>OX415250.1:14008524-19038524 GCA_948329865.1 Linaria vulgaris | reverse complement strand
CAAGAATAAATGGTTCGTTGGTCGTGAGTGACCGGTATGGGTTAATATCAACCAAGTTGTACGTGTCGTGAACCGTCGTCCCACGTCTAGTAATATCGTACCAATGACACTTGAAAAACACAATGTACAATTGCTTCCCAGTACTACCTCCCAATACTCCAATTCTAGGATCTCTTTCAAAGTCCCGTAGAAGTTGGTGGCGCCGGCATCTCCCATGTCTCCCTTTACGTAAACACCGCTACAATTAGTCTAATTAGGACCCATATGCGTATTTGTGTGGAATCTGAACCCATTCACCTTGTAACCATCGTACACCAACGCTGTGTTTAGAGGACCATTGAGTAACAGTGTTACACGATCATCTAGCATGTACTTTCCACTAGAGTACGTCTGCTTGAACCACGCCACGTAATCTCTGTTCCTCTTCGTTTGCACCTCCACTGGACTCAATCCATTGAACTCGTCATGTATGAACAACATGCAAGTAAAAAAAACATGTTATTATTCTGACACATCGCAAGACCAAGAAAATTCAATAATTTTATATTAAAAAAACACTTACTCGAGCCAACCATCCAACTCTTCATAATTAAGCAGCGTGTAGAGCTCAACTTGTTCGATTTCTTCGGACGACAACCGCTTCTTCTTGTCAGGCCCAAGTGGCTTCCCTCTCTTACGAAACAATAGAAGCTCTTCATCCCATTCTGAACTTTCTAAAGTCTCGTTCCTGTTTAGTCGGTCATATGTAGAAGTGGGGGATATATCGAGATATTGCGAGCACAAATTTGATAGCTCTTCAAGTAGGTAGGGATTGGCTATGCATCCCTCGGGTCTCGCTTTATTCAAAACTGACCCCTTAAACTTAAACATGCGCCTGATTAATAACATAGGAAATAATGAATACACTATAGAATAAAGTATTAATAATAAGTGTCACCAACCATTTTACGAAAAAATTACCTCTCGAATGGATACATCCACCTGTAGTGAACCGGACCACTGACTTTCGCCTCGTACGGTAGGTGTATTGCCAAATGCTCCATAGAATCGAAAAAAGAAGGAGGAAATATCTGCTCCAGCTTGCACATTGTTACAATGATAGACGCCTCTAGTCTATTCATATCTGTGACGAAAACCTCTGAAGCGCAAATGGCCCTAAAGAACAAGCTAATCTCCACTAATGTTCCCTAAATTTCTGGTGACAGAAAGTGACGAAAAGCAATGGGAATCAATCTCTGCATGAAGACGTGACAATCATGACTCTTCATATCGAGCAACCTCTGTTGCTGCTTCTATACACACCGTTCTAGGTTCGATGCGTATCCATCTGGAAACTTTAGATTGACCAACCATTCAAACACCTTTTTCTTTTGCTCCTCGTGAGACAGTAGGTTGCCTTTGGCTTGGCAGAAAGCCCGCGACGGCCACCTGGCTGTAAAAACAGCTCAGTACGGTTCGTCAAGATCTCCAAATCTTTCCTCGACTTGATGTTGTCCTTTGTCTTAGAGTAATCCAACACCGTGTTGATGATGTTATCGAAAAAATTCTTCTCGCAGTGCATGACATCTAGATTGTGACGAATCAAGTTTGTGGACCAATAGGGCAGTTCCTAGAAAATACTCTTTCTCAACCAATTATGCGTCACCCCTTTACCCGAGAGCTTTTTTTCTTCAACTCCAAATCCGACAGGCTCAAGCTGCTCCACAATTAACCTCATCTCATCACCAGATTTCCTAGGAATAGGTGCTTTTAGCCTTTCTTCCCCTAAGTAAAAGGAATTTTTATCGCGCCTCTAGGAATGACATATGGGCAAAAACCGACGATGGCAATCAAAAAGGCACGGTTTACCGCCATTTACAGGTGTAAAAGATTGAGTATCCCCCATACAGTAAGGACACAAAAACCTTCCGTGCGTACTCCACTGAGACAACATTCCGTACGCCGGAAAATTGCTAATCGTCCACATCAGGGATGCTCTCATTTTGAAGTTTTCCTTTCTCAAACTGTCGAATGTCTCAGCCCTAGTACTCCATAAAACATTCAGTTAGTCAATCAGTGGTCTCAGAAAAACATCCAAATTCTTTCCCGGACTCTCTGGGTCAGAGATGATAAGGCTCAAAAATATAAACTCTGGTCTCATGCAAAGATCTGGAGGAAGATTATACGACGTGAAAAACACTGGCCAACAAGAGTAGCTCTTGCTAAATGCGTTATATGGTGTGAACCCATCCGTACATAAACCTAGACGAACGTTCCTGGTGGGGGTGAGTTGGGCCGGATTCCCGCGGGGATCGGGAATCCGGCCCACGGGATTTACCGGGATCGGGAGCTAGCCGCAGCTCCCGATCCGACCCGCGGATGGCAGAACTCCCACCGTTGCAGGAGTTTCGCGTTCCCGGGATCCCGTCGGGGTCCCGAGCACCCGAAATTTCCAGTGGGCAGGTTTGCCCACTGGAAATTTTGTGTCAAAATTTTCAGTTTTTTTGATTCCCCTAAGGCCTAATCCCCTCATCATTTTGCCAATTTTGCCAAGCCACACTTAGCCACAAAACTTAGCCACAAAACCTACTAATTTGTTTGCCAAATCACAAAAAAAAAACCATCCCTTAATCATAGAAAACATTGTCAATCACTCAATATTCATCCAACAACACGACATCACCAAAAATAAAAGCATTCATGAAGAACACAATAATAAGGTCCAATATCCCCTCATCAATATCCAGCCATAAAAATAAACCACCATTCATCAATATCCATCCAACATCACCAAATTAAAATTCAATATTCAATATTCAAAACTCATAAACATACATAAATTAAAAATTAGTCTTAAAAGAACCCAAGACACCAACGGGAACTTATCAACCGTGAATGTTTTCACTCAATCATGAATTTGCAATAAATTGGAATCTTCACCCATATCCGCAAATTCTACACAAAAAAAAACAAAAACTAATCAATGGATAATTCACGTGATATTAATAAGAATACATAGAACCAATTGTTAACTATTAAATTAACTTAAACATATACATACCTCTATCACGTT
This sequence comes from Linaria vulgaris, assembly GCA_948329865.1. NCBI lineage: Eukaryota > Viridiplantae > Streptophyta > Magnoliopsida > Lamiales > Plantaginaceae > Linaria > Linaria vulgaris. The sequence goes on along the minus strand of OX415250.1, from coordinate 19,035,472 downwards.
CCTCCAACTCCGCCAAAAAACTCCTCAATTTGGATTGGCGTATCATCGTCCCTTATCCAATTTTGTGAGCAAACTAATCCTTGAACTATTCTCGGTGTCAACGAGCTCCTAAACCGATCAAGGACGCGTCCTCCCGTACTAAATGCTGATTCAGAAGCAACGGTGGAGACCGGGATCGCCAATAAGTCTCTAGCCATTTTGGCAATTATTGGATAGCGTTCGGAGTTCTTTTTCCACCAATTCAATATGTCAAAGTTTACATCATATGGCTCGACCCTATCTTCAAAATATTTCTCAAATTCGTGCTTCGGTAAAGGTTCATTATCATCCGCGTTCCTAACAAAAGTTACATTCAATCGTTTATAAATACGAAAATAACAAGGTGTATTATAAGTAAATCAACGTTTTATTCGACATAATAAAAGATTACCTAAAAAAAGTGTCGTGCTTCGACGACAATAGGTTCGTCGGGATCCAAAGATAGGTAGATACGGGGGTAGGCCTTTGAGTTTGCCTAATGGTTGAACTTTCGTCGTACTTTTCCTTGTACTCATCAAATAAAGCCAAGAAACCATCCCTCACTTTCCGCCGCAACTCTAAGTCATAGTCTAACATAGCCTCGACGTACTTCCACTTTAATTGGGGATCCACAATGGCGGCATAGTAAAGTAAATAGTTCATCTTCCCATTTGTATCCCAATACTTATCGTACTTCTCTTTCATTATCAATGCCATTGCTTTCAAATCATCGGGTTCCTTGGTCTCCTTGTCATCCGGACGGCTCGCCCACCCCTCCAAAACTTCATTGATGCAAATTAGTTGTGTTAGCACCTTGTTTGAAGTCACATATGTGGTGTCGGAGACAAGTTCGATCAAAACCTTGAAATGTTTTAGGAAATCCACATACATTTGAGCCTTATTCCAATCATCCTCCGTTGGTTGCAAGACTTCCATATCCTTTCCATAGTTGGTCTCAACATGCTCATAACAATCAAATACCGGTCTCAACTCAAGGGCGGCTTCAAGCATTATATACGTAGAATTCCACCGTGTCGGGACATCCAAACTAAGCAACTTTTTACTTTCAATGTTTAGTTCCGAAACGGTGTCTTTGAATTTTGTATACCGAGAGGGAGTGGCTTTGATATAACGAATGCAAGAACGAATGCGATCGATCGTGCAATCACCACCTCTCGTCTTCAACCCATCTTGCACCACGAGATTTAAGATATGAGCAATGCATCTAATATGCATACGTTCCCCTTGCTCTTTTATAATGAACCCCCAAGCCGACCATAATTCCTTCAATTCATCAAGTGCCACGTCATTTGCCGCCGCGTTGTCAACCGTAATTGTGAACACCCTGTTGATCTTATAATCTTTAACCACAACCTTGTTGACATCACGAGCTATGTCTATCCCCTTATGCCCCGAAATCAAACTAAAACTTATAATTTTTTTCTTCAACTTCCATTGATTGTCGATGAAGTGCATAGTGACACACATGTAGTTATCCTTGGCAATGGAAGTCCACGTGTCGGTTGTGAGGCACACACTCTGAGCATTTTCCTTTACAAAAGCAATCATCTTCTGCCTTTCCTTAAGATATAACTCATAACATGCATTGGTGATGGTCTTTCGACTTGGCAATCTCAAATTCGGGCATGCTCGTTTCATCATACGCCGGAAAGAAAGCTTCTCTACGGTAATGAACGGCATCTCATTGTCAATCAAAAACATCACCACACCCTCCAAGATCCACTCTTGATTAAACTTCCAACTTCCCATCGAACCATTAACTTCCGCCAACCTCTTTTGTATTGTCCTAAGTTTGTCCACTCATTTTGGACACCTATTACTATGACTTTGAAGACCTCCCGTGCCGTGTATGTGTCCATCTGCAGCGATTTCCTTGTTGCAATTGATGCACCGACCCTTCACGTATTTCTTTAAAGGGCATTGGAATGGTTCAAATGTTGCCCAATACGGTGACGTAAATTGGTGGATCTTTTGGTACTTCACGATCTTACCATCCATATCATTTTTAGTGTGGAAAGTGATACATGTCTTATACACTGGCTCCATAGGTTCTTCATCCTCTTCTTCGTCCTCTTCTTCATCCTCTTTCCCATCCTCTTCCACCCCCTCTTGTGTGTCCTCTTCTACCATATCATCTTCTTCATTTTCTTCTTCATCTTCGTCAATAGTACGTAGATGCTCCTCCCACTGCCCTTGCGAGTAATATTTATTATATCTATTAGGGGGGGATTCATGCCCATCCTCCGGTTCATGCCTCTTATTTTTTGATGGTTTTTGAGATGCCAAGATCGTCGATGCCTTCCCTTTACCCCGTCCACTTTCCGATGCCTTCCCCTTTCCCTTACCCTTTTCACTTTCCGTTGCCTTCCCCTTCCCCTTAGCCTTTTCACTTAGCGTTGCCTTCCCCTTTCCCGTTTCTATACCCCGTGAAGTTTCCGGTGCCTTCCCCTTTCCCTTAGCACGTTTTATTGGACTTCGCCGGGGAGCTAGTTTGGATGGAGAACTTCCACTTCCACCCCCTCTTTTGCCACTCTTGTTTACCATTTCTACAACACCACGAACACATATACATTACTAATGCAACCAAACCACCAAATACAAGAAAATATGTTTATCACATTACATTGCCTCGACGTATTTTCACCACATTACAAAACTTTAATAACATTACAGATAATACTACAACCAATTATTTTCTTGTTGTGTTGTTATTTATCAATCAATTATTACCAAAGAATAATACTACTTACAATAATATCCACAAATTGGGAAAAATCCGAAAACCCCCCAATTTGAAACCCTAATTCGAAATACTAATCCGAAATACATCTAATTTTCAATGGGTACTATGTTTTCTAACATAAACAAGTATTCTAACCCTAATGGATTAATCAATTTAACAAACTAACATGAAATTTCGATTCAATTTTGAATTTTGGAATTTGAAAAAAATACCTAGGGTTTCGACGTCGGATTAGCGGCGGAGATGGTGCGGCGGAGATGGTGTCGGCGTCGGTGAGGTGGCGCGGCGGAGAAGGCACGTCGGTTGAGCCACAGCGGAGAACGCGCGTCGGTTTGTGTTTGTGTGTGTGTGTCGCGCGTTGTGTGTTTGTGTGTTTGCTGTGTGTGTGTTTGCTGTGTGCTGTGTGTGTGTTTGTGCTGAAGCCTGAAGTCAAAAAACAAAGGGCTACTGGAAAATTCGGTTTTCCCCGCGGGTCGGATCGGGAGCCAAGGCTGGCTCCCGATCCGACCCGCGGGAGTTGCTGCGAGAAATTTTTCCCGCAACAACGGGTCGGATACTGGATCGGATTTTCCACGAACCGGGGAAAATCCGATCGGGTCGGGTCGGGTTGCGGGAACCCGACCCAGCCCTCCCACCCCTAGTTCCTGGGCTCTGCTGCAAAATCCGGGTGTGTCCGATCGAAGTGGCGCCATGCCTCGCCTGAAGCTGGGTGAATCATTCTATCTGTAGCCCCTCGACACTTCAAATGCCAAGTCATATGTCGAGCAATGCCTATAGTATAATACAGCCTTTGAAGACAGGGAGTTAAAGGGAAATACCACAATTTCCTCCTCCCGACCTTTGATTTCAAACCGGCCACGTATCTATTCGTCCCGCATACCCGGGCATTTGTCTAAGGCCTTATCGGCCTCCCGTAGAACAAGAAACATTGTTTAGTACAACAATCAATCTTCTCGTAGCCTAACCCCTAATGTTCGCATCATACGGAGCATCCCTTTCGTGTCCTTAGGTAACAACTTCACTGTCTCATCCAAGAAACCTTCCTTCGCCTTGTTAAAAGCCTTATCAGAGGAAATATTACTCATCTTGTGTAGTGTCTTGTCCCTCAACCACTCTGCGACCCACTGAAGGATAGATGTACTTTTTCTAGGATGAATATTCACCTTTCCTAGATACATCAAATTGTAGAATGCTTTCGCGTCGGGATTTGGATCCTCGTTACGCACCTCATCCTCATCAAATTGACCTCCACGTGCATATACCACCATGTCTCTAAACGAATCATCACAATGAACAGAGAGGTTGGGAATATTGATGTGTGATGTGCTTGGGAGGTCAGGCATATACGGCATGGCCGGCCTTGAGTACTCTTCCCCGTGAAAAACCCAAACGTGATATCCTGTCGTAAATCCTGACTTATGAAGATGATCACGGACCGAGTATTTAGGAAAAAACACTCTATTTTTGCATTTCTTGCACGGGCACCTTATACGGTTTTCTAGATCTAAGAATTCGGATGCTTGCGAAGTGTATTCTATGAACGAACGAACACCAAACACAAAACTTTCTTGTAAATAACCATCGCTATCGAACATATTGTACATCCAAGATTTATCGGCTTGATATTCCATTGTTTATCTACGTTGAAATAAATATTTATAATTTACACTACTAACAATTTTCAATTTAATTAAAAGTAACACACACATAATTAACTATAAACAAATAAAATAACAACGTACCTCTTGTAGCGTAAACAAACGAATGTTATAAAAAATTTCAAGCATGTTGTATCCACAAAAACAAGTTCCACGATAACGTTTCGACAATACCTATAAACAAATGAAATAAATAAAAAAGCATTAATTAATTAAATAGAAATTTTATAAAATTTAAATAAAATAAGACATTTCTAATATTATTAAGGGAGAAAACATATGTACCTTAAGAGTAAGTGGTGGTGAGAATGAATTATGCAAGTGAAGTGGGGAGGTATTTATAACAAAAAATCTGCAACTTCGCAACCGCCTGGCGGTTGCAGATAACAACGGCTAGTAGTTCTTGCAACCGCCAGACGGTTGTGGATATTTTTGTTGTTGACAAACTTGACATGTTTTGATGAATTCTTGAACCGTGTGCTTCATGTGTGGCCAAAAAAATACACCAGTGAGGCGTGATAACGTACCTGAAACTCCAAAATGTCCGCCTTGTGGTGTGGAGTGAAATTCTCGAAGGAGTTACTGTTGTAACCCACTAGAGTCTGGCACCAATAATCTGTTTTTATAAAATAGTAACCTATCTTGCACCATATACTTCAAATCTGTGTGCGCCAACTGTTTGTATTCATTGACTAACTCTAATCCCTTTTGCGAGGATTGAAAAACTGGCGCAACTCGGACATCAAGGAAGAAGTGAGAATGGAGATTGCCAAGTGTACACTCGCATCAACTCGGGATAAGGCATCAGCCACGACAGTCTCACGCCCAGGTTTATGGCGTACCTCGTAATCAAAATCAATTAATTTGATTATCCATTTCTGTTGGGCCAGTGTATACATTGATTGAGTAAGAAGGTGGCGTACACTTTGTTGGTCGATATAAATAATGAATTTTCTTCCAAGGAGATAATGACGTCATTTCTTCACTGCCTCGACGCATAAAATTCTTTATTGTAGGCCGAGTCAGCACTCATGCGAGGGCACATTTTCTTGCTGAAGAACGCTAAAGTCCGTTGATTTTGGGAAAAAACGGCCCCAACAGCAACGGCGGATGCATCCGTAGTTAATTCAAATACTGTATTAAAATCTGGCAAAGTTAGCATAGATTGTTGTTGCATTTTGATTTTGAGCTCTTCAAAGGCCTGCTGAGCCTGTGTACCCCATGTAAAACTGCCTGACTTTAATAAAGAGGTGAGGGGAGCGGCGACCGTAGCATAGTGACAAACAAATCGACGTTAGTATCCCATAAGCCCTAAAAACCCCCGTAGGGCCGTGAGTGACGTTGGCTTTAGCCAAGCAACCATTGCATGCACCTTCTCTGGATCCACCCAAATGCCGCCTGAACAAATTATGTGGCCTAAATAATGAACTTTAGCAACAACAAAAACAATTTTTGAAAGCTTAGCATAAAATTGGTGAGCCAATAGAAGTTGGAAAACCACGGTGCGTGTAATGACTCTCTAGGGACGTGCTATAGATAAGTATATCATCAAAAAACACTAAAACAAATTTACGCAAATGCTCACGAAACAGATCATTCATGGCCGATTGAAAAGTGGACGGTGCATTCGTCAGACCGAAAGGCATGACGACAAATTTGTAGTGCCCGTCTCATGTCCAAAATGTGGTTTTATGAATGTCACGCGCAGCGACACAAATCTGGTGATATCCAGAACGTAAATCCAACTTACCGAAGATTGTGGCACCTTTAAGTTCATCCACTAACTCGTCTACAGTGGGAATCGGGAACCTATCTTTGATTGTGATAGCGTTCAAACCTCTGTACTCAACACAAAAACGGCAAGTGCCATCTTTCTTCCTGACTAGTAAAACTGGCAAAGAGAAAGGGCTAGTGCTCGTGAGAATTTGGCCTGAAGCAAGCATGTCTGAAATTAATTCAGTCATGATGGCTTTTTGGTAATGAGGATAATGGTAAGGTCTGGAGTTGACAGGCTTAGATTGTGGATCAAGATGAATAAAGTGGTCGTGAAACGGTGCGTTAGGTTCGGAGAATATCATGTGATACTCCTTAAGTAAGGTGGTTAACTGCGGTGAAAGCACTGTCCCCTTGTCCGTTGCTGGCACACTATCTATTGAATCGTCAACCACATACAACATATAAATTGAAGCAACAACGTTTGTTTGCAACATGCGACGTACCTGTGTTGGAGTGGCTTGTGAAATAGCAGAATTCCCTTCAAGTTCAATAACTTTACCGCCCCAGTCGAATGAAAATCATGGTATAGCAAAATTTTCCTTAATTTCACCCAGTTCCTGCAACCATTCAATTCCCAATACGAGATCATCACCTTGAATGGGTAAAACCAACAAGGGAACACAAAATTCAGTGTCCTTGAGGTGTAGCTTTGTATTCGCACAATGGCCCCCGCATTGCAGAAATGCCCCATTGCTAACCATTACTTTAATTGGAGTTGCATCTAGAACATACAACTTCACCTGGGTAGCAATTCGAGGCTGTATAATATTATGCGTACTACCAGTATCAATTAAAATGGTTAGCGGCTGACCTTTAATATAGCCTACTAAACGCAATATTTGAGGTGATGCAAGACCTATATATGCGGCAAGTGACAAATGAAATTTTCCAATGTGTTGATCCTGTATCACGACATTGATGTTGTCGTGTTCTGGTAGGGAAGAATCATTGGTGCCATAATCTATGATATCACCGTGGGTACCCTTCTCCTCAAGCAGCATTTAAAACTAAGGAGTTTTACACCGATGAAGGGGGCCAAACTTTTCATCACAATTAACACAATACCCTTTTATCTACTGGCTTGCATCTCACTAGGAGATAAGCGTCAGATCGGTAAAAGGAGGCTTATTTTAGGGTGGTGGTAAGGCGAGTGTTGGGGTAGGCAAAATTGGCAGCGCTGCTGTGGATGTTCTAGGCACAAAGCAGGATCGGCTTTCGAAAATCTTATTCTCAAATAATTTAGCCAAACCAACAACATGATGCATTGAGTGTGGTTTCATAATTGGCAACTCATTACGAATATCTGTTCGCAAACCAGAAATAAAACAATCCATGCAGGCTTCAGGAGATAAACCTGTAACAAAGTTAGAAAGTTGTTCAAATTCTCGTTGACATTCAATAACTATCCCAACTTGTCAGAGTTTAAAAAGCTGAGCCTGATGATTCTCAAAAGAAGAAGGCCCAAATCTAGAAAAATAATCCTGGACGAACATATCATCTCCTTATTTGTCATCCAATTAAACCAACTGAGAGTTGTCCCTTGCATATAGAACGAAATATGTGTGATACGCTGTTCTGGGGAACACGGTATAGGCCCAACTAGTGTTGGGCCTGTGCAACCCAATCCCTAGGGTTGGAGCCATCAAAAGTTGGGAGATGCATCTTAGGTGGCTTTGGCAGTGAATCTCAGATAGGTGAAAACGAAGTAAATTATGTGAATGGGAATGACATTAACCTGGTATGATTGCGTAGGCTGTCCCATTGGCGGTGCAGTCTGTTTAGCCTGCATTAGGAAATTCGTTTGATCAACAACCGTCTTCAAATCAGTTTGCATAGCCGCCATCATCTGCATCATTGATTCAAAACGTTGGTTGTGGTTTGCAGTTGTTGTTTTGACTTCCGCCAATTTAGATTGGAATTGTCAAACAAACTCAACAAAGTTTACATCTTCCGATGAGGTTGATCCTTCCTTTCGGGGAGACATGATCACAAGTGGGCAATGAAAGCACCAATTGTTAGGGATATGGTTCTATTCGAGCTAGAACGAGAGCCAAGAATTAATTAAGAGAGAAGACAGACTAATAATTAAATTTAACTAAGATTTTATTGTTCTTGAATGAATAAAAATTACAAGACTTAGACTATTTATAATAAGACTAATAATCCTTAACCAAATAAACCTCGACTACAAAAAGATAGAAATGTAATACTACTCTAATTAAATAGAAATTCCTAATTTAAGACGATAACTTAATTAACTAATTTCCATAATCCCTAAGCCATGTGAACTTATTCTTTATACGTCTGGGCTTGGCACTATTAGTTGTACCCTGCTGGGCCGTATCAGAGAGTTACACAAATCACCTCTAAACAATGGTTTGTAATTACACAAACTATGGAGTAATTATACAAACCATCTTACGTTATTGATTGTAGGATAGTTGTAGAGTTTTTGTTTTTTTTTTTTTTTTTTTTTATCTAATTTAAAAACTACTAACTGAATAATCATGAGTGTACTGTTTGGAGTAAGTCATCTCAAAAAATTAAAACGTAATACTGTTGTTGAATATTGAATATGTTGTCAAAATTAAAAGGACACATGCCTGTTAAAAGTTATAAATCTCGTTTTTGTGTATTTTTGTTCTAAAGAGTGTACATGCACTACAACTAAACGTATCAATTGCATGGAAAACATTTCATGCAATTGGCTATATTTTCCATGTAAGTGATCAATTACATGGAAAAAAATCGATGCCGTTGGTGTCCATGCAAGAGAATTGCATCGAAAAATTACGATGCAATAGGGCTCTGCATCGAAACTTTCAGATGCAACATTGCACGGAAAATTTCCCATGCAAAAGCCCTTGCATCGAAAAAATCCGATGCAGAAAAGACCTGCATCGAGAATTTCCGATGCAGAAAAGACCTGCATCGAAAATTTTCGATGCATAACCAAAGTCAGCACATGCGACGGCAGTAAGTGGTTGGTTCGGGTCTGCATTGGAAAAATCCGATGCAATTGCTTTTCTGCAGTTGCATCGGAAATTTCCGATGCAATTGCTTTGTAGCAATTGCATCGGATTTTTTCGATGCAATATATATTTTGCATGAAATTATTCCTATGCAATATAATGCAAAATTATTTTAAAAAAAAGTGGCGGGATTATTCTGCCACTTTTTAAATATTTTTTCCTTTTAATAATATAAATAATTTATTTAAAGTAGATTTTTTAGGTTTTAAAGTATGATTTTTATGAAAGAAATATGTGTTTTATACTAATTTATACATATTTTAAAAATACATATTGATTACTTTTTCAAGATATACATGTTAAATTTAAACTATAATTCAAGAATATTATTATATCGATATACGTATTTGTAATTTATTTTTAGACGATTTTCTATACACAGTTATTTATATTTTTTCGTATAGTTATATTAAAAAAATTGTAATACCATAACGTTGCAAATTTAGAGAGAAGAGGAGTAGTGAGGAAGAAGAGAGGAGTTCATGAATGAGAAATGAATGGGGTGTGGGGATATTTATAGGAGAAGGTAAGCAATTTTACATTGCAAATTTCAATGCAGGCTATGATCTGCATGGAAAATTTTCAATGCAACTGGAAAAAGCAGATTTTGCATCGAAATTTTCCCACGCAACATGTACCGCATTGCAATATTGTCATTCAGGCTTTTATTTGCGTGGAAAAATTCTGATGCAACTGAAAAAAACAGTTTCTCCATAGGAATTTCCCATGCAACATGTACTGTTCATGTATATAGTACAAATTGCATAGTAATTTTCATATGCAAGTGGAAACTTGTACAATTTGCATAGAAAGATTTCTATGCAAATTAAAAATAATTACTATTTATAGAAAACCTATATTTATTAAATTTGTATTTACATTTTTGACCCCAAAAGTATTTTAAACATCGTTCGTTCCGCATTTTTGACAAATTTTGAATGTACATATGCCTCATAAGTGTTATTAAAATAGTGGTTAAAAAAATAGAGTTTGGTGTTGTTTTCCATCTTTTGCATAATTAAATATTCTATCCTGAAATTTTTTTAAACGTCTTTCCTTACTCCGTTTTTGACGAAAATTTGAAGAACACTGTTATTTTTAGTAACATAGCGTATGGTAAAATAAATCGAGGAGTGAAATTGATTGACACTCTCTACATGTGAAAATGAAATTTTGGATTAGTAGAGTATACCTATATAGGGTCTGGGGTTTAGGATTTAGGGTTTAGAGTTGAAGATCATATAGTGTTATATTGTTTATTGTGTGTCTTTTGTTACTCTATTTTTGACAAGAATTGAAAGAACACTCCTACTTATTGTTTAGAAAATATTGGTGAAAGAAAAAGTGGATTTCGAGTTCTTTTAGAAGTTTTGACTAATTACATTTTCACCCCAAAAGGCTTCTTTGCGTCTTTCATTACTCCGTTTTTGACGAGATTTGAAAGAACACTCCTGCTTATTGTTTATAAAAAGTTGGTGAGGGAAAAAGATAAATTTGAGTTGTTTTCCAACTTTTGAATAATTACATTTTCAACCTAAAATATTTGTTTGCGTCTTTCGTCACATTGTTTTTGACGAGATTTGAAAGAACACTCATACTTGATGTTTAGAAAATGTTGGTTAAAGAAAAAGTGGAGTTTGAGTTGTTTCGCAACTTTTGACTAATTACATTTTCACCCCAAAGGTTTCTTTGCGTCTTTCGTTACCCTTTTTTGACGAGATTTGAAAGAACGCTCCTACTTATTTGTCAGAAAATGTTGATGAAAGAAAAAGTTAAATTTGAGTTGTTTTGCAACTTTTGAATAATTACATTTTCAACTCGAAAGGTGTAATTCATTTTGTTGTATTTTCTGGCATGTAACTATTTCCATGCAATTGCTATAATTTCCATGCGATTGCTTAATGCATGGAATTTTTACTATGCTGTGCTCTCTTGCATCGCAATTTTGGGATTCATAATCTATCTTTGCATGGGAATTTTTTGATGCAATTGCTACAATTTTCATGTAATTGTTCAATGCATGGAAAACTTTTCATGCCAATGTTTCTTGCATCGTAATTTTGGGATTCATCACCTATCTTTGCATGGAAATTTTCCCATACAAGTAATTATGCATTGAAAAATTCCCATGCAACTATGAACTCTACCCCATTTCTCACTCTATTTAAGCACTCACTTTCAGCCATTTGAATCACTCACAAATTCTTCCTCAATCTCTCACTACTTTTTTGAATCTCTCACAAATTATAATAAATTCTCTCTTTCGTATATTCATTGAAGCTCAATTAAGCTAGCCTACGTTTGAAGGTTTGTTCATTACCTTTGTCAATTATGCATTTATTGAATATTTATATTTTAATAAATAATTGGTTATTAATTTCGCATAACGTTATTTCGTCAGTAGATAATACGAAGGATGAGTAATCGGTGGTCCTCTCGACGTTGATGTACGAGAGGTTAGACGAAAACGAAAACTTGAATTATCATTTTGAGGTTGGTGTGTCGAACTTTCTTGATTACGCATTCTCACAGAGTAATAATTTGAATCGTGGTCGAGTTCGTTGCCCATGTAGAAAATGCACCAACGCAAAATATTTAAATAGGCATACTATTTATATGAACTTGTATAAGTGGGGGTTCGTACCACTGTATATGATATAGGCTTATCACGGTGAGTTAGGTGACACCTCGGGGGTAATATATACTCAAACGCTGAAATAGGGTCATCATCACATAGTCATAGGGGTCAAGGAGATGACCTAATGAGGAATATGGTAGATGATGCATTTGGCGGTCAATTTCTTAACGTCACTTCTAATATGGCATGTGCAATCGAGGAACCCAATAGTGTGGCAAAGGCTTTCTTTAAAATGCTTAGTGATGCAGAAGAACCGGTATTCATAGGGAGCTCGACCACTGTACTAAGATGGGTTTCTCAGTTTATGTCGAACAAGGTATCACAAAAGCTTAGTAATGTATCTTGTAACAACACAATCAGAATAATTCACGACTTGCTCCCTCCCGAATATCGGGCTAAAGTACCTGAATCTGTTTACTAAATGAAAAAACTTATGATGCGTGCATAAATAACTGTTTCTTGTTCTACGGGGAGTTCGAGTCTATCGAACATAAGACATGTCCGGTTTGTGATGAACCTCGTTTCAAACCCTTTCGAAATCTAAGAAATATATACAAACCAATCTCTTGTAAGAAGTTGTGGTACTTTTTGCTAACTCCCAGACTCCAACAGTTGTACACGTCTCGATCAATTGCTCAACACATACCGTGGCATACCAATTGTCATGAGAATAGGGATCACATGATACATCCGACATCTGACCATGCTTGGAAATACTTTGATAATCATCATCCTGATTTTGGTGCTGAGGATAGAAATGTATGGCTAGGATTGTGCAGTGAGACAAGAGTACATATTTTTAAGCCTTATCATTCCTGGCCCTAATAGCCCTGGAAAGAACCTAGATGTTTTCCCACACCCCTTGATTGATGAACTAGTATCTTTGTGGCAAGTCAGCGTACAGACGTGGGATAGCTTTAGACAACAGAATTTTCAGTTACACGTTGCTATTAGGTGGACTATTAGTTATTTCCCAGCGTATGGGATGTTGTATAGATGCAGTATGCACGGAAAGCTATCGTATCCTTATTGTATGGAGTACACAAAAGCATTCCAGCTTAAGAAGGGTAGGAAGACAAGCTTTTTTTATTGTCATTGTAGATTCCTTCCGTTAGATCACGAATTAAGGCACAATGATAAGGATTTCTACAAGGACCGCGTAGAGACTGACCCACCATTGCGTAGGAGGACAGGGGCGGAAATGAAACGTCATGTTGATCGTCTCCCTAAGGTCAGTTTTGGAAACGGAAGGGGGACCATCCAATGGGCTGGAACGAAGCACAACTGGTGTCGTAGAAGTATATTTTGGGAGCTCCCTTACTGGTCAACAAACTTGATACGTCATAACCTAGACTTGATGCATTGCGAGAAGAACTTCTTCGACAACATAAACAATACGATCATGGATGACGCAGAAAAGACAAAAGACAACATGAATGCGCGTCTGGATTTACAAGAGTATACCAACTGAAGTGAATTGTTTTTAGTGACGGGATTGAATCAACGTACACACAAACCTCATGGAATATATTGTCTAACAAAGGATCAAAAGAGGCAAGTGTGCGAATGGTTGTACAATTTGAAGTTTCCCAACGGTTATGCTTCTGATATTGGTCGATGCGTACAGATGCATAATCTAAAGGTAACAGGAATGAAAAGTCACGACTGTCATGTGTTTATGCAAAGACTAATTCCTATTACTTTCAGAGACTTCTTACAAGATGATGTCTGGGGTGCGCTGGTAGAGGTTAGCAACTTTTTTAGGGCATTATGCGCAACTAACATTCGAAAATCTGATATGGCTCGCCTAGAGGTTGCGATTGTTGAAACAATGTGTAAACTGGAGCTGATATTTCCACCAGCATTTTGACTCCATGGAGCATCTAGCTATTCGTCTTCCATGGCAGGCGAAAATGGGAGGACCGGTGCACTATCGATGGATGTATCCCTTCGAGAGGTATTCAACAACTGAATTTATAGTTATTTACATAGATGCTCATATCGTTCATATCTAATTTTTTGTTTATATTTTCAGGCGTATGTTCGATTTAAAGGGTATTGTCGGTAATAAGGCAAAGATCGAGGGATCTATTGCTGAAGTGTACCTGACGTCCGAGATAACCAATTTCTACGATCATTATTTTAAGCATGATTTCGATACACGTCTGGTTCACCTGAGTAGATACGAGACAAGAGTTGATCCTAATGATTCTCATCGACTATCCGTCTTTCGAAAGGTCGGTTCGCCAGTAGGACAAGCGTCTCACAAACGTCGATTAAGTGCCGCGAAACTCAAGGCCGCCGAGTTGTATATCTTTTTAAATTGCCCGGAGGTCGAACCCTATATATGGTTAGTGATAAATAGTATATAAATGTTTATTTAGTTTACTAAAATAAATACATTACTTATTTTTCAAATTGTGTTATATGAGTGTTTTCGATGAGAGATGTGCGTTGGGTTAGCTAATGATGCAATCAACCAAAGACAGAACGAACAATTTTTACAATGGTTCAAGGATATGGTATTCACCAAATGCCACAATTATGATCCACGGTTTCTAAACCTAGCAATTGGAACAAAGAATCAGGTGATTAGTTGGGAAAATAGCTATGTGGTAAACGGTCTTCATTTTCACACAGATGGATATGCCATTGGGAAAAAGACGATGAACAGTGGGGTATGCGTGAAGTGGTGCAGTGACAAGCGGAAAGACACGTATTTTTAAGGGACCTTGACCGAAGTCTTAGAGCTACAATACCAGGAAAGGACACCTATCTTCATTTTCAAATGCATTTGGTATGATACCACCTCTCGTGGTTTGCAAGTCCACCCTTCATACTGTTTGATCGAGCTTGATCTAACGCGTCATCTCCCGTCTGGGGAAACCGAACCATTCATTCTAGCTAGCCAAGCGCAACAAGTGTACTATAAGCCATATGCATGTCAAAAGAACAGACAAAGAAGGGGGTGGTAGGTAGTGATTCACACTCCAGCGAGACACGTGTTTGACATGAGTTCTATGACTAATAAAGCGACAGAAGTTCTAGGAGTTCCAGGTGTCCCTGAAACGGTATTCCAAGAAGCAAATGTTTCTGTGTCCGGATTGTTCATTGACTTTACATCATTTAACTTGACAGAGTTAGCAGTGGATGGCCAATATATCCTAGTGACAATTGAAGAGGAACCCGTTGCAGCGAGCAGTGGCGAAGATGATGATGATGACAAGGTCGACGAGGATGACGAGGAGGGGGATGATAAGGAGGGATGAGAGGAGGAGGTTGAAGATGATGATAGTAGCGACCCATATTATGTTTAGTTCTAATACGTAATTGTATTTCAATATTGAACTTATCATTTATGGTTTCATTGTATTGTTCGACTGTGTCTTAATTTTATGATTTGTTTTTTTTTGATTTAATAACAAATTAAATTGCCGACGAGATAAATTTAAAACAACATTAATAAAAATAAGGACACCATGAAAAATAACAATAGCCCCAAAATTTCAAATTACAACATACTTGGTAAAAAAATTACAATAACAAACATAACACACAAGATCCACAATATCACAAATTACAATTCATCTTACATAAAAATGCATTATAATGAAAATGCATCTAATACATCTCTTAATATACCTAATCGGCGTGTGGTGGGATACTCGACTGGGGCCGGAAGGCTGAATCTCGTCTCTAAGCTGCTCGTACAACGTCTGAAGGTCTGGTGCCAAAATGCCAAACTCCCTATCAAGCTGCTGCTGCATTGGCGGCTGTAAAAATGCATTGGCGTCCTGATGTGATCAAACATGAGGACTCGACCTACCAACATCATGATACTGCACATCCCCTCGCACATGAGACCTCGACCTACCCACCTTCTGATGCTGCACATCTCCTCGACCCTGAGACCGCGGCCTACCCATGATACGATATCCACCAAGAATGAATGGTATTTGTATGCTAAACGTAGGATCGTTATCTTCAGGTTGTTTGGATGGAACCTCGACCCGTTGCCTTAGTACAAATAGGAACCTTGGTATGGAGACCGCGACCCGCTACTTGATACAAAACACGAACCTTGGTATAATGAAGACGCCACAAACGGTTATGGAGGGTGCCATTTGATAAGTCGGATTTGAACGCCACAAATGAGGGTGATGAACCCATTTGATAAGTGCGGGAATAGTTCTTCAAAGAACCAAAGAGAATAAAATCTCATGAAGTTTATAAATATGATAAGTGTTGTTTTACAATGAAAATGGTCTTCCTAATCTATAGGAGAGACAAACTTGGTCACTAAGAAATCAACTATGACCTTCCAACAACTTCTAGGAAATGAAAACATACATTAACTAGACTAGGAAATGATGAAAGAGTCTTCTAGAAAAGGAAAATACATTAACTAGACTAGAAAATGATGAAAAAATAGTCAAAACTCATCTTTGAATTTTGACCATTATTTAAAACGTCACTTGGATGAGATTTGACCATCTTTGTTGCTCATTTGGGTCTCCTTTATCATTATGTACCCATAAATAGATGCTCTCATCATCTCAGCAAGCCCTCTTGTGATTGACCCATTCAAAGTGCGAATTTGGTCCGTTCTTGTGACATCTTCTTCATTTGAATTCTTGTAATTTTCTTCTTTTGTCACCGTGTCCATATTTCCATCATTCCCCTCCTCTTGAAAAGGATTTGTCCTCAAATCTGTATCACTTGCATTAAAAGGACTCAAATCAGACACATTGAAAGTAGCCCTAACATTATACTCATCAGGAAGATCCAACTTGTAAGAATTGTCATTGATGCGCTTAATCACTTGAAAAAGTCCATCTCCTCTTGGCAATAATTTGGAACGCCTCTTTTCGGGAAACCTTTCCTTTCTCATGTGCAACCAAACCCAATCTCCCAGTTCAAATATCATCTTTCGACGCCCCTTGTTTGCTTGATTGGCATATTGTTGAGTTCTCTTTTCAATATTGAGCCTTGTCTTCTCATGTATCTGCTTTACAAAATCAACATTTTTCTACTTCTAACTAAAGAGGCGTAGTCAAGTCAAGCCTACTGAATATCTACTTAAGTATACCTAGTTGTTGTTTATGAAATGCAGTAGTCGGAGGAATGAAACCTGTTGGAAAGGAAGAAGGGTCAAAGCATCTTAATTCACATACTCAGAAGTAGGTAATGGAGTCAAGTCCAATGGTGTCAAAGGATTAAAACCATAAACAATTTCAAATGGTGAGAATTTAGAAGCAGAATGCACAGTTCTATTGTAAGCAAATTCAACATGTGGTAGGCAATCTTCCCAAGTCTTAATATTCTTCTTTATTATTGCCCTCAATAGCATAGACAAAGTCCTATTTACTACTTCAGTTTGACCATCAGTTTGTGGATGACAAGTAGTAGAAAACAATAACTTTGTACCTAACTTACACCACAAGGTCTTCCAAAAGTAACTCAAAAACTTTGTATCTCTATCCGAAACAATGGTTCTTGGCATACCATGCAATCTCACAATTTCTTTAAAGAACAAATCGGCAATGTGAGAAGCATCATCGGTTTTGTGACATGGAATAAAATGTGCCATTTTAGAAAATCTATCCACAACCACAAAAACAGAATCCCTACCATGTTTTGTTTTTGGCAATCCCAACACAAAATCCATAGAAATATCAATCCAAGGTGTAGTAGGAATTGGTAAAGGAGAATACAAACCGTGATGTTGCACTTTGGACTTAGCTTGTTTACAAGTGATGTATCTGCCGCATGTTCTTTCAACATCCCTTTTCATGTGTGACCAAAAGAAATGTTCTTGCAGAATTGCTAAGGTCTTTGCAATGCCAAAGTGTCCCATTAGTCCTCCTCTATGAGCTTCCTGCACAAGTAATTCCCTCAAAGAACAATTAGGCACACAAAGTTTGTTTTCTCTAAATAAAAATCCATCTTGCCTAAAGAACTTACCACTAGCATGCTTTTCACAATCTTGATACTCAACTTGAAAATCAGAACCATCCCTATACAAATTCTTGATATACTCAAAACCAAGCAACTTTGAATCAAGAGTAGAAAGTAAAGCATACCTTCGAGAAAGGGCATCGGCAACCGCATTCTCCTTACCGTGCTTGTATGACATAAGGAAATGTTTCAATAAATTCTACCCATTGTGCATGCCTCTTATTCAGCTTGTGTTGGCCCTTCAAATGCTTCATAAATTCATGATCCGTGTGAATTACAAACTTCTTAGGCCAAAGGTAGTGCTGCCATGTGTTTAAGGCCTGAACCAAAGCATACAACTCCTTGTCATAAGTTGGATAATTCAAGGCTGCTCCTCTTAGCTTTTCACTGAAGTAAGCTATGGGCTTCCCATCTTGCATAAGAACAACACCTATTCTAATTCCTGAAGCATCACACTCAATTTCAAAAGTTTTAGAAAAGTTAGGCAAAGTAAATAAATGAGCATTGGTTAACTTTTCTTTAAGTAATTGAAAAGCCTTTTTTTGTTCCTCTTCCCACTTGAATCCAACGTTTTTCTTTATCACTTCGGTGATTAGTGCAGCTATGGTGCTAAAATCTTTCACAAATCGTCGGTAAAAGCTTGCCAATCCATGAAAATTTCGAACATTTCCCACACTTGTTTCAATGTTGACCCGCGATTGGCTTAACATCCATCTAACATTTGTTCCAGAACATCTTACAAGTATTGTGGCGAGAGACATGATTCTGGTTTCAATGTTGACCCGCAATTGGCTTAACATCCATCCAACATTGCTTTCAGAACTTCTTTCAACTATTATGGCGAGAGTCAGAATTCTGGATTCAATATTGACCAACAATTGGCTTAACATCCATCCAACATTGCTTCCAGAACATATTACTCCTTCAGTCCCGATGATCTTACTTTTTCGCACACTTGTTGGACTAGGCCATTCTTGTATTGCCTTGACTTTCTCCTCATCAACACGTATACCCTGTGAACTTACAACAAAGTCTAGAAACACACGATTATCCGTGCAAAAAGTATACTTTTTCAAGTTAGCAAACAACACTTGTTTTCTTAGAACATCCAAAACAAGTTTCAAATGTCTAACATGACAATTCAAGTTCTTGCTAAACACAAGAGTATCATCAAACCAAACTACTAGGAATTTCCTAATAAAAGCATGGTTCATCAATCGCAAGAAACTACTAAATGCATCCGTAAAATCAAAAAACATCACTATCCATTTAAACAAATAAATTGTTTCTATAATAATGCTTCTCCATTCATCTCTCTCTTTCATTGTAATTTGATGATAACCACTTCCCAAATCAACTTTCATAAGCACACAAGATTCATGCCATTCAGTTAGAATATAATCCAAAGTAAGTATGCTTTGGTGATACTTTACCACAATTCTTATACCTTTCCAATTGATGCACATCCTATGAAACAAACGCAAGTCGGGCGTATCCTTGGGAAAGAGATCATCATATCCCTGCAAGAGAAATACATTTGAACTTGGCAATGAAGAGATTTCTTTGTTAGTTCTCAAAAATACTCCACTTTCCAACTCACTTTCTTTTGAAAACACACTCCCTTGCTTTCTCTCTATTTTTCTCTCATTTGCCAAAATATCAACTTCTTTTTTGTTGACAACTCTCTCTTTCTCACTCACATCTTTTTGAGCACTCTCTTTTTTTCTCTCATTTGCCAAAGCTTCCAATTCTTTTTTGTTGGCAACTTTCTTTTTTTCACTCTCTTCTTTTTGAACACTCTCATTTTTTTGTTCATTTTCTTTCTTTTGAAATCTCACTTGATCATCAAAAACTGCTTTTGGTGTTAAAGGAACAAGAGTGATTTTCCTCTCATTGTGAACAAAAGAATACTTGTTCGTAAAGCCATTGTGGTTAACTTTACGATCAAACTACCATGGACGCCCCAAAAGTATATGTCCGACTTGCATTGGAACTACATCGCACATAACTTCATCTTTGTACTTTCCAATGCTGAATGAAATCAGCACTTGCTTGTCAACTTCCACATTAGCACAATCATTGAACCAATGAAGCTTGTATGGTCGTGGATGTTTCACCGTAGAAAACCCAAGGTTTTCAATGAGCATGGTGCTAGCAATATTGGTGCAACTTCCGCCATCAATTATCACACTACACACCTTTTCACGAACATGACATCTAGTTCGAAAGATGTTCTCTCGTTGATCAGTGTCCTCATCATTCAATTGTGCATTTAAAACTCTTCGTGTAACCGAAGTGTAGTCGGCATAAAGAGCACTTTCTTCTTGATATTTAGACATGATAACCTGAAAAGAAATGTTAGAATGAAAAAAAAACCTCACAACACTCCGTCACGTGTTTACTCACAAGTTTTTTTTCACTCAAAATATATCACTCGTGTATCACTCAAAATATATTGGCTTTTTCCCTCTAATAATCTCACGATCACTGCTTTTTCCCACTCATATATTCTCAAAAGCTTCTTCTCGAACTAAATCGAACGGAATCAAACAAAGTTGTATCAACCCCGAGTAACAAATCAAACCTAAATATATTTTTGTTTCTCACAAGTGCACCAAAGGTATTTCCCAACAGGAAATCAGCAACAAAAGAAATAAAGTTGATACTTCAATTTCTTTTCTTTTCTTTTTTTCTTTTTTTTTTCTGTACTACTATTTTTTTCCCTTTTTTTCCTTGGTACTCTTTTCTTTTCTTTTCTTTTTCCTTTTTTGACATTTTTTTTCTTTTTTTTTTTCTTGCTAGGAAATAGAAAACACAAACTAAAGATAGATGTTTTTGGTAATCCAAAGATTAAACCAAGAACGGATAGGACCTGAAAGATAAAATCTTTGCTCTAGATACCAAATGATACGATATCCACCAAGAATGAATGGTATTCGTATGCTAACCTTAGGATCGTTATCTTCAGGTTGTTTGGATGGAACCTCGACCTGTTGCCTTAGTACAAATAGGAACCTTGATATGGAGACCGCGACCCGCTACTTGATACAAAACATGAACCTTGGTATAATGAAGACGCCACAAACGGTTATGGAGGGTGCCGTTTGATAAGTCGGATTTGAACGCCACAAACGAGGATGATGAACCCATTTGACAAGTTCGGGAATAGTTCTTCAAAGAAGCAAAGAGAATCAAATCTCACGAAGTTTATAAATATGATAAGTGTTGTTTTACAATGAAAATGGTCTTCCTAATTTATCAGAAAGACAAACTTGGTCACTGAGAAATCAACTATGACCTTCCAACAACTTCTAGGAAATGAAAACATACATTAACTAGACTAGGAAATGATGAAAGAGTCTTCTAGAAAAGGAAATACATTAACTAGACTAGAAAATGATGAAAAAATAGTCAAAACTCGTCTTTGACTTTTGACAATTATTTAAAAGGTCACTTGGATGAGATTTGACAATCTTTGTTGCTCATTTGGGTCTTCTTTATCATTATGGACCCAAACTTGGTTAATTGGCCCATAAATAGATGCTCCCATCATCTCAGCAAGCGCTCTTGTGATTGGCCCATTCGAAGTGCGAATTTGGTCCATTCTTGTGACATCTTCTTCATTTGAATTCTTGTAATCTTCTTCTTTTATCACCGTGTCCATATTTCCATCAACCCACCTCCTAATACTGCACATCTCCTCTAACTTGAGACCGTGGTCTACCCATCTCCTGATACTACACATCTCATTGCCCTGAGACTGCGGTCTACCCACCTCTTGATATTGCACCTCCCCCCACTCATGAGTCCTCGACCTACTCATCTCATGGTACTGCACATCCTCTCGACCCTGGTGTGGTCGCTGATATGTCGTACGCTGGGGCGGGTGCTGGTAAGACGACTCATGGTGTGACCGCTGATATGTCGTATGCTCAGGCTCTCGCACTCGACGAAGGATACATGACATGTCTGGCTAGTACACACCGCCCTAAGGGTATGTGTCATAGTCATCATAATGCAGCGAGAATGATCTCGACCGCTGTGTATACCGTGTAGTCGCCTGAGGAGGTGGATGCGTACGCCGTGGGGTCTGAGAAGTGTGAGGCTGCGAACGCTAGGTGGGACTCCTAGCCAAATGGGATGTGGCGAATGGTGGCACTATGTAGGCAAACTACTATACAAAACTATATGAGAGCGAGTGACCGATGTATCATCACCATGAAATGGATCTTCTAGGCCCTCTGGTGGCTCTGGCCTATACGGGTACGACAAGTCTTGGGGTTCCTGTCCGTCTTGCCTTGCATTGTTTCTCAGATGATCCGTGAGTAGCTTGATATGCTCCTACTGTCGTAACGAGTTCTCGTACGACCTTCTCAGCCCTGCCTGATACCTCGCATAGGCCCGACACTGCTCATCCCTCATCGCCGCCATCTGCGCGCAGTGCGCCGCCTCCCTATCCGCATATGCACTACGGCTACTAGAGGCATCACTTCTAAAATGCGAATGGGTTTCTACCCCAAAAATTGGACCAATTGCAGTACTAGAAAAAAAATATTACCTTATTTTTTTTATTGGTTGAGCCTTGAAACAGGTGTCGAAGTCCCACGCAGGCCATTTGCTCTTGTCCAACCCATGTTTCCTCTGGAGCTCGTGCATATATTTATGTTGTAGAAAAAAAGGCCAAATTCCAAAAATTGAATAAGTAAACTGTGGAATTTCAAACTCCTAAATTATATTTATAGTATAAATAGATTACTTACTCAAGCTTGGAGAGCTTCATCTGATATCCACTCTTTTGTCCCAGTAGTCTTGTTTTCCTTCACTCGGCCAAGCTTTTACATCCTCGCTATCGACAAGTCTTTAGTCGTAACACCCTCATCTTCAGCCTGTTTCACAAAATAATTAAAAAATTAATACTAAAAATCTTAAAGGGCCAATTTTTAATACGACACCTTAATATGTATTTTAGGGACCAAATACAAAGATAAAATTACAACTTTTTCTGCCATTTGTTGGCCCGAACGCCTCCCACCAAACGAGTTCTACTTCAGAGCCTTCTCCCTGTTTATCTTGGCTTTTATGACCCTATTCTGGTGTTCAGGCCCATCCCAGTATTCCATGAATTCATGCTCATGTTTTTCTGGAATTCATATATCATGTCTACTCCGGTCTTCGTGTTTGTCCCTTATCTCCATCAATATTCTCTTCAGTGAGTTCAAGCATTCGCTATAACGCTTGTTGCCAATCATTTTCCAAACACTCCTAACTCTATACTCGTCGGCTTCATCCCACTGATATTGGCTCTGCGAATTTTAAATAATATAAATAATTAAAAACAAAAACATATGAAAATAGACAACAATAAATGAAAAAAATAAGCATTTTAATCAACTATTTTTAATATCTAATAATAATTTCATTAAAAACTTACTTTAAATTCGTCTCATGCGTTGTCCCTATAAACTCAAGGAAAATCCTTGAATCGAAACCACGGGCCCTTACACAACTTCTTCAAAGTAGCATAAATCGACGCACTAATGGACGATTGGTTCCTCAACGCTCTAGTATATGGACAAAATGTGATCCACTCCCTGTCATCGCGGTTATCTGGTATAGGTGCCCCTTTGCCCTGCCCCCGAAGATCGACGCTCTGGGGAATGTGATGGTCCTAGATCGACGGGCGGCCTATCTGAAGCAACAGACGATGAGGGTGGAACTCCACACATATCGAAACCTAAGATATGCGCCGAGCCATGCGGCGACTCGGTGGTGGTAGTGCTAATCAGTGGAAGAGGCTCTATCTCGAGGCCAGCAATAAACCCATAAGGGTCATAGTCCGTAGGGTGAACCGACATATCATCATCATCTCATCAAGTCGGTTAAACGGGTGCATCGGGGGCCTACGTGGCTGCTGACTAGTAGATGCATATTCCTTCCCCGGACGCCTCCCTCTACGACCTCCACCCCTAGATGATCCCCGATCTCTATCTGCCATCTAAATTATCTGACAAAAATATCAATATAATCGTCCTTAAACTTTACTAAATTATATTTCAATACTACAGAAAAGTCATTCTTCACAACTAGGTCCTAATAAGAAATATAATTAATTAGAATTTTCAATCGATCTATATCTTTTCTCTTAACTCACTACATATTCCAAAATAACCTCAAAACTTCGAATTAATAATCTTATTCCTACAATAAAGTTAATATAAGCTACATTTCCTAAACTACTATATAATATTAATAATCAAATAAGAACTAAAATCATCTAATTGCACTTTATACACTATAGTTTTCCAAACTCCCCAAATATTTCCATTCAATCTCAATTTTTCTATTTATCATATCCCTACAAGAAAGTTCCCCAAACATTACATTTTTACTCTACAAATACTTTAAACAACACAATTGAGTCCTAATTTTGTTTCTAGCACACATTTTCTAAATTACAAAGTAACCCCTAAAGTTCAATATTATAAACCAAATACTCTAGATATTTGCAAACAAGCCTTTTCTAATTAACTATCTTATTCCTACAATAAACTCTAGTAAATACAATCAACACCACAAAATTTTAAACTTTCAATTGAGACCATAACTTTCTCAAAACTTATTTATCTACCCTCAAGTTTTTTTAACAATAATTTATACCCCAAATCTTTTGTTAAACTACAGATTAAGGCTTAAAATCTCAAATTTTTTAAATTAGCACAAAACTATTTTAAGAATTCAACATAACAACACAATAATCATATTCACATTAACAAATAACAACAATAATAAAATTATCAACAATTTTAAAACCGTACAAATGTAAATAATGGATGAAAAATAATAAAAGTTGCATCAAATTAATCCTTGAGTAGAGGAGAATAGCTTACCGGTGTTTTTGGGTGATTTCCGGCGACGATTGGGGCGGCCAACGGTGGAATTGACGACGATGTGTGTGCGTGTGAGAGAGAGGGGCAGCGTGAAGTCGTGAAGGCGACTGAGGTTTATTTTTTATTTTTTTCAAATTTTATGCATCAGATGGTTTGGATGCAGCCACGTAGGCTGCATCCGAAAAATCCGATGCAAGCTTTGCATCAGATTTTTTGGATGCAGCATCCGTGGCTGCATTTGAACCATCCGATGCAATTGAATTGCATTGGATAAATCCAATGCAATTGACCCTAAAGTCAATTGCATCGGATTTTTTCGATTCTATATGTCATGCATTCGAAAAATAAAAATTTGGATGCATGACTTTTCATCCGAGTGCATGCTTTTGTTGTAGTGATGTGTGGCTATTATCTCTTTTGAGATATGTTAAATTCACTTGAAACATATATTATGTTATTAATCATAATTAATTATACCTACATGTGACCCATCATAAAATTCTGAAAGATCACCCAAAACTGTTTAATGATTCACCATTATATTGAAGGTCAAGGGTTTACAAAAATATGCATGGGTTTGAATTATCATTTTAATTGGGCCAACAAACATGAAATCAGTCGACAATGCCAAATATCGAAATGTGTATACACTTCATGAACATATTTTACGTTAAACAATTAATACATCGTCATGGAATTCATGCATAACAGTTGATACCTCAAATCACCTTATCATAAAAAAGACATAATATAAAATGTACTTAAATACTCCAAACACATATATTGGACGAATTTTAACACTTGGGAGTGGGAACGCCACACGCGGCGGCAACTTTCTTGGCATTGGGCGAGTTAATGTACGGGTTAAAAATTGGATTTTTCAGATAACCGCAAAGACACGGCTCTTGCTCCTTCAGTTTGGCACAACACTCCGACGACGGGGGCGTGCCACCTGTTATGGCACCAAGGCACGGGCGCAGCTCGAACACGCTGCACGTGACTGCCGCACTCTCACGCACGTGCGCCACCATCACAATCGATATCACCACTAGGCACAAGGTTGAACTAGACATCTTCATCTTCAAATAGGGCAAATTTAGGCACGAGGTTGAGAGATTACAAAATTATGGGATTTTAATATTTTATAAATTGTGTGTAATGAGAAGGTTTGGAACTAATGGGGCTGATTTTATAGGAGTTGGGGATGATTAAGATGGGAGTAATTAGTGGGATATATATTATATTAAAATACATTTTATTAGGGCAGTGACATTGCTAACTAATCAAGAGTGTTTATTAGAGACGCAAATCTAATCTTTTTTTTTTGAAAGGGATCTAATCTTTTTCTTATCTCTCATTTACTCTTTTTGTTTAAGGAATATGAAATCCATTATCTCTTAATTAGTGCTGCTTAATTGTAGCGATTAGCAACATCTTTTCCCTCATTAGCACGTTTTTTTGTTATAAGTTCTTTATACGTAGTTACGTACATGGAAAAATTAAAGATTGGTGGTGACTGGTGAGATCTTTCGAAACCCAGGAATGATTAATCAACTTAAAATTTGATTTTTGTTACATACTCTTTAGTGTGATATAAAAAATTGAATGCTGAAGCACAATAACCGAAAATAAATTGTAAGTATACATTTTAAGAGTTGAGTTTGATGATTGATATATATCCGCAGTTAATAACATAATATTTAATATTTATACGGGACTTTTTTTATTTTTATCGGCAAAATAAATATTGTACAATAAGATAGGAGTATAAGGAATATTCCAAAATTGTCAAAATATTACAAGCAAAGCGAGGGATGAGGCACCCGATGACCAAGGAAATCCAAGTATCCTTCTATCTATACGATGAAATAATTAATATCATCGATTGCATAATGATTAATTTTAAAAATTAGTCGTTTTAAGTTTATCTGTGGCAATATAGTGGGGTGATTTCTTTTTGCATATCAATTTTTATCGATTACATAATGCAAATTTAACACAACAGAGAAATTAAATTAGTGGTTATAATTAAGAGATGCTAACGAAAAAATATATATATGAAGACTTAGGTGGTGTTTCCAAACTCTAGTGGAAAAGTAGAAGCTCATAATTTTAAGTTAAGGCAAAAACACCCCTACATCAGCTTTAAGATTGTGAGTGTTTTTAGCTTAAAAAAAGTTTTGTAACAGAAAAAGCTTAATTTGCAAATATCTCAAAATCACTTATTCACATAAACAGCTGATTATAACTTTTTTTTAAAAGTTTGCAAACATCGTCTAACATCAGCCTGGATTTTCAGTTTCCTTTGGTAAAAAAGGACAAATTAGAGATGATAACAAGATTATTATATATTTGCTTTGGCTCTATCGCTCTTACTTGCTAATGTCACCATCCATTATATTAAAGTTAAAATTAATGCAGTGGGAACGTGTGGGAGTTTTTTTGGTAAGCAAGGAGAATGGGAAATTGGGATTAACTCAGTGACTCAGTAGTAACCGCCGATAAATTACCCTCATTTGGTTCCCAAAAATGGGAGAAAAGTAAAAAAAAATGTACGTATATTAAGTAAACATTTTACCTATGGAATGTATTTTATTTAAAAAATTATATTGTAATATAAAATTGCAATCAATATTTTCTACCACTATGACATATGTGCTTATCTTTTATTCTCGCATCAATAGGTTTTTCGCGTCAAGAGATATTGAGTAATAAATATTCTTTTAGAAGAGAAATAAAATTAAATATATGTGAATAATTAAAATTAATTTAGTGTATTTTTTAATTAAGGAATTAATTTACTTATTATTACATGCAAACTATTGAAATAAAATAAATATCAAGTATTTTCAACAAGACGTTTAAATTCATTTAAACAATATAATTGATCAAGGGCAAAGTTGGAAATGCATACACAATTACTAGTTAAATGGGATGTCATTGTAATTATTCAAACCTAAGGGGAGGTCTTCGTAATTACACCAAACCCCAGGGGGTGTAATTGTAATCATCCCTTACAATTGAAAGGAGGTCATTATAATTACTCAAACTTTAGGGAAGATTTTTATAATTACACCAAACCTCAGGGGGTGTAACTGTAATTATCCCAAGAACATGCCTACCATAACGACCTTTGAGCTTGGGCCCGTAACTCTATGATGGTGACCAATACGATCGGGAATGCTTCGATCGGAAAATGTTTCCTGACTGGATCCCGGTGGGAACTCACTTTTCCCGACCGATCTCCGAACGGGACCTTTTCCGACCAGTTTTCCGACCGAACTGCGGTTGGAATATTCTTTCCCCACCGGAGTCCCGTAGCCAATATTTTGACCGGGATCCGGTCGGTATAAGATGTTTTTCGACCGAACCATGGTCGAAAAATTTGCTACCAGACTCCGGTCGAACAAAATATTTCGACCGGGCTCCGGTGGCAAATATTTTGACCGGGGTCCAGTCGGAAAATATCTTATACCGACCGAACTCTGGTCGAAAAAGTTCTTTCAACTTTTTTCGACCGGACTCCGGTCAAAAATAATATTTAAGGTATTTACGATCGGAGTTCGGTCGGACATAATATTTAAGGGATTTTAAGACCGGAGTCCGGTTGGAAATAATATTTAACAAAATAAAAAAAATATTATTTCGGTAATAATTACCGAAATATTATTTTTTTGGTTTTTTGAAATATTTTGATTTATTGCACCATTCTAAAACATAAAAAGTGATTGTTAGTCAAAATATTGTTGAATTAGTGGAAGATATGGTAGAACAAGTGTTTGGAAAATAATTTAAAGAAAAAAGTGTTTATTTAAAGATGAAAGGAAGAAAAAAGTGTTTATGTTGAAAGGATTTGTGTTTCAAAATGTATTTCAAGATGAAAAAAGTGTTTAAGTTGAATATTGGTGAAATATTTGTGTTTGTGAAAAAAGTGTATAAATATGAAGAGAAAAAATGAAGAGAAAAGTGTTGTGTAAATTATATGAAAAAGTGTTTAAGTTGAAATATGTTGGTGAAATATTAGTGTTTGGAGAGTATTTAAAGATGAAGAGAGTATTTTGATGAAAATGAAGTGTATATATAGAATTTGGAGAAAATATTCAAATTTTTGAGAAATTTGAATTTCCCACCTAAGCCCCCCTAAATTTTTGAGTTTTTCGAACAAAATTCCAGTCAGAAAAAGTTTGAAATTTGAAAATTTAAAAAATGCGCCAAATTTTAAGAATTTTCGACCGGAATCTGGTCAGAAATCTTTTTCCCCCCTGTTTTCCGACCGAAATCTAGTCGAAAATAATTAGGAATAATATTTTTGACCGGATTCCGGTCAGAAATCGTCTCAAAATTTTATTTTTGGCTTGACGTTAGAAATTTTTTATTCCGGTCCAATGGAATTTTGTGATCCTTCATGCCTATCCGCGACTCAACATCCTGCATAGAACTCTAGAGTATGGATAGTTGACCGTCAACTCTCGGATCCTGGCTCGTCCTCAACTTCTCGTTCCCCGACTGCATCGACTTCGCGTAGTCCCGCTCGTAAGTCCTTCTCTCCTAAACTGCATCTGGTTGTCATCTCGATTTGCCTGCTTCAGTAAGCCCCTCGCCTTCCCCTTCTTCACTCTCCCTATGGCCTTATTCCAGCACCCGGGATCCCACGGTGGCAACTCCTCTGGCTCCAGATATTTTTTCCTCAACTTCCTCATGTACTTCTTCTGTTGAATTTGTGAAAGGAGATTATTAGAGAAATTATAATAAGTAAATAATATTTTTCGAAATTGAAATCACTTACGTAAATCTTCTTAGCCGCCTCATCTTCCCACTTCCGCTGCAGTGGAACACTAGTGCTACTGCCAATCCCTTTCATCCTCAGAGTATGGCCGCCCATCTTGTAGGCCTCATCGTGTCTAATAGAGGTGTCATGGGTGGGATCCGCCAGGGCCTACAATTTAACATTCAAATAACAACGCAACATTAAACTAATATATGCTCACTTTAGACTAACAATTGCACAATTATTCTAACACGTGTTAACTTTAACACAAAACTAACAATTATACACGAAAATAATTTAAACTAACACAAAAAATATTGAACTAAGTATTTAACATCTAAACTCACAATGTTACCTAATTATATAGTTATTTTTAATAAATCATACCATACGACGCTTGATCTCCTCAGGGTTGATGGATCCCCAGGAAAAAGTGGTTGGTGCCTTGGGACAATTCTCTGGCAGTTGTCCTCCTTGCCGAGCTATC
This sequence comes from Linaria vulgaris, assembly GCA_948329865.1. NCBI lineage: Eukaryota > Viridiplantae > Streptophyta > Magnoliopsida > Lamiales > Plantaginaceae > Linaria > Linaria vulgaris. Next base: position 19,005,486 of record OX415250.1, on the reverse strand, counting down.
TGTGACCTGCGCGACAACTTCTAAGGATCTGCTGTCCCCTAGTGAGCTACCGTCTCCGCCTCCAATGTGGTGTTCATCCAAGTCTTCATTTTACCAGCATACATAGGATCATTCACTCTCTTGAAGTAAGACTCCTTCGTCTTCTGAATCATACGCTTGTAAACACCCATCGCCTTCTTCTCGAGGTCGACGGGTGGCTCGGTCCAGATCCAGGGAAGCTCTAGGTGATGGCCTTAGAGCTCCTGAGGACCCGACAGACGGTGGTCGATGAGTGCCCGTCGACTCTGCAGATGGTGGTCTTTGAGCTCCTGTGGACTTCGACGACCATGGTCTAACATCGACTGCAGACGATGCACGACCCGGCCCGACTGGATAGCCTCCGCTGTATAAGGGCCAAGAGACTCCACAAAAAGCTGGCGTTGTAAAGTAGGCGTCAGCGTAGGAGATGCCCCACCCGAACCACGACCTCGGGGCTGCTGTATGACTGGTGTGGTCTCCTCTCTCTCGGTCCAAATTGCTATAATACGTATCCTACGAGGTCCCAGACTACCTCGTCTGCCTGTCTAGCTATCAGTACCTCGGCCATGACCCTGACTTGACTACCACTACCTTGGCCGAAAGTGACAGTACCTCAACTACGACCCCCTTTCGAATGAGGGCCTCTACTCGGCGACGGTGGTCTACGCGGAGGATCGCTAGACATGACGAAAAGATGTCCTACCAAAATAAGAAAAAATTATCTAAATTAAATCATCGATAGATTATTGATTTACCTAATAAATTTAAACATTCAAATAACAATTTAACATTCAAATAATAATAATATATTTAATCTAACACAATAACTTATAAACTAATCAAAATTAACTTTAAACTAAACTAATATTTTAATTAACATCTAAACTAACACTTTAATTAACTTTAAACGAAGCAAATTTACTTTAAAATAATATTTCTTCACTTTAAACTAATCTAAACACTTTAAACTAATCAATGCTTTAAAACAGTCTAATACAATAACATCTAAACTAATTAAAACTACTAACACTTTAATCAAAACTACTAACATGTAAACTAACACTTTAATCCAAACAAATACATGTAAGTAACTACTAACATCAAAACTAAAAATTTAATCTAAACGACTAACACTTTGATCAAAACTAACAATGAACTACTAACATCTAAATTAACAATTAAATTAAAACTACTAATATAACAAATCAAAGCTACATAATGTAAGGAATTCTTTTCATGACAACAACAATGAAATCTATTATAACAAATCGTAGTTTAACGCCAAAATAATAAATAGACTCACAAATTCAGCTCTTCTTTTCAATATGTATAACATCTTCATTTCAACCTCAAAACCATCAACTGACTTAATAACATGCGCAAAACGATAATGAAGAATAACGTTAACAATGGCTAAAACCAAATATGATTCCAGATTCAACTAAATAAAAGCAAAAATCTGGTGAAGGTATTCTTAATAAACTTTTTTTTTAACAAGTAAATCACTCTCACAGTCGCATAAGCTAATTATTTGCAAACCTCACCTCGGGAGCAGTGGCGCAGGAGCGACCTTTCGGCGATTGCGGTCGGGAGGGAAGGGGCGACCGTGTGGCGGTTGCGATCGGCAGTAAGGAGGGGCAGGGCGACCTTGTGACGGCCGCCTTTTGAGTTTTGGGGAGGGGAGAGTGGGCCAGCGTGGGTGATCCGCGTTTTGAGAGGGGGGAGGTGTGTATGTGTGAGAAGAAGAAAGAAAAATGAGGGATAGAGGTGTTTAAATACCCTTGGCCTACACTACAAGAAATTTGGCTTTTTCCGTCGGGCCGACAATTTGGGCCGACGGTAAAGGCCCAATTATTATCGTCGGGCCCAAGTTCGACGGTAAAGGGCTTTACCGTCGGGTTTGGGCTTGGGCCGACGGTAATGGCCCATATTATAAAAAAAAATTAAAAAAAAAAATTGATGTCGGCAGTTTTTTGGATTAAAATAAATTAAAAAATAATTTAATTGTCTTTACCGTCGGATTAGGGCCGACGGTAAAGCCCAAAAAAAATTTACTTTAGAAAATCATGTCGGCCGGATATTTCTAATAAGTAAAGCCCATTGGGCCCGGTCAACAGTATTGTTGACCGGGTGGAAAAAAAATAAATTAAAAAACTCTATAAATAACGAGCTTCTCTTCTCATTTTCAATATCCAACTCTTCGACTCTCACTCTCGATAACAATCATTTCCTCTCTCTCATATTCGATAATTTTTTTTTCCGTCGGCAAAATTCGTTTATTTCCGTTATGAATAACGAAAATAATCGTAACGTTACCGACAAAGGTAAAGGAAAACTCGTCAAATCCAAATTCAAAAAACTTCCAAAATATATTTCAAATACAAACATGTTCAAAAGCATTAAGACCCTCACAACTATTTTGGGCCATAAAGCTCATCAAGATGTAGCAACCTCAGATCCTAACGAGGTTATGCAATCGATAGAGGATACTATGCAACCAACAAGGGAGACTCCGGCTGTCCCCGCTGCACAGCAACAGGGTCTACTGGTAATCGGCCCCCTTTGCCGACGGAACTACCACAGGGGCCCACTGCAACTCGAAATCGGGCCCCGCCTCCGGGCCGAGTTCGTGACCAAGTCTCGGTCCCGCCGTCGTCAATGACTCCTGCAGCTCTAACATTTCCGCTCGCCCTGATGGACGAAATTCCAGATGACAACGACGGGGGAGGTTCGTCGTCGCAAGGCTCCCCGGTTTCTGGTGGCTCAGCAAGTGATTCTACTACGCCGGTTGTTGTTAGGGGACGGGGAAATGGCTGAGTTTCGACTGATGACGAGGCTAAGAGGCCCCTAATTGGCGTTACTGAAGACTATGTTTTCGATCCATCTTTATCCTACGGTAAAAGATATCATACTAATGCGGAAGAGATTACTCGTACAATTGGCTTCATAATAAGGCATCATGTGGAAGAACCAGCTATCTATTAATCTGATTTATCCAACGATCAGAAACAAAAATTTCTGAACCATTTTGGGGTAACATTTTTTAGCTTATGTTAATATTTTTGTATATTATTGTTTTTTCCCTTACACGTATATGATATTATAATTTGAAGAGGGTATTCCAATACTCGGATGAATTAAAGCCTATAGTTCGTGAGGCATTCGACCGGGTGGCACAAGGCATCTATAGAAACTCCATCTATGATGTAAAAAAGACGTATAAGCAACGTGACAAGAAGCCATCCTGGTACAAGAAGTCTTGGCTACCTATAGGTCAAGAACAATTTTTCGTTAATCACTGGCAATAGGATAAGACGATATTACTCGCGAAAAAGGCAAAAGAAAACCGAGAGGCCCTGAAAACAAAGAGTGTAGACGGTAAGGGTTCGTTAGCCACACACCACGGTGGATCTGTCAGCGCACAACAAAGGAGCCTACAGTCGGTACGATACGTTACGATTTACTTTCGTTATGAATATACTTTATTATGTTACCTTTATCATTAATTAATATTGCTTTGAAACTAATGTTGTTATAGCTCGAAAGCTAGACCCCCTACCGCTACGACCTACAGTGGGTGGTCGACCACACATTGAGGACTTCTGATGAAAAAATAATCAGATGGAACCCACCGAGCGCACAAGCATATCATGTAAGTTATTACAACGTTGTATATTATTTTTGGGAAATATGTATATTGTTTATTGATTTACTTTAAAAACTGTAGATGCGTTACACGCAAGAACTCTATGATAAATTTGAGGTCGAAGAACTCTATGATAAAGAGGTCTCGGCAAAGGCAGATCTCAACGGTCAACATGGGAGGCAACGTGGCAAGCCTAAGCACAACAAGATGTCAGATTCAGGGAGGACGTCAACAAAGAATCCTAACTCTGGCGAGGAGAGAAGAATTCACCATGCGGTCCAAAATGTTCATTCACAGTATCAAGAACAACAGACTCAACAGGAGAATCACATAGCAGCCCTGGAGCAAAAAATCTTTCATGATGAGGAGGAGAGGAGGCGGGAAAGAGAGGAGTCACAACGTAATTTTAACAGGTATCCTCAATATAACAACTTTCCCAACAATTACCCCAACAACAATCCCAGCCAGTTTTGGAATCAAAACCAAACACAACAGGGTTAAACCGGTCCGGGAAATCAAGGCTTTCATTCTTACCACCAGTCGAGCCAAGGCTATGATTCTTACAATCTTGGTACACCTATGTCGTACGACCAACAACACAATCAAGGTGCACCTTCGTCGTGGGACCAAGTCCTTCCACCTACTGGTTCGTGGGGCCAGAAACAGCGTCAACCCGAGCCGCAGCCTGAAACTGTCCCGATGTGGACCACGGAATATCAACCACCATTGTTGTGGCACGATCAATGTTATACTCAAAGTGCTCCTGGACGTGCTAGTTGTAGTGGGGCTCGACCAAATGCTTTGTGGCAAAATAGTAGTTGGACCGAACGTCCAAATGACCCACGACGTGCTAGTGTTAGCGACGCTTGTCCGAGTTTATCAAGGGGCTATCAGGTCGAACCCATAATTGATCTGAACAATTTGGAGTTACCGACGGAAGACTACACTAATCAAGATTGGTCCAGTGACGTGAATGGAGAATACGGTGGTCCATCTTGGACATGATAGCCGGGTCGCATGTGTGTTTAATTTTCGAGTATGTGTGTTTAAATTTCGAGTATGAGTGTTTACATTTCGAGTATGATAGTTTAAATTTCGAGTATGAGTGTTTAAATTTCGAGTATGAGTGTTTAAATGAACGGTTTTAGTGTTTAAATTCCGAGTTTATGGTTTTTGTTTCCGATGTGATTTAAAATAACATTGATTTAAACTCGAAAACTAACATTAATTTAAAAGGGATAAATGCATTAAACCCCCTGAACTATGCACGTTTTTGCGTTTTCGTCCTTAAACTAATTTAATAAGCGTTTTCCCCCCGAAACTATGCACGTCTGTGCGATTTGCCCCCTGGCCGGGTTTTCGGCCATTTCCGGCCATTTTTAGCCGGAATATTCCTCTCTACCCGACTCATATGTGTTGTACTAGATGTATAATGATAGTTGATGACAAAAAAAAGGCGAAAAAACACCTCGAACCGGGCATATTCCGGCCAAAATGTGATTTCGTTTTGGCCGGAATATGCCCCGTTCGAGGTGTTTTTTCGCCTTCTTTTTGTCATCAACTACTAATATACATCTAGTACAACACATATGTGTCGGGTAAGGGGAAAAATTCCGGCCAAGAATGGCCGGAAATGGCCGAAAACCCGGCCAGGGGGCAAATCGCACAGACGTGCATAGTTTAAGGGGGAAAACGCTTATTAAATTAGTTTAATGACGAAAACGCAAAAACGTGCATAGTTCAGGGGGTTTAATGCATTTATCCCAATTTAAAATAACATTAATTTAAAATAACATCGATTTAAAACATAAATAAAACTAATCATCATCTTCCTCAACAAGCTCGTACTCATCATCTGCCAACTGTCCATCAATGTCAAAATCGATTAAATCGGCGCCCAAATTAAGTCCCGGCGATACATCATCTTGAAATAAGTCTTCGGGCTGATTAAACTCGGTGTCGATTTCAGGCTCTTGTAGCCCGGAAACGTCGATGACGTTTCTTGCACGAATAGGGCAAACTGCCCACCATCCTTTCTTTCGCGACACATGTTGCGCTGGATATGGAGTGTAGAACACTTGTAGAGCCCGGTTAGCAAAAATGAACGGTTTATTTGTCGCGAGAAGCCGCGTAGTATCGATATCAACCATTCCGTACTTCGGGTGTACAGCTGTACCGCGGCTGCTAATATCGTACCAATCACATTTAAAAAATACATTTGATTTGGCCTTATCTCCGCCACCGCACCATAACACCTCAACTGATAGTCCACATCAATGGAACCCTCAACGAAAAGTCGACGGGAATGATCTTTCCCGTCGACTTTAAGCCGACGGGAAAAAGCCGACGGTAATACCCTTTTCCGTCGGTAAACATCCGACGGAAAAGCTATTTACCGACGAGCTTTTTTCCGTCGGGTTTTACCGACGGCTTTTGCCGACCGAAAAGGGTATTTCCGTCTGCAAAAGAACCTTTACCGACGGTTTTTGAGCCGTCGGTAAAGCTACTTTCCCTTGTAGTGCTAGCGACCGCACATCGGTCGCCAGAAACCAAAAAATTGTCCCGAAAATGGGCAAATTTCAACAGCCCAACGGGGGGATTATTCCCGCAATTGGGCCGAGGACCGCCCAGCGACCCCTATTTTATTTCGGAGACCGTCGGGCTGTCCCCATTGCTCTCGGCGGTCACCGAAAGTCCGGAGACCGCCCGGCGGTCACCAAGGGGATCGCGAAACCCCCCAAATCTTGTAGTGTCCAGGCATATAAAAAGTATTATTACACGCAACTAAGATAGAAATATATTTGTAGTCTTTGAAGTACGTACGTCAAATTATCCATAAGAAAACGTATTTGGTTTTTGATGAATTCATAAGAAAACGTATGATATTAGCTTTATTAATCACTCCCCTTTGTTAATAATAATTTAGTTCGATACAGACTTGTATTTTTGCAACCAACGCTAACTTTTATTAGACAACCAATGATAACCTCAGAAAGATTTTTCACAATAAATTACATTACAGATCAACCTATTATTAATTTTTAGTTCAAATAATCAAAAGCAAATTCAAGAATCAATCAAATTAGATTTTCTTTCAACATACGATATCATTGAAAATGATAAATAATTAACTATAATATGTAAAAATAAAAGTATAAAAGATTAAAAATACTACCTGAAGATTTACAAGTTAAACAAAATTGATTTTAGGACACTACAAGAAATTCGCTCATTTCCGACGGCCTCCGACGAAATCGGCCGTCGGAAATGAGCGAAAGTCTTTTCCGACGGCACCTGACCGTCGGAAAAGGTCTTTTCCGACGGCAGGTCCCCGTCGGAAAAGTTCCGACGGGCTTCACCCGTCGGAAAAGACCTGTCCGTCGGCCTAGTGCCGACGGAAATGATCTTTTCCGACGGGTGAAGCCCGTCGGAAAAGAACAAAAAAAAATTTTTTTTTTTAAAAAAAGCGACCCTTTTCCGACGGCACCATGCCGTCGGAAAAGGGTCTTTTCCGACGGCACGGTGTCGTCGGAAATTAGCGTGCCGTCGGAAAAGGGTCTTTTCTGACGGCATGGTGCCGTCGGAAATGAGCGTCTCCGGAAGCATTTTGACGCGGATCGCTGACATGGCACCATTCTCCCTCCAAAATCTATAAATACCCCTAAATTTTACACCTAAAATTCATTCATTCATACACAAACACTCAAATTATATCTCCCTAACTACATTTCTTCTCTCAATTCTTTCTTCAATTATTTTTCTTACTTATATTTTCTTTATATATATTTTGTTTTCTTACACGTATCATATATTATTCTTAATACTTTCATAATAAACTATTTTTATTAATCTATATATATTACAAATTAGATTATATTTATGTTTTTCGTACCAAATAATTCATTTTTTATAATTTATATATATATATATATGTTTTAATTATAGCCTTTTCCAAAAATTCGGACAAAATTTGAGATGATAATTAACAAAAAAAAAAAATTCCGTAATTTTTTTTTAATATTTATGATTATTATTTCCGACGGCATAGTGCCGTCGGAAATAGTCTTTTCCGACGGCACGATGCCGTCGGAAAAGAGGTCTTTTTCGACGGCACCGTGCCGTCGGAAATGCCCGACAGCTTTTCCGACGGCATGGTGCCGTCGGAAAAGACCTTTTCCGATGGCACCATGCTGTCGGAAAGATCTTTTCCTACGGAATCTTTTCCGTCGACCATTTCCGACGGATTAAACCGTCGGGAAAGACCATTTTCGACGGGAAATAGGCCTTTTCCGACGGGTTTTGTGCCGTCGGAAATGGCCGTTTTTCTTGTAGTGGGAGTGGTTCCTAATCTTCCTAACAAGCCCACTAGTTGGTTCAGTTCTTCAAAAAAAGGATAATTACAATTACACCTCATGAGGTTTGGTGTAATTATAAAGAACTTCCCTGAGGTTTGAGTAATTAGAATAACCTCCTCTCTAACAGGTAATTGTAAGAATGATTACTATTATACCCCGTGAGGTTTGGTGTAATTACAAGAACCCCCCCTAACTAGTGATTGTAAATGCATTTTCAACTTTGCCCTTGATCAATTATATTTTTTAAATGAATTTAAATGCCTTGTTGAAAGTACTTGATATTTTATTTAATTTCAAGAGCTTGAATATAATAATAGATAAATTAATTACTAGATAAAAAGTATTAAAGAAGACACTAAATTAATTTTATTCATTCTCACATATATATATATATATATTTAATTTTGTTATTTATTAGTTCTTGACCAAAAAAAATCCTATTGGTACGAAAAAAGGATAAACCCCTATGTCATAATGGTAGAATATATTAATTGTAATTTTATGTTACAGAGTACTTTCTTTAATAAAAAAACATTCTTAAATGTAGTTTTAAAGACATTCCTAACAATTGTTTAAAAGTGGAGATAACTACATTTAAAAAAAAATATTAAAAAATTATATTGTATTATAAAATTACAATCAATATTTTCTACCACTGTTACATCAGTGTTTATCTTTTATTCTCGCACCAACATGTTTTTCGCGTCAAGAGATATTGAGTAATAATATAATTTTTTTTTGATAAGAGCAATAAAATTAATTATGTATGAATAATTAAAATTAATTTAGTATTTTTTTAATTAAGTAATTAATTTATTTAATATTACATGCAAACTCTTGAAATTAAATAAATATCAAGTATTTTCAACAAGGCATTTAAATTCATTTAAACAATATAATTGATCAAGGACAAAGTTGGAAATGCATACACAATTACTTGTTAAAGGAAAGTCATTGTAATTATTCAAACCTGAGAGAAGGTCTTTGTAATTACACGAAACCTCAGGGAGTATAATTGTAATCATCCCTTACAGTTGAAAGGAGGTCATTTTAATTACTCAAACTTGAGGGGAGGGGTTTGTAATTACACCAAACCTCCAGGGGTGTAAATGTAATTATCCCAAAAAAATGCCTACCATAGCGACCTTTGAGCTTGGGCTCGTAACTCTATCATGGTGGATTTTTTTCCTCCACAATTTGTGACGTTAATATCAGAAATTTATGATGATAGTTACCATATTAGAAAATTTTATGCTTGATGTATTGATTACTTAAGTATTGTTATTAATGTCAACCTAAATTTGTTGCAAAGATATTGGGTTTGTAGAAAATTTATGGTTTTTGCGAATGGTGGAGGTGTGGAGAATTTTCAAGGTCCGCTCTCATGTCTCGTTTTGTCCAATAGCCGGTAATAATTAATTGTACTTAATAATAGCAGCCACGTTATAATTAATATGATTAATTTTTTTGACAAATCATATATGATTTCTAGCTTGACATATATGTGAATATTGATCAGAATACTCCTTGTTTTCCGTTAATATACATGAGGTTCATGTGAAAAATAAGCACAACTCACTACAACAAATTGGGCCTTTTCCGTCGGACCCAGCAATTTGGGCCGACGGTAAAGGCCCATTTTTTTCCGTCGGGCTAAATCCCGACGGTAAAGCCCTTATTTTAAAAAAATAGGCTAATATTACCGTCGGCCCAAACCCGATGGTAAAGGGCTTTACCGTCGGGTTTTGGCCGACGGTAATGGCCCTTATTTTAAAAAAATAATTTAATTAATTAATTAAAATATATATATATATAATTGCCTATTACCGTCGGCTTATAGCCGACGAAAATAGGCTTTTCCGTCGGCTTAATAGGCTTTTCCGTCGGCTTATAGCCGACGGAATAGCCTCGATCCGTGTGATTTTCTTCACACGGATCGGATCGTGCCATGTCACCGATCCATGTCAATTTTCACACGGATCGGTGACGTGGCAAGCCCTTATTTTACCCTCTCCTTTTCCAAAATCACTATAAATACCCCTTATTTTATCCACTAAATTCATTCATTCTTACCATTCTCCAAAAACTATCAACTTTCTCTCCAAAATATCATTAATAACTAACAAAAATTCATCCATATTCACTAAATTATAATTAGAGTTTATTATTTGTTTTATTATTTCATTTCTACTTATGTTTATTCATTATCTAACTAATAATAACTATAAAAAACTTATATTATCAAGATTTTATTTTAAATACGAAATTTTATTTATTAGAATAAATATTTTAAAAAAAATCGCTCGAAAATGTGCATGTTATTATTTAAATCGATATCTTTTAAATAAAATCCCCAAATAAACAGAAAAAATTTATTTAAAATCGTTTTCTTTAAAAACAGTTGCAAAAAAATTATAAAATAATTTTTTAAAATTGATTTCTTTTAAATAAATCGCCAAAAAATCATAAATTAATTATTTTAAAACGATTTCTTTTAAATCAACTGTTTTAAATCGTTTTTCTTTTAAATTAATTATTTTAAATTTTTTTTTTAATATTTTTTAACCCTTTACCGTCGGCTTTTAGCCGACGGTATAGGGTTTTACCGTCGGCTTTAAGCCGACGGTAAAACCCTCTCTTTTCCGTCGGCTTAAAGCCGACGGAATAAAAAAAAAGCTTTTCCGTCGGTAAAAATCCCACGGAAAAAAGCTTTAGTGACGAGTTTTTTACCGTCGGGTTTTTCCGACGGTTTTTGCCGACGGAAAAGCCTTTTTCCGTCGGCAAATGCCCCTTTACCGTCGGCTCCCTTATAGTGACTATCTCTTTGGTGTTATATGTTTCGTTATAGCTAGTACACCTTTTATATACTTGAAACTAGGCAATACCGTCAAGTTTTAAATTTTATAGACAATTTGCTGATTTTTTATCGGAAGGTAATCTCTCTGTTTTACATATATATACATATATATATATATATATATATATATATATATGTTCACCTTTTACAAGGAGGAGTAATCTTCACATGATATTGGGGCAACATGTTGCCATTAGCTCTAATAATTAAGTGGTGTTAGCAAACTCTAGTGGAAAAGTAGAAGTTCACAATTTTAAGTTAAGCCAAAAGCACCTCCACACCAGCTTTAAGATTGTGGGGATTTTCAGCTTTAAAAAAGTTTTGTAACCAAAAAAGCTAGATTTGCAAACACCCCAAAATCACTTGTTCACATAAAAAGGTGATTATAGCTTTTTTTAAGAGTTTGCAAACACCACCTTAATATACATGTGTACATTAGAAGTTGGCTTTGGATTATCTCCTACAGAACGGTGCTACATTTTATATTACGTCATTTGGATAAATGACATGTGTAAACAATTTAAAACTCCTCAAGACCATATTTGCTTTGTATTAAAAAGATTATATGTAATTTATTCTTGCCAAACTTACACATATTCACCTCCAAACAAATATTCAACTTTGCTAATTATGAAGCACGGTTCTAATTACTATGGAGGAAGGGATTTTAACTTCCATAATTATTTGTTTAGCTAATAATGTAATTTAAACACCGTGATCCACAATTAATTATGCTACTTAAGTTGTTTTTATAACTAATTTATCTAAACATTACTAATTTAATTCATCTTGCCATACAAAATACTCAACTACAACTTTTTTTTGGGGAATAGCAAATTGCGTTTTCTATTTAACTTAATTAAAGAATTTCTTTTAGTTAATGTCGTATATATAATTACTCAAATGTAGACGTCATTGGAGTACATACTTTTTAAAATTTATAAATTTCATATGAAGGGCGTGTTTAATATTTTTTTTTATTTTTTATTTTACTTTTTTTGAATAAATAACTATATATATATATAGAAAGAGATATATAAATATATATATATATATATATATATATATATATAAAAGATACTTGCAGGAAAGAAAAAGGCAAGAACATGGCAATTTTTTCTATATCGCTGAAACATGGTAGTTATATTATATTCTCAAATTTAAAAGACTTGACATTATGTTCTCACTACCTATAAACCAATATCTATTAAATTATAAATTTTTTATTCGAATATTATAAATAAATTTTATCAAAATGAATCTGTAGTTGAATGTTAATATAATGCTCAGTAACAACACAATTTGTTTTTTTTTTTTTTAAATGAGCTGTTTTAAAACTTCAACCTATAGTTAGAAGAAAATTTTGTTTTTAAATTAAATTCCCTCCTCTTCATGAATTTTGAATACTTTCTTCCTAATTACTTACGTATATCATCATCATGAAATTTCTTTGCAATATATGATCATATAGAGCTTTTGAAATTATAAATTAATGATAAGTATTGATTGCTATAAGTTTGGTAAGATATAGTAAGATTATTATAACCTTTTAATACAAAACAAACATGATATTAAGAAATTTTAAGTTGATTACACATGTCATTCATCCGGATAATGTAGTAGAAGATGTAGTACCATTTTGTAGGAAAGAATCCAAAGCCTTATAAGTTTACTTACATTTATCATGTGTTCTTTTTGATAAAGGAGCAGTTATAAACAATACTAATAATAATCATTACGTGTGAACCTTTTATTAGAAAATACCAATATAACCAAATTTTGTCATACTGGGTAAAACCCCAATAATACCTTTCGGGTGCGCATTGGGTAAACCCCCAGTCGACGAAATAGCCTGCAAACCTCGCCAACCGAGTTAAACCACACTAGGCGAACCATGTCTGACACGCTCGGAATCAGAAAGCATAGAATCAATTCGCTCCTAATGGATTTCGAACCTAAGACCAAGGAGGAGAGGAGACTCTTCCTCTTTAACCAACTGAGCCACCCACTATAAGAAAATAGAGCTTTTTTCGATCGGAACTCCGATCGGAAATAACCCCTATCCGGTCGGGAATGACCTTTTCCTGACCGTATTCTTGTCGGGAATGCTTCGGTCGGAAAATGTTTCTCGATCGGATCCCGGTCGAAACTCACTGTTTCCGATCGAGCTCCGGTCGGGACCTTTTCTAACTTGTTTTTTGACCGGACTGCAGTCGAAATATTCTTTCTCGAGGTAGCCAATATTTCGACCGGGATTCGGTCGGTATAAGACGTTTTCCGACCTGACTTTGGTCGAAAAATTTGCTACCAGACTCCGGTTCGAACAAAATATTCCGACCCAGTTCTGGTGGCAAATATTCCGACCGGGGTCCAGTCGACAAATATCTTATACCGACCGAACTCCGGTCGAAAATAATATTTAAGGTATTTACGACCGAAGTTCGGTCGAAAATAATATTTAAGAGATTTTTAGAACGGAGTCCGGTCAAAAATAATATTTAATGTATTTTCGACCGGACTCCAGTCGGAAATAACATTTAACACAATAAAAATAATAATATTTCAGTAATAATTACCATAATATTCTTTTTGTTTTTTGAAATATTTTGATTTATTGCACCAATCTAAAATATTAAAAGTGATTGTTAGTCAAAATATTGTTGAATTAGGGGAAGATATGTTAGAACAAGTGTTTGGAAAAAAATTGAAGAAAAAAGTGTTTATTTAAAGATGAAAGGAAGAAAAAAGTATTTATGTTGAAAGGAAGTATTCAAAGATAAATAAAGTGTTTAAGTTGAATGTTGGTGAAATATTTGTGTTTGTGAAAAAAATGTTTAAATATGAAGAGAAAAAATGAAGAGAAAAGTGTTGTGTAAATTATATGAAAAAGTGTTTAAGTTAAAATATGTTGGTGAAATATTAGTGTTTGGAGAGTATTAAAGATGAAGAGAGTACTTTGATGAAAATGGGGTGAAAATGAAGTGTATATATAGAATTTGGAGAAAATATTTGAATTTTTGGGAAATTTAAATTTCTCACCTAAGCCTGCCTAAATTCTCAAGTTTTTCCGACCGAATTCTGGTCGAAAAAAGTTGGAAATTTGAAAATTTCCAAAATGCGCCAATTTTTTAAGAATTTCAGACCGAAAGCCGGTCGGAAATAGTCATGAATATTATTTCCGGCCGGATTCCGGTCGGAATCTAAATTTTTTATTTTTTTCTTGATTTTAGAAAAATATTGATGTGTTTGTGAGTTTATTGTAGAATTTCACTCAAAATAAATGAATTGAAATAATATTTAGTTAGTTTAATGTTCTTTTGAACTAATATTTAGTTAATATTGATTAACATAGTAAGTTTAGTAACTTGTTCAAAGTTCTACATATATTAATCATACGTAGTATAGAGTAATCTCTCATTTGCGATTAGCATTCGTTAGAAACGTTAGTATAGAGAATGCAATTGTGATATATATATATATATATATATATATATATATATTTAGATGTTACATTCAGGTAACATAATCATAAGTAGTTAATTAGCGACATATACTAATCTATATATAAGTGACATTATGAACCGACGTATCAAATGATTCTTTAACGTTCTTTTTATTTTATTTTATAACTTATGTATAACTAATATTGTTGTAATTGATCATTAAACCAACGATTTATGTAAAATTGGAGAGCGAAATGGGAAAACAAAATATGAATATTATTACCGACCGCAATCTGGTCGGAAATTCTGGCATTACAGAGCGGAATGCCGTCGGAAAAAGTCACATACCCTAAACCCTAAATCCTAATATTCCCGACCGGAGTTCGGTCAGAAATGACCTCTTTTTCGACCAAATTCCGGTCGAAAATAACAACGGATAGTTGTATTACTGACGGAATCCGGTCAAAAATAACAACGGTTACTAGCATTTTTGACCGGAGTGCGGTAAAAAATGCAAGTAACCGTTGTTATTTTCGATCGGATTCAGGTCGAAAATACAACTAGCCGTTGTTATTTCCAACCAGAATCCGGTCGATAAAGTGGCCGGATGTCCCTATAAATACCCGCCCCATTTCAATTGTCAAATCATTCCATTCTTCTTCATTTGTAATGTATTCACGTTTTTCCTTTGTTATAACTATTTTGTTTTTGTTTTCTCAATAATTTCTTATTAAAATGATCATTAACTTTTTTATATGTTTGTATGTGTATTATTAGATATTGCGATAAATACAACGAAGGGCGTGTGTGTGCCAACAATACTTGATCTAAATATTTTCTACCCTACAACAATAAGTGTTGACTTGACTTCTATGTGCTCATGTTTTAGAAATTTAATATAGATGATAAAGATATTGATTGGTGGAATTAATTGTAATAATTTCTTTTTAATTTTCTTAGATTGGAAATCGATTATCTTGTCGATAGATCTTGGATGTACGATATGATATATAGTAATAGTGGTTATTTGAATCAACATTACGTGGTTGGGGTTCGTGCATTCATACAGTATGCCTCACAACAGAGAGATCACTTAGATCTAAGAAATCGTATTAGGTGCCCTGCCAGAAATGCAACAATTTAAAGTTAATTGATCGAAACGTAGTCTGGGATCATCTTCGTAAGTCAGGCTTTACGTATCAATATTGGGTGTGGGTGTTGCATGGAGAGGAGGTGAGCGGGGCGACCACATCATATGTACATGATTCACAGCCCACTAATATTCACGTGGATAGTCCGATTCATGTTGATACTTTGTTTAAAGAATTGGTGGTGGGTGCACATGGGGGTCAATTTGTTGAGGGAGAGGTGTGCAACGAAGATCTAAGTCCCGAGGCAAAAGAGTTCTACAAATTGATGCATTTGGGAGGCATACAAATGCACAGTAAGAAGCCGAAGACTATGCTCGAGTGGTTTGCCGAGTTCTTGACTATCTAAACAATGCACAGAGTACCTAAAGTCGCTTGCAAAAAGTACTTAAGGTTTTCCAAATATCTTATGGACCTAAAGATTGAGGAAATGTTACCTAATACGGCTCCAGGCATGAATCAGATGCTCGCGGGTTTGGGTTTAGGGTACAAAAAGATCGACGTCTGTTGGAATTTTTGTTTCTTGTACTATGGCGAGAATGCCAACAAGGATCTCACATCGTGTCCAATATGCAAGACCGATAGGTACGAGGCTGATAGAATGTCCAAGGTCGCAAGGAAGAAATTCTGGTGCTTCCCCCTAGGCCCTCGATTAAAGAGGTTGTTCTATGCTGTAGGCACTTCAAGACATATGACTTGGCATTTGAAATGTAAATAGTCAACTGATAGAATGTTTCACCCAGCTGTAGGCGAGGCATGGAGACATTTTGATCGTGCGTATCCGGACTTCACAACAGAGCTTAGAAATGCCCGACTCGGTCTCTGTACTGATGGGTTCACACTGTTTAGGCAATATGGGAAGAACTACTCTTGTTGGCCCGTGTTTGTGACCCCTTATAACCTCCAGTCGGATTTAAGCATGCGACCAGAGTTTAATTTTCTGAGCCTTATTATACGCGGTCCAAAGTCTCCCAGAAAGAACTTGGATGTTTTGCTGAGACTGGTGATTGATTAGTTGAATGATTGGTGAATATATGACAGCTCACGGAATAAAAACTTTCAAATGCGAGTGACCCTAATCTGGACTATTAGCGATTCTCCTGCTTATGGAATGTTGTCCCAGTGGAGCACGCATAGGAAGCTGGCGTTTCCTTATTGCATGGGTGAGACAAATTCTTTTACACTTAGGCAAGGTGGAAAAGCCTAGTAGTTCGATTGACCAGAGCATCAAGAATGGAGGCACAACAAGAAGGATTTATACAAGGATAGGGAGGTACTTGAAGCACCTGTTCAAAGGAAGACATGCACGGAGATAAGGGTAATTGTGGATAGGCTACGATCGGTTTGATTTGGGCCAAACTCCACAAAGATCCTGGGTTTTAATACAACTCATAATTGGTGTCGTCGAAGCATCTTTTGGGAACTACTTTACTGGTTTAAAAACTTGATTCGCCACAATCTAGATGTCATGCATTGTGAGAAAAACGTTTTTGAGAACATCATCAACACGGTGTTGGATGATGCTAAGTCGGAGGACAACATTAATTCGAGGCACGATCTTAAGCTGTTGACCAACCGTAAAGAACTGTTCTTAGTACCCATTGGTATAAGAAGTGAGTATATAAAGCCAAAGGAAAAATATTGTCTTACGAGAGAGCAAAAGAACATGGTGCTTGATTGGCTGACAGAACTGAAGTGTCCTGATGGATATACCTCGGACTTTGGACGACGTGTGCAAAAACAACAAGGAAAACTGTATGGTATGAAGAGTCATGATTGTCCCGTCTTCATACAGAGATTGATCCCGATTGCCTTTTGTGACTTATTGGAACCTGTGATTTGGGGGACCTAGTAGAGATTAGCCTTCTTTTCAAGGTAATTTATGCCTCAGAGGTTTCAGCCGAGGATATGGAGTTATTGGAGGAATCGTTTATTGATATTTCCTCCTTTGTTTTTTGACTCTATGGAGCATTTACCCATACACCTTCCATACGAGGCTAGAGTTGGATTTTCAGTCCATTATATATGAATGTATCAATTCGAGAGGTACGGTTTTATATTTTTAAAATTAATATATTTTATAATTATTGATTCTTTGCCTAATCATTCATTTATATGAATTAGGCGGATGTTCGACATGAAGTGTTCAGTACTTAATAAGGCGAGGGTGGAAGGATCCATAGCCAATGCATACCTACTTGCAGAGCTCTCTAATATGTGTTCTCAATATTTGTATGTCTCTGTTCAGACTAAATATAAACAACTCAACGGGAACGAGACGCTAGATAGCACGGAGTGGAATGATGAGATTAGAATATTTCATAAGAAAGGGGCGCCAACAGGGCCACTAAACAATAGGCGATACTTGACTTCCGATGAAATGGAGCAAATAGAGCTTTACACGCTTCTAAACTGTGAAGAGCTTGGCGAATGGGTCGAGTAAGTTTTTGTTAATTATTTGTAATAACGAAATGATTAAACGCTTTTAAGACAAATAAAATACTAACTTATGAAAATGTTCTGTACAAGTTGTTTGAGCCAATGAGTGCGGTGGACTTAGCCCAATGGAGATACAATCCAACATGAACCAAGAGTGCGTAACATGGTTCAAGAAGACGTATTCATGTGGGAAATACGAGAGCGATGTTCGAATAGATCCTTTAATCACAAGTCCGGCTAATAGAGTGGCAACCTACAAGGGTTAAATTGTTAATGGGTTCAGATTTCACGCCGATATGACTTTGGGCCCGAAGAAGAGTGATTGTAGCGGTGTTTATGTGAAGGGATACATGGAAGGATCTGATGCTACCAACTTCTATAGAACGTTAAAAGACATAATACATGTGGAATATTAGGGCAGAATTAGACCCATGTACATAGTATTGTTCAAATGTGTTTGGTATGATATAAACGCAGGTATGCAAGAGCATTTAACGTACAAGTTAGTTGACATCGACCCGAGGCATACCCTCGGCACCAATGAACCATTTTTATTTGCTAACCAAGCAAAACATGCGTACTATGTGCCCTATCCAAAGAAGACGATGGGGCAACCGGGACATAGAGGATGGATGGCCGTATCCACTATTCCTGCAAGACACATAATCGATGTCATCAGTTGCCGGATCAAACGATGGCGACGCGGGGATGCCGAACCAAGTGCTATAAGAGAATGCATCTGAAAGGTTGAACTTATTTGTAGACCTTTCCTCAGTCAATATGAATATCTAATTGGCCGACGAGGGATTTGATGTGGTTGACGAGAGAAGATTAGATGAGAAGGCAAAGGAGGACAACGAGGAAGATGAGGAGAATGAGGAAGAGGAAGAGAAATCGGAAGAGATAATGAGTGACTCAGAGTCTGAGGATAGTATGTATGAATAACGTGCGGTTATAGTTTAGTGGTTGAATTCTGTTTTATAATAAATGTGGATTCATGTTGTTTAATTTCATATTATAGTTTGTATTTGTGTTGGATTTTTTATAGTTAAAAATATTAAGGGCATTTATGACAAACAAACTAGTAATAATATAAACATTACATAATTACCAATAAACATAAAATTGCACTAGTATAGAGTCATTATAGAATAAATAGGAAATTACATAAACATAAAGTAGTTTGTCCAAGCATCTAACGAATTACATATATACAAAAAACTAACACAGTTCTCAATACTTAAAAAAAACGAACAACTAATACTACTAGTCCTCACAGTCATCATCAGCAAAGCCAAATGTATAATCTCTGGAGGCTCCAACACCCTCATCATCATCACCACCAAGATCGGCAGCATCACCATCGGGAGTGTCATCTAGATCGCCATCCTCATAGTCATCCTCGTACTCATGATCATACATCATAGCATCCAGATTAGTAGGGCAAATGGACCACGAGAGGGGAAGGCAATGGCGGTGTCGGCATGGTACCCTGGTAGGCTCGACGAGCCTGAGACATGAATCCAGTAGGAAGGGGTCTAGAAGGAGGAGTACTTGTCGCGTCGGTGATGTGCTGGGTCAAGTGCTCAATGCGATCCATAAGGACGCCAACCCTCCGATCAGTAGGAGTCCTAAGACGACGTTTCTCCCCCTCCAACGTCCTCGCATAGGCGTGTGTCATGTCGGACACCTTATTCGTCTGGAAACCAAACTGATCGTGACATGCATCCGACGGGAGCCCCGCAATCTTCCCATTCTTCACTCCACCAGATGCCCTATTCCACAACTCCTGATCCATGAAGGGCCATTTAGTACAATCCGCCTCGTACCTTTAGATCATCAAGCCTATGTAGGTGTTATGTTCATTTTGATAGAATACTTAATACATAATTAATAATGCACATTTTAAAATAGTAATCAAAAATGCTTTACAAGTTAAATACTTACGTAGATAGCCTTATACACTGGATGTACCCAAATGCCGCGACGTCGAACTCCCTCTAGTAGATCATTGGGAACATGGGTATGCTGATAACAATACATCTCATCGTGCCGAGGCACATGGGCTTATGGAGGTCTCAAACGCGTCTACATATTGATATAAAAGTCCTCTAAGGAAAAAAATTATTCATATAGAATTGAATTTAATAAGAGATACCATCCTACGCTGGAACTCCGTGTAGCTAATGGACCCACTACCATGAGTCCCTCGTGCAGGACGATCAGGGTGTGGGGTCTCTCATCCCCGCCTGTTCTTTTGTCCTGCTACCGATTTCTTGACATGGTCCTTTAACTCCCAATGCTTCACAAACTCAGTCTCCAACTTGTCGTTCATCCACCCAGCCCTCGGACGCCCCGCCCACTTCGGATCATCCTTCCTTGCATAGTAGTTCTTCTTCGCATTGTACACTATTTCACTGTAACTCTTCCTAGCCTTTGCCTAGTAGGCTATATGTGCCAGGCCCAACTCATCTGGACGGATGTTGATGTTTTCTGTAATTAATTAAGGTTTTTATATTTTGAGACAAGGTTTTAATTAAGGTTTCGTTAAATAAAAATCTTACTCTCTCTCTCTCTATATATATATATATATATATATGTTCCAAAATCTCACCCTAAACTTAGTCCACATCTGGCTTTGGACAATTGGATTGAGCGCATTGTATGAAAGAACACACTTTATCATAAATGTCCTAATGATGTCGGTAATCGTCGTTGATATCCTGCGCCCCTTCAAAAATACGTCGTGCTTATCCAAAACAGCTCTACGACAGCCTCTACCGTCAGACGGAACCTGATCGCCTCTAGATAGGCCTTGGCCCGACTGCATCGCTGTAGAGGGTCCTGCACTGGCGACGTCTGTCGGGGAAGAAGTACTGGGACCCACTGTTGTAGTCTCATTAAATGGTGGCCTATGTGCCCTACGCCTCGATCCAGATGATGTAAGTGGCATTGATGTTGCGTGATCATCATCTAGTCGATGTGGTACTACTCGATCTGGTGGAGTACCGCCTCTCGATCCAGTAGTACACCTTGATGGCTGGGAAGTAGAAGGGGA
Source organism: Linaria vulgaris (assembly GCA_948329865.1). NCBI lineage: Eukaryota > Viridiplantae > Streptophyta > Magnoliopsida > Lamiales > Plantaginaceae > Linaria > Linaria vulgaris. The sequence goes on along the minus strand of OX415250.1, from coordinate 18,984,522 downwards.
CTCGGCAGGATCGGCAGCAGGGACATCGACAACATCGGTTGGTGTAGTGCCAAAATGAACAAATCGAAGGCGTGGACCTAATCTCAGTGGAGCACTAGGCCCTCCAGCACTCGGTGGACCACTACACCATCTCTTCGAGGCTGGCAATGACCGGTATCACGAGACGAGCATGGAGGATCGCCCGTCATGTCGTCGACTAAAGTGTTACGTACTAAGTAAAAGCATCTAAGTTAGAATATTTTTAATTATAGGGATGACCTAAATTTAATCATTACTAAGTTATATAGGTTTCCTAAAGGCATGAACTATGTTAAAAAACTATCATTTCTAAGATATCTAACAATATTTCATAAAAGTAACGCCATAATAACTAAATTAACATATATAAAAATCATATAAAATAAAACAATGCTAAGATAAATAATATTACCTACAAAAGACATATAGATATTTCGTGAGCATAAATTTCAAGTAGATATTCTAAAAATATAATCATTTATACTTTATAGTAATTCTCTAAAAGCATCATGAATTTTAATTTATAAATTAATTTTTTAAAGGGCATAAATAATGTTGAAATTCCAACAATAACTCAATATCAAATAATCCCTAAAGACATAAATAAAGTTTAAAGACTAACAATGCATAGAGAAAAAATACATACTATTTAAAGTCTAATTGCATAACATATTCTAAAGGCATGAATAATTACTAAACTCTAACATTTCCTAAAGCCTAACAATTCCTAAAGGCATTTCCTAATTAAAGCCTACAATTTCTACAAAATCTAACAATTAAACATATAAAATAAACATTAAAACAATAAATATGACATAAAAAATTAGAAAAGACGAAAAAACTTACCAGATCCGGATTTCTGACCAAAATCCAGTAGAAAAAGGGGGGCTTGCGGTCAAAAATTGGAGGGGGGGGGGGGGGGGGAGAGAAAGAGAGGAGTGTGAAATGAGGAGGGGGATGGAGGTATTTATAGAAATACCTCCCTAATTACCGACCGCAATGCGGTTGAAAATGCCCATATTACCGACCGTAGTGCGGTCAGTAATACTTGACCCACTGGGCCGAGTTTAGGGCGTCACCCTTTGGCGGGAATTGTCCCGCCAAAGGGTCCCGACCTCTATCCAGTCGAAAAAGAAATTTCTCTTACCGGAATCCCACTACAAGAATACAGGGCCATCTGCAACCGCCCGGGTTAGTGAAACAAAAAGAAAAGAAGATAAACAAAAAGAAATGAAGATGAACAATAAAGAAAAGAAGTGAAACAAAAAGAAAAGAAGATAAACAAAAAGAAAAGAAGATGAACAAAAAAGAAAAGAAGTGAAACAAAAAGAAAGATTCGAAAAAAAGTGTTTGGATTTTTAGTTGGAGATATAAAGGAAAAGAAAGTGTTTGGGTTTTTTGTTTGAGATATAAATGAAAAGAAAGTGTATGGTTTTTTTGTTTGAGATATAAAAGAAAAGAAAGTGTTTGGCGGTTTGTTTTGAAGATAAAAGAAAGTGATTGGTGTTTTATTTTGGAGATAAAAGAAAGTGTTTGAGATAAAATAAAGTGTTTGGATTTTGTGGATTGGAGAAGAAGAGTGTTGAGTATGTTTGGAGAGTGTAATATTAGTGAATGAAAAATTAGAGAGAAGAATGGGGGGTATATATAAGATTTGAGGTGAAAATTTTGAATTTTCGTGAAAAATTGAATTTCCCCCCGAATCCCGCCCATTTCAGCGGAAATAGCAACCGCCGAGCGGTTGCTAGGAACCATGGAGACCGCCCGGGAGGTTGCGACATTAGGTAATGCAACCGCTGGGCGGTTGCAACAGTGAGATGTTTGCAACCCCCCCAGCGGTTGCAAATAATATTCAAGTTTAAAATTAGTGATTTTTGACAAGTATCTTGATGTGTTTGTGTTTATGGACAACATATATCATTATAGACAGCATAAATCATCCAAAATAACAAAAATTCAAGTATGAATATTATCTGCAACCGCTCGGCGGTTGCAGATAACTAGTATCAGCAACCGCCCAACGGTTGCGAGAAGGACTCGCAACTGCCCAGCGGTTGCGAGAAGCCCTCGCGACCGCCCAACGGTTGCGAGAATCCTTTGTTGCAGATAACATCCATATTTGGGATTACCACTCTTATTTGGGAAGTATCTTGATGTGTTTATGTTTATTGAACTCAAGTATCATTATTACATGCGAATAGTAGTAGTAAATAACTACAAAACTAGTAATTGCGCTAGTAAAATAGTAGTTTAGATGTGATTAAACGAGTTATCAACGGTACCAAATATATTTGCAACGACTAATCATCATACTTAGTCCTTAATGTTGTCCTCAAGCTTGATTTGGCAATGAAACCTTATAATTTGGCTTGTTTTAACTATCATTAGGTTAATTTTTAATTGATCAAATAACACACCACAACGAATCATCCGAAATACAAAAAAAAAAATTTGAATGTGATATGTAACCGCCGGTTGCAGATAACCAGTATCAGCAACCGCCAGGCGGTCGCCATGGTACCAAGCGACGGCCTAGCTAGCGGTTGCGAGGCCTTATAAAAGCATCGCGACCGCCCGTGCGGTCACCACTTCTCCATGGCGACCGCCTGGCGGTCGCGGTTAATGGTGACCGCCCAGGCAATTTGGGGGGGGGGGGGGGGGGGGGGGTTGCAGATGCCCCCAAAATTTTGTAGTGTCCGATCGAGAAATTTGAGATTTAAAACTTCGATCGGATCCCGGTAGGAAGCGGTCGGAAAACTTCTCGACCGGATTTCAGTCGGAATTTTCCATTCGGAAAAACTGCCTATTTCTTGTAGTGCCCACAAGGGGCTTGTCATACAATTATTATTGTTTGTTATTGTGTAACAACGTACGCATCATAAGATTAAGTTTTTTTCTCAAATAATAACACAAGTTAAAAAGTCTCAATGATCGAATCACATCACAGTTACGTATAAAAGTCACTATATGATGTAAGTTAAACCATCAATATATTCTTATATTGTATATACCAATATAATTCTTTCACTGTGCACACGTGATGACATGACAAATATTTGGAGAACAGAAGAAAAACACTTAATAACAAGTAATAACGTATATAAATTAAATCGCAACGTAGAGTTGCACTTTTATTTGTTTAATTATCATTCAGTACATATATTCAGTATATATATATATATATATATATATATATATATATCCGGTCGATCGATCAAGATATATATTATTTAGCAACTTGGATACGGGACCTTGCAGGCGGAGAGAACCTTTTTGGCGTTGGGGGAGTTGACATAAGGTTTGAGTGCCGGGTTCTTGAGGTATCCGCAGAAGCACGACTGCTGGCCCTTCAGTTGGGTGCAGCAAGCGGCGGATGGTGGCGATCCATTTGTTACGGATGCTGCGCAAGGAGCAAGCGCCATTGGGCTGCAGCCCTGAGCCGCGGTCTCTTGCACTTGGGCCGCAAGCACGATTACCGCGAAGGCCACCAGGCACCAGGCTGCAACAGGCATCTTCATTTTTATCGGATTATTTTGTTGAAAATTGAGATTATGTATAGTGAGAAAGTTGAGATGAATAGGGTGACCAATGGCTCAATTTATAGGAGTGCGAAGTTTTTTTTCTTTTTCTTTTTTTTTTTTGTTGTTTTTGTTGAACATGAGTGCGAGGTTGAATAGTGTTGGTTGACAGGAAAAAAGTGTCGGTTGACAAAAGAGTCTGAGGTTTGGCATGTTACCTCTATGTAAGGATAAGATAAAGGTTTTTTTGTTTTTTTTTGCTTGGTAAATTATTTATTCCATAAGTTATATTAATTTGGTAAATTACTCTCATGTGATGAAAATCAAATAACATAAATTGTTCTTTTTAAAGAGAGCGCACCAGTCACCACTACCATGTTACTTTTTCATGGTTGCTTTTATTTATTTATTGACCGAGATAGCTATTTACTTTTAATACTTAATTAGTTTGTGTACTTTCAAATTAATTATAGCGCTTTTTACGTGTTCTTTTCTTTGCAAAATTATAAAGATATATATATATATATATATATAATTTTTTTTTGAGAACAATATAGATATATATTTTAAACGCATAAGTTAATTTTAAAATTCTCGTCTTCATTTTTACATTTCTTTGGTATTTTACATTAACTAAGAAAAATACATACTTTCTTGAAAAGGTTCAAATTGTTGGCGGATCACTTTCAAGTTAATTTGGGAAAGGAACTACACCTTTGACCTCCCTAAGCTATATGATGGCTTAATGTGCTACTTTTTGAGATCATGGGGAAATAATGCTACTTTATTTTAACAATGGAGTGATTAGTGGAAACCTTTGAAAAAATAAATGAATAAATAATTTATATTTTGTGATTTTAAAAGTAGCCATCTACTTTTTTAAAGTTAGGTAGCGCTGAATTACGCTTAATTATTAGTGGGTCAGGGAGACTAGATGATGCCACGTTATATTTCAACAACATAAGTAATTAATGTAAGATAAAAAACTAAAATAAAGGTACAATTGCATAGTTATAATTTATATTTTGTATTAGCTTATGATATTTCAAATAAAGACACCGAATGAATTTTGAGTTTAAAAAATATAAAAATAGAAAAACAAATAGACTTTAAGCGTAACATATACATCGCTAGAAAAAGTGGTCTTGTACCAATATTTGATAATTTATTTTTTATGGGTTCCACTCTATAAATTAGAATTTCTTTAGTTTAATGAAATTTTCGTGTTCTGTGTAGATAAATTTAGTATATCAAATTGTTCAAGACCAAGGATGAATGAGAAATTAAATAATAAAGAAATGTAGTTGAAATAAGTTATCTTGATGGTAGAAAAGAAAATAGGTAGAAAGTTGAGAGGTCACAATCTCACATGAATTGAGCTAATTAAGTAAACATTATTTGTTGTTTTTTTGCATAAGGGTTCATACCCTTTGGAAAATCACATGTCTTTGAACGGGGAAGGCCTAGATGCTTTGTGCCATGCTTCAAAGCCCACATGCGCGTGTCGCCGCTGTCGTGTGTCCTGCCCGGTCTGGGCGGGGGTCGGGGTCGCGGGCCGTTGGTAGTGGGTCATGGGCTTGGGCTTGGACTTGAACTTGAGTTTGAGCTTGAATTTTCCTACAATATAAATCTTTTTGGAAAAAGTTTAATTAAATAATTAAATAATTAAATAATTATCTAAGAATCAATAAGTAACAAATTAAATAATTGATTAAACATGATTAGGTGTCGGTTCCTGGTCGAATCAGTGTGTCTACTGGATGAAAGTTGGAGGAAAAATTCAGTCAGTGAACAGTCACCTACACACCACGTTAGTAGAAAACATGTCATCTTTCATCCAAATGGGTGCACAGTCAGCAAAAATGACGCAAATCTGGCGAGAAAGATGTGTCCGTCCTGTCATTCCGTAGGCCAACTTTCGAAATCTATAAATAGACCTCCCCACTTCTTCATTTTTATTCAATCAAAAACATTCTTTCTTTTTTTCTGTTTTGTTGCGAGAGTTCAAAAAAATCTGTTGTTATGCCGTTTCTTAATATTTGAGGTGCTGCTGTATTAAGAAGATAGTTGTTGCATCTTGAAAATAGAATTCCGATCAAATCGTAAGCATCGAGTGAAGAAAATGTTATATTAAAGAGAAAAGAGTTCAACTCTTACATCGACTTTAAAAATTCTTGTTTATTTTTCTAGATTACACTCGTAATCCTTAACAATTTTAAAACGATATTTTGTTTATATATTTTAGAAAAATGGTGACCATATCGTCTGTTCATAGAAGTGGCGAAAAGCTGAAGAAGTTTTCCAGCACCGACTTTAAAAGGTGGCAATAGAAGATGTTGTTCTACATTCTGTGCAAAAACTACATCCGGAATGGATTGGGCAATTCACTCTACAACGTGTATTGTACAATCAAGACATCAAAGGAACTCTGGACGTCCATTGACAACAAGTACATAACTGAAGATGCCAGGTTGAAGAAGTTCATCGTGGGCAAGTTCATGGACTTCAAAATGATCGACTCAAAAATGGTGACGAGGTAGGTTCAAGAGTTGCAACTGATCTTATGTGACCTGGATACAAAGTACATAAAGCTCAATCAATCTTTCCAAGTAGCTACTATGATAAAGAAGTTGGCCCCGTACTGAAAGGAGTTAAAGAACTATCTCAAGCATAAGCGCAAAGAGATGAATCTTGAAGACTTGATAGTCAGACTTCAGATTGAAGAGAATAATCGAATATCTGAGGCAAAGCCAACGAAGATTCAGATGGAGGCTAGAGTCAACATAGTAGAACACAAGCCCAACTCTTACAAGAAGAGGAAGAATTAGGGTAACGATGGAGGCCAACAAAAGAAGAAGGCTAAGAAGTTCAAAGAGAACTGCCACAACTATGAAAAGCCAAATCACATGGTCAAAGACTGCCGACTCCCAAATAAAGACAACCCGAACTAGTCCAACCAAGTTGTCGTAGTCCAGGACAAGAGTGTTCCGGTTGACATGGGTGACCTAATGCTCACTGCAGTTGTCATCGAAGCTAACATGGTGGACCATCCAAAAGAGTGGGTTTAGACACCGCTGCCACCCGCCACGTCTGCGTTGACATAGAGATGTTCTCTATATACTATTCATTCAACAACCGGAAGCTCTACATGGAGAATTCTGTAACATCATATATTATCGAAAATGGAAAAGTGGTGCTGAAGTTTACTTCGGGCAAAGAGATCACTTTGATTGATGTACTGCATGTTCCAGATATTTGAAAGAATTTAATATCTGGTTTTGCACTTGATGCAAGAGGGTTTAGATTAGTGTTTGAATCTGGCATATTTGTGCTCACTAAGAATTGGCAATTTATTGGGAAGTGTTACGTAGTCAACCGAATGTACAAGATGAATGTAATGACTGTCAAATGTGACCTAAGAAATAATAATAAAACTAAGAGGACGAATTATTGTTTCTGCTCTATTACTTTTCCTCTTAAGTGCCCTATTTAGTTTTGGGCTGATAAATATGTCCCGTATGTTTGATGTTTCAACGAAAAATGTCCAATTGCTCTTATTCAACCTTTTTCGGGGACATGGGCGCCAAGTCAATAAAATGCCACTCCACCTGGACTTAAATGCCCTTCCACATCATAATTTTACCCCAAAAAATTATTTTTAACCCAAACCCTTATAATATTTTAAAATTGTACTTTCACCCCATTATTTTCTTCTCCTCACCCCCCACCCCTACCCCACCAGCCACCATTACCCCTTCGCCATGGGTGAGAGGCCTGTTCATCTTAGATAGTTCAGATTTTAATTCTTTTGGATTTTTGGAAATTTAATTGACCTTAAATGGTTTCTTGGAATTTCTCTGAATGTACTTCAATGGTCGTTATGTCGGTTAAGAGTGAGTGTCTCGAGTAGGTTATGGAGCATCTGAGTTTGTTGTACCATTGTGCTCGATGTTTAGTTTGGACTTTATGCAAACTATTAGCGAGATTCATCCAAATTTGGGGGAATCAGAAACTTCGAATAGCATTAGTAGCGATACCACAGAGAAATTGGGGTTTTGTGGTTAGGCGGTGGGGATTGGGTGGTAGAGAGGGAGATTGGCGGCGGAGTGGTGGTGGTGGTGGCCGTGATGTGGAGGTGAAGTGAGGAAGATGAATTCATTTTTTTTTTTGGGTACTCTTGTGTTTATTTTTTATTTTGGTGTACTTGTTAAAAACGTTTTCATGGGGTCAAAAATTGACGTGGAGTGGCATTTTGTTGACTAGGCAGCCACGTAAGTGCTAAAACCCGTAAAAGAGCAATTGAGCATTTTTAGTTGGAAAAAATGAACTTACAGGCATATTTATCAGCCCAAATCCAGAAAGGGTATTTAAGAATTTGAAACAAAGTTATAGGGCAGAAAAAATAATTCGTCCTAAAGCTTATATTTCTGCTTACTTTGTTGAATTTTCATATTTATGGCATGTTAGATTAGGACATGATAATCTTAATACTCTATAAACTAGTAAGCTTAGAGTTATTGCCTTCATTTAATATCGAATCTCAGAATAAATATGAGATTTGTGTAGAGGCAAAATTAACCAAATTAACGTTTTCTTCTATAGAAAGAAACAATGAACCTCTGACTTAATTCACACCAATATTTGTGACTTAAAGTTTGTGCAGACTAGAGGTGGTAAAAAGTATTTTATTACTTTTATTGATGACTGCACAAGATACTGTATAGTTTATTTTCTAAGAAGTAAAGACAAAGCTTTATAAGATTTGAAAGTCTACAAAATTGAGGTTGAAAATAAACTTGGCAAACAAATAAAAACTATTCGAAGTGATAGAGGTGGAGAATCTTGGGCTCCATTTTACAAATTTTGTGCTTCTTCACACATCATTCATCAAACTACAACGCTTTATTCACCACAATCAAATGGAATTGTTGAACGCAAAAATTGTACTCTTAACGAGATGGTGAATCCCATGATGGTTATATCCGATTTACCATATAACATGTGGGGGGATGCAATCCTCTCAGCAAATCATATACTAAACAAGTAACCTCACAAAGGTAGAAATGAAACTTCGTTTTACTAATGCAAAGGTCGAAAGACTTCCTATAAATACTTAAAAGAATAGGACCTAAGACCGTCTACTTATTCATTAGATATGCGCACAACAATAGTGCCTATCGTTTCTTAGTACACAAGTCTTTGATTCTTGATATTAATGAGAATATGACCATTGAATCAAATAATGCAGTATTTTCTGAAAAAACGTTTCTTTGCAAAGAAAGGAAAAAAATTGTTTCCCTTAAAAGAACCTATGAAGTTGCAAAGGACAATCACACTCGATAAGTCATTGTATGGGCATAAGCAAGCACTTAAGTAGTGGCACGAAAAATTTGACAAAACAATGTTGTCAATGGGTTTCAAAATTATTGAGTGTGATAAATGCATATACGTGAAAGGCACACCTAATGATTACTTGACAGTTTGTCTATATGTCGATGGTATGCTAATCATGGGAAGTAATCTTGATGTAATCATAAATACTAAAAAAATGTTAACCTAACATTTTGACATGAAAGACTTAGGGGCCGCTGATGTCATATTAGGGATTAATATCACTAAGACATCAAAAGAGATCGTGCTGTCACAATCTCATTATATTGAGACAGTACTCAAGAAGTACAATGCATATGACGGTCCTCCAACTAAGACACCAGTAGACTTGTGTCTACATTTAGAAAAAAATATGGCGAACTTCTCTCTCAAATAGAATATGCCAAGATAATATGCTGTCTTATTTATATCATGACCTACACTCGTCCAGATATTGCCTAATCAGTTAAAAAACTGGGTAGATTTACGAGTAATCCCAATAAAGATCATGGGAATGCTTTAATTAGAGAACTTAGGTATTTAAAATATACCTTAGATCATGGATTACAGTACAATAGATATCCAACTGTATTAGAAGGATATAGTGATGCTAACTGGATATCATATACTAAGGACACTAAGTCCATCGGTGGTTATGTCTTTACCTTTGGAATTGGAGTTGTGTCGTGGAAGTCCCTAAAACAAAAATGTATATCTCGTCCATGATGAAATATGAGTTTATTGCTTTGGATAAAGCTGATGAAGAAGCAGAATGGCTTCGTCATTTTCTTGAGGACATTTCTTGTTGGAACAAGCCAGTGCCTGCAATTATGATACATTGCAACAACAAATCAACAATCCAGAGGGCACGAAATGGCATGTAAAATGGTAAGTCGAGATATATTTGTCGTAGACATAATACTATAATGTCGTTTATCTCTAATGGTATCATTTCCATTGATTGTGTAAAATCAAAGAAAATTTTATCGAATTCGTTGACTAAAGGCCTACCAAGCGATCAAACACACTTTTTATCGAGGGGAACAAATTTAAAACCCAAGTCTAAAGAATCTTTATGATGGAACCCAACCATGTTGATTGTAGACCCAGCCCACTTTTTAAGGTTAAGTTTAGGTTTTAATGATTTCTAAACCTAGTTAAGCAGAGTATGACTTGATACTCTTTGAAGGAGATCACCAATGTAAGCGTGAAGTTTGACAGCTTTATAAGAAAACACTTATAAATTCAAAAGATGTCGAAGGCCAAAAAGGACACAACCATGAGAATATAAAATTGTTAAGGGTGTTAATGTGTGGATACAGTTGTCTTGGTTTACACCAACATCTGAAAGGTTCAAGACATCTTGTTCACTGATCCGCTAAGCATATTTGATGTATACCACTAAGGATGGTTCAACGCCAAAATCTACCTTTCCTGATGCAGTAAGCTTTACGCCTGAACTCTCGCGAATGTAGACATTGTTTTTTCACTCATGTGGGGGATTGTTGGAAAAACTGGTCTTGTACCAATATTTGATAATTTATTTCAATGGGTTCCACTTTATAAAATTGGATTTTCTTTAGCTTAGTGAAATTTACGTTTCGTGCAGATGAATCTAGTATATTTAATTGTTCAAAATCAATTTGGAATGAATGAGAAATTCGATGATAAAGCAAGCTAGTTGAAACAAGTTATCTTGATGGAAGAAAAGAAATTGGTGGGAAGGTGAAAGGTCATCATCCCACATGGAAAGTTCGAGCCAAATTAGTATACCTTATTTGTTGTTTTTTTGCATAAGGGTTTGCACTCTTTAGGGTCCCACATGTATTTGAAGGAGCGAAGACCTAGAAGCTATGACCCATGCTTCAAAGCCCACACGAGCACGCGCGTCGTAGCCGTCATTTTTCCGGTCCAGTCTCAGCCTGGGCTTGGGTCAGGGTCATGGGTCACGGGTCACATGCCTTGGGCCTGAGCTTGGGCTTGAACTTGAATTTCCTTACAATATTAATCTTTTTAGACAAATTAATTAAGTAATTAATCAATTGTTTGAAAATTAATAAACAACAAATTAAATAATTAATTAAACTTGATTAGGTGTTAGAATCTGGTCTAATCAATGTGTCCAATAGCTGAAAACTGGAGGGAACATTCAGTCAGCGAACAACCACCTACACACCCGTTATAAGAACGCATACCACCTTTAATCCGAATGGGTGCACAGTCAGCCGAAATGGTGCAAAATCTTGTGGGGAAGTTGTGATGGGCAAATGAAGTGTCCGTCCAGTCACCCCTTAGGCCAACTTTCGAAACCTATAAATAGACCCCTCTACTTCTTCATTTTTCATTCAATTCAAAATATTATTTATTTCTTTCATTGTTTATGTTTTGTTTCGAGAGTTTCATTCTTTCTATTTTGTTGCGAGAGTTCAAAACATTATTTTGGTTTGTCGTTTCTTAATATTTGAAGTGCGCTACTATATCAAGAAGATAGTCATTGCATCTTGAAAAGCGATTGCCGATCAAATCGTAAGCACCGAACCGGGCAAATATCGACAAAGAGTTCAACTCTTGCTCGGACTTTAAAATTCAGACTTGTTTTTGTAATTTACACCCGTTACGCTCAATATACACTAGTAATATGACATGAAAAAAGGGATTAGCGGTTTAAATTTTGAAATCACAAGTTAGTATTTTGCTGGTTATTTACTTATTATTCATGGATAATTTGCTAACTCGACACATTACAAGACTGAGCGGTCAATAGGGACCTCCCAATTGTGACTAAAGTTGAGTCGCTTGCCTTTAGGGACTTCTGAAGGCAATAACGACTCAATATGAGTCGCAGAACTTTACGAGGGAAACACCGACTCACATTGAGTCGCTGTTTTCCTCAGGGACTTTCAGCGACTCACATTGAGTCGCTGAATTCAATTTTATTACTTGGGCCAAAATGTGGGCCAAATTCTGGGCTTCCCCTGCCCTAATTCGTGTGGAAGAAATCAGCGACTCAAATTGAGTTGCTGATTCCTTCCGATAAATAAGAAAAAGATTTTTTTTTTATAAATGGAAAAGCTATCAAACTCCACCTTCTCCACCCGTTTCCACCGCTTGCGATCCGACCCGACGCCATTAGCGACCTATTGTTCGTATTTGCGACCCAAATTGAGTCCCCAACCCAACTAAACCTTACCCGCCCCATTTTTGCCCCGTTTCCTCCCGATTTCCTCCTGAAATCCACCGTGGTCCCTTTTCGTTTTCCGCCCCTTTCAATTTCCGTCCATTTTCGCCGCCGGTGTTAAGGTAGCTTAGGTTTTGTTTTTCTCATTTTTGTGTAAAATCCGAAAATTGTGTTAGTATTATGTTAACAAATTGTTAGATTGTTAATTTTGTGTTCATTTTGTGTTACTTTTTTGTTAATTTTGTGTTTGATTGTTAATTTGTTCATTTTTTGAAGAATTATTAGTTAATATTGTTAGATAGTTAATTAGTGAAGAATGTTAGATTGTTAGATTAGATTAGTGTATGATTAAGGAAAATAAATAGATTTGTAAAGATTTTTAGATTGTTAAATTAGATTAGTGAATGATGAAAGAAAAAAAGATTATTGTTAGATTAGATTAGTAAATAATTAAAAAAAATTAGATTAGTGAAGATTGTTAGATTAGACTAGATTATAATAATTAGTATATAGTAAGCTAAATGTTAATTTGTAAGATTATTACTTTATTAGATTGTTAGATTAGATTAGTTTATAATTACATTATGAAAATTAGATTGTTAAATTAGATTAGATTACTTTATAATTAGATTATAAAAATTAGATTGTTAGATTAGATTAGATTAGTTTATAATGCGATTGTAAAAATTAGATTGTTAAATTAGACTAGATTAGTTTATAATTGGATTGTGAAAATTAGATTGTTAAATTAGATTAGATTAGTTTAAAATTCGATTGTGAAAATTAGATAAATAAGATTAGATTAGTTTATAATTAGAATTTGAAAATTGGATTATTAAATTTTAATTAGTAAAACTATTAGATTATATAGATGTTGAATGTTAGATTAAATGTAATATTGTTATTTAAATGTTGAATTGATATTTAATTTTTTTACTGTACATAAATATATTCGGCATGACCCCTAGCGGTACTGAAGGTCGAGGTCTTAGAGGTTGAGGTCGTGGTGGGGTATCGGGTTCTGGTAGCGCTAGTGTTGCTCGTGGAGGTGTTGGAGGTAGTGGAGGTCGAGGTCGTTGATATGGGCATTTCCCGCATATTGGGCCTAGCCCAAACCAGGCCCATATTAGACCATCTCGGGGACCACTTTCGATATCATATCGGTAATAATCACCGATATGTTACTGTGGTCCCCGGATCCTGAGGTCTATAAATACGCGGTACCCGAATCCCAAAGTAAGCAATTATTATCCCTCAGCTACTACGCGTCACATCGAAATACATCCCCGATCTCACTCTCGATATCGTACTCGATATCGGGATAACCACATACTCCACTGACACGTCATGCCACCACACTACCGATAGCACATCGAGGGGCATCCCTGACATCATGTCGAAGACAATCACCGATGTGCTTCTGATCTAGTCACCGATATACCATTGCCATCCAAGCATCGAGGCGTTAGTCCGAGGTGTTCCGGACCAAGTCTACGCGAGATACGTAGCCTAGGCCTAATTTGTGATAGACTCGTTGTATTGTTAGATCATTCACTTGTAACCGACACACATATATATATATAATACGATCTATTGCCAAATCAGTGGCGCCGTCAGTGGGAACACCATTTCACGGACAAGGAGGCCAAGGTGCGAGGAAGGAGGACCCGACCCGAATTTAACGGAGTTGTGACTAGGAACGCCAGGATAGAGGACACGCAACTCCCTCAACACCCGACCGACCAAGAATAGACAGTGACCCAAGCCGAGATAGAGCTTCCCCCAGCACAGAACGAGCCGCGACGAAGGCGCGGGCCCAGGAGGCCGCCGCGAGCCACGAATGCAGGTCCAACCCTTGTCGCACCAAATACGGTAGAACCCGCGACTGAGGCCCGACCACTGAGAACCCCGCGACAGACGTTCCAATGGCCGAGGCGCCAAATATTGACTTTCCCGGCCCGAAGGAGAAGATGCCAGCGGGACGAAGCGCCTTTCGCCCTGCCCCCATAACCCCAAAGATGCAAGCACATATCAACGCATAGTGGAACGAAGGTCAAGGCAAGAGCGGGACGAAGAGGGGATCCCGGAAGGGGGTCGAAAGGACAACGCGAGAAGAGGGTGTTGGACAGGAGCCGAAAGTGAAGAGAGGGTAGAAGTAAGTGATGATACAGAGAATGACCGGAGAACCAGGACATTCGAGGAGGACAGACGTAACGTGATAAGGGAAACAATTAAAGTGACGAAGGGCATGGAAGCCGGAAGAAGGAACAAAAAACGTGGAGCTACAACATTAGGATACCGACAGCCGTTGACTCCTTTCTGTGGTGAAATCGAGAAGGAGGTATTGTGCAGAGGAGACAAGATTCCAACCATAAAACCATATGATGGGAAGAGTGACCCAAGGGATCACATCCACGTCGTGGAGAGTCTCTTGAACCTACAAGACTTTTCCGAGGGCATTAAGGCAAAAATAATGGCAACAACACTAATAGGAGCGGCGTTAGACTGGTTTAACAGAATCGAAGCGGGATCTATCTCTAGCTTTGAGCAGATGAAGGAGAGGTTGGAGAACCACTTTTCGAGTCAGAAGCGAATGAAGACAAGCATGTACCATCTGGAAGCGTTAAAACAGAGAGGGAGGGAAACTCTCGGTGAATTCATGAACAGATTCAATGAGGAGCTACTGAAGGTGGACAACCCCTATGGAGGACAAGTGTTACAGATCCTATTCAGGGCGACGACGCAAAACAGATTTGCCAAAGAGTTGATCAAGCTCGCAGAACCTACCATCAATCGGATAAACGTGTTGGCACATACTGTGATTTACGAAGACGCAATGATGGCAGCTAAATTTAGACCCCAGGAATCCGGCCAGGAAAGAGGTAGAGAGGTATGGAACAAGAGCAGGGGAGGAAGAGACAGGTCACCAAAGAGATATACACCCCTCAACCATGACATTCGCACTATCTTGACCGTCGCGCAAAGCAGGAATTGGTTACATGCGCCCCAAAAAATCAAGGAGACGGATTTCACCAAGAAATCTAGGCGCTACTGTGAGTACCATCGCCAGAAAGGCCATGGCACGAAGGATTGCTATGACCTGAAGGATGAGATCGAGAGATTGATTAAGGACGAGAGGTTAATAGAGTTCATTAAGGCGAGCGGGCAGTATGATGAATCAAGAGAGCAGTCCCAATCCCCAAGAAGGGAGGGCCTTAAGGCAATTGAGAGTGGACAAGGACGCGATACAATAAATAATGCACCTTCGAGGGGGGGTGATTAATGTGATAAGCAGTGGGACCGCGGGAGCAGATTCCACCAACCAGATGAAGAAGATAACTCGTGGATTGAATGAGGACCGATTGGTCGGATTCACGACGTTAATCGAGGAGCTTCCAAATGAGGTTATCACGTTTTTTGGCAGGGACCTCATGGATCTCAGCCCCGAAGCCATCCAGGCAGGCGAGCTCGACTGCCCCTTGGTTGTTCAGCTTGATATCGCTAACTACGCTGTGCACAATGTACTTATAGACAATGGTAGTTCCACAAATGTTATATTTGCACATGCTTTGGAGAAGATGGCACTCGGCCACCATGTAGTTGAACAGGTCTGTACGCCACTGGTGGGATTTGGTGGAGCAGAGACAATTCCCTTAGGGCAAGTGAACCTTCCCACATCATTTGGACAAGAACCGCACATGCGAACTATTAATGTTCAATATACAATCGTGGACCAACCATTTGCATACAATGTCATAATCGGCAGGCCGGCCCTGAATGCGATAAGAGCGGTGGTATCCACATTCCATCAGAAGATGAAATTTCCAGCAGGAGGAGGGGTCAGAGAAGTGGTCGCTAACCAGGAGGAGGCTTGGTTCTGCTACATCACTTCTCTTACGTTGCAAAGAATCAGAGAAGCGGAGGAAGAAGCAATCGGGCCAAATCAGGATCAGCAAGCTATGGAGTGATCACCATGAGGAACAAAACAGGACAATATTTTAGATTTTAGTAATTTTTTTTTAAAATTACGCTTGAACATTTGAAACATTGCCCCATCGCGGGTTAGTTTGTAAACCTAAAACAGGGGGAACTACGCCGGTCTGATTTCCCACTCAACGGGATACGTAGGCGGGTTAGGTTACCTAGCCTTCGACCGTTATCTCTTATTTTGCCCCTTCGTGGGTCGACATGTAACTTAAAATAGGGGGAACTACGCCGGTATGATTTCCCATTCAATGGGATACGTAGGCGGGTTAGGTTTACCTAGCCTTCGACCGTTATACGTCATTACCTTTTTTATTTGTTGCTTTGTGGAATCACATATTTCAAGCAGGGACATGTCCTAATCGGACAATTACGGAAGTGCAGAGAATTGCACGAAGAACCGAGGAGTATTCCCATAGATATGTGTTTAGCACATCGCCCTCTTAC
Organism: Linaria vulgaris; assembly: GCA_948329865.1. Taxonomy (NCBI): domain Eukaryota; kingdom Viridiplantae; phylum Streptophyta; class Magnoliopsida; order Lamiales; family Plantaginaceae; genus Linaria; species Linaria vulgaris. Next base: position 18,968,007 of record OX415250.1, on the reverse strand, counting down.
AGGTACATAGCCCGAAGGATCACACATTACTATATCCGAAAAGGACATATGGAATATTAAAACCTCGTTTTTTAAAAGAGGGGGATTCAGGGGGCATTGCCCCAGATTATCCAATATTACCCATCTAAACAAGTACAACAGGTACAAACAGGTACAACAGGCACGTCAGAACACAATGGAAACACCTTTTCTTACATGAAACTGAAATTCCCAGATTGAAGGAACATTCCGCAGATAACACAGGCGCATCACTTTGTGCTTTCATATTAGCTTATACATCGAAAATCTTTCTTGTCTTTGATGTTTTATAGGGCTTAATGACCCATAGACTCCACGACGACAGAGTCACCAAGTGCATACACAAAAAGACAAAGAAAAGGCTCTTACCCATCAACGGTAGCGGGTTCCCTGTGATAACGGGATGCGCCCCTACCCACAAGAAAAATATCCCCTGTGATAACGGGGTCGATCATAAATATTAAAACGGTAGCGGGTTCCCTGTGATAACGGGATGCGCCCCTACCCACAAGGAAAATATCCCCTGTGATAACGGAGTCGATCATAAATATTTCAACGGTAGTTGGTTCGCTGTGAAAATGGAATGCGCCCCTACCCACAAGAAAAATATCCTCTGTGATAACGGAGTCGACCATAAACATTTCAACGGTAGCGGATTCCTTATGATAACGGGACGCGCCCCTCCCACAAGAAAAATATCCTTTGTGATAACGGGGTCGACCATAAACATTTCAACGGTAGCGGGTTCCCTGTGATAACGGGACGCGCCCCTACCCACAAGAAAAATATCCCCTGTGATAACGGGGTCGACCATAAATATTTCAACGGTAGCGGGTTCCCTGTTATAACGGGACGCGCCCCTACCCATAAAAATATATCCCCTATGATAACGGGGTCGACCATAAACATTTCAACGGTAGCGGGTTCCCTGTGATAACGGGATGCTCCCCTACCTACAAGAAAAATATCCCCTGTGATAACGGGGTCGACCATAAATATTTCAACGGTAGCAGTTTTCCTGTGATAACGGGACGGGCCCCTACCCACAAGAAAAATATCCCTTGTGATAACGGGGTCAGACTCTAAAGAACGGAAACAGAAGCACCTCCATGCGAGTAGGTTGATTAGTCAACATAATCCGGTATAACCGATCGGCGACACAGCAAGGCAGCGTAACAATAACACAAGCAATCATACCATTAAATACGTATGAACAAATATATATCAGGACACGCAGAAAAGATTAATTGAATTAACGGCCAAAACCATGAGTCATATTACAGAGGCAATTGCGCCAAAAAAGAAAAATACAAACTCCTAAACTCTCAACCAAGATAACGAGGAGCCCCTTTAATATGGATTAACGCCAGACTCTTCTGCTCGATAATCTCGCGGTACTCCGCTTCTGGCTCCAAATCTTCGTCGTCATCGTTAGAATCCTCAGGGAATTTCCCGTCCGGCCCCTTCAGCGGGTTTATGGCCGAAGGGTCGTAACCGTCCTTGAAACCACATTCCAGCTGAATTTGAACTGTGACGGAGGCCTTGGCCTCCTCCCGCTCGAGCAAGCCCCGCTCAGCACACATCATCTTGTAGGACCGACTAAAAAGGAACTGTTTGGCCGCACTGGTCAATTGGCCTTTGCTCGGTGTCATGCACCGCATGTGCCTTTCAGCCTGGACTAATTGGTCCTTCAGAATTGCGGCCTCGGCTTCAAGTGCCTCCCGACGAGATGCCTCTTGACCAGTAATAAGTCTAGAATCATCGAGCTCTGCGATCAAGATTTTATTATCATTTAACATGCCTCTCACATTATGCTCGCTGGCCTTCAAAATATCCATGGCCTCGTCTCTCTCATGCTGGAGCTGCACGGCGGCAACATGATCGTATTCACCCAGTTTCTCGAGCAGATCGTTGGTAACGCGGAGCGACTCGGTATGACCCAATTGGCCCTTAACAGCCATCGCCAAGAAACCTTTCAAAAAGCCCGCCACCTACACATCCACAATAAGGAGTCGATTGTTAATCAAATGAAAACCCAAAGGAGATACACATCCAATAGACACAAAGACTACTTACATATCGGAAGAGACCACTGTGATCCCCACTTGAACTACCCTGTTCCCTCTTTCTTTTTCGCCCCGTGGACATCCCAACATCAACGTCATGTTGAGACTGCGAGGCACTACCCACCCCGACAGTATTTCCACTCGATGAGGGAATAGATTTCTTTGCGTTCTTGCGTACGCCCTCACGACCCCTCTTCTTGACGAGTGGAGGTGCGTTATCTGTAGCGGCTTCGGCCCCCAGCTGTCTACATGCCGCTATCGCATCCAGACTACAGTACTCCACCAAATCGGCTACAAGACACATGAAATATAGGATCAAGAAATAAACCGGGAGGAAGATATCAATTTGTAAAGATATAACACTTATCGAGTGTAGAGGGACCGTTATACCGTATGGGAGATATCCCACTTGCTCGCAAAACTATGTCACTACAAAGTAGGGTACCGTCATATGGATGGTTAATCAATCTCCTCAGAAACTCGGGGCTATGTGCAGTTGGCCCGACAGTGGCTCGTCTCTCGTATTTGGTGTCTTCACACCACACACTAGGAAGCGCATCAAACTGGCCAGCCGTCCTCTTCTAGATGTACATATACTCGCACTTATTCCCAAATCCATAACTCGATTGAGTATATTGCACGAACCTAAATCCCGCATGGGCCCGCACACAGAAGAACCCCCTATCACCACCCTTCCTGTTGACCATGACACTAAAGAGTTCCCAAAACTCATTAGCTCCGCAAGGGGCACCCAACGCTCTCATGACACAAATAAAAGCCACGATGTACCCCAGAGAATTGGGGGATAGCTGTCACAAGCAGACCCTGATGCTTGCTACGATAGCGTTAACCGCAGGATCAATCGGGAAGTGCAGTTAGTTCTTGAAATGCTTGGCACTAACAGTAATGTAGCCTTATGGAGGAGTATGCATTCGTTGATCCGCACTAGGGAATATGACCTTATACCCCTCGGGGATGTCATACTCGTTGGAGTAATAACCAGCATGAAGACGAACATGAGACGTCATGTCCTCGTACTTCTCTGAGGTCTTATATTTTGGGGGGCTGACCTCAAAGCCCCACTCGTCCACATTGGGGCCGGTAGCTTCGGGTGGAGCAGAGAATTCATCACCTCCCTGTTCACCAGTCAACTGATCAGGCCCAAACATCTCGTTTTCGGAATATTCGCTAAAAGCCAAAGTGGGTTTCACTTTCCTGACAGCCCTATTTATAGATATCGGAGATAAAAGTTTCGATCTCACGTACTGATATTCGATATAGATATAAGGACAAGGGCAAGGATAGACGCACATGCGGGATCACCAAAGTGCATCGCAGAGCGCAATCCCGAGATGTGCGGGCAATTTTAAATCTTGTGCGGCGAACTAAAAATTCAAACGAGGACCTCAAACTATGCGTCCATTGCATTAGGGGACTCATCGAAGTTCATCACAAAATGCATTCCTCGCAAATTTGATCTCCATCATTTGAACTGGCGGGACGAAGGGTACATGTAACCCAGAAATTTAAAATTAAATTTGCGAATTCTTATCTCTAAGATAAGAATCCCCAAATTGGGCGACTACATGATATGGGCATTTCCCGCATATTGGGCCTAGCCTAAACCAGGTCCATATTAGACCATATCGGGGACCACTTTCGATATCATATCGGTAATAATCACCGATATGTTACTGTGGTCCCCGAATCCCGATGTCTATAAATATGCGGTACCCAGATCCCAAAGTAAGCAATTATTATCCCTCAAGTACCACGCGTCACATCGAAATACATCCCCGATCTCACTCTCGATATCGTACTCGATATCGGGATAACCACGTACTCCACTGACACATCATACCACCATACTACTGATACCACATCGAGGGGCATCCCCGACATCATGTCGAAGACAATCACCGATATGCTTCTGATGTAGTCACCGAAATACCATTGCCATCCAAGCATCGAGGCATTAGTCCGAGGTGTTCCGGACCAAGTCTACGCGAGATACATAGCGTAGGCCTGATTTGTGATAGACTAGTTGTATTGTTAGATCATTCACTTGTAACTTACACACATATATATATATATATATATATATATATATATATATATATATATAATACGATCTATTGCCAAATCAGTCGTGATGGTGGTACTGGTAGTGTTGGGCGTGGTGGTGGCAGTGGTAGCGGGAGTGTTGGTGGCAGTGGTAGCATTGGGCATGGTGGTGGTAGTAGAAGAGAGGGTCGAAGTAGTTGCCGACCTATACGGGTTGTCTGATCGGGACGTGGTGCAGGGCTGAGCCATCCAGCTGAGACGTCTGTCCAGCCACATGGGTCAGGTGACGGATCTACATCGAGGACACCTGCACCACATCGATAGTTATTTTTACACGATGAGGTGGTCGTCCCCGGAGCAGTTGTTAGACCCCGATCATCAGAGTCCATCGCATTCCAAGTGGCACGACCACATACTTTATATTCATTTGGGACTCACGTGCCCCCATCAGTCGAGTCTAGCAGACTTCAGACTCCACCACCTATAGCCGACACCGGAGCTGGACTGAGCCAGAGGTTGACCGGGACTCCAGGACCGAGCCAGATTCGATCGGGTAGGGGACCAAATATTGGGGTTACGACTATGAGGCCAGGGGAGAAGAAGCAGCTTATTAACTTGAAGCGGGGTTGTTTTTTCTAAACCCCCTCAGTCGCGAGATTGCCAAGATGATCACTGCACTCATTCGATAGTTTATGAGTGGGTTTTGGCCCTCATACTCGAAGGTTCTTGAGAAAGTACGAGGAAAGATTTACTCGAGATTTACGGTGAGTTTTTAATGAATTATTAATATTTATTAATTTACTCGAGATTCAAATATTGTTTAATTTAGTTTATTAATTTAGTGTATTAATTTATTGTTTAATATTTATCGTTTTTGTAGAATACCTATGGGATCCGGCGGTCAGAGAAGGAACAGGTACATAGGGCATACCAGTTGAAGGCGAGGGGGCTTAATAAGCGTATGATGAACAAGTTGAAGGAGCAATACATGAAGAACAAGGACAATGAGAAGTTTCAAGGGAAGCCTAAGATGTCGTGGATGAGCCAGAGTTTGGAGGAGCAGGCGGCAAAATACTAGGACACAAAAGAACATAAGAAGAAGTTCGTGAAGGGAAAGAACGCTCGGCGAGGCAGTAAGTTGGACGGCGATGCGGCTGCCACATTTTACGGTGGTTCCATTGACTACGAGGAGATCTGGCGGCGCCTGGTATGTTTTTTTAAAATTATATATTTTATTTGTAGTTAAAACTTTAAATTTTAAGATTATTGTTTATTGTTTAGTTTAAAAAATAGAATTTTAACATTTAAAATAAAAAAAGAATTATAAGCAACTATTACTTACACTTTGAAGGATAGGAATCAGCCTAATCGCACCCACCCTATCAGGCACGACGAGATTTATAAGGAAGGACATACGAGGAGGGTGGCGGGGACTGGCAGAGGTACATCCGTACCCTTGAGGCAGGAGTGGAAGTCTGAGGCGACAGACTTATTTACGTAAGTGTTTTAAATTTTTTGCTCGTTTACCACTTATGAATTAATTACACTTTCTTATTATAAGCTAATTATTGATTCTAATTTAATTTTTTAATTATCTTTGAACTTATTTCTCTTTTTAATGATCTTTGAAAATTCAACAGAAGACTTATAGGAGGCAACTGAGAAAGAAAAATCCAGAAGCAGTAGAAGATAAGGACTTGCCTGAATGGGACACCGATTTGTGAAAGGAGGCGATAGGGATGATCAAGAAGGGGAAAGCGCAGGGTTTACCGAGCTATGCTGATCCACGGTACTTCGACATGGAGCTCAGAAGGGAGCGAGATTACAGGCGGGAGTTGCTCAGGCAGGTCCAGGAGGAGAACAAAGAGTTGAGGACGACACAGGTACTTCCACCGCCACCCAGTATGTCTATGATTTTGATACTGATGAGTCGGAGAGTGGTGATGATCTTGATATGATGGATCTTGAGGCCGAGGACCTCAGTGAGGATGATGAGGGTGGTGATGGTGTTCATGAGGGTGGGGTTGGTGTTTATGAGGGTGGGGTTGGTGTTGATGATGATCCACTGGCGACCCTGGATGAGATGTATGATTTGGCGAAGAGTTCTGTTGATGAGGGGGTCGTGTATCCGCCTAACGATGATGAGGGGGGGTCAGTGATCTTGTGGCGGGTAGTTATTTGTAACTATGGAGTATGATATTCTGATATTTCAAATTTCGGACTATTTCCGCCTATGTTAGGCTTATTTTGTATTACGATTTAATGGATCATTTTGGTTATTTTGGTTTTTATGATGTATGGTTTGGTATGGAATATGGATTATTCTGGTTTGTATGGTGTAGGGTTTGTATTGAATATGGATTATTTTGGTTTGTATGGTGTGTGGTTTGTAGGGAATATTGATTATTTAGGTTATTTTGGTTTGTATGTATTATTTTGGTTTGTATGGTGTGCCACCATCCAAAATATATATTAATTCATATATACCAGCATCCAAAATGTTTACCTAAAAAAAAGATGACTAATTAACACGTATATACTAATAATGGACAAGTGATACTGAAGAAAAGAAAAAAAGAAAGAAATAAATAACTAGTCCTCTTCTGAATATTCAAACTCATAGCCATCTTTATTCGCATAACTGTCTAAGCCTTCTGCTTGTCCATCATCGTCCTCGTTACCACCTAGTTCATTGACGACCTCGAACTCACCTCCCCCCAACTGAATATCCATGTTGAACGAACTCAGGTCTACAAACATATCAATTTGCTCTATTTCTTCCCCAGTTAACTTCTTCACCTTCTTCGATAGGCCAAGCAGTTGTCCCTTCTTTCAGAACAATAAGAGCGCACCATCCCAATATGTGCTTTCCAAAGTCTCGTTCCTGTTAAGTCGTCTGTGTGTAGTAGCAGGGGTTACATCGAGATACAGGGAAATCAAATTTGATATGTCCAAAAGTAAATAGGCATTGGCCATGCATCCCTCGGGCCTCGCTTTGTTCCCCACTGACTCCCTTAAATTAAACATTTTCCTGATAAACACAACAAAAGGAATCATCTTTCATTGCAAATTGGGACCTAAACGCGATCCCTATTGAATAGTCTTTGTTAATAGCGACGTAGATGCGGTCCCTATTGACACTAGCTGTTATCAATAGTGACAACAATTAGGTCCTTGATGAGTCAATAGGGACCACAATTAGGTCCCTATTGACTCAACATGGGCCAACTTGCGGTCCCTACTAATATTCATACTTTAAAATTGTTACTTTATGATTATTTGAGGTGGATCGTTGTTTGTTTAATTCATAATTACCGCTGTAATAGTGAAAATAACAATAATTACAACGACACATATCACATTCAAAATCTAATAACTAATCACTCCATCACATTCAATAACTAAATTACTTGTTCTTAACCATTAATTACTTCTTATCAAAGTTAGTAATTAGGGTGTTGCTAAAAACCACTAACATAGCAGGATGAATTCATAAAGAAACGATTTTAAAGTATGAACAGGGACCTAATTGTGGTCAATATTGACTCGTCAGGGACCTAATTGCGGTCTCTATTGACTCAACATGGACCTAATTGCGGTCCCTACTAATGTTCATACTTTAAAACCATTACTTTATGATGATTTGAGGTACATCGTTATTTGTTTAGTTCATAATTACCACTGTAATAGTTAAAATAACAATAATTACAACAACGCATTGTAAATCCAAACATTACGTAGAGGGAACGGTCCGTTTTGAAGGTTCTTAGTTTATACAACGACAACGATCACATACAATATCTAATAAGTAATCACTCCATGACATTCAATATCTAATAACTAATCACTCCATCACATTCAATATCTAATTTTCAATAACAAAATCACTTGTTCTGTAACCATTAATTACTTCTTTTCACATTTCGTAATGATGTTGTTGCTAAAAACCACTAACGTAGTGACATCAATTCATAAAGTAACAATATTAAAGTATGAATATTAGTATGGACCGTAATTAGGTCACTGTTGAGTCTATAGGTACCTAATTGCGGTCCCTATTGACTCAACAGGGACCTAATTGCGGTCCCTACTAATATTCATACTTTAAAATTGTTACTTTATGATGATTTGTGGTACATCGTTGTTTGTTTAGTTCATAATTACCACTGTAATAGTTAAAATAATAATAATTACAATGACGCATTGTAAATCGAAACATTACATAGAGGGAACGGTCCGATTTGAAGATTCATTTACTAGTTTCTACGACGAATGTCATAATGCATGCTTACAAACTAATTGTATATACATCCATATATAAGCATAATGATTAGTTGATCTAATGATTGAAACTCATAATCATATCTATGCTAACATTAGTGAAGTAAAGCATAAAAATGAATAACAACTACAACTAACTAGTGATGATTAGTTGTAGAACATGAAATATATGTTGAACGTTAGTAACTCACTCAATCTCATTCAATCTATTATTTCACAACTAAACTACTATGAGGTTGGTTTTGCAATCATTTATTACTTCAATTCACATGTTGCAATGAGTTTTGTTGCTAGGAATCACAAACACACCAACATCAATAAAAAAAATTAAATTTCAAGGATGAATATTAGCAGGGACCGCACTTAGGTCCTTAATAACGCAACAGGGACCGCAGCGCGATCCCTATTTAAAATTAGTGACCTAAGTGCGGTCCCTATTAATAATTAAGGACCGCAGTTAGGTCACTAAAATCAAAAAAATTGAAATTTTGGCGAAACTTTTAGGCGAGATTGAGGGAAAATTTGAATTTGACGAAAATTTGAAAATTTCACCCTCTCCCCTATATATACTCACCACTCTTACACATAAAATTTCATTAATCTCCAAACACGCTATCTTATTTTTCAACACAAAACCACTTATCTCTTCTCCAAAAATCACCCAACACAAAAAAATTTCATCTTTTTACCAACATAAATCCAAAACAAAAATCACCCAACACAAAAAACAAATCACCAATACAATCTTTCTTTTCTATTATTTTGGATCTACACTTTCTTTCTATTATTTTGGATCTACACTTTCTTTTCTTACTTTTCTATTATTTTGGATCTACACTTTCTTTTCTATTATTTTGGATCTACACTTTCTTTTCTTTCAATTATTTTTTTTTATTCATTCATCTTTTTGTTTTCATTCATATTTTATATTCTATTATTAGTCATATTTCATTCATTTCTTTACATTCATTAATACTTTCATGTCATTATATGAACTTTTTCTTTATTATTTTATTGTTTTGATCTTGTTATAAATATATTTCTACAAAAAAAATAATAACATTCCAGAATATTTCTGAAATATTATTGTTTTCTTTTCCTTGCAGATTATTAGGGACCGCAATTAGGTCCCTACTAATATTTATAGTACTCTATGAATATTAGTAGGGGCCTAATTACGGTCCCTAATAATAGTAATAGGGACCGCAGTTAGGTCCCTATTACTACTATTAGGGACCGCAGTTAGGTCCCTACGTACTAATATTCATAGAGTATCTATGAATACTAGTAGGAACCTAATCGCGGTCCCTGATAATAGTAATAGTGACCGCAACGAGATCCCTATTAATGGAAAACCAATAGGGACCGAAGTTAGGTCCCTAATGGCGGTCCCTATTGTATGAAAAGCAATAGGGACCCAACTGCGGTCCCTATTGATTCAACGAAAATAGGGACCTAATTTAGGTCGCTATTGCTATTAAAGTATCAGGGACCGCAAAGCAGTCCTTGATATTCCGGTCGCTATGGCTCTCATCAGGCGGTCCCTGATATTCCGGTCGCTATGGCTCTCATCAGGAACCTAATTGCGGTCTCTCATAGAAAGCGACCGAGGTCAATAGGGTCCGCACAGTAGCGACCTATGTGCGGTTCCTATTGACCTTCAGGAACCGCAAGGGGGTCAATATGGACCTAATTTAGGTCTCTATTGACCGTGTTATCTTGTAGTGACATAATAGTACAATACAATGTAATATATGTTAATTTCTTACAAGATAAAACGTTTTCCTCATATTCTTTTAATCACCTACGATAACGGCACTAAGATTTTACCATATATGCACAATTTGAAACTGGAACCACAGAAAGTGTTTATACGATTTGACACAAAATATGAATGATAGACAACTGTGCGGGATTGGCAATCAGATCAGAGTGATGATTACGTACGCAAATATTTAACGTGGCTATTCATGATACATTCGAAATACAAAAAAGTACTCATACTTTAGTGAACAAGTTTAATCAGTCACTTCCAGATCACCGACGAGTATTAGGTATTAACACATTTAATTCTAGATAGAACCTCACCGTCCAAGGAATGCATTGTAAATTACGTACAACAAGTTTTTTTTTTCTTTTTCTTTTGGTTTGCTAAGTTACGTACTACAAGTTAATCTTAAGTCACTCACTCACTCTAAGTGAGCCTTGTGCCCCCAACAATAATTTTCAAAAAAACACGTATCAATAATTCATAAGAACGACACTTTCATATAACCTGCATTGATATAAATTGAAATACAAGAAAATAATTAAATCAATCTCTCAACAACTGATGACAAAATTCTTGGAGTGGATTAGACGAGTCAGAAATTTTTTTTCGAGAGAATTGGACGGGTAGGAAGTGAGACCTCCTGCCCTTAAGATCAGTTTGCCGGCTTAGCTTCAAACCCTCGATGGCAACTCCCAAGGTACAATGTTCGTCGCGGTGGAATAGCCTCGAAGCTCATAACTATTCCTCTATCGAACTCTATCGATACTTTGTAGAACTCAGAGAATTATATGCTATGAAATGCTAAAAAAAATGTTTCGTATGTTGGATGACTTTTTCAAAAGAGTGAAGGCCTCCTTTTATAGGTGAGAAAAATATAACAATAACAAAACATTAAAGGGGGTGATTACACTTGTCATTCAAAACATTTGAATGCATTCAAATGATTTTTGACCACATTCAAGCACAATAATAAGTGTCTTTAAAATTCAAAATATTCCCCATTCAAAAATAGTTAATGTTGATAGTGATGCAATATCGTCCATGCCCGTAAGGTCGGGAATTTCAGGGATATTATCACTGAGTTTTGTTCGGAATGCCTATCTCGACCGTAAGGAAGAAGGAGGTAATATGATTTAATTAAGGATTTTGAGTAAATTACAAGTGGGTTGTACAATGAGATAACAAATATTTGTGGAGTGTTATTTTTCCAAGTATAATTGTGCTGAGAGTTTTGGCAAAATTGCTCTAAATTTGTGTTGTGGAAAACTTGTCATCTTAATTCAGTTTTATCTTAAGACAGCATGCAATGGCTAGAAGTAACCTAATTGAATCAGTCCTAGCAACTAGAGCAAAAGTCTCATCAAAATCTACACCTTCAACATGTGTGTACCCTTGAGCAACTAGTCTAACTTTGTTTCTAACTATGACCCCTTCCTCACTACTCTTGTTTTTAAATATCCACTTTATCCCTGCTACATTAACATTAGGTAGTCTAGGTACCAATATCCAAACTTTGTTCATCCTGCATGGCATTAATCCAAAGGTTATCAAGTAGGGCTTCATTCACATTCTTAGGTTCTATGGAGGAGACAAAACAAGATGCATTATCAACAGTACAAGTGAAGTTCATAAAGACAAACAATTTAACCATATCTCTATAATAAAGTCTTTCTTTGTTGCGTGTCCTTACCCGTTCAGTGAGTTTACCTATTACCTGGAATGCTGGATGATCTTTCTGAATCCTAGTTGGGGGATCTCTTCTAGGTTCAGAGGCAACTTCATGTTCTGAGTCAGAGTCTTCTGCTGTTAGTCTAACATCAGATCTCGCTGGTGTTAGTCTAACATCGTTCCCTGTCTCATGTTCAGTGTTTCCAGCTTCCAATTCCAATGTTGGTGTAACATTGTCAGGAGTAACATTCTCGGTTTCCACTGTTGGTCCAACATTGGGAACTGAGATGTCATCAGTACATGTATCAAGTGTGAACTCATCATACACAACATTCACTGATTCCTGAATTGTCTTCAATCTGGGATTGTAGACTCTAGAGAAACTGAGAAAGTACTATTGGCAGAGTATCCTACAAAGATGCATTTTTCACTTTTATGATCAAATTTACTCAGATAATCCTTATCATTAAGCAGATAACAATCACATCCAAATTCATGAAAATATGCAATATTTGGTTTCACACCCTTCAAAAGTTCATAAGGAGTCATGTTAGTTCCAGGTCTAAGGTACACCCTGTTACTAATGTGACAAACAGTATTTAAAGCTTCAGCAAGAGTCTTTTGGATACATCTTAGCATTGAGCATCACTCTGGCCATCTCTTAAAGAGTCTTGTTCTTCCTCTCTGCAATCCCATTCTGCTGAGAGGTCTTAGGAGCTGAATATTCATGGAAAATGCCTTTAGCATTGCAATAGTGATCAAAAATAGCATTTTCGAATTCTTTACCATGATCAGACCTATTCCTAGTCACAGAAGAGCCATATAAGTTTTTAATACTAGCACAAAGAATTTTGAACTTATCAAAAGCTTCATACTTTTCTTTAAGAAATTTTACCCAAGTGTATCTAGAGAAGTCATCTACAATCACAAAGGCATATTTCTTACCACTGAGACTATTTACCTCAATTGAACCGATTAAGTCCATGTGTAGCAATCCAAAACACGTACTAGATCTAGGATTAGCATTTTGTACCTGTAGGGGTGTATGAAAAGCTCTGGTTTGCTTACCCTTGAGGCAATCACCACACACAAGCTTACCTGGACAAGGCAACTTAGGTAAGCCTCTTACAACATCAACTTTCCACAATTTCTCAAGGTTTCTATAGTAAACATGTCCAAGTTTCCTATGCCATATAGAAGCCTCATCTATTTTGGCATGGAAACGCTATGCTTCCTTTTGGGCTAGGTAGCAGTTATCTTTGGATCTAGTACTTGTCATAACAAGAACATTATCACTATCATAAACATCACAAGAAACTTTGTCAAATGTAACCATTAAGTCATCATCACACATCCGACTGATACTGATTAGATTAGCCTTTAACCCATCTACCAACAACACATCCTTCAGGGGTGGGAATCCATCAACATTTAGTATCCCTTTGACAATGATCTTTCCTTTGGTGCCACATCCATAGGTTACTATTTCAGCACTTAAAGGTATCATTTGTTTAAGATTCTGTTTGCTGCCTGTCATGTGTCTTGAGCATCCACTGTCGAAGTACCAATTACCTGAAAGGTTAGAGTACACAGCAGAGAAAACAACATTGCATACAATTTTAAACTTAGGGGTTTTACCTTTTTCTACCCAAGTTCTACTTTTCTGTCCTGCACCTAATGTTGGTCTAACATCAGAACATGTTGTAGTTTTAACATTTGACACATAGGCTGTTTTCTTACCAAATTCTTTTATGAATTTTCTACAGAATGGATTAATGTGGCCTGGTTGAAAACAATACTGACAAATAACAATAGGTTTACTTTTTACAGTGTTGATGGTACCAGAACTCATATTACCAGATTTTTTAACAATTCTTGTAATTAAATAGGCAGAATTAACATTAGAAGAGGAAGGTTTCTCAACAAATCCGAGACCACATGTACCTATATTACTCATGTTTAGTACCTTATCAAGTTTAGAAGTACCTCCATTCCATTTGGCTATGATCTGTGAGTCCTTTTTGAGTTTCTACTTTACCTCTTTCAGCTCAGCTTCAGCTTTGTCAAGGTCACTCTCATAGAGTTTCAACATATTCTTCAAACATTCAATATCATGCTTCAGTGCTTTGTTACTCTTCATGAGTTTGACATTCTCTCTCTCAAGTCTGAGAAAGGTTGTATGTAGATCATCTAGAATTTCCTCCTGGGACATTTCTTTTTCATTGAAGTAATCTTCTTCTAGATCAACTGAGCCATGAAAACAGTCGAAGTTAGTATCATCACAATCAGAGAGCACATCATAGTTAACCTGTGTATCATTGTTGTTCCAATCTCCAAAGAAGATTTCCTGTTTTGCTGTTGGTTTTCCAATGTTAGAGTAATATTGAGATTTTTTGCAGTTTCTGGAGTCTTCTCCTGACCAGGTGATCCGAGTGCAAAGCGCAACAGTATTGATTTCCTCTGATTGTTCATCGACACTTGTTCTAGATTCGAAGTCAGCTTCATTGAAGTCATCTACACAAACCCAATGAGAATTCCCTCTTGTTCTGAGGGTGTTATCACACTCATGTTTAAAGTGACCATACCCCTTACATCCATAGCACTGGACATCTTTCAATTTCTCAGCATCTTGAGGCGTGCTCTTCGATGCCATGTACGTTACAAACTTTGGGGGCAGTTTCTTATAACCAAAGGCAACATTACTGGGTTCGTTTCCTTTATTTTTCTCTTTGTAACCTAATTTACTAAACTTCCTGGTAATGTTTCCATAGTTAGAAAATATCAACTCATATTCATCCTCGTTACTTCCTGTAGAATCCGAGCCAGTTCCTAGTAAGGCTAAAGCAAGTTGTTTACTGGACTTCCCTGGGAATTCTAGTTCAAACTCTTTTAAAGTGTTCATTAATGTTTTGAAGTCCATGTTGGCAAGATCTTTAGACTCATTCATAGCAATTCTTTTGACAATGAACTTAGAAGATAATGTTCTAAAAGCTTTATAGACCATGGTTTGATTTGGGATGGTAAAACCTAAGTTTTGACACTGATTAGCAATATCAAGAAGTTTCTCAATATAACTATCAATGCTTTCATCCTCACTCATCTTTATCTTCTCAAAGTCCCTCAAAAGTGTTCTATATTTAGAGTCCCTTACAGCCACATCACCCTCACAATGTAATTCAAGAACTTCCATGCATCTTTAGCAGTTGTACAAGTTTGAACATATGATTACCTACCCAACTAAAAATAGCATTGAAAGCCTTTTCATTGAAGTTGTAGAGAGAAATCTCATTGGCTATCCATTGTCCTCTTGGCTTAGGTACCAGATCAACGTCTCCATCTCTTGGCAAGTAGGGGATGGTGTAGCCTTCTAGTACTGCGTCCCAAGCTCTCAGGTCGATGGATTTTATGTGAATTCTAATTATGATCTTCCAGTAGGCATAGATGTTGGGACCCTCCAATACTGGCAACCTGCTGGTATTGGGGTTGGAGTTGTCCATCTTGTCGTATCAACGCCAAACACCGGTGAAGTTGGTGCTTGGCTCTGATACCAATTGAAATTGTGGATCGGATCGATACGTTGTTGTTGTTAACTTAACACTGGAGTTTTAACAACAATTTGGTATGTTGTTAATCCAACGATGTTACTTTAACAACAGACCAGAGTACTAGTGTAGCGGAATAAACAAACACCAAATTTAAGAAGTGAATATAAGATTATATTAACTTCCGAGCCGTAGGCAAAATAACCCGTTAAGGTTTTAACAAAAATCGTTCTCTCATATCTCAAGCTCCTCACTCTCAAATTGATTGAACTAAGCAAAGCACACAAGAATTGCTTCGACTATCTCTAAAAGCTCATCACTCTTAGATTTATTCTGACAACTCACAAACTTTGCTAAAGCAAGAAAACACTCAACAACTTGTAAATAAACCTCTCGGATTGATTAGCTCTTGTCTCGCGTTTGTCTTGATGTACTTCACACCTATATATAGGTTCTTGACTTGGACTTCAAGGTGTGTTGTACACGGTTGGTAATTCTCCTAGTATCCTTCTCGAACTCCTCTTCCTTGTTCTCGCAGTCCTTCTTGAATAATAGTTCCTTCGTTAGTGATCTAACTAAGGAAAGACTCCTTCTTCAAATCAGGACTCATCTTGGAAAGCTGTCCTAGTTGCACTGGAACTCTTCTTTCCTTGTAGAGAAGTTTGCTTAATTAAGGCAACTTTCCTTCTTGGAAACTTGAGCGTCCAACCAATGACAAGTTTGTTTCCTGAATAATAACCAAAGACAATCACAACTGTGGAACTCAATTAGATAAATGAATAAGGAAAAACAATAATAATAAATATAAACAAGATTGTAAATCGGATTCTGCTAAGCAATGTTACTCTAACATTGACTTCTTAATGTTAACCTAACATTGCCCGAATACCTGCACTTTCAGATTTTATGGAAGAAGAGGAATGAAAGGATTTTCCAAGGTAAAGTCGGAAAGAATATTGAAGCTATTTTCCAAATCAACATTTAAGTTACGACTCTTGGAAAGCAAACGACCGAGGGATGAAAAAAAAGAACAACAAATGGGAGAAGCCGAGAGCGGGATGGATGAAACTTAATGTCGATGGAAGCGTGGACTTTACCCGCAGCAAAGGATCGATTGGAGGCATACTCCGGGATGAGAAGGACGCATGGATTGTGGGATTCAAAGGGAAACCTAATTATCCAACTGTATTGGAAGTGAAAGTGGAGGCAAATCGGTAAGGATTAAAAGTGGCGTGGCAATGAAGGCCGCAAAAGATATGTGTGGAGACGGACTCTTAAGAGGCACACAAATTAATCACAAATGCAAGAGGTGGCGACCACAACCTTAAAGATAAAATTGAAGAGTGCCGCGAGTTACTACACAAGCCATGGATATAAGAGTTTTGTTGGATATAACGTACAAAGAATGGATCTGTCGATGCGATTGCAAAACAAGGCCTCAACATGGATGGAGAATTTTGTGTGATACAATCCCCTCCCCCCGAATTACTTTCTTTGATTTCATTTGATGTAGCCTAAGGGCACGTGCTTTTCCGTATGTACAAAACACAATATGCCACATAAATACATAATAATTGTATAAATTGAAGGACCAAACCAGTTCTGCTTAAAGAATTCCTAAACCGGCTCCAATAGATATGTTTTTATTTGTATTATTTTATATATACCCACTAATCTTTCAAAATTATAGCAATGAAATGACTTATTATCTATATGGAAAAACATTACATAGTTAATTTCACAAACTCGTGCGATTATCCTCTTGAAGACGTGCCCTTGGGGAGAGGACTCTAGATTTAGCTAGGTTAATAGTTAGAGTTCGAACACCTAGCTTCATCATCATTAGCATCCCTCGAAATCATATCTTCAATCTATTTTTTTTGAGCCTTTCTCAACGCTTCGGCAAGATCATCATCCCTTAAGAGTTGCTCCTTTCCAACATTGGTCACGGCATCAATTTTTGCCAACTTGTGGCGTATATCTTTATCCACCTCTTCGGTCGCCTTAATCATTTCCTCTTGAAGATGAGCTTCCTCTTCAACCACGGTGATTGCTTTAAGAGTTCCTTCACTTAACTCTTGACTTAGCATATTTCCTCCTCCATTGTTAGTTATCTCCATTTTTCGGCTCTAGTCTTCCTCAACATTGGCTTCTTGTTCAAGAATATCAAAAAGATTTGGATCCCCCTCTTTAAGAGTTTCGTCGAAGAAGAGTTCGAGGCGACGTTCCTCCTTACCTTACCTTCCAAACATAAGTAGTAGCTTCACTATGTTTTGGAACTTGTGTATCATCACCCTTCTCATTAAGCCCTTGAGATTTCTCCACACCACATTCCTCGAGCTTATGACCCATTCTTTGACACTTTCGGCAATAGTTCGGAAGATTTTGATATGCGATCTTTTGCTTGATGATATCTACGTTCCCATGAGCAACTTCTACCCCCATTCTATTTCTTCTTTCAACGAATCAAGGAGATTGACCTCAACACATATACGAGGATAATCGGGATGTGACATAGTCGTCGCTCCTTCATCGAGCCTCAAGGGTCTTCCAAAATAATGACCAATGTTCATAAGAGCATTTATTTCACAAAAACGCATATTTAAGTTTGGCAGACCGATCCACACGGGAGCTATAGGAGGTTCACAATCGGGGTCAAAATCCGGAGTCCATTTGTAGATTGAACTATTGAGATCAAGAAAGCGAAGGTCCTTCTTCAACCATAAATGTGTATAGTCCTCCTCCATGGTAAATTTCAACATAACATACTCCGGACCTATTGGACCAAGAGTGTGTTTTCCTTTGAGTTTGAGTTTTGCCATCTTGTTGTGGATATAAGTGTAGCTCGGCTTAACAAGAGGAAAACGAAGGATTAATACAAGCTTGAGCCGCTCATCAAGAGCTTTAACTTATTCCTTCTTGAAGACAATCATGGATTTTCCTTTGACAAATCGAAAGTCCATTGTAGTGAGAGTAGGATCATCAATAAGAGAGCGGTTGATTTCATATTGTCTCGTGGGAGCGGCCGCTTGCGCATAATAAGCGCGTCGAATTGGAGCACAAACTTGATATGGTCTAGGATTATCCGGTGCTGCATTGGGTTGCTTCTCAACGATTGGTGGAGCAAGTGAGGAAATAGGAGCTAGCAATGGTTTCGCAACTCTAGAAAAGTTATTCGAGAGAGGCGGGAAATGGCCGGATCCCAACTTAGATGAACTCGCAATGTTAGAAGCCTTGTTGGAATCCATTTCTTGCTTAGCCTTATCAAGCGCATTCATGGCTTGCTTTGCTTTCTCTAACATAACGAGCTTCGAATTCGTCAACGGAGCATGCTTAGGATCTAAATTAGCATTGTCCAAACTTGCATTAACATTCCCTTTAGCTTGATCATAAGCTATTTCCAATGGAAGATTCGGATTCCCCATGGCCAAAATAGAGGAGGTGGGAATCAAAGCAAAATCTTCATTTTTCATGTTTGATGATGTGGCGCCACGTGGCAAGATGGGGTCAAGGTTGAACAAAGTCAGCTCATTATTGTTGGCACAAGTGGTAGTCATGATAACTTAACCAAAGTGAAAAAAATTGGAGAAAAAGCATCAAAGACGCGGATTTCCCGAAATAGCAAAAAGCAAAAGCTGATGGGCGCTGTTGTCCGCGCCGCAGGTGCCCGAAACGGTTCTGGCGCCTGTCAGGAGCGCAGCAGGAGCGCATGCGCATGCGACCCGGGCTGACAGCGACTACACGACAGCTAGACCACACCAACGGCTATTTTTGACTGATTCTAACTGCAAAATGACCGCAATGACCTTGGAAACTGAGATCAAGAAGGCTCCGGTGATGGATCGCTGGAAAAATGATCGAAAAACGCAAAAATGCTCAAAATACCCTCAAAATGAGCGGATATGCGCGGCAAACACAAGAAGACCACCTAAAAACAACTAAAAAGACCAAAATAACAAAAAAAAAGAGGAAATCGACACACAAAAGAACAAATCTAAGGAAGAAATTCGCACTCAAGCTAAGGGCTTCGAAGAACACCTTGGAGATTGAATAAACAACCCCAAATCGATCTTCAAATGTCACAAGGGAGTATCCAGTCCAAAGCAATGACCAAGGTCTTGAGGAGCATGACACTCACAAGTAACAAATGGTGTGAAGATGAACAAGAAGAGGGAGGGAGAGACGAACTATAGGACTAGAAAACCACAAAAATCCGAGCTAGAATACCATAGCATCAAGAAAGACGAAAATCCACCATGGAAGAAGCTTGAAACCGTGAATCCACCATAGAAGAGACTTGAAACCGTGAGTAGCTAACGAAAAAAGGGCTAGAAGACCATAACATCAAGAAAAACGAAAATACTCCATGGATGAGCTTTGAATCCGAGAATAGCTAACCAACACCCATAGATTAAGCTAGAATCCAAACCTTAAGCTCACAAGATGGGAAACCGAGTCAACCGAGAAGACGCCGATGTCCTCGTGAGGAGGTCACCGTGCTCCGATGATCAAAAAAAAGATGACCAAAATGCCCCTAGGTGTGAACGCAAGGAGAGAGAAGAGAGAGATTTTTTAGATTGTCATGCATTGTGATCACGAATATCCCGACTGTGATAATCTCAAACATTCCTATATTGTGACCAACAAAATAATTTAATGCAATTCTCAATACTTTGAATTCATTCGTAGTCGGACTAAAACCAAATTTAAAATCTTGTTTGTTGTTGCCATTTAGAATTTCATGATACCTCGGAATTTTAATACTCTATCCTTAAATAGGATTGGTAACATAAACAACGGGAAACCCATCAAAATGTAGTTTCAAATAGGAGGTCCATTGCACAAGCCGATAAAGAACATTGGCAAGCCTCGGAACCGATGAGGTAGTTTCAACGTAATCTTCGAACGTACATATTCCCCATTCACAGAAATTTTAAGCAATTCCAAGTTACCGGGAGGCGAACAATCTCCATTGCTATCAGAGCAGTATAAAACTAAACTAAAGGGTGATTTTATCGCACAATTTTTGGAGAAAATAGGTTTATAAAGGAGGCTATTACAAGATTGATAAAGACATTTACATAGTGATACAACCTTAGCTGGGATACTGAAAAATATTTCACGTAATATATCATTTGGAATCTTCGAAATGAAACAGTTATCGCTTACTATGTCTCCTACTGACTGTTGATCTTTCACATTTTTCACACTACTCATCATTATGAGTGTGTTTATATAAGAAATTTACCCAAACCCATGGTTTTTCTTCTTCCCAGTATATATATATATATATATATATATATATATATATTTTGTCAATTCTAAATCCAAGTTTCAACATCATGTGGATCCTGTAACCGGAGGGGTTGGCCTCATCCAGGCTGAAACTAGAGGTTAAAAGGGTAGTCTCGAACAACAGCATAACCAAGTCCTTCAAAGACTTGTCATTATTGTAAGCATCAGCTCGCTTTCACAGCTCATTTATGATAGGAGTTAAACAATTCATAAACATAAAAAAATGTTTGTTCGAATAGTGTATTCTTTTTTGTAGTTTATGACATAAATAGTAATATACCTACATATATATATTTACATTAAATAGAGCCAACCCGCAATCTATAATGACACGTACACGTGTCTTCTAATATACTCCCATCGTTACCAATCTAATCCAACCTTCTCTGATATGCATTGAACAAACTCGTGTCTAAGATAAGCTATGTTCTGTATGCATGTCAAATAATTAAATAATTAAATCTTATAACAATATTGTAATATTTCTCTTTGTGCTCATTACATAATAGTAAAAAATAAAATTAATAGCGACAAATAAAGAAAAATATTAGATGACATTAACACAAACAACTATTAAAACATAAACGCATGCATTCAAATCTTACATACCGACCTACAATATCGACCAAATTCAATTTTTTTTGTAGTACTTGAACCATATGTTCGTGATAGTGATTAATATTTATTTATATTTTCTATACTTTTACTCAATCTATCCCTCAAATATATAAATATTCTTTTATTTATTATTTTGTTTCTCTTTATTATAAACCACAAAAAATATATGTCGAATGCAATCAGATCTCTTTATTTGACGAACTGGAAAACCTTTCAAATTTGGATTAATATGGTCATAGAAGTTCATCAAATTAAAGAGATTTGTTGGTTTTCGTCTTATTAAATTATTTGAAATTTAAAAAGTTTGACAGTTCATCATATTAAATAGACTTGTTTGTATCCGATAATATTGTTGCAATTTCCTTCGTAGTTTATAAACATAAAGAGTAATATAAATTGACGGTGATAAACAAAGAAAAATATAAATTGACATTAACATGAGTCGATCTCGAATATCTACAAACACATAAGAACATTCACGCGGTATTATGTACGACCAATATAGTCCAAATCCCATTCCCGTGTTTTTAACCGTACGTGAAGTGCACGCTTAGGTCCTAGACTTACGCTAATTCTAACTCCCTACAAACATATATGTAAAAAATAATATGTAGTATTATGATTCCACAAATAAACAATTAATCAAGTTAAAGAAATTTGTTCACATTGTTACTTTATTTTCATTTGTGAAACAAGTAGAAATTCTCCACAGCAAATAACAAGAAGTAGGTACTGCAGTCAACACGAGTCTATCCCTATTACCTAATAACATGCACGCTCGTTCTCGCGAGTCTCACACACGCGCTCTACAATAATACCCAAATTTAGTATCATCTCATACACGCGTGTAGTCCACGCTCCTTTTCGAAACTAGTTATACATATTCTTACACCTAAATTGAAAATACGCCCTTGTATTTCGACAATATTTTTAAAACTTTTGACCACCTAAAGATTCATTTCAAAATTCAAAGCAACAAAAATTGTGAAGACCCTTGTCTCACGCCGTCCTTGTAAAACACTTTTGAGTGAGAATACAATATAAAATAGAGTGCGTATATTGTAATTTTACACACATCACAGCTCCAACCTTATATTACACGGAAACCAGATATGACAACTTTGGTCTATGACTCTACGACCGCATAGTTCTTCATTGTGAAACTTGATCACGCACAGAAAAGTCAACCAAACCAGTCTGATCATATTACCAAATATAGGCAATGCATTGTTTCAGAAACTAGCAACAAACTAAGAGGTATTTCAATTTGGCCAAATTTTTCTCCCGTGAGATCAAAGGTGGATATCACGTCTGGACCTTTATCGTTGCGAATCCAGTGAAAGAACCCATTAAGAGCAACTAACTGGGAAGAAATTGGCAAAGTTGTGAAGGAATCAGGCAAACGTCTCCACTCATCATCATTTCAACCACGACTCTGATAATCTCAAACGTTCCTATATTGTGACCAACAAAATAATTTAATGCAATTCTCAATACTTTGAATTCATTCGTAGTCGGACTAAAACCAAATTTAAAATCTTGTTTGTTGTTGCCATTTAGAATTTCATGATACCTCGAAATTTCAATACCCTATCCTAAAATAGGATTGTTAACATAAAAAATGGGAAACCCATCGAAATGTAGTTTCAAATAGGAGGGCCATTGCACAAGCCGGTAAAGAGCATTGGCAAGCCTCGAAACCGATGAGGTAATTTCAACATAATCTCGAAACATACATATTCCCCATTCTCAGAAATTTCAAGCAATTCCAAGTTACCGAGAGGTGAACGATCTCCATTTCTATCGAAGCAGTTTAAAACTGAGCTAAAGGGCGATTTTATCGCAAAATTTTTGGAAAAAATAGGTTAAAAAAGGATGTTATTCCATGATTGATAAACACATTTACATAGTGATACAACCTTAGTTGGGATTCTGAAAAGGATTTCAGGTAATATATCGATTGGAAGCTTTAAAATGAAACAGTTATCGCTTACCATGTCTCCTACTCACTGTTGATCTTTCACATTTTTCACACTACTCATCATTATGAGTGTGTGTTTGTACAAGAAATTTACACACACCGAGAGTTTTTCTTCTTCCCAATATATATATATATATATATATATATATATATATATATATATATATATATATATATATCGTGAATTCTCAATCCAAGTTTCAGCATCATGTGGATCCTGTAACCATAGGTGTTGGCCTCACCCAGGCTGAAACTAGAGGTTAAAAGGGCAGTCTCGAATAACAGCATAACCAAGTCCTTCAAAGACTTTTCACTATTGTAAGCATCAACTCGCTTTCACAGCTCCTCCATGATAGGAGTTAAATAATTCATAAATTGAAAAAATGTTTGTTCGTATAGTGTATTATTTTTTGTAGTTTTTGACATAAAGAGTAATATACCTACATATATATGTATATATATACATATATATATTTATATATATATGAATTTACATTAAGAAGACCCAACCCGTAATTTATAATGACACGTACATGAGTCTTCTAATATACGCCCTTCGTTACCAATCTAATCCAACCTTCTCTGATATGCATTGAAGAACAAACTCGTGTTTAAGATAAGATATGTTCTGTATGCATATCAAATAATAAAAGCTTATAACAATACTGAATACTTCTCTTTGTGCTCATAACATAATAGTAAAAAAACAAAATCGCGACAATTAAAGAAAAATATGAGTTGACATTAACACAAATATCTCTTAACGGGTAAAGACATGCATTCAAATCTTACATACAGACCTACAATATCGACGTAATTCAATTTTTTTGTAGTACTTGAACCATACGTTCGTGATTGAGATTAATATTTATATATATATTCTATACTTTTCTCTCAATCTCTCCCTCAAATATATAAATATTCTTTTATTTATTAATTTGTTTCTTCTTATTATAAACCACAAAAAAATACATGTCGAATGCAATCAGATCTCTTTATTTGACGAACTGGCAAACCTTTCAAATTTCAATTAATATGGTCATAGTAGTTCATCAAATTAATGAGATTTGTTCGTTTTCGTCTTATTAAATTATTTGAAATTTAAAAAGTTTGACAGTTCATCATATTAAATAGACTTGTTTGTATCCGACAATATTGTTGTAATTTCCTTTGTAGTTTATAAACATAAAGAGTAATATAGATTGACGGTGATAAACAAAGAAAAATATAAATTGACATAACATGAGTCTATCTCCTATATCTACAAACACATTAGAACATGCACGCGGTCTTATGAACGACCACTATAGTCCAAATCCAGTTCACGTGTATTTAACCGCACGTGAAGTGCACGCTTGGGTCCTAGACTTACGCTAATTCTAACTCCCTATAAACACGTATGTAAAAAATAATATGTAGTATTAAAATTCCACAAATAAACAATTAAGCAAGTTAAAGAATTTGTTCACATTGTTACTTTATTTTCATTTCTAAAACAATTAAGAAATTGTCCACAACAAATAAAGAGAAGTAGGTACTGAAGTCAAGACGAGTCTATCCCTATTACCTAATAACTCGCACGCTCATTCTCGCGAGTCTTACACACGCGCTCTACAATAATACCCAAGTTTAGTATCATCTCATACACGCGTGAAGTCCACGCTCCCTTTCGAAACTAGTTATGCATATTCTTACACCTAAATTGGAAATACGCCCTTGTATTTCAACAATATTTCTAGAACTTTTGACCACCTAAAGAATCATTTCAAACTTCAAAGCAACAACAATTGTGAAGACCCTTGTCACACCCCGTCCTTGTAAAATACTTTTGAGTGAGAATACAATATAAAATACAGTGTGTATATTGTAATTTTACACACATCACAACTCCAACCTTATATTACACGGAAACCAGATATGGCAACTTTGGTCTATGACTCTACGACCGCATACTTCTTCATTGTCCAAATAGAAACTTGATCACACACAGAAAAGTCATCCAAACGAGTCTGATCATATTACCAAATTTAGGCAATGTGTTGGTTCAGAAACTAGAAACAAACTAGGAGGTATTTCAATTTGGCCAAATTTTTCTGCCGTGAGATCAAATGTGGATATCACGTCTAGACCTTTATCGTTGCGAATCTAGTGAAAGAACCCATTAAGAGCAACTAACATGGAAGATATTGGCAAAGTTGTGAAGGAGTCAGGCATACGTCTCCACTCATCATCATTTCAACCACGACTGTGATAATCTCAAATGTTCCTATATTGTGACCAATATAATTATTTAATGCAATTCTCAATACTTTGAATTCATTCGTAGTCGGACTAAAACCAAATTTAAAATATTGTTTGTTGTTGCCATTTAGAATTTCATGATACCTCGGAATTTCAATACCATATCCTGAAATAGGATTGTTAACATAAGAAATGGGAAACCCATCGAAATATAGTTTCAAATAGGAGGGCCATTGCACAAGTCGGTAAAGAACATTGGCAAGCCTCGAAATTGATGAGGTAGTTTCAACATAATCTCGGAACGTACGTATTCCCCATTCTCATATATTTCGAGCAATTCCATGTTACCAGGAGGCGAACGATCTCGATTTCTATGGAAGCAGTATAAAATTGAGCTAAAGGGCGGTTTTATCGCACAAATTTTGGAGAAAATAGGCTCAAAAAGGAGGTTATTCCATGATTGATAAACACATTTACATAGTGATACAACCTTAGTTGGGATCCTGAAAAAGATTTCAAGTAATATATCGATTGGAAGCTTCGAAATGAAACAGTTATTGATTACTATGTCTTCTATTGACTGTTGATCTTTCACATTTTTCACACTACTCATCATTATGAGTGTGTGTTTGTACAAGAAATTTACACACACCGAGGGTCTTTCTTCTTCCCAATATATATATACACACACACACACACACACACACACACACACACACACACACACACACACACATATATATATATATATATATATATATATATATCGTCAAAATCTCAATTCAAGTTTCAGCATCATGTGGATCCTGTAACCGAAGGTGTTGGCCTCATCCAGGCTGAAACTAGAGGTTAAAAGGGTAGTCTCGAATAACAGCATAACCAAGTCCTTCAAAGACTTGTCATTATTGTAAGCATCAACTCGCTTTCACAGCTCCTCCATGATAGAAGTTAAATAATTCATAAACAGAAAAAATGTTTGTTCGTATAGTGTATTCTTTTTTGTAGTTTATGACATAAAGAGTAATATACCTACATACATATATGTATATATATACACATATATATATATATATATACATGAATTTACATTAAGAAGAGCCAACCCGTAATCTATAATGACACGTACACGAGTCTTCTAAGATACACCCTTCGTTACCAATCTAATCCAACCTTCTTTGATATGCATTGAAGAACAATCTCGTGTCTAAGATAAGCTATGTTTCGTATGCATATCAAATAATAAAAGCCTAGAATAATATTGAATATTTTTCTTTGTGCTCATAACATAATAGTAAAAAATAAAATTAATCACGACAAATAAAGAAAAATATCAGTTGACATTAACACAAATATCTCTTAACACGTAAACACATGCATTCAAATGTTCATACCCTCGTACAAAAAGGCTTTCTTCAATTCATGAATCTGACGCGTGACGTAGTCGTCCTCGAAGTGAAATTTAACATGCTCTTCGAAAAAATTGTACACATCGAAATACTTACTTTCCGGATCGATCGAAGTGGAGAGTTGCCTTTTCTTCAAGTCCATTTCTTTCATCAAACACGATAAGTAATCTGGTTTCCTATAACCCTATCAATTCTTTTATAATTCTGTTATTTTCACATGCTTGAGAACTATCTCTTGTAATAAAAACTTTTTTCCTATATCTTTCAATCAGAGTTCATGGACAAAGTTTATGTTGCAATGTCTTCATTCAATTCGATTGTGATTATTTCTATATGGTATCTTTTACTGAACTAATTTGATCTGCTACTGTGTCACTGATCCATTTGATTCAAAACGAAACCCTCATTATTGCATTCTTCTTCTTTTTTATCTTTTCGTTCTTTTTGTTTCTCTATTGGATGCTAGTTCACGATGTAATCCTTTTTCGAATAGTCCTAGCAGTTATTTTGAAATTCTATTACGTTAGCTCGAACGTGGTTGATAACTTGATTCAAATAGTTTCATTAGGTAAGTTTGGTAAGTCTGCGATCATATAATGTACAAAACAAAGATCTTCTCTCTTCGTGATTCTGGAGTTTACACACTGAATCACAAGTTAAACATGATTGAGAGTTCTCTTAAGTCACAAACTATGTTTTCTAATCTTTCAATTCGAGTATGTCAATAGAGTTTCTTTTTTTGATATTTTTCATTTAATTCAATTGCGAATACTTTAATAATATTGAAAATAATAATATTGAAAAAAAATGTTAAAGATGATCGCTGATCTACTTGCCAACATTGGTGCCCCTGTTTCGAATCAATGTTTGGTCCTACAACTCATAGCAGGTCTCAACGGCACGTATAACGACATTGCTACTCTTATTCAACAAAGTGACCCTCTTCAGCTTTTCTCCAAGGCTCGTTCCATGATTAGTCTTGAAGAAATGAGCCTCACAAAATTTGTTGTTGTAAGTGTCTAACGTGATGTGGGTAAATACAGTAAAATCAAATTCGAGATTGCACAAATAAAAATATTAGTATTAATAAGGGTATTTTAGTCTTTTAACACAAAATTTACAACACAAAGTTTTCCAGGGAGGCTGTGTTGCAACTTTTGAGATTATAAGAAGGTAATTACCAAAATCCCATCATAAAATCGAGAAATATTATCAATTTTTTCATTCATGATCAGACCATATGAAATCATGAAATCAAGATATAATACATCAAATTTCATTCAAGAATGACTCGATCAAATCAGACTCCGACACCAAATTATAAATCTCATTGTCTGAATACTGGAATCCTCTAACAGGTGATTCACAGAACCCGATCGACAGTTGTTTTTCATACCCTCATACAAAAAGGCTTTCTTCAATTCATGAAACTGACGTGTGTCGTGGTTGTCCTCAAAGTGAAATTTAACAGGCGCTTCGAAAAAATTACTTCCTGGATCGATTGAAGTGGAGCATTGCCTTTTCTTCAAGTACCTTTCTTTCATCCAACGCCAATCATGAAATAGCATCAATTCCGTGGAGTGCAAATGTAAAGCGGGATGAAAATTGGGTACTAAGGTCTTGGAGTGACATTCTTAGAAGAGAGTGGTCGATTGAATGGAGTGTTGGAAATTGATAAATTGAATGGAGTGTTGGAAATTGACGAGTTTTGTGCTTCAATTGTATTATATTTAGGCAGAAATGCCAAAAATGGCCATTATCTTTCGCCCACTTTACTTTTTGCCCGTTATCTTTTTTAGCTGCCGAAAATGGCCGCTATCTTTGTCAAAAATGTCCGTTTTACTGTTCATCACCATTTGTCCGCCAAATCATCCAATCGCGTCATACGTGGCTACCATGTCATCTTTTTTTTATATATATTTTTATATAATTAACTATATTATAAAAATAAAAACATATTAACAAACAAAATATTATAATTTTGATTTAAAAATAATAACTTTTAATAACTAATAAATTTCTTAAAAAAATAGAAAAATAATAATAAAAAAGTAAATAACCCCCCCCCCCCCCCCATTTATATTTTTGTGTTATATATAACTCAAAATAAAAAAATTATTTTTAATAACTTATAAATTAAAAACATATATTAAAAAACAAAATATTAAAAACTTTTTAAAATAGAAAAATGAAAAAAAAGACGACTGGATTGGGGGGGGGGGGGGGGGTGAGGTGCGACGGGATTTGGAGGGGGTGGGGTGGGGTGGAAGAGACGACTGGGGGTGAGGTGGAAGAGACGACTGGATGGGGGGGATGAGGTGCGCCAGCGGGATTTGGAAGGGGGGGAGGTGCGCCGAGGGGATTTTGGGAGGGGGGGGGGGAGAGACGACTGGATGGGGGGTGAGGTGCGCCGGCGGGATTTTGGGAGGGGGGGAGGGTGGGGTGGGGTGGAAGAGACGACTGGAATTCTTTTTTTTTTTTTTAATTTTCAAGTTTTTTTTTTAAGTTTTTTAATTGTTAAAAAATTAAGTATAAAGTTTTTATAATTTAAATGAATAAAGTTTTACATTTTTCTGTTTTTATAACTTTTTAGGTTTTTTCTTAAGTTTTTCAATTGTTAATTTTAAAGTTTTTTTCATTTTTTTTAAGATTCCAGGTGTAATAAAAAAAAATCCACGTTGGACGCGATTTTGCCACGTAGGACACGTTTTTATGAGTTGGCAACAAAACAGTGAATTGGGCATTTTTGACAAAGATAGTGGGCAATTTCTTCGACAGCTTGAAAAGATAACGGGCAAAAAGTAAAGTGGGCAAAAGATAATGGGCGTTTTTGACAAATCTGCCTTATATTTATAATAATAAAGTTGAAGGCCTAAAGTAAATAGGATTAGTATGGAATTATCTTATTATTTAAGAAAACATTGGTTTTGTAAGGTTGTAGTAGTATATAGCCGTTATATCCGTAGAAAGGTTATGTAGTTAGGGTGCTTTCTTGGGAATATATCTCCTTAATTAGTCTGATCCATAGAAGGAAATTAAATGCGCATCTGAGTAATTTTGCATGGTTAGTAAGTAAATTAATAATATGGAGTTCTAACAATTTAACAAGTCTATAAGAATAAAAAACGGTTATATTTTCACACGTTTAATTAATTTGTTAGAGTGGGCACAAGGAGTTCAGGGAAAATTCAACAACATGGTGTTTAATTCATGGGTTAATTACTTGTACAGTTGTACCTAACACATACACAAGTTTTGTTCCCATTTTTTTGTTTTTGCCCACTAAAAAGTAGAAATTCTTTTTAATGTTTCTAAATGTTTTAAATAAATTTTATAAAATTCATAAAAACATATTTTCAGTTGACGAGAGAAATACTGTTGGATTCGGTTCCATAAAATTAAAAATTAAAAGGATTCGATAGTTTAAGTAAAAATTTAGAAGTTAATCGTTCGTACTAATGTAATGACTTTTCATCAGTACTGATTTGGCAATATATCGTTTTATATATATATGAGTGTCGGTTACAAGTGTATAGTCTAGCAATACAACGAGTCTATCTCAAATCAGGCCTACACTACGTATCTCGTGTAGACTTGGTCCGGAATACCTCGAACCAACGCATCGATGCTTGGATGGGAGTGGAATACCGGTACTAGATTGAATGTACGTCGGTGATTGTCTTCGATGTGATATCGAGGATGACCCCCGACGTGATATCGGTGATGATGTGGTGTGACGTGTCAGAGGTGCACAAGATAATCCCGATATCGAATGAGATATCGGAAGTGATATCGGGGATGTGTTTCGATATGATGCGTGGTAGCTGAGGGATAATTATTGCTTCCTTTGGGATCTGGGCACCGCGTATTTATAGACATCGGGATCCGGGGACCACAGTAACATATCGGTGATTATTACTGATATGACATCGAAAGTGATCCCCGATATGGTCCAATATGGGCCTGGCCCAATATGCGGGAAATACCCATATCATGTAGTCCTCCAATTTGGGGATTCTTATCTTAGAGATAAGAATTCGAAAATTTAATTTTAAATTTCTAGGTTACCTGTACCTTTCGTCCCGCCAGTTCAAATGACGTAGATCAAATTTGCGGGGAATGCACTTGCGGTGAACTTCGATTAGTCTCCCAATGTAGTGGACGCATAGTTTGAGGTCCTCGTTTGAATTCTAGTTCCCTTGGTATTTGGATTCGTTGAAAATTTTGATGGGGTTGCCGGGGTAGTTGTTATATTCTCGTGGCTCTTCGCGTAGTAGGGTGCGATGTCGAGTTTCATCTTCGACATTATGTCGAAATGCATATTAGATATGCTGTCGAAAGTATATTTCGATGTAGTTAAGGCCTCTGTCTATAAGTAGGGCTTGTAAGAGATTCTGAAGTTCATAGTTTTCTGCGTTTTCTCTGTCGTTTAGCGTAACCACATCGGTATGTATATCGGTAATCATATTCGATATATTCCCCGACGTGTGTTTCGACCTCGTCGTGGTACTTGAATAATTTATTATTATTTCCTCATGCTGATACTCTGATTATTTTGCTGGTACATTACCTTTTTTCTGAGATACTTTGTTAGAATGGGGTTTAGAAAATTGATGCTTAAACTTCAAGCCGATCGTGATGCTCAGAAAGCTGCTGAAACGGCGGCTGTCGCGGTGGCACCTGAAATAAGGTCTGCGTCTAGCTTTGACCTGAATAATGCAGCCGTTGAGTTTCTGGCAGAGGCGTCGGGAGTCGAGCGACCTCCCCTAGCACTGTAGTGCCTGAATGTGTTAATAAAGAACGTTTTAACAATGTTCCTACAACGGTTGGGTCCCTTAGCCAGGACATCCTTGATGTGGTGGGAGGCCCGGATGGTGCAGCCAGCCTCTTGGAGGTGTTGACCTCGAAACAAGAGGGTGTGGTTCCTCAACCTGACGGGGCTGTGGCGAGAGAGAGACCATTTGCGAGGTCTCATTCCGTTGAGTATGTCATTCCACGTTCTGAATCGTTGGCCGATATTCGTTTGACCAAGGACGTTGGAGGTTCAGAATCCAATACCCATGTCAACTTGGGTGATTTTGTGGATGCGCCTTTTATAGTGGGGTTGGGTTCTTCACTCCCGAACCTTATTAGTGATAAGGGAAAGGCGACCGTTTTAGGTATGACCGACAAGGGTAAGGGGCCACTGCAGGAGCCCTCGATACTGGGGGGCCGTGCCCCTAATTTTCCTGGGATCCCGATTACGAAACCTGCCGTTGACCTGAGTAGGATATCAGGTAATAAAAGGTCTCGTGAGGGGACTGTCCACAGTGGCCACTCATCTTCGAGTTCGGGCCCTCGGAAGGCGGGTGCAGTCAAACCCTCAAAGCGAGTAGAATTCCCTGAAGCAGATGTTGTACGGGGCATGATGCGGGCTTTTCCTCCTCTGGCGAATGTGCAGGTGCTCACAGAATTTGAGTGGGCCCAGAATATACGCCGCAGTGCTCACCTATTCCAAAGTGTATTTATCTGAACACGACTTCGATCGTTTTCATTTGAATGTTTAGCATAACGTTATGTATTGTATGGTGCAGACGGCCAAGCTGGTGGTCTCGTGTCTGAAGACCTTTCGCGAGTCCAAGGGTGACCCTGACGCTGTTGCTGCCGAGCTCGAGGCTGACATCTTGAAGATGGGGGAGTTCAACCCCATGGTGTTGGAGAGGTTGGAGGCTGAAAAAGAGGATGCACTGAAGACATGTCGTACGCTCTGGGAGGAGTACGATTTGTTGAAGGGCAACTTCAAAACATTAGTGACTGAGCTCGATCAAGGAAAGGCGCGTGAATTTGCGGTCAACAAAGAGCTGGAAACACTAAAGGCTGAGGTGTCGGCGGTGAAAGCTGCTAACGAACGTCTCTCGTTGGAGCTCTCCGCTGCCAAATTAGCTCCCTTGGACTTGGTATATATCTTGTGTACGATATCTATTTCTATTTTTTGTCCTCTTGTATTTAATAGAGTTCAATTTGTAGGAACGTCGTCCTGATCTCCTCTGGGTCGGGGCGGAGAAGTTTATGGAAAGCTCGAGCTTCCGAAATCTAATTTTGAAGGTTCGAGATGCAGCCTTTCATGCTTGCATAGGGCAAGTATTGAGAAGTGACGGTTTCAAGGACTCCCTCGAGTTGAGTGGGTTGAACCCAAGGCATGATCATAATGATCTGCTGATTGGTCGCCTAGATGAGGTGGAAGAGAGTCCGGCCAACCCAGACGTGTTTTCTGAAGTCGTGGAGAAAAAGACCGAAGGGTCCGCGTGGGAGTAACTGTTTACTGCCTTCATTGTATCTTGAATTTACCCCTTTTCGGACTATCTCCAATTCGTGGTTCTGTAACTGAATATTTATTTCTCTGTTGTCTTCATAGTATGTGACTCTTCGTGGCCTTGTTGTCTGATAACTTGTTGATTTCTTTTATTGTCATGATGATAGAATATGCAGTATTCCGATATATGAAGCGCAGTCATTTTGTTCTCGTTTTTGATGAGATCCGTTTAATCTGTCTGTTGTCAATCAAGGAATGATTAGGATTTCCTTGGGGTTGGAAGAAACGTGGGTAATCTGCCACTGCTTCTGAGTTTAGGATCGACGCCATTATCACAGGGGATATACTTCTTGTGGTTAGGGGCCCATAGAGCCTACCTCTTGACCTAGTTTGCTTTATGGGATTTTCACCAAATAGGCTCCTCACCCAGTGTAAGTTTATGGGATTTCCACCCAATAGGCTATTCATCTAGCTTGATTTATGGGATTTTCACCCAATAGGCTCTTCACCTAGCGTAATTTTATCGGATTTTCACCCAATATGCTCTTCACCTAGCTTGATTTATGGGATTTTCACCCAATAGGCTCTTCACCTAGCGTAATTTTATGGGATTTCCACCCAATAGGCTCTTCACCTAGCTTGATTTATGGGATTTTCACCCAATAGGCTCTTCACCTAGCGTAATTTTATGGGATTTCCACCCAATAGGCTCCTCACCTAGCTTGATTTATGGGATTTTCACCCAATAGGCTCTTCACCTAGCGTAATTTTATGAGATTTCCACCCAATAGGCTCTTCACTGGCTTGATTTATGGGATTTTCACCCAATAGGCTCTTCACCTAGCGTAATTTTATGGGATTTTCACCCAATAGACTCTTCACCTAGCTTGATTTATGGGATTTTCACCCAATATGCTCTTCACCTAGCGTAATTTTATGGGATTTCCACCCAATAGGCTCTTCACCTAACTTGATTTATGAGATTTTCACCCAATAGGCTCTTCACGTAGCATAATTTTATGGGATTTCCACCCAATAGGCTCTTCACCTGGCTTGATTTATGGGATTTTCACCCAATAGGCTCTTCACCTAGCGTAACGGTTCGCGTGGGTAGGGGCCCATCCCGTTATCACATGGAACCCGCTACAGTTGAAATGTTTAGCGTCGACCCCGTTATCACAGGGGATATTTTCCTGGTGGGTAGGGGCGCATCCCGGTATCACAGGGAACCCGCTACCGTTGAAATGTTTATGATCGACCTCGTTATCACAAGGGATATTTTTGTGGGTAGGGGTGCATCCCGTTATCACAGGGAACCCACTACCGTTGAATTATTTTTGATCGACCCCGTTATCACAGGGGATATTTTTGTGGGTAGGGGCGCATCCCGTTATCACAGGGAACCCACTACCGTTGAATTGTTTTTGATCGACCCCGTTATCACAGGGGATATTTTTGTGGGTAGGGGCGCATCCCGTTATTACAGGGAACCCACTACCGTTGAATTGTTTTTGATCGACCCCGTTATCACAAGGGATATTTTTGTGGGTAGGCTAGCCTTTTCGCTGTCTTTTTGACTATGTCTCTTGGTGACTATGTCGTCGTTCAATCTGTAGGTCATTAAGCCCTGTAAAACAGCACATACAAGAAAATTTTTTTGACGTAAAAGTTAATACAAAAGCACGAGATGAGGTGCATGTATTATCTGCGGGATGTTCCCTCAATTTGGGAATATCAGTTTTATACGAGAAACAGTGTTTCCATTGTGCTCTATCGTGCTTGTTGTACCTGTTTGTACCTGTTTGAATAGATAAATTTGAATAATCTGGGGCAATGCCCCCTGAATCACCCTTTTAATATTCTCTATGTTCTTTTCGGATATAGTAATGTGCGATCCTTTGAGCCATGTACCTATAAGAGGGCAATGTGCTAAACATATATTTAGGGGAACATTCCCCAATTATTTGAACCATTCTCTGCACTTCTATAATGTCCGCTTAGGACATATCCCTGCATGAAATATGGAATTGCACCAAGCAACAAATAAAAAGGTAATAACGAATAACGGTCGAAGTCTAGTTCCCCCTGTTTTAAGTTACATACCAACCCACGAAGGGGCAAACGCCTACGTATGGAATTGCACCCGCCTACGTATCTTGTTGAATGGGGAATCAGACCGGCGTAGTTCCCCCTGTTTTAAGTTACATACCGACCCATGAAGGGGGAAAATAAGAGATAGCGATCGAGGGCTATGTAAACCTAACCCGCCTACGTATCCCGTTGAGTGGGGAATCAGACCGG
The DNA here is from genome assembly GCA_948329865.1 of Linaria vulgaris. Classification (NCBI taxonomy): domain Eukaryota; kingdom Viridiplantae; phylum Streptophyta; class Magnoliopsida; order Lamiales; family Plantaginaceae; genus Linaria; species Linaria vulgaris. The sequence continues at coordinate 18,932,463 of OX415250.1, read as the reverse complement.
CGTAGTTCCCCCTGGTTTAAGTTTATAGACCAGCCCACGATGGGACAATGTTTCCGTTGTTCGAACATAATTTAAAAACTGCTGAAATTTAAAATATTGTTCTGTTTGCTCCTCATGGTGATCACTCCGTGCGCGGGATGTATTCTTGGTGTGGGACTCGTATTTCCTGTCTTCTTCTGATTCTTGGGTGCTTCAGCGAGTTCACATAGCACATCCATCCCTGTATTTGGTCACCCATAATCTCGCCAACTCCTTGAGGCGTCAGGAATTTAATCTTCTGGTAATAAGTAGAGACCACTGCCCTGATCTGGTTGAGCGCCGGTCGGCCAATGATGGCGTGGTAGGGAAACGAAGTGTCGACAATCGTGTATTTTATCGGGGTGACCCAGGTGCGTGGGCTTCTTCTGCCAAACATGGTGGGCAATATAACTTGTCCAAGCGGTATTACCTCTGCTCCACCAAATCCGGTCAACGGGGTGGATATCGGCTTTAGCCAGTCAGGAGCTATCCCCATCTGCTCGTAGGCTTTTGAGAATATCAGGTTTGCAGAGCTTCCGCTATCCACCAACACTTTATGCACCTGATATCCATCCACATTAATCGTGATAACCAATGGGCAATCTAGCTTCCTTGCGGTCAAGGCTAACGGACTAAGCTGCTCCAAGTCTAACCTGCGATGGATCGCACCCTGAAAACAACATCATCATGACCTGCTCGCCATGCGGTTCATCCACCTTCAACAATTCATCGTTGAACCTCTTCATATAGTCCCGGAGGTTCTCCATTTCCATTTGTTGCACAGCGCCGAGGTGTAGCAGATTGGTCTTCGTTCTCTTCTAGCTCGATAATTGGTTCTCGAATTTATCTCTCACATGCTCGTAGTCCGTTATAGATCTGGCCTCCAGCCTAGCGAACCAATCCAGTGCAGCGCCCGTTAAAGTGGTGGACAGGATTTTGCCTTTATGTTTCTCGAGTAGTTGTGCAGGTTCAAAATGCTATCGACCTGATGGAGATGATCCGTAGTATCACCTCTTCCGCCGTATGGCTTGATCACTGGGATCTTGTCCCCTCTTTGCAATACCTCGGCCTCTATCTCATCCGAAAACGGGGTCCTACTACGACCCTTCCTCTTACTCTGAGTCAACTTTCTAGACAATTCTGCCCTCTCGCGGTCTAGCTGTTCCATCCTCCTTGAGATTACTCGCAGTATTTCTGCATCCTCATTTTTTGAATATGCAACCTCGGCGCGGTCGCGACCGCGTTTCATTCTCCAAACTACTTCCGCCCTCTCGCGGTCAAGCCGTTCCATCTTTCTTGCTATCTCTCGATCTAGGGTCCCGGGGTCCCATCTCTCCACCCTGTCATAAGCAGCGGGCGATATCTCCCTGAAGGAGTCCCCCGTATCCTCCTGTTCGTCGTACCCTTGCCTTGCCCTTCTCTCACCCGCTCCGGATTCATGGGGCCTTGCCCGAATGTCCTTTGTCCTTTGCTCCACTAGTCGTGGAAGCAAGGTCTCCAATGTGGAATCCAGAGCCGCTTTTACAGAGGCGTTGATCTGCACTTGCATCTCCGGGGTTATGGCGGCGGGGTGAGAGGCGCTTCGTCCCGCGGGTCCTCCGGGCCGGGAAAATCTGCATTTGGCACCTCAGTCATTAGAATGTCTACTACCGAGTTCTCAGTGGGCGGGCCCTCAGTCGCAAGTTCCCCCGTACTTGGTGCAACAAGGTTCGGACCTGCATTCGCGGCTCGCGGTGGTATCCCGGGCGGGCCCTCAGTCGTGGCTCGTTCTGTGGTGGAGGAAGCTCCATCTCGGCTTGAGCCACGGTCTGTTCTTGGTCAGTTGGGTGTTGAGGGAGTTGCGTGCCCTCCATCCTAGCGCTCATAGTCATAATTTCGCTAAAATCGGATCGGGTCCTCCTTCCTTGCATCTCGGCGTCCTTGTGCGGGAACTAGTGTTCCCACAGACGGCACCACTGATTTGGCAATAGGTCGTTTTATATATATATGAGTGTCGGTTACAAGTGTATAGTCTAGCAATACAACGAGTCTATCTCAAATCAGGCCTACACTACGTATCTCGTGTAGACTTGGTCTGGAACACCTCGAACCAACGCCTCGATGCTTGGATAGGAGTGAAATACCGGTACTAGATCGAATGTACGTCGGTGATTGTCTTTGATGTGATATCGAGGATGACCCCCGACGTGATATCGGTGATGATGTGGTGTGACGTGTCAGAGGTGCACAAGATAATCCCGATATCGAATGAGATATCGGAAGTGATATCGGGGATGTGTTTCGATATGATGCGTGGTAGCTGAGGGATAATTATTGCTTCCTTTGGGATCCGGGCACCGCGTATTTATAGACCTCGGGATCCGATGACCAATGTAATATATCGGTGATTATTACCGATATGACATCGAAAGTGATCCCCGATATGGTCCAATATGGGCCTGGTTGGGCCTGGCCCAATATGCGGGAAATGCCCATATCAAGTACGTATTTGTATTATGTATAAAAATAGTGATGTAGTTGATGTGGAAAATCCTCGTATTTTGTTTTGGCATAATCAATACTAATAAAACTCAATCATTTCGATATTGGGGAGATTACTCATTTAGTTAGTAGCCAGTTCTTATTTCTAGTAAATAGTTGATACTAGTTGTTTTATTTGCGGTGGTGTATAAAGGAAAAACAAGGGGTTTCCCTGATCATTGAGTTAACAAACTGCATCACACACGATTGAGAAGCTCTTTGAGTCATAAATTATGTTCTCTAATCTTTCAGTTCGAGTTCATGAATAAAGTTTCAGTCGCAACGTACTTCATTCAATGATTGTAAATACTTCAAAAGTGTTTTTCACGGAACTTAATTTGATATCCCGGGGTATAATCGCACAGTTATTTGTTTGATTAGAAAACTAACTCCTCATTATTACCTTTTTTGTTCTTTTTATTCGTCCATGTTTCTACATTCAATGATAGTTCGCGATAAGTAATTTGGTTTCCTATAACTCTATCAATTCTTTTGTAATTATGTTATTTTCATTACTAGTTAGTTTTTATTTTGTGATAAGTGATTGCTATAAATCGTTTATTTTTCTAGTTTGTTATGTCCGCAATCATGTATAAAAGGAAGACCGGGACTCCTCCTGATCATTGAGTTATATTAGAATTTAGATCCCCCATATTTCCCTCTAAAATGCCTTATTAGAGGGAGAGGGCAGGGTATAGATAAACAGAAGCCAAGACCATTCTCCAAGTGATGTGGGATAGAGAGTTCAAGAAGTGCCCACACTCAATCACACATATCACACACATGCTTGAGAACTATCTCTAGTAAAATGCTTTGTTCTTATATCTTTCAATTATAGTTCATCGACAAAGTTTATGTTGCAATGTGCTTCATTTAATTTGATTGCGATTATTTCTATATGGTATCCTTCACCAAACTATTTGATCTTCTCCTGTGTCACTGATCCATTTGGTTCAAAACAAAACCATCATTATTGCATTCTTCTTGTTTTTTATTTTTTCGTTCTTTCTCTTTCTCTATTAGATTCTATTCACGATGAGTAATCCTTCTTCGAATAGTCCTAGCAGTTATTTTAAAATTCTATTAAGTTAGTTGGTATTGACTTTGTGATTCTCGTAAGTGGTTGATGACTTGATGAGAATAGTTTTATTATGTAAGATTGTTAAGTCCGCGATCATATAATGTATAAAAAAAGATCATCTCTCATTGTGATTATGGAGTTCACACACTAAATCACAAATTAAACACGACTGAGAATTTTCTTTAAGTCACAAACTATGTTTTCTAATCTTTCAAATCAAGTCTATCAATAGAATATAATTTTCTGATATTCTACATTTAATTCAATTGCGAATACTTTAATAATACTAAAAATAATAATATTGAGAAAAGATGTTAAAGATGATCGCCGATCAACTCGCCAATGTTGGTGCCCTTGTCTCGAATCAGCGTTTTGTCCTACAATTCGTAGCGGGTGTCAATGACATGTATAACTGCATTGCTACTCTTATTCAACAAAGTGACCCCCTTCCGCTTTTCTCCAAGGCTCGTTCTATGCTTACTCTTGAAGAAAAGAGCCTAAAAAAATGTGCCGTTGTATGTGCCTAACGTGACGTGGATAAAGTTTCACACGTTAAACACAATTTGGGCTGGAAACTATTTGGAGGAGAGGAAGGGGAAGGAGAGGCGTCCATGGTAGACGGCACCGTGGAAGAGAAGGTAGTGTGAGGATTGTTAGGGTTGGTCATGAGGCCATGTAAGATAATATTTGTCTGTTCCTCTATTGATAGTTTTTTAATATATACAGGAGGTAATTATTGTTATTAAGGAAACTATCTATCACAATAATTAAAAAAAAAAATCCAGAAGAGATGTACAAAAGATTCTATACTATTCTAATAATGTCTTTCATGCCTTTATATAGAATCTTCTTTCTTAAGATTTAAGGCATGTAAGACAGGGTTTAGATTTCTCTTAGATCACCTTAATCTTCTGTAATTCTTCTTCGGCCTCGTCTTCGTAAAATGGGAAAGATTTATTTCTTGAACTGGAATTCTAGATAGGGAAGTGTCCTTGTTTTTTGTTGAAGAATTCTCTTGAAAGAATTATCCTCTGGAAATCTTCTTTCCATCTTTGCAAATCACATGCCTTGTTCTTTTCCCAAATATCAGTCGCACGCGTCTTCTATTTTATGAAAGTTGTCTTGAAGTAGACTTTCACTCGGGCTCTTTTCCTTTGATCATGATCTTGAAATATACTCCCAATAAGCTACAACTGTTAAACTTGATTAGTACATAAATAAACACAAAATAAAATATCTAAGTTACCATCTGATTACTCAATATAGGACTATTGCACTTTAACACTATTTGAACAAACCAAAGTATCATGATGTACCATCTAATGTCAGTTTGTGTGAGGACCCCGCCTCACGAGCCATGCTTCGATCCGAGTTGGTTTAGTGGTGGCCAGCCACTTTACCCAATGCAGACTAAAGCGCAACTTATATGAAGGGGTCTCACTTGTTTAGGATCAAAACCATACAAGTTTTATAAATTATATTTCAATATATACAGCGGACGTCTTGGTATTACAAATAATGTGACTATTTTAATGGTTATGCCCTAGTGACAAAATACGAATATTCCAAAAATGCACGCTTGAACAATTATTCGCTTGGTCCATGCTGCCATGTTGATTTTCTCCTGATGAATGGACAGAAGAAACGAGAAATAAGTCTTTAATGACTTAGTGAGATTCATAAAAAGAACTGGTAATGCAAGAATTAATTGTGACCTACTGGATACATTTCGAGGAGTGATCCTACCGGTAGAAATAGTTCAACTAGACAATTTGATGTAACAATGGTACTGGAGTTTTCATACAATAGTTAATGAACATGTGCTTAACAATTAACAAATCAAGCCTTTTGACTTCTAATATTCCACCTTATACCTCCCGACGAGGAGCGACCTTGCGAACAATCAAGAGACATGCTCGAGTACATGTTGATCCAGCACGTGGGTTACAGCCAACTCCTGACTGCAAGCGGCACCTAGATAGATGGGTATCAAGCGAAATTACTTAAACCGACAGTCCTTACTGCCCGGCTGAAACTCGACTCAATCCCTGGTCCCAACATCCCAAAGGCGTCTCAATGGGTATAAAAAGTAAACAAACAAGCTAGTAAACCGGATAACATCCGTTGCTCCTTGAACTACATGTCCCGAACAAAGTTCGTTGCTCTTTGCACAATTCAAAAACCAGCATATGAGATTATAATATTGGAGAATTATAATGATTATTAATAGATATGATAAATAATAAATGATTGGATTATCTTACCTCATTCTTGAAGCGGTGGAGAATAAAAATTTGGAACCTCTAGTACCTTGTCAAGGGGGACCAAAAATTTCGCATATCTTTTTTGCAGATGATTTGATGCTCATGGGCAAGGCTACGATCAAAACAACAAGAAGCGTTAAAGAGGTGCTAGTTATATTTTGTAAAAGCTCGGGTTTGAAGATTAGTGCGGCCAAATCAAAGATTTGTTTCTCAAACTATGGGGGATGGAATATGAAAAGAATGATATGCGCAAATTTAGGATTTTCACGAACCCAACATCTTGGCAAATATCCCGGGGCACATCTTTTACGTAATCGGATGAAAGAAAGAATTTCATGGAGACTTTTGATAAATTGGGCATGAGGCATACAGGATGGAAAGGTAAAACTTTATTATTCGTTGGTAGAGCTACTCTTATTCAAGCAGTTTCGACTGCAGTTCCCATACATATCATGCAATCATATTGGCTCCCCGATAATGTTTGTAACCAGCTCGACAAACTCAACAGAGATTTTCTTTGGCCAAGTGATCCAAATATCCGGAAACTCTATCTTGTGGGTTGGCAAAAGGTTAGTAGGGAAAAAGAGATGGGGGCCTCGACATTCGTTTAGCCCATCTAAATAACCAAGCGCTTCTTGACAAGTTTTCGTGGAAATTCTCGCGCGAGAATTCCCACTGTGGTGCGACATCATAAAGGCCAAATATCTCAAAGTGAATCGACCATTATCCTACATTTGTAGGTGAGCGATATCGCCACGTGGAAGGGGATCATTCGGTGTATGAATCTTCTCAAATCCCGCTTAACATGGAAGATTGGTAAGGGCAATTTAATTCCGTTTTGATTTGATAATTGGTTGGGGAATTTGTGGCTTTTTGAGTTTATTCCAATTATTGATGAAGCGGATTTACTGCTTACTCTTAGAGATGTCAATGGGATTTTGAGGAACTTAAGACAATTGTTGATTCTTGTTGGACAAGCTTAGTAGAAGGAAAAGCTTCGACTTTGATTGATGAAGAGGATCGCATAATATGAAACGAAACGACTTTGGGGAACTTTCATGCCAAAGCGCCAAATAGGAGAGACTCCGCGTGGATCTGGAAATTACCATGTTGCAACAAAATCCATTATTTTCTTTGGCTCGCGCAACAAAATAGGATGGCAACGGACATGATGAGGAAGCCGAGGAAAATTGCAGATTTGGCGGCGTGCAAAATCTGCAATAGTCCGGAAGAGTCGTCTATACATATCTTGCGTTATTGTCGGACAGCAGTGAATGTGTGGCGCACGCTACTCATGGCAATGAACGGCATAAATTGTTGAACTATTCGGATGAAGAATGGCTGATGATAAACTTGCAAAACAATGAAAAAAACCTGCTCCATCATGCCGAATATGCCATGGAGTACTATCTTCACATCAAGTGATTGGATTTTATGGAAGAAGAGGAATGAAAGGATTTTTCAAGGTAAATTCGAAAAGAATATTGAAGCTATTTGCCAAATAAACATTTAAGTTACAACTCTTGGAAAGCGAACGGCCGAGGGATGAAAAAAAAAGAACCACAAATGGGAGAAGCCGAGAGCGGGATCGATGAAACTTAATGTCGACGGAAGCGTGGACTTTACACACAACAAAGGATCGATTGGAGGGATACTTCGGGATGAGAAGGGCGCATGGGTTGTGGGATTCAAAGGGAAACCTAATTATCCAACTGTATTGGAAGCGAAAGTGGAGGAAAATCGATAAGGATTAAAAGTGGTGTGGCAACGAAGGCCGCAAAAGATATGTGTGGAGACGGACTCTCAAGAGGCACACAAATAAATCACGAATGCAAGGGGTGGCGACCACAACCTTAGAGATAAAATTGAAGAGTGCCGCGAGTTACTACACAAACCAAGTTCCGTTGGATAGAACGTACAAAGAATGGCTTTGTCGATGCGATTGCTAAACAAGGCCTCGACATGGATGGAGAATTTTGTGTGATACAATCCCCTCCCCCCGAATTACTTTCTTTGATTTCATTTGATGTAGCCTAAGAGCACGTGTTTTTCCGTATTATATTTGTACAAAACAACAATATGCCACATAAATATATAATAATTGAATAAATTGAAGGACTAAACCAGTTCTGCTTATATAGAATTCTTAAACCGGCTCCAATAGATATGTTTTATTTGTATTGTTTTATATATACCCACTAGTCTTTCAAAATTATAGCAATTTAATGACTTATTATCTATATGGAAAACCATTACATTGTTAATTTAACAAATCTCGTGCGATGAAAGAAATAAAATTATTTTATAACCATGAATGCATAATATTTTGTTGGATTTAAATCTATAACATTTCCTTTCTTGAGTTGGGCTAAAGATTTTACTCAATAGTACAACGTCTAGTTCATGCGTATACCTTAATCATAAGACCATCTGAAATCATGAAATCGAGAAATATTACATTATTTTTTCCATTCAAGATAAGACCACATGAAATCATTAAATCAAGAAATGTTACATCAAATTTTCATTCAAGAATGACTCGATCAAATCAGACTCCGACGACAAATTATAAATCTCATTGTCTGAATACTGGAATCCTCTAACAGGTGGTTCGCAAAACCCGATCGGCAGTTGTTTGTTCATACCCTCGTACAAAAAGGCTTTCTTCAATTCATGAAACTGACGCGTGCCGTAGTCGTCCTCGAAGTGAAATTTAACAGGCTCTTCGACAAATTCGTACACTTCGAAAAACTTACTTTCCGGATCGATCGAAGTGGAGCGTTGCCTTTTCTTCAAGTCCCTTTCTTTCATCAAACGCCAATCTTGAAATAGCATCAATTCCGCGGGGTGCAATGTAGGGTGGGGCGAAAATTGGGTACTAAGAGTGACATTCTTATAAGAGAGTGGTCGATTGAATGGAGTGTTGCAAATTGATGAATGAGACTTTTTTCCATCAGTCAACATGTTGTTTAATTTTCTTTTAAGATTTTAGCAATGAGAGGAAGTATTGACGAGTTTTGTACCTCTATTGTATTATATTTATAATAAACTAAAGTTGATGGCCTAAAGTAAATAGGATTAGTATGAGAAAACATTGGTTTTAATTTGTAAGGTTGTATATAGCCGTTATATTGGTAGAAAGGTTAAATAGTTTGGGTGCTTTCTTGGGAATATATCTCCTTAATTAGTCACATCCATAGAAGGAAATTAAATGCGCGTTTGAGTAATTTTGCATGGTTAGTAAGTAAATTAAATAATATGGAGTTCTAACAATTTAACAAGTCAATAAGAATAAAAACAACGGTTATTTTTTCACCCGTTTAATTAATTTGTTGGAGTGGGCAAGGAGTTCAGGGAAAATTCAACAACATGGTGTTTAATTCATGGGTTAATTACTTGTATCGTTGTACCTAATATATACACAAGTTTTGTTTCCATTTTTTGATTTTGCCCAATAAAGAATTAGAAATTATTTGTAATGTTTCTAAATGATTTCTCAATAAGTTTTATAAAATTCATAAAAACATGTTTTCTGTTGACGTGAAAAATACTCTTGGATTCGGTTCCATGAAAATAACAAAAAAAAGGATTCGATAGTTTAAGTGAAAAAATTTAGAATTTAATCCTCCGTACTAATCCAATTACTTTCCATCAGTACGTATTTGCATTATTTATAAATATGGTGATATAGTTGATGTAGATAATCCTTGTGGATTTCGTTTCGGCATAATCAACACTAAAAAAACTCAATCATTTCGACGCTAGGAGATTACTCGTTTAGTTAGTATAGCCAGTTTTTCTTTCTAGTAAATAGTTGATACGGGTCATTTCATTCGCGTGGTGTATAAAAGAAAGACAAAGGATTTCTCGAGATCATTGAGTTAACACACTACATCACACACAATTAATTTAATGATTTTAAATACATATAAAGTATTTTGCACTGAACTTAATTTGATATCTTGGAGTATAATCTCTCACTTATTTGTTTGATTTCAGAACTCAGTTCTCATTATTACCTTCTTTTGTTCTTTTTATTCATCCATGTTTCTACATTCAATGATAGTTCGCGATAAGTAATATGGTTTCCTATAACCCTATCAATTCTTTTATAATTCTATTATTTTCATTATTAGTTAGTTTTTATTTTTTGATAAATGGTTGCTAAATATTGTTTTATTTTTTAAATTTGTTAAGTCCACAATCATGTATAAAAAGAAGATCGGGACTCCTCATGATCTCTTGAGTTATCACACTAAATCACACACATGCTTGAGAACTATCTATTGTAATAAAAACTATTTTCCTATATCTTTCAATTGGAGTTCATCGACAAAGTTTATGTTGCAATGTCTTCATTCAATTCGATTGTGATTAATTCTATACGGTATCTTTTACTGAATTAATTTGATCTTCTACTGTGTCACTGATCCATTTGTTTAAAAACGAAACCCTCATTATTGCATTCTTCTTATTTTTTATCTTTTCGTTCTTTTTGTTTCTCTATTGGATGCTAGTTTACGATGTAACCCTTCTTCGAATAGTCCTAGCAGTTATTTTGAAATTCTATTATAGCTGGTATTCACTTTCATTCTCATAAGTGATCGATGACTTGATTCAAATAGTTTTATTAGGTAAGTTTGGTAAGTCCGCGATCATATAATGTATGAAACAAAGATCATCTCTCTTCGTGATTCTGGAGTTTAGACACCGAATCACAATTTAAACATGATTGAGAATTCTCTTAAGTCACAAACTATGTTTTCTAATCTTTCAATTCGAGTCTGTCAATAGAGTTTCTTTTTTTGATATTCTTCATTTAATTCAGTTGCGAATACTTTAATAATACTGAAAATAATAATACTGAAAAAAAAAGTTAAAGATGATCGCAGATCTACTTGCCAACGTTGGTGCCCATATCTCGAATCAATGTTTGGTCCTACAACTTATAGCGGGTCTCAACGACATGTATAACGGCATTGCTACACTTATTCAACAAAGTGACCCTCTTCCGCTTTTCTCCAAGGCTCGTTCCATGCTTAGTCTTGAAGAAATGAGCCTCACAAATTTGTTGTTGTAAGTGTCTAACGTGATGTGGATAAAGTTGTGCACGTTAATCGCAGTTAGGGTTGGAAAAAATCTGGAGGAAAAGAAGGAGAGGGTAGGGGAGTCGCCATGGTAGACGGTACCGTAGAAGAGAAGGTTGTGAGAGGATCGTTGGGTTGATCATGACACCATAGATAATATTTGTCTATTCTTCTATTGATAAGATTTTAATATATACATGAGGTAGTTTCTATAACAATCTATCACTATAATTTCAAAAAAATCCACGTGAGATATTATTCTAATCTAATAATGTCTTTCATGCCTTAATATAAAATCTTATTTCTTAAGATTTAAGGCGTGTAGGACAGGGTTTAGATTTCTCTTAGATCACCTTAATTTTCTTTAATTCTTCTTCGGCCATATCTTCATAAAATTGGAAAGATTTCCTTCTTGAACTAGAATTCTTGATAGGAAGTATCCTTTTTTAAGCATTCTCTTGAAAGAATACTTATCTGGAAATCTTCTATCCATCTTTGTAAATCATAAACCTTGATCTTTTCCTAAATATCCATCCCGTCTTCTATTTTAGGAAAGTTTTCTTCTTCACTCGGGCTCTTCTTCCTTTGATCTTCATGATCCTAAAATATACCCACAATAAACTACAATTGTGAAATGAGATTAGTGCGTGAATATAGACAAAATAATATATCTAAGTTAACATTTGATTGTGCAGTAACAGTGTTATGCTCAATGTTGGATCAACGTTACATACCTCAATGTTGGACTATCGAACTTTCACACTATTTAAACAAAACCAAGTGTCATGGTGGCAAGACTTGTGTGGTGCAAAATGAATGGGGGAGATAATCAATGGTTCGAAACTAACATATATAAACAGATTGGAAACGGAAAATCTATGATATTCTGGAGAGATACATGGATTGGTCATACTAAGCTGAAAGTGAAGTATATGCGATTTTTCTTACTTTCAAGGAATAAAGAAGCGACAATCTTTAAAATGAGAGAGAAGGGAGAGGATGAATGGGTGTGGAAGTGGAATTGGCGACGAGCATTGTTATAATGGGAAAGTCATAAACTTTTGGAGATGTGCCTTGTGTTGAATGAATTACAGTATGACGAGGACAAAGAGAATGCTTGGAAGTGGAGACGGGAAAACTCTAGTGTGTATTCAGTAAAATCAGCATATTATATTGATTTGGTGCATTGTCGTCGGTTGGCTTGGCCGGCTGACGAAATACTCCACATCATGTTGGTTCTAGGTTACACTGGAACCACCTTTGTTCTTTGCACACATGTACTCCAAACGACGTAGTGAGGGGACGAATGAATCTTTGATGATTTCAGACAAGACTTGGGTTATCCCAAGTTTCCTATGTATCCTTTTGAGGAAATCAAACGGAACTTAGTTATGGGCAAATGGAGGGGTGTTTATAGGCAAAAGGGCCAGGGTATGTCGAAAATGGCACCCGATATGGCATAACGAATATGATATTCGATATGCTATCAAAATTTGCGCAGTTCCACCGTTTCGGACATACTTCCACTACGGACCTCAAAATTGCAATCTTCTTGTTGCATTACAACCTAGACATCTGTAGCTTTCCAATAACATATCATAGGGTGCCTAGTTTCTTATATACAAATAACGGTGATCCTTGCAATTGTGACATCCATGTGACATGACACATATTGTTACTATACTATGTAATATCAATAGTCTCTCAATTTAGAGTGTGCTTTTGGTACATGAGCATGGTTCAAACTCTAATAGAATGATATATTTTTATATATACCAGTAGTCCCCCAATTTACTTGATTTGTATGCTCGAGTATTTTATCGAGGAATACCCTTCATTTTATTGAGGGATACCCTTCGTTTTATTGGGTGGATATCGAATATCCATTTTCGATATCTTTACAATATTGAAAACCATTTATCATTATCAAGCCCCATATGTGTTTATTATATAAGCTGGTCCCTACCTCTTGTCCGGATGGTATTATTTTTTTTGGGACAATTTGTCATTCTGTGGCCTTGGATATCGAATCCTCATTATATCGAAGCAACAAGGTATGTCGGGTTTCTTCCCATAACCATATAGCGTTAATGTGTCTTGGTAGGGGATAGTGTATAACACAAGTAGGCTGTTTCTGCGTTAGGTTGTCTTGGCCCCCAAAACATTAATGCCATAGATGAATTGGACCGCTTGGGGTTTTTATGTGCGAGGCTATATGTGATATGATTTGCGATTGTGTATATATGACCATTTATGGAAATGTTGTTTTTACGACATTGCGTTCTTTATTGCATATTATGATTTTAGCTTCATAACAACTTGGTTATGTGAAAATATACGAATGCTATAGCCCGACCATAGCGTTAGCGCTGCTGGGTCTCGCATTTCGTGAGGTGGTACGTAACCAACCCAAACTTTACAGGTACCTCTTGAGTTCTTCGAGTACTTTGTCAGATGTAGTATCTGACTACGCTTCTATTACCTTTATATGTAGATGTAGTTGACATCGTATCACAAACTATTCTTGTTATACTTTGTGAGGTATGACCTATGATAATGTGTTCAGTATGCCCTAAGACATAAATATCATGCAGAGAATATTGCATTGTATCATGAGAGGTGAATGACTTGGATATCGCGCAAAGTATGTTTCAGTATACCATAATTCGGCGGTTTCTAGCTGGATCTATTTCAGAGTGTAGCTTCAATTATTGTTACATCTCACGGGTGATTTTGAGCTATCACCAACGCATAGTGTAGGTATGATAATGCTGAGCCTAATGGGTTTGTCGAAATTCTCAAGAAAAGAGTCTCGTGTTGATTGGCGTGAAGTGTGCTTTGCAGTGTCCAAACAGGGAGTACTAGCGGTTGTTAGGATATTCCATATCATGTCCCATAGGATAGGAGAACTCATTTATCGTTTGAGGTATTTTCTACTTTTTCCCGTAGGCGAATCGATTGATAGTAAAATGCTTAAGTAATTTTGCATGGTTAGTAGGTAAATTAAATAATACGGAGTTATAACAATTTAACAAGTAAATAAGAATAAAAACAATGGTTATTTTTTCAATCGTTTAATTAATTTGTTAGAGTGGGCATGGAGTTCATGGAAAATTCAACAACATGGTGTTTAATTCATGGGTTAATTACTTGTACAGTTGTACCTAATATATACACAAGTGTCGTTCCCATTTTTTGGTTTTGCCCACTTAAAAATAAAAATTATTTGTAATGTTTCTAGATGTTTTAAATAAATTTTTGATTCATTGCTCAGTCTAAAACACAAAAAAATTAAATAAGTTTTTGATTATTGAAAATTTGAAAGAAAGAAGGTTTTCAAGTTGAAAGAAAGAAGGTTTTGACAAAGTGTTTGAATATGAAAAAAGTGTTTGAAAAATTTTTTGAAGAGGAAAAAAGTGTGTGGAGATGGAAAAATGAGGAGAATAATGAAGTGTATTTATAGAAAAAGTTGAAATTTTTTGAATTTCCGTCAAATTTGAATTTCCCGCCAACTTTTTCGATTATTCCCGACCGATATTCGGTCGGGAATGTTTATTTTTTTCAAAAAACCGCCAAATTTTCAAAAATTGGCGACCGAGATTCGGTCGCCAATACCTTTGAATATTATTCCCGACCGCATATCGGTCGGGAATAACTTTGAATATTATTCCCGACCGCATATCGGTCTGGAATAACTTTGAATATTATTCCCCACCGCATATCGGTCGGGAATACGTTTAAATTTTATTCCCAACCGATTTGCGGTCGGCAATAATGGTCAATGCCGACCGAAAAGCGGTCGGGAATGGGGTTGAATATTATTCCCTACCGCATATCGGTCGGGAAAAATAGTAAATTTTACCTTTTCTCAATCTTTTGGAAAATCTTGATGTGTTTGTTAAGTATAACTATAGAATCTCATTAAATTCATGAATTGCACTATTAGTTAGTTAGTTTAATGTACTTGTAATTATTAAATTAGCATAGTTTATCGGAGTATAAGTTAAGTTAGTTTGGAGTCTTACATATAATAATCATACGTAGTATATAGGAGTTCACAGTTGGCGATTAACATTTGTTACGAACGTTAGTATAGAGAGTCTAATTGTGATATATATATTAACATGTGTTTAACATAATCGTAAGTAGTTACATTATTAGCAACTACATATATTAATCTATTTATAAGTGACAATATGAATCGACTCTTCAAACGATTCATCAACGTGCAACTAAATTTAATTTTTTTTGAGATTTTTAGTAATATATAACTAATACTGATTTACTTGATCATTAAATGAACGATTTACCTAAAATTGAGAGCGAAATAGTGAAATTAAGAATATGAATATTAATCCCCACCGAAAATTGGTCGCCAATAAGCCTAAACCCTAAACCCTAAACCCTAAACCCTAATATTCCCGACCGGACGGCGGTCGGGAATAACAACGGTTATTATTATTCCCGACCGGACGGCGGTCGGGAATAACAACGGTTATTATAATAATTCCCGACCGCGCTGCGGTCTGGAATAACAACAGTCAGTGTTATTCCCGACCGCACTGCGGTCGGAAATAGTTGTTACCGTTGTTATTCCCGACCGCAGTCCGGTCGGGAATAATAATAACCGTTGTTATTCCCGACCGCCGTCCGGTCGGGAATATTGGTCAGCCCCCTATAAATACCCCCCCCCCCCCCATATTCCACTTGAGAAATCATTCCAACATTCATCCCTTGTTAAGGTATATACGATTTCCTCTTGTTATAACTGTTTTTGTTAGTTTTTGTCAATGAAGATCGTTTTATTAACTTTTTTTTTAATGTTTCTTTGTTTTAGATATTGCGGTAAATGCAACGAGGGGCGTGTGTTTGCAAAGAATACTTGATCTAAGTATTTTCTACGCTACAACAAGTATTAATTTCCTTGGCCTCGTCGTACTTGAGTTTTAAAATTTTTATATAACTGATAAATATATTGATTGGTGAAATTAATTGTAACAATTTGTTTTTAATTTTCTTAGATTAGAAATGGATTATCGTCCCGATAGATCTTGGATGTACGATAGGATAGATAGGAACACTGGTTATTTGAATCAACATTACGTGGTTGGGGTTCGTGAATTCATACAATATGCATCACAACAGACAGATTACGTAGATCTAAGAAATCGTATTAGGTGCCCGTGCCAGAGATGCATCAATTTAAAGTTTTTGGATCGAAACGTAGTACGGGATCATCTTCATAAGTGGGGGTTTGTGTATCAATATTGGATATGGGTGTTGCATGGAGAGAATGCGAGTGAGGCATCGACATCATATGTACATGAATCACCGTCTGCTAGTATTCACGTTGATAGTCCTGTTCATGCCGATACTACGTTTAGAGAATTGGTTGTGGATGCATATGGGGGTCGATTTGTTGAGGGAGAGGTGCGCAACGAAGATCCAAGTCCCGAGGCAAAGGAGTTCTACAAATTGATGCAGATGGGAGACATAAAAATGAACAGTAAGAAGTCGAAGACTGTGCTCCAGTGGTTTGCCGAGTTCTTAACTACCAAGACGATGCACAAATTAGTTAATGTCGCTTGCGAAAAGTACTTAAGTTTGTCTAAAGATATTATGGACCCAGAGATTGAGGAAATGCTACCGAATACGGTTCCAGGCATGAATAAGATGCTCGCGGGTTTGGGTTTAGGGTACGAAAAGATCGACGTATGTTGGAATTTTTGTTTCTTGTACTACGGCGATAATGCCAACAAGGATCTCACATCGTGTCCGATATGCACGACCGATAGGTACGAGGCTGGTAGAAAGTCCAGGATCGCAAGGAAGAAATTGTGGTACTTCCCCCTAGGCCATCGATTACAGAGGTTGTTTTATACTGTAGGCACTTCGAGACATATGACTTGGCATTTGAAGTGTCGAGAGTCAACAGATAGAATGATTCACCCAGCTGCAGGCGAGGCGTTGAGACATTTTGATCGTACGTACCCGGACTTCGCAGCAGAGCCTAGAAATGTCCGACTCGGCCTATCTACTGATGGGTTCACACCGTTTGGGCCATCTGGGAAGAACTACTCTTGTTGGCCCGTGTTTGTTACCCCTTATAAC
Organism: Linaria vulgaris; assembly: GCA_948329865.1. NCBI lineage: Eukaryota > Viridiplantae > Streptophyta > Magnoliopsida > Lamiales > Plantaginaceae > Linaria > Linaria vulgaris. The sequence continues at coordinate 18,915,382 of OX415250.1, read as the reverse complement.
CTTCCGCCAGATTTATGCATGCGACCGGAGTTCATTTTTCTGAGCCTTATTATACCCGGTCCAAAGAGTCCTGAAAAGAACTTGGATCTTTTGCTGAGACCGTTGATTGATGAGTTGAATGATTTGTGGAGTAATGGTTTGTGGACATATGACAGCTCACGAAAGGAAAACTCCCAAATGCGAGCGACCCTAATGTGGACTATTAGCGATTTTCCTGCTTACGGAATGTTGTCCCAGTGGAGCACGCACGGTAAGCTGGCGTGCCCTTATTGCATGGGTGAGACAGATTCTTTTACACTAAAGCATGGAGGAAAAGCCTCGTGGTTCGATTGTCATCGTTGGTTTCTACCAGAGGGTCATAAATGGAGGTACAACAAGAAGGATTTCTACAAGGGTAGGGAGGTACTTGAAGCGCCCATTCCAAGGAAGACAGGAGCGCAGATGAGGGCAATTGTGGATAGGCTACGATCGGTTAGATTTGCGGCAAACTCCACAAAGCTCCCGGGCTTTAACACAACACATAACTGGTTTCGTAGAAGCATCCTTTGGGAACTACCATATTGGTCCACGAACTTGATTCGCCACAATCTAGATGTAATGCATTGTGAGAAGAACTTTTTTGAGAACATCATCAACACGGTGTTGGACGATGCTAAGTCGAAGGACAACATTAAGTCGAGGCACGATCTTAAGTTGTTGACCAACCGTAAAGAATTGTTCTTGAAACCCAGTGGCAGAGGAAGTGAGTACATAAAGCCAAAGGCAAAATATTGTCTTACGAGGGATCAAAAGAACATGGTGCTTGATTGGCTGACCGAACTGAAGTTTCCTGATGGATATGCCTCGGACTTGGGACGATGTGTGCAAAAACAACAAGGAAAATTGTATGGAATGAAGAGTCATGATTGTCACGTCTTCATTCAGAGATTGATCCCCATTGCATTTCGCGAATTCTTGGAACCCGAGATTTGGGGGACCTTAGTAGAGATTAGCCTTTTTTTAAGGCGATTTGCGCCTCAGAGGTGTCGGCCGAAGATATGGAGCGATTGGAGGAATCGTTTATTGTTACCATGTGCAAGATGGAAATGATATTTCCTACTTCATTTTTCGACTCTATGGAGCATTTAGCCATACACCTTCCGTATGAGGCTAGAGTTGGTGGTCCAGTTCATTATAGATGGATGTATCCATTCGAGAGGTACGATCTTATATTTATATAACAATTATCTTTTTAAAATATCGATTCTTTGCCTAATCTTTGATTTCTATGAACTAGGCGGATGTTCGACATGAAGGGTTCAGTAAAGAACAAGGCGAGGGTGGAGGGATCCATAGCCAATCAATACCTACTTGCTGAGCTCTCCAATATGTGTTCTCAATATTTGGATGTTTCTTTTCAGACTAAATATAAAAAACTCAACAGGAACGAGACACTAGATAGCACGGAGTGGGATGATGAGCTTACAATATTTCAATAGAAAGGGGCGCCAATTGGGCCACTAAACAATAGGAGATACTTGACTTCCGATAAGATGGAGCAAATAGAGCTTTACACGCTTCTAAACTGTCCAGAGCTTGACGAATGGGTGGAGTAAGTGGTAGTTAATTATTTTTAATAACAAAATGATTAAGCGCTTTAAAGACAACTAACTTATGATGATTTTACTATGCAGACTGTTTGTAGAAGAGGAGTGTGGTGGACTAAGTCCAATGGAGATACAATCCAAGAGGAACCAAGAGTATGTAACATGGTTTAAGCAGACATATTCAAGTGGGAAATACGAGACCGACGTACGAATAGATCCTCTAATCACAGGTCCGGCTTATTCAGTGGCAACCTACGAGGGATACATTGTGAATGGGTTCAGATTTCACACCAATATGATTTTGGGGCCGAATAAGAGTGATTGTAGCGGTGTTTATGTGAAGGGAGACATGGGAGGATCCGATGCTACCAACTTCTATGGAACGTTGAAAGACATTATACAGGTGGAATATTGGGCAGAATCTGGCCCCTATATATTGTCTTGTTCAAATGTGTTTGGTATGATATAAACGCAGGTACACAGGAGCATTCAACATACAAGTTGGTTGACATCAACCCGAGGCGTACCCTCAACACCAATGAGTCGTTTGTATTCGTTAACCAAGCAAAACAGGCGTACTATGTGCCCTATCCAAAAAAGACGACAGGGCGACCGGGACAAAGAGGATGGTTGGCCGTATCCACTATTCCTGCCAGACACATAATCGATATGTCATCAGTTGCAGGATAAAAAGATGTCGACGCAGGGATGCCGAACCAAGTGCTACAAGAGAATGCATCTGAAGGGTTTAACTTATGCGTGGGCCTTTCCTCATTCAATATGAATATCCAATTGGCCAACGAGGGATTTGATGTGGTTGTCGAGGAGGCAGCAACAGAGGGCAACGAGGAAGAGGAGGGCTACGAGGAAGAGGAGGGCAATGAGGAAGAGGAAGATGAAGAGATAATGAGTGACTCAGATTCTGAGGATAGTATGTATGAATAGCATCGATTATGGTTTAGTAGGTCGAATTTTATTTTATAAAAAAAATTGATTCACGTTGTTTAATTTCATATTATAGGCATAATTACCAATACTTAGATTAAACGAACAAATAATACACAACTAACACAATTTTCAATACTTAGATTAAACGAGCAAATAATACTACTACTCCGCATCAAACGAACAAATAATACACAACATAATTACAGAATAAATACGAAACTAGTTTAACATTATATAATTGGTCCAAGCATCAAACAAATTACATAAATACAAACAACTAACACAGTTTTCAATACTAAAATATCCATAAAATAAATAAAACTACTACTACTCATAGTCCCCGTCATGAAATCCAAATGTATCAGGAGCTGTGGAGGGTCCAGCACCATCATCACCATCACCGACAAGATCGGCTGCATCACCACCGAGAGTGTCATCCACGGGGTCCTCATCGGGGTCATCCTCGTACTCATCATCATACAGCGGGCAATCTGGAGCACCATGCGCAAAAGGATCAGAAGGGGGTAGCGAGGAACGCTGGTGGGCTCGACGAGCTTCACGCATAAGTCCCCCTGTAGGCATGGGTCGAGATGGAGGAGTACCGCCAGTCTGGGTGATGTGCTGGGTCAAGAAATCTACCTGAGTAGCAAGCGCGTCAATCCTCGCATCAGTAACAGTCCTAATACGACGTGCAGGAGTAGCTCGTGCAGGACGATCAGGGTCTGGTACCTCTCCCTATCGCCTGTTCTTCTGGCCTGCCGTGGATTTCTTCGCATGGTCCTCCGACTCCCAATGCGTCACGAACATCCTCTCTAACTTGTCGCTCATCCAACTGTTCTTCGGACGCGACGCCCACTTCGGATCATGGAGCCTGTCGTAATAGTTCTTCTTTGCATTATGCACGGTTTCCTTGTAACACTTCTTAGCCTTCGCATCGTATGCGGAATGTGCACGAAGCATGTCATCCGGATGAATGTAGTATATGCTCTACAATTAAATAAGGTTTTAATTAAGGTTTCGTTAAATAAAAATCTTACTATTTATATATATATTTAGTAAACTTTCTAAATCTCACCTTAAACTTAGCCCACATCTGTCCCTGGACTGTCGGATCGAGCTCGGTGTATGAAGGAACCATCGTCTTCATAAACTCCCTAATGATCGAGGTAATCGCCGTCGATATCTTTCTCCCATCCATAAATACGCCGTGCTCATCCAGCCGAATCCTACGACGGGTTGAACGGTCAGCCGGAACCTGCGGCCCTCTCGATACACCTCGGCCCGGTCTCTGCTGCGTCACTGAAGATGGTCCTGCACCAGCAACGTCTGCAGGGGAAGAAGTACTAGGACCCGCCGATGTAGACTCTGTAAAACGTGGCCTAGGTGCCGTAGGCCTCGATGATGACGGTGGCCTCGATAAAGACGATGGCCTAGATGATGACGATGGTGTAGATGCTACGTGATCATCATCTAGGCAAAATGGTACTACTAGATCTGGTGGAGTATCGCCGCTCGATCCGATACCCCTATGTGGATGTGAAGAAGTAGGGGAGTCGCCAAGATCGGTATCAGGTGCATCGACAGGAGCGGGTGGTGCACCGCCAGAATGAATGATCCGTAGACGAGGACCTATCCTCGGTGGACCAGTCGTAGGTGGAGTACTCGATGGAGTGCTCGATGGACCACTACGCCCTCTCTTCGAGGGTTGTCCACGATCGCTATCACGGGACGACATGTCGTCGAAGAGGAATGCTACGAACTAAGTAAAAGCATCTAAGTTAGAATTTTTCTAATTGTAGAAGTGACCTAAGTTTAATCAATACTAAGTTATTCCTAAAGGTATAAATATTTCCCAAAGCCCAACAATTTCTAAAGGAATTTACAAATTAAATCCTAACAATATCTACAATATCTAATAATTAATATTAAAACATTAAATATAACATTAAAATTTAATATTAAAACATTAAATATAACATTAATTACTCAATAATTAACGTCCAAATAAATAAATTAACACATATAAAAATCATATATAGTTTTTCTAAAGTCAAAAATAATTACTAAACTATAACATTTTGTAAAGCCTAACAATTGCTAAAGGTATATATAATTACTAAAATCATAAAACTATAACATTCCCTAAAGGCATAAATAATTACTAAAATCATAAAACTAAAACATTTCCTAAAATCTAACAATTCCTAAAGGCATAAAATTCTAACATTTCCCAAAGCCTAACAATTCCTAAAGACATTTTCTAATTAAAACTATACTATTTCCTAAAGCCTAACGATTCCTAAATGCATAAAAATCTAATATTTTCCAAAGCCTAACAATTCCTAAAGGCATAAAAATCTAATATTTTTCCAAAGCCTAACAATTCCTAATGGCATTTCTTAATTAAATCCTAACAATTTCTACAATATCTAACAATTAAACATAAAAAATAAATATTAAAACATTAAATATAACCTAAAAAACAAGAAAAAGCGAAAAAAGTTACCGATTTTGAAGTGCCGACGGAACTGCGGTCGCGAAAGGCTGCTGGGCGGTCGGGAATAATAGGAGGGAGAGAGAAATTGAGTGTGTGAGAATGAAGAGATGGAGGGAGGTATTTATAGAAATACCTCCCTCTTTCCCGACCGCATTGCGGTCGGGAATAAGGGTATTCCCGATCGACCGCATTGCGGTCGGGAAGTCTCGGCCCAGCTGCGCGGCCCAGCTAGGCCGAGATTAGGGCGACACTCTGGGCGGGAAATTTCCCGCCCAGAGTATTCCCGACCGCGGTGCGGTCGGGACAGAATTTGCCGACCGCATTGCGGTCGGGAATGGGTTTTATAAATTTCCCGACCGCATATCGGTCGGGAAACGTTATCATGACCGCATTGCGGTCGGGATTGCTCCCGACCGAAATCCGGTCGGTAGTTTCCGGTCGGGAAAAGTCCTGAAATCTTGTAGTGTGTATTTTTAATAAAACTGAGAGCCTAAAGTAATTGGATTAGTATGAAAATACCTTTGCAATTACGGTTGCATATAGCCGTTGTATTAAATGGTTAGAGTGCTTTCTTGGTAATATATTTCCTTAATGAGTCTCACCCACAGAAGGAAATTAAATATGTATCGAGGATTTTTGATGGTTAGTAAATAAATAATAGGAAGTTTTAACAACATACAAGTGAATAAAAATACAACGGTAATTTTTTCACTGGTTTAAGTTGTTAGAGTAGGAAAGGAGTTCAATGGATTATTCAACAACAAGGTGTTTAATTTAATTTACTTGTACAGTTTGTATAACAAATATACAAGTTTCGTGTATGCGTTTTCTTTTGGTATACAAATTTACTTCTAAAAATCAGATTCTTTTGCTATGCGTTTTCTTGCAATTTTTCGAGATGTTTGCAATAAGTTTTTCAAATCTCATAATACTCTTGGATTTAGTTTCGATAAATTAAAATAAAAAGGATGCGAAAAGAAATTACAGACTAAAGATAACCAAACAGAATATATTAACTTAAAAAAACATGAGGACAATGAGGGGGATTTGCTTCTTCGAGTCCTTGATGAATAGGGATGAAGTTGATGTGAAAAATACTTGTGAATTTTGTCTCAACATTTTAACGCTAAAACCAATTTGATCGTTTGGATATAGGGGGATTACTCATTTAGTCTGTATAGTTCGTGATCATGTATACAATAAGGGATAATTCCATCAAACCCCCCAAACTATGGTACCTTTTACCGAACGAGGTCAGAACTATCATTTTAGCTCCCGTGCCCCCTAAACTTTAGTCGTTTGTGCGAATTGCCCCATTTTCTCATTGTTTACAATTTCTCCACCAAAAATCGTTGAAAAAATTATTTAAAGTTTGACTAAAACCTTCGTCTCATTGAGACGGTTCCAATGGTGGTGACGGTGATGCAAAATTCAAAGTTATAATATGGGAATTCTAATTTAAGTTCAATACACATAAATTAAATTTTCCGTGTATTGACTTTGAATTTTGCGGCACCGTCACCACCATCGGAACCGTCTCAACGAAACGAAGGTTTTAGTCAAACTTTAAATAATTTTTTCAACGATTGTTTGTGGAAAAATTGCCAAAAATTAGAAAATGGGGCAATTCGCACAAACGACTAAAGTTTAGGGGGCACGAGAGCTAAAATGAAAGTTCTGACCTCGTTCGGTAAAAGGTACCATAGTTTGGGGGGTTTGATGGAATTATCTCATACAATAAAGACCGGGACTCCTTCTGATCGTTGAGTTGACACACTAAATCAAAACATGATTGAGAAACTCCCTCGTCCTTAAACTAATTTAATAAGCGTTTCCCCCCCTAAACTATACCAGTCTGTGCGATTTGCCCCCTGGCCGAGTTTTCGGCTATTTTTGGCCATTTTTGGTCGGAATTCTTCCCCTTACCCGACACATATGTGTTGTACTAGATGTATTTTAGTAGTTGATGACAAAAAGTATGCGAAAAAACACCTCGAACGGGACATATTCCGGCTAAAAGGTGATTTCCTCTTCAGTGTATTTTAGCCGGAATATGTCCCGTTCGAGGTTTTTTTCGCCTACTTTTTGTCATCAACTACTAAAATACATCTAATACAACACATATGTGTCGGGTAAGGGGAAAAATTCTGGCCAAAAATGGCCAAAAATAGCCGAAAACCCCGCCAGGGGGCAAATCGCACAGACTGGTATAGGTTAGGGGGGAAACGCTTATTAAATTAGTTTAAGGACAAAAACGCAAAAATGTGCATAGTTCAGGGGGTTTAATGCATTTATCCCTATTAAAAATGCCCTGTAACTATACCATTCATTGACCAATTTGTCCTTCGAGTGCGAGTTGTAAAAAACGACAGATGTGGCTGCCAACATGGAAGAAGCGCTTGGCCACGGCTTAAAAACGTCTGCGCCACATCATTTTCAACACCTCAAAAAACATTTTTGGCTCAAACATTATAACCCAACACTTAGTCATTTTTTCACAAAATTCATTTCCCCCCAAATTGAGTTCATACCCGAAACCCTAATTTCAAACCCCCAAAATGTCTGAATCGACTATGAGCTCCAATTTGATGTGCAATTGTGGAAGACTCGTCGTTTTGCGCGTCTCAACGACCGATGGAAACCCCTGTCGAAGGTTCTACGGGTGTGTGAGATGTCCTTTAGGTTGTGGACTGTTCATCTGGCATGGGAAGATCCACCCGTTTGTGCGTTTGCTCGTGTCGGAATACCAACATTGCGAAGAAGGAACAAGAGGATGGATGCTAAAGTTAAGGAACTTGAAGAATAACTTGCGTTAAAGAAATGAAAAGATTTTGACAGAATTCAGTCGTTGTTTGATAAAACAATGAAGGAGCACAAAGAGAAGATTAAGGTGCTGCAAAATGGGAAAAAGAAATTGGGTGTTAGGGTTAGGTTTTGTCTGCTGATTATTCGGGGTTTGAGTGTGGTTGTTGCAATGTTGTATTGAAACAGGGGGTTTTGGCTTGGAATTAGGTGTGTAGAGGTTTTAAATGCCTCTTGATGTTTGTTTAAGTGAGGTTTAAGGTGGTGTGAGTTTCAAGTTGTTAGAGTTTAGGTTTTGGTGTGTTTAAGGTCTAAGGTGTAAGGTTGTTTGGGTTTTAGGTTGATTTGGGGGTGTGAATTTATCTTTGTAGGGTTTGTTGTATTGTTGTTGATGTTGTTGTTGTAATGAGTGGTTTATGGTAGCTATCTATGCTAGATTATAACTAAAAATAAACTAACTTACTAATTGTCCTAATGCACTCCATACCCAAGGCAAAACATAAGTTCAAAAGCTTACATCAAAAGCTAGTTCAAAAATTCATAAATTAATCAATATCCTCCATACTACCAACCTCGGCACCATTTTGCTGCTCCGCCTCACCACCACCAACCTCCTCATCCTCGTCTGAAACAAGATCAATAACCTCAGGAACAGCCTCCACCTTCTCTTCATCCTCGATCACCACTGGTTCATGCCATCCCAGTATATCTTCTTGTGGGAACATTGCACATTGATGGACATTGAAAATTTGAAACATCAATCGACCATTTGGACAGGCGAAGGTGCAAAATACCGATCAAACTCAGACTCCTACATAGTTTTTGTAGAGTGTAAATTAACAGATTAAACATTTAATCAAATATAAGTATAATCAAAATAAAAATAAAAACAAAAAAAAATCTTACATGTGGTCTGTGTTGTTCATACGCTGGCCAGACTTTTACCATGTAGTTAGGAGGTACTATGTTAACATTGGGGATGCAATCAAACCGATGGAACAGTCTCCATTTCACCCTCCACTGCCATACCTTCCTCTCCATAGAATAGATGAAGTGAGTAGAGCGAGTCGCTTTATCCAGTTCGCTTTTTATCAACTTGAGCCTTCTTTGTAGGGCAGGTAGGTCTCTAATCCGGTGACTTTCAGCGTATTTCACAAACAATTGCAGAAATACAGTCTCTGAATATGGAGAGAAGTTGGGGTCGAGGTAGAGCATTTGGAGTCGCTGAGAATTTGTGATGACCACCATTTTTTGACTTCAACTATGAAAATATTGTGATTAAGGGTTGATGTGTGTTTGTGTAAACATGTAGGGTTCCTCTAGATCCCTGATATTGAACTGCAGTGTGCGACCTTTCGTATGGCGCGCCTGTTGGTATTGAAAAATAGAAATATTATAAAAATGCCTTTTAAGTTTTATATTGTGATTACTTTTGCCCTTTATGTTTTGAGATTAGTTTAATTTGCCCTTTAAGTTTGTATTCAACATAAATTGTGCCCAGTAAGTTTGGTGAAGTTTAAAATTTACCCGATAACTAATGCTAATAACATGTTTCATAACCAAGCAAGACTTTCAAAAATTAAGCTAAAATAAGATAAATGAGGAACACATAACATAAAGATGAAACCTAATTGCATTGGCATTGGAAAGAAATTTTGCAGCCAAAATAAAACTGTTTTGTAGCACAACATGCTCACATTACAGCAACATATTTTGGACTCAAAATAGAACTGGCATCTCTGGACACTTACACCTAAATCTCCTTCAAACTAAACCAGTATTCAAGAAAAATCATAGACAAAAACTCATCAACACCAATGTACATTATCAATCTACTACTTGTTTCTACAGCTTCTCTTTCCCCTTGCCAACAGCCTTGCCATTTGTCTTGTTAACTTGTTTGCTAGATTTTATGAGCCTTTTCTTCCCTCTGCCTAATTCTTCCTTATCATTCATCTTGGCAATTACATCAGGCATTTTTGAAATCTTCACATATTTTTTTTAAAATGATTGATAAATTTCACTTTAGTCCTTATTTTGGTGAACACCTCAATACGACTCTTAAAGTATCAAAATTGGTTTAGTTTAGTCGTAACCTTGGTCCTTAAATTTCTGAAACATCTCAATTCTACCTAAAAACATAAAAAACTTTATTAGCATCTTAGAAAATTGCTTTGAATTAAATAATTCTTTACTATAGAAAAAGATTCACACTCGGGTACGGTGGTGTGCACCCAAATTCTAGTACTATATAATAAAGGTGAATGAATATTTGCATTGAGTTCTCTCTGTCCCAATTCCACCCCCTGTAGCCTTTACTAATTCTAACTTTTGTTGAGTATTTTATTTTAATTTTTTTTTGCTTTTCCCGTTCTATTCGTTTCATTGTACAATTTTGTCTTTCTTCATTTTTTAATGGGAGAATTATTTTTTCTGCCCAATAATTTTGCAAAAAAATACTTTATGCCCTTTTTTCTAGGGCGACTTTTTCTACCCCGTTAGTTTTCAAAAATGCTCAATTTCTCTTAATCGGGTTAAATTGCTGATGTGACTGCCCAGTCAAGAAAGTGTTCATCCAGTGAATAAGTTGCTATAGCCACGTCGGATTTTTTGAGCTGAAAAAACGTTTTTAAGATATCATAAATTATTGCACAACTTAACCAATAGTTTTTTTAAATTACGCTTGGACTTCAAAATATAAAAAAAACAACATAAACAAAAAAAATATCATAATCTTCTTCTTACCCGCACCCCATAACGCCCCCCCCCCCCCCCCCCCCCCCCCAGCTCTTTCACCACCACCACCAACAAAAATGACCACAAATGGGTTTTGATTTCAAATCGTTTTGATTTGGACTTGGAGTTGAACGAGTTGAACGATTTCAAATCGGTTTCGATTTTCGCCGGAGTTCAAAACGGAGTCGCCGGGGCGGTGGTGATGAAATTGGGGGTGGTGATGATGGCGGCGGGGGGTGGTGAGGATGAAATTGGGGTGGTGATGATGGCGGCGACTGCAGGGTTGGGGGGGGGGGGGGGGGGGATGGGCGAAGATGATGACGTTTTTTTAATTAATGTATTTTATTTTTATTTGTTTTTTACATTTTTTAGAAATTATTAAAATCTTTATTATTTTTAAAATATTTTTAAGATATAAAAAAATGAATATATATATATATATAAATATGTTTAATATATATATATATATATATATATAGGGGTGCAAAGTGCATTTTATTATGAGGTTCAAGTGCAATTTTTAATATTACAAGGATTAGTCCAAAAAACATTATTTAGGCTGAAAAATATGACGTGGCGCGACAACTTATTGAATAGGCGTAGCACTTTCATTACTGGGCAGCCACATCAGCAATTTTATCCGAATAAGAGAAATTGAGCATTTTTGATAGAAAAATGAAAACTAGTGGGGCAGAAAAAGTGGAACCGAAAAAAAGGAGAAAGTAATTTTTGGTAAAGTTATTAGACAGACAAAATAATTCTCCCTTTTTTAATTCTCAACTAGGGCACAAGTGGGACTTCGTGTCAGTTTTTTTGGAAGATTCGTTCTAAATAGATAATTGTAATACTTTATTCTTATACATATTTTATGAAGATACTTCTTACATTATATAAGTTCGCACTTTTCCTATTATAGCAACTATTTTATAATTATGTTACGTTAATAATTATTCAACTACTAATTATGGTATAAGTAGTTGGTTGTCGTGCATAAAAGGAAGGTCGTTCTAAATAGATAATTTGATTGAGAAAATATCTCAAGTCACAAACTCCATTCTCAAATCTCCAGTTTGAGTTCCTTAATCAGCTGTTGTTCGAACGTGTTTCATTCAATTCGATTGCAAATACTTCAACATATTATCATTCAAGCTGATTCAATTCATTCTTGCACTCTCTAATCTCTTGTTGATTCCTGTAATCCCAAAACGTAACCCTCATTCTTATCTTGCCTTCTTCTTCATTATTCTTTTTCAATTCTTTCACTACAAGATTTGGGGGGCATCCGCAACCGCCCCCCCCAACCGCCACGGCGGTCGCTATTATCGGCGACCGCCCAGCGACCGCCAGGCGGTCGCCCATAAGGGGTGGCGACCGCTAGGCGGTCGCCACCAACAAAAAAGAACTTGGCGACGGCTGGGCCGTCGCCATCTATCATATGGCGACGGCCCAGCTGTCGCCAAGTTGGCCGGAGCGACGGCCCATCCGTCGCGTCGGCCCACTAGGGCGACCGCCCGGCCGTCGCCCCCCCGACCCGCCCCGCCCCGCCCGCCCCCTCTCTCTTCTTCTCCTCTTCCTCTTCATTTTTTCTTCCATTTTTCTTCTTCTTCTCTTCTCTCTTCAATACCCACCCACCAACACATACCCCTACCCGACCCGATCTATCGACCACCACCACGCGACCTCATCTCCGTCGCCCCGCCACCACGCGACCTCACCTCCGTCGCCACACGCCACCACGCGACCTCCATTCGGTCGCCACGCCACCACGCCTCACCTCCGTCGCGTCGCCACCACCGCCTCCTCCGCGTCGTCACGCCACCGTGCCACCCCACCAACCAACCTCCGTCACCACGTCACGACGCCACCACCGCGTGCCTACCACGTCACCACCACCACACCGCGACCGCACATCCGTCACCACGCCACCATCACGACCGCCCGCGCGGTCACAACGCCGCCACTCCGACTGTTCCTCCGTCACCATCACACCGTCGCGCGCCCACCCTCGCCACCACGCCATCACCGCGACCAATTAGCTATCTTCGGATTTTTGTAAGTTGTCCCAATTTTAAATTTTTTTTTATTTATGATTATATGTACGTATTTGTTGAATTTATATTCTTGTTTATCGTATTTGCCGAATTTATAGGTAAGATTTAAATATGTGATTATATGTATATTTCGTCGGATTTGTGTGGTGCGAATTGTTGTAAGTTGGATCGTTTATATAAATTTGGATATTAGCTTTGATATGATGATATGAATTAGGATATGAATGTTGATATGATGATATGAAATTTGATATGAACTTTGATATGATGATATTAACTTTGATTATATTGTAGTTTATATTGTTGTAAGTTGGATCGTTTATATGAATTTGGATATGAACGTTGATATGATGATATGAATTTGGATATGAACTTGATATGATGATATGAATTTGGATATGAACTTTGAGATGAATTTGGATATGGACTTTGATATGATGATATGAACTTTGATTATATTGTCGTTTATATTGCTGTAATTTATATGAATTTGTATATAAACTTTGATATGATGATATGAATTTGGATATGATGATATGATGATAAGTTCATTATTTTTGGAAGTTAGTTTTTCTCGTTGGATTAATCGTTTATATATATGAACTTGCATATGATGATGAGATTTTCTTTTCGAATTATTATTTTGAAATTGTATGTTATTGAGGAATGATTATGAGTTTATTTGTCGACACGTTTAGGGATCATGCCAGGCAATAGTTCACGTAAGAGGCCACGTTCGTCAGGCAGTGTTCGTTCTCAAGTTGTTGGTTCTAGTAGTGAGATTCGGGGTAGTCTTAGGCCTCGGCTAGCTAGTGACGATGTTGTTCTGGTCGAGCTTCCCACCCAGGCAGAGACTCAGACATCGCGCGAGGGATCTACCGGGGTGACTCCCTTGCCACAGCGACGGCTTTTTGACGACTCTGATGCCCCAGCTGCAGCAGCACCTCTACGTACTTCATCTGGTTCAAGGGCTAGACCACCATCGACAGAGTCCACTGGAGCACATAGACCATCATCTGCCGAGTCTAGCCGAGCCCATATACCACCATTTGCAGGGTCCGATGGCGCTAGCCCGAGTGGGAGGACCGACGTAGCTGGCCCGAGCCAGAGGGTGACCGAGATTCCAGCATCGGGGGTATGCACAGACACGCAAAAACGTCCCGGTAGGGGACCATCGCTTGGTGTTCAAAACCCCACTAGTCCGAGTAAGAGGCCAGTTATTCGATTGGATCAGAGAGGCCTATTTCAGCATCCAAAGTCTCATGAGGTGGTGACGACGATCACTGAGTTGATTCGGACCTTCATGTCCAAGTTTTACAAGTCATATTATAAGGTGCCGAAGGAGAAACGAGATGCAATGTGGATTTCGTTCACGGTGAGAAACTATTAAATGAATATATTATTGAACTTATTGTATTAATAAATCAAGTGACAATATAAACTATCTTAAACACTAACTAAATTTTTTTTCAGGAAAAATTTGCGATCCACAAAAATGATTGGCTCAAAGTACATGAGTTGTACGAAAAAAAGGCCCCGAATTGTTACAAGTATTTGATGCATCGCACGAAGAAACAATATTTTGATAATAAGGATAAACCGGAGTTGGCTGATAAACAGAAGACGTGGATGAACTCAAAGGTGGAGAAGATTGCAATAAAGCATTGGACGAAGGAGGCAACCAAGAAACAAACATTGCAGGCTCGGAAAAATCGGAGGGGAGGCGAGGACCCCGAGAAAATGCAGAAGGCACCTGCTACTTTTTACGGTGGAGCCATAGACTTGGAAGAGATTAAGCGTCGTTTGGTAAGTTATATTATAATTAAAGCATTTAATCTTAATTTCACTTAAGAATATGTGTAATTGAGTATACTTACTTTTTTTTTTCAAATTTGTAGGCTAAGGTGGATCCAAACTGCACGACGCGTATTCGACATGATGAGGCATTCAAATATGGATTTACGAAGCAGGTTGAGGGTACGGGCGGGAAAACCAAGGTGCCGGCGAAGCGCGAGTGGATAGATCAGGGCGATAAAATGATTTACGTGAGTGAATTAAAATACAAATTCATTTTAGACTACTAATTCGTTTAATCTCCTTATTCATTTATTTTCTTATTATAAATACGAATTCTTTCACAATTAACAGAAGAAGTACATGAAGCTGATGAGGACTCAATATGGCAAGGACATGTCGGTGTGGCCCGATATTGACGGGCCACTATGGAAAAAGGCCCAAGGGAAAATCAAGAAGGGGAAGGCGAGAGGTATACCTGGCGGCTCAGCTCTAGAGGCATATGATATTGAGTTTAGGAAGAAGCCAGACTACATGAGGGCATACGCCAAGGAGTTGGAGGAGACGAATAAGGAGTTGGAGCAGACAAATAAGGAGTTGGAGGCTAGCATGCGAGATCCGCGAGTGGACGACATTTTTACAATTTTGCAGGGCTGGAGGAATCATCAGATTGAGCATGGATATGTTCCACCACCGGAGATTCCCGCTTCGATGTTACAGCACGATGCAGCAAATACCGGATCTCCTTCTAGGACTGCTAGGCCGCCACGTCAGAAGAAGGACCCATTTGCTCCCAGTTCTTTCCCGGACTCTCAGAAAAACATCCAAATTCTTTCCCGGACTCTCAGAAAAACATCCAAATTCTTTCCCGGACTCTCTGGGCCAGAAATGATAAGGCTCAAAAATATAAACTCTGGTCTCATGCAAAGATCTGGAGGAAGATTATACGGCGTGACAAACACTGGCCAACAAGAGTAGCTCTTGCCAAATGAGTTATATGGTGTGAACCCATCCGTACATAAACCTAGACGTACGTTCCTGGGCTCTGCTGCAAAATCCGGGTGCGTCCGATCGAAGTGGCGCCATGCCTCTCCTGAAGCTGGGTGGATCATTCTATCTGTAGCCCCTCGACACTTCAAATGCCAAGTCATATGTTGAGCAGTGCCTATAGTATAATACAACCTTTGAAGACGGGGAGTTAAAGGGAAATACCACAATTTTCTCCTCCCGACCTTTGATTTCAAACCGGCCACGTATCTATTCGTCCCGCATACCGGGCATTTGTCTAAGGCCTTATTCTCCTCCCCGTAGAACAAGAAACACTGTTTAGTACAACAATCAATCTTCTCGTAGCCTAACCCCAATGTTCGCATCATACGGAGCATCCCTTTCGTGTTTTTAGGTAACAACTTCACTGTCTCATCCAAGAAACCTTCATTCGCCTTGTTAAAAGCCTTATCAGAAGAAATATTACTCATCTTGTGTAGTGTCTTGTCCCTCAACCACTCAGCGATCCACTGAAGGATAGATGTATTTTTTCTAGGATGAATATTCACCTTTCCTAGATACATCAAATTGTAGAATGCTTTTGCGTCGGGAGTTGGATCCTCATTACGCACCTCATCCTCATCAAATCGACCTCCACGTGCATCTACCACCATGTCTCTAAACGAATCATCACAATGAACAGAGAGGTCGGGAATATTGATGTGTGATGTGCTTGGGAGGTCGGGCATATACGGCATGGCAGGCCTTGAGTACTCTTCCCCGTGAAAAACCCAAACGTGATATCCGGGCGTAAATCCTGACTTATGAAGATGATCACGGACCGAGTATTTCGGAAAAAACACTCTATTTTTGCATTTCTTGCACGGGCACCTTATACGGTTTTCTAGATCTAAGAATTCGGATGCTTGCGAAGCGTATTCTATGAACGAACGAACACCAAACACAAAACTTTCTTGTAAATAACCATCGCTATCGAACATATTGTACATCCAAGATTTATCGGCTTGATATTCCATTGTTTATCTACGTTAAAATAAATATTTATAATTTACACTACTAACAATTTTCAATTTAATTAAAACTAACACACACATAATTAATTATAAACAAATAAAATAACAACGTACCTCTTGTAGCGTAAACAAACGAATGGTATAAAAAAATTCAAGAATGTTGTATCCACAACAACAAGTTCCACGATAACGTTTCGACAATACCTATAAACAAATGAAATAAATAAAAAAGCATTAATTAATTAAATAGAAATTTTATAACATTTAAATAAAATAAGACATTTCTAATATTATTAAGGGAGAAAACGTATGTACCTTAAGAGTAAGTGGTGGGGAGAATGAATTATGCAAGTGAAGTGGGGAGGTATTTATAACAAAAAATCTGCAACTTCGCAACCGCCTGGCGGTTGCAGATAACAACGGCTAGTAGTTCTTGCAACCGCCAGGCGGTTGCGGATAACAACGGCTAGTAAGTCCGCAACCGCCAAGCGGTGGCCAATCCCCATAGCGACCGCCTGGCGGTTGCAATGGTATGGAGCGACCGCCTAGCGGTTGCAAGGGCGTGGAGCGACCGCTAGGCGGTCGCTTATGCTGGGTATCAGCAACCGCTAAGCGGTTGCTGATAATGTTCATACCATAATTCTTACATTTTCACAACCGCTATGTTTCACAAATTGCTAATTAACCTAATCATAGTTACAATAACTACACTTATAATGTTTGTCAGCAAAATCAAGCTTGGGACAACATAAATGACTACATATGATGATTAGTCGTTGATATATATATAACTGGCCTTATTACGTGTAATCTACTATTTTACTAACTCAATCATAGTCTTGTAATCTTTTACTACTAGTATTCACATGTAATAACAATATTGGAGTTTACTAAACATCAACACATCAAGATACTTACCAAAAATTGATAATTTCAAATATGAACATTATCTGCAACCGCTGAGCGGTTGCAGATAACAAGCTCTAGCGACCGCCTGGCGGTCGCTACTATACATTGCAACCGCTGAGCGGTCGCTTATTGTCATAGCGACCGTCTAGGCGGTTGCGGATTCTGGTCATTTGCAACCGCTTGGCGGTTGCAAATAATATTCATAAATGAATTTTTACTATTTTGGTTGATTCGTTGTCACGCGTTGTTTGATCATTTGATAATTACATTAAAATAGTTAAAAACAAATCAAATGATAAGATTTCATTGCAAAATTAATCTTGGGGACAACATCATGGACTAATTATGATGATTAGTTTAACATAATATATAGGTGTATCATTGATAACTCGTCAAATCAATCATAATCTACTATTTTACTAACTCGAGCAATAGTTTTGTAGTCATTTATTACTGATCCGTGGAATTAATAATGATATTTCTTATCTATAAACACAAACTCATCAAGATACTTAACAAAAATCACTAATTTTAAACATGAATATTAATTGCAACCGCTTGGCGGTTGCTATATCTGACCATAGCAACCGCTGAGCGGTTGCTATGTCTAACAATAGCAACCGCCGAGCGGTTGCTACATCGTATCATGGCAACCGCCAGGCGGTCGCCATATATATTTGCAACCGCTCGGCGGTTGCCAATTTTGCTGAAATTGGGCGGGATTTGGGGGGAAATTCAAAATTTCACGAAAATTCAAAAATTTCAATACGTTGCAACCGCCGAGCGGTTGCAAATGCTGCTGAAATGGGGGGGAATTTCAAATTTTCACGAAAATTCAAAATTTTCACCCAAATCTTATATATATCCACCATTCTTCCCCTAATTTTTCATTCACAACTCATACACTCTCAAAAAAACTCAAGACTTCATTTTATCTCCAAATCAAAACACAAACACTCTCTTCTATTCCAATCCACAAAAAAATCCAAAAACTTCTTCTTATCTACAAAACAAAATAATCAAACACTTTTTTTCCTTTATATCTTCAACAAAACACCTAAACACCCTCTTCTTTTTTATCTCCAACAAAATACCAAACACTTTTTTTTTTCAATCCACAAAAACTCAAGAACTTCTTGAATTTATATCTTCAAAAAAATGGTGTTAGCTTTTCCGTCGGTAAAAACCGACGGAAAAGGGCTTTTCCGTCGGCTCTTTACCGACGGAAAAAGGGCAAAAAAAAATAAAAATAAAAAAATAAATTTGGTGGCCGATCTGATCCGTGTGATTTGATCACACGGATCAGATCACGCCACGTCAGCGATCCGTGTGATAATTCACACGGATCGCTGACGTGGCACGCCCCACCCCCTTTTTCTTGGTTTTTTTTTCTTGGTTTTTTTAACCCTACTACTCCTAAATATCTATAAATACCCCTTATTCTACCCACTTAATTCATTCATTCTTCCCATCCTCCAAAAACTATCTACTTTCTCTCCCAAAAATTCTTAATAACTAACAAAAATTTATCCATATTCATTAACTTATAATTAGAGTTTATTATTTGTTTTATTATTTTATTTCTACTCATGTTTTATTCATTATCTAACTAATAATAACTATAAAAAATTTATATTATCAAGATTTTATTTTAAATACGAAATTTTATTTATTATAATAAATAATTTAAAAAAATTGCTCGAATATGTGAATGTTATTATTTAAATCGATTTTTTTTAAATTAAATCGCCAAATAAACATCAAAAATTTATTTAAAATCGTTTCTTTACAAAAAATCGCCAAAAAATTATAAAATAATTATTTAAAATCGATTTCTTTTAAATAAATCGGCACAAAATCATAAACCAATTATTTTAAAACGATTTATTTTAAATCAATTGTTTTAAATCGTTTTTTTAATTTTTTTTAAAATTTTTAAACCCTTTTCCGTCGGCTTAAAGCCGACGGAAAAGCCCTATACCGTCGGCTTTAAGCCGACGAAAAAGCCCTATACCGTCGGCTTTAAGCCGACGGAAAAGGGAAGCTATACCGTCGGCTTTAAGCCGACGGAAAAAACCCCTTTTCCGTCGGCTTTAGGAAAAAGGCTTTTTCCGTCGGTAAAAATCCGACGGAAAAAAGCTTTAGTGACGAGCCTTTTTCCGTCGGCTTTTACCGACGGATTTTGCCGACGGAAATGATTATTTCCGTCGGAAAAGGGGCCTTTACCGACGGTTTTTGAGCCGTCGGTAAAGGCAAAATCTGTTGTAGTGACTATTTCATAATTATGTTATGTTAATTAATGGTCAGCTTCTATTTTTGGTAGGTTTTTTTTTTATCAATAAAAAAAAATTCATAGAGAAAGGGTACAAGATGTACACCAAAATGTCAAGATTACAAGCAGTGCAGTGGGGAGTTATACCAATCGACAAAAGAAAAAGCAAAATCCTTCCTAGTCGCCTTAATCCAAGACCATGTTTTAATCTTGATCGATTCACAAATATCTTGAATATCTAACCGCTCTCCCTTGAATTGAGCTTTATTTCTACAATTCCAAATGCTCCAAATAGTGAAAAACCAAATAGAGATCCAAATGTCCTTACCTTTCTCAAGTGGATATAGATCTTCAAATTGTGAAAAATTATCTGTAAGACTTTGGGGAAGTGCAGCAAAGATTGCAAACCACTTCAAGACAACCATCCAAACTTTATAACCAATCTCACAATGACAAAAAATATGATCAGTCGATTCATTGTCAAGAAGACAAAGTGGGCAACAACCATCTATTTTTGGTAGGTAGTTGGAGTTATTTTATTATTCAAGTCTGTTAAGTCCACTATTACTGATAAAAGAATGAGCATGTCTCCTCTGATTATTGAGTTAACACACTGTGTCACACGTATGATGGAGACTCAAGTCACAACTATTTTTTATTAATCTCTCAATGTGATTATCATCAATAAATTCATGTTTTAATGTTCTTCGTTCAATTTCATTGCGACTACGTTATGAATATATTCATGATTTGTATAAATTAGCGCTCAACAAATCGAATCGAAAAAGGAAAAGATTGACAACTTTATTGATGATTGAATTTTGATCGTACAAAGCTTTTCAATCGCCGATTTCATGTTCTTCTCTCTGATTTTGAGAGTTGTGATTATCAAAAAGTAATTTACAAGTAATCCAACTAACTCTATTTATACTATCTAGAAAACAGAAAATAAAACAGAAAAATAAGAAACTAGCCGTTGGAACAATTGGCTAAAATAGGAAACTTTACTAAAACTTGATTTTGAAGGGGAAAGTTTCCTGAAATGGAAACTTTCTCAAGATTGTGAATATGATAGTTTAAGACCCCCCCCCCCCCCCTCAAGAGGGGCGTGGAGATCTAGAAGGCCCATCTTCGATGTCATATGTTGAAAGGCACTGAGTGAGAGAGGTTTTGTCAGCAAGTCAGCAACTTGATGAATGTTAGAGATGAGCAGAACTTTTAGAGCTCCATGGTGAACTTTTTCCCTAACAAAAAAACAGTCAATTTGAATGTGTTTTGTGCGTTCATGATGTACGAGATTTACTGCAATACACTGAGCACTTTTATTATCAGTATACAGTAGAGGAATTTTGTTAGAAATTATGCATAGATCAGTAAGTAGCTGAGAAAGCCAAATAATTTCACAAGCGGCAGTAGCTATTGCCCTGTATTCAGCTTCTATGGATGAGCGGCTAACTGTAGGTTGCTTCTTAGCTTTCCAAGAAACCAGTAATTCACCAAGGTATATGGTATAGCGAGTTATAATGCTCCTAGTAGCAACACAAGATGCCCAGTCACTGTCACATAATCCTTTCAATTGTCAATCTGATTTGCAGCTGTAGAATAACCCCTTTCCAAGACAAGACTTGAGGTATCTGAGAACCCTATGAGCAGCTGCAAGATGATTAACAGTTGGTTTAGACATAAATTCAGTTAAAGATTGTATTGCAAAGCAAAGATCGGGTCTTGTGATTGTTAAGTAGAGTAATCTGCCAACAAGGCACCTGTAAGTTGAAGGATCTTCTAGAAGTGGAAAATTGTCTTCTTGAAGTTTAATTTTACTCTCCATTGGAGTGGTTGCAGGCTTGCAAGCTAAGTATCATGTTTCACTAAGTATGTCCAAAGCATACTTTCTTTGGCAAAGTGAAATACCAGATTGAGATCTGGCTATTTCAATGGCTAGTATATATTTAAGATCACCAAGATCTTTTATTGTAAATTTGTCATCCAAATGTTGTTTGATGTAGTTGATTTCAGCAAGACTGTCTCATGTCAAAATTATGTCATCCACATAGGCACAAAGAGCTAAGAAAGAGTGGTTAGTTTTTTTAGTAAAGCGAGAACTATCAAAAATGTTTTGTTTATAACCATAGGCAAGAAGGCACGTAGTAAGCTTATTGTATCATTGTCTGCTAACTTGTTTTAAACCATAAAAACTCTTTTTCAGTATACATACCCAGGAATAATTTGATTTGCAGTACCCTGGAGGTGATTTCATATAAATCACCTCATCTAAGTCTCCATGTAGAAAAGCATTATTTACTTTAAGTTGATGTAAAAACCAATTCCTAGAAGCAGCAAGAGCAAGAAGAATTCTTACAGTGGTTAGTTTAGCAACTGGACTAAAAGTATCAAAGTAGTGTAACCCTTACTCTTGTGTGTATCCTTTTGCTACTAATCTAGCTTTGTATCTCTCCATTGTTCCATCAGCTTTTAGCTTCACTTTATACACCCATTTGCAACCAATACAGTGTTGTCCTTGTGGAAGAGAAGTTAACTCCCATGTGTTGGTCTTTTCCATAGTAGAAATCACATGACTCATTGCATTTTGCCATTCAGGATGACCTTTAGCTTGAGTATATGTCATGGCCTCAGATATAGCAAAGATATTGCATGTGAAAGCCTTATGCTTATTAGTAAGTCTATCAGTAGACATATATGATTCAATAGGATATTTAGTTAATGAGTGAGTATCAGCAGTAGTAAAATTTGCCTTATGAAGTGACTTAAACAAATTACAATCGTAAACCTTTAAATAAGCTGGTGTATTTATGTTTCTAATGGATCTTCTTGCTGGAGCAGTTGCAGGTGGAGGAAGTATTGAAGTGTTTGGAGGAGAAGGGTTTTCATTCACTGTGTGAGCATGATGATTCTCTTCAACTATCATATTCTCTTCTTCAGGTGGTATTATATGAGTGGACTGAATGGGTGATGATGATTGAATAGAGAAGTTGTTGTCTGCATCACTTGAATCATCTTGTGTGCTAGGTAAAGCATTCATGGAGTCAGAAATTGAGAATCATGGTTGTTGAACTATCTGTTCAGCATTAGGAACCTATATAGAAACTGTAGTAGGTCTAATAAAAGTGTCAGCACAAAATTTATTTGGAGGTTCAGATTCTGTAACTGGGGAAGATAATTCAATTGGTTTGTTCTTGAGAGGAAAAATGCTTTCATGAAATCTGACATTTCTTGAAATAAAATTTTGTTTAGTAATGAGGTTTAAGAGTAGAAAACATTTAGTTCCCTTAGGATAGCCAATGAGAATACATTGGATAGCCCTAGGATCAAATTTATGTCTGTTTTGTTGGAGGGTGGAAGCATAACAAAAGCAACCAAAACATCTCAACAAAGTATAGTCAGGGGGTTTCTTGTATATCATAAAGTAGGGAGTGTTATTGTTTATAGTTTTATGAGGGATTCCATTAATGAGATAGCTAGTAGTAACAACACAGTTACTCCAGAAGTTGAGAGGCAAGCCAGATTGAAATTGGAGGGCTCTTGTAACTTGTAGAAGGTGTTGATGTTTACTCTCTACAAGTCCATTTTGTTGTGGTGGCTCCACACAGCTAGTTTGATGTTCTATACCCCTGGACTCATAAAATCCTTTTAGTAAGAATTATGTACCATTATCACTCCTGGTGGTTTTAATATTAACCTGAAGTTGAGTTAGAACAACACTATGAAACTGAGTAAGATATTCTCTAACATTAGATTTGTTCTTCAACAAGTATATCCAAGTTCACCTGCTATAGTCATCAACTATAGTTAAAAAGAACCTATATCCATCATGGGAAATAGTCCTAAAAGGACCCCATACATCACAGTGAATTAAGTCAAATGCAACAATAGATTGAGAAGAACTAAGAGAAAAATGTAATCTCTTTTGTTTTGACAGATGACAAATTTCACAATGAGTGTCTTTACATTCAGCTGCAAAAATAGAAGAAATGGAATTAATTTTTTCAAAAGATGGATGGCCTAGTCTTAAATGCCGAATATCAGGTTCTGTTCTTGAAGAATTACAAGTAGTATCATGAGTACATGAATCAGAAGTAACAGAAGCATAAGCAGCTTTATTGGAGTCTGTTGTTTTATTGAATTTTAGCACATAGAGATTGTGTAGAAGCTCAGCAGAACCAATCATCAGTTTGGTGATTGAGTCATGTATTATACAAGAAGTGGAAACAAAAGTAAGAAAAATAGTACTACTGCCAGTGAGTTTGGAGACATATAACAAACTATGAGAGAAACTAAGGACATAGAGAACATTAGATAATAATATTCATGGTAAAGTTGTACTGAACCCTTGAATATTGCTATGGTAGTGCTTTGATTTGGCATGTATATAGCGGTGTGTATAGGTATTGGCATGTAAATGAACCAAGATAAGTCACATATCATGTGGTTTGTTGCTCCAGTATCAAGAATCCAATGATTAGTCCCTGTAAAAGAATTAAATGAGTTAAAAGTTGAGGGATTGATACCAGTGGCTGCAGTAGCAGCATAATGTGGTTCCTCAAAGTGTTTCACTTGCTCCTGGCATTGTTTGAATGCCAGAAACTGTTCCAAAAGAGCTTGGTTGTGCTGAATCGTTGATGAATTGGCATGAGCTCCATGAGATGAAGTCATGAGAGGAGCCTCTTAAATGATGGTGCCAATGTCTGAACTAGTTGCATTAGCAGAGTGAGAAGGATGAACTCTTCTACCAGTAAGGCCTCCCCATCAACGTGGGTATCCAATGAGTTGAAAACAGCTATCAATACTGTGACCTTGAAAACCACAGTGAGTGCATCTTAATTTCTTCTTCTCCTGTTTAGAGACATGAGGTCTATAAGGCTTTCCACCAGGTGGATTGGAGGTATTGTGAGTGAAGTTTGGCCTTGGTTGATAAGGAAAATGAGGTCCCTGTCTTGTAAACATTCAAAGAGAATCCATGCATGTAGTAGGAGTGTGATACAGTAGTGCTCATGGTGTTCTTCTTGCAAGACCATAGAGTATACCTTTGACAGTACTCGAAGAGGAGAGACAAGGAGAATTTGACTCCTTATTGCAGAATATGACCCATTTAGACCAACAAGGAACTTCAACACACAGTCTGATTTCTTCAAATTCATCATTGTTTTGTTGACATTGCATACACATAGTCCACAAGAACATGCAGCAATGGGCCTTTGGCTAACACATTCATCCCAAAGTGCCCTAAACTGATTATAATACCCAGCGATTCAACCAGAACCTTGTGTTATAGTGGAGAGGGATTTTTGGAGATGGTAAACTCTACTTCCATCAGTTCTGTTAAATCTAGTCTTGAGGTCATTCCAGAGTTCATAAGCAGAGGATAAATAGAGCAATCCTCTTTGGATATCATTAGTAATTGAGTTGATTAACCAAGACAAAACAAGTTCATTTGCTCTTATCCAGCAAGAATACAACAAAGGATGAGTAGTGATAGGTTGTGCAAGTGTAACATCAATGAAAGGAAGTTTGTTCTTGATAGTTAGTACCATAGTTATCCCTTTACTCCAAGCCAAGTAGTTAGTGCCATCAAGTTTATCACTCACTATTGAAGTGCCAGAATAGTCATGAGAACCAAGAAAATATACTGAGGATGAATCCTCACAAGGAACAGCAGGGGTAGTACTAGAGGAAGTAGCCGGTTCAGTCATATTGACAAAATTAGGTTTTCAAATTGGGGAAGAACACAATGTCGATCAAAAAACCACACAAATATTACAAATTTGATGAACCTAATGATTTCACCAACATATCTCGTGACAGATACAGATCTCGTGACAGATACACACGAGCAGATAAAAAAACAATAGTAAAACGGATGCAAACAAAACGAGAGAGATTACAACCGAATGTAACGAAGAATCTACGAGCGATTTTGATCGAACAAGGAGAACAAGTACGCAGCGGAATTCTCAGGATCAATGGCGAATGATACCATCATGATTTGTGTAAATCAGCGCTCAACAAATCCGATCAAAAAAGGAAAAGATTGACAACTTTATTGATGATTGAATTTTGATCGTACAAAGCTTTTGAATCGCCAATTTCATGTTCTTTTCTCTGATTTTGAGAGTTGTGATTATCAAAAAGTAATTTACAAGTAATCCAACTAACTCTATTTATACTATCTAGAAAACTAAAAATAAAACAGAAAAATAAGAAACTAGTCGTTGGAACCATTGGCTAAAATAGGAAACTTTATTAAAACTGAATTTTGAAGGGGAAACTTTCGTGAAATGGAAACTTTCTCAAGATTGTGAATCTGATAGTTTAAGATATATTGAAAAAAATGAGATTTGACATAATGTTTTACAATACTCACATAAACATAACACATCACGAGGGTTGATGAATAATAACTAAGGAAAATAAAAATGAAACTCCAGTTTTTTGCCTTTTAAAAGAAATGAAAAACTTACGAAATATACTAATGCCAATAATGAAACTGTAAATATATCAAAAGTTCTATAATTAACCCAAAAACCTATGCATGAAATGTAACTCCCGGAATCGTGGAATTTATCAAGTTAATTCATTATATATAGAGAAAAATGCAAAACTAGCCCCAACCTATAGGCCTTTTTCCGAAACTATACCCAAAGTTTGAAAAGTTGCAAAACTATACCCAACTTTTGCATTTCGTTTAAAACTAACCCCAAAGTTTACTTCTCACCAAAAAACATCATATTTCGACGTTATGACATCATACTCTGTTATGGTCGAGGGCAAAATAAACTTTTCACAAATATATACATAAAAAAACATTAAATCTAAAATATATTAATTTTTATTATTAAAATAAAAAACAAGAAACAAAAAAAAATTAAATCAATCATCTTCCTCACAAGCCCCCCCACCCCCACCCATACCAACCTGCCACACCAGACCCATCCCTACCCCCCCCCCCCCACCAGAATCACTAACGCCACCACCACCGCGATTTGCAGTGGTGGTGGCATCACCACCACCACCGCGATTTGCGGTGGTGGTGGCGTCACCACCACCACCACAGCGATCTGCAGTGGTGGTGGCGCCACCACCACCACCGCGATGGCGTCGCCACCACCACCGCGATTTGCAGTGGTGGAGGGGAGGGGGGGAGGGGGGGTTTTTTTTGTTTTTTTTTTTCAGTAATAAAAAAATGATAGGTTTTAATTTTTATTTTTTTTTTGTATTTCGATAATAAAAATTATAATGTTTTTTAAATTTTTTTTGGCTTTCAATAATAAAAATTATAGTTATGAAATAACGATTTTTTTTCTTTTTGTTATATATTTATATATGTTGATGAATTAAATATCTTATTGTTTTTAATAAATAAAGATATACTTTATTTATATATTTATATCTTATTGTTTTTAATAAATAAAGATATACTTTTTATATATTTATATATTAAGGAAATATCTACTTTTTTTAATATATAAAAATATACTTTTATGAAATAATAGTTTAATTACATTTGATTTAATATAATAATAGGTGAAATAATGATTTTGTTTTATAAATTAGAAGTGTAGTACCGGTTTTGCCCCTGTAAAAATTCAAATTTGGCAGGAATTAAACGTTGGGGCTAGTTTTAAACGAAATGCAAAGGTTGGGTATAGTTTTGCAACTTTTCAAACGTTCGGTATAGTTTCGAAAAAATGCCTATAGGTTGGGGCTAGTTTTGCATTTTTCTCTTATATATAATAGACACACCTTAAGTTATAAAGTTCCCCTAGCCTAGAGAATTTCGGCTACTCACCCCTCTAAGGCTTCGGGTCCAGAAAGCCTACACGCGCGCGTATATCAGAAATTTTGGAGGTGGATAAGTCCTTTCCTCTTTGAATTCATGCACACGGCTTTCACCGCAGGGAAGTTTGATCCGAATGTTTGTTCCGCTTTTCTTTGCCTCATACCAAAGGTACCGACCGCCAAAAATGTATCTCAATTCCGCCCAATTTCTTTGTGAAATGTAATATATAAATTTTCACGAAAGTTATTACTTTAAGGCTCAAATATCTCATGCCCGAATTGATTGCCCCTACGCAATCTAGTTTCATCAAGGGTCGCGAAACGCATGATAACATTCTGGTCATCCAAAAGATATTACTTTCGTTGCGCAACAAGAAGAATAACAAGGTGAGGAGCATGATTTTCAAACTCGATCTAGAAAAGACATACGACAAAATATGTTGGAGTTTTTTGAAGGGAACACTTTATGCCTTCAATTACCAGGAGAATATAATAATCTTATTATGTTCTGTGTGACGAATGCTTTGACTAAGATTATGTGGCACGGAGATCCTTTGGAGGCTTTTGAACACGGATGTGGGCTACGCCAAGATTTTCCTATTTCCCCGTATTGATTTATCCTATGTGACGAGAGATTATCTTACCTCATTCTTGAAGCGGTGGAGAATAAAAATTGAGAACCTCTAGTACCTTGTCGAGGGCGACCAAATATTTTGCATATCTTTTTTGTAGATGATTTGATCCTCATGGACAAGTCTACGCTCAAAACAACAAGAAGCATTAAAGAGGTGCTAGTTAAATTTTGTAAAAGCTCGGGTTTGAAGCTTAGTGAGGCCAAATCGAAGATTTTTTTCTCAAACTATCGGGGATGGAATATAAAAAGAATGATATGTGCAAATTTAGGATTTTCACGAAACCAATATCTTGGCAAATATCTCGGGGCGCACCTTTTACATAGTCGGGTGAAAAAATAGGATTTCATGGAGACTTTTGATAAACTGGGCATGATGTATACAAAATGGAAAGGTAAAACTTTATTGTTCGCTGGTAGAGCTACTCTTATTCAAGCGGTTTCGATTGCGGTTCCCATACATATCATGCAATCATGTTGGCTTCCCGATAATGTTTGTAACCGGCTCGACAAACTCAACAGAGATTTTCTTTGGTCAAGTGATCCAAATATTCGAAAACTCTATCTCGTGGGTTGGCAAAAGGTTAGTAGGGAAAAAAAGATGGGGGCTTCAACATTCGTTTAGCCCGTCTAAATAACCAAGCACTTCTTGACAAGTTTTCGTTGGAATTCTAGCGCGAGAATTCAGGCTGTGGTGCGACATCACAAAGGCCAAATATCTCAAAGTAAATCGACCATTATCCTACATTTCTAGGTCGAGCAATAGCGCCACGTGGAAGGGGATCATTCGATGTTTGAATCTTCTCAAACCCCATTTAAGATGTAAGATTGGTAAGGGCAATTTAATTCCGTTTTGGTTTGATAATTGGTTGGGGAATTTGCTGTTTTGTGAGTTGGTTCCAATTATTGATTAAGCGGATTTAATGCTTACTCTTAGAGATGTCATAGACGAGAATGGCGAATGGGATTTTGAGGAACTTAAGACAATTGTTGATTCTTGTTGGACAAGCTTAGTAGAAGGAAAAGCCTCGACTTTGATTGATGAAGAGGATCGCATAATATGAAACGAAACGGCTTCGGGGAATTTTTCATGCCAAAGCGCCTAGTAGTAGAGACTCCGCGTGGATCTGGAAATTACCATGTTGCAACAAAATCCATTATTTTCTTTGGCTCGCGCAAAAAAATAAGATGGCAACGAACATGATGAGGAAGACGAGGAAAATTGCAGATTTGGTGGCGTGCAAAATCTGCAATAATCCGGAAAAGTCGTCAATACAAATCTTGCGTTTGTCGACAGCAGTGAATGTGTGGCGCATGCTACTCATGGGCAATGAACGGCAGAAATTCTTGAACTAGTCGGATGAAGAATGGCTGATGATAAACTTGCGAAACAATGAAAAAATCTGCTCCATCATGCCGAATCTGCCATGGAGTACTATCTTTGCATCAAGTGTTTGGATTTTATGGAAGAAGAGGAATGAAAGGATTTTCTAAGGTAAAGTTGGAAAGAATTTTGAAGCTATTTTCCAAATCAAACATTTAAGTTACGACTCTTGAAAAGCGAACGGCCGAGGGATGAAAAAAAAAAAGAACAACAAATGGGAGAAGCCGAGAGCGAGATGGATGAAACTTAATGTCAAGGAAAGCGTGGACTTTACCCGCAACAAAGGATCGATTGGAGGGATACTCCGGGATGAGAAAGGCGCATGAATTGTGGGATTCAAAGGGAAACTCAATTATCCAACTGTATTGGAAGCGAAAGTGGAGGCAAATCGATAAGGATTAAAAGTGGCGTGGGAACGAAAGCCGCAAAAGATATGTGTGGAGACGGACTCTCAAGAGGCACACAAATTAATCACGAATGCAAGGGGTGGCGACCACAACCTTAAAGATAAAATTGAAGAGTGCCGCGAGTTACTACACAAACCATGGATACAGGAGTTCTGTTGGATAGAACGTACAAAGAATGGGTTTGTAGATGCGATTGCAAAACAAGGCCTCAACATGGATGGAGAACACTACAAGACTATTGGGCCATCTGCAACCGCCCGGGCGGTTGCAGAAGGCCCATTGGTTGTCGCCCGAAGGGTATCCGCGACCGCCGGGGCGGTCGCCGCGTCGGTCGCGGATACCCCTCGTCGTGGGTGGCTTGCGACCGCCGAGCGGTCGCCCTTCCATGGATTGCGACCGCCGAGCGGTCGCCCCTACCATTGGCAACCGCTAGGCGGTCGCCCTATAATGGGCAACCGCTTGGCGGTCGCCCCTTAGGTATGGCAACCGCTAGGCGGTCGCCCTATAGTGGGCAACTGGCTAGCGGTCGCCACCCCTAAGGGGCGACCGCCAAGCGGTTGCCAATTATAGGGCGACCGCCTAGCGGTTGCCATACCTAAGGGGCGACCGCCAAGCGGTTGCCAATGGTAGGGGCGACCGCTCGGCGGTTGCCAATGTTCGGAAATTCAAAAATTTCGAAAATTCGCAACCGCCCGGCGGTTGCAGATAATATTCATCAAAACAAAAAAAAACAATAATATTCTGGAAATTTTCCAGAAAATTATTGTTTTTTTGTTGAAATTAATATGGTGAAACAAAAAGAAAATATGTGAAACAAAAACGAAATGAAGGGAAACAAAACGAAAAGAAGAGAAACAAAAAGAAAAGAAGAGAAACCAAAAATAAAAGATGAGAAACAAAAAAGAAAATAAGAGAAATAAAAAGAAAAGAAGAGAAACAAAACGAAAATAAGAGAAACAAAACGAAAATAAGAGAAACAAAAAAGAAAAGATGTGAAACAAAAAGAAAAGATTAGAAAGAAAGGGTTATGTTTTGGAGATAAAAAGTTTTTGAGTTTTTGTGAATTGAAAAAGAAGAGTGTTAGGTATTTTGTTATGAAGATAAAAGAAAGTGTTTGGTATTTGTTGGAGATATAAAAGAAAAGAATGTGTTGAGTGTTTTGTTGAAGATATAAAAGAAAAAAGAGTGTTTGATTATTTGTTTTGTAGGTAAAAAGAAGTTTTTGGGTTTTTTTTTTTGGATTGGAATAGAAGAGTGTTTGTATTTTGATTTGAAGATAAAATGAAGTCTTGGGTTTTTCTTTGAAAGTGTAAGAGTTGTGAATGAAAAATTAGGGGAAGAATGGTGGGTATATATAAGATTTGGGTGAAAATTTTGAATTTTCGTGAAAATTTGAATTCCCCCCAAATTTCAGCTGAATTTGCAACCGCTCGGCGGTTGCAATGTATTGAAAATTTTGAATTTTCGTGAAAATTTGAATTTCCCCCCCAATCCCGCCCAATTTCAGCAAAATTTGCAACCGCCGAGCGGTTGCGAGAAGCCCTTGCAACCGCCTGGCGGTTGCAGATATCGAGTATTGGCAACCGCCAGGCGGTTGCTATGTGATCTAGCAACCGCCAGGCGGTTGCCATGTAATCTTGCAACCGCCAGGCGGTTGCCATGTTATCTCGCAACCGCCTAGCGGTTGCCAAAAAATCCATTTTGAAATTAGTGATTTTTGAGAAGTATCTTGATGTGTTTGTGTTTATTGAACTCAAATATCATTATTAAATGTGAATAGTAGTAGTAAATAACTACAAAACTTGTAATTAAGTTAGTAAAATAGTAGATTATGTGATTAGGCGAGTTATCAACGATATACCTATATATTATGTTCAACAACATATCATCACACTTAGTTCTTAATGTTGTCCCTAAGCTTAATTTTCCAATGAAACCTTATAATTTGGCTTGTTTTAACTATCATTAAGGTAATTATCAACTGATGAAACAACGTACCACAACGTATCATCCAAAATAATAAAAATTCATGTATGACTATTATCTGCAACCGCCAGGCGGTTGCCAATGGCAGTATCAGCAACCGCCAGGCGGTTGCCAATGGTAGTATCAGCAACCGCCAGGCGGTTGCTATGTGATCTCGCAACCGCCCAGCGGTTGCGAGAAGCCCTTGCAACCGCCCAGCGGTTGCGAGAAGCCCTTGCAACCGCCCAGCGGTTGCGAGAAGCCCTTGCAACCGCCTGGCGGTTGCAAGAACTGAATATTCGAAATTAGTAATTTTTCGGAAGTATCTTGATGTGTTTGTGTTTATTGAACTCAAATATCATTATTACATATGAATAGTAGTAGTAAATAACTACAAAACTAGTAATTAAGTTAGTAAAATAATAGATTATGTGATTAGGCGAGTTATCAACGATAAATCTATATATTATGTTCAACAACTAATCATCACACTTAGTTTTTAATGTTGTCCCTAAGCCTGATTTTCCAATAAAACCTTATTATTTCGCTTGTTTTAACTATCATTAAGGTAATTATCAACTCATGAAACAACGTACCACAACGTATCATCCAAAATAATAAAAATTCATGTATGACTATTATCTGCAACCGCCAGGCGGTTGCCAATGGCAGTATCAGCAACCGCCAGGCGGTTGCCAATTGTAGTATCAGCAACCGCCAGGCGGTTGCTATGTGATCTCGCAACCGCCCATCGGTTGCGAGAAGCCCTTGCAACCGCCCATCGGTTGCGAGAAGCCCTTGCAACCGCCCAGCGGTTGCGAGAAGCTCTTGCAACCGCCTGGCGGTTGCAAGAACTGAATATTCGAAATTAGTGATTTTTCGGAAGTATCATGATGTGTTTGTGTTTATTGAACTCAAATATCATTATTACATTTGAATAGTAGTAGTAAATAACTACAAAACTAGTAATTAAGTTAGTAAAATAGTAGATTATGTGATTAGGAGAGTTATCAACGATACATCTATATATTATGTTCAACAACTAATCATCACACTTAGTTTTTAATGTTGTCCCTAAGCTTGATTTTCCAATAAAACCTTATAATTTCGCTTGTTTTAACTATCATTAAGGTAATTATTAACTGATGAAACAACGTACCACAACGTATCATCCAAAATAATAAAAATTCATGTATGACTATTATCTGCAACCGCCAGGCGGTTGCCAATGGCAGTATCAGCAACCGCCAGGCGCTTGCCAATGGTAGTATCAGCAACCGCCAGGCGGTTGCTATGTGATCTCGCTACCGCCCAGCGGTTGCGAGAAGCCCTTGCAACCGCCCAGCGGTTGCGAGAAGCTCTTGCAACCGCCTGGTGGTTGCAAGAACTGAATATTCGAAATTAGTAATTTTTCGGAAGTATCTTGATGTGTTTGTGTTTATTGAACTCAAATATCATTATTACATATGAATAGTAGTAGTAAATAACTACAAAACTAGTAATTAAGTTAGTAAAATAATAGATTATGTGATTAGGTGAGTTATCAACGATACATCTATATATTATGTTCAACAACTAATCATCACACCTAGTTTTTAATGTTGTCCTTAAGCTTGATTTTCCAATAAAACTTATAATTCGCTTGTTTTAACTATCATTAGGATAATTATGAACTGATGAAACAACGTACCACAACGTATCATCCAAAATAATAAAAATTCATGTATGACTATTATCTGCAACCGCCAGGCGGTTGCAGATATCCAGTATCAGCAACCGCCAGGCGGTTGCTATGTGACCTCGCAACCGCCGAGCGGTTGCAAGAAGCCCTCGCAACCGCCCAGCGGTTGCGAGGAACCTTCGCAACCGCCCAACGGTCGCCACGTCTCAGTGGCGACCGCCTGGCGGTCGCTCTGCGGTCGCCGTTAATGGCGACCGCCCGAGCGGTTGGGGGGGGCGGTTGCGGATGCCCCCCAAATCTTGTAGTGGAATTTTGTGTGATACAATCTCCTCCCCCGAATATCTTTCATTTATTTCATTTGATGTAGCCTAAGGGCACGTGTTTTTCCGTATTACTTTTGTACAAAACAACAATATGTCACAGAAATACATAATAATTGAATAAATTGAAGGACTAAACCAGTTCTGCTTATAGAATTCTTAAACCGGCTCCAATAGATATGTTTTTATTTGTATTATTTTATATATACCCACTAGTCTTTCAAAATTATAGCAATGTAATGACTTATTATCTATATGGAAAACCATTACATAGTTAATTTCACAAATCCCGTGCGATGAAAGAAATAAAATTAATTTATAACCATGAATGCATAATATTTTGTTGGATTTAAATCTATAACATTGCCTTTCTTGAGTTGGGCTAAAGATTTTACTCAATAATACAACGTCTAGTTCATGCGTACCTTAATCATAACTATCATAAGACCATCTGAAATCATGAAATCGAGAAATATTACATCAATTTTTTCATTCAAGATAAGACCACATGAAATCATGAAATCAAGAAATGTTACATCAAATTTTCATTCAAGAATGACTCGATCAAATCAGACTCCGACGACAAATTATAAATCTCATTGTCTGAATACTGGAATCCTCTAACAGGTGGTTCGCAGAAGCCGATCGGCAGTTGTTTGTTCATACCCTCGTACGAAAAGGCTTTCTTCAATTCATGAAACTGACGCGTGCCGTAGTCGTCCTTGAAGTGAAATTTAACAGGCTTCGACAAACTCGTACACTTCGAAAAACTTACTTTCCGGATCGATCGAAGTGGAGCGTTGCTTTCTCTTCAAGTCCCTTTCTTTCATCAAACGCCAATCTTGAAATAGCATCAATTCCGCGGGGTGCAATGTATGGTGGGACGAAAATTGGGTACTAGGAGTGACATTCTTATAAGAGAGTGGTCGATTGAATGAAGTGCTGGAAATTGATGAATGAGACTTTTTTCCATCAGTCAACATGTTTAATTTGCTTTTAAGATTTTTAGCAATGAGAGGAAGTAACACTAGTTGACGTGTTTTGTACCTCTATTGTATTATATTTATAATAAATTAAAGTTGATGGCCTAAAGTAAATAGGATTAGTATGAAATTATCTTATATAAGAAAACATTGGCTTTGTAAGGTTGTAGTATATAGCCGTTATATTAGTAGAAAGGTTAAATAGTTAGGGTGCTTTCTTGGGAATATATCTCCTTAATTAGTCTCATCCATATAAGGAAATTAAATGCGCGTCTGAGTAATTTTGCATGGTTAGTAAGTAAATTAAATAATATGGAGTTCTAACAATTTAACAAGTCAATAAGAATAAAAACAACGGTTATATTTTCACTCGTTTAATTAATTTGTTAGAGTGGGCAAGGAGTTCAGGGAAAATTCAACAACATGGTGTTTAATTCATGGGTTAATTACTTGTATTGTACCTAACATATACACAAGTCTTGTTCCCATTATTTGTTTTTGCCCGCTAAAAATTAGAAATTCTTTGTAATGTTTCTAAATGCTTTCAATAAATTTTATAAAATTCATAAAAACATGTTTTCAGTTGACGTGAAAAATACTCTTGGATTCGGTTCCATGAAATTAAAAAAAAAAGGATTCGATTCCATGAAATTAAAAAAAAGGATTTAATCCTTCGTACTAATGCAATTACTTTCCATCAGTACGTATTTGTATTGTGTATAAATATAGTGATATAGTTGATGTAGATAATCCTTGTGGAATTCATTTCGGCATAATCAACACTAAAAAAGCTCAATCATTTCGACACTGGGAGATTACTCGTTTAGTTAGTAGCCAGTTTTTCTTTCTAGTAAATAGTTGATGCGAGTCGTATTATTTGCGATGGTGTATAAAAGAAAGACAAGGTCTCCTGATCATTGAGTTAACACACTACATCACACACGATTGAGAAACTCCCTTGAGTCATAAATTATATATTCTCTAATCTTTCAGCTCGAGTTCATGAATAAAGTTTATGTCGCAACGTGCTTCATTTAATGATTTTAAATACTTATAAAGTATTTTGCACCGATCTTAATTTGATATCCCGGGGTATAATCTCTCACGTATTTGTTTGATTTCAAAACTCAGTTCTCATTATTACCTTCTTTTGTTCTTTTTATTCCTCCATGTTTTTACATTCAATGATAGTTCGCGATAAGTAATCTGGTTTCCTATAACCCTACCAATTCTTTTATAATTCTGTTATTTTCGTTACTAGTTAGTTTTTATTTTTTGATAAATTGTTGCTAAATATTGTTTTTTTTTTAAGTTTGTTAAGTCCACAATCATGTATAAAAGGAAGACCGCGACTCCTCCTGATCATTGACTTACCACACTGAATCACACACATGCTTGAGAACTATCTATGTAATAAAAACTTTTTTCCTATATCTTTCAGTTAGAGTTCATCGACAAAGTTTATGTTGCAATGTCTTCATTCAATCCGATTGTGATTATTTCTATATGGTATATTTTACCGAATTAATTTGATCTTCTACTATGTCACCGATCCATTTGATTCAAAACGAAACCCTCATTATTGCATTCTTCTTCTTTTTTATCTTTTCGTTCTTTTTGTTTCTCTATTGGATGCTAGTTCACGATGTAAACCTTCTTCGAATAGTCCTAGCAGTTATTTTGAAATTCTATTACGTTAGCTGGTATTCACTTTCTGATTCTCATAAGTGGTTGATGACTTGATGCAAATAGTTTTATTAGGTAAGTTTGGTAAGTCCGCGATCATATAATGTATAAAAGAAAGATCATCTCTCCTCGTGATTTTGGAGTTTACATACTGAATCACAAGTTAAACATGATTGAGAATTCTCTTAAGTCACAAACTATATTTTTAATATTTCAATTCGAGTCTGTCAATAGAGTTTATTTTTTCGATATTCTTCATTTAATTCTATTGCGAATACTTTAATAACACTAAAAATAATAATATTGGAAAAAAATGTTAAAGATGATCACTGATCTACTTGCCAACGTTGGTGCCCCTGTCTCGAATCAGTGTTTGGTCCTACAACTCATAGGGGGTCTCAACGACACGTATAACGACATTGCTACTCTTATTCAACAAAGTGACCCTCTTCCGCTTTTCTCCAAGGCTCGTTCCATGCTTAGTCTTGAAGAAATAAGCCTCACAAACTGTGTTGTTGTACGTGTCTAACGTGATGTGGATAAAGTTGCGCACGTTAATCACAGTTAGGGTTGGAAAAAATCTTGAGGAGGAGGGGGGAAGGGGAGGCAGCCATGGTAGACGGTACCGTGGAAGAGAATGTAGTGAGAGGATCGTTCGGTTGATCATAACACCATAGATAATATTTGTCTGTTCTTGTATTGATAATTTTTTAAAATATACATGAGGTAGTTTCTGTAACAATCTATCACTATAATTACAAAAAAAAAAATCCACGTGAGATATTATACTAATCTAATAATGTCTTTCATGCCTTAATATAAAATCTTATTTCCTAAGATTTAAGGCGTGTAGGATAGGGTTTAGATTTCTCTTAGATCACCTTAATTTTCTCTAATTCTTCTTCGGCTTTATCTTCGTAAAATTGGAAAGATTTCCTTCGTGAACAGGAATTCTTGATAGGGAAGTGTCCTTATTTTTTTTGAAGCATTCTCTTGAAAGAATTCTCATCTAGATATCTTCTATCCATCTTTGTAACTCACACGCCTTGATTTCTTTTCTAAATATCAGTCGCACCCGTCTTCTATTTTAGGAAAGTTTTCTTGAAGGAAACTTTCACTCATGCTCTTCTTCCTTTGATCTTCATGATCCTGAAATATACCCACAATAAACTACAATTGTGAAATGAGATTAGTACGTGAATATAGACAAAATAAAATATCTAAGTTAACATCTGATTGCTCAGTAACAGTGTTATGCTCAATGTTGGATCAACATTACATACCTCAATGTTGGACTATCGAACTTTCACACTATTTGAACAAAACCAAGTGTCATGGTGGCAAGACTTGTGTGGAGCAAAGATGAATGAGGGGATAATCAATGGTTCGAAACTAACTTAGATAAACAGATTGGAAACGAAAAATCTACGAGATTCTGGAGAGATACATGGATTGGTCATACTAAACTGGAAGTGAAGTATAGGCGGTTGTTCTTACTTTCAAGGAATAAAGAAGAGACAATCTTTGAAATAAGAGAAAAGGGAGGGGATGAATTGGTGTGGAAGTGGAATTGGCAACGAGCATTGTTTTAATGGGAAAGACAGAAACTCTTGGAGATGTGCCTTAAGTTGAATGAATTACAGTACGACGAGGACAAAGAGGATGCTTGGAAGTGGAGACGGGAGCACTCGGGTGTGTATTTAGTAAAATCAGCATATTATATTGACTTGGTGCGTTGTTGTCGGCTGGCTTGGTAGGCTGACGAAACACTCCACATCATGCTGGTTCTAGGTTGTGCTGGAACCAGCTTTGCCCTTTGCACACATGTAACCCAAGCGACATAGTGAGGGGACGGATGGATCTTTGATGATTTCAGACAAGACTTGGGTTATCCCAAGTTTCCTACGTATCCCTTTGAGGGAATTGAGTCGAACTTAGTTATGGGTAAATGGAGAGGTATTTATAGGCAAAAGGGCCAGGGTATGTCAAAAATGGCACCCGATATGGCATATCGAATATGATATCCGATATGTTGTCCAGATCTGCGCAGTTCCACCGTTTTGGGCATACTTCCACTACGGACCTCGAAATTGCAATTCTCTTGTTGTATTACAACCTAGACATCCGTAGCTTTCCAATGACATATCATAGGGTGCCTAGTTTCTTATATACAAATAATTGTGATCCTTGCAATTGTGGCATCCACGTGATATGACACGTATTGTTACTATATTATGTAATATCAGTAGTCCCTTAGTTTAGAGTGTGCTTTAGAAACATGAGCATACTTCAAACTCTAATTGAATGATGTATTTATACATACCAGTAGTCCCCCAGTTTAGGAGTTATCATTGTAGATAATAATTTGTAAACTTGATTTGTATGCTCGAGTATTTTATTGAGGGATACTCTTCATTTCCCGTAGTGTTCGAGTTGCATGAATAACGAATTGGGATAGTGAAAATAGATCTCAGATACTCCCCCATTTTTATGGACAATTTCGTTAAGATGGAAGTCGCAAATTCTGCGATGTCGGGTGGATATCGAATATATATTTTCGATATCTCTGCAATATATAAGCTGGTCCATACCTCTTGTCTGGATGCTATTATATTTTTTGGGACCTTATGTCATTCTGTGGCCCTGGATATCGAATCCCCATTATATCGAAGCAGCAATGTATGTCGTGTTTCTTCCCATAACCATATAGTGTTAATGTGTCTTGGTAGGGGACAGTGTAGAACACAAGTAGGTTGTTCTCTGCGTTAGGCCGCAGTGGCCTCCAAAGCATTAATGCTAAAGACGAATTGGATGGCTTGGGGTTTTTATGTGCGAGGTTTTATGTGATATGACTTGCGATTGTGTATATATGACCATTTATGGAAATGTTGTTTTTATCAACCTTGCGTCCTTTATTGCTTATTATGATTTTAGCTTCATAACAACTTGGATATGTGAAAATATACGAATGCTCTAGCCCGACCATAGCGTTAGTGCGGCTGGGTCTCGCGTTTGGTGAGGTGGTACGTAACCAACCCAAACTTTGTAGGTACCTCTTGAGTTATTCGAGTACTCAATCAGATGTAGTATCTGACTGCGCTTCTATTACCATTATATGTAGATGTAGTTGACATCGTATCACAAAGGATTCTTGTTATACCTTGTGCGGTATGATCTATGATAATGTGTTAAGTATGCCCTACGACATAAATACCATGCAGAGAATATTGCATTGTATAATGAGAGGTAAATGATTTGGATACCGCGCAAAGTATGTTTCAGTATACCATAGTTGGGCGGTTTCTAGCTAAAGCTATTTTAGAGTGTAGCTTCAAGTATTGTTACATCTCACGGGTGGTTTTGAGCTATCACCAACGCATAATGTAGGTATGATAATGCTGAGCCTAATGGCGTTGTTGAGATTGTCAAGAAAAAAGAGTCTCGTGTTGATTGGCGTGAAGTATGCTCCGCGGTGTCCAATTTGAAGGTAAGAGTGGTTGTTAGGGTATTCCCTATCATGTCCCGTAGGATATGAGATATCATTTACCGTTTGAGGTATATGCTTGAGTAATTTTGCATGGTTAGTAGGTAAATTAAATAATATGGAGTTATAACAATTTAACAAGTCAATAAGAATAAAAACAACGGTTATTTTTTCAATCGTTTAATTAATTTGTTAGAGTGGGCAAGGAGTTCATGGAAAATTCAACAAAATGGTGTTTAATTCATGTGTTAATTACTTGTACAGTTGTACCTAATATATACACAAGTCTTGTTCCCATTTTTTGTTTTTGCCCACTAAAAAATAGAAATTATTTGTAATGTTTCTAAATGTTTTCAATAAATTTTATAAAATTCATAAAAACATGTTTTCAGTTGACATGAAAAATACTCTTGGATTCGGTTGCATAAAAGTAAATATAAAAAGGATTCGATAGTGTAAGTGAAAATATTTAGAATTTAATCCTTCGTACTAATGTAATGACGATCAGTATGTATTCGTATTGTGTATAAAAATAGTGATGTAGTTGATGTGGAAAATCCTCGTGGATTTCGTTTCGGCATAATCAACACTAAAAAAACTCAATCATTTTGACACTGGGAGATTACTCATTTAGTTAGTAGCCAGTTTTGCTTTCTAGCAAATAGTTGATACGAGTCGTTTTATTTGTGGTAGTGTATAAAAAAACACAAGGGTTTCTCCTAATCATTGAGTTAACACAGTGCATCACACACGGTTGAGAAACTCCCTAGAGTCATAAATTATGTTCTCTAATCTTTCAGCTCGAGTACATGAATAAAGTTTATGTCACAACGTGCTTCATTCAATGATTTTAAATATTTATAAAGGATTTTGCACCGAACTTAATTTGATATCTCGGGGTATAATCTCTCATTTATTTGTTTGATTTCA
This sequence comes from Linaria vulgaris, assembly GCA_948329865.1. Lineage (NCBI taxonomy): Eukaryota > Viridiplantae > Streptophyta > Magnoliopsida > Lamiales > Plantaginaceae > Linaria > Linaria vulgaris. Next base: position 18,874,501 of record OX415250.1, on the reverse strand, counting down.
AAACTCAGTTCTCATTATTACCTTATTTTGTTCTTTTTATTCCTCCATGTTTCTACATTCAATGATAACCCTATCAATTATTTTGTATTTCAGTTATTTTTAGTACTAGTTAGTTTTTATTTTTTGATATATGGTTGCTAAAGAGCGTTTTATTTTTTAAGTTTGTTACGTCCGCAATCATGTATAAAAGGAAGACCTGGACTCCTCCTGAGCATTGAGTTACCACACTGAATCACACACATGCTTGAGAACTATCTCTAGTAATAAAAACTTTGTTCCTATATCTTTCAATTAGAGTTCATTGACAAAGTTTATGTTGGAATGTCTTCATTCAATTCGATTGTGATTATTTCTATATGGTATCTTTTACCGAATTAATTTGATCTTCAAATGTGTCACCGATCCATTTGATTCAAAATGAAACCCTCATTATTGCATTCTTCTTCTTTTTTATCGTTTCATTCTTTCAGTTTCTCTATTGCATGCTAGTTCATGATGTAATCCTTCTTCGAATAATCCTAGCAGTTATTTTGAAATTCTATTACGTTAGCCGGTATTCACTTTCCGATTCTCGTAAGTGGTTGATGACTTGATGCGAATAGTTTTATTAGGTAAGTTTGGTAAGTTCTCGATCATATAATGTATAAAAGAAAGATCAACTCTCCTCGTGATTCTGGAGTTCACACACTAAATCACAAGTTAAACACGGTTGAGAATTCTCTTAAGTCACAAACTATGTTTTCTAATCTTTCAATTCGAGTCTGTCAATAGAGCTTCTTTTTTTGATATTCTTCATTTAATTCAATTGCGAATACTTAAATAATATTGAAAAAAATGTTAAAGATGATCGTCGATCAACTCGGCAACGTTGGTTCCCCTGTCTCGAATCAGAATTTGGTCCTACAACTCGTTGCGGGTCTCAATCACCGGTAGAACTGCATTGCTACTCTTATTCAACAAAGTAACTCTCTTCCTCTTTTTCTCCAAGGCTCGTTCCATGCTTACTCTTGAAGAAAGAGTCTCACAAAATGTGCCGCAGTACGTGTCTAACGTGATGTGGATAAAGTTGCGCACGTTAATCACCGTTAGGGTTGGATAACATTTGGAGGAGGAAGAGGGGGAAAGGAAGGCGGCCATGGTAGACGACATTGTGGAAGAGAAGATAGTGAGAGGATCATTAGGGTTGGTCATGACACCATGTAAAATAATATTTGTCTGTTCTTCTATTCATAATTTTTTAATATATATGTCACTAAGGAAACTACCTATCACTATAATTACAAAAACAAATCCACAAGACACATACAAAAGATTCTATACTAATCTAATAATGTCTTTCATGCCTTCATATAGAATCTTCTTTCTTAAGGTTTAAGGCATGTAGGACATTGCTTAGATTTCTCTTGGATCACCTTAATCTTCTCTAATTCTTAGTTAGTAGCCCGTTTTTATTTATAGTAAATAGTTGAGACGAGTCGTTTTATTTGTGGTGGTGTATAAAAGAAAGACCAAGGTTTCTCCTGATCATTGAGTTAACACACTGCATCACACGCGATTGAGAAACTCCATTGAGTCATAAAATATGTTCTCTAATCTTTCAGTTTGAGTTCTTAAATAAAGTTTATGTCGCAACATGCTTCATTCAATAATTGTAAATACTTCCAAAGTGTTTTTCACCGAACTTAATTTGATCCCACAGGGTATAATCTCTCACTTATTTGTTTGATTTGAAAACTATGTCCTCATTATTACCTTCTTTTATTCTTTTCATTCCTCCATGTTTCTACATTCAATGATAGTTCGCGATAAGTAATCTGCCTTCTTATAACCCTACTCTTTTATAATTCAGTTATTTTTGTTGGTAAGCAAGCTTTTTTTTTGTTTGATAAGTACTTGCTCCAAATCGTTTTTTTTTTATTATTGAAGTTTAATTTGTTAAGTACGCATATCATGTATAAAAGGAAACCGGAAATCCTCCTGATCATTGAGTTACCATACTAAATCTCACACATGTTTGAGAGCTCTCTCTAGTCAAAAACTATGTTCTTATATCTTTCCATTCGAGTTCATTGACAAAGTTTATATATATTGCAATGCGCTTCATGCAGTTCGACTGTGGATGATTACTTCTATATGGTATCTTTCATGAAGTTAATTCGATCTTCTACCGTGTAACTGAATTATTTGATTGAAAACGAGACCCTCATTATGGCCTTCTTCTTCCTTTTCCTTTTTTCCATTTTTTCTCTTTCTCCGTTGGATGCTAGTTTACGATGATCCGTCGTCGAATAGTCCTAGCAGTTATTTCGCAATTCTATTACGTTAAGTATTCAGTTTCTGATTCTCGTAATTGGTTGATGTTGAATAGTTTCATTATTTAAGTTTGGTAAATCCGCGGTCATATATGTATATGGAGTCCACACACTGAATCACACTCACGGCTGAGAAACTTCTTAAGTCACAAAATATATATTATCTCTAATCTTTCAATTCGAGTCCATCAATAAAGTTTCATTTTCAATATTCTTCATTTAATTCGATTGCAAATATTTTAGTAATACTGACACTACAAGACTGGGCGGTCAATAGGGACCGCCCAGTAGGGACTGCATTGCGGTCGCTGATCTTCAGCGACTGCATTTGTCAATAGCGACCGCAATGCAGTCCCTATTGACCCATTGTCAATAGCGACTGCATTGCGGTCGCTATTGACAATGGCGTTGTCAATAGGGACCGCATTGCGGTCGCTATTGACATTAGCATTGTTAATAGGGACCGCAATGCAGTCCCTATTGACCCGTTGCCAATAGGGACCGCAATGCGGTCCCTATTGACATTAGTATTGACATTAGCGTTGTCAATAGGGACCGCAATGCAGTCCCTATTGACCTGTTGCCAATAGGGACCGCATTGCGGTCCCTATTGGCATTAGTATTGACATTAGCGTGGTCAATAGGGACCGCATTGCGGTCCCTATTGACCACGCTAATGTCAATAGCGACCGAAATGCAGTCCCTATTGACCCGTTGCCAATAGGGACTGCAACGCGGTCCCTATTGACATTAGCGTTATCAATAGGGACTGCAATGCGGTCCCTATTGTCTATATTTGTGACCTAATTGCGGTCCCTACTAATATTCATACTTTAAAATCGATATTTTAAGATGGTTCGAGGTGCCGCGTTGTTTGTTTAATTCATAATAACCATTGTAATAGTTGGAATTACAATAATTACAACGACGCATTTTAAATCCAAGTATTATGTGAGGAGAACGTACCACTTTGAAGATTCTATTACTATTTTGTACAACGAATGTCATAATGACAAACTAATCTCAATCAATCTATTAATTCACAACTAATCTACTATAAGATTGATTTTGCAATCGTTTATTACTTCAATTCACATGTTACAATGAGTTTGGTTACTAAGAATCACAAACATACCAACATCAATAAAAAAAATCGATTTTAAAGTATGGATATTAGTAGGGACCGCAATTCGGTCTCTGTTAAGTCAATAGCGACCGCAATTCGGTCCCTATTGACATTAGCGTAGTCAATAGGGACCGCATTTCGGTCCCTACTAACATTAGCGTTGCTAATAAGGACCGCAATGCGGTCCCTATTAACATTAATTGTGACCTAATTGCGGTCCCTACTAATATTCATACTTTAAAATCGATATTTTAAGATGGTTCGAGGTGCCGCGTTGTTTGTTTAGTTCATAATAACCATTGTAATAGTTCAAATAACAATAATTACAACGACGCATTGTAAATCCAAGTATTATGTGAGGAGAACGGACCGCTTTGAAGATTCTCTTACTATTTTGTACAACGAATGTCATAATGACAAACTAATCTCAATCAATCTATTAATTCACAACTAATCTACTATAAGATTGATTTTGCAATCGTTTATTACTTCAAATCACATGTTACAATGAGTTTGGTTACTAAGAATCACAAATATACCAACATCAATAAAAAAAAAAATCGATTGTAAAGTATGAATATTAGTAGGGACCGCAATTCGGTCTCTGTTGAGTCAATAGCGACCGCAATTCGGTCCCTATTGACATTAGCGTAGTCAATAGGGACCACATTTCGGTCCCTACTAACATTAATTGTGACTTAATTGCGGTCCCTACTAATATTCATACTTTAAAATCGATATTTTAAGATGGTTCGAGGTGCCGCGTTGTTTGTTTAGTTCATAATAACCATTGTAATAGTTCAAATAACAATAATTACAACGACGCATTGTAAATCCAAGTATTATGTGAGGAGAACGGACCGCTTTGAAGATTCTCTTACTATTTTGTACAACGAATGTCATAATGACAAACTAATTCTATATACATATGTAAGTATAATGATTGCTTGATCTAATGATTATACCTCATAATCATATCTATTCTAACATTAGTGAAATAAATCATAAAAACGAATAACAACTACAACTAACTAGTGATGATTAGTTGTAGAACATGAAATATATCTTGAACGTTAATAATTCGCTCAATCTCAATCAATCTATTAATTCACAACTAATCTACTATAAGGTTGATTTTGCAATCATTTATTACTACAATTCACATGTTACAATGAGTTTGGTTACTAAGAATCACAAACATACCAACATCAATAAAAAAAAATCGATTGTAAAGTATGAATATTAGTAGGGACCGCAATTCGGTCCCTGTTGAGTCAATAGCGACCGCAATTCGGTCCCTATTGACATTAGCGTAGTCAATAGGGACCACAATTCGGTCCCTCTTAACTCAATAGGGACCGCAATGCGGTCCCTAGTAATATTCATACTTTAAAATCGATGAATATTATTAGGGACCGCACATAGGTCCCTAAAATAGCAACATGGACCGTATTGCAGTCACTAAAAAAATTTAGTGACCTAAATTGGGTCCCTAATTATTATTAGTGACCTAAATGCGGTCACTGAAATCTAAAATTTTGAAATTTAAGCAAAAATTTTAGGCGGGATTGAGGGGGAAATTTGAATTTGACGAAAATTTGAAAATTTCACCCTCCCTCTATATATACTCACCACTCTTACACATCTCATTTCATTATCTCCAAAAAACACCCAACACAAAAACACTATCTTATTTTCCAACACAAATACACTTTCCTCTTTTCTCCATAAATCACCCAACACAAAAAGTTTTCTTCTTTTTACCAACACAAATCTAAAAAACAAATCACCAACACAATCTTTCTTTTGTTTCTTTCTTTCACTTTCTTTATTTTACCACTTTCTTTTCTTACTTTTCTTTCACTTGTTGTTTTATTCATTCATTTTTTTTTTCATTCATATTTTTTTTTTCTATTATTAGTCATTTTATTCATCTTTTTACATTCATTAATACTTTCATGTAATTATATTAACTTTTTCTTCATTATTTTATTGTTTTGATCTTGTTAAAATCATAATTTTACAAAAAAAACAATAATATTTCGGATTTAATCCGAATTATTATTGTTTTTTTTTTTATTTTTTCTGGGGGGTCAATAGGGACCGCAATTCGGTCCCTACTAATATTCATAGATATCTATGAATATTAGTAGGGACCGAATTGCGGTCCCTGTTTTTGTTATTAGGGACCGCAATTCGGTCCCTACTAATATTCATAGAGTATCTATGAATATTAGTAGGGACCAAATTGCGGTCCCTGTTTTTGTTATTAGGGACCGCAATTCGGTCCCTACTAATATTCATAGAGTATCTACGAATATTAGTAGGGACCGAATTGCGGTCCCTGTTTTTGTTATTAGGGACCGCATTCCGGTCCCTATTATAAATATCAGGGACCGCATTTAGGTCCCTATTGATATTAAGTCAGCAGGGACCGGAAAGCGGTCGCTGATTTTCCGGTCCCTATTGACCCTCAATAGCGACCGAATTGCGGTCCCTATTGACAAGCGACCGTGGTCAATAGGGACCGGGCAATAGCGACCCAGTGGCGGTCGCTGTTGAGCATCAGGGACCCCCAGGGGGGTCAATAGCGACCCAAATTCGGTCGCTATTGACCCCTAAATCTTGTAGTGTGAAGATAAGAATATTGAAAAAACAAATTGAGAAATCTAGCAACATCTTACAATACGCACAAAAGAACACGAAAAAATAGAGAAAAAAAAATTCGCGAGTCTTGATGAATTAGTAGGCAAAGAATGAAACACTTAAGAAATTTATAATCCTTGCGCTCAAAAAAAAAAAGATTTTTTTTTTTTTAATCCTTATGAATTAAACTATGTAAATCTTGATATCAAAAGTCTTAAAATTGATCCCAAACTATATGCATGCAATATAAAACCCCCTTTTTAAATGAATGAAAAAACTGCATCTCTTTGAAATCGTAATTGCATATAAAACATGCAGTACTAGTGTTTTATTAACTTCATCTTAATTTTGTACAACACAAATAGATAATAATTGAGGACTGGTCCAATTCTGTTTATAGATTATCTTAAACCAGGCCACTCCAAGAGATCTCTATTTGTTTATTTTATATATACCCGTCTAGTCTTTCGAAGTCATCGCAGTGTAATAATAATTTATATATAACCTTTATAGAAAAGACACAAATACTTTCACAAATTTCAGGCATTGAAACCCTAGAACATCTGAAGATTTACTCCATAGTACGTCGTCTGGTATAATATTACGTACCATGATCATAAGACTACACGAAATCAAGAAATATTATATTACATCAAATTTTCATTGTAAAACGACTCCATCAATTCCGACTCCGACGACAAATTATAAATCTCATTGTCCGAATACTTCAATTCTCTAACCGGTGGTTCGCAGAACCCGATCGGCAGTTGTTTGTTCAAACCCTCGTACAAGAAGGCCTTCTTCAATTCACGAAACTGATGCGTGCCATAATCGTCCTCGAAGTGAAACTTGACAGGCTCTTCGACAACCTCGAACACTTCGAAAAACTTACTTTCCGGATCGATCAATCTGGAGCATTGGCTTTTCTTCAAGTTCCTTTCTTTCCAGGAACGCCATTCCTTGGATAGCTTCAATTCTGCAGGGTGCAATTTAAGGTACGGCGAAAATTGGGTGCCAGAAGAAACATTCTTATCAGAGGGTGGTTGATTGAACGGAGTGTTGGAAATTAATGATCGAGACTTTTTTCCATCCTTCACCATGTTGTTTAATTTTCTTTAAGATTGTTAGCAATGAGAGGAATTAAGTAATAAGAGTTGAGAGTTTGATGTTTCTACTGTATTGTATTTATAATAAAACTGAGAGCCTAAAGTAATTGGACTAGTATGAAAGTAATTAAATTAGTATGAAAATACATTTGCAATTACGGTTGCATATAGCTGTTGTATTAAATGGTTAGAGTGCTTTCTTGGTAATATATTTCCTTAATTAGTCTCACCCACAGAAGGAAATTAAATATGTAACGAGGATTTTTGATGGTTAGTAAATAAGTAATAGGAAGTTTTAACAACTTACAAGTGAATAAAAATAAAACAACGGTAATTTTTTCACTGGTTTAAGTTGTTAGAGTACGAGTAGGAAAGGAGTTCAATGGATTATTCAATAACAAGGTGTTTAATTTAATTTCATCGGTTACTTGTACAGTTTGTATAGCAAATATACACGTTTCGTGTTTTTGCCTTCTAAAAATCAGATTCTTTTGTTATGCTTTTTCTTGCAATTTTTCGAGATGTTTACAATAAGTTTTTCAATCTCATAATACTCTTGGATTTAGTTTCGATAAATTAAAATAAAAAGGATGCGAAAAAGATATTACAAACTAAAGATAACCAAACTGAAAATATTAACTTAACAAACATGAGGACAATGAGGGGGATTTGCTTCTTCGAGTCCTTGATAAATAGGGATGAAGTTGATGTGAAAAATACTTGTGAAATTTCTTTCAACATTTTAACGCTAAAAGCAATTTGATCGTTTGGACATAGGGCGATTACTCATTTAGTCAGTATAGTTCGTGATCATGTATACAATAAAGACCGGGACTCAGGGGCGGAGCCAGAATTTCGAGGGAGGGGGGCGAGATTATTTTAAATTAATTTTTTTTATTAATTTAATATAATATATTTTTTTATTAATTTAATATAATATGTTTTTTTATCAATAACAGTAAATTAGCTTTAAGAAAAAAAAACATGTTAATAACCAACCAACAATATTTAAATTATACCGTTAACAAAGCATTCAACATCTTTAAAGAAATATACTAATACATACCATCAAAAACCCAAAGTAATAAATATAACACATATATTATCAACTAAGAATATCACAACCAGATGAAATGAAATTAAACAATGTCAAACCCATTCTAAGATAACAAAATCATATATAAGACTTTTAAGTTTAACATCCCTATGAGTATGACATCGCAATTCACAAATCACAATTAACATTACAATTTAGTATGATAATATTTAAACCCTATACAAACACACTAGTCACTCCTCACTACCATATTCAAACAATCAAAAACTATATCTATTTCATTAACTATTATATATAATATATTAAAGATTTAAATATTTGTTGCAACTACAAGATTGACAAAAAGAAAAATAAAAACAACTAATTTGTATTAACAGAGGACGAAAAACGTTACCATCAAGCCAAACTATTGTATTAGTATACAATATATTATTTCTATGTTGAGTCTACAAGTCTACAAGAACAAGAATACAAGATGACAAAAAGAAAAAAGAAAAAAAAAATCATGGAGCAGGGAGCTTACAGAGGAAGGAGAAGCGTGGGATGAGATTTGGCAAAAGAAGGGTTTGCCTGTTTGTTTCTAATTTTTATTTACTTTTGACTTTTTTCTTCTTTCTTTTTTTGGATTTTAGCTGAGTTATTGAGTGGGCTACATAATACAATGTTACTTCACTTTGGTTTAATAGGGCACGTCAACTTCCACTTTCACTACCAAAATGTACTACATGGGCCAATAATTATTTTATTTATATTTGATAATGGAGGGTTAGGAAATGCCCAATTTACTTGAGGGGGTGCAAGGTATTACCGGCCCACTACTTGTAACATAAAACTACTATAATATTAGTAGTAAAAAATAAAATTATGAAAAGTGAGGGGGTGCAGTGGCCCCCCCTGCACCCCCTCTCCCTCCGCCCCTGCCGGGACTCCTTCTGATCGTTGAGTTGACACACTGAATCAACACATGATTGAGAAACTCCCTCGAGTCATAAATTATGTTCGTAATCTTTTACTTCCAGTTCACCAATAAAGTTTTCAGTCTCAGAGTTCATTGAATATTTATAAATAGGACAATTTATTATTTGTGCCATATAAGTTTACTCTTTTGATGAAAATGCCCGATATATTTCGAGTTATTAAAAATGCTATGTAACTATACCATTCATTGACCAATTTGCCCTTCAAGTGCCAACTGTAAAAAACGACCGATGTGGCTACCAACATGAAAGAAGCGCTTGGCGACGGCTTAAAAACGTCTATGCCACATCATTTTCGGCACCCCAAAAAATGTTTTTGGCTCAAACATTATAACCCAACACTTAGTCATTTTTTCACAAATTTCATTTCCCCCCAGAATTGAGTTCTTACCCGAAACCCTAATTTCAAACCCCCAAAATTTTTGAATCGACTATGAGCTTCAATTTGATGTGCAATTGTGGAAGACCCGTCGTTTTGCGCGTGTCAACGACCGATAGAAACCCCGATCGAAGAATCGAGAGGATGGATGCTAAAGTTAAGGAACTAGAAGAATAATTGGCGTTAAAGAACGGAAACAATTTGGACAGAATTCAGTCGTTGTTTGATAAAACAATGAAGGAGCAAAAAAAAAAGATTAAGGTGTTGCAAAATGGGAAAAGGAAATTGGGTGTTATGGTTAGGTTTTGTCTGATGATCATTCGGGGTTGAGTGTGGTTGTTGGAATGTTGTATTGAAATAGGGGGTTTGGCTTGAAATGAAGTGTGTAGAGGTTTTAAATGCCTCTTGTTGTTTGTTTAAGTGAGGTTTAAGGTGGTGTGAGTTTCAGGTTGTTAGAGTTTAGGTTTTGGTGTGTTTAAGGTCTAAGGTGTAAGGTTGTTTGGGTTTTAGGTTGATTTGAAGGTGTGAATTGATCTTTGTAGGGTTTGTTGTATTGTTGTTGATGTTGTTGTTGTAATGAGTGGTTTATGGCAGCTATCTATGCTAGATTATAACTAAAAGAAACTAACTTACTAATTGTCTTAATGCACTCCATACCCAAGGCAAGACATAAGTTCAAAAGCTAGTTCAAAAATTCATAAATTAATACCACCAACCTCGGCACCATTCTGCTGCTCTACATCACAACCACCAACCTCCTCCTCCTCGTCTGAAACAAGATCAATAACCTCAGGAACAGCCTCCACCCCCTCTTCATCCTTGATCACCATTGGTTCATGCCATCCCAATCCATCTTCTTGTGGGAACATTGCACAATCATGGACATTGAAAATTTGAAACATCAATCGACAATTTGGACAGCTGAATGTGCAAAATACCAGTCAAACTCAGACTCATACACGGTTTTAGTAGAGTGTAAATTAACATATTAAACATTTAATCAAATATAAGTATAATTAAAATAATAAAAAAAAAACTTACATGTGGTATGTGTTGTTCATACGTTGGCCCAACTTTTACCATGTAGTTAGGAGGTACTATGTTAACATCGGGGATGCAAGAAAACCGACGGAACAGTCTCCATTTCACCCTCTACTGCCACACCTTCCTCTCCATAGAATGGATGAAGTGAGTAGAGCGAGTCACTTTATCCAGTTTGCTTTTTATCAACTTGAGCCCTATTTGTAGGGCAGGTAGGTCTTTAATTCGGTGACTTTCAGCGTATTTCACAAACAATTGCAAAAATACAGTCTCTGCATATGGAGAGAAGTTGGGGTCGAGGTAGAGCATTTGGAGTCACTGAGAATTTGTGATGACCACCATTTTTTGACTTCAACTATGAAACTATTGTGATTAAGTGTGTGTTTGTGTAAACATGTAGGGTGCCTCTAGATCCCTGATATAGAATTGCAGTATGCGACCTTTCGTACGGCACGCCTGTTGGTATTGAAAAATAGAAATATTATAAAAATGCCTTTTAAGTTTTAAATTGTGATTATTTTTGTCCTTTATGTGTTGAGATTTAGTTTAAAATGTATAAATGTGATCCCATTCCCTTTAACCTCCAGCTCTGTACTACCAACCCCAACTTTCTCAGTAATCTTCACTGCATCAACACCTATACTCCCAAGATTCCCTGCAGTTGCATCTCCATCAACAATCTCACAACCACCATTCTCATTGCCACTAACATTCTGATCACACTCACAGACAACACTCATTACATTTGTTTCGATATCAGCCTCTACTGTATCCAGGGGTATTTCAGGAAATGGTGGATCAATCTCAAAATCACAGTATAAATTGAATTTCCTACTTGGTAGTGCTTCATTCAGAGCTCTCTTCAAAAGCTTGTTATCCTTTATAACCTTAAACCATCCTTCCCTGACAAAGTAGAACTTCCTTTCACCATTGGCATTCATATTATCAACATATATGTTCAAGATCTTTAAGTTTATCGCTGTAATTTCTGAGTAGTCAAACTTCATCAAGCCACCACCAACATAAGTATCAAAAGGAGTGGACTTCAACCTACCCCATAATACAAATTGAAGGTATACAACTTTATCCGGATAAATGAGTAAACAATGAACTAAATAATCCACAATAAAGAACAAAGATGCCACCTTTTTTAAAATAACAGATATACTTCAAAAAAATAATTAAAAATTGATGTACAAAGAAAACAACTTAAAATAATAACAGAAACCCCACTAAAGTGCTGTAATCCAGGGTAAGCACATGGTGAGGGGACCAGTTGCAGTGAAAAACACTAAACCCCACCACACAAACATTATAAAAACATAAAGGACAACAACGTTTTGCAAAAAAAACACAATATCTTCGATTAAACTTGATAATCCTCACAAATTGAAAGCCTACCTCAACAGTGACTTACCTACAACCACGACAACTACTTAAACCCACAAGATTGTACTAAAACAACAACCTTTTTCACTCCCACTCCAAAATGCCAAGTTGTAAGTGTAAAATTGCGAATGTATAAACCATGCATCTACAGTGACTTACGATAATTTGGCGGGGGCAAATCATAGTAAAGGGAGGACCGTAAATTCGGCATTTTCACGCATGTACTAGACGAGCTAAGCTACTATAACCAATGAAATGTGATTTCAGAAGTTAATCAGCAGTTTGGGGGTCGTATTTAGGGTTTTGATAACGACACGATTTGGTATGAACTCAATTTGGAGGAAATGAAATTAGGGTTTCAGGTATGAACTCAATTTGGGGGAAATGAAGCTTGTGAAACAATGAATAAGTGTTGGGTTATAATTGTAGAAAATGATGTGGTGTACAAGTTTTTAAGCCGTGGCCATGCGCTATTCCATGTTGCAGCCACATCGGTCGTTTTTTACAGTTGGCACTTGAAGGGAAAATTGGTCAATGAATGGTATAGTTACAGTGTTATTTTAATAACTCGAAACATATTGGGCATTTTCATCAAAAGAGTAAACTTACAGGGCACAAATAATAAATTTTCCTTATAAATATACTTTACAAGTATCTTTCACCGAACTTAATTTGATCTTCTGTATCATCTCTTACTTATTTGTTTGATTTCAAAACTAGTTCTTCATTATTACCTTGTTTTGCTTTTCTCTTTGCATTTCTCCATTCAATGATAGTTCACGATGATTAATCTGTCTTCCTATCACTACAAGATCATGGGTCTTTAGAGACCGCCAGGGCGGTCCCTAAAGACCTTTAGGGACCGCCCCGCGGTCACCAAAAGGCGGTCGCGGATACCCTTAGTCCCCCACCCTTTGGCGACCGCCTTGCGGTTGCGGAGACCATTTTCAGTTACCGCAAATTTAGGGACCGCTGGGCGGTGCCTAATGATATATGGGGACCGTTGGGAGGTCACCAAAGCTCATAAGTCTTTAGGGACCGCCCGGCGGTCCCCAATAATATTCATAGCATTAGGGACCGCCGAGCGGTCCCCAATAATATTCATAGATGGGGACCGCTCGACGGTCCTTAATGCTATGAATATTATTAGGGACCACTCGGCGGTCCCTAAAAGTCTGGGGAAGAAAAAAAACAAATAATATTCCGGAAATTTACCGTAATATTATTGGGTTTTTTGTATAAATTGCGTATAAATATGTGCAACAAACATTTACAAGAACAAAAACAAACAAAATAATGATAGAAAATGTAAAATGAAATGAAAGTCAACAAAATAAAAAAAAGAAAATAATGAAATAAAATTAAAATAAATGATAGTTATAAAAATAAACCAAAAACAATGAAAAAGAAGAAGAAAAAGAAATGAAGAACATATTGTTGGTGTTTTCTTGGCATTTGTTAAAAGAAAAGAGAAGAAAGGTTGTGTTTTGGGATTTGAAGAAGAAAGGGAAGAGTGTTTGTTTATATTTGGTAAAAGAAAGAAGAAATGAAAGTTTTTGTAGGATGATTTTTATTTTTGGAATTTAGGAAGAGAAAAATGAGACGAGAAATTTTAGAGTTGAGTGTTTTTGATGAGTGTGGAAAAATTGGATAGGAGAGTGGTGGTATATATAGTATTGAGGGTGAAAATTTTAAATTTTCGTAAATTTTAAATTCCCCCCCCCCAATTCCCGCCTATTTCGCTGTAGTTAGGTACCGCTCGACGGTCCCTAAAGTTGGTATTAGGGACCGCCAGGCGGTCCCTAATAATATTCATACTTTTTTTTATTTTATGGAATGATCTCCGTGTGTTTTTGATTTTTAGCAACAAAATTTATTATAACATGTCAATTGCAGTAACAAATGATTATAAAACTACTAATTTCGTTCATTAATAGTAGATTGAATGAGATGGAGAGAATTTTTAACGTTGAACCTATTATACGTTATAGGTACACTTAATCATCAAATGTTGTTTCAATTTGCATGAAACCTTGTAATTTTGTTCTCTTAACTATTATTAGGATATCTATCAACTAAACAATCAACGTGGCACCATAATCGTTTCGTAAAATCAAAAAAAAAAGTATGAATATTATTAGGGACCGCCAGGTGGTCCCTAAAACCACCTTTAGGGACCGCTCGACGGTCCCTAATGATAAGTAGTGACCGCCAGGTGGTCCCTAATAATATTCATACATTTTTTTTATTTTTTTGGAATGATCTTCGTGTGTTTTTTTTTATTTTTAGCAACAAAATTTACTATAACATGTCAATTGAAGTAACAAATGATTATAAAACTACTAATTCCGTTCTTTAATAGTAAATTGAATGAGATTGAAAGAGTTTTAACGTTGAACATATTATACGTTATACGTACACTTAATCATCAAATGTTGTTTCAATTTGCATGTAACCTTGTAATTTTGTTCTCTTAACTATTATTAGGATATCTATCAACTAAACAAGCAACGCGGCACCATAATTGTTCCGTAAAATCAAAAAAAGAGGTATGAATATTATTAGGGACCGCAAGGCGGTCCCTAATAATATTCATACGTTTTTTTTTATTTTATGGAACGATTTCCATGTGTTTTTTGATTTTTAGCAACAAAACTCATTATAACATGTCAATTGAAGTAACAAACGATCATAAATTTACTAATTTAGTTATTTAATAGTAGATTGAATGAGATTGAGAAAGTTTTTAACGTTGAACTTATTCTACGTTATACGTACACTTAATCATCCTATTTTGTTTATATTTGTATGAAACCTTGTAATTTTGTTCTCTTAACTATTATTAGGATATTTATCAATTAAACAAACAACGTGACACCTTAATTGTTCCATAAAAAAAGTATGAATATTATTAGGGACCGTCGGGCGGTCCCTAAAGATATTTGGTGACCGCCCGGCGGTCCCTAATAATATTCATATTTTTTTGTGATTTTATGGAACGATTTCATTTGTTATTTCAATTGACATGGTATAATGAGTTTTGTTGCTAAAAATCAAAACACATGTAAATCGTTTCATAAAATAAAAAATAAAAGGTATGAATATTACTAGGGACCGTCAGGCGGTCCCTAAAACTACTTTTAGGGACTGCCTGGCGGTTCCTAAAACCTGTTTTGGGTTGGGGACCGCTGGGCGGTCCCTATTTTGGGCTGGGAACCGCCCAGCGATCCCCGTTGCTTCGGGCGGTCACCATAACCCGAATCTTGTAGTGTATAACCCAAGCAATATTTGTAATTTTGTTACATTAGTTGTAGCTAGATTCTATTTTTTACAAATAGTTGTTAATTGTTTTATTATTAGTAAAAATCTTTGTTCTATGTTTCAATTCGAGTTCGTCAACAAGTTTATGTTACATTGTGTTTCATTCAATTCGATTGTGATTACTTCTTTATGGTATTTTTCACCAAGTTGAATTTGATCTTCTGTTGTGCAACTGACTACTTTATTTCAAAGTGAACCCTTGTTATTGCCTTTTTCTTCTTTCTGCTTTTGCGTTCTCCCCTCCTTCTCCAATAAATGCTAGTTCACAATGAGTAATCCATCTTTCAGCAGCCCAAGCAAATATTTAATAATTAATGCATATTTTCACATGTTACTGATATGAGTAATACACACTTTTGCAAGTATACGAGTCAAGTATAATAAAATGGTAAATAAATATAACTGGCTAAGTATCGAATTCCAAGAGCATATGAATCTTTTATTAGCAATCCAAATTGTTGAAACGTAATGAAATAATGCTTTAAAAAAAATTTGTGAAATAGAAAAACTAATTGAACTACAACTAAGACTAAGCTAATTTAACTAAAACTAAGACATAATTGAATTGATTGAATGATTGATTTGCTTGTGAAACAGATTAAGAAAAATGTATCTTGGATGTGGATTTCGTTATTCTTGAATACAAAATACTTTTTAGACAAAATACCAATGATCCCTATGCAAGTCTTTTTCTATTGATTCTTATTTTGTTCTCACGTTTACATGATTAATTAAACGCACTCTCGTATCACCTAAAGAACCCTCTAATCCCTAATGATATCAGGTCGTTAGGCACTTTCCCCTCTCCATAAGTTCACCATGTCATAGGATCCATATAGAGTTTTAGAGAGAATTAAAGTTGACAACAATAACCTATTGGTGGATGCTAGTGCCGAAAGTCTAGAGATTTATTTGCTTGATATACTATGTTAGTGTTGCGTTAACAATCTCATATGCATAATTCAACATAATACAGAATTCTCAACAACATTCTATCAAATCAAAGAAACACGTATGTCAAACATACGAAGTAGCATAAGCAACAAATAATATCCAACAAAACAAAGTCTCAAATATAATTAATCAAAACATAGGTTCAAGGTGCATCCATATGAGATAATTACATCCTCTTCCAGACACAAAGACACTGAGATATTTAACTACTCATGATCATATTATCATAGCAATAATTCGTAATAAAGTTTTGCAATAAAGAAAATAACAAATTAAACTCTTGATCTCGGTGAGATTTTGGCGTGTCTTCTTCTTTTGATCCTCTATTGCCTTCCTTTGCTTGATTACTTGCTCCTTATGGTCACATTTCTTCCTCAACTATGATTGCAATACTTCGAACAGTGAAATTTAGTAATGAATGTGTTTGTGAACTATGAAGTACTCTAAATCGCGATACCTCAGTTGTTGGACGTCCTCCTCTATTTATAGTTTTTCGCTTGTAGAGTGAAGTACCAAGGGATTCTGAGTAAGGTAACCCATCTTCATATCACGCACCATGTTGCACTCTTACATGCGCGACTTGCGCATGTTTTTCTTATTATCGCGCAACTTCCAGGATGGTTGCTGCGAATGTTCGTGATGTTGCACTGTTGGCACGACCTTCTGTCCCTCCCGTGTTGTCGTGCGACTATCTGTATCATAGCGACTCTTTCTCGTATCATCATTCTTGTGCTAAAATCTCTCCAATAAGTCTCGTTTTGCTCCGACTCGATTAGAACTACAAAAACGACAAAACAAGACCAAAATAAATAAAACTACTATAAAGATTATTAATGGGGCTTTTATTAGGTGTAAATAAAATAAAATATTTCTCAGTGCAGATTGTTGCACCTACGTCCCACGATATCGCAAGTGAACAAATCAAGTAATAATAAAATAGAAAGTAAGATTATTGTCCAAGTATCAAATCCCAAGAGAGTAGATATTTGTATTTTAGCGATTATATTTTTGAATACTCAATGAATTATTATTCTTTTCTTTTTGGTTTTATTGTTGAAGAATTAAACTAAGACTATGAACTATTGCTAACTAATTAATAACAAGTGATCTAAAATAGAATGCCTGAATGAAACTAACTAGAGATTGCAGTTGGAAATATTTCTAAAGAACTAAGGCTAAGCTATCTAACTAACTAGATTATTATTTACTTGATTGATGTTGATTGATTGATATCTAAAGTTGTGAATCAGATTTGGTAAAAGGTATCTAAGAGATGGATTTAATTGATCTCGGATACATGTACTTCATAGACAAAATACAAGTGACTCCTACGCAAGACACTATTTATTGATGGTTGATTTGTTTCCGCATTGATGATAACCTTACACATAGTTCAACAAACAAATACTAAAAGTTAAACATGATAATAAGGATCATATATGGTACAAATATTAAAAGCAACAAAACTCTATGTATAGTTCTAATGATACAAAATGTAATTGAGTTGGAACAACAAAAAGTCTTTAGAGGGCATATTATGTTTAACTGTATTGAACTTAAACTAAAATTCCTGTGTAAAAACTTTAAATTATGCGATAACGTCACCACCATCTGAATAATTTTAAATAAAGTTTCCAGTGATTTTTGGTCAAAAACCGCTAGAAAATGAAAAATGGGGCTAATCACACAAACACCAATAGTTTGTGCTCCACTGGTGCTAAAACAAATCTGATCTTGTTTGCACAAAGTGCCTATAGTTTGGAGGATTTGGTGGTATTATCCCAAAAAATAATATGTTCAACTTTTAAAGAAATGGGTTAAAATTTTTGATTAACGGAACATTAAAAATACATACCAAACAAAAATTAATTAAGATAATTATTTATCTTGATACTTAATCTAGTCATCCGAACAAACATCACATATTTAGATATCACACAAAATCATACTTTTTATCACATTTTTAATCTACCGATATTTTTAGATAAAACTCATCTTTGAAACCAAACAACTTCTAAAAAATTTAACAATCCTTATGAAACTAAGTAAATCTTGAAATATCAAAAGCCCCCAAAATATGCATGCAATGTAGAACTCTCGAATTTTACGATTTTCTTAACTTAATTAATTATAATCGCATTTAAACAGTAAAAGATACACATTAAGATTTAAGCCATTAAGTTCCCCAAAACACAGCATAATCAAAACTACATGCAATACTATATGTGTTATCGCAAAAATCATAATTGTGCATATTCGAGTCGAAATGAAACTCTGGAATTTAAGAGAGAAAGAAATGGAACACATCTTCACTAATTCTCTTCATAGTAATTAGGGAGTTTCAACATAATACAGAACATATATTTTGCAAAAACACGATTGTCACTTAACCAGTTTCAGACTGTATATTGACTAGTAATGAAATCATTTTTTAAAAAATTTAAAAAATGTGTGAACACAGACAAAAACATAAATTTTGAACTAAATAAGTAAATAAATTCCAAAACGCACATGCAATTAATAAAAGCATTTGTGTAAATACAAAACTAGGTATTACCTATATATATGGGTGTATGTAAGAGTGCAACCCGCCTACCCCACCTGCACCCGCGAAGTTTTCAACCATCACAGCTCCTTGTGGTGAATTTAACCGCTTCTTCATCGAACGACGCAGTGAAAAAAATATTTTGCAAAACGATTGTTGTTTTGTTGGGTTCAATGTTAGGTCGGGTCGTGCTTTTGGTCTGGGTTGTAATAATTTTGGGAAGGGCTGGTATATGAGAATTGACGGGCTTATCATGGGGTTTCATATGAGCATGAGCAGCTAAGGTGTGAGTGAGTGATGGGCTCAATGAGGTGAGGCTTGGGGAAATTGGCCCAAGTTGCATGAGAGTTTGACTTTAACCTTTGGCATTGAACGTGTATTATAATTCAAATTTACAGAATTAATTAGGAGATGCTCTTTCTGTCACAGTTGACTAAGGAGCGTCGTATTTGTGACTTTCTTTTCGGTAGGGGGGTTTTGATTTTTCTCTGCGAAATACAACACCATTGAAACAAATAGCAATTGAATAAAATGAAGGATCGACTGGTCCTATTCTGTTTATATAGAGCCCTTAAACCAACTCCATGAGTTTTTGTTACTTTATTTACTATATATAGGTGTACACACATTAATTTTATGTCTGATTAAATTATAAATGATAATTCTTAAGATACAAGAAATACAAATATATTATTTAATCCTAATATTTTGCGGGATTAAAATAAATATATTAATTAAATCTTAAGACAAAGAAATAATTGCTCATCAAATCTCAAGACATGGAAAGCTTTCTCCTTCAAGTCTCAATCTTCAAGAGACGGAAAGAACTATCCATCAAATCTCAACACAAGGAAATAATTCTCCACCAAGACTCAACATTCAAGAGATGAAAAGAAGATTCACTTAGATAAAGTCTTCCAAATGAAGAAATTATAGACGCGATCACAGCCGTTCATCTCATCATGAGATTCTAATTGAGATTCACTCCACAACTATAAAAGATGCGGCATTGAAGAAGAAAAAACACAGTTCAACATTCAAGTATTCAGAGCAAGGAAGCTCAACAAATCCTCTATAATAAGCTCGACAATCATCAAGGCATTCTTCAACAATCTTCAAGGTGTTCTTTGTAAGGACTCCTTTCAATCCGCCGTCAAGTCTCAATTCCATCCAAAAATCATTTTTGAAGATTGCACTTCTGTAGAGGAATATCAAACTTCAAGAAATTTAACAAATTCGAAACCAAGCTCATACTTCTCTTCATCCATCTTCAAGCCAAAAATCCTCTTAATCTGAGATCAAGTCATAAGACCCTCGAAAACCGTTTTTGAAAATTGAAGTCCATTCAAAGAAGATCAAAGCCCAACATATCCAAAGAGCAAAAGACAAAGATCATATGTTTCTTCATCAACCTTCAAATCAAATTCCAAATCAAATTCTCGTTTGATCCGAGATAAGCAAGCCATCAAACCCTCGAATCAACGTTTCTCAAATATCCTTTTGAAGATCGAGATTCCTCCAAAGAAAATTGACATTCAAAAAGTTCAAGAAGTCAAGACGAAGATGAAATTGTTCGTCCCAAAATCAATTCAAGTAGATTGTTAATTCAAGATCAAGCTCAAAAGTCCTTGAATTAACATTCAACACAACTACGCGTAGAAGGGATCAAAATCAAATCCACTCTCAATGCAACCAAGTTCAACACTAGAAAAGAATCACATGAATAATACTGATTACCACATATTGTAATTTACATTTAGTCAAATTTACTTTTTCATATTTTCTTGTCCTTTACTTTCAGAGATCAAGAATTTGTCATTACAATAGGTTTTCTTGTTTTTCAAAATTATAGCACCTTAGAAAATATTATAAACAATAAATTTTCAACGAAAATGAATAACGATAAAGATATTGCCATTGACATCGATCCAACTTAATTTGTTGATCATACGGAAAGTAAGGAAAAAAAAACAACTGAGGGAAAACAATTGTTTCTTGATAATTAAAAAATTAATACAAAATTCTTATATCAATAAATATCGCATCAACTATAATAATAATAATTACACAAATATCCCATTATTAAGTATAAATTACACAAATCTCTAGTAATAAATCTTTATTTTATATTTTTATTATCACACATCTACCTCCTTACGAGTTACGACGTATTCATTATCTTTTCCTTCATATGATTCTAAAATTAGCGTCGTTATTATTCATTTTCTAATATATAGGTCATTTTGACTCTCCATGTGTTATCCGTAGTGATATGAATAAAGTTATTTTATGTATCCGTTAAACATTTTCCTTTATGGACAATGCTATTGACGTAGGTAGATTCCCAAAAGTGCATATAATTAATGAAACTTCTGTCGTTATACCTAATTTGAAACCACTTTTTTTTTGAATTCAATTTACAATGCAATTTCTAATCATTGCTCTATACATAATAGAGATTCTTGTTCATGCCCCTATCATCAAATAATTTTCCCATTTCTTTCATTGCAATCAATCTTGGCATCGACAAAATTTACAATGGTTAACAAAATGAAGTGGCGTTCAAGTTCAAAGATTGCATCCAACCGATTCTCCAATAAGAAGGTTTCTTCACGAGCTAAACTTTTATCGTATCGTGAGCCCCCATGCTTTAAAAGGACCCGTTATTCCCAAAAGAAAAAACAACCTACAGAACTGAAGTTAATTCAAGAATTTTATGTATTGATCAAAAACAAAATTCAACAATGCCAGGTGACGAAAGTTAATAATTTTGTAATTCGTTTTAGCAACAAATTTGTTGAAAAATAGATGTTCATTGATAAGTCCTTTGGGTTTGATGATAAATGTGAAAATCATTTATTCTATGCATTAGAAGATTCCTTGTACAAAAGTTTTCACAAGGAGATGTGTTTTGGTGTGCAGGTTGTCGAAAGCTTGAAGTTTAGCGACGATGAGATCTACAAACTGTCCTCAGTAGAAGAAATAATTACTGCATTCGAGAAAGAAAATATGTTTTAGTTGTTGGTATTCTTTTTGTTTGTTTAAGTGTATTAGAGATGTCACATGTTGTTTGGGCTTAGTTTACTAATTTTTTATTTTATGATGGTAATAATAAACGTGCATCTCATATCTTTCTACTAAACTGTGTGATATATTTGATGTGCTACATATAATTGATTTATGTTAATGTGTTGATTGTAAGATGCTTACATATGTGATATATATAGATAATTTTAGATACTTATTCACAATTGATTCACCTTAATGGGATGATTATAAGGCACGTATTTACATTTTATTAATCGTTGGAGTCCGCTTAATATATAAAATAATCAATAACTTGGGATCCATACATTAATCATTGGGTCCAGCTTAATATTGAATAAGATTTGTTGTTCTGGTTTTGCCCATATAAGTTCAAGTAACTATTATAATTTGCCATTTTTTCTATTCATTATTACCTTGGGGCCCCAGGCATATTAATCATTGGAACCCGTCTAATATAAAATAGAGGGCAAATTATTTTTTCTGCCCGGTAACTTTACCCAAATTCAGCTTTTGCCCTTTTTTTTTCGGGTTTCAAAAATGCCCTGTAACTTTAATTTTTTAATTTTTTTCTGCCCGGCGGGCTTTAATCTGGGCTGAGTCGCAGCCCAGTCGACGTGGCTGACCACGTGGCGTACAGACGACCGCCACGTGGCACCACGTCATAAATTTTAAATTTTTTTTTTTAAAAAAAACATAAAAGTAGACTAAAAAGAAAAAAAAATTAGAAAAAGAAGAAATAATTATAAAAAAAATTATGTAAGGAATTATAATTTTATAAATTGTAAAAAATATAAAATTGAATTGAAAAAAAAATAAAGAATATAATTTAATTCCTTTCTATATTTTTCATAATTTACAAAATTATAAAAACAAAAAAATAAATTTTTTTTTAAAAAAAATACAATTCATCAAATCCCATCCCCCCCCCCCCCTCATGACCCCCCCTCCCCCGCCACCCACCACCACCAGCCCCAATTCCCGCCGCCACCCACCATCACCACAACCCCAATTTCCCTCCCCCACCCCCACTCCACCCCCTTCCCCAAACCACACCACCCAGCATCGTCGGGAAATTGGGTGGGGGCGGGGAAAGGGGTGGAGTGGGGGTGGGGGAGGGAAATTGGGGTTGTGGTGATGGTGGGTGGCGGCGGGAATTGGGGCTGGTGGTGGTGGGGGGTGTGAATGGTGGTTGTGGTGGTGGGTTTTGATGGTGGTGGGGTGGTAGGGAGGGGCTGGGGGGCGGGGGTGATGGGTGGCAGGGAGGGGCTGGGGAGAGGGGGGGGGGGGGGTTGGGTTTTGATGAATTGTTTTTTTTCTTAAATATTTTTTAGTTTTTTGTTTTTATAATTTTGTAAATTATGAAAAATATAGAAAGGAATTAAATTATATTATTTAATTTTTTTCAATTCAATTTTATATTTTTTACAATTTATAAAATTATAATTCTTTACATAATTCATTTTTATAATTATTTCTTCTTTTCTATTTTTTTTTTCTTTTTAGTCTAATTTTTTGTTTATTTTTAAAAACAAAAAATCCAACGTGGATCCACGTGGCCATAGTCCTGAGGCCACGTGGGATGCCACGTAGACAGGGCTAAGACCCAGCCCAGTTTACAGCCCGTCGGGCAGAAAAAAATTAAAAAAATAAAGTTACAGGGCATTTTTGAAACCCGAAAAAAAAAGGGCAAAAGTTGAATTTGGGCAAAGTTACCGGGCAGAAAAAATAATTTGCCCTAAAATAGAAATACATATATATCAATGTGATGGATTTTGGTCATCCAGTTTTTGTTGTTCCGATTATTTTCCTCTAAGTTCAATTAACCACTATATTATATTATATTTTGCATTAATAAATAACTGATGAACCCTCACATATTAATTGTTGGGGCACGCCTAACAAAAAATAATCAATAAATTAGGGTCATGCATAAATTAATCATTGGGACCAGCGTAATATTGAATAAGATTTTGTTGTTCTGATTTTGCCCAAATGAGTTCAATTAACTATTATATTTAACTCATTTAACTATTATATTTTGTCATTTTTTCTTTTGATAAGTATCTTGGGGGCGCGCACATATTAATCATTGGAGCATGTCTAGTATATAACAGATTAATAATTAATAACTTGGAGCCTGCTTACATTATTCATTGGGCCTCACGTAATAAATGCTAAGATTATTTAGTGGGTCCTGCATTATACGTATATCATTTGTCTGCTTTGTTATTATAATGTTATTCGTAAGTAGGCCCCATTAAATATATATCATAGATAAAAATTGACGTGCTTAAATCTTTTTAATTATTATGTTGAAATTATCTATGTACTGCCTTTGGCTAGTTCTTCCTCGTGCATTAATGATGGATTTTGGTCGCCATTTTTTAGTTGTTTCAATTTTACCCCTATATGTTCAAATATTTACTATATTTTGTCTTTTCGTCTATACATAAATAACTTTGTGGCATGCACTTATTAGTCATTAGGCACGGCTGATATAGAACTAATGAATAATTAATAACGTGGGGCTCGCGTTACGTATATAAATCATTTGGCTATCTAAATATTATAATATTATTAATAAGTAAGCCCCATTAGATATATGTTATAGGTAAAAATTAGAGGTTTAAATCTTCTTAATTATTATGTAAAAATTGCAAATGTCTTCTCTTTCTTAGGTTTTCGTGTGTGCATTAATGAGATAATTTTCGATCAAGTAAATACGTTTTAAGTTTGTGTATGTGTGTGTGTGTTTAAAAAAAGAATAGTCGAAATGTATTTTTTACTGGAAAAACAATTACCCAGTTCTCGAATTTAGGCGGGTAAACTTGGGATCCGCACATATTAATTATCGCGGCCCACATAGCAAAGAATGAATTAATAATCAAAAATTTGGAGGCTCGCATACATTAATCGTTGGGGTGTGCGTAATATCATAAGTTTAGTCACCGTGGACCGAATAACATATGTATATTATTTGTGTCCCTCATTATTATAATTTTATTCATGAGTGAGTCCTACTAAAATATATGTTCTATGATATAGTTAAAGACTAAAATCTAAATCTTCTTTATTTTTATGTAAAAATGAAATAATGTATTGTCTTTTGCAGCTCTTCGCGTGTGAACTATTGAGATAATTTTCGACCAACTAATATATGTTTAAAGCTTTGATTAGCTCATAACTTTGCGTTTGAAGTTTTAGATAAAGATATATATATATATATATATATATATATATGTGTGTGTGTGTGTGTGTGTGTGTGTGTGTGTGTGTGTGTGTGTGTTTTGAAAAGAAAAAAAGAAGAAGTATAAATATCTTTTTTTGCGAGCAGAAAATCACTGAACTCTCAAATTTAAGCTAGTAAATTATACTACCAAGTTTGAGAGATAATGCCATATTTTTTAGGATTACAAAAATGTCTGTCAATTTATTGTTTATATTAGAGTAATTTATCAAGATACCTTAACATGTTGGGTGGGTTATTTGATAAAACACGTTAGATAATGTCCTTCTAGAAGAGGAAAAAAAATGAGAATACATATGTCGGGTTTAATTAATGGGCGTGAAATATATATACTAATTTTTTTTATCTAAATAAGTGGTCTGAAAAATATGTGGACTTTTATCCTCAAGTAGCTTTTCGAGTTGTTTCAATTTAAATAAAATTATAATAAAACTAATTGGCATCATACTTATACTTTATAAATTAGATTTTAAAGTTATATTAATTTTTTGAAATAGATTATTAGAACAAAACGTTTAAAATAACAATTAAACTATCAATTTCCGCACGGGCTTATTTCTAGCTAGTCTAATTAGCAAAATGAAAAACTAGTACTCTTACCCATTCGCACAGTCGGGCTTGGCCCCATTTCTCGTCCACGTGGCCTTAGTTAAGGAACAAAATATTTTTCATAAAACACAATACAAGATTCAATCCCATTAACTAACTTGAAACTTGTACTGCGTAAGTCGTAATATGTACCTTTGAATGGGCCCAAGAATAAATTTAGAATGAACCCTAGAGAGCGTTTGGTTCCGATGATTAGGTGAAATAACGGGTCGCGTCGATTTCGGCCCTTAATGCCGCATATTACAATCGCTACCCTCCCCCCCCCCCCCCATTGTTGAATCTTCTTTTTTACATAAAATTCTTCATTCCACACCTTGGGGTTCTTTGAGCGAGTCTGGTGGCGATTTTGAGTGCAAAACTTGAAGGCTCCAAATTCCAGCGTCAATCTGTAAATACGGCTACACCTCTTGATAAATAGACTGATGGCACTTTAATATAAACGAATATGTGTGGCGATGGATGTAGGTTTACGCTTTTACATTCGGATTGTGTACATCTTTGTTCTACGATTAGGGGATATAATAATGTTGTTGTTATGGTTTATCGTACGATATTGCTCTATTAATTTTGCGATACGTAGTTAGAGTTTTTAAGTCGACAGTCCATAAACCCTAATTTCTTCAATCTAGGGTTTAATTTGGGGGTTCGTTTAAATTGAGTAGCTATTGAGCAATTATTTGGTTGGGGAACATTAAACTCATGTTGTTCATGCATAGGCGTCATTAAGAAGTATTACATTGCTACAATTACAAAAATTGTTTAGTTTTAGAGCAACAAAGCAATTTGGGACTTTGTGAAAAATTGAGCAAGAATTGCGCAATTCATTGGATGCTAATCGTTAAACTGGTTTAGTTCTTACATAAGTGTGGCTTTAAGGAGTATTATATTATTTAGATTTGTTTTGGGACATAATTGCTTTGTTATTGTTCTGGCTGGATGTGTTAGTTCATTTGTTTCTTAAAGACAACTTATTTTTTGTAATATATATTTTTGAGGTTGTTCATAAGTAAACTTCATACATTGGTAGGCAATAAAATATCCCCACATCAATTACGCCTGTTAACTTGTGTCCTAAAATTAGATGACAGGTTTAACCAACACAAATGTTCAACCACAACCGTCTAAAGTAGCGATGAATGCTAAACCAAAGAGACGAGCATGGACCCTAAATGAGGAACTAGCTCTTATTGAAGTGTTGAAGGGTTTGCATCAACATGGGATTTCAGTTGATGCATTTCGTCGGGCTGCATTACTTAAGAGGTTGGAGGAAGGGATAAAGGTAATAATACCCGATTCGACTTTGGAGGCCATCCCCCAAATCAAGTCTGAGATGTATGATTGGATGAAGAACTATGATCACTTGCATGATTTGCTAGACTATAGTGGTGGTGGCTGTTATCTTGACCCTGAAACCAAGGAGCTTGTGGTTGATGATGAGTTTTGGTGGAAGGATTATTTAAAGGTAATTTTTTACTTAATTTTTGTATATTACAATGATCAAATCCCCCACATTATCAAGTTTTATGCTGATTAATTTTGTATTTCATCTTAATTGTAGCATCATTCCTACATAGAGAGCTATTGGAACAAGGTTTTCCATTTCTTCGACGGTTGGATTGTGATCTTCCGCAGGGACAGAGACGTTAATTCATAAAACGTGGTTGGTTTTGTATGGCAGTGAATGTTGAACTTTATGTGATGTCCTTTCGAACAACGTAGTATAGTTATGTGATGCTTTTAATTAAGTTTCTTCTGTTGAATTTTGTGAAACTCTTTTAGACAAATAATGTTTTATGTACGAACTACTTGAAAGTCCGAGATTTGGGACTCATTTTGTCAAATGAATGCATATCTATTTCTTATTTTGTGATTACACGGTTGGGATTAGATATGTTTTCTTACCTGTATTTGTCGAATGGAGTATCCTGATACCAGTAATGTTTGTCTGGATTAATGTTGCGCAATGAAAGTTCATGTCATACACAAAATGTGCATTTTTAGTTGTGTACTACTTGTGACTATTCCCTAGAGTGTAACATGTATCTGTCAAGTCTGAGATGCTTGTGATCGTGGCATTATAGTGGATCGTTACCTTTATACATGTGTTACTCTGTCGAATTTAGAACTATTTTTTGTGAAATAAGGTTGCTTATATTCTCGTGCTATAAGGGCAGAAAATAAGTAATAACAATCATTGACAAGAACTATAGGAATTCATTAAAAAAATACCAAAACGAACTACAAACCTTCCACCAACAGATACACAACACAACTTAATTAAAAAGGTCTAGAAAAAAAAAAGACAAGACAAGAACAGTAAAAATGACTAAAAGAAAGAAAAAATAACCTGAAATCCTATCAAGGATTTTGCATCAAATACTCCATGCGGGTCACCGCGGTAATTGAGACATTCTGAACCACGAAAAGGTAAATGCATACATCATAGTTTGGGAATCCATGCATCCTGAAGTAGGTATCAATGTGGGGACACTGCGATATTTAGCACAATGTAAGGCAACTATAATAGCATATACGTAATGTGGAAATCCATACGAATAGGTACCTATCGCATGTAAGGATCAAATAGAGTATCGTTTATCTTGACCTCGTTCCGTTTGGGCTTGAATTCAACATATGGGGTCCTATAGAATTAGAGGAACAGATGAAAGTGTGTCTTAATCATAATCAGTCGGTCCTTCACCGTTGAGGAGTCACCTCAACCCCCAAGAGCTCAGTCATGTCCGGTGCAAGTTCTGCATAGATCTCTTGCATTTGTTCTTCAGTGAACCATTTATCACAGTTCAACTTCTCCTTCAGATCATGGAGCAATATGGTTTCGACTTCAACCATCCACACTTCGTAATCATAGAAAATGCCAACAATACCATTCTGATTAAACAAAGATGTTAGAAGAAGAACAAAACTAAAGCAACTTCAACACATTAAATGTGATAGTTTAAGATCAACAACTTACCGTCACAACGTCATATATCTTGCCAACCCGCATTCTTGGAAATGCTTAAAATGTTGTTGAGATGTATTGATATACTATCACAGCCCCTCTATTTATATTGATCTAACTGAAAATAGAAGAGACACGATCCTTAGGCAACGAGCAGTCGCCTATTACACTAGTAAGAATTCGGACAACCTTACTTCAAGCCAAGGGCCTTTACATGCAGTCATTGGGAACATGAGTTCTTCTAGTGAGATTGTTACAAGCTCAGCAAAGGAAACATACTCGCAACAATAGTCCAACACGCATTCACATGTGTATTATAGGAATAATATATGACAGTTGACATTAGTAATATGCATAAAATTTCAATAAAACAACCATCAAATATGTATTGTACGTATCCATATGTCAACAACAACTAAGGAATAAAAGATTAACTTTACATAACAACCAAATTCAGCCAAATTTAGATAAAATAAGTCAACATACAATAAACAACTACAAAAGATGTCAGCCAAATTTAGATAAAATACAAGGTACACTCTTAATTAACTCTTCAGAAAGAATAACATGCACAGGATAACCACAACGGGCAAGAAGAATAATATGAGTCATGCCACCGCACACCCTATCACTGCTCACTTAGTCACCATCATGTCATCTACATCGTGAAATAATCTTGAAATTACATTATAACGATCCCTAGGTTGTGCTACGTTTTGAGGGTTGCTACTGTTCTCTCCACTGTTGTTGCTAACGAATGATGATTCACCCCTCGAAACCAATGTACGCCTCACAATATTTTCACCTTGTGTTGGACGTGTAGAAGGATATCGTCTTATGTGTGCATATTTTGGTAGGTTTATTTCACCAGCCCAAATAAACAAATCTGGGTGTTTACGGTGCAACGAGCACTTGTAATAATAAAGACCAGGACATGTAGAGGTATCCCCTGCCATAAGGTGTAGCATACTTCCAACTCCAGAGATACAAGCCACATTGTAAGGTGCAACCATCTACAAGGTTATACTCATACTTCAAATATACTTTTAAGCAACATTGCTGATATATCATCATAACTATGATTCTTTCAAAGTACATACCGAAAAGGAGTAATATTAGAAATCTGCCAATTCATCATTTTTACTAAAATGGGTGATGCAAAAATCATTTGTACTACACCTCTAATAAGATTCAAATGCATGTAGACATAAATTCAGTAAAACCTAAGCATCAACTTTTTCAATAGATCGAGTCACTAGTTTCAATCAATTAACATGAATTATACATAAGTTGTTAAACCTAAGTAACCTAATGCCCGAGATAAAAAGGATGACATACCTCTCTCGTCGTAAAACTCGGGGGTGATTGTTAGCTACAAGCACAATATTGAGGTTAGTACAATTCAATTTATAGAAATTCGAGCTTCTTCATTATAGAACAGATTTAACATTACAGGCGGAGAGCCTAACCTGTTCGCGTTGAGTTTGTGTTCAAGATTTGGGAGATTTCACGTCAAAATTGACTCGATTTATAGTGAAATTGGAGTGTTTTTTTGTGTTAAGAAGGGATTTGTTAGGTTAAGGTATGAGATATTTGAATGAGCACAGTCTTGAAATGACCGTTGTAATGTGGGGGAAGTTGGGAGGCTAAAATGGGAATTTCGTACCTAATTTGACGGGTTATTATTATTGAACCACAAAGCAAACGAGTAATTAAATTTTGGTTATTAAAAATGTCGAAATCAACAGCACAAACCAAACCAACACCTTTTTATATTATCCGAGCAATAGTGCGACTTCCAGTAACTTTTGCTTTTCGGTAAAAACGAAACCAAACACCCTCTAAGCATTTAAATTCTATTCATTAAGATCAATAATAACTATGATCGAAATGAATTATTTTATGCATTCATTGCATTGGTGACGTGGTGCAACCTATGATACATATTTCAGTGTTCCTAGAATTAAAGAAATAATTATCTCCATTACCTCATCTTTACTGTGTATTGTATTGGTGGTGGATACACAAGGTCAACAATACAACATTTGCATGAATTAATTTTTTTAAGTGAGTTAGTTAAAAATATTATTTTTCTTTTCTTAGTCACTAATCTGCTTCTATCTTAACATTTGTCTTTTACAAATAAACGTTGCAATCACACAAGACACTAATTAAAAAATGATGAACCTATATGTAAAACGTTGGCCGAATAACTAATCCTTAAACATAATCAAGACACTAATTAGAAAACAAAAACCCGGTGATTAAAAAGATGAAAGTGAACACTATGAGATTTCATTACTGGGGTCCACGTAGAGAAAGATCCCAACGGCTGGTGATGCAAACAACATCAACCAATCATCACCACTAGTTTTATCTATTCTCCATTTCATGCTTCTCCCCTTCTTAAAATTTCCGAAGCTGAATAAGTTTTAGAGAAGCCACTTTATTCTACTACCAAAATTCAGGTTTGTCACACTTAATATTTTGTACTTAGCTTTTTCTTGTTATATTGTCATTTAATCAAATTCTATGAACAGGAAATACTATTGGAATTTGGCACACTTTTCCTGAAAAAACAATCTAGTGAAATGATGGATGAAGACAAGTTGCCTGAAAGGAAAATTGGTTCTGTTAAAGCAGCCATTAGTTCTTATAAGGAGCAGTTTATTGAAGGCAGTTCCACAACAAAAAAAATCCAAACTAATTTCCAACAGGTATGTAAGATGAAACTTTACTATTACCTTCTAACTGTTTTTCCTTACTTTCAGTTGTTACAGTTTTGATGGAGTGGTGTATATATGCTTCTAGAAGCCCTATACTAAAACAAGAGAGCTTCACCAGGCTAAAAGGAACACTACACACTTCAATGAGAGCAGAAAGCTCGCGGAATCAGCAACGGCTGAAGCAGAATCGAAGCTAAGGGACGCAAAGAAGGCGGTGAAAGATTTAACTCTAAGAATCGATGAAACGGATGCGAGGGCAAAAGCGCATATATTGGACTTGGAGAAACATAAGATGGCTAAGAGAAGGGCAAAAGAATGGGACCCTGGAAATCACGAGTGCACGAATGTTTTGAAGGAATTGGAAGCGATCAAACGAGAATTGAGTAAGATTAAGTTGGATATGGCTTCAATATTGGACGAAAAGTGGAGGGCGGAAAAAGAAACGGAGTCCTCCTTGTCTAAATCAGCGTCTTACTCGAATTCAATCGAGGAACTTACGCAGAAAGTTGAGGAAGTGAATGAAGAGCATGTGTTGGTTGAGTTGGCTAGAATCGAGGCCATTAAGGAGTACGGAGAAATTGAAGATGAGAGAAGAGAAAAGGCCGAAAAGTACTCTGCTGAAATGGAGGAAGTTACTAAGAAAATACAGAATAGGATTAGAGAATTTGAGGACGAAAAGGCGCTGGAAACAAAACTAGGTATCGCAATATCAGATATCAATATGGTGGAGAGCGAATTGAAGCAAGTAAAAGAAATGGAAAACGTGCAAGAACGAAATGGAAAAGCGATTCTTCAGATTGAATATAAATCTGAGTCCGAGTCTCTACTGGAATCCGTGATGAGCGAATTGGAAGAAAGGAAGAAGGAACTGGCTACAATTAAAGAAGAAAGTTTTCAGTTTATGGCTTCAATGGATGTTGTTAGGAATGAGCTCAAGCACGTTATGGAAGAAACGGGTCGGTTCAAGAAGAAAGAAGAGAAAGCAGATACAGCAATTGAGAACTTCAACTCAAAGCTTCTCAAAGCTAAAGACAAGCTGGAAGCATCAGCTGCAGCTGAAGACGAGGCTAAGTCGATTGCATCAAATCTATCACTCACTCTTGAACAGCTGAAATCAGAAGTCGAGACAGCTAAGAAAGAACGATCCGTAATCAGTGAAGAAACTGCAATCCTAAATGCAGAAGTTCAGAGAACCGAGACTGAGATAGACTTGGCGGAGGAAAAATTACATGTAGCGACACGAGATCTCAAAGCAATCAAATCATCAGAAGCATTGGCTATGGAGAAACTTAAAGCGATTGTTGGGACCACGATAAGAAACAGAGCTTCTGTTTCTCAAAAGAACGCGACAATAAGTATTTCCATGTTTGAGTATGAGTATCTGCAGGGGCACGCGGCTGGGGCCAAAGAAATTGCGGAAAAGAAAATTGCAGCTGCTCAGGCTTGGATCGAAGCTCTGAAGGCTAGTGAGAAGGAGATTTTGATTAGGACCGAGATATCAAGACGAGAAAGTAGAGAGCTAAGAGTGGAAGAAGAATACGAGGTTAACAAAACTGAGCAATCAAAGAAGGCAAATAAAATTGAAGAAAATGATTTTGAGTACTGGAGACAAAAGATGGAGCCTGAGATTGTTCTTCCCAGCAAAGCCGTGAACAGAAGCGTGAAAATGACGCCTGCAAGACGAGCAAGGGCAAGAAAATCTGCATCTCCTTTAATTCGTGGTACTAATCGATCATCAATGTCTTTCACGGTGAGAGGAAGAAGAAAGGCTATACCAAACCTAGCGCAGTTCTTCAGTGGAAGGGACAGTGAGAGAAGTACGTGAACTCAATAGATTTTTTTTAAATCAACATGTAAACTTATCATGGAAACATTGTATCACATTTTTCGTTGCTTGGTTGGTTCATTATTATTTTTTTGTGTTTGAATAAACCTGGAAATAAAAGTTTGTGATAATGATATTGACCATTTGCTGTCAAACAGATTCTAATAGTGATATATTGGAGAATAATTTCATGTTAATTCATTGCATTTTGTAAGTTGACATCAAAAATAACATTTTGGAAATTTCTTGAGATGTGCAAAAGTTTGTATTTTTCCGAAACTGGAATCACGCATGGATTTAATACTTCGGCTTTAGTTAAAGGAGAGGGGTAGTGCATGGCAAGGAGATCTCTAACACAAGCAATCCTTTCCCTTTCCCTCTCTCTGCAAATGGAAATTCTCACATGAAAACTCCATGCTCAACAATGATGAAGCCGGATTTTTAAGTTGTTATGATGATAACAAAGAGAATCGAAAGCAATAGCTAACTCTGAATTGTAAAAAGTAAAAACTAACACTGAACTGGTACATGATGATTCTCAGAGCTCAATTAAAACAGAATGCAAGTAAAACAGGTATGAGGCAGAAAGGTAATCCAATAATATTAACAAAACCGCAAAACCAGCATTTTCTTTGGTATTCAACTGGTTTTGCATCATAAGTTTGTATAAATGAATAAACAAATAAACAACTGGCCTGAAAAATCAACTGATTCCTATAGCCTGACTATGTACAACACTGAGCTCGACAAAGAATCTAGCCATACACTTATAAACTTGAATATATTTAATCAAACTCCATATCCTGAACTATCCACAATTTGATACTCTATCACATTCCTCCACTGAAAACTTCTCAACTTCAAGCAGAAATGACCTCGACACTAAAGAGAGAAAAGGGGAGAGAACATTTAAACAATATTTGCTCAGTTCACAATAGATGAGTTGCAGCCTGTTGCTTCGTGTGGTTCTGCTGGAGCTGAGCCGAGGATTCTGAAAGCATAGAACCTACTCCTTTTGTTGCTCCTAGATACTGAGAAAACAATGCAGGTGCCGAAGGCTGACTTTTGTAGATTTGCTTGTACACAATAATATCTTCATCAAATTCACTGCTGGCCATTGAAGCATTAGTAACTGGTTCAGACAGATTCGGTTTCTCAGAAATCCCTGTCATTAGCTGAGCCTCACCAGAAAGAATACTATGATGTAAGTTTGCCGTTGACGTTGATTCAACTTCCATTTGAACTCCAACATCTTTCTGAGCCTGATCAGAAGGTATACTAATTAGTGGGCTGGTGGCAGGAATACTATGAAGAAAGTTTGTGGTTGATTCAGCTACCTTTTGAGCTCCAAAGACATCTTCCAGACCCTGATTAGAAGGTACACTAACAAGCGGTGTAGTGGCAGGAATACTATGATGAAAGTTTCCAGTTAATTCAGGCACTCCAATGACATCAGCCTGAGCATGACGGGGAGAGATCACTGCGATTTGTGGATGCAGAGGGGCCCGACTTACAGTAGTCGTAGTAGTATTGATAAAGCTATACGGCATTGGCACGTTGCAACACGGAGCCGGTACAGGCACCAGATACATTGGATATTGCTGATTTGGAGGGTAGTATATCTGCTGCTGCTGCTGCTGCTGCATTGGCATCTGATAATAAGGATAGTAGGGTGAGACTGGCACCGAACTCACGGGATATTGAGATATATAGTTCAAGCCTCCTAACGATGGTTCATGATGTATTTGGCTTCCATCTGATTGCTGAGATACTGGATATACAAGACCCTGAAGTGAGCTTTGCAATGGAGCACTAATTGAAGGATCGGAAGCAGTATTTTCAGATGCTATGAAGAATGATGAAGGCTCTGGATCATCAATCTGAATAAGCGGCTCCTCAAAAATATCAGTTTTTGGTGGAGAGCCTGCAGTTCCAAGAGTAAAATCACTGAAAAAGAAACATAAAACAACGTCATCTTCCTGTTCCACAATTAATCCGGTTTACACTATTATCATAACAACGCTAGCACATTAATTTTGAAATAACTCTAACATCTTTGCCCCACTATGAAAACACGGTGCTACGAAACATAACGTAGATAGCATATCCTAATCAAAGTTAAATCGTTATTGGGCGGACTAAACAATCAACTCGTTGAAGATCAAACAATGAATCAATAATACACCAAAGACTAGCCTAATAATAATAACATTAATTAACAAATTTAGCTTAAGGCAAATATGAGAATGAACGAATCTTTAAGTCGAACGCAATATCACAATGGAAGATAAATCAATTAGTACCTCATAATGGAATCTGATGACGGCACTCTAATCGGTCTATCCATCAAGCTCAAACCATCTCCACTACCGAGAGGAGGCGAAGGCATGGAAGTCGACGAGCCACTCGACCCAAACGACGAGCTCATCTCCAATACCATCGACTCAGCACCACTCCCAACTACAACTACTTTCTCAACACAATCCGACCCGATATCCACCAACAAACCCGAATCCGAACCCGCATTCTTCTTCAACAACATGTTTCTCTCCGATTTCAAATCCGGCGGTTTAATCGGGAAGAGGAACAATCTGATGCGACGCGGCGCATTGATCCGATCGTACTCGTCGATCATGTACTCGAGATCCTCATCCGTCACGACGTCGATTAGCGAGTCCACGTCCAAGTCCGGGAGCTTGTACTTGAGGTGGAACGGCTGATTTTGGTACACGGCGGCGGAGATTTGGGAGGTTAGGGCGGAGACGGATTTGGCGGCGGCGCGGCGGCGGTCGAAGGCGAGGATTTTGGTTTCTCCGGCGTCGTAGATGAGGGACTTGTCGGTAAGGCGGGGGACGAAGCGGCCGTTGAAGCTGCACATGAGGCGGATTTTGGGGGAATTTGGGGGCTCCATTGTTAGAGAGAGAAAGTGTGGTTTGTGAAAAAGTAACGAAAATTAGTTGGTGGGGAGTGGTGGGGTTTATATAATCCTGTAGTCCTGGCGTTGGTAGACTCCTTGCTCGAGCTGGAAGCGTCCTACGTGGCGCGGGGATTACGCGCACTTTCCGCTTATGTGTGGGGTGATTAAGGAAATTAATGATTAATATGTAAATAACCTGTAGGTTTTGTGTAAGCGTGTATATATATATATTCTTCACTAATTTTATGTTTGTATTTGTCTAAAAAGGAGTCCAAAGTGAATAGAACTCTAGGTAAAGGAGTGTTTTTGTCAATGTGAATAAAATTAGTTTGCTTTGTTATTTGTAGTTGAAATCAACTAGGACACAATAATATTTGTCCTAAATACGCTCAAACATTTCAAAATAGAAGGTTTTTCTTCCATTAAAAGTAGCTTTTTGTTTTTGATGTACTTTACAAATATTATTAACTCTTAGGGAGACTTACACAAACTATCTCTCAACTATGACGTAATTACACAAATCAACTCCCGTGTTTGGAAAATTACACAAACTACCCTTATGGCCTATAAAAACTATTAAATTTTATTGAACGCAAATTCATCCTCATTATATATTTTGCACAAAAAAAATCCATCAAAATTGTTCAGAAAATAGGCATTTATTTCGTTTGAAAAGGCAAACAAAAAAAATCAAAAACAAATAATATACTGAAAGTAAAAATAATTTATCTACATAGTTTAGTCTATGCCATGATTTGAAGGTGTACGGTTGTCTTAATTATTTTAATTTTTTTACATAAGGATAGTTTGTGTAATTTTCCAAACAAGAGAGGTGATTTGTGTAATTATCCCATAGTAATCTCCCAAACAAGAAAGGTGATTTGTGTAATTACTCAATAGTTGAGGGGTAATTTGGATAAGTCTCCCCAACTTCTGTATCCAAAAGTAGGGCTGTGCAAAAAGAATCGGATCGATCGAATCGAGTGAGAATCGATCGAATGATCCGATCCGAGGATCGGATCGAATATTTGATCCGACTTTTGATTTTTGCCTTAGGATCGAACCCCCATTTGATTCGATCCTCGATTTTAGAGGCTGAGAATCGGATCGGATCGAATACTCATCTTATTTATTAAAAATAAATAAATATATAATAGTATATATATAATATTATATTTTTATCTATAATGCTAAGCCTATTAAGATGCTACTAAGATATTTTTATATATTGTTGGTGATACTATCATTTATCAAAATTGAGAGTGCTGGAGTAAGTAGTAACCTTGAATGAAGCTGCTGATAAGCCAATGCATAGTCTGAATGAAAAGTGTAAAGTGGTGAAAATTAATTTGTGAAAGTGTATCTTTTATAATTGATTTGTGTTTTGTGTTCAAAAGTGTGATTGAGAACCATATGAAAGTGAATTTTGTAATTCAGTAACTCTGTTTGAATGTTGTGGTTGGTCTCATTGATATTAAATTAAATAAGAAAAAAAAAGAAAAAATGATCGAAATCGAATCGGATCGGATCGAAATCGAATGATTTTGGATCGAATCGGATCGTTTTAAATTGATTCGATTTCGATCCTCATTTCTCAAGGATCGAAATCGACTTCCAGCCTCGATTCGATCCGATCCGATCCAAACGCACACCCCTATCCAAAAGAGTTTAAACAAATGGTAAGAGAAAATATAAAAGAAACTATTTTCGGAACTCTTGCAAATAACCTAAATACAACCGAAATATAAAGATTAGTTATTTAACATTGTTGTGGACTTGTGGATTTTAGTATTCTAGTGAATTGTGAAACTTAAGGCGTGGAAATGGGATGTATTAGATTAATTCGAACTAATTGCAAATTAGAAGTAATAATGAATCGCAGGTGCTCGTCTCAAAAAAAAAAGGGAAAGAAAAAAACACAGGTGGAAAGTTATAGTTCTGGAAACAGCTGGTAAATCAAATGGTTTGTGCCTTTGTGGCAGTGAATCGGCTGAAAGCTAAGTGGAGAATCCAATTGTTCGTTTTTACATTTAGTACACTAACATCGATACGTGCAATAATTAAATGTCTAAAATCCAAATACGATAGTACTGTTGACAGCTAAGCTCATGTAGGTTTCACGTGCTTTTCTGGGGAATCGGGCAAATCTAGTTTAAGCTTCCTTCTGGTATTATGACCGGTCATACATAAAATTTACAAAACCAACAGAAACAAATTAGCTTAATATTTAATTGGCAAAGTTATAGTTGTACTTAATAATTAATATATACCGTTTTACTTAATTAATATAATTGATGTTGTTCTTTAATCTCTTGAAGATCGACTATGAAGTTGATTCGTATTAGTACTTGTCCAAATGCCAACCAACTCATGATGCATATCCAATATTTCAGTAATTTAATGGGTTTTGTTTTCCTAACAACGATCAGCAAACCCGGGTTACGCCCCCAGTATTGCAAATCTTTCTCTTTTTTAAAAAATTGGAGAGTAGTTTTGTTAAGAAAAAATAACCTTTTTGAAGAAGTAGAGTAGATTTGAAACACTTTCTTATTAATTGGAAAAAATTATGCGACTTTACAAAATACTGCAACTTGACCGGGGAATCCAATTTTAAAATAGCACACACATTCTCTATATTGTGTTGCCTACAAAGTAAAGTAAACGGATTGTTGTTGGCAATATCGGAGCAGTTAAAATTAATTGAAACTTGAAAGTCATGCTTTTTTTTTGTAGCTTGTGTTCAGTTAGATAGTTTTTAATCAGTTTTCTTTATGAGAATCTTAAAAGTAATAATCTTTTGATTAATTTTTTTAATATTATTCATGCAACTTGTAAGAAATTATATTCTTTTTATCTAATTTACACAATATATGGATGCTTTTATATAACATAAAGCATATCAACGAAATAATATAATTTATGAACCAATTTAAACTTTGCTATAAAAAAATGTACAATTTGAACAGGAAGTAGAAAAGTTTTAATTTATTGATGTGCAATACATACCACAACATAACCAAAGGAAGATCATATAGGCTATTTCCAAATTTCCACCTTGCTTTATTTTCTTCTAGCGGGTAATGTGGTCAAAGACCCACAAATACTAATGAATGAAACTTATTTGTTATCATAACATAAATTTTGTGGGAAAGTTGGCGTTCGCATATGATTTTTATACCTAGTGCTAATAATCGTTATGCGGTCATGGATGAGGAAGCAAGCTTTCCTTTCCCCTCAAACCACCGCCCTTCCCACGTAAACGCCCCACCTTCCCCTCGTCCTCCCCTAAGCCACCACCCGCCATCCTCTCCACCACAACTGCCCGATCCCCCACCATTCTACCAATCACTAGCCCTCCGCCATCATCCCCCACCCACCCCCTCCCCTAACCATCGCCAACAACCAACCCACATCTCAAAACCTCCCATTCTCTTCCCTACTAATCATGTCTCATTTTCTCCACTAACCACCTCTTACTCAACACATGAATTCGATCGTTGGAGATCAAGAGGAGGAGTCGATGATCAACCACAGAGACGATGAGATAACAGATACTAGTCCTCAGATTACCTTCATGACCTCGGAGATGCCGCGTCTGAGCCAGTTGTGGAAAAAGATCATCATCGTACAAACAGCCGGCATCCCTCGATCGATTTGTGATCTGGCCACCAAGCTTCAACACCTATAGAAGAGTTCCTAACCGATCAAGATTAGAAATATTGGTTGGGGGCGTATGTAGCCCGTCTGAGCAACCCCGAGGATTATACCATAACCCTGACAAGAGAACCTTGGTTTCTATAGAATTACTATTTTGCCGTACGTTAGTGGCACTCAAATTTCTCAGGCTTTGTTGCCGCCTCGTGCAAAATGTGTACATGGATCCAACTCACTGGCATGCCGCTCGAATTCTATGATTTTGATGTATAGCGGGGCACTTTGATCGCCCTATCAAAATCGACACGCACACGTTCTCTCGAGCTCGTGCGCTCTATAACAGAATTTCTGTTGAAATCAACACATCCAACTCACTCCCGAAGCATATCCTTATTAACACTAGTTGCTAGGAGGACGAATAATTAAATTTGCTCCTTAACTTTTTTTTTTAAAAGTTAATACGCCCTTTTTTTCGAGCCTTGTTTTTGTGCTCCATATCTTTTAAAAAGTCTACTAAAAATTCTCTCGACCCTTATTCGGGCCAAAATCGCCTACGTGGCGGTATAAAATTGCACTTTGCACCCCAATTTATTTGAGGGTGCAAAGTGCAATTTTGTACTATCACGTAGGCAATTTTGGCCCGAATAAGGGCCGATGGCATTTTTGAAAGATTGTTTTAAACATACAGGGCATTTTGGCAAGGCTCGAAAAAAACAGACATTTTAACATTTTAAAAAAGTTAGCTAGCATTTTTAATATTTTGTCCTTGCTAGAAAGTAGTATATGAGATCAAGGTAGACATTTGCCTCGATTATGGTCGTCTGGGCCACACACGTGCCCACTGCACTACTGCAACCCTCTCATTAAAGGTCATTGCTCCTACAACCCCTCTTGCACCCGCCGAACCCGAATTGCAATTTGTGACCAAATGGTTGTCATCTCGCCACCCTATTGGCCAGACGCTCTCGTCATCGCGCTCTTTTGCACGCCCAAAACCCCTTGTTGCCCCAGATAGTTCCCCTATCGGCCCACAAAAAACACCCACCCACTCCCCCTCCCACCATACCATCGGGACATCAAAGCCCTTTCTGGGTCCCGAAACCATCCAAAACTACACTTACCCCTACCCATAGTGTCGGCAGTTGTGATCGAACTTCAACACCACTTTCGAAATCCAATTCAGAGCCCGTACAAATCCAAAAACACAGTCATACTAATAACCTACCATACGACGCCATGTCACCAGTGGCAGGGCTCACATGTGATTGCATGTCCCCAATCAGACATGTGTCGCACGGGGCACCATGTGTCACAGCATTGTGGCACTCTTATCCACCACGTCAACATCGGATCCTTATCCGGATGGACAAGTGAATCTGCCACTTGTCTAAACGTGTCAACATTAGGTGACACGTATCGCCACGTGTCAAACCATGATGACATGTGGCCAACAGAGGGACACATGGCGAGCATGCACGCCATGTATCCCATAGGGCTGCTACAAATCCCCAGGGGCTCTGAGGGCCACACAACCCCTCCCCCATCCCCCTTACCCCCACCCCCACCCTCTCCCCTAGCCTTATCCCGCCTAACCCTACCCTACCTACCCTCGACCCACCCCTCTCGTACCCCTTACCCCTACCCTTTTCTCTCCCCACCCCGCCCTCCAACCTCCTCTCCTTATAACTCCTCACCCCTATTTTCTCTAGCTATGCCTCACCACCACCACCTCTGACCCACCTCTGACCCACGTCTTTCCCCATACCTTTTCATTTTCTGCATGGAGCTGCCCATGGCTGCTTTTGTTCAGGAGATTGAATCCGAACACTTTCGAGAGGCACACGCAAGCAAGAGAGAACCTTCTATTCTCATCCTTAACTTTTCGCATGACTTCCTCATCTTTTTTAAAGATCACCAGGGTACCCTCCAACTCTTGTTCCACTTTCGTATCTCATTTCATGCTATGCCGGGCTAGGGGTG
The DNA here is from genome assembly GCA_948329865.1 of Linaria vulgaris. Classification (NCBI taxonomy): domain Eukaryota; kingdom Viridiplantae; phylum Streptophyta; class Magnoliopsida; order Lamiales; family Plantaginaceae; genus Linaria; species Linaria vulgaris. Next base: position 18,832,680 of record OX415250.1, on the reverse strand, counting down.
AGTTACAAGAAGTCTGGAGTTCTCTTTTCCCTAAGCATGCCTTCCGCTCATCGAACTGAAATCCTCCGATTTCTCAACAAGCAAACAATGGACACTCCCAATCGGTACCTTGGCATTTCGATTTGGCAGGGTTGAGTAGAGCCCCGTTTCTTTGACCCTATAATTGAACTTGTAGTATCAGGATTTGGCAGGGTGGCGCTTGTTTCACAACCTCGTCTCCTTTTGGTGCCAAGTTATGCGTGCTAAGTACTTCGTGGACCGACATCCCATCATAGGTTATATGCTCTCCAACGCTAGTCGAACGTAAAAATCCATGTCTCGCCTCTTCCCAATGCTTTTATCCTCTACTTGATGGGTAGTAGAGAATGGTGCCTCAATTAACTTCTGGCACTCCCGATGTCTTGGTAATTTCACCATTGCCGACTATGTCCCGTCCATCCCGACTCCCCTTCTTTCACTCAGCATTCAAGATATAATTGTGCCACCCGTTTTGTCAGACCACTCCATTGTTGGCCTCTTGTTTTAGCGTCATATCTTGGACCGCATTCGTGGGATTCTGATTTCCACCACTGACGTCCCATACACCAGTTGTTGGGCCTGGGATCTCAAAGGCTGTTTCACAATTAAATATGCTTACACCTGGCTCGCAATAACTGGCTACAACCCCCCACAACTTAGCCTTCCCTGGTACGCCTTATGGCGCTCGCGGGTTCTTCCCTTCATTCGCTTCTTTGGCTGGTTGTGGGGCCACGAGGACCTGGAAACCTGATATTTCCTTCAACGCCGACATGTACCAGCCTCTGAGTTGTGTCCCTTGTGCCACTCGGCCAAATAAACTACAACATACTTATTTGTCAACTGCCCTCTCTTCTCTGAAGTCCGACATACATTCCTCTTTTTACAACCCCCCTTCTAGGGACGAACATAATCCCTCACTTGATTCGCCTCCCCCACCCAACAACTATTATTATTGGCCGTTAGGCCCTGTGGCTAGCCCAAAATGAACTCATTTTCGTCGGCAACCCATCTCCTCCCTTCGGATCATCGCGTTCATTTCCCGTACTTTCTGGGAGCTCCCGTCTGCCCTACCTCCGAAACCCCCCAAAATCCACCATCTTCCCATCCGATGGATTCCTCCCCCCAAGAGGGCATTAAACTAAATACTGATGGCTCGTAAATGGGCAATCATGGACCTACATGTATCGATGGCGTGTTGTGTGATTTTGCAGCACCAACAATGTAGTTGAACTCCGATCTATTCATCATAGTACTATTTGGCTGACGACTTTCGATTCCAATGCTCATTATCGAGAAGGATTCAGAATTTGTTTTTGGAAAACTAACCCATCCTTAGAGCTCACCGTCTTCGACAAATACATTCGCCCCGCTTCATGAGATGTGGTGTTTTGGAGGACATTTCGACACCATGTACATCTCATGTACATATCGTAAGGCAAAAAGGTTCTTGGAAGGGCTGGTGCGAATGGGATTTAGTCGGGCTCTCGACGACTGCCCTCTATAGCCGCTCTTTTGGGTAGTTTCGACAAGCTGCCCGCCCAACTTGGCACATGTTGCCGATAGTGATTTCTCTTATATATGTGCGTTATTAGGCTTCGTCCCTTATTTTAAAAAAGAAAAAATAGATGAACAACTAATTAGCGGACCAACACCACGGGTGCAAAACCTAGTAGAAATCCCATTTACAGCATAGAAACGATCTAATATTGATTAAAAATTGGGAGGTTCAGGCATTATAATACACCTGTGATTCATTTTAATCTACCGATATTTTGAATCGTTCCTAACTAGACAAGTATATTGATGGGTGGCTTGGTGTGATAACAAATAGAATATAAGCTAACAAATAATTGTCACGCATAGTCCTACTATGTCGCAAGTGTACGAATCAAGTAATAATAAAATGGTAAGTATAATTACAAACCATGTATCGAATCCCAAATGAGTGGTGGACTGTTGAATGAATCATTTAAATGCAAAATACTAACGTATTGTCACTTTTGTCTCTTGTGTTTGTAGGATAATGCTATTTAATCTAAGAATGCTATGAATGTGTTTAATCTAAGAATTATTTGTCTAAGATTCTTAATATCCAGAATGCAAGAATGGATTCTATCTAAGATGCAAGAAAGTAGTATATTATGATTTTGGAGTTTTGAATGGAAGATAATAAATCTTAGAAAGCAATTAGATCTATTAAACTACAAAATCTTTGAATTAAACTATATTGGCTAAACTAGAACAAAATTAAATTTGTTGATGGGTTGTAAGCAATATAAAGAAAGATTGTTTAGAGGTCGGGTTTAACTAAGATCTTTTCCTATATTTTAATTCTAATCCTTGGTAGTTGCTTGATGGTGCACGCCTAATGGATCCACGACATATGTCAGGAGTTATCCCAAGCATACCTTTAATTGTCTCTAATAACCTACCGTGTTAACGAAATCATCTCAATTCTCAGTTGTTTTAGTAGAGACTTCAAATCTGCAACACAATTAACTCATCAGTCTCACGTCAACAAAACTACATAATTAAGACAAAAATAATGTGATCCATGTATTGCGTTCTAATTGTTTATGCAAGTCCTCAGTCACAAATCAAATATATATATGACAGTCCTTAGCGTTCTACACTCTAGGCGGCCCCACACGGGTGCGTCCATTTTATATCAGCGAGAGTAAGGTTAGTCACACAACATACTATTATTATATCTAAATATGCAAGAACACCAAGTGCACACCTCATAAAATAACTCAAATATATTCATTAATCAGAGTTACTCCCCTACTCCAAACAACGAGTAGGTTAGCTCATCATAATCATGAGTTCAATAATCATCAAAGAAGTAAACAAGATAAAAAGAGTAAAGAAAAGCTTATCAGATTCGGTGGAACTTCGTTGATTGCTCTTCTTCTTCTCTCCTTGATGATCTCTTCTTCTTCTAAGCTCTTTTCTCTCACACAATAATTCTACTAAACTAAGACTTTGTGGTGCTTTTCTCTCTCCGGCGTCTATTAGGGTTTCTTTGTCGAAAAGTTGTTGTATGCTATTATAAGCTACTGTAAGTGGTCATGTCAACCTTGAGCTGCTGAACGAGCCCTCTTATTTGTAGTTTTTCTTCACGTTCTGAGCTTATTCTAGGGTTTTTGTCATTCTGGCCCACTTTCAATAGATGCACAATCTTGGGATGCGCGATGTGCAATCGCGCAGCAGTTGCGCGATCTACTTTTTCAAACGCTCTTCTCATCCAGATGGTTTCTGCCTCTTCTGTACGATCCTCTGATATCCGCTCTTCAATCACCATATGCTCAGGTATTTCTTTATTGAATCTCCAAATTAGCTGACCCTTTGCATTCCAAAAGCATCCGTTTGGTCGTTTTTAGCTTAGTTTCATCATGACTCCCTAAAATCCTAAGAAAGTACAAAATAATACGAAAAAAAGTAAATATGCTATCATAAGTAATCAAAAGTATAAGAAAATCGATACTATCACGCTTAATAAATGCTTATCAAATACCCCAAACTTAAACCTTTGCTTGTCTTCAAGCAAACTCACTTTTGACTCGATCTAAATTAGAATGTGGTTATCAACATGCATAAGCATTAGTTTTCAAAATGCAACATATGGTCAAAAAACGAGATGACATGGAATAGACAAATATAAGCACATCAAATTTAATATGGCCATTTCCACATCCGTTTCATGTGCTCTAATAGCATGTGATATTTTGTTCATGTATAAGAGTTACTTTCATGTAACAAGTTTACAAAAGCAAAGCTCTTAACATGTAATCATTCCACTTTCCCTCTTCACTCTTTTATTATCTTTAACTCAAGTAGACTTCATATGTTCAAGATCGTAGGACTTTATAAGCTTGTAATGTTAGGCTCGGGTTTTGGCTATAAATGCAAAAGGTCATATATGAGTTCTAGAGATGTATGTAGTAAACCACTCATGTATTTCTCTTTCCTCCCTTATTTTTGCCTTCGTCATTTAGCCATACATTTTGGGCTTTCTTTTGGGCATCTTTCATATGTGTTTTTCTTTTGCGCGTGTATTCAAATCAACCTATACATCATGATTTTTTGAGAGACACCCCCAAACTTAGAGTTTTTGCATGGTTATTGGTGTTCTCTATTATATTCATCCTTCTTTGTTATTTAGATTTTCATTATCGCTCATGCTTTTGTTTTAGGTATCTACCTTATCCCTCCAACGATTCTCTACATTTTCTCTAGAAATGGGTAGGATATTGATTTTTCTTTTTTAGGTCAGGGTGGGCAATTAGGCTCAAAGATCGTTGATGTTGTGGAACTGGTACTCGATCTCCTCCAATTGATTCACTAACTCAACATTAGTCTTTTCTAACCGCTCTTTCACCTCTAGCCATTGCTCATATGTCGTTTTCTGTCTCTTCGGTGAGGGTGATAGAATTTCTTAAGTTGCTTCTATCGTTGATAATTCTTTAGTGTTGAAAGTTGTTTTAATCACTTGCCTCGCAAGGTGATTTATGGGATATGTATTTCGGTGGTGTATGTCTGTATCAAGCTCCGGACATCCTTCTTTGATACAAATAGCAGTTATGAGTGCTTCAAAATACATGAGACATGGAGGACCGTTGATGGTGAGTTCCTCCAAATCATTGATTATGATTTCTTCAATATTTGGTGTATCACCTCTTTTAATGCACATAATGATCTTAGCTTGTTCCCATGAAACTTTTCCTTCACAATCTAACGGTAAGATTCTCGACGAAGAAATAAAGCTCCTTCAGACAATTTTTAAGTAATCTATAATTAGCTTCAAGCTTCCCCTGTTGGTTGATTTGAAATACTTCCTTGCTTGTGGTTAGTTGTTCTGATGCAAGCCCCTTTGATAATTTCCGAAAGGAACTCCATCTCTCTATTGATTTCTTCGTCAAACCATAGTGTTCGTTGATTCTTTGTGCAGTGAAACAAACTACATGAAGTCAGATCATGGTTGATGTCTCCCTACGATCATAGTGAGTGAAAACTCACGTACTAGGTTGTCATTAACTAATCCCGATGTTTGTGCAACTAGATCCAAGTTGACCTTCTTCATGCAAATTCCTGGAACTGGAAAAGTTTGCTCGTCCACAAAATCACAGCGTAATAACTGGATATACTTTTCATAGCATCCTCTTCTAGTAATTTTGTTTAAGTTGTATTCCTCTTGTGTTATGCTAAGGTTCTTCGTTGTTTTTGGTCTTCCAGTCTTTGGATCAATTGTGTAGTACCTTTCCAATGCCATGTTCTTCTACAAAGAATGAACGAAAAATAAAAATTATTTCAAGAATCTTTTGTAGACAAGAGAAGTAGAGAAGAAATAGTCTTATGAATTCTGAGAGATAAAAGAATTGCAAGAGTATTTAGAAATATTAATAAGAGAATTCTTAAGTAGAAATTTTAGAAAATTTTCATTAAGTTGCATAACTCTCATATAATAAATAAAATTACAATGGAAACAATTCATGAATAAGTGGAATTTAATCATAAGGAAAATATGAGTATAGTGAGAGCGGTAAAGTTACAGATTGCTTAGCCAAATTCCGTAGATTCTGATTTATGCATGTCTCTGATGCTTTCGGACTGAGAAAAGTGTACTTCAAGAAAAGCTTGAGATGCGATATGGTAATCGCGCATCTCATGCGCGATGTAAACTTTGATGTTTTATTGGACGCGGTAGTTTCTAGAATTATTGCGCCACTAAGTCAGATCGCGCGTGTGAAGTGCGATGTGAGCAGTGGTCGCGCATCTGAATCGTGCGTGCTACTGGAAAACCTGCTCTGCATGCTCTGATTTGTGTTGTTTTCACTTTGTCCACTATCGTCCATTTGTCTCTCAATTAATATATTCTTTCACTTTTTTTTGTTTTCTTTTCCTATCTCCATTATTAGCTCATAGAAAGATTAGGATAAATTGTTATATATGACTCAAAAATAAAATTGACTAAAAATTGAACTAAATGCTAGACTCGAAATAAAAACTTACTATTGTGGGTTGCCTCCCACATAGAGATGAGTTTATTGTCGGTTAGCTCGACAGTTTTGGTGAAGAATCAGGGGTCCTTTGGTGCACTCTCTGCATCGCGATCTTTCTCCTCATATGCTTTCTTTTTTACTATCTCTCCCCTCTTCTTCCACTTATGCTTCCTTCTGAAGAAACTCTTGTCATGATACTTTTCTTGTATCTCCTTTAGTAAATATATAGCCTTGTAACTGGGGAGATCGATAAAAGATCTATGATCTAGCGAATTTTGACCTAGCTTGTCTAAAATGCATTGGTTCACTGTGCTGAGACCAAAACATAAATTGTCCACATATTGCTCATCTGTCAGCAGTAAGGTAGCATAGTCTTGTAGCTATGTTGCTCCGATCTTTAGTTATGTCCCGACGAATTTCTTCCATATTGGTCCATGCCTCATTGATGGTGGCTCCCTATTTTTGGTAAAATGTGAAAATGAGTTCTTTTGGTGTTTCGATCAGTGGGTCCTTTCAAAATTCGTGTGTAAAATTCCTCACAACTTCGCTCCACGGTACGCCAATTTCAATGGAAGAGGTATACCACTCACTTTTCTTTCCCATTAAGGAGAGTGAGAATATCACACAATTGTTTTTTATCATCAGCGAACTTGAGATGGTGGTATATCTCCTTGGATTCTGCTATGTGAGGAAGAGGATATTCAAAAGGTGTGCCTCTAAATTGCTTATATCTCACCATGCTTTTCCACTTCATTTCCGATGAACTGTAACCAAACAAAAACAACCAATTGGGTCTTTCTACCAGTGTGACTTGTTGAAGTGGCCGGGTTTCCTTTCTTCTATAGATGAGTTGCTATCTCTCTTATTGGGTTACGGAACACCCAATTTTTGATTTGATATACCTCCCTAGACCTACAAAAGTTATTTTTCTCACCCATAATGGTAAAATAGGTGTTATCTTCACTCAATCACCTGCCATTGGTAATGAAACAAGAGAATGAGTTAATGGCCTTGCAGTTAAGTTCGAAGATTCCCACAGACAAAAAATATTCGTTACTCCCTGGCAACAACCCAAAACCTTGATGGGTGGATTGGTGTGATAACAAAATAGAATATAAGCTAACGAAGAATTGTCACGCCTAGTCCCACTGTGTCGCAATTGCACAGATGGAGTAATAGTAAAATTAAGTATAGTTACAACCAAGTATCGAATCCTAAGGGAGTGGTGGACTGTTGAATGAATCACATAAATGCAAAATACTAACTTACTGTTACTTTTGTCTCTTGTGTTTGCAGGGTAAATGCTATTTAATCTAAGAATGTTATGAATGCGTTAATCTAAGAATGTTTTGTCTAAGATGCTTAATAACCAGGATGCAAAAATAAATTATATCTAAGATGCAATAAAACGGTAAATTATGGTTTTGAAGTTTTGAATGCAAATAACAATGAAAGACAATAAATCTAAGAAATCAATTAAATCTATTAAACTATGAAAGCTTTGAAATAAACTAAATTAGCTAAACTAGAACATAATTAAATTGATTGATTGGTTGTAAACAATATAAAGAAAGATTGTTTAGAGGTCGGGTTTCATTAAGATCTCTTCCTATATTTTAGTTCTAATCCTTGGTAGTTGCTTGATGGTGCACGTCTAATGGATCCGCGACATATGGCAGGAAGTAGTTGCTTGATGGTGCACGCCTAACGGATCCGCGACATATGGCAGGAGTTATCCAAGCATATTCCTATGAGTCTCTAATAACCTATCGCGTTAACGGAATCAGCCCAACTGTCAGTTGTTTTAGCAGAGAGTTCAAATCTGCAACCCAATTAACTCCTCAGCCTCCCGTTAATAAAACTTACATAATTAAGACATATATAGTGTGATCTAGGTATTACGCTCCAGTTGCTTTCGCAAGTCCAAAGTCACAAATCAAATATATATATATATATATATATATATGTGTGTGTGTGTGTGTGTATGTGTGTGTGTGTGTGTGTGTGAGAGAGAGAGAGAGAGAGAGTCTTTAGCATTCTACACTCCGGACGGCCCCACTCGGGTGCTTCCATTTTATCCCAGCAAGAGTAAGGTTAGTAACACATCATAATATTATTCTATCTAAATATGCACGAACACCAAGTACACACCCCATAAAATAACTAAAAATATATTAATTAATCCGAGTTACTCCGCTACTCCAAACACCGAGTAGGTTAGCTTCTGCATAGTCATGAGTTCAACAATCATCAAAGAAGTAAACAACATAAACAAGATAAAAAGAGTAAAGAAAAGCTTATTAGATACGATGGGACTTCGTTGCTTGACTCTTCTTCTTCTCTCCTTGATGAACTCTTCTTCTTCTAAACTGCTTTCTCTCACATAATGATTCTACGAAACTAAGACTTTGTGGTGCTCTTCTCTCTGGTGTCTATTAGGGTTTCTTTGTCGAAAAATTGTTGTATGCTATTGTAAGCTACTGTAAGTGGTTGTGTCACCTTGAGCTACTGAACGAACCCTCTTATTTATGGTTTTGCTTCACGTTCTGGGCTTATTCTAGGGTTATTATCGTTCTGGCGAACTTCCGATAATCGCACATCAGTTGCGCTATCTGCTTTTCCAAATGCTCTTCTCATCGCGCTGGTTTCTGTCTCTTCTGTGCAATTCTCAGATGTCCGCTCTTCCATTGCCCTATGCTCTGGTATTTCTTCATTGAATATCTAAATTAGTGCTCTGACCCTTCGCATTCCAAAAGCATCCATTTTGGTGCTTTTTACCTTAGTTTCATTATGACTCCATAAAATCCTAAGAAACTACAAAACAAAACGAAAAACGGAAATGTGTTTACCATAAACAATCAAAAGTATAAGCAAATCGATACTTGAATCATACTTATCATATATCCAGATTTTTTATAGTGAATGGCATACGTATTTTGAATTGTTACCAGTTACTTAACATATTTTATTTAAAGAAAAATAATTGGTCCACGTCTTTATTTTTCATATGATTTAAGTGTAAAAATAAAATAAAAATTAAATATATTAATTTCTTGTTAAAAGTGTCACATACTCAAGAAATCTTGCAGGTCTATTATACTATTTTAATTTTTGCTATTATACAAAATTCGGTTTAAGCATCGATAAATACTAAATTAGACCATTCATAAAACCTAGTAAAATAGTTTTACCGATTAAAGCTGAAGATTCACGATCACAATCCTCACAAGATCACTAATATTTTTACTTAGATATAATAGGGTAACCGAGTTTAGGGCACAAAGTAAAAAACACATTATACGTTATAGAACTTGACGAAATTTATTCAATATAATAAAGTGGCCAGATAGAAGTTAACGAATATGAATTTTATTTTATTAACCAATATGATACATCACCTTAATAAAAAATCGGGCAAGTATGTAATGTTCATTCATTGGCAAACAAAATAAAAAATATGTGTTAACACCCATTTTATCTCGCTAGTAAAATTGTGTAATTAACATGTGTTTTCTATTGGAAATGTCCTACCCCTTTCGGAAATTGAAAATATTTATGTAGGTATCGTAAGATTCTCAATAGGGATGTGAATAACATGATAGATAGCAAGATACTCACGATGGGGATGAGAGTAACATGATAGATAATAAGATACTCATGATGGGGATGGGAGTAACAGGATAGATAGCAAGATACTCACGATGAGGATGAGACTAACATGATAATAACAAGATACTCACGATGGGTATAGGAGTAAAAGATGAGAGAAAGTAGTGAGTGAGTTGATTTATTTTATTCAACTTGTCCCAGAAATGAGGGAGGCACTCCCTATTTACAGGGGATACATGTGAAGCAGGTGTACCTTTGCATGTGACTATATTAACATGTGGTTATTCATGCATCCATTGGCTGACTAGCTTGTTTATTCTTTCGATAGCTGGTCCCGAGGGTATCCACATATCTTGATATAACATTTCGTCACGTGGCTTTTTATTCATACCCATCGTGGTTCGATAGTCTTGCTATTTCGATGATATCCCTAGCATCATGGGTCGTGTAGGCCTTTAGGGTAAGACATCGTGGCATTTAGGGGATACCTCCCCAATGTGACACGCATGTGCAGTATCTTGGGGATGCTTCTCCATGGTGATACGTCTATACAGTATCTTAGGGACTCATCTCCATTGCGATACGTTTGTGCAATATCTTGAGGATGGCTCCTCAAGGTTGTTAACCCTAAAATATATATATATATATATATATATATATATATATATATATATATATATATATAAAGGGATTAACTAAAACATTAAACTTAAAAATAGGGATTAACTCAAGGACGATACTATCGTTGCATAAACTCCCAATGCCACACTGTATCGAGGAGGCCCACCGAGTGTCATCAACCCAAAGTGGTCGGAAGTGATACCCGAAGAGGCATTTAAGAGTCCCTTGGAAAGTCACGATGAATAAAAATAAGATATCCACGCGGCATCGGAAAAAGAGTAAACCCCAATGGACCCGCGCGACTCCAATATCTATCAATGCGCCAAGAGGGACCACAACGGGACCCCGAGTCCCCCAAAAATTGCGAGAACATCCCCTCACTGAACAAACCAAAAGAAAAAATCCCTCGGAACAATATACTACAAATAATCAATAAAGCCCTATTTGAGGTCAGAAGACCATCAGAGCACATATCCCGAATAAACAAAGCCAAAGAACTTTGCCCAATTGAAGCTAAGAAGCCATCAGAACTCACCAATCCACTCGGTCGCCTATTGGAGTACATGTCACGAAGAGGACAAACGCAAGAAAAGACCCCCATCAAGACTGTAATGCTACCGGATGAATCTCTAGCCACCGTTATAAAGTTTCCGAAAGACCTACCTCATCGGAGAAAAGAGCCTAGAGAAGCCAATCAATCAAAGCTTCCTAAGGCCATCAGACCAGATAAGAATTCGACCTAGTCAGCGCCTAGTAGACAAAAATAAAGTTTATCTTATCCTCTTACACATATTGCAACATATGTACTTTACTAAAGACATGCAGAGTGACACATGTCCCCAAATATACCTATATAAAGGGTATCCCTTGTCAAAATAAAAAAAAAAACTCAATTTCAACTCAAGACAAGCAATACATAAGGTTATCAGTGAATAAAAAGAGGGATGTTTTCGTAATAAGCAAGCTTCTGAATCTTGGGACAGGGCATTCTAACCGTTATTAACTCATTAATCCAGTTAAAATACCAAACATGTTAACAATGGTGATACGTTTGTACAGTGTCTTTGGGGTGCCTCTCCATGGTGTAGTATCTCGGGTCTCCCTAGGGGGCCATCGTACCATTTGGGGGATGGCTCCTCATGGTGATATGTTTGTACATCATCTTGATAGGTAGCTACTAGAGTAACGTAGTTCTTATGGGGCATCGTGGGGTCATCCAATATTCATAGTGCCACGCATGGACATTGTACTCTATGAGCTTCTATCGTGATACTGAGACGGTTGATTGAGGCATCATTGTACTTTTAAGGTATCACTGAGGCATCTAAGACTAGTGGTACTCAAGTACGTTTTTTGATGCTTTATCCCAGGGGTATCGTGAGATGGGTCCCATTGTGGTCCGATGCTTGAAATATAAGGGGTTAACACCAGCTCCCCCTAGATCCTTTTGTATTCGTAAGAATCAAGAGGAATTCCAGGTATTTGGAGGTCTATCGAAGTACTTGATATCATATAGAGGCATTGGATATAAGGGTAATTCAGGCTGCCTCTTGGAAATTGCGCCTCCTCTTAACTTGAATGTTTATACCAAGCGGCCGAGATGTTTATACTTGAATGTTTGTACATATGTGCTCCGTGGAGGACTACGATCACCAGAGTTAGAACAAGATGCTTAGTTTGTGAAGGACGGTGATGCTTTGTAGCAAGTTAGTCTCAGTAGCATATTGTGATCCTTTTGGAGGATCGTATCTTATACTACTGTAATGCTCCCCATGTAAATAAAAGAACCATGTTTCACACAACGTAGCTTCCTTTATGTACAATCATTATTTGGAGGTTACATTAAGCATAGTAGTTCCTTATATTTACAACATTCCAAATGTTAGGTTATACCTCCCCTTCGTATTTTCTCGGCTGATACATTGCGGCTCCGATGATCTTGGATATCTTGAAAGGTCCTTCCTCTCATCACGTTTAATACTTCACCAAGAGTGATGGACAGTGTTGGCAGCATTATTGGTTGAAGATGCCTTTTTTATAGTATTCCTGTCATCTTTTCGATAGGAGGAGGTCTTTTCTTCTCTACCTTTTTCTTTAGTCTTCGTCATATGCTCTTTAGCATCATTCTCGAACTTGATTTTTAAGCTTTTTTCCTCGTCCATGATAATACAGGTCTCAACCTTTTGCATGAGCACATTCATATCCCTTATCTGGTTACCAATGAGGTATTGAAAAAAGCTCTCGGGCATGAGTCCTTGAGCCAATATATATGCTATCATAGATGGTCCCTGTTGGGGATATGTAGTGCTTCATTAGAGAAGCGTCTCATGTAATCCCATAGGAACTCGTCTTTTCTTTGTTTGATAGTAAACATATGACATGTGGATTTGAGGTATCTTCTATTGTATGCAAATTGTCGGATGAACAGACAAGATAATTGGTGAAAGTTAGATATCATACCTGGAAGAAGCTAGGAAAACTAAGCATGTACTCGTCTTACTAGTGTACTCCTGAACACTCGGCATAGGACAAAGTCTGATGCTGATACTAGATCCATGATGGCCAGGTACTGGGGGATATGGTCCTGGGGGTCTCTCCCACCTTTGTTGTCCGAGTACAAGGGCAGATTTGCAAGTGGCAAGCCCACTGGGACTAGTGCTTGAGCTATCTCGGGGATGAAATGGGAGCCATGGCATACTGGTTCTTCGCCAGTGATGATCGTTCTTTCATGTCCTGCATCTCTCGCCTTAAGCTATCGATCCACATGGAGTTATCATCTCTAGGAGGCATAAGGGGCATCTGGTCCTCCCTAGGGCAAAAAACTAGGGTTCTATTGTTACCCATTCGGTCGTCATTGTACTCTCTATTCCCGTAGCCCCCTCCCCCCACACTTTATTTCTCGCATCGGAGTATGTTACTAGGGGGTTCGGTAGGGAATCTGTAACATATGAGATCGATGTTCTCTTGGGTGGTATCTCCCCCAATACGGTTGTATCGGTTGAGGTTCTACCAACCTATCCATTGCTTGTTGGGCCCTTCTAAGGACGACATTCAGCAAACCTTTAAATAGCGTTCGCGGTACTTTGCTGAAGTCTCGATTATTGGCATGTGGCGTCACTGGTGATGGCACTAGCGATGGCATGGGAGAGGGTATTTCTTCAGTTTCTGGACGGATTTCAAAGCCTCCGCTGGGTGTGCCTTTCATTGGATGCGTCTTCTTCCCCTGCTCTTCTTAGCCATTTTCACGGTTCTCGAAATACTTGAAGGTAGTTTTTATGGCGTTCCCACATATGCCGTCATTTTGTTAACACTCATTTTATTTTGCTGGTAAAATTGAGTAATTAACGTGTATTTTTTATTCGAAATAGCCTACCCGGATTTTGGAAATTAAAAATATTTATATAGGTACCGTAAGATTCTCAATGGGGATGGGAGTAACACAATAGTTAGCAAGATACTCATGATAGGGATGGGTGTAACATGATAGATAGCAAAATACTCACGATGGGGATGGGAGTAACATGATAGATAACAAGATACTCACGATGGGGATGAGAGTAAAAGATGAGAGAAAGTAGAGAGTAAGCCGATTTATTTTATCCAACTTGTCCCAGAAATGACGGAGGTGCTCCCTATATATAGGAGATACATAGGGATGCAAGTGCCTCTTTGCATGTGATTATATTGACAGATGGTTATTCATGCATCCATTGGCTGACTAGCTTATTTATTCTTCTGATAGTTGGTCCTGGTGGTATCCACGTGTCTTGATATAGCATTTTGCCACGTGGCTTTTTATTCATGCCCATCATGGTCCGTAGTCTTTCCATTCCGATGATATCCCCGGCATTGTGGGTCGTCTAGGCCTTTCGGGTAAGGCATCGTGGTATTTGGGGGATGCCTCTCCCTTGTGATACGTCTGTGCAGTATCTTGGGGATCCCTCTCCATGGTGATACGTTTGTACAGTATCTTGGAGATGCCTCTCCATTGTGATACGTGTGTGCAACATCTTGGGGATGCCTCTTCATGGTGATACGTCTGTGCAATATCCTTAGGATGCCTCTCCATGGCGATACGTCTGTGCAGTATCTCGAATCTCCCTAGAGGGCCATCGTACCATTTGAGGGATGGCTCCTCATGGTGATATGTCTGTACAACATCTTGATAAGTAGCTACTAGAGTAACGTGGTTCCTATGCGGCATCATGGAATCATCCAAGACCCGTAGTGCCACGCATGAACTTTGTACTTTATGAGCTTCTATCGTGATACTGAGACGGCTGGTTGAGACATCGTTGTACTTTTGAAGTATCACGGAGGCATCTAAGACTAATGGTACTCATGTATGTTTTGTAATGCCTTGTCCTAAGGTATCGTGAAGTGAGTCCCATCGTGGTCCGATCTCTCAAATATGAGAGAGGTTAACAATATGAATATAATTCCCAGTACGATAGAAACACCTCTTTACCTTTTTGGAAATTCCTATATTTGACACCGTTTCATCATGGCACAAGAAAGAAAAATATAAAATCTCCTAATTTGATAATTGGAAGTTAGCACAAATAAAGAAATCCACCAAATTTAATCACGTGGCAGTTGTTTAACACAACACAAGTGCACAAAAGTCCAAAACAAATTTGGTCAGGCAGTTCTCCGTAAGGCACGTACTCGAAGCCTAAACAAGCCCAATATCGGAGGTCGCCGTTGCCAACTATCTCCTTGCGCAAATTAATTAAAAAAAAAGCCCTAAAAAGGTCTACAAGCCATCTGATTCTTCACTAAAATCTATGGTATGTGAAAACATTCCTTCTAATGATATAGTATTTTTTTACGCTTTTGAAATGGCACCGGTGAACGTTTTTCCTCGTTCTTTAGTACGTTCACTTTTCCAATGTTATAGGTAAAGATTTCTTCTGATCAGTTTAATATTTTTTGTTAATATACTAATCTCGTTGAGTAAACATTATATTTGTCTGTTTAATGTTTGCTCTTTGTTATTCTATGAATTTGTCTGTTTAATGTTTTTTTTTTCTTAAATTGGAAAAAAAACTATAACTGGGATGTAAATATTTTTCTTTTTTGAGCAGTGTAATGCAAATATAGAAGTGGAGTGGGGAATGGTCCGTGTCTTTTATTTCCAGCCATAAAGCAGTGTCTAAGAAATACATATTATTTCTTGACTGATCTATCTGTTCAGCTATGTACGTTATGATAATATATATTGCTAAAATTAAAGCAGTGAGTTCAGCCATAAAGCAGTGATACTTTAAAGGTGATTTTAGGTCAAAGGGGATAATTAATGAAAGTTAAGAAATGGATCAAGACTGGAAAAAGTACAGTACAGGCATGTGTGACTATGTGTTATGCAACCGAGTCTTTTATTGATTATGCATGACAGGTTATTTGAGTAAGTATCTTGCTTGACGTCAACAAAGGTTTTATTTTGAGTTAACTTTGTTTATTCTACTAATAACTTATGCTCATATTACTAAAGAATAAAATTAGTGTTATCAAGATTATCGAATTCATAGCAATTATAATTGGTGTCCTCTGCTCACATTCCTTTCTGTAATAACAGAGGATGAAATCTTATTTTCACATAAATGTGGAAGCATTTACGCAGATGATTAGTCGATCGTTATCTGCAAATTGAGACAAGATGATTTATTTAGCTTCTGATGTAATCATTTTGCTCGTGGGCCATAATGATCATATCTTTGCAGAGTGAAATCTGGGAAGGTCACCCTGGTGCGCATACCGTAAGGTCCCATGGATTCGCAGTGGCAAGGACACACTTGCATGATTGGCTAATACTCATACTGTTGGGGGTGATATTAGTTGTTCTGAACATTATCCATCCTTTTTACCGTTTTGTCGGGAAAGAAATGATGGATGATCTCAAATATCCTTTTAATAGCAACACCGTTCCTTCTTGGTCCGTCCCAGTAAGTCACGATAACTTACACTTCAGTTCAACTTCTTTTGTGCTTTATATATGTTGACTTTCTTAAATATCCATAGATTTATTCAGTTGTATTTCCGTTTGTGGTGGTCCTGTTCTTCTATCTTCATCGGAGAGATGTATATGATCTTCACCATGCTACATTGGGTATGCTAGAAGTTTGCCCCTTGCTTTTTCCATGAATATTCTGTTGCAATAAACAATCACGAGGTGTGAACTCTGTAACGAGATGAAGCTCTTTCCTTTGAGCAGGGCTTCTCTTTTGCTTGGCAATAACGGGAGTCGTGACTTGTGCAGTAAAAGTTGCAGTCGGTCGCCCACGGCCTGACTTCTTTTGGAGATGTTTTCCAGATGGGAAGGATGTGAGTTCAAGACTTAATATTTAACGAACATGGTTTCTTTAGCTAATTAAGAATTTGTCCACAAATTTTGGATGTATCAGGTTTACGACCAATGGGGAGATGTTGTTTGCCATGGCAATGGAAAGGTCATAAGAGAGGGACGCAAGAGTTTTCCTAGTGGACATACTTCATGTGAGCTAGAAATTCTGATACCAATTGTTCTTTTTTTATTGGGTACCAGAAGGCTTTAGCCTTTTGTCTTTGTCGATAACTTTTTATGCAGGCGTTATTGCTTAATATTTGTTGATACTTCCATATACTGAAACATCCCAACTTGGAGAGTTTTTATCAGTCTTTGACAGAGTGTTTTGGTCTTCAGTCACCAAAGAGGAGATGCAAATATATTATTCTACACTGTCTGAGCAAAAATGAAAAGAAAATCTTTCTTTTTCGTTATTTCAGAAATCACTAGTTAATGATAATAGTTCTTGTAGCAAACATAATATACTGAAATTTTGGAACTGAAAATACAGGGGCTTTTGCTGGCTTGGGCTTCTTATCGTTGTACTTATCTGGGAAGATAAAGATTTTTGATCGTAGAGGCCACGTTGCAAAACTTTGTGTAGTTTTGCTTCCGTTAGTAGTTGCAGCTCTTATTGGAATATCTAGAGTGGATGATTATTGGCACCATTGGGAGGATGTACTTGTTGGAGGTTTACTAGGTAACACTGCTTAATTTGACAACAAAAATTATATGCACTGTTAAAGCCGAGTTTCATTGTGCAGGTCTAGTTGTAGCTATACTTTGTTATTCGCAGTTCTTCCCACCACCGTATCATGTCAATGGTATTTTCTTCTCATTCTCTACTTATAATTCAAATATAAAATCCTCGTATGTTTTTAACACTTACATCTTTATTATTTTAGAAAGTTCACTAACGAACTTCTGATAATCCGTTAAGAAGAAAGGGTCTGACTAGAAAATTCAGTGATGAAAACATCAAAACCAGAATATTTCATGCACGGAGGATGTGAATTATGCCAAGTTTACCTAAAACTACGCACGGAACATTTGCATAGCCTTTATATTTTCTGATTGTGTTATCTTTCTCGTAGGTTCGAGGACTTATGAATATTTGCTAGTACTCGAAGAAACGGGTCAAGCCAATGCGCGGGCCTCCTCTGTGGCTGAGATTGAAATCCAACCAAATGAAAGAAACAGCAACAGGATGACTGGTTCTTCCATATCTGTTAATCCCAGCTCTTCAGTTGAAGATTTGGAATCTGGAACAAGATAGTTCACAATCTCCCATTTTATTATGACCATCTCACTGGAAATACATATAAACGTGTATATTCCTTTCGTTCATTATTTTTTTGTAATATTCCTCCTTCAGAAAATAAACTGGGTTCAAATTCAGTTTGGACAAGTATTATTTTGGATATTATGTGAAACTTGTAAAAACATGATAAGATACTTATCATACCTTTTCAAATGTTACATAGTATTCTGGTTTTTCAAACAACTCTCTTTTTTTGTTATCGGCTCTCAAACAACTATCAAATAGGAAAATGCAGCTCAAAGGTCAAATTGAAACATTGGGCGACGAACATGCCCAGATTCGACTCAAGAAGACTCATTCAACCCCCAACATTCACCCTACGTAAAATGTTTCAAAAATTATAATGAATGGGGGATAAATAGAGGGCCATTACCGTAGTGAACTTGGAGCTAATCAGCTAAAATACTCTTGGATCCATCATCAAATGGTACGACATCTTGAGCATTTACTATGGCTGAATATTAGTCTAGAAAAACAAATTTGGTTATTCAAATTATGTTGAATTTGACACCGAGCCAGTGGGATTTTATTTACATTTAGCCGATTGGTCATCAATACGATAAGAATGACAATACAACCATGCTCGCTCTTGCGTATTTGTTATCTTGCTTTGACACTTGATAATTTCAATATGTGGTCAAAGTCCATCCTAGGGTTCAATCCCATTGTTTGGACAAACTTAACAATTTAGGCATCATGGAGCTTACTATAGGTCAGTCCTCGACGGAACTCACACGCAATGTTTAAAGTACAAGTGTTGAGGACAAAAGCTTAATAATAAATAATTTTTAAAATAAGTTCAACGTGGAGTGTCTAATCAGTTTGTCAAGTTTGTCAAGTTAGCCGAAGAAAAAACTACATATAATTGTTTGCTTGATGGTCAACAAGTTAAGAGATGATCCCATTGTTTAAATTGAAAATCTTGAGTATTCTTATCAAAACATTTTCCAAAGCTTATGTTAAGAACGATCAAACCAAAGTTTCAACACATAATATCAACTTGGGAAATAATAGTAATAGGAAATGCTATTTGCTAGTTTTATATTCATATGGTGTAGAAGTACACATGTGAGACAGTTTATACATTAATATTAGCCAATTAAACAACACGATTTCACAATGATAATGTATTTAACACACTAGTAACGCGACTTAACATGTTCTTCGCACTTCATGAAGCCCACGATTCTCCTCATCAAAGACCCTGCCTGCTCACACCTCGGATCAAAAAAATGAAACACGTGTCCTTCCCCAACTGTCTCAAAATATTCCACCACACCCTTCCACTCACTCTTTTTCAACGCCTCATAATAATACAAACCCCGCTTCCTCAAAAGATCCTCCTCCGCAACACAAACCAAAACCCGTTCACACTTCAGACCCGACAAAAGACCCGTATCACCAGCCGGGTTCAGTCTAGGCCTGTCATGGACCGGGTCGGACCCGGACCCAGACCCGATTTTTTTTTCGCGGGTCCAGACCCAGACCCGAACGTTTAGGACCCGGACCCGGACCCGCGAACATTACAGATTTCGGGTCTGCGAAGACCCGCGAATCTGCTTCGGGTCCAGACCCGGACCCGTGCGTAATTAAAAAAAAACTTTTAATTATATTTAAAAAAAAAAAGAAAAGAGTGGATGAAAGAATGCATTTCATGCATGTGGAGTAATCTACATTGTTGTTGATCGGAATAAAAAAAATAAAAGTTGATGGCATGCGAGCAAAACAATAATAACAAGCTAATTCGAAATTACTAAACAAAAATTAAAGTCAAATTACCAATTCATCACACTTTAAAATGTGTATATATCATGTAGATTCGATGAAAAGCTCATATCTAGTTCTTTCTTTTTTATTTGATAATAAAATATGTGTGTAATTCTTTCACTGCACATATATTGCAATTGATTCATTAACATGCAAAAGGGGAAGTTTAAATCTGTTTTCTCCAGTAAATGATTTTTTGGATTGTGAATACTAGTTTACAAATTAAGTTGCTAAAATTAAGAGATGACAAATCATAGAAAGAAAGAAAAAGATAATATTTTATCAATAAGGTCAATATTATAAGGGGATTCGACTACTAAAGTAACACTTACCCTTTCTTTGGCAATAATATCGCCAAAGAAAAAAAGAAACACCTTATACGTGCAAAACAATATTTTTGTGTAATTTATTCATTAGCAAATACATATTATATTATTTAAAATTGGCTACTACTGTATGACATAAAAATATTACAGTTATATATAAAAATACTTGTTAAAAGATATTAATTGGCTGACAATATATAGAAAAAAAGTACGTGAGACAACAAAAAAAAATAAGAAAAAGAAAGAATATTTGAAGAAAAAAAAGGTAAAAGAAATAAGAAAAAAAAAGTAGAAGAAAAAAGAAAAAAAATTAAAAAATTGAACGGGTCCAAAGACATTTCGCGGGTCCAGTACGGGTCCGGGTCCAGTTCGGGTCCGGACCCAGACCCGCGAATTTTTTTATCACGGGTAATGATCGGGTCCTGGTCCGACCCGGTCCGTGACAGGCCTAGTTTAGTCTAACATCACCGGGCCTAGTCGGATCTGAGCAAATAAAATCCCACAGCTTGTCGGGCCCACCGTTCCCGAAAAACGGGTGGATCAAAACCAAACCCGTAATTCTAAAACCCAGCAATTCAAACCCGGTGCTATTACTAACCCGGGTAACCATATTATGCGCAATGTTTGCACCCGCACTGTCGCCCGCCAAATAAACCCAGTTAAAATCAGCATACTCGTTTAACCACGGGTCGGGACCCGACCCGGTTTAAATCGATTCGAGCCATTTTAAGGCAGCCCATGAATCGTCGTAACAAACGGGGATCGGGTGCTCCGGTGCCAATCTGTACTCGATTGAAACCGCGATCATTTCGGATTGTGAAACTAGGGTGTTCAAGTAGGGGTGGTAAAATGAGGAGAAGGCGGATTGGATTGAGAAACCTCCGCCGTGGATGTAGATCAGAAGGGGCAGTTTCGGGTTTTGTTGGG
Source organism: Linaria vulgaris (assembly GCA_948329865.1). Classification (NCBI taxonomy): domain Eukaryota; kingdom Viridiplantae; phylum Streptophyta; class Magnoliopsida; order Lamiales; family Plantaginaceae; genus Linaria; species Linaria vulgaris. The sequence continues at coordinate 18,811,764 of OX415250.1, read as the reverse complement.
TGGTTTTAGGGAGGAGATCCGAGCTGACACGTGGTTTTCCGGCGAGATGACGACGTCTTTCGATAAGACGCCGGTTCGAGGGTCGTGTGACGGCGGCTCGAAATTGTGGGGGATGAGTCTTTCGATGTATCCGGTGCTGTGGACCCGGAAGAGAGGTGAGAGATCATGGGTAATGTGGGTGGGATCCGAATCCATTTCTGGTGAAATGGAGATACCGACAAAAATAAAGAAAAATAAGGGAATTCGAATGGGTTACCCGCATGTATGTGGTCGGACTCTATTATGGATTTCTGACCACATTCTCCATAGGTCTCTTATCTGTTGCTTCTCCGAGCTCAAATCATTAAAGAAGGAACCGAGAAGAAGGTATAAGCAACAATTGGTTTTATTACGGGACAACTCATGGTGTTATATCGATTTATCATAGCATTGGGTAGACCTCATACAATTGTCCTAGCTCTATCATATTTTTTGTTTCATTTCTTCTCGAACAATCACAAACACTTTTTAGATTATGATCTACTATCAGAAATTCAATGCGTAATTTCAGCATTCAATTCAATGTGTATTCTTAATAATCTCATTTTTCAATTATTCAACTATTTTATTTTATCAAGTTCAATGTTAGCGAGATTAGTCTACATTTATATGTTTCGATGAAATAACAAGATGTTATTCGTAACAAGTAGTTTTGTTGGTTGGTTAATTGGTCACTTTTTATTCATGAAATGGCTTGGATTGGTATTAGTCTGGATAAGGCAAAATCATTCTAGATCGAATGAGTATATTCGATCTAATAAGTACCTTGTATCAGAATTGAGAAATTCTATGGCTCGGATCTTTAGTATTGTCTTATTTATTACATGTGTCTACGATTTAGGCACATGTGTCTACTATTTAGGCAGAACACCGTAACCCATTCTTACTAATAAAATGAAAGAACCCCAAAAAAACGGTGGAAAGTGAGGAATAAAGAGATGTAGAAATCGAAAGAGTTTCCAAAATCAAGGGAACTAAACAGGAACAAGAGGGATCCCATGAAGAAGATTCTTCTTCTTCCTTTTTTTTGGAAGAAAGGGCGGATCCGAAGAAGATCGATGAAACGGAAGATGAATTCCACTTTCGAGTTACAAAGATAGGCTATCAAAATACACTCGTTTTTGAATAGTCTTTTTTGATGAATATCAATGAAAATCATGACTCAAGATATCAAATACTTGATAAAAAATTTGCCTAACATCTAAAATATAAAATAAAAAATTATTAAAAAAACAGATACACAAGAAAAATAAAAGAAAAGATAAGAAGAAATGTGCCCATCGCCCACATATTTAATACCTTCTCCTACAAAGAAACTCATAACACCAACTCCATTCGTAATTCCATCAATTACTCGTCTATAAAAAAACGAGTTAATTGAGCCAATCCTCTTATTGACCGAGTAAAAAATGTTGTATAAAACATCTACATAAGCACGATTATATGACCAATCGTATAGGCTATTTAATATTTTGTCCCGACGGCTTCTTCTCATACCTGTTTTAAGGAATGAATTAATTAAGTCAAAATTTTGGAAAGAAGAATAAACGGGTTTATATAAAAATGACGCTAAAAGTATTCCGAAATAAGTTATATTGACTGAAACAATTGTATTTTTAGAAAATTCATACCAACCTGTGGAATTCTTTAACTTTTGATGTAAAAGGTTGATAGAGGGAACTAACCATTGGTTAATATGTGAAAATCTCTTCCTTCTTGATTAAAAGGAATTCCTAGAGATCCAACAACTAAAGTAAATAGGACTAATACAAGTAAAGGGAATAACACAGTATTGTCTAATTCATAAGGATAAGAATAAGTATTTTTGTTTTCAAAATGAGAAATCTTAATAAAGGGGCGTCTTTTTTTTTTAAACATTTTGCTCACTTCCATCGGCCCATTTGAAAAAAAAAAAGCACTTTCATTATTATTTATTCTTAATAAACCAAGATTTTGGGCAAGTCTTTTTTAATACACTTTACCCCCATAGAGATATGAAATATAAATGAGTATTTTTGTTTCCACTGTAATTTTGAAAATCAATATTGAAATGCTCCTCAAAAGTAAGTAAATAGATTTAAAACATATAAAATGCAGTTAACACTACAAGAAAAAAGGGTCATTCGCGATCGTCCGGGCGGTCGCGAATGACCCTTTTCCGGTCGCGGATGGTCATTCGCGACCGGCCGGCGGTCGCGGAAGACCTCGGTCGTGGAGGTCAGCCGTGACCGCTGGGCGGTCACGACAGTCATCCGCGACCGCCCAGCGGTCACGGCAGTCATTCGCTACCGCTCAGCGGTCACGGATGACCCCGGGGTCATCCGTGACCGCTCGACGGTCGCGGGGAACAACGCGACCGCTTGGCGGTCACGGATGACCAAGTGGTCATCCGTGACCGCTTGGCGGTCGCGGGCAACACCGCGACCGCTCAGCGGTCACAGATGACGTCGACGGTCATCCGTGACCGTCGGGCGGTCACGGATAATATTCAAGCCATCCGTGACCGCCCGGCGGTCACGGATGATATTCAACGAAATAAAAAAAATATTCCGGCAAAATACCGGAATATATATTTGTTTTTTGCGAATAAAATTTATGGTTGGACGATTTTTTTTATATAAACATCATTTAAGAGAATGATTTGTGTTATAAGTAAAGAAAATAAGAAAATAAGAGAGTTGGTGTTTTGTTTTTTAGAGATATAAGGAAAGATGAGAAGAAAAATAGTTGGTGTTTTGTTTTTTGGAAATATAAGGAAAGAGGAGAAGAAAAATTGTTGGTGTTTATGTTTTGGATTGGGAAATGAGGAAAGGAGGAAAAGTGTTGGGTTTTTTTAGAGAAGATAATTTGAGTGTAGTGAAAATTAATGGGAGGAATGGTGGGTATATATAGAATTTGGGTGAAAATTTTGAATTTTCAAAAAATTTGAATTTCCCCCCAATTCCAAGGTCTTTCGCGACCGCTCGACGGTCGCCCCAATTTCTTCGCGACCGCCCAACGATCACGAAAGACCCTTATTCGTGACCGCCCAGCGGTCACGAATAATTTTCATTCGAATTTTTTTATTTTCGTTTGTTTAATTAAGGTGCGATGTTTGTTAAATTGATAAAATAGTTACTACTAAGTAAATTAAAAGGGATTTTATCACAAAATCACACATTACATCTAAAACAACATGGTGTATATGATAATTAATTGTAGAACATAAAATAAGTTATTCGTTCATAGCTCGCCTATTCACATCGAATTCGCTATTTTAATATGTTAATTACTAATGTTGTACTAATTTATTACTTCAATTCACATGTAGTAATGAGACTTATTGTTAAAAATCATAAACACATCAAGATGAATCCATAAAATCAATTTTTTTTTATGAATATTATTCGTGACCACCGAGCGGTCACGAATGACCTTCATTCAACGTTTTTTGATTTTCGTTTGTTTAATTAAGGTGCGATGTTTGTTAAATTGATAAAATAGTTACTACTAAGTAAATTAAAAGAGATTTTATCACAAAATGACACATTACATATAAAACAACATGGTGTGTATGATAATTAGTTGTAGAACATAAAATAGGTTATTCGTTCATAGCTCGCCTAATCACATCGAATTCGCTATTTTAATATGTTAATTACTAATGTTGTACTAATTTATTACTTCAATTCACATGTAGTAATGAGACTTATTGTTAAAAATCATAAACACATCAAGATGAATCCATAAAATCAATTTTTTTTTATTAATATTATTCGTGACCACCGAGCGGTCACGAATGACCTTCATTCAACGTTTTTTGATTTTCGTTTGTTTAATTAAGGTGCGATGTTTGTTAAATTGATAAAATAGTTACTACTAAGTAAATTAAAAGAGATTTTATCACAAAATGACACATTACATATAAAACAACATGGTGTGTATGATAATTAGTTGTAGAACATAAAATAGGTTATTCGTTCATAACTCGCCTAATCACATCGAATTCGCTATTTTAATATGTTAATTACTAATGTTGTACTAATTTATTACTTCAATTCACATGTAGTAATGAAACTTATTGTTAAAAATCATAAACACATCAAGATGAATCCATAAAATCAATTTTTTTTTTATGAATATTATTCGTGACCGCCGGGCGGTCACGAATGACCTTCATTCAACGTTTTTTGATTTTCTTTTGTTTAATTAAGGTGCGATGTTTTTTAAATTGATAAAATAGTTACTTCTAAGTAAATTAAAAGAGATTTTATCACAAAATGACACATTACATATAAAACAACATGGTGTGTATGATAATTAGTTGTAGAACATAAAATAGGTTATTCGTTCATAACTCGCCTAATCACATCGAATTCGCTATTTTAATATGTTAATTACTAATGTTGTACTAATTTATTACTTCAATTCACATGTAGTAATGAAACTTATTGTTAAAAATCATAAACACATCAAGATGAATCCATAAAATCAATTTTTTTTTTTATGAATATTATTCGTGACCGCCGGGCGGTCACGAATGACCTTCATTCAACGTTTTTTGATTTTCTTTTGTTTAATTAAGGTGCGATGTTTTTTAAATTGATAAAATAGTTACTTCTAAGTAAATTAAAAGAGATTTTATCACAAAATGACACATTACATATAAAACAACATGGTGTGTATGATAATTAGTTGTAGAACATAAAATAGGTTATTCGTTCATAACTCGCCTAATCACATCGAATTCGCTATTTTAATATGTTAATTACTAATATTGTACTAATTTATTACTTCAATTCACGTGTAGTAATGAAACTTATTGTTAAAAATCATAAACACATCAAGATGAATCCATAAAATCAATTTTTTTTTATGAATATTATTCATGACCGCCGGGCGGTCACGAATGACCCCTCTTTCGTGACCGCCCAGCGGTCACGAAGCATGTCGCGACCGTTGGGCGGTCACGAACTTGTTTCGTGACCGTCCATCGGTCACGAATGAGGGGTCTTTCGTGACCGCCGAGCGGTCACGAATAATCTTCATTCAACGTTTTTTGATTTTCGTTTGTTTAAGTAAGGTGCGATGTTTGTTAAATTGATAAAATAGTTACTACTAAGTAAATTAAAAGAGATTTTATCACAATATGACACATTACATCTAAAACAACATGGTGTATATGATAATTAGTTGTAGAACATAAAATAGGTTATTCGTTCATAACTCGCCTAATCACATCGAATTCGCTATTTTAATACGTTAATTACTAATGTTGTACTAATTTATTAATTCAATTCACATGTAGTAATGAGACTTATTGCTAAAAATCATAAACACATCAAGATGGATCCATAAAAGCATTTTTTTATGAATATCATTCGTGACCGCCGGGCGGTCACGAATGACCCCTCTTTCGTGACCGCCCAGCGGTCATGAATGCCACTAGGGCAGCCATAGGCGGGAAGTTTCCCGCCTATGGCATCGGGTGACCGCGCAGCGGTCACGGGGTTGTTTCCCGTGACCGCTGGGCAGTCACGACATTGTTGGCCGTGACCGCTGGGCAATAGTTTGACTTTTATCCGTAGAATAGCCAGCAATAGTTTCTATTGAATGAATAACAGATCCCGACCCTAAAAAAGGTAATGCTTTGGAATAAACATGAGTAATTAAATGAAATAAAGCACTTCGATAAGAACTCATTCCTAAAGCTAGCATCATATAACCAAATTGAGACATTGTCGAATAGGCTAACCCCCTCTTGATGTCTTTTTTGAGCAAGAGCTAAAGTAGCTCCTAATAATATTGTGAGTATACCTATCAACGAGATCAAATTCATTATATAAGGTATAACTATAAAAAGAGGGAGAAGACGAGCTACAAGAAAAATTCCCGCTGCTGCCATAGTAGCAGCATGTATAAGAGCCGTAATGGGAGTAGGCCCTTCCATCGCATCAAGTAACCATATATGGAAGGCAAATTGTGCAGATTTAGAAACTGCACCGGCAGATAATAGAGTAGCACACAAAATTACAAATGGAAAATTGATTTCATTACTATAAATCAGGTTATTGACTATTTCGAATAAATCCCAAAATTCAAAACTACCTGTTATCCAATAAAAAACATAAAATTCCTAATAATAAACCGAAATCTCCTACACGATTCGTTATAAACGCATTTTGACAAGCATTTGCTGCAAGGGGTCTTGTGAACCAAAACCCTATTAATAAATAGGAACACACTCCAACCAATTCCCAAAAAATATAAATTTGTATCAAATTTGAACTAGTAAGTAGTCCCAACATCGAAGTATTAAAAATGCTCATATAAGAAAAAAATCTCAAGTATCCTTGATCGTGAACCATATAATTATCACTATAAATAAGAATCATAATTCCAACAGTAGTGATTAACATTAACATAATAGAAACAAGTGAATCGATCAAGTAACCAAATTCTAAAGAAAAATCATTATCGAGAGTCCAAGACCATACATATTGATAGATGGAATTGCTATTTATTTGATCAATAGACAGATGAGTTGAAAAAATCATGACAATACTTAACAATAAAATACTTTGAAAAGCCCACTCCTATTAACATAGGAACTGGAAGTGGAACAAAAGGTATGATCCACGCATATTGATATGTCTGTCTCATAAAAAAACATGTTTAATTCGTAATTAATATTAATTATTTCTGATTTACCAAATCTTATCTCTTTTAAAAGGAGTCAATAAAAAACAAAGATATACACTAACATAAATAGAAAAAATTGGTTAATAGATGTAACACCCCAAAAATTTAGAAGAAACTAAATTTATACTTTAGTCCTTGAATTTTTTAAAATTTCTATTTATGACCCTAAATGTTTAGAAAATTTTGCATTTGAGTCCCTAAGCTTAAAAGTTAGTCTTTTATTATTTTTATAGATCTCTAATCCTAAAACATATATTTTAATTTTAAATCTTAACCAAGATGATCGAATTATCTAGAAAATTACATAAATAAATATGTATTTAACAAAGAAATCTAATTATACTTATTTGAATTCTAATTATAAATAATTGAGGGACTTGATATGCAATTAACCAATTGATAAAATAAGCCATGACATCCTTAAGAGCATGATTAAAAGATTTTTTTTGTGCTTTATTATAAAATAATCAAAGTGGGACCTTAACATGATTTTTGCCTATAAATACTAGGCTTTCTTCCAACAACTTTCACACCCAAAATCATTTCAGTTTTTTCTTCTTTCTTCCTATGAGTCTCTAAGTTAGTGAGTCTACTTTTAGGCAAAATTCATCCCAAGTTCTTATTTCATCATTTTCTACCCGAAAATACCCCAAAACTTTTATTGTGCAGAAATTATCCATTCGGCCTTGCACCTTAGAAAAATCATGACTAATTGTAGAAAAATCTTTTTTGATCAAGGCCAATGACTGAATACTCCTTATGATGTTCTCTAACTTTCATATGAAGAAATTATTTGCAAATAATGTGATTTAGAAGTTCGAAATTCCTAAACCGTAGACTGGTGTCTAAAAATCTGAAAATAGGTTCTGTGTTTTCAAGAATTATTTAGCATAGCAAACCTTTGTGTTTTCACAAAATCTTGGATTCCCACATCTCTCATGATGCTAGAAACCATAAAACCAAAACTACGGTGATTTTTCAGTTTATTTGGCACAACCTTTGTTTTCTTAATTTATAAGTTTCATCGCCATCATAATTCAATGTATTTATCACACACATATATTTAATATGATATAGTATTAGTTATAATTAGATTATTATGATTTATAATCATGAATTGACATTTTTTTGATCTTATTTAAAGCATTTAAATGGTAGATTTATCATGTTTAACATACTATTTTCATAAGTCTTACAAGATTATTCTTGCCACTTCATGACCTAACCATCAAATAAAATTATTTATCATCCCTTATCACATGTTTTGATAAACCTCTCATTTTATATCTTTATATTTAAGTTATAAAACAAGTATATGCATTTTTAAACTTACTATGTAAAATAAAGTAATAATGACTAAGGTATACCTTTTAAGGTGTTATTTCGTATGATACTTATTTGCGTGTGGTTATTAAAAGTTTGAAATTGATTAAAGACTAAAAAGATGAGTTTTCCTAGAATTAGTTAAGTAATATGTTTTTTCTTTAAATTCATCATCTAAGATTTTCATATTTTGTATAATGACATAGATTAAGCCTATGTGTTATTTAATAAGATTTACATTGTAACTAACATTCTTAACAAGAACGTTCTCAATTTCACCAACATAAGAATTGAAAAAAAAATACTAATATTTGTTGTGGTGAATTATAAATTCAATTAATTAATATTATTTAAATTTATTAAATGTTTGAAGAAACTAATTAACACCATCAAGGTTTCCCGTACGAGTTAAGGTGATGTTCCATTTCTGATTTGTTATAGCCCCATTTGGCATCCGACCCTGAGGAACTTGGACAAAAAAGTCACTACTCCATTACCAAACCTCAAACAACCTATATTTTATCATAATCTTGTTTGGCATCTCATCTCATAACATGATTTTCTTACGCATCGTTAATTCATATCCAGTCATTTATTATTTATCATATCTATTCATAATCATGATAATTCTCCAATATTATAATCTCATCTGCTAGTTATTGAATTGTGCAAAGAGCAACAAACTATGTTCGGGACATGTAGCTCAAGGAGCAACGGATATTATCAAGTTCACTAGCTTGTTTGTTTATTTGTTATACCCATTGGGACGCCTTTGGGAAGTTGGGCCCAGGGATTGAGTCGACTTGCTGCCGGGCAGTAAGGACTGTCTGTTTAAGTAATTTAGCTTGATACCCATCTATTTAGGCGCCGCTTGCAGTCAGGAGTTGGCTGTAACTTGCGTGCTGGATCGACATGTACTCGACATGTCTCTTGATTGTTTGCAAGGTCGCTCCTCGTCGAGAGGTATAAGGTAGAATATTAGAAGTCATAACGCTGGATTTGTTTATTGTTAAGCACAAGTTCATTAAATATTCTATGAAAACTCTAGTACCATTGCTACATCAAATTGTCTAGTTGAACTGTTTCTACGGGTAAGATCACTCCCAAAATGTATCTAGTAGGTCACAATAAATTCTTGCATTACCAGTTCTTTTATATGAATCTTCAAGTCATTAAAGACTTATTCCTCGTTTCTTCTGCCAATTTCTCAGGATAAAATCAACATGGCAGCACGAACCAAGTAAATAATTGTTCACTCGTGCATTTTGGAATATTCGTGTTTTGTTTCTAGTGTACAACTATTAAAATAGTCACATTATTTGTAATACCAAGACTTCCGCTGTATATATCAAAAAAATAATTTAAAAATATGTATGGCTTTAATCTTGAACAAGTGAGACACCTTCATATGAGTTGCGCTTTAGTCTGGATTGGGTAAAGTGGCTGGCCACCACTGAACGAACTCGGATCGGAGCATGGCTCGTAGGGCGCGATCGTCATAGTATGGTACCATAGCCATTAGTTAAAATATTTGAACAAACATTAATCACTCAAAGATGTTTCACTAAAATATTCATATAGATTAAAACATATATTCTTACATCAAACACTGAACAACATAAAAGAGTTATAATTGGACTGTCGTATCTACATCTAACGCACGCTTCTTACCATGACTATTGTCACTACTTCTCTGCCATTGAATTTATGATAAAATAGGATCTACTTTTGGTACATATGCTTTAAGTTTGTCAATTAATTCATTTGCAGTACGTGCAAAGATGAAAATTTCACGAGCCGCCAGCTTCATAAACTCGTGCTCCACACAATGATCTAGAAAAGACAACAATCCATTATAGAAACCATTGACATTGTAGAGCCCTATAGGTTTTTTATGCATGTTTAACTGTGCCCATGAAGCTATGTAGAAAATTTCTTCCAGTGTTCCTAACCCCCTAGGTAATGCAATAAAAGCATCAAAATTATAATACATATTAGCTATTCTTTCATGCATGTTAGGTACTATAACCTCCTTCCATAAGATTGGACCATCAGAATTCATGTCAGCTAAGGCTTTTGGTATGATCCTTAACACACTACCTTTATTTGAAAATGCACTAGTCGCAACACACCCCATTAACCTTAAACTTCCTCCCCAACTTAATCTTTCTCGCAGCTAATATGTTTCCCAAACTACTTGCTACCTCCAGAAACTCTCGATCTTTTCTTGTACTAGACCCATAAAAGACACAAATGGATTTTACTTGTCGAGTTGAAGATTTTTCCATCTCAATTTTTTTCTCTGATAATTTGGTATGTGTCAATGTGTGATCTTCGATATCATAAAATAACTATTTATAAGAAAACATAGTAGGCGTACTGAGGAAGCTTTTGAAACAATAAAAATACAACACCTTCAATAATAATAATTAATTAAATAGCGTCTCCAACAATCTATCTTTTATGAATAGCTTCCCCTCGTCCTTGATGATATGGCATTTACCAATCTAAGAAAACGCATTCATATCGTTGTACCCCATCATCTGTTATTTGTGCCTATTAAAAATAATATATATATATATATATATATATATATATATATATATATGTGTGTGTGTGTGTGTGTGTGTGTGTGTGTGTATAGAGATAAGACCGTCTAAATTTTATTTGTACTGAAAAACTAAATATATGCATAATTCTTAAAATACGTGCATGCACTTATAAGGAAAAATTATGCAACCTTATTTTCCTCCTGTGTTTTGTCTAAGTATCCAAATCTATTCATTTGAATAAAAAAAATTCCAAAATAATGATAATATCATAGTAATAATAAATCACAAAAACTTCTATGTTATATTACAATTAAAATTACTCGTGTTCTTTGTGATAGTTATTTTTTTTAATTAACATGATTTATTGACAAAAAAAATGGATTAAAAATTTTAGTACTCAAAATTTTAATAATATTAAAGATTTTTTTAATTTCTCTATATTATGCTCATTAGTTAAAACCTTTATTTTAAGATTTCAAAAACACAAACATATTTTACACAAACAAGTCACATACTTCTAAACCTTAATTTTAGTCCCAATCATTATACCATTAAAAAAAACAATACAAAACCGCCCAACGGCTATAATGGCCATATCTCCTTCTATAAATACATCATTTTTTATACTACAAAACACACACTCATCTTCATCTAACTTCTCTCTACCAAAAACGAATTATTTGGTTCAAGTAATTCTTGTTGTAATTTTTGTTACTTTCATTTTTATTTTTCTTCTAAATGATGAAGAAACGTCATTTGAATTTGCTATTGTATTTTAGGATTCACAATACCTTTCCTATTTCTTGCTCTTGGTATGAGTTTACTACTATTATGTAAGTTCAGTTGAATATTGCATCTTGAATAATAAGACATTTATTCGAATAGTCTTCTTCTACTTATATAGTTGTTATAATGTGTGAAACATCAAAACTTGATTAACATAATTATATTAAGCTAATCAAAAAAGTACAAAAATAATTACTGAACTCTCGCATATTATGACACAAAAATCATAAGAGTTGAATTTTCTTCTTCCGAGAAAATGGGTTTACGACTTCTTATGGTGTTAAGTATTAGTCCTTAAGGATAAAATTAATCGAGATATTGGTTAGAAATACTTCTCTTTTGGGATACATTAGTCTTGTTTAAAAAAAAGGATGGCATTTTAGGTATCAAATACAAAGAGATATTCACTTTGGAATATAGATTGACTATCCGGTCTTGTTAATGGTTATAAGTTTGTTAAATTTAAGTAGTGGACACAAGACTAATAATTTGAAGGTGAAATCGTAATCCTTTATCTTCACAACAATTCCGCTAAGAATCTGGGGACCTGATTCCTGTAAGGAGGGGGGATCGTAACGCCCCAAAAATTTAGAAGAAAATCAATTTATACTTTAGTCCTTGATTTTTTGAAAATTGCTATTTTAACCCTAAATGTTTAGAAAAAATTGCATTTGAGTCCCTAAGCTTAAAAGTTAGTCTTTTATTATTTTTATAAATCTCTAATTCTAAAACATATATTTCAATTTCAAATCTTAAATAAGATGATCGAATTATGTAGAAAATTACATAAATAAATATGTATGTAACAAAGAAATCTAATTATACCTATTTGAATTTTAATTATAAATAATTGAGGAACTTAATATGCAATTAATCAATTGATAAAGTAAGCCATGACATATTTTTGATGATGTAAGCCATGACATCCTTAAGAGCATGATTAAAAGGTTTTTTGTGATTTATTATAAAATAATCAAAGTGAGACCTTAATTAAAAGTATTTTAACATGATTTTTGCCTATAAATAGTAGGCTTTCTTCCAACAATTTTCACACCCAAAATCATTTTAGTTTTTCCTTATTTCTTCCTATGAATCTCTAAGTAAGTGAGTCTACTTTCAGGAAACATTCATCACAAGTTCTTATATCATCATTTTCTACCCGCAAATACCCCAAAACTTTTATTGCGCAGAAATTATCATTCGGCCATGCACCTTAGAAACATTATAACTAATTGTAGCAAAACCCTTTCTGATCAAGGCCAACGGCTGAATACTTCTTATGATGTCCTCTAACTTTCATATGAAGAAATGTTTTTCAAATAATGTGATTTAGATGGTCAAAATTCCTAAATCGTAGAGTGCTGTCTGAAAATTCAAAAATAGGTTCTATATTTTCAAGAATTATTTAGCATAGCAAACCTTTGTGTTTTTACAAAATCTTTGATTGCCACGTCTCTCATGATGCTAGAAACCATAAAGCATAAAAAGATTTAAAAACCAAGTTCATTTGGATGTCCGATCAAAGATAAAACCAAAACTGCGGTGATTTTTCAGTTTCTTTGGCACAACATTAGTTTTCTTAATTTATAAGTTTAATCGCCATCATAATTCAATGTATTTATCACACACATAAATTTAACATGAAAAGATTATTTATCATTTTAGATTATGTTATAATTTGGTTATTATGATTTATAATCATGAATTGACATTTTTTTGATCTTATTTATAGCGTTTAAATGTTATATTTATCATATTTAACATATTATTTTCATAAGTCTTACAAGATTATTCTAGCCACTTCATGACCTAACCATCAAATAAGATTACTTGTCATCCCTTATCACATGTTTTGATAAACCTCTCATTTTATATCTTTATATTTAAGTTATAAAACAAGTATATGCATTTTTAAACTTACTATGCAAAATAAAGTAATAAATGACTAAGTTATACCTTTTAAGGTGTTATTTTGTATGATACTTATTTGGTGTGTGGTTATTAAAAGTTTGGAATTGATTAAAGACTAAAAACATAAGTTTTCCTAGAGTTAGTTAAGTAATATGTTTTTCTTTAAATTCATCATCTAAGATTTTCATGTTTTGTGTAATAACATAAATTAAGCTTATGTGTTATTTACTAAGATTTACATTGTAACTAGCATTCATAACAAGAACGTTCTCAATTTCACCAACATGAGAATTGAAGAAAAAGTACTAATATTTGTTGTGGTGAATTATAAATTCAATTGATTAATATTATTTAAATTTGTTAAAGGTTTGACGAACTAATCAACGCCATCAAGGTTCCTCGTACGAGTTAAGGTGAGGTTCTATTTCTGATTTGTTCTAGCCCCGTTTGGCATCCGACCCTGAGGAACTTGGACAGAAACGTCACTATTCCATTACCAAACCTAGAACAACCTATATTTCATCATAATCATGTTTGGCATCTCATCTCATAACATGATTTTCTTACTTATCGTTAAATCATATCCAATCATTTATTATTTATCATATCTATTCACAATCATGATTATTCTCCAATATAAAAAAGAAAGAGATGATTTCGGTTTTTTAACAATTTTCAGAAGAGAAACAGAATTTCCTTTCGGTCCACCTAAAAAACGACTTTCCTTTTTTAAACCCATTTTAACGAAACTCAAAAAGAAATTTGAAAAATTAAGAAAGAAGTATTTTCGAGTTCAAATAGGTTTGAAAGAAAATAAAAAATCAGTTCAAACGTTTCAAAAGAACTTTCAAAAGTAAATCCAATTCCATTATTTCGATTAAGCGAAGTAGATGAATCAAGTAAAATTAAAGAAGAAATAGGTTACCTAACCATCACTCAGATAATTCACGAATCATTTAGTCAAATCTCATCCCCCGATTTAACAAATTCTTCATTAACAGAAAAAAAAATGAAGAATCTGACTGATCGAACAAGCATAATTCGAAATCAAATTGAAAGAATCACAAAAGAGAAACAAAAACTAGCTCCAAGCATAAATAATATTAGTCCTAACAAAGCAAGTGCTAATATTGAATAATTAAAAAATTGCAACTACTAAAATGAAGGAATGCTCAATTATTCTCGAAATTTCCCTTTTTTGCTATTTTTCATTGAAAGAATATACAAAAAAATATGTTTATCTATCATTACTATTCCCAGAATAAATACAGAACTTTTTATTGAATCAACAAAAAAAAACTATAGATAAACCGCCCTTCAATAATGAAAGAAACCAAGATCTAATTAATTAAATAAAGAAAAATAAAATTCTGTTTATTTCAACTATAAAAAGTCACTTAATAATATTAGTAATAGAAAAAGTAATTCATATATTTTTTATGACTTATCCCACGTGTCACAAGCATATGTATTTTATAAAATATCACAAATCCAAGTATCTAGCTTGGATAAATTACGACCTGTTCTTCAATATCAAGAAATCCCTTTTTTACTTAAGCCTGAAATAAAGGATTTTTTTTGAAAGACAAGGAATGTTTCATTCAAAATTATGATATAATCAATTTCTAAATTATGGAATGAATCAATGGAAAAACTGGTTAAGAGGGCATTATCAATATGATTTATCTCCGATCAGGTGGTCTAGATTAATATCCCAACAATGGGAAAATATAGTTCATCATGGTCATATAGGTAAAAAACGAAATTTAAAGAAATGGAATTCAGATGAAAAAGACAAATTAAGTGATTCCAAAAACAAAAAAAAAATGGAAGTATATGCATTATCGAATCAAAAAGAGAATTTTCAAAAATACTATAGATATGATCTTTTATCATATAAATTTCTTAATTCTGAAGAATGTTTTTTTTATGGATCTTTGTTTCAAGTAAATAATAATATAGAAATTTCTTATAACATGCACAAAGACACCCTTTTTAATATGTTGAGGAACGCCCCTATCAATAATTCTGTCGATATTCTATCTATTGGAAAAACGGCCAAGAGAAAATATTTGGATTGAAAAAATTTCCATTTAAAATTTTTCCTTTTAATCTAACATGATTTCCTTACTCATCTTTAAATCATACTCAACCATTAATTATTTAATATATATTAATTCATAATCATGGTAATTTGTCAATTATCTCATCTGGTTCTTGAACTGTGCAAAGAGAAACGAACTATGTTCGGGACATGTAGCTCAAGGAGCAACGGATATTATTTGGTTTACTAGCTTATTTACTTATCACCCATTGAGACGCCTTTGGAAAGTTGGGCCCAGGGATTGAGTCGATTTACTGTTGGGCGCAGTGAGGACTGTCAGTTTAAGTAGTTTCGCTTGATACCTATTTATCTAGTTTCCGCTTGTAGTCAGGAGTTGGCTGTAACCCGCGTGCTGGATCGGCATGTACTCGAGCATGTCGCCTATTTTGTTTGCGAGGTTGCTCCTCGTTGGGAGGAGGTATAAGGTAGTATTTGAAAGTCATAAAGTTGGATTTGTTTACTGTTTAGCACATGTTCATAAACTCTTCTCAGAATACTCTGGTACTATTATACATCAAATTATCTGTTAGATTGTTTCTATCGGTAAGATCACTCCTAGAAATACATCAATTGAATTATGTTAATTCTTGCATTGCCAGTTGTTACGTATGAATCTCACTAACTCAGCAAAGACTTATTCCTCGTTTCTTCTGTCTGTCCATTCCCCAGGATAAGACCGACGTGGCAACATGGACTATGTGAATATTCTTGCCTTTTGCAATGTCCGTATAATTGAAAATATTTTATCTCTGTTGCGTAATTATCAAAGTTCTCAATTTTTTTGTATTTTTAAGACTTCCGATGTGTATACTAAAAGTTAATCTTTTTTTTTATCATAATGTGTATGGTTGATCCTAGACAGTGATATCCCTTCTTAAGAGTTGTGTTTCAGTCGGAGTTGGGTAATGTGACTAATCACCACCGAACCAACTCGGATTGGATCACACTCTTGGGGCGCGGTCGTCACATAAACACAAGAAGATTCATAGCAATCCAAAAGTGCACAAGTGTTGAAGAAGAGGAAACGTAACATTATAAATAGAGGTTGTGTGTAATTAAGCGAAAAAACAAGTCTTAGGCACGGTTTCTAGAGTTATATTCAGTGCATAAGTTGAGTGCTTTTAGACTTGATTTATCGAGTTTTGTTTAGTTAATTAGTTCTAAGTGATGTAGATTTAAGTAGCCAGATAAATGGAGTTGGTTTTCTTTGACCCCTCGGGTTTGCATCTCGATTGTTCTTAGAACGATTGAGAGAGGTTTTTGTAAATTCATTATTGTCAACCTTCTTAGTCTTTATTGGCCCGAAGCTCTTGCTTTTTTTCTTCTATACGAAGGATTCATTTCATATTTTATTATGGATGAATCGATTAGTATTGATGATTTATTACACCGCCCTTATGAGATGACTCATAGACCTTACTTATTGAAGTTCTATAACATTGATATTAAGTACTTTTCCCTTAAAGGCACAACTGATTATATTTTTAAAATCTAAGAGTACTTTCATCTCATGTTCTTTTTATTTCTGTTGCAACTCAAGTGTCTCAAATGGTGTAATCATTAAACCAATGTGCGTCCAAATTTGATACTAAGTCTGATCCAGCAATTTCAACTATTAATGTCTTTCTCATATTTCTTACAGAACAAAATAATCAAATGTTAGACGTGGACTATGCCCCATTTCACAAGTACATTACAAACTAATTGCAATATTGTTTTGGTAATAAAATGAACAAAAATCCCTTAGGCTACATCAGTCTCTAAATTAGATAAAGGAGGTGGTTAGGGAGTAAGCAAAACACTAATTTCCCCAACATAACACATGAGGTTTTTGCCATTGCATCCGCAAATGTAACACCCGAAGAATTAGGAAGAAAATAAATTTATACTTCAGTCCTTGAACTTTTAAAAGTTTCTATTTTTGACCCTAAATATTTAGAAAAAAAATTCCTTTTAGTCCCTAAACTTAAAAGTTAGTCTTTAATTATTTTTATAGGTCTCTAATCCTAAAACATATATTTCAATTTCAAATATTAACCAAGATGATCGAATTATCTAGAAAAATTACATAAGTAAATATGTATGTAACAAAGAAATCTAATTATACCTATTTGATTTTAATTATAAATAATTGAGGGACTTGATATACAACTAATCAATTGATGAGGTAAGCCATGCTATCTTTCTGATAGTGATATCTTTTTGATGAGGTAAGCCATGACAGCCCAAAATCATCCGATTTTGAAATTTTTTCCTGAAATAAGAGTTGTACATTTTTGTGTTTCCATTTGGAAAACAATTTTTCCAGATTTTTATCTTGTTATTTTCTACCCAAAAAGACGACAAAATTTTAACTGGACAGGAAATGTCGATTCTACACCTACACCTAGGGGTGGGTTATCATACCTGAAATTCGGGTACCCTATCCGACCCAATCGGGTAATACCCGAATTTTGGGTATTAATACCCGAACCGTATCCGAAGATTCGGGTACCCTAACCAAATACGGTTATTCGGGTACGGGTTCAAGTAGAGGGTTTTAAAAATTTAGGGTACCCGATACCCGATTATAACAATATATGTATTTTTTTTCCTTTTTTCTTTTTCCCTTTCTTTTTCTTTTTTCTTTCCTTTTCTATTTTCTTTCTCTTTCTTTTCTTTTTTCACTGACTCACTGTTTCTTTCTTTTTCCTTTCTCAACTCACTAACTCACCGGATTAATTCTGTTACACAAATCACTTCAGCAATTAAAAATTAGGTTTCAAACAAAAAAAGGGATTCCAAATTTCCAACCATGAGAGATTAAACTAGCACTTGCTTCATGGCTGCAGCAATACACAGAAGTAACCAACATAATTTAATAACACTGTGATATAAATATAATATTGTGTGTCAGTGTGTATAGTTATATGTTGTTAACATATTATTAAAAAAGTTGAAAATTGTCGAGATTAGCTCCAATAATTGTGAAGAATAGATAAAAGGATAGTCATTCTCCGCCATTGGACGCCATTCGGGTACCGCAAACCCGAACACCCCAAATATTGATAGAGTACTGGGTAGGGATTTTACCCTACCCGAACTACCCGATACCCGGAAAAACTCTACCCGAACCCACCCCTACCTACACCTTAGAAATTTCGTATCAAATAGTAAAAACATTATTTTAATACTAATTTTCGGATACATACCCTACTTGGTGTCTTCTATCTTTGTATGAAGACATCTTTCCCAAATAATATGATCTAGAAGGCCGTAATACATAAACCGTGAACTGCAGCCAAGAAATCCGATAGCAACTCTTATGTTGCAAGAATTATTTAGCACATCAAACCTTTGTGTTTTCACAAAATATTGGGTTCCCACATCTCTTATGATGCTAGAAACCATAAACCATAAAAAGATTTGAAAACCAAGTTTATTTGGATGTCCGATCAAAGGCAAAATCAAGTATTTATCACACACGTATTTATCACACACGTAAATTTAACATGATATAGTATCAGTTATAATTATATTATTATGATTAATAACCATGAACTGGCATTTTTTTATTTTTTTTTATTTATAGCGTTTAAATGGTATATTTATCATGTTTAACATACTGTTTTCATAAGTCTTACAAAATTATTCTTGCCACTTCATGACTTAACCATCAAATAAGATTATTTATCAAAATGAACATTCCTTATCACATGTTTTGATAAATCTCCCATGTTTATATCTTTATATTTAAGTTATAAAACAAGTATATGCATTTTAAACTTACTATGTAAAATAAAGTAATAAATGACTAAGTTATATATTTTAAGGTATTACTTCGTATGATACTTATTTAGTGTGTGGTTATTAAAAGTTTGAAATTGATTAAAGATTAAAAAGACGAGTTTTCCTAGAGTTAGTTAAGTAATATATTTTTAAGGATTGATTATGCATCAAATTGGGTAGTTAATCAAACTTTACTTGTTACAGTTACTTGTCGTCGAAATGACTTTAACATGAACACTCATAGTCATAAGTTTGAAAATATGGTTGTTTAATATAATTTTGAGGTATAAATAAGGTGGTTAAAACAACCTATATTCAATATTCAATTAAAACATATATTTTTCTTTAAATTTATCATCTAAGATTTTCATGTTTTGTGTGATGGCATAAATTAAGCCTATGTGTTATTTACTAAGATTTACATTGTGAGTAGCATTCTTACCAAGAACGTTCTCAATTTCACCAACATGAGAATTGAAGAAAAAATACTAATATTTGTTGTGGTGAATGATAAATTCAGTTGATTAATATTATTTAAATTTATTAAAGGTTTCACGAACTAATCAACGCCATCAAGGTTCCGCGTACGAGATAAGGTGAGGTTCCATTTCTAATTTGTTCTGGCCCCGTTTGGCATCCGGCCCTGAGGAACTTGGACAGAAAACCCACTACTCCGTTACCAAACCTCGAACAACCTATATTCCATCATAATTTTGTTTTGCATCTCATTCCATAACATGATTTCCTACTCATCGTTAAATCGTATCCAATCATTTATTATTTATAATATAGATTCATTATTATGATAATTCTCCGATATTTTAATCTCATTTGCTGGTTCTTGAACTGTGCAAAGAGCAACGAACTATGTTCGGGACATGTAGATTAAGGAGCAACGGATATTATCCGGTTACTAGGTTATTTGTTTATCTATTATACCCATTGGGACGCCTTTGGAAGTTGGGCACAAGGATTAAGTCGAGTTACTGCTGGGCAGTAAGGACTGTTGATTTAAGTAATTTGCTTGATACCCATCTATCTACGCACCGCTTGCAGTCAGGAGTTGGTTGTAACCCGCGTGCTGGATCGACATGTACTCGAGCATGTCTCCTGATTGTTTGCGAGGTCGCTCCTCGTCGGTAGGTATAAGGTTGACTATTAGAAGCCATAAGGTTGAATTCGTTTATTGTTAAGCACAAGTTCATTAACTATTCTATGAAAATTCCAGTACCATTGCTATATCAAATTATCTAGTTGAACTGATTCTACCGGTAAGTTCACTCCTCGAAATATATCCATTAAATCACAATTAATTCTTGCATTGCCAGTTCTTTTATATGAATCTACTAAGTCATTAAAAACTTATTCCTCGTTTCTTTTGTCCATTCCCCAGGATAAAAATCAACATGGCAGCATGGATTAAGTGAATAATTGTTCAAGCGTGCATTTTGGAATATTCGTATTTTGTCACTAGTGCATAACCATTAAAAAAAGTCACATTGTTTGTAATACAAGACTTTCGCTGTATATATCAAAATATATTTTATAAAACGTGTATGGTTTTGATCTTGAACAAATGAGTTCCCTTCGTATGAGTTACGCTTTAGTCTGAGTTGGGTAAAGTGACTGATCACCACTGAACCAACTCGAATAGAAGCATGGCTCGTGGGGCGCGGTCGTCACAGCAAAGGTGTTCTATGACCTAGCAATCCAACGTAGCTTGTTGTCCCACGGTTTGTGTAGAAGTGTTCAACACTCTTCAATCAGCTGTTTGAGCGGTGACCATCAATTTAATTCTCCATAATAGCTCAATAGCCTCAGTGAATTACAATGTAGAGTTGAGAAAGATGATTATGTTTAGTTGATGATGTACATATATGTATACATAAAGCTTAAGTCTAGTTAGGTGTGAAATAAATGAGAATCACATATCACCCTTGACTATATTCATATCTAGCAACTACAATTAATATATAATATTTATATTATACACTCACTCTGAAGCTAGAGCATATAAGGCATATGTGCCAAGCTTGTCATATATATATATATATATATATATATATATATATATATATATCTTATTCGAGGACCGCAGAGAGACCCTTTGAGAAAATCAACCAACTGATCATTTGAGTTGCCGAACCATATGACAATTTCCTTTGCGACTAACTTCTCCCTTATGAAATGACAATCAACCTCAATATGCTTTGTTCTCTCATGAAAGACGGGATTTGATGAATATGTAATGCTACTTGATTATCGCAAACAAGCTTATTTGGTTCAGTATTGCGCAATCTCGACTCATTTAGCAACTGCGTTAGCCATATAAATTCACATGTTGCCAAAGCCATAGCGTAGAATCCAACTTTTGCACTTGATCTAGCTACTATGTCTTGTTTCTTACTTTTCTATGAAATAAGGTTCCCACCTATCAGAATACAATATCCGGAAGTAGAGCACCTATTAACTGGAGATCCTACTCAATTTGCATCTAAATAGACTATAATCAGAGTATTTCCATGATCACTATAGTATAACGCTTTTCAAGGTGCTCCTTTATTATATCTCAATATACGAATGGTAGCATTCCGGTGAGTGTCGCATGGAGAATCCAGAAATTGACTGATAGTGCTGACAAAAATGATATGTCAAGGCGAGTTAGTCCAAGACAGTTTAGCCGTCCAACTAACCTTCTATATTTTCCTTGGTCATCTATTTGCTTCCCCGCTTTTGGTAACAACTTTAATGTTTAGATCCATTGGGGTGTCGACATGTTTCGCATCTAACGTTCCTATTTCTTGAAGAATATATTCGAAGCGTATCTTTGCTGAGATATAACAATATCGTTCAATACCCAAGAAAGATCAAAGTTTTTCCAAATCTTTGGTTTCAAAGTGACCAAAGAGACGTTGTTTCAACTGTGTGATTCTTTTTTCATCGCCTTCAGTAATAACATTGTCATCAACATACACGACCAGATATATGTTGTGTCCTTCTGAGAGTGTCGGTAGAATACATAATAATCTTCTTCACTTCGTATCATGCCAAAATCCTTCACGATATCACTAAAATGACCAAGCCAAGCCTGAGAAGATTTCTTAAGACCATACCCCCCCCCAACAAAACCAGGTAGTTGCTCCATATATACCTCTTCTTGAAATGTCCCATGAAGAAAGGCATTCTAGATATCGAGTTGATCCAGAGGCCAATGCTGAATAGCATTTAAAGAAATAAGAACTTGGATAAAAGCCATTTTAGCAACCGCTGATAAGGTATCCCCATAGTCAAGTCCATAGATTTGAGTGTACCCTTTTGCTACACGACGATCTTTAAGTCAATCAATTTCACCATTTGGACCACTTTTAATTGTGTACACCCAACGACATCCAACAATTGTTTTACCAGATGGTAACAGATCAAATTCCAAGTGCAACTGGAGTGGAGAGCAGTCATTTCATCAACCATCGCTTTATTCCATCCGAGATGTGCCATAGTCTCACCTACACCTTGAGGAATGGAAACTGAGGACTGAGATGTAAGAAAGGCATAATGGTGTGGAGATATACAATGATAGCTCAAAAATTTGTAAATGGGATTTGAGTTATGAGTAACTCGAGTACATTTTCTTACCGCAATCGACCCTTTGAGCTATTTTTTGGGGATTGCAGTCACACGCACTGCTGATGGTTTATTCTTATCTCAAAGCAAGTATGCCTCGGAAATTACTGAACGTGCCGGGATGGCTTCTTGCAAACCTTCAGCAACTCCAGTCGACACCAAGTCGAAACTTGGCGCTTCTTGGGGCTCGTATTTTTCCGATCCCACTCTCTATCGAAGCTTGGCTAGTGCACTGCAGTATCTTAACTTTACACGTCCGGATCTGTCCTATGCCGTACAACAAGTGTGTCTTTATATGCATAGTTCAAAGGAAGGACACATGGCTGCCCTCAAGCGCATTATCCAATACGTCCAAGGTACTCTTCACTTCGGCCTTCACTTGTCCCGTTCAATCGTGAACTCTCTTCGTTCCTTCACTGATGCTGATTGGGGAGCATGCCGGGATACTCGTCGGGCTACCTCGGGATATTGTGTCTTTTGGAGGGATAACTTAATCTCTTGGTCTTCTAAACGGCAAACGGCCTTATCTCGTTCCAGTGTTGAGGCCGAATATCGAGCAGTTGCTAATGTGGTTTCTGAAGCTTGTTGGTTAAGAAATCTTCTATTGGAGCTTCAAATCCCCCTTTCCACGGTCACGGTTGTTCATTGTGACAATGTTAGTGCTATCTATCTATCGAAAAATTCGGTTCAGCATCAACGCACTAAGGACATTAAACTTGACATCTATTTTGTTCAAGAAAAGGTCGCGCGCGGTCAAGCCCGCATTCTTCACGTCATGTCTCGTTTCCAAGTTGCGAACATCTTCACAAAGGGATTGCCTCGGATTTTGTTTGACGAATTTAGATCCAATCTTAGCGTTCGTGGACCTCCAGCTTCGACTCTGGGAGTAGGGGTGGGAACGGGACGGGACAATTCCCATTCCCGTCCTGTTCCGCGGGAATTTCGATTGCGGGACAAATCCCGTTCCCGTTCCCGTTTCCGCCTGCCACGGCGGGACGGGATTCCCGCCAATCGCGGGACGGGAACGGGAATCGTTTCTGGATTCCCGTGGGAGGCGGGAATCCCGTCGATTTCCAGAACATAAATATTTTAGAGGGGATTTGGGGGTCTATTGCTAAAAGAAAATAAAAAGTGGGGAACTAAGTAGATATAATAAAACATTGGGGCAAAAAATAAAAAGAAAACACAAGTGTAATATGAATATGATTATTGTCTATTGATGGTTTCATGGTTTGGACTTGGACAAATTTTGGATTCTAGTTATTTGAATTGTGATATTTGTAATCGTTAGATAATCTTTGACTTGTGAGCCGCGGAGTTGGAGATTTTTTACTTTTTTTCGTGATTTGTGAGCCACACAGAAGGGGAAAATGTGGGGAAACATTTTTCCCCACTTTTCCCCCAGTTTATATTCTGGAAATTGGCGGGATTCCCGCGGGAATCCCGCCAATTTCCAGAATTTCCAGCGGTCTAGAAAGCTTCCAGGCCCCCTGGAAATTGGCGGGATTCCCGCAGGGAATCCCGCCATCAACGGGATCCCGTGTTCACGGGATCCCGTTCCCAGTGGGACGGGAACGGGAAGGCGTTTCCCATTCCCGTGACCACGGGATCCCGTGGAAGGAGATCCCGTGGGACGGGTTTCCCTCTCGTTCCCACCCCTATCTGGGAGTGTATTAGAGTAAGTAATTATTGTATATAATTATAGTATTTGTCCTAGACTAGGTATCTTACCTTTCTTATTATGCTAGACTAGGTATCTTACCTTCCTTATTATGATGCTACACTAGGTATCTTACCTTCCTTATTGTACTAGACTATGTATCTTACCTTAATTAGGTTTACTTGTAAGTTGTATATAAACTACAATTGATGAATAAAATACACTAGGTTTATTTTTTAGAGTTAGGTGACTTAGGTCGGACTTAGAAGCATTCGCCAAATCTTACCCGCAACTTTGCAATCTCGGAGAGTGTGGATCACCAACTCCTCATTGGTTGGGCAAATATCACAAGCCCAATCATCCTTCATCATGCGTGTCTTCTTCCTTAAGTGATTAGTTGCAAGTCTATTTTGCACCGCTAATCAAACGAAGAACTTAATTTTGTTACTACACGGAATTCGCCAAACCCACGCACTCCTTCAACATTATTAGGCGAGTCTGCATACTAATTCCAGTATCAAATATATCAAAAAAGTGTGAAATCAAGTTTCTACGTGTTACTTATATGGGTTCACATCAATTTTGGAGCGATCTGTTGTCTGGTTTCGAACCACGTAATTTTTTTTAAATATTTAAACAACTATATATATATATATATATTACATATTATATACAGTAATCCACTCACTAAATTCCAGCTTTCTCTACTCACAGTATCTCTATTTCACGTCACCGCAAATGGATTCGGATCCGACCCACATAACCCATGATTTCCCACCTTTCTTCCGGGTCCACACCACCGGCCACATCGAAAGACTCATCCCCCACAATTTCGTGCCGCCTTCGCACCACCCCCAAACCGGCGTCACATCCAAAGACGTCGTCATCTCGCCGGAAAACCACGTTTCAGCTCGGATCTACCTCCCTAAAACCACCCAACAAACCCCGAAACTGCCCCTCCTGATCTACATCCACGGCGGAGGTTTCTCAATCGAGTCCGCCTTTTCCTCATTTTACCACCGCTACTTGAACGCCCTAGTTTCACAATCCGAAATGATTGCGGTTTCAATCGAGTACAGATTGGCACCGGAGCACCCGATCCCCGCTTGTTATGACGATTCATGGGCTGTCTTAAAATGGGTGGAATCGCATTTAACCGGGTCGGGTCCCGACCCGTGGTTAAACGAGTATGCTGACTTTAACCGGGTTTATTTGGCGGGCGACAGTGCGGGTGCAAACATTGCGCATAATATGGTTACCCGGGTTAGTAATAGCACCGGGTTCGAACTGTTGGGTTTTAAAATTACGGGTTTGGTTTTGATCCACCCGTTTTTCGGGAACGGTGGGCCCGACAAGCTGTGGGATTTTATTTGCTCTGACCCGACCGGACCCGGTGATGTTAGATTGAACCCGGCTGGGGATACGGGTCTTTTGTCGGGTCTGAAGTGTGAACGGGTTTTGGTTTGTGTTGCGGAGGAGGATTTTTTGAGGAAGCGGGGTTTGTATTATTATGAGGCGTTGAAAAAGAGTGAGTGGAAGGGTGTGGTGGAATATTTTGAGACAGCTGGGGAGGGACACGTGTTTCATTTGTTTGATCCGAGGTGTGACCAGGCAGGGTCTTTGATGAGAAGAATCGTTGGCTTCATCAAGTGCGAAGAGCATATTAATTCGCGTTTTTAGTGAGTTAAAAGTTTTAATTGTTGCAGTGTCGTTTGTACTTGTGTTATTTAAGTTGAATTATATGTTTAAAACCGATGTTTAAGTTGCTTAAGTCGCACTATCGTTGGTATTATGATATATTATCAATTATGAGAAGAACATGTTTGAGTCGCATTACCATTGCGTAATTGTGTTATTTAATTGGCCAATATTCATGTATAAATTGTGTTACCAAGTAGTAATATGACCTATGTATCGAAAAAAAAGTGAGTATTACTATTACCTTTTGAATATGAAACCTCCGGGCTAGGGGTGGGTAAACTGCAATTCGGTTAGGGTACCCGTATTTTCGGGTAGGGTACCCGTATTTTCGGGTAGGGTAAAACCCCTACCCGATACCCTAACCGAATATGGGGTACCCGATCGGTTTCGGGTACCCTATATTTCGGGTACCCCAAACTTCGAGTTTGGGGTACCCGAATAATTTCCAGTGGCCTTTTTTTGCCCACTGGAAATCGGCCAAATCAGTCCCCAAGGGATTTTTTTTTAAAATCCCTGTTTCCAATTGCTTCCGCTGCCGGGGGATACATCGGAGAGTCGCCGCTGCCGCCGCCGATTGAGTTCCCTGGACAGTTTTCAGTCCCCTGTTTTCAAAACAGGGGATTTATTATGAGAGGGAGTCGCCGCGCCGCCGCCGATTGAGTTCCCGAGAGTGAGAGAGCGTCGCGGCCCAGCAGTTGAGACTTGAGAGGGAGAGGGAAGGAGCACCGTCGCCGGAGAGAGAGAGAGAACATCGTATCGTCGGGCGTCGGTTGACAGGGAGAGGGAGAGGGAGAGAGAGGAAGCTCTCGGGCGCGTCGCGGAGGCGGACGGAGCAGTGAGAGTGACGGAGAAGGAGACGGACGGGGCGGCGCGGCGGCGGCGCGGAGGCGAACGGAGCAGTGAGAGTGAGATTTGAAAAAAAAAAATAAAGAGTGAAATGAGAGAGAGAGTGAGGCGCGGTGACAGAGAGTGAAAGAAGAGAGAAAGAGAAGGAAAAAGAAAAGGAAAGAAAAAAGAAAGAAAGGGAAAAAAAATAAAAAAGGGAAGTGTATTTTTTATTCGGGTATTAGGGTACCCGAAATTTTCCAAAATCTCTACCCGAACCCGAACCCAAAATACCCTATTCGGTTAGGGTACCCGAATTTTCGGGTACGGGTCGGGTATTAATACCCGAAATTCGGGTAAAACCCGATCGGGGCGGTTAGGGTACCCGAATTTCGGGTACGATTACCCACCCCTACTCCGGGCTGCGGAAAATAGCATTTCCTATGACTATTATTATTTGCTGAGTTGACATTATGTATTAAAAACTTGGTTTGATATTCCTTAACCCCATTATACTTCAGTTATAACTTTAAGGATATAAGAAGTTAAGAACCTATACTTTAAAAATTTGATTAGCTCTAGCAAATGTTTAGATAAGAATATCCAAGAGTTTCAATTTTAAACAACGTAAAAGCAAGCATAATAATAATAATAATAATAATAATAATAATAATATGTAGTTTCTTCGTCACCTCACTTAACACAGTGGTTAAATACTACACGCCATATTTATCGAAATATTTCACAGTGATAAACTATGATGCACCGACATTTCAAAACATCAGTCGTGTTCGTCTCCGACACGTATCTAACACCGACACTCCTTCGACACGTCACGCCATGTGGAGTGTCTCAATTAAAATAAATAAAAACTAATCTGACACCCGTGTCGGACACTTAAGGTTGTCGTGTCTGACTAGTGTTTGACACATATTAAGGGTGTCTACAACTTGTTTTAAGCTTATTCAAGAGAAATTATATATTTTAATTGTTTATGTTAAAATTTATATTTAAATAATATTTTAAATTGTCAAATAAAAGATAAAAGAGTTAGAAAACAAAGTGTTAAAAACTTAAGTAACTAAGTAAAAGGACTAAACAAGAATGGTTTTTAATTAATGCATGATTTGGTTTGAGTAGTATTTATGTTTTTTTTATTATTATTATTAATTTATTTTGGTTTTATATTTATGTTTGACGCCCGATAGTTGAACTTAAATGGGTGTTTTATTTGAACTTTGTTTTGGTTAATAACTAGTAAGTAATAAGTGATAATTTTATTTGAATTTATGTAGGTTATGAGTTTTCCCTATGGTTTAAAGAAATCAATTCTATAAGTTTATTAGTGATACTTACTATATTTTAATATTAAAAGAATATAGCCGTGTTCCAGCCGTGTCGAGATTTTAAAAAATTCGTTTCGTCGTGTCCGTGTTTGTGCAACATAGGTGATAAATAATCTTTTAATTTTTGGCCTTTATACTTTAAAGAACGGTCATGTTTAATGGCCACAAGGACTTCTCCTTCAATTGGATTAACAGGCGAATGAAGAGGCTCACAATATTGCACGGCAAGCGGTAGATAACGTCGAGTGGCCATATCCTCTTACTTTTGCTAACTTAGTTTTCTGATTTTTTTTCTATGCTACTGGTGTATGAATCTTATCATTGGATTTTAGGCCTTGTTTATGCAATGCATGTTTTACCTAAAAAACAATAGTTTACACTCGATACATTTTGACCAAGGATTGAAATTGTCGAGGGTGGAATTAAGACAACATATAAGCTAGAGTGAGGATCGAACTATGAAATTCGTATTGATGATCAAACATATGAAGGTTGAATAGTATCCCTGCAATTCAGGGTCGAATTCAATCGCTTTCCTATGCTGGAATTCAACTTCTGTAAATGCTCAAAATGTTGTAGTTTATAATGGTAAAAGGGTATTTTCGGTGATTAGCTCCGAGTTACTATTGGCTATTGCTCAAAATATTGTACTTTATAATGGTTCAAGAGTATTTTCGGTGATTAGCTCCGAGTTTAATTAATACCCGAGGATTTAATTAAGACAACATATAAGCTAGAGTGAGGATCGAACTATGAAATTCGTATTCATGATCAAACATATGAAGGTTGAATAGTATCCCTACAATTCAGGGTCGAATTCAATACAATCGCTTTCCTATGTTGGAATTTAGCTTCTGTAAATGCTCAAAATGTTGTAGTTTATAATGGTAAAAGGGTATTTTCGGTGATTAGCTCCGAGTTACTATTGGCTATTGCTCAAAATGTTGTACTTTATAATGGTTCAAGAGTATTTTCGGTGATTAGCTCCGAGTTTAACTAATACCCGAGGATTTAATTAAGACAACATATAAGCTAGAGTGAGGATTGAACTATGAAACTCGTATTAATGATCAAACATATGAAGGTTGAATAGTATCTGTGCAATTCAGGGTCGAATTCAATACAATCGCTTTCCTATGCTGGAATTCAGCTTCTGTAAATGCTCAAAATGTTGTAGTTTATAATGGTAAAAGGGTATAGTGAGAGATAGGAGAACATTTAGCAAAAAGGTAAATGTTTGTTCCATACATGTTTATGTTTTAACCTACTAAAATTTGGTAGAAGAGTTGTAAGGTTTATTAATTATTAACAAACATGAAAGAAACATCTCATTAGACCTGAAAATTATGAATGCCTTCTCGTATAACCTGTTGCACACGTGAACAAACCAATCAATTGTTATGTGGACTACACCTCAATTTCACAGACACACTGATACACTTTAAATAATTTTAAAGTGTTCGTTCAGTCCAAAATCGAAACTGGACCAATCTCCTTGAAGAAAATAAGGAAGAATATAGAAATTGTATATATTCAACATAAACATTCACGTACTACACTTCATCATATTTACATACCACAACTCCTAATATAAACTACCCACTACTCCACTACTAATATCTGGAATTATAAAAACTAATTAGAAATTACAGAATTAGAAATAACTTAAACTATTAAACTGAAATTACATAATAAAATCTTTGTTCCACTTGGGCTTGTAAGAAACACGGTTGGGCCTAGAGTGCACCATGCCCGTATCAATTCCGCCCGCTGAAGATCGGGCCGGTTCCACACGGTCCAATTCTGGTGGCCCAACAAGAGTTGCATCTGGAGCCCTTGATCTTGGCAGTGAATCTTGACCGTTCAACATAGGGTAAGAGGCATATAAAGTATCCTCATCCACCCATTCGTCTTCCTCCATGTTAAACCCTACCCAACTCACAAGACTCTTCCGCACTCTTTTTCCGTCCCTCCAAATAATGCGACGATCCAGCACCCTCTCCGGTCGAACGACCACTTGACCATCCGAGTCCGTAGCAGGCAACGGAGATGATGGCATCGGGGAAGGCCCTTCGCATTCACGCAGCAACGAAACGTGAAATACATTGTGGATCTTGGCGTCGGAAGGGAGATCCAATGCATACGCAACGGCGCCGACACGGCGGACGATCTAAAAATGGCCAAAATATCGACGGCTCAACTTGTGCATCGGCGAACGACGAAGACTGAGTAGGCGGTACGCGCAGAGACGGACATACACCCAGGCGCCGACGGTAAATTTCTTGTCCAAACGCTATTTGTTAGCTTGTGTAGACATGCGGGTTGAGCTTTTTGCATGTTTTCTTTGATAGTAGTTAGGATGTGTTCTCGTGTTGCTAAAGTGTTGTCAATACATGCGTTGTCGGAAGAACAGGGTAAATAGGTTGGCATGTGAGTGGGGGGCGGCCGAACAAGGCTTGAAATGGGGTAGTGTTGATGGTACTGTGGTGAGTGGAATTATACTAATGTTGAGCCATAGGGATGAAACGTACCCACTGATTTGGGTGGTCTATAGTAAAACAACGAAGATAACACTCCAAGCAGCGGTTGACCACTTTCGTTTGCCCATCGGACTGTGGGTGATACGCAGTGCTATAATGCAAAGAAGTTCCCATTTGTTTGAACAACTCCTTCCAAAAAGAACTTAGGAAGGTAGTATCTCGATATGAAACAATACTCTTAGGAAGGCCGTAGATACTGTAAATATCCGTCAGAAATATATTTGTAAGATATGCCGCTGAATACTTGGTCGGTAAAGCCACAAAATGAGCAAATTTACTCAACCGGCCCACCAAAACCCAAATGGCAGATTTCCCGTGGGAGAGGGGTAAATGAGTGATGAAATCCATAGTAATATCAGTCCACACTTGGGAGGGGATAGGAAGGGATTTAAGTAGACCATATGGCTTTGTTGTGAGGTACTTTTGTTGTTGACAGGTACTACATGCTTTAACATATTGCACCACTGAATTCTTTAAATTGTGCCAATAAAAAGTACCTGAAATGCGTAACAAAGTAGCTTTCACTCCAGAATGTCCACCCAAGGGGGATGCGTGAAATTCTTATAGTATAGAGTCTTTCTTGTGAGCATCATCAGGAACATAAATTCTGTTTTTGTAATATAACAGATCATGTTTAACTTGATAATTTGGATGCAATGCATGATTTAGACACTGATGCAACATTTCTTTGGCTCGTTGCGAGGTACGATAAAGCTGTTGCAGTTGGCTCAACAAGGAAGAGGACACAGTCGTGATTGCTAAACATGTGGGTTGCTCAACTCGGGATAAAGCATCCGCCACCCCGTTCTGTTTATCAGGTGTGTAATTCACCTCAGAATCAAACCCAAAAAGCTTTATCAACCATTTCTATTGTGATGGGGTGTTGAGTGTTTGAGTGAGTAGGTCGTGTAAACTCTGACTATCTGTGTAAATCGTGAATTTACGGCCCAAGAGATAGTGCCTCTATTTCTTTACCGCTTCTGCTAACCCATAAAGTTCCTTGTTATATGCAGATTTGTTGCTCATCCGAGAAGACATCTTTCGGCTAAAGAAAGCAATGGGGAGCTGCTGCTGCGAAAGGACAGCCCCAACGACAACTGCCAACTGAATTGGCATCGGTAGTAAGCTCAAAGGGCTGCTCGAAATTAGGCAGGATTAAAATGGGTAGAGTAGTCATTTTTGTTTTTAATGCATCAAATGCCTATTGAGCCAATGTACCCCATGTAAAACTCCTATCTCGTAATAAAGAAGTGAACGGTGCGGCGAGGATAGCATAGTGGCGAACGAAACGCCGATAATAACCCGTCAATCCTAAAAAACCCCGCAGGGCCGTTTGAGAAGTGGGCACATGCCACTGTAGGATAGCGTCGATTTTATCCGAATCAATAGAAACACTCGCAACACTAATCACATGACCCAAATAGTTTACATAAGTAACTACAAAAACACATTTTGATAACTTGGCAAAATAATGATTAGCGGTTAAGAGAGATAAAACGACCTCCAAATGTTTATCATGATCAGCAATAGAACGATTGTAGACCAATATGTCGTCAAAGAAAACTAACACAAAGTCATGTAAATGATTTCGAAGAAGATCATTCATTGCTGCCTGAAACGTCGATGGAGCATTTGTCAGACCGAAAGGCATGATGACAAATTCATAATGCCCATCACAAGTGTGGAATGCAGTCTTGTGAATATCTCTAGGGGAAACCCTAATCTGATGAAATCCCGATCGCAGATCCAACTTCGAATATATGCTTGCACCCTGCAGTTCATCCAATAAATCATCAACAGTTGGGATAGGAAATTTATCCTTAAATGTGATGGCATTAAGTGCTCTGTAATCACCACAAAATGCCACATGCCATCCTTCTTTTTAGCCATTAAATCTGGGGATGAAAACGGGCTCGTGCTATGTAGAATCAAACCTGTACTGAGCATCTCATTTATCATCTGAGTCATGATCAGTTTCTGATAGTGAGGGTAGTGGTATGGTTTGATGTTGACCGGAAGTGAGTTTGGTTCCAAGTGAATATGATGGTCATGTAACCTATGAGGCGGTAACTTAGTAGGTTTCTCGAAAACAGACTTGTACTTTGTAAGCTATAGTTCAACCTCAGGATGGGAAACGACATTAGTCTCATTTGTTAATGTCAGGAATGTGGGAACAAATGATATTGACAATGCATGCATAAAGGCTACTGATCCTGGTCGAACCACGCGCTTAAGCTGTGTAGGTATGGAATCAAAATGACGAGATTCACCAACCAATGTTACCCATTCATTTCCGGCAGCAAAAGTCAAGCGGGGAACAACAAAATTGGCAGAAATGTCGCCCAATTGACTTAGCCACTGAATGCCAAGCACAATATCTACCCCTTGAATTGGCAAAACCAAAAAAGGCACAATGATAGTTGTCCCCTGCAATGATAAGACAACATTATCGCAATGACCGTCACAAGTCAAATTAGCACCATTACCAACCATGATGTGAATTGCGTCGTGAGCTAAAACAGGTAGCTCTAACAGATCTGCAATTCGCGACTGCACAATGTTATGTGTGCTGCCGGTATCCACCAAAACAGTGACACGATGTCCCTTAATCCATCATGTAACTCGTAAAGTTTGAGGCATAAACATCTCCATATATGCAGCCATGGACAAATGAAATTCTCCCTTGCGTTGCTCGGATTCGGGGGAAATAAAACTCAAAACAGGTCCCATAAGAAAGGGTGGATCCCCAAGTGGTGGGTCATCTAATTCCTCAAGGGCTACAACGTCCTCAACATGACACTCATCATCAACAACCAAGGTCAAAAACTGTGGTGTCTTACATTTATGACCAAAAACATACTTTTCATCACAGTTATAGCACATTCCTTTTCCTGCATTTTAGTTTGTGATAAACGCCGAATGAGATAATTTGGTGTTCCCCTAACAGTGGGGTGTGGTGGTTTGTAAGCAGGTAAAATAGGCTCCGATTGATTTAAGTTGGGGCGGGAAAATCCAGTGCGGCCACGAGTCTCACCACTTTAGCCTCAACTAACTTTGCCACATCGAGAGCGTGATGTACATCAACGGGCTTTAGAATGGCTAGTTCGGCCCGAATCTCGGGTTTCAAACCAGAAATGAAACAATTCATCAATGCCTCTTCCGGTAAACCCTTAACAAGATTCGCTGTCCGCTCAAATTCTTCATAAAACTCGTCAACTGTTCCTCATTGACTCAATTTAAACAAAATGGCCTGATAATTGTCAAAAGAATATGGGCCAAGTCGTTTAAGTAAATCACTGGAAAATTGAACCCAATCATGAAGTTTATTGTTGTTCTCCATCCAAGTAAACCAATTCGTTGCTTTGCCCTGCATGTAAAAGGAATGTGATAGAGTCGAAAATACCTTTCTGCTTGGCCAACCCAATCAACATCGTTTGAACCATCAAAGAAATTCAGAGTGACTTGAGGCGGTTTGAAAGTTGATGATGAACTCGAACCAGAATATAGTGGATTCATGTTATGGGAATGGGCAAGGCTGGTCATTGATTCCATAACAGGTGGCTTTTGAAGCAGTGTCGCCATATAAATACGTAAATCATCAAGTTGTTACCGATGTTCCGCTCGTATTTTAGCAAACTCTTCACGGGATTCGGCACGCTGAAGTGCGGAATCTTCGCGTTGTTGATCATGTGCCACGCGAACTTCTGCCAATTCCTGTTGCACTTGTTGCAGCGATTCAGCAAAAGAAATGTCGGTTTTTGTTTGATTTTTTGGAGCCATAGTGAGTCAATGAAAGCACCAATGATACACTCAAAATAATTTTGAAGTGTTCGTTCAGTCCAAATTCGAGACCGGACCAATCTCCTTGAAGAAAATAAGGAAGAGGATAGAAATTTTATATATTCAACATAAACATTCACGTACTACACTTCTGCATATTTACATAGCACAACTCCTAATATAAACTACCAACTACTCCACTACTAATATCTGGAATTATAAAGACTAATTAGAAATTACAGAATTAGAAATAACTTAAACTAATAAACTTAAATTACATAATAAAATCTTTGTTTCACTTGGGCTGGTAAGAAACACGGTTGGGCCTAGAGTGCACCAGGCCTGTATCACACATTTTTTCAGCATTCGAAGTTTCAAATATCTTGACATGTCAACTAATTGTTACTTAAATTAAGTTGTCGATAGCTTTTGGGCCAACTGAACCTCCCAAGATTCCAGCAGTCCGTAGTTATAAATATTATTCCACGAATACAAAGGTGTTGGTTGGTACAACGTTGACCCTTTTTTTCTTGTTTAGAAAATTGGTACAACGTTGACCTTGTTTCGTAGTGATATAGCAAAAACTCAAAGGTGGGCTTGGATTACAAAAATAGAGGCCCAACCAAAAACGGCCCGCACGAAATATTCGGAAGTTTAAAATTATAGTAGCCTAAATTATATACAAGTAAGAAGGCACAAGTAAGAAGGCACTACTTGTTAATATCCCAAATGGAATTAATATTTTGTGAGACAAAAAGGAACGTGTCTAGTATGATTTGATATTAATACACAGTTAAAATAATAAAAATTATCATGTATAAATAATCGATTTTCGATATATTTCAACTACTAGCTTAACTATGTTTTGTAGCGTCATGCGTGCATAGAAATAGAAAGTTTGCTTTCTCTTTTTCAGGGTACCTAGTAACGTTGCTTTCCATATACGTACAACTCGTACTTTCTAAAGAGACTTTGTAAAGATACATATACAGTTAGTTAGAGTTGTGGTAAAGAAGCAACTAACTATATTGAAAATTGTATTGATATGATTAAAACGACAAATAAGAGAGGTTTGCTTAAAATAGTCAAGAAAGCATTTCTTCATCCACCTCTAAATCAATCATTAATATCTGGTTATTCCCTTCTGTTGGACAGCATCTCCTTCACCTTACTATACTTTCATGCCACGTTATTTATTATTTTTTTTACAGCCCATAACCCAACCCTCCAACCGCCATTCATCATCATTTCTCACTTCTTATTTGAACCTAGTCCATTTCCATTAATTTTGTTTGGTTCTTGTGGCTTATCAATATCGATTCTTTATCACATCAGTTACTAGGATCAAGGTTATAATAAGTTTTATCTGAAATTTCAGGATGACAAATGATTAGGCGCTGATTGTAGTAAGAGAACACAATAGTTTATTTAATAAAACATTTTGATTTTCAAACGGTTAATGTTAGTGTTATTTTTTTCCTTGGTCTTATGTTCGAATACCACAAAAAGCGAATTAATTTTATGTCTTCTAGGCTTGTACCAATTACACATGGTTGGCTAGATTTGCAAGCTATTACGTTGACCCGTAGGTTTACCTAGTGCGGACCGAAAGATGGTGGCTACGGATTCCCACATCATCAAAAGTAAATAAATTATAAGAACTCATTACTCCCAATCAGTTTGTATCATCTTCATTTACAGAATAAATGACTAAACACTTCAAATATGTAGAACAACACCAAAAGTAGCATAGACAATTAATCTCATATCCCTTATATTTGGATACTTTAATGGTTTTGTTGCATTGCTAACTTAGCATAATTAAGGACAAATGCATTAAGGATATTGTCCAATTCTCTTGAAAATAACAGCAAATACATTTAAAACTTGAAACTAGAAATCTAATTAGTGTTTCATATATAAACTAAATAAGCATCTAAATGAGCTATGAATTAATATAAGAAAAAAAGAGGCTAATTTGAAACACAAATCCACTCTATTATTATTTTTTTTTTAATAAAGTTGTAAGATCTAACAATCTATTTCATGTTCTCAGATAGAGATTTTACTGTTACAATCACACGCAACTTTCATAGAGTGCAAAAAAAAACCCAACTAACCGCATAATTGTCGTTGCAGGCAGGTCACTGTCCCATCTTTGCTGTTGGGTTCTCTCCTCCAACGGTTTTGTGGTCCCCACCACCGCTATTCATTTTTTCCCCGCCAAAATTTCGAAATGCTTCTAAAACAAGTAATCTGCTACGCCACATCAATCACAAATCCACGTACCTCACTACTTAACATCTCACTCGTGCGGTTCACATCACAATTCACTACTCTGATTTGTTACCCATTTTTCCCTACAGCCGTGCACCGTGACACACCCAATACTTTCCCCCTCCCTTTATATTTCCCCCGCTCGTGATTTTACTCACATTTAATTATCCTCTTCAGAGTAAAATGCAGAAGGAGAATAATATCTCATTCGATGCTCTGCAAAATTCCCCCTCCTCCGCCGCGTCGGCGGCGGCGCCGTCGCACTTCTCTCTAAACAATCCGTTCATGTATCCTTCATCTCCGAGCTACGTTAACAACAGCGCTTCATTCTACTCGTCCTTCTTCCAGAACTACTCTCCGATCAACTCGCCGTCGTACTCCGCCTCAATCGACGGCGGCGAGAGCGACCGGAGGCTCGAAGACGCCAGCTGCGTCCTCGAGTACCAGCAGCTCTATAATCGCTACACTCTGTGCCTCTCTCAGCTCCGCGATTCGATCAACGAGGTCGACGCTCTCAGCCGCGAGAACGAATCTCTCCGCCTCTCGAACGCCGATCTGTCGCACCGCGTGGCGCTGCTGTTCTCTCGCGATCGGCTTCTCTCGGAGTTCAATCGCCTGACAGTCGCCTCTCCTTCCTCTGCACCGGCGATCGTCTCTCCTCAGCCTCTCGCTGAGCACAATCGCGTGGAGAGAAGGTGTACCGAGCGAGTTACGCTGCCGAAGAGCATCTCGGTGCGCTCCAGTGGTTATCTGAAGAACAGTAGCGAGCCGAATCGTCGTAAATTAGCGAGTCAACCAGTTCCTGAACCGGTGAGGAATTTGAACTTCAGATCTGCTATCACCACACTCGATTAAATCAGTTAATTAGAATGAGTTTACTGATTTACAGATCTAGGTTTTGTCGAATTAGTTCAATTTTAACTGCATTAGACGTATGGAGTTACGTATTTACGATCAAAATTGTTACCTACCTCTGCCTAATTTGTAGTTATTAATTAGCTGTGGTTTTTTGATTTATGTGATGGAAGCAGCAAAGAGTGTATGTTCCAGGGGTGAAGAAGGAAGAAGAAGCACTGGAATTTGAGGTGTATAATCAAGGTATGTTCAAAACAGAGCTGTGCAACAAGTGGCAGGAAACAGGCGCGTGTCCGTACGGTGAGAACTGCCAGTTTGCTCATGGAATCAAGGAGCTGAGGCCTGTAATCAGGCATCCGCGTTACAAGACCGAGGTCTGTCGCATGGTGCTTGCTGGAGATGCCTGTCCCTACGGGCACCGTTGCCACTTTCGCCACTCTCTCACTGAAGAGGAGCGGCTTCTTGCCGCATCAGTACCAGCAGCTCGTAGATCGATGATTGACATTTCGCGTTAGTACAACGAGCACAAGTGAGTTAATAATGGGAAATTGCTTACTTTTGGATGAGGACTGGTGTTACTTGTATAGGCCAAAGTATTTGAGCCTCATTGTTGCTACTTTGTCGGATTTTTTAACCGTGAATGCTGAACTGTGTATTGGTTCGTTATTTCTGTAGAGTACGTAGATACGATACAATAAGAACTGAGGAGGACTGGTAAAGATTGTTGTTGTTGAGGAGTTGGTCATAATCAAGTATTGAATACATAGTGACGTTTATAAACTCCCGCATATACTACTTTTTCTTGCGCGTAATTTGTAATCTTGCACTGGAAAGAAATAGTGAGATCTCTTCATTACCTGACATTGGTGTGGACTGTGGGTGGAACACTTATGCGTGTACTTGCAGTTCTTTTCAGTAATGCTGATAAGAGAAGGAAGGAATGTGAATCTGTTGGGCTTGGGCAGCACAGAAGAATAATCTGGTCATGAATTTGGGATTACCATAGTAGAAAGAAGGCTCCTGGATCAACAAGATCCCCATTATAAATTAATCACTACTCCTGCATCAATTTAGCTTCTTGAAAGAGTATTTGGATTCAGTCTCCTCCATTTTTTTATAAATTACTGTATCTCCTTCATTAAGTACTGTAAACTCTCATATTTTCACAAATGGTCTATTGTGTTCTATTTCGCAAATCGCAAGTGCCAAATATTTTCTAGGTACATTTGTGTACTTTTATAGGAACTGAACTGCCTATTGGAGGCAACACTATGAGATTCGCTCAACAAAATGTGTCATGCTATAAGAAGATCTTACAATTCATTTTTATATAGATTGGTTTTTTAAAATGTTTGATTTTACAAAATATTATATATGGACGGGCTAGTTATACTTCGGGTGTCGATCTATTTGAGTTCACCCGGCCCCAGTATGTAGAAACAAAATGTAATATGACAACTAAGAATATTTGGGACCACAATGAATAGGCTAGGCTTTATAAAGAATATTCCTAGCTGTCATGTATAGCTATAATTAGTTATTTTTTTGTCATTTTGCTCAACCACTCTCTCTATAAAGGGAGTCTTGTAATGTTGCTTTATCTTCACTTAATATTACATGATTCACTTCTCTCTTTTTCCAGCATCATCATGAGAATATCTCCTCTCTTTCATCCATGTTTTATTGTCATTATCAAAATGGTATCAGAGTAGTAAGCTTTGCTTCTGCTTACTGTTCCATAGGGCGCCCGTTACTCATTACCAGCTCATCACTGCTTCCGCACCTTTTCCTTTTCCCTTTTTCACTGTCAGTTAACCAATGGTGAACACCAACACAAATACCGAAGGAGGAACGCCAGACACACCTGCACAAAGCCAAACCACCTCAGAATGGCCACGACTGCCAAGAGTTATACCAGTAACAGAGGATCTATCACATCCTCTATATTTACATCATGGAGAATCATCCAGTCAAGTTATAGTTCCTCAAAAACTGGACATACACAACTATCATCAATCGAGTCGTAGCATGCACATCGGTTTGTTGGCCAAAAACAAGCTAGGGTTCGTGGATTGATCGATCCCAGAGCCACCCATTGGAGATCCAACTCATGCTGCCTGGGTCAGATGCAACTACATGGTTCTTGGTTGGATTTCAGCTAGCATGTCAAAGGAAATCTCTGACTGCACTC
This sequence comes from Linaria vulgaris, assembly GCA_948329865.1. NCBI lineage: Eukaryota > Viridiplantae > Streptophyta > Magnoliopsida > Lamiales > Plantaginaceae > Linaria > Linaria vulgaris. The sequence goes on along the minus strand of OX415250.1, from coordinate 18,771,804 downwards.
TATTCTCAGATTCAGCATTGCACGTGTGGGGTAAGTTGAAGCGAATCTTTGCAAAACAAAGCAATAATCGCATCTACATGCTGGAACAACAACTGATAGCTACTAAGCATGAAGGTAGTCCTCTCAGCCTTTACTACTCTAAACTCAAGGCTATATGGGATGAGATCAGACAATATGACGTGCCATATGCTTGTACAAATGTGTCATGTGGTGTTCTGAGTGTTATGCACAAGAAGAATGGAGCTAGGCGTGTGATGCAGTTCCTGATGGGGCTTGATGACACTTATATGCAAATCAGGAATCAAGTACTTTTGAGGGATTCTCTGCCAATTTTAGATGATGTTTTTGGGCTTGTCTTGCAAGAGGAAGTCAACCATAAGCTCACTTTAGTTCAACCTGTTAAAGCAATAGATTCAACAGCTATGTTGTCTAATGTCCAACAACAACAAACATCAAGTGCTGCTCTAATGGGACAATCACAGAAGCCTTGGAAAAACCATGGCAGAAAGGAGGTACAAGTAACAACATGAGCAATAATAATAGATCTAAACTGACTTGTACAAGATGTGGAAAGAATAATCACACTGTGGAAAATTGTTATGAAATATATGGATATCCTCCTAGGCATAAATATGCCAAATACAAACCAGGTACAATCACAGGAAGAAGCAACTACACCACTGTCAATCAAGCTGCTCCTGTGGTGCAGACTGCAGGGCAAAATGTGCCAATTACTCAAGAACAACACAACCACTTATGCAGCCTGCTTCAGGGAGCTAATCTGAATAATGTTCATGAGAAAAATCCCTCACCCTCCTTTCCGACTCAGCACCCCACAAGTAGTTGTTCTGTTACCACCATATCATCATCCTGTTCCAACCTCCTGAATCACAACTCATGGATCTTAGATTCAGGAGTATTCAGATCACATTACTTGCAACCCATCCTTACTCTTTGACAAACAACATTTGCATAATCACCTTGTGAGGCTACCAGATGGAACCACCACTCCTGCTACTCACTATGGTTCCATTCACCTAAATTCAAACATTACTTTTCATAACGTTCTTTTTGTTCCTTCATTCACTTTTAACGAGATATCTGTTAGTAAGCTTGTTCTTAATCTTGCCTGCTATCTTATCTTTTGGTCAAATTTGTGTGTGATTCAGGAGCCAAGCAGCTCGGAGGTGATTGGGATTGATAAGGAAGAGAAAGGATTTATACCATCTGTCTTGTGACAAGGAATTTTCTAGTTCTAGTTTCTAGATATTTCTAGTCTTCATTCTGTTGTTTCTTCATGTTATTCCAGTACCTCCATCTCCAGATATTGTGAGCACAGTACCTCCTCCCTCCCCTGTCCTCCCTCTTAGGAGATCTACTAGAATCAAAAAAGTGCATGGTCACTTGTCAGATTATCAACATCAACTTGCTCTTGCCACTGCAATCCCTTCACCATCTACTGCTGCTGCTGTTACACACACAAGTATTCTACCTCCATCATCTCTAAACTTAACTATCAAAAACATTTCTCCTTCTCATCTGTCCCATGTTCTATCTGTTGCCCCTCATTCTATCCCTTCTTCTTATGAACAAGCATGTTTAGATCCCTCTTGGCAGGATGCTATACAAGATTAGTTAACTGCATTAAAACTTAATGATACATGGTCTTTGCAGTCCCTACCACTTGGTAAGTCAGCAATAGGTTGTAAGTGGGTGTTTAAGATCAAGTATACTTCCACTGGAGCTGTGTAAAGGTTCAAAGCCAGATTAGTGGCTAAGGGGTACAATCAACAAGAATGCCTTGACTTCTTTGAGATCTTCAGTTCTGTTGCAAAAATAACTAATGTCAGATGCCTTTCGGCCTTTGCAGCTGCTAACAACTAGAGCTTATTTCATCTTGATGTTAATAATGCTTTTATATATGAAGTGCTTGATGAGGAAGTCTTCATGGTCCCTCCACCTGGTCTTGTACCTGAGGGGGAGAACTTGGTATGTAAGCTTCACAAATCCTTGTATGGATTGAAGCAAGCTTCTAGGCAATGGAATCAGAAGCTCACCAGTGTTATCACACAGCAAGGGTTCAAACAGTCCAATGCTGATCATTCATTATTTATCAGACACTCAGGCCCTAACACCATAATGTTATTGGTCTATGTTGATGACATTGTCATCACAGGGAATGACAATCATGGAATCCAGGACCTAAAAGATTATCTAGGGGAGCATTTCAAATTGAAAGACTTAGGGCCCTTGAAGTTCTTTCTTGGCATTGAGGTAGCAAGAACTGCCAAAGGAATTCTCATCAACCAAAGACAATATGCCTTAGATATTATTGCAGATTGTGGTTTGCTTGCTGGAAAGACTGCATCTACCCCAATGGAACAGAACCTGAAGATATCTCAAACAGGGGGAGAAACAATATCCAACCCCACTGAGTATAGAAGGCTTATATGGAGACTGCTATACCTTGCAGTTACAAGACCAGACATATCCCATGCAGTTCAAACCTTAAGCCAATTCCTTTCCAATCCTCAAAAATGTCACATGGATGCTGCTATCAGAATTGTGAGATTCCTTAAAACATGCCCTGGACAAGGCTTGTTCTTCCCAAGCAACAACACTATCCACATCAAGAGCTACTGTGATGCTGATTGGGCAGCATGCATTGACACTAGGAGGTCTGTAACAAATTACTGCATTTTCCTTGGTGAGGCTCTCATCTCATGGAAGTCTAAGAAGCAGAATACTATATCAAGATCATCTGCTGAGGCTGAATATAGAGCCTTAGCCTCAACAGTTTGTGAGGTTGTGTGGATCAAGAATCTACTCAAAGACTTTGGTTACAATCATGAAAAACCTGGACTGATATACTGTGATAACAAGGTTGCATTACACATTGCATCTAATCCAGTATACCACGAGAGAACTAAACATATAGAAATCGATTGCCATGTCACAAGAGAAAGGTTACAAGAAGGGACAATCAAGCTATTCCATGTGTCAAGTGAAGAACAGCTGGCAAATATGATGACTAAGAGTTTGACAGTCCAAAGATTCAGAAAATTATTGAGCAAGATTGGAGTGTTAGATGTGTACTCCTGTCTTGAGGGGGAGTATGGAGAAACAAAATGTAATATGACAACTAAGAATACTTGGGACCACAATGGATATGCTAGGCTTTATAAGGAATATTCCTAGCTGTCATGTATAGCTATAATTAGTTATTTTTTGTCTCTTAGCTCAATTACTCTCTCTATAAAGGGAGTCTTGTAATGTTGCTTTATCATCACTTAATATTACATGATTCGGTTCTCTCTTTTTCCAGCATCATCATGAGAATATCTCTTCTCTTTATCCATGTTTTATTGCCATTATCAAAACCCGGGTCCAAGCCCAGTCCATGAGAAAATCACATCCATGTATAAATGGGCTTCCCTCACCAAGATGCACTGCCCAACGAAAAGATAAAAAAATAATTATGAAAGAGATCTAAGCAAAATCTAAGAGGCAACGAAGTTCTATGAAGAAAATCCAAAACTAAAAAAAAAAATAACTGCGACTTATAAAGATTACAATTGCCGTACTGGAAAGATATACGTTTCAGGAAAGGCTTCATTGCAATATGGTCGAAATGCCAACAAGTTTAGCTATTCAGTAAATTGGGTGGAGTTTGGTTGGTTTGAATGATATATCGAATTCGGCATCTGAAATGTTGGGCCTAACTACATTATATTTTCACACACATGATTTATAACATGCATTCGTGCATATTTGTTGACCAGGTTAATCTCCATCAATAAAAGCCCTCACTATCGGAACCAAAGACAGTTTGTTTATCATATTTTTTTTAATTTTTTGAGGATCATATCATTAAAAAAGCCAAGTGGCCAACAAGTTTGTTACATAATATCTGTTAGAGCGGTTTTCCCCACACGCCGTATGGTCTTAGATTATTTGGCCCAAGTTGTTTAAATTGATTTTATTTTGTTTTAAATGATTAGGGTAAGTTAAATCTTAGATGGTAATTATCTTGCTAATATTTTTATATACTTATAAGACATTATCTCATCTTAAAAGATTAACTAGCACTTATCTCCTTATTATGTATCTAGACATATTTAGGTGGGATATACGATTGGATATCTTGTGTGATAATGCAGAATCTTTAGGATAAAGCAAGACGATACATTCGGGTTGCAACAGAATAATTGGGTGTACTCATCTACAAGGAAAGAAGATATTATGAGGATCACAACTGGAGATATGATGAAGATTCTGCCATTCCTATATAAGGAGAAGACTCGACACAATTGAATGACACTTTGAAAAAGACATTTTACGAGTCAGTCCTATATCGAGTCAAACCTTTTTGAAGAGCATTAAGTCAGAGGAACTGTGGAGTAGCTTAGTGTGTTCTTCAGTTCAATCAAGTATTTCGAAAACAGTTAAGGGATATGTATTGCAACCGAAAATATTAGAGGGAGTCTAAGACTTGGGTTGACATAAAACTTACATTGTAATTCTTAAGTAGGATATTGTTTGAGTCAAACTTTTGGGTGCAAACCCCGTGGACTAGGACCATTTGGACAGAACCACGTTAAAATTCTTTGTGTTCTTTACTGTAGTATGTTTAATTGTCTTCTCTTAGTTGCAACAGTAAAACAACTTTTAAACGTTAAAGAACTGTTATTTGTCTTACTTACGAGTGCAGTTGCAACTACTGTCAAGTGCAACTGCATCCGATAATAAGTAACATAAATCTATAATGCATAGTGTAGATTCTGGTTTAAGGATCTTTGTTTTGTTTAAGTATTTTTCTCATGGAGGAAATGAGGAAAGGTCTATCGACCATAAAGCCACCAATGCTGACGGTAACGAACTACTCCTACGAGAAGAATCGCATGTGAAACTTCATCAAACAGCAGGGCCAAAAGGCGTGGAAAAGCATCCTAAAAGGGTGGATCCCACCATCTAATGAACAGGGAAGGGTCAAATCCGAACTGGAATGGACCGATGCAGAAGAACTTCTTGCACACTATAACTCTACAGCCTTAAATATTATCTTAGTTGCAGTTTATTATGACCAATATAAGAGTATTTCTAACTGTGAAGTTACAAGAGATGCTTGGCAGGCCATTGAGAACGAGCACCAAGGAAATGCAAAAGTTCGTGCATCCAAGTTGCAACTGATCAACGACCAGTTCAACTTCGTACGTATGGAAGAGACGGACACCATTACACAGTTTCATTCCAAACTCAGGCACCTAGTAAGTGAAGCCACCATCCTTGGAGCTGACTTCCCAGAATCCAGGATTGTGCTAAAGCTTCTGGGATCCCTTCCAGAAATATTTGCAATGAATGTCTCAACCATTGAAGAGGCAAAAGACATCAACACTCTACCCCTTGCTGATCTCATGGGCTCCCTCACCGCATGGAAAATGAAACTCAAGAGAGAAGGATACACTATCTCGATAGAAGTGGCACTACAATCGAATTTCCCTCAGAACAGTCCCAATACCGAACTGTGTCAATCACTGGCTCTCCTCACAAAAAAGGTTCAATAAAATGAACAAACACTAGAATAAAGGTAACTCTTCTAGCCCTGTTGCAAGTCCCTCTGATAACTTTAAAAAGTCTTCCTCTACTAATAGACTTGACAACAAAAGTCCTGGAAAGGGTATTCAATGTAGGGAATGCCAAGGATTTGGTCACATTAGGGCAGACCGTGCAAACCTTCTTGAGAAAAACAAGAGTCGAGTGCTACTAGCTTGGAGCATTGACGAATCCGAAGAAAGCGAGGAAGGCTCAGAAGAAGTTTCCGATGTTGCATTTTCATCCTTCATTCCGTTCGCTAGTGTTAACGGGTTTGGAATTATTCCCTATTTAACGAGCATATTTATTTGGGTTGGAATGCCGATCCCGACCCGAGGAGATTGTTGGTTTTTATTGATTTGGGGCTGGACTCGGATATTTTCCGAGGTGCCTACGTATCCCCTGATCGGGTATCAAGCCACTCGTAGTGCTTTTTCCCGGCGTTGATTATTTGGAGCCTGTCGATTTTATTGGATGAATTGATTTTATATCTGTTGAAAGAACTGACCATTGTGAAGCCTTCAGAAAGAAAGGAATTCGCCCTCTCCCTGAAGCCTTTTCTTTTAGTTTTATAGAGAACATGAGTTCCCTTGGGAGCGCCCCCCTCTTTCCCCAAAGAAAAGAGGAGTTCTTCCCCCTCTAACTTTTGGCGGGAGTTGTCTTTTCTGATCTCTCATCTCTACCTTATATAGAAGTCTTTAGGGACATGGGTCACTGTGCATGCGTTCAAAGGTGTCATTACGCATGTGTGAAAAGATAGGTTTTATCCGTTTGGTATATCTGATGACGGGGCGCTGACTAGGATGAATTATCCTCTCCGATAGCTTCAATGTGCTCTGATGAATTGGCTCCTTGGTTTCTTTGTCTCCAATAGGCAGTACCTATCGGAAACGTTGGATAAGTGGGAAGGAATGCTCGTTCGATGTTGTGGTAGTTCCGATAGTGGTCTATCTTTGAGATACCTTCTTCTGATGTGCACTCCGATAGGTGTTTCTGTTTTTATCACGCTTTGGCCCTCGGGATGAGTTCTCCGATAGCTTTCAGACATCGGAGGGTATAGGGGGTGCAGGGGATATTCTCGTATTCTGGGGGACTTAGAGTCTTCGTCGTGTGATACGGGTATCTTGTGGTTACGAGTATAAATCATATAATAATAATACCTCCGGAAATTTTAGTAATCGAATTATGGTATGTTTTAAGCACGTGAATTTTTACACTGTTAACAACCCCCCCAGTTTTTAGTGCAGTCGGTCATTATGACTGCGCTAGAAACTTAAAAAGTCGAGAGTCACGAGTATCGCGGATTTTTTAGAGAGGCATCGTTAGCCTCTTGTAATCGGAGTCGTTAAAGGCATTGATTTCGAGCCTTTTAATAGTATTGTACGTCATATTTAAGACATCTTAGTGCCCTTTTAAGCATCGTAGGGTTATTAGGGAACTCATATTGGTCAGGTATTATACCGTGAATGTCTCATAAGGCATCGTAGATCCTCGAGAGGAATTCGAGTCACATCCAGGACTTGGGAAACCTTGTGAGGGTATCGTAGAACTCTTCTGGGGTGTCGTAGACATTCGTCATTGACGTTTATGTCTGTTTAACACGTCTCCCAAGTTCTTGGCCGAGATGAGGGGATTATTGTAATTGCCCTTTCCGAGGCGAGAGGTTTCCGATGTCTTTGAAATGTGCCCTCGTGGGATTGATATCGGGGAATTAATTATGATAAATGTCGTGGCATTTAACTGTGATTAAATGCAATCAATGGTGGTTTAATGCCACGTTCAAGAGTGGTGCGTGGGCCGAGGTAATCGGACCGTTATCCCTTGACTAACTGAAGAGGCGTGGCGGTTTATGACCCACTAGGCACGATTTCCAATCGTGGGGTGTAAAGAGGTTTTAGTGGGTAATTAATGCTTTTATTGGGCCTAGGGTTTATAAACACTTCTCTCTCCAATTCTATTCCACTTGCAATCTTTAGGCGAAAAAATCTTCTCCTGCTTAACCTTTCTCTCTGCAAAAAAGGTTTATAATCTTCTCAAAATCTCTCTAATGGCGTCTCTACCCAGAACCAACCTGGTGTCTGCCACTTCTGGCAATGGCAGGGCGACGGGGGTTGTTTTGCCGTTTTCTCGAAAGAGAAGCGCGACGGTGGTGACGGTGGCCGGTGGTAGCGGTAGTGCAAGAAAGACGAAAAAGTCGAAGAAACATGATGACAAGGGTGGTGCTCCTTGAGCTACCCAGAAGGTTGAAGCGACGGTTAGCACCGCTTCAGAGGATGAGATCCAAAAATTATTCATCGAGTATGGTGCCTCAGGCCGGAACGTGGAGGTGACGGTTCCGGAGGCAGATTAAAGGGGCAACTCTCCTCCGTCGAAGCACTTGACGGTGTACTATTCCCAGGTAAATGCGGGATTGCGTTCCTTCTTCCCGCCTTTTTACTGCGAAATCTTCAAATATTGCAACGTATGCCCCAGTCAACTCACCCCCAACTCTTTCACGGCCCTCGCTCTATTTGTCTTTTGGTGCTTGGTAAGGGGAATGGAATGCACGAGGGACAGGTTTTTTGCAATCTTCGAGTTGAAGATGTCTCCGGGGGGGGGGAGGGGGGGCTCCTTTCTACTGCTTCAGTCATCGGGACAAAGATGACCGCATCTCCGAGGGAAATGTCAGCTCTCACAACACATGGAAGAATAAGTTCTTCTACATCTGTCCCGCCGAGGGGAAATGGGACATGCCATTCACCTGGAGGGAGCCCAAATTCCCAGAGAGGGTGCTGGACGATACACTGGTGTTTTCACCTATGTTTTCTGCGAAGCCCTTGGTGGAGTCAAAGGATTTCGCTCGTCTCTATCAGACCGCGGGCTTGCGACATATTACTCTGATAGACAAAATCAAGACCCATCTGGCTATCCTCGCGAAATACTTCAACGCCTTCGGTAAGCTACTACACTTATACCTCTTATTTTATAGGCATTTCTCCTGGTTATCTAACTTCAGGCTGTTTGTGCAGTGGATGTTCTACGGCCGTATATGGTGGAAGGTGCCAGCGATTCGGGTGGTAACGAGGAGATGGGAATTCAAGAAGGGAAGTCGACTGCAGGAGAAGACGAAGTCCCCGGGGCTGCGGAGGGTGATACCGAGCCAGCATGGACTCTTTTAACGACTTCGACGGCCATATCTCGATCATCCAGTGGAGCGTCTGATACCCCTGAAGAAACGGAGTTGGACGTGACTTCCGCGGATGCGGTCCTCGCGGGAGCTTTCTCACTAGGAGAGGGGGACGAGGATGTAGGGATAGGGGGATGCCCATGCCCCCCTCAGGTGCTGTCGACATATCTTCGCCCTCGGAGGTATCGGGGGATTCGTTGGAGATGCTACTAACGACCCCTCCCAAAGGTACATATCTCTTCTTAGCTTTAAATGATATTGAGATACTTACATATTTACTTATATAAAACTCTGCTTTTGACAGGCAAAGAAGAAGCCCTCCATGCTGAGAACGAAGGAGTATCTCAAGAGGATGCTCCTGATTTGGGTAAGCTTTTCAAGATTAAACATTTCCCTTTTTAGCTTCCCCTTAGGGAACAACTTACTTACTCGGAAATCTTCAATTCGCATTGGGTAATAACTTATTCAAATTTGAAGGAGGATCCTTTCCCTCGGATCCTTACTTTCCTTCAACTTCTGATGATCTGATGCTCTTACTAGATAAGTTGATGGCTGTAGCTCCTTCTTTTACGGATCATCCTGCTCCGGGTCCATTTGCCGCCATCCAATCGGACAGTCCCGCGGTTACCCAAGTACCCATATAGGGGGGAGTACCTTTAGGGGGACCTAAATCTTCGAGTGTTCCAGCCTCGGGACGAGAGCCTAGCTCAGAAGAGGCTAAGGTGGCCCTCGATACAGTCACCCGATACCTATCGGCTGCTAACTCTCTGCCATCGGAGGGGTGGCAATTCGTCCAGGCTTGCAAAAACTGCGTGGCTATGCTGGTAAGATCTAATTTCTACTTATCTAATTCCTTTAAGACCCATCGTTGGGATCTTAATTCTTCTATTCTGCTTTCTAGACGCCTAAAATGCTTCATCTTCTATTACTCGAGGTTGAGAAGCTGCAAAAGTTGACGAAGTCAGCGGAAGAAAGGTCTCAAAAGGTAGAGGAAGAGAAAAAGGATCTCCGAGAGAAGATGGGGAAGTATGAAGAAGCGTGGGCTAAGATCACGCAGCAGAATCAAGAGCTAAGGGAGGAAAACAAGCGGCTCCAGTCTTACGTATCGGAGATGGAGGCCTCGGGGTTAATGTTAAAGGAAAAGGTTACCTCCCTTGAGGAAGAAAAGACTACGTGGGAGGAAAAGCAGAGGGAGTCGGAGCGTAGCTTGTACCAAGCACTTGGCCAGGTGGATGCTCTAACTGAAGAGTTATCAAAAGCTCCGGTTTCGGGAAGCACCACCTCCGCGGAGATGCAACAGAGGATGGCTGCTGCTGTGAAGCAAGCCCAAGAGGATGCCACTGCCCAAGTCAAAGAGCAATATGTTCGCAAGAATCATGGATACTTGGTCGGACACGTAATGTGGGGGTTCCTCCAATGCTTCGGGCAAGTGCATAGGAAGGTTGCTCTGAATATTGATCCGCGCCAAATAAATATTCTGGAGATGCAGAGGCCTACATTGGAACAAGCCTATTCTCTCTTTCCGAAGAATAACTCTAAGTTTCCTCCTTTCTCCTCCGCCCCGACTCTGGTTCCCTTAACTGTTGTGGTCCCCTTGCCTACGACTCGTGTTCCTCCCGGTACGGGGGCCCATGCTGGTCCTTCTGGTGTTCCCCTTTCTACGAGTGCTCCGACTCTCGCCCCCACAACTGGGCCAACCCCCGCGTCTACGAGCGCCCTACCCCCCATCTTAGAGGCTTCTATTATTCTAAGCACAATTGTACTTTGTTTATTTTATTGGAATGAAACTTATCTTTTCCGTGTTAATAGTCGTCATAACTTTTCAGCACATTATGAATACTTGGATTCTCTCCTTTAATTGTAGAACTTAAGATTGAGGCTAAAGAGATTAGATAGTTTCACGTTCTTACTGGCCAAACAAATTACTTAGCATAACGTGCATGTTTGCAGTGCAAACTTTGGAGATACATTCTATCTAAATAGAGGTATCCCCCGACACGTAATCCTGGCTTATAATATAGCTTGGACAACTAAAACTTAATTCGGTCATCCGAGGACATATTCCTAAGTATATATAGGTGCTTGGAGTTTAGTGAATATTCTCACATACTTTCAAAGAATCATTCCGGTAGGATTATCCACATCCTGGTTACGAATAAAGGTTCTCCGGGTACTCGCCCTCGGAGAATCTCTCCGAGGCCACTGGCTACTTCTTTCTTTCCTTTACAAGTATTTTACAGACTTCGCATATATACTTATATAGCAATCAAAAAATCTTATGATTTTCAAGGAGATATCCAGGATTGGACTCAAATCATGTGAGTGGAGAAATAAAAACTTATCTTCGGAGCATATCGCCCCATGGCAATAGCACTTGCTTTCCGTTCTGATCTTGGCGACGATCCCATCAGGCTTGCTCAAGGATTCAACGGCAGTTCCCACAGATGGAGCCATCTTGTTAACGGGTTTAGAATTATTCCCTATTTAACGAGCATATTTATTTGGGTTGGAATGCCGATCCCGACTCGAGGAGATTGTTGGTTTTTATTGATTTGGGGCTGGACTCGGATATTTTCTGAGGTGCCTACGTATCCCACGATCGGGAATCAAGCCACTCGTAGATCTTGTTCTCGGCGTTGATTATTTGGAGCCTGTCGATTTTATTGGATGAATTGATTTTATATCTGTTGAAAGAACTGACCATTGTGAAGCCTTCAGAAAGAAAGGAATTCGCCCTCTCCCCTGAAGCCTTTTCTTTTAGTTTTATAGAGAACATGAGTTCCCTTGGGAGTGCCGCCTCGTTCCCCAAAGAAAAGAGGAGTTCTTCCCCCTCTCCCTTTTGGCGGGAGTTGTCTTTACTGATCTCTCATCTCTACCTTATATAGAAGTCTTTAGGGACAGGTGTCACTGAGCATGCGTTCACATGTGTCATTACGCATGTGAGAAGATATAGGTTTTATCTGTTTGGTATATCTGATGACGTGGCGTTGACTAGGATGAATTATCCTCTCCGATATGTGCTCTGATGAATTGGCTCCTTGGTTTCTTTCTCTCCGATAGACGGTACCAATCGAAAATGCTGGATAAGTGGGAAGGAATGCTCGTCCGATATTGTGGTAGCTCTGAAATCAGCAGAAGACGTGCTTTGCAAAAATTAAAGAAAGAGAAGGTACATTTCAAGAAAGTCTCATCCTGCTCTCAGTCTGGCCACACACCCAAGCCTGTCACATGCAATTTGTCTGCACGTGCAAAAAAAATTGGTTGGGTGGATGTGTCAGAATTTTCTCAGTGTGTTATTGCGCGCGCATTAATTACCACCCATTTAGGAAATGAATAAAATGAGATAAAATTGTTGTGCTATATTTAATTACGTTTGGAAAGCCATGAACTAAGGGATATCATATTATTTTTGAATAATAATTGTGATGCTGTTCTTCTTGACTTTGCTACCGCAAAGTCTATGTCTATTGCATTACTCACTGTATGACCTTATAATCCTTAGGAGTGTGTCGTTCTTCCTACATCTCATTGGGACCTTTAGAGTTTCTCTCAATGCCTATCTTGATACGTTGTTCCGGCCCATTTTACCAATTATTACTTTCTCACGAAGTAACAGTTACTTCGTGGTGAAGTAATAGACTAAGCGAGTTACGTTTGATCAAATCGTTGAAGGAAAGATCATTCTAGAGTGTTTAAAGTCTCCATACTTAGTTTTTTTGGCCATAACTTATTGTATGGAACTTTATATTCTTGATCACAAGTCTTAACCTTGCTAGTCAAATGAATTTGCATAACTGAACATTTGTTATTCTCCATTTGAAGATGCTTTACCTTCTCTTCGAGTTCCTTATTTGTTTTGTCATGATTCATTGTACGGAAAAGTCTCTTATTCAAAATTCTTGGTCTTGCCGTCTCGCGACTTTAAAAACTCCAGCTTTATTTCTTTTTAGATGATTTTATACCTCCGTCACAACTGATGACGAATTTCAGGTGTAGTTTTGAGACGCTTTTTCTTCGATTATTCATTTGTTTCATCTAGGACAAGCAATTGTGAAAGCTGTTACGAGTGGAGACAAAAGATTTTTCCTTGGAACTGACAGTGCTCCCCACGAGAGAAGAAGGAAAGAGTCTCCTTGTGGGTGTGCTGGAATCTACAATGCACCTGTGGCCATCCGCACACAATAATGCAGCCAAGAAGCGAGAAGGGGTAACTTACGAGCTCCCATGCTTCAAGATGTCTTCCTTCAGGATCACGCGTAAGTTTCCTGAGAGTTTAAAAGTCATAAACCTCATTATCTATTTCTTCCCGTCATGTAACCTCTTAAAATTGCAACTCATTTCACCCATGATAATAGATAATACTACATGCTCGAACAAAATGATAAAGTTCACAAAGTTAGTATGCATAGTAGGAAAGATAATATTGCACACAATATAAGTTCCAGGCACCCAAAGTCTAATGTTTCTCATCCCGCTATTTTGTTCAGCAATGCTGGAACCGAATGTTAAGGTAACACTGGAATAACTAGTATTAACATTGGAATGTTCAAATTCCGGTGTTAAGCTACTTAGCCACTTGTTTTTTCTTATGTAATTTTGTTTTTCGGGTGGTTTTTTCCGTAGCCCCGACTGGTGGGTCTATGCTCGCCGTATTTCCAGCAGTCCATACCTGATATTGTAAATTTTCAAGTTCGTGCGGTCTAATTGCACAAATTTCCCTTCTTAAAATCGAGTTAGAATGTCAACTTATGGGACCAAAATCGAGGCCTAAGAAAACCCCATCAAACGAGCGCCTATAGAGTGTGTCTTTATAGAAGATGAAGCGAGCTGCACGACGCCTAATGTCGCTCTCATGTATTACCTCATTCACCACAGCTCCAAGTCTCTTAGTTAGGATCTTAGATATTATTTTGTAGAATGTTGAGCAGCAGGATATAGGCCTCATTTCCTTCATAGTCTTTGCATTGCTACTTTTTGGTATCTACGTGACTAGTGAGCAGTTGGGAGCAACATAAAGGCCTGAGATCATTACAAATTAGAGTGCTCCTTAGTACATCAAAAGGCGGCTAAACTGCTACATCAACGCGGAAACAAAACAACCATCAATAGACACCGTCTTGCATAGCATCTATGTGTATATAATGGTTTGTTTATACAAAAACATAGACCGATCGGACCAACGATCAAACACTACAACAAAACGCGGCATTCAAGGTATCCTTCATCCATCTTCAAGATGTTCTTCGTTAAGAACTTCTTTCAATCCACCATCAAGCTTCAACATTGCTGAAGTTCACATCCAAGAAAACAGCCTTTTTGTGGATAAAATGGAATAATACCTAATTATTCAAATTAATTTAAGCATTTACCTATTATAAGAATGTATAGTTGGTTTTAAGTAGCTTTTAGGCGTTATTATGAATAATACGAATCTTAGTTTCTCCAGGGCGTTACACACACACACACATCTCATTATCACTTTTGAACATCAACACATATCCAGTGGGTGCAGTGGCGGAGGTTTGCGCCAGGAGGCGCCGGCTTTGCTCCGGACTCTTTCCGACGGGAATACTGGCTGAATCCGCCGCCGTCCTGCCCATGGAGGTGGCGGTGAAGGCCCTACAAGATCTTCCATTCTAACCTACTTCTCCTCAAGGTATGCGCGAAAACATGCTTATTTCCTGTGCAACTTACGAAGAATTGATCAACTTCGACCCTGGGACATGAGACAAACAATACCTAAAGCATAAAACGTCTGGTGATTTAATCCGATAGTGGTCTATCTTTGAGATGCCTTCTTCTGATGTGCACTCCGATAGGTGTTTCTGTTTTTATCACGCTTTGGCCCTCGGGATGAGTTCTACGATAGCTTTCAGAAATCGGAGGGTATAGGGGGTGCAGGAGATATTCTCGTATTCTGGGGGACTCGGGGTTTTCGTCGTGTGATACGGGTATCTTGTGGTTATGAGTATAAATCATATAATAATAATACCTCCAGAAATTTTAGTAATCCAACTATGGTATGTTTTAAGCACGTGAATTTTTACCCTGTTAACAAACCCCCCAGTTTTTAGTGCAGTCGGTCATTATGACTGCGCTAGAAACATAAAAAGTCGAGAGTCACGAGTATCGCGAATTTTTTAGAGAGGTATCGTTAGTCTCTTGTAATCGGAGTAGTTTAAGTCATTGATTTCGAGCCTTTTAATAGTATTGTACGTCATATTTAAGACATCTTAGTGCCCTTTTAAGCATCGTAGGGTTATCAGGGAACTCATATTGGTTAGGTATTATACCGTGAATGTCTCATAAGGCATCGTAGATCCTCGATAGGAATTCGAGTCACATCCAGGACTTGGGAAACCTTGTGAGGGTATCGTAGAACTCTTCTAGGGTGTCGTAGACATTCGTCATTGATGTTTATGTCTGTTTAACACGTCTCCGAAGTTCTTGGCCGAGATGAGGGGATTATTGTAATTGCCCTTTCCGAGGCGAGAGGTTTCCGATGCCTTTGAAATGTGCCCTCGTGGGATTGATATCGGGGAATTAATTATAATAAATGTCGTGGCATTTAACTGTGATTAAATGCAATCAATGGTGGTTTAATGCCACGTTCAAGAGTGGTGCGTGGGCCGAGGTAATCGGACCGTTATCCCTTGACTAACTGAAGAGGCGTGGCGGTTTATAACCCACTAGGCACGATTTCCAATCGTGGGGTGTAAAGAGATTTTAGTGGGTAATTAATGCTTTTATTGGGCCTAGGGTTTATAAACACTTCTCTCTCCAATTCTATCCCACTTGCAATCTTTAGGCGAAAAAATCTTCTCCTGCTTAACCTTTCTCTCTGCAAAAAAGGTTTATAATCTTCTCAAAATCTCTCTAATGGCGTCTCTACCCACAACCAACCTGGTGTCTACCACTTCTGGCAATGGCAGGGCGACGGGGGCTGTTTTGCCGTTTTCTCGAAAGAGAAGCGCGACGGTGGTGACGGTGGCCGGTGGTAGCGGCATTGCAAGAATGACGAAAAAGTCGAAGAAACATGCTGACAAGGGTGGTGCTCCTTGAGCTACCCAGAAGGTTGAAGCGACGGTTAGCACCGCTTCAGAGGATGAGCTCCAAAAATTATTCATCGAGTATAGTGCCTCAGGCCGGAACGTGGAGGTGACGGTTCCGGAGGCAGATTAAAGGGGCAACTCTCCTCCGTCGAAGCACTTGACGGTGTACTATTCCCAGGTAAATGCGGGATTGCGTTCCTTCTTCCCGCCTTTTTACTGCAAAACCTTCAAATATTACAACGTATGCCCCAGTCAACTCACCCCCAACTCTTTCACGGCCCTCGCTCTATTTGTCTTTTGGTGCTTGGTGAGGGGAATGGAATGCACGAGGGACAGGTTATTTGCAATCTTTGAGTTGAAGATGTCTCCGGGGGGGGGGGTCCTTTCTACTGCTTCAGTCATCGGGACAAAGATGACCGCATCTCCGAGGGAAATGTCAGCTCTCACAACACATGGAAGAATAAGTTCTTCTACATCTGTCCCGCCGAGGGGAAATGGGACATGCCACTCACTTGGAGGGAGCCCAAATTCCCAGAGAGGGTGCTGGACGATACACTGGTGTTTTCACCTGTGTTTTCTGCGAAGCCCTTGGTGGAGTCAAAGGATTTCGCTTGTCTCTATCAGACCGCGGGCTTGCGACATATTACTCCGATAGACAAAATCAAGACCCATCTGGCTATCCTCGCGAAATACTTCAACGCCTTCGGTAAGCTACTACACTTATACCTCTTATTTTATAGGCATTTCTCCTGGTTAACTAACTTCAGGTTGTTTGTGCAGTGGACGTTCTACAGCCGTATATGGTGGAAGGTGCCAGCGATTCGGGTGGTAACGAGGAGATGGGAATTCAAGAAGGGAAGTCGACTGCAGGAGAAGACGAAGTCCCCGGGGCTGCGGAGGGTGATACCGAGCCAGCATGGACTCTTTTAACGACTTCGACGGCCATATCTCGATCATCCAGTGGAGCGTCCGATACCCCTGAAGAAACGGAGTTGGACGTGACTTCCGCGGATGCGGTCCTCGCGGGAGCTTTCTCACTAGGAGAGGGGGACGAGGATGTAGGGATAGGAGGGATGCCCATGCCCCCCTCAGGTGCTGTCGACATATCTTCGCCCTCGGAGGCATCGGGGGATTCGTTGGAGATGCTACTAGCGACCCTCCCAAAGGTACGTATCTCTTCTTAGCTTTAAATGGTACTGAGATACTTACATATTTACTTATATGATACTCTGCTTTTGACAGGCAAAGAAGAAGCCCTCCATGCTGAGAACGAAGGAGTATCTCAAGAGGATTTGGGTAAGCTTTTCAAGATTAAACATTTCCCTTTTTAGCTTCCCCTTAGGGAACAACTTACTTACTCGAAAATCTTCAATTCGCAGGGGGTAATAACTTATTCAATTTTGAAGGAGGATCCTCTCCCTCGGATCCTTACTTTCCTTCAACTTCTGATGATCCGATGCTCTTACTGGATAAGCTGCTGGCTGTAGCTTCTTCTTTTACGGATCATCCTGCTCCGGGTCCATTTGCCGCCATCCAATCGGACAGTCCCGCGGTTACCGAAGTACCCATATCGGGGGAAGTACCTTTAGGGGGACCTTCATCTTTGAGTGTACCAGCCTCGGGACGTGAGCCTAGCTCAGAAGAGGCTAAGGTGGCCCTCGATACAGTCACCCGATACCTATCGGCTGCTAACTCTCTGCCATCGGAGGGGTGGCAATTCGTCCAGGCTTGCACAAACTGCGTGGCTATGCTGGTAAGATCTAATTTCTACTTATCTAATTCCTTTAAGACCCATCGTTGGGATCTTAATTCTTCTATTCTGCTTTCTAGACGCCTAAAATGCTTCCTCTTCTATTACTCGAGGTTGAGAAGCTGCAAAAGTTGACGAAGTCAGCGGAAGAAAGGTCTCAAAAGGTAGAGGAAGAGAACAAGGATCTCCGAGAGAAGATGGGGAAGTATAAAGAAGCATGGGCTAAGATCACGCAGCAGAATCAAGAGCTAAGGGAGGAAAACAAGCGGCTCCAGTCTTACGTATCGGAGATGGAGGCCTCGGGGTTGGTGTTATAGGAAAAGGTTACCTCCCTTGAGAAAGAAAAGACTACATGGGAGGAAAAGCTGAAGGAGTCGGAGCGTAGCTTGTACCAAGCACTTGGCCAGGTGGATGCTCTAACTGAAGAGTTATCAAAAGCTCCGGTTTCGGGAAGCATCACCTCCGCGGAGATGCAACAGAGGATGGCTGCTGCTGTGAAGCAAGCCCAAGAGGATGCCACTGCCCAAGTCAAAGAGCAATATGTTCGCAAGAATCATGGATACTTGGTCGGACACGTAATGTGGGGGTTCCTCCAATGCTTCGGGCAAGTGCGTAGGAAGGTAGCTCTGAATATTGATCCGCGCCAAATAAATATTCTGGAGATGCAGAGGTCTACATTGGAACAAGCCTATTCTCTCTTTCTGAAGAATAGCTCTCAGTTTCCTCCTTCCTCCTCCGCCCCGACTCGGGTTCCCTTAACTGCTGTGGTCCCCTTGCCTACGACTCATGTTCCTCCCGGTACGGGGGCCCATACTGGTCCTTCTGGTGTTCCCCCTTCTATGAGTGCTCCGACTCTCGCCCCCACAACTGGGCCAACCCTCGCCTCTACGAGCGCCCTACCCCCCATCTTAGAGGCTTTTATTATTCTAAGCACAATTGTACTTTGTTTATTTTATTGGAATGAAACTTATCTTTTCCATGTTAATAGTCGTCATAACTTTTCAGCACATTATGAATACTTGGATTCTCTCCTTTAATTGTAGAACTTAAGATTGAGGCTAAAGAGAATAGATAGTTTCACATTCTTACTGGCCAAACAAATTACTTAGCATAACGTGCTTGTTTGTAGTGCAAACTTTGGAGATACATTTGATCTAAATAGAGGTATCCCCCGACACGTAATCTTGGCTTATAATATAGCTTGGACAACTCAAACTTAATTCGGTCATCCGAGGACATATTCCTAAGTATATATAGGTGCTTGGAGTTTAGTGAATATTCTCACGTACTTTCAAAGAATCATTCCGGTAGGATTATCCACATCATGGTTACGAATAAAGGTTCTCCGGGTACTCGCCCTCGGAGAATCTCTCCGAGGCCACTGGCTACTTCTTTCTTTCCTTTACAAGTATTTTACAGACTTCGCATATATACTTATATAGCAATCAGAAAATCTTATGATTTTCAAGGAGATATCCAGGATTCGACTCGAATCATGTGAGTGGAGAAATAAAAACTTATCTTCGGAGCGTATCGCCCCGTGGCAGTAGCACTTGCTTTCCGTTTTGATCTTGGCGACGATCCCATCGGGCTTGCCCAAGAATTCAACGACAGTTCCCACAGACGGAGCCATCTTGTTAACGGGTTTGGTATTATTCACTATTTAACGAGCATATTTATTTGGGTTGGAATGCCGATCCCGACTCGAGGAGATTGTTGGTTTTTATTGATTTGGGGCTGGACTCGGATATTTTCCGAGGTGCCTACGTATCCCCCGATCAAGAATCAAGCCACTCGTAGTTCTTGTTCTCGGCGTTGATTATTTGGAGCCTGTCGATTTTATTGGATGAATTGATTTTATATTTGTTGAAAGATCTGACCATTGTGAAGCCTTCAGAAAGGAAGGAATCCGGCCTCTCCCCTGAAGCCTTTTCTTTTAGTTTTATAGAGAACATGAGTTCCCTTGGGAGCGCCCCCTCGTTCCCCCAAAGAAAAGAGGAGTTCTTCCCCCTCTCCCTTTTGGCGGGAGTTGTCTTTTCTGATCTCTTATCTCTACCTTATATAGAAGTCTTTAAGGACAGGTGTCACTGTGCATGCGTTCACATGTGTCATTACGCATGTGTGAAGAGATAGGTTTTATCTGTTTGGTATATCTGATGACGGGGCGCTGACTAGGATGAATTATCCTCTCCGATAATTGCTCTGATGAATTGGCTCCTTGGTTTCTTTCTCTCCGATAGGCGGTACCAATCGAAAACGCTGGATAAGTGCGAAGGAATGCTCGTCCGATGTTGTGGTAGTTCCGATAATGGTCTATCTTTGAGATGCCTTCTTCTGATGTGCACTCCGATAGGTGTTTCTGTTTTTATCACGCTTTGGCCCTCGGGATGAGTTCTCCGATAGCTTTCAGAAATCGGAGGGTATAGGGGGTGCAGGGGATATTCTCGTATTCTGGGGGACTGGGGGTTTTCGTCGTGTGATACGGGTATCTTGTGGTTATGAGTATAAATCATATAATAATAATACCTCCGGAAATTTTAGTAATCCAATTATGGTATGTTTTAAGCACGTGAATTTTTACCCTGTTAATAGCTAGAACTAACATGGCTGTTGCAATTCAGAACTAGATAGTGATGAACTGGACACCATTGACAATGTAGATACCATCCTCAAAAGAAATTCTAAACTTGAGGCTCAACACAAAATCCCCTCAACTTTTGGTAGCCCAGTTAGAATGAACAACCAAGTCATGGAACTTGAAAGAAAAGTTCTCTCACTCACAAGGGAAAAAGATCTTCTATCCGCCGATCTTGACACAGCCCTCAAAGTGCACAAAGCATTGGAAGATGTGTGTGAGCTCACTCAAAAGGAGCTAGACTCATTAGTCAAGAATATGACGTTACTCACTCCGGGCACTGACAATCTTGATAAAGTTCTGGACACCCA
The DNA here is from genome assembly GCA_948329865.1 of Linaria vulgaris. NCBI lineage: Eukaryota > Viridiplantae > Streptophyta > Magnoliopsida > Lamiales > Plantaginaceae > Linaria > Linaria vulgaris. Next base: position 18,751,298 of record OX415250.1, on the reverse strand, counting down.
GAAAGTTGCAACTAAGAAAACTAGAGTCAGAAAAATTGATTATGTGGATCCAAAGTTCCTTGGAGATACCAAAATCACTATATCAAGAAAGAAACGGGTACCCAAAGGAGTTGAAATTCCACTGGACTATTCTCAGATCCAACTGCCTCAGGATCATGTACATCCGAGTTGTAACTCTCATCTTTCTGTTTCTGACCCTGTTTCTCTTAACAGATTTCCAAGAGGGCGTTTTGTCCCAACGTGTCACCACTGTGGTGTCCAAGGACACATCAGACCCTACTGCTATCAACTTTGGGAACCACATCACACACCTTAGTCTGTCAAGTCTGAAGTGTCGATTGCAACACCAGTTGCAACAGAGAAAGCAGTAAAATAAGTTTGTGTTGAAAAATCATCTAATACTCTTACATGCTTTACTGCGTGCAATTCCACTTCCCAACGTGCATTATATTCCAACTCTTAGTTCTTTGATAGCGGTTGTTCCAGGCATATGACAAGGGATAAAAGTATCTTGAACAACTTTGTTCATGAACGAAGGGGCGATGTGGTGTTTGAAGATGGTAATCAAGGAAAAATCCTTGGAAAGGGAACACTGAATGTGAAGGGATTTCCCAAACTCATGGATGTTTTCTATGTTGATGGTTTGTATGCAAACCTCATTAGTATCAGTCAGTTGTGTGATGATGATCTATATGTCAGTTTTACCAAAGATGAATGTGAGGTCATTGATTAAGATCAAAATATGGTACTACTTGGGTTAAGGAATGCCAAAAACTGCTATACCATGACTAATTGTAAGACTGTTATTAAATCACTGACTTGCAAATTTAGTGCATAAACCATTGTAGATCTCTGGTACCAGAGGCTTTTCCACATCAATTATAAATCGCTTGCACATCTCCTCAACAACCAAGTCGTAAGAGGACTACCCAAACTTGGTCCCAAGCCTTTTGGAAAATGTGGCTAATGTCTTGAAGGAAAATAGAAGAAGACCAATCATGCAGTGTTGCAACACACATCGTCTGTAAGAATCTTAGAACTCCGTCACATGGATCTTGTAGGACCAATTCAGAACGAAAGCATCTCCGGTAAACGTTACATATTTGTGTGTGTTGATGACTTTTCACGATTCACTTGGGTTGAATTTCTAAAAGAGAAAAATGAATCTTTTGTGTTTTTCAAAAACCTATGCAACACAGTTGCAACTGAAAAAGATTTAATAGTCAAAAGGATCCAAAGTGATCATGGGAAAGAATTTGAAAATTGCAGCTTTAACAATTTCTGTACTGATAAGGGAATATTTCATGAATACTCATCGCCCATAACACCACAACAAAACGGTGTGGTAGAAAGGAAGAACATGACACTGGTTGAAATGGCTCGAGTTATGCTAAACTCGAAGAAACTTGCTCTCAAGTTTTGGGCAGAAGTTGTAAACAATGCATGCTATGTTACCAACCATGTGTATCTGCGCCCAGGTACAACTAAGACTGCTTATGATATTTGGAAAGGTAAACGTTCTAGTGTACATCACTTTCACATTTTTGGTTGTGCTTGCTATGTACTCAATGACAAAGTATCTAGAGGTAAGTTTCAATCTAAATCTGATTTAGGTATCTTTGTTGGTTACTCTCGCAACAGTCACTCTTATCGCGTGTTCAATATGCGCACCCAGATTGTTGTAGAATCATCTAATGTTGAATTTGATGATTACAAGGACTTTGCATCAACCTCCTCAGAAGTCAAGATCATAGAGCTGACTGATTCGAAGGAAGAAGATAAATCACAACCAACAACCTCCAGAATTGATCTACCAGTTGCAACTGACCCGGTGGATGCACCAATTGTAACTACCCTTGAGGTCACAGAGGCAGCTGAAACTCCATCAGGGATGAACGAAAGAACGGAGCACCTGGAGGCTCCTCCCCACATCAGAAGAAATCATCCACCTGAAGTAGTCATTGGTGAGATAAGTGATGGTATCCGTACATGAGATCTCCCTTGTAAACGGTATGACCAGATGGTTCGATTCGTGAGGTACACCTCCAAAATTGAGCCCAAGAACGCAAGGGAAGCGCTGTTGGAAGAAGCGTGGATTGAAGCCATGTAGGACGAACTCAATCAGTTTGAAAGAAATGAGGTCTGTGAACTGGTGCCTAGACCAGCAAATGTAAACATTATTTGTACAAAGTGGATATTCAAGAACAAAACCGACAAGCTAGGAAATATTGTTCGCAACAAAGCCATACTTGTTGCACAAGGCCGTACACAAGTCGAAAGAGTGGACTATGATGATACATTGCTCCAGTTGCAAGACTGGAATCTATTTGCCTTTTATTTGCTGTTGCTTGTGTTTTACGCTTAAAATTTTTCAGATTTAAATGGGTTTTTAAATGAAGAAATTCTTGTTGAACAACCCAAAGGTTTCACTGGCCCCCATTTTCCCACACATGGTTTGATTCTTAACAGAGTACTTTACGGTATCAAACAGACACCTCATGCTTGGTATGAAAGAGTCACCATTCACCTTCTTGCAAAGGGTACACCAGAGGAAGTGCCGATCAAACTATATTTTACAAACACTTTGGAACTTATATTCTTATTGCACAAATATATGTAGATGACATAGTGTTTGGCTCTACATCCCTCAGCGAGTTGCAACAGTTTATCTCTGTTATGAAAAATGAGTTTTAAATGAGTATGGTTGGTGAGCTTACATACTTCCTTGGTCTACAGGTTAAACAACAAGATGACGGGATATTTATATCTCAGATAAAGTACGCCAAGAATCTAATCAAAAGATTTGGGCTTGAACATGCCAAACCAATGAAGACCCCACGGGATCAACTGACCGACTCAGCAAGGACGAAAGTTGCAACTCGGTGGATCCCAGTCTCTACAGAAGCATGATCGGCAGTCTATTGTATCTCACTGCCAGTTGCCTTGACATTTGCTTTAGTGTTGGAGTGTGTGCTCGTTATCAAGCCGACCCAAAGAAGTCACATCTCAAGGCTGTTAAAAGGATCATTAGATATATCTTAGGTACAACTGACTTTGGTCTCAGTTACAACTTTAACAATAACCTATCTCTTGCAGGTTACAATGATACTGATTGGGCCGGATGTGCTGATGATAGAAAGAGTACCGTAGGAGGGTGCTTCTATCTTGGAACCAATCTTGTGTCATGATTAAACAAGAAACAACACTCAATCACTCTATCTACAGCAGAGGCTGAATACATTGCTGCAGGGAGTTGCTGCACCCAGCTAGTCTGGATGAAACAAATGTTGGAAGATTATGGTATCACTCAAAATGAAATTCTCCGTTACTGTGATAATAGAGTGCCATTAACATCTCTAAAAATCCGGTCCAACACTCCCGCACTAAGCACATTGATATAAGATATCATTACATCAGGGAACTGGTAGAGGCTAAGACTATTGAGTTACATCATGTGTGTACTGACCTTCAACTTGCAGACATTCTCACAAAGGATCTCGATGTTACACATTTTGAGTATCTTCGTAAGTCGTTAGGCTTCTGCCTTATGTGAATTGCAACATGGACATTGTTGCATATTAAGGGTGACTTTTCTGATCTTAATTACTTATCTCATTAATGAATAGTCCTCTGATTCAAATTTGTATACTCGTTTTTCTCCTCAGTATCATCCTATGTACTCAAAAACAAAAGAAGGTAGAAAAAAAATATCGTCTCAAAAATAGAAGAGAGACTTTTGCTGAAAATATGAGCTCACAACAAAATTCACCCATTTGAAGCTAGTGTTCAGTTGCAACTGGAAAAAGCTACCTGACCTAAAAGAAATAAGCATGAAAGCTACCAATTCTTATACCACACGTCCACTCATTGAAAAGAGGTACCTTGTTCACAAATGTGTCAGAGTGAAAGCTAATAGTTATTTGAATTGTTCACGTACTGTTGCAACTGAGGTGATTCCGAGATATGAATTATTCCTGAACCTAGTTCTCTTATGAAATTTGTAATTATCTACAATTAATTTGTCTCCTTAGGTCTCTATGTCCTTGGTCTCAATTCTACTTAATCTGTGAAACCTAATTATTTCGTAAGTATGGCTATTTGCGTGTAACATTATGAGATTTTTGGATAGAAGTTTGTCAAGATGAGGATGTTTCCTTGTGATTATCTCAACATGTTTTGTGCCTCGATCCTATCCCCAAATTGTCTTTTATCTGCATTTAAAGAAAGATTATATTTAATTAAGATAAGCGTGAGTTTTTGGTGGGAAAGTTTCCCTTTTTTCTTCTAGGGTTGAGACCGCTATTTATTGCAACTTAATTCCCACTATTGACCATTTACTATTGTAATTATCTCTCTCTACTCACGATCCCTCACTGTCTCGCAAGCTTTCTCTCTTTCAATATATAGATGGGTGGTTCAATCAAGCACTCTGCAGCCATGCAAGTCGCATGAGGCGATGACCACTGTAAATGGCAGTCATGGACTCCAAGCTCGATTGCTTGTTGCAACAGGCGGGCACCCTTTGATTTCTTATGTCAAAAAGGGGGAGAACCAGTTGAGGGGGAGCTCATCATGTTATGTTTGCTCCTTGTTGCTAAGTTTTTCTGTTTGAACGATTTTACCTTTCTGCTCTGTTTTGACGGATGGTTGCACTGATGTTGCAACCACAACTTTTGAACTACTTCTTTTATGCACGTTGTTAACAGGTTGGATATTATTTCCTATTTAACGAATTTATTTTTGGGTCGGAAGGCCCTGCTCGTGATTTAAAAACGATGATTTTATAGAAGAGAACGATGCGAGAATATTCTTTCCTTTATTTACTAAACTTCACTCCTCAATTTTGTGTGTATGTGATTGTATGTGTGCCTCCTCCTTCCTTCAATCGATCACCTCCCTTTATATAGAGTTTTTTAGGGACATGTGTCCTAATGCATGTATTTGGTAAGTACAGGTGTTGTAATATAAGTACAGGTGTAGAAAGTTTAAGATAAGGTATATCTTTGGCCTACTAGATGCTGACTAGGCCTACCTTTGCATCTTTCGATAGTTCCGGGGACCTCCAAGGGCTATTTCTTCAGGATGCGGTTATTTTCGAAGGGCCCCATATGTTGGTTGTGACTTGATGGATCAGTTAGGACCTTCTTCGGGTGGTGTTATTGCTCGGGTAAGGGTTCCTTCTGGTGTATGGGCTTCGGTATATATTCTCCGAGGGGATTTTTTCCTCCTCTTACTTGTGCTCTGAGGGTTGGGCATGATCTCCGAGTACTTGGTTTGTTCTCCGATGGTTTTATTTGATCTTTGGGGGCTTTACTTGTCCTTCGTAAAGTAGCACTTTTATGTTAAAGTCTTCGTAGAGTGTCTTCCAGTTGCTCTAGTGGTTTAGGCATGGCTTTACTCTTGATTTTGGTCTTTAGAGTAATGCTCTGAGGGTAGTTTATGTGGAGGAGTGTTCAGCAAGGAAGTATTCTCGCAAGATTATGGGACTCAGGGTCCGTTGTGGTCCCTCTTGGCGCATTGATGGATATCAAAGTCGCGCGGATCCATCGGGGGTTGCTCTTTTTCTGATGCCGCGTTGATATCGATTTTTTATTCATCGTTGACTATCCAAGGGATGCTTGGGTGTCTCATCAGATGTTCTTTCGTGACGTTTTAGGTCAGTGACCGAGGGGTATGGTAACATCCGAGGGCCTCCTCATTGGGAGTGGGTACATCTCATCGGAAGTACTCTTAACAATAGTATTGTCCATATATTAATTCCTATATTCAGGATTAATATTCTTTTTAATCTCATATTTTATTTTTATAGTTAAAACTAGCCCCCCCAAATTTCGATCGCCATCGTAGAGGCGAGGGAAATTTTATTTCGTGGCCTCTGTGAGGCAAGGGGTTTTTCATTATTTTTTCCTTCGTCATTTTCATCTTTTGACAATTTTTCCGAGGGGAGGGGAATTTTTCCTGTTCTTTCTCTGACTTCCGGGGGGTATTTCATATATAAATATATGTTTAAAAATATTTGTAAAGACATTACCTTTTTGCCCCTGGGGAGTAACGGCTCTGACAACGGCTTTGTTGCTACGAATATTTTTTAGCCGTTGGATTCATTAATGCCACCTTTATTCATCCGTCCGTTGATATTCTTAACGGCTTGCGCGTGAGGGGACACGTGTCGTGTGAGTGGGAGACATAAGGAGCGAGATGCGGGGCACGTATCAGTCCATTGCCTATAAATAGTAGCGATTGGGTCTTTATTTTTTTTCACTATTCATCTTCAGATTTTCTGCAATCTTTCTCAGAGCAAAGTTCTCCTTTCTCTCCTCGCAAACTTTCCCTTTTTTCTCTTGCACTTCCGCTCTTTCTCTTCTCGGAAAAGCACTTTCTTTTTCGTTTTCGCTTAAATGGCTTCCTCTGCTAACACTGATCCGATCGCCACCTTCACCACCTCTAGAGCTGCTGCTGCTGCTACTCAGGCCGGCATGGGGGGGCGCTCCGACTGGGATAATTACCCGTAAGCGAAAGGGTGATACTTTTGCCGCGGCCGAGGGGAGTAGTGCCGCATCCGCTAAAAAAGCTAGGGTTTCCAAGCCCAAGAAGGCTCCTACTTGTGATTTAGCCAAAATTGAAAGAATCTCGAGTACGGCTACCCGCGAGCAGGTGCTAGATTTATTTACCTCCACGGGGTCTTTTTTGAAGAATATGACTTTTCAGATCTCTACGGAGGATCAGAGGGCATGCCACCCTCCCACGGGTATACTCACTGTCTACTTTGCTCAGGTGAAGTATGTGTGGCGCTCATTTATGCCGCTCTTCTTATGCGATGTGTTCAAGGTGTGCAACATTAGTCCGAGTCAGATGGTTCCAAATGGGTTTGCAGCTCTCTGCATCTACGTCTTCTGGTGCCAGATGAATGGATTGGAATGTGGGGTGGACCACTTCTTTTCCATTTTTGACGTGGTGATTTCATCCGGGGGGTTTCCATTCTATCACGTTCGTCACCGAGACAACACCAAACACTCAACGAAGAGGATACTTGATGGGTCAATCAGCTCTCATAGTGTCTGGAAGAACAAATTCTTCTTCGTACAGCCCGCCGAAGGTACGTGAGACAGGCCTTTCGACTGAAGAGAAGGGATGGCTCCGGTGCGTATCATGGATCAAGATATGGTCCTTTCCCCGGTGATCTCACAGCAGCTGTTGATGGAGTCAGACGATTTTTTGATGTTGTTCGAGACATCGGAGCTTCATCGCGTGGTATTTACTGACGATGCGGTTAAGAAGCCGCTGTTCATATCCTTCGAGGCCTTGGTCGTTTTTAGTAAGTATCTTATTTTCACTTTCGGGCCTTTATGTACATCTTTAGTGCAAAAGTAGATTATAACTGTATTTGTTGGTTCTCGGGTGACGCATGGGATGTTCTAGCGAATTATTATTCGCATTCGGGTCCAGTTGAAACGGCTCCGAACAGTCTTTCCGATGCTCCGGAGGAAGGTGATCACGAGGAGGAGGAGGTTAATGCTCTCGAGGGCGTACAAGTGGGTTCAGAGGGAGAGTGAGCTCACGAGGATCATGTACCTCTGTATATTGATGTTGCGTGGATAATACGAAATGTTATCCCGCTACGTCAGGTGGATCCTTATTCTTCTTTGGTCGTGGTATCGGCCCTCGGGTCTCACGAGGGAAGTTCCCCGAAGGCTTCCGAAGAAGAGCTCTCTCCAAGGATGGGTGGGGAAGATTTGGCCTCAGAGATTCCTGAGGTGGTGTTATTATCCTCCCGAGAATCTTCTCCAATTCCTTCGCCAAGGCCTCCGATAGCCCACGATCCCTCGGACGGTAATATTCCCAAGCGCACACCCCTTGGTAAGTTAGGCTCGCTCTTCTTTCTCTTATACTCCTTCAATTCTGCTTTTGTACTCGGGCAGTGACGATTATTTTTCGAGTAGGTATAAAAGATAAAGGGAAGGCCCCGATGATGGCAGAGGAGGAGTTGAAGGACGTCCCCAGTGTTGATGGTGATGCTTCTTTATAAGGTATTTTGGTCGTCATTCTCTCTTACTTGCTTTACTGCTTTTTGTCTAATAAATTTTATACCAGTTCTAACTGGTGCAACTTTAGTAGATGAGGTTTTATGGGCTCAATTCCTTCCAGCCCGCCCGGAGGGGGAGCTAGGTGGTTATGAAGGTGCTGATAAGGTATCTGAAGCCCCATCTGGGGGGCAGTAGTCACCAGACTACACCTTCATGCTCTTCGACTCGCTCGTTGGGGGAGCGGGTACTTCCGCAGCGGTTGGGGGACGACAAGCCATTTTCACGGAGGCTGACAGAGTTTCTCCAACCAGAGTTACTTCTCTACAGGGGTAACGCTATGCCCGATGGGGATCACTTTCCAACCGCCTTTGCCTCATACTCGCTTGGAGGATCTCCCTCCAGTGAGAGAAGTGGAGGATGCTTTCCAGAAGGTCCTTCGATTTTTTGCATCCTCCAATGCCTCGGCCTCCGATGGCTTCCATTTTATGCAGACCTATCTCAATTGGATGGCTATTATGGTAAACTTCTTGTCTCTTTTTTCTTATGCTCATTCTTTCCTGCTCGTAGCTTTGTTCCAAGTCTCATTTTTCTTCTTCTTTTCGTATCGTAGGTTGGGAAGGCGCATGAGGCTACTTCTGCTCTCGAGGAGGGCTATAAAAAAGAGGATGTGTGCTCCCTTCAAGAGTTGGTGGCCGCGTTGGATGGTCAGAGGAGGCAGGATTTGGAAAAGATCGGGGAGCTTAGCACTTTGATTGCCCAATACGATCTTCAGCACGGGATGGATTTGATAGAGATAGCCACTCGTAGCAAGTTGATCGAGTGCTTGAAGTACGAGTTGGAGAAGATGACCGACTCAGAAAGGGAGGCCAAGACCCGAATTGTGGGGCTCGAGAAAGAGCCAAGTTCTTCCGAGCGGAATTTTGAGGCAAAAATTGCCGCACTTGATAAGGAGAGGCAGGCTTCTGAGGACATCCTGAAGGCAAGAATCCGAGTGCTAGAGGAGGAGAAGACAAAAGCTCATTGGATAGAGGGGCTTGTCCAAGAGCAGCTGACACTTTCTCGAGGTCGTGAGGAAGTACTCAAGGAGAAGCTGGCCGCGGCGGTTTCAGTTGAAGAGTTGAACGCTAAATTGGACTCGGCGACCCAACTTACCGAGAGGGAAGTAGCGACATAGTATTCGGACGCCTTCGCCGGACAGCGTCAGAAGTATTGGCCATATGCTCTTGGGTTACATGGAGTGTGTGAAGCTGGTGCGTTCGGTGGTGCGGCTGGATGTAAATGTTCAGGAAGTGTTCAAGATCAGTAGGCTAAAGAAGCCATCTGCTGCTCAAGTGCGGGGTCTGTACGAGAGGTACAACAACTCGTCCTCTCCTCATGTTTCGCCCTTGCCATCTCCGATGGGATCTACGAGCGGCCAAAGTCCTAGGCCGAGTGGCTCCAGAGGTCTTTTACCCCATTTGCCCAACAACGCCCAAGTGCCTCCTTGTCCGAAGGAACTTCCGCTATTCCACCTCCGCCCCCTCCGAGTGCAGGGGTTTAGTATAGAATTATCTCCTTTTTGGATTAGTACATTTTAAATTTCGAACACATTCTAATTTTATGTTTTCCTTTCTTCTTTTGTAAGCCTTCCGAGGGCTTCTCGGGTTCAAGGAATAAACAACTATTTTGTTTGTTCAATTTTGCTTTTCTGCCTTGTTCTAATCTCATAATTAACGAACAATCTAATTATCTCTAATTTAAATTTAATTGAGAGAGATAAGGATAAAACTTTAATCCTTGCTGACTAAGTCTTTTGCTAAGTAGGAGGTGTCAGTTCGCATGGTGATATTAAGTATGTGTCCTACTTAAGTAGGAGCATCTTATCGACAAGTGCCCCTTTCTTTAGATTATGGAGGATTAAGCATAGTTGTTTAATCAAAGGGCAACACACATATAAGAGCTAAATATTTTAGCAAATATAGCTACACTCACCATAAAGAGAAGTTCATTAATTCTTCCACGAATTTAGTTTTTTACTGTAGCTAGTTCTAGTTTTTCGATTCCTCTTCTTCAATAATTAAGTAATCGTGAGAAAGGAGAAAATACTTACTTGAGGAGATGATGCCCCCACATTTCAGGCGAGGAGGATCCATCTCATCTCATTGCTCTACTCGAAACTCGGTCCGAACCCCTTCGCCGTCGCTAGGGGTGCGTCATGCGTCTTCGGATAGCTTTTTCTCTCGAAGGGATAGTCTGGAGGATGACATAGCTGCTATTTTGGGTAGTTCTTTGAGCGGAGCAACTTCACGGTTGTCTCATACAAATACTCGTAGGATGAATCACATCTGAGAGGTGTTCACGAGCCGGGGATCTTACATCCTTGCGGATCAATCTTTGGTCTTTGAGATGCTTCCTTTGAGTCCTTCAAAGTTAATGGAATGGGGTCGTGTCGGGAATGCCGCGAGAAACGAACACGAGGGGTCCATCATGACTCTCTTCACCGAGTATAATATGGAATACACTAAGTACGATGTAGTTGTACCGTTCTACGATCAGAGGGATTATGATCCCCCCTCGGGCTATCTAACAGTGTATTGTGATCAGGTACGTTATGGGCTACGGGTGTTTTTCCACCCTTTTTTTTCAAACTCTCTTTAGTTATTGACAGCTATGTCCTAGCCAGCTAACGCCGAATTCCTATCATCAATTGGTGGGGGTATATTCTTTGTTGTGAGCTCTTGAATCTCCCTATGAATCCTCTTCGGGTGAGGGCTATTTTCTCCTTACGCCCCTCTCCGGGTGGTCCTCCTTGCTTTAGCCTGGTCTATCGGGAAAACATTAGAGCCTTCACTCGTGTATCCAACCCTTGCTCTCGTAGAGGGGATTGGAGGCGGAGGTTCTTCTTTGTTCGTCCGAAGGGCCAATCAGTAAATTTATAGGGAGTACCTCTCCGATGGGGCTTAGGGTATGTTACCCCCACCTCCGAGACTGTGGTGTGGAAGGGGGAGATGTTGTCTCGCTCCGGGTTGTTCTCGGGATCTTATGATGTGAGTGGTTTGTTGGAATTTCCTGAATCCATGATCTTGGCATAGCTTCAAGAAGGGGTAGAGACGTTCAGTCTCCCTGTTCAGCCGCTTTGCCGTAATTTCTATTTTTGTAAGTTCTTCCTCGGGTCTTTATTATCCATAGTGCTTTCATCCTCTTTGGGCCCATAATATGTTCTTCTTTGTGACAGGTTCAGAAATGGCCGCGTTTGCGATTGAACCTTTTGACAAAGCTTTTTTGACACAAACATCATATAGTGATTATATTTTACCGGAAGAGTGTGATTCTGATCAGCAGAGTTTTGATGAGGTGACAAGTCCTTCCTCGGAGAGAGGAAATCAGAGGTATCTGCCTATAGCAGCCCCCCGGTTAATATTCGAGCTCCTTCGATCGTGGAAGATCCGATCTCTACCCTTCTGCGGATGAATGTTCCAATTCCTTAACGGATATTACATCCTTCTCCTTCGTTAGAGGTTGGTGTTATTAACATGGTAGAGGAGGATCTCTCTCCTTCTGTCCCGGGTGGATCCCAATCCTTAGAGGAGGGACCGGATCGTGTCGCTCGCCCACCGATCGAGGAAAACCCTCTCCTTGCAGGGGCGTTATCCCTCTGAGAGCGTGGTTCCGTTCCCACTTCTCCTACAGTTACAGACTTTTGCCGGATTTTTTGAGTGGTCTTTTAAATGCACCAGATTGTGAGCTAATGAAGATTCTCCCTCTATCAAGCCTTCAGGATTTGTCCTGTAAGGATTTGTGCGAGGTATAGCAGTTTTTATTAGTTCTATTTAAGATTAACCTTGTTTACCGTCTGGGTAGTAATGATCTGTGTTCATGTAGTTTTACATGATTCTGAATGCCATTGGATCCCGAGGAGATTCCTCTTCTGGTCCCGATTTGGTCTACCGCCGTCGGGACGATCTAGAAAAGTGTTTGTTTAAGGCTCATGAAGAGAGTGCTCACTTGACCGCTGAAAGGGAGATTGCTAGAGATGTTCCCGGAGAAATATTGCAATCTGAGAGAAACAAATCTTGGGAGCTGGAGCGCCAGTTGGTGCTTGAAAAGGCCTAGGTCCTGGGTTTAGAGAGGAGAATGGACAACTTGAAGGACCAGGTTAGGTTTTCCGACGAGCGATTGTTGTGTGTCACGAGGGAGAGAGATGTGGCTAATCAACGACTGCTGGAGACTACTCGTACCACGATGTGGCCCTAGTAATGGCCCAGGTTCAAGCAGTGTTGGAAGTGGTGGGTCCATTTAGCCCTTGTGAGTCCTTTCAAGGAGAGATGCATCATCTAGTCTGTATAGGCTATCGGTTGTGCCAAGATGCGGTTCAGGCTTTGCCAGAGTTTCCCTCGGGTTTGGTCATTCCAGAACTTGACATCCGTAGGGTCTTTGCGGAAGATTCTTCTTCGGTGTTTGAGGATTCGGTAGTTCCGACAGGCGATCCGGTTTCTTTATTCGAGGAGCAACATCGTCGTCTTGTCTGGGAAGGGAAGCGTCCAATCGAGGATGCTTAGTGTAGCGTTGATCTCTTTGTATCGGATATGATCCAATATCCCTTTGAGGTGAGGATTTGCTACTAGTACTAACTGTTTTGTTTAGTTGTTTGTATTAGATGGCTCCTTGGAGTTAGGTTGTGATGACATTCTTCTAAAGTCATCGTTTTGTTTTGCAACCCTTCCTCATTTTTTCTTTGATTTTTGTATCGGGGCCTTCTATATATAGAAGCAACTTTTTATTTATGTACAACTGTTGCATTACATCAAGCATAGTACTTTCTAAGATTGATTGAGTTCCAGGTGTTGTGGAGCACTGTGCCTTCGGAATTGGCGAGAAGATAGGTTGCGGGTCCCATAATTCCTGTATCTTATAGGGTCCTTCCCATCGTGGATCGAGCTTGCCTACATTCTTAGAAGCTCCGACTCGTTTCATTACTAAATCTCCAACTTGAAAAGTTTTAGGTTTTACCTTAGCATTGTAGTACCGTGACATCCGGGTCTTGTATTCTTCCATCCGGATGGCTACTCGGGTTCTCTTCTCTTCAAGTAGATCAAGGGCTAAGGCTAAGTTGGAGCTGTTGGTTACTTCCTCGTATTCTCGGACTCGCCAGCTTTCTATGGAGACCTCCGAGGGCATAACTGCTTCGCAACCATAGGCTAGGCTGAAAGGGGTTTCGCCCGTAGCAGTGCCTTGCGTAGCTCGATAGGCCTACAGTATGCCAGGTATTTCTTCAACCCACTTGGCCTTGTGTCAATCGAGTCGGGCCTTCATGTTCTCCAGGAGGGTTCGATTGGTCCTTTCTACTAGTCCATTTTCTTGGGGATATCCTACCGGGGTAAAACGGTGTTTGATTTCCCAGTGGTCACACCACTTTTCTAACTCTTGGTTCGTGAACTATAGACCATTATCACTTACCAGGTTCCGAGGGATTGCGAAGCGACACATAATGTTTCTCCATAGGAAGTTGATGACGGCGCCCGCGATGATTCGAGCTAATGATTCCGCTTCTACCCACTTAGTGAAGTAGTCAACTGCCACAAGTAGGAATTTCTTTTGACCGGCATCGGGGATAAGTGGTCCCACTACGTCTACGCCCCACTTGGAGAACGACCAAGGGGTCAAATAGGGTTCCCACGGGGCTGCGAACTGATGGACCCGAGGGGCGTAAGCTTGGCACGATTTACATCTTCCGGCATAGGTTTTGCCATCTTTTGCCATTGTGGGCCAGTAATAACCTTGCCGGATCAGGCGTCCGACCATTCTTTCGCCGTTGGTATGGATTCCTCATGTTCCCTCGTGAGTTTCTGCTAGGGCTAGTTGAGCCTCTTCCCCGTTAAGGCACCGAGCGTGGGGGCAGGAATATGTCCATCGGAATTGTATCCCATCCTTGAGGAAATATTGAATGGTTTTCTTAGACATTGTCCGTTGTAAGGCCTTCTCCGCGGAGTATCCCTCCAGATCTTGCAAGTAGGTTTTAATTGGGGTCACCCAACTGGACGGGGGATCCATAGTGGCATTCACGTCATTATCTTCGGTCTTATCGGACTCATTGATCTAGAGTAGATTGATCCTTCGGGTATGGACAACAGCCATTTGACTGGCCATTTTAGACAAGGCATCTGCTTCCTAGTTTTCTCCTCGTGGGATTTGGGTGACTTTGCACTCATCGAACCATCCTTGTCTTTGATGGACTACCCAGAGGTAATTCTGCATTCTTTCATCTTTGGCCTCGTAGAAGCCATTAATTTGTTGAACAATCAGCTGAGAGTCACTATGAACGAGGACTCTTCTCATTCCACCTTCCCGAATGAGTCTCATTCCAATCAGAAGGGATTCGTACTCAGCTTCGTTGTTAGAAATGGGGTAGTCAATTCTGACCACGAAGTAGAGTTTCTTCTCTTCCATATATTGTTTTACAAATACTATTCCTGCTCCCCCGTGTGTGCTTACAGAGGATCCGTCTACATAGGCATGCCATAAGGGCTCATTCTCTTCGGACCCGATGCCCGTCAATCTCATTACAAAGTCTACCAAGACTTGTGCTTTGATGGAATGTATCAGGGCGTAGAAGATATCATACTCAATGAGTTCTACCGCCATTTTATCAACCTTTCCGATGACTCAGGTTTATTGAGAATCGCCCTTAGAGGGTGTTTTGTTAACACAGTAATCGGGTGGGAGAGAAAATAGGGGCGTAGTTTTCGTGCCGTAGTAACCAAAGTTAGGACAAGTTTTTCAGTCAGGGTATACCTGGTTTTTGCTCTGAGGAGTGTTTTGTTGACGTCGTACACCGGATGATGCTCTCTGTCCTGTTATTTGACTAGGACAACACTGATGGCCTCTTCTCCGCCAGATAGATAGAGGAAGAGTTCTTCTTGAGGTAAAGGTTTTACCAGCAAGGGGGGTTTCAACATATATCTCTTCAATTCTTCGAGGGCTTCTTCGCACTGGGAGGTCCATTGGAATTCCTTAACATTTCGGAGTATCTTGAAAAAGGAAAGTTCTTTTTTCTGACGACTTAGAAACGAATCGGCTCAAGGAGGCCATTATGCCTGTTAACTTTTGAACGACTTTGACTGTCTTGAGGGTGGGTAGTCCCACAATAGCCTCCGCCTTCTCGGGATTTACTTCTATTCCCTTCTCTGTAACCATGAATCCTAAGAATTCCCCTCCTCGGATGCTGAATGAGCATTTTCTAGGGTTAACCTTCATTCCAAAATTATTCATAATGAACAATGCCTTCCGTAGGTCCTCGGGGTGCTCTTCGCTAGTGTTACTTTTAACCAATATTCCACGTAGACTTCTACCGACTTTCTGATAAGTGCTATGAACATAAGACTTACCAGCCTTTGGTAAGTGGCTCCGGCATTTTTAAGTCCAAAGGGCATTACTAAGTAGCAGTATGTGCATGCGTCAGTTATGAAGCTAGTTTTGTCCTGGTCCACTGCCGCCATCGGGATTTGATTGTACCCCTGGTCTCCGTCTAGGGTTGACAATAGTGCACATCCAGCGTTGGAGTCGACTAGTTGATCTGTACTGGGCAAAGGATAACAATCTTTTGGGCAGGCTCCGTTGAGATCGGTGAAGTCAACACACATCCGCCATCTCCCTCCGTGCTTGGGAACTAGCACAACATTAGCTAACCATTCGGGATAGATAACCTCTCGAATTTGTTGCAGACTGAGAAGGCGTTGTATTTCCGAGCGAATGATTTTATTACGCTCAGGTCCCATCTTTCTCTTTTTTTTTGGATAGGCTTAACCTCAGGTTTCATATTAAGAAAGTGCTGACATACATTGTCACTGATTCGCCCGGGCGGTCCTCCTTCCCATGCGAAGAGGTGATGAAATTGTTGGAGAACAGAGGTCAGTTGGGCTTCCACTGCGGGTTCCATGTTGGTTCCCATCTTAATCACCTTCTCAGGGTGTCCTTCTACAAATTCCACTATCTTTAATTCTTCTACAGGTTGAACCCGAATCTCTTCTGCTTTGCGCTTCTTATCATTTCTGAGGGCGAATTTGTCCCCTTCCGGGGGAATAACGTTCATGCGGCATTCTCTAGCCTTAGATTGACTTCCTCGGACTTCTCCGATACCTGAAGGGGTGGGAAATTTTACCTTAAGATGTAGGGTAGAGGGGATCGCTTTGAAAGATCGGATGGATGGCCTTTCGTATATAGCATTGTACGTTCGTGACGAGGCCTCCACTACCCAAAATTTGGTGGGTTCCGTTCTTTGAAGGGCTCTCTCTCCCCATGACATCGGAAGGATCACCGTTCCAAGGGTGCGACAGGCTTCTCCTGAACAACTTGCACTTATCTCCTTATTATGTATCTAGTCATATTTAGGTGGGATATACGATTGGATATCTTGTGTGATAATGCAGAATCTTTCGGATAAGGCAAGACGATACATTTGGGTTGCAACAGAATAATCGGGTGTATTCATCTACAAGGAAAGAAGATGTTATGTGGATTGCAACTGGAGATATGATGAAGATTCTGCAATGCCTATATAAGGAGAAGACTCAACACAATTGAATGACACTTTGAAAAAGATATTTTGCGAGTTAGTCTTGTATCGAGTCAAAGCTTTTTGAAGAGCATTATGTTAGAGGAACTGTAGAGTAGCTTAGTGTGTTCTTCGATTCAATTGAATATTCTGAAAATAGTTAAGGGATAGGTGTTGCAACTACAAATATTAGAGGAAGTGTAATTCTTGCTATGATTGAGCCTAAAATTCCTCTGGACGTTTCATACTCTGAAGAAAGTTTGGTTTTCAGCATATAGGGTTGATATACAACCTACATTATAATTCTTAAGTAGGATATTGTTTGAGTCAAACTTTTGGGTGCAAACCTCGTGTACTAGGACCATTTGGACCGAACCACGTTAAAATTCTTTGTGTTTTTTACTATTTTATGTTTAACTGTAGTCTCTTAGTCGCAACAGTAAAACAACTTTTAAACGTTAAAGAACTGTTATCTGTCTTACTTACGAGTATAGTTGCAACTACTGTCAAGTGCAGCTGCATCCGATTATAAGTAACATAGATCTAAGATCTTTCAGTATCAGCCAGAACTGCTGCGTAAAAACAGAAAACCAGCACCCAATTAAATAAACTTTTTTTGAAGGAAAAATAATATTATTACCTACGTAGAAACGCCAAACATCAAATTACATCTCAAAGAACAAGACGACCTTAACTAACAAGACAAATTCTTAAAACTAATGCACCGCAAAAATAAGATCATGAGGCTCGCATAAATCTCCTAACGTCGTACGAGCTAAATTATGTGCAATATGATTAGTCTCGCGTCCCACCCAACGAATAGAAAAACCATCTCATGGCTCAAACATGCAAAGAAAATCCACAATAATATTGACGTAGCTTGAATCCTCTTAAGTCCGATGGATAGACAATCGCCTTCAAAAATTACATGCCTCCAATTCATTCCAACTGCCAATTTAATCACCCACAAAGCCGCTAATTCCTCAATGCAAACTGGAGCAAGTGTCGCCAAAAATCTCTTTTGCACATGCGCAACAATAGCCCCACAATGATCTCGGACCACCACACCAATCCCAACATCCCTATCCTCGTTAAATTGCATCCCGCTAAAATTGATCTTATAACATCCATCGTGCGGCGCTTCCCACTCGTTGTTGCCTATACATGCAACAAATGCCAAATTCCTCCCCATATCTCGCCAAGACGCCGCAAATGTCACAGCAAAATCTGCAATTTCTGCAGAGTTATGGTACCGTTTGCCTACCAATTTCAGATTCCTATTCGTCCAAAGCGACCAGCATAACGTTACCGTAGTGTAGCCCTTGCATAAATCTGGTGGAAATTAAGGAACCGATCTAGTCGGAAGATAAGCATCAATGTTGTCATCGCGCGGAATCCATCGGAACACACAATTTCGCCTATGATCAGCAACCCAAATGATATCTCTGATAATATTCCCGTGATCACCATTAACGTCAATCGAATAACAAATATCATGCACCACTGTCAAGCAATTGCCCTCAAAGATAATATTCTTCCAATTTTCTTGATTTGCGTGAGTAGCCGCCATTAGCGCCGCACATGCCTCCGCATTTTGAGCGTCCAAATTACCCACCATTCTACGTTGGAGATTAAGGATACTATTTCCACTAGAATCCATAACAACCACCCCAAGTCGTGTTTCCTGTGCCTCTTCGAAAATCACCGCATCAAAACGAATCCGATACCATGGTTCCGAGAGTGGTACAAAATCGCTTGCCAGAAAATTAACGCCCGATTGCTCAATCCTTTCAAGGCCCCCCTCTCAGAACTTTGTTTACCATTAATTGTAATAAATATGTGGACTTTATAAATTATCCATGCCGATATAATATTGTGGGATGATAGAAGTTTGTTTACATGCTTATTGTCTACAACAGTAAACTTTCGGTTGATATTCTTCATATTTGGCGCATCGAGAATTGTAATTATATATAATATGTTAGCTCAAAACAAGTCATCATATATTATTGGTAAAATTTTTGAGATGTATTAGTATTAACTTGAGATAATAAATACGTTTTCGTCTAAGTCGAACAAAAGCAGAGTACCTCGAATACAAGTTTAGGAAACAACAAAGAAACTACGATGACACGGTTCAGTTAGACGGCCAAGAAATACCGAGAAGTTTGCAATTTCGGTATTTAGGCTCCATATTGTATAAGGATGGAGAGTTAGACGGAGATGTGAACCACTGCATCCAAGCTGGATCGACAAAGTAGAAGAGTGCAACATGGATCCTTTGCCATAGTAACTTTGTTTTAAAGTTTAAAGGAAAGTTCTATCGTAGGACTATTAGACATGCTTTGCTTTATGGCTCCGAGTGCTGAGCTATTACACAAAGTCATGCACAGAACATGAACGCTATAGAGATGCGCATGCTACTGTGGATGTGCGGTAACACTAGGAGAGATAAGGTGCGCAATGAAGATATTCGACATAAATTGGGTGTAGCGATTATCGACGAGAAAATGCAAGAAAACTGCTTAAGATGGTTTGAGCCTGTTAAAAACGTAGACCCATAGATGCACCGGTACGACGAGTTGAAGATCTCGACTTAGAACAGATGACTAGAGCTCGTGTGAGACCGAAAAATACGTGGATGGAGGTCATACGGAACGACATGAAGCTAAAAGATCTAAATGAAGACATGCTCGTCAACCAAAATATATGGAGACATAAGATTCATATTCACGAGTCGACATGATTCATTCATGGTTCATATAGCCTAAATTTATTGAAATTACAGGCTTGGTTGTTATTGTATCGGTCGAGAAGCCTAAATTTCGAAGATGAGCCGGGTATTGTTCATATGGGCCTCTCATACTTCACTTCTTTGGAATTTATGTCGGCCAATAGTTTTACCAAATTTTACATGTTATGAAATAAATTCATATAGTGCGTTTCTATTTACTTCAAGTTTATTAAGTTCATACTTCTACATGATTTGGACTAGTCATTAATAAAACAAAAGCATGCAATTTGTTGTAAATAATCTCAATGTCCTAAGATCCCACATAAGAGACTTTTAATTGGAATTTCGAATCAATTACTATAAATTGTAAGTCCCATTTTGTACTATTACACACTTTTGAATATTGGGATAATAAAGGGTTTAATAAATAATATGATTCTCTTTTATTTCCTTTTAGTAAAAAATATTTCAGGCCTTTTTTTTTTAGATATGACTGGGCTA
Source organism: Linaria vulgaris (assembly GCA_948329865.1). Lineage (NCBI taxonomy): Eukaryota > Viridiplantae > Streptophyta > Magnoliopsida > Lamiales > Plantaginaceae > Linaria > Linaria vulgaris. Next base: position 18,731,509 of record OX415250.1, on the reverse strand, counting down.
AGAATGAACTTCTAGCTGCCTACGTATCCAATGAAGGAATCAAGTAATGACATAGTTCAAAAAAATCTATATTGATTTAAAGGGGATGTCGTACACAGTTTATACTCATACCGGCCAAGAGTAACGTGCAGTTTAAGCTCGTGCACCATGGAGCATTTGATTTGGACATTGGTAGACAGTTTTATCTCATATCAAGGAGGCTTGGACTTGAATAACTTGTAGACCTTTTTGCTCTTGTCTAGGATATTTGAAGATTTGAAGGATTTGTAGACCTTTTGACTCGTTTCTAGGAGACTTGAAGATTTGAAGGATTTATAGACCTTCTGGCTCGTGTCTAGGAGACTTGCACATTTGTTTTGAAGACTTGAAAAACTTGTAGGCCTTTTAGCTCGTGTCGAGGAGACTTGAGAACTTGAATGTTTACTTTGAGGAGTTGAATATTTTCTTTGAGTTCAAATATGCAAACAGTTTATACTCGTATTAAGGAGTTTTTGATTTGAACATTTGCAGACAGTTTTGCCTCTTGTCATGGAGTCTTGGTTTGAGTTTGAAGGTTGATGAAGAACGATATGATCTTCGTGTTCAACTCTTTGGATATGTTGGGCTTTGATATTCTTTGAATGGATTTCAATATTTAAAAATGGTTTTTCAAGGGTCTTGTGACTTGATCTCGGATTAAGCAAATTTTTGGATTGAAGATCGATGAAGAGCGGCATGAACTTGATTTTAGATTTATTGAATTTCTTGGAGTTTGATCTTCCTCGACAGAAGTGCGATCTTCAAAAATGATTTTTAAGATGGAACTGAGACTTGATGACAGATTGACAGGAGTTCCTTACGAAGAACACCTTGGAGATTGTTGAAGAATACCTTGAATATTGTCGAGCTTGTTGGAGAGGAATCGTTGAACTTCCTTGCTCTGAATGCTTGAATGTTGGATTGTGATTTTTATTCTTCAAGAGCACCTCTATTTATAGTTATGGAGTGGATCTCAATTAGAATATCCTGATGAGATGAACGGTTGTGATCGCATCTACAATTCATTGATTTGGAAGACTTTATCTAAGTGAATCTTCTTTCCAAATCTTGAAGATTGAGACTTGGTGGAGAATTCTTTCCATATCTTGAAAAATGAGACTTGTAGGAGAAGGCTTTCCATATCTTGAGATTTTATGAGCAATTATTTCCTTGTCTTAAGATTTAATTAATATATTTATTTTAATCCCTCAAAATTAATGTGTCTATAATTTTGAAATTGTTGGACCGTGGATTGACACAACACTTTTGAGAGATAAGCTGGAATTGCCTTAACTCTATTTTGATCTTCTTGATAAAAATAATGTGCATCGGAAGTAAGAACATAAGAAGATATAATTTTAAGAAGTTTTCAATATTATTAAAAACTTCCGAGCCTTAGGCCAAATAACCATAAAGGTTTTATCAAAAACGTTCCTCACAACAATTCACTCACGCTCTTTGTTGATCGGACTCAACAAAGCAGACAAGTAAGAACTACTTAACTTCTATGAACTAGACTTAAGCAGTTGATACAAAAACTTCGCAAAACAAGACGAAGACAATACAAAGAATAATTAAACTCTCGGATTATTAGCACGATTGTCTTGTCTTAATCTTGATGAATTTCACATCTTTTATAGATTTCTTGAGTCTTTAACGCATAGAAGTGTTGTTCAAAGTTATGGTAACTTTTGTTGTTTCCTTGATGAGATTTGCCTTCTTTGTGAACTTCAAATCTTTCCTGAGAATGTGTTTCCATTGTTACCGATTTAACAAGGTAACACATCTTCTTCAATTCACAGAATCCTGGAAAGAATCGCATCGCAGAGAACAGCTCGCTTGTTTCCTTATTTTGAAACCATGTGAGTTGACTAATTCAACTTAGCTTGAATTATGGAAACGTCAAGTAAGGAATCTTCCATAGCTCTTCCTTATGCTTAAGATACCTTCCTGGACATAAACATAAACAACTGAACCGTGGAACTTGGTTAATATGTGAATAAAGGCAAAACTTAAATTTGGCAACTAAATAACAGTTTTCGCACAGACTCTCGGCTTTCAATGTTATCCACAATGTTAACCCAACATCGTCTAACATTGCATCGTCTAACATTGATTCCAGAAAGCCATGCACTTTCAATCTCATCCTTTTTGCCTTTCTTCACAAAACCAACACTTGTTCCAATCAAGTTATTATATCCATAAGTTAATTTCAACAAGAAACAATTTAAACTACTAAATTGCTCCCCCTCAATACAAGATAACATACTCAAAGTTAAATTAACAAAGACAAGCATTAAGGTCAGCACTCCAACCACATATGTACATATGTTCAGACCTTAACATTCATCAATGTTGCCTCAACATTGAAACCAGTAAGTTTCCTGCATAAAAGGTTAACTAGACAAGCAGTTCAAAAAGTACTTTCATAAGTAACAACAGTTAGAGCAGTTCACCAGTAGTACTTAGAGTTACAGGCCATAGCTAAATATCAAGGACAAGTCCCTTGATCAAATAAAACCGATTAGAGATAAGTGTACCAGCAGTTCAAAGATATTAGCAGTTCATAAGAAACAAACCAAAAACTAGAAGACTAAAATTTAAAATTGGAACTACTCTCCCCCTTTTTGTGAAGAAGGGAGTTTCTCCAAGTTTTTCACCATGTCCTCCAGCTCTTTGAGGTGTTCCTTTCTTTCCTCAATCTCCCTCTGAGTATCAGCAATCTGTCCCCTGTACCAGTTCAACATATGATCCACAAAAGTAGAGGTTATGACCATGCAGTCTTCTTCTTTATACATTGACACTGAAGTTCCAGCAAACTCTGTGCTCAGTTCTTGGTCTCACCACTCCTTTTGGGTTCCATGGAAGGTCTCTCACTCTTGATCCAGACAAGTAGCTTGGGAGAATTGTTAGTTCAGAATCATTCTTCCTCCAGCCCATAGTCCCACTTGTCTTCAATCCTTGCTTGCTAAGGATTTTGCAGATTAGTGAGGGAAAAGGCAGCATGCCATTCTTCCTTCCAGCAACTTCAGACATAGAGTTCACAATCCTCTCCCCCATGTTCACAGCTAGCTCATTCTTGATTTTGTAGATTAAGAGTGTTGATTCCTTAGTCAAAACAGTAATATTTTTGCTTGGCAGCCAGTTGAAACAAGCTATCTTGTGTAAGACATCACTAAGGGAGGTGAGTTTTGTGGTTGGCAGAGCATCTCTCCAGATTTTGACCAACCCTCCAGTCAAGTCTTCCATAACATCATCATAATAGGGGTCCTCAGATTCAGCAGCAGTAGAAAATCCACATGTCTTGTTGATGGCGTAGGGGTCAATGTTGAAGACTCTCCCCCTCACCCAAGCCTTTCCAAATTTTGGAGATCTGTAGTCCCTGATCCATTTGGAGAGATTAAGGTAGAACTCCATGCCAATCTCATGAGCATAGTCACTCAGCTCCATCACTGATTGTTGCAACCCTCTTGCCTCAAGCAAGTCCATCACCTTGTTCTCTTTGAAACTGGCCAACTCTATAGCTCTTTCAGAGTGAATCTCCCTCCTCTTGAAAGAATCCACTTCTTCTCCAATTCTTGTGAAAGATAGAAAGGAGAATAGCAGTCCTTCTCAGTCTTAGGGAGGATCACATACAACCCATCTGTATACTCATCTGTCCCTGATGTTGCCTCAACATCAGCAGCAACATCAGCAACACCATTGATATGGGCATTTTCCGCATATTGGGCGTGGCCCAAACCAGGACCATATTGGACCATATCGGGGGCCACTTTCAATGTCATATCAGTAATAATCACCGATATGTTACTGTGGTCCCCGGATCCCGAGGTCTATAAATACGCGACACCCGGATCCCAAAGTAAGCAATTATGATCCTTTAGCTACCACGCATCACATCGAAATACATCCCCAATCTCACTCTCGATATAGCATTCGATATCAACATGATATGGAGGTTTCCAGCATTTGGGCCCATTCTGGGCCATGGCCCATGAACGAGCATATCGGGGATCAACCCCGATATGACATCGAATGAATGATTCGATATAGGCCTGCCGCGCCTATAAATATCTTGCCCCGCACACCGAGAAAGGCAATCAATTCCTCACCTCGACTCTCCCGCATTACGTCGCGTAGAAATATTCGATGTTACACCCGACATAGACATTCGACATGGTTTTATCCACCTCACCACTCAGCTTCCTGTACTGACCTCACCACCGACATCCCCGACGTCATATCGAGACTCATCCCCGACGTCATATCGAGACTCATCACCGATACACGTTAGATAATCATCACCGATATAGCACCAGCAAGCAGTTTGGGAAAGTCCCGACCTCGAGGAACAGGTTTCGGACCAAGTCTACACGAGATACATAATGTAGGCCTGATTTGAGATAGACTCGTTGTATTGCTAGACCATTCACTTGTAACCGATACTCAAATATATATATATATAATACGATCTATCATCAAATCAGTGGCGCCGTCTGTGGAAACCAAGGTTCTCTAGATCGGGAGCTCATCAGAAGAGATGTCAGGGAAGAGACATCAAGGTATCGAGGGGCAGGAACTGAACAAGGTAGATACCAATATGACGAAAAGTAGCAAGAGGGCGAGGATCGACCAAAAGGGGGGAAGCGCTTAGATAGAATCCGCGGTGGTTCCCTGTCAGAGTGAACCGAGAATGGAGCCAGTGGGAGATTTCATCGCAATAGAGATCGACCCGAGACAACCGGAACGTAGGTTAAGGATAGGAGCTACTATATCGCCTGATATCTGAAAGGCGTTGATGGAATGCTTGAAAAGGAATGCCGATGTATTCGCCTGGAGCGATTCTGACTTGATTGGGATCGATCCAAATATTATAGAGCATAAACTGAACATCGATCCATGGGCCAAACCGATACGATAGAAGAAAAGGAATTTTAGCAAGGAGAAGAGCGAGGCGGCAGAGAAAGAGGTCGTGGAAAAGCTTAAAGCAGGACACATTTATGAATTGCGTTATTCGGAGTGGCTCAGCAATATCGTCTTAGTGCTGAAGAAAGAGGCAGAGTGGAGAATGTGCGTGGATTACAAAGACTTGAACAAGCATTGCCCACGGGACCCTTTCCCGTTGCCAAGGATCGACATTTTAGTAGACTCAACAGCCGGGTGTGCCCTATTTAGTTTCATGGATGCCAAGAGCGGTTTCCACCAGAATGTTATGGTGTAATGCCTTTCGGCCTGAGGAACGCTGGAGCAACGTTCCAGAGATTGGTGGCGAAAATGTTTTATAGCCTAATAGGAAAGTCGATGGAGGTATACGTGGACGATTAGTTGATCAAAAGTTTGAGGGCACATGATCACGTAAAGCATTTGGAGGAATCATTTGCCATTATGAGAAACTATTGGATGAAGCTCAACCCCAAGAAGGGTACCTTCGGAGTGGCAGCGGGAAAATTTCTGGGATATATGGTTAACTAGCGCGGAATTGAAGCCAACCCAGACAAGATAGAGGCCGTATTAAATCTCGCTTCCCCACGCTCGGTACGGGACGTGCAGTGCCTTTTGGGGTGTATAACAGCCTTGGGACGTTTTATTGCGACCTCAGCGGAGCGGAGTCTTCCTTTCTTCAAAATATTGAAGAAGGCCAAGGACTTCCAGTGGACCGAAGAATGCGAAAGAGCGTTCCAACAATTCAAAAGGTATCTGGTGGCACCACCACTCTTGGCTAAACCAGATCCGGGGGAGACGCTTTATCTATATCTGGCGGTTTCCGCCAACGCCATTAGCACAATATTAGTGAAAGAAGCAAACGTAAAGCAATCTCCGGTTCATTATGTCAGCCGTGTTCTTCACGGAGCAGAAAATAATTATCTGCAAATCGAACTATTTGCCTTGGCCATTGTCATGACGGCTCGTAAGTTGAAACCTTATTTCCAAGCTGACCCAATAATGGTCATGACAGACAAACCACTCCGCCAGATCATGACCAATCCTGATACCTCGGGGAGGTTGGTAAAATGGGCCATAGAATTAGGCGAATTTGGGATTGAGTACCGTCCCCGTACATCCATTAAAGCACATGTGCTAGCCGACTTTATGGCAAAGGCACTAGGTAACAACTTAGACCATTCGTGCCACCATATATGTCCTATAAGCCAGGACCCTGGTCCCAGTTCGAAACCCGCAGCATGGCTACTTCATGTGGATGGCTCCTCCACAGCAAACGGCGGCGGAGCAGGAATTCACTTGGTGTCCCCAGATCGTAGGGAATTTGATTTTGCTACCAGACTGAACTTTCCTATAACAAACAACGAGGCGGAGTATGAGGCAATTCTGGCAGGAATCAGAATGGCTAAGACCCTCTGTTCAGATCATCTAGAAGTCTTCACAGATTCGCAGCTAGTGGCTAACAATTTCTTTGGATTCTTCGAAGCAAAGCAAGAAACCATGGTTTTATACTTGGCAAAGTTGAAAGAATTCGCGGTCGGGTTCACTACATTCAATCTGACTCAAATACCTCGATCTGACAATGCAAAGGCCGATGCTTTATCAAAATTCGCTAGTTCCTCAGACATTTTTGTGGAAAAGCGTGTGACCTTGCTGACCGCCTCTAGGCACGCGATCGGAGTGACAAAGGCCAGCAAAAAATGGGTCGACGTGGAGTTTATCTTTCCTATCACAAGTACGCCGTGTTGGAAGGATGAGATATATGATTACCTCGCAAACGGGACCCTTCCAACCGATCTTAACGCCCAAAGATGGCTGAAGCACAAGGCGTACATGTTTACCATCTACCAGAGCGAACTCTATAAGAGATCTTTTGAAGGCCCACTGCTGAGATGCGTGTCACCAACGGACGCCCAATACATACTAAGGGAGATACACGCAGGTGGTTGCGGAAATCATTCAGGAGGGAGAGTGTTGGCCCAGAAAGTATTTAGACAGTGATATTTTTGGCCAACGATACTACAAGACGCCACCATGTACGGCCGCAATTGTGAGAATTGCCAGTACCACGCCAAGCTAGTACACAGGCCAGCTGTACTGATGCACTCCCTAGAGATCACTTGCCCGTTTGATCAGTGGGGAATCGATATAGTTGGTCCTCTACCAATAACTAGAGGTCAGAAGAAATTTCGTTTAGTAGCAGTAGAATACTTTACGAAATGGGTGGAGGTTGAAGCTCTGATGCACATCACGGAGAAAAATATGATAGACTTTGTCTGGAAGAACATCATATGTCGCTTTGGATTACCCCGGGTTTTGGTATCAGACAATGGTACCCAGTTCAGAGGAAAGACAATGGTTGCATGGTGCAAGGAATTAAAAATATCCCAACATTTTGCTGTGGTATCCCACCCTCAGGCAAATGGACAAGTGGAGTCCACCAACAAGACTCTTAAACAATATTTGGAGCGGCGACTGCACGCCACCGGAAGGAGTTGGATCGATGAACTGTCGGGTATTCTATGGGCATATAGGACCACACCCAGAACATCCACAGGAGAGGAACCATTCACTCTAGTATACGAGTCCGAGGCAGTAGTCCCGGTTGAGATTGGCATGCCAACATACAGAATAGCGGAATATGACCCGCAACACGCTGCACAACTACGAAAAATGGATTTAGAAATGATCGGTTCCACAAGAGAGCAAGCTTACCAACGGACAGTGGCCTTCAAAGCGGCAATGGCCAAAAGTTTCGATAAATGAGTGCATCTTCGAAGCTTTCAAGTGGGTGACTTGGTGTTGAAGAGCGTGAAAGCAAGTAAACATGCTGGGAAACTGCAGGCCAATTGGGATGGACCCTACAGGTTTACCCACGCCAACGCAAAAGGTTATTATTATCTCGAGGACATGCATGGCGAGCCCCTTCCTAGGCTATGGAACGTGCAACACCTTAGGCGTTTTTATTCTTAAAAAATCCAGCAGTTCAATCACTATTAGAAATGTAAAGAACTACGCGAGGCTTGATTCCATGTACGGGATACGTAGGCAAGCAAATACGGTTCAACACCAATCTATCATTAAAACTAGCATATTAAAGGGGAAGGCTCCTACCCAGGAGCGGTAACGGGTCACCTACACCCTGTGATAACGGGGTCGATCAAGAAAAAATTTCCTGTGATAACGGGGCTAATCCAAGAAAGATCCCATGTGATAACGGGGTCGATCCAAGAAAAACTTCCTGTGATAACGGGGCCGATCCAAGAAAAAATCCCCTGTGATAACAGGGTTGATCCAACAAAAAATCCCATGTGATAACAGGGTCGATCAAAAAAAAAATTCCTGTGATAACGGGGCCGATCCAAGAAAAAATCCCCTGTGATAACGGGGCCGATCCAAGAAAAAATCCCTTGTAATAACGGGGTTGATCCAACAAAAAATTCCATGTGATAACGGGGTCGATCCAAGAAAAAATACATGTGATAACGGGGCCGATCCAAGAAAAAATCCCCTATGACAACGGGGTTGATCCAACAAAAAAATCCCCTGTGATAACGGGGTCGATCCAAGAAAAAATTCCATGTGATAACGGGGCCGGTCCAAGAAAAAATCCCCTGTGATAACGGGGTTGATCCAACAAAAAATCATATGTGATAACGGGGTCGATCCGAGAAAAATCCCGTTATCACTTATTTTGCCCCTTCGTGGGTCGGCATGTAACTTAAAATAGGGGGAACTACGCCGGTCTGATTCCCCATTCAACGGGATACGTAGGCGGGTTAGGTTTACCTAGCCTTCGATCGTTATCCGTCATTAACTTTTTATTTGTTACTTTGTGGAATCTCATATTTCATGCAGGGATATGTCCTAAGCGGACACTACGGAAGTGCAGAGAATGGCACGAAAAATTGGGGAGTATTCCCCTAGACATATGTTTAACACATCCCCTCTTACAGGTACATGGCTCGAAGGATCACACATTACTATATCCGAAAAGGACATAAGGCATATTAAAAGAAGGGTTCAGGGGGCATTGCCCCAGATTATTCAATATTATCAATTTAAATAGGTACAATAGGTACAAACAGGTACAACAGGCACGATAGAACACAATGAAAACACCTTTTCTTATATAAAACTGATATTCCCAGATGGAGGGAACATCTCGCAGATAACACATGCACATCATTTCGTGCTTTCATATTAGCTTTTACATCGAAAATCTTTCTTGTCTGTGATGTTTTACAGGCCTTAATGACCCATAGATTCCACGACGACAGAGTCACCAAGAGACATAGTCATAAAGACAAAGAAAAGGCTCATACCCTTGAGTGGTAACGGGACACCTACAACGAGAAGAATATCCCCTGTGATAACGGGGTCGATCATAAACATTTCAGCGGTAGCGGGTTCCATGTGAAAACGGGATGCACCCTACCCATAAGAAAAATATCCCATGTGATAACGGGGTCGATTCTAAACATTTCAACGGTAGTTGGTTCCCTATGATAACGGGATGCGCCCCTACCCACAAGAAAAATATCCCCTGTGATAACGGGGTCGACAAGAAATAGTTCAACGGTAGTCGGTTCCCTGTGATAACGGGATGCACCCCTACCCACGAGAAAAATATCCCCTGTGATAACAGGGTCGATTCTAAACATTTCAACGGTAGCGGGTTCCCTGTGATAACGGGATGCGCCCTTACCCACAAGAAAAATATCCCCTGTGATAACGGGGTGGACAAGAAACAGTTCAACGGTAGTGGGTTCCCTGTGATAACGGGATGCGCCCATACTCACGAGAAAAATATCTCATGTGACAATGGGGTCGATTATAAACATTTCAACGGTAGCGGGTTCCCTGTGATAACGGGATGCGCCCCTACCCACAAGAAAAATATCCCCTGTGTTAACGGGGTCGACAATAAGCATTGCAACGGTAGCTGGTTCCATGTGATAACGGGATGCGCCCCTACCCACAAGAAAACGTTCCTTGTGATAACAGGGTCGACCTTGAAACATGTGAACAATAAACGGTTTCCCTGTGATAACGGGGTCGCACTCTAAAGAACGGAGATAGAAACACCTCCATGCGATTAGCTTGATTAGTCGACATAATCCGATATAACCGATAGGTGAGACAGCAAGGAGGCGTAACAATAACACAAGCAACCATACCATGGCGCCAACACTGTCCCCGGAAAATGACATATTAACGCGCTAAAGGATGAAAATTAAAATCGAAGGAAGATATCGAAACCAAGATCTAAATACACATCGAGGAATATATCGAATATAATTACCGATATAAATACCGATGTGGCTACGTTAACGACATAGAAGACACAGAAAACTATGACCTTCAAAGTCTCTTACAAGCCCTACTTATAGGCGGAGGCTTTAACTACATTGAAAAATACATTCGACATTACATCGAATATGCGTTTCGACGTAATATCGACGATGAGACCCGATATGCTATCCTATTATGCAAAAAAGCCTCGAGAATGCAACAATTGCATCGGCGGCCCCATCGCAACTTTCAAAGGCAACCCCCATATTTATAGGAAATTCAACTCCAAAGAACACAGAATTCAAACGAGGAGCTCAAATTATACATCCACTTTACTGGAGAGCCCATCGAAGTTCGTCACAAAGCGCACTCCCCGCATATTTGATCTCCGTCATTTGAACTGGCGGGACGAAGGGCACAGGTAACCCAGAAATTTAAAATTAAAATTACGAATTCTTATCTCTAAGACAAGAATCCCCAAATTAGGGGACTACATGATATTGGACCATATCGGGGGCCACTTTCGATGTCATATCGGTAATAATCACCGATATGTTACTGTGGTCCCCGGATCCCGAGGTCTATAAATACGCGGCACCCAGATCCCAAAGTAAGCAATTATGATCCCTTAGCTACCACGCATCACATCGAAATACATCCCCGATCTCACTCTCGATATAGCATTCGATATCAACATGATATGGAGGTTTCTAGCATTTGGGCCCATTTTGGGCCACGACCCACGAACGAGCATATCGGGGATCAACCCCGATATGATATCGAATGAATGATTCGATATAGGCCAGCCGCGCCTATAAATATCTCGCCCCGCACTCCGAGAAAGGCAATCAATTCCTCACCTCGACTCTCCCGCATTACGTCGAATAGAAATATTCGATGTGACACCCGACATAGACATTCGACATGGTTTTGTCCACGTCACCACTCAGCTTCATGTACTGACCTCACCACGTTAGATAGTCATCACCGACATAGCACCAGCAGGTAGTTTGGGAAAGTCCCGACCTCGAGCAACAGGTTCTGGACCAAGTCTACACGAGATACATAGTGTAGGCCTGGTTTGAGATAGACTCGTTGTATTGCTAGACCATTCACATGTAAGCAATACTCAAATATATATGATACGGTCTATCGTCAAATCAACCATCCTGCTCTTCCTCAGTCTCCTCTTCCTTCTCCTCTTCTTCCTCATCATCCTCAACATCCAACACCTCTACTTCCTCTTCCATTACTTGCTTTACTTTCCTCTTTCTCTCAGCAGCAGCAGCAACAACATCCTTCTTCTCTTCTTCAGTCTTCTTCTCATCCTCAGCAGCCCTCTTTCTAGCTGATCTCTCAGCCTGTTTTTTCCTGGCCTCAGCCCTTGCCTTAGCAGACTCAGACATATTTTTCAATTTCTCCCCATTGCCCTTTCTCTTTTTCTTTTGAGCCCTAATCCACTTCCTCACCATCTTGTCTACAGACGCATCCACGGATTTCTCCACAGATTTTTCAACGGATTCACTACCCTCCCCCTCAACAGTTAAGTCAACATCAAGTTCAGGGTTGGGTTCAGCAATGTTTACCTCAATTTCAGGTTCATTGGTGATGGGAGCGGTGGATTCAGCAGTTGGCTCAACATTGGAGGTCGATTCTCCCTATTTGGACTTTTTTCCACGTCGCACGTAGGGGATCGCCTTTCCTTTAGCAGCAACAAGAGAATCAACTGTATTTGCCGCAACACCTCTAGTGTGTGAACGGGTGCGTGCAATAGTGGGTTCACTTCCCAGGGCAACATCTGCAAGAGTTTGCATTGGAGACTTGCTTGCCATTGTTAGTACAGAGATTTTGAGAGAAATCGCAGAGAAGATCGAGAGAATTTTGAGAGCAATTTTGCAAAATAAGCGCAAATAAGGAAATTGCAAGTTTAATTAAGGAAAATATGGTTTTGATTTCAGAAATAACGGTGAATAGGAAAGAGAATGAATGTTAATGGGCAGTTACCAAATTTGAACCAAGTAAAACTCTCCCACTATGTTTTCCCGCGCACATGCTTTGATGTTTAATTAGCAGTGAACCAGAGCGGTTTTCAGAAAACTAAAAACTTATGAGTTCTTGTTTTCAATGTTGACCTGCGACTGTGCACAATGTTGGGATAACATTCGATAACATTCAAAACCGAAGGTGGAGGCACAGGCTTCACCAAGGCAAATTCATGTGAGAGCTTTAGATACATCCAAAAATACATCTGAAACTTAACCAATATAGCAAGTGAGTACCTCAGACATATTGTTCAGATCAAAATCATGAGTAAGCAACATAGATAACTAGAAACACACAGAGATAAGCAGTTATGAATTCAAGGAAAAATTCACTTCCACAACATAGAAAGTCACAGAAAAATGTGTCACCTGCAGTATGTCACCCAATTGTATGCATCAACACATGAATTATACTCCCCCTAAGCCTAGACCGACACAACTCAACAACAAGAAGGAAACAATGCAGTTCTACATGAATGCAACAATGTAATGTCGAAAAGGCAAATGGTAAACACTTTATGAAAAACTCCTCAAACCAGCACAACACACATCTCTTAATAATCTTTATTATTTTCATAACTCATCTGAACCAAAAACTAAAGGTTGCTAAACACAAAGCTAATGTCACTACTGAATGAAGGCAGCCTGAACTCCACACACCGCAGTAACAACATTAACAACAGCAAGTTAGGCAAGTACAAAGGCCTTGAATGTTGGAAATTCATTTATCATGTACCCCAACACCCCAATTCCTTATGCATACTTGTTTACCAACCTGCATTCAAGAGAATCACCAAGTGATCAGTGCTACTAAATGTAAGAAATATAAACCTCAAACACCCTAGTAGAAAAGATCACCCTCATGTGTTCCTTGGCCAAACAAACATGAACATATAAATAAGCACAACTGAGTAACACTGAAGCTGTCAACATCATGCACCCCAACTTCTCCATATGTCCTGTACACCTTCCATATAAATAAGACACAAATGAATAGACATCAAAGTAGTGAACTTTGTGTACCCCAGCTTCTTCATAAGTTAGGCAATCACAACCTCAGACAACAGAAGAGTTTTATTACTTTTTCAAAACAAAGATGTGAAACTGATAACTAGAAAGAGTTGTTAATCAAAGAGTTCAACCACAAAAACCAAATATGACAAAACACAGATGAAATGAGACTCACAAGGAAATGAAATCAACAGAAAACAACATAGTACCTACTACACCACAACCAATATACAAGTGCTAGTCAGTGGTTTCCTCAATATTTTCACATATTGCACATGCCAAGAGATTTCCTCAAACTGAAGAATCTCTCACTATCTAAAGGTTTTGTAAACATATCAGCAAGCTGATTTGTTGTCTCAATATGTTCAATGTTGATCACTTTGTCCTCTACCATATCTCTTAGGAAATGATGTCTTATGTTGGACAGGATTTCTAGAGATACTTATGGCACTTAGATTGTCACAGAACATGAGAAGTGTATCACTATCTAGCCCATAATCTGAAAGCATGTGTTTAAGCCACACAAGGTAGGTAACACAGCTGCCAACTGCTACATATTCCGATTCAACAGTTGATAATGAAACACAATTCTGCTTCTTGCTATACCAGGAGACCAAATTATTCCCCAAATAAAAACAGCCCCCACTTGTGGATTTCCTGCCATCCACATCACCTGCCCAGTCAGAGTCACTGAAACCAACCAAGTTAGTGTTAGTGTCATAAGAATACCAAATGCCTAAAGGTGAAGTTCCAGAGATATATCTAAGAATCCTCTTCACGGCAATCAAGTGAGATTGCCTTGGCTCAGCTTGGTACCTAGCACAAACACATACTGAAAATATGATGTCAGGTCTAGAGACAGAGAGATATAGCAAACTACCAATCATGGATCTGTACAATGTTGGGTTAACATTGATGCCAGTGCCATCTTTTGTTATATTCACTGAAGAGGACATATGAGTTTTGCAAGGTTTGGACTCTTGTAGCTCAAATCTCTTCATCAGATTCCTTGCATACTTCTCCTGGTTCAGGAAGATGCCATTCTCCAGCTGCTTAACTTGTAGTCCCAGAAAGTAGTTGAGCTCACCAATCATGCTCATCTCAAATGTTCCTATCATAGACTCGACAAACTTGTCTACAGTAGACTTGTTAGTAGAGCCAAATACAATATCATCCACATAAATTTGAGCAATGCATATATTAGAGCTTTTTCTAAGGACAAACAATGTTCTATCTCCATCTCTGCTACTGAAACCTAGGCCTAACAAGAAATCAGTTAGCCTTTCATACCAAGCTCTAGGAGCATGTTTTAAGCCATACAAAGCCTTTTCAAGTTTGTAAACATGGTCAGGATGTTTAGGATCAGCAAAGCCTTTAAGTTGTTCTACATAAACCTCTTTGTCAATCAAACCATTCAGAAAGGCACATTTAACATCCATTTGGTATAGTTTAATCGTAAGACAGCAAGCAATAGCAAGGAGTAATCTAATTGATTCTATCCTAGCTACTGGAGCAAAAGTCTCATCAAAATCTATACCTTCTACCTGAGTATAACCTTGTGCAACCAACCTAGCTTTGTTCCTCATAATTACACCATTCTCATAAGTTTTATTTTTGAAAATCCATTTTGTACCTATTACATTCACATGTGATGGCCTAGGTACTAGATTCCAAACTCTGTTTTTGGTGAATTGTAAGAGTTCCTCTTGCATGGCATTAATCCAGTAACCATCCTTAAGAGCTTCAGTTACATTCATAGGTTCAATGGAGGACACAAAACAAGATGCATTATCAATAGTACATGAAAAAGACATGCAAACACACAACTTAGCCATATCCTTGTAATTTACCCTTTCTTTGTTGCGTGTTCTAACTCTTTCAGTAATTTGTCCAATTACTTGAGAGGCTGAATGATCTCTTTATATTTTAAGAGGGGGATCTCTTCTGGATACATGAACCACTTCATCCTCAGAATCTGATAGCACTGATGTTGGCCTAACATTGGGGGTTTCTAGTGTTAAGTCAACATTTGTTCCAGTTTCCATTTTAGCATCTCCAGCGTATGTGTTCAATGTTGAGTCCAATGTTGGAGTAACATCTGAACCAGTGACTTCTTCAGTACCTGTAGTAACAGTTAAATCATCAAAAATGACATTCACTGATTCTTGAACAGTATGCAATCTTGGATTGTAGACTCTGAAAGCAGCACTATTAGGAGAATATCAAACAAATATACACATTTCACTTTTGGGATCAAATTTGCTGAAATAATCTCTATATTTTAGCAAATAGCAGTTAATACCAAATTCATGAAAGTGTGCTACTGTTGGTTTTGAACCCTTCAAGATTTCATAAGGTGTCATCGTAGTACCAGGTCTAAGATAAACTCTATTACTAATATGACATGCAGTATTCAAAGCTTCAGCCCAGAGTTTCTTAGATTGGTTTTTAGAATTCAACATAACTCTAGCCATCTCTTGAAGTGTTCTATTCTTCCTCTCAGCAATCCCATTTTGCTGAGGTGTCTTAGGTGCTGAAAACTCATGAAAAATGCCTTTAGATTCACAGAAATTAGCAAAGCATACATTTTCAAACTCCTTTCCATGGTCAAACCTAATTCTTCCTACAGAAGTACCATAGAGATTCTTAATACTAGCATGCAAAATCTTGAATGTGTTGAATGCCTCTAATTTTTCTTTCAAAAACTTAATCCATACATATCTTGAAAAATCATCAACAATAACAAAAGCATACTTCTTACCATTCAGGCTACTAACCTCAATAGGACCCATGAGATCCATGTGTAGCAAATCAAAGCACTTATTAGTTCTAGGGTTAGTACTCTGTACCTGAGTGATGGATGGACAACTTTTGTTTGTTTACCTTCCAGGCAGTCTTCACAAACAATTTTACCTGGGCTAGTCAACTTAGGTAGTCCTCTTACATCTCCTAACTTCTGTAGTTTCTCCAGATTTCTATAGTGTACATGTCCTAACTTCTTGTGCCACATGACAGATTCATCTACCTTGGCATGGTAGCATTCAGCTTCATCTTGAGCAAGATAGCAGTTATCATTTGATCTTGTACCTGTCATGACACAGCCATTGTCACTATTAAACACATCACATGAACTTTTATCAAAAGTAACTAGCAAGTTGTCATCACAAAGTTGACTTATGCTAATTAAATTTGCTTTCAATCCTTCAACCAACAACACATCCTTGAGTGGTGGAAATCCTTCAACATCCAGTACTCATTTTCCAATGATTTTCCCTTTTGTGCCTCCTCCATAGGTAATTGTTCCAACAGTCAAAGGGATTACCTCTTTCAGGTTGTCAATGTTTCCAGTCATGTGTCTTGAACATCCACTGTCAAAGTACCACTTACTTGCAAGGTTAGATTAACAACAGAAAAGACATCATTGCAAACAATTTTAACCTTAGGAGTTTTCAACTTTTCAATCCAAGTTCTACATTTATGTCCTTCAGGGTTGTTACCTAATGTTGGGATAACATTCAGATCAGAGGTTCTCCTAACATTGGTATTGCAATTAATTATTGTTTTCTTCTCAATCACAATTTTATATTTTTTGCAATAAGGCTTAATGTGACCAGGTTGAAAACAATATTGACAGATAAAAGTATGCTTTTTCATAGTGTTGGGAGGGATTTCACAACTCAAGTTATTGCTTTCCTTGATAAAACCAGCTTTCAAATAGGCTGAATTAACATCTTCAGAGGGAGGTTTTTCAACATAGCCCAAACTATTTTTACCTTGATTTCCCATACTCAACACTTCATCAAGAAGAGATGTAGAAGAGTTCCATTTGTTAATGGTTTGTTCAGCTTTATCTAATTTTACCTTTACCTCTTTCAGCTCAGCTTCAGTTTTGTCAAGATCTTTCTCATACATTTTCAGCATCTCCTTCATGCAACCAATCTCTTCCTTCAAGCTTTTGTTGCTCTTGATGAGTTTGTGATTCTCAAGCAGCAGTTTGTGGTAGATAGACTTCAGGTCTTCAATGATTTCCTCCTGGGACATTTCACCTTCAAAGAAATATTCTTCATCTAGATCCACTGTACCATGAAAAGAATCAAAGTTAGATTCATCAAAGTAGGACGCAAGATAAGGTTCAGAATCAGAATCATATTCATCCCAATCTGCAAAGAAAGTCTCATGTTCTGATGTTGGATCCTGAATGTTGGGGTAACATTGAGATCCAAAGCAGTTCAGAGAGTCTTCTGGCGTCCAGTCAATCTGAGTCAGTAGCGCAGCAGTTTGAACCTCTTCTGATTGTTCTTCAGCTTCTCCATAACTAAAGTCATCTTCATTGAAATCATCTACACAAACCCAATGAGAATTTCCTCTTTTTCTAAGAGTGTTAGCACATTCATTAGCCATATGACCATATCCTTTACATTCATAACATTGAACATCTTTTAACTTATCAGCTTCTAAAGGAGTAGGTTTTGATGCCATGTACTTCATAAACTTAGGAGGTAATTTCTTATAACCTGCAGAATTATTACTAAGATTCTTTTCTTTACTTTTTCCTTTAAAGTTTAGTTTATTGAATTTCTTAGTAATTTTCCCATAGTTTAAAGAAATTAGTTCACACTCATCATCACTTTCATTGTCAAGACTAGATCCTCTTAAAGCAACAACCCTATGTTTGCTAGGTTGCGAGGCAAGCTCCATCTCAAATTCTCTAAGAGTATTCATCAAGATTTGAAACTGTAGATTAGCAAGGTTCCTAGATTCACTCATTGCAATTTTCTTGAGAGCAAATTTAGACGACAGTGTTCTCATAGCTTTATAAACCATTTCTTGATTAGTCCTAGCAAAACCTAGGTTTTCACATTGGTTAGCAATATCAAGAATTTTCTCAAAATAACTGTCAACACTTTCATCTTCACCCATCTCAAGTTTTTCAAATTGCAAAAGCAGTTGTCTATATTTAGAATCTTTTACAGCAGAATCTCCTTCACAATGTAGTTCAAGTATATCCCAAGCATGTTTGGCTTTTGTACAATTATGGATTAACTTGAACATGTGATGATTAACCCAACTAAAGATTGCATTAAGAGCTTTTTCATTAGAGTTATAGAGACTTACCTCTGATGTTGTCCAGTCTGCTTCTGGTTTTGGAACTAGATCACCTTCACCATCTCTTGGTAATGTTGGAAGAGAGTATCCATTGATCACGGATTGCTAGGCTCGAATATCAATAGCTTTAATGTGAGACCTCATCTTGATCTTCCAATATGCATAATTGGAGCCATCCAAAACTAGAATCTTGTTGGTGTGAGGATTGACACTGTCCATGGTGTTGTATCACCTCCAAACCACCAGTGTAGTCAGCGTTTGACTCTGACGCCAATTGAAATTGTTGGACCATGGATTGACACAACACTTTTGAGAGTTAAGCTGGAATTGCCTTAACTCTATTTTGATCTTCTTGATAAAAATAATGTGCAGCGGAAGTAAGAACACAAGAAGATGTAATTTTAAGAAGTTTTCAATATTATTAAAAACTTCCGAGCCTTAGGCCAAATAACCATAAAGGTTTTATCAAAAACGTTCCTCACAATAATTCACTCACGCTCTTTGTTGATCGGACTCAATGAAGCAGACAAGTAAGAACTACTTAACTTCTATGAACTAGACTTAAGCAGTTGATACAAAAACTTCGCAAAACAAGACGAAGACAATACAAAGAATAATTAATCTCTCGGATTATTAACACGATTGTCTTGTCTTCATCTTGATGAACTTCACATCTTTTATAGATTTCTTGAGTCTTGAAGGCCAAGATGTGTTGTTCACAGTTTTGGTAACTCTTGTTGTTTCCTTGTTGAGATTTGCCTTCTTCGTGAACTTCAAATATTTCCTAAGAATGTGTTTCCATTGTTACCGATTTAACAAGGTAACACATCTTCTTCAATTCACAGAATCCTGGAAAGAATCACGTCGCAGAGAACAACCCGCTTGTTTCCTTATTTTAAAATCGTGTGAGTTGACTAATTCAACGTAGCTTGAATTATGGAAACTTCAAGTAAGGAATCTTCCATAGCTCTTCCTAATGCTTAAGATACCTTCCTGGATATAAACATAAACAACTAAAAACGTGGAACTTGGTTAATATGTGAATAAAGGCAAAACTTAAATTTGGCAAGTAAATAACAGTTTTCGCACACACTCTCGGCTTTCAGTATTATCCACAATGTTAACCCAACATCGTCTAACATTGAATCGTCTAACATTGATTCCAGAAAGCCCTGCACTTTTAAATTTCATAAAACGTTATCAACACGAAAAGCTCAATTTTCGTGGATATTCTCATTTGTGTGTGCCAAAAGAGAAAAAAAGTATACAATTTGTTACTATTTATTAATTATTATCCTTATTATAAATAAGGATGGCTTATGCGCCCATTTATGATATTGCGATTACTACAATATTATTATGGATGGCTTATGCGTCCATTTACTGATATTATTAGTTTTAAAGTATGTCATTGTCTACATCGCTATTGGCTCATTAAAACCCAACAAACAACTGCATTTTTTCCTTTATAAAATTGCAAGGCTTTCGCTCGTATTCACTTTTATGTTCTAAAATCATTATTACAAAAGAAAAATAATGATTAAGATACTTCTCACTCTTGTTTGGTTATGCATGAGAAACTTTAAATGCAGTGAATGGATGTTGTTACAACCTATCTCTATGGGTCACTGGAAAATGCATTTATATGAAAATACCTGAAGGATTTAAGTTGCATGAAGCACAAGCTTTAAATCGTAAAAATATTTATTCAGTTAAACTAAATAAATCCTTATATCGATTAAAGCAGAGTGGGAGAATGTGGTACAATCGCTTGAGTACTTTTTTGTTGAAAGAAGGCTATAAAAATGATCCAATATTTCCTTGTATTTTTATCAAAAGATACGGATCTGAATATGTTATCATTGTTGTCTATGTTGATGATTTAAATATTATTGGAATTCATGAAGAGTTATCAAGGATTATGAATTCTGTGAAAAACGAATTTGAGATGAAAGATCTTGGAAAAATAATTTTTTGTTTATGTCTTCAAATTGAGTACTTAAATGACGGAATATTTATTCATCAATCTAATTATACCACAAAATTACTAAGTGTTTTTATATGGATAAAGCACATCCATTTAGTACACCTATGATTGTGAGATCTCTTGATGTTAAAAAGGATCCATTCCGAGCGCCTAAAAAAGATGAAGAACTACTAGGTTCAGAAGTGCCATACCTTAGTACAATCGGAGCACTAATGTATCTTATTAATAATACGAGACCTGATGTATCATTTGTAGTGAATTTATTAGGTAGGTACAGTTCTTCCCCAACTAGAAGACATTGAAATGGATTTAAGCACATTTTCTGATATCTTCAATGGACAATCAATTTATGGTTGTCTTATTCATTTTCGTCCAAATCAGATCTAACTGATTATGCAGATGCATGGTTTTTATCTGATCCACTCAAAACACAATCACATACAAGATATATATTTACTTGTGGTGATACAACTATTTCATAAAATACTTAAAACAAACTTTGGTCCTACATCAACTAACCATCCATAATTATTAGCAATTCATGAAGCTAGTCACGAAGGTGTTTGGTGACTATGACGCAACATATTTTAAGAGCATGTGGTTTGCCTACTAAGCGGGAAGTTCCAACAACCTTTTATAAAGACAACACAACATATAGCACAACTGAAGGAGGTATTCATTAAGGGGGATAAATCAAAGCACATTTCGCCCAAATTCTTCTTCACACATGATCTGTACGAGAAAGGCGAAATCAATGTCCAATAAATCAATTCAAGTGACAATCTAGCAGATTTACTCATTAAGCCCCTCCTCCCTACATCAACATTTAAGAAATTGGTGCACAAGACTGGAATGCGGCGCTTCAAAGATATCAATGGAAGTAATGATCAGGGAGAGTAAATATGCTCTGCACTCTTTTCCCTTCGCTAAGGTTTTTCCCACGAGGTTTTTCTTAGCAAGGTTTTTAACGAGGCATGTGCCAATGGACATTCAGGGGTAGCGTTGTTAATATTGTGAATGTCCTAAGATCACACATAGGAAACTCTTACTTGGAATTGCCATTCAGTTACTATAAATAGTATGTCTCCTTTTGTACTATAACACACTTTTGAATATTGGAATAATAAAGGGTTTAATAAATAGTATTATTCTCTTTTATTTTCTTTTAGGTATAAATATTTCATAAAACAATTCTATTATTATGGAAAAAATTGATTTTAGAAAGTGAAAACATTATAACCTTTAATGTCTATTCATGTCAAAGTGTAACGTTCAGAAGCATTAATTGGCAATATGTTTGATGACATAACTGTGAAAAGGATCCTAATTAAGTTCCTTGTTGACATTGAACTATATTTTGCAAAGAATAAAGAGGCTCTGATCCTACCCAAATAAGGGATACATGTAATGGAAATATCATAGAGTATATTATAGAGTATGATCA
The DNA here is from genome assembly GCA_948329865.1 of Linaria vulgaris. NCBI lineage: Eukaryota > Viridiplantae > Streptophyta > Magnoliopsida > Lamiales > Plantaginaceae > Linaria > Linaria vulgaris. The sequence goes on along the minus strand of OX415250.1, from coordinate 18,709,665 downwards.
CATCAATCTTAAGACACTAAAGTTGATCATTCAAAGACTTTAATTTCTTTTGAATTTGAGACATTTAACTTAGCTCTCAAAGTGCATGTGTTAGGTCAGTATGTTAGTCCAACACAAAGGTATACAGTGATGACTTAACATTGAGCTTAACGCTAATTACTACATAATATGTTTTTTATTATAATATTTATTTTGTCTTTATTCACACACTAATCTAGTTCCACAGTTGTAGTTTATCTTGTGTGTATTTCTGGATATTGCTGAATCAAGAGTCCAAGTAGTTTATCCTTCAAGAGAAGAATACCTGGATTATGAAGCTAGCTACAACCATTTTTTTACGAAAGATAAAGATGATGAAAGTGCAAGATAAGGATAGAAGATTTACTGAAGATCAGTTAGACGAGTAAGAACTTCACTCGAGAGAAGATATCCTTGAATGAAAAAGTGAAGTTCAGATACGAAAGCTTCCAGATTATATTGAAGATAAGACCAACGAAGAGCTCAAGATCATCCAAGATATCCACGAACTATGGTATCGTGTCTATCATGCCTTCGTCCAAAAGACAAAAGATCTATAAAGAGGCATGAGAGGCATCAAGTAAGAACAGGAGACAAGAGCATATAATATAAGTGAATTAATTAAGTGTTGTTGTCTTGTTGTACTAAGTCTTTGTTTAGCTAGTTAGAACTATCTCGTTTATAGGTATAAGTAGTTAGGTTGAAAGAAGTGAAATCCTTTGAACGGTTTTAGTTATTTTGTACAATCATTATTCATTTAGTGATTATTTGGCCTTGTGGCTTGACAGATTATAATGATATAATCTGCTTAAAATTCATCTACTATGTTTTTAAATATCTAATGTGCAAAGTTACTCATTCAGTAGATCTTAAGGCAATACTAAGTTTTTTAGTGTTGGCACAACATTCAAGTTAACACCACTTGTGAAGTGTGCAAAAAGTACCAATCCCGATCCACACATTTTTCATTTGGCGTTAGAGTCAAGCACCGATTCCACTGGTGTTTGGATTTGTGACTATGGAATGGACAATGCGATCCTCAACAACAAAAGGCTATCAGCACTGGATGGAACCAACTACACATTCCCGAAAATTAGCCTCAAACCTCACATCAAGTTCATTGATCTACGCGCATGGAAGTCTATACTTGATGGTTACACTGCTCCTATGAAAGCTCCTGATAGTGACAATGATGTCAATTTGAAGCCTGAAGCTAATTGGAGTCTAGCTGAGATCAACAATGCCACATTTAGTTGGGTGGATCCTCACATGTTCAGGTTAATTCAAGAAATTTCTGCAGCTAAGCAAGTTGGGAGTTTTTACAGAATTAATGTGAGGGTGATCTAAGTATAAAAGAAACCAGACTTCAAATAGCTTTTCAAAAATTTGAAAACATTAGAATGGGTGAGGATGAGAGCGTTTCATCATATTTTGAGAAACTAATGGATTTAGAAAACGAATGTCAAAATGTAAGGGATCCTCTAGCCAACAAGCAAATTGTATACAAAGCAATGAGAACACTGTCGAAAAAGTTTGAAGTTAAAAAGATTGCTATGCAAGAAGCTAGACATATGTCCACGCTAAAAGATTGAAATGAATGAGGAACCTAGTGGAAAACGAAAATGACTTGCTCTCAAAGATACTGAATAAGACATAGATGACGGGCAAGAGATTAATTTTTATCTTAGAACCATTGGTAAGAAATTTAACAAATTACACTTCATGATAGGGTCATAAAAGAAAAGAATATTCTTGATGAACTTAGAAAGAATTTTCCTGATAAAATGGTTAAATAAACTTTTAAGAAGCCTACATGCAGTGATGCTAAACAACTTAAAGACATGTTTTGAGTGTAAAGGTCATGGTGACTTTGCTTATGAAAGTCTAACATGCTTAGATACAAAAGAAGTTGTAATTGGGTCTGTGTAGATGAAGTTGATGATGAGACTGGTCTAGAAGAAGAATCTAACAAATAGGAACCATCATCTGAGGAACTACATACTGCAACACTATCTGCTAAAGTGAATTAGTCAGAAAATGTTTCATCCGAATGTCATTACAACTTCACTGTTTATGTGTGCCTAAAATTGAGACATAAACTCAGGATCATGAGATATTTTTTGATGTCTGGGAGGATGATATTACTACTTCTAAATGCCTAATCACTGAAATTAATGAGTCTGATGATCAGACTAACTTTAACTGTTTTGGTAGTTCTGTAGATTTAGATGAGGAATATTTCTTTGAAGGAGAAATGGACCAAGAAGAGATTATTGAAGAACTGAAGGGCATTTACCATGACTTGCAGGTAGAAAAGACCAAACTGGTAAAAAGGAAAGAGCGCTTACCAAAGAGATTGAGTTCCTAATTGAAACTATCAATGAACCTGAAGGAAATCTCCCTCGAAAGGAAGCTCAACTTGAAAAGGTACTTGTTAAACTTGAGGCAACAGAGCAAACTATTTCCAAATGGAACTCAGGTACAAACAAACTGGATGATATTTTGTCTGTTGGTAATGAAGTTAAAAGTTAAAACTGGTCTATGATACCAAAAGTATGTTGATCAATCTGCTTCTGTTGAATATGTTATTCCAGAATTTGTTAAAGCTAAAGAAAATCCTAACAAGGCTTAGAAAATGATTTACATCTGTCAATTTTGTTTTCAGCCTGGACATCTTAAGCCATACTACTTCAAGTATAGAAAAAAATGTGAAAAGAAAACATCAAAATAGAATAAACAGAGGCGTTGTTTCTGATGTTAAGCCGACAATGGGATCTGGTGTTAGCATAACATCCAATCACAACAATGTTGAACATAACAACAGTTTGAAAAATAGACTTTGGGCTCCTAAGATTAAGATCATATGCAATGTTGTCTTCTCTACAGTACACTCTAACTTTGTTGGTGTGATTGGTATTTTGATAGTGGATGTTCTAGACACATGACAAGGACTAAAAACAATATGAAGGAGTTTGTGCCCCTAACTACTGGAACAATCACTTATGGGGGAGGCAGTATATGGTAGACCATTAGCAAATGAGTCCTAATATTGAAGGGTTCCCACATCTGAAGTATGTATTGTTGGTTGAAGGATTGTGTGTTAATCTCATAAGCATCAGTCAACTTTGTGATGATAACCTGCTTGTTAAATTTGATAAAGACTCATGTGATGTGTTTGATAATGTAAATGTTTGTGTCATGACAGGCAAAAGATCAAAGGACAACTGCTACCTAGTGAATGAAGAAGCTCAATGTTTTCATGCTAAGGTAGATGAGTCAGTTGTGTGGCACAAGAAGTTAGAACATGTGCATTATAGAAGCTTGGAAAGATTGATCAAACTTGATGGTGTTTGATGTATTCCCAAGCTCTCCAGCCAAGGTAAGCTTGTTTGTAGTGATTGTCTGTAAGGTAAGCAAACAAAGTCCTCTCATACTCATGTTGAAGTGGTGGGATAGGATTCAGCAACTGTTGGGCGTTTTGAGCTTTTACATATGGATCTAATGGATCCAATTGAGGTTAGCAGTCTTGGGGGTAAAAAGTATGCTTATGTGATAGTTAATGACTTATCCATGTACACGTGGGTAATTTTTTTGAAAGAAAAGTCTGATGTTGTGAAGAATAAAACACTACATCAAATGGCTAGGGTGATGTCGAACTTTAAAAAGATTATAAAAAGACTTTGCGCAGAAAACTTGAAAACTGCCTGCCATATTTTTAACATAGTGTACCTTAGGCCAGGAACCACCATGACTCCTTATGAAATACAGAAAAAATAAAGCCTAATCTAAGTCACTTTCATGAGTTTGGTTGTGTGTGTTATATTCTGAAGGACAAAGATTATCCGAGTAAATTTGATTCAAAAAGTGAGAAGTGCATTTTTGTTGTTTATTCCTTGAATATTAGCTCTTTTAGGGTATTTAATCCTAGATGAAACATCGTTCAAGAGACAATTAATGTGGTCTCTGATGATGAATCTGTAATTTCAAGAACTGATGATGAACAACCCTATGTGCCTTTGAAAGGAGGTGTTGAGTCAACACAACCTACTGACAATGTTGACTTAACTCAAAATACAGAACAAGATCATGCACTAGTGATGGATGTTATGTCAACATTGACCGTTCCACATGCTTACGCAACACCTGATCATATAGATTTTGACAATGATGAAGCTTTTAGATAAGATGTGAGAAGAAATACCCCTGCAAGAATGCAGAGAAACCATCCAACTTCACAAGTCATTTGTGAGATCACTGAAGGAATCAAAACCAGGAACAATGAGAAGGTTAATTATAGAGGCATGGTTAGATTAACTGTGAGCATGTCTGCTACGTGTAATAATATGCAGGTCTCTTGTTTTGTTTCCTCTCTTGAACCCAAAAATGTAACTGAAGCTCTAAACAATACTCACTGGATAAATTCTATGCAAGAAGAACTTATGAAATTCACAAAAAATAATGTTTGGAAACTAGTTCCTAGGCTTGCTCATGAATTTAATAGGAACTAAATAGATTTTCAAAAACAAGAGTGATGAAAATGGATTTTTGTAAGAAATAAGGCACTTTTAGTAGCTCAAGGATACACTCAAGTAGTTGATGAAACCTTTGCACATGTGGCTAGAATTGAATCTATTACACTTCTTCTTGCTATTTCTTGCTTTCTAAAGATAAAAATATTCCAGATGGATGTGAAATGTTCTTTTCTATATAGACAAAGAAGTTTATTTTGAACAACCAAAAAGGTTTGTCGATCCTTTTCATCTTGATTTTGTGTACAAACTAGAGAAAGATTTTTACGGGTTGAAACAGGCTCGAAGAGCTTGGTATTGAAGGTTAACTGAGTTTCTTTTGAGTTTTGATTTCACAAGAGGTGAAGGAGACATGACTTTGTTTATTATGAAAACCAGTAAGGATGTTTGCATTGCCAAGATATATGTAGATGATATTTTTTTTTTATAAAATTTGGACAAGTAATGACAAGTACTTTTGAAATAAGCATGATAGATGAGCTCAATTTCGTCCTTGGCTTGCAAGTGAAGCAAAAGGAGAATGGGATGTTTACGTGCCAAGAAAACCATGCCAAAAACTTGGTGAAAACATTTGGTCTGGTGGAGTCCAAAACCGAGAAAAACCCCAATGTTATCAACCTTAAATATTGAAAGAGATGGAACTGTGAAGAATGTTGACCCAACACTCAACAGATCATTGATTGGCAGCTTGTTGTACTTATCAGCCACACACCCTGATATCATGTACTCAGTCTATGTATGTGCTAGGTATTAGGTTAATCCTAAGGCCTCTCATTTAACTGCAGTAAAGCTAATCCTAAAGTTTATATCTTGCACTGCAGATTTGGAGATTTGGTAAACTCATGATACCACTTCTAACTTAGTTGGCTTTAGTGATTCTGATTGGGTTGTGGATCTAGATGATAGGAAATGAACATATGGGGTTGTTTTATTTAGGAAATAATTTTGTTTTTTGATATAGTAAAAAACAAAAATGTGTGTCACTTTCAACTACATAATCAAAATATGTTGCGGCTGGTAGCTGTGTTACCCAATTAATATAGCTTAGACACATGTTGCTTGACTATGGGCTAGTTAGTGATACTCTTTTAATGTTTTTTGACAACCTCAGTGCCATCAATATGTCAAGAAACCCTGTCCAACACTCCATAACTAAACATATTGACATTAGGCATCACTTCTTGAGAGATCTGGGAGATGAAAAAATAATTAACATTGAACACATTGACACCAATAATCCACTAGCTGATATGTTCACTACACCCTTAGATAGTGAGAGATTCTTCAATTTGACAAAAGGCTCTCGGTGAGTGTTATGTGAGTTTGTTTTGAACAAAAGTGTTATCTTGCCTAACACCACAGACTAACACTGGTGCTGGTTGTGGACTTGTGGTTTTCGTAGACTGTTCTAGGATTTCTTGTTTCCGTCGTGTGTTTTCTCTTAGGCTATTTCTTAAGAGACTTTCACTGCATGGTCTGATGTTACTTGACGTGTTTGTTAACAGCTGATTACATATCTTCGTTTTAAAAAAAACTGAGCCTAATTTGAACTCTCATATATTTGGGGTTAATAACTTAGTTTGAAAAAGCTAGGGTACACAAAGTTGACTGCTATGATGTATTCAGAGGTGTCTTATTCATATCTAATTTACACGTCACCGGTGGAGAAGTTGGGGTACATAGAGTTCACTACTATGTTGTATTAAATTGTTTCTTATTCTTTGTGTGATGCTTGCAGAAGGGACATATGATAGTGGATTTTGATACTGGGGTGCTTGGGGTCCTGTACTGCCTTCATCCAATATTACTAACCACTTAGTGTTGTAACCTTCTATATGATTGTACAGGTTATGGGGTATTGGGGTCTTGTGGCCTTCATTCAAGCCTATGTATTTGCATGTACATCAGGACTAATTGTGGTGAAACTGGGTGTATGGGATCTTATGTCTGCGTACATTTAATGGATTCATAATCAATTCTAAACATTTCCAGAGATGTGTTTAAGAGAGCATGTATTTGTTGAAACTTATCTGTCGAAATAAAGAGAAATGTCTTTTGTTGTTATCAGACAATGTTAAGTGGTTTGAGTGGTCTGATCTCTAAGATAGAGTTGTATTCTCCATGTTTTCATGTAAAGGCATTATTCTTGGGTGATTTAGCTGCCAGTAACACACAAAATTCTTATCCAATACCATGAAAGTTGATTATCTCTATGATTCTAACTTCTTACCTGTATACTTGCGATGTTTCCTATTGTCATCTAAATCTTCATGCTCATATAGATCGGAGCTATCGATGTTTCTAATGGTGTTTATCATATCTTGAAGTGACAGATATATACCTCAGATCTTGCCTATGCTTTTATATGATGTGGTCTTGAAGGTAAGACTCATACCACACAGAAACTGGCTTCAATGCTGATTCTTTATGGGTAACAATGTTGGGCTAGCATCAATTTGGGGTATTGCTTCAACATCAGAATTAAACATAGTGGCTTATAAGTTATGGTTGTAACTGCTCTGGTCACGTGTGATGGTAACACGTCTACACGTGTTGACTCAACAAGGCTGGAAACTTTCACATTCTCATAAATTACCCGCTCATTACTCCTAATCACTCTCCACCTTCTAAATAGAGTTTTAATTCTGTCAATTTGGTTAACCCTAATTGCGCTAATTTCCTTAAATTGATAATTGATTATGAGATTTCATCATGGTTAAGAAAGCTCAATTGCTGGTCTTGCAAATGTTGCCATCAATATGGAAGCTACAAAAGGTGGAGCTTAAGGACGCAAGTACAACACGCGAGCACGCTTTGTTCCAGTATTCCGTATGTGTCCAAACAAAAGGCAACCATCTACTCAAAGTGGAATGTCAAATCGAAGAAGGCAACATCCATGAGTGTTGCCCCAACACAGAAACCTGACATCATTGCCAAAGAGGGAGTTCATTTAACATAAGAACATTGATTGCGACTGCCGAGAGTAGAGATGTGCATTTGGATCGAATCGAATTGAATCAACATTAGTACTCAATTTCAATCCTGAACAAAATGAAGATCGAAATTAGATCAATTTAAAACGATCTAATTCGATCCAAAATCATTCAATTTCGATCTTTGTTTTTCTTTTTTTATCCAATTTATCCTAATATTAAAGAACAAACATGATATAACTTTTTATTTTTCATCTAAAACTAAGAAAAAACTTGAATAAACATGAATACAATGATAAATTATAGCAAATCCACATGCATTAGTGGGTTTCTCATTACAAAATATTAACCAATGTTCAAAATAGAAACCCCAAAAAAGAAGACAAGTCATAGTTAGTACTTAGTAATTAGTAGGTTATAATTCAAGATTATATGCACATAAAGAGTTTACTTAAATTTCTTTACTTAGGGTTTGAGGCTTCGAGGTTTTTGTACTTTTGGTTCACCACTTCCCGCTTTTTCCAAAATTGTTTCTACTATTTTATGCCAAAAAAAGAAAATGTGTGTAGTGTTTTTTGAGAAAGAAAAACATGTGAAGTGTTAATACTTTAGTTAATATATTAAGTTACTTAGTAGCATTTCATTAGCATTATATATATTTTATTATCTTATAACTTAATTTAATATACTACTATATATTTATTTATTTTTACGAAATAAGATGAGTCGATTGGATTTGATTTTTAACCTATGAAATCGAGGATCAAATCAAAGGGGGTTCGATTCTAAGGCAGAAACTAAAAGTTGGATCAAATATCTGATTCGATTTCTGAATCGGATCATTCGATCGATTTTGAACTGATTCGATCAATCCATTTTTTTTTTGCGCAACCCTTGCTAAGAGGAAATAAGCACCTCAACCTGATGTCCCTATAGTTGCTGATACTAAGGGGAAGACCGCTACTGAAGAGGTTAAGGGGGAGCAAAACTAAGATGATAAGGGTGCTGAGAAAGAGAATGCAGATGTTGATGTTGCTGAAATAGAAAAGGAATTGCAGATGAAGCGGCGAAAGGGTCCGGTGAAGAGGAAAGTGATGAGGCAAAGGATACTGAAGCTGCTGTGAAGGAGATGGAGACCACTGGTAAGGAGATTGTCCAATAAGAGGAATAGTGGACGAAGAGGATGTTAAGTCGACATTGTCTGAAAGCGGTCATGAACTAAGACAATAAGAGATTGCAGAGGTTGAAAAAGAGGCACCTGATACTTTTGAGCTAGATTTTCTTGATAAATCCTATAATACTTATTTCATACTAAGACTGTTTGTAATAAGTGGAATGGGTTTTTATTGAGAAAACACTAGTTGTGGAGGATTTTAAGAAACATGGGGTCTACGAGTTTCTATGTACTGGAGGGTTAATTAGTTCCCTGAAGAAGGTCATACCTTATGTCACTGGTGTTGTGAGGGAGTTTTATTGTAATCTATCTAAGTTTGTTTATGCTCGTGGATCACCCAATTATGGGAGTGTTGTGTGAGGGATAAGTACTACAAAATCAGTCCTTCAATCATCAACAAAGCTTGGAAGATGCCTGATAAGAAGGAGACTGAGGTTCCAATCGTTGATTATGAAGTGATGAAGGAGCTCACTGGTGGGCTCGTGAAAACTTGGCAACAAAGGTTCCTTGTGTAAGGTCTGACTTCCCTGAGCGTAATTATGTGCAAGATTGCCTCAACAGTTGGATGCCCTCCTCTAATTCAACTTGGTTGTCAGTGCAAGATTGCTTCAACATTTGGATTCCTTACTCTAATTCAACTTGTTTGACAAATGAAATGGATGTATTGGTGTTAAAGTTGAAGAGAGGACTTCTACTGAATATGGGGGAGAGGGTTTTTGCATCCATGTCTGGGGCTACTCAAAGAAAGAAATGAACTCTTTCATTCACATCCTTGGTGTACAAGATTCTGAGCTACCAATGACTTGTGAAGAAGAAGAAAGAGGTTCTTGTGGGGAAAGCTGGACAATTGGCCCTGACCAATAACTACTTTGGAGGGACCAGAATCAATGATTTTCCATGGAAGAATCCAAATGCGAATGGAGAAACAAGAGTACAATAGAAGAGGACTACCAAGAAATTCCGTGTTGCAATAACATTTGAAGATGACACTGAAGAAACTGTACCCATAAGCCCTATTTTTCTTCAGCAAGAGGTCGAGTGGTGTGATAGGATGATCACTAACAAGAAAAAGGAAATAACTGATCATGAAGAGGAGCTAAAAGAATCAGACTCCTTAAAGAAGCACCTATTGGTGGTGCTTTCCTCAAAAATGTTTGTTTTTTCTGCAATCTAAACAATGCTTAGTTTTTCTTAGGATATTTTGTTTTGATTCATGGGGTGTTCCCTCTATTTATTTTAGGATGTATCAGACTTAATTTTTGCAAGTACCCTTAGTTTTCTAGTTTACTCTGTGTTTACTACTGTCTAACTCATCTGCATGTGGTATTTTGTAGGTTGTGCCAACACTGAGTACTGAAGTGTTAGCCCAACAAATTAGCTTAACATTATGTATCGAGGGGAGTAAACTAAAATAGTTTCGTTGGTTATAATTCTGAAATACAGGATACTTAGAAAATTGTGTACTTCTTTAGTTTTGTGAAGAAAGGCAAAAAGGAGAAGATTGAAAATGCGAGTGTTAGGTCAATATATTAGTCCAACACGAAGGTTATGCAATGTTGACTCAACATTGAGCATAACACTGGTCATTGCACAATCTATTTTATCTTATAATTGTTAATACTTGGGTTGTATCATTGGTATATTATATTTTGAATTTTGGGAATGCGTATGTATAGTAGAACTCACGATGGTGCGTGAGGAATATTAATGTGAAGATAGTAAAAAACTCGTATATTAGGTTGTTTTATTTATTCCAGCTTGCCCATCATAGTGGCGAGATTCCCATATTTTATAGGGATACATGGGGATGCAACTGTCTTGATGCATGGGGTATACTGACATGTGGTTCTAGCTAGGTTTTTAGTAGCTGACTAACCTCTTTCGATATCGACACCTGGTGTTTTCTAGACCATGTGCCTGTGTGTCGAGCTTTACTATGCGGTGCGTTTCTATCCATATTTTTGTTACGATGAGTGGTGTTGACTTTTGGGTATCGTGTGCGATATCATCGTGAAGCTTTGTCTGCAGAGTATCTTTGAGGGGGGGGGGGGGAATTGCGAGAACATCGTTGGCCACTATAGGGTATCGTAGGACCATCTAAGGTCCATAATACCTCGCGTGGGCCTTGTATTCTGAGAGCTTCTCTCGTGACACTAAAACTTTTTCGATGCATTTTGTGATATCCGCTTGAGGCATCTAAGCTCTTGGGGTATCTGAGACTTTACCCTTGCCTTCGGAGCGTGATACTCCCATTATCCTTATTCCCGGTGCCCCAGTTAAGAGGGGGTTAATACTAGTCCCCCCAATTCCTGTTGTCTACGTATACTTCCATGGAGTCTCGAATTAAATTTTTAAATGTGTGAATCGAGATTGGTACAACTTTTGTAATTCAACACTGGTATTGACGCCTAGTGTTGAGCCAACGCTGATTTTACTCAATGTTGTCCTAACACTTACTGCCAAAGTATAAAGCACACGTTGTTAATTTGAATGGTACGCCAACACTGAAGTACTCAATGCTGCATTAACATTCGTGATACGTTGATAAAGTAATTTGTGCACAACAGAATTTAAAGAACACGGTAGGTAACCTTTAGGCAAATTATATAAATACTAGTACAGAAGTGCGTGCTCTGCACGAGCACGTTAAATTTTAATCAACTAATTTAATTGCATTTAAAAAATGTTGTTTTGATTCGATTGATAATTTAATCGACTATTTTTTACAATGAATAACATTTAATTTTATTTAATTACAATTTTAAACAATATCGACTTTAAGTTTATCTACAGTCACACGTGCTAAATTTATACATTCATACCGCAACTATCCAAAAAGAATGAGTCATATACACATATATCAGTATGTAGTATTTATGTTTGCTGTTCATATAGAGTAATACAATTGTTAGCCTTTGGACAACGGGTCATTTGCAAAATAGATAAAACCGTCCAACTTTGATGCTTTATACGTTTTAAGAACAAATCATACAAATTTATTCTATCGGTAGACTAATATATTCGATAAACAAATTCACAATTAATAGTTTAACTAAGTGTAGTAAGTAAGCTAGCATGTGTTTTACAATTTTAACTTCTAATTTATTTTTAAACACCTTAAAAATATTATTTGAACGCACATTATAATTTTAATTTAAATTATGAGATCATTTTTTCAAGTAGAGTTACAAAGACCATTCTAGTCTCTTTACTTTTTGTTTTTGAAATTTAATTCCTGTTTGTGGTGCATGTTTGATTTGCAATACAGAAAGACCCTTCATGGCCATCTGGCAACGCCCAAGCAAGGTAGTATAATATTTAGTTTATATTGTTAATTGCTGTTACATATACGTGATATATACAAATTTACTAGTTTCTTTTTTCCCATAGTAAATGTGCTTATCCTTGTGCATCATTATATAATAATAGCATTGGTATAAGAAAATCATTTTTAAAAAAAAGGAAAGCAACACGAAAGTCAAATAATGCGGCTCTCTTATGTTTCACTAGCGGTGTCAACAAACATGTCGCAGAGACATGTTAAAAAAAATATGTAGCAAAGAGCAAAATAGAAAGAAAGAATTAAATTACAATAGGGCCTATAAATAAATAATATAAAGTTTTTGAGACAAATTGAAAGACATAAAATTAAAAGGACCATTCGACAATTTATAGCAGATCCGTAAGTGTGCAACATAAAATTTTAGTGACAAGATCGAAAGAATTAAAACATTAAAAGGAATTCGTAATCTTTTGTGGGATTGTATAGAAATATATAATATTTAATGGGGTCTAAAATGCAATTGGGACAAAATAAATTATTTCTTGTGCTAAATAGTCAAAAGTTGCGACTTTTGTTTTAATAGCGAAACAACAAATAATAATTAAAAGTAGGGGCAACAAAGGAAAAGAAAATTGGTTGATGAAAACGTCTATCCCCTCTTATTATTATAGTAGGGATAATCTGCCGAGCCCATAGGGCCAAATAACCACTGATGAATTAATGATCTTACAAAACAAACATAACCGAGTAAGGAAACCAATCCTAACACCCAACTCACTACAAGCTATAGATATTATAGCTTTCACTTGTTAGATAAAAACTCATTACAACCAGACCAAGACACCCGACAATATTAATTTTCTTTGTGGATGTTTTAGCTCTAGTCTTTGTGTCTTTCTCTTAATGCCCAACATGTCTATTTATAATTTATTGTTCCTTGAGGTCCAAGGCATGTTCTACACGTTTTTTATTGCTATTAAATCTCCAAAATCATCTCCAATTTCGTTCTTGAGCTTATCATCTTCTTCGTCCTTATCTTTTGATGAATTTGGACGCTTTCCTATTTGAACTCTACCTCTTCAGAGGAGTTCGATCAAGAGAAGATTTCTTCAATAGAAGAAATCTTCTCTTGATCGAACTCCTCCTTTCATAAATCCTCCAAAATCTTCTATCTTTATCTTGAAATTCGTTCAACTTATCACCAAAACATCTTCCATCCTTATCTTGCAATTCCATCGCCTTTATCTTTCGAATATTCTTCTTTTGATGAGTAAACCACTTGGACTCTTGATTTAGCCTTATCCTGAAGTATAAAAAGATAAACTACAATTGTGGAACTATATTAGTTTGTGAAAAAAGGCAAACTAATTATTATATTATAAAAATAATTGTGCAGTGTCTGATGTTAATCTCAATAGTGGGTTAACATTATTTACCATAATGTTAGACCAACATTTCGCTCCAATACCTACACTTACAAAATTCGTAAACATGAGGTTGACTAGCCATTGATATGTGGCCCTTGCAATTTTTAGACCGAAGGGCATCACTAGATAACAGAAGGTGCCAGCATCCGTAATGAAGCTGGTTTTGTCTTGTTCTACTTTTGCCATTGGTATTTGGTTGTATCCCTGAGCGCCATCCATTGTGAAGTGGAGTGCACATCCGGCGATAGAGTCTACCAGCTGGTCGATGTTGGGTAAGGGGTAGCAGTCTTTTGGGCAAGTGTCGTTTAAGTTAGTAAAGTCCACACGCATCCGCCATCTTTCCCCTGTTTTGGGAACAAGGACCACATTCAATATCCATCCAGGATATACCTACTCTCTTATCTGCTAAAGGTTAAATAGCCATTGGATTTCTGACCTTATAATTTTATTTCTTTATGGTCCCATATTTCTTTTCTTCTGCTGTATGAGTTTAGCATTTGGCATCACGTTCAGGAAGTGTTGGCATACCTGTGTAGTGATATCCCCGGAGCCCCCCTTCCCATGCAAACAGATTGTTATATTTTTCTAGGATGACTATTACCCGTGCTTCTACACATGGTTCCATTCCGGACCCAAATTTGACCACCTTCTCCGGTTCTCCTTCTACGATTGCGATCATTTTTAGTTCTTCTACTGGGGTCACTTTAACCTCTTCCAACTTCCTCTTTTTTCCCTGTGTAGTGGTCCCTTCTTCATTTTCTAAGGGGATGGGATTCACTCGACACTCTCGAGCTTTGACTTGGCTCCCGCTCACCTCCCTGATACATGATGCAAGTGCAGGGCTTTCTGGAATCAATGTTAGACGATGCAATGTTAGACGATGTTGGGTTAACATTGTGGATAACATTGAAAGCCGAGAGTCTGTGCGAAAACTGTTATTTAGTTGCCAAATTTAAGTTTTGCCTTTATTCACATATTAATCAAGTTCCACGGTTTTAGTTGTTTATGTTTATGTCCAGGAAGGTATCTTAAGCATAAGGAAGAGCTATGGAAGATTCCTTACTTGAAGTTTCCATAATTCAAGCTAAGTTGAATTAGCCAACTCACACGGTTTCAAAATAAGGAAACAAGCGAGCTGTTCTCTGCGACGCGATTCTTTCCAGGATTCTGTGAATTGAAGAAGATGTGTTACCTTGTTAAATCTGTAACAATGGAAATACATTCTCAAGAAAGATTTGAAGTTCACAAAGAGGGCAAATCTCAACAAGGAAACAACAAGAGTTACCAAAATTGTGAACAACACATCTTGGCGTGCAAGTTTCAAGAAATCTATAAAAGATATGAAGTTCATCAAGATGAATACAAAACAATCGTGCTAATAATCCGAGAGATTAATTATTCTTTGTATTGTCTTCATCTTATTTTGCGCAGTTTTTGTATCAACTGCTTAAGTCTAGTTCATAGAAGTTAAGTAGTTCTTACTTGTCTGCTTCGTTGAGTCCGATCAACAAAGAGCGTGAGTGAATTGTTGTAAGAAACGTTTTTGATAAAACCTTTATGGTTATTTGGCCTAAGGCTCGGAAGTTTTTAATAATATTGAAAACTTCTTAAAATTATATCTTCTTGTTTACTTCTGCTGCACATTACTTTTATCAAAAAGATCAAAATAGAGTTAAGGCAATTCCAGCTTAACTCTCAAAAGTGTTGTGTCAATCCACGGTCCAACAATTTCAATTAGCGTCAGAGCCAAACACCGACTACACTGGTGGTTTGGAGGTGATACAACACCATGGACAATGTCAATCCTAACACCAACAGGATTCCAGTTTTAGATGGCTCCAATTATGCACATTGGAAGATCAGGACGAGGTCTCACATCAAAGCTATTGATATTCGAGCCTGGCAATCCGTGATCAATGGATACTCTCTTCCAACATTACCAAGAGATGGTGAAGGCGATCTAGTTCCAAAACCAGAAGCATATTGGACAACAGCATAGGTAAGTCTCTATAACTCTAATGAAAAAGCTCTTGATGCTATCTTTAGTTGGGTGAATCATCACATGTTCAAGTTAATCAAGAAATGTACAAAAGCCAAACATGCTTGGAATATACTTGAACTACATTGTGAAGGAGATTCTGCTGTAAAAGATTCTAAATATAGACAACTGCCTTTGCAATTTGAAAAACTTGAGATGGGTGAAGATGAAAGCGTTAACAGTTATTTTGAGAAAATTCTTGATATTGCTAACAAATGTGAAAACCTAGGTTTTGCTAGGACTAATCAAGAAATGGTTTATAAAGCTATGAGAACACTGTCATCTAAATTTGCTCTCAAGAAAATTGCAATGAGTGAATCTAGGAACCTTGCTAATCTACAGTTTCAAGTCTTGATGAATACTCTTAGAGAATTTGAGATGGAGCTTGCCTCAAAACCTAGCAAACATAGGGTTGTTGTTTTAAGAGGATCTAGTCTTAACAATGAAAGTGATGATGAGTGTGAACTAATTTCTTCAAACTATTGGAAAATTACTAAGAAATTCAATAAACAGAACTTTAAAGGAAAAAGTAAAGAAAAGAATCTTAGTAATAATTCTGCAGGTTATAAGAAATTACCTCATAAGTTTGTGAAGTACATGGCATCAAAACCTACTCCTTTAGAAGCTGATAAGTTAAAAGATGTTCAATGTTATGAATGTAAAGGATATGGTCATATGGCTAATGAATGTGCTAACACTCTTAGAAAAAGAGGAAATTCTCATTGGGTTTGTGTAGATGATTTCAATGAAGATGACTTTAGTTCTGGAGAAGCTGAAGAACAATCAGAAGAGGTTCAAACTGTTGCGCTACTCACCCAGATTGACTGGACGCCAGAAGACTCCCTGAACTGCTTCGAATCTTAATGTTATATCCAACATCAGAACATGAGACCTTCTTCGCAGATTGGGATGGATATGATTCTGATTCTGAACCTTATCTTGCGTCCTACTTTGATGAATCTAACTTTGATTGTTTTCATGGTACAGTGGATCTAGATGAAGAATATTTCTTTGAAGGTGAAATGGCCCAGGAGGAAATCATTGAAGACATGAAGTCTATCTACCACAAACTGCTGCTTCAGAATCACAAACTCATCAAGAGCAACAAAAGCTTGAAGGAAGAGATTGGTTGCAAGAAGGAGATGTTGAAACTGTATGAGAAAGATCTTGACAAAACTGAAGCTGGGCTGAAAGAGGTAAAGGTAAAATTAGATAAAGCTGAACAAACCATTAACAAATGGAACTCTTCTACATCTCTGCTTGATGAAGTGCTGAGTATGGGAAATCAAGGTAAAAATGGTTTGGGCTATGTTGAAAAACCTCCCTCTGAAGATGTTAATTCTGCCTATTTGAAAGCTGGTTTTATCAAGGAAAGCAATAACTTGAGTTGTGAAATCCCTTCCAACACTATGAAAAAGCGTACTTTTATCTGTCAATATTGTTTTCAACCTGGTCACATTAAGCCTTATTGCAAAAAATATAAAATTGTGACTGAGAAGAAAATAGTGATTAACAGTTGTGCCAATGTTAGAAGAACCTTTGATCTGAATGTTATTCCAACATTAGGTAACAAAGCTGAAGGACATAAAAGTAGAACTTGGATTGAAAAGTTAAAAACTTCTAAGGTTAAAATTGTTTGCAATGTTGTCTTTTCTGCTGTTTACTCTAACCTTGCAGGTAAATGGTATTTTGACAGTGGATGTTCAAGGCACATGACTGGAAACATTGACAACCTAAAAAATGTATTCCCCCTTGACTGTTGGAACAGTTACTTATGAAGGAGGAACAAAAGGGAAAATGATTGGAAAATGAGTACTAGATGATGAAGGATTTCCACCACTCAAGGATGTGTTGTTGGTTGAAGGATTGAAAGCAAATTTAATTAGCATAAGTCAACTTTGTGATGAAAACTTGCTAGTTACTTTTGATAAAAGTTCATGTGATGTGTTTAATTGTGACAATGTCCGTGTCATGACAGGTACAAGATCAAAGGATAACTGCTATCTTGCTCAAGATGAAGCTGAATGCTACCATGTCAAGGCAGATGAATCTGTCATGTGGCACAAGAAGTTAGGACATGTACACTATAGAAATATGGAGAAACTACAAAAGTTAGAGGCTGTAAGAGGACTGCCTAAGTTGACTAGCCCAGGTAAAATTGTTTGTGAAGACTACCTGAAAGGTAAACAAACAAAAGTTGTCCATCCACCACTTCAGGTACAGAGTACTAACCCTAGAACTAATAAGTTCTTTGATTTGCTACACATGTATCTCATGGGTCCTATTGAGGTTAGTAGCCTGAATGGTAAGAAGTATGCTTTTGTTATTGTTGATGATTTTTCAAGATTTACATGGATTAAGTTTTTGAAAGAAAAATCAGAGGCATTCAACACATTCAAGACTTTGCATTCTAGTATTAAAAATTTGTATGGCACTTATGTAGGAAGAATTAGGTCTGACCATGGAAAGGAGTTTGAAAATGTAAGCTTTGCTAATTTCTGTGAATCTAAAGGCATTTTCCATGAGTTTTCAGCACCTAAGATACCTCAGCAAAATGGGATTGCTGAGACGAAGAATAGAACACTTCAAGAGATGGCAAGAGTTATGTTGAATTCTAAAAACCTATCTAAGAAACTCTGGGTTGAAGCTTTGAATACTGCATGTCATATTAGTAATAGAGTGTATCTTAGACCTGGTACTACGATGACACCTTATGAAATCTTGAAGGGTTCAAAACCAACAGTAGCACACTTTCATGAATCTGGTATTAACTGTTATTTGCTAAAAGATAGAGATTATTTGAGCAAATTTGATCCCAAAAGTGAAAAGTGTATATTTGTTGGATATTCTCCTAATAGTGTTGCTTTAAGGGTCTACAGTCCAAGATTGCATACTGTTCAAGAATCAGTGAATGTCATTTTTGATGATTTAACTGTTACTACAGGTACTGAAGAAGTCACTGGTTCAGATGTTACTCCAACATTGGACTCAACATTGAACACAGACGCTGGAGATGCTGAACTGGAAACTGGAACAAATGTTGACTTAACACCAGAAACCCCCAATGTTAGGCCAACATCAGTGCTGTCAGATTCTGAAGATGAAGTGGTTCTTGTATCCAGAAGAGATCCCCCTCTTAGAATACAAAGAGATCATCCAGCCTCTCAAGTAATTGGACAAATTACTGAAAGAGTTAGAACACGCAACAAAGAAAGGGTAAATTACAAGGATATGGATAAGTTGTGTGTTTGCATGTCTTCTTCATGTACTATTGATAATGCATCATGTTTTGTGTCCTTCATTGAACCTAAGAATGTAACTGAAGCTCTTAAGGATAGTTACTGGATTAATGCCATGCAAGAGGAACTCTTACAATTCACCAAAAATAGAGTTTGGAATCTAGTACCTAGGCCATCACATGTGAATGTACAAAATGGATTTTCAAAAATAAAACTGATGAGAATGGTGTAATTATGAGGAACAAAGCTAGGTTGGTTGCACAAGGTTATACTCAGGTAGAAGGTATAGATTTTGATGAGACTTTTGCTCTAGTAGCTAGGATAGAATCAATTAGATTACTCCTTGCTATTGCTTGCTGTCTTGGGATTAAACTATACCAAATGGATGTTAAAGGTGCATTTCTGAATGGTTTAATTGACAAAGAGGTTTATATAGAACAACCTAAAGGCTTTGCTGATCCTAAACATCCTGACCATGTGTACAAACTTGAAAAGGCTTTGTGTGGCTTAAAACAGGCTCCTAGAGCTTGGTATGAAAGGCTAACTGATTTCTTGTTAGGCCTAGGTTTCAGTAGATGAGATGGAGATAGAACATTGTTTGTCCTTAGAAAAAGCTCTGATATATGCATTGCTCAAATTTATGTGGATGATATTGTATTTGGCTCTTCTAACAAGTCTACTTTAGACAAATTTGTTGAGTCTATGACAGGAACATTTGAGATGAGCATGATTGGTGAGCTCAAGTTAAGCAGCTGGGACTACAAGTTAAGCAGTTGGAGAATGGTATCTTCGTGAACCAGGAGAAGTATGCAAGGAATCTGATGAAGAGATTTGAGCTACAAGAGTCCAAACCTTGCTAAACTCCTATGTCCTCTTCAGTGAAGATAACAAAAGATGGCACTGGCAGCAATGTTGACCCAACATTGTACATATCCATGATTGGTAGTTTGCTATATCTCTCTGCCTCTAGACCTGACATCATGTTTTCAGTATGTGTTTGTGCTAGGTACCAAGCTGAGCCAAGGCAATCTCACTTGATTGCCGTGAAGAGGATTCTTAGATATATCTCTGGAACTTCACCTTTAGGCATTTGGTATTCTTATGACACTAACACTAACTTGGTTGGTTTCAGTGACTCTGATTGGGCAGGTGATGTGGATCACAGGAAATCCACAAGTGGGGGCTGTTTTTATTTGGGGAAAATTTTGGTCTCCTGGTATAGCAAGAAGCATAACTGTGTTTCATTATCAACTGCTGAATCAGAATATGTAGCAGCTGGCAGCTGTGTTACCCAACTTATGTGGCTTAAACACATGCTTTCAGATTATGAGCTAGATAGTGATACACTTCTCATGTTATGTGACAATCTAAGTGCCATAAGTATCTCTAGGAATTCTGTCCAACATTCTAGAACTAAGCATATAGACATAAGACATCATTTCCTAAGAGATATGGTAGAGGATAAAGTGATCAACATTGAACATATTGAGACAACAAATCAGCTTGCTGACATGTTTACAAAACCTTTAGATAGTGAGAGATTCTTCAGTTTGAGGAAATCTCTTGGAATGTGCAATATGTGAAAATGTTGAGGAAACCAGTGTTGTCATACCACCACTGACTAGCACTGGTATATTGGTTGTGGTGTAGTAGGTACTCTGTTGTTTTCTGTTGATTTCATTTCCTTGTGAGTCTCATTTCATCTGTGTTTTGTCATATTTGGTTTGTGTGGTTGAACTCTTTGATTAACAACTCTTTCTAATTATCAGTTTCACATCTTTGTTTTGAAAAAGTAATAAAACTCTTCTGTTGTCTGAGGTTGTGATTGCCTAACTTATGAAGAAGTTGGGGTACACAAAGTTCACTACTCTGATGTCTATTCAGTTGTGTCTTATTCATATGGAAGGTGTACAGGACATGTGGAGAAGTTGGGGTGCATGATGTTGACAGCTTCAGTGTTACTCAGTTGTGCTTATTTACATGTTCCTGTTTGTTTGGCCAAGGAACACATGAGGGTGATCTTTTCTACTAGGGTGTTTGGAGTTTAGATTTCTTACATTTAGTAGCACTGATCACTTGGTGATTCTCTTGAATGCAGGTTGGTAAACAAATATGCATAAGAAATTGGGGTGTTAAGGTGCATGATAAATGAATTGCCAACATTCAAGGCCTTTGTACTTGCCTAACTTGCTGCTGTTAATGTTGTTACTGGTGTGTGTGGAGTTCAGGCTGCCCTCATTCAGTAGTGACATTAGCTTTGTGTTTAATAACCTTTAGATTTTGGTTCAGTTGAGTTATGAAAATAATAAAGATATTAAGAGATGTGTGTTGTGCTGGTTTGAGGAGTTTTTCATAAAGTGTTTACCATCTGCCTATTTGACATTACACTATTGCATTCATGTAGAACTGCATTGTTTCCTTCTTGTTGTTGAGTTGTGTCGGTATAGGCTTAGGGGGAGTATAATTCATGTGTTGAGGCATACAACTTGGGTGACATACTGCAGGTGACACATTTTTCTGTGACTTTCTATGCTGTGGAAGTGAATTTTTCCTTGAATTCATAACTGTTTGTCTCTGTGTGTTTCTTGTTATCTATGTTGCTTATTCATGATTTTGATCTGAACAATATGTCTGAGGTACTCACTTGCTATATTGGTTATGTTTCAGATGTATTTTTGGATGTATCTCAAGCTCTCACGTGAATTTGCTTTGGTGAAGCCTGTACCTCCACCTTCGGTTTTGAATGTTATCCCAACATTGTGCACAGTCGCAGGTCAACATTGAAAACAGGAACTCATAAGTTTTCAGTTTTCTGAAAACCGCTCTAGTGAATTGTTAATTAAATATCAAAGCATGTGAGCGGGAAATCATAGTGGGAAGGTTTTACTTGGTTCAAATTTGGTAACTGCCCATTAACATTCATTCTCTTTCCTATTCACGGCTATTTCTGAAATCAAAACCCTATTTTCCTTAATTAAACTTGCAATTTCCCTATTCGAGCTTATTTTGCAAAATTGCTCTCAAAATTCTCTCGACCTTCTCTGCGATTTCTCTCAAAATATCTGTACTAACAATGGCAAGCAAGTCTCCCATGCAAACTCTTGCAGATGTTGCCCTGGGAAGTGAACCCACTGATGCATGCACCCGTTCACACACTAGAGGTACTGATGCAAAGACAGTTGATGCTCATGTTCCTGCTAAAAGAAAGGCGATCCCCTACGTACGACGTGGAAAAAAGTCCAAACAGGGAGAATCGACCTCCAATGTTGAGCCAACTGCTGAATCCACCGCTCCCATCACCAATGAACCTGAAATTGAGGAAAACACTGCTGAACCCAACCCTGAACTTGATGTTGACTTAACTGTTGAGGGGGAGGGTAGTGAATCCGTTGAAAAATCTGTGGAGAAATCCGTGGATGCGTCTGTAGACAAGATGGTGAGGAAGTGGATTAGGGCTCAAAAGAAAAAGAGAAAGGGCAATGGGGAGAAATTGAAAAATATGTTTGAGTCTGCTAAAGCAAGGGCTGAGGCCAGGAAAAGACAAGCTGAGAGATCAGCTAGAAAGAGGGCTGCTGAGGATGAGAAGAAGGCTGAAGAAGAGAAGAAGGTTGTTGCTGCTGCTGCTGAGAGAAGAGGAAAGGAAAGAAAGTAATGGAAGATGAAGTAGAAGTGTTGGATGTTGAGGATGATGAGGAAGAAGAGGAGAAGGAAAAGAAGACTAAGGAAGAGCAGGATGGTGCTGCTGATGTTGAGGCAACATCAGGGACAGAGGAGTATACAGATGGGTTGTATGTGATCCTCCCTGAGACTGAGAAGGACTGCTATTCTCCTTTCTATCTTTCACAAGAATTGGAGAATAAGTGGGATTCTTTCAAGAGGAGGGAGATTCACACTGAAAGAGCTATAGAGATGGCCAGTTTCACACTGAAAGAGCTATAGACAAGGTGATGGACTTGCTTGAGGCAAGAGGGTTGCAACAATCAGTGATGGAGCTGAGTGACTATGCTCCTGAGATTGTGATGGAGTTCTACCTTAATCTCTCCAAATGGATCAAGACTACAGATCTCCAAAATTTGGAAAGGCTTGGGTGAGGGGGAGAGTCTTCCACATTGACCCCTACACCATCAACAAAATATGTGGATTTCCTACTGCTGATGAATCTCAGGACCCCTATTATGATGATGTGATTGAGGACTTGACTGGAGGGTTGGTCAAAATCTAGAGAGATGCTCTGCCAACCACAAAACTCACCTCCCTTAGTGTTGTCTTACACAAGATAACTTGTTTCAACTGGCTGCCAAGCAAAAATGTTATTGTTTTGACTAAGGAATCAGCACTCTTAGTCTACAAAATCAAGAATGGGCTAGCTATGAACATGTGGGAGAGGATTGTGAAGTCTATGTCTGAAGTTGCTGGAAGGAAGAATGGTATGCTGCATTTTCCCTCACTGATTTGCAAAATCCTTAGCAAGCAAGGATTGAAGACAAGTGTGACTGTGGACTGGAGGAAGAATGATTCTGAACTAACAATTCTCCCAAGCTACTTGTCTGGATCAAAAGTGAGAGACCTTCCATGGAACCCAAAAGAAGTGGTGAGACCATGAACTGAGCAGAAAAAGGGTAAGGAACTTGGTGAAACTTCAGTGCCAATGTCTAAAGAAGAAGATGGCATGGTCATAACCTCTACTTTTGTGGATCATATGTTGAACTGGTACAGAGGACAGATTGCTGATACTCAGAGGGAGATTGAGGAAAGAAAGAAACACCTCAAAGAGCTGGAGGACATGGTGAAAAACTTGGAGAAACTCCATTCTTCACAAAAAAGGGGAGAGTAGCTCCAATTTTAAATTTTAGTCTTCTAGTTTTTGGTTTGTTTCTTATGAACTGCTAATATCTTTGAACTGCTGGTACATTTATCTCTAATCGATTTCATTTGATCAAGGGACTTGTCCTTGATATTTAGCTATGGCATGTAACTCTAAGTACTACTGGTGAACTGCTCTAACTGCTGTTACTTATGAAAGTACTTTTTGAACTGCTTGTCTAGTTAACCTTTTATGCAGGAAACTTACTGGCTTCAATGTTGAGGCAACATTGATGAATGTTGAGGTTTGAACATATGTACAGATGTGGTTGTAGTGATGACCTTAATGCTTGTCTTTGTTAATTTGACTTTGAGTATGTTATCTTGTATTGAGGAGGAGTAGTTTAGTAGTTTAAATTGTTTTTTGTTGAAATTAACTTCTGGATATAATAACTTGATTGGAACAGGTGTTGGTTTTGTGAAGAAAGGCAAAAAGGGGGAGATTGAAAGTGCAGGGCTTTCTGGAATCAATGTTAGACGATGCAATGTTAGACGATGTTGGGTTAACATTGTGGATAACATTGAAAGCCGAGAGTCTGTGCGAAAACTGTTATTTAGTTGCCAAATTTAAGTTTTGCCTTTATTCACATATTAACCAAGTTCCACGGTTTTAGTTGTTTATGTTTATGTCCAGGAAGGTATCTTAAGCACAAGGAAGAGCTATGGAAGATTCCTTACTTGAAGTTTCCATAATTCAAGCTAAGTTGAATTAGTCAACTCACACGATTTCAAAATAAGGAAACAAGCGAGTTGTTCTCTGCGACGCGATTCTTTCCATGATTTTGTGAATTGAAGAAGGTGTGTTACCTTGTTAAATCGGTAACAATGGAAACACATTCTCAAGAAAGATTTGACGTTCACAAATAAGGCAAATCTCAACAAGGAAACAACAAGAATTACAAAAATTGTGAACAACACATCTTGGCGTGCAAGTTTCAAGAAATCTATAAAAGATGTGAAGTTCATCAAGATGAATACAAGACAATCGTGTTAATAATCCGAGAGATTAATTATTCTTTGTATTGTCTTCGTCTTGTTTTGCGAAGTTTTTGTATCAACTGCTTAAGTCTAGTTCATAGAAGTTAAGTAGTTCTTACTTGTCTGCTTCGTTGAGTCCGATCAACAAAGATCGTGAGTGAATTGTTGTGAGGAACGTTTTTGATAAAAACTTTATGGTTATTTGGCCTAAGGCTCGGAAGTTTTTAATAATACTGAAAACTTCTTAAAATTATATCTTCTTATGTTCTTACTTCCGCTGAACATTATTTTTATCAAGAAGATCAAAATTGAGTTAAGGCAATTCCAGCTTATCTCTCAAAAGTGTTGTGTTAATCCACGGTCCAATAATTTCACATGACATAGTGGGGAACATTAATTTTTAAGTGGATGGTCGATGGTATTACTTTAAATGCTTGAGTGGATGGTCTACCTCATATACCGTTATATGTTCTTGATGGTGCTTCCACCACCCATAATTTATATGTTCGGTGCATCTCAAGACTCCCTCCCGTTATGACATGGGAAATGTTATCGTACCCATGGTGCAACTAGATTCTCCAGAAAATCCCACGAAGGGGAGTTCCGTGGGTTCTAGTCGTTCTTTCCTCAATCCAATGCTAGGAAAGTAGGCATGAAAAGAACGTCTACTGACCTGCCAGTGTCGATGAGTATTCTCTGAACTTCTATCCCAAAGATATTTGTTGTTATTACGAGTGGGTCATCGTGATGATATACTACTCCTTTCAAGTCTCCAGGTCCAAAGGAGATGGTATGGAGCTTCGCTACTTTCACAGAACAGATCTGGAGCCCTTGTTCCGTTCTCCTCGCTTCTTTGAGATATTTTTTTTCTTACCAGTTGGGGTAATGGCTATGTCTTCTTTAATCATATTGATTGTCCTCTCGGATGGAGGGTTGTCATCATATGATTCTGGAGGTGGCAGGAGCTTTTGCTCATAATCTTCCTGTGAAGGATTCTTACGAACATCTTCTTCCTCCCTGTCTTCATCTTGAGTTCGTTTTCTCTTTCGGGTATTTGTCTTCCTATTTCCTTGACTATTGCCCTCAAGGATATTTTTAAGGTATCCTAAGTCAAGTAACCGGTGTATCTCCTTCTTTAGGGTAATGCAGTTCAGTGGTATACCCGTAGGCTTTGTGATATTTGCAGAATTTTCCCAAATCCTTCTTCTTAGAGGGTTGTTTGATTGGCAAATGTCATAGTAAGTCTTTGTTTCCTCTCATTACATTTAGCACCTCGGCTGGTGTGATCGTCATGCATGGCAGCGGAAGATGTTTCTTTACAATGTTCATATATTTTTTTCGTTGAGAGGAAGCATTTTCCTCATTTCCCTTGTTTTTCGCTTTGCACTCATCGTTCCCAGACTTAATTTTTGAGCTATCGGCTTCTTCCATGATGATAGAGTTTCTGCTTTCTGCATGAGTTTGTTCATATTTTTGATCCAATTTTCGATAAGATATTGAAAAAAGTCTCCCGCTCTGAGCCTCTGGGCAAGTATATCAGCGACCATAGAGGGTTCTACATTAGGAATATGTAGGGCCTCATCAGAGAAGTGTTTCATATAGTGACACAAGTATTTGTCCTTGCCTCGTTTGATAGTGAACAAATGACACGCCGATTTGGGGTATCTCCAGCTGCATTCAAATTATCGAACAAACAGACTAGCTAATTGATCGAAGTTAGTAATCGTACCTGGTGGTATCTGAGAGAACCACACTTGGGCCCATCATGTTAGAGTAGTTCTGAACACTCGACATAGCATAAAATTAGGCACCGATACTAAGTCCATGCTGGCTAGGTATTGGTGGATGTGATCTTGCGGACCGAGTTCGTCCTTTTTCCCCGAATAGAGTGGCAGGTTAGCGGGTCGCATACCCATCGGAACTAGCGCATGTGCTATATTGGGAACAAAGGGGGAACCATTGTAGACTAACTCTTCCCCGGGTGTAGTTCTCCTCTTCATATCCTGCATTTCTCGTCTTAGGTGATCAATTATGCTCCAGAGGGAGGGTTCTCCCCCTGGGCGATATGGAGGGTCGGGTCCATACTCTGGTGGGAAGATTCCCCGATGAACCCCGTTTCCCTTATTGGATTTATAGAGGGGTTCTCGTACTCCTCTTTCCTACCTCTTCGCATCTGCGCGTGGTGATGGGGTGTGCAATATGGGGTTCAGTTCATGCGAGAACCTTGTTCCTCTACATGATATCTCCTATGATATGGTTGGATGGGTTGGGGTTCGACGGATCTCTCGACAGTATGTTGTGCACCTCTGAGGGCGGCGTTCATCGGGTCTTCAAAGACTGTCGGGTGTAGGTTAATGAAATTGTCAGTGTTGACTGGTAGAGGTGTCGCTGGAGGACTTTTCAGTGGTTCAGGGGAGAACATTCCCATTCCCACCTCACGATGGCTCCTTGTCTCCTGGCTAGTGGATCCTTCTATTAAGGGGTTGCTACACGTGTTCTACTTTTTGCTTCACTTTCCGAAACTACTCGAAGGTAGTTGTTATGGCATTCCCACAGACGACACTATTTTGTTAACACTTGGGTTGTATCGTTGGTATATCGGAGTATTTAAGGTATATTTGGGTCGGAATGCCCTACCTGAATTTCAGAAATGTGTATGTATAGTAGAACTCACGATGGTGCTTGAGGAATATTAATGTGAAGTTAGTTAAAAACCCGTATATTGGGTCGTTTTATATATTTCAGCTTGCCCCTCATAGTGGCGAGATTCCCATTATTTATAGGGATACATGGGGATGCAAGTGTTTTGATGCATGTAGGTATATTGACAAGTGGTTCTATCTAGGTTATTAGTAGCTAACTAACCTCTTTCGATACCGGCACGTGGTGTTTTCTAGACCATGTGCATGTTTGTCGAGCTTTACTACGTGGTGCGTTTCTATCCACATTTTTGCTACGATAAGTGGTGTTGACTTTTGGGTATCGTGTGCGATATCATCGTGAAGCTTCGTCTGCAGAGTATCTTTGAGGGGGAACTGTGAGAACATCGTTGGCCAATTTGGGATATCGTAGGCCATCTAAGGTCCGTAGTAGCTCGCATGGACCTCGTGTTCCGAGAGCTTCCCTCGTGACACTAAGACTTTTTCGATGTATTGTTTGATATCCGCTTGATGCATCTAAACTCTTCGGGTATTTGAGACTTTACCCTTGCCTTCGGAGCGGGATACTCCCATTATCCTTATTCCCGATGCCCTAGTTAAGAGGGGGTTAGCAATAATATTTATTTTACCCTTATTCACGCACTAATCTAGTTTCACATTTGTAGTTTATCTTGTGTGTATTTCAGGATATTGTTGAATCAGAGTCCAAGTGGTTTA
Source organism: Linaria vulgaris (assembly GCA_948329865.1). NCBI lineage: Eukaryota > Viridiplantae > Streptophyta > Magnoliopsida > Lamiales > Plantaginaceae > Linaria > Linaria vulgaris. Next base: position 18,681,806 of record OX415250.1, on the reverse strand, counting down.
TCCTTCAAGAGAAGAATACATGGATGATGAAGTTAGCTACGACCAATTTTCTAGGAAAGATAATAACGATGAAAGTGCAAGATAAGGATGGAAGATTTCTTGAAGATAAGTCAGATGAATAAGTACTTCACTCAAGAGAATATATCATCGAATGAAGAAGTGAAGTTCAGAGAGGAAAGCTTCAAGATTATATTGAAGATAAGACGGAAGAAGAGTTCAAGATTATCCAAGATATCAAGAACTATCGGTGTCTATCATGTCTTCTTCCACAAGACATAAGACCTATAAAGAGGCATGAGAGACATCAAGCAAGAACACGAGACGAGAGTATATAATTTGAGTGAATTAATTAAAAGAGTTGAGTGTTATTCTCTTGTTTTATTGAGTCTTTGTTTAGCTAGTTAAAATTATCTCGTTTATAGATCTAAGTAGTTAGATTGAAAGGAGCGAAGCCCTTTGAACGATCTCAGTTGTTTTGTACAATCCTTATTCATTTAGTGATTATTTTACTTTGTAGCTTGGCGGATTATAGTGATATAATCTGCTTAAGTTTCATCTAACGTGTCTTTAAATATCTGATGTGCCAAGTTAGTCATTCAGTATATTTTAAGCAACACTAAGTTCTTCCGTGTTAGTGCAAAATTCAACTTAACATCACTTATGAAATGTGTAAAAAGTATCAATACAGCTTTTCCGTGTTAGTGCAAAATTCAACTTAACATCACTTATGAAATGTGCAAAAAGTATCAATACACCTTTTCAAACTTGTGTTGACTACTTGAGGGGATGGATGAACTTAATGGTGCGGTTGATATCACACGTACTGTACGAGAAAATGATGTTTAAAAACATTGATAGAGTAAAATTTATTCAAAACGAATTGAATACATTATGTATGTTTGAACCTTATATATAATACAACGAAATATACTTTGTTTTCTCAGTTATGCGTTGTAATAAAATATTTGAGAATATTTCGAAATTTCGAGTTGCATTAAGTATCCCTCCCTATGAATGCCATTACGCTTTGGTAAGGCGCTTTTATGTTTCAATAGTATTAATAATACCGTTACAAAGTTAGTAGTGGTTAAACTAACATGAGTTACGTAATCTGACAAATATCAACTAATAAGTATATCAGTGATCAGTGACGTGACGAATATGGCCTCATAATATTTAGAATTAAGAAATACTAGGTCATATTTAATCTTATTCGATACCACAGATCTAGAGAGGCAGGATATTCCTAGAGCAGGGTGAGTGGGAAATGAAAACTCCTTACGATTTTTGTTTATGCTAATTAATGCACAACTGTTCTAGTTTCTACAGTCTAAAAGAAGTCAAAAAAGGAGCCTTATCTTTATTTCCACACAGTACCACATTCATTCGTGTCCAATCCAAAAGACCATCAATAATCTAGAAACAAGCAAGCATCTTTTACACTAAACTAATTGAAGCATGCCAAATTTATTAATATCACAACGTCATCTTTTTGAATCTTAATCACTATATATATCATTTAAAAAAATGTTAAGAATAAAACACGTAATCAAGTATAACTTACTTATTTACCAATTTAAGAAAAAAAAAACTAATATCCTAAAAACTTAAAGAGATTAATTATGTTTGGAAAACTTAAACCAGATATCCATACAAATGGTTTTCCAAAATTTATGATTGAAATAATTAACTACAAGTGAGGATTGGATAAAATAATTATATTGATATTAGTCTTATTTATTTAAAAGACTCTTTATTATATTTAATTATCTTAATTAATATTTACAATAAATTATATATCATTCATTTACACCCCGAAATTTTATAAATATACCAAATCACTTGTTATATAACATTACATTTACGCCTCTCTTTTAAATTGATATTTGGCAAAACATTAAGTTAATGATATCAACAAATTCATCACGTTTTTAATGATCCTAATTAATTCCAAAGAAGATCATTACAATTTTTCCTCAGAAAACTTACGTAAAAAATGGGACGAACAATTAAATTTGCCCTTTAACTTTTTAAAAAAAAAGTTAATATGCCCTTTTTTCGTGCCTTGTTCTTATGCCACATATCTTTTAAAAATTCAACTAAAAATGCCATCGGCCTTTATTCGAGCCAAAATTGCCTACGTGGCGTTACGAAATTGTACTTTGCACCCCAAGTTAACTTGCATTTTGCACCCCAAAATATTTTAGGTTGCAAAATGCAATTTATTTTGGGGGTGCAAAGTGTACTGTTGTATTGCCACGTAGGCAATTTTGGCCCGAATAAGGGCCGAGGGTATTTTTGAAAGCTTTTTTGAAACATACGGGGCATTTTGACAAGGCCTAAAAAAATGGGCATTTTAACTTTTTTAAAAAAGTTAACGGACATTATTAATATTTCATCCTTATAATAATGTTAAATTTACTCGTATATCACTTTTCATTATTAAATTGTTGGTCAATCTTTCTTAAATATTTATGTTACTTTAATTTCTCTTATATTAAATATATTACAAAATTTATGAGATTTTTTAATATTTTTAAATTTTGAGAAATTATTTATGTATGGATAGACAAGCAAGAATACGACAAATTTCAAATTTTAAAAGATTATCTACTTTTGATATTGATCTATCATATTATATAGATAACTTATTAATTGTTGATGAAAGGGAAAAATAGAGAAAAGAGCACATTGCTCTATATAGAGGGATTTTGCCATGTTTATATTATTTTCCTTTACTAATTATTCACTAGTAATAAAGTTTTTTTTTTTATAAATAAAATTGAATCATTGATTTGGAAGGGGTATAGTAGTGAACGTTGAAAAATATTAGTATAATTAGGAATTTGTTTCTATCAATATGCAAATTATATTATTGTAACATCGAGCATTCTTCTCTAATTTTAATATGTGGTAGTAATTGGGAGAGATGATTGTACTCCACAACCTATATATGTTTGGTTGTAGATCATAACTTATGTTTTTGTTTCGTAAGTTAAAGGAGTTATGAATATGTGTGACGCGCGTGTATGTAATTTATAAATTATTTTACAACTTATGAATTTAAATATTGTAATAGATCATGGCTTACATCATAGATCTTAAATTTGGCCATTGTGTAATCTTAGTAAATGACATTTGTAAATTTTTGTAAAGTGTATATTAATTATGCAACAATTATATGTCCCACTTAAATCATCATGTATCTATCCGGTCGCGGATGACCGGTCGCGGAAAGCCTCGGTCGTGGGAGCTCCGTGACCACTGAGCGGTCACGGAAGACTTTGGGTAATTTACCTGAATATATTTTCTTTTTGCGAATAGAATGTTTGGTTGGTCGATATTTTGATACAAAACATCATTTAAAAGATCATATAAAAACGTTTGGTTTTTATATTGGCTTACAAGAAAAGAAAGAAAGAAAATAAGATAGTTGGTGTTTTGTTTTTGGGGATATAAGGAAAGGAAAGAGAAGAAAAAAAAATGTTGGTGTTTTTGTTTTGGATTTGGGAAATGAAGAAATGAGGAGGAAGTGTTAGGTTTTTTAGAGAAGATAATTTGAGTGTGGTGAAAATTTGTGTGTGAAATGATGGGTGTATATAGAATTTGGTTGAAAATTTTGAATTTTAGGAAAATTTGAATTTCCCCCCATCCAGCCAAATTTTAAGGTTATTCGTGACCGCTAGTAAGGGTCTTTCGCGATCACCGAGCGGTCACGAAATATTCGTGATCGCCATACGGTCGCCCCATATGCTTCGTGACCGCCCAGCGGTCACGAAAGACCCTTATTCGTGACTGCTAGGCGGTCACGAATAACCTTCATTCAACATTTTTTGATTTTCGTTGGTTTATTTACGGTGCGTTGTTTGTTAAATTGATAAGATTGTTACTACTAATTAAATTATAAGGTTTTATCACAAAATCACATATAGCATCTAAAACAAGTTGGTATATATGATGATTAGTTGTAGAACATAAAATATATTATTCGTTCATAACTCGCCTAATCACATCTAATCTACTATTTTAGTATGTTAATTACTAATGTTGTACTATTTTATTACTTTAATTCACATGTAATAATGAAACTCATTGTGAAAAATCATAAATACATCAAGATCGCTCCATAAAATTAATTTTTTTTATGAATATTATTTGTGTCCGCCCGACGGTCACGAAAGACCCCTCTTTCGCGACCGTTGGGCGGTCACGAAAGACCCTTATTCGTGACCGCTGGGTGGTCACGAATAACCTTCATTCAACATTTTTTTTATTTTCGTTTGTTTATTTAAGGTGCGTTGTTTATTAAATTGATAAAATAGTTAATACTAAGTTAATTATAAGGTTTTATCATAAAATCGTATATAACATCTAAAACAACTTGGTATATATGATGATTAGTGGTAGAACATAAAATAAGTTTATTCGTTCATAACTCGTCTTAGCACATCTAATCTACTATTTTATTATGTTAATTACTAATGTTGTACTATTTTATTACTTTAATTCACATGTATTAATGAAATTCATTGATAAAAATCAGAAACACATCAAGATCTCTCCATAAAATTAAATTTTTTTAAGAATATTATTTTTAGCGCCCGGCGGTCACGAAAAACCCCTCTTTCATGACCGTTGGGCGGTCACGAAGAATTTCGCGACCGCTGGGCAGTCACGAACCTGTTTCGTGACCGCTGGGACCATTATTTGTGACCGTTGGGTGGTCACAAATAACCTTCATTCGACATTTTTTGATTTTCGTTTGTTTATTTAAGGTGCGTTGTTTATTAAATTGATAAAATAGTTAGTACTAGGTTAATTATAAGGTTTTATCATAAAATCGCATATACCATCTAAAACAACTTGGTATATATGATGATTAGTGGTAGAACATAAAATAGATTATTCCTTCATAACTCGACTAATCACATTAATCTACTATTTTAATATGTTAATTACTAATGTTGTACTAATTTATTACTTTAATTCACATGTAGTAATGAGAGTTATTGTTAAAAATCATAAACACATCAAAATCGTTCCATAAAATTATTTTTTTTATGAATATTATTAGTGACCGCCGGACGGTCACGGATGACAGGAAGGCATCCGCGACCACCTAGCAGTCACAGAGTCTTTCATGACCGCTGGGTGGTCGCCGATGGTGGCGACCGCCCAGCGGTCACGAGCTGGCGGTCACGGTCGACCCCTTTTTTTGTAGTGTTTTTTGATTTACTTATTTTTCCCCACAATAGACTATTAAGATTTTATTGTAACTAATAAAATACGGTTATAACAGTAAATATCTAGTTTTACCATGATTGAAATATTCTCATTATAGAAAAAATGCACCTACTTAATTCTCTTATCTCTTATGTAAAAGGAAGGTAAGATATATACTATATAGATTCTCTAGCCTTATATATTTTATCTTTACTTATTTAAGTTATTTTCTTCTTCCTACAAATTAAAATAAATTATTAATCACGCATAAACCGCGTACTAGAATTTTTAATATATATATATATATATACACACACACACTAATTAATTATTAAGTGCTTCGCATGGGCACATTTTACTGTATTCGATAATTTAATTGTCATTTTTAAAGGTGTTGTTGTAGTTTTAACGATAGCCAAATTGAGTATCTATTTAACAAATTTTAATATAACTTTTAAATTTTATGTTATAATATATAAGTATTGTACCGATTAATTTTATCATGAACCAAGCCTGCAATTCCAATAAATTGGGTTAGGCTATATGAACCATGAAAGAGTCACGTCGAGTCGTAGGCATGACTCCTTTGTCTCCATTTGTTTTGGTTGAGAAGTAAATCTTCACTTAGGTCTCTGACCTTCATGTCGTTTCGTATGACATTCATCTATGTATTTCTCGATCTCCCACGACCACTAGTCGTAAGCCCTAGTCGAGATCTTCAACGCGTGCTACAGATGCACCTATAGCCTGCTTTTACCAAGCGAGCCCAATAGGTATCTAACGTAAAACTTTCGAGGCAAAATTAAAAGTTTTAAAAATTAAAAGGTATGTTCTAAAATTTATAGCGAACCCCCATTTTAGTGTGTGTTAATCAATTTTATATTAAGCGGATCCAAATTATTTAAAACGCAAACACAGAAGTTATTTATTACTGCAAAATAAAAATAAAGAATATAGTAGCTAAACTTTTGGGCAAAACTGAACGAACTTAAAATTAAAAGGATCATTCAACAATTTATAGTGGGGCCTACAAGTAAATAACATAAAACGTTCGGAGTGAATAGAAAGAATTACAAAACTAAAATGATTGTTTGACAATTTACAACAGGCCCATAAGTGAGTAACGTTAAAACCTTTGAGGCAAGATCAAACTAATTAAAAATTAAAAGGACTATTATGCAATTTACATCGGACCACGACGCTAATAATTGTTAAGAAAATTTTATGTTTTGTGGGTCCCAATCAAGTAATACGCACATACCCACAAAGGATTTATTATTGTAATACAAAATAAAATATAATAATTAGTTGAACTTACAAGGGTAAAATCGAAACAAAGAAAGATTAACGCCCAAATATTTTTACATTCTTATTCTACAGTAGAAAATAATATAGTAGCTAAACTTTTTGGGCAAAACTAAAAGAATTTAAGAACAAAATGACCGTTCAACATTTTATAGTGGGGCCCATAGATAAATAACATAAAACTTTTGGAGCGAATTAAAAAACTAAAAAGACCGTTCACAATTTACAGCGTGCGCATAAGTGTGCAACGTAAAACCTTTGAGGCAAGATCGAAATAATTAAAAATTAAAACTATTCTATAATTTACAACGGACCCGACGCTAATAATTGTTAAAAAATTATATTTTATGGGTCACAATCGATTAATATGCGGGGCCGCAAAGTATTAATTATTGTAAAAAAAAATGACACAATATAGTAATAGTTGAACTTACAAGGGAAAAATCAGAACAACGAAATATTAACGCCCATTCTTTTTTTCGTTCTTAGTATATTGTAGAAGATAGATATATGTATATGTATATGAGTATACATATCAACACGTGCAGTAATAATTACCTTTTTACATGTAAGTATTATATATAAATATATATGACTTTCATCACAACACTAACTAGAAAAATTATTTTCTTTTGATTAAATAATAATTATTATACATTGCAATCATCAAGTTATAATATTCAAATATTATTATTATGTTAATTTATTTAAAATATTATTTCTAATTTATCAATCACATTGATTTGATTTTTTTATTAAAACTTTTTTTTCACACACTGAATTACATTGAGCTTATATCCAAATTTAATTTTAATTTTCTGCCACATTTTTTAAAATATTTTTCAAACAACAATCAAAAACCGGACAAACCAACCCAGCAAAAATACATCCTAAACAATTTACTTATATTGGTACTTTCACTTTTTTTTTTTTGGGAAAAGAAATAAGAGGGAGTGCAGTCATCAGAGGGGAGAGAGATGATATGAAAGCCTGAGTGGAAATATTTTTGTATTCAGTACAGACCACTAAAAGAGTATCTATCTGCAGGCAGGGTGGGTTTCCTAATGGGGCATGTCCAAGAATTTGCTGCTTCACATGCTTTTAATTTGCCCTTTTTCTAGCAACTTGCTCATGTTCCTTTTAACGGGATCAACTGCCAGCCTTTCAAAGTAAATTTGACTATATATTATTCCCGAAGCATAATCTTCAACGCGTGTCAAGCGCCCAGTGGAGAATATTTGCGGTGCTATCTCAAATATTCTAAATTTGCAACAAACTTATGGGATGTTTTTATTCAAATGGTATTAGCCTATTAGGTGACATTCTTAACAAATATAATATTATGATTGGCTGACAGGTATAATGCTCCGATGCATACACAACAACAATATGGTAACACAAAATTTTAAAATTTAGAATACGCGGCACTGTCGAGAAGCAGCTGTATTTATATGAAAAAAAATATATAAGTAACACAATAATCTGCACAAATAATACTTTTAGTTTTAGTCTTGCGGTGTGTTCGCTAATGAGTTTTCGTTGCATGTTCCAAGTCAAGAGGAATGAGAGTTGTGGTAGGCTTGTGACAACCAGCCTAAAATCTCGCACATCTTATGAAATGAATTATATTATGAATCTCGTACGAGCGTCCCCTATGCAGGACACGCTACATCAGACCTCAGATGCAGTGATAGATGCCCAAGGGATGCTATAGGTCGTCAGAGATTAGCTGTGAGGCCTTTTTTTGGTTTTCTAATATAATACATGAAATCACCACAACTATCCAAGACCAAGTACCATAGTGTATGTTGTTTGCAAATGGTATTGTTCTCATCAGTGAGGCTAAGGTATGGATAACGTCAAACTATAGCTACAGAGACAAACATTGGAAGCATAGAATACCTCGAAGGCAAATTTAGCAAACAACAAAAAAGCAATGATGGTATAATCTACTTGCTGGGCCAAGAGATACCAAGAAGCTCTCATTTTCGGTAATGATGGAGAGCTAGATAGTGATTTCAACCACCGCTCAAGCTGGATGGACAAAAATAGGAATTTTGTGTGATCGTAACTTTCCCCTAAAGCTAAAAGGAAAATCCTATTGGACGAGTATTAGACATGCATTGCTATATAGCTTTGAATGTTGAGCTATTAAGGAGAATCATGCACATAAGATGGACATAACTGAAATGCAAATATTACGGTGAATGTCAGCTATCACCTTAAATGTATACATTTGTTATAAATTGGGCACGACATCCAATGACTAAAAGATGCGAGAAATCACTTTAGATAGTTTGAGCATGTACGTAGACCCGTAGAGGCACCGATTCGACGCGTTAAAACTCTTACATTGGGGGGCATACAAATCGAACACAAGGAAGATCGAAGAAAACTTGGATGAAGGTCATGCGAAATCCCAGGAAGCTTAGAAACCTAAATAAAAATGTATTTCCCAACCGAAACGAATAGAGATGGAGAATCATGTAGTCAATTCGACGTGCTTCACTTATGGTTCATATAGGCTACCCTACTTGTTGGAATTACAAGTTTGGTTGTTGTAATTGTTGTTGTTATGTGACATGTTCAATACATGTTAGATGGGTATCAGGGTAATGAGGTGGTGCACGACGTGTGTTGAACACGGGTACACTTGATATTTTGGAGTGCAAATAGAGGATAGACTTACATAATACATGCATAATAAAATACAAAGTAATAAATTTACAAAAAAAATTCAGAATATGATACGATAGGTAAATAACCATATATATCTTGATAGTTGATATATATATATATATATATAATTTTGTATTGTATATAACCATAAAAATAGTTTATATATCATTTATAATCGTAATAATTGAATTTGGTTATGCTATGCAAATTAGTACGTGATGCAACCTAATACAAAGATTCGATTCTGAAATAATTGGTAGATGAGGTACTAAACCCTAAATTGAAGAATATAGTTAAATCGATCATCATACATAAATGTTGGGGTGAAGACAGGTGGAGGATGAGGTGCGCACCCCCCACCATTCATTGTTCTTTGTTCGTTGTTTTAGAATAAAGCTATCGATCGATGAAGATTTAAAAATAGAAAATCCCATAGTGATAGAGTTGATGGGATCGATATGATAAGGCTTTTGTGGTGGGGGATTCTTCTACTCCATGCTTCCTGGCAATTTGCTATTTCCCAATATGGATGCATGCCTAATCCATGACGCCAACTCCCCTCTTATATTTAATCTTTTCTTCTTTTATTTGGGGTTGGGTTGTAATGATTAATTTTCGTGTCCAAATCTAGCACCATTGCTATCTATTGGTCACAATCATGAGTTCAATGTCACAATAGCGAGTTATGGCTAAACAAAAGAGCATATTTTATTGTTACCTTTTTGGCATCTATTTTCCGAAATTTTGAGGACTAGCTAGCTAGTAGTTAACAATGATCGATTGAATTTTAGATAATTGCTAGAATGGAAACATAGTCAACTTACTTGTTAATGCATTTCTAATATCCCCAATCCCTTTTTCAACGTTCACCTAGTATAATGCTTGTTTTCTGAATCACGGGGTAAAGTGTAAAACTTATATATCCTTTTATACGAGATCTATAAAGTGCAATTGCGGAATTAATAAAGTAAAGTGAAGAAAATAAATCGAAATAATTTAAGTGAACAAATCAACACCGAACATGCATGTTTGCAAGAACATGCCTGATGTTTAAATAATTCCCTAGATTCTATTGAGATGAACAAGCTATATAAAATCTAAGAAGTATTAAAGATAAACCTTTGCTCACATATGGTTTACCGAAAAAAAAAAACCTTTGTTCTCATACGTATATATATATATATATATATATATATATTAACCAATATAGGAGCGTCTTTCCATCTATTCAAATGATATGTACGTAGGTTTCTATGATTAAATAAAAATTCATGGTACGTGGATAGGATCATTCATATGTTTTATATGGGCGATATATTTTTTTGCCCTTTAATTTTCTCCAATTCAAGTTTTGCCCTTTATCTTTTCGGGCTTAGAAAATGTCCGTTAATTTATTTATTTTTAATTAAAATTGTCCGGCGGGCTTTTATTTGCGCTTAATCCAATTTTAGTCTACATGGCAGCTGACTAGGACGCCATTAGGACGACACGTGGTGCCACGTAACATTTTTTAAATTAATTTTAAAAAAAAGTAAAAAAATTGCATACTTATTTTTAACTCAAAATTAAATTAAATTTTATTATATATTATTGTAAATAAAAAAATAATGTATAAATTCAAGTTTAATATAAAGTTTATTTTAAAATGTTTAATAAATTAATATTTACTAGTAAATATTAAAAATAAAAATATTTCAATGATATATATTTTTGGGCTTAAAAAAATTATAACAGTTTCTTTTTAAAATAAAAAGAAAAAGAAATTTGAAAAAAAAGAAGAAGAAGAATTCTTCTTCTTCTTCGACTGAGAAAAGAAAAAAAAAGAAAAAGAAGAAGGAATTCTTCTTCTGCTACGACTGAGAAAAAAAAGAGAGAAGATCTGGTGGTGGTGGTGGGTCTCGGAGGCGATCAATTGGGCGTGTGGTCATGGTGGGTCTCGCAACCTGTTAATTGGGCGTGTGGTGTTGGCAGTGATTGGCGTGTGGGGGTGGTGCTGGACGTGTGGTGATGGTGGAAATGTGGTTCTTGTGGTGGTGGGCATGTGGTGGCGGTGGGTCTCAGACACGGTCAATTGGGCGTGTGGTGTTGGTTGTGGTGGGCGTGTGGTGATGGTGGTAGTGGTGGAATACTAAAAGAATACAAGGTTATCTGCAACCACCCGTGCAGTTGCAGATGGCCCATGGGCGGTCTTCCGAGGGGTTTCTGCGATCGCCCGGGCGATCGCTGATACCACTCGTCGTGGGTACTCTGCATACTACTTGGCGATCGCCAGGTGGTCGCCACGTCCATAAAGACGTGGCGACCGCTTGGCAATTGCCATTTCCTTATAAACTCGCAACCGCCCAGCGGTTGCGAAGTCCCTAAGGACATGGCAACCGCCTAGCAGTTGCGAAAATAAAATTTTTGAAAGCTCGCAATCGCCTAGCGGTTGCGAATGCATGATTTTTGCAACCGCCCGGTGGTTGTAGATAATATTCATCAAAACAAAGAAAACAAATAATATTCCGGAAAATTTCTTGAATACTATTGTTTTTTTGTTGAAATTAATATAGTGAAACAAAAAGAAAAGAAGTGTTTGTGTTTTTTGATGGAGATATAGAAGAAAAAAAGTGTTTGGGTTTTTTGTTTGAGATATAAAAGAAAAGAAAGTGTTTGGTGTTTTATTTTGGAGATAAAAGAAAGTGTTTGAGATAAAAGAAAGTGTTTGGATTTCGTGGATTTGAAAAGAATAGTGTTGGGTATGTTTGGAGGGTGTAATATTAGTGAATGAAAAATTAGAGAGAAGAATGGGGGTATATATAAGATTTGTGGTGAAAATTTTGAATTTTCGTGAAAATTTAAATTTCTCCTCGAATCTCGCCCATTTCAACGGAATTAGCAATCGCCGAGCATTTTCTATGTACCATGGCGACCACCCGGGCAGTTACGACAATAGGTAACGCAACCGCTGGGCGGTTGCAACAGTGGAATGTTTGCAACCGCCCAACAGTTGTAAATAATATTCAAGTTTAAAATTAGTGATTTTTGTTAAGTATCTTGATGTGTTTGTGTTTATAAACAACATATATCATTGTAGACAACATAAATCATCCAAAATAATAAAAATTCAAGTATGAATATTATCTACAACCGCATGGCGGTTGCAGATAACCAATATCAACAACTGCCCGACGGTTGCGAGAAGTATTGGCGACCGCCTAACGGTTGCGAGGAGCACAGGCGACCGCTTGGGCGGTTGCGGATACAGGCGGTTGTAGATAAAGTCCATATTCGAAATTAGTGATTTTTAGAAAGTATTTTGATGTGTTTGTGTTTTTTGAACTCAAATATCATTATTTATGTGAATAGTAGTAGTAGTAAACGTTTAAAAGGCTAGTAATTAAGTTAGTAAAATAGTAGATTATGTGATCAGACGAGTTATCAACGATACACCTATATTTATGTTCAACAACTAATCATCATACTTAGTCTTTAATGTTGTCCCTAAGCTTGATTTTGCAATGAAACCTTATAATTTGGATTATTTTAACTATCAGTAGGGTAATTATCAATTGAACAAACAACGCGCCACAACAAATCATCCGTAATAGTAAAAATTAAAGTAGGAATGTTATCTGCAACCGCCAGGCGGTTGCAGATAACCAGTATCAACAACCGCCCAAGCGGTCGCCATGTAACCTAGCGACTGCCTAGCGGTTGCGAGGAGCACTGGCGACCGCTTGGGCGGTTGCGGATACTGGTTATCTGCAACCACCTATCGGTTGCAGATAATGTCCATATTCGAAATTATTGATTTTTGGGAAGTATTTTGATGTGTTTATGTTTATTGAAACTCAAATATAATTATTACATGTGAATAATAATAGTAAACGTTTACAAGACTTGTAATTAAGTTAGTAAAATAGTAGATTATATGTCAGTACGCGAGTTATCAACGATACACCTATATATAATGTTCAACAACTAATCATTTACTTAGTCCTTAATGTTGTTCCTAAGCTTGATTTTGCAACGGAACCTTATAATTTGGCTTATTTTAACTATCATTAGGGTAATTATCAATTGGTCAAACAACGCGCCACAACGAGTCATCTATAATAGTAAAAATTCAAGTATGAATGTTATATGCAACCGCCGGGAGGTTGCAGATAACTAGTATCATCAACCGCTCAAGCGGTCGCCATGTGACCTAGCGACCGCCTAGCGGTTCCGAGGAGCACTAGCGACCGCTTGGGCGGTTGCGGATACTGGTTATCTGCAACCACATATCGGTTGCAGATAATGTCCATATTCGAAATTATTGATTTTTGGGAAGTATTTTGATGTGTTTGTGTTTATTGAAACTCAAATATCATTATTACATGTGAATAATAATAGTAAACGTTTACAAGACTTGTAATTAAGTTAGTAAAATAGTAGATTATATGCGAGTACGCGAGTTATCAACGATACACCTATATATAATGTTCAACAACTAATCATTTACTTAGTCCTTAATGTTGTTCCTAAGCTTGATTTTGCAATGGAACCTTATAATTTGGCTTATTTTAACTATCATTAGGGTAATTATCAATTGGTCAAACAACGCGCCACAACGAGTCATCTATAAAAGTAAAAATTCAAGTATGAATGTTATATGCAACCGCCGGGAGGTTGCAGATAACTAGTATCATCAACTGCTCAAGCGGTCGCCATGTGACCTAGCGACCGCCTAGCGGTTCCGAGGAGCACTAGCTACCGCTTGGGCGGTTGCGAATACTGGTTATCTGCAACCGCTTGGCGGTATAATGTCCATATTCGAAATTATTGATTTTTGAGAAGTATCTTGATGTGTTTGTGTTTGTTGAACTCAAGTATCATTTTTACATATGAATAGTAATAGTAAACGTTTACAAGACTAGTAATTGAGTTAGTAAAATAGTAGATTATATGTGAGTAGACGAGTTATCAACGATACACCTATATATTATGTTCAACAATTAATAATCATACTTAGTCCTTAATGTAGTCTCCAAGCTTGATTTTGCAATGAAACCTTATAATTTGGCTTGTTGTAACTATCACTAGGGTAATTATCAATTGATCAAACAACGTGCCACAACGAATCATCTGATATAGTAAAAATCAAGTATGAATGTTATGTGCAATCGCCCAGCGGTTGCACATAGGCTATGGCGACGGCGAGGCCTGATAGAAGCCTTGTGACTACCGCGGTGGTCGCCACTGCTCTGTGGCGACCGCATGTCAGTCGCGCAGCGATTGCCGTTAATGGCGATCGTCGGGGCAGTTGGGGGGCGGGGGGCAGTTGCAGATGCCCCTCAATCTTGTGGTTGTTTTGGGGGGGGGGGGGTTTCATATTTTTTAACTATTAAGTTATTTAAATGGAATTATAGATAAGGTTTAATTATAAGAGGAAGAGAAATATTGTTAATGTTGGATTCTTTCTTGTTAATTTTTTTGACTTTTTTAAAAATTTATTAGTTATTAAAAATTAAGTTTTTTAAATTAGAATTATGTAATAAGTTTTTATAATTTTTCTATTTTTAAAATTTATTAGTTATAATTTTCTTTTTTTTAATATTAAAGATTTAAATATCTTATTATTTTAATAAATAAAGATATACTCTTTTTAAAGAGTTAGATATCTTACGGTTTTTAATAAATAAAGATATACATTTTTTTTATATATTTCAACAATATAAAAAAAAGTAACGTGGTGCCACGTGGCAATCATCCGTACGCCAGGTCAACTGCCACGTAGACTGGGCTTGGAGTTGACCCAAATAAAAGCCCGCAGGGCAATTTTTATTAAAAATAATTAAATTAGCGGGTATTTTCTAAGCCCGAAAAGATAAACGGTAAAACTTGAAGTTGAGAAAAATTAAAGGGCAAAAAAAAAAAAAATCGCCCGTTTTGTATTATGGACAATGAATTATTTTTTGAAAAATATCATGACCAATCATTAGCTATATATCTCTCTTTATTAATAAAACTTCTTGCCTTAACAAAAAAAAGTCATTAGCTATATATATGGTTCCCATCTTTGAATGATCTCTTGACCTGCAGTTTTGCACAAATCTCGTTCCCTCGATATATTGTTAATGGCAGAGGGATTTTATCAATGCAAGTGTTAGAAACATGTGATATTGTGATACATAATTAATTTTCTAATAATAATAATAATTGAAGCATGTAACCTACTCAGCTGCATATATGGTCCCCGTCTCTGCAGATAACTGGACCTGCAGTTTTGCATAAGTCACGTCCGTCGAGATTGTTGAAAACACATAGATTTAATATCTACACATATATTAATTAGAAACATGCAATTTCTTTTTATTTAATTTGACTTACCATTTAGCCGAAGTTCTTCTTCGATATTGTACACATTGTGCACTTGATAACCAATTAGTTAGTAATTGCTAACGCGTGTTAATTATAAATAAGAATTTCATGTCCTGTCATTTAAATAACGCTTAAATGACATGCACAAGAAGAGAGCTGATAGAGTATTAATGTATTATGGTAAAAATGGATTCAAATCAATGCAAGAATGCAGCGGAATATTGAAGATAAATTACCAAAAACATATTTATTGTACGCTTAAAAATAAAATAAAATAAGAAGGGAAAAGACTCACTAAAGAATTTTAGTAACAACTCTTAAAGAGAATTATCTAACTTATCTTAAATTTGGCGGTCCCAAGGAACAACTTAATTTCTTTTTTATTCTCAATTTGTGTCTCACACACGTGATTAACCTAGTGATGATATATATAGTTGGGTGCGTTAACATGAAGTTACCTAAAATACAGACAAAGGGTGGCTGGTTGCAGGGATGCTGATCATTAGTTAATAGTTAATAATGATCTCTTGAAGCTCAAATATATATATTAATAGGCCATATTTAATTGGAAGAGACCCCGTGAATGAAATATTATCAACCAACTACCTTCATTAATGAATGCTGTTGGCATCTCATTAATCAAATTATAACAAAATTAACATTCATTGTAATATATTATGAATATTAATTACTATTAGCTTATTTCATTTCTTTTTAGATGGTTTTACTTTTTTCCCTTTTAGTCCTCCTTCTTGTAAATATTTGTGCTTGTCGCCCTACTATAAATAAGTAGTGTGGTGGCTTTTACAATTACTTTTTCATTCTGCAATCTCAACTCAAGGAGACAGAAACCCTAGCCTCCGTCTCCCCAAAATACTCTCTGTAAATTCATCTTTCTATCAATGGAATTCAACCTTTTCCTTTTAGTTACATGGTATCAGAGCCAGGTTAACGATCTCTAATTCCCTTCTCCTCCGCTGCAATCTCTCTCCCTCAACCCTCTAATTGCCCTATCTGAAACCCTAATTTCTCAGATCTACTCCCGTTATGTCTTCTTCTCCGGATGATTCCTCCACCGCTACTGGTCATCTGTCCACATGAGATCAAACTCCTGCCTCTCGGCCCCCTGGCACGCCGCCGCCGCCTAATCCTCCGAAGAACCCTAGTGAGGGCCCCTCTTTGGTCTGTTATCTTGGTACTCATGATTTTCACGGTGCTTCAATCGTCGGCGA
The DNA here is from genome assembly GCA_948329865.1 of Linaria vulgaris. Lineage (NCBI taxonomy): Eukaryota > Viridiplantae > Streptophyta > Magnoliopsida > Lamiales > Plantaginaceae > Linaria > Linaria vulgaris. The sequence goes on along the minus strand of OX415250.1, from coordinate 18,665,022 downwards.
ACTCCTTACTGGTGATAACTACCCCTCCTGGAGCAGATCTATTCGTCTCGCCCTCAACATTAAAAATAAGGGACGATTCATCGATGGTTCGCTTCCTCCTCCTATTGGTGACGAGGTGTTACAGATCTGTTGGACCCGTGCTGATAACCTTGTTCTCACATGGATCATGAACTCGGTTGTGAAGGATCTTCGCCGGAGCCTGATGTTTCAGACCACCGCCCTGGAGTTATGGAAAGAGATCCGTACTGTGTACGACCGCACCGACGGTAGCCGTGTCTTTCATTCACAGAAAGCGTTGTACACGATTTCTCAGGGTAACTCTTCCCTTACTCACTACTATCATGCTTTTCGATCAGTTTGGGATGAATATGTCACCCAACGCCCCATAACTCTGTGTTCTTGTGGTCTTTGTACTTGCAATATTAATCATCATCTTGTTAGTTTACAGCAGAGTGACTGTATTTTGGGCTTCTTGATTGGTCTCAATGATTCCTTTACTGCCATTCGCAGTCAGATTTTACTAATGTCTCCCCTCCCCTCTCTGTCCAAAGTTTACTCCCTTCTCCTTCAAAAGGAAAACCAACGAGCCCTTTATTCTAACCCATCCCCTGAACCCCTTGCCATGTTTACCAGAGGCCCACCTTCTACTGAGTCTGTTTTTCAAAAACCATATCCCTCTAACTCTACTCATACTGGTCCCTCTTATCCCACTAGCAAGCCTGGCAAACCTCATTTTTCTAAAGATAAAAAGAAAGTTAAGTGTTCCTTCTGTGGCTATCCTGGCCACACTGGTCACAAATGTTACCAAGTTATTGGTTATCCCCCCTGGTTGGGATGGCCCAAGAGGCGGGAAGATGTTGCCTCCCTCTGGTGCTCATTCAGCTTCTTCTGTTGATACACCTCCTGCCTCCACCCAAGTTGCTGTCCATGAGCCTCATATGCAGCTTCTGTTTGAGCAGCTCTTGGCTTTCACAAGGGCTCACCCAGCTCCTCAGCCACATGCTTCAGGCCCTCATTCTAACCACACTGCTGCTACCACTATAACTGGTACAACACCTCACTATTCTCTTAACTCTAATGTTTTTAAAGTTACTCCTATTACCAACACTGAAACTTGGGTTTTAGACACTGGTGCTACAGATCACATGGTGTGTAGCCCCCTTTATTTTACCTCTTCCCCTAAATCTACTCATGTTACTATTTACTTGCCCAATAATAGTAGCACTGTTGGTACTTTAATTGGGGACATTTATATCTCTCCTCTCCTAACCCTTCAAAATGTCATTTATGTTCCAGATTTTAAGTTTAATATTCTCTCTGTCTTTAAACTTACCCTTTCATCTAAGATCTGTGTTCTTTTCTACTCTTCCATGTGCAAACTGCAGGACACCTTCCACCAGCGGATGATTGGTTCTGCTGAGTTGAAGCATGGTCTTTACATTGTGGCTTTCAAAATGTTTTTTCCAAATAGCCAAAGTTTTTCAAAGACATGTGCTTGTCACAATGCTTCTCTCACTGAGACTTCTTCTGATTTGTGGCATATGAGATTGGGCTACCCCTCTTTTGACAAGCTAGCTAAAATTTCTAATATTTCTGTATCTCCTTGTTCTAAAACAGTTTGTGATGCTTGTCATTTTTCTAAACAGAAGAAACTTTCTTTTCCACACAGTGTTTCTGTTACTTCTGCTCATTTTGAAATAATACATTGTGATGTTTGTGGCCCATTTCTGTTTTGTCTCATTATGGTTTTCGCTTTTTCTAACTATTGTGGATGATTATAGTAGGACTACTTGGATTTTTCTGCTTACTCATAAGTCTGAGGTTGAATCCAAACTCAGGGTCTTCCGTAATCTTGTTCAAACCCAATTTTCAACTACTATTAAGGTTTTCAGGTCTGATAATGGAACTGAATTTATTATGAAGCATTTTTTTTTATTCTACTGGCATTATTCATCAAAAGAGCTGTGTTGAGTCTCCTCAACAAAATGGTTTGGTAGAAAGAAAGCATCAGCATTTGCTGCAAGTTGCTAGGTCTCTGAAATTTCAGTCTAACCTCCCTATTGAGTACTGGAGTAATTTTGTATCCACTGCTGCCTTTCTCATTAATAGGCTGTCTTCTAAACCTCTTTTGCATAAAACTCCTTTTGAATTGTTGTATAACAAGGTTCCTGACTATTCTGTTTTAACATGCTTTGGTTGTCTTTGTTTTGCATCTACTTTATCTGCGAACAAGCAAAAATGCCAGATCTCGAAAATGCATCTTTATTGGTTACCCCTTTGGTACTAAGGGTTATTTGTTACTTGATGTCTCTTCTATGAAGACTTTCATCTCCAGGAACGTTGTCTTCTATGAGACAGTGTTTCCTTATAGAATTCCTAATTATTTCACTAACCCTACATGGAAAGATTCTTCTTGCACTAGTCCTTTTATTGCTCTGCAGGAACTCATTCCCCCTGCTGATGATATCAGTCCTGAGGAACCTCTTCTGCCATTGGATACCCTAGCAGCTGATCCTGGTCCAGCAGCTGATGCTCCTTCCCCTCCTGCCAGCCACCCCTTGTTACTCAAGGGGATAGTACACTTTCTTCTCCCTTCTCTGCATTACCTTCTGCCCCCCTTAGAAGATCTACTAGGCCCACTGGGCCACCTGCTTATTTGCATGCTTATGATTGTGATCTTCCTGCTTCCTTGCATAAGAGCAATGCCAGTGCATCTAGTTTTGCATCTAGATTTCCTGTTAAGTACCCTATTGCCTCATATCTATCTTATGTTCATCTTAGTGATTCCCATAGGGCATTCACTGCATCTATTAGCTCTATTGAGGAACCTAGGACTTATAAACATGCCTGTTTGCATCTTGAATGGCAGGCTGCCATGCAAGCTGAATTGAATGCTTTAGAACAAACTAAGACCTGGGTTATGAGTGACTTACCACCTGGCAAGCATTGTATAGGTTGTAGGTGGGTTTATAAGGTTAAACTTAAGAGTGATGGCTCCATAGAAAGATATAAGGCTAGATTAGTTGCTAAAGGCTATACTCAGGAAGAAGGATTTGATTACTTTGACACCTTTTCCCCTGTAGCTAAGTTGACCACTGTTAGGCTCATTCTTGCTTTATTTGCTGCATTTAATTGACATTTGCATCAGTTAGATGTTAATAATGCATTCGTGCATGGGGATCTGAATGAAGAAATATACATGAGTCCCCCTCCTGGCTATTGCTCTAACAATAATTCTAAAGTCTGTTTGTTGAAAAGAGTCTATATGGCCTCAAACAATCCTTTAGACAATGGTACAACAAACTAACATCCTTTTTACTTACTCTGTGTTATACTCAACCTGTCTTTGACAGTTCTTTGTTTACTAAATCCTCTCATTCTTCTTTTACTGCCTTATGTGTCTATGTGGATGACATTATACTTGCTGGCACTGACTTAAGTGAAATTTCTTCTTTAAATACTAAGTTACATGCTCAGTGCACCATTAAAGACTTGGGCACTTTGAAATAAATTTTAGGTCTTGAAATTGCTATAAGCCATAAAGGTATTTCCATTAGTCAAAGAAAATTTGCACTGGACATTTTAACTGATTCAGGATATCTAGGTTGTAAACCTAGTAGCTTACCTATGAATTGTAATTCTAAACTTCAGCTGAATGATAATACAACTCTCTTAGCTGATGCTTCTGTTTATAGAAGATTGGTTGGTAGATTATTATATTTGACTATAACTAGACCTGATTTAAGTTATAGTATTCATTGTCTAACTCAATTCATGGCTCACCCTACTGTTGGTCATATTTCTACTGCTCATAAAGTTTTACGTTATATTAAAACCTGTCCAGGTAAGGGACTTTTCTATTCTTCTTCATGTGAACCTCACCTCAAGTCTTTTTGTGATAGTGACTGGGCGACGTGTGTTGACTCCAGGCGCAGTATAACGGGCTATGCGGTCTATCTGGGCAACTCCCTCATATCTTGGAAGGCCAAGAAACAGGCCACAGTTAGCCGTTCGTCGACTGAGGCCGAATATAGGGCGTTGGCTGCTACCACTTGTGAAGTTCTTCGGTTAATTCAGCTTCTACGTGATCTTAATGTCCAGCAAACCCGAGTCCCTGTCATTTTCACTGATAACAAGAGTGCGGCCGCTATTGCAGTGAATCCTGTTCAGCATGAACGTAGGAAACACGTTCAGATTGATTGCTACTTTGTTCGCGAAAAGGTCCAGTAAGGCATTTTGAAGGTCCAACACATCCCAAGCGAACATCAACTCGCAGACATATTGACGAAGCCTTTGGGCCTTGTCCCTTTTTCGAGACTTATCTCCAAGATGGGCTTGTTGGATATACATGTCCCTCTTGCGGGGGGGGGGGGGGGGGGGGGGGGTATTAGCTTATTTCATTTGTTTTTAGATGGTTTTACTTTTTTCCCTTTTAGTCCTCCTTCTTGTAAATATTTGTGCTTGTCGCCCTACTATAAATAAGTAGTGTGGTGGCTTTTACAATTACTTTTTCATTCTGCAATCTCAACTCAAGGAGGCAGAAACCCTAGCCTGCGTCTCCCCAAAATACTCTATGTAAATTCATCTTTCTATCAATGGAATTCAACCTTTTCCTTTTAGTTTACAATTACTTTTAACCATAAGTAAGTATATATATTATCTATTTTCCCGTTTGACTAATCTATATTATACATTGAAATGTTCATAGAGATAATTGGCAAAACTAGCTAGACCATCTTATTGTAAATTGACAAAAAATTACATATATATATGCGTATATATTCAATTGATAAAACTTCTCTATGTTATATTTTTTGCAGGTGTTGGTTTGCTCACCAAATCTGGTCTGGTTTATTTAGATGGCAGGGCATCGTTTTCGGAATGGCAGGAAATCTCAAATCCATATTGCACCAGCTGGTTGGAATCATACCTTGCAAAAGAAATTATAAATTCTGGAGCATTATTTGGATCTTCCCGTTGTGGGAAATTTGGGTCACTAGAAACAATTTCTGTTTCAATAATAAAACGTCTCTCGTTAGCGAAGTAATTGAGGCGATTAAGGTGAAAAGCTGGAGTTGGATTAAAAGTAGGGAGAGAGGGTTTACGTACTCTTTTTGCGAATGGTCCAATAATCCGATTGATTGTTGTATTTGATTTTTCTCCGTAGGAGTATAACTTATACTCCTCTCTAATAAAATTTTCATTTTCTTATCAAAAAAAAAAATCTTCCGATTCAATCACCGGCCAAATTTTATAATGCATGCATAATGTACGATTTTACTCGTGACTCACGCTCATTTCAAGCAATTTTAACCGTTACTTATTCCTAATATTCGATACAATCTGAAATTAGGCACCACCCCTTCCTCCTCGTATTTCTTAAAATTGATAATAACTTTCTTGTACATTCTTTTTTAATTATGAAATGAGCACTGAGCAGTAACCCCTCATACTTTGTGAAATTGCCAATAGCTCTCTTTCTGATTTCGTTTTCTTCATAATCGGATGTACCTATTTTAAGGAATTTGGTGACGTATAGCCTAAAGATCTAGTATATAGTGGTCTTTTTACCTCAAGGTAACTTCCGAAAATAAAAAATTAAGGTTGTAGCTAATTATCCAATAAAACATAAGAGTTTTCAGTTTTTAGCAATGAAGACAGGACGAGTTCTTTAGCTTGAGGATAAGAAAGGGCAGACAAAGTGTTTTTTGTAGGTTGATCTTTGTATCAACGTTTTGTGCTTTAGGGACTCTTGTAAGGGTTGAGCATCCTGTTTTGCTCTTTTTTTTTTTTTTTTTAATTTATTTGTCTTATAAAGAAAAAAACTTGGGGATAAGAAAGAAAAACATGAGAGCAGCAACGAATTTTAGATTGGACAGCAGCAGCGATAATTACTAGTAAACAAATACATACAATATTAGTGGAATATATACATGGTCAATTGTGCTCAATCAACATCTTCCACCTCCGCGCAAAGACATTGATTCTTTCCTGCACGAAAAATACTTATTATTATTTAGGATGACTAAGGTTCGTATTCTCGAATTCTACTGCTAGAATGGAATTTCGAGACTTTTATCTGCTTTGCATGCATTCATCTTATTTTAAAATAGTATTTTATCTCGTCCTCTGGACCAATTTTTTTAATTGAATGGATCTATCCCATTCTTGTTCCTGTCGTAGCATTTTCATTTCGTCATGTGAGTGATCATGATTAAAAAACCCTTTTTCATTAGTGAATTTTCTATTGCTAATTATATCCAAATGCAGCTTATCATCTCCAATAATCTGGGATTGGTTTTTTATACGCTTTGGGAGAGAAGAGAGCAGAGTTTTACACTATAAATAGAGGTACTCAGGTAACATACAATCAACAACAAACTTCGCTTCAAATTAAAATCTTTCTTCATTCTGGGATGAAAGGGTGAGGTGGTATAGGTGACGTGTTGACAGAAGATAGAGAGCACAGATGATGAGCATACAAAACAATTTGTATCTTAATCTTTGTGCTCTCTAGGCTTCTGTCATCACCTTATTGCCCTTCACCCAATTGTCTAATTAATCCATGAATTTCAACTTACTCTTTGTGCTCAGAAAGCGTATAATCCTTTCGTGCAGGCTGTAAATTCTTTTGTTAAGCCTCATACTTATTTGGCTTGAACTTTGATACCATTTTGAATTGTTTTCTCTTCTTCTAAATGCCAAAAGCTTATATATATATATATATATATAATTTATATAATTCCCAGCATTATATTTGGTTTGACAGTAATCTAGTCTCATGCTCTCTCACCTTGGCAAGGTTTCTCTATCTTCACGAGTGCTAAGGGAAGTTCTTATATATATGTTAGCTTTATGTTTATTGTTTGGGGTGGAGTAGAGGAACTAGGGGTAGTGCTAGCTGTTGACAGAAGATAGAGAGCACAGAAAGATGAGTTGCATAAAGTTTGCATCTCACTCCTTTGTGCTCTCTAGTCTTCTGTCATCACCCTCGTGCTCCTCTTCATACCCTACCTAAATTGAACTTTATATTGAATTTATTTGGATGTAATAGGTACATTATATGATATTTAATGTATAGGTTTTTTTTTTAAAAAATTGGTTTATTATTTTAGGGTATTGTATTGGAACTAACAACTTTGGTAAGCCCAATTTTATTGGAACAGATCTATGCCTTTACCATAATTAATTTGCACATCGTGTTGATCGATTTTCATTCCGAGTTTATTTAAGTTTCTGACATCTGTATTCTCGCCAATATAAAGTTTGGGAATCCAATGCGGCAATGCCTGTCTCTTAAACTGTATTGCGTATAGTTTTTTGTTGAGTTCCTTTGATATGATAATTAATATCTTAAGATGGATAAATTATTTTATTTTCTCAAGTCAAATGGATTAGATGATGGATATTATATTGGTATACAATGATGTACGGTTAACGAGAAAAAGAATTTGGCTGTAATTGGCTGCAGGTTCTGGGCAATATGCACTTGGATACAGCTAGGGTTTTTCTGAGGTTAAAATCTTGATAAGTTGAAGCACTCAAATAACAGGTAATTTTGTTAATTTTATCCCTAAAAATGTTGTTGTTTTTTTTAATGAAATTGATAGATGCATCATCACAAAATCTGGACATATCCCATTGTTTTTCATTCAACAAAATTTGATACCAGATACTAGAGGCGACCCTATAAGTGATGTGTATACATTCGCATATATATATATATATATATGTATATCATGCATGTAATATTTAAACGCAGAATAACATCAATATTAAAATTAAGAATTCATAAAGTTTACAAAGGTTTAGCGTTTTCTCTTATTTTAGCATAGTAGCATAAAAAATCAAGCATCTTTAGGGTTAATGGAGTCCTTTCAAAAAGGAATCACTATTTCATGGGGCCTTCATATGATAAGTGGGTTGAATCCTATCTGTTAACTACAGGATTCAATTAAATAAGACCCCCATTATATATAACACTTCAAATTACTGATTGGTTCCGTCATACATCATAAACGTAAATAGATCAAATTAATTTACTTATACATATACTCGAATGATTTACCAATCTACCGCGAGCGAGGAATAGATTATATTTCAAATTAGATTTATTCTTTTAATTTCGACAATGCAAAGAAATGGAAAATTGGGGAAGAAACAAACATAATCAATTTTCAAGTATCGCTATTAAAGAAACTTGCAAAATGGGTGCATGTGATTTGTGAATAGATAGTTTGTGCTACTGATAAGAGACATTTCGATCCCTTATCCTTTCACATTTTCAGAGTCATATCGGCCACAAGTGTACAAGTAAACTTCCAACATTCCATGTGATTATATATCTTCACAAGTAGCTTTCCTTTTGTCCGTGATTGCTCATCTTTTTGCTATTTTAATTAAGATAGCTCCAGGATCCTCTACTTTCTTGGTTCTTGTTCACATTATGTATTTATGTTTCTTCGTAATATGCAGCCAGTTATCAAAATTGGTTTAACAATTTAAATACAAATTTATTTATTTTTTGGATGTCAAGACACCAATACCATATCCCCCAAAATATTTGAATTGCTAGCTTGCCAATAGATATTTTGTTCAAGATTATGGTCATTAATGCCTCGTCACGAAATTTATTAATTTGATTGTGAATACCACGTGAAAAACTCTAGTCTTAGTCTTAGTTCGAAATTGCGGTCACCCTAATATATTTGCTTATCTTTTAACTGATCTGAAGATCTTGGTTTCTCTGTTTTTCTTTAATTAGTTTGAAGTTTGAACTTTTGCTGTCGCCACACAACAAGGATCTAGTATATTTTGGCCTTATTTCGTCTAGGTTACAATACACCGAGAAATTGATACAGTGGGGCCTGACTTAACCAAAATAATGCTATCCTATTACAGTGAATGGACTAGCTTGGTCCGGAACACCTATTACACATAGAGAAATATAAGGTTACAGGAAATAATCCCTAAATGACCAAGTTGAGGGAATAGTCGAACGTGAGAGATTTTGTACTCTTTGATTGTTGACTTGCGGGCGTTAGGTTCTTATGATATCGGACTGAACTTGGGAACTTGCCAAGCTGCCTACGTATCCCATTAAGGGAATCAAGCCGAACGTAGTTCAATTGTCTCTTTTGAGCTGCCTCTCTATGGTCGACCCTTGATAGGGCTGCTTGGTTCATTTGGTTCAGCATTGGAGCGACTGCACGGTTTCGATCATATCTCTTTGTAGGATGATCGAAACCTCATTCTGCTTCTTGATTCGGAACCCTGACTCCCGTGGCTTTCTGGGCATGTGCATCGAATTGGCTTGGTTTGATGCGTGCGTATCGAATTCGATGCCTCAAGGTCGAACCGGGTGAATTCGATGCGCTGTGCGCGACTTCACGGTTTTGATCATATCTCCCTAACGGATGATCGAAACCTCATTCCGCTTCTTGATTCGGAACCCTAACTCCAGTAGCTTTCTGGGAATGTGAATCGAATTGGCTTGGTTCGATGCGTGCACATAGAATTCGATGCCTCAATGTCGAACCGGGTGAATTCGATGCGCTGTGCGCGACTTCACGGTTTCGATCATATCTCCCTAACGGATGATCGAAACCTATTCCGCTTCTTGATTCGGGACTCTGACCCTCGTGGCTTTCTGGGCATGTAAGGCTTAAATCTTGGGACGCATCGAATTGGCTTGATTCGATGCGTCCATGTCGAACAAGGTGAATTCGAGGCATGATAGATTGCGCATCGAACCTACTTGGTTCGATGCGCGTGTCGAATCGACTTGGATTCGATGCGTGGCATCTCCGTCGGTCCTCCCTACTTGTGAGGAGTGAGGGGGTATATATAGGCATAATTAGAGGGTCTTAAAGGTCATTTTAGGACCGCATCGAATTGTACAAATTCGATGTGCTCAATTCGCATCGAATTGTGCAAATTCGATGTGCTCTACGCATCTTTACTATTTTGAGCATAACCTTCTCTCTAGACCTCCGAATCGCATTCCGCTTGTTGCGTTGCGACCTAGACTCATGTGGCTTTCCAATGACATATTACTTAATGTCTAATTAGCTATATAGATATATTGGTGACCGAAATACGGCTAAGATAGCTTTACCTCTAAGCCTTCTCGACACACACCGATAAATTTCGTGCCATCGTGGCTTTTCTTCGACATGACACATTATACCATATCACTAGTCCCCCAGTTTGGAGTGTGATTTTGGTACATAAGCATACTTCAAACTATAATGAAGTGTTAGAGCCATTTCGCCTCAGTTTTGGGGTGATTAATTTCATTATTCACCAGTGACCGAATAAGCCCACATCATATAATCCCCCCCAGTTTGGGAGACGGTGTCGATCAAAGAACGGGTGCCAAACTTATAAGATGTATTCTTGATTTACTGCTTTATGCTAGTTATTTGATAATGCTGAAAATCATTCCCCTGATTGGGAGGTAGTCTGATGTGTGCGACTAGCGCTCAGTGGAGATTGGCGCTCGGAGGTGTGTGTGCTAGGCCCGTAAGGCTCAAGTTCTGATTGTAATGAACAATTTCTAATTTTCTATTTGTGTGGTGCTGCGTCGCCTTTTTATTAATCGCATGGTTGTCATTTATGACTATTCATTTGTTTGTTTGATCGAAGGCTCATAATCGTTGCATTTTCTTTCAATTGCTATCGTTGCTTTTTACTTTATTTTGACAACTCGAGCATTCTTCCATAATCACGAAAAGTTATTGTTGCTGTTAGGTGTTTAGGAAGTTGCGGTATCATGTGTCCTTTTAGACAGAGTCTCCGTCCCTTTTTAGTTATTTAGGGAGTTGCGGTATCTCGTGTCGTTTTAGACAGAGTATCCGTCCCTTTTTAGATCCCGCATGACTTTAGTTTCATACAAATAACTCGTGGTTCCGCTTTGCTTATGCATATAGGCATAATCTGATCGATTCTTTTCATTGTTCTAATGCATCTTGTCATTCTTATAACATATTCTTTTGCCGCCAATAGAACGACTCTCATTTCTATGAAGATCGTGGTTTCGTTGTAAATTATGACAGTGCACCTAGTTACATTCCCGCCTTTGGGGATTCGGTAATAGTTAAGACTGTGAAATGATTTCACCAGTCGCTAGTCTATAAAGACCGCCAGGCATTCAACTCGTGACGAGCTTGCCATTGAGGTTCCGACGAGAATAGCTTTGTATTCTTCCTCGTTACTGGTTGCAATAAAGCTCGACATTGGGTGTGCTATCTAGTTGTATGATCATACGGGGTTTTTTCCTCCAATTTTGATGTTATCGCTGTTTCGACAATGTTGCTGATAATAAGGTGCCAAGCATAATGAATTCTGACCTTGGTTACCCTTCGCCCAGTATTGTGCACTGATTTTGCAGTTATGTTTGGCTTAGAATCTTTATCTATAGTCGTGAGACTTTATGGGATGCATTGCATTTATTGAGGGCGAAAGCTTTACATGATAGGCCGAATCTGAGCTGTTAGATCAATGCTAGATCGAATCTGATGAATCTCTAAATCATCCGTACTGAGACTATTTGATAGTCATTTCATGTTTGAAGCGGAAACAAATCGATAATGTTAGTTCACCATATCTCGAAATTGGATTGGTTTGACTTATGACATACCTCGAATGGATGGAATTCGATCGTCACTGCATAATCTCATCCTAATTCGATTTTGAAAGTTATTAAAAAATTGAAGTTTGGATGGCCACCATCGATTGAATGTGTTTGGATTCGATTGACACTCTGACGAGTTTTCTCTAATGAACAATTTGTTATGTCTATTTTGGCGTTGCGTCACCATGATGCTTTGAACATTGATTTTCAATGGGTCTATGCTACTTTCTTTTTTGCGGTTATTTTCTTTCAACGACATTTTTTACTATTTCTATGTTACTTGTGAACTCAATGCCACGTCATGTTGCAGAGTTGCTATGTCATCTTTTACTAAGTTAGTTCAATGTTCACATCATTGTTTTGAGGTTTTCCATCCTGCAGGATTTCTTTGGGTGCACTTGCCACTTATGGGCAGAGAGTATATCCCCTTTGTCTTTATTTTTGTGGAACTTGTTGTTAGCGCTTTCGCAATTTAGTTTAATTTTGGCAATTCATATACCATATTGCATCGTGGGGTATCGCGTGTATTTCATTTCTTTCTGCCGCATCGTACATTTGTTATGTCGGCGTAATCAATTTCATTAGATTTTTCATAGACAGTTGTCCGTTGAGATAAACTTCCTCATCTCGTTGCTTTGTTTTTATGGATTTAATGGTTAGCACTTGTCATTTGAGACAGAGTGTCGATCTCGTTTCTTTCTCATCGCTGGTCTCCTTTAGATCATGGATGGTGTTATTTTTATGCAAATAATTTCGCAATGCGTGATTATGCTTCTGCTGCATTTTTGAGACAGTGCTGCCATCGTTGCTTAACCTTGTATGATTTGCGCTTTGAGGATTATGGCCTCACTCGGGTATAGGTTTTTTGATATTTTTGATTGGTGCGTCCCAGCTGCTGCATTAGTGTTGTTGGGTCGCGTGAAGGCGCGACTTTTATTCGCCCAATAAAGCTTTGCAGTTATCTTTTGAGTTGATCGTTGTTAACTTTGAGTGATAAACATGTTAGATAACACGTAGGTTATGTTGCTAAGCACCTCGATCAAGCGAGAGATCGTCTCGATGGAGACCTTCGACTATGATAGAAATGATATATAAGTGATGGATCTCAAGCGATCTAGTGCTAAATTTCTCAAGCTTCTTGCATTGATCTTGTAGTTTACGCTTGGTAGAGATCTTTGTCTATCTGGACATTGTGTCGCATTTGTTCGGATATTTTGTCGCATTCTTGCTCAATGATTTCTCGTGTTCTGTTTATGGAACTTTGTGCTGTCACATGCTATTGCTCTTCGACGTTGATGGCTAATTCAATGAATGGATATCTGCACCTCTTAAGGTGATAATCCTTTTATAGTAGTCTAAATATGCACTTATTTGGACAAATTTTCGTCGTATTAAGCTGGGTAGCTGACGTGGTACTGCTTTGGACACGTTCTCATTGTATTGTTATAATTAGATGTTTACCGTGTTGTTTTGGGTAGATTTGCATCATACCATGCTGGATAGATGTAACTGATTTACCACGTGAAGTCTATGGCCATATCCAGCCTTTCAAGCATATGGATATGTTGTTTGCATCATGCTTCTACTAGCGAATGTCTATCCTTTGTGATGTCTAATATGTTTCAGACCATGATGGACTGATGTCCATTTTCGATATATTCCATTTATTCATCTGACCACTTCGGGCCATTATTTCATTTTTGAAATTTTAGGTTTACGTTTATCTTGTCGGGCTGATGCTTTTGGTGTTGCTTTGGACAAGTTTGCTTCGTACCATTTCAGGTAGGTTTGCACCGTGCCGCTTTGTGTGGACATTCTTGGTGCCACTCTGGATACGTTTGACGTACTGCATAGGATCAGATTCAAAGAAATTGTGCCAATTTTTCTAGTTTGGTGGGTGTGATCATTCGTCAGGAGTCCCCCCATTCATCGAATGAGTAGTTATATTTAGGTTACATTGTTCTGTGGATATTAAGCCTTTTGTTTTGTATAAAGCCATGCGACTCTTCAGCAGTTGCTTCTAAATGTGAATGATTTAACCGTTTGGCATTATAACATTTGAGTTATGTTCTATGGTATATTGTCTCTTTACAATTCATTCTCAATAACGTTGTCTCATTTATAGCTTATTGTCAAGTTAATACTTTCCTGATGTTCTATAACAGTATTTAATGTCATGATGCATATCGGGAATTTTTATTGTTTTGTTGTTATGATAGATTACGAGCCTTTTGAGCTATTATTATCATAATTATCAAAGCATTCATGATATACATAGGAAATCAGATCACTTTAGCCCTTATTTGACTGTTGTTATTCCGACGACGATCACGAGAAATTGGACCGTATCGTCAAGTCCTTCATTCTGAAAGCGTGGGTGGACCTCTTTGAGCCTTCTTACCCCAGCGTCATGCTTTTCCTTCTGACACGCGTGAGTAGACCATTTTGGGCCTTCTTACCCCAACGTCATGTTTTTCCTTCTAACACGCGTGGGTGGACCACTTTGGGCCTTCGTACCCCAACGTTATGTTCTTCCTTCTGACACGCGTGGGTGGACCACTTTGGGCCTTCTTACCCCAACGTCATGTTCTTCCTTCTGACACGCGTGGGTGGACCACTCTGGGCCTTCTTACCCCAACGTCATGTTCTTCCTTCCGACACGCGTGGGTGAACCACTTTGGGCCTTCTTACCCCAACGTCATGTTCTTCCTTCTGACACGCGTGGGTGAACCACTTTGGGCATTCTTACCCCAGCGTCATGTTCTTCCTTCTGACACGCGTGGGTGGACCACTTTGGGCCTTCTTACCCCTCTGTCATGTTCTTCCTTCTTTCATGCGGGGGTGGACCACTTTGGGCCTTCTTACCCCTCCGTCATGATTCTCGTGTTTGTCTTGTTGCTGGACTTCTCGGTTCCTCATTTGGGGTTTTTAGCATCATTTCTATAAGACTCCACCTGCGTCGTTCACGTAGATAGATACGTTTAATAATTTGGAAAAAATTGGGCTCAATTTCTTACTCAAGCCTTCGCAGCTCATACAATTATATATATATATATATATATATATATATATATATATATATATATATATATTTACTCCTATGCATAGTAGCGTTTAAGATGTTGCACATTCCACGAACACTTCTGCTGAACACCCTGCATAGTCTCCAAGTAATTGCATCCCCGTGAACTTGCTTGTAAGATTTTGGAAGGCCCCTTCCAATTCGGTTCGAGCTTCACGATATGCTGTTTTGCCGCAATGCCTCTCAGGACCAAATCTCCTACCTCAAAATCTCAGAATTGAATTCTGTTGTCGTTACTTTTAGCCATTGCTGCTTTTAAATGCTACAGTGCGTTGGTACGCATCTTCTCTTGTTATGCCTCTTATGTCAAGATCCATCTGACGTAAATGAACTGGTTGTTTGGGATCATAGCCATGAATCTTGCGTGTTAGCAATCCTATTTCGGCAGGCAGTACAACCTCAGTGCCGCAAACAAGAATGAAATGAGTTTCACCCGTCGATGTTCTTGTAGTTGTCCTATATGCCCATAATATTCCTTGAAGTTCCTCTGGCTAGGGTTTTTCTCTGTCTCTCATCCTCCTCTCGAGATAATTTTTCAATGTCTTGTTCGTGGATTCCATTTGTCTATTTGACAATGAATTGCGCGCCATTGTCAAAATGTTCAACATTTAGCCCCAACGCCAATGTAATTTCTGCTATAACCGCTTCATACTCGACCTCATTGTTGGTCACCATGTAATTCATATTAATGGCAAATTCGAATTCTCTGTTACCTGGAGATAAGTGGTGAATCCCAAGCCCTTCTCCATAACTGGTGGCAAATCCACAAGTATGTAGTGTTCATGTGGTGGTGGCCCTGCTGGTTCCTGTTGGGTCTGATAATCAATACAATCCGACCTTCGATACCACATAAAAGTGAGATTCTTCGATATCACGTTAAGGTAAGACAAATCATGACACTATTCAGGGTACAGTCGCTTGTCTTTGTAGGATTGGGATTGAAGAATCTCTCTCCCATAACGTTAGTTTTATTGGTTGAATTGCGGATTTGTTTATTGCTCTTAGCACTACTCCTTGTTTGCTTGGGACCGAATTCCATATTGTCAACTCTGTAGGTGTTTCCCGATCTCGATATAGCTACTTGGACTCTTCACGGTTCTTTTCTCGTTGGTCAATTCCCTTTATTTGCCATTTACCTAAACAGACTCTTAAGCGTAAGCAAAATGGTGTTCCCACAGACGGTGCCAATATTTTGGCCTTATTTCGTCTAGGTTACAATACACCGAGAAATCGATACAGTGGGGCCTGACTTAACCAAAATAATGCTATCATATTATAGTGAATGGACTAGCTTAGTCCGAAACACTTATTACACATAGAGAAATATAAGGTTATAGGAAATAATCCCTAAATGGCCAAGTCGAGGGAACAGTCGAACGTGAGAGATTTGGTACTCTTTGATTGTTGACTTGCGGGCGTTAGGTTCTTATGATATCAGACTGAACTTGGGAACTTGCCAAGCTGCCTACGTATCCCATTAAGGGAATCAAGCCGAACGTAGTTCAATTGTCTCTTTTGAGCTGCCTCTCTATGGTCGACCCTTGATAGGGCTGCTTGGTTCATTTGGTTTAGCATTGGAGCGACTGCACGGTTTCGATCATATCTCTTTGTAGGATAATCGAAACCTCATTCCGCTTCTTGATTCGGAACCTTGACTCCCGTGGCTTTCTGGGCATGCGCATCGAATTGGCTTGGCTCGATGCGTGCGCATCGAATTCGATGCCTCAATGTCGAACTGGGTGATTTCGATGCGATGGGCGCGACTTCACGGTTTCGATCATATCTCCCTAACGGATGATCGAAACCTTATTCCGCTTCTTGATTCGGAACCCTGACTCCAGTAGCTTTATGGGCATGTGAATCGAATTGGCTTGGTTCGATGCGTGCGCATCGAATTCGATGTCTCAATGTCGAACCGAGTGAATTCGATGCGCTGTGCGCGACTTCACGATTTCGATCATATCTCCCTAACGGATGATCGAAACTTCATTCCGCTTCTTGATTCGGGACCCTGACTCTCGTGGATTTCTGGGAATGTAAGGCTTAAATCTTGGGACGCATCGAATTGGCTTGATTCGATGCGTCCATGTCGAACAAGGTGAATTCGAGACATGATAGATTGCGCATCGAACCTACTTGGTTCGATGCGCGTGTCGAATCGACTTGGATTCGATGCGTGGCATCTCTGTCGGTCCTCCATACTTGTGAGGAGTGAGGGGGTATATATAGGCATGATTAGAGGGGCTTAAAGGTTATTTTCGGACCGCATCGAATTGTACAAATTCGATGTGCTCAATCCGCATCGAATTGTGCAAATTCGATGTGCTCTGCGCATCTTTACTATTTTGAGCATAACTTTCTCTCTAGACCTCCGAATCGCATTCCGCTTGTTGCGTTGCGACCTAGACTCATGTGGCTTTCCAATGACATATTACTTAATGTCTAATTAGCTATATAGATATAATGGTGACCGAAATACGGCTAAGATAGTTTTACCTCTAAGCTTTCTCGACACACACCGGTCAATTTCGTGCCATCGTGGCTTTTCTTCGACATGACACATTATACCATATCATAGTACTTATCAATTATCATAGGAAGATAATTCTATAAATAAAAGGGGTAGGAGACAATTTATTGGTTATGTGGTTCTAATTAATTTCAAACAACCTATACACAAATAGTGCATTCGTTCTTACTGTAATCTATATCAATATTTCGCTTAGAATAAATTTAATTAGGTCTCTGATTCTCAAGGTATAATTAATATTATAACTAACAATATGTATAATGTATAATAATCTACTGTCCTTTAAATTTGCCTACTAAGACGACGTTGGCTTTAAATGGTTCTACCGATAGATAAATCAATATTGTACTTCTAAATTTGGGCTTAATTTTTTTTTTTTTCCAGTTCTAGTCCTATAAAGTGAGATCGTTGCAAAATAATTTATTTAAGTGGCGTGGCTCAATTTTAGTCATTTAAAGAAGCAAAGTGATTAATCTTAAACCTACGAGGAGTTCCTTTTGTTTTTTGGTGGGATGCACATGACTGAACTAATGTATTTCTTTTTTTTAATGGGTAAGCTTATGTATTTCAGATTCAATAATTTCATGTGTCCTCGTATTAGTTTCAGGCGTAAGGTATTCGCTCTCAATTTTAGTGGACTAATATTTTAATTCAGGCCCGAATTTAACAAAACTTTGAAGGTGACCCTTCAAATTTCGTGAATTTTATTAGTTTAAATTCTTAATTATTCCCCTTCATTTCATATTAGGACGAAATATTAAATTTGCCCCTTATTGTTTTTTCAAAAGTTAATATGGTATTTTTTTATGGGCCTTGTTTATCTGCCGATATCTTTTAAAAAGTCTACTAAAAGTTTTCTCCACCCTTATTGAGGCCAAAATTGCCTAAGTGGCGGTACAGTCAATAAGTTGTCAATGGCACGTCATATTTTTCAGCTAAATTTTTTTTTACACAAACTCTATATTGTAATTACACCACATAATAAATTGCACTTTGCACCCCAAAACAAATATATATATATATATATATATATATTTTATATATCTTTAACAATTTATAAAAGTTATAAAAATTATTAAAAAAATAGTAATATACATTTTTTAAATATAATTTTTTATCAAAAGAAGATATATACAACTCTTTTTACATTTTTAACTATTTATAAATAAAACTATAAAAGAAACAAAAAACATAAAAAAACAAAATATAAAACATTAATAATAAAACACTAATTCACCACCATGACCTTCACCACCTCCCACCGCTGCCCCCACCACCAACTTCAAATGAACAACAATGGCGTATCTATCCGACGCACAAATGACCACAAAATTGCAATAATTCTCCAATTTCGAATTCGGCGAGTTGGGGCTTAAAGATTCTACGCGTCGACCTGCCGCTCGAATTGGACGAATTGGACGAATTGGAACGCGACCAATCCTCCGCAGCTCCATGCGCCACCGTTTCCAGGGCCGAATTGAGAGTTTTTTTTTTTATTTTTGGGAAATTCTTGTGGTGGTGGTGGTGATCATGGTGGGTTTGGGTGCGGTGATGGGTTGAGAGGTTTGGTGGTGGTGGTGAAAGAGGAGGGCGGGAAAGAAGATGAACTTTTTTTTTTAACTTAAGTAATTGGAAAAATAATTTTTAAGTTAGTAATTTATATATATGTTTATTATTTTTACACACATATATATATATATATATATATATTTATAATTATTATATTTAAATATATATATCTTTATTATTATATATATATATATTATTATTTATATATATACATATATATATTTATTATTTTTACAAAATAGTTATATAAATATATGTATTTATATATATATATGTTTATTATTATTATCATATATATATATGTGTGTACATATATATATATATAGATATACATGGGGTGCAAAGTGGAATTTATTTTGGGGTGCAAATACAATATTTAAGAATTTGTGAAAAAAATATTTTTTGGCCGAAAAATATGACGTGGCGTTGAAAATTTTTTTACTAGGCTTAACAACTTGTTGATTGTATCGTCACGTAGGCATTTTGGCCAGATTAATGGGCCAATGGCATTTTTAGTATATTTTTTAAAAGAAATGGGGCATAAAAATAAAGCTAAAAAAAGGCATATTAACTTTTAAAAATAAGTTAAGGGCCAAATTTAATAATTTGTCCTTCATATTATTGCAGTAAAAAAAATATTTTCAATGTTTTCATCATTTATTTGATTCACATGCAAGAATTCCATTAAATTAAACATCAAAAGAAAATTTAAAAAACCTAAAATTTCTTGTGTAAATTACATGCATTAACGCACACTACAATAAAACACATCAATTGCATGGAAAACATTCCATGCAATTGGGTACATTTTTCATGCAATTGATCAATAGCATGAGAAACATTCGATGCAAAAATCACATGCCTTTGGTGTCTATGCAAGAGAATTGCATCGAAAAATTCCGATGCAATAGAGCTCTGCATCGAAATTTCCGGATGCAAAATTGCATGGAAAGTTTCCCATGCAAAATAAGCTGCATCGAAAAAATCCAATGCAGAAAGTCCCTGCATCGAAAAAATTCGATGCAGAAAAGGCCTGCATCGGAAATTTCTGATGCATAACCCAAGTGAGAAAGTGCAACGTGATAGCTGTAGGGAGGTTCTGTAAAACTCTTTGCATCGGAAATTTCCGATGCAAAATATGTGATTTTTAAAAAAAAAAAACGTGGCGAGATTATTCCGCCACTTTTTTATATTTTTATTTTTTTAATATAAATAATTTTTTAATAAACAATTTTGTAATACATATTGATTAAATATCATATTGATTATATACATATTTTATAATACATATTTACAATACAATTTTATAATACATATTGATTACGTTTTCAAGATATATATATATTAAATTTCAGCTATAATTATTTTTTATACATAGTTATCTAAATTTTTCGTATAGTTATATTAAAAAAATTGTGATGACAACTTATGTTTATATTTTTCGTATATATATTTATATTGTAAATTTAGAGAGAAGAGGAGAAGAGAGGAAGAAGAGAGAAGGAGATGAATGAGAAGTGAATAGGGTGTGGGGGTATTTATAAGAAAAGGTTGCAAATTTTGCATCGAAAAATTCGAATGCAAGAGGTACTGCATTGCAATATTGCCATGCAGGATTTCTTTTACATGGGAAAATTCTCATGCAACATGTACTGCATGGGAAAATTCACATGCAACATCAACTCCATAGGAATTTTCCTATGCAACTACAAATTTCATGGCAATTTCATGGGAAAAATTTCTCTACGTAAATTATTACTATTTATAAAAAAACTTATACTTATAAAATTTGTATTTACATTTTTGACCCCAAAAGTATTTTAAACATTGTTCGTTTTGCATTTTTGACAAATTTTGAATGTACATATGCCTCATAAGTGTCATTTAAATAGTGGTTAAAAAAATAGGTTTTGTTGTCTTTTTTCATCTTTTGCATAATTAGATATTCTACCCCAAAAATTCTTTAAACGTCTTTCCTTACTCCATTTTTGACAAAATTTTGAAGAACACTGTTATTTTTAATAACATAGCGTATGGTAAAAAAATCGACAAGTGGACTTGATTGACACTCTCTACATGTGAAAATACAATTTCGGTTTAGTAGAATATACCTATATAAGGTTTAGGGTTTAGGGTTTAGAGTTGAAGATCATATATATAGTGTTATATTGTTTATTGTGCGTCTTTCGTAACTCAATTTTTTACGAGATGTGGAACAACACTCCTACTTATTGGTTAGAAAATGTTGGTGAATGAAAAAGTGGATTTCGAGTTCTTTTGCAACTTCTGACTAATTATATTTTCACCCTAAAAGGTTTCTTTGCGTCTTTCGTTACCCCTTTTTGACGAGATTTGAAAGAACACTCCTACTTATTGGTGATAGAAAAGGTTAAATTTTAGTTGTTTTGCAACTTTTGAATAATTACATTTTTAACTCAAAAGGTGTAATTCATTTTGCTGCATTTTTGGCATGGAAATATTTCCATGCAATTGCTATAATTTCCATGCGATTGCTTAATGCATGGAAATTTTACCATGTTGTGCTCTCTTGCATCGCAATTTTGGGATTCATAGTCTATCTTTGCATGATACTTTTTTGATGCAATTGCTATAAATTTCATGCAATTGTTCAATGCATTGAAAATTTTCCATGCCAATATCTCTTGCATCGCAATTTTGGGATTCATAGCCTATATTTGTATGAGAATTTTTCAATGCAATTGCTATAATTTCCATGCAATTATTCAATGCATGAAAACTTTTCCATGCCAATATCTCTTGCATCGCAATTTTAGGATTCATCACCTATCTTTGCATAAAATTTTTCCCTTGCAAGTAATTATGCATTGAAAAATTCCCATGCAACTATGAACTCTACCCCATTGCTCACTTTATTTAAGCATTCACTTCCATCCATATGAATCACTAACAAATTCTTCTTCAATCTCTCACTACTTTTTTGAACCTCTCAGAAATTATAATAAATTTTCACTTCCGTATATTCATTGAAACTCAACAAAGCTAGCCTACGTTTAAAGGTTTGTTCATCATTTTTGTACTTTTGTCAATTATGCATTAATTCAATATTTATGTTTTAATAAATAATTGGTTATTAATTTTGTGTAACGTTATTTTGTCAGTAAAATAATACGAAGGATGAGTAATTGGTGGTCCGATCGATGTTGGATGTACGAGCAGCTAGACGAAAACAAAAACTTGAATTATCATTTTGAGGTTGGTGTGTCGAACTTTCTCGATTACACGTTCTCGCATAGTAGTAATTTGAATCGTGGTCGAGCTCGTTGCCCATGTAGAAAATGCACCAATGCAAAATATTTAAATATGCATACTATTCATATGCACTTGTATAAGTGGGGGTTCGTACCACACTATATAATATGGGCTTATCACGGTGAGTTAGGTGACACCTCGGGGGGTAATATATACTCAAACGTTGAAATAGAGTCATCATCACATATTCATAGGGGTCAAGGAGATGACCTAATGAGGAATATGGTAGATGATGCATTTGGCGGTCAATTTCTTAACGTCACTTCTAATATGACAAGTGGAATCGAGGAGCCCAATAGTGTGGCAAAGACTTTCTTTAAAATGCTTAGTGATGCACAAGAACCGGTATTCATAGGGAGCTCGACCACTATACTAAGATGGGTTTCTCAGCTTATGTCGAACACGGTATCAGAAAAGCTTAGTAATGTATCTTGTAACAACACAATCAGACTAATTCACAACTTGTTCCCTCCTGAATATCAGGATAAAGTACCTGAATCTGTTTACCAAATGAAAAAACTTATGAAAAGTTTGGGTCTAGGGGCAAACAATTATGACGTGTGCATAAATAACTGTTTCTTGTTCTATGGGGAGTTTGAGTCCTTCGACCATACGGCGTGTCCGGTTTGTGAGGAACCTCGTTTCAAACCCATTCGAAATCCAAGAAATAGATACAAACCAATCTCTCGTAAGAAGTTGTGGTACTTTCCGCTAACTCCCATACTCCAATGGTTGTACATGTCTTGATCAATTGCGAAGCACATGACGTGGTATACAAATTGTCGAGGGAATAGGGATCACACGATACACCCGGCATTCGGCCATGCTTGGAAATACTTTGATAATCATCATCCTGATTTTGCCGCTGAGGATAGAAATGTAAGGCTAGGATTGTGCACCGATGGATTCGCCCCTTTCTGCAGCTCTTTGGGTCCTTATTCTTGCTGGCCTGTCTTTGTAACACCGTACAATCTCCCACCAGATATGTTCATGAGACAAGAATTCATATTTTTAAGCCTTATCATTCCTGGCCCTAATAGCCCTGGCAAGAACCTAGATGTTTTCCTACGCCCCTTGATTGATGAGCTAGTCTCTTTGTGGCAAGTCGGTGTACATACGTGGGATAGCTCTAGACAATAAAATTTTCACTATCCCTCTTTCGAAAGGTCGGTGCGCCAGTAGGACAAGCGTTTCGCATACGTCGATTAAGCGTCACGGAGCTCAAGGCCGTCGAGTTGTATATCTTTTTAAATTGCCCGGACGTTGAACCCTGGATACGGTTAGTGATAAATACTATATAAATGTTTATTAAGTTCTCATACTAAAATAAATACATTACTTATTTTCCAAATTGTGTTATATCAGTGTTTTTGATGAGGAGATGTGCGTTAGGTTAGACGATGATGCAATCAACCAAAGACGGAACAATCAATTTGTTCAATGGTTCAAGGATATGGTATATTCACCAAACGCCACTATTATGATGCGCGGCTGCTAGACCTAGCACTTGAACCAAATAATCAGGTGATTAGTTGGGAAAATGGTTATGTGGTAAATGGTCTTCGTTTTCATACAGATGGATAAGCCGGTGGGAAAAAGACGATGAACAGTGGGGTATGCGTGAAGTGGTGGAGTGACGAGCAGGAAGACACGTATTTTAACGGGACTTTGACCGAAGTCCTAGAGCTACGATACCAGAAAAGGGCATCTATCTTCCTTTTCAAATCCATATGGTATGAAACCAGATCTCGTGGTTTGCGAGTCCACCCGTCATATCGTTTGATTGAGCTTGATCCAACACGCCGTCTCCCGTCTGGGAAACCGAACCATTCATTCTAGCTAGCCAAGCGCAACAAGTCTATTATACGTCATATGCACGTTAAAAGAACATACAAAGAAGGGGATGGTGGGTAGTGATTCACACACCAGCGAGACATGTGGTTGACATGAGTTCTATGACTAATAAAGCGACAGAAGCTCCAAGAGTTCAAGGTGTACCTGAAATGGTATTCCAAGTAAATGTTCATGTGCCCGCATTGTTCGTTGACTTTACATCATTTAACTTGACAGAGTTAGCAGTGGATGGTCAATCTATCCCAATGACAATTGAGGAGGAACCCGTGGCAGTGAGCAGTGACGAAGATGCTGATGACGACGAGGTTGACGAGGATGACGTGGTGGGAGATGATGATGAGGGAGGAAAAGAGGAGGTCGAAGATGATGACAGTAGCGACCCAGATTATGTTGGGTTCTCATATGTACTTGTATTTCAATATTGAGCTTCTGATGTATGGTTTCACTGTATTGTTCGACTATGCCTTAATTTTATGATTTTTTTGATTTAATAACAACTTAAAAATAAAAATTACGAAAATAAAAATAAGGACACCACGAAAAATAATGATAGTCCCAAAATTTCAAATTACAACGTACTTGGAATAAAAATTACAATAACAAACATAACACATAAGATCCACAATATCTAATCGGCGTGAGGTGGGATACTCGGCTGGGGGCTAGAAGGCTGAATCTCGTCTCTAAGCTGATCCTACAACGTCTGAAAGTTTGGCTCCAAAATGCCAAACTATCCATCAAGCTGCTGCTGTGTCGGCTGCTGTAATGCTGCATCGGCGTCCTGATGTGCTCAAACCGGAGGACTCGACTTCTCAACATCCTGATACTGCACATCCCCTCGCACTTGAGACCTTGGCCTACCCACATCCTGATGCTGCACATCTTCTCGACCCTGAGACCGCGGCCTACCCACCTTCTGATACTGCACATCTCCTCGACCCTGAGACCGCGGTCTACCCACCTTCTGATATTGCACCTCCCTTCGTTCATGAGTTCCTCAGCCTACTCATCTCATAGTACAACACATCTCCTCGACCATGTTGTGGTCGCTGATATGTCGTACACTAAGGCGGGTGCTGGTAAGATGACTCCTGGTGTGGCCGTTGATATGTTGTATGCTCAGGCTCTCGCTCTAGACGAAGGATACGTGACGTGTCTGGGTAGTACACACCGCTCTCAGGGCATGGGTTGTAGTCATCATGATGCGGCGAGAAGGATCTCGAGTGTTGTGTGTACTGTGTACTAGCCTGAGGAGGTGGATGCATACGCCGTGGTGTCTGAGAAGTGTGAGGCTGCGGACGCTGGGTGGGGCTCCCTGGCCAAACGGGCTACGGCGGATGGTGGCGCTGTGTAGCGAACTACTATACAAAATTATAGGAGAGCGAGTGACCGGTGTATCATCACTATGTAAGAGACATATCACTACTGGGCGGAAGAGGCTCTATCTCGAAGTCAGCAATAAACCCATACGGGTCATAGTGCGTAGGGTGAACCGACATATCATCATCATCATCATCATCATCATCATCATCAAGGGGGTTAAACGGGTGCATCGGGGGTCTACGTGGTTGCTGACTAGTAGATGCATGTTCTTTCCCCGGACGCCTCCCCCTACGACCTCCACCCCTAGATGATCCCCGATCTCTATCTGCCATTTAAATTATCCGACAAAAATATCAATGTAATCGTCCCTAAACTTTACTAAAATATATTTCAACACTGAAGAAAAGTTATTCTTCACAACTCGGTCCTAATAAGAAATATAATTAATAGGAATTTCCAACGATCTATATGTTTTCTGTTAACTCACTACATATTCCAAAATAACCCCAAAACTTCGAATTAATAATCTTATTCCTAATTTTTCTTCAACGCACATTTTCTAAATTACAAAGTAACCTCCAAATTTCAATATTACCAAATACTCTAGATATTTGCAAACAAGCCCAAATCTTCTAATTAATTATCTTATTCCTAAAATAAACTCTAGTAAATACATTAAACACCACAAAAATTTTAAACTTCAAATTGAGACCATAATTTTCTCAAAACTACTTTATCTACCCTCAAGTTTTTTTAACTACAATTTATACCCCAAATCTTTTGTTAAACTACAAATTAAGCCCTAAAATCTCAAAATTTAAAAATTAGCACAAAACTATTTTAAGAATTCACATAACAACACAATAATCACAGAACAACACAATAATCATATTCACATTAATAAATAACAACAATAATCAAAATTATATCAACAATTTCAAAATCGCACAAATTTAAATAATTGATGAAAAATAGTAAAAGCTGCATCAAATTAATCCTTGAGAAGAGTAGAATTGCTTACCGGTGTTTTTGGGTGATTTCCGACGATGGTGGGGCGGTCAACGGCGGTCACGATCGACGGTGTGTGTGTGAGAACGACGGACTGAATGGAGAGACATTGGGCCTTTTTTTATATATATCTGTGCATCGGATTTCTTTTTTATATCTCTACATCGGATAAATCCGATGCAGAGATATTTGCATCCGAAAATCGGATGCAGCCTACGTGGTTGCATACGATTTATCCGATGCAAGCTTTGCATCGGATTTTTTCGATTCTAAATGTCTTGCATCTAAAATTAAAAATTAGGATGCAAGAATTTTCATGCTATTGCTCCGGTTTGTTGTAGTGGCACAAACACTTTTATTATCAATTACTGATGGACTAAAATTAAGATCGAACACATTAATACTTCAGGACTAAAATTGTGCCACGTCGATTTAAAAGGCTAAACTTACAAGTGCCACCTTTTGAAGTTACCAAATTGTTTAAAGAAAAAAAACGAAACTCAAACGTTTACAATTATTTTTGGATGTTCCTAGAGAACTTTATATATCTATGATACTAGTTATAAAGGATGTAATGTTGTTGGCTAGCTCATTTAATTTGCAAAATATTCACACTACACAAAAGATTTGGATTTGTCGTCAAAATATATTCAGATTTGAAAGTTTATAACAACTAACAACTAAGAACTCAAATTATTTGAAATATATTATCCGGTGTATTCTGAATACGTACTCCCGTACAGGAGAAATATTTTAAATGTAAACACAATTTACATAAGTTTGACTTTTGCAATTCAACAAAAACTGATGTCGGACAAGAACTTTGAAAAAACATATTGCATGGCCACTACAAGAAAAATGGGTCAATAGGGACCAAAATTAGGTCCCTATTGACCCCCCCCAGCGGTCCCTGAAGGTCAATAGGGACCGCACGTAGGTCGCTATTGTCCGGTCCCTATTAACCTCGGTCGCTTGCCATCAGGGACCACAATTAGGTCCCTGATGAGGTCAATAGCGACCGGACAATCAGGGACCGCTTTGCGGTCCCTGATTTTTGAAACCCAATAGAGACCTACAATAGGTCGCTGTTCCGTTCAATAGGGACCTCGTTGCGGTCCCTATTGCTATAATTAGGGACCGCAGTTAGGTCCCTACCGATATTCATAAAGTTCTATGAGTATTAGTAGGGACCTAACTGCGGTCCCTAATAATAGTAATAGGGACCTAACTCCGGTCGCTATTACTATTATTAGGGACCGCAGTTAGGTCCCTACTAATATTCATAGAGTTCTATGAATATTAGTAGGGACCTAACGACGGTCGCTATTACTATTATTAGGGACCGCAGTTAGGTCCCTACTAATATTCATAGAACTCTATGAATATTAGTAGGGACCTAACTGCGGTCCCTATTATTGTATTTTTTTGTAGAAATATGATTAAAACAAGATCAAACCAATAAAATAATGAAGAAAAAGTTAATATAATGACATGAAACTATGAATGACAATAAAATATTAATAAATGTAAAAAATAAATGAAATATGACTAATAATAGAAAATAAAATATGAATGAACACAAAGAGATGAATGAATAAAAGAAAAACAAGTGAAAGAAAAGAAAGTGTAGATCCAAAATAATAGAAAAGTAAGAAAAAAAATGTAGATCCAAAATAATATAAAAGTAAAAAAAAATGTAGATCCAAAATAATAGAAAAGAAAGATTGTGTAGGTGATTTGTTTTTTGTGTTGGGTGATTTTTGAAGAAGATAAGTGATTTTGTGTTGAATAAAATGATATGTTTTTGTGTTGGGTGTTTTTTGGAGATTAATGAAATTTTATGTGTAAGAGTGGTGAGTATATATAGAGGAGAGGGTGAAATTTTCAAATTTTCGTTAAATTCAAATTTCCCCCTCAATCCCGCCTAAATTTTTCGCCAAAATTTCAAAATTTTGGATTTTAGTGACCTAACTGCGGTCCCTAATTTTTAATAGGGACCGCAGTTAGGTCACTAATTTTACTTAGGGACCATTGTGCGGTCCCTGTTGCCATATTAGTGACCTAAGTTAGGTCCCTACTAATATTCATCCTTGAAATTTGATTTTTTTTTATTGATGTTAGTGTGTTTGTGATTTCTAGCAACCAAACTCATTGCAACATGTGAATTGAAATAATAGATGATTGTCAAACCAATCTCATTGTAGTTTAGTTGTAAAATAATAGATTGAATGAGATTGAGCGAGTTATTAACGTTCAACATACATTTCATGTTCTACAACTAATCATCACTAGTTAGTTGTAATTGTTATTCGTTTTTATACCTTACTTCACTAATGTTAGCATAGATATTAAACAATAAACTAATACTATTCCAGAATATTACAAACACACCAACATGAGAAAAAAAAGATCAAATTTGAAGGATGAATATTAGTAGGGACCGCAAATAGGTCCCTAATAAGGCAATAGGGACCGCACTACGGTCCCTGTTTAATATTAGTGACCTAACTGCGGTTCCTAATATTTAATAGGGACCGCAGTTAGGTCACTAATTTTACTTAGGGACCGATGTGCGGTCCCTGTTGCCATATTAGTGACCTAAGTTAGGTCCCTACTAATATTCATCCTTGAAATTTGAATTTTTTTGATTGTTGTTGGTGTGTTTGTGATTTCTAGCAACCAAATTCATTGTAACATGTGAATTGAATTAATAAATGATTATCAAACCAACCTCATAGTAGTTTAGTTGTAAAATAATAGATTGAATGAGATTGAGCGAGTTGTTAACGTTCAACATACATTTAATGTTCTACAACTAATCATCACTAGTTAGTTGTAATTGTTATTCATTTTTATACCTTACTTCACTAATGTTAGCATAGATCTTAAACAATAAACTAATACTATTTCGGAATATTACAAACACACCAACATGAGAAAAAAAGATCAAATTTGAAGGATGAATATTAGTAGGGACCGCAAATAGGTCCCTAATAAGGCAATAGGGACCGCACTACGGTCCCTGTTTAATATTAGTGACCTAACTGCGGTCCCTAATATTTAATAGGGACCGCAGTTAGGTCACTAATTTTACTTACGAACCGATGTGCGGTCCCTGTTGCCATATTAGTGACCTAAGTTAGGTCCCTACTAATATTCATCCTTGAAATTTGAATTTTTTTGATTGATGTTGGTGTGTTTGTGATTTCTAGCAACCAAATTCATTGTAACATGTGAATTGAAGTAATAAATGATTGTCAAACCAACCTCATAGTAGTTTATTTGTAAAATAATAGATTGAATGAGATTGAGCGAGTTGTTAACGTTCAACATACATTTAATGTTCTACAACTAATCATCACTAGTTAGTTGTAATTGTTATTCGTTTTTATACCTTACTTCCCTAATGTTAGCATAGATATTAAACAATAAACTAATACTATTCCGGAATATTACAAACACACCAACATGAGAAAAAAAGATCAAATTTGAAGGATGAATATTAGTAGGGACCGCAAATAGGTCCCTAATAAGGCAATAGGGACCGCACTACGGTCCCTGTTTAATATTAGTGACCTAACTGCGGTCCCTAATATTTAATAGGGATCGCAGTTAGGTCACTAATTTTACTTAGGGACCAATGTGCGGTCACTGGTGCCATATTAATGACCTAAGTTAGGTCCCTACTAATATTCATCCTTGAAATTTGAATTTTTTTGATTGATGTTGGTGTGTTTGTGATTTCTAGCAACCAAATTCATTGTAACATGTGAATTGAAGTAATAAATGATTGTCAAACCAACCTCATAGTAGTTTAGTTGTAAAATAATAGATTGAATGAGATTGAGCGAGTTGTTAACGTTCAACATACATTTAATGTTTTACAACTAATCATCACTAGTTAGTTGTAATTTATATTCATTTTTATACCTTACTTCACTAATGTTAGCATAGATCTTAAACAATAAACTAATTTTATTCCGGAATATTACAAACACACCAACATGAGAAAAAAAGATCAAATTTGAAGGATGAATATTAGTAGGGACCGCAAATAGGTCCCTAATAAGGCAATAGGGACCGCACTACGGTCCCTGTTTAATATTAGTGACCTAACTGCGGTCCCTAATATTTAATAGGGACCGCAGTTAGGTCACTAATTTTACTTAGGGACCGATGTGCGGTCCCTGTTGCCATATTAGTGACCTAAGTTAGGTCCCTACTAATATTCATCCTTGAAATTTGAATTTTTTTGATTGATGTTGGTGGGTTTGTGATTTCTAACAACCAAATTCATTGTAACATGTGAATTGAAGTAATAAATGATTATCAAACCAACCTAATAGTAGTTTAGTTGTAAAATAATAGATTGAATGAGATTGAGCGAGTTGTTAACGTTCAACATACATTTAATGTTCTACAACTAATCATCACTAGTTAGTTGTAATTGTTATTCATTTTTATACCTTACTTCACTAATGTTAGCATAGATCTTAAACAATAAACTAATAC
The DNA here is from genome assembly GCA_948329865.1 of Linaria vulgaris. Lineage (NCBI taxonomy): Eukaryota > Viridiplantae > Streptophyta > Magnoliopsida > Lamiales > Plantaginaceae > Linaria > Linaria vulgaris. The sequence continues at coordinate 18,634,218 of OX415250.1, read as the reverse complement.
TATTTTGGAATATTACAAACACACCAACATGAGAAAAAAAGATCAAATTTGAAGGATGAATATTAGTAGGGACCGCAAATAGGTCCCTAATAAGGCAATAGGGACCGCACTACGGTCCCTGTTTAATATTAGTGACCTAACTACGGTCCCTAATATTTAATAGGGACCGCAGTTAGGTCACTAATTTTACTTAGGGACCGATGTGCGGTCCCTGTTGCCATATTAGTGACCTAAGTTAGGTCCCTACTAATATTCATCCTTGAAATTTGAATTTTTTTGATTGATGTTGGTGTGTTTGTGATTTCTAGTAACCAAATTCATTGTAACATGTGAATTGAAGTAATAAATGATTGTCAAACCAACCTCATAGTAGTTTAGTTGTAAAATAATAGATTGAATGAGATTGAGCGAGTTGTTAACGTTCAACATACATTTAATGTTCTACAACTAATCATCACTAGTTAGTTGTAATTGTTATTCGTTTTTATACCTTACTTCACTAATGTTAGCATAGATATTAAACAATAAACTAATACTATTCCGGAATATTACAAACACACCAACATGAGAAAAAAAGATCAAATTTGAAGGATGAATATTAGTAGGGACCGCAAATAGGTCCCTAATAAGGCAATAGGGACCGCACTACGGTCCCTGTTTAATATTAGTGACCTAACTGCGGTCCCTAATATTTAATAGGGATCGCAGTTAGGTCACTAATTTTACTTAGGGACCGATGTGCGGTCCCTGTTGCCATATTAGTGACCTAAGTTAGGTCCCTACTAATATTCATCCTTTAAATTTGAATTTTTTTGATTGATGTTGGTGTGTTTGTGATTTCTAGCAACCAAATTCATTGTAACATGTGAATTGAAGTAATAAATGATTGTCAAACCAACCTCATAGTAGTTTAGTTGTAAAATAATAGATTGAATGAGATTGAGCGAGTTGTTAACGTTCAACATACATTTAATGTTCTACAACTAATCATCACTAGTTAGTTGTAATTGTTATTCATTTTTATACCTTACTTCACTAATGTTAGCATAGATCTTAAACAATAAACTAATACTATTTCGGAATATTACAAACACACCAACATGAGAAAAAAAGATCAAATTTGAAGGATGAATATTAGTAGGGACCGCAAATAGGTCCCTAATAAGGCAATAGGGACCGCACTACGGTCCCTGTTTAATATTAGTGACCTAACTGCGGTCCCTAATATTTAATAGGGACCGCAGTTAGGTCACTAATTTTACTTACGAACCGATGTGCGGTCCCTGTTGCCATATTAGTGACCTAAGTTAGGTCCCTACTAATATTCATCCTTGAAATTTGAATTTTTTTGATTGATGTTGGTGTGTTTGTGATTTCTAGCAACCAAATTCATTGTAACATGTGAATTGAAGTAATAAATGATTGTCAAACCAACCTCATAGTAGTTTATTTGTAAAATAATAGATTGAATGAGATTGAGCGAGTTGTTAACGTTCAACATACATTTAATGTTCTACAACTAATCATCACTAGTTAGTTGTAATTGTTATTCGTTTTTATACCTTACTTCCCTAATGTTAGCATAGATATTAAACAATAAACTAATACTATTCCGGAATATTACAAACACACCAACATGAGAAAATAAGATCAAATTTGAAGGATGAATATTAGTAGGGACCGCAAATAGGTCCCTAATAAGGCAATAGGGACCGCACTACGGTCCCTGTTTAATATTAGTGACCTAACTGCGGTCCCTAATATTTAATAGGGATCGCAGTTAGGTCACTAATTTTACTTAGGGACCGATGTGCGGTCACTGTTGCAATATTAATGACCTAAGTTAGGTCCCTACTAATATTCATCCTTGAAATTTGAATTTTTTTGATTGATGTTGGTGTGTTTGTGATTTCTAGCAACCAAATTCATTGTAACATGTGAATTGAAGTAATAAATGATTGTCAAACCAACCTCATAGTAGTTTAGTTGTAAAATAATAGATTGAATGAGATTGAGCGAGTTGTTAACGTTCAACATACATTTAATGTTTTACAACTAATCATCACTAGTTAGTTGTAATTTATATTCATTTTTATACCTTACTTCACTAATGTTAGCATAGATCTTAAACAATAAACTAATTTTATTCCGGAATATTACAAACACACCAACATGAGAAAAAAAGATCAAATTTGAAGGATGAATATTAGTAGGGACCGCAAATAGGTCCCTAATAAGGCAATAGGGACCGCACTACGGTCCCTGTTTAATATTAGTGACCTAACTGCGGTCCCTAATATTTAATAGGGACCGCAGTTAGGTCACTAATTTTACTTAGGGACCGATGTGCTGTCCCTGTTGCCATATTAGTGACCTAAGTTAGGTCCCTACTAATATTCATCCTTGAAATTTGAATTTTTTTGATTGATGTTGGTGGGTTTGTGATTTCTAACAACCAAATTCATTGTAACATGTGAATTGAAGTAATAAATGATTATCAAACCAACCTAATAGTAGTTTAGTTGTAAAATAATAGATTGAATGAGATTGAGCGAGTTGTTAACGTTCAACATACATTTAATGTTCTACAACTAATCATCACTAGTTAGTTGTAATTGTTATTCATTTTTATACCTTACTTCACTAATGTTAGCATAGATCTTAAACAATAAACTAATACTATTTTGGAATATTACAAACACACCAACATGAGAAAAAAAGATCAAATTTGAAGGATGAATATTAGTAGGGACCGCAAATAGGTCCCTAATAAGGCAATAGGGACCGCACTACGGTCCCTGTTTAATATTAGTGACCTAACTGCGGTCCCTAATATTTAATAGGGACCGCAGTTAGGTCACTAATTTTACTTACGGACCGATGTGCGGTCCCTGTTGCCATATTAGTGACCTAAGTTAGGTCCCTACTAATATTCATCCTTGAAATTTGAATTTTTTTTATTGATGTTGGTGTGTTTGTGATTTCTAGCAACCAAATTCATTGTAACATGTGAATTGAAGTAATAAATGATTGTCAAACCAACCTCATAGTAGTTTAGTTGTAAAATAATAGATTGAATGAGATTGAGCGAGTTGTTAACGTTCAACATACATTTAATGTTCTACAACTAATCATCACTAGTTAGTTGTAATTGTTATTCGTTTTTATACCTTACTTCACTAATGTTAGCATAGATATTAAACAATAAACTAATACTATTCCGGAATATTACAAACACACCAACATGAGAAAAAAAGATCAAATTTGAAGGATGAATATTAGTAGGGACCGCAAATAGGTCCCTAATAAGGCAATAGGGACCGCACTACGGTCCCTGTTTAATATTAGTGACCTAACTGCGGTCCCTAATATTTAATAGGGATCGCAGTTAGGTCACTAATTTTACTTAGGGACCGATGTGCGGTCCCTGTTGCCATATTAGTGACCTAAGTTAGGTCCCTACTAATATTCATCCTTGAAATTTGAATTTTTTTGATTGATGTTGGTGTGTTTGTGATTTCTAGCAACCAAATTCATTGTAACATGTGAATTGAAGTAATAAATGATTGTCAAACCAACCTCATAGTAGTTTAGTTGTAAAATAATAGATTGAATGAGCTTGAGCGAGTTGTTAACGTTCAACATACATTTAATGTTTTACAACTAATCATCACTAGTTAGTTGTAATTTATATTCATTTTTATACCTTACTTCACTAATGTTAGCATAGATCTTAAACAATAAACTAATTTTATTCCGGAATATTACAAACACACCAACATGAGAAAAAAAGATCAAATTTGAAGGATGAATATTAGTAGGGACCGCAAATAGGTCCCTAATAAGGCAATAGGGACCGCACTACGGTCCCTGTTTAATATTAGTGACCTAACTGCGGTCCCTAATATTTAATAGGGACCGCAGTTAGGTCACTAATTTTACTTAGGGACCGATGTGCGGTCCCTGTTGCCATATTAGTGACCTAAGTTAGGTCCCTACTAATATTCATCCTTGAAATTTGAATTTTTTTGATTGATGTTGGTGTGTTTGTGATTTCTAGCAACCAAATTCATTGTAACATGTGAATTGAAGTAATAAATGATTGTCAAACCAACCTCATAGTAGTTTAGTTGTAAAATAATAGATTGAATGAGATTGAGCGAGTTGTTAACGTTCAACATACATTTAATGTTTTTCAACTAATCATCACTAGTTAGTTGTAATTTATATTCATTTGTATACCTTACTTCACTAATGTTAGCATAGATCTTAAACAATAAACTAATTTTATTCCGGAATATTACAAACACACCAACATGAGAAAAAAAGATCAAATTTGAAGGATGAATATTAGTAGGGACCGCAAATAGGTCCCTAATAAGGCAATAGGGACCGCACTACGGTCCCTGTTTAATATTAGTGACCTAACTGCGGTCCCTAATATTTAATAGGGACCGCAGTTAGGTCACTAATTTTACTTAGGGACCGATGTGCGGTCCCTGTTGCCATATTAGTGACCTAAGTTAGGTCCCTACTAATATTCATCCTTGAAATTTGAATTTTTTTGATTGATGTTGGTGTGTTTGTGATTTCTAGCAACCAAATTCATTGTAACATGTGAATTGAAGTAATAAATGATTGTCAAACCAACCTCATAGTAGTTTAGTTGTAAAATAATAGATTGAATGAGATTGAGCGAGTTGTTAACGTTCAACATACATTTAATGTTTTACAACTAATCATCACTAGTTAGTTGTAATTTATATTCATTTGTATACCTTACTTCACTAATGTTAGCATAGATCTTAAACAATAAACTAATTTTATTCCGGAATATTACAAACACACCAACATGAGAAAAAAAGATCAAATTTGAAGGATGAATATTAGTAGGGACCGCAAATAGGTCCCTAATAAGGCAATAGGGACCGCACTACGGTCCCTGTTTAATATTAGTGACCTAACTGCGGTCCCTAATATTTAATAGGGACCGCAGTTAGGTCACTAATTTTACTTACAGACCGATGTGCGGTCCCTGTTGCCATATTAGTGACCTAAGTTAGGTCCCTACTAATATTCATCCTTGAAATTTGAATTTTTTTGATTGATGTTGGTGTGTTTGTGATTTCTAGCAACCAAATTCATTGTAACATGTGAATTGAAGTAATAAATGATTGTCAAACCAACCTCATAGTAGTTTAGTTGTAAAATAATAGATTGAATGAGATTGAGCGAGTTGTTAACGTTCAACATACATTTAATGTTTTACAACTAATCATCACTAGTTAGTTGTAATTTATATTCATTTTTATACCTTACTTCACTAATGTTAGCATAGATCTTAAACAATAAACTAATTTTATTCCGGAATATTACAAACACACCAACATGAGAAAAAAAGATCAAATTTGAAGGATGAATATTAGTAGGGACCGCAAATAGGTCCCTAATAAGGCAATAGGGACCGCACTACGGTCCCTGTTTAATATTAGTGACCTAACTGCGGTCCCTAATATTTAATAGGGACCACAGTTAGGTCACTAATTTTACTTAGGGACCGATGTGCGGTCCCTGTTGCCATATTAGTGACCTACGTTAGGTCCCTACTAATATTCATCCTTGAAATTTGAATTTTTTTGATTGATGTTGGTGTGTTTGTGATTTCTAGCAACCAAATTCATTGTAACATGTGAATTGAAGTAATAAATGATTGTCAAACCAACCTCATAGTAGTTTAGTTGTAAAATAATAGATTGAATGAGCTTGAGCGAGTTGTTAACGTTCAACATACATTTAATGTTCTACAACTAATCATCACTAGTTAGTTGTAATTGTTATTCGTTTTTATACCTTACTTCACTAATGTTAGCATAGATATTAAACAATAAACTAATACTATTCCGGAATATTACAAACACACCAACATGAGAAAAAAAGATCAAATTTGAAGGATGAATATTAGTAGGGACCGCAAATAGGTCCCTAATAAGGCAATAGGGACCGCACTACGGTCCCTGTTTAATATTAGTGACCTAACTGCGGTCCCTAATATTTAATAGGGACCGCAGTTAGGTCACTAATTTTACTTAGGGACCGATGTGCGGTCCCTGTTGCCATATTAGTGACCTAAGTTAGGTCCCTACTAATATTCATCCTTGAAATTTGAATTTTTTTGATTGATGTTGGTGTGTTTGTGATTTCTAGCAACCAAATTCATTGTAACATGTGAATTGAAGTAATAAATGATTGTCAAACCAACCTCATAGTAGTTTAGTTGTAAAATAATAGATTGAATGAGATTGAGCGAGTTGTTAACGTTCAACATACATTTAATGTTTTACAACTAATCATCACTAGTTAGTTGTAATTTATATGCATTTTTATACCTTACTTCACTAATGTTAGCATAGATCTTAAACAATAAACTAATTTTATTCCGGAATATTACAAACACACCAACATGAGAAAAAAAGATCAAATTTGAAGGATGAATATTAGTAGGGACCGCAAATAGGTCCCTAATAAGGCAATAGGGACCGCACTACGGTCCCTGTTTAATATTAGTGACCTAACTGCGGTCCCTAATATTTAATAGGGACCACAGTTAGGTCACTAATTTTACTTAGGGACCGATGTGCGGTCCCTGTTGCCATATTAGTGACCTACGTTAGGTCCCTACTAATATTCATCCTTGAAATTTGAATTTTTTTGATTGATGTTGGTGTGTTTGTGATTTCTAGCAACCAAATTCATTGTAACATGTGAATTGAAGTAATAAATGATTGTCAAACCAACCTCATAGTAGTTTAGTTGTAAAATAATAGATTGAATGAGATTGAGCGAGTTGTTAACGTTCAACATACATTTAATGTTCTACAACTAATCATCACTAGTTAGTTGTAATTGTTATTTATTTTTTTACCTTACTTCACTAATGTTAGCATAGATATTAAACAATAAACTAATACTATTCCGGAATATTACAAACACACCAACATGAGAAAAAAAGATCAAATTTGAAGGATGAATATTAGTAGGGACCGCAAATAGGTCCCTAATAAGGCAATAGGGACCGCACTACGGTCCCTGTTTAATTTTAGTGACCTAACTGCGGTCCCTAATATTTAATAGGGATCGCAGTTAGGTCACTAATTTTACTTAGGGACCGATGTGCGGTCCCTGTTGCCATATTAGTGACCTAAGTTAGGTCCCTACTAATATTCATCCTTGAAATTTGAATTTTTTTGATTGATGTTGGTGTGTTTGTGATTTCTAGCAACCAAATTCATTGTAACATGTGAATTGAAGTAATAAATGATTGTCAAACCAACCTCATAGTAGTTTAGTTGTAAAATAATAGATTGAATGAGATTGAGCGAGTTGTTAACGTTCAACATACATTTAATGTTTTACAACTAATCATCACTAGTTAGTTGTAATTTATATTCATTTTTATACCTTACTTCACTAATGTTAGCATAGATCTTAAACAATAAACTAATTTTATTCCGGAATATTACAAACACACCAACATGAGAAAAAAAGATCAAATTTGAAGGATGAATATTAGTAGGGACCGCAAATAGGTCCCTAATAAGGCAATAGGGACCGCACTACGGTCCCTGTTTAATATTAGTGACCTAACTGCGGTCCCTAATATTTAATAGGGACTGCAGTTAGGTCACTAATTTTACTTAGGGACCGATGTGCGGTCCCTGTTGCCATATTAGTGACCTAAGTTAGGTCCCTACTAATATTCATCCTTGAAATTTGAATTTTTTTGATTGATGTTGGTGTGTTTGTGATTTCTAGCAACCAAATTCATTGTAACATGTGAATTGAAGTAATAAATGATTGTCAAACCAACCTCATAGTAGTTTAGTTGTAAAATAATAGATTGAATGAGATTGAGCGAGTTGTTAACGTTCAACATACATTTAATGTTCTACAACTAATCATCACTAGTTAGTTGTAATTGTTATTTATTTTTATACCTTACTTCACTAATGTTAGCATAGATATTAAACAATAAACTAATACTATTCCGGAATATTACAAACACACCAACATGAGAAAAAAAGATCAAATTTGAAGTATGAATATTAGTAGGGACCGCAAATAGGTCCCTAATAAGGCAATAGGGACCGCACTACGGTCCCTGTTTAATTTTAGTGACCTAACTGCGGTCCCTAATATTTAATAGGGATCGCAGTTAGGTCACTAATTTTACTTAGGGACCGATGTGCGGTCCATGTTGCCATATTAGTGACCTAAGTTAGGTCCCTACTAATATTCATCCTTGAAATTTGAATTTTTTTGATTGATGTTGGTGTGTTTGTGATTTCTAGCAACCAAATTCATTGTAACATGTGAATTGAAGTAATAAATGATTGTCAAACCAACCTCATAGTAGTTTAGTTGTAAAATAATAGATTGAATGAGATTGAGCGAGTTGTTAACGTTCAACATACATTTAATGTTTTACAACTAATCATCACTAGTTAGTTGTAATTTATATTCATTTTTATACCTTACTTCACTAATGTTAGCATAGATCTTAAACAATAAACTAATTTTATTCCGGAATATTACAAACACACCAACATGAGAAAAAAAGATCAAATTTGAAGGATGAATATTAGTAGGGACCGCAAATAGGTCCCTAATAAGGCAATAGGGACCGCACTACGGTCCCTGTTTAATATTAGTGACCTAACTGCGGTCCCTAATATTTAATAGGGACCACAGTTAGGTCACTAATTTTACTTAGGGACCGATGTGCGGTCCCTGTTGCCATATTAGTGACCTACGTTAGGTCCCTACTAATATTCATCCTTGAAATTTGAATTTTTTTGATTGATGTTGGTGTGTTTGTGATTTCTAGCAACCAAATTCATTGTAACATGTGAATTGAAGTAATAAATGATTGTCAAACCAACCTCATAGTAGTTTAGTTGTAAAATAATAGATTGAATGAGATTGAGCGAGTTGTTAACGTTCAACATACATTTAATGTTCTACAACTAATCATCACTAGTTAGTTGTAATTGTTATTCGTTTTTATACCTTACTTCACTAATGTTAGCATAGATATTAAACAATAAACTAATACTATTCCGGAATATTACAAACACACCAACATGAGAAAAAAAGATCAAATTTGAAGGATGAATATTAGTAGGGACCGCAAATAGGTCCCTAATAAGGCAATAGGGACCGCACTACGGTCCCTGTTTAATATTAGTGACCTAACTGCGGTCCCTAATATTTAATAGGGACCGCAGTTAGGTCACTAATTTTACTTAGGGACCGATGTGCGGTCCCTGTTGCCATATTAGTGACCTAAGTTAGGTCCCTACTAATATTCATCCTTGAAATTTGAATTTTTTTGATTGATGTTGGTGTGTTTGTGATTTCTAGCAACCAAATTCATTGTAACATGTGAATTGAAGTAATAAATGATTGTCAAACCAACCTCATAGTAGTTTAGTTGTAAAATAATAGATTGAATGAGATTGAGCGAGTTGTTAACGTTCAACATACATTTAATGTTCTACAACTAATCATCACTAGTTAGTTGTAATTGTTATTCGTTTTTATACCTTACTTCACTAATGTTAGCATAGATATTAAACAATAAACTAATACTATTCCGGAATATTACAAACACACCAACATGAGAAAAAAAGATCAAATTTGAAGGATGAATATTAGTAGGGACCGCAAATAGGTCCCTAATAAGGCAATAGGGACCGCACTACGGTCCCTGTTTAATATTAGTGACCTAACTGCGGTCCCTAATATTTAATAGGGATCGCAGTTAGGTCACTAATTTTACTTAGGGACCGATGTGCGGTCCCTGTTGCCATATTAGTGACCTAAGTTAGGTCCCTACTAATATTCATCCTTGAAATTTGAATTTTTTTGATTGATGTTGGTGTGTTTGTGATTTCTAGCAACCAAATTCATTGTAACATGTGAATTGAAGTAATAAATGATTGTCAAACCAACCTCATAGTAGTTTAGTTGTAAAATAATAGATTGAATGAGATTGAGCGAGTTGTTAACGTTCAACATACATTTAATGTTTTACAACTAATCATCACTAGTTAGTTGTAATTTATATTCATTTTTATACCTTACTTCACTAATGTTAGCATAGATCTTAAACAATAAACTAATTTTATTCCGGAATATTACAAACACACCAACATGAGAAAAAAAGATCAAATTTGAAGGATGAATATTAGTAGGGACCGCAAATAGGTCCCTAATAAGGCAATAGGGACCGCACTACGGTCCCTGTTTAATATTAGTGACCTAACTGCGGTCCCTAATATTTAATAGGGATCGCAGTTAGGTCACTAATTTTACTTAGGGACCGATGTGCGGTCCCTGTTGCCATATTAGTGACCTAAGTTAGGTCCCTACTAATATTCATCCTTGAAATTTGAATTTTTTTGATTGATGTTGGTGTGTTTGTGATTTCTAGCAACCAAATTCATTGTAACATGTGAATTGAAGTAATAAATGATTGTCAAACCAACCTCATAGTAGTTTAGTTGTAAAATAATAGATTGAATGAGATTGAGCGAGTTGTTAACGTTCAACATACATTTAATGTTTTACAACTAATCATCACTAGTTAGTTGTAATTTATATTCATTTTTATACCTTACTTCACTAATGTTAGCATAGATCTTAAACAATAAACTAATTTTATTCCGGAATATTACAAACACACCAACATGAGAAAAAAAGATCAAATTTGAAGGATGAATATTAGTAGGGACCGCAAATAGGTCCCTAATAAGGCAATAGGGACCGCACTACGGTCCCTGTTTAATATTAGTGACCTAACTGCGGTCCCTAATATTTAATAGGGACCGCAGTTAGGTCACTAATTTTACTTAGGGACCGATGTGCGGTCCCTGTTGCCATATTAGTGACCTAAGTTAGGTCCCTACTAATATTCATCCTTGAAATTTGAATTTTTTTGATTGATGTTGGTGTGTTTGTGATTTCTAGCAACCAAATTCATTGTAACATGTGAATTGAAGTAATAAATGATTGTCAAACCAACCTCATAGTAGTTTAGTTGTAAAATAATAGATTGAATGAGATTGAGCGAGTTGTTAACGTTCAACATACATTTAATGTTTTACAACTAATCATCACTAGTTAGTTGTAATTTATATGCATTTTTATACCTTACTTCACTAATGTTAGCATAGATCTTAAACAATAAACTAATTTTATTCCGGAATATTACAAACACACCAACATGAGAAAAAAAGATCAAATTTGAAGGATGAATATTAGTAGGGACCGCAAATAGGTCCCTAATAAGGCAATAGGGACCGCACTACGGTCCCTGTTTAATATTAGTGACCTAACTGCGGTCCCTAATATTTAATAGGGACCACAGTTAGGTCACTAATTTTACTTAGGGACCGATGTGCGGTCCCTGTTGCCATATTAGTGACCTACGTTAGGTCCCTACTAATATTCATCCTTGAAATTTGAATTTTTTTGATTGATGTTGGTGTGTTTGTGATTTCTAGCAACCAAATTCATTGTAACATGTGAATTGAAGTAATAAATGATTGTCAAACCAACCTCATAGTAGTTTAGTTGTAAAATAATAGATTGAATGAGATTGAGCGAGTTGTTAACGTTCAACATACATTTAATGTTCTACAACTAATCATCACTAGTTAGTTGTAATTGTTATTTATTTTTTTACCTTACTTCACTAATGTTAGCATAGATATTAAACAATAAACTAATACTATTCCGGAATATTACAAACACACCAACATGAGAAAAAAAGATCAAATTTGAAGGATGAATATTAGTAGGGACCGCAAATAGGTCCCTAATAAGGCAATAGGGACCGCACTACGGTCCCTGTTTAATTTTAGTGACCTAACTGCGGTCCCTAATATTTAATAGGGATCGCAGTTAGGTCACTAATTTTACTTAGGGACCGATGTGCGGTCCCTGTTGCCATATTAGTGACCTAAGTTAGGTCCCTACTAATATTCATCCTTGAAATTTGAATTTTTTTGATTGATGTTGGTGTGTTTGTGATTTCTAGCAACCAAATTCATTGTAACATGTGAATTGAAGTAATAAATGATTGTCAAACCAACCTCATAGTAGTTTAGTTGTAAAATAATAGATTGAATGAGATTGAGCGAGTTGTTAACGTTCAACATACATTTAATGTTTTACAACTAATCATCACTAGTTAGTTGTAATTTATATTCATTTTTATACCTTACTTCACTAATGTTAGCATAGATCTTAAACAATAAACTAATTTTATTCCGGAATATTACAAACACACCAACATGAGAAAAAAAGATCAAATTTGAAGGATGAATATTAGTAGGGACCGCAAATAGGTCCCTAATAAGGCAATAGGGACCGCACTACGGTCCCTGTTTAATATTAGTGACCTAACTGCGGTCCCTAATATTTAATAGGGACTGCAGTTAGGTCACTAATTTTACTTAGGGACCGATGTGCGGTCCCTGTTGCCATATTAGTGACCTAAGTTAGGTCCCTACTAATATTCATCCTTGAAATTTGAATTTTTTTGATTGATGTTGGTGTGTTTGTGATTTCTAGCAACCAAATTCATTGTAACATGTGAATTGAAGTAATAAATGATTGTCAAACCAACCTCATAGTAGTTTAGTTGTAAAATAATAGATTGAATGAGATTGAGCGAGTTGTTAACGTTCAACATACATTTAATGTTCTACAACTAATCATCACTAGTTAGTTGTAATTGTTATTTATTTTTATACCTTACTTCACTAATGTTAGCATAGATATTAAACAATAAACTAATACTATTCCGGAATATTACAAACACACCAACATGAGAAAAAAAGATCAAATTTGAAGTATGAATATTAGTAGGGACCGCAAATAGGTCCCTAATAAGGCAATAGGGACCGCACTACGGTCCCTGTTTAATTTTAGTGACCTAACTGCGGTCCCTAATATTTAATAGGGATCGCAGTTAGGTCACTAATTTTACTTAGGGACCGATGTGCGGTCCATGTTGCCATATTAGTGACCTAAGTTAGGTCCCTACTAATATTCATCCTTGAAATTTGAATTTTTTTGATTGATGTTGGTGTGTTTGTGATTTCTAGCAACCAAATTCATTGTAACATGTGAATTGAAGTAATAAATGATTGTCAAACCAACCTCATAGTAGTTTAGTTGTAAAATAATAGATTGAATGAGATTGAGCGAGTTGTTAACGTTCAACATACATTTAATGTTTTACAACTAATCATCACTAGTTAGTTGTAATTTATATTCATTTTTATACCTTACTTCACTAATGTTAGCATAGATCTTAAACAATAAACTAATTTTATTCCGGAATATTACAAACACACCAACATGAGAAAAAAAGATCAAATTTGAAGGATGAATATTAGTAGGGACCGCAAATAGGTCCCTAATAAGGCAATAGGGACCGCACTACGGTCCCTGTTTAATATTAGTGACCTAACTGCGGTCCCTAATATTTAATAGGGACCACAGTTAGGTCACTAATTTTACTTAGGGACCGATGTGCGGTCCCTGTTGCCATATTAGTGACCTACGTTAGGTCCCTACTAATATTCATCCTTGAAATTTGAATTTTTTTGATTGATGTTGGTGTGTTTGTGATTTCTAGCAACCAAATTCATTGTAACATGTGAATTGAAGTAATAAATGATTGTCAAACCAACCTCATAGTAGTTTAGTTGTAAAATAATAGATTGAATGAGATTGAGCGAGTTGTTAACGTTCAACATACATTTAATGTTCTACAACTAATCATCACTAGTTAGTTGTAATTGTTATTCGTTTTTATACCTTACTTCACTAATGTTAGCATAGATATTAAACAATAAACTAATACTATTCCGGAATATTACAAACACACCAACATGAGAAAAAAAGATCAAATTTGAAGGATGAATATTAGTAGGGACCGCAAATAGGTCCCTAATAAGGCAATAGGGACCGCACTACGGTCCCTGTTTAATATTAGTGACCTAACTGCGGTCCCTAATATTTAATAGGGACCGCAGTTAGGTCACTAATTTTACTTAGGGACCGATGTGCGGTCCCTGTTGCCATATTAGTGACCTAAGTTAGGTCCCTACTAATATTCATCCTTGAAATTTGAATTTTTTTGATTGATGTTGGTGTGTTTGTGATTTCTAGCAACCAAATTCATTGTAACATGTGAATTGAAGTAATAAATGATTGTCAAACCAACCTCATAGTAGTTTAGTTGTAAAATAATAGATTGAATGAGATTGAGCGAGTTGTTAACGTTCAACATACATTTAATGTTCTACAACTAATCATCACTAGTTAGTTGTAATTGTTATTCGTTTTTATACCTTACTTCACTAATGTTAGCATAGATATTAAACAATAAACTAATACTATTCCGGAATATTACAAACACACCAACATGAGAAAAAAAGATCAAATTTGAAGGATGAATATTAGTAGGGACCGCAAATAGGTCCCTAATAAGGCAATAGGGACCGCACTACGGTCCCTGTTTAATATTAGTGACCTAACTGCGGTCCCTAATATTTAATAGGGATCGCAGTTAGGTCACTAATTTTACTTAGGGACCGATGTGCGGTCCCTGTTGCCATATTAGTGACCTAAGTTAGGTCCCTACTAATATTCATCCTTGAAATTTGAATTTTTTTGATTGATGTTGGTGTGTTTGTGATTTCTAGCAACCAAATTCATTGTAACATGTGAATTGAAGTAATAAATGATTGTCAAACCAACCTCATAGTAGTTTAGTTGTAAAATAATAGATTGAATGAGATTGAGCGAGTTGTTAACGTTCAACATACATTTAATGTTTTACAACTAATCATCACTAGTTAGTTGTAATTTATATTCATTTTTATACCTTACTTCACTAATGTTAGCATAGATCTTAAACAATAAACTAATTTTATTCCGGAATATTACAAACACACCAACATGAGAAAAAAAGATCAAATTTGAAGGATGAATATTAGTAGGGACCGCAAATAGGTCCCTAATAAGGCAATAGGGACCGCACTACGGTCCCTGTTTAATATTAGTGACCTAACTGCGGTCCCTAATATTTAATAGGGATCGCAGTTAGGTCACTAATTTTACTTAGGGACCGATGTGCGGTCCCTGTTGCCATATTAGTGACCTAAGTTAGGTCCCTACTAATATTCATCCTTGAAATTTGAATTTTTTTGATTGATGTTGGTGTGTTTGTGATTTCTAGCAACCAAATTCATTGTAACATGTGAATTGAAGTAATAAATGATTGTCAAACCAACCTCATAGTAGTTTAGTTGTAAAATAATAGATTGAATGAGATTGAGCGAGTTGTTAACGTTCAACATACATTTAATGTTTTACAACTAATCATCACTAGTTAGTTGTAATTTATATTCATTTTTATACCTTACTTCACTAATGTTAGCATAGATCTTAAACAATAAACTAATTTTATTCCGGAATATTACAAACACACCAACATGAGAAAAAAAGATCAAATTTGAAGGATGAATATTAGTAGGGACCGCAAATAGGTCCCTAATAAGGCAATAGGGACCGCACTACGGTCCCTGTTTAATATTAGTGACCTAACTGCGGTCCCTAATATTTAATAGGGACCGCAGTTAGGTCACTAATTTTACTTAGGGACCGATGTGCGGTCCCTGTTGCCATATTAGTGACCTAAGTTAGGTCCCTACTAATATTCATCCTTGAAATTTGAATTTTTTTGATTGATGTTGGTGTGTTTGTGATTTCTAGCAACCAAATTCATTGTAACATGTGAATTGAAGTAATAAATGATTGTCAAACCAACCTCATAGTAGTTTAGTTGTAAAATAATAGATTGAATGAGATTGAGCGAGTTGTTAACGTTCAACATACATTTAATGTTTTACAACTAATCATCACTAGTTAGTTGTAATTTATATTCATTTTTATACCTTACTTCACTAATGTTAGCATAGATCTTAAACAATAAACTAATTTTATTCCGGAATATTACAAACACACCAACATGAGAAAAAAAGATCAAATTTGAAGGATGAATATTAGTAGGGACCGCAAATAGGTCCCTAATAAGGCAATAGGGACCGCACTACGGTCCCTGTTTAATATTAGTGACCTAACTGCGGTCCCTAATATTTAATAGGGACCGCAGTTAGGTCACTAATTTTACTTACAGACCGATGTGCGGTCCCTGTTGCCATATTAGTGACCTAAGTTAGGTCCCTACTAATATTCATCCTTGAAATTTGAATTTTTTTGATTGATGTTGGTGTGTTTGTGATTTCTAGCAACCAAATTCATTGTAACATGTGAATTGAAGTAATAAATGATTGTCAAACCAACCTCATAGTAGTTTAGTTGTAAAATAATAGATTGAATGAGATTGAGCGAGTTGTTAACGTTCAACATACATTTAATGTTTTACAACTAATCATCACTAGTTAGTTGTAATTTATATTCATTTTTATACCTTACTTCACTAATGTTAGCATAGATCTTAAACAATAAACTAATTTTATTCCGGAATATTACAAACACACCAACATGAGAAAAAAAGATCAAATTTGAAGGATGAATATTAGTAGGGACCGCAAATAGGTCCCTAATAAGGCAATAGGGACCGCACTACGGTCCCTGTTTAATATTAGTGACCTAACTGCGGTCCCTAATATTTAATAGGGACCGCAGTTAGGTCACTAATTTTACTTAGGGACCGATGTGCGGTCCCTGTTGCCATATTAGTGACCTAAGTTAGGTCCCTACTAATATTCATCCTTGAAATTTGAATTTTTTTGATTGATGTTGGTGTGTTTGTGATTTCTAGCAACCAAATTCATTGTAACATGTGAATTGAAGTAATAAATGATTGTCAAACCAACCTCATAGTAGTTTAGTTGTAAAATAATAGATTGAATGAGATTGAGCGAGTTGTTAACGTTCAACATACATTTAATGTTTTACAACTAATCATCACTAGTTAGTTGTAATTTATATTCATTTTTATACCTTACTTCACTAATGTTAGCATAGATCTTAAACAATAAACTAATTTTATTCCGGAATATTACAAACACACCAACATGAGAAAAAAAGATCAAATTTGAAGGATGAATATTAGTAGGGACCGCAAATAGGTCCCTAATAAGGCAATAGGGACCGCACTACGGTCCCTGTTTAATATTAGTGACCTAACTGCGGTCCCTAATATTTAATAGGGACCGCAGTTAGGTCACTAATTTTACTTACAGACCGATGTGCGGTCCCTGTTGCCATATTAGTGACCTAAGTTAGGTCCCTACTAATATTCATCCTTGAAATTTGAATTTTTTTGATTGATGTTGGTGTGTTTGTGATTTCTAGCAACCAAATTCATTGTAACATGTGAATTGAAGTAATAAATGATTGTCAAACCAACCTCATAGTAGTTTAGTTGTAAAATAATAGATTGAATGAGATTGAGCGAGTTGTTAACGTTCAACATACATTTAATGTTTTACAACTAATCATCACTAGTTAGTTGTAATTTATATTCATTTTTATACCTTACTTCACTAGTGTTAGCATAGATCTTAAACAATAAACTAATACTATTCCGGAATATTACAAACACACCAACATGAGAAAAAAGATCAAATTTGAAGGATGTATATTAGTAGGGACCGCAAATAGGTCCCTAATAAGGCAATAGGGACCGCACTACGGTCCCTGTTTAATATTAGTGACCTAACTGCGGTCCCTAATACTTAATAGGGACCGTAGTTAGGTCACTAATTTTACTTAGGGACCGATGTGCGGTCCCTGTTGCCATATTAGTGACCTAAGTTAGGTCCCTACTAATATTCATCCTTGAAATTTGAATTTTTTTGATTGATGTTGGTGTGTTTGTGATTTCTAGCAACCAAATTCATTGTAACATGTGAATTGAAGTAATAAATGATTGTCAAACCAACCTCATAGTAGTTTAGTTGTAAAATAATAGATTGAATGAGATTGAGCGAGTTGTTAACGTTCAACATACATTTAATGTTCTACAACTAATCATCACTAGTTAGTTGTAATTGTTATTCGTTTTTATACCTTACTTCACTAATGTTAGCATAGATATTAAACAATAAACTAATACTAATCCGGAATATTACAAACACACCAACATGAGAAAAAAAGATCAAATTTGAAGGATGAATATTAGTAGGGACCGCAAATAGGTCCCTAATAAGGCAATAGGGACCGCACTACGGTCCCTGTTTAATATTAGTGACCTAACTGCGGTCCCTAATATTTAATAGGGACCGCAGTTAGGTCCCTAATTTTACTTAGGGACCGATGTGCGGTCCCTGTTGCCATATTAGTGACCTAAGTTAGGTCTCTACTAATATTCATCCTTGAAATTTGAATTTTTTTGATTGATGTTGGTGTGTTTGTGATTTCTAGCAACCAAATTCATTGTAAGATGTGAATTGAAGTAATAAATGATTGTCAAACCAACCTCATAGTAGTTTAGTTGTAAAATAATAGATTGAATGAGATTGAGCGAGTTGTTAACGTTCAACATACATTTAATGTTCTACAACTAATCATCACTAGTTAGTTGTAATTGTTATTCGTTTTTATACCTTACTTCACTAATGTTAGCATAGATATTAAACAAAAAACTAATACTATTCCGGAATATTACAAACACACCAACATGAGAAAAAAAGATCAAATTTGAAGGATGAATATTAGTAGGGACCGCAAATAGGTCCCTAATAAGGCAATAGGGACCGCACTACGGTCCCTGTTTAATATTAGTGACGTAACTGCGGTCCCTAATATTTAATAGGGACCGCAGTTTGGTCACTAATTTTACTTAGGGACCGATGTGCGGTCCCTGTTGCCATATTAGTGACCTAAGTTAGGTCCCTACTAATATTCATCCTTGAAATTTGAATTTTTTTGATTGATGTTGGTGTGTTTGTGATTTCTAGCAACCAAATTCATTGTAACATATGAATTGAAGTAATAAATGATTGTCAAACCAACCTCATAGTAGTTTAGTTGTAAAATAATAGATTGAATGAGATTGAGCGAGTTGTTAACGTTCAACATACATTTAATGTTCTACAACTAATCATCACTAGTTAGTTGTAATTGTTATTCATTTTTATACCTTACTTCACTAATGTTAGCATAGATCTTAAACAATAAAATAATACTATTCCGGAATATTACAAACACACCAACATGAGAAAAAAAGATAAAATTTGAAGGATGAATATTAGTAGGGACCGCAAATAGGTTCCTAATAAGGCAATAGGGACCGCACTGCGGTCCCTGTTTAATATTAGTGACCTAACTGCGGTCCCTAATTTTTAATAGGGACTGCAGTTAGGTCACTAATTTTCCTTAGGGACCGCTGTGCGGTCCCTGTTGCCATATTAGTGACTTAAGTTAGGTCCCTACTAATATTCATCCTTGAAATTTGAATTTTTTTGATTGATGTTGGTGTGTTTGTGATTTCTAGCAACCAAACTCATTGTAACATGTGAATTGAAGTAATAAATGATTGTCAAATCAACCTCATAGTAGTTTAGTTGTAAAATAATAGATTGAATGAGATTGAGCGAGTTATTAACGTTCAACATACATTTCATGTTCTACAACTAATCATCACTAGTTAGTTGTAATTGTTATTCGTTTTTATACCTTACCTCACTAATGTTAGCATAGATATTAAACAATAAACTAATACTATTTCGGAATATTACAAACACACCAACATGAGAAAAAAAGATCAAATTTGAAGGATCAATATTAGTAGAGACCACAAATATGTCCCTAATAAGGCAATAGGGACCGCACTACGGTCCCTGTTTAATATTAGTGACCTAAGTACGGTCCCTAATATTTAATAGGGATCGCAGTTAGGTCACTAATTTTCCATATGGACCGCTGTGCGGTCCCTGTTGCCATA
Source organism: Linaria vulgaris (assembly GCA_948329865.1). NCBI lineage: Eukaryota > Viridiplantae > Streptophyta > Magnoliopsida > Lamiales > Plantaginaceae > Linaria > Linaria vulgaris. The sequence continues at coordinate 18,614,165 of OX415250.1, read as the reverse complement.
TTAGTGACCTAAGTTAGGTCCCTACTAATATTCATCCTTGAAATTTGAATTTTTTTGATTGATGTTGGTGTGTTTGTGATTTCTAGCAACCAAACTCATTGTAACGTGTGAATTGAAGTAATAAATGATTGTCAAACCAACCTCATAGTAGTTTAGTTGTAAAATAATAGATTGAATGAGATTGAGCGAGTTATTAACGTTCAACGTACATTTCATATTCTACAACTAATCATCACTAGTTAGTTGTAATTGTTATTCGTTTTTATACCTTACTTCACTAATGTTAGCATAGATATTAAACAATATATTAATACTATTCCGGAATATTACAAACACACCAACATGAATAAAAAAAAAATCAAATTTGAAGGATGAATATTAGTAGGGACCGCACTTAGGTCCCTAATAAGACAACAGGGACCGCGATGCGGTCCCTATTTAAAATTAGTGACCTAACTGCGGTCACTATTAATAATTAGGGACCGCAGTATTTAAAATTAGTGACCTAACTGCAGTCCCTAATTATTATTAATAGTGACCGCAATTAGGTCACATATATGGGCAATAGGGACCGCATTTAGGTCCCTATTGACAACGACTAGTGTCAATAGGGACCTAATTGCGGTCCCTATTTGGGTTGGGACTTTCAGGGACCTAAATTAGGTCGCTGTTATTTTCAGCGACCTAATTTAGGTCGCTGTTATTTTCAACGACCTAATTTAGGTCCCTGATGCCTATTAAGACTTTCAGTGACCTAAATTAGGTCGCTGTTGCCTTCAGCGGTCACTGAAGGCGAGCGACCTAATGTAGGTCACTAACTGGGCGGTCCCTATTGACCGCCCAGTCTTGTAGTGGGCCGAACATAACAATTAGAAATTGTTGACAGTGAGAAGATCAATTGAAAATATTTCAATGGAATGGAATGAATTGAATTGTGAAATGTGATAGAAAGTGTGTATACAAATACACGTCTAAAAATAGAGCGAAAAGAAGTTGAAACCGAAATCTAATTAACTCCTAACAAACTGACACCTAACTATCATAAACTACAAAATTCACTTTATCCACTACAAAAAAATGGGGTCATTCGGGACCGCCAGGGCGGTCGCGAATGACCTTTTGGCGGTAGCAGATGGTAATTCGTGACCGGTCGGCGGTCGCCGATGACCTGTCGCGGAAGGCCTCGGTCGTTGGTCCTCCGTGACCGTTGAGCGATCGCGGAAAGTCATTTCGTGACCGCTTGGCGGTCACGAATGACCCCGCAGTCATCCGCGAATGACTCCGTGACCGCCTGGCGGTCGCGGATGCCCCCGGGATCATCCGTGACCGCCTGGCGGTCGCGGATGCCCCCGGGATCATCCGCGACCGCCGGGCGGTCACGAATTATGTTCATACTATTCGTGACCGCCCGACGGTCACAAAAGCCCCTGAACGAATTAAAAAAAATCCGAAGAATAGTGAAGAAAAGTGTTTGGGTTTTTCTTTTTGGTATATGAAAAGAAAAGAATAGAAGAAAAGTGTTGGGGATTTTTTTGGGGAATGGAAGATAAGAAGAGAAGAGAAATGGTTGGAGTTTTTGTTTTAGAAAAGAAGGAAAAGTGTTGTAGATTTGAAAAAAAAAGAGAGGAGTAAGTGGTGGGTTTTTTGGAAAGTATAATTTGAGTGTGTTTTGAAAATTAGTGGGTATATATAAAATTTTGAATTTTTGAAAAATTTGAATTTTCTCCCGAATCCCGCTAAATTTTAGTGTCTTTCGTGACCACCTGGCGGTCATGAAATCATCCGCGACCGCTTAGCGGTCACGAAGGCATCCACGACAGCCTGGCGGTCGCCCCATTTCCTTCGTGACCGCCAGGCGGTGGCGAAATACTCTCATTCGTGACCACATGACAGTCACTAATAACCCTCAATTCAAAATTTGTTGATTTTCGTTTGTTTATTTAAGTTGAGTTGTTTGTAAAATTGATAAAATAGTTAATACGAAGTAAATTATAAGGTTTTATCACACAATCACATATAACAATTAAAACGACTAGGTATATATGATGATTAGTTGTAAACATAAAATATGTTATTCGTTCATAACTCGCCTAATCACATCTAATCTACTATTTTGATAAGTTAATTACTAATGGTTTACTAATTTATTACATCAATTCACATGTAGTAATGAGACTTGTTGTCAAAAATCATAAGCACGTCAAGATCGTTCCATAAAATCAAAAACTTTTATATGAATGTTATTAGTGACCGCCCGACGGTCACGAAAGAATTCGCGACCGCTTGGCGGTCACGAACATTCTTCGCGATCGCCGAGCGGTCACGAATGAAGGTCATTAGTTTTTTTTTCTTTTAGGTAGTTTTTTTAATGTTATTTAAGGTGTGTTGTTTGTTAAATTGATAAAATAGTAACTACAAAATAAATTATAAGTTTTTATCGCACAATCGCATATAACAATTAAAACAACTACGTATATGAAGATTAGTTGTAAAACGTAAAATAGGTTATTCGTTCATAACTCGCCTAATCACATCTAATCTAATATTTTGATAAGTTAATTACTAATATTTTACTAATTTATTACTTCAATTCACATGTAGTAATGAGACTTGTTGCCAAAAACTATAAACACATCAAGATCGTTCCATAAAATAAAAAATTTTATATGAATGTTATTAGTGATTGTCGGGCGATCACGAAAGAATCTGCGACCGCCTGACGGTCACGAAAGACTCTCATTCGTGATTGTCGAGCGGTCACGAATGAGGGTCTTTATTTTTTTTCCTTTCAAGTAGTTTTTTTTAAGTTATTTAAGGCGTTGTTTGTTAAATTGATAAAGTAGTAACTACGAGATAAATTATAAGGTTTTATCACACAATCGCATATGACAATTGAAACAATTAGGTATATATGATGATTAGTTGTACAACATAAAATGGGTTATTCGTTAATAACTCGCCTAATCACGTCTAATCTACTATTTTAGTAAGTTAATTATTAATGTTTTACTAATTTATTACTTCAATTCACATGTAGTAATGAGACTTGTTGTCAAAAATCATAAACATATCAAGATCGTTCAATAAAATAAAAAATGTTTATATGTATGTTATTAGTGACCGCCCGGCAGTCACGAAAGACCCTCTTTCGTGACTGCCCGACGATCACCAATAATATCTCGTGACCGCCCGGTGGTCACGAAATAATCTGCGACTGCGTGGCGGTCACGAACATTCTTCGCGACTGCTCCGACACATCGGCGACCGCCCAACGGTCACCAGCTGGCGGTCACGGAAGACCCCAGTTTTTTGTAGTGTTAAGCTTTGTACTTTGTGTATCGGCATTAATGATTTGGATATCTTCCCCTCAAGGGGAGGTTGTTGAGGATCACCAAAGCCCAACTTGAAACGCCAATGATGGAACAAATCTAGAGCCAAGGACTTAATAAAGAAGTCAACAACCTGAGAGACAACCTGACAATGTTAAGGGGAAGAAATCATAACTTGTAGCAGTCTATGAACTCATGACAATCAATGTCAAGATGCTTGGTTCTTTCATAAAAGATTGGATTTTAAGTGATGTGAACCGCCGACTTATTATCATATAGTAGAGGAATGGGATAAAGGACAATAAGTTGGAGATCGTGAGAATGTAACTGATATATTGGACCTCACAAGTGTTAGAGGACATGGTTATATACTCATCTTCAGTAGAACTTCTGGAAACAATAGTCTGTTTCTTAGTCTTCCAAGTTCCAGCTTATCACGAAGTCCCCAATAAAAATGCAGAATCCAGTAAGAGACTTGTGAGTGTCCAAGCAAGAAACCCAGTCAGCTTCACTAAAGGCCGTAAGAGTGAGCTGAGATCCAACATGATAAAACAAAATTAGACAAGGACATCGTTTAAGGTAACATAGCACCCGTAGAGCAACTTTCTAGTGATCATCATTAGGAGATTGCATAAAGTGAGTGAGCTGGTTGGCCATATAACATATGTCAGGCCTGGTCATTTTAGATATAAAAGTCTGCCAACCAATCTTCTATACTTCTTAGATTGTGTGAAAGGAGGACCATCAGTAGTGAGCTTCAAACATTTTGATACAAAGAATTTCAATAGGTTTGGCTCCAAGCATACAAGTGTCGTTGAGTTAGCATACAAGTGTCAATAATGTATTTCCTCTAGTTAATGTACGAGACAGATCTCAGTAACTCCAGGACGAGAAACTACGTAGCAGAGCCTAAATCCTTAGTAGCACATGTAGTGTGTCATAAGGATTTTATGTCATTGATGAGGGTGATATTAGGACCTGCAATTAAGACATCATCCACATAGACCAAAAGAGAAATGAATGTGTTGCTTGCCCCTTAGTGAACATGCAATTGCCAAACTTTGACTCATAACACCAATAGGAAATCAGACACTTAGTGAACTAAACATTCCATTGCCTCAAGGCCTGCTTGATTCCATGAAGGGATTTGTTCAAGTTGCAAACCTGACCATGAAAATTTTAATGTACCCCTCAGGTGGTTTCAAGTATATGTCTTTATCCAGAAAAGCATTGAGAAGTGCATTGTTAATATCAACCTGATGCAGATGTCTACTGAAGTTAGTACTCATAACCAAGAGTATTCTCGTTGTCACAAGCTTTACCACAAGGGATAAGTTATCTATATAGTCAAGACCAAACACCTGATTATAAACAATTTCCACCAATTTGACTTTATGCCCATCCACATAACCATCATGCTTTAATTTTGTTTTTGATCACCCATTTAGAGCTAAATGGGTGCTTACCTGAGGTAAAAAAACTAAGTAACATGTGTTGTTAGTCTCCAAATCTTGGGTCTCAGCATCCATGGTCTTAGCCCAGTCACTGCTGGTGCAGACTTCCTTGTAAGTTATTGGTTTAGACTATAATGATAAGTTAGCTAGGTAGGATGTATGAGAATGAACTAAAGATGGATTGGTGGTATAAGGATAGTAATAGAAATATATGAGCGGTTGAGATTGGAGACATGTGAATGAGTACTAATAGGTTTAGTGGCATAGGTTAGAAAATAATCTTTAAAGTTAAGGTGTGCTGGCTTAGAGATTACTCTGCTACTCATTCTCGGAGCAAAAACAGGTACAATAGCAGCACAAGACATATCAGGTAAGCATCACCAGGGTCTGGAGGAGTGCTCAGTGTTTATATAAATATGGTGATTTGTGTGGTGTGTGTGGGCTGGAAAACAATATGAGGAGGAGCCACCAATGAAACAGTTATGGGAGAGGAGAGGCATAAGTCTGAATGTTGTTAGAGGACAAGGGAAATATGGTCTCACAAAACTTCACAGCTCCATTGATAATAATTTTCTTCTAAAGAAAGTAGTATATCTAGTAAGTCTTTTGGCCTAAGGAAAAGCCCATGAAACAACCTTTTAAAGCTTTGGGGGCAAGTTTGTCTTTGTGAGGTTGAGTGTTAGTGTAGTAACATAGACAACCAAACACTTTGAGCAAAGACAAATCGGGTTTACTCATGTGTAACTTATGGTAGGAAGTGCACCAAGTCAAGAGTTTAGTAGGAATCATGTTGACAATATAGGTGACCATTAGAATGGCATGACGCCATAAAGAAGATGGATAATTTGCTTGAAAAAGTAGTGCTCTAGTGACCTATAGGAGGCGTCTATGCTTCCTTTTGACCACGCCATTATACTGAGGTGTGTATGAAGTGGACTTTTGATGTATGATTACATGAGAAGAGAACATGAGTTGACATTCATCACTTGTGAATTCAACACCATTATAAGATCTGCATGGCAGAACAACTTTATTTTACTGGGCTTTAACTTGAAATATCAAATGTTCCAGAGTAGATGTGACTAGAGTCTTGTTTCTTAGGAGATACGTCCATGTACATTTACTTTAATCATCCACAACAGTCAAAACATAGTTAGCATTGGATGTACTAAGAACTTTGTAAGGGCAATTCAAAAAGTAAAGTTGAATGAAAAGCACTTTGAGGAAAATGAGGTTTGGGTTTTTTAACCTAATGACTTATATCACATGATTGCATAGCTACATCAGAAGATGATAAATGAGGAACACAGTCCATATGCTGCATATTAATAGGTGAAGCATGACCTAACTTACTGAGCCAAAGAGAAATAGTACTCTACAATTTATCACAAGGCGTAAAAGTAAAACATGAGATATTTAAAACAAAATTTTTATGAGGATCTAAGAGGTAGAGGTCACTAACTAGATGTCCCACGTTAATGACCTTATCAGTTTGAAGGTCCTACAAAATGAATTTAGTAGGTATGAAAGTGAACTTCAAGTAAGCATTAACAGAGACTTTAGGCACAAAAATCAAGTTAAACTTGAAGTTGATGAGATGCAAGGCCTTCTGCAAAGTGAGTTTGGAGTTCAAGGTGACATTTCCAGTGTTTGACCAATTTGATGGTACCATTAGGTGTAGGCCTTGTATAGGTTGTACATTACATAAGAAAAGTATATCAATAACCATGCGACAAAGCACGAGTATCTTGAATCCAACAACCATGTTTGGCAGTTAGAGGCGATGAAGCTAACATTCATACCAAAAATATTGTAAAAGTGGCAAAGTTCACTTGTCATGCATCTTGCTGCATCAATTGCAAAATCTAAGGCTGAGCCATCATATCTTTCAATAGAAATCCTAAGAAAGTGAATCAGGTTGCCCACTGTAGCTAGAAGCAACGAGTTTCTTCTCCATTAGATCCTTGTTCCAATCAAGTACTACAACCAGCTTGAAACATGTGTCCTTTGTATGGCCCTTGCCCTTGCAGAAGTCACATAGTCTATCATACTTCTTCTTAAAATTCTTACCCCCATAGATGAAGAAGAACTTTTGTGATAGGTACTTTTAGTAAACAAAGTATAGTTCTCAACATGTGCGACATAAGATAATTTAACCTCTCTATGCCTCTCAACCTTAAGGATCATAGCATAAGCCTTTTCAACAACAAGCAGTAGCAGCTCCGAACTGAGGATACCTCTCACAACATCAAAACCATCATTCAATCCCATGAGAAATTGCATCAATCTAGTTAGGGATAGAAAATCCAAAGAATGTTGAGCAATGTTACAAGTACACAGAGCAGCAACATCACAATGACAGGAATTAGCAGGTATGTCGCAACTTAACTCATCCCATATCGTCCTCAATTTAGTATTGTAAGTAGAAATAAATCTTGGCCTTATGAAATTGAAGCTACAACACGCTAAAATTGATAAAGGCAATGGCCATTGTTCATACTGTAATGCACCTCCAATTGGTGCCATAAGCAAGGAAACGTATTAGCAAACAGAAACGCATTACAGAGCTCTTTCGAAATAGAGTCTAAAATCCATGAACACACCATAAAGTTTACACGAAGCCATTCCTCGTAATCAGAATGATCATAAGCTGGTTGGGGTATGGAACCAGTGATTAAACCGAGATTACGCTTGGCACCAACAGCGATCTTCACCGATATGCTCCATGGCAAGCTAAGTAATTCTCAATACCAGTGAGCGAGATAGAATTTAAAGACAAACCAGGATGAACCGCATTTTGTAGATATAGATAACCATTTGCAATGCGATTGTTAATTTTTTATGAAGCAGTATTTGTCGGATTGGAGGTGGCAGGGTTTGTCATTGAACGAAATCACGTGATAAAGGAATAAAAAAAAAAGCCTCTAAAACCAGAGAACGTTCGTCTGAGAAGTTGATAACCGGCGGTAGAGCGAAATTCATCTGGAGATTGATACCATGTTGAGAGGGAGAAGATTAACTGAAAATATTTCAGTGGAATATTATGAATTATACTGTGAGATACAATATGTGTAATTAAACACACGGTTGAAAAGAGGGGAAAATAAGTTGAAATTCGAAATCTAACTAACTTCCTACAAACTGAGAGCTAACTATCATAAACTACAAAACAACCCCTACGGTGTGTGGACTTTGAGAAATTGGCGCTAATAACTACAATGAAAATATCCTGCCACCGCGTGGAATATTAATTTGTAATATATTATTTTGGTCTTATTTCGTCACGGTAATAGAACACAGTAAAACAATACAATTGAAATATAATTAACCAAAATAATGTTAATCCAATAAAAGGAACGGACTAACTTTGTCCGGAACACCTACTATCTATTACAGATCTCGTATTGCTTAAGATATTCTAATAACAAATTCATATACGCATCGAATCCTGAAGGTTCGATGCGCGCCACGAATGATGTCGATTCAATGCTGATAGTATTCGATACCTGCTGATTCGATGTGCTGATGTCGAATTCGATGTGTTGATGTCGAATTCGCGGTGCTCGTGTCGAATGCCGTGTGGCCTCGAACGAAGGTGCATATCGAACAGACTTGTTCGATGTGGTAATAGTGGGACTTAGGTTCGATCTGCCTTGGAAGGCGAAGGCACGAGCCTGTATATAAGCCTCGTTTGGTGGGACCCCTAGACAGCTATAAAAGATGTATCGAACCGAGGTGGTTCGATGCGCGCATCGAATAAGGGCTATTCAATGCGCTAAAGATATCGAATTGGGCCAATTCGATAAAGGTTTTGGGCTGGCCCAATTCTCAGTGCTGGGCCAATCCGAAAATACCCCTATCACATAGTCCCCCCAGTTTGGGAGACATTGTCAAAGTGAGAACGGTTTCCAAACTTCCATTATACTTATTGTTGAGATATATAAAGGTATCGAATCGTGACTGTTCGATGCGTGTTGTTTATAGGCATCGAATTTGATGAATTCGATGCGCCGCATCGAATGAAGTAAATTCGACGCGTTCACGAAGCTTGGCGGCCCATGGGCCTATATATAAGGGTCCCCATACCCTGGCAATTTTTTATTTTCTTTCGCATAAGGAATTGTTTGTTCGCTTCTGAACCGTATCGAACAGAGGCTGTTCGATACGTGTCGTAGCGAATCTTGGAAATTCGATGCGCTCTTGACTTATTTTTTAATAGCGCGAAGCAATTAAAATTTAACTGAGGCTTCCATGGCCCGTACAAAATCTCGAAATCGCAGTAAAATTGTGATGTCGCCCGAGAACATTTATGATGCTCAGAGAGGAGACGAGCGAAATGAGCCCTCGGAGGCGGGCCCATCTACTGCCAACCTTGCACCGGAATATAATCCAGAGGTACCTAGAAATCTTTCCGACAACTGGGGTACGGGCCACTGTGATACGCCTCGAGCTGATCGTACTACCATAAGACTCGGTGGTGTTAGAGCTGGCACTCGGGTGCCTATTGTGAGCGATTTTGAACGTCACGAAAATGTTGCTACATGGAGATTGGTGTTGATGCCAACCTCTACTGGTGGACATATAAAAATTGGGACTAATTGCCAGATCCGGATAATGGGAGATATTGATGCATAAGACGAGAGAATTGCTGCCAATCTGGCCAGGTTTAATGCAGCTAACCCTACATTTATGAATAAACGAAAAGTAGATGAAGGGAGCTCCTCCCGTTCAGTCGGTGAGGACTGGTATACCTCCGCTAAAAGGAAATTGGTGGAAGAATAATTTTCTCGCGATGCTCAGGACATACCTCCGCCTCCACCTAGACGGCATCGACCTTCAGGGAATCCGAGACCGGCCTTGTAGGCAGTCTTGTTAATTATGATTTTCTCAGTGATGAGAATTCACAATCACTAAGCGCCCTATTGGGCGGATATAGGTTAAGAGAGGAGCAAGTTGGAGAGATAATGCAGAGTCTATGGTCTCAGCTGGATCGCCAAACCGTAATAAATCATCTGGGATATCAAGGTTTGGCTCGCTTTGGGCGCCTATTCTTTGCTGCTGTCATCATAGTAGTATATCGGCTATGCAGGGATTACAACAGTTTGGTTGAGGTGCAGAGCCAACACAATGATGTTGTCGACAATCTACGTGCTACTATTCGTAACGGGGATTATAGTTGCCGAAATGTGTTGAAACGTGCTAGGGAGGCGGAAACAATAGCGTCTAAGGCCACCCATAACAAACATGATGCCGAATTCAAGGCTAAGAAAGCAGAAGAGAATGCTGAAGCACTGCGCGCTGAATTATTGCGCTAAAAAAGGATAACGAATCCTTTAGGCGTGAGAATTTTTCTCTTCAAGCGTCAAATGTGGACGCAAAAAATGCTATTTCCAATTTGCGCCGTCGAATTCAATATTTTGAATCTGAAGATTACAAATGTGCAATCGTCCGAGATTTTACGCAAAGCAATGTTTATAAATTTCTGGAATTACTCCGCGGTGCTGCAGATCTGAAATACGGAATGGAATTCGGTGTTGATCAAGCTGGATATCTTGGGTACCTCAGAGAGGGTTTTTGCAAGGAAAAGCTTGATGCAAGTCGTAACTCGAGAATGGAGATCCCAGAGGCGAGCAATGATGATGATAATGAAGATTTACATACTCCTAGGCCTGATGATTCATTTTATGCCGTGTGGCGCAATCATAAAAAACCAAATGTGACCGGCTCAAGCTCTTTGAAATCGAGCTCACCTCTAACCCATAAATGAAAAGAAAAATTTACTCCTAGCGCTACTTTGAGCGAATCAGAGAACATTAAGAAAGCCCTTCACGATACTTTTGGTCAGAGCAATGGTGATTTAAAACCGCCTCCGAAAACTTCCAGGTCTACAATTTTTCTTCGGAGTCCTCCAAACACGAAGGGTTCTGAAAATGTTCCCCCTGCAGCCTCGGACAAAAGAAATAGGGTGGCAAGCGTACCTAAGACTTCTGGTCCTACAACAGTCTTGCCAGGTGGAACGTATACTACTCGAGGTGACAGAGTTTCTGTGCTGGCCAGTAATGTACCTGATCAATCATTTAGTGCACATAATCTGATTTCTCCATGTAGATATCAGCTCATCGATCCTATTGAAAGAGTTGAAGTTGTCTTGCCCGATGATTGGGCACAAACTGATGAATTGATTTTTACATAGGATCAAATTCATGGCAATTGTGCCAATTTTTCGTGTTCAGTGTGTGTGGTCCTTCGCCAAGACTCCCCCCATTCATCGAGTGAGTAGTGATATTTAGGTTACACTATTTTGTCGATATTAGGCCTTTTGTTTTGTATAGAGTCTTGTAACTCTTTTGCAGTTACTTTTTAATGAGAATGATTTTACCGTTTGACATTATAACCTTTGATTTACGTTTATGCGCATATTGGTTCTTTCCAATGCATTCCAAAGAACGTTATTTCATTCATTTGCTTGATGTTGAGTCAATATTTATCTGATGTTCAATAATGGTGTTTGATGTCGCGATGCATATCTAAAATTTTGATTGTGCTTGCTATGACAGGTGTGAGCCTTTTGAGCTATTATTATTATTATTATTATTATTATTATTATTATTATTATTATTATTATTATTATTATTATTATTATTATTATTATTATTATTATTAAGGCATTCATGATGTACCTGATAAATCAGATCACTCGGGCCTTTATCACGCTGTTATTGTGTCGATGACGATCATAAGAAACTGGACCAAATTTGGTCTTCTTATCCCATCGTCAAGTCCTTCCTTCTAGCATGAGGAGGTGGACCACTTTGGGTCTTCTTATCCCTCCGTCATGTTCTTCCTTCTGGCATGAGGGGTGGACCACTTTGGGCCTTCTTATCCCTCCGTCATGTTCTTCCTTCTGGCATGAGGGAGTAGACCACTTTGGGCCTTCTTATCCCTTCGTCGTGTTCTTCCTTCTGGCATGAGGGGGTAGACCACTTTGGGTCTTCTTATCCCTTCGTCGTGTTCTTCCTTCTGGTATGAGGGGGTGGACCACTTTGGGCCTTCTTATCCATCCGTCATGTTCTTCCTTCTGGCATGAGGGGGTGGACCACTTTGGGCCTTCTTATCCCTCCGTCATGTTCTTCCTTCTGCCATGAGGGGGTGGACCACTTTGGGCCTTCTTATCACTCCGACATGTTCTTCCTTCTGGCATGAACGGGTGGACCACTTTGGGTATTCTTATCCATCCGTCATGTTCTTCCTTCTGGCATGAGGGGGTGGACGACTTTGGGCCTTCTTATCCCTCCATCATACGCTTTCTTCTGACATGAGGGGGTGGACCACTTTGGGCCTTCTTATCCCACCGTCATGTTCTACCTGTGCCATTTGATGAATAGATATTTGAAGTTAATAATTCATAGAGGATTAATATCAATCAAAGTGTATGTAATATAATATTTGATGAAATTTATTCAATTTTATGCATAATAAGGCCTGATATGTTGCACATTCCATGGACGTTTCTGTTGAATTCCGCTTAGAGACTACAAATAATAGTATCCTCGTGAACTTGCTCGCGTGACTCTGAAAGGCCCTTCCCATTTTGGTTCAAGATTTCCGATATGCTGTTTAGCTGCAATGCTTCTCAGAATCAAATCTCCTACTTCAAAATTCCTGAATTGAACTCTTTTATGATAGCTTTTGGCCATCGCTGCCTTAAAAGCGACAGCACGTTGATACGCATCCTCCCTTGTCGATCATATCATATCCAAATCCATTTGTCTCAATCGAGCCGATTGTTCTGGATCGTAATCAGTAATTCTGCGCGTTGGCATACCTATCTCTGCATGTAATACAACTTTAGAGCCATAAACAAGAACGAACGGGGTCTCCCCCTGTGGATGTTCTCGGGGTCGTTCTATATGCCCATAATATTCCTTGAAGCTCTTCCGACCATGTTTTTTCTGTACTTCTCACCCTCCTTTTGAGATAATCCTTCAATGTTTTGTTAATGGATTACGTTTGACCATTGGATTGTGGATGATACACTGAAGTGAGATTGTGTGATATCTTTAATTTTCCGAACCATGATTTTATCTCCTTTCCGCTAAATTGCGTGCCGTTATCAATCATATTCTTCTCTGTGATTGACGTTATAGCTTCTTCCTCGACCCACTCACTATAATACTCAACTGCTACTATCAAGTTTCGTTTTTGTCCTTTGGTGGGTGGAAATGGGCCCACAATATCAATTCCCCACTGATCAAATGAACATGCTACATCGATGAGTTGTAGCTGACGTGCTGGTCTATGAATGAGACGAGCATGGTATTGGCAACTATCACATTTCCTCGAGAAATCCGTTGCATCTTTAAGTAGAGTTGGCCAATAATATCCTTGACGCAATATCCGTTGAGCTAAAGCTCGTCCCACATAATGATTTCCACAACAACCTGCATGGATTTCTTTCATAACATACTCAGCTTGAGTAGGAGTCAAACATCTCAACAATGGTCCTTCGAAATATCTTTTATATAATTCTCCATTGCTGATAGTAAATCTATAAGCCTTATAACGCATTCTGCGATGTGCATTTGGATCTGCTGTGAGAATGACCTGCTGAAGATAATTCATGATTTCGTCCTTCCAGAATGGGTCTTCTTATATTGCCAATACAAACTCCACCCGTGCTTCAGTGGTAATATATTTTGATATCCCAATCGAAGGTTTATCACCGACCATAAGTGTGATTCGTTTTTCCACCAGAATATCTGAAGAAGTTGCGAATTTAGAAAGCGCATCTGCTTTTGCATTGCCATCCCTAAAGATCTGAGTTATATCAAAGAATTTGAAGTTCTTTGCCAATTCTTTAACCTTAGCGGCATACAACTTCATAGTTTCCTCACGTGTCTCATATTTTCCCGAAAAGTGTTTGCCACCAAGAGCGAGTCGGTGAATACGTCCAGATGTTCAATGTTGAGTCCGAGTGCCATTTTGACCCCGACAATTATTGCTTCGTATTCGGCTTCGTTATTTGTTACCGTGTAATTCAAGCTAATAGCTAATTCAAATTCCCTTCGCTCCGGGGACAAAAAATGTATTCCAATTCCCCCTCCGTGAGTGGTGGCAGATCCACCAGTGTGTAGTATCCACGTCGTTGTTACCCTGCTGGTTCCAACTTGGTTTGATATAGAAAAAATACCGCATGCGGTCTCAATTACACTGTTTCCCAAAGTCTCGACCATGAAATATGCTAAAGCCTGTGCTTTGATTGCAACTCGTTGCTTAAACTCCAATCCGAACTCACTGAGTTCAATTGCCCATTTCACCAATCGACCAGAGGTTTCTGGCTTTGCCAACAGTTGCTTCAATGGTTTGTCTATTACCATGGTAATTGGGTGAGACTGAAAATACGGTTTCAACTTCCGAGCTGTAACAACAATTACTAATGCGAACAACTCTATCTCCAAGTAGTTTCTCTCCGCCCCTTGCAGTACTCTACTCACATAATGTATAGGTAATTGCTGAGTCCCTTTTTGCTTGAGTAATACTGTACTGATTGCATCTGTGGATACTGCCAAATAAAGATATAGCATTTCATTTTGCTCCGGTTTAGCTAACAACGACGGGCTTACCAGATAATTCTTCATTTGTCTAAAAGCCTCTTCACACTCCGACGTCCAAATAAAATATTTGTTCCGTTTCATCACTTTAAAGAAATGAAGATTCTTTTCGGCAGACGTTGATATAAATCTTCCTAAGGCCGTGAGACGGCCCACCAGACATTGAACATCCCTCACTATTCTTAGCGATGGTAGATCCAGTACTGGCTTTATTTTATCAGGGTTGGCTTCAATTTCTCTTTCATTTACCACATATCCTAGAAATTTCCCAGCCGTTACCCCAAAAGTGCATTTTTTAGGGTTTAGTTTCATTCCGTAGGTCCTCATTATAGTGAAAACCTCATCCAAATGTCGCACATGCTCATCGGCTTTAAGACTCTTTACTAGCATATCGTCAATATACACTTCCATTGATTTTCCAATTTGATCGTAAAATATTTTAGCTACTAGCCTCTGAAATGTTGCTCCCGCATTCTTCAATCCGAACGACATTACCCTATAACAATACACTCTGGTATCTGTGACAAATGTTGTCTTGCTCTGATCTTGCACTGCCATGAAGATTTGATGAAACCCACTCTTCGCATCCATCATGCTCAGCAAAGTACATCCTGTTGTAGAATCCACAAGTAGATCTATCCGAGGCAACGGAAAAGGATCTCTCGGGCAATGCTTATTTAAATCTGTATAATCTACACACATTTTCCATGTAGCTTCTTTTTTCAAGACTAACACAATATTGCTCAACCATTCTGACAATCTTTATTCGATAACTGCTGATTCGATGTGCTGATGTCGAATTCGATGTGTTGATGTCGAATTCGAGGTGCTCGTGTCGAATGTTGTGTGGCTTCGAACGAAGGTGCGTATCGAACAGACTCATTCGATGTGGTAATTGCGGGACTTAGGTTCGATATGCCTTGGAAGGCGAAGGCACGGGCCTATATATAAGCCTCGTTTGGTGGGACCCCTAGACAGCTGTAGAAGGCGTATCGAACCGAGGTGGTTCGATGCGCGCATCAAATAAGGGCTATTCGATGCGCTAAAGATATCGAATTGGGCCAATTCGATACGGTTTTGGGCCGGCCTAATCCTCAGTGCTGGGTCAATCCTAAAATACCCCTATCATATATAATGATCAGGATCAACTGACTTGTAGAGTGAATTAGGCAAACTGAGTCGTGAGCTGAGAAATTAGATTGTAATTCAACTTGGATGAAAAGAGAAAAAAAGGTCCTTAACATATATGTATAGTCATTTTGCCTATATTAACAATTTCTCCCTTATAAGGGTCACACGAGATGGCAGATGGTGACATCCTTTTTGTTTTTGTTTTTTTATGAATGTGACATGATAACATCTCTAGATATTCTAGTAAAACATTACAGTATTTTCCACGGCGACTCGTGTAAACAAAATGTTTGGCTCATTGCTCACTTTTATAGATTAAAGGTTTAAGATTTAAACGAGTCAAAAGTTGAGGTATTTTAATTTTCTTATTCAGAATCAATAAATAGGTAGTAAAAGCTACTTTATTTAATTATTAAAACTACAGATATAGAAGATAACTGAGAATGAGAACCTTAAAGTACTCTAAGGATATGCATCAAATTGAAAGAAAAGGAACTCGCTTGAACAAATCTCAAAGGAATTCCAATAATTGTGCAATGTGTCACTTATCTGAGACACACATCATCACGTTAGAAGTTTCAAAGTCCTAATTAGACGAAATATCCATAAGTACACAGTCGTCACTTTTTAAATTTTGTTTCAGTTGACGAATAATTGCGTGCTCAAATTGAGGGTGGCATACGGCTGAGAGTCTCGCACGTCGTCGCAAATCTAGCTAGTTTTAGTTGCCCCGAAGGAATATATATTATTTGCTTCTTCATAAATATAATGTGCAATTTTGCTCAATTACTTGCTGACAGCTGCCCGAAGAGATTGATTCTTTTTGGCGCCAAATGTTCTTATTCTCGATATATTCTAAAATGTTCTAAACTTCCCTTGCATGAGATACGCAAATCCTATTATATTATCTACAATATTTTATAGCCGTAGCATATTTATAAGTTCGCATAACATGTGGATCTCACCATTTATTCCAAAATTATTATACTTGATTAATATTGTGGATCTCACCACATATTCCAAATTCATTTTCTTGAGTTTATAATACATGCATTCACCATGAAAAAAGGATAATACCAATGAACTTTCCCGTACATTGCATTATAATCGAATATCAATGCACATCCCGCACCCTACGAGGAGTTTATAATAACCAAACAAATGTCTCTATAAATAGTGTTAATGTAAACTCTTAAGGCACTCCCCATTCCTGCAACCCTTTTTTTCCTTCTTAGTATACCAACACACATTTCCAGAATTATCTGAAATTAGTCAATTCTACTGTTGAAAGTTGAGCTCTAAATTCAATTTGTGAATAGATATGATAGAGTAAATTAACATCTATAATCAATTGGTGCTGGAGTTGACAGAAGATAGAGAGCACAAATGATGAGAATACAAAAGGGATGTTTTCTGTATCTCTCAATCTTTGTACTCTCTATACTTCTGTCATCACCTTCTTTCCCCTTGACCCTTTTCAGATATATCTCACTTTTTTCTGCTCATATCTTCTGTCATCACTTTCAGCTAATGAAAAATAAAGCTTTCCCTTGTAATGCAATTTCAGATTATGTTGTACACTTAGATTCTGTTGAATATGTATTCCATTTATAGTTTTTCTATTTTGACTCTGTTGTCGCATTTTACCTCACACGTTTTTACTTATTTAAATTAGCTGTTATATTAGTTTAGTTAATATAGGCGTTAACACAGTTGGATAACCTCTTCGAAGTATATATGCCAGGGAGACATAAGAATCTTAATTCCTATGTTAATTATGTGGTATACTTGGTTAGCTATAAACAATTCGAAGTACCAGGGAAAAAATGAATCATAAGTATATTATAAAGGCGGTAATGCATTACATTCTTCAAGTTCATCATAGAATTGTTGAGAAAAATCTACGGAAAGGAGAGCTTGACATTGCGATACGGTGGGGCTGCAACATTCGTCGAGAACCACAACCTCGAGTTACTTTGGTCAGTTGGGTCTGAGAATGGATGGGTTAAGATAAACTCAGACGCATGTTTGAAAGGGGGTGAGAGTCTCGTAGCAATGGGAGGTGTTATTCGGGATGCAAATGAAGGAGTCTTACTAATTTACAAACAGTTCCTAGGATTTGCTAGCATAAACGAAGCTGAAATCAAAGGAATTCTTGAAGGGCTAAAAGCTTGTATAGACAAAGGATGGCGGCGTGTATGGGTGGAGACGAATTCACAAATTGTTATTAAACTCATCACAGGTAAGAGCAATGGTGGGTGGAAGCTGTGTGACATGATTGAAAATATTCAACGCATAATGGATATCTTGAATATAAAGGTTTCTCATATATATAGAGAGGGGAACCAAGTAGCGGACAAATTGTTGAACTGCTTGATAATTGATGTGCCTTAATTGCCTTTTTGCATTCGTTTTCAAAATAAAAGCGCATGACATTCCCTTGCACACACAACACGAACACTACTGAGATTTTTATCTCACGCATACATTATTTCTCTATTGTTTTCAGCTTAGGTTTGAATCAACAAAGGACGAGTTCGTAGAGGAGTAGGGCGACTGACACAATGTTATTTTTCTTTTGATTGTCTAGTTTATTTAAGTTTTAAATCATGAAACTGTAAAACATTCTAGTTCAATTGCTTTCTTTATTAGTTGATTTGTTAAATGTTAAATCTTGTTAGCGCTATGCGCGATTTATTTCATTGACATTGGTTTAGTCTTTTTTATTGGGCTTGTTACGAGATTTGTTTAGCGTAAATTATGGGGCGTCACAATAATCCTCTCTCAAATCGCCAATACACCATTAATAAAAGTTGAATCATTTTGGTCTTCATGCGCTGATAATGATCACCTTTCAACTTCAATATGGTATCAATCGTTGGTTGATATTGGTACTGCAAATCTGCTGCAATCGTGTGCGATTTGGCTATTCAGACGACTTCTTCGCTTGCAACAGTCAAATCGATCATCTCCTTCGTGCGATATGTAATCGCACTGGTAAAATCTGATCTACTTTCTCTGTTATAAATTTGTTCACTCAAGAATGACTACTCCATGATCCTCCAAGAAGAGAATCATAGAGTTCTCACTACCACCCGTGCACCCATGGATACTCTTACCATGTTCACTAGATACTTGCCTCCAAGAACACCTTACATCCCGCAGCCCCCACAGGGCAACAATGGCCACAACAATGGTCCAAAATACTCCAAGCCTTATTTCTCCAAAAACAAGAAAAAGTTCTAGTGCACACATTGCAAGTATCATGGCCACACTGCAGACAAATGCTATCAGTTAATTGGTTATCCCCATGGATTGGAGGGACCAAGAGGAAAGAGGCCACCTCCACAACACTCAGCTAACTATGCTAACAATTCAGTAGGAGACACTTTTCAACCTGCTGGTATTGCTACTTAAAACAACACTGATCAACAAGCGCTCTTTGCTCAGTTTCTGGATTTTCAAGAGGCATAAACCATGGATAAGTCTAAGAAGCATCCACCATCTCCATACTATGGAGCTGCAGCCATGACTGATACATCCCAAACTTTTTCTTACTCTTGTTATTCTACTGAAAATGCAAAATTTTAATGGATTCTTGATAAAGGGGTAACATATCATATGATATGCAATCCTAACATGTTTATCTATGAACCTACTAAGATATCTATTATTGTTCATCTCACTCACAATAATCACACATCTGCTACACTCATAGGAGATGTTCAACTCATGCTAACATCATACTTAAGAATATTTTATATCGGCTTGCTTTCACATATAACTTATTGTCCATCTCTAAACTAACTCAGGTATCAAACCTGTGTTTATTGTTTCTCTGTTATACTTGTATTTTGCAGGACAATCTTGGAAAGGATAGGATTGATTGTGCTAGGTTGTTTAACAACCTTTATGGTCTTGATACTAGTAATACTGCTTTTTGTCCTTCTTTCAGTACTTCTTGTAATGCTGCTACTTCTATCTTCGAAACTTGGTATAGAAGATCAGGACATCCTGCTATTGAGAATCTGAGTTGCAATCCCGACTTACATATTACTCAATCAAATAAACTACATAATTGTGATGTTTTCCATCTTTCTAAACAGCATAACTTCCTTTCCCAGTGAGCAGTTCCAAATCTAATGGAGTCTTTGAGCTCATTCACTGTGATATCTGGGGTACATATAAAGTTACTTCTCATGAAGGATATAGATTATTCTTCACCATTGTTGATGATTATTCCAGGTGTACCTGAACCTACTTTTTAAAACAAAACTATGATGTTAAATATTGAATTACTCAGTTTTATAACCTCATTCAAAATCAATTTAACATCAAAATTAAAACTATAAAGTCTGATAATGGAACTGAATTTCTGTTGCATGAATTTTATCATTCAAATGGCCTAGTGCTTCAAACAAGTTGTGTGGAAACACCACAACAAAATAGTGTAGTTGAAAGAAAACACCAACGTATTTTACAAGTTGCAAGGGCCTTGAGGTTTCTGTCAAACATTTCTCTTAAGTTTTGGCCTTACTGCATTAGTTATGCTGTTTTCTTGATCAGTGGGGTTCTTTCAAGAGTTTTAAACAATAAAATTCCATTTGAAATTCTTTTTCATAGACCCCCTGACTACAACATTTTGAAGTCTTTTGTTTGCTTACGTTACACACCCACTTTATATGCTAATAGAACTATATTTGATGCAAGAGCCATTAAGTGTGTTTTCATTGGATATCCAAGAGGTACCAAAAGATATTACATCTTAACTTAGAAACTCCAAGGGTTTTCATATCGAGATATGTAAAATTCTATGAAAACATATATCTATTACCTGACTTACCAAGAACATCATGTTCACTCAAAAACACACTCATATCTGCACATATTCTTTCATTAATGTACATGTACTAACTTACATTCACCAGACTCCACATCTATTGGTTACTCCCACCACAAGTGATTTATACGCAGTAGATAATGTGATCTCTCAAATGCCCAATACCCCTGAGTTACACACTCATCAGGAAGCAGAAAGCTCATTCACTCTTGAATCAACTGCACATATTTCAAGCAATGATCCTATTAATCCAGAGGTTCCTCCACCTCCCACAACAAGGTCCACCAGAACCATTGCCCCACCCTCTTATCTTCAAGTATATGACTATTCCTTGCCTCAATCCCTCAAGAAAGCCAATCTCTCTATTAAGACCAAATATCTATATCCAATAGATCAATATATATCCTGCAATCAGCTTGGCTCAAAGCACAAATCCTTTAGCGCTTCAATCTCTATTATCAATGAACCTAAAACCTTCACTCAAGAAAAGAAAATCAAAGAGTGGAAAGAGGCAATGAAAAAAAAAGTACAAGCTCTTGAGAAAAATAACATGGGAACTCGCTACTCTACCACCTGACCAGCACACTATAGGAT
This sequence comes from Linaria vulgaris, assembly GCA_948329865.1. Classification (NCBI taxonomy): domain Eukaryota; kingdom Viridiplantae; phylum Streptophyta; class Magnoliopsida; order Lamiales; family Plantaginaceae; genus Linaria; species Linaria vulgaris. The sequence continues at coordinate 18,593,206 of OX415250.1, read as the reverse complement.
GTAAATGGGTGTACAAAGAAAAGTACATGTCTGATGGGAGTGTTGAAAGGTACAAGGCTAGATTAGTTTCGAAAGGTTACACCCAAGAAGAAAGGATTGACTATTTTGACACATTCTCACCAGTGGCCAAGTTAACTACTGTGAAAGTCCTCATTGCCATTGTTGCCTCAAAGAATTGGTTCCTCCATGAGCTAGATGTCAACAATGAATTCCTTCATGGTGATCCAGAGGAAGAAATATACATGCAACCTCCACCTGGTTATTGTGACTAATCTGACAACAAAGTATGTCTTCTCAAAAATAGCTTATATGGTCTTAAGCAAGCATCAAGAGAGTGGTCCAGTAAGCTCAATTCTTCTCTAATCTTCTTTGGTTATCAATAATCTATCTTTGATTCATCATTGTTCATTAAATATAATGGCATATCTTTCACTGCACTGTGTGTTTATGTTCATGACATCATATTGGCTGGCAATGACATGAATGAAATCAATGACATCAAAAAGAAATTAGATGACAGGTTCACTATTAAAGATCTAGGTACTTTAAAATATATACATGGTATTGAAGTGGCTAGATCTTCCAAGGGTCATTAACTTGTGTCAAAGAAAATATACTCTTGATATACGTACTAAGACAAGTTATCTTGGCTGCAAACCCTACACTACTCCAACGGATGCAAACACTAGGCTTCATAGTGATGATTCTGCTTTGTTGGAGGATCCGTCTATTTACAGAAGGGTTGGTAGGAAGGTTGCTTTACTTAACTATAGCTAGACTAGATCTTAGCTATAGCATTCAATGTCTTTCTAAAATTGTTTCTAAACCAACAACTAACCATCTCAATGCAGCTCACGGATTACTTCGATACTTAAAAAGTGCCCCTGGTAAAGGCATTCTATTTCAAACTTCTTTTGACAATCACCTTAAAGCTTTTTGTGATAGTGAATGGGTTGATTGCCCAGACACAAGGAGAAACATTACAAGTTTTGCTCTCTAACTAAGAGACTCATTGGTATCTTGTAAAGCAAAGAAACAGAAGACGGTGAGCAGATCCTCCACTGAAGCTGAGTATAGAGCAATTGCCTCCATAACCTGTGAGATTTTATCGATGCTCCAGCTCCTCAAAGATCTAAACACTCCTCAAACAAGAATGCCTCTCCTCTTCACTGACAGCCAAAGTGCTCTATGTATTGCCAACGACCCGGTTTTCAATGAGAGAACAAAGCACTTGCAGATAGACTGCTGCTTTGTCAGGGAAAAAGTTCAGCAGAAGCTGCTGAAAATCTTAAAAATCTATAGTGATCGGCAGGTTGGAGATCTCCTTACCAAGCACTTGACCACTTAATAACTTGATCTCCAAGATTCACATGGCTGATATGCATGCTCATCTTGCGGGGGGGCTGTTGAAATATGCATTCCATTTATAGCTTTTATATTTTGACTCTACTGTCGCATTTTACCTCACCCGTTTTTACTTATTTTAATTAGTTGTTATTTTAGTTAATATGGCCATTAGTTGTTAAGTTGCATATTAATTAGTTAATCTCCTCAATTACCTTAGTAGATCCGTACATTTTGTAAATGGGATAAAAGGGCTACGCTCATCCACAATCCCTCACTTTCGATTATGTAATTTTACCGTTAGATAAAGAGAATAGTCCTCTCTTAGGCATGTATATCGACATTATAATATGTTTAATTAGAAAACTTACACTTTTTGGTTTTTTTTTTTAAAAAGGGTTATTTATCGTGACCTCATTACGAAAATAGTTCTTTATCATGATTTTGTCCATATTTAGTCCTTTATCGTTGTTTTTCATCTAATTTTGGTCCGATGCCCCTTTTTAAATTTTTATTTTTGCCCCTTGAACTATATTTATCAACCAAAAACCCCGCATATATTATTTTTAAATATAAACATCCCCCATTTGTTATATATTCACCTAAAATTATATTTTCACTGAAAAAAGCTAAAAAAAAGTATTTAAATAAACTAAAAATCCAGAAACACTAAATATTAAATTTAAAAAGTTTCTTTTCTTAACTAATTAAATAATTTATTTTAATTCTAAAATATAAGCTCAAAAAAGTTTCGTTGTATATTTACATTTTGGACATACTTATAATTTTATTTTTAAAAAATTTAACAAATTTAAAATGGATATTAATATAATGTATTTCTCAATTCAAAAATAATATTAAACTTTTGTTATATTTTAAGTTTGAAAACGGACATTTTAACTAATTTAAACGGATATTTTGGGTTTGAAAAAAAACCCTACTTTTTTAAACTATCAAGACCAATTTCAGTTGATATGATGGCTACCATACAGGACCATCGCCTCTCTTCTAGTAGTCGATTTTTTTAGTATTTTCTCTTATTTAATTTTTAAGTTTTAAGGCCAATTATCTAATTTTCCTAGCAACAGCCAACCTAAATTGGTAAGGAAGAGTGGATCGGATACTTATATATTTTTCCGTGCACGGTCCTTAGCTATAAAAATGGGAGATTATGCCATCAACTTCTTTGGCATTGAGATTTTTAACAATAATGAAACTTATGTTATTCTCGGTCTCACGCTACAAGGTAATCTATCATTTGCAACCCCCACAACAGTTGCAAGTGACCCTTTGACTCTGGTCGTCGCAAAACGATCAATTGTGACGGCTGGGCATGCACAAACCGGCGGTCGCAACTACGTCTGTCGCTAATATTCTTCGACCGCTCAATAGTCGTTGAGCGCAGTTGGTGACCACCCCGCTCGCAATATACATTGCGACAGATGGGTTGTGGCAAAGCATTAGCGAGCACCTAGCAGTGGCTGACATAATTTGTGACTATCTAACAGTCGCAACCCAACAACGACTACTATAGAGTGGCAAACCATTAGCGACGGCTGAGCCTTCGTTAATGAGGTCAAACTCAATTGCGATGACTGAGCCCTTGCAACTGACTTAGGGATCAATTCCAACCATCTGGCTGTCATTGATGTTCTATAGTCATTTGCAACGGCCCAACCCTCGCCAATGAGGTGGCAGTCTTTAGCAACCGTCGTTGGTAAAGCTCAATGAATCAGCAACAGCTCAGCTGTCGCTGATAATATTCAAAGGAACATCGACGACCGAGCCATCGCAAATGTCATTTTTCAGAATTAAAAAACAGTAATATTTCGGTAATTTGTGAAATTACCGATTTTTTTTAAGAAGCTCGATTATAGAAATGAGTGGTGTTCGATTATTGATTGAAGGTGTCTGTATTTTGAAGGCATGTATAAAAAGTAATGTATAATGGAAAAAATATTTGAAGAAACAAAATTGTTTGAAGATTCGGAAAATGATTGAAGTAAATGTGAAGAACAAGAGGTAGAAAGTTTAATGGTCTAAAAATGTTATTGAAGAAATGGATGAAGAAAAAGTAAAATGTGTTGGGTATTTTTTTATGAAATAATATTAAGTTTAAAACGAGGTTGGATGAATGGTGGTGTATATATCGATGTTTGGAAGAAATTCTTTAAATTTTAAAAGATTTGAGTTTCCCTCCCAATTCCTACCAAATTTAGGATCATTAGCAATGGTTGGGCTGTCGCAATCTTTTCAAATTTCCCAAAATTTTAAAAGTTCTGCAAACATCAAGTAAATTAGGGATGGCTTGGTTGTTGCTTTTGAGATTTCCTAGAACCTGCAACATTTGGGATGGTTGAGCCATCACAAATGACATTTGAATATTAATAGCGATGGGTCGTTGCTATTGAGCTTTCATATTTGTAGCAACCGCCCAGCCATTGTTATTTTCTTTTCTTTTTTTTTTGGGTTTATCTTATACTTTTTTGATGTGTTTATGTTTTTTTTATTAATAGTCTCCTTAAAATATGTGAAATTAGGCATTATATGATTTTTATACTCGTAATTGGGTTATCAATATGCAAATCTATATTTAATTAATTAACCTAGTTATTAATTAACCATTGAACTAGTTTTTGGTGTACGACTCATCATCCCTTTGTTATAATCACCTCGTACGCTAGTGATATTCTTATAAAGTGTAACAATAGATATTCTTTTGGTATGTAGTCAGTATCTCGTATAAGTATATATATATATATATATATATATATATATCCACATATATATAGTTAATACGTACATCGGCATTAGATAGTAGTGTCGTTATGTACCGGCCATATTACTGATGTTCAAATGTGCAACGAACCTTATTAGTTGTGTTTATTTAACTTATGTGAATTATTGTGGTAATTGATATTTAAAATAACGTTATATGTTAACTTATCACGTGAAATACCTAATTTACTACCACGAATATTATAAGCAATGACCAGGTTGTCGCAATTGACATTCATTTGTGACAGCCTAGCCGCTGCAAGACTTAAACACCGTCAATTCCAAAGGTTGCGCGGTCGCTATTTAGGGGGTTTCAGGTTTAGAGTTTATGGTTTGCGGCTAGGCCATCGCAAATGTAAGTTACCGTTACATTTTGCAACAACCTGACTGGTTTCAATTATAAATAGCCTCCCCATCTAGTTTTATAATTCATTCAAATCTCAAACATTAGACAAGGTATTTCAGGTTTTTTCGATTATATTAAGATACATGTGTAAAACATCTACATTTGACCCTTGAATATGAATGATATAATGCTCGATCCTTGATACTTTGTGTACATTTTAGTTACTTTTTGTTTTATTTTAGATTTAGAGTGAGCCGAGTCAAAACATTGCAATTCAAGGTGAAATTACACGATTTTGGAGAATTTGGGGAAAATGAAGGATAACGAGGGTAGCGCTACCAAAGTGCCGCGGCACCAACATGATAGGAAATGCAGAATGAGGCGCGATCTAGGCGTTATTGTAGACAAACCTGAGAATGACACGAGCAATCAGTGGGAGCAAAAGATCATTGCAAAATGAATACAAAAAGAAGTGCGATGTGAGGTGCGATGCACCTTTGGTCACGCCTGCGGCGCGCGATGCGGCATATCGCGCCTGAAGAAAAGATGAACATGACTTAAAGAGACGGTCGTTAACCTAAAGGTCCAATAATAAACTATAAAATGAGAAAGATGTCCATCAGCTAGAGACACTAATTGAATACACTAATTACCACCATATTCATCAAGATAGAATCCCTTCAAATTACACACAAGTAGACATTGAGAAGAATCAACAAGAGAATAATAAATCGTTGTTCAACGGAAGAGGAATAGTCATTCTTACTTAGCAGAGTAGAACAAGATCGAGAGGAATACAGAACTATCCTAGATAATCACTCATCATGATATTTCTTATCCATTCTATATTTATTTCATCTTTTACTTATGATGTGGAGTTTGTTCATTGAAACGATGAGTGACTAGTACTGTATGCTTAGAGTTAGAAAGTAATTGGATTTGAAAGTATATGAAGACATATGATGTAATTTCTATTGATTGTTTTGTTTATGTTTATTTATTTATCTTGTGCTCAATGATTTAATATGCATGATCAAAATAATAATGATCTGAAGTTATGGGAGGTAATTAGCGTAGCCACATAGCATATTCTATGGGATAAGTGAACCCGTGAGTGTGCGAAAAAGACAAGTTGGACCATGTTCACTTGTGGCATCGAAAGAAACCATGAACATAAACATCAATTACAGAAGTTAACGCATTTGTAAGATCATAGTTGATGTCTAATGAATTCGAACCTCTAAGTTATTATTATTGCTTACAACTCCAATCCAATCGAATCACTTAAATTCAGCCAAGTTGTTTGAAGTGGTTTAAAGTAGTTGGACTAGTTAATTCAATTTAATATGCAATTAGTTTAATCAAAGAAAAACATTTTAATCGTGACAAATTAGTGAAAAAATTAGTGAAACAATTAGGTGTGCAATTTACTCATAGTCCTCGTGGAATTCGATACTTGAAAAGTAAACTTTACTCGTATACTTGCGATAGAGTGTGTATTGAGATAAAATAAGAACGCATACATAATACGCATAAAGTTTTTGGCGCTGTTGCCGGGGACTAGGCAATTAGATGGATATCTATCTTGATTGTTTTGCAAGTTTTTACCAAGTGTTTAATTTATGTTCATGAAGTTCTTATGTGGTTGCTTAAAAATGTCGGGGAAATCATTTTTTACCGCGAAGAATAGAGGTATCAAGGTTGAAAATATTTGAGCACTGTGTGGATGACTCAGCAGATAAGTTTCCCACACAAGTTCTGGGACGAATATAATCTCATGTAACTATTTAAAAATTCGGAGGAAGAAAGAATGAGGACGTCATTTACCATTTGATGAATTTCGACAAGGCGTACAATTTTTATATGTCGGCACATCTCACAGAGAATTGCCTGAAGCTGAAGACATTTCATCTAACACTAGTCGGAGTAGCTAATAATGGGTAGATGGGATTTGATCCATTAAGTATTAGCACATGGGATTATATGGCACAATTATTCATGGAACATTATTATCCGTCATTTCTGGTAGTGCCACGTCGTAGAGAGATTATGAGTTTTTTCACAAGGGCAAGTGCATAAGGCAAGATTTAATCTACTTATCAAAAGATGTCCAGATCATAGAGAAACCTTAGCCAAACTACTTGAATCATTCTATGTTGGGTTAGATTACAACAACAAGAACACGTTGACCTCAATAGCTGAGGGATGTTTCATGACACTCACGGACAAAGCAGTAAAAGAAACTCTAGCAGATAGTACCTTAAATGGTGTCTATTGGAGAGATCATCATCTACATCTAGAGCTAGAGCCACCAAAAACCAGTGCAAGACAAAAAAAAAATGTGAATGCTATTTCATTTAAGGAAGAGTTGAGGAACAACCAATTGATAGAATATCCAGTGCAACAACTAAGGTACGTTGAAGAGTTAGGGTACAAGCTTTTCACCGTTCACCACCACCCACAACCACTTTCCAATAGAGAAACCTTGAGAGTTAGTCACCAAAGAAATAAACACCATCAAAGTATTGTCCTAGTTTAATTGAGTCATTGTTTTAAGAGAAAATAGATTGTGAGAAAGAAGATAGCAAAAGGGAGTCAAGAAAAGAGTCAAGCAACAACGTTCCACCGAATTCAAGAAGCTTTTCTTTATCTTTTTACCTTGTCTAGGATATTTACTTCTTTATTGATTGTTGAACTCATGACTATGAGGAGTTAAGCTACTCATTGTTTAGAGTAGAGGAGTAACTCCGATTTATGAATATGTTTATTTTCTTTACTTGATGTGCGTTTGATGATCTCGAATGTCTATATTAAATAGTTACTTATGTTGTGTGACTAACCTTAGTCTCGCTGGGATAACACAAAAGCACCCGTGCGGGGCTATCCGAAGTGTAGAATGCTAAGGATAGTATATATATATATATATATATATATATATATATATATATATATATATGATTTGTAACTTTAGATTTGCGAAAGCAACTGTTATATATATATATATATATATATATATATATATATGTGTGTGTGTGTGTGTGTGTGTGTGTGTGTGTGTGTGTGTGTGTGTGTGTATGTGTGTGTGTGATTTGTAACTTAAGATTTGCGAAAGCAACTGGTGCGCAACCTTTAGATCACACTAGATCGATCTTGATTATGTATGTTTTGTTAACATGATTGGAATGAGTTAGTTGTATTGCAGATTTGATATATTTTCTAAAGAAACTCACAACTGGGCTAATTTTTTAACACGGTAGGTTATTAGAGACTCACACATGTATGTTTAGAGTAGGGGAGTAACTCTTATTTATAGATATGTTTATTTTCTTTACTTGATGCGGGTTTGATGATCTTGAATGTCTAGATTGAATAGTTACTTATGTTGTGTGAATAACCTTAGTCTCGCAGGGATAACGAACAAGTACCCGTGCGGGGCTGCTCGAGTGTAGAATGCTAAGAATAGTTATATATATATATATATATATATATATATATATATATATATACATATGTGATTTGTAACTTTGGGTTTGCGTAAGCAACTGGTGCATAACCTATAGATCACATTAGACCGATCTTGATTATGTACGTTTTGTTAACACAATTTGGATGAGTTAATTGGACTGCATATTTGATATCTCTTTTAAAACAACTGACAACTGGGCCAATCTGTTAATACGGCAGGTTATTAGAGACTCACATATGTATAGTTCGGGTAACTCCTGTCATATGTAACGGATCCATTAGACATGTAAACATTAAGTACTGTACATAGATATAGGTAGTTTGTTTATGAACTATTATGGTTAAATTATTGGAAAACTCGACCTTTAAGCAATATTTTCAATTATTATTTACAACCAAAATCGATCAATTAATTATTAAATTTCGTCTCTAATTTAGTTAGTTAATTTCATTATCCAATCTTTCTTTCAGCATTCATTAGTTTAATTTCTTTAATTTATTTAATTGCTTTATTTGTTTTCTTGCATTTAAAACCAAAAATACAAAATCACTGTTTTCTGCATTATAGAGAGATTCCCATTGGATTCTAGATTTAGAATTAAAAGCATTTAAAGCATCCTTAGTATAGAAAGAATTATAATCATTCATAAGTATTCATTACATCATGCAAACACAAGAGAAAATATAGTGACAATCGTTTGTGTTTTGCATTTAAGTGATTCATTCATTAATCCACCACTCTCTTGGGACACGATACTTGGTTCGTAACTGTACTTACCATTGTCTTGTTACTTGATTCGTGCACTTGCGACAAAGTGATATTTAAGTGTAACATTCCCATTGATGATGCATCATACGCCCCACCCTCGGAGAGGGCAGAAAAATGGGTACCCTACAAAAACGATTCGCCATCTCGCAAAGAGACACGTGTAAGTCACAGCCACGCCTACCCGAACAGGGGCCAAAGGTTCGCCTTGGAGAAGGTACCCCCATGTCACGACTAGTAAACACCCCATAGGGTACTCGGTCTGAACATCCGAAGAAGGTACCACCGAATTTTGTCTGATCAATGCCTCTTAAAGGGAACACGGTGAGACCATAAAGGCTTGTGCACACCCATCTCTCAACAACCTGGCACCCACCCAAACTCGGGTACCCACGAGGAACGACCCTGGAACCCCGCTCCCCAACCCAAAAAGATAATACTCCTAGGAGCACTCAACACCTCTTAGACTCACGAGAGACCATCACCAACACTGAACTAAAATTGAGGAAAACAGGAGCACATAACCAACGTTAAGGACACGAGTGAATACAATGACAAGTCAAGACCTATCACAATCCCGACTAAAGGAAGGAGGTTACCCATGCCCATTCCCCCGAGTCTCATCCGGAACAGACGATGTAGAAGGGCTATCTGATCATTTAGGTTGACCATGGCCTACGACCCTTCTCAGAAGACGTGCTAGCCATCATCATTCATCTTACGTCCCAACCATCCTAATAATGAGGAAAGACCGCACCTTATTGGTCCGACTCGTTCATTGGGGCATAAACCATCAAACCTTATTGGTGCAGAACAATGATTGGGGCAGACTGATTCCCATGCATTAGTTCTGTACCACCTCTGAAGACCATTGGAGAAGACGTCATCATTACCCACTTAGACGAACTACGGTCAACCTACATTATTGTTCAACTTCTGACAGATGATCCCCATTGGTGCAGAATTCCTTCACGCCATTGGCCACCAGCACGCTATGGAGTAAAGACGGCAAGACCGACCCCCATTGGCCAAAGACTCTTTGGTCTAACATTATAAATAGTCCCATGATTTCAGCAGAAGGCAGCTTCGGATTCAACAACTTCAACTTCAAGCACATTACTCACCATAGCATCAACACAAGAATACTTTCCAATATTTTACACTTTATTGTACTTAGAATTTATCACATTCTTCTAGTTCTCACTCGTGTTTTCACACGACCCCTTGTAATTCACTCAAATTCCTTAATAAAATCATTGTGCCTCCTTGCCTCAAATTTGAGATTGGCTTTCCCAACAAAAATACTTAAGTAACAATATCCCCAAATATCCCAACCACACGGGGCCAGACGATATTGCCTCACCAAATGGCACCGTCTGTGGGAATGCCTTGAGGAGAAAAGTTTGAGGAAAGTTACATGGTAAAAAAAAAAGAGCTAGAAGAGTACCACTGCGTGTATCCTCACGATCCAATATCGAAATCGAATCGATGGAGAACCACGATAATGAAACAGAGGGGGAACAGAGCCTTCCACCCCCTCTTGAGGAAGTTCCACAACCAGACGGTCTTGTGGCTCTCCCTGAAGCGCCAGCACCACCTGATACTAATGTTCCCATAACACCAGCCGACTAGTAGGCGCTTCCGAAGAAAGGAACCGCCATGGGTTATGTACATGTGCACTAGGACATGAATCGCAACATGTTTGCTCGGTTTAACCGAAAGCGTACCACACCCTCGGAAAATGGATGGGGTCGTGATCGAAAATGGTCTGAGGAATGGAGGGACCCTCCGCGTCGTCAATTTTCACCTCCTCTAAGAGCCCGATCTGAAGGACTATTGCGAGGTGATGCCCGCGAGTCCCCTCCTCACTGTTGATGAGGACAACCATCACCAGATACTGTAAGTTCGGTCGACGCTCCCCCAAGAGAAGAACCTCTTACACCATCCCGTCCTCACGGGGTAGCGTAGAATCCTTCCAGCCTTCATGATCCTTACTAGTCTGAACCTGTTGGGAGACGCCAGAGCTCACCAACCTTGGATGCCCCTCTACAAGGCATGATGGAGCAGATGCAAAGAGAGATACGGGAACTTCGCCGAAACCTCAATCCAGGGGAAGAGGTAGCCTACCGGGGATAGTTGTTCGCACCCCACATAGCTGACCCCCTCATCCCTCTTACCATTAAGCCAACAAGACTTTTGACCTATGCTGGAGAAAGTATCAATTGTGACCCTCGTGATCATATCAACCAATACTTAGCATGTATGGATTTGGAGTTGGCTCCAGATCACGCCATGTATCGGGTCTTCCAAACGACCCTCACCGATTGAGCCCTGTCTTGGTTCTCCTTATTACCGCTGGAAACCATGCACAACTTCGAACAACAATCCCAGATGTTCGTGAGATAATTCTTCTGTAACAGGGTCTTCCCAAAGACTTGTGGACACTTGTTCAACATTCAATAGATTGTCGACGAACCCTTCAAGGACAAGATACGAAGATTCTCTCAAGCCGTAGGGGAAGTAACTCGTTTCGACCCCATAATGCTCTCCAACATCATTGTTCAATGGTTACTACTAGGAGACTTCGCTAACTACCTTGTGAGGAATCGGGCCATAGAGCTAGAGGAAATACGCAAGACCCTGGAGGCTAATGAGGCATCACGGGCCCTGGACCTTCCAAAGGAAAAGAGTAAAAAGACGATAAGAAATGAGGTAAGAGAGAAAAGGTCAAGTAGAGCCTGGATCTGGCACCCTTACCTAACATGACAATAAGTCCCACTGAGGTCATGACCATAATGGGGGAAAGAGCATATATTTAAGTGGCCACGGGCTGCGAAAGATGCCTAGAGGCTCAAACTCATAGGAAACTTCTACACGTACCACCAGATGTATGGGCATCTGATGAACGAATGCATCCACCTCCAACAGGAAATCTCCAGGCTCCTAAAACTGGGCTACTTGGAAAAATATGTTATACCCAACATGCGTAATCACGCGGAGAAGCGGGGTCAAACCACCATATTAGGGGCCAAAGTAAGAAAAATACTCGTGAATACGGGAAGCTCAGTTAATGTCCTCTTCATGCCTACATTCCTGGCTCTAGACATCTCCTTAAGCCGAATGGAGATAATCGAGGTATCCCTCATGGGGTTCTCATGAGAGCAATGCCAAACATTAGGAATCATAACTCTTCCGATGTCACGGGGAGAGGGTGACACACACCGTACCAAGCCTACCAAATTCTGGATATTAGCCACTCCATTTCGAACATACAATGCCTTATGTGGACGACTAGCCCTTCGGACCTTTGAAGTTGTCGTGTCCACCCTCCATCTGTAGGTCAAGTTCTCAACCTTTTTAGGGGTAGGGGAACTCAAAGGGGATCAGAATGTAGCCCGTGAATGCCACATGACGCCTTGCCAATTGAGTATGACCACCCTAAGGCTCAATCCTCGACCAAGAGGGCTCGCTAAGAGGAGATCCAAGTCCAGCCCATTGAAGAGCTCAAAAGGATAGAATTGGTGGATGGTGCTGAAGGAAAGATAGTAAAGATTGGTACCCACATCGGAGAAGATATAGAAAGAGCCATTACCGCTATCCTCAAGTCGTTCCACTACCTCTTCACCTAGAAGGATGGCCTCATATGGTAAATCAATCATGAGATATGCGTACATGAACTTAACGTGTACCCCATGGCCAAACCAGTCCAACAGCGGAAGAGGAACATGGGACCAGAACGGAACAAGGTAATCTGGGCAGAAGTCCAGCAGCTCATAGACCTCCACCAGTTCTAGGAGGTACAATACCCGGAATGGTAGCTAATGTGGTCCTCGTCCCAAAAATAGGAGGTATATGGCATAAGTGCGTAAACTTCACTGATCTCAATAGTGCATGTCCCAAGGACTGTTATACCTTGCACATCATCGATATGTTACTCGACTCCACAATAGGTTGTGCCCTCATATCCACCATGGGTAGATATCAAGGTTATAACTAGATCCCGATGGCAAGCCACGATCAAGAGAAGACCAGCTTCATCACGGACATCGGTACCTTCTGCTAGCTGGTCATGCTATTTGGGCTCAAGAATGTTTGCGCCACGTATCAGAGGCTAGTCAACCTCATGTTCGAAGGACTGATCAAGGAGACAATGAAGGTTAACCTAGAAAAGGTGGAGGCCATACTCAACATGGAGTCTCCAAAGACCGCACATAATGTGAAAAAACTGACGTGTAGAATGGCCTCATTGAGCATGTTCATTTCTCGCTCCTCAAAGAAAGAACTTTCCTTCTTTAAGATCCTCAAAAATATAAAAGAGTTCTAGTGGACCCACCAATGTGAAGAACCCTTCAAAGCCCTAAAAGACTACTTAGTTCGGCCACCCCTCCTGGTGAAACCCATCCCCAAGAAGATGCTTTTCTTATACCTAGCCATGGGAAGAGAATCGGTAAGTGTGGCCCTTGTCTTGGCTGAAGGAAGGGAACACCTACCCATCTACTACATTAGTAAGACCCCCATGGATGCTTAGACCCGATACTCCCGCATTGAGAAGGTCGTATTAGCCCTTGTTTTTGCGGCACGAAAGCTTCAGAGCTACTTCTTGGCACATCCGATTACTACACTTACGGAGCACCCTCTCAAGACCATCCTCAATAACCCCGAGGTTTTAGGACGGATGATCAAATGGGCTATTGAGTTAGGAGAATTAGACATCACCTACTCCCCCCGACTAGCCATCAAATCCCAGGTACTTGTAGACTTCATTACTAAGATGCACGAGGAACCCGAAGTGGACAAGCCTGAACCACTGTAGCACCTCTACTTCGATGGGTTGTCCATCAACACCCAGGGGGGCATAATCTTCAGGAATATAGCCTTGAACGAGCCAGAAACCATCTTAGAGTTCACAATAGGGCTAGAATACCCTATGTCCAACAATGAAGCAGAATATGAAGCCCTCCTAATAAGAATCCGACTAGCTAGCGAGGCAAAAAATGTGAAGAATACTGGTCCACAGTGACTCCCAGAGCGTGGTTCAGTAGATCTACGGGATGAACGAGGCGCGCGAAGAAAATATGAAGAATTGTTTGGAAGTTGTCCAGGCAAGAATGCCCATGTTCAAAGATTTTTTGATTAACAGATCCCCAGGGCAGAAAATCAAAATGCTGATGCCCTATATAAGCTCCCTAGTCAAACCCAAACCGTCAACAGTCGGAGGATAACCTTCTTCTCAGCCCAGAAATCTGAAAGGCAGGGCCTAGAAGGATAAATCGAGATGGTTGCGCCCATTGAAGAAGATTGGATGACCAAGATCGTAGACTTCATTAGGAACCCCAATAAATATGCTCAGGATCGAGCTAAACAGCGTGTTATGTGTCGGTGCACTGCCCGATACTATATACATAATGGAATCCTATTCAGAAGATCATGGTCTTATCATACCTCCTCGTGCGTTAACAAAGAAGAAGCACGACTAATCTTAAGGGAAATCCACGATGGGTGTTGTGGCAACCACTCGGGAGGAAGGAGCATGGCGACCAAAATTATCATCCAAGGATATTACTGGACGACCATGGTAGCTGACTGTGAAGACTACGCAAAGAAGTGTGGAAAATGCCAGTGGCATGCCCCCATGAGGAATCATCCAGCTACCCATTGGGAACCGAACAACATCCCTTGCTCGTTCACTCATTGTGGAATAGACATTGTGGGAGCTAGGATCGCAGACATAGGCCAAAATATATTCTTGCTAGTAGCAGTGGACTACTTCACTAAGTGGGTCGAGGCAGGACCCCTCTCTAAGATAACCAGTCAGGTCGTGATAAAATTCCTCTGGAGAAATATTTTGAGTCGATTTGGGGTTCCACAACAGCTGGTGAGCTACAATGTTTTGCAGTTCCGTAACGAACTTGAAGAAAAATGGTGTAGCAAATGAGGGATCAAGCACCGCTTTGCAGGGGTCGGATACCCTGACGGAAACGGCCAAGAAGAGGTAACTAACAAAACCCTACTGAAAATGTTAAAGGCCGTCTCGTTTAGTATCAGTCATAATGGGTGGCAGAAGTCCCCAGAGTGTTGTAGGCCTACCGCACTACCCCTCGATTAGCAACAGGGGAGACCCCTTATAGCCTTGTCTACGGCAGTGCGTCGATAGTCCCCTCTGAGGTAGGAAAACAAAGTCTACGGGTCCAGGAGTGTGAGGAAACTCAGAATAACGCCAACCTCGCTCTAGCTCTAGAACTCCTTGAGGAAAAACGAATCAGAGTTGCCACCCATGTGGAATTCTACAATGCACGTATGGTCGAGTACTACAATGCCCGGGTCCGATCCCGATCATTCCAAGTCAGAGATCTCGTCCAAAAAATGGAGGAGGCTTCCAAGAATGTCGGTAAACTAGACCCAAAGTGGGATGGCCCCTATCAGATCGCCAAGATCCTCGGGCCCGCCACCTATTTATTTAAAGACATGAATGGCCAAGAGCTCGAACGAGCTCAAAATAGCCTCAATCTCCGTAAGTATTGTCTTTGAATGCTCTGTAGTTGACCCCTTACATCGACTCAATTTTGTTCGTATAGTTATTATGTTTGTATTTTGACTTAACGGTTATACCCGTGTAAAAGCAAACATACTATCGGTAATAAAATAACTACGTTAAAAATATAGTCTCACGACTTGCAAGAACAAAAGAGTTCAAAAGTAATCTTCCATTAAACAGGCCTAACACTGCCATAAAAAAAACGAGAATTGAGAGAACTACGTTCATACAAAGCGGCAAAAAAACCATTGCAAGGCCATTTTCTCCCTTGATCAAAGCTCGTCGCTCTTCCGCGGATAGCTCGGTGGGGTCAGGCATCATCACCACACCAGAAGGGGCCCTACGAGGTTCTGACGAAGGAGCATCAGAAGAGGGGAGTAAAAGTCTAGCCTCGGTAGCACCAGATCTCAGGGAACACCAGAGAGAAACATGAAGGAAGAAATTGCCTTGCCATACCCCACCCGGACGAGGTCCCTCACCTCAGACGCCAGTATATGGTTCTGGGGTGGTCTGGCCAAGTCAAGGCGGGCATTGGCGACGCCCACCTCTAGCTCTCTCTTTGCATCCTCGAGCTGGCGGAGCAAACGATCTCGTTCCTCTCAGAGCGGGGGACCTCCTCTGCAGTACGCATGGCCTCTCTTCCGCCCTCATCTCCCACCTCTTGGCCTTATAATCGGATTTAGCTATAGCCTCCTTCAGGCAACTATTCAGTTCCTCCAATTCCCAATTTGAGGACCCTCTCATCTCAGCCATACACTCACAAGCCTCCTTCAAAGCCGCCTCCAGTTCAGATGCTTCTTCGCGAGCATGCCTAAGCAAGGACCGGAGAGCATTACGCTCACCCGTTGCATCTTTCAGGATAATTAGCCTGGCCCTATACGTGCCAAAGGCATCCCCAAGCACAATAAGCTGTAAAAAAAAGGTTACGAGGTTCGTGACTAACAGAATTCAAAATATACAACAAGAGTAAGGGCAGTAGTTCACAAATGGTCTGAGAGTAGCACTCCAAAGGGCCGTATCACTATTGCCTCACAGGACCTCCCGAACCTTGGGATTCACGATCCCACTAACAAAAGAAGTATAGTGGGCAGGATCTTTATAGCCCTCAAAAAAAAAATCGAAGGCACAATGGGAGTACGAAGAAACTCTTCCTCATCTTGGGTTAGCTTAAACTTGCCTTTCTTGGGGGGAGACTAGGGTCAGCAATCGTCCTCCACAACAGGAAAGGGGTCGATTACTCCCTTTCCCTTGCCCTACCTCTACGCCGACGCACCTCCATCCCGATCTTCTTCCCTCTTCTTTGTAGGGCTCCCAATAGCATGCGCCATAGCTGTAAGATTTAACCAAGAAATTGGCAACGACCCAAATCAAGAGTGATGCCAAAATGAGGCATAAAGTGATAGGCGAAGTGCTTAGCCATCATGGGATCCATAGGTTTGGGTGTACCTTTGGTGTTCGCCCCCTCTTCCACCTCTGCCATTACCTTTGGAGTTCGCCCCCTTTGCCACGTCTGTCAATAGCGGGCGGACAACCAGGAGTCTTGGGGGCAGTACTTGCTGTCTAACGAGCTTGAATACTCAGAAGACTCAAAATTGGCGGACGAACCACGGTCCTCTAAAAAAATAGGTCGGAGGCAATGTCCGACAGAAATAAAAACATCACCTCTGAAAGGGCGGTTAGCGTGCGATGCCATCTTCGCACCTAGAAACCAAGGCAGTAGAGGTTAGTAAAAAAACAAAAGGGTGTATATACTCAAATAAGGGTTTCGAGGCACATTCCAAAAAATTTCACAAAATAATAGGCACTTACGAAATTCAGAGTGCTGTCGGAGTGTCATCAGACAAGGGCGTTCGCCCACCAGCCCATCTTGCAGATCTGCAAAGAGCAAAACCATGGGACTGTTCAACAAGATGACACGTCGTAGAGGCTATCAAAGCGACATATGTCCTCCAAATAGGCAGCGATCTCTGCGCACACCGGAGGGAATGAATAAAGAAACCCCAACCCCTAATCTCGGGGATGCCTTCAAATTGGGCGGATGACTCTCTGAGGAGAGACATGAAAAAATACATATGACGCCAATCCCCATTGCTAGCAGGACCGTTAGTCGTCGAGGCCAGAACACTCGCTTGTTGTCTCGCACCAACAAAGCAAAGAAAAGTAAGCCCATTGCAGTGGCCCACATTATGAACGCCCACGCCAACTACAAGGGATGTTCACCAAATGACAGCAGAGTATAAACCCCTCCAATTGGCGATAAGAGATTGGAGTCAATTGACTCGGGCACAGTTGCCAGGGCACGAGGAGGTCCCTCACGACCGGGTGGAAAAAGTAGTGAAGACCGCAACACACGTGCTCCGCATACACAGTCCTATAACCTTCGAGAGGATCAAACCCCCTATGCACATCTAAGGGAATGATGACGTTCACCTGATCAAAATGAATGTTAAAATCTGCCAACAAGGACCCAACCTCTACCATGTTCATTATTGAGGTGTGGATCCAACCCGAAGTCTACCATGGATTTCAATAAGGAGCTCGAAGGCCAAAAATGGTGAATACACGATAGGCCACCATCGTCGGCAGAACGACACCATCACCTCCGGTATAAGAGCCCCTCACTCGCCTTTGTGAAGTAGAACGGACGGGGGAAGAACGTGCAGCCCTTTTGTGATGACTTCGACAGGACGCGGAAGCACTACCTCGTTGGACAGGAGGCTGAGAAATAGGAAAATAACGCGAATCTTCGTTGCTAGAGAAAACAATGGTGGCCTGATAAACCATGATTGCATAAGAAGAGAAGAGGAAAGAAATGTTTTTGCAGAGGAATTGTTTGCTTTGCAATGAAGTGATGAAGAAGAATGGTGAAGGTAGCCGCGGTTTTATAGCTTGGAAAAAACGGTTCGAATCCGGTGTCGTATCATTCCTACGCCCACGATTCAAGTGGTAGGTTCCTTCCGTTGCCCACTCACAACCCAGTTGAACCGCCACTTTCCCCGAATCATTGCAACTCTAGCATGTTAGACGTCACCATAGGGGAGCTGGACCGGCACCTCAACTCCCCACTTACCTTCGCATTAAATGAACACCTCAACTCCCCACGTACCTTCGCATTAAACGAAAAGGCCGATTCAAATTCACGAGCACTTTAGAAGCCATTCTCACGGTGCCCACGAGCAATGACAAAAGAAATCTAAATTTTTTCTCGTAAAATCAACCATCAAAGTTAACGCTTGGCACTTCTCGTGATACCTCGGGGCCCATGCGAGGAAGTCTCGTCAGATCCCCTCCTTAAACGAGTCGCCCTCGAATAACTCGCACGAAAGAAGCCACGACGGCAACCAACTCCAATGGTCGTGATTACTTACAAAAAACTATGAAATGTCCAAAAAGACGACGATGGAAGGAACCACCATTGTAAAAAGAAACTAACCTACTTAGGAAGCTAATAGCAAAAGTCCTCCAAGTAAGGAAAGATGGTAACAAATATTCAACAGAAGAAAAAGATGTGGAGACCCATGAAACTTCATTAGTAGTTGAAAGCCCTTGGGGGAACGACCCGGTACAACCCCAAAAAGAAAAAGACAAAGGAAAAACCTAAAACAAGCTAAGGCCAATCCAGCCACAATAGTCCCTAAGGTAATTTACGTCCGAGGGGTACGAGAAGGGTCTGCTGTAGTTCAAGGGGCCAGAGAACCTCGAATGCCTGCTCCACCACCAGGAAGCAAGTTCAGGGTCTCATCGGGGGTATTAGGATGGATCATCTGGGTCGTAGACAATCTCTGGATGTTGACGTTAGGACGGAATAAGCCCTTTAAGGTTCCCAACTGCCGACAGGTCCAGAAACCCCACAAAAAATGACCCTCAAAGAAGGGGGTGAGCTGGTTCATCACCTCTCCCTCATGAGCCGTCAGTCACTCGTCCTACTCCATTACGGTCTTCTCTAGAACCTCCCAGAGAAACTTCACCAGGTTTTCCAAAGTCTCGAGTTTATGGGCCCATTAAGCTTCCTTCCTGATCATAGCCTCATTCTCCTTCTCAAAAGTAGTCAGTCAATCTTTTAACCGATGCTTCAACTCCTTCAATGTATCCCTTTCACAAACCGCCTCCTCGTAAAAATGAGACAAACCTCTCATGCCAATGAGGCTCTGCCAAAAGTAACGGGTATCAGCAGAAGGAATACAAGGAATAAATAATAAGATGTATGTGCTTACAATGATGTTGCTTACCAAGGTAGCACACAACTGCGTAACTAGACCCACCTCCTGGGTGTCTAGTAGAGAAGAGGTCGGAGAGGAGCCTAAGGCGGCCAGCTTATGAGAAAGGCCCAGAGTTTGGGCTCCCAAGCCCACGGCGCTCTTTAGAAGGTACTGCAAAAAAGGGTAACCTGACCCCAAGTTCCGATATCCTGGCCATGAGTGGCCAGGAGTTCAGAAAGCCCAACTTTTTGGCGCTTGGGAGGAGGAGAAGATGACATCTCAGTCATTGACTCCATGCCAGCAGTTGAGGGCTGAGGAGTAGAAGGCTCACTCGGCGGAGTTCCACCGATACCAGCTTGCATTATCGCCTAGTAAAGCCTCGCCAACCAATCTCCACCTGCACTGGACGCCGTTTACGCAGCAGAAGAAAGACAAAATTGTGTAGGAATTTATCCCACCTGCACCAGAAGCAGACCCTCATCCTCTCAGTCATGGAAAAAAATGACCTTACTCTTACAAGAAACCTCGGCCTGCTCCCAACATCGTTTTTTTCCCACTAGACCCACGTCTTTCTCGCTTGATTAACTTGTGTGAGACGGGGCCTCAGTCGAAGCATTCTTATCACCAGAGGGATCATTCGCCGACGCCACTAAAGTGGCCGACCTCATTGTCCTCTGAGGCTAAGGAGCAATGGCCTTCTTTTTTTCTTCTTGGAGGGACGAGGAAAGAGCAACGCACTTCAGCGTCTCCATGAGAGCCTCTGCAGAACAACAAATAATCTGATTCATTAATGAAGAAAAACCTGACGAGGAAATGACTACCAAAAAAGTGCCTAAAGTACTTACTAATTTCGGGACACCTCTCCCCCACGAAGGGCGCCATACCTAGTATGTTGTTCATACCGCATTTTTCGTAAAGAGCCGAGATCACATTGACCTACGATATCTTGTTCTAGCTAAAACCCTACTCAAGAAATCCTTCAGGCACCGTTGATCCGTGGCCCCAATAGTATCAAGATCGGCCAGAATCTGGGGGTCTATATTCCACTCCCTCGGAACATCGGCCAGAAGACCCTTAGCGGTGGATCAAACGAAGAAAAAGTTCTCCATCCAAACTGTTGTGGGACCCCATAAGCTAGAGATAAATACTCTTCATCAACTTCCGCATGGTGAAAGTGTAAAAGAGTTAATCCGTAGACGAGCTCGCCAAGTCGAATGCCCCAAACAACTTGTACAATGTGCAGGGATGGGTGTAGGCCACATAGATAAACGCAAACGCCGCCAGAGCCGACCATCCATTCGGAGAAAGTTGACTCGGACAAAGCATGCAGGCCTTGAAGACCTCTTGATAGAAAATTGGGAAGAAGGACTGAAACCCCGCCTTAATCTGCACAAAGTAGGCGGTATAATAGCCTGGGCAAGGGGAAGTAGCCCTCTCATGTTTTCGAGGCACTAGGAACTCCGGACCCTTAGTACTCGCCCCGTGCTTGGTGAATTCGACATCGATCTCATCCATTGATCTCATTGTGCACCGCACATTCCCAGTCAAAACCCTCGGTGGAGCCGTCGTCGTCACCGTCTTTTTTACCTTCTTGGTGGAAGTTTTTGCCAAACCAGAAACAACGCGACGGCGTCGTGACACCTCTTCAGCAGAAGGCGACACCACCGTTCCGGTCACTACCATATCTGATGTCGTCTGGCATCTCGCCGCACCAGTCACCTCTTCACCGAAACTTCTCATGAAACCCATAAAATCGCTAGAAAGTTTCAATGTAAAGGAGAAATAGAAAAGAGAGGGAAAAAAGTGGCTCGGGTGAATGGAGACAAATTATTACGAGTCCCTTCAATTTATAGGCAAAGAAGCCCAAACGGCGCATTTGACGCGTGGGCTACTCAACGCCACGTGGAGAATGCAGGACCACAATTGTATAAAACGCTCGACACCACATAGACTCATTAAATGAGTTCCAAGTGATTTCTACAAAATACACTGGAAACTAGGGGGACTCTTGATGATGCAGAATCTTCCCTACCCTCGGAGAGGGGCAGAAAAATGGGTACCCTACAAAAACAATTCATCATCTCGTGGAGAGACACGTTTAAGTCATGGCCACCCCCACCCGAACAGGGGCCAAAGGTCCGGGCCTCGGAGAAGGTACCCCAGGGTCACGACTAGTAAACACCCCCAGAGGGTACTCGGTCTAACATCTAGAAACGTTACCCCTGAATCTCGTCTAATCAATGCCTTTTAATGGAAACACGGTGAGACCATAAGGGCCTAGGCAAGTCCCTTTTCAACAACCTGACACCCACCCGAACTCGGGTACCCACGAGGAATGACCCTGGAAACCCCCCAGTCAAAGAAGATAATACTTCTAGCAACACTCAGCACCTCTCAGACTCGCGAGAGACCATCACCAACTCTTAACTAAGATTGAGGAAAATAGGAGCACATAACCAACACTAAGGACACGAGTGAATATAAGGAGAAGTCAAGACCTATCACAATCTCGACTAAAGGAATCAGCTTACCCATGTCCCCAGCAAAGAACGACCCCTGGGTCTCATCTGGAACGGACGATCCAAAAAGGCTATCCGATCATTGAGGCCGACCGTGGCCCACGACCCTACTCGGAAGATGTGGTAGCCACATCATTCACCCTATGTCCCGGGCACCTTATTGGTCCGACTTATTCATTGGGGCATAAAGCGGAAAACCTTATTGGTGCACAACAGTGATTACGGGAGACCGATTCTCATGCATTGGTTCAGTACCACCTCCGAAGATCATTAGAGCAGACGTCATCATTACCCACTTAGACGAACTACAGTCAACCCACACTATTTGTCAACTCCTGACAGATGATCCCCATTAGCGTAGAAGACCTTGACGCCATTCGCTACCAGCACCTCATGGAGTAAAGACGGCAAGACCGACCCCCATTGGCCAAAGACCCATGGGACTAACATTATAAAAAGTCCCATAATTTCAGTAGAAGGCAGATTCATTTTCAAGAACTTCAACTTCAAGCACATTACTCACCACAATATCAACACAATAATACTCTCCACAATTTTACACTTTATTGTACTTAGAATTTATCGCATTCTTCTAGCTGTGACTGGTGTTTTCACACAACCCCTTGTACTTCACTCAAAGTACTTAAGAACATCAATGTGCCTCATTTTCTCAAACTCGAGATTGATATTCCGAACAAAAACACTTGAGTAACAATATCCCAAAATATCCCAACCACACGGGCCCAGATGATATTGCCTCACCACCCGTGTTAACTTATATTCTATATTACTACACTTGCACGCCCATTAATCGCCGTAAGCATCTTCGAGATATCGTTCCCCTCCTCAAAGAGTCCCTCTGGAGTCAATGTAAGGCATAAACAATCCCTCGGGCCCGCAGGTGTAGGAATTGGTCTACATGGTCTCCTAGAAGGCAGATGCAGGTGTACTAGTGGATGGTGATGCTGCTGCATATGTCAACCCCCTACTTGGTGTTTGCGGTGTCATTATAGGCTTACTCGTAGACCCTACACGGCATAGGGTGGCCTAGGTACATTGGGCCTAGATCCAGACTATGTTAGAGGCGTCTACTACATCGATCCCTCAGGCTGACCGGGTACTCCATGTGAAAAGCACCGATCTGGTGGAGTAGATGATGTTGAACCACCTTGCAATCCGCGATATAGGGGCTGGGTGGGTGGCTCAAATGGATTATGAGGTTGTTAATAGATGGGGGGCTTGCTATTAACACGTGGCTGAGAATGAACTGGGCCTTGACACCATCACGAGATGGGCCTAGAATAGCCGGTTGACGTATCCGTAGGAGCCAAGGTCTTAAACCACCACCACGTCCCCTCTTCCTTCGGGGGTCGGGTGGGGGGCACCGCTAATAATACACGAATGTCGTGTATGATCGTCTGACATGTCAAACAACAACGTAATAACACAAAATACCTAAGTTAGATCATTTCTAACCTATTAAGATTCACTAAAAATATAATCATTACTAAGTTATGGAGATATCTCCTAAGGGGGCACTTGGTTCCGCATATTGGGTGACATAAGGGTCTTATTTGAGTTAATACACAGTTTGGTTCACGCGAAAGAGGAATTGGACTTTGACTAAAAAGTCTGTCAACCCACAACTGTTCACCACAATAACTCAGATAGTAATCGCTACCCCCCTCAGCGATTATATAAGCCAAGTTCAATTACTAAATCACTCTATGCAAAAAGACAGAAGTACCCCTACTTTTAACAAACGTGTGAGAACTTATGAAAGTGTGTTCCACTTTTACATAAGTTGTCTGAAATTCAGAGAACTTCATTATCAACAAATTAATATCGTATCACAAATAAGTTGAGCGTGATTCACCTGAGAGGTAAGTTTCAAGAATCCTAATTTTGAACCTCGATTCCTCTTATTACGTCAATAATGTTGTCCCTTTTCTCCAGAAACTTGTTAGATCCATGCCATGTGTTACTCCAGATGTCTTAATTTCATTATAATTTTTGAATCTATTGAAATAGATTCTCGATTGTGAAGGTTAAATTTTCAGTAATCCATTTGTTCTTCCCATTTTCAACAAAGGTATGCTTCCTCTGAATGAGTTACAACTCTTGTTCAGTAATTGTTTACTCCAATGTGGACCCCAATTCGTCATACTATAGTTCATGGTTATGATTTGCGAGTATTAAAAATTCCAATTTTGCGTGCAATGAACTACTACCTTTACGCATTACCTAGTGTAACATATGTTAATGGTTGTAAAACCAAAGTGTTCTATTAACATTGTCCATAGTGTAATTGACTTACATTTGGTTTGATGTAGTTTAGTCCACTTGAATGTTGATGATTAATGTGGTGATAATATTTAATCGATTGATTTAGTAGAATAGATCAAACTTTGTCCATTTCAATAATATAATTGTCACCATTAAGTTAGATAATACAATTAACTAGAGTACATTAGTATATGCTCTTGTCTTGTTGATGACCTCTATATGAATGTTGAATGGTTAACTGGCAACGGCACGTCATGCATGGACTAGGCAGGACGAGGATGTTCTCATATGGCGTTGACAATACAAATTAACGAAGAAAGTCACGCTACCAACTACATAAGAGCCGCATACATACAAGGTCTTGAAGCGAGAATGAGGGTGCTTCTGCCTAATACTACTGTCAAGGCATTTCCACACATCAAGTCCAACCGTCTAGAAAAAGTGTTATCATCACCTCCACAAATTGTTTGCCTACAATACTAGAGCGGTATGGTTCAACAGTTTCACTCACACAATAGACTTGTGTGATTATTAATTGTGGAACAAATATGTTAAGGTATTTCCAAATAACAGATTGCTTGTAGTTAGCATTTTAAATACCAACCTTATTAATGCAACAATGAAGTAATAAATGCGAAAATTTAATAACACTCTTACTGTGAGAGCTACTTAAGGAACAAGTTTCCTATATATGAAGCTTGGGAAGAGGTGTACGAAGTACGCTTTGCCTTATCAATATTCTTCGTGAAGACAATGTCGACGGTGTGGGTACCATAGCGTCGAAGGTGATCAATGTTAATGCCTTGATATAGCATGGCCTTGACATGCTTATCTGATGATGTTTAGTAATTATGAAAATGATATATATTATTTTGAATTGAACACCGATTTGCTTTATATTATGGTTTTTGCGGATGTAATGGATTATGAAGGATAGCTTTTCCGAGTTACACTAGTTGTGACTAGAACATGTAGTAAAAGATGTTGCATCGCTTGTCTAAAATGTGGTATTCTGTTCTATCAGTGAATTTGCGTCATATTGTATGTGTGTGTGGCTCTGATATGTTGTTTTGGTTATGTGATATGAGATTTTGTGACATAATGAGGTTCACATGTCAAGTTCATAATTATGCTGTAACAATTTACATGTTACATAATTTATATCCACTGCTTAGGAAAGTAAAAAATATATATACACATAGTAAGATAATCTGTGTAACACGTTTTATTACATTAAGGTCAAAATTACTAGAAGCCCAAATTGGCGTGTTCTACACATGAAAGCATAACTCTATACGAAAATATTACAGAATGTCGTTAACTCCAGATAACTCATCCAAACTACAAGCATATGCGCTCTCCCTTGTCATTGTCTTCATTCAATCTCATTCTTTTATGTGGCTGAACTCTTATTCTTTAGTATTCCTTGATCTATATACCTGCACACAATGAAGCAAAACAACGAACAACATGTCCTCCTCACCGTGCTTAGAATATGCTAAATCAATACATTGTAACTGGTGAAAGTTCAAAATAAACATTAATGGAAATCATAGCATTCCCACACGAAAGTAAAATACAGGTTCAAGGGAAATATTCAAAAACTACACCAAAATATAAAAAACACCAAAAAAATCATCCATAGCTAAACATTCCAAAACAAAACATAGTTCATGGGAAATATTCAAAAATTCCACCAAAACATTAAAAACACAAAAGAAATCATCCATAGTTAAACATTCCCAAACAAAAGACCGTGCGCAGACAACACCCTAATATCAAGGATGGGGAATTCCTTAATCATGAAGCAATAAACATAAGGGGATAGTTCTAGAACTTCAGATCCTCGAATATCATGTCGATGATAGATGGCTGCATTATTTATAAAAGAGTGTTACAAACATTGACGAATTAAAGAATACATATACATAGGGAAATAATACTGTTTTCACAAGTCTATCATATGTATTGTGATCAATTTCTACCACCCCTATCTCCTAATCAAATTTCACCCCCCACACTCTTGTAAAATCGGTTGACCAGGTTGAACCGAGTTTGGATTATCCTGAGGTGATCCTTCACCATTAAGGGAGTTACTTCCTTCCCCTTAAATGCAGCGAGTACCCCCCGCGAGCTCCTCATAGATCCCCTCCATCATTTGAGTAGTGAACCATATTTCGTGGTTCATAATATCACGGAGCTCCACCATCAGTATATTTTAGGAAAACTTTGTGGATGTGGTCATGCAACGATCAAACTTTATCAATAATGCAATAATGAAACTGTAAGGCCATGTATAAATTTGGTAACATAATAAATTCACTGCTTATTACCACGGTTGAATCATAAGCCTCATTCAAGGTTATGCTGCTAGACAACATTATTTGTTTACTCGTGTTTTTGGTAATTTAGTTTTTGGAATAATGTGTGAATATGGGGACATATAAAAGTTTTTTATAGTTTAATAATGTCCAATTACCATGCTCGATTTATTAAATATGAAGAGATGCGTGGTTAATGTTGTGTATCTCCCCATTGAAATTTCAACGGTTCACCTACTCTAGGTATCTTATCGTGAGCAGATGCATTGTTGCTCATATATGTTCTTAAATAGGTGTATGGTTTTACTAGAATATACGTTGTTTTAGGAGTTTAGTTTTGTGATAGAACTTAGGGAGTTGAACCGACATTTATTCAGACTTAACTCCGTGCAACTATCATTTCTAAGATCAGCTGTACATATTAAAACATTTTTATGCAAAGGTCAAACTCCCTAATGTTTGTGGATTGAATAATAATGGTTTATTGAGTCTAATTATTAAGATGTAACTTATAACTTTTTGCAAACCAAAGAAGTTACTAAAGCGAAATTCCTAAATTGGACGCCGTGAATTTTGACTTTTTGTAACATAAATTGTTGGATCGGGACTTGATACTTGTCGCACAGTGTTAACCTTGATGTTAGTCTAACACTGATCAGCTCTTCCAATGTTAAGCTGATGTTGGACCCTCGATGTTATCTTAACATCCGTTTAACAGCAGTTAACGTTAGCACAAATCTACTTGACAGAGAATATAATGCAGCGGATAAGTAAAGAACACAAGTAGATGTAATTTTAAGAAGATGATATATTAATATGATCTTCCGAGTCGTAGGCAAAATAACTCATTAAGGTTTTAACAAAACACGTTCTCTCAACTCTCAAGCTCCTCACTCTCAATTTGATCGAACGAAGCAAAGCACACAAGAATTGCTTCGACTATCTCTAAAATCTCCTCACTCTTAGATCTATTCTAACAACTCACAAACGTTGCTAAAGCAAGACAAAGACACTCGATTAATATAATTTCCTCACGGGATATTTTCGCTCTTGTCTTCGTGTCTTTTTCTTGATGCCCAACATGCATATTTATAGTGTAGTCTTCCTTGATGTCCAAGACATGTTGTGCACATTTTTGATTGCTTTTAGATCTCCTTGTATGACTTTAATTTCATTCATGGCAAGTCTCCGTCAATAGGGAAAGGTTTCCTTGTCCAACTTGAAGTCTTCAATGGAAAGGTTTCCTTCTTTGACTAGAAGTCTTTAATGGAAAGGTTTCCTTCTTTAACTTGAAGTTTTCTATGGAAAGAATCCTTCTCCATCTTGTAGTCTTCTATGGGACGAATCCTACTGCATGTAATATTTTTTCCTTCTTGCAATTCACACGCCTTGATCTTTCCATTGCACTGCACACATCTTTCCTTATTTAATTATGGAAGGTTCTTCTTTGGAAACTTTTCTTTGAATGGCAACTTTTCTTTAAGTAAATAGATACTTCCTTGAAGTCTCTTGACCTAGAGCACATAGAAATAACAACTACAACTCGTGCAACTAAGTTAGTAAGTGAATAAAGGCAAAATACAATTATAGCAATAATCACGACTGTGCAGTGTTCCAATGTTCAATGTTATCCTAACATTGCAGATACAATGTTGATCTAACATTGACCAAACACTTTGCACTTTCAATCTCCCTCATTTTGTCTTTCTTCACAAAACCAAACATTCTCACAAGTCATATTATGCACAGTGCTCCAGCAACAAAACATCATTAATATCTTAAGCTACTCCCCCTTAATATGACACTATTAACCAAGTAGCATTAAGATACTGATAAGAATACACAATAGAGTTAAACATCACAATTATAACCATAACTAAGAAAACATTAGCTATATAAGAATTGTAGAACCAGTAGAATAGACATGAAGATATAATGGCTTACTTCTCCCCTTTTTTGTGACGAAAGAAAAACCTTGATGAATCACTTCATAGGATAAAGTCCCATAGCTCTTCTTTAGCAGTTATTTCCATTTTTCTCGCAAAGAACTCTATCATCCACTGTTTCTTAAAACCCTCCATAGCCACAGTTTATCTCCCCCAAAAGGAAATTAAAGTTAGCTTCAATTGTAGATATTACCTCAAGTGTTACCTATGATGTTGGGTCAACATTGTTCTCAGACGATGTTATTATAACATCTGGCTCAGACTCAGTGTCATCAGACTTCTCATAACCTTCTTCCTTATCCTCTTGATCTCAACGGGTTCATTATCACCATTCTCAGTTTCCAAATTATTTTCCTCAGAACCATCTTTTTTCTTCTTCACCACTTCATCTTCATTCTCAACCTTTCGGTCCTTATTCTCTTTATCATTATCCTTATCACCTTACAATTACCCAGCAGCATCAACATCTCATTTTCTTAATAAGTACCAGCGGTAAAGCACTGCTCCCCCTTAATGCAAACTATCAATTTCAATATTGGCATAACATTGACATTTTCAATGTTGTCATAACATCCGACCTTCTCAATGTTAAACTAACATTGAATCCAGAGAGATGTTCTAACATTGAATTCATCAATGTTGTCTTAGCATTGAAACCAGAATGTACCTGCACAAGAGTTTACATAGACCAACAACAAAACCACCATTATCACCCGCATTAGTCTCTCAAGAAACTAACGTGTTCTCCCCATCAATCAAATCATTTTTCTCTACAAAATGTTCCTCAAGCACTGTCTCCTCAGCTGTGTTTGAAGTACCAACAAAAACAACACCTTGTTCCTCAAGTTTTAACTTATTTTGTCTCAGCAACAATGTCTGAAACGAGTGTTGTACCTACGAGAAAGAAATACAGGAGTAGGGGTGGGGTTATATCCTTGATTCTCCATACCAAGGGCCACAATCAAGATCAGAGATGCATGCCAAGGATTTCAAAAACAATTGCAAGTGATAATCCATAGTATTTCAGAGAATTGGGCACAAAGAGATTAGAGATTCAGAATCACAAGTGAAAAGAAGTATTGGGCGGTTTCTTAAAATAATTCATGCATAATCACCGCCTGTTGAAATAGCAAGTGACATCAAGTTTACTTCACATATGACTAGAGCAGTTCACGAAAAACTTATAAGTCATAATGTTAAACCTTGATGTTGAGACAACATGCTTACAGACTGATGTTGGCCCAACATTGACACATGTTCTGAATCAACATTGGTTCTTGTGAATGTGGAGGTATTGAGCCTACCCTTAAGATATTTTCAAGTAAGAGCATGGGCTAGATCTGAAAACATATATCTGAAACTTAGGACATAGTAGCAAGTTAGTACCACAGATATATCAGACCTATACATGGGAAGGAGAGTTAGTTAACAGAAAATCCAACATTTTGGGTATGAAGTAAACAAATGAGTTAATCTACTTCCAAGTCATAACAAGAGACAACGAGTGTGTCACCGCAGCTGAATCACCCAAAATATATGCCTTCACATGAGAACATAACTATTTCTCCCCCTTAAGCCCAGACCGACACAGACACATAAAGAAAAAATGAATGAATGCAGGCCTAATATGAAATGCAGAATGCAGAATGTTAAGTTAACATTGGAAGATGGTAACCATGTACAAACAGCTTCACTGACTGGGATCAGGACATAACAACTTAAATCTTTTACTATTATCATAAACTCTATTTGAACAAAAATTGATGAATGTTCAAGGATAGTTTCATCACTGAATGTGGGAAGCACAGGACTCCACACACCCCAGCAACTTAACCATCAGCTACAGATTAGGTAATTACAAATGAATTGAATGAGGACAATACATTTATCATATACTTAATCACCTCAACTACTCATGCATACTTGTTTACCAACATGTTTTACAAGTGAAATACCAAGTGATCAGTGCTACTGAATGCTGGCAGTCGAAACTCCAAAAGCATCCCAGTAATAAGGATCACCATCATGCATTTCCTTGGCCAAAGACAAAAACATGAAAATAAGCACAAGTGAATAACACTGAAGCTCTCAACATCATGTACCCCATCTTCTCTTCATGTTATGTCCAACCTAAACATGGATAAGACACAACTGAATAACACCAAAGTAGTGAACTCTGTGCATCCTAGCTTCACCTGATGTTAGGTTAACATTCTCAGACCAACAAGGAGTTTTTAACTTTAGAAACCTTTTGATATGTACCTGTCCACCAGTCAACTTAGCTATTTATACAGATTAACCACACAACCCAAAAATAACGAAAAAATCATTAAGACACACAAGAACAATAATAGAAGTCAAACAAAAAAAATCTAATGCAATCCTATACACCACAAACAGACAACGGTGTTAGCCAGTGGTGTTATGGCAACACCGGAATGCAACAATGAATCACAGAACATTCAAGCCGAGAGACTTCCTCAAATAGAAGATTCTCTCGCTATCCAATGACATTTTAAACAAATAAGCTAACTGATTGTTGGTCTCTAAGTGATCAATGTTTATAACCTTGTCAACTACCAAATTTCTCAAGAAATGATGCATGAAAAATATATGCTTTGTTCTAGAATAATGCACCGGATTTCTCGATATGTTAATGGCACTAAGGTTATCACTAAACAACAACAATGTGTCATTTTTTATCCCATAATCATGCAACATGTGTTTAAGCCATATAGATCGGGTAACACAGCTGCAAGCTGCAAGTTCAACAGTTGACAATGACACACAGTTGTGTTTCCTGCTATAACATGAAAGAGGATTATTTCCCAAATAAAAACAACCCCCACATGTAGATAATCTATCAACTAAATCTCCAGCCCAACTAGAATCAAAACCAACAAGGTTTGTATGTGCATCATGTGTATACCAAATACTCAAGTCTACAGTACCAGATCTATATTTCAGTATTCACTTCACAACAATTAAGTGAAATGCTTTAGGTGCAGCGAAATAACTGGCACAAACACAGACACAAACCGAGTTCATTAGATATGGGCGAGTGCTGGATAGATATAGCAAGCTTGTGTCTCCTTTTCTCATCACCAACGTAGAAGACATTTGAGTCGTGCTTGATTTTGACTCCTCCAAACCAATCACGGTCATCCCATCCTCCTTTTGCTTCACTTTCAAACCTAAGAAGA
Source organism: Linaria vulgaris (assembly GCA_948329865.1). Lineage (NCBI taxonomy): Eukaryota > Viridiplantae > Streptophyta > Magnoliopsida > Lamiales > Plantaginaceae > Linaria > Linaria vulgaris. The sequence goes on along the minus strand of OX415250.1, from coordinate 18,561,498 downwards.
AATCCAGTTCACCAATCTCACTCATCACTAATGTACCTGTCAAAGCCTCAACAAACTTATCTAAAGTAGACTTGTTAGTATAAACCAAGACAATGTCATCAGCAAATCTTTGAGCTAAGCAATTATCAGAATATGTGGCAGACATGCAAACACTCAACACTATCATATCTCTATAATTCACCCTTTTCTTGTTGTGTGTTTTGATGTCGTTAATGATTTGAACCATTACCTGAGATGTAGGATGATTACTCGGAATCCTCTCAGTTGTATCCCTCCAGACATCTTGAACTTGAACATTTTCATTGTATAAGTTTGACTGCTCGAATGTTGTGTTAACATCAGGACTGGTCGATGTTGACATAACATCAGCTTCTGGTTCATGTTCATGTTCAGGTTCTAGAACTGCAGGCGATGTTGGAATAACATTGTCTGGAGTCAATGTTGGTGTAACATCAGAATCCAGTAGACTTGGCACAACAGCCTCTAACTCACCTGCAACACTTGGCAAATCATCACGAACCACATATACAGATTCTTGAACAATATTTAATCTTGGATCAAACATTCTAATAGCATTATTGTTCAAAGAATAGCCATCAAAGATACATTCTTCACTTTTTGCATCATATTTGCTCACAAAATCTTTATCGTTTAAGGTATAGCAAACACATCGAAAGTCATGAAAATGAGCAACATCGGGTTTCTTCTTTTTCAACAACACATAAGGAATCATGGGTATAGAGAATTTATGAATATTTTCATTAAGCACACATAAGCCAAAGAATGACATATTTTAAAATTCTCTATCATGATTTGCCCAAATATTACCAAAAGAAGCATCATGTAAGTTATCAATACTACCATGCAATGTTCTAAAGGTATTAAGAGCTTCTGATTTTTCTGTGAAAGATTTAATCAAAGTATATCCAGAAAAATCATTCATAATCACACAATCATATTGTTTACCCCCCAACTCTATTTACATCAATAAGACCTAAAAGATCCATATGAAGTAGATGAAAACAATTAGAGGTACTAGTAACCTGTTCATCCAATTGGATTGGATTATGAGAAGCTTTGGTCACCTTACCGTTCGAGCAATCATAACAGACCATCTTACCAGAACTCGTGAGATTGGGAATGCCTCTCACGGTTTTGAGTTTCAGCACTTTGCCTAGATTCTTGTTGTGCATGTGTCCAAGTCTCTTGTTCTTGGAAACTGAATAGTCCACCTTTGTTTGAAAGCAATTCACTTGATCCCTCACCAAGTAGTTGTCTTCAAACCTATTACCTGTCAAAGCACACACATTTGCACAATCAGATACATCACAAGAATCTTTATCATACCTTACCAATAAGTCATCATCACACAATTGACTGATGCTTATATGGTTTTCACAGAATCCATCCAACAACATCTCATCCTTCAAGGGTGGGGATCCATTAACTTTCAACACTTCTTTGCCAATGATTCTTCATTTACTTCCATCTTCATAGGTGAAAGTTCCAGTGGTTAGTGGTGCACGCTCCTTCAAATTAGATTTACTTTATTTCCAGTCATGTGTCTTGAGCGGTGTTAAGGCAATACAATTTGTTCTCAATGTTAAAGCAACATTGGTGATCCAGTGTTGTCTTAACATTGTGCATAATCGTATCAAATCAAATATGTATCCAGTCATATGCCTCAAACATCCACTATCAGAGTACCACTTACCTGCAAGGTTAGTATGCATAGAAGGAAAGATAATATTGCAAACAATATAAGTTTCAGGCACCCAAAGTCTAGTGTTTCTTATCCCACTATTCTGCTCAGCAATGTTGGAACCGAATGTTAAGGTAACACTGGAATAACTAGTATCAACATTGGAATGTTCAAATTCCAGTGTTGGCTTAACACCAGCATCAACATTGCATGAATCCCTATTCCGTTTAACTATTTTATTTTTAAGAGGCTTTCTGTATTTAAAACAATAAGGTTTAAGATGTCCAAATTGAAAACAATATTGACAAATATAAGCCATTTTCTGAGATTCTCTAGAAAGTATCTTTGCCTTTTCAAAATCAGGAATAGTGGATTCAACAGAATTAGTGGAGTGAGTAACTCGACTTTGATATCCTAAACCATAACTACCATCATTGCCTAAACATAAAACCTCATCAAGTTTGTAAGTACCTGTATTCCTCTTGGCAATGGTATTTTCAGCAATTTCTAGCTTAGAAGTTACCTTTTCTATTTCATCATCTTTTCTATCCAAACTAACCTCAAGTTGAGTGATTGTAGCCTTCAAGCTTTCATTATCTTCCAATAGCCTTCTCAAGTCTACTCAACTTGTCCTTCTCCTTGAGCAGGTCTTGGTAGATGATTTTCAGTTCATCAAGAAATTCTTCTTGAATCAATTTACCTTCAAGGACACTATCATCTTCCAAACCTATAGAATCATGCAAATACTCAAAGTCAGAATCATCATCAAATTCATCATTATCAGAAATCAAACATTCAGTGTTGTCTAAACAAATGGTTTCATCCCAATTTTCGACAAAAATCTCCATAACTGGTGTTGTCATATGGATGTTATCATAACATCGAGTTGTCTGGATGGTGGTAGAACACCAAGCCTTAACACCAGCAGGTATGTCCACCTTTGCACACACTGTTGTTTGAGTTTCTTCAATTTTGGCACCTGTCCATCACCATATTCTTCAAAACTTGTCTCATCATTATCATCTACACAAACCAAGTTAGTATTCCCTTTTGTTCTAAGGTTGTTACCACATTCATAAGCAAAATGGCCCCAACCTCTACATTCATAGCATTGAATCTGTTTGAGATGAGTATCATTATGAGGAGTAAGTTTACAAGAATATTTGGCCATCTTTTCAGAGAAATCTTTCTTTAAATCAGCAAGAATATTTTTATGAGTTAGACTAAGCTTATTTAACTTTTCAAACACAGTGTCATTATAAGCTTGAATTTCTTCTTCATCCTCTACTTTTTCAAGGTTCATCTCAAATTCTTTCTGTGTGCAAAATAGAGCATGAAAGTCTAAAGTATCCATATTCCTAGCTTCTTGCATATCAATCACCTCAAATTTGTTAGAAAGAGTTCTCACAACTTTGTACACCAGTTGCTTATTAGACAAGGAATCACCTAAGTCTTGAATTTCATTAGCAATATCCATGAGTTCCTCAAAATAAGCAGTAATACTTTCGTCTTCCCCCATTGTTAAATTATCAAATTTGCTCAAAAACATGTGTATCTTAGTCTTTTTAGTGCATACAACACCTTCACAATGATTTTCTAAGATATCCCAAGCATGCTTTGCAGTTGAGCAATTTTTAATTAACTTAAACATGTGACAATCAACCAAACTAAATATGGTATTTAAGGCTTTTTCATTAAAGAAAATGTTACTTAGCTTAGTTTGAGTCCACTCTGATTTTGGCTTAGGAACATCGTCATGATCTTCATCTGAAGCACACATAGGGACTCCATACCCTTCAATCACTGTCTTCCAAGCTCGCCAACAGAATGATTTAATGAGTACACAAATTATGACCTTCCAATAAGAATAGTTGGATCCATCCAAGACAAGCAATTTGTTGTTCGGATTCCGGTTGTCCATCCTTTAATATCAAATCCACACCCCAGTGAAGTCAGTGCTTGGCTCTGATACCAATTGAAATTGTTGGATCAGGACTTGATACTTGTCGCACAGTGTTAACCTTGATGTTAGTCTAACACTGATCAGCTCTTCCAGTGTTAAGCTGATGTTGGACTCTCGATGTTATCTTAACATCCGTTTAACACCAATTAACGTTAGCACAAATCTACTTGACAGAGAATATAACGCAGCAGATAAGTAAAGAACACAAGTAGATGTAATTTTAAGAAGATGATATATTAATATGATCTTCCGAGCCGTAGGCAAAATAACTCGTTAAGTTTTAACAAAAGTCGTTCTCTCAACTCTCAAGCTCCTCACTCTCAAATTGATCGAACTAAGAAAAGCACACAAGAATTGCTTCGACTATCTCTAAAAGCTCCTCAATCTTAGATCTATTCTAACAACTCACAAACGTTGCTAAAGCAAGACAAAGACACTCGACTAATATAATTTCCTCACGGGATATTTTCGCTTTTGTCTTCGTGTCTTTTTCTTGATGCCCAACATGCCTATTTATAGTGTAATCTTCCTTGATGTCCAAGACATGTTGTGCACGTTTTTGATTGCTTTTAGATCTCCTTGTATGACTCTAATTTCGTTCATGGCAAGTCTCTTTCAATAGGGAAAGGTTTCCTTGTCCAACTTGAAGTCTTCAATGGAAAGGTTTCCTTCTTTGACTAGAAGTCTTTAATGGAAAGGTTTCATTCTTTAACTTGAAGTTTTCTATGGAAAGAATCCTTCTCAATCGTAAGTTACAAAGAATCGCTAAAAATTTCATCATGTCTAAGTTACAAAGAATCCCTAAACATATCATCATTTCTAATAAGTTACAAAGATTCCCTAAAAATAATCTTAATTTTTAAGTTGTTGAGATTCCTAAATTATCATCATCTCTAAGTTATAAATATTTCTAAATCTATCATCATAAGATTTCTAAAGGCAGAAACATTGTTTACAAGCGATAATAACATATCTACAAATAAAATTAAAAAAAATTAAATACAAGAGATAAACCGAATAAAACATATGAAACTTACAATTTTCGAAGTTGCAACTATAGGGCGGCTACAAAAGACGAGCTAGCGGTTGCAGATTTTTTTTGGGGGGGGGGGAGAAAATGAGTATGAGGAATGAGGAGAGGAAGAGGTATTTAAGAGAATACCCTCATCATTAGCGATTGCGGCCCAGTTGCGCGCAATTGTTGGGTCGTTGCCCTAATTTAGCAGCGACCCCTACTGAGGGTTGTTGGCATAACTTTTTTCCCGCCCAGGTTAGGGATGGCAGAGCCATCACAATTGAGTAGCGACGGCTGAGTCGTCGCAGTTGCATGCAACCGTCCGTCCATCACAACCGGGCGGTTGCAAATGATCGATTACCTTGTAGTTTTACAGTAGACATTATGCAATGTAAGGGAGCCACTAAACTCGAATGTAGAAGTAAAACTGCTTTCAATTTCTGACTCGCGCTTACTATTGTAATTGATTTTATGATAGAGATAATAAGTATTACTCCGAAATGGATAAAGCAAATTATTGGCCCCAAATAACACGAAAATCTAAGGATTTTATCATTTTGCTTTCACATTTAAAAGGTGTGTCAACTGTTGGCTGCAATGTCTATATCCCTACTATATATAGGGGAAAAGAAGGTGACTATCAACCAATTATGTAGCTTAATGTTTTGCTCTTGTGATTAGGTTTCTTACTTTGCCATCCCACTATTATAAATGGTATTTAGTCAATTTTTACAGGCTTCCAGTAACTCTACTATTTTTACTTCCATTATTACCGTTGTTGCTTGTATTAATTGCTCAACTTCACTGTTGCAGTGGGACAACATTCCTATTTTTTACGAAGGACTAATTAGACAATACTTTGTCTCTCACCTCTCTCTTCAATCAAGGTGTTACAAATATAAGAGAGCACGCTTCGAGATGTGCAAATCACCTCTCTCTTCAATCAAGGTGTTACAAATATAAGAGAGCACGCTTCGAGATGTGCAAATCTCCTTAAATCAACAACTTTATTCAATGCATAAAACGCTCAATACATAATAAGATCCTTCTTATACTACTATTTCTCACAACTTAATTAAAGAAAGGAAATAAAAATATATGAAAAAGATGTAACTAAATCTCTTGCTTCTCAATGTAAAAGAAATAAACTATAAAAATAAGGTAAGAGAATTATGCTCTTGCTTTGCCACTTCGTAACACTCCCTCCCCCTTAAAAAACGACCTTGTCCTCAAGGTCGGGAATGCCATTATCATAATCGTCCCCAAACATTAGCATAACTCGATTGTTCCAACGATGATGAAGGCTATACTTTTCGTCACAGCTAAAGCAAAGGCCTTGTTCACGACGTTCACGTACCTCTGCTGGTGTTAACGGCGAACAAGGAGTGTGGGTTGTGGTAATGCTAACCTTTCAACCAGTTGGGATTGAGGGGAGCTCCTCGACGCTGGAGTAGTTTTCATAATTCCGGCAGGTGACTGAACATAACCTGGAGGCTGAATCCCAGATCCAAATGGTCCAGTTTGCTCTTGAAACTCACCTCGACCAAGATCGGTAAAAAGTTCCTCAAATAATTGAGACAAAGTCATTGCATCAGCTAAAGTAGTCAGCTTAGAGATCAAAATTTCTCGTCGAGTTTCAGGCTTTAGCCCCCACACAAAGAAATTGACAAACATAGATTCGGGCACACCCGTAATACGAATCATAAAATCCTCAAATAGAGTACAAAAAGCAGCAACCGTACTAACCTGGACAAGCTTAGAAATATGACCCAACGGATCATCATAAATCAAAGATCTGAACAGCTTGAGAAGTTCCTGGAGAAAAAAGTCCCAACTCTGCAAGGCACCACCAGGTTCCATCCATTGATACCAAGTGGAGGCCACACCATCCAAGTGAAACCCCACAACCGCTAAGCGGGTTATGGAATCCACACCGTGCAAATCAAAGAACTTATCAATCTTGAAAATCTAGTTATCAACGTGATAACCATCAAAACGCGGCACATCGACCCGAAGGGTACACAAAATCGAATGCAAATCCGGAGAAGAGTGGTATGTCGATAAGCCAATCCCACCCGAAGAATCACGCGGCGAAGTAGCATTCCCCGAAGGTGATGGCTAGCCCGTTTAAAATCTTAGCGAACTGGGACAAACGAGACTCAATTTGAGTCATGTGCTGCTCCAAAAGCACAGAAAATTTGGACTCCATCGAGGTCAACAAAGTGGCAATTTCATCATTCTCGTATTGAGTTCGCAATGAAAGCACCAATTGTTACAAATAAAAATATGAATTATAGAAAAGATACAAAGCACATTGGAGTCGTGCCCAAACTCTTAACAAAATATACACACTTCTTCGAGTCAAGTGTAAAACTTCATTGATGAACTACTCCAAAATCTGCTTAATGGATTCAATACACAATAAAAGTCCTACTTATATTGTTGCTCAAAAATTAAATAAGGAAAATGAATAAAAATATGCAAAAGAAGGTAACATAATCCTGCTGCTCAAAACTAGAAATAAGGAAAGAAAATAAAATATGATAATGAGGTAACATAATCTTTAGGCAATCGCTCTACGTAACACTTCCTTCCCCTTCAAAACGACCTTGTCCTCAAAGTCGAAAATGCCATGAACAAAACGCTCTTCAAATAATCGAGAGAGCCTTTGCTTCGTTAATGTTGTCGGCTTAGCAAACATCTTGGATGCCATTGAGGTCAACAAAGTGGTAATTTCATTATTCCTCATAATGAGCTCTCAATAAAAGCATGAATTATTACAAATGTAAGAGATCACGCTTCGAAACGTGCAAATATCCTTAAATCAACAACTTTATTCAATGCATAAAACGTTCAATACATAATAAGATTCTTCTTATACTACTATTGCTCACAACTTAATTAAAGAAATATATATATATATATATATAGAAAAAATGTAACTAAATCTATTACTTCTCCAAAAAAAAACTATAAAAATAAGGCAAGAGAATTATGCTCTTGCTTTTCCAGTTTACGTAGGTCCAACTCCCCCTCGAAAATTCAGCCTTCTCTCCTCTCTTCTCTCTCTTTCCAACTTTCATCTGAATTTATAGATCTATTAGCGAGAGAAGGTTATTAAAGGGGGAAAAGAATTTTTACAACATATTTTGACTACGTCACCTTGCGGGTGTCGAGGGTATATGTTGCTGCCGACAAGCGCGAGTCGTCAAAGGAGTGCACGTTGCGGCGGTGGCAGGCTGAATGTGGTGATGGATTTTGAATGAAGAAAGTGTCGTGGGAGTCGGGGCTAACGGAGCGGCGACTGAACTTGGATTTATATTTATTTGCATTATTTTTCAATAATCATTGGCTTATGGCCTTTTGTTTTGACAAACTATGATTCTCTATAAATTGTAATTAATAAATACATATTTATTTTTATTCGTAAATCGCGTTTGCACTTATTCATTAATTGTATGGTTACTTTGATTAATATATTATTAAGTTAATTAACGAATTAAGTTATATATATTTTAAGATGGTGTAGTTTACATTTTCACTGGAGGCATCTACAGATTGGAAAAAAAAATTGAATAAGTAATGATTAAATATATAATAATAGAGGATTTATATAGAAAGTTTAAATTTTGGGAAACTAAATCACAATCACCATAATTATTGTAGTTAATAATTGTACTTAAATTTAAAGGCTTGATTAGGAACTTAATAATAAGCTATTATTGTATTAGCACCAAAATTATAAGGCTAAAATCGAAAATTAAAAATTTGTGTCACAAGTTGTCTTTCTTTATATATTAGTACTATAGATGAATAGTAGATGATACCATATTTATGATTTTGCGCAGTCATTGTATAAATGCAAAACAAATCAATTATGAATGGAAACACTATCCTCACAAGAACGATTACTCCTCTACCTGTAGATACGATTTTTTATTTCATACGTTTATGTATGTCTTTTAATTAACCAATTAGAAAAAGAATTCAAAAAATCTTAGAATACTTGGATATTAATGATTTCTGAAAAATACTTTTGCTCAATGACTTCTCATTAATCTCCTCAATGATATATATACAAGAGTTTCTTGGGCTACAAGAATGGAAAGATTTACCTTCTAAAGATACACAATGTATTACAAATATATCTAACTAATTCTATGCTAATTTGAGATGAGATATCATAGCATTTGTAGCCCCGATGGTTGGAAGGAAAACCCAAGAACACGCAAGGTGTAGAGCGTGGTTGGAGCTTATTGATAGTATTAGACGGAAAAACTGGAAAGCAAAGGCACCCAAAAACCCGGAGATGAGAGAGAGAGGGGTGTTTTTGATATAGGACTTGGAGAGGGGAGAGGAATTTGAGGCTTTTATGAGGAAGAATATTTAGAAGATAAGTAGCTAATTGTAGAGCATGGTGCCAAAAAGAAGGCGACACGAAGGAATGCGCGAGTAGGGTACGAATAATATTATTAATGGTGCGTAGTTGACGTTATGATTTGCCGTTTTGAGACGATGTGTGAGGACAAGAAAAACGGAATTGCATGCCATGTTGTTTGCAAAAATTGTGAAACGGTGCATTATCATATTTCCGACCATTGTCACATTGAAAGTTTTTTAAAGTCGCGTTCAAATTGTGTTTTAATAAGCTTGTGAAACGACAAAAAAACCGAGAAAACTTGTGATTTGTGAGAGATAGGATAGGTCCATAAGAAATCAGAATAAGCATCAACAAACACAACATAATATCTATGCCCCAAAGAACTTGGCACCGGAGAAGTCCAAACATCGCTATGAATAATATCAAACGAAAATTGAGTAACAGTAGTAGAGTCCAAAAACGGTAGTCTAATGTGTTTCCCCAAAGTACAAGAAGAACATAAAGAAGTATGACTACTACTAGGACAAGAAATAAACTTAGATTGACGAAGGGAGTCGAAGACAGGAGCGTCGGGGTGTCCTAAACGCGCATGCTAGAGGGAAGATGAGAGAGCGGCGAAGGTGACGGGTGGACGGGCGGAGAGGGAGTTTGACAGCGGAAAGAGAGGATAGAGATCACCCGCACTATTACACCGGATGAAATGATTGCCCGTCATAAAATCCTTCACAGAAAACCCAAAGGGATCAAATTCTATAGAAACATAGATATCACGAGTGAATTTACGCACATAAACGAGATTTTTAATGATATGAGGAGCATGTAGGACGTATTTAAGAGAGAGTGGGGGATAGGGAGGGGAAAGAGTTGCATGACCCGACCCGTGAATTGGAATAGATGAGCTATTACCAATAGTTATATGATTTTTAATGCTCGAATTAAGGTAAGAGGAGAGAATACCTGCGTTAGACGTCATGTGAGATGAAGCAGCGCTATCCATGTACTAATTTTCATCCGGAGGGGTTAGTTGGAGAGTGTGCATTGCGGACTCAATATCAGTGTATGTATGGTTCGACGGACCAGTATCAACGATATAAGCATGCTGAGGACGAGGACCAAGCAATCTGGGTTGACGGGATTGTGGTGGAGAACGGTGCTGCCAAGCCGCTGTGGGGTATGGTGAAGGAGGTGTGGCCCAAGGTTGAGGTGGAGGCTGAGACCAAGGTGGATAGGACCACTGCTGCGAGTACGGATTCCATTGAGGATGAGACGGACCGCGACCATATCCGAGTCCACCACGACCGCGATTGCCACGACCGCGCCCCCGGGTTCCACGACCGCGAGAGTTGAACGGGCGGGGAGCGTAGGACGGTGGCTGTGGTTGCGGTGGATGCGGTCCATGATCAGCCGAAGGAGGGGTCGATGCACCACTGATGAGGGCGGATTCAGCAAGACGAGCCGTGCGTTTGTTAAGGCTGGTCTCCTCAAGCGACAACATAGAGCGAACCTTCAAGAATTGGGGAAGCGAATCGCTTTGTTGGATGAGGGTGGCAACACCACCGTAGGTTTCAGTGAGGCCATCGACGAGTTGAAGGACCAAACGTTGGTTAGAGACGAGAGCACCAACGTTGGCAAGTTGATCAGCAAGCATCTTCAACTTTTGGCAATAGGCACCAACGTTGGGAAACTCGTCCAGAGTTGTGTTGGAGAATTGATTCTCAAGATGCACTACCCGAGTGTTCTTTTTGTCTTGGAAATGCTCCACAAGTCGATCCTAAGCTTCCATGGCGGACGAGTCGGGCTTGATGATCGAATGCATGAGGTCATTAGAGATAATGTCGTATATCCATTGAAGCACAACGGCATCGAGACGATCCTATAGATCGGGGTCGGAGTCGTCCGATGGGAAGGCGGATTTGGTGTTGGGAAGGATGTGGTCTAAGACTTAATACACACAAGCGTTTATTTTGATGAGTTCCGACCATGTGGTGTATTGGCCGGATTCGTTATCTAACGTAACGGGGATGAAGTTTCGGACGTTAGTAACGGCTAAGGCGGGGACAAATTTAGGGGAGGTGGTGGGGGGCGGTGTCGTCTTCGATTGGGAGGAGTCAGACGACGGTGACTCTTCACTAGGGTTTGTCATGAGGAGAGGAGAGAAGAGAGAATAAAAAAAAAATAGGCTTGATACCATGAAAGATATTTTTCCTCAATGATATATATACAAGAGTTTCTTGGGCTACAAGAATGGAAAGATTTACCTTCTAAAGATACACAATATATTACAAATATATCTAACTAATTCTTTGCTAATTAATTAGGACGGCTATTAATTTCATACGTAGTTTGCACTTATATAGATTTGTTTCCAACAAAAATATTCATTCACGAATTGTTAACGGGTTAGGAATTATTCCCTATTTAACGGAAGATATTTATTTTGGGTTCGAACGCCCTGTCCGTGATTCAGAGGCAATAATGGATGGACATAATGAGATTAATTGCAAGAATATTCCCTTCCTTTATTCACTGAACATTTCCTCCTCTCCTAATATTTGAGTGTTAATTTGTAGTAAGTAAGCTAAGTTGTTTCAGCTTGTTTTTCTTCTAATGATCACCTCCCTTTATATAGACTTTGGTAGGGGCAGGTGTCATTGTGCATGCGTTTTGGTAAGGGCAGGTGTTGTTGTTACTTTGATACAGGTTTAAAAACTAGGATAATGTTTATCTTTTATCTACTAGGTGCTGACTGGATTAGCTTTTGTGTCTTCTAATATCTCCGAGGGCTTCTGATGTAGATTGTTCTGATAGGACTATTCTTCCGAGGGCTCTTATTTCTCCTTCTTGACTCGGGTATTTTCTTCAACAATCAGGAGTGATCTCTGAGGGGGTAAATATGATCCCCGAGGGCTTGGTATAACTTCCGAGGACTGTGATTTTGTGTCCGAGGGCTGTATTTGCTTTACTGAAAGTGAGATTTCTTCACGAGAGTTCTCGGATTGTATTCACGGGATGTTCTTGTATTTATTTCTTGATTTTCTCCAAAATTGGGTCCTCGGATAAATCCGAGTGTCGTCTTTTCCGAGGAGTGTTCAGCAAGGAAGTTTTCTTGTAAGTTCATAGGACTCAGGGTCCATTTTGGTCCCTCTTGGAGCATTTGGTGGATATCGGAGTCATACGGGTCCATCGGGGTTTGCTCTTTTTCCGATGCCGTGTTGATATCTGCTTTTTATTCACCGTTTGACTTTCCAAGGGACTCTTATGTTTCTCCTCAGGTGCTCTTATAAATCTTTTCGGGTCAGTGACCGAAAGGTAGGGCAATCCTCCGAGGGGCTTTCTTTATAGGTACATCTCATCGGAAGGACCCGTGACAATAGTATTGTCCATATATTGTTTTTCCGAGTAGGAGTAATCTCCTTTATTTTATTTTTTAGGGTTAACACTAGCCCCCCCAAATTTCGATTGTCCTCGTAGAGACAAGCGGAATTTTAAATCATCGTCCTCAGTGAGGTGAGGGGTTATTTTTTGCTTAGTGTCCCTATATTTATTTTTTCCTTTTTTGATATTTATTCAATACGTATATTTAGAGTTTTGCAAGTGATTTTACCTGAATACCCCTAGGGTATTGTCATTAAGCAGGCGAAGATCTCGGGAGAGCAGGTTGTGGACTGCCGTTTGACCAGCTTGGGGATTTGAAGTATTTTACCGTTGGCAACGGGGAGAACCTGGACGGCGTGGCGTGAGCAGGCGACAGTTACGTGGAGTTACGAATAAATGCCACGTCTTTATGGGCATCTGACCGTTGTAATTTTAGGTTATAAATAGGGTACTGTAGCTCTTCTTTTTCTTCATTCACACAAGTGTAATTCGCGATAACTCTCTCCCAGAGCTACAAATTTCTTCTCTTATTCTCTCGCAATTCTCAGTTCTAGTAAAAAAAACTTTCCTCTTTTTATATCCATGGCTTCTTCTGCCAATGTGAATCCTGTAGCTGCTGTTACCTCCTCGGGGGTTACTGCTCCGATTGACACTTCTACGAGTGCGAAGGGTATCCCGGTGGGAGTTATTACTCGCAAACGTAAGGGAGAAATTGCTGCTGCTGCTGAGGGTGGTGCTACTTCCTCGAAAAAAGCTAGGGTTCCCAAATCAAAGGAACCACCTCTTCGGACTTTTGCTAAGGTGGAAAAGATGAGGAATATTGCTACTCGTAAGCAGGTAGCGGATCTGTTTACCTCAACCGGAGTCCTCCAGAAGAATATGGTCTTCCGAATCCCGACGAAGGATGAGAGGGCGTGCTATCCTCCTCCGGGTATGTTGACAGTATTTTTTGCTCAGGTGAAGTATGGGTGGCGCTCGTTTATGTCCCCCTTTTTCTGTGAGCTCTTTAAAACTTGTAATATCAGCCCAAGTCAGATGGTGCCGAATGGGTTTGCCGCCATTTGTATTTATGTCTTTTGGTGTCACGTGAATGGACTGGAGTGCTCGGTGACTCATTTCCTTTCCATTTTTGATGTGGCGGTGTCGCCCGGGGGATATCCTTTTTACAATGTTCGTCACCGGGACAACTCGGGTGATTCCACGAAGAGGATCTTGGGTGCTGCTATTACCTCACATAGCGTCTGGAAGAACAGATACTTCTTCGTGGGACCTATTAATGGGGAATGGGATGTGCCTTTCGATTGGCGAGAGGGCACTACTCCCGTGCATGCCTTGGACCAGGATGCAGTTTTATCTCCGATAATTTCCCAGCATAAATTGATGGAGTCGGAGGATTTCACGATGTTATACGAGACCTCTGGGCTTCACCACGTAGTTTTCACCGATGACGTCGTGGAGAGGCCCTTGTCACTGTCTCCCTTTGCGAGGAGTCTCTTTCGTAAGTCTCTTTATTCGTTCTTTTATTCTTTTATTCTCTTTCCGAGCACAGTGGTAAATTGTGCTTATACATGTTACTGATGGGATGATGCAGGGGATGTCATGGCGAACTACTATCTGCAGTCGAGTCCGAGGGAGCCTACTCCTAGTGGTGTCTCGGAGATACCAGAGGAGGGCGATCACGAGGAGGAGGAGGTTAATGCTCCCGATAGTAGGCATATGGGTTCAGAGAAGGGTGGATTTCACGAGGATCATTCTCTTCTATGCATGGATATGACAGGGGTTATCAGGAGCGCTATTCCCTTGCGCCAAGTAGCTCCCTCCTCTTCTTGGGCTTTAGTGCCAGTTTCCAAGTCTAGTACAGGAGATTTGCCCGTTTCCGGATCTGATATAGGGAGTTCTCCGAGAGTTTCCGAGGAGGGGATCTTTCCGAGTGTTACCGAGGAAGAATCTGCTCGGAAGATTACTGAAGTAATAGACTTATCTTCCGAGGGTCCTTCTCCTCAGCCTCCGATAATTTCCGAATTCGCTCCTCGTGGTGAGTTTCTATGAAATTTTAATAGGATTCTCATACCTTATTTGTGACATTTGATAATGTGTTGACATTCTTCCTTTTGATGTAGTAGCTATGGATAAGGGAAAAGCTCCGATGGTAGAAGAACCTTCATTATATGGTGAGTATTCCTTATCTGTTCTCTTTCCACAATTTTTTCTAGTTTCATTCTTTTTCTCACTGTCAGTTTGCACCTTTTGTAGAGGAGGATTTTCTGGCCCAATTCAACATTTCCGAGCAAGAAGGGTTACGAGGGGACTCCGAAGACACCCAAGGGGAGTTTGATCCTTCTTCAGAGGACCGAGATGTGAAGGAAGGGATTCTGCAATCATTGCTAGGAAAGACTAGCCCCTCCACCACAGTGGGTGGTTCACCGGCCATATTTACAAATTCAGAAGTGATGACTCCCGTAAAGGATATGACTCCTCCGAGGGGGCATGTTCCGGTGACTTTGTCTCCGAGGGGTCATACATTCCAGGAGCCTATTCCTCCTAGTGGATTCGAGGGGCAATTTTCATCTCGGTCAGTGGGGGAAGCTTATCAAGATATCCTCCGATTTTTCGCCTCCTCTAGTTCAACACCCGCCGAGGGGTACCAATTTTTGTACACCAGTCTTAACTGGCTGGGACTCATGGTAAGCTTCTCTAAATTAATCCTCTGAAATTATATAATATACCTCTGTTAAATTCTTTAGTGTTGATTTTCCGCAGATTGGAAAGACTCGAGAGGCGGTCACTGCCGTTGAAGAGCACGGTCGGAAAGACAAAGAAGAGTTAGAAGTACTCCGAGCGCAATTGGCACCTCTCTTAGTCCGAGATAAAGAGAGCCAAACTAGGGAGGATATTCTTCAAACCAAGATTTCCGACTACGAATTTGCTCTTAATGAATCAGAGAAGGCGAGGGCGGATTTGCAAGGTAACTTAAACGCTGCCGAGTCCGCTTATAAAAAGATGGAGGCGTCCGAGAAGGTTGTAGCGGCTAAGATAACTCTTCTGGAGAAAGAAAGGAAGGAGTCCGAGGAGGTCTTCTCTGCTCGTATTGCGGCTCTCGAGAAGGCAGTAGCGGACGGGAATGAGAGAGAGAGAGTTCTTCAGGAGACATTGGGCCAAGCTACTGATAGGGCTGAGTCAGCTGAAGAAAAGTTGGTAAACTTTCTATCTCCCGAGGACGTGCAAGCTAAGGTGGATGCAGCCGTTCAATTCGCTCAGCGGGAGATTTCACGACAGCAAGCAGGAGTACCCGAGACGTCTTCTCATGAGCTGTTGACAGGCCACCTTTTATGGGGTTATCTGGAGTGTGCTAGGTTGGCTAAGTCTCTGATAAGGTCGGAGGTTGATTTCTCAAAATCTTTTGACCTTCGTAAGCCGATGATTGCAAGTACTTTGTGGGGAGGTTTGGGGGTTTGCTATCTTCCAAGGATTCTCCAACACCATCTCCGATGCGCTCTGCCACAAGTCCGAGTCCGAGAGCTAGTGGTTCCGGGGGAGTATTTTCCCCAATTTCTCGTCTTGCTCCATTGGGTACTTCCCTCGAGGAGACAACTTCTTCCCTCCCTCCTTCCACGGGGGCCTAATTTTATCTTTGTAATTTTTTATTTTTAAAATAAACGTTCTTTGTATTTAGTACTCCTTCCGAGGGCTCTTCGGCTTAAATAAATAATTCTGTTCAATTTCCCCTTTTTCTGCTTTTTGTTTGTATAGTTAAATTTCAATTAGCATGGATAATGATAATTTTCAAAAAGTTGCTGACTAAGTAGACTTCCTAAGTAGAAGGTGTTGTTTTGCATGGTTAAATAGGGTACGTGTCCTTCTTAATCAAAAAGTTTTTTCAACACGTGTCCCTTAGTTGACATAATAGAAGTTTAAACTTCTACTTTTAACTCTGACTTAAAGAGTATATATGCGCATAGGATTTTTACCAATTATGCACTTATCTCCTAATCCTTATTAGTCTTTGAGTTTCTTTCATAATTGCAAGTACAAAAATAATACTTACTTGATACGATGATGCCTCCTTATTATAGAAGATTTGGTTCGACTTCATCTTGCGGTTCTTCTCGGGATACCGCTCGGGGTCCTTCTGGATCATCAAGGGTTCCTCCGAGGGACAATCCATCCGAGAATCAAACAACACTTGGTGCTAGTTCCTCTCTTGGAGTGGCTCGTAGGACTCCATCTACAAATTCACGTAGAGTCAATCATATCAGGGAGATATTCATGAGTAGGGAGCCATATCCTTTGGCAGATGAGTCTTCGGAGTTCGACTTGATTCCTCTTAATCCATCAAGATTGATAGGCAGAGGACGTGTAGGATCCACTATGAGTGCAGAATGTGAGAACTCGGTAAGATCTCTTTTTACTGGTTATAACTTAGAGTTCGAAGATTATGATATAATAGTGCCTTCCTCGGGCCAAAGGGCTTACGCGCCCCCCTCGGGTTACATGACCATTTATACCGAACAGATGCGTTGCGGGTTGCGGATGTTTTTTCACCCCTTTTTCCAAATACTTTTTCGGTATTGGCAGGTGTGTCCGAGTCAGTTAACACCAAGTTCTTATAGCCATCTGGTAGGGTACATCCTTCGTAGTGAGCTTTTAAACCTTCCCATGTCCCCCTATCGGGTGGGGACAATATTTACCCTTCAACCTTGCTCAGAGGGGACTCCCTTTTTTAGCTTGACCTATCGGGACAAGGAAGATATCTTTACTCGTGTATCCAGTTCCCACTCTAGTAGAGGGGATTGGAGGCGGAGATTTTTCTTTGTCCGTCCGAGAGGCCAGTCAGCCAGATCATGGGGTGTACCCATCCGATGGGGTCTGGGGTATATCGCACCCAACACCGAAACACGAGGACAAGTGAGGGAGATATTGCTTCACTCGGGACTTTTCTCTGGTTCTCTTGACATATCTGGGCTATTGGATTTCCCCGAGGCTCTGGTTTTGGCAGGTTTACAAGAGGGGGTGGAAGGATGCACTCCTACTTCTCGTCCTCTTCACAGTAACTTTCATTTTCGTAAGTTCTACTAATCATTTTCTAGCATGCAACCTTTATTGGTGTCCTCGGACCGTTTTCCTACTGACATCTTTTGCAGGAGCGGAGATGGGAGCCTTTTCTCTCGGGTCTTCTACTGACGTTTTCTTGGGGAGAGCATTGCATGGTATTTCCGGGGGGACGAAGGTTGGTGATTCCCCTCCACTCATGAATGAGGCAATGGTTGAAATTTCCTCAGAGGAGGAGGAACCTGTGGCAGCCCCCCCAGTCAATTATATAATTCCTTCTGGATCATCGGATCTGATACCAACTCTTTCTCAAACGGATTTTCACATGAGTCCTGTAGTATCACAGCCCATTCCTCATAATTCTACCGTAGTAAATGTATTAGAGGAGTATCTTCGCTCTTCTAGTACAGAAGATATGCAGCCCCGGGAAGATATCCCTAGTCGTATTCCTGCACCACCGCCCGAGGAGCACCCTTCCCCCGGGAGAACTCTTCCCCCCGGGGTTAATCAGGATGTTTCTCCTCTCGGATCAGCAGTGGGGTTTTGCCGAAACTTTCTTAGTGGTTTATTGAACGTAACAGATTGTGAGCTGATAAAAACCCTTTCGGTACCCGTTCTCCAGGATTTAGCCTGTAAAGACCTGTGTGAGGTATTTATTCATTTTATTTAGTACTAACCTGTCTTCTGGTCTGATGCCCCTTGCTTTGCTTTTTGACCAGATTTATATGGTGTTGGATGCTCTTGGATCTTGTGGAAGTTCCTCTTCAGATCCAGGCTTAGTGTATCGTCGTCGGGATGAGTTAGAGCGAGGTCTCTTGGAGGCTCAAGTGGAGATGGCCCATTTGAAGGAAGTTCATGAATCCGCTCAGGAGACTCACATCCAGGTGTTACAATTCGAAAAGGATAAGGCGTGGGAATTGGAACGCCAATTAGTGCTTGAAAAAGCACGCGTCTTGAACTTAGGGCGGAGAATTGAGGAGTTACATGGCCAAATGCGGTCCTCGGAGGAGCAGTTAACACAGGCTACGCTGGAAAGAGACGCCTTGAGTCAGCAGCTGCTAGGGATAACTCGTTCTCATGCGATAGAGGTGGTCATGGCCCGAGTCCAAACTGTGTTGGAGGTGGTGGGCCCCTCCAATCTTCGTGAGTCTCTCCGGGGTGAGATGCGTGACTTGGTGCACATAGGCTATAAGTTGTGCCAAGATGCCGTACAAGCTTTACCAGAATTCCCCTCGGGCTTGCTCCTTCCTGAGCTTAACCTTCGTCAAGTCTCCGAGGAGTTTCCTCCTTCACCTACTAGAGATTTTGCGATCGGAACTGTGTTCTTTGATGACCCAGTCTCCCTTTCCGAGGAACAACGTCGAAGACTTATCCGAGAGGGAAAACGTCCTATGGGAGGGACTTAGCTTGTAAATGAGTTTAGTTCATAATACGGAGGGTTTTTAGTGTTATCGGATTGTCCTGATGTCTCATATATAGAGCCATCATTTTGTCGGACAATTCTACTTTCTTTTGTACTATATCCCCTCGTATATGAACACTCTTTTTATTCATGTATAACTATTACATTAAGCATAGTACTTTCTAAGGTTGCTTGCGTTCCACGTGTTGCGAAGTATTGCTTCCTCAGAATTGGCAAGCCGATAAGTCGCAGGTCCTACAATTTCCACTACCTTGTAGGGTCCTTCCCATCGTGGATCTAGTTTACCCACATTCTTAGAGGCCCCTGCTCGTTTCATCACTAAATCTCCAACTTGAAAGGTTCGGGGTTTTACCTTGGCATTGTAATATCGTGACATCCGAGCCTTGTACTCTTCCATTCGGAGGGCTACTCGGGTCCTTTTTTCCTCGAGGAGGTCAAGGGCAAGGGCTAGATTTGAGCCATTGGCCACTTCTTCATATTCTTTGACTCGCCAGCTTTCTATGGAGACCTCCGAGGGCAAAACAGCTTCACACCCGTAGGATAGACTAAAAGGGGTTTCGCCCGTAGCAACACTTTGCGTGGTCCGATAGGCCCACAATATCCCGGGTATCTCCTCAACCCACTTAGCTTTATGCCAATCAAGCCGGGCCTTCATGTTCTTCAAGAGGGTTCTGTTGGTTCTTTCTACTTGGCCATTTGCTTGAGGGTATCCCACGGAGGCAAAGCGATGTTTTATCTCCCAATGATCACACCATTTTTGCAATCCTTGATCAGTAAACTGCAAACCATTGTCACTTACCAGGCTCCGAGGGACACCAAAGCGACAAATAATATTTCTCCAGAGAAAATTAATAACGGCCCCCGCGGTTACCCTAGCCAGGGGTTCCGCTTCCACCCATTTGGTGAAGTAGTCAACGGCTACTAGTAGAAATTTCTTTTGACCGGCATCAGGGATGAGGGGTCCAAGTATATCAATACCCCACTTAGAGAATGGGCAGGGGTTCAGAGAAGGTTCCCAAGGGGCTGCGGGTAGATGGGTCCGAGGGGCGTAAGCTTGGCATGGTTTACATCTTTCGGCATGGCTTTTGCTATCTTTGGCCATCGTGGGCCAATAGTAGCCTTGTCGAATCAAGCGTCCAACCATGCTTTCGCCACTAGTATGGCTCCCACATACCCCCTCGTGAGTTTCTGCTAAGGCCAGTTGGGCCTCCTCTTCATTGAGGCATCGAGCATGGGGGCATAAGTATGTCCTTCGGAAGAGTATCCCGTCTTTTAGGAAGTATCGGAGGGTTTTTCTGAACATCATTCGCTGAATATTCTTGTCCGAGGAGTATCCCTCGAGGTTCTGCAAATAGGCTTTGATAGGGGTCACCCAGCTAGATGAAGGATCTGAAATTGTGCTCACTTCTCGGCCTTCGCTCTTTTCAGATTCATTGGCATGCAGTAGAGTAATCTTCCGAGTATATATTGCAGCTGTTTGTGTAGCCATTTTGGACAAAGCGTCCGCCTCTTGTTTTTCTTTTCGGGGAATTTGAACTATATCATACTCTTCAAACCATTCGGACCTTTGACGGACAAGTTGGAGGTACTCTTGCATTCTTTCTTCTTTGGCCTCATATGACCCTTTAACTTGCTGGACAATCAATTGGGAGTCACTATGGAGGAGTACTCTCTTCATTCCCCCTTCTCTTGCTAGCCTCATACCGATAAGGAGAGCTTCATACTCGGCTTCATTGTTAGAGAGGGGATAATCTATTCTAACTGCAAAATGGAGCCTTTCCTCCTCTCCTTCTTGATTTACCAAAACTATTCCGGCCCCCCCCATGGGTACTCACCGAGGATCCATCTACATATACGTGCCATCGTGGCTCCTTTTCTTCGGATCCAACGCCCGTGAGCTCTGTCACAAAGTCCGCCAGAACTTGCGCTTTGATTGATGGTCTCGGAGCATAGGAAATATCGTACTCAGTAAGCTCTACAGCCCATTTTATCAGTCTTCCTGATGATTCTGGCTTATTAAGAATTGCCCTCAGGGGATGCTTAGTAAGCACGGTAATTGGGTGGGATAAAAAGTAGGGACGTAGCTTACGAGTCGTAGTAACTAATGTTAGAACAAGTTTCTCAGTTAGGGTATATCGGGTTTCGGCTCCGAGGAGGGTTTTGCTGACGTAATATACCGGGTGATGTTCTCCATCTTGGTCTTTGACTAAGACAGCGCTAACAGCCTCTTCTCCGACTGATAAGTACAGAAACAACTCTTCCTGGGGTACAGGTTTTACCAGCAAGGGTGGTTTCAACATGTACCTTTTCAATTCTCCGAGAGCTTCCTCGCATTGGGGGGTCCACTGAAATTCCTTGACATTTCGAAGTATCTTGAAGAAGGGAAGCCCTTTTTCTGCGGACTTGGAGACAAATCGACTCAACGAGGCCATTCTTCCCGTTAACTTTTGGACATCCTTTACCGTCCTCGGGGTAGGTAACCCCATGATAGCTTCTGCTTTTTCGGGGTTTACTTCAATTCCCTTCTCTGTAACCATAAATCCCAAAAATTTTCCTCCTCGGATACCAAAAGAACACTTCTGAGGGTTAACCTTCATGCCAAAGTTGTTCATAATGACCAACGCTTTCCGTAGGTCCTCGGGATGTTCTTCAACAGTGTTACTTTTAACTTTGGTAGGTAGCTCCCGCATTCTTCAACCCAAATGGCATGACTAGATAACAAAAGGTGCATGCATCCGTGATGAAGCTGGTCTTATCTTGATCAATAGTCGCCATCGGAATTTGGTTGTACCCTTGATCTCCATCTAAAGTTGATAGTAGCGCACATCCTGCGGTAGAATCAACTAGCTGATCTATGCTCGGTAAAGGATAACAATCCTTGGGGCATGCTTCATTGAGGTTAGTAAAGTCAACACACATTCGCCATCTTCCTCCGTGCTTGGGAACTAGCACGACATTAGCCAACCACTCGGGGTAGATAACTTCTCGTATTTGCTTCAATTGGAGAAGGCGTTGTATTTCCGAGCGGATGATCTTGTTGCGCTCGGGGCCCATTTTCCTCTTTTTCTGTTGGACAGGTTTAGCTCCAGGCTTTACATTAAGGAAATGTTGACATACCTTGTTGCTGATTCATCCGGGCAGCCCTCCTTCCCACGCAAAGAGGTGATGGAATTGTTTGAGAAGAGAAATCAATTGACCTTCTATGATTGGAGCCATATGGGTGCCCATTTTGATTACTTTCTCGGGGCTTCCTTCTACTAATTCCACCATTTTTAATTCTTCCACAGGTTGGACCCGTATTTCCTCGGTTCTACACTTTTTGTTATTTCCGAGTGAGGGTCCGTCCTCTTCTGAGGGAATGGCATTCATGCAGCATTCTCGGGCTTTTGACTGACTTCCTCGGACTTCTCCGATTCCCGAAGAAGTGGGGAATTTCACTTTAAGATGCAGAGTAGAAGGGATAGCTTCAAAGGCCCGAATAGATGGTCGTCCACATATGACATTATATGTTCGTGAGGAGGCTTCCACTACCCAAAACTTAATAGATTCAGTTCTCCGAAGGGCTCCTTTCCCCCATGACATCGGAAGGGTAACAGTTCCGAGGGTTTGACAAGCTTCCCCTGAGAATCCTACTAACGGGACCTCAGCAGCTTCCAACGTTTCTTGTTTCAACCTCATAGCCAGATAAGTAGGTAAGAAGAGCACATCCACGGAGCTGCCCGTATCTATAAGGATCCGTTGGATTTCATACCCGTAGATGACAGCAGAAATAACCAATGGATCTTCATGAGGGTATATTATGTCCATAAGATCCTCGGGCCCGAACGTGATGCTAGGCAGATTTAATCCTTGAATGGAACAGACAGACAATCCTTGTTCTGCTCGTCGGGCTTCTTTCAAATATTTCTTCTTTTTACTCTGAGGTATCATGGAAATTTCACCCCCTTCAATCATGTTGATCGTTCTCCCTGTTGGGGGGTTGTCTTTGTAAGAGTTAGGTGGAGGAGGCAAACTCTGATACCCTGTCGTTTTCTCTCGTGAATTTCGCCGGCGGTCTTTACTTCTCTCTTGGGGTCGGAGACGTCTTGTGGTCCCCTCTCGTGACTTCCGGCTAGGCGACCTTTCTTCCCTTTCTTGCTCTTCCTCTTCCCTTCGTGATCTCTTCCAAACATTTGCCTTGGGCTCTTCGAGGTTATTTTCCTTGAGGTAGTTCTTCAAATACCCTATCTCCAGTAGGCGAAGCACTTCTAAACGAAGAGTAGTACATTCTTCCGTAGTGTGCCCATAAGTTTTATGATATTTACAATATTTCCCAGTGTCCTTGTCTCGGTTAGGAAATTTAGTCGGTCTGGGCCAGTGCAACTCGTTGCTACCCCTCATTATGTTGAGCACTTCTGGTGGAGTAACAGTCATCGGGGGTAAGTGCAC
This sequence comes from Linaria vulgaris, assembly GCA_948329865.1. Lineage (NCBI taxonomy): Eukaryota > Viridiplantae > Streptophyta > Magnoliopsida > Lamiales > Plantaginaceae > Linaria > Linaria vulgaris. The sequence continues at coordinate 18,538,162 of OX415250.1, read as the reverse complement.
GGGTCGGAGGAATTTCTTAACCACTCCCCCTTCATCTTTGCGCTGAGGAGGTTTTCCTTCCTTATTCTTTTCTTTGACCTTTGCTTCTTTCTCGGCCCGCTCTAAGTGTTCACTATCCTCCTGCTCCATCTGCTTCTTTGTTCCCTCGGCCTCTTCCATTAAAATGTGTACTTCCGCCTTCTGCATTAGCTCATTCATATCCGTGATATGATTTCCCATAAGGTATCTAAAGAAATCCCTCGCTCGGAGCCCCTGAGTTAATATGTCCGCCATAATGGTCGGGCTAACATTTGGAACATCGAGTGCTTCATCCGTGAAGCGCTTTATATACTCTCGCAAGGATTCATCCTTCTTCTGTTTAATAGTAAAAAGATGTGTAGCAGATTTAGGGTACCTTCGGTTGCAGGCGAATTGTCGTACAAACAAATGAGCTAATCGGTCAAAGCTCGTGATGGAACAAGGTGGAAGATGAGTAAACCAGGCTTGGGCCCGCCCGCCAAGGGTAACAGGGAATACACGACATAACACATGATCAGGGGCGGAAGAGAGGTCCATTCCTGCCAGGTATTGATGGACGTGATCTTGTGGGTCCCTTCCATCAGCTTCTCCGGTATATAGCGGGATATTAACAGGTCGCATCCCCGAGGGGATAGAAGCTGAGGCAATTTCGGGAATGAAAGGAGAGGTTTTGAATGTAGGATCTTCCTCGGGAGCCATGGTCTTCTTGAGATCACCTAATTCTTTTCGTAAATCATCCATCATTCCCCACAAGGAATATTCCACCTCTCCTCGACACTCCGAGGGGCAAGAAATTTCTTCCCGACCCCTCACGGGAGTTCTTTCATGACATACATACCTTCGAGGCCTTTGTCGAGGTGTTGGTTGCCAAGGATTCCAATTTGGGTTCCATGCCATCGGAGGTGCATCTCCTTCCGAGGGGAAACCACCGTTCCCGGAGAGCACGGGGGACAGGCGTCCGAGAGGTTCATCCCTCCGGGGTGTTCGTGCAGCGTTTATAAGTCTTTCGTAAACAGATCGGGAAATATTAATAAAATCTCTAGTACCTGGTTCGTAATTGGACAAAGTTTCTTCTGAGTCGTTGTTTGAGAAAGGAAGGTTGTCACTTTCGAAAAGATCGTCCATCCTAGCTGACATCTGCTTGAATTCTCTCGAGGACAGATATTATGGCGTTCCCACAGACGGCGCCACTTTGTTAACGGGTTAGGAATTATTCCCTATTTAACGGAAGATATTTATTTTGGGTTCGAACGCCCTGTCCGTGATTCAGAGGCAATAATGGATGGACATAATGAGATTAATTGCAAGAATATTCCCTTCCTTTATTCACTGAACATTTCCTCCTCTCCTAATATTTGAGTGTTAATTTGTAGTAAGTAAGCTAAGTTGTTTCAGCTTGTTTTTCTTCTAATGATCACCTCCCTTTATATAGACTTTGGTAGGGGCAGGTGTCATTGTGCATGCGTTTTGGTAAGGGCAGGTGTTGTTGTTACTTTGATACAGGTGTAAAAACTAGGATAATGTTTATCTTTTATCTACTAGGTGCTGACTGGATTAGCTTTTGTGTCTTCTAATATCTCCGAGGGCTTCTGATGTAGATTGTTCTGATAGGACTATTCTTCCTAGGGCTCTTATTTCTCCTTCTTGACTCGGGTATTTTCTTCAACAATCAGGAGTGATCTCTGAGGGGGTAAATATGATCCCCGAGGGCTTGGTATAACTTCCGAGGACTGTGATTTTGTGTCCGAGGGCTGTATTTGCTTTACTGAAAGTGAGATTTCTTCACGAGAGTTCTCGGATTGTATTCACGGGATGTTCTTGTATTTATTTCTTGATTTTCTCCAAAATTGGGTCCTCGGATAAATCCGAGTGTCGTCTTTTCCGAGGAGTGTTCAGCAAGGAAGTTTTCTTGTAAGTTCATAGGACTCAGGGTCCATTTTGGTCCCTCTTGGAGCATTTGGTGGATATCGGAGTCATACGGGTCCATCGGGGTTTGCTCTTTTTCCGATGCCGTGTTGATATCTGCTTTTCATTCACCGTTTGACTTTCCAAGGGACTCTTATGTTTCTTCTCGGGCAATCCTCCGAGGGGCTTTCTTTATAGGTACATCTCATCGGAAGGACCCGTGACAATAGTATTGTCCATATATTGTTTTTCCGAGTAGGAGTAATCTCCTTTATTTTATTTTTTAGGGTTAACACGAATGAAAAACAAAAATATTTACAGAAACTATATTTATTACACTTGCAATAAAAAATTAAAGGAACAAAGAATAAAATTAAGATTATTGCGGACATTAAATTGATGACATTTTTTAGACCAGTATGTGACAAAAATAACAAAAAAAATCGTAAAGTCAGCAGATTCTTTTTAAAAAGGAAAATCAATTGTATTCGTTCGCTTTGTTTTTATTAGTATTAAACCAATATTGAAACTAATTATATCAAGCCCACAATATTGTGAAAAGAATTTCATTGGATTCAGTGGAAATAAATTCTACAAGGATATAAGAATTTTTGTTTAAAAAAATTGAGAAGTTGTTTTTACATTTCTAGGTTAGAGAATATTAATCATCACTACTATGGATGTTATAACTCCCCAATTAAAGGAGAAATTATTATATCACTACAAGAGAAATCGCTTTTACTGACGGCTCAAAAACTGTCGGTAAAGGCTCCTTTTCCGACGGAAATAACCATTCCCGTCGGCAAAAGCCGTCGGTAAAAGCCGACGGAAAAAAGCTCGTAAGTAAAGAGCTTTTCCGTCGGACTTTTACCGACGGTATAGGGCTTTTTCCGTCGGCTTAAAGCCGACGGTATAGGGCTTTTTCGTCGGCTTTAAGCCGACGGAAAAACCCTTTACCGTCGGCTTTAAGCCGACGGTAAAGGGTTTAAAAATATTAAAAAAAAATAATTTAAAAAATGATTTAAAAAAACGATTTAAAACAATTGATTTAAAAGAAATCGTTTTAAAATAATTGATTTATGATTTTTTGCCGATTTATTTAAAAGAAATCGATTTTAAATAATTATTTTATAGTTTTTTGGCGATTTTTTGTAAAGAAACGATTTTAAATAAATTTTTTATTATAATAAATAAAATTTCGTATTTAAAATAAAATCTTGATAATATAAGTTTTTTATAGTTATTATTAGTTAGATAATGAATAAAACATAAGTAGAAATAAAATAATAAAAAAAATAATAAACTCTAATTATAAGTTAGTGAATATGGATAAATTTTTGTTAGTTATTAAGAATTTTTGGGAGAGAAAGTAGATAGTTTTGGGAGAATGGGAAGAATGAATGAATTAAGTGGGTAGAATAAGGGGTATTTATAGATATTTATGAGGAGTAGTATTAAATTAAAAAAAACCAAAAAAAAAGGGGTGGGCCGTGCCACGTCAGCGATCCGTATTATCACACGGATCGCTGAAGTGGCGTGATCTGATCCGTGTGATCAAATCACATGGATCAGATCTATACCGTCGGCTCTAAGCCGACGGTATAGATCTATTTTTTTTTATTATTTTTTATTTTTTTTTAATAAACTGGGCCATTACCGTTGGCCCAAACCCGACGGTAATGGGCTTTACCGTCGAATTTGGGCCGACGGTAAAGCTAGCCTATTTTTACCGTCGGCCCAAAGCCGACGGTAAAACCCTTTACCGTCGGGATTGGGCCCGACGGTAATAATTGGGCCTTTTCCGTCGGGCCAAAACGTCGGGCCCGACGGAAAAGGTCAAATCTGTTGTAGTGTATACATCCGTTGTATGTACAACTGATGGTTGAGATTAAAAGAAGATCCCTAAATTGTAGGAATAATCACCCAACACCCAATCCCCACCGTGTATTGGTAGTGAATGCACATACAACGGCTGCACCAAATAATCTTTCCAATTAAAGACACCTCTCTAGATTAGACATCTCATGAATCTAGAGATGGGGCATAATTCTGAGAACTCAACAAAATTAACTTTTGATCAAATTCATTGCAATCGAAACCTATTTTTATTTTTAATACCGTATATTATTTAAAGTACTAATAACAATATATTTAAGAAGAACCCATTAATAGACATTCCATAGCAAGAGCTTCTGCAAATAAACGTGCGCCAGCTATGGATATTTCTTAGAGGTATTCAAATTGATAACCAATAAAATTAGAATAATACTATTTAAAGATGACAATAAAATAAAACGATTAGGATTGACGCACGGGCCACTTACCCTAGTGTATATATATTATATACATGGCATCGGCCCTAGTTTTTATTTTTATATATTGTGTATTTTTTGTTAGAAAAAACGAATAAACAATAAAAATAAAAATAAAAAAGGTGCGTGAACACGTTGCAGAAGCTGTATACTTTTTTAATTGAAACATTAGTCTTTGTGATGTCTACTACCTCTACAAAACTCGACACATGTTACTATGAATCCACACACTTGTCCAACCATTTTTCTCTCTGTCCAATATGTCAATCCATTTTCACATACATACAATACGAGTCGACACTACGACTCATTAACTAATTAGTACTTTTTCTTTGGATACAATTTAGGGGTAATTACATTAAACCCCCCATCGTATGGTCCATTTCTGAGTCAACCCCCTTAACTTTGTTTTGACTCAGTCAACCCCCCATCGTTTGCCAAAATCATCACTTTGCCCCAAGTCAACTTTTTGCACTTTTTTCAGGGGTATTTTCGTCAAATGTTAAAAAATTTAATATTTGTTTTAAAAAAATGTAAAATTTATTAATCGACAAATATTAATTTTCGCCAAAAAAAAAATTTCAACCAAATTTATTTCTGAATTATTTTTTTTTGGCAAATATTTTTTTTTCGAACAAACTTTTTTTTTTTGACAATTTTTTTTTTTTCGGCAACATTTTTTTTCGGCAAATATTTTTTTTCGACAAATTTTTTTAGGGTCGAAAAAAGAATTATGTCGAAAAACAATTTGTTGAAAAAAAATTTATCGAAAAAATAATTTGTCGAAAAAAACATTTCTGAAAAAACATATTTGGCGCAAAAAATAATGTTGTCGGAAAAAAAAAATTCGAAAAAAAAAAATTTGTTCGAAAAAAAAATTTCGGAAATAAATTTGGTTGAAAAAAAAACATTTTTTGGCGAAAATTAATATTTTTCGATTAATAAATTTTACATTTTTTTAAAACAAATATTAAAATTTTTAACATTTGACGAAAATACCCCTGAAAAAAGTGCAAAAAAGTTGACTTGGGGCAAAGTGATGATTTTGGCAAACGATGAGGGGTTGACTGAGTCAAAACAAAGTTAAGGGGGTTGACTCAGAATTGGACGATACGATGGGGGGTTTAATGTAATTACCCCTACAATTTAATTCATCCTTCGCAAAATATGGAATTCGGGAGACACCCATCTTCACCCCCACCACCTCCAAATCCTTTCGCACCGCCACCGCCACCATTTGATTTTTATGCTGCTACACCACCGCCTCCACCTCCTCCTCCAACACCAATCCCTTTACCACCAGGGCCACCCCCATATACTAATCTCCCTGGACCTCCTGGTCCCCCACCGTTGGTGTACACAAATCGCGCCGAACCAACACCGCCATACTATGATCCACTTCCGCCTTGGCGCCGTCCTCAACCACCGTACTAAGGATTTTAACTTGATATCTGTAATTAAATAAATCCTAAGGTTCTCTTTTCTAGACGGTACGCGGCTTATAAGATCGTGTGATGTGTGATGCCTTGTTATAATCTCTGTTTGTTCATATTGTTCTTTGTATTCGGTGCATACGAAGATTTTGTATTTTATACAGATAACAGACTAGAATCATGATCCTATTTTGTTCTTATTACTAAATCAATGTGTTGCAATTATAGTGAATGAATTCACGTATAGGAAGTGGCACATGAGACAGAATTTCAGGAAAGCGCAATATTTCAATTCATTTGGATGTGAAATTTGCTCACATTTTGTAAACATCACCTGAACCATGAAATCCATGATACTTGTAAATCCAGCAGCACTCTGCTACAATATACAATCAGAAAGCCTTGAGCTTCGGAGTTTGAATTTACATTATAGAACTTACACGTCAACTTTTTCATCACTATCGATGCCTTTAACGTTCAAAATCGAAAGTCATTTTCACTACCTAATAACCTGGTATTGAAAACATAACTTCTACATGTCTAAAGATATATGCAGGAAACAGCACCTGTTTTCGCCAGTTTGTGGAACATGTTACAAGACACAACAAGGCGGATTGCGCTACCGGACCCATGTTTAGTCCAAGCCAAAGACCATTTCTTTGTAAGTGAAGTACAAAGCCTAGAACCACGGCCATCGGCAACCCAACGAGATAATAAGCGACTAAATTGACGTACGCCCCAAGGTGCTGCCATCCACTTCTTCTCGCCACTCCTGAATTTCACATAGGAAATTCTGGTTTCAATTCAATTAACTTTCAAAATACATTCATGTCGTTGGTTGTTTCTGAAAAACAGAGGAGTAATCTAAAGCGTAACCTGAAAGAACAGTCTGAATGCTATCTGCTGCGAGCATGAGACAAACCAAGTGAGTGATTTCTTTGAAGTAATCCACAACTTCTTTCTCGTTACTGAACGCATATCCAAGAAAACTACGGCAGCAGAAGATAACCGAGCATGCAATAATGGCCTCAGTGATTGAAAGAGCAGTAGCCGCCCAAAAAGATGCACGAGCACTGTCCGCACGGCCTGCCCCAAGTTCATTTGAAACTCTTGTGCTGCAATACATAGTATCCTTATATTCACAGCATACTATAATATATATGACAGATAAAAGAAAGGCGATAAGTCGAGAATGTATATATATTACATATATTGATGTATGATGAAATAGTTTAGTGGCTAACCTTGCAGCAGCACCAGGAGAATATAGTACGAAATAATGCAATGAAGCAACCAACATGCTGCAAATTGATAGATCATACATGAAAGTCGTTACACTATGAACTTCAGCGATTATGGAATAATCCGGGAACTTTACATGGACAGATTCAAGAAGTGACACTAGCTGACTAGCATACCATATTGAAAGTACTGAGGTCTCGAGTTCTGTCAGGATTGGACAAAAGTCCAGCGAGCAGTACTATAATTTCACACGACCACCATTCGAGGCTGTATCATTTGCCACGGCTATTGATGTTTAGGCGAGCAATGAACCAAGTTAAGATATACTACGCAAAGAAGAACAAGTGAATGAAATTACCAGAGAAGGGAGAGCCAAGCTAAAAAACTCCTTAATACTTGGCAAAATAGGACTAGAGAATGAGCCATGACGAGTTTTATCGCAAGCCGAAGAGTACTTTATGCAGAAAACAAGCAATATAACATTAAACCAATAAGATAAACTGATGGCTAATGCCCCTCCAGAAATTCCGAGTTTCGACTTGAACACTAAGGCCCAACAAACTGGTATATGGAAAAATAGAGCTGCAACCGAGGTCCAAAGCATAGGAAAAATTATACTTTGAGTCTGCAAATATCGAGTCAGAGCCTCTCAAGTATAGCGTAAGGAAATAACAAAGGGATTAGCCAGGTCGCATATTTGCCAGCTTCTGCAGAAATTGAAGGATCCTGTCCCATTAGTACGAGAAGTTCTTCCACGAATATCCATAAAACGGATATTGGTAGACAGACACCAAGAAGCGATATACTGGAAGCGTATGTGTAGGTTCCTAGCTTTTGGTATTGCTCTGCTCCAAGCGCTTGAATTGGTTGTGAGTTTAATGAATGAAGTCCCATTCCTTTTGAGACCGAAGAGAACATAATTCCATTGACCTATTAATGCACCCTGTTGCTTGCTTTTCAATCACAGACACACAAATGTTATAAAGTACTTGTAACAGATTTCAATAAATATTTTTACGTAGGTTCTTTTAAGGGGAAGCTGGTTGGTTCCGTTTGCAACTAGGGGTGTGCAAAATTATCCGGATATCGAATCAGTGATAATCATTTCCAGTGGTATGGATCATTTATCAAATCTTTTAAATAATCTGACATACGATTCACTATAAAATACCAAAGTAGAATCTGATACAATGTTTGATTTATAAGTCAAATTGTACCGAATTTTATACAGGTCAGATTGTACGTTCCGCTAGTCAGACTTGTGTATTTGTTTCTCACCAAACATAAAACCTACCGGCCAAAGCAATGGTCATATATGAACTAAACAAAGTCATTATGTAAAGTAAGAAATTAAAGTACACAGTATTAGAGTTTGAAGCAATGACATCTCGTTGAATGATGTTTTGTTGCATTGTGTAGTGTGTCAAACGACATTTTCGGTAGACTGATTCTTAAAGTATGGAGTTTAAGAGTTCAACTAATGCTATCTGGTGGAGTTTCTGGTAATATATTTGATATAGTTGGTTGAGGGTTGGATCTATTTCGAGCAAGATCAAGCTCCTAGAAATTAATATTAAGAAGAGAGATACAAAGAAAACTATTTGATTAATATTTTTTTTCTCTTTCTAAATTACAACGTACCACTCCAATAAATAGCAAAAAGATGATAACTAATCCCTAAAATGGTGGCATTAATTTATTCACTAACTCCACTAATTGTGACAATAAGCAACGCCTAATTTAAATAACCAACTACAAATTAACATATAATCTCCTAATAATTAATACTAGTTTAATACTTTAATTACATATATTATTCCTATAAATAGGTTAAAATTGAACCCATAACATTTCATCCCCCTTTAAATTGGCCTTGTCCTCAAGGCCAACACGCTTCACCTTCAAGATACACCATCCCTATATTTTCCCTCTATCATTTAGAAAAGCAATAGAATTCATGCTAAATAAGCAGCGAATGCTATACACTCCCTTAACTTTCTGAAGATTTTGTGATTGCACCCTTTGTTGGAAATTTTTGGCAAGTTTTTGGATGGTAGTCTTGGTTTGTGCAACTAAACACGTCGTATGTTTTGAAGAGATACTGTTGTTTTGAGTTTTGAGCTTGTTTGAACGCGTTGTATCTTTTGGGGCATCGGGGATTTGCGAAGTTTTTGGAAACTTTCCTCTTAGAATTTTCAGACGACTGTGACATATTGGTTTCAAAATGTGCATGGGCGTGGATGGGATTGGCGGTGGTGGTTTCGGTGATGTTTGAACAACAGTGGAGGAATAGTTGAGTGTGTGACTTTTATTATAATCTTCATTCTGAGTTTTGCATTTTTTGAAGATAGCATCCAAGCGTGGCTGCCATTTGTCAAAGAACTCAAGCATCATAGACAATATAATTTGCTTTGTTTTGAAATCCATTACGAATGTAATAGAGTTCAAGTCGATGAAAGCACCAAGTGTTGAAAGTTGAATCTATTTCGAGCAAGATCAAGCTCCTAGAAATTATAATTAAGAAGAGAGGGAACTAAAAAAAACTATTTGATTACTTTATTTTTTTCTCCTTCTAAATTACAACGTAGCACTACAATAAATAGCAAAAAGATGATAACTAATCCCTAAAATGGTGGCATTAATCTATCCACTAACTCCACTAATTGTGACAATAAGCCACGCCTAATTTAAATAACCAACTACAAATTAACATATAATCTCCTAATGCCTAATTTAAATAACCAACTACAAATTAACAAATAATCTCCTAATAACTAATACTAATTTAATTACATATATTATTCATATAAATAGGTTAAAATTGGACCAATAACATTCCACCCCCCTTGAAATTGGCCTTGTCCTCAAGGCCAACACACTTCACCTTCAAGATACGCCATCCCTATATTTTCCCTCCATCTTTTGGAAAAGCAATAGAATTCATGCTTAATGGGCAGCGAATGCGACACACTCCCTTAACTTTCTGAAGATTTTGTGATTGCACCCTTTGTTGGAAATTTTTGGCAAGTTTGTGGATGCTAGTCTTGGTTTGTGTGGCTAAACACGTTGTATGTTTTGAAGAGATACTGTTGTTTTGAGTTTTGAGCTTGTTTGAACGGGTTGTATCTTTTGGGGCAACAGGGATTTACGAAGTTTTTGGAAACTTCCCTAGTAGAATTTTCAGGCGACTGTGACAGATTAGTTTCAAAATGTGCATGGGCGTTGATGGGATTAGCGGTGATGTTTGAACAACAGTGGAGGAATAGTTGAGTGTGTGACTTTGATTATAATCTTCATTCTGAGTTTTGCATTTTTTTGAAGATAGCATCCAAGTGTGGCTGCCATTTGTCAAAGAACTCAAGCATCGTAGACAATATAATTTGTTTTGTTTCGAAATTCATTACGAATGTAATAGAGTTCAAATCGATGAAAGCACCAAATGTTGAGAGTTGGATCTATTTCGCGGAAGATCAAGCTCCTTGAAATTAAGATTAAGAAGAGAGAGAACTAAAGAAAACTATTTGATTAATATTTTATCCTCCTTCTAAATTACACTGTAGCACTCTAATAACTTGCAAAAAGATGATAACTAATCCCTAAAATGATGCATTGTATCGTATTATAAATTATATGAAATTATTATTATAAAGACTCTTTTCTCATTCTTTTAATGTTTGGGTCTATTATGGTCTTTTTTGTCTTCACCATTACTTTTTGGGGTCCTAGTGAAGAAAAATCTGACTATTTATTTTTACTATTTTATCTAAATTTAAATTAAAAGGATTAAATAAATATTTTAAAATATTCAGGGCCAAATAATATTTTTTTAAGAGATGAAGGGCTAAAAGGCAATTAACTAAATACTATTTTTTTAAGAAGTATCTATATGATACTTATATTCTTAATTCTTATATATATATATATATATATATATATATACTAGGAAAATTTAGGGATGTTACACACCACTTCTCCAGAAGTCCATCGTCGACGAATTGCGAAGAAGCGCGCCAAGCCGCCAAACCAAAGTTGTGCGTGTGTCACTTAACCAAAAATAACGAACCCATCCTCACATACGGCAAGAATCCCTTGATTTAAACTACTTTCCAATAAATGTTTCCCGTATATGGGGATGGGTTTTTTTGGTCGAGTGGCGCACGCACAACTTTGTTTTGGCGTGCTTCTTCGCTATTCGTCGATTGTGGGTTGTGGCAGAGTGTGGACAGAGCTTGGGGGGGTAGTGTGTGGCGGAATGTGCAATGCAGTGTGGGTCGCGGATTGAGTGAAGTGAAATGAGGAGTGCCGGTTATTTTTTTAATTCATGTTATTTTTTAAAACCCACAATTTCTGTTATTTTTTGGAATTATTTGATTACATGATGTCTATGTGGCGGCCCATGTAATTGGAGGTTTTTTTTTGTTGAAATCCCTAACTTTTAAGTTAACGGGGAGCCATATTGGCGGGTTTAGAGATTTCCAGCGACCTAGGGTTAAAATAGAGTGTTTTTGCCAATTTACGGCTCTAAAATAGTGGGGGACAAATCACGGATCAAATGGGTGGGGTGCCAACTTATGGGACTAAACATATTTTTTAATTATTTAAAATTCCCTTGTGGTTTCAAAAGTTTACACAAACTCTGTGTGTTAAGCTTGAAATAACTAGTTAACTTTTTTTAATAAATGAAAAAACTGCTCTTACTTTAATTTTGTAAAAGTATATTTAATTTTTATAAATAAATATTTATATTTTTAAATCAAAAAAAAAAAACTAAAATATTTTTAAAATTTATATCTTATTTTGTAATCGATAAGTTAAAAATATAGAATTTCATAAGGAGTTTATGTCGGTTTTCAAATCGATTCTAGACAATTATCAGACCACGTAAATGGATCGTGCAAGTTTTTAAATCAAATAAGAGTTTCATGCATTTTCATTTTCTCATGTAACTTACTTCTAATTCACTGGATTTTAATGATCATTCTTGGGGATTCTCCCATTTCGCCCTTCAAAATAGTGGAAATAAGATAAAATCAATAATATACTAAAATAGTTACACACATGATAATTGTTGAATTGGTTCCGATATATTATCACGATCAAATAATTTGTAAGTTACATGCTAAGAGTAAGAAAGTTGAACACCCTAGGACCAAAATCAATAACGGACATACAAAATGATTATAGAAATGGGTGTTTTCTGTATCTCAATCTTTCTAATCTTTGTACTTCTGTCATCGCCTCATTTCCCTTCATGATCCTATTGTCAATCTTTCTAGTAGTCATTGATACATTTGTCATCGCCTCATTTTCCTTCATGATCCTATGGAGATGGTGATATGAAAATGTATGTGTGCGTAAGAGAATAAAGTAGCTAAGAGGAAATGATCAATTGCATTAATTGATAAAAAACATTGCCCACATATATATAGTAAAAGAAAGGACAAAATACCCCTAAGAGAGAGAAGAATACTCTGTCTAACTAACTCTAACAAATTTCTCTCCGGGTACAGTTTCATCCAATTTGTGTAGTGTAGAACGTTGTACTTTTTCCTTCTGATTATGTTGATACTCCCTTCAAGATGTGAGTTCATATCATACACTCCAATCATGTCCATTAGATGCTTGAATCTCTGAAGGCACAACCCTTTGGTAAAGACATCAGCGGATTAATTGTCTGTTGACACATGAAACATTTTAAATAAGCCTTGTTGAATTCTTTTCCTTACAACATGGTAATATATCTCTATGTGTTTAGTCCTTTCATGATAGACTGGGTTGGAAGCAATGTGCATTGCAGCTTTATTATCACAAAATAGCATAGTAGGTTTATTATGCTCTCCTCCCAGATCACTCATCAATGTCATAATCCATACTACTTCACATACTGCGGAGGCCATAGCCATGTATTTTGCTTATGTAGAAGAATTTGGAATGGTGTGTTGTTGTTGTTGTTTTTGATCTCTAGGACACCAGTGCACTGCCTAAGAAAACACAGAAGACAGTTACATGCCTACTTGTATCCACACAAGTTGCGTAGTCAGCATCACAATAGGCTTTTTTTGTGGATGTCATTCTCAATTGAATAGAATAGGGCCCTATTTTTCAGATACCTCACATCTTTGGGTGCAACATTCATATGAGACTTCTGAATAGTAGAGGAATTGGCTGAGAGTCTGTGCATCATAGAAAATGTCAGGTCTAGTCACTGCCAAGTAGAGTAACCTCTCAATCAGTCTTTTATACTAAGTAGGATCTTCAAGATTATCTCCACCTTGCTGAGATAGTCTGAGATTTTGTTCAATAGGAACACCAATGGCTTTAATAACAGATGTGAGTTTATGATTCCACTACCTTCATGCTTGTATCAGTCCATAGAGATATTTGTTGATCATGTATACTGTATTCTCCCCCTTAGGCACAAGATCTGGAGTGGTGTTATATACACTTCCTTCTCTAAATTTCCATAGAGGAAAGTATTATTAACATCTAGTTGAGAGAAAGACTAACCATGAGCAGCTGCATGAGCTAGCAAGCATTTGACAGTAGTGAACTTAGCCACATGAGAGAAAGTCTCAAAGAAATCCAACCCATACTCTTGAGTATACCCATTGGCTATAAGGTATCTTTCCACATCACTAAAGGATGTTAACTTGACCTTATAAACCCATATGCAACCCACAACAATCTTGCCAGTTGGTAGAGGCTGCAAAGACCAAGTTTGATTATCATGTACAGTAGTTAGTTCCTCTAACATTGTATTCTGCCATAAAGGATCAAGTACAACTTGTTTGTAATTAGAAGGAGTGGTATGAGAAGCAACAAAAAAGGCAAACTTCAAGTGAGAAGGAGAAAGTCTATGAGAATGAGAGATGAGAGAGCTTGCATGTGAGTGAAGCAACATCAATATCTGAAGAGATAGCAGTGGAAGCAGTAAACTTATACTGAAAGTTCTTGAGATGAACGGAGGATGTCTGACTCTAGTAACACTACTAAGAGGGGGTAGAGATGGTGGAGAAGGCATATGAGTGGGAGAAGGAGATACATGAGAAAGAGGAGCTGGACCGAAAGTGATATCTAGACTGTGGAGTGGAGGTGAGACTATAAGGGAGGAGTAGAGTGAGTGTAAAGTCTGCAATAAGAAGGTGATTCATATAGAAAAAGAGAGGAAGAAGGTATATTAGAGGTGGAGGGAGCAGGAGGACATAAGGAGCTGTAAGGAAACATGTCCTCATACAAGACAACTTCTCTGGTTGAAAGAGTCTTGTGGGAGGTGAAATCATAAAGCAAGTAACCTTTGATGTGGGCAAGGTATCTAATGAAAATACACCTATGAGATCTAGGTTACATTTTAGTTGGTGGCTTGGGAAGTGAGGTAGCAAAGCAGAGGCACCCAAAGGACTTCAAGGGATTATAGTTGGGGTGCTTGTTATAGAGAAGAATAAATGAGTTTTGTTCTGTAACAGAGGAGTAGGAGTCCTGTTTATGAGATATGCAACAGTGACAAACACTCCTCCCAAATTCAGCTTTGTTGACGTATGATTCCATTGGAGGCGGGAAAGTCAGGCATTATAAATTCAAGACCTTCATCAGTTCTAAAAACTTTGATTGCTTTGTTAAATTGTGTATAGACAAGTTTGTGAAATTGTTTGATGATGTTTTGAGTCTGAGATTTGTATTGCATTAAGAAATTCCATGTAAAGCAGCTATGATCATCCACCAAAGTGAGAAAATACTTAGAATTATTTGTAGAAGGGACACTGAAAGGCGCCCATATATCAACATGAACAAGATCAAAATAGGAACTAGATCCATTAGGATCAATATTAGAAGGCAGTCTATGTTGCTGGGATAAAAGACATGTCTTTCAAACAATAGAATTGAAAGACTTAGGTAAACCTTTAATAACAGAAGTATGATCTTGTGATCTTAACAAAGTAATCATAGGTACAGAAGGATGCCCTAGTCTATAATGTCATAGGATGGTAGGATCAAAAGCAGAAGGTGTATGAGCTTGATTGATACTACTTGAGGGAGATTGCACCTGCTCTTTTGGGACCAAATAGTATAAGCCAAGCTTCTCCTCAGTAATCCCAATCATCTCCCAACAGTTGGGATTTCGTATCGCACACATGTGGTCCCGCAATTACAAGACAACAGTGAAAGGGGGGACACATAAAACATTATGAAGAACAAGTTTACAATGAGTAACAATAACAGAATGTGAGTTAGTTGGCTTAACAGATACACTGTGTATGGGATTCAAGGCAAGAAATAGAAAGGGATCACAACAACTGTGATCTGAAGCTCCTGAGTCAAGAATTCAAGAATTGTGACCGATAGATGACAAATAGTAAGTATACGAGCTGGTGCTAATGTGATTGAGAAAAGAGTGACTACATGATGTGAGACTACTCACAGAGTTTAGGGATGAGGAGAGTGTTTGCCCAGAAGAGAAGGAATATTGGCATTCTCCAGCAAACTATAAAGTTGAGTAAACTGCTCTTGTGAGATATGAATGTTAGAACTTGCATTTTGCACCATGTGTGAAGTCTGATTGATTTCGCCTTAATTGAACCTCCCTGGAGCAGGTGTTGGCTTAAATATTGCTAACTTGTGACTATGGGGATAGCCATAGGTCTCAAAACATGTGTCAATAGTATGGCTATTCTTACCACACTCTGCAAAAGGGGCCTTAAACTTGTTGCCTTCTCCTTTGTTCCAAGACTTCTGACGATTTTTTTCTTCTTGAAATCTCTCAGGCATAGCAACAACCTGAAGAGTTTGTATGGGATTATGTGGCTGCAACTTAGCACTCATGGCCACATAATTATTAGTAAGTGATGTGATGCACGGAGCTCAAAGTTTAGTTTCTCTTAAAGCACAAAGTTAAACACATCATCTTGGTGAGGTAATGGTACTCTATGCAAAATATGGTTCATCACTTGTACATAAACATCATCCAAACCCACAAAAATTTTGTCACCCTCCTATTTTCCTTTATTTTGTTCACAACAATGAGCACGCCACAATCAGTGTTGGTACATTGGAGAGGTTCCTCATACAAACCAATTTCATCCCATACAGCCTTAAGTTTAGCAAAATACATACTCAAAGAACAACCATCTTGTTTAGTATTAATTAATTGTTGTTCCAACATGCAAATTCGAATATTACTTGATTTTGAGAAACGCCTTTTATATTGTTACTGATCTCAAAAGTCGAATCAGAGAAAAGAGCATAGTCGGAAAACTCACTAGATAAGCTGGATGAAATCCAACCTAGGACAATACAATTGCACCGAACCGAACCCACTGGTGATACGTTGGATCCATCATTGAGGGTCGTGGAATCGATCCATCTACAAAACCTAGTTTATTTTTGGCTAAAAGAGCCATATGCATCCCACGACTCCATCGATGGTAATTTTGAGAGGTTAATTTTTTAGCAACAAGACTAGTCCCAAAATTCAACATGATGCAGATACAGAGGGTTTGAAGGATCGTGGTGAAAATGGCTTGGACGTAGGCACCCAATGTTGTGTTGATCCGGATGGCCCGGACGTAGGCGTCACCCAGCAACGCGTTGCACTCGCTGGATTCGTCATTTAAATAGCAGGAAGAAAAGAAGGGTGGCAGGGTGTATTTGTGAGCTAAGAAAAGGTGCAAAAGTCTGGCTTAAAGGTGTGGAACAGTGGGAATAAATCCCATCGCTCTGATACCATAACAAAGTATGGAATCATCATTGGAGATTGGAGATGGTGATGATATGAGAATGCATGAGAGAATAAACCAACTAAGAGGAAATGATTACTTGTATTAATTGATATAAAGGAATGGTACATTGCTCACATATATAGTAAAAGAACGGACAAAAGACACCTAAGAGAAAAGAATAATCTGCCTAATTAACTCTAACAGCTTTGTCTCCAAGCACAGTTTCCTCCAATTCGTGTAGTGTAGCACATTGCACTTTTCCCTTCTGATTATGTTGATAATTACCTTTATATCAAAGATCAAACTATCTAAAATTGAAATCTTTTCAAGAAAAGAGGGGACTATTACGTGATGATTATCAAATCCTATCACGGTAGTCATTTAACCCAGGACCTCTGATCCTGTTTTATATGATTATGTAACAAAGCGCATATAAGATTTGACCTGCAGTATAAGAATTAGCACTTCAGAATTCGAGAGTGCAGAATTCAGGAAGCTCAACATTTCCATTCAATTATTTTTGAATGTGTTCACTAGTTTGCAGCCCACCTTTCCTAAAATATACCTGAACCATGATACATGTTAAGACAGTGCACTCTGCTATATACACTATAGAATAAAGCCTTGAGCTTTAGAATACAACTTACATGTCAGCTTTTTTCATAACTATCTACTCTCCCTTGAAATACTCGTTCTCGAGCAATCGATGCCTGTAACTTTCAAAACAAAAAGTCAATTTCACTAGCTAGGAACCTGGACTGTAAACAATAATTGTACATGTCTAAAGATATTCAGGAAACAGCACCTGTTTTCTCCAGTTTGTAGAACATGTTACCAGGCACAACAAGGCGGATTGTGTTACCGAACCCATGTTTAGTCCAATCCAAAGACCCTTTCCTTGAAAGTGAAGAACAAAGCCTAGAACCACAGCCATCGGCAGTCCAACAAGATAATAAGCACCTAAATTGACATATGCCCCCACATGCTGCCACCCGCTTCCTCTTGCGACTCCTGCACCCGCTTATCAAATACTTTAAGTGAAGGCATATAAAACGCATTCATATCTTATGTTCTGCTTCTGTCAAACAGAGGAGGAAAAGTCAGACTGATCAACCTGAAAGAACGTTCTGTATGCAGTCCATTGCCAGCACAATGCAAACCAATGGAGTTATTTCTCCAAAGTAATCGACAACATCTTTCTCGTTGCTGAACGCATATCCAATGAATCTGCGGCAGCCGAGGAGAATCGAGCAAGAAATAACGGCCTCAGTAAGTGAAAGAACAATAGCAGCCCACACAGATACACGAGCACTTTCAGCACATCCTGCCCCTAGTTCATTTGAAACTCTTGTACTGCACATGTTTTCCACGCTTTAATTGTCACAGACTCACAGCACGCGTGTAAGAAGTAAAAAGCAAGAAAGAAGCATATGACTGACCTTGTGGCAGCTCCAATCGAGTATGGTATGAAGTAATGCAATGAAGCAACAAGGAGGCTGTAGAAATATCATACAGGAAAACCATCAGACTATAAACATCAGCAACTATTCATTGACATGGAAATTTACATCCACAAAAATAAGGACTAATATTATAAGTATTACCCTATTGAAAGAACTGAAGTCTCAAGTTCGGCATTGGGCATAAGTCCAGCGAGCAGTACTACAACTTCATACGACCACCATTCGAGACTGTACCATTCGACGTGTTCACTGATGTTAGAAACTATAAAACAACTGACCAAAGTTTAATATATACAAGAGCAAGTGAAAGAAGTTACCAAACCATGACAGTTGAAGGGACAGCTAAACTGAAAAACTCCCTAATATGTGGCAAAACAGGACTAGAGAATGGACCGCAAATCGTTTTCTTGCAAGCCGAAGAGTACTTTATGTAATAAACAAGCAATATAACATTAAACCAATAAGATAAACCAATTGCCAATGCTGCGCCAGCAATTCCCAGTTTCACCTTGAACACTAAAGCCCAACAAACTGGTATATGAAAAACTAAAGCTGCAACCGAGGTCCAAAGCATTGGAAAGATCAAACTTTGAGTCTGCAAATAACGAGTCAGCGACTGAAGAATAGCGTAAGGAAATAACGCAGGGATTAACCAGATTGCATATTTGCCAGCTTCCGCAGAAATCAGAGGATCTTGGCCCATAAATACCAGCAGTTCCCCCATGA
Organism: Linaria vulgaris; assembly: GCA_948329865.1. Taxonomy (NCBI): domain Eukaryota; kingdom Viridiplantae; phylum Streptophyta; class Magnoliopsida; order Lamiales; family Plantaginaceae; genus Linaria; species Linaria vulgaris. Next base: position 18,519,350 of record OX415250.1, on the reverse strand, counting down.
AGATCCATAAAACAGATATAGGCAGACAGACGACAAGTAGCGATATAATGGATGCATAAGTATAGGTTCCTAGCTTTTGGTATTGCTCTGCTCCAAACGCCTGACCGCACAAAGTTTCCAATGCACTCGCCATTCCAAACTGTTCGCAAATGCAAAATTAATCTTATATTAGACTTATTTTAATAGATCTTTTTAAACAACGAATGTGCGTGTATTATAAGGGAAGGAACTATGTTCGTGTTTCAATCTTAACGAATGAGTACTGATTCTTAAACTCAAACCAATACGAGAATTGTCATTTATATAATATGGACTAGAACAGCTTCTAAACGATGTGGATATAATTCAAAACGCTAAAACGTTGACCTTACTAAAAAAAGATAAGAAGGGATCTATTACAAGAACACTGTGGCCGGTGACGTTGGCGAGGGAGGTGGCGACAGCCGCACCGGAGAGTGCAAGTTCACCGAGATGGCCAACCATCATCATCGATGCAAAACGTAAAAGAATTTGCGATACAGTCACCACCACCATTGGTGCTGCTATGTAGCTCACACTCTTCACCTCTTTCACAAACATTTGCCATGTTGATGATGTATCCGCCGCCCTGTCGCCGCTTTCGGACAGTAATAGTGCCGCCTCCATAATTATAAAAGTGGTTAGTTTTAACTATTGAAAGTTGACTCTGAAATATCGCCTTCTATTTAAGTTCAATATGGAGTTGAACCATATACACAATTGTATTAAAATTATGGGACTATTCCACTAACCCCCAACTATATGTACTTTATAGTTTATACAAACAAAGTCATATCTTTGTTTTTAGATCCAGTGAGGTCTAAACTTTGGTAATGTGTGCGAATTACCCAATTTTTCACTTTTTTGTGTTTTTTCGACAAAAAATCACAGAAAAAATTATTTAAAGTTTGACTAGAATCTTCCCCCCGATGAGACGGTTCCGATGGTGGCGACGGTGTTGCAAAATTCAAAGTTATAACACGGGAATTCTAATTTAAGTTCAATACACTTAAATTAAATTTTCCGTGTAATGACTTTAAATTTTGCGACACCGTCACCACCATCGGAACCGTCTGAACGAGAGGAAGATATTAGTCAAACTTTAAATAATTTTTTCGATATTTTTTGTCGAAAAATTACCAAAAACTAGAAAATGGGGCAATTCACACAAACTATCATAGTTTAGACCTCATTGAGTCTAAAAATAAAGATCTTACCGTGAACCCATAAAGTGGCCATAGTTCAGAGGGTTTGATGGAATAATCCATAAAATTATTGGTGTACCATGTTGCTATCTTCTTAGTCACTCACACATAAAACTGTTAAAAGTACTTGTAACAAAGTTCAATAAATAATTTTAAGGTGCGGTTTAGCTGGGACCGGGATTGATCGATTTGTTCAGTTTCCTACTTTAGTACGAGAAAATTTTGAATCTGGCCATGTAATGATGTCTTAATAGATTTTGGTCATGTGAATTGTGATGGTAAATTTTCTACTTTTGGTTATGTAATGTACATTGTATGCGCCGGATTCTAATGATCATTGTTGAGGATTTTCCAATTTTACCCTTCAAAATATAGAAAATAATTTATGATCAATTAGATATTACAACAATTACACTCTTGAAGTTTGCTTAATTTATCATCTTTTGGTATAAACTTATTATAATTATCAAGATAAAATGGTATGTTACATGTTAAAAATGAGAAGGCTATTGTAAGACCAAAATCACTAACAGGCATACAGATCTTGAAATTCTGCCTGACAATATTCGTATTAATAATTCGTTTGTAGTGCTACGAGAATGATTGTTTGTTAGAATGTTATATGAAAACAATCGATAAATAATTCATTGGACCGCACATGATATGACTGTGTCGATTCCCTACTCGTGCCGCGGTGTGAAACTATTACATCGACATGTAAGATCTCGAAACCTCTTCATCGTTTGCCTAAAATAAGCAGTAGATGTAGATCTCATCCAATCGATAGGTCAATTTTTACCATAAATAATCATGTTGGATGTGACGGTGCTCGATATATCACGTGCTAAACTTTTCCTTTTTCACCTTTTGAAATGTATTTTTATATCATCATAAAAAAAGGAAAAGGGGAGGTTTAAGGGGAAAATGCCTAGAACCCTATTGTGATTTCAAAAAGTTACACAAAATCTCTAAGTGATTTAAAGGTGTACACAATCTTCTTGTAATTTTAAATATTTTGCACAAACTCCCCCCGTTAAGTTTCAGCAAACTTCATAACTTTTTTATCAAATAACTAATTTTCCTTACTTAATTAGTTTATTTATTATATATTTTTTATATATATTTATATTAGAAAATAGTATTTTTTCTTGAAAAAGAATATCAAAAAGTAAGTTTTATTTATTTTGTTATTATTAAAAATTATATATGATTATATAACAAATAAGGGATAAATGCATCAAACCCCCTGAACTATGCATGTTTTTGCGAAGTCGTCCCTTTTTTTTTTGGTGAACAATGAAATTAAAAAAGGTCGTTAAGCCATGTCCGCAAGATACAAGCTATCAACTAGAGGAGGTGGAGACTCCCAAAAGTACTCTACTCTTCTATCAACTAAAGTACTTTTTCCTAGCAAGTCCGCTAGTTGGTTAGTCTCTCTCGGTGTCCATTGGATCCGGATCTCCCATGGAAGTCTAATAAATTCCCGACATTCCTTCACTAGCTCCGTGAACGATTGGTGGACGTCCATCTCTCGTGTCAATTCTTTATGCGCCACGAGCGAGTCCGTCTCCAAAATAATGTGTGGATATCTTCTTTTCCAAGCTAAAGTGAGGCCTTTTTTAATTGCTTCCAATTCCGCTTCATCAATCGTAGGCGACGTGAGCTCAATTTTGTACCCCCATTCCCACTTTCCTTCGGCCGTGCGCAGCACCCCTGATCCATGGCCTCGGTTCTCCTCGTTCCACACTCCACCATCGGTATTCAACTTCACCCAACCTTCTTCGGGTTTTTTCCAATTAAGCACTGTTCGTACCTCTCGATTTCGCCCTCTATGCTTTTTTCTTCTCCCTTTGCTTAACTCGGAACTAAGGATTTTAATTTGAAACATACACGAGTTAGAGCTATCCACCCTTTGCTTAAAGATTTTCTTATTGCGATTCTCCCAAATCACCCAAAGCCCCGCCGCAAAAGTGTATTTCCATTCCTCCCCGCTCGAGAATCGACCTCTGATTTTGTCGAACAACACTAGACAGCTCGGCTCCACCCTTTTTTTCCAAATTTCTCTTGCCATAACACAATGGCGCAGCATATGTATCACATTCTCTGCATAATTCGAGCATAATGGATAGGATTCATCCGTCGGAATTCCAATTCTCTTTCGTATCACATTGGTCGCAAGACGATCTTGCACCGCAAGCCATAAGAAGTGGCGGATTTTGTTGCTTAGATCAATACTCCAAATCCAGGTCGTGTCTTTGAAAGGAGGCGTAGTGTCGGAATAATGCTCTGCATATGTTTTATAGGCTGACTGACACGATAACTCCCTGTTGGAGTTTTCACTCCACAATATTTTATCTTCCCCCTCTCTAAACGTCACCCGCGAGTCCAAAATCTCGCGTTTCAGTTCCTCCGGAATCTTCTAGGCGATCTCGTCGAGTCGCCAATTTCCAGCATCGTCCATCATGTCGCGCAGCAGTAGCTGCTCCTCCTCGGCCTCAATTTCGCAGTTTTTTTCACAAAGAATTTTACCCCTAGCCAGTTATCGTACCAAAAACGGATTTTACGCCCGTCCCCAATTTTCCAGCGAAGGAAAGGAAGCATGAGGTTGGCGCATCGGATCAAGCCTTTCCAAGTCGCACTATCGGATGTTTTGACCTTATATTCGGTGATATTGCCCTTCTTGATATATTTAGCCATAATCAAATCTCGCCAAACCGTTTTTTCCTCTCTCAAAATACGCAAAACCAATTTGGATAAAAGAGCTTCGTTGCACGTTCGTGCAATCCGTATTCCCAAACCCCCATCTCTTTTGGGCTTCGTAACCCTCGGCCAACCAACAAGGTGTAGCTTCCTCTTAGTCACGTCCGATGACCAAAGGAAGGCTCTATTCAAACGATCAATTTGGTCACAAATATTTTCCGGAATCCACGCCGATTGCATATGATAAACGGGAAGGGCGGATGAGACGGATTGTATAAGCGTTGCGCGGCCCGCTAAAGTGAGGAGTTTGCTTTTCCAGTTGGTGAATCGCTTCATAGTTCGATCAAGAATATTCGCAAAGTCAGCCCTAGTAATTCTCCCATGGATTAACGACACTCCGAGGTAACGCCCCAAATTCGTAGTTTGGCCGAAGCCAAGAATAACGCTCAAACATCGTTTGAAACCCGCTCCTCCCCTTTTAGAAAAGAAAACTTTGGATTTTTGATGACTAAGTTTCAACCCCGACGTGCCACAAAACCTTTCCAACACTCCATGAATTGCCCTCGCCGTGCTTTTTGTCGCTCTCCCCATTAACACTAAATCATTCGCAAAAAATAAATGGGATAGCCGAGGACCTCCTCCACACGGAATTAGGGGCTGCCATGTACCCTTCTCTACCTCCTCTTGGATTAAATAAGCCAACCTCTCGATGCATAATACGAAAAGATAGGGAGAGAGCGGATCTCCATGCCTTAGCCCGCCCCCGTGGCGGAAAGAGTCAAGCGGCGTCCCATTCCATAACACTCTTGTTGCTGCGTTGCGTACGCAAAACATGATCAACTCAATAGTCTCCTTCGGGAAATTGAACGCGTGTAGCGTTTCCTCGAGAAAATCCCAATTAATTTTGTCGTATGCTTTTTCAAGATCAAGTTTCATCACCATACACCCGACATTATTGTTTTTCTTGCTACGCAAAGAATGAAGGACATCTTGAAGTAGCAATATATTATCCTGTGTACTACGTCATTTAATGAAGCTCGACTGTGTTGGCGATATGATCTCGGGCATGATCCCGCACAACCGTGACGTGAGACTCTTCGTGATAAATTTATACAACACATTGCATAGAGAGATTGGCCTGAATTGGGTAATATTTTCCGGATTTTGAACTTTCGGGATGAGGCATAAAAACGCCTCGCAAATTTTTGGGTCAAAACTTTTTTCCCGGAATACCTGTTCGGCAAAGTCGCATAAAGATTGCTGGATAACGCTCCAACTTTGTTGGTAAAACCCGGCTTGCAAGCCGTCGGGACCTGGTGATTTAAACGGATTCATCGAGAACATCACGTTTCTAACCTCTTTCAGATCCATAGTGTGCGTGAGCAGCTCTCGGAAATCTGCTGCTATAGCGACTTGAAAACGTGAGATATGCAGTCGTGATGCGACAGGTACAACATTGATGTTCGGATTCCCGGCGAAGAGTGTCGCATAATAATTTTGGGGGTGGGGGATTAGGACTGTCTCGTCATCCGACCAGATTCCATCAATTTTAAGGGTGCTAATTTTGTTCCTTTTCCTTCGTTCGATAGTTGAGCGGTGGAAGAACTTCGTGTTTCTGTCGCCGTCTCTAATCCATTGCACCCTCGACTTTTGATACCAAAGGACCTCCTCTTGCCTTAGCACGCCGTTGTACTCCGAGATGAGATCTCTTTCTAGTTCTTAAACTAAATAAATAAGCGATTTGCCCCTTCGCCGAAAACAACCAAATATTCCTCTGAATATTCGATTCTCGTGCGTGTCACATGAGTGTCAGAGGGGTATTTTCTGGCGCGTTAATTTTTATGAATTTACCCCTTGTACTATGTGGTTACTACGATATACCCCCTGAACTATTGAAATGAACCCCATAAACTATTGAAGTGAACTTTACCCCACCGAACTATGCATATCTACCCCCTAAACTATGAATATCTACCCCCCTAAACTCTGAAGGTGCGTTTTGCCCCCTGAACTATAATTTGGTTAGCATTTGGGCTTTTGATTTGATTATTTTGTATTGTTTTTCCCATAATTGTGTTTATTTGTCGATTTTGTATTTATGATGCATGAAAGCATATGTTTATGAGGCATAGTACACCATTATACTAAAACTACCAATTGCACAATATAACAGAAAAAATAATACCATTATACCCAAAACATAAGTAATATTCCATAGTGTTGGTTCAATGCATCAAATGCCCACCAAATGCCTTAGTTCATCTTGCACATTACATCAAACTGGATGACTTACGACATTACAAATTTTCGTTTAATTTTCAGAACATGATACACACTACTGCAAATTATAGAGGTTTGATGGTCTTGACTCTTGAGATTGGAAGCAATGGCTTTGTCAAGGGGGGTGCTATTCCTCAGTATGTATCTTTTGATTGCATCTTTTGGCTCTTCCTTAGATCTTTTTGCTACAACAGGATTTGGCTCATTTCCATTGAGCTACATATAAGAATAGAAGAGTTAAAACTAGCACTTCTATTGGACAGTAAACAGCAGTGCCCACAGATTGTGCATCATCTGAATCAAACTTTGCCTAATCAAATATGAAATCATCCAAATTATGTTCCTCACTTGCTTCTGGAAATGCTGCTTCTGGAAATGCATGAGATGTGCCAGCTTCTCCTTGTTCAGCATATGATGTGCCTTTATATCCCTGTTCTGCTCTCTCATAAGATGGGCCTTCATGTTGCTGATAACCACTTCCACTAGGACTTTCTTCTCCCATAGGATCCCTCCCATCTTCATCACCAGTGGGCCACCACCAACAGCAAACACACCAACAATCCTATGTTCATTCATGTACTTGCTAACTGTTGCAGCATCATCATCAGTCATCAAGTAGTCCACAACAACAATACTATCAACATATTTTTTTGCAACAGTGAAGGTAGCTCCTGACTGAAACCCAACTGCCTTCCCCGTTTCCTCCAATTCAATCATGCTCATGGTATCAGGATTGCACCAGTCAAAGTGTGCAATCTGATCATCTTCCCAAACAGTCTTTCCCCCCTTGGTTTCTAATCTGCCAAAGTAGTGTAACCTTATTGTGCAGTCATTTTTATCAGGATCTGTAGAGAAACAATAACAAATTAGGGTTAGGGTTGCATTGCATTGTTTAATTAAAAATAAACAATCATGCACTAGTAGACAAAAATACAAAAGCTAAAGTATACGCAGAACCACATTTAAACAAATGCACTTCCTCAGCATCTATGCATGGCTATTGAATAAAATATAGAAGTTGCAAATATCAATGAAAATAGTATAGTATAGTATAGTATTAAGAGTACACTAGGAATATAATATACAATTGCATTTCAACCATAACATGCTCACTAGCAACTCACATATACATTTAGGCAAAGAAATGTAAAAAATTAACTGTTAGTGGACACATCAGCCACAATGTTCCAAAAATATACTAACTTTAAATCAAAAACCATATGATTGCAACATTTTCTATTGAACCAGGGACCACAAAGTGGTCCAATTGACCAAACCATTCTATTAAAAACACAAATTAACACATTCACATATGATTGCAACATCTTTGGATCAACATAGTACACTTAAAAAAACAAAAATCTCTAAAAAAAACATACTTTAAACAATCAAATAGGAGTCTCATTTTGTGATCAACACAATTTAACTAAACCCCAAAAAGGACATACTTTTAACAATCAAATAGGACTTTTACCCTTTCAGATGAACACAGTGTATAAAATCCACACAAAACTAAAAAAAACATATTATAACCTATCATTTCTAACATGCACGGTATTGGCGCACAAATTTGACCAACTATAAGAAATACAAAACTAGGGTTTATGCCAAAGAGGACGAATCGTATCGTAATCAGGCGTGTTCTTCCCCTCCGGTATGAACTCGAAACTGGACCTCAATTTCCAACTCATTTCGCGCACTAAAAGTGGTGACCCGAAGATTTTCCTTCAAAAAAACGAAAACGAAACACACTCCACAACGTCAATGTGCTCGAAAGATGATGTTATGAAGTGGAGAGATGTCAATTTCGAGTGGGTTGCTAAGATTTAGACGAATATGAAGTGGATTTAGAGAGACAAGATGAAGAACCCTAGTTTAGTTTGCTGTCCAATTTTTTCTAAGTGTGGATTTTGCTAAGTGTGGAATGAATAGTTTAAGTTTTCCCCTTCAACTTAGTTGTTTTCAGTTTTTCTCTTTCTTTATTTTTTTAAATCACAACTTAACTACCGAAGATACCCCTCAGAGCCTCACGTGACACGCACGAGATCGGAATATTCCAAGGAATCTTGGGTGGTTTCCGAATAAGGGGCAAATCGAACAGAATGATATAGTTTAAGGGCCAAACCGCTTATTTATTTAGTTGAAGGACGAATTCGCAAAAACATGCATAGTTCAGGGGTTTGATGCATTTATCCCAATAAATAAATTAAAAGTAGAGATTTTGTGCACGATTCTTTAAATCATAAGGAGGCTGGTGCAGGTTTTCAAAACAATGGAGGGGTTTTGTGCTAAATATTCAAAGGTACAATAGTTTTTTTTATAAAGTTAAAAAACTCAAAAGTAATGCCCAGTCTCGTATAGAGCGAGTACATCACCCTCTAATGAAGTTGGTCGGAGAAAGGATTTTGTGCAGGGTTTATGAAGCCACGAGAGAGTTTTGTGCATGATTTTTACAACCACGAGGAAATTTTGTGCAGTTTCTAATTCATAAGAGGAATTTGTGAAGGTTTTCTAATCCACATGGAGATTTTGGGAATTTTTTTCCGTATACTCACTACAACAAAACACATGAAGTGCAAGGAAAATACTTTATGCAATAGAACCCATTTCTGATGCAATTGCATCAAAATATTTCAATGCAACATTTCGTTGCATTAGGTTGCGTTGCATGCAAATTGCATGGAAATATTTTGATGCAAAACACAATTGCATGAAAAACATTTAGTTGTATTAGAAAAAAAGACTGCAACGGAATATTTCCTTGTAGTACAGGCTGCAAGGAAAACTTCGGTTGCAGCCCGTGCACTGTAGAGGAATTTCTGTTGCATGCAGGCTACTATAGAACAAAAGCAGAAGGAGCTGCATGGCAGCTTCTGAGTGGTGCAGAGGTTGCAACAGAATGTTCCTTGCATTTGCTCATGCAATCGAATTTTCGGTTGCATGTTATAGTCGCAGCTAATGCAACAAAAAAATTCCATGCAGTACTCTGCAATGAAATATTTTCTTGCAGTATATTTTTGAAAATTTTTAAAAAAAAATGGCGGGAATTCGCCACATTCAAATTAATTAATTTATTCTTTTTTTATTCTTTGTAATTCATTTGGCTATTGTTTATTTCATAATTATAAATATTGTATTAGCTTTTCTTGTTTATATGTGTTAACCGATCCTAACCTGGACATCGCAGCTAGTAGCATCGTACTTCACGTCTATATCAATCTTAGATATCACTGAGCTTAGATGTCTCGGGAGAATGCTAAAGATACGTCTTATATAGTCTTAGTATCATGATGGAACTCACAAAGTGCAAGATCCCCGCTAGGCACTACGGACCTTAGATGGACCTACGATGCCCCAAAACGATCAATGATATTCTTGTAGTTATCTCTCAAGATGCTACACAGACATTAAGAATTATCCGATGATAAAGAAACCATCGTCATCATCATGCATCGGAGCATGATAGGCCTTGTAATATACACATGTGACAAAATAACCAAATGAAGGCACGTGGATATCCACAAGGCCAACTGTCAGAAGATAAAATGGATAGTCAGCTAAAGTAACCATCCAACGGTATGCACACATGCAAACCAGGCAAAGAAAGTAACCATCTGTCGTTACGAATACATGCGAATTGACAGCTAGATCTTCTATATTCCATATAAATAGAGGACCCCTCCCATATTCCGAAACAAGTTGAATAAAATAAATCAGCTTTACTTTCATCTCTTTCTATCTTTTTACCCTTATATTTCTCATCCTTCATCGTGAGTCTTACCATACTTATTCACTTCTGAAATTCAGGTACGACTTTTCGAACAAAATACTCGTTAATCGCTCAATTTTCCTATAAAATAAAATGAGTGTTATCAAAATGGCGTCGTCTATGGGAACGCTATAAAAACTGCCTTTGAACATTTTTGTAAGCAGCAGAAGATAGTCGTAGCCCCAATGAAAGTGCATATAATTGAAGGAACCACCAGTGGTGAAATGGAAAATGAAATACCCTTGCTGGAGTCATATGAAAATCCACCTCCCATACTCCCACCGGCCAACACCGAAGATTTTATCAATGTACCCAAGACGGTTTTCGAAGACCTGATGGATGTCACTCCCAGGGGATCCCAACACGTTGTGGAAAGGTCTATCGAACCCCAACCAATACATTCATACGGCGGGAGGTATCATGTGGAAGAGCAAGGATCACGTATGACCTGAACCCCATATAGTACCCCTCCACGTCGTACCCTGATACGTAGGGGCATGGAAGGGGGATATGAGAACCATGTTTACGAGTCTGATAGGGGAAACATAATTTGAGAAGGAATTATGCAACCGGGGTATGCGCATAACCTCCCCTACCACCAAGGAGGAGAACCATCCCTTCAGAGCGTTATTGATCACCTGAGGAGAGAAATGCAAGATATGAAAAGGACGATCAGTACCGGAGAAGAAACCGTGTATCACAGCTCCGTTTTAGTCCCCCGAAATAGCACAAGCACTGGTCCCGATTACCATGCGACCTGTAAACCTACCATTTTACTCTAGGGAAAAGGACGAACGAGATCCCTATGATCACATTCACCAATACTTGGCTAGCATAGATCTAGCAGTAGCACCCGACTTCGTACTATGCCGAGTGTTCAGAACTACCCTGATTGGGCGAGCGCAGGCATGGTTTTCCCAAATCCCCCGGGGTACAATAACTAACTCTAATCAATCAGCATGTTTGTTTGTTCGACAGTTTGCTTGCAATAGAAGATACCCTAAATCTGCATGCCATTTGTTCACCATCAAACGAAAGAAAGACGAGTCCCTACGAGATTACATGAATCGTTTCTCCGATGAAGCATTAGATTTCCCCAATGTAAAACCCTCTATGATCGCTGATATACTAGCTCAAGGCCTTAGGACGGGTGATTTCTTCCAACACCTCATCATCAGCTGGATAAGAGATACAAATGAGCTTATGCAGAAAGCCAAAACCTATATCATCATGGAAGAGGCAGAAAGCTCAAAAATTAAGTCAAAAAATGATGAGCGCCACACCAAGGCCAAGGGTAGGGAGGAGAAAGCTTCCACCCATCGAAAAGATAACAGGAACACCGTGAAAAAACATCTCCAACCCGTCCCACTAACGATCACCCCTCGGAATTAGAACTATCATCTGGTATTGGAGCCATAAACTCTTGTGCAAAAGGTTTAATGGCACACAAATTCATCTCCGATCTTGCATAGAGAAACAACTGAGTAAAAAATATCATACCACGAAAATACAGGTAAGCACAAGCAATTACGCTTACTAAACAATGGATTGATATGCAAAGATTGCGAGGGAAACTCCAGAATGTCAGGCCCTTTCCTATAAAACTGTCACCGTCAATGTCTCAGAGTTTTCTAGCAAAGCGCACGCATCGTAACAACCAATGTATAAACATGTGCTCATCAGAAAAGTCATCTCGTGTATTGCTATTTCCAGGTTATGAACTACATACCCCAAGCCCCATTGAATAGGGACCCCACATGAAGAGGCCGGTTTGCTCCGTGGTTTTAGGTAAAAGAACCTACGTTTCCAATCACCTAAGAAAGTAAGGCGCCTAGAAACTAATGTAAAATGGCGACGATGGTCCCTATGCACTAGGCCAAAGAAGGGGAGCCCATTCGGGCAGGGGCGAATAATGAAAGTTGATCCCATGCGGTATGGGGTTATCGAGAGGTCCAGTAATTTACAACAATACCCTACTAGATGACGATATGAGTCTAGTATTAAATGGCTAGGGCATATTTGCCAATACTTGAAGATGGACTAAATAAAATGATGAAAAAATATAAGGAGTCCACACCGTATTTGGTCGAGATAAATAGTCATATATCCCTGTAGACAAATTAATTTTGTCTACTCCAATTAAATATTGACAAGTGTCAAATTGATTATTATAAATTAAATTAATTATTTCTATTTTTAATTTGGAATTTTACTAAATTAAATTCCATTTATTAATAGGTTAATTAATTGATTTATAATATAAAGATGGAGAATTGTTGGCCGATCAAATAAAGCCATGTGGAAATACGATGTGTTCTAAGGATTTCTTGATAAAGGGCAGCCCAGTGCACGAAAGCATCCCCGCAATGCGAGGGTCCGGGGAAGAAGTCCACCACAAGCTAAATTAAATCCATGCTTATATTAAAAAAATAAAACCGACCAATCACAAGCAAGAAGGCTCGGTTCTACAACTATAAATAGATGAGCTCTTGAAGAACAAAAGAACAACAATTGAAGCTTCAAGAATTCAGAGCAAGGAAGTTCAACAAATCCTCTCCACCAAGTCCATGAATCTTCAAGGTGTTCTTCGTAAAGAACTCCTTTCAATCCGATATCAAGTCTCAAGTTCATCAAATAACCGTTTTTGAAGATTACACTTCTGCCGAGGAAGATCAAACTTCAACAAATTCAACAAATCCAAATCAAGTTCATATCGTTCTTCAACAATCTTCAAGGTGTTCTTCGTTAAGAACTCCTTTTAATCCGAGATCAAGTCACAAGACCCTCGGAAAATCATTTTTTGAAGACCAAAATCCATACTGAAAAGATCAAAATTCACAAATCCAAAGAATTGAAGACGAAGATCATACCAATCTTCATCAACCTTCAAAACAAATTTCAAATCAAATCACCATTTAATCCGAGATCAAGTCCAAGGACCCTCGAATTAACGTTTCTCCAAGTTCAAATAATCTCAGTGAAGATCAAATTGAAGATTTCCATCACAGGTTTCAATATTGTTCTTGTAGAATTGAATCAAAGGATTAGATAGAGATTGAACCACAATTGTACTTCAAATTTACTCAAAAATTATTTTGTAAACTTTTTCTTGTCTTTTATTCACAGAGATAGCAAGAATTTGTCGTTACAAATTTGGCACGCCCAGTGGGACTACTCTACCTCTCATCTCCTTTCATCAAGAACAACAAGTCAACCAAATGTCATCAGGCAAGACAAGAAGGTTGTCCGATCTATTGGCTGATCCATCCACAAAGATGCCAAGTGAAGTCGTCCACGACATTGTTCCAAAGGACTCATTTGTCTTCGACAACGTCAACAATGATGAGGATGTTGAGAGCGGCGACTCCTCCCCACTAACTCCTCACTCCGCATCGGGTTCTTCACTTTGGAGGAACAAATTGGGATGTTGACCAAACCCATAGAGATGCTGAACAAACATGTGCAAGACCAAGACTCCAAGATAGAAAAATTGTTGAGTAAGGAAGTCAAGGTGGAAGAAAGTCATGTAAAGGAACTGAAGTTTGGAGGCTTTGAAAAGGGTGAAACATCCATGAAACAATTCCAAGGAAAAGTCTATTGCCAAGGAATTCCAAGTCTCTTCAAATGGCATGATCCCTGCTGATCAATTAAAGGAGTTCATCATGGGAACTATCAAGGACAAACTAGACGGAAGCTTCAAATCATCATTCTCCTATTCCAAACCGTACACTCAAAGGATAGATAACCTCAAGATGCCGAATGGCTACCAACCACCACATTTCCAGCAGTTTGATGGCAAAGGCAACCCAAAGCAACATGTAGCTCATTTTGTTGAGACTTGCAACAATGCCGGAACTTACAGTGACCATCTTGTCAAGCAATTTATTCGCTCGTTGAAGGGAAATGCATTTGATTGGTACACTGACTTGGAAGCAAACTCGATTGATAGTTGGGATGAGTTGGAGCAAGAATTCCTCAATCGCTTCTACAATACGAGAAGGACCGTCAGCATGATTGAACTAACAAATGCTCGCCAATGGGATGAAGAGCTGGTGATTGATTACATAAACCGTTGGAGAAACTTGAGTCTCAACTGCAAAGATCGGTTGTCCGAGACCTCGGCTATAGAGATGTGCATCCAAGGTATGCAATGGGGGCTCCGTTACATTCTTCAAGGAATACAACCAAGGACGTTTGAGGAGTTAGCAACCCGTGCTCATAACATGGAACTAAGTATGGTAGCAAGTGGAGTTAATGGACCGCCTATGCAAGATCCGCGAAGATTCAATGACAAGCAAGATGCAAGGAAAGGAGGCAAATCTTTCAACAAATCACCTACCAAAGAGTCTATAGCGGTGAATGTTGCTCCGTTGAGAATCCAGGCCAAGACAAATGATAGCAATGACCAACGAAAAGGTGTTTTGGTATCTGAAAAGGTCAATAATTCACAAGCTAATGAACAGAGGAAGACGACACTCAAGGAGATGCGGTCAAAGCAATATCCGTTCCTCGATTCTGACGTTTCAACTATATTTGATGATTTGCTCAAAGCTAACTTAATTGAGCTACCTGAAATGAAGAGACCAGAAGAGGCTGGTCACACCGATGATCCTAAGTATTGCAAATATCACCGTCTCGTAGGACACCCAATCCATGATTGCTTCATATTCAAGGATAAGGTGATGTGGTTGGCTCGTGATGGGAAGATTACGCTAGAAGAGGATATCGTGTCATCAAATCTTGTCGCGCTCTTAAGCCTAGTTGATAACCTAGATGACTCACACATCATCGTTTCGTGCAATGCGACTCACGAATGAGAGAAAATTGAAGACTCTACTTCAAAGACTGCTCATGTCACAAACCAATACATGTCCACTATATGCTTCACTGATGAAGACCTTCTACTAGGTTCCAAGCTCCACAACCGACCATTGTTTGTCGCCGGCTATATTCGCGAGAAAAGAGTCAATCGAATGTTAATTGACGGGGGCTCTGTGGTCAATATCTTACCTCTACGCACTTTGAATACATTAGGGATTTCGGTGGATGAACTATCAAGTAGTCGTCTGATGATCCAAGGTTTCAACCAAGGGGGGCAAAGAGCCATCGGCATCATAAGATTAGATCTTTTTATTGAAGATATGTCGTCCAGTACACTATTCTATGTCATCGAATCCAACACATCCTACAACATGTTATTGGGTCGACCTTGGATACATGAAAATGGCATTGTTCCTTCAACATTACACCAGTGCTTCGGATATTATCAAGATGGAGTCGAAAGAAAGGTACATGGTGATGTAAAGCCTTTTTCTGATGCTGAATCACACTTTGCAGATGCAAAATACTATATTGAAGGAAATAACATTGTGAGACTCAATGAAACTGAGCAACTCCAGCAGCATGGTGTAAAAGGCTCTGATAACACAAATGACACAGAGAAGAGTAAAATTTATGGATCTCCCCTTGAGTCAAAGCCTTTGAAAGAACTAACATTCCCTCTTACAACGCTTGAAAAGAAAGGGCCGTCTCCTCCACTTGAAGGATTTGTTCGTCCATCCAAAGGACCAAAAACAGAGCATGGAACATTGCCCACAGGGAAGATTGAGCAATGCTTCGACCCGAAAGCTTTCAAATTGCTAGTTAAAGTTGGATATGACCCTAATGAAGAACCACGATTGGAGGGCCTTGCTCTTGATGCTGCTACAGAGAAGCCATACGAACTCAATGCCACACAAGTTATGCTAAAGGAAAACGGGCATACCATTCCAAACATTCGGATAGGCCTTGGCTACAAGCCACCAAACCCAGTCCGTATTGCTATAAAAAGAGCTAATGCCAACTACATAGGCGAAGTAGAGGGTTCAACAACAGGCTGTGAAGAGAAGATACCACACTTGTCGGTCTTCGATAGACTCGGTCCGAATAAAACAGTCTTTGATAGGCTTAGTCCGAATAAAACAGTCTTTGATAGGCTTGGTCCAAATAAAAGGTTTAATTGAAAAAGTTGAGTGTTCCACATATGACGACACATGCTAAGAGAAACCTCAAGTCATCAAACTCTAAGAAAGTTCAAAGTCTGATCCCATCTTGAATGACTCGCCGCGAAGACTTGATAGTGTCATGTGGTCAAATTCTCAAAGTCAAGTTACAAACCGTGGTACTCACGAAGACCAAAGACGGAGAAGAAGAGAGTGTAGGGTCGTCATGCCATATCACTTCTCGTGAAGAAGATGTTGAAGAAGACGTCGAAGATGCGCCTATTGAGTGGGAGGAGGGTGTCAAGGCCACTGTTGATGAGTTAAAAGAGGTAAACTTGGGCAACATCGATGACCCAAGACTGATTTACATAAGTGCATTGCTCGGAGCAGATGAAGAACGAAGTTACATTGAGTTGTTGCACGGGTTCAAGGATGTGTTTGCTTGGTCATACAAAGAAATGCCAGGCTTGGACCCAAATGTGGCGGTACATAACTTATCAGTAAAGACAGATGTTCATCCCATCAAGCAAGCCCAAAGAAGGTTTCGACCTGACTTAGTCCCATTGCTCGAAGCTGAAGTTAACAAGCTCATTGAAGCCGGGTTCATCAGAGAAGTCAAATACCCAACTTGGATTTCTAGCATCGTGCCGGTAAGAAAGAAGAATGGACAAATCAGGGTTTGCGTCGACTTTAGAGACTTGAACAAAGCATGCCCTAAGGACGACTTTCCTCTACCGATTGTTGAACTAATGATTGATGCTACCATGGGACACGAAGCCTTGTCTTTCATGGACGGATCTTCCGGATACAACCAAATTCGAATGGCTCTAAGGGATGAAGAACTGACTGCTTTCCGTACTCCGAAGGGTATATATTGCTACAAGGTGATGCCGTTTGGATTGAAGAACGCCGGTGCTACCTATCAAAGGGCAATGCAAAATATCTTCGATGACATGTTACACAAGAATGTTGAGTGTTATGTGGATGATCTTGTCGTAAAGTCGAGAGAAAGGAAAGATCACATAGATGACTTACGAAAAGTCTTTGCGTGATTGCGAAAGTATCAATTAAGGATGAATCCTATGAAGTGTGCATTTGGCGTAACATCGGGAAAGTTCCTTGGTTTCATTGTTCGTCGACGAGGCATTGAAATCGAGCAAGCCAAGATTGATGCAATAGTTAAGATGCCAGAGCCACGAAATATTCATGAACTCAAAAGTTTACAAGGAAAATTAGCATATCTCAGAAGGTTCATCTCGAATTTAGCTGGTCCTTGCCAACCTTTCAGTCATTTGATGAAGAAAGATGTTCCATTTAGGTGGGATGAATCTTGTCGCAATGCTTTTGAACGAATCAAGTCGCATCTGATGAAACCTCCCGTTTTAGCCGCTATATATTGCTGCCCAAGAAAGATCAGTGGGGGCATTACTCGCCCAAGAAAATGACAAAGGGAAGGAAAATGCACTTTATTACCTGAGCCGAACAATGATGCCGAATGAGTTGAAGTACACTCCTATTGAAAAGCTTTGCCTAGCCCTTGTGTTCTCAATTCAAAAATTGAAGCATTACTTTCAAGCTCATACTATTCGTCTTGTATCCAGAGCAAACCCTTTGAAGTATGTCATGACGAGGCCAGTGTTGTCTGATCGACTTGCAAGATGGTACCTCCAGCTGCAATAGTTTGAGATTGCATATATCCCTCAAAAGGCTGTAAAAGGACAAGTATTGGCGGATTTTCTAGATGACCACCCTATTCCTGCCGAGTGGGAGTTAATGGACGACTTGCCCGATGAAGATGCGATCGTGGTTGAAATTACTCCTCCATGGGAAATGTACTTCGATGGTGCCGCACATAGAAATGGAGCTGGCGCCGGAGTTATCTTTCTCACGCCTAATGGAGAGGTCTTGCCATATTCCTTCACATTAACTCAAAATTGTTCAAACAATGTTGCGAAATATCAAGCTTTGATACTCGGGTTAGAAATGGCAATTGAGCTAAGGCAACCTCATCTAAAAGTGTATGGCGATTCCAAGTTGGTCGTCAATCAATTGTATGGCGAATTTGAGGTTAAGAAGCCAGAGCTCCTACCATATGTTGAGTATGCAAGAAGATTGATCAAAAATCTTGGTGACGTTACAATAGAGCATGTGCCGAGGAAAGATAACGGGCAAGCTGATGCTTTAGCTAAACTTGCTTCTATGTTGGTCACATCAGAAGAGAAGACGTCTGTACCCGTGTGCCACAAAAGGGTACTCCCGCCTGTTCTAGAAGATAATGGTGAGCAAGGTAATAACAATGAAAGTCATGTTGTAGAGGTATACGAAATTGAAGTTCAAGATTGGCGACAATCATTCGTGGACTACTTAAAGCACGGAAAATTTCCCGATAACGTACGACAAAAGATCGACATTAGGTGTCGTGCAACTCGCTTCATCTTCTATAAAGACACACTCTATAGGCGCTCGTTTGATGGGGTTTTCTTGCGCTGCCTAGGAAAAGAAGAAGCTATGCAAGCTATGGAAGAATCACATTCCGGAATTTGTGGAGCTCATCAGTCTGGTCCAAAGCTACATTTCCGCATCAAAAGAATGGGCTACTACTGGCCTACCATGGTTTTAGATTGCATGAAGTATGCACGAAGATGTCAAGCTTGTCAATTCTATGCAAACTTCATCCATCAGCCGCCTGAACCTTTACATCCAATTGTAGCTTCTTGGCCTTTTGATTCATGGGGTTTGGACGCTGTCGGTCCTATGACAAAGTCTTCTGGCGGACACTTGTACATTTTGGCTGCAACCGACTACTTCTCAAAATGGGCCGAAGCTGTGCCTCTCAAAGAAGTCAAAAAGGAGACTGTTGCCAACTTCATTCGTACCAATATCATTTACCGCTATGGAGTTCCTCGATGCATCGTCACTGATAATAAAAAGCCGTTTTGCAATAGTTTGATAGACAAGTTGTGTGAGAAGTTTGGATTCAAGCAAAGAAACTCTTCCATGTATTATGCTGCTTCTAATGGCCTCGCTGAAGCATTCAACAAAACTCTCTGCAACTTGCTAAAGAAAGTGGTGGCGAAGTCAAAGAAAGATTGGCATGAAAGAATTGGAGAAGCTCTATGGGCATATAGAACTACACACAGAACGCCAACTCAAGCGACCCCGTATGCATTGGTCTATGGAGTAGAAGCAGTTCTCCCTCTTGAGCAACAAATCCCGTCTTTAAGGATAGCTCTGCAAGAAGGACTCACCGAAGAAGAGAATGCTCGTTTGCGCTTGCAAGAACTCGATGCTCCTGATGAGAAAAGACTAGAAGCGCAACAGGAACTTGGGTGCTATCAAGCTCGTATTTCCAAGTCTTTTAACAAAAAGGTCCGCCTACGCTCCTTTCAAGTTGGAGATTTGGTTCTTGCAGTGAGAAGGCCCATCATTATCATTCATCGAACCGGAAACAAGTTCACTTCAAAGTGGGATGGTCCTTATGTCATCACAGAAGTATACACAAATGGCGCATATAAGTTGATTGCCGAAGATGGATTAAGAATTGGTCCTATCAATGGAAAATTCTAGAAACAATACTACCCTTGATAACTGAAGCATGCTCCATGACGCACGAGCCTAAACTGCATGTTACTCCTGGCCCGCATGAGTATAAACTGTGGATGGCAACCACCAATGGTAAATTATGTGGTTAAAATGATAACTTACCCCACTAAAGGTGTTTTACGTGGTTAAATTTTAAATACCCCACTTTGTTCAAAGTGGTTAAAGAATGAATACTCCTGGCCCGCATGAGTATAAACTGTGTACGGCACCCCCTTAAATCAATCTTGATATCTTTGAACTACGTTATGACTTGATCATTTTTATTAAGGTACGTAGGCAGCTTAGAATTTTTCTAAGTTCAGTCATGAAATTTGCTTAAGTTGGTTTTGTTGCGTTACGTTACAGTATTCATGAGAAAGAAACATTATGCCAAATGCAAATGAATAACTCAAAATGAGGTAAATAAAAGTCTCCTAGACACGAGCCAAAAGGTCTACAAATCATTCAAGTCTTCAAAGCAAATTCACAAGTCTCCTAGACACGAGCCAAAAGGTCTACAAATCCTTCAAGTCTTCAAAGCAAATGTGCAAGTCTTCGGGACACGTCGAAAGCCTGGAAATCCTTCAAGTGTTCACGTCTTCTTGACACAAGCACGAAATTTCTTCAAGCCAATTGCTCCATGATGCACAAGTCTAAACTGCATGTTACTTCAAGCCCGCATGGGCATAAGTCGTGAATGCCACCCGTAAATCCAAATTCATGTATTTTGAACTACGTTATGACTTGATCATTTTTATTGCGGTGAAGGACGTGCTTGTTAAGAAAGTGTCAAAACTAACTGATGATCATGTAGATACGGCCTTATTGCTTGGTGGGATTTTGACTCGTCCTTCTGTTCAACCGGACCAATCCGATAACAAACATCATGAAGCGGCGAGTTATACAGGCTGAGGAGACAGAATGGAGTAGTTGAGCATTGGATTTATGTTTCCTGCCAGCTGCTCGAATGGGAAGCATTTGACCCCAAGCGCCGTCGTTGGATGACTTTACTGAGTTTGAATCCTAATCAATGCTTTGTCTTTGGAGATAAGGAATCTTTGGCGGTTGGAACTGAACTTCTTCTTTTCGGTAGAGAACTCGTGTCTTACGCTATCTATCGTTAGCGTTTGTTGACAAACACGTGGACTACTGGAATGAGTATGAATGCGCATAGATGTTTGTTTGGTTCTGCAAGCCTCGGGGAAATCGCAATATTGGCTGGTAGTTGTGATTCAAATGAAAATATTCTTGATTCTGCGGAGTTATATAATTCTAAGTTCAGTCATATTCTTGTGCCAAGTTATGTTGCGTAGAAGATGTTACATGAAGATCCTTGAGATATGACTGGCCAACAAAGCTACGCGCGCAACCAAGTCTTGAAAGCAAATATCTTCCTTTCGGATGCCTTTTGATGTCGAGTCGTGAAAACAATGTGCTCCTTCAAGGTGTCTTTGAGGCCAAGTCATGAAAATGATGTCTCCTCGTTCAAGCGGCCTTTGATGTAGGGTCAACAATGTCTGGTCTTGTTGAATGTCTTTGATGCCAAATTTTGAAAACAAGTCGACTCATGCCGAATGTCTTTGACGCCAAGCCTTGAAGACAAGTCCACTCATGTTGAATGTCTTTGATGCCAAGTCTTGAAAACAAGTCTACTCCTGCTGAATGTCTTTGATGCCAAGTCTTGAAAGCAAATCTCTTCCGTTCGGAAACATTTGAAACCAAGTTGCGAAATGAATGTGTCCTTCAAGGTTTCTTTGATGTCGAGTCCTGAAATGAATGTCTCCTTCAAGGTTTTTTTTTATGCCGAGTCATCCAAGGAATGTCTCCTCTTTCAAGCTCACAAATGATGTTGTGTTGATTGAGGTTTGATTGTGCTCTTTCTCTTCTTGCAAGAGATCCGAACTTCATCAAATATTGCTACGTGCATAAGCTTTCATGAATACCAAGTTGCAATTTGTATGAATAAGAACCCATGGATTGTCATGTATTTCCGTGGAAATCGTTTGCTCTTGCACCAAATGAGAATGTCCTCTTTTCGCCGCATCTCCTTCGACAGAGGTGCTCACTTCAAGATTGTGCGGCGCTTGGTTAATTGATGCTCGTCGTCAATGATGATCAAGTTCGTTGTGTCGGGTAAAGAGATGCCTCTTTTGAATGTGACATACTAACTCTGAAATAAGAAAAGAAAATACATAAAATAGAGTTAGTTTCAAGAAAAAAAGAAAGAGCACAACGAATGAAAAAATAAAATGACAAGCTCAGCCAAGGTTACAAAAATTAATCCATCAGGTGAATAAGTCACGCGTGCTGGAGCTGATAATCAATTTCTTTTTCTTAACATCTGTGGCATGATCACCTCTAGCTGATACAAAGAGTTACATGAAATAATTAACAAAATGGAAGGGAAGCTAGAGCAATCTGAAAAAATAAAAAATAAGAAGAGGTATGAAATTAAGCATAATTCAAGTACGTATCCGCCAGCCTTTCTCTGCTAGATGTGAGGAATTCGCAGCATGAAAAAAAAAAGAAGAAATAAAGGAGAGAAACAGGAAGAAATTGTTGTAGAGATTTTGCAGCAGTGAAATACATTTTTTTTTCCCTTATGAGTGAAAAATATACACGCCCCAACCCTCCTTATATGGGTGAGGATACATGCTGAAGTTGGAAGCTCAAGACTAAGGAAAGAACTATGGTGTAGGACTGAAACATTGGAGAAAGAAGCAAGACTCATATTCTTGAGGCTAAAGATAATAAGCATTGTATTCAAATGGAGCTGATTGTTCTCTGCATTACATTGCCGCATGTACATGTCTATATATAAACTAACAAAGAGGAATATAACAGCTAACAAAGAGGAATATAACAGCATACGTACATGTCTATATATAAACTAATGAAGAGGAATATAACAGCTAATAAGGAAGAATATAACAGCAAAGAGGAATATATCATGCTGCTTCTTATTAAAAAATACATACAGCCATGCTTTTTTTTTTCCTTTATTCTCTGCGATGTTATTATATTGGTGGCTTTCATAACGTCCGAGAATAAAGGAAGTTTCCTTCCGATAAAAATTGTTGTGCGCAGAGAATGTTGGATCTAAGTCACCCCATTAATGGGGAGGTAGTGCACCATTAAATCATAAGTGCACCATTAATTCATAATGGTGCACTATGATTTAATTATGCATTTTAGGTTTAATATCTTGGCTATAAATAGCAAACCATATTGCTATTTGGTAAACACCTCAAATGTAGTCTTTTAGTGTAATTTCCTATAGTTCTCTTGTAGTATTTATATATACTTGAGTGAGATGTGAGTTAGGGAATAAATCTTGTAAGAAGGTTCGTTTGAGAGGTCGTTCGGGTTGAGTGAAAATTATGTAATTGTACAAATTTTCTACATAGTGGATTTTGCTCGGGTCCCCGTGGTTTTTCTCCGATTTTGGAGTTTCCACGTTAAATCCTTGTGTTGTTACTATCGTCAATATTTTATTCGTGTTGCTTCGCAATTACCTCATGGGCAAATCCTGGGGGCGGTATTTGAGGCGGTTCAAATACCCAACAAGTGGTATCAGAGCCCGGGTTCTGCTGGAGGTGGAGCTTTTGCTGGGGTTGAGTCGTGGTGTGATGTAGTGTGAATATGTACTGTAAAAGGCGGTTCTGTCAAAGGTAATTGGTTATTAAGCGGGACCGTTGTGACCCCACCAATTACCTGGGAACCTTGAAACCCTGTCAGGAAAGACGAGCTATCTCTTTCCGGGGGTTTACTTTGTACTATTCTGATCTACTGGAAATTCACCAACTCACCGAGGCAATGTCGGAAGCAGGGGTACGAATATGGTAAAGTTTGGCGTGACGTATGTTGACGAGAAAATTAATTGTGACTTGTGGCGTGTTCAAGTCGGGGAAGTTGATTTGGTCAAGGTTACACAAGGGTTCAACTGGTGGAGTTATTGCTATACGTAGCGGTGTTACTAGCACGGCAGATACTGTCTGGGACACTAGGACCACGAAAAAGAAAATTGTCTGGGACAACGAGTTGATGTGGCGAGCAACTCTTAGTCAAACACTGGTGAAACTAACATTGCCTACTTGCGTGACGTGTTATAAGTGGCGGTACGTTCTGATGGCATGAGACTGCTATGAGACAGGGCGTTGGTGTTAGTGAGTCCCAGTTTTCACACAAGCATGACTTGGCGTAGATGCAAGGTGTGGTAGTAATGTCGAGGGCTGATGACTTCCGGAGGAGCCAAGTTGGGAGTTGCACCATACTTATCAGCAGGGTTTATTTTTCGACGTTGGGCCGATTATGCTTTTATGGTGGAGCATGGTACTTCTGAAATGAGGTATGACTGCGTTGCAGTGATAGCGAGAACTATGGAAATCTTCTTAGGCGGAGTGGGAGTGCGATCGTCCCAGGGCCGGAGTGAAGATATTTTTTGAAGATCTGATTGAGTCACGAATCAAATCTTCAAGGTGGAGATTGTTGGATCTAAGTCATCCCATTAATGGGGAGGTAGTGCACCATTAAATCATAAGTGCACCATTAATTCATAATGGTGCACTATGATTTAATTATGCATTTTAGGTTTAATATCTTGGCTATAAATAGCAAACCATATTGCTATTTGGTAAACACCTCAAATGTAGTCTTTTAGTGTAATTTCCTATAGTTCTCTTGTAGTATTTATATATACTTGAGTGAGATGTGAGTTAGGGAATAAATCTTGTAAGAAGGTTCGTTTGAGAGGTCGTTCGGGTTGAGTGAAAATTATGTAGTTGTACAAATTTTCTACATAGTGGATTTTGCTCGGGTCCCTGTGGTTTTTCTCTGATTTTGGAGTTTCCACGTTAAATCCTTGTGCTGTTACTATCGTCAATATTTTATTCGTGTTGCTTCGCAATTACCTCATGGGCAAATCCTGGGGGCGGTATTTGAGGCGGTTCAAATACCCAACAGAGAAGGGAGTTTCTTTTTGTTCAAAAAGGGAACAATGATACGAAGCAAAAGGAAAAACTCCCAATCCGATCGAAAAGGGTTGCTGCCGTGAAATCCTCTGTTCGTGCGGTGCAAGTTAAAAATAAAGGCAAAATTTTCTTCCTAGGTTTTGTTGCCTTTCGAGTATCCAAGAAAAGGAACATGATGTGTGCATGCTTCTGGAAAAGGAAAATTTCTAATTCCTGCAAAATAGAGACGTTAAATTCAAATGAGGAAGAAGAAGGAATTATCCAATGTGGCTGATCTATATACACCATAAGTGGTGGGCCCCGGCAAAAAACAATAAAAGGAAAAAGGAAAAAAAGAAGAAATGTCACGTGGGAGGTCTAATTTGTGTTTGATACACAAATTACACTTTGGTCCTTCAAGAAATTCACATATAAGTCCCCAAATGTTAATCTTTTCCAAATGAAGTACATATATTTCATCAAATCTTATTGATGGCCCCGAAATAAATATGTTGCGACATATTCACTTCAAGACGCATTTTTTTACAATGCTATTCGTGACAAGTCGCAAGGGGGCATTTGTAGACAAATTAATTTTGTCTACTCCAATTAAATATTGACAAGTGTCAAATTGATTATTATAAATTAAATTAATTATTTCTATTTTTAATTTGGAATTTTACTAAATTAAATTCCATTTATTAATAGGTTAATTAATTGATTTATAATATAAAGATGGAGAATTGTTGGCCGATCAAATAAAGCCATGTGGAAATACGATGTGTTCTAAGGATTTTTTGATAAAGGGCAGCCCAGTGCACGAAAGCATCCCCACAATGCGAGGGTCCGGGAAAGAAGTCCACCACAAGCTAAATTAAATTCATGCTTATATTAAAAAAATAAAACTGACCAATCACAAGCACGAAGGCTCGGTTCTACAACTATAAATAGATGAGCTCTTGAAGAACAAAAGAACAACAATTGAAGCTTCAAGAATTCAGAGCAAGGAAGTTCAACAAATCCTCTCCACCAAGTCCATCAATCTTCAAGGTGTTCTTCGTAAAGAACTCCTTTCAATCCGATATCAAGTCTCAAGTTCATCAAATAACCGTTTTTGAAGATTACACTTCTGCCGAGGAAGATCAAACTTCAACAGATTCAACAAATCCAAATCAAGTTCATATCGTTCTTCAACAATCTTCAAGGTGTTCTTCGTTAAGAATTCTTTTCAATCCGAGATCAAGTCACAAGACCCTCGGAAAATCGTTTTTTGAAGACCAAAATCCATACTGAAAAGATCAAAATTCACAAATCCAAAGAACTGAAGACGAAGATCATACCAATCTTCATCAACCTTCAAAACAAATTTCAAATCAATCACCATTTAATCCGAGATCAAGTCCAAGGACCCTCGAATTAACGTTTCTCCAAGTTCAAATAATCTCAGTGAAGATCAAATTGAAGATTTCCATCACAGATTTCAATATTGTTCTTGTGGAATTGAAACAGAGGATTAGATAGAGATTGAACCACAATTGTACTTCAAATTTACTCAAAAATTATTTTGTAAACTTTTTCTTGTCTTTTATTCACAGAGATAGCAAGAATTTGTCGTTACAATCCCAGTGGAGGATCAAATGCCCTCTGATGAGGCTTAGGAATGATAATGTCAAAGTCATCGGGATTCAAGCGATATTCAGCGAACATCGTAATGATGGATTCTATAAATTCGGTACTCACACAAGACCCTACCCTACCCCCTCCTACCAAGACTCTAGCATTCAAATAAGAAGAGTTGAAGGCCAAAAAGCGATCCACCAGGGCATAAGGCTCCCTACACAAAAAACTCAACGTTAAAGCATCTAGAAGGGAGGTATCGGTGCGTAAAGGAGGGGCATAGGAGACTGTTGAAGAACCCCAGAATACCCCGATAACCCTCCTTCTCCTCTTAGCCCCGTGTGAGTATAGGCAACATGGGCATTTGAGACAGTGTGCCTAACGCCATGGAGAGATGATGGGCTTCTTGGGGAAGAGATTTGAGAAGGAGAAGAAGCGTGAGATGAACGAGAAGAAGTCATCTCCTTAAAAGGCAACAAGTAGAGATAAAAAAAAATTTAGTCTATTAACTTGGCATCTTCACCAATTTAGTCCCTATTTCTCAAACTTTCCACCAATTTAGTCATTTTGTCGCAAGATTCCCAATTTCGGCCAGAAAATGTTGATATGGCATCGCTTTGACCACTGTTTATCAATTTTGACCAAAACAATAATTCATTATTTAAAATGCCACTTAATTATCCAACTTAATAAAACTTAAAAAACTTATAAAAGAAGAATAAATTGAAATATATATTTTATTTGTAATTGAAATATATATTTCTAAAATTTAAGTTAACTAATCAAAATAATAAAAAAGAAAAAAGAAAATTATTTGACCAATAGATTAAGTTAATTTCATTATTTTCAATAAACCATAGTTAAATATATTTTCATTAATATAAAGAAAAAAAAGATAAAAGATTTTTTCAATTGGATAGGAAAACGAGAAAAACAAAAAAAGATTGTTTCATCTCTTCAACATCACGTTCAATCGATTGATTAGAGCTTTCATGTTGATTGTGATTGCAATATAGGATAAAAAAAAAGTGAAAAGCGGTAGGTCGGACCAATTGATAAGATACGAAGAAAAATATAAACGAAATAAATGAACTTTTATTGAATAAACGAGTCTCAAAAAGAGAAAGAATCAACAAACCCAATCTCCATTAGAAAAAGAAACCAATCTACTAGATTGAACTAATACAAATAATCTCCTCGATAATAAATACTAAACAACTCTTTATATAGACTAAATTAACGATTTTTTTATTCTAAGTAGAACTTTCAACTCTTATATGATAGACACTGACTATTTAATTAGAAGACTAACACGAATCTACTTCTATAAAGTCTAGAACTCTTATCGCTTTAGTGTCTTCTTGTAAGTCTTCACAAGAGATTTAAAGACTTCTTGTTGATGATAAAGAGCATATAGGAAGTTTGTAACAATACCGCCCCCATCAATTAGCTTGTCCTCAAGGCTAAGATGAAGAACATTATTTGCTGGAAAATCTACACCACAAAATGTTTGTACGGGGAAATCTACTCTTGGAAGAGGAGTTCTGGATAGTGTTTTCACAAGGTCTTCAGTGCCATGGCCTGGGGAGGCGTCGCTTGCAGATAATGAAGGATATAGTTGATGGTACAATGATTTTGGTGCCAGGCTGATGGAATTATGCAAGGTGGTAAAGAAGGTTTGCATTCATGGTTGATTACTGACTCTATTGATGTGGATGATCACAATGGAGTTCGGCAAGGTGTGAATGATGTAGAGCATAGCGCACTGCGGAAGAGAATCTTAATTTCAGCTCTGTCAGCAACCATAGTAGTAGCAAATCCCCCAACATATGAGCACTTGTTGAAGAAATGCCCCTTCTCGTCAAAGAAATTTGAAGAGCATCACGTAATTCTACAAGAGTATTCTAAATAGTACACAGTGTCGCTTCAACATCTGCAACTCTCTTTTCCAATCGATCGACTCGAGCTTTCATGGTGATTGTGATTGCAACGTAGGATAAAAAAAGTGGAAAGCTGTAGGTGGGACCAATTTATAGGACATGAAGAAATATAAACGAAAAAAATAAACTTTTACTAAATAAACTCAGTCTCAAAAGAGAAAAGAACCAACCAACAAACCCAATCTCCATAAGACTTTTCCATTCTAAATAGAACTCTTATATGATAGGCACTAACTATTTAATTAGAAGACAAACATGAATCTACTTCTATAAAGCCTAAAACTCTTATCGCTTTTCTTGTAAGTCTTAACAAAATATTTAAAGACTTCTCGTTGATGATAAAGGGCATGTAAGAAGTTTGTAACAGTACCATTCATATAATTTAATTTAACCAATAGTAGTTCCATATGTATCAAGTTGGTGCAATAAAAAACATGTTTTGTGCTTAGTTTCTGTACAAGTGCATTAATTCGGTATATGAGGCTTTATTTTGTTACTTTTTAAATGACACGCGGGTTCTTGCAAAAAAACACCACATTATTTGCTAGTCAGACATAACAAAAGAGTAGTTTTGCATTTTATTACACATCTCTAATCCCTAAAATAATTTTAACAAATAGATGTAAGTTTTCACCGAATTTTGTTTGTATCACCTATAAACATTTACTCGAGAAGGACAGTGGGAATTTATCATCCATTTCAGTTAGGCGCGACAAGGAGCGACAAGGATTTGCAGTGGAGTTAAATTAAAAAATAGTTAGGTCACTACAACAAAACATTACAACTGCAACCAAAAGCCCGCAAAGAATTTTTGAAATTTTGTTCCACATGCCAAGTGCATTGCATCAATCCGTTTGTGGTCAAATGCAACGCAATAATCAGATGCAGCCACGTGGGTTACATCAGATTTTTTCGTTGCATTGTATTGTCAAGTACAACAAAATATTTCAATGCACTTGGAAAGTGCATCGAACAATTTAGTTGCATACTTATTATGCCAGAATCCTACAATGGATCCTTGCCTTTCACGCCCAACACACACTACACACACTAGCCGTGACCGCCGTTGACCGCCCAAAAATAGTCGTAGGATCGCCAATTTTTATCCAATAACACCAGTATTCAAGTCTACCCAACTCAAGGATCACTTTGATGTTTTTTTTTCACGTTTCGTCCGTTAATTGTCAATTTTCAAAGTTTCATACTTGTTTTGATTTTTCCAATTATTGTCGTCGATATGGTGATTATTATTGTTATATGTTCGTGTGGATATGATTATTGTGTTGTTATGTTGGTTTTTTAGAATTAATTTGTGGTAATTTTAGAAGTTATGATTTTAGGTCTCAATTTGTAGCTAAACAAAAAATTTGGGGTAAATGTGTAGTTGATAAGATTTTAGGACTCAATTCTCAAGTTTATTGTTTCGAATTATTTTCATTGTTTTATGATTATGCTTGTTGATTATTGTTGTTTTATGTTTTAGTTCTATGATTATTATTGTTTTATGTTGGTTTTCAGATAAGATTGATCTTTAGCGGGCTAATTTGAATTTTAGACGAAGTTTAGGGGTGAAAACTATAGTTAAAAAAAATAAGGACTCGATTGTCAAGTTTAAATCTTTTGTGGTGTTGAAATATAAATTATTGAAACTTTGTTGTAGGAAAAAGAAAATTAGAAAATCTAGGCTATTTTGGGAAATATTTACTGAGTTAGAAAAACTATAGGGTAGAAAATGTAATTAGATGATCTTAGTTATTATTTGGTTGTTAATATTTGAAAGTGCAATGTATTCTGGAATCAATGTTATGAGATGTTGGGACAACATTGATGATAACATTGAAACCAGAGAACCTGCGAGGAATCTGTGCTTTAACTGTTTTATTTGAGTTTTGCCTTTGTTCACTTGTTAATCAAGTTCCACGATTTTAGTTGTTTATGTTTATGACCAGGAACACTTATTAATCATAAGGAGAAGCATTGGAAGATTCCTTACTTGAAGTTTTCTTAATTCAAGTTAAGTTGAAAAGTCAACAACACACGGTTTCAAGAAAGGAAACAAATTGGAGTTCTACTGCAACTAGGATTCTTTCCAGGATTACTCCGAATTGAATAAGTTCTATTGCCTTATTAGAACTCTAATAAAGGGAACAATTATTCAAGAAAGAGACCGAGTTCACAAGAAAGTCCAATTCAACAAGAAAACAACAAGAGTTATCAAAACTGTGAACAACACACCTTGGAGTGCAAGTTTTAAGAATCCTATATATAGGTGTGAAGTTCATCAAGACAAACACAAGACAATAGTGCTAAATAATCCAAGAGATCAATTCCTCGTTGTATTGTTTTGTCTTGCTTTTGCGAAGTTTTTGTATCAACTAATTAAGTCTAGTTATTAGATTTAAGTAGTTCGTGCTTGTCTGCTTTGTTGAATCCGATCAACAAAGAGCGTTAGTGAATTGTTATGAGGAAAGTTTTCTTAAAATCGTTTTCGGTTATTTCGCCTAAGGCTAGGTAGTTTTTAATAATATTGAAAACTTCTAAAAAATTGTCTTCTTGCGTTTTTAATTCCGTAGCACATTATACTCAATCAAGAAGACTGTTTAAGATCAAGTTAAGGCAATGTCAGCTTAACTTGAGCTTTGAAAATTGTATCAATCCCGATCCAACAATTTCAATATTGAAGTTTAGAAAAAACTTTTGGTGTAGAAAGTGTAGTTGAATCAAAAATTGGACTTAGGTCAGGTTTAACGTTTTTGTGGAATCTAAATATCATTTCATATTAAATATCAAATTTAAAAAAGTTTAATTTATTAACTAATTAAATAATTTATCTTCAATTCTAAATTATAAGCTCAAAAAAGTTGCGTTGCATATTAATAATTTTGAACATACTTATAATTTTAAAATTAAAATATAACAAACTTAAAACGTAGATTAATATAATATATTTCTCAATTCAAAAAAATTATTACTTTTATATTATATATATTTTTTATATAATTCTATCTTGAGATATTTAATAAACCCAGACGAAGTGAGTGATGTGGAATCAATATTTATTTATTAAATACAAATAAATTTTAAATATAATATAAATAACAAAATTTCTCAAAGAATATTAAAAAATTAATTTTAGTTTTTCTTTCGAGACTTTTGACTTTTTTTATTTAGTTTCTGCTTTTGTTTTTTTTTCTTGATAATGTTTTTTTAGTATTTTTGACTTTTTTTTGTTTTTTTCTTATATAATTTTAAAAAATTGGTATTTTTTATTTTTTATTAATTCTTCATATTCATATTATATTCAAAATTTATTTATATTTAGGAAGTAAATATTGATTCCACATCATTCAATAGCTTAGGTTTATTAAATATCTCAGATAGAATTACAAAAACAACTTAAATATATAATATTTTGTATCGGGAAATATATTATATTAATCTTCATTTTAAGTTGGTTAAAAGTTGAAAAATAAAATTATAAGTATTTCCAAAATTATAAATATACAACAAAACTTTTTGGGCTTATATTTTAGAATGAAAGATAAATTATTTAATTTGTTAATAAAGGAAACTTCTTCAAATTTAATATTTAGTATTTATGTGTTTTAGTTTATTATAATACTTTTTGTTAACTTTTTTTAAGTGGATGTATAATTATAGGTGAATATATAACAAATGGGGGCTTTTTACTAATTAAAAATAATATATGTGGGGTTTTTTCTTAATAAATATAGTTCAAGGGGCAAAAAGAAATTAAAAACCAAAATTGGATGAAAACCCACGATAAATGACTAAATGTTGACAAAACTGTGATATATGACTATTTTCGTAATGAGGCCACGATAAAGAACCATTTTTTGAAAAGAAAAAAAAAACGCCAAATGAGAGGAGTAGTAGGTAAATGAGACAATTGATCAATCCTGGGTGAGTAATCTATTTATATGATGGATTTAACTTACAAGTTAAAAATTCTATGTACCTTTATTTATTTAGTGAATCTTGCTTAATTTTTTTTTCCCGCGGAGATTCTTGAGTGAGCTCCAGACTACACATGGGGCAGACATAAGTAAATGGCTTCCATGGGACTTCGATAGCTGGCTGAAGGCTCGACCCCTAAAGAAAGGTCAGGTAAAAAGGTCTCCTACTACTCAAAATGGTGATTTTTTAGAGGGTAAGACCCACAAGTATTACATGGGTGGGGCCTCGAATAGTGGCACCACATCTGCAGAGATGGCGCGCCAGGCCGAGTTGGCAGCTAGTAGGGAGGTGGAGCATGATGTCCAGAGGAGGTCGTTTGAGAGCGAGTTATGACCGTGGGAAAATAACAAGCTCGTCAATGCTCACCTGAGGCGAAATGAGGAATGGCAACGACATGAGTCCCCTAATTTACCCGATTCGCCTAGGCTAGAGACGCCAAATGAGCTAAATGAGTTGTTCCCTAGCACCTCCACTCACGCATTACACACCACCAGTTTTGTATGGTAGTTCTCCTACACCATAACTGCAGCCGCAACCCATATGGCGAGGGAGTCCGTAGGGCATGCACAGCTACCCTACTCAGTTCACACAGCGTACGCAACCACTTTCTCATGCCAATACACAGTATACACAACCACCTCCTCAAGCCAGTACACAGTATACGCAATCGTCAAGATCATTCTCTCCTTGTCATGTGTATAGCACATACCAACTGGAAGGTGTGTACATAGTGGATACATCACATCTTCATCCTCAAGGACGAGCGTACCAGTAGGGAGAGGAGCAGTTGCATACTTACCGGTAGTCGCCCAAGCCTACGACATATCAGCGTGCACATCAGGAGCCGGATTATCAGCAAGCACAGACTCGGCCGCAGCATCTCGACGTGGGTTTACATGAGTTCGGCCAGGAATTTACGGCAGTGTATGAGGCCTCTAGGGAGGAGAAAAGGTCGCCCCCCCCACTGCGCGACCCTAAGCGCAACCCTAAGTTTCAAAGAGGGATTTGATGTGTTGTACTCTGTTTTATTTGGACTTTGTTGCATTCACACTATGTTTTGATAGCATTAAGTTTTATGTTGTTTGTGGTGTACTTTGTTGTATTCAGACTACATCTTGGTAGCTTTTTATTTTATTCGGAGCACGTTGTAATTTGTAGTGTTGGACTATGTTTATTTTTTACGGCCTTATACTTAATGCATATATTATGTTATTTACCTACAACGACTGTTCAAAATATTCCAGAGTCGCTAATGTTTTTAACTTCACAAATTAGATACCTATTAACAAAAATGAACAAGGGCATGAAACTAACTAAAAGTTGAAAAACAACTCCAAATCCTTTTTTTTTCTTTCATCGCTATGTTTAAAACAATAAGTATGTGTCTTCTTTTAAATCTCGTCAAAAACGGAGTAATGAAAGACGTAAACTAACCATTCGTGGTGAAAATTTAATTATCCAAAAGTTGCAAAACAACACCAAATTCACTTTTTCTTTCACCACTATTTTTAAAACAATAAGTAGACGTGTAGTTTCAAATCTTGTCAAAAACGGAGTAAGGAAAGAAATTATACAAACATTATAACCATATAACGCTATATCGCTCGTCAACCCTAAACCCTAAACACATATTCTACTAAACCAAATTTGTATTTTCACATGTAGAGGTTGTCAAACACCTTCAATCCTCAATTTTTTTTACCATAAACTATTTTATTAAAAATAGGCGTGTTCTTTCAAATTTTGTCAAAAAATGGTGTAACGAATAATGTTTAAAAAATATTTGGTGAAGAAAGTATAGTTATGCAAAAGATACAAAACAACTTTCATGAAAAGGAAATTTTGCAATGCATAGATTCTTGTTTTCTTCTATAAATACTCCCCAACACTCCATCCATTTCACATCCTCTCTTCTCATTCAAATTCTCTCCTCTCCTCTCCTTTTCATCTAAATTTTTAGAATTATTTTTTATTTTGAAAGCATTAGTATTTATAGGAAATCTATATGAAACGTATAAATACATATTTATACATATATGAAAAAAAATTATAAGAATAGTATGTTTGACATAAATAGAGTTTATTAAACGAAATGTTTAAATACATGTGTATATACACTTGACTACACCAAATTTAGACGCATGTGATTTTTCTAAACGTATTGTTAACACTCATTTTATTGTGTAGGGAAAATTGAGTAATGAGTATTTTGTTCGGAACGACCTATCTGAATTTCAGAAGTATATAAGTATCGTAAGACTCACGATGGAGGATGAGGAATATAAGAGTTAAAACTTAAAAAGCAAGAGAAAAATGAAAGTAAAGCTGATTTATTTTATTCAACGTGTTTCTGAAATGTGGGAGGGGTCCTCTATTTATAGGGAATATAGAAGATCCAGTTGTCAATTGCATGTAATCGTAACAACAGATGATTACTTTAGTTGTCTGGTTTGCATGTGCCCATAACGAGGGATGGTTACTTTAACTGACCAACTATTTTATCTTCTGACAGCTGGCCTTTGGGATATCCACATGCCTTCATTTGGTTATTTTGTTACATGTGTGTATTACCAGGCCTATCATGCTCTGATGCATGATGATTATGATTCTTTCTTTATCATCGGATAATTCTTAATGTATGTGTAGCATCTTGAGTGGTAACTACAAGAATATCGTTGATCGTTATGGGGCATCGTAGGTGCCTCGCGAGGATCTTGCACTCTATGAGTTCCATCATGATACAAGATTGTAAGGCATATCTTTTGCATTCTCCCTAGATATCTAAGATCAGTGGTATCTAAGATTACCATAGACGTGAAGTACGATGCTTCTGACCGTGATGTCCAGGTTAGGATGGGTTAACACCAGTCCCCCCAATTTCCTGTTGCATTCGTGAGAATCAAGAGGAATTTTTATGCCAAGCGTCGGGCCACATGGTGTGTTTGAAACCACGCATTACTTGGGTGGGAAAACGCGTAACGACTCCTAGAATTTCAGATGCTCATTTACTTGGGGAGTTATGGGTCATCAACCTCCACTAACTCGGTCATTAACTCCCGCTAATATTCCTCCATTCTTAGGGTTATATATACCCTCCTTCTTACATTCTTTTTTTTTTCACTTGAGCTTCCAGACTTTTGCGCTTTGCTGAGCTTTTGCAATTCCTTTCTAGAGCTTTTGTTCTTTGCCAATTTTCTATTTGAGCTTCACTAATGGCGTTTTCTTGTGACATCATCCCCACTTCAGTCACATCTATGTCTGGCGCCGCTGCGTTGCCTTCCGCAACAAACCCACCATCCATCACGGGAATTGTTGAGCCTTCTTCTTGTAAGATAAGTTCTACTACGGCAGCAGGCGGTGAAAGGGGTGGTCGCCATAAGAGGAAGAGGGCTAAGAAGTCGTCGGATAAGGCATGATGTTAGCAGAATACACAAAAAGTAGAACTGACCGTCAGCACTGCGACAAAATAGGAGTTTAAAAATTTGTTCAAGGACTTTGGTGTTTTGGACCGTGACATAGAAATCGTGATGCCGACGGAAGATCGTAGAGGGAATGACCCCTTGAGAAGCATGTCACGGTATACTATGCGCAGGCGAAGGCGGGGCTACGATCCTTTTTTTCTCTCCGTTTTACTACGAAGTCTTTAAGGCACGTAACGTGTGCCCTAGTTAGCTAACTCCTAACAGCTTTGTGATTCTGGCGGTGTTCGTGTTCTGGTGCTTGTTAAAGGGCTTGGATTGTACGGTAGCACAATTATTTTCCATATTTGAGGCGTGTGTATCCCCTGCTGGGGCACCCTTATACTTCTTTTGTCAGCGTGACTCTAACAAGAGGATTTTGGATGGCGCTATTAACTCTCACAGCAGCTGAAAGAGCAAGATCATCCTTGTTACTCCGGTAGGGAATGATGAGTGGCATTTCCGTCATACTTGGAGAGTACCCAAGGCTCCTCTTTATGAGCTGGATACCAGATTGGTATTTTCACCTTTGTTCGATGCCAAAACTCTCGTTGAATCCTCCTACTTTAAAACTTTGTATCGGGCATCGCGTTTAAGGTTTATTGCTCATGTGGACAAGAAGGAAGAGCCATTATCCTTACATTCCAACCTGGTTGCCTCCTTTGGTACGTAGTAATACTTTTTGATGCGTTTGTTGTACATTGTTTGTTTCAACTTCCTTATGGTTTTTTCTATTTTTTTATGGAGAATACTTTGAAGGGGTTCATTATTGCACTCCCTTCCGATGATGATCCAAATTCAAGCATCGCGCCGACATCAATTGGTGATCGTATTCAGACACGATCAATATCGGGGGCCGTTGTATATTTCCCAATGGCCTTATCAAGGTCCTCAAGTGGTGTCTCCGATGCGCATGCGGACGATAGTGCGATGGGAACCTAAATTGGTAAGAAGTCCATTACTTTTACTATCGCTGATGACTCTGACAAGCTGGAGTTGAATCTTGCTCTCCCACCGGTGGTCGCTGTTACATCTGAAGATCAGATGGGATATGTACTCGGCTCGACTACCATTGTGCCAATGACTGCAATATCTTTGTCAGAGGTTATCAACCTCTCTTCTCCCTCGTCTAAGGCTCTTGGTCATAAGGTGCTGGTGTCTTCGAGGCCGACCTCCTTTTCGGTGCTTTCATCGGAGCCTCTCCCTACCACGCTTGATTCAGTTGATGAGATGGAGGCCTTCTTTTGGGAGGGGCTCTTCGCTCCCATTCCAGGTAAGCCTTCGTGGAAACTTTTCTCTTATTTGTCAAGGGGTTTTTACTCTTTACACCTCACCAATAACATACTTTCTCCTTCATTGGAAGATAAGGGGAAGGCCCATATGGTATATGATGACGATGCTCTTCCTCTAGGTATACTTTATTTATCTTTCTTATAATTCGTACCTTAAAGTATGTGTGTCCTTTATGGTGTTTTGGATGGTGGGAGAAGGCGAACTCCAGATGACATCAGAAAGGGAGTCTATAGATGGGGGCCCTTTTTCTTTATCCGACTTCTTTCTTGATGGTCCTTCAAATGCAGCGGCCAACGATGTTCTAAATTCCTCTAACCATCTGCGGGATGGGTTGTCCCTTCTGGACAAGTTGTTTTCTTCTGACCCCCCCCCCCCTCCGAGCACAATGGTGCATTCTTATGGTGTTAGAACTATGGCTTCGGTGATATTGTCCGATTCTCCCTTTACTTCCATAGTTCCTCAACGGGCATGTATACCATTCTATAGCCGATTTATTGTGCTCGAGTGTCCTTTTTATCCTTCCTCCTCGTCTACTAAGATCAGTCCGAGCACATGTCCTATTCCTAACCCGATGGAAGTAAATGAAGCTCTTGGAGTAATATCGCGGTATCTTTTCGCTACTGAGGCATTGCCAGCGTATAGTGAATCTCATGCTCGTTGTTGCACCTAGTGGATGGTCCAAATGGTATGATCTTTCATTTGTTTCGTAAGCCTTTTCCTATTATCTAACATTTCCTGGTCTTTATTTTCCTAGGTTCCAAAAGTTCTTCCTGCTATATGGCAGGAGGTCGATTCAGCCTAAGCATCGGCTTTTCTAGCGGAAGACAACCTTTGGAAGAAGGGTGATAGAATAACAGAGCTTCGTGAGTTGGGGGAGAAGTATCGGATTTCTCTCGGAAGGAGTGTCTCGCATATAAATGAGTTGACTCGGGAATCTACTCAGTTGTAGGAGACTATCGATGCCTTAAAGGCATCGGAACCTGACTTGATGAGCAAGATGGATCATTTGGTGCGTGAGAGGATGGCATGGGCCGAGAGAGAGAAGGAGCAAAAAATAGAGCTAGAGTAGGCTCTTCTGAGGGTGGATACCGTCATCAAAGAATTGGCGAAGGCACCTGCAGTTCCCGAGGGGTTCATTTCACCTGAAGAGGTGCAACACAAATTGGATGCGGCGATGGACTTTACGAAGGAGGAGATCTTCACACGATGTAAGGCGTCATGGGAAAGTAATCTTCAAGGGTATCGCATGGGGTATCTTCTTTGTGGCTTCTTGAGGTGTGTTGCCCAAGCTCGGGAGAAAAACCTCTTTGGTCAATGGGCTAATATACGCCTCTTGGATGTTTGTGAGATGCTCATGAATCCCTCCAGCCTGGAAGAAGCGTATGAAACTTTCAGGCGATCCGTTATTCGCTCTCCCTCACCAGAAGGTTCTAGCGCCGGGACAAAAATTCAAGTTTCTTCCATGATCCGAATGCTTTCTCTTCCCGGTGGAGTGATACAGTGCAATGTGATGGCACCTCCAGTGTCTTCGCGTGCAAGTGTTTCAGTTGGATCTCCTCCTCTTCCCACTCTATCAGTTTCTCCCGATGCTGCTCCACTAGTATCTTCGGCCGACAACACTTCTGTAGAACCTCTTTAGTCTTTTTTTTTTAATGTTTCTGCAGCCATTTGCTTTTTCTATGTATTCAAACTTCTCCCGGGGTTTGGTCCCACCGGAACTATGTTGAAAATTATGGTTTCTCCCTCTGTACTTGTAATCTTTCCAATTGAGTGAAAAGTGAATATTTGTCGTTTTGTGCATCTGGTATCGTGCATCATAGTTGTATAGCACTTAACTGAATATAATAACTAATTATGACATACCTGGGAATTGTGTGTTTCCTTAACTTAAGTATTTATACCTAGGATCAGATAATGTCTCCCACTATCTAGGACATGCATTCACACGCGTCAAGGGACTCCAATTGCATGCTTCGTTTATTGGTTAGAGGCGCCGCCCATCACTTTAAGTTCCTTAAGTATGGAGTGCATGTCATCTTCCTATAAATACGTGGATCCATCATTATTCCCACCAAACTTTTCACTTTTCAGCATTACTATTTCTTTGCTTTGCAGCTTTTCACGAAAAGTTTGGAGTTGTCATTTTCTTTTACTCTGTTTGGTCCATACATGATTGGCAAGTTGCAAGAATAGCCAATTGCAAATAACATCATGAACAGGGGCGAAGCCAGGATTTTTTAGGAGGGGGGGGGGGGGGCGAGATTACGCTAAAAAATTATACGAGATATTATTGATTTTTTAAAAAAAAAATGCTCTTGAGATAAGGGACATATTTAGTAAGTAAGATGGCTCTAAAGCTTGAAATGTAATATATGTGATGATGAAGCGGCTCATTCTCTTTAAAATTAGTCTTTTACCATCATGAGAAGTTTTTTTTTCTTTCTAAATAATGAATATAAGCTCCCAAGAGTATCGTGCGAGCCAGTATTTTACTACTTCTTCTTAAAATAGATTTTAATCTCTTTTTCTTACTCATCGGCTTGTATATAAAATCTTTATTAATTAACTAATACAATGGTTTCATTATATGCAGTTTAAAAGGGATATTTTACTATTATTTTATAGATTACTCATCTTACTTTGTGCGAAATAAATCATGGATATAAAAGGTATTCTCTAACTAAGATAATGCAATTATAAAACTAAATATCAAATTCTAAGTCTAATAGAACTCATAACACTTATTTGTATAAATATACATGATACATCAAGGATATATTTCAAAAAGGAAGAATTGAACAAAGACATGCTTACAAAAATTACATGGTTTCTTGTTTATCAATTAAAAAATAGGCGGCGATATTACCAAAATAAAATATATTGTTTCCATAACAGATGTTTTAAACTCTCTAATTTTCCCTCCTAGTCAAAGATTATATAATTTAGTGTCTAAACTTTGATAATGACTTCTTAAAAGATCTTGCTAATTCTATATGCAATTTGCTAATAAACTATTGCAAAAAAAATCGGAAACGTGATTATCTTTAGTAATCTTTCTATTCAGCCAATTTATTATTTGCTAAAACATGCAATCCCACGGTACTTCCAAGGTCAATGAAGAAAAAGGGAAAAGCAAGAGAATTTTGGTGATATTTTTTAATAAATAATTTAAAGTGTGATTCATTTTTCTGTGCAATTAAATAAGTGTGGCAGATTAAGATATATTTACTTTTCATGGGCTTTACACTTAAAATAGAAGATAGGTACAAAATAATAAATAGGTGGGCCATTTTATAATATAAGAATTGTTAAAAGTAAAGAGAATAGTGGGCCATTTGTTGGATCAAATCCCTTGGGGGTGGGGTGGGGTGGGGTGGGGTGGGGGGGCAAAACAAACGAGTTGCAGCGAAATTATAGATTTTTATATACAAACTTACTACTAATTTAGGCGGAAGTTGGGGGGTGCAGGTGCACCCACATGCACCCCCCGTGGCTTCGCCCCTGATCATGAACAGCTTCTATATGCACTTAAATTACACGAGATATTTCTATAATTAGGTCAATCCTTGCAGAATGAAAGTAAGAGTATCCTTTTCTTTTTTCAATAAAATTTGTTAGAATTCGGCTATTCTAGTAGTGAATTGACACTGTACACCACAAGGGAAGGAAAAAAGAAGAAATGTAGTCACTGTACAAATTAAATGCAACTGATTATACATTCTAGCCGAGAAAGTTCAAACTTCCATCCTTAGTACTTTTGCTTCACATTCCAGCCCCAAGCTACTATTCATCAATATGTTCCTTCATAGTTGTGTTGAATGTTGATTGCTTATTGAATCAAGCGTGATCATCGCATGCATCTGTTCGGTTGAACAAGGTAACGAGATGAGGGTGCAATTAAGCTTGAAAAGGTAGTAAATTCGGATGAATATGTGGTAGGCGCAAACTAATTGATGATGATAAATGAGTCAGTATGGGGCGAGCGTCGAGTCAAGTTAGTGTCAGCATTTTCTAGCGCCATTCCTCCTAATTCTAGAACCAGTTCTTAATGACTTCAAATGGCCTCCTTTGTAGCCGGTGATTTCCCTGAAAAAATTCTCTGTCTTGCTTCAACAGCCTGCGGAATCCAGGCAATTTAATGAATCATAAGCTCAGAAAAATGCTACCGCGTATCATCACAATGTTACGAGAGATCAAACGATAACTATTGATTACATTTACTCCAAGATTCTGGCAAAGTATTAAAAAGGAGAAATTGAGGCCAATAATTAATCAGTGAAAGAGAATCAGGTACGACGAACCTGTTTTTCCCAGTTCGTGAGAGCTGTCACGATAGAAAAGGAAATACATTGCACCGTTGCACCGGTTAACAATCCAGTCCAGAGGCCCTGCCCTTTTAAATTTAGAACAAATGCAAGCACTAAAGTCACTGGAACGCCAACTAGATAATACGCCCCAAGATTAATATAAGCCCCTATGTGCTGCCATCCACTGGCTCTAGCAACTCCTGATGAAAAAGGAAAAAAAATTAAAAATTTAAGAAGTTACACACAAGACGTTGATGTTATTTGTGATTGTTAAAACCATTTGATTACCTGAAAGTATGGCCTGTAAGCTATCCAGTATGATTGAAAGAACAAGGAAAGGAGCCATTTTCTCGACATAGAAGACGACCTCCTTTTCATTGCTAAATGCATATCCTAATATACGACCACAAGCGAAAATAACAATGCTGGCTAATAGGAATTCTGCAATGGAAAGAACAAGAACTGCATGAAGAGCTACTTTTGCGGCTTCTGGTTTCCCTGCTCCCAGCTCATTCGATATCAGGGTGCTACACGAGTAAACCATGGTTCAAAGCTCAATATATAAAAGTCGCCATGTATTAAGATTATGGAGTCAAGAAATATACCTTGCAGCAGAGGCGAAAGAATAAGGTATGTGATAGTGCAATATAGTAATTGTGAAGCTGCAATCAAAGGAAAATGTAAATGATAAATCCTAAAACAACAGAGGAAATATCATAAGTAGAATTTAGTACATCATAGAATGGTACCATATAGAAAGAACTGATGTCTCTAATTGGGGGTTTGGCAACAACCCTGAAAGCAGCAATATTAGCTCAAATAACCACCACTCCACACTGTAACCATTCACAAATCAATAATGTCAGCAGATAACTTGAAATCCAATAAAACGAGAAACTTTTCTCCGAATCCACGAAAAATGAAACTGAACTTACCAAACCATTGCAGCAGAAGGCATAGCAAACTGAAAAAACTCCCTGATAGTTAATAAAGCTTCTCTTGAAAACAAAACACGCGTTTTGTTGCAAGCGGGAGAATACTTCACGTAAAGTACAAGAAGAACGACATTAAACCAGTATGAAATCCCTATGGACATAGCTGCTCCAGAATTTCCCAGGTTTAACTTAAATATTAAAGCCCAACAAAGAGCTAACTGGAAGCATAGAGACGCTAAAGCGCTCCAGAGCATTGGAAGGATCAAACTCTGCGTTTGCAAGTAGCGAACCAAACATTGAAGAATGGCGTAAGGGAACAAAGTGGGAATGAGCTGAATCGCGAACTTCCCAGCTTTAGCTGAGATTAAAGGATCTTGGCCTGCTAATAGTAACAGTTTCTCTGTGAAAATCCATAAAACAGCGATCGGTATGCACACCAGAAAGAGGCATAGTATAGCGCCATATGTGAAGGCCCC
The DNA here is from genome assembly GCA_948329865.1 of Linaria vulgaris. NCBI lineage: Eukaryota > Viridiplantae > Streptophyta > Magnoliopsida > Lamiales > Plantaginaceae > Linaria > Linaria vulgaris. Next base: position 18,476,862 of record OX415250.1, on the reverse strand, counting down.
GACTTTCTTGTATTCCTCTGCTCCATACGCTTGTCCACACAACATCTCAAGAGCGCTAGCCATCCCAAACTGCACGGTTGAGTTCGTAAATCATTTGATGAGTAGCTTAAGTATCAGTAATATTGTTAATCAGAACAAGATTGCAAAGATAGTTATGCTAAGAGATTATTAGATGTATCATGTATGACACGACTACATACAAGAGGAAATGAAGGCCTTACTACGACACTGTATCCGGTTACATTGCAGAGAGACGTGGCTATGGAAGCACTGGAAAGAGATAGTTTATCCAAATGACCGAGCATGAACATAGGCGAAACACGCAATAGAAACTGCGATACGGTTACTATTATCATCGGCAACGCAATGCAGTTCACTCGATTCAGTTCGGCCAAAAACGAAGCCCGGGTAAACTCGCCTTTGCCCTTGGTCGTTTCTTGCTTAAGCACCAGCTTTTCCACTTCCATTTCTTGTGAATAATACAAAATATCACTTTTAATGTTTGATGAATTGTTTCCAAATCAGTGCATAAGCCTGAGCTTATAAATGAGAACTGACTTTTGGTTATGATATATGGTCGCTATATGTATATATAAATATATATATGCAATAACTTCATTATCACGAGGGAGCCACTTAATTATAGAGAAATTTCGTGGAATTACATATAAAGTCAACTCTACGCGCAAAACCATTTTCTTGATGTGAGATAATTATTATCTAAGACTTTAAAGTACTGAACAAATTCGAAGAATTTCTGTAGTAAAGAGCAGATCATAGGGTAATTTGGTTGTTAGTCGAAATGGAAAAAATGTTATATACTTTTAAAAACATTTTTAATTTTTTTTTGTTTATAAACAATTTGTAAATCTTGTTTCATTTGATCTGTAGCAATTAGCTAATAGGATCTATACCATGGAATGTATTGCAGTGTATTATTTGTTAGTAAGTTGGTAAAAAAATGTTTGCCGACTTGAATGTCTCATCTACCACCACTTCATATAGATTACCAATGCAAATAACTTTTAATTTTATGTTGCAGCTTTTCAAAGTATATTTAGCTTTCTGATACTGAGTATTTATAAACTCAAGTTGATTCATTGATCTTGTTGATCAATTTTTGTTTCTGTTTTAATGCAGCAACGTAAGTAATTAAATTAATTCAATACGAATTATATTTTAAGCACATATAGTTCTTGGTATAAAAAAGAAATAAAAAAAAATGGTTGGATGCTCTCATTAATCAATTATTATGTGTCCAAATGCAACTTGGTAAATAATTTAATTAAATGGAAAAAAAATTCTTTTTTTTAATTAAATGAGTACATTATCTCCAAGTTGACTTTGGACATCATATACATAATTAGCAATTGGATCTCGACATGGAAACATTTGTAGTATTGGGCTTCCATATGGAATATGTTGGGCCTCGATTAGGGAATTCGACAAAGCATACAACGTTTGAAATATTATTAATTTCATATAACTGTAAATGAAGTGAATGTAGAGACCAGTGACTTAACAGCAGTAACAAAAACAAAATCTACATCACCAATTTGAACTTTGGGAATTACCACCACCTTCATGTCATTACATAAGCGAATGAATAATAATCAGGTTACAATTATAGATAAGATTCTGTAACGTTTTACATAACGGAAGTTTCAATTTTAGAAATCGACATACAAAAGTATTTCTATATAATCTGCAACAATTATTTCTAAGAAAAATTCTGAAACATGTCTTTAATAACTCAAAAAACTACAAAAAGTTTATAATATGTAGCAGAGCGAAACATACACCAAAACTGAACCTGTGATCCATGATCTCAACTTACATTAAGAAATGGTCCACAAGAGTTACGTTTTTGTCAAAAATCCGAACCAACTTCGGATTCTTCTTTAATTGATTGACTCACTAGCTCAGGAGTTTTTCCTTCAAATATCCTTTCTCTTGCGTCCATCGCCTGCAAGTGCAATGAGAAGAACTAGTAACTAACAAAGAAAAACTGTACCTATGAACACTCTCAGTAAAATTCTCCCACCACATGTACAAGTAACTTATCTAGAATTGAACTTTCTAACTGAGAACTTTCCTAGTCTTAAAACAATTCTGGTAGAAATAAGAATGTGAACCTAAGATTCTTCGTTGTAGAGTATAAGAAAGATCGATGGACGAACCTGCTTCTCCCAATTTGTGAGACTTGTTATGATTAAAAGCATAATAGATTTCAACGTTGCTCCAACCACCAAACCGCTCCACAGGCCCTGGCCTCCTAAGTGAAAAACGAAACCAAGTAGCAAAGATACTGGAATTCCAACAAGATAATATGCCACTAAATTGACATACACGCCTATATGCTGCCACCCGCTACCTCTGGCAATACCTGTAAAGTCACCAAAAGGATAAAACATAACAAAAAGAGTGAGATTAAGAAATTAACTGACATTTCAATAAACTACTTGTTGTTTAGACAAGTTTTTGCTATATCAGTCCTAAATTGGTTTAAACTTTAGGATGTTTGCGAGGGATCACCTGAAAGTACTGCTTCAAAACCATCCATGAGGACACAAGAGGGAAAGTAGAGGAGTGATTTTGTCGACATAACTAACAACTTCCTTCTCGTTACTAGATGTGTATCCTAATATATGACGGCAACCAAAAATCACCGAGCTTGCCACCAAACATTCTGCAACTGAGAGAATCAGCACAGCAAAGAAAGCAAGTCGCGCTGCTCTCGGTTTCCCAGCTCCAAGTTCATTTGAAATCCGAGTGCTGCATATTAAGAGTAATCTTAAACAATTGCAAGAGGAAGATATTGCCAATTAGACTATTACTTCACTTATTTTCTTTGTTTTAGGGAAGCTTTGTGCAACCTTGCAGCAGCTCCAAAAGCATCTGGTATGTGATAATGCAGCGAAATGGTCGAAAAACTGTAAACAGAAACAATTACGTGAGATACAAAAAAGTAAACCTGAATTTTTTACACCAAGTAATGTTGAATAGAATGTAGCATACCAAATTGACAACACCGAAGTCTCTAGCTGTGGATTTGATAAAAGACCCGAAAGCAATATAATCAGCTCGTATGACCACCATGATAAACTGAAATAATGGCCATCAAAATGATTCGAAATGTCAAAAATTGATGGAATATTATGAAATGATCCAAAACTCATGGACTTTAACAAATTAAATTATTACCAAACCATCAGAGCAGCAGGGACACCCAACCGGACAAACTTCCACATAGGCGCAAAAACTTCAGTTGAGAAGGATGCGTGTGTCTTCTTACAGGTCGAGGAATACTTCACATAAAGCCCAAGTAAGATTACATTCAACCAGTATGATATACTAATGGAAAGTGCCGCACCCTCATTTCCTAACTTCAATTTGAAGATAAAAGCCCAACACAGAGGCAAATGAAAACACAACGTCGCAAGTGTGCTCAAAAGCATTGGAACAATCAAACTCTGGATTTGCAAGTATCGGACCAGAGCCTGATATATTGCATAGGGAAACAGCGAAGGAATCAGCCAAATCGCATACTTGCCTGCTTCCACTGATATCAAATGGTCTTGGCCTATTAAGATTAACAATTTATCCGTATATATCCATAGGACTGATACTGGTAACGACACCAGAAAGAGACATATGACGGCACTGTAAGTAAAAGTTCCGACTTTCTGATATTGCTCTGCTCCGTATGCCTGTCCACAAAGGGTCTCCAATGCACCAGTCATCCCAAACTATTGGCAGTAAGAATATTCAGTTAGATATATCATTTGTTGGTTAATAAGATAATGAAATCCAATAAATACAAGAACAACTAGCTTTGGCTGTTTGGCAAATGAAAACTGTACAATTAGCTAAATGAGCACTTTGGATTCTTTTTCCATTTTACAATATGAAAAGTAAAATCAAGTCTTAGATATAAAAAGAGACAAACTTTATATTGAATTGTTGCCTCATCTAAATGATGAGAATTTCTGGACACACTCCCTCACGTGCAGTACTTAGTCACATTTTCGTGTGCCTTACACATACACTTTAAAAATAATGGTTTGAACCAATCGCATTTTATTGAAAATTACCCAAAATTGTTTTGACTTCCAAAGGACTTCATATCAACTAGCACTCGTTTAATGCGAACTAGTGCTAGTTTGATGTAAACCTTTAGGAACGAGTAATGACGATAGGATCCAAACAGGGGACTCTGCTGTGACACAAACGAATTGTCGGTTCATGTAAAAGCTTAAATTTCCGTAGAGATTAGACATTTGTATATTTAAACAATTTCTTGAAGACATATTTCCACCCGAACTAGTAACTAAACAAACTAAGAGCATCAACCACAACTTAGGAATAGTCAAAAATTAAAATAAAAAACCAGCAAAAATGCGAAAAGAATTACAATATTTTTTTTTAATTTAACAATAAATGGCACTTACTATAATACTGTAGCCTGTAACATTAGCTAACGAGGTGGCTATTGATGCACTGGACAACGAGAGTTCACCGAGGTGACCCAACATAAACAACGGCGATATGCGCAAAAGGTACTGCGATACCGTCACCACCATCATCGGCAGGGCTACACGGCCCACCTTGTTGAGCTCCGCCGATAAAAACCCGCATGTTTTCTTCCTTTCACCGTCCTCCGGTGGCAGCAACGGCAACTCAGAATCCATCTATAAACCTTTCTATTGTTATTTCAACAAGCTATAGCTGTTAGCAAAGAATAATGTTTTAAGGACTTCTCTTATGGTAAAAAAGAACAAAGATATTGAATCTAGTGAACGTGATTTAGCATCTTACTTGGAGAGGAATCAAACAAGAAACGTTTGAGTACAGTCCAAAAGGTAACATTCATAAAATGTTTTTATTCAATAATATTATTAGAAAGGTGGTGACCAGGGTAAAATTTAGCATACATTATCGGGGGGCGGCGGTGGTGAATTCCATATACCACCCTGAGGTATCTTCTCTCTATTCACCTTCCCTCTAGTTTGAAATATTTTCATTCACTTCCCCTCACTTAGTTGATTGGCTTAAGGGTTAAAAAGTCATTTGACGAAAAAAATATTTAAATGTTATTTTTGTGATGCCCTTTACATCACAACAAGAAACTTAAGAAGTTAAATTTACTTAATATTAATGATAAATACTTAATATTTTGCTTAAAAAATTAAATATTAACAATAAGATATATGATTAAATAAACTATAAACATGGCCAAATATTGTTATACTATCTTGATGTCTATTTTACATATACATCGCGCGATACATGAACAATGCATTATTTTTTACCAACCTCAAATAAATTAATATATAATATGAACTACACTTATCTCATTCGACTTATATTTGTTTTTAACTAATACAAGTGCTTTGACGAGAAATGAGAAAAAAAAGTATCAGCCATATTATCCTCAAGTTACATATTTCATACAGATTAAAATATTAATTATCTATCAGTGAGACATGAATTACACTTTAGATAAATAAGATGTATATATATATAGAAATGAATGTGCATGTTATATATGCCATGCATTTACATAGCCCAAGCTTAAAGGATAATGGTTAAAATTAATTAATAAGAAAAAAAATATTGGATTATTTATTGAATATATCTTTTTTATCTGGCAAATTAATATTTATTGGTATGTTAATGCAAAATAGTGGATAAAAATATGGAGTTAAACAATTAAAGTATAAGTATTGTTGCTAATAAATGTATCATATTTAGTATAACATAAATATTTGAGGCTTTTCTCAATATATGAGACATAAGAAAAGCAAATAGGCTTGTAGATCAGTAGGCATAACCAAACTAAATAATGTTTTCTTTACCTATTTATATATATATATATATATATATATATATATATAAAGTAAATATGTATATATATGGCAGTGTTTAGAGCAAGTATAATAGAGTGCAACTTCTGAAATTAGAACTGAAAACTAAATTATATGTTTAGAGAAATTATCATAAACAATTAATCGTGGAACTCATCATAAAATAGTCTTGCTATATTCACACAAAATATTAGGAAAATTCACTTAAATTTTATGTACGAACTATACTTTTATTTTTTTAACAAACCCTAGATGTTACATATTAATTTATTTGAGAATGAAAAAAATAATGTGTTGTTCATGCATCGGTGTACACCTAAAATAGACATCAAGATAAAAATAATAACAATGGTCGCTATGGTTATGGTTTATTGACTCACATATAGTCTTGTAAAAATCTAATTTAATTCTTTAAGCAAAAATATTTAGTATTTGTCATTAATATTATGTAAATTTAACTTTTTAAGTTTCTTCTTGTAATGTAAAGAGGTTCATAAAAATGACATTTAAATATAATTTTTATCAAATGACTTTTTAGCCCTTAAATTTAACTGTTGACTGACTGTCAACTAACTGAAGGGAGGTGAATGGAAAGTTTCAAATTGGAGGGGAGGTGGAAGGAGAAAAAAGGTACATCAGGGGAGGTACATGTAATTTGCCTCATTATAGGAGCAACATAGCAACGTGTATTGACGGCTAATCTTTTTTAGCAGAATTTGTGTTTTCATATGGCGTATCATTTATTATTTTCCCAAATATAGAAATGTTATATAATGGGTTTTATTAAGAAATTTCATCAGTTATTTTATTTTCTCGGCTCTGATATATTGTTATCGAGTAGTTAATGCGGTGAATGTATCGAAAAGGGATAACCAGCTGGACTTTTTTTTCCTTTTTCGTTTTTCTTAGTAGAGTTTATCTAGCGCATTTTCAAAATTAAACTAACATGATAATTTAAATTAAAACAAAGAAAATAACATGATAATATGCAGTTGAATACTAATCGATAAAAGAGATTCGAAATAGTATGTTCTTTTATACTTATGTAAGCCTAAACGTTACAATGGTTAAAAATTGGTCTTTCAAGTCAAGAAAGTTCACATGATTCATAATATTTCTATGTTCTCATAATTAACAAGATTTCTAAGTTCACATGATTTGTGAGATTCTCAAATTCCAATGATTCGTGAATTTACCAAAACAGGTCTTCGTTTTGAAGGGGGAATTACATATTGTTCTTTTGGATCCAACATATAATTAATAATATGAGATAAAGGTAATTAAATATTGTTCTTCCGTTCTTATATTTGATTCAACGGTTAAAAATACTTTGTCTACAAATGAGGTCTTTCCTTTACAAAAGAATGTATGGAATGTAGACTTACTCTTTAAATATGGAGACATGGAACTGTTGTATTGCTAATGTGGTACAACCACTACTAATACACGGAGCAGAAGGGGTTATAGGGTTAGTTATTTACTACATTATAGGAAAAGTTAAATCTGTTTCGCTAGTCTTGGGCTTTCCCTAAGTTTTAGTGTTTTGGAAGGGGAATTACTCGCATGTGTTTGACAATAGGGAGGAAAAGGGCAACATATCTGGAGAGGCAATATCTAAGTTTATTTGTTTGACAAAAGAAACATATCTTACATTATTTAGCAAAATATTGCAAGCATTGAATTGTTTTTATTTCAGACGATGTTGTAACAAAACCAGTATCTTCCAAGTGAATACTACTTTTCTGAAACATGAACTCAAATATTTCGAGAAATTTTCTAATTTAGTTGATCGATATATATGCTAGTGTTACAAAATTATGCAACCAACAGATGAAGATGAATTATTAGAGCATTCTTTAAATCTTCTCCAATCAAAACAGGATGACTTGTACTTTTAACGCAAGATTGTAACCACTTATTTGCTTGACTCCACTAATCCACATAAAATTATTTGTTATAGTTAATCTAATTGATTATATTATTTCTCGCATAGGTTCAGCTATACAAAGGAGTGGGGGTGGGGGTAGGTACAAATATTGAGAAAGTCTCACTCCTAAATCTACAAAGAATTGACGGGATGATATTGAAAACATAAAAATAGGGAATTCTTGCTTTTTTCTTTCTTTTCCATGTGAGCCTCCTCATTTTGAGTGCGCCGGGGGGGAGGGGGGGGGGGGGGTATGTGGAGCGAGATTCATATTCTCCTTTCCTCGAAGGGCGGTGGTTGTATCTCGTATATCGGAAGGGCGGTGGTTGTATCTCGTATATCGGTCATATAGAATCTTGACAAGTGTCTTGAGGACGTGTCGAATTTTCATAGGTGAATGCTGAATCCCTACTGATCTTCAAAAGAAGATAAGATTTTTGGGGGGTCTTGTCAGCGTCGTCTCTCTTCATTCGCTGATCTTCTAAATAGGATAAGAGTACGTGGATCGTTTGTTCGCAGGGGTATCTTTAGATACGTCCAAGCTTGACGTATTAATTCCCACAGCAGACCAGCGTGCGTATGATCCTCCAATGGGACATTTAACACTATATGTCGAGCAGATTCGTTGCGGCCTCTGATTGTTCTTTCATCCCTTCGTAAGAGGTTTGCTTCAATTTCTACATGTTTTTCCTAGTCAACTACTTCCCTCGTCCTTTCAATATGTGGTGGGGTTCGTGCTGTGTTGCGAGTTATTGAACATACAGTGTTTAATTTCCCCTTTTCACTTTTCTCTCGTTTTTTCTCTGCGCATAGTGCCTTCACCCCCTCCCCTTCTTTCCTTTTGAGCCGGTCAGTCCTCTCTATTTCTAGAGGTAGGGCCCCCCTCAAGCGGGGGCGACTCTTGGAGGGGGGAGATTTTCTATTTAGCTCCTCGTAACTTTGCAATTTTGGAATGGGTGGTTCGTACTCGGTGGGGGTATGGGTTATGTGCAAGTACCTTCGTACGTGACTGATCAGGCAAGGCAAGGGGTTGGAGAAAATAGGTTTGTACTCGGGTTGCTATGATGTCCTCTCCATGCTAAACTATCTGGTGGTTTTGATCATGGCGGGGCTTCAGCAAGCTGCCGAGGTGTTGGAGGTCCCTCAAGGACCTCTCCATACAAGTCCCTTGTTTAGTAAGTCATCCCCCCTCCCCCTTTTTTTTACAGAGGTTATTCAATCCTTCGGTCTTAGCTTTAAACTAGTGAGTTTCATGGGTTGGGATGGATGTTCATGCTCGGTTGGCCTTCTATGTGCGTCACTTGTTTCCCTTGCTATGTCCTACTAACGAGGGGTTAGTCGAGCCGTATTTGAAAGAGGCTGACCCGATAACTTTCATCTTTTCCTCTCTGACCCCTCATCCGAGGGGTACCCCAATTTGTTCCTGGGTTTGAATTGGTGACTTCCCAGTCCGGTGGACCAGCCCTTGCAACTATGGGCGAAGGTTCTAGTCACACTTTCTTGGGTACGCAGATGAGTGAATTGAGTTATCCTTGTTTGCTAAGCATGACGGGTGGTCTTTTCCTTTTTACGGGGGTGCATGGGAGCTTGGAATATTGTCGGTCATATCTACTCGGTTTACAAAATGAGAGGGATGGGGAATTTTAACTCCCATTTTCTTTTTCTGCGCTGCAGGATGTCTTTAGCATTAATGGTTGCGAGGTATTTCACCCTCCTTTTGTCTTGCGTGTTTTAGTGTTGGGTGTAGTTGTCTAAGAACTCGCTTTTCCCTTATTAGCTCTATACTCGTTTTTGGTTTTGAATGAAACCAATTATCACTTCTCGGGGAGTCTATGAGAGAGCAATACAAGACAGCTCTCCGCGGGATACCAACTCTACGACGGTGCTGTCATGAGCTAGAATTAACATTAGAGGAGTATCGTGGTCAACTGGAGTAGAAAGAAGCTAAGATAGAGGACCTTCGAGCTATGAACACCTGGAGTTCCAATGTAGTAAGGAGATGCTAGAAAAGAATTTAAAGGATATGCATGAGCGGTGAAATTAGGCAGAGAAGTGGTTTGGAAGTTTGCTTTTTCGTCTTGGTCAGACGGGTGAGCTTCTTTGTACGGCAAGAGCGGTGTTGGAAGAATATCGATGTTATTTGGCAAATTTAGATCCTTTGTTCAGGGAGAAGTTGGCTAAGGCCCGAGTTCAGGCTGCTTTAGAGGCATTGGGAACAAAGGGTTCAGATAGCTCTTTTGGCGAGGAAGCACGACAATTGCTGTTAATGGGCTATGAATTTTGTTAGGACGTGGTTCAGTCGATGCCCAGGTTTCTCACTGACTTGGTGATTCAATGGCTAGTGGTTGATCCTCCTGCCGATGGACTCTTGGATTCTCAAGCTTCGAGGGCTGCATGTTCAAACCGATCCTACTGGTTTAAGGCGACCCCCGTCTGCCCGTTGGACATTATCTCCCCAATAGCTTGTTTAATGGATGCGTTAGAGGATGAGCATCGGACCGCCGTGCGAGAGGAGAAGTGCCTTGTCCATGACTAAGGAGCACGCTTCTATACGAGGATTGTTTTGTTGGGGCCTCCTTCCCCCTTTTGTTTTATATAATATGTAATATGTGTTCAAGGAACTGGTCGCTTGTACACGGGGGGGCTTTGTGATATAGGATTTTTAGGGGAAGAGCAGGGGCTGAGGCTAGAGGGTTGGGCCGCATTTTGTAATGGTTCTTTGATTGCGAGGTGCGTGGGTTTTTAGAGTTGATGTATAAAATGGTTTGGTATACAAATATTTCCTTGCTTGTATTTCTTTATAATTTGTACTCTTGTCGCCAATTGGTATCATCGAACCGCTCGTCCTCTTAGTCCGTGCGAGATGCGCATGTTAAAATTCATGACTTTCTTTCTTTCTCTAAGGAGTAGCATACCTCCGATCTTTGCCGGAGGAGGGTTCATCAGGGTCCCCCTTTCCACTGAGCCCTTTGTTGGTTTTTTTTTACTGCACCACTCCCAATTCCATGTTTTGTTGTAGGGGCTATGGGTTTGTAGTGTGGGTTTTACAGATATCTCTACGAGTTTGAAATGGGTGAAAAGGGAGTTGTCGTTGTTCCTAGGATGCGTCGACCTTCTTTCTTTCTTTGGGGCTCCTCGCCCTTCTTCGCTGGTTGGGGCCATGCCTAGCGGCCTGAGTGGGGTGATGACGTGGTCCATTCAGGAAGGATTTTTTTTGTGCGACTTATATGATTCTTGTGGTCGTAACGCCTCTCTCTGTTGAACACGAAGAGCATCGAATTATACGAGAGGATGTTGCTTCTTGTTTACCGGTTTTGGGTGCTTCTTGTGGAGTATTTCAGTATCGAGGGAGTTAAATCTTCGTATTTATCATGGGGGGCCATGGGGCTTTTATTCTGCAGGGTTTACTCTAGCTACCGGGCAGGTGCTTTGTATTGGTTCTTAGCTTCTTTTAACATGGTTTTGCGTACAGGATTGGCGAGCTGACTTGGAATATGCTCCTTGCTTCACGAGGGATTGCGACATCTATCCGAAGAGGGGTGAACTGCACTATGGTATTTCTAGCTTCCTTCAGTCCTATAGATCTTTTCTCAAGGAGTATGGGGCATTTCCCACATACACCTCCAATTTGATGATATGATTTCTCGTGTATGCTCGGTCGTACAAATGAGGACGGGGGGTGGGGGGTGAGAGGGGTGTACAAATATTGAGAAATTCCCACTCCTGAATCTACAAGGAATTCAGGGGATGATGTTAAAGACATAAAAAATGAGGAATTCTTTCTTTTCCAAGTAACCCTCCTCCTTTTGAGCGTGGGTTGGGGGCTATTTATAGACGGTGGAGGGTGACTCGTATTCTCCTTTTCTCCATGGGCCACGGTTGCATCTCGTATATCGGGGTCATATAGAATCTTGACAAGTGTCTTGGGGACGAGTTGAATTTTCATTGTGAATGCTGAATCTGTGCTGATCTTCTAAAGAAGATAAAAATTTTGGGGTGTCTTGTCAGCGTCGTCTCTCTTCTTGTGCTGGTCTTCTAAACATGATAAGATCTCTTCTTATGTTAATCTTCTAAATAGGATAAGATCTTCGAGGAGTCTGGTCAACGTCATCGTCTCTTTTCTTGTGTAAATCCTCAAAATAAGATAAGATCTTCGCGAAGTTTAGCAAGTGTCGTCGCTCTTCTTGTGATCCAATGTAATATTTTGTAGAAAAAAGCGACTTTATGAATTTTTTTACCAGACGCTTGGTTCTATTAATATCACTGATATTTGCTTGCACAGTTTATTATTGTGTTAGACCCTTGATTAATTCTATATGGGACATTAAACCACTACTATATTAAAAAGGTCCTCCCGTCCAACCAATGAGTAATAATACCACCACAAATTATAGAACAAAATCTCATATTTGTCGTTTCCTTTTAATTATTTATGACCGAAGTGAGGACGAAAAAATAGCCCACTTCTTTAGTGAGCTCAATTAAAATATTTGTGAAGGACAATGTCCGAATAAACAAATGACTATTTGTTTATATCGGACATGTCATAACTTCAAAATAAAAATATATTAATAAGGAGCTTTAGCCGTGGTTTAATGAACTTTCAAGGCAACCTCATCCTAATTGTGAGTTATTCCTTTGAAGAATTATTTTGGGACCTAATTATATTAAGATCATTTGACTTGTTAACTTTCAATGTAAAAAAAAAAAAAAAAACCTAAAAAAATATGTATCAAAACTTACACGTAGTTACACAAAACCAAAGATCAAAGATGTCCTTACTCGCGTAAACAATCGAACTTTAATTCACAACAATAACCCAACCTAATAAATTTTTTTTTTAAGATGGAGACCAGAAAACTATTGAGTCTCAGTTATCATTAAAAGATAAAGGGAAAAAGCAAATCACCCCTTAGCTTTCGGCCGATTTGCACTTTGCCCTCCCAGCTTTGATTTTTAACACTTTGCCCTCCAACTTTATATTCCGTGAAACATTACCCCTCTACGGGAACATTCCGTCAAAAAAATGAATATTCCGTTAAATTTTGACACTTTGCCCCCCCCCCCCCCCCCCCCCGACTTTCGGCATTTTTAACGGAATATTCATATTTTTTAACGGCCATGCAACGTCAGGGGATAACGTTTGATGGAATTCAAAGCTGGGGGGAGGGGGGCAAAGTGTTAAAAATCAAAGCTGGGGGAGGGCAATGTGCAAAATGACCGAAAGCTAAGAGGGTCGTCTGCTTTTTTCCCAAAGATAAAATAGAGTACAAAGAACTGGAAGTGTCCAGAAAACTAGCAAAATCTAAAGCTCTCTCTATTACAATAATCATCATTGACTAAGTTTGCAATAAAATTAGGACTAGAAGTCCACTAATGCTCTCCTTGATTCTCAACGCCATATTTAGCCAATGCATCCGCCACTTTATTGCCTTCTCTGAATTTATGTGATGCCTGAAAATAAATTGAGCTAATGAACTTGAGGCAAGTAGACCATTGACTCCTCATTTTCCATGGCACTTTTAGAATTCGATAAGTTAACAACGTAGGTAGAGTCACTCTGCAACCAAAGGTAATTCCAGTTGAGCTCCATGGCCTTGGTGATCGCAAAAATAGTTGTATAGAGTTCGGCCTCAAAGGAAAACACCGCTTGATGCCGAATAGCAAAAGCCTCATGTGACAAACCTCTGTAGTTTCTAAATATCCTCCCTGCGCCACTCAATCCTGGCGTGCCGAGAAAGCAACCATCAGTGTTGCATTTTAGCCACATCGGAAGAGGAGGATGACACTTTACCAAGATAATTTTCGGAGCTTTTCTAGGCTGGCATGATAGAAATGTTGAAAAATTTTAATATTCTGAAATCTTCCATTGTAGAGGCCGAGCCTTTCTTGAAAAACGCCACTTCCTTAATCATTCTTGAGATTTGCCTCAAAAATTTGTTTATATTTGGACTCAAATTCTCAAACACACTCATTGGTTCCGAGTATGCCATAACAACCAGACACAAGAAGTGATGACAGATGTCCAGAGAACGCTAACTTGAGTGCTGAACCGTGCACGGGCAACCTCTTCAAGCAGCAAACGAAGAATCCAGAAGTGTTTACTCTATGTCGAAAGATCCTAGCAATAGCTGTCTAAGCCACAGTCGCAAAAGAACACTTGACAAAAACATGCTCCACGGTTTCGTTGCTAGAGCAGCAAAATATGCATATAGATGCAAAGTTGAATCCTTTACGCATTAAGAAGTCCTCGGTTGGGATATATTTTAGTGCAGCCCTCCAGCAAATCAATGACCTCGAAGGTGGAAGGAATTCTTTCCAGATGAATTTCTGCCAAATGTTAGTTGAAACATTCGCATAACACATTTCTTTATAAGCGCTACAAACCTGGAAATTGCAATCTGAACTCAAAGACCATACACAAATATCATGCTCTTCAGAATTAATGTGTATCCTTTTAATATCAGATTGGAATTCAAGTGGAATAATGGTTGGTAAAGCCCATTGCTTATTGTTATAAAAGGCCTCGACTTTGTCTATGAGTAGTTTTCTCTCTATGTGACTGATCTGTAATTGTTCGGCAATGCAAGGGTAGATCCAATGTCATTCCAGAAATTACACTTTGATCTCTCACAAATCGACCAGTGAATGGAGTCAGAGACAAAGCCGTGAATCTGATGAATAGAGCACCAAATGGATGAACTGATACGTGTTGTCTTTATAGAGCTGGTGTTATAGAAGAGTCGTGATTTAATCAAGCTTAGGGGATAAGATTCAGCGGTGATAAGCTTCTAACTAAGCTTAGCAAGGAGTGCATTATTCATACATAACAAATTCTATAGCCTGATGCCTCCATCAACAATCAAGAGGCTGCACTTATTCCACGGCACGGTAACAACCTTGCGAGAGTCAATGGATCCCGACCAAATAAAGTTACGAATTGCTCTCTCCATGCTCAACAACATATTCTTCGGCCATGCATAAATTGCAAATGAATGAATGAAAGAGCTTTAGATGACTGAATTGACGAGAGTTATTCTACCCGCCATCAAGAGAGTTGAACCTTTCCAGTTTGCAAACTTGCTCAAGATTTTGTCGGCAATGGGTTGTAACCATCGTCTTCTTGGGCTACCCTTAAACAGCGGAACACCAAGATAATTAAACGGGAGGTGCAATTACTTCATGTTCAACGAGGTTATGATGTCAAGCCTTCGGTGATTAGCAATGTGTTCGGAGAAGCAAACTCCTGATTTGGCCCAATTGACATGTTGTCCCGATAAGCCTCCATAGATATCAAAGATTTTTTGAACAACTCGTACATTTCTTTTTGTCGCAACGAGAAAAAGCAAAATGTCGTCGACTTATAAAAGATGAGATGTGAAATTCTCTATAGTTGTGTACTTTAATGGCTGAAGCTTCTTTTCCTCAACAGATTTGGTGATCAACTTACTCAAAAAGTCTTCCGCAATCACGAAAAGTAGGGGCGATAATGGGTCGCCCTGCCTAACCCCTCACTTACAACCAAAATATCCTTTCATTATCCCATTATGCATAATAGATAAACGTGAAGTTGAAAAAAATCATTTCACCCAATCCGTGAGCTTCTGTGAAAATCTAAAGGCCTCTAAAACATCAAGAATAAAACCCAGTCCATCGCGTCAAAGGCTTTGCAAATGTGAATTTTTAAAGCCATTTTACCTCCAACACTTTTTTTGTCCAAGATATTTATCCCCTCAGATGTCGTGGTAATGCAGTGAGTTATGTCACTGCCTTTCACAAATCCAAATTGATTTGGTGAAATAATTTTTGAGGCCACCTTTGATAATCGTGTTGCCAAGATTTTATTAATTATCTTAAAGCAAAAGTTGCTTAAGTCTATACACCCCAACAAAACTCAGTTGTTGAAAGGAAACATAGACACCTACTTAATGTAGCAAGATTTTTGAGATTACAAGCTAAATCGCTTTACAAATTCTGAGGGCACTATGTTACCACTGATCCTTACCTTATCAACAGAACGCCAACACCCTTATTACAAAATCTCACTCATTTTCACATACTCTACTCAAAAGCCCCCAACTACTCTCACTTAAAAGCTTATGGCTGCCTGTGTTATGCAACAACACTCCCAAAACCTCACAAAAAATTTCACCCTTGAGCTTCCAGATGAATATTCATGGATTATCCAGCCAATATTAAGGGATACACATTGTATGATCTTCATACAAAGCATGTTTTTACTTCCAGAGATGTTGTGTTCTATGAGAATTCTTTTCCTTATATCAAAGATTCAGAAAATGATTCTATGTTTCCTATCATTGATCATGCTGAAAACTTTGACATGGATGAGTTCACAGTATCTACCTCTACACCTTATATCACCACTAACACTCCTATCTCCACAAATAGAACTACCACATTCTCCACATCACATTCCCACTCATTCTGTTCCACTCCCAGAAAATAGTACAGACACTCATTCTCCTGTTTCATCTCAACACTCCAATGAAGATATCCCTTCTTCACCTTCCACTGTTGTACCAACTAGTCCCATTCTTGGAAGGTATGTTAGACCTAAAAGAACCCCCATCCATCTCCAGGACTACCAATACAGGATAGCTCAAGCCACTACATCTCATCACTCTCTTGGTTCTAAGGTTTAGATGATGGGTATGGATTCTCTCACTGATTTTTCCTTTGATGCTTTATCTCCTGCTTACCTCTCATATGTCCTGTCCATTGCTTCTAATCCTGAACCTACCTGTTATGATCATGCTATTACTAATCTTGTTTGGAAAGATGCTATGAATACTGAACTTCAGGCTCTCCAGGACAACAAAACTTGGACTTTGCAATCTCTACCTCCTGGTATCACTCCTATAGGGTGTATATGGGTGTACAAAGTGAAATATACTTCCACAAGTGATGTTGAGAGACACAAAGCTCGCTTGGTTGCAAAGGGTTACAACTAACAAGAGGGTTTCGACTATTTTGGGACTGTCTCTCCAGTAGCAAAGGTCACTACCATTAGATGTCTTCTTGCCTATGTTGCTCCAAATCATTAGTCATTATCACAACTGGATGTGAATAATGCAGTCCTATACGGTGACCTAGAAGAAGAGGTGCACATGACACCATCTCCTGACCGCCTTGCTACTGAGAGGGAGAACATAGTTTGCAAGCTGCACAAGTCTCTATATGGACCCAAACAAGCATCTCGCTAGTGGAATCATAAATTAACTTCTGTAATTTTCACTCAGGGTTTTAAACAATCTTCATGTGATCACTCTCTCTTCATTAAACATTCAGAATCAAGTACCACTGCCATTCTGGTATATGTTGATGACATCATTATTGGAGGGAACAATGATCAAGAAATTGCTTCTTTGAAACTATTCTTGCACCAACAGTTCAAGTTAAAGGACTTAGGAACTTTAAGGTACTTCTTGGGAATTGAAGTTTCAAGAAGTGATAAGGGAATATACTTGTGCCAAAGACAGTATGCTTTGGAGATCATACATGATAGTGGACTCGTAGGAACCAAACCAGCTAGATTTCCACAAGAACAGAATATTAAATTCACACAAGAAGAGGGAGAACATATGAAGGATCATATAGTTTTCAGAAGATTAATTAGAAGGCTTCTTTATCTAGGAGTGACAAGACCTGATATATCTTATGCAGTAGAGACTTTGAGCCAGTTCATGAGAAATCCCAAAGAAGAGCATGTGAATGGAGCACTAAGGATTGTGAGATATCTCAAGAGAGCACCAGCACAAGGATTACTCTTTCCCAGCAACAACAGTATGCAGATGAAAGCATACTGTGATGCAGATTGAGGGGCTCGTGTTGACAGCAGGAAGTCAATAACTGGCTATTGTGCGTTCATTTGGGAGGCCTTATTGTCATGAAAGTCCAAAAAGCAGGCAACGGTGTCAAGATCCTCAGCAGAAGCTGAGTATAGAGCCATGGCTTCAACTGTTTGTGAGTTAGTGTGGATGAAGAACTTAATAACAAATCTTGGATGTGATCACAGAGATCATGTGCTTCTCTTTTGTGATACTCAGGCAGCTATTCACATAGCTAACAATCTTGTTTATCATGAAAGAACAAAACATATAGAAATAGATTGTCATGTGGTGAGGGAGAAGCTGCAGCAAGGAATAATTAAGTTGATACATGTTTCAACAGGCACTCAACTAGCAGATATATTCACTAAGGCACTGAGAATGAAGAGGTTCCATGAACTGTTGAGCAAGATTGAAACATACAATATATGATCTCATCTTAAGGGGGAGTATAAGATAAAGGATTAATTATGATGACATGGCAGACGACAAGGAGGATCAAGTGGATGACAAAATCTGCACAACCACTATCTTGGAGAAGGAGAAAGTATTCAAATAAAGGAATCTTATAGTACTAGTGAACTTTTGTATTTCCATTGAATCAGCTATTTCATTCATCAATATACTGAGCTATTGTAAGCTTTACACAATGGTGGCTTTCTTTATCTTAGTTCAATATTCTCAACATGTTTCTTCCAGTCAGTACGATATGTTATAAGGATAAGTGAAGCAGATTGTACTGTTGCTCCTGCTACCAAGCCACACCACATACCTTTACCTTTCAATCGCAAAACAAATCCTAGCAATAACGAGACAGGAATTCCAGCAAGGTAGTATGATCCAAAATTGACATACGCCCCAATGTGCTGCCACCCACTACCTCTGGCTACTCCTGCACCAGAAACAAGGATCGTGTCACTAGTAAAATAAATGGAAGACCTGTAGCGAGAAAATAAACTTTGTTTCAGGAGAGTCGATGTGTCGATGTGTATCTTTATAAAACCAGATATACTGAAAAGTTCAGCTCCTACCCATCATATTTTCAGCTGTGAAGCCAATGAGGTAATGAGTTTTAGAGGAACATGTCTTTCAAATCATCATGTACAGATAGAGAAACGAAGAGGCGATGAAGACTTACATGAAAGGACGGCTTGTAAACTATCCCTTATGATGGGGATACAGAGAGAATGCATCATGTTTTTAATGTAACATACAACAACCTTCTCGTTAGTAAATAAATATCCTAATACATAACGACACAAGAAAAGGGCAATGCTGGCAATTGTAAACTCCACGATAGACATAAACATCACACTGGAGATAACCAGTTGAGTTGCCTTTGGTTTCCCAGCTCCAAGCTCGTTAGAAACCCGAGTGCTACAAGATAGTTATTCCTTTTCCGGTCAATAAATACATACATTAGGCAAGTTTAAAGAACTAGTATCAAATATCGTGGATGCTTTAGCAAAACTATGAGAACAGACCTAGCCGCAACACCAAAAGCATATATTGTATGAGAAAGTGTGATGTAGTAATCGTCCAACTGCTCCGAAGCATGGTTCAAAATTTTGGTCTGTTTCTTACGAAACGGCCGAAATTTTTCGGTTTTGTGGGTTATAGAAACGAAATGCATGTGTAATTTGGAAAAGTCATTGTTTCCTCGAAACCCAACAAATTTTCACCATTTTGTCCGAAATAGAGAGAAACATTAGAATTTCCAAAAGTTTCATTTTCAACTAGGAAATTAAAAAAAGAGTCGTTTATGATTAGTGATTCTTTCTCCATCATAAGCTCAACTTAAATATAATCACAGAATAATTAGGAAACAAATATAAACAAAAACATAAAATCATAAAAAGAGTCCAGAATTTCCAAACTTATTAAGATTCATCCAAATCAAACAACATATCAAGATTCTATTAATCACAACTCACAACTCACAACTCACAAGAAAACTAAGAAAACAAAGTCCAACAAACGGAAAAGACTGCAACCGGAAGAAAAATCATCCTTAAGGTATGATATTTTCCCTTCAATTGAATTGAGAACTTGACCTTGTTCATGAACAAAAGTATGAGACCTTTCTTGTAGCAATATTCTTGAAGCTGATTTTTTGTAGAAAATTGTGAATAGTTGATCACCACCTTGTGCAAAATAGTTGATTTATATCTCTACACAGTTGCTTGATAGAGCTCCAGTTGATTGAGCTTCAATTCCTTGAAATTACTTAGTAAACAAAGAGGACATTACTCTTTCAAAAAGCTGGAAGGAAAAATAGTGAATTTGGAGAGGTAAAGGGCCTCTTAAACCGTGAGTAACTCCAAAAGGTGAAATACAAAAAGTCAATGTTGCATATGAGTTATCAGTTATGAAAAGCAAAAATATTATAAACAATACAAACACTTATTTCATGCATAGGGACTAGTGTACACTATCTGTAAGTTTAGATTAAACTAATTATAAGAAACAAGACATAGTGATGATGCAGATATATGGCCATGCAAGAAATATGGCCATGAAATAAGTGTTTGTATTCGTCCTTGCAGATATATAGCCATGCAGATATATGGCCATGCATATGAGTTATCAGTTATGACAAGTAAAAAATATTATAAACAATACAAACACTCATTTCATGCATAGGGACTAGTGTACACTATCTGTAAGTTTAGATTAAAATAATTATAAGAAACAAGACATAGTGATGATGCAGATTAAAATAATTATAAGAAACAAGACATAGTATGAGACTAGTGTACACTATCTGTAAGTTTAGATTAAAATAATTATGTCTTTTTCTTTAGGATACTAATTTGTTGGACTTATTTGTTTGTAGATATGGCCTCAAATGCATCTAGAGGTCGTAAGCGAGACATAGGATGGGATCATGGTGAAATGATAGATAACAATCGTCGATGGACAAAGTGTAACCATTGTGGGAAAGAGATGAAAAGCTCATGTGTTTCAAGATTGAAACAGCATATCGCCGGTGGTTTCTCAAATGTCGAGAAGTGTCAAAAGTGTCCATTAGACATTTCAAGAGCCATGAAGGCGCACCTTCATGGTCAAAGAAAAGAAAATGAAGAAGTATTAACGCAAAAGGCAGCACTAAGGGAGACTTTAATGGAACCTATACAAAGGAAACATGGGTTGGTTGATAATTGGAGTGATGAAGAATCTGATGAGGACATAAGAATGACAGAGAGAGAACAGTTAGATATTGCTATGCAACGATCCATTGAAGACATACATGAAAAGGAAACTAGTCAAAATAGAGCTAGTTTTTATGGGTCACGTCAAGGAGCTTCTTCTTCTGGTCATGCTCAGAAAAGAAACATGCATGGTGTCAGCAGAAATGATGATAAGTTCAAGAGGAAGTCAAATTTGCTGGAAAAAAAAAAGAGTTTGAACATACACGAGTTAGATCCTTCTACATACAGAAACCGAGGTTGCATGCAACAAAAAATTCCAAATATGCTCACAAGTAATAGCTCCTTCAAGGTTGCAAAGCATGCCATCGGTAAGTGGTTCATATTTAGCAATATTCCCCCTAATGCAGCTGCTAATCCATACTATCAAGCTGCAATTGACAAAATTTCTAGCGCGGGGGTTGGAGTTAAAGGCCCGACACCATATGAGATTACTGGACCTATTTTGGATGCTGAGATTAATGAGGTTCAAGAATATGTCAATATTTTTAAGAAAAAAGTGGGAAGCTTATGGTGTGACCATTATACGTGATGGATTGACATCGCCGACGAAGTTATCTATAATTAATTTTCTGATATATTGTGATGGAAAGGTTGTATTTCATAAATCCATCAATGCATCAAATAGTGACAAGGATGCAAACTACATATATGAGCTCATGGATGATGTGGTGGAGGAGATTGGTGAAGAATATGTTGTTCAAGTGATAACAGATAACTGTTATAATTATAAGAAAGCTGGAGAGCTATTGATGAGAAAGAGAAAACATTTGTATTGGACTCCTTGTGCTTGTCATTGTATTGACCTTATGTTAGAAGATTTTACTGAAAAAACAACGGTTAAAGAAGTCATTGACAATGCAAAAAGGATTTCTAATTTCATATACAACCATCACAAGGTGCTTGCTATTATGAGAAGATATACTAATGGGAAAGAGTTACTTCGACCGGGTGCAACACAATTTGCTACTAATTATGTTGCATTAGAAAGCATTCTCGCACAAAAGTTAAATCTTCAAAGGATGTTCACTTCAGAAGATTGGGCAAAAAATGCAGCTAGCAAAGATCCATCAGGGAAAACGATAGAAGAACTGATTTTGAACACTTTTTTTTGGAAAATTGCTAATAATGTTTGTAATTTGCATGCACCGGTTTCAGGAGTCTTACGTATGATGGATGGTGAGAAACAAGCTACCATGGGTTATGTTTGCGGCTCTGCAAGTTAGCCATTGAAATGGCTTTACCGAGATCACATAAAAAATATTGTGATATCATGGACAAGCGCATGAAAAATCAAAGGATACGTGATATTCATCTAGCAGGTAACTCTTTTATTTTAAACTTCTTTTCTTATTAAGTATCTTATCAAGAATATGAAATATATATGTTGACTCATCCGGTGCTATTGATAAAGCGTATTACTTAAATCCTGCGTATCATTATGAGCTGGAGCTTTCAAATAAACAAGAACTTTTAGATGCACTCAAAAGAGTGGTGCAAGAACTTGAACGGGATGCTGATGCGGCAGCAGCTGCTCTTTTAGAGGTATATTTTAATTGAAATCGTATTTTGTAAAGTATATACAAACTAGCGAGAAAAGTAACTTTAGCTTAACTTTATGTTTTTAGGGAAAATATTTCTGGGAGGCTATGTATGCATTTGGTGATTTTACTACAATAAAAGCAAGGACGAAAACTGATCCTGGTAATATTTTATTTTAGTTTTGTTAAAAATATACTAGAACTACTCTACAATTTTATCGTTTGTCATTTCAGCGGAGTGGTGGTTTGTGTATGGTACTAATGCTCCTCACTTGAGGAAAATAGCTTTAAGAGTATTATCTCAAACTGTTTTATCGAGTAGCTGTGAACGAAATTGGAGCACGTTTTCTCTTATACACACAAAGACACGGAATCGTCTTAACTACCAAAAGTTGGAGAGGTTGGTTTATGTTCATTATAATATGAGACTAAAGTTGCGTCATCTCATGAAGGATAAGAGAAAAGTCGATCGGGATTTTAATCCAATTGACTTAAGTACTATTTTCGATGATGATGATGTAATGTCAGAGTGGTTAGATGATCCTGGAGATGCACTCTTAGATGAACTTGATGGTGATGGACAACCACCTAGGCCTAATACGTTTTTGGCTACCTGGACTGAAAGACTAAGTGGCCCTTCATTAGATGGTGTAGGGGCAAATCAAAGGGGAACCAGACTACCAAATGTTGTTGAGTTGAATGATGAAGATGATGGATCAAGTTTGTCATTAAGAGAGGAAAGTGATAAAGATATTGAAGATGATGATGATGGAGCTATTGCTAGCGGTGGTGGTGGTACTAGAAATGAAAGTGCTTGCAATGATACAATTCGTGTTACCGATCTCAGTCAACAACAAGGCATATATTTCACTGAAGAGCAATATTTTGAGTATGCCACCCAGGATGAGGATCACGGTAGTTGTCGATCAAGAGTTTGAGTCAGACTTGTTTAGTAAACTAGGTACGACTATTAATTATTGGTCATGATTATTAATTTGAAGATTTTCATATTGTTAAACGATAAGTTACTAATATGTAAATATATTTATTTTTCTTTTTGCAGATCACAACAAGTACGTTTGTGATATGGTCTTTCACATTTTGAAGAGTAGTTAGTTGATATTAGAAAGAAAAACTCATACAACTCAACCCTTTTATTTCATGTTTTTCCTTTAATTTTTAGAATAAGCTATCAACAATTCATCGAATTTTGTTTTTTATATTTGTGCAATTGAATTTCAGCATATTTTTCTTTTGAAGTAGTATTGAATTTTATCAACTGTTTCTTATGTGATAATAAAAGTTATGTCGATTAATGGCTATTAATTAACAAAAAAGAGAAGTTTGATATGGTTTTTTGAATATTCTTATGACTTTTATTTCGTATCTTGCTTTTTATATGGTTTTTTTTAGCGTTGCGAAACGTTTCCAAAGTTTCTCGAAACGTTTCAAAAGTTTCTCGAAACGTTTCTTAAATTTGACATTCCGAAACTTACCTCCGAACCGAAATTTTGATCCATGCTCCGAAGTTGAGAGGCAGCCGAGGCTAGATACATGCATATTGCCGACTCACATATTAGTAGAATAGACACATCGAGATAAACAAACATACCATATGGATAACACAGATGTCTCTAACTCTGGATCTTTTAGTAGTCCACCAAGCAAAGCAATATGACTATCTGTAACGTCCACCACTCCAAGCTACCTATGTTGACATCGGAAAAAGCTAAAACTATTTAGACTCACAGATTAGCTACAAAATCTAATCGAAAAATGGAACGACGAATTACCAGACCATCACAGCAGAGCGGATAGCGAATCGGAAGAACTGCTTTACGGTTAAAAAGACGTCCTTCGAGAAGGAAGCGCGAGTTTTGCCACAGGCTCTAGAATACTTCACATAGAGCACAAGTATGATCACGTTCAACCAGTACGATACACCAATCGAGAGTGCTACTCCAACATTTCCAAGCTCTAACTTGAATATAAACGCCCAAGAGAGAGACCAATGGAGCAATAGAGAGGCTACCGCACTCCAAAGCATAGGAACAATCAGACTCTGAATCTGCAAATACCGAACAAGAGATTGAAGAATGGCGTACGGAAATAGCGAAGGGATGAGCCAAATTGAATACTTTCCGGCTTCAATGGAGATCGCAGGGTCCTGGCCAATCCATATCAAAAGTTCTCCCTTGTAAACCTATAAAACGCAAAAAGGTAAACAAACTACAGAGAGCCATATTATGGAACCGTAAGTACACGATCCCAACTTTCTGATAGTAGCCTGCTCCATATGCCTGTCCGCAAAGAGTCTCCAACGCGCAAGCCATTCCCGACTACTTGAAAGACCTTATAAACAAGCTTAGCATCAGCAACCAAAAAACCAATACAACAGTAATAACGATTGAGAACCAATAACTCATCTTATCGAAAACAGGTTACTTAAAAAGAGTTCATGAATCCATCGGCACGCATTTGGGATTTACGATGAGTATGTCACAAATCCCTATTGCTCATAATGTCAAGCAAAATGAAGTATATTCAGACATGTAAGTACTAGTAAAAACAAGGTTGAAGAAGCTTACAATGAGACTGTATCCAGTGACATTTGTAAAAGAAGTAGCGATGGCGGCGCTCGAAAGTGGAAGCTGGCCTAAATGGCCCACCATCATCATTGAGACAGCACGCAACATGTATTGTGACACTGATACTACAACCATGGGCATTGCTATTAAGTTCACCTTCATTCATTTAGTGAGACCTAAACAAAGACCTACTTCTCAACCATATGTTTGTGGTTTATATTATCTACCCTAATTTATTGAGATTACGGGCTTGGTGGCGGTTGTTATATGCACTCCATTTAGTGGCGTAATATTTAAGATGTCGTTTAGAACCTGGGATTAGTTGTTAAATTAATGCTAATGAAGGAATAGTTAAGTGGACAAAAGAGCTTTTTCATGTAAACACAAATTAAAGATGCAGCAAAACTTTAAATTATAGGTTTGTATTTTGTTTTGGTTACATCAAGATCTGACCAAATAATATAAAATTACACCAAACTACTATCCTAAACTGATGGCGGAGAATCTGCACTCCTGCAACACCTCGTTCTGATACTCTTATTTTCCTGTCCCAGTTTCTGGGAGTAATAGGACTCACAGCCTTTGGCTCTGTCGTCACTCAAATTAAAATATCGACTGCAGATTGATTATGACTCGCTGAATCAAGATAGACGATGAGCTTCTTCTTCTGTTGCTTTACAAAGATCATAGAAATGTGCCTGCAACCTCTTGGTTTCTAAATTAACTCATCTGTGTTGGGATCTTTTCCTTCGAATATTCTCGATCTGGCTTCCACTGCCTGGAGCATCAAGACAGATTAACCAAGTTAATTCTCACGTTTATTCGTTTCAGTAGCTGATGAAACTCAGGCGTTCTTGACATCAAAGCCTCTCTAATAAATATTCATAAATATATGAAAGTAAGAGTGTCCATGCAGCATAGCTACAACCTATTATTTTTGTGTACATATGCTGAACACAATTTACCTGTTTCTTCCAGTCAGTACGACATGTTATAAAGATAAGTGAAGAAGATTGTACTGTTGCTCCTGCCACCAAACCACACCACAAACCTTCACCTTTAAACCCCAAAACAAATCCTAGTAATAACGATACAGGAATCCCAACAAGATAATATGAACCAAGATTAACATAGGCCCCAATGTGCTGCCACCCACTACCCCGAGCTACTCCTGCACCAAATGAACGAACGCGTCACTGAAAAATCAAATTGAAGTACTGTATGTGAAAAGAACTCTGTTTTGCAAAAGTCAATATGTATCTTACAAAAGCAGGCTTACTGAAAAATGCACTCTTACCCTGCATGGCAGGTAAACTATAGGAGATAAACTTGTGCAATTCAATCAAAATATCGCAGTAAACTCAAAGTTCTAACTATGACTTGAGTGTTATTAGAGAGGTTGCTTTGACCTGACTCATTGCGGAAATGTATCGAGATGCAATTCTACTACAAATTCAACATTAGGAGAATGACTTCATAGTTTCAGCAGTGAAGCCAATTTTGCTAGTTTAAGAATAGAAATACATGTCTTTCAAATCAGCAAGTATAAATACAAAAAATTACAACTTGATTATCCTGGGACATCTTTAAAGATAAGAAAAAATGAAGAAATACGAGGAAAATTTACCTGAAAGAACGGCTTGTATGCTATCCATTATGATGGAGACACAGAGAAAAGGCGTCATTTGCTTAACGTAGTAAACAACAGCCTTCTCGTCAGTAAATAAATATCCCAATAGGTAACGACACAAAAATAGGGTAATGCTCGCAATTGAAAACTCCAAGATAGACATGAGCACCACAGTAGAGATAACCAGTTGAGCTGCCCTCGGTTTCCCAGCTCCAAGTTCGTTAGAAACCCGGGTGCTACAAGAGAATTATTCATTTGGAGTCAGTAAATCCATATATGTCGATAAGCTTGAAGAATGTCGGCATTTATCAAATATTGTGCACATTAGCAAAAGATTCAAAACAGACCTTGCGGCAACACCAAAAGCATATTGTATGAGATAGTGCCCTGTAGTAACTGTCAAGCTGTCGCCAAAGTCCAATTGGTAGCCGAGTTAGAAATAGCCGAAACTCACATGTTTGTAGAATACACATATCAAAGTAAACGTACCATATGGATAACACCGATGTCTCTAGCTCTGGATTTGGTAGTAGCCCACCAAGCAATACGACTATCTCAAATGTCCACCACTCCAAGCTACTCGTATTGACATCATAAAAAGCCAAAACTATTGAGACTCAAAGAATATCATAGAGATTGCAGGAGATTCACAAATAACTACAAAATCTAAATCCAAAGATGATTGGTAAATTACCAGACCATCACAGCAGAAGGGATAGCAAATTGGAAGAACTTCCTAATAGTTAAGAAGACATCCTTCACGAAGGAAGCGCGAGTTTTACTACAGGCTGCAGAATACTTCACATAAAGTACAAGCATGATCACATTCACCCAATACGATATACCAATCGAAAGCGCTGCTCCAACACTTCCTAGCT
Source organism: Linaria vulgaris (assembly GCA_948329865.1). Lineage (NCBI taxonomy): Eukaryota > Viridiplantae > Streptophyta > Magnoliopsida > Lamiales > Plantaginaceae > Linaria > Linaria vulgaris. The sequence continues at coordinate 18,449,374 of OX415250.1, read as the reverse complement.
CAAACTTGAATATCAAAGCCCAAGAGAGAGGCAAATGGAACAATAGAGACGCTACCGTACTCAAAAGCATAGGAATAATAAGACTCTGAATCTGCAAATATCGAACAAGAGACTGAAGAATCGCATACGGAAATAACGAAGGGATGAGCCAAATAGAGTACTTTCCAGCTTCACCGGAGATTGCAGGGTCTTGGCCGATCCATATCAAAAGTTCTCCCGTGTAAACCCATAAAACACAAATCGGTAAACATGCTAGAGAGAGCCATATTATGGAACCATAAGTATAAGTCCCAACTTTTTGATACTGCCCTGCTCCATATGCCTGTCCGCAAAGTGTCTCCAGAGCGCAAGCCATTCCCGACTAGTTGCATCATATAGTAGTGCCATACATAGACAAGATTAGCATCAAGAAAAAGAAAAAAGAAAAAAAAAATCAACAGCATAAAAAACAAGTAATGATGCGCCAAAAGCACTAACTCGTTTAATCGAAACAAAGGTAGAACCGAATTCATGCATGTTCTTTTCTTAGAGAATTGAAAATATGATATGTGAATTACACAAAAAGATCAAATGACTTATAACTTATACTATATCATAGTCAGAATCAGATAAATACAGAGTTCATCAATACATCTGCCACAAATTCAGGATTTTCGATTACTATGTCATAAGTCCCGACACTCACAATCTCATCAAGATTATAAATACTAGTAAAACGAGATTGAAGCAGCTTACAATGAGACTGTATCCAGTGACATTTGTAAACGAAGTCGCAATAGCGGCGCTTGAAAGAGCGAGCTCGCCTATATGGCCCAACATCATCATCGACACAGCTCGTAACATGTACTGCGACACGGATACTACAACCATAGGCATCGCTATCATGTTCACCTTCTTTAACTCGTTAAAAAAGGCTTCCCTCTTCGTCATCATCGTACAACCATTCTCTGTTTCATCGTACAGGAGCGGCGCTTCCGGTTCCATGGCTTGTTGGTCGAGATTTTCCGTTCGCTACTACCTACAAGTACAACAACTGTTATGAATGTAGTGAGAACTGAATTTGTGTGTTTTGTTACGTGTTTCTTTTCTTTCTTTTTTTCGTTACGTGTTTCTTTTTTCAACTTTGAAAATGATGTAGCCTTTCTTTCTATTATGGCTGGTTGTTAGATGTCCGTAATTTTAAGCCACGCAATGATTGGAGAAGAGATTTTGTTTTTACTAGAAAGATAATAACGTCCCTATTAACAATTTATTTTAAATATAATATTATTAATTTGTATAGTAAACATTAGAACTTAAATATGGGTGAAAAATACATATGTCTTAAACTTCTTTTTGTGTTAGAAAAAATTTAGTAATTATTATTTTTTTAATGAGAAGATTTAAATAATAATAAAAACAAATTACAATTATATCTCAACTAATAACAAACTATAATAGTGTGTCGTCTAGTAACTAAGGAAATCAAAAGATTAGTGTCAACATAATTTTCTTTATATAATAAATAGTATAGACCACATAAATTAAATCTTGGAGGCGGATGGATTTTATTTCCAACGCAGTAATTAGTAATTACATGGAGTTTGAAAAATGAATTACACATAAATTTCATATTTTACGTATTTTTAGAAGAAAAAAGCGACTATGCGAGTGTGTCATTATTAATTGAAGCAATTCATTCTGGCGTTCCATAAAATTAAATTATATGTTAAATATAAGTATCTCTTTTTATTATCATGTAATGTAAAATAGTTATTTTTTTTGGTGAAAAAAAAAATGAAACAAGTAGGAAACATATCCCCCTCAAGCAAAAAATGTACTACATCGGAAGGCTCTTCCCAAACTGTTAAGCCTCGTTGACGAGAATGACTAAGTTTAGCTAAAGAATCAGCCACCGTAATAGCTTCTCTCTTGTTATGGATCAACCTTGTAGTCCATGGCAAAGCAAGTAGACTCTTACCTTCGTTGATAATGAATGTCAAAGGGTAATCAATGTCTGATGCTCAATTAATTAAAACCACGACCTTTGAATCAACTTAAATAAGTAACACACGCTGCTTTTTCTCCCGTCCAACACAAAGTCCATCCCTCAAACCAATTAACTCAGCAATAGTGATGAAACGTCGCCCAAATAACACGAGAAGCCCCATAACCACTTACCATCTTAAATTCTCAAAACACCCCAATAATAGTTGATAACTTATCTTGAAGTAAACTTCTATCCGTGTTGAGCTTAATCCATCCCATTTCAGGTGGTTGCCATTTGATGCTTGCACGTGGATCCTTAATAGATTTCATGCATCACAAAGTTTCAAATAAGATCCATAAACAAACCTTTGATTTTATACACAATAGTTGATTTGGGGTCAACATTTGGTTAAATAAGCAAAAATTACTAAAGATCTTTCCCTATAATATGATCTGACCCTATAATATAAATTCAATATAAATTCAACATTTGGGTTACTAAAGATCTGACCCTATAATATAAATTACACCTTTCAGTGATTCACTATAATCTTAAATATATGGCTGAGAATCTGTACTCCTCGTTCTGATACTCTCATTTTCCTGTCTCAAATTCTGGGAGTAATAGGACTCACAGCCTTTGCCTCTGTTGTCACTCGAATTATAACATTGACTCGCTGAATTAAGAAAGACGGCGAGCTTCTAAATCTGATGCTCTACAAAAATAGAAATGTGCTTCCAAGACCTCTTGTTTTCTAATATATTAACTCATCTGGGGTCGGATCTTTTCCCTCGGATAATCTTAATCTGGCTTCCACTGCCTGCGACATCAAGATAGCGTAACCAAGTTAATTATCATGTTTCTTCGTTTCATTAGCTGAACAATCTCTTTTGTTCTTGGCATCAAAAGCTTCTCTAACAAATATTTATAAATAATACATGTACGTATAGTAAGACTATCACGTGACATAGCTACCAACGGTTATGTCTAAAAATATATGCTCCAAATTAAACAAATATGACCTGTTTCTTCCAATCTGTGCGACATGTTATAAGGATAAGTGAAGCGGATTGTACAGCCGTTGCTGCTACCAAGCCACACCACAGGCCTTCACCTTTCAACCCCAAAACAAATCCTAGTAATAAAGCTACAGGAATCCCAACAATGTAATATGAACCAAGATTAACAATGGCCCCAATGTGCTGCCACCCACTACCTCTAGCTACTCCTGCACCAAATTAAACAAACGTGTCACTGAAAATTTAATTGAAGACCTGTAGCGTGAAAAGGAACTCTGTTTCACAAGACTCGATCTGTATCTTACAAAAGCAGGCTTACTGAAAAATGCAACCTCTAGCGTGCATGGCAGGAAACCTCTAGGAGATAAACTTGTGCAATTCTATAAAAGTATCAAAGATCGACTTCCAGCCGAGCACTGTCGGGCCCTTTTTGAGAAATCAAAATAAAAAAGATCGACTTCATATTTTCAGAAGTGAAGCCAATTTTGCTAGTTTTAGAGTATAGAGACACATGTCTTTTAAATCAGCAAGAATAACTAGAAAATTAAAAATTGTTGTGATCAACTGTCCTACAGCACATTTTCTGATAAGAAAGAAAGAAGAGACATGAGGAACATTTACCAGAAAGAACGGCTTGTAAGCTATCCATTATGATGGAGGCACAGAGGAAAGGGGTCATTTCTTTAACGTAATAAACAACCGCCTCTTCATCAGTAAATAAATACCCCAATACGTGACGACACAAGAATAGGGCAATGCTTGCAATTGAAACCTCCACAATAGACATAAGCATCACAGTAGAGATAACTAATTGAGCTGCTTCTGGTTTACCAGCTCCAAGTTCGTTGGAGATCCGAGTGCTACACAAGATTATTTATTTGCAGTCAGTGAATCCATACAAATATATAAGCTTAAAGAAAGTCTGCATTATTATGAAATATAGTGCACAGTGGCATGGGTAAACACTAGCAAAAGGTTCAAAACTGACCTTGCAGCAACACCAAAACCATATTGTATGAGATAGTGCGCTGTAGTAAATGCTAAGCTGTTGCCAATGTCGAGAAGGTAACTAAGTTAGGCAAGCCAAAACTCACAAATCGCAGAAATGACGTACGTATCAATTTAAACATACCATATGGATAAGACCGATGTCTCTAACTCTGGATTTGGTAGTAGTCCTCCAAGCAATATGATTAACTCAAATGTCCACCACTCCAAGCTACACGTATGGACATCGTAAAAAGTCAAAAACTTAGAATATCATAGAGATTGCAGAGAATTCACAAATAACTACAAAATCAAAATGTAAACCGAAAGGTGATTGATAAATTACCAGACCATGACAGCAGAAGGAATAGCGTATTGGAAGAACTTCCTTATAGTTAAAAATACATCCTTCGAGAAGGAAGGCCGAGTTTTAGCACAGGATGCAGAATACTTCACATAAAGTAGAAGCAAGATGACATTCACCCAGTACGATATACCAATCGAAATCGCTGCTCCAACACTTCCAAGCTCTAACTTGAATATAAATGCCCAAGTGAGAGGCAAATGGAACAACAGAGACGCTACCGTAGTCCAAAGCATAGGAAAAATTAGACTCTGAATCTGCAAATATCGAATGAGAGACGAAAGAATGGCGTATGGAAACAGCGAAGGGATGAGCCAAATGGAATACTTTCCAGCTTCAACAGAGATTGCAGGGTCTTGGCCAATCCATATCAAAAGGTCTCCCGTGTAAACCCATAAAACACAAATCGGTAAGCATGCTAATGAGAGCCATATTATGGAACCATAAGTATAAGTCCCAACTTTCCGATATTGCCCAGCTCCATACGCCTGTCCGCAAAGCGTCTCCAACGCGCAAGCCATTCCAGTCTAGTTTCAACATATAACAATTGCCATACGTAGAAAAAGCGTAGCATCAGCAAAAGAAAACCAATCAACAGCATAAAACAAATAATAATGCACTAAAAACCATTAACTCGTCTAATCGAAAACAGGGTAGAATATAATTTATCAGAATCAGGCAGATACAGAGTTCATCAATCCATACGCGATATTCGATTACTATGTCGTAAATCCTCACAATATCAACGAAAACCAGACACATAAATTACTAGTACAACGAGGTTGAAGCAGCTTACAATGAGACTGTATCCAGTAACGTTTGTAAGAGAAGTAGCAATGGAGGCGCTCGAAAGCGCCAGCTCGCTAATATGGCCCAACATCATCATCGACACAGCGCGCAACATGTACTGCGACACCGATACAACAACCATGGGCATGGCTATCATGTTCACCTTCTTTAACTCGTTAAAAAAGGCTTCCCTTTTCGTCGTTGGTGTACGGCCATTCTCTGTTTCATCGTACCTGGGTAAGAGGAGAGGCGCTTCCGGTCCCATGGCCTGTTGGTCGGAATCGGAAGCCGCAACCTTAAGAGACCTGTAGTATACAACAACTTATATGAATTGAAAATTGGAATCGTGTTGTGTTTTTTTATATGGGTTTTTTTAGTTACTTTTTTTGTTATTATTATTGAAAAGGATATTGTGGCCTTTACGTAATGTTGGTCGTCAATGGCGGTAATATTATTAAGCCGGGATACGATGTTTGGGAATTGGGAATTTTGTTTTTATTGTGGAAATTCACATATAGGACAAAGATGAATTTTTTGTTTTCCCACTTCAGTAATTAGTAATTACAATTAAGTACAAAAGGAATTTCCTTTTTTTATATAAATATATGAGATATTATAGGTTATATTGTTAAAATGTAATTATTAGAATCTAGACGCATCGAAAATCTTATCTTATTTAGATGATTAACACAAAAAGGAAGATGGTGCTAACTAGATACCTTACTCATCAAAAAAAAAAAAAATAATAATTATCTTACTTAGAAGATATGTCCAAGAAGGAAGACTATGCTAGCTAGGTGCCTCGAAAATCTTATCTTATTTAGAAGATTAACACAAGAAGAAAGACGACGCTGACTAGAAACCTCAAAAATCTTATTTTACCTAGAAGATTAACACAAGAAGAAAGACGACACTCACTAGACGCCTCAAAAATCTTATCTCATTTAGAAGATTAGAACAAGATGGAAGACGACGCTGACTAGACGCCTCGAAAGTCATATCTTACTTAAAAAAATTAGTACATATCCAACTCCCACCTGCGAAAATTTGACACGCTCCCAAATATTTGTCAAAATTATATACGGCCACGATGTATATGAAGTATAGTTACCGCCATTCGAGGAAAGAAGACTACGCCCCCCCCCCCCCCCCCCCTCGGTGTTGGAGTAGAGAGTTTCTTTTGAAAAAAAATAGAGAAAAAGAAAACTAAAACCCCCAATTCTTGTGCCCCTAACATAACCCCCTCAATTCCTTATAGATTCAAGAGTGAGACTTTTTTAATCTATGTAAAATCTATCTTTCCTCCCCTCCTCAACCCCCACCCCCCCCACCCCCAACCACCGTTCCCCTTTGTATGACCCAACAAGATGTGGCCAGGTCCTAGCTCACATAATTTCTCATACGACAAAGTTGCCAGCGCACTGATCGCGCTATCGTGGTTTTAGTTCTTGTTTTTCGTCCTAAGACGGTGTACAAAATCTTATTTCTCACACTAAGATTTCTTAATCCGTACATTCGAATATAAAGATTAAATCAAAAATAAAATATGTACATAAATTTTAAATGATTAAATATAGGGTTGTGCATTTGGATCGGATCGGATCGAATCAACACTAGTAATTGATTTCGATCCTTGCAAAATGAAGATTGAAATCAAATCAATTTAAAACGATCCGATTCGATCCAAAATTAATTGATTTCGATGTGATTTGATTCGATTTTGATCTATTTTTGTTTTTTGTTTTCCTTTTTATTTTAATATTAAAGAACAAGTATTATATAACTTTTTTTATTTTGCATCTAAAAAAAAATAAAAAAGCTTAAATAAACATGGATACAATAATAATTTATAACAAATTCACATACATTAGTGGGCTTCTCATTACAAAATACTAACCTAATGTTCAAAATAGAAACCCAAAAAAAGAAGGCAAGCCGTCGTTAATACTTAATAATTATTAGGTTACAAACTTACAATTCAAAATTTGACATATATAAGATACAAAAATATTACAACTTTTGAGAAAGAAAAACGTGTGAAGTGTTAATACTTTAGTTAATATATTAAGTTACTTAGTAGAAGTTCATTAACATTATATATATTTTATTATTTACTAACTTAGTTTAGTATATTATTATATATGTATATATTTAAAAAATAAGATGAGTATTCGATTAAATTCGATATTTAATCTCTAAAATCGAGAATCAGATCAAAGGGAGGTTCAACCCTAAGGCATAAAAGTCTGATCAAATATTCGATTCGATTTTTTAAATTATTTGATCGATTTTCAACTGATTTTATCGATTCGATTTTTTTGCACAACCCTAATTAGGCATATTTCTTTTGTTGTTTCATCTTAATAATTTAGAAAATATTATATAAAAGTAATAATCATGAATGTATATATGACAAACTCAAATATACAAAATTATATATTAATATTAATTATTTTTTGGTTTTTATAAACGCATTAAGCTTATTTTGAAATTAATTTATTTATGCGGCGGACTTATGTGACTCTTAGGCCATGTAGCAGGCTAGCAGCTCATGTATTTAAATGGTTTTTGACATAAAACGACCTAAAATAATTTTTTATTTATTTTAAATAACACTGATTTTGAAAGTAAACAAGAGATTTGTTTGATATGCACCGGGTGGCGGGTGGTGCCTCCTGCAGTCACAGATGGGTGTGCCCCACGTGGGCTCAGTACATGTGGGCCCCATCCCTCTTTGATTTCAGAAGACATTACGGGCGGTACATATCAGATCCCACCCCTCTTTAAAAGTTGATTGGTCATTTACTTACTTCAGATTCTCCTTGTTGTACTTATTACTTGCGTTTAATTAATTCCCTTATATATTCTTGGGGAATACGTAAATTTTGTGTTCTCCACGTTTCCGCGTGCAAGCCAGTAGACAATCGGACGACGTCTTTCTTTCTTTAGTTTTCTTTTCTTATTTTAGCGTTATTGGAATTATTAGTTTATTACAGAGAGCAATACATGCAGGACTTTGTTTTTTTTTTTTTTTTGTTAAATGAGTTATGAAGACATGCAGAATCAATATAGCCAATAACGTTTGCTTAGTAACAACTCATAAGAGACAAAATAGAGCATTTTTAATGGATGTTGCTATAAAAAATAAGAATGCTTAAAAATTATTTTCACTTCCATTCAGAATTCAAATTGGCCTATATTACAATTTACAAGGCAGCTGTTTTTTTTTTATCATATGCATTTTAAGTTTTTTCTTTACTATTTTTGTTTATTTTGTGCCTGAAATCATATTCATACATACATATATATATATATATATATGTATATATAAATTAATTAAACATCTGTCTGAAAATTTTACTTTTTAAAAAGTACTTGATATAATATATATATATATATATATATATATATATATATGATAACACAAGGAAATACGAATCCTATTACGAAACGGTAGTTAACGCATTAAAGATGTAGCTGACACGGAGCCCCTCGAAAACCGTATCCATTTCAAGATCAATACGCATTCAAGATTGAGCTGACAAGGAGCCCCTCGAAAACTTTATCCATTTCAAGATCAGTACGCAATAAAGCCGAAGCTAACTAATGAACCCCTCGAAAATCTTATCCCATTTCAAGATCAGTACGCATTAAAACCAAAGTTGACTCGGAAGCTCCTAAAAATTATTATCTCCTCATCAAGACACAGGATACGTGTCAAAGGCTGATTAGAGCTAGCTCTCACCTCTATTCGAGGACATTTACCTAGGAACCTATTCTGAAAAGTCTATATATATGGCCCCCACTCTTCTTCTTTGTAATCAAAGACTTCGGTCTGCCATGTATTATTACTCATGAAATAAACACTTAAAATATTCTTCTCTTTTATTTATAATTTTTAATCTTTGAACCGGGAAAAGGCCAACCCTTCATATCGTTATAATTCACCCATCATCAATATATATATATATATATATATATATATAAGTTAATATAAAAATGTTGTTCGTTTCTACAACGTACCATATTCGAATATTAGAAAATTTCTTTAATTATTTGACAAAAGTATGATTTTTTTATATGAATTTGACAAAAGTGTTATTGATAACAACAAAGATAAAAAAAGGACAGTTAAATGATTATTTTATGTTGATAAAATAAACATCGGAGGAATTTTTCCTTTTGATGAGAATACATTAGAGGAAGTTAAGTTTGAGACAAATAACTTATATTTTTATATTTTAACATTAACACATATTAACATTAACACATATTAGACTAGATAGTTTTTTTAGTCACCAAGACTACTTTTTGTATACATATATATATATATATATATATATATATATATATATAACATTATAATGAATGAGAAGGCAAGACCAATATTATAATCTTACATAGTATCAAGCCTCCTCTCTCTCTAAATGTCTAACCCTAGCGATGCTACCCTAAAGGACTCAACCGCCACCTCTTCTAACATGGCCGCCGCCACCACCTCCTCTCCCTCCTCTAAAATTCTCCCGGCCCTCACGATCACATATATCTACAACTTTATTCCTATCGTGCTCGATGTTGAATCTGGATAATATAATTCTTGGTCTGAATTGTTCAAGATTCATGCACTCGCCTTCGAAGTCACAGATCACCTCTTTTCCGATGAGGTCGATCCTCCCTCTGACGACTCCATTGAACTGCGCATGTGGAAGCGCGTTGATGCCCTCGTCCTTCAATGGATTTATGGCACCATCTCGAATGATCTTCTTCACACGATCATCGAGAAAAACGCCAACGCTCTCTCTGCTTGGGTCCGTTTGGCTGAATTATTTCAAGACAATAAGAACTCCCGAGCCGTTCACCTTGAGAGCCAATTCTCGTCCACTACTCTCGACAAATTTTCCAACGTGGATGCTTACTGTCAAAAGTTAAAGATGCTCGCTGACCAACTTGCTAATGTTGGTGCCCCCGTTTCGAATTAGAGGTTGGTTCTCCAACTTGTGGCGGGACTCAACGAGACATATGGTGGTATTGCAACTCTCATTCAACAAAGTGATCCACTTTCACTTTTCTCTAAGGCTCGTTCCATGCTTACTCTTAAGGAAACGAGCCTTGCAAAGCGAGTTGCACGCACTACCACCGAGTCTGCCCTTGTCACGGGACCACCTTCCTTGGACGGATCTGCACTGCAGTCTGATCCTTCCACCACACATGACAACCGTCTCAACGCTCGCGGGGTTGGGGTCACGACTCCTATCGCGGTTGAGGCGGGCGTCATACGGGTCGTCGGGGTGCACCATACGCCTCCTCTCCTATTTGGCAATGGCCGTACCCCCTACCCGTCCTACAACCTAGCATGGACCGCCCCGCCTTCATCGTACCCGACCGCACCACGTTCGCCCGCATTGCGCAGCCCCGACATCCTTGGCCCGCGGCCCGCGCAAGCCTACTACTCGGCCCCCCTCCGCTCATGTAGCCCTATGCCCCCACGGACATAGCTGATGCCATGCACACCCTCTCACTCACCCCTCTGGATGAGTTGTGGTATATGGACACTGGTGCCTCTTCTCATATTACATCCCAACAAGGTACGCTCTCATCTATTTTAATACGAGCACCAATCATGGCATAACTGTTGGTAGCGGTCAATCCATCCCAATTCGTGGTTACGGTAATACGGCTCTTACTCCTTCTTTCCCACCCCTTGCCCTCAATAATGTCTTGCATGCTCCAAATATTATCAAAAATCTTGTGCCGGTTCGGAAATTTACTAATGATAACTCTATGACTGTGGAATTTGATCCTTTTGGTTTCTCTGTGAAGGATCTATGGACGGGCACCCGACTTATGAGATGAAATAGCACTGGCGACCTCTACCCCATCTCCACATTGGCCTCTCTTCCTTCCGCTGCTCCGCCTATGGCCCTTGCCGTTCTCTCTCCTACTCTTTGGTACGCCTGCCTAGGTCATCCGGGAACATCCGTCCTTGATTGCTTACGGCATATAGATTCCATCCCTTGTCATAAAGCATCCAAGTCCTTGTGTCTGTATGGTCCTCTTAGCAAGCATATTAGACTACCATTTATTTCTCGTTTTCTATTACTTATTTTCCTTTTGATATTGCTCATAGCGAATTATGGTTGTCGCCTATTTTGAGTTCGTTTGAACATCGTTTTTATGTTTTATTTTTGGACAATTTTTTTCAACTTTTACTTTATTTAGTAACTTTGTCAAAACTCAATTTGAACGAAACATAAAATCGTTTCAATGTGACAATGGTACTGAATTTAATAACCACTTATTTCATAATTTCTGTGCGAATCATGGCATTCAATTTCGATTTTTTTTGTCCTTACACATCTTCACAAAATGGAAAATCCAAAAGAAAAATAAGAACAATAAATAATATGGTTCGCACTCTTCTTGCCCATGCGTCCGCCCCTCCCTCTTTTGGCGCCACGCACTTCAAATGGCAACATATTTACTAAATATAGTTATATACTCCCCTCTAAACGTTTGGGGGGTCAAAACTCCTCTTCAACTCTTATATCAAAAACATCCATCTTATGCACATATTCGCGTTTTTGAGTGTTTGTGTTATCCACTCGTCCTTTTCTCTTGATCACCTCGACCACTGCCTTGAGCCATACTATTATGGCCTCTCTCAACTCGGAGTTTGCTATGACGTATTTAAGTCCTTTGAGTTTCTTCTTGAGGGTTTCTGTCACTCGAGACTCTAAAGGGTTATTTCTCTCTCAAAAGAAGTATTCTATGTGTTAACAGTTATTTTGAGGGAGGAGTGGGATACAATGCCTTTGCCTGAGTTTTAAAAGAACTAAGTTGTTCTCTCGTCTTTCGGGGAGTCCCCTTTTTATGGGGCAAACATTTGTACAAGTGAGATCTTTTTTTGGGACAGATGTCCAATATTAGGGGAACAAGTATTGAATTACTGTTTCATTTTTTGACAACAGTCTTTGAGGAGGCTGACATAGCTTCTGAGTGTGTGTGTCATCGGGTAAGTTTTGGGCAAGTGTCTTCTGACTGTTTCTTGAGGATGCTGAAATGGATCCCGGGTGTGTTTGTCATCGAGTACGTTTGGACAAGTGTCTTCTATGTGCTGAGTCGGCCTTGTGATGGTCTTGTCATTTCAGGAGGATAGAATTGTTGACGTATATCGTCCTTTTTTGTTCCGATACTCTGCTTTGCGATAGTTCACGATAGGTGAAAACCATGGTATCTTTGTTTCACGATAGGTAAGGAGTTTATCCGATAGATAATACCCCTTTATGTTTATTTCTCTTTTTCTCATCCACGATGGTATGGGCCACGAGTGACAAGGTAAATACGAGGTTATCGGATCGCTAGAGGGCTTTCGTGAAGCTATTTAAAGATCTTGATGCCTCGCGCAGGATGTGTACTCTGTGAAATACCTATGACTAGGGATAGAACACCGTATATCCAATATTTGGAAGAACATTTAAGTCCACTGATATCGGAGGTGATCTTCGTGATGTTTTAAGAGGCATCAAGGAGTAGGTACGAGGCTTTTGAAAAAAGCGCTACTGTTAACAGTAGCCCCCCAATTCCTATTGTCTTCTTTTTGAGAAGTCAATAGGAATTTTGAAGGGAGTTATGTTGTTCTTTTTTTTCCTTTATGTGATTATAGATAAATACGTATTTATGTATTTATTATATATATATATATTAATATTTTTTTATGTGACATCAATTACTAATGTCGTATCCCTTGGGAGTGGTGCGTAACAGGCAGTTACGTCTCTTCATTTGTGGGAGGTGTAACGGTCCAAATTTGTTGGCACTTGTGCCACTACAGAATGTGGCTTTTAATGATGGGCGTCGTGGGATGTGAAGAGGGTTTAGTGGGTAATTAATACCCACTCGGGCCTAGGGTTATAAATATCCATTTTCCCCTCAAATTTATTTTCACCCTTGCAATCTTCCAATTACTCTCTCTTCCATAGATTTTTCTGCAACCTATCAGCTTTTCAAGCTTTCTCTATTTTAATGGCGTCCTTTTCTAACACCGATTTGGTATCCACCGCTTCCATTTCCAGCGCTGTTGGGTGCTCCTCGGCTTCTGATCCACCCGTAATTTCTCGAAAGAGAGGCGCGACGGTGGCGATGGGGGCAGGTGGTGGCAGGAGTGCCAAGAAGGAGAAGAAGTCTAAGAAACAGTCCGACAAGGGTGGCGCTCCCCGATCTACTCAAAAGGTTGAGGCCACTGCTAGCACTGCTTCTCAGGAGGAGATTAAGAATATGTGCCTCGAGTATGATGCGTCTGGTCGGAACGTGACGGTGGTGATTCCGTCGGCGTACCAGAAGGGTAATTCTCCTCCTGCCAAGCACCTCACGGTGTACTATTATCAGGTGAGGGCGGGGCTGCGTTCATTCTTCCCACCCTTCTACTGCGAGATTTTTAAGTTCTGTAATGTGTGCCCAAGCCAGCTCACTCCCAACTCCTTTACAACGTTAGCACTGTTTGTTTTTTGGTGCTTGGTGAGGGGAATTGAGTGCACGAAGGAGAGGTTCTTCGCCATCTTCGAGATGAAGCTTTCTCCGGGGAGGGCTCATTTCTATTACTTCAGTCACCAGAATAAGGACGACCGTATCTCCGAGGGCAATGTCAGTTCGCACAGTACCTGGAAAAATAAGTTCTTCTACATTTGCCTTACCGAGGGTGAGTGGGACATGACTTATACCTGGAGGGAGCCCCAATTCCCGGAGAGGGTTATAGATGATATCTTGATATTCTCACCAGTATTTGCAGCGAAGCCCTTAGTTGAATCGGAGAATTTTTCTGCTCTCCATCGGACCGCGGGTTTGCGGTATATTGCTCCAATAGATAGGATTGAGAGGCCTTTGGCTATCCCCAAGGGTTACACCAGTGCCTTTGGTAAGTTTTGTATGTTCTTTGCCCTCGTAAAATTTTGAAATTCTTTGGCATATTGTCTGAATTTGATCTTTTGGCAGTGGAGGCTTTAGGACAGTTTATGGTGGACGGTGCTAGTAACTATGGCGAGGCGCAAGGTCCTGAGGATATGGGGACTCAAAAAGGTGTTTTGATATCGAGGGAGGTTGAAGTTCCTGCTGCCGCGGAGACTAATGTTGAGCGTGTGCGGACTCGTTCTACGGTCTCAACGACTTTATCTCGGTCGTCGAGTGGGACATCGGACACTCCGGAGGAGGGTGGTTTGGATGTGACTTCAACAGATGCACTCATCGTGGGGGCTTTTTCGCTAGGGGAGGCGGAGGACGACGTGGGGGTTGGTGGGATGCCATTACCATCACTCAGCGTTACTCTTCCTATTCCCATGGATCCTGTTGGGGGGGGGGGGTTATGATGGGATCGCCGATGGATTCGGTGGACGTACTATTGGCAACTCCCCCCTGATACTACCGCTCAAGCCAAGGGTATGTGTCTTTTCTGGATTTTTTAATATGTGTCAAGAGATTTTATTTTGCTCTATTTTGTAATTATGAAAAGTGATTTTGATAGATAAAGGGAAGGCTCTTGCGACCGAGGACGATGGGGGTGTCATTAATGGAGAATGCTCTTGATTAGGGTAAGTTCCTAAGTTTTGGTATTTCCCTTCCCACTTATGAGTTTATGAGTTAGGGAATAGTTTTCTTATTGAGGGTATGGTTGATACGCAGGGGGTGAATTTTTTAACTTCGAAGGGGAGTCTTTTCCCTCGGGTCCCTACGTTCCTCCATTGGCTCTTGTTTCCAAGAAGGCGGTTTTTCTGTTAAACGAGCTGATGGCCGCGACACCGTTTTTTGCCGATCGCCCCACCCCGAGTTCACTGGAAGTCATTCAATCCGATAGTCCAATGGTCACTCGGGTCCTACTATCAGAGGGGGTATCGTTAAGGAGACCTTCATCCTTCAATATTCCTACTTTGGGGCAGGTGCCTGGCTCGGGTGAGGTTGAGGCAACTCTCTGGACCATATCCCGATTCATGGCTTCCACCAACTCACTATCGATGGATGGGTGGTAGTTTATGCAGGCATGTACTAACTGGATTGCTACACTGGTAAGCCCTTTCTCCTTTTATCCATTCCTCTAGGGTTCGATGTTTGGGTCCTTATATTTTTTTATTTTTGTTTTTAGGCGCCTAAAGTGCTTCCTCTTGTTTTACTCGAGGTTGAGAAGTTGCAAAAGGCTTCTGCTATGGCTGAGGAGCAGTCTCAGAAGATGGAGGAGGAAAATAGGGCTCTACGGGAGAGGGTAGAGAAGCATGACGTGGCCTGGCCAAAGGCCACGAAGCAGATTCAGGAGTTGGGGGCCGAAAACAAGTGGCTCCAGTATTCGATATTGAAGATGGAGTCATCGGGTTTGGTTCTGAAAGAGAATGTGGGATCTCTTGAGGAATAGAAGGCATCGAGAATGCTAAGGCAGAAAGAGTTGGAGCAGAGTCTATCTCAAGCTCTTTTCTGAGTGGAGACTCTTATAGAGGAGATAACGAAGACTCCAGTCTCGGAGGGCATTTCCCCTGAAGAACTGCAATAGAAGTTGGATGTTGCTGCTAAACAGGCCGAAGAGGAGACACTTAGCCAGGTCCAGGAGATTTATGCCCGTAAGAATCACGGGTTCTTGATAGGGCACGTGTTGTGGGGGTTCCTCCAATGCTTCGGTCAAGTGCGTAGGAAGATTGCTCCCAACGCTGATCCACGTCAGATAAACATTCTGGAGATGCAGAAGCCTACGCTGGATCAAGCCTTTTCCCTTTTCGTGAAGTACATCTCCCATTTTTCTCCTTTCTCTACCGCTCATGCCCGAGTTCCTATCGCTGTTGTTTTTCCAAGGCCCGTTGTTCGCCCTTCGATGCTGCCATCTTCAACCACATAATCAGTAGCTGGTCCCTCTTGTGCCCGTCCTCCTACGAGTGCCCCGACCCCGCCGTCTTAGAAGTTTCCTTTTTTTTTCTTTCTTTTAATATAATGATGATTATTTATATTTTTTTTTGTTTTTAATGAAATTTGTCCTTTTGTTCATGTTCATCTTTATAATTATCCGAATTAAATGAAGTATAATGCATTCCTGCATTTTGGGAACTTGAACTCCTTTTTTTTTTTTTTTTACTTTGGATAACTTTGCAAAAGTTGAACCTTATCTTAAACATTTAACAAAGTTACTGCGTGCCCTCGTCCCCTCCTTGCATGAAGTGTGCGAGAATAATCATCCCGTTGACTTTGGAAGGAGACGACATGTTGCTCTTCGTACCTTTTCTTGATTGGCTGTGATCACCGCGAAATCCGAGTGGTTCTTCCTCTAGGGGTGGGTCCCTTTCTCCCGCTATATATTATTTCTTCTTCTGAACCATCATTTTCACCAAATCCCAATGTACCTCACCTGTTAACATCACCTTTTTTTCTGGCTTCTCTTTTACTTAGAAAATGAGTGCTTGTCCCTTTGTTTTTTGGATTTCTATACTGTTTGAACTTTTTGTCAGATTGGCTAGAAAAAAGTCTAACCTTTTGTGATCCTATCATGACATTTCCTCGTTCCTCTCGCAATCAAGGGGACCTTACTCCCCTTCAAAGATCTCCTTCTGTATATTCGGTGCGATGTACTTCAAGTGAAACTCTTATGTCACGCTCTAGGCGTCCAGAGGGTGATTTGTCCCCTGCCGTGAGGGGTCATTCTCCTACCCCCCCCCCCCCTTCAACGCGACTTCATGCAGAAATGCTGTTATCGCACAAGATAAGAGAAGTATTTATGAATAGGGTGGCATACCTTCCGATAGACCATTTTTTTTGTGTTCCATACGATCACGGTGAACCCCTGGGCGTTGATTAGCGGGGGTCGAGTGGGGTCGGCAGAGAGCGTCGAGTCCATGGACTCAGTAGCGACGTTGTTTGTTGAATATAGCTTGGATTTGGATGCGTATGATATGGTGCTGGCTAGGGCTGATCAGCGAGCGTATGACCCCCCCGCATGGTATATGACAATATACTCAGATCAAGTTCGTTGTGGCTTGCGCTTGTTTTTCATCCTTCTCTACGGTCTATTTTTCAATATTGTCAAATCTGTCCGAGCTAGCATATGCCCAACTCTTATCGCTACTTAGTGGGCTATGTTCTTTGCAGCGGGCTCCTGGATTTACCTCTTACCCCTTACCGCGTGGGGTGTATCTTCCTTTTGTGCCCTTGCGCCCTTTTTTAGCTTGGTGTATCGTGACCAACGCCATTCCTTTACAACCATCACTAGGCGTGTTACTCCTCGGGATGATTGGAATAATCGTTTCTTTTATTTGAGGCCTCGGAGGGGAGTCACTTCCTCGTGGGGAGTGCCCATCCACTGGGGACTGGGATACGTGGTTTCAAGCCCGAAAGTTGTGGTTCATGAGCTGGAGGCTTTGCAAGAAATCCATCTGTTTACTGGGAGTTACGACATATGTGGTTTGTTAGAGCTATCGGATGCCCTTACTCTGGCTGGTTTGCAAGAGGGGTAGGCTGCACAGGAGCTACTTCAGCGCTTGCTGCACACTGATTTTTTTTTCCGTAATGTTCCCACTTGGCTTTTGTCTTGTGGTCCTTCGGGGTATACAAAATTCTAACCTTGTTTCTCTTGTATAGGGTCTGTGATGGATTTCTTTGCTATTAGGACTCCCGATGGAGTGTCCGCGAGCAATGGGTCTGAAGGGATACCTAAAACTGAGGAGAGGGAGGGATCCCAGTGTTCAGACAGGGGATTAACCTTGGCGCGTGGGGTTGTGGGTTACCATTCTTTGTCGACATTCGAGGACTTCCTTCTGTTTCCCGGGGAGCCAAGAAGCGGCAGTGGGAACTTCTTCCTGATAGGTCTCGGGGGCGAGGGAGCCTCCGGTGGCTCCGAGCCCTTTGCCTTCGTTGGAGTTGAATATATGTCATGTCGAGGAGGATAATGCTCAGAAGGGTCCTCCTGGATTCCGAAGAGGTATCGTGAACGTGATCGAGGAGCAAGTGTCGTCTTCCCCCGATACGCCATCACCGATTGCAGGGGTGGAACAGGGAGATGGGTCAAGGGGTGTGGAGCGGTTTCTAGGAATCAATCCTGATGTGCTTTTCTGCCGGTATTTCTTGAGTGGATTGTTTAATAGGTTGGATTGTACTCAGCTGAACGCCCTTCCTTTGTCGTCTCTGCAAGATTTGGCCTGTAAGGATATTTGTGAAGTATATCTCTCTTCTTTCTCATTTTGAATTTTGATATTTAATTTAATGTCTATCTGACTCTTCATTTGGTTGGCCTTCCTAGCTTTTTATGGTGATCAATGCAGTGGGTTCTCGGAGAGATCAAATTTCTGCTGAGGCGGAGCTGATATACCACCATCGGGACGATTTAGAAAGAAAGCTCTTACTGACTAGGCAGAAGGTTGAGCAGCTTCATGTTGATAGTGAGGCGGCGAGGGAGATTTATCATGGCACTTTAAAGGATTTAGCTGAGAAATCTCGGGATATGGATAGGTGCTTATCACTGGAGCGGGCACGAGTGGTATGTCTATAAGAGAGAGTAGAGGATTTGCGAGGTCAACTACGAATCTTGGAGGAGCGACTTTCCTTTATCTCGACAGAAAGAGATGTGACCACCCGGAAGTTGTTGGAGGTGATGCAGAAGCAGGAAGTGGCGTTGGTGTTAGCGCGAACTCAGGCGATCATGGATATATCCAATGCATTGGCCCCTCGGGACATGCTCAAGGAGGAATTCCGGGATATGGTGCGTATCGGGTTATAAGTTGTGCGAGGAAGCTGTATGATCATTACCTGGGTTTCCTGTCACCCTGGTTATTCCTCACCTGAATTTGCCCAAGCTTCCCCATACTTCCCTGGCTATGTCTTCAGGGACGGTGCCTGTGTCGGGAGGCTTGGTCGTGACCTCAGTAGACCTAGCTGAGCTGATGGAGCTCTCCGAGGAACATTGTCGTCAATTGATCAGGGAGGGAAAATGCCCCCGTGAAGATCCTTGAGCCTCGTGGTCTTTGTTCGAGAGTACTTGACAATGTAAAAATTGTTATATTCGTCTTTCGACGACATATATGCTCGATGTCCTATTTCCTCTTTTTTTTTGTAATAGATGGTGTAATAAGATAGGTTTGCCGGTAGCCCTCGGGGGACCGTTCTTTTGTAATGGCAAGGCTATCCCTTTTCAATAATAACACATGAACCATCTATTGTAAAGATTGTTTTATTTATTTACAAAAGGGGTATGCCCTCGTACAAAGTGTAGGTATACTAAGCGTAATATTTTATTAGGTTGTAGGTATTCTAGGTGTTAGGGAACACCTTTCCTTCATCGTTCTCCAATAAGTAGGTGCCCCCCGATGATCTTAGCTATTTTGAATGGTCCTTCCCACCTTGGTTGGAGTTTCCCTATATTCTTAGAGGGTTCCGCTCTTCTAAGCACGAGATCTCCTACTTGGAATGTCTGAGTTCGGACGTGAGTATTGTAATATCGCGCCATGTGTCCTTTATATTGTTCCATGCGGACGGATGCCCGAGCTCTTTTTTCCTTAAAGAGGTCCAAGGCCAAGACTAGATTTGAGCTATTGCCTACGTCCTCGTATTCACGAACCCTCCAGCTCTCTATTACCACTTTTGGTGGTATGATTGATTCACTGTCGTAGGTCAGGCTGTATGGAGTTTCCCCAGTGGCCGTTCTCGAAGTGGTTCGATAAGCCCATAAGATTCCTGGGATTTCTTCCACCCATCTGGCCCTGTGCCAGTCTAACCTTGTTTTTAGATTCTTCAACAGGGTTTGGTTAGTCCTTTTTACCTGTCCATTGGTTTGGGGATAGCCTACGGAGGCGAAGCGATGCTTGATTTCCCAGTGGTCGCGCCATTTTTCCAGCTCTTGGCTGGTGAATTGGAGCCCGTTATCGCTGACCAAACATCGGGGGATGCCGAAACGACATATAATACTCCTCCATAAAAAGTTGATAACAGCCCCTGAGGTAATATTAGCTAGGGGCTCTGCTTCCAGCCACTTGGTGAAATAGTCCACGGCTACTAGCAGGAATTTCTTCTGACCTAGGTTGGGGATCAAAGGTCCCACGATATCAACTCCCCACTTAGCAAAAGGGCATGGAAGCGGTCCCGATACCCAGGGAACTGCAGGTTGGTGGACTCAGCGGGCGAAAGTTTGGCATGACTTACATCGTTTAACATGCTCTTGGCAATCTTGTTCCATCGTGGGCCAATAGTAACTCTGGTGGAGGATGCATCCCGTTATACTTTCACTCTCGGTGTGGCTACCGCAAGTCCCCTCGTGAATTTCCTGGATAACTTGTTCCGCCTCTATACGGCCTAAACATCTAGCGTGGGAATGAGAGTAGGATCGGCGGAAGAGTTTTCCTTCGTGAAGGAAGTAGCGGGCAGTTTTACGGGCCATTAATTGTTGTTCAGCCTTGTTGGTAGTATGATCTTCCGGGTGTTCCAGATACGCTAGTATTGGGGCCATCCATTCACTCCCTAGAGGTTGTTTCGTGGCATGTACTTCCTCAGCTTCAGATTTTTCGGAGGTGAGAGCTTGGAGAGGTGTAATACGGCGAGTGTGTATGGTGGCAATTTGGGAGGCGATCTTAGATAGTGTGTCGGCATCTTGGTTATCAGAACGTGGAATTTTCTTGACTTCACAGCTTTCAAACTATGAACTCCTTGGGCGGACTGCTTGCAGGTAGTCACACATCCTTTCTTCTTTTGCCTTATAGGCACCGTTAACTTGTTGTACGATGAGTTGGGAGTCACTATGTATTATTATTCTCTTAATTCCTCCCTCTTGGGCCAGTCTTCTACCTATTAGCAGGGCCTCGTACTCCGCTTCATTATTAGATAGGGGATAGTCGAGTCTGACAGCGAAATATAGAGTCTCTTCTTCTATCTCGGTATTGGACAAGATTATCCCCACCCCGCCATGTGTGGCCGTGGCGGATCCATCTACGAACATATGCCATAAGGGCGGAGTCTGAATAACCTTGAGGCTCATCATTTCCATGAGGAAATCGGCTAGTACTTGAGCTTTGATCGAGGTCCTAGGAGCGTAGGAGATATCATACTCCGTGAGTTCAATGTCCCATCTAATAAGCTAGCTTGAAGTTTTGGGTTTATTGAGGATGGTGCGTAGGGGGTATTTGGTTAACACCATGACCGGGTGAGAGAGGAAATAAGGGCGCAATTTACGCGTAGTGTGATTAAGGCTAACAATAATTTCTCAGTTTGTGGGTATCGTCCTTCGGCTTCTTGCAGTGTTTTGCTGACGTAGTACACATGGCGGTGTTCTCTATTATGTTCCTTGACTAGTACAACGCTCACAACCTCCTCCCCAACCGCCAAATATACAAACAACTCTTCTTGGGATGTAGGTTTTAGCAATAGCGGTGGGTGGGTCAAATAATCTTTTAGCTTTGTGAGTGCTTCATCACACCGCTCGGTCCACTAAAAATCCTTGATGTTCCTCAGGATTTTAAAGAAGGGTAGGCCATTATCGGCAGATTTAGAGATGAACCTGCTCAAGGAGGCCATCCTCCCCGTTAGCTTTTGGACATCCTTGATAGTTCGAGGGGTGGGTATGTCTAAGATAGCCTGGGCCTTTTTAGGATTCATTTCTATGCCTTTTTCCGTTACCATGAATCCTAGGAATTTTCCTCCCTTTATGCCAAAGGAACATTTATGGGGGTTGACTTTCATCCCGAATTAGTCCATGATAGCTAATACCTTGCAGAGATCTTCCAGATGGTCTTCTGTCCGAGGGCTTTTAACAATAATATCATCCACATATACTTCTATTGATTTTCTGATTAACCCTACAAACATGAGGTTTACCAGGTGTTGGTATGTGGTGCCCGTATTCTTCAGTCAAAAAGGCATTACCAAATAACAGAAGGTGCCGGCGTCCGTAATGAAGCTGGTTTTATCTTGATCTATAGTGGCCATCGGGATTTGGTAGTAACCTTGGTCCCCGTCCATGGTGGACAATAGGGTGCATCCGGCCGTGGAGTCTACTAGTTGGTCTATGTTGGGAAGAGGGTAGCAATCCTTGGGGCAGGCGTCATTTAGGTTTTTGAAATCAATGCACATCCGCCATCTACCCTCCACCTTGGGGACAAGGACCACATTGGCTAACCATTCCGGGTATCGGAGTTCATGAATCTGTCACAGGTTAAGCAGTCGTTGGACCTCAGATCGGATAATCTTGTTACTGTTTGGCCCCATGTTCCTTTTTTTCTGTTTGACAGGTTTGATTCCAGTTTTGACATTTAGGAAGTGCTGACAGATCCTTTCATTTATTCTTCCCGGGGGTCTTCCTTCCCAGGCAAAAAGAGGACAAAACTGTTTTACCATGAGTATCACTCTTTCTTCTACTCCAGGGTCCATTCTCGTCCCAATGCTGACAACCTTAGTAGGATCCCCCTCTACCATCTCAATCATCCTTAGCTATTCTACTGGTTGTACTTTCAACTCCTCCTCTAGTTTATGTTTTTTAAGGGGTGCAGTGGTGTCGCCTTCGTGTTCCGAGGGTATTGCATTCATGCGACACTCTCGAGCTTTGGCTTGGTTACCCCTGACTTCCCCTATGCCCGAGGGTGTTGATAACTTCACCTTTAGGTGAAGGGTAGAGGGGATGGCTTCAAACGTTCGTCTAGATGGCCGTCCACATATGGCATTGTACGTCCGAGAGGAGGCTTCTACCACCCAAAATTTGGTGTGTTCCGTGCGTCTCCAGGCGCCCTCTCCCCAGGACATGGGCAAGGTAGAGGTTCCCAAGGTGCGGCATGCTTCTATCGAGAAGCCAACAAGGGGAACGTCGACTGCCTCCAAGCGTTCTTTTTTCAACCCCATTGCTAAGTATGTGGGTAGGAAGAGGACATCTACTGAGCTGCCTGTATCTATGAGAATACGTTGGACTTCAATACCAAAAATTGTGGCTTTGATGACCAGCGGGTCCTCGTGAGGGTACACTATACCCTTTAGGTCATCGGGTCCGAAGGTAATAATAGGCAACTTGGTTCCTTGAATAGAGCATATGGGCGGCCCTTGATCTATACGTCGGGCTTCTTTTAAATATTTTTTCTTCTTTTCGGGGGGCGATATAGAGATATCCACTCCTTTGGTCATATTTATGGTCCGTCCCGAGGAGGGGTTTTCCTCATAGGATTCCAGGGGCGGGGGAAGTCCATGGTGGAAGGTATCTTCACGATACTTCGCATCGGGTCCTCTTTCCTCCGATGGTCCTTCAGACCGAATCCTCTTTCAAACGTTGGGCTTAAGCACTTGTTGTTTATTCTCTTTCAAGTAATTTCCCAAATATCCAGCGCTGAGTAGCCGGTGTATCTCAGTTTTTAAAGTATTGCAGGCATCTGTGTCATGTCCCCATGCTTTATGGTATTTGCAAAACTTACCTGAGTCTTTCTTATCGTGTGGCCTTTTGACTGGACGGGGCCATTGTAGGTCCACGCTTCCCCTCATAACGTTGAGGACTTCAACAGGAGTAATAGTCAAATGAGGCAATGACGTGGGTTGGAGATGCCGTTTTACTGGACCTCCATCGTCCCTTCGTCTCGGGGGTGTTTTTCCATCCTTTGCTTTATTCTGGTATTCCTTCTCCCACTCTAAGTCATTGTTTCCTGCCCGAATTTTGGAGTTTTCTGCCTCTTCTATGATATTGTAGGTTTCTGCTTTATGCATAAGTTCGTTCATATCTTTGACCCGATTACCCATGAGGTATCGGAAAAAGTCTCCGGTCCTCAGTCCTTGGGTTAGGATATCCGCAATAATTGAGGGGTTAGCGTTTGGCACATCTAAAGCCTCATCCGAGAAGCACTTCATATACTCTCTAAGAGATTCATCTTTATTTTGCTTGATTGTGAACAAATGGCTAGCAAATTTTTGATATCTCCGATTCCAAGCGAATTATCGTACGAACAAACATGCTAGTTGGTTGAAGTGAGAAATCGTGCCAGAAAGTAGATGAGAGAACCAAGCCTGGGCCCGGCCTGCCAGCGTAGTACGAGATACTCGGCAAAGGACAAAGTCGGGTGCCGAGGCTAGGTCCATGGTGGCTATATACTGGTGAATATGGTATTGGGGACCCCTTCCGTCCTTATCCCCTGTGTACAAGGGGAGATTATTGGGTCGCATCCCTGAGGGGACTAAGGCATGGGCGATTTCTGGGATGAACGGGGATCCATGGTAGACGAGTTCTTCCCCTGGGACCAAGGCATTGGCGATTTTTGGGATGAACGGGGATCCATGGTAGACGAGTTCTTCCCCTGGGATTATGTTTCTCTTTATGTCCCCCATCTCTCTTCGCAAGCTATTAACCATATTCCATAAGGAATCATCCACTCCCAAGGGATTAGGTAGTAACTGATGCTCTCGGGGATAAGGAAATCCCATCCCTTCGAAATCCCGGGGCCTTCTGCCCCTCTGGCCCTCTAAATGAGTCAGTCTCCCCCTGGTGTATGGAAATGGGTACCTTGAACCTGGGAGGCCGACTGGAAGTGGGACCTCCGATGGGATTCGTATTCTTTCGACTCGTTTTGTTCCCTACAAGATCGAAGAGGGGGTCCTTCTAGGGGGTAGGTTGTCTCTGGCTTGGCTCTTCCGGTGGCTCTCTACACGAGTTGCTCGAATGCGGCTCGGGGGATATTTATAAATTTCCTTCTTTCTGTTATAGGAGATGATTGAGCTTCGGAGGGCTCTCCTTGTACCTATTCGGTAGAGTTATGGGGATTACTCGGAGGGGTAACAGAGTGAGTCATGACTTCTTATGGGGAAATTTCCTTAAAACGTTCTCGAAGGCAAAATTTTATGGCGTTTCCACAGACGGCGCCATGTTGTTAACGGTTATTTATTTTTGAGGGAGGAGTGGGATATGACGCCTTTGACTGAGTATTAAAAGAACTAAGTTGTTCTCTCATCTTTCGGGGAGTCCCCTTTTTATGGGGCAAACACTTGTACAAGTGAGATCTTTTTTGTGACATATGTCCAATATTGGGGGAACAAGTATTGAATTACTGTTTCATTTTTTGACAACTGTCTTTGAGGAGACTGGCATAGCTTCTGAGTGCGTTTGTCATCGGGTACGTTTTGGGCAGGTGTCTTTTGACTGTTTCTCGAGGATGCTAACATAGACCCCGGGTGTGTTTGTCATTGGGTACGTTTGGACAGGTGTCTCCTGTGTGCTGAGTCGGCCTTGTGGGTGGTCTTATCATTTCACAAGGATAGGATTATTGACGTATATCGTCCTCTTTTATTCCGATACTACTTTGCGATAGTTCACGATAGGTGAAAACCATGGTAGCTTTGTTTCACGATAGGTAAGGAGTTTATCCGATAGATAATACCCCTTTATGTTTATTTCTCTTTTTCTCATCCACGAGGGTATAGGCCACGAGTGACAAGGTAAATACGAGGGTATTGGATCCCTAGGGGGCATTCGTGAAGCTATTTAAAGCTCTCGATGCCTCGCGCGGGATGTGTACTCTGTGAAATACCTATCACTGGGGATAGAACACCGTATATCCAATATTTGGAAGAACATTTAAGTCCACCGATATCGGAGGTGATCTCCGTGATGTTTTATAAGGCATCGGGGAGTAGGTACGAGGCTTTTGAAAAAAAACGCTACTGTTAACACTTTGGATATTCTTGAACGAGCCGGCATGTCTTCTTTCAAACCAACCCTTACTCCCGTTGACACGAAATCCAAGCTTGGTGTAACTCTCAACAGTGCCCCTTATTTGGATCCGACACTTTTTTTGTCTCTTGCGGGTGCTCTTCAGTATTTGACCTTTATCCGACCGGATATCTCTTATGCTGTCCAACATATTTGACTTTATATGCACGATCCTCGTGAAGCTCACATGCAAGCACTGAAACGTGTCTTGCGCTATATTCAGGGGACTCTTGCTCTCGGTCTCTTCATTCGGTCTTCCCCTCTCTCGACTCTTAAAGCTTTTATCGACGCTGATTGGGGAGGCGGCCCCAACACACGTCGCTCCACATCGGGTTATTGCGTATATCTTGGTGATAATCTTCTCTCTTGGTCGGCTAAACGGCAACCTACTCTTTCTCCCTCTAGGGCTGAAGCTGAATACCGTGGTGTTGCCAACGTTGTGTCGGAATCTTGTTGGCTTCGCAATTTGCTTTTGGAGCTTCATTTTCCCGTCTCCCGTGCCACTCTTGTCTATTGTGACAATGTAAGTGCTATTTATCTTTTGGGAAACCCCGTGCAACATCAACGTACGAAACATATTGAAATGGATATTCATTTTGTGCGAGAAAAAGTGCCTCGCGGTGATGTTCGTGTTCTTCATGTGCCTTCTCGTAATTAAATTGCCGATATCTTCACTAAAAGGCTCCCTCGTATTCTCTTTGATGATTTTCGTGACAGCCTCAACTTTTGTTCTCCTCCCGTTGCGACTGCTGGGGTGTATTATACTAGATATTAGACTAGAATAGATATTGTGTATATCTTTTGTATATTTGGTAATTATCTTGATAGATAGTTTTCTTAGTCACCAAAACTATATTTTGTATATATATGACATTATAATGAATGCAAATATTATAATCTTATCTATTAAAAAAAAGAAAAGATCGTAAGAGACAAAATAGCGCATCTCAATGTATATTGTTATAAACATGTGACCAACTACAGCACGTCTGCACTCAAATTTGATAACTTCAGTTTCTCACCACAAACGTGCATTATTTATATATTAATGGGTGTGATTTAAGGTTGGCCCAATACATCGTTATTGGGCCGGCCCATAAGTGCATCGAATAAAGAGAATTCGATGCGCGCATCGAATCTACAGTATAATTCTTCTTTATTGGGCCAACCCATTAGCGCATCGAATACCCCTGATTCGATGCGCGCATCGAACAAGGATGATTCGATGCGCCTTTCTATATTGGATTGTGGGCTCCACGGGACGGGTTCTATAAATAGCCTGTCCCCTTGTATTCTGTGCAACTTTTGGGGAAGCTAACCACCTCAGCACAGTCAGCATCGAATCGCCTCTCATTCGACACGCATCGGATCGAATCATTACTCGTTCGATACGTACTTAAATAGTGCTTTTCCATTCGACACGCCAAGACACGCATCGAATTCGACATCCAAAGTACGCATCGAATTCGATACCTACCGGAATAACTTCGAATAGCAGTTGACTATTCTGCATCGAACGAAGATATTCAACACGTAAGCATCGAATACCTCAAATTCGATACGTTACATAAATATTGTAATTCATTTTCTTTACCTAATAAGATTGTAATAAGTGTTCTGGACCAAGCTAGTCCGTTAATAAAGTTGGATAGCATTGTTTTGATCTCATTTTGTAATCTTTTACTGTGTTCTATTACCGTGACAAAATAAGACCATAATATTGGCGTCGTCTGTGGGAACACTAATTTTATTAGCTTGTTAGGCAGTATGACTAGAATAACTAGATCCCAGAGTAAAGTTCTAGAAGGAAATACGAGAGAAGAACGACAGGATACACCAGAACGAATCATGCAAGATATTGCGAGACCATCAACAGTACCCGCAACAGTACCAACTCCAGCCAGGAAAGAGAACCAAGGAACTCAAGATGATGAGATATCCCATAATGAAGCCGATGCAACTGGAGCTTCAACGACGAGTGCCGCAATTCCAGATAAATTGAAAAATGAATTATTGGCAATGATAAAAGCCACTGTGGCTGAAGTACTCACTCCAGCACCTCCCGTTATGATACCATCTCATGTTGGATATCCTGAGACCTTGAGGGAACAAGGTTCTGTTGTCAGAAAGCAAAAGGGAAAGGAAAAGGAAAAATTTTAGCAAGACGACCGAAGAAGTAGACATACTTCGGAGGGAATAAAGAGTAAAGGGAAATCCGCTCATGAAGAACAGGGAAAGAAGCTAGTATCTGTTGAGATACAATCAAAAAGGCATCATGAGAAGAGATAAAAGGAAAAAGAGGCTGAATCTGTTGTTGAACGAAGAAGAAGAGAAGACAGAAGACATTCAGAGAGTCGTGATTCCAGAAGTGAACGGGATGAGGAAGAGAATCGAAGAGAGGAATCACGAAGAAGGAAATATAGAGATGACAGAAGACAGTCAGAGGGTCATGATTCACAGGGTGAGCATGATAGAATGGCAAAGGATAAAGAAAGGCTGGAGAAAGGAAAAGCTACAGTTGAGGTACAAGCGATACAAGAAAGCAATACTTATAGTCGCAATCCATTCTGTCAAGAGATAGAGTCAGAAATCTTGGGACAGGGAGATAAGCTTCCGGAATTGAAAACGTATGATGGGAAGACTGATCCCCGAGATCATCTTTTTCAGCTAGATAGGAAGTTGTCTCTTTTCAGTTTTAAAGACAATATCCAAGCCATGATATTTGCAATAACTCTTTTGGGAGTAGCTGTGGATTGGTTTAATCGCATTCTACCAGGAGTGATCAGAAGCTACAGCCAACTCAGGAAAATGTTTGAAGACCAATTCTCTAGTCAATCCAGACAGGTTCTGGATCATTCCCATCTCTACACAATGAAGCAAGAAACCAATGAAAGTCTAAAAGACTTTATGAAACGCTTTAATACGGAGCTATTAAGGATTGATAGCCCGTCAGGAGAATTGATTACGAGCATACTTTTTCGGGCAACCACCAACACAATGTTCGGGGGAGATCTACTCAAACGAAAGCCCACCACTATTGAAGAGATTAATAAAATAGCACGAGAGGTGGTGCATTTCGAGTAAATGATGGCGACTAAGGTACCTGTTATTACAATTGTGAAAGAGAAGGAAAGAGGCAGAGAAGAGCACAATCGTAACAATTACAATAATAGGAATAAAAATTACAAAAGGGACAGTTCGCCTAGAAGGTACACCCCACTAAATGCTCACATCATGGCAATGTTTGGGGCAACAAAGAAAAAAGGATGGTTGAAGGATCCCAGACCGATGAGAGAGTCCAAGGCTACGATGTACTCAAATCAATTCTGCCAATACCACAATCAGAAGGGGCATAATACAGAGGACTGTATAAATCTGAAGGATGAAATTGAACGGCTAATAAAGGATGGCAATCTGGTGGAGTTTGTCAAGAAGGTGCAAGAACAAGAAAACAATTTCAACCGGAAGAGAACTCCATCTCCTAGGAAAGATAAGCAGAGGGCAATTGATGAACCGCAACTTTTCCAATACCCCCAAATTGAGGATGGAAACACCAGAAGAGGCATCATCAATATGATATCAGGAGGACCAGGGGGAGCAGATTCTACCAATGGTCGAAGAAAGATCACAAGGCTTGTTGAAGCAGATAACTTTGTTCATATGGCCAATATGCTGAGAATTGAAGAGATGCCACATGAAGAGATCACTTTCTCCACGGCAGACCTACGGAAACTAAGTGCACAGGCTATACAGATGTGCAATCTAAATTGCCCTTTGGTGATAACTTTTGACATAGCTAATTTTGGAGTCACAAAAATGCTTGTGGACCATGGAAGTTCCGTAAATGTGCTGCTCAACTCTACATTGGTTAAAATGGGATTTAACAATCAGGCACTAGAACCGGTGAGAACGTCACTTCATGGTTTTGGAGGTCCAGCGATAGTGCCGCTAGGAATGATCAAACTCCCAACCTCATTGGGGACAACGCCAAAGAGAACGACAATGCTGGAGAACTATGTAATCGTTGATATGCACTTTGCTTACAACGGAATCATAGGAAGACCAGCGTTGACTGCATTTCGAGCGCTACCATCAAATGATAAAATTTCCCACCACCGCCGGCACGGGAGAAGTCATTGCAGATCATATCGAAGGCTGGAAGTGTTATGTAAATTTGCTTCGGACGCGACCGCAACAAGAAGAAAACGCAGCAGTAGCATTGGCTCCAAGGCATATGGAGCATATCGATTAAATATTTTGTTTAAATTTACAAGCATTTTTAGCATTTTGAATATTTTGAACAAGTTTTTATTCGTTCTCTCTGCTATGACACACATGAGGGACAAAAATGTATGAACTTAAAACAGGTACCCCAAATCATGGATCTGGAGGACAGCACTGGAAGTCGGGCAAATGAGCAATGATCCAAGCTCAGTTCTATTTATATAATCTAATTTGGATTATTCAGAGAAGATTACGTCTAATTATTTGGTTTGCATGAATTTTATCTACTATGCATAATAAAATCTATGCAGGATTGAAACAATTAGAAGAACGGAGACTCTGCCCCAAAGTGGCACGAGATACCAATTAAAGCTCAAGACAAAAGGGACGGAAACTCTGCCCCAAAATGGCACGAGATACCGAAAATCCCTAAAGAAATTACAAGAACGGAGACTCTGCCTCAAAGTGGCACGAGATACCGATTAAAGCTCAAGACAAAAGGGACGGAAACTCTGCCCCAAAGTGGCACGAGATACCAAAAATCCCTAAAGAAGTTAGAAGAACGGAGACTCCACAAGACACCGAAAGAAGTCAGAAGTTACAAAAGGGACGGAAACTCTGCCCCAAAGTGGCACGAGATACCGAAAATCCCCAAAGCAAAAAGAAGGGCGGAAACTCTGCCCCAAAGTGGCACGAGATACCAAAAATCCCTAAAGCAAAATTAAGGGTGGAAACTCTACCCCAAAGTGGCACGAGATACCGAAAATCCCTAAAGCAAAATTAAGGGCGAAAACTCTGCCCCATAGTGGCATGAGATACCGACAATCACTAGGGCGACCAGAAGAAAGAAGACTATGTCTGATGTGTTACGAAACACTGTAATTCCCAAAGAATACAGGGAAGGGACGTACACTCTATACTACAAGACACTCAAAATGTCAAGAACAACGAATTGGAACAAAAAATTCTGTCCAGAATGGCAAAGGTCACCGCAACAGGCGACAGACACTACGAATAACATTGTAAGTGCTCATTGAAATCCATAATTGGAGAAAACATGAACAAAATTCTCGTAAAGTAAATAACAATTAAGTGAAAACATAAGAAACAAGAGAACTACGTCTAGAATGACGAGTGAAATCTCTTTTCTAAAATAGAATGATTACAATCCTACAAGAAGAAACATGGTTCAATGTTTCATAACAGGATAAACAATTTTTATCGAGCAACAGTGAACCAGAAGGTTGTCAAAATAAAGAAAAGAACGTAAATGAGAAATTGAAATAAAAGGCAACATGTATGGGCTGAAATAATTATGCAAATAATGATTAGCGTCCGAAAAAGTTGTTTTGCTAAATAGTAAATTGTTCAAACATACAAGAGCGATAAACCGCCACGAATAAAACCAAATTAAAATTAAAATTGTTTATAACTATAAAAATAGAAAGCCTCGGGGTCACAATGTCAATCTTCCTCCTCCTTCTCATCCTCAGAGGGGGGATAAGGATCAGGCATATCTAGCTTTGGTGATAATCCTCCGAGAATGAGATCCTCCTTCTCTAGCAGTGAAGCGAATTCATCAGGTTCTGCAGGCTCAGAAGTTTGACGAGGTGGCAATTTTTCTCGATTTGGCCCTAGGGACAGGTCTAACCATTCCGGTTTGAAACCGCCACGAACATACATACTGGCATAAAACTGATGCACAGTTAGAACCTGAGCATTCCGAACCTCGAGCTGACCTCGACGAGAGCAGATTTCTCGAAAGGTGCTACTTTGGAGAAACTCTTCAGCTATCTCCACTTTCCGCTGGGGGCAACCTATCAGAAATATATATATTAATATGAAAAAAGATATGGGAGGTAAAACGCCATGAAGAGGAATGTATATTACCTCTTTCAGACCTCGCAGATAACCGTTGAGATCGGCGTTATGGGCTTCTTCTTTAGCTGCACCCACTTCCAACTTAAGCTCAGTGATTTGCTTGTTAAGCTCTTCCTTGAGCGTCTCAGCCTCCTCCCTTGCCTTTTTAGCTGCCTCCCTGTCAGCGTGAGCCTACGCATCATAATCTTTAACCAATTGCAGAGCTTTCTCCTTGTCATCAAGGGCAGTATGTAAAACAACGCTATCACCACCGCTGGCGGTCTCCTGAAATTCCATTAAAGCCGAGAACATGGTGTCCATAAAACCTCCCGCTTGACAATTAATGAACAGTTAAATCATAAGTTACAAAATCATTTCGAATGAAAGAAAATTCAAGCGAGGAGATCGTTACCGCTGTTAGTAGATGCAGCGTGTTTCGCTCCACCCTTTTCCTTTCTTCGGCTGAGACTGGAAGAGGAACTGTGAGTCCAGGCAGCAGTGCCCTCAAATGCTCGATGGCTTCAGACTCTGAGATCTCATACCCAGCGGCCCGAGCCCAAGGACCTTGGCTAGTCCCAGCTCCAGCATTTGGCCCAGCTGCAGTGGCAGGAGCATTGGAGGCACTCGGCCTGCTTGTTTGACCTACCGATGGAGCAACCCCTTCGGTTTGCAATCGAGTTTGAGGCATCTTTCGTCTCTTGCGTTGGACAAGGTTTTCAGAATCCTCGCCTGTTCCAGCTGCCATGCTTTCATATGCTTCAGTTCTGCCTTGAGCACCGTCATGATTATTCTCCCATAAATCCTCGAAAAGATCAGCTGCAGGATCAGCAACAGCGGCAGTAGAGGGACCGACAAGGTTCTTTTTGCCCTTGTTTTATCTCTTACGGGGGGGGGGGGGGAGGAATTTCGGGCACAATATCGGTCTGGGAGCTCGCCAAATCAGCAGCAACTGCTCGATTCATTCTGGCGTGACGGCTCATAAAGTACTTGGCTGCAAGAAAGATAAATCGTTAGAATACATAATGAACGTAAATCGAAAATATCAAGAAATTTGGTTATTATACCAAGGGTCATCATCCCATCATATTTCACTGGAGACAACCCAGCTAAAGAAAGGACTCGATTTTCCACAAGTTTTTTCACATCAAATTGATGCTCACGAACTAAGTTCGCGATAAACTCGCAATCCCATGAAGTTATACTAACTTCCCCGGGAATCATTACCCTAGCCCAGTATACCATTCACGGCGATATCGTCCAAATTCGCCTTCGCAACTCTCTTTGATATAGAAATATCTTCTTTTCCATACCCGGTCGCCCCCCACAGTTCAAGAATTTGCGATTTGTTTGTGCTTTAATATGATAAAATCCCTCTTCACGCCTCGCAATCTCGAATAATGAGTAAAACTCATTGGGACTTTATGGTTGTCGCAACGCCTTCATGAATATGATAAAGCCAATCAAACTCCCATAAGAGTTTGGCGTGAGTTGCGCAGGCACAAGATTTATCATTCTCAAGAGCCCTCTTAGCTCGAACGGATTGGGAAGCGCAAACCATTGAGGAGATGACCAACGAATACAGTCATATTCTCGGGCGGTGGGGTATGCATCCTATCATTTGGACCCGGGAGGACGATCTTATACTTATCAGGTATATCAAATTTCTTACGGAGTCCCTTACGACTGTGTTGGAGACGAGAGATATATTGATCATAGGCCATTCCTGGGACCTCTACATGATCATCGAATTCCTTATTGATATAATCTACGTCCTCTTCACCCTCGCTTGGAGCGCGGTTATCTTTATAAGAGGATGTGTACGAGTCATCACTGTCCACTTCGGGCGTAGTTTCTTCGATATTTGCAACGGGGACATTACCCACGGGAGGATCAACCGTTATTATATCTATTAAATCGAATACATCTACGTCGGATGTGCTCGGGGCCATGGGTGCACTCGAAGGGTTCCCCTTATTAATGGAACTGGAGCTAGAGCTAGTACTCGACTCACTCCCAGATGTGGATTCACCGCTCACCATCTTTGACAAGAATGAACTGAAATAAATTAAAAACAAAGACTGACTAAAGACGAACATGTCACTCTAGACTCTTGCATAACACTCAAACATACGTAAAGAGGACTTTATTAAAGGAATAATCTAGCAACATGCTAGCAAAATTTTACCTTGATCGAATTTCCGGTAGAAAAAGCGTTTGCTTGGTAAATATATATCCTAAACAAAAGAATAAATATATTATAAAAAGGTAGAAAAAGCAGCAGAGTATAGTAATATAAATATCACATCGAACAGCCACAATTCGATGATGACCGCATCGAATCAAGGACCGTTCGATGAGGAGTGCATCGAATGACGCCAATTCGATGCGGCTCACCTGAGGAGCGGAATACGTGAGCTGCGAAATGAGCTCCTCACAGCAAAACTCCGCTTATATAGGGAACGAGCGGCCCATCAGGCCCAATTCCCTACTGCATCGAATAACCACATCGAACGATCATAATTCGATGCGGTACATTTCACGCATCGAATTGGTCATATTCGATGCGTCAGGCTAATGTTGAAAATGCAACTGTCAACTGCTCCGAACTCTCATACGAGTAGGAATATCCCAAATCAGTGCAAATATGTTCTTTAAGTTTGGAAGACGATCTCTAAGTTGATACCGTCTCCCAAACTGGGGGGACTATATGATGGGTGTGATTTAAGGTTGGCCCAATACATTGTTATTGGGCCGGCCCATAAACGCATCGAATAAAGAGAATTCGATGCGCGCATCGAATCTACAGTATAATTCTTCTTTATTGGGCCAGCCCATTAGCGCATCGAATACCCCTGATTTGATGCGCGCATCGAACAAGGATGATTCGATGCGCCTTTTTATATTGGATTGTGGGCTCCACGGGACGGGTTCTATAAATAGCCCGTCCCCTTGTATTCTGTGCAACTTTTGGGGAAGCTAACCACCTCAGCACAGTTAGCATCGAATCGCCTCTCATTCGACACGCATCGGATCGAATCATTACTCGTTCGATACGTACTTAAACAATGCTTTTCCATTCGACACGCCAAGACACGCATCGAATTCGACATCCAAAGTACGCATCGAATTCAATACCTACCGGAATAACTTCGAACGACAGTTGACTATTCTGCATCGAACGAAGATATTCGACACGTCAGCATCGAATACCTCAAATTCGATACGTTACATAAATATTGTAATTCATTTTCTTTACCTAATAAGATTGTAATAAGTGTTCCGGACCAAGCTAGTCCGTTAATAAAGTTGGATATCATTGTTTTGATCTCATTTTGTAATCTTTTACTGTGTTCTATTACCGTGACGAAATAAGACCAAAATATATATGAATCATGTTTTTTATCCTATTGCCTCTTAATTGTGCGCAAATCAAAATAAGTAATCTTGCATAACAGTTGTTTGGGTATTCTGTTCTAACAGTTCTTTTCGTTTCGGAAACTGAAAAGAGAAATAAAGTCTTATTTGGTCTTCTTCTCTTAATTTCTTATATTATTCCTTATAGTAAAGGATTTCTTTGTTCTTTTAATATTTTTTTTCCCCACATTTGAGAAGACCTACTTCATTTTGCTTCTTCTAATATATCAAGGAAGAAAACTCAAGATTGATTACTTCTAGTTAGGCGAATGACGGAAACATTGTCACCTTCATTCTTACTTAATTATATAGTTATATATCTTTCAACATCACTCAAAATTACTTACCTGATTGCCTAATATTTAATTGGTTTTTTTTTTCTGAATTAAATTTATATCTCGGCTTCGATCTTGACCCTTCTCTTTATATATGAAAATGAAACGTATTAAAAGTAATACTTCCATTAAAAACACCTCATGTTATTGGACAAAAAAATGAGAAAAACAAAATTTTATTAGATGGATAGGTCGTACATTCGCTTTATGTTTGGTATTCGACTAAAAATCAATATAACCAAAGTTACATGCAATTTTTTTCAGCAATGGGCCGGGTTAAAATGCTAACTGTTGTCTGCGTGGTGTTTTGAAAAAGCTGAGTATCAAAACGTTGGAAAATTATTTTATACAATATCGGTGTACTGATGTCGGGGAGCGTCGGGGCTGCTGTTAACTGCACAGCAGCCCAGCCCCATTATTTTTTTCCTTTTATAACTTAAGCCCCCAGAAGTTTAGATATTTTTACAATTAAGACCCCAAATCTAATTCTTCTTCTTTTGTAATACTTATTTTATTAATTAGATATTTTACTTTTTTAGCTCAGTTTATTTTCTTTCTTCTTCTATATGTTGAGGATCAGCTTGAAAAAGCTACTGATATGCAGAAGTATCCGGAACGAATCATTTGTGATAAAGCCATTGACTCCTGCCAACTTATCTTACCTTATCATTAGTTTAAATATTCATGTTAATAGATTGTTTGTTTTGATAGAAATTGAAGTCCATTTTACTCCACTTAAAAGGCTTTGTTAAGTGGAGAGAGAACTTCTCTTTATTAACATTAATCCAAGACCATGTCCAAGCGATGCGGGATAATATATTCTCAACACGCCTCCTCTTCACGTGTGGCCCGGTAATTATCGCGGAGCCCAACATACGTCTTGGGTTAGCTCTGATACCATGATAGAAATTGAAGCCCATATTGCTCCACTTAATTACTAACTCCGATATCAATGCTTCTCCTCCTGTTGTTGATCATGCGGGTACATCGCCAACATCTCCAAGCCATAATGTTCCATTAATGATTGAGGATCACATCCATGAAACCGCAGCTCCACGTGCTTCTTCGGAATCCATAGTGCAATCTGATCCTCCCAATACAAACCGTCATCCGATGGTTACCCGCTCAAAGAAGAATATTCACAGGCCTAAAGCTGTTCATGATGGCACGGTAAAATACCCTTTACCAAAATCTCTTATTGCTACAGCTTTAGATACAACCGCTGAACCACCTTGCTTCACCGATGCTTCTCGTTTTCCTGAATGGCGCAAAGCTATGAATGAGGAATTCAATTCTCTTCTCAAGAATGGGACCTGGGCTCTTGTTCCACCACCTCATAATGCAAACATAGTCGGATGTAAGTGGGTGTATCGAATCAAACGCCACGCCGATGGCTCCATTGAGCGGTACAAAGCACGATTAGTGGCAAAGGGATATCATCAACAACATGGTCTCGACTTTTCTGAAACTTTCAGTCCCGTTGTAAAACAAGCCACTATTCGACTTATCCTCACATATGCCGTTGTTCATGGCTGGGATGTTCGTCAAATTGACGCACAAAATGCTTTCTTACACGGGAACTTGTCTGGACATGTATATATGCAACAGCCACCTGGATTTAATCATCCTCAATTTCCCCAACATTTGTGTAAGTTAAAAAAGTCTTTGTATGGGCTGCGTCAAGCACCGCGCGCTTGGTTTTCATGTCTCACTGAAAAGTTGTTAAAAATGGGCTTTTGTGGTAGCAAGGCTGACACTTCACTCTTCATTTATCGCAAAGAGTCATGTATCATATTTTTACTGCTCTATGTTGACGACTTAATAATCACAGGTTCCTCAACAAAAGCTATTGAGTCTGTTATTGCAGAACTAGGTGTTGAATTTCCTATCAAAGATCTTGGAGAGTTAAGCTATTTTCTTAGAGTGGAAGCTCTTCGATTACCAGAAGGACTCTACCTATCGCAGCGCCGATATATTGTTGATTTACTTATCACCTCCAAGATGGACAAAGCTAAACATTGTGTCACACCCATGGCTACATCAGTGAGATTATCTAAAACTGACTCTCCTTCATGTGAAAATCCTGAACTATATCGAAGTATTGTTGGAAAGTTGCATTGTTTATCTCTAACAAGGCCTGACATTGCTTTCGCTGTTCATCGAGTTAGTAAATTCATGCATGACCCGAAGGAGTCCCACTGGCAATCGGTAAAAAGAATTCTTCGTTATCTGAAGCATACTGTCTCGTATGCATTTTTTATCTCCAAAAATTCTCATCTTACATTTCAAGCATATGCTGATGCGGATTGGGCGGGTGATTGTGATGACCATCGTTCAATTGGGGCATACTGTATCTATTTAGGCTCAAACCTTATCTCTTGGAGTTGCAAGCAACAGCCAACGGTTGCAAGAAGCAGCACCGAAGCTGAGTATAAAGCCCTCGCCAATGCCTCGGCGGAGATTGTTTGGTTACAATTTGTCACCTCTGAACTTGGTTTGGTTATTTCGTCCACTCCGACTCTTTGGTGTGACAATATCGTTGCCACGTATCTGTCATCAAATCCTCTTTACCATGCGCGTACAAAGCATATTGAGATTGACGTGCATTTTGTTCGTGACCAAGTTACAAATGGGAAGCTACTTGTCAAGTTTATTTCAACTCGAGATCAAGTTGTTGATCTCCTAACAAAGGCCTTAGCTGCAACTCGGTTTTCTACTTTACGTTACAATCTCAATGTTCGAGAACTGCCATTGCGATTGCGGGGGCGTGTTGAGGATCAGCTTGAAAAAGCTACTGATATGCAGAAGTATCCGGAACGAATCATTTGTGATAAAGCCATTGACTCCTGCCAACTTATCTTACCTTATCCTTAGTTTAAATATTCATGTTAATGGGTTATTTGTTATTCCTTATGGTGTATAAATATGCAACTGTACTTTGTTAAATATATTAAATAAGAAAAACAATCTTCTCATGCTTCTGCTATTTACATTCTATACTATATAATTCGGTCACCAAAAATATATCTTTCCTACAATTAAGTCCACAAATAAATTATTCTTCTTTCCTAACAATTACTTTATTCTTCTTGAATACACTTTCATAAAATTATCGGTATGCTAAATATTTTCTTAACACGTTTGTTACTTTTAAGATAAATGATTGACCCCTCAATTAGCTCCTTTATGCTTCTAATACTTTTAAAATATAACAAAAATACTTATAGATTAAAACTTTTGAATTTATAAGTATTTTTGAAAACACTCTTACAAACTAAATTCACATCGAAATAGACATTATTGTGAATTTCATTATTTTCTTGCAAGAAGTCTCCATACCACTATAACGTATGTAAGAAAAAAAAATATTATGACATAAAATCCTCATGATAATAGACTTTTGCACACTAATCTCTTGACGTGATTTTTTCTTATCGTCTAACCTTCTGAATACGGGTCTTATTATATCGACATGATTTTCTTCATTAAACCCACAAATTAATTTTAAGTTACTACCATAAATACAAAGTTTAGAAAATATATTATTCTAATAAGATAAAATAACTAAGTTAGATAATTATTTAGAAAATAAAATCTATCTTTTTTAAAAAATAAATCGAGTTAAAAAATAAAATATCTAATTAATAAAATAAGTATTACAAAAGAAGAAGAATTATATTTGGGGTCTTAATTGTAAAAATAGCTAAACTTCTGGGGCTTAAGTATAAAAGGAAAAAAAATAATGGGGCTGGGGTGCTGTGCAGTTAACAACAGCCCCGACGCTCCCCTGATGTCGTGATAAAACCAAGGATCTAGATGTTCATTCAGATAATAATTGGGAGTAATTTCATAATTCCCACAATTCTCCCTTATTTGCCTCTATTTTTTCATTTATTATATTTTTCACGGACTCGTGATAACACAAGGAAATACGAATCATCTTACGAAGCGGTAGTTAACGCATTAAAGATGGATCTGACAAGAAGACCCTCAAAAACTTTATCGCATTTCAAGATCAGTACGCATTAGAGCCAAAGCTGACTCAGAAATCTCTCGAAAATTTTATTCCATTTCAAGATCAGTACGCATAAAGCCAAAGCTGACTTAAAAGTTTCTCGAAATTCTTATCTCCTCATCAAGACGCCCCATACGTGTCAAAAGGTTGATTAGAGCTAGCTCTCACCGCAATTCGAGGACATTTACCTACGAGCCTATTCTGAAAAGTCTATATATATGCCCCCCCCCCCCCCACTCTTCTTCTTTGTAACTCAAAGACTTCGGTCCACCATGTATTATTACTCATGAAATAAACACTTAAACTATTCTTCTTTTTATTCACATATTTTAATCTTTGGACCGGGAAAAGACCAACCCTTTGTAACATAATAATTCAGCCCATAAATAAATATAAAACTTAAAATTAACCCACTTAAAATACTCTACCCCCAAAAGAGTAGTAAAGAAATAAAATAAAAAAGGGTTTTAATTGTGATTATTGGCAGATTTTGAAAAGTCATATACGTGACTTGCTTTCTTCTTTAATTTTTTTTTCTTCTATTATTTTAAGCTTTCTTCCATAACGTGATAATATAAAAACATGATATGAAGATGATCACCTCTCTTGCTTAATTCCCAAGTTTGTTTTTTGCATTTACTCCATTTTTTGTATTATTATATGCTTGTTTTATAATATTATGCTTAAAATAATTAAAATCCAATATATATTGGGCTTATGCTCCAGGCCTCGAGGCTTACACCTCGCCTCTAGCTATGAAAAAGGCCTCGCTTACGCCTCATGCCTTTAACAACACTAGTTCAAATAGATCTTAGCTCAACACAACAACTCATAACTGTAAATTCATTTCTCTCATCTCATTTCATATATGAAATTTGGAATTCTCTCACCAATTAGAGGGTTACAATATTCTGTTACAACCAAATGATAACGGTTATTTTGCCCACCCCATGATCACGAGTAACCCACGAAAAAGAAATTAGAGGGTCGGGGTTAATCGCCTATAATTTAAGTTTAGAAGGAGCCCCTGTAAAGTTTATATCTCAAAGTACATCAAACAAATTTATGTTTCAAGGAAGTAACAGGTAAAGTAATTTGTATATAATTGCCTGTCGTGTAGTACTTAACATAAATCTCATCATTTATCTATGTCGAGACCAGTGGATGGAAGCATTGAGACGTTAGAGTGGAATCTAAAGGTCATGAATGACCGATGGAAGCAAGCAGAAGGGTGGCAAGAGAGTTTACTCTGTCGTCTTGGCCAGACGGGTGAGATGCTCGGCAAAAGTAGAAAGGGATGAATACAAGCGCCTTCTGATGGATTAAGACCGTCGAGTTGGGGAGAAGCTTGCGAAGGTTCATGCCCAAGCTGCCTTGAGGGGTAAGTATAATGCGCGCGGGTGATTCTCTTGAAGAGGGGGCGCAACATTTTATGTTGATAGGCTACAATAAATGCCAGGATGTGGTTCAGTCGATGCCAGGGTTTTCCCCGGACTTGATGGTTCCACAATTGGTGGTGGATCCCGTCATGGAGGGTCCTTCTGTGTCTGGACCTTCTTCTGTGGAAGGAGCAAGAGATCCCAAATTCCCAGAATTGGGCCGGATGGGCGCATTCTCGTCAAGTCCCCGGCCTCCGTCAGCGTCTTTGACAGAGGTGTCGGACGGCGTCCGTCGAGCAATGGTACGGGAAGGAAACGTCTGGCTTTTTGATTAAGAGAAAGGTTTGGGTAGGTGTAGAGGGTATGCAGGGATTTTTTGTCCGTCTTTGTAGAGTATGGTGGTGGACTTTTTGTAAAAAAAAAAAGAAAAAAAGGCTTTTGTATCATAGTTTTTTTGAAGAGGGAGGAAGGAAATATGAATATTTTGTAAAATACGTTGGGTAAGCCTCGTACATAGAATCAAGTGGGCGTACATAGTTTAACATTATTTGTGATTTTGAATGAACCTCGCTTTCTTATTTTGTATTTTATTTTTTGTCTACGACGCGGTTGTGGTGCGACAAAGGGGTTCTTAGACTTATATTTTCCCAACTGTTTAATTTCTTTTTTATCTGCCCCCTATTTGTTTCTGTCTTATAAACGAGGGAACCTACCGGGTTTAAGTCTCGGAGCTAATCGGGCTACTTTGGTGGCCAAGTAAGGGGTTTGCGGAGTGGTTAGTTGTCCGTACCGAGACGCTCCGGATAAGCGGTCTTCATCGAGTTCTTTTTTTTGCCGGAGTAGCTGGTTTTTATGGGGTTGATAGAAGGAGATGCGTACGGGCTCTCTTTATATTTTGAGGGTTCACACATAACTTTTCTATCTTTTGACCTTTTCTCAGGGGCGAAAAGACCATTTCCACAAATGGCGCCATTTGATGATGTGTGAATTATAACGTTACGAAGGGTTGGTCTTTCCCCGAACCAAAGATTAAAAATTGTGAATAAAAGATAAGAATAGTTTAAGTGTTTATTTCATGAGTAATAATACATGGAGGACCGAAGTTTTTGAATTACAAAGAAGAAGAGTTGGGGGGGGGGGGGGGGGCATATATATATAGACTTTTCAGAATAGGCTCGTAGGTAAATGTCCTCGAATGGTGGTGAGAGCTAGCTCTAATCAATCTTTTGGCACGTATCGTGGGTCTTGATGAGGAGAAAAGAATTTCGAGAAGCTTCTGAGTCAGCTTTGACTTTAATGCGTACTGATCTTGAAATGAGATAAGATTTTCGAGGGGTTCCTGGGTCAGCTTTGGCTCTAATGCGTACTGATCTTGAAATGCGATAAAGTTTTCGTGGGTTCCTTGTCAGCTCCATCTTTAATGCGTACTGATCTTGAAATGGGATAAGGTTTTCTAGGGGCTCCTTGTCAGCTCCATCTTTAATTGCGTTAACTACCGCTTCGTAACAGGAGTCGTATTTCCTTGTGTTATCATGAGTCCGTCAAAAATATAATAAATGAAAAAATAGAGATAAATAAGGGAAAATTGTGGGAATTATGAAATTACTCCCAATTATTGTCTAATTACTCAGCCCAAAAATAAATATAAAATATAAATTAATCCACTTAAAATACTCTTGGCCCAAAAGAGTAGTAAAGAAATAAAATAAAAAAGGGTTTGTAATTGTGATTTTTTGCAGAATTTGAAAAGTCATATGCATGCATGACTTGCTTTCTTCATCAATTTTATTTCATTCCATTATTTTAAGCTTTCTTTCATAACGTGATCATATAAAAACATGATATGAAGATGATCACCTCTATTGCTTAATTCCCAAATTTGTTTTTTGAATTTACTCCATATTTTTTTGTATATTTATATGCTTGTTTAATAATATTATGCTTAAAATGAATTAAAATTCAATATATATTGGGCTTATGTTCAACGCCTCGCCTCTAGCTATGAAAAACGCTTCGCTTACGCCCCACCCCTTTAACAGCACTGGTTTAAATAAATCTTAGCTCAACACAACAACTCATAACTCTAAATTCAGTTCTCTCATCTCATTTCATATATAAAATTTGGAATTCTCTCACCAATTAGAGGGTTACAATATTCTGTTACAACCAAACGATAACGGTTATTTGTAACCCACAAAAAAGAAATTAGAGGGCCGAGGTTAATCGCCTATTATTTAAGTTTAGAAGGAGCCCCTGTAAACTTTATATTTCATAGTACATCAAACAGATTTCTGTTTCAAGGAAGTAAACAGGTAAAGTAATTACTATATAATTGCACGCCTTGTAGTACTTAACATAAATCTTATCATTTGTCTATGTGGAGACCAGTGATTAATGCTGATCATTTTGATACAAGAATGCTTCTGAATCATAACAAGGATACGATTATTCACCTAACAAATTGGAGGAAGTATATATTCTTTCAGCGATTAAGGAATTAATACAACCAGTACGTACTATTACAAGAAAATAAATAAGGTATAATTAAGTACAAAACACACCCTCTCAATCCTCTAGTATAGTATCTATATCATCGTAGTTAATGTAAATGTCGGGAATATGAGATATATTTGCCCAGTCCTCACCGCTGGGCTTCGTGCAGCTTTTCTCCAGAAGAGGACAACTGAATATATTGAGCACTTTTAGTGATTTAAGATCCCGAAAATAATCGGGAAAAGATTTCAAGTTTGTTGCAGAACATAATCACTAGTTCAGACAAAGACTAAAGACTTCCAAGCCAATTTGGTAAAGAACACAGGAAATAAGAGTACGATATTTCTAATGTTTTGAGGTTGCTTAGTGGTTGCACTATTTCTCCCTTGTGGTTCCGCAATACACCGCCCTCGAGAGGAACGTCCAATTCGTTGAACCAACTTAAGGTAAGGGATGTAAGTGAAGTAAGAAACATTACCGATCTAAGAATCGTTGCATCTTCACCTCTTAAAATCAAACACTTGAGATTTGGTAAAAATGGCAATTCAGTCAACTTAGGACAACGCTCGATTTTTAATTCTTCTAAACAAGGAAAACTCTCTGTCGTGTTTGGTATTGTCCATTCTTCAAAGTTAGGCATCCTGAGGATTGATAACTTTTTTAAGTGCAGGAAATGAACTTCTTTCTTCGTTTCCATGCCA
Source organism: Linaria vulgaris (assembly GCA_948329865.1). NCBI lineage: Eukaryota > Viridiplantae > Streptophyta > Magnoliopsida > Lamiales > Plantaginaceae > Linaria > Linaria vulgaris. The sequence goes on along the minus strand of OX415250.1, from coordinate 18,405,154 downwards.
TTCACCACCCAGACGCTTAATTGAATCCATCTTGTTAAGACTTAACTTTACTAGACAAGGGAAGCTTCCTAAGGGAGGAAGGCATTCACATTCGTGACACTCCTCTAGACTAATTTCATGATCCGGATCTCGATTCACAATAAAAATACTTAGCTTTTGCAAACATAATAATTCTCCCAATCCAGGTGGTGTACAAACGAGAAATAACCATTTTTCAATGTCAAGATAATAAAGATTTTTCATATACTTCAAACCTTTAGGCAACTCATGAAGAAAATCAGAATCACGAAGCTTCAATGTTTGCAGGTTAATGAGATAAGTTAGACTTTCAGGTAATCATTTGAGGAAAGAGCATGACAATGAAAGGTACCTAAGATGTTCCATTTTGTGAAAATAAATTGGGAATTTCTCTATGCTATAAGAACTCATGCCCAACACTCTTTAAGTATTGTTGCTTTGAGACGAATGAAAAAAGACCTTCTGGTATCCCATTTTCATGCACAATAATGGAACGCAACGACCTAACAATTGGTAACTTTAGCTTACCCTCGTCAACCCAAGATTGTGGTGAGCCAAAAATAGACAAGTGACGAAGCGTTTTTGGAAACTTAAACTCACGGTTAGGCTCCAATATACAGGTTTCGAATCTCATAACAGATTCAGTCAAGTCATGCATCAAGTCGTGCATTTTACACTGCATCTTACCATCGACGCTTTTATGGACCTCTTGAAAAAAGGATCTCCAGACAAACTCTTTGAAGATCAAATGACCTGCGAGATGCAAATCTGTTTGACCTTGCGAGTGAATAAAACCATTCGCCATCCATAATCATATGAGCTCTTCCTCCTTCATTAACGCATCCTTGGGGAAAATGCAACAGTAGGTAAAACAATGCCTCATTTGCAACGATAAATTATCGTAACTTAACATCAATGCAGGTAAGATACCCTTCTCACTCTCCGGTAGATGCCATATTTCACTCTCTTTAATTGCTAACCACTCTCTTTCACTGGTTTTATATCTCATAAGGCTCCCCAGAGCCTTTACAGCCAAAGCCCAAAGGTACACCAACGCATTTTTTCACGATTTCCTTTCCAATTTCTTTCAAGTTTGTGTCACCCTCACCGGTTGCAAATGCTTTTTTGTTGAATAGAAACCAAGATTCTTCTTCTGATAATCATTGAAGGCGATGTATATCAACTGAAGCCATCATTAATAAAGCAATAATTTTCTCAATCCAAGTTGTTACCAATAGCGCAGAGCCTTTTGATCCACATCTCAATGCTTCTTTCAGGTCGTCCCACAGCCTGTTATTTTCGTTCCATACATCGTCAAAACACAAGAAATATCTGCGACCCCTCAACTTTTCCTGAAGACGACGCAACAACTGATCTAGTTCGGAAATATCACAACCAATTCCTTCTATAGACTCTATAACTGCTTTTGCTAATTTGTGTATGCTAAAATCAACTGAGACACGTACACACCAAATTCGCAATTCAAAATGCTTGTGTACTCCTGCATCGTTGTACACCAGTTGTGCAAGCGTGGTTTTCCCTATTCCGCCCATACCACATATAGCATAGGCGGCAGAAAGATCATCTCGATCTGGCACATAATCGAGCAGCCTTTTGATTACCAATTCTTTCTCCTCATCCCTTCCATAAATCTCGGATTCATTCACTAGTGAACTAGTTTGTCTATTCTCTAATGAACCATCATTTTGGTTATCCTTAATCCCCTCTGTCAGATGAAATTTAAGCCTCCCCTGTGATATAGTATCCAATCTTTCCCTCACATTTCTGACTTTTTGCGCAATTTTGAAGCGAAATATCAACGGATTTCGAGAAGTGAAAAAAGCTTTGAAGCGAAATATCAACGGATTTTCGTAAGCAGCATCCTTGAGCTTCCTGAGCCAGTTTTGCAACAACGAGCTTTTATTACGTTGCTTTATTTCAGCATCTTGGAGCAGAATTGGATCGTGTCGAATATGCTCTCGAGATTGTTGAGCGATCATTCTTCAGGCCCCAAGCGAGACCAATCTCTTTTACGACGGCCGAACATAACTCTCCCATAACCGTTTCCACAAGTGAAGAAACAAGTGCCTCCACCACAATGCTGATGCTTTAATTTACAGCAATAGTATTGACAAATTTATGCCGATAAAAAAAAATATTTTATGTATAATGCAAAGAGAAAAGAAGAAATCTTTTGGTTACATATATGGTGCTCATATGGAGGTTTCAAAAAAGATTAGAACATGAAGTAATTCCTAGAGTGTCATGGTGGTGATTCTGTCCACTATTGTGGAATAAAGGTCTATTCAGTTCCTTAGTCATGATGAGAGATTGCATTTATTCTTTCATTTAATCTAAATTCACTAATAAATTATTTTGAAATTAAAATAATTAAAGCTAGAGACGTACACTTAACTCCAAAATTGATAAGATTATGCATGATTGTGTGAAATATTTTTCGAATTCCGGGAGGCGAGTCCTGTCTCTTCTAACATTAAGAATGGTATTTTACGTTCTTTAAAACTTCAATAATACATTAGAAAGAACACATTAGTCACATACCTACACGTTATGGGATGAGAATATATTATTGGGCTTGACGCTCAATTTTATACTTGAGAACCGGCGGAGAGATGGACCAATGATATCAATATGTAAATTCGTACACTTTGTAATATCTGACTAGCTAGGAATGGGGGCCAGACGGTCACAGTAGAGAGCAAAGCCCTTCTTCGTTATGTTCGGAGATAAGGAGGAAGGAGCACGGCCCTATTTGTCTCATGTATATACCGCGATGGAAACAAGCTTGCGGATGTGCTGGCGAAAGGAGTCAACCGAGCTTGTATGGACTGCCCCATGCAGCTGTCCTTTTGCGCAACCTAGCATAGTTGCCCTCCCGAATTGGAGTACCTTGTTGTGTGTGATATTGCTTGTACATTTTCTAGAGTCTCTCGCCAGTCCCAACCCCGCACCCCAGTTGTAAAATTTTTGGCTACGGCCTAATAAATAAATAAAGTTGCTTTTGTTAAAAAAAAATGAAATTTGGTCCATTTACTAAATTTTTGGACAATTTGTTATATTGGTTTATTGTGTATCTTAACAAGATTCTATTGTTGTCACAATCAGAAAAATTAAAACAACTTAATAACATTATTTAAAATTGGCACGGATGTTGTCCAAAGAATATTTTTATCAATTAATAAAAACCGGCCAATTAATTTTACCAGAATATTAAAACAATTTTTTTTAGATCTACCAGATTATGAAAACTTCGAATAGATATAATTTGTAGGACCAAAATCGTGCTCCAACTTCGCGTGGTTAATTAATACTTTCCCATTTAATTTGACCTATGTTTTTATAATCAATTATTATCAGTTTATACCAATGTCCTGTAATTTGTTAAAGAGTAATTTTTACACATACATTGGTTCAACATGGCTTCAAATTAAAGCTTACTAGAAACTATGGCACACATACCTGAGTATACTTTTGTATACTAAAATATACAAAAATATCTTTATTGTATATAAATAGATTATATAGAAGATCGAATCAAAATATAAAAATATGAGAGAATTTATAAAAAATAAATAATATAATTTTTTTTAATTAACATAACTATTATGATGTAATTTAAATTATAAAGTTAAATTTGTGAATTAATTTGTTAATGTAACAGAGTAACTCAAATAATAAGGATAAAATTGAAGATCAAAAGCCTATGGTTAACACCGCTATATCTATATAAAGGTATATTACCCTGTACAATATAAGTAACATAAATGATTTTTTTTTTATGTCGCTATGGTATCATCCCTGTCAAATAATTCTATTTGTTACAAAATATTTATACTAATCAGTCACCTCTGAATTGGTACCAATCACCTTTGGGTTGTTTCAAAAACTTGTGACAAATTGATGAGCAAAACATTTATATTCTCGAATCGTATTTCACTTTCTCTTCCCTCAATCATATGCCGACATACTTCATTATATTTCTCTCTCTTTCATATTTATGAGCTGTGTTTTTTTTATAATCATTTATGAGTTGTCCCTATTAAGTATTAACTCTCTCTCTCTCCCCTCTTTTTTGCTCTCTTGTTAGAGCTCTCCACCTTCTCTCTTGTAGAGATTCTCCTCTATGGTTTAGTCAATTTTTCTTCCTTTTGCTCCCTTTCTCTTTCCTTTTTTTCTTTTTTTTTTCCTTCCATGGATAGTCTTATCTCAAAAACCAGTCTTCTAACCTGCTCCATTGAAGATCCCCCAGATTCCCCCCCTCACCAAAACTCCACCCCAAAATCAATGGCTCTTGTTTGTCGGGTGATTAGTGACAAAAATCAGAGTTTCCACCTTGCTAAAACTAACCTCTTGATGGCCTGGAAACCAAAGGACCCTGTCAAAGTATAATAAATAGGACCCAACACCTTTGTCTTCATTTTTGAAAATCCTATTGAAGCAAAACGAGTGCTCTCCAATTCGCCGTGGTCTGTTAAGGGCTCCCATGTCTGTATCAAAACATGGACAGAGGATCTCGCCCTCACAGATATATCCTTCGATTCTTCTCCATTCTAGATAAATGACTATAATATCCCTTTCAAGCACATCAACCCCAAAACGGCAGAGGCTATTGGGAACCACATTGGGCACTTCATTAAGGCTGATCTCAACACCGAATGTCAGAGATATTCAAAAACGCTTCGTCTCAGAGTCGACGTAAACCTCCACAAACCTCTTATGGACTCCATGATTCTTGAATGTGGAAAAGGTATACGTACGGCGGTGGAACTTCGCTATGAAAAACTGCTGGATTTTTGCTATCAATGTGGGTGTTTGGGACACAGACAGGCGGATTGCTCTTCTTTGGAGGTGTCGGAACTTAAATATGGGGCATGGATCAGAGAAGACATCTTAATTGTGAACAACCCCAATATTCCCATTATCAAACAATCCTTTATGACTGATCGTAGTGCCATAGCTCCCAAGCCAGTCTCCGACTCTCCACCACCCCAGGATACTGTTCATTCCGTTAATCCAACAAAATCACCACCTTCCTCCTCCACAAATCTTTCATCAATCTCTCTTCCCATAACCCAAACAGCCCCAATGACCTTTTTGTCTTTTCCAATCCCAAACCCTCCGTTACCGCCAAACCCATCTCTCACCTTTTCAGAAAACTCTGACACCTCATCTACCAATTTTTTGGCACTACCCAAGTCTATTGCATCTGTCCCCTCAGTGTCTAACCCAAATTCCCTTTCCATGCAAATTGCAAACCCCCAAATCTTCCTGACACATTATTTTCTCATACTTCTGCCTCAAAAAAATCAGAGGAACGTGATCACTTTGACTTATCAAGTCTGGATGAGGCTGTCGTGTCTGCAAATAAAGCAGTTGACACCCATTCATCAAAATCTGAATCTTTATATGTTGGTCCAAATCCCTCTACTCCTACCAGCCCACTTCTACAAAAAAATAAAAGCCCAACCCCCCAAATTCAAATAAACCCAACCACCCTCCCATCTGAGCCCACTCGTTTATTTGATTCAGGTGCATCTAAAAAAAACTCGGCACATCTCCCACCCAGAAGTCCTTCTGCTCCAATAAAAAAGCCGAAAATCAACCCACATGCGCCTATTTCTATCAAATCCCCGGTCAAGCTTCTCAAATTGAAAGGAAAAAAAATCTCTGATATCAAAAACCTGATATCAAAAACCTTGCAAGGGAAAGTCAGAAACTTTGATCAAAAATTCTGGAAAAAAAACTCGAAGGCCCAGAGGGGCCTGAGGAATAATCCATGTTGCTACTTTCTTGGAATTATAGTGGGCTGGGCCGGCCCATGGCAAGAAGGGAACTTAGGGCCCTGTTGACTAAACACAAGCCTGATATCTGTTTTTTGTGTGAAGTCAAATCTGACAATTTCTCCTCTCTCTCTCCAATTCTTTCTGCTGCACACCTTTCTTCGTTTGAAGTTGTCCACCCCTCTGGTATTGCTGGCGGTTTAATAGTTTCTTGGCAAGAATCTATTGTTATTGACATATGTTTCCGAAACAAATGGATTTTTCATCTCCTCTCTGTCAATCCGACCCCTTGGCACCTTACTTTTGTCCATGCACCTTGTGCGGCGATTGATAAAGCAAATTTCTGGTCCAAACTTTTTGATGTCAAACCTCCGAACTCCTCACCATGGCTGGTTATGGGTGATTTTAACTCTATAACTTCCCAATCTGATAAAAGCGGCGATCGTCCCTTCCCCTCCTCTTCAAGTTCGGGGTTGCCACATTTTCTGGCCACGATGGACATGGATAATCTTGATTTCAGAGGTAATCCATTCACTTGGTCTAATGGACGCCCAAGGTGTGCGAACATAAAGTTGGAACTCCATTTATCCGGATGCAATTCTTTCTCACCTCCCGGCGATCAAATCTGATCACTCCCCGGTAACTATTGACACAAACCCTTTTAAAAAATTTGGTCCGAATCCGTTTAGATTTGAGGCCATGTGGGTCTCTGATCCCACTTGCAATGACACGATCAATCAAGCTTGGTCTAAATTTTGTCGTGGCTCCCCCCATTTTTCTCTTCACTCGAAGTTTAAAAACAAAAAAGCAGCCTTGAAAATATGGAACCGAACACATTTTATGTTCTCTTTTCATCCCATGAATCAAGCCCGAGATGCCATCGATTCTATTCAAGCTTCTGAACCAACTCCTGAAAACTCTGCCATAGAGGAAAATCTCCAATCGCCCCTGGATAACTTACTTTCATGTGAGGAAATCCGTTGGTGCCAAAGAGCTAAGGAGGAGTGGCTAAAACATGGAGACGCAAATACGAGGTATTTTCACATGTCTACTATTTTGCGTCGTCGTCATAACCGTATTTTGTCTATTTTGAATCCTGAGTCAAATTCTATGGTTATGGAATGGCATGAGATTGGAAATGTGTTTGATCTCTATTTTAAGAATCTTTTCTCTACTGTTAATCCTAGTCCCCCTTCAAATTTGGATTCTTTGTTTCCTTGTATTGTTACTGCTGAAGATAATGTGAATCTTTTAACTGTACCAACCCCATTGGAGATTAAAAATATCATTTTCTCCCTTGCTCCCTACAAAAGCCCTGGCCCGGACGGTCTATCACCTGTGTTCTTCAAGAGTTATTGGTATATTGTTGGTCAAGATTTTACTTCATCTGCTCTTCATTTTTTCCACAGTGGCTTTCTTCTTAAGGCTTAGTCATACTTTCATTTCCTTAATTCCTAAGTTGAGTAATGCCACAACTGTGGACAGATATAGACCAATAAGTCTTTGCAACACAGTGTATAAGGTTATTTCAAAAATTCTCTCAAACATGTTGAAACCTCTTCTTGATAGAATTATTAGCCCTCTTCAAATGGCTTTTGTTCCGGGTAGAAGTATCTCCGATAAGTCTATTCTCACCCAAGAAATTATGCACCATCTAAATATAAAGAAGGGTAAGAAAAGTTATATGGCTATAAAAGTGGATTTATCAAAAGCATTTGATAGGGTTGAGTGGAACGTTGTTGAGTGTATTCTTGTTAACATTGGGGTCGATAGGAAGTTCATTGACTTTATCCTAAATTGTATATCTACCTCTTCCTTTTCCACGCTCATTAACGGTTCCCCGTTCGTTTTTTTTAAACCTTCAAGAGGTATCCGACAAGGCGACCCCCTATCTCCATCACTCTTTATAATTCTCGCAGAACTTTTATCTCAAATTCTCACTTCTGCCAAACAATTGGGAAAGTTTAAGGGAGTTAAGGTGGGGCGCGGATGCCCCCCGATTTCACATGTGATGTATGATGACGATATCATTATCTTTTGTGATGCTTCTGTCTCTAGTGCAAAACAGGTCCAGGAATGTCTTTTAAAGTTTTCAGAAGGGACCGATCAACATTTTTGCACCGAGAAATCTGTTATACACTTCAGTCGCAATTGCAACCCTCAACAAAGGAATGCAATCAGATCTATTCTCAGTATGAAACGGATTAACCACACTCTCAAACACTTGGGTTTGCCTTTTTGCAAAACAGACAGGAAAGCAGCAAATTTCAGTGACCTCATTTCACGTCTAGATCCAAATCTTCGTGGTTGGCGTGCAAATTCTCTCTCGTACGCGGGCAGGACCACCTTGATAAAATCAGTTGCCCAAAGCATTGATGTCTACACGATGTCTTCCCTGCTCCCACCAAATTCAGTTTGTAATGCCCTTAACAAAATGATGCGCAGTTTTTGGTGGAAGGGTGAATGCTCGGGCAGATTTTTGGCTCTAAGAAATTGGGATTCGATTTGTAAACCAAAGTCTGCTGGTGGGTTGGGGTTTCGACGATCTTCAGATTTCAATCGGGCTCTTCTCTCTAAAATCAGTTGGTTTATTTTCACTAAGACGGATAAACCTTGGCTCCCGATTTTTGGCTCCAAATATATCCGAGAACACGGGTTTCTTGATCAAAAAACAAGGAAAACCGACTCTTGGATTTGGAAGAATATTTGTACTTGTCGTGATATCATCCGAAAAGGAGCATGTCTCAATGTGTTCAATGGTTCCTTCATTCGTATCCTCGAAGATATTGGATCCCTTCATTCGGAATTTGGCTCTCATCAGACAGATTTTCCCCACTTTCGTGGTGTCCGAAATTCAAAAGATTAATATTCCCGCTGTTAGGGAACCCCGCTGTGTGATCTGGACTCCCTCCTCCTCGGTAAAGTTTACTTCAAAAAGTGCCTATATGGTAGATCAATCACAACGCTTTCACTCTCCATCACTCACCCATGTGCTCAAAAGTCTATGGAAATCTCTTTGGAAACTTCGTATTCATGAGCGACTCAAATTCTTGGGCTGGAAAATTCTAAATGATTCCATCCCAACTAGGGACAGATTACTACGATTTATGGAGGTGGCTGATCCCTCTTATCTTTTATGTGGTGCGGCTGAAGAAACATCTCTCCATATTTTTCTCCTTTGCCCGTTTTCTAAGAAAGTGTGGTATCAATCACAGTGGAACTTTAAACTCGAAGCTGTGTCACATCTCGGAATTGAAGGTTGGTTCTCTCTTCTAATAAACCCTATGAGCCTTCTCTTCCCAGACCATGCACAACAACTGGAATTCATCATTTTCTCTCTCACGGCGATGAGTTTAATCTGGAAAGCTAGGAATTCTTTGCTCCACAACGGAAATCTTCTTACAGATCTCCAAGTGACACATCTTGCTCAATGCCAATCCAAGGATATGTTGAGGGCTATTATTTCAAATATGACGACAAGTCACGCATCACCTCTGTCTTACTGTGAACAAATCCCCCTTGCGGCTTTGTCAAAATCTCCACTGATGCGGCCGTTTTCAAAGGAAAAGCATGTGTTGCTTTCATCGCCCGCAATCATTGTGGTGGTTTCGTAGGCGCGGCGTCCTTCAACCAACCCTGTTATGACGCCACAACAGTAGAAATTATGGCAATCAGGGAGGCAGCTCTCTTTCTACAAAGGAAAAATTGCCAAAATGCGATTTTTGAAACGGACTCTTTGACAGCAGTAAATCTGATATCCGAACGCCTTTTTGATCTTCCCTGGACTTCAGCAGAGGATTTAAGTGATCTCTTTGATATTTGGAAGCTTTTCCCTCGATGGAAGATCAGGAAAATCCCAAGGCTAGGAAATAAGAGTGCTCATAATCTTGCAAAATGGGCAAAACTCCAACTGTGGAATGGTTTTTTCCTATTGTTGTTTTAGATGAAGATCTCTGTGAGGCTTCATAATTTTGTAATGACTGTGCTACTCTTTCTTCTTCTTATGTTTAATTTAACTTCTTACCAAAACAAAAAACTCTCTCTCTCTCCCCCTCTCTCTTCTTTTTCGTTTTCTATTTCTTTTTCATGGACACGATATAGAAAATAATGGACACTTGCAGAGATGCGACTTTCTTATAATTCTCGTATTAATAATTTATCAATAATTCTTAGTTGATTGATAGTAAGATCTAATATAAACCAGATATTAAATGGATGCAAAAAGTAATATAATAGATACGTCATGCATCTATTAAATTGTTTTCAATTGGGAATGATATACATATACATATATATATATATATATATTATTTCTACTACAACATTCTTTCATGATTTAAATACAATTAAAAATTTATTATTGTTAATTTTGACTTATACCTATTAATGACTTAATTAAGTAAAGTAGGAAGGATATAATGTTTTTTTAGAATTCTGAATATCCTATTTCTTATAAAACCTTGGATTTCAATAAATATAATTATGTATGTCGTTATATGGAAATAAATTCATTATAGTATTTTTCGAAAAATAAACGCAAGATTTTCACATTATTTTATTAAAAAGTAAACAACACATATCATTTAGCTAATGAGAGAGATTTTATTTCAGAAAACAAAATAATTAATTTATACGATAAATTTACTGAATTAATTAATTTGATGGATTGAGAGGGTTAATTTATATGGGCTTATACATACCACATGCCGTTATATAAGGAAACACACTTGGAATAAAATTTGGAAAAAGAGATATACCTTTCATGTCGTTATATGTCATTAATTTATGTGGACTTATACATGCCAAGTTAATGTACCTTTCATGAGTGATGGGAATTATTTAGGATATGCCCAAATTCGACATTGGGTCGACCCAGCAGCGAAAGCCTGGAGAGACGGGCGCATCGAATGGAAGAGGTTCGATACGAATTCAGCACCGACGCATGTTCGACGCTTACTCTCCGTTATATAAAACCAGCTTATGTTGACTAAGATCGAACCAGCTCCCATTCGAGTTTCAACTGCATCGATTCGGCTTAGTTCGACACATCAACATCGAAACAGGAAAGTTCAGTACATCATCAATTCGACCGACCACACTCTCGAACCAATCAAATTCGACTTACAATAGTATCAAACAATCCACGTTTGATGCACACATCGAATGCACTTTATTCGATCTACACGATTATTTGTCTTATTAGGATATCTAGAGCAATTCAATACTTGTAATAGACAGTAGGTGTTCCGGACTAAGTTAGTCCGTTTATTATATTGGATTAGCATTATTTTGGTATTATCAGGCCTATTTGTAATTATCTCTAGTGTATTGTAACTCGGACAAAATAAGACCAAAATGTTGGCGCCGTCTGTGGGAACACCGATTATATTGTTTTCAGATATACGTAGCTAGAATGACAAAGAGACATTGTGCGCGATCAGATGTAACAAAGAAAACAAGAAAGAAGACAAGAGTGGTAACAGACAAAAATAAAAAGCGACCCGAGCCTAAGGAGCAGGGACGGGAGAAAGCAAAAAAATTGTTATTGAAACAATGGCAAGAATGTAAAATGGAACCCTTACGAGAATTCAAGATTGTGCAGCTATCTTGAATTCTCCTAAGGGCCAAAGGGTGAGCTATATGATCAAAGAATAATCTATGAAAACAAACCTTTCCAGTGCTTTAGATGCTACAAATTTGGGCATAGCATTAGAGAATGCACACCAAAACAAGAATGGGTGAGAAAGGACAGAGAAGAAGAGGAGCAGGGTAAGGGACAAGAAGAGGTAGAGGAAGAAGAGAGTATGAAAACACCAAATAGCAGTAAGAGTTAGGAAACAGAAAGGACAAGAAGGAGCACATAGAAGAGATCACAACAAAGAGAAGAAGGAGAAGGCAAGGAAAGTAAAGAGAAGGAAACACAGATGCAGAATAAGCAGAAGAAGGGAAGTCAGGCCATCAGCAGACATGATGATGATACACAGGAGGGAAACATAGATCAAGGGAAGACAAAAAATGCCCAGGGAAAAGATGAGGAAGAAAAGAGAGTGGGGAAAAATAAGAAAGATACAAGACAGAATGAGGAAGAACCAAAACAAGGGAACACCAAGGAAGATCAGACCACAAAGGAACCAACCCATGAGAAATGGAATAAGGTGGAAACAAAAAAATCTAAAAGGATAGAATACTACAAGACAGTGAAAGGGAATAAGGCAAAACAGGGAGAAGGAGGAGGGAGTAAAAATAGGGTTCTAAGCCCAAATGGATGACCTTCAATTTTGTGGATGGAACTTGAGAGGGGTTAATGACCCTCTCAAGCAGGAAGCTTGGGAAAAAGCTATGAATAAATGTGAGTTTGGAGCTGTTCTGGAAACTAGATTAAAAAAGGAAGGGTATGAAAAAGTCATAAAAAAAATTGGTAAAAAGTGGAATCTGGAGAGCAACATGGAGTTGGGAAGTTACTGTAGGATATTGCTGGTATGGGATAATGATAGTATTGAGATTAATACTAAAAGCAAAACTGATCAACTGATACACAACCAGATCAGAACTAGGGACAACAAGTGGAAGTTCAAATGTACCTTTGTGTATGCTCATAATAAAGTAGAGGAGAGGAGGCAGTTGTGGAAGGACTTACAGAACATCAGTGAAACAGTGAAAGAACCATGGATTCTAATAGGGGACTGGAATGTGGTGCTCACTGGGGATGAGAAATGGAATGAGGAAAGAGGAGAAGAACAAGTGGGAGAGGAGCTCCAAGAAAACATGGACAAGCTTAAGATCCAGGATCATCAATACACTGGAGCAAAGTATACCTGGACCAATGGGCATACTTACTGTAAACTGGACAGAGTCCTTATCAATAAAGAGTGGATGGATGCAAATATGGAATCCAGTGTGACGTTCAAACCTCCAGGGGTCTCAGACCATGCAGCAGGTTTTGTTAGAATATCCAGGGATAATAACAGGAAGAGAAACATCCCATTCAGATTCAAGAATATCTGGGCTCAGGACAAAGACTTCCTCCCTCTGGTAACAGAAGCATGGGCAAAAAGAGTTGAAGGATGCAGAATGTTCCAATTGGTGAAAAAGACCCAGAAAGTCAAAGAAAATTTAAAGAAGCTTAACACAAGGAAATTCCAACACCTGAGCAAGCAGGTAGATGAATGCCTTGAGCAGTTGGAAAGAAAGCAAGAGGCAGTGCTGAGAGATCCCACCAACAGAGATAGGCAGAATGAAATGAAGCAGCTGAGGGAACAATATGAGGAAAAGAAGAGAAACCTGATGAGCCAAACAGCTCAAGCTGCTAAACTGGAATGGATCAAAGATGGGGACAGCTGCTCCAAACTGTTCTTTAATAGTATCAAATTCAGAAGAAAACACAATAACATCCTTGCTATCCATGACACAACTGGGGATTTGATCCATAAGAGAGAGGATATTGTGAAACACATCATTCAGTTTTATACAAAGCTCCTGGGGACAGAGTATGATGTCACGGTAGTTGACACAACAACTATACAGATGGGCCCTAGAGTGACAGAAGACATGAACAGAGTGTTGGGGGAACAATGTACTCAGAAAGAAATCGAGGAGGCTATCTTCCATATGAATGACATGAAAAGCCCAGGACCAGATGGCATGAGCTCAGGGTTCTACAGGAAAAGTTGGACCATCACATGACAATTGGTGTGTGAGGCAGTGTAGGAGGTCTTCAATACAGGGAAGTTATTAAAGCAAATTAATACAACTGCTGTTTGCTTGATTCCTAAAGTTATGCATCCTTCTTTTATCACTGAATATAGACCTATTGCATGTTGCAATGTTATATATAAAGCTGTTACAAAAGTGATTGCAAATAGGATTAAAAACATGATGCCTGGTCTGATTCTCCATAGCCAATCTGCTTTTGTGAAACATAGAGACATTTTTCAAAATATTTTCCTTGCTCAAGAACTTGTGAGGGGTTATGGTAGGAAGAATATCTCACATAGGGGTATGATGAAAATAGATATTCAGAAGGCCTATGATACAGTTAACTGGAAATTCCTGGAGAATGTTTTGTATAGTTATAATTTTGATAGGAAGTTTGTGAACTTGATTATGATCTGTGTGACTAGCCCTAGGTTCTCTTTTAATATCAATGGGAGCTTAGAAGGGAATATAGAGGGTAAACAAGGGCTGAGGTAAGGGGACCCACTTTCCCCCTACTTATTTGTGTTCTGCATGGATTACTTGGCTAGACTGATTAGAAAGAATACTGAGAATAACAATCAGTTTCATTATCACCCAAAATGTGCCAAAATACAGTTATGTCATATGGCTTTTGCTGATGACCTGCTACTATATTGCAGGGGGGGCTGGAAATCAATGGAGATCCTAAAGAACACAATGAAGGAATTTTCTGACATGTCAGGGCTGAAAATAAGTGAAGGCAAGAGTAATGTGTTCCTGGTAGGAGTGGGACAAGAGGAAGCAAAGGAAATAAAAGAATTATGGGGTTTTGAGGAAGGAAAATTCCCTATAAGGTACTTGGGAATTCCACTGAGTCCAAAGACACTGAAGATTGCAGACTATGAGGGACTTATAAAGAAAATGATTAGCAAGATCCAGAGCTGGCAATCAAGGAACCTAAGTTATGCAGAAAGATTACAAATGATCAAGGCAGTGTTAATGAGCATAAAAAACTTCTGGAGCTACATTTTTGTTATACCAGTTGGTGTCATAAAGCAAATTGAGAAGGTGTGCAGATGCTATCTTTGGTCAGGAAAAGAAACAGGAAAGAAGAGCACAATAGCATGGTCTAAAGTGTGTCAGGAATACAAGAGAGGGGATTTGCAAATAAAAGAAGTACTAGTATGGAATAAAGCTGTGCTGGGAATGCAAGTGATAAAACTGCATAAGAGGGAGGAAGCACAAACTATATGGCAAAGATGGATAAAAGAGTACAAATTGAAAGGAAAAACCATATGGGAAGTGGAGGAGAAGAGAAGTGATTCCCCTTGGTGGAAACATCTACTAGAGCTAAGGGACAGAATAGTTGAAGCAATGCCAAGTGCAAAACAAGGAGGAGAAGTGAAAGAAGGAAAACTCCAAGGGGCAAATGCTCTATACATCCACATGACAAAACTGAACCCTGAGGTGGATTGGTGGAATCAAGTATGGAACACAATAGCTACACCAAAAGCAACCTTCATTCACTGGTTAGCTGTGCAAGGCAGACTAACAACAAAAGATAGAGTGGGAAAATTTATAAATTTGCCAAATATTAATTGTGTCTTTTGTGGTAATGAAGTTGAAACTCATAATCATCTATTCTTTAACTGTGACTGTACATATAATGTTCTTTGTAAAGTGATGAATAACACAGGTATAAACCCATGCCCAAAGGATGTGGAGAGCTGGATAAGGAGGTTCAACCAGTCAGGGAAAAAGAGAGTCAGGATCTTTCATATTAGAGCAGCAGCACTGGGGGAAACAATAGCAGGAATCTGGAAAGCTATAAACAAAACAATCTTTGAGGGTAAGAAAATTACAGAGGAACAGGTATGGAAAGAAGTTGGCTATACTCTTACTAGTAGAATAATTACCAAAGGAAATAAAAATATAGTGGACAGAAGTATTTGTGAAAAACTTAACTACATTATTATCTGAATAGACTGACTACTAATGCTTCTGGAAAGAAATCTGCTGCTTCTAGTTTTTTTGAAAATGAACATGTGAACTTTGAAGGGGACTGGAACAGGGAGACAGGTATCCTCTTTCCCTCAAAACTCTTCCAACCTCCCAAAAGGAGCCAACTAATCGAAGAGAAGCAATGCCACTGGTATGAAGGCTAACCAGAACTACACTATGCTAGCCAGGATTGGTCACAGTCAATGACTAGAGCCAATGAAGGGAGAAGGCTACCATAGCAAGACTTGTGGAGAGTGCAGAACACTGGAGGAGTGTTTGTAGTTTTGGGGGAGGTGTTTTGAGTCATAGACCTAGTCTAGAACCCAAAAACCCCCTAGCTAGATGGCAGTCGATTAGTAATGTATTTAGTGTTGCTTCCTTGAAGGTTGATCCCTTTTTTCTTGTGTAAAACACTCCGATTTGGGTTTTAATATATCTTTTAACTTTCTGCGAAAAAAAAAAGATTGTGCAGCTATTCAGGGAGAGCGCTGAAAAGATAATAAAGATTTGGGCAGGAATGGAGCGAATAATAGAGGCAGCCTTGGTGGACTGTCTCAGGCGTAATTCATATATCTTTGCCTGGTCTGATTCCGGCTTGCACGGAATAGACTGCAGAATTATAGTACATCGATTGAATGTACACAAGAGCGCAAAACCGATAAGACAGAAGAAGCAAAATCTTGGCAAGGAGAAGAATGAAGCCACCAAAAAAGAGGTACATGAACTCTTAGCGGCGCGGCACATCTGTGTACTAAGGTTTTCAGAATATGTCTTATTGGTTATGAAAAAAAAGCAACATAGAGAATGTGCGTGGATTATACGGACTTGAAGAAGCATTGTCCTAGGGATCCTTTTCCATTGCCTAGGATAGACCTGTTGGTTGACTCGACTGTAGGTTGTGCACTGTTGAGCATGATGGATGCGAAAAGTGGATTTCACCAGATATTCATGGCGGTACAAGATCAGAGCAAAACAACTTTTGTCACGGATACATGAGTGTACTGTTACATGGTAATGCCCTTCAGGTTGAAGAACGCAGGAGCGACATTTCAAAGACTGGTGGCAAAAATATTTTACTATCAAATTTGGAAGTCAATGGAAGTGTATATCGACGACATGTTCGTGAAAAGTCTCAAGGCTGAGGAGAATGTGCGTCATTTAGATGAGGCTTTCGCCATCATGAGAACCTACAGAATGAAGTTGAACCCTAAGAACTGCACTTTTGGGTTAACAACGGGGAAGTTCCTAGGCTATGTGGTGAACGAAAGACGAATCGAAGCCATTCCAGATAAGATAAAGGCGGTGTTGAATCTACTATTAATAAAGACAGTGAGGGATGTGTAGTGTCTGGTGGGCCGATTGACTGTCTTGGGAAGGTTCATATCGACTTCTATAGAAAATAACCTCATTTTCTTTAAATTCATGAGGCGAAGCAAGAATTTTGTATGGGCGCCGGATTGTGGGGAGGCTTTCCGACAAATGAAAAATTATTTGGTGAGCCCGCCACTGTTAGCTAAACCGGAGGAAAATAAAATATTGTATCTATACCTAGCGGTATCCTTGCATGCCGTAAGCACGGTACTAGTCAAGCAAATGGGAACCCAACAGTTACCCATTCACTATGTGAGTAGAGTTCTTCAGAGGGCAGAAAGGAACTACTTGGAGATAGAGTTGTTCGCACAGGAAATTGTGGCCACCGCACGGAAATTGAGACCATACTTTCAATCTCACCCAATCACGGTGGTGACGGATAAACCTTTGAAACAATTATTGGCGAGGCTCGAAACTTCTGGCAGATTGGTTAAATGGGCGATTGAGCTCAGTGAATTCGGATTGGAGTTCAAGCCGCGAACTGCAATTAAAGCGCAAGCCTTGGCGAATTTCATGGCTGAGACATTGGGTAATAGTGTAGCCAAAACTGCAAACTGTATATTTTCTATATCATACCAAGTCGGAACCAGCATAGCAACCACTGAACCACAACATGGATACTACACACGCACGGGTCCGCAACCACTCATGGAGGAGAGGTTGGGAATCATTTTTTGTCCCTAGAGCGAAGAGAATCTAATACGCTATCAGTCTAAACTACACGGTGACGAACAACGAAGCCGAGTACGAAGAAGTTATTTTCGATATCAAAATGGCTCTCGAACTTAGCATTGAACATTTGGACAAATTTACCGACTCGCTCTTAGTGGCAAATTATGTTTTGAGAAAATACGAGACAAGAGAGAAGACGATGAAATTGTATGCCGCAAAGGTAAAAGAATTTGGCAAGGCGTTTTAAATTCTTTGATATAACTCAGATCCCGATGGAGGACAATGAGAAAGCCAATGCGCTCTCTAAATTCACAAGTTTCTCGGAGATTCTGGTAAAGAAGAGAGTAACACTTAAGGCCGCCGACAAGCCCTCGATCGGGATATCAAAATATAACGCTACGGAGGCGCGGGTGGAATTTATAATGGCAATAGAAGAAGACCCGTCTTGGAAGGACTAAATTATGATTTGTTTTCGGGAGGGTATCCTCCCGACATATCCGAATGCACCACACAGAATGCGATATAAGGCCTACAGGTTTACTATCCACAATGGAAAGCTCTACAAAAGATCTTTCGAAAGACCACTTCTGAGATGCTTGACTCCAACCCAGGACAAATACGTAATGGAGGAAATTCATGCAGGGTACTGTGGAAATCATTCCAGGGGAAGAGCTTTGGCTCAGCGAAGTTTACGCTATGGATATTATTGGGCAACTCTATTAAAAGATGCGACGGCTTTCTCGAGGCGATGTGACAGCTGTTAGTACCACGCTCGCCTCATTCATAGACTTGCACAACTGCTACAACCCATCGACGTAGAATGTCCATTTGATCAATGGGGAATCGATATCGTAGGACCTTTTCCCCTATTTAGCCAAAAGAGATATCTGGTGGTGGCAGTTCAGTACTACACCAACTGGATATATCATTAATCACTGAGAAGAATATGATTGAGTTTATCTGGAAATACATCGTATGCCATTTCAAAATTCTGAGGTATATTGTATGTGATAATGGTATGCAATTCAGCGGAAAGGAGATTAAATCATGGTTCGCGGAGTTAAAGATATCTCACAATTTGACCCCAGTCAAATGGTCAAATGGAACCACCAACAAAACATTGAAGGATTATCTTGAAATTAGGGTGAGAAGCACATGAAAAACATGGCCAAAAGAGCTTCAAGGAATATTGTGGGCATATAGAACAACTCCAAAAACATCGACAAGGGAGACTCCATTTGTTCTTGTTTATGGCACCGAGGCTATTCTGCATCCAGAAATAGGTATGCCGATGCGCAGGATTAACGATTATGACCCCGAACAATCGGCCCGTTTAAGACAAACGGATTTGGATATGATAGGCTCCACAAGGGAAGATACGTATCAATCCACAATAGCTTTTAAGGCAACAATGGCCAAAAGCTATGATAAAAGGGTTCAGTTCCGAAACTTCGAAGCAGGTGATTTGGTCCTAAGAAGCATTGCGGCAAAACAGCACATCGTGAAGCTCGAACCGAAATGGGAGGGGCCTTTCAAAGTCATAAGAGCATGTTCGCGAGGATACTATTACTTGGAAACTATGCAGGGTGTTCAACAGAAGCGTCCGTAGAATGTGCAACATCTTAGACGCTACTATGCATAGGAATTGAAACAATACCACCGGACAGTCAAATAATTGTATGAACCCCAAAGGTTTGAGTCAGGTGGAAACTGGGAAACGTAGGCACCTCGATGAAAATTGAGCTCAACTAATTTCAAATAACTAATTATATTTTCTATCCGTCAAATTACGCAGGTGGAGTCTCTTCGGTATAAATGGCCCAAAGTGGTTGAACCCCTCATGCACGACACGAGTGTCATGACGGCGGTATAAATGGCCCAAAGTGGTTGAACCCCTCATGCACGAGACGAGCGTCATGACTGCGGTATAAATGGCCCAAAGTGGTTAAACCCCTCATGCACGACACGAGTGTCATGATGGCGGTATAAATGGCCCAAAGTGGTTGAACCCCTCATGCACGACACGAGCGTCATGGCGGTATAAATGTCCCACAGTGGCAAGCATCATGACAGAGATGCAACGCGAGATCGATAATGATAGTAAGGCATAACACAATTATGAAATTGACAACGAACAAAGAGCAATTAACACGTATTGAACTTGGTTAAAAAGAGAATGAATTATACAAATAGATTATAAATAAATAAAAATTTATGATATCAAGCTACAAAATCGATCTCGTTCAAGAACCGTTGAAAGTGAAATGCAAAAAATTGTTCCAAGAACAAAAAAGCTTAATATTATCAAAATATATTAACTAAAATTTGCTACTCAGCAGAAGACTAGGGGGACTTCGGACGAAGGATCACACCCACGGAACGTGCATAATTGGCACAATTTCCCTGAATTTGATCCTACGTGAGCACCAGCTCATTTGCCTGTGACCAATCTTCGGGCATATTAACAGCTTCTCTTTCGGGGATACTCTCAAGTTGATATCTACTAGGAGATACCAAATCTTGGTCATTGAACGACGGTTTTGGCACAACAACCTCGCTTAAGGAAGCTCCAGAACAACGAGTAAGATACATTCCAGTCGGAGAAGTCATAGTCGGACCAGAAGTAGTAGAAACAGGCACAACTTTCTTCCTTTTGTCCAGAGTCGCTGAAGGCAAAGGTTGAGACCATGCTGTCTTGGGAGGACTCGAGAGGAAGATGGTAGACCTAGACGCGACTCGAGCAGCAGTATTTTTTGGCCACCCTTCATCTTCATCATCACTATGGCCAAAAGCGGCATCGATGGATTTCTTGACTATCTCGATTCACTTAAACCACCTTTAGGAGAACCAGGACCCGCTCCCTCAGACATTGAAGATGGACCCAAATTTAAGGAGCTAGAACTAGGGACATTCTTACCCTTGGGGTCATGCCATACGGCATAAAACGGATCACCGGGTCTAGGAGCCCGAAGGTCCTCTTCGTTTTTGCCGCTTGGCTCCGGGATCTCCATCTTCAGACCACAGCTGGCATCCAGCATGTCCTTTCAAAAACCCTCCATAAGATATCCGAGAGAACCAGCTTGATCAACACCAAGTTACATGCCATATTTCATGTCTGCAGCACCATGGAGAAACTTTAGCAATTTGTAAACACTACTCTGCATGAAGGATTTAGCAATAGAACACCTGTAATATTCGGATTCTAAATACCAAAACTGGCATCCCAATTCCGTACAGACCTTGTTGGCATCGTCATTCGACGCCTTAAGAGAAGAATTCTCACGCTTCAAAGAGTCATTCTCTTTCTTCAATGCAGCTATTTTTGCACGCAATGCAACAACATTCTCCTCAGTTTTCTTGGCTGTAAATCCAGCATCGTGGGCATCACGAACAGCCTTAGCAGCCATCTTCTCAGATTCTTTGGCGCGTTTTAGCGCATTGCATCTACTATTATCACACTACGAATACTTGCGCGCAGCTTGTCGACGACGAAATTATGTTGACCTTGAACCTCAATCGAACCACTGTAATCCCAACAAAGTTGATACACTCCTATAGTAATAGCAGCAAAAAAAAAACGACCAAAGCGTGCCTGATCACGGTATCCTAGCCTATCAATTACGGCTTGACGATTCAGTTGAGGCCATAGGCACCGCATAATCTCTGCCGACTATTCTTCCCTCAATCGATATCCACCCAGAGTAATGCTCAAAGATTCTGAGTTCTCATCATTAAGAAAATCATAATCAATGAGGCTCCCAATAGGGGCTGGTCTTGGATTACCTAAAGGTGGAGGTCGCCTAAGTGGACGCGGAGGGTTGTCCTGAGCCTCTCGATCAGACTCATCTTCAGTTAATTTCCTTTTGGCAGCAGCGTACCAATGCTCACCTCCTGACTGGGAAGAATTCTCTCCATCGGGCCCTCGCACGTTCCGGAACGTGGGATTACTTGCATTGGATCTAGCCAAATTAGCAGCAATCCTTTCATCTTTCGCCTCAATTTCTTCCATCGCTTGGATTTGAGAATTAGTCTCCACCTTAGCGCGACCACCAGTGGTAGTTGGAGTCATCACCAATCTCCGCGGCACAAAATCCTCATGACGCCCGAAGTCACTCACAACAGGCACCTGGGTACCAGCACTTACGCCACCAAGCCTCATCGTAGAACGATGAACTGGTGGAGGAGAAGAATGATCTGCACCCCAATTATCAGACAAAGCTTCGGAGGCCCTAATTGTAGGTTGAGTCCTCGTGCCATCTTCCAGGGAACCTTTCAACGAAACACTCACAAATGATGGGCCCACGTCCGATGCGTTCGTCTCCTCGCTCCGAATCTGAGCACTATATATATTCTCGGGTGACACTACAGGTTTACTCCGACTTTCAGATTTTTTTCTCGCCATTTTAAGTCAATTATAGAAAAATATCTAGATTAAAAAGAAAAAAGAAAACAAAATTATATAAGCATCGAATCCTCAGAATTCGATGTGGATGGGAAGGTCGAAAGCCCACAGTTCGATGCGGTCTGAAGAGCAACAAAAAACCTCCACTGGAAAGAAAAATGAAAATGAGGTGGAAATTGGCTCCTTTTATAGACCCACCACCGCCTCTCTTTCCCGATTCGATGCAATAGCATTGAACGGGCCCCGTTCGATGCACACGCATCGAATTCCCCAAATTTGATGCAGTCACCAGAGTACATCGAACGACCAGGGTTCGATGTACCCAAAATTTGCCATTAAAGTTTAAGAGGTTAAGGAGATCAAGTCCTCTAAAATTGGACCCCGATCTTTAATCGAGATCGTATCACAATCGGGGGCATGAATTTCAAGGATATAAGAACGAGGCGCATAATTTCTTAAGTTCGAAAGCCGCTCCCTAATCGACACCGTCTCCCAAACTGGGGGGACTATGTGATGGAGATTATTTAGGATAGGCCCAAATTCGACATTGGGTCGGTCGAGCAACGAAGGCCCAAAGAGACGGGCGCATCGAACGGAAGAGGTTCAATGCGGATTCAGCATCGAACCACGCTTGTTCGACGCTTACTCTCCGACGCCTGAAGGGTCCCACAGGACGGGGTCTATAAATACCCCGCCCCTTAACCTTCTGACGATTCATTAGATATACACATAACACACACTACCACATCGAACAAAGGGTTCGATATACTTTATTATTCGACTTAAACCCAACTTATGTTGACTAAGATCGAACTAGCTCCCATTCGAATTTCAACTGCATCGATTCGGCTACGTTCGACACATCAACATCGAAACATGAAAGTCTGGTACATCATCAATTCGACCGACCACACTCTCGAACCAATCGAGTTTGACTTACAATAGTATCGAACCAGCCACGTTCGATGCACACATTGAACGCCCTTTATTCCATCTACAAGATTATTTATCTTATTAGGATATTTAGAGTAATTTAATACTTGTAATAGACAGTAGGTGTTTCGGACCAAGTTAGTCCGTTTATTATATTGGATTAGTATTATTTTGGCATTGTCAGACTTATTTGTAATTATTTATGGTGTATTGTAACCCGGATGAAATAAGACCAAAATAATGAGTATTTTTTATACAGATTATTTTTACTAAAAGTTTTTGCCTATCATAAAAATTATAAAATATTTAGTTTCCGTGTTGAAATTATGCACCTCTTGTTTCGATTTTGTACGTATTAGGTGACAAACACATTCCACCACCATGCACGTAATCCAGTCACGGTAGGATATATACTCAATCATGATTCCATTTTTTTATGCGACAAACAAATCTTGTAAGCGATTTATTAGAGAACTTTGAATGTAACTTTCTTTAAGAAGCGATAATAATACTAGGAAGTGTATGGACTTAAGTTTTCAATTGTATTAACTTTTCGACTAGTCTTTAATATTTTTGGCTGATGAGGTCATCAATATTCAATCGCCTTTAGTTAACCTACATGTTGTGCTCAATTTACATTTATATGGCACAGTTGTATAATTAGGCTATGTGAACTAATTTAAATGTCAGGATACCCAAAATTTACTTACTTTGGAATTCGATCTAATTACAATAAGCAACAGTAAGTTTTAGATAAACTTAAAAAATTAACAGTAAGATTTAAATAACTACTAAAAAACAAAGGAAAAGGTGAGGGCCTATTTGTAGAGGTTTAAAATTTTAAAGATCTGAAAGGAGATGTTTTGCAACTCTTTTAAAAGAATATATTTTGATGAGTGGTGGAGATTTTTGTGATTAGACGTGAAGATGATAGCTTCATCAGCTACGTGAACGCTCCAAGTTAGAGATAGTGAACAACAAGAAAAAGTTCTAAGTTAGAGATATTGGACAACCAGAAATTAACATGGTTCGAGATAACAAACATTGAAGCAAAACGCATAAGCTTATCAATTGGTATTTGCATTTAAGCATTTGGAAAGTTGGTTCTATTATTAAGTGCAGGTAGGCTAATTAATGGTCTTGCACTCAGTGTTGCGGTACTTGACAAGATTGCTTAGCCATAGGTTCTTCTCACACAAGAGATCTTGCAACCTTCATTCCTATTACGCTAGAGATTTTTGAACCCATGGCCGTGGCATTGTCTCCTAGTGAGATTGAGAAGTTTGTTGGCCTGGATTCTTGTCACATGTGAGGTTTGCAACGATGTGTCACGTTTCACCAAAAAGGTCTATATCATCTATAAGTAAAAAAATGTTGTGTTATACCAAATTATAATTGTATTACGTGGCACCAATCAAGTGCGACGACATTCAATCGAATAAGACACGTAAGAAAACACATTAAAAAAAGACTAAGCAAGGTTCACTCAAAAGTTATATCGGAATATATCCCTAAATCTTACTTTTGGGACAATGTTTCGGGTTAGTGTACTTTAGGGACAATATTTTGGGTTAGGGGTACTTTCGTGAAATTGTTTCGAGTTAGAAGTAATTTCGGGATAATGTTTCAGTTAAGAGATACTTTCTGGGACAACTGAGTTTCGAGACAGTGTAATTTCGACTTAAGCAATTTCGAGTTAGACGTGATTGGTGAAATCATGGGCGGATTTTGTTGCATAATTTATGGACCTCATCTACTATATAAACCCCTCACCTCTACTCAGAAAGGTACATCAAAAAAATAACAAATCTTCATTCTTTATTGAAACTAAAACTGGAATCGAAAGTCTGGAGAGAGAGATCATTCTGTTGATTACAATTTGTGACAAATTCAAGTGATTGGTTGTGTGTGTGAGAGTTATATACATGATGTTATACTAATTCTACTTGAGAAAAGAATGTGAAAAGAATGTACAGAATCTCACTTGGGAGATCAAGAAATGAAACTAATTATTTAACTAACTTAACTTACTATAAATGGCAGGTTAGTATAACTGCCATAACAGAATTACAAATTCTACCCTAAAATCGAGGTGCATTTTCCCCCTTATAAAACGGTAGTCGATTTGAATATGTTTGGTCTTCTCATGATGTACTGGATTATTGACAATACAATATGCACTTCTATTATCAGTAAAGATCAATGGAGTTCTGGATTGTTGAATGTGTAGGTTATTTAGAAGCCGATTGAACCATATAATCTCACATGTAGTTGTTGCCACTGCTCTGTATTCTACTTCTGTTGAAGACCTGCTAATGATGGCTTGATTTTTAGCTTTCCAAGAGATTAGAGCATCTTCTAAATATATGGCATATCCTGTTACACTGCGCCTTGTATCAGGACATGAAGCCCAGTCACTATCACAAAATTCTTTGAGTTGTGATTTTCATGCTGCTAGATAGAAGAGTCCCTTTCCAGGTGTTGCTTTTATGAACCTTAGGTGTCTGTGAGGTGTAGCCAGATGTGTTGTAGTTGATTTAGACATATGCTGAGTTAGAGTTTGAATACTATAATTGATATTTGGTCTTGTGATTGTGAGATATATAAACAGTAGGATCATTGAGTGGAGTTGCATCTTCTGCTTTTAATCTTGTTGAGCTGTCATAGGTGTTGTGCTTGGCTTGCAACCAAGATATTCGGCTTCAGTTAATATATCTAAGGCACATTTTCTCTGATATAGATATATGCCTTTGATGCTCCTTGCTATTTAAATTCCAATAATGTACTTGAGCTTTCCTAGATCCTGTAAGAATAACATCATCCACATAGACACATAATGTTGTAAAATAATTGTGAGTTTTCTTTACAAACAGTGAACTGTAACAATTGTTTGAGTATACCGAAACTTAATCAGACTGGTTGTGAGTTTTGTATGCCATAGGCGCAATGCTTTCTTTAATCCATACAAGCTCTTTTTGAGGAGACAAACTCTTCTATCTATAGGTTCACAATATCTAGGTAGAGGTGTCATATATATGTCTTCCTCCAAATCTCCATGTAAGAAGGTATTATTGACACCAAGTTGATGTAAATGCCAGTTCTTTGAAGCTGCAACACTAATAAGACTGTAACATATGTTAGTTTAGCAAAAGGACTAAAAGTATCAAAATAATCAAGTCTTTCTTCTTGTGTATAACCTTTTGCTACTAGTCTAGCTTTATAGCGTTCTATCGAGCCATCTACTTTCAATTTCACTTTGTAAACCCATTTAAACCCTATGCAATGTTGATTAGGTGGTAGATCAGTGAGCACCCAAGTTTTAGTTTTAAAGCATCAATTTACTTCTTCATTGCATCATGCCACTTAGGACATTTGTTTGCTTGATTAAATGTTTTTGGTACTTGAATCTTAGTAACAGCAGCAGTAAAAGATTTATGCATTGTGCTCAATTTATCAGTGCTAAGGTGTGCTTCAATGGGATATCTGATAGATGAATTGGCTTGATGTTTTGCAGTGGGGAGATTATATTCATAAGCTTTGAAATATGCAGGAGTTGTGATCTGTCTAGTAGATCTTCTCCTTGTCTCTTGTTGATCAGATTGTGTGTTAGTGTTTGCACTTATTACGCCAGATTGAGAAATAGGCATAATGTCAGATTGTATGCTAGTATCTATAGAGGGAGGTATAGAGTTACTTGTCATCTGTTGAGACATTGAGTTACTTGTGAATTCTGAAAGTGAATCCATGTAATTCTGAATGTCTGGTGTGTTGACTTGAGAATATGCATCTTCATGTTTTGTTGAATCTACAGGTAAGTGTAAAGCTGGTTCTTAAACATGAGATATAAGTTCTTATTGCAATATAAAAGTATTTGTACACATGGAAAGTAGTTTCATAGAGCCTTAAGAAGATATGTCAGTTTTGATCTGCTTAAAAGGAAAAATGGCTTCATAGAATTTAAATTAAGTAATAAGTAACCTTTAGTTCCTCTAGGATACCCCAAAAACACACATATTTGTGCTCTTGCATCAAACTCATATGTGATTTACAAGTGTTGAAGCATAGCATAAACAACCAAATACATTTAACATAGAGTTATCAGGAGGTCTATTAAATATTCTTTCAAAGGGAATACATTTGTTGATCACAAATGAAGGTAACCTATCAATTAGAAATGCAGCAGTGGCAACACATTGAGGCTAGTAACCAAGTGATATGTTTGATTGAAATCTGCGGGACCTAGCCACCTAGAAAAGGTACTGGTGTTTCCTCTCAACTAGACCATTCTGTTGTGGTGTTTCCACACAGCTGGTTTGGTGTTCGATTCCATGAGATTCATAAAAAGCTTTCAGTATGAATTCAGTATCATTGCCAAACTCCTCATAGTTTTAATCTTGGTGAAAAATTGACTTTCAATCAAAGTGTAAAAATGTTTTAAATGAGTTGGAACCTCTGATTTGTGTTTCATGAAATATATCCATGTACACCTTGAATAATCATCTACAATGGTTAAAATAAATCTGAAACCATCAGTAGGTGGAGTTGAAAAAGGACCCCAAACATCCAATGAATTAAATCAAATGCAAGCTAAGAAAAAGAAGCGCTTAATGGAAATTTCAGCTTCTTTTGCTTAGCCATGTGGCAAGTATCACAATTATTACAAGTAGTGTGATCAGCAACTATATCAAATTGAGAAATATAAGTTTCTTGCTAGAAGGGTGGCATAATCTTAGGTGCCACAAATCTGTTTTTTAGAACTCATAGCAACAACAAAATTCACAGAAACAAAGTTACAATCATTTTCATGCTTATCAACTGAAAAATTAAATAGGTAGAGTCCTTGACTTTCTTTAGAAGAATCAATCATCTTCGGTGTTCTTGTGTCATACAGAACACAAGTGGAAGTGAAAAGTGTACAACAATAAAAGACAACCTAGTTAGCTTAGAAACAAAAATGAGATTATATGTGAATTTTGGTACATATAACACATTATGCAGCCTTAAGGAATCTCATAATTGAACTTAGTGGCAAATTTTATCCTATTATTAGTCAGGTGAATAGGAATTTTAATATCACTAATTGCATAAACGAGAGAGTTATCACATATCATGTGATCAGTAGCTCCTATATCTACAACCCATGTATTTTTGACATGATACTTTGCAACATTAGAAGATAATACACAGTGATTGTAGCAACAACAAAGTGTTTACCAAAGTCAACATGGCTTTCAATGTTTTGTTGAAGTATGGTAAATGCTAAAAATTGCTGAAACAAAGCCCGATTGGCATCAACTAGTGCAACAACCTCTTGATTCACATATTGTGTTTCACTAGCATTTGCCATGTTTGCAGTGTGAAGATTAGTTGGTCCTCTTTTATTCGTTGGTCCTTCCCATCCAGGGTAACCAACCAGCTAAAAACGCCTATCAATGGTATGACCATTGGAACCACAATGTGTACACTTTAGTTTCTTTTTGTCATTTGAAGTTTGTCCCTTGTTAGAGTTGAACTTGTTCTGAGAGTGAGCTGCAGAAGGATTGTAGTTCTTCTGGTTATGATCTTGATTGTATTTAGTCCTTGTAAACATAGAAAAAGGGTCCATGTTATTAGAACTAGAAGCCTGTAGAGATTTTTGGTTTTCTTCTTGCAAAACCATAGAGTAAATATGTGATAGAGATGGCAGAGGCGTATTTAGTAGAATCTGACTTCTTACTCCAGTGTAAGACTCATGTAGTCCCACTAGAAATGACACAACACAATCTAATTGTTGCACTTGAAGCATGTTTATAGTTCGACACGCAACAATGGTCGCCACAAAAAAACAATGAACTACGTTTGACTTGATTCACTCACAAGATACATAGGCAGCTTGGCCTAGCCCAAGTTCACTTCGAAATCAACAAACTCCAAGTTTCGGTACTGTGGTTTTTTGTGCAAGTTTCTCGGACTCAAAGTTAGCTTGAAACCAATCAGAAGCTCGAGTTAGTCTGGCGTGAAGTGCCTATTGCGAAGTTACCATGCATCAAGTTGGCACATTCCTGGAAGTTTTGCGAGACTTAATTATATATGAGGATGATATGTTGTGGAAGTAAAAATTTCATACGTACAATTATTTTCATTATATAGTTACAAAAATCGAAAATTTCTCACAATTACATTATATCTAAAATCTTCTACTCTATGATTTAGTAAGCTTTCAACATATTTAATTCATCACCACGAATATATATACCATTAGGCTCATTAGTTTAACATCTATAGCCAGTATACTCCTTCCAAAATTTGACTCCAAGTCCACGCGTCTATGTGGTAACATCATGACCATATCTTTTTCTTTTTTATATATTTTACTACCCCATTACTCGTTTTGGCATGAGAAGCTTCTTAGTGCTTAATTAGATAACATTAACATCATTAATTCTTAAAATATCTCTAATACTTGAGCCCAAGACTAACCGATCAACATTTGTTGCACTTTTATTGGGTCACATCCACTTTTCACTGAAATCAAATCGAGAACTCCACTTAAAGTTTACGGCTTAATCAACTTCAGATTTTCCATATTAATTAAATCTAATTAATTAGTAATAATGACCCAAAATAATTGATTCTACAGATAGAATAATTGTCGTACGTTTGCGTGAAAACAATTGCATTATTTCACACACGTTGACCTCTCATTGGCCAAGATTCCAACCGCGACAGAAAATGGAGTAACACACGGCAAATTCTGAGAGGACAATGCACTGAATATGTAATAAAATACTTTAGATTCAAAACTAGTAGTGTTGGTTATGATGTCAGATTATTAATGTTCCAAAAGAGAAATAGAATATGAATGTGACATACTGATCATCAGGAAGATATATAAGTAGAGTACGCTCAGTCTAGTCTGTCAGAAAACCGGAGACAAGCATTACAATACAATTAGTTAACTATCTGAACTTTGTGATATTTCTTTTAGTGTGAAAAAAAAATGGTTGAAATGGGAAATTGGGCAATTTGTGAGCAAGGGTGGAGAAAAGGGCCATGGACTCCTGAAGAAGACAAGTTGCTTGTTCAATATGTTACCGAAAATGGTGAAGGGAGATGGAGTTGTGTGTCCAAATCTACAGGTATATATAGTATATGAAAATATGAAATGTTCATTTAACTTTTTGAAGTATGATACAAATTAAACAATTATTATAATAATAATTTTGTGATGGTGATCAGGTTTGAATAGAAATGCAAAGAGCTGCCGATTGAGATGGGTGAATTATTTGAGGCCCGGTCTGAAAAAGGGAGAAATAACACCTCAAGAGGAGGGAATAATCATTGAGCTCCATGCCCTTTGGGGAAACAAGTATGGATTAATTAATTTAATCTAATCTTATATACGTATTTACTTTATTTTTCATAAGAGTTTCTCGTTACTTATTCTGATTAAATTTTGTTTTTTTAGATGGTCTACTATAGCCGGATACTTGCCCGGAAGAACAGACAACGAGATCAAAAACTATTGGAGAACTCACTTCAAGAAGAGAAAACCAACTACGATGGTTAAGCAAGAAAACAGAAACTTTGTAGCGCTAAAACGTCAAAAAGTGGATGAAGAAAAAGAAAGCATTAGTAGTATTGAGGCGTCTCCTCAAACTACGGAGACACAAAGTAGTAGCGATGAACAAAATTACAATCACCAAGAAGCAGACATCATATATCCCAGTATCGAGGACCCCCAATTTTCTCCTATGATTTATCAACAAGATATGTCTACTTCATTGTGGTCCGATTTCATCCCAACTGAGGATAGCTACTTCATTGATGAAATATGGAGCTTGACCGATCTGAATGCTTTCAGCCAGATAGATGCGCCCTGTTACAATATGCAAAACAATGGGGGCTATATATATTCTAATTAGGATCGTTTATTAAGCTGGAAATTTTGATACTAGCTAGAACTAAAATATAGTTTGTAATGTTTTTCTGATCATGGTGTACTAGGAAGGAATTAGGCTATAGTTAATCTAGATAGTTTTATGTTTAGAATTTGAATGCTGTACCGCCCGATTTTTGGATATGAGAAGCATCAATAAAAGGATACATATAATAGCATCAAGAGCTTGTAGCTATAATGATAATGATACTTCCTGTAAAAGCTCTTAAAACTTATTTTGGAAATGGATATGTGAAATATTGAGCGTATTTCCATATATTACTTTTTTTTTGGTCAGCAACATCGTATTATTAGCAAATTAAAGAAGGAAAGTACATGGAGTATATATATAGTACAAGAAATACTTAAGACCTAGAATATTGTACTACTATACTTCCATAATATTGTACTATTATACTCACTAGACAATATGACTATATCTTTACTATCTTTATATTTTCTTTATCTTTATTTTTTATTTTTTTTATCTTTATCTTTACTATATAATAAGAATAGATGTAACAAACGGCAGACGTACGTAAGCAGACTGCAGACGTATAACTTTTCGTGTTTTGATTTTGCCCCTGTAAATTTAACTAATTACTGAGGCCGCAGACGTATAACTTTTCGTGTTCCGATTTTGCCCCTCTAAGTTTAACTAATTAATGTATTGTGTTTTGTTTTCCACTAATTAATATTTGAAGGGCCCGCACGTATTAATAGTTGGGACCCGCGAATAATAAAATTTCTTAATACCTAATAGCGTTGTGATCTTTCATAAATTGCAGGACAGTCCTTTTATTTTTTTACCTTTTCCGATCTAGCCTCAAAAGTTTTACGTCTCGCACTTACCGGCCCGCTGCAAATTGCCAAATAGTATTTTTACTTTTTTTTCTTCAATTCTCCCCCTAAAATTTGCTATTGATTACTTTTGGGGCCCGCGATAAATTATGAAATAGTCCTTCAACTTTTAAACTTTTTTTTATTTTTGCCCCAAAAGCTTTCTAATTTATCTCATACAAATTGCAGAATAGTCTTTATAGTTTTTAACTCTTTAAATGTTGCTCCTAAAGTTTGATATTATTTACTCACAATAAATTGTAAAAGATTTATTTTTGCGTGTATGAATTGTAAAATAGTCCTTCAAATTATTTTTTCTCTTATTTTTGCCTCAAAAGATTTTTTTTAACTCATTCCATCGTTCATCTTGTTTTGCAATAATAAATATCTTAGGGGTTGGGGTCCATCTAATATAATATGAGTACAAAAAAGTTTCGACGTTAATTTTTCTATTTCCATTTTGTCCTCATTTCATTTGCAAATTACTTTTCAACCACAATGTATGTTTTCTTATTCTTGGTAGAAAGAAAAAAAAATAAAGACTCTAGACATGAGGTTTTTGACTTTTCTTAACCTTGAATATCAAGAAAAATGGGTGGCAGCCCCACAATAAGATTTGGCTTATATATTTTGTGTGCAACTAATGGACCCTATTTTTTTTTCTTTTTATATCTATAAAAAAGAGTGACGGTAATTTTTTATTTATATTTGTATGTTCAATACACAAAGTTTCTTTGACATGATAAAAAATAATAGAAGATCATAAAATGATAGTTAGTGATCATAAGATAACATATCATTTTTGTTTTATGGTAGTATATGGCAGTACTAATAAGTATTAGTGTTGCAAAACATATAGCTGTCCATAAATATACTTATCTTATAGTGTGCCCATATTTTAACGATGTAGTTTAATTAATAATATTGAAAAGCAAGTAATTTTAAAAAAAAAAATCATGAATTGCTTATGTAATTTAGGAAATAAAATTTCACTGGTAAGCAAATATATAACTTATTTGTACTCTTTTTTTAAGAGGTCGACAAATAGATACATACCTAATACTTAACCCATCATTAAGTATGTTTCTTTGTTTTCTTGTTTTCTAAAATTTTAAGGTTACTTGCTAGAAAAGAAGATATGCTTTGGCTGCGAGAGGAAAACTCCATTTAATGAAATACTGACACGCCCAATACATGCTAAATTGTTCTAATATTATAAAAATGTACTCTTTATTTTTAGATTGAAATGAAAGAGAGTAATTTATGTAATGAAAAGTCATAAAATAAAAAATAACCACATAAAGAAGTGCATTGTGATTTTTTGTTGTTTTATATCAAAATAGTATTAAATATAAATTTTGTTTAATTTAATCTAATTAAAAAATAATAAAAACGCACGGGCTGGTCACCTAGTATATATATATATATTTAAATATGTTACTATATAACAGAGATGTTTCTCATCACATCCACTGTTATATTATTATATTGCTTCTACGGAAGATCAGTTGTATTTGATTATCAATTTATAATTTACTCTCAGTCTCACACTATAGTCTCTGGAGCGATAATTACAGGCTTTATTGTTCCTCTCCTAGAACTAATTAATTAAATTTTACAGACTCCCCAAGTCACCTTCTTGTAACTATGATATAACATTCCATTGAATTAGGGATTTTGATTTATAAAACATTAGATTGAATTACAATATTTTTAACAAACCGCAAAACTAATTAAGTATATGCAAATTCTGAAAAAGAAATCATTATTTTACTTTCAAATTATTTTAAAGAAATATCTGATTTTAAAAAATGGATAATAAACTTTGTATATATAGCCTTAGAAATTGTACCTTCTAAAACTCAACAAATCTAGCCCGGTCCAATGTGTCTTTGTATATTTTATTGTTATTACTCCGCTAGCATATATATCCAACACATAGGTAACGTAATATGTTCTTAAAATAGAGGTCCAAAAGTTTTATTTGAACACTAAAAGAAAAATGGGTCATTAAGGGACCGCAAATTAGCGACCACCAAGCGGTCGCTTGTCTTCAGCGACTGTTGAAGACAACAACGACTTGCTTAGAAGTCGCTAAATTTTAGTAGCGACCGCAAAGCAATCGCCAACAATAGGGACCGTTAAGCGGTCCCTAATTTGAATTAGGGACAGCTTGGCAATCGCTATTGTAACATTAGGGACCGTTTAGCGGTTCCTACTAATATATATTCGTAGCGACCGCAAAGCAGTCGCTAACAATGCGGTCCCTAATTTGAATTAGGGACCGCTTGGCAGTCCCTATTGTAAAATTAGGGACCGCTTGGCGGTCCCTACTAATATTCATACATCCAAATTATGAATTATTCGATGGTTCGAGGTGCCGCGTTGTATGTTTAGTTCATAATAACCATTGGAATAGTTAAAATAACAATAAGTACAACGACACATTATACAAGGAGAACGGGCCGCTTTGAAGATTCTCCTACTGTTTTGTACGACGAATGACATAATGACAAATTAATTCGATCTACATATATACGTATAATTAATGAATACTTGATCTAATGATTATGCCTCATAATCGTATCTATGCTAACGTTTGTGAAGTAAATCATAAACACGTTACAACTAACTAATGATAATTAGTTGTACATTTGGGAAATATATCTTGAACGTTAATAACTCGATCGATCTCAATTAACCTATTATTTCACAACTAATCTACTATAAGGTTGGTTTTGCAATCATTTATTACTTCAATTTACATATTCCAATGAGTTTGGTTGCTTTCAATCACAAACACAACAACATCAATAAAACAAAATCGATTTTTAAGTATGAATATTAGTAGGGACCGTTAAACGGTCCCTAATGTCAAATTAGGGACCGCTTAACGGTCCCTAATTTGACAATAGGGACCGTTAAGCGGTCCCCAATTTGCATTAGGGACCGCTTGGCAGTCCCTATTGTAAAATTAGGGACCGCTTGGCGGTCCCTACTAATATTCATACATCCAAATTATGAATTTTTCGATGGTTCGAGGTGTCGCGTTGTATGTTTAGTTCATAATAACCATTGGAATAGTTAAAATAAAAATAAGTACAACGACACATTATACAAGGAGAACGGGCCGCTTTGAAGATTCTCCTACTGTTTTGTACGACCAATGACATAATGACAAATTAATTCGATCTACATATATACGTATAATTAATGAATACTTGATCTAATGATTATGTCTCATAATCGTATCTATGCTAACGTTTGTGAAGTAAATCATAAATACGGATAACAATTACAACTAACTAATGATAATTAGTTGTACATTTGTGAAATATATCTTGAACGTTAATAACTCGATCGATCTCAATTAATCTATTATTTCACAACTAATCTACTATAAGGTTGGTTTTGCAATCATTTATTACTTCAATTTACATAGTACAATGAGTTTGGTTGCTTACAATCACAAACACAACAACATCAATAAAAAAAATCGATTTTTAAGTATGAATATTAGTAGGGACCGTTAAACGGTCCCTAATGTCAAATTAGGGACTGTCAAACGATCCCTATTGTCCAATTAGGGACCACTTAGTAGTCCCTATTGTTAATTTAGGGACCGCTTAGCAGTCCCTACTAATATTCATATATCAAAAGTATGAATATTAGTTGGGGCCGTTAAACGGTCCCTAATGTCAAATTAGGGACCGCTTAACGGTCCCTAATTTGACAATAGGGACCGTTAAGCGGTCCCTAATTTTAATTAAGGACCACTTGGCAATCACTAAAATCGTAAATTTTGAATTTTTAGCAAAATTTTTTGGCGGAAATGAGGGGGAAATTTGAATTTCACCAAAGCAATTCTCAACCGTCGATTAAATCCTAATCTACGGTCATAAGTACCCATCATGTCTTTAACACGGATCGCCATCTCAAACCGTCGATCATCTAAAATCATCCAACGGACAAAAACTAATTGAATCCCATCATATATATATATAACCTCACCACTCTTACACCCATTTCAATATCTATAAAAAACACTATCTTCTTTTCACCAACACAAAAACACTATCTTTTTTTTCTTCTTTTCACCAACACAAAAACTTTTCTTCTTTTCACCAACACAAAAACACTATCTTTTTTTTCTTCTTTTCACCAACACAAAATTTTTCTTCTTTTCACCAACACAATCTTTTCTTCATTTTCTTTTCTTTCACTTTCTTTATTTTGGATTTTCATTTTGTTTTTTTCACCAGTACAATCTTTTTTTCTTATACTTTCTTTATTTTGGATCTTCATTTACTATTCTTCCCTTTTGATTTCATGTTTTTGATTTCATTCAATTTATATTATTACTCATTTTATTCATCTTTTCACAATCTTTTATTCTTACATGTCAATTGTCATTATATTAACTTTTTATTCATCATTTTATTGTTTTGATCTTGTTAAAATTACAATTTTACAACAAAAAAAAAAAACAATTATATTCCGGATTAAGTCCGGAATATAATTGTAGTTTTTTTTTTATTTTTTCTGGAGGTCATTAGGGACCGCTTAACGGTCCCTACTAATATTCATACTATGAATATTAGTAGGAACCGTTAAACGGTCCCTGTTTTTGATGTTAGGGACCGTGAATCCTACATGAAATGTTTGATTCTATTTTTCATAAAGAAAAACAATTAAATTTCTTAAAATATGAAATTGCTTCTCTAAATATTGAGAATGATCTTCAAAATCCAAAATTACAGGAAAAGATTAAAATTTTGATAAGTGATTTTTCTATTACTATTTGTAATGATCATCCTAATGCTTTTTGGGATAGAAAGAAACATATTGTTTCCCTTCCTTATGAAGAAAGTTTTGATAATTCTCAAATTACAACCAAGGCAAGACCTTGCCAGATGAATAGAGAACATCTGGAAATTTGTAAAAAAGAAATTGATTCTTTATTACAGAAGAAATTAATAAGTCCATCTAGTTCACCATGGTCGTGTACTGCCTTTTATGTTAATAAACATTCAGAACAAGAAAGAGGTGTTCCCGTCTTGTCATAAATTATAAACCCCTTAATAAGGCCTTAAAATGGATTAGACATCCAATTCCTAATAAAAAGGATTTGTTAGATAGGTTATATGATTCTATCATATTTTCTAAATTTGACTTAAAATCAGGATATTGGCAGATCCAAATTAATAAAGAGGATCGATATAAAACTGCCTATAATGTTCCAATAGGACATTATGAATGGCATGTTATGCCATTTGGCCTAAAGAATGCTCCTTCAGAATTTCAACAGATCATGAATGATATTTTTACCCCTTATAGTGAGTTTATAATCGTCTATATAGATGACATTTTGGTTTTCTCTAAATCAATTGAAATGCATTTTAAGCATTTACAAATTTTTAAACAAATTATAATAAAAAATGGTCTAGTCATATCTAAGCCTAAGATGTCTTTATTTCAGACCAAAGTTAGATTTCTTGGACACTTTATTGAAAAGGGTAGTATAATACCTATCAATAGAAGTATTGATTTTGCAGATAAATTTCCAGATGAAATTCTTGATAAAACTCAATTACAAAGATTTTTAGGGAGTCTAAATTATATAGCTCCTTATTATAAAAATCTTACTGAAGATTCGTCTATCTTATATGAAAGACTTAAGAAAAAACCTTGTCCTTGGACAAATCAGCATACTAATGCTGTTAGAAAAATAAAAGAAATAGTTAAATCTCTGTCTTGCTTAATGTTAAGCAATCCCAATTGGAAAAAAAGTTATTGATACTGATAGCTCAGATATTGGGTTTGGAGGAATTTTAAAACAAATCAATCTAGATACCAAAGAAGAAATTCTTGTTAGATTCCATTCTGGAAAATGGAATAATAGCCAGAAAAATTATGCCACAGTTGCTAAAGAAATTTTAGCAATAGTCAAATGTGTTTTGAAATTTCAGGATGATTTATATAATCAACACTTTATAATACATACAGATTGTAAATCTGCTAAATACATGTTTGATAAAGATTTTAAACATGATGTTTCAAAACAAATGTTTGCCAGATGGCAAGCACATCTTGCTCCTTTTGATTTTAATATTGTCTACAAAAAGGGTGAAGATAATAATCTTCCAGATTTCTTAACTAGAGAATATTTATCATGACTCCTCCAAAAAATTATTGCAAAAAATTAGCCTTATTTATAAAAGTTGATAGAGAATTTATAAAATTCTTACAAGTCTATTTCTTGTATAACATTTTCCTTTCTTGACAGATATGCAGGGCAGAGGAGTTGCCTCCTCCTCTTATAGAGGACGAGGGGGACGAGGAAGAAACCCAGAATATCTGGGCAGACTGGGAAATCAAAGGCTTATAGCCGCTGATTTGTCACATAATAAGGAATTTCAAGAGTTCCTTGCTCTAAAAAAGAAACAAAATTTGAGTAATACTCAAGAAACAGTCAATAGCCCAGAAGACTCAGCATCATATGCTCAAGTTGCAGCAGATGAAGGAATTCATACTGGGTTCACTAATAATACAAACCAAGAAGTCATTCTTCTTATAGAAGATTCTGATCTTAGATGGGAAAATGAACCCTGGACGATAATACGAAGAAAGTTTGATACAAATTACTTTATTACAGGGACTTATAAATCTCGCATGTTTTATGAGACATTGCTGCAGCATACAGGATCCTGTGAAATGTCTCATTTCACTGGAGCCCAACAAGAAGTTTATAACTTCTCAAAATTAATAGTTAAGCATATTATACATGTGGATGAATGGGGGTCTTCTCCCACTAAAGAAAGGGAATTGATAACTTCTCACACCAAGACTCCCATTAGATATAACTACTGGGACTATGTGGAAGCCTTTCATAAAGTCTTTTTATATGAGAATGATCGTCATAAACACACGTGGTTTATAAAAATCTGTGGACATGTTTATAACAGAGACATACCAAATTGGTTTTTTAAGTGGTGGCAATTTTATGGTACTACGGTAAAAAATTTACCAGAAATCTTCAAAGAAAAATTTAAAGCATGGGTTGATGTTAGTCCTAAAATTCTTGGCAGACAACATAATATCTCTTGCCCATAAGGAATGTCTTCTTTTTTCTTTTTTGCGATTTTCTCGTTGAGCTTTTCTTTCAATATTTCTTTCTATTCTTTTGTCAGAGAATTTTCTTTTCCTATAAGGGTGTTCAGTACCATTTCTTTTATGCCCTATTCTTTTAGATGTCCTAGGTTTATCAATTCTAGGTGTATCAATATCAAATTGATCACATAATTGTCCTAATTGTTTTCTTTCAACTAGGTTTTGTCTTTTTATTTGTTGATTAAGCTTAATGTCATTACATAAAGCTAATCCTTCTTGAATACAAGTTCCTATTAGGTTCCCATACGTATAATTATCATAAGGAACTGAACTATGATCTTTTCTCAAATTTCTTCTGATTCTTTCAGCAAATAAGCTAGGAAGACCATCAACAAATTTTGATTTCCAATGAGAGCTATTGCACTCAGGAAGTTCCATGACTCTACTTAAGAAAGTATCTTTATACCATCTGAAATAAGTCAGAGTCTTGCATCTTAGATTTTGTAAAAGAGTACGAATAGTTTCATTATTATCCGTAAATCGACCCGTGAAATGTTCTATAATAGTGACAATGAGATTATACACTGAATTTTCATATTGAACATTATTTTCAATTTTTACTATACTAAGAATATTAGTTTTTGCTTCTATGGATAAATAGTTATCCCACCATCCTTTAAGCTGACCAGTAAAACCGGCAATGATCATATTAGCAACATTTTTATCTGTATTCCCATTTTGTTTATAGATCGTAGAATACATTAACATTCTATGAGCGACATCATAGATTTGCTTATCAGTATTTCCATCAATATTCCATTCATAAATACTTTTACCATTGTAAGAATTATTATCGACAAACTCTCTTTCTTCATGAAGAGTGTCCATAGGAGAGGGACGTCTATAATAATATAAACGTTGAGTAGGTCTATCTGCCCACTTAAGTTTTTCAATTTGCTCATTAATTATAGACTTCTAATCTGGATTTTTCTCTATTTCCGATCTTAAAGTGCTTAATTTTAAATCTTTAAACTTTTCATCTAACATTTTTTCTAATCCTCCCATAGATTTTAATTTAAAATCAGTAATTTCAGGGGGTGGTTGAATACTTGGAGTGGCTACTTTAGTGACTTTAGATGTAGAGGCAATATCTTCTACTTTTGTAATTTTAATATCATTTATAGCTTCTAGGATCATATCAAGTCTGCTAAGCAAGATTTTAACTTGTTCTCCTATAATATTAATACATAGGTTAGTATAATTATTTTGTCTTATCAAAGAATATTAGTCTTACCAATATAACAAGCTTGTTGTGGAGGATACACACTTGTAACAATACTTCCGTCTGAAAGATGATAATTTCTTTCAATTGTTGAAATATAATTTTCAACATAGGTATGGATAAACCAAGGGACAAAAGCATATTTAATATTTTGTTCTTCACAGAATTTATAAAAATTATCTTGTATAATCTCTTTTTCTTCTTTTGGGAAATTTCCAAAAAACCATTTTCTGAATTCTTCCCATCTGGGATGTTTGAATTCTCCACTTATTTCTTTCCTGGCTGGAGACCCAGGACTAAAATCAATTTTAGACTTAAAATCCATTAAAGATCAAAATTCATTTCTGATGCAGTCATATCTGCTTCTTTCATATGATGAACATTACCATACATACCATGAACTATATTTTCTTTATTAATAAAAAGATTTTCAATCTTTTCTGAGGGGGTATATATTTTTTCTCTTTTTTGAGAAGTAGAGGCTTGAGATGGTGTTTCAACAGTATAATCAAAAGGGGAAATAAAAGACCTTGAAGACTCAGGTTTTCCAAGTCTTTTATCTTTTTCAAACTGTATTTGAACAGTTCCTTCTGATGTTTGAACAACATCAAGAGAATCGTAATTGATCCTTGGTTGCTGTATGGGAACAGCTTTGTTGATAATCCAATTTTCTGGAAATTGGATCTCATCCCATTTAATAGTTCTTCTAGTCGTAAACTTAGACTTTTTGAAATTAGTTTCTATTAATATAGTTTCATTTAAGGCTTTATCAACTCTCCTACACTGAGGATTAAGAGTGTAAAGAGGTTTATAATAAACACGGTAACATATACATATAACTTCTGATTCTGGTAAATAATTGTATCCGTGAGTTTTAACATTTAATGTTATAGCATCAAGAATATTAGCATCTGATAATGATAATTGCAAATTAGGATAGACATCAAAGTAAACTGGACCATGTGCCAAACTAGACTGAATCATTCCCATTAATGATTTTTTCCAATCTAGATTTCTACCGTCTCTTAAAGCTGCTATAAAACTTTCAGGTAGACCTTCTAATGTAAGGGGTTTAAAAGCAATTTGTATTAAACCAATATGTAAGAATTTATGTGTATTCCTATATAAAGAAATATCTTTCTCTCCTAGAAGTCTAATTATCATTTCTTCATTATTCAAAGAAATAGATTCCTCTGTTGTTTTAACAACTTGTTTCAAACCTAATTTCTCAAAGGTTCCCAATTTATAAATAATCTTGGGTTCGATTCTTGGAATCGTCCACTTATTAAGAAGTTCCAGATTTTCTGGAATTTCGCATTCAACATTAATACTGTTTTGAACAGTATTAGATCTTCCAATCAAATCCATGATTTGAAGATGTTATGTAATGGATTATTTCCAAAGTATGTATATCCCTTCCCTGGCTCTGATACCATCTTTTTCACCCAGAACCTCAGGTCTCTGTTCTAGTTCATATCGATTTGGTAAGTTACAAAGGTGATACATGGGCAGATATTCTAGAACTGGAGTCTGTCGAAATCTAGACAGGGCAAAAAGCAACAACCAAATCCCAACAACAATGCCAAAACAACGGCTAAAAGGGGTAAAGGTCTTGCAGAACATGCCACTTATCTAGACTTGCCAGTCTCTTGTCCAAACCATGTAATTACGATTGTATCTTACTAATTGATATAAACATGAATAGATTGCTTTAGTTCATAGATTAATAGGATGACTCTTTACCAATTTCCAGAATATACATACAAGGGATCTAACCCATCACATAACCAAGATTTAGCCTTCCATCAGGCTAAGAATAAGCAAAACGATATAAAAGAACTATAAAGTAAAACTTACTTGAACTCAAAATCTTGTACAAAAAGCTGGATCTTATTTCACACCGATAGTTTTTACAAGAGAGTGATTACAAGAGAGAAAATATAAAAACTGGAATCTCAAAACTTAACTGAGACGGAAATGGCCTTATATAGATGGCCGGACTTCAAAAACATTTCAAAACAACATAGACGGGTTTTCTACTTTTTTTTTTTAAGTACCAAAATTTAAAAAATTACATATCTCGTGAGATCATGGCTCACGTTACTCTTCCGTCCTTGTCACCGATTTTGAAGTAGATCCCATATCTCGTGAGATCATGGCTCAAGTTACTCTTCCGTCCTTGTCACCGATTTTGAAGTAGATCCACTTCTTCTTGATGTATAATCTCGAACCGCAGTTTTAAGGATATCGAAAATATCATTGATATCATCATCATTAGGATCTTGGGCATCTTGAATGATTTCATCCTGATTTGATCCCATAGACGTGTCTTTTTCCATTTCTGCAATTTCGCGGGAAATGTCCTTCTTCATTTCTTCAATATATTCGGCTATAATGCTGCTTTTATCCATTTTTTCTGATCGTAATTGGATCTTTCTTTTTATAAAATCTAATGGAGTCTGAAGCTCATTTTTCTTTTGACTTTCAACCATTTTTGAATATAGAGCAAGGCGTTCTTCTATTAATTGCAGAGTATCTTGCCCTTCTTGCTGATTAGTTTCCGAATTTGTTTTCATCATCTTGTCCCAAAATTTTGTGGAACTTTTTTGAATTAGACAAGGGCTATTATCCTCATTATGTGAAACCTCTGGATACCATTTCCATATCCATGGTATCGAAAATTCTGCAAAAAAGAAAAGAGAAGACATTCCTTCTATATTAATAGAAATTCTACAAATATTAGTAAGGACTGTCAAACGGTCCCTATTATAAAATTAGGGACCGTCTGGGCGGTCCCTATTATTCCACATTAGGGACCGCCCAGACGGTCCCTATTGTAAAAATTAGGGACCGTCTGGGCGGTCCCTATTATTCCACATTAGGGACCGCCCAGACGATCCCTATTGTTAAACTTAGGGACCGTCTGGGCGGTCCCTATTATTCCACATTAGGGACCGCCCAGACGGTCCCTATTATCCAAAAGTATGGCGACCGCTTCACGATCGCTATACTACGGTCCCTATTGATGTCATTAGGGACTGCTTAACGGTCGCTATTTTGCGGTCCCTAATGACCACAATAGGGACTGCTTAACGGTCGCTATTGGCAAGCGACCATGGTCAATAGCGACCGCTAGACGGTCGCTACCCCCCTCAATAGCGACCACATGGGGGTCATTAGGGACCGCCATGACCCCTTTTTCTTGTAGTGGAAGTCTGCAACTATAGAATAATTATATATAATACATTGACATAACATATTTGTATTTGGGGTATGTTTCAAGGTGAATCTAATTTTTTTCAACAAGTTATTGCAAATATTTAAACAATCAGAGAGTTTGTTAACCTAATCTTTGACCCCATTGTACTTATCCTTATATATATATTCATTATACATAATAATAAACTTAGGGGCATGCACACACTTTTTAGAATAGTAAATAAAATGATTTCTATTGTACAAATGTATATTCATTATTGGGCGAAATATATAGTTTACTGGTTCTTGGTTCTGATTTGGACTCACATTTCTCCACTTTCACCATGCACGCAACCCGGTTACGGTTGGCTGATCAAGCATGTTGGTAATTGGTAATAAAATATATATAATACTAACAATAATATAAATATCATGTAAACGTCTATATATTCTATAGAATTTCTGACTGTTATCGATGGGCTTAAGACTTAAGTCTTCTGTGCTTCAACTTTGAAGTCTTCGATATTTTTGGCTGGGGACATTTCCTCTTAGTGCCTTTAAAGATTAATTATGCCACTAATTGCGTATATTATAGAGTAATAGGCACGCACTGACGCACACACATCAATACACTAGCGTCTCACGTCCTCGTTTTACAAATTTGATCTAGATATGTATATTACTGACATACTAATTAGTATTAGCCTACTTCTAATAAGCTGACAGTGAGATTAATATATAGATGTATCAGTATATAATTATGGTATTAATCCTTTAATCAGGTATATAGGATCGGTAGAAGATCTAACTTTTAAGCTAGCATCTCTTGCAACCATTACATGATCTCTTCATTTGTACTTTCCTAGATCTTATTCCCCTAATATAGTAACCTATACGCATAATTAATCAAATTAGTGCACACATCACCACTTATAGCTTATTAATTAAACATCTATCAGCCTTTTAATTAAACACCCTACCGTTTCCAAAATTTGACTCCGAGTCCACGCGTCCATGTGTGACTCATGACTGTATCTTCATATTTTAAATTTTAATGCCCCCA
Organism: Linaria vulgaris; assembly: GCA_948329865.1. Lineage (NCBI taxonomy): Eukaryota > Viridiplantae > Streptophyta > Magnoliopsida > Lamiales > Plantaginaceae > Linaria > Linaria vulgaris. The sequence continues at coordinate 18,360,871 of OX415250.1, read as the reverse complement.
TTACTCGTTTTGGTAAGCCGAATCTTCTTAATAATTCTATAGCTAGCATGAATAATTAAATAAAACTAGCGTCATTAGCTCTTAAAATATCTTTGATAAATAAAAGCCCACGACAAATGATGAACATTTGTTGGCCACGTATTGGCTGTTTCACTGAAACCAAACCAGGAACCCACTAGAAACATTACGGCTTAAATCAACAATAATTGCGTAATTAACATCTAATTAGTAGTACTGGCCCGGCCCGGCCAAATAGTTGATTCTGCAGATTGCGCAATCAAAAATCAGGAATATTAATTTGTCATATTCATGGTACGCTTGTGTTAATTTAAATATTTTAGTATTCCACACACGTTAATATCTCATTGGCTAAAATTACACCCGACAAAAAAAGCATAAACACATGGCAAATTCTGCTACGAACAAGTCATTATTTCATTATCATTAAATAAAATAGCTAGTGAAAAATTGTTTGTTTATGATGTCAGCTTGTTAGTGGTTTATAAGGCACCATGAATGCGACATATTGAGGTAGATATATAAGTAAGAATGCGCTTAGTTAGTTTGTCAGAAAACTGGAGACAAGAATTAAACTAGTTAAACACAAACAAAAATTAATTAGTGAACTAAATATCCACTGGGAGCTTATAAAAAAAGATGGTTGAAATGGGGAGTTGGGCAATTTGTGAGCAAGGTTGGAGGAAAGGTCCATGGACTCCTGAAGAAGATAAGTTGCTTGTTCAATATGTTAGTGAAAATGGTGAAGGAAGATGGAGTTGTGTGTCCAAATCTACAGGTATATACACTATATAGTATATGAAAATATCAACTGGTCATATTTTATTTTATTTTAAATATATGTGACAAACAATTGTTCTAATAATAATTTTGTGATTTGATCAGGTTTGAATCGAAACGGGAAGAGTTGCAGATTGAGGTGGGTGAATTACTTGAGGCCGGGGTTGAAAAAGGGAGACATGACTCCTCAAGAAGAGGGAATCATCATTGAGCTTCATGCTCTTTGGGGAAACAAGTATGTATTTTGTGACATTATATTAAATCAGTTTTGGTTTGAATTAATCCATGTTGTTCCATTTTCTTTATAAGACTTTCCCATTATTCATTCTGATTGATTATATTTCTTTTTTGTACAGATGGTCGACTATAGCTGGATACTTGCCCGGAAGAACGGACAATGAGATAAAAAACTATTGGAGGACGCATTTCAAGAAGAGAAAACCAACTGCAATGATTAAGCAAGAAAACAGAAGTATGGCCGCTTTTAAAAAGCAAAAAATAGAAGAAAACGATGGAAATAGTACTAGTATTGAGGCATCCCCTCAGGCTACGGAGCCCCAAAGTAGTGATGAACAAAACAGTAATCAAATCGTGGGTCATCAGTATACTCCTATGATGTATCAAGATACCACTTCACTGTGGTCCGATTTCATCCCGTTTGATGGTTACCCTTGGGATGATTTGTGGAACCTCGACGACATCTAATCTAAAGAGGGAGTAATTATATATGTTTTAAGGAAAGCTGTAACAGATTTGTACACAAGAACAAAGACAAACGTTTTCTATTGTTTTTGATCTGAAAATGTGGTTTACAAGGTAGTGTGGGGAGCTAAAGCTTAGGTAGTTTAATTTATGTTGTCATCTTCAATTGCTGTAATGTTCCATTTATTGGAGAAGAGCATCAATAAAGGGGGTCATGATAACATGTTATCTCTTTATCAAATCCAACTAGCCGAGTCTAGTCAAATCTTCACATTTGTTCTACAGTTTCTTTTTTGATATAGAAACCAATGCCTAATCAGTTAGCTATAGCCTATAAGTGAGGCTCTAAAAGCAATTTGCAGACAGATGTATAAATTTCAAATATTCAAGATATATATCAAATGAACTAAAAATCTATTCGAGAACAACTTAGTTACTTAATGCATTATGTATGCGTTCTTTCTTCTCACTAGTGACCAATTTTGTCGTCATCTGCCTACGCGTCATGAAAAAGATGAACAAAAAAAATAAATAAACGCCGTAGACAAATTCTTTCACAAAAACTGACCAGGAAAAAATATAAAAAATATGATAATGTTTGTATTGGCCCATGCAGGTCTCGAACCTGCGACCTTCGCGTTATTAGCACGACGCTCTAACCAACTGAGCTAATGGGCCGAATTTCTAAGGTGGTTTAAAAACCATATTTCATCTCATAGCCTTATTCGATTATTGGATAAGGTACCGATAACAGGATAATATAGAGAAATGTAGCGACTGAAAAAACAAAAAAAAACAGAGGGAAGTAAAAGAAAAGAAACGATGTTTGAACACATTACAACAAGCGAAGTAGCAGGCTATGCAGTGGGAGCACTACTGTTATCCGCCACCATTTTTGCCACCAAAGTCGATGCCTTCATCTCCTCTTCTCAACGCAGGTAACTTATTAATTAATTAATTAATTAATCCCCCTCCACTTTATATATAATAACTCTTCCTCTAATGCTTTTTCAGTACAGGTTTTAGTTAGAGTTATTGCCAATTATTATAATCTTAGTTCAATTTAATGTTTTGATAATTATATAACAACCTGAACATATATTGTTATCCCAGTACTTTGGGTATGTGCAAGAGATGTGGTGACGTGAAGCTCATTGCTTGCTCCAAGTGTGGTGGCTCGGGTTTAATCAAACAAGGAGGTCCATTCAATTTTATACCCGTCGTCGATGACAATCGGCCTTTCGACGCCAAATCGAGAGCGAAGTCTCCATCCTGTGTCAACTGTAAGGCGAGAGGGCATTTTTCCTGTCCTGAGTGCTCTACATTGCCCCAGGTTTGAAGCTTTCTAATACATACTTGTTGTGTGACAAATTATGTAATATATAAGTTAACAGCCATTTGCTCTATGTTTATGTTTTATTACCAGATTTTACAGTTGGGGGTGTTAGTTACTTGCAATTGGATTGGAACTTACTTCGATTATGTAAAGTTTAATATAATTTCTCATGTAAATTTTGTACTACCTCTTTTGTTGCAAATTTTCTTTTTACTTATTTAATTGCTTAAGTTTATTCTAATGTGATACTACTTTCTAAAACTTTCTGCTAGTCATGCACTAACTCTTCGATATCGAAAATTTATGGATTAGGATTCAGTACCAAATTACCGACTTCAACACTAGTGTTAACTTTATAATAATGTTCTTATCATCTTACAAATCATTTCCTAATGATTCTAAGAACAATTAAGATGTAAATCAACCCAGTTGGTCAAGGTTACCACTTAGGTCACATAAGCCTCCTACTATCCTTGCCGCACTAGCGCATAAGTCGCGAACTGGTAAATTCAGTGTATGTCGCTTCTTAAAGGCGAACTAAGAATCCTTAATTCTCGAACTAAGAATCTTACTAAGTTCGTGTATTTTTTGCGCATCTACTGTGATTTAGGTCATGAATCTTTCTCTTTTTCGATAAGAATGATAGCAAGACATAAATAGAGTACCTTGTGGGATCATAACAAATAAGAAAGAACATAAAAATTAATAATGACTAAATACATTGAAACTCTTATCTCAATTAACAAATAAATCAAAGACTAAATTTAGCACATATTTTAATAAAAGTAATCAACATTTATTTCTTTATCACATCAATATAGTTGACTTCACTTAATATTTGCAAGAATTTTATATTTTTCTAATAGACGCACTAAAGCCGCATTAACAATTCAATTTTTCAAAATAGGCGCATTGGCGCACGCTAATCCGCCCACGCCCACGCCCATGCATGCGTATCCACCTTATGTGACCTAGGATACCACTCCTTACGATCTAGCTCTTAAAATCTACGCATAAAGTAGCTTTAACTCGCTAGATAAAACTTAGTAAAAAAAAAAGACAACAACTCTCGACTCTAATGATATTCTCTCTCGGAAATAATGGCTCTTGTCTCATGTTGTTATCTTCCTTGATGTCCTTGATATCTATTTATAATATAGTATTCTTGGAAGTACAAAGCATCTAGAACACGTTCTCTAATTGCTTTAGATCTCCTCGTGTGAATCTGTTTTCTTTTTTAACACTTCTTGTTGAAATAAGAAGATTTCCTTATTTAACTTGAAGTCTTCTAAGAAAAGTGTCCTTCTTTTTCTTGAAGTCTTCAACGGAATGTATTCTTCTCTGAAAATCTTCGTTCCTAGCTAGCTGCACTTCACATGCCTAAATCTTTCCTTTCTTTTTAGTTCGTAGCTCTTCAATTAAGGAAAGTTCATTGAAGGAAACTTTCTCTTTAATATGATCCCCCCTTGATCTCATCAAACTTGAAGCACAAATCAACCAACTAAAACTGTGAAACTAGGTTAATAAGTGAATAAAGCCAAAACATAAATTTGTTAATTAAATAAAGACTGTACAATGACATGGTGTTACACTTAGTGTTGGGTCAACACAACATACCTTAATATCAGACTAACACTCAGCCTAACACGTGCACTTTCAAAAACCCTGACCCCATTGATAACAAGTGCGACCAAATAATCAATGAGGATAGTTGTTGACCCATACCACATAGTTTTGGCAACAACAAAAGTTGCAAAAAAGACAACTATAATAATACTAGAGAGTACAATTTCAGTATTTTCCATACACAATATTTTTGTATAGACGTTGTGGCGGCCGCATGCTAAGATAGAATAGACCTGCTTATATGCTCAACGCGCCTACTACAATATGATGAGATGCTATCCTTCGAGGAACAAAAGGATCAAAACCTTCAATGCGCCATAATTTCATCTTTAATTACTCTTCTATGTTACAAATAATAGTAGAAATTAGATCATAGACTTTGATCATTACTACTACGTCTTGTACGTTTGATTAGAGAATTACATGTCAAATTTTTATTGTAAACTAAAAACAAAATTAATTTCTTATAAGTACTCTATATTGCATTGGTGGTACAATGATGAAACATATACGCATTTGTCATGTAATTTGTCACCCTATTTTTTCAGTTCTATAAGTTGACGAAGACGCTCAATTTTAGTCTCATTTTGCCGGAATTCTCTAAACTCACCGATTTTTGGTGATGTATCTTCCGTCGACTTAAAACAAAGGAATTTTAACTCGAACAAATAAAGCCGACTTACATGGAACGTCACTTGAACATCAAGTAATCAAATAATTAAAAAATAACATGAATTGTGGGCTTAAAAATTAATTTGAATAAGAAAAAAATAACCTTCACTTTTCATTTCACTTCTCTCAACCCGCAAACCACACCACAGCGTACACTCTGCCAAACTATGTCACTCTCCGCCACAACCCGCCACTCACCGAGACGTCTGCAGTCGACGAAAGGCGAAGACACGCGCCAAAAGAGAAGTTGTGCGCGCCACTTGCCAAAATCGATGAACCCTTCTGAAGTGTACAGTGTTTGGCCAATATTATCACAACATTGAGTTGGCGTAATGTTAAGATGACATTGAATATTGTAGCACTTAAAAAACATTGTTTTAACTTCGATATTATTTGTGTTTCGCCTTTATTCACCTATTAATCTCATTCCACGATTATAGTTATCTTTGAATGTTTCAGGTTTAAACTTAACATAAACTGAGTCATAAGTTTCCATATTCGAGTCTTTCCTTAAATAAACCGAACGTGTTTTTAAAGAAGAAAAGAGTTTGAAATCTGATGCCACAAGGAAACTTTCTTAGGATGAACTCCACATTGAAGAATGTGACTTTGAAAGAGACCAAGACCAAATGAAGAAGAGTTATATAAAGAAAGATTGAAGATGTTCAAATCGTGTACAACATACCTTGAAGAGAAAATTCAAGACATCTATATAATGGTGTGACGTACATCACGACAAATAATGTGACAAATGAGCTAAAGAATCTGAGAGATTAGATCTATTGTTATTTAGGAGTTTGTCTTGCTTTTGCAAGGGTTTAGTTTAGCGAGTTACTTATGTTAGAGTAAAGTATCTTTACTTTGTTGCTTGGTTGTGTTCGAACAACTTGAGAGTGAGGAGCTTGAGAGTTGAGAGAGCAATCTCTTGCAAAATCATTATTTCATATAGTTGTTATTTGCCTAATGCTCGGAGATTATATTTATATAATCTTCTTAAAATTTATTTGTGCGTTCATTACTATTCCGCTGCAATATATTCCATTAATAGTGTTAAAGTAACATTGGTTAACCAGTGTTATGATAACAACGTATCAAGTCATGATCCAATTACGTGCATTTATGTTTATATTTGATACTACGAGATGAATAACGTGAATCAGAACAACAACATGTTACCAGTTCTGTATGGATCCAACTATGCATTCTCGAAGATCAGAATCAGGACACATATCAAGTCAATCTATGTGCGAGCTTAGCAATCTATGATCAATAGCTATTCCCTTTATGTGATGCCAAGAGATGCGGACAACGATATTTTACTAAAACCATAAGCAATGTGAACTACTGCTGAGGTAGGTCTCTATAACTTTAATGAGAAAGCACTTAATGTTATTTTCAGTTGGGTTGATCAGCATATGTTCAAACTGATTTAAAATTGTTCCACATGTAAGCAAGCTTGGGATATTCTAGAAAATCACTAGAAGGAGATTCTGCAGTAAAAGACTCCATGCATAAACAACTTCTGAAAGTTTTGAAAAGCTACAGATGGGTGAGAATGAAAGTATAGATAGCTACTTTGATATAATACTGTAAATTGCTAATCATTGTCAAATTCTTGGCCAATCTATGTCAAATCAACATATGGTTTACAAAGCTTTTAGAACTTTGTCCTCCAAATATCAATTTAAATAAATTACTATGGGTGAGGCTAGAAGTATTGCTACACTAGGCTTCCAATTTATGTTTAATGCACTTAGGGAATTTGAAATGGAATTTCCTCCTCAACATAGTAAATATAAAGCCATTGCTTTACAAGCTTCCAATACTGAAAGTGATTAGTATGGTGATGGAGAAGATGAACTGATTTCTTCTAACTATGGTGATACTACCATAAAGTTTAACAAATTGAACTCTAAGAGTAAAGCAAACATGATAACTTCTGGTAACATATCAACCGCTTTGATTAAACTAACCTTTAAAAAAGTTACATACAGTACTTCAAAACCTACTCCTCAAGAGGCTAAAACACTTAAGGAAGTACAATGTTTTGAATGTAAAGGATGGGACCATCTTGCTTTTGAATGTGCTAACACTCTTCGAGAAAGAGGAAATTCTCATTGGGTTTTGGATCAAGTGCTAATGTTGATACTGAAGGTCAATTTGAGGAGATTCACATTACTGTGTTATTCACTTATGTTCATTGGACAGAAGAAAACTCTTTGAAGTGTCAGGACAATGTTGGATCTCAATGTTATCCCAACATTCTTAAATCCAAACCAAAACATGAGATTTACTTCGGAAATTATAATGAATGCAACTTATGTACAAATTGTGACTATTTGTCTGATAGTGATGAATCTAATATTAATTGTTTGCATGGTACAGTAGATCTAGATGAATAGTACTTCTTTGAAGGAAGATGTCTTAGGAAGAAATCATTGAAGAACTAAGATCACCTACCACAACCTACTGCTTGAGAATCACAAACTCAACAAGAATGAGAAAGCTCTGAAGACTGAAAACGAATGGGGTAAAGGGGCTACTACGACTTTTTGAAGCAGGTCTTGACAAGAAGGAGGCTGAACTAGAAGAGGTCAAATTTAAACTTGAGAAAGCTAATCATACTATAGCTAAATTGAACTCAGGTACTTCTAAATTGGATGAGGTGCTAGGTATGGAATGGTCTGGGATTTGTTGAGAAATATACCTCTACTGCTATTCCCTCTGTTTTTATTAAACCAGGTTTTGTAAGAGAAAGTAAAAGCCAAGATGGTGAAACTCCTTCTGTCAAGAATACGAAAACTACTTATATCTGTCAATATTGTTTTCAACCTGGTTATATTAAACCTTACTGCAGAAAATATTAAAAAGGTGCTAGAAAAGAAAACAATTAATACTAGCAAATCTAATGTTAAGACAACAACTGATCTTAGTGTTGTCCCAACATTAGGTAACACGGCTGTAAGACAGAAAAGTAGAACTTGGTTAGAAAAGTTAAGATCTCCTAAAATTAAAGTTGTGTGCAATGTTATATTCTCTGTTGTATACTCTAACTTTGCAGGTAAGTGGTACTTTGAAAATGGCTGCTCAAAACATATGACTAGAAACAAACCAAACATGAAGAATGTGGTTCAACTTTCCACTGGAACAGTTACATATGATGGATGCGTCAAGGGAAACGTAATTGGTAGATGAGTCTGAATGTTGAATGATTTCCACTTCTCAGAGATATCATGTTGGTTGATGGGTTAAAAAGCAAATTTAATAAGCATTAGTCAACTTTGTGATGATAAATTGCTAGTTAAATTTGATAAGGATTCATGTGAAGTGTATGATAGTGTTAATGTTTGTGTAATGTCAAGTACAAGATCCAAAGATAACTGTTATCTTGTGAAGGATAAAGCCCGATGCTTTCATGGAAAGGTTGATGGATCTGTCACTTGGCTCAGAAGGCTTGGACATGTGCACTATAGATTTGGAAAAGCTACAAAAGCATGATGTTGTCAGAGGACTTCCACAGTTGACTAGTCCATGTAAACTTGTGTGTGAAGATTTTCTAAAAGGAAAACAAACAGGAGCTACTCATACACCATTGAAGGTACAAAGTCATCCTACATGAACCTTGAAATGCTTTGATTTGTTACATATGGATCTTATAGGTCCAATTGAGGTCAGTAGCTTAAATGGTAAAATGTATGCTTTTGTCACTATTGATGATTTTTCAAGATACTCATTGATTAGGTTTTTAAAAGAAAAATATGAAGCATTCCACACATTCAAGATCTTACATGCTAGCATCAAAAATTTGTATGGTATCTCTGTTTGAAGAATTAGGTCATACCTTGGAAGAGAATTTGAATATGCTAGTTTCTCTGAATTATGTGAACAAAATGGCATGTTTCATGAATACTCTACACCTAAGACACATCAACAGAATAGTATAGCTGAAAGAAAGAATAGAACCCTTCAAGAAAGGGCTTGAGTAATGTTGAATGCTAAAAACATATCTAAAAGACTTCGGGCTGAAGCTGTAAACACTGCATGTCACAATAGTAACATAGACTATCTTAGACCAAGGACCACTATGACTCCATATGAAATCTTGAAGGGTAAGAAACCAAATATTGCATATTTTCTTGAATTTGGATGTGATTGTTATTTATTGAATGATACAGTTTATTTGAGCAAATTTCAACACAAAAAATGCATCTTTGTTGGTTATCTCCAAATACTACTACTTTTAGGGTGTACAATCCTAGATTGCATACTACCCGTGAATTAGTTAATGTGGTATTTGATGATTTGACTAGAGATGCAAGAACTGATGAACAGATGGATTCTGGTGTTAACCCAACATTGGAAATAAACAATGCCCCGCAATATCAATAACTGAAGCTGGAGAAGTTGAACCAAAAACTAAGCTGAATGCTAACTCAACACCAGACAGATTGAATGTTAGGCCAACATCAGCCCAATCAGATTCTGATGAAAAAACAATTTCTGAATCCAGAAGTGATCCCCTTGCCAGGATTTAAAAGAACCATCCAGCTACGCAAGTGATAGGTCAAATCACTGTCATCATTAAGACATGCAACAAAGAAAGGTTAAATTACAGAGACATGGTAAGGTTGTGTGTTTGTATGCCTACCACATGTATTGTTAAAAATGCTTCATGTTTTGTGTCCTCCATTGAACCAAGAAAGTGTGACTGAAGCTCTTAAGGATAGTTACTGGATCAATGTCATGCAAGATGAGTTTTTACAATTCACCAAAAATAAAGTATAGAATCTAGTACATATGCCTTCAAATGTGAATGTCATAGGAACTAAGTGGATTTTCAAAAACAAAAGTGATGAAAATTGTGTGATAGTTATGAACAAAACTATGCTTATACTTAGGTAGAAGGAATAGATTTTGATGAAACATTTACATCAGTAGCTAAAATTGAGTCTATAAGATTATTACTTGCTATTGCCTGTTTTCTCAAAATAAAACTCTACCAGATGGATGTAGAAAGATCTTTCCTAAATGGTTTAATTGATAAATATCTACATGTTGAAAAACCAAAAGGTTTTGTTGATCCTCATCCTTCTGAATATGTGTATAAACCATAAAAGGCTTTGTATGGTTCAAAATAGGCACCTAGGGCTTGGTATGAAAGACTAACTTAATTCATGTTAGGTCTAAGGTTCATTTTAAGAGAGAAATCTGATGTTTATGCCACCCGACCAAAATAGATGAACCCTTCTGAAAGTGTAAAGTATTTGGCCAATATTATCACAACATTGAAGCTGCAATGTTATCACAACATAAGCTGATGTAATGTTAAGATGACATTGAACATTATAACACTTAAACAATATTTGTTCTAACTTCGATATTATTTGTGTTTTGCCTTTATTCACATGTTAATTTGGTTCCACAATTTTAGTTATCTTTGAATGTTACAAGTTTAAAATTAACACAAGTTGAGTCATAAGTTTCCATATTCGAATCTTTCCTTAAATAAGTCGAACGTATTTTTAAAGAAGAAAAGAGTTTGAAGACTGATGCTACAAGGAAACTTTCCAAGGATGAATTCCACATTGAACAAGGTGACTTCCTTAACCAGGGCATGACCCTGTTAAAGAAATGTTATTCAAAAAGGAGACCGAGACCAAAGAAAGAAGAGTTAAACAAAGAAAGATTGAAGATGTTCAAACCGTGTACAACATACCTTGAAGACCAAGCTGAAGATATCTATATAAAGGTATAAAGTACATCAAGACAAATAACAAGAAAAAGAGATAAATAATATGAGAGATTAGATTTATTGTTGTTTAGGAGTTTGTTTTGTTTTTCCAAGGTTTATTTTAGTGAGTTAGTTCTTTTAGAGTTAAGGAGCTTTACTTTGTTGCTTGGTTGTGTTCGAACAACTTGAGAGTGAGGAGCTTTAGAGTTGAGAGAATAATCTTTTGTAAAATTATTATTTCATATAGCGGTCATTTTTCCTAAGACTCCTCTTAAAATTAATCAGTGCATTCATTACTATTCCGCTGCAATATATTGTGTTATCAATGTTAAGATAACATTGGTTAACCAGTGTTATCATAACATCGTATACAGTCCCGATCCAACTATTTCGCCTTCGCCATATACGGTAAACATTAAAATGAGGGATTCTCACCGTCTATGTGGATGGGTTTGTAGTTTTTGATAGAGTGGCGCAAGCGCAGCTTTTTTTGGCTTGCTTCTTCGCCACTCGTCGACCACGGGCTTCTGGAGAAATGGCGAATGTGTCGGAGTTTGGCAGGGTGTACAGTGTGGTACGGATCGCGGATTGAGTGAAGTGAAATGAAGAGTGAAGGTTATTTTTTGATTCATGTTATTTTTTTAAGCCACAATTCATGTTATTTTTTAGTTATTTGATTACATGGCATTCAGGTGGCGTGCCATATATCTGTGTTTTTTTTCTAGGTCAATATCCCTAGCTTTTAAGTCATTGGGGGCAATGCTTTCAAACTCGGTCCGGACTGGGAACCGGTGAGCACACTGGAACGGCTCAGCCCCAATAACGGGCTGCTGAGCCCTGCCGATTGGACCAGCCATTTTGGCCGGGCGAACCAGAAACCTGGTCGCCCGGCTCACTTAGCGAACCAGTCTCTTTTTTTTTTCTTTCCTCTTTTGTATATTACAGATACGCCCCTGCTGCTATTCAAATATAACAAAAAAAAAAACGAAATGCTCCTGCCCGACTCGAATTAAAGAAGGAAAAAAATTGGTATTGCAATTTTAATCATACATAGATGAAGAAGATTACAAAAAATAAGAATTTAAAAGGTTAAGAAAAGACAAAGACATAAGAAGTTTAAGAAGAAAAAGAAAAGATAAGAAAAAAAACTAAGAAAAATAGAAGGGGGTAGGCAGATGAAACTCAAGAAACAAATTAACAAATGTATTACTAGGGTTTGCATTAGGTTTTATATAGCAAATGAATATTGGGCTAAGGAATGGGCTTGAATTTAAAATTGGGCTTTGGATCTAGTAAAGTATTTTATATATAAGCCCATTAAATCTTATTACGTACTTAAATTATTAAACTTTATATATAATAGAAACTAGATTATTATAACATCATATACATCTTAAATAAATTTGATATTTTCATTGTTAAGAAATAAAAATCTACAACTATATAACTCCTTTCTTTTTAATATTTTATTTGCTTATTTAGTGATTAGTTGTGATAATATAATAGCATGATATATTTATTTAAAGATTTTGTAGTTGAAGAATTGAGTATTTCGATATTAATTTTCTTATACAATTGAGTATTTGAATAATATTTTATTGAATAGTTGACTAAAATCAACAAACCGGTCCAACCAGTTGTCCGACCGGTTCGACCTGTTGACTCTCTACCCAATAGCCTCACCGGTTCTGTGACCGACCCGGGTCTGAAAACATTGATTGTGGGAGCCACATCAGTAAAATCGACGAGTTTAGGAAATTCCATCGTTTTGTGTTTAAATTACTATTGGGCTTTGAATTTTTTATTTTCTTAAGGTCGAATTCTTAGCTCCGTCTCTGGCTCTCTGCATATCAATTGTTAATATAATATTAACATTTCCTTGGATTGTACATCACTTACCAAATCTCTTAACCTCGTATTCAATATCCGTTTGCATCAATAATCCAACCGTATCCAACAAATTATTAAGCTACTGCATAAAATAAATTTCCATTGTTTTTTATCCTAATTTATACTATTAACTGAAAAGCTCATACACTCACAAAGTGGTGGTTATTACTTATTATACAACTTTTTGAGTTTTCTATAATACCTTTCTTTCAATCTCTCAGAAAATAGAAAATAAGGGCTAAAATGTAATCATGTGTTACTCTTCTCAACCGCACTCCCTCATGTTGTCCACTTTTTTAGGGGTTTTATTTTCAAATTCAAATTGCTATTAAGGAAACGTATTTTCTGAATTTCTGATTATCGCCTATGTAAATTTCTAAACAAATATTGCTTCCTCCCCTTGCACAAAAGGTATGTTAAATTAATTTCTTTTTACTGCCCCATTTTGTTTTTTTTGTTTTGGGCTTTGAATGACTAATAATTACGGAAAATCTTAAATCGAAGCATTCTAATTAAATATCAATTGCTTTTCTTGACATGATTTTATTGTGATTTTCATTGCAGATGGGCTTATTTCTGTTACAACTTTGAACTTGAAAGGTAATGAACTGTTTGTCACTTCCATTGTTGGGATTTGCTTAGACATCAAACTACTGTTAACTACAAAAAAATAGTACTCACACTACAAGATTAAGGGGTCTTTAGGGACCACATGGGCGGTCCCTAAAGACCTCTGGGCGGTCCCTAAACATCTTTAGGGACCGCCCAGCGGTCACCAAAAGGCGGTCGCGTTTGCCCTTGGTCCCCTACCTTTTGGCGACCGCCAAGCGGTCGCGGGAACCGTCTTCAGCGACCGCCCAATTAGGGACCGCTCGACGGTCCCTAAATCAAAATGGGGACCGCCCAGCGGTCCCCAAGAATAAAGTAGCATTGGGGACCGTCGGGCGGTCCTCAAGAACAAAGTAGCATTGGGGACCGCTAGGCGGTCCCCAAATCACCGGGATGTTTTAGGGACCGTTCAGCGGTTCCGAAGGCTTCTGCAGCGGTTGGGGACCGCTAGGCGGTCGCCAATCATATAGGGACCGCCGAGCGGTCCCCAATAATATTCATAGGCTAAGGGACCGCCCGGCGGTCCCCAATAACATTCTTCAGTTTAGGGACCGCTGAACGGTCCCTAAATCTATGAATATTATTAGGGATCGCTCGGCGGTCCCTAAATCGATGAATATTATTAGGGACCGCTCGGCGGTCCCTAATAGTCTGTGACGGATTAAAAAAAACACAATAATATTCCGAAAATTACCGGAATATTATTGGGTTTTTGTATAAATTGCGTGTAAACATTTACAATAACAAAAACAAAGAAAATAATGACAAAAGAGTAAAATAAAATGAAAGTTAACATAATAAAACATAGAAAATAATGAAATAAATGATAGTTATTAAAATAAACCAAAAACAATGTAAATAAATGAATAACATAAGATTGCGTGTTTTCTTGGAATTTATTAAAAAACAAAAGTGTTTTGCATTTGAAGAAAAAAAAAAGAGATGAGTGTTTTTTAAAAGAAAGAAGAAGAAAGGTTGTGTTTTAGATTTGAAAAAAAAAAAAGAAAAAGAAGAGTATTTCTTTAAAGGAAAGAAGAAATGAATTTTTTTGGGTGTTGGTGTTTTTGAAGAGAGTTGAAAATTTTGATAGGAGAGTGGTGGTATATATAGTGTTGATGGTGAAAATTTTGAATTTTCGAAAATTTCAAATTTCCCCCCAATCCCGCCTATTTCAGTGGATTTAGGGACCGTCGGGCGGTCCCTAATGGTGTTTGGTGACCGCCAGGCGGTCACTACATTTATTTAGTGACCGCCCGGCGGTCCCTAAAAGTAGCTTTAGGGACCGCTAGGCGGTCCCTAATAACATTCATACCTATTTATTTCGATTTTACGGAACGATCTCCATGTGTTTTTTATTTTTAGAAACTAACCTCATTATAACAAGTCAATTGAAGTAACAAATGATTATATAACTACTAATTTAGTTCTTTAATAGTAGATTGAATGAGATTGAATAAGTTTTCTACGTTGAACATATTATACGTTATACATATAATTAATCATCACATTTTGTTTCAATTTGCATGAAACCTTGTAATTTTGTTCTCTTAACTATTATTTGGATATCTATCAACTTTACAAACAACGCAGCACCATAAATGTTACATAAAATCAAAAAATGATATATGAATATTATTAGGGACCGCCCGTACCTCTTTTTTTTTTTTGATTTTACGCAACGATTTCCATGTGTTTTTTGATTTTTAGCAACTAACATCATTATAAGATGTCAATTGACGTAACAAATGATTATATAACTACTAATTTAGTTCTTTAATAATATATTGAATGAGATTGAATGAGTTTTTAACGTTGAACCTATTATACGTTATACGTACAATTAATCATCACATGTTGTTTCAATTTGCATGAAACCTTGTAATATTGTTCCCTTAACTATTATTTGGATATCTATCAACTTTACAAACAACGCGGCACCATATATATTACACAAAATCAAAAACGATATATGAATATTACTAGGGACCGCCTCGCGGTCCCTAATGCCGCCTTTAGGGACTGTCGGGCGGTCCCTAATAATATTCAAAAACGAGCTATGAATATTATTAGGGACCGCCTGTCGGTCCCTAAAAACAACGGCTAGTGGTTTTAGGGACTGCCAAGCAGTCCCTAAATCCAACGGCTACTGGTTTTAGGGACCGCCTAGCGGTCCCTAATGCTAACGGATAGTAGCTTTAGGGACCGCCCGACGGTCCCTAAAGCCAACGGCTAGTGTTTTAAGGGACCATCGGGCTGTCCCTAAAACTAGTAACCGTTGGCTTTAGGGACCGCTGGGCGGTCCCTATGTCCAGTTTTTTGCCTATAAATATACACCCTCTTGTTTTAATAATATTGTTTGTTTAACCACCCCTAGAAGCTTTGGCAAGGAAACTGGAACTAATATATGAAGCTTCGAAGGAAATTACTTTAACAAAACACCAATTTATAGTTGATAATTTGTAGGCATTTGAAGATAATTACATATTGTTCTAAGATTCTAAGATTACAGTTTTATTTCTAAGATTGTTCATAAAAAACGCACAAAGTAAAATTGCAATAACACCAAACAACTAATCATCATCTAACATTCACTCCAAAAACAAAAAACCATTCAAAATTTTTAAATGCCAAAAACTATAGATTATAAAGCATGTAAACTGCAAGGAAGTAACAAATCAAGCACATAAATAGCTAGCAATCAGAAAAGTCGACACTGTAGCATCGGAAGAAATAAATAACAAAATTGGCGGTCGAAACGTACAAATTATGGAATGAAACGTACGGTCGAAAATGGCGGTTAACAACAAAATTTGAAGATTAAAGAGCATAAATAAGGCAACATACCAATTATGGAATGAAACGGCGGTCAGAAATGGCGGTCGGCGGTCGACGAAGGACGGGGGCGGACGGCGGTCGACGAAGGACGGGGGCGGATGGCGACTTGGTGGCGGTCGCGGTTGGCGGGAGGGAGAGAAGGGCGACCGTGTGTGGCGGTCGCCTAGAGTGTGTTAAGAGGGAAATCGACGGCGTCGGGGGAGGGGGGCGGCAGGTGGGTGTGTGTGTGAAAATATCTGGTGTGTGTGTGTGAGAGGCTGGCAAGGGTTTAAAAACCAGCGGTCGCCAGCCTCAAAATAAAATGGGCCCAATTTTCTGGGCCCATTTACTTGGCCAATATTGGGCCATTTTGTTGGCCCATAGGCGGGATTAATCCCACTATTGGCCTGGGGACCGTCCAGCGGTCCCCATTTTGCTACGGGGACTGCCCGGCAGTCCCCGTTGACGCTGGCGGTCGCTAAAAACATGGTGACCGCCGGGCGGTCACCGGGGGGGTCGCGAAAACCCCCCAAAATCTTGTAGTGTCATCTTTTAAGTTGATTTCATTGAACCTGTTTCTTTTTTTATTCTTATAATATATTGATTCGGTTTTAGAATATTTTTTAATCTTATCATTACTTTATTTTTATTGCAAAGTATTTTTCGTTAATTAGCGTTCTCCCTTGATAACTTTGTTTTGCATTGATTACAATGTAATTTTTATTATTTTTATTGGATAAGATGATAATTAAGTTTTGCTTGCAAACAGGTGCCAATAAGGTGAGTTTTCAATTTCAAATAACTGCATGCCCACTATGTGACTATATTTCGGTTTTTTTTTCCAATTTTACTCCTCAATAATATTGTAGATTTATAGTTATATCGGATACAGATAAAAACGTAAAACATTAGCAACAGATATTTATCAATTTAGCGTGTTTAAACGAGCTTTAAACACGCATCTAAAGCTATTGTTAAACCTTTCATTTCTTTTATTATTTCTTCTTCTCAGTCCGCTTTTGTCTCGGGGCGCCTTATCACGGACAATATCCTTGCGACGTTTGAGGTCAATCACTATTTGAAGAATAATAGAACGGGGAATAGATGTCACATGACGTTGAAACTGGATATAAGTAAGGCCTATGACCGAGTCGAGTGCGTACAGAGTTTTGATTCTAGCTTTGTTTCTCTTATTATGAAGGGAGTGCGTACTGTTTCATACTCGATTTTATTGAATGGTCATGGGTCGAGTATTTTCTTCCCCTAAAGGGGCATTAGGCAAGGGGATTCACTATCCCCTACCTTTTCTTATTTGCTTCTGAGGTGTTTTCAGCACTTATCTCAAAAGTTGAGGAGAGGAAAGAAGTTAAAGGGGTCAAAATCAGTCGCCATGCACCATGCACCCTCGGTGTCGCATCTTTTGTTTGCAGACGATACACTAATCTTTTGTGATGCGAACGAGGCGTCAGCGATTTGTATTCGAGGAATACTTGAATGATTTGAGGTGGCCTTGGGCTAAAAAGCTAATCTTGAGAAGTCGGTCGTCGTTTTTGGCAATAACATGGAGGAGCAAACTCGAATCGAGATTTGGGGCCTTTTAGGGGTTGTGGTCGCGGATCGACACGAGAAATATCTTGGTTTACCGTCAGTGGTGGGAAAATCGAAGAAGGATATGTTCGACTACATTAGGGAACGAGTTGCGAAGAGAGCACAGGGGTATAAAGGCAAAACCTTGTCGGGGGCAGGGAAGGAAGTTCTTGTGAAATCGGTCATGCAAGTCATCCCTATTTTTGTCATGAGTTTTTTTCGCCTACTAAATGCACTGATAAAATAAATAGAATCCATCAGTAACAACTATTGGTGGAGTAATATGCAAAATAAAATCCTTTGGGTGACGTGGGAAAAGATGTGTAGGCGCAAAGTGGACGGAAGTCTTGGATTTCGTGATTTGAGGGCGTTTAACTTGGCGCTGCTTGCAAAACAAGTGTGTCGTATTTTGCAAGATCCAACGAGCTTGGTAAGTTGACTCTATAAGGAAATATATTTTCCGAATTGTGAGCTTTGTGATGCACGAGTGGGTGCGACAACATCTTTTTCGTGGAGATGTATTTGGGAGTCGATTCCAGTTTTAAAGAGAGGACTATGGTGGCATGTGGGTAATGGAGAATCAACATCGGTTTGGCATGATGCTTAGCTTCCACGACAGGTGACGTTTATATCGATCACACCGCTCAATATGGTTGTGTCGTTTACTATGGTTCATGAGCTTATTGATCCTACACGGGATCGTGGAGCGTAGGGGTTATTCGCTCATTCTTTTTGGGAAGAGGATGCTAAACTAATTTTGTCCATTACTTTAGACGATCGCGACAATGTAGATAGAAAGATTTGGCACTTTGAAAAGAAAGTGTACTTCATGGTTCAAAGTGCATATCACGTCATTGTTACTCAAGGATTATTACCGCCCAAAATGCAACGTCTAGCTCTGAGTCGCACGCATCGTGGTCTAAAATATGGAAAGTGGAGTGCACAAATAAAATAAAAGTATTTGTATGTCAATGTTGCATGGATATTATACCAACACGATGGAAGTAGCCGAAAAGGCGCATTTGTTCGGATACTCAATGTGTAGTTTGTGGTACGGGGGATTAGACATTGCCTCATTATCTTTTTGAGTGTCACCTCATGCGACAAGTATGGGCGTTTGCTAATATCCCGATGGCTCTTTGGATAGGGATGGGGGAAATCAAATCAATGGGGGAGTGGCTGGTGCAGATTATGAGAACGGAGACGACTCGCATGGTTAATCTAATGTGCACGATTTGCTGGACGATCTAGGGCAATCGTAATGGAGTGTTGGCGGGGGATAAGTCATGGCGATCGGATATAATGGCTACTTTTGTTCAGATTTTTGTTACTACGTGGTTGGAGCATAATGGCAAAAGGGCCGATAGGAGTAGGGACAAAGGAGGTTGGCAACCGCCGAAGGGCACCACAATAAAAATCAATATTGATGAGGTGAGGTTTGTGGAGGATAAGGTGATTGGGATAGGGGTGGTTGCTCATGGTAAGAATGGGGTCTTACTGGCGTGGAAACAACGTAGGTTAACAGCATTAATTGAGCCTTCCAGAATTGAGGCGTTAGCGGCCTTATGTGCAATCCGATGGGCAATCGACAAAGGGTGGGAGAAAGTACTACTTGAAGGGGATTGTATTAGCATAATTCATGATGTTCTTCATGGCACCGATGGGGAGATATGTAATGTTAATATTCTTAAGGATATCCGGCGTCTCTTAAGAGTTAATCCGGGATTTGGTATAAGATGGGTGGGACGTAATACTAACGCGGTGGCTCATTCATTGAAGCAAAACGCTACAAAAGATGTGGATGTATTTGAGCATTAGTTTTTGGGAATGTTTTTGTCTTTTATTGTCCTACGTTTATTGGTACCATGTATTGACGCTTTTTTGGGCATTCTCCTATCTTTGGTGAGACGTCTAGTTTTGTGATATGCAAGTTCTTAAGTTCCAAAAAAAAAAAAAAATGTTTTTTGCGTGAGCTTATATCAAGTTAGATATGTAGCTTTTTCTTCAACCTTATCTTTTAAGAGTTACTTAGATTATATGATATTTTTTCTGTTAAGTATCATGATTATGAGTAATTTCATACTTCCAGTTACAATCTCTCTGTCTTTAGTATGTAAACTAATTATATTTTTCTCTAATCTTCTCGGGGTAAATATGAAGATGAGAACCACAATTTTATAATTATATCCTAATTAGTGAGTAACATTTTTGGATTATTATCTTTATTTTGTTTTTCAATTATTGCCTATAAAAGACCAAGTCTCACATGATATTTCTGCAAAAGATAAGGATCAATATAGGAGGATATCTCTGTCGATCCTATCAACTCAAATAGATAACACCTTTCTGTTATATTTGAATTAGCATGTATTTAGGAGTTCGTTGTAATTTGCATTATATAAGTGATGTGCGTTTCATTGTGAAGATATGAGAATAATATTGAATTCCTTTATACTCTCTAAATTCTACATGGTATAATTTTGAGCCATTAAAGACCAACGTCCAAATCAATATGTCCTCCTCTTCTTCATCCTTAAGCAACTCCATGTTTGCTATCTCTTCTCTTAAGCTTACTCAAGACAACTATTTACTTTGGAAAGCTCAACTTGTCCCTTACTTTCATGGCCAAGAACTTTTTGGTTACATTGACGGAACTTGTTCGTGTCCTGCTCAAACTATCACTGCAACTGGTACCACTAATGCAGTCGTTAATCCAGCCTTTGCACAACAAATTCGCCTAGATAATCTTATCCTAAGCACTCTCATGTCCACCCTTACAGAAAGTGTTCTTGCTCAGGTGGTCCATTACACAACATCTAAAGATGTTTGGCATGCTTTAGAACAGATTTATTCCTCCAAGTCCCGTGCTTGTGTTGTGCAGATCCGCACACAACTGGATAACGCCAAGAAAGGCAACCAATCAGCTAGTGATTACTTCTTAACCAGCAAGCGCCTCGCGGATGAATTAGTTGTTGCTGGACAACCTCTTACTTCTGAAACTATCATCACTTATGTTCTTGCAGGCCTAGGACATGAGTATGGCAGCTTTGTTACTTCTATCAATGTTAGGGCTAAAGAGGTGTTTTCTTTGTTACTTACCTCCGAGTCCAGAATCACCCGCCACGAACTCAATACAAGCATCCCACCAATCTCTGCGAATATTGCGCAACGACCTCCTCAACAACATAACGCTCGTGGTCATGGTTTCAACAGAGGTAGGGGTCGCAATGCTCAATCATGCGGTAACTTTACATTCAACAATGGTAGAGGTTTTCAGTTTAACAATCCCATTGTATATCAGGTTTGTGATAAACCAGGGCACACTGCTCGTCGGTGCTATCATCGATTTGATATCACTTATCATCATACATCCCCGCAGCCAAAATAACAAGCTATGGTTGCCATTAACAACAACTCAGATACGTAGTGGCATGTTGATACTGGTTCTACGCATCATCTCACTAATGACATCAACTTGAATGTGAGGAATGAAAACTACGAGGAGTCAGGTCAATCAAGTACATGTTGGTAATGGTCAAGGTTTGCGTATCTCTAAGATTGGCTCATCTTCTTTATCCACTCATAACTCCACTTTCGCTTTAAATCAAGTTCTTTTTGTCCCTGAAATTCAGAAAATTTTACTATATGTGCATCAATTCTATGTCGATAACAATGTTTTCTTTGAGTTTCACAGTTTTTATTACTCGAGGAACATCCGTTACCGAGGTCATTTGAGTGATGGCCTTTATCAATTTTCTACCAATAAATCCTAATGTCAGGTGCTTTCCAGTATTCGCATCTCTCAAGATACATGGCATCGTCATCTTGGTCAAGCATCAGATTTAGTGGTTAGCCGTATCCTTAATTCTAATGCTTTTTCAGTTGATAGAAATCAAAGACTCTCACTGTGTCATGATTGTCAGCTTGCAAAAAGCCACACTTTGCCTTTTAAGTCATCTGTTTATGTATATTTGTCCACCCTAGACTTAATATTCACTGATGTATGTGGTTTGTCATCTGTTAACTCTACCACGGGTGCTCGTAAGCTTTTTGGATGATCATTCTAAATTCATTTGGTTATTTCATATTAACTGTAATCTGATATTGAATCTGTCTTTCTCCAATTTCAAAAGTATGTTGAAAACATTTTGAGCGAAAAATGAAAGCAATACAACCTGAATGGGGTGGCGAATATCGTCGCTTACATAATTATTTCGTGAAACTGGAATTGCACATCGGCTTGCATGCCCCCTATCACTCATCAACAAAATGGTTCAATTGAACGAAGACACCGACAAGTTATGGGCCCATCTGCACACATGTCATACATGTGACGTCCACGTGTTTAATTAAAAAAAGATGAATTTTGGTGATGAATTAAAAGTAGTATTACTTTCAACAACAAAAATACTAAAAATATGTATACTTTTCATAATTCAAAAATATATTTAAGTTATTAAATATTATCTAAATTGTAAAAAACTCATTATACAATTTTAATTGAACAACTTAGTTCTAAATAACTAAATAAGCTTAAAAAATTTAAAAAAAAAAAGAAAAAGAAAAAAGAAGGTACAGAACGCTACCTCTCCCCCCCACCCCCACCCCACCCCACCCCACCCCAAACCCCTCTCCTCCACCACCACCACCTTATTCATCTAAGCCAACCATCTCCAAATTCCACCTTTTTCAACCAAAATTCATCACCAAATCTCACCTTATTCAACCGATTTGCGTTGATCGGTCGTTCTCGATGGTGAAACGATGACGATGGAAAATTGATTTTCTTGGGGATGGTGGTGATGGTGGGTCTTCGAGTGTGTATGATGGTGGGGCGGTGGCGGTGACGGTAGTGGGTAGAGGAGAGAGCAGCGGGAGGGGCGACAACGATGGAGAGTAGAGAGCAGCGGGTGTGGTGGGGTGGGGTGGGGGTGGGTTGTAGAAGAAGATGATTTATTTTTTCTTTTAAATTATAAATCAATATTATTAATTTTCAAATTATTTATTATATAAGTATTTAAGAATGATTTATTTCTTTTTTTGTAAAAATCTAAGAATGAATTAATTAATTATTCTGATGATATTTATATGGAAATTGTCCAAATAAAAATGTTAACATCTTTTGAGGAATATGAAATCAACAATATCAAAAAAAAAAGATAATCAGCATTATTTACAAAAAATTATCTTTAATTTTCTTATATTGAGTAATTATATAATATCATGATGAAAGGGAAAATTATCAGTTAGTCTTCATCTTTAATTTCTTATTTTTTTTTAAAAAAATCACATGGGTGCCATATGTACAAGTGGGTCTAGAAAATAGGTCAAAATAGGTAAGGTTGCAGTCAACGGGTGCCACCTATGCGTTTCAGGACGGAATTGGGCGGAGGGTTGAGCATGAGACCAAAATCGAGTCAAGGTGCCAAGTTGAGTGACCAAAATTGAGGCTTGCCAAGTTATGGGACCAAAATCGAAAAAAAAACCAACTTATGGGATCAAAACAGTTAAAATCCCCCAATCTACCTTTAATCTATTGGGGAGACTGTTTTCTCACGGTTACATACTTAATGAATCGATTGCCAACTCTTGTTTTACATCATAAATCTCCATATGAAATTGTTTATCATTGGGGAAACCAGATTATAGTTTTCTACGTGTTTTTGGTTGTGCGTGTTGGCCTAATTTCAGACCTTATAACAAACATAAGCTTGATTTTCGAAGTAAAAGTTGTGTATTTATTGGCTACATCATGACACATCATGGATACAAGTGTCTTGGCCTATCAAATGGAAAAGTATATATCTCTCGCTCAGTCGTTTTCGATGAAAATCTATTTCCATATCAGTCTACAACCAGCAAACATAATTCTTTTGAGGCTAACTCTATTGTACCCCTATCAGTATCCATTCACACAAAAATGCCAATATTACAATCTCATATGCAACTTAGTCATTCTCAAGATGTTTATCTAACTCTGAGTTGCATGTCATTTCTCATTTAGAACCACATCCAGGTGTTGCTGCTCCAATTCACTCTGAATATGCCGATGTTGTTCTGCCACTTCAGCAACAGAGTACTAATGAGCCCTTGGTATCTAATCCTCGTGGTGAACCGCCTCAAAACACTCATCATATGGTCACTAGATCCAAGCAAAACGTGTTTAAACCATGATCATCATATGAATTCGGCAAGTATTCATTACCAAAGGCACTTCTTGTATCTGGAAAGATTTCAGAAGCAGAACCAACATGCTACACTGAAGCTCATAAATTAGCAAATTGGTGCGCAACAATGAACCAGGTGTTTGATGCTCTCATTCAGAATGGAACCTGGGTTATTGTGCCCCTAAACATAATGCTAATGTTGTTGGTTGCTGGTGGGTTTACAAAATAAAGCGATGAGCGGATGGAGAGATTGAACGGTATAAAGCATGTCTCGTTGCCAAGGGCTATCATCAACACGAAGGCCTTGACTTTACCAAAAAATTTAGTCCCGTTGTAAAATCTACTACCATCTGTCTAGTTCTAACTTTGGCTGAGTCTATGAATTGGCAGGTGAGACAAATAGATATACAAAATTCATTTCTTCATGGTGTTATTGAAGAAGATGTATATAAATCTCAACCTCCAGGATATATACATCATCAACTTCCAAATCATCTTTGTAAGCTAAAAAAGTATTTATATGGGCTGCGACAAGCACCACGTGCTTGGTTTTCAGGTTTATCCGACAGGCTGAAATTGATTGGGTTCAAGTCTAGTAAGTGTGATTCATCTCTTTCATCAAGAAAAGCACCACATTTTCTGTATATATTCTCATTTATGTCGATGACATTCTCATTACTGGATCACATCCACGCTCGTTTTTGACGTAATCCAATCTTTGCACATTGACTTTGTTGTCAAAGATCCTAGTGTGTTATATTACTTTCTTGGTATAGAAGCTATTTGTTGCTCTACGGGGCTTTACCTAACACAGAGAAAGTATATTGTTGAAATCCTACAAAAATCTAAGATGGACACAGCAAAGCCATGTAGTACTCCGATGGCAACCACCAGCTCCTTGCAAGGGAACGATGACACGCCTTTCTTCGATCCTCAGCTTTATCGCAACATTGTTGGCAGCCTACAATACCTCTCATTTACGCGACCAGACCTCGCATTTTCAATCCAACAAGTGAGCAAATTCATGCATCATCCCATGTATGTACATTGGCAGGCTGTTAAATGAATTCTAAGATACTTAAAGTATACATTATCCATTGGCCTCATTCTGTCAAAGACCTCTCTTATAAAACTTCAAGCGTATTCTGACTCCGATTGGGCTGGTGATTGGGATAATCGTCAATCTGTTGGTGCTTACTACATTTACATTGGAGATAATTTGATGTCATGGAGTTTAAGCAACAGCCTATCGTTGCTCGAAGTAATACTGAAGCAGAGTACAAAGCTCTGGCCAACATCGCTGCTGAACTACAATGGATAAAGTTTTTCATGCGCAAACTTGGCTTTCCCCCACAGAAACCACCAATACTTTGGTGTGACAACATCGGGTCAACTTATCACGCATCTCATCCTGCATTTCACACCCGCACAAAACTTATTGAGATCGATTTCCATTTTGTCTGTGATTATTGTGCACAAGGAAGTAATAGTTCAATTTGTCTCGAGTAACGATCAGTTAGTTGATGCCTTAACAAAACCGTTGTCAACTGCCAAGTTTTATGTTGTCCGACTCAATCTGAATGTCAGAGACCTTCCCATTGCGAGACCGTATAGAGGACCAAGTCTCGCACGATATTTTTGCAAAAGATAAGGATCAAATAGAGGAGGATATCTCTGTCGATCCTATCAACTCAAATAGATAACACATTTCTGTTATATCTGAATTATAATGTATTTAGAAGTTCGTTGTAATTTGCATTATATAAGTGTTGTACGTTTCATTGTGAAGATATGAGAAAAATATTGAATTCCTTTATACTCTCTAAGTTCTACATTGTTGGTAAAGATTCAACTGTGTTGTTCTAAATGCTCAACAAACGCTCTATAAATCATTTATTTCATTATTTTTTATTTGACCGTAGTTACTAAATCAAAGTATACCTTATGTTTTTCTTAATTGTATACGATGTATATATTAATATGTAAAAAATATCTTTAACACTATATGTAGGAGTTCACACGCGGTCTCCACATGTGTCAAAGTTGCTATTGTCGGAAAAGAGAAGCTAAAAAATGTGAGGCTTTTAAAATTATGGGCTTCATTGCCTAAACCGATAAAGCGAGCTTCAAAACTGGAAGCATTATACTCAAGTCCAAAAATAATATTGAGAAAGCAGCGGATATGGGCTTTAACAGAAGCTCCTAGTTCATATGGGCTTAATAGGCCTACCAATTTCAATTCTTTATTGTCTTGAATTCACGGGCGCTTCATATGCACGTACATAATTAAATAATTAATCATTACATACAATTGACGCCTATGAATTTCTGTTAGGTATTTAGAAATTA
This sequence comes from Linaria vulgaris, assembly GCA_948329865.1. Classification (NCBI taxonomy): domain Eukaryota; kingdom Viridiplantae; phylum Streptophyta; class Magnoliopsida; order Lamiales; family Plantaginaceae; genus Linaria; species Linaria vulgaris. The sequence continues at coordinate 18,334,590 of OX415250.1, read as the reverse complement.
GAAACCATTAATAACTAATTCTATAGGTGCTTTTGATCCACACCCCTAAAAAGCAAGATGCTTTTCCTATGTCAATATTATAGTACAAAGACACTTTTTGCACTCTAAATCCTTCTATTTGAATTTACCAAACTAAAATTAATTGACCACTTTTTTTTAAGAAAATTGTTAATTGCAAGTTGCTGATAAATAATATTCTTCCCGATGACCCTTCGGAAGTGGATAAAATGCAAGGCCTTATTTTTTAGTGAGAAATATGCTTGCAGAAAAAGTATGTTGGCACTTGGCATAGGTTAAGGTTTCATCCAGTAAATGAACACTTGTTTCCCACTACGAGGACAAAATGCTGTCTACCCGTCACACAGCAATAGAATGTACGGAACACATAATTAAATTTATATTTTTTTTTGCTTTAGTATCTTAATTTTATTCTATATTCCCACAGTGACATGACTAGTACTTTTTTTCTATAATTAACACGCGTATATTATCATGGTATCATGTGTTCGTCCATGTGTGTGGATGTGATTCAAACTGGGGATTATAAACCGAGTATGTCCAATATAGTGCATACGTCGAGGATAGTTTTATAAAGTTCTATTCAAGATTGGGTTGGTGAGATATGTTTACTTATTACTATAACCATATTATATATAAAATTGTTATAATATCAGCATCTTAGCCTAGCGGAGTTTTTGCAAAAGATAATTAGATAGTATATAAAGGAAATAAAATATTTTTTTGGGGCTATTTGTACGTTTCTTTTCCAACAAACCAATTGAAGCTACAATTGTTTACTCTGTGATCTTGACTTTTTATTTTGAGTTATTAGTTACATTACATTAAATACTAGGGTTTAAAAGTCGAGTGTACAATTTGTCTGCTAAACCTAATATTTAAAGTAATTGTGATATGGTGGATCCAAAGCTACTAAAATCAAGATTTGGTGTTAAGTCTGCTAATATAAATTAAATATTCATGTTTAATTTGTTGGCTCTCCTGGCCCCAAAAGTGGTATTGAAGTTGATGGTTTGGTTAGGACATATAAATGGAGAGGGTGAAGGCGTGGTTGAGCTAGGAGTAAACACATTTTGGTTGCACGCTAAGAAAAAACTCTCCACTAAGAAAATATCAAGTAAAAAATGGAAGCATTCATAATTGAGGGAAAATTGTTAGGATATAAAAAAATGCAATTGTCCTACATTAAAAATAATAAATGAGAAAAAACTGAATTGTATATTTTAGCGGGACAAACTCATATATATGTACATGATGCCTAAAAGTTTTTGGTCAATATGGGGAGCCATGTCTTGAATTCTCTATCGAGCATCGCTTGGTGAATGATCTTGGTTTCTGTTTATCTATATCATGCTCCTCACTCTCTAATAAGACATTTTAATTAGAGGAAAATATGAGAATTTAAATTCTAATATGGTATCAAAGTCTACCCAAGTTGATGTGGGTATTGCCCACTATCTATATACACGTGTTAGGATCCGATTCTCATTCCAACCAACACGTGAAGGGGCATCTTGTGGTCTCTATCCACATCACTTGGGGAATGAGCTTGACTTTTGTTTATCTATACCCTGCTACTCTCCCTCTAATAAGGCCTTAGAGAAAAATATGAGTGAATCTAAATTCTAATATATTCATGAATAATACTTCTTTGCTTTAAATGTCATTTTATGTATACTTACATCATAATGAAATAATAACCTGAAAAGTAAATCAACACAAAATGGATGGGTTTTAAAAACTTCTACTAGCTCTTATAATGCTTTCAATTCCATATCTTTAGCTATCAGACACTTGGACATTATAACCTATAATATCCAGGGCCTATATATCTTTCCTATTGTGATCATCACGGTTTTTTGGAGGACCTATAAGGAAAATACAAATAGCTTAATTTGAAAGAATCTAGTGTCACCATATTCGACAAATAAATACACCTTCTTCAAAAGGATTTAGCTTGCGTCGTTATCTCAATTAAAAATGAGTTACACTTAAATGATATATCCGGCCATGGCATAATTAAGAAATATATTTTGATAATTAATTTCCGAAGTATTTTACCATCCAAAAATGGATGGAATGATAACGGTGAATCACTTTTTCTGTTTTTCCTTTTTCATTAGGTAGGGGTGACAAGACTACACAGACATATAGATGCATGCAACAAATTAAGAAATAGTTGGATTTGCCTAAAAAGAGAGCCTGAAACTCACCATATCAGACTTTCGTAAACATGAACAACAGACACCTTATAAGGAAAAGCTCGAATGGCCTATGAATTTCATAAACATGAAAAGAAAAATTACACTACTGACTTTAAAGAAAGAAAACAGTTACTCTAAATAGACCACTCCTGGATACATCTGAAGTGATTCCTTATATAGCCAATCGACAGGATTTAGTGCAATTTGTAAGGTAAAAGATACCTTAACCTATTTTGTGCAACTTGTATTTAAGAATTCAGCCCACTTCGTCAAATTCCTATAAAATAATGAACGTTAGAATGCGCATATGCCCAAAAAAGATTGCTTAAATATATAGTGTGTGGCGGTCTGTTCTGATATTACTCATTAATTCAATTTGGCATTTTAATTATCTTTGGAAAATGTATAAGAGGTGAGGATTCCCGCTGTTTTGCTTGAAACCGACGGAATTTCACGATTTGGGGAGTTTAATATTAAATAGGGATAATTATATTTTGAGTAAATGAAATAAGGTCGAAATATAATGATACTTGGTTCTTTTATATATGATAATTGTGAAAAAAAGCTGAAAGAAATAAAAAATGACATTCAAATTACGTAATAATATTATTCATGAGAAAAAAGTTGATATATGAATATATATAATATATAGCTGTGGCTTTCAACCATGTCGATTGACGATTTTTTTGTTGTATTGTTTATTGTCATTGTCTTTAAATGATAGAAAATTTCAACAAACGTAGCACTTGTTTCAATTGTCTTGATCTTATTTCGTCTGGATTACAATACACCTCAAATCGATTACAACGGGCCTGATTAATGCCAAAATAATGCTAATCTATTACAAGGAACGGACTAGCTTGGTCCGGAACACCAACTACGTGTTACAAATATGTAGATAAACTTAAATAACAATTAAAGACCAAAGACAAAACAGTCGAATGGGAGACGTCCCATTTATAACTCTCGAACCCTGGTGGTTCGATTCTCTTAAGCCTCGAATCTGCAGAACTGTCAAACTGCCTAAATTCGATGTTAATAACCCTCGAATGTGGATGGTTCAATGATGAAATGCTGAAGGAGGAACGATCGAACTGAAGGATCAATCGAACGGATAACTATCGAACTGGAATTACTATCGAGTCACTGTATTCGATTGTTATTAAGTGGTTGCGATTCTTGAATGTGCATTAATATCAGGGGACGGGGTATTTATAGACCCGGTCACGTAGGGCCCAATAAGTCTTCGGAACATATCGGTCGAACGAGCTTGGTTCGACTGTCTAAATAACGGTTGAACGGGCCATGTTCGATAGTTCTATTTTTGGGCCTTTTCTTGGTGGGCTGGCCCAAAATAATATTTTGGGCCTTCCTAAAATACCCTCATCATATAGTCCCCCCCAGTTTGGAAGTCGGCCTTGATCTAAGAGCGGGTGCCAAACTCTCAAATTTTTAATTCTTCGCGCAGTTATTCGTATTGTCTTTCGCATTTCGTCCGCGGGCCCTGTTTTTGTTCGATGAATCAGTGGCGCAATTTTGTTTGAAAATACTTCCCTCATTTGGGAGTTGGACATGGATGTTCGGGTGACAAATTAAGCTAATCACCATGAGAATATGGTTCACACATTTTAATTGTGATTTGTGATGTTAGAATCGCAAAAAACGGATTTAGGAACAATAGAGCTGAGACGAATTCGACTGTAACTCAGTGTCGAATCGTATGAATTCGATTGTTCTCTGATCTATAAATGAAGTGTCGAATCTCAGGGGTTCGATTGTTATTGCAGGTATTGTCGAACCCCTTCCGTTCAATCGTTAAGTGTCGAACCGAGAATAATAGCGGTGGTGGGCCTATACAAAGGCCCACCCTTGCCACCTCATTTATAAATTCGCTGAGAACTGCTGTCCGCTTCAAATAACTGTCAAATCCCCAAGATCCGATCGTCTCGATAACAGTCGAACGATCAGTATTCGATCGTTCGGTCAGAGTCGCATCTTGGCGATTCGACAATTTTCTTAAAATCAGCAAAAAATATTCTCCGTTCGATTCTTAGTTTATTGATGGCACGCAAGAAGTCGGAGAGTCGCAGTAAGCTAGCCATATCCCCCAGGAACATCTATGCTCCCCAAAGGAATGTTAACAGGCATGGTCCTTCGAACGTACGCCCGTCGATGGATAATACCGTCCATGTCGGAGATTCTGTGGGAGTTGCCCCAAGGAGGCGACCTGTTGTGAGACCCCCATGGAGTTCATCTGCCAATTGAGGTGTTGGGCATGTCGTGTCAGAACCAATAGACCGCTCCACTATGAGGCTCGGTGGAGTATCAGTGGGCACTTTAGTTCCCGTTGTGTGCAATTTCGAGAGACATGATAATTTCATTCACCGCATGGTTGAAATGACTCACACAACTTCTAGGGGAAGAGTTAAGATCGAGACGAACTCTCAGATCAGGATGATGGAAGAGTCTAAAGTAGTTGATGATAGGATTGCTGCAAATAAAACACGATTCAATGTTGAGAAACCAAATTTTAATCGTGTTCCAAGGTTTGCTACCGTGGGGGCTTCTAGTTCGGGTGGCGAGAATTGGTATACCGCTGCTAAGAGGCGGGTTTTGGAAACACATGATACCGCTGAGGCTGGAGAAATTCCATTGCCTTCTCAGAAACGTCCTCGACCATCTAGGAATCCAAGCCCAGCGCCACCTGGTAGCGTGGTCGATAATGGGTTTCTGAATGATGAGAATTCAAAGTCTCTGAATATTAAGTTGATGGGATATCGATTGCGGGAAGAGCAATCGATTGAGATCATGAAAGGGATGTGGCCTCAACTCTATCGTGGTGTTGTGCTTGAAAGATTAGGTTATCGCGATTTGGCGCGCTTTGGGCGCTTGTTCTTTGCTGCTACTGGTATTGTGATTTACCGACAGTGGTTTGATTGAGGTCCAAGGTAAACATAACGATGTGGTTGACGAACTAGTTGCGGATCTCCGCAGTTACGATAATAGTCGTCTTGCCGCGCTCAGGCGTGCTCAGGAATCAGCCAAGGCACGCACCAAATATGTTAAAGACGCCCTTGCAGCTGGCGCAAATGCTAAAAAGGCTGAGGACAGCGTGGCGTCTCTTTGTGCCGAAATTGCTGCTCTGAAGTGGGAAAATGATTCTTTGAAATGGGAGAAAGATTCGTTAAAGGAATTGAATGAAGGGGCTGAAGCCGCGATCGCTAGGTTGGGTAACAAGGTCTGATATTTGGAATCAAAGAATTATCGATGCGAAGTAGCCAGATCTTTCATAAAAAATGGTGTTTACCGCTGGCTCGAGTTGCGTCAAGGAGCCGTAGATGTGAACTTCGGTATGGAACTCGGAGTGGATCAAGCTGACTATCTTGGGTTCGTAAAAGAAGGTTTCCAAAAAGATATGCTTGATGTTAGTCGTGGTCCTCGAATGGAGATTCCCAAAGTCGACGACGACGATGAGGAGGAATTTACTACCCCAAAAGTTGGTGACCCTTTTTTCTTATATGGTAGGAGCGACATACTAATTCCGTGCCTGATTTGGATCTACCATATCTCGCTCCGCCAAAGAGGCGAGAAACTGCGGATTTTTCTATTGAGGGCGAACCTCGTGTTGATCAGGTTGGAGTAAAGGACGCCATTCGTGCTGCTTTTGGCAACAGTGACGATGACATGAATCCATCTCCTGTGACAGAACATGAGTCCTTGGTAGAGAAACCATTAGAACTCAATATTGTGCCTAGCGACATTCTTATTCCTCGTGATCCTGCGATTGCTATGCCACAAATGTGGTTCGGTCCTTTTTCTTCAGCGAAGAGTGCTAGTTTCAATTATGTTCTGCCGATTGAATTGAACCCAATTTCTGACGCAGGTGCGACTTCGTCGCATGTCGGGGTTATAGGGCAAGCTCTTAATGAGCATAATCTTATCTCTCCCAGCATTTACCATCTTGCAGGATCTTTTGGCGGTGTTCATGAAGAAGAGGAAATTAATTTGTTGGTCGGATGGGACCAAGTGGACGAGCTCGTGTTGACAGAAAATCAGATTGAGAAAACTTACACCAACTATGTCCGGTCCCTTGGTTTTGTTTTGCGTTCAGAGTCCCCCAGTCATCGGAGGAATAGTATTTAGCTGGACATATAATTTTGATGGTATGATATTAGGACATATTTTGTTTTCATATATCCTGATATCGCTGTTGTAACGATGTCCTTTGAGAAGCCGATTTTGTGGCTAATATCATAGCTTTGTTTGACCAATACTTGAAAATATATATATATATATATATATATATATATATATACCTTTGTGGTCGTTCTCTTGGCTTATTGTACGAATAGATCAGAACAATAGTTGGTGTTTTCTCATTAAATCTGCTTTACTCCTCTTTGGACCAAGCGTTCTATTTGGTGTTTTGTACACGAGATATTAGGTTTGCGTTCGACCTTTTTGGGCCGACTGTCCATCTTTGCATGATGCTTTTAGTGATTTTTGCTAAATGAGATATTAGGTTTGCATTCGACCTCTTTGAGCCGAATGTCCATCTTGGCATGACGCTTTTTGCGGTCTTTGCTGAATGGGATATTAGGTTTGCATTCGACCTCTTTGGGCTGAATGTCCATCTTGGCATGACGCTTTTCGCGATCTTTGCTGAATGAGATATTAGGTTTGCATTCAACCTCTTTGGGCCGAATGTCCATCTTGGCATGACGCTTTTCGCAGTCTTTGCTGAATAAGATATTAGGTTTGCATTCGACCTATTTAGGCTGACTATCCATATCGATTGTAGTGCTTCTTTTGACCTTCCTTCTATTTCATAGGTTTGGTAGTGTTACTTCGTAATGACTCTTCCTTCAATGTTAGCTAAGAAAAAGTTTTTTTTTTTTTTTTTTAAGTTATGATGGGGTTGAGCTCAATTTCATACTAAGTGGCCTACGTTTCCCGGATGGTATGCAGGACTCAAGCCTTCGTAGTTCATACATTTTATTTTGCTTTGAACTCGCTAGATAAACCAACGTCTATGCATAATAGTGTCTCAAATGTTGCACATTCCATGGACGCGACATCTTGCGACCTTGCATATCTTCTAGATAGTAATAGCCTTGAACTAACTTGTATGGCCTTGTATGGTCCTTCCCATTTTGGTTCTAGCGTTTCGACGTATTGTTTCGCCGCGATACTCTTTAGAACCAAGTCTCCCACTTCGAAGTTTCTGAATTGGACCTTCTTGTCGTAACTCTTGGTCATGGCAACCTTAAACGCCACAGTGCACTGATAAGCATCTTCCTTCATGGTGCCTATCATATCCAAATCAATCTGGCACAACCTGGCTGACTACTCCGGGTCATAGTCGTGTATTCTGTGCGTAGGAATGCCAATCTCGGCCGGAAGAACTGCCTCTGTTCCATATACTAAAACAAAAGGTGTCTCCCATGTCGATGTCTTGGGCGTCATCCTATAAGCCCATAATATTCCCTAAAGCTCATCGGTCCAGCTTTTCCCGGTATCTCTCAGTCTCCTTTCGAGATAATCTTTCAATGTTTTGTTGGTTGATTCCACCTGCCCGTTTTAGGGTGGTAAACGGAGGTCATACTATGGGAAATTCGTAACTCTTTAAACCATGATTTGATTTTCTTGTCAATGAATTGTCGTCCGTTGTCGCACACCATATATCTGGGAATACCAAAACGCCAGATAATATTTTTCCATATGAACTCGATCATGTTCTTTTACGTTATTTCTGCCTTGGCCTCTGCCTCCACCCACTTCGTGTAATATTCTACGACCACTACTAGAAATATTTTTTGGCCCTTGGCCACCGGTAACGGTCTAACGATGTTAATTCCCTACTAATTGAATGAACACGCCACATCGAGCGGTTGTAACAGCTGTGCAGTCATGTGAATTAGTCGAGCATGATATTGACAGTTGTCGCAACGCTGTGAAAAAGCCGCGACGCCTTTTAATAAACTCGGCCAATAATATCCTTGGCGCAAAATTCGTTGGGCCAACGCTCTACCCCTAGAATGATTTCCACAGCTCCCTGAGGGGATTTCCCTCATGACATAATCCGCCTAAGGTGGAGTCAAACAACGCAACAATGGACTCTCGAATGATCGTTTGTATAGTTCTCCATTGTGAATTTTGAATCTATAGGCCTTGTAGCGCATTCTGCGGTGTGCGTGAGGGTCCGTAGGTAATACCCCATCAGCCACATACTTCATGATCTCGTCTTTCCAAGATGGAGACTCCCCAATTGGCAATATGTACTCAATTCTTGCCCATGTGCTGTTGTATTTCGATATCCCGATGGATGGCTTATCAGTTGCTAAAAATGTGACTCGCTTCTTGACTAGGACTTTCGATGAACTGGCAAGCTTAGACAATGTGTCGACTTTGGTATTCTCGTCTTGCAGGATTTGGGCGATATCGAAAAAACTGAAACATCCTGCTAGCATCTTTACTTTCGCAGCATACAATTTCATTGTCTCCTCTCTTATCTCGTATTTTCCCAAAAAATGATTCACTACTAGCTGGAAATCTATGAACACATCCAAATGCTCTATGTTGAGGGTTAGTGCCAAATTGATCCTTGCTATCACAACTTCATATGCGGCCTCATTGTTGGTCACTAGATAATTCAAGCTAATGGTGAATTCGAACTCTCGGCGATCAGGAGAGAGCAAGTGGACCCCGAATCGTCCCCCGTGACTGGTAGCTGAACCATCCGTATGCAGTATCCACGTGGTAGTAGCTCTGCTAGTTCTGGCTTGATCCGAGATTGATAAGATGTAGATCGTGGATCCTGCCGCACTATTGCCTAGAGTTTTGGCCATGAAATCTGCCAATGCGTATGCTTTGATGGAGGTACGCGGGCGAAACTCTAGTTCGAACTTACTTAGTTCGACCGCCCATTTGACCAATCTCCCAGATGTCTCGGGTCTTGCCAACACTTGCTTCAGATGCTTATCCGTAATGATTGTGATCGGCTGAGATTGGAAATAAGGCCTTAGCTTTTGTACGGTGGCCACGATGGCCAGAGCAAATAATTCTATCTCCAAGTAGTTCCTCTCTGCGCCTTGTAGAACTCTGCTCACATAGTGTATTTGGAGTTTCTGAACCCCTCTTTCCTTTACTAAAACTGTACTGAGGGCGTGCGAAGACACGACCAAATACAAGTACAACATCTCACTTTCATCTGGCTTGGCAAGAAGCGGGGGACTGACCAAATATCTCTTCATTTGCTGGAAAGACGCTTCACATTCTGCCGTCCATATGAAATCTTTACTCTTTCTCATAAACTTAAAGAAGGGTAGATTCTTTTCTGCCGAAGTTGATATAAATCTACCCAAGGCTGTTAGTCGGCCTACCAAACATTGTACATCTTTCACCGTTCTTGGTGAGGGCAGATCCATCACTACCTCAATTTTATCGGGGGTCGCATCTATTCCTCTTTTGTCCACCATGTACCCTAGGAACTTACCTGCCGTAACTCTAAATGTACATTTTTCCGGCTTTAGCTTCATCCCGTATGCTCTCATGATAGCAAACGCTTCATCCAAATACCCGACATGCTCTTCCGCCTTCAGACTTTTGACTAACATATCATCAATGTATACTTCCATGGATTTTCCAATTTGGTGGTAGAACATCTTTGCTACCAATCTCTGGAAAGTCGTTCCGGCGTTTTTGAAGCCAAAAGGCATCATCCTATAACAATAAACCCCGATATCAGTCACAAAGACTGTTTTGCTCTAGTCGCCCACCTCCATAAAGATATGGTGAAATCCGCTCTTGGCATCCACCATACTCAACATAGCACATCCCGCAGTTGAATCCACTAGCAAATCTATCATGGGCAAGGAAAAAGGATCTCGTAGGCAGTGCTTGTTCAGACCAGTGTAGTCCACACACATCCTCCATGTTGCCTCCTTCTTGAGAACCAATACGACATTACTCAACCGCTCCGAAAACCTCAGCGCATAGATATGGCGGGCAGCTTATAGCTTCTGAACTTCCTTCTCAGCCGCTTCATTCTTTTCCTTGCTAAAATTGCATTTTTTCTGCCGCATAGATTTTGCATTATTGTCCACGTTTAGTCGGTGCACTATTATTCTTGGGTCTATCCAATCTGTACAAGCGAATATGTTCGCGTTCCGCCTGAGATAATCTATCAGTGCATCCTCTATCTCAGAACTCATAGCTGCTCTGATTTTTATGATTCTGTCTGCATCCCCTCTAAACAGTTGTACTGTTTTGAATTCACCGAGTGGCTCCATTTTGCACTCCTCACATTGCTTCGTTATATGGATCTCATTTTTTTCTCGGCCTTGCTCTTAAGGTTCAGGTCTCTTTCCATTCTCCTCTCTACTCGTTCTATGCTTCTTTTTAACTTTTGTTTCTCTACCTGATGGGTCGTCTCGTCTCTTCACCATTCTAGTCACTTAAATCTAAATGTAATTTAAACGGTGTTCCCACAGACGACGCCAATATTTTGGTCTTATTTCGTCTGGGTTACAATATAGCTCAAATCGATTACAACGGGCCTGACTAATGCCGAAATAATGCTAATCTATTACAAGGAACAGACTAGCTTGGTCTGGAACACCAACTACGTGTTACAAATATGTAGATAAACTTAAATAACCTTTAAAGAGTAAAGACAAAATAGTCGAATGGCAGGCGTACGATTTATAACTCTCGAACCCTGGTGGTTCGATTCTCTTAAGCCTCGAATTTGCAGAACTGTCGAACTGCCTAAATTCGATGCTAATAACCCTCGAATGTGGATAGTTCGATGATGAAATACTGAAGGAGGAACGATCGAACTCAAGGATAGATCGAATGTTGCTGACTGTTGAATCGGATAACTATCGAACTGGAATAACAATCGAATCACTAGATTCGATTATTATTAAGTTGTTGTGAGTCTTGAATGTGTGCATTAATGTCAGGGGACTGGGTATTTATAGACCCCGTCCTGTGGGACCCAATAAGTCTTCGAAACATATTGGTCGAACGAGCTTAGTTCGATTGTATGAATAACAGTCAAACGGGCCATGTTCGATAGTTATATTTTTGGGCATTTTCTTGGTGGACTGGCCCAAAATAATATTTTGGGCGTTCCTAAAATACCCCCTCATTACGTTTGAAGTTATATATCTTTGTAATAATGAATTCGTCGTTTAAAGAAGAAGTTATATATCTTTGTAATAATGAATTCGTCGTTTAAAGAAGACTCGTCAATTGTACAACTACGAATGAAAAGAAAAAGATATATATATATACCAATTTTTTTGTATAACGGGAAATTTCAAAGTTCTGAATAAATGATTTCAGCATGCATGCGTTCCTATTAGGAACGCAGACATCGTTTACAGCAACATCTTATAAGGTACAATTCCCTTAATCTATGGATTCTATGTTCACAACCTAGTAACATTTCAAACAAGGAATGATCAATAAACTATTTTTATTGTATTTCCTCTCCTTTTTTCACCCCATGTTTAGGATATTATTTTTCTTTAATTCGATTCTCCCAATAATTTTCCGTCTGGTCCCCATCTTAAAGCCTGGAATAACTACATAATTAAGGATTTAAGACCATCGGATTGGTCCTATGTCACAAAAAATCTATTGTCTATTGTAGCTAGCTAGCTAGTTCGTATATATATATCATGGTCCCCGTGATATATCGTTTTCTTTTGTAAATAAATTATTTAGGGTGCATCTCTATAACACTTGCTTCTAGTATTAATTGGACCACTTGGGAAAAAAAATTAAACAATTAGGTTTAGCAGCTCAAGTTGTACGAAGTTTAAAACCTTTTCATTTAGACAAAAAATTACAAATTATTATTCTGTTTTTTCTATACAAAGGCGGATGGACCACAGTCAGTGCTAGCTATGAAGTTTGAACAATTTGATGAAATACCTATGGCCTTGAGTGCAGCTTTTATCTCAAATCAAATACACTCGATCACTGTTATTCTTTTTCAACCAATTTTCTCGTTCTTCGAAAAATCATGCACTGAACCCCCTAATTAAATATGGTTGTCAAGTTTATTCTAGCTCTTAATAAAGGAGGGGGTTGATGCAAATTATTAATCAAATGAGGGTATGGTGGTCTTTAATCATATATAAAGGACATTTTTTCTTGCAGATTTTTAATTAGGCGAGAGAATTTGATACAGAGTACTTGAAATCACAAGAAAAATCTATTATAACAACAACAATACAACAATTTGGTGCATGTGTTTGATATAACACAATGGTGTTTTGTGCATTTTCCCCTTGCCTTCGTAAGTTTTTTTTTGGTCGTCAAAAAAGAAGTTTATTAACATAAATGAGAGATACAAGAGAGTACAAGAAATACTCAAGACCCGACTAGAAACCAAAACAATCTAAACTATGCACTCTTTCGGACAATCTAAACCTTGCCTTCGTAAGTTAAAGTTGCATTACCTACATAACTCGCCGTTTACTAAAATTGAGGTTATTTTAATTATGTATTTTCTCAAAATTCTAGCCTCTCTTGATTAATATGAAAGATATGCATTTATAGTTGCTACATATATGTCTAATTAAAAAAAAATTACAAGATTTGAGTAATTGCAGCGACATGCACTCATTGATGTAGTAGGTCACCAACATCATGTGATGCCTCTACCGGCCGGTTGATATGTGTGAAGTTTAAGGTGATGCTTTTAAACTTTCGTTCTTGTAATTATTCAATATAGATGATGATTGTTGAAATTATAGTGAAATTCAGGAGTTTATCTATTCCTAAAATATGAATAATATGAATATATTCGAAATTCAGCGATTATGATAGTTATGATTGTTCAATGAAGTTAATAATTAATTACCTTGATTTTTGACGAATACACTCGCGCGCGCACAAACATATGTATATTTATATAAAAGAAAACTAACCCTAAGAACTAAAGGAAGCTACAGAATAAATTTTTTTTGTCCAATAATATAGAATACTATATTCTTAACATTGAAAAGTAGAGGTGTCTAGCTCAAGTGTACACTCACATAGACATCATATGCACATGTTTGCTTTGTTTTGAACCATTGATTGTCTTCATCAAAAAAGAAAGAAAAACCGTTGGTTGATTTTTGGCAAGATTGCCATATAGCTGGTAGCTTGTGAAAATTAATGCAAGCAAATAACCCAAGGAAAAAAAAAAAGAAGAATAACGACAGAATTACCTAGACTTCCCGGATCATCCATGGACTGTTTGTCCTAAATCTCAGATCACGTTTTCTTTTTTTCTTTTTCTTTTTTTGTTTTATTACATTTGCATGCAGTCACACGCTTTGGAATGATATATTTTAAGATGATATCACAATATTGAACTATATTGTTATAATATTGTTCGTACTTCAGGAGCCAGCATAATTGTACAGCAAAGAATATATTGATATCAAGTGTGGCATTATGCGGAACAAATATAGTGAGTGAAGCATATACCCGTTTCACTTAATTAACTATGAAGATCGACTTATTATTAGGAAAATAACCAGATGCATCAAGGGTGGCTTAGATAGACAAGCAAGAAAGATTTCTCTCTTTAATCTCAAAGTCGATCTTTCATGAGTCATGAGAAAAAGACAAACATTTTATGCAGATGTGTTTTTATGAAGAATTGCAACCCACGATCTAGATTAAAACAATTTCCTAAAATATAAGAAATTATCACACCATAATCTCATCCTCATATGGTTAGTCCAATTTTTTTTACCTGGCTAGAATGGGAGGTTATAGCCTGAACATTTATCTTGCTAATGCATAAGGGCTACCACTACAAGATTTAGGGGTCTTTAGGGACCGCCCGGGCGGTCCCTAAAGACCTTTAGGGACCGCCCAGCGGTCACCAAAAGGCGGTCGCGGATACCCTTGGTCTCCCACCCTTTGGCGATCGCTTGGCGGTCGCGGGGACCATTTTCCGCGACCGCAAATTTAGGGACCGCCGGGCAGTCCCTAATGACTTATGGGGACCGCCGAGCGGTCCCCAATAATATTCAAACTTTTAGGGACCGCCTAGCGGTCCCCAATAATATTCAGACTTTTAGGGACCGCCCAGCGGTCCCCAATAATATTCAGACTTTTAGGGACCGCTGGGCGGTCACCAGGGCTATGAATATTATTGGGGACCGCTGGGCGGTCCCTAAAAGTCTGCGGCAGAATAAAAAAACCCAATAATATTCCGAAAATTTACCGGAATATTATTGGATTTTTTGTATAAATTGCGTGTAAATATGTAAAACAAACATTTACAAGAACAAAAACAAACAAAATAGTGATAAAAAAAGTAAAATGAAATGAAAGTTAACAAAATAAAACAACGAAAATAATTAAATAAAAGAAATGAAGAACATATTGTTGGGTGTTTTTTTAGCATTTGTTAAAAAAGAAGAAGAAGAAAGGTTGTGTTTTGGATTTGAACAAAACAAAAAGAGGAGTGTTTCTTTAAAAGAAAGAAGAAGAGAAGTTGTATTTTGGATTTGAAGAAATGAAAAAAAGTGAAGAGTGTTTCTTTAAGAGAAAGAAGAAATGAAAGTTTTTGTTGGATGATTTTTATTTTTGTGATTTAGGAAGAGAAAAATGATAAGAGAAATTTTGGAGTTGGGTGTTTTTGAAGAGTGTTGAAAAATAGGATAGGAGAGTGGTGGTATATATAGAATTAAGGGTGAAAATTTTGAATTTTCGGAAATTTCAAATTTCCCCCCCAATCCCGCCTAAATTTTAAACATTTATGGACCGCCGGGCGGTCCCTAAAGACACTTGGTGACCGCCGGGCGGTCCCTAATGACATGTGGTGACCGCCCGACGGTCACTAAATATGATTTTTAGGGACCGCCCGGCGGTCACTAAATATGGTTTTTAGGGACCGCCCGACGGTCCCTAATAATATTCATAGGTGTTTTTTGGATTTTATGAAACGATTTCCACGTGTTTTTGATTTTTAACAACAAAATTCATTATAACATGTCAATTGAAGTAACAAACGATCATAAAACCACTAATTTAGTTATTTAATAATAGATTGAATGAGACTGAGAAAGTTTTTAACGTTGAACCTATTCTACGTTACTACGCACACTTAATCATCGTATGTTGTTTCAATTTGTATGAAACTTTGTAATTTTGTTCTTTTAACTATTATTATGATATTTATCAACTAAACAAACAACGGGACACCTTAATTATTCCATAAAATTAAAAATAAAAGTATGAATATTATTAGGGACCGCCGGACGGTCCCTAAAGGAAATTGGTGACCGTCCAGCGGTCCCTAAAGGTTGTTTTAGGGACCGCCAGACGGTCCCTAATAATATTCATACTCTTTTTTTCGATTTTATGAAACGATTTACACGTGTTTTTGATCTTTAGCAACAAAATTCATTATAACATGTCAATTGAAGTAACAAACGATCGTAAAACAACTAATTTAGTTACTTAATAGTAGATTGAATGAGATTGAGAAAGTTTTTAACGTTGAACCTATTCTACGTTATATGTACACTTAATCATCGTATGTTGTTTCAATTTGTATGAAACTTTGTAATTTTATTCTTTTAACTATTATTATGATATTTATCAACTAAACAAACAACACGGTACGTTAATTGTTCCATAAAAAAAAGTATGAATATTCCGGCGGTCCCTAAAGACAATTGGTGACCGCCCAGCGGTCCCTAAAGGTGGTTTTAGGGACCGTCAGGCGGTCCCTAATGATATTCATACTCTTTTTTTTTCGATTTTATGAAACGATTTACATGTGTTTTTTATTTTTAGCAACAAAATTCATTATAACATGTCAATTGAAGTAACAAACGATCATAAAACCACTAATTTAGTTATTTAATATTAGATTGAATGAGATTGAGAAAGTTTTTAACGTTGAACCTATTCTACTTTATACGTACATTTAATCATCGTATGTTATTTCAATTTGTATAAGGCTTTGTAATGTTGTTCTTTTAACTATTATTATGATATTTATCAACTAAACAAACAACACGGTACGTTAATTGTTCCATAAAATTAAAAAAAAAAAGTATGAATATTATTAGGGACCGCCGGGCGGTCCCTAAAGACAATTGGTGACCGCCCAGCGGTCCCTAAAGGTGGTTTTAGGGACCGTCAGACGGTCCCTAATGATATTCATACTTTTTTTTTTCGATTTTATGAAACGATTTACATGTGTTTTTTATTTTTAGCAACAAAATTCATTATAACATGTCAATTGAAGTAACAAACGATCATAAAACCACCAATTTAGTTATTTAATATTAGATTGAATGAGATTGATAAAGTTTTTAACGTTGAACCTATTCTACTTTATACGTACATTTAATCATCGTATGTTATTTCAATTTGTATAAGGCTTTGTAATGTTGTTCTTTTAACTATTATTAGGATATTTATCAACTAAACAAACAACACGGTACGTTAATTGTTCCATAAAATTAAAAAAAAAAGTATGAATATTATTAGGGACCGCCGGGCGGTCCCTAAAGACAATTGGTGACCGCCCAGCGGTCCCTAAAGGTGGTTTTAGGGACCGTCAGGCGGTCCCTAATGATATTCATACTCTTTTTTTCGATTTTATGAAACGATTTACATGTGTTTTTTATTTTTAGCAACAAAATTCATTATAACATGTCAATTGAAGTAACAAACGATCATAAAACTACTAATTTAGTTTTTTAATAGTAGATTGAATGGGACTGAGAAAGTTTTTAACGTTGAACCTATTCTACGTTATACGTTCACTTAATCATCGTATGTTGTTTGAATTTGTATGAAACTTTGTAATTTTGTTCTTTTAACTATTATTAGGATATTTATCAACTAAACAAACAACGCGACGCCTTAATTGTTCCATAAAATTAAAAAAAAAAATTATGAATACTATTAGGGACCGTCGGACGGTCCCTAAAGCCACTTTTAGGGACCGCTGGGCGGTCCCTAAAACCCGTTTTGGGTTGGGGACCGCCCAGTGGTTCCCGTTGCTCCGGGCGGTCACCAAAAAGCTGGTGACTGCCCGACGGTCACCAGGCGGGGGTCGCGAAAACCCTCCAAATCTTGTAGTGTACAGGATCTCCCTTGGCAAACAAATTAAAACAAATTTGTATCTATTATTAAAAAATTCGGGAAATTACAGTTAATGCAACATATGATTATAACTTGTATGATGGAGAGAATGACGTCAAGGTAGTTGTTGGGTCACAAGATGGATCAAAAGCTAAAGAAAAAAAGAAAAAAAAATGGTACAGAACTGTCGCGGCATGGCATATTATTGCATGTACTATATTTTGTTTTCCCTTCAATTTGAGGCCGATGTTTCCATGGTACGCGTGTCGCACGCTTTGGACTTTAGGAGGACAATGAAATTGTCTTTGATGGGATTTTCTGATTTTCTCCACTGTTGATGAAACGTGTTGGATTATGTATGGTGCGGTTAGGGGCGTATTCAAAAATCGTAAATTGGGGGGCTAATTTTATTTTTTTCAACATGGAGAAAATAAGAGAAGAAAAAATTGAATAAGAAGTGTAGTAATTTTTTTTTTTGTTTTGAGTCATGTTTTTGGTGATTTTAAAGAAGCTGAATGCATACTAGAGCTTTTTTTACTAGCTTTTAGTTATTAAGCGAAAAATATACTAATATATGTTTTACGATGACGGTATTGATAATCAAAGATATTGCATATTTTGTTAAATACATATTTACCCGGTGTGTGCTATTTTTTAACATCACAAGAACTTTTTCGCTAATTAAAATAGCAAACAGGGTTGTTTTCTAAAAGATATATATAATGAAAGGGAGGTTTTGTAATTTACTTTATGATAGATCATATCCAAATAATAACCGGATAGTATGACATACTAATATAATGAAATTTATTCTTATCTTTTCTATATTCTAAAATAACAAACCAAGGAGGGTTTTTTTTTTACTTCACTATATATATATATATATATATATATATACTATTATATAAAGAAACCCATTGTGACACCAATCTTTTGATTTCCAACTTTAACCTTTGAGTTTTAGCTATATTGTAAAAGTATACTATTAAATCCCCAAAATAACCTTAGACTAATTAATTATACTATTCATTGTAATTAATGATTTACTTTCCCTATAATATATTTTTCTTCCATTGTTATACTCTAAATTTATGACACATGTTATCTAGATAAATTTTCTTCTTTAACCCACATAGAATGACATTGAAAAAAGAATTATGCTCGCGGAAACCGCGTGCTCCATTTGCTAGTATATATATATATATAATTCAAAAAAATGCTCCCCCCCCCCCCCCCCCCCGTCTCTCTACATAAATCCACCAGTGGGTGCGGTAGATAATAAAATACGTACTTTGGGGTTTTTTCACAAATTACTCCATGCTCTATGCAAAACTGATAATCTGGCCTCCCAAAAAAAGTAAATAGGTGAAACTGCGCCTTCTACTCCATGTTCAATATTTAGTGTCTGTTTTTACATCAAAATACTCAATCTTCTTTTTTGTTCACCCATTCTATTTATTTTATTAACACAGCCTGTAGCCTTACTCTAATAAAATATATATAAAGATACAACACAAAATTGTACATTATTTTAAAAAATAAATTGCAACCTTATTGTAATATATAGAGAGTATAAAAACAAAAGATACACATTTTCTTTTTATAAAAATGTTAGAAATTAAACGTAGTTATTTCGAGCAAGAAATCACCCCCACTCTCGGGGTTTGAGTGGGTACACTATACATTTCTATGTGGTCATTTACGCACAATCTTTACTTGGTTCCAACAATCGTTTCACTATAATGATAAGAATAAGCCCTTTGTTGCACAAAATAAGTCTCCCTTATACTGCAACGACACAAATCATGTATAATAAAAAATATAAAATTATTTATTAGTTTCAGTAAATTTTGTGGAACAAGATGAAAAAAATAATAGTTAGATACAAGTTGTTAAAAGCAGTTAATTGATTGACTAATTGTAACTTTTTAATTAATTATGATCAATGTTTTTGTCAAAATTATTTGTTTGTTTATTGTCTTATTTATGTTTTTAATGAATTGATGTGCTTTATTCACTTTTTGGATGGCAGTCAAATTGCTTAATGCATACAATTGTTGTCTCAATTAACGATTATACCAAATTTAAGGAGCGAATATTTTTGGCAAGATTCTATCCTCTTTAATTTTTAAACAATATAGTATTTGATTTATTTATTTATTTATTTCTCCTTCATTATCGATAAATGTAATTTGTCCCAAGTCAATACACTACAAAAAAAAGGGGTCCACCGTGACCGCCAGCTCATGACCGTCGGGCGGTCGCCACCATCGGTGATCGCCCAGCGGTCACAGAAGCCTCCGCGACCGTTGGGCGGTCGCGAATGCGGTGCATCCGTGACCGCCCGACGGTCGCAAAATGCTTCGTGACCACACAGCGGTCACGAAAGAGGGTCTTTCGTGACCGTCGGGCGGTCACTAATAATATTCATAAAAAAAATTAATTTTATGGAGCGATCTTGATGTGTTTATGATTTTTAACAATAAATATCATTACCAACTGTGAATTAAAGTAATAAATTAGTAAAACATTAGTAATTAACATAATAAAATAGTAGATTAGATGTGCTTAGGCGAGTTATGAACGAATAAACCTATTTTATATTATACCACTAATCATCATATATATCAAGTTGTTTTAGATGTTATATGCGATTTTATGATAAAACCTTATAATTAACTTAGTATTAAGTATTTTATCAATTTAATAAAAAACGCACCTTAAATAAACAAATTAAAATCAAAAAACGTCGAATGAAGGTTATTCGTGACCGCCCAACGGTCACAAATAAGGTTCTTTCGTGACCGCCCAGCGGTCGCGAAATGCTTCGTGATCGTTGGGCGGTCACGAAGTAAGTTCGTGACTGCTCGACGGTCAAGAAAGAGGGGTCATTCGTGACCGTCCGGCGGTCACGAATAATATTCATAAAAAGAAATTGATTTTATGAATCCATCTTGATGTGCTTAATTAAACAAACGAAAATCAAAACTTTCGAATGAGACTTATTCGTGACCGCTGGGCGTTCACGAAGTAGGGTCGTGACCGCTCGGCGGTCACAAAAGAGGGGTCATTCGTGACCGCCCAGCGGTCACGAATAATATTCACAAAAACAATTGATTTTATGGATCCATCTTGACGTGTTTATGATTTTTAACAATAAGTCTCATTACTACATGTGAATTGAAGTAATAAATTAGTACAACATTAGTAATTAACATATTAAAATAGCGAATTCGATGTGATTAGGCGAGTTATGAACGAATAACCTATTTTATGTTCTACAACTAATCATCATATACACCATGTTGTTTTAGATGTAATGTGTGATTTTCTGATAAAATCCCTTTAAATTTACTTAGTAGTAACTATTTTATCAATTTAACAAACATCGCACCTTAATTAAATAAACGAAAATCAAAAATTTCGAATGAGACTTATTTGTGACCGCTAGGCGGTCACGAACAAGGGTCTTTCGTGACCGTTGGGCGGTCACGAAGAATAGGGGCCACCGCCAGGCGGTCACGAAAGACCCTTCGTGACCGCCGAACGGTCGCGAAATACCTTGAAATTGGGGGGAAATTCAAATTTTTTGAAAATTTAAAATTTTCACCCAAATTCTATATATATACCCACCATTCCACCCAATAATTTTCACTACACTCAAATTATCTTCTCTAAAAAAAACCAACACTTTCTCCTCCTTTCCTCATTTCCCAATCCAAAATAAAAACACCAACAATTTTTCTTCTCCTCTTTCCTTATATCTCCAAAACACAAAACACTAGCAACTTTTCTTCTCCTCTTTCCTTATATCTCCACAAAACAAAACACCAACAAATTTTCTTCTCCTCTTTCCTTATATCTCCAAAAAGCAAAACACCAACTCTCTTACTTTCTTCCTTTCTTTACTTATAACCCAAATCATTCTCTTAAATGATGTTTTATATAAAAAAAAATGCCCAACCATACATTTTATTCGCAAAAAACAAATATATATTCCGGTATTTTGCCGGAATATATTTTTTTATTTCGTTTAATATCATCCGTGACCGCCGGGCGATCAGGGATGGCTTGAATATTATCCATGATCGCCGGGCAGTCACAAATGGTTTAAATATTATCTATGACCACCGAGCGGTCACGGATGACCGTCGGGGTCATCCGTGACCGTTCGGCGGTCACGGTGTTGTCCGTGACCGTCTTGCGGTCGCGGATGACCCCGGTGTAGCCCGTGACCGCCCAGCGGTCACGGATGACTGCCGTGACCGCTCAGCAATCACAGATAACCCTGAGGTCATCCGTGACCGCTCGGCGGTCACGGATGGGTTATCCGTGACCGCTAAGCGGTCGCGGAGGACCCACGACCGGGGTCTTCCGCGACCGGTCATCCGCGATCGGCGGCCGGTCGCGGATGACAATCCGCGACCGCCAGAGGGTCATTCGCGACCGCCCGGGCGGTCGCGAATGACCCATTTTTCTTGTAGTGATATAAAATATTGTTGTTGGAAGATTAGTTTAGTCAAACCTACAAATTAGAGTAGGGGTGGGCGTTGTCTAGTACCCTACCAGATGGAGTACCCGTTTTAGGTCATTTCGGGGTCGGGTAATCTAAAATTTCCTACCGACTCCAACCCCAATCGAGTCGGGTAACAGATTTCGAATACCCGATTCGGGTACGTGCGGGTATTCGAGTTACCTGCACGCCCATGTTTCAATTTGCACATGTTTTTAGTTTTATGGGAAAATTCAAAATAGGCAGGAACTTTCTGCCCATTTTCACATTTTTCCTAATCTGAAACAAGGATGCCTTCTTAAAAACCCAAAAAAAAAATACAAATACAAATAACATCAATCTAAAATGACAAACTAACTCAAGGCAACGACCAATCAAGTATCAACAATTACAATTCTTGAATTTAGAAAAAAATGCATCCAATCTCGCACAAGTCACAAAATCAACTTTGATCCTCATTTCTTCATTGCTCCAACTCTTTTCAGTCTTCAATAGAGCCTATGTCATCAATTTCTTCCTCTACCACATGAGCATTCATCCTTTGAAATGTTTTTCTCTTGCGCGTCGTATAGTACCTTTTAAGAGCACCAATTCCGTGCTTTATGAGATCTGCCTTAATTGCTCTATCACAATAATTACATATACCTTTACGGATCTTATCTTCTTTGCAAAATAACATCTTAAAATGATTCCATATACCTGAAGAACCTCCTTCTATTTTTCCTAACCAAAATCCACAAATAAAGAACATATAAAGTTAGTTAAACTAATAATATAACATCTTACATAAGTTGTCCTAAATTCCTAATCGTCAAATTTCTAGACTCTTACATTATAGATTCTCATTTGGATTTAGACAAATACCATTAGGCTATAACAATTTATTAAATAGGGTTACAAATCTTTATAATCTGCCATTATAGTCTACAACCAAACACCATTACAATCTACACCATAAATCTGCCATATACAACCCATCAAGTTGGTAGTTACAATCCAGTAGCATCAACCCATCACAATTCAGAACATCAACCCATCAATTTACAATTCATGAAACCATATCTCAAATTAAAAAAATTAGGCATTTATAATTATACCTATTTCGAGAGATGTGACTTGAGAGGTTCGATCATATGGTGGCAGAGAGGTGGCATCGTGACGGAGAACGGATCTACATAGAGACAATGGTGTGAGGTGCATGAGTTGAGAGGGAGGAGTGAGATGGAAGAAATTGAGGAACATAGAGAGTTTGAGAGACTTACCGGTGGCGTTGTGGCGGACGGTGGTCACCGGACAATGGCGCAGGGGTGGCAGTAGCGGTGAGGGATGAGTGAAAAGTGTTTTGTGTTGAGTGTGTGTAAGATAGTGCATGTGTAGTGTAAGTGTGTAATTGTATATGCGTTAGTATTAGTTAAAAAAAGAATAATAATAGTACTAGCGCATGTAATATTATTCCATGTAATAGAAATATATAATATATTTGTAAAAATAATATGTATATAATAAGGTATCTGATCGGGGTCGGGTATATAAACTTTTCTACCCGACCCCGATCAGGTATCCCAAATACCCCTGTAATCGGATACCCTAACCCGTGTTTTCTTGAATCGATCGGATAATACCTGATCAGGTCGGTTACAAAAATAGGGTACCCGAAAGAAATGCCCCCCTCTCCCCTTCCCAAATTAAAGGATGTTCAATCATACAAGTGATGCGTCAAGTTTGTTCGTCTTCGACTTGCGTTCTGCTGAAACAATGCAAGCTTTCCAAGAGTTGGGTATTTCTAGATTTGAAGAGGTGTACAAGCAATTAAGTGTTTAGGTAAAGATTCACAATTTTATTTTCCTTTTATAAAAAAATTCTTTAATTTTTCTTTTAAGAATGAAGAAGCTTGACATTGTGATAGTACTTTTACTAATATAATTATGGACCCACAGTGGCGTGATGCCATGTCCGTTGAGATCAATGCCATTCTTCATCATGGGACATGGGATCTTGTCCCGTCGCATCACGCCTCTAACGTTATTGGTTGCAAGTGGGTGTTTAGGGTGAAATGCAATCCTGACGGGTCCATTGACAAGTACAAAGCTCGGCTCGTTGCTAAGGGGTTTCACCAACGCCCTGGTCTTGATTATGTTGAAACCTTTAGCCCCGTCGTGATACCCATCACAATTCGCCTAGTTCTCTCGTTCGCGGTCATGAATTCATGGGCTATTCGACAATTGGATGTCAGCAATGCCTTCTTACATGGCACTCTCAGTGAGGTTGTATACATGGAACAACCGTCGGGGTTCGTTGATGCTACTCATCCCACGCACGTTTGCCGCCTCCGTAAGTCTATCTATGGGCTCAAACAAGCTCCACGCGCTTGGTTCCATGCCCTCCGTGATGCTATAGTTCGTCTTGACTTTGTCCAGTCTCGTTCGGATTGTTCTCTTTTCATCTATCGGTGGGCCACCACGGTTTTGTTCTTACTTATGTACGTCGATGACATCATCTTCACGGGCACCGATTCTCGTCTCATCTCTACCTTCATTGCCGAGCTCCAGTCCTCGTTCGCGGTCAAAGATCTCGGTTCTTTGTCCTATTTTCTTGGAATTGAGGCTCTCCCATGTAAAGAGGGGCTTCTTCTCTCGCAGCACAAGTACATCCATGATATTTTCACTCGTCATCATATGAATGGTGCCAAAACCGTGAACACCCCTATGGCCTCTAATGTTGCGGCCACGTTTCTTGCCTCGTCCCCGGATTGTGATGCTCACGTTTATCGCCAAGCCATTGGCGAACTTCAATATCTTTCCTTAACTCGTCCCGACATTACTTTTGCGGTGAATCGACTCGCCCAATTTGTCTCTTCACCAACTGAGTTACATTGGGCGGGTGTCAAGCGCGTTCTTCGATACCTTAAGGGTACCATTACACACGTCCTCCTTCTTCGCCGAGACTCCCCACTCACTTTACGTGGTTACTTGGATGCCGATTGGGCTGGCAATCCGATGGACCGTTCATCCACTACGACTTTCATCATCTTTTTTGGCAACAACCCCATTTCATGGAGCTCTCGCAAGCAACGGGCCGTTGCCCGCTCCTCCACTGAGGCCGAGTATCGTACCTTGGTGACCACCGCGTCAGAGGTACATTGGATCCAAAATCTTCTTGTGGAGCTTCGCGTCTCTCTTCCTTCGGTACCTACCATTTTCTGTGACAATATTGGCGCCACGCACTTGGCTTTGCATCCGGTCATGCACTCTCGCATGAAGCATATTGCTATTGATATTCACTTTGTGCGTGACATTATTGCCAAAGGTTTGCTTCGTGTATCTCACATTATATGACCAACTAGTGGATATTCTTACCAAGGCACTTCATCGGTCACGGTTCTTACTTCTTCGTTCCAAAATTGCCTTAGCCGATGGAACGACAATTTTGAGGGGGCGTATTAGGGAAGGAGATCCTATCGAATCTCCTTCCTAGTTTATCTTGTATAGAATTCTTTCCTATCTTAGAATATTATGTATATCTTTAGATTAGAAGACTAGTATATATATCCTTGTACTCTTGTATTATTATTCAAGCAATAAAATACCATTCATATTTATTCTTCACATTAAGGGCATCTCCTAAATCTAAAATTGTTTTTAAAAAAAATGAGATTTTTGTTTGAATATGGTGGGTTTACAAGTGAAGAAAAATTGACGGTTTGTTAACATAATTTTAATACTGTTGTAATTTGTGAATAAGAAATTGAAGGTTTATTAATGCAGACGTGTTCTACAAAAGTGTATTTGTGGTGATTGAGAAATGCTTTCTCTCTCCTCTTTTTTTTGTATTAATAATATATTTTTCTCTCCTCTAATATTTGCTAAAATTAAAATTTGATAGTTTGATTATTAATTCCACATCAGGTAACAACTTGGAATAAAATGAACACATGTCATTTATTAATAGAGTGTATATAAAAGGGTACACAGTTGGGGAATAGAGAAATTGGTGCAAACACCACGGTCTAAACTTGATTTCATTGAATAAGGACTCCACATCATCAGCTTTTCTTTTTGAACAAATTATATTCCGCCAATTTCAAATCACGCACAAAGAGACAAACCAAATACCGCTAGTGTGCAATAATAATGATACCTCAAAAGCAAAAAATTGACATTTCATTTATCATAAATCGAGGGACGAAAAAGGCAAAACCATATCCAATCGAGTAGCTCAAAACATGCGAGACAACGTTAAAGTGCCACACATCAGTCTACAACAATAAAACCATACCTGAAAGTTCGACGGGTGGGAAAAGGGCCACGTCGGCTGAACCACCTGGCCCTCACGGGCACATCATCGATGGCTGACGGGCCACATCGGCCTGTAGCCGATGTGAGGTATCGACCACAAATAATATGCCATGTTGGCCATCATCACCCCTCCACATCGGCAATTACTGACGTGGATGACCACGGACAACGTGCCACCTTGTAGCTTTCTTTGGTGGGCTAGGTCCTACCACCCAAGGATAGACTAATTGTTCGCTCTCCTCTAGGATAGACTAACCCATATTTTGCTTGCAAAGCTCTTATACAAAGATCCTTATCTCCAGTCAATGCTCTCTACTTCAATTTACTGGAAATCGAGTGGTTGAAAAATCTAAATTTTTTACATTGTGACCACCCTATTATACGTTACTTTATCATCATTGATGAGATGGTTCACGTCTTTTTGCTCGAGGCCACAAATACTTTTTTAATGTTACATGCTTTTTAACGTTACATTTCATTAGGGGCCTATTTAATGCCACTTTGTACACCAAAAATTTCATATGGACTAGCTCCTTGATCTTCAAAAAGCTACTAAAACTAATTTCTTGGTGTTTTATACTTCCCTTGTCAACGCTTAATAAGCTAATTTTATCAAATACTTTTTTGAACCATTGATTTTGCTCTAGCCAATGATCATTTGTGTCTTCTACGAGCTTCACCAAACAAATGGTGTCCTAAAAATCACAGACCATCTATTCCTACATGCTGAAGATTGATTTCTTCCAGTCTACCTCCAAACACCATTCTTATTGCATTTTCATAGTTGCAATGTTACAACCAAAGAAAAATGGTGCACAACAATGTCTCTAATCTACACGTCATGCTAGAAGTACGTGTCCATGCCATTGCTAGAAACTTGAATGCGCCTCATATCATTCCACCAAATAGACTTAGTCCATTGTCTTATGTTATAATCCATGGTTGCCACTTCTTAACCACAGTATTTATATTTAATAATCCTTTTCCAAAGTGGATCTTCTTTGGCAATAAACCTAGAATGACACTTTCTCCATTCCATAGCTATCGGAAGAGAATAAATGTTTTTTTTTTATGATTTGGAATGTCGACCTCAACCAGATCTGAGGAGATGAGTTATATTCTTTACTAGAATACCTTATTGTCTAATTTTTGTTGTTGATTGGTGTGTCCCTTCCTATTTCGTTATGTTCTATACTTTCTATTTTAGTGGTATGTGGCACCTTTGATGACTAGGTATCGTATAACTTATTACAAATCTTCAATGCGTTGACGCATTTGTGCCTATGTAAGTTGTCTTATCGACAAAAAATGGCTTTTGTCGATTTTACTTGTCGCACAGTTCGATGGCAATTCGATGGTAATTGTGATCCTCTGATGATGACCTATTAGTAGTTATGGGCTTACGATAGTGATTATGACGATCTGATTGTTTTTGTTAGCTAAGAATAGTGGTTACCATAATCCGATTGTTGCTATTATTATCCTCCAATGGGAATAACTAGACATGTGTAGGCTTTATTGTTGTTGTTGTTGTTACCCTCGAAATGGAATAGCCATGCGTAGGCTTTTTTGTTGTTGTTATTATCCTCAAAAGGGAATAGTCATGTTTAGGCCTTGTTGCTGTTATTGTTACCCTCGAAAAATAATAGCCATGTGCATGCTTTGTTATTGTTGTTATTACCCTCTGAACGGAATAGCCAAGTGTAGGCTTTGTTGTTGTTATTATTACCCTTGAAAAGGAATAGCCATGTGTAGGCTCTGTTGACTTAGTTTTTCAACCTTCATTTTTATTTTCTAACCAAAGTAAGGTTGAAGGTTTCAAAATTTATTATGTTTACTCCACCATTTTGTTTATTCAAATACAACATTTTCCACTTCACTCATGCTATTTGTAAAATAGAGAGTATTTGCTGAATATATTTCTTCATATCATTCTCATCTTAGAGTACACTATTTATACATATACATTTCTTACAGTAAAGGAAAGAATTATATCTAAGGCTAATAATTTATATTCGAGGGATTTAGAGTAATTAAAGGATCGAGACTAATTAACTGATTCACAACCATATACTTACTCTGATTTGTACAACTCATTCTAACATCCCCCTCAAGGTGGTGCCTAGATATCTCTAATGCCCAACTTGAGTAGTGAGCTTTGGAAACTCCTATTCGAGACCATATTCGTAAGCATATCAACGAGCTGATCTTCAGACCTTACAAATAGAAACCAAAAAGTTCATTCTTCAAGGTTTTGTTTGATGAAATGCCTATCTACCTCAACGTGCTTGGTACAATCGTGTTGAATCGAATTATGAAATTTCATTTGTTGCCTTGCGGATTATTCTCTGTAGTAGGCGTAAGTCCAATATTAAGCATTAACTTTCTAAGCCAAAGAAGCTCACACAATCCTTTAGACATTCCTCTAAATTTAGCTTCAACAAAGACAAGACCACTATGTTTTAGTTTTTGTTCCTTCAGGTGACTAAGTTTCCACCAACAAACGTGAGATAGCTTAAGGTGGACTTTTCTATCAATCTTGTCTCCTGCCCAATCAACATCAGTGTACCCCTCTACACTGAGATGATTATTTTTAGAAACATGAGTCCTCTACCGGGGGTAGACTTTGGGTAGTGAAGCATACGAGTAACTATAGCCATATGATAATTGTTTGGATTGTGCATGAATTGACTTACTACGCTATGATCATAAGCAATATATGGGCGAGTATGAGATAGATTGATTAATCTACCAACTAGCCTCTGATACTTTTCCTTGTATATTGCAGTCTAACATTCCTAGTTTAGATAGTAGGTCCAATACATACTTTTGTTGGGATAGAAATATTTCTTGACTTCATCTAGCGACCTCAATCCCGAGAAAGTATTTCAATCCTCCCAGATTCTTCATCTCAAATTTGGTGCTTAACTGGCTTTGGAGGTTATAGATTTCTTCCGCATCATTTCCTGTGATGATCATATCATCTACGTAGATTATCAAAGTAATAACTTTTCCATGTTTGTGTTTCAAAAAAGAGTATGATCACAGTTACTTTGTTGGAAATCATACTTTTTCATAGCCATGCTAAATCGTCCAAACCAAGTGCGTGTGGATTGTTTTAGCCCATATAGCACCCTCTGCAGTTTATAAACAACATTATTTCTTGATGTTGTATATCCTGGTGGAATATCCATGTACACTTCCTCCGCTAGTTCACCATGGAGGAAGGCATTTTTCACATCAAATTGATGTAGTGCCGAATCTAAGTTCGCTGCCAAAGATAGTAAAACTCTCACTATATTGAACTTTGTCACAAGTGATAATGTCTCTTGATAGTCTATCCAATAAGCCTGGGTATATCCCTTAGCCACAAGTCATGCTTTATGTCTTTAAATAGACCCATCTGGCTTGTGTTTGACAGAATACATCCATTTGCAACCTACTACCTTCTTCCCTTGGGAAACATAACAAGCTTCCATGTACTGTTCTTTTCCAA
The DNA here is from genome assembly GCA_948329865.1 of Linaria vulgaris. Lineage (NCBI taxonomy): Eukaryota > Viridiplantae > Streptophyta > Magnoliopsida > Lamiales > Plantaginaceae > Linaria > Linaria vulgaris. Next base: position 18,304,941 of record OX415250.1, on the reverse strand, counting down.
TACTTTCATCTCTTCTTGTATTACTTGTAAACATTTCAAATTAGATAAGGCATTTTGTACATCTCGTGGAATACAACAAGTAGTTAACTCATTTACAAAAGTCTTCAGCGGCTACAAATTTAGTGTGGTAACATGATTGGCAATTGGGTACTTTGATCCATTCCCTTCAAACTCCGGTGAATATCGAGTTGGATGTTTGCCACTATTATGCATTAAAAGTATGTGATAACCAGTAGAAGGTATTGCATCACGAGTAAAAGAGGGTTCAACATGACGTACCTCATCGACATTCTCGGCGGAAGCATTGTCGGGTACAAGAGGAAGACGGGTTTGAAGAATTTTTTCATCATTAGATTCCATTAAATCTTTGTCTACCTTAACTGTTTCGCTTTCAGTAGTGGCATCTAGAAATGTTGTCTCATGATTATTCGATATCTTACAATAATTCAAGAGAACATCAAAATGCAGACACTCCTACCAATTTTGAGCTTCATCATATTTCTCCCCTTGAAGTGAGGAAGTGTATAACTTTGGAGGATAATATTTATTTGATTCTAAAATAGAACATCCATAGTGACATATGTACGCTTTATTACAGGGTCAAAGCAGTGATATCCCTTTTTGTTAGTACCATATTCAAAAAAATGCAGTGAACAACATAAGGTTCAAGTTTCTTTCGTAAATTTTTATGGAGATGAACAAACACAACACAACCAAATATATGTGGTGGTATAAGTAAGAAAAATGGCAAAGTGACATGGACTGTTACAGCTTGCAATGGAGTACATAGTTGTAGTACCTTGGAAGGCATATTGTTTAGTAAATATATTGGTGAAAAAATAGCATCATCCCAATGTCGCCGAGACACATTCCCTTCAATTAGCACCACGCCCTATTATCTTCTTGCTGAGAATATCTTAAAATAGGGAAAACTAAGATACATCAGTGCAACATAATTTAACTCCTCCTTAGTTTTTCCAACATGTACCAATTTATTAGAAAGAGATGGTACTAATATAGTATCAGGTACTTGCATGGTGTTATAGGGCGTATTTTTCCTGACTTGATAGGCTTTGTGGTAGAGGAAATGAATGTGATAAGGATACTTTTTCCACCCCATAACTAAATAAGTAACCCCATCAGCATTGAGAATGCTAGTACATCATGGCTCTGTTGTGTTAACTAAGTAATTTTTATAAAAAGTCATGGTTCGTCGCTCCAGAATCTATAACTACCCAGTGTCATTTTGATTGTCAGCAGCAGGCAAAGCACAACTTTTATTACAAGGATCATTGAAAATTGTTCGTTGTTAGAAACAACCTGTGAAACAAGAGATAATTAGGGTTGTGCATGGACCAAGGCTAATTTTCATTGTCCATAGGCCAGCTGTTATTTCTTTTTTTTTTTCTTTTTGAAAATCGTTCTACCAGTCGGAATATCCATTTGGTTGGAAACATGTTTCCTGAGTATGTTTCTTTTTCTCGCAATGCAAACAACCACCTTCTCTACTTTCCATGAGTCCCATGGCATTTAAATTTCCACTACCTATAGATGTCATTTGGAGGGTAGGTAGTTGGAGTTGTCTCCTATTTACTCCTTGATATGCCATTAATACAATAATTAGTGGCGTTTCTGTTCCCTTAAGCATTACTGTTTGTCTGAGAGCTTTCGTACGAACACATGCATAAGCCTGTTCTACAGTGGGAAATGGTTGTAGCTGAAGTGTGTCATTGCGAATGTTATCAAGTCTACCATCTAATCCGTCAAGAAATGTATATATTATATATTCTTGCAAAATGGTGTTATACTTTTTAATATCACAAGCACACTCCACTGGATTTGGACACCGAAAATCAATCTCCCTCCACAGTCCTTGGAGATTGTTATAGTATGATTCAAGATACCCCCCATGCTTGTTTCATTCGAGTTTCACGTCTTTTTAAAACATACAACTGTGACGTGTCAGAGCCATGAAAATAGGTTTTTGAAATGGATCCCGTACCTGCTTCGCAATTTTAAATTGAATAAAATTGTTGATTAGAGAAGGGTCCATGTAAGCCTTTCACAATTGCATTCTTTATTCTCCATCTCCTATACATCAGATACGGTGGTTTAGGTTATGTTAAATCACCGTTAAAACATGAGTCATCTTTGTGTTCAAATTTTCAAGGATAGCCATTGAACAAGTCTTATCATTTTGCACCATATTTTGAGATCAAATTTGTTTTGATGGAGGCCCTAGGTTTGACGCTCTGATACCATGTAAAACAGACAGTATTTGCTAAATATATTCTTCCATATCATTCTCATCTTAGAGTACACTATTTGTACATATACATTTCTTACAAGAAATGAAAGAATTATATCTAAGGCTATTGAGTTATATTCAAATGCATTATAGTAATTAAAGTGATTGAGACTAATTAACTAGTTCACCATCCTATAATTACTCGGATTTGTACAGCTCATTCTAACACAATTTTCCGCTCCTCTACTTTTTTCTCCCCAACAAAAATTGATGTTGCATCTTAATAAAAATTGTGTGAGACAACTTTTAGTATTTATAGGCAGTCAACATATGCATTAGCATGCCACCATGATAACTTCCCAAAGAATAGTGCACCATCCAAGAGTCAAATCTCTTATATCTCAACATTGAAGTTTTTAATTCATACATTTAGAAAGGTTTTCCCACGATGCTTTCTTTCTTGAGTTTGTGCCCAATGCTATCCATCCAAAAGCATATGAATGGGATCAAATCAATATAGCAATTCAATGCCTCCACCCTTCAAATAAAGTACTCCCTTAAATATTAAACCTATATAAGTTAAGTCCAAACCAAAGCCTTCATCGGTTGAGCTCTCGGAGTGATCTAAAAAAGTTGGAGAATAGTTTTAAGACTCCACAATTTTACTTACTACTCTTGACAAATAAGATCAGATCATCGACAAACTGATTGTGAGTGATCTCGATCCTCTCTTGCTGAACTTTGATTCCTGTCAGCAAGCTATCACCTTTTTTCTTTCTTAATTAACCAATTATGCCCTTGAATAAGAAAGGGAAGGGAACACTTGTCTTAATCCCTTGTGAGCCCAAACTAAAAAAGTTCTTTGATTAATAATAGTAAATTATGAAAAACTCACCATCATCTTATTTATTGATACCAAATGAAAGTGGTATGCAGAAACCTAAAGAGATTCCAGGTATTTAAAATCCTAAAACTGAAATAATAAAATGCTTTATAACGTAAATAATAAAGAATATAATTATTATATTAAGGATGAACATTTTTTATGTTTGTTATCAATTTCTTAAGGACGAATATTTTTTTAACTTAATATTCAAATTGTATAATAGTTTGTGCAAACACAACATAACATTACACCTACACCCTGAAACTTAAATAAATATATCAAGTTCACTAGTTGTTGTATAATATTGCAATATGTGGAACAACATAAAACTAGTTGAATTCGCAATAGCACTAAATGACATTTTCTGGGCTTAAGATGGGCGAGTAGATGAGTACTGGGGACTCCCTTCTACCCAATTTAGAGCACAATAAGAAGTTATATTTGATACATTGTGGTCATCAAGTCCAAAGTTATGCCTATTTTTGTGTAAGGAAGAAACTAGCCTTGAAGCGGTCCCTAACCAAGGGGCAGTCAATCTCCAAGTGCTTGATTCTTTCACGAAAGACATAGTCATGTATGATTTGTACAACATAGTTATTGTCATAGTGTAGTGTGATAAGAGGAATGGACACATGAAGCTCCTTGAGAATGTAAGTGATCCATTGAACCTCAAAGGTAGTATGAACCATGCTCTTGTATTCTGCTTTAGTGGGAAATCTAGATACAATAGCTTGGTTTATAGAATTCCAACTGATGATAAAGCTTCCAAGAAACACACAAAAACCAGTAAGAGACCTTCTGGTATCAGGGCAAGAAGCCTAGTAAACATCACTATAGGACTCTAATTTTAGAGGCGGGGCAGAAGGGTAAATTAATTTTAATGATGCAGTGTGTTTCAAATAGAGTAGGGCATCAATAACAACATCCCCTTCGGTTTTAGGTGCTTGTAAGAACCGACTCAACTGATTAACAATGTAACAAATATCAAGCCTTGTCATGTTAAAATATAATAATTTGCTAACTAATCTTTTATACTTTTTGGGTTGCGGATAAGGTAGACTATCAAGAGAGAGTTTAAGACATTTCGAAAAAGGAGTGTCATGAGGTTTGGCTACAGTCAAGCCAACATCTTAAGCAATATCAAAGATATACTTTCTCTAGTTCATGTATAAGCCATCACATGATCTTAGTAGTTCATGACCAAGGAAGTATTTTGCAGCTCTTAAGTCTTTAATTGTGAATGCCTTATCTCGCAAATTTAATAAGTTGTAGGTCTGGTCCAACCAGCAGCACATCATCAACATAAATAAGGAGGACAAGGGAAAGCACACGACCCTTTGGTGAACTAACAATCATCAAACTTGGATTGTGAAAAAAACAAAAGCTATGAGACATTTTCTGAACTCCAAATTCCATAGTCTTGAGGATTTTTTTAGCCCATACAATGACTTCTTCAATTTGCAAACTTTTCATGGACCAGCTTTAGAGTAACCTTCAAGAGAGGAGAGGTAAATGTCCTCATCCAGAAATCCATGCAATATATATATATATATATATATATATATATATATATATATCCAACTAGTGAATGAACCAGTTGTAATGAGTACCCACAAGCAACATAAATCTTATAGTGACTTATGAGAGCTGGTATTAGTATCAGAAAGATCACCGAAGTTGTAAACTTCAAACTTCTAGAAATCCTTAGAAATTCGAGGATGTGACATTTGTCCCTGAGACATCATCTGATGCATGAACTTGTAGAAATCATGTTGAAAGGTAGCAGACGAGGAGGCTTCAGAGTTGGTAGGAGAGCGTTGTGTATCAACAACATTAGTAAATGATCTGCCAGAGGATCCTAACTTCTTGTTCTTTTAACTCTTTATACCAATCAGGAACTTCAACTAACTTGAAGCAAGAGTACTTGGTATGACCTTTATTCTTGAAAAACTCACAAAACCTATCAGCTTTGTTTTTCTTAAAATCCTTTTAAGGACGAGGCTAAACGTTAGTAGCTGCACCAAGGGATCTAACAAAGAAAGCAGTGTTCTCACTAGGAACAACAATCTGCAATGAACCTTATTTTGTTTCTCAACTCTCAATGCCATAGTGTAAGCCTTTTCAACCAAAGCCAATGGATATAAACCAATGATCTGACTCCTCACAATATCACACTCATCATTTAAACCAATTAGAAGTTGGATAACACAAAGAGTGACAATCTAGTGAATGTTGAGCAATTCGGCATGTGCAAGCACTCGCAGCAGTACAATGACACACAATCACATGTATTAAACAACTAAGCTCATCCCACAACTGTTTTAATTTTCTATATTAAGCAGAGGCAGAAGCATAACCTTGAGAAATTAAGGCAACATCAGGTTGATCTGATAGAGAAGCGGTCAATTGCTCATGCCGTAATGAGTTTCCAACTACTTCCATAAAGCCATAATATAACTAGCAAATATGAATACATCATGTAATTTATTAGATACATGTTACATGAGCCATGAGGTTCCATGTAATCAATACACAACCACTCATGGAAATCCTCATGATCTGGATCTAGTTTCTTCACTGCATCACTAATGAAACCAAGCTTTCTCTTTGCACCGAGAGCAATTAGAACGGAGCAACTCCATAATAGGTATTTACTGATGCTAATGAGCGGCATTCAAGTCACAGACATATTAGGATTATCGGAATTATGGAGATGCAACTGACCAGGTGCTGACGACCATTAATGGAGTCAAAGCAAAATCAGAAGGTAAGGTACTCGAATTAGGGTTCGACATGCCGAAAAAACAACACAAATTCAACGCGAAACAAATTTGATCACAAACAAAAAAAAATCGATCAAACAATTGAATTGAAAATAGAGAAGAAATTGGGACGCAGATGGATCAAAAAATCAGGCGATTGATACCATGATAAACGCAACAAAAGAAGTGAAATATATTTTATTGAATAAATAAAGATCAGACTATACACAAGCTCAATGTATACACAGAAGAAAGGAAAATGATGGGAACTTTTGTGTAGCGAACAAAAAATATAAAGTTAACAAATCAATTGTTACACCTAAATGCCTATTCTCACAAGTGCACGAATCAAGTAATAATAAAATGGTAAGTATAGTTACGAATTAAGTATCGTATCCCAAGGGAGTGGTAGATGAATGATTAAATCACTTAAATGAAAAACACTAACGGTTGTCGCAGTGTTATCTCTTGTGCTAGAATGATGAATGCAACATGCTTTTATGCAGAAAATGTGAATGCAGATTTTATAGAAAGGTTTTGAATGTAAAGAACAAATAAATAAAAATGATAAAAAGTAAATAAACAAAATTTAAGAAAATTGATTGGATGAATGCTAAAGTTGTAAACAATAGAATAAAATATTGTTTAGAGGTTGGGTTTCACAACTGATTTAACCATAGTAGTTCATATATACAAACTACTTATATTTGCTTAAGATGCTTGATGATAGTTTGTGTCTTCCATGTCTATTGGATCCGTGACCTATAGCTAGACCTATCCTAACTATAGAATCTATGAGTCTCTAATAACCTATCGCCTTAGCGGGTTCAACCCAATTGTCAGTTGTTTTAGTCGAGATATAAAATCTGCAATCCAATTGACTCATCTGGATCGCGTTAACATAAACGTACATAACCACGATTGATTTAGTGTGATCTAAGGGTTGTTCATCAGGTGTGTTAACATACAAAAGTCATAAATCACATGAATATATAACAAACTCGACATCTACACTTTGACAGTTCCAGGGTAGTGCATCAGTTATTCCTACAAGAGCAAGATTAGTTACACAACATAAATAACTACTCAATCTAGACATGCAAGTTCATCAAACGCACATCAAAGAAAATAAACAAATATATTCATAAATCATAGTTACTTTCATACTTTAAACAACAAGTAGGTTAGCTCCTCATAATCATGAGTTCAACAATCAACAAAGAAAAGAATAACATAAACAAAGTAAAGAGATAGAGGAAGGCTTCTTAGATCCGGAGGAACGTCGACTCTTTTGCTATCTTATTGACTCATACGTGTTATCTTCTTCTCTACAGACTCTTGACTCTTAAACAATGACAAAATTAAACTAGAACATAATTTCAATGGTGTTTCTCTCTTTGAAGGTTGTAAACGCTGTTGGATTTCGTGTGGTGTCCTTTAAGTCTTGGTCCTCCTCCTCAATATATAGAAAAGTCTTGATGCCCTACTTTCACACCCAATCGCAACTTAATCAATAGGAAAAGACGTTCTTGTTCTTGAGTCGCGTGACCTGTCGTGTTGCGCTATTTTTGCTCCTCGTCGCGCCACTTACTGTTTCTCTTCCGCTGCGTTCTACTTCCTTCCGTTGTCTGCACTACCTTCGGCTTTAGTGGCGCTGTCGCGCAGCTCCCCCTTTATCACGTCTCTCGATCCTTGCCTTGGCCGACTTTTGGGTTTCTCCATGAGTAGTGATTAGGGTTGGCTTCCTTTGCATAGCGTCGTAGCCCTTGAAGTGGCACCATGTCGCTTTGTTACTAAAAACCTCTATTTTGTGCTCTTTTAGCTCTGTCCCATTGTGACTCGATAAATTCCTAAGAAAACACAAAACATTACTAAAATTAATAAGGGATAAAAGCATCAAACCCCCTAAACTTTAGGGTGTTTTGCGCTTTGGTCCTTAAACTATGTTTATCAGCGCTTTGGTCCCTAACCTTTAGGGTGTCTGTGCGATTTAGTCCTACGGTGGTTCTCAACCAATTTTCGCCGGAAAACACCGGTCACGTGCGGCCCACGTGTAATGTCATGCAATATGTGGAGGGTATTTTGGTCAGAACACATTTTTTTTCTTGAACCTTTTAAAAATACAAAAGGAAAAACGAATAACTTCAGGGGGTAAAACACAAAACACCTATTAGGTCATATAATCATATCGCAAAAATTCAGTCCAATTCACACTCCAAAAAATTAGGGTTCTTCCAAATCGATTAGGGTTCATCTGATTTATTTGCAATCCATCACAAATCTATACAATCACACTAAAATACATCAAGCACGATCACATTACGCTCACATACACACGAGTAAACAATGATTAATCCGTCTTTCTTTGAGTTCTAGGGTTTGCTCGATTTTGGGGAAAAACACTTTGTAGTGTTTTATCATCATAATGGGTTGGGAATTCCGCACACACGAGTTACGGTCGGGCAAGAAAACGCCAAACTACGGTAAATTTCAAAGCCTAGTTTTTTATTTACTGTAATTGTCCTTTGTGCGAATCTGGCGTTGTTGTTTTTGTGAAAATTACTACTTTTGGCTCCGAAATTGTAGGAACACACTATGATAGAGTTAAAAATTCATTTTTTTAATGATTGTATCATGTTTAGGACCACTTTCTGGACCACTTGTATTTGAATTGTATAATAATGGGTAAATAATATTTCTTGTCGCATTTTTGGACCACTATGTAGACCATTTTGCTGCACTTTGCTTCTTTAGTTGAAGAGAGGCTTTTCAGACAACTCAGTGGTCCCTCTTTCAGTGTTAGGTTATAGGAAGATTACTATATTGCTCCTGATAACCTTAAAAAATGCATTCTTTGTCTATTTTTTATAGGAAGATTACTATATTGCTAGTTAAACCTGAAAAAATGTCTTATTAAAAGCACTAATTCCAATGACTACACAATTAGATTTCATTACTTTGGTCAACTATAGGTCATTGGTAGAGTCACTAAGTACATTGGTGGGAGTATTGCTCACTTTGACTGGTGTAACCCAGATGAAATGAGCATGTTAGAGTTAAAGAACATGGGTGAAGATGTTGGTTTCAAGTCCAGTGCAACTTTTGTTGTTGCATATGGGAAGGATATTGATTCAGTGGAAAAGGTTGATTACTTGATGGATAGGGAGGCAGTAAATATGATTAAGTATAAAAATAAGGATAAGCTGGTTGGACTGTCTGCCATTGGGGGTGAAGAAATACCATCAATAGGAGAAGATGCTACAAATCTTGGAGATTTTGAGGCAGCTGCTGATAAGGAAGTGGAAGATGAAAAAGTTGGTGAACTTGGTACTGATGATAAGACTGGTACTTCAGGGGAACCTGGTACTGATGATAGAGCTGGTGATGATGCTAGATATGGTGATGATGAATCAGCTCTTACTGGAGCACATGAGTTTGAACCTGGTCCATTTTGTGAGGCTGGTCCATCTGGTATTGGTGGTAATGTTGATGAAGTTGAGGATTCTGAGAACTATGATAACATAATATATGACAGAGAAGAGATAGAATCAGATGATGATCAATCTGTGGGGACAGATTCTGAGTTGTTTGAGGCCATAATTGATAGTTGTGATGATTTGACAGATGATGATGGAGTATATGAGGACATTGGTATGGTAGAGGACAATGAAGAACACTGGGCTGGTATAGGCATATCCAGGGAGGTTAACAAGTCATCTGATGGGTCAAGTTTTGGTGGGAGACAAGACAGAGCAACATATCTTGGGTTTCCTGTCTTCAACAGAAGGTTGGATATGGCTGATCCTAAGCTAGAACTGGAGCTTTGCTTTGAAGATGCTCAGACTTTTAGAGATGCTGTAAGGAACTATGCAATCAAGGTGCGCATGGATATTGTGTTTAAAAAGAATGACAAGGCTAGTGTGAGAATGAAGTGCAAGAATGAAAAATGTCCATACCATGTGTTTGCTTCTGAGATAGGGCACTGTGGGACTTTGCAAATAAAGACCTATAATGTAGTGCATGAGTGCAACACTGTTGATAAGGTTACACAAGCCACCTCAACATGGCTTGTTAAAAAGTACATGCACATGATCAAGGGGAACTTGAATTGGCCTGTTGAGGCTATGGTGGGCAGTTTCAAAACAGAAACAAAGTGCAACTACACTAAGTATCAGATGTACAGAGCTAAAGCAAATGTGAAGCAGTTGTCTATTGGGACAGAGTCAGAATAATATGCTCTGCTGTGGAGATATGCAGCAGAGATAATGAAAAGTGACAAGGACAATACTGTCAGGATACAAACTGTGAACACTGATAAGGGACCAGTGTTCAAAATAATTTATGTATGTTGGGGTTCATTGAAGAGAGGGTTCATAGAGGGTTGTAGGCCAGTTGTTTGTTTAAATGGGTGCCATCTAAAGTCTTTGTGTGGTGGGATCCTGCTGACTGCAATTGAGATAGATGCTAACATAGCATGTATCATGTTGCCTATGTTGTGGTGGAGAAAGAAAGAAGGGATAACTGGATGTGATTCATGGCACTACTAGTAAATGATCTGAAGATCAGTGAAGAAGGAGTGATGGATGTGTTGTGATGTCTGATAAACATAAGGGGCTGGTTGATGCAGTTTCCAAATATATGCCTAATAGTGCACACAGGTTTTGTGTCATACACATGTACAGTAACTTCAAACAGTTGCATAGAGGGTTGCCTCTCAAGTGTTTAGTGTGGAAGGCTGTCAGAGCCACAACAGTGAGAGCCTTTGAAGCAACAATGCAGGAAATTAAAAAGAGGAAATTGAAAGCCTTCACATGGTTGACAAAAAGGCCTGCAACTAACTGGAGTAGAGCATTCTTTAACACCACTGTCAAGAGTGATGTGTTGTTGAACAATATGTGTGAAATTTTTAATGCACTGATTTTTGAAGCAAGGCCAAAGCCCATCATTGATATGTTGGAACATATCAGGCTGATTTTGAGGAAAAGAACTTATGTTAAAAGGGATATGACTAAGAAGTGGACAGGGAAGGTGGGGCCTAATATAAAGAAGTTGTTGGAGGCCAATAAAGAAGCTGGTATGAAGTGCAAAGCCCACTGGAATGGGCTTGAAGAATTTAAAATTGAGGCACCTGATGGACAAGTGACAATGAACTTGGAGAGTAAGGAATGTAGTTGCAAGAAGTGGTAATTGTCTGGAATACCATGTGCACATGCTTGTTGTGCATTGATTGACAGAGAGAGGGATCCAGAGGACTGGGTAGACAAGTGCTTCTTGAAGAGTACTTATCTTCAATGTTACAAGCATTGCATGGATACAATGCATGGGCCTGGTGATTGGCCAGCATCCAGTTTGACCCCTTATTTGCCTCCTATGGTTACCTGGAAGGCCCAAGAAGCAAAATAGGAAACTAAGCCCAGAAGAGCTGAAAGAATTGAAAGAAAAGAGGAGAATAGAGGCTGAGTTAGGAGTCACACTAAAGGTGGGCAGACAGGGACTGCTGATGACATGTAGATTGTGTGGCCAACAAAGAACAATGTCAAAACCTGCCCTATTAGAAGGTATGCTGAAGGGGAAGAAGTACCAGGAGTAGAAGTGCCTCCAAAGAATGCTGAAGAAGCTGCATAGGTGAACTAATGCACATGTTTATGCTTAATATATTAGCTAAATGTATTAATATTTCAATTGTTCTGATTTTCAGGTGACCTCCACAAAATCCAAGGCTAAAAGACATACAAGGAAAGAAAAAGAGAAAGGAAAGATGGAAGATCTTGAAGTGGAGCCTGATAATGTGGAAAATGCTCAAGTAAGAATTGATATTAAAAATTCTTTAACAGTTTACTAGTTTTGGATCACATAAAAATGTTGATTATGTATTCACATAGGTGCCTAGAAGATCACCTAGGAAGAAAAGCAAGAGTGGACAGGATGATAAACTTGGTACTTCTGGGGTATAGTGTTTAAATCATGCAAGTTCATATGAATCAGCTGATGGTTCAAATTCTGGTTTTAACTACATGTTTTTGTTGGTGATAGACCCCTATTATGGATAAAGGAAAAGTAAATGACACAAGTGTGGATGATGGACATGCTCGTGATATTGAGGTATTGTTGGTCACACAAAAAAAATGTACTTTGATTAGTGACTATAACTGTAGTTCTTAATTGAATGTTTTTATGTGTAGATTCCTGTTGAACATGTTCAAAAGAGAGCCAAAAACAAGAAAAAAACAGTTCAGGAGACTGATAAAGGGAACCATGATAAGGTACTTCCTGTACAGATGCAATTGGGGGGAAGGGAAAGGGAAAAATGCATGTTGCTGCTGGTGATGAGGTTAGAGTTCCACCAAGTAAAAGAAAAATGAGTGTGAGTGAACCACCGGTGAAGGTATGAAGCAGTCCTAATAGTTTCTTGTTTTTGGGTTATAATTGGAGAATGATATGCATGTAATTTCTGTTTGAATGTCAGCAGGTTGCAAGATTGGAGAAGTCCACAAAAGAAGTTGAGAAAGTTGTGGTAGAAGATGTAGTGGAGGAAAGGTCAGTCAGAACTAAGAAGCATGTAACCAGATTGGTTGAGAAACTTAGTGGGAAGAAGAAGCCAAATCCCAAAGGGAAGGTTATTATGAATGACCCTGATTCACTTAAGGAAGCTTTTGATAAGGTAAAATTCATTATTTTGGGTGTTTACTGTTAGTCTTATATAATTACTGTCTAACTATTTATGTTGGTTTGCAGATCAAGGTAAATAATGCAAAGAATGCTGCCACACAGCCTACTAACCAGGATCCAATCAGGTATGCGCAATGGCAAACACCTTTATGATAAAGTGGTTGATGAAGTGCTCAAGAAATGAAGACTAATTTCTTTTGTTTCAAATATGTAAGGCATAATGCCATAATATTTTGTGCACACACGAATGAACTTTATTTTGTATTCGTGGTAGCCACTGGAATGTAGTATCTAGTACTGTTAATTGCAACAATGTGATGTACTAAATGGATTAATGCAGAAGGTTATAATCTGCATAATTTTGTGTTACATGAATGAAAGGAAATTGATTTTCTACTCTATTTGGCGTAAACAAGGTTATTGTTGTATGTAAAAAATGACAATACTAGAAAGATATTATTCACGTACTAAATTACTACCAAAACAACACTAAAAGGGGTAACATGTTGCCCAAATCATACTACATGGGGCAAAACGCTACATATGAATAGGTTAGGGGGCACAACGCTACATTTGAATAGGTTGGGGGGCACACCGCTACATTTGAATAGGTTGGGGGGCAATACTTAATCTGTAATAGTTTCAGGATGCAAAGTGCTCAAATTCCAATAGGTTAAGGGGTGCAACGCTAGAAAATAATCTCCCGTATCTCTGGACAAAAATGCCCTTCTGACAAGCGCGTGGGCCGCACGTGACCGGTGTTTTTCGGCGAAAATTGGCTGAGAACCACCGTAGAACTAAATCGCACAGACACCCTAAAGGTTAGGGACCAAAGCGCTGATAAACGTAATTTAAGGATCAAAGCGCAAAACACCCAATAGACTAGGGGGTTTGATGCTTTTATCCCATTTAATAAATATGCACTAAAAATTGCACAAAAACATAGGTAAACGAGTTTAAAATGACACTAAAGAAACGCTCATCAGAAAAAAAAAAAAATCAGCTAGCACTAGTAAGAGAAAGAGGGGCGAAAGAGAGTTAGAAACTAACAAACTAACAGACAAATAATTACAAAACAACCCCTATAGATATTACTAATTGTAACAACAGATATAACTGAATAACAATTGTAGTCCGTGAGACTTTTTCAATACAAGAACAAAATGATTAAGTTTATTACAATATTGTAACAAAATCACGACCTTTCATCAACAGTTTTATTGTTTATGCATATATATATATATAATATAAAAAAAGTGGCTTACTATTTTGAGCGTAAAAGGCTTACTATTTTGGACGTAATTAAAAATGAAGCACCAACATTATATTAGAAAGAGGCAGAGAAGGCAGAGTGCGCCATATATATGCCTCTAGAATGATGGACATGAAAAATGAATTCCCAGGTTCCTACTTTTGTTTTTGTTGCACACTAGGTAGTACGATGAAAATTTACGTTCTTAAAAAAACCTGTGGCCCAATAATAACGACACATTAACGATTCTCCCCCAATACCCGCTCGACAACGCACCACCCTAAAAGTACCCTTCTTTATATTCCCCCAAGAGTTCAATAAATACATACACCCTATTACTATTACACACAACACACACACACACATATATATATACATACATACATACATGAGCTACAAACTTCAAATAGAATTCAAATGATTCAAGAAAACATATCATCACTTGCGTTTCTACCAAACCAACAAAGTAGAAAGTAAAAAAAAAAAAAAAAAGAATTAATGGTCCTATCTATCCATCTTATTGGCCATCAATCTAGCTGTGTGTGTTAGTGTGAACTGTGAAGCATAAAAATAGAATCACTCACACCCACTAAAGAATTCTAGGGTTTGTGTATATCTCTCTCTCTCTCTCTCTCTCTCTCTCTTTTTATTGCTAGTACCAGATCCTTAATTACTTTTTACACTCTTTGTAAGAGAAGGAGACATGGGGAGGGGTAGGGTTCAGCTGAAGCGCATCGAGAACAAGATCAGCAGACAAGTAACCTTCTCAAAGAGGAGGACTGGTCTGTTGAAAAAGGCTCATGAGATTTCTGTTTTGTGTGATGCTGAGGTTGCTTTGATTGTTTTCTCCACCAAGGGAAAGCTCTTTGAGTACTCTACTGAATCCAGGTAATAACCCTTGTTTTTTTGGGTAAGCAATTTTCATTAATAGAGCACAAGGGGTGCTCAACCCCTTGCATCAGGTAATAACCCCTTGGTTTTGTAATTTTCTATTTTTGTGTGAATCCCATTTCAAGAAACTTAGTATCTTTGAATTTATATGAAGAAAGAAGCAATTTTAAGAATCTAAATCAAGTAATTATGTCTTTGTTTTGGTATTGGAGCTGTGTCAGAGAAGTATTTTCATGACAACATCCTACTATATATTATTTCACTCAAGTGCAGATTTTGGCATTAATCTTTTATTACAACTTGTTATAGTGTGTGTGTATATATATATATATATAAATCTATATTATTTATATATTTTATTTTCTTTGAAAGTTTAGTTAGTACCAATTTCTTTGTGATTTTGTGTGCGTAATTTAATGTCTTTGGAGCTGTAAAATAATTTTTTGGAGAAGCTTGGTTTTATGCTGTTCTTGGACATGTATGTATGTTGTTTCGGTGTTTATTTTATTTCATTTATACTTCCTTCAACCTAAACTCAAATTGCTTTAGCTATTACCAGCCGATTAGTGAAAACCAGTTGTTACTTGACACACTGCAAATTCCCATTATCTTGTCATTTCAGAAGTACAATCATTTCAAAAGTACTTGACATTCGAAATACAATTTCAATATTTTTGCTCTATATATGTCCTATGCAGTTCGTGTCAGTCTAGGAAATGCAGATTATGGGGTCATTTTAGCAAATACCAACTTTTAATTTTCCGGGGCGGTTACTCTGCGAAGGTTCTTCAGTATATCTTTTTGTTCTTAACACACATAAATTATAAGTAACATCCTTCATTGTCAACGATCACATTACGCACAAAATTATATTACTGAATTGGCACTGTTCCTTTTCTTTTTAAGAGTAACAAGTGATATACTAGCTAATAACATACATCAATATATTTATTAACGTATATATCTACTTTAATATTAAACTTTGATTATACTTAATAATCCAGGCCTAATTACATGTATCCGTACAATGAAGATTTTTTTTTTTCAATTTTACATCCGGAATGTAATCATGTGCATGAGTATTGATCAGTTCGGTATTAAATAAACTTACTCAACTAGTGTTAATCAATTAATTCAAATCTGTGGATTACATTTGCGTGCTCTACATTTACAGATTTTCAAATATTTCTTTCTTAGGGCTATTATTATCTTTATGAATACCAAACACATAATTTATCAGTTTTGTAGTTCAATTTCCTTCGGCACATTGCTCATAGTAGATATGATCAAGTTTTTGTAAATTTATTTGCACGGTACTCCTCTCAGATACAACCAATCAATCTACTATGTGTAGTAGATCTGTACAAATATGGTGTTGTTTTCTGAGGTTTAATTTTGTTTGCTCTTACAATGTTGCAGCATGGAAAAAATTCTCGAACGATACGAAAGATATTCATATGTCGAGAAAAAACTTACTTCTGATTCTGAACCTCGCGAGGTACATTTCTATTCGATGTTCAATACTTATGGATGCATGTGTGGAGTATTTCCTTCATTTTAATGTTTTGCTTGTAAAGTATAAAAAACTTATATGTTAATGACTTTTATAGTGTATATAGCCTACATCTTATAAGTTATTGATTGTAATAGCTACAGTCTCGATTCTTTGATGATTCCACAGCAAAATATAATTATTTCATCTCCTGTCTAGTTCTCTCATATTTTTAATTTTCTTTTAATAAAACCAATGCATTTCTATGTCATTCTAAATCAGCCTCATTATGTGTAGACCAATCTATAAGTCATGAATGTCTTTAGAGTCTTCTATATTATACTAGTTATATAAAATCTAACATTAATTTAGAATTCTCTTATTAAACTCCACGAAGAAAAATGTGAATTAGTCTAGAAGCAGAAGTTGTGAAGAGGATCTTTAGTTATGATGCACGGATACGGACAGGACACGAGTGATCATATAATAATCCCAATTAAATTGTGATAGGCTATATGAATCATGAATGAATCACGTCGAGTCGTGAACATGAATCTTCTGCCTCCATATATTTCGGTTGACGAGTATGTCTTCATTTTGATCTTTTAGCTTCATGTAGTTACGTATGACCTCCATTCACGTCTTTTTCGGTTTCTCACGAGCTCTAGCCGTCTGTTCTAAGTCGAGATCTTCGACTCGTCGTAACGGTGCATCTATGGGCCTGCGTTTAACATGCCCAAACCATCTTAAATGTTGTTCTCGCATTTTCTCGTCGATGGCCTCCACACCCAATTTATGCCGAACATCTTCATTGCGCACTTTATCTCTCCTGGTGTTACCGTACATCCACCGAAGCATGCGCATCTCTGTAACGTTCATTTTCTGTGCGTGACTTTGCTTAATAGCCCAGCGCTCGGAGCCATAAAGCAAAGCAGGTCTAATAGCCGTACGATAGAACTTTCCTTTAAGATTTAAAGGAAAGCTATGATTGCACAGGATCCCTATTGCACTCTTCCACTTTGTCCATCCAGCTTGAATGCGGTGGTAGATATCTCCGTCTAACTCTCCATTCATCTGTAGCATGAAGCCTAAATACCAAAAATGCGTACTTCTAGTGATCATATATCGACACATATAACCAAAATATATTTCTAGTGAACTTTGTGTTTTCCCGACACACTCAAAATACGTCAACACGATACAAATGCGTGTTGTTTTTTGAAATGTCGATGCAACATAAATTTGGAGATCTTCCTCTACACCTATCAATACTCCTCATGAGTGAACATTGTAAATAGAACAACAACTAGCAATGAAGTACTAAAACCATTTGGAAAATACTATCTAGTGAATTTGGAGATACGCGTACTCCATTCTATTAAAACTCAACTTCTCTCATTCTCTACAGAATCCAAAATAGCTTATTCTACTTCTTTTACCCTACTAACACCACAATTAATCCTCTATATTATAACAAAAGAATACCTTTTTCTTTTATATATTTCCATGCAAGTAAAAATTTCCAGTAGTCATCATTTTTCTTACTACATGCATGAAGTCTTTCATCATGTCTTATGCTTTATTATCTTCAAACACTACCACAAAAATGACTGTAATTCCCATCTAGCAAAGTTTTAAATCAGCACTACACTCATTAATTAAGTTTACAAAGTACAGGTTCATGATGTGGCAAAGATGCGGCAGACAGGTGAAAATGTTAATTAGATAGTCACTTTAGATAAACAAATTCGTAGAGAACTCCCTTATAATTAATTTATTGTTTAAGAACTTTTGTAATTTCAGATTCCCCGGTCGAAACTCAATGTCCTTCAAACTCCATCAACTAGTCGAGATTTACACTCTCTCAAGACGAGGCTGAGTTTGAAACTCGTACTTTTGTTCAAAACACGTTTTAACTTATTAACATAAAATTTCGCTTGATTTGATAAACTTGCACAAGATCTGCCACTTATTTATTTACTATAAACTACTGTATACATTGATCTTTCGTCTCTCTCCCTTAAAAATAACGAGAATGTGTTAAAGGCAAAATGTTATGTTTCTTTGCTAACTTTATATTTTAAACTTAATAGTTTAATAAACCAATTTCAATGTCCAAGAAATCAAGTAATGAATATAAAATGGCTGACCATTTTCTTTTCTTATAGTAAGTTTTTTCATTTTTACAAATATCAATGATATTGTCATCAAATAGTTATTATTATGTGAGTATTGTTCTTCATGATAAACAAATATCAAGATTTTTTTCCCGAGTAATATTCTACATGCAGACAACAGTTCGGTTTGTATTATTGTGACAGTAAAGATCTTGCTCTAATGCAGGAAAACTGGTGTCTTGAGTATCCAAAACTCGTGGCTCGAATTGAACTTCTACAAAGAAATATAAGGTATCACTTTGTAGTACTCACATTGTGTGATATTACACATCGTTTTTGGTCATGTTCGACAAACGTAGATTAGTATTGTAGTATGGCTCTAGTATACCATCTGAACATAACTGCATGTCCTTCAACCGGTTTTGTTTGTTCTAGTCGGGGAAGTGATGGCTATTGCCACGAATCGTGACACAAGTTTATTCTCTCATGAATTTAATTATGTTGCCTCCTTTTCCAATGTAGAGAAACTTTTGCAAGATTATGGTGTTATGTATACATTTGCAAACTAAGATCTTCTTAAACCATTTATATATACTAACAAACAAATTAATGAGAATGTAATAATGTTGAGCTTGAATGGTTATATAGTTGAGAATTAAATTTAATTTTGTTTAGTCAATTTGACTTTTAGCTTATAAAAGTAGGATTTGCTCATGTAATAATTATGATTTGTGTGTAATAATTATGATTTGTGTGGAATAATGTTGGATTGTGCTTCAATACAACAACAACCAAGCCTGTAATCCAATTAAATTGGGGTAGACTATATGAACCATGAATGAATCACGTCGAGTCGTGAACATTAATCTTCTGCCTCCATATGTGCTTCAATGCATATGAAAAATTGTTGTAGTGGGTGATCACATAGAAGATTAAGATTGTAGAGGATTGATTGTTAGTGGTCTTGGTGGGTTTTAATCTTATTTTATTAGTGGCTTCAATTTTGAATATGATGGAATTTATAATTTCAGTTATGACTTATGACCAGTATTTTATTTTCTTTTTATCCCAATGTTAAGGTATTATATTCTCCAAAACTTCTGAGCTCTCTCTTTCTTCTAATTCATTATTCATGTGAAATCTTAATAACATGCATGGAAAATTATTGGTGTTGAAGGAATTATGTTGGAGAAGATTTGGACCCCCTAAGTTTGAGAGAGCTCCAGAGTTTGGAGCAACAACTTGACACTGCTGTCAAGAGAATTCGTACAAGAAAGGTAACTTCAAAAGAGAAATTTTTTCTGTATAGTATTCAATATTATAACATCATAAAGATATTTATCTTTGTTATGTTGTAACTCAAATAAGCAGAACCAACTCATGCATGAGTCGATTTCTCAGCTACAGAAAAAGGTACGTAATTACTTTCGGCCACTTTCTTGACGCATTTGGTTTGTGTTCCACTTGAACAGTGGCAGTAGATACAACTATTACTATATGTTGTATGGAAGACATTAATAATTTCTTTCTCTTTCTATGCTATTTGTTTTCAAGTACTTGCATGCCATGTTAGTTTTTGCATAGACATTAAGTTTAAATAAGGATTTGTGGCACAATACCTCCGTCTTATACGTGAAATAACCAGTTTTTTTAGAACCGGACCGCACAGTGTACCCAAAATCTAATTGGTTATTGATTTTACTGGTTCAAACGGTCAAATCACTGGCTTAACAGGCATAGCACAATATATTTAAAAATTATATACACATTTGCTAGTTAATTTTGTTTGTTTTAATTTTAAGAAGTATAAATTATTCATATTCACTCATAATTAATTTTTTTCTAATCATTATGACATTCAAAAGATATTCTATTCAATAAACTTATTATTTTCAGATGAAAAATTCAAATTCACTACAACAAAACCTGATGTAACATACATAATAAAAGAACTGAAAGAGTAGTTGCTTGAATATTCTTACATATAGAAATACCTGATGTAATATACAAAATAAAAAAAGTTTAAACTACACATCAAATGAGAGGTATTGTATTTTAATTTGAAGTAAAGTAAATTGTAATTTTATTTTTTTTAGACATAAACGCTAAAATTAAAAGCATCAAGTATAAAGAATGAAATAACACAAACTTGATTATATCGCTACTAGTTATTGATATATATTAATATGTATAAATAGTCACATGTGCATTTAGCAGCTCAACAGGTTGGAGTATCATATTCTTATATTTTTATTTAGAGGTCAAAGTTTCACTTTCACCTCTCACCAAATTTTAAATCAAGATGCACAAAATCGAATGAAATGGTTCATTAATTATCGTTTTTTACTAGTTTTAAGTGGGTATGAGCAATTTGAAAGAGCTATTGGTCCAGAGCCCCAGCCCGATCGGCCAAGGCAACGATCACCGGTTAAATTAATTTGATTTTCCACTCTTTAACAATTTTAAAGACTGAGTATTTTTCCAAAAATCAAATTAATTAACCTTTTATGATATTATGGAAGGTGGTAGTGGCCGGGCGACTTTTTAAAATCTTTAAGAAATAATAAGCTTAGTCATACTAATTAAAGGGTTATTGTGTGCTCACATATAACAAACACATTGGTGGTTTTTACCTATTTGCTCTTTATTTGAGATAATAATTTACCGATTTTCACACTGTAATATAATATAAAATGTTATTAGCTCTTTAACTATCTTGAGGAAGAAAACTAAAAATTATTATATTTTATTTCTGAACAAAGTAAAGCATAATTTGATACTTAAAAGTTGTTTGGTGCTCTTGTCAACTTTAAATCTTCTTTGCTGGTACACCATCTATACCAGTGTTTTCAGACTCGGGCCAGTCACAGAACCGGCGAGGCTACTGGGTAGAGTGTCAACAGGTCGGACCACTGGTTGGACTGGTTTGTTGACTTTAGTCAACGATTCAATAAAATATATTATAAATACTCAATTGTATAAGAAAATTCATAACTAAATACTCAATTGTATAAGTAAAGTCATAACTAAATACTCAATTCTTCAAAATCTCTAAATAAATATATCATACTAATATCACAACTTATCACTAAATTAGCAAACAAAATATTAAACAACTTCAAATCTAGTTCCAAATCTCTTTTTTTTTCCTCTGTTTTTTTTCCTCACTTTTCTTTTTTCTATTCTGAGTTCTACTGCCAGTGCCCGCATTTGTCTATTACTGCCTTTTTTTTTAAGTTAAGAAGCAGGGGCAAAAATGTAATTTAAAAAAAAGTAAACACCGGTCCAACTAGCGGATCGGGTTCCCAGAAACCCGGGCGAACCGACCGGAACCACCGGTTCGCCCGGAAGGGCTCAACAGCCTGTTTTTGGTGATGTGCCGTTCTAGTGCTGCTGCCGGTTCTCGGTCCGACCGGCCGGTCCGGACCGAGTCTGAGAACAATGATCTATACCAAAATTAAAAGAAGAAAAACAGAAGGGGGAAAGTCTTAAGATCAATATGCTTGGATACCATCGAGATAGAAACGAAAAAAATAAAAATAATTCTTCAGCGATTTGGCCGGATTCTAATGGCCATTTGACCTTATTCTTAACTTGTGGGCCCTAGCTGATTAGGTTAATAACTTTACAGGTGGTCAGAGAGAGTTATAAACTATAACATTAAATATGTAGAAGTGGCCATTGAAATTCTATTGAACCTTCTGTAGTATCAAGAGGCATCTATGTGTTAATTAAAAAGTGTTAATTATGAGTTGATGGAGTTATATATATATGTGCAATAATGAACTGAACCTTTGCAGGCGTACGGCCTCCTTTTTGTGTTTACCCAGTGGCCGGTAATACCCACATAATATGTTGGGAATTGTATTAATGATCCTGACACTTTTCTTTAAGTTGAACACAAACTTGCAATAAAAGTTGTTCTTAACAGGTTCTATCAAGAACCCCCATCAAACGACTATCACAACAAAAACTTATATTTTTAATATTGTGATGTTATCATACCTATATATCCGGTTATGGAGTGAATTACCGAAAACCTTTTTTGTAATATGATGTTTATATAAAGGAAATTAATTGAACTTTTGAAGTATGTCGCACGTATAAAACACTTTTGGGCATTTGTTTGTGGATGTAATTTTAATGCTAATGCGTGTTTTATTGCCTGAATAAAGGAAGATCTAATATTCAAAGATACATGATTGAAGATTCATGAATGTATTTTCTAGACTGAGTATTTTTCCAAAAAATAATAAAAAGTTTCACAAGTTGCAATAATATGAATCTTTCTGTCACTTATCAAATGCAGGAGAGGTCACTGCAGGATCAGAACAACATCTTAGCAAAGAAGGTCACAACAATTTCATTAAAATTGTTATATATATATATATATAGTACTATATTATATATACCTTGGTATCATAAATATTTGTATGATATTTATGTTTGTCATTTTATCTGAGAATAGATAAAAGAAAATGAGAAGCAGGAAAAAGAGGGTGGCACACAGCAACAACATGGCCAGGGTTTTGCACAAAATCAGTCCAACACTAATAATGTGCTTCTTCACCCTAACTCCCTTCCAATGAGGTACTCCTTTTTCCTCTCCTACAACTGAATCTTGATATTAACGTTGTGCTTCATGATAAGTTGAAGAAATTAAGTTAATTTGAAATTTTAAATTAGTGAATGAATTGTTAGGTGTTTAGAATAACATAGAAAAGATATAAAATATTTGGGGCTATTAAGGAAAATTGGAAGAGGACTTTATTGCAATAATGAAATGCATTTTTTGTATTTTGTATTACAAAAGGAAAGGCATGGCATGCAGAAGCTTGTTTATACTTGATTACAATTACATCCACTCCTCCCTTATTTATGGGATATATACATCACCGTCTTAATTAATATTATTGCACTTAAAAAACTTTTAATCATTTAACTTTTAAATAACTAATTCTAGAATATCTTGCGGGACAATTATAAAGAAATATCCCAACTGATTGATAGAAGTTTCTGATATTTTAGTGTTGCACATTATTTCTCAATTGACCTAGAATTTTCTGATTTTTCCATTGGGGGCAAATTAATTTTTTAACATGAATAAGAGGGTTAGCAAGTGCTTATAAAAGAGTTTATTTACTTATTGTACCAACATAAGAAGTTTTAATTAAAGTGTTTTCGTCGTTGCCTTTTGTTTGTGCTGGTCTTAAATAGTCAAAGAAATAAAGAAAAGCTAGAGAAGTAGATCATGTGGTGCTTTTGAAATTACTTTTGTAAGTATGATATTTTATTAGCTTTATGAAAACTTGTTAATTATGTTGCAAACAGCTGATTAATGATGTTAACAACTTTTAAAAAATATTTCAATAGTATTCTCCCAACTTTTAGACAAGAGTAATTTTAATCAGTTTTAAGCAAATTCAACAAATTTGTGGCTTCTATATGCTCTTGCTAACACCCCTAACTAGGGATGGGGAAGGGATGGGATCCCACGACGTGAGATCCCATGTCAAGGGATCCCACGTTGTGGGATTCGAAAACTCACTCCCGTTCCCGTCCCTCCAGTTGAAGGGATCCCTTGCCGAGGGATCCCTAACCAAGAGATCCCTTAATACTGAAAATTAGTCACTTTTTAACACTGAAAACTGGAGGGATTCCAGCGGGAATCCCTTCGATTTCCAGATTGTATCTAGCACAAAAAGTGTGCTTTTTTCTCCTTCTCCACTTTTTTCCCCGAATATTTCATCTTTAAAAGATGTCTTCTTTTCGACATTAATAACGAGTACCAACCTATTAACACGAATCACAATCCAATAACTAGCCCGAATCACATTCAAAAATCGCAATCTGCTATCACAAATCCCAAAAGAAAACCCATTGCGGCTCAAAACTCACAAGACACAAGACACAAGTCATAAATTGTCTAACCATTAGAAATAAATAAATATCACACTTTTAAATAACTAGCAATAAAACGTTGTCCAATTCCTAATATTTCTCATACGCACTCACATCACATGTGTTTTTTATTTTGCAACTAAACCCCCAATACACTACAAGATTTCAGCACTTTTCCCGACCGGAAACTCCCGACCGCAATGCGGTCGGGAGCAATCCCGACCGCAATGCGGTCATTATAAAGTTTACCGACCGATATGCGGTCGGGACATTTATTAAAACCATTCCCGACCGCATTGCGGTCGGTACAAGTTGTCCCGACCGCATTGCGGTCGGGAATACTCTGGGCGGGAAATTTCCCGCCCAGAGTGTCGCCCTAATCTCGGCCCAGCTGGGCCGCACAGTTGGGCCGAGACTTCCCGACCGCATTGCGGTCGGGAATACCCTTATTCCCGACCGCAATGCGGTCGGGAAAGTTCCCGACCGCGTGGCGGTCGGGAATATTAGGGTTTAGGGTTTAGGGTTTAGGGTTTAGGGTTTAGGGTTTAGGGTTTAGGCTTATTGGCGACCGGTACGCGGTCGGGAATAATATTCATATTCTTAATTTCACAATTTCGCTCTCAATTTTAGGTAAATTCGTTATTTAATGATCGAGTAAATCAGTATTAGTTATATATTACTAAAAATCTCAAAAAAAATTAAATTTAGTTGCACGTTGATGAATCGTTTGAAGTGTCGATTCATATTGTCACTTATAAATAGATTAGTATATATAGTTGCTAATAATGTAACTACTTACGATTATGTTAAACAAATGTTAACATATATATATATATCACAATTAGCCTCTCTATATTAACGTTCGTAACAAATGTTAATTGACAATTGTGAACTCCTATATACTACGTATGATTATTATAGGTATAACTCCAAACTAACTTAACTTATGCTCCGATAAACTATACTAATTTAATAATTAAAAGTACATTAAACAAACTAACTAATAGTGCAATTCATGAATTTAATGAGATTCTATAGTTATACTTAACAAACACATCAAGATTTTCCAAAATATCGAAAAAAGGTAAAATTTACTATTTTTCCCGACCGCAATGCGGTCGGGAATTGCCATTATTGCCGACCGCACGGCGGTCGTAAATAAAATTTAAAGGTATTCCCGACCGCATGCCGGTCGGGACTAATATTTAAAGGCATTTCCGACCGCCTTGCGGTCGGGAATAAAATTTAAACTTATTCCCGACCGCAGTGCGGTCGGTATGTCGCGAGTTTCTGGGCTGCAAAGTATTGCCGACCGAATTTCGGTCGGTATTTTTTGAAAAATTGGCGGTTTTTTGAAATTTTTGAAAAAATTAAACATTCCCGACCGAATATCGGTCGGGAATAATCGAAAAAAATGGCGGGACTTGGTGGGAAATTCAAATTTGACGAAAATTCAAAAAATTTCAACTTTTTCTATAAATACACTTCATTATTCTCCTCATTTTTCCATCTCCACACACTTTGTTCCTCTTCAAAAAAAATTTCAAACACTTTTTTCATATTCATACACTTTTTCAAAACCTTCTTTCTTTCAACTTCAAAATTAAAATTTTTCACTTCTTTATTCAAATTTTCAATAATCAAAAACTTATTTATTTTTTTTGTGTTTTAGACTAAGCAATGAATCAAAAATTTAATTATTACAAACACAAAAACTAAATAATATTTTTCAAATATTGCAAAATATTAAAAAAATAATATTCCGGTAATTTTATTACCGGGATATTTTTTTTTTTGTTCTGATGATTATTATTCCCGACCGCGAATCGGTCGGGAAATACTTGAATATTATTCCCGACCGGGCCTCGGTCGGGAATAACATGAATTTTAATCCCGACCACTTTGCGGTCGGGAATAGTCCCGACCGCTATCCGGTCGGGACAAAAATTCATATAATCCCGACCGCAGTGCGGTCGGGAATAAAATTCAAGTATTTCCCGACCGATATGCGGTCGGGAAATATTCCGACCGGTGTGCGGTCGGAATAATCGGTCGGCAAATTTCCGACCGCATGCCGGTCGGGAAAGGCGGTCGGGAAAAGTTCTTCCCGACCGAGCTGCGGTCGGGAAACTTTTCCCGACCGAAGCAACACCGACCGCGATTTTTCGACCGCAATGCGGTCGGGAAAGGGTCTTTCCCGACCGCAAATGGGTTATTCCCGACCGATTTTGCGGTCGGGAAAGACCCAATTTT
This sequence comes from Linaria vulgaris, assembly GCA_948329865.1. Classification (NCBI taxonomy): domain Eukaryota; kingdom Viridiplantae; phylum Streptophyta; class Magnoliopsida; order Lamiales; family Plantaginaceae; genus Linaria; species Linaria vulgaris. Next base: position 18,278,470 of record OX415250.1, on the reverse strand, counting down.
TTTGTAGTGATAAACCTAGTAATTATAGCTTATAAGAAATGGTGGGATTCCCTCCTCCCGTGGGAATCGGAGAATGACTCCCGTTCCCGTCCCTCGACTGGACGGAACCCCATCCCTCGTAGTCCCACCGCGAATGAGTGTGGCGAGAAATTTTCCCGCGGTAACATTTTCCGTGGGTAGGTATGGGTAAGGGAATTTCCCTTACCCGTTCCCACCCTACCCCTAAAATTGATTCCCTTGTGATGAGTGGTAGTGAAAATAGCTCTTACTTCATAATCATTTGCAAATATCAGGTATTTATCTTCAATTGATTGGTTTTAGTCCAAGATTTTAGCTTAACGGATTAAAATTATTAGGTGGAATATAATTTGGAAAATCTAATAAAAGCTAAAGTCTATCTTTTCTAACATAAATTATTATTGGAATTTGCAAAATCTTAAGAATTTCGTTGAGTTCATCAAATGTATTGCGACAGAAAAACCTTTTCTAAGCTCGAGTCTATTTTTCTAACATAAATTTAATTAAAAGTTATTTAACTTTTGAATACCTCCAACGTACAGTTACTCTTCACAAGAGTTTGCTAAAATCACTTTTGCTTAAAAGTTGTTTTACATATATATATATATATATATATATATATATATATATATATATATATATATACCACCACGGTCGCCAAGTAAAACAACTCTTGAGGTTTTCACTCTGTAGTTTATCAGGAGGTTTCTATTCCTGAATAACAGTTAGCTTTCATGTCCACACACACTGACATATATGGGTCAAAATAAATAAAGCAACAATCAGTTGAAGTTAATTTGGAAACAGTGGCAGGTTCCAGCAAACGGTGAGAGTCGAAGGCGGTGATCAAACTCGCGTGGCAAATTCCCAGACCCATGTTCCGCCGTGGCTCCTCCGTCACGTGGACCAATAATAGGCAAAATCTAGGCATATTCCGGCCAATTATTACTAATCAGACTTTAATTTCGTAAGAGGAATAACTAGCATGCATGTTGTACGCTGAATAAATCTATCGTCTAATGAGTAGTATATAATATGTGTCGCACATTTTGTCTATGTGGTGGTATCCAATTATTCGTTCACCAATGTATTCGTGATTTATTAAGAGGTTGTTATGTGAGAACTCAATATAAGAACCGATCCTTTTTCTTGGAACGAGTTCAGCGATTTTATTTTAAGTATAACTAATTAAGTTCGTACATCATCTCAACACCAATGACAATTGAAAAAGAAAACTCAGCAACTTAGGTCCTAAACATAAAACTAACACCTATACAACTATCAAAAAAACAAAAAAAAATTGGGTATCCTACCAAGTACGACAAAAGGCAGCAATTTTCGAAATATTGAAGCAGCGAGTAAATGTTCTGCTGGTAGCTTCACGCAGGAGCACAGAAAGCGGCATCACTTGTTGTTGATAGATCCTCATATTACGTTCTCTCCACAATAAGTGTATAAACTCAGTGACCATTGCCTTGAAGAATTTGTGTCGGGTTGCTCGTCCCTTTGAAACATGGCATATGTACTCCCGTACTGCTTCCCATGTACCAGCTGTAGTTGCCATGCCAAGCCAATGCAGCAGGGCCTTCCAAACTGGTTGATAGAGACGGAGCAGCTAAAGAACAAATTATCTAAATCCTCATTCACAGTACCACAAAACACACAAAGTGAGTCCACCTATATATGCATCTTTGACAACCTATCATTTATAGCAAGTCGTGCCTAACAAGCTAACCATAAAATGAATCTAGCTTTGGTTGTAGCTACATTGTTTAGAACAACCTCCCTCCAGTCCACTTTATCTCCAGTTGGACTTCGCAGTCCATACATTTCCTTCCTATCAAATGTATGTTGGTGCATTTGCAAGGTCCAATCACTTTGTTGTTCTACCAAAGTACGCATCATCAAGATTTTCCTAAACAGATGAGGAGAATCACTTGGTAGATCCATATGCATCAAGTCCTTATCCTTAATATAATAGTTATGCATCCTCCTTATCTATAATCTATCTTCTTCTTATGCAAAACCCATAGCAACTTGAGTATCGTCACTTTATTACAGCTAGGGAGTTGCACAAGCCCCAGCCCTCCCATTGCTCTAGGTTTACACAGTGATTCCCACACAACTAAGGCTCTATTAGAGCTTGAGACTTCACCAGACCAAAGGAACTTCCTGCAAATGGCTTCAATTGCAGTCATCATTGTTAACCCTAAAATTTAGATAAAAGAATTAAACGGATTACACAAAAGGTTAACCCTAAATCTAGGGATTAAACCAGAAGTGATAATGTCATCCTGATGATGAAGTTATACTCCCGATAAGAAGCCTCTCGAGTGTCACATGCCCGATGGCGGTACGACGTGGCACCCGAAGAAATATTAAAGCCCATCGGATGTCACTAAATCCGCTCGGTCATTGACCCGAAACAGTGTGACGTGACACCCGAAGAGGCACCGAAACATTCCTTGGAAAGTCACGATGAATAAAGAAAAGATATCAACGCGACATCGGAAAAAGAGTAAACCCCGATGGAACCGCGCGACTCTGATATCCATCAAGGCGCCAAGAGGGACCACAATGGACCACTGGTCCCAAAACGTGCGAGAATATCCCCTCATTGAACACTCTAAAGCCTAAAAAGCTATCGGACCATTCACCCCGATAAACAACGCCCCATTTGAAGTATAAAAGTCATCGGAGACGCAAGCCCGAGTCAAGAATGTTACCCTGTTGAAATCAAAAAGCCATCGAAGTATTAACCCTTAAAGAACTAATGCCTTATTGAAGATTGGAAACCGACGCGAGGACATAGCCCTACTTAAATGAAGACGCCCTTGGAACCCGCACCAGGTACAAACATATCTATCGGAGTGCCAATTCGAAGAAGACAACGCAAAATTCAACTACTGTCAGAACTACAAAAGTCTCAAACAACTGCTCGCCTTACCTTATGAACTTTTCCACGAAACCCATCCCATCGGAGAGAAGAAAGCAGAAGAGCCAGCTCATCGGAGTCTCTTGAAGTCATTGGAAAGGATAAAATTTATCCTAGTCAGCGCCTTGCCAATAGATATTCAAAACATTAGAATATATCTTCTTACACATGCATGAAGACACCTGTATACACATGCATCTCAACACCTGTATTTTTACATACACAATGACACCTACCCCTAAAAAAGAAACTCTATATAAAGGGAGGTGGTCGATTGGAGAAAATGGGACAAAAAAAAAGAAAAAACGAACATATAGAGACATATATTTTTACATAATAGAAAGGTTTAGAGTGGATCTTAGTGAGTAAAAAGAGGAATACTTTCGTAATTTTCCCGTTGTGTTGCTTTTTGAACCACGGACAGGGCGTTCCAACACAAAAATAATTTAGTTAATTAGGGAATAATTCCAAACCTGTTAATAAAATGGAATCGTCTGTGGGAACGCCATAGAATCTGTCTTCGAGCGTGCTCAGCTAGTAAAGCCTACGATGGAAAATTTATTCGACAGTGAAAGCCATCCCGCCTATCAAGGCGACTCGGAAGAAACAGTGTCAAATCACCGACCCGATGAGAGGGATTTCATTAATATTCGTCGATCCGTCTTCGAGAAGCTAGTGGAAGCCACCACTCGGATCAACCCGCGGGGGATGGAAAACCCTCGGGAATTTCTTCCCGAATTCCCCCATCAGGGAAACTACGCATCAGAAAAAGGCGAACTTTGCACGAGGAGAAGCCCTACCCCTATCTCGTGGTATCAAGAAACTCCTCGGAGATCACGGAGGCGCTATGACTACCCGGAAACCCCGATAGTAAACCAAATGAAAGGAAGACGCACCCCCCCCCCCCCCCCGCGTATCGCCCTGAACTTCTCACTTCTATAGGCGAGGGCCAAACCCTATGGGAAGAACTCGAAGGCCTACGGAAGGAAATGAGCGATATTAAGAAGACTATGGGCCCCAAGGAGGATCCGACGTTCAAAACCTCGGGGATGCGGCCTGTCAACATACCGTTGTATACAGGAGAAGCGGAATGAAGAGATCCGCAGGAACACATCCAATAATACCTGGTGAGAATGGATATATCTTCCGCCCCCGACCATGTCCTTTGCCGCGTGTTCCCTGTTACCCTCGGAGGGCGAGCCCAAGCTTGGTTTATCCACCTTCCGCCTAACTCCATAGTCGACTTTGACCGATTGGCCCACCTCTTCATCAGACAGTTTGCCTACAACCGGCGATACCCCAAATCCGCCACACATTTCTTCACAGTCAAGCAGCAGAAGGATGAACCCCTGCGAGGGTATATAAAACGCTTTACTGATGAAGCGTTAGATGTTCCAAACGTTAGTCCGACTATTATGGCCGATATCTTGATACAAGGTCTCCGAGCAGGAGACTTCTTCCGATACCTCATGGGAAATCATTTTACGGACATGAATGAACTCATGCAACAAGCCGAAACTTACATTCTTATGGAAGAAGCAGAAGGTACGAAGAGGCGTATGGAGAATGATGAGAATGAACATCACAAGCACGATGAGCGAGATACAAAGATCAAAGAAAAAGGCAAGGAAAATGAAGGAAAATCCCCCAACGCAAAAACGATGGTGGTGTGGTGAAAAGGTGCCTCCGATGACTCTCGCCCCCGTGGAGGTACTCAATGTAATAAGAGGTAGTGAGGAGGTACGATGGCCGCGGTCGACCAAATTCCCCGATAGAGAAAAAAGCACGGGTAAGTACTGTAAGCTCTCTGGTCCGAGGAAGGCACGATCACATCATATTCATCAAAATCCAAGTTATACTCCGCAAAAAGAGTCGATACGGAACCCCTATACTCAGTACTCACGGCGGACCCAACACGCCCTCGGCCTATCAACCTTGAAGGGTTAAGAGGGATCAAATCAAATTCTGAAAACTCATCGGCGAGAGAATACGGCTCCCTGCCCATGAATATTCCCCTAAGATGGCCCATCCGGCGAGAATCCGCATGGGAATGCCTATGAGCCACTCTCGATGAAGAGATCGTCGCGGGGGCCGCTCGATTTCCAACAAGACTATCCATCGGCCCATGGGAAGAACCCTCCGAGGAGACAGCACGGACCCCTGATGGTATAGAAGAATTCCGAGCAGAGTTCCGAGAAGAGCCACACGATGAAATGAACCCTCCTCGCCTATAATACGGAGGCATCATGATTCCAAGTAAATTTTCTATCCCTCTCGTACTTAGTCTGAAATTGTCGATATAACTGCGAAACTCTCAAGAGTTGGCTTTATGAAAGTAGCTTTGCGAAAGAGATCATAGGCTTATTAAAACTGAAATGGATTTTCAAAATAAATATAAGTATGACTATTAACATGCCTATATTTATACTTATGACTAAATCCTTAATAAGAAAGAGAGCTTGAGCTATCTAAATCATACATATGCTTATAACACGTGTCAAAGAACACCCTACTTAGGGATAAATGCCTTTTAAACTTACCATGTGAACCGACACGTCCTGCTAAGTTACACACTTAGTAAGCAAGGAAAAGATTTTGACTCAATCTTATCTCCTTAATTAAAGGAACAAATCTAAAATATTTACGAAGGCGGATAGTTCATTATTATATCGAGTTAACAGATAGATAGGTAAAAATAGAGGGATAACAATCGTTTCTTTGCAAAAAAATCGAGAGAAAGTCCTCGGAATACATTCCCCATCGTAGAAAATAACAACAAAGCATTAAAACTTCTGAAAATTCGGAATTTTGAAATTTAAAGTTAAACTAAAAAGAAAAAATAAGGAAAGCAATATCCTAATCTACACCCCAGTGGTCGGAAGAGTTGGAGCGGAAGTGGTGGAAGTAGTCCCCTCGGGAGGCAAAGTAGTCGGAGCCAGACGGGAGGTTGGCGATAATATCCCTCCGGAACCACTATGCCCCGGACTCATTACACTCACGGACCTCATCGGAGAAGGTGCGGGAGAAGTCCGAGGCAACAGCAAACTGGTAAACCTCTCGAAAAGGACGCGGACTTCGTCGGAACTAGGCTTCTTCAACTGACGAACGTTGAAGGCCTTGTGAAAATCTACATCTGGCCGCACCAACCCTTTAGCTATCTTCGCGCATTCCAGGTAGGCCCACAATGTATGACCCATGGAGAGCTCTTGATGTTGCTTCCCTAAAGACTCCGAGCACTGTCTCGAGGATTCCTGTTGAGCGAACTTAACCGCTACGTCCACCCTTGCTTGCACTTCCTCGGGAGACATGGCTACCGCCAATTTCCCCTCGGCCGATTCCGCCCGATCAAGAGCAAGGCCCAATTGCTCCTAGAGAAGCGTAATCTGGGCCTAGAAAGCCTTCTTCGAAGCTGCCAACTTCTCGTACGAAGCCTCAAAACTCTTCATCACCTCCTTCTGCCCCTCCAGCTCCTTCTGACCCTTCTCCCACAAATACTCGATATCGGATATCTTCGTTCGAAGAATATCCATCGCTGTTTGTTCTTCCCGTCCCTTTGAAAGGAGAGACGCCACTTGCGCCCAGAGAACCTTCACTTCATCCTCATCCCTCCGATGGCCCTGTTCTATCAGGGGAAGAGTTCCTAATAGAGTTAGAAAAGGATGAACAAAAAGGAAAAAGTAAAAAGAAAGGCAGAATCAGAACTTACCATGAGCCCTATCCAGTTAAGGCAGGTATGCATAAAATGGAATCCATCAGCAGCCGGAGTAGTGGAAGAAGCGAAAAAACGAAGGATCTGCTGAAAACCCTCCTCCAAAGACTGCAGTGAAGGCAAGTCCTCCAAACCAATGGCGCTATAGGGACCCACAAAAGTAATACCCCTCGGAGAAACGGTCACAGGAACACTAGTCCTCGGAAGAAGGGTCGCCTGGGTAGGAGTGACTATATCGGCATCGATAAACAAAGCCTGGTGAACCCCAGCAGCAGCAGAAGGACCTGCCTCTCCAAAGAACGAACCCAGAAGCTCAACTTTAATGCCCAGTTGAGACGAATCACTCGGCCGCACTTTAGACAACCCTGCAACCTCCTCGGAGTCGCCTAACAAAGCTTCCAAGCTAGGCCCAAGGAGTTGGGCCAACAAGTCCTCCCCTATAAAGACCACAGAGATAAGTTCGAAAAGATAAAAAGACATTAGATAAAAATGAAGAAGGGGGCTAGGGACCACTACCTGGAGAAGAAACTCTTTCTTCCTTCACCATCATAGCCTTCCCTTTATCCATTGCGGCTGAAAGAACAGGTTCCCTAAGTATCCTAAAATTTAAGTACTCAAGACAAGACGCAAAGAGAAAAAACTTACCAAGTGAAGAGGGCTCGAAAATCCAGTTCGCCTCAAGTAAAGGAGAAGGGGAAGGATCATCGGAAGAAAGGAGCACCACCTCGGACGAAGCGGTCACTGAATCTCCTCCGGCAACCCTCGGAGATGGGCTCTTTTCCACGGGAAAACCTTCCTCTGGCGCAAAATCTCCCCCAAAAACCCTCGGAGAACTCCATGTAGCTGAACCTGAACCTCCTGGTAGAACCAGGGCTGACCTGAGATCTATGATAGCCAGAGGAACCACCCCGTAAATCACACCATCCTCTCCTATGACAAACGGTGCATGATCCTCCTCCTCCTCTTCCTCTTCCACGGGAGCCATATCTGTGTCCTCAGAAGTACTCTCCTCCTCATCCCCCTCCTCGGGAACATCATACGCACCACTAGATGAACGGGTCAAGGATTTGACCACTCGGAGCCGGAACTATGTGACGCCATGATTAAGGGATCAGAAGGACCCTTGGCCGAAAAATAATTCGACAAAATTCCTCCTGCAAACCCCCCAAGAAATACGTAAGGATTACGAAAGGTAAGAATTGCTCAAAAATAACATATATAAACAAAAGAAAAACCACAACTACTTACGGAGATGAATCAACCCCTCTGAAGTAAGCACCAACGGCTCGGGAATAGCAGCATCAGTGAACACCACACGATGCAATCCTGAAACCTCGTATATAATACCAAAGTCCTCCGACTCTATCAGAGACTTTTGCAGAATTACAGGAGCAAAGCTCATCCCCAAATCCAAAGAAGGCATCGGAACCTTAGCCTCCCTCCAGACAAAGGGAATATCCCACTTACCCTCCGCCGGCTTCACAAAGAAGTACTTGTCCTTCCAAGTACTGTGAGAACTAAGAGTCTCACCCAGTATCTTCTTTGAAAAATTCTTGGAACTATCCCGATGGCGAAAATGATAGAAAGGAGCACCCCCAGGAGAAATCGCCATATCAAAAATAAAGAAAAATCTATCTACAGTACAACTCAACCCTTTCGCCTGACACCAAAACACAAAAATGTAAAGAGCAGCAAAACTGTTCGGAGTTACCTGGCTTGGACAGACGTTACACGCCTTGAAAACCTCACAGAAGAAGGGAGGCATGAAGGAATGCCACCCAAACTTCATCTGGGCGAAGTACACTGTAAGATAACCCATCGAAGGATTATGGGCCCTCTCGTCCGCCTTCGGAATCTTGAACGTCATATTCTTTTGATACACTCCCAGACTTTTAAAAAGGGTTAACACTTGTTTTCGAGCAACTATGCTCGCCGTCGTTCCGACCTTCTGCAGATTACGATTATCAACCTTTTTGATCTTCGAAGCCCTAGCTTTCTTTGAAGGAGTAGCCTTACTCTCCCCCTTTCTCTTCCGAGTACGTGCAGCAGGACCACCTGCTGCAACTCCGCTAGTAACCACCGGTAAATCGGGTGCGGAAGTGAAAGCCACGACCTCGGAGGCGGCGGTAATAGGATCAGTAGATGCAGAAGACGCCATGGTGTTGGGGAAAAGGAGAATTGAAAGAATTTACAAAGAGTTTGAAAGAGCCCGTAAAACTAAGTAGAGAGCCGAAAGAATTTTTGCTAAAAAGAAGAGAATAGCTTTGAATCGTGAAGAAGAAGAATGAATAGTGAAGAAGGGGTTGAAGCTATTTATAGGAACACGTTGAAGAACGTGGAGCAAATTCTAAGCCCCACGTAGCCCACTCAGCGGACGCGTGCCGCACGCGCGGTCAACTAGCTATTAGAAGCTTCCAACGGTCGGATGAACAGTGATTTGAACGGCGTAACATTCGAAAGCAGGCCGTTACACCATTAACGGTAAAGATCGTTACCCTCCCACAACTCAGCACAATAAATATCCCGTCACTCACCCAAAAATCACGCTACAAGGGTAAGAAAGTAATTTCCTTACAATATTTCTGTGATATACATAAATGGCATCTACACCCCTCGTAAAATCGTCAAAAATTAAATACGACTTAGAAGAAAACTAGAAAAGGCCCTTGCCTCGCAGAGGCCACGAAATGAAATTTCCCTCGTCTCTGCGAGAGCGATCAAAATTTAGGGGGGGTGGTGTTAACCCTAAAATTTAGATAAAGGAATTAAACGGATTACACAAAAGGTTAACCCTAAATCTAGGGATTAAACTAGAAGTGATACTGTCATCCCGATGATGAAGTTATACTCCTGATAAGAAGCCTCTCGAGTGTCACATGCCCGATGGCGGTACGACGTGGCACCAAAAGAAATACTAAAGCCCATTGGATGTCACTAAATCAGCTCGGTCACTGACCCGAAGCAGTGTGACGTGACACCCGAAGAGGCACCGAAACGTTCCTTGGAAAGTCACGATGAATAAAGAAAAGATATCAACGCGACATCGGAAAATGAGTAAACCCCGATGGAACATCACGACTCTGATATCCATCAAGGCGCCAAGAGGGACCACAATGGACCACTGGTCCCAAAACGTGCGAGAATATCCCCTCATTGAACACTCTAAAGCCTAAAAAGCCATTGGACCATTCACTCCGATAAATAACGCCCCATTTGAAGTATGAAAGTCATCAGAGACGCAAGCCCGAGTCAAGAATGTTACCCTGTTGAAATCAAAAAGCCATCGGAGTATTAACCCCTAAAGAACTAATGCCTTATTGAAGATTGGAAACCATCGGAACACGCCTCACGAAGACTCCGACGCGAGGACATAGCCCTACTTAAATGAAGTCACCCTCAGAACCCGCACCAGGTACAAACATATCTATCGGAGTGCCAATCCGAAGAAGACAATGCAAAATTCAACTGCTGTCGGAACTACAAAAGTCTCAAACAACTCCTCGCCTCACCTTATGAACTTTTCCACGAAACCCATCCCATCGGAGAGAATAAAGCAGAAGAGCCAGCTCATCGGAGTCTCTTGAAGTCATTGGAAAGGATAAAATTTATCCTAGTCAGCGCCCTGTCAATTGATATTCAAAACAGTAGAATATATCTTCTTACACATGCATGAAGACACCTGTATACACATGCATCTCAACACCTGTATTTTTACATACACAATGACACCTACCCCTAAAAAAGAAACTCTATATAAAGGGAGGTGGTCGATTGGAGAAAAGGGTACAAAAAAAAGAAAAAACGAACATATAGAGACATATATTTTTACATAATAGAAAGGTTTAGAGTGGATCTCAGTGAATAAAAAGAGGGATACTTTCGTAATTTTCCCGTTGTGTTGCTTTTTGAACCACGGATAGGGCGTTCTAACCCAAAAATAATTCAGTTAATTAGGGAATAATTCCAAACCTGTTAACAATCATCTTCTTTGAAAAAATTAAAATGTGACTCCAATATCCCTGTATAGCATACATAACACTTTGTATAAGTTGAACTCTTCGTCCATAACTTAGAGACTTAGTGGACCGATGCTTTCCCCTAGCTACCATCTTTTCAAGCAATTGTTTAAACTGCTGCACAGACAACCTTTTAGCATTAAGATGTATCCCTAAGTATCTGAATGGCAAACTCCCTCTTGCAAATGGGCATATGAGCTAGAATATGTGTCGTTGTATCACCTCTCACACCCCCGAAGTACATTTCACTCTTCATGTTGTTTGATACCAATCTTGAAGTTTGACTAAACAGATCAAACTTATCCAATACTTTTGCAACATAGCCCAAATTGCCTTTAAAAATGAATAGCAGATATTTTCAAATGATAAGTGAGTGATTCTTTGCTCAGAACGTCTTGGATGATACTTAAATTGTCTATGATTCTGCAATGAGAGCATATTTCTAGACAAATACTCCATGTTAAGCACAAAGAGGAATGAGGATAGGGGATCCCCATGCCTAAACCTCTTCTTCCCACAAAAAAAGGCTCCAAAAATTCCCTATTTAAGTAGACTTGATATGAAACTGTACTAATACAAGACATAATCCACTTCACAAACCAGTCTGGGTAACCATACCCTCTTAGCAGTTGCTCAACAAACCCCCAATGCATTAAGTCATATGCTTTCCGCAAGTTCATCTTAATAATACATCTTTGAGAAAGCCTAGCTACTCCTCCCATTTGTGCTAGTTAATGTGTGTAATGTGTGGTGTTTATGGTAACCCTATATTTTAATTTATAACACCAAGCAGACTGGTAGTTATAGTTAACATGATATCCAAGGTGATATGCGAAGCAACCAAAGGATATTTTGTACTTGTGTTTGACTTAGGGGTAGGCGGTCCAGTTAAATCGAGTTGTTGGTGTTGTTTTCTAAGGAGGATGCATTTTTGGTTCTTTCTAAAGGCAATCCATTCACCGAACCATTTAAGATGATTCGGTTCGATTTAAAACAGCATCAATTTTGTTTAACCAAGCTGGTTTTGGCTGTTACTTTTTTTTTTTACCATAAAACGTGAAAAAAAAATATAATAACATTGTTAACCCAAAAATAAAATAAAGAAGATTACTCTTACTCGGAAAAAACAATAAATGGACAATACTATTGTCACGAGTACCTCCGATGAGATGTACCTATAAAGAAAACCCCTCGGAGGATTGCCCTACCTTTCAGTCACTGACCCGAAAATGTTTACAAGAGCACCCGAGGAGGAACATAAGTGTCCCTTGGAAAGTCAAACGGTGAATAAAAAAACAGATATCAGCACGGCATCAGAAAAAGAGCGAACCCCGATGGACTCGTACGACTCCGATATCCACCAATGCGCCAAGAGGGACCACAACGGACCCCGAGTCCCATGAACTTACAAGAAAACTTCCTTGCTGAACACTCCTCGGAAAAGACGACCCTCGGACCATCGCCCGAGGACTCATTCTCGGAGAAAAATCAGAAGTAAATAACAGAGTACCCATATAACATATTCCGAGGACTTAGATGAAAAAATACCATTTCAAAATGAGCAAATTCAGCCCTCGGAGATCATATTTAACTCTCGGAGATTATACCACGCCCTCGGAGATCAAATTATGCCCTCGGAGATTACTCCTGATCATTGAAGAACGGACCCAAATCAAGAAAGAGAAAAAGAGTCCCTCGGAAGAATAGCTCTATCAAAACAATCCACATCAAAGGCCCTCGGAGCTATCAAAAGAGATGGAGATTAAATCTAGTCAACGCTTAGTCGATAAAAGATAAACTTTATCCTTATTTTAAACACCTGTATCAAGGTAACGACAACACCTGTCCTTACCAAAGCACATGCACAATAACACCTGTCCCTACCAGAGTCTATATAAGGGGAGGTGATCCGTAGAAGAAAAACAACCTAAGATAACTCAGTTTACTTACTACAACTTGACATTCAAATACATAAAAAGAAAGAGAGGAGGAAAAGTTCAGTGAATAAAGGAAGGGAATATTCTTGCAGCTATTCTTATTATTTCCACTTGTCATTGCCTCTGAATCACGGACAGGGCGTTCCGACCCAAATAAATATCTTCCGTTAAATAGGGAATAATTCCAAACACGTTAACAAAGTGGCGCCGTCTGTGGGAACGCCATAATATCTGTCCTCGAGAGAATTCAAGCAGATGTCAGCTAGGATGGACGATCTTTTCGAAAGTGACAACCTTCCTTTCTCGAACAGCGACTCAGAAGAAACTTTGTCCAATTACGAACCAGGTACTAGAGATTTTATTAATATTCCCCGATCTGTTTACGAAAGACTTATAAATGCTGCACGAACACCCCGGAGGAATGAACCTATCGGACACGCATCCTCTGTGCTCTTCGATAATGGGAATTCCCCCTCGGAGGGAGATGTACCTCCGATGGCGTGGAACCCAAATTCGAATCCTTGGCAACGAGAATCCCGACAGATGCCTCGAAGGTATGTGTGTCAGGAAAGAATTCCAGAGAGGGGTAGAGAAGAAATTTCTCGCCCCTCGGAGTATCGAGGAGAGGTTGAACATTCCTTATGGGGAATGATGGATGATTTACGAAAAGAATTAGGTGACCTAAAGAAGACCATGGTCCCTGAAGAGGACCCTACATTCAAGACCACTCTTTTCATTCCCGAAATCGCTTCAGCTTCTATCCCCTCGGGGATGCGACCTGTCAATATCCCATTATACACTGGAGAAGCTGATGGAAAGGACCCACAGGATCACATTCATCAATATCTGGCCGGAATGGACCTCTCTTCTGCCCCTGACCACGTGTTATGCCGCGTGTTTCCTGTTACCCTCGGAGGGCGGGCCCAAGCCTGGTTTACTCACCTTCCACCTTGTTCCATTACGAGCTTTGATCGATTAGCCCATTTGTTCGTGCGACAATTCGCCTGCAATCGAAGGTACCCTAAATCTGCCACACACCTATTCACTATTAAACAGAAAAAAGGTGAAACCTTACGAGAGTATATAAAGCGCTTCACGGATGAAGCACTTGATGTTCCCAACGTTAGTCCGACCATTATGGCGGACATATTAACTCAGGGACTCCGAACGGGGGATTTCTTCAGATACCTTATGGGAAATCGGATCACGGACATGAATGAACTAATGCAAAAGGCAGAAATCCATATCTTGATGGAAGAGGCAGAGGGAACAAAAAAGCAAATGGAGCAGGAGGATAATGAACACCTAGAGCGCGTCGAGAAAGAGGCAAAGGCTAAAGAAAAGAATAAGGAAGGAAAATCTCTTCAGCGCAAGGACGAAGGAGGAGTGGTTAAGAAGTTCCTCCGACCCGTGCACCTACCTCCGATGACTGTTACCCCACCAGAAGTGCTCAATATAATGAGGGGTAGCAACGAGTTACACTGGCCCAGACCGACTAAATTCCCTAACCGAGACAAGGACACGGGGAAATATTGTAAGTACCATAAAACTTACGGGCACACTACGGAAGAATGTACTACCCTTCGTTTAGAGGTGCTCTGCCTATTAGAAATAGGGTATTTGAAGAATTACCTCAAGGAAAATAACCCCGAGGAGCCCAAAGCTCATGTTTGGAAGAGATCACGAAGAGAGGAGGAAGAACAAGAAAGGGAAGAAAGGATACTTAGTCGAAAGTCACGAGAAGGGACAACTGGACGTCTCCGATCCCAAGAGAGAATTAAAGATTGTCGGCAAAATTCACGAGAGAAAACGACAGGGTATCAGAGTTTGCCTCCTCCACCTAACTCTTACAAAAACAACCCCCCAACAGGGAGAACGATCAATATGATTGAAGGGGGTGAAATTTCCATGACACCTCAGGGTAAAAAGAAGAAATATTTGAAAGAAGCCCGACGAGCAGAACAAGGATTGTCTGTCTGCTCCATTCAAGGATCAAATCTGCCTAGCATCACTTTTGGGCCCGAGGATCTTATGGACGTAATATACCCTCATGAAGATCCATTGGTTATTTCTGCTATCATCTACGGGTATGAGATCCAACGGATCCTTATAGATACGGGTAGCTCCGTGGATGTACTCTTCTTACCTACCTATCTGGCTATGAGGTTGAAACAAGAAACATTGGAAATCGTTGAGGTCCCGCTAGTAGGATTCTCAGGAGAAGCCTGTCAAACCCTCAGAACTGTTACTCTGCCAATGTCATGGGGGAAAGGAGCCCTTCGAAGAACGGAATCTATTAAGTTTTGGGTAGTGGAAGCTTCCTCACGAACATATAATGTCATCTGCGGAAGACCATCTATTCGGGCCTTTGAGGCTATCCCCTCCACTCTGCATCTTAAAGTGAAATTCCCCACTTCTTCGGGAATCGGAGAAGTCCGAGGAAGTCAGTCGAAAGCCAGAGAATGCTGCATGAATGCCATTCCCTCAGAAGAGAACGAACACTCACTCGGAAAGAACAAAAAGTGTAAAACCGAGGAAACACGAGTCCAACCTGTGGAAGAGTTAAAAATGGTGGAATTAGTAGAAGGAAGCCCCGAGAAAGTAATCAAAATCGGCACCCATATGGCTCCAATCATAGAAGGTCAACTGATCTCTCTCCTCAAACAGTTTCATCACCTCTTTGCATGGGAAGGTGGACCACCCGGGCGAATCAGCAATAAGGTATGCCAACACTTTCTTAACGTAAATCCCGGGGCTAAACCTGTCCAACAGAAGAAAAGGAAAATGGGACCCGAGCGCAACAAGATTATCCGATCGGAAATACAACGCCTTCTTAGTTTGAAGCAAATTCGAGAAGTCATTTATCCCGAATGGCTAGCTAATGTCGTGCTAGTACCCAAGCATGGAGGAAGATGGCGAATGTGTGTTGACTTTACCAACCTTAATGAAGTCTGCCCAAAAGATTGTTATCCCTTACCGAGCATAGATCAGCTAGTTGATTCTACCGCAGGGTGCGCGCTACTATCAACTTTAGATGGAGACCAAGGGTATAACCAAATCCCAATGGAGACTATTGACCAAGATAAGACCAGCTTCATCACAGATGCAGGCACATTTTGTTATTTAGTTATGCCATTTGGGCTGAAGAATGCGGGAGCTACCTACCAAAGGTTAGTAAGTCTTATGTTCACAGGACTTATTGGGAAATCAGTAGAGGTTTACGTAGATGATACTGTAGTTAAAAGTAACACTGCCGAAGAACATCCCGAGGACCTACGGAAAGCGTTGGTCATTATGAACAACTTTGGCATGAAAGTTAACCCTCGGAAGTGCTCTTTTGGTATCCGAGGAGGAAAATTTTTGGGATTTATGGTTACGGAGAAGGGAATCGAAGTAAACCCCGAAAAAGCAGAAGCTATCATGGGATTGCCTACCCCTAGGACGGTGAAAGATGTCCAAAAATTAACTGGAAGAATGGCCTCGTTGAGTCGATTTGTCTCCAAGTCTGCAGAGAAAGGGCTTCCCTTCTTCAAGATACTTCGAAATGTCAAGGAATTTCAGTGGACCCCTCAATGCGAGGAAGCTCTCGAAGAATTGAAAAGATATATGTTGAAACCACCTTTGCTGGTAAAACCTATACCCCAAGAAGAGTTGTTTCTGTATTTATCAGTCGGAGAAGAGGCTATTAGCGCTGCCTTAGTCAAAGAACAGGAGGGAGAACATCACCCGGTATATTACGTCAGCAAAACCCTCCTCGGAGCCGAAACCCGATATACCCTAACTGAGAAACTAATTCTAGCATTGGTTACTACGGCTCGTAAGCTACGTCCCTACTTTCTATCTCATCCAATTACCGTGCTAACTAAGCACCCCCTGAGGGCAATTCTTAACAAGCCTGAATCATCAGGAAGACTGATAAAATGGGCCGTAGAGCTTACTGAGTACGATATTTCCTATGCTCCGAGACCATCAATCAAAGCGCAAGTTCTGGCGGACTTTGTAACAGAACTTACGAGCATAAGACCCGAGGAAAAGGAGCCACGATGGCATATATATGTAGACGGATCCTCGGTAAGTACACATGGGGGGCTGGAATAGTTTTGGTAAACCAAGAAGGGGAGGAGGAAAGACTTCATTTTGCGGTTAGAATAGATTACCCCCTTTCTAACAATGAAGCCGAGTATGAAGCTCTCCTTATCGGTATGAGACTAGCAAGGGAAGGGGGAATGAAGAGAGTACTCCTCCATAGTGACTCCCAACTGATTGTTCAGCAAATTAAGGGGTCATATGAGGCAAAGGAAGAAAGAATGCAAGAGTACCTCCGAGTTGTTCGTCAAAGATCCGAATGGTTTGAAGAGTATGATATAATTCAAATTCCCCGAAAAGAAAACCAAGAGGCGGACGCTTTGTCCAAAATGGCTACACAAACAGCTGCAATACATACTCGGAAGATTACTCTACTGCATGTCAATGAATCTGAAAAGAGCGAAGGCCAAGAGGTGAATACCATTTCAGATCCCTCATCTAGCTGGGTGACCCCTATCAAAGCCTATTTGCAGAATCCCGAGGGATACTCCTCGGACAAGAATATTCAGCGAATGATGTTCAGAAAAACCCTCTGATACTTCCTCAAAGACGGGATACTCTTCCGAAGGACATACTCATGCCCCCATGCTCGATGCCTTAATGAAGAGGAGGCACAACTAGCTTTAGCAGAAACTCACGAGGGGGTATGCGGAAGCCATACCAGCAGTGAAAGCATGGTCGGACGCTTGATCCGACAAGGCTATTACTGGCCCACAATGACCAAAGACAGCAAAATCCATGCCGAAAGATGTAAATCTTGCCAAGCATACGCCCCTCGGACCCATCAACATACAGCTCCTTGGGAACCCCATTTGAGCCCTTGCCCATTCTCCAAGTGGGGTATTGATATACTGGGACCTCTTATTCCCGATGCCGGTCAAAAGAAATTTCTATTAGTAGCCGTTGACTACTTCACCAAATGGGTGGAAGCGGAACCCCTGGCTAGAGTAACTGCAAGGGCAGTCATCAATTTTCTCTGGAGGAGTATTATTTGTCGCTTTGGTGTCCCTCGGAGCCTGGTAAGTGACAACGGTTTGCAGTTTACTGACCAAGGATTACAAAAATGGTGCGATCATTGGGAGATAAAACATCGATTTGCCTCCGTGGGATACCCTCAAGCAAATGGCCAAGTAGAAAGAACCAACAGAACCCTCTTGAAGAACATGAAGGCCCGGCTTGATTGGCATAAAGCTAAGTGGGTTGAGGAGATACCCGGGATATTGTGGGCCTATCGGACCACGCAAAGTGTTGCTACGGGCGAAACCCCTTTTAGTCTATCCTACGGGTGTGAAGCTGTTTTGCCCTCGGAGGTCTCCATAGAAAGCTGGCGAGTCAAAGAATACGAGGAAGTGGCCAATGGCTCAAACTTAGCCCTTGCCCTTGATCTTCTCGAAGAAAAAAGAACCCGAGTCGCCCTCCGAATGGAAGAATACAAGACTCGGATGTCACGATATTACAATACCAAGGTAAAACCCCGAACCTTTCAAGTTGGAGATTTAGTGATCAAACGAGTCGAGGCCTCTAAGAATGTGGGTAAACTAGATCCACGATGGGAAGGACCCTACAAGATAGTGGAAATTGTGGGACCGGCGACTTATCGGCTTGCCACCTCCGAGGAGGCAATACTTCGCAACACATGGAACGCAAGCAATCTTAGGAAGTACTATGCTTAATGTAATAATCATGCATGAATAAAAAGAGTGTTCATATACGAGGGGATATAGTACAAAAAAGAGTTGTCCGACAGAATGATGGCTCTATATATGAGACATCGAGACAACCCGATAATAATAAAAACCCTCTGTATTATGAACTAAACTATATAACATTCATCTACAAGCTAAGACCCTCCCATGGGACGTTTTCCCTCTCTGATGAGTCTTCTGCGCTAAGAGAGAATGGGTCATCACAGAACACAGTTCCGATCGCAAAATCTCCACTAGGTGAAGGTAGAAACTCCTCGGAGACTTGACAGATGTTGAGTTCCGGAAGGAGCAAGCCCGAAGGGAACTCTGGCAAAGCTTGTACGGCGTCTTGGCACAATTTATAGCCTATATGCACTAAATCACGCATCTCACCCCGAAGAGACTCACGGGGATTAGATGGACCCACCACCTCCAGCACAGCTTGGACTCGGGCCATAACCACCTCTACCGCATGAGAACGAGTTATTCCCAGCAACTGCTGACTCAAGGCATCTCTCTCCATCGTAACATGTGTTAGTTGCTCCTCCGAGGACCGCATTTGGCCACGTAACACCTCAATGCTCCTCCCTAAATTCAATACACGAGCTCTTTCAAGCACTAATTGGCGTTCTAATTCCCACGCCTTATCCTTATCGGATTGTAACGCATGGATATGAGTCTCCTGAGCGGACTCGTGAACTTCCTTCAAATGAGTTATCTCCACTTGAGCCTCCAAGAGACCTTGCTCTAACTCGTCCCGACGACGGTATACCAAACCTGGATCTGAAGAAGAGCTTCCGTAAGAACCAAGAGCATCCAACACCATATAAATCTGGTCAAAAAACAAAGCAAGGGGCATCAGACCGGAAGACAGGTTAGTATTAAATAAAATGAATAAATACCTCACACAGGTCTTTACAGGCTAAATCCTGGAGAACGGGTACCGAAAGGGCTTTTATCAGTTCACAATCTGTTACGTTCAATAAACCGCTGAGAAAGTTTCGGCAAAATCCCACCTCTGATCCAAGAAGAGAAACATCCCGACTATCCCCGGGGGAAGAGTTCTCCCGAGGGAAGGGTGCTCCTCGGGCGGTGGTACAGGAATACGATCAGGGATATCTTCCCGGGGCGGCAAGACCTCTGTGCCAGGGGAGAGAAGATACTCCTCTAACACGCTCACCATGGCAGGGCTACGAGGACTAGGCTGTGACACTATAGGATTCCCGTGAAAATCTGTTGGGGAAAGAACCGCTATCGTATCTGACGGCCCCGGAGGAATTATATAACTGACTGGGGGGGGCTGCTACAGGTTTCTCCTCCGAGGAAATCTCAACCATGCCCTCATTCACGAGAGGAACGGAATTACCAATCTCCACCATTCCGGGACTACCATGCAATGCTCTCCCAAGGAAAACTTCGGTAGAAGACCCGAGGGAAAATGCTCCCATCTCCGCTCCTGCAAAAGATATTAGTAGGAAAATGGTCCGAGGGCACTTATAAAATTTACAAGTTAAAGAATGATTAATAGAACTTACGAAAATGAAAGTTACTGTGAAGAGGACGAGAAACAGGAGTATATCCCTCCACCACCTCTTGTAAACCTGCCAAAATCAAGGCTTCGGGGAAATCCAGTAGCCCGGATATATCATAAGAACCAGAGAAAAGTCCCGAGTGAAGCAATATCTCCCTCACTTGCCCTTGTGTTTCAAGGTTGGGAGCAATATATCCCAGACCCCATCGGATGGGTACCCCCCATGATCTGGTTGACTGACCTCTCGGACGGACGAAGAAAAATCTCCGCCTCCAATCCCCTCTGTAAGAATGGGAGCTGGATACACGAGTGAAGATATTTTCCTTGTCCCTATAGGTCAAGCTAAAAAAGGGAGTCCCCTCTGAGCAAGGTCGAAGGGTGAATATTGTTCCCACCCGATAGGGGGACATTGGAAGGTTTAAAAGCTCACTACGAAGGATGTACCCCACCAGATGGCTATAAGAACTTGGTGTTAACTGACTCGGACACACCTGCCAATACCGAAAAAGTATTTGGAAAAAGGGGTGAAAAAACATCCGCAACCCGCAACGCATCTGTTCGGCGTAAACGGTCATGTAACCCGAGGGGGGTGCGTAAGCCCTTTGGCTCGAGGAAGGCACTATTATATCATAATCTTCGAAATCTAAGTTATAACCAGTGAAAAGAGATCTTACCGAGGTCTCACATTCTGTACTCATAGTGGATCCTACACGTCCTCTACCTATCAATCTTGATGGATTAAGAGGAATCAAATCGAACTCCGAAGACTCATCCGCCAAAGGATAGGGCTCCCTACTCATGAATATCTCCCTGATATGGTTGACTCTACGTGAATTTGTAGATGGAGTCCTACGAGCCACTCCAAGAGAGGAACTAGCACCAAGTGTCGCTTGATTTTCGGATGGATTGTCCCTCGGGGGAACCCTTGATGATCCAGAAGGACTCCGAGCAGTATCTCGAGAAGAACTACAAGACGAAGCTGAACCGCTTCTTCTATAATAAGGAGGCATCATCGTATCAGGTAAGTATTATCTTCGTACTTGCAATTATGAAAGAAAATCAATGGTTAATTATGATTACAAAAGTAGAGATAAGTGCATAATTGGTAAAAAGCTTAAGTATATATATACTCTCAAAACTCGTGGTTAAAAGAAGAAGTTTAGATTCTTATTATGTTAAAAAAGGGACACGTGTTGAAACTTTTTTTAATTAAGAATGACACGTACCCTACTTAACCATGCAAAGCAACACCTCCTACTTAGAAAGCTTACTTAGTCATCAACCTTATAAGAATTGTCATTATCTGATTTAGTTAAGTTTTAATTATAAAACCAAAAAATAGAAAAAGGAAATTGAACAAAAATATTTATTTAAGCCGAAGAGCCCTCGGAAGGGTAATTGATACAAAGAACATTCTTGCAAAAAAAAAAAAAAAAAAAAAACACACAAAAAGAGAGCAAGACTAAGCTCCCGTGGAAGGAGGGAGGGGAGAAATTGTCTCTTCAGCAGAAGTGCCCAATGGAGCGAGGCGAGAAATTGGAGAAAATACCCCCCGGAACCACTAGCCCTCGGACTCGGACTAGTGGCAGATCGCATCGGAGAAGGTGCTGGAGAATCCCGAGAAGATAGTAAACCCCCAAATCTCCCCACAAAGTACTGGCAATCATCGGGAGTTGGCCTCTTCAGCTTACGAAGGTCAAAAGACTTTGAGAAGTCAACCTCCGACCTTATCAAAGACTTAGCCAACCTAGCACACTACAGATAACCCCATAAAAGGTGGCCTGTCAAGAGCTCGTGAGAAGGCATCTCGGATACTCCTGATTGCTGTCGTGAAATCTCCCGCTGAGCGAATTGAACGGCTGCATCCACCTTAGCTTGCACGTCCTCGGGAGATAGAAAGTTTGCCAACTTCTCTTCAGCTGACTCAGCCCTATCAGTAACTTGGCCCAATGTCTCCTGGAGAACCGTCTCTCTCTCATTCCCGTCCGCTACCGCCTTCTCGAGAGCCGCAATACGAGCAGTAAAGACCCCCTCGGACTCCTTACTTTCCTTCTCCAGAAGAGCCATCTTAGCTGTTGCAGCCTTCTCGGACGCCTCCATCTTTTTGTAAGCGGACTCAGCAGCGTTTAAGTTACCTTGCAAATCCGCCCTCGTCTTCTCTGCTTCATTAAGAGCAAATTCGTAGTCGGAAATCCTGGTTTGAAGAAGGTCCTCCCTAGTTTGACTCTCTTTGTCTCGGACTAAGAGAGGTTCCAATTGCGCCCAGAGTACTTCTAACTCCTCTAGGTCTTTCCGACCGTGCTCTTCAACGGCAGTGACCGCCTCCCGAGTCTTTCCAATCTACATAGAAGTCAACAATAAAGAATTTAACAGAGATATATCATGTAATTTCAGAGGATTAATTTAGAGAAGCTTACCATGAGCCCCAGCCAGTTAAGACTGGTGTACAAAAATTGGTACCCCTCGGCGGGTGTTGAACTGGAGGAGGCGAAAAACCGGAGAATATCCTGATAAGCTTCACCCACCGTCCGAGACGAGAACTGCCCTCCGGATCCACTGGGAGGAATGGCCTCCTGGAATGTATGACCCCTCGGAGACAAAGTCACCGGAACATGCCCCCTCGGAGGAGTCGCATCCTTTATGGGAGTCATCACTTCTGAATTCGTAAAAACGGCTCGAGAACCACCAACTGTTGTGGGTGGGCTAGTCTTACCCAACAGTGAATTAAGAATCCCCTCCTTCACATCTCTGTCTTCGGAAGAAGGATCGAACTCCCCTTGAGTATCCTCGGAATCCCCTCGTAAACCTTCCTGCTCGGGAATGTTGAATTGGGCCAGAAATTCTTCCTCTACAAAAGATACACATTGTCAGTGAGAAAAAGAATGAAACTAGAAAAAATTATGGAAAAAGGGCGAATAACGGATACTCACCATATAATGAAGGCTCTTCTACCATCGGAGCTTTTCCTTTATCCATAGCTACTACATCAAAAGGAAAAGTGTCAACACATCAGCGAATGTCACGAGTAAGGTATGAAAATCTCATTAAAATCTCATAGAAACTCACCACGAGGAGCGGATTCGGAAACTATCGGAGGCTGAGGAGAAGGACCCTCGGAAGATAAGTCTATTACTTCAGTAACCTTCTGAGCAGATTCTTCCTCGGTAACACTCGGAAAGATCCCCTCCTCGGAAACTCTCGGAGAAGTTCCTATATTAGATTCAGAAGCAGGTAAATTCCCCGACTCGGATTTGGAAACGGGCACCAAAGCCAAATCCCAAGGAGCTACTTGACGCAAGGGAACAGCGCTCCTCACGACCCCCGTCATATCCATGCATAGAAGAGAATGGTCCTCGTGAAATTCACCCTTCTCTGAACCCATATGCCTACTCTCGGGAGCATTAACCTCCTCCTCCTCGTGATCACCCTCCTCTGGTATCTCAGAAACACCACTAGGAGTAGGCTCCCTCGGACTCGACTGCAGATAGTAGTTCGCCATGACCTCCCCTGCGTCAACCCACCGATAATGTGTATAAGCACAATTTATCACTGTACTCGGAGAAAGAATAAAAGAATAAAAGAATAAATAAAGGGACTTACGAAAGAGACTCCTCGCATCGGGAGACAAAGATAAAGGCCTATCCACGGCGTCGTCGGTAAACACTACGTAGTGAAGACCGGAGGTCTCGTACAACATTGTGAAATCCTCTGATTCCATCAATTTTTGCTGAGAAATTATAGGAGATAACACCACCTCCTGGTCCAGAGCGTGCACAGGAGTAGTACCCTCTCGCCAATCGAAGGGCACATCCCACTCACCCTTAACAGGTCCCACGAAGAAATATCTATTCTTCCAGACGCTATGTGAGGTAATAGCAGCACCCAAGATCCTCTTCGTGGAATCCCCCGTGTTGTCCCGATGACGAACATTATAGAACGGATACCCCCCGGGTGATACAGCCACATCAAAGATCGAAAGAAAATGATTCACCGAGCACTCTAGCCCATTCACTTGGCACCAAAAGACATAAATACAAATAGCGGCAAACCCGTTCGGCACCATTTGACTCGGGCAGATGTTACAAGTCTTGAAAAGCTCACAGAAAAAAGGTGACATGAATGAATGCCACCCGTACTTCACCTGGGCAAAAAATACTGTCAACATACCCGGAGGAGGATAACATGCCCTCTCATCCTTTGTCGGGATTCGGAATACCATATTCTTCTGAAGGACCCCGGTTGAGGTAAACAGATCCGCTACCTGCTTACGAGTAGCAATATTCCGCATCTTTTCCACCTTAGCGAAAGTCCGAAGAGGCGGTTCCTTTGATTTGGGAACCCTAGCTTTCTTCGAGGAAGTGGCGCCGCCCTCAGCAGCAGCACCAATTTCTCCCTTGCGTTTACGAGTAACAACTCCCACCGGAATACTCCTCACGCTCGAAGAAGTGTCAATCGGAGCAGTGACTTCCGAGGAGGTAACAGCAGCAACAGGGTTCACGTTGGCAGAAGAAGCCATGGATATAAAAAGAGGAAAGTTTTTTTTAGTGGGTAAACCTACTGGAACTTAGAGTTGCAAGAGAATAGAGAATAAGAGAAGAAATTTGTGGTTCTGAGAGAAAATTATCGCAGATTACACTTGAGTGAATGAAGAAAAGAAGAAGCAACAGTGCCCTATTTATAACCACGAGCTACAACGGTCAGATGCCTTCAAGACGTGGCCGTCATTTACCTCTCCACGTAACTGCTGCATAATCGCGCCACGCCATCAAAATTCTGACCGTTGCCAACGGTCAGATGCTTCAAAATTCAAAGCCGGTCAAAGCAACAGCCGGCAACCTGCGCCCCGAGATTCTCGCATGCTTAATAACCATACCCTAAGGGTATTCAGGTAAAATCACTTGCAAAACTCTGAATATATATATTTACCCCTCGGACAAATATCAAAAAATAAGTACAGGGACACTAAAACGAAAAATAACCCCTCGCCTCACTGAGGATGATGATTTAAAATTCCGCTTGTCTCTACGAGGACAATCGAAATTTGGGGGGGCTAGTGTTAACCCAAAAATAAAATAAAGAAGATTACTCTTACTCGGAAAAAACAATAAATGGACAATACTATTGTCACGAGTACTTCCGATGAGATGTACCTATAAAGAAAACCCCTCGGAGGATTGCCCTACCTTTCAGTCACTGACCCGAAAAGGTTTACAAGAGCACCCGAGGAGGAACATAAGTGTCCCTTGGAAAGTCAAACGGTGAATAAAAAAACAGATATCAGCACGGCATCGGAAAAAGAGCGAACCCCGATGGACTCGTACGACTCCGATATCCACCAATGCGCCAAGAGGGACCACAACGGACCCCGAGTCCCATGAACTTACAAGAAAACTTCCTTGCTGAACACTCCTCGGAAAAGACGACCCTCGGACCATCGCCCGAGGACTCATTCTCGGAGAAAAATCAGAAGTAAATAACAGAGTGCCCATATAACATATTCCGAGGACTTAGATGAAAAAATACCATTTCAAAAGGAGCAAATTCAGCCCTCGGAGATCATATTTAACTCTCGGAGATTATACCACGCCCTCGGAGATCAAATTATGCCCTCGGAGATTACTCCTGATCATTGAAGAACGGACCCAAATCAAGAAAGAGAAAAAGAGTCCCTCGGAAGAATAGCTCTATCAAAACAATCCACATCAAAGGCCCTCGGAGCTATCAAAAGAGATGGAGATTAAATCTAGTCAACGCTTAGTCGATAAAAGATAAACTTTATCCTTATTTTAAACACATGTATCAAGGTAACGACAACACATGTCCTTACCAAAGCACATGCACAATAACACCTGTCCCTACCAGAGTCTATATAAGGGGAGGTGATCCGTAGAAGAAAAACAACCTAAGATAACTCAGTTTACTTACTACAACTTGACATTCAAATACATAAAAAGAAAGAGAGGAGGAAAAGTTCAGTGAATAAAGGAAGGGAATATTCTTGCAGCTATTCTTATTATTTCCACTTGTCATTGCCTCTGAATCACGGACAGGGCGTTCCGACCCAAATAAATATCTTCCGTTAAATAGGGAATAATTCCAAACACGTTAACAAACATAAAAGTACATGATTGAAAATTCTTGATATATAACACATAGAATATTAATAACAAAATAAGCAACTAATTGCATAATATATAAAGATCGTTCAGTAAGTACGAACCATCATCAATCATAAATAATTAAAAAAATATAAAATATTAATTATTATGATTCACCAACAACGCACAATGACAAAGTACAATTACATTCAATATAATGAACAATTTGAGAACATATGCATTACAAGACACAAATTAAAATGTATATGTTTTTTTAAAAAAAAAAGGAATACCTAGAATAAAAAAGAAAAAAATATATATAATTCAATTTCGATTTGATGCGGTTAACATGGATAATAATCCAAAACTACACCATTTGTAATATCAATTTGTCTATCTAAACCAAAAACAGACTAGTTTGGTTTTTTTACCAAACTAACGGTAATTGTGCAATTTGATCGGATTCAGATTATGTGCCCACCACCCCTCGTTTGACTTATTAAGTAATTGAATCTCCTTTCGTACATTTGAAAATTTTGTTTTGTTCAATATTCGCCTATCCTATCTCTAATCTATGTAAGGTTAGTGTGAGCTTTAATTATCAGTGGAAGACATTTGACGATATATTTTACATTCTTAATCTTTAGCTATTATAGTAGACAACAATCTATGATGCATAGGCATAACGACACAAGCATGATATGATAAGAATGTAAGGACCAATTTATATAAAATTGTAGTGTACGACAAAATTGAGATACGGTTGTGCAAGTGTATATGTCCAAAAAAAATGTAAACAAACAATACTTTTACATTTTGATTAGAAATCGAAAACAAAGTAAAGTTCTAATACAATGCCAACATGTTGTTGGCCACTTCTTGTTGAGAATAGGCAAAGGCAAGCTCGTTAGAAGTGGATGGATTCATATTTTTATTTTTAGTGAAGAAATCGAGCTAGGGTTGGGCTCTAATACCACACTATGTTGGATGTTTAGGGATAAAATAAAGATATAAGAACACTTTGGGCTATATATTAATATCACAATATTTAAGAAGATATATTGCAATTATTATACACTGCAATATATTTTAATAACATGAAGCCTAGAGCTTTTTCCTCTCTTCTCTCCTTTGCAAACTCTTTTACATAAGCAGAAGTTCATAATATAAGCAGAAGATGCAGAAAATTATTCAAGTCACAAGTTGGGGGTGTTTGGAAAAATAGCTAAACTCATGAAAAAGTTGTAGAAGAGTGTTTGGAAGCAAAAAGTGATTTTTAGATTTTTCTACAAATTGGTTATAATACCCTCAATTTACACCTTATACTTATTTAATTTTGTAGAAGATTACAACTTAATAAAATTAAACTAATATAGTGTGACAATTTTTTTATGTTTAAAGGCTAGGACTTCATACGTTATTTTATTTCATAGATGTTTACATAATTATATATTAGTAAAGGTCATTGTTTGGTAGATGGTATGGATTAAAGTTTCGATTTCGACTTATGTTTCGGTGAACTAAATATTAGAAACCTTTCGAGAAGTTTCGAAACTATTTCAAATACAATATAAAATGATATGAAATAAAATTCATTTGATAATAAAAAAATTAAATGAATATATGCGCCTCAGGTTTTTTTTTTTTTAGTTTCACAGTGAAAATAATGTTTGACATCTTACACTATCATATAGTATAATAAGTGACTTATTTAAGGATGCATTGAAAAATCTGAGATTTGTAAATGGAAGAACAGTTTTAACCGAATGACTTACATCAAATATCAAATGTCAAATATCATCTGATATTAAACAATCCGTAAAGAATATTTTATTATATTTATGGACATTGGCCAATTATGGTGTATTAGAACAAAATGCCTTCAATTAGAAAACTAAATGTGATGTGGGAAGATGGTTCCGGATATTATGGATTTATGAGGACAAAACAGTAATTTATATTTTTTGTTTATTTTTAATAATTTAGCACAAACTAAAAGCAGGGAAGTACCAACTTATGGATCGTGGGCATTTTTAGCTTAAAAAAGTACTTTTACAATAATAGCTTGTGAACCAAACACTAAAAAACTGCTTAAATAAAATAAAAAGCTGATTATATCTTTAATTTAGAGTTTGCAAACACCATCAAATAATTCATCCTATTTATAATTTCACTAACCTGCTTAATTAAGGATGATAAATTAATACTGTTTGACTAAATATCAAACAATCATGCATGCAATATCATTAATTAATTAAGATAATGACTTTTTTCTTCCAACACCCACCAAACTAAATCATGCTTGTTACCTTACTTATTGTGGGTTTACTAGATTTTTCTTTATCTATCTTTTGCAAATTAGTGTCTTCTACAGTCAACATCATAATACATATAGGAATATATAGAGCTTGATTGGGGAGTAAGAAGAAAAATAGCAAACATTTTTTCTTTCCTGTAGTAATTAAGAAGTTAAAAACCAACTGCTAAAAATTCTGAAATCCCAATTTAATATACTAACATTCCCATTTAACTCCTATATCTTTGACTATAGTTTTGTTATGTAACTTTGAGACAATTTGACTATTCACTCGACATATGTTATTCACTTTTTTCTTCAATTTTTTTGGTTTTCACGTAGTATTGTATTCAAAAATAATTAAATTGTGGTCGCTAAATTAAGACAAATCCTTCCGTTGACCTCGAATATGTCCAAACAATGTTGAACCCCATTGTTTTTTCTTTTATTTCATTTGACATGGTTCCAAGTTCCAAACAGGTTCGTACGTGTACCAAATCACTACAAGAATGTTGGTTTTTAACTGTACAAATATTCTCTAGCTAAATAGCAAAATCGCTTGCTGAAAATCAGCAAGCAAAAATGTGGTCGAGGATAAAATTTAGCAAGCGAAATTCTGAATGAAAAACACAAGTGGAATATTACCTAGCGAAAGTGCACTTGCAAAATTCTAGCAAGGACTACCAAGCAAATTAGTCGTTGACAGGGACCAGCATGGATTAGCAAGCGAAAATTTGCTTGGAAAACCACGTGCACTACAAGAAAATAGGTTTTTGGTAACGAACAAATTTGTTACCATAGGTATCATTATTCGTTACCAAATCTAATGGTAACAAATATTTTGTTACCAATATTTAGTGCTTTAAACCCCGTTACGAAAAGTTCTAGTAACGAAATTTATGTGCTCGTAACCATTACTTTGGTAACGAGTAACACTTTTGTTACCTCTCTTTCGAATTTGTAACTAATAATTTGTTAGGGAAAGTCATGCAGTTTTGTTACCAAAGTACTATCGTTACCAATATTTTGGTTATATAAACAATTTCAGATTGTTACTTAAAATATTTTTGTTACTAATAAATATTTTTTATGTATTTTTTAATACAATAATTTTGTTACAATTTAGTAAATTTCTTACCATACCTTTCTTGCTATAATTTAAAAATATAAATCGCACAGTATTAAATCACATAAAAAAGAACTATATTTATTACATGAAACTGATCCACCCCAACTACAAGACACAAATATAAACTAACGTAGTTCATACTATAATGTTTTTGATAAAATCATAGTACCTTAAAACAAAACGAATATATGAGTGCTAACTCTAAGATGCTACCAATTCGCAACAACAATGTTTTAATTAATCAAAATATAGATTTTACCATAATACTCCGAACTCTTTGAGCACTCATGCAACTTGCTCCATATGATGTAGTTTTTTTCACAAACCTGCAGTTAAACCAAAACAAAATAACTCAATATAAATACTTAATTGAAAAAAATAAAGTCAAGACATGAATATTTAACTAAAACCCTATCAGAATATCACCCCATTACAAAAAAACTAAATAAATTATTGTTAAAGCCCAAAACAAAGTGGCATATATTAATAATTCTAAGTTCAAATGCCCGGGAAAATAAGATATCCGCGTGTAAAGTTGAATCCCCCTCTCCGGTCAGGCGTTCACCAAGTTATATTGGAATGTTTCATATTCATGTTGACCCATCATAAAGATAAACTTATCTCAATCAATTCAAATAGATTAAACTCTTAATATTTGTTATATACTTTATCTGCAATTAGAAAGAAAGAAACACTAAAATTTCCAGTAATGAAATAAAATTGCAACATTGATACGCATCACAAATACTAAGTTAACATCATAATATGACACCTTTTCTAAGGATAAAACAACAATTTTCATACCAAATGAAGGCAAAACCTGAAAGTCTGAATTGTTTCTCTTCACTATTTAAAGGCGGGGATGATTGTGATTGTCGACTATGCCCTGTATTCACAGGTCGAGAAAAGTTAAAAATTTGACATATGCAATTGATTGCAGCTTTCTCACCTCATAAACCCCGGGACAGAGCTACAACATAGCTCTCCAAAGTCTAGATTTACTGCAAAATGGCATGGGAAACAAAATGAATTTCAATGACAAAGGAAAAAGAGACTATATTTAGAAACAAAAAAATAGTAGTAGTATTATTTTCAAAGATTTCACATTTGCACAGGTCTTGTCTCACAAATTAGCAACCAAACCTGCATCAATATGCTAAATAGGCAAGAAACTCGAACTTGTTTATTCATCCTTACACTCACAGATACAAACAATCAAACAAAACAGTTCCTCTCAAACTGTGAGTGTATTTAGCCATAAGAACTCGCCCTTATCCATGTATCATATCATGTTAGTTAGAGGGAATGCAACATAGAGTTTGCTGTTAAAATACCTCAAAACAACATAAACAATCGTTAGGGAAATAGTATCATACACGCAGTTGGTCACTTTAACGAAACTTCCATTTTGTCAACTCAACAGATTCTAAGTTGTGGAAATGTTATCGTCTCTCTACAGGTGGAATTGAGCCAAGATGAATGCCACCAATATCTTTTGCATGATTCAAACAAAAAACAAAAAGTACTGGCAAATAATTGACATGTAAGTTTCCAACATATATGAAGCGAAGTTAACAAGTTGGTGAAGAGCATTAGACACCTTGGTCCGGTAGCGTTCTTGATAAACGACGTCACTGGGTTCATTTTAATTTTATAATTCCAGCCATTGAAGCCAGCTCCACATTCTCGTCGTCTCCTGAATATTGGATCTCCACCTAAAAGGAGAATCAATGTTGAGAAAATACTCCTACCGCAATCTAATAAAAGCTAGACTATTGTAGGGGAGAGTACTGCAGCAATCTGGAAGAAGGCAAAAAAATGAAAAGAAGGCAACTCACCGTAGTGCAGCGAAAGCTTGGAGATTACTGCAGCAATCTGGAAGCAAGATCAATTGCTTCTGGAGGCATCCGCTTCTGGAAAACCTGAGAACATGATAGGGGAAGGTCAGTTCGCAGAAAAACTAACAAAATGATATAATAAATCCAATGCTCGTAAGAAACAATTTAAAAGACCCGCATAGAGTGTTACGCAGAAATGTCTTGTGCAATAAATTAAAGTATGCTAAAACAATTAAAATATACCTGATCATATAATACAAACATTTTCCTTTCTTCATTTCTTTCTGCACTCTTCACTAACCTATTCACACAAAAATTATTTCCCTTGAACTTAGACTTGGAAGACCCCATCTAGTGGCAGTCATGAGATATCATGCATGGACCTCAGGGGATCAAGGCACGTAATCATAACTCTATTCGATCACATTGCACGATGGTTGCCACAACAATTTTTACGAAAACATAAAACTAAGTCTGTCAACATCTTCACAGATTCAGAGCTCCCTCCTATCCAGATCCTCGCAATATGAACCTAACTTTCTGCACACCAACCCACAACTACTAACGCAACTGTCCAGGCTGAAGGGACACTTTTCGTATGGCACACTTCCATGAATTTTACTACAAAATTTCAGAAACCTGAAGGGAGAACCACACCATCAAGTTAATGGACAAAATGTTGATAGTATTTGTTGTTCTTCATACACTTTACTTTAATCTTGAAGCTCATAATCCGCTTATTAGCCCACACATGAAGCTGTGAAGTCATGTATCTCCATATTCTATTACATCCAGGTTAAAGCTAACATATTTGTTACCAATCCCAACTTGTCTATCGTTATAAAGTCAAACAGTTATATACGTCTGTTTATATATTTCTATGAGGAACAATAAAAGATGATTATTCTAAGATAAAACTGAAACAACGCCAGAAACGCTAACGATTAGCAAACAAGATAACAAACACAACCAAGATAAAGTTCATTCCTAATACGGAGCATAACTTAAGCAGTCATGTACCTTTTTCACCAAAACAAATCAAAATAATGGTTATATCCAGTTAAGTTTCGGAAAATAGTACATTAATAGCTAATTTTTCACGAAACAATCCATAATGTATGTACAGTAGAGAGCATCCTCATCTAATCTGCTAATGAATTTAAAATACTTCAACTCAACCAATTGATGTTATCTACTATTCAAATAGCAGAAATTCTCACCGAGTTGATGTTATATGCTAATGAATTTAAAGTTTTGTACAAAATCAGAATTTCTCACCTCAACCAATTGATATTCTATAGAAGAATCGAAGTCTGAGTTTAGCCAATAACCTACTAAAATATCATAAAAACGGAGAGTCAATCAATTATACACCGGAATAATTGTCAAGAGAAACAAGAAAAATTCAGAATTGGTACAAAATGAGAAGAGGATTTATTACCTTGTGCTTCCGCAGCCCCAAAATTCGTTAACATGTATTTGGAAATTGGAACCACCGATCTGATAACCCTTGTCCCTAAATTTTAGGATTATGGCGTCACCTTCTCTTTTAGTTGGCGCCTAATTAGATTTTTTATTTTTACTTTTGGATGAAATTAGACTTTTCTTTTGATTTTATATATATATATATATATATATATATATACATATTCTTTTCCTCTTTATAATTAGTTGCCACAAAATTAAATTTAATATCTAATTTTCTTTAGTATTCACAATTAACCATTTTTGCATATTTTTATTTATATGGTGATTATAATATATTCTCTACTAATAGTTATTTTTTGTCAAAAAAGGTATATTAATTAGCTAGATTCTAGGTTGATATGTTTTCGACAAATTATCAGTAAAAAAAAATGCCGAAAATTGAACTTATCACCCAAACATTGATATTACGCAATTTCTATTTTACAAGTCTTCAATTGAGAATTTTGTTGTTTTCAACGGTTTTATTTAGGTAATTGCCTTTTTAGTAAAGTTCAAGTTTACTCTTTGAATGTTTCAAGTTGAAACTTGAAACTTGATAAAATGATCATAACTTCCCACAGTTCCTATTGATGTGGGGCAAAGTGTGCAGTTTCTTAAATATGTATATCATTATAGGAGTCGTTATAATACTCATATAATAACACCGGTGGAAGAAATGGCGAGACCAAATCGAACTTGCTCCTCGTAGACAGTCATCTTCGTAGTAGGAGGCCTATCTGCACAATTTTCAGAGGACATAATCTTCACCTCTAAGGTGTCCAAATCCATGTGATATTGGAACAGCAAAGCCTTTCCCTCCTTTAAAGGAATGGTGCAGACAAATGAAGAATACGGCTAACGAACATCCCTCGACGAGACCCCGCTCTTCCTCTTCAATTTTGACAAGGCACCTTGAGCAGATGGCCTATCTTCTTCCCCATGGTAAAGTCAGAGAGGAGCACTAGTGGATATGATCGTCGTGGTATCAGAGGAAGAATCACCCACCACATCCCACATGGAAATTTCCAGCATCTGCCATTAAAGCTTTAGGGGGAAAGGTAGAATTGGAAAGAAGTCATTAGATCAATGGAAAAAAGAGAGATGAAAAAAAGAAGCGAATGACGTTCTTTGATTAGATAAAAAGAGACTTATGGTAGAAAGTGAATAAGGAACATCGCCTATTTATACTAAATGATCAATTAATTCACTAAGGGTCACAAATGTCTTCATGTTTAAACTGCTCCTTTCTAAAGAAGAAACATGTCTCGCATGGCACGCCCTTGCTAGATGAAAACATATATGTTGTCAAAACGGTCAGGCACATACATGGCATTTAAGGGGGAAGAGACGTGGGCATGTCCCCCCTATCGTCATCACGGCGTAACGGTCAGATTCAAAATAGTGGATTCATCATCCAATAAAGTACCCCTTTTAAAGCACAACTAACTAGTCCCATTACCTTGAATCCTATGAGCGAGCAGACTTGGGGGACATCTGATAATGCATAAATACACCGTAAAAAGAAAGGACCATAATAATCGTGGGAGAACGCTTCAGAAAAAGGCCTCTTGTATACATAACACATAAAACATCACTCCACTTGAAGGCGTAGCAACGACATGTAAAGTAGTCTACGCTGTATGTGAGACACAACCGACACAGTCAGATGTCTTAATAGGTCACTTGGAGGAATCACGCGTGTCATAAAAGAATGTCAGTCATTATTAGCACTTACTACGGACAACCAACATTAAATATTGTCAGCATATCCATCTCCCATGAGGCGGTAGTAAAGGGCGCCGATCCCCAACATAGAAAGAGGTCAAGTTGCCCTGCTCAAAACTACACTCAAAATATTATAAATAGAGAAGAAAATCCTTATTTGAAGCTAATTCAGAGTCACTCAACATAGTGCATTTTAACTCCAACTAAAGAAATATATCTCTTTTAATATTCCCTATATTTCTATTATTTCTCACAAGTAAAGGGTCTTTGTTCGCCAAAACCCCCTCCTACAAATATTATTATACCAACACTCTCTCTAACGAATAATGAGAATCATGTTCTAAACCGCATCTCTCACGATAATTTAAGAATTACCCAACCCGGAGAATTATGTGTTATCAAAGTGTGTGTAAGCTTGTTGGCCATCCTCATGTTGCCTTGGGTCAAATCTTCAACCGTCACTTAAACCATAGGAATTGTTAAATTTTCCTCAAGTTGTGTGCCTAAATTCATGTCACGAAGGTCATGTCGCGCGACCCCTTGATGGTCATGCGAGTCGCGCGGCCCTTTGATGGTCATGTGAGTCGTGCGGCCCCTTGATGGTCATGCGAGTCGCGCCGCTCCGATGGTGCGAGTCATGTCGTTCTCTACCCAAGTCGCACGAGTCGCCACTGCTTTCTAGAGCGGCCGTGCGAGTCTTCGACAATGTCGCGTGGGTCACTTGATTGTTATGCGTATTGTGCGACCCTTCCTTCTGTTGGGCCGACTTTTGAGCTTCTCTTTATGTGTTGTTCTAGGGTTGCATTGTTCATACTATTCATAAAGCAATGGTGCTCAGTTGTGGCGTCGTAACACTCCAAATGCAATCCCTTCAAATAACATGCAACTTTCTCGTAATAACAAATGCCTGAAAACAACGATACAATGCTTTGGCAGATTTCATTGTAAAAGAAATAAACAACTCATTGGTTGCCTCTTTGTTAACCATATGCATTTTGCGATTTTACATATAATTCACGTATACTGCTTACTTATCTCTTCTTAATATAAATACATGATTTCTCACATTCCTTGCTCCAAGCTTCTATTCTTGGCTATAATAGTTTTTGACTGAATAAAATTTACTGTTTATCTATTTATTATATAAGTTATTGATTAATTAAATGTTATAATGTGGAAAATGTTATTCCATTTCAAATAAATCTTTTTAGTAAACAAATTAAGTTTAGTGTAAAGAGGTGTAACTAAATACATACGATTGTAACGAAGTTTTAATTTGATAACGAAACTCTCAATTGGTATGGAAGGTGGGACGTGTATGGTAACTAAGTTTGAATCTAGTAACAAACTCTAGACTGATTACGAAAGGTGCATGCCTTTTGTAACTAAGTTTGAATTTGGTAACGAAATATCAAATAGTTACGGAAGGTGGATGTTTCTAGTAACAACACTTTTTACTTTAAGTAACAACTCATTTTATTAGTTACCAATGCTTAATTTCTTGTAACAAAAAATGAGTTTTTATAACGAAAGGAAAGCTTTGTTACAAAAGTGCAATATTTGGTAACGAAACCATGATTTTATTAGAAACCATGTTATTCAGTATTGTATCGTTATTTTTGCCTCACAAATGTTTATATGTATGTATAGTACTCTGTATTGTACCAAAGTTAGCAAGCGAAATTCCGCTTGCAAATTGTTTATACATACCAAAAATTGAAATACAATACGAGGCAATTATTGCCGCGTTTATGTTTGAAAAAAATCAGCAAGCGAAAATTCGCCTACCGATTTAAGTTCCATATTATAATAAAAAAAAATGGCACATAATAAGAGCTAATTAATAGCTCAATTATATATAGCTTAATTAAATATACTTTACCTGAAAATTTGCGACCGTTTTTCATCTTTGCAACCGAAATATTGAATACTAGCTTATGTGTCCGAATTTTTGCTTGGTAACTGTCCAAGACATTCTTGTAGTGAATGTATCATGATCGACGCTACATTATAGTTTTCAGAATATTAAAAATCACGAACTTAATTTCAATCTCAAGATATAGACCTTTCCGTGTACCAAAGATTTTTATAATTTGTTTCCATTTAAAACAAATTGCTGAAACGAGGAACTCTTATTGGATTGTACTGAAAATATCCAGTCAGCCCGTTAATCAAAGCCCAAAATTCTAGTCAAGGATTTTAGAATAGTCAGCCCAATTGAAGCCCATTCAGCTACCACTTACCAGGATCAAATCTCAACTATTCTATTGAATTATGTTAAGCCAGCATCTTTTATGAAATGATAAACAATCGAAGAGAACCATGCCAAACATACACTAAACTAATAAAAACCGATTAATCTATTCACCTAGGTCAAAGAGAAACAGCAACTGCAGGTATGCTAGAAACTGAACCAAGTTACAAAATATACAATCACTAGTGTAATGATTTTCTGTAGATATCACACTCATTCAGAGTAGGAGGAGCTTTCACATCTGCAAAATATGGCCAGGTTATATATATCTACTTCTGTGCTACTCAGCATTATGCTGCATTTTATCAGCATGTAAAAGTCAAATCCATATTTACGATAACATTATACTTCTATTCCGATATGTTGATCTTTTTAGTTGATGGTTGGTTAAGTTTCATCCACAACAAGAACTCATTTTGGTTGGTCAAGTCGTTTCATCGAATGCCATCACCTAGAAAACCAACCAAGCAAATATTAGAGTAAAGGTTAAAAAGAGTTACAAACAATTTTTAGTCGGAATGTGATGAGAGATATTTGTTCTCTGAAGTTCTATGTCAAAAGTGAAATATCCAGTAGCAACATAAACAAAATGCATTGATTAAGAATATAAGTAGAGACAATAATAAGCAGTGAAGGATTCGGCATTACCTTGCCACAGACCGGGCATTTGTCACTTCTTTCCATCCACTCGTAAATACAACCAAGATGGAAATGGTGAGAACATTTTGTAATTATTTTTGGATTTTCTGCGGAATATTCTGCAGGAAAAGGAAATGAAATGGACAATTTTACTAGTTATGTATAATTGTATATGCGAACAATTCATGGCATAAGCGATGAAGCACAAGAAGAGACAAGCTCCAAGCACTTCATAAAATTCTAGACAGTACAAAAAACATGGGATTCACAGATATCTTATGGTTTCTCACACATTAATATTAAATTTGCTTGGAGATAACCTTACATCGATAAAACTAACTTGCAAATTTTGGAATATTAACAAGAAATCTTCCACATGAAAGCATCATATAGAAAATGTGATACCTCCAAAAACTTCTATCAAAGTAGACGGTCTTTTCATAAAATTTCAAGAACGAGAATGCTTATATCAGATGTTTATGCAAGAAAGACAAAGACAATATCATAAAAATTGCTACCTTCAAGACATGTGGGGCAATCATCTTCGTCTTCGGAAGACGTATAAATATGAGCATATCCCGGTGCTGCTTTATTAGTTGAGACCTTTACTGATGCTTTTGAATTAGCTTCTTTTGACCCTTCATCACTTGTAAAGTCATTCCAACCCTTTTTGTTACTCAATGGTTCGGTATCTTCTTCGATTTCCATTGTTCTTAATGGGTCAGTTTCCTCATGCGACTTACTATTACTTGAGCCATTCTCCCTTCTAGATTTCAGTCCATCTTGCTGCAATTGAACATATCTTACATCTGCGTCATAAGGCAGGGGTCGTGGAGGAGAGCGGTATACATCAGCTAGAGAGTTATCAAGTGATGTTGAGGAACTTAAAGTTGCTGAGCTGTTGGTGGACAGAGGTAAAGCTTGTTCGTCTCCTCTATCAAACAACGATGCATGCTGCAAATGAAAATATTATAGTAATTACTCCAGAATCACATTGGACCAAAAAGGAAAAGAATCATCATCCATGAAAGGTAAATCTCGGCAGCCTCATAGCAAACAATCCCATTAATCCTACATCTATTTCCAATGACAATCCTCATTTAAGCTTTCCAGTAGCATTGCCTTCATACAGAGAGAGCGAATAAAACATCATGCTCAGTCAGAAGACTGAGTTGATCACATGAAACTCTGTATTTTGCATAAGAGAACGCCTATTGTTTTTTACGTTCGATCATAATTTTCGACGCCTCCGAATTCCAATACTACAAAGTAGGTACTTTTGCAAACTTGATACAGAATTGATATCCATAATCCAGAGTCTAAAAAGCATATCAAATGAGATAATAGCACACAATTTGCAATTTGAATACAAGACACATCAATGACTTAAATCCCGCCAAAGAAACGAATACCACATTGAAGAGATCATAGCCATACCATGTGTAAAAAGTTCTGGAGGAAGCAACGAAGACACAAACAGCTGCGGTAAATCGAGCTATCGGGGTTCGTAAAGTCACCCCTCAAACAGCAACAAGCAGCACCCATTACCAGTATCAGTACTATGCTACCACCCCAACTTTCAATCCCTCAAAAAAAAAAAAAAAAAAAAAACTAATTCTTTCCCACTTCCATTAAAAAGCAGATTATAATCACAAACTCATCAAAAGATCAAATTTTTGAACCCCCCATATATATAAATATAACAAGAGAGGGTCCCACAGCTCGCAAAATCTGACTTAGCTTCGCGAACCAGCACCCTCTTTCCACAAGACTCCAAACCCCAAATTCCTTCTTCTTCTTTTTTTTCTTAAATAGAAAAATATTAAATGTGGATGTAATAATAATATGTTTCACCTGCAAAAGCAAACATAAACAAATATGATCACAATTTGACCCAAATGTTTGAATTAGGAGACCAATTCATAGAAAAACAAAACGTACCAATAAAAAGGATTTGAATGAAGTTGGAGGGAGAGGGACAGAGGCCGATAAATCCGATGTCAGATTTTTCCTACCAGAAATCGCCTCTGCAAAAAGAAAAGGAATTTGGATTATTATTTTATTTGTTTATAATTTGGTGAGATGAGTTGAAAGAGACAAAAAGAACAAATAAAAGCGCGTTAATTCAAGCCCCACGCTTTTCTTCTAGTGACCCGACCCGTCTGGTAATTATTAATCAGTTTGCTGATGGTGCAAAAACTAAAAGAGTAATATTTTGAAATTCAAGGGTTATATAATTTAGTTACTTGTTGCTCTATTATTAATGCATTGTCAATTTTTTTTTTGGAGGTATCATGAATAGTTTACCTTGTACCATAAGTTGTATAACACAGGTGTCAGGCCACGTTCCTTCGTGGCGGCCAAAGGGTAATTATATCCACAAATTAGATCAAAGAGGTCAAATTCCTTGTTTTACCCAATTCGACCTATTTGACCTATGTTAGGCCAGCAAAAGGTCGGGGCCCAGCAACGCCGACTCACTTGATAATAAGAAATTTTTTTATTACTGGGCTAAAACATCAGAGGGGGGAAGGATTCTGGCATAGTTCAACTTATTCGACCTAGCAAGACCTATATGTTTCAGCCTGACCTATTGTGAGTTTGACTTATTCGATCTATATGCGCCAATTTGACCTATTAATTTAGCTCGACCTACCAATTTGACCTATTTGCTAAGAGTCAGAGCTAAAAAAAATTAATCAAATAAAGCTCATCAATGAGCCCAAATTTTATCCCACCAGACACTCAATTCGACGCACCATCAAGTTCGGCATGGCATCCCGTTCGAACCACTCCATCCGACGCGATATCCTATCTGACATGGTCTATGGCCTTACAGGCTTAGAGGCCAGACTCAACATCCACGTCCCAGGTGGCTCATTTGTCCTACATTCGACTTGATTCTTTACAAGGCTAACATAGAAAGCTTAGCCCAACCCAAGTTCAGTTCGAATTCAACAAAATATGAATCTGCTTCCCTCATTCTCTGCCCGTCCTGGCACATATACCCGAACTGACTAATGACTAACCTATTTACTACATTACATGGCCTATAACTCGCTTATAGCCTCGTCCTTCAACGAGCTTCAACTCATTTAAGCATCTGAATGCCCACGTCGGTCATTCTCAGCCTGGTTCAATTATCGTATTTTACAAGGTTGATTTCTCAATCTCAAATCTCAAATCTAACTTTATGCCAATGAGGAGCTCGCATTTTTAGCCTGGCGTGGAGTGACAAGTCGGCAGCCGAAATCATCAACTTATGTTGTCATTTGTCATTGTCATTTTCTTTAAATACTCTAGCATCTATCTTATAATATTAAAATATTTTCTTATTTATTTCAAGGAAGTAACTATATTCTGA
Organism: Linaria vulgaris; assembly: GCA_948329865.1. Classification (NCBI taxonomy): domain Eukaryota; kingdom Viridiplantae; phylum Streptophyta; class Magnoliopsida; order Lamiales; family Plantaginaceae; genus Linaria; species Linaria vulgaris. The sequence continues at coordinate 18,237,743 of OX415250.1, read as the reverse complement.
ATTAATATTTTTAACAATGTTTATGGTGAAATTTTATTACCATGCATTTTACGCAAGTACTTTGTAACTAATTTTACACAAGAGCGATGTTTTCCCACATTTTGTAGAAGAAGAAAAAAACGTGCTTGGCAATAGACATGATTAAAAAAAGAGGCCCATGATCTGAAATTGGAAGCTGGAAATAAATGGGCCTGGCCTCATTTCTTTAAAGTTTTGGCAACATAACCACAATTATTTCATAAAATTATCTTACAAAAACTAAAGAAATTTAAGAAGGCCAAAATCAATCAAACAAACATTTAGCATAAGTATCAGTGAAGAAGTTACTTGACATGACACACATGATGAACTTATTCCAAATTCCAATATTCTCACGAACTTGCATGAAAGCAAACATGACAGTTGACACACACACACAGCGAAATTAAATTAAATACCATACATGAATCCACAAGCATGAAACTTTTCCTTGGTAACCTCATCAATCTTCTTAACCATCTCATCATCAAGATGATTCACATAATCACCCGCTTCACCTTTCCTGAAAAAAGAACTGTACGGGATCGGAAAAGCAAACGGCAGCTCACTCGACTTATTCACTTCATGGTTGCTCAAAATCTCAAAGCTACATTTTTTCACAATCTCCTCCACTTCATTTTCATCACTTTCACCAACAAACGGACACCCCAAAAACCCGACAATCTTTTCCACGTTCTCTTTCGTATTTTCCTTCAATTCCTCGTAAGTTAAAAACAGCACCTTGTCCGGATTTTTCGTGCTTTCTTCTCTAAAAGCCAACACATGTTCGTAATAAGGCCCGAAGGGGACAATCCCGTTACAGAACTGATCCACAGCAACGTTTAGTTCCCATGGATTTTGATCAATAGTGATGGATTTTTGCATGAAGTGCCAGAGTGAAATGAGGGTGTCTTTCGGATTTCTTGTGATGTATATAATTTTGCACTCGGTTGAGTTAAGAGTTTCGCCTATAATCTGATATGGGATGTGGGTCCCCAAGATTCTTTGGTTTTCTGAAGTAGGAAATTCAGGAGTTTTAGTTTTGGTGGTTTTTTCGCCGTTGAATTTAATTTGATCATGTTGATCTATGTAGAGTCGTGTTTCGAGGGATGGGATTAGGACATGTGGATGGTTTAAGATCAAAGAGTTATGATCATCATCTTGTGGTGATGGTGATGATGATGATGATGATAATGGTGGTGAACGGTGGATGATGGAGTAAACAAGGGCTTTGAGCCATGTGGTGCCGGTTTTGGGGAAAGATGATATTATTATATCTATGGGGAGTGGTTTGTAATTTTCAAGAACTTTTTTTGTTGATTCGAGGTAGGTTATAGGAAACCAGAAGTTGAAGAATTGGTAGAGGTATTCATCGCTACACCATTTCTCTTTTGGTAAGGATGATGGAGAGTTTTGATTTGTGACTAACTTTGGTGTTTCCATGTTTTTGTTGAGGACAAATGTGAGGAACTTCGAGGTTATATATATAATCACGAGGAAGTTGTGTATGAAAAGATTATGTTTTACTTTGGGCTAAAGTAAAACAAGGTGGAAAGGGGTTGTTACAAGTTACAACAATCTTGATTGGTTTTTATCCTCTTAATTTATTCTGAGAAGAGTGTATATCGTTATCCTTACTACCTATAAGTTTCAAAATGGGTGGCCGTTAATTTTTGGACTTCTCCATTTTGCCTTGAAACTATTTTTATTCCCTTCAATTTTTTTACAGCAACCCTTTGAAACAAATCCAAATTTCTCCAGCCCCCTCTCTGTACAGTGTACACATTCCACGCAGCTGCTTCTCATCAGTTTTGAGGTGCTGCCAAATCTCATCAGTGGACTATTAAGGTGAGAGTTGCACGTGATTCGAAGGCCACAACCTCCAGGGACGGGAAGACCACATATAGACGGCTTGTTTTAGTGGACGAAAAGGTATATAGAGAATTCTATTGTGTTCTACTATTTTTTTTTTTTGCTTTGCCAAGGGGGTCGATATAATGGTTGCCTAATTTATTTCTATTTTATCATTGATGTGGTGTTATAGGGCACTTCGATGCAGGCCTCTATTTTTGGTGAAGACATTGCGTTGTTTGCTGACACCTTACATTTGGAAAGGTCTTACTATATTTCGAGAGGGCTTCTCACACGAACTAAACAACAATTTAAATCTGATTTTGCGTGCGAGCATGATTTTCAAATGACCATAAAAGGCTATACGAGGATTTACGAAGTGGAAGAAGGGGAGGGTAGCGGTAGCAACGTCCCTGTTCAAGAGTCACTTTTTTTACCGCTGCAAGATTTGAAATCTTTGTCGGATGAAGGGAAACAAATCGGTAGTTGTTGTCAAATTGTCATGTTCTGTACTTCTTTTTTGTGTTTTATTATTGGTTATTGTGTTTCATTATTTATATGGTTTGGCAGATATCGTCTCCATTGTTGTGGATGTGTTGCCTGTTGAAAAAAGAAAGAGGAAGACAGACTCTTTGGAAATTTCATTGCGTTAATTAATCGTTACTGATTCAAGGTTAGGTCGGTCTTCCTTTTCCTTATGTTACTGTTTTCCTTCCATTTGACAGATAGCCGTTTCCTGTGTACAGCCTTTGTCCCGTTGTACTGTCGACGTGGGGTCGTTTCATCACTGATGAGTGCGAGCAAATATTAGCGGTTCTTTCGTCCATGCCTATAATAATCGCCACAAACCTTCATTTCAAAAACATATATGGTTGCTTTTTCTTCTATATTGTTCGAGAATTTGTTACGACTGGTTGTTGTATCTATTCATTTTGTTGTCTTAATTGTTTTTAGGCCGTCGACAATTGTCCACTTGTGCAACCACGGATATATTAATAAATCCGGATAGGCCTGAGGCGAAGGAATTGGAAACATGGTATGGCCAATAGTAGAAATATGTGGTTATCTCCAATGTTTAGCTCCCTGCTGATATTTTTTTTTCTTCCCTTTTGGTGAAATTGATTTGTTACAGGAAGATTCGTAACATGAGTGCCCTTGCCTCTTTATCCAAGGACAAAGGGCCTGCGGCTGAGGTTGTCACCGTGGAGCAACTACTGACTTTGCCACTTTCGGTACGCTGAATTCTGTTGGTAAAATATTCATGTGCATCCGTGGAGGTTCTATTTCAGCTAATGTTTCTCCCAATATTTGTATTTGTGAAGAACAATAGTTATTGCGTTAAGGCTACAATAGTAAGTGCTTTGCTACAACCGCAGTCATGGTATATGGGCTGCAGCAACTGTCACCGTACGACAACGAAATCGTATAAAACTCTTTTTACGTGTGGCGATTGCAACAAAGAAAATGTCACCGCTGAACCTTGGTTGGGGTTTTCTTTTCAATTCAATTGTTTTTAAACTATTTAAATCTGTGTACTAACAGTCTCTTGATTCACAGCCACCGTCTTAAAGTTTTACTTCGTGATTCTACTGGTGTGATCAATGCCTTCCTCTTCGGTAAGCAGGCCGAAAAAATTACTATGTGTACGGCCGATGCAATAAGGAATTTCACTGCTGAGGTTATACTAACTAAACTTTGCAGATCAAATATCATTTTTGTTCCTAGGTTTTGGATATTGCTGTTGATTTTATTGTATTCGTACTTTATAGGTGCATGTTGCTTTCCTGGAGGATTTGATTCCGGAGAATGCGCAACCCGAGTACATGTTCTCGGTGAAATTGGCTGAGCTAGGCATCAATAGACATTCACGCATAGTAGCAATTCATGAAATGGAATGAAGCTATGTTCCAGCAGCGTTTGTGCATAGAAATCACTTGCCGTTTTGCTCTTTTGGATTTGTGCCGTGTTTTTCTTTTGTATGTTTCTCTTGGGCCATTTCTGTCGATAAATAACCGTCTTTTCACTACAACAAAAATGAGATTTGGTGGCATTCAAAAATGTTAGTATTAAGTTATAATTGTGGCATTTTTATGTTTAATGACGTTTTTTAAAAATGTCACTTGTAGCGGTGTAGCTAAAGGTGGTAATGTCACTTTTTAATCCGATAGTGGCACAAGAGAAAATGTTACTACATCTAGATACAATGATATTATAAAGTGCCATAAAAAAATACTTTAAATGACATGTTAAAACGCCACATAATCTAATTTTACTAATGCTTTAAAATGACATTGTAGTTACGTGTAATGACAGCTGAAAATGTCATCATAGATATATAACTTGACTTTATAAAATGTCACACAAACTTAAATAATTGACACTTTATAATAACATCATATGAACAAATAGTGGCACATATGAGCGCCACTTAATCTAATTTTACTAATACTTTAAGATACCACTATAACTTAGTATAATGACATTAACAAATGACATTATAGATACATATTTTGGCATTGAAAAATATCACACAAATTTAATTTAGTGGCATCTTAAAATGACATAATATAAATCAATAGTGTCATAGAACTATTACCGAAAATAAATTAACGTCAATCTAAAATATTGCGTCTATGTCCAATATTGGCACTTTTTAATGCCACTACTCACCAACAATTATTATTTTTTAAATGCCGAAGCTTGATTGCCCAAAATCAATATCGATATATTATTTTAATAAAAAATTGCAAAGCTTAAATATACACAACAATATATAATAAAAGATAAAAAGATGAAACCTTTATTAAAAATCAAAATCTGATAGGAAAACTAAACATAATAGAGCCCTCAAACATTTTATCAAATTGTGCGGTGCTTTATTAAAAAGAAATTAAAAAGAAACTACAAAGACTACTTTGAAAGTAACTTATTGCTAACACCCACTCCAACACTAATTTTCTTGAACCCAAATCTTCAAAAAGTTTATCATTCTTTAGCAAATAAACCATCCACGCACATCGGCATCAAATTCTTTCCATTTCTGCGAATAACAACAACAACAAAGAAAAACAAGAAATGTTGTATTAAATTCCTTCATAATGGTATCATTTATATACCACAAAATAATATTGATATTCGAGAGATCTAAAAACACTCACCACATAACCTATCGGCCAAGCAATGAATTTCCCAATAGCATCTCTCATCAACCCGACTTGTTCAGTGAACTTAGCCAACCGTTCATTAGGCATTAAAACGACATCTATGAAAACTTCTAAATCATCGTGTCCTAATTCATGTCCCCCAACTTCTTTAGTCGAATCTGTGCCATATAATCATCCAACGACAACTGTGGGATCTTTAATGAACTTCCCAAATTTATTGCGGCTATTCCTTTCAAGTTCTTCGTCATCTTCACAGATAACAATCACAAAAGAAGAATTACAAAGCATGAATTTGTTCAAATCAATCCCAAACAACAAGTTTCAGTTGTTCAGCAGCACAATATCCTCCTAATGCATAGTTTCACCAATCTCTCATGAGCACCATAGCTAAACAAGGCCAATACATCAGAAAGCTTACATCATGCTGTTATAATACTTCTAGAGATAACTAAAAACCTAGGGTTCTAATACTAAGAACTTAACACGTACACCACATGCTTTGTCTTGTACCTTGATTTGTGTGTGCATCCGTATGTTTATCTTATCGATGTAAAAATGGTAATTACACATAAAATACAGCAGAAAGGCACAAAGGTGGAATAACACGTACTGTCATCCTCTTCCTCCTCGTCATTCCCAAAATCATCAGAAAACGATAGTCATGCATCAGTTTTTATCTTACGCTTCTTCATCTTCTGCAACTGAAGCTCCTCCTCCCTTCAAGATGAGGAAATGGTTAACAAAAGCATTAAAAAAATTGGCAACCATGATCCACATTAAATGTCAATCATTCAGCCCAAAACAGGAATCACTCACTCTTACTGCAACTTAAGGAGCTTCTCCTTCTCTTCCTCTTCAAATTTGTTCTTTATATTAACTCTCTGCAGTGGAAATATCCCATTTAACTACCTAACATTCAACATAAGGTGAAAAACACAATACAATAAAAGAACACAAAGTACCTTCTCCACATATTGCTCTCTTGTGACCAAACCAACAGTTTCTTTCTTGAATGCTGTCTCGAGAATCTGAATGTTACAGAAATACTTAATTTTAGAACAGAACTTAATGGTAAAGCATGTATTAACTATAACCATTTCCAGTTTTAAAGAAAACTTGGGCCGCTAAAGGCTTAATGAAATCGATTTAACACAATAACACAGGGCTCAAGCTTTATTTAAATTTCTTAAGCACTAGAATTTTTGGATGTAACTCAAGTTGGAAGCTCCTCCACGCGCTCTTTTTGTACTTGTGTCTTACGTGTCTGGAAAGTTGTATTCGTTTGAGCTTGAATAGACTATTAAATATGGAGCTTAATCAAACAGTTCAATTCAGTAGAAGTCCAAAAGTTTCTATAGACTACAACACATATATAATGTACCATTCTCCAAGAAATTCCAAACTCAACTCAGCAGTAAATACTTTTCCACAAACTAGATTCTAGTGATTTGAAAAGATAAATACATTAACATTAGTCAAGTTGGGTTTAGATATCTTGTTTTGAATGAAGCTTGTAGCCATTCGCGCTTAAATTATCTATTCCGTTTTGAAGGCATAATTGAACTGCTCTATCAAGTAAATGTTCAACGCTACAAACCCATACATATACTAGATACTTTCAACTGGCTCAATTTAAAAGCATTCAACAAATTAGTACACAAATCAGAGCTTGTCGGCACGTTTCTTGTGTCTAATAGAGAATCTGAGCTTAAACAAAGAATCGACCGCCAGCTTCACCGCACAACTCAATCAAGTACAAAAATAACGATTTCTATACACTAAAACCCCAATATACTGTATTCTATTTCCAAATGAATCCAAAAGATTCAAATGATAATAGGGCAAAAAGATAAATCGATACGATGAATACGGATTGGATACCTCGGAGGTACTTGAACCGAATTGGAGGAGACCAGGTTGGCCTTGAACATAGGCTGTTTTGTTTTTGAGCTCTTGGATTTTGCGGCGCTCGGCTTCTCGCTGCTTCTCCAGCCGCCGGATTCGAACAGCGTTCTGCGCTGTGCCTACGTACTCGTCGCCCATACCTGCCATCACAATCGCCTTTTCACCGCAAATCAATAAAACTAGGGCTCAGAGATTTCTTTTTGAACGTGTTTGCAGAGCTGAAAGAAAAACTGTAAGGAATTAATTAATAATATTGTTTTATTTATTTATTTAGGGTCTCTGCCTAGAATCACGTTGATCTGTGATGCTCTTTTTTTCGATGAAACGCGACTACTAGCCTGTAATTTTATAACAACCACGTTTTAACATTTTTATAGCAAACTTCTTTAGTGACTCAACTTACCTTCAGCAGTAGACAAGCCGATGGTTTAGGTTGTGCTAATCTCAAATATTGCTGGTCCACAAAGAAACTCATCACCATCCTTTATAAGCTGGAGTATACCGCCAAGATTTTAACAATTCCCTCCAAAAATTTCGATTTTTAATAGAATTGGGGGAAGAACGTCGTAGATATCTTCCCTAAATTTTAGGTCTTCAAAACTGAAAAGATTGGATGTGGAAGTGTATCCAAAATTGAATACTTTTAACAGCTAATTAAGGTAGCAGAAATTATGGAAACTAACCAATGGAAACAGATACTGAATAATCTAAAAGATTATCAATCGGTGGAGAACTCGGAAATGAAAATAGAATGAGGAGGAAGAAACGTTTGTATTTTCATTTTTCTTTTTCTTTGTGTTTACAGCTAGACTAGAAAGATATGTGGGCACGTGTTATTATTATAATATGAAAAAGAAGTGGGCTTGTGTTAAAAAAATTGATGATTACGGAAGACATGACTTATATTACCAAGTTACATATACAATATAATATTAATATATATATATAGTGTTTGTCATTAAGTTTTAGTTTAGGTTTTTTTTTTGTTTGATAAATAGTTTTAGTTTACTTTAAAAGTAAGTTTTATTTTCTATTTATTTTTCTTATTCAATCGTGTTTAGTTTACTTTAAAGGTTCATATTATTCGCCAAATCATATTAATTGGATACGATTCGATAATTTATGGAGCTAGATTTGGTACTTTCGATGATTCGTACTTTTGCCAACCTTATCTTGAATATTTATTCATCACTTAAAAAAAGATTTAAAAACTATTAATTTGGTATTATTTCATACCGTTTACAAGATAATAAAAATACAGTACAATCAGGGCTGAAATATACCAAATTATGCTAGTCTATTACAAAGAAAGGACTAGCTTTGCTGTAAACACCTATTACACAATTAGAAAGTCTAGAATGACTAAAATAGCCCTCGAGAGTCAAGCCGGGAATCGACCGGACGGAAACTGTAACTATGACACAATAAATGACCAATTTCGATTTTTTTCCATTAACAATCTGACGTGAATCTTGGGATATGGGTACTTATAGACCTCCGGATGCAGCCCAACTCCACGAAAAGGCAATAACAGTCGAACAACATCGTTCGATTGTCCTGAAACTGTCAAACGATCTATGTTCGACTCTTTTTCGTTTGGGTCGATAATGAGTCAGACCGACCCAGTTCGTTTCTAGGCCACCTAAATCACCCTCACTACCTATCATAGTGAATGGAGAAAAACATATTAAGTAAGAAATATGTTATTAAGCACTCAACAATATATCTTTAATTTAACTCTAGAACTCTACACCTTGACCATTAGTACATCATAAATACCTTATAATATTCAAGAAGACCCACCTCGTCGTCTTGCTTTGACCGCTACATAGTTTACTTAAAAAAGACAATACACAAGTTCGAAGTCCCAAAGTTTACTTCTTATTTTCCTTTTTCGTTGTTTTTTTCAAAATCTTTCCTCTTTTACAGTTTTACTACTCCTTGGCTACTTATTAGTCAAACTTTTCTTCTGTTAGTTAATTTTAATTCCAAAGATTTGTTTTTGCTTGTACTTGATGTAGATTGTAGATTCAAGCTTAACGGCTCCTTTCTCTCAATGTCACTAATTTTTTTTTAAACATAACATCATATTATTGTAATATTCTAAATCTAATGTCAGTAATTATCACAAAGTTAATGTCACTAATACATTACTTAAACGTGATATTTCTTAAAATTGACATTATATTAATGTATAGTGACATCTTCAAATTAGTATCATTAATTCTTATTAATTAATGTCACTAATAATTTAACTATATGTGGCGTTTTAAAAGAATGACATGACATAGGTCTACAATGACATTATCAACATGGTGTCATTAATTAGTGTGTGCTAATGCCACTAGTTTATTAATCAGAAATGGCGTTTTTAAAAAATGACATTATATAAATGTAGGGTGACGTTCTTAAACCAATGTCATTAATACTTTTAAGTCAATGTCACTAATGTATCAAATATAGTGACAACTTTTGAAATGCCATCTAATTAATTAATTGTGTCATTTTAAACTAAATGTCACTAGCAGAGTGCCACTATAGGCCATTTTTGTTGTAGTGTTTTCTGTAATAATATGGTGTTATTTTATTCTGTTGTTTGTTTTGATCTGTTTTACAGAATGTTGTGACTTTGGAGAAATGGTTTGTAATTTGAATTATATTTTTATGCCGTTTGACAAAAATCCGAGACCATTTGTCTTGAAAAAACCTTTATAGTGATTTCGTCGATAATCCAACGAGCCACGCTGAAAATCTGTTACTTGGGTTACGATATTTATCGTCATTTATAAGATACGATTGCAAATTGTTTTGTTTATTTAACACTTCTAAGTTCTAATGGACATGGTCTTATCTAACAACATGCAGATTTTGTTTTAGTTTTTTGGAACAGATGACTTTCATTATAACTTAGAGTACTCGGGCGAGGCATGCAAATAGTGCATGTTCTGTATTATGAAGGTTGCAACCGGTTATTTAAAACGTTCCTTTAAAATTGACAAGATGTTGATTGAATTTGGGTACAATTTAGCTTAATATTATATTATATTTTCGTGTAGTATATGACAATTTTTAAAAAATTGGTTTTTTTTTCAGTATCTATACAATAAGACAAATTTCATAGCAATAAATGTTTACAATTTAATATTTGCTACCGTATGCAATAGTTATTGTACAAATTATGGATGACTTCTAATTTATTATGGATAACTTAGGACTTTAGAAATGGCTATTTTTATGATATTATCTTCTCTTGATATATCAATCTGCATAACAATTGTTTCTATACAAAAGGACAGCCTACTTATAAATGCTGGCAATGCAACTTGACATTTCTTACTATACGCATTAGTTATGGCATGAGATGTGGATGACAAATAATTTATTATTAGATAACTTACGACTTAAGAAATACTTACTACAATGATACAAAAGAAGCATAACATACTCATTTTTGTTTTTTTGGTGCAATGGAGTTTTTGTGATTGGATTATGTCATTTATTGATAGGCGTTAACACTTCTACCACGCACATAACAAATTCGACAATTCTTTCAGCCTTTGTACTTATTTGTTTTGGCACTAAATTTTCGTTGCGCAATGGATTAATTTGACTGCAAATATCATATGTTTTGTATTGTAAAAGCTAGAAACGACGCTTTGAAAAGCTCCTAATTTATTTATTTTCAACAAACAAAATAGCCAAAAAAAAACTCCTAATTAAAATGCATAACATTGATTATAAATTTCATAAGGGAACTTTTAATAATTTCACAATGACCTGGCGTAACCGATAATGAATAAGTTACACTTGTCAAGGGTTGTAACAAAACTTTTAGATAGTAATTCAAAACTCTTAAAACTGGCTCATTTCTATCACTGTTGCATTAAAATATGTAATTTACAAAGAACAAATGATATAAATGCGATCAGGTTTCCAAAAATTTTAAGACGACAATAGTTATAGTGATCAACCCATTACTTGAAGATGTAGGTTTAGTTCTCAAGTGATTAAAAAAAAGTTGCAATTCTCGAGAGTTGATTTACTTTTTTTTTTATTAGAAAGGCTGCTATTTTGTAGATAACAACACATTAAATGGTACTATAATGAATACTAATAAAGTTATTTGGCTTCATACGAGAAGTGATGTAAGATGGGGCTTTTGGATTGTCGTGAGATATTGAATTATCTGCAAGTGTTTCACCCTGTGTGTTCCTTCGTATCAGTTAAACTTGGGGTTATTTGTAGTAAAGTTTCTATAGTTTTGGTTTTTGACAATCAATTCTTTTATCTTTGCAATTTTTTGATACAAACCTCTAGACCAAAAATACATACCTGATATCATAAATATAAAAAAAATCCTGAAAACAAGACTAACTAAAACATTCTAATATAAGATCATGATGAACTTCATTCATCTCGCACATCTCATAATAGTGAATAAAACAACTTCGAAAAGTAATATGATAGATCAAATAATAAAATTACGAGAGAAAATCAAGCTAAAGGCCAAAAAGAATCACAAGAAAAACGCATCTCGCTACAACAAAACATGTCGCTGCCATAATATTTTGCAAAAATACTATACAAGAAAAGCAAATAACGTATACATAAAAAAAACAATAATTATACAAAGATATTTGGCATAAACTTGGTCGTGCATAGACACCACAAGCAATTATATATCTACTACGATGAGTCCAAAATAGCAATTACAACTATTCTAACAAGGTATTGAAGCGTTATTTACAAACACTTTATTACATTATTCATAAAAAAAAAAAAAAAATTAAAACCAAAAACGACAGTACTTGGATATATAAAGTTACAAACATAGAGTTGTGTCCAACTTACGTTTCTTGCTGCTGCCACTAGAACCTGTATCCTCACCCTCCTTAGTACTTTGTAAAAAGGACGAACCCGACTTACGCACCCGAATCTCCAGTTGGTCAAGTAGTTCTTCAACATTTGGAGTGATAAACAAGATTGGACGATTCACTGGTTTGATAAACTCTTGTTCAATACAAAAATCCAAAAAATGAACCAGTCCACCATAGAAGCCTTTGATATTAAGCAATGCAATAGGCTTATCATGAAGATTTAAATGAGCCCACGATACTATACGGAGTATTTGCTCGAGGGTTGCTAAACCTCCTGGAAGCGTGATGAAGGCATCAACATTATGCAACATAACTGCTATTCTTTCATGCATGCTAGGTACCTTTAGTTCATCACCAAATATTGGACCTTCTGGATCGTAATCAACTAAAGGTTTCGATGTAATCCCAACCACTTTACCGTTCTTTGAAGATACACTACTTGCAATGCATCCCATTAATCTCAAATTTCCTCCTCCGTATACCATTTTGATATTCTTTGCAGCTAACAGATTACCAAGATCACTTGCGATTCGCGTATAATCTTCATCTTTTCCTGAACCAGGACCACCGAGTACACAAACTGTTTGTAACTTTTGACCTTTGACTTCCATCTCGATATTTCGTTGCAAATATGGTCGATCGTAATAACTTTGCTCTCTTGAGAATATTTATAAAACAGATTGCAGTCCCAATATGTATTCATTCATTTAGTCCAAAATCTTCAAACCAAGTACTTGTTTCATTAAATGATTTTTGTTTCTATTTGTGATAATCAATGCTTCATTTAAATATTTCAAGTTTCAATACTATTTCTCTGAGGTACTCAAGTTCCAAGATCGTCTTCTTTACAAATCTGATTATCTTCTCAAATATTTTTTCGATACCAATATTGTGTACACACACACACACACACACACACACACACACACACATATATATATATATATATATATATATATTAAATAAAAAATGGTAAACGTCTATGAAATACATAGGTCCAATATATTTTCTTTATAATTTGTAGCCAAATACTACGTGTTGACAAAATTGTGTAACAGTACAATCGTTCTTACCTCGTTACATAATCTGAGTTACTATTGCCAACATCATACAACTCATTTTTAGATGCAATAAAAAGTTTGTGAGTTATAATATAAAAGATCAATATAAAGTGATAATTCTTAACATGCTCTTAGTAAAGTACAAGGTAGTTTACATAAATTGCTTGATGTCTTCTTTATTCTATAAAAAAGAATTCTATTTCAAACAACAATCATATCAAATGCATAATACTTTATAAAATTTCATTTCGGGATACATATCTCGTACGGAATATTGGTACAAACTAAATTTATATTAGTAAAAACAATGGTTTACAATTAAAAACTTTTTCGTGAAAAGGCGATTACAATAATCAAGCAATTAAACCTTTTATTGTAAACAATGGATTCCCCAATGGTTATATTTCTTAAAATAAAGATAAATAACTTCACGAAAAAAGATATATGAGCACTTAAAGACTATATATATATTGCCTAAGAAAAATCACATCAGAACTTGGATGACATAAATGAATTGTTTGTAGTTCAAAATGACAATAAATATCATTTAATGAATAGGTAAGTATTACTTACTTTATACAAGAAACAATGCATAACCTTAACTAATGTGAACATTAGTTTACGATAAAAAAACTTAACCATGAAAAGGTGATAATAACTATCGATCAATTTAATCTTTCAATTGTAAGCGATGAATTAACTATGGCTTTCTTAAAGTAGCCAAATGGCTCCTTGTCTTTTTCTTTTTTGTTTTTAATATAATCTTCAAAAACGAAAGAGAAGAGAAAGATAAACAACTTTACGGAAAAATAATATTTTGGAATATTGAAGACTATACATTGCTAAAGAAAAATCACATCGGAACTTGTACGATATAAATGAATTGATTGTAATTGAAAAAGCCAACCAATATCATATAATGAATAAGTAAGTAATATTGTCGAACGAATAAAATCAAATTACGCCACATATCACATGATCAATTATAATATAACATTCCTTTAAAATAATGGACTAACCTAGACTGGAGCACGTGCCCTTTACCTAGTATATATATATATATATATATATATATATATATATATATATATATATATATATTACTTCCAATTCGTAAATAATCTAAAAATCATACCTATAATACGAGCTATTTCATCGAGATAAGCAAATTATCACTCCTTTTAAATATAAATTTTTCTACGGCATACTTTTAAAATTATAAAAATCATAATTAATTAATTCTTGATACCTCTTTATCTTACAGATAAAGATAGGGTAATACTACAAAATTTATGCAACAACCTAATTTATTCTATAAAATAGCCCAAAATTGATTTCAATATAAATTGTTAAATGTTGGAGGTGTATTCTCGGGCAAGATTTTTATTTGTTTTTAGCAAAACAGTAGAAAAATTGGACTTTTGGGTATATTTGTATGAAAACCAATTAATAGAGGCTGAAAATAATATATTACTTTATACGAATGAAGAATAGTAATATTTAAATACTGGTATGCAGAAAGCCACCTAGCCTTCAGGCTAGGTAAGTCCCCACTTGGATCCACCCTTGACTACACTAAACAAAAAACATGAGTCAAGTTGGGGATGATGTACTTAGGTGGTGTTTGCAAACTTTTAAAAAAATTTATAATTAGTTTTTTTTATTTGAATAAGTGATTTTGAGGTGTTTACAAATTTAATTGTTTTGGTTACACAACTTCTTTTAAGCTAAAAAACCCCCCACAATCTTAAAGCTTGTGTGGGGGTACTTTTAGCTTATGGTGGGTGTTTTTATATAAAATAATTGAATAATTTTAAATTCAAGATTATCTTGCAAACACCCTTAACTTTTAAACTTAAGTGATTTTGAAGCTTAACTTAAACTTATGAACTTCTACTTTTTTACTAGAGTTTGCAAACACCACCTAAGAACATTAGATGCTTGATTCAAAAAAAAATGTCAAAAAGGTAGCAAAATCAATAGACTGATCTTATATTGCACTTAAGAGATAAGTTAGGCATGAGCTCAAAATAACATATCCTTTTGTGTTGTGTTTGGCGTAGTTACAAGTGTTTAGTACATGATTTTTGTTGGGTGATTTAAAACTTACTTTTAATCAAGAGTCACCTTTCTTATGTGCGAGTGAAGGTTGATAGGTCGAACAAATATGTCGATTAGGTTGATTATGCTCCTTTAAAACTGACCAGTCAATTGTTGAATGCAACCGAATTTGTCTAGTTTCAGGGCTCAATATTTAGCTTAGGCACACAGACTTGCCAAGAACAATATCATATGATATATCCAAAATATAACACGTTAATATAACGAAATGATTTTAAATGGTGAGAAGTAAGAATGGATTGACACGCGAGAAAAAAAAGGTATACATATTCAATTCTTAAACGAGAAAAATTATATGAAAATCAGGACACAAGTATACTGTACAAAACATATATTTGGGTAAGAGATTCTTGATGCTAACTCAAAATGGGAAATAATTTGAGAAATGCTTTTTTTTCTTTCCTAGTGCTATATAGGAAACGTTAGAAAATGAGAATACATGACACATAATAGATGTAAATTTTCCTTGAGGGCGTGAACCGAAAATATTTTTCTAAAAGCAATATTTTTGCTATTCACTATGGTTTAAGAAAATCTACTTCCCAGTATGCAATAAGGAATTTAGGAATTTATGTAAGATGCAGAAAAATGCTAAGTGTGTAAAAAATGAATATGTATCAATATATTTATATAACACGAAAAGTTACAATTGAGCAGACTTGTTTGTTCACAATAGGTGTGTCCGTAGGATAAATTATACCCATCCACAAATAATTTTAAACATAAGTGATGATATATGTGCTACTTTTAATCTCTCTTGATCAAGTAGCCAGTGCACATCTCTTCGTATATTTTCTACACGAGCACCACTCAGCAAAAGGGACATACCATGCCTAATCCTTCGCCCTCGACCAGATCATAACGACGATGCTGATGGAGCAACCCTCGAATAATTTATCCAACACTTGAGATAAGGACAAAGTAGCATGACACATATCAATCACCTAAGAAATACAACACACACCTCCTGATGCCACTCCACTTGCCCTCAACTCGAGCAACCATGACGGACGTACATGCACTAAGTATGCAAAAGGACTCACTCTTACCCCCACCTAGCACACACCATTAGACAAAGCCTGCGAGAACGAGCAGTTTTATTCCACCTATAAAAAGGACACCTTGTACTTAACAGAAGGGGGATGAATTTGTTTGGGGAAAACCCCTCGTAACATTACTCTAAATAACCTCCATGTAATTACCGACAATAGACTTTTTCCATAATTTTTTTTTGGCTCAAGAAAAGCGTTCCGAATCTAAATATGCTCCCTCGAGATTAAGCACACAATAGGATCAATAGCATCAATTATGAAATCCACTACAAGATTTGGTGGTCATCCGTGACCGCCGGCCGGTCGCCATAAAATCATTTAATTCGAATAAACAAAGCGGTGTAGTGCGCCGCTCCCGCACTAGGCGGTCGCGATAATATCACGCGACCGCTAACCGGTCGCGGGTGCGATAAGCGGTCGCGGATGGGGTGGGGGGTTCTATAAAAACCCCTCCCTCCCCTCTCATTTCTTACGCCTTTGTAAGTACTTTCTCTCTCTCTCAATAATTTCTCTTTCTAGTTTTTTAATTATGTTTTAGTAACATTTTTAATTGTTAAATCATTAGTTTAGTTTATTTAATGTATTATTATTAGTTTAGTTTATTTAATGTTAAATTAGAAATAATGCCTTTAGGAAATCTTTATAACTTAGAAATAATGCATTTGGGGGATCTTTATCACTTAGAAATAATGCCTTTAGGAAATCTTTATAACTTAGAAATAATGCCTTTAGGAAATCTTTATAACTTAGAAATAATGCATTTAGGAAATCTTTATAACTTAGAAATAATGTTTTTAAAGAATATTTATTTAATATTTTATTGTTAGTTTAAATGCATGTTAAATTGTTAGTTTAGTTAATTTAATGTATTATTAGTAGTTTAGCTTATTTAATGCTTTATTGTTAGTTTAAATGCATGTTGTGTTAGTTTAGGTAATTTAATGTATTATTATTAGTTTAGCTTATTTAATATTAAATTGTTAGTTTAAATGCATGTTAAATTGTTAATTTTGTTAATTTAATGTATTATTATTAGTTTAGTTTATTTAATATTTTTTATAGAAATAATGCCTTTAGGGAATCTTTATAACTTATAAATAACACCTTTATGGAATATTTATAACTTAGAACAAATGATCTTTAGGGAGTCTTTATAACTTAGTAAAGATTGAATTTTAGGGAATCTCTCTCAATCATCTAACTTAGATAATTTTTCTGAGTTTTCTAGTATATATTCGTCATGACCGGCGGTCGTCGACGTAAGACGGGCAGTAGTTGACCACGTTCGAGTGACAGTGGTCGGTCGACTGAGGATGTTCCCGATGTTCCCTTAATGGTAGTGGTCGAGGTAGACTTGGACCTCGCTTAATTATCATACAGGGCGGTCGCAGTCGCGATGTCGTGGAACCCGATGCGTCTACCTTGTTGACGCCTTCACTACAGCGACGCCTTTCTTTTGATGTTGCTAATCGTCTGGATCTAGGGCCAGAGCACCATCTTCAGCAGGTTCCACCGAGGCTGGACCGAGCTAGAGGACGACAGAGACTCCAACATCGGGAGTATTCACTTCCACGCAGCAG
Source organism: Linaria vulgaris (assembly GCA_948329865.1). NCBI lineage: Eukaryota > Viridiplantae > Streptophyta > Magnoliopsida > Lamiales > Plantaginaceae > Linaria > Linaria vulgaris. Next base: position 18,220,114 of record OX415250.1, on the reverse strand, counting down.
CACTCAGCTAGGGGGCCCTCCAGAGGTGCGATGGCACCCACTGACCAGTCTCAGAGGTAGATCATAAGATTGTCTTCTCGTGGCCTCTTTGAGTCTCCCACTAGCAACGAGGTTGCGATGACGATCACGGATCTGATTAGACAGTTCATGAGTAAATTATGGCATAGCTACTTAACGATGACCAAGGGAGTGCGAGGCGATATGTTTATCAAATTTTTGGTGAGGAATTATTTCAGAAATATAACATATTACTTAATTTAATGTATCAATAAATCAAAAGACGTAATAGGAATAATCTTAAAACTTTATTAATTTGCATAATATATATGGGATCCATGAGAGAGACAAATATAACGTACATGCGGCCTACGAAATGAAGGCGAAGTTGTGTTATAAGAATTTGATGTACAACACGAAGAAACAGTACTTTGAAAGGGTTGAGGATCCGAGATATAGAGGAAAGCAGAAGACTTGGATGAACGACGCATTGGAGGTGCAGACGATTAAGCATTGGGCCACTAAGGGTCATTTGGATGTGTCGCAGAAGTCCAAGAAAAATTGGAGAGAAGGCGAGGAGCTAGAGGAGGGGAAGAGGGCACCTCCCACTTTCTATGGTGGATCCATCGACATAGAGGAGATCAGACGTCGGCTGGTATGATTTATTAAAACTAACAATATGGGCGTAATTAAGTAATCTTAATATGTGTAATTAAGTTTGACGTACTCTTATTTGAAGTGTGTAGGTTGAGGCCGACCCTCGGTGAGTGGACACTATTCGATGCGATGAGGCCTACAGACGTGGTCACACGCAGAGGGTGAAAGGGACGGGCGGTAAGACGGGAGTGCCAGCGAGGCGCGAGTGGGTAGATGATGCGGCGAAGGCCATTTACGTAAGTTATTTCAACCTCATACTCCTTTATTTTTTCCTCAACTAGCTTTAAATTCCTTATTCTAAACTAAATAATGATTTTTTTCAAATATTAATGCAGAAGAAGTACATTAGTGAGTTGAGGAAGAGATATCCGAAACCAGATCCACTCTCGGTGTTCGATTTCGACTGTTGGACCAAGGCATTTGGTTCAGTGAAGAAGGGGAAGGCGAAGGGCTTACTGAGAGAGTCAAACCCCGAGGTGTACGACATTCATTACCGAAAACATGAAGATTATGCACGGGCCACCATCGAGGACTTGCATAAGCAGAACCAACGGACTATAGCGCGCGCAGATCGGAAGATGATCGATGTGCATACCACTATGGAGCTCTGGAGAGACGTGTTTAAAGACAAGATGAGATTTGACCTTCCATCAATTCCAAATTCGGTATTCATGGGAAATGTACGTAGGCATAGAGTTGGGCATACGATTCCACCGATTCATAGGCTGCCACGTTCGAGGCCTGATCCATTTGCTCCCAGTTCTTCCACTAGGCCTATATACCGAGGAGTTCGATGATGACGACTCCGATGAGGTGGTGATGCCCGCACAGATGGGTGATGACGATGGTGTAGATTTGAGTGGTGAGGATGATGGTGATGATGGGGTCGCAGCTGCAGGTGGGGACGTTTATAGTTCGGATGATGAGTAGTATTTTTATTTGTATTCGTACTGTGAAATTTAAAATTGTGTACTTTACTTATTGTAATGTTGGACTGTTATTGTAATTTATCTTTTGGCATATTATGTACTTTTATTTTTAATTTAAATTTAATTTAAATTCGCTATGTTAAATCTTAGTGTACTTTTATCACATATAAAACGTTACTTTTATAAATAACAGTATAAAAATAAAGTACGTCACAAACTACATATAAAAATATTTCATTATATAAAAATGGTAGATAAATTTTTGAATAAGTAATTAACTATTCAACAAAATTTAAAAGAAAATGACTTTCACCTCACACGGATCTTCCAGTTACAAATAAATATTATTAATAAAAAGTAAAGGAAACTTAAGACATAACGATAATAGTAAGAAAAAAAGTTTTACCCCAATTTAATTTTTTTTTCTTTTAAACCGTTACATTTTCACCTCTTTTGTTTTCCTTTCTTCACATAGCTAGGCCTAAATATATTGAATTTAGATATGTCTTTGACATTTTTAATCCTCTTCGTCATGTTTTTGGTGGTTTATCATTATCGTATATAGTTGAAAATATTTAGCAAAATACTACAACAAATTAACATTTGTATTAAAATAAAAATCAAATGTAAATGAATGATTTTACTACAGGTTATACATCAGAAAAATTAAATAAAAAACTTAAGAGAAAGAACAATTTGTCATTTTTGTTTTCTAAGAATTAAATAAAGTGATTTTGGTGCACTAGTTATGTCCACAAGAAATAATAAAATTGCACTGAGCAAATTAAAAGAGAGCATCCTAATAACTCAAAAGGAGAATATGTGCCTAGTAGAATATATCTAATAAAATAAATTAATTAAATGTAGAATAGAAAATTATATATATTTGATTTTGCATGAAAAGAGAATATAATTAGCAAGAAAATGTTTTTACTAATCTTTGTGATTAATAGCATTCCAATAAGAGAGAATTGTGAAAATAGAAAAGGAAGATATGAGAAATTAAAATTTTGAAAAGGAAAAAAGATTATTTTGATTTGAAAAAGGGTAAAAAGGTAAGGAACAAAAATATCGAATGAAGATTATTCGTGACCGTTGGCCGGTCATGAATGAGAGTCTTTCGTGACCGCCAGGCAGTCACGAAGGAAATAGGGCGACTGCCTGGCGGTCACGAAAGACCCCTCGTGACCGTCAGGCGGTCGCGGATGCTTTCGTGACCGCTAGACGGTCACAAAATATTGATGGTGACCGCCCGACGGTCATGAAAGACCCCTCTTTCGTGATCGTTGGTCAGTCACTAATATCATTCATATAAAAGTTTTTGATTTCATGGAACGATTTTGATGTGTTTATGATTTTTAACAAAAAGTCACATCATTACATGTGAATTGAAGTAATAAATGAATACAACATTAGTAATTAACTTATCAAAATAGTAGATTAGATGTGATTAGGCGAGTTATAAACGAATAACATATTTTATGTTTTACAACTAATCATCATATATACCTAGTTGTTTTAATTGTTATATGCGATTGTACGATAAAACCTTATAATTTACTTCGTTTTAACTATTTTATCAATTTAACAAGCAACGTGCCTTAAATAATTTTAACAAACAACCTAAAAGAAAAAAACTAATGAGGGTTATTCGTGACCGCTTGGCGGTCGCGAAAGCGTTCGTGACAGCTAAGCGGTCGCGAATTCTTTTGTGACCGCCTAGTTGGTGACCACTTGACGGTCATGAAAGACCCCTCTTTCGTGACCGCTGGGCGATCACCAATAACATTCATATAAAAGTTTTTGATTTTATGGAGCGAGCTTGATGTGTTTATAATTTTTAACAACAAGTCTCATTAATACATGTGAATTGAAGTAATAAATTAGTACAACATTAGTAATTAACTTATTAAAATAGTAGATTAGATGTGATTAGGCGAGTTATGAACGAATAATCTATTTTATCTTCAACTAATTATCATATATACCAAGTTGTTTTAGTTGTTATATGTCATGTGCAATAAAACCTTATAATTTACTTCGTAGTAACTATTTTATCAATTGAACAAACAATGCACCTTAAATAAACAAACAGAAAATCAAAAAATGTCGAATGAGAATTATTCGTGACCACCAAGCGGTCACGAATGAGAGGCTTTCGTGACCGTCTGCCGGTCACGAAGGAAATGGGGCGATCGCCTGGCAGTCACGAAAGACACCTCGTGACCGCCAGGCGGTCGCGGATGCTTTCGTGACCGCCAGGCATTCTCGAAATTTTTTAATTTGGAATATTTCGCGACCGCTCGGCAGTCGTAAAACACACTAGAATTTGGCGGGATTCGGGGAGAAGTTCAAAATTTTCGAAAATTCAAAATTTTCACCCAAAATTCTATATATACCCACCATTATACCAACTAATTTTCCATACAGTCAAATTATCCTCTCCAAAAAAACCTAACACTTTTTATTTTTTTCAAATCTACAACACTTTCTTTTCTCTTCTTTTCTTTTCTTATATCTCAAAAAAAAACCCAGCTCTCTTATTCTCTTCTTTTCTTATAACCCAAAAAAAAAAACCTACACTTTTCTTCTCTTCTTTCTTTTTTATATCAAAAAATAGACCAAACATACTTTCTATTCGCAAAACAAGAATATATTCCGGTAAATTATAGGAATATTTTTTCTTTAATTCGTTCAGGGGTATTCGTGATCGTCGGGCGGTCACAAATAAGATAAATATAATTTATGACCGCCGAGCGGTCACAAAACGCCTTCGTGACCGCCCGACGGTTGCGGATGAGTCCCGCGACCGCGTTGCGGTCACGAATGACTTCGGCGTCATTCGTGACCGCTCGGTGATCACGGCGGCGTCCCCTAACCACCCAGCGGTCACGAATACGTCCCGTGACCGTCCGACGGTCACGGAGTCTTCCGCGACCGGTCATCGGCGACGGCGGGGCGATTGCGGATGAGCACCCGCGACCGTCATAGCCGTCGCGAATGACCTCTTTTTTGGTAGTGATCTGAAATTAAAAATATTACGAGTTGCCACTCTCATAAACTTATTTTAAAAATAAAAATTCACAAATAAATTATTACAACTAGCTAGCTTTTTTTATTTTTAAAATGCCCTCATCTTAGACTTTATGATATTATATATATATATATAGGTATATCGACAAAGCCCATTTAAACATAGCTCAACATAAGGCCTAATTTTAAAAATAACTTTTTTAAAGAGTTCAATTCTAGATAAAGTAGTTCAAGACTTTATTTATATATATATATATATATATATATATAAAGCCCATTTAAACATAGCTCAACATTAGCGCTAATTTTAAAAATAACTTTTTTAGAGTTCAATTCTAGATAAAGTAATTCAAGACTTTATCTTTATCAACGTGTGATACTTTACTTGTTACGTTCACAAACAAAATACAGGAAATTACTTAAAAATACTTATGGTATCACCGTGAAATTAAATAAATATCGATGATGAGTAGTTTCAATGACTACGTGATGTGACTGAAATTATAAAATATTGTGTCTCGGGTGCGAGCCAATATAATGTATTTGAAATTATTAAGCATACCTAGGAATAATATGACCTATTTTATATAATTATAAGCAACCACAATTTATTAGACTATTGCCTAATTAGCTTGATTACTTATCAAAACTATTAAAAAGGTTGCTAGCAAATTATTTGATGCTCCATTTTGTTGCCATACATATATGCATGGAGGGTACTGATATAATTGCATATTATCATGCGTAACAGGGAGGCAAATATCATAATATGCTATAAACATTATATTAGAATAGAGTTAGGAGTTGTTAATATATAGTCCTATATAATATGGGTATTATTACTCTGGCATTAATTATGAATTTAATCATGCAAATAAGTTATTGTTGCTGTATTAATTTTTTTGCTTTAAGAAAACTGAGCGAGGATAAAGCAAATTTGTGGTACCTTCTACGTAACTGTAGGCCCCGTTTGGATCGAGTTTCACCCAACCGTTTCGGCATTTGGTCGCTCAAAATCAATTGGAACTTTGGAAGGCTTCTCACCCAAAAATCAAACCAAAAAAACGAAACTATATGGAAGAAGCTGACAGCTGTTTTAAAAGGAGATGGTGGGACTCTTCTCTAATTACATGGCGGCTATCAAAAATTGATAAAGAGGATTAATATATTTTTTATTACTGTCTTTCTTCTTCACAATTAGAAGATGTTACAAGTTACATAATGTTAATCTACTACACTCACCAGGATATCTACTTCTACTATATATACTAAGCGGCGATCTTCATCAACCACTTTTTTTTGCCGGTTTTTGCTCCTATATTTTGTGTTAATGACTGAAAATTAATTCATTGTTATAAATATGGCAAGTGGCCATTGTTGAAAATTATGTACAAAAACTATTTTATAATAGTAGTAGTTGTTGTAAATAATGTATGATGTTGGAAATTTTCTCCTATATAAGAAGTCATCAAGATGAAGAGAAAAACACCAATTCAAAAGGCTATATTACATAATATTTGCACCTCTTTCCCTAATTTCTTTTAATATATTGTTATAATCTCCAAATAGTTTTAGTTATTTTATAACACATTATCAACACGATACTGCTCGATCCGGAAGAATTCAGTTCATTCGTTAAAGAAAACGTTCAACATCAAAAGGAGCAGTATGTCTAATCTCTCGAAAGTAGATTTTACCGAACTCATTGTCGATGGAAAAAATTATATGCAATGGGAATCAAATGTGAAAAAGCATCTTACTGCCAAATTTCTCGCGGAAACAATTGATGAAAAAAATGAATGTACTGACCAGCAACGATGCGAGGCAATTATATTCCTTCTGAGCTATGAATTAATCTGAATGAAAGATATGGCCACCAAATGGAAACAATGCTTCCAAAAGTCATACATCAGTAGAACACAATAAGGTTCCAAGATTTTACATCAGTAAATGATTACTCCTCTGCCATTCATAATATCCGACATACGCTGAAATTTTGTGGGACAAAAATTACTGATGAGGAAATGATTGAAAAAACTCTTTCTACTTTTCATGTCAGTCATATACTCATCCAAATGCAACACATACTAGTCGAATACACTAAGTATCACGAACTAGAGAGGGTGTTGTTAACGACAGAGAATAGTAATAATATATTGATTAAGAATTCTGAGTTACGCCTAACTGGAGCACATACATTGCCAGAAGCACATGTCATAAATATCTCAAACTCGTGGACGAGGAAATTACAATAATGGTGATTGAGGCAGAGGCCAATATCAAGGTCGGGGTGGTTATAGAGGAGGATATGTTTCTAGAGGTGGTCGTGGCCATAGAGGTGGTCGTGGTCATGGTCGTGGACCTGGTCGAAGTAGTTATCACAATCCTTCGACCAGTGATACGGTCCATAACAATAACCATCATAATAAAAGAAAAAATGCTCATAATAAATCTGAAGGTTGCTGTTTTAACTGCAGAATGAAAGGACATTGGGCCAATACTTGCCGTACACCTGAATATTTTTGTAAATTATACCAAGAGAGTAAAGGCAAAGAGAAGGAAGTGAACCTTGTTGAACAAATGCCTAGCTAATAATCCTACATATTTGGCAGCATCTGATTTCACGGATGATCATGATGTTACTATGGCTTGATATGAACTATGTGATTCATGTCTGCGTGATTCCTGATTTGATTTGCATTACGTGATTCCTTGTTGTGTGATTTTTGAATTAATATGTATTTGCGATTTCTACTTGTAATGTATTGTGTTTTCATTAATTGTGTTTCCTTATGTATCTTAATGAAACTATTTCCCTTTTCTCAAATATATGTTTCATTTATTGTTATATCATGTTTAACCCTACTTGTTTGACATGAAGCCAGTATGGAGCATACCAGTGATTTTTGCATCTCTGATAGGGCTACAACTCACACAATTCTCACACGTAAAAAATATTTTACATATCTAAAACCAACAAAGGCAAAAATTAATACGATATCAGGTCCTACTGACCTGATTGTAGGATTTGGTAAAGCTAGTTTTATTTTACCAAATGGAACGCTATTTATCATCAGCGATGCCTTACTTGTCCCAAAATCCAGAAGAAATTTGTTGAGTTTTAATGATATATATCGTCATGGATATGATACCAACTCAAAGACTGAGAATAAAACTAAATATCTTTTCATTATTAAGTATATATCAGGAAAGCAACATATATTTGAAAAACTACCAAAACTCTCATCGGGATTGCATTATACATATTTTAATGTTATCGAGTCAAATATGGTAGTCAATGAAAAGCCTGAATTATTAACTTTATGGCATGATCGACTAGGTCATCCTGGTTCAACAATGATGCGAAGAATAATTGAAACTACACATGGACTTTCATTAAAAGGATCAAACTTAATTTAATCAATAATAGTCCATGTGAAGCATGTTCTCTTGGAAAACTAATTATAAAGCATTCACCTGTTAAAATTAAGACAAAATTACCAACATTTCTTGAAATAATTCAAGGTGATATTTGTGGACCTATTCATCCATCATGTGGACCATTTCAATATTTTATGGTATTAATTGATACCTCAAGTCGATGGTCACGTGTCTGTCGATTATCTACTAGTAATATGACATTTGCGAGATTTTTGGCTCAAATAATTAAAATAAGAGCCAAATTTCCTGACTATACGATCAAGAAAGTCAAACTTGGCAATGCTGGTGAATTTACATCTCAAGCTTTCAATGATTATTGCATGTCAACTTACTGTTGAACATAGTGTTGCACATGTACATACTCAAAATGGTTTAGCTGAATTATTAATTAAACGTCTTCAGTGAATTGCTAGGTCTTTGTTAATAAATGCTAAATTACCAACTTCTGTATGGGGTCATGCAATTTTACATGCTGCATCACTAATTCGCATTAGACCAAGCTCGTATCATGAATACTCTCCATTACAACTTGTTTTTTTGTCATGAACCTAATATTTCCCGCATAAAGATTTTTGGTTGTGTGGTTTATGTTCCGATTGCACCACCACAAGGAACAAAAATGGGACCTCAAAGAAGGTTAGAAATATATGTTGGATATGACTCACCATCTATAATCAGGTATCTTGAACCATTAACATGTGATGTCTTTATGACATGTTTTACCGATTGCCATTTCAATTAGGCGAATTTTCCAACCTTGGGGGGGAGAAAGGAAGCAGTTGAAAAATAATATATCATGGTATAAACGGATAACCAAATCACATATACCAGCTGCGAATGTTCCAGCTCAGATTGAAATTCTGAAGGACATATCCAACAATAATAAAATGAATGCACGTAAAAAACCTAGTCGTCCCGTTGGTTCAAAAGACAAGAATCCTCGAAAAAGAAAAAGAGACAATATTATTAACTCCATTATCATGAAAACTATTAATGATGAAACAGAAAATGTGACAAATGAGATAACTCAATAGATCACTGAACCAAATCTCCATACTAAAATATATGTAAATTATGTTAATTCAGGAGTTATTTGGAATCGAAATGAAATAAAAAATATAAGTGAAATATTTTTATATAATATTGCTTATGGTCATATGAATGAAAATGATGATTCCGAGCTACAATATGTGGATGAATGCCAAAATCGGGACGATTGGGTTAGATGAAAAGATGCTATGCAAGTTGAATTGAATTCCCTTAACAAACGAAAGGTTTTTGGACCTATTGTCCTCACACCTAAAGACGTGAAACCTGTAGGCCACAAATGGATCTTCGTTCGAAAAAGAAATGAGAAAAATGAAATTATAAGATACAAAGCTCGACTTTTTGCACAAGGTTTTTCTCAAAGACTTGGGATTAATTATGAATAAACTTATTCCCCAGTAATGGATACAATTACTTTCGATTCTTAATCAGTTTAGATGTTTATGAAAACTTAAATATGCATCTATGGATGTTGTCACAACTTATCTTTATGGATCATTTGATAATGACATTTATATGAAAGTCCCTAAAGGACTTAAAATGCCTTAAACTTCTTGCTCTAAACCTAGAGAAATGTACTCAATTAAATTGCAAAGATCGTTATATGGGTTAAAACAATTAGGTCGCATGTGGTATAATTGTTTGAGTGAATATTTATTGAAAGAATGATATATAAATAATTATTTGTGTCCATGTGTTTTTATCAAGATAACATCATCTGGTTTTGCAATTATTGGGGTTTATATAGATGATTGGCATTGACAAAGAAATTCATTCAACTATGAATTATTTAAATAATGAATTTGAAATGAAAGATCTTGGTAAATATTAGATATAGAATATGTATATTTGGTAATTATTGTAGATTGATATATATCTTTAGTGATAGATAGTTACCTTATTAGAGATGATCTCTTTTGTATATATATTGGACATTATTCATTGAATAACACAAGGAATTCATTATCTTACATGGTATCAAGCCTTCTCTTCTTTTCTTTCTCTCCTAAACTATGACAAACCCTAGCGGCGATACCTCCGCCACCAAGTCGTCCACCTCCTTCAATGGCACAAACGACGCGCCTCCTCACGAGGCCGCGCCCCCAAAATTTCCCCCCGCCCTCACCGTCACTAACATCAAGAACTTCATCCATATCTTGTTGGACGTTGAATTCGGGCAATATTCTACTTGGTCCGAGTTATTTAAAATCCATGCACGGGCTTATCAAGTTCTCGACCACATCATCCCTCCCTCCGTTGTGGTCGCCCCATCCGACCCCGAGATGCGGGATCGCTTGGACGCCATCGTGCTACAATGGATCTATGGCACCATCACCAACGACCTCCTCCACACCATTATGGTAAAAGACTCTACTACCGTAATTGCATGGACAAATCTTGCGGGTTACTTCCAAGACAATCGAAATTCTCGGGTCGTGCACCTCGAAAATCAATTCTCCTCTACCACTCTTGATGATTTTCCGAATGTCGGTGCTTATTGTCAAAAATTGAAGATGATCGCTAATCAATTGGCCAACGTTGGTTCCCCCGTTTCTAACCATAGGTTGGTTCTTCAAATGGTCATGGGTCTTACCGATGCATATGGCGGCATCGCAACCCTAATTCAGCAAAGTGATCCACTTCCTCTCTTCTCTAAAGCTCATTCCATGTTATCTTTGGAGGAGACGAGCCTTGCCAAGTGTGCCTCGCGACAACCCGATGCAGCCCTCGTCTTGCATCACGCCCCGCAGGCCGCTCTCACGAACCCAGCTCCGCAACACGATCCCTATCATGCAAATCGAGGACGAGGACGAGGTCGTGGTCGCGGTCGCGGTCGCTTCATGGGTCAGCGAGGTCGCGGCGGCCGCCACAACGGTCGCGGCGCACCTCCCCCGTATCAATGGTCATGGTCCTATCCCCCTTGGGCCTACCCTATGTAGCAGCAATGGGCCGCTTCTCCGCCACAATGGGCCGCTCCGCCGTCCCCATACCCTACGGCCCAGCAGCGTCCGCCAAACCCCAACTCGCGCGGACAGGGTATTCTCGGCCCACGTCCTCAACATGCATATCACACTGAGGTGGTTCCATATGCTCCTACGGACATTGATTCGGCAATGCATACGCTGTCTCTCGGCCAACCGGACGAAAATTGGTACATGGACTCGGGTGCCTCGTCTCACATGACCTCTAACCAAGGTAATCTCACGTCTTACTTTAATTTGCGCACCAAACGTAATATAATTGTTGGTAACGGTCACACTCTTCCAATTAAGGGCTCGGGTCACTCCTCTCTCTCTCCCCCCCTCCCCCCCCCCCCCCCCCTCTTCGTCTCAATAATGTTCTCCATGCTCCTCACCTCATCAAAAACTTGATCTCTGTCAGAAAATTCTCCACTGATAACTCTGTCTCTATCTCTTTTGATCCGTTTGGTTTTTCTGTGAAAGATTATCGGACGGGCACCCCCATCATGCGATGCAATAACTCGGGTGATCTCTACCCTATTCTGCCACCCGCCACCTCTCGCTCTACCCCGTCACCTTCCGCCTTCCTCTCTCTCTCGTCTGACCGTTGGCACGCACGACTTGGCCACCCCGTTGATCACTTTTTTGATTTTCTTAGGCGTAGTTCTCAAACTACTTGTAATAAACGCTCTTCTACATCGTTTTGTCATTCTTGTCCCATGGGAAAACATATTAAATTGTCGTTTTATGATTCGCTTACTACGACTTATTTACCATTTGATTTAGTTCATAGTGATGTTTGGACATCTCCCGTTTTGAGCTCTTCGGGGCATCGTTACTATGTTTTATTTTTAGATGATTATACGGGTTTCTTGTGGACGTTTCCTTTATCTCACAAAAATGATGTGTTTCCTAGCTTTTTATCTTTTCGTGCTTATGTCAACAAACAATTTGAACGTGATATTAAAATTCTCCAAAGTGACAATGTCACGGAATATAAAAACGCCTCTTTCTCTACCTTTTGCAAAACACATGGCATGCATCAACGCTTTTCTTGCCCATACACCTCTTCTCAAAATGGAAAATCCGAACGCACGATCCGTACAGTAAATAATATAATTTGTACTTCTCTTTCCCATGCTTCCGTTCTGCCGACTTTTTGGCCTCACGCCTTGCAAGTCGCCACATATCTCTACAACATAATTCCTTCTAAAAGTCTTCACTATATTACCCCACTCCAACGTCTCTACCATCAAACTCCCTCATATGCCCATCTCAAGATTTTTGGGTGTCTTTGCTATCCTCTCATCCCCTCTACTACAATACATAAGCTACAACCGCGGTCTACTCCTTGTGTCTTCCTCGGTTACCCCCTAATCATCGTGGCTATAAATGCTTCGACCTCTCCACCAACAAAATAATTCTTTGTCGGCATGTTCCCTTCGATGAAAGCTCATTCCCTTTCTCGAAGTTCTCTTCCTCTCCTCCCTCATATTGCAGTCAGACCCCTATGGCACCAGTTTCTGGACCTTTTGTTTCAAATGTTGGGTCGATGTTGGGGCAACATTGCAACCAGAACCCGGTGGCACCAGTTTCTGGACCTTCTGTTTTAAATGTTGGGTCGATGTTGGGGCAACATTGCAACCAGAACCTTGTTCCTCCCACTATGGCTCCCTCTTTCCTCGATGATGATCGGTCACCACTCCTCACTCCTCCCCTTCTCACTCCAAAAACGAACCCCCCACTGGTCGCTACTCCTCCCCCGCCCACGGTGACACAGTCACCACCCGCGTCGCCGCCCACACTACACGCGTCCCCTATTTCGCGCGCCAGCCCGCCTCCACCCCGCTCGCCATCTCAGGCGACACCGCCCCCGTCTCGTGTTCCAAGTCAGGCGACACCGCGTCCTACTCACCCCATGACAACTCGCAGCCAACATGGCATCTTCAAGCCAAACCGCCTCTTCAATTTCCACTCCACCTCTTCTCACTCTCCTCTTCCACGTAATCATGTAGCAGCGTTATCCGACCCTAATTGGGAATTGGCCATGACTGGTGAGTTTGATGCTCTTATTAAAAATAAGACGTGGGAGTTGATACCCCGTCCTAATAATGACAATATTATTCGGTCTATGTGGATTTTTCGTCACAAGTTTCATTCTGATGGTTCCTTTGAGAGGCATAAGGCCCGACTTGTAGGTGATGGCAGGTCTCAGCAGGTTGGGGTTGATTGTGATGAAACTTTTAGTCCCGTGGTTAAGCCCGCGACTATTCGGGCGGTTCTAAGTATTGCAGTGTCCAAGACTTGGGATATTCATCAGCTCGACGTAAAGAATGCTTTTTTACACGGTCATCTTCATGAAACCGTCTATATGCACCAACCCCTCGGGTTTCGTGACTTATCTCGACCAGATCATGTGTGTTTATTGAAGCGTTCTCTCTACGGCCTTAAATAGGCCCCTCGGGCTTGGTATCAACGGTTTGCTGATTTTGTTGCTACCATTGGTTTCTCGCACAATGCCTCTGATCACTCTCTCTTTATCTTGCGTCGTGGTTCGGACACGGCCTACATCCTTCTTTATGTGGATGATATCTTGCTTACGGCCTCTTCTCCTTCTTTACGACAGTCTATCATGTCTCACATTGGTCGGGAATTTTCTATGAAGGACTTGGGTCCTTTGAGTTTCTTTTGGGGGATTGCAGATCAGCGTTGCACTAATAGTCTTTTCCTATCTCAGAGGAAATATGCTGAGAATATTATTCGTCGTGCCGGTATGGAGTCGTGTAAACCCAGTCAAACTCCGGTTGACACGAAATCCAAACTTGGCGCAATGCCCGAGAGTGCCAAGTTTTCGGACCCTACTCTTTACCGCAGTCTGGCTGGCGCCCTTCAATATCTCACTTTCACGAGACCGGATCTCTCTTATGCTGTTCAGCAGCTTTGTCTCTTCATGCATGATCCCCATGATGCTCACATGTTGGCCCTTAAACGGGTTGTACGTTACATTCAGGGGCTCTTGATCTTGGTCTTCACATCTCTCCCTCCTCAGTTAAGGGGTTGACCGTTTATACTGATGCTGATTGGGGAGGGTGCCCAGACACTCGTCGTTCGACTTCGAGATATTGTGTTTTTTTTTGCGATAATTTGGTTTCATGGTCCGCCAAACAACAACCGACCCTCTCACGGTCTAGTGCCGAAGCGGAGTACCGTGGCGTGGCTAATGCAGTGTCTGAGTCATGTTGGATTCGGAACTTACTCTTGGAGCTTCACTGTCCTATTGCTTTAGCGACTCTCGTATACTGTGACAATGTGAGCGCCATCTACCTTTCGAGCAATCCGGTCCAGCATCAACGAACCAAACACATTGAGATGGATATTCATTTGTTCGAGAAAAAGTAGCTCATGGTCAAGTCCGTGTTCGACATGTTCCCTCACGCTATCAGTTAGCCGACATTTTTACAAAGGGACTTCCACGGGTTCATTTTGACGATTTTCGATCCAGTCTCAACGTTCGTCCTCCTCCCGTTTCGACTGCAGGGGTGTATTAAATATAGAATATGTATATTTGGTAATTATTGTAGATTGATATATATCTTTAGTGATAGATAGTTACCTTATTAGAGATGAACTCCTTTGTATATATATTGGACATTATTCATTGAATAACACAAGGAATTCATTATCTTACAGTAAAACTAAATATTGTCTTGATTTACAGATTGAGCATACTAAAAATGGTATACTAGTGCACCAATCTAATTATTCCAAAAGAATTTTAAAGCGTTTTAACATGGATAAAGCAACTCATTTAAGTCATCATGTCATTGCTAGATCATTAACTAAAGACAAAGATCCATTTCGCCCAAGTGAAAAAAATGAATAAATTCTTAGTTCTGAAGTTCCGTATTTAAGTGTCATTGGAGCTTTAATGTATCTCGCTAATTGTACTAGACTTGATATATAATTCACTGTTAATTTATTAGCTCGATTTAGCTCATCACCAACAAAAAGACACTGAAAAGGAATTAAACATTTATTTCACTATCTTCAAGTAACTACGGATCTCGGTCTATTTTATCCTAACAATGCAAAACATGAATTGATTGGTTATGCAGATGCATGTTACCTATCAGACCCACATAAATCCAGATCTCAAACTGGATATGTATTTACGTATGGTGACACTGTTATTTCATGGCGTTCTCAGAAACAAACACTTGTTGTAACATCATCGAATCATGCTGAGATTATTGCACTGCCAGCAAGGAATGTGTATGGTTACGGTCAATGATACATCATGTAAGAAGTACATCTGACTTACTAATTAAAGAAGGTCCTACAACACTATACGAAGACAATTATGCATGTATTACACAGATGAAAGAAGGCTATGTCAAGAGAGATCGAACCAGACACATACACCCGAAATACTTTGCCTACACTCAGGAACTCGAGAATAACGAAGAAATTAATATCCAATACGTTCAATCATGTGACAATATGACATATCTTTTTACAAAGGCACTCCATACTGTAACTTTTAAGAAACATGTTCAAAGTACTGGGATGCGTTATCTACGAGACTTATGAAGAATTGGAGATGCCAACTTGAGGGGGGGTTCACATGGCTGCACTCTTTTTCCCTTATTAAGGTTTTTATCCCACTAGGTTTTTCCTTATAAGGTTTTTAACAAGGCAACATAAATATGGCCAAGATGGGATGTTACAAATATGGCAAGTGGAATATGGCAAATGGCCATTGTTGAAAATTATGTACAAATACTATTTTATAATAGTAGTATTTGTTGTAAATATGTAAGATGTTATAATTTTTTTTTCATATATAAGGAACCATCAAGATGAAGAGAAAAACACCAATTCAAAAGGCTATTTTACATAATATTTGTACCGCTTTCCCTAATTTTTTTTATATATTATTATAATCTTCAAATAGTTTTAATTATTTTATAACATTCATTAAATTGTGGTCTTAATTGTTTTTTTAAATGATGAATTTGTTCCTATAAGTTTCTCTCTCCGCCTGCGCTTTCTTTGACCCTCTCTCCTTTTTTTTTTAAAAGATCTCTCCTTCTTTAATTCTTTGAAGATCTTTACAGCTAGTGGAGCCCACAAATAGATGGTTACATCAACCATTTTATTTTTCCATTATTGCCCTTAATGTATCTCTTAATTACTCAAGTAGTGTGCATAAATTGTACAACTTCTTTAGGGGTAGGAGCTGAATAGACATCTCAATTGCCCTTACTACTCCATCCTTTCTCATCTCCCGTCTCTTCCTCTCTCTTCTCTCTCCTCTCACATCTCAATTTCATACTGAAAAAATCGCACGAGTTTCATGGTTGTGGAAAAAACATTAGGGTTTGGGTGGAGATGTGGTGACAGAAAATTGGTTCGGCGACAGCGACGGAGAAAGCTACGCGTCTGGGTGGAGTTTTGGCAACAAAATGGGTGGGGGAGCGACGAGGGCAGCGCGGAGGTGAAGGACTGCTTCCGACAAGGGCGCGTCACCCAGAGGCGAAGCTAAGGGGTGCCCCCCCCCCCCCCCCAGTTTTTTTTTAAATATATATATGTATATATATATGTGTGTGTAATATAATATAAATATATATATGTAATATAGAACTGTAGTACAGACTTACCGCATATCAGCTTTCCTATAATTGATTTAGTTACTTTATTTAAAGAAGTATGGCCCACCACCCAAGCCCAATGAATACTTGTAACTAGGTATTAAAAATTTAGAATTGGGATGCTGCAAAAGAAGAATTAAGATACTACATACTATTTCTTTTCTTTCTTTTTGATTATAGCACATTAACAGTTAACACGGCTTTGCACTTTCATAGTTTCATTAATTATTTACTAAGCTCGTCAGATTCAAATCGAAATCCCAGAAATCGGTTGTCTCACAATTTCAACAATTACATCACACGGTTCAGGTATCCTTCTACCTTTTCTCATATTTCATTAATGATATTTTTGTTTGTTTCATAATCATTATATAACGGTTAATACGTTATATATCGTTGATACAATACGAAACTAGCACTTTATATCGATATCGCCCCCTAGCTCAAAATCCTGGCTTCGCCCATGGCGTCACCGAAGTCACGGGATCTGGTAGTGGTGGTGCGCGTCGACGGAGACGTGGATTATGGTCGTGGTGGTGGTGGTGGTGGTGGTGGTGGTGCGCGTTGCTGAAGACGTGGGATGTGGTGGTGGCAGTGGCGGGATGGCCGTTTAATTGCAGAAAACTCATTAACATAGAGGAAGAAACTCTGAATTGAGACCCGAATGAACAATGGTGAATGAGAACTTTTTTGTCTATGTGTGCGGGAGTTAATGAGGATGTCGGGCTTAGGCAATGTCACATATCATCTCAGTATCGAGTGTGTAAGTATATTGGGTGTCGATGTATATATCGAGAGAATCAGCACGTCGGATGTCCGACATTCCATATCGAGGTGTGAACAGTTCGGGTAATTAATGAACCTCTTTTGGAATGCGAAACGAGTGTTTATATAGACCTCGGGGGCGCAGGAAACTATTTTTTCAATTCCCGGAGACAGTTGTACCATATCGAATGTAGATATTCGATATCAAAATGTATGTCGAATATTGGTCTTCAATATATGAGGTATATCGGGCTTGGCCAATCGATATACAATTTGGGTCGGCTTATTAGGTCGCTAGAAAGACACATATCACACCCCAAATAGATTGAACAATATTGCGCTTTTGCCATTTCTACTTATTATATTTAAATCTCTTCTATGTTCTTTGCCTCAAAGTAATTTGAGGTTTTTTCTTACGCAACTTTGTATGTTATGTGTATTCTCGTTCAAAATGCTAATAATCCGAAGAGAGTTTGTCACCAATGGTCAAAACCGAAGGCAGGGTGGTACAAATTGAATGTCGACGGAAGTCTTTGCAAGAGTACTAATCAAGGAGCCGCGGGAGGTGTGCTACAGTCGGATACGGGAGACTAGATTTGGGGATTCAAGGAGAAGCTCATATCACCAACGGTACAAGAAACGGAGTTGGCGGCAATTTGCAAAGGGTTGGAGCTAACATGGGAAAGACTATACGGGAAGATTGTCGTCGAGACTGACTCACCAGAGTGCCACACTCTCGTGACGGGTCTTAGCATGGACTCACCGCACATGGTATTGATCACGAAGTGTCAAGAGCTATTACGGAAACCGTGGGAAATTGAGGTCAAATGGATCCCAAGAGAAGCGAATAGAGTTGCCGATTGTGTCGCAAAGTTGGAGATGGGAGATAGGGAGCGGAGCGTGTTCATGGAGACGCCACCGCCGTGCACGCTTCATCTTTTAGAAGCGGATTGTAGTTAGATTTTATGCAATTCCTTTCAACCAAAAATAAAAAAATAAAAAAAATATGAGTTTCATTTGTAGCAAATTCATCATAGAATATTTTAATAGTTGAAGACTCACCACCACAAAATGAGGAAGGTTGTCCCTAATGTCTCTCAGTCTACTGATTCGCATGATATATAATAATAGCAACTTTGCCACCTGAGTTCAGCAATGGGGCTTCTTCATTGGGCCCTGTGGACAAGGGCTCTCTCCAAGGGGAGGGCAATGCTATGGATCAGAATATAAGAAAGCCCATACACATGGTCTCAAGCCACCATATTGGACCATTGATTTTGAAGTTTAATTTATTCAGCTGTTAATTATTAGATGTTACAGTGTTTACGTTAATTTATGTAGCTTAGTATCTTCTGTTAGCATATATTTGATAAGATTTGCGAGAGCAAAATAAGGACAAGTAGTTGTACTTTTATCTTTAAATAAGCCACAAATGTAATTCTAGTAAGAAAAGAGGAATCAATCTTAGTTATTAATTTATTTTTAAATCGGCTCCAAACAAACAAATTTCTACTGACGCGATGCTCAGAATTAACACAAATTGGAATCCAAAAAACTTAACAACCAGAGACTTGTTACTGACGCTTCTCATAGGAAAACCCTAAAAATCAAACAATCGCAAAAAACCTATATAACCTGCGGCGAAACTCAATCCTCAAATCAGACAAAAAAAATAAAAACTTAAAGGACAACAGATCAGAGAAAAAATTATTACAAAAAAAAATTTGGACCATTTCCCGACTGGTGCCGTGGCACAGAGAACATGGTACATGAGACCACGCTAATCTCACGGGTATGGTCTCTCAACGTATGTCCCCTAAGGGACAAACAATGGTTGTTAGTGTGATGTAAATAAGGAGAAGAAGAAGACACTGTTCATTCGATGTGGGATTTGGACCTTCAGAAAAATATTAAATATTTGGGCCGCTGAACATGAGCCCATTAACAAGTCTAGTACTAACTTATCGAACTGGGCCTCAACCCAACTGTAACACATAATATCTTAATTAAATATTAATATTGTTTATGTTCCCCGAAACATTGTAACAAATCATTGACTGATTCCACTAGCTTAACAAATACCATTATTCGGTTTATGTCTGAGAAGAAGAAAAAAAAAAAAAACCATGACCAATTACCTAGTGTTTGGGTTAAGATAATGAAATATTATTGTTTAATATAATTATCAAAAGTGAATATGCCAAATAAATAGTCTTCGCACCAATCGTATGGTCCGCCGGTAAAGATGTACTAACTATTAAAGAGTTCAATTCTAGTTTCTAGGTACAATATTTTGAACGGATTTATTAGCCTATAATGTCTGGTCATAGCTATAAAAGTTCCACAAGTTTCCATCTCTAACAAGTCATGGATACGGTACTTAAATTGCAAATTTTTCATTAGTTTTGAATAGGTAATTTTCTTCTGATTCTCCAATTGTCGAATATACTATTATTTATTTATTTTATTACATTCGCTTTATTCTTGACGACTTGTAAATTTCTGTCCAATAAAATCAAAGTCAAGTGATGTAAAATAATCAGTGTCCGGATCCAGTCTCCTATATACTGATATAAATAATCTACGTGAAGACTTCTCAATCGAATTGACTGTTCTTAATAACCATATTACCTAATCATTTATTACATATGTAAGCTATAAAGAATAAAATTTTGGAGTTCTAACTAAGAATATATATTATATTAGAGAAGAGGCCTGGAAAAACATGTTACATTGCTTCTTTTTGGATAATGTGGTCGCACATAGCCATTGTCATACGAGTTGGCGTTCAGTCGATTTGAATGGATAGGCTGTGAATTATGAACCAATACAAGTCATAGTACGTTAATTATGTGTAACATGCCATTTGAGTGTACACTAAATCTAATCGACGAAATGTTAGGCACCACATAAAAACCATAATACGATAACTATGCGTGACATGCTTCGAAAAATTTGTAACTTTGACTTTAAGACGTGTACCAGATCCATAGCCCATAAAACCTTAGTCTAGCAAGGTATAATAAATCAAACTTGAGACAAAAAAAAAAATCTTCTTTAACCAATTGAGTGGGCCGAACAAATTGAATGTTGAAAGACTAGTAATTCGTTAATTACTACATAGAAAATGAAATCGATACAAATTGCGAAAATGAAGCAAAAAATCGAGTTGTTGTCAACTATCGGTTGGTTTCATACTATAATGACAACACTGAACCCGCGCCAACAGTCTTTGAAATGGTAACTGGCCTAATTCGTGGCATCTTGAGTTTTACGTACCAAAAGTACATGTTCTTATATTATTTCTTCGCGGAATTTGTGTGTGGTTAACTATTACTATTATAAGGTAAAGATTCCTTTTTGTATCATTACTCATATGCACTCATCGGTATCTCATACATTTTCATCATTTATATCATGTAAACATTCAAACCAAAAAAAAGTGTGTTGAAATTGAGATTTTCATCGTACTGTCGTTTCATTGGACGTATGTCTAGCATGTGATTGTTTCTTTTCTGATTTCTCTATCGTGTCATTTGTTGTGCATCAATACGATAAACAGAAATTCATGCACAAACGAAAAAATAAGAACACAAAGATTTGTTTACTCCGTTCGTCTATAACTATCTCTTGGGCGATACCAGCCAGAATTTCACTATATGACTATATCTATTAGGTAGAATTTCACTCTAGGGGTATAGTTACAAAAAAGATTATATCTATGACTACCTCTTGGATGATACTAGCCAGGATTTCACGATATGTTTCTTGTCGTATGATTATAACTACAAAAGAGACTATATCTATTAGGCAAACTCCTAATACGGATTTTATATGAACTAAAATAATTCCTAAAATTTAGTTTTGATTTACAGTACGGGCTCAAGTTAACATTTAAACTCCACAATCGTACATCCTTCCCCTACTATGACTTACAAATGTTACGCCAGGCCCAAAATGTGGTTTACTTGTACGCTTATGCGTCATTAGCCCGAAATTTGTTCAACATTGGCCCAAACATATGGACATTTTAAACATTAGAAAGGTACGAGGTAAGCAAACCAACTAAAGTATAGGTTCTCAGACAATTTATGTGTCATAAAATGAAAAGCACTATGTTTCATAGAAAAAATAAAAACAGTGAAACAAGTACCCGAAAACCGATCCACGTTAGTGATTTCCCATGGACTTTAATACTTCTTTGGGGGTTTTAGGATATCTTTGACATCTCTCAAAAACTTGTGTAGTTTTTAAAATATATAATATAGTGTAAGGAGGTTATTTTTGTTCGATAGTTTTCATTGGCAATTGGCGTTAGATTATGGAGGATTAGTTATGCGTTCCCGTTTTCTTTTTTCCATCACAATTCACAAACACCGATTTGTGGCAATTGACAGATGTGGCAAGTGTTTGTTGTATATTATTTCGTTTTTTATTCTACCCCTATTATATGGTAATTACTACAGTTTGACTCCTAGGCGAACTGTAGCCTGTAGGCCATGTAAATTGCACAAAACCTTATGCAGCTTCTTAAACTTTTGGAAGACTCCACAAAAATTCAAAAATTAAAAGATAGACAATTTAGACTATATATGAACATAGAATATGATAAAGAATTAAAGACAGAATTTCTTTTGTTCATCTTTCATTGTTAGCCACAAGATTTCAGAAAATATTCTTGAAAGCTTATATCTTTGTTAAGATCTCATAGATTTTAGAAATTGTATATGAATCACATAACACTTTTAAACTTTCCAAATACACCAAGAAAGTTTAAAAGATGAGTGTCTTTTCAACCATATGTAATGAAGCTAGGTGGTGATAAGAGATGAATAATCAAGTTATCAAGAAGGCAAAAGTATCGCCATCAGAAACCCCGTACTTCTACTATAAACAAAGCTTCTACTACAAACAAATTTTGCTCTGAAGCTTAAAACACAAAGCAAGGGTCGCAAGAGGAATAACGGACGAAGATCAACAAATTGGTTAGAAAAAGTAAGAAAAAATAAAATTAAAAGAAAAAAAAAGGACAAAAACAGTGTTCTTCCTTATAGTATTGAAAATTAAAAATAAAGATAAACTTAAAATGAATATTGTTATAGACGACGATAATTAATATGACATCGCATAAATTTAGAGGCGAGAGCTCAAAAATAAGTGCTTTCTATGAAATTAGATTTCATTAGAAGCCATTAATCGCACTTCAATATTTATATTTCGTTATAAGTATTAATTATATTTGAGACCTATGGGTTGTGAAAATTCCTACAGAATATAATAAATATTCCAAATATACCAAGAAAAAGATTAAAATTTACAAATAGGCCTGCACACACTTTAAAAGGTATAGAAATACCTCATAACTCCATAAATTCTCTAAAAAGCCCCCACAAATCTCCTGAAAAATCATTTGCCAATAATAATCGTATGAGATATACTAGTAACGCATTTGAATTTAGTTATTTTTTAAAGAATAGAAATCTAAAAGATAAGCTAGGAGTTGCTTTTTTGTAGGGTGTACAATTGAACATTACAGCCATCCTACTCTTTTGTTTAAGAGAAAGAAGGTAGGCATTTTAGGAAATACAAAAGAGATATCCAAACTAAGGGGCTTTGCATTTGATACAATGATATATGTGTGTGTGTACAGTTATATCCAGAGTGTTGGCAATCAAAAATCTCAGGCATAGCATAGAAAAACATTGTCATCATTTATCTCAAAATGTGATGGATATAAAAGTAAATAGGACGTATAGTGAGAATTAAAACAAAAACAAAAAGAAAAAGAACTACAAATCCATCACAACTGACAAAAGTAACAGCAACACGTACAAAACTTGTAGTATTACAGGAAAGTCGTCACTCTGTAACACTAGTTCATAGCATCATAATCGTCTAACTTCTCATTGTATTCCAAGACCTTTCTCCTTATCTTAGATGTATCTACCCATGTAATAAAGTCTTCCATATTCCTTGTAACAAGGAATGCTGGGTCAGTAACGGTATCAGGTCCTACCCGAATATGTCCTTGTTCAATATATGTAATTGCTTCTTTCAAGTGTTCTGCAAATTTTAGTCGGACAAGGACGGTTGCAAGCCTACGTCTGAAACAAGACAAAAGAACACAATGGAAAATCTTACAATTGAGTGCTAAATATTTGTTCATGCACAACATCTCCACTTTATATGCAGTTTGGGCCATACTTACCGGCAAAAAGATGATACTGACAACCGCTCACACAATTTCAAACTTTTACGAGATGGTATCACACCCATGTTGTACCTGAAACGATGGAAAACCAGAGAGCCGAAGTTAAAATGAAGACTTCTACCCAGGTTTCTTCAAACTTAGAAAATCTTTTTTTTGAGATGTATCAAGATAGACATCAGTGGACACAAAGAAATGGCAATAACAAACAGAAACTCCACCAACACGAATATATATTCTAATGTCTCCATAAGCAACTTGAGCATGTAAAAACCAAGCATCAAAATACTATGATAATGCGAAATAAAATTTCACGTGCCCCCAACAATGCATTCGCGCACGCTCCTTCTTCCAATACTGGGATAACAGTATCTGCCATCCCTGATCTGTCATTGATCTGCTTTACTTCCATTCTAGCTTCATACTACGTGGTGCTTGTAAGATATTAGCCTTTGAAGACATTGCTTATTATTCATTGATCCACTGACCAAAGAGATTAATAAAAGCAGAGTATAGTTACTACTTCTGGTATCTATGAACTAAACCACATGAATTTTAATTGTATTTCTTGGTCTCGTCAACTGATTTTTTCAAAAAAAAAAAATCAAAATCCAAAAACGGCTATAATGGTCTCGTCTCTAATGCCCCCAAAGGGTATCATTGATGCAAGATAGAATTTTTAAAGTGATCAAGCATCAGAAGAAACAGCAAACAAATGCCTAAACAGTTAATACTAGACAGCTTCAACAGTATAACAGGTAACCAAGAAAGGAACAAATCTACGAGAGAACTTAACATCATGTATTAGGTAGCCCGTATGCAAAATACCTGAAGCATTTCATTAGGCCAAAACGAAGATGGAGAAAGAAAACAATTTTGCCACACCACGAAAATAGCTTGGACATACCAAAACGTGCCAATAGACCAGTTCGTCCCAATTTTATATATCCAACGACTACAGAATCCCAAACAACACAAGGATAACGAAAACTCTTGTCCACATTAAAATAGGAAAGCAGGCACACGAAACGAACAATAAACTGAATAATGACTACGGAAATGCAACAAATTCAGACAGAAATGCCACTAGAAAAATCATAAAGCAGAACAATCGAGATCAAAAGTGAACTATATATATATATATATATATATATATATATATATAACCGACAGCTTTTCAAGAAGCGCATCCGTCATCTCGATTCGATAAGGGTCTCTAGCATCCATCTGTTTCAGAATGTTGACCAGCTTCTGCGCCATTCTACACAAACTCGAATACCTAAAAAAAGAAAAATTACAACTAATTAAGTGAAAATAAATACAAATTATAGATAAACTCAAAATGGGTTTATTAAGAACATTACTTTTTATAGTCGTCTCTTCCAGTAACGTGGTACCGATGCATAACGAGGTTTTCCCTTTGACCGCCTTCTCTCTTCCATTCCAAGAAATTGACTTTCTTCAGTAGCTTCTTTTCATGAAATTTGAGCTTCCTCATCTCCTATTGACTCAATTTGCAGGGGTTCAACAGGAGCTCAATTGGGACTATTAAACCCTAAAATTTGGGGATTTTGATTCTATTGGGAAATTCAAATGACAAATAAGAGGAAAGTGGTGAACTTGGGCCTCTACCAATATATATTCCACCTACGTATTTATGGCCCAAAACCTATGAAACAAAATATTAGTGTATTATTACTTTCAAAATTTAATGTGTAAGGCAAATAATATTGTAGTCATATGAAAAGCTTATATAATATGGTTTATATATATTATACTAGAAACGCTGGCGCGCCCACGTAATTACGAATTTATTTTATATTATATGATAAATAACTTAAATTAGTAAAGATTATATTTATAAGAAGAGAGATTTTATATAAAATTTTTGGGAAATTAAATCACCAATCACCATAATTATTATAGTTAAAGATTCTGTTTGAATCTCCAGACTACATTAGGAACTTACTAATAACATATTGTGCATGCACTAAAGTTATAAGACTAAAATTAAAAATTCAAAATTTAGTGTCACAATTTGCCTTTATTTAATACTAGCTTCTGGGCGCACGCGGGGACCGCGTGCGACGTTCTAAAATTGAAACTAATTGATATAAAAACAAAGTATTTTCAAAAGAGAGAGATTCAATTAATTTGAAAATTAAAACCGAAAGAGGTGGGGAATTGAGTTTGAATTTGATTTAACCGAATTTGTCTCTCTTTTTCTTTATTTAATTACGTAAGTTATATCAAAAAATTCCTAAGATCGTGGGGGATTCCCAGTTTAAATTTCAAAGTTAAGAAAAGGGATTAAATGACACGGTTTTAACCTTCTTTTTCTTTAATTAAATAGGCAAGGGAGGGGCAAATATGGAAAATACAATTTTGGTATAACAACTACCTTTTTGTGAGGGTAACTTCCGTCTGTCCGAGGAATTTTTTTTTTTTTTATATACTAATAGATGTATATATATTCGAATCGCTTGCTTGTTCAGTTATGTATATATTTTATACCTAACAAAACCTATTATATTACTCGTAGCCCCATAAATATGGAAGATAAAAGGAGCAGTTTAACTATTGAAGCTAAAAGTGATCCACTATTGTCTAATTGTACTGGTAAGACATGATGTCGAATAGGGATGTTGAATAGAAAATTCCAAACATATGTTATAGTACCTGTCAGACTATCATGGATTTTAGGCCGTCCTCCTTAGTCCTTAATTATAATAAAGTAATATAATTTTCTCCCGCTATAGGACAATGATCTTTAATTACATTGTTAAACTAGTACCAAATCTTGGTTACCAAGTGAGACATAAAGGCATGAATGAATTCGTTTGTTAGTAAGCTATTTAGCGCTACATATAATATGACATATTAAAATTCAGTTGTTAGAGTCTGATTCATTCTCTATCACTTCAGTGCCAAATCATTTTTATTTCTCCATCAACTCCCACAAAAAGAGTGGTAGAACAAACTCTATTTCTTCGACCAATTGACTCCAACCACGTTATAAAAGAAAAGAGCTAACTTTACATCAACTCCAATAAAATTATCACAAAAGAAAGAAACTTTTAAATAATATATTCACCTACTAATTATCGTGAGAGGGTCCTCCTACTCTTTGCACATATACCGGCCACGACCTGCTTTGCCAACAAATACAGTCTATACTAACTTTTACTTCGAGTGCAACAATCAAACTAATTAATTTATCCATTAGTATAAGTTCCTTACGATTGAGTTATCCTAACTATGTAGTGTTAATTGTATTAACTATGTATTTGCACCAAATCATGATGTAAAATAATCCTCGTCTTTTATCTACTTAAAATTGATCTTGAAAAAAAATAAAAAATACCACTAACCTCAACTAACACCCATAATCATTTTCCATGTAGTAGGAACATAGAGAAATAACTACCAACAACTGCCACTTTTAGCTCTCTTCTTCTCCTTTATATAGTGCCCTTCATCTTTTTATGTGTCATCAACAATTTCCCATTCTCCACATTGTTCTGTAATAACACCGTAATCCATAATTCTTGAGTAGGCTCTTCTCTGTTGTAACCTTTCTTTCATTTGTTTGATTAGATTCCCTTCGTTGTGCTCTGAGCTAGATAGCATTAGGATATCAAAAATCAGTCTAAAGATTTTACTTTGTAAACGATACTTGTATTCCAACCAAGATTTCCTTCTTGTTTGGCATCTTTCGGACATCATCTTGGTGAAGGTTATCGAAAATTAATAGCTCCTGGTTAACTTTGATGATAACACCATGTTTAAACTCAAGGTTAACGATCAAAAAAGAAAAGATGGAGAACAGAATTGGGATGTGAGGTTGAAATTTTGTGATAAAGAAGTTCAAGAGGCCAAGTTTTCGAGGCAATTTCATGTTAGAGTGAGGTCTTGGATTTTGAGAGGGATCACTACATGGTTGATATGGACATGTATCGTGCAGTTGGTGGCCGTGGGAGAAGTTTGGGGGCCGAGGTTGTTGAAGAGTTGGCCCTCTTGTTCTTCTCCCTCAAACATGCACATAGTGAACCATAATGTGCCTTTTGTGCAACCAAAAAGGCAATATCCTCCAAAGAGTGAGTTAGCAGCCTTATGATTCGTTGTTCATTAGTTTCTTGTCGTTCGAAATGGAGAACCGAGTTCTCAATATTGGTTCTTATGATTTTAGGCTTTTGTGTTTGTGGACTTTGATAATATTGGTGACAGATGTATTGATATTTTCTAGCTCCAATTTCTATGGCTTTTAGGGGTTTACAAGAGCAATGGTTACCTTCTTGTTTCTTGCAATGGAGGACTCAACCAAATGAGAGCAGCCGTAAGCTAGTCTCCAGTTTTATAACATGAATGCACTATCCCCTGAATATTTGGTGTTTCTCAATTTCCTCAATTAGTTCTGTACTTCTGTTGGCATCTCAGTTGATTTTTCCTTTTTGTTGTGCAGATATGTGATATGGTAGCTATTGCCAGATATCTAAATGCGACTCTTATTGTCCCAGAATTGGATAAGACTTCATTTTGGCAAGATCCTAGGTACACACAACTAACTATGAAAGATTGCCCAATCCTTACATATCGCTCCTAGTATTGTTCAATAAGTCTTCTTTTTTTCAATCTTGCAGTGACTTCCAGGACATATTTGATGTTGATCATTTTATCACGTCTTTGAGGAACGAAGTCCGGATACTGAAAGAGCTTCCCCATAGGCTTAAACGGCGAGTTGAACGAGGAATGGTCTTCGAGTTGCCACCCATCAGTTGGTCCAATTTTTCTTATTACCATCAACAGGTTGGTTTAGTTGATATCTTATTGCTGCTACTTCTTTGTATACATCTTTTTGAGGCGAGGACGAGGGAGGGGGTGGTGTTGGTGGGAGGGCATGGCAACTTAATACTAAAAGTTAACCTATGATATCATTTTCATCACCAGATTCTTCCTCTTCTAAAAAGGCATAGAGTTGTACGTTTCAATAGAACTGATGCCCGGCTTGCTAACAATGGGTTACCACTGAAGATTCAGAAGCTACGCTGTAAAGTAAATTTTAGTTCTCTAAGATTTACTCCCCGGATAGAAGAATTGGCTAAAAAAGTTACTAGGAAGCTAAGGCAAAAAGGTCCTTATCTTGCCCTTCATCTCAGATACGAAATGGACATGTTGTCTTTCACTGGCTGTACTAGGGGTTGCAATGAAGATGAGGTGAATGAACTGACAACAATGAGGTACAAAAAAACGTTCTTACAACATTAAAGAAAAAACCATCTTCTTATACTGATCTAAAACATAATCAAACTAGATATGCTAATCCTGGGTGGAAGGAAAAAGTAATTGATCCTGACGTCAAAAGGGAGGAAGGTCTGTGCCCTTTGACACCTGAAGAAACTACATCAGTACTGACTGCACTTGGCATCGACCGCAAATTTCAAATATACATTGCTGCTGGAGAGATGTATGGTGGAGAAAAGAGATTAAGGAGTTTGACCAAGGCATTCCCAAATCTGGTCAGTAAAGAATAAGTGATTCTTATACAGAGAATGATCAATTTAAAATTTTGCAAAAATATGCACATGACATTAGATACCACAAAGATTAGTTAAATTAAAGGCTTCAATATGGAGCTTTATCTCTGACCAGAGCTTGAGTTTTGTCTAACAGGTTAAAAAGGAGCAATTGATCGAACCATCAGACTTACAGTTTTTCCGGAACCACTCCTCTCAAATGGCAGCTTTGGATTATCTTGTCTCTTTGGAAAGTGATGTGTTTATTCCCACGTACTATGGAAATATGGCTAAAGTTGTCGAAGGTCACCGCAGGTATTCTCGTTGGTGATTGTGGCAGTTATGGTGTTTCATTCTTCTTCACAATATCAGTCTCTTCTGTGTTCCTAATGATGTTACAGGTACTTAGGTTTCAAGAAGACTGTTCTACTGGACAGAGGCGTTTTGGTGGGTTTGATTGATCAATTTACTGATGGGTCATTGAGCTGGGATGCGTTCTCGTCCTATGTGCAAAAGGCTCACGCAAATAGAATGGGGAGCGCAAGGGAACGAGTCATGATCTTAGACAAACCGAAGGCAGAAGATTACTTTTATGCCAATCCACAAGAATGCCTAGCATCCCCTTAACAAGTACTTCAAAATGCCATAAATTTCTGTTTATATAGATGAACCTGGCAATCATACACAGCTAGTGTGTGACGAGTGCCACGAAAAATATTCATCTTTCTACGGATGGACAGTGAAAGGAAAATACAGACCTGCACACGATTCTTTCACAAAATTGAACACAGGAAACTTGAGAGCTTGTAAGAATACTTGGTAGGCAAATGGATATACCTCTACATCTTCACCATGGAGTAGGAGAGTACATGGACAGAAAGCATTGCCCATGACCAAGCAAAATTGGTGCTCAAAAGTTAGAACTGTGGTTATTTTTCTTACTTTTCGTACACATAAAGAGCAACATCAGGTTTTTCTACCTTATTCTAATTGCAGTACATGGTCACCGTCATTCTCTTTATTGCATGTTCCCCCTTGGCAGCAGAGTTACAATTATACTGTACAGCATCAGGGGTGAAGAATCAACAGGACAAATCAATTTTATACTAGTTCTGAAATTGCACATTGTTACATTAAGACTGCCATTTATTACATTATAATCCCTAATTAGTTCTCCACCCTTGTACATACCGCGTGTAATGATATGCATAGTTACATACAACAACCACCAAACCTATAAAACAATGTGGCATTGTCAAGTATTGTACCGTAAGTTGAAATAGAAACAGATAAAAATTGACTTTCAATGACAATAATGAAAAGTAGTGATCACATAAATTTGTTTTGAAAAGCAGCTTCCCATAATTAAATGGAAGCCTGTAATCCAAAAGGTAATAGGACCTATGTAAGCATAGCATATGCAGTTTGTCTACATGGAAGTTACAGCAATTTCTATTTTGCTACTCTCTACCAAAAAGAGACGGGATGCAGTAAGTACAAAAACATACTGGATGTATAGTCAAGGGACTTTATAAGTGATACGTTAGCTCTGATCAGCTCTGAACCTCTTGTCGTGATGTTCATAATTGTGATCGATGTTCCCAGGAGATAAAGAACTGACACTAGAGGGATTCCGGTGATCCTGAATGATCAAGCAGGCACAAAACGTTAGCAACTATCACAAACATATATTAACACAAATCTTTTAAGAGAAGTAAGATATAGATCAAGCAGATCTAAGAGACAACTTATAAGCCTCAGGATAGATGGCAATACACGAAGAACCCACGAAATCCCACAAACAAAGAATAGATAAGGACAACGTGAACTATGTGCAGAGTGCAAAATTGGTGATCTCCAGAAACCATGCTTTCCGTTTACAGACGCTACAGGTACCATTTCATGTAAATAGTCCAGGAGTGGCATATATTTAAAAAATGAGAAGGCAAAAGAAAAAATATAGAAGCCAGTACGTAAAATAGATTTACTTTTATTCCCAGAAATTGTTACATGTATACTAGACGCAATTGGGTATGGGTAATTAACTTGCAAACTGAAGTGGAAAGAGTGAAGAATCATTTCCCCTGCATCTTCGTTATGCCCATCCACAGCCTAAATTGACAAAATAATGAGAGGCTAACACTGAAAACGAAGAAAAGATGGAGGAACCTTATTGAAAGCTGTCTCGCCTCTTTCACTATTACTTCGCTTTCCAAGATCAAGTTGCACAGATATGTTGGACTGGGACAAATCCACTCCTGATGATTGTAATGCATTTGTTATAGATTTTAACAACCTGTTCAGATTCCAAAACCACAAAATACATTGGAAAGTTGTTCTCAACCATGAGAAAAACTAGGTTAAGATTCAGAAAAGAGGTGGAGTGGGGGCAGTAGATGGGATGTAAAGGCAAGTTCATGAATAGGTTGGAGAAAATATCAACCAAGCCCAACTAGTGGACATGGAAGTTAACCTCCTAGCCACCAACCAAAATAAACGAAAACCTTTGCTTTAAAGGTCCCAGAGAACATATGCTGAGAATATAACTCTAGAAACTAAAAACCCACATCATTAAAATGACATACAGCTTGAAAACAACACAGACCAATTCCAGGAAAGTAGGTAAGCTTGTTTATCTATTCAAGTACTAAATTTCCTTGATATCAGCATTTGTCATCACAGAGTAACATGTTAATAAATATACAACAGAAACGTCACCAAACCTTTCCTTTCCAGATTCATAGCAACATATACATATACCCTTCCTAGAAGATAACAAACCGTGTCACAAAGTAGGCGACTTTATTCTGATTTCATATTAAATTTACAATTTGTGATCCTCCAGAAGAAGAAATTAGGGGTAACTCAAAGAGAAAATCGGCTGTCCTTTTTAAATTATTACAACAATTTAAAGAAGAAGAAGAAATTGAAAATTTGACACATGACTTTTTCACTCTATTAAAGTATATGCTAGCATGGCTTTTACCTGTAGTTTCTCACAAAAACAAGTAGTTTTATCTGATGCATTATTTTTGTTGTTTGACTTTCCTTCAGGAACAATCCAATAACAAATAATTCTAAGAGGCCAGGACAGTCCAATTCCAATAAAAAAGAAGATATAAACAGAACAGGACAAAAAATGTTATTATTGATTAATGTTGCTCCTCAGCCAAAAAAAAAAAAAAACAAGCACAGAAATGAGAGCATGTTTTCACAATTACAGTTACTGATTGAGTTGAGCAAGATTCATATTTTTTAACATGTCATATTACAACCACAGAAATAAATGTCATGATAATCTTTATAAGTACTAGAGCATGGTACTAGACTTCTGATCGACTCATGAAGTCATCAAATATATACAAATTATGAATTATTTGCGAGATGACTACCACGAAAACATAGAAAGCACAATATGAGTGGAAAAAACAATCAACAGTTAATCTCACAATCAATCGATCACTACAATCAATTGCCGTTGTGGGGTACTATATGTGATCCACCATTAGCATGCGAATCAGCCACAACACATCAAAATGATAGATTCTTTCCATCTAAACGAATGCTCACCGTTGAGAGTAGGCACTTGAGCTACTAGCTTCTCCATTTACACTTTTCAGTTCTTCCTCGTTTGCAGTGTATGCAGGAACAGAACAATCATTCACAAAAGACCTCCCTTGCCACAAGTGGGATCGCGACTGCTGGATTAGTTGCTCCGCTTCCGCAAAAGATCCCTGATAGGGTTGATCAGGCACACCCCCAAAACCAGGTGACAAGTTCAGAGGAAGGCCTTCAGTTGTAGGTATTGGTGCATTGTCAGTTGGCTTATATAAGGCAGGTCCCATCAATTCTGACTCCATTGAGTTTTGTGTATTACTTAATGGTGATGGGTTGAAAATAATATTATCTTCCTGACCAGATAATTGCCTCTCAAGATGAGATTGATCAATGATGCTTTCAATTGGTCCAGCATTGACTCTCTGTCAATAATAAGAGAACAAAGACCTAAACCAATAAATAACAAACTTTGACCAATCATGAAGTTAGATTTGATATCTGCTGATTTCCCTGAATTACAACATGAAGATATTAACTTGATTTCAAAAGCGACTGTAGAGATGACATGGAAACAAGATTTACACTTTAATCTATGTTAATGCTGCATGACACATTGTACAAAGATGCACGACATGTACAACTATGACTACGTACGCCTCATAAGCACACTTATATTAGCAATAAAAACACTAGTAATATACAGGAAAGAAGATAGAAGAACAGCACGGGACAACATTTCACTTGCTCTGTACTTCTCGTACACATACAACCGGAATGAAAAGACAACAAAGAAGTAGGCAAAAAAGACGCATGAGAGCACATAGATTACCCAAGGTGTCAACTTTGCAGGCTCGGGGCCCCATCCTTGACACGGCCCCTCATACATCCCCAACCTCCCCTGTAGAAACTGAATATACTCTATAACCTCCAACAAAAACGAAGCTTTATCTCGTTTCTGATCATTTTCGGGTATTAAATCCCTCAAAATCTGAAACCTGCAGATAAACAAACTTTTACACGAAACTCCAAACTCTAAAAACACTCGAGCAACGACTCTAAATAAATTGCATATCGAAAACGATATAAGAAGCAAATGCAGAATCGAACGAAGCTCACCGCTCGTTAATTTTGCATCTCCTGCGTTGCTCGGTCTCCGAATGCTTGGACCTCAACGTGTTCCCCTTCTGATCAACTCTTTTGCTTTCTGCACTTTTTCCAAACAATTAATTAAAATAAAATAAAAAAAAGCATCTTTAAATCTCATGAACAGTAATGCATTTGCATTGGCATTCGGATATATGAAAGAGAACAGAACATATATATATATATATATACGTATAAAAATACCTGTTGGAGAAGAGCTATCGTCGTCTTCTACATGCTTTACAGTTCTCACCATTTGCTCTTTTCGACAAACCCTAGGGCACACAACAGCTGTGATTTTCCGATGCTAACCTACGCCTTTTTCATTAAACTGCGCTACACTGCTGAGTGCTGCTGATTACCCATTTTTCCTTTTGCCTTTTTCGCTTTACCCTCTTCTCTTCTCCTCAATTATCGTTGTAAAATTATTTTTTTATTTATTTTACATAATAATAATTATTATTATTATTTCATTGAGTGGCATTTGAAATTTGGGCTGTAGAAGAAAGCAGGCTTAGTTGTACAAAAGCTATGGGCTTTTTGATTGGGATTACTATTTTGTTGACGCTATATTTAAAATTTATAGGGAAGGGTTTAAATTTATTAATGCTTTTTTTTCATGTTTGAATTTCTAAAGAATATGAACTGTTTTTGGTGTGAGTTTCTATTTACACCATGAATTTTACCAGGTGGATATGAGACCGAGCGAAAATGTTTCACTCTGACATTTTCTATGCGTAGCGGTAGCAAATGGGTGAGTTGGATTGTTATTCGAGTTGAGTTGTAAGTAAGTCATATAACTTTCGCAAGTAGGTAAGAGGAGTTGATGTGTTGAGACATGTGGGTTGAAATTGTTACCCTATGTACACATTTCCTTCACATGTTATGTGAAGATAAATATGGTAGTCAAGCGGATAAGACTCTTCTTACTCCCAGCTATGAGCATACAAGTTCTACTAACAAGTTACAAGTACCTCTCTATAACTTTTATTATTTCAAACAAATCATCTAATCACCAATTTAATCATATTATTCGTCAAAACTCAAAAGGGCGCCTTATGCATTATGCTCTAGCCTCTACAAATCGAGTTTTCTTCCTCAACTGCAGCATCCGAAAATAATTGTATTTTATAGCAGCCGGCTGACATTTTATATTTTGAAAGTCACTTTTTAAATGTTATAACTATAGTATAGTTCATATTAACAGATCCTTTAACATATTAAACCATCGTGAAATGAGCCAAACAAGTCTATAATCCAGATCAGCCCTATGTGTGTGTCGATGTGTGTTATTACTTATTAGTTATTACCTGGCCTTTATTTAAAATGGACACATAATACGCAATTTATCCATTTGTTTGTACTAATTACATATATTGGGGGATATATATATATATATATATATATATATATATATATATATTATTTTGACAATATTTGATGAAATGTTGGATAGTGAAAGTTGTGATTCATAGACAATAGTAGGTAAAAACTAAAAAGAATCCTATACACTTCCAAAACTGAAGCAGAAATCTACGCACTCTCTGTAATTACCAAAAGTATAATACCTGCACCAAAATCTACAAACCTCAAATTTACCTATATATTAACAATATTGCGCCCTCATCTTCATTGTACCTCGCAGCAGTAGGCAAAGAATTCATTACCACCCAATTTTTTTTACAAAAAAATAAACCAAATCACGCAGTTATTCTCTCGTCGATGCTGGCCATATTTCTCAATTCCGTCTGCTGATATTCTATTCGACTAGTGACTCTCGAAAAGTCTTCTCTAACAAACGACATTGTATCTTCTTTCACTAGACGCCTCTGTTTTATCTTTGAAATAGCCTGCGAAATTTCTCCTATTGAAGGGCGTTTCCGCAGAGTTTTGTGCAGACACCGGTGAGCAACTCTGGCTAGATTTCTCACTTCATCTGGGTGGCAATTTTCCACTATTCTCGAGTCGATTATATCATCCACACCATCTGAACTCAAGGCCGCCTTAAAAGAGAAGAAATATTATTGAGCAAGAATTTAAAAAAGTTGGAAGGGAATGGTTAAACGACACGAGTCTTACAAGATTGATATATTCCATTAAGTTTTGATGTGGGTGGATGGCAGTGATGAGCTCGAAGAGTATTATACCAAAGCTATACACGTCGCTTTTTGTTGTGAATTTGCTTGTAGACATGTACACAGGATCTATATAACCGTGTGTACCTTTGAGGCCTGAGTTGTTGCCGTCAAAATTCTCTTCTTTAGACAAGCCAAAGTCAGCAACCTAGTAACAAACAAATTAGATGAACATTCTAACAGTAGGCAAAAACATAATAGGCTAAGAGACATAAAATGATTAAGCCAACCAAAAATCCTCAGTTTAATCTAAATTTATGGTTCACACCTTTGCTCTCATGGAATAATCCAGTAAAATGTTAGCTGACTTCAAATCTCGGTGTATAACAGGAGGCACTGCCTGCACCATGAATAAACGAAAGTTTCAACTTTAACTTAAAATCAAATAGACATAGCAGTAATTGATTAGCTGTGTCATTCAGCCTACCCCGTCATGAAGATATTCGATTCCATGTGATATGTCTAGTGCTATTTGCAACCGATCATCCCAACTCAATGTTTTTCCATCTTTGTCTGAATGTATTGAAGAAGCATGCTGGTCAGAAATGATTAGAAAACAAAAGAGAGAACAGGCGAGGAGGCAATTTTATATTACCATTATCTTACTAAGCATCAATCATCGCAGGTGAGTTAAGTAACAAAGCCAAATGCAAACTATAAAATACAATTGATATCAGCATATTTTTTGTTTCTGGACTTTTTGAGTATTTTCTGTTTTCCAATATTTAGTAGGTCGAAGCGCAGTTTAAAAATGACATCTTAACCATGCCACCATTTACTAACTCCAACATACACAGCTCTTCAGTTCATAACCTTAATCCCAATAGCCAATAGACGTTACTTACTATATAGAATGCTCTCCAAGCTTCCATTGCTCATGTACTCATAAACTAACATTCGTTGCCCTTTGTCAACACAATATCCAACCAAATTCACCAAATTTCTGTGATGCAGTCTAGCTAGCAACGAAACCTGAATAAGAAATGGTAGATGACATGAGCTCAATAAGCTAAAACAACATACACATAAAATAACTTACGCAAAGACTGCACGACAAAAAATGTTTTGGGAAACAAAGAATGAATTGCAACCTAATTGGTTTATCTAGCTAAATCTCTAAATTCTTTCTCTATAAATACGATGCGCATATAAGGATCAGTTTCCTTAATCTTCTGGGGCTTCTAAGATTTCTTTGGAATAAGAGGAGATCTCTTGTTGTCCTTTCCTACACTCCATGCTTCTTGAAACTGACGAAGATCCTCTTTTCAAACTCAAAATCCTACTCTCCACGCTCACTTATTCAGACAATAGTGGAGAAGCAATTTAAGTGATCAAGTGATAAGTAGTAAACTGTTAAATCTCTAAATTCTTTCTCTATAAATACGATGCAGGTATCAGGATCAGTTCCCTCAATCTTGTGGGGCTTCTAAGATTTCCTTGGAATAAGAGGAGATCTCTTGTTGTCCTTTCCTACACTCCATGCTTCTTGAAACTGACAAAGATCCTCTTTTCAAACTCAAAATCATACTCTACACGCTCACTTATTCAGACAATAGTGAAGAAGCAATTTAAGTGATCAAGTGATAAGTAGTAAACTGTTAAAAGAATACTATCAAGTGGGGTAGTCACTGTGAGGGGTGAGATTCTAGACATTATTCTTCACGTGAAGAGTTAAGACATACCTCTGTGTAAAACTCTTTTTCCCCTTGTTTGGAATCAGAAGCAAGAACTTTGACAGCAATCACCTCACCAGCAGGCATTACAGCTTTGTATACCGGGCCAAATGAACCCTGGCCCAAAATAGTAGTGAAGTTCTGCGTCCCTTTCTGAATGTCTCTGGATATGTGCATGAATATATACCATATGAGCGCTTCATAAATAACCCCAATCCCACTATATTACATACATTTGTGAGTTGAATAAAAAATCCAAGTCCAGAAAGTATATTTAAGCACCACAAATATAACTAGCATCCCATTTCCACAAAAATGTGCCACCTCCCCTCAACCCCACCCCCCACCCCCTCCAAAAAAAAAAAGAATCCCTATTCTCTGGCATGCAACTATTCCACCTGCCTAACTCTTCTAGCATCAACCCGCAGGAACAAGGAAAAAAGGAATAGATGCGTACAATTAAAATCAAGTGAAGCTATGATGAGCTGAATGGATATGTCGATAAGTAAAAATCAATTATCTATAGCCTACTTAATCGTGTATGCATCCCCGAGCCAATTATCAAGTCAACCTGCACTTAACTGGGGCTCTAGTGTAAGGCAGTCTATCACATTATCATTTACATGTATGCTCTATATTTCTATGTAATTAGCAGGAACGGAACATTTGATGATAAAAGATGATCTCTCAAAGAGAATTTCAACCAGCATGATCACTAATGCAACTGGATGACGTGCCTGTAATTGTATCTTGGAATACCAGATGCTGAAGCTAATCGATCTTTGCTAGGATTATTCCACCAGGAATGTTGAGGTTTTTGGGTAAGATATTCCATTCCCTTGATATTTACAGAACTTGAAAGAGATGCGCTTGAATCCAGGCTTGCACCCAAGCCGTTTGTACGTATCGGAAGAGTAGCAACAGAACGTTCATTAGTGGTACGCCGAAGATTAGCACGCCTCTTGTACCAACAAACCCCAAAGAATACAAGACATGCTAAAAGTACACCGGCAGCCAAGCCAACAGAAACGCCAATAATAACCAAATCAGCTTTTTGAACCATCTTCTAGTCCGTCTTCAGTGTCATACAATAGAAACATCTTGCAGGAAAAGTGTTGTGGTCACTGCAGTTAAAGAAAAGCATTAAACAGTTAAAGATACAGGCTGGTAACAGAATTTTGTTTATCTAGAACCAGATTGTAAACTTATCATTGACCCGTAAGTGTGACAAATAACAAACGAAGAAAAATATTTCATCACAATGACAGTCTAATGTAGTCTAAAAATGTCCAAACATATGTGCTTCATACAAGCTGGCTGGAGGAACCTTTTTTCAATTGAAAGCTATCCCATAAATTTGCTCCAGCACAAAATCTTACTTGTTCTCCGTTCGACTAGATTCCAACTCTCCTCACCAATACTTTCCTTTCTCCACTAAATCATTCACATCACGCAGACTCGTTATATCATCTCCTGCACGGGTTTGCGCAGGAACCATCAGAAATCATTGGGTCCAAAAGACGAAGATATCCATAAATCAACAAATCATCATACTCGAGCAGTCCGGTTAATAAACAGCATACAAGAAGTACCCACCCAAATTTTGCAGCAATTACGATATGGCGTTAATGTTCGTGGAAAAACGGAGCCAGCAACTACAAACGACAAGGTAATTGACAACCTCAATGAAAGAACTATACATAACAAAAGTTTTAGTACTCAAAAAGGGATTTTTCATTTTTCCTGCTCTGCTACACGATCACGAACAACAAAACAAAAGACACCCCTTTATTAACTGATCAAAAGGGTCTCCATTAAACTTGTAAAAAACAATCAAACTGCAACAATTAGCACAATCAAGAACAGACCACAGTACAATTCCACCCTCGAAATACAAACAAGTACATTACTAAAACAAATTTTGAGAATTACCCATTACAAAGAGAAGTTCATCAAGCTTGATCTGCGTCGCGTAGTGAGGGACATGATCTGATTCTGATGAGAGAGCTGTTTTGATTTTGGTAAAAACGCTTTCTGTTGAGCGGAAAGAATAATAATAATGAATAAAAAGGTTTCTGGGTTTTGGTAAAAGGAATCAAAATGATTTAATAATAGTGAAAGTTGTGGTTAATTAATAGGGAAAATTATACAAACTATCCCTCATGTTTCGGAAGTTATGCAAGTACACCTTACGGTCGATTTTTCGTATAAAAAATTTATTATCAATTCATGCTCCTTTTTATTTTGCTTAAGAAACAAAAAAAATAAATTGAAATTTTCAGAAAATAAACATTAAGCTTTGTTTTGTTTAGAAAGACAAAAATAAAATCTTGAAAGTTAAAATAGTTTGTCTGCGAATTTTAGTCTCTGCTATGATTTGAAGTTGTACCGTTGTCTTAACTATTTAATTTTTTAATGTGATTGATTTTTGTGTAATCTTCTAAATATGAGAGGTGGTTTAAGTAATTACCTTGTAATGGGACGTAGTTTTTGTAATTCTTCCTAATTAATATTTTATAGTGACCATTCCATTTGGCTGTGGAACCCAAATTTGACGTATTCTTTGGGTTTAAGGCATAAATGAGGAGACTTGGACGTGTCCGCCTTTTTTGTTCATAGTGGATTTGTTTTCTTTTATTTTCCATGGTTTTCGCGACTTTTTTGATATCCAACTGTCAATAATAAATGGCAAATATTTCAGAAATTATATATGTAATGTAACTGATGCATAGGTATAAAGATAAACCATACAAGTAATTGAATATAACAACCTCCCGTGGCAGAATAAAGTATCTATTATCATTTATCACCATTTATTATTATTGAAAAGTAAAATCAAAATTGACTCGTTTGTGTTTAAATTACAAAGAAGAAAATTGCAAATTGTTTTTATCAGCAAATACTCCATGTATTTAATTTTGTATTATTGATTTAAATAGATTTCCTTACGTCATGAATAAGACCAAGTAAACTGAGAATCGTGCACAAAAATTGACTTTCCCTGCAAGTTCAATTATATGTTTCCGGCACAATTACTTTTCTCTCGGAGTATGATTTAGGGACATGTTACATAACTAGGAAATTGGCATGGGTCTGATCACACGATTATCATTGGTAAATCATGCTTTAGAAAATAATTAACGCTAACATTGTGTTGCTAAAATAGTTTCGGCGCATACAAGAGTAAGATGAAATATAACAAAAAAACAGCAAGTAAAAGTTATTGTATTAGAATAAACTCGATCATTTATATTGAATAATAATTACAATCGATCATAAACTTTTGACTTTATGCAGTGATACTAACTTTTATTCTAAAACGACCAATTTTATGAAATGCAAATTTGCATTTTGGCCATAATTAAAACAAGCATTTAGACGCTAATAATTTTCAGACAGCCGTCGTTGTAAAATGGGCTCTTCCTGCTAGTTGCGAACTGCAAAAGGTCATATTCAATTTCGAACTTTGGTTGGTAAGATAAGGTTGCATCACTAGTATATATATATGGAAAAAAGACAGATAAACCCCTAAACTATTGTTGATTTGACAATAGATCGTATTATATATATATATATATATATATATATATATATATATATATATATGCGTGTCGGTTACAAGTGAATGGTCTAGTAATACAACGAGTCTATCTCAAATCAGGCCTACACTATGTATTTCACGTAGATTTGGTCCGGAACACCTCGAACCAACGCCTCGATGCTTGGATGGCAGTGGGATATCGGTGACTAGATCGGATGTATGTCGGTGATTGTCTTCGACATGATATCGAGGATGCCCCCCGACGTGATATCGGTGATGTGGTGGTGTGACGTATCAAAGGTACACGAGGTAATCCCGATATCGAATGCGATATCGAGAGTGAGATCGGGGACGTATTTCGATGTGATGCGTGGTAGATGAGGGATAATAATTTCTTACTTTGGGATCCGGGTACCGCGTATTTATAGACCTTGGGATCCGGGGACCATAGTAACATATCGGTGATTATTACTGATATGACATTGAAAGTGGCCCCCGATATGGTCCAATATGGGCCTGGTTTGGGCCAGGCCCAATATGCGGGAAATGCCCATATCATGTAGTCCCCCAATTTGGGGATTCTTGTCTTAGAGATAAGAATTCGTAAATTTAATTTAAAATTTATGGGTTACCTGTACCCTTCGTCCCGCCAGTTCAAATGACGGAGATCAAATTTGCGGCGAGTGCAGTTTGTGATAAATTTCGCTGGACTCCCCAGTAAAGTGGATGTATAATTTGAGGTCCATATTTGAATTTTTAGTTCGCCGCACGAGATTTTAAATTGCCCGCACATCTCGGGATTGCGCTCTGCAATGTACCTTGGTGATCCCCCCATGTGCGTCTGTCCTTGCCCCTGTCCTTTTATCTATATCGAATATCAGTACCGATGTGAGATCGAAACTTTGTTTCGATCTAGCATCCCCGATATCTATAAATAGGGCTGTCAGGAAAGTGAAAACCACTTTGGCTTTTAGCGAACTTTCGTTGTTCCTCCGAAAAGCACATCGAATTTGACTTCCGATATAGTTTGCGATATCAGTTTCGATATCCTCATTCGATTTTAGGTTTCGATATCGTATTCGATATATTTTTCGATATCTCGTCCGATTTTGAATTTCATCCTTTAGCGCGTTAATATGTCGTTTGCCGGGGACAACGTTGGCGCAGTTTTGCCCGAGATGGATTTCGAAGAGGGCGGAATGGAATATTCCGAAAACGAGATGTTTGGGCCTGATCAGTTGACTGGCGAACATGGCGGTGATGAATTCTCTGCTCCGCCCGAAGCTACCGGCCCCAATGTGGACGAATGGGGCTTTGAGGTCAGCCCCCCGAAATATAAGACCTCAGAGAAGTACGAGGACATGACGTCTCATGTTCCTCATCATGCTGGTTATTACTCCGACGAGTATGACATCCCCGAGGGGTATAAGGTCATATTCCCTAGTGCGGATCAACGAATGCATACTCCGCCAAAAGGCTGCATTACTGTTAGTGCCAAGCATTTCAAGAACGGACTGCGCTTCCCGATTGATCCTTCGGTTAGCGCTATCGTAGCAAGCATGGGGGTCTACTTGGGACAGCTATCCCCCAATTCTCTGGGGTACATCGTGGCCTTCATTTGTGTCATGAGGGCGTTGGGTGCCCCTTGCAGAGCTAATGAGTTCTGGGAACTCTTTAGTGTCATGGTCAACAGGAAGGGTGGTGATAGGAGGTTCTTCTGCGTGCGGGCCCAGGCTGGACTTAGCTTCGTGCAATATACTCAATCCAAGTAAGTTGCTCCAAGTCTCTCATGGTGAAAGATATCTCTTGCTCCAAGTACGCTTCCGGCATGATTGCATTGGTGTACCCAATGTAGGCTCCACCCTGGAGTCTCTGTGTTATGGTTTCTCGGCCGTGAGCCGTGTCAGCTCCCAAGCCTCCTCCGTTGATCACGTTTATAATGCCTCTGCTCGGGGCATTCACAATGGTCCTACCACGCTCTCCGGGTGCCTCAATCATCTTCTACTTTCCTCTCCTAGGTGAGTAATCTCTTTTAGAGGATAAGGAATGTTCTGCCCCTCTAGCATCTTCCTTGGCGCTCCTGACAAACTCGACCAATTTCCCTTCTTTAATCAATCTTTCGATTTCATTCCTCAGGTGCGTACAGTCCTCCGTCTTGTGTCCAGGTTGACGGTGGTACGCGCAGTATTTGCCCGATGATTTCATCCCGGGAGTCTCATTCAATGGCCTGGGTTCTGTCAACCATCTGTTTCTTTTCGCCACGGCCATCACCTCCAGAATGCCTCTATTTAACGGGGTGTACGTCCTTTGGGGCCTTTCCTTGTTGCGATCTCTGTCTACGTTCCTGCTGGAGAACGAACCCTGACGCGTTGCCATCATCTGGTCCTCGTAAACCATTTGGTTTGCGAGCATGTTGATCTGTGTTATGGTGGGCCCAGTCAATTTGATTAGCTCCCCGACGAACCTGCGATGGGTCGTACCCTTGAATAGCATCATCATGACCTGCCCGCTATGCGGCTCATCCACCTTCAACAATTCATCGTTGAACCTCTTCATATAGTCCCGGAGGTTCTCCCTTTCCCTCTGCTGCACAGCGCCGAGGTGTAGCAGGTTGGTCTTCATTCTCTTTTGGCTAGAGAATTGGTTCTCAAATTTTTCCCTTAGTTGCTCATAGTCCGTTATGGATCTGGCCACCAGCCTAGCGAACCAATCCAGTGCAGCACCTGTTAAAGTGGTGGATAGGATCTTTGCCTTTATGTTTCTCGAGTAGTTGTGCAGGTTCAAAATGCTATCGACCTGATGGAGATGATCTGTAGGATCACTTCTTCCGTCGTATGGCTTGATCACTGGAATCTTGTCCCCTCTTTGCAATACCTCAGCCTCTATCTCATCCGAAAACGGGGTCCTACTGCGACCCTTCCCATGACTCTAAGTCACATTCCTCGTCAACTCCGCCCTCTCGCGGTCTAGCTGTTCCATCCTCCTTGATATTACCCGCAGTATTTCTGCATCCTCATTCTTTGAATATGCAATCTCGGCGCGGTCGCGACCGCGTTCCATTCTCCGGATTACTTCCGCCCTCTCGCGGTCAAGCTATTCCATCTTTCTCGCTATCTCTCGATCCAGGGTCCTGGGGTCCCGTCTCTCCGACCTGTCGTAAGCAGTGGGCGATATCTCTCTGAAGGAGTCTCCCGTATCCTCATGTTCCTCATATCCTTGCCTTGCCCTTCTCTCACCCGCTCCGGATTCATGGGGCCTTGCCCGAGTGTCCCTT
Source organism: Linaria vulgaris (assembly GCA_948329865.1). Classification (NCBI taxonomy): domain Eukaryota; kingdom Viridiplantae; phylum Streptophyta; class Magnoliopsida; order Lamiales; family Plantaginaceae; genus Linaria; species Linaria vulgaris. The sequence goes on along the minus strand of OX415250.1, from coordinate 18,175,588 downwards.
GTCCTTTGTTCCGCCAGTCGTGGAAGCAAAGTCTCCAATGTAGTATCTAGCGCCGCTTTTACAGAGGCGTTGATCTGCGCTTGCATCTCCGGGATTATGGCGGCAGGGTGAAAGGCGCTTCGTCCCGCGGGCAATGTCTCCTCCGGGCCGGGAAAATCCGCATTTGGCGCCTCGGTCATTAGAACGTCTGCCGCGGGGTTCTCGGTGGTCGGGCCCTCAGTCGTGGGGTCCGCTGTATTTGGTGCGGCAAAGGTTGGACCTGCATTCGTGGCTCGCGGCGGCCTCCCAGGCCAGCGCCTTCATCGCAGCTCGTTCTGTGCCGGAGGAAGCTCCATCTCGGCTTGGGTCACTATCTATTCTTGGTCAGTCGGGTGTTGAGGGAGTTGCGTGTCCTCCATCCTGGCGTTCCTAGTCACAACTCCGTTAAATTCGGATCGGATCCTCCTTCCTTGCATCTTGGCGTCCTTGTCCGTGAAATGGTGTTCCCACAAACGGCGCCACTGATTTGACAATAGATCGTATTATATATATATATATATATATATATATATATATATATATATGCATGTCGGTTACAAGTGAATGGTCTAGTAATACAACGAGTCTATCTCAAATCAGGCCTACACTATGTATTTCGTGTAGACTTGGTCCGGAACACCTCAAACCAACGCCTCGATGCTTAGATGGCAGTGGGATATAGGTGACTAGATCGGATGTATGTCGGTGATTGTCTTCGACATGATATCGAGGATGCCCCCGACGTGATATCGGTGATGTGGTGGTGTGACGTGTCAAAGGTACACGAGGTAATCCCGATATCGAATGCGATTTCGAGAGTGAGATCGGGGACGTATTTCGATGTGATGCGTGGTAGCTGAGGGATAATAATTGCTTACTTTGGGATCCGGGTACCGCGTATTTATAGACCTCGGAATCCGGGGACCACAGTAACATATCGGTGATTATTACCGATATGACATCGAAAGTGGCCCCCGATATGGTCCAATATGAACCTGGTTTGGGCCAGGCCCAATATGCGGGAAATGCCATATCAATTGTCTCCGGAGCATGTTACCCCCCAACCTTTATTTTCAAGCAGTGTCCCTCCCAAGCTTTTTTTTGAAAAGTATTTCACTACCCCGGTACCCCCCAGCTCGCAGAATTGGTCTCCCCCAGGGGCAAAATCGGTATTATACTATTAATAACGGCTCTATTTCGATTCTCAGTCCATTTATAGCCGAAAAATCCCCAAATTAAAAATCATCAAATTCACAAGAACCCTAATTACGAAATTCGATTTGATTTCCTGATTATCCTCATTCAATTCTTCTGTTTCAACATACACAACAAAAGGGAACATGGAATCGACGCGAATATGCGCAGTTGGAGGAGAACGACCCAAAAAAATTTGTGGACGGATCAAAATCTGGGAAGAAGATTTGCTCGTTGTAAAATTTATCCAGTAATTACCTTTACTGTTATTCTCACGCTTTTTGTTTAGCCTAATTGCGTTTACATATGAATCTTTGTTACACTTCTCGATTTTGAAGGGGCGTGGTGCATGTGAGTTTTTTGCTTGGATTGATCCTCCAATGTGCGATAGATCCCGTGTTATTATTCCTGGACTATTAAGGAGGCTAAACAATCTTGAAAGTGAAGTTGCTCATTTGAAGAAATTGAAGAGAATGATGTGCTTTGCCATTTTGTTGATTTTGGTTGTTCTTGTGGTGAGATGTTTACTTGGTAATTGAATCTGGGCAGCTGGTGAATTAAGGGTTAATGTGAGTAATGTGATGTTGTAGTACAATTGAGTAATGTGAGTAATGTGCTGTTGTAGTAATGTGATGTCTTGTTCTTGTTCTTGTTCTTGTGGTGTGCTTCTGGTACTGGTGTGGGTAATTTAGTGATGATTTTAGTGTATATTGTCATGTAATGGATTTTAGGTTAATGCATGAATGTTGTTCTATGTTGTTATCATTTGCAGCTATCTTGTGTTACATATGTGACTGGATTTTTGTGTTAATGTAATGAATTTTACTGTTAATGAATGAATGGTGTTATCACACCTCAAAACAGAGCAAGAGTAATAAAACCAAAAAATAACACAAGCCTGACCAACATAATAAGACCAAAAAATAAGCCTGACAGGCCTGACCATACACACACATGCTGCAGCTTCACAATAGGCCAACATTCAATCCTCAAGACTGGTATAATCATCACACATGCTACAAGATTCACAATATAAACCAACATGAAATTCACAGTAAATCAACATTGAGTACTCAAAATAAAGCAACATTCAAACCCCAAAACTTAATAATTCAATTCAACATTCAAATCCATTTCACTCCAAAATAGGTAAACTATTTGCAAGATTCAATATCATCATGCCCTAGACAAAAAGGCTGGTAACAACATTTACCAGTCACAAAATATGGGACAATTCTCAATGATGATTAACAAATCTTATCTACTTCACCCTTAAAATTCAAACCAGCATTTTTAAAAGAAAGAGTCTTCTCCAGTCCCTGTCACCATACTCTGTATCTTCCTCTTTGGAACACCAACAACCTTCTTTGGTGGCTTGAACTGTTTCTTTGAATGCTCAAGTTGCAGAGATGATGCCACATTACTTTTACCACTTGCAGCACTTGAACATGTTGGCTTGTTAGTGTTTGATGGAGTCTCAATTGGCTTCACCACACTCTGGCTCAAGATTGCAGCTTTATCAACAACCTTCTTCTTTCCCTTACATACAAGCAGGTTGGCTTGTTGTGTTGTCAAATCAGGCAGGTTGCTTGAGGCTGATGCAACTGAAGGGGTGGTGGTCTGACTTGGATTTACCTACATATTGAAGTCTCAAATAATTAGTTTAATACCAATCCAGTGAGTAATACAATACCAACCCACCAGTTTAATACCAATCCAATGAGTAATACAATACCAATCCACCAGTTTAATTAGTTTAATACCAATCCAAGTCAGACTCCTAGCAGTACAATACCTTGTTCTTTCCTCTTCTTTTTCTCATTCTCAAAGCTGGTGGATTATTTTGTGAACACTAAGTGGCAATTGTACCACTAATTCCTGCAGTGAAACCAGACCCCTGTCCACCATTTGCACTAGCAGCTGTTGCTCCAGCATCTCCATACACATGCATACACACTACACTGGAAACCACAATAAAAATTCGATTTTGGTACAAAAATTGACAAAGTGGACCACATGCATGGTACTTTGCCAGAACAGGACCACGGCAAACATAAAAAACAAAGAAGGACCACAATTCCACTACACAGAAACCCTACAATCAGTGGATTGTGGTGCAAAATGCGACATAGTGGACCACATGCTTTCTACTCTACCAAAATAGGACCAAAAACATACATAAAAAACAAGAGGGACCACAACAAAAAGGAAACAGATTCAAAAATTGAATCTTTACATACCATAATCGGGTGTCAGTTGATGGGCGAATACAATGTCAGATTTTGTACGAATCTTCCAATCCATTGCGTTAGAAAGTATGTAAACAACAAGGCTTCAATAATTTTTGTTTAGATTATGAGAAATGTTGGGATTTCGCGCTTAAATCGGATGACGGGTTGTAGCAAAATTAGGGTTTGAGTTTTGGGGTTGAAATCACACGATTTTACCTCTTTATTCAACCCTGTGGTTTATTAATAGTAAAGTACCAATTTTACCCTTGGGTTAAAATGTCACGTGACTGGCACGACCAATTTAAGACCAATTCTGCGAGCTGGGGGTTACCGGGGTAGTGGAATACTTTTCAAAAATAAGCTTGGGGGGACACTGCTCGAAAATAAAAGTTGGGGGGGGGGGGGGTTAACATGCTCCGGAGGCAATAGTTTAGGGGGTTATCTGCCTTTTTCCCTATATATATATATGTGCAATTTTTCATGTTGCTTATTTTAGGATTGCGAATTTATGATTCACTTACCTCACTTTGCAACTCCTTCTCATTAGTAAAACTCAGACGAATTAGTAATTTTGAATTTCAAGCTGGATCCAATGAAAAATTTGATGGAGCTAGTAAGACACACATCTCTAATCACTCGGTAACTTTTAATTAATGTTTGACTTAATTAGGATTTTACAGCTCTTTCCCGTTAGAAACCTTATTACACTGGACATCAAATTATTTATTTGAATTATTGGTCTAGGCCCCACAATCTTAAAATAATGCGGGGATCTTTTTTTTGATTCATAGTGCGGGGATCTTAAACTGAGTGTTAAACTGTTAGTTGAATTTGAAATTTCAAGACTTTTTAGAACCTCACAATTTAGATTTTAATTGAATAAATAAATAATATGGGGGAGGGGGGAGGGGGTTAAGGTCCATTGCTATGGAGGTGTCGAGGTGGCTTGTTGCTAATAATGTAAATAATATTTGAGTGCGCGTCCAACTATATATTACTAGGTTCTTATCCGTCCACCCAATGGCGTATCTAGGTATTAAACTTGGGGGCTAACACGAATGACAATATAAAGAAGAAAAAAAAACCTTAATTTATCGCTAAAAATTTTCCAAAAAGAAGAAGGGATAAAACGCTTCATAAAAGTTAAAATTAGCGCACCTTGAATATTCAAAGCAAAAATCATATTGAAGTGGTACACGAGGATCACTCATACAGTAGAATTCATCAATCACTGAATCAAAATCAATATCTTTTGCCAAATCTCGTTCAATGAAGAGAACCATAGAATTCGACAAGTATTCCTCCTCCATTTTGTTCTAACGTGCAGATTTAACATGTTTCATCGCTGAAAATGTATGCTATGTTGTTGCGGTATTAAAACAAGACGAATTAATTTGTCGATTAAGTCGTAGTCTTGTGCCTTATTTGTGTTCTTTAATTGTTGACACAATTTTGAAATTGTTGATATATTTTGAAATTTCTCATCCCCAATAACTTCAACCTCAAAATAATCCAATTGACATCTCAAACGATGGAAATCTGGTCCACTAAAATTCCCAGGATAAAACTTTTCGGCAAGGGTATAAATGCGATCAATGTTGAATGACTTGAAGTTCTCTTTAGGATCCAAAGTAGAGCTTAACTTCAAAAGTTCAACTGCCTCATCACTGGATCTTCTATATAGCTCCGCCACTTGAAAATCTATTGTAGCGTGAAACACGTCGAAGTAATAATGATGCTCAAATGTGATTGGATGCTGATGACCCCTACCTGATTTGTAAAAACCTTCCATTTTCGGTATCTCAATACCATATTTTCACAAGCAGTTTCCACAAGTAGGATAAGAGAATCATAAGCATCATCTCCTCTCAATTTTTGAAACAAGGCTTTTGAGGTAGTAACATGATCCATCGCATTTAAAATATCAAGAGACTTAGTCTGCAAAGCTCGACAAAGCATATCTGTAATCCCCATAACTTTATGCATAAAATACAAGTTGAACACAAAATCATATGATGCCATCTCATTCAAATGACCAAAAGCTTCCCCTCGTGTAGAGTTTGAACAACTTGAAGACCTATCATCCCTCATAACTTTCAAAATCTCCATCAATGCACTGTACCCATCAATTAAAATGCAAAGGGAATCAAAATGTGAACTCCAACGAGTCTTTCCAGCACGTTGTAAGCTACCAACTTGATTAGCACATGTACCGGTTGTGCGTTCACCTCTAGCTATCTCTCGTTCAATTTCAACAACTTGAGCAGAATGTAACTGAGTCAAGCGTTTAGAGGAACCACCAATAAGATTAACTATTTTGTTCAGCTCTGAAAAAAACAACCATATAGACATTTCTTGCTCAGCAACCCCAACCAATGCTAGCTGTAATCGATGGGCAAAACAATGAACATGATAGGCATACGGAAAATCTCGTAAGAAAAGGGCCTGCAACCCATTCCCTTGGCCACTCATGTTGCTAGCTCCATCATAACCCTGGCCTCTCAAATCATATATTTGTAAGTTATATTGAGCAAGGACTCTTGAAATTTCTCTCTTAAGAGTAACAGCAGAAGTATCAACAACATGAACAATCTTAAAAAAGTGATTTCGTATAAAACCACTAGAATCAACAAATCTTAATACAATCGCCATTTTCTCTTTACCTGATGTATCCTTAGCCTCATCGACCAAAATACAAAACTTTGCATCACCTATTTCCTCGCGAATTTTAATTCTCACCCTGTTAGCAGGTATGTGTATAGCATTTCCCGGAGCCTTCTCTAATACAATGTTATCAATCTCAAGATTCATTTTCCCAAAAACTTTGATCAACTCAATGAGATTACCTCAATTTTTTGAAGTTGGAGATTCATCATGTCCTCTAGATGCACAACCTTGAGAAGTAAGATACCGAATGACTTCAATTGATATCTGCAGCCTTAAACGGTTCTTCGAAACTTCCTCTGATGAGTGTGCATTCACAACTTTATCAATATGTTTTGTTGGATCTTTCAAAGAAAAATAAGACTTCATGGCATTATTATGTGGTGAAGTAGGACCTCCATATGTTTAAAAAAAGCACAACTATCTCCACTGCATACTTTATTCCAATTTTAAATCCATTAACAGTAAAAGAATGGTAACAACCACTGTCATTTTCGAAAAGATAACACTGAAAACAAAATGCTGCGTCTTTTACTATTGAGTATTCCAACCATGAATACCACTTATACCATGAGCTTTGAAACCGTCGAAACTGATCTCCTATTTTGGTTGCTGGAAAAAGTGCAAGATCAGGTCGATGTGCCCCCACACCTATATAACGTCGTCTGACATCATCTTTTTCATTAGCAAGGTATTGAAATATTGGAGTTCGTAGGCCCTGGTCAACTTCAAAAGCATCGACATTTACCTCAACGTTTTGAGATGACGAAGGGCCCTTCTGATTGTGATTTGAGTTATCACCATTTGGCGGAGAACTCTCTTTACTTGTGGATGCCTCTTCTTGAGGTTTATAGAATGAAAATAAAGTCGTTTTCCTCTTTTTGACTTTTTTCATTGCATTCTACCAAAATATATGAAATTCGATAAGTGAAATCAAAATTATAATTAGAAATTGCAAAAATGAAGAAATTCGATGCGTAAGCAAGTAAAAAAATATGCAAGTTAGCAACAATATTGTCCATTTGTTAACTTTTATTTTATCTAATATTTCCCAATTCTCAAACTATACAAAATCCTAAATTAATTCATTTTTTGTGGCAATGAACATATGCATAAACCAACAATAGTTAATTATCTTGTTTCCTAAACAAAAAAATAACTCTAGATTCTCAAATAATCACATTATCCAATCAATTTATACAAACCCTAATTTAAAACTACATGAACAATAAACAATATAGACTATAGTAAAAGTTAAAAGAGTACTAAACATAGAATAATACCTCAAAAAACAATTGAAAACTTCTCCCAATACTTAAAAGAGGAAAAATACAAGGATTTTTTTTTCACAAGGTGCAGACGTGTGGACTGTGGTAAAGAGACTCCACTGGAAGAGATAATGAAAAGCTAAACAAATCAGCCGTGACTTTTCAATTTTATTATACAAATTGCAGTTTGGGGCTAATCTTTTGTAATAATGTAATTCTAGACAATGAGTTAATTTATATATATATGGACCAACCCATTTACTAAATAAGCTCATCTACTTTAGTAGTAAAGTCAGCCCATTAACTATATAAAATTAAACATCCCATTTCTTTTATAAATACACACACACACACACACACACATATATATATATATATATATATTATATTACATATATATATATAAATCCAAAAAAATAGTTTTTTTGGGGGGAGCTACAGCCCCCCAGCCCCTGAACACATACTCCCCTGCCTCCACCTATTGCCTTCCCGGTAAATCGGTGGATACACTCTTTCTCAAATTCATTCGAAAGCCACCAGAGTTCAATAAAGCTATCTTACGATAATTTCAAAGCACAATATTTCGTGGCTCGTTCTTTGGCATGAAGCAACTCGTATAAGGCTTACCTTCTTAAATACAAATTGTCCTGGCAATCCCTTGGACAACACATCTTTTTTGGGATCTAGTAATTTTCTTAGGAACAATCTTATATGCATGGAGCTCCTGAAACTAGCACATTGTTGCGCGGTTGCGGTTAGCCCATATGAGCAAATAATAGAGCTCCCACCATCAATACTACTAAAGTACGATGGATCCAAGACTTACTGTCCCAACTGATGTAACAATTGTGTAACCGCCAATGTCATTATGTGTGATAATGTGCGAGGGATATATACACCTATCTCTCCAATCCATTATTCGTTAGCGAGTTTCCTTGTTTCTTATTTCAAAAGGGCTCATCATTGTGTCTCACATTCGCATGATTGATTAAGGAGTAGATCTTTCGACCAATTCGTTGTAAACATCTCAATTTCGTTGATCGTGTTTTAAAATTGCCATTTCTGATTACACATCATTTTTGTAAGGCATGTATGAGACATGGATCTAAATTTTATGCGTTTCCTCGAAAAGTATTAAAATATTTTCGTTTGACGCTATCGATACAAAAAATACATGTAGTTTTCATGTTAGCTATAACCCAATTTTACGAATTCTTCGAAATATGCCAAAAAGTTCTCAAAATATTACGAAACGTTTCTAATTCTAAGCTGACCAAAACCTACTCCAAAACCGAACTTTAATCCATGCCCTGAGATACTGCCATTCTCAATACATTCATGATCTTTCCTTCATCCCTTATCATTATTAATTTTCTTTTCTTGAATACTTTATTAAACTAGTATAATCCTTATTTTATTGATTGAAACCAGTGTTTTCAAACCCGGCACGGTGACTGACCCGGTGAGGCTACTGGGTAGCGGGTCAACAGGTCGAACCAGTCGGACCATTGGGTGGACCGCTTTGTTGACTTTAGTCAACATTTAATAAAAGATATAATAATAAAAATTAATTGTATAAAAAAATTATAAGATTGTGAGAAATATTTTAACACACTAATATTTTGTTATATTATAAAAAAAAATATGGTTATCACAATACTATGACTTAAACACGTGACCTCCAACAAACAAGTTCATGGGAACTAGTGAAAACCATTGAGCTATCCAATAATTTAATAAATAATCCAACAAACTATATATTTAATACAAGTTAAAAGATTGTTTTGGATTTTTAAAGGTTGGACAACTGTATCACAAAGTTTAATACAAGAACAACAATATGTAACGCTAAAATCTAAAAATGGAACTTATCATCGGACGAAATACTATGCATGAAATTCTCGAATGCATGCTCGTTTCGCTTCAAACTCAAATTAAGTATGTAAAATACGTGCTGGATAGATCTCGTCGAGATACCCCAAATAAAAAAAATCGTACAAAACGGACGCTCCTACACAAAGTTATGGCTTTTCAAAGTTGTGCGTTTTTTTTTCTTCCTTTTTTTAAAACTTTTGGAGGGAGATTTGTAATTGTCAAAAAAATAGGGGCTGATTCACAATTGACCAAAAGGCAAAAATAAAAAAGAAGAAAAAAAAGGAGTGCTGCCCGGTTCGCAAACGGAACCGGGCGACCAGGCGAGCCGGCCTAAAGCGCCGGTTCGCCCAAAGCAGCTTGCAGACAGCTATTTAGGTATAACTAGCCCGACCAAGGCGCCGGTTCCTAGTCGAACCGGTCGACTCGTTCGGGCCGAGTGGGGTTTCAAAACAGTGATTGAAACCCCTTATTTCTAGACAATTAGGTAAACTTGAGCACATGTACATTTAATTGTTGAATTAAATCATCTCTTCCTTTTCAATTAAAACAACAAAACACATTTGGCATAGTTCTAATAAAGCAAGTATCTCCTTTCGTTAATATAAGGATTGATCTTAATATTCTCAAAGAATAAAATCTTAATGCCATGCACATTCACTGATCTTACTACAATCACAACGACATAAAACCCAACATTATACATATGTGTTCCAACGTTTTTTTTTTGATCAAAAAATGAAAAATTTATAATATAAAAGACTGGAGTAAACAATACTCCAAATCAAATGTTCAGAAGGGGATACAAGAAAGGGGGGAGGATGACCATTCAAAGAAAGAATACATAAATGACCTATTCTTAGATTTAATCCAACTCCAAACTTTTACGATCTCTCGGTTGCAGAATATAACATATGTGTTCCAACGTGTGTTTCAGTTGCTACTAATACCCAAGCGAGAACCGTGTTTATATTTGTATAGACACTTAGAAATGATTCATCCTTTATAAATTTTAAATTAATTAAAACACGAAAACAACATTTGGCGCCATTATTTTAATAAAGTGATTGGCTCTCTTTTCGTTATATATAACAGTTGATCGTAATATTATCAAAGGATATACAGAACCTTAAATTCTGTGCACAATCGATGTCGCCTACTAAAACCACGACCACGTGAAACGATCCCACATTAATTATACACATACGCTCCTTTTTTATCGAGTTGGATGAAAAGATTACATCCAACCTCCTAATCTTCTCCCGTTGCTAATACAATCCGAACGACACCCGTATATTACCTAAAAACCTAGAAAGCAAACTAAGAAGGAAGGGAAATTAAAACCTCCATATTCTCATATATAATGAATTAGCTGGCGCCTATATATCAGGCCTACCTACATTTCTTCCAATTAGGTACAATTCTATGTTAGCACAGCCTTGAAAAATGTCTATTTAAAATCTAATTACTCTTCGTTTTTTCATCATCAGCTTCAAAAACAAGAAGACCATCTAATAACTTGGAAAAAAAAATGAAGAACACGAACATCATGGCTCTATCATTGTTCATCACCATCACGATGCTTACATTTTACGTTCATTTAGGAAATTGTTCTCCACCACTTGCACCAGCTTTATACATTTTCGGTGATTCTTTAGTTGATAGCGGTAATAACAATCACTTACACACCTTGGTCAAAGCAAATTATCCTCCATACGGCATGAATTTTGAAAATGGTCAAGTCACTGGAAGATTCACTAATGGAAGAACCGTTGCGGACTTCATAGGTTGCACGCGTTTCTTCATCCTCTTTTTCTACAATTATTAATTTCATAATGTTTATTCAAGTATATCTTTAATCAATTTATCATGTAAAGATAGATCATATATAGAAGATTGATTATATAAACTCTTATATAAGATTTTTTTTTTGTTTTAATATATGCGTCAGCTGAATATCTCAGGCTACCTTATCCTCCTACGTACAAGAGTATTTTTTCGCACGGTGGGCGACTAGGTCCCAACCACTTGAAGGGGGTGAATTTTGCATCAGGATCGTGTGGAATTCTTCCCGAGACTGGATCGCTCTTGGTAACTAATATGCTTTCATTCATTTTTCACTTTAGTTTTTTTTTTGCTAAGAATTTAAGGTTGTCGTTAATATATTTTTTCGTTGGAAGGGAATTCAATAAGATAGAGAAGTTCAGAATAGGTACCAACTTAACTATGCTAAGATTTAGAGTCCCATATATATTTTTCCCTAAGATGCTCACATATTATATATATATATATATATATATATATATATATATTGGGTCATGAGGTTTTTCATTTTTTGTTGGCCAATTACTTCTTAGTTTTGAGCGAGAAATGAGGATTTTGGTAATTTTATCAATGGATATGCGTATATGTACCAAAAATTAAATAACTAGCAAAACGCGGTCTCCAATCTTTATTATAATATTATATTTACGGGTACATAAGGGATAAAACTATCTCAACTGAAGCTCATACTACAATCTTTTCTTTTAAAATTATATGTAAGCAGATTTTATTTTCGGATCTATTCAACACAATTCCAAGATTCTTATGACACGTCAAAAATCTAACGAATACGACTTAAATTTAAGAATATCTACCTCACATTCAGAACTGAAGTTTAGTTATAGCATGAAATCCTATAATTAGTTACAAATGCCATAATTCTCATTTTTGAATATTCTTGCCATGATTATATTCATAACTAATTTACAATAATTGCGCGTACGTATATGACAGGGGCATTGCCTCTCTCTTGAACATCAAATCCAATATTTCACGAGAATAGTAAAACATGAACTGCCCAAGTACCTAAACAAGCGGCAGCTCTCAAAACATTTGTCCGAATCAGTATTTCAGTTTGCTGTCGGGAGCAATGACTACTTTGCCAACATTCTGAATCTCTTAAACTATAACTCCCGCAAATTCTACACTCCTCCAGCTTTTGCTCAACATCTGGTCGATGAACTCTCCGGTCATCTTGAGGTAAAAAAAAAAAAAAAAAACGAGAAAATTAAGATACATACATATTTACCTTATGTTTTTTCAAATTATTAAAGCAACCCTACTTAGTTACGGTTTAAATTATTAATGAGTAATTATGAGCTTTACAGAAACTGTACCAATTGGGAGCACGAAAAGTTGTGATATTCGAGCTCGGACCCCTCGGATGTACGCCTTCTGTTAGCAAGTCTTTTGGAGTATGCAATGAGTCTATTAACGGGTATGGAACAATGTTTAACGACGCTCTTGCACCCAGCCTTCAGAACTTGACATCTACACTGAAAGGATCCGCCTTCACTCTTGGTCGTATTTACGATCTTGTCTATGATGCAAGCAGACATCCATCTAATTATGGTAAATCATTTTCATCTCTTCACATGTCCACAAAGTCTTCCTCATCAAACTTTGTTTAGTTAGTTGTATTTGAGCATTCACGTAACTTATAATTCTGTTTATTGGATTACATTTATTATTTCATTTTTAGAGAATTAAAGGGACGGGGAAGGCCAAAATGAAACACCACATTATGGATAGGGCTACCTACTAGGTTATGTGAAATTAATACACATTAGGCCATGTGAAACAAAATTACAAATCAACTTTTGTGTTATCATAAATATGACATTATTATCCCATATGACGAAAAGTAGGAAAATTATCCCTTTGATTAAATAAGAGGCAGATTATCCTCCTACAATTAAAAAAGAGCCATATTATCCTCGATGTGATTTAAAAAATTTGACTAGATCCACCCCGTAACACCCTCATGTAAAATGAAGTATTTTTTGCAACCTATTTTAAATTACACATGGATAATGTATACGCATTTATTTTTTATGAAGAGTAGTAATGGGACCTTTCATTTAATACTAATGCCAGAGTGATTAATATTTTCAATACTCTAGATTTGCATATATACCTCCTCTTATACATATATCTATATATATATATATATAACTAATTACTAAATTAAGAACGATTCCAGTAATCTTGTTATTATATATTGGTCAAAATGATTAATTATTATATATTGTTATTATGTATAGGGATGGAAGATTTAAATAACACATGCTGCAAAACGTTGTTGGATGGCTTATGCAAACCGAATACTTCTGGGTGTGACAACCCTGGTGGACACTTGTTCTTCGATAGCTACCACCTCACTGAAACTCTATACCACATCATTGCAGGCCGTTGTTTCGATGGTTCCTCCGTTTGCATCCCCAGTATTAAAGCCCTCCTCTCATGATCAAGACCATTAAATTTCGCAACCATTTTAGTTATCATATCATTTAAACTTGTGAATCGATACACTGTAAGCTTGATGTTAAACTAACACTGCAAGTCCAATGTTATTTTAATAGCGAACACAGAATATAAATTACAGTGGAAATAAAAGAATATCAAATTTAAGAAGATAGTATATTAATAATATTTTTCGAGCCGTAGGCAAAATGACCACAAGGGTTTTAACAAATATGTTTCTCTCAATTTTCAAGCCTCTCACTCTCAAATTGTTCGAACTCAACAAAGCAGGCAATAATAATCTCCTTAACTCTCTAAACCTAGAATTAACTCGACAATTCACAAATTTTGCAAAAGTAAGACAATACTCAACAACTAAAGATCTAATCTCTCGGATTTATTGGCTATTGTCTCGTACTTGTCTTGATGTACTTCACGCCAATATATAGGTTCTTGACTTGATCTTCAAGGTGTGTTGTATACGGTTGGTAACACTTCAAATTTCCTTGTTGAACTCATATCTTCTAAGACCTCGCACTCTTTCTTGAATAACAACTCATATGTTAGTGATCTAACTAAGGAATGACTCCTTCTTAAATTCCGAGCTCATCTTGGATGTTTCCTAGTTGCACTTGAACTGCACTTCTTTCATTCTTTAAGTTGTGTACGGTTGACTTCTTCAACTCTAATTAAGAAAAATTCTCTTAATGGAAACTTGAACGATCAACCTATGTTAAGTTTGTTTCCTGGACAACAGTCAAAGATAACTACAACTGTGGAACTAGGTTAGTTAGTGAATCAAGGCAAAACAATAATATAGATATCAATGTTTTTTTAAAAACGCCCTAAGGATTGCCCTGGGTACGCGGCAAAATACACTTAAAATGCCCCAGGGCACATGTGAGGGGCTTAAACTTTGAGGGGCTTACGCCCCAAAGACCAGAGATTACGTCAAGGCGCTAAAAGTGCATTTTTTACGCCCCCAAAGGAAAAATGTACGCCTTTATTAACTTGCGAGAAAAAATGAAAATTTTATGAATACCTAAATATACTTCAATGATGAGGATGATCACTCTTTGATGATGTTTTGGTTGGAGATGATACATACGCTGAAATAGATGGATCAGATATCGCTGACTATAATGAGCATGGTGATCGAAACGAGGAGATTCTTGAAAGTGATTAAGAATTGATATTGAAGTTCATTTTCTCATGTTAAGTTGGTTGTGGAAACACATAGTTGGTCATAAGTTTAAACAAGTTATATAGTTAGAATCTAGCTACATAGTGCACACAATACTTTTTTAATAAACGAAAACATGCACGCATTTATGATTACTGACTAATGATTATCAAACTTAAGTGAATTTCATATATCTATGGATTATTGGATAATTTGATGTGGTTGTGGAAGTGTTGATATTACTTTTTAAGTTTTTTGTAAAATTCAAGTGACAAAAATTTATTTTATTAGCTATTATCATTATTTATATAATTTAAAATATTAAGTTTCAAAATTCACGGGGCTTACGATCTCGCCTCTACGAACATAAAATGCCCCGCCTCTACACCAACGCTTTTTAAAACACTGATAGATATTCAAAACTGGATTGTAAGAAAGTTTATGTTTTCGATGTTATCCTATTGAGATCACAATGTTATCCTAACATCGGCAGAACATTTTGCACTTTCAATCTCCCCTTACCTTACTACACAAAACCTAACAACCTTTTCAATCAGATCAAATATCCAGAAACAAACTTAAGAAATAATTGACCTATTAGTATTTCTCCCCTTAATACAGAACAATCCAACTTAATGTTGTCATAACATTGACAATTTCAATGTTGTCATAACATCTAACTTTGTCAATGTTAGACTAACATTGGAACCAGAAAGTTGTTCTAACATTGATTTCACTAATGTTGTCTTAACATCAACAGCAGACAGTACCTGCAGAAAGGTTAACAAAATGTAATAGATACTTAAACTTTCATAAGTAGAAACATTTAAAACACACAAGAAGTAAACATAATTATAGATCCATATCATTAGCAAGGAACATACTCCTTGATCAAAACAAAATAAATAAAAGAAACACTTCAAAGATAAACATAATTGTTCAAAGAAATATGGAAAGCAGGAAATTAAAAGCACATAAATTTAAAAAATTGATCTACTCTCCTTTTTGTGAGGAAGGAAGATTCTTGAGGTGCTTTCTGAGGCTATCAATGTCTTGCAGCCGTACTTGCTTGTCAGCTATCTCCCTCTAGGTCTCAATGTACTCTATGTCAAGCCAAATGAGGTGGTGTCATCCTCATTAGAGAGAGGAGCAGAAGAAGAGATCCTGGTGAAACCCGACCTCTAAACAATCTTTCCTTATATTGCTTACAACCAATCAATCAATTCAATTTTGTTCTAGTTTGGTTAATTTAGTGTAATTCAAAGCTTTAGTAGTTTAATAGATTTAATTACTTTCTCAGATTTATTGTCTTTTACTGTTATTTTACATTCAAAACTCCAAAACCATAATTTACCGTTTTCTTGCATCGTAGATACAATTCATTCATGCATCCTAGTTAGTAAGCATCTTAGACAGAGCATTCTTAGAATAAACGCATTCATAGCATTCTTATATTAAATAACATTCAACTTGCAAACACAAGAGACAAAAGTGACAGTAAGTTAGTATTTTGCATTTAAGACATTCATTCAATAGTACACCACTCCCTTGGAATTTTGATACTTGGTTTGTAACTATACTTACCATTTCATTATTACTTGATTCGTGCACTTGTGACACAATGGGACTTAGGTGTGATAATTATTTATTAGATTATATTCTATTTTGTATCACATCAAACGTCCCATCACTCGCCAAAGAAATAAATTAATCTTGTTCTCGCAACGAACACCCCAAATATTCTTCCAAGCCTTCTGACGAGTCGACGTTGATCCCTCCTCGTGCTGACACGGAATCAAACTTTGTGCCATTATTAGGTGGTACAAACTCCTCACCAAACCCCCCATGCTTTTCTAAGTGCCACATTTTCTTATCCTCATGTGTCGGTCCACCTACTGGGATTGACTATTCCCCGCACATCCACCTCCCAGAACATCTCACGCAATCTCTCCACATTCCACCACCCCGTATCCGGATCAGTGAGCTCACAAACTCTAGTAAAAGGCATGGTCAGATTCCTCGGTGTAACAGGGAGAAAAGAGACAGGTCAAGGAACCCACTGCACTTTATGTAACATTACCTGAATCGACTTCCCGTTCCCCAAACGACATCGCCACCCCCTCTCATGACCAGAATAGTCTTGCAAATGCATCACCACGAGAAAGATGGCGAGCCACCCACCCACATACACTTCCAACAAAGAGCTGGTCGAGAAATATTTTGCCTTATAAAGTTGATTGACAAGACTCTCGGGGTACTAAAAAATTCTCCAAGCTTGTTTCGTGAGAAGCGCCATGTTAAAAGCCTTTAAATTTCTAAACCCCATTCCCCTGTCTTCCTTCCTCTTACACAACTTTTCCCATGCAAGCCAATAAATTGTATTACGCTCCCCGCTCCCCCACCAGAGGTTGCTAATGATTGATTCTATCTCTTTGATTAAAGAATCAGGAAGACGGAAGCAACTCATAACAAAAGTAGAGATCGCATGCATAACGAATTTTATCATAATTTCTTTTCCCGCCCCGACCATATTTTTCCTTTATAACCCTGCACCATCTTCCAAAATCGTTCCCTAATATAATAACTCATTCTTTGATTTCCCAACAACCGAGGGGAGGCCTAGATATTTCTCATGTCGCTCAGCTACAACCACTCCAAGGATTCCACCAATCTCTGCAGTAAAATTCGGTGTCATGTTCCTACTCATTACCACCACTGATTTTTCCAAATTGGTTTTCTATCCCGAGGTCGCCTTATAAATCTGACAAATTCGTCAAATTTCTGCCGCCACCTCCCTCGTAGCATCACAGAAAAGAAAAGTATCATCGACGAACAACAAATGGGAAATACGAGGCGTACCACTGTAGACCTCCACGCCCCAGATAATTTCTCTGCTCTTCGCGCTAGCAATAAGCGCTGAAAAAACCTTATAAACATATAATAAAATGTAGGGATATAATGGATCCCCCTGCCGGATACCCCTTTCAGGGAAAAAAACACTTGACTCTCTATCCTGAATTAACGTAGCATAGAACACAGACCGAACATCCAACATAATAAGGGACACAAAAGAATGAGCAAATCCTAATCTAATCATTACCTTTCCAAGAAGGCCCACTCGACTCAGTCATAAGCTTTACTCATGTCAAGCTTCAACGTCATGCGCCCATGTCTCTCTCTTCTTTCAATTCTTCAAGAAATGGTTAAGCTCAAAAGCAACAAGAATATTATCAGTAATTAAATGCCCTGCGATAAAAGCAGACTGAATATGAGAGATAATATCAGCTAAAAGGTTTAAGTCGGTTAGCAATAGCCTTCGACGCCACCTTAAAGCTGACATTACTAAGGCTAATAGGCCAAAACTGTGTCATGATATGAGGGTTAGAACACTTAGGAATCAAGACAATATGAATAAAATTCACATTGGTGTTCCGAACACGATCATTAAGATATGTAAGGACAAAAGCAATAACGTCATGACCCACAATACTCTAGATTTTTGTTTATAAGAAAGAACGGAAAAACCATCAGGCATGGGGAACTTAAAAGGGTACATATCTTTAAGAGTAGTAATTACCTCTTCGTTAGTAATTGGTTGGAGCAGGCGCTCATTCACTTCAGGGCTGACACACACACGCCGACATCTCGTAAAGTATCTTCAATATCATCATCTGATGGGGTGGAGGCAAAAATATTCTTAAAGTAATCAATTGCAATTGAGTTTATATCCCCCAGAGAGTTACGAACCACGCCCCCCGAATCCTTGAGCCCCTCAATCTCATTTTTCTTTCTACGTTCACATGCCCGATTATGAAAATATCCCTTATTTCTGTCCCCCTCCCGCAACCACTGCACTTTCGCTCATTGTTTCCAAGCGGATTCGTATAATGCTTCCAACTCAAGCTCTTCTCTACTTTCGACTTCACAGAAATAACCCCTACGCCCAGACTTATAATTTTTTCATGTAATTTCTGAATCTTATTCCTCAATCTTATGCAAAACAATTTTACAAAATAGGGGGCTGCAACCCCCACTAGCCCATACATAGATACACCCCTGATGTAGATAGTGTGACGACCGCGCCCATGAGCCATGCTCCGATCCGAGTAGGTTCGATGGTGGCCAACCACTTTTTCCAACTCAGACTAAAGCGCAACTCATAAGAAGGGGTCTCACATGATCAGGATTAAAAACCATACACATTTTATAAAATATATTTCAATATATACAACATAAGTCTTGGTATTGCAAACAATGTGACAGTTTTAATTGTTATGTGCTGGTGACAAAACATATATATTTTAAAATGCACGCTTGAACAATTATTACTTGATCCATGCTGTCATGTTGAATTTTATCCTGAGGACTAGACAGAAGAAACAAGGAATAAGTCTTTAATGACTTAGTGAGATTCATATAAAAGAACTGGCAATGCAAGAATTAACTGTGATTTAATGGATACATTTCGAGGAGTGATCTTACCAGTACAAACAGTTCAACTAGATAATTTGATGTAGCTATGGTACTGGAGTTTTCATAGAATAGTTAATGAACTTGTGCTTAACAATAAACAACTCCAACCTTATGGCTTCTAATATTCTACCTTATACCCCCCCGACGAGGAGCGACCTTGCAAACAAATCAAGAGACATGCTCTAGTACATGTCAATCCAGCACGCGGATTACAACCAACTCCTGACTACAAGAGACACCTAGATAGATGGGTATTAAGCGAAATTATCTTAAACCGGCAGTCCTTACTGCCTGGCAGCAACTCGACTCAATTTTGGGGGCCAACTTCTCAAAGGCGTCCCAATGGGTATAAAAAATAAACAAATTAACAAGTAAACTGGATAATATTTGTTGCTCCTTAAGCTACCTGTCCCGAACATAGTTCGTTGTTCTTTGCACAGTTCAAGAACCAACATATGAGATTATAATTGTGGCGACCGCGCCCCACGAGCCATGCTCCGATCCTAGTTAGTTCAGTGGTGGCCAGCCACTTTACCCAATCCAGACTAAAGCGCAACTCATAGAAAGGGGTCTCACATGTTCATGATCAAAACCATACATGTTTTATAAATTATATTTTGATATATATATATATATATACATATATATATATATATATATATATATATATATATACAGCAGAAGTCTTGGTATTACAAATAATGTGACTATTTTAATGGTTATGCACTAGCGACAAAACACGGATATTTCAAAATGCACGCTTGAACAATTATTCACTTGGTCCATGTTGTCATGTTGATTTTATCGAAAGGAATGTACAGAAGAAACGAGGAATAAATCTTTAACGACTTAGTGAGATTCATATAAAAGAACTTGTAATGCAAGAATTAATTGTGACCTACTAGATACATTTCGGGAGTGATTTTATTAGTAGAAATAATTCAACTAGAAAATTTGATGTAACAATGGTACTGGAGTTTTCATAGAATAGTTAATGAACTTGTGTTTAACAATAAACAAATCCAGCCTTATGACTTCTACTATTCTCCCTTATACCTCCCGACGAGGAGCGACCTCCCAAATAATCAAGACACATGCTCGAGTACATGTCGATCCAGCACGCGGGTTACAACCAACTCCTGATTGCAAGCGGCGCCTAGATAGATGGGTATCAAGCGAAATTACTTAAACCGACAGTCCTTACTGTCCAGCAGTAACTCGACTCAATCCCTGGGCCCAACTTCCCAAAGGCGTCCCAATGGGTATACCAAATAAACAAATAAGCTAGTAAACCGGATAATATCCATTGCTCTTTGAGCTACATGTCTCAAACACAGTTCGTTGCTCTTTGCACAGTTCAAGAACCAACATATGAGATTATATCAGAGAATTACCATGTTTATGAATCAATATGATTAATAAATAATTGGATATTATTTAAGGGCGAGTAAGAAAATAATGTTATGAGATGAGATGCAAAAATAGAAATATGATGAAATATAGGTTGTTCGAGGTTTGGTAATGGAGTAGTAGCTTTTCTATCCAAGTTCCTCAGGGCCGGATGCTAAGCGGGGCTAGAACCAATCATAAATAGAACCTCAACCTTACTTGTACGGGGAACCTTGATGTCGTTGATTAGTTCGTCAAACTTTTAATAAAAATTTAAATAATATTAATCAACTGAATGTATAATTTTTCTACAACAAGTATTAGTATTTTTTCTTCAGTTCTGATGTTGGTGAAATTGAGAACGTTCTAGTTAAGAATGATAGTTGTAATGTAAATCTTAGTAAAGAACATATAAGCTTAATTTATGTTATTACACAAATCATGAAAATCTTAGATGATGAATTTAAAGAAAAAACCATATGCTTAAATTGAATATCAAATATCTATTATTTTAACCACTTTATTTATCTCTTAAAATTATCTTAAACAATCATATTTTTTAAACTAATGACTGTGAGTATTCATGTTAAAGCCATTTCGACGACAAGCAACGGTAATAAGTAAAGTTTGATTAACTATCCAATTCGATGCATAATCAATCCTTAAAAAAACATATTACATAACCAACTCTAGGAAAACTCGTCTTTTTAGCCTTTAATCAATTCAAAACTTTTAATAACCACACATCAAATAAGTATCATATGAAGTAACATCTTAAAAGGTATAACTTAGTCAATTATTACTTTATTTTACCTAGTAAGTTTAAAATGCATATCTTTGATTTATAACTTAAATATAAAGATATAAACATGGGAGATTTATCAAAACATGTGATAAGGAATGTTTATTATGATAAATAAACTTATTTGGTGGTTAGGTCATGAAGTGGCAAGAATATCCTTGTAACACTTATGAAAATAGTATTTTAAACATGGTAAATATACCATTTAAATGCTATAAATAAAATTACAAAAATATTAATTCATGATTATAAATCATAATAATCTAATTATAACTAATACTATATCATGTTAAATTTATGTGTGTGATAAATACTTTAATTATGATGGAGATTAAACTTATAAATTAAGAAAACAAATGTTGTGCCAAATAAACTGAAAAATCATTGCAGTTTTGGTTTTACCTTTGATCGGACATCCAAATGAACTTTTTCAAAACTTTTTATGGTTTATGATTTCTAGCATCATGAGAGATGTGGGAATCCAAGATTTTGTGGAAACACAGAGGTTTGCTATGCTAAATAACTCTTGCAACATATGAGTTGTTATCGGATTTCCTGGCAGCAGTTTACGGTTGATGGATTATGCCCTCCTAGGTCATATTATTTGAGAAAGATGTCTTCATACAAAAGATAGAAGAAACTAAGGAGAGTATTCAGCCGAAAATTGGTAGTAAGATAATGTTTCTACTATTTGATATGATTTTTCTAAGATGCATACTCGACATTTCCTGCGCAGTAAAAGTTTTGGCGTCTTTTTGGGTAGAAAATGGCAAGATAAAAATCTGAAAAAATTATTTACCAAATGGAAAACACAAAAAGGAACAACTTTTATTTTTAGTTACTTTTGCAGAATTGGATTATTTTGGGCTGTAAAAAATGGTGAAGAAGGATGAGTATTTATAAGCGAAAATAGTAGTTTAATCATACTTATTTAGGTCCCACCATGATTATTTTATAATAAATCACAAAAAAATCTGAATTCAATCATGCTCTTAAGGATGTCATGGCTTACCTCATCAAAAAGATGTCATGGCTTACTTCATCAATTAGTTAATTGCATATCAAGTCCCTCAATTATATATAATTAAAATTCAAATATGCATAATTAGATTTCTTTGTTACATACATATTTATTTATGTAATGTTTTCTAAATAATTCGATCATCTTGTTTAAGATTTGAAATTAAAATATATGTTTTAGGATTAGAGACCTATAATAATAATAAAAGACTAACTTTTAAGTTTAGGGACTAAAATACAAATTTTTCTAAATCTTTACGGTCAAAAATAAAGTACTAAAGTATATTTTTATTTTCTTTCTAATTTTTGGGGCGTTACAATATTATCGGAGAATTACCATGATTATGAATCGATATGACAAATAATAAATGATCGGATATAATTTAACGATAAGTAAGAAAATCATGTTATGAGATGAGATGCAAAATAGGATTATGATGGAATATAGGTTGTTTGAGGTTTGGTAACGGAGTAGTGAATTTTCTGTCCAAGTTGCTCAGGTCCGGAAGCCAAACGGGGCTAGAACAAATCAGTAATGGAACCTCACCTTTACTCGTACGGGGAACCTTGATGTCGTTGATTAGTTTGCCAAACATTTAACAAATTTAAATAATATTAATCAGCTGCATTTATAATTCATCACGAACAAATATTAATACATTTTCTTCAGTTCAGATGTTGGTGAAATTGAGAACGTTCTGGTTAAGAATACTAGTTACAATGTAAATCTTAGTAAATAACACATAAGCTTAATTTATGTCATTACACAAAACATGAAAATCTTAGATGATGAATTTAAAGAAAAATATATGCTTCAATTGAATATTGTATATCTATAGTATTAACCACCTTGTTTATACCTCAAAATTATCTTAAACAACCATATGTCCAAACTTATGACTCTGAATATTTATGTTAAAGTGATTTCCATGACAAGTCAAAGTAACAAGTAAAATTTTATTTAACTATCCAATTTGAAGTATAATCAATCCTTAAAACATATTATTTATCTAACTCTAAGAAAACTCGACTTTAAGTCTTTAATCAATTTAAAGCTTTTAATAACCATATATCAAATAATTATCATATGAGGTAATACCTTAAAAGGTATAACTTAGTCAATTATTACTTTATTTTACATAGTTAGGTTAAAATGCATATAATTATGTTATACCTTTAAATATAAAGATATAAACATGGGAAATTTATCAAAACATGTGATAAGAAATATTTATTATGATAAATAATCTTATTTGTTGGTTAGGTCATGAAGTGGCAAGAATAATTCTGCAGGACTTAAAAAGTAGTATGTTAAACATGATAAATATACCATTTAAATGCTATAAATAAAATCACAAAAATGTCAGTTCATGATTATAAATTATAATAATATATTTATAACTAATACTATATCATGTTAAACTCATGCTTCTGATAAATACTTGAATTGTGATGGTGATTTAACTTATAAACTAAGAAAATAAAGGTTGTGCCAAATAAACTGAAAATCATCGCAGTTTTGCTTTTATCTTTGATTGGATGCCCAAATGAACTTGGTTTTCTAATCTTTTTATGTTTTATGGTTTCTAGCATCATGAAGAATGTGGGTATCCAAGATTTTGTGAAAACACAAAGGTATGTTATGCTAAATAATTCTTGCAACATAAGAATTGCTATCGAATTTCTTACCAGCAGTTTACGATTTATGTATTACGACTACCTAGATCATATTATTTGGGAAAGATGTCTTCATACAAAACATAAAAGGCACCAAGGAGAGTATGCAACCGAAAACAGATAGCAAAAATAAATTTTTACTATTTGTTATGATTTTTCTAAGGTGTAGGGGCAGAATCGGCATTTCATGCGCAGTAAAAGTTTTGGTCTCTTTTGGGGGTATAAATAACAAGATAAAAATCTGGAAAAATCATTTTTCAAATGAAAACAAAAAAATAATTAACTCTTATTTCAGGAGATTTTGGCAGAATCGAATTAGTTTGGGCTGTAAAAAATGTTGAAAAAAGGTGGTTATTTATAGGCAGAAAATGATAGTTTAGTCATTAATTTTTATGTTCCACCATGAATTTTTTATAATAAATCACAAAAATCTGATTTCAATCATGCTATTAAGGATGTCATGGCTTACCTCATCAAATAAGTTAATTTTGTATCAAGTCCCTCAATTCTTTATAATTAAAATTCAATTAGGTATAATTAGATCTTTTTTATATACATATTTACTTATGTAATTTTTCAAGGTAATTCGACCGTCTTGGTTAATATTTGAAATTGAAATATATGTTTTAGGATTAGAGACCTATAAAAAAAATAAAAGACTAACTTTTATGTTTATGGACTAAAATGCAAATTTTTCTAAACATTTAGGGTCAAAAATAAAAAATTTCAAAAGTTCTAGACTAAAGTATAAATTTATTTTCTTTCGAATTTTTGGGGGCGTTACAGATAGCATTTGAGTGAGCTATAATCCATCACCTATGAAGGTGGCTCGTTGCAAATTATGTAGATAGTATTTGAGTGCGCTATGATATAGGACAACTCACTCATGCATTATCAGCAAATAAATATTATTTAGCATACCAAGATGGAGGGGCGCGTCCGCACACCACTCTAATGGTATTTATATTGCGTCATGTTTGACTTCTCACCATATGATCAAACAAAGTATAGACACGTGATTGGAAAACTATATTACCTAGTTCTTGCGTGTTCAAATATTGCTTTTCTAGTCAATCGTTTGACACGATTTGTCTCAAACTCATCTAGAAGTCACTACACATTCAATGTAGGTATCTTACGCTATTTTAAGGGCAAATGTTTTGGGGCTCATTACTTCAGCATGAAGCATCTCTTATATTGTCTACTTACCGGAATACAAATTGTTCTAGCAAACACTTGGACAAAACCTCTTGTTTGGAGTCTATTATTTACTTAGAAATTAAGTTATATGCATGGAGCTCTTGATACTAGCACACTGATAATACTTCTAAAGTACGATGTATCCAAGACTTTACTGCCCCAACCGTTGCAACCATGCGAAACTACCAATGTCATTATGTGTTGGTGAGATACACCTATCTCTCCATTTTTTTCTTCCTTCACAAGTTAACTATATAACCATCAATATTTATTCCCTTCGTATTATTACTCCAAAAGCGCTCATCAATGTGTCATTTCTGATGACACGCCATTTTTGCATGACGTGTGAACTCCGAGCTGCTATTACTCTCAATACATTCATGATCTTTCGTTGATCCCTTATCATTATTAGTTTTCTTTCCTTGAGCTCGTGGCGTATCTTAACTTTATCGAACTACTCAAATATTTATTTTTCGACAGAAGCCCCTTATTTCTGAACAATTAGGTAAGCTTGAGCATCTGCATTTAATTGCTAAACTGAATGCTATCTTCCTTTTAAATTAAAACAACAAAACGACATTTGACACAATTCTAGTAAAGACAGTGCATTTGTTCGTTATATAACGGTTGATCCTAATATTTTCATAGGATAAAACTTTAGGGCTAGCAATATTGCCAGAGCGACAATTGTTGCTGCCAGATCAATACATTTAAGTTCTCTAAGTTATCCTTAGTAGTCAAAGTTTATAAAAGGTAAATTATAGAATTACTATAACAACTCATTAGCCACAATTAATGCAATCCTTAATCATGGTAACTTAGCCTAAGAATGCACATGGATGTAGTTTACCAAAATTAATAGATTCTGTTTTGAAGAAAAAAGAAGCTTAAATTCTCATATGTTTTATATTTGCAATAATAGTCCGTAAATATTAGGCTTATAAGCAATATTTTCTTTACCATGCATATACGCGCGCGCACACACACATATAATATATATAAGTTTATATATATATAAAAGTATATATATATATATATATATATATATATATTTGAAAGAAAGAAAACTACTGAGGCATGTCAGACATTACAAAACTCATACACACTTGTTAAACTATATAATTAATATAATAGTACTTATGTAATTTTGCACCTCAAACTTCAAAAGTTGAATTAATTCATGGATTAAAATTTTACAAGACTATTTACGGGCCCCATTCAATTATTAGATATATATGGACATTCGGCCACTACTTTGAGAACATATCTCAAAAACTACAAATGCAAAGTCTAAATTATACCATTACCAAAAAAAAATAAAAATGAGCTATGTGACTTTCATTATGTAGTTGTTCCGCGTGGGTGGAGTTTCGATGTGAAACTCACAGTATTTTTTATTTAAATTTTATCACTACGAGGTAATGATTAAAAAAATCAACTGTCAAAGCCAAAACCAAAGGGACTTATTATCTTGTCTATGAATAATTAGGGAAAAACGATCTGAATGTTGAGATTTTATTCTATTTCTAATTATAAGATATTTGAATTAATGCAATTAATTCAGGGTAATTAACTGAGATAAAGAATAATTCTAAATTTTACCTTTTATACACTGACTAACAAGGGTAAATTAAAAAACTTAAATATATTACTCTTGTAGCAACAATTGTTGCTCTAGCAATATTGCTAGCCAAACCTTAAATGTCATGCACTATCCATATATCTTTACTACAAGCACGACGACATAAAACCCAACATTATATATGTGTGTGTTTCCCACGTGTTGCTAATACCTAAGCGAAAACCATGTTTATAGTTATATAAAAACTTAGAAAACCATGCTATTCTTAATTAAAACAGAAAACCCGCATTTGGTATTAATCTAACAGATTGATTGTCTTTCTTTCGCCATATATAATGGTTGACTTTAATATTATTCTCAAAGGATAAAACTGTAAATCTTGTGCACAGCGGATGTCGCTTACTAAAACCACGACCACGTGAAACTACCCTACATTATACACCCACGCTTCTTCTTTTTTTATCGGCCAAATAAGGTTAATTTTATAAAAAAAAAAAAATCAGAGTTGGATGAAAAGATTACATCAAACCTCCTAATTAATCTTCTCAGGTAAGGTTGCTAATATAGTCCATAATTACATAAGAACATAAAAAGCAAACTGAGAAGGAATAGAAATTAAAACCTCCAGATTCTCATCTTTAATGAATTAGGTGGCGGCTGTTTGGCTTACCTACATTTTTACTAGTTAGGTACTATTCTATGTTAGAGCAGCGTTGAAACTGTCTATTTAAAGCCTAATTTACTCTTCCTTTTTTCATCATCACTCATCAGCTTCAAAAATCAAAAGACCATCTAATTAATAACTCTGAAAAAAAAATGAAGAACGCCAACATCATGGCTCTATCAATGTTCATCATCACCATCATGATGCTTACATTTTACGTTCATTTAGGAAATTGTTCTCCACCCCTTGCACCCGCGTTATACATTTTCGGTGATTCTTTAGTTGATAGCGGTAATAACAATCACTTAACCACCATGGCCAAAGCAGATTATCCTCCATATGGCATGAATTTTGAAAATGGACGAGTCACTGGAAGATTCACTAATGGAAGAACCGTTGCGGACTTCACAGGTTGCACGCGTTCCTTCTCCATCTTTCTTTTTTCTACAACAATTAATTTCATACTGTTTATTCAGGTTTACATTGAATTGATTATGTAAAGAAAGAAGGTAGATTATATAAATTCTTACATAAGATCTATTTGTTTTATTATATGGGGCAGCTGAATACCTCGGGCTACCTTATCCTCCGACGTACATGAGTCTATTTCCGCCGAGCGGTGGGCGACTGGGTTCCAACCACTTGAAGGGGCTGAATTTTGCATCAGGATCGTGTGGAATTCTTCCTGACACTGGAGCGGTCTTGGTAACTAATATGCTTAACCTATCATAAATATTTTCTTCTTGAAATTTTTTTGCTAAGAATTTAAGGTTGTCGTTCATATATTTTCTCGCTGAAGGGAATTTCGATAAGATAGATAAGTTCAGAATAGGTTCCAACTTATAACTACGCAAAGAGTCAGAGGCCTCCATATTTTTTCCGAAAAAGCATAGGGAAGAGAAATGACATTCGGATAGACTTTTGGTTGTTGGCCAATTAATTTTTTTATTCTTTTTTAGGTTTTGAGTAGAAAATGAGGTTTTTGGTATTATATCATTGAATATACGTAATATACATCTTTATACATAGTATATACACGTAATATACACCTATTTACTCATAAAACAAATATGTACCAAAATTAAATAGCAAAATGCAGTCTAATCCTTATACAATTATTTTCTGGTACGTACATAAGGCTTGACACGTAAACTAATCTAAACTGAAGTTCCTACAAACTTTTCATTTAAAAATATAAATGTAACAGATTTTAATTTCGGGTCTATTTATTAACGCCCTTCCAATATTCTTATAATAGTAATAAAAAAATATCTTATAAACACTATTCATTCAAAAAGAATCTTCTAATAACACCTTAAAAATCTAAAGTACAGAGCTCAAATTTTAGAATACTTACACATTCGTTTTCTTTTATTTTTATTTTTTTTTTGTGAAAAAAAAATTATTGCAAGAGCCCCCAAGGCCCAAGGGGGTGCTCACCCTTAATTACAACAATAATGAAACATCAACTCTTATGGTCATATCCGAAACAATTTTCACGATTACTGTACGCGTCAGTGAAAGAAAAAGAAAATAATGACCTTTTAGTTATACCATTAAATGTTATAATTAGTTATCAATGCTATATTTTTTTTTTCGAATATTCTTGCCATGATTATATTTATAATTAACTTGTAATAATTGCGGGTGTGACAGGGACATTGCCTCTCTCTCGGGGAGCAAATGAAATATTTCACCAGAATAGTACAACAGGAACTTCCCAAGTACCTAAACAAGAAGCAACTCTCAAAACATTTGTCTGAATCAATATTTATGTTTTCTGTCGGGAGTAATGACTACCTCATCAACTATCTAAATATTTTTAAGGATGGCCAGGAAAAACATTACGATCATCAAGGTTTTGCTCGACATCTCGTAGATGAACTCTCCGGATATCTTGAGGTAAGAAGCGAGGGAGAAAAATAACATATTTACATATATATATATATATATATATATATATATATATATCTTTTGGATTATCAAATTTACACTACTTAATTAGATATGGTTTAAATGAAGTAATAATTAATTATTTATTATGAGCTATACAGAAATTGTACCACTTGGGAGCAAGAAAAGTTGTGATGTTCGAGCTCGGACCCCTCGGATGTATGCCGATTGTTAGCAAGATAACTTGGTTTGGATATGCTGGATTGTGCAATGAGGTGATTAACGAGATTAGCGCAATGTTTAACAAAGCTCTTGCCCCCAGCCTTAAAAATTTGACATCTACACTGAAAGGATCATCCTTCACTCTTGGACGTATTTACAATCTTACCGAAGATATACGCAACAATCCATCTAATTATGGTAAATCATTTTTATCTCTTCACATATCCTGATATATCCGCAATATCTTACTCATCAAACTTGGTTTAATTAGTTGGATTATTTGAGTGATCACGTAACTTGTGATTTTCTTATTGCATAATAAATTGGAATTATTAATTCATTTTGAGAAAATTCAAGGAATGGGGAAGGCCGAAAGGAAACACCGCATCAGGGATAGGGCTACCTACTATGTTATGTGAAATATGTACATTTTGCCATGTGAAGAAGAATTACGGATTAAATTTTGTGTTAGCACAAATATGACATATAATACCATATGATGAAAAGTAGGAAAAATATCCTCCTACGAATAAATATTTTTTTAAAAGGGGCAAATTATCCTAGATGTGATTTTACATATTCGACTCCACCCCGTAACACCTTCATATAAAAATGAAGTATTTTACAACCTATTTTAAATTACACACGGATAATGTACTCGTTTATTTTTTTATAGAGAGTAAGATGTCAAAGTGATATATATTTTCATGAATAGGTTAGATTTTGTATATACTACATATATATATATATATATATTGTATATATATAGAACTAATTACTAATCTTAGATTGATTTCAGTAATCTGGATTCAATTATACTGTATATCGTTATCATTGGTCAAAATATTTTATTATTATATTTTGTTATTATTTTTAGGTCTGGAAGATTTAAGAAACACCTGCTGCGCAACGCTTGGGAATGGCTTCTCACCATGCTTTCAATATACATCTGGGTGCCACAACCCTGGTCGATACATGTTCTTTGATAGCTTTCACCCTACTGAAACTCTATACAAGATCATTGCAGACCGTTGTATCCGTGGTTCGGTTTGCGTCCCCAATATTAAAGCCCTCGTCTCATGATCAAGATCATTTACTTTTACATCTATATATTTCAATAATCATATCATCCATATACATTGAATCAATAATTATATATAATTAAGATTTTAAATCTTATGTTGATTCATTAGTATTTGGAAGGTTTTGACAAGACTATATCTGAAACCGCACAAACTAGCTAGCTCCTGAAGAATTAAGTAGAATGTACTAGCTAGCTACTATATTATTCAAGTTTTTCTTCGTCTGGTTTTGTTACATTTTCGTATATATAGTTGGCTTATGTGGTACTGTTTGAAATTTGGTAAACCCGTTAGTGTATTTATTTATTGTACTTGTTCTTTTTATTCATATTTAGCGTGTGTGAAACTACTTTTTCCTATCATTATATTGGATTCATGTCAAAGTCCTGACTAGAAACATCATGGGCACAAAATCAATTTCCAAACCTGCATAATTGGGCAAAAATAAAAAATGCAATCATTGCTTGATGACGAGGTAGAACTAAAACCTATATTAATATCTTCTCTTAAGTTATAGTCTTAGATCAAACATATTAATGTTTTTGGTGTTGAGGTAATCTCATGTCGTGAGGGTCTGTTTGTTTCACAAAAAAATTTTAAGCGTCATGAATCTTTAACGTTAAAAGATCTATGGGATACTACACGAATTCTGGTCATTTAATTTCCGACCGGTAGCGACCGCTTTCCCATCGCTATTGTAGTTAGCGACGGAAATCAGGTCGCAAACTTAATTTAATTAATTCGTGCTGCTCAACTGAACTCCATGTCAGGGCGTGTTGTCTGGGTCTTCCTCCATGCAACTACCCAAATGGGAACTATTTCTTTGATAGCTTCCACCCCACCGAAACTGTATATAAAATCATTGCCGAGCCAGTGGCGTATGTATGTAGGGGCTGGGGGGGCGCTCCCCCCATTTTTTTTGAAAAAAAAAATCATATATATATATATATATATATATACGTATATATGTGTGTATATGTAGTGTTAGCCTGTTAGGGAAAGAGAAAGGAGCTGATGAAAAGAGGAAGGAGCAGATCTTATGATATTTACATTTAAAAGCTTAGTCAAATAGTAAATTGCAAAAACTCCCCTTTTGTTATATTTAGTTAGAAAATAAACTCATTTGTTATTTTAATTTGCAAAAAATCTCTTGTGGTGTTAAAAAATAGCAAACAATTTTATTCTATACTTAATTAATTCGTATGTGTTGAATTTAAGCATATCTTAACATATTTCTTCAATACGCAAAAGAATCAATGTTGTTTAAAATAAATATATGAATACCTTTTATCATATTTATGAAAAGAACATTAGCTTCAAAATATGTAAAAACATATATATAAAGTGTATCAGATTTTCCTTTGCTTTTATCTCATTCAAATGTGTCTAAAAATTTATAACGTAGTCTATAATATTTATCTTGATAAATATATATTTGATAAAAAAATGTTTGTATATAAATTTTTTTCCCTCTAATTTCTTTCCTATTGTTCTCCAAAAAATTTTTTTAGCCCCCCCTATATTCGATTCCTGGATACGCCACTGTGCCGAGCGTTGTTCCAGTGGTTCCGCTTGCGTCCCCAAAAATATTAAGGCGCTGCTCTAGAAGATTATTTTCACATATCACCATCATTTAAGTGTTGAATAATTAAGTATCCAAGATTTCACATATATTAAGGTCCCTATTGTTCAAGTCATTATTTGTAGGGCAATGATAAACATACAGACATTACATAATGTTTGTATGTACATACACCACATTTTACGGTAATCCATCATATGATATTTACTCTTATGCTCCCTTATTAGTTAAAAATATGAAAGTAATCATTATTTGAGAAATATTTATATATTACTCTTGATTATTATCACCATACTTCACGAGTGGACTTTTTTTTTTTGGTTTAGTTCTTTTCTTTCAAACATTTTGGATTTAGATGTATTTAATTTTGGGTTTATATATTTAATGTTGATGAATGAGTTACATTATAATTGATAAACAAAAATTAAACATTATTGTATTTTTACATCAGCAAAATAATTATTTTATGCAATCAAAATTTATGGCATATTTATTCGTACATTTAGTTTTTGGTTGAAAGTTGAACAACTTACCTCGAGAGCATATGAACGGATTCACCGATCTCAAAAACATTTCGGGTTGTCTGAATTATTAAGCCCCTGTTTGGTGTTCATTTCAGAAAGATTTGAAAATTTTCAGAAACAAAAAGAAAATATTTGGTTTAGGGCTTCTGAGACGGCCCAAAAGGCGTTGGAAATGACCCAATTGTTGTCCCAAAACTCAGTTTTAAAATTAAGTGGAAATTAGGCTATAATATAGCTTCACCTTTCTGCAATGTTGTCAGGTATGACAGCTTCCAAAAGGTGATGTAGCCGAAAAACAATGTATTGTTCATCCAAAATTGCGCCAACGCTTCCCTCCAAAATTTCACAGCTCAAGAATAACACCATTGAGCATCAAGTCCAAAAACTATTTAGTCCAGATATCGAAATTTCAAAATTTTTGGTTTCACCTAATAATCTCCTATATATTACAACCCTCACTCTCATTATTTCCATTGAAGCTTCCACTTTTAGTCAAGGTCAGTGAAATTGTTCTAGTTCTTACACATGGTAATCTCATATATATTGCTTTTCTTGTTTATTATTTGTTATTAATATGAATTTTTGTTTGCGGTGCAGGTACCAACAAATCTGTTCTTTGCCTGCAAATTCCAAGTGAAGGTATGCTTTTGACCTCATCTCCTGTTGATTTATGTTGATATGTCAAATCTCTTTGTTGTTATTGTTGTCCATGTTTTATGTATTTAGTGTGCGCATTCTCCCCTTATGTTCACATGAAGATATATGTACTTAGTTAGTTACACTCATTACACGCACATAACACGTTCCATGAATCCTTTATGCATAACTTTGAAACTTTTCTTAAATAATTGATCCCCAATGTATGTTGTTTCCTAGATCACCTATTATTCTCTTGGATTATGCCACCTTCATTATGTTAACTTGTGTTGATGTTCCTTGGTATTAAGATATGTTCACGAACATAATGAAAGCCAACTAAAGATCTATACTTTTATGTTGTGTGATTAAATGGATATGTAAGTGCAGAGTAGCTTAAAACAGTTTGACAGAATGCTTTCTAATATCAATGTTGGATTGATGTGGGCTTAACATCTATCTAACATTACAACCAGAACACTTTGCAGTTTCATATATTATATTTTGAGTTCAAACATTTTCCCTGATGTCGTGTTTGTGCATATGTACGACCGTTGAGTGTTACTAATTGGTCAAGTTAATTGAGTTTTAGATGGTTAATCGCCGCGATGCTAGGGTTGAAAGGCCCACAAACCGTTCGAAATGCTCTAACAATCAAGATGCGTACTAGGGTGATGTAAACGAGCATTTTTTCATTCGGCTTTTATGTCAGGAATTTGAGGCCGGTAAGTTACTAGGGATCACTTTCACCACCGGAACGTGGAACGAACTGGTGAACGCCATGAGAGCGAACTGCCCGGTCAGGTTCGATTACACTGTTGACCAGCTCAAGGGCAAGTACAATAGGATGAAGGTCCTATAGAGACACATTAAGCTAGGCAGGTCAAAGACTGGTGTTGGTGTTGACCAAGCCACTAGTAAGCTAGAATTCGACGACAAGCGTTGGGCGCAGTTCAACAAGGTAAAATGTCAATCATCTTTTCCTTCAGCCTATATTTATAACGTTGGGAATTTTGAATGCAACCTCATTGTTTATCGGTTGAAAAATTGCAGGAAGATCATGCAGCCGTCCTAAGCTACAGGCGTGGCTGTCCGGACTGGGAGTTGTTGGAGGAGATGTGGCACAACCGGTTGCCACCGGTGACCTGGCCATTTTTTTGGGCAGGGCGGCTCTAATTTCAAAGGTGATATCACGCAACTTGGTGATCCCGAGCATGTTTCTGGCAGTAGCTCTGTGTTTGATCAGGACAGCCTTCCTGAAGGTGGTGACCCTACTGGATACATACAAGACACTTCCCAATATGCGTCTAGTAGTTTGAATCCCCCTAACGCCATTGTGCCTACGCCTTCTGTGGTTAATATGACTCATTCTCAGTTGGGTCTTGCAACCAGGCGTGCCCCAAGGAAACGTTCCAACAACCCTACGTCCAGAGGCGCTATGTTGGACACTACTCTTAAGTGTTGGAATATGTTGAACGAGGCAAAAGCGGCCACGATCACGCAGTCAACGTCCAAACAGATTGGTGAATGCGTGGATGCATTATACAAACTGGATATCGTGCCAAAATCGTTGTTCTTCGAAGCCGTCAAGTGCTTGAAGGACAAAGAGACAATGATGTTTTTCATGAGGATGAGGGAAGAAGATCGTCGCGAATGGGTGATGCGTCTGCCGGTTGAACAGCCTCCCGCCAACATGGATACAGGTCCCTAGAGCAGCGTCGCCGTTTTGTGTGTTCGAGGTCCAATCTTTTGTATTAGACTTTAAGTCTACGTTTGGTCTCCCTATAAACATCTTAGAATATTACCTTGTTGTTTCCTTTTGTGTTGGATTGTATCAGTTGAAATTGTGAACTTTTTGTATGTTAACAACTGTAACTGCACTTTGCTTGTGCCCTTTTTCTATGAATGCATCGTGTTTGTTATGATATAATTTTTTTATCAATTTTCCAAAACTACACCAGTAAATAACGGTCCCCTTGTACGGTTATCATGGTTATCTTGATTCGTCGATATTTATAATTTGCAGAAATAGATTATGGCAGCGATAGCACTGTGTCGACCTATACCGACTGAAGCAACGATGATAGCGACGATGGCCTTTGTGAATTTATGTTCATTGGTTTGTGTTTGGCCCCCGATTGGTTTTATCCGAAGCGCCCTAGAAATAACTCCGAACTGACGGGTTCGAGGTGGCTGATGGAACTATTGCTTGGACACGACGATCGTTTCTTCGATGCTTTGTGGATGAACCAAGATACATTTTACACGTTGCACGACACGCTAAAGAACCATTACGGCCTCACTGATTTTCGAAACTCACAGGTACAGTCCATGGAGGCACTTGCGATATTTATGTGGACGGTTGGGTTGAATCCCAGATTCTGCAGTTCGTGCGAGCGCTACCAACACTCAATAGAAACCATTCACCGCCACGTGTGTAGGGTGATGAAAGCCATTTTAAACATAGTTGTGGACATGATTGTGCCACCCGACTTCAACGTTGTTCCTGACCGCATCGCCAACGATGTCCGCTTTTATTCTTACTTTAAGGTATAGGTTAACCAATCCGAATTTGTGCCCTTCTTGCTAACACTCTATGGTTTGAAACAATATGAATGGAACGTTGATACCAGAACAATTTACACTTATCCCCCAATTTAGGGACGTCGTTGTACGTTAAAAATATTTCTGGTTTCAATGTTGGTTGGGTGTTGCCTCAACATCCTTCCAACATTGTCTCCTGAACCACTTTAATCTTTCATGATCTTGTGTTTTGAGGCACATTTTAATTTCTTTTGACCAATTTGACAATAGCCTCCATTGATTCACGACAGGACTGCGTTGGTGCAATCGACGGTACACATATATCAGCACACGTACCCATGCATCTTTACACGGCATAAATCAACCGAAAAAATAACTTGAGCCAGAATGTTGTTACTGTTTGCAATTTCGACATGAACTTTGCTTACGTCGGTGCCGGGTACGAAGGTTCTATGAATGACTACAGGGCATTGCAAATGTCTATCGCTGGGGACCCCTCCTGGAGAAATCCACCTGGAAATAAGTATTACTTTGTTGATTCGGGGTTCTCGTTGTACACTTGTTACGTGACCCCGTTTGCGTCTGGGCGGTACCACATGCGCAAGTTCCAAAACAATCAGCCAATTGGAATAGTGGAATTGTTTAACTACAGACATTCGAGTCTCCGTAATGTGATTGAGCGTATTTTGGTGTATTGGAGATGCGCTTCCCCGTTCTGAAGATGATGCCCAACTACATTTTAAAACATCAGGCTAAGATTTCCATGGCATGACTTGCACTGCACAACTTCATCCAAAAGAATGGAGTCGACGACAATTTCTCGTTTGATTTTCACCTAGACGACGTGTACCGCGCAAGTAGCCTAATATCCCGCATGCGGATTAACACCGTTCCTGCAGAAGTAAGAGCAATGGATCGTAGGAGGGGTGAAATAGCACGGGCAATGTGGGACAACTATCGCATTCAAAATGGAGCCATGTGAATTATAAATATAACATAACTTGTCGCCGGCCTTCGACATGCTGCATATTTTGGATCGGGTTTAGCTACCCCTTGTTGTGGTCTTTATTTTTGAACATTGTGGCATATTGTATTTTGCTTTGCCACGATTTCCTTACATATGTGGATGTTATCATTATTATTTGGTGTTTATGATTTTTATTTTAGTCGAATCTACTTTGAGCTTAGCCTTTTCTAATCGGTTTGTCCTCAGTACATTTGCAACAGTACTGGTTTCAATGTGTAAGAGATGTTAGTCCAACATCTGTTTAACATGAAAATCAGTAACTTTATACAACCCCCTTCAATTTTATTTCAACGTATATTTACTCCGCAACCCTGAACCCATAATTTTATAAATAAGACATAGTTAAGACCCAAACATTATTATTTGGTGTTTGTGATTTCTATTTAAGTCGAATCTACTTTGAGCTTAGCGCTTTCTACTCGGCTGTCCTCAATACAGTTGCAACAGTACTGGTTTCAATGTGTAAGAGATGTTAGTCCAACATATGTTTAACATGAAAATCAGTAACTTTATACAACCCCTTTCAATTTTATTTCAACGTATATTTACTCCAAAATTGTGAACCCACCATTTTATAAATAAGACACAGTTAAGATCCAAACATTATATTTTTGATATAAACAAATCACCATTATTGTTGGTCATGCATGGACCCACACACGAGTTTACGTAATCGTATATAAATATTTATTTATTTTATTTTGATTGGGTAATCAAGCAATCCGATTCGATATATCTAAATACGACTTGTTATTGATACTATCATGTCGCGAGCTTGTTGACCATTTATTTCGAAATTCGTGTAAATTCCTTGATTTCCTTAAAACATTTTGCAATGAACCAAGAGAGTATTTAATTAGCGATATAAGTTATACAAAGGCAGTATAGTAGTTATGTATGTTGTTTGAAAAGAAGACAAATATCTATATTTTAAGCCACATTTTTTAGAAAATATAAGTTTCAGTGGGTTACATGGAAAAAATATAAGTCATATTGGCACTTGGCTTCTAATATATATAATGACCAAAAAAAATTGGGACTTAATTCAAATTAAATGTAAACATAATCTGGCCGTTAATTAAATGAGGGAAGTGTATACATAAACTCTCCAAACCACTTTCATTTTTGCCATAAATTCCCCCACTCTCTCTCTTATTCTCTAACTCCACAGTTCGTGCTCTAATTTTTCTGCAATTACAAATTCCCCTTTCATTCTCTATTTTCAGCAAATTTTAACTCTCACTTCAAAATCTCTCTTTCTTTCTGTATATTTCAAATGTCTAGCAAAACCCCATTGGATACACTTGCGGATATAGCTTTGAACAAGGAAGGAACGAGCCCACCCATGGGTTCTCGCACACGCAAAACTAGTGCTCGGACAACAGCCACGTCAAATACTGAATCAACCCGTGCAGGACAGTTGAAGACACCCCAAAAATGTGAGGGAGTCTCTAATGTTCCCCCAACATCAGAGGCCAACCTTGTGGGTTCTATTCCCCAGTTAATTGTTGGTCAACCTAATCCTAGACGTGGTAGTGAAATTGATTCCCCTGGTGGGAGTAGAGCTGGTGCTCGTAAAAGAAGTCACTCACCAATCCACATGAGGAAGGTAACCAAAGAAGCTGCGCTAGCAGATAAGTTGAGACTAACCATTATTGAGAGGCGAGCTAGGAAAATAGCTGAGCTCCTTGAAAAAGATAACCAGGTTGAAGTAGGAGGTTGCGGCAGAACATGTTGGGGTGGCTGCGGGTGAGGCCGAAGCGAGCACATTGCCAAACGCGGGTGAGAATAGAGTTGAGTCTAGACGGTCTAAACAAGTGAAGCATGCAGAGCAAAAGTCCAGAGGCAGAAGGAGAGGGAAGAGTGTTGTGGATGGGGAGGTTGAGGTGATGGATGATGAATCGGTGGATATTGAAGAGGATAGGCAAAATGATGTTGAAACTGTTACGACCAATGTGGAGGCAGGAGCAAGCACAATGTCGAAATAGGCCGTTAAAAAGGTGCGTCTAAGAAATCTAAACGACTGAGTCGTGGAAAGCCAAAGTCCATTGTCGGGAGGAAAGGGAAAGATTTTGTGGTTGAGGGGGTTGAAGTGATGGAAGATGAAAAGTATGATAAGGCAGAGGATAGTGAAAATGCCGAGGAAACTGTTGCGGCCGAGGTGGAGGCAGAAGCGAGAACATTGCCGAAAGCGGCTGTCAAACGAGGTGCGACACGGAGATCTAAACACGTGAGGCGTGGAAAATAAAAGAGCGATGGCGGGAGGAAAGGCAAACGTGTTGTGGTTTAGGAGGTTGAAGTGATGGAAGATGAAGATGATAATAAGGAAGAGGATAGTGAAAATGTCGAGGAAATTGTTGCGGCTGAGGTGGAGGCAGAAGCGACCACATTACCAAAAGCGGCTATCAGACGAGGTGCGACTGGGAGATCTAAATGCGTGAGGTGTGGAAAGAAAAAGAGCGATGGCGGGAGGAAAGGTAAACGTGTTGTGGAGGAGGAGGATGATGTGATGGATGATGAATCATCAAAAAAGGGAGAGGAGAAGCAAGATGTGGAGGAAACTGTTGCGGACGGTGAAGAAGAAGAAGTCGAGTACCGCGACACACTTTTTTAGTTCTACTGGGGTGATCCAACATGCTCTAGGTTCTATCTCACTAAGGGGATAGAAGCTAAGGCGATTGAGTTTAGGAAGAGGTCAATCCATAAGGAGAGAGTTATGGAGAAGGTGAGCTCCAAAGAATACAGACTGACTGAATTCCTTGAATCGAGAGGGGTTCTGAATTGTATGAGGGAGCATGGTCTGTATTCGTCGGAGCTCGTGCAATAATTCTACATGAATATTGAAATTGTTGGATCGGGACTTGATACTTGTCGCACAGTGTTAACCCTTCGATGTTAGTCTAACACTGATCAGCTCTTCCAATGTTAAGCTGATGTTGGACTCTCGATGTTACCTTAACATCCGTTTAACAGCTGACAGCAGTTAACGTTAGCACAAATCTACTTGACAGAGAATATTACGCAGCGGATAAATAAAGAACACAAGTAGATGTAATTTTAAGAAGATAATATATTAATATGATCTTCCGAGTCGTAGGCGAAATACCACAAGGGTTTAACAAAAGTCGTTCTCTCAATTTTCAAGCTCCTCACTCTCAAATTAATCGAACTAAGCAAAGCACACAAGAATTGCTTCGACTATCTCTAAAAGCTCCTCACTCTTAGATCTATTCTAACAACTCACAAACTTTGCTAAAGCAAGACAAAGACACTCGACTATAAAGATTTCCTCACGGGAGATTTTTGCTCTTGTCTTCGTGTCTTTTTCTTGATGCCCAACATGCCTATTTATAGTGTAGTCTTCCTTGATAGCCAAGACATGTTGTGCATGTTTTTGGTTGCTATTAGATCTCCTTGTATGACTCTAATTTCGTTCATGGCAAGTCTCCTTCAATAGGGAAAGGTTTCCTTGTCCAACTTGAAGTCTTCAATGGAAAGGTTTCCTTCTTTGACTAGAAGTCTTCAATGGAAAGATTTCCTTCTTTAACTTGAAGTCTTCTAAGGAAAGTATCCTTCACCATCTTGTAGTCTTCAATGGAAAGAATCCTACTGCAAGTAATCTTCATTCCTTCTTGCAATTCACACGCCATGATCTTTCCATTGCACCGCACACATCTTTCCTTATTTAATTATGGAAAGTTCTTCTTTGGAAACTTCTCTTTGAATGGCAACTTCTCTTTAAGGAAATAGATCCTTCCTTGAAGTCTCTTGACCTGGAGCACATACAAATACCAACTACAACTCGTGGAACTAAGTTAGTAAGTGAATAAAGGCAAAACACAATTATAGTAATAAATCCCGAATGTGCAGTTTTCTGTTTTCTGTGTTCAATGTTATCCTAACATTGTAAATACACTGTTGATCTAACATTGACAAAATACTTGCACTTTCAATCTCCCCCTTTTTGCCTTTCTTCACAAAACCAAACATGTTCACAATTCATATTATGCACAGTGCTCCAGCAACACAACATCA
The DNA here is from genome assembly GCA_948329865.1 of Linaria vulgaris. NCBI lineage: Eukaryota > Viridiplantae > Streptophyta > Magnoliopsida > Lamiales > Plantaginaceae > Linaria > Linaria vulgaris. The sequence goes on along the minus strand of OX415250.1, from coordinate 18,134,519 downwards.
TTAATATCTTAAGCTACTCCCCCTTAGTATGACACTATTAACCAAGTAGCTTTAAGATACTAATAAGAATACAACGAGTTAAACATCACAATTATAAGCATAACTAAGACGGCATTAGCTATATAAGAATTGCAGAACCAGTAGAATAAACATGAAGATCAAATGGCTTACTTCTCCCCCTTTTTGTGAGGAAAGCAAAATCTTGACGAATCACTTCATAAGATAAAGTTCTATAGCTCTTTCTTTGGCAGCTATTTCCATTTCTCTCTATGAGAACTTTATCATTCACTGTTTCTTAAAATCCTCCATAGCCACAGTCTTATCTCCCAACAGGAAATTAAAGTTAGCTTCAATTGTAGATATTACCTCAAGTGTTACCTCTGATGTTGAGTCAACATTGTTCTCCAGCGATGTTGTTGTAACAACTAGCTCAGACTCAGCATCATTGGACTTCTCAGAACCTTCTTCCTTATCCTCTTGATCTCAACGATTTCATCGTCACCATTCTCAGTTTCCAAATCCTTTTCCTCAGAACCATCTTTTTTCTTCTTCACCACTTCATCTTCATTCTCTACCTCTCTATCCTCCTTCTCTTTCTCATTCTCCTTATCACCTTGCAATCACCTAGCAGCATCAACATCTCTTTTTCTTTACAAGTACCAGCGGTATAACACTGCGCCCCCTTAATGCAAGCTATCAAACTCATTGTTGGCATAACATTGACATCTATCAATGTTGTCATAACATCAGACTGTATCAATGTTAACTTAACATTGAATCCAGAATGTTGTTCTAACATTGATGTTTATCGTTGTTGTCTTAACAATGAACCTGAATGTACCTGCACAAGAGTTTACAAAAACCAGCAATAAAACCACCATTATCACCCACATTAGTTTCTCAGCAACTAACATGTTCTCCCCCTCAATCAAATCAGCTTTCTCTGCAAAATGTTCCTCAATCACTGTCTCCTCAACTGTGTTTGAAGTACCAATAAAAACAACACCTTGTTCCTCAGTTTTAACTTGTTTTGTCTCAGCAACAATGTCCGGAACGAGTGTTGTACCTACGAAAAAGAACTACAGGAGTAGGGGTGGGGTTATATCCTTGATTCACCATACCACGGGCCACAATCAAGATCAAAGATGCATGCCAAGGATTTCAAAAACAATTGCAAGTGAAAATTCATAGTATTTCAGAGAATTATGCACAAAGAGATTAGAGATTCAGAATCACAAGTGAAAAGAAGTAATGAGCGGTTTCTTAAAATAAATCATGCATAATTACCGCCTGTTGAGACAACAAGTGACACTGAGTTACTTCACACATGACCAGAGCAGTTCATAAAAAACTTATAAGTCATAATGTTAAACCTGGATGTTGAGACAACATGCTTACAGACTGATGTTGGCACAACATTGACACCTGTTCTGAATCAACATTGGTTCTTGTGAATGTGGAGGTATTGAGCTTACCCTCAAGATATTTTCAATTAAAAGCATGAGCTAGATCTGAAAACACATATCTGAAACTTAAGACATATTAGCAAATTAGTACCACAGATATATCTCAGACCTGTACATGGAAAGGAGAGTTAGTTAACAGAAAATCCAACATTTTGGGTATGAAGTTAATTAAAGGAGTTAATCTACTTCCAAGTCATAACAAGAGACAACGTAGTGTGTCACCGCAGCTGAATCACCCAAAATATATGCCTTCATAACTATTTCTCCCCCTTAAGCTCAAACCGACACAGACACATCAAGGAAAGAATGAATGAATGAATGCAAGCCTAAGTGAAATGCAGAATACAGAATGTTAAGTTAACATTAGTAGATGGTAACCATGGAGTATCAGCTTTATAGACTAGGAACAGATCATATCAATTCAAATCTTTATCAATTATCATGAACTCTTTTGAACAAAAACTAGTGAATGTTAAAGGATAGTTTCATCACTGAATGTGGGCAGCACAAGACCCCACACACCCCAACAACTTAACCATCAGCTACAGATTAGGCAAGTACAAAGGAACTGAATGAAGACAGTACATTTATCATATACTTCTTCACCCCAACTCCTCATGCATACTTGTTTACCAACCTGTTTACAAGAGAAATACCAAGTGAACAATGCTACTGAATGCAAGCAGTCGAAACTTCAAAGCACCCCAGTAGTAAGGATCACTATCATGCATAACCTTGGCCATAGACAAAAACACAAAAATAAGCACAACTGAATGACAATGAAGCTCTCAACATCATGTACCCCAGCTTCTCTTCATGCTTTGTCTAACCTAACATGGATAAGTCACAACTGAATAACATCAGAGTAGTGAGCTCTGTGTACCCCAGCTTCTCCCAGATGTTAGGTTACCATTCACAGACTAACAACAGAGTTCTTACTTTACAAAACTTTTGATATGAACATGTCCACCAGAATACTTAGCTAACAATCCTGGTCAACCACACAAACCAATAATAACAACCATTCATGAAGACAAACAAGAACAAACACAGAAATCAAACAGAAAAAAATCTAATGCAATCCTATACACCACAAACAGACTACGGTGTTAGCCAGTGGTGTTATGGCAACACCGGAATGCAACACTGAATCACAGAACATTCAAGCCAAGAGACTTCCTCACATTGAAGAACCTCTCGCTATCTAATGACATCTTAAACATATCAGTTAACTGATTGTTGGTCTCTAAGTGATCAATGTTTATAACCTTGTCATCTACCAGTTTTCTCAAGAAATAATGCATAGAAAATATATGCTTTGTTCTAGAATGATGCACCAGATTTCTTGATATGCTAATAGCGCTAAGATTATCCCAAACCATTAACAATGTGTCACTCTCTATCCCATAATCATGCAACATGTATTTAAGCCATATAAAACGGGTAACACAGCTGCAAGCTGCAAGTTCAACAGTTGACAATGACACACAGTTATGTTTCTTGCTATAACATGAGAATGGATTATTTCCCAAAGAAAAACAACCCCCACATGCAGATATTCTATCTCCTAAATCTCCAGCCCAGTCAGAATCAAAACCGGCAAGGTTTGTATTTGCATCATGTGTATACCAAACGCCTAAGTCTACAGTACCAGATATATAATTCAGTGTTCGCTTCACAACAATTAAGTGAAAAGCTTTAGGTTCAGCGTAATACCTGGCACAAACACAGACACAAACCGATTTCATAATAAATGGGCTAGTGACGGATAAATATAGCAAGCTTGTGTCTCCTTTTTGAATTACCAAAGTAGAAGACATTGGAGTCTTGCTCACTTTTGACTCCTCCAACCCAATCATGCTCATCCCATCCTCCTTTTGCTTCACTTTCAAACCCAAGAAGAAATCCAGTTCACCAATCACGCTCATCACTAATGTACCTGTCAAAGCCTCAACAAACTTGTCTAGAGTAGACTTGTTAGTATAAACAAAGACAATTTCATCAGCAAATCTTTGATCTAAGCAATTATCAGAATATGTGGCAGACATACAAACACTCAACATTATCATATTTTTACAATTTACCCTTTTCTTGTTGTGTGTTTTGATGTCATTAATGATTTGAACCATAACCTGAGATGTAGGATGATTACTCTGAATCCTATCAGTTGTATCCCTCCAAACATCTTGAACTTGGACCTTTTCATGTAAGTTTGACTGCTCAAATGTTGTGTCAACATCAGGACTGGTCGATGTTGGCATAACATCAGCTTCTGGTTCATGTTCCAGTTCAGGTTCTGGATCTGCAGGTGATGTTGGAATAACATTGTCTGGAGTCAATGTTAGAGTAACATCAGAATCCAATAGAGTTGGCACACCATCCTCTAACTCACCTGCAACACTCAGCAAATCATCAATAACCACATTAACCGATTCTTGAACAATAATTAATCTTGGATCAAACATTCTAGTATTGTTCAAAGAATAGCCATCAAAGATATGTTCTTCACTTTTTGGATCATATTTGCTCACAAAATCTTTGTCATTTAAAGTATAGCAAACATATCCAAATTCATGAAAATGAGCAAGATCATGTTTCTTCTTTTTCATCATCTTATAAGGAGTCATGGGAATAGAGAATTTATGAATATTTTCATTAAACACACATAAGTCAGAGAATGACCTATTTTCACATTCTCTATCATGATTTGACCAAATATTACCAAAAGAAGCATCATGTAAGTTATCAATACTAGCATGCAATGTTCTAAAGGTATTAAGAGCTTCTGATTTTTCTTTGAAAGATTTAATCAAAGTATATCCAGAAAAATCATTCATAATCACACAATCATATTGCTTACCCCCAACTCTATTTACTTCAATAAGACCTAAGAGATCCATATGAAGTAGATGAAAACAATTAGAGGTACTAGTAATCTGTTCATCCACTTGGATTGGATTATGAGAAGCTTTGGTCACCTTACCTTTCGAGCAATCATAACATACCATCTTACCAGAACTCATGAGATTGGGAATGCTTCTCACGGTTTCAAGTTTCAACACTTTGCCCAGATTCTTGTTGTGCATGTGTCCAAGTCTCTTGTTCTTGGCAACCGAATAGTCCACCTTTGTTTGAAAGCAAGTCACTTGATCCCGCACCAAGTAGTTGTCTTCAAACCTTTTACCTGTCAAAACCCACACATTTGCACAATCAGATACATCACAAGAATCTTTAACATACCTTACCAATAAGTCATCATCACAAAGTTGACTGATGCTTATATGGTTTTCATAGAATCCATCCAACAACATCTCATCCTTCAAGGGTGGGGATCCATCAACATTCAACACTTCTTTGCCAATGATTCTTCCTTTACTTCCATCTTCATAGGTGAAAGTTCCTGTGGTTAGTGGTGCACACTTCTTCAAATTGGATTTGCTTTCTTTCCAATCATGTGTCTTAAGCAGTGTTAAAGCAATACAATCTGTTCTCAATGTTAAGGTAACATTGGTTATCCAGTGTTGTCTTAACATCGTGTATAACCGTATCAAATCAGATTTGTATCCAGCCATATGCCTCAAACATCCACTATCAGAGTACCACTTACCTGCAAGGTTAGTATGCATAGTAGGAAAGATAATATTGCACACAATATAAGTTCCAGGCACCCAAAGTCTAATGTTTCTCATCCCACTATTCTGTTCAGCAATGTTGGAACCGAATGTTAAGGTAACACTGGAATAACTAGTATTAACATTGGAATGTTCAAATTCCAGTGTTGGCTTAACACCAGCATCAGCATTGCATAAATCCCTATTCCTTTCAACTATTTTCTTTTTAAGAGCCTTTCTATATTTATAGCAATATGGTTTAAGATGTCCAAATTGAAAACAATATTGACAAATATAAGCCATTTTCTTATATTCTCTAGAAAGTACCTTTGCCTTTTCAAAACCAGGAATAGTGGATTTAACAGAAGTAGCTGAGTGAGTAACTTGACTTTGATATCCTAAACCAGAATTACCATCATTACCTAAACATAAAACTTCATCAAGTTTATAAGTACCTGTTTTCCTCTTGGCAATGGTATGTTCAGCAATTTCTAGCTTAGAAGATATCTTTTCTATTTCATTATCTTTTCTGTTCAAACTAACCTCAAGTTGAGTGATTGTAGCCTTCAAGCTTTCATTCTCTTCCATAGCCTTCTCAATTCCACTCAACTTGTTCTTCTCCTTAAGCAGGTCTTGGTAGATGATCTTCAGTTCATCAAGAAACTCTTCTTGAATCAATTTACCTTCAAGGACATTATCATCTTCCAAACCTATAGAGTCATGCAAATACTCAAAGTCAGAATCATCATCAAACTCATCATTAATAGAGATCAAGCATTCAGTGTTGTGTAAACAAATGGTTTCATCCCAATTGTCAACAAGAATCTCCTGGACTGGTGTTGTCATCTGGATGTTAACATAACATCGAGCTGTCTGGATGTTGGCAGAACACCAAGCCTTGACACCAGCAGGTATGTCCACCTTTGCACACACTGTTGTTTGAGTTTCTTCAATCGTTGGCACCTGTCCATCACCATATTCTTCAAAACCTGTCTCATCATTATCATCTACACAAACCAAGTCAGATTTCCCTTTTGTTCTAAGGTTGTTACCACATTCATACGAAAAATGGCCCCAACCTTTACATTTATAACATTGAATCTTTTTGAGATGTGTATCATTATGAGGAGTAGGTTTACAAGAATATTTGGTCATCTCTTTAGAGAAATCTTTCTTTAAATCAGCAAGAATATTTTTATCACATAGACTAAGCTTATTCAACTTTTCAATCACAGTTTCATTATAAGCTTGAATTTCTTCTTCATCATCTATTTTTTCAAGATTCCTCTCAAATTCTTTCAGAGTGCAAAATAGAGTATGAAAGTCTAAGGTGTCCATATTCCTAGCTTCTTGCATAGTAATCACCTCAAATTTCTTAGAAAGAGTTCTCAGAGCTTTATACGCCAGTTGCTTATTAGACAGGGAATCACCTAAGTTTTGAATTTCATTAGCAAGATCCATCAGTTTCTCAAAATAAGCAGTAATACTTTCTTCTTCCCCCATTGTTAAATTATCAAATTTGTTCAAAAACATGCGTAGCTTAGTCTTTTTAGTGTACACATCACCTTCACAATGATTTTCTAAAATATCCCAAGCATGCTTTGCAGTTGAACAATTTTTAATTAACTTAAACATGTGACAATCAACCAAACTAAATATGGTATTTAGGGCTTTTTCATTGAAGAAAGCGTTACTTAGCTCAGTTTGAGTCCACTCTGATTTTGGCTTAGGAACAGCGTCATGATCTTCATCTGGATCTACAGTACCAAGAAAGTAATCAAAGTTAGATTCATCAATAACAGACAAGGAATCATAATTAATACAAGAATTATATTTATTCAAAATTCTAAAGAAAAACTCCTTTTCTGGTGTTGGATCCTGGATGTTAGAGTAACATTGAGATCTGTGGCAGTTCTGGGAGTCTTCTTTTGTCCTGTAAGTATGAGCGAGTAGCGCAACTGTAGGAATCTCATCTGATTGTCCTTCAGCCATAGTACGTGATCCATAATTGAAATCCTCACCATCGTTATTTTCAGAATTTGAGGCTAATAATGAAAGATTTTCATCTGGAGCACACATAGGGACTGCATACCCTTCGATCACCGTCTTCCAAGCTCGCCAACCGAATGATTTAATGAGTGCACGAATTCTAACCTTCCAATAAGAATAGTTGGATCCATCCAAGACAAGCAATTTGTTGTTACTTGGATTCCGGTTGTCCATCCTTTAATATCAAATCCAAACACCAGTAAAGTCGGTGCTTGGCTCTGATACCAATTGAAATTGTTGGATCGGGACTTGATACTTGTCGCACAGTGTTAACCCTTTGATGTTAGTCTAACACTGATCAGCTCTTCCAATGTTAAGCTGATGTTGGACTCTCGATGTTACCTTAACATCCGTTTAACAGCTGACAGCAGTTAACGTTAGCACAAATCTACTTGACAGAGAATATTACGCGGCGGATAAATAAAGAACACAAGTGGATGTAATTTTAAGAAGATAATATATTAATATGATCTTCCGAGCCGTAGGCGAAATACCACAAGGGTTTAACAAAAGTCGTTCTCTCAATTTTCAAGCTCCTCACTCTCAAATTAATCGAACTAAGCAAAGCACACAAGAATTGCTTCGACTATCTCTAAAATCTCCTCACTCTTAGATCTATTCTAACAACTCACAAACTTTGCTAAAGCAAGACAAAGACACTCGACTATAAAGATTTCCTCACGGGAGATTTTTGCTCTTGTCTTCGTGTCTTTTTCTTGATGCCCAACATGCCTATTTATAGTGTAGTCTTCCTTGATAGCCAAGACATGTTGTGCATGTTTTTGGTTGCTATTAGATCTCCTTGTATGACTCTAATTTCGTTCATGGCAAGTCTCCTTCAATAGGGAAAGGTTTCCTTGTCCAACTTGAAGTCTTCAATGGAAAGGTTTCCTTCTTTGACTAGAAGTCTTCAATGGAAAGATTTCCTTCTTTAACTTGAAGTCTTCTAAGGAAAGTATCCTTCACCATCTTGTAGTCTTCAATGGAAAGAATCCTACTGCAAGTAATCTTCATTCCTTCTTGCAATTCACACGCCATGATCTTTCCATTGCACCGCACACATCTTTCCTTATTTAATTATGGAAAGTTCTTCTTTGGAAACTTCTCTTTGAATGGCAACTTCTCTTTAAGGAAATAGATCCTTCCTTGAAGTCTCTTGACCTGGAGCACATACAAATACCAACTACAACTCGTGGAACTAAGTTAGTAAGTGAATAAAGGCAAAACACAATTATAGTAATAAATCCCGAATGTGCAGTTTTCTGTTTTCTGTGTTCAATGTTATCCTAACATTGTAAATACACTGTTGATCTAACATTGACAAAATACTTGCACTTTCAATCTCCCCCTTTTTGCCTTTCTTCACAAAACCAAACATGTTCACAATTCATATTATGCACAGTGCTCCAGCAACACAACATCATTAATATCTTAAGCTACTCCCCCTTAGTATGACACTATTAACCAAGTAGCTTTAAGATACTAATAAGAATACAATGAGTTAAACATCACAATTATAAGCATAACTAAGACGACATTAGCTATATAAGAATTGCAGAACCAGTAGAATAAACATGAAGATCAAATGGCTTACTTCTCCCCCTTTTTGTGAGGAAAGCAAAATCTTGACGAATCACTTCATAAGATAAAGTTCTATAGCTCTTTCTTTAGCAGCTATTTCCATTTCTCTCTATGAGAACTTTATCATTCACTGTTTCTTAAAATCCTCCATAGCCACAGTCTTATCTCCCAACAGGAAATTAAAGTTAGCTTCAATTGTAGATATTACCTCAAGTGTTACCTCTGATGTTGAGTCAACATTGTTCTCCAGCGATGTTGTTGTAACAACTAGCTCAGACTCAGCATCATTGGACTTCTCAGAACCTTCTTCCTTATCCTCTTGATCTCAACGATTTCATCGTCACCATTCTCAGTTTCCAAATCCTTTTCCTCAGAACCATCTTTTTTCTTCTTCACCACTTCATCTTCATTCTCTACCTCTCTATCCTCCTTCTCTTTCTCATTCTCCTTATCACCTTGCAATCACCTAGCAGCATCAACATCTCTTTTTCTTTACAAGTACCAGCGGTATAACACTGCGCCCCCTTAATGCAAGCTATCAAACTCATTGTTGGCATAACATTGACATCTATCAATGTTGTCATAACATCAGACTGTATCAATGTTAACTTAACATTGAATCCAGAATGTTGTTCTAACATTGATGTTTATCGTTGTTGTCTTAACAATGAACCTGAATGTACCTGCACAAGAGTTTACAAAAACCAGCAATAAAACCACCATTATCACCCACATTAGTTTCTCAGCAACTAACATGTTCTCCCCCTCAATCAAATCAGCTTTCTCTGCAAAATGTTCCTCAATCACTGTCTCCTCAACTGTGTTTGAAGTACCAATAAAAACAACACCTTGTTCCTCAGTTTTAACTTGTTTTGTCTCAGCAACAATGTCCGGAACGAGTGTTGTACCTACGAAAAAGAACTACAGGAGTAGGGGTGGGGTTATATCCTTGATTCACCATACCACGGGCCACAATCAAGATCAAAGATGCATGCCAAGGATTTCAAAAACAATTGCAAGTGAAAATTCATAGTATTTCAGAGAATTATGCACAAAGAGATTAGAGATTCAGAATCACAAGTGAAAAGAAGTAATGAGCGGTTTCTTAAAATAAATCATGCATAATTACCGCCTGTTGAGACAACAAGTGACACTGAGTTACTTCACACATGACCAGAGCAGTTCATAAAAAACTTATAAGTCATAATGTTAAACCTGGATGTTGAGACAACATGCTTACAGACTGATGTTGGCACAACATTGACACCTGTTCTGAATCAACATTGGTTCTTGTGAATGTGGAGGTATTAAGCAAGTTCAGAGGCAGGAACTAGATGTCCTGATTAAGAACATGTAGGAGCTTGCTGCACAAAATGTATGGATTGATCCATGGTTGATTATGTTGGATGGGTGGCTTATGTGTTTGTTGTGTTGTGTTTTTTTTCCGAATGTTTTAATGTGTTTAGGATTTTGACTTATTTGGTTCAAAATTTAAGTATTCTGTCTAAACCATCTAGGATGGGGGGAGCTAATTCACAGATCTACTGCTATTGCTATAAGTATGGTTATAATTTAGGATTCTACTAGTTATCTGTTAACATTATGCGCATGATCTTTTGGATGTCTATGGTAAGACATCATTGATGATGTAGCTCTTTGAAAGTGTAGAGTGTCTTGGATTCAACTTTGGATGGATGTTGAGGCAACATCCGTCCAACAAAGAGTCCAACCCCTTTACTTAATTAATTTGTTGAAATGAACTTGATATGCTTTACGGTTAAATAGTTTGTGTTGGATTCAATGATGTATTGTTGTTGGGACAACATCAGCAAAACATTGAATCCGCAACCCGCCCGCAAATTATTTGACAAGCTGCAAGATGGCGTCTAGTTCAGTACATAGTGTTCTGGTTTTAATGTTGGGACGATGATGGGGCAACATCAGGCCAACATTGAATCTAGAATCCCATATTTCACAAATTGCAATGATGTCATTTGTGCGGCCTGCATTGCATTTTTTACTGTATTCAGTGTTGTTTGGGTGGTGATGCAACAATAGTCATGTTCGCGAGTCCAATATTTTTTTTAAAGTCTTATATAGTGTTCGGTAAAAGGCACTCTTCATAGATATCCCATCGGGGAATCGAACAAAGTAACATGAAGTAACTAATTATATATGATAATTACAGAGCGTTACATATGCCAACATCCAGATGCCATAAGTAATTAGAGGAAGCAAAATATTTGATTTTCCACGAATGACGATATGACTCATTGTGTCTTTGCACTTCCATTCCAACTTCAATTTGAAGATTTCCCACTTTGTGTAATATGACGTTTAAGATCGTGGCACCTATCGATCATATGTGGAGGTTATTTTCAAATAGTATGAAATAATCCCGTATAGAGTGTGATTATATAGAGTTGCTTACGTTTGTGGGTCCCTTTTCGTGGAATATATCGCACAACCTGCTCCATGTTGGTTCACCATTTATCATGTACACCTTCGCAAATAGATTCTTCTTCAAAAATAAATTCTTTTGTCAAACACCTTTAAACCATTGCATGGCGAACTATCCACAAATAATATCAAGTATGGTTACCTTCAATACTTCGTCAAATGCGTTTTGTTCGGTATAAACTATTTGGTTATTTCTTCGTCCCAGAAAAATCCATCTCGGGCTATCAAATCAGTGAAAGTAACAAAATGTAGCTTGAGTAGATGAAATTGCCACACGCATTCCATATACGATAAACGGGTTCCAAGTTCGACGTTCGTCTCTACTTTGACTGCTGATATGGCATCAAAGTTACACAACGATAAACTTGTTTGGTTTGTACGCGATATGTCAGCAAGGACGTCGATGAATTTCGTGTCCATTTCCTTAGTCCACTCTTTGCTATACAACATTTCTTCTTGTGGCATAGGAACTATTGGTGCCATATTTTGGTTATTTAATGGATTTTTTTCTGTTGAGCGTTATGTACGTAGATATTGCCTGGAGAAGTGTGCATCTGCGTTTACTATGTCATACTATTATTTATAGAGCATGACCACTTGAAGTCTCCCTACTTTAATATACCTCCAACAATCCATATAATTTTACTTTCAATGTGTAATTTGTCGTATTATATTCCATATAAAGTGTCTCAACCTGGCCTTAACAATGGTGACTTGTTTGTGTAGAATCATCCTATACTTCATAATTTACATATAGTAGATAGTGGGCTGGATCTAAATGGCGATGTCTTTAGTTAAAATGTTTGCGATTACCATTGTTCGAATGTTGATGACAAATATTATCTAAGTAATTGAATTTTATATAACTACTACTGAAACTGAATTAATATACTTTTATCAGAACTTATCACATTAATATTAGTCCAGCTAGAGCAATATATGTGCAGGCATTTAAATGTCATAGCCTATGATGCACGGATACTCTAAAAAAATGGTCGGTCAGTGTCGGATACGTATCAGATACTGATACTCTTCGGATATGTATCTGATACGCCACGTGGACAGATACACGTATTGGACACCATGTGAAGCGTATCCGAGGAGTATTCGATACGTATCAGCAATTTATAAGAGTAGTGTGGTAGTTTTCTTAAACTAGAAAAATCCCAACAAGAACCAACTTGCAATATCTTTTCAGAAAATTAAATATAAAATCGTGAAAACCCTCTATTTCAAACCAAAATAAAAAACAACGCACAAAACTTTGATATCATTCATAATAGTATGTGACTAATGAATGTGCAAGTGATTAGATATAATGTTATTTGATATTTTTATTTAAGGTATATCCTTATATATAATTATTAATATTAAATATTTGACGTATCGCATATGTATCGTATCTTGTTAATTTAAAAAAAAATCGTATCCAAGTATCCATATCCGGCGGATATCAATACTTGTATCCATATCCGGCGGATACCGATACTTGTATCTGTATCCGTGCTACCTAGGTCATAGCTTGTACAAACATTTTTACGTAACTCTATTCATAATGCTAATATTAGCAAAAGAATTATGGTTATAAGCATTTTGTAAATGTTGGAACGCAACTGGGCTAACACGTCTTTTTTATAATTGTAAATAACGGGATAACATAAGAAGTAATCTAATTATTATTAAAATATACTGCACTAAGAAATAATATAGCCATTCCCAAAAAAACACAGTTGGCGTGCAAATGAAAGCTATTTGGCGTGTACTCGGCTACCTTGCTTCTACTGCATACAATCCGTAGGTAAATCCCGTAAATCCATCAAAAATGTGATTGATGTGATATGGCCATATCCAATTAATCCTATTCCATTCGTAAGTTTCAACTAAATATATAAAGTACGTGACATCCACGGCCTAATGTGTATTAGTTTATTTGGTGCGTAATTGGCATCTAATTGAACAATTCTCTGGTTTTTAATTTATTTGTATTTCAATTAATCAAAAAGCATCTCCAGCTAAATTCCACTTGTTGACCTATTGTACTATTACCAATAATATATCATCACGGTTTATTTGTTGCAAATGTCTAATATGTAAGCAAGTTTGTTAATAAAATTACAAAAACAAAACCAACTTTTTAGAATTTTAAATTCATACCTTTTTTGTTGGAAAATTGATTAAATGAAATGAGTTTATACAGATGACTTCGGGTCAGGTTTTGAGCGGGTCCCACTTGTCATAGTGACGACTTCAAGATGTGAACGTTTTTTTCTATGTGAGAATTTTGAAACGATATATTGCACGCTCAAAATGGTACACGGGGGAATGAGAAATTGAAGCTCAAAGATAGCTACACAAAGCTGAAAATATTGAAGTAAATGAGGAAAAACCATAAAGTAAAGAGGTCATCCCAGATGAGAAAAAGAGCACTCTCTTTTTGGGTTTATCAATAGCAATGCATTCTTAACATGATAAGAATGTGTTGGCTAGTGTCTCCTCCCTCTCCTGCGTGCGCGCAGGGGGGTGCAAATGCGAGCCAAAAATTAGTGCGACTAATGCGATTCGGGCTTGTGCACACGACGTACGCGCCGAATGTCGGTACGTTTAGCCTGTCGGGCTCCCGTTCGCGTGGGCCTTATTTTTCCACCTTCAATATTTATTTTTTTGTTTTAGGTAACAGAATTAATTCAGGTTCGGATAATATCTATATATTAAATCCGAAGAATCAAAACGCGTCCAGATTCATCTGAAGATATGGTCTTATCTTAATTATGATCCGGTATTATCTTAATTAGAGATTTCATATATCTAAAAGATCCCGTCTTTTGTTAATCAAGTCAGCCGACTCTCTGCCTAATTAGTATAAATAGAGGGTCGCTCCCCATAGGGAGATCAAGCAAAAATTACACCTTTGCATACACGAAAAGAAAAGTTTTAATCATTGTGTGGTGGTGGTAGTCAATTATTGTTCGAGTTCGCCGGGATTGCTCTGCGAGTGCTAGCAGCCAATTCGAAAGATCGTTTTATCCTGGGAAGAGTTAGTCCAACGATCTCAGCACGTGGAGAGGACTAAACTACTTTAAGGAAACCGAGAAGGACTCGACCACTTACTACAGTTATTTTAAATTTCTGTGTTACTAGTTATTTTGTTTATTTGCATGTCAATTTAAATAATGTTCGTTATCTCCATTGTTTTTAACAATCTTAAAGTAGTTTATGTCTTGAGACGAACATGTTAAACCATTGGCGATAGATTTTTGTTTCATAAAATTATTTTCAAAAACTCGGTTTAATAACGGTAGTGTTTTTTTTTTCTTTTACAAAAATATATATATAGGTTTTATATATAAAAAAATTATAGTTTTTATTCGTGAAGGATTATCTGAATCCTCACCTACTACAAAAGAACTGTTTTTGTAACTCAAAATAATTTGAAGAATTTTCGTAATTCTTCCGTGTTCTAATATCAAAAACTTTTGAAACGTTTCAGATGTCTAATACCAACGATAACGTGGACATGAGCATTACTGATGCCAGTCTGAAGACGCCCCAAACGTCTAAATCACAGGCTCCTGGCACTGGTTTGGACACTATGCCTCTACGTATGGCAAGCTTGGAAAATTCGGTTGTTCCCACGGTTCCTATGAGCCATCATGAGAAACCGGCAAAATTCGATGGAGAGAATTTCAAAACTTGGCAGCAAAAGATGTTGTTTTATCTCACCATGCTAAATCTTGCGAGATTCTTGAAAGAAGATCCTCCTTCTGTTAGAGAGGATGAAATCGATGCACAATCGCAGACGGCAATTGATGCATGGAAGCACTCTGAGTTTCTTTGCCGAAATCTAATTCTCAACGGTTTGGTAGACACGTTGTACCAAGTGTATAGCGTGAAGAAAATGGCAAAAGAATTGTGGGCATCCTTGGACCATAAGTATAAAACCAAAAATGCTGGTGCCAAGAAATTCCTCGTGAGTCAATTCTTGGACTACAAGATGAAAGACTCGAAGACTGTGATCAGTCAAGTGCAAGAGTTTCAATTGATTCTCCTTGGGATTTATGATGAGGGGATGATCTTGAGTGAATCTTCCCAGGTAGCTTGTATCATCGAAACCAATTACATGCGTTAGTAAAACCCGATCAAATGTTATATAGTTTCCAACGTGCCTAATTATCAAATACAACAGACATGCAATCCAAGGATTATAGTACAGTCTTATTATGTGTCTTTAATGTCGGTTACGAATTGTCGGTCCAGACTCCAGAAGCACCTGAATATTTATATGTTCGTCAAGTGCCGAAGTTTCTGGTTTGGATGATTTTATGGTGTTGGATCAACATCCGTCGAACAGTCCTTCCAGAACATGTTGTGTCACAACAAACTAACATATTAACATTAAAAATTAACGGAGCGTATGGCATATTATTTATATACAGTGTGTAGTAGTGTTCATTAATTTAGGTAACAGTAATAGCATGGCAGATAAAATTAAAATATCTCACTTTAAAATTACTTTTGTCACGAATTTTTGAATTTCTTCAATTAGATCCATATTTTAGACTATAGAACATATATATAATAATTAAATAGATAATTACTCTTCACGGTCGATTATATTTTAAGACTTCAACTATAATAAGGCAATTCAAAAATTAAACTTTATTCTTCTTTTGTTTTAAAATTAAAAATTTAATCACAACACATGCGATGTATAGTTACGAGAAATAAAATTAACATAATAAATTTTGTGCTAAGAATATATTGGATTAGTGGAAAATGAATGATACTTATATTTTTTGAAAATCGAAAATATTTTACAAGGTAACATCACGTGTTAAAAAATGAAATTTATAAATAAGTTATGTTTTAGAAGTATCATTAATTTATAAGTCGAGGTGTTAAAATGATAATCTCAAAGTGACAAGTGTTAATTTGTTTTTCTTTTAAATATTACCAACATATAAAACTAGCAAAGACAGTCCCCCACTATAGACACATTGTGCTGTGTTACTTGTGACGGATACGGGCAAACGTTACTAGTGTCAATGTTGGATTGATGTTGGTTGAACATCATTTCAACATTATGTCCAGACGAATTTGAACCTGCTATAAACAAATCATGAAAACAAGAAATAGAGGTTTATGACCCACCAAATGAAACCACATGCAACCAACATACATAAGAAAATAAGTCAAATTACATATATAAGTTCGACCACATGCAACCAACATACAACACTATGCTTGGAGATGTTTCAAGCACATCAACAAAACATCAAAAAACTACCATGCTCCAAAATAAGACCTGACAAAAGAGGATTGAATGCCTAGTACTATTACACATCCAAGGGCCATTCCATAGTTAGGGAACGGATACATAGAATGCCCTGAGGCATCACTTCTTGATTGGGGGAGTTTCTGGGCTAGAGTCGATATTGACAATGTTGTTTGGCTTCGACTCCGGGGTTTTTTGTTCTTTCTTCACGGGAAACAGACACTTTGCCATGGCAACTCTCTTCCTTTTGGGGGTAAGGTCCTCTACAGAAGGGTCTTTTGAGGGGTGCGATCACTCGAGAAGGTCATCGATTGTGATTCTCTTTCGCTTGTGACTCTTGACAGGGTGTACGTAATCTGGACTTGGGAACTCAATAAAACTGTCGGTTGTGGTCCCTAAACCATACTTGTCCTCGGCGTCCGCCTCGTCGAACATATATGGATCGACAGTTAGGTGGACGATTGGGAAAGTGCGACTGCTTCCTGCTGGTTCTAGTCGTCCAAATATGGACATGAGTTCATTCCATGCAAGTTCACCCTCGTTGTGATATGCTACGGCAAGGGCGTGTGTCTACAATCAAACAAATGAGGATCATAAATCAGACATATATAAAAAAAGTTTAATAAATGTAGCTCATATGTTAAGGATTTCTTCAAACTCATTCTTAAATAATTTGATGTGTACACGTTGGAAATGTTTCATAGCTCCACCGTTGTTCAATTTATACGACTATAAAAGTTGAACAAGGTAATATAAAAATTTCCATAGCACAAATTCATGCAAATCAATCTATAAATAATTTGCGAAAACATGTCACTAGGTATACGTAGAATTATAACTGTACGGCATAGTCCCAAACAAATTGGTACTCGGCGGTTAGATCAAATGTGACCGGGTTAAATTTGATGCAAGGATTGTCAACGAGCCATGAAAGACATTTAAACCTAGCATGCAAGTGCTCATGACGCACACGTAAGGCTCTTATATTGAATGTTGTGCCATGTTTCACGTTTAGTCGTTCCATGCACTCGAAAAAAACAAAACTGTCACTTTTTTGTATATTTCGCTCGAGAAGTTCCGCATCTTCTGCCAAGAGCCCTATAAAAGTGCCATCAATTTCGACACTCCACGGGGACTCATAGAACAACACGTTTTTGGCATCCATTGTTGTCACAGATTTTTTTGTTTTGCTAAGTTAGCAACAAACAGTGATAAATAATGACCGTAGACTTTGAAAAAGACCTTAAACCCGAAAAATATTAATTAATAAAATACTTGATGGTTAACGATACTAAATTATACTACTAAATGACAATTTGCAAAGAGAATTTTATTTTGATTACTTGGTAAATTTACTTGCCATAATGCAGTTATTTATAGGCAAAAGAAAAGGGGGGATGGCTATTGGAGTTATGGCGGGTGTTTTTACCGCCAACCCTACTCAGTGAACCCATTTGAGATATGCTTAATCATGAGATTTTTGGGTGCATTTAATGCTTTCTCTTCCCTGTGTATATCCGATTGGACAATTAGTACAATCTATGGGATGTTAGTTGTTGTATCTAATAGCCTCCACCCAAATATGCATATAAAAGTATGATCATATTAACTAATGGAACCAAACATTAGGTCAGGCAATAGTAAAGTATCGACTGGTACAAACAAACATGTTATCATGTAGAATTATGCCGGACTTGGTACAACAATATTGACTAAAATATCTTTGGTTAATAAATTAATATTGCAAATCTATATAAAACACTCTAAGTAGAGCTCAGTTGAAGGGTTGTTGAAGCTTCTTCATAAATCTCGTAAGGGGTGCTTGATGCGTGTCAGCGGAGCACGCTTGACTTTGAAGAAATAATCAAGCTCGAAATAATTTGGCATTCCGTGGACCTTAAAATAGAAGTCAAGCATTGTCTCCTGCATTTTGTTTACAAATGAATTACATGACCAAGTTTCGATAGCTGAAATGAGGAAAGAGTTTCGATCGGGCCTAAACCACACACAATAAATAAGAACGTCCGACAATAGTAAAAAGAACTAGAACGGATTCGTTCATTAAACGGAAAGATGTGTATTTCATACTGCAAGGTATAAGAGAATGACTCAACATGATTAATCTTATTCCAGCGAGAATAGAGCATGTATACATGGACAATTACAACAATAATTAAAGAAATAATATATAATCCCATCTTATCTAAATTCAAGAAATTATCCATAATGTAAGGGGATATTCTATCTATCAATACTAGCCAGTACATTTATGGAAATTGATTTTATCAGAATCGTTATGGATTAGTCGGTCAATCACGTAAAACAAGAATTGGTTTTGATAAATGAGTACCTTATGCTCGTATTCGGCGTATAGTTTGTCATACGGTCGCAATCGCTTAATGGATCGAAAATAACTCCTAGAATTGACATATAACGGCAAAACTTGATAAATCTTTCACGTATAACGCCAACGCGAGCTCGTACCATACCGGGAGTAATATCATTTGCGAATGTTTTGGACATGAAAATGCCCGCCTGTTTAATAACCTTCCACATGTGCGTGCAATCTAAAATCGGGTGAGGTTTGGAGAACTCGCGTAGTGCAAAAGCAAGTTGTGCCTCGATTTCGGTACACCAAAATTTGTTGTAGTAAAATGGATGACCAGAGTGGCGGTAGGTTTCCTAAGAATATGAATTGTATGTCGGCGGATTAGAACATAAACAAAACCCTTATATTCTATATTATTTGGCATTTGTTGCGTAAGTTATTTTCATAATGAACACAATAGTGCACCTCGATCGAAGGGGTTCATCATGTGATATCCATGGTGGAACAAGTGGAAAATTTGGACGACATGATAAAGAGGCACAAGAGGCGTTTGGAGACCCAAGGGTATTCAAACGTGATGGGTATTTTATTATCAAAGTATAAGGCAAGAGGAATAATAAACAAACAGATTTTGTAATAGCCAGAGGATAATTGTATTTAAGACGTATTGCATGGCATTGATCAATGGTGGTTGGGGTTGTGGAAGGACAGATCCACTAATTAAATGCCACGATGATATTTCTTTGCGTACACATCCCAGGCACATGCAAGTAGAAGTAAATAGCATGTGTCACTTTTTAACCCCCTTTAAGAATATTATATGTTATAAGTTGGCTCGTCGTGGGTTATATTATATGCCAAAATTACAATGATGCAAATCATTTTATGCATATTGTTGCCCAAATCCGGATTAAACCATAACCAGCTTGCGGGGGGGCCTAATTAGTGCTCGTATGATACGCATGAATAGGCTTTACGTATATGTTTTACAAGGATATGGTCATGGACAAACATATCATTAAACCATATGACCAACAATTTAAATCTGTATTTAATAGGAAACGATGCCCACAGTCGACCTATAAGAATTGCAAAACAATTAATTCAATTTTAGATGGGTTATAAACGAAGCGTAACAACGAACATGTATTTGTGTTGCCCTACAAATGAAACGTTTAGTTGTGAAAAGCATTGTGTAATTTTCATTCAATTCACCTCGGTCTCATACTAGTAACGGATTAAACTACCAGCGCATGAAATGAGGGTCATGGTTTCAATGTTATCTAGATGTTGGGCCAACATACATCTAACATTGCGACAACAACAGGTCCGCTTTCAAAATCAAGTTGGAATAATTTGTATGTAATAGAAATGTCGGGCATGACTGCGGAAAAAAGTAATTGACCTACGAATATTCGTCATAGCGTGTAATACGCATCAAAATTTGTATTACGTAATCGTTGCTAACGTTTAATTTATATGATCAAAATTCCACACTTCCTATATTTCTGAAATTTCACATGAAAGAAATCACAAATTCCAGAACGTATAACGAAATCAGAAAATAATCAAGGTAAGTCTGGGTAAACCAATAATAGGGAGGCCCAATAATCCCTATAGTTACTCCCAATAATAGGTTGTAGTACGACACATTAACTTACGCGAGTCAACGTAGATTGATAGTAGTAGTAGATATTCAACATAAGAGGTCGTTGTTAAGTGGAACATAGTTTTGGACTAATTTTTTATATTATTATCATGTCGTCAGCATATAATAAGTTACACGATCTATGTGAGAATTAATTAAACAAGGTTTCGATGGTTACCCACATTTATTAAAAAAGTCAATCTACCCGGATGCATGGATAATAATGGCAGGAACGCCGTAGGGGGTAACCTGAAGGGACATGCATCTCCTTTTAAAATGCACCCACGCCACATGATCGTGGGGTAAGGCCCATATTACCAGTAATATTGCAAATCAAAAATTAGAGACCACGCAGTAATGGATCCGAAAGACAATGGCGAGTACATGATCAACAACTTTGAGTATGGAGAAGGTAGCTCGGACCCTCTTATGCGAATATTCCCCAACATACAGGTAATGTGGCCAATTTAAATGGCAGTCAGTGCTAGCCATACCGCGAGGAATGTGCATTTAATTATATTATTTTTTATTGCATGCTACGTCAATAATAAAAAAAATGATTGGACTGGTGCTTATGTTGATCATATGACCATGCTAAAATATTGGCAGTCACGCGGAACGCGTACAATGCAAACCAACTTTGCGATATACAATTGGGGTTGGAACCATTCATTGGATGAGTGGTATATAAACACATTGTACTACGTTACGAAAGAGGTCGACGTAGCAACGCGACGTGGTGTCGGTGATGCCCTTAGCTGCGTTCACTTCATGCTATGCCATTCTCGTCCCTACCTCGGCATCACAATTCTCAATGTAATCGATCAATATCGGACATTGTGCAGGAGGTATGGAGACTTCTAGAAATATATTCGATCACCGGGCGTAACATTCAACCCTACGACCAACCGTGTTAGCGTATCAAAATCAGAGGTTCGAAAGAACATCGTAGTGGTAATGACCTCGACAGCAATTGAACTGATGCTAGGGAATCATATTTTAACTTTATTTTTCTGCATGCGTAGGATAACATGAGGAAGAAGTTCTTTTAGACTCACGATTTTCCGCTTTACGCCTTAATGGAGTTCATTTTTGGAGAAAGAGATGCGCGGCCTCCAAAGAATTATTAAAATAGGACCATTGTAGTCTGGCAATCGAGCAACGTTTTGAGGCTTCATGGCCAATTTATATTATTATGATGCTCGAATATAATGGTACCTGTCACATATAAAGTAGTTCCTAATATATACTGATCGCACCTATGTTTTTGTGATCAGAGAATCTAGTACGGCGAGAGCATATTGAAACAACCTTATGTAATGTTTTGATTAATCCCACGATGATTGGATGAGAGTTGCGATTGAAAGAAAATTTTGACTTGTGAGGTGCCTCCCCTATTACAAATACCAACTTATTTAAGACGATCCGAAAGGAAATAAACTACTACGCGGCCAACCTTGCAATAAAAGACAGGGAAATCAAAATAAATTTCACAGGCCTGGATAAAACTAGGACTTCAATTTTTAAAGGGATAATATAATCTCAACACACGACTAATTGAAACTGGCTCAGGAGTTAATAAAATGGTGCAATAAATTAGGGGGATATAAGTAGGCATATTATCAAAGGAAATCCAACGATGAAATTTGTTTTTCTGTATGCTTATATCGTAAGGCTTACACCAAGTGCATGACAAACACAAAAAATAGAGGTTTGTAATTTAGATGTGACGATAACAATCCATTTAGTTGACTTGTGTATTTAATTAGGTGGGAATACTGCCAACACAACAGAGTTAGTACTCTATTAACATAGTTCATCGGTGGACTGGGGGATTCTCAATTATGGAGTGTTCATAGCAATCCCGTCAATGGAGTTACAGGAGTGCATTAAAGAAATTACAGGAAGAGTTGGATTCTACGTAATTAATGGTTACCACATTTTATATGTATCATATATGTAGTGGCAGTTGTGTGTAGTAATGGCAACACAACAGTCTTATCATCAAAGTTGACTTTTGGTTTTAAGATTATATAACGTATTCAACAGAGGCACTATATGAACGGTGGTTCGTACCTGAAATTGTTGGATCGGGATTGATACAACTTTTCCAAAGTTTCAGAGCTCAAGTTAAGCTGACGCTGCCTTAACTTGACCTCAAACAATCTTCTTGATAGAGTATAATGTGCAGCGGAATTAAAGAACACAAGAAGATAAATTTTCAATGGTTTATTATAAATAATCAACCATCTAGCCTTACGGCAAAATAACCACGCAGGTTTTATCAAAGATGTTCCTCACCACAAAATCACTCTCGCTCTTTTGTAGATTGGACTCAACAAAGCAAACAAGAATTTTCTCCTTAAATCTAATCCTAGACTTAACTCGAAAACTCACAAACTTTGCAAAGCAAGAAACACAGCAACAATGCTTAATATATAATCTCTACGGATTTATAAGCTCTATTGTTTCTCGTGTATCTTGATGTACTTCACACCCTATATATAGGTTTCTTCAAACTTGATCTCCAAGGTGTGTTGTACACAATTTTGGTAACTTATGTTGTTTCCCTGTTGAACTCTACTTTCCTTTTTGAACTCGATCTTCTTCTTGAATAATAGTTCCCTTTATTAGATTGAGTTCTAATAAGGAAATACTCCTTCTTCAATTCAGAGTTGATCTTGGAAAGATTCCTAGTTGCACTTGAACTCCAAAACTTTCCATTTTTGAAACCGTGTTGACTTGACCGATCTCCTCCTCTTGAATTATGGAAACTTCAACTTAGGAAACTTGTAATGCTCTTCCTTATGATTAAGAGATGTTCCTGGACATAAACAAAGACAACTAAAATCGTGGAACTTGATTAATAGGTGAATAAAGGCAAAACTAAAATAAAGCAGTTAAAGACAGATTGACAGAATAGTTTCTGGTTTCAATGTTGTCTTGTGAATGTTGGCTCAACCTCCATCCAATATTTAATCCAGAACACTTTACTCATGTTCAGAATTTCAGAAACATGTTTTAGGTTAAGACTGTTCTCGGGTTTCAATGTTGTCCTCTGCCAACATCCATCCAACATTGATAACAGAACATCTAACACTTTCAGTACCCTTCTCTTGTCATCATTATTACTAGAAGAGCTTCAATGGAAACCAAGTGTGGTAAGGAATAGCAGCAGGACAACTACGAGTACAGACAAGGCAGCTGCTACCCTCGGCTGGACGAATTCCCAAAAAAGGTGCACGAATAGACAAATATGCTAACGTATGTTTTTTAAAGGTTGAACTCTTCTCTCCTTCTTGAACGAACCTGATCGCGAGCCTCAATGAATATTTTACCAAAACTCTTATGATATGAATAAATACAAGTAGCAACCGGTGAGTGGGCCATATTTAATGTTCTCCGCATGAGTGGTTGCGTTAATCGCAAACATCTGCATGTAATGCTCTTCGTTATGACCTCTGGACATGTTCAAAGATACCTAAAACAGTCAACATCCGCGGGAAGAGAAAAAGTTAACACGTTCAAAAAATAGTCTGGAAACATTATGTTTTCAATGTTGGCTGGATGTTGGCCAAACATCGATATAACCTTGTTTCCAGTAAACTTTACTTTGATCAAAATATTGAATGTAGTTTTGAATTATAGTTATATATACCCAATTTTCGGTCAATTTGAAATGTTAAACGTGGTTGGGGAAACATTGATAATTTGTACAATGCATTCCTTATGGTGGTGATTAACAAAGCCCCTAATAAGATGACATGCGCTTTTTAATGTGGTCACCAATACAACAAATTTAGACGGGCTGTCAACTTAAATGGGAAGACCATCTATCTATATACAAAGGTTTTTGAAACCGTTCATTGAACGAGAGCTACATAAGGACCTTACGAAGCGTAGCTAAAGAGATTGACATTTCAACGCGGGACGGCTAGGAATGTGCTTTAGATCGCATCCACTTCATTCTATGCGAGATTCATCCACTCTCTGGAATAAACTATGTGTTAGTTTACAGACAGTACCAGACTATTTGGATGCGATACCAGGATTTTATGGAGTTCATAAACTTGCATGGGGTAAGTTTCAACCGGCAAACAAAGCGGGTCAGCACAACAAAAGAATACGAAAGGCCGCACGAGTTGAAGGTGTATAATGGCGGCTCGTATACTCATTTTGATAAGTAAATCTTGTTTTACATGTTAGCGGTGTCTACTCATGATTTGAAAATAAACGTGCAGGAATACGTCGATAGGAAATTCTTCCGCAATTACGGGTTGTCGGACTACGAGTTGATGGAATCCATATTCGGCGATAAATGTATGTACAATGCCTTAGAGAAAATGGTAATGCAGAGGCACATATGATACCAGGATCTAGAATTTGATGAGGTCAAGACTGAATATGGCATGTATTATTCGCAATAGTTAATGTAAACTCAATATATGAGTAATGGGATAATATCAAACATGTCTGTTTTGTAATGTATGGTTATATATATGTATCAATTAAACCTTGTTTGCTTATATCAAATATAATATTATGTTCACGGATAAATTAACACCTTTTTAATTTGGAGACAATTATACTATGTGACGAAATTATTATATTTCAGATAAAGCATATTTCAAGGAAATCAAATTTGAGTGCACAAGATCTCGAAAATATTATAATTATATTTAGTGTATTTTTATTATATAATTATTTTAATATCTAAGCATGAACACAAGCACATATAATTCAAAAATGTTGCACATGTTGCGTGGGGCAATTAAAAATGTATTGAATAACTGAATTCAAACCAACCGTTTATTTTTAAAAAAATAAAGCAATTGTTTTTTAAAATTAAATCATTTCAGTTATGTAATCATTGGCTAAATAAAACAACAGTTTTATCAGTTGCTTTATGTCATACTCATACCTAGTTTTAGGCGAAATGCTACATCAAACAGGGGCTAAGTGTTGAAACAAGTTTATTCTTTCCTTTTTTTCTTTTTTTCCCCCACTAACTTCATGATGGTAATATGTGTTGTGCAACTTTCTGTGTGATTCTTAAATTTATTTGATTTTGAGCAAAAAGTTGTTATTTTGAATAGTGTATGACTATTTTTTAGTAGAAGATATGAAAATGAGCACTAGCTATTAACTATAGAACCTAATATTTCACTGTTGGGGTTAAATATAAGGGATAATTCTATCAAACCCCCCAAACTATGGGGTCATTTACCGCACAGGGTCAGAACTTTAGTTTTAGCAGCAGTGCCCCCTAAACTTTGGTCGTTTGTGCAAATTTCTCCATTTTCCAGTTTTTTGCAATTTTTCCACAAAAAATCATCGAAAAAATTATTTAAAGTTTGACTAAAATCTTCGTCTCGATGAGACGGTTCCGATGGTGGTGACGGTGTCGCAAAATTCAAAGCCAATACACGGAAAATTTAATTTAAGTGTATTGCACTTAAATTAGAATTCCCATCTTATAACTTTGAATTTTGCATCACCGTCACCATCATTGGAACCGTCTCATCGAGACGAAGGTTTTAGTCAAACTTTAAATAATTTTTTCGGTGATTTTTGGTGGAAAAATTGCAAAAAACTGGAAAATGGAGAAATTCGCACAAACGACCAAAGTTTATGGGGCACTGCCGCTAAAACTAAAGTTCTGAACCTGTGCGGTAATGACCCCATAGTTTGGGGGGTTTGATAGAATTATCCCTAAATATAATGAGCAAGTATAGAGAGATGTTTCTATAATACACTTACTTTGTTTAAAGTTTATATTATAATAGAAGTTTTGTAATAAATTAAAAAGAGAAAATGAGACTGAGTATTTTTAGATGCAAAAGAAAGAAAATGTCAGCTTTAGCTTCGATTCTACAAAAAGAAAAGAAAAAAAAATGAGAGAAGAATATACATTGGGCGGAAATGTTGTTTGTCAGACTTACTTTTTTATTACTCGTATCCAGTTTAGAATTTGCGGATAAAATTTAATTAATATAAAAGTTAATGGCTAAACTTAAATCTTGAGAATTTACAAGGAAACCTACTAAACTTCTTCCGCATTCCTAAATAATTGTCCAAGCTGCCTAAAATGTGTCTGTATGCGTACGGACTGTGCACTAATCGTTTTCCTTATTTGTATTGTTTTGTTTTGATACCTTACATCTATAGAGAGTTGGGTTTTGTGGTATTCCAAATTTGGTGAATTCGTAATGCATCCACATTTATTATTGTATTTGTCCTTTTATTTATGTCTCAGTATTCAGTATGACAAAGCTACCATGTCTATGTGTTAGAGATTAGGGAAAAAATCAAACTACATACCATAAGTTGGCTCCCTAACACAAATGGTATTATAAGTTGGCTCCTTACGATTTTAGTACCATAAGTTGACAACACGGTGGTAAAACTCAATTGCCGCCTCTAAAATAAACGTTGACCGCCGTTGACCGTCTTTGAACGCCTCTAAAATGAGCTAAGGGCATGAGGAGAGTTGATTTTCAATTTTTCATTTTATATATTTTTTATTTTTTTCCCAAGTCAACGTCCTAATCAGCGTCCAGGTGTCAAATTCATGCCATAATTTTTAATTTGGGGGTCAACGACGGTCAACGTTTATTTTAGAAGCGGCAATTGAGTTTTACCACCGTGTTGCCAACTTATGGTACCAAAACCATAAGGAGCCAATTACTTGTGGTACCATTTGTGTTAAGGAGCCAACTTATGCTATGTAGTTTGATTTTTTCTCTGTTAGATTATAACATAATGTGTTTAACTCATCACAACTTGACTCGTATTATTATGGCAAGCATTGCATTATAATGACACGACGCGACCAATGGTTGAAACCGATTTTTTTCTTGGAAAAATTACATCAAAAAAACCCCCATCGTTTGGGGACATTTTAAGTCAACCCCCTTATATTTGTTTTGGAGTGGTCAACCCCCTATCGTTTGGAGAAATAGGCAACTTGCCCCAAGTCAATATTTGCACTTTTGATCATGAGTGTTTTCGTCAAATTTTAAAACTTTCAATATTCTTCAAAAAAAAATATTAAGAGAAAATTAAAGATTTATTAAATTTGACAAACTTTTTTTTTCGACAAATTTTTTTGCAGTAACTTTCAACACGCCACCACCCATGCATTAAAATTAGTGTTCTGAAATTGGTTGCACCACCTCTCATCGTGCAGGTGTAGTAATTGTACATAATAATCTGCATTATTGGAAAACTTTACAACGATATAATCCCCTCATTCTTTTGAAACCCCTCTTCAAGAAAGCAAATAGAGGGGGGATAGCTAGACTTAATACATTTACATAAAGAAGCAAGGAGTACTATTGTATATTGTACAATTTTATGATGTTAATAGAAGATAACAAAATGGAAAATACATAAAGAAAACCTCTTGCGTATACTTCTAAGCTCCTAGTACAGTTTCATATATTCTACTTAATGTACGAAATTAATAAAACTCGTACAACATTGACTAATCTTAAAGGGACCGATCGAGTAATAACATATATTTGGTTAGACTTCACTTATAGGACAAAATTGTGAAGCCTATACCTTAAATACATATATACCAACAACTAAACTAGCTAAAACTCGATAAATAAATTTATGTTCATTCGATCATTTATTCGTTGGCGTGTCATTGTGAATTGGTGGCTTCCGTTTGGCTGCAGGCTTCTTACCCTTGCTGTAGTCCCTTTGCATTAGGCTTGCAAACTCATCAGCTGCCTTAAGCCACTCCTCACTAGAATCACGATCATCCGTACTACGTTTAGATTCTCGTCTCGCAACAATGTTTTCGTTCTTCTCCTTTTGTTGGTAGCTTCCATTTTGCGTGGACATTTCATCTTTAATCTGGAGGTAGCAAGAAAGAAGTTAAATACTATCATAATAGATTTCAAAAGCTCAAATAAAACCAGAAAGTTAAGGAGATAAAAATACAAATTTGGTATTATTTCGACTGCTTTTTTACCTTGGCGGCATTAGCAAGATCTTTGTCTAGTTGTGCTTCTTTAAGAGATGTCTTCAGAGCATCTGGTTCATTGTTACCTTTTTTGTGGCACACAAAAATGTGAGTTGACATGTTTCCAATATATAACACAAAATTTAATCCTAGCACATATATATATATATATATATATATCAAAAAGTAGAGCTTGTAACCTAAAATTTGTGATGACTTTTCATCCATTCGATGCATCATTTTTCTTCCTCTATTTCCTGATTTCTTTGTTCCAGCTCCTGTAGAATCACCAAAATATGTAAGTATACATATGTATATATATATATTAGTCAAAGAGCATATCTTCAACATTCTGAAAATACTATTATTTTCTTGATTAGGTAATTATAAACTGTTACAACAACAACAACAATATATATACATATATAATATAATAAACCACATTTGTAGGAATGTTAGTACCTTCATGGCCGTTTGCACTGCAGTATTGTAGAGCAAGCAAAGTGGTTATAAAGATAAGTAGTAATCTTGCGTACGCCATTAATTTGTGGGAGGATCTTTTTTTTAATTCTTCTTAGAAGTGTTTATCAAGTACTGAACAGGAGAAGTTGAGAAGAGTGAAGTGAGCTTTTATAGAGGTGAAACCAGGGTTAGTTAACTAATTAAGCTAAAGATCAGTTCCGACAACTATCCTAGTTCTTGTCAATTTTTTATTTTATTTATTTGGGCGACAGAAAGTAACTTTGGAGAACTCAAAGATTACAGTAATGAAACAATACTAAACAAAGAAAATAAGAGATGTACTTTATATATATTGAAGAAAGCATACACATCGTGTATGTCAGATGCTAATTAGCTTGTTGAATAACGACCATATTATCCATCCCTGAATTGATGAACTGCAGATTACATGGTTTTATCATTTTTGAATACCTGATTATATAATAAAAGTTAGAAGAGGATCAGTTCATGGAACGAAAAGGGATTATTGAATAAGCTTTAATCTCATGGGTTTCAATTTTAATAGGAAGATACGCTGGTATATAATTATATTATTTGTTTGACAATAGCTAGCTATGAGATGTTTTTTATCAAAAAAAGAGTCAAAAGAAAAGAAGATTTATGGGGGCGGACAATACTTTTAAACAGCTTTGGATCATCTCTTACAAAATTGTGCTACATCTCCTCCTACATCATCCGAATGAGTGACATGTGTACACAACTTAAAATTCTTTAATAGTATGTTTGCTTTGTATTAAAAAGAGTTACAACTTGCCAAAATTAAATATATTCTCCTCCAAACAAATATTTCATTTTCCTAATTTTTTGCTAGCTCGGTTCTTACTAATTAGAAGATAATTTTAGCTTCCATAATTAATTTTCTAACTAAATTAATTAATTAACGTGCACACATAATTACTCAACTACCACATGCATTTCTTTTTCTAAATAACTCAGTTTGCACAACTACTCAAATCAAAATGTAGACGCCAGAATACATATCTCTTCAAAATGTAAATATTCAATATTAAGCATATATTATTATGTTTTTGTTTTCAGTTTTGAAAAAAAAAACAAATACTTGCAAAAATTAACTAAAAAAATAAGAGAAGAAGAATATGAAAATTTTCTCAAAATCGTTGAAGAATGATTCATATACATTATTTTATTTTCTAGTTTATATAATGCTTGACGTAATTTTTTGATCACTTTCTAGAAATCGATTTCTATTATTAAATCATGCACTTAATTTACTTTGAATTTTATAAAGTGTGTCAATGTATCTATTAAATTGTGGTTTTATTGTGTATTTATCAAAATGAATCTACTAGATTGAAATGTTTCAGTACCAACACAAAATGAAATTTAATAAAATTAGAACAAATATTTAAGTAAATCAAATTAGTTAGGGAACTAATTACGGAAGTTTAATCTCTTCCATTAGTAAGATCCGTGATGCAAAGAATTTAGGAAAATAGAATTTTTGTTATGGGGGAGAATATGTTTAATTTGGCAAGAGTATGATAAATGTAACTCTTTTAATACAAAGGCAAGAGTAAGATAAATATAACTCTTTTAATACAAAGCAAACATGGTATTAAAGAATCTTGAGTTGTGTACACATGGCATTCATTCGGATGATGTAGGAGGAGATATGTCATTCGAATGATGTAGGAGGAGATGTAGCACAATTTTGTAGAATATGATTCAAAGGCCTTTTAAACATGTATAACAATCAAGTTTAAACCAAAAATTTGAGTGAGAGATTCGATCATCAGGTTGAGTAGTAATTGATTTATACTCTATATTAATTGTCTATAATATATATATATATATATATATATATTTACTCAGCCTTTTACATAAAGTCATCAAGTATCAACTATGCATATTGGTAATTAAGTTCTATGGAAAAATATGTGTTATGAGCTAGCCTCAACATGGGTGAGCAAGTCCAAATGTTTTGCATAGTATTCCTCACTTATATCATTTTTCTTCACTTTAACAAGTTAACAATATTTTAAAAAGTAGGAGCAATTGTATTAGGACACCAAGGACTTGTACTTTCCAGTGGTTCCCCCTTGAGATCAGTGCGAGTGTGAGTCGGTGACTCGGTTCTGTGGGCACTGGCATCCTTGAAACTTACTTCCCCCTTTTTTTCATCATTTTCTTTTTTATTTTAATTCTCCCCTATAATTATGACATGAGATCGAATGCTAAACAGTTTAAATATAAATATGCATAGGAACTGGGAATTAAGCTCTAGAAAAGAGGGTAAAGGACATGTTGCTGATACAAATGTAGTAATGCTACTAATACCAATATCATGTCGTGTTGGTAATGACTAATGACACAAGTCAGGCCTCCTAATTAACTATTTGAGGAATCCCACTTAACTTTCTTTGTCATTTTCATGCGGATGATTATATATTTGTCCTCCAATGTGTACGGAGCAGAGTACTTTAACGAATTGAGATTGTACACATTTTGAGGGTCGATAAAATGTAACGATACTTTATTTTCTACGAGAAGAGCAGTCGGTAGTGAAACTGAAGGGTGAAAAATGGTATTCCTGATTTTATTTGTTAGTTATGGTACTACCATATTGCCAAAGAAATCATAATTATCTTGCTTCCTTGAAGTATTAATTTTAGTTCGTATGGATTTTTATTTTGATTTTGATAAGGATTCGTATGGATATTTAAATAACAAAAAAAAAGTGAAAAAGTTACGTCAAGTGTAGAGTATTTAAACTTTAAATACACTTCTTTGCAATTTGTACTATGTATTTATTGATTCAGATGATCAATCTTGCCTCAACTTATTAGGTTATCAGGCCTAATCACCAATTAAAAAAATCTAAAATAGTTATTGTTAATTAATAGGAATAAAAGCATATAACTCAGACTATCACTCGTTTTGCAGTTTGCAGCATACTTTTGTAACACATTTTACCATGGCTATGCTCCCAGCCTTTGCATGTGCAATTTACTCCACTATTACATTTCCACCCGAAATGGAAGGAACATCTCCCTCCCCCAGGCACCTGGGTGTTGTACTGGATCGATAGTAAGTTAGTGCCAAAAAGCAAGCCTATAAACACTCAAAAAACCATTAATGTTTCCTCTATTTTTTGCTACAAAGGCACTAGTAGTAAAACATCTCACTAATTACTAGAGATTAAAGGGTGTATTGATGTATGAAAAAAATTGTGGGAGTATAGTACAAAACGCATGATAGTTTGGAGGGTTTGATGCTTTTCTCTTGAAAAAATATCAGTGGTCATGTTCCAACTTTCACCAAGTGTTCCTTCAATCAACCACAACTCAGTCACAATTTTGCCAACCCATTTAATCAAACACGTAGTATAAGGAGGACGAGAGCCATAAGGAATTGCAACTTCGCCATCGTTCATATTGTTTCGCGCAAAGGTCCTTCCCTTGGCTACTTCAAACGACATATGAAACAGGAAAAGATTTTGTAGGTTTGTGAACCCTAACAGTCCAAACAATAATTTTGCCAAAATGAATCAACTATTCCAAAGTCGATGTTTAACCTGTTCTACAGAGCCACTCGTGGTGTTCCATCTCACACAGTGAAAAATATAAACATAAGAGAACCAAATCAACAGAATCCAAGTTACAGCTACTTGGAAGCATATGTACATAAGTTCCTAAGTAGCTTGCCTTAAGACAAAGTACTGTTCCAAGAAAACCATTAACAGCAGAAGAGGATTTCAACTCAATGCCTAAGCAGTCTTTTCATATGCATTACAAATTTATAAAAAGATGGCAGGAACAAATCCAAAACTCTGTTTGTCTTAGATCAACTGCAACAAGAGGTCCTAACCTCAAAACATTTTCAACAATTAAATCACGCCTGACAGAATTCAGTTATAACTCGCATCAGAGTTTAATCCCACAATGCTAGTTATTCTGCTTTAGTTGCAGAATACAGTCATAACTTGAATAAGAGAAAACAAGGCAGCAGCAGAGTAGGAAATGTGCGGGCAGTTGAACACAGAGCCAATAGCATCTGTAACTCAACCATTTTTATACAAGAAGAACGCACAGAGAAAGTAAAGTATCACAATAACAGCAAAAACCAAAAAAGCCACAGATAGCCACAATAATGGATTGTTATGGTAGTATATGAGAAGTATCCGTTGTTTCATGTTGTAAAAGGCATATCAATTCTTTATATGAACTCCTACTGTGTATATCAGTACACTTATAAATTATTGTCTTTCCTAAAGGTGCATCATTTACCGGACTGAAAACATTTATCATATCACAATGATACAATATATGCAGAACGCACCATCGATCATCTACCAGACGCAGATAGCACTGAAGACAGGCAAATTCTTGAAGCCTTGACAGGAAAGGTTGAGTTTTGGCCTCGATGATCATAAATCTTCGACTTCGCCCATCTTGATGTACAATAAGAACACAGATCAGAGATTATATCACGTCCGAAGAAATTGCCGCAAGCATATTGAAAAGAGGCCAAAGAGATGATAGACAACGAGCCCCACGAACCATATTAACATCCAGAAAGTTTGGTAGATCATTATATCACAGCATCAAATCTTGGTTCATAAAAGCAGACTTGGCTGTTGGAGGATTGAAGAGCGCATCCAGCTATCCAAGACCAGACCTTCTTATCCACATCATACAGAAGACCTTTTCCTTGGTTCCAAGATGTGAAACATATCAGATTATCTTGCCCAAAACATTCAAATCTTTCGGCCGATAGCCTCAGAAGTGCTCGAAAATACCTTGGTGGCATCCTACTTACCTCAACCCAAACAAATTTTGTATGATCGAGCTCCCATATCCTCATACTTTGAAGAGTACTATACAAACCGATTCTCCCAACTAGAAACAGCCGCTTCTGTGTTCCAGCCACCAGATACCCATCGAGCAATGACCGAGGAAACTTAGCAGGTACATGTTCCCAACAGCAAGTATCAAGACGATACATCATTAAACCAAGTGGAGAAAGAGTTTCCAGATACAACCTTGAGTCACAAAGCGCCATCTTTGAGGAGCAAAGATTTACAGCAGGCATCGTTTGGTGAAGCAGCCATTTGTCAAGCTTTGAGTCGTATACTTCGGTGGGCAAAGATTTGTCACCGTAAATATCACTAGTGGCTATAACTTTAAAAGAACGATTCTGCCGATCAACCACCATAATCAATTGCCGCTGCTGATTATAATGCATACTTGGCAAACTCCTCCAAGTTTGAGTTAGCGGATTACAAACTAACATCTTGAATGTCAATCCATCCAACCCCGAGAAGCATACAAGACCGCCTGAAGAACCAACCAGCCAGAAAGCCCAAGGTGGCAGAAACGTAAATGGAATTTTAAACCACTGCTTCAGCGGCAAGCTAAACACTGAACATTGAGGAGTTTGTGAATTCTTCCAGTACGTTAAAAGGCAAGGGCCGTGCGAGGGCACCTGTGAATGAAACTTCAAAAAGCCATTGTCCTGCAATATCAAATTCCATCTCTTACAAACAGACCGCATCCTAAATATCATGAAAGGTGGAACTCTGGCCAAGATTTTATTCAATAAATCTTCCGGAAGCATCGCCCAAATATTATCTTCCATCTGGATATCCGGTTGCACGGTCTTACTATAGGTAGCCACGGTTTCTTCATCCAAACCCCGAGGTTTGGTCTTAATCACCTTCTGCCTAGACGGACTTATATTCCTCGACCCCATTCGACCAAGAGGACTGGTGTTCCTCGACCCACTGCCTCCAAAACTTGATTGACGGTGAAAATTCTCCTCCTCGCGGGGAGAACCACTTCTCACCAATCGGAAATTCGACGTTCTTGACCCATATTGAGAAGTTTCTATTATCTCCACCATTGCATTAATAAGGCCGATACACAAAATCCTGCTCCAGACTCTTATAAACCCTCCTAATGATTTGACGCCCCTTGTATCCAAGAATCAGACTTCCCAGTCTAATTACTGATCCAATCACAAATTCAAAACCCCATTTGCCTAAAATGAACAATAATTAGAAATCCCATTTGTGTGTGTGTTAAAGAACCAATGAATGAGATTTGTAATGAAAAAAAAAACACTAATTTACAGTAAAAATGCAAACTTTATCATTCAATGTGTAGCTATAAAGTTCAAACATAAGATTTGTCAACTCACAGATCCAATTGTAGTACTTATAACAAATTTCGAGTAAACAAAATTGAAGCTTTGAAGTAAAAATAAACAAAAATTATGAAAAGAATCGGCTTACCTCGTACCGTAATAGAACAATCCGATGATTAATTTGGAGTATTGATTTCTTCATTTGTTGTGAATGTCGGAGACTCGGAGCTCAAACCCTAACCTCTTACTCTGACTATTCTCTTCTCTTCTTATTATTATTATCTCTGTTGGCAGAAATTAAACATTTTTGTCTTTATTGCATTTTAATTGTAATTATTTCGTTTATTTCCCTTTTTGTGTGAGGTGGAAATGATTTTTTTAAAATAAATAGTAATTACAGAGTCATGGGCCTTCAGCCAGGCGACATTTGTCTGTATTTAGATGAACGGGTCGGGTAAGAGGACCACTAAATTGGAATAATTTCAATTTTCAAATTGGAGAATTTAGGTGAAGATACAGACCGACTGAGAAATGAGAATTAATATTTTATTGTTAAATTAGGTGGAGCTGGAGTTGGATTACAATACACGTTGTTAATATGTTGTCTTATTTGTGTAACATAATTTTTGTAGTTCAATGAATTTGAGTTTGTTCTCAGACAACGATGGAAAACTGAGCGGCTAATTGATGAATTAAATAAAAAAAAATGGATCATGTCATGGGTCCAGTCCACCTTCCTTCACAGGCCACACAACTTTAGTAGATAAACAACATTTAACTTGCAAATCATTCCTATAAAGTATTCATTACTACTTTGAAAGCTTAAAACTGTGATTATTTGTTCGATAAACTTAAAGGGTAAAAAAATATGAATAACACATTTGAATT
Source organism: Linaria vulgaris (assembly GCA_948329865.1). NCBI lineage: Eukaryota > Viridiplantae > Streptophyta > Magnoliopsida > Lamiales > Plantaginaceae > Linaria > Linaria vulgaris. Next base: position 18,098,613 of record OX415250.1, on the reverse strand, counting down.
TGGATAAGAAGTAAAACCCTCTTCGGTCAATGCCAACTCTTTTTTGGTTCTACCGGAAACGATTAACAGTGCAATCAACATTGACCCATTATATGTGTATTACAATGTAATAATAATACTACTACAATACGCAAGTGCACGGTCAAGTAATAAAGTGGTTCGTAAATTACGTTCCCAAATATCGTATCCCACAAGGACTATGATTTAATCTTGCAACTTTTATTCTATTATCAGGTGGTCAATAATAAAGAGTTGTAGGTTCACTTAACAAAACAAAACTATATTAAAGTTAATTGAATAAGAGATTGGGTGAATAACACTTTAATTAAATCAATAATGGATAGATGTTTAGAGATCAAGTTTCATTGGATTTTCTCATATGTTCATTCAAATTCTTTGAATAAGGTTTTGATCTACGTGTTCATAGTTTCTTTTGAGGCCACAAGAGGACATGGTCCGACTTATCTTATCACACACTCTCAGGTTCAACTATCCCACGAAACGTATTATGTGATGATGCTAGCGATCAACCATAACTTCTAATCATTCATTTTACGTAATGTATTATGTGACAACGCTAGTGATCAACCATAACTTCTAATCATTCATATATTGGCCAAATAGACAAATGTATTGAGATCAAGATAGAGAACAAACACGTAAACAAAAGGTCTTAATCAAAACATAAAAAATCTTATAGGTTCATATCAATTACGCCTTAACTCTAAACATAAGGAATTGGCTACTCATGATTAACTTCAACATCATAAACAGACAAGAACATCATAAGAAAAGCGTTAGGGAAACATAAACTCTTAATCTCTGAGGGATTTGGCGTCTATATCTTCAAATCTATGTTGCCCTGCTCTTGTTGACTGAATTTTGACTTGAATCCTTACTAACGATCTCAAAAGATGTGTGTTGTGTTGTAAAATGCTTGTTGTGAATGTGGTGTGATACGTACGTAAAACGTCTATATTTCACCCTTAGCTTGATTATTAATGATATTGTAACGCCCCTGAAATTTGAACCAAAATATAAATTTACAGTTTAGTCCTCAAACGTTTCGAAATAACATTTTTGACCCCAAAAGTTTGAGAATAATTGCATTTTAGTCCTTGAACAAAAATTAACCATTTTTTATTATCTTATATGCTTCAAATATCTTTAAGAAATATATTTTACATTTACATATTGGTCTTGGAGTTTTTTTACCTAGAAAAACGTACATAAGTAAATATGTGTAAAAATATCTATTTATTCATATATTTTTATTATAAACAACAAGAATAATATCACATCATAGGTGAATGGTTTTGAAATCAGACACATCACCCTTTTGACAATTGAAATCAGATTTTGGTGATTAGTTGTTAAAGAGAGTAAGGTGGGACTTTAGTTAAATTGTTTTAAGGGAAATGATATACACAGAGCGAAATCCCTCAATACAGAGCAATTTCTCATTATTTACTACTTTGTCTTTAATTATTCCCTATCTATAAAAAGACAATATTTCATTATATAAAAATGTAAATAAATCTTGTGAATAAGTTCTAAGTCATTAATAAAAATATAAGCAAAATATTTTTTTTTCATTTGACAACGAGGAGGGATTTATATAATAAATAGAATAGAATAAAAAGAAGCTTATGACTCCATAGTAAGAAAAGAATATGTAGACAGTTTTTAATTTTCTGTTTTCTTTTCAACATTTACGTTACTCACATTTTTTTTAAAAAGTCATGTAGCAAATTCTTGAACCGGGGTTTGTATTTTCTTTTTTATTCCTCTTTGTCATGTTTTGATATTTGTTTTTCACTATCGTATAGTTGAAAATTATTTAGCATTATACATAGACAACATTACATCAGTATTGAAATAAATAAAAATTGATTCAAATAACATATTTTACTACAAGTTACATAAAAAGTTTCACCAGAAAAATTAGATTCTGAGAAAAGTATGACATCTTTATTTTTATTGTTTTTCGTAGATAATGACATCTTTATTTTTATTGTTTTTCGTAGATAGACTGGGTTTAAATAGATAAATTGGTGTAGTAACAATGTCCTCAAGAACCAAAAAATTGCAGTGAGTAAAGAGAATAGTGTAATAAACCAAGAAAAAAAAGATTGTGCGGAAGTTATAAAATATTGAATGAAAAAGAATTATAGAATATATGGAATTGGATAATTTAATATTTTTGTACTTGCATGGATGGAAAGAGAATTTTATAAAAGAATATTTTATATTTTGTGATTTTTTAAAGTAATCGTGGAATTAGAAAATGATGACAGATTAGTTTGTAGATTTTACAAGGGTAAATTAGTAAGCAACAAAAGTTTGCTCTGTATTGAGGGATATTGCTCTGTATATATCATCTCCCTTGTTTTAAGATGTATAAATAAATAAACATGTAATTATATGTATTTTGTTTGAATTAGACATATCATATTTAAGTTATAGAAGAAAAACCAGCCACATCTCCCTATTATCATATTAGAGTCTTCATTAGTTGGCCAAAGATAAAGAAATTAAAGTAGAACCTTAATCAAAAGTATTTTAGTTTGATTTTTTGGCTATAAATAGTAAGCTTTCTTCCAACAATTTTTACACCCAAAATCATTTCGGTTTTTCCTTCTTTCTTCCTATAAATCTCTAAGTTAGTAAGTCTACTTTCAGGGAAAATTCATCACAAGTTCTTATTTCATTATTTTTTACCCGAAAATACCGCAAAACTTTTATTGCGCAGAAGTTATCCATTCGGCCTTGCACCTTAGAAAAATCATAACTAATTGTAGAAAAATCATTTTTGATCAAGGCCAATGGCTGAATACTCCTCATGATGTCCTCTAACTTTTATATGAAGAAATATTTTTCAAATAATGTGATTTAGAAGGTCGGAATTCCTAAACCGTAGACTGTTGTCTGAAAATCCGAAAATAGGTTCTATATTTTCAGCTTATTTTACATACTTTAAGTTCTTTGTTTATGATTGAAAATAATCATCATAATTCCACGATTGATCACTCACACATGACTCTTATAAGATATAACAATCATTAGAATCACTTTAATATGATTTGTATTCACGAATTAATATTTTTTAGATTTTTAAATAGTATATAAATAGTATAATTATCATGTTTAACATATCCTTACATAAGTTAATAAGACTATCATATGTACTTTTGAGGTCTAATCCCCTTATATGATTATGTATCGTAACTTAAATATTCTTTGATCATTTACCTTGATTAGGTTTACGTATTAATATTTTTATAAGTTATAAATACAATGTTACGTAATTTAAGATAATCTTGAAACAAAATAATATTAAATAAGTTGTACAAATTACTGGATTGATTCATAAGGTAATTGTTTGATGTCATGATTCCTGTAATTTTTGGATGTACTAGAGGCTTAAAGAACAATATTCTATAAATCAGTTAAGTAATATATTTTGAAGATTTATTATGCATCAAATTAAATAATTTATCAAACTATACTTGATATTATTGTATACTTACCATTTGAAATGATTTTCTAACATTAGAAAAATTATAACTACAATTATAATTATAAATATATGGTTGCTTAAGATAAATCTTGAGATATAAATTACGTATACAAAGTATATTTGATATTTAACTTAACCTTACGACATCAAAGTTTATCGCGTAAGATTCTCATCAATAATATGTGTTATTTACTTCAATTAGTATCCTCAAATTTCATCAACACGAAAGTTGAATAGTACATATGTTTATAGAGGTGAGTTATGATTATTCAGTTAACTGATACTGTCTTAATGTTATTAAAGGTTTGACAAATTAATCAACGACGCGCAAGGTTCTTCGTACAAATAAAGGTGAGGTTCGATTTTTTATTTTGTTCTGGCCTAGTTTGGCATCCGACCTGAGGAATTTGGACAAAAAAGAAAAACATTACCCCGTTACCAAATTACGAACAATATATTATTCACCGTATTCCTATTTTTGCATCTTATCTCGTCTCATAACATGATTTCCTTACTCATTGTGAAATCATACTCAACCATTAATTATTTCTCACATATTAATTCGTAATCATGGTAATTCATTATTATCTCGTTTGCTAGTTTTTGAACTGTGCAAAGAGCAACGAACTATGTTCGGGATGTGTAGCTCAAGAAGCAACGGATATTATCCGGTTTACTAGCTTATTTAGTTATCACCCATTGGAACGCCTTTGGGAAGTTGGGCCCAGGGATTGAGTCGATTTACTGTCGGGCAGTAAGGATTGTCAGTTTAAGTAATTTCGTTTGATACCCATTTATCTAGGCGCCGCTTGCAGTCAGGAGTTGACCGTAACCCGCGTGCTGGATCGGCATGTACTCGAGCATGTCACCTGTTTTGTTTGCGAGGTCGCTCCTCGTTGAGAGGTATAAGGTAGTATTTGGAAGTATAAGGTTGTATTGGTTTATTGTTAACGCACATGTTCATAAACTATTTTCAGAATGTTCCGGTACCATTGTTACATCAAATTATCTTGTTAAATTATTTCTATCGGTAAGATCACTCCTAGAAATATATCAATTGAATCACTGTTAATTCTTGCATTGCCACTTGTTTTGTATGAATCTCGCTAAGTCATCAAATACTTATTTCTCGCTTTTTCCTGTCTGTCCATTTCTCAGGATAAGATTGACGTGGCAGCATGGATCACATGAATAATTTTGCCAATCTTGCCTTTTGGAATACTCATGTAATTGAAAATGATTAATAATCAGTACGTAATTATTAAAGTGTCAAATTATTTGTATTTTCCAGACTTCCGTTGTGTATATTAAAGTCAATTTTTATCATTATGTGTATGGTTGATCCTGAATAGTGATACTCCTTCCTACGAGACGTGTTTTAGTCTGAGTTGGGTAAACTGTCTGGCCAACGATGAACCAACTCGGTCCGGAACACGACTCATGGGCGCGGCCGTCACAGATAAAATGACTGATTCTTGCGTTTTGTGCATATCTTAGTTATGTTTCATATAATTTCACGATTAGAGTCAGTCGAGTTAAAACAATGCAAATAAGGCAAAAATACACAGATTTGGGATTTTTTTAGAAACAAGGGATGAAAGAGGAAGCTACAATAGTGGCGCGATTGAAGCACCGTAGCATACACGGCACGACAGTTCCAGAGTCAGGCGCGACTGTAGGCGCAAAGGCGATAAAAACCCGAGAGCAGCGCGAGCATTAGTAAAACAAACAAGGCATCACAGAGGAATGACAGAGAGTGGCGCGACCAGGAGGCGCGATGGAGTAGTGATCGCGCTAGGCAGAAGCGACGGGAAAGTTGTGCGTCGTTAAAAGTTGCACAAGATCGGTAGACTTGATCTTTAACCTAATGGGCCAAAAGTAAACTATAAAAGAGGTGGACATGCAGCTGAAGAAAAATACACCAGAATATACAAGAACGCAACGAGAGACACTCACAATCACCTTTAGAAGAAAAGAGAAGAGAAAAATCTCATAATCATACCGTGCAAAAGAGATCGATAAACGTGAGAAAAATCAATAGTGGGATAAGAAATCATCGTTCAAATGAAGAGAAATAGTCATTCATACCCGGTGGAGTAAACAGGTTGAGAGGAGTAGGCAACTATACTAGAGATCATTCAAACAGTTATTTCTTCCCATTCTCCCATTTATTTTATTAGTTGTTTATGATGTTGAATATGTTCATTGAAACGATGAGTGGTTAGTAGTTTATGTTTAGAGTTAGGAAGTAATTAGATTTGAAACTATGTGAAGACTTATGATTTGGTTTCTATTGATTGTTTAGTTTATATTTATTTATTTATCTTGTGTCCAATGCCTTATTATGCCTCATCAACATAATACTAATATGAAGTTATGGGAGGTAACTAGCGTAGCCACATAGGATGTTATGAAGGATAAGTAAACATGTGAGTGTGTGAAAGAAATAAGTCGGATCTTGTTCACTTGTGGCATCGAAAGAAGCTATGAATATAAGCATGAATCAAGGAAGTCAACACATTAGTAAGACCATAGTGGATATCCAATGAACTCAAACTTCTAAGCTATTTAATTCATTATTGTTTACAACTTCAATGCAACCAAGTTAGTTAAATTCAGTCAAGTAGCTAGAAATTGTTTAAAGTAGTTTAGAATAGTTAATTTATTTTAAATTATCTAATTAGCTTGATCAAGATCAATAAATTAGTGACAATACACATGTTACTGTTACAATGGGCATGATAGATGCCAAAATAATGCTAATCGAATATTAATCGGACTAGCTTGGTTAGGAACACCTAATACAAGTTGACTAGGCAATACAAGTGGAAATACAATAAATTTAATGTAGATCGAATCATTAAGGTTCGATCGATCGAATATCGAATCATTGTTGTTTGAAAGTAGTGTGCGTTGAATCAGATAGTGTCGAATCGGGTAGCTTCGATATAGTGTATGCCAAATTGGTGTATATTGAATCCTGAAGCTTCAATAAGTGATGGTCGAACTGCTATGTATTGAATGGGGAAGCTTCGATCGAATGAAGATCGAATTACTGTGTATCGAATTGGGAAGCTTCGATATTGAGTACCTGTGAGATAGTCTTGAATGTGTCCTGATAATGTCAGAGGACGGGGTATTTATAGACCCAGTCACGTGGGTCCCAATGGCAGTTGGAGAATGAAGATCGAATCATGCTAATTCGATCTACCTTTAAGATCGAATCATGCGCATTCGATATTCGTTTAAGGTTGAATTCCTTCTACCTTTCTTTTATGGGCCGACCCAATATCTTTATTGGGCCTTTTCTAAAATACCCCCATCATATAGTCCCCCCAGTTTGGGAGTCAATCTTGGTTAGAGAATGGGTGCCAAACTCTAAAAGTTGCGTTGACTCACTCGCCAAGTATTTGTTGTGCGTCCGATGGTTGAAAATTCTGCCCCCAATTGGGAACCCGGTTTTGGAGAACGTGGGTCCCAAATATTTATCTTAGATCCCTTGGTTCGATCTTAAGACGCAAGCTCGAATCTGACTTATAGACAATGCCGAATTATGCGAATTTGATTTTGAAATTAGCCAAATATATGTGCATTATATATATGTATATATATATTAATTTAAATTTTAGTTTATAGTGTCGATCGAATGGAGGAAGATTCGGTTTTGGCTAGTAAATCGAATAGCAGAAATTCAATCATAATTTCGTCTTTTTCTGGCATCGATCTAATTGTGGGCATTCGACTTTGCTTGCAATATCGAATGCTCTCGATTTTGGGTCTAATGGGTCTTTTCCCCGCTATATAAAGGGGAGGAGAGGTGGAGGACCTCATTCTTGGCTTTGGAGAATTTCGGCTTACAAGTTAGTAGTATCGAACGGGCACGGTTTGATACTCCCTGTATTGAATATAATGGATTCGATACAGGGTGTATCGAACGTTAGGTCATTCGACCTAATGCCTTAGAAAAAAAATTCTAAGATTTTCTTGAAAATGTAGTATTTTCGCTTCTAACTTCGTTTTCGTTATTCTTTTTGTGCAGTGTTCTTTCGCAATCAATTTGTTGATTTTTGCAGTTATAAAAAAATCAAGGTAGCTGATTGTTTGCTTTATTGGCGTCTCGTTATTTTTTATTAGCTTATGTGTGCTTCTAGCGTACCACATAGTTGTCGTAAGTACATTTGTAGTAAGCTTTTCTTTTCTTTTCATTTTATTTTATTTTAGTTTGTGTCCATCGTGATGCTGAGTTCAAAGTCTTCGACTTGGAGTAAGTCTAGTAGCTCCTCAAGCTCTGATTCGGTTAATTCAGTAGTGGGTCCTAGAGGTGGTCCGACAAGTTCAAACCTGGTTGAAGGAGATGGTTATGAGGCCATTGATATAGATGCGGTTGATTTCACGAGGGATGATGATCAGGATGAGAATGATGGTCAGCCCGCGTCGCAGGCCAGTGTGGATGTTGCGCCCCCTTCCCCTACAGAGGATAATCGTGTTGATAACGAAGCAAATGAAGATAATGAGATCATCGATAGGGATTTCGATAACTATGAAGAAGTCTTGGGTATGGCATACATTGCATATGCGTCGAGTCTACAACATAGTTGCCCCTTCGTGCGCAAAACGTATAATATATGGAATAACTATAAGTTAGTGATTCCTGGCCCGGACCAACGTAGGCATACTACTCCTCCCGGACACCTCACCGTCTTCGCCGGGCAATTGGCTAACGGGTTACGGTTTTCGGTGCCTGCCGAAGTTAGACATATTCTAATGTCTATTGGACTGGTACCTTGCCAGCTGACGCCGAATTTGTTCGGGCATATTGTTGGCTTCATCATCGCCATGAAAGGCTTAGGCGTGCCTTGCGGGCCCAATGAGTTTTGGGCGTTGTTCGAGGTGTGCAAAAAAGGAAATGGCTTATATCATATAAAGGCACTGAGGCATCACAAATTTTTGAGAGGGGAATTTTTCGATTACGGGAAAGACTGAAAGAAACAATATCTCTATATCAAGGAAAGTTTTACGAAGGAGTTTTTCGTGTATCGTCGGGACTGGGCTGAGTCTGAGGAGATTGACCAAAACTAGTTGTTTGGACCAACTCGAGTCGATTTTATCAAACGCACAACCATAACTAAGAATAAGTCATTTCCCGTTTAACAAAGAACATACAAACTCCACGAGGCATGTATGCTGCCGGCGGCACAATCAATCAATCAATCACATCCATTACCACAACAACATTATTTTCCTAAATTCCCGCCAGAAATCCCCTACTCTAACCCCGCCATGCACCCAGGGGCGTATCTACTCCTCCCTAATTTTCCAACAAAATTTTAATTAGTACTAATCTTATATAGTATATATTAATTTATATAATAAAAAAACTGCTTAAAACTTAAAATGATGGGCCTAAATAAAAGAACTAGTTTAGCCTAAAAGAAGTTGCTTAGCCCAAGTGGGTGGACCAAGAATAGGAAAAATTTTGTCTGCTGAGTGCTAATACGTTTATTACTTTATTAGTTGCCAAGAAAATTTATTAAAAAAAGAAACCTAGCCTCTTCTTCTCCTCTGGTTATGCCACGCAGCAACAACTAAATTTTATATTTTTTGTTTCTTTTTTCTATGATTTTGCACAACAAATTCACAAGCAACCACGGATAGCAAGCAAAGGAATTTCTCAATTTTCAGTCAACATTCCAAGAAACAAAGGTATGTAAAGAATAAAAAAAAGCATTCAGTTTTACAAAAAATTAGCTTAAGTAGACTGACATGTTTTATAATTTTGTTGTGTAATTGAATTGTTTAGTGATTATTAATATGATTTATGAAGCCTAGTGTAGTTTGCAGGGGAAATTTCAAATGTTAGTTGTTGAGTGTTGTATTCTTTCTTAACATTTCTTACTGATGCCCCATACTTAGATGGATTGTATGATAGGATAACAGATAACTCCGAAATATGGAGGGCTTAAAAACTTGTTTTTATCTAATTTTCAGCTTGTAAATTTCTAATTGTTCATGTTGTGGTAATTATTGACACTGTATTCATTTACTAATGAAAAATGTACGTTCCGGATCGGATTTCTCATATTGTTTCTGGTTGTAACCATTGTTTTTTTACTGTGAAGGTTAATGTGGAAACTGCAATTTGGTTTTCTTTCTTAGGTTGATTACTAGCTAATGGTGAACGTAGAAGTGGTACGGGGGCTAATCAAGTTGGTAGATTATAGCGTGCTGGAAAGACTCGTTGGAGTTCCCATTTTGAATCAGTATGTAGTTTAATTGATATGTACAAGGCTGTGATTATTGTTTTAGAAGAAATGATGGGTGAAGGGAACGCTACATCAACCAGGGGAGATGGTTTTAATTGCTTGAATATGATGAAATCTTTTGATTTTGTCTTTATCTTATATTTAATGCAGAACATCATGGGAGTAACAGATCTCCTTTGTCAAGCTTTACAACGCAAGTGACTTGATATTCTAAATGCAATGGACAATGTTTCTTCCACAAAAGCTTTACTTCAGACATTGCGTGATGAAGGTTTTGATTCTATTCTTGGACTTGCAAAATCACATTGTGAAGAACATGGCATTGATATACCTAATATGGATGGTATTCACAAAACAATCAGGGGTCGTAGTTGTCAGCAAAAGGATTCAATCACAGTTGAACATCATTATCGCTTTGATTTATTTCATTCTGCAATAGACTTTCAAATGGTGGAGCTTAATAATAGATTTAGTGATGAGGCGATAGAGCTTTTGAAGCTAAGCTCTGCTTTGTAACCCAAAGAAGGTTTCAAGTTGTTCGACATTGATCAAATTTGTCTTCTTGCCGAGAAATTCTATCCTGGTGATTTCACAAATCAGGAAATGCATTATTTGAGAAGTCAATTGGGGCATTATCAGCATGACGTACTTCGGAATGATAGATTTCAGAATATATCAACACTTTCGGATTTATGTCAAAAATTAGTTGTGACAAATAAGGCACAAGACTACAATTTGATTGACAGGTTGATTCGACTTGTTTTAACTCTTCCGGTTTCTACTGCAACAACAGAGCCATTTTCTGCAATGAAACGTGTTAAGAGTGTTCTTAGAAACAAAATGGATGATGAATACTTGTCTAATTCTATGATTATTTACATCGAACGAGAGTTGGTTGAAAATATCGACACTGATTCGATAATTGATCAATTTAATAGCATGGGAGACCGAAGAAAAAAATTTGTGTAGTACTTTTATTTCTTATATTGATGGTATGTAATCAACTTTATTTTGAATGTTATGTCACTCTTTATATGATTTGTTATTTTAATTTTTTTTACTTATGCTAAGCAAAATAATATTCTTTATAGCCCACCCCATTTTAAATTCCTAGATACGCCCATGCATATGCACCTCGGAAACAAACAAACCACTGCCACGTGACTATTACCACTTTTGTACAAACTCGCACTTCACTATATTATTAATTCATTTTTGCCACAACAAACGGTTTTATTCGGACAAGACAAGACCATGCAGAAAAAAATAGAAAATCAACGTATAACCCCATTTTCCTCAAACAAACACGTACACCCAACACCTTTCTTTTCATGTATTTATTATATTTTACCATGATAATCAATGGATTTGTAACGCGAAGGAGAATTTACAATAGAATTTATTAGGGATTACAGATTTTATTTGACAATATTTGATTGATTGATAATTGGTCTGGTGAAAAAATATGGGGACGGTAACGTCGTCGATGGCGGCAAAGTTTGCATTTTTTCCGCCAAATCCGCCTTCGTACGGTGTCACGATGGAGGAGGTGACGGGGAAATTGAGGATGACGGAGGTGGCGGAGAAGGAAAACGTGGACGTTTTGAAAATGAAGACCAAGAGGGGGACAGAGATCGTCGCTCTGTATGTGAAGAATCCGTCGGCTAATCTAACGCTGCTGTATTCCCATGGTAACGCCGCCGATCTCGGACAGATGTATGATCTTTTCAGTGAACTCAGCCTCCACCTACGTGTCAACTTGATGGGGTACTTTTCCATTATTTAATATTCTTGTTTTTTGTTTTGAATGACGTGGCAACCCGCAGACTGACGCAATAGCATGTCCAAAAGAGCAAACCACACTTGGCTAACAATGTGCGAGGAGTACAAACCCATAAAACATATTTTGGCTAACAATATAATGTGTGACGAATACAAAACTATAAAGCATAAAATGAAGTTGCTTCTTGTGTAAATCGAACTTGAGACCACACTTGAAGAATTTCAAGCTCCTTAACCAACTAGGCGACCTTTTTTGGTGTTACGTGCGATTATATAGTTAGTATAGAAATTTTTGTTCAACTTGTAATTTTGGTGTTCTGTTTTTGGTAGGTATGACTACTCTGGCTATGGTCAATCCACTGGAAAGGTATGAGTGATGAAATTAGCTCATTTAATTGGAAGTGCTTTCGTAGATAAAAAAAATGTTTATGTTGGGTTTTTTTGTTGTTCTTTTGATTAGCCAAGCGAACAAAATACTTATGCGGACATAGAAGCTGCGTATAATTGTCTTCAAGATACTTACGGGGTGAAGGAAGAGGACGTAATATTGTATGGGCAGTCTGTTGGCAGTGGGCCCACTTCGGATTTGGCATCCCGTTTGTCTAGATTAAGGGCAGTGGTTCTTCACAGCCCGATCTCGTCTGGGCTTCGGGTGATGTATCCTGTTAAACGAACATATTGGTTCGACATCTATAAGGTAGCTCGATAAATGTACTTAAAGACATATCTCTTGTTTTCCCATTTTCTTCTTCATTTATCTGTTTGTTTGGATGAATCTTCTGTATGATGACCACATGTTATTCTTGTTATGCAGAATCTTGACAAAATTCCACTAGTGCAGAGTCCTGTTTTGGTTATTCATGTAAGTCTTTGTCTCCAAACCTAAGCTCTACAATGCTTCTGGTGTGGCACATCTTTTTCTTAATTCAGATGGTACAAATGTGATAACTGGTCTGTTTGCATATTTAACAGAGAATGCTTTCATATTGATCACATAAATATGTGTAATAGACCTTAGTACATTCCGAAGTTTTACTCTCTCAGTTGAAGATTATCGTATGATTGGTTATTATTATGTACTGCGTTGCATTCAGTCAAAATGATCTCATGTATTTGCAGATGCATTTTCTCTAACAACGTAATGATTGCAGAGCTTTTGGGGATATATCTACATTGGTTTTGATTGTCTGTGCACTTCATGTGTCACTTATGTAGCTAAATGTATAAAATCTATAATTTTCTAGCATCGCGATATTCAGTTTGATACATTCAGTGCATCTATTTCATGTGATGGTTTTCTGTGAAATTTTATCATAGAACTTGGTCATATGGCACTATTTACGACCCAAATACTATATCGGTACTCTCATGCAAAAGATGGCGTAAAGATCCTCGTCTAGAGATATTCTTGGATGGTGAAGTTATTATTGTACACATAGTTGGAATCTTCTGTAGGCGGAAGTTGTGATAGGACACAATCTTTTAATCTTGCTATCAAATTGAGTATATGGAATTCAAACTCGCTAAATGTGAAAGTCATTTTTCTAAATGGGACTTCTGTTACCTTGAACATTATCTACAACTTTATCAATGTTTGAGATGGTTGGACTTTGTCTGATTGCAGATCCAAATTTGCCTACCTTGATATCCATTATGCTTGATAGATAAACATATGACATCCTTGATATATAAGACTTGGCCATTTTCTGATCAAACTTACTAAAGTTGACTAGTTTTACGGGGAGTCTTTCCTTTTTGATTGGTCTCAATGGCCCGACATGACAAAAAGGCATGTCATCTACGTTATTTGTCGATAAATATGCTCTTATGTTGTATCCCCAGAAATTCACCTGTTCCCATCGTGAAAAGTGTATATAAGAAGAAAATAAATTATTGCGCCAATCTGTTTTCGTATATATGTAAAATTTGATGCAATATGAAGTTGAATTCTCGATCTTTTGTTTATTTATTAAACTCGAATTGTGGCGTGCTCAGTATTGTTATGTTTCAAATTGTTGTGTTATGTTCTTTAATGTTACTTCTGTACTTACGGTATGAGCTAAAGAAGTTACTACGTATGCCATCAATAAAAGTAATCGAGTCACTGATCAATTTCTTCTTATTGATTTACTCAGAATTCTGAGCAATGTTTTATTTTTATTGTGTACAGGGTACTGCAGATGACATTGTAGATTGCTCACATGGGAAGCAACTGTGGGAGCTTAGTAAAGAGAAGTACGAACCGTTATGGGTTGAAGGCGGTAATCATTGTGATCTTGAGCTTTTCCCAGAGTACATTAAGCACTTGAAGAAATTCATACTCGCTATGGAGAAATTAGGACCGCATAATAAAAATGGATCAACCCCGGCTAAAGATCACATGAACGTCTCTGGAAACAACACAGATCAACCGAGGGCCAGCACCGACAACAGAGAACGATTGCAAAAGAGCATGGATTCTACGGAAAAAACAAAGAGTATTGAAGAACAACCTGAGAGAGCAGGAAACAACATAGATCAGTTGGACTCAACTTAGATATATTCTTCACTTTCAAAACACATCGGCACATAGGCACACATAAGCTATCTATCTTATATTCCTTTTGATTAATTAATTTTGTGAATATCAATTATATTCTGTAAAAAATCCAAACTTGCCCTTTGAATGTTGGAATGAAATCATGGCAACTTTGGAGATATGACGAGATGTGCAATATCGACTATTACAAGCCTGTGGGAAATAAGGAATGAGGATGTGGGGAGGTTAGTGCACTTAGCTAGATGTTATGAACAATTCTTTAGTTAGTGCACTTAGCTAGATGTTATGAACAATTCTTTCGTTTTGAACCGATAGCAGCATCGCGACATAGCAAGCATAACTGCTCCATAATCATATCCGACCGTGTATTGGTAAGAGTAATTTTATTCTTTGCATCGTGTACCGAGTATATATTGACGAGTTTTTGTACTTTAAACATTGAGAAACACGGGAGAAAAATTGAAAATATGTGGAGTAACGACGCATCTCAATTTCTAAGTGACCTTGTTCATAAAAAAAAAAGACTATAAACTTGATGGTTGGGTTTTGCCATTGGGCATAATAAAAAAATCGATTTGTAAAAAGGAAAAAAAAAATCCACATATGATCTCAAATTCAACTTGGAGTGACTAAAACACACGATTGTTGTAAAAAGAATATTAACTATTCCACACTTTTTTTTATACTCAAAATATCATATTATTGCCCCCGCCAATCGCCATAATGCCAAAAAAAACATCAGTCTTACAAGAATAAACTCGTGCGCAAAATACGCAGCAAATGACAGCCTATCACAAACCAAAAAAACTAAAGCTAAGAGCTACAAATAAGTTGTTGGGTCCTTCCGCATTAGAAAAAGCGCTCTTCGCTAAAAAATGTGCATTCACATTCTTGTCGCGACGAACCTAATGAAATAAGAAACCACTCCGTCCTTTAATCAATCTTCTCACATTCAAAAAGAAAACCTCAAGATGAGCATCAAATGTAGTATGATGAATCATATCGTGAATAACGTTGAGGCAATCCCCTTTAAAAATAACATTCAGACACGCAATTCCAACAAGTCGTACTCATGCAACAACCACTTCGGATGCATCCCATGCAATTACTCCCCGCAGCACCCTCATCCTCAAAAAAATGCCCCATCAAAGTTAAACATTACATTTTATTTTTGTTAAAAAAAACTCAACAAACATATAAAAAAGAAAAATGGCACTCTTTTTTTTTTTTGATAATGTGTGTACCAAACCAAATACTTGTCCCCTCTACCATTGGGCCACAATACATGGTGCATAAAGCCCAATCATGCAATTTGAAGTACAGTAAAAAAAACAGCTCTAACTAAGGTTTAATGAGGGTTTAACATTGAAGTCGGCAACTACAATAGCTTCTGAGTTCTGATATTCAAACTCCTACACACAGAATCATCTCTCCTTCCCCTAACTAACAATTTTCATGACTATTTTCAATCACTGTAATTTTTCGTCCCAAATATTATTTGTTATTTTTCTTGATTCAGTTTGATGTCCATTAGCAAAACCCCCTTTTCCATCACCATCAAGCTTGATCATTCAACTATCCCATTTAATAAACCTCCAACAATATTAGCTCTGAACCCACACAGGAATTCCACAGTTATGTGGAGAAACATCGTCAAACAGCTCACTTCAACAACCCCATTAAAGCCCCCCTCATTCTTTGCCACTACCAGGTTTCTTGTTTGTCCCCAAGATTCGATTTTTATCGAAAAATTTAATGTAAGACCGGTTTTTGAGGTGAATTTCCACTCCAATACGCGGTCTCCCGAACTGGGTTTTCGGGGAATTGGTGATGATTCAACCAGGGACGGTTTTTTTGTCGAGAAGGATATGAAATTTAGTGGGTTGTGTGCTAAAAGCTATGCTAGTGTAGCTGAGGCGATGGACGTATCGCACACTGACGTGGAGGAAGATAACAATAGTAGTAGTAGTAGTGATGATAATGTGAGTGTTTCAGCTCCTAATGAAGTTGATGAGCTGTTGAATGAGATAAGGAAAGAAGAGAGGAGGCAGTATTCTGCGCAGTGGAGACACCGGAGAATAAAAGGGATGGGTAATGATAAGTATAAGGGGCTAAGGAGGAGACAGGTGAAGAATGAGACGGAGGCGTGGGAGCAAGCGGCTAAAGAGTACCAGGAGCTTTTGAATGATATGTGTGAGCAGAAGTTGGCTCCGAATTTGCCATATATGAAGTCTTTGTTTTTAGGGTGGTTTGAGCCTTTGCATAGTAAAATTGCTCAAGAGCAGGAGTTCATTAGGACGGGGAAGTGTAAGGCGGCGTATGCCAAGTACTTTGATCTGTTGCCTGCTAATAAGATGGCGGTCATTACGATGCATAAGTTGGTGGGGTTGTTAATGACTGGGGGCGAGCATGGATGTGCTCGCGTGGTGCAGGCTGCTTGCGTTATAGGTGAAGCAATTGAGCAGGAGGTTGGTGATCTAAACTCTTGCTCATCTATTTGCTGGTAGTTGGTAAATTCATTATGGCACCATGATAGTCACTTTGAGTAGTTAGTTTTCTATTGTAAAGTGTTGCACATGGTATAATGAGTAAGGAATTCGCTTATTTACATTGTGTATCTTAGAATCAACTATCTTGGATATAAGCAAGTAAATGTTGCTGCTGGGGTTGTTCTGGAGTTCTGCCCACAAATTTCTTGGTCAACAGTAATAGCAACAAAGTATACATAATGAACTTTCTAAAAAGACTAAGAAATGATGTTACATAGATGTTAGTTGGATCTTGCCAACTCTTTGGTATTGTTTCCGGCGAAAGGCTAAATTTGGTGTACAGTTCTGTACATGACAATAATTATATTTTCTGCTTGCTTCTTTGTCAGAGGAAATATGTAGCAAACTACAGAATTTCAAATTTTACTTCTAGAGTCTTAGTAATTTTAAATTCTAATTCCATACGCTGCCTCAAATACTGCAACCAGACCCTCCTATGATCTAATTTTGCCTTTTAAACCATTTATTGTAATATTGTTGATCAAGATATATGCCTAATTTAATTTATCTGATTAATTCGTTTCCTCAACTTTTTATCTCGATTTAAACCTTCACTGTTGGGCAATGCTTATTTTCGGTATTAATATCTTGTTTATCAAAGAATTCGTTCTCATATTGCATCCAGTAATAGTTTACTTGTGTGATAATTGTCCAACATTAAAAATCTTGATACTAAACTGCGCAGTGTTGAAATGCAGCATACGATGGAAAAATGTTACTTGAACTAGGTTGATGCAGTGCACAAAGTAATTTTAGTCAGTTTGCGAGATGATTACCGTGTGGTTGTAGACTCGTTTGATCAACCATAACTAGGCCAGAGGCCGGATGTGATTCAGAATCATCAGGACTAAAGTAATTTTTTGGTGTTGAAGTTATATGTCATAACCTCACCAGAATTAACATGAAAGGACCAACCAGTTTGATGTTTAGGATAGATTGAACAGAAAGAATCTAAAGGGAACATAATGTGGTTACATTGTTATTCTGCGAAAGTTTTCTACTACGTTATGATCAGTTGAGTTCATTTTTTTTCTCCTTCTCTCTCTCTCTCTCTCTCTCTCTCTCTCTCTTGCAATTGATGGTTATGTTGGACAGAGGATGTGCACCCTTCGCTAGTTTTTGGTAATCTCTGGCACGACTTATGATGACTTCAACTAGAAATTCTTAGTGTGACAATTTTCCACGTCCTTATATTTATAAGCGCATTTTGTAATGCAAACGTGGTATTGAAGTTTGAGGTATTATGAGAACCAAAGATCACACTCTTAAATGGCATAATTAGTTTTATGATAACATGCAGAAAAATGAGTTTGGAGAGTAAATCTTTTTTGTGATGTTGCAAGGTGTCTTGCAATTATACTTCTTTGCTTCGTGTTTAGTGAAGCGGCTATAGAACGTCTTATCTTAAGTATCTTTCATATGTATCAGGTGAAAATACAAAGATTCTTAGAGGATACGAAGAAGAAGAAGATGAAAAATGAGAAACCTATAGTAAAGGAGGAGGAGGAAGATGGATCGGCTGGCGATATCCAAGAACAAGAAAAATTGCGAGAAAGAGTTACCAATTTGATGAAAAAGCAAAAGCTGCGAGCAGTGAGGCAATTGGTGAATAAACAAATTGTATTACAGCCATGGGGTCAAGACGCTAAAGCCAAGGTGTGATACTAAATCTAGTGATTGTTGCAGTGAGGTTTCAGCTCTAGAAATCTAATGATGTAATCCGTCATTTTCCTTTCTCAGGTTGGAAGCCATCTAATTGAATTGATAATACAAACTGCCTATATTCAACCTCCGGTTGATCAGTTAGCTGATGGTCCACCTGATATTCGACCTGCATTTTCACACACTCTTAGAACTGTGACAAAAGATATAAAGTAGGGTATACTCCCCTGCCTATATCAATCTGTTATTTTATTGTTTCAAATATTCAGCAGTTGTTATAGCTTATCTTTTACAGGACGACTAGCAGAAGATATGGTGTTATCCAATGTGATCCACTTGTTCGCAAAGGTCTTGAGAGGACTGTAAGCTCTTCAATTTTTTCTTTATCTTTTCTCTTAAGTTTAAACCTAGGTACGACCAAATATATTGTTTTTGTTAAATGGTTGGAAACTAATTGTCTATATATAAAAAACCAATGTTCAAGAAATTGTTGGAGATCGCTAGTAAGTTTTTAGGTCTGAGGCAAAAATGCATTGACAGATATGTGCGCAGAATACATAATAGTTCTTCACTGATAGCTATTAATTATCCCATGCATGTAAATATGATTTTATGATACATTTGTTTACAGGCCAGGCACATGGTCATCCCGTACATGCCGATGTTAGTCCCTCCGGTCAAGTGGACAGGGTACATCTTAGTAACTTGATTTCTTCTTGTTTGCATCTAATGTCATTTATTTCTTTGGTTGATTCTGTGATGTCTCAGTGGGATGTAAGTTTTTATATGATGTCTTTGCTTTTATAGTTCATCTGTGAACAAATACAACTTATTATTATGTGATAGTCTGTTTGTTGGTATATGAGTTGGAATAAGTTTTTTGGTCTGTCGAGCCAAACTGGATCCCGGACCTTGTGTATTCAAAAAAGCTTGTAAGTCTACCCTAGTCAGGTTAGACTATGTCTGGTTACTGAGATAACACTGTTTATATGGCACTAGTTCCAATTTGAGCTAAAAAGAGTCCACCTACAGACAGAACTTTTGATAGTAGTAAATAACGTACAGTGTACCTTAACTGCACTTGGCGTGCATGTCACCATTAGTTGGAACTATTATGAACCTACATACAATACCATGCAATTTAGATTGCTTGGAATAATCAGATTTTATCTAGTATTTCTCTATAGTAGTTGGCCTTTTAATAGAGGTGTGGATAAGTTACTCGTTTGCACTTTAGAAAGAATTGTTAGTTATGTTCTTTATCATGTTTATCCACCTGTTGGAGGATGATCTTCATGTTTGATATGGTGCTGTTCGTGAATTTCTATTTTGTAGTTATGACAAAGGTGCATATTTGTATTTGCCTTCATACGTGATGCGCACACATGGAGCCCGACAACAACGTGAAGCAGTTAAGAGGGCCCCTAGAGAACAATTGAAACCAATATTTGAGGTTTGGAACTTGTGAATTCTTGGTTCTAGTCAGAAAGGGATTCTGTGTTGGCTGATGGTATAACTTTAATTGCACCTTTTCTTCCAGGCACTTGATACTCTTGGAAGTACCAAATGGAGAGTGAACAAGCGAGTACTGAGCACTATTGACAGGATATGGGCTAGTGGAGGTCGTCTTGCAGACTTAGTTGACCGTAGTGATGTACGTTAAGTTGAGATCTTATCTTATTTTTGGATAAAATTTATATTATTCCACTTTATAGAGCAATCTTTTGGGGCTGTTTTGGTTAATAATTACAAAGCAGATTTTTTCTTACTTCTTTTTAAACAGATCCCTCTGCCAGAGGAACCAGATACAGAAGATGAGGCACTACTTAAGAAATGGAAGTGGAAACTTAAATCTGTCAAGAAAGAGAACGGCGAGAGACATTCACAACGGTGCGATACAGAGCTCAAACTTGCTGTAAGATCCATCTTTTCTTATTTGGTACTTCTCCTTCATCATATTTAGCAGAAAGATGGAATCTTCTTGATATTTATGTCAGGTTGCACGTAAAATGAAAGAGGAAAGGGGCTTTTATTACCCACACAACCTTGATTTTCGAGGTCGGGCATATCCCATGCATCCGCACTTAAATCATCTGGGTTCCGACATATGTAGGGGAATCTTAGAGTTTGCAGAGGGTCGACCACTTGGCAGATCAGGCTTAAGATGGCTTAAGATAAACTTGGCAACTTTATTTGCCAATGGTGTCGACAAATTATCTCATGAAGGGCGACTAGCTTTTGTCGAGAATCACCTGGATGACATATTTGATTCTGCTGATAGACCACTTGAAGGAAAGCGCTGGTGGTTGAAAGCAGAAGATCCCTTTCAGTGTTTGGCAGCATGCATTAATCTTTCCGAAGCCCTGAGAAGTCCGTCTCCTGAGACAACAATTTCTCATATTCCAGTCCACCAGGTATTTACCTTGAAGTAATGTTTTTATCAGATCTTCGCAAAATTATATTTCTACTTTATATTGTTAATTTGGTTTTCCCTGTTTCATATGTAAACCCATAGGATGGTTCCTGCAATGGCTTGCAGCACTATGCTGCTCTTGGTAGAGATAAGGTAAATTTTTTTTGCCAACTATAACCATATCGTCCTCATTGAACATGTCATGTGAAAGTCCTTGCTATCTAGACCTTAGTGTTGTAATTCACTGGGGAAGTTAGATATTGTGCATAAAAATCTTTTGGGTCAATGGGTTTAGTTAGATATATCAGATACGCCCAGAAGTTTACAGCTGTAGTGTAGCATTTCGGCAAGGAGGAGAGAGAATATGATGACAAAGAAGAAGATAGATAAGTAGATACATTAGCCCATTTGAAAGGAGGATTGGTAAGGGGGTATTTGTTATGTCATTTCCTCATTGCCCCATAAAAACTAGTAATATGTCTCCCACATGATATTTCCATTTCACTCCAAAAAAAAAAAGGCCCCATGCTTGTTCTTTCTTTTCTTTCCTGGCCTAGAAGGTTCTCAATAAGTTACATAAAAACGAGAAAACAGTTTTATTGCAATATTTGATGAAAACGTAGTGATTCTTCAATCACAGTTATTACAGAGGGTTTCTCTGCTTGCATTCGTAGTATATTTTTCTCGATTTTGCCTTACATCACTTGAAATTGGCAACTCCCTCTCATTTCAGTTAGGAGCTGAAGCTGTAAATTTGGTCGCGGGAGAAAAACCTGCTGATGTTTACTCTGGAATAGCTTCCAGGTAATTGCTCTCATATTCAGTCTAGCTTCAACCATAATTTCCCCCCTAAAGTTTTAGAACATGCAGAAGATGTTACTATGAACTGGTTGTATTTTGTAACACTTGGCAACTAATGTTTCAACAAGAATCTTGTATTATTGGACCTGTTTATCTCTTTTTGTGTAATCTGGGTACACTTCACATGGATTTTAGACTTCTCTCTTTTTACTTCCAGGGTTCTTGATATCATGAAGAAAGATGCGCAAAAGGACCCTGCGGAATTTGCTGATGCATTGCGTGCAAGATTACTAATTAATCAGGTTTGCTGTTATTGCTTGAAATTTAATTTTAATACCATCGTTGGATGTATCATGGCATAACTAGGTATATCTTTATTATTGATTAAATCTGAAGTTGGATTATTGAATTTATCCATTACTAGGGCAAATAGTTCATATACCAGTTATTAACCATCTTTATAAGTATACGTAGTTTCAGCTGATATTTCACCAGTCCCTTTGTTTTTGCTTACTGATCACTGAGGAGACTTTGCTTATTGATGACCATGTTCTATACATTCAAATGATGTTCAGGTTGATCGAAAGTTGGTTAAGCAGACAGTGATGACATCGGTGTATGGTGTAACTTATATTGGTGCACGAGATCAAATTAAGAGAAGATTAAAGGAACGTGACGTAATTGCAGATGACACAGAGGTCTTTGGTGCAGCTTGTTATGCAGCAAAAGTATGACACAATTTTGAGCCTGCAACTTTAATATGTTAACTAGTCAGTTTGTGTGGAAGTTCTCTATTATTACATTAGGCGGCCATTAAACTGTATATTTGTAACATCCATCACATAATTCTTTTTGGTTGACATGAAACCCATATTATGCATATGAGTACTATGAAGATCAAAGGGACTACTTGTATGGTTCCACCATTCACATAGGGTCTGGCATTACTTTGTTCGAACTATACTTGCTCATATAACTTCTGAATTTCTGGTGCTTGATAGGTTACCTTAACTGCACTAGAGGAGATGTTTGAGGCTGCCAGGAGCATAATGGGCTGGCTTGGAGATTGTGCAAAGGTGGATACTGTATATAGCTCAAGCAACTAGTTAGCTCACTTATTCAATTGGTTCCCCTCGCTAGAATCTTAGACCCCAACAGATTGTCTCATTCTATAGTTTGCTGTTAATTTTATAGTTTGCTGTTAATTTTCATTCTCCTCAAGTTGAATACTGAATAACCAAAAAAAAATTAACAGCTTATTGCAGCAGAGAACCAGCCGGTTCGGTGGACAACTCCACTTGGACTCCCTGTGGTTCAGCCGTACCGTAAAGTTGGAAGACATCTTGTATGAGCTGTAGCAAATACTGGAGTATTTGGTTTTAGCATTTCAGAGTGATGTTTTAACCGCACTTTTTTGATGTTCTTTGCAGGTTAAAACTTCTCTGCAGGTTTTGACTTTGTCTCGTGAAACTGAAAAGGTAGCTTCTTATTCCTTGTTCGTTGTTGGTCTTTCTAATCATAGTGCTCACATCATCCAAAGACCACACCACATATCACAAAAATTTCCCCTGCAACCTCAGGAACCATCTAAGCCACTAAAATTTTAAGCGCCTTGAACTTCTCATTTACACGGTTCTTCATTGTTCAGATGATTTGGAATAATTTATTGTAGATTAAATGCAATTGCTTAATCGGTATAAATTGATCTTTTCATTCTGCAGATTATTTTCAAAGTCACAAAATTCATTTTTTTATTCTGATCTTTTGCAGATAATGGTCAAAAGACAAAGAACAGCTTTTCCACCAAACTTCGTTCACTCACTTGATGGTTCGCATATGATGATGACTGCAATTGCCTGCAAGAAGGCAGGCTTGTACTTTGCAGGTATTTTCTGCATTTAACATGTCTCAAACCTTGAAACCTTATTATTCATCCTTGGAGTTGCATCACCCTTTAATCTGGTTGCAGGTGTTCATGATTCATATTGGACACATGCATGTGATGTTGATGCAATGAACAGCATATTACGGGAGAAATTTGTCGAACTTTACGAAACTCCAATTCTGGAAAACGTAAGCTTTCTGAAGTTTAATTTAACTAGCAACATCAGTTTCGGCATATCCAACAGCTTTAGGGTGCATACAGAGCGCGATGAAAATAAAAGAATATTGCTTCCTTTGTATATGATATATCACCGTAAGGAAAAAAATAAATTATGTGCGGGCATGGAGTTTAAGAAAAAGCAGCAATTCTTACCTCATTTGCACTGCTGCGGTTATAAGTGAACGAGGGCTTCATGTATGGTGATCTAACCATTCTTTAGTTTTGGAATTGTTCAACCTGTGTGAGATACAATTCAAGGGTTTTTTTTTTAGTAAGTGATCTTAAGGTTTTCCTTATCATTTTTCTTATACTCTATATCTAAACAGTTGTTGGAGGGGTTTGAAAAGTCCTTCCCATCGTTGTCTTTCCCAGCATTGCCTGATCGTGGGGACTTTGATCTGAGAGATGTGTTGCAATCGCCCTACTTCTTCAACTAAATGGAGCGTAAATATAGCCATATCATTCTCCTCCCATTTCACTTTTTCACTTGCATGCATTTGTTGTGGGTGTATGGCAAGTTGGAAGACACAGCCATTACGTGATTCCTTACGGTGATAATTATTGGTGCACAACAGAAGGGAAGTCATGTTGATGAATTGGCGATCATCAAAACCATGCTCAAATCTTCGACAGCGGGAATTCTTGTACAGTCAGGCAGATAAATTGTATATAGGAGCAAGAAGATGGTATATTCTAAATTCTAATTATTACTTGCAGATTAACCCTTTTTTTAGGGGGGTGGGATTTGCAAATGTATATCCTCAACAATGCATTAGGCCACATGAGTCCCTTCAGTGTATCCAGTATCAGGATTGATGTTGTAGTATACTTGTACACAGAGCTATGTACTAAACCACTGATTATACGACGTTAATGTTTTTGCAACTTTTTGTGTACGTTTATCATCATGAAGTATAAAGATTTTGAGTGTTAGGTCAGAAAGTAGACCAGTGTACTGTCGATCTGCATATTTAGAGAAATTAGAATTTGTGTGCATGGGGATCTGTGTGTAATTTTATTTTTTTTCAATTTTATCGGTTATTGAGCCTTCACATTTTGTTTATAAATCATCTTAATAAACTAATATCATCGTTTAACTTTTGTCTTAGAAGTTATATGAAGTAATTTACAAAATTAATTTCAACTTTTAACATTCCGTAAATAAAAAATTTACCAATATATTAAAAATATAAACGTGGGATCAAAATGCTTCTTTTGTAGTAGGTTGATAGCTAATGAATGTGCAATCGTTGTATGCTCATTCACTATCATTAATACACGGTGGGGATGGAGTATTGGGTGGTTATTCTTTTTAATCTCAACCATTAGTTGTACATACAACGGATGTATATAATAATTTCTCCTTCTTCTTGGATACTTGATCTCGTGCATCACATGATCACATTCTTCTTTGATTACCTTTGTTGGAAAGATTTCTTTCGATTACTGCAAAGAGATCAAAATTGGGTAGGCTAACTTCAAGCACACGTGCGTACACTGAAACATAGCACAACTTATACTTGTTCATTTACCAAATTTGCGTTGTAATTGTCCTGTATTTATATTGCATCTTGTTTGAGAACATGACAATTAAAACCAGGATATCTGTAGTCAAGACTTGAGCAGAGCTTATGCTCTGAGTGAAACTGGAAATACCTTTAGAAGCTTACGTACCATCATCCCATTAGAAAAAGAAAAGAGCACAAAACTTTGAGAGAGAGTCCAACCAATACACATCCTTGTCTTTTTCAACTCTATGCCCACAACTATAGGTAATGCATTTGAATACAACGAGACTTACCTCGAGCAAGCGCGACAAACATTCATCAGAAATTTCAGTTGATTTGCAATTCAATCAAGAACAAGGATAACACGTCAAATATATAAAGTTACCCTGTAAGAAAGACGTCCCGTAGTTAAATACAAAAGTTGTGCGTTGACAAGCAACTTCAAAGCTGACCAGAAATTAGAAGGCTCATTCAAAATGACACTAGGTATAGCACACCACGCAATAACATCTATTGCTACAAGCAGCAGATGAACAATAGTACATGTACATACAAGTACATTTCAATGTTTTTTACATTATTATTTCTGAAAATACAATAAAATACACACACGTTCCGTTTACTTCTGGAACAGCTATTCAACAATGAAGTTGAGCACGGAGTTACTACTATATTAGAACTCGGTACCTCAAACCTTAGAATCCTTGTTCCGAAACAATACAATCTCTTTTATATTATACAATCTTCTTCATATTATATTCAAACAGCATGAAAAGGCTGATAATCTCCCTCAGTGGCCAATCCAGACAAGATCATTCACGATTAGTAGATCCACCCTTCTTGAATAATGCAAAGGCATCACTGTAAATCGCTATCACGTTTGCCAAGACAGCGAGAACAACCATGAAGATAGATAAAATCCTGTCCCTTTTTGTAGATATGTCATATCGATCCCTACACCAAGAAGAGGACTCAAAGTTATTATTCCACTTTAAAAGAAATAAACAAGAGAGACAAAAGTAAAAACTCAGAAAAAGAATGGCAACAA
This sequence comes from Linaria vulgaris, assembly GCA_948329865.1. NCBI lineage: Eukaryota > Viridiplantae > Streptophyta > Magnoliopsida > Lamiales > Plantaginaceae > Linaria > Linaria vulgaris. The sequence continues at coordinate 18,072,424 of OX415250.1, read as the reverse complement.
AAAAGGAATATTGCAGTTTGTCGATTGCATTAATCTTTTGTTCTTTGTGCTAAATGCATTGCATCAAACATATCGTCATTCTGATAGATACCTATAAAACTGAAATGCTACACCAGAGAATGTTCTATTTGGGTAATCTTTTAATCACGGAGATATCAAACTAGAGAAAGAGCGTCAATCTCTTTATCATGCAGAAAAGAAACTCCCAACATGTCAGGCACGGATGAAAGTTATAACAGTGCTCCTAGGTTTACCAATGTTTTACCCAACAGTACAGCATATTTTTGTCGGTACCATAACCGGTTGTCATTGTCTTAACAAACTAAAGAAACTTGTCAAGAAAGTGTACTGTTGCTAAAATTCAAATTATTCAAATCATTTACTTACTTGAGGACAATAGCAGCTGGTAATATGAAACCAATACAAACAGCAGCCGTCGCTCCAGTGAACTGGAAAGCATCCCAGATGCTGGGAATGAAATTCGCACCCAAAAACACGACCGCAATGAGCCCAGCACTGAGTGATGCAAACCTCGTGTTGTCCGAAGTCAAAGGCCTTGCAGTTGGGAACAGGAGACCATCTAAGTTCAATCGGAGCGGATAAAACACAATAGGGAATACAAGCATCAAGTGGGCTGCATAGCTAACTCGAACAGCATCATTCAGCAATGATCCAAATGGAATTCTGAGGTCCGAGGAGAAGTTGGCAAGTACATCATCCAGTGTTTCATCGCCAAATAAGAGGAAGCCAAAGATGCTAGTCATTACATACACACTCGCGCAAAGAGTAAGAGAAGTTCTCACAACTGGCTTTATCTGACTGGCATCCTCAAGCTCATTTTCAATTGAGTGGACTGCAAAACATAGATATTTTTAGAACTGTGAACCACGGAAACTTGTTAAGTAACATAGTGGGCCGGAGAAAAACACTAGTTAGTCAAACACGTCAAAAGCCTGAAGATGACTAAAACCTCTGTCTCAGGCTTTGAGAAACAAACTTTGTAAAATATATATATATATATATATATATATATATATATATATATATTTCTATGGTAGATGCTGCTATTCTGCCAATCGAAGATGGAGATAACCAATTATATTTAAGTTCCACACCACATGATGTCAAGGGCCTCTAAAATAATTACTGGATGTTTTTCGTTGCCATCACTCAGCAAAAAAGTAAAATTTAACCGCAAATCATTTCATCAAGTTGAAAACCCTAGCAAAATGTACAAAACAGTATGTTTTTAAATATGATACTCAATTATTGTGACTCCTATACTAAGTACATCTGGTTGTATAGAGGGTAAACCCCCCTCCCCCCTGATGAAAAGCACAGAAAAACAAGGTAGTAACTGGATATGGAGAGCATACCATTGTAGTGGCAGATGTATGCAGTGACAAGAACAGGTACAACGGTAAAGAGGTTGAAGACTGACGTCAGATCGTTAACTTGAGGAAATAATCTAGGCATCATAATAGATCCATTCATCAACTTGAAGAGTGTAATCCCTACAGTAATAACAAGGAATACAACAGCCAATGCCACTGACAAAGCAGATGTGTAGCTCAATGAATCTGAAAACAAGTGAAACAAAGTTTCAGTTACTGCATATAGAGGAAGAACAAAAGATATGTAATACAAAATGCAAATTGAATATATCTGAATTACAGCATACAAAAGATACATTACTTGATGCAGTTCTATTGTACAATATAAGGGGAAACAAGTTCATCTCGCAATGGTAATTAGAGCAATTGGATAAGGAGCAAAGATTTACATAAATATAAAAAGAGTTTTTCCTCAAAGGCATTGTATGAAAGTCAATCTCATATCTATCAGGGACAATATAATTTCCATGCACCAATAGTCTACATAGGCCATCTCTTCTCATAGAAGTTCTCCTAGATGCCGATACATATATGAAACGTGACTAAACTCCATGATCATTAAATAAGTATCAAATCAATGTCACTTATACTTATATTGGAATAAATGTCAATTCTCATGCACCACAAGAGTCTAAACCAGTAGTTTCATATCAAACATTGTATTAACATTTGCCAAAACATGTATAGGGCACCACAGCTAAGCTTTTCAACCATAAATAACAAGGCACTCACCAATCCGCTTTAAGCTAGCCAATGGTGCAAATACGCCAAGTGTAGTCACAAGAAGAACAACGAATCTACTATTCCACCAGTGTACACCAAACCAACTTTCCAGGACACCAGCATGATGAATTCCATCAGATGTTGTTCCAGAAACCACATCACCTTAACCAACAAAAGCTCCATAATCAATAAATAGCTCAAGGAATCAACACAAAGCAAAGTGCCAAGTAAGATAAACACACAGTAAGAATATACATACCTATGATAATCATGTACACAATAAGCACACCAATGTTGTTGACCAACACACAGAACTGAATCCCCATCCTCCCATACTTTCCATATGCATCCCCCATCAGACCTCCATAGGAAGCTGACTTCGAAGCACGGCTAAACCGTAGCAAAAACTCAATCGAGGACTCAGTCAAGAATGCCATGAGGATAATCATAAAAATCCCAGGGATAAGTCCCAACACCTTCATGGTTGCAGGCAAGGACATGATTCCAGCACCCACAATAGTCGTGGACAGATTAAACACCGCCCCACTAAAGGAAGCTCCATTGAACTCGTCAAAACTCTCCTCCTCGTGCTTGGTGGGTAACAACGGGGTTTTCTCATCGACAACAACTTGCTTGTTCTTCCTCGACTTCTTCTCGCTCGCAGGCTTGCCACTCACAACCGTCATATTCAAATCAAATTATCTTAAAACAAGCTTTTGAGCAAAATTCCAACAGACACCGAACTTTGACTTTCTTATGCAACAAAGATCTGCGAAGAACGACCACCAATTAGCCTAGAAAACACACAGTGTATACAAGATTCCTCAAAAATTCAGATATAAGATCACACTCTAACCTGAAAATCTATATATGTTGTCAGAATTCTGTAAAAGCTAACAACTTTTGAACTATTTCAATAAATACAGAGGAACCCACAAAAGAAACAAACTGTTGTCAATGAAAATCAGTTTCTTTTTTTCAGACAAACAAAATTAAACTAACCCCACTTGAGGATAGCCTTGAAATCAACACTAAAATCCCAAATAAAATTCAACAACAAACAAAGATCAAAACTTGAATAAGAGAATTAACAAACTCTCTTACTTTTAGTTGGGACTCTTAGGAACAGAACACAACGTGTATATATAAAGCGAAAAAAGAGGGGAGAATTTACACACGCAACATTTCACACATGAGTCATGACTAGATATATACGTAATCAAAAAACAACAACAACAACAAAAATCAAGACTTACTTTTTTTTTAACACAAATGTATTTACTGTTTGGGGAAATGCCTCAATGGGGTTGATTATTCGTGGATATTTTTTTTATTTTGATTGGGGAGTAAAATAATTGAAGTAGTAGTCTTGTGTTTCCACCGATGAAACGACGACCAATGGTGTCGTTTTCGATGGAGGGATGTGAGGGGGTTCTTGTGATGTCAGGCTATTGGATTTGACATGAATTGGTAAAGAAAGAAAGAGAAAGAACCCTCCAAATTGGACATGTGAATTTTGGGTGGATGATGATGACGATGGTTGGCGTTGTAATGAACAGTAAAAAATTTGTCAAGTGGGAAACTTATGACACAAAAATGATAAATTGGTGTAATTCTTGAACTATGCTTACAATAAGGAGGCGTTGAAAAGAAAGTAAAGATTAAGTCATAGGTGCATATTATGGCATTTGGTGAGAATTATTTTTATGTCCCACCTCTTTATATTATGTAATCCACCACTATGAAGATTCGTTTTCGCTACAGCTCCGATGGGTTCTTTTAGTCAAGCGATTGCCTATGAGTCGCCGCCTCATTCTTCAACAGGCAAGCGGTAAGAGTCTTGGATCTTCCCACTGCTTGGGAACTGATTGCGGTTTTATGTTCCATTTCACTCCACGACGGAGGTTCTTTTCACCATTTTCTCACGATACTACGTCACTATCAGTCGCCTCGGAGTATTTAGCCTTGATAGGTGGTCCTCGCCAATTCACACGGAATTTCACGTGCTCCATACTACTCGGTAAGGATAGACGAATTATAATATGCCACGAATTAAGAGTCAACCGGATAACATCCATCTCGCTGGCATTTATAATACATATTAATTGTTGTGATAATGCATAAAAGCTAAAGTAGTACCCTTAACACGGGGCTACTTTAGACTATCAAATGGCTCCCACATATTATAATTATAGGGTATTTTTATATACATTCAACTTAAGATGATTGTATGTAGTTGGAACAAACAACATAAAATATAGATATAATTGTTCATTTCATCATTTTTCGTGATTTGAAGTTTAACTAACACTTTTTAGTCGATGTTGATGTAAACAGAGATGATGTAGTTTACGTTTTGTAATATAATGCCATGTTATCGCTAATACGAATGAGTCTTGTGGGTCTATTAGTCTGAAAAGATAATATGAGATTGTAATCTCAATTATTAACAGTCAAATTAATCGACCATCATATTCTCATGTAGAATGTTGTTGGTAGTTACTAAAGAATGTTTTTGAGTATTAGCTGAACAAAAAGCTATTACGAGTCATGTACAAATTAAAAGTGTTGATAGTGTTTACTTGAGCTGCATGTTTTGTAGCTCGGGTTGAATTATGGGGCTCGACCTCTTATGTGTGCCAATCTAATTAACCACATGTTTGATGAGATCATGAGTTGTTTGTTATGAATAAATCTTTTATGCATAAATGTCTTATTCGATTAATCATTGAAGGCTCGTGTTGTGATGGGTCACGTGCACATATCGTAAATAATGTTTGATAGTGCGGAGCAAACTCACATGGTGATGTGTTATTGTATCTCACAACACAATCTTTCTCATCAAGCGTAGGCCCGGGTCACCGTTGTATTTATAGTTCAGAAGCCTCCATCCCGTCCCAAACATAAGCCTCGAAAGGCATTTCAAACTTGTTCATCTCTTACACCACGAGTGGTTCTCCTTAGGCCAAATTTAATGGACGATAAGGCAGAATGGATAAAGCAAATAAGTGTTCAAAATGAGTGACATATCAACGTTTCAAGAGGCAGCGTTGATGTAGCTATAAAAGAAAGTAGGTTTGAAGGTATAATACTAATGACACCCCTAAGTTAAGGGGTTTCTTGTATTTAACCATTAAAATTATAACTTATCAACGTTCTTAGTATTGACTCATGCATGAAAAGTAATCTTCCAGAAAATTATGTTCATTTCAAAGCTTGTTGCAAATCTTGTGAATATTATGAAGCCGTTTTGAAAAGTTATATTAAAAAGAACTAACAATAGTTTGTATAATTTAAAAGATCAAAATTAACATGAACGTAAATTTTAGTCGACGCTTACCTCCTTAAAATATACCATATAATCTCATATTTTGTGGGAGTAAAATGCAAAATTCACCTTGTGTTATCTCTAATTGGCAAAAAAATCTATGTGTTATTTTTATTAACAAAAACCTCCTTGTGTTACTTGAAATTTAGCACACCGCACCCATTTGAGTTTTTGGAGTTGACTTTAAGTGAATTGACCATTCCATCCTTTTATCTTATTTCTAATTCCCAGGAAATTCTACATAGAAGTTCTTACAAATAAATTTGTTTTTAATTTTTAGATTTTAGTTTAAATAGAAAAAATCGAAAGCAACTAACAAACACCTTGATTTCCTCATTTCCATAATGAAGCGTGTAGTGCATTTTGGGGGTGTTGGGAGTTTTTTGCCTTTGACCAATTAACACACGGAGGTTTTTACTAATAAAAATAACACAAGAGTTTTTTAATTCAAAATAACACAGGGGTGGTTTTTGCATATTACTCTATTTTGTGGATATAAACGACAAAGTTGGTAGGGCAAATGCAGTTGAATAACTAAATAACTAATCCATCCGTTTTCGGCAAAGCCAAACCATTTACAGGGATCAAAATTTCCGTGCGTTTCCTCGAAAAGTACCGAAATGTTTCCGTTTTTGACTCTATCGAAACGAAAAATACACGTAGTTTCCATGTTAGCTATAACAACGATTTTTACGAATCTTTCGAAACATGCCGAAAAGTTCTCAAAATATTACGAAACGTTTCTAATTTTTAGCTGACCGAAACCTACTCCGAAACCGAAACTTTAATCCATGACCATTTACACGAGTTATTACTTAACTAGATTTCGGGCGCACGTAAGCACCACGTGCGATGTTCTGAAATTGAAACTAATTGATATAAAAACAAAGTATTTTCAAAAGAGCGAGAGTCAATTAATTTGAAAATTAAAACCGAAAGATGTGGAGAATTGAGTTTTGAATTTGATTTACCCGAATTTGTCTCTCTTTTTCTTTATTTAATTACGTAAATTATATCAAAAAAAAATCCTAAGATCGAGGAGGATTCCCAATTTAAATTTCAAAGTTAAGAAAATAGATTAAATGACACGATTTTAACCTTCTTTTTCTTTAATTAAATAGGCCAGGGGGTAAATATAAAAAACACAATTTTGATATAACAACTATTTTTTTGAGGGTAACTTCCATATGTGAGGGAAAAATGATTTTCTTTTTATATAGTAATAGATTATAATACCAAAGTTAAGTCCCCCGTGATCATCAAAAATTAAAACTCCGGCGTGTATAAGGGACTGATATTGTTGACCCTTTCTATAACTGTGCTTGAAATCGTGACCCACTAAAGCAATTAGTACAGTTTAATTTAATATGTTATATATAGGACCTGCCCTTTCCATTAGTAAGAAAAATTGTGCGCTGATTTTTCTTGGCCTTGGTTGTTAACTAGAACATAAATGCAGAAAGGCATACATAATGTCATAATAATAATAATAATAATAATAACAGTAATAATAGACAGATTATTTGCGAAATAAAAATATCAGATGGTTAGTATTTAGTCTTTACGTGCAAGCTCACAACAAATCATAAAGCACTAATTGTGGTTCCGTATTAATGATATATTGAACAGTGAATCTAATAACACAAAACTCTGTTAAATCTTAATGTTGTAAACTTGTAATAATGCCCCATCCCTCCCATTTATCCTTCATCTTATTATTTAGAAAAAGAAAAAGAAGAAAAGAAACTGTTGTTTCCTTTTTGTCATTGGTTTCTTTGTTATTTTACTATAATGAATCAAAACATTAATTTAAAGTAAAATGATGTTAAGATCGTGATTTATTTTATTTACTTTGTATTTGATGTTAAGAATAATTGCAAGCTAAATAATAAGTCGAAAATAATGAAATGACAAATTTACTATGAAATAAGTTTGGTTAGCAATTCGCAAAATATTTTCATAGTACCATCACGCCTATTTTTGTACAAAAAATTGTTGGGTATTTGAACCGCCTCAAATACCGCCCCCAGGATTTGTCCATGAGGTAATTACGAAGCAACACGAATATAATATTGACGATAGTAGCAACACAAGGATTTAACGTGGAAACTCCTTCACCGGAGAAAAACCACGGGGACCCGAGCAAAATTCACTATGTACAAAACTCGTACAATTACATAATTCTCACTCGACCCGACGACCCCGACAGATCTTTTTCACTCTCACCACTCCCTAATCTACACTCTCCCGGTGTATAAAATACTACATTGTATAATTAGAGAGAAAAGAAAAGAACTTTGAAGGGATACATTTCACTAGTGAGGACCTTTGCTATTTATAGGCAAAGAATTTGGAGAAGCCGTCAAAGGAATAGTTGGAGCCGTGAAATGAATAGTTAGAGCCGTGAAAGGAATAGTTGGAGAAGTCGTCAAAGGAATAGTTGGAGAAGTTGGCGGCTGGAAATTTCACACACAACAATCTCCCCCTCCAGCCCCAACTTTACTTAATTATTTCTTCTCTTGCTAAAAGAGGAACACGATTTATCGCTCGCCAGGATCATTCCTTGAAACGACTTTACATGTAGGAGTGAACGCTCCCCCTTGCTCAAAACTTCTCTTTCTCCGTAATCCTCTGAAGAAAGGCAAACAAACGTGGAGATATACAACACCTCCGTATACCCAATCTTTCTTCGAATAACCCTGAAGAAAGGCAAACAATCATGGAAATATCTCTTATTTCCGTATACCCGATCTTTCTTTGAATAACCCTGAAGAAAGGCAACCAAAACATAGAGATATAGCGTATCTCTGTATACTCGATCTTTCTCCGTATGACCCTGAAGAAAGGAACACAAACACTTATCTCGTTCTCCGAAAACCCATCGAGAAAGGAAACACATTCGTGGAGATATAATTATTCTCCGTACACCATCATCCCCTTTTCTCTCAACAAAAAAGGAATGGAAACGTCACTGTTTTGTTCTCTTTCTCCGACATCGCTATGGAGAAAGGTATACCCTCTGTAGGTTGAATCCTTGTGTAACCCAACCAAATCGACTTCTCTCCGACTTGAACACGCCACAAGTCATAGTTGATTTTTCCGTCAAAATTTTCCATATCCGTACCCTTGCTTCCTGACATTACTCCGGTGAGTTGGTGAATTTTCTGAGAATAGTACAAAGTAAACCCCCGGAAAGAGATAGCTCGTCTTTCCTGACAGAGTTTCAAGGCTCCCAGGTACTTGGTGGGGTCACAACGGTCCCGCTTAATAACCAATTACCTTTGACAGAACCGCCTTTACAGTACGTATTCATATTACACCACACCACAACTCCACCCCAGCAGTAACTCCACCTCCGGCAGAACCCGGGCTCTGATACCACTTGTTGGGTATTTGAACCGCCTCAAATACCGCCCCCAGGATTTGTCCATGAGGTAATTACGAAGCAACACGAATATAATATTGACGATAGTAGCAACACAAGGATTTAACGTGGAAACTCCTTCACCGGAGAAAAACCACGGGGACCCGAGCAAAATTCACTATGTACAAAACTCGTACAATTACATAATTCTCACTCGACCCGACGACCCCGACAGATCTTTTTCACTCTCACCACTCCCTAATCTACACTCTCCCGGTGTATAAAATACTACATTGTATAATTAGAGAGAAAAGAAAAGAACTTTGAAGGGATACATTTCACTAGTGAGGACCTTTGCTATTTATAGGCAAAGAATTTGGAGAAGCCGTCAAAGGAATAGTTGGAGCCGTGAAATGAATAGTTAGAGCCGTGAAAGGAATAGTTGGAGAAGTCGTCAAAGGAATAGTTGGAGAAGTTGGCGGCTGGAAATTTCACACACAACAAAAATCACCAAAGTATTTTGAATGATCATGATATATAAATTATGTTAGTACAATAAACAATTTAGACGAGTTATTACATTGAAGATTTTTTTTTTTTTTTTTACAATTCTATATAAGGCTTTCGTTGATTATTACAAGGAAGGTTACAAAAGAGAGGGTCATCATTTATCTAACTACTTTATACCTACCTTAAGTAATTATTACAGCTCTAATCTGTCAATTAACGCAACTGAACTTGCTATTTTCAATATAAATTACTAACACTAAGCCTTGTTATTAATTAAAATTAAATACTTGGGCACAAACGTGTACATCTGTAAAGTTGCTGACGCGCATTGAACAAAACACCAATTTGCTGCTCTTATTCTGAATATTTCCTCTACGATTCACATTGTTAATGTCTTAATTACTTTTAAGCATCCTTAGTTATAATAAACTATTGGGCAATAATTGTGATTTAGGTCAATAACACAAGAATTTACAAATTGTAATGATCAAGATTTGTATGCAAGTTGAGCTGGATTTTTCTGGATTTGAGCTAGTGGGCCCATGAGTATACTAGTCCACAAAAAGATGATAGGCAATTAAGCATAGATCAATAAACAAAGTTAGGCTAATTTTTTATTGTTTTATAAGAAAATAAAATCAAAATTAGGCCCACTGTGAAAAAGAAAATTGAAAAGGACGTTTTATTGGCATACGCGGCGCCACGATGTGAAAAAACGTCATAAGTTGAACTGAAATTGTCAATTCGGAAAATGTCGTTTTACTGCTAGCCGAGTCACACGGTTAGATTCGTTTGATTTTTTATGAATTTAAATCTTTTATTTGACACCTCCATTTAATAAATAGATTTAGTTATTTTACTTATTACAATTTTAAGAAAATAATTATAGAATATCATACATTTCGACAAAAGTACACTAAATCTGAGTTAGCAACACTAGAAGATACTTTATAGTTTATTAACGTCTAAGTCAAAACATTTTTTTATTAGTTTAATGAAATAAAATCATTCTCTGCGTATTTAAGTGATTCTAATACAATCGAGAATATATCCGACAAAAAGAGTAGTCATCTATTATATTATATAAATAATAATTAAGTCCATTAAAGCTTTTGAAGTGGTTTCTACAATTTTTGGAATCGTTCTACTTTCTATTAAGTAAGAATCCATCATTTTATTGATGACATATTTGAGAGAATAACCCTGCTGCCTAAGTTATTAAAGTTAGGAACTTCAGCTGTTCAGCATCTATTAGTTTAATGATGTTGATGAAGCAACTCTTAATTATGATATGTGTTGTTTGAGAAAATTATATCATTACGAGAAGACATGATGCTATATGGTAAGTGGTAACTCAAATAATGAAAACATATATTGTAGTATATTCAAGACAAAATGCCTTGCAGATGAACGGACTAGTAAAAGAAAAAAATTAATTGGTAAGGATTATAACTCTGCAACGTTTATATATACAAAAGAAGCTTAGTCCTCCTTGCACACAACACTAAACTCTAGTACATTTTTGAATTTCCATATAATACAATACATCATCGTTATACTTATCTCGAACCCCGTAGAGGAGGGAGAAACTAGTGTTTTCGCCACTTATTATTGATTTCTGTAAAGACAGCCGCCGACAACGATCCCAACAACATGATTGTCTAAACATATTGTTGTGAACAAGTATCCCACATTGGTAAGCGACGAGAGTCCTTAACACCTTATTTAAAATTGAACTCCAAATTAGTGATTTTGTTGGGCTAGCTCTATTTGAATTTGATATATATATATAATATATATTATAAGTGTATGATAAACACTTGCGGGCCTTGAGACATTAATAAAGTTCAAGACTTAGCTTGTTATAATAAATTAGTTTTCGAATATTATTTTGTTTTAATTCAAAATAAATTAGTGATGAGTTGCAACTCGTAGTATTTTATTTTTCAAATCCTGTTATGTTTAAAATCTCAAATAATTAGTGAAATAATGCAAATCTAGCCTACGAGATACAACCATTATGAATAAACATGTATGTTCATATATAACTTTTCGTGTTCTATAAATATAATGATACATATTCGTTTTTATTCACTTAACATTTTTTGCATTTTATAAATATTTCTAAAATTCTTGTTGTATCCTAGGAAGCAGGTTTTCTTAATATATAGTGAAAATATTATTTTTAAGAAAGTGTTTTCAGTTCACGCCCTCAAGAAAACTGACAAGAACAAACTATCAGATTTGTTGTTCTTTTGTGAGAAGAACTTAACTCCAGAATATAAGAGACAAATGAGAGAAAAGTAATACAATTTTTTGTTATTTCATATATGCTTCTCATACATTCTGTTTCCCTTAACTGCTATTACAACTTCATAGTATTATCCACACATGTATTAAATAAACACTAATTATATAATATACTATTTATGCATCCATATGAAAATCTTTAGTCCAACTAGGAAGCCTGATGGAACGTTTTGTCTTCTGTTCAGCAACTTTCACTGTTAATAGATCCGTATCAATACCATCTCCACTAAGAGTGGTCTTGTCCTCAAGGCCTGGCGAAGGCGCGAACTAATTCTGCCCATTCACTTGTAGGGTAGCTAATAAAGTGTGGTCACCATCGGTTTGTTCACGTAAAGACTCCAAGTCAGTTGAATCATGTCATTCAGATTCATCCGCAGCGCCCCTTTTCCAGATTACTAAGGTCTGCTCAACTTTTCTTCCGCCACGCCAAATATTCATTTTTTCCTTCGTAACTTCCAGTTTGAAAATCACTTCCCCATAATCATTCCCTTCAGGCAGCGCATAACACAACATTTGGTGGACGACCAAAAGATGGACGAAGCAAGGAGACGTGAAAAACATTATGTATCCGAGACGACGGTGGCAATTCCCGTTCATATGCGACATTCTCAATCCGCCTCAGTACCCGAAAAGGCCCGAAATATCAATGCATCATCTTATAAAAATCATGACTTTTTAGAGACTTTTGACGGTAAATACGCAACTTTACATAAACCATATCTCCTGCTTTAAATTTACAATCGGATCTATGTTTATCGGCCTACATTTTCATCATTTGTTGAGCATGGTGAAGATTAACTTTTAACTGTGTTAAGAGTTGTTCGCGGATAGTCAAAGTAGCATCAAAGGCCGCATTAGGAGTAGAACAAGTGAAATAAAGTGGAATAGCATGCGGTTTTTTTTTTCAAACAACCCTTCATAAGGAGTCATTTGAGTAGATGAGTGGACACTGGAATTATACCAGAATTGGGCTAAAGAGAGGTAGCGAGTCCATTGTTTAAGATTGTCGGAAGTAAAACATCGTAAATAAGATTCCATCGAGCGATTAACAACTTCAGTTTGACCATCAGATTCGGGGTGGTAAGCACTGCTGTAACACGACTTAGGTCCCATGAGTTTAAATAACTCATGCCAAAAAGAACTCACAAAAAGTGGATCTCGATCGAAAACAATACTTTTAGGCAGGCCATGTAAATTGTAAATCTCATTCAAGAATACATAAGCAATATACGCAGCCGTGAACTTTGCAGGGAGAGCCAAAAAGTGAGAAAACTTTGTAAAACGATCAACACTCACCCAAATGGTAGCCTTTCCATAAGAAGTAGGCAAGTGCGTAATAAAATCCATAGAAAGATCTTCCCAAACCTGATTCGAAATAGGGAGTGGATTTAGCAGCCCTTGCGGTTTACTTCTTGAATATTTCTGTTGTTGACATTCTGGGCAAGTTTTAACAAATTTGTGAACTGCATGTTTCATGTTAAGCCAATAACACGTAGCTGCCAACCGCGAGAGTGTTGCCTTGACACCCGAATGTCCCCCAATTGGGCTGCTATGGAAATCAGTGAGCAAGCTATGGCGTGAACCTTATGTCTCAGGTATATACAATTTGTTGTTATACACCAATAAGCCATCTTTTATATCAAAAAAATGCATTAGTACTGACCTTTGCTTTGAATGTTTGTCCTTCAGGCGACAAATAATATTTGTGAATATCTTGCAACCAAGGGGCAATGGGAACATACAGACCGTGAGATGCAGGCAAATTGACGCGAGAAAGTTCATCAGCCACGCAATTTTCTTTGCCAGGTTTGTATTGACCTTCATAGTCATACCCAAGTAATTTCGTTATCCACTTGACCTGATCCGGTGTGTGTATGATCTGTGTGAGAATATGTTTGAGACTTTTGTGGTCCGTATAAATAGTGAACTTACGCCCCAACAGATAATTGCGAAGTTTCTTGACTACTTTCGTAACCGCATACAATTCTTTGTTATATGCATAGTCGATCTACATGCGAGAGCTCATTTTGTGACTGAAGTAAGCAATTGGATGATCTTGTTGCGACATAGCAGCACCAACAGCCAAAGCAGATGCATCAATTGTGAGATCAAAAGGCAACTGAAAATCCAGAAGAGCAAGAACAGGTAAAGAAGTCATAATTTTATTTAATTGTTCAAATGCATGTTGTGTTGTAGTACTCCATGTAAAACTATCGAATTTTAGTAAATGAGTGAGAGGTGAGGCGAGCATAGCATAGTGGCGTACAAAACGCCAGTAATAACCAGTTAATCCCAGAAAACCATGAAGGGCCGTGAAAGATTGAGGTGTTGGCCAAGCTAAAATGGCTTTCACCTTGTCGTCATCAACTCGAACACCATCATGAGATATGACGTGCCCCAAATATTGCACCACAGAAACTCCAAACATGCACTTAGATAATTAGGCATAAAACTGGTTTTCAGTAAAATGGTAAAAACTTGCTCCAAGTGAACTAGATGATCTGGTAGGTTAGAACTGTAAATAAGTATATCATCAAAGAACACGAGCACAAAATGACGAAGAAAACCACAAAATAAATCAGTCATGACGGCTTGAAAAGTAGATGGAGCGTTAGTTAGCCCAAAAGCCATAATTAATAATTCATAGTGGCCATCAGTTGTGCGAAAGGCGGTTTTTGGTACATCATCGAGGGAAACCCGGATCTGATGATACCCAACACGCAAATCCAACTTAGAAAAAACAGAAGCACCATGTAATTCGTCCAGTAGTTCGTCAACTGTAGGTATCGGAAAGTGATCCTTCACTGTCACATCGTTTAAAGCGCGATAATCTGCACAAAACCTCCAAGTGTCGTCCTTTTTTCCAACCAATAATATGGGAGATGAATAAAAACTTGTGCTTGGTTGTATTTTGCCTTCTGTAAGCATCTCTTTTACCAATGGACTCATTATGGTTTTCTGATAATGAGGGTAATGGTAAGGTTTAACATTGATAGGATTTGTGTTTGGTAGTAAGTGACTGTGCTGGTGGACTGTTGCCATTAGTTTGGATAGGAAAAGTAAGAGTCTGGTGATTCGGTTCACAAGTAAGAGTGTGCAGTGAAGCAATTGAGTCAGTTTTTATTAAACGCTGGACTTGTTGCGGTGTTGCTTCTGAAACTCATGGGTTTAGTTGTTGGTATCATGTATAACATTGTTATCCAAGCAAACATCCTCCATATGTTCCTCAACGGAAACAAAATTATTTTCCGATTCATCCACCAAAAGAGTGAGAAACTGTAGGATTCTACATTTGTGTCCAAGAACAAATCTTTCATCACAGTTAAAACAAAAGCCTTTCTAACGTCGCTCTTGAATTTTATTTTGAGATAAACTACGTATAGGCAAGTTGCTGGGATTTTTAGGTGGTGGTAAGGGAAGTATCAATGTGGTTTGAATTGTATTGGTAGTTTGGGCTCGTTGAAATCTGTAATTATAAGGTTTTCGCCGAGAATCTTTATTTTTTTCTTCAACCAGTTTTGCTAGATCCACTGCCTCTGCAAGTGTTTGTGGTTTATGGATGGTGATCTCTTGTTGAATTTCGTGCTTTAAACTAGATATAAAACAATTTAGCGTCGCCGTAGGGGAGAGATCGATAACAAAATAGTTGATATGTTCAAATTGATCTTGATAACTCTCGACACAACCTAAATGTCTCAATTTGAATAATGATGCTTGATGATTAGTGTATGACGAAGGACCAAAATGAATTGATAGATCACATAAAAAATAAGGCCAATTAGTAAATTGTCAGTTTTCTTGCATCCACTGATAACAGTTCAACGCTCGGCCTTTCATAAAATGCAAACTTTGACTGATACGTTGATCTAACGGAATGTTATGATGAACAAAAATCTGGTCTACATGAAATGCCCACTCTAATGGTTTATCCTCATCATATAGATCACGTTGCCACTTAATAAGCTTTGGTATTTCGGTGGATTGAAAAGTAGAGTTAGGAAATGTGTTGGATGGGCTATGAACATGATAATCTGGATTAGGAGTAGGAGAATGAACATAATGACCAACTTGTACCTGATCTAACTTTTTTGTCATTTCTTCCATCTTTGCCATGATAGCATCAAACTTTGGAACTGGTTTCAACACGGTGATCAGCGAGATCTGTTTGCACTTGGCGAAGAGCACCTGCATTTTGCGCATCCTCGAAAACGACGACGGTGATTTGTGTCAGTTTAGGAGGCATAGTAGTCAATGGAAGCACCAAACTGATAAGAACAAATTATCAGATTTGTTGTTCTTTTGTGAGAAGAACTTAACTCCATAATATAAGAGACAGAGGAGAGAAAAGTAATACAAATTTTTGTTATTTCATATATGCTTCTCATACGTACTGTTCCATTACAAATAGTTGCTGACAATAACTTCCCCTAACTGCTATTACAACTGCATAGTATTATCCACACATTTATTAAATAAACACTAATCATATACTATACTATGTTTGCATCCATATGAAAATCTTTAGTCCAACTAGGAAACCCGGTGGAACATTTTGTCGTTTGTTCAGTAGCTTTCATTGTTAATTGATCCGTATCAAAAACTTAAAAATATTCAATCTCCCTTATATATTTCTCTTTCTCAATTTCTAACAGCTACACTCATGTAAATGATTATAGCATGATTAGCCCGTGATTACTGTTTATGCTAACCATTTTATATAATTGCTAACAAATATTGTCTTGATAAAATTTCACTCGTGTTTCCACAATCAAACTATGTCAATGGTTAAGGTGAGTTAAATAAACTATAAATCTCGATAAGAGAATGCGAATTGCAATATCAAAATGTAAAAAATAGTTCAAAACTTCAAATCGAGCTTATTGATTAAAATTTCGGGCAATAAAGTACGAATCTGGAGGGGCGAGATTTGGTTTTCATACGTTTTCTTTGTTACGGCTTATTGCTTGAAGAAACTTGTAAAACCTCATATATTAACTAGGGATAATTACGGTTACACCCCCTAAGGTTTGGTGTAATTATAAAAACCTCCCCCGAGGTTTGAGTAATTACAATGACCTCCCCTCTAACAAGTAATTGTAAGAATAGTTACAATTACACCCCCTAAGGTTTGGTGTAATTACAAAGATCTCCCCTCTAACTAGTAATTGTAAATGCATTTTCAACTTTGTCCTTGATCAATTGTTTAAATGAATTTAAATGTCATGTTGAAAGTACTTGATATTTTATTTAATTTCAAGAGCTTGAATGTAATATTAGATAAATTAATTACTGGAGAAAAAGTATTAAGAATACACTAAATTAATTGTATTCATTCACACATATATTTAATTTTGTTACTCATTATTTCTTGACAAAAAAATAGCCCTATTGGTGCGAGAATAAAAGATAAACCCTTATGTCATAATTGTAGAAAATATTCATTGTAATTTTAGATTATAAAATAATTTCCTTAATAATAAATATTTTAAAATATAATTTGAAAAACACTCCTAACAATTGTTTAAATGTCGAGATAACTACATTTAAAAAATTATTTTGTTAAATAATTATGTTGTAATATAAAATTACAATCAATATTTTCTACCGCTATGACATAAATGTTTATCTTTTATTCTCGCACCAACATGTTTTTCTCGTAAAGAAATATTGAGTAATATTTTTTTTATTAGAGCAATAAAATTAAATGTTTGTGAGAATAATTATAACTAATTTTGTGCATTTTTAACACTTTTTTATTCAATTATTTATTTATTATTACTTGCAAGCTCTTGAAATTAAATAAATATCAAGTATTTTCAACAAGACATTTAAATTCATTTAACCAATATAATTGATAAGGGGCAAAGTTGAAAATGCATATACAATTACTAGCTAGAAGGGAGGCCATTGCAATTATTCAAACCTTAGGGGATGTCTTTGTAATTACACCAAATCTCAGGTGGTGTAATTATAATCATCCCTTACAATTGAGGGGAGGATATTGTAATTACTTAAACCTCAGGGGAGATTTTTGTACTACACCAAACCTCAGGGGGTGTGCCTGTAATTATCCCTTGATATTTAACTATTTAAATTCATTTTTCGGCCTGCTAAAATATGGGCTTCATACTTTCATTAGCAGCCCATACAATTATTTTGGGCTTGAAATATACATGAAGCCAGCCCATTAATCGGAGCCAGAATTGCACGTGGCAACCAGGTGCAATTAGCAAGGCAGGTGGCAAAGTGAATTAGTCACGTGACATCACGTGCATCCCTGAATCGAAAGATCATCGAGCTAACTGTCTAATCTGCTCTCTAATAAATATAATCTTCAAAAAAATAAAAAAAAAACCCTCGGTGGAATCCTTTGGCACTTGCACGCGGTACGTTTTTTTTTTTTTTTGGTTCAATTCCTGATTTCTCTCGTTGTACCTTTTCATTAAATTTCGTATTAATATGCATTCATTTTCTCTCAGCATCTGATTCGATTCGTTTGGCTTACATTTTTAGGTTGTACAATACACTTTACCCGTTCGTGTTATCGTGACAAGTTTGATTTTTCCAATTGTCAAGTGCTGACGTCATAATTCTCTCAGTAAGGAGATTCTATTTTTGCAAAGTTGTAATACACATATGATGGATTAATTGTACTCTTAAGGGCTTAGGGCTCCTTGTTTGTATCAAAGAGTATATAATCGATTAACACGATGACACCACTCGACGTCAATTAATAGGGACATTTGTTGTTTTGCTTTTCCACATTTGATGATTTTGTGTTTATTTTGTATAATAGGTTTTAAGGTGGAGCTTGGAATGGGTTCCGATGCGGTTCAGGACGTGGTGTCTCCTCCTAACGGAAATGCTAGTTTAGGTGAAGCGGAGGAAGTCTCGATCAATAACGATTCGCTTGAAGTTAACTCTTCTAGCGGAGACATCACGAGGGAGCTAATTAGTGCCGCGGAATATCTAACACGTGTCGAGCTGGATTTGGCGTGTTCTTCCGAGAAGTTGGTTAATTTGGATATACTTGTTATGCACGTGGCGTCTAGGGAATTTGATTTCGAAGTGTTTTCTTCTGAGAATGGACAGGCTTTCGAGGGTTCTGCGGAGAAAGCGTTGGAATTTGATCTTTTGTATGGGTTCTTGGACTCCGAGGTCACGGGATTGGATATTTATCTGTCTGAGCTTCGAACTGAAATATCTAGTGCCAGGGAGATAATATCTTCACGCGATCATCTTGCTGAGCATTTTAAGGAAATGCAAGAAAAGTTGCTCGATTGTGAGGAATGCTTGAAGCGGTCATTTCAACAGTTGTCGGACATAAAAGCGCAGTCCTCCAACTTTAGAAGGATCTTGTTAAGTTCTTCTGGAGATGAAAAATGTACGTGCTCCCTGCGCTCTTTTGGGATATTTTATGATCATGACATATTATTTGAAATCTCTACGATTCTGTCACTATATTTGTATTGATATCCCAATTTAGTCTGCGTGAAGAGGAATTACTCCGTCTCAGCATTAATTCATTTGTGAACAACTTTTAAAATAAAAAATATTCAGGTCCACGAGTTCTTTCCCCGTATGAATGTAGTGGTTTTCGTCTGCTAAAGACAAATAACTTTTTCGATGCGTGTAATCTGTTAGTTTGGGATTCCGGCCTTCATTTGAAAAATAACGGAGCAACTTTCTTTTATAGTCTATATTTTATTTTTTCTTACTACAACACTCTTAAGGATGCTAATTTCATGAATTACAAAACTGCAAATCTTGATAGGGAAAGGCGACAAAGATCTTGGTGGTTCAGAGAGTGGTAACCTTTCAGCTTTAGACGTACAGATTAAGATGCACACTGCAGAACAACAGAGGCATGTGTTGAGAATGCTGGAGAAGTCATTGGCTCATGAGATAGATCTTGAGAAGAAGCTAATTGAGTCAAAACAAACCGAGGAAGATTTAAAAATAAGTCTACAACAGGAAGTCCTCTGTCAAGAGGAAGAAGCTGAAGATCTTTGGGAAAGAGTGTTTGAGGCAGAAAATAGTGCGGAAATTTTGTTGGGTATTTCTAAAGAACTTTTGGGGCAAATCCAGAGTGCTCAATTTAATACAAATGGTTCAGTTCAAAGGGAAAATGAGT
Organism: Linaria vulgaris; assembly: GCA_948329865.1. NCBI lineage: Eukaryota > Viridiplantae > Streptophyta > Magnoliopsida > Lamiales > Plantaginaceae > Linaria > Linaria vulgaris. Next base: position 18,052,661 of record OX415250.1, on the reverse strand, counting down.
TGAGAAGTAAACTTCAGGATCATAATGAGCAGCTGAAAGAAAGTGAAGTGAGGGCTGAGAACGCTGAAGCTGAGTGTAAACTGCTTAGAGAGTCTAACTTGGAGCTTGCGAAGGACTTGAGTCGCTCCAACAGTAGCATTGTTGATGCCACTGAGAAGGTGGAACAATTGGAGAAGCGTTTGAAGGATTCTGAAATTAAGCGACTGCATGCAGAAGCATCAGCTGAAGCTAGTCAAGAGAATCAAAATATGCTGGACTGCACAATTAAGGATATGGAAGATTTAATAGAAGACCTGAAATCTAAAGTTTCAAAGGTGGAAGCTGAGACTGAGAATGCTGAAGAGAAGTGTATCGTATTGTCAGAGGCCAATGCAGAATTAGTTGAAGAAATTAATTTTCTGAGAGGTAAAATTAAATGTATGGAGATATCTTTGCATCAGGCTGATGAATCAAAGAAGGCAACCGCAAAAGACATTAGGGTGCGGACAAAATTCATCGCAGACTTGATTATGCAATTGGCGCTTGAAAGAGAACGCCTTCATAAGCAGGTTAGTGTTTTTTTCTTATAGGACTTGAAAGCATTCTTACTGAATTTTAATGGGGTTTTTTCCATAGTATTTTCTTCTATTCTTACAAAGTTCTGTTGTATTATTTTTGTTTTTTTTTTGTTTTTAGATTTCATCATTGACCGAGGATAAGAAAGTCGCGGTGAAGTATATACAGCAGGTAAATAAGGAACCAATGGTTAAGGTGGCTGAAAGGCCCGATGTTAAAGCAGAAGCAAATATTCCCTCTGAGAAAGCTATTAGTGAAGAAACTTCGAGAGATGAGACTAATGAGGAAATATTGGAGTCTACAGTTACTAGTTATAAGGTTGGCGCTTTCTTGGCTTGTCTTAATAGTTGTTTGTTTTATATGTTTAAATTAGTAGGGATTGCATACTTTCCTTCATTTTATTTCATCTGCTCAATTTTACGAAATCATTTCTTCTCAATACAAAAGGTCAGATGCTTGAACGAATTTATAAAAGCTCCCAGATGTCTTTAAGTTGTTCAAGTCAGCCGCATGCCTGCCACAGCCACATTGGGAACTGGTTGTGCTGACCGTCTCAATGTGTCATGGATACGTTACTTCTTGTGATCAATTTGAGCCCATGTGCTCTATGAAGCTTTTATGTTGATGTAATGATTAAGATCGTGTGATAATTTAATAGGTGTTGTTGGAAGCTTTTAATTAGTAATGCGTAATATTAACAGTCTATCTCGTTTCCGACCTTAATTATTTGTATACTTAAACGTGTTACAGTATGAGTTAGTTTTCCTCATAGATGCCGTAATTAATTATTTTGATCTCCAGAATAATTTAGGCCAAATTTAAGGTTGATATGGAGAAGGAGCAAATTCATTAGATCTAATTTGGTAGGCAGCAACCAGTTTTACCAGGGTGACAGGGTCCTCGATCTAAGCTTGCTAGAGTTTATGATTATAGTTCCTTGTTATGTTAATAACTGATTTGGTAGAGTGGGACGTGCTCGTGTCATACAATATTCGTCTCTCTCTTTCTTAGCTCAACACCTGTAGTTGGAGCGAATACATGAATATATTTGTTTTGTGTGAACAACCTGCGTGACATTATACAAACTACAGCATATGAAGTCCTCTTTCGCTTTAGTCATATCTAGAAGTTTCTTAATATCTAAGTCCTCTTTCGCTTTAGTCGTATCTAGAAGTTTCTTAATATCTCCGATAAAGCATCGTCTGGTAGTTATCTTGTCAAAAGGGGCAACCCGGTGCACGAAAGCATTCCCGCAATGCGAGGGTCCGGAGAAGGGTCCCACCACAAGGGTGTATAAGGGGCAAGCCTTCCCCTGTCAAATTTGACAAGAGGCCGCTCCCAGGACTTGAACCCGTGACCTCTCGGTCACACAGCAACACCTTTACCAGTGCGCCAAGGCTTTTATAATGATTTGGATAAACATTTTGTCAGACTCTACGTTGTCAGTAAACTAATTTGTACTTGTTTCAGATGGACAATGAGCCTGGAGACTCGTTAACCGATGAAGCCAAGATGGATTCTGTTGATTCCCCCTCCAATCCAAACACCGTGAGGAATATAGATGCAACACAGCTCAGCGTCAAGTACATCCTCATGGCCATTCTAGTATTGGGGGTTCCAGCTCTTGCAGCGTTTCTATATCAGCAGTAGCGGGTCTATAATTATGATGGCAATGACCTTATTCTAGTTGTATCGCTGAAGAAAACTAGAGCCGCTTCAGTTCGATCAAAGGTTTTAGATGGATGCACTAGCTGGCTCTGCAGCGCTAATTTGTACACAGTTAGCACGAGACTGCAGGAGTGGAGGGAGCTTAATTTTTGTCAATGCTGCCACTGGTTGGAACCTTTCCTGTTGTATAATGGACGTATAGGTTCTTACAACAGCATTTTGTCAATGCCACAAAAGTTGGTTCAAATGGTTAAAGAGACAGAGACCACAAAAGTTGTTTCATGAGAAAAAATACTCATGCTTACAATTGCACGTGGAGAGTGTTGTATGGATAGAGTACAATTATCTGTTTCTTGCACGTAACATAAAACCAATTTTTTACGATACATTTATTACATTTATATCGACAGTTATTATTATATTGGACGGAAAAAGATATTAATTACTGCCGTTTTGTGACGGTACAATTAACCATTTGTCGCAATATCTCAAACTGAAATAAATCTATTATCACCACTTGCAAATGAAAATAAAAAAATGACCTAAATATCTTTTTCGGCGACCAAAAAAAAAAAACACAACAAACAAAAAATCCACATTTGATAACAGAAAAAAAAACACCTCAAATTTTGGTCTGCAACAATGGCGGAGGTCACCAATTTCCCGGCGGAGCCACCGGAAGAAGAATTCTACCACAATTCCATATCTTTGGTTCTCGATTTCGATTCCATCACGCCGCGTAACAATTCCCCTAACCGCTCCTTTCTCGACGACTACACGGCGTCGTTTCGCTTCGGATTCGACTTGAACGAAACCCTAGGGTGCGAGTACGAGGAGGAGCCTGACTGCTTCTTCTACGGAGGCGGCGAAGATGATGACGACGAGCAGATGAATTTCGTCTCAGATCTGTTCGAGTCACGTGAGACTCACGTGATCGAAGAGACGAATCTAGGGTTTGATGCCGGTATGGTGGAGGAGGAGGAAGATCCGCCGTTTGAGCTCGGGTTCGGGCCGGGTCTTAGGGTTGCGAGTATGGATTCCGAATCAGATTCCGATGAATTTGGGGTAAATACGGGGTTTGTGGAGGATAACGATGTCGACGATTTCGATAGCTTTGTGGTTGGTAATCGGGACAGCTTTCGTGTGAGTGAGAGTGTGAGGGAGGAGTTTGAATGGGAGGAGGTGAATGAAAGGATTCATTTCGAGGAGAGGGAGAATTTGGAATTTGTAACTGATCGGATCGAAGGAATATCCGTTTCCTCGGATACTTCGTCGTCCGAGGTCCGTGATTCTAGGTCGGACGAGGAATGGGAGGAGGAAGAACGGAATATCGAATGGGAAGTGCTGCAAGCTGTTGGTAATTTGGAAACAAGTCTAGGGTTTGAGAATTCCGAAGAAAACGACAACAATGGTGGTGAGGCTCCAACCCTTAGTCTACCGGAAGATTATATTTTGCAGATGGAATACGATACCCTTTTTGAGCAGTTGTTGGAGAGTGAGAGTGCTCTAAAGGGTAGTCCGCCTGCTGCGAAATCGGTGGTGGAGAATTTACCGTTGGTGGTGTTGTCAAAGAAGGAAGTGGGAGAGGATAATAGCGCAGTCGTGTGCGCGGTTTGTAAGGATGATGTTGCAGAGGGGGAGAAGGTTAATAAATTGCCTTGTTCACATTTATATCATGGGGATTGTATACGGCCTTGGCTCAAGATTAGGAACTCATGTCCCGTTTGTAGGTATGAGTTACCTACGGATGATGCAAATTATGAGAAGAGGAAGAGTGAGCCAGGTGGTAGCGGAATTGATGCTGTCTTAGTTGATGATGACCTTGATTTAAGGTCCAACTTTGAACTTTTCCTGTGAAGAGGTCGGTCGGTGGTTGCATTATTGGTTTAGAGATGATATAGTCTTTTCTTCCTGTTTTGATATTTGTGTGCGGTGAAGTTGCAAGCTTACAGTTACATGTGCATATTGGTTTGGAAGTGTTATGGATCAGTGGTTGAAATGTATGATATATTGTTCACTCTGTGGTGCCAGCATAGCTGTCCGTTTGAAAATGCTAGTAACGATCAAGTGGAAGCTTAATGCTGTTAGTTGTCTTGTTTTTTCGGTTATACTTTTGATTGAATTGGCGATGCACGTGTGAATGTTTGGTCAGGACCTGAAAACATCTTGGGGCGGAATGGTTTTGGAACTTCTTGCCCTGTGGTCAAATTCAGCAAGTGATTTGGCATCCTGAAAAAAATGTATAAATGTAGAATTGGAATAAGCTCAGGTACACCGTTTTCGATTGAGTTCTCATCCCCTAATAAATTGGGGAAAAGTATTTTTGATCGAGTCAGTGTAAACCTCTACGCTTACTTGCTGAAGGAACTAATATGCTGAAGAACAAATTGGACTTCTCACTCTTGAGGCAAGGAAATTGTCGTAGTGCATATTACTGAGGTTGTGGTAATGTTGATATTATGTTTGTTCTTTTTACTTATGAATGATCTTTATAATTCTTCTTGAACTTCATCTGTGAAAGTGGTCCAGTGTGTGGTTTAGACTTGCAATACACACGGTCTACTGATGCTTTATGACTCTTCTAATATACATATCGTACTTGTGAAGTTATAGTGGGAGATATCATATATGCTTCTATCCTTGTGCAGTTTAAGCCTCGAGAAGTTTGAACATCTGGTAGATGTTTTCGTTGTGTTCAGTTGGTCAAGCTACGTTAATGAATTCATTCTCGAATGTGTTGTTTTAGTTTTTTATTTAAATGCGTCCTTTGTGCTGTACTTTGTTGTCAATGGCTAATTCCGTTGAGCTCCTTTCAAATCTTCCATGATGTGCAGCCTGACCCACACCATCTTTCTGTTATAATCTTTATGCTTTTCCTGCCCTTCAAAGGTCATCCTTCCCTGGGCTTTTTTACTACATAATAAGTCTTTGAAGCATTAAATGGAACTATCTTTTTAGTAAAGCAATAGAGCAGTATACATGGAAAATTTCCTGTTTTTCCCCTTGATCAAGTACACTGGCATAGCCTACTTCAGATTTGTTAGTATCCTGAAGTTATCGGTTCTGTTCGTTATATGGCCTTAGATAGCAGGAATGCATGAATTCTTAATCAGTTCTATCAAGAATCCTCAAAAACCTCAAAAGCAGTGCTTCTTATGAGTTTCATATTTATAGAGGGTTCTTGGGAAAATTATGTGTTACTTATATCAGTATATGTTGTTATAAATAATACATGCATGTGGCCTGCCTTTGTGGAAATTGTAGTACCTATATTTAGACTTGCTATTTAGCATATTAATAATAGTTATTATAAATACTATTTAAATAGTGTTTGATGTTTCTTTTTAATAAAATGAGCTAAACCTGATGAAGAAAGATAACAATTCACAAGTGATATTACTATTATTTGCACTTCTTTTCCTGAGTCCTTTTTAATATGTTATTATAAATCTCAATAGTTTTAGTTTTTCTATAACACGTTATCAGCACGAAAGTGCTCGCTCAAATATATTTCCTTAATCATTTTTCCTATGCACAATATATCCTTACTCTCCAAAGTAAAAAACAAAATTTAGTATAAACCCAAAACATTCATATTATTCAATGAATCATTCGCCAAAAAATTAGTATAAATCCAAAACGAAGATTCAGTGTTTCAAAATTCAGTTCCAGTCTTTGAAGAAAACGTTCAACGTTAAAAGGTACGAAATTTTATATTTACTTATTCATCTATCTCTATTATTATAGACAAAGCAGACTACCGCTTATGTATAATTTTATGATTAGATGAAAATTCTCTTTATAATTTTACTGTCATCTAACTCTAATACAAACACTAATTTTAACTTTCGTTGATGCTTGAGTTAACTCCAAGCTAAAAACAAAAGTTGACAAGTTATTATTATAGAAGGTTATACCTCCTATTATATTGCTTATTTTATTCCATAAGTCCATTAAAGTTTTTACATAGTAATGTGACGGAAAATATATGTTTTTACTTATCGTAATATTATTTCATATGCCCCTTAAAATATCACTAATGCGGCGGAAATTATTTTACATATTATTACAATTAACTTTTGTTGTTAAATTATTAAAGATATTACCGTTCATAAAACATGCAAAAAAAAATGATTGTTTTTCTGACGGCTATAAACAGCTACTTACAAATATTTTTTCTTTATAAATACACAAATTTCATAATACAAACTCTACACAAAATTTCACAGTATTTCTCTCATCTTGCAAAATGATCTTGCGACAACAACGATCTTGACCCTCATTTACCTTTCAATTTTTATTTTGATGCTAGTAGATGAGGACACTCCTATGTTTCTCCCTATGATATTTCTCCATTTTATCATTATAATATTCGAGTTCAAGATTTAGCTAAAGATGAGATAATTTCATTGTTTTATTGTAATAATTGTGCTTCTATGATTATGTGTTAAATAAAATGCCCCGATCCTAATTATTTGTTCTTAGTTATGTATTTAGCTAGCAAAATGTCTAACCTCACGAGTACAGTTAGTTGTATACTCAATATCACTGGCACAAATTATGGACAATGGAAATCTGATACCAAGTTGTATTTCAGAGCAAAGGGTATCGTTGAAACTCTTGCTGCAGTAAATACAAATACGCATCCAAAAAAATGTGAGGCTGTGATCTATATGAGAAAACATTTAGATGAAACCTTAAAGAGAGAATATCACGATGTTATCGATCCTCATGAATTATGGACAAACCTACTCGGAAGATATGACCATCAAAATGAAACCATGTTGCCAAAATGCACCGATGATTGGAACAATTTAAGGTTCCAAGATTTTGAAACTGTAAGCGCATACAACTCCGCGCTTATGGAGATTCGTTCAGATTTAATTTAATGTGGGAAAAAGCTTACTGATAGAGAAACGATAGAGAAAATATTTTCTACTTTCCATGTGTCCATGATAAATGTTCAACAACAATACAAATTGCTGAGTATTTCAAAATATCACGACTTACAACAAAGGTTGTTAATGGCAGAAAGTTACAATAACTTATTGATGAAAAATCATCAATCTCGTCCTCCTGGAGCACATACATTACCTGAGGCAAATGCCATTAACTTTTCAAACTCCTATGGACGAGGTAACAATGAAAATGCCAATCGAGGTCGTGATCGTGGTCGTGGTCAAGGTAGCGGTGGTCATAGAGGAGGATATGGCTATAGAGATGGATGCGGTAAAAGAGGTGGTTGTGGTCGAGGAGGTTTTCACAATCCCTAGCATATCAATACATTTTTTTAAGAATAACCATCAGAACAAAGAAAAACATAAAAACTCTCAAGGTTATTGTTTTAAATGTGGAATGAAAGGGTATTGGACCAACACATATCGTACAACAAAACATCTCTGTAAGATGTATCAAGAAAGTTTGAATGGTAAAGAAAAGAATGTTAACATTGTCGAAAAAAATCCAAATGATGATTCCACCTTCATGGAGGCGACATATTTTACTGATGACTATGATGTTCATTTGGATTAATATGTGTTATGTGATCTTCTGGCTGAATATGCTTAGTGTGATTTATGTTTAAGTTGTATTATCTGCTTCATGCATTTCTGTTGTGTGTTTTTAATAAAATAATATATTTTCACACATATATATATACCATGTTTATTGCAATATTTGTTTTAATATTGTTTATTTGAACTGAAGCATGATGTGTAGCATACTGGTGATTTCTGCCTACTTGACTGTTGTACAACTCATACAATTCTCACAAGTAAAAAATATTTTACATATTTTAGAACCCTCAAAATTTGAAGTCGGTACAATAGGAGGTCCTATTAAATTGATTGAAGGATCTGCTAGAGCTGCTTTTACTTTACCAAATGGAACAAAGTTTATCATCAATGATGACTTATTTGCCTCAAAGTCCAGAAGGAATTTATTGAGTTTTAAAGATATATATCGTCATGGATATTATACTGAGTCAATGATTGTGAATAACGCTAAATCTATTTTCAATACTAAGAATATGCCAAGAAAGAAATATTTCCTTGAAAAACTACCATATATCTCATCAGGGTTGCATTATACATATATTAATGAAATCGAATCAAATATGGTAGTCAGTGAAAATCCAGAATTATTGACTCTATGGCATGACCGACTAGGTCATCCTGGTTCAACAATGATGCGAAGGATAATTGAAACTACACATGAACATTCATTAAAAGGATTCAAACTCAATCTGAGCAACAATAGTCCATGTGGAGCATTGGAGAACTAATTATAAAACATTCACCAATTAAAATTAAGAAAAAATTATCCACATTTCTTGAAAGAATTCAAGGTGATATATGTGGACATATTCATCCATAATGTAGACAATTTCAATATCTTATGGTATTAACCCTTCCCCGGACCCTCGCAATGCACATATGCTTTTGTGCACCGGACTGCCTTTTTTTTTAATTGATGCCTCAAGTCGATGGTCACATGTTTGTCTATTATCTACTCGCAATATGGCATTTGCGAGATTTTTAGCTCAAATAATTAAACAAGAGCTCAATTTCCTGACTATACGATCAAGAAAGTCAGACTTGACAATGCTGGTGAATTCACATCTCAAGCTTTCAATGGTTATTGTATGTCAACTGTAATTACGGTTGAACATAGTGTTGCACATGTACATACTCAAAATGGTTTAGCCGAATCATTAATTAAACGTCTTAATTAATTGCTAGGCCATTGTTGATGAAAGCTAAATTGCCAAGTTCTCTATGGGGTCATGCAATTTTACATGGTGCATCACTAATTAGCATTAGACCAAGCTCGTATCATGAACACTTCCCATTACAACTTGCTTTTGTTCATGAACCTAATACTTTCCATATAAAGATTTTTGGTTGTGCGGTTTATGTTCCAGTTGCACGACTAAACCGAACAGAAATGAGACCACAAAGAAGGTTGGGAGTATATGTTGGATTATACATACCATCAATAATCAGATATCTTGAGCCTGTAACAAGTGATGTCTATACGACACGTTTTGCCGATTGCCATTTTAATGAGGCAAATTTTCCAACCTTAGGGGGAGAAAAGAAGCAGTTGGAAAAGGATATACCATGGTATAATCCATCTTTGACAAGCTTTGATACGCTAACAAAGTAATGTGATTTGGAAGTAAAGAAAATTTTGCATTTACAAGCTATTGCAAATCAATTACCCGATCCATTTACTACATAAGCAGGATAACAAAACCACATATACCAGCTACAAATGCTCCTATTCATATTGTAATTCCAAAAGAAACATCAAATGATGATATCTTTGATATATCTAAGAAACGTGGGCGCCCTGCTGGCTCAAAGGACAAAAATCCTCGAAAAAAAGAGCATCAAAATTTAATGATCCTATTATTGAGGAATCTATGCCTGATGAGTCGCAACATGTGACATATGAGATACCTCAAGAAGTTATCCAGTCAGATCCTATAAATAAAGAGAACTTTGAAATCTCTATAAATTATGTTAATACATGAATGGTATGGGATCAAGATGAGATGGAAAATATGGATGAAATATTTTCATATTGTGAACGAAAATGATGATCCTGAACCCACATCTATAATTGAATGCCAAAATAGGAATGATTGGAATAACTGAAAAAATGCTATTCAAGTTGAATTAGATTCGCTTAATAATCGGAAGATATTTGGATCCATTGTTCTCACACCGAAGAGTGTGAATCCCTGTAGGGTTCGAATGGGTCTTCGTTCGCAAACTAAATGAGAAAAATAAATTGTGAGGTACAAAGCTCGCCTTGTCGCATAAGGTATTTCTCAAAAACCTGGAATCGATCATGAAGAAACGTATTCTCATGTAATGGATCCGATTACATTTCGATTCTTGATCAGTCTAGCAGTCTATGAATATCTAAACATGCATCTCATAGATGTTGTCACCGCTTATCTCTATGGATCACTTGATAATGACATTTACATGAATGTCCCTGATGGACTTAAATTAACTGCAACATCAAGTTCCAAACCTAGAGAAATGTACTCAATTAAATTGCAAATATCATTATATGGGCTAAAGCAACTAGGTAGCATGTGGTACAATCGTTTGAGTTAATTTATTGAAAGAAGGATATATAAATAATTCTGTGTGTCCATGCGTTTTTATTAAGAAAACATCATCTGGTTTTACAATTATTGCGGTTTATGTAGATGATTTAAATATCATTGGCACTGACAAAGAAATTCATTCAACAATGAATTATTTAAATGATGGATTTGAAGTGAAAGATCTTGGAAAGACTAAATATTGTCTTGGTTTGCAAATTGAGCATGTTAAAAATGGAATACTTGTACATCAATCTAATTATACTAAAAAGATATTGAAACGTTTTAACATGGATAAAGCAACACATTTGAACCATCCTATGATTGCAAGATCATTAACCATAGATAAAGATCCATTTCGTCCTTGTGAAGAAAATGAAGAAATTCTTGGTTCTGAAGTTCAGTATTTAAGTGCTATTGGAGCTTTAATGTATCTAGCTAATTGTCCTAGACCTGATATATCATTTACCGTGAATTTATTAGCCAGATTTAGCTCATCACCTACAAAAAAGGCACTGGAAAGGAATTAAACATTTATTCCGCTATCTGCAAGGAACTGTGGATCTTGGTCTATATCCTAACAATGCAGAACAAGAATTGATTGGTTATGCAGATGCAGGTTTCCTATTAGACCCACATAAATCCAAATCTCAAACTGGATATGTATTCACGTATGGACGCATTGTAATTTGATGGCGTTCTAAAAAACATACACTTGTTGCAACATCATCGAATCATGCTGAGATTATTGCACTCCATGAAGCAAGCATGGAATGTATATGGTTACGATCAATGACACATCATATAAGAAGTATATCTGGCTTACCAATTAAAAAGGATCCTACAACATTATACGAAGACAACTCTGCATGTATTACACATATGAAAGAAGGCTATGTCAAGAGTGATCGAACCAAACACATACACCCGAAATATTTTGCCTACACTGAGGAACTCGAGAAGAACAAAGAAATTAATATCCAATATGTTCAATAATGTGACAATATGGCAGATCTCTTTACAAATGCACTCCCTACTGTAACTTTTAAGAAACATGTTCAAAGTATTGAGATGCGTCACCTACGAGACTTTTGAAGAATTAGAGATGCCAACTTGAGGAGAGTTCACACGGCTGCACTCTTTTTCCCTTATTAAGGTTTTTTATCCCACTTGATTTTTCCTTATAAGGTTTTTAACGAGGCAGCATAAGACGTGTGTAGAAGACGGATCATGTACATTACAAAATTTTCAAACGGCCAAGGGGGAGTGTTATAAATAATACATACATGTGGCCTTTTGTTGTACCTATATTTAGACTTACTAAAATCTGAGGTTAATGTTTTCCAAATCTAAGGTTACACTCGACTCTCGCATATGACATGTTCAATAAGTTATAGTCCTATCTGAAGACAAAACAAACTCCAAGTTTTTTTTTGGAAGGGGAAATTGCCAACTTTCATAACCAATAGCCAAAACATCGGCAAAATGTGTCAAAACAGAACTACAATTGAAGCATCAAACAAAAAATGCAAGAATAAAAAACTCAGCTGCTACAGTTTAACCAAAATCATTATCAAAACGAATTAGTTTTGCCGTTCACGCGAGAAGATGGAGCCTCCTGTCATCTTCCCGTGCAATCCACTTGAAAGTTCAATTGTGCCGTGATGCCCAAAGAGATCGGATATTGCAAATCAGATTCCCGTGATCTCCATTCGTGTCCACCTTTTTTACTCGTAACTCATTCTCTATGGTGAATCTTTTCTGCTTAATATTCTGCCTAATCTATTTATAACAGGGATTCTTCCTCCACACTGTTTTCTCCATCAATCTAAAATTTCTCTTGTCATTTTCTTTTTTTTTTCTTTTGTTAGTCCCAACGAAAGAAATATTGTGGATAACGTCTAGACAACCACATTTGAATTGAAAACCACGTTATGCCAATTTTCATTCCCCGAATGTTGTGTAGCTATTAATGACGCTAGCATCTCAGCATTACGAGCTCCCAAGTTCCCCGCCCTCTGCAGTTGGATACGACTCACCTTAATCCCTTGTGAATCGACCACCCACACCCCAATACCAATTTCATCACCCTCTTCAAAGACCGCTGTGTCAAAATGGATTCTCCACCACGGGTCTGGGAGAATGGTTACGTTGTAATGATACTACATTCTGGTCCACATCCGTATGCTTCCACCTCATGCTCCAAAACTCCATTTGATCACGCACAAAAGCCACAATATCGGCAGGTTGGGAAGCTTTCTCGCATGCCATGACACAGTTTCTATCTCCCCATAAGGCCCAATGTGTCGTCATTACTAGACCAAACTCACCAGCACCCCTCAATATCCTCATCGCTGCGCATCAAAATCGAGCCCAGAAAAAATAATGAAGCCCAAACCTGTCTTACCACATGACACGTTATTAAGATATGCCGAAAGTCCTCCTCACCACACGCGCACACCGGACAATCTGTTTCATACTTAATATGCCTTCGCACCAATAATACACGAGTAGGAAGAATATTTTGGCAAACACGCCAACTACATAAGTTTGGTTTGGCAGGTAATTTTGGTATTCAAATAAAATTCCAATCTCTATCAACACTCGAGCTCACCTCCCCATCAACGTTCTTTCTAGTAAACCATGAGAGAGAATATGATGATATGCACTTTTAACCGAGAATAAACCCTGTTAACGGTTATTTATTTTTGAGGTATTTAGGAGTTGATTTTAACGCCTTGCCTGAGTTTGAAGAAAATGTAATCATTTTTTCTCTCCCAAAAAGTCTGTCCCTTTATTCTCAATCTTTTCCCCCTTTTATAGGGGTTAGTTCTCGTACAAGTGGGGTATCCCCTTTTGATAAGTGTTTTATGCATGCATATAAGAGTTTGGTGTTTGCTTCTCGCTCATACAACTGTCTCCGAGGAGGCTGACATAGCTTCCTAGAGTTGCCGCCTTCGGGTTCTTGATGCCATGTGTTTCTCATGTGCTGAGTTAATCCTTTCTTCGGTCTTATAGATTTTGGGGGGTGAGGACATGACGTGTACTGTTCTTTTGCTCCGATGCCATTTTTCCGATGGGTAGACCTCGAGAGGGAAGATTATTTGGAGAGTTTTTTGAGAGGTCCAGATGTGCCTTTTACGGGGTATCGGGATGTGAGGGGATGAGTCTTGGGCAGTATCTTTGATAAGGTAAGTGCTGGAGCATCGTATCTTTGGGGGATATTCGTGAAGTTATTTAAAACCTCCGATACCTTACGTGGGATCTGTACTTTGTGAGATACTTATCGTGATTTGAATAGGGCACCGTTTTTCTGTTATCGAGAAGAATATGTAAGTCTACCGATACCGGGTAGGTCTTCGTGATGCTTCGAGGGCATCGTGAAGGGAAAGTGGGGATTTGAAAAAAGTCTAGAGTTAACACTACCCCTCCCCCCAATTCATATTGCTCTCTTTTAGAGGCAAGAGGAATTTCTCTTTCCTTCTTGGAGAGTGTATCGAGAAGAGATATGTTACCGTTATCCTACTGATAGGCTTTAGCTTTTGCCCATTATACCTATATATATATATATATATTCTTCCCCTTTTATTTGTTATTATTATTATATATATCTTTTTTTTTTCTTTGTGATGTGGCACCATTAAGGCCACATTCCTGGGAAGCGGCGGCATAACATATGTCCACGTCTCTTGGAATTGGCGGCATAACGATCCAAATTTTCTGGATTCCGTGTCAATGAATGTGGTGTCGGAGCCTTTTGGATTCCGTGCCAATGAATATGGCGTTGTGGGGGCACTTAATGAGGGTAGTGGGTAATTAAAACCCGTTAATACCTAGGGTTACAAATACCCCCGACCTCCTTTCTTTTTCCCACACTTAGCAAATTCTCAAGCCTTTCTTCTCTCGAAGCAACCTTACTCTCTTTTTGCGATTTTGCATTTCTTCTAAGTTCTCAACTTTCTTCAATGGCTTCACTTTCCACCAACGACTTGATCCCCCTATGGTGACATGAGTCTCTGCTCCGGTTTTTTGGAAGCGAAGTGCCGTGGTGATGACGGAGGCGGGTGGTAGTGGGAGTGGCAAAAAGACGAAGAAGTCCCGGAAGGCTTCCGATAAGGGTGGGGCCCTGAGGCACACCCAAAAGGTAGATGTCACTGCAAACACTGCCACTCATGACGAGGTGCAGAAACTCTACACGGATTTTGGGGTATCGAGTCGGAGCGTGACGTTGGTGATTCCGAGGGCTGATCAAAGGGGTAACGCGCCCCCAGCTCACCACCTCACGATATACTATTCTCATGTAAGGGCTGGGCTGCGGTCTTTCTTCCCTCTATTTTTCGATGAAATATGTAAGTTTTGTGACGTATGCCCGAGCCAGCTCACCCCCAACTCCTTCAGCGCGCTATCGTTATTCGTCTTCTGGTGTCTTCTCAAAGGGATAGAGTACACGAAAGAGAGGCTCTTTGCCATCTTCAAGTTGAAGATATCCCCGGAGAAGCTCCCTTCTACTGTTTCGGGCATCGGGTCAAGGGTGATCGTATTTCCGAGGGGAATGTAAGCTCACACAGTACATGGAAGAACAAGTTCTTCTATGTTCGACCCACTGTAGGGGAATGAGATATGCCATATACCTGGAAGGAGCCCCAATTCCCCGAGCGAGTCATGGATGATACCTTGGTTTTTTCACCGGTGTTCGCGGCGAAGGCGTTGGTGGAATTGGCTAAGTTTGCGGATCTCTATCAGACTACGAGGTTGAGGCATATTGCTCATTTGGACAGGATGGAGAAGCCTTTGGCTATCCCCGAGGGCCATGTTGCTTCTTTTGGTAAGTTTTACATACCCTATTCCTTAGCTATTTTTGATTTCGTTGTGCTTGCTTTGCCGAAATTTGATATTCTTTTGTTTTCCTACAGCGGGGGATTAAAGCCTTATATGGTTGAGGGTGCCGATCTTTATGGTAGTCCGAGGGCGTCCGAGGGTGTTGAAGCCATAGAGAACGTATCGGCATTGGGGGATAACGGGGTCCCCGATACTGCTGAGGTCCCTATCGAACGAATGCAAACCCGATCCTCTGCTTCAATTGCCCTATCTCGGTCATCAAGTGGAACGTCAGACTCACCCGAGGAGAGGGGTCCGGACGCGAGTTCGATGGATACTACCGTCATCGCCTTTACTATAGAGGGGCTGGCGATGACGTAGGGGTAGATGGGGTCACTTTGCCTCCTCTTTCTGTCACCCCAACTATTCCCACCACCAGTCCTGCTGTTGGTTCTTCGGTTGGCCAGTCGGAGTACATTAACATTTCTTCATCAGATAAGTCCGCGACTTCTTTAGAGACGACAAACCTTCTTTCGTTGATGTCATTGGCGATAACTCTTGGTCCCTCCATTGCCAACATTTTGTTGGGGTCTGTAGTTACCCCTTCACGGGTTCTTGGGAGGTATCCATCCTTAGATAGTTTTTGGAGAGTTACCTGAGGCACTCCTTACTAAAGGAATGTCAACTTATTTATGCAGATAAGGGAAAAGCTCCGATGGTTTTAGATAAAGGAGCATCCCTGTTGGACGATGCCTTTAACCTAGGTATACTTTCGAACCTTGGTTGTCTATTGATTTAATATATGAGGGATAACATACTTACGCGTGTATGGTCTGTGCGCATGGGGGGGGTGCTTAACTTTGTTGGATATTCTCTTCTCCCGGCCTCCGATAGCGCACCCTCAGACCCTCTGGGAAGGGCTACATTTCTTCAGGAGGAGCTAATGTCTATGGCTCCGGCATTTACTGACTCCGGGCCTCAAGGTTTCTTTGCTGCAATTCTGTTTGATAGACCCAATATTACGCAGGTCCCCCTATCGGGCGGGGTGTCCTTGGGAGCGCCTTCTTCTTCCGGTCTTCCTACTTCGGGTCAGGTACCCGGCACGGAGGGAGTGGAGGCTGCTCTCGGAACAATATTCCGTCTTTTTACTTCTACCAACGCATTGCCTATGGATGGATGGCAGTTTATGCAGACTTACCTCAACTGGATGGCTCTAATGGTAAGTTATTTCTCTTTTTGTTCATCTTTCTGAAGCGTCCTTAGGTCCATTTTTCATACTTTGATTTTGTTCTTAGGAGCTTAAAGTGCTTCTCGTTGTCTTACTTGAGGTTGGGAAGCTGCGGGACAATGCTGTCGCGGCAGATGAGAGATTCCAGAAAGTAGAGGAGGACAATAAGGCCTTAAGGGAGAAAGTAGAGAAGTACGAGTTGGCTTGGAGGAAGGTCACTCGGAGGATGCAAGAGTTGGAGACTGAGAACAAGCGCCTTCAGTCTTCGGCATCGAAGTTGGGGGCCTCGAGGATGGTTCTGAAGGGAATGGTTGAGTTTTTGGAGGCGAAGAAGGCGGTCGGGGCATCCAGGGAGGCTGAGCTGGAGAAGAGTTTGTCTCAGACCCTTTTTCGAGTGGATGCTTTAAGGAGGAGTTAGCAAAAACTCCCATATCTGGGGGGGGGGGGGGGGCATCTCTCTAGAAGATTTGCAACAGAATTTGGACACCGCTGTCAAACTTACTCAAGAGGATACCCTTAAGCAGTGGCATGCCGATTTCGTTCGAAAGAATCATGGGTATCTTATTGGCCACGTATTGTGGGGCTTCCTTCAATGCTTCACCCAAGTGAGGAAGAAGATAGGCCCCGGAGTTGATCCCTGCCAGATAAACCTTCTGGAGATGAAGAGACCTTCCTTGGAGCATGCTTATGCTATCTTCGAGAATCATAGTTCTCACTTTTCTCCTTCTCCAATGGCTCCTGCTAGGATTTCTGTCGCCGCCATCCTTCCAAGGCCTGCTACTTCTGGCAGAGCATCCCCGTTGCCGCCGCCCCCGATAGTTCTGACTGCGGGTCCATCGGATGCTTCCCCTGCTACCCCTTCTACCACAACGCCACCTTCCATCACTTAGAATTTGCTTTTTAGATGCTTTTCCATTCATTTCTTGTAATAGCCCTGTTTAGTCGTTTTCTGCTCTTGACTTTTAGTGTAGCCATGATATTTGAACTTGTACTTTGTGAGCTCCTTTGATTTTAATGAAGTTTGTCCTTTTGCTCACATCATCTCTTGTTTATATATGTTTGACTTGATTGAAGTAAATGTGTTTCTGACACTCTTGGGGACTTGCGTTCATTTCTTTAATTTTTGAGATAACCTTAAAACTTTTGACTCTATCTTGGAGATTTTAAGATAGTAGATGCGTGCCTTCTTCCACTCGTTGCTTGAATGACAAGAAGGAATATTTTTGCACAACTTTCGTTGAAAGGGAACTCTTGTCCTTTTGTTTCCTTTGTTACCTTTGCACTAGATTGACTAAAGAGATATCTTACTTTATTGACAAAGTGGAAGTAGATTATGACTCCGCCTCGCTCCTCTCGTTCACAAGGCAACTTATTTCCCCTTCGGAGATCCCCATCGGTACACACGGTAGGGTTTCTCTCGTAGGGTTCCGGGAGGACTGAAATCTGTGGTTGTTTCGGGTCCGGTCCTTTAATTGGGTGTGGGTTCTCTGCCTATCGGAGGAGGCGGCGCCCCTGATGTAGCCTCCGCTTCTGATTTTAGGGGGAACGCGGTGAATGTGGTCGAAGAATGTGCACCGCTCTCCTTCAACACATGGACCCAGGTCGGGGGAGGTGAGCATGTGGGAGTATCGACGGGGGTGGAGCTGTTCCCCGGAATTGCTCCCGATGTGGCTTTTTGAATAGGTTAGACTGTACCACACTGAATACCCTTCCCTTGTATTCTCTGCAAGACCTGGCTTGCAAGGATCTTTGTGAGGTATAATTCTTCTCTTCTGCTTTTCTTAGAATAGCATAATCCTTGGTGCCTTACTCGCTTTCTCCTTACATCTATTCATGGTTATCAACGTTGTGGGTTCCCAGAGGGACCAAGCATCGTCCAAGACGGAACTGATATACCGTCATAGGGACTATTTAGAGAGGGATCTACTTTTAGCTAGAAAAAAGATAGAGGAGCTTGAGACTGATCGTAAAGCGGTACAAGACATCCATGATGGAGCGTTGAAGAATTTGGTGGAGAAATCGTGGGACTTGGAACGATGTCTTGTGCTGGAGAGGGCACGGGTGGTTTGCTTGGAAGAGAGGATGGAAGACCTTCACGATCCGCTTTGTACTTTGGAAGAATTCCTTTCTGTGGCTTCCGCGGAGAAGGACGCGACGCATCAGAAGATAGCTGAGGTGAAAAGGAGGCACGAGGTAGCTCTGGTGTTAGCTCGTGCTCAAGCGGTTATGGATATATATAACTCCCCCACCTCTTGAGATTTACTCCGAGAGGAGTTTCGGGACATGGTACGTATCGGGTGTAATCTATGTCAGGAGGCTGTGCGGTCCTTGCCCGAGTTTCCTGCGATTGCTGTTATCCCTAACCTGAATATCGTGCAGACGTTCCCGGATACCTCTTTGGTCTTTTCCTCAGAGGCCATGCCAGCCTCTGAGGATTTGGTGGTGCCGTCCGTGGATATTGTCGATCCGATGGACCTGACTCAGCAGCGTTGGTTGATCCGGGAGGGGAAGCGTCCAACGAAGGACCTTTGAATATATCCCCATTTTTTCGTTTCGTTTGTGTGTATAAACTTATGTAAAAATGGTTTAACTAGCTTCCTACGATATCTTTTTGTTTGTAGATAGATGATATCGTGGGGGTAAGGTTGCCCATTGTCCGCTTGAGACTATGATTTTGCAATAGCAACACTATTTCCCTTTTGGCAATATAAGAATCATCTACCGTAAACATTGTTTTATTTATATATGAAAGTGCAGGGTTTTCTGGAATCAATGTTAGACGATGCAATGTTAGACGATGTTGGGTCAACATTGAGGATAACATTGAAACCCGAGAGTCTATGCGAAAACCGTTCTTCAGTTGCCAAATTTGAGTTTTGCCTTTATTCACCTATTAATCAAGTTCCACGGTTTTGGTTGTTTATGTTTATGTCCAGGAAGGTATCTTAATCATAAGGAAGAGTTATGGAAGATTCCTTACTTGAAGTTTCTATAATTCAAGCTAAGTTGAACAAGTCAACTCAATACGGTTTCAAAATAAGGAAACAATATTGGCGGTTCTTTGCAATGCAATTCTTTCCAGGATTCTCTGATTTGAAGAAGATGTGTTACCTTGCTAGCTCAGTAATAAAGGAAACACATATTCAGGAAAAATATTGAATTAACAAAGAAGGCAAATTTCAACAAGGAAACAACAAGAGTTACCAAAGCTATGAACAACACATCTTGGCGTACAAGATTCAAAAAATCTATAAAAGATGTGAAGTTCATCAAGATGAAGAGAAGACAATCATGCTAAACAATCTGAGAGATTAATCACTATTTGTATTGTCTTCGTCTTGCTTTTGCGAAGTTTTTGTATCAACTATTTACATATAGTTCATAAAAGTTAAGTAGTTCTTACTTGTCTGCTTCGTTGAGTCCGATCAAAAAAGAGCATGAGTGAATTGTTGTGAGGAACATTTCTTTGTTAAAACCTTTATGGTTATTTGGACTAAGGCTTGGAAGTTTTTAGTAATATTGAAAACTTCTTAAAATTATATCTTCTTGCATTTATATTCCGCTGCACATTATTTTAGACAAGAAGATCACAATAGAGTTAAGGCAATTCCAGCTTAACTCTCAAAGTTGTTGTGTCAATCCACAATCCGACAATTTCAATATACAAAGAGGTGTGCCTTCGTACGAAGTACGTTTACATCAAGCATAGTATTTTATTTGGTTCTATGCGTTCCAAGTGTTGTGGAACACTTCTTCCTCGTGGTTTTCTAGTTGATAGGTAGCACCTCCGATGATCTTAGCGATCTTGAAGGATCCCTCCCATTTGGGTTGAAGCTTTCCTATGTTTTTTAGAGGCTTCTGCCATTTTAAACACCAAATCTCCCACTTGGAAGGTTCTGGTTCACTCCTTAGTGTTGTAGTGTCGCGCCATCTGAATGGTCGCGCGTGCCCTATTTTCTTCTAGGAGAACTAAAACTGAGGCAAAATTGGAACTGTTGCCTACTTCTTCGTACTCTCGAACTCGCTGCCGTGAGTCAGGCTATACATGGTTTCTCCCATGGCGGTCCTTTGAGTGGTCCTATGCGCCCATAGGATTCCCAGGATTTATTCCACCCACCTAGCCTTATGCCAGTCTAGTTTTGCTTTCAATTTTTTTTAGCAAGGTTTGATTAGTTCTTTCCACTTGATCGTTGTCTTGAGGATATCTTACGGAAGCGAAGCGGTGCTTTATCTCCCAATGGTCATACCATTTCTCTAAGTATTTTCTCGTGAATTGGAGCCCATTATCACTAACTAGGCATCCGGGGACACCAAACGGCATATTATGTACCTCCATAGGAAGTTAATAACTGCCCAGGAGGTAATCCTAGCTAGGGGCTCCACTTCCACCCAGTTGGTGAAGTAGTCCACCGCTACCAACATGAATTTTTTCTGGCCCGCATTGGGAATTAGGGGCCCTACGATATCAATCCCCCATTTCACAAAGGGGCAAAGGTTTAGTCTGAATACCCAGGGCACAACGGGTTGATGGATTCGGTGGGAATAGACCTGGCATGACTTGCATCGTTTAACGTGTTTGTGACAGTCTCGAACCATCGTAAGCCAGTAATAGCCCCGGTGAATGATGCATCCTGCCATACTTTCTCCCCTTATTTAGCTCCCGCAGGTTCCCACGTGAATCTCTCTGATGACTTGCTCCACCTCGGCCTGGTTGAGGCACCTCGTGTGAGGGTGGGAGTAAGACCGAAGGAATAGGACATCATCGTGGATGAAGTATTATGCCGCTCTTCAGGCCATTAGTTGTTTCTCAGTTTTGCTCGCGGCATATTCTTCTGGATGCTTTAGGTAGGCCAGGATTGGGGCCATCCATTCATTTCCCACTGAGTTTGCCATGGTATTTACCTCCTCGACTTCGATTTTTTTTTAATTTTGGTGCCTAGATGAGGGTGATGCGGTGGGTGTGTATCGTGGCAGTTTGAGAGACTATCTTAGACAAAGCGTCCGCTTCTTGATTATCGGAGCAAGAGATTTGGGTTATCTCACAACTTTGAAACCAAGTACGCCTCAGATGGACAATTTGTAGGTAAACTACACATTCTTTCCTCTTTAGCTTCGTTCGTACCATTAACTTGTTGCACAATTAACTGGGAGTCGCTGTGGATCACTATTTTTCTAATTCCCCCTTCATGAGATAATCTCATCCCTATCAATAAGGCTTCATATTCCGCTTCATTGTTAGACATGGGATAGTTGAGCCTAACGGCAAAGTATAACGTTTCCTCCTCCAATTTGGTGTTGGTTAGGGCTACTCCTGCTCCCCCGTGTGTCACCGTAGCGGACCCATCTATGAACACGTGTAATGGGGGTGGATTTTGAATGGACTCTATGCCCGCCATTCCATGAGAAAGTCAGTCAACACTTGGGCTTTAATTGAGGGCCTGAGGGCATAAGTAATGTCGTACTCGGTGAGTTCAATGGACCATTTTATCAACCACCCCGAGGTCTCAGGCTTATTGAGGATGGTTCGTAGGGGGTATTTAGTCAATACTGTGACATGACAGGAGAGGAAATAGGGACGCAATTTGCGAGTTGTGGTAACTAGAGCCAGTACCAGTTTCTCGGTTTGGGTATACCTACCTTCTGCTCCTTGCAGCGTTTTGCTAACGCAGTATACGGGGCAATGCTCCCTGTTGTGTTCTTTAACCAATACGACACTCACGACTTCCTCTCCAACCGCCAAATACACGTATAACTCCTCTTGAGGCACCAATTTTACCAACAATGGAGGGGGGGGGGGGAATCAAATAGCTTTTCAACTCAGTGAGGGCCTCCGCCCATCGCTCAGTCCATTGGAAATCCTTGATGTTCCTCAGGACCTTGAAGATGAGGAGCCCTTTGTCGGCCGACTTGAAAATGAACCTACTCAAGGAGGCCATCCTCCCCGTTAGCTTTTGAATGTCTTTGATAGTCTTAGGGGTGGGCATATCTATGACGGCCGTGGCCTTCTCTGGATTGATTTCTTTTCCCTTCTCTGTTACCATAAATCACAAGAATTTCCCTCATTTGATACCAAAAGAGCACTTCTGAAGGTTGATCTTCATCCCAAATCTATCTATAATCGATAACGCTTTACGGAGGTCTTCCTGATGGTCTTCCGCTCTGAGGCTCTTAACGATCACATCATCCACGTACACTTCCATCGATTTCCCGATCAAGCCCGCAAACATGAGGTTTATTAGGCATTGGTAAGTGGCCTCTGCGTTCTTCAGACCAAATGGCATCACCATATAGCAGAAAGTACCTAAATCGGTGATGAAATCAGTTTTATCTTGATCTATGGTAGCCATCAGGATTTGGTTATACCATTGGTCTCCATCCACCGTGGACAATAAGGTACATCATGTTGTGGAATCAACCAATTTATCTATGCTGGGAAAGGGATAACAATCTTTTGGGCATGCATCGTTCTAATTGGTAAAGTCGACGCACATCCGCCATCTCCCCCCGATTTTGGATACGATGACCACATTGGCCAACCATTCTGAGTATCATACTTCTCGAATCTGCTGCAGGTTAAGCAGCTGCGGTATCTCAGACCGGATGATTATGTTCCTTTTTGGTCCCATATTTCTCTTCTTCTATTGGACCGGTTTGACCTCTGCCTTAACGTTCAAGAAATGTTGACAAACTCGGTCGCTTATCTTTCCTGGGTAAGGTTATCGTTCCCAACATACGACATGACTCTCCTGAGAAGCCAACCAAGGGAACTTTGGCCGACTCCAGGCGTTCCTTCTTTAACCCCATTGCTAGGTAGGTGGGTAGGAAAAGAACGTCCACCGAACTACATGTGTCGATCAAGATGCATTGGATCTCAATGCTGAAGATGGTGGCTTCTATGACCAACGGGTCATCGTGGGGGTACACTATGCCCTTTAAGTCGTCTGGCCCAAAGGCAATTGTGGGTAACCTAACTCCTTGTATTAAACAGACAGGCGACCCTTGTTCTACACGTCGGGCTTATTTTAAGTATTTCTTCTTCTTCCCCCGGGACGTTACAGAGATATCCCCTCCTTCAATCATGTTTATCGTCTTGCCCGAGGGTGGATTATCCTCGTAAGACTCTGGGGGTGGGGGCAATCCCTGATGCGTGGTTTTTTCTCGGTACTTAGTGCTGGGTCCCCCTCTTTTATAGGCCCCTAGGATCGAATCCTTTTCCAAACGTTAGACTTGGGCATCTCTTGGTTGTTTTCTTTTAAGTAACTCCACAAATACCTGTTAGGCATTGGAATCTCCACATTGGTATGATATTGTTCACTTTGGGCCCAAGCCCTCATGGTTTTGTTTTTGGGGTCCAACTCCCCAAAAGGCCTCATACCAATTGAGATGTCTCAAATCATATAAACCCAGTTCAACTCCCTTATATTTCCGATGTGGGACTCTTGTTTGCCCCAACTATACCTGATGTTTAGAAGCCGGTGTATCTCGTTCCTTAGAGTAGTACAAGAATCCGTGATATGTCCATACGCTTTGTGGTACTTAAAAACTTTGCATGTGTCCTTCTTCTCGTAGGGATTGTTAACAGGTCGTGGCCACTGTAGGTCAGTACTTCCTCTCATTACGCTGAGCACCTCTGTTATAGTGACCGTTAGAGGGGGTAGTGGCACAGGCTGGAGATGCCGCTGCACCACGCTTCCATCGTCCCTCTACCAGGGAGGTATTTTTCCTTCCTTTGTTTTGTCCTGTGACCTCTTCTCGTGCTCCTGGTCATTATTCTCTGCCCTGATCCTAGAACTTTCAGCTTCTTCCACGATAATAAAGGTCTCTGCCTTATGCATGAGTTCATTCATGTACTTGACTTGGTTACCCATAAGATATCTGTCCCCTGTTCTAAGTTCTTGAGTTAGAATATTCTCTATGATCGAGGGGTTGGCATTCGAAAAATCTAGGGCTTCATCCGAGAAAGGGTTTCATGTAGTCCCTTAGGGATTCATTTTTCTTTTGTTTGACCGTAAAGAGGTGGCTAGCGGATTTTGGGTATCTCCGATTACAAGCAAATTTCCGTACAAATAAGCATGCCAATTGATCAAAATGGGAAATCGTATTAAAAAATAATTGGGAGAACCAGGCAAGGGCCCTGCCAGCAAGGGTGGTTCGAAATACTCAGCAGAGGATGAAATCGGGCACTGATGCTAGATCCATAGTTGCTATGTATTGATGGATGTGGTCCAGCGAGTCCTTTCCGTCCTTGTCCCTTGTAAACAAGGGAAGGTTACTGGGCCGCATCCCCGAGGGGACGAAGGTTGAGCGATTTTCGGGACGAAGGGAGAACCGTGGTACATAGGTTCTTCCCCCGAAGTTATATTTTTCTTCATATCCCTCATTTCTCTACGCAGACTATTAACCATATCCCATAGAGAATCGTCTACCCCTACGGGGGTTGGAGGCAGCTGGCGGTCCCAAGGGTAAGGAAATCTCACCCTTTCGTAGTTCCGTGGCCCCCTCTCGCCATTATCCTCAAAGCAGGTTCTGGGCCCTTGGCTCCGCGAAGGGGTGTCACGATATCGGTGGTTCTGCCGGAAGTTGGGCCTCGGGCAGGATTCCTATTCTTCTGAGTCATATCGTTCCCTATAGGAGTGTGTAAGGGGGCCCTCGTGGGGGTGCGTGGTCTCTGGCCTATTCCTTCAGGCGGCCACTTCTACGAGGCATTCAGATACGGATTTGGGGATATTCATGAAATGCCCCCTTTCTATCAAGGGAGAGGACTGGGTATCTGAGGGTTCTTCGTGCATATGTTTTGGGTGATCCCGATGACTACTATTGGCGGGGAAATTATCTATGGTTATTAAGGGGGAATTTCTTCAAACGTACTCGAAGGCAAGATTCTATGGCGTTCCAACAGACGGCGCCATTTTGTTAACAATTATTTATTTTTGAGGTATTTAGGAGTTGATTTTAACGCCTTGCCTGAGTTTGAAGAAAATGTAATCATTTTTTCTCTCCCAAAAAGTCTGTCCCTTTATCCTCAATCTTTTCCCCCTTTTATAGGGGTTAGTTCTCGTACAACTCGGGTATCCCCTTTTGACAGGTGTTTTATGCATGCATATAGGACTTGTGTGTTTGCTTCTCGCTCATACAACTGTCTTCGAGGAGGCTGACATAGATTCCTAGAGTTGCCACCTTCGGGTTCTTGACGCCATTTGTCTCTCATATGCTGAGTTAATCCTTTCTTTGGTCTTATCAGTTTTGGGGGGTGAGGACATGACGTGTACTATTCTTTTGCTCCGATGCCATTTTTCCGATGGGTAGACCTCGAGATGGAAGATTCTTTGGAGAGTTTTTCGAGAGGTCCCGATGTGCCTTTTATGGGGTATCGGGCCGTGAGGGGGTGAGTTTTGGGCAATATCTTTGATAAGGTAAGTGCTAGAGTATCGTATCCCTGTGGGGTATTCATGAAGTTATTTAAAACCTCCGATACCTCGCGTGGGATCTGTACTCTGTGAGATACTTATCCTGATTTGAATATGGCACCGTTTTTTTGGTATCAGGAAGAACATCTAAGTCTACCGATACTGGGGTAGGTCTTCGTGATGCTTTGAGGGCATCGTGAAGGGAAAATGGGGCTTTGAAAAAATCCCAGTGTTAACAAACCCGATGTTATATAATGCCAAAAAAGTTTATCCTCATGGTCTCTCCCCTCCCAACGAAATAGAAAGAATAGCTGAAGCGTCCTCCTTCTAGAAAAGATGGCAAACTAAACCCACGTTCCACCATCCCGTCTCCTCATCTAGCAGTGCCGAAACCCGAATGTTTGAAATAACTTTAATGCGTTGCATCCACAACTGAAATAACGCTGGTCTCGAGATCCACGCATCATCCCAGACTTTGATTGTTCTGCAGTTACCCACTCTCCACCTCAAACCATCCTTTAGGACATCTAACGCCTCAGACATACATCACCAAGAGAAAGACGGTGTCACATCAATCTTCGCTTCAAGAACCGTCATTTTCGAAAAATAACGTGCCTTGAAGATCTGTGCCATCAAACTATTTCGATACTGAATTCACCAAACCTGTTTTGCTAACAACGCAAGATTAAAACTTCGTAAATCTCTAAAAACTAATGACTCCATCCTTCTTAGCCTTGCTCAATTTATGCTAAGCTAACCAATGAATTTTATTTTTATCAACTCTTCCCCACCCAAAATTGCTCCAAGCTTTTAAGAAACTTAAAATTTCCTTTGCCATTTAAAATTCATTTATCAAACTTCTATAGAAACTAAAGAGTTTTAAGCTTCCAAAATCTCCTTTCTCAGTTTTCTATCTAACATGTATATTTTCAGTTAATCAAATGAAAGAAATTACGAATTAAATATTTACACAATGTTAATGTTATTGTTTATTAAGAAATTAAACTTAATGTTTTTTCGATATTAACTTTATGGTAGAGACAAACTGGAAGTTTGTTTTACATGCACGACCAGGCATAGTGAAGCAAAGTGCTGGACCGGACCCTTGGTTAAGATTTAAAAACCCACATATTTTTTTTTAATACTTAGTCTTGTATGTTTTATTGTAATGATTGAGAATTATAGATTTCATTTACCTAAGTGGACTTAACGCGCGGGCGGAGTACTATCGAAACTGATATATCACAGTTGGAGAGATTGAAACCTAAAAATATGCTTGGAAAATAATGTCAATTCATCAATATTAGTTGAGGACCAAAACTGTAGTAAAATGACAACAATTGCTAACAATGGGAAAATAAATGACTGTTTCGTAAATTATAGAAAAGTAAAATTTGGAGATATTGCGACCATTTCAAAATCATAGAATAAGTACCATTGGCATGTGGGATTGGAAGGAAAAAAAGAAAGAATGGGAGGGCCTTTGGATTTATCTTATGTGGGCTATTTGGACTCAAAAGAAATAGGAAGATTTTCAACAATAACGAAGCTGGAAATTTCGACGTACTTGAAGGAGTCAAAGTTAAAACTTGGTTGTGGATCAAGTCTATGAATCCAGAGTTTTCATATTCTTTTACCGACTGGAGTACGAATCCAATCTATTGTCTAAAGTCTAGTTTATTTTGAACTCTTATGTAATTTTTTGGGGTTGGAGTATCTCTTATACTCCATTAATTTTATTTGTCTTTGCCGATCAAAAAAAAAAAAGTACTACAAGTTGCCCAAAAAATATAACACATAAAGTATAATAATATGATCGACATACGAGTGAGCGCTGTATATACATCTTTAATTTTGGTGATATAAAGTTGTCACATAAAGCGCTATAGTCTAGTAGTCCCTCTAGAATTCCTAGTTATTGTGGCTTTAGATATTGCGAGTGGTTGTATATAATTCAACAATGCGCAGAAGCCTTTCTCGAAGCACAATATTGGATAATTTAATATAGGTGGGACTAGATTACCTTAATCATTGTGGGATTGAATATGCAATTGTTTTGACTTCTTATTATTAAAAAAATGAGCTATAATAAAGCAATACCAATAAAAGTGAATTAAAGTACTAATCGACGAGTGAAGTAGGATATCTAATGCAACAGTACGTAGCAATCTCTTATTTAAATTTATAAAAAAATGAAATCTAGCTTAATGACTCGAAGTTTGATCTTATCATCAATTTGAATATAGTTGATTGAATATTTCAGATTTTTTTTTTTGTATATGTAACTTTAGTTATGCTTAACGTTCTTGAGCTTTTTTCTTATTATTTTATGAAGAGAATGTCAGACATATGACTACATCTTGATTTTCATGAACGACTAGGGCTAGCTATAGTAAATGGTAACTACTAAACTCATAATACAATATACTAGCTAGTAAGAGGAAGCCGAGAAATACCGGCAATTCTTATTCAACTTCAAACGTTTTTGTTTTTTTTACCCTTTAGCTTATTTCTCTCTCGTTGAGAAATACCTTTGACTTATTAAAATTTTATAAAATTAGGAAAAATAAATACTGATAAAAGTCATACATATGAAAATTATCAATTCACCATAGAGAAAGTTGTATCTATTTGCTAATTTTGTATTAGCACATATATTCCCATCATACGACTATACAAGGCGAGTCTTAACTATTTGTCAAGTGAGTTGGATACTCCACGTTAGACTGATTCTGAGGCACCTATACAACAGGTAGCATGCATAACTAAGTCGGAAGGGGCCCATCAATGCTACTCGACGCTTAAATCATACTGGAAATAAATATCGAACGAGATGAGGCTCGATCGAAGTGATGACTAGTGAGAGTGCCTTAGAGTTTAGGTTGAGCCTGATACCAATGCTTAACGCCAAATGAACATGACTTACTTGAAAATGATTTTTGCTATTTCTTCTTGTTTTTTTGGTTTAAACTGAACCTCTTTTCATAATGACGTGACAATAACATTGTGTCGTGCCTCATACAAAATAACGATCCATCAACATGTAGTGTAATTACTAATCAAAGCCAAAGAGGAATCACTTTATAACATAAAAAGGTAAAAAAGAAAAAAAACACATATATAGGAAGCAGTTCATCAATTAACATGAACACACGATACAAATTGCATCATAACTTGAACATGTGATACTTATCAATGTTGGGAGCTCCAAATTATTTGGACTAAAGCTGCAAAAGGGATAAATATTTTCTTTAAAGAAATGAAAAACGTAACAAAATTAGGTTTCGCAACAAGGGAAGTACTCGTTTGTTCTCATCCGTGATACTACCAATAATCAAGCCTGCAATTAATGTCTATTTCTAAAGATATTTCTCATGATTTACATGATTTTATTCTTATCACATCAAAGAAAAAAGAAAATCTGAAACGGCGATCATTGCAATGTCCGGACATGATTAATACATGTACTGATGATGTACATATACAAATCGAAATTGTGCAAATAAACATACAAACACCATGAGATTAAGTGATTAACGATGTCCGAAGAAATGGGTGCACATCAATCTCGAAAGCCTAGTACTGCAAATTTTAGCATCTCCTTAGCTATACCTTTCAATTTTCCTCTATCGTATCGTAATCCCCAATATATATATTTGTGTTCCCCTAACTTTCCGTCATTTTGTTCTTGTCAAATCCAACTAAATGCTTTGGCATTATTGTGAGACGAGGCACAACATGTTAAAATTCAACATAAATGCAGCACATATATCCAATAACTTAGTTCAACTTGCATGGGAAAATGATTATGGTTTCAAAAATAATTAAACCTGCATTTTGTGCCCAACTTGAACTCTAATGGGGCCTCGCTTGTTACCCAATCCAATGGCAATGTGGTTGCTTATCAGATGCCAATTCGAATGTTAAAAAACTAATGAACTCAAGATTATAATGAAAAAAATAAATAATTCAGTTTGAACATGATAAATTATTTAATTACTAGTATTTAATAAAAAAAACATGATAGTTTAGCTTGTAAAACAAGGTTCTATTTACTCAAAATTTAATGGGAATTAAAGAAAACAACATAAACATTTGTTGCAACCATTGAGCTAGCTAGAGTAAGATCGAATCAAGACACAGTCAATCGAGCTGGCCTCACACGTATATGTAAGGGAGAATCATGGCCATGTTGTATATGAGAAGTTCTGGTGGTAGCAATGCACAAAAAATGAACAAAATAATATAACGAAGAAAAATAAAATAAACGAAATCAGAAAATAGTTAACCTCAATCGGCAGTGAATTAGAACGTGAGAAACCGAGGACCTTGCGGTTTCCTTAAAATAGATTATTCGCCCTCTCATAGGTACTTGAGAACACGTGAGCGACTGTCTCCCATTATACAATGACTAACGAGTTGGACCGTTGGCATGAACGAGAATAACTCTCGCGAACTCAAACTATGACTTCCCTCTATCACCACACTATGAAAATAAAAAATCTGGATGTGCAGAAAAGCCTTTATTATGCGTGTATGCTTTTGTTTTTCGATCATAAAAATATATGGAGAGCGACCCCTTTTATAGACTAGGTCACTGGAGGAAATATGAAAAAACTTAGTCTCCAAGGAACGTAATTAACTTAATTACGCATGGCTTAATTAGTTTTCTTCCGTAAGGTAGTTTTAATCACCAAAATGATATTGTGTCGCGTAATTAGGTTAATCATGTAAGGTAATTTTAATCACGAGGATGATATTGTGAAAGTGCAAAACAAGGCCCATGCGAGTTGGAGCCCCATAGGCCAAACGAACCGACAATCGTGCATTGGATCAACCCAATCCAATGAATCTTGGCCCAAGATTTGATCATTGTGCGAAGGCGCGCGTGAGAGAGCTTCTATGAAACACATTTCTACAATGCTAAGAATGTCTTCCTATAGCTAAACCTAAAAAAGAAGTGATTTTTTTCTCATGTGGATAGACACGTTCCCTTTTGGGTTTTAAACCAATATTCCCAATATTTTCAGTTTTGTGTAGCTAATTTTGAGCATCAATTTCTCATCACCTGCGTGCTATTTTGAGCGTGTAAAATAGCGTTTCGAAACTCTCACATAGGAGAACAAGTCCCAACCTTGAACTCGTCAAAACGATAGCGGGACCCGCTCAAATTTTGACCCGAAATCAGCTATACGCGGTTCCTTGAACCCATTTTTCCAACAATCCCTCCATTCCAAGGGCTCCTATGAGAAATTTGAAAAGAATTGCACACCCTGATAATAATACTAATAATAATATTAGTAGCAGTAGTAGTATCATTAGTTGTAGAAGGTGAATGGGGAGTTGCACAAGCAAAGATAGTTCTGAGTATGGCTCATCATCGCTTTTGGTGAGATATTTTTCACCAAAATCAGCTCGATTACTATTTTAAAAATAATCTTTGCACACTATAATTAAGAATCATTGATGTTAAACAGATAAGAGGTAAAATATTTAACGCATGAACAATTAATTACAACCACAAGATTTTCTGATAGACCCAGCATAAGTAAAATCTTTCATTACAGTTTGATCATTAACATTACCAATGATAAAGCACCAACCACAAAACCAATAAGGCGAATCTGAAGTAATTAAATTAACCATATAACCAATATTACATTCCCAAGTTTAATTTCATTCGATGAAAACTCGACACGCGTCAAAACAGTTCCTTACAGTACTATCATACTTATAACACGACAAAGCAAAAAAAGTAAAAACACTAAAAATGTTTTGTTAACACCAATTTTAATGAAGAAAAGCAGTGCTCACTTGCTTAAAATAGCCAAACAACCTTTTACTATCCACAATGGGTTCGACTAACTTTTTTTCTTTCTTTTTATAAATGAAGAGCTTGTAACAAGTACGTAAGCATATTAATTGATCAAAAAAAAAGTACGTAAGCATATTGTGTCAATGCGTCCAAAATAGTAGTAATTATTCAAATGAGGTATCATACAATACTCATTGGACCAAAGATATGGAAATGCTTTTAAAACTCGTACATTCAACGAAGTTGTATATTTAAAACAATTATGTGATAGCCCTTTTTGCGTTCCGAGATATTATTTTATTATTTTAGACTAGAAAAGTAAGGAGATTTCCATCATAAAGATGGGCATTATTAGGCGTTGATGAAGTACTTATCCAATTTCAATCAGTTTCTTCAACAGAATAGTACTGAAGGTGGAAAAGGGGTTACCAACTTACCATACATTGTTTAATCTACATATCTTTATGTATGACTTTCGATAATAAAAATATGTAGACTAAATTTACACAAGATTTAATAAAAAATTGTGATAACATAATTTAGTTTGTCATAATAATAAGCTTTTAATTTATAATACCGCAATAAGTGACCATATGGTATAAGCTCATAAGAAAAATGGAACCTCATCATATGACACATAAACTTGCCGTATCGCAATCATCTTCGGAATGACTCGATATTTACACAAATAAGTCTCAAATTCTTTCTTAGCTTGCCCGTGTTGTTATATATACTATATTATATACTTAGTAATTAGCCCGTGCTCGTATATTTTATTTTAATCAATAATTTATTTAATTTTTAAAAGTGATGTTGTAACTATAAAAATAATCAATTCGAATATCTTTTAAAAAATATTAATGAACATTAAAATTTAGTTTTATAAAACTTAAAGGCTCATTAAATTTAAATTTATACTATGCGTGTTCCTTCTCTTAGAAGGACATTGTTTAGCGTGTTTCGCCAAATAACCTTCTTTCCTACAATTAGATAGGCGATAGCTTCACAAATTACTCTATTGTAAAATAAATAGGCACACACCTTTTTTAATCTTAAAAAATATGGCATTAGGATTTTAGGTCCAAAAAACAACATTTATACTCTTTTTTCATAAACACTTATATACCTTTATTTTTAAAAGCTTCAAATTCAAAGCGCTACGGCGATTCAAGCTTTAAACGTATATATGTATGGTCTTTGTCAGCTTTTTCTCTTGTTCTACGGTGTTCCAAGCTTTAGACGTATATTAAGTCGTCAGAAATTATCTCATTAGGTCACATGCGAAAAGACTGTCAAAGACAATACATATATAATCTCTACATAATAATTAGGAACATTTAACTTTTGTTTTTTAATTATAACATATAACATAAATATAGTGGGACTCGCTTATTGAATACACTAAGAAAATGAAGCACACTAGTGATATGCATATATTAGGCCCCAATAACTAATCTATCATATATTATGCGGGTCTCAGTGAATATTGTATTGCTGCTACCAAGTTATTGATTATTAACCAAACATTTGAAGCAAAATTAAAAAAAATAAAATTCAAAGGATTGTTTGACAATTACAGCAGAGACCATAAGTAAGTAGCGTATAAATTTTGAGGTAGAATTGAAAGAATACAAAATTAAAAGGCATGTTTCGCAATTTACAACGACCCAATAAGTGAACAACATAAATCTTTAGGCAAAGACCGTTTCATAGTTTGTAGTGGACCTCTACGTTATTGAAGTGTTAATCAATTTAATATTATGTGGATCCCTACAAAATATAGTAATTAGTTGAACTTACACGGATAAAATTAAAACAATAAAAATTGAACGACCAAGATCATTCACATTTATAATATTTTTAATATTATGTGAATCCCTACAAAATATAGTAATTAGGTGAACTTATATGGGCAAAATTAAAACAATAAAAATTGAACTACCAAAATCATTCACATGTATAATATTGTTTAGATATAGATATAGAGAGGGACACACGTACAAATGACAAGACTTTGTATGTGGCAATGATATAGTACAAATACAATCCATTTAGATGACAAATTACAACTTTGCCCAGGCCTGAGAAGAATTTATTCAAGGTTAAGGTTGTACTGTTGTAGATAGTCTGAAGATTAAATTTAAGAACAAGATTTTGTTTGTCCTTTTGTAAATTGGTGTCATCAGCCGAGAATGTGTCTGTGGACAATCAGCTTCTTCTCGCTTTTGTACTTTTTCTAGAAATATTGTTTATTACTTTAATAAATTTTTTTTGTCGATAACATAAAAATAAAAATAAAGGTTGTAGTATCATTATTGTAAAATATATATAAATTACACCAATAACCAATAACTTAATTATGATGCGAAGCAGTTCAACATGAGACTGAAATTCCAAGCCTATCCGGTATCAAGTATAACAACTAATTAGTTCTAAATTTATTATATCTATCCTTTTGAGTTTTGAATTATAATCCTATGTTGAAAAGGTAGCAGTAAATTTGGTAAATAAACTCGAAATTGTCTGATATAATAGATGGGTGGCTATTGTTTCTTGGGTGTATCTCTTGTACCCCGCATCGATTTCTTGGTTGATAAATAAAATTTGCTCTTTGCCTATTATATAAAAAAACTGGTATAACTCGCAATATTGTAATTTCTAAAAGACTACAAAGCTAAGATATTTACTAAATTCTGTTGGAATCAAAGAAAATCCTGGTAGATGTGCTGAAGCTATCCTTTTGTTTTAGAAAATCAGATAGAACAAATTGAAGAAGAAATGAAGAACAAGCGTGACTATACTACAACTCAACGATTATTTACCAAACCATTGTGCCCCTAACCATTCTTCTAATTTCTAGTGTAGTCTAAGATTACAATAAAAACTCAAAGACGTCGAATAATATATGTCATCTTTCTCAAACTACGTATGCCAATGACTTGATTCTCCTTATGAGATCTGTAAGCAATTTAGAGCTCGTCCTAGTCTCGTTATACATCTAATACACCTCAACGCCCATCTTGTTCCCAAATCGTCCCGACTATCCACAAAATATATCTTGTAATACTAAAGCTTGTGATCAGAAATAGAGTTTTCGAATAGGTAGAGGGAAAATTAGAAATGTTTGAGAAAGTAAGGTAGAACTCGAAAAACAAATAGTTACTTCAACAAATTTAAGTGTGTGTGTGTGTGCACCTTAAAGGTATAACGGAGTATTCTCAAGGACAATTACAAATTTTAACACTTTAGCTCAAAGTAATACCAAAAAATAAAAATAAAAATAGAAAGACAATATTTCAATAAACTAAAGTAGCCCCGCACCGCCCCTACGAGTTCAGACAAAACTCGCTTGGGCAGAACAAATGATTATTTCATGGAAATGATTTGCCTTCATTCACTACCATGAAAGAAAAACTTTTGCTTAGGTCACTTGAGTGGGGTGCATAAATGGCTCGCATATGGTAATAAATGACATACCACAAAAATTGAGAGCCCCATCATGGACTAGACCAGACCACCTGAAGAAAGAAGAAAAAGCCAAATCCCATCGATAAAAACGAGAGAAAAAGCATATCTTTCAAATCTTGTATCATATAAAATAAATCTTCTTCCTTCAATATCATAATTAAGTAGCCCATT
Organism: Linaria vulgaris; assembly: GCA_948329865.1. Lineage (NCBI taxonomy): Eukaryota > Viridiplantae > Streptophyta > Magnoliopsida > Lamiales > Plantaginaceae > Linaria > Linaria vulgaris. Next base: position 18,017,409 of record OX415250.1, on the reverse strand, counting down.
TCCTAATAAATATTGAGACTTTTTAAACAATGAGAGAATGTAACTGAAATACGCGTATATTACGTTATAATGTTGAATGTCATTTGAAGAAAAAAATACAAAAAAGCACTCTATGTGAGACAAACGAGCAAATGCCACAATATATACCAACACATTGTCACTTTTCATTTACAGAGAAATATTTATAGCATGGGAATATATAAAAGAACCTTGAATGACCGATGGATCTATCGATACAGTCTTAATTGACTAAATAGACACTTTAAACAATTAAAATGTAAAGAAAAGGAAGATTAATTAATGTCTTCGATTATATTTGATAAGATTTTTGTATAATTTATTTAAATAATTTCATCACTTGTGTGATCATATGGTTGTTGTTATACTCTCATTTTGGATATGCAACAACATGCACATTTAATTTAGAAATTTGTCAAAACACATAATAATAAGCAGTTGCAAATTTTAAATCCTAGAAGGCTAGACTAATAAAAAGTCTTCGAGCCTCTTAAGAATAAGATTACACTAATATTCGTTAGCGCATTTAAAAACTAGTCTATGTTGGGGTCACATTTTTTAGAGAAACTAGTCAATAAAAAAGTAAAGTTTATTAGGAGTGTGTTAAAACTTTCATCTATTCATCACGACCATGTACAATTTACCTCGTGAAGATAATTGCTCCAACATATGGAAAAATCATTATTTACGACCGTTGCATTGATGACGTGATACGAACGATGGTTGAGATTAAAAATAGTTTCTTAAATTATCAGAAATAACCACCCAACATCTCATCCTCACCGTGTATTGGAAACAATAACCGACTGGATGCACCACCCCCATCTTATTGCGGTTGCACCTAATAATCTCTCACAACACATGAGTATCATTAGAAGTTGACACAAGTGACATATGATATTGACATTTTATTTATTATTCTGCATTTTAGTTTAATTCTGCTGTACTCTATGGACTAGCATGTAAATAGCCCTTTAGTTAGTTATAACAATTTCGAGCTCATTTCAACGGCAATCTGTATATATAGCTCACTGAACTCTCCCTGCAACAGATTCATTAATAATACACAGTGTTTTACTTTCTATCTTTATAATTTGTTCTCTATTTTCTCTCTCTCACAACATGGTATCATTCGCTTCTGGTTCGATCCACACGATTCTGCCATTTTGAGCTTGTTGTAGCTCACATTTTCAGTTTATTGCAACTAATTTTACTCTGATCGAGTTTCCGACACGATCGCCGCCCTAATTTTGAAATATTCTGATGACAAACACTACTTCTACGGTCAATTCAACGCAATTTGCGCCGCCTACCTCTCGCACCATCAGATCTGGTGGCACAGTGCAACTATACAACAATGAACAATTTGGTGCATCTCTCACCTCAACGCCGCACACCGGAATCACAAATGACCTACCGTGGAGCCGCGCGGTGAAATTAGCACTCGGTGCTCGTCGTAAGCTCGGATTTATCAATGGTACGAAACGACGACAGGTCCATCGCATGGGGATTATGCTGAATGGGAAAGAGTTGATTGTCTGGTTGCGTCATGGATTCTTTGATCTGTTATCAACGAGTTGTCTGATGCATTTCTCTTCACTACTTCAGCCTTCGATCTTTGGAAACAACTGGAAGAGCTTTATGGACTCAGTAATGGCCCTCACCTATATCAGCTACATAGAGAGGTAGCCTCTATATCACAATCCTCTCTCAGTGTTTCTACTTATTACACTCGACTTAAAAAGCTTTGGGATGAACTCACCTGCTTGGTGCCAGTTATTAACTGTCATTGTGATGCTGCACGAATTTGCAAATATCAAATTGCTCAACAATCACTGCACTTTCATTCCCTCACTAGGATTATGCAGTTCCTCATGGGACTAAATGATGATTATGATGGTGTGAGGAGTCAGATCCTTGGAATAGATCCACTTCCTTTGGTAGAAAAGGCATACTCTATTGTACTCAGAGTTGAAAAACAGAAAGAGATTCAGATCTCTATTGCTGATCCCATTGAACATTCTGCAATGTTTGCTAAACATCATGTCACTAAACCAAAAATGATAGGATTTGTGATTTTTGCAAGGCAAAGGGTCACACAAAAGAGAGTTGCTTCAAATTGGTAGGGGTCCCTGATTGGTACAAGGATCTTAGAGACAAGATAACCTCCACTCCTAGTCACAACTCCAATGGAGAAGTTTTTGCAAATGCAGTTGATGTTGGACAGTCTTCCAGGGGTCCTAATCATAACAATGGTTCTCTTATTGCTTCTCCTGCTCCTTGCACTGACAATTTTCCTCAAGACTTTTACAGGTTCATGAAGCACATGATGGATCAGCACTCCATGGGTACTGGCAATGACTCCAACATAGTGACCATGTCTTACTTTGGAGACTTTGCTGGTACTAATACTTTAACTCCTAATCTTCCCAACTTCTTATCTCCTGGTAGTTGGATACTTGATACAGGGCCTCTAGCCATATGCTCATATATGGATCCTATTTCAGTACAACCACCACTGTTACTCAACCTACCCCCATATATTTGCCTGATGGCTCTTTGAAATGGGTTAAGAAAATTGACACAGTACCCTTATCTCCTCACATTGTGTTAAACAATGCTCTATTTGTTCCAGACTTCAAATCCAACTTGATATCTATCTCTAAATAGAGTAGAGATTCTAATATGAAATTCACTTTCTACCATATGGTTGCTTGATGCAGAACCTTCAGACCAATACAGTCATTGCAGAGGGCAAGTTAGTTGGTCACCTCTACCTTCTGGATCCAACAACTCTTCCCTCTGTCCACTTCTCCTGTCACACCCTCACTAAGAAGTCTGGTGTTGACCTGAAGCTTACTCACAGAAGAATGGGACATGCATCCCTTGATACCTTGAAACATTTATCTCCTGCATTTACTAAGTTTCCAGCACATCATCTTAGCACTTGTTCCGTGTGTCACAAAGCTAAGTTTCATAGACTGTCATTTCTTAACAACACTACCTGTACTACTAGAGCTTTTGAGTTGATTCATATTGATCTATGGGGTCCATACAGAGTAGCCACTGCTGATAATGCACACTATGTGCTCACTATTGTAGATGACTTCACAAGCTCTACCTGGACATTCTTGCTGAATAACAAAATTCTTGTTGCTGGTACATTGAAACATTTCTGTAACACCCCAAAAAGTAGGAAGAAAATAAATATATACTTTAGTCCTTGAACTTTTAAAAATTTCTATTTTGACCCTAAATGTTTAAAAAAAATTGCATTTAATCCCCTGAACTTAAAAGTTAGTCTTTTATTATATTTACATGTCTCTAATCCTAAAACATATATTTTAATTTCAAATATTAACCAAGTTGATTGAATTACCTAGAAAAATTACAAAGAAATCTAATTTTACCTATTTGAATTTTAATTATATATAATTGAGAGACTTGATATGCAATTAACTAATTGATGATGTAAGCCATGACATCGTTTGGGTATGATTAAATTCAGATTTTTGTAAATTAATATAAAATAATTAAAGTGAGACCTTAATTAAAATATTTTAATATAATTTTTGCCTATAAATACTAGCATTTCTTCGAACAATTTTCACACCCAAAATCATTTAGTTTTTTCCTTCTTTCTTCCCACGAATCTCTAAGTTAGTGAGTCTACTTTCAAGAAAAATTCATCCCCAGTTCTTATTTCATCATTTTCTACCCGAAAATACCCCAAAACTTTTATTACGCAGAAATTATCCATTCGGCCCTGCACCTTAGAAAAATCATAACTAATTGTAGAAAAATATTTTTTTGAGCAAGGCCAACGGCCGAATTTTCCTCATGATGTCTTCTAACTTTAATATGAATAAATGTTTTTCAAATAATGTGATTTAGAAGGTCGAAATTTCTAAACCGTAGACTGCTGTCTGAAAATCCGAAAATAGGTTTTTTCAAGAATTATTTAGCACAGAAAACCTTTGGATTTCCCTTCCCATTAGGGTACACATGTTCCTAGTGATGTTAGGGATCAATTGCCAAAAATTATTTGGAAAACAAGTTCATTTGATATCGGATCAAAGGTAAACTCGAAACTACGACGATTTTTCAGCTTATTTTACGATTGAAAATAATCATCATAATTCCATGATTGATCACTCACAGATGACCCTTATAAGATATAACAATCATTAGAATCAATTTAATATGATTTGTATTCACGAATTAAAATTTTTTAGATTTTTCAATAGTATATAAATAGTATATTTATCATGTTTAACATATTCTTACATAAGTTTAATAAGATTATCATATATACTTTTGAGGTCTAATCCTTTTATATGATTATATATCGTAACTTAAACATTCTTTGATCATTTACCTTGATTAGGTTTACGTATTAATATTTTTAAAAGTTATGAATACAATGTTATGTAAATTAAGATAATCTTGTTATAAAATAATATTAACTAAGTTATACAATTTAATGGACTTCTTCATAAGGTAATTGTTTGGTGTCATGATTCCTAGAATTTTTGGATGTACTAGAGACTTAAAGAACAATTTTTCCATAAATCAGTTAAGTAATATATTTTGAAGACTTATTATGCATCAAATTGGATAGTTAATCAAATTTTACTTATTACCGTAGCTTGTCATCGAAATGACTCTAACGTGAATACTCACAGTCATAAGTTTGAATATATGGTTGTTTAAGATAATTTTGAGATATTAATAAGGTTATTAATTGATATTTAACTTAACCTTACATTTGTCAATTCATCATCTAAGATTTTCATGTTTAGAGTAATAACATAAATTAAGCTTATGTGTAATTTACTAATATTTACATTGTAACTAGCATTCTTAACCAGAACGTTCTCAATTTCATTAACATGAGGATTGAAGAAAAATACTAATATTTATTGTGGTGAATTATAAATTCAGTTGATTAATATTATTTAAATTTGTTAAAGGTTTGACGAACTAATCAACGCCATCAAAGTTCTCCGTAAAAGTTAAGGTGAGGTTCCATTCCTGATTTGTTCTAGCCCCCTTTGGCATCCAGCCCTGAGGAACTTGGACAGAAAAGCCACTACTCCGTTACCAAACCTCGAACAACCTATATTTCATCATAATCCTATTTTGTGTCTCATCCCATAACATAATTTTCCTACTCATCGTTAAATCGTATCCCATCATTTATTATTTATCATATTGATTCATAACCATGGTAATTCTCCGATATTTTAATCTTATGTTGGTTCTTAAACTGTGCAAAGAGCAACGAACTATGTTCGGGACATGTAGCTCAATGAGCAACGGATATTATCCGGTTTACAAGTTTATTTGTTTATCTGTTATACCCATTGGGACGCCTTTGGGAAGTTGGGCCCAGAGATTGAGTCGAGTTACTGCCGGGCAGTAAGAACTGTCGGTTTAAGTAATTTCTCTTGATACCCATCTATCTAGGCGCCGCTTGCAGTCAGGAGTTGGTTGTAACCCGCGTGCTGGATCGACATGTACTCGAGCATGTCTCTTGATTGTTTGCGAGGTCGCTCCTCGTCGGGAGGTATAAGGTAGAATATTAGAAGTCATAAGGTTGGATTTATTTATTGTTAAGCACAAGTTCATTAACTATTCTATGAAAATTCTAGTACCATTGCTACATCAAATTGTCTAGTTGAACTGTTTCTACCGGTAAGATCACTCCTCGAAATGTATCCATTAAATCATAGTAAATTCTTGCATTACCAGTTCTTTTATATGAATCTCACTAAGTCATTAAAGACTTATTTCTCATTTCTTCTGTCCATTCCTCAGGATAAAATCAACATGGCAGCATGGATCAAGTGAATAATTTTTCAAGCCTGCATTTTGAAATATTCGTGTTTTGTCACTAGTGCATAACCATTAAAATAGTCACATTGTTTGTAATACAAGACTTCTGCTGTATATATATCAAAATATATTTTATAAAATGTGTATGGTTTTGATCCTGAACAGTTGCGCTTTAGTCTGAGTTGGGTAAAGTGTCTGATCACCACCGAACCAACTCGGACTGGAGCATGGCTCGTGGGACGCGGTCGTCACAATTTTTTTGCTATGATTCATACTCAATTCCAGGCTACTGTATTGAATGTGAGATCAGATAATGGTTCTGAATTCACAAACTATGAATGCCAGTCATTGTTTAGTACACTTGGCATTATTCATCAGAAGTCCTGTCCTTATACACCCCAACAAAATGAGGTGGTGGAAAGGAAACACATGCATCTTCTTCAAGTCACAAGAGCCTTACTCTTTCAAGCTGGCATGCCTTCTACTTTCTGGGGTTATGCTTTGCTCATGGTAACCCACCTCATAAACAGAACTCCCAACAGACTTTTCAATTGGTCCACTCCAAATGAAGCTCTGCATGCTAAAGAGCCTGATCTATCCACTCTCAGAGTGTTTGGCTGCTTGGTATCTATAGGCAACACAAAACCTCACAAAGATAAATTGGAACCAAGGGGTTACAAGGGTTGTTTCCTTTGTTTTGTGCCTGGACATAAAGCTTATAGAATCTACAGATTCCATGATCACAAAATTATATTGAGTAGAGATGTCATTTTTCATGAATCTTCTTTCCCCTTCTCTTCTTTCACTGTTGAGCCTCCACTTAACCCCTTACCAAATGTTCCCCTCCATGATAATAATTTTCTAGATGCCCATTTAGTTGTCCCTGATAATACTCCAGTTCCTTCATATCTTACCTCCAACAATACCCCAGAAAATAACAGTTAATCTCCTGCTCCTCCAACTCTCAGAAGGAGTACCAGAACATGTACTAAACCTGCACATTTGAAGGATTTCCTCCTCAATTGTGTTCTTGATCCCCTCACACACACCAACCCTACTCTCCCACATAGCTCTTCTCACACTCCACCTACTTTTACCTACATCATTAACCCTCAATTATCTCCCTCTCATGTTAGCTTCCTAGCTAATATGAGCTTACACACAGAACCTCAATCATTCAAAGAGGGTTGTACTAATCTCCACTGGATCACTGACATGGAAGCTGAACTTGCAGTTTTGGAAGAAAATAATACATGGTCTCTAGTAGACATGCCTCCTGACAAACATCCCATTGGCTCAAAATGGGGTTTTTTAAATTGAAACTGAAACCAGATGGTTCCATTGACAGACACCAGGCCAGATTGGTGGCAAAGGGTTACAACCAAATATTTGGCCTTGATTACATTGGCAGTTTCTCTCCAGTAGTGAAGCTGGTTACTGTGAGAATTCTACTAGCTGTCAGCTCTTATTACAATTGGTTCATACACCAATTAGACATCAACAATGCTTTCCTCCGTAGATTTCTTGATGAGGACATCTATCTTAAACCTCATCTTGGTTACTCTAAAGCTAAGCCTGAACACGTTTGTAAACTCAACAAGTCCCTATATGGCCTCAAACAAGCTTCCAGACTGTGGAATTTGGAATTCACTAAATGTTTACTTGCTTATAGATTCACTCAATCCAAATCAGATGACTTTATGTTTACTATGGGGACTCGTTCAGACTTTGTTGCACTACTTGTGTATGTGGATGATGTATTGGTAGTTGGGCCAAATTTATCTCTCATTCAATCTAGTAAGGCACATCTTCATTCTATATTCACTATGAAAGATATTGGTGAAGTCAAGTATTTTCTGGGATTAGAAATTTTCAGATCTTCCACTGGTCTTCATGTTAACCAGAGGAAATATATTCTGGACATTATTAAAGATGCTGGTCTTCTGGGGGCTAAGTCAACTAATGTTCCTTGTCCAAAAGGATTCAAGTTTACTGCTGATGGTCCTTTATACCCTAGACCTGATCAATACAGGAGACTGGTTGGGAGACTCATTTATCTAAACATGACCAGGCTTGATCTATACTATGTTGTCAATCAGCTCAGTCAGTTCATGCACTCTCCCTCTCAGGAACATTGGAATGTAGCTCTTTCTGTCCTGCATTATCTCAAAGGCACTCCATCTTTGGGACTTTACTTTGCTGCCAACTCATCTCTTTCTCTCAGGGCCTACTGTGATGCTGACTTGTCTTCCTGTCCTGATACTAGGAGGTCCTTGACTGGATACTTTGCCTTCTTGGAGGAGTCCCCCATCAGCTGGAGAACTAAGAAGCAAACTACTGTCTCCAAATCATCAACTGAAGCTGCATACAGGAGTTTGGGACACACCAACTGTAAGCTCAAATGGATCACTTACATACTCACTAATTTATTGGTCCGTGTTGTAACTCCTATTCCTCTCTTATGTGATAACAACTCTGCAGTCCACGTCACTCACAATCCTATATTTCATGAAAGGACAAAGCATCTAAAGATTGACTGCCATCTTATCAGAGACTCCTACAAAGATGGCTTCATTTTACCTCTTCATTGTTCTGGCACTCAACAGGTTGCAGATGTCTTTACCAAGCCTCTTGCCGCTCCTCAATTCAAGTCATGGCTATTCAAGTTGAACCTCAGTGATCCATACCTCAGTCCAACTTGAGGGGGGGTATTGACATTTTATTTATTATTCTGCATTTTAGTTCAATTTTGTTGTACTCTAGGGACTAGCATGTAAATAGCCTTTTAGTTAGTTATAACAATTTCCAGCTCATTTCAACGGCAATATGTATATATAGCTCACTAAACTCTCCTGTAACAGATTCATTAATAATACACAGTGTTTTACTTTCTCTCTTAATAATCTGTTCTCTTTTTTCTCTCTCTCACAACATATGATACACTATGTTGTTCGCATACTTTAAAAAATTGCTCCTACCGTATTTAATACGTGTCGTACCTTATCACACTCAAATGCTCTAACGTTTAATGTTTTTCTGTTGCAACATCTTTTATCAAATGTTTAGGTGAATTTTGAGTTTAGATTGTATGCTCATAGATTAACTATAGATGTGCCTATCAATTATCATAAGAAAATCTAAATCGTTGCACTCGTTCCATAACTTACTAATATTGGTAGATGCCTATCATCAATTATTATAAGAAAATTCATATCGTTGGACCCATTCCGTAACTTACTAATATTGGTTTATCCACATCCGTGTATCGTAAAAAGACAAATTACAATCCCTATTGACATACGTATAAAAAAACTTATTTTCTTCTCTTCAAACTATAATTTAAAAATGTAATGTATTGAGGTCGTGTGGTCGACACACGCGGTTGAAGTGACACACGGCCAATTTTGTAGGTGAATTGGTGCACCCGGCACCCACGCGGGCTTGTTGGCCAGGCAGGGGCCCAGCATGGTAAGAACTATCGTGCGGGCATCATTTTTTTATTGGCCAATCTTAAATTCATATTAATACAAGAAATATAGGGAAAAAGAAGTTTGTCTAATCCACACACACAAAAATAAAAAAAAGGGATAGTGCCCGTAGTAGTGCAGATGTTAAATCCAGCACCCCTCCGTGCAATACCCTGTCCGTTAGTTTAGGGTACTGTCCCTCTTGTATTGGATTCTTTGCATTGAATCTTTTAACATATATTTAGTGAAAATAAAAGAAAAATATAGATGAGGGCATTTTGGAGGTTATAATGGGAAAAATGATGAGACATGAGCAAAACTTTGAAATAATACAGATAAGATATGCTGACAGAGGGTTTGTGCCTCAAGTGGGTATTATTATGTATTTAATCATTTCTTTCACATCAGGATTCCAGCCAACACCATCTTTTTTCTCTTCTTTTTTCTACATTATTTTTTGAAGATAGGAAGAAGGGAAAAGAGTTCTTACGTCTCCACATCTTCTATATTTTATTAGCTATGGATTTAAATCAGATTTTGGACGATCAAAGTTGCAAGATATTGTCACTAGAGTGTAGAGTAGTCATAATATAATCTGCCAAGTCTGATATGATGATATGCAGTTAAAGTTAGTCAAACAGTAGTAATGCCTTCTCTTGTTAAAGATGCGTCTTATACTAGATGGGAATTAGTGACTTTAGTAGAGTGGTATTTCCATAATTCTATGTGAAGAAGCATTGTTGCAACTGACACCTGTTGAAGAAGTGTTGCAACCTATTGGTGTTTCGAAGATTGTTGCAACTGGGCGACTGTACGACTGTTGCAACTGGAGACGCTGAGAGTTAGTTAGGGCATCCAAGTTAACTCACGTGTTTGGCACACGGGTTTGTTATAACGAATTGGGCCTTTAAATACTCCGTTGTGCAGCTTTTTTCCACAACCGTTCCTTTGCACCGTTGTACTCTGAAAAATCAATAAAAACTGGATCTCGATGTTTCCCTTGTATTAGGGTTTTTCATCACATTGATGAGAGAACACCGAACCAAGTATATTGCGTGTGTTCTTCGTGATTGATTTACTTTATTTGTTGCGATTGTTATTCATATTTGTTAGTTCGGTTTATGTGATTCAACTGTGATTGAATTTGATAAATTTTGCGTTCCTATTGAGCAGTTTCACTACATACTACATGTAAAGAACAAAAAATAAATAATTTTATAAAATCGAGTGAGTGAGATAAAATTGTTATTAAGCTCACTTATAAGCTTGAGATTTATATAACCTAGCTTGGAAAATCTGTCCTAATATAAGACTTATGATTCGTACGATGTGATAACACATCACATGAGCCTTTATATTGTATTCTACGCGAGTGCTATACATGTCTCACTATTGACACTATCGACATAACTATACGAATTATGACCATCCTTGTAATCAACAATATTACAACAGATATAGGTCTTTATAGGTCAATTCTATCATTTTTGCTTTGCTATACAAATTTAATAGGAGTGGCCCCATGACCCCTTAGGTTGTCTCGAGTGCAAGGTTCTAATACATGCTTTTCTATTCAACACCATAAACAACCTTAAGATCTAACTCAAATCGAAAATATTAAAGAAATTATGACACAACATATAAATGTTGCAGTTAGTTATGCACCCATAGAATTTGAGAAATTGGATATTCCTTGCTAAAGATCTTAAGTTATACAGCTTTACCTAGCCACCCCTCACAACTCATATCATAATTAAGAGACTAATGACGCGATTAGTCAACACATTCCCATACATTGGTTTGGTAGACTCATTGTAAATCGTGGTGTCTGTATTTTTGGTCCCGTCGTTCAGACGACACTCGAAACATACACAAAGTTGTCGATCTATATAAACATCCCGAACTAACAGTAAAAGGCAACACATGCAATTTACACTCCATACTTTCCCTAGAGAGACATTCATAACATTGGGCATAGACTTGTACATTCATAACATTGGGCATAGACTTGTACCATTGGTTAGCGCTCTTGGTAATAAAGAGGACGCCTAAATATGTACAAGAGACACACAATTCCACTCTTGTTGAGTAGGCATCTGCCACCTAGCAGTAATGAGAAAGCATAATTAGAAGTTTAGTAAGACAATTTACTGAAATATTAGAGAACAAGTTTATATCTATATGAAGAAGTTCGACCACATAATGGTTAATGATTCTCGTCCTCTAGGGCTAATGGAAATTTTTGTATATTAGAAGAAAACCCTATGATATAAAACCAAAACATGTGATATAGTGGACATTGACGAAGTGTCTTTCTCTAATATGGACACATTTAAGATTTTGACTCAAAATAGGTCGAATATAATTTAAAAAGTAATATATTGGATTCAGTCCACTATTATGCTATTTGGTTCGTCGTGTTAATAAACTGATTTTTCATTAATTTTAGCCTATTTCATTTGGTTTACACTATTGCATTTCAAAAATTAATCGGATTAAAAGTAAACTCTCTGTTGAAGTGTAGCTCGAGAGAGAAGAATAACCGTAACCAAATTGTATTGAATTGAGCTGACATGAGCTCGAAGTCGTTAAATACAAAACCGGAGGGAGAATTATTTATAATTGCCTATGCGACTAATTACTCTTATAACCCACAACTAATAATAATTACAATTGTACCCCTAACATTTGAAAATAGTAACAATAAACTCCAATATCCTCTCCTCAAGTTGGAGGTTGGTGAGCATCACCAAACGCCAATGGTTGAACTGAGAAGGAGCCAAATGCTAGGTAAAGAAGTCAACTAGCTGAGAGGAGGCATGGCAATGCAGTCTCTCACCACATGACAATCAATGTCAATGTGCTTGGTCCTCTCATGAAAAACATGATTTTGGATAATGTAAACTGCAGACATGTTATCACATAGGAGAGAAATAGGCAAGGGAAACATTGAGGTTCAAATTCATGAGAATATAATTGATCCACTGGATCCACAAGTAGTGGAGGCCATACTCATGTATTCAACTTTAGTAGAGCTTCTAGAAACAGTTGTTGGCTTCTTGATTTTCCAGCTCACTAAGGAGTCACCAAGAGAAATGTAGAACCTAGTAAGTGACTTGCTAGTATCTAGACATGAACCCTAATTAGCATCATTGTAGCCCTTTAAGGCCAACTGTGAACTAGAAGGATAAAATAGACGTAAGGAGGAACAATCCTTGAGGTAGTGAAGCACCTAGAGCAACCTTCCAATGCTCATCAGTGGGAGACTACATGAACTGAGTGAGCCTTAACATGTAACATATAGTTGGTCTGGTCATATTAAGATAGAGAAGTCTGATAACCAATCTCCTATATTTCTCAGGTTGAGAGAAAGGTGAACCTTCAACAATGAGCTTGAGACCTTTGATGCAAGGCAGCTCAACATGCTTCACTCACAGTAGACCAATGTCCTTGAGAATGCCGAGGACATACTTCTTTTGATTGATGTACAAACTAGAAGCTGACCTGAGCAATTCTAGACTAAGGAGGTATTTAGCAGTTCTTAGCTCCTTAATAGTGAAGGCTAGCAGAGACTTAATCTCAGAGATAAGGGTAAGATTAGGACCATCAAGGAGGACATCATGCATATAGACTAGGAGAGCAACAAAGTCTGCACCTGATCCTTCTGTGAAGAGACAGTTGTCAAATTTGGATTGACAAAAACCAAAAGAGAGAAGACATTCAATAAACTCAACATTCCCTTGTCTAGATGCCTATTTAAGCCCATAGAGGGATTTTTTTAACTTGCACACCTGACCGGGAGCAGATTTAGAGTAACCCTCAGGAGGCTTGACATATATGTCCTCATCTTGAAAGCCATGAAGGAAGGTATAATTTATGTCAAGCTGGTGAAGATGCCCATTGAAATGAGTACTAACTGCCAAAAATATTATCACAGTAACAAGCTTAACCACTGGAGAAAACTCTACGTCTATCAATACAGATGTGATGACCGCGCCCCACGAGCCATCCTCTGATCCAAGTTGGTTCAGTGGTGGCCATCCACTTTACCCAATTCAGACTAAAGTGCAACTCATAGGAAGAGGTCTCACTTGTTCATGATCAAAACCATACACGTTTTATAAATTATATTTTGGTATTACAAATAATGTGACTATTTTAATGATTATGCACTAGTGACAAAATACGAATATTCCAAAATGCACGCTTGGACAACTATTCACTTGATTCATGCTGCCATGTTGATTTTATCCTGAGGAATGGACAGAGGAAACGAGGAATAAGTCTTTAATGACTTAGTGAGATTCATATAAAAGAACTGGTAATGCAAGAATTAACTGTGACCTACTGGATACATTTCGAGAAGTGATCTTACCGGTAGAAACAGTTCAACTAGATAATTTGATATATCAATTGTACTGGAATTTTCATAGAATAGTTAATGAAGTTGTGCTTAACAATAAACGAATCCAGCCTTATGACTTCTACTATTCTACATTATACCTCCCGACGATGAGCGACCTCGCAAACAATCAAGAGACATGCTTCAGTACATGTCGATCCAGCATGCGGGTTACAGACAACTTCTGACTGCAAGCGGCGCCTAGATAGATGGGTATCAAGCGAAATTACTTAAACCGACAGTCCTTACTGCCCGACAATAACTCGACTCAATTCATGGGCCCAATTTCCCAAAGGCATCCCAATGGATATAACAAATAAACAAACAAGATAGTAAACTGGATAATTCCATTGCTCCTTGAGCTACATGTCCCGAACATAGTTCGTTGCTCTTTGCACAATTCAAGAACTAGCAGATGAGATTATAATATTGGAGAATTATCATAATTATGAATAGATATGATAAATAATAAATGATTGGATATGATTTAACGATGAGTAAGAAAATCATGTTATGAGATGAGATTCCAAACAGGATTATGATAAAATATAGGTTGTTCGAGGTTTGGTAATGGAGTAGTGACTTTTCTGTCCAAGTTCCTCAGGACCGGATGCCAAACGGGCTAGAACAAATCAGAAATGGAACCTCACCTTAACTCGTACGGGGAACCTTGATGGCGTTGATTAGTTCGTCAAACCTTTAACAAATTTAAATAATATTAATCAACTGAATTTATAATTCACCACAACAAATATTAGTACTTTTTCTTCAATTCTCATGTTGGTGAAATTGAGAACGTTCTTGTTAAGAATGCTAGTTACAATTTAAATGTTAGTAAATAACACATAAGCTTAATTTATGTCATTACACAAAACATAAAAATCTTAGATGATGAATTTAAAGAAAAACATATTACTTAACTAACTCTAGCAAAACTCATGTTTTTAGTCTTTAATCAATTCCAAACTTTTAATAACCACACACCAATTAAGTATCATACGAAATAAAACCTTAAAAGGTATAACTTAGTCATTTATTACTTTATTTTACATAGTAAGTTTAAAAATGCATATACTTGTTTTATAACTTAAATATAAAGATATAAACATGAGAAGTTTATCAAAACATGTGATAAGGGATGATAAATAACCTTATTTGATGGTTGGGTCATGAAGTGGCAAGAATAATCTTGTAAGACTTATGAAAATAATATGTGAAATATGATAAATCTACCATTTAAATGCTATACGTAAGATCACAAAAATGCCAATTCATGATTATAAATCATAATAATCTAATTATAACTAATACTATATCATGTTAGATTTATGTGTATGATAAATATATTGAATTATGATGACGATTAAACTTATAAATTAAGAAAACAAAGATTGTGCCAAATAAACTGAAAAAATCACCGCAGTTTTGATTTTACCTTTGATCGGACATCCAAATGAACTTGATTTTCAAATCTTTTTATGGTTTATGGTTTTCTAGCATCATAAGAGATGTGAAAATCCAAGATTTTATGAAAACACAAAGGTTTGATATGCTAAATAATTCTTGCAACATAAGAGTTGCTATCGTTTTTCCTAGCAGCAGTTTACGATTTATGGATTATGCCTTCCTAGATCATATTATTTGAGAAATATGTCTTCATACAAAAGATATAAGACACCAATGAGAGTATTCAGCCTTTGGCCTTAATCAAGAAGGATTTTTCTACAATTAGTTATGATTTTTCTAAGGTGCAGAGCCGAATGGATAATTTATGCGCAATAAAGGTTTTGTGGTAATTTCGGGTAGAAAATGATGAAATAAGAACTTGTGATGAATTTTTCTTGAAAGTAGACTCACTAACTTAGAGATTCATATGAAGAAAGAAGAAAAAACCGAAATGATTTTGGGTGTGAAAATTGTTGGAAGAAAGCTTGCTATTTATATGCAAAAATCATGTTAAGATATTTTTAATTAAGGCCCCACTTTGATTATTTTATAATAAATCAAAAAAAAATCTTGTAATCATGCTCTTAAGGATGTCATGGCTTACCTCATCAAAAATATGTCATGGCTTACTTCATCAATTGGTTAATTGCATATCAAGTCTCTCAATTATTTATAATTAAAATTCAAATAGGTATAATTAGATTTCTTTGTTACATACATATTTACTCACGTAATTTTTCTTGATAATTCGATCATCTTTGTTAAGATTTGAAATTGAAATATATGTTTTAGGATTAGGGACCTATAAAAATAATAAAAGACTAACTTTTAAGTTTAGGGACTAAAATGCAACATTTTTAAACATTTAGGGTCAAAAATAGAAATTTTCAAAAGTTTAAGACTAAAGTATAAATTTATTTTTTCCCTAATTTTTAGGGCGTTACAACAGCCATCAGACTTGAGTTTAAGCCTGAACACCCAATAGGGTGTTTTCCAGGATGAAGTGAGACTAGAGTCCAAGTTTCATTTGCTTCAAGGGCTTGAATTTCATCATTTATAGCTTCAATCCAATTAGGATTGGTACTAGCTGCTTTGTATGAAGTAGGTCAGAATGCAATGAGAGATTAACAAGGTAAGATATGATGGAAGGAGAGATGGTAGGATTAATATGATATGGAAAAGTAGGAGTGTATGAGATGTGAATGTTAGTGACAGAAGTAGGTGTGCTGACAGGATCAAAAGCACTAGTAAGGGGATAATTCTTCACGTGAACTGGTTTATATATCACTGTGGTGCTTCTTTTAGGAGCATGTATGACAATGGGAGGGGAATCAGGAGGTACCTCAGCAGAAGGTGGAACACAAAGAGTAGTGTGGGGGTGAAATATGAGGTGGTTCAGGTGTGGCAACCTCAAGAGGAGCAAGTAGAGGTGTATCATATCCTTCGGTGAAAAGGGAAAGAGGAGAGGTATGAGTGTCAATTGAGTATGAAGAGAAGGGAAATGTGGACTCATAAAACTTCACATCCCTGCTGATGATTATTTTATGTTTGTCAAAATAGTAGACCTTGTATGCCTTTTGTCCTGTGGCATACCCATGAAACACCCTTTGAAAGACATGGGTGCAAGCTTATCCTTATGTGGTTATGTGTTAGCGTAATATCATAGACAACCAAAAATCTTGAGCAGGCCAAGTCAGGTTTATGGCCATAAGGCTGCGCAAAAGTTGTGCACCAGTTCAAAAGTTGAGTAGGTGTTCTGTTAATGATGTAAGTGGCCATTTAGAGAGCAGGACCCCAGAAATAAGCAGGATAATTGGCGTGGAACAGTAATGCTCTAGTGACCTGCAATAGGTGTCTATGTGTCCTCTCCACTACTCCATTATGTTTCAGTATAAGGAGTAGATTTCTGATGAACAATACCATTATGAGGAAAACAACAACTAACAAGCATCACCAATAAACTCAGTTCCATTATATGATCTAAATGATAAGACTGGTTTATTAAACTGAGTTTTGAAATGTAATATCAAGTGTTCGAGAGGGGAAGCAACCTGAGTTTTGCTACTTAATAAATAGGTCCAGGTAGGTCTACTGAAATCATACTCAACAGTAAGCACATGCCGAGCATTGTAAGTAGTAGCCGCTTCGTAAGGACCCCACAAATCAATATACAATAAAGCAAAAACAGTAGTAGAACAAGATGTACTGTGAGGGAATGGAAGTTTAGGTTGTTTGGCCTTATGACATATATCACATGAATATAAAGATACATCAGTGTGTGCAACAGAAGGTACACAATCAAGGTTCTTAAGAGCATTAGGTGAAGCATGGCGTAGCCTATTATGCCATAAGGAAAAACTATTACCAACTATAGAACTGCAGCCTAAAAATTGAGGATCCTGGAGGTAGATGTTACCAACCAGATGCCCCACAACAATGAACTCATCAGTTTGAAGGTTCTGCAAAAGGCACTTATTGGGTGAAAATGTGAATTCCAATTTGGCATCAGCAAAGAGTTTAGGAACCGAAATCAAGTTGAACTTGAAGTTAAGCAAGTGCAAGGAATTCTGCAACACAATTTTGGGGTTCAAGGCAACATTTCCAGTGTGCGACACCAAAATAGTGCCATCAGGCAGATATATATGAATAGGCTTAGTAGTGACTTGAATATTAGAGAACGAATGCAGACTAATGACCATATGACTAGAGGCACCAGTATTTAAAACCCAACACCCATATTTTAAACAGTTAGAGGTAAGGAGACTTGCATTCATACAAGCAAAGTCTTCAAAATGTGCAAAGTTCACTTGTCCTGCATCCTGCTGCATCAATTGACACATCTCAGGTTGAGTCATCATACCCTTCATTAGCTTATAAAAGTCATGAGGCAAAGGGTCAGACTGTCCACCAGAGAAACCCCTCACCAGAACCTGATGGAACAGTAACATTAACAGAGTTGGCAAAGCTCTTGTGACCAACATCAACAAGTTTTTTCTCCTTTAAGTCCTTCTACCACTCACATACTCCTACCAATTTAAAACAGTTGTCACTAGTGTGACCTTTCCCTTTATAGAAGTCACAAAACCTATAAGACTCCTTCTTAAAGTCTTTACCAGTACCAGAAGATGAAGAACCTTTGCGGTATGTGCTATTAGCAAACAAAATAGAATTCTCAACAGGTGCACCATAAGACAACTGCACTTCGCACTAATTTTCAACCCTGAGAGTCATGGCATAAGCCTTCTCAACCAAAGGAAAAAGATCCAACATCAGAACAGGAGACCTTCTTTGCAGATTGGGATGAATATGATACTGATACTGAACCTTATCTTGCGTCCTACTTTGATGAATCTAACTTTGATTGTTTTCATGGTTCAGTGAATCTAGACGAAGAACATTTTTTTGAAGGATAAATGTCCCAAGGGGAAATCATTGAAGACATGAAGTCTATCTACCACAAACTGCTGCTTGAGAATCACAATCTCATCAAGAGCAACAGAAGCTTGAAGGAAGAAATTGGATGCGTGAAGGAGATGCTGAAACTGTATGAGAAAGACCTTGATAAAATTGAGGCTGAACTGACAGAGGTAAAGGTAAAATTAGATAAAGCTGAACAAACCATTGACAAATGGAACTCCTCTACATCTATACTTGATGAAGTGCTGAGTATGGGAAATCAAGGTAAAAATGGTTTGGGCTATGTTAAGAAACCTTCGTCTGAAGATGTTAATTCTGCCTATTTAATAGCTGGTTCTATCAAGGAAAGTAATAGTGTGAGTAGTGAAATTCCTATCAACACTGTGAAAAAACCTACTTTTATCTGTCAATGTTGTTTTCAACCTGGTCACATTAAGCCTTATTGTAAAAAATTCAGAAGTGTGATTGAGAAGAAAACAAGAGTCAATAGCAGTACCAATGTTAGGAGAACCTCTGATCTGAATGTTATCCCAACATTAGGTAACAAAGCTGAAGGGCATAAAAGTAGAACCTTGATTGAAAAGATAAAAACTCCTAAGGTTAAAATTGTTTGCAATGTTCTCTTTTCTACTGTTTACTCTAACCTTGCAGGTAAGTGGTATTTTGACAGTGGATGTTCGAGGCACATGACTGGAAACATTGACAACCTAAAAGATATAATCCATTTGACTGTTGGAACAGTTACCTATGGAGGAGGCACAAAAGGGAAAATCATTGGAAAATGAGTACTGGATGTTGAAGGATTTCCACCACTCAAGGATGTGTTGTTGGTTGAAGGATTGAAAGCAAATTTAATTAGCATAAGTCAACTTTGTGATGATAACTTGCTAGTTACTTTTGATAAAAGTTCATGTGATGTGTTTAATAGTGACAATGTCTGTGTCATGATAGGTACAAGATCAAAGGGTAACTGCTATCTTGCTCAAGATGAAGTTGAATGCTACCATGCCAAGGTAGATGAATCTGTCATGTGGCACAAGAAGTTATGACATGTGCACTATAGAAATCTGGAGAAACTACAGAAGTTAGAGGTCTGTGAAAGGACTGCCTAAGTTGACTAGCCGAGGTAAAATTGTTTGTGAAGACTGCCTGAAAGGTAAACAAACAAAAGTTGTCCATCCACCACTTCAGGTACATAGTACTAACCCTAGAACTAATAAGTGCTTTGATTTGCTACATATGGATCTTATGGGTCCTATTGAGGTTAGTAGCCTGAATGGTAAGAAGTATGCTTTTGTTATTGTTGATGATTTTTCAAGATATACCTGGATTAAGTTTTTGAAAGTAAAATCAGAGGCATTCAACACATTCAAGATTTTGCATGCTAGTATTAAAAATCTGTATGACACTTCTGTAGGAAGAATTAGGTCTGACCATGGGAAAGAGTTTGAAAGTGTAAGCTTTGCTAATTTTTGTGAAACTAAAGGAATTTTCCATGAGTTCTCTGCACCTAAGACACCTCAGCAAAATGGGATTACTGAGAGGAAGAATAGAACACTTCAAGAGATGGCTAGAGTAATGTTGAATTCTAGAAACCTATCTAAGAAACTCTGGGCTGAAGCTTTGAATACTGCATGTCATATTAGTAATAGAGTTTATCTTAGACCTGGTACTACTATGACACCTTATAAAATCTTGAAGGATTCAAAACCAACAGTAGGACACTTTCATGAATTTGGTATTAACTGCTATTTGCTAAAAGATAGAGACTATTTGAGCAAATTTGATCCTAAAAGTGAAAAGTGTATATTTGTTGGATATTCTTCTAATAGTGCTGCTTTCAGGGTCTACAATCCAAGATTGCATTCTGTTCGAGAATCAGTGAATGTCATTTTTGATGATTTAACTGTTTCTGCAGGTACTGAAGAAGTCATTGGTTCAGATGTTGCTCCAACATTGGACTCAACATTAAACACAGAAGCTGGAAATGCTGAACTGGAAACTGGAACAAATGATGACCTAACACCAGAAACTCCCAATGTTAGGCCAACATCTGTACTGTCATATTCTGAAGATGAAACAGCTCCAGTAGCCAGAAGAGATCCTCGTGCTAGGATACAAAGAGATCATCCAGTCACTCAAGTAATTGGACAAATTACTGAGAGAGTTAGAACACACAATAAAGAAAGGGTAAATTACAAGGATATGGTTAAATTGTGTGTTTGTATGTCTTCTTCTTGTACTGCTGATAATGCATCTTGTTTTGTTTCCTCCATTGAACCTAAGAATGTAACTGAAGCTCTTAAGGATAGTTACTGGATTAATGCCATGCAAGAGGAACTTTTACAATTCACTAAAAACAGAGTTTGGAATCTAGTGCCTAGGCCATCAAATTTAAATGTAATAGGTACAAAATGGGTTTTCAAAAAGAAAACTGATGAGAATGGTGTAATTATGAGGAACAAAGCTAGGTTGGTTGCACAAGGTTATACTCAGGTAGAAGGTATAGATTTTGATGAGACGTTTGCTCTAGTAGCTAGGATAGAATCAATTAGATTACTTTTTGCTATTGCTTGCTGTCTTAGGATTAAACTTTACCAAATGGATGTTAAAGATGCCTTTCTGAATGGTTTAATTGACAAAGAGGTTTATGTAGAACAACCTAAAGGCTTTGCTGATCCTAAACATCCTGACCATGTGTACAAACTTGAGAAGGCTTTGTATGGCTTAAAACAGGCTCCTAGAGCTTGGTATGAGAGGCTAACTGATTTTCTGTTAGGCCTAGGTTTCAATAGAGGAGATGGAGATAGAACATTGTTTGTCCTTAGAAAAAGCTCAGATATATGCATTGCTCAAATTTATGTAGATGATATTGTATTTGGCTCTACTAACAAGTCTACCCTAGACAAGTTTGTTGAGTCCATGACAGGAACATTTGAGATGAGCATGATTGGTGAGCTCAATTATTTTCTGGGACTACAAGTTAAGCAGCTGGAGATTGATATCTTCCTGAACCAGGAGAAGTATGCAAGGAATCTGGTGAAGAGATTTGATCTACAAGAGTCCAAGCCTTGCAAAACTCCTATGTCCTCTTCAGTGAAGATAACAAAAGATGGCACTGGCAGCAATGTTGACCCAACATTGTACATATCCATGATTGGTAGTTTGCTACATCTCTCTGCCTCTAGACCAGATATCATGTTTTCAGTATGTGTTTGTGTTAGGTACCAAGCTGAGCCCAGGCAATCTCACTTGATTGTTGTGAAGAGGATTCTTAGATATATGTCTGGAACTTCACCTTTAGACATTTGGTATTCTTATGACACTAACACTAACTTGGTTGGTTTCAGTGACTCTGACTGGGTAGGTGATGTGGATGACAGGAAATCCACAAGTGGAGGCTGTTTTTATTTGGGGAATAATTTGGTCTCTTGGTATAGTAAGAAGCAGAACTGTGTTTCATTATCAACAGCTGAATCAGAATATGTAGCTGCTGGCAGCTGTGTTACCCAACTTGTGTGGCTCAAACACATGCTTTTAGATTATGGGCTAGATAGTGATACACTTCTCATGTTCTGTGACAATCTAAGTGTCATAAGTATCTCTAGGAATCCTGTCCAACATTCTAGAACTAAGCATATAGACATAAGGCATCATTTCCTAAGAGATATGGTAGAGGACAAAGTGATCAACATTGAACATACTGAGACAACAAATCAGCTTGCTGATATGTTTACAAAACTTTTAGATAGTGAGAGATTCTTCAGCTTGAGGAAATCTCTTGGCATGTGCAATATGTGAGAATATTGAGGAAACCAGTGTTGACATAACACCACTGTCTAGCACTGGTATATTGGTTGTGGTGTAGTAGGTATTCTGTTGTTTTCCTTTGTTGAATTTATTTTCTTGTGAGTCTCATTTCATCTTTGTTTTGTCAGATCTGGTTTGTGTGGTTGAACTCCTTGATTAGCAACTCTTTCTAGTTATCAGTTTCACATCTTTGTTTTGAAAAAGTAATAAAACTCTTATGTTTGTCTGAGGTTGTGATAGCCTAACATATGAAGAAGTTGGGGTACACAAAGTTCACTACTTTGATGTCTATTCAGTTGTGTCTTATTCATATGGAAGGTGTACAGGACATGTGGAGAAGCCGGGGTACATGATGTTGACAGCTTCAGTGTTACTCAATTGTGCTTATTTACATGTTTATGTTTGTTTGGCCAAGGAACACATGAGGGTGATCCTTTATACTAGGGTGTTTGAGGTTTGGATTTCTTACATTTAGTAGCACTGATCACTTGGTGATTCTCTTGAATGCAGGTTGGTAAACAAGTATGCATAAGGAATTGGGGTGTTGGGGTGCATGATAAATGAATTTCCAACATTCAAGGCCTTTGTACTTGCCTAACTTGCTGCTGTTAATGTTGTTACTGGGGTGTGTGGAGTTTAGGCTACTCTCATTCAGTAGTGACATTAGCCTTGTGTTTAGCAACCTTCAGCTTTTAGTTCAGAAGAGTTATGAAAATAATAAAGATTATTAAGAGATGTGTGTTGTGCTGGTTTGAGGAGTTTTTCATAAGTGTTTACCATCTACCTATTTGACATTACATTGTTGCATTCATGTAGAACTGCATTGTTTTCTTTCTTGTTGTTGTGTTGTGTCGGTCTAGGCTTAGGGGGAGTATAATTCATGTGTTGAGGCATACAATTTGGGTGACATACTGCAGGTGACACACTTTTCTGTGACTTTCTATGCTGTGGAAGTGATTTTTTCCTTGAATTCATAACTGCTTATCTCTATGTGTTTCTTGTTATCTATGTTGCTTACTCATGATCTTGATCTGAACAATATGTCTGAGGTACTCACTTGTTATATTGGTTAAGTTTCAGATGTATGTTTGGATGTATCTCAAGCTCTCACATGAATTTGCCTTGGTGAAGCCTGTACCTCCACCTTCTGGTTTGAATGTTATCAGATGTTATCCCAACATTGTGCATTGTCGCAGGCCAACATTGAAAACAGGAACTTATAAGTTTTTCAAATTTTTGAAAACTGCTCTGGTTAACTGTTAATTAAACATCAAAGTGTGTGCGCGGGAAAACATAGTGGGAAGGTTTTATTTGATTCAAATTTAGTAACTGCCCACTTACATTCGTTCTCTTTCCTTATTCACGGGTATTTTAGAAATCTAAGCCCTAATTTCCTTAAATTGTGCTTACTATTTCCTATTTTGTGCTTACTCTACAAAATTCACTCTCTACTCTCAAAATTCTCTCGTTTTTTTTCTTCTGCAATTTCTCTCTCAAATCTCTTGTACTAACAATGGCAAGCAAGTCGCTCATGCAAACTCTTGTAGATGTTGCCTCTGAGTAGGGGATCGCCTTCAGTTGCTGCTAAAAGGAAGGCGATCCCCTACGTGCGACGAGGGAAGAAGTCCAAACAGGGAGAATCGACCTCCAATGTTGAGCCAACTGCTGAATCAACCGCTCCCATTACCAATGATCCTGAAATTGAGGTAAACACTGCTGAACCCAACCCTGAAATTGATGCTGATATAACTGTTGAGGGGGGGTAGTGAATCTGTTGATAAATCTGTTGCGAAGTTCGTGGATAAGTCTGTGGACAAAGCGGTGAGGAAGTGGATTAGGGCTCAAAAGAAAAAGAGCAAGGATGCAGGGGAGAAGTTGAGAAATATGTCTGAAACTGTTAAGCAACGCGCTGAGGCTAGGAAAAGACAAGCTGAGAGATTAGCTAGGAAAAAGGCTGAGGAAGAGAAGAAGTATGCTGCTGCTGAGAGAAAGAGGAAAGGAAAGCAAGTGATGGAAGAGGAAGTAGAGGTGCTAGATGTTGAGGATGAAGAGGAAGAGGAGGAGAAGGAAAAGGAAAAGACTGAGGAAGAGCAAGATGTTGCTGCTGATATTAAGGCAACATCAGGGACAGAAGAGTAAACAGATGGGTTGTATGTGATCTACCCTGATGATGAGGGGGACTACTTTTCTCCTTATTATCTCACCCAAGAGTTGGAGAGGAAGTGGGATTCCTTCAAGAGAAGGGAGATTCATACTGAAAGAACTGTAGAGATGGCCAGCTTCAAGGAACAGAAGGTGATGGACTTGCTTGAAGCAAGAGGGATGCACCAATCAGTGATGGTGTTGCATGACTATGCTCTTGAGATTGTCATGGAGTTCTACCTGAATCTCTCCAAGTGGATCAGGGACTACAGATCTACAAAATATAGAAATGCTTGGGGTGAGGGGGAGAGTCTTCAACATTGAACCCTACACCATCAACAAGATTCATGGATTCCCCACTGCTAATGAATCTGCGGACCCCTACTATGATGATGTTATTGAAGACTTGACTTGAGGGTTGGTTAAAACCTGGAGAGACGCTCTGCCAACCACAAAACTCACCTCCATTAGTGTTGTCATGCAAGATAGCTTGCTTCAACTGGCTGCCAAGCAAAAATGTCACTGTACTGACCAAGGAATCAGCACTCTTGGTGTACAAAATTAAGAATGGGCTAGCTGTGAACATGGGGGAGAGGATTGTGAAGTCAATGTCAGAAGTTGCTGGAAGGAAGAATGGCGTGCTGCCTTTTCCCTCACTCATCTGCAAAATCCTTAGCAAGCAAGGATTGAAGACAAGTGTCATTGTGGGTTGGAGGAAGAATGATACTGAACTGACAATTCTCCCAAGCTACTTGTCTGGATCAAGAGTGAGAGACCTTCCTTGGAACCCAAAAGGAGTGGTGAGACCAAGAGCTGAGGAGAAGAAGGCTCAGGAGTTTGTTGGAACTTCAGTGCCTATGTCCAAAGAGGAAGAGTGCATGGTCATAATCTCAACTTTTGTGGATCATCTGCTGAACTGGTATAGGGGGAAAATTGCTGATACTCAGGGGGAGATTGAGGAAAGGAAGGAGCATCTCAAAGAGCTGGAGGACATGGTGAAAAATTTAGAGAAACTCCCTTCTTCACAAAAAGGGGGAGAATAGTTCCAAGTTTTTTGTTTTTTTAATTTTAGTCTTCTAGTTTATGTTTTGCTTCTTATGAACTGCTGATATGGTTGTGTTGCTGGTACATTTATCTCTATTTGGTTTATTTTGATCAAGGGACATGTCCTTGATATATTGCTATGGCATGTAACTCTAAGTATTACTACTGTTGAACTGCTCTAACTGCTATTTCTTATGAAAGCATATTTTTGAACTGCTTGTCTGTTTAACCTTTTATGTAGGAAACTCACTGGTTTCAATGTTGAGGCAACATTGATGAATGTTGGGGTCTGAACATCGTTTGATGTAGTGATGACCTTAATACTTGTCTTTGCTAATTTAACTTTGGTATGTTAGCTTGTATTGAGGGGGAGCAGTTTAGTAGTTTAATGTGTTTCTTGTTGATTCTAACTTTCTGGATATAGGACTTGGTTGGAACAGGTGTTGATTTTGTGAAGAAAGGCAAAAAGGGGGGATTGAAAGTGCAAGTTTCTGTGGAATCAATGTTATACGATGTTGGGACAACATTGAGGATAACATTGAAACCCGAGAGCTTGTACGAAAACTGTTCTTCAGTTGCCAAATTTAAGTTTTGTCTTTATTCACCTATTAACCAAGTTCCACGATTTTAGTTGTTTATGTTTATGTCCAGAAAGGTATTTTAATCATAAGGAAGAGCTATGGAAGATTCCTTACTTGAAGTTTCCATAATTCAAGCCAAGTTGAATAAGTCAACTCAACACGCTTTCAAAAGAAAGAAACAAATTGGATTCTCTGCAACTTTGATTCTTTCCAGGATTCTCCGATTTGAAGAAGACGTGTTACCTTGTTAGATCTATAATAAAGGAAACACATATTCAAGAAAGATATGAAGTTCACAAAGAAGGAAAAATTCAACAAGGAAACAACAAGAGTTACCAAAACTGTGAACAACACATCTTGGCGTGCAAGTTTCAAGAAATCTATAAAAGATGTGAAGTTCATCGTGTTAAACAATCTGAGAGATTAATCATTCGTTGTATTGTCTTCGTCTTGCTTTTGCGAAGTTTTGCGTAGTTCATAGAAGTTAAGTAGTTCGTACTTGTCTGCTTCGTTGAGTCCGATCAACAAAGAGCGTGAGTGAATTGTTGTGAGGAACATTTTTGTTAAAACCTTTATGGCTATTTGGCCTATGGCTCGGAAGTTTTTAATAATATTAAAAACTTCTTAAAAATTATATCTTCTTGTTTTTAAATTCCGCTGCACATTATTATAGTCAAGAAGATCACAATAGAGTTAAGGCAATTCCAGCTTAACTCTCAAAGTTGTTGTGTCAATCCACGATCCGAAATTTTCACAAACTACAACGTTTTCAAGACCAGATCTATCAACCACTCGATTATCTTTTCGAAAAGAACTTTTAATTTTTATACCTCAACATGGCGAGATGGGATGGACCTCTCTATTATCTATATAATGACTTCAGGCGTGACTCGTGCTTATTTGTGAAACAAAAGCTCAAAATTACGTTTTCACATTTCTCCATGTATCAATAAAGTGATCAAAAGAAATATTATTATGTACAACCGCAGTATTGATGACATGGTACAACCAGTAATTGAGATTAAAACAATTTCTTAAGTTAAATAAAATAATCACTTATAATTTCATCTCCACCGTGTATTATACTTTTAACCAACTAGATGTACCACCTCATTGTGCAGCGGTTGCACCTTATGATTTATCGATCAAAATGGTAGCATGTAAGTGTGTATATATGTACACTCACATATATATTATAAACAACTGAAATGTGGCTAACAGGCGACCATTTTTCCTTTGAGTGGCTGGTTTTCTTCATTATTTTGAATAAAGAAACTAACACAAATCCTCTCTTCTCCAATAAAGTAGCAATAACAGTTTTGTGGGCGAAAACATCTAAAATGAAAAGCAAAAAAGGACTCACATTATTGCAAATTCCACACAACTATATATGAATAATCTCTTTTTCAAAAGAAAAAAAAAATACAAAAAGAATGCAACAACCTTTTCACCATATAAGCCATTATCTTAAACATACCAGTTGTGCAAACAAATTGCTGTGGCCTTGCCTTGACTAATTTGGATCATGAATAGAATAGAGAATTCCATAATAACTATGTATCAAATAAGATCTACTATCACTAGTGTTTACCAAACGCACTTTTGTTTAGCAATTTCTTTCAAGTTGGCATACTAACACTAGTGCTCTTCCATTTAAACCAAATGTTTTCGTGTAAATATTTAGTTTATACTTTATACACTTACTCATTCGGATATCGCCATATGATTAGTACTTCAACTACGGCGAAAATCACTAATATACATGATCACCTCCAATTAATAAACAAGGGAAAAGGTAAACGAAATGACAGCATCCTATTAAAGACTATTGCTTAGCCCATGAAGATCTCTTCACTTTGGTCAAAAACTTTAACAAAGTCACAAAGGCAAATGAGGTTGTGGGGATGATGTTCTGCTAATTGGTGGCAGTCCTAAAGCAACGATTCACATTGATACCTCGCTAGACTTAGTGATTAATCAAATGCCAGACCAGATATGTTGATTAAGGGAAGATATAATTTCAAGCTAAACGAACCCAAGGATTTGTAAACGTCGTAGTAGTGAACATTTAGGTAATAATAATACGTCAAGGATCGTCTAACGTAAGTAACTCGAAGGATTGGCTTATGTAACGTAACACAAGTGCAGAAGGTGATTCTATTACAAGAATAATCCTAGTCACATGTGATTCAATCTAGTTGACCTCGAGGTAAGAGACGATCATTTCACTTAACAATCTTGAATTACAAAGGTCCAAGTAGGCAAGCTCCTATAAATCTCCTTCCGTCATCTGACTTACGTTGTTCATGCATCGTTCAGACTGCTTGATTTTATAATCTTCTTATTGTCCTTCAAAGTCCCTTACAAGCCTTGTTGGTTTTTTTTTTTTTTTTGATAATACAAGCCTTGTTGGTTAATTTGTACGAATTTCGGTGACAATCCAGCTAAGCAAAATACTCTGTAATCCTGTATGAAAATGGAATTAGAGGACAATGGGGTCTCCAAAAGTATCCCATACAAGTACAGTAGACAAAAAGGGTGGCTGATGTATGTATTAATCAAATTGCACCCAATGGGAATGGCTTCTCTCAGTTAAAAGAAAATACGGGAAAATTAAGGAAGAGCAGAAAGAATATAAAGACAGCAATAACAACCATCTTCGGACAAGAAAAGAAAGATGAGTCAAAATATGTTAATGACATTGATGACTATTTAGGCCACTCAACCTGACCCCAATGCTATGCAGGAAAAAAATATTTTTACCACATCTTGTAATAATTCTCCTTCATGTATTCTTCTTCTAAGTGGAGGAATACATTTCAAAGTACATTCATATACTCATCAGCTTCTCTACCCCACCACCAACCGTACAAGATTTTTCAAGCCTGCATAAAAATGGTTAATGTGTGGTTAAAATTAAAACTGGTGTTTTATAAAAGTGATTAGACTGGGGCACTGAATTAATTAACATATTTAACCAAAATGACTAAAAGAACAGTTAACCTTTTTAAGCAAAAGATATTCAATAATTAATACCAAAATGCATCACTCACACACTCTTATGCTGGTGTAAGCATAGAGCTATCTAAAGTCAAGATAAACTGGAGTGAAACTAATCAAAGTTTCCTTAACTAATAAAGATTTATTCACCAATCATACATACATGAAAAGTTCATATCACTTTTCTATGGAATAGCATATAATGTCGTTAACAAGCAGTTCAGATACATATTATGTCTGAAATATTTTTTTTCGAGTAAAATGCAAAAAACTACCCTGTGTTATTTCTAATTGGCAAAAAAACCCCTGTGTTATTTTTATTAGCAAAAAACCCCCTGTGTTTTTTCAACCTTAGCACACCGCCCCCTAATAGTTGACCACTCGCGAAAGGACTATTTTACCCCTTTCTTAATTACCTCAAAATTAAACCCCACAAGGGTAAAATAGTCTCAAAAAAACTTTAAAAAGACGGAATTGGGTAAATAGCAAAAACTACCCCTGTGTTATCTCTTATTGGCAAATAACCACCTGTGTTATTTTAATTGGCAAAAAAACCCCTGTGTTATTTCAAAATTAGTAAAAAAACCCCTACTACACTGAATTAATTCGCACATACTGAGATTGATCTCAAAATATGATTTTTATTGTATGTCTTTGATACATATGGAACTAATAATGTTCGAATTAAATTGTATGCATATTTTTGTTTATTAATTTTGAAGAAAACCTTAGTTTTTAGATCTGTAAAAATATAATTACGGTACCGACTAATTTTATTATGTTTTTATACAATTTTAAAAAAATCTAAAAAAATTATAACACGATGCATAATATTTATTGTAACAAGTATATGTTTATTATAAAATCGTAATACTTATAAATCCTTAATTATTGGTACTGTCATTATAAAATATGTCATGAAGGGGGTTTTTGCTAATTTATGAATAACACAGGGGGGTTTCTGCCAATTAAAATAACACAGGGGGTTATTTGCCAATTAGAGATAACACAGGGGTAGTTTTTGCTAATAGCTCTGCCGAAATTTAAAGTTCAAGTCGCAGTTCAGGCGCGTGTCTTACAAAATTGTACGATAGGGAGTTTTTCGCCTTTGACCAAATAACACAGGGGGGTTTTTGCTAATAAAAATAACACAGGGGTTTTTTTGCCAATTAGAAATAACACAGGGTAGTTTTTTGCATTTTACTCATTTTTTTTCTCACACGATGATCATATAACTATGTTACATAGCAATGCCCAGAGTCTTAATTGTTTTATATGATCAAAGTAACTTGTCTTATGCTATCTAATTTATTTTAAGATGGTTCCAGAAAAGTGCTTGATGTGTCACTGATTTCCTTTAAGTGTAATATCTTCCTGCATAAAAGAAATTGCCATCACCAACTCTTACCTGATTTCCTTTCATTCTTTTAAATTATCAAATAGCGTTAGCAAAAAACCAAAGTACAGTAGAAAACATCTTACTTTGGCTGACAATTAAAACCATTTTTTTAAGATTGACTCCTCACACCCCATTTTCCTCCTGAGTCTTTTCCCCGGCTCAATTATTATACACGCAATATCTCTGTTTTTTTTTTTTTTTTTTTCTCCTGATGTAAGCATATTATTTCATCAAGATTATCCACAAGTATAACTAACATTTCATAATATATATAAGATCATGTTCAATGGCAATCATGCAACATGGCATACATAAAACAGTAACAAACCTTAGTTGCCAAGACATCTGCATTATGTTTAGTGCATCAACAGTTAAGATACTATATTAGCACATACATACGTTTGGGATCATAGCCCCATGGTCTTATCTTTGCATAACTCAACTGTACTAAAAATCGATGAATGGGGCCATATCGCCTTTTCTCCTTCCTATATATACAGCCCATCCCACTAATCCCCATTTGCCTTCAACACCTTGAATATCTATACTAAGAAATCACACCAAAACTTGGCTTCTGCATAATAACTATAACTAATACTATTAAAGCAATGCATCCCAGCGAAGCTACCGAGCTCCATTACCTTTTTACTTCAATCCCACCTCATTTTGGCTTTACTCCTCACGCCACACCGGCATATCATCAACTAAACAGAATGTCCAACCCATTATACCAACTAAACATCACCCCCCAAGTTCAAGATTTCAACACTCAGCCCACAAGTTTTAGCAGTAACTCAACTTCTGATGAAGCAGATGAGCAACAATTGAGCATAATAAACGAGAGGAAGCAGAGAAGAATGATATCAAACAGAGAATCAGCACGAAGATCACGCATGCGCAAGCAAAAGCATTTGGACGAGCTTTGGTCCCAGGTGGTCTGGCTCAGGAACGAGAATCATCAGCTCGTCGACAAACTGAACCATGTAACGGAGAATCACGATCGAGTGGTCCAAGAAAACGCTCAACTCAAAGAAGAAACTTCGGGCCTTCGTCAAATGCTCAGCGACATGCGGATCAATAGTCCATTTCCTAGCTTGAGAGAGCTTGACGATGACCCCTGCAACGAATTTCCATGAAAAAAAACATTGACAAGTTCCAACTACTTTTCCATGAAGTATTCTTGCTATGGTGGAGGCTACTGTTATTGTTTTTCACTTCAAAATGGTTGGTTAAGTCTGTTCACGCTAAACAGGCTCCAAACATTATCTGTATGACTACGAGAGCAGTGAATAAAATCTATTGTAGAATGTTATTACTAAATCCACTCCTCTTTGCCAGTCTTAAGTTAATAGCAATACAACATGTGGAAGAAAAAAAAAAAACATAGTCCATGAGGTAACTGACTCCAAAAATATCGCTTGAAGAACGATAGATAGGGCATAACATTGTTATGGACACGAGATTTCTAATAATGGATGCAATCATCAAGTATTTTGTGGAAAAAAAGAGAAGTGTAATTAAGTACGAAACGAAAGAGAAAACAAACGGCCACGACCACGACCACGAGTTTCATGCATTAGCTCCACTAGCAGGCAGGCAATTTCCGACTTTGAACAACTCAAGCAATTATTAACGAGCAAACACAATAGTACAAATGAATCAATTACTACTTGATATCACCAACTTTTTATTTGTTGAAAGTTGCAAACTTCTTTTGTCACAAAAGGTGTGAATGAGTTAGCAGTTAGGGAACAATATGTCCGGTCCGGCATTGTGTGAGTGTGGGGGTCTCAATCTCAATCTCAATCTCAACATCATCTTCGCTAGTCATGAGTCGGTCACGACCTACTGAAGTTAACACAAAAAAAAGAAAACCATGAAATGAAAATCAAAGCGTCATTTCACACTTGGAATTCATCAGCAGTAATATTTTGTTAATTGACTACACCGATGTATCAAACAGTTAACACATCTATTAGGTCACTAATTTATCCGCACAAGTCGTGATTCAGTTATAAAATAAACACAGAATAAGGAATCTTAAGTATGTACACTAAATAAGTAGTTTAGAATAAGGAAATACTACATAATATTTAACATAAAAGTAGTCTAATAATATAAATTAGAAAAGTACATAAATAATAGAGCGCAAATTTTAAAAATAAAACTTACTCATTTAAACAAAGAAGTGAGAAGATGTGAATTGTA
Source organism: Linaria vulgaris (assembly GCA_948329865.1). Lineage (NCBI taxonomy): Eukaryota > Viridiplantae > Streptophyta > Magnoliopsida > Lamiales > Plantaginaceae > Linaria > Linaria vulgaris. The sequence goes on along the minus strand of OX415250.1, from coordinate 17,984,637 downwards.
TATAAAATTGAAACCCCGATGTAGTGCCCATGCTATTATTACTTAATATTTGTATGCCTAAGGCATGGTTTTCTTTTATCTCTCAAATAAATAAAAAATCATTGGCGCCAAGCATGAGGGAATGCTAAACGTTTGGTAATTTCTCTGTTAAAACAGAGAGGTTAAGAAAAGTCGTTCATTAGTTGTTATTTTGCAAGAGTATAGGTTAATACGTTTTATCCTTTGAATCGCGTTTTTATTATTATAACTCTTGTTTTGTTGCGTCATGATGACCTCAGCATATGTTATAAGAACATGTAACAGGCGTGACTGCATTATTCAGAATTTTATGCAAAAACTCATATCTTCTCTCTTATGAATTCTTCTCTAGAATTGAGTTGAATCTCTCTTTCCCATCATCTTTGTTCTCTCCTTCTTATCAACTTTATTTGAAAAATACCAAAAATAGCAACACGATGTCGTTTGATCGGCGATCTTCGGCGCCGTTCATAACAATGGCATCAAAGTCGTTATCCTGACGCAACACTCTGATCGAAACAGTGGAAACCAGCAGAAAACCCGCAAAAATTGAGTTGAAGTCCTTGATTCGTTTTCTTCAAGAATTTTCCGTAGAACTCAACAAGTTGAGTGAGTTGTGCGATCGGTATGGACAAGGCATCAAGTCATATGGTAAATCCTTGAGAGGTTATAGAAATTCTACGGACGAAGTCAAGCTGGTCCAGAACAAATCAATGAGCGAGGAGGTGGATGATGATTTTTATATCTGCCAATTGTTCGATGACATGCCGATGAACCAGATTCGAGTTTGTGGTAGGTGTTCTGATGTTATAGATGAATTAGAAGAGGATTCATTTGGTCTCCGTGAACTGTTTGATGAAATTCCTAAGAAAGAATTTAAGGAAGCTAAGGAAAAACCAAATGTTTGCAACATGCTCGATGAAATAACTGTGAAGGAAATGGCGGGGGAGCATTCACTCGGCAATCAGATTTTGGTCGAACTTAATAACGAGAAGATAAAACATGGAGGTAAACTATCATTTGTCTATACACATTTGTTTGATCCTGACGGATGTGTAGTTAAGCTTCACGACTTACCTTTTGTCGATATTGGATATCTAGAGCATTTGAATGTTGGTGAATTGTTATGCTTTACTCTTGTGGATAATTGTACGATAGTTGTTGAATCATTTTGTTTTGATGAGCTATTTGGTATCGGTTTTGAGGAAAAATGTGTGGGGGTGAAGAAATGGGAAAAATAATATGTCAAGTGATGCCCAAGAAAAACACCAGGAATTTTAGTAAGAAGCAAAGTGAAGAACATTTGTTAAATCCATATTCATTTAGAAATTCTTCTAATTATCATGTTGTTGAGGATATTGGCTTGATTATGTTTGAAGTTGCTTCTTCTGGGTACTTGAGGCTTGAGGAAGTGCTCTGCCAGAACCTTGAAGAGAAAGGTGATGCTATCGTGGGTGGAGAGACACTTGTGAAAGCTTGCAAGCCTGCAATTGAGTTTAGCTACATCAAGCCAGTTATTCATAATTCCAAACAAGACAGTGAGGCTGTCCCTCCTCTCCAGGTAGGTGGTCATAATCACACTAATGGAATCGTGAAAAGTCGATGTGCTTTTGATATTGATGGATGTATCGAGATGGGGCAAAACACGTGTAATTGCAAAAATTGAAAAACTCCAACTATGATGTTATCATTCAAGATAGAAGATGGTAGATTAAATGATGTGGGAATTATTACTTATGGAAAACTATTGATGGCTACCATTTCGAAAGGTACTGGACCAGAAACCTTGCGATATATTGATCTTGTGCAATCTGAGTTTACCATATAGACCTCAAAAGCATTTAATGTCGCCGAAACGCGAGCACTGCTAATAGCATTTATTGAACTTGAGAAGAAGGCGCGTTGCATTCTAACCGGATCGTTCTTTGTCGATATGGAGGTTGGAGAACAAGGTGATGGCGCTACATGTAGCTTGATGTGGAGCAGGAACAGAAAATATTCAAAGAATAAGAAGGATTTGCAAATGCGGGGATACTTTATGTACGATTGTATAGACGTGTGGCAGCAGTTTCTAACAACCTTAATGGATTACTTGCTCGTGTTGCTCATGAATTATTCTGGAGAATATATTCTCAAAAATTCTAACAATGTTGGCAGTAGCATTTTTTACTTGCACAACAGAAGTGTGGAGGTGACGAACGTCAAGCATTAGAAAAAAGTGATGGTATTGATAAGCTTGGTATTTGACTGTAAACACAAGGATCAAACTAACGACTCCAATCATACCTTAGGGGATAAGATTTATCAAAATAGTACTGCCACATTTTGTAGAATCAAGAGTTATGGTGTGTATTCAGACTTTGGCCACTTTGTTAGTGGGTTGATCCATGAAGTAGCTGTTCTGGAAACTTTTGTGCATGATGTCTTCTTTTGGGGGCTTAACTTTGCAACATTGGCATCTTATGGTAGTCTACTGAATAGCGGATATCAAATTAAAATTAAAGCCAAACACACATTTTCATCCAGTTTATGGGAAAAGTTATATATTCACCAAGCTCTTGTACAATTGGTTAGACAATTTGGAACAGAGACCATTAAATCTAAGTAGAAATGTGCATGGAATGTGGAGGAGTCTACTTATTTAGGATGCAAAAATCACAAAATCTCATTATTTCTTGTTACACCAAGAATGCTTGAGACTTTGTTTAACTTGGTTGTGGGATTGGAATTTTTGGATGGTGTTCTGGGTATCACTACAACCGAGGCAGCAGATTATGGAGGAGCCATGGTAGAGCACAAGATACCATTGGTTCTAAGTTTTAGAGCGTTGGATGTTATGACTTCTGGAGAAAAAGTTATTGCCCCATCTTACTCTAGAAAAAGGGTGATTGATGAGCATATTACACCAATTCGAGCTTTCTTCGATGCGAATCAGAATTGTGTTGCATTTATAGCAAACATGAATGTGTCGTATATGTGACTCGCATCATTTGGTTCAGTTGGTACAAAAATAACTCCTCCAGTTGACGAAAGTGTCATTATTGTACAAGTTGTAAGAGTTATTCACATGCTCAACGTTGGAGCTATTATGTTTTTGAAGGTCATGACAAGGTTTTTATTTGGAGGCTTGAAGTTAAGCCTCACAAAAAGGAGGGAGTAATGTTAAGACAAAGAGGTCAAGAAAAGTAGTTCATTAGCTGTTATTTTGCAAGTAGTATAGGTTAATACGTTTTATCCTTTGAATTGCATTTTTATTATTATAACTCTTATTTTGCTGCGTCATGATGACCTCAACATATGTTATAAGATCATGTAACAAAGATCATGTAACAGGCGTGATTGCGCTATTTCAGAATTTTATGCAAAAACTCATATCTTCTCTCTTATGAATTCTTCTCTGTAAATGAATCTCTCTTTCTCATCAGCTTTCTTCTCTATTTCTTATCAACTTTATTTGAAAAATACCAAAAATAGCAACACGATGTCGTTTGATTGGCGACCTCCGACGCCGTTCATAACATTCTCCTCCAACTAGTATAAAAAAGATCCCATAAACGCAGCCAACCCTATGCATATTGTATGGACCTCTTGTTGCACAAATTGCATAGTAACATAAATAGCTACTGCAGAAATTACCCACCCGCTAGAGAGTTTATAAATAAATAAAATATTTCGTATCATCCTCGATATTGAGATATACTGATATACTGATATACCATAAGACCAATAAGCTCATTGAGGATCTCGTTATCAACGTAAAAAAAAAAGTAATGAGGCGATTGATTATGGTAAAATTCTATCGCTAAGGAACCGTATATGCACTTTTTGATGCATATGGTTCAAAAGAAGAATCAATGAATAGATTCGAGTCCTCTTTCGTCTCGTTGCAATTTAGGCATATAAACTTTAACATGTTAGATTTTTCTTTTTTTCATAATTATTAATCTAGCTTATTATGTACAATGCAAACCAATTAATAAATGGATCAAAACCTTGGAAAGGGGCTCTATGGCCCTCCCAACGCCCAATCATGTACCCCTTTCCTATAACCTTCATTTCTTGGTTTATGCTGAAGTAGCTCAATATTTTTTTTTTCTGAATAAGAATTAGCTCTAATTTCTATTCATGACTTTTGCAAAACTTATAGATATATATACGTCGCATAAATATATTTTATGTTGTACCAAATGTTACGCTAAAATACAACATGCTTTATTTTAATAGTAGGAAGTGCAATTTTTTCGATAAAATAATTTAGTAAAGCAAAACTATATGGTAGAAAAGTTTAGTTATACGACTATGTGAACATGATGAGTGTTAAAAGCACTGTTTTGAAAACTGGCTGGAACGATCGGTTCAACTGGAAATCGGTAGCTTGGCTGGGGCGATTTTGCACCTAGAGCAGTCTGCAAGTTCCAGGGGCGAACTAGCGAGGCGACTCGGTCGCCCAGTGCGGTCGGTTCGCCCACTTATTTTTTTTTTTTCTTTTTTTGACTTTTGATCAATTGCGAATCAGCCCCTATTTTTTTGACAATTACAAACATGCGCCTCGAAAATTTTAAAAAAAATGAAGAAAAAAATACAAAATTTTAAAAGGCCATAACTTCGTCCGATGCGGTTTTCATATTCTAGATTTTAGTGTCACGTAACGTTGTTCTTGTATTGAATTTTGTGATACCGTTGGCCAACATTTAAAAATCCAAAACAAACTTTAACTTCTATTAAATATATTGTTTGTTGGATTATTTATTAAATTGTAGGATAACTTAATGGTTTCTACGACTTTACAAGAATTTATCTTGTTGGAGGTCATGTGTTCAAGTTCTAATATTGTGATAACCACATTCTTCTTATTTTTTTTTATAAAATAACAAATATTGGTGACTTAAAATATTTTTCACAATCTTATAATTTTTTTTATGCAATTAATTCTTATTATTATATATTTTATTAAACATTAACTTTAGTCAACAAATTGGTCCAACCAGTATTTCAACCGATTCGACCTATTAACCCACTACTCGGTAGCCTCGCGGGGACAATCAAACGGACAGAGTTTCAAAACACAGGGTTAAAAGTATTTTTTCCTCGAAAAGTCTATCGATTAACTAGCGTTAATTAATTCATAAAATATTCATTTTATTTGTCCCAGATCCAAGTTCATACGCGGACACACTGTATGTAGTTCTTCACTTTATTTTATATTTAATTTTCATTCTCAATAATAATAATAAAAAAAATCACCGACGCCGATACGGGTCGAACCAGTAGCTCAGTCCTCCTCCTCCTCATCCCGTTCCTCTCACACTGTAGATCTCGTCTCTTTCCATTCTCTCACATCAACAATTCCACACAAAAACCTCCATGAATTCATACTTCTCACTGAGCTAGAGAGAGAAAGTGAAAGAGAGAGAGAGAGTGCCTGATTACAACATTCCATTATATTCCCAAACAGTTTCATAATTGATTTCATTTTTCGACATTAACGTTGAGATTGTGTAATTTCTGCAACAGCGATCGTGATGGCGGTGGCGGTCCGCGGCGGTCGGATCGGATCGGGTGGCGGATCCTTTCTCCGAAGCCTTTTCACCTACCGGATCTTCGTGTCCGCCGTGTTCACTCTCCTCTTCCTTGCCACTCTCTCCGTCCTCTTCTCCTCTCATCCCTCCCACGACAACAACAATGTAAGCACAAACTCGCATTTCCCACTCTTTTCGCCTTTTTTTTTTTAAATTTCATTTATTATTCTGTATATAATGCGCGTTGATTGATTCCTGAAGTAGTTAGTGTAGCAGAGTCAATGTTTATTAGATCAATTCCTGAATTATGTAGGTTGTGGATTTTGATTAGCATTTCGTTGTTGTATTGCTCTGTTGTCGAAAATTGAATGTAAATACTTGTTTCTCAATTATTGTCAGGCCGTTGAATCTACGGGCGATGCGTATGTTCAAAAAACTTTTCTAGCTTGGCAGTCAGATCCGCTGAAAACTAGGTTAGATATGATCCACAACCAAGCTAGTAATCATATTGCGCTCGTCAATGCCTACTCTGCGTACGCGAGGAAGCTCAAGATTGAGATATCCAAGCAGCTCAAGATGTTTGATGAGCTGGCTACGAATTTCTCCGACCTTCAAATAAAGCCGACCTACCGTGCTGCCTTGTTTGAATCTGACGGGCCGGTTGACGAGGATGTGCTGAGGCAATTCGAGAAGGAGGTTAAGGATAAAGTTAAGACTGCTAGGTTAATGATTGCGGAATCTAAGGAGTCTTACGACAATCAGTTGAAGATCCAGAAGTTGAAAGATACTATTTTTGCTGTTAATGAGTTGCTTTTGAAGGCCAAGAGGAATGGGGCTTTTGCTAGCTTGATTGCTGCAAAATCGACTCCCAAGAGTTTGCATTGTCTCGCGATGAGGTTGATGGAGGAGAGAATTGCGCATCCTGAGAAATATGAGGATGATGAGCCCAAGCCTGAATTTGAGGATCCTAGTTTGTTTCATTATGCTATATTTTCAGATAACGTGATTGCAATCTCTGTGGTGGTTAATTCAGTTGTTGAGAATGCGGAAGAACCGTGGAAACATGTGTTCCATATTGTGACTGATAGGATGAATTTTGCTGCTACTAAGGTTTGGTTTAAGATGAGACCAATACAAAAGGGTGCCCATATTGAGATCAATGCAGTGGATAATTTCAAGTTCTTAAGTTCCTCATATGTACCAGTACTCAAGCAAATCGAATCCAAAAACTTGCAGAAGTTTTACTTTGAGACCAGGCCAGAGAATGCTGCTAAAGATATGAACAACATGAAATTTAGAAACCCAAAGTACTTACTAATGCTTAATCACCTTCGCTTCTACTTGCCCGAACTATACCCAAAACTGCACAAGATTCTTTTTCTGGATGACGATGTTGTAGTTCTAAAGGATTTGACTGCCTTGTGGAAAATTGATATGGATGGAAAGGTGAATGCTGCTGTTGACACCTGCTTTGGCCCATTCAGACGCTATGCTGAATATTTGAATTTTTCTCATCCTCTCATTAAGGAAAAATTTAATCCTAGGGCATGTGCCTGGGCATTTGGCATGAACATGTTTGACCTTGATGCTTGGCGGAGAGAACAATCCACCGATCAATATCATTATTGGCAGAATTTGGTAAGTCTTTGTGATTTTTGTCCTTCTCAGTGTTTTCAAGCCAGGCCAACTTCTGTGATGCGTTGTAATTTTGCTCATAACATCTAATGAGATTTCTTTTTTAAAATGAATGATCAGAATGAGGACCGCGCTTTATGGAAACTGGGAACACTACCAGCTGGGCTTGCCACTTTTTACTCGACAACCAAGTCATTGGACAAATCATGGCATGTGCTGGGGCTTGGAATCAATCCGAGTATCAGTATGGAGGAAATCAATAAGGCTGCTGTCATTCATTTTAGTGGAGACATGAAGCCTTGGCTGGATATTGGGATGAATCAGTATAAGCACCTGTGGACAAAGTATGTCGATAATGAAATGGAGTTTGTGCAGACGTGCAATTTTGGCATGTGAAAGAGCATAACTACTGCCTTAGCCATCACAAAGGAACGAACATATGGAGCACATCAATCTACTGAAGCAATGGGTGTTCGAGCCTTTCTAATTATTCACCGTAAGTTGTGACTTTTAGAACGAAGGTTCTAGATGTTACTTTCTCGACCAAATTTTGCTTTGTTGGTTACATTTGTTTTCCACGTTGTATTATGGGGTGCATACGAGCTAGACTTATTGTTTGCATACACGGAAACATGATCTTTGTATACGATGTAGGCATTGTTGGAAATGGACATGTCTATTTATGTTCGTGGTATATCGCAGTTCTTTGGGCAAGTTGTTTAAGTGGAATACAAGTTTATAGTTTAAGATTCTATTAATATGCTGATTCTTTGGACATTTTGTTAGACTTGGTGTTGTTAGAAATTTATGTATGAACATGGATATGCTCTTTTAGCAGCATCATATGTTTGGTTGTTTTACTATAGCAAAATGGCGTCAATTTCCCATAAACAACTACGAATGGGCATGATTTGATTCTTAGGCCACTTTTAAAGGTGGTAATGGATGGTCAAGCATTCATGACCACATGTTGGAGTTGGGATTTTTTTTTGTTGATCTTGTCCTCACTCTCTCTTCTCTTGACATCCTGTTGTACTAGAGTACATTGACAGTTTTGTGTGTTTTTTCTTGTTTATCTCACTATATCGAACTCTTGGCAATGGGTTTTAATTGGCAAGGTTGCTCATGACTTGAAATTATTTGATGCTACCTGATTATTGTGTATTTAGTTATGAGTTTTACTTATCTAGTAATTAATTTTGTGCTCATATTATTTGAGTAAATTGAGAAGTGTCTCTTACACTATCATTGTGGTTCTTTAAATGACTTCAAATCTAGAATAACAAAATAAAAATAAAAATATTTATGCACCTTCAAATTGCATTGAGCTATAGATCTCAGGGGTGAGTAGTAGAATAATATCAAGGCTCACTGATACATAACATAGATTTATCTTGAGAGGACGCTAATCATGGTGAATACATGTCATTGCTTATAAATGCTCTGCGATTCATTTTATCCATCAGCGAATTTTGATTTAGTTCTACATATATTGACTGAGGAAATGAGAGAGAGAGGACCAAAGCAGAGCAACTGTTCTGTTCCCATAAGTTTTTGCAGTGTTTAGGAAGCTGCACAAAGATAAGACTGAAGAGAAAACAATGATTTTGTCTTGATGGGTGTTCAGTGTCGTTTCCAGAATTTCAGGTTGCATTTTGCGAAATTTTTGAAGTTTTAGAATAAAAAAACACAGTTCTTTATTGATACATGAGCATCTGCCTAGTGTTAATATGGTTCTGCAGGTTCACCCTGCTTTTCTTATTAGAAGCAGAGTTCTTAAGAACATATTATTAGTGATATTATTGGAGTGCGACAGCAATCAAGGAAAATGACTCATCAATTTACGGAAGCAAACCTCTTTTTCACATTAAACGTTTCAACTGCTTTTTCATTTTTTTAAAGTCAAGTACATCATACGTTTTCTGCCAAAATATTCACACCCAACTGTGAAAAACACGAATGTATGAAGTGTGTAAACCTCATTGAGACTTCAGGTCGAATTGCATTTTTGTACCCTGTATGTTATGTCTTTGGCAAATTGGTCTTGAATGCTCCAGAGCCCAGTGTCAGTGTGTCCAATCTCTCAAAAAGGTTTCATGGGGTGCAATTGTACCGGTACAGTTGTGAAGGCAGATAGGTAGATAACAAATGGAAATTGAACATACTGCATGACACAAATGAAAGAAATGGAGATCTCAACAGTATCGTCAAATCTGGACGTTATGGCCCAAATGGAAGTTACTTTTTTTTTTTGGTAGAATTGCAAACGTCGTTGCTGCGCATAACGTAGGCAAAAACTTTTGATAGGTCGGGTTTTATTACCGTTTGTGACCTTTCTGTGTGTTTTGTGATGGAGGACTTCCGAGTTCCGACCGTGGATCCACTATATTCATCAGTATTATGAATTCCCTATTTATCAAAAAATGAATAAGTAATTATAAAGGCAAATACAAATATATAACGAGTCTTTTTTCTATTTTCCGGGGTGTATGTTGTCGAAACGTACAATTATAAGTGTGCACGCACGAGGCAGTCCAGCGAATAAATTCACAGGACAAACTGCTTTTAAAAATTCCCCAAATAAATTAACAACAAGAGTTAAAAAGTTCTGTAGTAGTCCAAGAAATTTTTGTGACCGTTGACAAACGCTGGAGGTACTTTAAGCGATATTAATAAAATATCTTTCAGAAATTAACTTACTGCCAAACCTTCGAGAAAGAATAGGCATGTAAGCCAAAAAGAAAAGCATAATAATAAGGTACACCTCCTAAAGTTTGGTTTGTTTACAAAATCTACCCCCTAGGTTTTACAAATTACATCGACTCTCTCTAAAGTGTTGTTTGGAGTTTGCTGAGATGTTTGAGATGTTTGAGACCTCCTACTTCATGACTCAAGAGGCTCAGACGAGCAAATCAGGTATTCACTACATGAGAATAACTGATCAATTTGAAATTCGACACTTTACACAATTCTACAGCTCCTGGTTTTCATACTTTATATTCACCACTTGTCGACATCCGAGAGAATAATGTAAAAAGAAAATCCTTGAAACTAGGTATAAAAAATGTAAGCGAAATTTATTTTAGAACACATAAAACAAATAGAAACAGTTCAAATAAATTTTGAGTTGAGAGGAACTGACAACAAGCAGAATGGCACGAAGAGCAAGAAAGCAATCGTAGCCATAAATAAATGACTCTTCTACTTTTGCTTACTAAAAGGATTGCAGTGTATGCAAAGTTGCGAACCACATGCCGCGTCGATCCTAATTAGGCTCGATATTTGTTTGGAGGTCGTTGGATTGGGACGGGGCTTCTACACTATAAATAAAGTGGCAACGCGAATCCACCCTTGAAGTTGAAACTTATTGTACAATATTATAGAAGTCTTTGTAAACTTTAGGGGTGCAACTGCAATTACACCCAGAATAATAATACATAAATTGGTGGTCAGCACACACGGCATGCTCTCATGTGCAAAAATAAAATAAAATAGAATAGAATAGAAAAAGGAGCATGCCACCAACCGCAACCAACAACTGAGGTGCGTGGTGGATCCAAAAACTATAATATTCGGGCGGGCTATGAGAGAGTTCACCAATTTTGACCCGCTTCAATAAAAGGACGTGTACAATCTTTGCATTGTTTAATTTATAAAATCTTTCTTGATTCTTTTTTCCCTATTTATTTGTTCCAGGTACTCTCCTCAAATTTCACTGCACCTGATCCATCAAGAATCCAAGGTTAGAGCTTTTTCACTTTCACTTGATCTGATTTACAATTAGGTTAATGGGTTTTATTCTGTTTTCGATTTTGTTTCGTTTTTAAGTTGGATCTGTTACTCTGCTATATGTCATTGATTAATTTTCTTTTAATTTTGTGTTTGCCTATTTTTGATTCGTTGTAAATCGTGATGTGGGTTTATTCGAAAAAGGTGATTCACGTTGGTGTATGATTTTTTGATTTTTTATTTATTTTTTACTTTGTGATGGAATCAATTTAAAGTTATAAATCTTGATGCTTTTAGCTCTGTTTCATGGAAAGTTAGTATTTTTGACCATGTTTGCTTGTTAGAAAGCTGCATGATGATATTTTATTTGAGATCTGTTAACTGTAGTCCAAAGGCTAGCGTTGCTGACTTTGTCTGCTATTATTGGTAGTTGTTTATTTACTAAAGAGGAGATCCTGTATTAGTTAAACTTCAGTTGAGCCATCTTTTGTCAATTATGTATGGACCAACGTTACGATTTAATTGTTCTCGTGATAACATTTTTATCTGTAATCACATAACAAGGAGCTGATTTTGTTGGTAGTAGTCCGTCCGCATCTGAGTTCTGAAAAGTTATATTTGCTAAAAGGGGGGATGTTTTTCCTATTTCCTTTATTATTGTAGATTCATGTCAATGGATCTTCCTTGGCAAGAGGTGGATTCTTGTAGTGCTTCTTGAAAGAAGGCTCCTTTTTTCCTTGTCTGTGTGTGTATTACCGGAGTAGCATAGTTTGTACTCGCTTATTCTGAATCTTATCTATTTTTGGATTTCTTTTTAGATTTTATTGTTTTTTCCTGAATGACTTTGGTATAATATTCGGATTTTTCTTGACACCATGCCTAATCTTTTGACAGGTAAAACATGGCTAACCAACCCCCAAAATTGAATAGAATTGGTCTTGCTGGCTTGGCTGTTATGGGTCAAAATCTGGCCCTTAACATTGCCGATAAAGGCTTCCCAATTTCGGTTTACAACAGAACTACCTCTAAAGTGGACGAGACTGTTGAAAGAGCAAAAGTTGAAGGAAATCTTCCTCTGTTTGGCTTTCATGACCCAGAATCATTTGTAAACTCGCTCCAAAAACCACGTGTAATCATCATGCTTGTCAAGGCCGGTGCTCCAGTTGATCAGACCATCAAAACTCTCTCGGCTTACTTGGAGAAAGGTGATTGTATCATTGATGGTGGGAACGAGTGGTATGAGAATACCGAGAGAAGGGAGAAAGCCATGGCTGAGTTAGGTCTTTTGTACCTTGGCATGGGAGTTTCTGGTGGCGAAGAAGGTGCTCGTAATGGTCCATCTATGATGCCTGGAGGCTCCTTTGACGCCTACAAATATATTGAAGACATTCTTCTTAAAGTAGCTGCTCAAGTTCGCGACAGCGGGCCTTGTGTGACTTACATAGGAGAAGGAGGTTCTGGAAACTTTGTTAAGATGGTGCATAACGGGATCGAGTATGGTGACATGCAGCTGATTGCCGAGGCTTATGATGTTCTGAAATCTGTTGGAAAGCTGTCGAACGAGGAACTTAAAAATGTATTCACAGAATGGAACAAGGGTGAACTCCTTAGCTTCTTGATTGAAATAACTGCTGACATATTTGGCATTAAGGATGATAAGGCTGATGGCTATCTTGTCGACAAGGTGCTCGACAAAACTGGCATGAAGGGTACTGGTAAGTGGACAGTTCAACAAGCTGCCGAATTGTCGGTTGCTGCCCCCACTATTGAGGCTTCCCTCGACTCGAGATTCTTGAGCGGTTTGAAGGAGGAAAGGGTGGAAGCCGCCAAGGTCTTCAAATCTGGCGGTTTTGGCGATGTCTTGACCGATCAGGTAGTTGATAAGGCAAAATTGATTGATGACGTCAGGCAAGCTCTGTATGCATCTAAGATATGTAGTTATGCCCAAGGAATGAATCTTATCCGTGCAAAAAGTGTTGAAAAGGGATGGGGTTTGAAGTTGGGTGAACTTGCAAGGATTTGGAAAGGAGGCTGTATTATTCGTGCAATTTTCTTAGACAGGATCAAGGAGGCGTACGACAGGAATCCCGATCTAGCTAACCTTCTGGTGGATCCAGAATTTGCAAAAGAAATGATTGAGCGACAGTCTGCTTGGAGAAGAGTTGTGTGCCTTGCGATCAACTCAGGTATCAGCACCCCTGGTATGTCTGCTAGTCTTGCTTATTTTGACACTTACAGAAGGGCGAGGTTACCGGCTAACTTGGTTCAGGCTCAAAGAGACTACTTTGGCGCTCATACTTACGAGAGGACTGATGTGCCTGGAGCATTCCACACAGAGTGGTTTAAGCTTGCTAAAGGGATAAGTAATTGAATGACGAGTTAGTTATTTTCAGATAATAAAGTCATGTGCATCAATCTTGATAATTGTTGCTTGGCATTTGATTCTTAAGTGTAATTCATTCCTGGTGTCGGCTAAATAGACTATGAAAGATTGTTCTCAGTTTTCCAGCACACATTTGTGTTGCTTCTTGTTGTTGTACTTTGCTTCATGAATATTGTTTCGACTCTTGTTTCGTGTACTATGTTAATTTTTCAGAACACCTTTGTGATTCATCCAGCTTAAATTATTGCTTCTATTCTTTGGACTGATAGCTTCTCATTTGGAATTATTTGAAACAAATTAGAAAGGGGAATGAATGCTTCAAGCCTTCAATCATGCTCAATTGATTTTGTGTTCGAAATGTGAATATTTTCGTTCCAACTCGCCATAATTCAGGGAAGAAGAGGGGGATTGTGGTATATATATGAAAGTCAGGTAAAACTCCCTCTAATTGTTGTAATATTAGGTATGTGTCATAAATATTATTGGGTTGTTCTCTGGAGTTGTTGTGCTTGTTTTGTTTGGTGAGATGTCTATTTCAATTAAGTCAAGCAAAGTGTTTCTCAGACCAAATGTATCCATCTCGTTATTACTTTATTAACAAGTATGGTATTGCCTGTGTGTTCTTAATTTGTCTGCTTTCATTGCAAATAAGTCTTGTAAGATACTGTAATATGCAAAGGCAGCCTTCTAGTCCAGCTCTGGTATCTGCTTGTCTATACGTAAATGGAGGAGAAAGGCAATAACATACAAAATTTTGTATCTACGATAAGTCGATTCTTTACATGGAAAAGACTGTCGTTCTAAAGAATCAAATTTGTGGCAACCATCACGCTTAAATTCTAGTTGACTTGACACCCTCCATTATAGACGTATTGGATTCACAATCTCCTATCTAAGAAAGTCCGAAAAGGCGACCTTGCAGAACGTAATATGTCGGAACTCTTACTATTCTAACCCCCTTGGAATGAGGAGTTTTCATATGTAATCACAGGTATCTGGTTGTCTAGTATCTAAGCAGTAAATCCAAAGGATCCTCTGTCCCGTTTTTTGTCGTACTTTCTTATTGTCCCGTTTTTTGTCCTACTTTCGTATTGCTATGATTATAGGACGTATTCTTTATTTTAATGCAAGGATATATCAAAACAACCTTGAACTCGCTCATCTTCTTCACCATCTAACTACTAGAGCCTTTAGTTTTTTCACGTTATCATGCATAAACCTTGTATTCGCTCTCAAGTACAAAAGGAATATGCGAGGGATATGTGCCAAGAAAAGATACGATACGAATTGCGGTGAATGATGAACACAGATTGTGTGTTGTACTGTTTCATTTTCTTACGTTGGCAAAGACCACTTTTTTTTTTTGGTTGTCGAATGATTCTCCTCAATTAAAGTCTGTCCCCATTCATCCTTTCCTTTTTGCAGTTTCTAGCTGCCGCGTCCACTCATTTATTTATTTACTGTTAATAAAAGTGATCACTAAAGTTCTATTGGGTTAATCCCACATGCTAATATCATTACGAATATCAGTTGTAGATATGGAAGAGAAGAGCTAAGCAAAAGCTCTTCTAGTTTTATATCTTTAACGGAAGAATAATCTATTTCGGGAAATATTAACCCCACACAATGTTGCTTTTCGCTAGTTGGTGGATATTTTTCACTTCGGCGTAACCCTGTCGAGTATTGTGGGATATAAGATGCAAGAAAGCAAAGGAAAAGAAAAAACATTAACACCCCTAGGTCGTTGGAAATTAATACATACACATATACATATGTGCTATATATATATGTATATATGTATATATATAAGGGCAAGATCGGTATAAAAAATTAATTGTGGACTAAAGACACTTTTCGTTACCTTGCTCATAAAAAGAGCTTAGGAATCGCATGTTGATAACTCATTTAGGCTGCAAATCAGGACGTTTCTTACAAATAATTTTTTGAGAATTTTAACTTTGAGTTGCATTCTTTGTTTGAGTTTAAGAAATTTAGAATAAGTATTGATTAAAATTTTTGTGCCTTTTCTCAAAAAGGATCGAAAGCTTTATATTTTTTGATTGTCCTGAAACAAAACATACAAATATTTTACACGTTCGTGTCGACTACAATTCTTTGAAACTGGTCAAAACATTCTCGAACTATTGTGCAACGTTTCTATTGCTTAACTGACTGAACTTACTCCGAAACCGAAATTTTAATCTATTATGTCAAAAAAAAAGGAAAATATATTTTTTAGGTGTCGCACATACCGCTAGAGAAGGGAATTTGTTTACCCAAAAGACTAGAGGCGCGTATTTGAAACCCTTGGAATGGTTTATACTTAATTTGTTTTTTTTTTCTACACAATTTGGGTCGAACACCCTGATGGATGGAGTCGCCAAGGCCGGAATTTAGAACTTCTTAGGGCAGCCCCATTATTTCCATCTCTTGGTGATGATCTATTACGTCGATACATTTTTTCTAGAGCCATGTAGGTTATAATAATGCAGATATTAAAGAGATGACCAAGAAGTCAATCACTTATGTCCCTGGCTTGTATAGGATTTTTGAAGAAGTTTTTTTCACTACTACTGACAGAAACTGCGTGACCCGAAGATCAAAAGGATTGAGGTTTACGTTGATAGGAATACGAATATAAACATTTATTACAACGACGTTGTTTTGGTGAAAATTTGATTTACAACTAGATGGAAGGGAGAATGCCGCGATAAAAAAAAAGAAACAGAACACTTTAGGTCTTCTTCAGAACTTTGATGTCGTCGGATGACAATTATTATAAGACTAAGATGAAAATCATGAACGTCAATTTAAAGTAATAATAAAATAATTTACATCACATGTATCGAATCCCACATAGAGTGTGTCATATTTGATTAGCAATAATAAACTATGTAAGCTGAATAAATAAAAGACAAAACTTGTAAACTAAATAATTAAACTGGATGAAGACATAATTGAATTGATTTGGTTATTTAACTATGAGAAAAGCATATCTATGGATCGGGTTTTATTATCATGTTGATGCATGTACGTTAATGAAAAAAATACTAATGTTCATATGCAATGTTTATTTGTTTTGAGTTTAATGCTTTCTTCTTAACTCCTCTTGACTAATAATGCATTTATGCTCGTTCCGTAATATCTAATTAATTCTCGAATTCCTTAACGATTTTTATCGTTAGATTGAATTTTCCTACCAAAGTTCACAATGTCCATACAAAGTGTTAGAAAAGCTTTAGAATGAGTTATTAATTCAAACGCCTTATGATGTCAAAATTGAATGAAGATTCAAAGATTGATTGTATGATGGTCCTATGCACGGGTTGTGTTAATAGTTTTCTAGTACATAATTCAACTAATACAAGGTAGTTTGACATCAATACTCTGACTTCCCTGAAACGAGTAATCTCCAATCCTATCAAGTAGCATAAAAAAAGGTTTAGGGTTTAAAGTTCGTCCCGGTTCAGGGCTTAGCAGGGCAAATAAGATCCAACGAACATGAATGCGATAAAAAAAAAAGCAAAATATAGGTTCAAAACACTAGACAATATGAGCAATATAATAGGTTCCTGGTTTAAATTAAAAATTCAAATAACTTAATTATTTGTTCGAATTAATATTATACTAATTACCTTAATATATAGGTTACTAAACATGCCATAAGAAAATAATAAAATATCGAAGTTAAATTACGGAGTTTAAGTTAAATAAATGTATTCATTGTTCCATTTAAAAATTAGAAGATTTACTATCAAACGGAGGAATAAGAATGACGTTTAAGTTAAGATTATTTATTATCTTTCATATATTTCACCGGAACACATGACTCATGCATGTTATTAGCCTCGTTGAGGTTATAATTTTGGGGTAATTACATTAAACCCCCCATCGTATGGTCCACTTTTTAGTCAACCCCCTTAACTTTGTTTTGACTCAGTCAACCCCCCATCGTACGCCAAAATCATCACTTTACCCCAAGTCAATTTTTTGCACTTTTTCTCAGGGGTATTTTCATAAAATGTCAAAAATTTCAATATTTTTAAAAAAGAAATGTAAAATTTATTAAGCGAAAAAATTTT
The DNA here is from genome assembly GCA_948329865.1 of Linaria vulgaris. Taxonomy (NCBI): domain Eukaryota; kingdom Viridiplantae; phylum Streptophyta; class Magnoliopsida; order Lamiales; family Plantaginaceae; genus Linaria; species Linaria vulgaris. Next base: position 17,967,271 of record OX415250.1, on the reverse strand, counting down.
TTTCGCCAAATTTTTTTTTCGATAAAATTTTTTTCAACAAATTTTTTTTCCGACATAGTTCTTTTTTCGAAAAACAATTGTCGAAAAAAAAATTTCGAAAAACAAATTTGTCAAAAAAAAAATATTTGTCGAAAAAAAATGTTGTTGAAAAAAAAATTTGTCGAAATTTTTTTTTGCCGAAAAACAAAATTTGTCGGAAAAAGAATTTGGTTGAAAAAAAACTTTTTTTGGCGAAAATTAATATTTGTCGATTAATAAATTTTACATTTTTTTAGAACAAATATTAAAATTTTTAACATTTGACGAAAATACCCCTGAAAAAAGTGCAAAAAATTGACTTGGGGTAAAGTGATAATTTTGGCATACGATGGGGGGTTGACTGAGTCAAAACAAAGTTAAGGGGGTTGACTAAAAAGTGAACCATACGATGGGGGGTTTAATGTAATTACCCCTATAATTTTTCATACTAATCTCTGAACAGTATATGGATTTAATTATTATTGCACTGTCCCAACTGCAATTAGAGTCGATGAGAATTACACTTAATTGGCAATAGTTTCTTTTTCATATATCCTTTTGAGTTTTGTCAAAGAATGATTGATGATCGAACACAATGGCACTCGGACACACGCACAAATTACCCTTATCTAGATCACTCATTTGTTTATATTTATGTTCTTTATTTAATTATTTGTCAAAAAAAAATGTTCTTTATTTAATTGAAAAGAAATTATAATCTGCAGGTTAGAAAAAAAATCGAAACATTACATCATTTTCACGCGCAACTCATTCCAAATAAACTATACATGTCAAACTAGCTTGAATTATATGGAAGGAAACCAACAAAGTAAGAAACCTTTTTTTTTTGCATTTATTTAAATAGGACAAGGAGGCGGTTGCCCCTGGTTGTTGATTCAGTTATTTACTTCCCACATTGTAATAGTGCATGCATACTATATAAAAGTTACTGATCGATCAGGAGATAATCTGAGCCATGTACTTAGGGCACTCATCTCCCGCCATAACGACCACTACCAACGGCTTCATAGGCGTGGTTTCCACTTCCTTGTCTGCGTAAATCGTCGTGGTCTCCTCAAAAGAGCCCTTTTGGTGCGTGCACACGAGAACAGCCAATGCAAAGAGAATGACCATCAACACAACGGCTAATCCGCCAAAGAGGTAAGGAATTGGTGATTTCCATTCCCAAACATTTGGTGAAGTACCGTTAGTAAACCTCATTGCATGTGTTTGAGATTTAGTGAAGTCTTTAAGTTGTTGGGTTTTGATTGTGGGCATTAATATATATAGAGTGTATGCGTTGTGGATTTAAGTTGTCTTTTTGAACAGTGTACTATGAAGGGAACATTCCTTGTCCTGCATGGTAGATTCTTTGTAAACTTTTCTTCAATGTTTAAGTGGTCTTTTAAGTGTGCTTTATTGTAAATTAATCTGAAAATTATTATGACAGGGCTGAAAAGGTTCAAAGGGGTCAATGATTTCAGCAGTTTGAGTGAGAGGGCATCAACAGTTGAGCAATAAAAAAATTGACGGCTGAGATTAGAGTTGTAAAATGGCTCGATCCAACTTGAAATCCGGTCGGATACATTTGATGTGTTAATCTAAACCCAATCAAGGTCAGAAACTTGTACTTGTGGGGAGAAGGATTTTAGTTGGACGAGAAATGAAAACTTACACGAAACTGAGCTAGCTGCTTTATAACTAACTATTTGTAAGCCTCAAAAATATGTTCTCCACAGAAAATGTTTTAGCTTTTGAGATTGCATACGTACGTAGTTGCACACCTCACCTCTACCAACTAGAGTTCTTTGATAGCTTTTTGAGGTTTAAATATAACTTTAGGAGTATATATTTTTTGGTAAAGTGTGTACATAAATATATCATAAGTAGAGCATAGAAAATCTACATTTTGCACATGAGAAGCAAGTTAGAATATAGGAGAACAATTCGATATCGATCTACACTAATATATCACAGATTCGATTGAGTTAATAAGTTTGGAGCTCGCAAGCAATAATAACCGGACCACCATGCTATTTCCATATATTGCTTTAGGCATTACTTATCAAAAAATAAAATAAAAATTTAACAAAAAGAATTGCTTTAGGCATTGGGCATGAGGCTGCTGATCAGGGCTCAACTAGCACGTATATTTTGAAGGTTGAGATATATCGATGTAATTCTGATACGGCCCAACAGAATAACATTAACAGGCTCAGCCGTATAAAGAAGAAGCCCACGTGGCTTAGGGATTTTTATTAAGTTGATTAAGTTATATTTATCTTAAATTAGGAAGTTTATTTTAATTAAAGTAATTATTATATTTCTATTTCCTTTAGGAGTCTAGGTTTAATTGGTTGAGGATTGTGATTGTTAGTTTTATTATAAATAGTTTGAGTCATGTAATTTTTATTGATTGAAGAACAATAAATCTTAGTTTAATTTAATTTTAGTTCTCTCTTCTCTCCCAAATATTTCTTGGAGCCCGTTCTAGCTCGAATAGAACCCTAACCCTAACATTGGTGCTTTCATTGATTTGTACTCTATTACCTATCGTAATGGATTTCCAATCTGAGGTGAATGCAATTTTCGCACGTCATGAAGCACGGATGGCTAAATTTTATGCAGAAAGGCAATTCCAATCTGAGGTGAATGCAATTTTCGCACGTCATGAAGCACGAATGGCTAAATTTTATGAAGAAAGGCAAAGTAAGTTGGAAAATAATTTTTCCAAGTATCCACTGCCACAACTCCAGCCACAACCCTCGTCTAAACCGCTTCTTCCGCCGCCGACACAGTTACCATTGTCACCGCCACACCCCCTATACCCATTCAACAAGAACCAATTCCAAAAACTCCTATCACCCCAAATACCGAGCCCAAAGTCCAACGAGGAACTAACTGTCAGAAACACAAACAAATCCCAATTGCACAAACTCAAACTTCCATTCAAAAACGAAAGAAACAAACTCCATCGAAGCCTATAATATCGAGAATCCCAGAAACATCTACATACACACACAACCTTTCTCTCCCAACCCATCCAATCCTATCTAATTCATCTTACACCGAGTTCACCAACTTGAGTACAAAATATACTTATTTTCCCAAAGACAGAGGGAAAACCCCGGGGTCGTCGAGTGAAGACGCGTCGTGGGTAGATGCGGCGGAGGTGGAGCAACTTTTAGGGGCGGCGGCTGCTAGTGTTGGAAGGAGGAGTGAAAACCCTAACCCTAATGTCTCTTCAAATGCCCCTCACGACTTTATAGAATCGGGCCAAGAGCTATTGGGCCGTAAAGAGCTGCTATTGGGCCGTCCCGGGCTGCAATTGGACCACGGGCGTTTGGGACATGCAGAATCGCAGTTGGGCCTTGAGGACAAGGCCTCTTTTTCAGAGGCGGGCATTGATACGGCCCAACAGAATAACATTAACAGGCTCAGCCGTATAAAGAAGAAGCCCACGTGGCTTAGGGATTTTTATTAAGTTGATTAAGTTATATTTATCTTAAATTAGGAAGTTTATTTTAATTAAAGTAATTATTATATTTCTATTTCCTTTAGGAGTCTAGGTTTAATTGGTTGAGGATTGTGATTGTTAGTTTTATTATAAATAGTTTGAGTCATGTAATTTTTATTGATTGAAGAACAATAAATCTTAGTTTAATTTAATTTTAGTTCTCTCTTCTCTCTCAAATATTTCTTGGAGCCCGTTCTAGCTCGAATAGAACCCTAACCCTAACATTGGTGCTTTCATTGATTTGTACTCTATTACCTATCGTAATGGATTTCCAATCTGAGGTGAATGCAATTTTCGCACGTCATGAAGCACGGATGGCTAAATTTTATGCAGAAAGGCAATTCCAATCTGAGGTGAATGCAATTTTCGCACGTCATGAAGCACGAATGGCTAAATTTTATGAAGAAAGGCAAAGTAAGTTGGAAAATAATTTTTCCAAGTATCCACTGCCACAACTCCAGCCACAACCCTCGTCTAAACCGCTTCTTCCGCCGCCGACACAGTTACCATTGTCACCGCCACACCCCCTATACCCATTCAACAAGAACCAATTCCAAAAACTCCTATCACCCCAAATACCGAGCCCAAAGTCCAACGAGGAACTAACTGTCAGAAACACAAACAAATCCCAATTGCACAAACTCAAACTTCCATTCAAAAACGAAAGAAACAAACTCCATCGAAGCCTATAATATCGAGAATCCCAGAAACATCTACATACACACACAACCTTTCTCTCCCAACCCATCCAATCCTATCTAATTCATCTTACACCGAGTTCACCAACTTGAGTACAAAATATACTTATTTTCCCAAAGACAGAGGGAAAACCCCGGGGTCGTCGAGTGAAGACGCGTCGTGGGTAGATGCGGCGGAGGTGGAGCAACTTTTAGGGGCGGCGGCTGCTAGTGTTGGAAGGAGGAGTGAAAACCCTAACCCTAATGTCTCTTCAAATGCCCCTCACGACTTTATAGAATCGGGCCAAGAGCTATTGGGCCGTAAAGAGCTGCTATTGGGCCGTCCCGGGCTGCAATTGGACCACGGGCGTTTGGGACATGCAGAATCGCAGTTGGGCCTTGAGGACAAGGCCTCTTTTTCAGAGGCGGGCATTGATACGGCCCAACAGAATAACATTAACAGGCTCAGCCGTATAAAGAAGAAGCCCACGTGGCTTAGGGATTTTTATTAAGTTGATTAAGTTATATTTATCTTAAATTAGGAAGTTTATTTTAATTAAAGTAATTATTATATTTCTATTTCCTTTAGGAGTCTAGGTTTAATTGGTTGAGGATTGTGATTGTTAGTTTTATTATAAATAGTTTGAGTCATGTAATTTTTATTGATTGAAGAACAATAAATCTTAGTTTAATTTAATTTTAGTTCTCTCTTCTCTCCCAAATATTTCTTGGAGCCCGTTCTAGCTCGAATAGAACCTTAACCCTAACAAATTCTTCAAATTATCTTATCTAGTTAAATAAAACAGCTATAATGCCAAAAATTAAAAACCAGCAGCCGTGTATCGTGGGGAAAAAGAGAAGAAAAGAATAACTTAAGAAAGAGGTCAAGAAAATTGTGCAACTTACAACAAAATATCAATAATATTTAGCTTTTTCTTTTTTTTTGGTTTCATACGGGATTTTCGCTTCTATCTCATAAGATAGGGAGTGTTTAGCACGCAACAAATCTCTAATTATTTAAACTTAGGAAGTGTAGATATAAATATTAAAAAAATATATATAAATGCTGCCAACAGAAACTAGAAGGGAAGATGACTTTCTCTACACAACAACAATAATTATTTCCATTATGAAAATTAATGGAAGTAAAGTAAATCAAATGAAAAGTGGAAAAAACCCATGATTAAGTAATTGCGTGATCTACCGCCGCGTCCACCCCCCACCTATGATTAATTAATGGAGATCTATGGGGAAAATAAAGAGGTTCATTGGTTTCGTCATATCAATAATTAGACTCGAAAGACAACTTGCTTCATTTTTCAGGTTAAGTTTATGGAGCTTTAGTTAACGCCAGTAAAAGACAGGATCGGAATCAATATGAATAAGATGTTAAAATAATGGACAACAGTTGTAATTGTTTCTTAATTATAATGTGCGTAATTTAGTGGTACTTTCTTTTATGATGAATTAAGTTAGTGATACTTATAAAAATTAATTATTAGTCTGCAACAATCATTTTCATGAGAAATATGTACCCTTCAAATTTCAATGCATTTTTTTGAGTTGTAAATTATTCCCATTTATTGAAAGTACAAATAGTATGGCATAAATTCGGTTTGTGGCACTGCACGTGCGGCTGTTTATTTTTATTGACGTATCTTAAGCATATGATTTGAATTACTAATATCATACATTATAGAACTAATTTGTTGCAATGATACTGAAAATAGTGTCTCTCTATACCAGTAGAAGTCAATTTATTTGTTGTCATCATCAATACGCTGCCATATAAAGCATCATCTGCGCAGCACAAAAATGATTACTTTGTAAATGGTAATTTGGGTAAATATAATAATAATTACTTTTATCATGAGTATAGTCCATTTTTTAAAATGGTAATTTTTGCCATAGTTGTTGATGACTTTGCAGGATCAGAGAGCATAAAATAGGGTATATACTACATAGTAATAAATTATGTTTGCATTAAAGTCGCTTTAACGTTAATATTACTTTCTATTCAAGCGTCACAATAATATTCCCACTTCCGCTACTGCGTCAACTTCTCTCTGCCGTCACGAATTTTTGCTTCAATATTTCAATGATTATACTATGTTCTCTTCAGTTGTACTAGGAAATATTGACGCTTCATTTACCTGAAACAGTATTCATCATCATCATATTGTCCATGTCAAATTAAAGTAACAGGCATGGAATTAAACTCCGAAAATAATGATAATATAGGTTACGTACAAACATGACTATAGGTTAAATCAATTCTATTGAGAAAATCAAAACTCATGTATTCATACTCTTCTCATAATTAAAGTACATTCCCGGAAAAAACTCTATTATTTCTTATTACTATTGCAAACATGAAAATAGAACAAAATTGTTTCCTAATGACAAAAACCTTGATCAAACTTTGCAAACGCATTTTGATTTCGAGGAAGGGATGGGGATTGCAAGGTGGGTCGGGTTGTTGTCTCCGGCCATGATGACGACAATCTTTGGGCTGCTGTCGGTGGCCATGTATGGGGGCACCAAAGCCTTCTCCCCATCACGTGGAGGTCGTTTATAGTACGAACAGGCGAGGAGTGTCAGTGCCATGAGAATTAATACAAACATGAGGCCCAATCCACCAAATAGGTATGGCAAAGGAGAACTCCAGTTCCAGAATTTTGAGGTATAATATGCATCGCTTGTGGGTGAGGGCATCATGATCTAGCTATGTAATATAATTTGTATGAAAAAAATAATTGAACTGTGAAATGGGAGGTTATGCTTGTGCAATTTATAGAGAGGTAATAAATAGTACTAGGTGGCTACTACTGTACAATAAAGTTATCGTAAATAGAATTGATGATTAAGTAGTGGCATATGAAGGAGGATGTCGCCATTATTTCTTTAAATGTTTGATCCTAAATTTTATTATGAATATTATTGATAAAAAGTTTATGATTGTTTGTCATTTTACAGCTAGGTAAATGGTCTAGTATAACGCGTTCAAGATCCTCGGTTTAAAACCATTGAATAAAGAAAATTTAATTTTGAACCTTTTTGGGTTTTTGGCACAAAACCCCCCTGTATTGTTTGAAACAGGCAGAAACCTCCCTGTGAAATGTAAAGAAGCAAAAAAAAAAAACCCTTGTGTATTCAAATACATAGCAAAATACTTCATTTTGTACGAGAGTGAGGTACACTTGCTGAAAGTGAGAGTGAGTGTAAATATTTACTTGTAGAATACTTATTCTACCCTTATTCTTTTCTGAATAATATCAAACCAATCCCTCATATTTTGTTAAGCAACAAATAATACTCTAGTTCACAAAAATAGGTAAATAATCCCTACAAAAGGAAAAACTTCATGATTAAACCCGTATAATATCGAAATAACAGCAAATTGTGCCATTTTTAAAGAAGTTATATACTTTTGCCCACATTTTAAACTACAAGCACATAACAATTACGGGAAAAAAAAAACAACTGAAGATTAGAAAGAGACCAATAGACATAGGTTTATCATAAGAAAAAAAAATCACCCAAAAATAGTTGAATACTACTCTTAAAACAATAAAAACTGCACCTATATGTAACAAAGAAAAAAAACAACAAATCAACACCTAAATATTAGATTACAACACCTAAAAATAGCAAAAACTATACTTCAAACAGCAAATAAAAAAAAACAAATAGCTTCATACAAAAACTGTAGCAAATAACAACAAACTAACTCCCTAAAACAAAACATAACATTGAAAAATAACTTAAAAAAAGAAAACCAGTCATTACTTACTCGGCTAAAAATATTTGTTCTTGAACTAACAATTTTTGTTACACTTAATTGAAGAAACAGGGGACAATGGCTAATGATACATTTTTCTAGTAAAGCTCTAAACTTTTCCAAAGCTGATGAATTTAAGCACCATAATCTAGTGAATTCCTGTAAAGGGGTAATGAAACTCCCATTTCTAGTAAAGCTCAAATATACTATGAATACTTTAAACCCCATGAAAATTACCAACAAATTAGCCCTGCACAAAACTGCAATAAAAAGCTCAACCTCAACGCCTAAAAGCCATCAATATACAAGCTATTTAAGAAATATTGATTGTGAAAACTTAAAAACCAAAAATTACTTTACTATTCATACCCAGTGGCTCGCGGTCCAGTACGCAAAAGTGATGACAACGGCTTTTAATTGGCAAAACCGAGCAACTTTTTGTGAGAGAGAGAGCTTTAGTTAAATATTAAGGGATGACAACAAGAAACAAGAAGAATGTGTTTAGTTGAAAATGAAGAACCGTCGTTAACCCCAATTCACCCTCCTCAAATTACGGTTCTGATTCTGAATGAATGACGACACGGGTGGGGAGAGAGGTTTTTTTATTAGGGGGCAAATTAGACTTAATGTGAAAATACACATAAAAATAATTAAGGGGGCAGTGAGCTATGATTTTAATAACACATGAGGTTTTTTTTGCCTCTTTTCTTTTCATAAGGGGGTTTGTTGACTATTTTATGTAACACATGGTTTTTTTTTACTAGTGGCCCCTTTTACCCTTTTCAATGTCAATGCCAAGCATATGACTAAATGGAAATGTTTTCACTTGACTATAATGTTCAAATGAAGAGGATTTACGAGATTGGACTACTTTCATACTATAATTCATTATTAGTATATGATTGAAACCAGAAATTTATTGGTTCACAATCATCAAAAAACAAAAATTGGTTCACAATAATTAATAACACTATGATAGTGTTTCCGCCATTGTTGATGGATCAATCGATCAAGAACAGAAGAAAATAACAGCAACAGATCAAGAAGAAGAAAGAATAACAGAAAACTAAAACAGAATTATTATTGATGAATGTGGAGAGAAAATCCTCTCCAATCTTGAATATAACTTGTGTAATCTGTAAAACTGAATTAATGAATGAAAAGAGTGCATATTCAGGTCTTATATAGGCCTGGAAACCGACTAAGAGATCTCCTCTAACTGAATCTAACAGCCTAACAAACTGCAGCTGGCGACTTACTATAAATGGAAATAACTAATTAACTAACTAACAGAATCTTGAACAGTTTCCATTTTTGGAAACTTCTCAAAATACATTTGATTTGTGATTTCTGTTCTGTCATCTAAGAGCCCCCCTCAAGATGTGCATGAATATTATGAATGCCCGTCTTGGCAATCATGTTATTGAATGGTTGTAAGGATAATGGCTTTGTTAGCAAATCTGCAACTTGGTTTTCTTTCCCAATATACATGATCTTCACTGAGTTGTTGTGTACTTTTTCCCTTACAAAGTAACAATCTATTTGTATGTGCTTTGTCTTCTCATGGTGTACATGATTATTTGCAATGCAATATGCACTTCTACTGTCTGTGAAGAGTAAAGATGTCTTCTGTTGTGTGAAGCCAAGATCTTTTAATAACTGATCCAGCCACAATAGTTCACATGTTGTAGTTGCTAGGGACCTGTACTCAGCTTCAGTAGATGATCTACTGACAGTTTGTTGCTTCTTGCATTTCCAAGATATTAGAGACTTGTCTAGGTATATTGCATATCCTGTAATGCTTCTTCTTGTTTCTGGACACCCTGCCCAGTCACTATCAGAGAATGCTTTGAGATGTATTTGTGAGTTTGAGTTGTAGTGTATCCCTCTGCCCGAAGTTGCTTTGAGGAACCTTAGGACTTTGTGTGCTGCAGCTAAGTGAGATGTTGTAGGCTTGCTCATGTGTTGACTTAAGCACTGAATGCTACATCACATATCTGGTCTTGTTATTGTTAGGTATAGTAATCTTCCAACTAGCCTCATGTATTCTGATGGATTTTCAAGTGGAGGAGAATCGCCATGAGCCAGCTTTGCTTTGTTGCTCATAGGAATTTTTCTTGGTTTGCATCCAAGGTAACCTGCATCTGTTAAAATATCAAGTGCATATTTCCTTTGACAAAGTGAAATACTTGTTTTGTTTCTGGCAACTTCTATGCCAAGGATATATTTTAAATTTCCAAGATCTTTTATAGTGAACTCAGTGTCCAACTGTTGTTTTATATAGTTAATTTATGTGATGTCATTTCATGTGAGGATAATGTCATCAACATAGACACAGAGGGCCGTAAAGTTAGAACCTTTGGTCTTTGTGAATAAAGAGCAATCAGACACTGTTTGAGAATAAACATGTTTAATAAGGGATTGAGTAAGCTTTATGAACTACTGTCTTGAAGCTTGCTTTAAACCATATAAACTTTTCTTTAGTAGGCAGACTCTATTATCATTCTTAGGACAAAATCCAGGGGGTGGGGTCATGTATATAACCTCATCCAGATCACCATGTAAGAATGCAGTGTTTACATCAAGTTGCTGTAAGTGCCAGTTTTGTGAAGCAGCTAAGGCAAGTATGACTCTAATTGTAGTTAATTTTGCAACAAGAGAGAAAGTATCAAAGTAGTCTAACCCTTATTTTTGGGTGTATCCCTTTGTTACTAACCTAGCTTTATATCTTTCTATAGTGCCATCAGCTTTGTATTTTACTTTAAACACCCACTTGCATCCAATACAATGTTGACCTGGTGGCAGAGAAGTTAGTTCCCAAGTTTTTGTTTTCTCTAAAGAATCTAATTCACTTTTCATAGCATTTCTCCACTCAATGAGTTTGTTTGCTTGAGTGAATGTCATAGATTCAATGATTTGAGATATGGATACAGTAAAGGCTTTATGAGAATCACCAAGTAAATCAGTAGATAAGTAAGTTGAGATAGGATACTGTTTACCAGAGGTGATGGAATTTGCTTTATGAAGTGATTTTGGAAGTGATACATCATACACTGAGAGGTATGCAGGTGGTCCAGCTGATCTGTGTGGTCTTGTATTTGGTACTTCAGAACTGGAGTGTGACAATCATGTATTCTGAGTTTCAATAGCTGGTAATTCTTCACTTGCTTCAGTTGGTTGTGTACTTTGGAGTATGGAGTCATTTGTAGATGTCTGAATTTGTAGTGTATCTGCATCTGAGGTGTATGGGTTGTCCACTTCATTGTTGATATGTAAAGGAGGAGTGCTTGGCAGTGTTTGAGACATATCAACATATGAGGGTGGACTGTTGTGTTCTGGTGCCTCCATTGTCTGAGGAAGTATTCTGCTTGGGGATATGAATGTATCATTACACAAATCTGTATTTACAGTTTCTGAGTTGGAGTGTTGATCTGCTATCTTCTGTTGAAATGGAAATGTGTTTTCATAGAAAACAACATTTCTGGAGATAAAAGGTTTCCTATTCTGCAAGTTGAGCAGGAGATATTCCTTTGTTCCTTGAGGATAACCTAGGAACACAAGCCTTGGGTGCTCTTGGATCAAATTTGTTCCTGTTAGCAGAGAGAGAGTAGAGGCATATGCTAGACAACCAAATGAGCGCAGTAATGTATAATCTGGTGGTTTATTGTATAACATTTGGTAAGGAGTATTGTTATTCAATACTTTTGAAGGAAGCCTGTTGATGATAAATGCAGCACATAGTATGCAGTTACTCCAGTATTCAATAGGCACATTAGATTGAAACTTGAGGGATCTTGCAACTTGTAGTAAATGTTGATGCTTTCTCTCAACTAAGCCATTCTGTTGAGGTGTCTCTACACAAGATTTTTGATGCAAAATGCCATATTTTTCATAGAAACCTTTGAGTATGAATTCAGTCCCATTATCAGTTCTAATAGTTTTAGTTTTAGTTGAGAACTGAGTTAACACTAGATTGTAGAACTGATACATATGTTTTTGGACTTCAGACTTGTTCTGTAAGAGATAGATCCAAGCACATCTACTGTAATCATCCACTATTGTCAGGAAAAATCCACTATTTGGTCCTGCAATACACAAGTTGAAGTGAGGAAGTGCAATGTAATGTTGGTATGACTAGTGAGTTTTGATATTGACATGAGATTATAAGTGAAGCTAGGAACCAACAGTACATTGTGTAACACAATACCAGAAAGGAATTGAACAGAACCTCTGTAAGTAGCTTTTGTAATGTTGTTATTAGGGAGGTGAATATCTATATCTACTGCTTCAGGTTTAATATCTACTGCTTCAGGTTTATCAATGAACCACTGTTGTTGGCAGATCATATGATCTGTTGCACCAGTATCTAGTATCCAACATTTTGAAACAGTGTGTTTAGAATATGCTTTAGTAGAAAGAGCAATATTTTTACCAGAAATTGCAGTTGCTGCATAGTGTTTTGAACTTGAATCTAGTCCTGCAGAGCTAGTAAGAGGCTGAGATTGAGCTTACTTGAAGGCTAATTGCTCAATGATCTCCTTAGTAAAATCAGCAGGATGCTTCTGGGATTTGATTCCTCACTAACAGCAACTTGCTTATAGCTGTTCACTGCATTTGCACAATGATTCTGACTAGCAGTTCTTTTACCTTTTGGTCCTTCCCATCCAGGGGGATAGCCATAGATTTGAAAGCATTTGTCAACTGTGTGACCAATGTATCCACAATGTGTACACTTTAGTTTCTTTTTATCTTTCTTAGAGTTGTTGTAACCCTGAGATTGTTGGTAGGGTTGAGGGTTAGGGATGAAAAAAGTGTTTCTGTTGGGCTGTTCTTGAGTGATTCTTTGTCTAGTGAATATAGCTAGGGAATCAGTAGGGAGAGAAGTGAAGGTAAGCTCTCTTTGATTCTCTTCTTGGAGTAACATTGAGTATACTTGTGACAGAGAGGGCAATGGATTAATCAAGAGAATTTGGCTTCTCACAACACTGTAAGATTATTCATGCCAACAAGGAATTTTATAACAGAATCATGTTGCTGCAAATCAATCATGGTTCTATTTACTCCACAAGTACATAATCCACAAGAACATGCAACAACAGGCTTTTGATTCACATATTCATCCCACAAAGATCTAAAAGCATTGTAGTAGTTTGTGACAGAAAGACTTTCCTGAGATATGGTGGAGAGAGATTTTTGTAGCTGATACACTCTTGAACCATCAGCCCTTGCAAATCTCAGCTTCAATTCCTTCCATAGCTCCAGGGCAGATTCAAAATACAGTAGGCTCTTGTGAAGATCATCTGATATAGAGTTCATGAGCCATGACAACACCAGTGTGTTGGCTCTAATCCAACAGGCTTCATTCACAGCATCAGAGGAATCTGGCTTGAGGAGAGTTCCATCAATGAACCTAATCTTGTTCTTTATGTTGAGTGCCATGGTGATTCCTTTGCTCCATGATAGGTAGTTGGCGCCATTGAGTTTTTCTCTGACAATCGACGATCCAGTGAAGTCGTGTGTTCCCAAATAGTAAACAGAACTTGAATCTTCACTAGGGTTCTTAGTAGTGACAGAAGTTGAAGAAGAAGCAGGAGTTGTCATTTCAACTGATTTCCAGATTTGAGAGCAGTGAAATCAGATGAACAGGATGGGAGAAGAATAGATTGCAGCGGAAGAGAGAAGGAGGATCTGGCCGAATGATACCATAATAACACTATGATAGTGTTTCCACCATTGTTGATGGATCAATCGATTAAGAATAGAAGAAAATAATAACAACAGATCAAGAAGAATAAAGAATAACAGAAAACTAAAACAGAATTATTATTGATGGATGTGGAGAGAAAATCCTCTCCAATCTTGAATGTAACTTGTGTAAACTGTAAAAATTAATGAATGAAAAGAGTGCATATTCAGGTCTTATATAGGTCTGGAAACCGACTAAAAGATCTCCTCTAACTGAATATAACAGCCTAACAAACTGCAGCTGGCGACTTACTATAAATGGAAATAACTAATTAACTAACTAACATAATCTTGAACAGTTTCCATTTTTGGAAACTTCTCAAAATACATTTGATTTGTGATTTCTATTCTGTCATCTAAGAATAATTAATCGTCGTTGGACATCAACTTCAATGCCCTCTAAGCAATTATTAGATTGTAAAGAACAAAATAATTTAGCCAAGGAATAGAATGATCTGATTATTTAGGCATACGATTAAGATATTAGGTTAAAAAAAATAGAACCAGCGATATTAGTTAATTAGTAATCAGTATTTTGTTTGAATTTGAAGATTTTATAAAAATAAAGTGAGAATCTAGCCTTTATAGTTTTTTTGGTAATTTTACAACTCTACCGGCCCATTGGATGTCGGTATATCTTGTGTTATTGTTTGAAATATTTAGGAAGTCATGTTTTTTGGAGCTTTAAAACACATCAAATATGTTATCAACTTCGAGGGTTACCTCTACAAAAATTATGATGTGCTAGTATTCTCATAGTAAAAAAGAAATGGTTACATTAAAACTTGACGCTCCCGTAATTTTGTGTTTTACACTTTACAAGACGAATGTCTATGACAAATTTATCATTTTTCTGAGTTTTCCTCTACTTTTGCTGTATTAGATTCATTATTTTTTAATTGATTGATCTGGATTTGATACGATGTTGTTCGATGTTATGATAACACAAGTAGACTAATGTTAACTTAACACATCACATAACATAATGCACCAGAGTGAAATGAACACACGATGAACTTTAAGAAGAATATAAAATATATTCTTCCGACCCTTGAGTGGAATAATGATCTTACATAAGGTTTTTCTCTCAACTCTCAAGTAGAATAAACCCAAACCAAAACCATCATTAAGTAATTGCGTGATCTACCGCCGCGTCCACCCCCACCTATGATTAATTGCATGATCTACCGCCGCGTTCATTGGTTTCGTCATAACAATACCTAGAACTTGAAAGACAACTTGCTTCATTTTTCAGGTTAAGTTTGGAGCTTTAATTAACGCTAGTAAAAGACAAGAATCAATTGAATAATGTGCGTAATTTAGTGGTACTTTCTTTTATGATGAATTAAGTTAGTGATACTTATAAAAATTATTATTAGTCTACAATAAGAATTTTCAGAAATATGTACCCTTCAAATTTCAATGCACTTTTTTGAGTTGTATATTATTCCCGTTTATTGATAGTACCAAATACTATGGCATAAATTCGGTTTATCTACTTGGGTTGTAATAAGTATGTTACTTATTTTTGAACTGCTCTTAATGGTTTTGCTTATGAAGAGTTTTGAACGCTAGGTAGGAAGCTGCTGGAAGCAAGCAATGGATTCTGCCATTTCCTTCATTGATCACAACATTGTTGCTCAAACAAAAGATGAGCAAGAAACAGATTCAAGGAAAGACAGAGAATAAGGATAAGTTCATCATCACTCTACCTTACTTGGCTAACACAATAGTGAAATACTTGCCTTGGAATCCTAAAGATGGAGTTGAATATGGTGAGAAAAAGGAAAAGAATCCCATGAGTTTGTTGGACATTCAGTGCCTAAGTCTGATGAGTAAGAAAGAAGTGTTACAACAGAATCTTTGTGGACCAACAATTGGTTTGGTATAGAAGTACTTATGCTAATTTTCAGAGGGAAGTTACTTTTAAGCAAGTACAAATGCAGGAGCTAGATGTCCTGATTAAGAACATATAGGATCTTTCGTCAAAAAAGGGGGAGAGTGATCTATATTTTTATTTTTTTTTTGGTGTCTGGTTTTATGTTTTTTGTTTTGATTTGTTTCGAACTGTTTCTTTTGGCTGCTGGTACTTGTCTTTAATTGGTTTGATTTGATCAAGGAGTGTGTTCCTTGTTATCCACATGGGTTGTAATAAGTATGCTACTTATTTTTGAACTAATCTTAATGGTTTTGCTTATGTAGACATATTAGAACGAGTGGTTTTCTGTTAAACTTGTGTGCAAGTACTTTCTGGTTTTAATGTTGAGACAACATTGATGAATTAAAATCTGAACACTACTTGCTAAGTTGTGATGATGACTTTAATAAACATTTTTGTTATGCCGGATTAATTCTTGATAGTTTACATTAAGGGGGGGGGGGAGTTTAGTAGGTTTAAATTATAATGTCTAATTGATTTTTCGGACATATTATCTGTTTTGGAACAAGTTGATTGGTTTTGTGAAGAAAGACAAAAAGTGGAAGATTGAAAGTGCAAAGCGTTCTGGATGCAATGTTGGATGTATGTTGAGAGCCAACATCAGGATAACATTGAAACCAGAAACTTTGTGCCAATCTGTTTTGAATTGCTTTATTTTAGTTTTTGCCTTTATTCAACTATAAATCAAGTTCCACAATTTTAGTTGTCTTTGATTATGTCCAGAAACACCTCTTAATCATAAGGAAGAGCATTATAATTTTCTAATTGAAGTTTCCATAATTCAAGAGGAGAAGAACGGTCAAACACACGAGGTTTAAATAAAGAAAGTTTTGGAGTTCAAGTGCATTTATGAATCTTTCCAAGACCAACTCTGAATTGAAAAAGGAGTATTTTCTCATTAAAATTCAATCTAATAAAGAAAACCAGTATTCAAGAAGGAGATTAAATGCAAGAAGGAAAGAAGAGTTCAACTAGGAAACAACATCAGTTACCAAATCTGTGTACAACACACATTGTAGATCATGTTTGAAGAAACCTATATATAGGGTGTGAAGTACATCAAGAAGACAAAAGAAACAATAGTGTTAATTAATCTGAAAGATTATATTACGAAAGTTTTTGAGTGTTTCTTGCTTTGCAAAGTTTGTGAGTTTTCGAGTTAAGTCTATGATTAGATTTAAGGAGAAAATTCTCGTCTGCTTTGTTGAGTTCGAGCTACAAATGAGCGTGAGTGATTTTGTTGTGAGGAATGTTTTGTTAAAACCTTAATCAGTTATTTTTCCTACTGCTAGGTGGTTGATAATTTATTATAAACCATTGAGAAATTTATCTTTTTGTGTTCTTTAATTCCGCTGCACATTATACTCGTTCAAGAAGATTGTTTGAAGATCAAGTTACGGCAACACCAACTTAACTTGAGCTTTGAAGTTGTGTCAATCCCCATCCAACAATTACAAGTTATATTCCTGAAAAAAATCTAGAAAAACTAGACCAATCTATTATTACTTATTAGTATTGCAAAAAGGAAAATAGAACAAATTGTTTCATTGTGACAAAAACCTTGATCAAACTTTGCAAACACATTTTGATTTCGACGAAGGGATTGGGATTGCAAGGTGGGTCGGGTTGTTATCTCCGGGCATGATAACGACAATCTTTGGGCTGCTGTCGGTGGCCATGTGTGGGAGCACCAAAGCCTTCTCCCCATCGTGTGGAGGCCGTTTATAGTACGAACAGGCGAGGAGTATCAGTGCTGCGGGGGTTAATGCAAACATGAGGCCTAATCCACCAAATAGGTATGGCAAAGGAGAACTCCAGTTCCAGAATTTTGAGATATAATATGCATCGCTTGTGGGTGAGGGCATCATGATCTAGCTATGTATGATATAATTTGTATGAAAAAAAAAAACTGATTTGTGAAATGGGAGGTGATGCTTGTGCAATTTATAGAGAGTCAATAAACAGTACTAGTTGACTAGTACTGTACAATGAAGTTATCGAAAATAGAATTGATGATTAAGTAGTGGCCTATGAAGGAGGATGTCGCCATTATTTCGTTAAATGTTTGATCCTGAATTTTATTATGAACATTATTGATAAAAGTTTATAATTGTTGTCATGTTACAGGTAGGTAATGGTCTAGTACACGCGTTCAAGATCCTCGGTTTAAAACCATTGAATAAAGAAAATTTAATGTTGAACTTTTTCTGATGTCAATGCCACGTAAATGAAAATGTTTTCAGTTGACTATAACGTGCAAATGAAGAGGATTTACGAGATATTGGATTACTTTCGTAATATAATTCATTATATATAATTGAAATCAGAAACTTATTAGTTCACAATCATAAAAAAAAAAAAACGTTCACAATAATTAATCGTGGTTGGACATCAACTTCAATGCCCTCTAAGCAATTATTTAGATTGTAAGGAACAAATTAATTTAGCCAAGATATAGAATGGTCTGATTATTTAGGCATATGATTAAGATATTAGTTAAAAAAAACTTGAACCAACGATATTAGTTAATTAGTAATCAGTATTTTACTTGAATTTGAAGATTTTACAAAAATAAAGTGTGAATCTAGCCTTTATAGTTTTGGGGTAATTTTACAACTCTACCCACGGGATGTCGTATATCTTTGTGTTATTGTTTGAAATAATTAGGAAGTCATGTTTTTTGGAGCTTTGAAACATATCAAATAAGTTATTAACTTCGAAGGTAACCTCTGCAAAAATTATGATGTGCTAGTATTTCCATAGTAAAAAAGAAATGGTTACATTAAAACTTAAATGGTGCTCCCGTAATTTTGCATTTTACAGGAGGAATGACTATGACAAATTTATCCATCCAGTGATTTTTCCTCTCCTTTTGTTGTATTAGATTGTTGGATCAGAACCTTGATACGATGTTACTCGATGTTATGACAACACTAGTAAACTAATGTTATCTTAACACTGATCACATAATATAATGAAACAGAATAAAACGAACACACATATGAATTTTAAGAAGAATATATAATATATTCTTCCGAACCCGAACCTTAGGCAAAATAATCACTATAAGAAATAATGATCTTTCAAAATATTATTCCAACTCTCAAGCTCCTCACTCTCAAGTTGTTCGAACTAAAACAAGCAATAACGTAATGCTCCTTAACTCTAACAGAATTAACTTGCAACAATAAAACCTTGACAAAGCAAGACAAACACCTAAACAACAATAGATCTAATCTCTCAGATTTTTTAGCTCTCTTGTCTTATTGTTTGTCTTGATGTACTTCACGCCTTATATAAATGTATATCTTGAGCTCCAAGGCATGTTGTACACGATTTCATACATCTTCAATCTGCCTTGTACAACTCTACTTCATTCGGTCTCGATCTCCTAATAAGAGAATGTTTCCTTAATTATATCGAATTCTAATTAAGGAAGACATCTTCTTCAATGTGGAGTTCATCTTTAAAAAGTTTCCTCATAGCATTCTCTTTGAACTTGCTTTCCTTCTCCAATAACGTGTGGTACTATTTAAAGAAGGGAAAATTTTAGTTACCTATCCAAACTATGCCTGCTTTTCCAGTTTCCTATCCAAACTTTCATTTTTGACACTTTACGGTCCAAACTTTCAATTTCGTTACAGTCGACGGTCTAAACTTTCATTCTGACCTATCTCGGCAAAAAACGTCACTTTGCGACTAAGTGACGCATCACTGACGTCATCCAAAGGAGTATTTTCGGTACTTTACTAATTATTTACTTGAAAATATAATAAATTAACAAACCAGACATATAAAGATTTAGCGCGCCATTTTCTCACACAACCCGCCAAAATCAGAAACTCTAATTCCCAAAATCGAAAGCAAATCCACGAAATCGAACCTCAATTTCTTGTTTTTTCTACTCGATCGACATAATCTAACAATGGTGTGGAGAGTAAGAACCCCCACTGACGTTATTCCTAAAGGACAAATTATACCCGATTATGGCAAGAATCCCCAAATCTAAAATTAAATTTATTTCTTTGTTTGGAGTTACTTTTCGTCGTGTGGTCCCTCCTTTTAGGTGTATTTGAGAGAATAATTGAACACTTTTTGTCTTTTTATGTTCTCACTTTAACTGCTACTTGTGTATTTGTGTGATTAGTTTAAGTGTGTTTATGTATGTTAATATCATACAAATTAATTTTTGCCTATATTCATCTGGAGATAGAGATGGCCCATTCATCATTATATTTCATCATTTTGGCAAATTAATGAATTTGGGCAAATGGGTTTATCTTGAGGGACAAGTGGGCTATATAGCTTGGTGTAATGAGGATGAAATGTTCAGACTAGAGATACTAGAAATGGTGAAAGAGGTGGGTGTTAAAACAGAGGGTTGTGTGGTGAGAATATGCTACATTCAAGATTCTACTCCAGGTGAGTATATTGAAGTAAATAATGATATGGACTCACTAGAGATGGCACTCCATGCATCTACAAGGAAACCAGTAGATGTTTATGTTCTTACAGATGAGATATCATCAAATGCTACTCAATCACACAGTGAATTGCCTAATATTCCTCCAATGAGTGAAGTGTTGGCTTATATCGGTGATAACAAGGAAGGTACCAATGTTGGTGAAGATGAAAGGTTTGTAGAAGGCCTTGTAGAGAGTGATAATGATGATGAATTGCCTGATGTAGAAGATGTAGCAATTCCGTTAAGAGATATGGCTACCAGAAAATCAAGAGCAAGTGATATACCTAGCTCTTCAAGGGCTAATGATGATATCCACAGTGCTCCACCCCCACCCCACAATAGAATCAAGAAGCCAGAGACAAATACCCAATGCTTAAGAGACAATACTAGTCCATTGTTGGAATCTATATTTGATATAGTGGACAATGATGATAGTGATGGTGAAGTCTCATGAATGTGCCAAGCAGAACAAAGTAAAACAAACAACTACCAGATACTTGGTAAGGAAATATCATACAAAGATAAGTAGTGATCCAAACTTGCCTGCTAGCTCAATGCTAACTATTGCTAACATGGATTGTGGTATAGACTTCCATATAACTCAAATGTACAGAGCTAAGAAGAAGGTATTTACTGATGTTCATGGAACTGAAGAAAACGAATATTCTTTGCTATGGAGCTATGCTGAGGAGATCATGAAGACTAATCCAGGGACTACTGTGAAGTTGAAGTGTAAAGTGATGGGAGAGGTGTGTAAGTTCAAAAGAATATACATATGATGGGATGCTTTGAAGAAGGGATTTTTGAGTGGTTGCAGGCCCATTATATGCTTGGACGGGACACATCTCAAAACAAAAAATAGAAGTATACTTTTTACAGTTGTTGGTGTTGATGCAAATAACTGCACATATCCCTTTGCATATGCAGTGGTAGAGAATGAGAGGAAGAAATCATGGTATTGATTTCTAAGTATTCTGGTGGATGATCTGAATATCACTAACAATTATCATTGGACTATTATGAGTGATAAGCAGAAAGGTTTGGTTGATGTTGTTCATGAACTGTTGCCTGACTGTGAGCATAGGTTCTGGGTTTTGCACTTGTGGGCAAATTTGAAGAAGGAACATCCATGTCTTGCAATGAAGAATATACTTTGGGATGCTGCAAGAGCTAGTAGAGTCTGTGATTTCAACAAGATCATGGATAGGCTGCTAAAGAGGAATGTCAAAGCATACAACTGGTTAGCAAGCAAGCCTCCAACTCAGTGGTCTAGAGCTTTCTTTTGAACACATCGCAAAAGTGATCTTTTGTTGAATAACATGTCTGAGAGCTTTAATGCCTCAATTGTAAAAGCCAGGGGGGTGTCAATCATTGACATGTTGGAATCTATTAGGAGAACCTTGATGAAGAGGACATGTATCAGGAAGATTGCCATAAACAAGAGCAACAAGGCTATTACACCTAAGGTTTTGTTGTCTATATGAATGGATATTTAATGTGTCTCTTTATGAAACAACTCCTAAAGAACATGCAATAAAATTTTACTATTTTTACACTTAACGGTCCAAACTTTCAAACTTTTTATGGTCCAAACTTTCAAACTTTACACTTCACGGTCCAAACTTTGAAAAATTTTACATGCGAAGATATAAGCTTTGACAATTCTGAACTTTAACATTAATTATTTATTTCCTTTTATTTGATAAGACGCATATAGCAACGGAGCAGATAACTTAAAGCAAGATTTTTTTTCCTTTTCATTGATTAACAACAATTGAATAAATGTCAGCCAAGATAAACAAATATTTTTTTTCATAATGCGTATTTATGTGGCTGCTCAACTACCAATTTGACTCGAGGCTCGGTGCAAGTTAAACACGAATAGACATTTATTCCATTATCATCGTTGGGTCAAACAAGGACCGGTGCAAGACATAAATTATCACAATGCATAAACTATACATATTTTACTATTTATATACCAAACGTCGACCCTAATTATCACATGCAAACAAACCCTCAAATTACATAGCAAAAAGAACTCTCCTCTCTCAAAATTCTAAAAAAAAAAAACTCTCCTCTCCCAAAAAACTAATGGCGGCCTTTTACCAGTCAACTTTAAAAAACGAGTACGGCGAGGTTAGCGAGTACCTTCCTCAACTTTGCTAAATACTCTCACATTGACGAAGCCTATATGTTGGATGAACTCCGTGCTCTCTCGTCCAGCATGACCTCTGGTACACAGAGGCAACCATGCAACCAGTGTACGATCAACTGGATGCAAAATTCTCGGAGAGGAGGGGCATTGAAGTTACCCTTATGGAGATTCTGGACCGTCTGCGGATAATGCAGACGTGCCTTCAACTCTTTACCGATTTGCCTACAACTAAAGGCTAGGGGTCGTGAACACAGACTCCAACTATGCGCGCCACTTGAAAAATGTAAGAGTACTACAAACTTTGTATATTCTGATAATAGTAATAATATTTCATGTTTTTTAATATGTATTGCACACCTAATGCGGCCTTCCAATATGGAGAAGAGATTTGCAGAAGAGGGGTTCAGGAACTACCGCATGTTGGACTACTATTTTCGCATCAGGAGGCTTCCCATCCCACCCATTAGGATCGTGTCCAGATTCCAAGTAGAATATGGCATAATCTAAAGTGGTGGGATTTTATAATCCGTGTTGACCCCCCTCCCCCCACCCTTTTATGTGAAAGGTTTATTTTGTTTTTTCTGGGGATTTTTGAACAATGGTTTTTTATGTCTTAGATTTTGTTATGGATGGATGTACTTTAATTCTGTTATTATTCTATTTCTGCTGCATTAAATTAATTATTATGTGCATGTGTTCAACACATGCATCAAGTTACATAACATAAATCCAACACCTAAATCACATCTTTTTAATTCAACACACTTTATTCTCAAAATCAGTAAACAAAAGCATACTTAATCAAGTTACAGTACAACACATAAAATAGGAAAAAACATAGGGCAGTCCATAATTTCCTATTTTTGGCCTCTAAATTAGTAGCATGCTTTTCAAGCCTCTTCATCCTCTTCAGCAACTTATTATTCTCCAATTCCAACTCAATGTTCTTCTGTTGCAACTTAGGTTCAATTTTTCCCTTTTGGAATTCCTTCAATTTGGCTTCGGCCTTTTCAATTCTTCTCCTCAACGTCGGTATAACCTCTCTTGCACGATGACAAAGTGGTTCATCAACCCAGAACCACAATCCACAACCTCAGTTTCCCTTGTAATATTGAGTAAATCGATGACCCAGATTTTTATCAGTTAAGGAGAGGTCGCACTTGCAAGAAATTCCTCCATAACAGTAGTCTCTAACATTAGTCGATTATGATTGTGGCGTTAATTTGATGAATTTGTTGTTAATTTTTGGAATTGGGTTTTAAGGGTTCGTGGAATAATTCAATTTAGGGCTGATTTTAGGTTTAAATTGGTTTTAAAAGAGTTTGAATGAGTTAGCCATTGCAAAATAGTAAAGTACCGAAAATACCCCTCTGGATGATGTCAGCGATGCGTCATTTAGTTGCAAAGTGACGTTTTTTGGCCGAGATAGGTCAGAATGAAAGTTTAGACCGTCGACTGTAACGAAATTGAAAATTTAGACCGTAAAATGTCAAAAATTAAAGTTTGGATAGGTAACTGTAAAAGCGGGCATAGTTTGGATAGGTAACTGAAATTTTCCCTTTAAAGAAAGATTCGACTATGGAAACTTATTTGATTCAACTTATGTTAAGTTAAGACCTGGAACATTCAACAACAACTAAAATAGTAGAACAAGATTAATTAGCGAATAAAGGCAAAACGTAAGTAATATAAACAGTTATACCAAGATTGTTTAGTCTTACAGTGTACCATGTTATCGTAACATTTCATCGACTCAATGTTAACATTTCGCAACTACAATGGTGATAACGTTGCCAAACACTTTACAATTTACACTTTTAATCTCCCATTTTTTTGTCATTTCTTTACAAAATCGAAACCTATTCTCAGACAAAATATATTCGAGATCAATACTTAATATTGGCATAATGTTGGTTCTCATCAATGATGTCTTAACATTCAAGACACAATATCTGCACAGAAAGATTAGCAATAAATTACTAAGAGTTCTAAAATAGTCTTCAGAAGTAAATCAAATGCAGTAGTTAGGAGAACATAGGTATTACAGACCCAAGGAAATAACAGTAAACACACTCACTGATCAAATCAAAACACAAAAATTAAAATGTACCAGCAAAGAATAACATAAGCATAATAATTATTCAAGAAACCAGAACAAAACAAGAAGCCAGAGCCCAGATTTTTAAAATTGATCCACTCTCCCCCTTTTTTGTGAATAAGGTAGATCTTCCAGATATTTGATCAAGGCATCCAGCTCTTTGAGGGGCTCCTGTTTATCAGTATCTCCTTCTGGGTGTCTGTGAAGGTTTTTTTGAGCCAAATTAGTTGTTGCTCAACAAAGGAGGTGGTGATGACCTGCAAACATCCTCATCAGAAAGAGGTTTTGAAGAACCGACAAATTTTTGAGCCTTCTTCTTCTTCTTCTTCTTCCTCCTAGGTCCTGCACCATATCAATGATTCCAAGGTAGATCCATCACTCTAATGTTGCTGAAGTAGTTAGCAATAATGGTCATGACAACCTTGGAAGTAATCTACCCTACATTTCTCTAGGTCTTAAAACCCTGTTTCACCAGTATTCTAGAGATAAGTGAGGTGTATGGCATGGCAGAATCCCCTTTTCTTTTCCTGCAACATCATGCATATCATCTTCCCTATATTCACAACTAACCCATGCTTCAACTTAAACAACATGATGCACTCTCTCAGGTCAGCACAGTAGAGTTGGAGGTAGGCAGCCAATTTGATGCAGCAATTTTGCAAAACTGGACTAAAGGAGAATAGTCTGGTGGTTGGAAGATGATCTTTCATAACTTGGTCAGACCACCAATGAGGTCATCAATGACATCATTCAACGTAGGATCATTGGCCTCTTCAGCATCTAGAAGTCCTCAAGTTGTATTGATGGTAGAAGGACTTATGTTGTAGACAGTCCCTCTAACCCAAGCCTTTCCATACATGAGAGATCTTTCCAGATAAATCCATCGGGATATATTCATGTAGAATTCTTTAATCACGTCATGAACATAAGGACTCACCTTCATGAACCCCAAAACACCTCTGGGTTATAACAATTCATACACGTTATGCTTCTTAAAACCAATCATATTCATCTTTCTTTCCTCATGGATCAACCTAGCCTAAAAGGCTTCCCACCTTTCCTCAATGTCCTTAGACAAATAGTCAGATGAATGAGGTACAATAGGGTACTCCTCAGTATCTGTATCAAAATATCCCTCTTCCTCATATTGCTCTGCTATTGCTCAACATTGTTCTGAGCCTTATCACTGTAGTTTCCTATTCTTCCTCATCTTCTCCAGCCTTTTCAATCTCCTTCTCCCCCTCAGCATCAACCTCTTCCTCCTCTTCATCTTTAGATTCCTCAGACTCCTCAACAACAACTTGTTTTCCCCTTTTCTTCATAATCTCATCAACAACTTACTCATTCTCAACCTCAAAATCAGTAGCGTTCTCAGATTCAACCTCATTACCTTCGATATTCACCCACTCATCCAACAATCGATCAATAGACTCTGGCCTCTCCCTTCAGCCAATCTTTTTGGGAATAATAGCAGAGGTAGGGTTAGCATATGTCACCAGATTTTTAGTTTCTATGGTGGTAGAGGTAGTGTCATTCTTTGCTTTCTTAGATGTTGCCGCAACACTGCTCGATGCCTCACCCTTCTTGAATTTGTCTTTTCGGCGTTAGTAAGTGGCAGCCTTGCATTTCTAAGCATTAGAAATGGTGTTCGCACCATGGGCATGGTGCGTGTTGTACTTCTTGCGCTAATTTGTGATAGTGTTGCTCTCACTGTTGAGAGCAACATCTGCAAGAGCATTAATGAAGGACTTGCGTGCCATGTTAGTGTGTGGAATTGTAATTTGTAGAAAACAATCGAAGAGGAATTCCAAGTAATGGAAAGAGTGAAGAAAGTAGGGCACATATTAGAATTCAGATCGTGTGCATAGGGTGTAAGTGGAGATGTGAGAAGTTATAAAAAATATTTGCACACACAAAAACTTCCCGCGCACTACCTTACCATGTGTCAGTGTTGGATCAACACGTGACTTGAGCTGTTTCCAAAAATAGAAAACTTATAAGTCACAATATTAAACTAACACTAGAAAGAAAATATTGGCATAACATTCAGATCAGAAAAGTGGACGTAAAAGTCTTTTCCTTCGCCATTCATGTAAGAGCATGAGACATGTCTGAAATGTTATATCTGAAACTCAAGGAAATTTAACAAGTTAGTACCACAAATAATCATACGTAAGCAACATAGCAGACAAAAACACACAGAGATAAGAAATTGTGAATTAAAGAAGATAATCCACTTCCACAACGTAGAAAGTCACAAAAATATGTATCACCTGCAGTATGTTACCCAAAGTGTATGGCTCAACACATGAATCAAACTAAACATACTTCCCTCCTAAGCCCAAGTCGACGCAACAAAAGGAATGCAGATCTAGAATGAATGCATAATGCGATGATAAGTGATAAGAGAATTATTATAATGATTTAATTACCTGATTTCTTATGCTTTTGTACAATCCTTGTGGAAATTTTACTTGTTTTAGTATTATTTCATTGTTTTTGTAGTTTGAGTTGAGTCGGAGCAAAACTATGCTTATTTGAAAGATTTCAGCACTTTTTAGTAGTAAGGAGCAGTAACGCCATTACGCTACCAATCACGCTAGTAAAGGAATCAGAAAATATAATGCAGGGCGAGCAAGGGCGAATTGCAGGAGAAAATATGAAGAAATAGAAGCACGCACGATCTGACGCTCGATATAATCAGATTGCGCGGCTCATGCGCGATGGGCGGGCGATGCAGACAGAATGTGGGCTGATATTCAGAAACCCTAAAACAGAGCTCAGAGCAGGAATTAATTATAAATATGAGAAGACACTCAACACTTAGGGTACTATTTTCCACCGCATTCAGCATAAGCTCACCATCAGTTTTAGCACCATTACAATTACTTACAAGAGCAAGATAGGGTTTGAAGAGCATAAATTCTACCGTTCGTTAATCTCATATGGATGCACCTTTAACCTATGTTTTGATTATGTTTATAGATGACTTATTTTGTGTGATGTTATTAGTTGCTTATGGTACTTGGCTTATTTGATACACACGTTTCTATGAGGGCAAAATAGTGACATTGAATAACCTTGTATTATAATGAATTATGCATTAGAGATTGTTAACGCAACACTAGCATAATAGATCAGGCAGATAAATCTTTAGACCTTCGACATTAGCGTGTTTCGGGAATCTAAATTATAGTTGGTAACTCTAATTCACTTTCAAAACGCGTTATGGATCCTATGACATGGTGAACTTCTAGCGAGGGGAAAGTGCTTAAAAGTCTGACATCATTAGGGATTAGAGGGTTCTTTAGTACATCGAAATGTGGCTAATTTACTATGTCAACTTGGAAACAAAATAATCATTACAGATATAGTCTTGCATATGAGTCATTGATATTTTGTCTCTAAAATACACTCATTCGAGATCAATGAAATCCATCTCTTAGATACCTTTTAATTAACATGTTTTACAATCTTAGACAACAATCAATCAATCAATTAAATTTTGTTTTAGTTAGTTAACTTAGCTCTAGTTCTTTAATAAATCTTTCCAAATTAAAGCTTTAGTTAATCTTACTTTAGCATTCTAGTTTAGATCTTTAGTTGTTGGTTAGTTAATTAGTATTTCTCTGTCTTTATTTATTCAACGATAAAAGCAAAAAGAAAAAAAATCATTTAGTGTGCAACAATATAATTGCTAAATTAAAAATATCTACTCTCTTGGGATTCGATACTTGGGTAGTAACTATAATTTCATTTTATTATTACTTAACTCGTATACTTGCGAACATGTGTGATTGAATAATAACACATAGTTGAATTACGCATCAACAACATTGAAAAAATGGTGAGTTCTTGATAGTGACAAACAAAAACTATCATATCACTACAAGGCATAACTTCATTGAATCAATTTTGATAACTCTCTAAAGCAAATCTGTAAGTTAGAAAAAAAAAAGACGATAATTCATTCACTGAATATAAGAAGCCCTAGATCCCAAACACCCAGTGTCTTCATTATCAAAGCAGCAAATCAAGCTAGTACATAGGCTTGGATGATGGCAATTCAGAACCCCAGTACCCAAAACCAAATGCATAGTAGTTTATTGATCTGCATTCAAGGTTTTAGCACCAGGTACATGTAAATGTAAATATGCACAACTGATTATCATTGAAGCTGTCAACATCATGAACCCCAACTTCTCCACATGACCTGTGAATCTGTATGTAGATAGGTCACAACTGAATAACATCAAAGTAACAAATTCTGTGTACCTAAGCTTCTCCAGAAATAGATAAATAACCTCAAAAATCAAAAGTGTTATATTAAACTTTTAAAAGCAGCCATAGAGTGAGCTTTAAGTCTGATGCCTGTCAGTGCTCAGAGACGAGCCACGCAATTCAAGTATGTCACACATAGGTGAATGAGACACAAACAAAAGAAAAAGAAAACAAAACAAAAAAAGACGTACAAACTACACCACAATCAAAAACCAGTGTTAGCTAGTGGTGTTATGGTAACACTGGGGTTTCAATATTGTTCACATATTGCACATGCTGAGAGACTTGCTCAAACTGAAAAATCTATCACTATCGATTTTTTATCAAATTTAGTCCATTAAGTTGCCATCTTTTTATTTTACACCCACTATGTTGGCTCACTCTGAACTTAATCAACTACATTGGCATCGACATCGATATTCACCCACTATGTTGGCACACTCTGAACTTAACCCACTAAGTTGGCACTAGCGTCGATATTCACCCACTATGTTGTCACACTCCATGTGTCAACGATGGGTAAATATTGACGCTAGTGCCAACACAGTGGGTTAAATTTGGAAGTGTGCCAATATAGCGGTGTAAAATTAAATGTGTCAACTTAGTGGGTTAAGTTCAGTGTGTGCCAACATAGTTGGTGAATATCGACGTCCGTGCTAACATAGTGGGTTAAGTTCGAAGTGTGCCAATATAGTGGGTGTAAAATGAAAAGATGCCAACTTAGTGGGCTAAGTTTGGAATGTGGCAACATAGTGGGTGTAAAATAAAAAGATACCAACTTAGTGGGCTAAGTATGATAGAAACCCCTCACTATCTAATGGTTTGACGAACATATCAACAAGTTATTAATCTCAATATGCTCAATGTTTATCAACTTATCCTCTAGCATATCTCTCAAGAAATGATGCCTTATATCTATATGCTTGGTCATAGAGTGTTCAACAGGATTTCTGGAAATACTTATGGCACTTAGATTGTCAAAAAACATTAGAAGGGTTTCATTATCTAGTCCATAGTCTAACAACATGTGTTTGAAACATACAAGCTGGGTAACACATCTGCCAACTGCTACATATTCAGATTCAGATGTTGATAATGAAACATAGTTTTGCTTCTTGCTATACCAAGAAACCAGATTATTTTCCAAATAAAAATAGCCCCCACTTGTGGTTTTTCTGCCATCTCGGTCACCTGCCCAGTCAGAATCACTAAATCCCACATGGTTGGTATTTGTGTCATGTGATTACTAAATGCCTAAAGTAGCAATTCCAGAGATGTATTTCAGAATTCTCTTCACAATAATCAAATGAGATTGCTTGGGATCACATTGATACCTAGCACATACACAAACATGGTACATAATATATGGTCTATTGGCAGAAATATACAGTAGACAACCAATCATTGACTTGTACAATGTTGGGTCCACATTGCCTCATGTCCCATCTCTAGTGATCTTTACAGAAGAAGATATGGGATTCTTTCTTGTGTTTGACTCCTGGAAATCAAATCTTTTTACCAGGTTTCTTACATATTTCTCCTAGTTCAAAAATATTCCATTCCCTAGTTTTTTCATTTGTAATCCAAGAACGAAATCAAGCTCACCAATCATACTCATCTCAAAAGTACATATCATAGACTCAATAAAATTGAGCAACATAGACATAAGATTTCTCTCTTAGGATAAACAAAGTTTTGTCACCAACTTCTCTAGTGAAGCCTAGACCTAACAAAAACCCAGTTAGTCTTTCATACCACGCTCTAGGTGCATGTTTCAAACCATACAAATATTTTTCTAGTTTATACACATATTCAAGATGATGAGGATCAGCAAAACCTTTAGGTTGTTCAACATTTACCTTTTTTTTTTATCTATTAAGCCACTTAAGAAAGCTCCTTGTACATCCATCTGGTAGAGTTTTATTTTGAGAAAGCAAGTAATATCAAGTAATAATCTGATAGACTCAATTCTAGTTAATGATGCAAATGTCTTATCAAAATCCATTCCTTCAACCTGAGTGTATTCGTGGGCCACAAGTCTAGCTTTGCTCCTAACAATCACACCATTTTCATCACTTTTGTTCTTGAAAATCCACTTAGTTCCTATGACATTTACATTTGAAGGTGTAGGTACTAAACTCAAAACGTTATTTTTGGTGATGATAAGAGTTCATCTTGCATAACTTTGATCCAGTAATTGTCCTTAAGAGTTTCATTCATATTTTTAGGTTCAATGGAGGACACAAAACATGAAGCATTTCCAACAGTACATGTGGTAGACACACAAACACACAACCTTACCATATCTCTATAATTCAAACTTTCTTTGTTGTGTGTTTTGATGCTATCAGTGATTTGTTTTATCACTTGTGTAGCTAGATGATTCCTTTGAATCCTAGCAGAGGAATCCCTTATGGGTTCAGTAACTGTTACTTCTTTAGAATCATATTATTCTGATGTTGGCATAACATTCGTTCTCATAGCGTTGTGGCAACATTCAAATTAGTCTATGGTTTAGCTTCTCAAACTTCAGTGATTGGTGTTGCAAGAACATTGTCTGCGTTCGATGTTGGGATAACATCAGAATCCATTTGTCATTTGGTTCCTAGATTAGACAGATTCAGCAGTCCTTTAATAGCATCTAACTTTTGCAGTTTTTCCAGATTTCTATAGTGTACATGTCCAAACTTTCTATGCCAAATAACAGATTCATCAACCTTTGTATAAAAGCATTGGGCTTCATCCTTCACAAGATAAAAATTATCTCTAGATCTTGTACATGTCATCACACACACATTAGCACTATCGTAAACATTACATGAATCCTTATTAAATTTAACCAGCAGATTATCATCACAAAGTTGACTTATGCTAATTAAATTGGCTTTTCACCCATCAACCAATATGACATCTCTGAAGGGGGAAAGCCTTCAACATTCAAAACTCTTTTTTCCAATTATGTTTGCCTTGCTGCCTCCACCATATGTGACTGTTCTAGTGGTTAGGGGAACCACATTTTCTAGATTTGCTTTGTTTCCAGTCATATGTCTTGAACAACCACTGTCAAAGTACAACTTACGTGCAAAGTTAGTGTACACAGTCGAGAAAACAACAATGCAAACAATTTTTATTTTAGGAGTTCTCAGTTGTTCTAGCCAAGTTCTACTTTTCTGACCAAAAGTGGTGTTACCTAATGTTGGGGCAACACTGTGATCAATTGTTATCACAACATTCATACTGCTATTTTTAGTATCGGTATGAATTATTCTCTTCTCTAGGACTTTATTAAATTTTCTACAGTGAGGCTTAATATGTCCATGATGGAAACAATATTGACAGATGTAAGTAGTTTGCTTGGTTTTGACAGAATGACTTTCACTATCCTTTAGAGAACCAACTTTCACTAAAACAGATGATATAACTGAAGAGGTAGTCTTTCAACAAATCCCAGACCATTTTGATCTTAATTACCATACTCAATACCCCATCTGGTTTAGAAGTACAGGAGTTCCATTTTGCTATGGTGAGTTAAGCTTTTTCAAGTTTGAGTTTTACCACTTCCAGCTCAGTTTCCTTTCTGTTAAGATCAACATCATATAGTTGAATTAGATCATTCAACCGTTTTTTCTCAGCATTAAGGGCTTTTCATTCTTGATGAGTTTATGGTTCTCCAGTAGTAGATTATGATAAATGATCTCCAGTTCTTCAATAATTTCTTTATGAGACATCTCTCTTTCAAAAAAGTATTCTTCATCGAGATCTACAATACCATGAAAACATTCAACATTAAATTCATCACTATCAGAAAACAATCAGAGTTAGTACATAAATTGTAATCATCCCAATTTCCAAAGAAAATCTTCTATTTGGGCTTGGACCGCATAATGTTGGGAGAAAGTTGAGATCCATTGTTGTCATGACATTCTAGGGAATCTTTTTTTGTCTAGTGGACAACATTGAATTACACAGCACTGTGAATTTCCTCTTATAGAACATCAGTTTCAACATCAACCCGTGATCCTCAACCCGTCTCTTCTTCATAATCATCTACACAAACCTAAAAAGAACTTCCTCCTTATCGAAGAGTGTTAGCACACTCATAAGCAATATATCCCCACTTTTACATTCAGAACATTAAACTTCTTTTAATTTTTCGACTTCTTGGGGAGTAGGCTTAGAATCAATGTATTTAGCTTTTTCGAGGGTAATTTCTTCATTACAATAGGTGATTTACGAGAACCTATCATCTTAGATTTATTCTTGAAATTTAGTCTATTAAACTTCTTGGTAATGTTGCCATAATTAGCATAAATTAGTTCACATTATTCCTCCTCACATTCTTCAAACTCGGAATTTGAAACTTGTAAAGCAACTACTTTATTTTTACTGTGTTGAGAAGGTAGTTCCATTTTAAATTCATTAAGAGAATTACACAAAACTTGAAAATCAAGTGTCAAGACTTCTAGCTTCACCCATGGCTATTTTTTATATTTTTTGAAACTTAGAGGACAAGGTTCTAAAAGCTTTGTAAACCACCTGTTGATTTGACATAGGGTAACCTAGTGTTTGACATTGGTTAGAGATATCCAGAATCTTCTCAAAATAACTTTCAATACTTTCATTCTCTCCCATTTGTAACTTTTCAAAAGCTTACAAAAGTTGTCTATGCTTTGAGTCTTTTACACCAGAATCCCCTTCACAATGGTTTTCAAGAATATCCTATGATTGTTTCGATGTGGAACAATTTTGAATTAATTTAAGCATATGCTGATCTACCCAACTTAAAATAACATTAAGAGATTTCTTATTAAAATTATAGAGACTTACTTCAGTAGTAGTCCAAATTGATTTTGGTTTCGGCACAATATCGTTGTCAACATCTTTTGGCAGCATAGGCAAGGAGTGTCCATTATTCACAGATTATTAAGCCCGTATGTTGATTGACTTGATTTGTGTTCTGGTTCTTATCTTCCAAAAGGGATAGTTGAATCCATCCCGAACTGGTAACCTGTTGTTGTTCGAATTCGAGTTGTCCATCTCTTAGTATCAAATCCAAACACCAGTGAACTCGGTGTTTGGCTTTGACGCCATTGAAATTGTTGGATCGAGACTTGATACGATGTTACTCAATGTTATGATAACACTACTAAACCAATGGTATCTTAATACTGATCACATAATATAATGCAACAGAATAAAACAAACACATGTATGAATTTTAAGAAGAATATATAATATATTATTCTGAGCCTTAGGCAAAATAATCACTATAAGAAAAAAATGATCTTACAAAAGATTGTCCTTTCAACTCTCAAGCTCCTCACTCTTAAGTTGTTCGAACTCAAACAAGCAACAAAGTAATGCTCCTTAACTCTAACAGAATTAACTTGTAAAACTAAAACCTTGGCAAAGAAAGACAAATACCTAAACAATAATAGATCTAATCTCTCGGATTCTTTAGCTCTTTTGTCTTATTGTGTGTCTTGATGTACTTCATGACTTATATGGATGTATATCTTAAACTCCAAGGCATGTTGTACACGATTTTGTACATCTTCAATCTTCCTTGTACAACTCTACTTCCCTTGGTCTCGATATTCTAATTTGACAATGTTTTCTTAATTATATTGGGTCCTAAGAAAGAAAGACATCTTCTTCAATGTGGAGTTCATTCTTAGAATGTTTCCTTGTAGCATTTTCTTTGAACTTGCCGTCCTTCTCCAATAACGCATAGGACTATTTAAGGAAAGATTCAATTATGGAAACTTACTTGATTCAACTTATGTTAAGTAAAGACTTGGGACATTCAACAACAACTAAAATCGTGGAACAAGATTAATTAGTGAATAAAAGCAAAACACAAGTAATATAAATAGTTACACAAAGATTGTTCAATGTTACAGTGTACAATGTTATTGTAACATTTCGTCAGCTCAATGTTAACATTTCACAGCTTCAATGTTGTGATAACATTGCACTTTACCTTTTCACTTCTATTCATTTTGATGGTAAATTGCGTGCACGTAATTCCACAATAAAACACATAAACTTATACATGTGATTTCATATAATATGTATTGCAACAAATTACAAATATGACAATGAATATAAATATACCTCTCAGCCACTGATGATAAAATCCTTGGAGTGGATTAGATGAGTCAGAAAATTCTTTGGAGTGAATTGGACGAGTTGGAAGTTTAACCTCCTCCCCTTAACATCAATTTGCCGGTTCAGCTTTGACCCCTCGATGGCAACGACCTCCGAAGGTAGAATGTCCGTCGCGGTGGAATAGTTTTGAAGCTAAGAACTATTCCTTTATCGAACTTCATAATACTTGAAAAACTCAGAAAAATGTATGTTGTATGAAAAA
The DNA here is from genome assembly GCA_948329865.1 of Linaria vulgaris. NCBI lineage: Eukaryota > Viridiplantae > Streptophyta > Magnoliopsida > Lamiales > Plantaginaceae > Linaria > Linaria vulgaris. The sequence goes on along the minus strand of OX415250.1, from coordinate 17,932,219 downwards.
AAATATTTTACTTTTGGATGCTTGTTGGATGATTAACACAAGAGTAGATGCCTCATTTAATAGGTGAAAAAAATATATAACAACCTCAAAACATTAAGGGTGGAGGGGGATTACTCTTGTTATTCAAAACATTTGAATGCATTCAAATATTTTTGACCACCTTAAGTTTGTAACTTAATTCACATATTCAAATAAATCTAAATATTTAACTTTGAATTTTAATTAAAAAATTAATAAAATTCTATCACAATTTCGGATTAATCCCATTTGCTTCTCATTCAGCAATTTAATTCACACACAATACATATTTGGACTCACTTTCAAATATCTCCAACAATGCCCCCACATGACTGTAAATGGCTTAATACACGTGAGCCTAACACTGCTATATGCAATTGCAGAGTTTCGCGGGAACTTGTTGCATGAGGAAATGTGGTTTTGGGCCTTGAACCTTCATTAGAGAAATACCATCGGATATACTTGCCAACCAGTAGACGTGATTTCTTGAATTGTTCGGCTTTTGTGTATACCAAGACAATGATACTCACACAACTCATTCCAGTATTACTTTTCGTCCTTTCGTTGTCCATTTCGGCCTGGACTGCCTTGGCAAAAATTCATCGAATGCTCTAGAGATTTAGCCCTTTACCTCATCTCAACGAAGCGACCCCTTCACATTCGACATAGGTGATCCCTCATTAAGGGTATCCTATCATACCCCACTTGTTATAACAAGTTATAAGGATCATTTGAACCTCAAGTTCTCCTTCAATGTATAGGTCTATCACTCTTTCATCATAAAAATGGGTTGGGAACTCAATTTCCCGAGTGCTTTGTTCGACCTCACCTCTCACAATTCGGTTGTCCTTTTGAATTTGCAAATTGGGGTTTATAATTTAGGTAGGGTTGCCATCGTAGTTGGATGTCATTTTCATGGGCTTCAATCCCATTCCCCTCAATGAAATTTCTACTTGGTCTCTCGCTAAACCTTTCGTCAATGGGTCAGCAATATTTTCTTTAGACCTCACAAAGCCTAAGGAAATTACGCTGGTTTTCAAGAAATGTCGAACACGCTTATGTCTTCGACGTATGTGTCCAGACTTCTCATTGTACACATTGCTTTGTGCTCTACCTATAGCTGCCTGGCTATCAAAGTGCATACTAATAGGAGCCATTGGCGTTGGCCACATCGAAATATCTTGAAGAAAGTTCTGAAGCCAGCAAGCCTCGTCAGTTGCAAGATCTAACGCTATGAACTCAGATTCCATAGTTGATCTTGCAATGCACGTCTGCTATGCACCTCCAATTATAAACATGTATCCCCTCGTAGATCTTATATTCTTGGAGTCTATAATCTAGTTGGCATCCGAATAACCTTCAATGACCACTAGATGTCTGGTAGAATAAAATCCATAGTAAGCAGTGTATCTTAGATATCTAAGTACTCAAACTATTGCTTTTAAGTGCTTAGTACTAGGATTGATTGTATACCTAATTAGTCTATTCACCGAGTTTGCAATATCAGGTCTAGTGCAGTTCATGAGGTACATGAGACTCCTATGATCCTTGAATATTCTAAATGACACACACTATGTCCATAGTTTTTGTGCAAATTACACACCACTTCTATTGGTGTTCTCGCAATAGCATCGCTTCCCTTGTCAAACTTGCCAAAATTTTCTCGACGTAATGACCTTGAGAAAGTGCGTAACCATCTGGTGTCTTGGTGATTTTCATCCCAAGTATGACATTTGCAAGACCTAAGTTTTTCATGTCAAAGTTACGTGACAACATCTTCTTGGTAGTATTAATGTTATCATTATTACCGAAAATGATCATATCATCTACGTAGAGACAAACTATAACATAGTCTTTTCAGTCTCCTTTCACGTAAACACATTTGTCGCACTGATTTATACGAAACCCATTTAAATACAAGTCTCGCCTTGTACTTGTCAACGGTACCATCAGTTTTCATCTTCTTCGTGAAGACCCACTTGTCCCCTAGTGGTTTGTTACCCGGAGAAAGATCCACTAGCTCCCACATGTGATTTTGTAAGATATAATCTATCTAACTATTTACCACTTCTTCCCAAAGAATCGAGTCCGGAGAGGACATTGCTTAGTTGAAAGTAGCCAGATCATTTTCTAACATGTAAGTTAGAAAATCTGAGCCAAAAGATTTCTCTTTTCTAGCTCGTTTACTTCTTCTCGGACTTTGTTCTTCTTCACCTTCTTGAGATTCTCTAGCCCCCACATTTCTTTCCGTTTCCTCAATAAATCGTGTTTTGTGGGGGAAAATCTCCTCAAAGAATGAAGCATCTCGAGCCTCAATGATAGTATTCACACTCATTTTAGAGTTATCTAACTTGTGTACCAGAAATCGATATGCGCTACTATCATGCGCATATCCGATGAATACACAGTCAACTGTCTTAGGTCCTATCCTCGTCCTTTTAGGAGGAGGAATTGAGACCTTTACTAGACAACCCCAAACCCATAAGAACTTATAGCAAGGCGCATGTCCTTTCCACGATTCATAAAGCGTTTTATCCAACCTTTTGTGCGGTAGGCGATTTAGCACATGGTTCGCGAAGAGCAAAGCTTCCCCCCTCCCCCACATGCTTTGAGGTAGGCCATAACTTATGAGCATCACATTTACCATTTCCTTCAACATTTTATTCTTCATTTCTGCAATACCATTTTTCTCGGGAGAATAGGGCGTTATAGTTTGATGAATGATCCCAATTTCTGCACAAAGTTGGGCAAATGGCAACTCATATTTGCCTTCTCGGTCACTTTGAAGATTCTTGATCTTCTTTCCGAGTTGGTTCTCAACTTCATTCTTATAGTGAATGAACATGTCTATTGCTTCGTCTTTACTTCTTATTAAGTATACATAGCAATATCTTGTACAATCATCGATAAAGTTTGGTACTAGATTGCCTCTAGATTGTACGTACTTAATATCCCATACATCAGTACAGATCAGATTCAGTGGTTCGGTGCTTCGCTCTATCGAGTGGAACGAGGACTTGACCATTTTTGCTTCGACACAAGTCTCACACTTGTGCTTATGGTTGATGTTAAAGTTTGGTATTAGGTTTAGTGAACTTAATATTTGTAAAGAATTAAAATTCACATGACCTAATTTGCCATGCCATAAAGAGGCACACGAGTAATCTCTCACATTTACTGCATCAACAGAAGTGATAGCCTCATTGCTAGTCTTCATTTTAGCCTTAGGCGTTATTGTCGTTACAGACATCTTAAACAGATTGTCCGACAAATAACCCTTGCCCATAAAGTTTCCACCCTTAGATAGGATGACCTCGTCTGACTCAAAGACAAGTGTGAACCCTTTCTTGTTCAGCATTGTACTAGATAATAGATTCTTTTGAATCTCTGGAACATGAAGCACCTCTTTCAGGGTCAACTCTTTCCCTGAGCTCATCTTGACCACAACCGTTCCTTCGAGACAGTATAGTTTCCCTTGTAACACTGCTTGTTCTCCAATGGTTTATAGTTCTTAAACATCTACTTGTTAGTGCAGATGTGTCGAGTAGCCCCAATGTCTACCCACCATTCGTTCGAGCTGTTGTTTGAATTTTTAGCCGCCATAACTAAACAAATAATTCTCACGATTATTTCGATTAGTGTCTCTGAGAATTCTCAACTCAAATATTTATACTGATATTCCCAGGCCGGTGGAGGGATAAAACCTCTTTAAAACCCACATTTCTGTGATAGAATATTAGGTTCCCAGGCCAGTAGAGGGATAAGTCCACTTACACTCCACCTTTCTGCAACATAACCGTCTATATAGATATTCTCACTTTGAAATTTACAAGTCTCAATACTTGGAATTATTTTAAAATTCTTTTTAGGGATCCATGTGCAAGTATGGACTTTTCACGAGTCACTTTACAATTTTTTTCCCTTCAATATCCAATGGCTCACGTGCAATATCACTAATTCTAATTTCCCAATTAGAGTACTATCACATGTACGGTTTGATTTCACAACTTAATCACATAAGCAAGCATAAGCAATATAATATAGCATGGGAGTTAGAGATTTAATACAAAATAATTAACTACAACACAATATTCAAATATATAAAAACGCACACAGTTATCTTTATCTTTATCTTTATCTTTACTATATAATAAGAATGGATGTAACAAGTTGCAGACTGCAGACGTATAACTTTTCGTGTTTCGATTTTGTCTCTGTAAGTTCAACTAATTACTGTATTGTATTTTGTTTTACAGTATTTAATATCTGGAGGGCCTGCACATATTAATGGTTGGGATCCGTGAATAATTAAATTTCTTAACACCTAATAGCGTGGTGGTCCTTCGTAAATTGCAGGACAATCCTTTCATTTTTTATGTCTTTCGATCTTGCCTCAAAAGTTTTATGTCTCGCACTTACCGGCCCGTTGCAAATTGCCAAATAGTCATTTTACTTTTTATTTCTTCAATTATGCCCCTAAAATCTGCTATTATTTACTTTTGGGCCCCGCAGTAAATTATGAAATAGTTCTTCAAATTTTAAATTTTCTTATTTTTGACCCAAAAGCTTTCAAATTTAACTCATACAAATTGCAAAATAGTCCTTATAGTTTTTTCACTCTTTAAATATTGCCCCTAAAGTTTGATATTATTTACATTTGGTCCTCACAATAAATTGTAAAATAGTCCTTCAAATTAATTTTTTTTCTTATTTTTGCCTCAAAAGATTTCTTATTTAACTCATTCCATCGTTCATCTTGTTTTGCAATAATAAATATCTTAGGGGGCGCGCTTATTAATCGATTGGGGTCCATCTAATATAATATGAGTACAAAAAAGTTTCGACGTTAATTTTTCTATTTCCATTTCGTCCTCATTTCATTTGCAAATTACTTATCAACCACAATGTATGTTTTCTTATTCTTGGTTAAAAAAAAAAACAATAAAGACTCTAGCATGGGGTTTTTGACTTTTCTTAACCTTGAATATCAAGAAAAATGGGTCGCGATCCCACAATAAGATTTGACTTATATCTTCTATGTGCAACTAATGGACCCCAATTTCTTTTTTTTTTAATCTAGAAAATGGGTGACGGTAATTTTTGATTTATATTCATATGTGCAATACACAAAGTTTCTTTGACATGATAAAAAATAATAGAAGATCATCAAATGATAGTTAGTGATCATAAGATAACGTATCATTTTTGTTTTATGGTAGTATATGGCAGTACCAATAAGTATTAATGTTGCAAAACCTACAACTGTCCATAAATATACTTATTTTATGGTCTGCCCATATTTTAACGATGTAGTTTAATTAATAATATTGAAAAACAAGTAATTTCAAGAATTCTCATGAATTGCTTATGTAATTTAAAAAATAAAATTTCACTGGTAAACAAAGATATAATTTATTTGTACTCTTTTTTTAGGGAGTCGACAAATAGATATATACCTAATTCTTAACCCATCATTAAGTATGTTTCTTTGTTTTTCCGTTTTCCAAAATTTGAAGGTTACTTGCTAGAAAAGAAGATATGATTTGGCTACGGAAGGAAAACTCCATTTAATGAAATACTGACGCGCCCAATATATGCTAAATTGTTCTAATGTTTAAAAATGTACTCTTTATTTTTAGATTGAAATGAAATGGAAGGAAAACTCCATTTAATGAAATACTGACGCGCCCAATATATGCTAAATTGTTCTAATGTTTAAAAATGTACTCTTTATTTTTAGATTGAAATGAAATGGAGTAAGTTATGTAATGAAAAATCATAAAAAGAAAAAATAACCACATAAAGAAATGCATTGTGATTTATTTTTGTTTTATATCAAAATAGTATTAAATATAAATATTATTTAATTTAATCTAATTGATCACTAATTTAATAATAATAATTAAAAAATAATAAAAATTAGACTTGCTCGTGTGGAGTCCGGGCTGGTCACCTAGTACATGAATAAAGCTTGGTCTAACGTTTTGAGCAGTTTTATATTCCAGCTGATTTATATAACGTTAAATACTTAACCTGTGGCATACTTTTGTAATAGTTGTAACTCTTTCTGTACTTCTTCTTTTTATTAATCTATGTTAAGTATCCTTCTCACCAAAAAAAAAAAAAATACTTAACCTGTGTATTAATACAGATCTAACGGTCATGCAGCCAGCAGTCACAAGGGAGGTAGCAGGTTAACAACACATTTTTCGGCATCTTAAGTGGAGGATATATAATAAAGGTAAATTTGAAAGATTTATGTGAGCAACAGAGGATTATCAGGATTGGGTAAAACTTTCTGTTACTTAACTTCCATATAATTTGCTTTTATTTACTAAAAGCCTTAGTAGTTAGTTGGATACTTGGATTTGCCTTTACACAAATCTAATTAGGGATATGTTATATTAATTAATCCTCTTTCTGTTTGAATAAATAAATGGTAAAGATAGATCCACTATTTATAGTAATTTCAAAAAAGCAAATCTTAATTAAGGAATGAATATGATGGCCAGTGCGCTGCATGGTCCGCAGTTTGTCTTTAGTGTTTAGACCTAGGTCACATAAGGCGGATGCGGGTGCGAGTGCGAGTGCGGATGCGGGTGCGCCAGTTCGCCAAATTTAAAAATACTTAAATTTCAATGCGCCTTAATGCGTTTATTAAAAATAATTAAATATTGAATATTGATACATAATTTCGTATATATTTAAGTATTGTTTAATAACTACTCATGATAATTACTTTTATATAATATTCCTTAAATTATTATGGTGGAAAGACAAAGGTATAAGTCTTAAATTACTTCTAATATTCTATATTTATTTTATTTTCAACCTAGTTTTGTTCTCCATCTGCTTCGACTCTTTTTTAATATCATTCATTTGTTTCGTTATTTACAAATTTTCTACGATTATTCATTAAATTTGAATAAAAGAACTAAGAAATCTTAGTGCGAGAACTAAGAATTTATAATGCGTCTCAGTGCGAAGCACGGGCACTGAATGCGCCAGTGCGAGAACGGTGCGCCAAATTTTTTGACGATGTGAAGGATTATGTGATCTAGGTTTAGACTTTAGACAGAAAAATAAAACTTCTGCTCTTTAATTGGTTGAAAAAGTAAACCGGAATAATGAAGTTAAAAAAAAAAAGCAAAAAAGAATAACAAGAAAAATAAAAAAACACAAGTGATTAACATTACCTGGGGCAGAGCGAGGAATTTGGTTTAAGGGGCGAAATTGAGTTAAAACTTTCTTTTCAGTAAACATGTATAATTACATCTAAACTATGTTAATTTATTTCAAGAATATAATTCATTAGGAGTACTTAATTATTTAGAAAATAAGTCCATAGTAACTTAAACAAGAAAAAAAAGACTACAAATTGAAACTCCCTCCTCAAAGATTTTATTTATTTTTTATAACATTTGACAAATTACGTGTTATATATGTTGAATAAAATAAATTACCTCTGACAAATTACTTCGTGTGTTACATAATATATTACTCCCTTTCAATTTGAAGCATGATTGTACGCTATGCCTTAGTAATCATACTACATTTGATTTTGAGCTACTCTTTTATATAATGTATTCTTAAAGAGATATTGATGATGTTCCGAAACTGTTCGACGAAATGCCTAAAAGAAGTGTTGTGATATTTGGTAAAGTATAATTGTTAATTGAGCTACGGAACTTCACATCACATGATCACCTTTACCAGAATCATACCCCTTAGTAGATACTTCAGTACTTCATTGATCAATACTTCCGGCCTCAATCTCGATGCCACGAGTTCCCTTGTCGACCTCCTCACACTCTGCAATGAAACTCAGTCCCTCAAACTCACCCAACAAGTACATGCGCAGGCGCACCGCATGGGACACACTCAACATTCCCTCATTGCTCAGAAGCTTATCTCTGCATACTGTATGTTTAAAGAACCAATTCAATCGCGACTTGTTTTCGATTCGCTCTTAGTCAAGAACTCACATGTTTGCAATACCCTTTTGAATGGATACGGGAAAAATGATCTCTTTCTCGAAAGTTTCGAGCTTTTCAGGGATATGTGTGGAAGTGACATCTCGTCGTTGGTGGATGAGTTCACATTTTCGGTGCTTTTTAAGATTGTTGGGGATTTTGGTGAAGTTTTTTATGCCAAAATGGTGCATGGGATGGGATTGAAAGCTGGCTTTCTGTTAGACACTATAGTGGCGAATTCGATGATGTCTATGTATGGAAAATGCGGGTACTTTGGTGGTTCTTTGAAAGTGTTCAATGAAATGCCACTAAAAAGTGTTTCTTCATGGAATGCCGTTATCTCGGGTTATGTGAAGGTTAATCTAGAGGAAGGGACAAGTCATTTCATTCATGATACATTGTGGGAGTTTGTGAAGGGAATGCAAAATGAAGGCTTCAGATTTGATGCATTTACTCTCTCCATTCTTCTTCCTTTATGTGGAATAGAAGCCATTAAAAGTGATAAGAATAGTAATAAAAGGGATCATGGAAGGGAATTTCACTGTTATATTGTGAAATACGGGTTGGATCTTAATTCAGGATTTGGCAGTGATGCTCATCTAGGATGTTGTTTGATTGATTTATACTCAAAGAATGGTAAGGTTGATATAGGAAGAAGAGTATTTGATGGATTGAGGTATAGGAATGTTTTTGCTTGGACCGCTATGATTAATGGATACGTGCATTGTGGTGATTTTGATAAAGCCTTGTTCCATTTCCGTGATATGCAGTTGAGAGATGGTATGGCACCCAATAAGGTATCACTTGTTACCATCTTGCCAGCTTGTAGTTCAATTGCTGGTTTGATGGGTGTGAAGCAAATCCATGGCTTTGCGGTGAGGCGGGAGTTGAACCACGAACTGGCGCTATGTAATGCTTTAATTGATATGTATTCCAAAGGCGGAAGTTTAAGCTATGCAACTCGAGTGTTTGAATATGAATGTATTAACAAGGACGCAATTTCCTGGACTTCGATGATTTTTGGATATGGGTTACATGGCCAGGGTCAAGAAGCGGTTACTATGTTTGATAAGATGCTTCATAATAGAATTAAACCAGATGCAACTGTTGCTATTGGTGTTCTTTCTGCGTGTAGCAGGTCTGGACTTTTAGCAGATGGAATCAGAATATACGACTCAGTGGTGAGTAATTATGACTTAGTTCCTACACAAGAGATGTGTGCTTGCATGGTTGATATGCTAGGGCGGTCTGGACAGCTAGATCGGGCTATGGATTTTATCAAGAAAATGCAGGTGGAACCAAGCCCAAGTATTTGGGGTTCCATTTTGTGCGCTGCTGCCCGCCATGGAGATTCTGAAATGGCAAGTTTGGCTTACGAGTCCCTCATAAAGTTAGAACCTGAGAATTCCTCAAACTATATTTCACTTTCAAATTTATATGCAACTTCAAAGAGGTGGGACGTGGTTGCTCAAGTGAGGAGGACAATGAGGGAAAAAGGATTGAAGAAGTTTCCTGGATGTAGCTGGATTAGCATAAACGGCGCAACTCATAGTTTTTTTGTTGCCGACAAATCTCATCCGTGCTCTGACCTACTATACACGATGCTGGATGAGCTAGTTCCAGCAATGAAGCAGTCTTATTATAACTCTGACTTTGTGCATTTGATGGAGGTTTTCGACTGATTTGAGGCTAGATATCAAGCAATCAGCTTATTTAACATATATCTTAAGACGAGCAGATATGCCAGTCAGCCAGTCTATCCCAGTTGTGAATCAAAAGGTGTTCTCCAGGTTATTTTTCGTTCTTTTTTATTCAAATTCATCTTCTTATATCAGTAGCTCAATGTTACTTGTAGTTGTATACTATCAATACAGGAGAATTGATATGCAACCTTTATTTATATGTGGTCTTGTCTGAAAAGAAGAAAGAAAAAAGATCACAAGGTGTCAAAACTATGCTTTATGTTCAATAGTTTACAAGTCTCTCGCTGGCCAAAATTATCACCAAAAGCCAAAAGATTAAGCAAATAATAAAATCGTACCAGAATATACAAGTATTGAAAATGTTAAAACCACAACGAAAGTTATGTCACACATCACTGCATCGAGTAGTGGGCACAGGTTTTGCGAGATGGGTGGGGTTAGTTTCTCCAGCCATGATCACAACTAATCTGGGCTCCATTTCAAGCTGTAAATCGTTAACGGGCATCTGCGACTTCTCATTTGAGGATTGATCATTTGATGCTGATTTCCTGTAAGAACAAGCCAGAACTAATAACGACAGAGCTATCATTCCTAGCATAAGACCTAGGCACCCGAATATGTATGGTATCGGCGTTTTCCACTGCTGCACTGGGACGTCACCTTCGGCGACACTGGTGACGTTGGTGTGTTCGATCGTCGGCCTCATCGAGTGTGTAAAATATTGTTGTCTCTCTTGATTTCTTTGTTGCTGTAAATGTTTATATTGAGTTCTTTTACGAATGTTGGCTTCTCATGTGAAATGAAGATGATTGCATTGGTGTGTGTATATATAGAACGCGGAACATGAGAGCATATTTCAACAGTGCATGGATTAGGACCCAAAATTTGGGATTCTTTCTTTAGCTTTGCTGTATGGATTGATTTTTCTTGCAATCTTTTTCTTTTTCTCTTTATGATGGGGCATCATTACCAAATAAAGTCCTATATTAATGTTTCTTTTTCCAAATCGGTACGTTTAATTAAGGGGCCATTAATCCAAGAAGCCATTATATCTCAGTGAACAATTCCTTGATTTGTGATATATTATTAAATACAGCTGAACATCAAAATATTTTACATATTACATTCTCATGAATCTTTACATCGTGGTAGGTATGGAACAACTTAAGTTGTTAAGCAAACAAAAAAATGCTACTTAATTTATGCTCAGCTCATAGTATTGTGGGTCAGTGTTGTCAAGTTGATAAATATGTAGTATGTTCCTGAATTGCATTAGTGATACTCCACTATTTTCCTTATCCGGTTTGTATTTTATAATTCTATTTAGGATAATAACAATTAAAGGATGAGCATATAAATATATTGTATTAACGAATAATTAAGGATAAATTTAAGTCCCATCATCATTGATTTGAGAGGAAAGCATGAGAACATTGATGAAAAAATGGCGTATTCGATAACATAGCTAGCTGTTATTGTTGTTATTGTGGAAGCAAAGCATAAAGGAGAATGAGTGTGAAGTGTGTTAATAAAAAAGGGATAATTATGTCTAGTCTTATAAGACTCGGTTAATTAACACATTCCATAATATTTGATAATTGTGGAGCAACCCCTTGAATCTTTTTAAATAATTGGGGGGGGGGGGGGGGGGTTATTAATAATGTTTCTTAATTTTCAAGAGATGTGTTCATAATTATCCAAGCTTCTGAGAAGCCTTGCGAAAATACTATTTAAATGCCATTTTATATATTTTTCAAGAATTTTAAGCACTTAATATGAAAATCTAGGAAATGTAAGTGCAATTGAGAAAAATGCTTTCCAGTATGCGTTTGACAAGAGCAACAGTGGACCCACTAAGCGTGTTCTTTCAGCTCAAGTAACCTCTTAATTCAAGATTCATTTTTCAGTTCTACACTCGTCCCAAATATTCAAATGATTGGATTCCACTCTTTCTCTCATCTAATATAATTTGCACAAATATGCCTTTGGATTAGAGCTACGATAATGTGTTGAAATTATTGCGTGGTATAAGATTTTTGTGATGCTTTCTCACTCTTAATTACGCGCTAGTCGCTACTATACGTTAGGTTTTACACTTAGTATATAATGTATGGTGAAAAATGAAATACAACTAGAAAAACAAATTATATTTTTCTATATAACCGCGATACTAATTGGCACAAATACTGTAATTACAAACGATTAAAAGAAGATCTGACATACATTCGCCAATGAAACCTGTAATGGTTTCATTAAGAAGAAAGTGTATTTGGCGTCTATTATTAACTGTAATAAAATAGTTTATCACACATTTGGGAGGTGTTTGATAAGAATGTAAGGATTAAGTCCGGATTATAATAGACGCATATCATAATATGTCAGTTGCACGATTAAATTGATGTTTGGAAGACATTTATATATCTCAACCTCGGTAGATTATGTAATCCACCAAGGAAGGGCAGATTATATTTATGCTACGAAATAAGAGCTAGCCAAATTCCATTCCGCCCGCATCTATAAAAGTCCTACCAAATAACGTAATAGTGCATTAAATCCAAAGTAATACGCCTTAATATGGGGCTACTCAAGATTATCAAATGTCTCTCTCGTAGATTTGCATGCTTAATAAGACTAAGTGGCACACATACAGTACCCAGGGGCTTATCTAGGTGGGGGGACCCCCTATTTTTAATTTTTTTTATTATATATATAAAGTCAAAAGTTGAAAAGATATTTAAAAAACTACCTATATAATATGTTTAATTAGAGGGTTTAGTTAGGGTTTATTTTTTGATTTTTTATTACATATATGACATATATGTATATATCTAAAGTCTAAAGTTGAAAAAATATTTAAAAAACTACCTATGTAATATGTTTAATTAGAAAATAACCTCAAGTGTTATTTTAATAAGTTAAAATCTCCTTTTGATGTCAAGATATTGGCAAAGAAAGACTCTTATTTCTTGCAAAAACCCTTATATGATGTTAAGATATTATTCAAAAAATTCTTCCGATGTTAAGAAATTAGCAAAAAACTCTTTGAGCGTAAAAAAAAACTAGCATAAAACTTCTTTTGATGTTAAAAAGTTAACGTAAATCCTTATTTGATGTTAAAAAAAAGTAAACAATCTCTATTTGATATTAAAAAAAACGCAAAAAAATAAAAAACTCTTCGATGTTAAGAAATTAGCAAGAAAATCTCTATTGATGTTAAAAAAATTATCGAAAACCTCCTTTTGATGTTAAAATTAGCAAAAACATCCCTTTTGATGTTAAAGCTCCAAAAAAAAAAAAAAACTTTCGAGTCTTTATTCTCATGGTTTTTTTTTAAAAAAAAGTTCTGGTCTATTATATTGTTCTTTCAAAAAAACATTTAGTCCCCTAATTCCTAAATACGAAGCTTGATATGCCACCAATTGTACCCTCCGGATTTGTCTAAAGGGGTGGGCCTCACAAACCAGTTGGCGCCCACCCCCCTTTGTGAGAGGGGGCTGCTGGCCATCAGACACTGCCGTACCCTCCACCCAAATAGTACGAATGTGTCCGACAAGATTGGCCAAATTGAGTACTAAATTATCATTATTATGGAATGGAAGAAAGACTGCAGGATAGCACTGACGCAGAGGACTCAATCTCCATTCGTAATCATTTCATCACCACAGGGTTTAATATTACATATTTAATTTTGTCATACATCTCCAAATATCTACATTGTATTACACTGGTTAGATACTTAATTCTGTTTTATCCTTACCTTTTCGTAGAAAAATTCATAGAAAATTTATTAACATAATTTTAGATGGTTAAGTAATTGCGGTAGAGAATATGCAGACAAAAATGGATGCAATAATAGTTATATATGTCATTTAAAAAGGAACCGATCTTTGTTTTCAAACTCTCACTCACTATCAAGTAGTACTATATATAAAACAGTTACTACTAAAAAAAGAAGAAGAAGAAGAAGAAAGACCTTTTGAGTTTTTAAAGAAATACACCACTGTTTACTACTGGAAATCTGAGTTTGATGATTAGCATGAATAAATGTGAAGATTTAAGCGGGAAATATAAAATTGTGAAGTTGGCGTTGGAGTGGTTTGGGGGGTCCCTAAGATTAGAAAGCGAGGCACTCAGATTTTATCTGCTCAACTGTACCTCTTACCACTAACCCAACAAAACTTAGTAGTATAATACTCCACTCGCAATAATTATTATCTAAGCCTTATAATATGTTACGGATATGCTTGGATACTACCATGTTAAAAGATTTCCATGACAATCTTTAATATATAACAATAATGATTTTTTTTTTAGCACAAACTAGTTATTTATTTATTTATCAAGGCTAGAGCCAAAGAGTACACAACGGGGCGCGAGGTCGGGGTTGGCGGGATAATCGCGAATATGTAGAATGGATATCACAAAACCGCTTCAGGTTGCGCAATAAAGTGGTTGTTGTGGGCAGTCCACACTAGCTCGGTTGGATCGCTGCTTTGCCAGCAGGTTCGCTAACCTATCCGCCTCACGGTATTCAAATAGGGTGGGAATCATACCTCCTAAACTTTGCAAGTCACGGAGCAGAGCAATCATCGACGCAGAGACCATAGGGTCCCGGATCCTAGTGAAGTAAGCATATACAACTTTTGAGTCTGTTTCGATAATTAGAGCAGTAATCGACAGTTGTAATGCAAGTAACACGTCTTGGCGAATAGCCCGAAGTTCAGCTATATTGTTAGTGTCGTCGCTTCGAAAAAAGCAGCAACGATATTAACTGTGAAATTGCGTATCACACTACCAATAATTGTGGGTTCCGGGTTGCACAATGATGAGTCGTCCGTGTTAAGTTTGAAGAGACCCTGCGGCGGTGGAATCCAGCGAATTGAGAACATGTCCGTCTTGGATGGCTTTGGTGGCGGAGCAGGTGGTGCTTGTGCAAGTGCGCGTGAGATGCGATTGGAAATGAGGGTAGCTAAGTTGGGAGTACATCGAAATAGGCATTCATTTCGTGCCCTCCAGATGGTCCAACACCCAATGAGTGGTGTAGCTGGTTGGGGTAGGCAAAGAAGGTGTGAAACGACGTGGACTTCTTGGGGTTGGGGGTGGGTGGGTTTGAAACACGGGAAAATTCCCGCGCACTTCTGAGAAGAGAGGGTAATCAGCAAACAAATGTGATGCGGTTTCATCAGTCGAGTGGCATAGAGGGCAAGGCATCATGTCCCCACAATCAACCAAAAAATTATATAAGAGGAAGAGTACGAATCTGCCATAGGGATACCCAGGGTAAGCTGGGTAAAATAGAGGTTTTATAAATAAAATGAGGACTAACAAATTAAGCCAAACTTGGAGTCCTCAACCAAGCCGACCAAACATAAGAACCAAAGCTAAGGAGGCTTAAAGTTATGCCTCCCAAAACGAGAAAAATGAAGATCGCAATTGGGGCCCCGATCCCCAAGAGTTTCGCTGCCGAAGATCACACCTAAAGATGAAGTGTGCGGTTCGGCTTTGAGCTCATGATTTGAGACGTGAGGACCCCAACAAGTGAGATTTAGTGTGCCTTTATCCCCTAAAGCATCGCGGCCAAAAATCACACCCAAATGTGGAGTGTGCAATTCGGAGTTGCGCTTTTCACGGGACATAAGAACACTAAATCTCACCGTAGTGCTAGCATCAAAGAGATTACAATAAAGAGCATATCCCAGCGGATGATACCTCGGAAAGTATATATAGTACAGGGAATTAAGCGAGTAAATAAAGAGGGTAATGATACAATCATAGTCACTACGCACGCATTGTTTATCTTTGTTGCACTTGATGGCGGGGAGACATATGAGGTCACAACTAATATGATCAGTTAGAGAATCGATCCATCTTCCGTTGTCCTCGTTGCCACGGAGGTTGACTTGTAAGAGAGTCACTTGAAGATTGTCACCACTTTCCAAAAAAAGCCAAAAAGATCCAAAGTCGGCCTTGAGGACGCACCACCCCTCCAAGCATCTCCGGACCTCACAATAGTACATAAAGCAACAATAAATACACCCAATCGATCCATACACATGATCGGTACAGCAAATATAAAAATATCCACCAAGTGTCCGAGTGTTTAATTTATGCAAAACCATTCTATAAAAATATACAACCATATCGAAGCTCACAAAGAGCACGAACCAATGATCCATATCAAGAGTACGCCGAGAGTAGTGTGCAAAGATCGTCAAATGCCCTTGACCATGAATGAGAGGGAGAAAGCGGAGTTCGGTCAATGGCATTTGAGTGGCCAAAACGCAAAGGTGAATATAGCGTGAAATCACAAGATTAAATGTGATTCTATGAAGGCTAAGAATCTGGATGGGATCGGCATGAAAGCAAGGACAAAAAATGGGGTACTCCCGAGGGTTCGAGCGGTGTATCTCGGGAGGGGAGAGCAAACATCCAAACCTGCAAATTATGTTAGAAAAACCATCCAAAAACAGATTCCTACATAATAATATATCATAGTGGCCGAAGCGTGCAAAGATTTGAGTGAAGCCATCATGGAAATGAAGTGATAGTGTATGTAACGCGGCAAAAGAAAGAAAAATGACTTCACTCGTGTTTAGCCGAAATAAAAATGATAGAAGACGTGAGCTACAAGGATTAACAAGTAGCATGAAATACCTCGACCTATAGTGAGGGACGGTCTCGGTAAAAAGGACAAGAATGGAGGCCGTCAATTCGTATTTTTTGGAACCCGAAGATAAGCCCATCCTTCCTTGTCTTTCATTACAAGGGACTTCACCTTTAAACTAGCATCATTGAGAGAGAATCTCCCATTAGAACGGTGCGCACAAGCCTCATTTGCTAACTGATCCGCAACAAAGTTTCCTTCACGGAAAACATGCTTAATCGTGCCACGGAGCTCCCGAAGAAAGAATCTTATTTTATCAATAAATTCAATAAGTTTCCACGGACCACCTTGCCTTGCGCTGATCATCGGAAGGGTAACTTTCGCATCCGTTTCAACCACAATGTCAAAAAGATTCAGCAAATAACAGTACTCAAGCCCTTTGTAGATCGCCATAATTTCAGCTTCAACATTGGTAGAATTCTCAAGAGCAAGATGATAACACCAAGAGCAGTTTCCTTCGTTATCACGAAGAATACCACCTGCACCGGCAGCCCCCGGATTCCCTTTCGAACTGCCATCGGTATTGAGCTTAAAGCTTCCACCAATCGGCTTTTCCCAAACAACAACAATTGGCGGTTTCATACTATCAAGCCTGATCCGTACTCCCCAATCATTCGCAACATTTTTATATCCACGCCAAAATTTTTCAGGGCACGGGGTGAGTGCGAAAAGATCTCTAACATGATCAATTACTTTGCCAATGATTTTTTTTGCATCCATAGGAATTCTTCTATGCCTCGCATCATTTCTAGCCGACCAAATAAACCATAAGGCAAATATCGGGATCAAAACCCGAATGTGGCCTGCAATTGTGTTTATATTCGAACGGATCCAATATGCAATAATATTCCGCCAAGACATAACTCTAGGCATTTTCATAATAAAGGAGCCGAAGAAAAAAACCCACACCTCATGCGCAATATTTCCCTCCCAAAAAAGATGGTGATTAGTCTCACAATTTTTACCACAACAATTGCACATGGACACCATAGAATAATACTTGAGAAGCTTTTGATCCGTCGGCAAAATATTTTGAACAAATCTCCAAACAAAGAATGAAATATTAGGCATGATAAATTTGTGCCACAAAAATTTAAACACACCTTGTTCTTCCATTGGTTGTTGTAACACTTTCCATGCGGACTTGGTAGAAAAAAGACCGCTTGATTCGTGTTTCCATATAGGCGTGTCGCATCCAATTTGTGCCGTCGGTCTTGCCACCACTTGTATAAAAGACTCCTCCTCGAGTGCGCTATCAAGCTTATCCATATCCCATTCATTGTCCACCCAAAAATCTTGAATCTTGCTATTAAAGTCAGGCTCGGCCCCATCCTTAGGCTGCAATATACCCGTACCAATCCAATGATCTTGCCAAAAAAAAGCACTACCATTTTTTATAAGCCAAAAAATGTGAGGTTGTGCAATCACCGCCTCTCTCGACAACCTTTTCCAACCGCTCGATTCCCACCCCCGAATTGAAAGAAAATTAGGCCGAGCGGTGTATCTAGCCATCATGTACCGTGCCCAAAGAGAGTTTTGCGCACGAAATCGCCACCAAAGTTTGACCCCAAAAGCGTTCACCATGCTTTCTAAGGATTTCACATTAAGTCCACCTTTGAAAAAAGGCGCACAAATCCGTTCCCAACTCCTCCAATGCATACGTCGCTTAACAATACTTGATCCCCATAAAAATCTAGAGAAAATTCTTTCGAGCTCTTCCAACACACATAGCGGCGGTTCCAAAATTTGGCATAGATAAATCGGAATCGAGCAAAGAATACTCTTAATAAGAGTGAGCCGCCCACCAAAATTAAGGAATTTCATTTCCCATCCGGACACAAGGCCGCGGACCTGATCAAGCCAAGGAATAAAATGCGTGTAGTTTAGGCGACCTCGAACAAGTGGCGCGCCAAGATAAGTGATAGGGAAATTACCTCGAGCGAAGCCGGTCGACTCACAAACTCTTCCAATGTGCGCATTACTCACAAATATAGTCGGAATATAGCAACTCTTCATAGCATTAGTATGTTGTCCCGACACCATTTCATAAAGCAAAAGAAACTCCTTTAGCTTTTTCATATTGTTCACCGTGCCCCGGACAAAAATAATGCAATCATCGGCGTATGCTAAATGCGATACCGGAAGGCTGCCTCCCGTGTTAAGAAAAAGATCAACATGCCGGGAATATAGCTGATCAAGACCCCGAGAAAGAAATTCCGCCGCTATGATAAATAATCCGGGAGAAATCGGATCCCCTTGGCGAACCCCATGTTTGGATTCAAAAAATCCGTTCGCTTCACCATTGACAAGAATAGAGAAAAAACAATGCTCAACACAATTCTTGATATACCACACCCAATGTCGAGAAAAACCAAATTTCATTAGACATTGATACAAAAAATTCCAATCAAGCCTATCATACGCTTTTTCCATATCAAGTTTCACAATAGCATTATATTGATCTCTTCTTCGACTAAGATTAGAAACCATTTCTTGCGCTAAAAGAATATTATCCCCAATGAGCCTATCTTTCACAAAACCACTTTGAGACGGAGATATGATCTTAGGAAGAATAAGAGCAAGCCGATCATTAAGTAGTTTTGCAATAATTTTATAACTCACATTGCAAAGGCTTATGGGACGATAGTCTTTCCATTCGCGCGGGTTCTCTTTCTTGGGGATAAGGGCGACATTTGTGGCCTTGAACATTCTCGGAAATGCGTTGCCTTTGAAAAAATCCAACACGGCTGAATAAAGATCCATATGCACAATATTCCAACACTTTTGGTAGAATAAAGCATTGTAACCATCGGGGTCGGCGACACTTTCCGTATTGAGACCGAAAACCACTTCCTTTAATTCATCAAGACTCGGATCACGGCACAACCACTCATTATCATCATTAGAAACAAGGTGAGGTATAAAATTGAGATTATGACAAGCTAAAACATCAATAGGATCAGCGAGAAGGGACTGAAAATACCTTGCCGCCGAAGGACCTATGTCATTTGGATCGTTCATAAGCACATTATTTTCATAGATCTCAAAGATCCTACCCTTTGCTTTCTTCTTTTCCGCCATCGCATGAAACATGCGAGTATTCCTTTCGCCCTCAACAGCCCATTTACAGCGAGAACGTTGTTTCCAATAAGCCGTTTCCATTTTTCTCACAAGCGTGAATTCAGCGAAACACTTCTGGAACTTAGTGCGAGTGGCGGGCGACGGGAACTGATCAAAATCAGATTCGGCCTTTTTAAGCAGTTCTTCCTTTTCAATAATCTTTTGGAAAATGTTTCCAAACTTCTCACGATTCCACGACTTAAGATCCTTCTTCAATCGAATGAGTTTAGCACCAAGAATATACATTCCAACACATTCGACCGGTTTCTCCCAACTTTCCTTCACAACATCAAGAAAGGAATGATGATTAACCCACATAGCTTGAAATCTGAAAGATGATGGTTTATTTCTCACCACCCTTTCAAAGGAAATAATGAGAGCATTGTGATCGGATTGTTTACGTGGAGAATGTTCCACCTTTGTGGACTGAAATGTCGTGCCCCATTCATGGTTAACAAGAGCGCGGTCAAGTCTAACCCTCGTGCCATTACTGGACCAAGTAAACGGATTATCATCACATCCCGCATCCTCAAGACTACAATCTTCAACACAATCCCGAAAGTCTCTCATGTCACCTTCAAGAGGCGGCGTACTACCAATTTTTTCATCCACGTGTAACACACAATTAAAATCCCCCATCACAATCCACGGTTTAGGCTCATCGTTTCTTCTCAAACCATCCCAAAGAGGCCTACGAAGTAGGCGAGTTTGTTTGGCATAAACAAACGAGCACATAATCGGTTTAGGATATAAACCCGACTTCACAACGCAATGAATAAATTGATCATGCTGTTCAATAATTTCAATCTCAACATTATGATCACCAAATATCCAAATCTTATTGTTAGTATTACGGACAGCCGTGGAAAATTCAAACCTTCTCAAATAACGTATTTCATCAAAGGCAACTTTCGGTTCAAGAAGAACAAGAATATTCGGCCTATGTCTCAAAATCAAATCGTAGACATTATCACAAGCTTTGTCATTCCCCGCGCCCCGCACATTCCAACAAATAATTCTCATTTATATACAAGAGGTTGAGGACTTACTTCTCAATTTACGAGCTGATTGCTCTGTCTTCTTTTGCTCCCGATTCTTAGGAAGAGAACCTTTAATCGCATTGGCAGGTAATGCAACCACGAGATTATCTTTCAGGTAGTCCTTGCGAATTTTACCTCGCGTATGTCTCGACCGAGAGTCTTGCGGATCAGGCTCCCGTTCATCTTCGCCATCCGAGTTCGAAAAATCACGGTTCACATTTTCCTCTTCCATCCAATTTTTACCAAGAAGGCGATCCGGAGATCCATTCGTATCACAAGCAAACGATTCGTTTTTGCTTTCATCCTCACTACTCTCTTTATCATATCCACTTTCTTCCATTTGAGGAATTTTATTCGGCTCAAAACTCTTGCGAGGCGATATAATCAGATTTTTCTTTTGGATTTGGGAGTCCGAAAGCCTGCCAAGATCTTCATAATCATTCATAATATCATCTTTATTAGGCACATCAATATTCATGTTGTCCTTTTTCATACCGCGCGCATCCTCGGCCTCATCATTGGAATGAGACAC
This sequence comes from Linaria vulgaris, assembly GCA_948329865.1. Lineage (NCBI taxonomy): Eukaryota > Viridiplantae > Streptophyta > Magnoliopsida > Lamiales > Plantaginaceae > Linaria > Linaria vulgaris. The sequence goes on along the minus strand of OX415250.1, from coordinate 17,911,169 downwards.
CAAATTCACAGCTCCATTGACTTCCTCCTCTTGATTAATATTTTCCTCCACCTCAAGACTAGCAAACTGATTAGAATCTTCACGACGCAGAATTAATGTCGCATCATGGACCTTGTTGTTCGCAGCAGCAAAAGAAACACTTTTTACTTTCTTGGTCGGGCTATAATTCGACGTGCTATGGTTCTTATCAATCGGAACCCATTCAGATTTTTCCTTGCCATGTTGACTGTCCAAATGAGTCGAGGATTCATTAGATTGCTTAATCTTTCCACCGCATTCACCAACAATGTGGCCGAGCTTGAAGCATTTCGTGCAATAAGTTGGATAGTTTTCATAAACAACGTTTTGCTTCACATAAAACATTCCCGGACCTGTCTTGACTCCCCAATCTATAACCTCTTTTTTCGGCTCAAGTAAATTCACTTCAACGCACACACGCGGATTATCAGGTCTCGTCATAGTAAGCGTTCCTTCGTCAACACGTAACGGCTTACCAATATTGCGAGCAATGTTAAACAGCGCACTTTTTTCACAATATCTCATACTAAGACCAGGGAAGGCAACCCACATTGCCATGATAGGCGGATCCGAGTTCGGCTTAAACGAAGGAGTCCACTTAATGATACGTCCCGGTAAGTTCATGAATCCAAGATCCTTTTTGAGCCAAAGGCGAGTGTAATCCTCTTCGTTCTTGAGATTAATCATCACATGTCTCGGACCAATCGGTCCAAGATCATATCCACCTATGAGATTCAGATTCTTGATCCTTCTATGAATAAAAGGATATGCGGGAATCTCCAATGTGAAGCTAAGGATCAGAACGAATTGGAGCCTATCGTCAAGCTTCTTGATTTCTTCTTCTTCGAAAACAAGCATAGGTTTCCCTCGAATAGTGTGAAATGGTTTCTCAACAATGGATTCATCGCCAACAAATGATTTATTCATGGCGTAAGAGGTTTTACCATTCACTGCTTGAGCAAAAGTTCCACCCGACATAGGCGGTCTCAATTGGAACGGACGGGGGTTCGCTGGTGCAGCGCGAGGATACATAATCCGTTTGCTTTTATCCTTAATCGCATTCGAAGGTGTTCTAGGACCAAGGAGAGAGGAACCACCTTTGTCAAAGTTGCTGGAAATTTGGGGAAAAGTCCCTCTTAAATTCCCATTCAATGCGTTAGGGTCCAACTCGGGGGACGAATTAGGAGCCACGGATTCTGTCCGCTCAATATCAGAGTTGATAGGTGACAAATCATTTGCTAAAATCTGCTCAGCAGCTAATAAGTCATCCTTACTAAGCAAATCCTTGTTGGCTGATTTTGATGATGTGGCGGTCGGGTCCACATCACTAGGACCATCATTGACCGAAGTCAACTGAGCCATTAAACAATTGAGAGAAGATACTCAGCAAATAAACAAACCAATGCCAATGATGGGCAAGGAGAAACACTGCCCACACCCAAAGGGGAACAACAGTTAGTGGGGAGGATAAACACCACTAAAATTAAACCTCCCCCATGCTGTACTTGATAATAAACAATTAGGATCTGGACTTGATGATTAGATGATGAAGAATCCGGCCACCTATGACCGGAAAAATCAACGGAAACTGGAAATCAACCAAGAACAACCCAGCCGCACCAAAACTGTTCGACAGAACCCGAAGCTGAAGAAGAAAACGATAGGAGACCAAAAACATGAACTCCAAAAATTCCCAGCTGCTCCAGATCACAAGACCAACGAAATAGGAAGCCAAAACAACCAAAAAAACGGACAAAAAAATCCCGGAAACAGGAACCCCACCGCAAAATACACAACCGCACCAGAACTGAGCTAGAGAACCCGAAGCGAGGAGAAGAACTCAAGGAGACCAAGAAGATGAACTCCAAAAAATCCCAACTGCTCCAGATCACAGTACTTATGAGATAAGAAGCCAAATCACTCAAAGAATCTAACAAAAACACCCCAGAGACAGGAACCCCAAAGCAAATATCAGAACTGCACCAAACAAGAGCGCAGGAAACTGAAGCGAGAAGAATTGATCAAAAAGACCAAGATGATGAACACCAAAAAATACCAATTGCTCCAGATCACAAGAACAACTTGAGAGGGTGCCAAATCAAGCAAGAAACCAAGAAAAAACACCCCAAAAACCGAAACCCCGCCTAGAACAACAAAAACCGCACAAACGAACCGATAAAGTGAACGAAAGAAAGGAGCGCAACCAGGTGAACTCCAAACGAATCCAAAAGCTCCAGCACACCAGAGAAATAACTAGGGAACACAAAAAAACAAAAAAGGAGAACGAAAAAAGAACACACAAAAAGAGCAACAAAAAGAAGGAAGAACACACAGCAAAGAGTGAGCAACAAATGAAGATTAAAGCCCTATCGATGAAACCCGAGAGTTTGCATGGAGCTAAGAACCAAACACGAATTGAGCACTCTCCAATGTCAAGAGGGGAACCCTACGTCAAGTGCAATACAGGCCGCAAGATTAACCTCCCTTCAAAGGGCTTTGTGTTGAAAGAGAAGAGAGAAGAGAAAAACGAAAATAAACAGGCAAAAAACACAACCCGCGAACGAGAATCCACAACACTAACCAAAAGAACTCGCCATGGATGAAGAAATGGAGAGGTCTTACAAGAGAACAACGAACACGAACCCCACCTCCCTCAAGTCCAACCGTTCACCAAGAAGTACTCCAACAACCTCGTGAGGAGGAGTTGTGTCTCGATGATACCGGTGACAAAAAGGAAGAAGATGAAGAACGAAAAATACCGCAAGCTAGGTCGGAAAACAGGCCATGAACGGAATGGAAACTCCACAAATCTTCCACTTGAAACGTACCTTAGGACTGCACGATGAAGATGAGAGGATTTTCGAGGTGAAAATCTCTCAAATCCGTGCAAGAACGAGGGAAGAACGTTTGGCCGTGAATAGTAACTTGAGGAGAGAGAACAGAGAGTTTTTTTTGCTTAAACCCTTGCTGCCTGTGTGTGCTTGTTGCAATGCCGCAAATGTGCGGGTCAATTAATTGTATGGAGATTTGATTGTAAATTCCCCCACCCTCCGGGATTCCATGCCCAACATGTTGAGTCGGGAACGTCCTCCACTGGAATAAGGATGCCAAGGATACATTCTGCAATGTCGCGCGGTAGGAGTTGGCCAATGGTGGTGAGGTCCCACCTCCTCGGTGGCCGGATGATGTCCCTCACAGTTAGGGAGAGGAGATGGGGGGAATAGAAGAGACATATTCACCAATCGTGAATGACCCCAGCCAGTGTGAATGCCAAAAATTGATTAAGGCCCCGTGGCCCACAATCCATCTCATCGAGGCGAGTAAATTGGGGAAAAGGCGGCTGATCGTTTTCCAAACGTGACTAGCATTCGAATGGATATTGGCCGTGGTGGTGGTGACGGTCTGGAAAGTACTTGGCACCCATGACCTTGGTCCATAGAGAAGCGAGTTCATGAAGTAGACGCCGACCTAGTTTGAGCAAGATATAACAATAATGATTAAATTTCTAAAACCAATCTCATCATGCATAATCCGCCATGCCCTCGTAAAAAGGCAAAAAATGGTACCCCGCAAAAACGACCAAGGGCTAGGGAAAAGGTACATCTGGGTCACGACCAACTAACACCCCAATTAGGGTATATGGTCTAAACACCAAGAAAAGGTACCCCCCAGGTCACGACCAACTAACGCCTTAACAAGGGTATACGACTTGGATCAAAAGGCCCGGGTATACTTCACCTAACAGCCCAGAGTCATCCACGATCTGGGGTACCCACAAGGAAGGTCACAAGAACCCCCCCAGGTCGATACGACGACCCGTCAAGCTGGCTAACTCTACCCGGATCTTATAGGACCCGCGATAAGGGACCCTCGGGTGGAAGCATCCAACACTTAGCCAAAATATCTTTGAGAAAGGAAGATAATACAAAACAATAAGAGAACGAATGAATACGGTCGAAGGAAGAACTCTCATCCACGGTCCCAACGTAACGGGTCGAAGACAGACGACCTCGCAGCTACTCGGACAAATCACGACTCGAAGAACCCCCTCACATTACACGGGGATAAACACCACTCAGAAGGCAACTAGACCTTCTAAACGGAAACAAACACCACGATGACCTGACCTGGTACAAAAGGAAGTGCCAACTGCCCGTGTTAAAGGCAGCTCCCAACCACCCCTCATTAGGATGGAAGACCATACCTCATTGGTCTCTTACCAGTCTAGACCAACGATTGGTGCATGATCGATTTTCCCCCATTGGTTCAGAACAACCCACAAGACGATTGGAGCAGGCATCATCATTATCTGATCAGAAGAAACTGAGTCAACTCATGATATTGGTCGCCTCGTGCCAGATGACCCATTGGCACAGAAGACCCTCTCAACATTGGCCATTGCCACCACCCGGAGTTAAGAAGGAAGTCCGACTCCTATTGGACAAAGATCCCTCATTCAGCATCAAATGGAAAAGTGCACTTTCGCCAAATTCACCACATAAACACTCTATTGTACTTAGCAAAAAAGCAAAAGAGCACTCTCTAGCAGAAGTAGCTCTCTTGCACCACCAATCCTTGTAATTCACTCAAAACCCCTAATAAAATAATATTGCTTCCCTTTTTTCAAACTCTAGATAGGCGTTTCGAACAATAATCAGTAATAATATCACTAAATTTCTCGACTCTACGGGCCCTGGACGATATTGCATCATCAAATGGCGCCGTCTGTGGGAATGCCGTAAATTCCCTGAGAAAGTTTGAGAAAATTGCATGGCAAGAAGAAAAACAAGAAACAAAAATGCACCTGCAGGCGCATCATCCCGACCAGTTCCTAGTCGTGAATCAATGGAAAATCACAACACCAAAACCAAGACGCAATAGAGTCTCCCACCTCATGAGGAGGAAGCCCAGACTCGAGCTGGCCTAGCTCCAAATTGGGATGCCCCCTTGCCCCGCCCAAGCTCAACATGAGGATTGACCAGGAATGGGCTATGTGCAAGTACCCTGGGACATGTACCGTAACATGTTCGCCATGCATAATGGAGGACCTACGCCTGAGGAGAACCACGGTCGTGAACAGAACCGCACAGAGGAGCCTCGATATCCTCTTCGACACCGATCTTCCCCACCGCCTCGGGCCACATCTGACAATTCACCACACAGCAAGGCACATGTCGCACCTCTCCTTGCCAAAGAAGGGGCCCGCCATCATTGTGTTTAGTGAGCTCGGTGGACGCACCTCCATATGCTTGGGCACTACGATACCCTTCTCGTCAGCGTGAAGCAGCCTGGAATCCTCCAGGCCCAGAAGGGGGCTACTATCCTGAGCCCCGACGCCAACGTTCACCAACTTTTGACGGTCTCTTGAGGCACATAATGAAAGAGATGTAGAAGGAGCTGCGCGAACTCCGACGCAATTTGAACCCCGAAGAGGAGATGGCATACTGAGTAACACCCTTTGCACCCCACGTTGCCAATGCTCCCATCCCTCCAAGGATGAAGTCTGCAGGACTCCCGACTTATGCTCGGGAGGGTAGCGATCGAGATCCTCGCGATCACATTAACCAATACCTGGCATGCATGAATCTCGTGTCGCCACCTGACTACGCCCTCTACCATATATTTCGGACGACCCTCACCGGTCGGGCGCAATCTTGGTTCTCTCAGTTATCCTCAAGAACGGTGCACACCTTCGAACAACTAACCCAAATGTTCGTATGGCAATTTGCGTGCAACTGGATCTTCCCTAAGACGTGTGGACACCTGGTTAACATCCAACAGAAGCCAGATGAGCCCCTTCGGGATTACATGAGATGGTTATCTCATAAGGTCATTGATGTCCTGCATGTCGACCCTCACATGCTCTCCGACATCGTTATATGAGGGCTCCTGCCAGGAGACTTCTCCACCTACCTCATGAGAAACCGGTCCAGCAACCTCGAGGAATTAATGCAAAAGGCGGAGTCTTTCATGGAGCTAAAAGAGACCTGAAAGGTCCTGGAGGTTGTTGAGGTTGCCAAGGCTCCGACCTCCTCCACAGGAAAAGGAAAAGAGAAAAGAGATAAGAAAGATGGAGGAAGGAAAGAAAAAGTCAAGAAGAATTTGGAGCCAACGCCTTACCTCTTATGACGATAACCCGAATCGAAGTTATGGCCATCATGGGAGAGGGACGCATCTTTAGGTGGCCCTGCACCCCAAAAGACCCTCAGAGGTACAAAAGCTCAGGAAAGTTATGCACCTATCACCAAGCCTATGACCATCTGACCAACGATTGTTATCACCTCCAAGAGGAAATCAGTTGGTTGCTAGGCTTGGATTTTCTGGAGAAGTACGTAATGCCAGACAGGGAGACGTTTGCAGGAAAATGGGTACTGGAAGAGGAGCCCAAAATCAAGACACCACGTTCCGACACCTCCGAGGATAGCGAGCTGTCACAGCCAACTGAGGCGCAGTTACCTCCTCCTTCGCGAGCCTATCACGACAACGCTCCCACCGGTCGCACCGTTAGCATGATCAACGGAGGAGTAATAGCCATATCTAAGGAGGAAAGGCGGAACTACATAAGAAAGGCCTGGAACGATGATAGCTAGTTGGAGGTCTTCGCAACCTGACTTGTGGACCAATCTACCATCTCCGTTGGGCCCGACGACCTCCTAGATATCGTATACCCCGACGAGGATCCCTAGGTGATAACGGCCACCATATTTGGGACATAAGTTAGAAGAATCCTCGTGGACACTGGAAGCTCGGTCAACGTCCTCTTCACGCCCACATATCTCGCCCTAGACATCCCCCGAGATCAGATAGAGCCTATGGAGGTTCCCCTCGTAGGCTTCTCTGGAGAACAATGCCAAATAGTGGGGCTCATAACCCTTTTGATGTCTTGGGGGTGAGAGAGTAACCCGCCGCACTGTGCCAACCAAGTTTTGGGTGTTAGAGGCCCTCTCACGAACATACAACGCCATATGTCGGCGACTAGCCCTCCGAGCCTTCTATGCGGTCTCATCTGCCCTTTATCTGAAAATCAACTTCCCCACACCCTCGGGGATAGGAGAAGTCAAGGGAGATTAGACCCAGACACAAGATTGTCGCATAAACGCCCTACCACTCGATCCCGAGACCTCGATCCAAAAACTCTGGCCAAAAAAGCCCACACGGAGGAGATTCGGGTCCAACCTGCAGAAGAGCTCAAAAGGATAGCACTAGCGGAAGGAGGTGAGGGCAAAATAGTCAAGATCGACTCCAACATATGATAATACATGGAGAAAGCCATCATGACCACACTCAAACAGTTTCATCACCTCTTCGCCTGGAAGAAAGTCCCTCCGGATGGATTATCCAGGAGATATGCGTGCACGAACTAAATGTGTATCCCACGTCCAAGCCCGTCTAGCAGAGAAAACGCAACATAGAGCCGGAGCGAAATAAGGTGATTCGGGCCGAACTGGAATGACTACTCGATCTCCACGAGATTCGAGAGGTGCACTACCCATAGTGGCTAGCCAACGTGGTCCTTGTCCCAAAAATAGGAGGTCTTTAGCGCATATGTGTCGACTTCACCGACCTTAACAATGCATGTCCCAATGATTGTTACCCGCTTCCAAGCATTAACCTACTAGCCGACTCAACGGCTGGGTGCAACCTCCTATCCATGATGGATAGAGATCAAGGTTACAATTAGATCCTGATGGCGGATAACGACCAAGAAAAGACTAGCTTCATCACGGACATTGGCACCTTCTACTACATGGTTATGCCCTTTGAGCTCAAGAACACTGGGGCCACCTACCAGAGGTTAGTCAACCTCATGTTCAAAGGTCTGATTGGAGATATGATGGAAGTATACATCGACGACATGATTGTGAAGAGTCAGAAAGAAGAAGACCATGCCTGGGACCTTGCCCGAGCCTTCGAAATCATGGATCGATTTGGGATGAAGGTAAACCCTCAGAAATGCTCCTTCGACATCTGATGGTGAAGTTCCTAGGGTACATGGTCACCTAGAAGGGGATGGAGGTTAATCCCAAAAAAGTCGAGTCCACTCTCAACATGGAATCCCCAAAAACGGTGCGAGATGTGCAGAAACTCACATGAAGAATGGCCTCGCTGAGCAGGTTCATCTCTCGCTCCTCAAAAAAAGGCCTGCCCTTTTTTAAGATCCTCAGAAATGTAAAAGACTTCCCGTGGACCGACCTCTACGAAGAATCCTTCAAGGAGCTGAAGAAGTACTTAGTCAAACCGCTCTTCTGGTGAAACCCGTCCCTCAAGAAATGCTCTTCCTCTACCTGGCTGAGGGTCGGGAATCTGTGAGTGATATCCTGGTTCGACTTGAAGGGAGAGAGCACCTACCAATATATTATGTCAGCAATACTCTCCTAGATGCCGAGACTCTGTACTAGCGGATAGAAAAGGTTGGACTGGTACTCGTTTTCGTAGCCCTAAAACTCTGAGCTAATTTTTTGGCGCATCCGATCACCGTGCTCACACAGCATGCGCTCCACTCCATCCTCAACAATCTAGAGACTTCCGGACGGATGATTAAGTGGGCCATAGAAATAGGGGAATTCGATATCACTTCTTCCCCTCGACCAACCATAAAAGCTCAAGCGCTCGCCGACTTCATCATTGAAATGTATGAGGAACCTGAAGAAGAAGAGCTGGAGCCCATATGGCACCTCCACATAGATGGGTCCTCTACTAACACCCACGGTAGGGTGGGCATAATCGTTAGGAAAATAGCTCCAGATGAGCCAGAGACTATTTTGAAGTTTGCCATTCGGTTGGAGTACCACGTATCCAACAACGAGGTTGAGTACAAGACGCTTCTATTTGGAATACGACTAGCCAAAGAGACAGGAATACGGAGGATACTCGTACACAGCGACTCCCAGCTTGTAGTGCAGCAGATCGATGGGACCTATGAGGCCGGAAGGAAAACATGAAAGAATGCCTAGAAGCCATCCTCGTGGGGACGACCTCATTCCAAGAATTCTCCATCAAGCAGATCCCCCGCTTGGAGAAACAGGATGTTGACGCCCTGTCTAAACTCGCCAGCCAGGCTCAGACTGTCAGCACTCGGAGAATCACCTTATTCACTACACACAAGTCGAAAAGGCAAAACCAGGACGGCGAGGTCCAGATGATGGCAGCAATCGAAAAAGATTGGATGACAAAAATTATCGACTTCATTAAAAACCTGGGGAAGTATGCCCATGCTTGTGCCAATAAGGTGCGCCATGTACCGTCCGACTACTCGGTGCTATATTCAGAATTGAGTGCTCTTCCGACGCTCATGGTCATACCCGAACTCCTCGTGCGTTAACAAGGAAGGAGCACAACAAATCCTAAGGGAGGTCCACGAAAGGTGTTGCGGCAATCACTTAGGAGTAAGAAGTATAGCAGCCAAGATTATCTGATAAGGGTATTACTGGCCAACCATGGCAGTCGACTGCGAAGAGCATGCTCCAAAATACCGAAATTGTCAGTTGCATGCCCCCATGATACACCACCCTGTAGCTCCTTGGAATCCCGACACTATCCCTTGTCCATTCGCCCGATGGGAAATTGACATCGTAGGAGCCATGGTCCCCGAAAAAGGTCATAAAATATTCTTACTAGTTTTTATGGATTACTTCACCAAATGGATGGAGCCCGAACCCCTCTCTAAGATTACCAGTCAGGTCGTTATAAACTTCCTCCGGAGAAACATCCTCAGCCGCTTCGGAGTACCCCAACGGCTAGTAAGTGACAATGGGCTCCAATTTCGGAACCACCTCATGGGAAGATAGTGTGACAAATGGGGAATCAGGCACCGTTTCACGGGTTAGGGATACCCGCTAGGAAATGGCCAAGTGGAGGTAACTAACCAAACCCTCCTGAAAATACTCAAGGCCTGCTTGGATCAATATCAGTCTGAGTTGGTCGAAGAAGTCCCTGGAGTCCTGTGGGCCTACCGCACTACCCCACGATCGGCTACCAGGGAAACCCCTTACAGCCTCGTATACGTAATAGAGTTGGTGGTCCCTTCAGAAGTCATAAAACAAAGTCTACGGGTACAACAGTACGAGGAAGCCCAGAACAACGCGAACCTCGCCTTGTCCTAGACCTACTTAAACAAAGAAGCATCCGAGCTTCTACACACGCAGAGTTCTATAAGGCACGAATGGCCAAATTTTATAACACTCGGATCTGACCCCGACCTTTTCAAGTCAGAGACCTCGTTCTGAAACGAGTAGAAGCCTCTCAAACTATAGGTAAGCTAGATCCAAAATGCAGCGGCCCCTATCAGATCTCCAAGATCCTTGGGTCGGCTACCTTCTTACTTAAAGACATGGATGGCCGGGAACACACCTGAGCCTCGAACAGTCTCAATATTTGGAAATAGTATCTTTGAAAGCTTTTGAGATCGACCACTTACGGCGACTCTATTTTGTCACGTAGTTAAATGTTTGTATTTTGAGTTAGAGGTTATACCCGTGTAAAGCAAACAAACTATCGACAATAAAATAACTACGTTCAAAAAGTCTGTCGACTTGAGAACAAATAGCTGAGAAGAAATATTTCATTAAAAGGTAATGAACTGCCATAACAAAAAAAGGGACTAGACCCATACAAAAGAGGTCCCAACAAAATGAGGGGTATACATGCCCGACTACCACTACTCCCTCGCAGGACGATTCCTAGCCTTGAACCATTTCCAACGCTCCTCCTCTGAGAGCTCACATGGGTCAAACATCCAGACGGCTGCCCCGTCAGGGTTTGTCCTCTGAGAGGCAGGGAGAGGATTGACAGAAGAGAGTGTGGAATAAAACTCCATCTCGAGAAGTAACACGTCTTGAGGAAAACCAGGAAGAGCCATAACAGTCGACAAAGCCATCCTAAAGCACACTCGTACTAGATCCTTGAGCTCGAAAGTCGAATCCTCTCGACCCCTCGGAGGTTTAGCTACCATGATGGGCACAGGAAACTCTTGTCGCCTCTTTGGCCCTTTCTTCCCACTTCTCGGCCTTCGCGCCGGCGTTAGCTATCGCCTCTCCAAGGCAATTCTTTAGTTCCTCCATGTCCTTATATGTGTACTCTTTAATCTCAGTGGCGCGTCCACGAGCTTCTTTCAAGGCATTTTCCAGTTGAATTGCCTCTTCACGAGCATTACTTAGCGAAGCTCGGAGGGCATCACCCTCATGGATCACGGTCATCAGAACAGTTGGACTTGCCCTATATGTGCCCAAGGCATCCCCGAGCACCGCGAGCTACAAAAAAAATGGGGGGAGAAAAGTAAGGAGCTGAATAATGGTAAAGAGATCAAAAATATAATGAAAGAGAAAAAGTTTCACCTCGTAGATACTCTTGCAGAACTTCTCCACAAGGAACCATCGCTAAAACCGCCAAGAAGCTCACGGATCCAGAGTTAACAACACTGCTTACAAAAAAATGGTAATAGGAGGGATCCACGTAACCGTCCAAAAAAAATTTAGGAGCAACGGGGTCGTGGAGCAAATCCTCATTCGATAGAGACCTCTTTCTACTTCCCGACCTCACGGGAGGAAAGGAATCTATGGGGCCCTTCCCCTTCCTCCTCTTTGACAACTGAGCTAACGAATCCTCGTCCTTCCTCCTTGAAGGTCTCCCAGCAGCAGGGATTTGACCTGCCAAACCATTGGAGAACATCGACAGCGGACCGAAGTCAAGCTTCGTACCAAAATAATGTATGACATAATCAACAAAATTCTTAGCCATTACGCGGTCCATTGGTTAGAGCATACCTTCAGAAGAACTCGCCTCATCTCTGATCTTGGACATAAAACCTAAAACCTCTTCCACGTAAGCAGAGGTCGAGCTACTAGGAGCACGCGAGCAATGTTTGCCGTTACAGAAACCAGAAGACTCGCCTGCTGGAAGCTTTGACGACCTCGCAAGCTTCCGACGTCGCTCTATGCTCTGCGACTCCCAATTAGCAGAGGAGCCTCGGGACCTCGAAACAAAGTAGTCCGAGTCAATATCCGTCAGCGCTAGAAAGTTCACTCGGAATGGACAACGAGCATAACCAGCCATCTCTGCACCTGAAAGCAAAAGACAGAAGATTAGTAAAAAAAAAGAGGGAGTGTACTATATATACTCGGAATATAGTTTCGAAGCACCATTCGAATTTTGTTTTTTACAAAATGCAAAGGCACTCACGGAAACCATCATGAAGACGGAGCATCGACGAGGATGGGCGCTCATCTAGCCCACCTTGTAAACCTGCCAACATCATGGCCATCGGGCCGTGTAGCATCAGTGAGGTATCCTACACTCCACTGAAAAGGCCCTTATTATCCAGAAAAGTAGTGGCCTCTACGTGCACCTCGTTGGAAGGTTAAACATACTCCAAGCCCCAGTGGGTAGGCAAACCCTCCCACTCTGAGGAAAACTCTCCAGTTGGGGCCACATAAAAGTACCTCCGGTGCTAGTCCCCGTTACCATGAGAGTAGTTCCTCGTTGTTGACACCAATAACATACGCCTGTTGTCGCGAGTGAACAAGGTGAAGAAAGGCGAGCCAGGTGCAGTCGTCCTCAGCACAAACACCACAGCCACATTTTTGGAGGTACAAGGGATGTTCAACAAGTGGCAACAAAGAATGAACCCCAATATAAAACTGTACGAGGCAGGAGTCAGTTGACTCGAACAGACTTGCAATAAGATGAAAAGATCCCTCATGATCGGATGGATAAAGTAGTGAAGCCCGCAGCTAATCTGCTCCGAGTACGCGGTCATGGAGCCCTCCAAGGGGTCGTACGCCTTTTGCAGACTAGAGGCAATGATCACGTCCACCTGATCTGAAAAGATATTGAATAACTCTAGCAAAGTGCGAGCCTCCCTTTTAGTTACGACTGGCGATGTGGACCCAACCCGGAGCCTCCTAGTCATACGCTTCGGCTCCAAGTCCTTCTGAGTAAATATAGAGCCCTCTGTGGGAATAGCATAAGGAGCGCGGCGGGAAAAAACCGCAAAAGCACGGTCTTCCGCAATAACCGGTGGAATGGAATCACCACCACCACGCGCGCCACCAAACGGGAACTCCCCACTTCTCTCCGGGAAGCCGAACGAACAGATGGCGAATGAATAGCCCTTCAATGGCGGCTCTGTCGAGACACTGCGGCACTGCTGCGGAGGGGAGAAAATGGAGAGTTGAGGGAACCACGAGAGTCTTCCTTACTCAAAAAAATAGAATTGGCGTTGGAAAGCATGGCGGGAGAAAATTCAAAACCTTGAATAACGGGTTTATACTTATAGAAAAATGAGAAGAGATGAGTGTGAGGAAGAAGGGTAAAAAAAGGTCCCCTTTTATAGGCAGAGGAGACGGTTTGCATTTAGAACTGACTCGGGCAGGGCATGAAGGCCTTAAAGACCTCCTGGTAGAACACTCTAAGGAAGGATCTCAACCCCACCTTGATCTAGATGAAGTAGACCGTGTAGTAACCCTCACGAGGGGATGTCGCCCTTTTTTGCTCCCGAGGCACCTCAATTTGCAAGCCGGCGGCATCCGCCCTGTACTTGGTGAACTCAGCCACGACCTCCTCACGTGACTTCACCGTGCTCTACACCCCCTCGGCCAAAACCATAGGTGGCGCCCATACCGCAATCGATTTCGTCACCTTTTTGGTGGATGTATCCACCATCCCTGAGGCAGTGCGACGTCGCCACGAAGTCCCTTCAGCCACAACAGACACCATCGCCCCCGTAATTACCACATTTGATGCCACCTCACGTCTGCCCACACCAGTAGCCCCCTCGCCGGAACTGCTCTGTGATGCCATTCAATCGCCAAAACTTTTTGAAAGAAAAATAAAAAAAGAAAGAAAGAGTGGGAAAACAAAAGGAACTCGGATAGAATGAAGACAAAAAACGCCGAGTCCCAGCAATTCACAGGTAGACAAGTTGGATATACGCTCTTTACGCGTGGCTAGCTCAGCGCTCACGTGGCACATGCATGATCATAATTTCAAAAAACGAACGACAACACATCACTCATTACTAGTTCCAAGTTATTTATATGAAATACACTCGGAACTGGGGGGACTCTTAATGATGCATAATCCGCCATGCTCTCATAACAAGGCAAAAAAGGGTACCCTGCAAAACGACCAAGGCCTAGGAAAAAGGTACCCCCGGGTCCCGACCAACTAACACCCCAATTAGGGTATACGGTCTGAACACCAGGAAAAGGTGCCCCCGGGCCACGACCAGTTAACGCCCTAACAAGGGTATACGGCTTCGATCAAAAGGCCCGTGTATACTTCACCTAACAGCCCAGAGTCACCCACGATCTGGGGTACCGGCAAGGAAGGTCACAAGAGCCCCCCCCCCCCCCCCAGGTCGATACGATGACCCGTCAAGCTAGCTAACTCTACTCGGATCTTACGGGACCCGCGATAAGGGACCTCTAGGTGGAAGCATCCAACACTTAGCCAAAATATCTTTGAGAAATGAAGACAATACAAAATAATAAGAGAACGAGTGAATACAAGGAAGGGTCAAAAGAAAAAAGACCTCTCATCCACGGTCCCAATGTTATGGGTCAAAGACAAATGACATCGCAACTACTCAAACAATGCACGACTTGAAGAACCCCTTTATATTACACGATGATAAACACCACTCGGAAGGCAACTAGACCTTCCAGACGGAAACAAACAACACGACGACATGACCTGGCACAAAAGGAAGTGTCAACTGCCGGTGCTAAAGGCAGCTCCCAACCACCCCTCATTATTATGGAAGACCATACCTCATTGGTCTAAGACTACTATTGGAGCAGAAAAACAGCAAATCTCACCTGTCCAGACCAACGATTAGTACAGGATCGACTCTCCTCCATTGGTTCAGAACAGCCCACAAGATGATTGGAGCATGCATCATCATTATTCGGTCAGAAGAAACTCAATCAACTCATGCTATTGGATGCTTTTGGCAGAGTTTCGTCGGAATCATAACGTGGATACTAAATTGCCAACAAATGGGCTTTTTCGATTTGGAAACCCTAGCCTTTTTAGAAGGCCCAACGTTACCCTCTTCTGCCATTGGGGAAGTGTCACCCCTTCGCTTACGAGTACCCGCGACGGGACCACCTACAGCAGCACCACCAGTTACCGCCGGCGAATCGGTGACGGGAGTAAAAGCTACAGCCCCCGAGGCGGAAGCACCAGTGATAGGATCAGTAGCAATGGAGGACGCCATCGTATCTGGTTAAAGAAGATGGAGAAGTATTTGCGAAAATTTAAAAGAAGAAATTGTCGGATTGAGAGAAGGGGCGGAGAGGATTTTTGCTCGTAAAAAATTTACTAAGGGATGAAAGATTAAAGTGAGAAGAAGAATGAATAGTACGGCTATTTATAGCCGGTATATGGCAACGGTTAGATATTTTTAAACGTGGAGCGCGTTTAACGCTCCACGTAACTTCCCCATTGTACATGCGCCGCTCTTCACGCTAACCCCTATCAGACCGTTGAAATGTGACCGTTACCAACGGTCAGATGTTTTGAACTATTGAGACCAGTCAACGGCTGTTACATCTCCATCTTCATCGTCCGCAATGAATGTTCAGAAACCGTTACTCATTCGAGGACAATGCCTTCGAGGCTAATAAGGTAGTTTCCGTATGATTCATTTTTGAATATATGGACACCCCCTCGAAAAAGTACCAAAATTGAAAGAAACAAAGGAAAAAAAGGCCCCTTGCCTCATAGAGGACACAAAATAAAATTTCTTATCGCCTCTACGAAGGCGGTCGAAATTTGGGGGGGCTAGTGTTAACCCTAAAAAAAAATGAAGGGATTACACACAAATAATAACCCTAAAAAGGGGATTAATATATGGACGATACTATCGTCACGTGCAGAATGCCCACTCCCAACGAGGAGGCCCGCGGAGTGTTACCAATCCGCTCGGTCACTGACTTGAAGCGGTATAAAGGGGCACCTGAGGAGACACCTAAGCGTCCCTTGGAAAGTCAACTATGAATAAAGAAAAGATATCAACGCGACATCAGAAAAAAAAGTAAATCCCGATGGATCCGCGCGACTCTGATATCCATCAATGCGCCAAGAGGGACCACAACGGACCCCGAGTCCCGGAATCTCACGAGAACACTTCCTTGTTGAACACTCCTCAACTTAAACTGCCCTCGGAACATCACTCCGAAGGCCGAATCTGAAGAACAAAACCAGATCTAAATAACAGAAGCCACGAGAAGGCATACTACGAGGACCTGGACTAGAAATCACTACTCCACGAGGACAAAAAGGCCCTCGAAGTCCAAGTCACAAGCGAAAATACCCCTCGGAGAGCATATCCAGAAACTACTACACCATGATAAACCCATATCGGAGCAACAACACCACGAGAAGAACGTCCTAACTTGTCCATCAAGTCACTACTCAATATAAGACCCCTCGGAAAATGGAAAAGCAACACATCGGAGATCCGATGAGCTATCGGAAGAAACAAAGATCATCCTAGTCAGCACCTAGTAGATTAAAGATATACCTTATCTTATATTGCGACACATGTACCTTATTCAAACACATGCATAACAACACTTGTCCCTAACAAACTCTATATAAAGGGAGGTGATCTCACAATTGAAAAGAGGAGGAGAAGGACTTTTACACACAATCATACACAAGAAACTTGGGAGTGAAGTTCAGTGAATAAAGGAAGGAATATTCTCGTATCTTTATTCTCTTTTATCATATCATCGCTTTTTGAACCACGGGCAGGGCGTTCCAACCCTAAATAATTCAGTTAAATGGGTTATAATTCCAAACCTGTTAACAAAATGGTGTCGTCTGTGGGAACGCCATAGAATCTGTCCTTGAGCGTGTTTAATAAGCATTATCTATTATGGATAATTTATTCAATAGTGAAAGTCTTCAGACTCGACAAGGTGATTCCGAAGAGACTTTGTCGAACCACCAGTCCGGGACGAGAGATTTCATCAACGTTCCCCACTCTGTCTTCGAGAGACTCGTAGAAGCTACGGCCCGGAGAACATCACGAGGAAGGAGAAATTTCGAGAACCGGCCATCTGAATCCCTCCGACGGAGAAATCCCTCTTCAGAAGAAGGGGCACCCCTAGATAGATGGAGCCCACTCTCGTCTCTTGGCGTCGTGAACCTCTACAAGAATCACCAATGTATGATAATTATGAAAGAACTCCGAGGAGGGGTCAAGAAGAAGAAACACCCCGTCCTTTGAAATACCCTAGGGGTGATGATCATACCTTGTGGGGGATGCTAGATGGCTTGCGCAAAGAAATGAGTGACATCAAGAAAGCCATGGCCCTTAAAGAGGATCCTACATTCAAAACCTCCCACTTTATTCCCGAAATTTCTCTAGCATTCGTTCCTTCGGGGATGCGGCCCGTCAATGTTCCCTTATACACCGGGGACGCTGATGGGAGAGACCCACAAGATCATATCCAAGAATACTTGGTTTGAATGGACTTATCCTCCGCCCCCGACCATGTCCTATGCCGTGTGTTCCCCGTCACCCTCGGAGGACAAGCACAAGCCTGGTTTACCCACCTTCTCCCCTAACTCGATAACGAGCTTCGACAGATTGGCCCATTTATTCGTGCGACAATTTGCATATAATCGGCGATATCCCAAATTTGCCACTCATCTCTTTACTGTCAAACAGCAGAAGGATGAACCCTTGCGAGGATACATAAAACGTTTCACAGATGAAGCTTTAGATTTCCCTAATGTCAGTCCAACCATCCTGGCAGACATATTAACACAGGGACTTCGAACAGGGGATTTTTTCCGATAACTCATGGGAAATCATGTCACGGACATGAACGAACTTATGCAAAAAAAAGAAGTTTACGTCCTCATGGAGGAAGTAGAAGGCACGAAAAGGCGCATGGAGCATGACGACAACGAGCACCGTGAGCGCACCGAACGAGAGGGGAAAGCTAAGGAGAAGGGCAAGGAAGGAAAACCCGCCCAACGCAAAGACGATGGAGGTGTGGTCAAAAAATTCCTTCGGCCTGTACATAGGTAACGATGTGTTACACTGGCCTACACCGGCCAAATTTCCCAATAGGGAAAGGAATACGGGAAACTATTGCAAATATCATAAAACCTATGGACACACTACCGAGGAATGAACTACCCTACGCAAGGAGGTGCTCCACCTTCTAGAAGCAGGATATCTGAAGAACTATCTCAAGGAGAATAATCCCGAGGAGCCCATGTCGAATGTGTGGAAAAGATCACGAAGAGAGCAAGAAGAAGAAGAAGCGGCTCCCAGCCGTCGGCTGCGGGAAAGGACCACGGAGCGCCCTCGGTCCCGAGGATGGACCGCAGAAGGTCGACGGGGCTCCCGAGAAAGGACTACGGGGCATCAGAACTTACCCCATTCCCCAGATTCGTATGAGGATAACGCCCCGTCCAGGAGAACGATCAATATGATAGAAGGAGGAGATATCTCGATAACGCCCCAGGGTAAGAAGAAGAAATATCTGAAAGAGGCCAGACGAGCAGAACAAGGACTCCCTGTATGCTCTGTTCAAGGATCAAAGCTGCCTAGTATCACCTTTGGACCCGAGGACCTCACATGTATAATTTACCCCCACGAAGACCCCTTGATTATTTCGGCCGTTATCTACGGATGTGAAATCCAGTAGATCGTCATCGACACGGGTAGCTCCGTGGACGTACTCTTCTTTCCCACCTACCTTGCCATTTGGTTGAAAAAAGAACGGTTGGAGATGGTTGAGGTCCCCCTAGTAGGTTTCTCTGGAGAAGCCGGTCATACCCTCGGGACTGTGACCCTTCCGATGTCATGGGGAGAGGGAACCCTTCGAAGAACGGAACCCACCAAATTTTGGGTGGTAGAAGCCTCGTCACGGATGTACAACGCCATATGCGGAAGGCCGTCCATCCGAACCTTTGAAGCCATCCCATCTACCCTTCATCTTAAGGTAAAGTTTCCTACCTTCTCAGGTATCGAAGAAGTCCGAGGAAGTCAATCTAAGGCTAGAGAATGCTGCATGAATGTTATCCCCTCGGAAGAGGATGAATTCACTTTCAGGAATAGTAAAAAGCGCAAAACCGAAGAGGCACGGGTTCAACCCGTAGAAGAATTAAAGATGGTGGAATTGGTAGAAGGAAGTTCCGAGAAGGTGATTAAGATGGGTACCCACATGGAACTAGCGATAGAAGCTCAAATGACTTCTGTCCTCAAGCAATTTCATCACCTCTTTGCCTGGGAAGGAGGACTGCCTGGGCGAATCAGTGACAAGATATGTCAGCATTTTCTTAATGTTAAACCGGTTCAATAAAAAAAAAGAGAAAGATGGGGCCTGAGCGCAACAAAATTATTCGATCAGAGATACAGCGACTCCTTAGCCTAAGGCAAATTAGGGAGGTCATATACCCCGAATGGCTGGCCAATGTAGTGTTAGTCCCCAAATATGGAAGAAGGTGGAAGATGTGCGTGGACTTCACCAATCTTAACGAAGCATGTCCGAAAGATTGCTATCCCCTTCCTAGTATAGATCAACTAGTCGACTACACCGCTGGATGTGCGCTATTGTCAACTCTAGATGGGGATCAGGGATACAACCAAATCCTGATGGCGGCGGTTGACTAGGACAAAACTAGCTTCATCACCGACGCGGGCACTTTCTGCTACTTAGTAATGCCCTTCGGGCTCAAGAATGCGGGAGCTACTTACCAAAGACTGGTAAGCCTCATGTTCGCTGGCCTCATCGGAAAGACAGTGGAAGTCTATGTAGACGACACGGTAGTTAAAAGTAACAGAGCAGAAGAACACCCCGAGGATTTGCGAAAGGCACTGGTTATTATGAATAACTTTGGGATGAAAGTCAACCCTAGAAAATGCTCTTTCGGCATCCGAGGAGGAAAGTTATTGGGGTTCATGGTCACGGAGAAAGGGATAGAAGTCAACCCCGAAAAGGCTGAGGCCATCGTGGGATTACCCACGCCGAAGACAGTCAAAGATGTTCAAAAGCTAACAGGCCGGATGGCCTCCCTGAGCCGATTTGTTTCTAAGTCAGTAGAAAAAGGACTTCCCTTTTTTAAGATACTCCGAAACATCAAGGAATTCCAATGGAGCCTCCAGTGCGAAGAAGCCCTCGAAGAACTAAAGCGATATATGGTAAACCCGCCCTTGTTGGTAAAACCTTCACCTCAAGAAGAGCTCTTCGTATACATGTCCGTCGGAGAAGAGGTCGTCAGTGCCGTGTTAGTCAAAGAACAAGATAGGGAACATCACCCAGTTTACTATGTTAGCAAGACTCTCCTCGGAGCAGAAACTAGGTATGCCCTAACTGAAAAACTCGTCCTAACTTTGGTTACTACAGCACGGAAGCTGCGCCCATACTTCCTCTCCCACCCTATCACTGTCCTAACCAAGCACCCGCTGAGGGCAATCCTCAACAAGCCCAAGTCGTCCGGAAGATTAATAAAATGGGTCGTGGAGCTTATGGAGTATGATATCTCCTACGCCCCGAGACCTTCCATCAAAGCGCAGGTCCTAGCTGACTTTGTGACAGAGTTGACGGGCATCAGAGTCGAAGAGAAGGCTCCCATGTGGCATATCTACGTGGATGGGTCCTCTGTAAGCACACACGGAGGAGCGGGAATAGTCTTGGCGAACAAAGAAGTGGAGGATGAAATACTTCACTTCGCTGTCCGAATTGACTATCCCTTATCCAAA
Organism: Linaria vulgaris; assembly: GCA_948329865.1. Classification (NCBI taxonomy): domain Eukaryota; kingdom Viridiplantae; phylum Streptophyta; class Magnoliopsida; order Lamiales; family Plantaginaceae; genus Linaria; species Linaria vulgaris. Next base: position 17,890,423 of record OX415250.1, on the reverse strand, counting down.
AATGAAGCAGAGTACGAATCCCTACTCATTGGGATGAGACTCGCTCGAGAAGGTGGGATGAGAAGAGTGCTCGTTCATAGCGATTCACAGTTAATCGTGCAACAAGTCAATGGCTCAAACGAAGACAAAGAAGAGAGAATGCAGGAATACCTTCGGGTAGTCCATCAAAGGCAAGAGTGGTTTGAGGAGTATAAGATAGTCCAAATCCCCCGAAAAGAGAACCAAGAGGCGGACGCCTTGTCTAAAATGGCCACTCAAACGGCCGCCATCCATACCTGAAGAATCACCCTACTCCATGTCAACGAGTCCGAGAAAATCGAGGGCAAAGCCTACTTGGATGACTCCAATCAAAGCCTTCCAGTTGGATGACTCCAATCAAAGCCTACTTGCAGGATCCAGAAGGATACTCCACGGAAAAGGCCGTATAACGGATAATGTCCAAGAAAACCATTCGATACTTCCTCAAGGATGGAGTACTATTCTGAAAGACGTATCCTTGCCCCCATGCCCGATGCCTAAATGAAGAAGAAGCCCAACTAGCTATATCGAAAACTCACGAGAGGACATGCGGAAACCATACCGGCGGCGAAAGCATGGTCGGACGCCTGATTCGACAAGGCTATTACTGGCCCACGATAGCCAAACATAGCAAAAGCCATGCCGAAAGGTGTAAACCGTGCCAAGCTTATGCCCCTCGGGTCCATCAGCTCGTAGCCCCTTGGGAACCCCATTAAACCCCTTGTCCGTTCTCCAAGTAGGGTATAGATAGTGTGTCCACTCATCCCCGACGCCAGCCAAAAGAAGTTCCTACTCGTAGCTGTTGACTACTTCACCAAATGGGTAGAGGCAGAGCCCCAAGCCCGAATCACCGCGGGCACCATCGTCAACTTCCTATGGAGGAATATTATGTGCCGCTTTGGCATCCCTCGGAACCTAGTAAGTGATAATGGCCTGCAATTCACGAACCAAGAATTAGAAAAGTGGTATGACCACTGGGAAATCAAACACCATTTTGCTTCGTAGGGATACCCCCAAGCAAACGGACAAGTGGAAAGAACCAACCGAACCCTCCTGAAGAACATGAAAGCCCGACTCGACTGGCATAAGGCCAAGTGGGTTGAAGAAATACATGGCATACTGTGGGCCTATCGGACCACGCAAAGCACCGCCAAAGGCGAAACTCCTTTCAGCCTGGCCTACGGATGCGAAACGGTCTTGCCCTCGGAAGTCTCCATAGAGAGCTGGCGAGTACGAGAATACGAGGAAGTCGCCAACAGCTCCAACCTAGCTCTGGCCCTTGATCTCCTCGAAGAAATGAGGGCATGAGCAGCCATCCGGATTGAAGAGTACAAGGCCCGGATGTCACGGTACTACAACGATAAGGTAAAACCTAGAACTTTTGAAGTTGGAGATTTAGTGATGAAATGGGTCGGAGCTTCCAAGAACGTAGCCAAGCTCGATCCCCGATGGGAAGGACCCTATAAGATAGCGGGAATCATCGGACCCGCAATCTATCTTCTCACCAACTCCAAAGGCGCGGTGTTCCACAACACCTGGAACTCACTCAATCTTAGAAAATACTATGCTTGATGTAATGCAACAGTTTGTACATAAATAAAAAAGTTGTTTATATATAAATGGATCCCTTACAATACAAAAGGAAGTAGGGTTGCCCGATAAAATGATGACTCTATATGTAAGTCATCTTAGCAACCTAACCCGAGGGACCCTTTGATACAAACAACGAAGCCCCACACACTATAGATATATCGGACCATACAAAGGCCCTTATACAAAAAAAAACCCTTATACAAACTAATTGCCCCCCATCGAACGTTTTCCTTCTTTGATTATACCACGGCGTTGCTCCGCGGACAAACTGAGGGGGTCGTCTAGTGATACGACCGGATCCTCCGTCGGAGAAACCTCTGAAAATACCTGGCGAAGGCTCAGCTCAGGAACAGCCAGACCCGAAGGAAACTCTGGCAAAGCTTGCACGGCATCCCGGCACAACCGATACCCGATGCGAACTAAGTCACGAATCTCCTGGTGCAAGGAATCCTGAAGAAGTGATGGGCCAGCAATGTCCAAAACAGCTTGGACTCGGGCCACAACCAAAGCCACCCTATGGCTACGGGTCATCTCCAACACCTTCTGGTTAACCGCGTCTCGCTCCCTAGTGACGCACAATAGTTGCTCATCAGAGGAACGAATATGGTCCCTCAGCTCCTCCAATCATTCTTCCAAACCCAACACGCGGGCTCTCTCTAACATTAAACGGCGCTCCAAGTCCCACGACTTGTCCCGCTTGGCTTGCAAGATCCCATCGTGAACATCTTGAGCAATTTCACGATCCGCCTTCAATTGGGCAATCTCCTCTTGTGCCTCCAACAAACTTTGCTGCAATTCATCTCTACGACGGTACACTAAATCAATGTCCGAAGAGGATTCCCCATAGATCCGATGGCGTTCAACACCATGTAGATCTGCAAAAGCCAAGTTTATTGCCACGAGGAATACTTAAAGGTCAGTATTAAAAAGAATAAATCACTACCATACCCCGCACAAATCCTTACAGGCTAAGTCTTGAAGACTAGACAAAGGCAAAGTCTTCATCAACTCGCAATCGGTCGCATTCAGCAGACCACTCAAGTAATTGCGACAAAAACTAACAGCTGAGGTGGCATGAGGAAAGATACTACCTCCCCCGAGGGGCGGAAACTCTCCAAGTGGAGGGTTTTCCTCGAGTGGCGGCGCATAAATCCGATCAAGACTCCCTCTGAGGGGCCGAGAACAACCAGCGACCGGAGAAAGGGAACCTTCCTCAACTAAATGCGCAATGTTCATATCCTCTAGAGGAGGAGAACACGGCGCCAATGGCGGCATCGGAAGATTCATCCGAGCAAGTACAGCAATCAGATCGTCTACAACCGGGGCCAAAAAGTCAACTGGGGGGCTGCCAAGGGTGAAGCCCCCAAATCCCTCACCTCCGAAGGGCTTGTTAATGCCTCAAAACTCAAGTGGTCGGAACTTCCACCCTCCGACAATGCATACCCTCCATTCACAACCTCTCCTAAGAAAGCCCTATCAAAAGTCCTAATAGCAAACGCCTCCATCTCCGAACCTATCAAGAAGCAAAGGATACAATAAGTCCGAAGGCTATAAAAACACATACAAGCAAAAGACGAAGAGAAGAACTTACGGAAAAAGAAGTTACTATAAAGAGGCTGATGCAGGAGATTAAAAATCTCCGCCCCCTCCTGCAAACCAGCCATTATGAGAGTCTCGGGAAACTCCAGCAAACTGTTTATATCATGTGTCCCCGAGAATAGTCCGGTACCGGACAGTACCTCCCAATCCCTCCTCAAAGTCGCATTGTTGGGAGTAATATAACTCAAACCCCATCGGAGTGGTACCCCCCAAAATCTAGCCGACAAACCCCTCGGACGGACAAAGAAAAACTCTCTTCTCCAATCCCCTCCACCAGAGCGGGAATTGGACACATGAACGAAGGCCTTACTCTTGTCCCTGTGGGCTAGGCTGAAGAATGGAGGACCACCCAAGCAGGGACGTAAAGCGAATATTGCCCCCACCCGATGAGGAGACATTGACAAATTCAAAAGTTCACAACACAAAATATACCCAACCAGATAGCGGTAGGAGTTGGGTGTCAACTGACTTGGGCATATTTGCCAGTATTGAAAAAGAGTTTGAAGAAAGGGGTGGAAGAACACCCGCATCCCGCACCGCATCTGCTCTCGGTAAACAGTAAGATAACCCGAATGGGGATCGTAAGCCCTCTACTCGGGATGTGGTATTACAATATCATACGTATCAAAATCCAGATTATATTCAGCGAAAAGAGTCATAACAGACTCACCATATTCATTACCGACGGCGGAACCAACGCGCCCTCGTCCTAACAACCTCGATGGCTCTAGTAGAAGCACATCAAACACTGAGGAATCATCAATAATATAATAAGACTCTCGACTCATAAACTCGTCACGGATATGATTCATCCGATGGGAATTTACATGCGAAGGTCTAGACGTCGCCCCCGTCGGGGTACCTCCCCCACTGAACCTATCCCGTGACCCTACAGCGAAACTCGCCGAGGAGGCATGACGAACTCCCAGCAGCAGGGAAGGATCCCGAGTGGAATTCCGAGGAGAATTACGTGAAGAGACGGAACCGCCTTTCTTATAAAATGGAGGCATCATCGTGACAAGGTAAGTAACTTACTCTTCCTTAATTAATCTCACTAGAACAACGAGCAAGGTATGGATTTATGAAGAATCATATACTGCAACTATGAAAGGTGAAATTTTGAAGTGAGTATAACAATATTCACTAAGCACCTATATATATATATATATACTTCTGCTCATTTCATAAAAGCATGAGCTGCCCAAGTCATTTAATTAATAAGGCTACATGTTCAGTAAAAATCCTAATAAGGATGGTGAAATCTCTTGCATAAAGACACGTCCTGCTAAGATTTTACTTGGCCAGCAAGAATTAATCTTACTTATCCTTAAAGCAATAATGAAAGAGTCAGACACTTATAGTTGCTTAAACCGTTGCTCCAAAGAGGAAAAGATAAAATTGGGCAAAATAGGATAATTGCTCATTCACTTAGAAACCGAGAAGTCCTTGGAAAGCAGAGTACATTTGCAAAAGATAAAAGCTAAAGTACGAAAGCATTAAAGTTACAATAAAAACAAAGAAAATAAAAGTCCTAAGTTATGCCCCCGTGGTTGGTGGATGGGGGGCGGGATGCGAAGAGGTCGTCGCCTCAGAAGAAGGATCCATCGGAGCCAGGCGAGAGGTTGGTGACAATACCCCTATGGAGCCACTGGGCCTCGGACCTGGACTACTCGGTGACCGCATGGGAGAAGGCGCTGGAGAAGCCCGAGGAGATAGCAAGCCTCTGAATCTCTTGAAAAGAACGCGGGACTTCTCGGGAGTAGGCTTTTTCAGCCTACGAATGTCAAAAGACTTGGGAAAATCTACATCCGACCGCACCAACGTCGGCGCAAGCCTAGCACATTCCAGATATCCCCACAACATGTGGCCCATCAAGAGCTCTTGTGGTGTTCTATCGAAAGTCTCCGTGTGATGTCGAAAGATCTCCTGCTGAGCAAACCGGACTGCCGTATCAACCTTCGATTGCACCTCCTTGGGAGAAATGGCCTTAGCCAATTTCTCCTCGACCGATTCTGCCCAGTCCATAGCCTTACCCAACAACCCTTGAAGTTCGGCCTCCCTGGCCTGACTTGCTTCCAATTCCTTCTCGATAAGGGCAATTCGGTCTTTAGAAGCCCTCTTCGACGCTTCTAACCCTTCGTTTGAGGATTGCAAGTGCTTCATCTGAAGATGCAAGGACTCATTCTCCTTTTGATCCTCTTCCCATCGGAAGTCGTAGGCAGAAATCTTCGCCTGAAGTACTTCCATCCACATCTAATCTTCCTTCTCCTTGGACACAAGAGACGCCACTTGAGCTCGGAGAAGTTTTACTTCTTCTCCCTCCCTTTGATACCCTTGCTCCACTGCAGTAGCAGCGTCCCAAGCCTTCCCGACCTACGATAAAGAAAGAAAGGCATGAGAGTTTAAAGCAGAATACTTAAAAGAAGGATGAACAGAAAGAGAGAAAGAAAAGAAGTTGAGCTTACCATAAGGGCCATCCAGTTAAGACTCGTGTGCATGAAATGAAAACCGTCGGCATGGGTTGCATTTGAAGAGGCGAAGAAACGAAGAATCTCTTGAAAAGCCCCCTCTAAAATCTGCAACGAGGGCAGATCCTCCAACCTACGAGGGGCCACCGGAGGCTGAAAGGTTAGACCCCTCGGAGAAAGTGTGACGGGGACATGGCTCCTCAGAGGAAGGGTCCCCGGAGTGGGGGTCACCACATCCGCGTCGGTAAACAACGCACGAGGACCCCCCCGCAGCAATAGAAGGGCCCGCCTCCCCAATTAGTGAGCTTAGAAACTCAACCCTCGCATCCTTCTCATCGGAGGGCGCGTCAAACTCCTCGTGAATATCCTCCGGATCCCCCAACGAAAAAGGTGCAAAAAAGAAAGAGACGGGTAAAGGTGGATTACCAAGAATAGAAGGCCCTTCTACCATCGGAGCTTTCCCCTTATCTACTATATCTACACAGAAAAAAAGAATCTTAGTAAATAAGAAATTTTCTTTATGCGCCTAAAAACCTAATATCAAGAAGAACTTACCAGGAAGATGAGACTCGGAAACTGTTCTCTCCGAGGACTCAGGAATCGTCAAGGGGATTGATGGAGGAACCCCGACCTCGCGAGAGGGAGTTGGCGACAGATCTTCATAGGAAAGAATCACCAAGTTTGGAACGGGCTCCTCCTTGGCAGCTTTCGAAAAAGAACCATCCTCGGATGCAGGTCCCTCCTCCGAATCCTTAGAAAAACTCCTGGTGTTATATGTTGGAACCTGCGCCAACGCTAGAGCTAATTGAGAAGCCACCGAAGTAAGGCGGACAACATCGTATATTATGCCATCTGCTCCGATGATAAAAGGTGAGTGATCCTCCTCTTTCTCCTCCCTCGGAGGCATGTCTGAGTCCCCGGGTGCATCAACCTCCTCATTAGCAGGATCCTCCTCCTCGGGAGCATCGGAGGTACCACTTGAAGAACGAGCCGAAGAAGTTGTAGAAACTTTTGACCTCTTCCGACCACTCGGGGCAGAGACCAAAAGACCTTGACGCGAATAGTAATTCACTAGAGTGTCCCCTGCATTACGAAAAAGCAAATAAGTATCTCTTAAACCTACCCTCATGTAGAAGAAGAGAAATAAAAAATAAGTACAAAAATTACTTACTGAAAGGAACCAACGCATCAGAGCTTAGAGATAACGGATTCTCGAGGGCGGCATCGGTAAACACCACATGTTGTAGCCCAGACATCTTAAATAACATCATGAAGTCCTCCGATTCCATCAAAGCCTTCTGTGAAATTACCGGAAATAAGCTTACCCCAGATCCAAAGTATATACTGGAGCTTCACCCTCCCTCCAGTCGAAGGGCATATCCCACACTCCCTCTACAGGCTGCACGAAGAAGTATTTATCCTTCCATGTGCTATGGGAGCTGAGTGACCCCTCCAGAATCCTCTTATTCTTGGCATTGTCCCGATGGCGGAGATGGTAAAAAGGAAACCCCCCGGACGAAATTACCATATCAAAAATAGAGAAGAAGCGGTCAACTTTGCAATCCAGACCATTCAAGTGGCACTCAAAACACGAAAATACATAAGGCCGCGAATCCTTTCGGAGTCAGCTGACTCGGACTTATGTTGCACGCCTTAAAAACCTCACAGAAGAAGGGGGGCATGAAAGATCGCCACCCGAATCGCATTTGTGCAAAATAAACTGTAAGCCAGCCCTCGGGAGGATTGCACGCCCTTTCATCCTTCGTCGGAATTTGGAAAGTCATATTCTTGTTGAAAGCTCCCAAACTCTTGAACAAAGCAGACACTTGCCCTCGAGTAGCATTACTCTGAATCCCCTCAATCTTGTGGAAATCACGAGCAACAGGAACAACGGGCTTTTTCGATTTGGAAACCCTAGCCTTTTTAGAAGGCCCAACGTTACCCTCTTCTGCCATCGGGGAAGTGTCACCCTTCCTCTTACGAGTACAGGCGGCGGGATCACCTACAGCAGCACCACCAGTTACTACCGGCGAATCGGTGACGGGAGTAAAAGCTACAGCCCCTGAGGCGGAAGCAGCAGTGATAGGATCAGTAGCAGTGGAGGAGGCCATCGTATCTGGTTAAAGAAGATGGAGAATATTTGCGAAAATTTAAAAGAAGAAATTGCCGGATTGAGAGAAGGGGCGGTGAGGATTTTTGCTCGTCAAAAATTTACTAATGGATGAAAGATTAAAGTGAGAAGAAGAATGAATAGTACGACTATTTATAGCCGGTATATGGCAACGGTCAGATATTTTTAAACGTGGTGCGCGTTTAACGCTCCACGTAACTCCCCCACTGTACACGCGCCGCTCTGCACGCTAACCCCTATCAGACCGTTGAAATCAGACCGTTACCAACGGTCAGATGTTTTGAACTATTGAGACCAGTCAACGACTGTTACATCTCCATCTTCATCGTCCGCAATGAATGCTCAGAAACCGTTACTCATTCGAGGACAATGCCTTCGAGGCTAATAATGTAATTTCCGTATGATTCATTTTTCAATATATGCATACCCCCTCGGAAAAATACCAAAATTTAAAGAAACGAAGGAAAAAATAAGAAAAGGCCCCTTGCCTCACAGAGGACATGAAATAAAATTTCTTCTCGCCTGTACGAAGGCGATCGAAATTTGGGGGGGCTAGTGTTAACCCTAAAAAAAATGAAGGGATTACACACAAATAATAACCCTAAAAAAGGGATTAATATATGGACGATACTATCGTCACGTGCAGAATGCCCACTCCCAACGAGGAGGCACTCAGAGTGTTACCAATCCGCTCGGCCACTGACTTGAAGCGGTATAAAGGGGCACCCGATGAGACACCTAAGCGTCCTTTGGAAAGTCAACTATGAATAAAGAAAAGATATCAACGCGGCATCGGAAAAAGATTAAATCCCGATGGATCAGCGTGACTCCGATATCCATTAATGCGCCAAGAGGGACCACGACGGACCCTGAGTCCCAGAATCTCACGAGAACACTTCCTTGCTGAACACTCCTCAACTTAAACTGCCCTCGGAACATCACTCTGAAGGCCGAATCTGAAGAGCAAAACCATATCTAAATAACAGAAGCCACAAGAAGGCATACTACGAGGACCTGGACAAGAAAACACTACTTCACGAGGGCAAAATAGCCCTCGGAGTCCAAGTCACGAGCGGAAATACCCATCGGAGAGCATATCCAGAAACTACTACACCATGATGAACCCATATCGGAGCAACAACACCACGAGAAGAACGTCCTAACTTGTCCATCAAGTCACTACTCAATATAAGACCCCTCGGAAAATGGAAAAGCAACCCATTGGAGATCCGAGGAGCTATCGGAAGAAACAAAGATCATCCTAGTCAGCACCTAGTAGATTAAAGATATACCTTATCTTATATTGCGACACATGTACTTTATTAAAACACATGCATAACGACACCTGTCCCCAACAAACTCTATATAAAGGGAGGTGATCTCACAATTGAAAAGAGGAGGAGAAGGACTTTTACACACAATCATACACAAGAAACTTGGGAGTGAAGTTCAGTGAATAAAGGAAGGAATATTCTCGTATCTTTATTCTCTTTTATCATATCATCGCTTTTTGAACCACGGGCAGGGCGTTCCAACCCTAAATAATTCAGTTAAATGGGTTATAATTCCAAACTTGTTAACAAATATAAATAAAGCTTTCTAATTTTAGGACATGTTTTTCGTGTGAGATTCGGAATACGAAGAGAAAAAGGGTATTTTATTTTGTTTTGCAACCTTTTATAGTCGAGTTCGTCTATGCACTAACCTAAGTACATGTGTAATTTTAACAATGCGGCCATGGGAGTAGAAGATGAATTATAGTATAATAAAAGGAGGGAGAACAAAGGTGTCGGGCGATTAGTTCTCAAGAGGGAGAGAAAAAAGAGTCTAAACAAATGAGTGTATCTGTCCACTAAAGTAAAGGCCTCTTTCGAATGAACAAATGAGTGTATTTGTCCACTAAAGTAAAGGCCTCCTTCGAATGAACAAATGAGTGTATTTGTCCACTAAAGTAAAGGCCTCCTTCGAATGGTGGGTTCTTTTTGAGTTTAAGTGTCTCTATTAGGCTCGTATATGGGTTTATATGAGTACATTGAATAGTTTTTTTAGTCCCCGTATTTGGGGTACTTTTAGGGGAGTCACGAGTCTCTCCTAGAAGTAGTTCCTGGGATGCGTAGCATCCCATTGTGGTGCGGGGGTTGAGGTGATAACCTTCCGCATGTGGTGGGTTATTTTGGGGTGATGAGGTGCCCTCAAATCGTCTCTAAGGCCGTGAGACCCCTTTGTAAAGTGGCGTTCGTGGGGATCGCAGTTCCCCCCGAACTTGTTCTAGGATCATTAGATCCCTAGTGGTGGATTAGCTATGTGGGAGTCGTAAGTCCCATTTAGAGCTATGCATATGTTGATATGATGACAATGTAATGAGTTAGTGTGCGCGTAAGAGAGAGAGAGAGAGAGATGGCCTTACGATATTAGCGAGGATGCTGCAGGGTGAATAAAGCTTTAATACTTTCTCCCCCCCCCCCCCCCCTTCTATTTTTTTTTGTATTTCCTCGGGTGATTGAGGTTTATGACAATAGGGCCCCTTTGTTGCAGGTTAGGTTAGAGGTCGCAGCAATATCGGATGAGGTGGTGTAGTTTTCCAGAGGTGGTTTCATATTTGGCTTCGGAGCGTCATTGTCTCTGAAAAGTGTGATTTTCCTTCTTTTTTGTCGAGATCTCTTCGGGAAGGCGCGAATCTCTTCGGAGAGGTGCATGTCTCTTCTGGGAGGCACTTTTGAGGAAGGGCTTTTTTTCAAAACGGGTCGAGTGCTCTTTTTTTTTTTTACGCGTGGCAGGAAGATATTTTCCACGGGGGCCTTGCTAACTTTGAGTTATCTGGCTTACTTGGCTGCCACGTTTGCATAGGATAGACATGTCATAGCTTTGATCATTCAAGTGCATTAAGGATTTTCTGCGGCAGTTTGCTTGTCCAGCCACGCTGACTGCCGTTACATCTCCAAGATTTTGTCACGTTCTATCGCAAGGTCGTGGTTGTTCCTTCGAGGAGGTGTTAATGCTGAGAAATGAGGTAACTACAGAGGAGCCACCTATAAATAATCGCGAGAATTCATTTTATTTTATCAACATTCCCAATTTCCTTTGCCTTCAAAGCATATTGCCATACTTGTTTTTTTTTTAAACACCCCTTGGTGTAGTGAGTATGAACGTGTGGCTTTTCCCTCTTTTCCTTTGTGTAAAGTCTCCATGGAACCTGTGATTTCTAACATGATTAACCTTCAAGGGGATGAATTTGACTCATCAGGAACATCCAGTTTACTTATGGCACCTTCCCCTTCTCTGGCTAGGCTTGGGCAAAGTTCAAATAGGCATCTGACATCGAGTCGAAGGGAGGTAGCCATACTGGACTCGTGTATGGCTTCGAGGGCTCGCTGCCAACAGGCAGCTCAATTGGCGTCCATGGCTAGGCTACGGCATTGCCGTGCTAATCCCACTGGTTATGTGTTGCTAAAGAGTGGGAGTACAGGTTCTGGTGAGGGCGCTTCTTTCTCATTCGTGTCCCTTCTTATCGTAGAGGAAGTAAGAGCGGCCTTCCTACAGAGCGAACCTTATAACCCTCATGTTCCAATGATGGAATTGATGTCGGGTTGTTTCAAGTTGGGTTCTATAGTAGGTGCATAGAGAATCTGGGTTTTCGACGGTATATGAGGGATTCTTTCATCCTTTCATGCGGGATTTATTGCAACTTCTGCAAGTTTGCCCTAGCCAATTACTTCCTTCCTGCTTCCAGTATGTGGTGGGACTTGTCCTATGTTGTGGGTTGGTGGATATGGAGAGTTCTCCTTTTCGTTTTGCGATGACCTTTCCCTTAAGAGCAGCCCCTTCAAATCCTGCATTTCTTTGTTTCGAACCGATGGGCCCTCCTTTCTTTTAGGAGGTTGGGGGTTTAGTAGACGAGGGCAGCGTTTGGAAAGAAGAATTATTTTACTTGGCTCCTCGTAATTTTGCGGCTACGGCATGGGGAATTCGCACACGATGGGGACTAGGGGTGACGCGGTTACTCTCTTCTGTGGATGGTCAAGTGAGGAAATATCTGGTACAAAGGGGTTTATACATGGGTCGCTACGATACACTTTCCATGCTAAATTGCCCGGTGGCTATGATCATCGCTAGGCTTCAATAGGTTGATGAGGTACTGGAGTTTCCTTAGGGTCCTCTTCACCTGAGCCCCTTGTTCATTAAGTGTCCTTCTTTCTTTATTAATTAGTTTTTCCCAGTGCTCTACATTCTCCTTTCCAGGAGGTCATCGTTTTTTACTGACACGAGCGAATTAATCCCAGGGGCAGAGATGGAGGTTCACGCTCGAGAGGCTTTCGCCTTGACTCATTTGTTGCATCCACGATATTGAGACTTTGAAAGGGCACTTGGGCCATAGTCAAGGGGGTTTGACTCGATGAACTTTTTATTTACTTCTCCGATGCCGTCGGTGGAGGTTCTTCCTGGATTCTATCCCGGGTTTGGGAGGGATTTCTTCGGTATGGAGGATTATATGTCCACGAAATCAGGCAAAGGTTCTAGCCGTACTTTTCACCCGTCGGGCATCCAGAGGGGAGAGTTAGGTCAGCCTTCTTTGATAAGCGTACATGATGGTCTCTCTCTTTTTATTGGCGTACCGAGTATCCTGGAGTATTGTCGGTCGTATCTGTGTGGTCTACGCAATGAGCGGGATAAGGAATTTCTCCTTCCCTTCACCTTTTTGGCCTTATACGACGTCTTCAGTAAGAATGCTTACGAGGTACGACCTCTTTTTCCCCTCGTATCATAGTCCCTTACAGGTGACCCTCTTTGTTTTAGGTTTCTTATTCCTTACTTGGTTCCTTTGTTGGTCTGTGACTTGGGTGTTTGAACAGCTATAGCTTTTAGTATAGGCTATGGGAGAGCACTTCTGGGTCGCTCCTTTTGTGGTTCGAGTTTTACGAAGGCGCTGTCGGGAGCTCGACATGTCCTTGGAAGAAGCTCAGTGTAAATTGAAGTAGAAAGAAACCGAGATCAAAGCTCTTTGACCTATGAATGCATGGAATTCAGATGGGAGTAGAGAGGTACTAGAAAGGAATTTGAAGGTTGTGACAAAGCGGTCAGAGCAATCAAAAGGGGGGTAAGAAAGTCTGCTTTATTGCTTGGGTCAGTCAGAGGAATCGCTTCGAACGGTAAGAGTGGAACGAGCTGAGTGTCGGCGCACATGTCATACGCCACACGTTTGGATAGTTCTTTTAGCGAGGATGCACGACAATTTTTGTTAATGGGCTACGGAATTTGCTAGGACGTAGTTCAATCAATGCATGGGTTCCCTTAAAATCTGGTGATTCTGAGGTGGTGGTCGACCCTCCTTCGAAAGGCCTTCAGGTGTCTCATAATTTGTCGACCATAGAGGAGGCATCGTCGATAAGTACAGAGTGGAGGAGGGGGGTTCGTCGATGTCATACGCGGCTTATTTAGTGGTTTCCTTCGCAGAGGTGTCAGAGGGATTGCATCGGGCTATTGTGCGGGAAGGGAAGCGACATGTTCTTGACCTAGGATAGTGTTTTACCTCGCTCAAAAGATTTTGTTGGACTTTCCCCGTCTTTATTTGTATAAAGTTGATGGAAATCGTTGTAAATAGGGGATGTAGGTATTGTGGCCTAAGTTTTTGAAGAAGGATGGGTAAAACTACGCTTATTGTAAGGAGTATGTTAGTTTTGTTTATAAAAAGGTTTGGTGTGTATAACTTTTGGATGTTTATGTCCTTCGATAACTTTCGTTGTATTGCCCGTAATTGCAAGGTTTCAAAGCGGTCATGTATCCGGGGGGAGTCTGGGATTTCTCACCACTACCCCCTTGTTTCTTATCTCCATTGACTTCTAGAGCTTGTGACATAATTCGATTAGCGATTTCCTACGAAGCAAAGCTTGTAACGGTTCTGGTAGGGGTGACGTTGTTTGGCGAATCTCTTATTTCGAGCGGGCTTCTTTTTGTTTTTCCGAGGCAGTTTAAGCAGTTAATTTTTCCCCTTTCTCCCAGAATTTCTCCTCTTTCCTCCGGATCTTTTATTAGGGGTGAAGGGGTCATTCCCGTAGATGGCGCCATTGTTGATAGGGGATTCTATAAAGATTCAAAATAAGAAAAAGATATACAAGGGTGGGTCGACCTTTCCCCGATCTGGAGGATGGGGATCGAAATAAATGCCAAGAAAAAGAAAGGGGAAGTAAAAATCTCTTTAGAATTATGTATATTTTCCTCTTTTCTCTCTCCAGAAAAATCCCTCCGCTCATTCAAAGAGAAGGGGGGCTTTTATAGCTGACTTCGGGTCGCTCGTACTAAGTCTCCTCGAAGTGGTGGTGCGTGAGTTGACGAATAGGGGCTTGACGGGTGTCCTGAGCAGGGGTGACTGTTGAAGATAATATAAGAACTTTGGGGGGTCCGAGGTCATCATCGTATCTGTCTGGTGTTGATCTTTATGAGCGGATAGATTTTGGGGGGTTCCTTTGTCAGCATCGTATCTGTCTGGTGTTGATCCTTACGGGAGGATAGATTTTGGGGACTTCCTTTGTTAGCATCGTATCCGCCTGGTGTTGATCCTTATGGAATGATAGATTTTGGGGGGTTCATTTGTCAACACCATATCTGCCTGGTGTTGATCTTTATGGGAGTATAGATTTTGGGGAGTTCCTTTGTCAGCATTGTATGTGTCTGGTGTTGATCCTTATGGAAGGATAGATCTTGGGAGGTTCCTTTCGATGAGCTTCTACGTTCTAATTCGAGGAGCCTAAATTTTGTCTATCACCAAATATCTTACAAGCAAACGAAAAGGATGTTGAACCGATAATCAGGTGAGGTGTGTAGCACTCATGTGCTATTTTGTTTGAATGTCGTTGAGGCAAACAAAATTCTCATTAGCTTCGTAACATAAATTCACATAGTATCACTTAATACATTTAAACGGGTTTTTTTTTCAAAATTGGTCATTTATCATGGCCTCGTTACGAAAATAGTCATTTATTGAGCCTTAGTCCAATTTTGGTCCTTTATCATATTTTTGGTCCAATTTTGGTCATCGGACCAAAATTTCTGCCAAATTTGGGGATTTTGACCATTTGTAGGCAATTTTGACCAATTTTGACCCTTTTTTTTCTTTTTTGCATTTGCACACCAAAACATATATATATATATATATATATATATATTTAACAATTTATAAGAGTTATAAAATTATAAAAGACAAAAAATACATTTTAAAAAAATTAATTCATCATCTTCATATATATATATATATAAACAATTTTCTTATATCTTTAACCATTTATAAAACTTATAAAAATTATAACAAAAAAAAAACAAATACATTTAAAAAAATTACTTCATCATCTACATATATATATATATATAAACTTTTTTATATCTTTAACAATTTATTAAATTTATAAAAAGTATAAAAAACAAAAAAAATTAAAACAATGAATTCATCACCTTCATATATATATATATATATATATATATATAATCACACAATTTATTTTTATATCTTTAAAGATTTATAAAAGTTATTAAAATTATAAAAAAACCAAAAAATAAAAAGAAATAATTTTTAAAATAAAATTAATTCATCATCTTCCTATATATATATAATTTATTTATATCTTTAACAATTCATAAAATTTATAAAATTATAAAAAAAAAACAAAAAAATATATTGTAAAATAAATGAAACAATAATAATCATCTTCATTAGCGGTGGTGGTAGCGGGAATTTGGGGAAGGGGTGGGAGGATTACGGGAAGGGGTGGTGAAGAGGACTTTTGTTTTTCTTTCAGTGTACTTTTTTTTGATAATTTTTATAACTTTTATAAATTGTTATGGATATAAAAATAAATTATATATATATATATATGAAGGTGATGAATTAATTTTTATAATTTTATAAATTTAATAAATTGTTAAAAATAAAAAAATAAATTGTATATATATATTTAGATGATGAATTAATTTTTTTTATTTGTTATAATTTTATAACTTTTATAATGGTTAAATATATAAACAAAATTGTATATATATATATATATATATTTATATGAAGATGATGAATTGTTTTTTTTTTAAATGCATTTTTTAAATTTTTTATAATTTTATAACTTTTATAAATTGTTAAAGATATTAAAAAGTTTATATATATATATATATGTGTGTGTGTGTGTGTGTGTGTTTTGGGATGCAAAGTGCAATTTATTTTGGGGTGCAAATGCAAAAAGAAAAAAAAGAAGGTCCAAATTGGTCAAAATTGTCTAAAAAGGGTCAAAATCGGTCAAAATCCCCAAATTCGGCAGAAATTTTGGTCAGAGGACGAAAACTGGACCAAAAAACACGATAAATGACCAAAATTGGACTAAGACTCAATAAAGGACTATTTTCGTAACGAAGCCACGATAAAGAACTAATTTTTAAAAAAAAAATCCATTTAACCAAAACATATCAATTTAATCTATTCATATTAACGTATCATCAAAGATCGTCTTAGGCCCCCTTCTTTTTTTTCTATATATTTGCCTATGACGAGCAATTCACTTGTTGTACAATTGCATCAAGTCGACCTTTCATGTGATAGACCAATTTAAGATTATTTTTGCTTCTTAATATAGTGTCTTATGTCTAATATGTATTTAGACAAAATAAACAAATCACGCATCTTTCAGTTACACATATATTTTGACATTAATGTTTTATTAGGATCTCCAACAGGGTAGTGTTTGGTTCTCAAACAGTTATTGATTACGAGACTTATGTCAACTCATAAATTTTGATTTCTGTATGATCAATTATAGGTCATTGTTATAGGTTTAGGGTTTTAAGTTTTCATGTTAACCGTTTCAGTGACGACTGCGAGTTCCTACGTTGTGCTTCGAAGGGCGTCGACTACCTTATTACTGATAGAATAATAATAATCAGATCTTTGGTGAACATGTCACTTCGTGCTATTGTGGTATATTGGTTTTAAGAACTTTTTCATTGAACAAATTGTACGCTTTGGAGTTAATTTCTTATTAATTATTGAATTCAATAAAACTATTTTTCTCCAAAATGGATTCACATAAAATTAGCTCTTCAACGGGAAAAATATTTTCCTTTGGAATCAAATCTTCAAAAGTTTCATTAGTAGAATGCAATACTGAAATTGTTGGATCAGGATTGATACAACTTTCAAAACTCAAGTTAAGCTAGTGTTACCTTAACTTGATCTTAAACAATCTTCTTGATAGCGTATAATGTGCAGCGAAATTAAAGAACACGATAAATTTTTAATAGTTTATTATAAATAATCAACCATCTAGCCTTACCGCAAAATAACCACGCAGGTTTTAACAAAGACGTTCCTCACCACAAAATCTCTCTCGCTCTTTTGTAGATCGGACTCAGGAAAGTAGACAAGAATTTTCTCCTTAAATCTAATCTTATACTTAACTCGAAAATTCACAAACTTTGCAAAGCAAGAAATCGCAACAATACTTAATATATAACTCTAGGATAAATTAGCTCTATTGTTTCTTGTGAATCTTGATGTACTTCACACCCTATATATAGGTTTCTTCAAACTTAATCTCCAAGGTGTGTTGTACACAGATTTGGTAACTTATGTTATTTCCTAGTTGAACTCTTCTTTCCTTCTTGAACTTGATCTCCTTCTTGAATAATAGTTTCCTTTATTAGATTGAGTTCTAATAAGGAATTACTCATTTTTCAATTCAGAGTTGATCTTGGAAAGATTCCTAGAACTCCGAAACTTTCCATCTTTGAAAGCGTGTGCGTTGACCATTCTTCTCCTCTTGAATTATGGAAACTTCAACTTAGGAAACTTGTAATGCTCTTCCTTACGATTAAGAGATGCTCATGGACATAAACAAAGACAACTAAAATTGTGGAACTTGATTAATAGTTGAATAAAGGCAAAACTATAATAAAGCAGTTAAAGACAGATTGACAGAATATTCTCTGGTTTCAATGTTGTCATGTGGATGTTGGCTCAACATCCATTCAATATTTAATCCAGAACATATTCTCGAATTTTGGAACAATGTTTCAGGTTAAGGATGTTTCTGATTTCAATGTTGTCCTCTGGATGTTGGCACAATATCCATCAAACATTGTTTATAGAACATCTTACACTTTCAAATATAATTAGAGGTGTCTTTAAATTTTGGAATCTTCGATTCTCTGCAAACCATGTGCTTAGGATGTAACAAACTTTCAAGTGGGCTTTTTCTCTGTTTGATAGGACTTTAAGTGGCTTTTCGTGCATCCTGACAGCCATTTTTCGAGGAATTGTTACTAATAAATAATAATATCCATAAAACGTATTGGTATTACGAATCGTCTCGCTCACTTTCTCCAATATCCATCTTTGCAATGTGGTCGGCAAGCATGTTTGCCTCCCGTGAGATCCACTTAATCTCTAGCTCCCAAGACATCATTAAGAATTATCGGCACTGAAAACAATAACAACATAAGTATTTAATGAAGAAATTCTAATATAACAAAACAACGGAGATCCGAGAGAATATACTAGGTAAAAAACTATCATAACTACACAATTTTCACTCACTTGAAAGATCTCAACAAAGACTTTGTGAGTTACACCCCACAAGTATATGAAATTAATGCCGGATAATTATGTTATAATATTGGTGAAGATTATTGTATATCTTTAGTTGGTATAGGTAGTAGTGTATCAGTGCAATAGTATAATATTGCAGTAGTACTATTGTGCAATAATAGGATAATAGTAGTAAGTGCAATAATATTATAAGCACTGCTGTAATAGTGCAATAGTTTAGATGAATTCTTCACTATTTGACATGCCTAGCATTGTATATATACAAACGTGATTATTTTGAGAAAACCAATCAGAGAAAATTATTCTTTCATGGTATCGAGCCCCATTTTTTCTAAATGACCAATACTGATTCTCCATCCTCCTCCATCACTACTACCACCACGGTGCCAAAACCAATGGCTAGCCCCTCAAAATATTTTCTGGCATTAATCGTAACTAAGGTGAAAAACTTCATTCCCATCACGTTAGATAATGAATCCGGTCAATATACTTCCTATCAGAACTTTTCAAAATACACGTCCGGGCCTTCCTTGTTCTCAATCATATAATTCCACTCATACATTCGCCCTCCTCTAATACTGCGGATTCTGATGATGGTATGTGGGATCGACTGGACGCCATCGTCCTTCAGTGGATTTATGGCACTATTTCTAATGACCTACTCCACACCATCATTGTATCGAACGCCACCGCATTGGGCGCGGGGAATAGTTTGGCGAAACTATTTCAGAACAATAAGCATTCTCGCGCGGTTCATCTCGAAAATCAGTTTTCTCACACTGTCTTGGATAATTTTTCTTTCGTTGCCGCCTAGTGCAAAAAACTAAAGATGCTCGTCGATCAACTTACTAATGTAGGCTCTCCCGTCTCCAATTAGCGACTTGTTCTACAACTTGTCATCGGCCTTTCCGATGTCTATAGAGGAATCGCAACTTTCATTCAACAAAGCAAACCACTAGCCCTATTTTTGAAGGCACGTTCAATGCTCTCTCTGGAGGAAACGAGTATCATCAAACGCGCCTCACGCTGGGCTACCTCGACCCTTCTCACGACCTCCTCCCATCCTTCGTTCGGATGGCACCGCATCTCACACTCCGCCAGCGAGTTCTCCTTAATACTCTTGCAACAACAACAACAACATCTCCACAACTCCAACGGTCGTGGTCGTGGTACGTGTAACAATGGTCGCGGTTGCGGGTGGTGCAATCCAGGCCGCCGCATGTCACAACAACGATATGGTCACATCCTGCATGGTATTATCATCCTTGGTCCGCCTACTCCCCGCAACCATGGACCGCTTTTCCATCCCTCATATTCGTCCAAACCATGTACTCTACGTCCCTCACAATCGAGTCGCCAAACAGGTATTTTGGGTCCACACCCTCAACATTCTTATCACGTCCACTGTGTTCCTTCGGCGTATCGTTATGCTCTGACCGATATTAAGGCCTTCATGCACACTCTCTCGCTCGATCCTTCCAACGATAATTGGTACATGGACACGAGTGCAACTTCTCACATGACCGCCAATCTAGGTATCATCTCGTCTTACTTTAATTCGATGATCAATAATAATATTATCATTGGCAGTGGCCATGCTATTCCTATTAGTGGTTCGGGTTCTGCAATTTTATTACCCCCCCCCCCCCCACCCCCCTCTCTTACCAACGTCCTATACGCCTCTCAATTAATTAAAATTTCATCTTCGGACGGGAATGCGTCTTATGAGATGCAATAGCGTGGGTGATTTATATCCTCTTCATCGTTTATGTACTCCTCGTACGTCTGTACCCTCTTCCTTCGTAGCTCTCTCTCCCGACCTTTGGCACGCACGCTTGGGTCATCTCGGGGCCTCCATTCTTGCACCTCTCAAGCATAATAATTTTATTCAATGTAATAAACAAAGTCCGTCTAGTTTTTGTTCGTCATGTCCTTTAGGGAAGCACATTAAACTTCCTTTTTTTTGCATCTCTTTGTGTTACGTATTTTCCTTTCGATATAATCCATAGCGATTTGTGGACTTCTACTGTGCTGAGTTTGAATGGTCATAAATATTATCTTTTGTTTCTGGATAGTTATTCGGATTTTTTGTGTACATATCCTATTGCAAACAAGTCACAAGTTTATTCTATTTTTTATCATTTCGTACTCATGTTCTTAATCAATTTGAGCGTGATATCAAAAAAAAAAATATCAATGTGTTGAGAGACGTGAATACGATAATGCACTATTTTGAACATTTTGTGACTTAAATTGTATGAATTTTAAATTATCATGTCCTCATACTTCCTCACAAAATGGGGAATCCGAGCGCAAAATTCGTACCATAAACGATATAATCGGAACCCTCCTCGCACATGCCTCGGTCCCCCCACATTTTTGCATCATGCCTTACAAATGGCCACTTACCTTCACAACATCCTTCCCCACAAACGCCTCATCACTTGCGTCTTCTTGGGTTATCCTTGCCATCATGGCGGTTATAAATGTTACGATCTCTCATGCCATAAAATAATCATTAGTCATCACGTGGTATTTGATGAATCTCGGTTCCCCTTTGCCTCTATCCCGAATTCGATGCCGCACTCTTATCAATTCCTCAACTACGACATCCTCCCCCTTCTACAACACCAACTCCTTGGCTCACCTTTGCCGCAAAATCCAGCACCGCCACATACAAGCACCCCTCCAGTTGTTACCTCATCTGCCGCACCTTCCATATCGGCCTCACGCCAACATACTCCATCTTCAACAATCCGTGAAGTATATTTATATCCTCCCCCTATGCCGCCATCACCACAAATGTGGACTTGCAACAAGCACGACATCTTTCGGCCAAAACAAGTCTTCACTCTTCACTCCCCCACTATTTCCCTTATTCCCCATAATCCATTGGCTGCTTTATCCGATCACAACTGAAAATTGGCCATGAAAGAAGAATTTGATATTCTTATTAAAACTAAGACGTGAAAACTGGTCCCCCGTCCTTATGATGTTAATGTCATTCGTTCTATGTGGATATTTTGTCATAAGACTAACTGTAACGTCCCAAACCAGGAATCCTGCTCAGCTCAAAGCGCCACCTCTACAAAATTCATTAGAGAACACGTTGTTTTTCTTTTGAAAGTTACAGCTAACCCAAAACAACGTAGAGCGGGAGATAGTACCCAAAACAGTTACATTTCAACATCTTTAACTGTTAATTACCTTCTACTAATATTCGGCTGGGCTTGTCCCATATAATGAACTATAAGCTTCCTTTGTAAATCTGGAATAAAAACATAGAAATATCTTTATTAGTCAAAATGACTCAGTGAGATTTAATGCGTGAGGATTTTCCATAAAAATATATTTCCATAAAACATGATTGCACAAGAATGATTCACGAAGTTTCTGATTTCATTTTGTAAACACATTTTCATTCCAAATCATAACACGTATTAGATCAGTCATGCCACGATTATGATTTCCTTATGACTCTCATTTGGCTTATGCCTCCGTCAATAGTCGGGTGCGACCCGGAGACAAGACGGCGTGCATAGGTACACTCCAAACTCTGATTCATCGCTGAAACACTTCGTCCGAACTTTGAATAGATTTTTCAAGCGGCGTTGTACGCTGAAGTCAGCAACTGGTAGCCCAATGCTACCCAGGTGAATTTCACGCGTCCAAGTCAGGGCCCAATAAGAACGACCAACTAGCTAGGTTGGCCTCAAGATTCAATCATGACTAATTCATGTACAATATTGACATTATTTAAAAGAGGAAGCTCAATACGTGGATTGGATATCCACCAACGCAATTTTAACAATATCAAGCAAGTTCACGAGATTCTATATAGAAATCATGTCATGTGTTCAAGTAATTGAGCATTCCTTCAGTAAACAAGCTTTTCAAGAGTAATTTTCGGAAATATCTTGCATGCGTATTTCGTAAAACAAATATTTTGATGCATAATTGGTATAATTTTCATTCCACCGAAAAATCATATAATTGTAATCTCACTTTAGCTCGACATGTATCGCTCCTTAGGTTCTAGCGTCTTTGCGTCTTCACCAAAACACATTTCTCGGCCGCCTATGGCAACTACAAGAAAAAGGGGTCATTAGGGACTGTCTGGGCGGTCCCTAATGACCCCCCTGCGGTCGCTATTGGCCAATAGCGACTGTCTAGCGGTCGCTATTCTGCGTTCGCTATTGACAGTGGTCGCTTGCCAATAGCGACCGTTAAGCAGTCCCTATTGAGGTCATTAGGGACCGCACAATAGCGACTGTCAATCGGTCCCTAATGACCTCAATAGGGACCGCAATATAGCGACTGCTTAACGGTCGCTATACTTTTGAAAAATAGGGACCGTCTAGGCGGTCCCTAATGTAGAACATTAGGGACCGCCCAGACGGTCCCTAAGTTTTACAATAGGGACCGCTCAGACAGTCCCTAATTTCTACATTAGGGACGGCCCAGACGGTCCCTAATTTTTACAATAGGGACCGCTCAGACGGTCCCTAATTTCTACAATAGGGACCGTCTGAGCGGTCCCTATTTTATTTCAGAAAGTAGCAACCGTTTGACAATCGCTACATTTTGAAAACAAATAGGGACCGTTAGACGGTCCCTAATTTTGCAATAGGGACCGTTTAACAGTCCCTACTAATATTCGTAGAATTTCTATGAATATTAGTAGGGACCGTCGAATTGTCCCTAATATCAAATATAGGGACCGTTTGACGGTCCCTAATATCAAAAACAGGGACCGTTAAGCGGTCCCTAATGACCTTCAGAAAAAATAAAAAAAATACAATTATATTCCGGATTAAATCCGGAATATAATTGTTTTTTTTTGTAAAGTTGTAATTTTAACAAGATCAAAACAATAAAATGATGAATAAAAAGTTAATATAATGACAATTGATATGAAAGAATAAAAGAATGTGAAAAGATAAATAAAATGAGTAATAATATAAAATGAATGAAATAAAAAACATGAATGAAATCAAAAGTGAAGAATAGTAAATGAATATCCAAAATAAAGAAAGTAGAAGAAAAAAAGATTGTATTGGTGAAAAAAAGAAAATGAAGATCCAAAATAAAGAAAGTGAAAGAAAATAAAATGAAGAAAAGATTGTGTTGGTGAAAAGAAGAAAAGTTTTTGTGTTGGTGAAAAGAAGAAAAAAAGGATAGTGTTTTTGTGTTGGTGAAAAGAAGAAAAGAAGATAGTGTTTTTTGAAGATAGTTAAATGGGTGTAAGAGTGGTGAGGTTATATATATATATGATGGGATTCAATTGGTTTTTGTCCGTTGGATGATTTTAGATGATCGACGGTTTGAGATGGCGATCCGTGTTAAAGACATGATGGGGTACTTATGACCGTAGATTAGGATTTCATCGACGGTTAAGAATTGATTTGGTGAAATTCAAATTTCTCCCTCACTTCCGCCAAAAAATTTTGCCAAAAATTCAAAATTTACGATTTTAGTGACCGTTTAACGGTCCCTACTAATATTCATACTTTTGATGTATGAATATTAGTAGGGACTGTCAAGCGGTCCCTAAATTAACAATAGGGACTGCCAATAGGTCCCTAATTGGACAATAAGGACCGTTTGGCAGTCCCTAATAATATTCATACTTTAAAATCGATTTTGTTTTATTAATGTTGTTTTGTTTGTGATTGTAAGCAACCAAACTCATTGTACTATGTAAATTGAAGTAATAAATGATTGCAAAACCAACCTTATAGTAGATTAGTTGTGAAATAATAGATTAATTGAGATCGATCGAGTTATTAACGTTCAAGATATATTTCACAAATGTACAACTAATTAATTATCATTAGTTAGTTGTAATTGTTATCCGTGTTTATGATTTACTTCACAAACGTTAGCATAAATACTATTATGAGGCATAATCATTAGATCAAGTATTCATTAATTATATGTATATATGTAGATCGAATTAATTTGTCATTATGTCATTCGTCGTACAAAACAGTAGGAGAATCTTCAAAGCGGCCCGTTCTCCTTGTATAATGTTTGGATATACAATGTGCCGTTGTACTTATTGGTATTTTAACTAGTCCAATGGTTATTATGAACTAAACATACAACGCGGCACCTCGAACCATCGAAAAATTCATACTTTTGATGTATGAATATTAGTAGGGACTGCCAAGCGGTCCCTAAATTAACAATAGGGACTGTCAAGCGGTCCCTAATAGGACAATAGGGACCGTTTGGCAGTCCCTATTGTAAAATTAGGGACCGTATGACAGTCCATACTAATATTCATACTTTAAAATCGATTTTTTTATTGATGTTGTTGTGTTTGTGATTGTAAGCAACCAGACTCATTGTACTATGTAAATTGAAGTAATAAATGATTGCAAAACCAACCTTATAGTAGATTAGTTGTGAAATAATAGATTAATTGAGATCGATCGAGTTATTAACGTTCAAGATATATTTCACAAATGTACAACTAATTAATTATCATTAGTTAGTTGTAATTGTTATCCGTGTTTATGATTTACTTCACAAACATTAGCATAAATACGATTATGAGGCATAATCATTAGATCAAGTATTCATTAATTAAACGTATATATGTAGATCGAATTAATTTGTCATTATGTCATTTGTCGTACAAAACAGTAGGAGAATCTTCAAAGCGGCTCGTTCTCCTTGTATAATGTTTGGATATACAATGTGTCGTTGTACTTATTGGTATTTTAATTATTCCAATGGTTATTATGAACAAAACATACAACACGGCACCTCCAACCATCGAAAAATTCATAATTTTGATGTATGAATATTAGTAGGAACTGCCAAGCGGTCCCTAATTTTACAATAGGGACTGCCAAGCGGTTCCTATTGTCAAATTAGGGCCGTTAAGCGGTCCCTACTAATATTCATACTTAAAAATCGATTTGTTTTTATTGATGTTGTTGTGTTTGTGATTGTAAGCAACCAAACTCATTGTAATATGTAAATTGAAGTAATAAATGATTGCAAAACCGACCTTATAGTAGATTAGTTGTGAAATAATAGATTAATTGAGATCGATCGAGTTATTAACGTTCAAGATATATTTCACAAATGTACAACTAATTATCATTAGTTAGTTGTAATTGTTATTCGTGTTTATGATTTACTTCACAAACGTTAGTATAGATACGATTATGAGGCATAATCATTAGATCAAGTATTCATTAATTATACGTATATATGTAGATCGAATTAATTTGTCATTATGTCATTCGTCGTACAAAACAGTAGGAGAATCTTCAAAGCGGCTCCTTCTCCTTGTATACTGTTTTGATATACAATGTGTCGTTGTACTTATTGTTATTTTAACTATTCCAATGGTTATTATGAACTAAACATACAACGCGGCACCTCGAACCATCGAAAAATTCATAATTTTGATGTATGAATATTAGTAGAGACTGCCAAGCGGTCCATAATTTTACAATAGGGACTTCCAAGCGGTCCCTAATTCAAATTAGGGACCGCTTAACGGTCCCTATTGTCAAATTAAGGACCGTTAAGCAGTCCCTAATTTGACATTAGGGACCATTTAACGGTCCCTACTAATATTTATACTTAAAAATCGATTTTTTTTATTGATGTTGTTGTGTTTGTGATTGTAAGCAACCAAACTCATTGTAATATGTAAATTGAAGTAATAAATGATTGCAAAACCAACCTTATAGTAGATTAGTTGTGAAATAATAGATTAATTGAGATCGGTCGAGTTATTAACGTTCAAGATATATTTCATAAATGTACAACTAATTATCATTAATTAGTTGTAATTGTTATCCGTGTTTATGATTTACTTCACAAACGTTAGCATAGATACGATTATGAGGCATAATCATTAGATCAAGTATTCTTTAATTATACTTATATATGTAGATCGAATTAATTTGTCATTATGTCATTCGTCGTACAAAACAGTAGGAGAATCTTCAAAGCGGCCCGTTCTCCTTGTATAATGTTTAGGTATACAATGTGTCGTTGTACTTATTGTTATTTTAACTATTCCAAAGGTTATTATGAACTAAACATACAACGCGGCACCTCGAACCATCGAAAAATTCATAATTTTGATGTATAAATATTAGTAGGGACTGCCAAGCGGTCCCTAATTTTACAATAGGGACTGCCAAGCGGTCCTTAATTCAAATTAGGGACCGCTATTGTCCCCAGTAATTTTTAAATCAGTAGCGCCTGCTAAGCAGTCGTTGTTGTCTTCAGCAGTCGCTGAAGACAAGCGACTGCTTGGCAGTCGCTAATGGGCGGTCCCTAATGACCGCCCATTCTTGTAGTGGGCAACGGCAAGTCCGTTTCAATATTAATCAATCTAGGAAGTTTCACGAAAGTCAGTCATCTTCTACCCCCATGTAACACCACTCTAATAATTAACCAATATACTTAATTGATAACTATGTTTAGAAGTCTTTACATAAGCATACATATTCATATATATATATATATATATATATATATTTACATGCGTGTGTATATGTGTTTATATATATGAGTGTATTATGTTTTACTTGGCCTTACCATGGATTTAACTTAACTATTTGATAATTACACTCTGCTTATAGTTCTAATTAAATGCGTAATTGTGTTCAGACGTTGTTCGCTGTTAACTATGAACAACTAGTCATGTTATCAATTTATCCTGCCAATTGCATCACGGAAATTAATCACATTCATCTGAATTGTTTAATGCAACACCAAAATTCATACTGTAGGTTAATTATCACTAATTAAAGGCTTAAGTTTCCATTTCTAGTCAAATTAATGCAACCACACTTTAACATCACCATACACCACTTTGAAAAATATATTTTCTACTTTTAAATGTCATGTACCCCTAAATATACCAAGAATCATGACGTGTTTGTTATCAGTAGTTAAGTTTTCAATAAAAGTACAATTAAACTTATCAATATGGTTCCTTTTTTCCTTTTTAATTACAATATGGTTCCTATTGAATATATTCCTTTTTAATTACAATATGGTTCCTATTAAATATATTCCTTAGTATTTAATTTTAGGATATTTTCTTATATTGTAGTAGGATATTTCCTTGTATTTAATATATATCTTTTATGATAATTCCTTGAATTTAGTTTAGGATATTTCCTCTTTTAAGAATAATGTACACTGTATAAATACCACAAGCTGTGATGAATAAAATCATTTACTCATAATTCTTATATGTATCGGAGCGTGTAAGAGTAAGGTACAAAAGTGTGTCAATAACACTTCGATACTCCTTGGCATCAGTAAAAGAGGAAGATGTAAGAGTCGAGGAGGTGGAGGCCATGGTTAGAGCAATGGGCTTGGCACCATCCATTTGAGCGGGAATATCAAAGATATACGTGTGTTGAGACTGGAACAACCCTTCACGACAACAGAAAACCTCAACACCAAGAGAATAGGACAACTCACCAAGGTCCTTAACCGCAAACTTAGAGCCCAGTTGCGCAATAAAGGGAGCAAGAAAATTCGAATTATTTTCCGTGACGATGATATCATCAACATATACCAAGACATAGATCAAATCTGAAACCTAAAAGTAAATGAAAAGAGAAGTATCAGACTTGGATTGCAAGAAGACAAGAGACTCGAGAGCAGAGCTCAATGCAAGATACCAAGCACGAGGAACATGCTTAAGGCCATAAAGCGACTTCTTAAGATGACAGACATAAGACGAAAAACTAGAGTATGAGAACCCTGGAGGTTAAGACATATAGACATCCTCAAGAAGATCACCATGCAAAAACACATTACTCATATGAAGTTGACGGAGGGGCCATGAGTGCATAACGACAAGAGAAATGACTGTACAAATCGTGATAGGCTTGACAATAGGACTGAACCTCTCCTTAAAGTCAACGTCCTCTCGTTGGTGAAAACCTTTAGCAACAAGACGAGCCTTGTACTTTTCAATAGTGCCATTAGGGTGACGCTTGATCCGAAAGACCCATTTGGAGCCAATCAATCGGACGAGGAACAAGGTGCCACGTACCATGCTTCATAAGAGTTGTATATTCCTCAGCCATAGCCGCACGCCAATTTGGATCCTTGAGAGCAGTGGTAAGCCAACTAACACCAGTCTCAGAAAGATAAGACCGTAAAGCCACAAATTCTCCTCCATTATCATAATAAAGATTCTTGACACTAAAACCAAATTGCGTCTCAACTACGCAACGAAATTGGCGAAACACTGGGAGAACCTGAGACTTGTGAGATAAAGGATAAAACCAACAATACTTGGAATAATGATCAACAAGTAATAATGGTTTCTATCAATAGAAAAACCGAACAAGGACCCCACACGTCCCCATATACATAAAGTAGAGGATGAACAAATTGCAAAGAACTCGTAGTAAATGGTAACTGAGTACTTTTATTTGAATAGCAAAAACGACAAATCGTAGCATTCTTAGAAGTTAAATTACATGGTAAATCAAACTTCTTAATAATCAAAGTGCTAATAACATCAGAAGGGTTGTCCTAAACGACAATGCCAAACATCATGATACGTCCTAACTCCCACAAAATGCCATAAGTGATGGGCGGGCTGAGGGAGGAACCGTCAGGTGATAAACTCCATTAGTGCAAGCTCCGCGCAACATCTTTGCCTTCGTAACCCAATCCTTAACAAAAAAACATGAATGGCTGCTCTTACGGAACTCAATTGCAGTGCACTTAAACGTGTACTTCGGTACTTGAAGGGTACCTTCTCGCATGGTCATCTATTATGTCGTGAGAACTCTGTCCGCCTTACTGCCTACTCGGATGCGGATTGGGGTGGTGATCACACCTCAGCGGTGTCAACTTCAGCCTATGTGGTGTTCCTTGGCTCGAATTCGATCTCGTGGTCTTCTCGTGGCCAGCGTGCGGTTTTGCGTTCCTTTACAGAGTTTGAGTACCGCGCCCTTGCCAACGTTGTTGGCGAGGTACGTTTGTTGCAATACTTGTTTCTGGAGTTTCATATTCTTGTCCCTACACCTCAGGTACTATGTGACAATTTGGGAGCTACACGTCTTCTCTTCATCTAGTGTTATATTCCCGCATGAAGCATATCTCTATTGATCTTCATTTCGTTCGTGATCTTGTCAACAAAGGTTTTCTTACCATCTCATATGTTAGCATTGTTGACCAACTTGCGGATTGGCTCACCAAACTGCTTCCTCGTGCGCGGTTTCAGCTTTTGTGTTCCGAAATTTCTGTTGCTGATAGGACGTCAATTTTGCGGGGGTGTATTAAATATATTCTTTAGTATATATCTTTAGGAAATTCCTTGTATTGTGGTTAGGATATTTTCTTTAATTTAATATATATATATTTTAGGATATACCTTGTATTTGGTTTAGAATGTTTCCTCTTTTACGAATTATGTACATTGTATAAATACCACAAGTTATGATGAACAAAATCATTTACTTATAATTCTTATAGTTCCCATGTTCTAAGTAGAAAATCAATAGCTTCATAT
Source organism: Linaria vulgaris (assembly GCA_948329865.1). Classification (NCBI taxonomy): domain Eukaryota; kingdom Viridiplantae; phylum Streptophyta; class Magnoliopsida; order Lamiales; family Plantaginaceae; genus Linaria; species Linaria vulgaris. The sequence continues at coordinate 17,860,511 of OX415250.1, read as the reverse complement.
TAATTGCGAGCTGAAGCCCGAATGTATTTCTCATTGTCCTCAATTAATCATCCATGTAATTAGTTAGCAATCATCACTCATGATCGGGTAAGTTCTTACATAAATGAAGTTATTTGTTGAAAATATGGAATAATGTTTGTACTTCTTAACAATTTATTTAGAGAAGTCCATTTAAACTCCAAGCCCTTTAGTTCTTACAAACTTAAAGCTTTGTATTACTTCATGAGCACCACATATTTAAGTTGATTTCTTTCACAAGTTAAAATCAATCATGGTGGCTGGAAAACTAATAATCCATGAAATAATTATAAGTAGTATAAGTTTTTCATTGCCAAGAAAGATGTGTAGAGGCTCAACCGTTAATCCCCTCTTCCTTTTTCCCATGAATATGTTATATTCTAAACACTTGTTTTGAGGGTGGATCCTCAAACTGATTATCGAAGGAAATAAAATTGGATAGAATCAGTTTAGTCATCATCATCTAAAATGAAGCACCTTAAAACTCCTTCCATCTGCCGCGTGTATGTCATGAGTTGGCTATGAAGAGGTACTAAAATTGACACAAGTGGCATATGAAGTGAGATTTCAACCAAGATCATATACTTTACCTGTAACTAAGGGAGAAGCCCAACTATTTACACTATCTTAATATTTATCCGGTTGTTACGAAAAGGTTTACCTCCAACTTAATACTTGGAGATAAGTATTAATAGTGTTTTGAATTTGTGTTGTTTAATATACAAATTTAAATATAATATAAATTAAATATGGGGCGTGACACTAACTCTCATGGTTCTTTTGAGCGCCATAAAGCTCATCTTGTTGGTGATGACAGGTCTCAACAGTTGGCGTGGATTGCTATGACACTTTTAGTTTCGTGGTGAAACTGGTTACCATTCGAACCGTTTTGAGTATAGCTCTAAGTAAGTCTTGGGAGATTCATCAGTTGGATGTCAAGAATGCTTTTTTACACGAACACTTGCATGAAACCGTATACATGCATTAACCATTGGGCTTTCGCGATGCCAACCACCTGGATCACGTATGTCTATTGAAAAATCTTTATACGGTCTTAAGCAAGCCCCTCGTGCTTGGTATCAGCGTTTTACTGATTTTGTTGCCATTATTGGATTTTATCATATTTGTTCCAACCACTCTCTCTTCTTTTATCATCATGGCAACGACACTGCATATCTATTATTATATGTAAACGATATTCCTTTGAGTGCCTCTTCGACTCAACTGCGTTTAACCATTATGTCACGACTTAGAGAGGATTTTTCTATGAAGGATTAGGCCCGCTGCATTATTTCTTGGGTATTTTTATCACTTGCACCGCCAATGGTCTATTTCTTTCCCAAAAGAATTATGCTATGGATATTATTGAGCGCTGGCATGTCTTCTTGCAAATAGAGCGCCACTCATGTTGACACGAAACCCAGATTATGAGACGTTGGCACGAGTGCTCCTTATTTTGATCTTACACATTTTCAAGTCTAGTCGATGCCCTCTAATATCTCACATTCACGCGCCCGGGTATAAGCAGTTTAGCAAGTTTTCCTCTGCATGCATGCACCACGTGATGAACGCATGCAATCCATTAAGCGCACCATCCATTATATTCAAGGAACCTTACATCTTAGTCTTCATTTATCGGCATCATCTACCTCTGGTCTCATCTCATACACTGATGCCGATTGGGGTGGGTGTCCCGACGCCCGTCTATCCACTTCCGAGTATTGTGTTTTCTTAAGCGACAATCTTATCTCGTGGTCCTCTAAGCGTCAACCAACCTTATCACAATCTAATGCTGAGGTCGAATACCGCGGCTATGTTAATGTCGTCGCTTAGTCTTATTGGCTTACCAATCTTCTCTTGGAACTTCACTGCCCCATTCTAAAAGCAACGGTTGTTTATTGTGATAACGACATTGCTATCTATCTCTATGAAAATTCGGTTCAGCATTAACGCACAAAGCACATTGAGATGGATATCCACTTTGTTCGTTGAAAGGTTGTTAGGGGTCATGTTCGTGTTCTTCATGTCGTATCTCGTTATCAAATTGTTGATATCTTCACCAAAGGTCTTTTGCGCGTTCTCTTCGACGAATTTTGGGATAGTCTCAATGTTTGTTCTCATCCCGTTTCGACTGCAGGGGTGTAATAGCAGATAATTATGTCATAATGTTGGTAAAGATTATTGTATATCTTTAATTGGTATAGGCAATAGTGTATTAGTGCAATAGTAGTATAATAGTAGTATAAGCATTAGTATAATAATGCAATAGTTTAGATGAAACTTTCACATAATTATTATGTTGATACATTCGAGTAATTAACCGTTTCACAATCAGTAAACTAGATTTTTTGTCATAACCTAGATTTTCCAACAAAATCAATCGACTAAAACTACGATCATGAGCAAACGAATAAATATACTCCTGAAAGATAAGTGGGTATAGGAAGTCGTGTTGTTGAAATCTATCTAGCTGTAAATATCTTTGAATTTCCTCCATTTGAAATTCGATTTGAATCAAAGGTACAATATTTTGGGGGTTATCAAAGCCTAACATTGTATATATACAGACTAATTGTTTTGAGAAAATCAATCACATAAAATTATTCTTCCAAAAATACTACATTGTAATATTAGAAAAAAATAGCTAAGCCGGTCCAATTTTCATATAACACTTTTATTTATTCGAGTACACTTCCCCAAAATTTTTAGTCAATCAACAAGTTGGTTGATTGGTGGTGGCCTGCCAATCACCACATTCATTGAGGAGGTTCTGCCAGTATTAAGGACAATTCAATTATTGTTATTAATACTCGACGTGGTTCAAATTATCACCTGTAATTTAGAAAAAGTAGTATAATTTTAATTATTGGTTGCACCATGTGTCACACCGACTCTCTTGTAAAGCGGTGATCTTTTACGTCTGTGTAGCACGTAATTCTCTACCTAGCAAACGTTCGTCAATCCTAACCCATACTACCAATCATTCATACGCCAACGAATAGTCTATTACACTACGACGTTAACTATACAATAGTTGCAACTTGTATTGGCAATCGAAAATTCAACAATACAATACCAAAATCATTAAACTATGATCACTACATAGAACACACAATACTAATTACCAAGTTTCAAATTAAAACGTTGGAACAACACCGTACGCGTTCTCCGCCATGAGAGAAGACGAAAACATCACCTGATCATCCACTTCATCGCCTTCCAACTCCGTATTCCTCTTCGCAAACCTCCCCTTAATCCTCGGCCTTGTCTCCGCATACGCCTTCCTCGAAGCGTACCTAATCGTCTTCTCAAATTTCCTGTTCTTCTTCTTCTCCCTGTACCTCATCACCCTCGCCTCCCTCTCCATTGCCGTCAACTGTGTCGGAACCTCAACCGAATTAACAGAAACATCGTTAAAACTCACGGTCAAATGATTGTGGTTATACTCTGAGCTCAAACCGTTGTACTGGCTCGGTACAACGCTGTCGGTAGTGCCATCATAGTGTTTGTGATCATCGTCGTGGAAGAGGGTGGCAGTAGTATTGGAATTGTAGTCGTTGAGGTCCAAATACTCGTCGCAAAAAGACGCCGCATTGTCATTGTCCTCCGTGGTGGTAAAGAAGCTGTCTTCATCTCCGTCGGGGCCGAATAAGAACCCGTTGATTTCGGCGGCAGAGGAGCCTACAGCGCCGCCGTAGGAGTTGTCGGGGATGGGGACACGGTGGTGGCGGTGGGCGAGGGAGTTGGCGGAGTGGATGTGGATGTCGCAGGCGGAGCAGAGGTACGCGGAGTCCGCGCGGCAGTAGACGGTGCACAGGGCGGAGTGACACGTGTCGCAAGTGCGATCCGTTTCGAATTTGAGCATTTTTTCAGTTTTCAGTTTTCTGTTGCTGTTTTTGTTTTTTTTTTTTTTTTTGGTTAGTAGCTCTATTTTCAGTTGAAGAGTAGTATGTAGTGAGGAGGAGTGAAGTAATAAAGAGAAAAGGAGTTGGGAGGAAGTGACACGTGCACAAAAGTTAGTGGGTGAGGGGAGTTTTAAAATAATATGTGGTTTGTATAAGTTGTGTAAGGAGGCTAGTGGGGACATAAGACTGAGATAATGTATTGATATGGTCTTTCTGATTTGGCTTTTTAAATCCTTGGATGCACCAACATTTCAAAATATCAGTCATGTTCGTGTCAAACACGTATCCGACATTGATACTCGTCCGACACGTATCAGACACGCCACGTGGCGTGTCTCAATTAAAATAAATAAATATTAATTCGACACCCGTGTCGGACACTTAAGATTGCCGTGTCCGACGAGTGTCCTACACATATTAAGGGTGTCTCCAACTTATTTTAAGCTTGTTCAAGAGAAATTGTATATTTTAATTTTTTATGTTATAAATTTTATTCAAAATAATATTATAAATTGTCAAATAAAAGATAAAACAGTTAGAAAACTGTTAAAACATAAATAACTAAGTAAAATGACTAAATGTGATTTGGTTTGAGTAGTATTTATATTTTTTAGTATTATTTTTAATTTATTTTGGTTCACCCGATAGTAGAATTTATGTGGGTGTTTTATTTGAACTTTGTTTTGGTTAATAAGTAATAACTAGTGAGTAATAAGTGATAATTTTATTTGAATTTATGTAGGTTATGAGTTTCTACTAGGGTTTAAAGAAATTAATTCTATAAGTTTATTAGTGATACTTAATATATTTTAATATTAAAAAAATATAGTCGTGTCCCAGTCGTATCGAGATTTTAAAAAATCCGTGTCACTGTGTCCATGTCCTGCCGTGTCCGTGTCCGTGCAACATAGTTGAAATCATATTAATTGGGGGAGCCAAGTTGCCATTTGTATACAAATTGTATAGTTCAAAAGAAGATCGATTACATTGGGCCAAATTGTGTGTTAGTATGAAACTTTGTTCTTATTCTTTGGTTGATGCAAAATGCACCTAATTTATGTGTACTGATTGATGGACTGAGCAAAAATATGATCGAGGTAATTGAGGTGAAGATAACACTGAACAACATAAAGTTTCAGAGCCTACATTAAGACGTTTTCAAATACAGAGAATTGGGTTCGACTCAACTTGATTTACGCTTGATCCGATGACTTGCATGAACACTGCTGGGATTACATGCTATAATACTAATACACATTCTATCAATTCGTGTTATTGTTAAAAACAACTTTCCAACATGAATCTCAAACAAGAAGCGCGTATGCAATTAGAATAATGAACAACGTGTTTCATTTTGTAATGATTTGATTTCGGTTTTGATTGGATAACGACACAGAAGTAAAATCGATGGACGTGGCTGCTACAACATCACTCGTACAGAACCTTGGAACAGATTGGTGAGTTGGGATGAGCCCGGAAAATAACTTTAGCCAACAATAACACACCAAGTAAGAAATATGTTTTTGAAGGGATCACTATTAATTTCAGCCACGAGTTTTTGACACAACGTAACTATAAATCAAAACTTTTGTAACAGTCTTAATCCTGATCACGTGGGAGTCTAGGCCCAATGAAAGGAACATGGTGTGATTTTGGAATGAAATTTAAAACATTACAAGTAAAAAGAATATCATTATTACAATAAAAAAAGGTAATGCTTGGATGCATTTTGGTTTACTTTTGGGTGTTATGATGAGAGAACTGCTTTGGTAAATTCATTAATTTTGGTGCAAAAGGAAAAAACGTGTTTAGACTAAATTTAGATATGTATTATTTAATAATATGTGGTGATTGTAGTGTGGTCAAATCAAGAAAATATGGAGGTTAATAGTCCTTTATCGTAGTATAGTATAACACAATAAAAAATATTTTGTCTACTTAGCTACGATTTACATAAGAATCGCAGTACAAACGGGCAATGGTCACCAGTTACGTAATCTAGTTCGTAGACTTTTAAGTATGAGAAAAAATGCACGTTTACATATATCTAAGTTTGTTGTTCAAAATGGCTAGTTACATGATTTTTCTGACAATCTGTTGGTTGGGGAATAGATAACTGTTCATAAAACAAGCAAAACAAAATTATGCATGACTTAAAAGCGCATTTCCAGCTTTAGGTTTCTTAGTTCATATTTTAGTTATTTAGTTAAACTAGTCGTTGAGTGATCAGAGCTTAATTAATCATTTAATTAGTTTAAGTATGGCTTAACGAATCCTTATAATCGAGTTGTATAAGAACAGATCAATACGCTCCTCCCTCGATCACTTTTTGTAATCTTCGAGTTTTACTTGCATTTGTTCATGACGAAATCTGATTTCATGATGGTATCATTCGATGGATGAACTAGATCTTGTCATTTCGCTGCGATGCTGCGTGCGTTTGTCATTTGCGCAACTCTTTTCTATTCTCTTAGTGTGATTTTTAGTCGTATCGGTATATTCTTCTTCAATCTATGCTAGTTGATTTTATTTGTGTTACTCAGACTACTCATGTGTTGAATTCCACTTCTTTTGGCTTTACTTCTTTGAGTAATGGTGTGAAAAACCTAAGCGAAGACTCTGGATCGGTCTACTTTTTAAGATCTCATGATTTCACAGGCAATTATGTTGTCATTGACAAAGTTAATGGTAGTAATTACATCTCTTGGCGTAAGATTATTCTTATGGCACTCACAATCAAGAATAAGTTCAAATTTGTTGATGGATCTTTACCCTATCATGCTGATTCTGATGAAACTACTAAAACTTGTTGGCTTTGGGCTGATACTTTGGTCTCCTCTTGATTGTTAAACTCTTACTTTTGAAGTCAAGCAAGCTCTCTTTTTCTGTAAAATTTCTCATGATATCTGGCATGATTTGGAGCAAAGATACTATAAAAACTGATGGTTCGAGGGTGTATCAACTCCAGAAAACTTTATCCACTATTTCTCAAGGAAATCAGTCTATTACTGAGTTTTATACTGCTTTTAGAAGTTCTTGGAATGAGTTTTCAAGTCAAATGCCTTTCATTAGTTGCTTATGTAGCTTATGTGTTTGTGATGTTAACAAGAAAATATTTGAACTAATGCAATCTAATTGTGTCATGAAGTTTCTTATGGGGTTTCATGAGTCTTATTCAGCTTTAAAGAGTCAGATACTCCTCATCAATCCCCCCCCCCCCCCCCCTCTCTACCTCAAGTATCATCTATGATACTTCAAGAGGAGAATCAGAGAGCCTTGACTACTACAAGTGCTTCTCTAAATTCCCTTGTTATGTTCACCAGATATAGACCTCCAAATGAAGGTGCTTATGGCAGAGGCATCCTCCTATGCACAACAATAACCAGGGCAACAACACTAGTCAAAAGTACTCCCCTACCACCCTTCTCCAAAGACAAGAAAAAGCTTACTTGCGCTCATTGCAAATTCAATGGTCATACCATTGACAAATGTTTTCAATTTATTGGTTACCCCCTTGGTTGGGAAGGGCCCAAGGGCAGAAGAGCCCCTCCTCAACACTCTGTTAACTATGCTGAATCTTCTGAACTAGACACTTCTCAGGAAGTTGTTGCTCCAGTCTCTTCCAGCAGCACTGATTAACATGCTCTGTTTGCTCAATTCTTGGCCTTTCAGCAATGTCTTACCAGAAACAAGTCCATTATTTCTCCTCCTCACTATGCTGCAACTGCAGTAACTGGTACCCCCTCTTGCTTTATCTACATTGTCTTACTATTATCATAACACTTCTAAGTGCATGGATCTTAGATACTGGAGCTACTATTATGATTCCCAATTCTTCTATGTTCATTTCCAGTCCTAAATTGATTAAAACCTTAGTCCATCTTCTAAATAACAACATTACACCTGCTACTCATATAGCGGATGTCAGATTATTCAACAACTATATTCTTAAAAATGTCCTCTATGTCCCTACTTTCACTTACAATCTACCATCTATCTCTAAACTCACCTAGGGCTCAAACCTGTCTTTGTGGTTTATGTCTTCTATATGTTTTGCAGGACAACCTCTACAAGAAGAGGATTGTTTCTGCTAATCTGATCAACAACTTATATGTAATAAGTCAAATATCTCTTGAAATTTTGTTATATCTACCTATGATCTTTGGCAAAAAATATATTCTGACTTCCCCAGAACTTCTGGTAGCACAGCCGAGATAACGACAGGTTCTCTGTCCCTACAGGGATGGTGTGAAAGAAGTTTTGAGAATTCAAGAGAAGGTCACGGCGAGACGAGCCGTTTATCATTACGATAGGTGTCAAGTGGAAGTGCAGTGATGTATGTGAACGTCATTGTTAAGGATTTTCAGACGAATCTATGGTTGGTCAAAGAACCTTGCATCCACTATGTTAGGTACCAAAAAAAAAACCGTTTTGGCTTTAAAAGGGACATCCGAGCTAGGACAAGAGTAGAAACTATCAATGTGATTACATAATTAGTAGGTGTGTTCAACTAATCAAAAGAAGTTCTGTTTTTAAACTAGGTATAAATAACTCATTTATTGGTATTCGGCCCCCTCAGTCACTACGAACGAGCCCGATCGGTGCAATGGGATGTGTCTATTTATCTATCTCCTGACTCGAAATGGAAGCAGGTTTGGCTATTGAGAACGAATTAAATCAGATTGTTCTATTTCTCAATCTTTTCGACCTTGCTTCCTTAGGAGCAAGTCAGAAAGATTGAGAAAATCAATCACTGGTGAAGGATTCCTCGAAAGAATCTATTTTTGGAGCGTAACAATGATTTGTATTCTCAAATCATATCAGAGGGGTTTGCATTTATTGTGGAAATTCTATTTTCAGTAAGATTCATATCTTCTATAGAAGGAAAAAAGATAGTCAAATCTCAGAATTTACGATCACTTCACTCTCTATTTCCCTTTTTAGATGATAATTTTTCAGATCACATATTATTTTGACCGAAGTGTATCTTGTCTTTACCACAAACTATTTTCCTTTCTTAACAATAATTGTGGTTTTGCCTATATTTGCGGGTTCCTTTATTTTCTTTCTTCCACATAGAGGCAATAAAGTAACCCGCTGGTATACTATATGTATACGTTTACTAGAACTTCTTCTATTGACTTATACATTTTGTTATCATTCCCAATTGGATGATTCATTGTTCCAATTAGTAGAGGATTATAACTGAATCGATTTTTCAATAGTACCTAGATTACTACTAAAAAAATATATAAAAGATCGTTTGGCCATGCGGGTTCTATGTAATAATTATGACCCATACCTTTAGCCAATTTCGCTCTTAAACAGAATCATTCAAATCAGGTTTTTTTTGTTATTGGATAGGTGAATTCTTATCCATCCATCCCTTGAAAGAACCAGACATGATAATTTTTTATCATCCGGCTCGAGCAACACTGAAAAGAACCAAACGAATCCATAAAACATTTATGTGTTAGCTATATCTACACATCAATTATATGAAATCATTCAATGAAAGAAAAATAGGATTCTTTTTCAAAATTGCAACAGTCCATTACAAAGAATTTGGTTCTCAACTCAGTCGTTGATTCTTCAACATCAGTCGGTTCGGACCTCTACTTAGTTTCACCCAAGCTTCATCTTGCTCATGGATAGATTACCTAGGTTCGGGTCCATAAGCAGTGTCAATTTCCCTAAGAAGACTCGTTTTCGCTACGGCTCCGGTGGGTTCCCTTAACCAAGCTAGTGCTTATGAGTCGTCGGCTCATTCTTCAACAGGCACGCGGTCAGAGTCCTGGCTCCTCCCCCTGCTTGGGAGCTTACGGTTTATTGTTCTATTTTCGACGATGAAGTAAGACCAAGCTCATGAGCTTCTTATCCTAGGTCAGAACAAGTTTATAAGATTCCCTTTTTTACGTCCCCATGCTTTACATCCGTCCTAGGGTATCATTTCTAATACATCGGCGGGGCACGCTCGAACACATTGAGTACATCATATACATGTATCATAAATCTTAACTGAGCGTGACATTGGATCTATACATTTTTTAACGTCATGAATTTTTGATCTAGTAAACTAACTTATAAATGAATCCTATAATTTAGATACCAGATGAATCAATGAGTGATCAGAATCAATGTACTTCTGAATTGTTCAGGAATAAGGCTAGAATACTTTGAATTTTTATGTTTTTGTAACCAGAATGGGAGCATGTAGGAATAATCAGAAAATAATAAAGACTACTCTTTTTTTGTTGATCATGCGACACCCGGATTTGAACTGGGGAAAAATGATTTGCAGTCCCCTGCCTTACCACTCGGCCATGCCGCCAAAATAATAGAAAATAGATGAATTCTTTTTCAGATTTACTTAATTTTTATTGTGCTTGCATTTTGACTCATGTGTCGGATGAACCAATTCCTCATTGAATTTTATTTTTTCATTAGAAGGGGCTCGCAAATGTTCTGCAGTACTTCCCGTGAATACTCCACCAGTATGAAAAGTTCTTAATGTTAATTGAGCACCTGGTTCTCCAATCAATTGACCTGCAATATATCCTGCTATGAACAAAATGCATTGTCTCTCTGACATTAGTATTCCTTCTTCAAATAAAGGGCATAATTTTGAGGTTTGTCACGTGTCTAAACAACACGAACTTCCCTTTACACTTAGCAGTACTAGATCTCTTGCATTGTTTGATCGCATACACTGTGATGTATGGGGATATTATAGAGTGATCTCCATAGAAGGATATAGATTCTTCTTGACTATTGTTGATGATTATTCAAGGGCCACATGGGGCACATGGACATAATTTTTTTAAAACCAAAGTCTGATGTCAAGAATTGCATTATTTAGTTTTATACACTCATTCAAAATCAATTTAACATCAGCATAAAAACCACAAGATCTGATAATGGTACTGAGTTTTTACTTCTTGATTTTTATAAAACCAAAGGCATAATGCATCAGACAAGTTGTGTGGAGACACCTTAGCAAAATGGTGTTGTTGAAAGAAAACATCAACATATTTTACAAGTGGCAAGGGCTTTGAGATCCCAATCCAATATATCTCTTAAGTTCTGGCCTTACTACATTGGTAGTTCTGTTTTTTCTCATCAACAGAGTTCCTTCAAGGGTTTTTAGACAATAAAACTCGTTTTAAACTCCTTTTAAAACGATCTTCAACAAACACACCCCCTCCCCCCCCCCCCCCCCCCCCCCGCGACTACAATAGTTTAAAATCTTTTGGTTACCTTTGCTATGCTTCTACATTATCTGCTAACATGTCTATTTTTGATGCTAGAGCCATCCAGTGTGTATTCATTGGATACCCTAGAGGAACAAAAGGTTACTAATGCTCAATCTTTTTACCCAATAAGCGTCTCATTTGCATGATTTAAGTATCTGTTTAATTATGCTTTTGAATACTTATGATAACATATTTACTTGTTTTAGTATTATTTCATGATTTCTTAAATATTCAAGGAGTCGAGACAAAACGAGGCAAAATAAGGCTAAAAATGGATGTTTTGGACAACAGTTGGTCAGAGACACTATTCTGGTATATTCAAGTGCTACAGGAGCGCTACGGCACCACAAAAAAGACAAAATACCAAATATAGCGCGATTGAAGAGAAGACACCAGGAAACCGCAAGGAGAAAATCAGAAAGTATGGCGATCATCACCGCGTCGCGCGGGTGGTGTGCGATTAGAGGGAAATTGGGCCGCAAGTCAGAAACCCAAAAACGCATCCCAGAGCATAGAAAAACTATAAATAGGGGGCTATGTTCAGCAGTTAGGGATACCACGCTCATAATTCTCAAAACCACTTTTCCACCACTTTCAAAGAGAAGAAACCTTGAGAGTTTTCACAAGAGGGAAAAACACCATCAAAGTCTTGTTCTAGATTAGTTGAGTCATTGTATGAGAAGATAATTAGTGAAGAAGATAGCAAAACGGAGTACGAAGAGGGTCAAGCAACAACGTTCCACCGGATCCTAAAAGCTTTTCTTTACCTTTGTACTTTATCAATGATATTTGACTCTTTGTTGATTGTTGAACTCATGACTATGAGGAGCTAACCTACTCGTTGTTTAAATTAGGGGAGTTACTCTGATGTTATGAATATATTTATTTTCTTTACTTGATGTGTGTTTAATGACCTTGAATATCTATATTGAATAGTTAATTATGATGTGTGACTAACCTTACTATAGCTGGGATAAAACGGAAGCACCTGAGTGGGGCCGCCAGGAGTGTAGAATGCTAAGGTATATATATATATATATATATATATATATATATATATATATATATATATATATATATATATATGTATAATATATAAGCGATTTGTGACTTTGGATTTGCGAAAGCAACTGTTCCATAACCCTTAGATCACGTAATATCAATCTTGACTATGTATGTTTTGTTAGCATGATTCAGATGAGTTAATTCAATTGCAGATTTGATATCTCTTCTAAAACAAATGACAACTGGGCTAATTCCATTAACACGGTAGAGATGTGGTTGGGATAGCTCCTACCATATGTCACAGATCCATTAGACATGCAAACATCAAATAACTATCAAGTATTGTACATAAATATAGGTGGTCTTTCTATGAACTACTAAATTAAGTCATTGTGAAACACGACCTCTAAACAATCTTTCTAGCCATTCACAACCTAAAAGCAATCAATCAATCATTCTAGTCCTAGTCTAGTTTAGTTTAGCATTAGTTAATCTCTCACCTTCCCAACATCCTTAGTTTGATAGTTTGCATTAGATTAGGTAGTTTAATTATTTTCTTGCATTTAAAAACCACAAAACCTAAAAAGATATTTGACCATTCTTGCATTCTTAGATTATTCCATTGCATTCTAGATTAAGCACTCTTATCATAAAAAGCATTCATATCATTCTTAGTTTAGAAATCATTTACAGCATTCATCATATTTGGCAAACACAAAAGAAAAGAAAGTGATGGTAATTAGTGTTTTTGCATTTAAGTGATTCATACATACAACCATCACTCCCTTGGGATACGATACTTAGTTTGTAACTATACATAACATTTTACTATTACTTGATTTGTGCACTTGCGACATAGGGGATGTAGGTGTAACAATTATGAGTCGAGATATATTATATTATATTTAGCCTGCACACGCTCCCATCACTACCAACAAGGTATTTTTATCTAAAAATGTCAAATTCTATCAAGATACCTTTCCTCTACACAAACAACTTATTTCTGATCCCCTTATCCCTAGACAAACCCCTTATCCCTAGACAGACACAAATATTTGCACAGATTCCTTCATTAACCCACAGGTACTCCAAGTGAACCTCATATGGTCTCTGCTCCTCTTGGCCAGTTTCTGCTAAGAGCACCTCAGGCTCAGTTGGAGATGCTATGTCTCAGATACCTAGCACACCTGAAATACAGCTTCATCAGGTAGCAGATAGTCAGCTCAGCATTGACACTACTTCACCAACAACAGTTCCTGCCTCAACTGCTCTTAGTAATCCTCTAGTAATTTTGTCTGAAGTTGCACACCCTCAACCCAAGAAAGTCAGCAAGAACCATAACCCCACCCTCTTATCTCAACATTTATGACTACACCTTTCCTTAATCACTCAGAAAATCCAACTTCTCTACCACTATTCAAACACCTAGCATATACTTATATCCCATTAAAGAATATCGATCCACTAACAATCTTGGACCTACTCACAAAGCTTTCACTACCTTTATCTCACTCATAACTGAACCAAAAACTTTTACACAAACTAGCAAGGTTCAAAAATCGAAAGATGTTATGCGAAAAAGAACTGCAAGCTCTGGAAAGAACCAATACTTGGGAATTAACTCAGCTTTCTCCAAATCAGCATACCATTGGTTGCAAATGGGTCTTCACGATCATGATCTTATTATATGAGACTGTTGAGAGATACAAAGCAAGGTTGGTAGCCAAGGGCTTCACTCAGGAAGAAGGTGTTGACTACTTTGATACTTTTTCACCAGTTGCCAAGCTCACTACTGTGAAGGTTCTTCTTGCAAGGGCTACTTCATAGAACTAGTTCCTTCACCAATTGGATGTCAATAATACTTTCTTCTATGGTGATCTGGAAGAGGAAATATACATGTCTCCACCTCCTGGCTATTCTGAGAAGGATAACAGCAGGGTTTGCCTACTAAAACAGAGTTTATATGGCCTAAAATAGGCCTCCAGACAATGGTTTAGTAAGCTTACAACCAGTCTTTATTTGTTACTCCGAGTTTATTTCTGATTCATCTATTTCTAATAAGAAGTGTGGTTTCTCTTTCTCTGCATTATGGATGACATAATCCTAGCAGGGAACAATATGCATGAAATATGTAGCATTAAATAACACCTTGATGAAAAACTCACTATTAAAGATCTTGGTACTTTAAAATACATCTTAGGTATTGAGGTTGCTAAATCTTCTAAAGGCATTAACCTATGTCAGAGAAAACACGCACTTGACATTCTAACTTAGACAAGTTATCTTGGTTGCAAACCATGCCACACTCATATGGATGCAAACAACAGGCTTCACTTTGATGATTCTCCACTTTAAAGTGATTCCTTCATTTACAGAAGATTGGTGGGAAGACTCTTATATATCGCTATTACTAGACCTCATATTAGCTACAGTATTCAATGTTTTTATCAACATGTATCTGAACCTACAAATAACCATCTAACTGTCATAGGGTCTTAAGATATTTGAAAAATGCTCTTGGTAAAGGCATCTTTTTCAATGCCCATTCTGATAACCACCTTGAAGCCTTATGTGATAGCGATTGGGCTGGTTGCCCATACACAAGAAGGAGTATTAGTGGTTTTGTAGTTTTTCTAGGTGGTTCTTTGGTATCCTGGAAGGCCAAAAAGCAGCAAATGGTGAGAAAATCTTCAACTGAGGTTGAGTACATGGTTATAGCTTCCACCACCTGTTAACTTTTGTGGCTGATTCAACTCTCGAAGGATCTCTATATTGCTCAACCAAAGATTTCCCTCTTGTTTACTGACAGCCAATGTGCCTTATGCATTGCAAACAATCCAGTAATCCATGAGACAACTAAACACATTTTGTAAGGGAAAGGTGCAACTCTAGTTCCTTAAAATCCTCAAGATTCCAGGAGATTAAGGTTGTTGATGTCCTCACAAAGACCTTGAGTCTTTCCCTCTTCAACAACATGACTTAACAACATGACTTTTAAGTTGCGCATGTCTGATATCTATGCTCATCTTGCGGGGGAAGGGGGGATTGAAATACATTGTTGCCAAACGCGTCTGGGTCGAAATGAGCCACAAAACACCTTGAGGCGTGCTTTTGAGGCGCTGCAATTATTAGGCGTGCGCTACTTGGCATAGAGCGCCGCTCTAAACGCAAAAACAAGCCGTTTTTACGCCTTTTGACTATTGGAGCATGAAATATTAAATGCCATTTCACTCAAACATTTAAACTTGGCCACCGCACTGTACTATCCTATAATTAAGGAGTGGCCTTAATTGGTAAAATAAATGAATGGTCTTAGCTGTAAATGATTCTTTTGAGGTTGAAAAGTCAAAAAGTGGAGCAAATGTATGAAATTTATCAATTTACTTTCTCTTTTTTTGTTTACTCATATCATTAAAATATTTCTTAAGTTAATGCATATCAATTTGAACAATTAACTGATTCTCTACTAAACAGTAGGTAAGCTTTCTTAATTTTGAATTTTATCGTCTATTTTTCTTCACGATTTTCGGTAATAGAAAACACAAAATAATACTAAAAAGTCTTCATTCAAAATATTTATTGCCTTTTCACTTTCAACATTCTTGTGACTACATGTTAGTGGTGTACGCGGGTGATAGTGGGCGGGTTTACCTAAAAATAATTATCCACCTACATCGCAGCGGGTGATATAATTCACAAACCATACGGTTGGTTTTTTTATCAAACCGTGCGGGTGTGGGTTTGACGGGTACAGGTGGTTTGCGGGTGATGGCGGGTTATACAATGGGAAAAAAATGGAGAAGTTTTTAAATCTACCCATTAAGTTGGGAAAAAAATTTGTTTTGTCCATTAATTTGGCTACCTCGCCATTTTTGTCCATTATTTTGGCAGTCCACCAAATTTGTCCATTATGTTGGTATTTTTAACCAATTTTGTCCAGGTTCCTAAACTGCGGTGGTTTCCGGCGGAATTAGCTGACGTGGCCACCGTTGACCACCCAGCCCTAATTTTGACCACAAAAAATAAAAAAAAAATTTACTCCACCTGGAATTGCCACGCTACGCCATTTCACATCTCTCTCCTTACACTCACGCTACTCAACTCAACTCACCCGTGAATTTCTCAAAAGATTAAGGATCAAAAAATAAATAACAATAATCCCAAAAAAGATGCATCCCGCCACCACTCCCCCGGCGGCGCCACCGCCTCCTCCCCGCGAAACACTCGACGAAATAACAGAGCTCCTCCGCCTCCTCCTCCACTCCACCCTCTCCATCACGTGCTTCACTTTCCGGTGGAAAATCCTCCGCACCAAACTCACTTCCCTCAACCACCTCCTCGCCGAAATCTCTGATTCCCCTCACTGGTCCGATAACCCCCTCCTCCTCCCCATCCTCCCCGCCCTACTCGCCACCCTCCGCTGTACCGAAACCCTAAGTCGCCACTCCTCCGACGGCGCCGGAAATTGCAGCAAACTCCTCATGCAATCCGACCTCGACATGGCTGTCGGTTGGCTCTCCAAGCAAATCTACGACCTCGACCTCCTCTTCCGCTCCGGCATCCTCCACCAGTCCACCGCCATTGTCCTCTTCCGCCCCGACGCCGCCAATTCCTCCAAAGAGGACCTCGCCTTCTTCATCAAGGACCTCTTCACCAGGCTCCAAGATCGGGGGGATCGAGTTCAAGCGGAAGGCTCTCGATTCCTTGATTCAGCTCCTCACGGAAGACGAGAAATCTGTTGTTGTTGTCGCGAATGAGGGGAATCTCCGCTGTTTGGTTTCCTTGATCGATCTCACCAACTTAATCGATCTCACCAGTATCCTCTTAAGTTGGTGGCAACTTAATAGATTTTTTTTTGTTTAAAATCGTGGCAATTCCAGGTGGTGGAGTAAAAAACAAAATTTTATTTTTTGTGGTCAAAATTAGGGCTGGGTGGTCAACGGTGGCCACGTCAGCTAATTCCGCCGGAAACCACCGCAGTTTAGGAACCTGGACAAAATTGGTTAAAGATACCAACATAATGGACAAATTTGGTGGACTGCCAAAATAATGGACAAAAATGGCGAGGTAGCCAACTTAATGGACAAAACAAATTTTTTTCCCCATTAAGTTTGCCCGTTTTCTAAATCTACCCAAAAGAATTTCGGGCTTCAGAAATACCCCGTAACTTAGGTATATCTTGTCAAAAATACCAATTTTCTCTTATTCGGGCTATTTCGTCCACGTGGCTGCCAACGCGATAAAGTGTCGTTTCAGGTGTAAAAACGTCGTGCCATGTCATTATATCCCATCCAAAAAAACGTTTTTCACTCAGTACCATCAAAATATAAATAAACCAACACTTATATAAAAACAAATTCCCCCAATAAGAGAAAATGGGTATTTTTGACAAGATATCCCTATATAGTTACGGGCTATTTCTGAAGCCCGAAATTCTTTTGGGTAGATTTAGAAAACGAGCAAACTTAATAGATAGATTTAAAAATACTTCCTACTAGTAATTTATCGCGTTGGCAACCACGTGGACGAAATAGCCCGAATAAGAGAAAATGGGTATTCTTTACAAGGTATACATATAGTTACGGGGTATTTCTGAAGCCCGAAATTCTTTTGGGTAGATTTGGAAAACGGGCAAACTTAATGGGTAGATTTAAGAATTCCTCCAAAAAAAATCATACATTTTAGTCCAAAAATAACAAATATACAACTTCTAAGTTCCCCAAAATATTAACAAAATGATAAAATCTAAAACATCAATTTAAGTTTCAAATAGTAAAGGCAAAACATAGTTTCAATAGCATCAAGCCATCAAGTTTCATTATAAAGCATTAAAATACTATATGTAACATCATAATTCCGCCTCTAAAGCCCAAATTACAGACAATTAGTTTTATTGGGGTTGTTTTTCTATTTTTCTTAAGCCTTAACAATATAAAATTATGATTTATAAGTAATAAAATGCTAAATTATTATTTTTTTAATAGTTATGCGGGCGGGTGGCAAATGCGGTCGAAACAATGTCTATACCCGCCACCCATCCGTTCTCCGTGCGGGTTACAAAAGGACCAACCGCGTGTAAGTTTATAAAAGAAAAACTCAGCGGGTGCATGCGGGTTTGCGCGGGCCGGGTAAATTTTTGCGGGTCACGGTTTTTTTGTTCACCCTACTATATGTTACTTCTTTTATTTAACACTAGGTAAATATATATGCTATAGGTAATAGGTTATTGTATTTAAGTTATTTTTAATATTTTCTCTAATTATTCTTATTTATTATTTGCATTTTATTTTTTTAAATTATTTAATTCTTTTAAAATATGAGAATCTACGGAGCTTACGCCTCGCTTCTAAGACCGTAAAATGCACCGCTTACGCTTTACGTTTTTAACAACATTGTTGAAATATACACAATAAAACAAGCAAAAAAAAAATTTATGACTCAAAAGCGCTTTTCCAGTTTACGTTTCTTAGTTCGTATTTTAATTATTTAGTTAAATTAGTCGTTGAGTGATTAGAAGCTTAATTAATTAGTTAATTAGTTTACGTACGGCTTAACCAATTCGTACAATTGAGTTATATAAGAACATATCAATACGCTCCTCCCTCGATCACTTTTTGTAATCTTTTTTTTTTTTTGATACGAGATCACTTTTTGTAATCTGAAATAGCCGTTTAGAGAGAAACAAATTCTCTCTCAATTTGCAATTTGTTCTTCGAGTTTTACTTGCATTTGTTTATGATGAAATCTGATTTCATGAATAACTAATACATTTTTTGTCCTAAAATACAAAAACAAACGTGAGTATCATACGTGATATATACATATGGTTATTACAAACAATATGTTGAAAGCATTAAAGAACTAAAGGATACGTTTAGAAATCATGATGATATAATTTGTTTTATTACTAAATTTGACAAGGTAACGGTGACAAGGTAATGGCAATTATTATTTTATGTATGTGACGACGCACGAAGTAGGATCTAATTAGATTATGCAGTGGTGACTAATGGAATTTGTTTATTATATCCTCCACATATGGTGAAAACTTAAGTGGTGCTTTAATAATACTTTAGATGAATGGAATTTAGTTGATAAAGTTCTACGTATTTCTCTTGACAATACAAGTAATAATTTGTATGCTATGAGTTTTTGTTTTTCAATTAAGTGACCAATACTTCAAGGAAAATTACTGCATATTTTACATTTATCTGTGAAAGATGAATTTTGTGTCATACATGAACCTATTCAATGAATTACAACTTGTTACTCCATATCAATGTTTTAAAAAGCGAAAGCGTAGGTGAGGCGTTTTATGTTCCAAAAAGCGAGGCGTAAGCCTTGAGGCACAAAACGTAAGCTTTATGGGTTTTGATATTAAGTATTATAAGAAAAGAAGTGTTGCTAAAAATATGAATATATAATATGAATATTATATAAATATGTTATAAGTATAATATAAATGCACTTTGGTCACACTATTATGCATATTCTAAATAAAACTACTGTGAAAATAGGTGTTGTGGCTTTTTTATTTTAACTTATGTTTAAAAAAAACCACATACTTTTTTGTCAATAAACAGAGTTTTTCAATATATAATTAGGCGTTAGTGAGAAATTCTTTCTTTTTTCAATATATAATTAGGCGTTAGTTTATTTCTCAAGGCGTAAAGCGCAAAAACCGTATTAAAAGTGTACGCCTTGGCAATAAGGCGTAAGCTTTATAACACTTAAGCTTTTGCATGAGCCTTGAGGCGTTTTCGAGTGAGCTTTGCTTCAAAGCGTGCTTTAAAGCGAGCCTCAAATAAGCTTTTTAAAACACTGCTCCATATTAAATTTTCTAATCATAGACTGCATGTTTATTATCAAATATGTTAGCATTTGGTTAGGCCTTAGAAAATTATTGATCTTGATACGCCACATATGTGGAATTTCACTTATAGGTTGTTAATAGAGGTGGTCCCTAATGGGTTGAGTGATGAACTTTTGTGATTCTCTTCAACGAGATGGTGCACCTATATGTTTGAAGTTGGACTTTATCCAATATTGTCCCATTTTAGCACTTTTGTAGAGGTTATGGAGGAAATGACATCACAATATAAGTTCCAAATCTTTTGCTTTGATATTGTTCAAATTGTTCAATTGCTTAACAAAGTAAGGTAACCTAGCCTTATATGGAAGAATCTGACGATGATAGTGATGTTGAAGAAACTGATCTACAAAGAGTAGTTTCAAAAAATAGAAAAAAATTGGTTGAAGTATTTTTGGAAAAGTATTTGACTTAAATATCTTAGCTACGTGCAACTATTGAGTGAGTACTATTAAGTTTCTTAATATGGGGCTTGATGAAGTAACGAAAAGGCTATAATACTTGTCATATTTCATGAACTATATGCAATATATTTTTGTGGGTGTGGTGAACTTGATACACAAAATGAATCAACAAGGTCAGGGTTTACACTGTATCTTCAAAATAACTTTAGGTGCCAAGAGTGCAAAGACAATTGGCATCGGAGGCCTTAATGAATTCAACCACTTTTAAAATAAGGCTCCAACAGATTTTGATGAAAACAAAAAATTAATATATTACAATGGCATTGCCCAAACAAACAAAATTATCCAGTTGTTGGTAGCATTGCTCGTGATCTACTTTCACCCAAGATGTACTAACCCGCTTCAGAGTCTACTTTTAGTTCAAGGCAAAACTTACGCTCGAAAACAGACTGATGATGCATAATCCGTCATGCCCTCGGACATGGGCGGAAAAAGGGTACCCTACAAAAATGACTAACGGTCTAGAAAAAGGGCACGCCCAGGTCACGACCAGCTATTATCCAGATAAGGGCATACAATCAGGAAATCGGAAAAGGTACCTCGGGTCACGACCAACAAAAAACCCCCCAAAGAGGGTATTCGGTCCAAACACCCGGAGAAGGTACCCCCGTGATTTGGTGAAATATCATTTGCTGACTTGACAGGCTGACAAAACACTCCATAGCATGCCGATTATAGGCTGCACTGGAACCAGCTTTGTCCTTAGCACACATGTACTCCAAGCGGCGCGGTGACGGGATGAATGGATCTTTGATGATTTCGGACTGGACTCGGGTTATCCCAAGTTGCCTACGTATCCCCTTGAGGGAATCAAGCCGAACGTAGTTCATTAGTGATAGGTTAAGTATATAATTGAGTATAATGGCATGTCGAGTATCTCGTGGATATCGAATGTGACGTCGAAGGTGATATTGGGGATGATATCGGAGGCCTTCTATGTCGGGGATGATGCCAGGTATAATATCGAGTGTGATGTCGATGATATATATCGGTGATACATATCGGGTGTTATACCGAGGATGATGTCGATGATATATAACGGTGATACATATCGGGTGCTATATCGAGGATGATGTCGGGGGTCTTCGATATAGAGTGAATAGTGTATCAGTATATCTAAAGCTTACCTTCATTAACGGAACTCGGGTATTTATAGACCTCGGAATGCAGGGACCGCACATGTGACATACATGTGAGCTGCACTATATCGAATATTACATTCGATATGTACATCGGGGCCATCCCCGACATAGACCAAATATGGACCTGGCCCATGGTCGGCCCGATACGGAAAATACTCATATTATATTTTCCCACGGTTTGGTAGTTATTATTGTAAATCATAATTCGTAAACTAAAATTAAGTTTGAATTATTGGTACCTCTTGTCCCGCCAGTTCAGATGACTGAGCTCGGATACGTGAATTCATTCAAAGATGTTGGTGGACCCCTAATGTAATTTACGTAGCATAGAGGTTCGCGTTTGAATTATCAAAAAATGTGCTTCTTGTTAGGTAACTTGTCTTTATTGGGAATTTCCTCCTCTTAGCGCATTCTCTAGGCATGAACGCCCGATGAGGCTTATCCACTTCTAGTTGCAGTCGTAGTGCTGTTTTCACAATAAGCGGCCGATGCCTTGTTGCGGGACCTTACCTTTGTATTTTTAGGTGATTGGTGTGCAATATACCGTATGATTCGGATATTTTCGTCCTCTTTGGGTTCTGTCCTCCGTATCTCGGTGGACGGAGAATTCATTATCCCGTAGAATTGTATATTTTTGCCCTTTTCGGGTTCTAGATATCTCGTAGGATTGTAGAGTATTGCCCTTTTCGGGTTCTCGATATCTTGTATGATTGTAGATATCTTTACCCGTAAGGGTATTCTCTGCCTTATCCCGTAAGATGGGGAATATTGAATTACTAGCTAAGCCCTCTGCGCATGAGGTTGCATAATCGAACAATGTTTCGAAATAATTTCGAAAGTGATGTTTATATCGAGTATTTTTGATATTGAGGTCGTGATGCCGAATTTCGATTTCGATATCACCAGCCATAAATGTGGAGTCAAAAGGCCCGATGTCTATAAATAGGCAATAAGACAGAAAAATCATTATCTTTTGGCGAATGCGTACATCTTTTGGTGCATTGTTACTCGATAAACACATTAAGATGTGCATTTTGAGTAACATGCCTATACTCGATGCAAATTACGATATGAAGGTGGATGCGATGCGTGGTCGCAAGACGGCTACATCAAATAGCGTGTGACCGAGGTGGTTGCTTGACCATTTTGTGAGATGGTTGATGGGCAAGAAGGCCCATAACATTATAGAGACAAATATGTCTTAGTAGGGATTAGTGTAGAACACGAGGAGGTTGTTCTCCGCACGAGGCCATCATGGCCCCAAAAGCGTTAATGTTAGAAACGAATTGGATCGTTTGGGGTTTTGTATGTGCAATGATGCATGTATTATTGTGGTCATAACTTGCGATTATGTATACAAGACTGTTTATGAAAAAATGTTTATTTTTACCAACCATGCGTTAGGTTGGCGGGTGACTGAGAGCCAAAAAAACTCAAGGTCGCATCTAAGTGCGTTTCTGCTACCTTTATAGGTAGATGTAGTTGGCATCGTATCACAAACTATTTGTTATACCTTGTGAGGTAGGATCTATGATAACTGGTTGAGTATGCCCTATGGCATGAATACTATGCACGGTTCGCTACATTGTACCATGAGAGGTAAATGGCTTGGATACCGCGCAAGGTATGTTTAGGTATACCTTAATTGGGTAGTTTCCTAGCTGACACTATTGTACAATGTAATTTCAAGCATGGTTACACCCCACAGATGGTTTTGAGTTAACACAAGCACAGAGTGTAGGTATGATAATACTGAGCCTGATGTCGTTGTCTAGATTCTATTGAAAAAAGAGTCTCATGTTGATTGGCGAATGGCGCTATGTTGCCTCTGCTATGGTTGTCTAATAACCTTTAGATACTCGTAATCTCTAATTTGCTATTTGTTTGAATATTTGATTCTTGTTTGAATTATAGCATTTGCCTCGAATTTTGTTATCGGCGCGTCATGTTAAACAGAGGACGTTAATCCCGCCTAAAAGGTATTGCGCTGATTATCCTTTAGATAGAAGATATCATTTTCTTGGGTAGACATTTGGTGTCATACATTGTAGGATAAATATGCCGGTTAAGGTGTTTGATGGCATATCTACATAGGATAGGAGATAAATCCACATGCTAAAATATTCTCTAAATTTCCCGCATGGAGGAGATATTTTTACCCGTAAGGATATTCTCTATGAGGTATCATTTATCGTTTGAGGTACTTTCTACCTTTTTTCGTAGGCGAATCGATTGATAGTAAAATGCTTGAAGTCAAGTAAGATTGCAGCAAGAGCAAAAATCATATGAAACATCATTTGGAAAAGTTAAAGCCCGTCATGGCAGACTAGAGGCTCCCAAGTCAATGTTTGTAAGTGACGGTTTACGTCCATAGCATTTATAGGTCCAATGAGATATGTCAACATTCTCTTCTATGTAACTTAAACATGCGCTTTGTCAATCTTAAAGAGGATAAGATAGGTAATGAGCGAGAAGTCAGCGTAATGAAGGCTTTCGGCTATAGTAATTATGAAAATGATGAATGCGATGATAGACGCAGAGAAGTTTCTTGACATTCTTAGGTATGCACCTAGCGCGTATTAGATCGCTTGCTTGCACTACTAAGGGGTGTAGGTTGGTCACCTTTTGAAAGAGTTGTATAGTTTACGCTGATGTATAGCATATTATGCTTCTTGGAATGATCTTTCGGCTAACACTTCTTTTGCTTTGGAGCGATTTTATTTGAACAGTGGTTGTTCATTTTGAACCTTGCATTATATATCTTATTGTCGCAGTGGTATTATTGAAGTTCTCATTAATGTTGAGAATTTACCGTTGGTGTCGGCTTCATTTAGAAATTGATAATACTTTAAAGAGTAAAGTCATATTGTACCATGTAGAGTGGATTGCTTTTGAATCGATTGACAAGTATGGATAAGATGTTAACCCTCATAATGGATATACATGTCGTAATCACTGCGACTGCAACATGTTTTTAGAATTTGGTCTTTTTCATGACTCGCGTCTCGCACGCGATAATGAGCGTGTTTCTCATTGTAATTTTAGTGTTAATACGGTGACGGATGTAATGCCACTGTCATAAAATTATGGTACGAATGATTTATTCATTTAATCATGTTATCACGATGTTGTTTTGGGTCTAGCAGTATTTTGCCATTATATAGGTGTTATCTTCAGTTTATTATAATTATATAGGTGTTATCTTCAGTTTCTTACAATTATGCAGAGTGGGCATCTAGCTAACTGCTTGACCTTTGCATCTTCGGGCCAGATTTATTGCGCCTTAAGAGGCAGGGTACCGCAAAGGTACTTGTTTTTGTGTCGTATGAGGCGGGGATACCACGTAGGTACTAGTCGTTGTACCTTAAGAGGCGGGTTACCCCGCTGGTATTTGATGTTGTAACCTGGTTCATCTTTGTTTATTTTTGTTTGGATTAATACAAACGTGTCATCTCATATTTGTGCGTGAATGTTTGTCATTCGCTTGGTGTCTCAAAGTAACTTACTTATTTGTAATATTTAAAGGAATACTGTGTAAGAAAGCATGTATTTTATTTGTTGTCATTTCAGTTAGGGTACCTCGTGGGTGCATGATCCATTGTTATTTAAGGCAGGGTACCGCGTATGTACATGTTTTGTTGCTGTTTTAGGCAGAGTACCGCGTAGATACAGATTTATTTGCATTTTAGGTTTGGTACCGCATAGGTAAATATTTCTCTTGACAATTTAGGCATGAAACTTATCGGTAGACGTTGCTCTACCTTTCTGGCATGTTACCATGTAGGTAGATGTGCCCCTTGCCAATTTTAGCATGTTTTCGTAAAGGTACATATTCTCTTGTTATTTTGGGCATAATACCGTATAGGTAGTTATCACTCTGGTATTTTTGGAATTTTACCGTATATGTAGATGTGGCTCTGCCATTTCTGGCATTTTACCGTATTAGTAGAAGTGACTCTGCCATTTCTAGCATGTCTCATTTGTATTACCGGCGTTGTCCGTTTCCTCGTTTGAATTCATGAATAAAAGAGGGGTTCTGAGTCTATTTGAATATTTTCTGTCATATCCTGTAGGATAGTAAATAAACAAATTACATGTTACGGTATTCTTCTGCCTCCTCCGTAATTTTGTGGATAGGGAATTATGATCCCATAAGATTTTTAGATATTCATCCTTTTCGGATAGTAAGAATCCCGTAGGATTTGTACATGGTTACTCTGTCGGGTTCTCTCTTGCCTATCGCGGTGGATAGGGGAGTTATGACCTCGTAGGATTGTAGACAGTTATTTTCATCGGGTTCTCTCCTACCTATCGCAGTGGATAGGGGAGTTATGACCTCGTAGGATTGTACAAGCTATGGACAGTCGCCTTTTCAAGCGATATGTCATGAGGTCGATACCTCTCTGCTATTTGATTAGCATATTTGTCGTGGAGGCATATAGACAGTCGCTTTTTCAAGTGATATGTCCTGAGGGCGATACCTCTCTGATGTTGTACCAGTTTTTTTTTTATCCTCCTTATCTCGATGGATAGGGGATCTCTTCTTCTCCTTATTTAGTTAACGGAGGATGTCTGCGTGCCTGACATTTAAACTAATAATAATATATGCAATAATATATATATATATATATCAATATAAAATTTTAAGATAGATAAAATCCAAGAACCGGATAGTTTTCGATTTGCTATCCTTTTTTATATGAGATACTTTTATTCTTTAAGGTATATTTCTATCTTATCGCGTAGAATATGTTTGTTCCTGCAATCAATCTATTAATATGAAAGAGAGAAATATATAACATTCTATAGATTAAAATTAATAACGGTAATAGTTGAGAACCAGGTTAATCCCAGTTCTTCTATGTATCTCGTAATAAGAGAATAAGACCTGTGTGGTTCTTCCTGTTTTAGCTACAGGCCAGCCCGTAGAGGCAATTTAAGTTAATTAATATTGTTCCAATAATAATTAAAGATAGAAGGGATAACGTAATTAACTACGTAATATGCAGGTGAATAATATAATGTAATTGATATGACTTATCTTGATTGGCGGGGCGGAGTCCCAACTTGATACGCGCTAGGATTTTGATGGGTTTGAGTCAGTCCAAAGTCGTAAGGATGAACATGAAAAGCATAGGTCACATGGCGCTCCAATTTTCCATTGTTCTTGATGAACTCGATTGAATTTTACGGTTGCATGCTTGTTTTCAAGTACATTCCTGTGTGTTTCCACAGACGACGCCAATGATTTGATATGATATCGTCTGCTGACTTAGCAGACTGACGAAACACTCCACATAATGACGATTCCAGACTGTGATGGAACCATATTTGTCCTTAGCACACATGTACTCCAAGCGACGCGGTGAGGGGATGAATGGATCTTTGATGATTTCGGACTGGACTCGGGTTATCCCAAGTTGCCTACGTATTCCCTTGAGGAAATCAAGTCGAACGTAGTTCATTAGTGATAGGTTAAGTATATAATCAAGTATAATGGTATGTTGAGTATCTCGTGGATATCAAATGTGACGTCGAATGTGATATCGAGGATGATATCGGAGGCCTTCTATGTCGGGGATGATGTCAGATACAATATCGAGTGTGATGTCAATGATATATATATATATATGTGTGTGTGTGTGATACATATCGGGTGCTATATCGAGGATGATGTCGGAGGTCTTCGATATAAAGTGAACAGTGTATCAATATATCTAAAGCTTACCTTCATTAACGGAACCTGGGCACACGTGATATACATGTGAGCTGTACTATATCGAATATTACATTCGATATGTACATCGGGGGCCATCCCCGACATAGACCAAATATGGGCCTAGCCCATGGCCGACCCAATACAGAAAAATACGCATATTACCCCGGATTCTGACTGATCAACGCCCCTAAAATGGAATACAACTCGGATCCAGAGACTCGGGTACATCTTCCTCCACGACCTAAAGTCAGTCTAAACCTCGGGTATCCACAAAAAAAGACCACGGAACCCCCCCCCCCCCAGACCGATGAGTAGACACTTCCCAAATAGTTGAGCTCCGCTCGGACCCCCAAGAGATGAAATCCAACACTTAGCCAAAATATCAAGGAGAAATGAGGACAAAATTAAAACATTAAGGACAGGAGTGAATACAAGGAAGAGTCAAGGCCCCACGATGCATGGACTAAATAGATAGCTTAAAATCCATACAACTACGAAGAACGACCCCACGGGACCCGCTCAGGACAAACAACCAAGAAAGTCATCAGACCACCCATACGGAACCGCGCACACGACCAGACTCGTAAGATGTGCCAACTACCCCTATTCAACGTAGCTCCCAACCACCTTCATTATAACCAAAGATCACACCTCATTGGCCCGTTTCATCCATTGGAGCAGAAAGCGACAATTCTTACTGGTGCAGACCAAGGATTGGGGTAAAACAATTCTCTTTTAATGGTTCAGAACCACCTCAAAAGACCATTGGAGAAGACGCCATCAATACCCACTCAGACGAGCATCAGTCAACTCATGCCATTGGTCGTCCCCTGACACGCGACCCCCCCACTAGCGCAGAAGACCCCCACACATTGGACGACAAAGCCGCCCAGAGTTAAGACGAGAAGACCAATTCCTATTGTCCGAAGACCCCAAGGTTGCCCCTATAAATAGTCCACATTTCTAGCACCAGAAGCGAAGGCGAAAATCCACAAGTTCGCCCACATACGCAAATTCAGACCTAGTTCTGTGGAAATACTGCACTATTGTACTTAGACTATATCACATACTCTACTAGTTCTAGCTTCTCACCACACGAGCCCTTGTAATTCACTCAAAGTATTTAATAAAACAGTTGTGCCTCCTTTCCATCAAATTCGAGAGTGACGTTCCGAACAAAATAATTAAGTGACGATATTCCCGAATATCCCGACCTCACGGGCCCGGACGATATTGCATCCCCACATACAATTAACAAAAAAATATGGCAACTTTTGTATGCTTTGGAAGGATCACGATCAAAAGTGACAAGAAGCAAAATATGAAGATGTGCCAAATATATATACCAGGAGAAGAGCAAGTCAATTTTTAGGGTCTTCACACTCACATAATTTCTTTTTTCAAGTCTTACTTTTTATTTATACTTTTAAAGTTTACCTTTTATGCGTATTAAATAAACAACAATGTTTGTTTTAAATGTTTACCTTTTATGTTTTTTTTAATCAAAGTATGTTTTTTTAAGTGAAATCTTTATGTGCTTTTTTTAATAAAAAAAAATCGATGTATATAGTTCAAGTTTTTTTTAATGTTTATGTAAGTTATATATGTTTGCATATAAGTTTATTTTCATTTGTTTAGTATTGAGTTGACTTGTGAGCACCCCAAAAGAAAGGACTTTAACCCGGACCGGTCCACATTTTAAATGGATCCCGCTCGATTTTTAATTGGCTCAAACCGGCCCGGTCCACTGTCTGAGCGGGCCTGGACCGGGTCATCCCAGTTGGGCCAGTTCAATCCAATTCACCTCTATCTTATGGTGGAATTAATGTACTAAAGTCTCAAATTGTTGAAGATTTATCGTTTTTTAATTAAATAGTATAGAAATAAAAAAATATATAGATAGGTATATAAAAACGTATGCTTTGGATGTGTACGTGTATGCATATTGTATTTAATTAAAATAATGATTTATCATAAGCCAAATTTGCGTTTTTATAATAATATGAATACAAATAATTGAATAAATAATATTGTCTCCATTTCAATTTGAGATGACCGAAATGGAAAACAAACCAGGCCTAGATCTTTGGGATTTTTTAGAAGATGACAGGGAATCCCGTGTCATCACTAATCATAGAGTAGAATCTATTGAACATTTGGACTAGGTATCAGTTTGTCAATGGTTATTTAGTTAGCCTTAGCAATTCCGACATCAATAGAGCAGGTAAAGATTCATAATATGTTTTCCATATAGCAGCATACTGAATTCAATGATGTATTATATTAAAATTTTCTAAACTTAGCTTTCATACTAACAACTTAATAATGCTGATCCTTAATTGGTGCTTTTGTTGGCTTTAAACACACTAATTTTATTTCACACAAATCACAATTTACTACACTCAAATACTTGTATTTTCTCTCATACAATAAGTATTACATTTTTCTCTAATTTTCTTGTTTTCTCCCTTACATTTTTCTCTCTCTCGTTCTGATTTTCTTCCTTGCTATCGCAACATGTTATAGAAGGAGGAGAAAAGGTTGAGATATCATAATCTTGCCATCACCATCTCGTAGTTGAAGCATTGAAGGGGAGATTGTACATGGCGGACATGATTCTTGAGGCTTGGTTGATGGATGGCTGATTTTGACCAACAGCTTTTATTTAAGATTTTGAGGTCACCACAGCTGGTTTTGAAGCACAATAGATTCTTTAAGCCATTTTGAAGCGTTTGAGTTTAAATTGTGAAACGCAAGAAAAATATACCACCAAGATGAAAAAAATCTAAATTTAAGTAAATGAAATCTTGTTGTTATTACTTCTAACCCCTAAAGTTTGTTCTAATTAAAAGGCTTGGCTATTTTGTCTGGATAATTTATATATACTCCCCCTTGAAATTTTATATAAGGACGAATTATTAAAATTGCCCCTCATCTTCTTTCAAAAATCTAATATGCCCAATTTTTTCGGGCCTTGTTTAAATGCCCCTTATGTTTTAAATTTTTTGTTAAAAATGCCCTCGGCCTTATTCGGGTCAAAATTGCCTACGTGGCGGTACAGTCAATGCCACGTCAATAAGTTGCTTCGCCACATCATATTTTTCAGCCAAAAATATTTTTTACACAAACCCTTGTAATTTTAAATATTGTATTTGCACCCTAAAATAAATTACACTTTGCACCCCAAAGTATATATATATATATTATATAAAAATAATAATAAACACATAAATATATAACTATTTGGGAACAATATATAGAAAAACAAAAAATACAAAAAATAAATAAATTAAATCTTCATATATATATATATATATATATATATCCAATTACAAAACAACAAAAAACGAATTCATCATATATATATATATATATATATATATATCTTTGTTTTTGATATCTTAAATAATTTATACAAATTATAAAAAATTTAAAAAATAAAAAAACTCATCATTATTTATATATATATATATATATTTATATATATAACTTTGTGTTTATTATTATTATTTATATATATGTTTATTATTGTTAATTTATATATATTTATTATTTTTATAAATAGTTATATATATATATATGTATTTATATATATCTTTATTATTATTATTATTATTATGTATATATTTTAGGGTACAAAGTGTAATTTACAATAGGGTGTAAGTACAATATTTAAAAATTACGAGTTTGTGTTAAAAATACTTTTTGATCGAAAAATATGACGTGACAGAACAATTTATTGATGTGTCATTGACTGTACCGCCACGTAGGCAATTTTGGCCAGAATAAGAGCCGAGAGCATTTTTAACAAAAAAGTCGAAATATATGGAGCATTTAAACAAGGCCGAAAAAATTGAACATATTAACTTTAAAAAAAAAAAAAAAGGGCAATTTTTATAAGTCGTCCTTTATATAAAATAAAGATGGGCTTCTTTGTTGTATTACTAAAGAGAGACCCTTTAGGTTTCAAAAAAGTCATAGATTAACGCATATTGAAGTTATTAGGGAGACCAAATCTTGGAATTTTGATTTAAATAATTATTCAAATAAAGTAATGCACTCCAAGATACATATTTTCAATAGTAGGAAGATCAGTTCTCCCGCCTCTCCAATTACACAAACTCCCCTTAACAAAAAATTTATAAAAATAATCTATTCTATGCAAAACAACTAAACAATCAAAGCTTTTCTAAGCATGAATAATATTCACTCAGCTATTCCAACTTTTTCTTTTTACCGAAAAAAAAGGACTTTCATTTTTATAAAACATAGACAAACTTACATATGTATAAACTTCCCTTCGAGAAGTTTGATATATCAACTGTATCACACAATGGAATACACAAATCAAGTTGTTCTCATCTAGGACCAGAGAGTTCCATCGCTTGTGCGAGCAATGAAGAATCATCCGTGAGATCTGAATATCGTTCAGACGAGGAATAGTACTGCATTTTGCCCTTGCTCGACTCTGATCTTTGCTGCGACGCTTCCCATCTCTCTGCTAGTCCATCGCCTTCTAGCATACGAACCACTTCAGACATCTTTGGTCTCAATCCAGGAAGATACTGAGTGCACAACAAAGCCACTTGCACCATTTCCTCTAGTTCTATTCTATCATACTTGTTCTTCAAATCCTTATCGACTAGTTCGTCCAGTTTCTTGTCTTGATGAAGTTTCTTCACCTGATAGATTGTTTTAAATAAAAAAGATCAATCATTGAGCACTTTTACAAGGAAAATACTTAACCTGTCTTGTACTTACCCAATCAAGAATTGCTCCTTTTTGATTGGATGCTTTTCCAAACTGTAATGCTCTTTGTCCTGTAATCAGTTCTAGTAGAAGAATTCCAAATCCAAACACGTCTGTTTTTTCTGAAGATTGACCTGTGGAGAGATATTCAGGAGCGATATGGCCCACGGTGCCACGTACAGCAGTCGTGACATGCGAATCTTGATGATCCAAAAGCTTGGCCAATCCAAAATCTCCCACAACGGCCTCACAATAATCGTCCAGCAGTATGTTTGCCGCTTTGACGTCCCTGTGAATTATCTTAGGATCGCATTGCTCGTGGAGATATAGTAGTCCTCTTGCTGCCCCTAAGGCGATTCGTTTTCTCATGCCCCAGTCCAAAGCCGGTTTGGCTGTCGACCAAAACATACAACAATGTTAAAATGTAGTACAGACAGACTACAAATAAGCCATATTACATCCAGCCAGCTGTAATTCTAGAAAGGATACAAGACGCAGCCCTACAAGGCAGTTGTCCCCGATTACAGAATCCTATAAGGGCTAAATGAGCTACCAAACGACCCTTAATTGTAATGAATAGCGAACTAATGTACCTTTGAGTCGTGAAGCTACACTTCCATTCGACATGAAAGGGTAGACTAAAAGCTTTTCTGTTGGCGTCATGCAAAATCCGTATAATCTGAGGAGATTGCGGTGTACGGCTAGGCTGATCATCTCTACTTCGGTTTTGAACTGTTTCTCCCCACCTGCGGTGCTACCGTCTTTCAGCCTCTTCACAGCAACAGGAGTGCCGTCTTGTAAATAGCCTTTGTATACATTCCCAAAACCACCTTTTCCTAGAATGTTTTTACTGCTAAAGTTACTTGTTGCTATTTGCAGTTCCCCAAACTGAAACATCCTTAGATTTCCAAGTGAAATTTCCTCGTGTTGGCGATCTGGGAATTAAATATCAATTGTCAGTTGAAGAAATGTGTTACACTCTATTGGTCATAAAAAAATTGAGGCTTAGGAAAATATGTATACCATTAACGTCGAAGAACTTTTGTCTCCTGTGGTGATGTCTTCTCCATAAAAATAGTGCAAATCCAAGGATAAGTAGACAGATGCACCCGACGCTTGTCGTGAATGCTAGGACTAGCTTCCGATGTTTTGGTGCAGCAGACGTAACAGCAGCTATTGAACAAAATGCAAAGAAAATGTAAAAATAGATCAAAAATATGTTCAAAAATTTAAACCTATGAAACTTAACAGTAAATTCTTACTGTTTGATGTGTTTAAGGTCATCGATATT
Organism: Linaria vulgaris; assembly: GCA_948329865.1. Lineage (NCBI taxonomy): Eukaryota > Viridiplantae > Streptophyta > Magnoliopsida > Lamiales > Plantaginaceae > Linaria > Linaria vulgaris. The sequence goes on along the minus strand of OX415250.1, from coordinate 17,827,095 downwards.
GGCATCAGCGTTATACCGCCTTTACACTGCGGCTCTGATCCCATTTCACATATAGATGGATTTCCAATTATACTGCAATAACAGTCAAAAGGTGTATCCTAACTTAATTTGAATTTCAAAAAGAACAAAGTCACTCAAATTGCATCATGATTACCAATTTAGCAATATATCTTACTTGAATATTGTCTTGGAAGGGAATCTAGGTACAGGGCCACTTAAGTTGTTATACGATAAGTCCCTGAAATCATCAAACACGACAAATTTTGAAAAAATAGTTCTAACCGGTAAATCGAAAGTTTGTTGTGACAGAAAGGTCAATAGAGAATTACACAAGAGAAAGCTCTGTCATGTTGGCTAATGAAGGTGGAATCTCTCCACTTAAACTGTTATTATTAAGCCTCCTGTTTCATTATAACAAAATTACTATGAGATTAAAAGTGTTTGCTATAGATTATGTGGCATTAATTGAAACAATACTTACATGTATTGAAGAGCTTTCAATTGTCCTAAAGAGGGAGGAATGCTACCACTAAATAAATTGTTTGAAAGGTCAAGTGTGTGGAGCTTTGAGAGCCTGCCAACTTCACTGGGGATTTCTCCTGTTATGTTGTTGTTCTGCAATAACCTGCACAAATCCCATTTATCAGATTATATAACACAAACTAATCATAGGATGTCTGAACAGCAACTTACATCATTTGAAGATTTGTTAAATTCCCAATCCTTGGAGACAGAGTACCAGATAAATTCTGACTAGGAGCCCCTCTGCACAAGAAAAACCAATTAACCAAATCACCTTTGCTTTAATTGCAAAATAAAAGAAGTAAACAACAATAAAAATACAATCTTTAATAGCATAATTAATTAAAAGGCTTACAGTCCAATCACAAGATTCTCAGGAGAACAAGTGACCATAGCCCAACTACATGGATCAACAGCATCACCATCCCAATTATCAAGCACACCATGTGGATCCCTCAAACCAGCTTTTATGCCCATTAATGCTTGTACTGAATCCAAATTATTAAACAAAAAAAAAAAAACAGATAAGATAACTTCATTTTTCAGTCAAAAGCACAAAGATTATTACACCCTTTTACGACATAATGAGAAAAACAATCATTTTTTACCTTCAAAGTTGACACCTTTAGGAGATAACAAACCAACTGCAGAGCACCACAAGCATAGAAATATAATGACCCAAAATGCTACTCTTCTCATTTCCATTGATGGGTTATAGATAAATGCACCAACAAAGCATAGAAGCTAAAAAAATAAAAATAAAAACTGATACTTGTTTGCAAGTGAAGAAGCTAATATTTTTCTTTCCACTCAAGTGTTGTACTAATCTTGAAGATTCAGAACTGAATCCTTGCTCTCTTTTTTTAGTGTATATATATGTCAGTCCAAGAAAAAAAAAAGTTAGCTCAGTCTTTTTTTTTTTGTGTCATATAAAGGAAACTAGCATGCCTGTCACGGGTCATGCGCTTTGTCAAGAAAAGAATATTTTACTGCCTACTAAAGTTTTAACAAAGCATGGGATTAATTCTTAAAAATGAACAAAAAAGATTTGTAAGAAACTCAATCATGCTTAAATTTCTGTTTATTGCTTCAAGATTTCAAATTTTGAGAAAAAATAATCTAGACAAAAATTTATAACAAGAGATAATATAATACCCACATGAATAAAACCAAATTATCTACATGGGGCCAGTCACTAGCTACATAGCTATCCTGTGGCATGGAAATGTGTAAACTGGGTACAATACAATACAATACAAGAACAGTATAATCTTGGCATTATCTCTGTGAACTTTATTTTAATTTAAAGAATCAATTTTTATGTCAAAAAACGAAATTGTACACTTACTGTTTAGTAACATTAATGTGTTGTGTATTGATGGCAAATGACAGAAGGGAATCCAACATTCCCTGAGTTTGGCCATTCAATAAAGTCCTAAAGTGAAAATTATTATATTTTAAAAGGAATGTGTTGAGAATCTCGATACAAGTTAAAGTGGTATGTTAGTGTTTGAACATTGATAATGGTTTCGGTCACCTTCCCCCATGACCGTAATCCAATTAAGAAAAATAAAAAAGATTTTGTTACGACCATAAGGCGGGGGGATCTTTGCTTGGATGCTGGGAATTCATGCGGTACTAATCATTATTTTTAGCTAAAATAATCATTTCATTTTGTTGTGACCACCTTAATTTCGGCAAACTACGAAAGATGTGGGATCTCAATAATTTGCCAAAAAGGTATAATTACGTTTAAATCCATAGGGTTTTATTAATTAGAGAAATACTCCCTACAATTTAAATAAGGAATAGTTACGGGCTTACGGCTAAGCCCAGAACTGTAGGGTGATTCGCAAACTGCCCCCAAGTTTGGAAAAGAGAATTCTGCCCCTTAAGAGCACTTTACAAATTAGTTACCTTAAATTTGTACGGATTATCCTTGATTATACCTTTTAAATAATTACGTGAAAACATCTAAAAAGTTTGGGAGAAAAACCCACTATAGATTTTCCCTAATAATGATGAATATTGTAGAAAAATCTCTCAATTATATACAATTCGAAAACTTTGTAAGTCTCTATCTAAGACGGTGGATAACTTTATTATCGTTTAAACTTAAATTGCACGCTAGACCGAAATCGCCCAATTAAAAACTTAGTGATCTACACGATGCATTTCAGTTGGCAACATACGGCCATATGGCAAGCGTATAGGGTTGTGGAGTTTGAAGTATTAGTAAAAGCCCGAAGAACCCTTATTTTAAGTAACTCAATTTTTTTAATCATTTATTACTATAGTCTATTTGAAGTGCTTAACAGAAAGTCTTTAAAAAAAAACTAAAATGTCGAGAAGTCTTCATCAAATCCTCCGGCGGCCAACCACCTCCTCACGCGCCACCTCGAAGATTAATTTCCGACGAAATGTGGACAATGTCACATATGAGACTAAAATCGTAACTAGACCACAATAAGAGAACATAATGATTTTTTCACCATTTTTTTTGTAAAATTTGTATTAGAGGTTACGTCTAACATAAACAGTCATCTACTATACTATGTGATCGTAGTGAGGACTCATAAGATATCGTGAAAAGTCGTGGCTTTTGCCATATCACCAAGAGTAGTCAGTTAATTTATGATTGTATTTTGTGTTTGACAACATTCGTCTTTGTTGTTTTCTTTGTGTTTTTTTTTCTTCTTTCAAATTTGAACACATAGCATGATCATCAGATTTCCTGGTTTCCTCTGATTGTACAATGTGAAATATGTTAATTACTATGATAACTCGAGTTTCAAAGGATTTAAATTTTACATGCAATTTATCCCAATACCTGAATTTTAAAAAGAGAAACACATTTGAAAAAGAAAGGTGCACTATCCACGCTGCCTCCCTATTTTACTTGAATAGTGAGGTGGAATAGTTCTTGGATTCAGCCACATATGGAGTAATGGAGCGCGTGATGAGAGTTTATATGATTATGGGCGGACAAACTTGTTTCTACTTTTTCTCTTTTCACTTATCTTCATTTGCTTCTTTTCTCTTTTTCTCATGTACTTTCTTCTTTAGTGGGTGAACAAAAGGACTGAGAAGACACAAAATGATACTTTCCTTGAGTGTTGATAACATTTTTTTACTTCAAGATATATCTATTCTATAACACACATTAATTTGGAACATGTGGAATAACGTTCTTTTGTGGCAGTATAGTGGTAATCCATGGTAATCTTAGCTTATTGAGTCGCGATTTAATCTAAAAGCTCAATCTTGTTGATAGTTTAAATATTTGTATTTTTGAATATATACGCCCCTGACCTATAGGTTGTAAAATCTTTTTTTTATGCCTATACATGACTTTTTTCAGATCGTTAGGTGACTATGAGGTTCAAATGCCTAAGTTCTTTTTGATCTGGCTCACATGCGATATTGAATTTTTAGCTTTCTTTTTCTTCTAAAAGCTCAAATTTAATTTAGAGAAATTAGTTATTTCTGCAATTTTGAATATATTTCTGCAATTTGCCTATTGCGGAGTGATCAGAATATGAAGCAACTAATGTATAGAAAAAAAAAAGTGATGAAAATACTCATCAGCCAAAAAAACCGGCTTCTTATACAAAGCATATTTAAATAAAAAGAAATCGTAAGAAGAATGACACACAATTTAATAGCGAAGATTCAATATATTTGATATAAATGTCAGAGGAAATAAACCCTAAGTGATCGAAGCAGTGACGCAGTCTTACGTTTTGCTAGTGAAACTTTGGAAGTTTTGAAATGATATCCACGAAAAATACAAAAGACAGCACTGTAGTTTTTGTTGGACAACATGGCATTGGAAACTACTGTATATATGTATATGCACGGAGTTGGTGAATTTCATTTGTAGTTTGGTACTGTATGTATTGCTTCAACAAACAATCCAGCTAGCTTTTTGTGCGTGGACTGGTCAAAAGAAACAGTGGAAAAGGAATGTCACTCAAAATAATAAAAGAAGACCAGAGATATATATGAAAATTACTGTTTCTCTCACTCTTTTAAACAGTTACGATTTAATATAGTATGAAATAATCGGTAACTATCAGCAGGTAATTCTCTTTTCAAAAAAAAAAAATAATATATCCATCAAAAAGGACACTTTTACTATAGCTATTTTTTAATTTTTGTTTTATAGATAAATAAAGTGGGATGCACATTGACAAAACCCAATAAAGTATTAAATTACAACTAAAAGGGAAAACCCCAGCACAAAAAGCACCAACAAGAAGTAGGCATGGTTTAATTGAGCCAAAATACTCGGCATTAGATGCCCACGATGCAACGTTATGAGCGGAGTTGTTCATATTTCGGTTGATATATTTGAACTTTCATTTTGACCATTCGTGCCAAAATTTGTGAATCTCCTTGACGAGTGGATTGACTGGCTGTCTATGGTGGTTCGACACTTGCATTACAGATAAAATTCACCACATTCTTTGGAGACTTCTTCAATTTTCAGGTTATTGAGCCAAAAACAGGCTTGTTTGATAGCAAAGGCTTCTGTTGCCACGGGGTCGTGCGACATTCGATTATGGGCAAATGCAAAGACTGTTGTGCCGTTGTGATTCCATCAAGACTCCTGCAACAGTTGTATTACCCTACTTGAAAGCTGCATCAACGTTGAATTTTAGTTTCCGTCGTCTTGGTGGCTTCCAGACATTTGAAGCAAAGCATGCAACATTGTTTGTTTTCTTATCCATTTGGGCAAAGAAGTGTTGATCTGCTTTCCCTGAAATCTCCTTAGTCAAGGAATCTATTTGAACACAGGATTTATCAAACAAAATGTTGTTCCTGTAAAACCAAAGGGATTCCATGCAATAGATCAAGAAAATAAAGAAATCTTCCCTATTAACCTCTCCAGGGAGTTTAAAAGTTTAAAAGGCTTGTCTGAAATAATAGAAGAGAACAACTATTTGAAACTCCACCCCGAGAACTCTTCAATCTTCAAAGTCCATTTTGAGGCAAACATGATAGCCCGAATAAGATTTCATTCAAGAAAGATGTGAGAGAGTGATTCTGGTTTAGTGTGACAGAATTTGCACATCAAATCTTGCATTTGGAAAATCACATTAAGGCGTGTTGTTGTTGGAAGGATTTCATGAATGATTTCCCACATAAAAAGTTTATGGTGTGCGTGTATATTGGCTCTCCAAAGCTTACTCCAGATTTGATCAAAATTATTATTGCTATTGTGGCCCCACCAAAATTTCATGCAGTCTTTCAATGCTATTACAGATAGATTGAGGAAGCAAACATGTTTGCATGATGTGGATTGGAGTAGATTGGATGACAGAAGAGATAAGAACTCATCTATTAGATTGTGATAGATTTTGCTCTTTGCAAAAGTAAAGACCTAAGTGCTTAGCAATATGGTTACACTCTTTAAGATTAAGAACATACAAAATAGAGTGTTTGAGTTCAATGTCAACATTATTGCTGAAATTAACAAATGATTTGTTCCAGTTAATTTCCTGAGATGAACAAAGGCCAAATTTAGAAAGACATTCAGCAATGCACTTAGCATCCTCAGTTTATACCCTACAAAATATGGTAAGATCATCAGCAAAGTAAATGTGAGAAACTGAAGGAACCGATCTAGCAATCTTGATACCCTTGAATTTACCTTTAAGCTAAGCATCAAGTAAGAATCTAGAGAAAAGCTCAGCACAAAAAAAAAAAAAAAAAAGTAAGAGGACAAGGGATCACCCTGTTTAATACCTCTCGATGGTTTAAAGAAACCAAAAACCGTTCCATTGGTGAGCAGTGAATAAGAGCAAGAGGAAATGCATTGAAAGATCCAGTCAATAAACACAGAGCTAAACCCACGGCATCACCCATTCGCTATCTTATGGGCACTGTCTCCCACGGCATCACCCTTCGTCATGATGGCCTCTCCTCACCGCCTTCTCGGATGCAGACTAGGGAGGAAACACTATTCATGGTACGTACCTTAGCTTACTTTATCATGCTAGGCTCGAACCCCATTCCGTGGTCGTCTCGAAAACAAAAGGCCGTGTCACGGCCATCCACATAGGCAGAATATCGTGCACTAGCATCCACTGCCGCTGAAGTCCGTTGGCTTCAGCACCTTCTCATGGAGGTTGGTATATCTCTTCGCTCGCCCCCTACGATCCGTTGTGATAACATGGGGGCCATGCGTCTATCCTTGCATCCGGTCCAACACTCCCGAATGAAGCACATCTCCATTGATATTCACTTTGTTCGTGATCTCGTGACCAAGGGTCTTCTCAGTATTGTCTACGTCAACACCCTTGATCAATTGGCCGACGATCTAACTAAGCCCCTTGCTCGTACTAGATTTGAACTTCTTCGTTCCAAAATTTCTGTCAATGATGGAACGTCAATTTTGAGGAGGCGTATTAGATGATATTGTATTGTGTTGTATTGTTTAGTGTTTAGTAGATTGTCCTTTACATAAATATCTTGTAAGTTATTATATCTATTCTTGGTGATTAATAAAATAATTATTCACTAACAAATATTATTTCTATAATAAAAAGAAATTATACTGTTGCTTGATTGAAGATTGAAACGAACTTATAGGAATAAATTAAAATTAAAATTAAAATTAAATTGAAGCAAAATGTTGACGTAAATTGCAATTAGTGATCGAAAGAGACATATTTACAATGCAGGGTATTCGCGTTGCAAGTAATAAGAATCAAGAACCCTTTTTTCTGACCACCCTAGTGGAAGAACTGAAATCCAAATCTAGATCGTGAAAAAAGAAACTCAAAAAAAAAGCAATAAAGTAAACAATTAATTAATCAAGTATGATACCCACACACACACATAAACACAAATATATATAACAAAATAAAGCATTCACATTTATTAGTTAAAGAAGCAATTGTATGGTCCGTGTGGATATTTATATGTGGAACTAGAAAAATCGGTTTCATATACGCTAAAGAATATTAAGCTCAAGTAAACTAAAATGAGAAAAGACCAAAGCTTAAGACGACATGTGGGTCATCTAGGAGGATGGATTGATGTCAAATTAACATAAAGATGGAAATTGACACAACAGTTGAAGAAAGAACACTAGCGCTTTGATGTGAAATGTGGTATGTATCATAATTCATATATGACGAATATATAAATAAATGTTTAGTACATGTATATGCTATATGTAAAAATATGTATATAAGATGGAGTATATGTTGAACACAGCTGGGTTTTAATTGTCGGTTTCTTATTTAAATTCTTTATAGACAAGGCAATATTCCCGTCCAAACTAGCAATACAAAAAGGGCATTTCTGGTATCAAAGTCATATATTGTGTCGACCATCGGTTTTTCTCTGCAAAAATATAGCAACTATAAAATTTATCTTCAATTCTTCATAGTATATTGTTTTTCTTGGATGGTTTACTTTAGAAATATGTACATGGGCGACACTTCCTAGGTTCCTGCCGTATATAAAATAATTAAATAAAGATAGAAATAATAGCACATAACATCGGGATTGGTGATCTTAGGTTAATGAAGCTTTGCTATATATGCCTAGATCTCTTGGCAAATTAATCATGTACAATTTCCCGGCAGCTGGTCATACTTATAATATGTAATTTACAAACTCGAATGATCAAATCACTTTAGCAATATTAATGTTACGTCTGTTAGATATTAGTTTCAAGACTAGCATTTCAACAATATAGTGCTTGTTCATGTAATCTTGACCCCTTACCATATACTTGGCTAAAAATAATTGGCATCCTCTGTATACATGTGTTTGCAACTTACCCTGTAATTCTAAAATAAAAGAACTTGACACCCTATAATTTTTCAAAATTACATTTATACTTTTTTGGAGTTCAATCCGAAGAATCAATTATTACTTCCAACTTCTACTCCATCATTTAAATGCACATTTGTTGCTATGGAAATTGTGAAGACAAGAATACGCATAAAATGAATGAAATTACTTCCAAGTGTAAGCTTCACTGCCTCATGAAGCGAGACTATCCCACCAAGCGAGACTATCCCACCAAGGATATGTGACCCAAAATACAAGCCTGGAATCGTGATTTCTTATCTAGTAGTTTTTTAGTGCATATTGAAGGGAAAAAACACTCTATTTTTTTTATGTTAATTTGACCATTTATAAGTTTTATACATGAAGAAACATCAACTTTTTGATTATATATTACTTGTGATAATACTTTTACCAATTAATATTGTTATAATTACACATACAAGCATTTTTCACTACGATACTTTTCGCATGATTTCGTCCCCTCCCCCTCCTCTAACTCGAAATCTTGGGTCCACGCGTACACATATAAGATCAAAGTGTTAAGTCATCTTTTTCTAAGGTAAGTGATTGGTTGCAAACAAGTGTATTTCGGTTGGTTGCTAACAACTATGGAAATATAGGACTATTCACGGACCGGTTAAAAGAAAAAACGGATCATTTTTTTAAAAATCAAAAACCAAACCGTACAAAAGGGTTCGATTTTTTGGTTGGTCGGTTTATTTCAATTTTAACCGTATTGGTCCCAAATTTTTTTTTTTTAAAACCATGTCCGACTTAACACGGAATATAAGGAATTGATGCCCCCAACTAATTATTTTATTCCCTCCAAAATCGATGACAAAAGTAAGAAAATTGTGTATAAATAACAATACATAAATATAAAGAACATTTCCTCTGAAAAAAAAAATATTGAGAAAATGGCTAGAATCATGTAAAGAAGAATCCCTGCCAAATTTACCAATCATACCTTGATATCTGTGTAATTAAACAAATAATGGAAACTCTAATTTTCTCAATTAAATATGTTAGCAAGAACCAATCATTAGGTTTTTTGTTTATTATGGTCTGTATATTTAACTATTCAAAAAAATTAGTATTTAGTATTTACTTGACACCAAAATTGGAAATTATTACAATATTTACTATTTAGTATTTACATAATTACATTTAAATACAAAACTTTTGATGAAATTGAAATTTTACCACAATCTTTAAAATATTCGGCTTTTCGGTTTTCCGATTCGGTGTGAAGAAAAACTGATTTTTTTTGGTTTAACCGAAAACCAAACCGTATGCAATATTTGGTTTTGGTGTGGACCGGAATCTGTTTTCCGGTCCGGTTCGGTCGGTTTGAACCGGACCGTGAACAGTCTTAGGTGTATATACTTTTTGACATTTCTTATATCGTATTCTTAATGTAGGTGAATCATTGGCAGAAAAGAGATGTACTCTACTTCAATTTTCTCTCAAATTTATCGTGGTCCCCCTTTATTCTGCAATAAAAATTTCTCAGAAGCACTCCCGGGGCAATAGCAACTAATCATCATCACACCTTGATTGCATTTTGTCACACACAGACACACTGACAAATTCATTGCTTATTATAAATATTCCAGAACATGTATATAATGATCATCAGATCCCAAATTGGTGTCAAACAGAAGCATCCAACTAAGATTTTTCACAGGCCTGAATCCATGAACATTTTGAATTATATTGTAGCTTTTAATGAAAGGATCACATGTAGACAAAAATTACACAATATGTGTAATTGTTAAGTCGCGCTCTTCGCGTTTTGCTCGAAGGAACTGTCACAATCACTTGTATCCACAAACGCTGTAAAAGGATAAATTTTTTGGTGGACCATATTTTTTGTGTGAAGCAATTGTGACAAGGTGAACCATGGTCTAAAAATAAATTGACAGTACAGGAATTGATGTGTCATTTTCTATATTTGAAATATGAGATAATAACAACAAACTTTAAGTATAATGCACATAAAGTTCATCCTGCTTAGTGCCAACAACTTACAGCAATATTGTTTTAGTTTTATTTTAAGCATATGGGTTTACACATTTTATACGAGATACTAAGCGGCTCCGCGGCTTCTTTTGAAGCTGGAAACGAAAGAAGCCGGAAACTCTTTGTTACGCAGAGATTATATCCGCATCGGACGAGGTTAGACTTAATAAGAAAATCCTTGAGGCTTTAAACATATGGGTTAAATTTCGTGAAGTTTTGCAATTTTCAAATTACCATGTTTCCAAAAACACTGAAAGAACCCTTTAAAAAGAGGGTTAAGCCAAAGTTAGGCCTTAGGCCTAAATACAATCCAAGTAACGGGTTTTCAATTTAGTTTTTGGGCTCATAATTCTGTGTGGTTTTCCAAATGGGCTTTCCTCCATAAATGACCATTTTTAATTCTTCTAGCATATCTTTTGATATGTTCCACTTTCATAATAGCAGTACAAAAGCACACTTCTAATATTTGCATGTATGCTTAATCCAAAAACATAACTAAAATGTATGAGATATAGTTGCAGTGTGCAGCAAATGAAGGATACTACAAGGCTTTGGAATTCATAAAACACTACACCAATGGCATGATTTATATACTCTTAACAGATTTGCATATGTATTCTCAAAAAATAAAATCTGAAAAGAAAACTCAGCTGCAGTCTCCATTTGCTGCAAGTCTGCAACAATAAGCCCTTAAAAAAGAATGTAATGAACCTCCCACTAGCTCATCAGGGTTCAATAACCACTCCATCAGACATTGCAAACGAATAAAACTCACGAGGAACAAGTAAGCAGGCTATTTGTAATTTATTGATTGTTGCAAATTTAATTGCAGCAACGCTCCGGAAGTTAAGAAACTGATAAATTGAAAATGGGAACCAAGAGATACAAAAATTGCCAAGGAACATGCCCTGCTTATGGTGTTACAGGAAACAACACGTGCTATATCTAAATACTACAGTGACACAGCAGGAGTCCTGGCTGATTCTCCAGATTTTTTGGAATAGAACAAATTTAAAACATCAGCATTATTCCTTATGAATCCCGGGCATTTTGACAAGAAGTCCTGTGCTTCACTTATTCTTCCAGCTTTAAGATACGCCTCAAACAAACGAAGGTACACAGACTTCGGTGGACATCTTTTCAAAGTCATGGCCTGTGAAAACATAACAGCCTCATCCGCACTCCCGGCCTTAGACAGATATGTCACAAAAGAATCCAAGTCTGGTGGGTAACCTTGATCCTTCATCATATCCATGACATGCAGAGCTTCCTTGAAACGCTTTTTAACTAATAACTTGCTCGTCAGTTCTTTGTATGTGGTGTGCCAAGGGCTTACACTTTTGTCATTGACCATCTCAGCAACCAACTTGTATGCATTTAACGGTTTATTTTTCCGGCAATATGTACCAACCACCAAATCTAGAGCATATCCAGCAGAAGAAGCACCTTTGGCCTCAATCATCTCCCTTAAACTCTTGGATGCTTCATTCAAATCACGAGCCTCGCAATATCCTTCAATTAAAGACGCCCAAGTCTTGTCGTCAGGATTTTGACGAGAAGAAACCAAGTTTTCCATATAGTGATGTGCTTGGGTGGTTTTCCTCCCACCGCTAAGCTTGAAGGCAATTTTAGCTTGCAAAGGACCAGTGGGTTGATAACCGCCTTCTTCCAATGCTCCCAAAATCTTATTACATTCCGTCATTCTCCCAACACTTGTCAGGGACTTGAGAATCCCAGCCATGTTAGCATTAGTCAATTCATTCCCGCTGGCCTTAAAGACCTTCACAACTTTCAAAAACAAATCCATGTCCAATTCCTTGCCAACCACAATTTTCTTCAACAGGAAAGTGCAATCATGCACCGAAGGCTTGTTCTCACCAATCATAGCAAACTCATACAAATCTACAGCATCACTCATCATCTTTCTCCTAACGAACCGGTCCAAAACCTTGACATAGGTCTCCCTCTCCATCTCATGCCCTCTACCTCTCATTTCATTAACAACTTTCCAGAACTTCTCAGTAGATTCCTCTCTAGCCAGTACTAACGCCATCGCATTATAAGATCCCTGATCATGCTTAAATAGACCACTCTCCTCGACCCACCTGAAGAAGATCAAAGCTTTATTCAGGTCCGTCTGAAGTTTCTCCAACACAATCGCAACCACATCACTAGTGAACTCTACATCCAACTCCTTCAACTGCTTCTCCAACTCATCTCCCCACACTTCTCCCCTTATCAACTTACTAATCTCAGAACACAAATTCTCGACCGCGTTACCATAACTTAAGTCACTTTCCTTAATATTTCCCGACCCCGAAGCATACAACTTCTTCAACTTCTCGACCTCCTCGCTCAACCCGTCTTCCTCAAATTTCTTCGAAAGCCTATTAAACGCGCCCTTCGACACGCCATATCCTTTCAACTTCATAACATCAATCAAATCCCACGACTCCTTCACTAACCCGTTGCTCCCCAATATCCCGAGCAACCAATTATACGACTTGGAGCTCAATTTCTCGCTTTCGCCCTCCAAAACCCAATTAAAAACCCTTTTCGCAACATCGGGCGACGTTTCGCCTCTCTGTAACACACTCAGTAACAAATCATGCGTGATAACGACGCTATTAGAATCTAATTCAAGCTTAATCTCATCGTTAGTTTTTTCAGTTTTCGCGAAAATGTCGGTTAATAGAACGGATTGATCTGAAGGGGGCGGCGGCGGCGGCTTTGGCGGATCGACTGCGGGTTCGGGGGATGACGTGAAATGACGAAATGTGATCAAGGGTTTGGGGGTCACGTGAAATGCACGTGGGTGGAGAAGTGAAGAGGTTAAGGAGCGGAGGTGGTGTACCTGTGAGGTGTGCGGCGGCTGAGATTGAGTGTGGCATCGGAGAAGAAGCAATCGCAGCCATTGATTCCTCATGATTTGTTAATTTCGAGCTGTAATTTTTTATTGAATTTCAGGTGGAGAAGAAGAAGAAGAGAGCTGAGATTTAGGGTTTTGGAGAAAATGAGACGATGGTTATACGACAGCGTTTTACCGATTAAAATGAGCTAGGTTGAAGAAAGTCAAAATCTTAGTTGGCCCATTTGGTTCTATTATGGGCCTAAGTTTGCATTAAATAGCATTTTTGTGTAAACGAGAAAATTAGTTCATGCAATTGTTACACGTTTACACCATAGACGCGTTACAATCAAGTATTGCCATCGATATACTGTAAGAATAAAAGTGTGAGGAGCTTAGTATGTAAAATTTGAAAATATATCGTCGTCTTGATGGTTGTACCGTGTCAGTAATGCAACAATTGATTTACATAACTTTCCCTTACGAGGCTTCGCCACATCACGTCTTTCATCAATGGACTAATCAAATCACAATTTAATGTGCCGAGATAATTTTTTATCGTTTATTGTAAAACATCCTATTTTAATTGATGGGACTTGTGATGGTTAATTTTAAGAGACACACATGTTAGTATCGTTGCGGGTCTCTACCGAAGGTGGCTTTAGTTTAGAATTGTGCAAAAAGAATCGAATCGATCGAATAGATTGAAAATCAATCGAATCCGATTTAAAAATTGAATCAAATGTTTGATCCAACTTTTGGTTTTTGTCATATGATTGAACCCCCCCCCCCCCCCCCCCCCCCCCCCCACCCTTGATTTGATCCTCAATTTAGAGGCTAAAAATCGGATCGAATCGAATACTCAACTTATTTTTTTAAATTAAATATATATATATATAATGTTAATTATCGGTCCTATTATGACTTGTAATTTAACCAGGTAAAGTTATAATATTTTTGTATCTTGTATATATGTGCAATATTGAATTGGAACCTACTAATTACTAAGCACTAACTATGACTTGTTTTCTTTTTTGGGTTTTCTATTTGAACATTGGGTTAATATTTTTTAATGAGAAACACATTAATGCATGTTAATTTGTTATAAATTATCGTTGTACATATCAAATTTTCTTTAATTTTAGATGTTAAAAGGTTAATCATGTATGTTTGTTCCCTCATTATTAAAATAAATAGGAAAAAAGGAAAAAAAATGATCAAAATTGAATCAAATTAGATCGAATCAGATCGTTTTAAATTGATTTGATTTCGATCTTCATTTCTCCAGATCAAAATCTACTTCTAGCCTTGATTCGATTCAAATGCACACCCCTAGCTTCGTTGGTTAATGTGGAGAGACTTTATCTCCTTGGTCTCAAGTTCGAATCTAACAAGGAGCCACTTGAATCTATGCATAGAGAGACTTTATCTCTTTGATCTCAAGTTCGAATCTCACAAGGAGCGACTTGATTCTATGTATTTTAGGTATGTGCATGTTACACATGGTTAGCATAATGTGATTTTCCTGGTTGACGAGGTGTGTGCATCCGAATGGTGGCGGGTACGAATTTCCACGTTATTAAAAAAAAAAAAAAAAGACGCACACAAGTGCACTTTAGTTTGGCCTAATACTGATGCAACTATGACAGTAAGGGATATAGTATAGTGTAAACTCTCAACCCAAAACTTAGACTAATGAATTGATCTAGAGACTGGTCAATTCAGATTAATTTGTTATTGGATTAGTATATATATTTGTTAAGCATGGTTAAGATTGATATTCTTTTATGATAATAAAAAAATAGTAACCTTGCGGTAATCCAAATTGTGCCACAGTTATTTAATTTATAACTCATTTATTATGTAGTTTAGTAATTTCAATGTTTTAGATGAAGATTCAAACATTTGAATCACAGTTTCATTCTGTAGATATTTACTCAATTGTTCAGTGTGGTCTTCTATCTTTAGCTAAATTTCAAGTGTTATCCTAATACATTGCATGGCATGGATTTGTTAATGTTCATCTGTCTCCTTGGTAATGTTATATGTTATTTCCAGTTTATTTTTTCTATTATGAAACTGATGATTCAATTTGTGTTTCTTTAGGAAGTTATTCAGGACTAAACAATACAAATGAAACATTCACTGTCTGCCATAATTGTGCCAGAAAATAAATCTAATAAGAAATGAGACCAGATGTGTGAAAATGAGTTTTATTTGATCAAATAGATAATTTCAAAAAGCACTCTTCTTTTGTAGATAGAAGAGAAAACAGTACAAAAATGTTCTCATTTTCCAAACAAAAGGAACCGGCTAGAATTAATGAAATTGCAACATAAACTTGAAATAAAAAATCAACAGCAGCTCAAACAATAGGTGACTCTCATTTGTTCATTCCTGTGGCATTCTTCACAGCATCAGCTGCCCCTTGTGCCTTGGCCTGCATCTGCTGTCCAGCCTAAAAACCAGGAAAAAAATCATTTTATTTAAAATAAATAAATTAATTTTATATGCTTGCTAAACAAAATATACATTGGATTAACAAAAAGATTACATTCTGCATGGTATCCTTGGCAGATTGTGCAGCATTACTTGCCTTGTCCATCATCTGGCTACCCTTTTCCTGCATTAATCAAACACACAAATTAGCACCATATCCATCGAGTAATTACTCAACACATAAAACGTTTCATGCTGCCGCTGCATGATGACGGAATGCTAACCGTTTGCATCAAATAGCTTGTCATATATTAAAATGTGAGTTTATAGGCGGAATGTGCTACAAAAGTGAAGTTAAGCTCACCTGTGCTTGGCCCTTGGCCTGACCAGCTTGGTAGCTCATGCTCTGGGAGTTATCCATACTTAATTTTGATCTCAACAAAAGATGACACAAACTTATATATATGATGATCAGAGCTTTGTAGTAAAGTAGTACCTGTAGTGTTGGTGAGTTTGAGAGTTGGAGGGCTTAGGTATTTATAGCTTTCAAGGCTATGATTAGTTGCCACTTGTATAGCTAATTCTGGTAATATGAGTCCTAATCTCCCGTAGGTAACTGATTCTTAGAGGTGACCTACTCACAAGCGGTACAATAGGAAGCTCTGTTGAACAATTCTATTGTTTAATTCCAAATATAAGAAAAGAATAAAAATGTTTTTATACTAAAAGTCACCTAAAATATTTTCCATTTAAAAGAGAAAAGATGACCTTAAATAATGTGTCGCACTTATGCCACATCCTGTTTCTATTCACTAAATGTCGTTGGTAAACAACTAATCACATACTAGTTATCATTATATGAGTGATACTTTAAGTTTTTGGCTGTATGTTACGAATCAATAGGGTAAAACAAACTTCTTTTTAATAGGCATTCTGCTAGTCACCTGGTTTAGCTAACAATTTTTGTAAACAAATTGATTCAATTAGTATTTGATTTCCATTTCAATTTCGATTTTTGTAGGAGGAGAAATATATTGTAGTGACAATGAAACCTTCAAGCTACACCTTCAAGCTGCACACCAACTCTGCCTTTTATCTCATTTTAGAGTATATATTGTGTGATACATTCGTTATTTTTCATAGATTAGAATTTGAAATATAAGAAACATTATCATAGTTTACAATTAGAAATATTCTAAACTTTGCCTGTAAAGGCACATTGTATGTTACACTAGATAGCAACCAATCAAATCAGCAAATACCATTAACTTCTATTTATCATCCTCTCCTTTACAAATTATGTCAACAGATGCAGCACTGAGTTACAATACTACTAGATCAAACTATGTCTGTAAAATAGTTACCGCAATCACAAAATAGAGTAACTCAAGAAACTACATTGTCATCATCTTCGGATGCGGCAAAATGCATTCACCGGCATCTGCAACGTCCCCTTTGCCACTGGCAGCAACTCGAGGAAAGCTGCTAAAAACCGCTATACTGAAAATAAGGCTTTATAACACTCTGTCCTCTTATGCGCAGAGGTGGTCTAACAACCTGCATAAACAGCACTCATTCTGAGATATTCAATATAACAGCATAACATCGTGTTCTGTAAATTGCAAATTATTGACATTCAAGAAAACAGTAAACTTAAGTAATTCTGAAGAGTATATCTGTATATGTTAGCCGGGAGCTAGTTCGACTTGTTCAGCATTCAAGACACGCAGAAATTGACCAAAGGTTGTGCAATGGAATACACTGACTAATGCATCCTGAAAGAATCACGAAAGACCTGATTACATACCGAATTGATGGATGCACGATAGTGTGATGAAAGCTCTTCAGATGCTAGAAAGTGTGCCTGTCATCATTTAACAGAGCTATGAGCTTGAGGCTGCAACTTTTCTGTGAAACTATATTTCCGATTGCTCAATTTGCCTGTGCATTCCTTTGGAAATCAAACCTTTCTGAAACATAAAGCTCCAGAATAAATCTAAGTTGTTGCTATCATTCGCATACGATTCGTTTATACTACTATAGATTTTGAGAGTAACCATAAGTCGCCTTTTATACATCTCCTCCAACAAAGCTGAGGCAGCAACACTATCTCCCACCCTAAAGTATGTGTAAGCCAGACAAGTATAGACGACACTATCTCCTAAAATCCCTGTCCTCTGCATAATGCTGAAGACTCTCTGAACACAATCAATTTTTTCTTTCTTACACAACCTCCGTATCACTGCACGATATACAGCGATGTCAACACAGAAACCTCGTTCCTTTAATTCACCTAGCAATCTTAAGATAGCTGCTTCATCATTTTGGCCGCAATAGAAATCTACAAACCAAGCATATGTAGAATAATTTGGAGATAATCCCGCGGCCAGCATATTAAATAAGATCTCTTTCGCATTATTTATCTCCCGTGCCTTGCAGAATCCATGAATCAATGCCTTGTAAGTAAAGTCATCTGGACTAAGCCCAGCCTCCAACATTTTACTCCTAACTTTCGTAGCAGACGCCATATCTCCAATCTTGCAATAAGCATTAATTAATGTGTTACATGTAACAGTATCTGGATCTATTTTTCTATCACTCATATGATTTAGTAGTTTATGCGCGTCCTGTATCCGACCCTCTGCACATAATTTCCGCAAAATTGCATTATAGGTAACCACACCAGGGTACAATTCCTTAGCCTCCATTACATCACGCAAGCGCAAAGCTTCGTCAAGGTCATTAACTCTGCAATAACCGTCGATCAAAGTAGTATACGTCACTTGGTTCGGAGAAACGCCTTTAATCTCCTTAAAGAGCCTCAAAGCCTCTCTCATCCTGCCTTCTCTACAATGACTATAAATAAGTGAATTATAAGTAACTATATCAGGAGACACTCCCCCTCTTTCCATCCTATCTTGAACGGACAAAGCCTCGTAATGCATACCCTTCTTGCAATACAACGAAATCAGCGTATTATATGTAAAAAGATCTGGAAATATACTTTTCATCTCCATCTCACTCATGAGTTCCTCCGCTTTCTCTACCTCCCTCGACTTACAACAAGCATGGATCAACACATTATAAACATGCAAATTCGGGACAACCCCAACTTTAATCATCTTTTTATATACTTTCCACACCGTATCCGTCATCCTCTCTTTAACCAACGCATTCAGAAGCGCAGTACAAGCGTGCAAATGGGGCTTATACCCACAAACCCGCATATGCTCAAATACCTGCATTGCATCCGGATTCATCTTCGAACTAGCATAAAATATCACCAACCAACTCAACACATGCTCATTCACATCCATATCATCAAAACTATCCACAAGAGCATTCAAAACCGTTGGGGACGACAGAAAATCTTTAGGCGCAATCTTTCCAAGCAAATCTTGAGCAGTTTTAAACTGTTTTCGTTTCGCGAGAACGCAAATCATGATCCAAGAACTCTGTAACGAGTGCTTGTAGTGAGGAATCATCTCGACCCATTTGAAGAAAGACCAACTAATCGAAAACCCAAATGGAGAAAGGTTTAATAATGCCTCATTGATAACAGATGAAGTCACTGAAGATCCAATCTTTGGTCTCAAAACCTTGTCCCAATGTTGACCCTTTATTATAATACCACACACGGACTTAATTATCTGGTTACCACTGCTTAAACTCGCCATGACAGCAAATGAAAAAAATAAAACAGCAATAAAGGTGTTACCTTTACATATGTGAAATTGGTGAACTTACAGGGGATTCAAACGTATGAGTAGAAATCGAAGCAGGGATTCTTGTTGCACCTGTTTCATTGTGCTTGATGAAAGGATTGAAGCGTGGTATCAGAGAAGAAAAGGAGCTGAAATTTGGTACTAAAACCTTTGAATTTGGAACAACCTTAAAAAATTGAATATATTGGATGGGCCTAGGCCTGTCACTGACCGGGTCGGATCCGGACTTGGACCCGATCATTACCCGTAAAAAAATCGCGGGTCCAGATCCGTGTTCAGGTCCAGACCCGGATCCGTACTGGACCCGTGAAATGTCTTTCGACCCGTTCAATTTTTTTTCCCTTCTTTCTTTTACCTTTTTTTCTTTTCTTATTTCTTTTATCTTTTTTTTTCTTCAAATATTCTTTCTTTTTTTGTTGTCTCACGTACGTTTTTTCTATAAATTTTCAGTCAATTAGTATCTTTTAACAAGCATTTTTATATATAACTATACTATTTTTATGTCATACAGTAGTAGCCAATTTTAAATAATATAATACGCATTTGCTAATGAATAAATTGCACAAAAATGTTGTTTTGCAATTAAAAATAAGATAAGGTGAGTTAACAATTTATACAAAATAGCTATCGTGACGGGCCTACACTACCCAATTTTAATTAAAAGTAAAATAAAATATGATACGTATGACGTATCTAATATACTTTGATCCGGTGTTTTACACGTATCCGTAACAAAGTATGACACACAATAAGTACCAAATTTTTTTTGGTGAAAGATGAAGTTTGGAAGTGGAACGGCTGTTCTGTAAATTTGTAATAAGTTTGCTTTTTTTTTTTAAATACGTACGGGTCCGGGTCCAGGTCCGAACCAGCGAGAAAATTATTGGGTGCGGGTCCGGGTCCGACCCGGTCCGTGACAGGCCTAGATGGGCCCAAAAGTTTAAGGTAAGGTGGTTGAAAGAGAGTAAAGCCCAACTATTAATTTAGACAAATTTCAAAGAAATAAATCATGAACTATTGTTTATTGTAAAAATTATGATTTCGTTAAAATCTATACTATTATATAAATAAAAGGTAAATTGTGACATCAGATTTTTAATTTTTAATTTTATAAATTTAGTTTTGACTTAATATTTTATTATTAAGTTCCTAATCTAACATTAGATTTAAGTAAAATCATTAACTACCGTAATTATGGTGATTGTTGATTTAATTTCTCAGAATTTAAAACTTTTCTTATAAATTCTCTATCCTTATATATATAATTTTTACTCATTTAAGTTATTTTTTCACCATACAAATTAAAATAAACCGAATGCCGACATTTTTAGTATTTTAAAATATGAAGCTCAATGTAATTTAATAGTGAGATTCTCTTATTCTTATTTTATTGATTTGATATACACAAATCTTCTCAATATATCTTTATTTTAAGATTAATGAACTAGGATTTCATTTAATATGATTCAAAACTTTTAAAAGCACCCCACCCCATTGCAATCTTGTAACCATGAAATAGAATATCTTCTTCTTTAACGTTTCAAGGAAATTATTAAAATTTGAAACAGTTAATTAGTCAAATTGATGAAAATTATTTAACCAAATTGACAAACATAAAGTTGCCAACAACTCAGATTCGATTTGTGTATATCATTAGCCATTGTTAAAGAGTCAAAACATTTTCTGTTTTTTTTTTTTTTTTTTTTTTCTTGTTTTCTCTAAAGATGGAAAACCTGTGCAATTTGATGAACAACGATAGAATTACAGAGTTGCCTGAACCAATTTTGTATCAAAAGACGCTACAAAAAAAACTTGTGTCTTGTACAAGACATGGAACTCCACCTGGAATTCTTCTCCGGTACTTGACTTCAATCAAAATTACTTCCGCAATTTCGTAGAATTCTATAACTACGTAAACAATTCAATAGCTCGTCATCAGAACACACATATTCAGAAATTCAACCTTCGTGTCTACACCAAGTCTCAGTGGGAAGGTCTCGATAGATGGCTAAACTACGCTGCAAGTAACAACGTCGAGCTCTTGGTTCTTCATAATCTCAAGCTTGGGCCCAGCGTATACCAACTGCATGCATCTGCCTTGTGTCACCCTAAGTCGCTCAAGGAGTTGGATTTAATTGGTTTTAAGATCGTCATTGGTTGTAATGTTATTGGCTTATTCTTTTCCTTGAAAACACTTAGACTGGAAGATGTTTATATAGATGATCATACTATACAAATCTTGTTATCAAATAGTTGTTGTCCTTCTCTTGAAGAAGTTTGTATTGTATACTGCAACGGGTTTCAGTCGTTGAGTCTTTGTAGTGCTAAACTTAAGAGTGTTGAATTGTATCTTGATAGGTTTCAGGTTCAAAAGATAACTATTGAAGCCCCAAATCTGCAGTTTCTCAGTTTACGTGGAGAATGCGCCAATGATTTTCTGAGTGGAAGTTGTTTTGAGGCTGCTCAATACATCAAGAACCTCAAGGAGTTGGTACTTCATGACGCTGATATCACAAAGGTGGTTTTACTAACCATTCGCGAATTTGGAGTTGCTTGAGAAGCTCAAGTTGATTAATTGCCACTTGTTGGAAGGCATGTGGATTCCTAGATGTCGACGTTCAAATTTGGATGTGAGTGACACTACTATATGTTTAAGGGACGATGAACTTGTAGCAGATTGTCTGGATTGTTGCCTGAGAAGACATAGTCAATCGTTTTTTAGTAATGGGTTCTATAAGCTTCTTTTTTGAAGATATGGGTTCTCAGAGCCTGGAATTAATTAGTTTGGTTTCATAATCATATTAGGGATTTAATTTTCATTCTAGTCTTCCCATTGTATATGTCGTCACTAGTAATTAGTTTTGTTCTAATAATATTACTTGCATAAAAGTTGTGTTCATCATGCTATTCGAGGATTAAGAACCATGGAATCTGAACTGCAGGGCAAAAAGAGTTATGAAGACAAAAAAGCAAGTAAGAAATATATTGAACTTTGATTTATTTTTCTTGAACTAGAAGATTCCAACTCCTCCCAATAACTCGCCTGGCCTCGAAATTGACATAAGAATGTGCAACAAATGAATTTCATGGGTTCTGAAATTTATTATTTATGCCACACATTGCTAATTCGGTATCTAAACCATGCAAAAGATACTCGAGGCTACAGGTCTTTGTCAGCTAGAATGCTGGGATGAAGACCAATTCAGGGGGGAAAGTAATATGAGGTTCTGTGGAAGATACATGTGTAAACATTAATAAAGGACAGGGGAATCACACGTAATATTTATTTACTACGTAATATTTATTTACTAAACTAATTTAAGTTTTTAACCAAGTAGATGATTATATTTATTTCCTTCAGTGACATGCTACGCAAAGTAAATTAAAAGGAGCACAAATATTATTACAAACACAGATACTTAATAATAAGTTTAATAAATTTGCTCAAACAC
This sequence comes from Linaria vulgaris, assembly GCA_948329865.1. NCBI lineage: Eukaryota > Viridiplantae > Streptophyta > Magnoliopsida > Lamiales > Plantaginaceae > Linaria > Linaria vulgaris. The sequence continues at coordinate 17,804,275 of OX415250.1, read as the reverse complement.
CGAACAAGGACAACATAAGCAACTTTGTCCGCTCACAAACACTCAGAAACCACGCTCCACACATTATTCAAGTACGCATAAATCGTCATAACATCAACAGAACATTATGTCGAAACCAGAAAAAAAAAGAACAGAAAGTAAACTAATATAGGAAATTACTTCCTGTCAGCTTCCTCATCCTCGTTCTCACTCCAACAGCAGTTCAGAATCGACCTCGGAGATCCACAACCCCTTGTGCTAGTAAAGCTACAGTAGGTTAACGACCCTCCACCTCCAAGAACTTCAAAGCACCGTTCTCCACAAGCGTACCCATTCATGTCCAGAGTTAATCCAGCATTGATTCCCTTCCCAGCAACAGTTGAGTGCAGCGCCACAGAAAACTTAGCCGGTTGGAAGCAAGCCAGCACACGTTCCAACAGCATAGTCAGATCCAGTTGTTTGAAGTCATAGCCGAGTGCTTCAAAGCTAGCATAGCTAAAGCCATCTTCAGGCGTAACGTGAATAGTAGAGACTGCAGCGGCTTCAATGGCGTTCATAGAGTAACCACAAGGATCGAAATCAAAGTCACAAATCTCAGAATTGGGAAGGATTTTGTTAATGCCGGAATCTTCAGTCATGATAGCGGCGGAGCTCGATTGAGTCTTGAAGAAAACGGAGGCCTTTTTCTGATCCAGATTGGTCATGCACATCTCAAGTGTATAAACGGGTTCCACATCACTTGTTGCTTTGGCACAGGCAGAGTAAACGTGCCATTTCTCGTGTTCATCATCGCCACCCATAACGTAGGCTTCGCTGCTCAGACCAAATTCGGTAAAATGGTTATCGAGAACAGCTACTTCTTCAGAGAAGCTACGGTGGGGAAACGGCTGAGCTCCGGGAAATATGAAGCTTCCACGGGAGTATCTGACGGAACTCACGGTGAGTCCGAGCGTATCAGCCAACTTAAGGATGGGTGGGATAGACAGCAGCAGCTTGGTAGTCCCACAAGTTTTCAGTATTATCTTGTATGAGTAGACAAAGAGGCTAGACTCTGATAGCACATAAGAATCAACTTCCTCGTTTGCTAAAGAGGACACAATGGTGCATTGTGCTGGGTCTAGAATTTCATCCAACTGGGCTCTAGAAAGAGAACGGAGGCCACGGCCCTCGGGATCAGCAAATAGTCCAGGGTCAGAGAATGCGATTTCGAGCCTTTTTTCGTAACCTTCGAATCCGATAGCAGAGACTGGTGAGGCCATTTTGACTTAAAAGACACAGGTGTAGTTTGGGAAGGAAGAATAACAAGGATGAGGAAAGAAGAAAAGAGAATAACTTGAATGTATAGACACTATTAATCTAAACTACTGGAGGTGGTTGTAGCAATAAACGCGTCTCAGGATGGCTTGCGCGCGCACTGCATTAAACAAAGATCAGTTAGCAGAAGTCCCAAAATGATCTTATGCAAATCAGAACATGCAGAAAAGAAGAAAAGAAGGAAGATAAAACTCACGTTAGAGTATGCAGCTGATCTGAATTTCTTGATTCCTCCGTGCGGTCGAACGTCTTCAATGCTGTATCCTAGGGGAGCTTCATAAAATAAACTACTGCTGGACTTCTTTTTACCACCTTTTGACTCCATTAGATCATCCAATTATCCCTGGTTAAACAATCAACTGAACGTTAGAAGCAATAAATTGAACTCATCAAGGCAAACAATGACGAGTCACAATAGAGAGAGTGATAAGATGAAACTATACCTCCACAAATACTAGCACAACGATTGATATTGTACTATGTGATATTTTAAGAAGTAAACGATTTACAACCTTCAGAGGAGTCAAATAACTAATACTAGAAAAACTAAAATACCAAGGATGTATAAAGAGAGAAAAGAATACAATATTTGTCCAACAAAATCTAATGCCAAAAAGTCTTCTATCCATATTATTGACTGATGTTCACTAGAATTCGCAAAAGACATGATTCCAATTAATTTCAGAAAGGTACAGAATCCCTTAACCAGCTTAAAATTGAAATCGTGACAAAACCCTACAGAGTTCAGTAATATCCCTCTATGGACATAGCTGAATAAGTCTCAATCGTCTCGTCGGTGGTACAACAACGAAACACTTCAGATGTAAAACAGTGTGCCAATAAAACACATTTGAGTGTCTCACATTTTGACATGAACTTATGATGCAGAATAACATTACAACCTCAAGTACGTTTACTTAATCTGAATAGCCCTCGTGGCTTAAGGATCGAATTACAGATATAACGATTCATAAGAGAATTGCACCACCTATACGGAATTCTATTCAAATACATTAACAACCAGTCAAACCTAACCATCAACAAGAACAACACTGACAATATAAGCAGCAGCTACAACCCAACCACTACCAACAAATTATCATCTACTTTTTCGACATGAAATTGATCTATATGCCCTAACACACTCCTCCTCCCCCAACAAAACATAACAAAGAACACAAACAAACAAAAAAAACACGAAAACATAACGGAAAACTACACGATGATTACGACATGACAAATACAGATCAATCATCATCATCATCAACAACAATTAGACAAATAAATCAAAATGCATATACAACAATTACTTACAAAAAATATATATCTGGAAATTACAGCGGCCGGTAGAGCTTTACTTTCCTTCAGCAATTTTCAACAAGCGAAACCTAAAAATCGAAAAACAAAACCTAATTTCGTCAACAAATCATCATAATGCAAATAAAACGAGAATAAAAATTAACAATTAAATAAATAAACAAAACTTACGATGATTTGATTATAACAGAAATCAAATCAGAGAGGATTTGTATTTTCTTTTTTTTTTCCTTCTCGACCGCAGAAGAAAAATTGCAGGTTGTGTGTTTGAGCGATTCTTATGAGAGGGGAAGGCCGATGGGTTCCTTATATAGGGGAGACCGCTATCCACGTGTACGTCCGTTCTCTCTTTTGCCCTCCGCTTAAATCTACCGCTATTTTTATTATGCCCTCTTCCCTATAAATTTCATTATTGTTTGGTATTATTGTATATGTGTGTAATAATAAATAATTAATTACTAAAAAACTCTTTACAATATAAGTTTATGTGTGTAATTACAATTAAACATAATCTAAGTACACAAACACACTCATTATGACTCATTATGGTTGATTTTCGTATAAAAATTATTGGATAAAGATTTATGCTCCTCACACAAAAAGTTTAATGGCTCAAACCTAATTGGTTATTTTCAATTACGTAAATCTTATGTAGTTTAAAAATATTAACAAAAAATGGAAGTAATAAATTATTTATGAATTTTAATTTCTGTTATAATTTAAAGTTGTAAGGTTGTATTAATTATTTTAAATTTAATGATGGTCTTTGTAATTACTTCCATGTCTGAGGGATAGTTTGCGTAATTATTATTCCTTACAAAATGTACATTGTAATTTGAAATTTTGATATTTTTTTAATGAAATCAGAAGATATAATAGGCTTATCAGCATCTGGTTCGCTTCCCAGTGCTCTCTTTAATTCCTTTTGATGTTTTACGAATCTTCTGGCAATGATTCTGATTGGCTAGAAAGTCAATAATGATGGCTACATTATTTGGCAGCTACTAGGAGTTTATTTTGAATATTATCTAGAGAAATAAAAAGTAATGCTGAAAGCTTATTCATTTTAAGTCGTTTATTATATTATATATTATGTGATTTAAGTGGCACCATTCAAAAAGTATGACGAGAATTTAGCTTCTACCCTCCACTCATTCGAAATATGTGATCGGTTAGCAAGTTCAAAATATATCTTTAAATTTAATAAACGGGAATAGATCCTATATAAGAGGTCATCTCAAAGACTCAAAACGCGGAACAACATTTTTTGCACCGCATATAAGTAACATGATACAATAAAATATATGTTTAATTATATAACACGTGACATGTTTTTAAAAAAACACCTGTAATTAAAGTTGATCTTAATAAATCAGTTGCGTATATCACGAATAAGCATAAAGTGGCGTAGGAGAAAAATATGTTAGTCACGTGACGTGAGTAAATTGATGCCTTACAAATCTGAGTGGTTATAATTGAATGGTACTGCCAACAAACAATACTTAGGGTTGGAGTGATTCAGGGCCCCACCGTTCGCTCTTACTCGTTGAGCCCATTTCGTGGTTAAGTTCTTGTGTCCTTTTTGGACTAATTTTGCATCGATTCTGTCCATTTCTTGACGAAGTTTATTAACCACTTTTAGTAGTGGCTGATTTTGCTCAAAAGTCAAAAGAACGTGATTCCATGACCCATGTTTCCATGTTCATTTTTCCAAAGAAGTTAGTGATCACACGTGATGCTATAAGGAAAAAAGGGTTTTATTCCTCTTGCTTTGTTCCCAAGTTTCAGTAATGGACGTTCAGCATTCTTTCTTTTATAGCCGTGAAAAAAATGTTCGTTTTTGTCTTAAATAAATGTACATCCTACACCTGTAGTTTGCAAATTGAAATTTAAATTCAACTAGCTTAGTTTCTTATGCAATGCGTTAACCAATTCTTTCTCAACTCTAAGTGAGAATGGAGAACTAAGAATCAAAATTAAAATTTCTCTTTTTTTTTCTCTTTAAGTATATTTCTCGTACATAAACTACAATTTGTCAAGCTAAGTAACTTGTTTGATTTTTATTTGATTTTAATTGCTTTTAATTTCAGTAATTCTAGATGTTGGGTTTGTAAATAAAAAGTTTGCCAACTTATTTTGTATGGGTTCGAATTCAACCAATTTACTCATATTTAATATTCAAACGAGTTCTGTTTTGATGTACTTGTTACACGTAAATTAATATTAAATATTAAAAATTTAGACGTGTTCATGCCGCATCGATTTCTGTAATTTTTATGTCGTATTGTATTGTATCCTTGTCCACGTGTTCGCATCTATGCAACACAATCATTAGCGGAAGGAAGTCATATAACTAACTTAAGAACATGTAGAATTTGGGATTCTATTTGTAATAGTTTTAGAACTTTTGGGGAGTATATGAGTAATTGTTGAGACCTCGTCAGGGGAGCCTCTTCATAACATCTTCTTTTGCGAATTAAAGAAGTGTTCGTGTAATTATTCAAATTGTATGTTTCTGTAATTAGACGAAACCACGAGGGCATAACTGTAATTAACTTAAGGTATTACTGTGTAGGAAGTTTCATGCTTCCTTAGCTTGCAGATTGAACCTTGTACTTTAATTTGTTTGGAAATGGACATATATTAAACAGAGTTGAAAGCTAATGAATTTATTATGCTATAAACTATAGCTATTACATTAATGAAAAGTGAAAACTAAAAAAAAATAAAAAACAATAAGTCTATCTAAAATCATTTTCTTATTTGTTTTCTTAACATAAACTAAACAAAGCTCTATCGAGTAAGCTAGTTTATTAGCTGCACTATGAGATACAACAAAATGTTCACCTAATCTCTTTTATACATCTATTGCTTCAGGAACATTTTGTTGCTCTCTTGAAACTTAATTATATACAATGAACTTAGCCAAAAGCTTGGCAAATTTAACTTCTTTTTCCAACTTCTGCACTATCTAGTATCTACATGGATCAAGAAGTTGGTCTAGTTTCCCACACACAGATTTAGCGTCTATATATGCCACGGAACGGCTCCCGTTATCCGCCTAAATATCTCTTTCCTGCATAAAGATAAACAGAAAATTAACAATCTGAACTCGTGTTGATTATAATGTGTAGTTACAAGAGTTGTAAGAGACCTCATTAGTGTTCTGTCAATTGATGAAGTAGCCAACATGCCTTTGTTTTCTTCTGCCCTCCTTAAAAGATATGGCATGATCTGATCAACCGGTCCAAACGGCAGATACTTACTGACCCTAAAGCCCGCGTTTCTCAGACCGAAAGAGAGGGCTTCCGCCATTCCATACAATTGAGCAAATTGGAGATTTTGGCTATTCTTATCGATTCCTAGATCGGTTGCTTTAGCTGCTGCAAGTTTCCCTGCATTTCAGTATTCGTTCGTCAAACGTACTTTAGCTTCAAGAATCTTTATCACATTCTTTTAAAGTTTGGACCTTTATTAGAAAGTACTAGTTATAGCTTATAAAAATTATACCTGATTCAAGATTGTGAGTTGCTAGAACAACCGAACCTGTTCCATTGGCGATCTTTTCGAGCATAAAATCAGCGCATTCATTGTAGCAAGCATGAGTGTTTTGGATACTTTCATGAATAGGGGACTTTACCCCCAAAGAAGAAGCTAATCTTTTCTCACTAGACATATATGCACCTCTAACTAATTTGAACCCCACCGGCACTCCCATCTTATCTGCGTCTCTCTTTGCTAGTACAAGTCTCTCTTTTGCGTCTTTCAGATAAGCCTGAACCGTGTTGTAAATTAAAGGGTAGTCGTCTTTAGGATGTTCGATTGCTGCAGAGTACGAGAAGTAGTCGATGGCAGGCTGGATTGTCGTGTCCTCTGCATCGATAAGGAGAGAGATGTTTGATTCCAAGCCTTTCTTGCAAATGTTGTTTAGTCTATCATAGGCTAGTTGGAGATCGCATTCTTCTTGTAGCGTTAAGGGGTCCGGTCTTTCCGTTGTTTGGTAGAGAGGGCTAGAATCGGAAAAGAGTCGAAAAGTTTTGAGCTTCCATGGAAGATGCAAGGACTTGTCCTTGTACTCCCATCTTAGTAGATCACTTACTCTTTTGAGTAAAGTTGGAGGACAAATAGCAGTAATCTTCACCACCACAAAGCTAACCTGTATAGAAAAAATATGCATTTGTAAAATCATATTATGGATATTTACTTGATGAATTGAAAGAGTTTTGAATTTATCTTGGCATGCACTTACTGGAGAAGTTGGTCTTGAATTGGTTGATTTAATAGTTTGAATGAACTCCTCCATGTTTCGGTCGCACGAGTCGTTATCAATAGCGTGTTCTAAACCATAATCTAACATAGCACTGAGTCCAGAATCCCAAAGTTTCTTTACAGTCCTGTCCGCCTCCTTCAAATCTACACCCGCGCAAAAATGTTCGTAAAAACTATATTCTACCGCATCCAACACGACCTTTCTCACTAGTGGATTCTCCATCAACCTTGAATTCATCACCCACATGCCCATATCAACCATGGGCTCGATGGACGCCATGTATAGTGTTAAGGATGATTTGATCAGCTTGGCGGTGGAAATAGATGAGAATAACTCCTTAGGATCGTCAAGGTTGATGGATGAGGATGTTTTTACGGAGCTTCGTTTGGTTGACGTTGGGGAGTTTGGTCCTTCAGTGAAGTTTAACGGCGGGGCGATGGTCATGGAGAAAGGCGCGGTTGTGCTGCGGTTGCGGAGGAAGAAGGAGCGGACGTGGTTCTGTAGAAGCCTTGGGCGGACGCTATGACAGGCCATGATCCAATGAACGTTGCTATTTTTTTTGTGGGGATTTTGCTTTTGGCTCTGCTACAAAGGCATGGTTGTTAGTTGGCGGGATATAAATAGAAGGAATCTTTTGTGTTGAATTTGAGGAGTTGAACATTTTTAGGCGAAATTGTTGGTGTTTACTCTTGTGTTGAGGTTCTGAGAAAGTGTTATGTAATGTACACTTGTGAGTGACTGGATTCTGATTCAGGAGAGTAATATTTATTATTTCGTGCAATCAATGTACAGTTGGTTATGTGACACAGATAATACACGATCGTGATTAAATTATAGAAAGTTGCATTTTGTTGATTTGTTGTAGCACGTCATCATGCAACGATTGTACATGAAGAAAGTGTACTTATTCGACGTGTTTGTTTCGCGTACAATCATTTTAGTGAAAGCTATTATTTTGAATTTTAGTCATTGATTTTACAATCTATGTTTAACAAAATATGTTTGGCCAGTCACTTGTTGGAGATGCACTTTGTTCGGAGGAGTGTTGAAGGATTCTTTTTCCTACATACGTTGAATCTTTATTGAATTTAAGGAATCAGAATTGTTGTTAACATGTGGTGTACCGTCACTTGTGCGAGTTGCAGTATCTTTGGGGCAAATGTTTGTTTGAAAATCAAAATTTATTTTTCAAAATTTCATAGTTAAATTGCAACATATTCTTTGGACTGACAAATTACAGTGGCGAAAGTTTAAGTAAGAATCAAGTACTCGCTTGTCTTGTTTTATGAAGAAGAAAAAAGTTGAGAAAAATTAGTTTAATGCTTAAACCTTAATTTTAATAATCCTCGTGTCAGTACTATAAGTCTATAACCCATGTGCGATTTCTCATTTTTGCGCACGTACAACGTTATTAATGGTCAATTAAATATATTTTACTTACATTATTAATAAGTAAAAATCTATGCGAGTGTTAATTATAGAATGTTAATGGTTAATTTGAACCCCACCCATGAGTATATATATATATATATATATATATATATTAAATTATATAGTATGTACTATGTAGGCATTTAAGTCTATTAGATATTAATTAATTAGGTCCGTGTAATTAGCAAACAAGATTATGAGTTTTTCTTTTATATATTTTGTCAATCTTATCTTTACATATTATGTAGGAGTTTGTTACCTCAATTAGATATTTTGCTTTGTTTAAATGAATAAACATGATTCGTCAAAGTTTAATACGTCTATATTGTTTGTGTAATTACATCTTTTTTTTGATCATTTACTCTAACTTTTTGAAGCACTTAGGTAAGCGGATTTCTTTTTGTCTCTCTAATGAGGGTTCGTGTCTCTAAAGTTAGGCATATATTACTTTACGACAAGGGCTCCTGGATCTTGGCACGGCATCATCTTCGGATTTTCACCGTCACTGTCATCGAATTTTTGGTCCCGACATTCGTTAACGTCTTGTTGCTGTCTTTCTCGTTTTTTTCCCGCGTTTTAGGGCTTTTAGGAGTTTCTTGCGTCGCACGTTTCTTCGTTTCTTGTGGTCTTGTTCTTCTGTTTTTTCGTCGTTAGAGTCAGAGTTGGAATCAGTTTCTCTTTCTCGATTACTCGTCGTCGGGGGTTTTTAGGGTTACTAAATTTTTCTGTTTCTTTGTTGCCTTTTTCGATGGGGATTGTTCGCGCAAGTAATCGAGATCACCTCGTGGCTGATTTCGTTCACAACTCAGTTCACGTGTCGTAGCTGGAACAATGGGAATAATGGAAAAGGAGAGTATTCGGTTGCAGAAGGGTTTATCCCTCACGAATGAGGAGGGGGTAGGCGAGGGCTTTCTCGTATCCGATGACTTACAACAAGAAGACAATGTGAGGGTTGAATTGGTTTTGGTAGGACGGTTGCTTACGGGGAAGAATTTCCACTTCACATCTTTTTGTACGCTCACCAACACTCTTTTCAAGGCGGGTAAAGGGATTGAGATTACTCTGATTAGTGAGGATAAGATGTTGTTCCGGTTCTTCCATAAATTGGATAAACAACGAGCGCTACAAAAGTGCCCATGGTCGTTCGATAAAAACGTTCATATTTCCTAGCGATGTGAATCCAAACGACAATCCCGCCATAATGGATTTAGATTATTGCAAATTTTAAGACCAAATTTATGACATTCCACTGATTAGACAAACTCGAGTCACGGTGTATGCTATCGGGAACTTGTTGGGTAAGATGGAGGACGTGAACATGGCAGAGTCATGGGGTATCAGCATGCGTATACGGGTAAAGACTAACGTCACTAAACCATTGCGCAGGGTTTTAAAGGTCCGAGGTTCCGAGGGTAAAGAGATGTTTGTCTCACTCAAATATGAGCATCTTTCCAATTTTTGTTACTTGCGTGGCATGCTAGACCATATTATGACTGATTGTGATGAGAAATATGAGTTGGACGATGACGTTGATGAATCCCAATTACCGTATTGGGAGTAGCTCCGAGAAAACTTGGGAAGAAAGGAACGACTGCGAGGCAGCGGTTTACTGATTGGAGAGGATCACATAGTAACTCCTTTTGCATCGGGAAGGGGTAGGTTTATGACAAGAGGGCGAGGTTTTTTTGGTCAACACCAGAAAAGGGACTTTGATAGACAGTGGCACGAACAGAAAACCTCTTTGACGGGAAACTCGACTGAAAATACGAATGGTGGTCTCAACATGACATCACACCATAACATGGCTGGGCAAGAGGGTACAAAACGGGATGCTCATCCGGTCCGGGCAGACTTAGGCTGCACACATGCAACAAGTGCACATGGAAAGAAACTAATGGTGGGATTAGTCATGCATATCAGCGTATTATTTGAGATCTTGATGGTAATCAGAACAAATCACGGGGATCGGAGTCCACAGAGTCTATGGGGATAACAACCGTCTTTGCAAGTCGTATGGAGGTCACTAGTCAACGTCGCCAAAACTGGGTGAGGATAAATCAACATGAGGAGACAATTAACGGTCAGGTTACGCGTCAGGATATCAGAACGGGAAAGAGACATTTGGAAGAAGAAGATACAACGAGTGATGTTATACGGGGTAAAAGGGCGAGGATTGAGGAGTTATCAAAGGGGAATGACGAACTTTTGGCGAAGACTGCTCGCGACCAATGGGATTATAATGTTGGAACTGTCAAGGACTGGGGAACCCTTGGACAGTTCGAGAACTGAGACACTTAGTTTCCATTCATCACCCCTTTGATTTTCCTATTCGAAACAAAACGTCAGATGAAGAGAATAGAGGCGATTAAGAATCAGTTGAATTTCTTTGGGGTTTGTGTTGAGGCAAAAGGTTTATCCGGTGATTGGCTTTGTTATGGGATAAGGTGCTGGTTGTGAACTTACTCAGTATATCGGCAAATCACATTGATGTCGTGGTTGAGGGAACAACGGGGGAACATACTTAGAGGTTCACTGGTTTTTACGGGGAACCAGATAACACGAGAAGAATGCATAGATAGGTTTTATGTCTTCCATGGCTATGTGTTGGGGATTATAATGAAATTTTAGGACATGAGGATAAACGTGGGGGACCAAGACGTCCAAATTGGCTTATGAGGAATTTTCGAGACACTTTTATGGACACGGGGTTTAGTGAAATTAAGTTTTATAGCCCTAAATTCATGTGGTGCAGTCGAAGACCCAACCCCCATACTGTTTGGGAGAGACTCGATCGCGTTTGTGCTAACTCGGGTTGGAGGAGTTGGCATCCCCATGCTCAGGTGAAGTATATAGCTGCGTTGGCGTCTGATCATCATGCAATTTTAATCTCTACAACGAATCAGCGGGGTCCGAGGATAACTCAGTCTCGTTTTGTTTTGAAGCTGCATGGGTGCGAAAGGCGGGGTGCGAGGAGATAATTACCAATCATTGGGGTAACACGGGCGGGCAAGGGTTGACGGCAAAGCTGGATGAATGCCGTGTGGGGCTGGGGCAATGTAAAAGGGTTGATGGGGTGGAATTGAGGGTGTTCAAGGATATATAGACGAGGGAGGGAACCATAGGGTAGAAAGTTTATCTCAATTGTTGTTATTTTCATTCAAGGATATGTTTTTAGTAATATAAACACAATTGAGGACCTAAGTTAAAGATTATTACACCAGACCGAGTCATAGTGTTTGTAGAAGCTCTATAAATTTAAAATTTCTTTTTTCTTTAATGATTGAGATGTTTTCTTGAATTAATATAGTTAAGAGTACAAGTAGGATTTGGAACACTTTGAAACGACTAACAAAATAAAAATTACTATTCGCGCTTATTTTTTCTTTTCGTAAGAACTTGAAAATACAGAGAGTACTGAGATGGTATTCTGTAAATGATTTTGGTGACGCCGCCTATGACCTCTAGTTGTATCTTACAAGGTTTGATGATACTTTGAACTTCCCTTCGCCCCATCACCCCTTTCTACCAATTTTGATCGTACATAATAATTAGGAAAAAATATATATTTAATCAAATATAGTTAATACAAGCATGAAACGCTAAACAATTGTTAAAACATAATTGGCGTTTGTCCTCCGTTCACCATACATTTGTCATCTCTTTCGCATGCTACATGTTAAGTACATGACTTTCTCTCAAAGTTATAAGGAAATGGGACTCCATTCCTTCCTCGCACGTGACATGAAGATTTGTCATCTTTTTGCTCTTAAGAACACAAATTTATCATATTAAGTTCACCCTCGTCTCAACTAGATGTCACCCTCTTTAGCATGAAACTCCTTGTACAACTAACCTCTTATTTATTTTTATTGATTTTTCATTTTGGCTCCTACTTCGTGCTTTTCACACGACATCCTTATTCCTCCTTACTTTGTTTCAATGGATTTACTCAATTCGTCTCTAGAAGGGGTAAGTTTTAACTCATTTTTGGCTTAATAGGGCTTGGTGTGTTTTTCACAAACGGTTTATCCCAAAAGGCTTCAGTGTGTTTATGAGGATCATTGAATAAGTATGAGTTTTAGGATATGAAGAGGCTCGGTCCTCAAGAATGTAACAAACAACTTAGAAATTACTCAACACTTAGAAATTACATTCATCTCCCATAGTATTCAATAAACACCTCAAGATTCACAAATACATACAATTCCATGCTTTTCTGCCTGGTATCCTCAATTACTCACATCTTCATATAATTTTAAAACAATTATGAGATAAACACTTCTTTGTCAAAATTGAGTATGCTATATTCAAGTATCCATAGTGTTTTCTTATCTTCACATACTCGTATATGATGCATATATCATCATTGATCTACATATGTGGTTGTTATTATAATTTAAACTCGCAATTAAACATAAGCATTATAATGGATGTCAAAGAAATACTTAGGTTACTAGTTTCACGTACTACTGACTCCAAATAAAACATAAAATCAAAATAAATCAGTGGCCCAGGCAATGCCTTCCTTTGTCATGAACTATTTTCACTTACCAGACTCGTTATTGAAGGAATTCGAGGCTATGGCTAGCAATTACTGGTGGAGTAGCGGCGCACAAAATAAATTTTATTGGATGGCCTGGAAGAATGTATGGTAGTAAGAGAGATAGGGGGAATGGGTTTTCGTGATCTCCATGCTTTAAATGTGGCGTTACTTGCAAAAAAAAAACTTGGAGGATATGGAAGCATCCGAATAGTCTTGTGAGACAAAATTTTAAAGCTAGATATTTCCCAAATTGTTCCATTTTTTAGGTGAAGATGGGAAGCGGGCAATCCTTTTCGTGGCGAAGTATTAGAGACTCGGTACAGAATTCAGTGGAGTGTGGGAGATGGTCATTTTATTAAAATTTGGGGAGATGCGTGGTTTCCTAGACCCCGATTCTTCAGGCTGATTACTCCTTTGGTAGAGGGATGCTCGGATATGTGGGTTAAGGATTTAATCGATGAGGAAACGGAATAGTGGGATCATGTTCGCGTGTGAGACTTGTTCTTGGTTTTTGATGCCTCCCTTATTCTCTATTCTATTGGGTTCGTTGGAAGGTCGTATTTTCTTATTATGGAATATGTTATGTTGCATGACACTCATTCGACATCTATCAACTCAACATTGGATTGGCGTTAACTTTGGGGCTTGCACTATCTGAATAAGATCAAGCATTTTATCTGGCTTACGTGTCATAATATCTTGCCTACCAATGCTATATTGGTGCACCGTCACGTCGGGGAAAAGACTGATTGTCCAGTTTGTGGAGATGTTGTTGAGGATGCATGACATGCGTTATTTCTTTGTCATGTGGCTCAACAGACATAGGCGGTATCTCATTTGCCGAGAGTTGTGTACATGCGGGATGAGGAGAAGGTATGGGATTGGTTTTTTTGGTTATGGCATGCACATGCAATGAGATGATGGTCAAAGTGATGATTGCATTGGGCATTGTGGACAAAAATCGCAATTTTGTGGTGGTAGGGGAGAAGATATCTTTACCGATATCGGCATTATCTTCTGGGATCCTGAGGGCATATGTTGTGCAGGCATTCAACAGAGATTTTTTGGAAATCTAAGCCTTCTCAACTTGGAGACTATGAATTTCGGGTTTCGGTTCAGATTGCAATTGCGCGGGGGTGGAACGAGGTGATATTTGAAGGCGATGACCTGGAGGTTATTAATATTATTGCGCACAAGAACATGTTCGGTGCTGAGAGTGGCACTCTTATTAATGAAACTCGTACCCCATGCAGTGAGTCTCTGCATTCTTTTTTCGTTGGATTGAGAGAGAAGGAAATGATGATGCTCGCCAATTAGGACACTCAGCAAGCGGGAACTCCGAGTGGTTTTTCTCTACTGACATTGCACCATATTAAACAATGTTCTTTCTGTTTGGTCTTGTGACGTTACTGCAGTTTTTTCCTGTTTTGTCGCTTGGTTCTCATGCATGACTTTGTTGGCTGTTGGTCTATTTATTGATATATATATATATATATATATATACACATATATATTATCTTAAAAAAATAAATAAATTAGACACTTGTTGTGCTAGGCGTACTTTAAAATAGAAAGATCAAAAAACTGATCGCGTGTTATAAGCTAAATCTTATTTCTCAAGTGTGTAGATGGTGCAACATTTCTAACTTAGTATTTTTAGCTAGTAAGTCACCTAAAAATGCCTAAGCGACTAGTTACGTAAGTACAAAGAAGACAAAGAGGGTTGCTAAAAGATAAAAGTGCTCAAAAGTGCTTTTTGTTGGTTTTGAAAAAAGGTCAAAGGCCTTTATATATACATGTAAACCACCTTAACAGATGGTCAATATCATTTGATCCATCGGTGGCCCAAGTCTCTTCTACATAATCGTCTTACAAGATCTAGCCAAATCTTGGTTGTTCTGTAGAATTCTATATAAGTGCAAAAATATCTCGACAAAAGAAATATACATGATAGTCCCTAAGAGTTGAACAATTATGAGGTAGTGTCAAAGTCAAGGGCCCGTCCTAGTTGTCAGGGCTGCTTGGGCGTTGCTGGATGTATTATCATAATACACAAAAAGCCTATCATATATAGTTTATAGAACACGTCATCTAATTTTTGAATTGGTTTATTCATCATCAACAAATGTTAGTTATAATATGTGTTCAAACAAAGTCAAGTAAAGCCGAGGTTAATAAGGGGACTACGACAAACGAATTTTAGATATTGAGCTCGAGGACATAGTTATGCTATAAAAAGAATCACTTGTCATAACACTATTATAGTGAGAGAAATATCTTTAAATGGTGGATATGGACATATGAATTTTAAGGAATCCAAAATTGTTGGGAACAAGAGGTGAACCGTTACTTGTGCCAATTACAATATCTTTTAAGCAATTGTTTGTTTGAAATGTTATTTTCATTAGTCAAATTTGGGTAAAAAATACGTTTGGTTCCACACGTTGGTATCCTCACGCACTTGATCCGATGATTTGTCACTTTGGTCCCGTAAATTGGCGAAAAACACTCAATTTCCAGTTCCAAGTCGTCGGAATTCCTTAAACTCGCTGACATTTGATGATGTGGTTCTCCGTTGGCTTAAAAGCTAAGAGTTGTGACCCGATTTTTTTTTTCAATTACATGACACGCCATGTAATCAAATAATTGAAACAATAACTTGAATTGTTGGCTTAAAATAGTATATCTATTAAAAAAGACCTTCACTCTTGATTCCACTTCACTTACTCGGTGATTCACACCACACCATACACTCCGCCCACACTCCACAACTATTCGCCACAACCCGCCACTCCCCAAAAGTCTACGGGTGATGAATGGTGAAGAAGCACACTGAAACGAAGTTGAAAAATGACTAATCCATCCCATATACAATAAACACTTATTTGAAAGCAATTTAAATCAAGAGATTCTTACTGTATATGGGGATGAGTTCGTCGTTTTAGGTTGAGCGGCGCATGCACAACATTCTTTTGGCTCACTTATTCGCTATCATCGACTGCGGGCTTCTGGGGGTTATTTATATGTGTTCTAACAAAGTCAATTTAGTAATTAGTGAAGTTGAGGTTAATAAGGAGACTACGACACAAAAAGAAATTTGAGACCATGAGCTAGACAACATAGTTATGTAAAAAGAATCACTTGTCATATAATTATTTTAGTAAAAGAAATATCTTTAAATGGTGGATATGGACATGTGAATTTATGGAATCCGAAATCGTTGGGAACAAGAAGTGGACCGTTACTTGTGCCAATTGCAGTATCTTTCAAGCAAATGTTTGTTTGTAATGTTATTGTCATTAGCTAAATTCGGATAAAATATACGCTTGGTTTCATAAGTTGGCACCCTCACGCACTTGGTTCCGTAACTTATCACTCCACTCTTTTAGTCTCGTACATTGACGAAAATGCTCAATTTTAGTCCCAGGTTGCCAAAATTCCTTAAACTCGCCAATTTTTGCTGATGTGGTTCCCTGATAACTTAAAATCTAGGGATTTTGACCCCAAAAAATGTCCAATTACGTGGCACGCCATGTAATCAAATAATTGAAAAACAAAACTTGAATTGTGGGCTTATAAAATAACCTCTATCTAAAAAAAAAAACCCTTCACTCTTTATTGCACTTCACTCTAACATGTGATTCACACCACACCGTACACTTCGTGCACACACATCACAACTTTTCGCCACAACCCGCCACTCCCCCAAAAGCCTGCGATCGACGAATGATGAAGAAGCACGCCGAAACAAAGTTGTCCAAGCCACTCGACCAAAAATAACGAATCCCATATACAGTAAACACTTATTTGATAGAAGTTTAAATCGAGAGATTCTTGCCTTGTATGGGGATGAGTTCATCGTTTTAGTCGAGTGGCACACGCACAACTTTATTTTGGCCCGCTTGTTCGCCATTCGTCGATCACATGCTTCTAGGGGATGTGTGCAGAGTTTGTGGTGTGGTGTGGGTCGCGGGTTGAGTTTTATTCCATCATTATGTTTGTGGTGCAGAGAGGAAGGAAGAGTTTTATTCTGGAATAAGCCTCCTTCTTATATTAGTGGTTTATTAATTATTAGTTAGAGACTTGGTCTAAGGACCTTTTGTTTTTTTCTTTCTTTACCCAAAAAAAAAAAGAATTGCAGCAGAATAACAAAATTGATAGAATTATATATCATACTTTTCAAAAATATATATTAATCCTTAACATAATACAACTATATTTATTCACATTTAAAGAAAATAGTTAAGGATGAGAAGGTTTTATATAATTCCACTGAGAATTTGCAAAAAATCACGTTTTCTTATTATCTTCTCACGGGTGTTGCAATTAATTTTCTTTCTTTCGCTATTTTTTTTGAACTAATGCAAAAAACCTGTAGCTCCTCCAAAGAAAAGAGGCCACAAACGTTACACAATCCAAGCAAGATAAAGCAGCCAAAAAACAAAACAAAAAGTCAATACTCTAAGCCTCAAAACCATTTGCGTTATCTCAGCATTTCTTGCAAGTGCATGTGCCACCGCATTTGCTTCTCGTTGTACCCATTGGAAATAAAACACCCCGTGATTCTGAAGTCGTTGTCGCACGTCCTTAACAATATTAGTGACATGCGCGTTATCCTCGGTACCATAATTGATGTCGTGAATGATCCCCAAGCTATCTCCTTCAAATAACACCTCGCACCAACCTTTTGAAATTGCCCAATCCACTGCCCCCAACGTGGCCATTGCTTCAATTCAACTCTGATCCATAAAAGACGCAAACCTTCTTTGACGCCACACAAGTAATTGTCCGTTGCAATCGTGCGCCACCAAACCGAAACCAATCTCCCCCTCCTCGCTAAAACACGCTATGTCAAAGTTAATCTTAATAATGTTGCCCACGGGAGCCATCCATTCCGCGACATCCTTGTCGTGTGCATTACGTCCCTTATTACCATGTCGATTTGTCCCCGCAACCTCATCCACTCTACGTTCCTTTTCCCAGCCAATATATTGTTGCGATGACTCCAAATAGCCCAACAAAGCGTACAAACAAACTCACCACCTCCGGCCGAGAAAACTGCACTATGCGCATCCAGTCCTCTATCCCCTCCGTTTCTCGAAACCATAACCCCATAGGAACATTAGAAAGCGCACAAACTTGACGTGCAAAAGGACAATGAAAGAGGCAATGCCTCACTATTTCCTTAGTAAACCAATAATGAAAAAAATAAATCGGCAGTATTTAAAACTTTAAAATAATGAAAGGGTCCAACTACAAAAAGTCAGAACGTGTTGCCCTTTACTATTTTTACTCATCAGAAAAAAGAAAAAAAGAAAAAGAAAAGGGAAAAAATACTTTACCCCCTGAACTATACCCCGTTCTCACTTACCCCATAAACTTCTATTTTTATCACTTAACTCCCTCAACTATCTTAATCAAATTACTTTGCCCCCTTCGACGTAATTAAGTCCTTAATGGTCGTTAAATAGTCTGAGAGAGGGTAAGTGGTAATCGTGTCATGGTTTGGGGGGGGGGGGGAGTGATACTTTTTTAAAAAAGCAAAAAATAAAATCAATTAATTTTTAAAATATTTATATCTATATATTGATATTTATTCTTTCAAAATGATACATATATCTAAAACTACATCAATCAATTCTTAAATGTTGATGATTAAATCCCTAAATTATAAGGTATTACAAAATAATAGTAAAATCCTGAATTTCAATTTGTAATTTTTTTAAAATGCTCTTTCCACAAACATAATGATAAAATAAACGGTAGCACATAGACTTATAAACTAAGTTGGTGAAAAATGTAAAATGTTTCGATTCAAAAGATTAACTAGTTTGAAATGTACATGACCGCTTGCACAGTTAACGCAAGCTTTCACCAGTACATAGATGGAAATTGTAAAATATAATGAAAAACTTACTTTTGCTCAACTTAGCTTCTATTTATTATTTTTTCTATACATTAGATTTTATATTTAAGTCAACATATTTTGGCCAAGTGGAAGGTCAAGGCTTGTACAATAAGTCGAATTTGTAAAATTCTAATTGCATCAATATTATTACGTCTATAAGTTTTATGATAAATGTTTGTGGAGGAGCTTTTTAAAAGAATTACAAATTAAAATTAATGATTTTTTTTATTATTTTGTAATATCTTATAATTTAGAGATGTAATTATCGAAAATCTAAGAATTGGTTGTTGTAGTTTTAGGAATATGTATCATTTTGAAAGAATAAACTTTATTATATAGACATAAATATTTTAAGAATTAATTTGTTTTTTATTTTATTTTTTTGAAAATGTATCAGTTTGCCCCCTAAACTATGACACGATTATCACTTACCCCCTCTCAGACTATTAACGACTATTAAAGGGCTTAATTATGTCGGAGGGGACAAATTAATTTGATTAAAATAGTTGAAAGAGATAAGTAATAAAATTAAAAATTTAAGGAGTAAGTGAAAAACGAACTAGAGTTAAGGGATAAAGTGATTTTTTCCCAAATGAAAAACACAACACATATTCTTAAAATAATTTCTGGAATCTACTCCAAATAAAAAAGAAAACAATAAAATCCCTGCAACTTCTTTTTCGTGGGGTCAACAAATAAGAGTTGATACCACGCCACCCGAGGTAAAGTTTGGTATAAGCACAAAAGAAAAAAGAAGTGGCCAAAAAAATATTTATACAGAAGAGTTGCAAGATTCAAGCTTTTCATCAGGTATGGTTTTATTAGGTTATATGTTCAAAGTGTTATATAATGATCGTGTTCTGTTTTAGTCAAAAACCCACTTTATTCGGTTGCTAATTTTCCTCTTTTAGTACATAAATTACCAAGTTTTGTTCAATTTTTGTTTATTTAATCCGCATTTCATAATTTGAAGTAGTATTGATCTGTTCCTGCTAGTTTATTATGATCAGAAGCAAAAAAGATTCTGTCTTTATCATGATTTGGGAATAAATTATCTGTTACAGCTCAATGAGCTCATCATAATGCTGTTGTTATTGTGATAAATCAAGACAATTATTGAAAAAAGTCTCTACTTGCTTGCATCATTTATTAGGCTTTTCCTGTTGTCGTATTGTATTCGGGCGGATTCCGTAAAGCAGGGGAGTTCTTAGTTTTACAATGGTTAACTCAGAGGTTCCGAAGAGGAGAGTTGCCTTTGTGCTAGTTGATGGGTTGGGGGATGTATCGTTGCCGAGGTTTGGTGACAGGACTCCTCTGCAAGTTGCTGAAATACCTAACTTGGACGCCGTTGCTTCGTCTGGAATTAATGGTTTGATGGATCCTGTTGAAGTTGGGTTGGGTTGTGGAAGTGATACTGCTCATCTTTCTTTGATGGGTTATGATCCTAGAGTTTATTATCGAGGTCGAGGTGCGTTTGAGTCAATGGGCGCTGGCCTGGCCATGTCTCCTGGTGATATTGCGTTTAAGGTATGTGCTTTGTTGCTTAAGAATCGCCATTTGTTTACAATATTGACGGCATTCCTGGCTGTATCTCTCTGTCTTAGAGCGTTGTGATTTGAAAAGGGGATCTGGTTCTGGATTATTTACCATAATTAGTTTAAATACGTGTATCCTTGGATTATCGTTCCCCTGAGATTCTTAACCTTTTTTGCTTATCAACTCGGGAGAGTCGCATTAGTTTCTGAAACCTTGATTAGAACTGTTCTTTAAAGTGCGAAAGGTTGAATATTTATATTCACTTTACTCGAAACATTTCATCTTACTGTTTAGTGCTAAATGCGTTCCTCTTTTTTGTATAGTCAAACTTTGCGACCTTGGATGAGAAAACTGGAGTAGTTACAAGCAGAAGGGCAGATAGGCATTTCGAAGAAGAAGGACCTGTTCTTTGTGCCGCATTGGATGGAATGAAGCTGCCCTCTTTTCCTCAGTATGAAGTTAGAGTCAGGTGAATATGGTTTCAATTACTTTTCATTCATACCTTTGTGATACATGTTTAACTGCACACCGATCATAATCTGTTGTAAGTCATGAAATCAATTCTGTTCTGCAAAGAAGTTTTTTGAAATCTATTAAGGCAGCTAAATTATATACCTAGCTGTGTTTTGATTTCGTCGAATTCTAGTATAACCTATATTTCAAGTGCAAGTCATACTATTTTATCAAGTTAAGCTAATTCGATAAACCGTCTTTTTAGGTATGCGACGGAGCATAGATGT
Source organism: Linaria vulgaris (assembly GCA_948329865.1). Lineage (NCBI taxonomy): Eukaryota > Viridiplantae > Streptophyta > Magnoliopsida > Lamiales > Plantaginaceae > Linaria > Linaria vulgaris. The sequence goes on along the minus strand of OX415250.1, from coordinate 17,783,237 downwards.
GGGGTGGTTGTTAAAGGGCCAAAACTGAGTGGAAACATATCAGGAACAGACCCATTGAAGGATAACCGCCTACTTTTACAAGCTGAACCTCTGGATGATTCTGATGAAGCTAAGAACACTGCTGCAGTTGTTAATGAGTTATCAAAGGAGATATCTCGCATATTGGTTGCTCATCCTCTGAATGCAAGAAGGGCAGCAGAAGGAAAGAGCATTGCTAATGTCGTGCTTTTACGAGGTTGTGGTATTAGAATTGAGGTAAGGGTTTTGAAATTTAAGTACTTTTTTTTTTTGAAGAGCATAATTATAACATTTTTTATGTTCTATTGAAGATTAATTTTAGTCTAATTATCTGTTCCGGCAATTATACTTTCCAGGTCCCTCAGTTTGAAAAGATACATGGTTTACGCCCATGCATGGTTGCACCTACCAAAATCATTGCGGGTTTGGGTTTATCACTCGGAATTGATATTTTAGAAGCTCCAGGAGCAACAGGAGACTACAGAACTCTGTTAACTTCTAAAGCAACTGCAATATCCAACGCACTCTCTGCTCCTCTGCAGACATGCCCCAATGTTTTTGTACCTGGCGGAGATGAACACAAACCTGGCTCTTCTGAAGGCTATGATTTCGGATTCCTTCACATTAAGGTGGGTCATATTACAAAGTCTCTCTCCCTCCATCTCTCTCATACTTATAGTCATGGATTTTTTTTAATTTTTTATTTTTCACATCAGAATTAAATTTGCACTAGCATATTTGACTGGTGTTGGTTATTGAAAGTTGTGCTGCAATTTAGATATCATTTGTAATTCGTTATCAGAGTCGATCATTCTTTTTTCTTTTTCAATTTTCTGCAGATAAAATATCTCAAGAATTAATTTTAATCTAGTTTCTTAATAGTTTTGCTAGAAATGTTATTGATAAGCATCCTTCTCATCATTGTTATCGCAGGCAATAGATGATGCTGGTCATGATAAAGCAAGTGTCTTCAAAGCTAAAGGACTGGAAGCTGTTGATAGAGCTATAGGGCAGCTGGCTAAGCTCCTTTGGCAAGCAGAGTCGACCGGAGCATTTCAGTATTACATTTGTGTAACTGGAGATCATTCTACTCCTGTCGAGTATGGCGATCACAGCTTTGAACCAGTTCCGTTCACGCTCTGTCGATTGAAAGATTTTGTGGCTGCTGTTGGTGGGGAATCGCGTCTTCTGGAAACTTCTCTTGATCCCTTTCCACTCCCGACCGTCAGTGAAGACTTGACAGATTTATATTTAAGTGAAGAAAAGAAACGAGAAAAACAAACTGCTTTTAAAGGTGACTCGGTATATGAGTTTAATGAGATAGCAGCAGCAAGAGGATGTCTTGGAAGATTTTCTGGAAGTGAAATGATGGGAGTAATAAAGGGATATATGAAGATCTAACTTAGGCTGGTATATTGGTTTGGGGTAGTTGATAAGCTGCAACGGATCAATAAAGGGATATTACTAAGCTATCTTTTAGTTAAATTACATGTCTTGGATATATGCTTCTGGCAGCTCATGAATTAGAGCGACTCAATTTTCTTAGTTGACCAACAGATTGAGTAAGCTATTCCTTGTAGCGTTAGTCTTGTAATAACATTGTTTCCAGTTATCTTTTAACCCAGCTCGTGGTTTTTAGCGGCTTATACATTTCATTTCTATTATGCATCATTACTTGAAGAGGTTTAGTTGTTCCTTAAAATGTTGCTTATAATCTTTTGTCTGTGCTTGTATTTCATTTGAAATCTGATCTACAACTTTTTGTTGCATGGCATATCTGAAAATTCATTTGAAACTGCATAAAAAAATTCATTTGAAACTGCCTAAAACATTTTTGTTACTCCTACAAGGTCCATTATGGTCTCTTTTTATCCACCGGGACCTTTTCCTTTAAATATTTATTAAATTTACTGCTATGCTTTAGAGCAAATAATGCTTTTCCTTTTCTGTTCAAAGAAAAGCAAAAAGAGGGTATTATTAAGTGCTGTGGATATCAGCAATGTTGTGATGTATTAGGATTTGTACAGAGAAAGTGGACTAAAAGCAGGTGACTTATGGGACTGTCTTTTCCTTTCACTGAAAAAGTGGAGGATGACTCATGAATCGACTTACTGATTTTCTTAAAGTGAAAAGAAACACGTAGATGCTATTATTTGTGGTCTTATTCAATTCAATCTTTGTTAATGTCTCCTTTTAGACAAACTCTATGAATATTGTAAGTGTTTTTACCTGGTTGCAATTTTAATATTTAGTAATTTGATGGTTGTTTCTTAATCATGAGAATCTTGTTGGTTATCAAAGCCTTCTTCCCTCTGCTTGCTTGACGCTTGTGTGTGAGACGATGTATGCGACAAGACCGCGTTCACTCTATCGCAAGTATCCTGGTGCCCTCTCAGAGCAGCCACAACAAGATACTCCATATTCAGGCCATCTGGTTGTGTCAAATGAAGAGTTAGAATCTCCAGCTTGCTTTTGCTGCGGGATATTGAAGAATAACAAGATCAATAGGCTTCCGTTCCCTCAGGACAGGATCTTAAGAGTTGTTCACTCATCATTACACAAGGAGGCAAGCGTTACAAAGGTGTGGTTCGTGCCGGTTGTTGATCAGCCTCTTTCATCCAATCGCTACTATATTATCAAAGCCAAGGGAAGACATAAAGGGTAAGTCGTGACTGTTCCTATCTTTGTTTAAGATCATTGGACATCACCTCCACGTTTCTTTTCCTGTCAAGTTCTACATGTTGTGTCTTTTAGTACTCAGTAATCTCTCTTGACTGACTCACTTTTGTGATTCTATATATCACTATATGACTATTTGAAATTCATTGTCTGCATGATTTAGTACGATTACTTTCATCCTTCTCTACCTAATGTAGGAAAGCATACGCATGTTCCAGAGAAGGAGATATAGGAACGTGCTGCTGTAATATTCGCCGGGTGGTTACAAAACCCACGCATTTTGATTATAGAGATAGATATCAACAATTTGAAATTCGTCCATATCACGGTGGAGGTTTCTTTGCAAAATCAGTGGAATGGGACGGTTATCCTCCGAGTTTCCTCAAACAAGGAGGATGGGAGGTTTACACCTCTCACTCGATCAAACTCCACTTACGAGAAGCTCCTGGCCTCCGCGATTCCACCACCACACTAAACTTCCGCGAACTGAGCCTTCCACTCTACTCTAAATGTTCGACTCCCTCCATACTCGGAAAATGGTACTGCCCTTTTATATTCGTAAAAGAGGAAAACTGCCGCACACGCGACCAAATGAGAAAATCTCCAGTTTATGAACTTAGTCTGAAACAATGGTGGCAACAGATATACTCGTGCGAAAACGAGAATATTCAGGACAAAGTTGTCGTTGTGAATGCAAGAGTGAAGAGGCTACTTTGTTTGATACAAGGTATGGAAGCTGAGAAAGTCGGGCGACGGGATGCGGATGGGTTTGTTTGGTTCAGGGTTCATGAACAGTTTAGGAGGAGAGTGAATGTGGGGTTGAGTAGTGGCATGTTTGAGAAAATGAAGTGGTTGCAGGAGAGTAGAGGGTGGTTTGATGGTGATATGGATGTGAGGGTGAGTGGTAGAAAAGAGATTGGAAGTGAGAGTGGTTGGAGAAAGTTTGGTTGTTATGTGTTGGTTGAGAGTTTTGTGTTGAAAAGATTGGATGGGAGTGTGTTGATAAATTTTAGTTTCAGAAATACTCACAAGATTGAGTGCAAATGGGAGTGAGTGTGTGTGGCTTAAAGATGTGTGAATGTGAATGCATATTGTCCATATATTAAGAATATATTGATATTCACCCCCACACGGTAAATAAAATAAACTATTGTAAATCCAATAGAAACACCATGTGGATTGGCATAGAAGATTTGGATTGGGATAAATGTGCATGTGTATTTTGTATCAAAGAGTGTACTAGCATTCAAGGTTCATTATATATGAGAAAATCAGGTATATTTTGGTAAGTTTCCACTATAATTCGTGAATAAGTAGTTCTATTTCCCCAATAAAGCTTTATAGTTCGAGTGAAATTCGTTGATGTAAATAGCTACCCCAAGTTGCCTGGGATAATTACTTAAAATGCATTGTTTTCTACTTAAAACCCACTTGTGAAATCAAATGAGTTTTTTTTTTTTGAGAATCGAAATCAAATGAGTTTGTTGAGCCTTTTGCGAATTCAATTCAATATATTATAAAATAGTTAATACTTAATAGGGTTGCACTTGCACATATATGGACTACTATAGTAAATAGGTCTGCGCATAATATGGTTTAAGTGGACCAAATTCTATGACTGACTTCGGTCTACAAATTTCCTTGTTGTTAACGTAAAATTTATTGCATATTTAACTTTCCCTTCAATCAATTTTTCTTTAGATTATGAGTGACAGTAAGTCCGGATAAAATTATAATTATCAAACAAAAAAAGTCCGGATAAAATTACACTTTTCAAGAGTCAAGATGTGTATACGTGGTACTTCGTTGAATTGAGTGTACACATGTTAAATTTCACACAAACTATTTTCAATCACAATTAGTTATATTTCATCGCCAAAAAAAAAAAAAAAAATTCACAAAACTCGACACAATTGTTATTCACTATCACGATATAGATGAGATTTTCACATCGGTGTATTGAACTTATCATCTCATTAAAAAACTTAAGTTAAAGAAAATGATTATTTATTTATATTTAATTGCAAAACATTCTCCCTCACATATAAGCTTTAAGTCTTTGATTACATCTGCCTTATGACATTTTTTATAAATAAGTGATTATGAGATTCGAACCTAGAACTTTTTGACTCGAACTCTTATATATATAGTTGGGATAATTTCAACAATCCCCAAGCTATGACACATTTTACTGTACGAGGCCAAAACTTTCGTTTTAGCTCCAGTGCCCCCTAACCTTTAGTCGTTTGTGTGATTTACTTTTGTGCGTGTTTCGGCCATATTTTTGCCGGAACAGTAAGGCACGTGCACAACACATGTTAAAGTTTAAAGGCATTTTTGTCCAAAAAATATTCGCCAAACTTTCAAACCCCCCAAACTATACTCTTTTTTGACTTTCCCCCTGAACTATCAAGTGTGCGATTTGCTCCCTAAACTATGGTATGATTTTGAGGATTACCCCTTAAACTATTTTTTGAGTTTCTGGACTACCCCTTGAATTTTTATGAGCTTTTAAGATTGCACCCCTGAACTATAATGCATTTTGCTGAATTGAAATGGTATTAACTGGACCAAAAAGGGAAGCATTAAAACACCCAAAAATTAACATAAAAAAACCAAAAATATATTCATAATACTATTTCACAACCCCATCATCACTATAATAAACAACCAGCAATAATATGTTCCAAAGGCTTAACAAAATACCTAAACATTGTATCTGAAGGCCTTAACAAAGTCACATAACATTTTGAAACTAAATAGATCTCAATTCTTTATAACAAAATAAGATTGTGGTTATCATTCACAAAATAGTGGTCACAACCACTTCATTTCTTAAAAATCCTGTTCACTCTCTTGTTAATTAACTTATTTGCTTCTTTGTTAATTATAAGATCCACAACACCTGAAGTGTTCCCCTCGTTGCTCACTATTTCCTTATTAGATGTCTGCATTAAAAACACAAGGTAATGAAATAATGAATTTGGGACCACAATACATAGATAAGAAATTTTGGACCACAAACATGTAAATGCAGTTTTTACCTCATTTCTTCGTGCATTCTCCCCTGAAGTTGATGCACCTTTCTTTTTCAATTCTGCATTTTTTTCTGTATCTGCATTCCAATAAGCAAACCAAACCAGGTGGTTCAACCAGATAGCAATAACTAAAACTTCAAAATTATGGATTGCACATAAATGGAATTTAACCTCAGTTAGTGTTGGCTCATGTTCTTTATCATCTGTTGTGACCTTGAGCTTCTTGCTTTTTTTGCTACCATTCTTCACATTCTTCTTGAGCCATTTCTTATCACTGGCCTCCTCAACCAATCTTGACAACTTCTTCTTGTTTCTAACCTGCCTCTCCTCAACTTCCAAATCCTCTTCCTCACTTACTAACTTCCTTTTTACATTTTTCCCTTTACATACTTCATTATTTTTCTGAGGAGGTATAATTTTCTGGCTTGAAACAGGTGGTGAAGAAGGGGCATTGACCTGAGTTGTGAATCTTGGGCTTGATCTAATTGGAGTAAGCTGAGGTGTTTGACTAGCAGGAGTAGTACAAACACCCTTCTTCTTTCCCTTTGTTGCCTGTAACTTCTAAGAGTTAGCTCCTTTTATGGTAATAACATTTTGACTAAGTAAATGAATTAAGATTTATTTACCTGTCTAGTCCCAGTTTCTTGAGCATGAGTTGGTCCAATTTCTCCATCCTCAGGATTAGAAACCACTTGCTCATGTGGTGCACCAGCATTTAAATCTCCTGCTTGCTCCTCATGGGCACTAGCAGCACCAGCATTTTCTCCATTTGCTTGCTCCTGTTGTGAGCCAGCATCACCACTAGTGGCTTCAATGTTACCGTTTTTCTTGTTGACACTCTGCTTCCCCCTTTCTTAGATGGCTTAAACAGAAGTTGTAATATACAATTAGTACATGTTATGAGTGAGAATTTACAGTTATAAGCAATTATTTTGTATTTACCTTTGTAGTCTTATTTGCTCTTGGTGGAATATCTACTCCAACAGTTTCTTCACTACCAACCATGGCTTTCCTTTTGGCACATGTTCTCTGATTATGCCCAACTAGGTAACAGTATCCACAATTCATCACCACACCTTTCTTGCTCAGTTTTACTCTCTCTTCTTTTGAACCCTTCTTCTTCAATTCTTCTATTTCTTCTGGGGGCTTAACCCTCTCATGCTTCTTGGGCCTGCCTAGCAACTTCTCTGGAATGGGTGGAAGGCATGGTGGTAGGGGTGTGTGGGCCGGGTCGGGACCCGGGATCCCGACCCGGCCAGACGGGTTTTTCCCGAACGGGAAAAACCCGTCAAAATCCCGTCCCTGTGAAACGGGAAATAAATCCCATTTCACCTCCCCTCGGGTCGGGGACGGGATCCATCCGAATCCCGTTCCCGACCCGCGGGGTCCTGACGGACAGACGAGGTAGGTTTTATTTTTTTCATTTGCCTCTATTTCTCTTCTTTCTCTTTCACTTCACATATATTTTTCTATTTTGCTCTTTACACCTCACGCCACCACACCGCACCACCACATCACCGTCCGACACTGCACCACCTTTCACCGACACCGCACCACTACATCGTCGCGCGCACCACAGTCGGCGCACCACGACGCCGCGCCGCCGCCCGATACCAACATCAACAACAACAATCTCCGATTTCCAAATTAAAGGTAAAATCGGATTTTTTTTGGGTGTTTACTATTAAATTAGATTGTGATTTACATAGTTACACACTTACACTTACATTGATGATTGATTTACATATATGAATTAGGGTTTATGATTTTTCAATTAGGGTTTATAAATTGGGGGTTTTCCTTAATAGGGCTTGGTTTTGAAATTTGTTATGATTAGAGGATTAAAGATTGCAATTGATTGAAGATTGTTATGATTAGAGGATAGTTCAATTGGCTTAATGTGAAATTGATGGCATTGTGAAGATTAAAGTTTGTGAAATTGATCCTAAATTTGGTGTTGAAGCTTTTGAGTTGATATTGAGTAATTGGTGTTTTATAGATATTGTATCCTTATTCGTTGGTATTGAATCAATTGTTATTTTGGTTGTTTAGATGGTAAGAGTAAAAAAGCCAACTACGGGAAAAAAGTCCACCGTCGCGGGAACTTCTACACATACCGCGATTAGAGTTTCTCCTCGTAAACGACCCTCTCCTTCCACGGAACCGTCTACTATTAAGGCGGTAAAGGTTTCTAAGAAAGCCACGACACCATCTACGGCTCGTGGCAAGACACCGGTTAAGTCTTCCCGTCCGCCCAAGGCACCATCTCGAGAGCAAACGAGGCTATTGAGGAAAGAGGAAGAAGATGAAACGGTAGGAGAAGCCGAACAATCGCCGCTTGAAGAGGAAGAAGATGAAGAGGAAGAAGATATAGAATTATGGGGTGGCGAAAGTGAGGAAGAAGGCGGAGGAGAAGAAGGGGGAGAAGGCGGAGGAGAAGAAGGGGGTGAAGGCGGAGGAGAGGGAGGGGGAGACGGCGGAGGAGAAGAAGTGGGAGAAGGTATACAAGACTTGCATTACTCACAAGATAACTGAGGTTGACGGAAAGAAAAAAGTGGAGAAGATACCCCATGTACTTACGTCAAAATGGTGGAAAGAGTTTGAGCCATTCGAGTGTCCAAAACTGCACATTGTCAACGGCCGTTGTAATCATTGCAGTAAGGTGATAAAAGCGGATGGTATTAGACATGGTACGAAAGGATTGAGAAGTCACACTGAGAGGTGTAGGGTACTAAAACAGAAGAAGAAGAAGACGGGGGGAAATCAACAAATAATAAACGTTGAGGAAAATGGTGCAATTAGAAATTGGCAATTTAATCAGGCGTGGGTGCTCGAGGGTGTCACTTTGTTCTTGATTAGGAACGAGATGCCTTTCGTTACGGTTGAAAAGGATGCATTTAGGGAAATGATGGCTCGAGCATGTCCGGAATTGAGACTACCTTGCCGGCAAACCATGCGGGCAAAGTGTTATTCGTTCTATCTTATATAGAGAGAAAAGATGATTACGTTCATAAGAGATAATGCACAAAGGTACACTATAAGTCTCTAATCATCTTTAAGTCTTCTATTGTTTCTTTCTTTTAACTTTTCAATTGTTCACATTAATGATTAATGCTTATTATTGCATAGGGTTTGTCTAACCACCGACACTTGGACATCGATCACGCGTGACAACTACATGTGCATCACAATCCACTTTATTGATAATAAGTGGAATTTGAATAAAAAAATCATAAGCTTCTACTTGGCGTCCAGCCATTCGGGAAAAGCTATAGCCAATGATATCAGTGAGGTGTTGAAAGATTACAAGATTAATCGGGTTTTCACGATCACAGTTGACAATGCCTCCTCCAATGAAACTGCTATTGATGATTTGGTGAATTGGTGGGTAGAGAAAGGCGACATTACGGCAGCAAATGGAGCTAATGTGCAGATAAGGTGCATTGCACACATCTTAAATCTCGTGGTTCAAGATGGCTTAAAGTGTAATGGCGGAGACATCTCAGTAGACCGCATTCGAAATTGCATAAGGTACATAAATGCTTCCCCGAGTCGCTATAAGTTATTCAAAGATTGTGTGAGGGATGCTAATATAGAAACCCAGAAATTGTTATGCCTAGATGTGCCAACTCGTTGGAACTCCACATACATGATGCTTAGTGCCGCTTATGATTTGAGGGTCGCTTTCCTTGGATACAAGCAACGTGATGCAAACTATGTCAATGAGTTCAAGGGTTGTTTACCAAATGATGAAGATTGGGAGAGGGCAAAGATGTTTATTGATTTCTTGGATCCTTTCAAGAAGTTAACTGAGGTTGTTTCGGGCACGACTTATGTGACATCACACATGGTGCTAACCCAACTTTGTATAATCGACGATCGCTTGAATGTGTGGATGAGACGACCGACGGTGGACCCTTCTACCAGAAAGAAAGATGGGTTAAAAGCAATGGCTTTGATAATGAAAGAAAAATACGACAAGGATTGGGGTGTTACGGGGAAGATGAATCACTTGTTGTATTACGCCGCCATTGTAGATCCCCGACTCAAGTGGAAATATGTCGCAGCAATGTTTGAAGACGATGCAAACATGCTTCAAAAAATTAAGGATGGGTTTCAACGGTTGTTTGAAGAATATAAAGTCATAGTCGAAACAAATGCATCAACAAGTGCGGCTCCTCCAACTTCATCTTCTTCCTCTTTTGCGAGTACTGCTCCTTGGATTCAAGAGGACCTCATGACAACGAGGCACGAGCGATGGGCAAGGTACATTCTAAGGCTCTAACCATCTATACGTTTTTCTATTTTTTGGCACTTTTCAATTTGTGACATTAATGCTCATTTATCAAATTGGTAGGGCATTGGATACCGATGAGAATGAACCACTGTGCGAAATGGATATATACTTCGGAGATAGGCTCGAAAAGCCTCAAGCTGATTTCGACATTCTCGTTTGGTGGAAAGCCAATAACTTTAGGTATCCTATTATAGCCAAAATGGCTCGCGATTTGTTGGCTATTCCGGTGTCAACAGTTGCATCCGAATCAGCCTTTAGTACTGGGGGTCGTGTTCTAGACCGTTTTAGGAGTTCATTGACTCCAAGAATAGTTCAAGCACTTACATGCTCTTAAGATTGGCTACGAAAGGTTGGTCAGCCAATTCAAATCGAGGAGTGCTTGGCGGACTTGGAGAAACGTGAAGCATGTATATATCATTAATAGTTAATTGTTGTCTTAATTATTAATTAATTATTGTATTTTGAAATACTAATATTCTGATTTTCATGCAGACTTTGCGGCGATGGGTGTGGATTCGTCGTTTTTGAATGTATTTGAATGAAAGTCCAAGATTGGTTACATTTTTATATTTGATGTTGGATGTTTGGATTGTATGATCCGTATTTGGTTATTGACGGATAGTCTTAATGTGTTATGGACTAATTTGTGAATTTGTGATGAATGTTTTTTGTTGACATTCCTTCAATTGTTGTGTTGATTGTTGGTGTCGTATTGGTGATGACGGTGTAATTTGGTATTGGTATATATTTGTGATGACGGCTTGACTTATGTGAGTTGTGTCATATCATATTGGTGATGTCGGATCATATTGGTGATGTCGGATCGGGGATTTTTTAGCTAGGAGTGGGGATCGGGAATTTTTTAGGAGCCACTTGGCTGCTGTGTGCTGTCTGGAGCACGGGATCCCCGACGGGATTCCCGTTCCCGTCGGGATCCCGCCCGCCGGGACCTACAGGTCCCGGCGGGAGGGAACGGGATCTGGTTCCCAGATCCCGTCCCAGGTGAGTCCCGAAGGCCGGGGTCCCGAACCCGCGGGATCCCGGCCCAAAACAGCCCTACATGGTGGTAGATCAGATTGTGGCCAATCCTCAGGACCTCTCAATGTATGCATGCAGTGCCTATAGGTCTCCATATAGGCAGGGATCTTAAAACAATCATCAACATGCTCAGCTAGATTCTGCTCTTTAAAATACAATCCAGCCATGCCACATGCACAAGGAATGCCACTAATCTGCCACTTCCTACATGTGTATTGTCTTGCTGCAACATTGACATTCATTTGTCCATTAGGACTGCTCACTTCAAAGTCATCCTCCCCATTCCAAAATGCCTTGCATTCACCCTGTTTCTCATGTGTCTTGTCAAAGACCTTTTGAATATTAGGACAAACCTCCCCAATCCAGTTTTTTGTTAGATCCCTCTTCACATAAGTCCTCTTTATTAAAATGAGCCTAATGTGTTCAAAGCAATCAATTATGGGCTTAGGCATGTCTTCTAATATCATAACATTAAATGACTCACACATGTTGTTGAGCAATACATCAAAATTGTACCCCTCCTTGAAATAGGACCTTGACCAGTACCTTGCAGGCCTTTTTGCCAGCCATTTGTAAGCCTCTAAATCCCTCTCTCTTATTTGTTTCATATACTCCTCAAAATTTGTGATCCTTGTAGACTTTGCAGCCTGCCAAAGTAGTGTCTTCAATGGTAGACCCTTGTGTGTTTGCTTGAAGTTCTCATACATATGCATAACACAAAATATGTGCTGTGCATATGGCAACACCAACTCCACATCATCTATTAGTCCCTTCTGTTTGTCTGATATCACCACATGCCCACCACTTCCATCAACAGAAATACCTAAATCTTTCACTAGCAGATTCATGAACCAAACCCAAGTTTTCCTCTTCTTTTTTTCCACCATATCATATGCTATGTGATACAAACAATTGTTGGCATCAAGGCCAATTGCAGTCAATAGTATCCCACCATAGAAGCTCTCCAAATGACACCCATCAAAACACAAAATAGGCCTACACCCTGCCAAATACCCTTTCTTCAGTTGCCCCCAACAAATATAGAACCTTTTGAAAATTGGACCATTCTCTGTAGGCATGGTCTTTATCCTAACACTGTTGTTAGGGTCACTCCTTACTATCTCATATGTATACCTCCAAAGAAGGGCATACTGTTTCTTATCTCCACCAACAAACAACTGCCTCACCTTAGTTTTTGCCCTATATATCTGGAACCTAGTAAATTTCAGCTTTGTGTCATTCCTTACCATGTCTTGCAATGCAGTTGCAAGCATTTTTGGATTGTACTTCAACATCATTTGGTATTTCTCTGCAACCCAGGTTGATGTAGCTGCTGTGACACTCTCCTGCCTTGAACATCTGTGCTAACCTTGCCATGTCTTCACAATTAGAGTTTTGCAGTTGCCATGTTCTGAGGCATATATGTGCCAATCACATTTCTCATTTTTTGCACTTGATCCTGATTATGTATTTGTCATTCTTGACAAATGTAATATCTCTTCCAACCAAAATTGCAAACTCCCTCACAACTCTTCTGAAAATTGCTGCATTCTGGAAACACAGTCCCACATGGAACCTGGGTTTTGTCATATCCTTTACTGGATTGAATACATGATAGCCCAGATAATTCCATTGAGATCTCTTCAATCTTGCAACACCAGATTTCACATATGGTGGGTTGCCCTTTGATTCTTGTGATCCAGTGGAAGGTGTTGGTGTCTTTTGAGTTGGCTCTTCTTGTGTATCTATATGGGGTTCTTCACTTCTCTGATATGGAGCTTGTGTAGATTTAGGGGTTTCCTCTACAAGGGATTCATCTTCAAATGCAGAAGGGGGAACCCAGTGTGCTTCAGTTTCACCAGCATCAACATAGACCATTTCATCATCTGTCCCCTCATCCTCACTATCACTGCAAGACTCATCTAGATCTGTTTTAGTTCCCACAGAGTTAGCATCATCTGTGTCAACATCTTCCTTATCTTTGATAAGATCATCCCAAAAACCAGATTTCTCCTCAATCTCATCATCACCATCAACTTCCAAATCCTCATATAAAACATCACCAGCACCCTCTTGGCCCTCACCTCTAACATTCCCAGAACCAACTTCCTCTGACTGATACCCATCATCCTCAACTACATTATATAACTCCCCACCCTCTGTGTAGACATGTACAACTCTGTCCTCATCAATATACTTATCCAACTTCAAAGTTTCCTCATCCCTCCATAAGTAGTCCATGACTGACAAGTCATTATTACCAAATTGACTGCAGTAGAACTTAGCTTCAGTATTCTTCTTAAAACCAGTAGCTTCACCCATTTGAAAGACCTCAAGAAGGCTTATCTCTGACACATTGCAGTAGTCAATGTAAGTAACATCTCCCCCCACATATCTCACAACTCTGTTGTGCCTAAACTTTCCACTATGATGAAGTGTGATAGTGAAATCTCCAGGATCAGTTCCTGCAATAAGATAGCAAGCTTATTAAAAGGTAAAAAACACATGCACATGTACAAGTAACGTGGGTAAAAGGTAAAAGGACCGACTTTATTCAATTGAATATGATACACATGCACATGTAACATGGGTGGACCATAACCAACTACAAATTACTTAAATTTAGAATTACTATCACTCAGACCAATCAAAGCATGATAATAACATAATATTCAATATTTTTTTTGTAGAGGCTCAATCCCCACAACTGCAATATCTAATACCCACTATTATTCTACATATAACAACACCAAATCACCTCGAATCCATTCAGAAATAGCCACGTGCAACGAAAATAAACAAAAATCAAAAAATTTGGGACCACAGTTCAAACCCTAACCCAGGTAATACCAACAAAATGCATATTTGCAAACTTTCACACTTATTCTAACATAGGTAGAGACGTATACCACTAATAGAAACAAAAATCAACTCAATTTGGTCAAAAACTTGTAGAAATTAGGGTTTCGAATCGGTCGTAACTTACCATAATCGGGATGATTTCGGCCTCCAGGCAGTTCGTCACTGGATTCACGTATTTTTCACCCGATTTGAATGATTATTAACCGAAAAGTGAACGCCAATTAAGAATTATTTTTAAGAACCCTAAAATCGCCCCTCTTTTTCCCGCCTAAGTAGTGAAATAAGAATGATTAGTGAGCTCCAGTGCCCCCTGAACTTCAGTTTTTTTTATTAGTTTTTAATTATTTTAAGTGATAGATCTATTTTACTCTTTATGGGTCACGTGTGACATGCACGTGAGGGAATATTCTTTGAATATTCCGGTAAAAATGAGGCTGGAACACGCACTAAACACACTCGCACAAACGACTAAAGTTTACGGAGCACTGAAGCTAAAATGAAAGTTCTAACCTCGTTCGGTAATAGGTACCATAGTTTGGGGGGTTTGATGGAATTATCCCTATATAGTTATACTACATAACTTTCTACTTGTTCCCCTGATCACAACTACTTACATGGTTGGTAGTACCAACTTAGTACTACACGTGTACGCCGTTGTTGTCTTATGATCTTATCACACATTTGCTGCAATACATTATACATATATCTACTATACTCTTTACAAGCATCACAGAAATGGCACAATCCATGTTTATTTCCCCTGCTACGCTACCAAACTTTCCATTTACAGGTACACTCTTTTTCTTTGCATATTAAGTAACAAAAATATTAATACCAACAATAAAGTTTTGATTTTTCTGCATACATGAATACTCAATGAAGAATAAAGTTTTGATTTTTATGCATCTACATAACTCAAAAATCACTTCTTTGCTCAACAGGTGACCAAAGGTTGGTGGGTTTTTTGTCACAGAAGAAAACACCAACTACTACTCATTTGAGAGCAGCAGCAGTTGAAATCCCTCGTCAATGGTACAATTTAATAGCTGATCTTGAAATAAAACCACCTCCACCTCTGAATCCAAAGACTTTCAAACCCATAAAACCAGAGGATTTGTCACATTTGCTCCCTGATGAACTAATTAAACAAGAAATGATAAACGAGAGATTTATCGATATCCCGGAAGAGGTTATCGATGTTTATCGCCTTTGGCGACCGACCCCATTGATCAGGTTGACTTCTTGTCCATTGTTGGCATAATGCTGTTATAAAATCTTATGCATGTTTGTTGAAATGCAGAGCTAGGAGATTGGAAAAGCTGCTTGGTACGCCTGCTATAATCTATTACAAGTATGAAGGCGGTAGTCCCGCTGGTTCGCATAAACCGAACAGTGCTGTGCCTCAAGTATGGTACAATGCACAGCAAGGGGTGAAGAATATTGTTACGGAGACGGGTGCGGGGCAATGGGGGAGCTCTTTGGCTTTTGCGAGCAGCCTATTTGGTCTTAACTGTGAGGTAATGAACTTTAGTCTCTTGAAGTTAGCTGTTATTGTTTATCGTTCTTTTTGTCATACGTTGTGTGATGCATATGTGCTTACAGCTTACTGGTTGTGTAATGTACTTTGTGCCATTTAAGTACATAGTTGATTTGTACAGATGATTCTAGGTTGTGCTAAATCATTGCTAGTGTCGATTCCTGGTAACTACCTTGACTAGGCCTTATATAGATCGACTCAGATTATTGTCGACATTCTTTGCACACTCCTCCGTTTTTAGTCGGAATTCACTTTGATTCGATCATTATGTTGGTAGGTCATAAATAAACTATCTGGTCTCGGATAATCTGATACCATGTTGAAACTCAAGTCCCTTAGTTCTTTCTTTGAAATGGCCTGATACACATGGTGCATTTTATGCTTGGCAGGTGTGGCAAGTCCGCACATCTTATGATCAGAAACCGTACCGTAAACTAATGATGCAAACCTGGGGTGCCAAGGTACATCCTTCACCATCTACTATCACTGAAGCCGGTCGAAGAATACTAGAAAAGGATCCCACGAGCCCGGGTAGTTTAGGCATAGCGATTTCGGAGGCCGTGGAGGTCGCGACTGCAAATGCCGACACAAAATATTGCTTAGGGAGTGTTCTCAACCATGTACTGTTACATCAAACTGTTATAGGAGAAGAGTGCATAAAACAAATGGAGGCCTTTGGTGACACCCCAGACGTTATAATTGGCTGCACTGGTGGTGGATCCAATTTTGCAGGACTTGCATTCCCGTTTATCCGAGAGAAGCTGAACGGGAAGATTAATCCTATAATCAGAGCAGTCGAGCCAACAGCGTGCCCTTCCTTGACGAAAGGTGTATATGCTTATGATTATGGCGATACGGCAGGAATGACTCCTTTGATGAAGATGCATACTCTTGGGCATGACTTTATACCCGACCCGATTCATGCCGGTAATTTAGCATTCTATAATGTGGCAGGGCAATTTCTATTGT
Organism: Linaria vulgaris; assembly: GCA_948329865.1. Taxonomy (NCBI): domain Eukaryota; kingdom Viridiplantae; phylum Streptophyta; class Magnoliopsida; order Lamiales; family Plantaginaceae; genus Linaria; species Linaria vulgaris. Next base: position 17,766,799 of record OX415250.1, on the reverse strand, counting down.
CTTTTCTTGTTTAGTTTTTCTCCTCAAGTTTCCATTGACGTGGTTGGTTTATTACAGGCGGTCTGAGGTACCATGGCATGGCTCCACTGCTTTCACATGTCTATGAATTGGGACTCATGGAAGCAATTTCAATTCCTCAGACTGAATGCTTTGAAGGTGCATAACTTCTTGGAATAATTATATTTAAAATCTCTCTTAAGGTTTGGTCTAATTAGATAAACCTCCCTACTGTTTGACTAATTAACTACAGTTTGAAACTTCAAAAGCAGTCCAACAGACTCGTCCATGTTATTACTGAGACAACACCTGGAGTTTGAAAAACATTACATATAGCGTCCTATTCTTTTGCACGTCTTTAACACTTTACGGGTGTCTCGATTGATTATTTAAACCTCACTGAGGGTTGTATAGTTAGACCAAAAATCAGGATGTAATTATCTTAACTTCTCTCTCATTTAGCAGTTCAAAATTCGGGATATATATTAAAAATTGTTGGAGCCTAGTTGGTGGCTAGTAGTTCTGCAAGAATATAACAGCGCATGGTTTCTTGTTTTCTTCAGGTGCCATAAAATTTGCCAGGACTGAAGGGTTGATACCAGCACCAGAGCCAACACATGCCATTGCCGCCACTATAAGAGAAGCCCTTCACTGCAAAGAAACAGGAGAATCGAAAGTTATCCTCATGGCAATGTGCGGGCATGGTCACTTTGATTTGCCCGCTTACGAGAAGTATCTGCAGGGGAATCTCATCGATTTGTCTTTCTCAGAGGAGCGTATTCGAGAAACCTTGGTCAATATTCCTCAGCTGGTTGTATGAACTAAACCTAACTGTGGAAGCTGAAGGAGCTTAACAAACATTTTGTTTACATTAGAGCCATTCACCACTGCCTGCCCAGAATTAGTTAGCTATATAGGTTACTTAATAATCATTTCACTGTTTTCATTCGTCATCTCCTCTATCAATAATTATTCAGATGTTTTTGAGTATTCTATAGGGATGACAATATGTTTCACTTCCATGGCCCGATTGTGCTATCAAAATAATTATCTTGGGTTGAAAGTCTCCACATTGATCTTCGAATGTTATTTTCAAGTGGAAATACATCTTAATAGTGTATCACATGCTGGCATATATAGCCGAATTTTGTTAGAAAAAATAAAATGAATAACAAGCTATAGGAATAATGAATAACACCACAAAATATCAAGGTTAATAGGAGAAAAAAAAATCCTTACATGTATAAGGAAATCCATCTGATATCTCACTGGATCTCATTCGTTCATGCACTAGACAGACGCGACAACCAGCGAAAATCTTCTAAACCACTCTCTAAACCGCACTACAACATAGTACATGATTGGTTTCCTAATATCTTGTTGTTGAACACTTGAACTTATTCACTGGTTTGCCTCCCAAATCTCCTTATCGATCTCCAGATTTCTCTATTGATCGTGGGATTATATTGAGGAGTAACATCCTTATCACTCCATCTCCATGATTTTGTTTCATCCGTATCTCTCATTTTATCCACTCTTTTGCCGAAATATGAGAGTTTGTTAATAGTTCATATTTTCGGTCGGAGTGACCATGTCGAGCTGACATTCACGAATCAAAGTTTTTGTTTCTAGATTGTGTTTCAGCCTCTTAAATATTAGAGATTTTTCGCAATGTTTCGAGATTTTTCGACATGTTTTAAAAAACTAGAGCAAATTATAATTACACATGGATGTTTCATCTCAGTAATGTCAACCCTAGAAATATTTCTGTACATTTTTTGAGAAAGAAAAGAAACTTTGATCCATGAGATATAACTATTAAGATGGATAATAATTATTGAGTAAATGATTTTCTTTTCTAAAAATACTTCACTTATGATATGTGATGCACCGATACCGATACCAAGACGGCTATGCAGTACCCGATACATATCGATACCGATACAATTTCTGACGTATCCGATACGCCACATGGTGTATCCCTTAATTTTGAAATTAAAAAATCTTGATACGTATTCGATATGTTTTTTTAGGCGTATCGAAACTATTATGAGTCTTTTTTATTAACTTTTAATATTTAATTGATTACATATTTAAATATAAGTTCCACCAAATATAAAATAAAATAAAAACATAAAAATCCCTTTATGAGTGACACGATTCAGGCCTCATTATTTTTACAATTATACTTTTCTTTTTCTATTTATAATCACCACCACCACCATGCGCCATCTTCACCCCACCACAATGCGCTACCACAATTATATTTTTCTGTTTCTATTCATAATCACCATCAACACCATGCACCATCTTCAAGCTTGTTATGTTGTTATTTAACTTATTAGTCAAATAATGACCTTTTATAATGTTAAACATTCTTTTGTATATTTCTAATTTTTCTTGTTTAAGTTTTAAATTTTATTCCTTGTTAAAAATAAAAAACGCATATAATAAATATTAATAATTATTTATATATAGACGTATCCTTGTCGTATTGGTATTGGTTGTTTTTAAAAAAATATCGTATCGACATATCTATACCGTATCGTACTCGTACCACCGTATTCGAACCCGTGCAACGTAGCTTATGATGTGATGGTATAATTTCCCTTATTGGAGGCCATCATTGACACACGTCACATCATGAGATTAGATTACGTAACAATTACCTTTTTTCGTAGAAAATGCAATTATGATTGATGGTAAGTTGTACGAAGATAATAACAACTTAAAGATATTGGAACGGGCTCTGTACGCAGAGCTAACTCGAGCTTTCTTTTTTTGTGGATTGGGCCAACATCCAACTATTCTGCACGCCCATTTTCTTTTTCTTTCCCCAAAACGGGGTTTTACTTCTACTTTTTATGTAAATCAGTTGGTCCCAACTCTACTTTTCATATTTTAAGAAAATAAATTAAAATTCACAACTCGTTCACAAGTTGGTATCAAATTAAAGCAACATGCACTTTTTCTTTCTGTCCAAAAACGTGCATGGTTAACCATATGAGTCAACTTTACTCTTGAATTTGAACTAAAGTTTGACAATATCTCATATATATAAATGGGTCGATTATAAGAGTATTACAACGAGATAACTAAGCCTACTCTAGCTATACTAGTCTCGAATAGACTTGGTCCGAAATACCTCAAACTGACGTCGGATGCAAGGTAAGATGTCGGGAATATATCGGAGATGACGTCGAGGATTATGTCGGGGTCAACATCAAATCTTCTATGTCGAGAGTGATCTCCTGGATATATCGAAGGTGGTGCATGTGATATATATATATATATATATATATATATATATATATATATATATATATATATATAGGGTATGATGTCAAGCTCTATATCGAGAAAGCTCGATATAGATGTAAAATAATTGCGGATAATTGAAGCTTACTTTGATTGCCGGAAAGCAGGTATTTATAGACCTCGGGATGCAGGGACCACTCACGTAATAGACACGTGAGTTGTACCATATCGGGGGTAATATTCGATATGTATGTCGGGGGTGATCCCCGACATAAGTGAAAACCTGGACCTGACCCATGGCAGGCTCAATACAAGAAATACCCATATCAAATTATAAACATGTGGTTTCATTGGAATTTATCAATTTAGCCTTGATTTTAGGAAAACTCAGCTTTTCTTCAATCCCGTCATGGCCCCGCTCACTCGAAAGTCGAATAATTCAAAACAGATGTTGCCAACTTTATATAGTTGGTTTAAGAGTTGCTTAAGCGTGCACTTACCGACTTAAATCTTATAGAAGTAATAAATAAAGACAAGAGACTAAGTTATAGTTGATTAACTAAGTTACGAACTATATATTTAACCATTTTATGTTCTACGTCAAATGATACGTAGTGAGGTACTCGTCTCACTTGTGGTTGACATTCGTTACGAATGTTAGTATAGAGGTTATAATGATATTTATATAGATGTTACAACTAAATAATATTAACAAACGTAGTCATTACAGATATAGCCACTATAGTTAGTTAAAAGTATCATTATGAAACGATGCTTAAAATGATTATGTAATGTGCAATGAAACTATTTTTTGTGTTTGTTTAACTTATATGCATCTATCGTTGTTGTAATAGATCATTAAACCAACTATATATCTAAAATTAGGGTGTAAAATGCGTAAATTAATTACATGAACATTATTTACTACCGTAATGACCCCCAATATCCCGATCGCCATTAGTGGTTAACACTTTTGGCAATCGAAATTAATTTTGGCGACCAGATTCGGTCGCCACTAATGGTGGCGACCAGATTCCGGTCGCCCCTCTCTGGTTGCCAAAGACCGGAAAATCTTGTAGAATCACCTAATGTGATTAACAACTAAAAGTTTCCTTTTATAGAAACTATTTAAAATACAGTTTAGACTGCCATTTTTCAATTCCGTTTTAGCAACTCTCAACCTCCAACGGTATTTCCTGTAATCATCATTTGGTTAGATTGAACTCTTAAGTTTCGATAGAAGATTTTTAACAATTTGTTTGTAACAGTTTGATGAACGATTTTGTACTTTGATATTGGCATTTCCCGCATATTGGGCCAGGCCCAAACCAGGCCCATATTGGACTATATCGGGGATCATATTCGATGTCATATCTGTAATAATCACCGATATGTTACTGTGGTCCCCGGATCCCGAGGTCTATAAATATGCAGTTCCCGGATCCCAAAACAAGCAATTATTATCCCTCAACTACCACGCATCATATCGGAATACATCACCGATATCACTTTCGATATCTTATTCGATATCGGGACTACCACGTGCACCTGTGAGACGTCATACCACCTCATCACCGATATCACATCGGGGGTCATCTTCGACATCACATCGAAGGCAATCATCGATGTCCATTCGATCTATTTACCGATATTCCACTCCCATCCAAGCATCGAAGCGTAGGTCCGAGGTGTTCCGGACCAAGCCTACATGAGACACCTAGCGTAGGTCTGATTTGAGATAGGCTCGTTGTATTGCTAGACTACTTACTTGTAACCAACACTCGCATATATATAACACGATCTATTGTCAAATCAGTGGCGCCGTCTGTGGGAACACCAGTTCCCGGACAAAGACGCCGAGATGCAAAGAAGGAGGACCCGATCCGAATTTAGCAGAGTTGTGACCAGGAGCGCCAGGATGGAAGACACGCAAACCCCTCAACACCCAACTAACCAAGAACAGACAGTGGCTCAAGTCGAGATGGAGCTTCCTCCACCACCAGTGCAATGAAGGCGCGGGCCCGGGAGGCCGCAGCGAGCTGCAAATGCAGGTCCGACCCTTGTTGCACCAAGTGCGGCAGAACCCGAGACTGAGGGCCTGCCCGCTGAGAACCACCCAGCAGACATTCCAATGACCGAGGCGCCAAATGCGGATTTTCCCGGCCTGGAGGAGACAATGCCCGCGGAACGAAGTGCCTTTTACCCCGTTGCCATAACCCCGGAGATGCAAGTGCAGATCAACGCCACAGTAAGAGGGGCGCTGGATTCCACATTGGAGACCTTGCTTCCACGACTAGTGGAGCAAAGGGCAAAGGACATTCGGGCGAGGCCCCATGAATCCAGAGTGGGTGAGAGAAGGGCAAGGCAAGGATACGACGACCATGAGGATACGGGGGACTCCTTCAGAGAGATATCACCCGCTGCTTACGACAGGGCAGAAAGATGGGACCCCGGGACTCTAGATCGAGAGCTAGCAAGGAAGATGGAACGGCTTGACCGTGATAGGGTGGAAGTAGTCCGGAGAATGGAACGCGGTCGCGACGCGCTGAGATTGCATATTCAAAGGACGAGGATGCAGAAATACTGCGGGTAATCTCAAGGAGGATGGAACAGCTAGACCGCGAGAGGGCGGAATTGTCGAGGAAGTTAACTCAGAGTCGTAGAAAGGTTCGCAGTAGGACCTCGTTTTCGGATGAGATAGAGGCTGAAGTATTGCAAAGGGAGGACAAGATCCCAATGATCAAGCCATACGACGGAAGAGGCGATCCTACGGATCATCTCCATTAGGTCGATAGCATTCTGAACCTGCACAACTACTCCAGAAACATAAAAGCAAAGATCCTCTCCACCACTTTAACGGGCGCTGCACTGGATTGGTTCGCTAGGCTGGAGGCCAGATCCATAACGGACTACGAGCAGCTGAGGGAGAAATTTGAGAACCAATTCTCTAGCCAAAAGAGAATGAAGACCAACCTGCTACACCTCGGCACTGTGCAGCAAAGGGAAAGGGAGAACCTCTGAGACTATATGAAGAGGTTCAACGATGAATTACTGAAGGTGGATGAGCCGCATGGCGATCAGGTCATGATGATGCTGTTTAAGGGTACGACCCACCGCAGGTTCGCCGGGGAGCTAATCAAATTGACTGAGCCCACCATAGCACATATCAATATGCTTGCAAACCAAATGGTCTATGAGGACGAAATAATGGCAACGTGTCAGGGTTCGTGTCCTAGCAGAAATGCAGACAGGGAGCGCAACAGGGAAAGGCCCCCAAGGACGTACACCCCGTTAAACAGAGGCATTCTAGAGGTGATGGCTGTGGCGAAGAGAAACAGATGGTTGACGGAACCCAGGCCGTTGAATGAGACTCCCGGGATGAAGTCATCCGGCAAATACTGCCCATACCACCGTCAACCTGGACACATGACAGAGGACTGCACACACCTGAGGAACGAGATCGAAAGATTGATCAAAGAAGGGAAACTGGTCGAGTTTATCAGGGGCGCCAGGGAGGATGCTAGAGGAGCAGAACATTCCTCATCCCCTAGAAGGGATTACTCGCCCAGGAGATGAAAACAGAAGATGATTGAGGCACCCGAGGAGCGAGGGAGGACCATAGTGAATGCTCCGAGCAGAGGCGTTATAAACGTTATCAACGGGGGAGGCTTGGGAGCTGACACAGCTCACGGCCGAGAAACCATAACGCGGAGACTCCAGGGTGGAGCCTATGTTGGGTACACCAACGCAATCATGCCGGAAGCATACTTGGAGCATGAGATCTCCTTCACCAAGAAAGACTTGGAGCAGCTTAGTCGATTGGCCTTGACCGCAGGGAAACTAGATTACCCACTGGTTATCACGATTAATGTGGATGGCTATCAGGTGCATAAAGTGTTGGTGGATAGCGGGAGCTCCGCAAACCTGATATTCTCTAAAGCCTACGAGCAGATGGGGATAGCCTCGGACCGACTGAAGCCGATATCCACCCCGTTGACCGGATTTGGTGGAGCAGAGGTAGTGCAGCTTGGACAAGTCATATTGCCCACTATGTTTGGCAGTAGCCCACACACTCGGGTCACACCGATAAAATACACGATTGTCGACACTCCATTTCCTTACCACGCCATCATTGGCCGACCGGCGCTCAACCAGATCAGGGCAGCGGTCTCTACTTATTACTAGAAGATCAAATTCCCGACGCCTCAAGGAGTTAGTGAGATCATAGGTGACCAGGTGCAGGGATGGATGTGCTATGTGGACTCGCTGAAGCACCCAAGAATCAGAAGAAGACAGGAAATACAAGTCCCACACCAAGAATACATTCCGCGCACGGAGTGATCGCCATGAGGAGCAAACAGAACAATGTTTTTAATTTCAGCAGTTTTTAAATTATGTTTGGACAACGAAAACATTGCCCCATCGTGGGTCGGTCTGTAAACTTAAAATAGGGGGAACTACGCCGGTCTGATTCCCCACTCAACGGGATACGTAGGCGGGTTAGGTTTACTTAGCCCTCGACCGTTATCTCTTATTTTGCCCCTTCGTGGGTCGGCATGTAACTTAAAACAGGGGGAACTACGCCGGTCTGATTCCCCACTCAACGGGATACGTAGGCGGGTTATGTTTACTTAGCCCTCGACCGTTATCTCTTATTTTGCCCCTTCGTGGGTCGGCATGTAACTTAAAATAGGGGGAACTACGCCGGTCTGATTCCCAACTCAACGGGATACGTAGGCGGGTTAGGTTTACTTAGCCCTCGACCGTTATCTCTTATTCTGCCCCTTCGTGGGTCGGCGTGTAACTTAAAACAGGGGGAACTACGCCGGTCTGATTCCCCATTCAACGGGATACGTAGGCGGGTTAGGTTTACCTAACCTTCGACCGTTATCCGTTATTACTTTTTTATTTGTTGCTTGGCACAATCTCATATTTGATGCAGGGATATGTCCTAAGCGGACATTATAGAAGTGCAGAGAATGGCACAAACAATTGGGAAATGTTCCCCTAGATATATATTTAACACATCGCCCTCTTACAGGTACAACAGGTACAAACATGTACAATATGCACGATAGAGCACAACTGAAACACTATTTCTTGTGTAAAACTGATATTCCCAGATTGAGGGAACATCCCTCAAATAACACATGCACGTCATTTCGTGCTTTCGTATTAGCTTTTATCTCGAAAATATTTCCCGTCTATAATGTTTTGCAGGACTTAATGACCTACATATTCAACAACGACAGAGTTACCAAGAGACTATGCATCTAACGTATAATAATTTACATATACATCTAAATTAACAAAAAATATATCATATACATTTTTTATTTTTAAGGTAAAACTTAATATTTAATATTAACTTCAAAAAAAAAACACCACACACACACACAAAAGTGATGGGCAATTCACACTGCTAGTGCGTGCGGTTTATACATACTGTGTACAAATTTCACATCGAAGCTAGGGATCTCAATTTCCTTCGCCAATTCTTGTCGGAGAAGAGAATTAAGATGGAGAAACAAAGGAAGAAGACGCTGCATGAGAGGCTCGATACAGAAGAGAAAGAGGATTCAGAGAAAGATGATGAGGAAACAAACTAGAAGGATAACATGGAGGAATCGGAGGGGGAGGATACACAGTCACGATCACCACAGAAAACTGCGGCGTACAAGGATATTTGAGTCAATCAACTGCGAAATACTAAGAGGTACAATGAATTATTTGTGGGTAGTCGAAGGTTTGAAAATGGGGTAGCAGTGCCCTACTTTCCACAAGGAAATTGTGATGTGCTTGAATTCACTAATGATGATGTGAATGAATCAGTAGATTACTGGAAATTTGCCCTAATTGGGACTGTTGTGGGCTTGAAACTTCCGTTTGAGGCGATTAAAGGATATGTGAATAGTAGATGGACAATTCAACCGCATATACATGTTGAGCAACAGGGCATCTTTGTTTTTCGATTTAAGTCAGACGAGGCAATGATGGATATATATATGGAGGAGGCCCTTGGATGGTGAATGGATCATATCCCCTCATATTGCGAAGATGGTTCCATGGTATGAAATTGGATCTTGGTAAGCTGCAAAACTACCCAACGTGGATACACTTACCTGCATTAGACTTACAGTTCTGGATGCCACATATGATAGGAAAAATTGCTAGCTTAGTTGGTAAGCCTGTGTATATAGATAAGCTAACTGCATCCAGGTAGAGATTGGCTTTTGCTCGAGTCTTTGTTGAATTACAAGCAGGCCAGAAAATGATTGACAAGATTAGCTTGAGAGGGCCAAAGGGCAAGCAATATGAACAAAGGATAGTATATGAGAATAGACCCCATCAATACTTTAAATGTAATAGATTTGGACATAATGTCAGAATGTGCCAAGTAATGAGGACAACATGGGTTGAGCTGAAAAAAAGATAAAGAGGATAGTGCATAGGGGAGAAAAGAAATCAATGTACAAATAGCATGCCAAGAGAGAAGTAGAGCAACATAGAGTAAACAAGAGAAGGAAACAAAACTGGAAAGTGTCAAAATGGATACGCAACAGATTACAAATATTATGGGACTTGAGGTGGTGTTGCAAATCCCACCTGCAACTAAACAACCTATTGAAAGTGAAGAGACGGGAATCAAATTAGTCAACCAGAGAGGGTCAGAGCAAGCCACAAGTAAGAAACAACAAATAGCAAATATGGTTGAGGGGCAGGATAAGGAAGAATGGAACTTGGTGGAGAGTAGAAAGAAGGCTACAAGGTAGCAAAGCAAAGCTAGAGGTAGTTCAGACAAGAGGGAAAGAGGAAGAGGGGCAAGTCTGCCCAGTGGATAAGGACATTAAGATTGAGGAGTGGAACTTAAGGGGAATGAATGACCCCCTTAAGCAGGCAGCTTTGAATAATTTCTTAGGTAGTAATAAGTGCGTCATTGGTGCCTTAGTAGAAACTAGATTGAAGAATAAGAACTTTGAGAAAGTCAAGAAGAAGCTGGAGCAACAATGGGATATGGATAGTAACTTGCAGCTTAGTAAGAATTGTAGGATGTTGTTGCTTTGGAAAGGAGGAGATGTGAACCTCAAAGTGGAAGAGAAGGGAGTCCAATACATTCATGCAAGCATACAAACAAAAGACAAAACTTGGAAAGGCATCCTAACACTGATATATGCACACAACAAAGTTAAGCAAATATAGGATTTATGGAAGGAAATTGTCAACATAGCACAGAAAATGAAAGGGCCCTGGATACTTGCAGGAGACTTCAATGTTGTGTTGAACCAGATGAGAAATTGAGTGAAGAATCTACTCCATACAAAGTAGGTACAAAAATTCAAGACATGATGGAAATTACAGGGCTCATGATCATCAATATATGGGACCAATCTACACTTGGAACAATTCCCTTACCAGATGTGTATGTAATCTTAAATTAAGATTTTAAATTTAGAATTATAAGAATTCATTATATAGATGGAAGTCGCGTCCAAGGAGTTATTTTTAGTTTGTTGGTCAAAGTTCAGTTTTTTTTTTTTTTTTTTTTTCATTTTTTCATTATTATTCGTTTACATTGAGAAAATTTGATTAACTGAATTTTGTGAAGATTTGTTTGACTACACGTTCTTCGAAATATTAGTTACATGTTCCGACTTCCGATCATGTTAAGACATTTCCTGTTCTTCTAAAGAAATTTTATTTAGTAAATTAGACACTTGGCAGACATCCAAAGTACAACGGACATACAAATTTTCCATACTATTTATAGAATCTCCTCCAAACTATCAGCTAATTTGTTACTTCTCCATCTCCGATCTCCAATAAAACACAAAATTTAAACCAAAATTATGCCATCAAAAGCACAACATTTTCACCTTCTTTTCATAATAAGTAGCCTTATCACAACTTTTCTTTTGATCACAATCATCACAGTCGTGTATTATCATAAAGAACTGCCATTTTCTTATCCTTTTCAGAAAAGAATACCACCTGTTGCTCCCAATCAGGAACTAGGAGAGCCGGGTAATGAGAAATGTGACTTGTTTAACGGGGAATGGGTGCCCAATCCAGAAGCGCCGTACTATACAAACAAGAGTTGTCGTGTGATTCGGAGGCATCAGAACTGCATGAAATTTGGGCGACCCGATACCGAATTCTTGAAATGGAGGTGGAGGCCCGACGAATGCGAGTTACCCATTTTCGACCCATACGAGTTTTTGGAACTTGTTAGGGGAAAATCAATGGCTTTTGTTGGTGATTCAGTCGCCAGAAATCACGCGCATTCTTTGATTTGCCTCTTGACCAGAGTTAGTCACTTAATCTTAATCTCTTTTTATTTTTGATGTTCACAAGCTGTCCATATATATTGTTTCGATAATAAATATACAACATTTTTTGATGTCCTTTAATTTTTACTAGGAGCCTGTTTGTGGAAAACTAAGCACTACTTTTGAAATACATCTATATATTATTATATATAAAAGACTCAATGTTACACCAATCTTTTGATTTTCTTATTTACCCTTCAGCACGTTATTAAATTTTATTATTATTAGGGATATAACTGTAATTTATTTAGCTTTAACATCATTTAAGCCTTCTCATTAAAGGGGAAAAAATCATTACATATATTGATTTTCTATCTTTATATGTTTAATCTTTAGATATTAAGATATGATATTTATCATATTATACTTAAAATAAAATTTTAATCACGCGAGAACCGGGTGTCAATGTTACTAGTTTAGCTTAAAGGTTACAGGCGTGTATTGAATAGGTACACTAATCTGGCATACTAATTTTCATAGATTGCCTCCAAACTTTAAGAGAGTTTTTTCTTTCTTTCTTTTTTTCCATCTAACAAACTAACCTTCGAGAAATGTGTTATTGTTTTGTTATTTAATCTGGAATATTATGTTAGTAGAAAGCTAGGGGATGGTTCCCTTACGTTATTTATTTGAATAATGTTGGATTATAAACCACATAATTAGTTTTAAATTCATAAGAACAAGCACTTGTGAATAACGTATAACATTATAAGATCAGGATATAGTACGGCTTATTACATATAGTTAGAGCTGATCAATAGCAAGAACAGTGAAAGAAAAATAAAAGAAAACTTTATTATTCAACTAAATCTTTACATAGTGTACTTTGATGAATCGGCTTGATGAATGATTATGAGAGCCTTGTGGGCTGTGGCCTATTTATACAAGTAAAATATAATGAAAATTACAACAAAATGGTGGAGCGTATAATAGATTCTTGGAGCAGTTGGTGACTTTCATTGAGTGATGCCAAGTTCTTTGAGCTATTGAATTAGCCGTATAACTTCACAAGTTGTGGATGTTATGGCCCTGTATTCCGCCTCTGTGGAAGAACTACTCAGTGTAGGTTGTTTTTTTGCTCTTCATGAAATTAGTGAATTTTCAATGTGCACTGCATAGCCTGTCACACTCCTTGTTTATTCAGGGCATGTTGCCCAATCATCGTCACATAAACTCTTCAAGTGATATTCTTAAGTTGTAGAATAAGATAGGCCCTTACCTGGACATGAGTTTTGAGATATCTCAATACTTTGTACTGCTGTAAGATGAGAAATTTTGGTTTAAACATGTGTTGTGTTAAGCACTGAATGCTATAGCTTAGGTCTGATTTGTCATAGTTAGATAGAGCATTCTTCCTACGAGCCGCATGTAGACTGAGGGGTCTTTAAATGGTTGAGAGTTATCAGACTTGAGTCTTGTAGATGAATTCGTAGGAGCGCTATTTGGTTTGCATCCTAGATAACTCATTTCAGACAATATCAAGTGACCACTTTCTTTGACAGAGATTTATGCTTTTTTTTTTCTTACAATTTCAAAACCAAGTATATATTTTAAAGTACCTAGGTCCTTTATAGTGAATCTGTCATCAAGGTGTCTCTTCATGTTGTTAATTTCTGTCATGTCATTTTTTCAGTTTATTATAAAGCATGGACTAGAACTAATATATGTTGTTTTACATTGTCAACCACAGGTTGTGCATCCTGAAGATATCTCAGAACGGAAAGTTGAAAACAAGCAATACATATACAGAGAACACAACTTCAACATGTCAATTTTTATTTCGCCCTACTTAATTCGAACCGAGAAAACTGTCACAGATGACTGGACTCGACCGTACAAGTTGTACCTCGACGAATTCGATCAAACATGGGTAGACAAAATCCACACATTTGACTACGTAATCATCTCCGCAGGTCGATGGTTCTTACGCCCCTCTTATTTCTATCTCAATCGTACCCTGATCGATTGTCTCGCCTGCCCAGGATCAAACGTCACTGACGTGGTGTCGTACTCCAGTTTTCGTCGCGCCTTTCAAACTGCCTTTCAAGCGATTAATGATGCCGCGAGCTTTAATGGCATCACATTTTTGAGAACATACGCGACCACACATTTTGAAGGCGGATCTTGGGACAATGGTGGAAATTGTGTGAGAACGCGACCCTTCAAACGGAATGAGGCCGCACTGATGGACCATAGTAAGAAAATGTATGAAATACAGTTGAATGAGTTGAGAATTGCACAGAGAACAAGGAAGAGAAATAGAGAAAAGTTTAGGTTATTTGATGTGACAAAAGCCATGATGTTGAGACCAGATGGCCATCCTAGTAAATATGGTCATTGGCCGGTGGCAAATCAAACATTTCGAAATGACTGCGTGCATTGGTGTTTGCCTGGTCCAATTGATGCTTGGAATGATATCTTACAAGAATTGCTGAAAAGAGAAAAAAAGAATAATAATAACCAATGATTTACATGAAGTTTTATATTTTTATTTTATCTTGTGAACTTTGTGAGAATTGGGAGGGTGGAACAAAGCTTTGTAATCCATGAAAGCAAGATAAGCTCGTTCGTTAACTGGAACATTCTTGGAATTAATTATTTCTCAAAACAATTTATTGTTCCTTTTCTCGAATTCAAAATAACTATGCATTCAAAATAACTTGCTCAGATATAAATCACAAGCTCCAGAAGAAATAAGATCTAACGAACACACGTCTCAATGCCAAATCAAAATGGACAAAAGTATGCAACTTATTTTCTGAGAATACATTTGTATTATGGACTAGCCTACTGGCCTAGTATTTGTTTCATGCTATTAATTGGGTTGACGGTGGCAAATAACCCATTTCAACTTGAATGCCCAGTAATTAAGTTGGTTGTGACTGGCATTCCTCTACTCATGAAAATCAAATAAAAACTTAAAGAGCTAGGAGTCGTGCACTCAAAGCTCAAACTAAATTTATGAGAATATATAGAAAGAAAAAAAGAGTTGGATATTGAAATTACCTATGATGATTTATTAGCAAAACATAAAACTTCAAGGGTTACTCAAAGCTTTTTGGTAAAATAAGAAAAATTGCACGCAAACGCGAGTGAGTTCGAATTCTAGCATAGTAGATATAAAATAAAGTGGTAGTGGAAAAAAAATATTAGGTAAAAGCATGAAAAAAGTTAAAACTTTAAAGGAAGTAGTGGGACTCACAAGGACATGATCTTAAGAGTTGTTCACTCATCATTGCACAAGGTGTTAGGAATTGGAATCTCCACATTGGTATGATATTGTCTACTTTGGGCCCAAGCCCTCATGGTTTTATTTTTGGGATCCAACTCCCCCAAATGTCTCATACCAATTGAGATGTCTCTAATCTTATAAACCTAATTCAGCTCCCTCATCTTTCCGATGTGGGACTCTTGTTTGTCCCAACAATCTTCCCCTCAGACAAAGGACCACCAAACTGCCCCTATGTGCGCCTCACGTGACTGGGACTTCGTCTCCTTCTTCAGTTTGCTCCCGAGATATTATTCTTGGCCCAACAAACTATTTTTCTTCCCTTAAACAAAGGATCTCCGAGCCTCCCTTTAACGCGATGCCTTACCACCTATGATTATCTCCTTAAGTCGGAGCTCACCTCATATCTCGTTCACTCCAGGGACACCCACACGGATCAGGAGTACTGGCTCTGATACCAGTTGTTAGGAATTGGAATCTCCACATTGGTATGATATTGTCCACTTTGGGCCCAAGCCCTCATGGTTTTGTTTTTGGGGTCCAACTCCCCAAAAAGCCTCATACCAATTGAGATGTCTCCAATCCTATAAACCCAGTTCAACTCCCTCATCTTTTCGATGTGGGACTCTTGTTTGTCTCAACACAAGGAGGCAAGCGTTACAAAGTTGTGGTTCGTGCTGGTTGTTGATCAGCCTCTTTCATCCAATCGGTACTATATTATCAAAGCCAAGGGAAGACATAAAGGGTAAGTCGTGATTGTCCCTGTCATTATCACCTCCACGTTTTTTTTCCCGTCAAGTTCTACATATTGTGTCTTTTAGTACACAGTAATCTCTCTCGACTAACTTTTGTGATTCTATCACTATATGACTATTTAATACAATTACTTTCATCATTTTCTATCTAATGTAGGAAAGCATACGCGTGTTCCAGAGAAGGAGATATAGGAATGCGCTGCTGTAATATTCCCGGGGTGGTTTCAAAATCCATGCATTTTGATTATAGAGATAGATATCAACAATTTGAAATTCGTCCATATCATGGTGGAGGTTTCTTTGCAAAATAAATGGAATGGGACGGTTATCCTCCGAGTTTCCTCAGAGAAGGCGGATGGGATGTTTACACCTCTCACTCGATCGAACTCCACTTACGAGAAGCTCCTGGCATCCGCGATTCCACCACCACGCTAAACTTCCGCGAACTGAACCTTCCACTCTACTCTAAATGTTCGAATCCCACCATAATCGAAAAATGGTACACTACAAGAATGATAGTATTTAGCTTCGTCACTTAGCAAGCGAAAAATCCAAAGACATGAGTTGTAAGTGAAAAATCGCTTACAAGGCAAGGAATCCGTAGCAAAAGTCCAGCTTCTACATTTGTAAGCGAAAAGCTTGTTGGAAACTGTTTTGCAATGAAAAATTCGCTAGCTAAGACAAATATGCCACATCAGCACACATTTCCTTCCAAATAATTGCTAGCTGGCCTTACATTGTTATTTAAAGAAAAAAACAAAGAAAAGAGGTAAAAAAAATAAAAATACATACTACCCAACTACAATTCTCTAAATAAGATTTTCTAATTAGAAAAGACAAATAAAAATGGGCCAATTAAATCAAGAACTTTAAATGGCATTATTAATTCCTGCTATTTAAAATTGAGTAATAAAATTTTGTATGATAATTACTGTAATTAAATTAGCCATATATAAAACTTTAATTATAAATGGAGTAATTATATTTTGAGTAATTAAAATTACCATAAAAATTGATATTAAATAAATATATAAATTCCATTAGAATAATAGAAAACAAAAAAGGAAAAGTTTAACTCCACGTGCGTTGATTTCGGTAGCTAACTCCACCTCAGCATTTTAGCTAGAGTTTTTTCGCTAGCTAATTTGTTATATATATATTTTTTTAATGTTCATATGAATAACAGTAACAGAACGCATTAAACTACTTATGTTAAAAAGAACACATAACTGCATGCTGCTACTTAAAAAAAAACCTATTGTAGCAATTTACTCAAACTGGGAAACGTGGATTGTAGCAATTTAATGCTGCTCAAACTTCGCTAGCTAATTCGCTTACATGGATTGTAGCAATTTAATCGCTCGATGATTATTAGCTTCGACACCTATTGCTGGGAAACGTGGCAACTTAATTTTTGGTAGCTGATTTTGTAATCAGCTAGCGAATTTTGAGTTTTGCTACTGATTTTGACCAAGCTATATATCAACATTCTTGTAGTGGTACTACCCTTTTATATTCGTGAAAGAGGAAAACTGGTGCACGTGCGACCAAATGAGAAAATCTTTAGTCTATGAAATGAGTCTGAAACAATGGTGGCAACATATATACTCTTGCAAAAACGAGAATATTCAGGACAATGTCGTCGTAGTGAATGCACGAGTGAAGAGGCTACTTTGTTTGATACAAGGTATGGAAGTTGAGAAAGTCGGGCGATGAGATGCAGATGGGTTTGTTTGGTTCAGGGTTCATGAACAGTTTAGGAGGAGAGTGAATATGGGGTTGAGTAGTGGCATGTTTGAGAAAATGAAGTGGTTGCAGGAGAGTAGAGGGTGTTTTAATGGTAATATGGATGTGAGGGTTAGTGGTAGAAAAGAGATTAAAAGTGAGAGTAGTTGGAGAAATTTTGGTTGTTATGTGTTGGTTGAGAGTTTTGTGTTGAAAAGAATGGATGGGAGCGTGTGGATTAATTTTAGTTTCAGAAATACTCACAAGATTGAGTGCAAACGGGAATGAGTGTGGCTTAAAGATGTGTGAATATGAATGCATATTGTCCATATATTAAGAATATATTGATATTCACCCCCACATGGTAAATAAAATAAAATATTATAAATCCAATAGAAACACCATTTGGATTGGCCTAGAAGATTTGGATTGGTATAAATGTGAATGTGCAAATACTATTATTGTATCTATGAGTGTACTAGCATGTAAGGGTCATTATATGTGAGAAAATCACATTGGTTAGTAACCAGTTACCACTATAATTCATGAATAACTCGTTCTATTTCCCAATAGCATTATGTTTATAGCTTACTCCACGAGTACAAGTTGCTTGGGTTAATTATTTAACATGCTGTATTTTCTAACTTAAACCCCATCTCAGTAATTAAATGAATTAGTAGAGTCTTTTGCACGTTCAATTCAATATTAACTCTTCTCTATCATCGCTATATACTATAAAGGGGATGGATTTTTGTCCTAGCCGAATTTGTCTTTTTATATCTTGTTATTTACTTGTATAACCAATTCTAACGTCTTCATTTTTTTTTTATTTACTTCTCAGGCATGAAATTTCCAAGGGTGTAACATCAGTTTTTGGACTTTTTCAACGTCTTGTGTGTCTACAAAAAATGGATAATGGACCCACACAAGATTTGGTTTAAATTTTCTGTTATGATGCAAGGAGCCCACATAGTTAATTTGACATTACAATAACTGTTAGGGACGTTGTTCTCACTCGAATTGGGCTTAGATCCGATCGGCCCAAATATTGTTTAATTGATATTGTTTTGTTTAATCATTAAGTTAAGATTAATCTTAGATGGTAATTATCTTAAATATGTTTCCTTATCATTATAAGATATTATTCCATCCTAAAAGATTAACTTACTCATATCTCCTTATTATGTATCTAGACATATTTAATAGGCATGTACATTGGATATATTTAGATTTATCTTGCAGAATATATTAGATAAGGAAAGAAGATCCGCGTGGATTGCAACTAGAGATACGCAGATCTTATCTGTTAAGGAAAGAAGATCTGCGAGGGTTGCAACTGAAGATCTGCCGAGATTCTGCTCATGCCTATATAAGGAGAAGACTCAACACAATTGAAGACAAGCTTTGAAAAGGATAATTAGTGATTTCTGTCCTGTATCGAGTCAAAGTCTTCTAGTGAGAACTTCTTGTCAAAGGAGCTTTGAGTTAATCTTGAAGTTCTCCGACTCAAAAGAGTATACCAAAAATAGTCGAGGATTAGGTGTTGCAACGATAAATTAGAGGGAGTCTAGATTTACGTTGGAGTAATTCCTATCATTGTAATTCTTAAGTAGGGTACTGTTTGAGTCACAACATTTGGGTGCAAACTTCGTGGACTAGGACCATTTGGACCGAAGCACGTAAAAAAATATTTGTGTTCTTTATCGCTTTATGTTTAACTGTCTTTTAACAGTTGCAACAGTAAAACAGGTTTTAAACGTTAAAGAACTATCGCCTGTCTTACTTACGGGTACAGTTGCAACTATTGTCAAGTTCAACTGTATTTGGTTATAAGTAATATAGATCCAAGATCTTTCAATTGGCATCAAGAGCGGGTCACTATTTCTTAATAGTGTAGATTCTGGTTAAAAAGATCTTTTTTTGTTTTTGTTCTTTTTTTTATTGATGGAAGAAATGAGGGTAGGTCTCTCGATCACAAGACCACCAATGCTAACCGCAACCAATTACTCCTACTGAAAAAATCGCATGCGAAATTTCATTAAACAGCAGGATCAAAAGGTGTGGAAAAGCATTCTTAAAGGGTGGAGCCCTCCAGTAGATGACAAGGGCAGAGTAAAATCTGAACTTGAGTGGACCGACGCAGAGGAACTCCTCGCAAAACATAATTCTACTGCTTTAAATATCATTCTTGTTTCTGTCGATTATGATCAATATAAAAGTATTGTTAACTTTGAAATTGCTAAGGATGCGTGGGAGGCCATCACGAATGCTCATGAAGGAAACTCCAAAGTTCGTGCATCTAAGTTGCAACTTCTGAATGATCAATTCGAATTCATGTTGATGGGAGAATTGGAAACGATTGCTCAATTTCACTCAAAACTCAGGCATATTGCAACTGAGGCTACCATGCTTGGAGCAGACTTTTCAGATTCATGCATTGTTCAGAAGATGTTGAGATCTCTACCCGGGAGGTTCGCAATGAAGGTTGCAACCATTGAAGAAGCCAATGATATTGAAACTCTTTCTCTTGGGGAACTCATGGGATCACTCACGGCATGGGAAATGAAGCTGGAAAAAGAAGATGACAGATTTTCCAAAGGAGTTGCGTTTCAAGCAAGTCTTGTGCAAAACATTCCAAACATGGAACTCACACAATCAATGTCTCTCATTGCAAATCGGTTCAGCAAAATGAATAAAGGTAAAAATTCCCATATTGTTACAAGTCCCTCTGATTCATTTAAAAAACCTTCCGCTACTAATAGACTTGAAAACAAGAGATATGGGAAAGGTATTCAATGTAGGGAATGTCAAGGATTTGGTCACATCAGTGCTGATTGTGGAAACTTGCTAGAGAAAAACAAAAGTCAAGAACTGCTATCATCATTGAGCGACGATGAAGAAACCGAGGAAATGGTTGATGTTGCATTTACATCTATCTGTTCACCAAGAGAAAATACTATTGTTGCAACTGACATTCTAACTGAATCTGATAGTGATGAGTCAGAGTCAAATCACAAGGTGATTGAGGTTGCCTTGACAAAGTATAAAGCCATGTGCCAACGAAATATTGAACTTGAAGCTCAGTTCAAGACTCTACAATCATATGGTAGTCCAGTTCAAATGAAGAAAAAATGTCTGGAACTTGAAAGAAAAGTGCTCACCCTTTCAATGGAAAAAGATCACATCTCTGAAGATCTTGATAAAGCACTTGCAGCTCAAAAGGCACTAAATGAAGTTCTGATTCTCACTCAAAAGGAATTAGAATCAACCATGAAGAGTGTGAAGCCACTAACTCCTGGAACTGAGAAGTTGGGAAAAGTTCTTGACACCAAGCAAGTTGCAACTAGAAAAACTGGAGTTGGATTTGTTGATATCGGTGAACCAAAGTTTCTTCAAAACGCAAATGTTAAAATGTCAAAGAAGAAACGAATACCTAGAGAAGTGGATACTCCACCGAATTACTCAAACATTCACCAACAGAATTCTCGGGTAAATCCTAGTTGCAACTTGAACAACGCTAACTATTTACCATTTTTTGTTGACAGGTCACACAGAAGCAGATTTGTTCCAACATGCCATCATTGTGGAGTGAAAGGGCATATTGGACCATACTGCTACCAACTTTGGGACCCTACACCTTGCGAACCTACCCCAATGGTTCAAAAGAAAAGGAAGAAGAATAAAAGAAAAAAGGCAAAGAAAACAGCACCCAGTGTTGCACCTGTAAAATCTGTAAAGAAAATATGCGTTGAAAAAACTGCCAAAACAATTAATTGCCTTGTTACTTGCAACTCTGCTTCTAAAAATTCTATTAACTCTTGGTTCCTTGATAGTGGTTGCTCCTGGCACATGACGGGAGACAAAAGCATCCTAAGTAAGTTCATGAATGACAAGGGAGATGTCATATTTGGTGACGGTAAATGTGGAGACAGCCTGGGAGAAAAGCAAAAGAAGACTAGTCATACAGAGTTACAACACATACCTTCTGAAAGGATCCTAGAACTGCTTCACATGGATTTAGTCGGGTCAATTCAAAAGGTCAAACAAGATCACATTGGAATCTTCATCTCACCGGCAAAGAATGTAGGGGATCTTGTGAAAAGATTTGTCTTTGACCATGCTATACCAATGAAGACTCCCATGAGATTGACTGGACGACTTATCAAAGATGATAGTTGTAACTCCATTGATTCAAGTCCTTACAGAAGCATGATCGAAAGTGTGCTTTATCTCACTGCAAGTCGGCCCGATATTTGTTTCAGTGTAGGAGTATGTGCACGATATCGTGCATGCCCAATGAATCTCATCTCAAAGCTGTCAAAAGAACTATTAGATACATTTCTCGAATAGCTAATTTTGGTCTCAGTTACAACTATAACGATAATGCTCATTTTGCAGGTTATAGTGATTAGGCAGGTTGCGCTGATGAAAGGAAAAGCACCACTAGAGGGTGTTTTTATTTAGGAAGCAACATTCCATTACACTTTCCACAGTTGAGGCTGAATACATCACCGCTAGAAGGTGTTGCACTCAAGTGATTTGGATGAAACAAATGCTCAAGGATTACGGTATTATACAACATGAACTTATAGTGTTTTGTGATATTACTTGTGCCATTAATATCTCCAACAACCCCGTTCAACATTCTCGCACTACGCATGGTGACATAAGATATCACTACATTAGAGAATTGGTAGAAGCCAAGACTGTTGAGTTACACCATGTGTGTACTGACCTCCAACTTGCAGACATCTTTACAAAAGGCTCTCAATGTTACAC
The DNA here is from genome assembly GCA_948329865.1 of Linaria vulgaris. Taxonomy (NCBI): domain Eukaryota; kingdom Viridiplantae; phylum Streptophyta; class Magnoliopsida; order Lamiales; family Plantaginaceae; genus Linaria; species Linaria vulgaris. The sequence continues at coordinate 17,744,729 of OX415250.1, read as the reverse complement.
GATTTGAGCACCTTCGTAAGTCGTTGGGCCTCTGCCTTATGTGAATTGCAACAGGAACACTGTTGCAACCAAGGGTGACTTTTCTTAACTTAATTATTTATTCCACTGAGATTTGTGGTCCCCTGTTTTGATTTGGTATACATGTTTTTCTCCTCAGTGAATCTTTGAAAAAAGAAGAAGAAGAAGAAGAAGAAGAAGAAGACGAAAAACAGTGATTGTCTCAAGTTACTTTCAAAATGAAGGAGACAAACACCGAAAGGTGATTTATTTTGAGCTTGTCACACCGGATTTCAGTTGCAACTGGAAAAAGCTACTTGACCTACAAGAAACAAGTGTGAAAGCTATCAATTTATATCCCACGCATCTACTCATTGAAAAGAGCTACCTTGTTCACAAATGTGTCAAAGTGAAAGCTACCAGTTGCGTGTGTTGTCTTATACAAAGTTGCAACTGAGGAGATTACGTGATATCGGTTTTTACTTGGACTCAGTTTCTTGATGGAGTTTTTGATTATCTTCGGCTAATTTCTTTCCTTTGGGACTCTGTGTCGTTGATTTCAATTCTACATAATGTGTGGGATCCTGATTTTTCTCTCGATTGTGTTTCCTTTCGTGTGACCTTATGAGATTTTTTTTTGGATGTTTGTTAAGATAAGATGGTGTTGCCTTATGATTATCTCAACAAGTTTTGCGCCTATCCTTCTCTTTTTGGATATATCTCACGATTTATGCTTATTAGGACAGATTGGATTGGATTACGTTAGGAGATTGTGTTTTGGTGGAAATGTTTCCCTCCTAAATTCGAGGGCTTTAGGGAATCTTTGTATTGCTCATTAATCATCACTTTCCATCTAGCCACTGAGCAAGTTGCGTTTCCATGTTTATTATTGTGATAATCTTGAAAGAAGGAAACTTTCCTTTGGATTGACTTGCCCTTTGGATTGTAATCTAATTGACTTTCCTTGTTGTGTTGCATATCCTTCCTAAATCATGTTGATTGATTATATGTTGGAAAGTATTCAATGTCTGTTTATGCAGGAAAGTCACGCTATTTTCGGACAATGAATCTGTCAGTTGCAACGTCATCGAGACAGCTCAGTTGCAACAACGTAAATCAACGTTTTGGCAAAACGGAATATTTGCTTGATTCTGTATTCTGGAATTTATATTTAAAAGGAAAATATTTCGTTTTTCTTTAGAAAGAGATTTTGATATCTGATCGATAAGGGAAGAATCTTCGCCAAATAACTTTTGTTGAGATTATCTTTGTTTGATCTGATCTTTTATTCTTATCTTTTTAAGATAGACTCCAAGTTGGACCGACAGTTGCAACAGTCGGGCACCCTTTGATTTCCTCTTTCAAAAAGGGGGAGAAAGGGCTTAGGGAGTTGCATGTAAGGAGGAGCAACACCCCTTAGTTGTGTGTTGAAATATGGTTGCACCGGTGTTGCAACTGCTACTATCTCTGCACCTTGGTTTTATATGAACTTTTTAAGGCATGCTCTGTTCTAACCACTTATGCAGATTGGCCAATGATTTTGACAAAACAAATCAAAGGGGGAGATTGTTAGGGCCATTGTTCTCACTCGGATTGGGCTTAGATCCGATCGGCCCAACTATTGTTTAATTGATATTGTTTTGTTTAATCATTAAGTTAAGATTAATCTTAGATGGTAATTATCTTAAATATGTTTCCTTATCATTATAAGATATTATTCCATCCTAAAAGATTAACTTACTCATATCTCCTTATTATGTATCTAGACATATTTAATAGGCATGTACATTGGATATATTCAGATTTATCTTGCAGAATATATTAGATAAGAAAAGAAGATCCGCGTGGATTGCAACTAGAGATACGCAGATCTTATCTGTTAAGGAAAGAAGATCTGCGAGGGTTGCAACTGAAGATCTGCCGAGATTCTGCTCATGCCTATATAAGGAGAAGACTCAACACAATTGAAGACAAGCTTTGAAAAGGATAATTAGTGATTTCTGTCCTGTATCGAGTCAAAGTCTTCTAGTGAGAACTTCTTGTCAAAGGAGCTTTGAGTTAATCTTGAAGTTCTCCGACTCAAAGGAGTATACCGAAAATAGTCGAGGATTAGGTGTTGCAACGGTAAATTAGAGGGAGTCTAGATTTACGTTGGAGTAATTCCTATCATTGTAATTCTTAAGTAGGGTACTGTTTGAGTCACAATATTTAGGTGCAAACCCCGTGGACTAGGACCATTTGGACCGAACCACGTAAAAAATCTTTGTGTTCTTTATCGCTTTATGTTTAACTGTCTTTTAAAAGTTGCAACAGTAAAACAGGTTTTAAACGTTAAAGAACTATCGCCTGTCTTACTGACGAGTACAGTTGCAACTATTGTCAAGTTCAACTGTATTTGGTTATAAGTAATATAGATCCAAGATCTTTCAATAACTATTTGATGACATTAGATATGTATATGATAAGATAGCTATTACAGATTTAATTTTTGCTCCCCTCAAAATTCCCTTGAAATTTCATTGGAAACTTGTCTCCTTGGTATATATATAATTATTTTTTTAGTTTCACTACTTTTAGGCTTTTAGATTATATTTTAAAATTGACACAAAATTATTTTATTAATTATTTAAAGATTCTTTTTTATATTTTGTAGGTAATATTTAGTATGAAAGTTTATTAAATTATTTTGAAAAATTATTAAACAAGTGTTAACATTCTCCATTCAGTGTGGCACGGCTTATGCCACTTCACAAAAAAATACACTTCTTGCTCAGTTGGCAGTGCGCGTCGGAGTCCACATTTTTGGCACAAAAAAATTGATTTACTATGCATCTATAAAGCTCAACATTATATATCGGGTAACTAGGACAATGATAATATAGTTAACTAGGACAATGATAATAGTTAGCAAGCGAAAAGTGCAATTCTCCCTGTTCACGAGAATCCCCATAAAAGCATACAAATTGTAAAAGAATCCGATAAAACAAAAAAAAAGTAACCATCCTCAACTTTATTCTACCAATTTTACCCTCAAACTTCTATTTTAGTTGGAATTGACTGCAAACACTTTTAATTAGGGTGGATCTTGAATAAATTACAAAAAAAAACCCATAAAGAGAAAGAAAGAAAAAGAAAACAAGGTAAATGTGTTGGTGCAGAACCGCGCTAGCGATTTCTTTTAACTTTCAGCACATGTGTGGTTAAAATGATCAAGTCCAGGTCAACAATTCAGTAATAATATTAAAGGGGCAGCCGTCATCTTGGACTTTGTGGCGTGTAATGTGGTTGTGGGCGTAGTTGGAAGCGTGGGGTGAGGTGGCGACGGGGCGCAATGTCGGAGGTGCGGGACATAGTGGTGCGTGTCGTCAGAGGCATGGGATGTGGTGGTGATAGTGCTTGCCGTCGGATGGGTTGGAAGTAGTGGTAGTTGTGAACATCTCCGAGGGCGTGGGATATGATGGTGGCGGCGCGCGTCGATGGAGGCGTTGGATGCAGCGGTAGCGGACTAGCCCTTATTTTCACCTTAGTCAATCATTAATTGTAAGAGAATACCGCAAAACTTCACAAATGCGTCGCCTAAGGAGTGGGATGTGGTTGTGATGGTGCATGTCGTCAATGGAGGGGCGGGTTGTGGTGGCGGTGGTGAGTGTCTCCGGAGGAGTGGGATGTGGTGGTGATGGTGCGCGTCCCCGGAGGGGCGGGATGTAGTGGTGGTTGTGCGCGTTGTTAGGGGTGTAGGATATGGTGGTGGTGGTGCGCAGTAGAGTAGGTAATGTGTTGGGGGTGTCAATGAGGAACTCGATGGTGGAGGTGGAGGGAGCTGCGAAAGCCGCAGTGGTGAGAGAAGTGGAGGAGGGACGACATTTTTTGAGTTTTGATATTGCCCCCACTTTAACTTTGTTTTTTCTGTTTTGCTCTTTCTTTTTCTCATGTAACTGATATACTATGCTCTTTGTCGCTTTGGTTGACTATCATTAAATATATGTTTATATATGAGAGAATTGCACGTTTAAGCTACACACAAAATTACGAAAATATCTTAAAAGTTGCCAAACAAGTTTAATTATTTAACAAAGTCCACCAAGATGGACAATTTCCTTGATCAGGCAAAATTTATCTGATTATGTTAAAGTTCAGATTTAAATATTTACACCATAATATTAATAATATCAACCATGCATAGATACATCGTCACGTGCGTAGCACATTCCATTTTTCCTAGTATAATATAAAGGTGAAGGATTTTGGTCCTTCATTTTGTTTTGCCACATTTTGCCCTCAAATTTTATATTATTTACTTTTTTACCAAAGTCTTTTTATTTTTGACTCTTTGCTTCATGCCTCAAAAGTTTATGTTATTTAACTTAGTACTCCGTTGTCAATTACAAAATGGTCCTTCTACTTATATATTTATTCTCCCCCCCCAATCATGTTATTTAACTTAGTGGCCCGATGTAAATTGCATAAAGGTCTTTTTAATTTAAAATACTTTTATTTTTACCCCAAAAGTTTATGTTATTCAACTTATTGGTATATCTATATATATAATATAATAAAGAGGAAGGATTTTAGTTATGTAGTTTTTTATTTCCTGTTTTGCCCATATTATATCATCGAATTACTTTTCAATATGTTGCAGCTAAAAAAAATAAGTAACCACAATTTTGGACTTTGTGGCGTGGGATGTGGTGGTGCGTGTCGTTCGAGACATGGGGTGTGGTGGTGGCAGTGTGCGTCATCTGTGGCGTGGGATGTGGTGCTGGTGTTGCTTGTCGTCGAATGCGTGGGCGGTGGTGCACGTCACCGGAGGATGGGGATGTGGTGGTGGTGTTGTGCGTCGTCGAAGGCATGTGATGTGGTGGCGGTGGTGCACGTCGCCGTAGGAGTGGGATGTGGTGGTGAAAGTCGCGGTGAAAGCCGCGGTGGTGAAAGAAGTGGAGCGGGCGACGAAAGCCGCGGTGGTGAAAGAAGTTGAGAAGGGATGGCATTTTTTGAGTTTCGTTATTGTCCCTACTTTAACCTTAATTTTCCTGTTTTGCTCTTTCTTTTTACTCTTGTAATGGATATACTTTGCTCTTTGCCGCTTTCGCTGACTATCATTAATAAAGATGTAAATATATCAGAGAATTGTAGGTTTAAACTACACACAAATTGTAATATATTTTAAAAGTTGTCAAACAAGTTTAATTATTTAACAGACCACCAAGACAGACCATTTTATTGATAAGGCAAAATTTATTCGATTATTATGTTAAAGTCTAGATTTAAAATATTTACACTATAATATTAATAATATCAACCATGCCTACATGCACGTGCCATTTTTCCAGCTAAATAGGATTGCACATAATATGGACCACTAGGATTGCACATTTATATCGTTTAAGTGGGCCAAATTTTAAGAGTGTTCTATTCTATATTTCTACCTATCTCCTTTCACTTCTTTTTCTTTATGATAATTACCTTCATAATTTCCGGTCTGATTAGGTAAAATCGGTCTAAGAAGTTGGTCAAATTTTGTTGCTTATCTAACTTTTCTTTTGAATTTTGTTGCTTATCTAACTTTTCTTTTGACTATGACATCAAGTTTGGATGAAAGGTACTCTTATATGATGCATCGTTGAATCAGTGAGTGTACAAATCCTAAACCTCACACATACTATTTTCAATCACAATTTGTTGTAATTCATCCCAAAAAAAAAAAAAAAAAAATCACAGTTACTCTTGAAAACTCGACACGTGCTACCAGGCGTACATGAGATTTGCACATCACTACACATTTTCATTTATATAACATCAACACCACACAACTTTCCATATTTTTTCCATGATCACAACTACGTCATAGGTGGTGGTAGTACCAACTTGGTACATATAACTGATATAAGTGCTATTATTCTATGCTCGTATTTTATTTACTTTCATGCACCAAGAATTAGCCATTTTCAACGTCGTGTCTAATTGTCCATCTTCAATGTATCCATTGATTTAAAGTATTATTTTATTTTATACTTATGCCGATTAAATATTTAACACTTACCTAGTACTCCAAGTCTCATGACTGTACAAATACACCATTCTTGTCTCATCTCTGATCTCACATTTGCTGCAGTATATATTATACATATCTATTACTCTTTACAAGCATCACAGAAATGGCACAATCCATGATTATTTCCCCTGCTGCCAAACCCAACTTCCCACTTACAGGTACATTCATTTCCTTTCCATAAAAGGCAACAAATATAAATCACAAAACAGTTTTGATTTTTATGATATATAAATACTCATTTTAGAATAAAGTTTTGATTTTTATGCATACATGTATACTCATTTTAGAATAAAGTCTTGATTTTTCTGCATACATGATTTACTCATTTTGGAATAAAGTCTTGATTTTTCTGCATACATGATTACTTATTTTAGAAGAAAGTTTTGGTTTTTATGCTATCTTTTTTTCTTTTTTTTTTTCTGCATACATGAATACTCATTTTAGAATAAAGTTTTGATTTTTATGCGTCTATATAACTGATAAAGCACTTCTTTGCTCAACAGGAGACCAACGGTTGGTGGGTTTTTTGTCACAGAAGAAAACACCAACTTCTACTCATTTGAGACTTTTATCAAACAGTATGGGAGCAATAAGAGCAGCTCACAGTACAAATTTTAGAGCAGCAGCAGTTGAAATCCCTCGTCAATGGTACAATCTAATAGCTGATCTTGAAATAAAACCACCTCCACCTCTGAATCCAAAGACTTTCAAACCCATAAAACCAGAGGATTTGTCACATTTGCTCCCTGATGAACTAATTAAACAAGAAGTGACAAACGAAAGATATATCGATATCCCAGAAGAGGTTATCGATGTTTATCGCCTTTGGCGCCCGACCCCTTTGATCAGGTTTGGCATGATGCTGTATAAATTTCAGTTTTTTGAGGAATGTCTTATGTTTGTTAGTTGAAATGCAGAGCTAGGAGATTGGAAAAGCTGCTTGGTACGCCTGCTAGAATCTATTTCAAGTATGAAGGCGGTAGTCCCGCTGGTTCGCATAAACCGAACAGTGCTGTGCCTCAAGTATGGTACAATGCGCAGCAAGGGGTGAAGAATATTGTTACGGAGACGGGTGCGGGGCAATGGGGGAGTTCTTTGGCGTTTGCAAGTAGCCTATTTGGTCTTAACTGTGAGGTAATGAACTTTAGTATCTTGGAGTTAGCTGTTATTGTTTATGTTGTTTTTGTCATAGATTGTGTGGTGCATAATGTGATTAGTACAGATGATTCTAGGTTGTGCTAAATCGATCGCATTCCTGGTAACTACCTTGAGTAGGCCTTATATAGACCGACTCACATTATTGTCGACAATTCTCGACACGCTCTTCACGTGTTAAGTTGAGATTAACTTTGATTCGATCATTATGTTGATAGGTCATAAAAAAATCATCTGGGCTGGGATAATCTGAAGTCCCTAATTTCTGGTTTTATGGGTTGCAACTGAAGTCCCTAATTTCTTTCTTTGAAATGGCCTGATACACATGGTGCGTCTTATGCTTGGCAGGTGTGGCAAGTCCGGGCTTCTTATGATCAGAAACCGTACCGAAAACTAATGATGCAAACCTGGGGTGCCAAGGTACATCCTTCACCATCTACTATCACTGAAGCTGGTCGAAGAATACTGGAAAAGGATCCCATGAGCCCGGGTAGTTTAGGCATAGCTATTTCGGAGGCCGTGGAGGTCGCGGCTGCAAATGCTGACACAAAATATTGCTTAGGGAGTGTTCTCAACCATGTACTGTTACATCAAACTGTTATAGGAGAAGAGTGCATAAAACAAATGGAGGCCTATGGTGACACCCCGGACGTTATAATTGGCTGCACTGGTGGTGGATCCAATTTTGCAGGACTTGCGTTCCCGTTTATCCGAGAGAAGCTGAACGGGAAGATTAATCCTATAATCAGAGCAGTCGAGCCAACAGCGTGCCCTTCCTTGACGAAAGGTGTATATGCTTATGATTATGGCGATACGGCAGGAATGACTCCTTTGATGAAGATGCATACCCTTGGGCATGACTTTATACCCGACCCCATTCATGCTGGTAATTTAGCATTCTATAAAGTGGCAGGGCTATTTCTTGTCTTTTCTTGTTTACTTTGCTCTCAAGTTTTCATTGATGTGGTTGGTTTATTACAGGCGGTCTGAGGTACCATGGCATGGCTCCACTGCTTTCACATGTCTATGAATTGGGACTCATGGAAGCAATTTCAATTCCTCAGACTGAATGCTTTGAAGGTGCATAACTTCTTGGAATAATTACATTTAAAATCTCTCTTAAGGTTTGGTCTAATTAGATAAACCTCCCTACTGTTTGAGTAATTAACTACAGTTTGAAACTTCAAAAGCAGTCGAACAGACTCGTCCATGTTATTACTGAGACAACACCTGGAGTTTGAAAAACATTACATATAGCGTCCTATTCTTTTGCACATCTTTAACACTTTACGGTTGTCTCGATTAATTATTTAAACCTCACTGAGGGTTGTATAGTTGGACCAAAAATCAGGATGTAATTATCTTAACCTCTCTCTCATTTAGCAGTTCAAAATTTGGGATATATATTAAAAATTGTTAGAGCCTAGTTGGTGGCTAGTAGTTCTGCAAGAATATAACAGCGCATGGTTTCTTGTTTTCTTCAGGTGCCATAAAATTTGCCAGGACTGAAGGGTTGATACCAGCACCAGAGCCAACACATGCCATTGCCGCCACTATAAGAGAAGCCCTTCACTGCAAAGAAACAGGAGAATCGAAAGTTATCCTCATGGCAATGTGCGGGCATGGTCATTTTGACTTGCCAGCTTACGAGAAGTATCTACAAGGGAATCTCGTCGATTTGTCTTTCTCAGAGGAGCGTATACGAGAATCCTTGGCCAATATTCCTCAGCCGGTTGTATGAACTAAACTTAACTGTGAAAGCTGAAGGAGCTTAACAAGAGTTTTGTTTACATTAAAGCTATTCACCACTGCCCATAATTAATTAGGTTACTAAATAAGAATCATTCCACTGTTGGAGTAAACAAAATAATAAAAAAAAAAAAATCATTTCGGTGTTTTCATTCGTCATTTCCCCTCTATATCAATAATAAAATTCAAATGTTTTGAGTATTCTTTAAGGATATGATGTCAATATGTTTCACTTTCCATGGCCAGATTATTATACTATCAAAAGTAATTATCTTGTGTTGAAAGTTTCCACAGTGTTCTTTGAACGTTAATGAATAACAAGCTATAGGAATAATGAATAACACCAAATAGTATCATAATTTGTATAATAACCAAAGGTTGCTGATTAAAAAGTCTCTTCACATGTGTAGTACTTTCATAACAGAAATGTCTTTGTGCCAATAAAATAATTCTTGTCCAATAAAACTTTCTTACATGTTACGTATATTCCAATTCTGTACCCACAAAAGCAGACAATATTGCTGGAAAAAAGAAAAGTTGTCTGTACTCTGTACTGCAAGAGTGTTGCAAACATCCAAAAGCATCCACATCTTAAGCGGAAAAAACAAAGGCACTGATACACAGACACAACACACACTCGTACACTTTTCATATCTCTCCTGTGATTGATTGTAAACTAACAAAGAAAGAGCAATCAATAGCAAATGGCGGGTGATGAGATTCCGGTGATCGACTTGCTAGAGTATCCGGGAAATTCATTGGAGCTGATCAAAGCAAGTGAAGAATGGGGATGCTTCAGGATCATAAACTTCGATAGCATTCTACCGATTGCACTAATGTACGAGATGAAGTCAGTGGTGGCAGAATTGTTGGAGCTTCCGTTGGAGGTCAAACAGCGTAACGTTGATGCAATCGCCGGCAGTGGTTACAGAGTTCCTGGACTGATCAATCCGATTCACGAGGGATTGGGGCTTTACGATATCGCCTCTTCCGAATCCGTCGATGCGTTTTGTAATCAGTTGGAAGCAACTCCTCAACAAAGGTTTTGATTTATCTCACTGTGTCTGTTTACTGATTGATATTATATTGCTGCATCTCGGTTTTATTCGTGCGATTTTGACATGTATTGTGTTGTTAAAATGTCGTTGCTGGTTTGCTTTGAACTGTTCGTTTTTATTTATCTGAGGTAGAAATGAAAGAGTAGAATATAACTTGTTTTTAACTTCAATAAAAATATCTGAACTGGATCTTCTTAATGGAGTATGAAATTGTTCCTAATAAATAGGGAGACGATTACAAGGTACGCGAAAGGAGTTCATGGACTTATTGTGGACATTGGGCGTAAATTAGGAGAAGGCCTGTGCCTGACAGACGTTCCGTTTGTGAGTTGGCCTTGCCAGTTTAGGATTAACAAATACCCCTTCACCCCTGAAACCATTGGTTCCGATGGGCTAAGGACACACACGGACAACGGGTTTCTTACTATAGTGCAGGATGATGAGCAGTTCCCTGGTCTTGAAGTAATGCAAAAATCAGGGGAATTTGTTGCTGTTGAGCCTTGTCCAGGGACCCTCCTTGTCAATTTCGGAGACATTGCAACCGTATGTATTGCCTTTTTCATATATTCTTTTTTGCTACTGTTAAGACAAAATCATATTATTATGACTAAATCTTAATCAGATCCTCTTTTTTCTTGCCAAGGCGTGGAGTAATGGGAGATTCTACAATGTGAAGCATCGGGTTGTCAGCAAAAGAACAGGAATCAGGATCTCTATTGCTACGTTTCTCTTAGGACCAAAAGAAGAGATGGTCAAGGCTCCACCTGAATTAGTTACCCCTGAGAATCCTCGTCAATATACTCCTTTCAGGTTTGAGGAATTTAGGAAGACAAGGTTTTACAACAACATGAATGCCGGTCAAGCTCTCGATCACTATTGTGTTGAATCTCAAAGTTCGGTCTAGTACTACTCTTCACTCTTTGTAATGTACGATGTTTAAATGTGTTACACCCTTTAATCAGTAATACTTCTTTCATATAATACGGGTCCTGATGAAGTTCATTTATATATGCTTGATCAAACTCTTATCCTGCATTGTCTTGTTTCTATGGACAGTGATTAAGCTCTGAAAATGTACTGATTCTATACTTTCGCTCTGATTTGAGATTCATTTAGTCGGATACTCGGATATCTTGATCACTGCTGGCCTTATGCTTGCTAACTCATGCAGCTGGTTGTCGACGAAATGAAACCAATTGCGGTTAAAACAGAATGTCACTTATATCATGTGAATGGTTCATATTCCAACTGAATCACCACCTATTGTGATCCATTGGGTTCGATAACGCTCAATCATTTACGCTTGAATTCATTATGCTGGAGTTTATTGGTGCAAAAATTTGAAGCCTCATCTAAGTACAAACAGAACATTCGATCCCAATATCGTAAAATAGATAGAAAATCGACCTGAGTAGGAACAGTTGCACTTGGTCGAGGACTTGAATACCAATGGAGATATTCATGCCACCTTAAAAATATGAAGTATAACTGAATTTAGGAGGAAATAATCCTCTGTCCCATTTTTGGTGTTCCACTAAACATCCACCTTTGATATAATAAAATTTGGAGACCACAATATAGTCATCCCTAGAAATCAAGGGTGGATTGCATGGTAAAACACAAAGTGAAACACCAAAATGTGATAGGGGATCATCCTTGATTCAGGTGATATAATGAAATTCTTCAAAGTTGCAGAATTATGTCTTTTCTTCAAATTCCAAAGAATGCTTGTGTAATTATGAAAAAGGTAAAAAAATAAAATTATGATTGACCAAATTTTAAAGACATAAGTCCTACAAAAATAACTCTACTAACATAGGTACACTACAAGATAACAGGCACAATAGCGACCGCACGTAGGTCGCTAATGACCCCTACAGCGGTCGCTGAAGGCCAATAGCGATCGCACGTAGATCGCTATTGTGCAGTCCCTATTGACCTCGGTCGCTTGCCATCAGGGACCGCAATTAGGTCCCTGATGAGGGCAATAGCGACCGGAGTATCAGGGACCGCTTTTTGCGGTCCCTGATACTTTAAAACCAATAGCGACCTAAATTAGATCGCTATTGTTGTTGAATCAATAGGGACCGCCACTAGGTCCCTATTGACTAAAAAACAATAGGGACCTAACTCCGGTCCCTATTGCTTTTCCGTCAATAGGGACCTAACTGCGGTCCCTATTATTATTATTAGAGACCTTAGTTAGGTCCCTAATAATATTCGTAGAACTCTATGAATATTATTAGGGATCTAATTGCGGTCCCTTGTTTAATATCTCTGCTAACATTAGTGAAGTAAAGCATAAAAACGAATAACAATTACAACTAACTAGTGATGATTAGTTGTAGAACATGAAATATATGTTGAACATCAATAACTCGATCAATCTCATTCAATCTATTATCTCACAACTAAACTACTATGAGGTTGGCTTTGCAATCATTTATTACTTCAATTCACATGTTGCAAAGAATCACAAACACACCAACATCAATAAAAAAAATTTAAATTTCAAGGATAAATATTAGTAGGGACCGGACTTAGGTCCCTAATACGACAACAACGCGGTCCCTATTTAAAATTAGTGACCTAAGTGCGGTCAGTATTAAAAATTAGGGACCGCACTTAGGTTACTAATTTTAAATAGCTGCGGTTCCTGTTGCCTTATTAGGGACCTAAGTGCGGTCACTATTGACGCATCAGAGACTTAATTGCAGTCCCTATTGACAACGGCTAGTGTCAATAGCGACCGCGTCTAGGTCGCGATTAACAACAACTATTCAACAAGGACCGCATTTAAGTCCCTATTGACAACGGCCTTTCAATAGCGACCGCATAGCGGTCCCTATTGACAACGACTAGTGTTAATAGGGATCGCCATTTGGTCCCTATTAACAACGATTAGTATCAATAGGGACCTAACCGCGGTCCCTATTTATTTATTTGGTGATAGGTAATATTACACACACCAAGAGTAATCGTGGTGTACACAACATTCTTGCGGCGCGTTTTTTCACGCTTCAAGAAGTACGTTGATCATTCTATTTAGCTCTTTAAAATTCTTGTTCTATTAATTGTAATTATTTGTTTTATATTTTACAACTTAAACAAAAATAACCAAAATAACCAAAATAATCCATATTCAATACAAAGCCTACACCATACAAACCAAAACAATTCATACACACCATACTAACAAAAATAACCAAAATAATCCATATTCAATACAAACCCTACACCATACAAACCAAAACAATCCATACAAACCAAAATAACATGAATAATCAATATTCCCTACAAACCACACACCATACAAACCATACAAGCCAAACTAATACGTATTCAATACAAACCCTACACCATACAAACCAAAACAATCCATACAAACCAAAATAACCTAAATAATCAATATTCCCTACAAACTACACACCATACAAACCATACAAGCCAAAATAATCCATATTCAATACAAACCATATAACATACAAACCAAAATAATCCATATTCCATACCAACCATACACTATACAAACCAAAATAACCAAAATGATCCATTAAACCAAAATATCATAATCCATAGTTACAAATAACTACCCGCCACAAGATCACTGACCCCCCTCATCATCATTAGGCGGATACACGACCTCCTCATCACCAGAACTCTCCGCCAAATCATACATCTCATCAAGGATCATCATCAACACCAACTCCACCCTCATCAACACCAACACCATCATCACCGAGGTCCTCTGCCTCAACATCCATCATATCAAGATCATCACCACTCCCCGACTAATCAGTATCAAAATCATCTACATACTGGGTGGCGGTGGAAGTACCTGGAGCAAAAGGATCTGGTCTCTGACGTATCGGCCTAGGAACCCTAAATGTGCCTTCGCTCCTAATAGCGTTCCCCGTGAACAAGTCTGTCGGAAGCTCTCGCACTGGTCGGCCTGTCTCCGTCTGCATGTCCTCTCTAAAAGCCTGGAGCCAGGACATCAGTGAGTCGACTCTCGGGTCTTGTGTCGTCCTCAACTCTCTGTTCTCCTCCTGGACCTGCCTGAGCAACTCCCGTCTGTAGTCTGGCTCCCTCCCGAGCTCCATGTCGAAGTCTCGTGGATCAGCATAGCTCGGTAAACCCCGCGCCTTCCCCTTCTTTATACTCCATATCGCCTTCTTCCACGAATCAACGTCCCATTCACGCAAGTCCTTATCTTCAACTGCTTCCGGATTTTTCTTCCTCAGTTCCCTCTTATAAGTCTTCTGTTGAGTTTTCAAAGATCATTAAAAAGAGAAATTAGTTCAAAGATCATTAAAAAATTAAATTAGAATCAATAATTAGCTTATAATAAGAAAGTGTAATGATTCCATAAGTAGTAAACGAGTAGAAAATTAAAAACACTTACGTACATAAGTCTGTTCGCCTCAGACTTCCACTCCCGCCTCAAGGGTACGGATGTACCTCTGCCAGTCCCCGCCACCCTCCTCATATGTCCTGCCTTATAAATCTCGTTGTGCTTGACAAGGTGGGTGCGGTTGGGCTGATTTCTCTCTTTCAAATTGTAAGTAATAGTGACGCGGGCGGGTCGGATTTCGCGAGAACCGGGTGAAAAATGAGGGTAAAGTGAAATAAAAAAATGTTTTTTTTTATTTATAGTGAAGAATCAGCGACTCACTTTGAGTCGCTGATAACTTCCGCCAAAATTAGGGCAATGGAGGCCCTAATTTTGGCCCAATTCGGGCCAAAATGTGTGGCCCAATACTCCAAAGAAATTCAGCGACTCAATTTGAGTCGCTGAAAGTCCATGAGGACAAACAGCGACTCAAGTTGAGTCGCTGAAAGTCCACGAGGACAAACATCGACTCAATTTGAGTCGCTGTTGTTCTCGTGACTTTCTGCGACTCTAGTTGAGTCGCTGTTGCCTTCAGAAGTCGCTGAAGGCCAGCGACTCAACTTGAGTCGTTACTGGGCGGTCCTATTGACCGCTCAGTCTTGTAGTGATATAAAATAATCAACTGGTAGTGGCGGCCGCCCCATAACGTATCTATTTCTTTTTCTGTTTATATGCGCATATATATATCCATGTAAAGATACTTGCTCAAATTCATGAATGTGACACTAAATAAAGGGACCTTTTTCTCATGATCTACTTTTTCTGGAATAGAATAAGAAATTCCACGTCAAAAAGGCAGATTGACATGCATAACCGCAATATTATGTGTACACTGCCAGATGTGATTTTTTTTTGAAGTTTTTTAATTAAGAGAAGTTTCAGAAATTTGTTAAAAGTAATAGTCGATGAAACCAATGCGCCAACTTTATGTTTATTTATATATTTATCCTGGAATGGTGCTCGTGATTTTCATGTGTCATCACGACCTTTCAAAATCTGGTGGCTTTTCTTTTTCGGTTCTATTTCCTTAGCTAGCTTTCTATTCTCCATGACATGTTCATTTGTCTTATGCTATTCACGTTATTATTATTGTCCACCGAACTTAAGGAACAATATCCACATCAACACTTTGCCTTGGTATATATGTTATTGTCTTCCGGTATCATGTAAGCACGGTGCGGTCACCTAACTTACGAGAAATTAGTTTGTGTAGACGCGCCGTGATGACGTGATGCAGTTGATTCGTTTATTGGTGTAAATTCATGATTTTAGGTGAGATTATAATGAGATTTGTGCTCGATGATATATAATATATTTCAATTTGATCTTTGGTTGCACCATGTCACGTAGTGGTTGTATAATATAGTTTCTTCCCAGGGTATCTTTTTGGAATTTTGTGGTATGGGTAGATTCTTGTTCCAACAGAAAAAGTGTTATGCACTTGTTTCTTTTCGAGTAAGAAACTAACTCCCAAAAATAAAATAGAGAAAAACAAGAGTTTAACTAGATATTTAAAATATAATTGATTCTTCTTGATAATAAAATTACATGACCAGCTCCTATTTATAATAAATATATCTAAACAACTTCCTAAAATCACTCTTAGTGGGTAGACCCATAATCACTACGTGCTAATTAAAATAAGAATAAAATTAGACTACTAACTCAACTAAATTATTAATAGATCCACTACATAATACCAGTAAGCTAATTAACATTATTAATATTATATAATATATATCTAATAACTAATAAGTAGGCCCATAACATTCCTTTCCCCTTGAAAATGGCCTTGTCCTCAAGGCCAAATGAGCTTTTAATTTGAACGATAACCTCCAAATCTTTGACTCGTCTTTTGAAACAATACTCAGCATTGTCTTTTTTCTCTTTTTTCTTTCGCTTCTTCCAATTAATGTTCTTTCTGTCAATTATTGCTCTGTCGATATTAGTGCTAAATATACCAGTGCCATAAAATGTGAAATTAACATTGATGAGGTGAAAGAACACGATGAGACGTATCAGAAGCGCGTGTTTCGCTGTCAATTTTGATAAAACGTGGCAACACAATTGTGGTACTACTGTATGTTTGGCATGAAAAATGACTTTTGGTGGAAATTTCTTTGACATTTGAGAGATATGGTGACAAAGGAGGTGGTGGTAGTGACGACAGTGGTGGTGGTGGTGGTGGTGTGTATGAACATTAGCGAAGGTTTCAAGATGTGTATGGGCGTGGATTTGTGGTGGTGGTGGTGGTGTCAGTGATTTGCACAAATCACGCTCAATCGGTGGTGGTGGTAGTGGCAGCGATTTATGAACAGTAGTGAAAGAATAGTTTTTGAAGATTGCGTTCAAACGTGGCTGCCATCTGTCGAAGAATGAAAGCATCTCAGATAGTATGATTTGCTTTGTTTTGAAATCCATTACATAAGTAATAGAGCTCAACTCGATGAAAGCACCAAATTGTTATGCACTTGTTTCTTTTCGAGTAAGAAACTAACTCCCAAAAATAAAATAGAGAAAAACAAGAGTTTAACTAGATATTTAAAATATAATTGATTCTTCTTGATAATAAAATTACATGACCAGCTCCTATTTATAATAAATATATCTAAACAACTTCCTAAAATCACTCTTAGTGGGTAGACCCATAATCACTACGTGCTAATTAAAATAAGAATAAAATTAGACTACTAACTCAACTAAATTATTAATAGATCCACTACATAATACCAGTAAGCTAATTAACATTATTAATATTATATAATATATATCTAATAACTAATAAGTAGGCCCATAACAAAAAGGCTAAATTTTTTCTACTTTTAGCCAATAATAGGCCCAACTGCTTAGCAAATTGTGAACTGTAATGAACCTACTCTGTGCTTGAAAGAGATGTAACGTTACCGTTATGGAGATTATCAATATTCAACATTTGAATGGTCCATATTCTCTTTAAAAGTTTTAAATTTGAGATACGTAGCTAGCACTGGGTCAACAAACGATGTTTCAACTTTTCACCACAAATAATCGCACATATAATAATAAAACGTATCTCACGTATTACATCTCGAAAAAACAGAAACAAAAATAAATATTGTGGGTGAGTTACCTAAACCAGGCATAACCGTGTTGATACGATTTGAGGACATTATCTAAAAATTATGATAATTAAATACATAATTGTTACTGCAACAATATGACCAGAGAATCTATTTCAACCCTGTTAATTAAGAAATTTATAATATTTCCTCTTTAGGATGCCCGTCATTAAAGACTATATACATTTGTTCTCCGTTACAAAAAATTCAAACTTTTTGAATTTAATTACCAAAAAAGCAAAACTAGTATTACGGTTACTAGTTACATCAAGCATGCCGTAGAAATATAATAAGACTTGCAGAAAATGGTAATTAACTGATTTTCATGAATTCCATAATTGACAGTTTTATTTCTAAAGTACTAGAGAACATGATTGAAATTACACATACCAACATATATGTATGTATGCATCTAATAAAAGAAATGTTTTTTAGTAAGCATAGCTTCTGATCTTTGGAGAATCAGCGATTTTGAGTGTATCCTCAATGAGCTTTCGAGCTTTTCTGCTCCTGATTTCGACTCTCATGCTCTCGCTTTTCCCAATCTTGTCGTAATCAGGTTTCTTCGCCACTTTAATCGACTTCAACTTCGATTTTAAGCTCGTCATCAACCTTTCAAATCCCATCATCACCATGGTAACTATATATTAGTAAACCTGTCAACAAAAGAATGAAATTTTAGAGCTTTTGAGCAATTGAAAAATACCAAGAAGTAACAACATGAATGAAATATATATACATATACCTTAAAAGAATTAATTAGCTAATGATGGGAATTTACGAGACACTTTTAATGGATTAATCAGTGGGGTGGGGTGACTGGTGAGGGGGAGGGGAAGTTTGTGGAGGACAAGTGAGAAAGACCATATGAATGAATCAACCATACATAATATATATATATATATATATACAAAAAAAGAGTAATTGTTTTTAACACGACTATAGTGTGATAGCAAAAAAGAACACACGACTTTGCGGTACTTCACTGCAATGAGCCAATGTTTAGAGGTCTTGTGCATAAATTCCATCAATAGTACTAATAGCTAGAACATACTAAATGATGACGTAGAAAATCTTGGATGCTTTACCTTAAGATTGTGTACGGATTTTGTTTTTCAATTGGATTTGTCAAATAAATACAAAAGTAGATGTAATCCTTTTTAAGATTTTAGCTTTGGGATTATAAGATTTCAATATTTGGAAGTCGCGGTCATGGAGTAGCTTTTTGTTGGTCAAAGTTCAATTTTTATTTTCTTTATTTCGTTATGGTCAAATAGGAAGATTAATTATTCAGTTACATTAGAAAAATTGATTTGCTGAATTTTGTCGAGATTTGTTGAATTAGCTACACGTTCTTCGAATTAGTTACATGTTTCCATCATGTTAATTAATTAACACAGTTCCTATATTAATTATAGTGCAGCAAAAATTAGTTCCTATATTAATTATAGTGCAGCAAAACAATTGAAGAGACCTTATTTTAGTTGGAGCTGATTTTTTTTTTAATAATTTTGGCAACTAAAATTTTAAACCAGCAAGTGTTGTGTACGCAACAATTTGTAGGCTGCAGATTAATTATTAGTATTAGCTGAAATGACAAGTTCTTCGTTTTAAAACACACAAATGAAAGAAACATATTTCTCGTATTGAAATGAAAAATTAACACACACGAATATTCCAAACACGACGTCTATCGCTGTCTAAAGTCATTAATGAAGGTTTCTTTTTCTTTTCTTTTTAATCTCTTTGTTAGTTTTAGATTATTCATTTCTTTCTTTTCTTTAGTTAATTAGTTCATATTCCGGTCGAAGTCATAGGTGCAGGGGACCATGGTGAGTTGACATTTTAGTATCATGATATCTTCACAATAGATAACTATAAAGATGGAGAATAATTATTCAGTAAATGATATATTTTTTTTACTTTTTTTTTTCTTTCTAAAACGACTTCACATTATCACTTATGATGTGATGGTATAATTTTCAATGCCAGTATAATTATTTGGAGGCCATCATAGACACACGTCACGTATTGAGATTACGTGACAATTCTTTTTTTATTTTATCGCGTAAAACACAAGTACATTATGGTAAAATTGTACAAAAGAACAAAAAACCATCGCAAATAAAAGAAAATCTGGACTGGGCTCTGTAACAAAGCCTGCACTTTCTTTTATTTATGGACTGGGCCTAACATCCAACTGTTCGGTGATCAAATTTAAATGTTAAACCCAGGTTCTATTAATGCACAATATTGGCAGGTATGCCTTTTTATTTATTCATTTATTTATTTAAAGAATTGGCCATACTCCTTTAATTTATGTTTTCCTTTTGTCATATAAAAACATCAAAATCCCAATACCTGGTTCAGGATCTGCGCAGATAATTTAGGGCAATTCAAAACACTTGAAACTAAATAATAGCAACAATTCTTATTTCTAGATGAACTTTAATCTGCAGCGTTTGTCTATAGTTTATAATTTTCTCACAAAATATAGATGTGACAAAATACATTGAAGATGAGCTATATAAGTCAGAATATATATAGTCCTCGCATTGAACTTTTGAGCACTTGAGGTCTTACACATTGTTTCATCACGTGCCTTGCTTCCACAACAAATGCAGGAAGTCCAACCTATAGTGCCTGCAGCAGAAATTGAATTAAAACTCTTAGAAAACAAAAATAATACTAACAATTTCTGAACATCATCTATATGCGCAAAAACTACGAGGGCAGGGAACACTTCATCTGCATGATAATATCAATATAGAACCAATTCAACCAAGTAACAGAAACTCACAACTTATTGAGTTGGTTCCTATATAAAATGAAGACTTTTGTTCAGTTTTTACATTATTGTTCATACATTAACTGCTAGATATATCTCGAAAACGAAATTCTAGAATAATTTCAGTTCAGTTATAGCATAAAAAATAAAACGATGTAGTGATGGACCTCAATATGCTTATAAGTTATTACCAAATAGAATGTGTATGAAAAGAAAAGAATGATACAAGATGAGTAGTACCTCAAGACTGAAAGTGTAACATGTTCTGTTATCAATGTTGGATGGATGTTGTGCCAACATCCAGAGGACAACATTGAAAACCGAGAACAGTCTTAACCTAAAACATGATTCTGAAATTCTGAACTTGAGTAAAGTATTCGGGTTTAAATGTTGGATGGATGTTGAGCCAACATTCACAGGGCAACATTGAAACCAGTATATATTCTGTCAATCTGTCTTTAACTGCTTTATTTTAGTTTTGCCTTTATTCACCCATTAATCAAGTTCCACGATTTTAGTTGTCTTTGTTTATGTCCAGGAACATCTATTAATCATAAGGAAGAACATTACAAGTTTCCTAAGTTGAAGTTTCCATAATTCAAGAGGAGGAGATCGGTCAAGTCAACACGGTTTCAAAGAAGGAAAGTTTTGGAGTTCAAGTGCAACTAGGAATCTTTCCAAGATCAACTCTGAATTGAAGAAGGAGTATTTCCTTATTAGAACTCAATCTAATAAAGGGAACTATTATTCAAGAAGGAGATCGAGTTCAAGAAAGAAAATAGAGTTCAACAAGGAAACAACATAAGTTACCAAAACCGTGTACAACACACCTTGGAGATCAAGTTTGAAGAAACCTATATAAGGTGTGAAGTACATCAAGATACATAGAGAAACAATAGAGCTTATAAATCCGTAAAGATTATATCTTAAGCATTGTTGCTGTGTTTCTTGTTTTGCAAAGTTTGTGAGTTTTCGAGTTAAGTCTAGGATTAGATTTAAGGAGAAAATTCTTGTCTGCTTTGCTGAGTCCAATCTACAAAAGAGCGAGAGTGATTTTGTGGTGAGGAACATCTTTGGTAAAACCTGCGTGGTTATTTTGCCGTAAGGCTAGATGGTTGATTATTTATAATAAAAAACCATTGAAAATTTATCTTCTTGTGTTCTTTAATTCCGCTACACATTATACTCTATCAAGAAGATTGTTTGAGATCAAGTTAAGGCAACGCCAACTTAACTTGAGCTTTGAAACTTTGGAAAAGTTGTATCAATCCCGATCCAACAATATCAATTGGTATCAGAGCCAAGCACCGATTTCACTGGTGTTTGGAGGTGATACAACGCGATGGATAACATCAATCCCAATTCTGGCAGACTCCCAGTCTTAGAAGGATCCATCAATTATGCTTACTGGAAGACCAGGCTCAGAGTTCACATCAAATCCATTGACATGAAAGCATGTGATGCCGTTCTTGATGGATATTCTGTCCCAAAGATTGAGAACGACCGAGATGCAGATATTGTACCAAAACCGAAGTCACAATGGACAGCAAACGAGGTAACACTGTATAACTACAATGAGAAAGCTCTTAATGCTATTTTTAGTTATGTTACCAATCAGATGTTTAAGTTAATTCAGAACTGCACCATAGCTAAATCAGCTTGGGATATCCTTGAACTTCATTGTGAAGGAGATATAGCAGTTAGAAATTCTAAACATAGACAATTGCTTAAAGATTTTGAAAAACTTGAGATGGGTGATGAAGAGAGTATAGATAGTTATTTTGAGAAAATCCTTGACATTACTAATCAATGTGAAAATCTAGGATTTCCTGTTTCAAATCAAACCATGGTTTATAAAACTTTTAGATCTTTGTCACCTAGATTTGCTCTCAAGAGAATTGCCATGAGAGAAACAAGAGATATTGCCAACATGGAATTTCAATCCTTGTTAAACACTCTTAGAGAATTTGAGCTAGAGTTTCCTGCTAGGACTACCAAACAACAAGCTATTGCTTTGTTAGGAACAAATTATCATGAGAGTGAAGATGAGGATGAAATTATTTCTTCTAATACTTCCACTGGTTTTAGAAAACTGCCTCCCAAATTTGTTAAATATATGGCAACAAAATCTAGTCCTGAAGAAATTGAAAAGCTGAAAACTACTCAATGTTATGAATGTAAAGGTTATGGTCATATTGCTGTTGAATGTGCTAACACCCTCCGCAAGAAGGGAAAGTCTCATTGGGTTTGTGTAGATGATTTCAATGAAGAGGATTATAACTCTGGATCAAGTGCTGATACTGAAGAAAGCTTTGAAGAGATTCATACAGCTGCGCTATTTACTCATGTCAACTGGACAGAAGAAGATCTCCATAACTGTCACGGGTCCCAATGTTGCTCCAACATCCAGGACTCAACATCAGAACAGGAGACTTTCTTTGGGAATTGGACTGAATATGATACCCATATTGATCTCAATTCTTTGTCTGATAATGATGAATCTAACTTTGAATGTTTTCATGGCTCAATTGATCTAGATGAAGAGTATTACTTTGAAGGTGAAATGTCCCAGGAGGAAATCATTGAAGACTTGAAGTCTACTTTTCATAATCTTCTGAAAGAAAATCAGAAACTCACCAAGAAGAATGAAGCTCAAAGGCTGGAGATTGATGGACTAAAGAAATTGATGAGGATGTATGAAAGAGACCTTGACAAGACAGAAGCTGAACTTAAAGAGGTAAAAGGAAAGCTTGAAAAAGATAATCAGATCATTGCTAAATGGAACTCAGGTACATCTAAACTTGATGCGGTCCTGAGTATGGGTAATCAAGGAACAAATGGTCTTGGATATATTGAGAAACCTACCTCTAAAGTTGCTAATCCTGTTTTCATTAAAGAAGGTTTTGTTAAGGAATCAAAAGACTTGAGCAGTGCTAATCCCAACAAAAGTAAACCTACTTATATCTGTCAATTTTGTTTTCAACCAGGTCACATAAAACCTTATTGCAAGAAATATTTGAAAGAAAATGTGAAGAAAACATAAACTGTCTCTAATGTTGAGTTGGTCAGTGGTACAGATGTTATCCCAACATTAGGAACATGACAGAAAAGTAGAACTTGGATTGAAAAGTTAAAGACTCCTAAGATGAAACTTGTATGCAATGTTGTGTTTTCTGCTGTGTACTCTAACCTTGCAGGTAAGTGGTACTTTGACAGTGGATGCTCAAGACACATGACAAGAGACAAGGAAAATCTTAAACGATTGATTCCTCTCAATGTTGAAACTGTCACCTATGGAGGAGGCACCAAGGGAAGAATCATAGGAAATGGAGTACTAGATGTTGAAGGATTTCCACCACTCAAAGATGTTCTGCTAGTTGAAGGATTGAAAGCAAATCTAATAAGCATTAGTCAACTTTGTGATGATAACTTGCTTGTTACATTTGATAAAAGTTCTTGTGATGTATTTAATAGTGAAAATGTCCTTGTTATGACAGGTACTAGATCTAAAGATAATTGCTACCTTGCACAGGAAGAAGCAGATTGCTTTCATGCTAAAGTTGATGATGCTGTTCTGTGGCATAGGAAGCTAGGACATGTTCACTATAGGAACCTTGAAAAGCTACAGAAAGTTGATGCTATAAGAGGCTTACCAAAAATATCCAGCCCAGGTAAGGTTGTATGTGGGGACTGCCTAAAGGGTAAGCAAACCAAAGCTATTCATACACCCCTCCAGGTACAGAGTTCAATTCCCAGGACTGGTAAGTGTTTTGAATTATTACACCTGGATCTCCTGGGTCCTATTGAGGTGAGCAGCCTAAGTGGTAAGAGATATGCCTTTGTTATTGTAGATGATTTCTCTAGATATACATGGGTTAAGTTTCTTAAAGAAAAATCTGATGCATTTAACACATTTAGGATCTTACATGCTAGCATCAAAAATCTGTATGGTTCCTCTGTTTGTAAGATTAGGTCTGATCATGGGAAAGAATTTGAAAATGCTAGTTTCAGTGATTTCTGTGATAAGAATAGAATTTTCCATGAGTTTTCAGCACCTAAGACACCTCAGCAAAATGGGATAGCTGAGAGGAAAAATAGGACACTTCAATAGATGGCCAGAGTTATGCTTAATGCTAGAAACCTATCTAAAAGACTTTGGGCCGAAGCTTTAAATACTGCATGTCATATAAGTAATAGGGCTTATCTTAGACCTAGTACAAATATGACTCTATATGAAATCTTGAAGGGTTTGAAACCAAATATTGCTCATTTTCATGAATTTGGATGTGATTGTTACTTGTTGAATGATAGAGACTATCTTAGTAAGTTTGATCCAAAAAGTGAAAAGTGCATATTTGTTGGTTATTCTGTGAATAGTTCTGCTTTCAGGGTTTATAATCCAAGATTGAAGACTATTCAAGAATTAGTAAATATAGTGTTTGATGATTCCACCTTTGATTCAGGTACTGATGAAGTTACTGTCTCTGATGTTGCCCCAACATTGGAAACAGAGACTGTCCCAACATCAGGAGCAGAAGCTGAAGACACTGAAGTTGTGACTGGTACTAATGTTGAGCTGACACCTGCTGCTGTTAGGCCAACATCCCCACAGTCCAATTCAGAGGATGGCATTGTTGATGAACCTAGGAGAGATCCCCCTACTAGGATTCAAAAGGACCATCCAGCTTCACAAGTGATAGGTGAAATCACTGGACGCATGAAGACTCGCAACAAAGACAGGGTAAACTATAAAAATATGGTAAGGTTGTGTGTCTGCGTGGCTTCCACTTGCACTGTAAGTAATGCTTCCTGTTTTGTCTCAAATATTGAACCTAAGAATGTGACTGAAGCTCTTAAGGATAGTAAATGGATAAATGCTATGCAAGATGAACTATTGCAATTCACCAAATATCATGTTTGGAATCTAGTGCCTAGACCTTCTAATGTGAATGTTATAGGGACTAAATGGATTTTCAAGAACAAAACAAATGAAGATGGTGTAATTGTAAGGAACAAAGCTAGGCTAGTTGCACAAGGTTATACTCAGGTAGAAGGGATAGACTTTGATGAGACATTTGCCCCAATAGCTAGGATAGAATCTATTAGATTACTTCTTGCTATTGCATGTTGTCTTAAGATTAAGCTCTACCAGATGGATGTAAAAGGTGCTTTCCTTAATGGTTTGATAGACAAAGAAGTATATGTTGAACAACCTAAAGGTTTTGCTGATCCTAAACATCCTAATTATGTGTATAAACTTGAGAAAGCTTTGTATGGTTTAAAACAGGCACCTAGAGCTTGGTATGAAAGAATAACTCAATTTTTATTAAGTCTTGGGTTCAATAGAGGAGATGGAGACAGAACCTTGTTTATTCTAAGAAAGAGTTATGATGTTTGTATTGCTCAGATCTATGTGGATGACATTGTTTTTGGTTCTACTAACAAGTCTACTCTAGACAAGTTTGTTGAGTCAATGACAGGGACATTTGAAATGAGCATGATTGGAGAGCTGAACTACTTTCTGGGATTTCAAGTGAAGCAAATGGAGAATGGTATGTTCTTAAACCAGGAGAAGTATGCAAGGAACCTGGTAAAGAGATTTGAGCTACATGAGTCAAAACCTTGCAAAACTCCCATGTCTTCTTCTGTGAAGATTACTAAGGATGGCACTGGAGACAATGTTGACCCAACATTGTACAGATCTATGATTGGTAGTCTTCTATATCTCTCTGCCTCTAGACCTGATATTATGTTTTCTGTTTGTGTTTGTGCTAGGTACCAAGCTGATCCAAAGCAATCACTTGATTCCTGTGAAGAGAATATTAAGATATATATATCTGGAACTTCATCATTGGGCATTCGGTATTCTTTTGATACAAATACAAATCTTGTTGGTTTTAGTGATTCTGATTGGGCTGGTGATGTAGATGACAGAAAATCCACAAGTGGGGGTTGTTTCTATTTGGGAAACAATCTAGTTTCATGGTATAGTAGGAAACAGAATTGTGTGTCATTATCCACAGCTGAATCTGAATATGTAGCTGCTGGCAGTTGTGTTACCCAGCTAGTATGGCTTAAACACATGTTGTTGGACTATGGGTTAGATAGTGATACTCTCCTCATGTTTTGTGACAATCTTAGTGCCATTAGTATCTCAAGGAATCCTGTTCAGCATTCTAGGACTAAGCATATAGATATAAGACATCATTACTTGAGAGACATGGTTGAGGATAAAATGATTAACATTGAGCATATTGAGACAAATAATCAGCTTGCTGATATGTTTACTAAACCTTTAGATAGTGAGAGATTCTTCAGTTTGAGGAAATCTCTCGGCATGTGCAATATGTGAGAATGTTAGGATCACAGTGTTGACATAACACCACTGTCTAGCACTGGTTAATGTTTGTGGTGTAGCATGTAACTTTTTTTGTTTTTTGTTTGTTTCTTTTCTTTTCCTTTTGAGTCATTGGTCTTTGTTTGGCATATTTGATTGTGTGGTTGATCACTGTGTTTTACTAATCTTTCTAGCTTGCAGATTCACATCTAAGTTTTGAAAAGTATAAATCTCTAAAGTGTGTCTGAGGTTGTGTTAGCCTAACATATGGAGAAGCTGGGGTACACAAAGTTCACTACTTTGATGTCTATTCAGTTGTGTCTTATTCATATGAAAAGGTTTTACAGGACATGTGGAGAAGCTGGGGTTCATGATGTTGACAGCTTCAATGATATTCAGTTGTGCTTATTTGCATGTCTCTGTTTAGTTTGGCCAAGGGGTACATAAAAGTGGTTCTTTCTACTAGGGTGTTTGGGGTTTCGATTGCCTTCACTTGGTAGAATTGATCACTTAGTGCTCTCTTGTATGCAGGTTGGTAAACAAGTATGCATAAGGAATTGGGGTATTGGGGTGCATGATAAATGTGTTGCCAGTATTCAAGACCTTTGTACTTGCCTAACTTGCTGCTGATAATATTGTTACTGGGGTGTGTGGAGTCTAATGCTGCCCTCATTCAGTAATGTCATTATCCTTTTTTTTAAAACAACCCTCAGTTTTTGTTCTAAAGAGATAATGAAAATAGTGAAAATTTGATGTGATGTGAACTGTTGCTGGTTTGAAAAGTGATTCACTGTGTATATCATCTGTCAATGTTGTCATAACATTGTTGCATTCATTCTAGAACTGCATTGTCTTTCATCTTTGATTAGTGTGGTTGAATCGGTTTGGGCTTAGGGGGAGTATATAGTCCATTTCATGTGTTGAGGCATACTCTTTGGGTGACATTCTGCAAATGACACACTATTTGTGACCTCTTATGCTGTGGAAGTGGATTAATTCTCTAATTCATGACTGCTTATCTCTGTGTGTTTTTGTTTGATATGTTACTTATTCATGATTTTGATCTAGATCTGATGTTTTTGATACTCACTTGCTAATTTGGTGAAGTTTCAGATATAAGTTTGGATATATCTCACGCTCTCACATGAAATTGCCCTGAAGAAGCCCAAAACCTCAAATATTATGGTTTAAAAACTTTCTGGTTTGAATGTTACTCTACTCTCTGATCTGAATGTTAGTCCAACATTGCCACACGGTCTGCACAACATTGAATTCAGTAACTTATAAGGTTGTTTAAAATTTTAAAAACTGAGTTTTTATTGTTTTATTGTGAACTGCTCTGGTTACTTGTTGTGTTTAAGTGACACGTGGTGAAGTTCTTACGCGGGAATAGAGGAGTGGGAAAAATTAATTGATCATATTCCATAATCTCACTTACATTCTTTCCTTCTCTCTCCACTTTTCACAACTTAAAAGAACAACTTGCCCTAATTTCTGTCACTTGTGCAATTTGTCTTTCTCTTTGCAAATAATTATCTAAAAATCTCTCATATTTTTCTCTCAATTCTCAAAACTAACATGGCGAGCAAGACTCTTTTAGACACTCTTGCAGATTTGGCCGTGAATGTCAAGCAAACAACAACACGCACCACGGCTGCTGCGCGTGAGGATCAAGGATGACCTACTGCTCAAGTTGCTGCAAAACGACCAACGATTCCTTATCAACGACGGGCAAAGCGAGCTAAGAATGTGGAATCTGAGTCGAATGTTGGCGCAACATCAGAAGCCCATGCTCCTCAAACCAATGAATCTGAATCTGAGGTAAATGTGGCTAACCCTAAACCCCAAGTGAATAATGTTGATGATATAATTGAGGGGGAGGGATCTGGAGCTGGTTCTGGTAGAAAGGGAACACCTATTGGGTCTAGGCAAATGAGTAAAATAGCCTTGCAAAGAGCTGCGGCTAGAAGAGCTCTAAGAGAGAGACTTGAGAAGAAAAAGGCTAATGCTAAGGCTAAGGCTGAGGCTGAGAGAGTGAGGAAAGGGAAACAGGTTATGGATGAGGAAGTTGAGGTAGTTGATGTAGAAGAAGATGAGAAAGAGAAAGAGGAATCTGATGCTGAAGAGTTTGAAGCTAGTGGTGATAATGATGATAATAATGAAGAAGAGTACTGTGACACTCTTGCGTTATCCTATTTTAGTAAGGAAGCTAGGTCTAGATACTATCTTAATAAGGAGATAGAGGACAAGGCTTATGACTTTAGAAAAAGGGATTTTCACAAAGAGAGGGTCATGGACATGGACAGCTTTAAAAGAAACAGAGTTTTTGAGTTGTTGAAAGCAAGAGGGGTTCAGAATTCAATGAAGAAGCATGGTGATTATACTCCTGAGCTTGTACAAGAATTCTATCTGAATCTCTCAAAGTATATCACTTGTGAGTTGTCTCCCAAATATGGTACATCATGGGTAAGAGGACAAGTGTTTGACATTAGTCCTCAAAAGATAACTAAGATTTGGGGACTGCCACATGTTGAGGTGATTGAGGATATCACAGGTGGTCTAGAGAGAACCTGGGTTGAACAATTACCAACAACAAAGCTCACTGCCCTAAGTGCTGTTCTGCACAAATGTGCATCTTATAATTGGCTGCCTACTAAAAATTCTACTGTTTTGACTAAGGAGTCAGCTTACTTGGTCTACAAACTAAAGAATGGTCTTGCTGTGAATATTGGGGTGAGAATTTTAAAGGCTATGGAAGATGCTGCTGGGAGGAAGCAAAGGATTCTACCATTTCCTTCTTTGATCACAACTCTGCTGCTAAAACATAAGATGAACAAGAAAGAGTTTGGAGGAATGTCAGAGAACAGGGCTAGGTTCACCATCACTCAATCCTACTTGTCTAGCACAAGAGTGAAGGACTTGCCTTGGAATCCTGAAGATGGAGTTGCACCTGGAGAGAAAAAGGAGGCTCAACAATTTGTTGGAGCTTCAATGCCTCAATCTGAGGAGGAAGAAACCAGGGTAACAACAAAATCTTTTGTTGATCAGCAGTTGACTTGGTATAGAAGTGCTTATGCCAACCTTCAGAGAGAAGTTGCTTTCAAGCAAAAACAAATGCAAGAGCTGGATGTCTTGATTAAGAACATGGAGGAGCTTTCTTCACAAAAAGGAGGAGAGTGATCTAGTTTTTTAATTTTTGATTTCTGGTTTTTATGTTTTTGTTTTGATATGTTTTGAATTGTTTCTATTTTGCTGCTAGTTCTTCTTATTTGTTTTTGGTTTGTAATGGTAAAGCTACTTAGCTTTAACTGCTCTTAATGCTTTTGCTTATGAAGATAGTCTATATCTGCTGTTTTTGCTGATAAACTGATGTGCAGGTACATTCTGGTCTTAATGTTGAGACAACATTGATGTGTTAAGTGTCTGAACAACTTTTTGAGTTGTGGTGATGACTTTAATGAATAATCTTTGTTATGCCAAGATAATACTTGATAGTTTGCATTAAGGGGGAGCAGTTTTAGTAGGTTTAGATTATTATGCTTAATTGATATTTGGACATATTATCTGTTATGTGAACATGTTGATTGGTTTTGTGAAGAAATGCAAAAAGGGGGAGATTGAAAGTGTAACATGTTCTGTTATCAATGTTGGATGTATGTTGTGCCAACAACCAGAGGACAACATTGAAAACCGAGAACAGTCTTAACCTAAAACATGTTTCTGAAATTTTGAACATGAGTAAAGTATTCGGGTTTAAATGTTGGATGGATGTTGAGCCAACATTCACATGGCAACATTGAAACCAGTATATATTCTGTCAATCTGTCTTTAACTGCTTTATGTTAGTTTTGCCTTTATTCACCTATTAATCAAGTTCCACGATTTTAGTTGTCTTTGTTTATGTCCAGGAACATATATTAATCATAAGGAAGAACATTACAAGTTTCCTAAGTTGAAGTTTCCATAATTCAAGAGGAGGAGATCGGTCAAGTCAACACGGTTTCAAAGAAGAAAAGTTTTAGAGTTCAAGTGCAACTAGGAATCTTTCCAAGATCAACTCTGAATTGAAGAAGCAGTATTTCCTTATTAGAACTCAATCTAATAAAGGGAACTATTATTCAAGAAGGAGATCGAGTTCAAGAAGGAAAGTAGAGTTCAACAAGGAAACAACATAAGTTACCAAAACCGTGTACAACACACCTTGGAGATCAAGTTTGAAGAAACCTATATAAGGTGTGAAGTACATCAAGATACATAGAGAAACAATAGAGCTTATAAATCCGTAGAGATTATATCTTAAGCATTGTTGCTGTGTTTCTTGTTTTGCAAAGTTTGTGAGTTTTCGAGTTAAGTCTATGATTAGATTTAAGGAGAAAATTCTTGTCTGCTTTGCTGAGTCCAATCTACAAAAGAGCGAGAGTGATTTTGTGGTGAGGAACATCTTTGGTAAAACCTGCGTGGTTATTTTGCCGTAAGGCTAGATGGTTGATTATTTATAATAAAAAACTATTGAAAATTTATTTTTTTGTGTTCTTTAATTCCGCTGCACATTATACTCTATCAAGAAGATTGTTTGAGATCAAGTTAAGGCAACGCCAACTTAACTTGAGTTTTGAAACTTTGGAAAAGTTGTATCAATCCCGATCCAACAATATCAAAGACAAACTAACGACTCCAAGGTATATTGATTGAATGGTTGAGAATGGTTCCAGAAAGAAATATGAAGGATATCATCTTGCTCTACAGAGAAATATGAAGGATGTCATTCCCCTGCAAGAAAATCTCATTCACAAGGAAATTAAGTGTAAGGCTTAATACTGATTTTTAAAACGCAACTTTAATCAAATGAAAAGAGAATCATTACTTGAAAATTTGGGTAATATATATTTCTTTTGAGGTATCTTTCATGAAGTACATACCAAATTACTCCCCTATTCAACTCCACTGCAAGGGCAGGGTCATAATTCTGGAACATGTTGATCACGTAAATAATAAATGATTAGCTATATATGCACATAAAGGAAAGATTGTATCCAAACGCCGGGATAAGCTTACATTGGGGGTTTACAAAAAGCCAGATGGTCAAACAAAACAAACAAAACAACTGTTGAAGGGAATTCAGTGCACAGTTGTTCAATAACTGATAGATGCAGATCAAGACCCTGAACAAAGCAGTTCATTTTCAAGGTAAGTACAGCTAACCGAACTGTCAAACAAAGTGCCCAAAGTTTCAAGGGAGAAAGTAGATAAAGTATTTACTTTAATCAGTCGTATCGTATCAAATGATCATCAATATGTAACAACAATAACAACAAATACAGTAAAGAAATATAAATAAACATTTCACCTTCATGCACATGAATCCAACCGGCAACCCAAGCTCTCCAGCATGCTTAAATCATGAAATGACTAGAAATCGACTAGTGTCTCCAGCATTCTTGTTGTAGTAACAGATTCAGTAACCTTGTAACATAAGAATGATCAAACTTATGATTAATAGGTTGTACTATGAGAGCAGCATCAACACCAGCTTCTTCCATGCACTGCAAGAAATTGTAATTACCTGAAGCAAGACATGGGCATGACCTGGTAAGGAAGTCTCCTGACCCGGAAAGTATGGGTACTTATCAGCAGCCTAATATTTGTCTCCAATTCAAAAAAAGAAAGAATGTAAAATTATCTTACATATTGAAATTGTTGGATCGGGATTGATACAACTTTTCCAAAGTTTCAGAGCTCAAGTTAAGCTGGCGTTGCCTTAACTTGATCTCAAACAATCTTCTTGATAGAGTATAATGTGCAGCGGAATAAAAGAACACAAGAAGATAAATTTTCAATGGTTTATTATAAATAATTAACCATCTAGCCTTATGACAAAATAACCACGCAGGTTTTACCAAAGATGTTCCTCACCACAAAATCACTCTCGCTCTTTTGTAGATTGGACTCAGCAAAGCAGACAAGAATTTTCTCCTTAAATCTAATCCTAGACTTAACTCGAAAACTCACAAACTTTGCAAAACAAGAAACATAGCAACAATGCTTAAGATATAATCTCTACGGATTTATAAGCTCTATTGTTTCTCTATGTATCTTGATGTACTTCACACCTTATATAGGTTTCTTCAAACTTGATCTCCAAGGTGTGTTGTACACGGTTTTGGTAACTTATGTTGTTTCCTTGTTGAACTCTACTTTCCTTCTTGAACTCGATCTCCTTCTTGAATAATAGTTCCCTTTATTAGATTGAGTTCTAATAAGGAAATACTCCTTCTTCAATTCAGAGTTGATCTTGGAAAGATTCCTAGTTGCACTTGAACTCCAAAACTTTCCTTCTTTGAAACCGTGTTGACTTGACCGATCTCCTCCTCTTGAATTATGGAAACTTCAACTTAGGAAACTTGTAATGTTCTTCCTTATGATTAAGAGATGTTCCTGGACATAAACAAAGACAACTAAAATCGTGAAACTTGATTAATAGGTGAATAAAGGCAAAACTAACATAAAGCAGTAAAAGACAGATTGACAGAATATATACTAGTTTCAATGTTGCCCTGTGAATGTTGGCTCAACATCCATCCAACATTTAAACCCGAATACTTTACTCATGTTCAGAATTTCAGAAACATGTTTTAGGTTAAGACTGTTCTCGGTTTTCAATGTTGTCCTCTGGATGTTGGCACAACATCCATCCAACATTGATAACAGAACATCTTACACTTTCAATCTCCCCCTTTTTGCCTTTCTTCACAAAACCAATCAACCTGTTCACATAACAGATAATATGTCCAAATATCACTTAAGCATAATAACAAAGATTAACCATTAAAGTCATCACCACAACTCAAAACAAGTTGTTCAGACATTTAACTCATCAATGTTGTCTCAACATTAAGACCAGAATGTACCTGCACATCAGTTTATCAGCAGAACCAGCAGATATAGACTATCTTCATAAGCAAAATCATTAAGAGCAGTTAAAGCTAAGTAGCATTACCATTACAAACCAAAACAAATAAGAAGAATTAACAGCAAAATAGAAACAGTTCAAAACATATCAAAAAGAAAAACATAAAAACCAGAAATCAAAAATTAAAAACTAGATCACTCTCCCCCTTTTTGTGAAGAAAGCTCCTCCATGTTCTTAATCAAGACATCCAACTCTTGCATTTGTTTTTCCTTGAAAGCGATTTCCCTCTGAAGATTGGCATAAGCACTTCTATACCAAGTCAACTGCTGATCAACAAAAGATTTTGTTGTTACCCTGGTTTCTTCCTCCTCAGATTGAGACACTGAAGCTCCAACAAATTGTTGAGCCTCCTTTTCCTCTCCAGGTGCAACTCCACCTTCAGGATTCCAAGGCAAGTCCTTTACTCTTGTGCTAGATAAGTAGGATTGAGTGATGGTGAACCTAGCCTTGTTCTCTGATATTCCTCCAAACTCTTTCTTGTCCATCTTCTGTTTTAGCAGCAGAGTTGTGATCAAAGAAGGAAATGGTAGAATCCCTTGCTTCCTCCCAGCAGCATCTTCTATAGCCTTTAAAATTCTCACCCCAATATTCACAGCAAGACCATTCTTCAGTTTGTAGACCAAGTACGCTGACTCCTTAGTCAAAACAATAGAATTTTTAGTAGGCAGCCAATTATAAGATGCACATTTGTGCAGAACAGCACTTAGGGCAGTGAGCTTTGTTGTTGGTAATTGTTCAACCCAGGTTCTCTCTAGACCACCTGTGATATCCTCAATCACCTCATCTGGCTTTGGATCTCCAGATTCCTCAACATGTGGTAGTCCCCAAATCTTATTTATCTTCTGAGGACTAATGTCAAACATTTGTCCTCTTACCCATGCTTGACCATATTTGGGAGACAACTCACAAGTGATATACTTTGAGAGATTCAGGTAGAATTCTTGTACAAGCTCAGAAGCATAATCCCCATGCTTCTTCATTGAATTCTGAACCCCTCTTGCTTTCAACAATTCAAAAACTCTGTTTCTTTTAAAGCTATCCATGTCCATGACCCTCTCTTTGTGAAAATCCCTCTTTCTAAAGTCATAAGCCTTGTCCTCTATCTCCTTATTAAGATAGTATCTAGACCTAGCTTCCTTACTAAAATAGGATAACGCAAGAGTGTCACAGTACTCTTCTTCATTATTATCATCATTATCACCACTAGCTTCAAACTCTTCAGCATCAGATTCCTCTTCCTCTTTCTCCTCTTCTTCTACATCAACTACCTCAACTTCCTCATCCACAACCTGTTTCCCTTTCCTCACTCTCTCAGCCTCAGCCTTAGCCTTAGCATTAGCCTTTTTCTTCTCAAGTCTCTCTCTTAGAGCTCTTCTAGCCTCAGCTCTTTGCAAGGCTATTTTACTCATTTGCCTAGACCCAATAGGTGTTCCCTTTCTACCAGAACCAGCTCCAGATCCCTCCCTCTCAATTATATCATCAACATTATTCACTTGGGGTTTAGGGTTAGCCACATTTACCTCAGATTCAGATTCATTGGTTTGAGGAGCATGGGCTTCTGATGTTGCGCCAACATTCGACTCAGATTCCACATTCTTAGCTCGCTTTGCCCGTCGTTGATAAGGAATCGTTGGTCGTTTTGCAGCAACTTGAGCAGCAGGCCATCCTTAATCCTCACGCGCAGCAGCCCTGGTGCGTGATGTTGTTTGCTTGACATTCACGGCCACATCTGCAAGAGTGTCTAAAGGAGTCTTGCTCGCCATGTTAGGTTTGAGAATTGAGAGAAAAATATGAGAGATTTTTAGATAATTATTTGCAGACAGAAGGACATAATGAAAGAATGGAGAGAGAAGGAAAGAATGTAAGTGAGATTATGGAATATGATCAATTAAGTTTTCCCAATCCTCTATTCCCGCGTAAGAACTTCACCACGTGTCACTTAAACACAACAAGTAACCAGAGCAGTTCACAATAAAACAATAAAAACTCGGTTTTCAAAATTTTAAACAAACTTATAAGTTACTAACTTCAATGTTGTGCAGACCGTGTGGCAATGTTGGACTAACATTCAGACCAGAGAGTAGAGTAACATTCAAACCAAAAAGTTTTTAAACCATAATATTTGAGGTTTTGGGCTTCTTCAAGGCAATTTCATGTGAGAGCGTGAGATATATCCAAACTTATATCTGAAACTTCACCAAAGTAGCAAGTGAGTATCAAAAACATTAAGATATAGATCAAAATCATGAATAAACAACATATCAAACAGAAAACACACAGAGATAAGCAGTCATGAATTAGAGAATTAATCCACTTCCACAGCATAAAAGGTCATAAATAGTGTGTCACCTGCAGAATGTCACCCAAAGAGTATGCCTCAACACATGAAAGGGACTATATACTCCCCCTAAGCCCAAACCTAGTCAACCACACTAATCAAAGATGAAAGACAATGTAGTTCTAGAATGAATGCAACAATGTTATGACAACATTGACAGATGGTATACACAATGAATCACTTTTCAAACCAGCAACAATTCACATCACATCAAATCTTCACTATTTTCATTATCTCTTTAGAACAAAAACTGAGGGTTGTTTTAAAAAAAGGATAATGACATTACTGAATGAGGGCAGCACTAGACTCCACACACCCCAGTAACAACATTATCAGCAGCAAGTTAGGCAAGTACAAAGGCCTTGAATACTGGCAACACATTTATCATGTACTCCAATACCCCAATTCCTTATGCATACTTGTTTACCATCCTGCATACAAGAGAGCACTAAGTGATCAATTCTACCAAGTGAAGGCAATCGAAACCCCAAACACCCTAGTAGACAGAACCACTTTTATGTACCCCTTGGCCAAAACAAAAAGAGACATGCAAATAAGCACAACTGAATATCATTGAAGCTGTCAACATCATGAACCCCAGCTTCTCCACATGTCCTGTAAAACCTTTCCATATGAATAAGACACAACTGAATAGACATCAAAGTAGTGAACTTTGTGTACCCCAGCTTCTCCATATGTTAGGCTAACACAACCTTAGACACACTTTAGAGATTTATACTTTTCAAAACATAGATGTGAATCTGCAAGCTAGAAAGATTAGTAAAACACAGTGATCAACCACACAATCAAATATGCCAAAACAAAGATCAATGTGACTCAAAAAGAAAAGAAAAGAAACAAACAAAAAAACAAAAAGTTACATACTACACCACAAACGTTAACCAGTGCTAGACAGTGGTGTTATGTCAACACTGTGGTCCTAACATTCTCACATATTGCACATGCCGAGAGATTTCCTCAAACTGAAGAATCTCTCACTATCTAAAGGTTTAATAAACATATCAGCAAGCTGATTATTTGTCTCAATATGCTCAATGTTGATCACTTTATCCTCAACCATGTCCCTCAAGTAATGATGTCTTATATCTATATGCTTAGTCCTAGAATGCTGAATAGGATTCCTTGAGATACTAATGGCACTAAGATTGTCACAAAACATGAGGAGAGTATCACTATCTAACCCATAGTCCAGCAACATGTGTTTAAGCCATACTAGCTGGGTAACACAACTGCCAGCAACTATATATTCAGATTCAGCTGTAGATAATGACACACAATTCTGTTTCCTACTATACCATGAAACTAGATAGTTTCCCAAATAGAAACAGCCCCCACTTGTGGATTTTCTGTCATCTACATCACCTGCCCAATCAGAATCACTAAAACCAACAAGATTTGTATTTGTATCAAAAGAATAGCAAATGCCCAATGATGAAGTTCCAGATATATATCTTAATATTCTCTTCACAGCAATCAAGTGAGATTGCTTTGGATCAGCTTGGTACCTAGCACAAACACAAACATAAAACATAATATCTGGTCTAGAGGCAGAGAGATATAGAAGACTACCAATCATAGATCTGTACAATGTTGGGTCAACATTGTCTCCAGTGCCATCCTTAGTAATCTTCACAGAAGAAGACATGGGAGTTTTGCAAGGTTTTGACTCATGTAGCTCAAATCTCTTTACCAGGTTCCTTGCATACTTCTCCTGGTTTAAGAACATACCATTCTCGAGTTGCTTCACTTGCAATCCCAGAAAGTAGTTCAACTCTCCAATCATGCTCATCTCAAATGTCCCTGTCATTGACTCAACAAACTTGTCTAGAGTAGACTTGTTAGTAGAACCAAATACAATATCATCCACATAGATCTGAGCAATACAAACATCAGAACTCTTTCTAAGAATAAACAAGGTTCTGTCTGCATCTCCTCTATTGAACCCAAGACTTAACAAAAATTGAGTTAGTCTTTCATACCAAGCTCTAGGTGCCTGTTTTAAACCATACAAAGCTTTCTCAAGTTTATACACATAATTAGGATGTTTAGGATCAGCAAAACCTTTAGGTTGTTCAACATATACTTCTTTGTCTATCAAACCATTAAGGAAAGCACCTTTTACATCCATCTGGTAGAGCTTAATCTTAAGACAACATGCAATAGCAAGAAGTAATCTAATAGATTCTATCCTAGCTACTGGGGCAAATGTCTCATCAAAGTCTGTCCCTTCTACCTGAGTATAACCTTGTTCAACTAGCCTAGCTTTGTTCCTTACAATTACACCATCTTCATTTGTTTTGTTCTTGAAAATCCACTTAGTCCCTATAACATTCACATTAGAAGGTCTAGGTACTAGATTCCAAACATGACTTTTGGTGAATTGCAACAGTTCATCTTGCATAGCATTTATCCATTTACTATCCTTAAGAGCTTCAGTCACATTCTTAGGTTCAATATTTGAGACAAAACAGGAAGCATTACTTACAGTGCAAGTGGAAGCCATGCAGACAAACAACCTTACCATATTTTTATAGTTTACCCTGTCTTTGTTGCGAGTCTTCATGCGTTCAGTGATTTCACCTATCACTTGTAAAGCTAGATTGTCCTTTTGAATCCTAGTAGGGGGATCTCTTCTAGGTTCATCAACACTGTCATCCTCTGAATTGGACTGTGGGGATGTTGACCTAACAGCAGCAGGTGTCAGCTCAACATTAGAACCAGTCACAACTTCAGTGTCTTCAGCTTCTGCTCCTGATGTTGGGACAGTCTCTGTTTCCAATGTTGGGGCAACATCAGAGACAGTAACTTCATCAGTACCTGAATCAAAGGTGGAATCATCAAACACTATATTTACTGATTCTTGAATAGTCTTCAATCTTGGATTATAAACCCTGAAAGCAGAACTATTCACAGAATAACCAACAAATATGCACTTTTCACTTTTTGGATCAAACTTACTAAGATAGTCTCTATCATTCAACAAGTAACAATCACATCCAAATTCATGAAAATGAGCAATATTTGGTTTCAAACCCTTCAAGATCTCATATGGAGTCATATTTGTACCAGGTCTAAGATAAGCCCTATTACTTATATGACATGCAGTATTTAAAGCTTCAGCCCAAAGTCTTTTAGATAGGTTTCTAGCATTAAGCATAACTCTTGCCATCTCTTGAAGTGTCCTATTTTTCCTCTCAGCTATCCCATTTTTCTGAGGTGTCTTAGGTGCTGAAAACTCATGGAAAATTCCATTCTTATCACAGAAATCACTGAAACTAGCATTTTCAAATTCTTTCCCATGATCAGACCTAATCTTACAAACAGAGGAACCATACAGATTTTTGATGCTAGCATGTAAGATCCTAAATGTGTTGAATGCATCAGATTTTTCTTTAAGAAACTTAACCCATGTATATCTAGAGAAATCATCTACAATAACAAAGGCATATCTCTTACCACTTAGACTGCTCACCTCAATAGGACCCATGAGATCCATGTGTAATAATTCAAAACACTTACCAGTCCTGGGAATTGTACTCTGTACCTGGAGGGGTGTATAAATAGCTTTGGTTTGCTTACCCTTTAGGCAGTCCCCACATACAACTTTACCTGTGCTGGATATCTTTGGTAAGCCTCTTACATCATCAACTTTCTGTAGCTTTTCAAGGTTCCTGTAGTGAACATGTCCTAGCTTCCTATGCCACAGAACAGCATCATCAACTTTAGCATGAAAGCAATCTGCTTCTTCCTGTGCAAGGTAGCAATTATCTATAGATCTAGTACCTGTCATAACAAGGACATTTTCACTATTAAATACATCACAAGAACTTTTATCAAATGTAACAAGAAAGTTATCATGACAAAGTTGACTAATGCTTATTAGATTTGCTTTCAATCCTTCAACTAGCAGAACATCTTTGAGTGGTGGAAATCCTTCAACATCTAGTACTCCCTTTCCAATGATTCTTCCCTTGGTGCCTCCTCCATAGGTGACAGTTCCAACATTGAGAGGAATCAATTGTTTAAGATTTTCCTTGTCTCCTGTCATGTGTCTTGAGCATCCACTGTCAAAGTACCACTTACCAGCAAGGTTAGAGTACATAGCAGAAAACACAACATTGCATACAAGTTTCATCTTATGAGTCTTTAACTTTTCAATCCAAGTTCTACTTTTCTGTCCTGTTCCTAATGTTGGGATAACATCTGTACCACTGACCAACTCAACATTAGAGACAGTTTCTGTTTTCTTCACATTTTCTTTCAAATATTTCTTGCAATAACGTTTTATGTGACCTGGTTGAAAACAAAATTGACAGATATAAGTAGGTTTACTTTTGTTGGGATTAGCACTGCTCAAGTCTTTTGATTCCTTAACAAAACCTTCTTTAATGAAAACAAGATTAGCAACTTTAGAGGTAGGTTTCTCAATATATCCAAGACCATTTGTTCCTTGATTACCCATACTCAGTACCTCTTCAAGTTTAGATGTACCTGAGTTCCATTTAGCAATGATCTGATTATCTTTTTCAAGCTTTCCTTTTACCTCTTTAAGTTCAACTTATGTCTTGTCAAGGTCTCTTTCATACATCCTCATCAGTTTCTTTGGTCCATCAATCTCCAGCCTCTGAGCTTCATTCTTCTTGGTGAGTTTCTGATTTTCTTTCAGAAGATTATGAAAAGTAGACTTCAAGTCTTCAATGATTTCCTCCTGGGACATTTCACCTTCAAAGTAATACTCTTCATCTAGATCAACTGAGCCATGAAAACATTCAAAGTTAGATTCATCATTATCAGACAAAGAATTGAGATCAATATGGGTATCATATTCAGTCCAATTCCCAAAGAAAGTCTCATATTCTGATGTTGAGTCCTGGATGTTGGAGCAACATTGGGACCCGTGTCAGTTATGGAGATCTTCTTCTGTCCAGTTGACATGAGTAAATAGCGCAGCTGTATGAATCTCTTCAAAGCTTTCTTCAGTATCAGCACTTGATCCAGAGTTATGATCCTCTTCATTGAAATCATCTACACAAACCCAATGAGACTTTCCCTTCTTACGGAGGGTGTTAGCACATTCAACAGCAATATGACCATAACCTTTACATTCATAACATTGAGTAGTTTTCAACTTTTCAATTTCTTCAGGACTAGATTTTGTTGCCATATATTTAACAAATTTGGGAGGCAATTTTCTATAACTAGTGGAAGTATTGCTAGGTTGTTTCTCTTTAGATTTATCTTTAAAGTTCAACCTACTGAGTTTCTTGCTAATATTTCCATAGTTAGAAGAAATAATTTCATCCTCATCTTCACACTCATGATAATTTGTTGTTTGGTAGTCCTAGCAGGAAACTCTAGCTCAAATTCTCTAAGAGTGTTTAACAAGGATTGAAATTACATGTTGGCAATATCTCTTGTCTCTCCCATGGCAATTCTCTTGAGAGCAAATCAAGGTGACAAAGATCTAAAAGCTTTATAAACCATAGTTTGATTTGAAACAGGAAATCCTAGATTTTCACATTGATTTGTAATGTCAAGGATTTTCCCAAAGTAACTATCTATACTCTCTTCATCACCCATCTCAAGTTTCTCAAAATCTTTAAGCAATTGTCTATGTTTAGAGTTTCTAACTGCTATATCTCCTTCACAATGAAGTTCAAAGATATCCCAAGCTGATTTAGCTGTGGTGCAGTGCTGAATTAACTTAAACATCTGATTGGTAACATAACTAAAAATAGCATTAAGAGCTTTCTCATTGTAGTTATACAGTGTTACCTCGTTTGCTGTCCATTGTGACTTCGGTTTTGGTACAATATCTGCATCTCGGTTGTTCTCAATCTTTGGGACAGAATATCCATCAAGAGCGGCATCCCATGCTTTCATGTCAATGGATTTGATGTGAACTCTGAGCCTAGTCTTCCAGTAAGCATAATTGATGGATCCTTCTAAGACTGGGAGTCTGCCAGAATTGGGATTGATGTTGTCCATCGCGTTGTATCACCTCCAAACACCAGTGAAATCGGTGCTTGGCTCTGATACCAATTGAAATTGTTGGATCGGGATTGATACAACTTTTCCAAAGTTTCAGAGCTCAAGTTAAGCTAGCGTTGCCTTAACTTGATCTCAAACAATCTTCTTGATAGAGTATAATGTGCAGCGGAATAAAAGAACACAAGAAGATAAATTTTCAATGGTTTATTATAAATAATCAACCATCTAGC
Organism: Linaria vulgaris; assembly: GCA_948329865.1. NCBI lineage: Eukaryota > Viridiplantae > Streptophyta > Magnoliopsida > Lamiales > Plantaginaceae > Linaria > Linaria vulgaris. Next base: position 17,702,552 of record OX415250.1, on the reverse strand, counting down.
CTTACGGCTAAATAACCACGCAGGTTTTACCAAAGATGTTCCTCACCACAAAATCACTCTCGCTCTTTTGTAGATTGGACTCAGCAAAGCAGACAAGAATTTTCTCCTTAAATCTAATCCTAGACTTAACTCGAAAACTCACAAACTTTGCAAAACAAGAAACATAGCAACAATGCTTAAGATATAATCTCTACGGATTTATAAGCTCTATTGTTTCTCTATGTATCTTGATGTACTTCACACCTTATATATAGGTTTCTTCAAACTTGATCTCCAAGGTGTGTTGTACACAGTTTTGGTAACTTATGTTGTTTCCTTGTTGAACTCTACTTTCCTTCTTGAACTAGATCTCCTTCTTGAATAATAGTTCCCTTTATTAGATTGAGTTCTAATAAGGAAATACTCCTTCTTCAATTCAGAGTTGATCTTGGAAAGATTCGTAGTTGCACTTGAACTCCAAAACTTTCCATCTTTGAAACCGTGTTGACTTGACCAATCTCCTCCTCTTGAATTATGGAAACTTCAACTTAGGAAACTTGTAATGTTCTTCCTTATGATTAAGAGATGTTCCTGGACATAAACAAAGACAACTAAAATCGTGGAACTTGATTAATAGGTGAATAAAGGCAAAACTAACATAAAGCAGTTAAAGACAGATTGACAGAATATATACTGGTTTCAATGTTGCCCTCTGAATGTTGGCTCAACATCCATCCAACATTTAAACCCGAATACTTTACTCATGTTCGGAATTTCAGAAACATGTTTTAGGTTAAGACTGTTCTTGGTTTTCAATGTTGTCCTCTGGATGTTGGCACAACATCCATCCAACATTGATAACACAACATCTTACACTTTCACATATTATTATTATTATTGTTTGTACCTGTTGAGGTGATGCCGAAACGTGCAAATGGGAATCAATCACTTTGGGATTCGGGGTAGTGGAAGTTGCAATTCGGGCCGTGCAGATGACTGTATTGAGTTTGAGAGAGTGAAGGTCAACATGAGGAAAATGAGAATATGGAGTGGCCAAAGGTTGTAGTTGCAGTGTCCACCTCATTCTTACTGCCGCCATTGTTTCTGTTTATCATCTAAAAGCGGTCCTCTTACTCTTTTGTAGATACATGTATATATTATTACGACCTAAAGCATATTACACAAGCTGTAAAGACCTGGATTTTAGGATTTATTTTACGTTATATTATCTAAATTTTTACAAGTACTAAAGATAGAATTTATTAATTAACTAGGTATTGCAAGGGTTTGTATATGTAAACGGGAAAAAATCAATTTTGGTACTTTAACTTGGCAGCTTAGCAAGATTGGTACTCTAGCTTGGCAATGATCGCATTTGGTACCCTATCTTTGCAATTTCACTCAATTTTGGTACCCTTGCGGCTAAGCTACACAATCGCCTCAAATACACATGCGGACCACCGTTGACTGGGAATTAGAGATTTTGACTTATTTTTGCTACCTAAACATGATGACATGTATTATTTAATATTAAAATACCTCAACTAAAATATCTATATAATTTATGTAGAGATTATGTTTATATATATATATATATATATATATATATAAAATAAAATAAAATAAACCTGAGCTTTTTAAAATTGTTGTATTTAGCTTATTAATACTTCCAAATCATAATATAATGTAACTAGAGTTTTAAATTATGAAACATATTTTACAATATCCCAATTAAACGTTAATCCCCACAAAAAATAAAAATAGGTCGTGTCTTCTTCTTCGTTAATCCCCCACCACTTATCCAGGTGGCACCCATGGTTATTCAATTCTTCGTCAACAATCCCCACTCCCGGGCCCCGGGGCGGCGCATCTGCCTGATGAAGCTTGAGGAGACGAGAAGTCTGGCGAATCGTTGACTTGTGAAGGAAATCGAAACACCAGAACTTGAGGTGAGCGCACACGCAGTGGTTGGTGGGAGATCTAGCAGCGATCTGTGCAGATGAAGAAGGTGGCGGTGAGCGACGGACCAAAGCTTTCTCGACTTCTTTTTTGTTTTTTTTTTCAAAAATTTAAAAATTGCATAACAATTTTTTTATAATTTGTTTATTAGGAATATGAAAACAATAGATAATAATTAATTGGGTTTAATAGAAATATTACATATACTTTTTTAAGAATGAATGAATTATGTTTTAGAGGTGCCAATATAATTTTTTGAATTAGTTAATTTATAAGGATATAAGTATTTAAAATTAATCAAATTGTTAAGAATTAATTAACTATTGTGTAAGATTAAACATATAAATTTCTGAGAATTATTTAATTTATTTGATTTTTTTATTTTTATTATGTTATACATGTCAACAGATCCATGAGTGAAAAAAAGTCAAAATCCATAATTCTTAAGTCAATGACGGTCTGCGTAAGGCATTTTTGGGCGACAATTATGCAGCTCCGCCACTCGGGTACCAAATCTGAGGACAAAATCAAACTTAACGTACCAAATGCAATCATTGCTAAGTTAGGGTACCAATCCTACTCAATCCTGCTAAGCTGCCAAGTTAAGGTATCAAAGTTGATTTTTTAGTAAACCTAATATGATAAGTGTTATTATTAATATTATTGGTGAAATAAAATAAGATTAACAGCTAATATCTCTTACGTTAGTATTCTAAACACATTATTAGGACTCTAATTGACTAGATAACAAAAGGTCAAGGGTTTTATTTTTTGTTCATAGTCGTTCTCTTTTTTCTCTGCATTATCAACGCCGTCTTTTAATTTCCTCACTGCTCATCACACATCTGGTAATCTATGAATTCCTTTTCCTTACTTTGACTCATGCATAGTAATTCTGGTATCCATTGGTGTAGTAAGAATTGTGGGTCCACGGTCCATAGCACAATTATGTTATAATACGTGAATGGATCTTATCAATGTTATTTCATTCATCAACACACTACAAGAAAAATGGGTCATTAGGGACTGCCTGGGCGGTCCCTAATGACCCCCATGCGGTCGCTATTGGCAAATAGCGACTGTCTAGCGGTCGCTATACTGTGGTCGCTATTGACAGTGGTCGCTTGCCAATAGCGACCGTTAAGCAGTCCCTATTGAGGTCATTAGGGACCTCACAATAGCGACTCTTAAGCGGTCCCTAATGACCTCAATAGGGACCGCAATATAGCGATCGATAGACAGTTGCCATACTTTTGAATAATAGGGACCGTCATGGCGGTCCCTAATGTAGAATAATAGGGACCGTCATGGCGGTCCCTAATGTAGAATAATAGGGACCGACCAGCCGGTCCCTGATTTTTACAATAGGGACCGCTCAGACGGTCCCTAATTTCTACAATAGGGACCGTCTCAGCGGTCCCTATTTTATTTCAGAAAGTAGCAACCGTTTGACAGTCGCTACATTTTGAAAAATATTAGGGACCGTTAGACGGTCCCTAATTTTACAATAGATACCGTTTAACAGTCCCTACTAATATTCGTAGAATTTCTATGAATATTAGTAGGGACCGTCTAACGGTCCCTAATATCAAATATAGGGACCGTTTGACGGTCCCTACTATCAAAAACAGGGACAGTTTAATGGTCCCTACTAATATTCATAGTATGAATATTAGTAGGGACCGTTAAGTGGTCCCTAATGACCTCCAGAAAAAATAAAAAAAAATACAATTATATTCCGGATTAAATCCGGAATATAATTGTTTTTTTTTTTTGTAAAATTGTAATTTTAACAAGATCAAAACAATAAAATGATGAATAAAAAGTTAATATAATGATAATTGACATGAAAGAATAAAAGAATGTGAAAAGATGAATAAAATGAGTAATAATATAAAATGAATGAAATCAAAAACATGAATGAAATCAAAAACATGAAATCAAAAGTGAAGAATAGTAAATGAAGATCCAAAATAAAGAAAGTGTAAGAAAAAAAGATTGTATTGGTGAAAAAAAGAAAATGAAGATCCAAAATAAAGAAAGTGAAAGAAAAGAAAATGAAGAAAAGATTGTGTTGGTGAAAAGAAGAAATTTTTTTGTGTTGATGAAAAGAAGAAAAAAAAGATAGTGTTTTTGTGTTGGTGAAAAGAAGAAAAGAAGATAGTGTTTTTTGGAGATAGTGAAATGGGTGTAAGAGTGGTGAGGTTATATATATATGATGGGATTCAATTGGTTTTTGTCCGTTGGGTGATTTTAGATGATCGACGGTTTGAGATGGCGATCCGTGTTAAAGACATGATGGGGTTCTTATGACCGTAGATTAGGATTTCATCGACGGTTGAGAATTGATTTGGTGAAATTCAAATTTCCCCCTCACTTCCGCCAAAATATTTTGCCAAAAATTCAAAGTTTTTGATTTTAGTAACCGTTAAACGGTCCCTACTAATATTCATACTTAAAAATCGATTTTGTTTTATTGATGTTGTTGTGTTTGTGATTGTAAGCAACCAAACTCATTGTAATATGTAAATTGAAGTAATAAATGATTGCAAAACCAACCTTATAGTAGATTAGTTGTGAAATAATAGATTAATTGAGATCGATCGAGTTATTAACGTTCAAGATATATTTCACAAATGTACAACTAATTATCATTAGTTAGTTGTAATTGTTATCCGTGTTTATGATTTACTTCATAAACGTTAGCATAGATACGATTATGAGGCATAATCATTAGATCAAATATTCATTAATTATACGTATATATGTAGATCGAATTAATTTGTCATTATGTCATTCGTCGTACAAAACAGTAGGAGAATTTTCAAAGCGGCCCGTTCTCCTTGTATAATGTTTGGATATACAATGTGTCGTTGTACTTATTGTTATTTTAACTATTCCAATGGTTATTATGAACTAAACATACAACGCGGCACCTCGAACCATCGAAAAATTCATAATTTTGATGTATGAATATTAGTAGGGACTGCCAAGCGGTCCCTAAATTAACAATAGGGATTGCCAAGCGGTCCCTAATTCAAAAGTTTCGATTTTAGTGACCGTTAAACGGTCCCTAATGTGAAATTAGGGACCGCTTAACGGTCCCTATTGTCAAATTAGGGACCGCTTATTTGACATTAGGGACCGTTTAACGGTCCCTACTAATATTTATACTTAAAAATCTAAGTATAAACTTAATCTCATTTTCACAATCTAATTAAAGAATCTAAGTATAAACTAATCTAATTTAACAATTTAACAAATCTAACGATTCAATTTTTACAATCTATTTAAAGAATCTAAGTATAAACTTAATCTCATTTTTACAATCTAATTAAAGAATCTAAGTAAAAACTAATCTAATTTAATCTAATATATAATATAATTTTCACAAATCTATTTCTATTTTTTTCCTTTAATCATTCATTAATCAATTTCACAAATCTATTTCTATTTTTTTTCTCCTTAATCTCATTTCTAATCTATTTCTAATCTATTTCTATTTTTTTTTACCTTAATCTCATTTCTAATCTATTTCTAATCTATTACTATTTTTTTCCTTAATCTAATCTCTAATCTATTGCTAATCTATTTCTATTTTTTTTTCCTTAATCTAATTTCTAATCTATTTCTAATTTCACAATAATCTATTTCTAATCTATTTCTAATTTTACAATTTATCAATAATCTATTTCTAATTTCACAATTTCCCAATAATATATTTCTAATCTATTTCTAATTTCACAATAATCTATTTCTATTTCTATTTCAAATCTAACAACAAATCTAACAATCATACAACAAATCTAACAATCTAACAATACCAATTTTCGAATTTAAATTAGGGAATTTTCGGATTTAAATTAAAATATTAGTAAAACACAAAAAAAAGGAAAAACTAATAGGAGCTTTTCATTACCGGCGGTGACAGGCGGAAATGGGCAAAGGAGGCAGCGCAAGGAGGTGCTTCGAACGGCGGAGTCGGAGCAAGGAAGATTTGAGGCGGAGCTTAAAAATACCGGCAATTTTTGGAGGGGAAAAGGATGTTATGAGTTAGAGACCGTTTTTTGGTCGCAACTTGAGCTCGACAGTCGCTAATGGCTGAAATCGGGTATGGGTCGCGATTTGGGGAAGAAGAAGAGGAAATAAAAAAATATTTTTTTTTATTTATTTATGCACCTAAATCAGCGACCGCTTAACGGTCGCTGATTTGTTTAGGGCCGAATTAGGGTAAATTCGGCCCTAAAATTGGCCCACATCTTGGCCCAACTCGGGCCAAAATGTGTGGCCCAGTAATTTTTAAATCAGTAGCGACTGCTAAGCAGTCGCTGATTGTCCATAAGGACAATAATGACTGCTTGGCAGTCGCAAATAAATTTAGCGACTGCTAAATAGTCGTTGTTGTCTCCAGCAGTCGCTGAAGACAAGCGACTGCCAAGCAGTCGCTAGGGACCGCCCATTCTTGTAGTGACACTATGACTTTTGATATTTCTTTTTCTATTTTGTAGTAGAAATTGAGGTAATAGATTTGGATTTACTAATCTCAACTTGGTCAACTTGTTCTTAATCCACTTTTTGCACGTACACATGGCGTAGGATTATAGATGATTATCAAATTGTTTAATTTATATATGTATATATACACAGTTCATCCTATATGGTAGTACATAAAGGTGTATATATATATATATGTGTGTGTAAATCTATTAGTAGATTTATAAAGATATTCATTCACTGAATTAAAAATTATAAGATTAGTAGAGTTTACTACTACATGATAATATTAGAACATTTGTGTTCATACTAGTAGTAATTCTTTTGGTTTATAGGAAGTCTGAGTTAGGCATCTCTCGTACTCGTCCCATTCGAGCGTCGTACTTAGGTGCGTGTTTCTTTAAACCGTACTATTTTTAAATTGAAAGGTAGTATGTGCTACAGGTATCTTAGTAGTAAATATATATACGTATACATATACAAATTGCCTTTTGCTTTTTTAACATGATTTGAAGTGCATTGTGATAATTTGATTTCTTAAATGATTGTTAGTTTGTTGGTGACTTGTATCGTGGATTATTTGCATTATTGATCGAATACTTCTAATGTTACCTGATTACTTGGACTGTTAATTGAGTATTTGTATTCTTGTTGGATTACTTTTTTTGTTGACTGATTAAGTGTACTGATTGATGAGCATGCATTCTTTGTATGTGAAAAATGATTGACGAGTGTATATCTTTATACATGTGGTGATTGACGAGTATGCATTCTTTGCTTGTGGAAAATGATTGACGAGCATGCATTCTTTGCATGTGGAATGATTGACGAGCATGTCTTCTTTTGACGCGTGTGTATTGACGAGCATGTCTTCTTTGACATGTGGTATTGACGAGCATGTCTTCTTTGACATGTGGTGATTGACGAGCATGTATATCCTTATACATGTGGTGAATGACGAGCATGTATTCTATACATGTGGAACTAATTGATTAGTATATTCCCTTACGCGTGGAACTGATTGACTACTATGCGCTTTTATGTGGAACTGATGGCATAACCTGAATGCATGATTGCCCGATTGTTTAACTGTCAATGTGCTTACTTGTTTTCTATTGTTTCAACAATTAAAAGTGCATGTCATCCCTCTGCACACAAATGCACAAAAACCACTGAGATTTTTGTCTCACGCATGCATTATTTCTTTCTTTCTTCCTCAGCTTATTCGTACCAAAAGATGAAGGGTAACTAGAGGAGTAGAGTTGTTGTTACTTTGTGTTAATTTCTATTTTGAGCATCTAGTTTGTTTAAGTTTTAAAGCATTGAACTGTAAATCGTTCTAGTCAGTTGTTTCCTTTATTAGTTTTGGATTGTTGAATGTTGAGTCTTGTTAGCGATGTGCGTGAATTATTTCTTTGTCATTAATTTGTTATTTTTATTGGACTAGTTTTGGGATTTGTTTAGTAGAAATTCTGGGTCGTTACAGTTGGTATCAGAGCTTGGGTTAATCACCACCCAAGCTCTGTTAGGATAAGATCTCCGTACCTAGTTAGAATTGTTTAACCAACCATTAGAGCTTCCGCATAAGTCATTGGGCGTGCTAAGTACCGAGGTTTAGTCTGGAGGCCGACCGTTGATAATCCATTGCGAACCAAGGTATGAAGTACCATTAAAGATGTTAATTTAAGAAGTGATATGATGAACTGACTTTTTGGTCTTTCATTTCGTTATAACTGTGGTTCTTCACTTGCTTGATAATTATCTTATATTTTATTCATACTACTCCTTGGTAAATTATATATGGATACTTGAACTTTTTTATTTTTGTTGATTTTGAATATTTGCCCAATTTGAATTCATGAATTAAATGTGCTAAGTTTCTCGCTTTATTCGTTACGTGCTACTTGATGAGTTGTTTAGTATTATGAAATGTGTGAATTTAAGATTCACCACTTCTTTACTCTACATAGTGAAACTTAGCATGCGATTTTGTTTAGGATGTTATAGCTTGAATCACTTAGTCTTGATAGTATTTGAGAAGCGACATTCATTTATAAACCCATACCTCCTAATGGAGAATGGATGTCGTCGAAGTAGGAGGCAGGCCAATGCTTCCCAAGCTTCAGAGGATAACGTACTACTTGCCGCATATCGTCGATGCAACAATAACGTTCGGAATGAGGAACAACAAGAACCACCCTCACAAAATCCTGGTGAGGCACATGCGGCGGGAAACGAAGCAACAAACAAATTCACAACATCATTGCAACAATTGGTCCAAACATTGCAAAATCAGGGTAGAAGAGGGGAGGCACCGACTGCAGACCAAACTTTGGAGCGGTTCCTATCCTTTCAGCCAAAACATTTTGCTGGTGAACCAGATGATCAGATCGCAGAGTCGTACCTAGAGTGAATTGAAAATATCTTCAGAGCCTTGGATTACAACAATGAGCAGAAAGTGAGACTCACGACCTTTCTACTAGATGGAGCAGCCCGACGCTAGTGGAACTCGATTGAAATCATATGGGTACAACGCGCCACCGCGAGGACTTGGGAGAATTTCTCGAGAGAGTTTAATGACAAGGAAATGCCGCAGACTGTTCGTGAACGCCGGGAAGATGAATTTAATCAGCTGCTACAGTGGAGTTTAACAGTTGCGCAATATGATGCAAAGTTTACTAGGTTGGTCAAATACGTGCCATATATACAGACAAATGAACAGAGACTTGTCCGGAAGTTTGTCAAAGGACTTCGACCAAGTATTCAGCAAGGACTCTTAGCAATGGATATCCCAAACTACACTACAATTGTGAAAAAAACCTTGAATATTGAGGCTGGACTGGCATAGTTAAACGCTATCTGCCGACCAGAGAAGAGGGATCATATAACTCAAGATAGTAAACAAGAAGTGGGGAATCCAAATCTGGCGCCAAAACTTTTGCAGCAAAATAAGCCTAATTCTTAAAATAAGTCTAATCAACCTAGAATGCTAAGTGTTGTAGGCCAGCAAGGCGCGGGATGTGGGTTTTGTGGAAAGGCCAATCACGATGAAACTCAGTGTTGGGTGAAGATGGATCGATGCTTGGTTTCTAGCAATGACAAACACTTAAGGCGCTATTGTCCTGAGAAAAGATCTCAACATGGGAATCAGACTGTGAACGGTGGTAACCGGATTGCGGCTAATAATCAGGGCAACAATGGCAACCCAATGGTGCAAGCGAGAGTCTACGCTATAGAAGGTGGTAAAATGACAGAATCAACCACATTGGTTAAATGTACTATTCTTCTCTTTAAAATATGTGATGTGAAGTTAGCTTATCGACTTTTAAGATGGCATGCTTCGTATTCTGTATGCTTATTTGGTTTTCCTTCTATGGAATTACTTTTAGATGTACATCAACAATGTGATATATTAAACTCGTAATTGAGTAGTTGTATTTTATTAATTTAAATTGGAATTTGGGGACCAAATTCTTTTAAGGGGTTGATTGTAAATACCTGGATTTTAGGATTTATTTTACATTATATTATCTAATTTTTTACAAGTACTAAAGGTAGAATTATTTATTAACTAGGTATTGCAAGGGTTTGTATATATAAACCTAATATGATAAGTGTTATTGTATTATTGGTGAAATAAAATATGATTAACAGTTAATATCTCTTACGTCAGTATTTTAAACACATTATTAGGACTCTAATTGACTAGATAACTAAAGGTCAAGGGTTTTATTTTCTGGATCGGTCATTCACAGTCGTTCTCTTTTTTCTCTGCATTATCAACGCCGTCTTTTAAATTCCTCACTGCTCATCACACATCAGGTAATCTATGAATTCGTTTTCCTTACTTTGATCCATGCATAGTAATTCTGGTATCCATTGGTGTAGTAAGAATTGTGGGTCCACGCCTCGACGGTCCATAGTACAATTATGTTATAATACGTGGATGGATCTGATCAATGTTATTTCATTCATCAACATTATGACTTTTGATCTTTCTTTTTCTAATTTGTAGTAGAAATTATGAATTCCTTTTCCTTACTTTGATTCATGCATGGTAATTCTGGTATCCATTGGTGTAGTAAGAATTGTGGGTCCACGCCTCCATGGTCCATGGTACAATTATGTTATAATACGTGGATGGAACTGATCAATGTTATTTCATTCATCAACATTATGACTTTTTATCTTTCTTTTTCTAATTTGTAGTAGAAATTGAGGTAACAGATTTGGATTTACTAATCTCAACTTGGTCAACTTGTTCTCAATCCACTTTCTGCGCGTACACTTGGCGTAGGATTATAGATAATTATCAAATTGTGTAATTTATATATATATATATATATATATATTTGTATATGTGTAAATCAATTAGTAGATTTATATAGATATTCATTCACTAAATTAAAACTTATAAGAATTAGTAGAGTTTACTCCTGCACGATAATATTAGAACGATTGTGTTCATACTAGTAATTCTTTTGGTTTATAGGAAGTCCGAGTTAGGCATCTCACGTACTCATCCCATTCGAGCGTCATACTCAGGTGCGTGTTTCTTTAAATCGTACTATTTTTAAATTGGACGGTAGTATGTGCTACATGTATCTTAGTTGTAAATATATATACTTATACATATACAAATTGCTTTTAACATGATTTGAAGTGCATTGTGATAATTTGGTTTCTTAAATGATTGTTAGTTTGTTGGTTACTTGTACTGTTAATTATATTCATTGTTGATCGAATGCTTCTAATGTTACCTGATTACTTGGACTGTTAATTGAGTATTTGTATTCTTGTTGGATTACTTGTTTTGTTGACTTATTAAGTGTACTGATTGATGAGCATGCATTCTTTGCATGTGAAAAATGATTGACGAGCGTGTATATCTTTATACATGCGGTGATTGACGAGAATGCATTCTATGCTTGTCGAAAATGATTGACGAGCATTCATTCTTTGCATGTGGAATGATTAACGAGCATGTCTTATTTTGACGTGTAGTATTGACGAGAATGTCTTCGTTGATATGTGGTGATTGAAGAGCATGTATATCCTTATACATGTGGTTGATGACGAGCATGTATTCTATACATGTGGAACTGATTGACCAATATGCGCTTTTATGTGGAACTGATGGCATAACCTGATTTCCGGATTGCCCGATTGTTTAATTGTCAATGTGCTTACTTGTTTTCTATTGTTTTTAAAATTAAAAGTGCATGTCATCCCTCTGCACACAAACGCACAAAAACCACTGAGATTTTTGTCCACGCATGCATTATTTCTTTCTTTCCTCCTCAACTTAGACAGTGATATGTTCGTACTAAAAGAGGAAGGGTAACCAGATGAGTAGAGTTGCTGTTACTTTGTGTTAATTCCTATTTTTAGCGTCTAGTTTGTTTAAGTTTTAAAGCATTGAACTGTAAATCGTTCTAGTCAGTTGTTTCCTTTATTAGTTATGGATTGTTGAATGTTGAGTCTTGTTAGCGATGTGCGCGAATTATTCTTTGTCATTAATTTGGTCATTTTTATTGGACTGATTTTGGGATTTGTTTAGTAGAAATTCTGGGTCGTTACACATGCAATCAAGAAAACATACTCATATTATACTTATTCCACACATCAAAGCATCAGCCCCTGCCACACATCAAACAATAATGTCGCTTACACATTTTACAAAATCCTTACAACTAACAATGCGCTTAATCCATTGTAGTCGACACTGCCAGTATCAATCGACGGAGCTCATTCTCATTTCTAACAAAATGCACCTAAAAATACATGTGTTTCCTATATCAAATAATATTGGAAATGCAATTGCTATGTGCACTACAAAAAAAATGATCTTTTGTGACAATTTGATATGACGAAAATTAAATTTGTCACAACAAGACGAGCTATAGAGACGAAAATTTATATTGTCACAATACAAATAACTGATGTGACGATATTAATTTTTGTCGCAATAAAATATTCTATTGTGACAAATTCTATTAATTCGTCACACGAAAAATGCTCGAAAAAATTACCCTACTTGCGCCAAGTCTTTTGTGACAAACATTTCTCATGTAATGACAAAGGCTAATCGTCAAAAAAATATTTGGATTGTGACAATGTTTGTTGTCACAACAACATAAATATAATTTCAATTTGATTAATACATTACTTTTTTTTTATTTCATACCATAAGAATTAGAAAATTTTTAACTCAAGAATTTCTCCTTTTTCTCTTTAATTTCTCAACTATTCCAACATTTGATTTGATATCATATGAAAAAAAAGAATTTGCTCATTAACACATCTCTTTTCTTTACATATGGTTGCTGAATACTAAGTAAGTATATTTACTTTAAACAAATGATTATATTGGCTTTTCAATTTTTTTAATACTTTATAAAAAAGTATGCCAAATCATAATTCGAGGTGAAGATCGTTCTTTATAAAACTCTATCTCAAACCTATGAAATATAGATTATGACCACATATAAGCTCTTAATGTACATATTGATATGTTACTAAAAAAATATGAGACTAATTATTTGTAGCTCATATTGAACAAGTACTAATTTGAACTGTTTGTTATTAAAGTATAAGAAATATTCAAATTTCCATGTGATAAAACTTCTTTATGTTCATTAATAACATTTGAGTTAATATACATATTTTTTATCATAACATTTTAGTTAATTAAGTTCTTACTTGTTAAAGACTTGAGCATTTTAGTAAATGAAAAAAAAGGTATAATAGCAGAATTGGTCCAAATATACAAACACTGAAACGGCCCAAATGTATAGAGCGAAACCCTTGCCCCCAAAATGAATCTCGTTTTCTCCCACCATGTGGTGTTAATTGGCGGCGTGTTGCTGTTGACGCGGCTGACCATCGTCGCTCGCTCTCTTGCCAACGAAAAGGTATACGATGGTTAACTTCAATTCTTCCCCAAATTTTGGTGTGTTTTGTAACTTCTTGTAAGAACTTCATTGTATTGTGAATTTATTATTTAAGCGTGGTGGTCTTTCTTCACACGATGTTCTCAGATTTTGATACTTTTGGGTAATAGTAGCAATTGGTGAGAAGCTTAAGACTCTTGTTTTGTTCTCAATTTCTGCAAATCCCGTGTTTTATCTTTCAAAAACCATATATTCTTGATTCTTTCTCAGATTTTTGATTTTTGAGGTTCAAATCAGAATGGATTAATAAAGCCACTGGCCCCTTATCCCTCCCATATTATTTACATGTTCCAGAAAGTTCATGTTTAATTAATCAAAATCCCTTAAGGGAAATATATACCTTTTTGGGCATTTTTTAGGTGTTTTAGCTCTACATATAAGATCTTTAGGTGTATGTTTTACGGGTTTTTAGTTTTGATTGACTCTGTGGTTTTATGGGTTCTGAGTGGAGTAATGAATATAAGATGGAATGGAGAAATTAACTAAGTTCTAAGTTTATGAAATAAGAAGAATAGGGTTGTGTGCACAAATTGTCTTTGATTAATAGAAAAGATCATATCAAAGTATAATGGCAGGTGTGTGTGCAAGAGGTTTATCAATTGAGGTATACATTAATAACACAATGTTTCTGTTGAGTTTAATATATTGCTTTCTCTGCACACAACACAATTTATTTTTTTTAATGGCCTTTTTTGGATTGATATAGCAAAGATTAGTAGTGTTTTTGCATGTTAGTTTAAATATAGTGTTTCTCTTTTCAGTGGTACCCACCCAAGACAGCCTAAGTTCTAAGCAACTCATAATGTGAAATACAATATATGCCTAGTCTGTTATTTTTGCAGTAAAAAACTATACGTACTATCTTAGCAAATAACTCTACAAATTGTCCACAGTAGATTAGAGTATCTTAATGTGATAATTTATGTCATGGGAAATATTAATTATGTTGACTCTGCAAGTTAAACATGTTTGGAGTTATTTACATAAAGAGAACAACAGTTCTCTTTCATACGAGAGATAATAATTATGATCCTAGCCACTGCTATCCTATTTGATATAGAACTCCTAGTAGTTTCATTGTTTATAAATCTTTGTTTCTTGGGTTTGCCACATTAATTGAAAATCTGGTTGTCTGCTTATACAACTTATATTTGCAAAAATGCTTCTACAATAGAAAATAATGATAGACAAGTGAATAGTTAATAGTAAAATAAAGAAGTAACAATACTGCAATTACTTCAAGCGAATCACTGAGTTATGCTTCTCTTTGATTTGTATTCTCATTCTCATGGGATTGTTGCTAATCAGTGGAGTGAGTTTTAAGAGCAAAGGAGTATTATTACAAAAGCTAGAATGACTGCTAGCAGAAATGAGGGAGGTAACAGAGCATGTGATGGAAATGTCTTAGCATATATTGGGACTTATATGGTAAGAACACTTTTTTTGGTGCACTTTATAAGTTGTGTGTCTAGTCTTTAATTGAAGCAATAACTCTGGTTTTGAATAAGGTGTGGAAGAGTTTGGTGAAAGTTTGCTGAATTTGGGTGCTTTCTCAAAGTTTGGCGAGTTGTTTAGTTTTAAACATGATATGACTTAAATTGTGGAACATATTAGTTTGCATATGATATATGACATTTGAAATTGTGTGATTTCATTTTCAGTTTCGTTCTGGACTTGTGATTGATTTCTTAGTAGATTAGCTTACTTCAATTATTTTTATTGATTTTGAAGGTACGATAGGTGTTGAAGAGTCAAGGAAAAGGCGTGGAAGGATATTTTTAAGTTGATGGTGGAATACAACATCGTTGTATAAAACTTTTGAATTGTTAGTTTGAGATAAATTCTTTTTGTATCTAATATTTTTTGTAATGAGGATGATTGTTACTTTTATTATTTATTCAAACAGAGATGCTTCTGTTATTTGGTTCATTTTAATTGATTTTTTATTTTTATGGTAATTTTGTTAATTTTCAAATATCATTTGTATTTTGTACTTACAGTGTAATTGAGTTTATAGCAATGAATAATCTGAAAAATCACAATTGTAAATCGAATTTGATGTGACGATAACTAGTAATGGTTGTGATGGATATATTGTCACTTCAGGATTGAGGCTATTGTGATGAACAATTCGCCATCACAGCCACAAGGCTGTTGTGACACAATACTGGTCACGAAAACAGGATGAGGGTTGTGGAAAATGCCAATTGTTGTGATGAAATAGGGTTGTGGTGATGAAAAACATTGGTTATTGTGACGCAATTATCGTCACGATAGCGAAGTCTAGTGTGACGAATGAAGAGTTCGTCACAGGCTGTTGTGGCGAATGAGATTATCGTCATTAGAATCCTATTGTGACGGGCCTATAACGCCAACTCTCATGGTGCAGTTTTTCATCATAACGAATCTTATGTGACGATTTAACAGCCTATTATGACAACTTTTTCCGTCATATTACATGATTTTTTTGTAGTGGTGATGAATCAAAATTCAACAACAAGCATTGTAACACATTAATTGTGGCTGCTTTCCATCTTCGATCGAAACACAAAATTATATAATTGCACTGATAATACTGAAATATCGACATAGCAACATAAAAGAAACACTACACACACCACAGTCTACAACTTCTTTTCATATCCAAAACTCTCAAAAACTCAATCGAATGACCAATAGCTCGACTGCACAATTCTGTTACAACTCAACAATTTCAAGCTAAAACATCAGCTCGTGCAACCTCAAACAACCTCAAACAGTGCAAAATTCTTACAGCTAACGACTCACCAACAGATTGCAATTGCAATTTAATAATTGATCTCATTAGAACAAGGCAAAATTGAAATTTAACAATCTTCAGCAAACCTAGGGTTTTGAAATTACCTTAGAAATGGATAACTGAAGAACGGAGGTGGTAGTAATACGACGTCGGTCACCAAAGGCGGCAATGAATATATATATGAAATTTTTGGATCGTGGATTGACACAACAACTTTGAGAGTTAAGCTGCCGTTGCCTTAACTAAATTGTGATCTTCTTGAATATTGTAACAAGCAGCGGAATTAAAAACACAAGAAGATATAATTTTAAGAAGTTTTCAATATTATTAAAGACTTTTGAGCCTTAGGCCAAATAACCATAAAGGTTTTAACAAAAATGTTACTCACAACAATTCACTCACGCTCTTTGTTGATCGGACTCAACGAAGTAGACAAGTATGAACTACTTAACTTCTATGAACTAGACGTAAATAGTTGATACAAAAACTTCGCAAAAGCAAGACGAAGACAATACAACGTATGATTAATCTCTCAGATTGTTTTACACGATTGTCTTGTATTCATCTTGATGAACTTCACATCCTTTATAGATTTCTTGAAACTTGCACGCCAAGATGTGTTGTTCACAGTTTTTGGTAACTCTTGTTGTTTCCTTATTGAATTTTGGCATCTTTGTGAACTCGATATCTTTCTTGAATATGTGTTTCCTTTATTACCGATCTAGCAAGGTAACACATCTTCTTCAAATCGGAGTAATCCTGGAAAGAATCAAGTTGCAGAGAACCGCCAATTTGTTTCCTTCTTTTGCAAACCGTGTTGAGTTGACTATTCAACTTAACTTAAATTATGGAAACTTCAAGTAAGGAATCTTCCATAGCTCTTCCTTATGATTAATATACTTTCCTAGACATAAACATAAACAACTAAAACCGTGGAACTTGATTAATAAGTGAATAAAAGCAAAACTTAAATTTGGCAATTAAAGAACAGTTTTCGTACATGCTCTCTGGTTTCAATGTTATCCTCAATGTTGTCCCAACATCGTATAACATTGATTCCAGAAAACCTTGCACTTTCAATATATATATATATATAGACTAATGTATCACATAGCAGCTACGGCAAAATGAAAAACATAAATAGTTACATTTGTAATTTGTAATAAATATATATATGCATGTAACTATGTATATATATAGAGCGCATAATTTTCTTAAATCGGGATTCATTTGACTTAACTCCAATAAAAGTAATGTTTGTCGCTGCAAAATAAAGACAAGAGAAATTAAATAATAGTTAAAGAGGTTCTTACTTCTTCCTAGAACGGAAGCATATGTAGTGAAGTTGTAATATTCAAGAAGATTGGAACTTCTGTACTGACCTTTCCTTATTTATATTTCTTTTAGACAGTATTATATCACTGTACTTAGTGAATTAATTAATTATCTTATTCATAGAGTCATAATTCGTTCCGTTTGTACATATTTAGCTCGAGTATATAGCTCAAAAACACCAGGTAAATATAAATATGTAATATACACACACACACACACATATATATATATATATGTGTGGGTCGAGATTTTTAAGTGTATTCACAAAAAAACTAAACACGTGGTATAATCTGTAAAGTATATTTTAGTCTTATTTCGTCACGGTAATAGAACACAGTAAAAGATTACAAAATGAGATCAAAACAATGCTATCCAACTTTATTAACGGACTAGCTTGGTCCGGAACACTTATTACAAGCTTATTAGGTAAAGAAAATGAATTACAATATTTATGTAACGTATCGAATTTGAGGTATTCGATGCTGACGTATCGAATATCTTCGTTCGATGTAGAATAATCAACTGTCGCTCGAAGTTATTCCGGGAGGTATCGAATTCGATGCGTACTTTGGATGTCGAATTCGATGCGTGTCTTGACGTGTCGAACGGATTCAAATACGTATCGAACGAGTAATGATTCAATCCGATGCGTGTCGAATAAGAGGCGATTCGATGCTGACTGTGCTGAGGTGGTTAGCTTCCTGAAAAGTTGCACAGAATACAAGGGGACGGGCTATTTATAGAACCCGTCCCGTGGAGCCCACAATCCAATATAGAAAGGCGCATCAAATCATGCTTGTTTGATGCGCGCATCAAATCAGGGGTATTCGATGCGCTAATGGGCTGACCCAATAAAGAAGAATTATACTGTAAATTCGATGCGCGCATCGAATTCTCTCTATTCGATGCGCTTGTGGGCCGGCCCAATAACGATGTATTGGGCCAACCTTAAATCACACCCATCATATAGTCCCCCCAGTTTGGGAGACGATATCAACTTTGAGATCGTCTTCCAAACTTAAAGAACATATTTGCACTGATTTGGGATATTCCTACTCGTATGAGAGTTCGCAGTAGTTGACAGTTGCTTTTTAAACATTAGCCTGACGCATCGAATATGACCAATTCGATGCGTGAAATGTACCGCATCGAATTGTGATCGTTCGATGCGGTTATTCGATGCGGTAGGGAATTGGGCCTGATGGGCCACTCGTTCCCTATATAAGGGGAGTTTGGCTGTGAGGAGCTCATTCTGCAGCTCACGCATTCCGCTCCTCAGGTGAGCCGCATCGAATTGGCGTCATTCGATGCGCTCCTCATCGAACGGTCATTGATTCGATGCGGTCAGCATCAAATTGTGGCTGTTCGATGTGATATTTATATTACTGTACTCTGCTACTTTTTCTACCTTTTTATAATTTACTTATTCTTTTGTTTAGGATATATATTTACCAAGCAAACGCTTTTTTTACCGGAAATTCGATCTAGGTAAAATTTTGCTAGCATATTGCCAGATTATTCCTTTTAATAAAGTCCTCTTTATGTATGCTTGAGTGTTATGCAAGAGTCTAGAGTGACGTGTTCGTCTTTAGTCAGTCTTTATTTTTAATTTATTTCAGTTCATTCTTGTCAAAGATGGTGAGCGGTGAATCGACTTCTGGGAGTGAGTCGAGTACTGGCTCTAGCTCCAGTTCCATTAATAAGGGAAACCCTTCGAGTGCACCCATGGCCCCGAGCACATCCGACGTAGATGTATTCGATTTAATAGATATAATAACGGTTGATCCTCCCGTGGGTAATGTCCCCATTGCAAATATCGAACAAACCACGCCCGAAGTGGACAGTGATGACTCGTATACGTCGTCTTATAAAGATAACCGCGCTCCAAGCGAGGGTGAAGAGGACGTAGATTATATCAATAAGGAATTTGATGATCATGTAGAGGTCCCAGGAATGACTTATGATCAATATATCTCTCGTCTCCAACACAATCGTAAGGGACTCCGTAAGAAATTTGATATACCTGATAAGTATAAGATTGTCCTCCCGGGTCCAAATGATCGGATGCATACCCCACCGCCCAGGCATATGACTGTATTCGTTGCTCATCTCCTCAATGGGTTGCGCTTCTCAATTCCGTTCGAGCTAAGAGGGCTCTTGAGAATGATAAATCTTGTGCCTGCGCAACTCACTCCAAACTCTTATGGGAGTTTGATTGGGTTTATCATAGTCATGAAGGCGTTGCGACAACCACAAAGTCCCAATGAGTTTTGCTCGTTATTCGAGATTGCGAGGCGTGAAGAGAGATTTTATCATATTAAAGCACAAACAAATCGCAAATTCTTGAACGGTGGGGCGACCGGGTATGGAAAAGATTGAAAAAGAAGATATTTCTATATCAACGAGAGTTATGAAGGCGAATTTGGACGATATCGTCGTGAATGGTATACCGGGGCTAGGGTAATGATTCCAGGGGGAGTTAGTATAACTTCATGGGATTGCGAGTTTATCCCGAACTTAGTTCGTGAACATCAATTCGATGTTAAAAAACATGTGGAAAATCGAGTCCTTTGTTTAGCTGGGTTGTCTCCAGTAAAATATGATGGGAGGATGACCCTTGGTATAATAACGCAACTTTTCTTGATATTTTCGATTTATGTTCATATGTATTATAACGATTTATCTTTCTTGCAGCCAAGTACTTCATGAGTCGTCATGCCAGAAAGAATCGAGCAGTTGCTGCTGATTTGGCAAGCTCTCAGACTGACACCGTGCCCGAAATTCCTCCCCCCAAAAAGAGAAAAAACAAGGGCAAAAAGAAACTTGCCGGTCTCTCTACTATTGTTGTTGCTGATCCACCAGTTGATCCTTTCGAGGAAATATTGGGGGATAAACCTGAGGAAGTTCAAGGCGGTGCTGAAGCATCTGAAAGCATAGCAGATGGAACAGCCGAGGACGTTCAAAACCTTGTTCAACGCAAGAGACGAATGATGCCTCAAAATCGGTCGCAAACCGAAGGAGTTGCTCCCTCGGTAGGCCAAACAAGCAGACCAAGTGCCTCCAATGCTCCTGCCACTGCAGCTGGGCCAAATGCAGAAGCTGGGCCTAGCCAAGGTCCTCATGCTCGGGCCACTGGGTATGAGATCTCGGAGTCTGAAGCTATCGAGCATTTGAGGGTACTGCTGCCTGGACTCACAGTTCCTCTTCCAGTCTCAGCCGAAAAGAGAAAAAGGGTGGAGCGAAACACGCTGCATCTACTAACAGCGGTAACGATCTCCTCGCGTGAATTTTCTTTCATTTGAAATGATTATGTAACTTATGATCTGACTTTTCGTTAATTTCAGGCAGGAGGTTTTGTGGACACCATGTTCTCGGCTTTAATGGAATTCCGGGAGACCGCCAGCGGTGGTGATAACGTTGTTTTACAGACTGCCCTTGATGACAAGGAGAAAGCTCTGCAACTGGTCAAAGATTATGTTGGGCATGCTCACGCTGGCAGGGAGGCAGCTAAAAAGGCAAGGGAGGAGGCTGAGACGCTCAAGGAAGAGCTTAACAAGCAAATCACTAAGCTTAAGCTGGAAGTGGGTGCAGCTAAAGAAGAAGCCCATAACGCCGATCTCAACGGTTATATGCGCGGTCTGAAAGAGGTAATATACATTCATTTTCATGGCGTTTTACCTCCCATATCTTTTTCCATATTAATATATATATATTTCTAATAGGTTACTCCCCAGCGGAAAGTGGAGATAGCTGAAGAGTTTCTCCAAAGCAGCACCTTTCGAGAAATTTGCTCTCGTCGAGGTCAGCTTGAGGCTCGGAATGCTCAGGTTCTAACTGTGCATCAGTTTTATGCCAGTACGTATGTTCGTGGCGGTTTCAAACCGGAATGGTTAGACCTGTCCCTAGGGCCAAATCGAGAAAAATTGCCACCTCGTCAATTCTGATCCTGCAGAACCTGATGAATTCGCCTCACTGCTAGAGAAGGAGGATCTCATTCTCAGAGGATTATCACCAAAGCTAGATATGCCTGATCCTTATCCCTCCTCTGAGGACGAGGAGGAGGAGGAGGATTGACATTGTGACCCCGAGGCTTTCTATTTTTATAGTTATAAATAATTTTAATTTTAATTTAGTTTTATTCGTGGAGTTTTATCGCTCTTGTATGTTTAAACAATTTACTATTTAGTAGAACAACTTTTTCGGACCCTAGTCATTATTTGCATAATTATTTCAGCCCATACCTGTTGCCTTTTATTTCAATTTCTCATTTACATTCTTTACTTTATTTTGACAACCTTCTGGTTCACTGTTGCTCGATAAAAATTATTTATCCTGTTATGAAACATTGAACCAGGTTTCTTCTTGTAGGATTGCAATCATTATATTTTAAAAAAGAGATTTCACTCGTCATTCTTGACATAGTTCTCTTGTTCCTTATGTTTTCACTTAATCGTTATTTACTTTACGAGAATTTGTTCATGTTTTCTCCAATTATGTATTTCAATGAGCACTTACAATGTTATTCGTAGTGTCTATCGCCTGTCGCGGTGACCTTTGCCATTCTGGACAGAATTGTTTGTTCCAATTCGTTGTTCTTGACATTTTGAGTGTCTTGTAGTATAGAGTGTCCGTCCCTTTCCTGTATTGTTTGGGAATTACAGTGTTTCGTAACACATCAGACATAGTCTCCTTTATTCTGGTCACCCTAGTGATTGTCGGTATCTCATGCCACTATGGGGCAGAGTTTCCGCCCTTAATTTTGCTTTAGGGATTTTCGGTATCTCGTGCCACTTTGGGGCAGAGTCTCCGTCCTTTTTGTAACTTCTGACTTCTTTCGGTGTCTCGTGCCACTTTGGGGCAGAGTCTTTGTTCTTCTAACTTCTTTAGGGATTTTCGGTATCTCGTGCCACTTTGGGGCAGAGTTTCCGTCCCTTTAGTCTTGAGCTTTAATCGGTATCTCGTGCCACTTTGGGGCAGAGACTCCGTTCTTCTTATTTCTTTAGGGATTTTCGGTATCTCCTGCCACTTTGGGGCAGAGTCTCCGTTCTTCTTATTTCTTTAGGGATTTTTGGTATCTCGTGCCACTTTGGGGCAGAGTTTCCGTCCCTTTGTCTTGAGCTTTAATCGGTATCTCGTGCCACTTTGGGACAGAGTCTCCGTTCTTCTTATTTTTTCAGTCCTGCATATATTTTAATATGCATAGTAGATAAAATTCATGCAAATCGAATAATTAGACGTAATCTTCTTTGAATAATACAAATTAGATTATATAAATAGAACTGAGCTTGGATTATTGCTCATTTGCCTGACTTCCAGTGCTGTCCTCCAGATCCATGATTTGGGGTACCTGTTTTAAGTTCATACATTTTTGTCCCTCATGCGTGTCATAGCAGAGAGAACGAATAAAAATTTGTTCAAAATATTCAAAATGCTAAAAATGCTTGTAAATTTAAACAGAATATTTAATCGATATGCTCCATATGCCTTGGAGCCAATGCTACTGCTGCGTTATCTTCTTGTTGCGGCCGCGTCCGAAGCGAATTTACATAACACTTCCAACCTTCGATATGATCTGCAATAACTTCTCCCGTGCCGGCGGTGGTGGGAAACTTTATCATTTGATGGTAGGTTGATGGTAATGCTCGAAATGCATTCAACGCCGGTCTTTCTATGATTCTGTTGTAAGCAAAGTGCATATCAACGATTACATAGTTCTCCAGCATTGTCGTTCTCTTTGGCGATGTCCCCAATGAGGTTGGGAGTTTGATCATTCCTAGCGGCACTATCGCTGGACCTCCAAAACCATGAAGTGACGTTCTCACCGGTTCTAGTGCCTGATTGTTCAATTCCATTTTAACCAATGTAGAGTTGAACATCACATTTACGGAACTTCCATGGTCCACAAGCATTTTTGTGACTCCAAAATTAGTTATGTCAACAGTTATCACCAAAGGGCAATTTAGATTGGACATCTATATAGCCTGTGCACTTAGTTTCCGTAGGTCAGCCGTGGAGAAAGTGATCTCTTCATGTGGCATCTCTTCAATTCTCAGCATATTGGCCATATGAACAAAGTTATTTGCTTCAATAAGCCTTGTGATCTTTCTTCGACCATTGGTAGAATCTACTCCTCCTGGTCCTCCTGATATCATATTGATGATGCCTCTTCTGGCGTTTCCATCCTCAATCTGGGGGTATTGGAAAAGTTGTGGTTCATCGATTGCCCTCTGCTTATCTTTCCTAGGACATGGAGTTCTCTTCCGGTTGAAATTGTTTTCTTGTTCTTGCACCTTCTTGACAAACTCTACCAGTTTGCCATCCTTTATTAGCCGTTCAATTTCATCCTTCAGATTTATACACTCCTCGGTATTCTGCCCCTTCTGATTGTGGTATTGGCATAATTGATTTGAGTACATCGTAGCCTTGTACTCTCTCGTCGGTATGGGATCCTTCAACCATCTTTTTTTCTTTGCTGCCCCAAACACTGCCATGATGTGAGCATTTAGTGGGGTGTACCTTTTAGGCGAATTGTCCCTTTTGTAATTTTTATTCCTATTATTGTAATTGTTACGATTGTGCTCTTCTCTGCCTCTTTCCTTCTCCTTCACAATTGTAACAACATGTACCTTAGTCGCCATCATTTCCTCGAAATGAAAACCACCTCTCGTGCCATTTTATTAATCTCTTCAATAGTGGTGGGCTTTCGTTTGAGTAGACCCCCCCCCCCCCGAACATTGTGTTGGTGGTTGCCCGGAAAAGTATGCTCGTAATCATTTCTCCTGATGGGCTATCAATCCTTAATAGCTCCGTATTAAAGCGTTTCATAAAGTCTTTTAGACTTTCATTAGTTTCTTGTTTCATTGTGTAGAGATGGGAATGATCCAAAACCAGTCTGGATTGACTAGAGAATTGGTCTTCAAACATTTTCCTCAGTTGGCGGTAGCTTTTGATCACTTCTGGTGGAATGCGATTAAACCAATCCACATCTACTCCTGAAAGAGTTGTTGCAAATATCCTAGCTTAGATATTGTATTTAAAACCGAAAAGGAACAACTTCCTATCTAGCTGAAAAAGATGATCTCGGGGATCAATCTTCCCATCATACGTTTTCAATTCCGGGAGCTTATCTCCATGTCCCAAGATTTCTGACTCTATTTCTTGACAGAAAGGATTGCGGCTATAAGTATTGTTTTCTTGTACCGCTTGAACCTCAATTGTAGCTTTTCCTTTCTCCAGCCTTCCTTTATCCCTGTCCATTCTATCATGCTCACCCTGTGAATCATGACCTTCTGACAGTCTTCTGTCATCTCTATATTTCTTTCTCCGCGATTCCTCTCTTCGATTCTCTTCCTCATCCCGTTCCCTTCTGGAATCGCGACTCTCTGAATGTCTTCTGTCTTCTCTTCTTCTTCGTTCAGCAACACATTCAGCTTCTTTTTTCTTTTGTCTCTTCTCATGATGCCTTTTTGATTGTATCTCAACAGATACTAGCTTATTTCCCTGTTCATCATGAGCAGATTTCCCTTTACTCTTTGTTCCCTCCGAAGTATGTCTACTTCTTCGTTCGTCTTGCTGAAATCTTTCCTTTTCCTTTCCCTTTTGCTTTCTGACAACAGAACTTTGTTCCCTCAAGGTCTCAGGATATCCAACAGGAGATGGTATGATAACGGGAGGTGCTGGAGTGAGTACTTCAGCCACAGCGGCTTTTATCATTGCCAATAATTCATTCCTCAATTTATCTGGAATTGCGGCACTCGTCGTTGAAGCTCTAGTTGCATCGGTTTCATTATGGGGTATCTCCTCAGCTTGAGTTCCTTGGTTCTCTTTCCTGGCCGGAGTTGGTACTGCTGCGGGTACTGTTGATGGTCCCGCAATATCTTGCATGATTCGTTCAGGCGTATCTTGTCGTTCTTCTCCCGTATTTCCTTCTAGAACTTTACTCTGGGGTCTGGTTATTCTAGTCATATTGCCTAACAAGCTAATAAAATTAGTGTTCCCACAGACGGCGCCAATATTTTGGTCTTATTTCGTCACGGTAATAGAACATAGTAAAAGATTACAAAATGAGATCAAAACAATGCTATCCAACTTTATTAACAGACTAGCTTGGTCCGGAACACTTATTACAAGCTTATTAGGTAAAGAAAAAGAATTACAATATTTATGTAATGTATCGAATTTGAGGTATTCGATGGTGACGTGTCGAATATCTTCGTTCGATGTGGAATAATCAAATGTCGTTCGAAGTTATTCCGGGAGGTATCGAATTTGATGCGTACTTTGGATGTCGAATTCGATGTGTGTCTTGACGTGTCGAACGGATTCAAATACGTATCGAACAAGTAATGATTCGATCTGATGCGTGTCGAATAAGAGGCGATTCGATGCTGACTGTGCTGAGGTGGTTAACTTCCCGAAAAGTTGCACAGAATACAAGAGGACATGCTATTTATAGAACCCGTCTCGTGGAGCCCACAATCCAATATAGAAAGACGCATCGAATCATGCTTGTTCGATGTGCGCATCGAATTAGGGTATTCGATGCGCTAATGGGCTGGCAAATAAAGAAGAATTAAATTGTAGATTCGATGCCGCATCGAATTCTCTCTATTTGATGCGCTTATGGGCCGGCCCAATAACGATGTATTGGGCCAACCTTAAATCACACCCATCAAAGTATATAGCAGTCGATCTGCATCTTAATTTGTCACGGCAC
Organism: Linaria vulgaris; assembly: GCA_948329865.1. Lineage (NCBI taxonomy): Eukaryota > Viridiplantae > Streptophyta > Magnoliopsida > Lamiales > Plantaginaceae > Linaria > Linaria vulgaris. The sequence goes on along the minus strand of OX415250.1, from coordinate 17,676,337 downwards.
TTCTAAGTTCTACCCTACTTACTATTCTAAATGCTTCACTTAACATATGTACCCAATTAAAATATCACAATCAAATAACCAAAAAGCATCCGCCTAGAAGATTCACAAATATTTATTTATCTACCACATGGCACTCATTAAACTAAAAGTCAATACTCTAATTTGCCATTTATAGTGGACATATCTAGCCATCGGTAATGCATGCAAATTATTGTAAAGATAAAAGGAAGTTTTTTCTACATATCTCCCCATTAATAGTATAATTCCCCCCGGTCAATCACTTAATTTGTTATCTTCATATCTGATCTCCAATGAAGCACAATATCTCCAAAGTTTCCATAAAAGTATATAGCAGTCGATCTGCATCTTAATTTGGTTTTACTCAGTCTACTTTTGATCATTTCATGTTTGCCAAAGGCTCTAGTTCATCTTTCCTTTGCCTTCTTGTCAGATGATGTATTGATCATTGGGCCCCAATTTGAAGTTGATTCAGAAGGTTAAAAACTACCTCGATAAGGCTTTCACCATCAAAGATCTTGGTGATGCCAAGTATTTTATTGGCTTGTAATCATTGGAACTACTCATGGATAGTACATACATTTTAGACATCATTGAAGATGCTAGACTCCTAGGAGCTAAACCTCAGACTACCCTTGTCCCAAAGGTTTGGCTCTCATTTCTGATGGTCCCATGCACCCTGCTCCTGATTAGTATCGCCATTTGATTGGGCTTCTATTGTATCTTACATGATACGCCTTGATATATGCTTCATGGGGAATCCATTAAGCCAATTCATGAACTCTCCGAGAGTTTATCACTAGAATATTGCCAACTCAGATCCGCTTAATCTCAAAAATACTCCTTCAATGTCATCGTTTTATCCCTCTGGCTCTATAGTGTCTTTGCTTGCTCACAACAATGCTGGTTGTGCCTTTTGCCCTGATACGCGTCGCTCCATCATTGCCTTTTGTGTGTTCCTTGGTGACTCACGAATCAGCTAGAAATCAAAGAAGCAGGACACGATTTTCTGCTCATCCACTGAAGCCAAATATCTCAACATGGCTTTCACTACTTATGAAGTGCAATGGATCAACTATGTGCTTTCTGAACTCCAAGTTCCGATTCCACTTCCCATCCTTCTCTATTGTGACAATCACTTTGTTGTTCATATCATGCAAAATACATTATTTCACGAACGCACCAAACACTTTGATATTGATTTCCACATTGTCAAGATTGTTTCAAACGAAATCTTCTTTTGCCTCAACACTTGTCTGCCTCATTTCAGCTAGCATACTTCTTCACAACGCCCTTGGGTATCTCCATGTTTCTTCATTGGTTGTCTAAGCTTAGACATTATGATGCCACTACAAGAAAATTGCCTCATCTGCAACCGCATATGCGGTTGCATATAATCAACATACGATTGCAGAAGACTTTCTGCAACCGCATCGCGATTCTATTTACGCGGTCTCAATTGAGCTCGGTCGCTTCTCATCAGAGACCACGATGCGGTCCCAGAAGAGGGAAATTGCGACTTAATTATTCTGGGACAGCAATGCGGTTGCAGATACAAATAGGAACCACAATGCGGTCCCAATAATCCATATAGTATTTGGAACCGCAATGTGGTCCCAGATATTTGAAGAACATCTGAGACCGCGTCGTGGTTTCAGAATGTTGAAAACAAACTGCAATCGCGTCGCGGTTCCAGAATGTTGAAAACAAACTGCAACTGCATCGCGGTCTCTGATGCTCAAAAGGCCTATTGAAACGGCGATGCGGTTGTAGTTATTATTCAAACTCTAAAACCGCGGCGTGGTCCCAGATAGTATGAATATTAACTGCAACCGCGTCGCGGTTGCAGATACTCTGCTAACGAAATAAAAAAAAAAACCAATAGTATTCCAGTAAATTACTGGAATATTATTGGTTTTTTGGTAGAAATTAAATAAATAACAATATAAAACAATATAAAATAATAAATAAATTACATATGAATAACGCCAACAAAACAATATAAAAGAACAAATAAAGTAAATAATGAAATAAAGATTAATATATAAAGAAATATAATAAAGATGAACAAAAAAACACTAATGAAAGATAAAAAAATGAAATGAAAAAAAGAAGAAGAGAAATTAAGAAGAAGAGATAAGACTTTTTGATTTGGAAAAGAAAATAATAGTAGTGTTTGGTGTTTTTTTTATTTAAAAAAAGAAAGAATAGAAGAGTGTTTTTTGTTGATGTTTTGGTGAAGGAAGAGTTGTGTTGGTGATAGTTTTGAAAAAATGAAAGCATAGTGGTGGGTATATGTAGAAAATGGGGTGAAAAATTTGAATTTCTCCCCATTGCCCGCCCAAATTTTGATTTTTTTGAGGTAATTGCAACTGCCGCGCGGTCTCTAAAAGTTTGATAATTACAAATACAGGTTATTTGAGACCGCGTTGCGATCCCAAATACTACGAATATTGTTTGGGACTGCGCTGCGGTCTGAGTTGGTATTATTTGGGACCGCGTCGTGGTTGCAATAGAGGTTATTTGAGACCGTGTTGCAGTCTCAAATAATACTCATACTTTAAAATCGTTATTTTATGGGTCTATCTCATTGCGTTTGTGATTTTTAGCAATATACATCAATAATACATGTGAAATGAACTATTAATGGCTACTGATATGGGCATTTTCCGCATGTTGGGCCTGGCCCAAATCAGGCCCATATTAAGCCATATCGGGGACCATTTTTGATATTATATTGGTAATAATCACCGATATGTTACTGTGGTCCCTGGATCCCGGGGTCTATAAATACGCGGTGCCCGGATCCCAAAACAGGCAATTTATGATCCCTCAGCTACCACGCATCACATCGAAATACGTTACCGATCTCACTCTCAATATCACATTCGACATCGGGACTACCTTGTGTTCCACTGATACGTCACACCACCACATTACCGATCTCACATCAAGGGTAATCCTCGATATCATGTCGAAGACAATCACCGACGTACAACCGATATAGTCACCGATATACTATTGCCATCCAAGCATCGAGGCGTTAGTTCAGGGTGTTCCAGACCAAGTCTACACGAGATATGTAGTGTAGGCCTGATTTGAGATAGACTCACTGTATTATTAGATTACACTCTTGTAACCGACACACGCATATATATATATATATATATATATATATATATATATATATAATACGATATATCGTCAAATCAGTGGCGCCATCTGTGGGAACCCTATTTCACGGACTAGGACGGCAAGATGCAAGGAAGGAGGACCCGATCTGAATTTAACGGAGTTGTGACTAGGAGCGCCAGGATGGAGGACACACAACTCCCCCAACACCCAACTAACCAAGAACAGACAGTGGCCCAAGCCGAGATGGAGCTTCCTCCGGCACAGAACGAGCAACGATGAAGGCGCGGGCCCGGGAGGCCGCCGCGAGCCACAAATGTAGGTCCAACCCTTGTCGCACCAGATACGGCGGAACCCGCGACTGAGGGCCTCACCACTGAGAACCCCGTGGCAGATGTTCCAATGACCGAGGCGCCAGATGCGGAGTTTCCCAGCCCGGAGGAGACGATGCCAGCGGGACGAAGCACCTTTCACCCCGACGTCATATCCACGGAGATGCAAGCGCAGATCAACGCTTCAGTAAAAGCGGCGTTGGACTCTACATTGGAGACTTTGGTTACACGACTGGTGGAGCAAAGGGCAAGGGACATTCGGGCGAGGCCCCATGAATCCAGAGCGGGTGAGAGAAGGACAAGGCAAGGGTATGATGAACAGGAGGATTTGGGGACTCCTTCAGAGAGATATCGTCCGCTGCTTACGATAGGGCGGAGAGACAGGATCCCGGGACCCTGGATCGAGAGATAGCGAGGAAGATGGAACGACTTGACCACGAGAGGGCGGAAGTAATCCAGAGGATGGAACGCGTTCGCGACCGCACCGAGATTGCATATTCTAGGAATGAGGATGCAGAAATATTGTGGGTAATATCGAGGAGAATGGAACAGCTAGACCACGAGAGGGCAGAGTTGACGAGGAAGGTGACTCAGAGTCATGGGAAGGGTCGCAGTAGGACCCCATTTTCAGATGAGATAGAGGCTGAGGTGTTGCAAAGGGGGGACAAGATCCCAGTGATCAAGCCATACGACGGGAGAAGTGATCCTACAGATCATCTACACCAGGTCGATAGCATTCTGAACCTGCACAACTACTCGAGAAACATAAAGGCAAATATCCTATCCACCACCTTAACGGGCGCTGCACTGGATTGGTTCGCCAGGCTGGAGGCCAGATCCATAACGGACTACGAGCAACTAAGGGAAAAATTTGAGAACCAATTCTCTAGCCAAAAGAGAATGAAGACCAATCTGCTACACCTCGGTGTTGTGCAACAGAGGGAATGGGAGAACCTCCGGGACTACATGAAGAGGTTCATCGATGAACTGTTGAAGGTGGATGAGCCGCATGGCGGACAGGTCATGATGATGTTGTTCAAGGGTACGACCCATCGCAGGTTCGCCGGGGAGCTAATCAAACTGACTGAGCCCACCATAGCACAGATCAACATGCTTGCAAACCAAATGGTTTACGAGGACGAGATGATGGCAACGCGTCAGGGTTCGTTTCCCAGCAGGAACGCAGACAGAGATCGCAATAGGGAAAGGCCCCTAAGGACGTACACCCCGTTAAATAGAGGTATTCTGGAGGTGATGGCTGTGGCGAAAAGAAACAGATGGTTGACAGAACTCAGGTCGTTGAATGAGACTCCCGGGATGAAATCATCGGGCAAATACTGCGCGTACCACCGTCAACCTGGACACAGGACGGAGGACTGTACGCACCTGAGGAATGAAATCGAAAGATTGGTTAAAGAAGGGAAATTGATCGAGTTTGTCAGGAGCGCCAAGGAAGATGCTAGAGGGGCAGAACGTTCTCTATCCCCGAGAAGAGATTACTCACCCAGTAGAGGAAAGCAGAAGATGATCGAGGCACCCGAGGAGCGTAGTAGGACCATAGTGAATGCCCCGAGCAGAGGCGTTATAAATGTGATCAACGGAGGAGGCTTGGGAGCTGACACGGATCACGGCCGAGAAACCATAACGCGAAGACTCTAGGGTGGAGCCTACATCATGCCGGAAGCATACTTGGAGCAGGAGATTTCTTTCACCAGGAAAGACTTGGAGCAACTTAGTCCGTTGGCATTGACCGCAGGGAAACTAGATTGCCCATTGGCCCATTGGTTATCATGATTAATGTGGATGAATATCAAGTGCATAGAGTGTTGGTGGATAGCGGAAGCTCCGCAAACCTGATATTCTCGAAAGCCTACGAGCAGATGGGGATAGCCCCGTACCGGTTAAAGTCGATATCCACCCCGTTGACCGGATTCGGCGGAGCAGAGGTAGTGCCGCTTGGACAAGTTATATTGCCCACCATGTTTGGCAGAAGCCCACGCACCTGGGTGACACCGATAAAATACACAGTTGTCGATATCCCGTTTCCTTACCACGCCATCCTTGGCCGACCGGCGCTCAACCAGATTAGGGCAGTGGTCTCTACTTATTATCAGAAGATTAAATTTCCGACGCCTCAGGGAGTTGGTGAGGTTCTAGGTGACCAGATACAGAGAAGGATGTGTTATGTGGACTCGTTGAAGCACCCAAGAATCAGAAGAAGGCAGGAAATACAAGTCCCACACCAAGAATACATTCCGCAGACGGAGTAATCACCATGAGGAACAACAGAACAATATTTTAAATTTCAGTAGTTTTTTAATTTATGCTGGAACAATTGAAACATTGCCCCATCGTGGGTTAGTCTGTAAACATAAAACAGGGGGAACTACGCCGGTCTGATTCCCCATTCAACGGGATACGTAGGCGGGTTAGGTTTACCTAGCCCTCGACCGTTATCTCTTATTTTACCCATTCGTGGGTCGGCATGTAACTTAAAACAGAGGGAACTACACCGTTCTGATTCCCCATTCAACGGGATACGTAGGCGGGTTAGGTTTACCTAGCCCTCGACCGTTATCTCTTATTTTACCCCTTCGTGGGTCGGCATGTAACTTAAAACAGGGGAAACTACGCCGGTCTGATTCCCCATTCAACGGGATACGTAGGCGGGTTAGGTTTACCTAGCCTTCGACCGTTATCCGTCATTACCTTTTTATTTTGTTGCTTTGCGGAATCTCATATTTCAGGCAGGGATATGTCCTACTCGGATAATATTATCCATCTAAACAGGTACAAACAGCTACAGCAGTCCCGTTAGAACGCAATGGAAACACCTTTTCTAGCATAAAACTGAAATTCCCAGATGGAGGGAACATTTCGCATATAACATAGGCGCATCATTTAGTGCTTTCATATTAGCTTTTACATCGATTTTTTTTTTCTTGTTTGTGATGTTTTACAGGGCTTACTCACCAATAGACTCCACGACGACGGAGTCATCAAGGGACATAAACAAAAAGACAAAGAAGAGGCTCCTACTCATCAATGGTAGCGGGTTCCCTGTGATAACGGGATGCGCCCCTACCCACAACAAAGATATCCCATGTGATAACGGGGTCGATCATAAACATTTCAACGGTAGCGGGTTCCCTGTGATAACGGGATGCGCCCCTACCCCCAAGAAAAAATCCCCTTGTGATAACGGGGTCGATCAAGAAAAAATCCCCTGTGATAACGGGGCTAATCCAAGAAAAAATCCCCCGTGATAACGAGGTCGATCAAGAAAAAATTCTCTGTGATAACGGGGCCAATCCAAGAAAAAATCCCCTGTGATAACGGGGTCTATCCAAGAAAAAAATCCCCTGTGATAACGGGGTCGATCTAGAAGAATTTCCTGTGATAATGGTGCCAATCCAAGAACCCATAAAATTACGCTAGGTGAAGAGCCTATTGGGTGGAAATCCCATAAAATTACGCCAGGTGAGCCTATTGGGTGAAAGTCCCATAAATCAAGCTAGGTGCAGAGCCTATTGGGTGGAAATCCCATAAAATTACGCTAGGTGAAGAGCCTATTGGGTGAAAATCTCATAAATCAAGCTAGGTGAAGAGCCTATTGGGTGGAAATCCCATAAAATTACGCTAGGTGAAGAGCCTATTGGGTGAAAATCCCATAAATCAAGCTAGGTGAAGAGCCTATTGGGTGGAAATCCCATAAAATTACGCCAGGTGAAGAGCCTATTGGGTGAAAATCCCATAATCAAGCTAGGTGAAGAGCCTATTGGGTGGAAATCCCATAAAATTACGCTAGGTGAAGAGCCTATTGGGTGAAAATCCCATAAATCTCATCAAATACGAGAACGAAATGAATGCATAATCAGACATCGAAATACTGCATACTCTATCATCATGACAATAAAGATCAACAAGCTATCAGACAACAAGGCCACGAAGAGTCACAGATTATGAAGATAACAGAGAAATAAATATTCGGCTACAGAACCACGAATGAGAAATAGTCCAGAAAGGGATAAATTCAAGTTCCAATGAGGGCAGCAAATAGCTACTCCCACAGGGACCCTTTAGTCTTCTTCTCAACGACCTCGGCAAACACGTCAGGGTCGGCCGCACCTTCCTCCACATCGTCTAGCCCACCAATCGGCAGGCCGTGATGATCGTGCCTTGGGTTCAACCTACTCAATTCGAGGGAGTCCTTGAAACCATCATTTTTCAATACCTGCCCTACGCAAGCATGAAATGCTACCTCTCGAACCTTTAAAACAAGTCTCGGAAGCTCGAGATTTCCATAAACTTTTCCGCTCCAACCCGGAGGAGATCGGGGCGACGTTCCTACAAAATGAACTCTATTAAATACAAAAGAAAAAACAAAAGCAGATATCATAAACAAGATATATACCAAATCCAAGGGAGCTAATTTGGAAGTGGAGAGCTCCAAAGCGAGACGTTCATTAGCAGCCTTCACCACCAACACCTCAGCCTTCAGTCTCTCCAACTCCTTGTCAGCCGCAAGTTCACGCTCTTTCCCGTGGTCAATCTCAGTCACTAAGGTTTTGAAATTGCTCTGCAGCAAATCATACTCCTCCCAGAGCTTGCGACATGTCTTCCGCGCATCCTCTTTCTCAGCCTCCAACTTCTCTACAACCATGGGATTGAACTCCCCCATCCTTAAGATATCAGCCTCGAGATCGGCAACGACAACATCAGGGTCACCCTTGGACTCGCGAATGTTCTTCAGACACGAGACCGCCAGCTTTGCCGTCCGCACAAGACAATACGTAATATGATGTCAACCAATCAAAATAAAATCAATCAAATTTGTGTTAAGATACGTACACTCTAAAACAAGTGAGTGATGTGGCATATATTCTGGGCCCGCTCGAACTCGGTGAGCACCCGCACGTTTGCAGGAGGAGGAAAAGCCCGCATCATTCCCCGTACAACATCTGCTTCAGGGAATTCTACTCGCTTGGAGGACTTGACTGCACCCGCCTTCCTGGGGCCCGAACTCGAAGACGAGTGGACATTATGGACAGACCCTTCATGATACCTTTTATTACCCGATACCTTAGCAGGGTAAACGACAGGCTTCCTAATCAGGATTCCAGGAAAGATAGGGGTAAAGCCCTCTCCCTTGCCGCTAGCAAGGTTAGGGCTTGAAGAACCCGACCGCACGGTAAAAGGCGCATCCACCGAAGCACCTAACTTGACAAGGATATTCGATTCCGAACCTCCAATGTTCTCGGTCAAAGGAATGTATGTCATCGACTCGGAACGTGGAGCTACATACTCACCAGAGGGCGACCTAGCAACTGGTCTCTCCGTCGACACAGTTTCATCATGCGGATGGACCGCCCCTTTCTATTTCGAGGCCAACACCTCAAAGAGGGTGGCCGCGCCATCCAGGCCGCCCACCACACCAAGGATGTCCTGGCTAAGGGACTCAAACGTTGCAGGAACATTGTTAAAACATTCTTCATTAAGACGTTCAGGCACTACAGTGCTAGGAGGAGGTTACTCGACTCCCGACGCCTCTGCAGAAACTCAGCGGTTGCATTATTCAGGTCAAAGCTAGACGCGGACCCTATTTCAGGAGCCTCCGCGGCCACCGCCGTTTCAGCAGCCTTCTAAGCATCACGGTCGGCTTGAAGCTTACGCATCAATTGTCTGAAACCCATGCTGACGGAATATCTCAAAAAGTAAAATGTACCTGCAGAATAAGCGGAAGACCAGCATGAGAAAATAATAATAAATCAAGTACAACGGCGAGATCAAAATACACATCGAGGAATATATCGAATATAATTACCGACATAAATACCGATGTGGCTACGCTAACGACAGAGAAGACACAGAAAACTATGACTTCAAAGTCTCTTACAAGCCCTACTTATAGGCGGAAGCTTTAACTACATCGAAAGACACATTCGACATCATATCGAATATGAGTTTCGACATAATATCGGCGATGAAGCCCGATATGCCATCCTATTATGCAAGAAAGCCTCGAAAATGCAACAATTGCACTGGCGGCCCCATCACAATTTTCAAAAGGCAATCCCCATAGTTATGAGAAATTCAACTCCAGAGAACACATAATTCAAACGAGGACATCAAACTATGCGCCCACTGCATTATGGCATATTTGATCTCCGTCATTTGAATTGGCGAGACGGAGGGTACAGGTAACCAAGAAATTTAAAATTAAATTTGCGAATTCTTATCTCTAAGACAAGAATCCCCAAATTGGGGGAATACATGATATGGACATTTCCCGCATGTTGGGCCTGGCCCAAATCAGGCCCATATTAAGCCATATCGGGGACCATTTTCGATATTATATCGGTAATAATCACCGATATGTTACTGTGGTCCCCGGATCCCGAGGTCTATAAATACGCGGTGCCCGGATCCCAAAACAGGCAATTTATGATCCCTCGGCTACCACGCATCACATCGAAATACGTTACCGATCTCACTCTCGATATCACATTCGACATCGGGACTACCTTGTGTTCCACTGATACGTCACACCACCACATTACCGATCTCACATCGAGGGTAATCCTCGATATCATGTCGAAGACGATCACCGACGTACAACCGATATAGTCATCGATATACTATTGCCATCCAAGCATCGAGGCGTTAGTTCGGGGTGTTCCGGACCAAGTCTACACGAGATACGTAGTGTAGGCCTGATTTGAGATAGACTCACTGTATTATTAGATTACACACTTGTAACCGACACCCGCATATATATATATATATATATATATATATATATAATACGGTCTATCGTCAAAACAGCTACAAAACAAGTAATTGAGCAATGTAAGAGTAGATTGGAAGTGATGATTGTTCGAGTCATTGGGTTGAACTTGTTGTATGTTATATATATCAACTACTCCCATCATACACACCTTGTTGCTTTGTTATTATGATTTGCTTCACAAATTAAAGTATAAATGTCATTAATCAATTTAATTAATATATCATCTTACACATTACGTTAATCTAGGCATGATATATATATATATATATATATTGATCATTTTTGTTCGAACTCGAGAGGATCTTCTTACCGGCTTGGCCGACATATATAAAATGCCCTTATTTGCAACGTAACAATGAAGTTATGGTTGTTTTTACTATTATTAGGGTAGTTATCAACTAAACTATTAACGTGGTACCTCAAATCATCGAACAAACATCACTTTGAAGTATGAATATTATTAGTAACTGCAATGCGGTTACAAATTTCAATTTTTGCAACCGCGCTACGGTTGCCAATAACGGTAGGAATTCTGGAACTGCGACGCGGTTCTAGAAACTAACGGCAACTTGTTTCTGCAACTGCCTTGCGTTTGCTAATTGTAACGTTTACTTGTTTCTGCAACCGTATTGCGGTTGCAAAAACAGTTGGACGTTGGTTTATGGGACCGCGTTGGAGTTGCAAAAAGGTAACTTTTGCCTATATAAAGGTCTTTCCCTCCTCTTCAAACATTCATTCCAATCTTCACTCTTTCTTAAGGTATTCACGTTTTTTTCCCTTAACTATCTCAAATTCTTATTTTCAATAAATTAATTTGTGATTCAATTCAAAATTATATTTATTTGTTTGTTGATAGATAAATTGCACACAAACCGAGTGTAATCGTGGTATAAGCAACATTCTTGAAGATCGCTATTCACGCTTCAAGAAGTAAGTTATTAATTCTATCGCTTTTTAACTCGATCGTGCATGATAGAAATTGATTAGAGTTTAAATTGTAATTATTTGTTTTATATTTTACTACTTAGATCGATAAATAATGGATTATGAAGTGGATAGAGCTTGGTTGTATGACAGATACGATAGTGACGGTTATTTGCGAGAGGATTTTGTGTGCCGGGTTCGAACTTTCATTGATTATGCTATGACTCAAGTCGCATACCTAGATCTACAATCACAAATTAGGTGTCCTTGCATGAAATGCAATAATATAAATTTTCAAAGTAAATACGTTGTACGTGATCATCTACATAAGTCGGGATTTACGCCTGGACATTTAGAATGGGTATTTCACGGGGAAACGACAAAAGAGAATAATATATCGTCGTATTTGCCCGAGACCTCCACCTCATCAAACACCATTATGCCCGACACGCCAGAATTTGTTGATGTGCCGTTTACAACATGATTGTGGATGCACGTGGAGGTCGTTATTTTAAGGACGAGGCCACTAACCCGGATTCCAATGCGTAAGCGAAGGCTTTCTACAAACTGATGCACCTAGGAAAGGTGAAGTTACATCCAAATACAAATATAAGTATCCTTCAGTGGATCGCAGACTGGTTGGAGGACAAGGCACACCACAAGGCGAGTAATGTTTATTTCGATAAGGCTTTTAACAAGGCGAAGTTAGGTTTCATGCCAGAGACTGTGAAGTTGTTACCAAAGGACACGAAAGGGATGCGTACGATGTTGAAAACAGAGTTAGGGTATGTTAAGTACGATTGTTGTCCAAAACAATGTTTTTTATATTATGGTGAGGGTAAGGACTACGACAAGTACCTGATTTGCCTTACGCTAAGATATATTCCTGGCTTGAAAGCGAAGGTCGGGAAGAAAAAATTGTGGTATTTCCCTATTATTCCTCGTCTTCAGTGGTCGTTTTATACCGTAGGAACTCCAAGGCATATGATATGGCATGTGAATTGTGAATGGGTTACTGATCGAAACAGATTTTGCAGCGGAGCCCCGTAACATAAGACTTGGTTTGTGCACATACGAATTTTCTCCGTATAGAGCATCTGGCAAGAATTACGCATGTTGGCTAATGTTTGTCACACCGTATAACCTTCCTCCAAATATGTGCATAAGGAAGAAGTTCATATTTTTAAGCCTAATAATTTTCGGGCCTTATAGTCCTACAAAGAACTTGGATGTTTTCTTGAGACCACTTATTGACGATCTTAAGTTATTATGGAGCACTGGGGTTGAGACATACGACATTTCTAGAAGGCAAAACTTTCAGTTATGAGCAACCCTCATGTGAGCAAAACTTTCAGTTACGAGCAACCCTCATGTGGGCGATTAGCAATTTCCCAGCGTACATGATGTTGTCGGGGTGGAGTACGCACGGAAAGTTATCGTGTCCTTATTGTATGGGTGACACAAAATTCTTTACTTTGGCAAATGGGGGTAAACCGACCTTTTTTGATTGCCATCGCCGGTTCTTGCCCAGAAGGCACCTTTGGAGAGACGACGTTATTAATTTTAGAAAAGATAAAAAATCACCCGAAGCACTGATTCCTAGGAAGACAGGTGACCAAATGCGGGTAATATTGAATGGGCTAGGGCGCGTGGGATTTGGTACACACTTCAATCCCTTACTGGACTTTGGTATGAAACATAATTGTGTGCGGAAGAGCATATTCTAGGAACTACCATACTGGTCCACGAACTTGGTTCGTCACACTCTAGACGCCATGCACTGCGAGAAAAACTTTTTGGATAACATCATCAACACGGTGTTGGATGACTCTAAGACGAAGGACAACATCAAGTCCAGAGAAGATTTGAGGCTCTACACCAATCAAAGTGAGCTCTTTTTACAACCAGGCCCCCAAGGTGGGGAGTCGATAAAGCCTTTGGCACTCTATTGTTTGACAAGGGAGCAAAAGAAAAGGGTGTTAGAATGGTTGGATCAACTGAATTTTCCTGACGGATACTCCTCGAACATGGGACGATGTGTACAGATGCATCAACAAAGGTTGTTTGGTATGAAGAGTCACGATTGTCACGTGTTCATGCAGAGATTGATTCCGATTGCTTTTCGTGAGTTCCTAATATCTGACATTTGGATACGCTGGTGGAGATCAGCTTGTTCTTCAAGGCCATTTGCGCTTCAGAGGTTTCGGCCTAAGATATGAGGAGACTGGAGAAATCTATCGTTCTCACAATGTGCAAACTTGAAACGATATTCTTGCCTTCCTTTTTCGACTCTATGGAGCATTTGGCTATACACTTACCTTACGAGGCTAGAGTTTGTGGTCCGGTTCACTACAGATGGATGTATCCATTCGAGAGGTAATTAAACGTTTAATTAGATTAATATTCCTATAAACATCATTGAATTATTGTACTTACCATTACTGTTTTTTTTGTACATGCCTATATTTGATTAAGGGCGTTGTGCTGAACAAAGTGAGGCACGAAGGAGGCATAGCCAATTCATACCTACTGGCGAAGCTGTCAAATTTGTGCTCCCAATATCTTGATAAAGGCTCTGGTTCTACTCATAAACGACTAAACATGAACGACACTTTAGAGAGTTAAGAATGGGATGATGAGCTCTTGGTATTTCGGAAGAGGGGGCGACCGATTGGTCCGTTGAACAACAAGAAGCCATTAACGTTGGAAGAAAATGAGCTGATTGAACTGTACACACTTCTTAATTGTGAAGAGTTGGACGGATGGTTCGAGTGAGTGAACTTTTATTTTTCTTAACCTAATGTTACGTCTTGTATTATGTTAGTGTACTAAATTGTTTGATTTGTGACTCGCAAGTTGTTTATTGAAGAGGGGTGCATTGGATTGAATCCAATGTAGGTGCAAACGAAGAGGAACGTAGAGTATGTGGCATGGTTCAAGAAAACGTACTCCATTGGAAAGTACACGTCGGACGATCGTGTAGTACCGTTGATTTATGGTCCCCTCAACACAGCGTTAATGTACGAAGGCTACATTATTAATGGGTTCTGATTCCATGTTGATATGAAAGTGGGCTCTAAGAAGAGTGACTGCAGTGTGGTGTACGTGAAGGGTGTCATGGGAGATACCGGTTCCACCAACTTCTATGGGATTTTGAAAGAGATCTTAGAAGTGGAATACTAGGGAGAAAGAACTGGAAAATCACTGTACATTGTATTTTTCAAGTGTAAGTGGTATGATATCACAAGACGTGGCACGAAGGTCCACGAGACGTTCAACTTGGTTGATATCAACCCACTTCGATCACTTTAAACCAACGAGCCATTTATTTATGCGAATCAAGCCCTAGAATCTTACTACGCGCCTTATCTGAATCTACCGAATTGAAGGCCTGGGAAGAAGGGATGGCTGTCGGTATCTCATATTCCCGCTAGGCACATCATTGATATGTCATCCGTTAGTGGTTCTAGTCAAACTGAAGCGGCAGTGCCAGATGAACCAATCCTTCAAGAGAACGACTCTTTGGGGCTCAATATATTTGTAGACTTTGTGCCGTTTAATATAGATATTCAATTGGGCGTTGGTGAGTTTGAGGTCGCCAATACGCTCGATGCGAACGAGGAAGAGGGTAGAGAAGAAGAAGATGAAGACATGGGACTCATGATTCCAGATGAGGATGTTTATTATTATTCATCAGATGAAGATTCAATTTGTATTACGATGTATTGATATTTTAGAGTTTATTGTTCCAATTACATTTTGGCTCTAGTTTTTTGACATTATAGTCTATTCTTTTTGTACGTTAATATTGATCGATGAGTTTTGCAGGGTTTTTTTTACAAAAATTTTGCACCTAATTTTTTTGTTTGTTAAAAGTGATTGATGAGTTTTGTTTTTTTTACAAGAATTTTGCACCTATTAATAGGACACACAATAATAACAAGATAAATAATTGGTAAAAAATTATCATATCATAGAACCAAATCATTTGCAGTCAGTCACAACAAAACTAATCACAAAAAACAACAAAACTTGGTTCCAACAATGACAACTGTCTACCAAACTTGGTTCCAACAATGACAACCCAATTTTAACTTTAGACAATTGGAACCGCGTCGCGGTCCCAATTGAGTCACTGAACACAATCAGAACCGTGATGCGGTCCCAATTGGTCCAGATGATCAATTGAGACCGCATTGCGGTTCCAATTGGGTAGCAACCGCAATGCGATTGCTTTGCGGTCTCAGAAACTTAGCATCCGCAACGCGGTTGCTAATTTGCGGTCCCAATTGAGGTACAATTCTTGTAGTGTGCTCACTGTGATTAAGCTTGAGTGGGGACTATAGAGTTAGTTATTTTGTTGTTATTAGTTAAGGGGCATAATGGTAATTCTGCATTATTTAATTTGGTGTTATTTATGTTATAGCTAGTGAGTTAGAGCTAAGTAGTGTTGGTTAGCTAATACTGTATATATAATATAAATCCTCTTGTATTCTGTTACGCACGACTTCATATTCAAATACATTTCATTTGCGTTTCTTCTCCATGGCGCTCAACACCAATTTTACAAGAAATGCGTTTTAGCTATTATCAAAGTCACGATTAGAAGAATTGCAATCTTTCATCAAGCAAATAATGAAATAATTCAATTCAAATTCCTAAACAATTATTATTGTCGTCGCATCGATCGTTCCAGACCAATACCATATAATAATAACTTAACACCACCTACTGGCTTTGAATTTTAGCCTTATAATATATGTTAAATAAAGTAATATATATCTCTACATGTTACCAAAAGTTGTATGGATTTTCCATTCCCCACTACATCAATCTTCCCCACTACCCTTGACTTGTAAGCTCCACAAACATGGAGCTTAGAAAGATCAACACTCTAAAGAAAAACATAAAGGCTATAGCCATGCTTCTCGCAATAGCACTAATCCTCCTCATAGTCATTCGTTTTAACTATCCCCTTTTAAATTATTATTCTTCACTTTCGCATGAAAACTCCGCCCAGGTTATTTCTCCATCTTTTCATACGGAGGACATAAAAGTTACGGACGTTGATGAAAAATGCGATGTTTTTACGGGCGAATGGGTCCCAAATCCCGATGCTCCGTATTACACGAACGACACTTGTTGGGCAATCCACGAGCATCAAAACTGCAGGAAGTACGGACGGCCAGATACGGAGTTCTTGAAATGGAAGTGGAAACCCGACGACTGCGATTTGCCAATTTTTGACCCGTGTCGATTCTTGGATATGTTACGAAATAAGACGTTGGCTTTTGTTGGAGATTCGGTGGGGAGGAATCATATGCAGTCCATGATTTGCCTCTTGTCCAGGGTAAGTTAGCTATATTGCTATATTTTCTTCATTCACTTGAGAATTTTATTTAGGGTTGTGCTTATCTCACGGTCAGACCGTGAGATTTTAGTTTTACAGTCAGTCATTATTAATTAACTTCCTTTAACATATTCTCTAATAAATTAAGATATTAATTAAATTAAATTTTTGTTCTCATATGTTTAAGTTGTTTATTTGCGCCCCGGATCCTCTCCTACATCTAAGTATTATATCCTCTACTACATAGTGTGGATGTATGACATGTGTCCACTTTCATATAAATAGCTCACAACTTGTTAATGATAATAAGGAATATAAATCAAATCCTAAATTTAAGGAAAACTATAACTAACCATAATTAAGATGTCGTTCTTTTTTTGATTATTTGATGTGATTATTTTAAAGTAAATACTTCAAAGAAAAAATAATAATTTTGGATATTCAGTTTCTTTCTTTCTTTCTCGTATTTCTTTCTTTATTTTTTTTCCTGAAATATTCAGCATGGGTGCAACCTCAATTACATTGGAGAATATTTAATGAACAAGCTAGCAGAGAAATTAAATAATGATAAAATTGACATGAAACTTCTTTACTGCACATCTTCTTTCTTTATTTTTTTTCTTCCTGAAATATTCACCATGGATACAACCTAAGTCACCTGAGGCGGATGCGGATGCGGGTGCGAGTGCCGGTGCGGGTGCGCCAGTACGGCAATTTTAAAAAATTACAGTCTTAGTGCGGCACTATAATGTGCTTTTAAAAAAAAGAAAAATAACTTATATATAAAAATAAACAGTTATTACCTAAATTAGTATATTATAAACACATAAGATAAAAGTATGTATAGAATTATCACACAAAGAAATTGATTATAATAAAAGAAAACTACATAACTTTTATTTGTTATTAATTTTGTACAATATTTTCTAAATTATTATGGTGGAAGACAAATGTATAAGCCTTAAATCACTTCCAATTTTTTGTAATTATTTAATTTTTGACTTAGTTTTGTTCTCCTCTTGCTCCAACTTTTCTTTAATGTCACTATTTTGTATGTCTTCTACCAATTTTCTATGATTATTCATTAGATTTTAACATAAGAACTAAGAAATCTTAGTGCGAGAACTAAGAATCTGTAAAGCGTCTTAGTGCGAAGCACGGACACTGAAGTCGCTAGTGCGAGACCGGTGCGTCTGCAACTTTCTAAACATAGAGGATTAGGTGACCTAGGATACAACCTCAATTACATGAGAGAATATTTAAAATTAATTGGGTTTGGATTGGTGATGATCTTCTCGTATTTCTTTCTTTTTTTTTTCTTTTTTTTATGAACTATTCACCATGGATGCAACTTCAGTTACATGAGAGAATATATAAAATTAATTGGGTGAACGATATCAAATAACCAAAAAAAAAATTAAATTTGCACGACATCTTAATTATGGTTAATTATAATTTTCCTTAAATTTAGGATTTAATTTATATTCCTTAACAAGCTGTGAGGTTTTTATATGAAAGTTGACACATGTCATACATCCACATTATGTAGTAGATGATGTAACATTTAGATGTAGGAGAGGATCCGGGGCGGGTTTCTATATGAAAGTTGACACATGTCATACGTCCACATTATGTAGTAGATGATGTAACATTTAGATGTAGGAGAGGATCCGGGGCGGAAGACGATGTCACGTTGTATGTTAATTACGGTAATTAATTCATACCGCAATGAACCAGACAATTATTCATATTTGGATATTCATTTTGATCAAACTTAAAGCAAAAATCTTACGGTAAATACTTTTAAATAGAAGTCGTTTTTCTTTCATTCGAGAATGTATGATTAAAATTTGTCAGAGGCACTATATATTTGTCTTAATTTAGCAGTCATATAGGTAATGAAAAAAAATTAATTGAATAATTAAATGACGACTGGGTTAGTAATTTGAGAAGATTACGCTCAGATCGTGGAGTTGAATAAAGGTTAGGAGAAAAAAAAATCCGAGTGGTCGAACTTGCCTAGACGGTGAACTGTCATTTGTTTTTCTCCATTTCATGGAGTATTTTTGTACTCTTTCTCAATTCCAATAAAACTCTCTTTAGTCGATTAAAAAAAAGAATGAAGAAGAAGAAGAAGAAGAAGAGAAGAAGCCTCTTTCATCATTTCCCTCGATTTCGTCTCAAATCTTTCTTCTTTAGTTAATATTCTTTTGCGATATTCATTTTACGTACATCTTACTAATTAATAATCTTTGGTCCTAAAATAAATAAATAATATAACTGAGAAAGCATATAGAATCCAATCTAGGCAACGTGACCATCGATCTCTCAACAATTCCAAGATCTAGAAATTTTATAATCAAATAAACAATTATATTTGTCGAGATTTGTTGGCTTAACCCTTACTACCCGGTCACCCCTAACCTCCATATGCCTGTAAAGTATTCAAGTTTTGGTTTTATTCAGACATCAATATAAATATTAATACGGGTGATAAGTGATATATAATTATATATTGTAATTATGGCGTGTAGTTTTCCCGTCCTTCGCATGAAGGGTTTTTCTCTCTAAAAATTAGGGCTTTACACACGTCTTCTTCTCAGGCAAGGTCTTCTGCGATCTCGGGGCGGCGTCATCTCCAGTTTCTCAGCGTCATCATCATCAATTCCCTGGTCTTTGCGGTCTGATTGTGGGCGGGTTCTAGGGTTTTTCGTCGATTTTCGTTTCCTTGCTGCTGCGTTTTTTTCCTTTTCACTTTACCTACTCGTGTTTCCTTTTTATTATTCCTGCTCGTGTTCGTTTCCTGTTTCGTGGTTGCTGTAGTCTGCTGCGTTTTCCATCAGGTCTTGGACTTTAGTTTGTACTAACTTTGATTTGTTTTCGTTCTTTTTCCGGGGTGAATTGAACGTGGCACGTCGTGACTTCATCTCTTGGCTGATTCGAGCGACGCAATCTGTTTTCACGACATCTTCCGGCTTCGTCGTGGCAACAATGGATGACACATGTAACATGTTGCGATCTGGTCTTTCTCTAACGGACGGCGAAGGCGAGGGCGAGGGTTTTTTGTTATCGGACGAGTTGTGGCAGCATGATAATGTGGGGTCGGATTTGGTTGTGGTCGGACGTCTGATCTCCGGCAAACCAACAAACTTCAATTCTTTCTGCATGGTGCTTAAATCGTTGTTCAAAGCCGGGAAGGGACTCGAGATCACAAGAATCGGCGACAATCGATTCTTATTTCAATTCTTCCATAAGATCGATAAAAATTATGCCCTACAACGTTGCCCGTGTTCCTTCGATAAGAATGTGCTGGTGTTGGCTGAAGTTGACAAGGCCGAAAATCCCATTGACACTAATTTGGACTTTTGTAGCTTCTTCGTCCGTATCTACAATATCCCGTTGATTCGTCAAACACGAACCACATCACATGCAATTGGTAGTCTTCTTGGTATTATGGAAGACGTGGACCTCGCGGAATCTTCAGGCATTAGTATGCGCATTCGGGTTAAAACCAACGTCACAAAACCACTCCTAAGGTTCTTGAAGCTTCGGGGGAAAGAGGGACAGGAGATGACGGTTTCCTTTAAATATGAACGACTGCCAAATTTTTGTTATCGGTACGGCTTGCTAGGGCACATTATGGCCGATTGCGAGGCCAAGTATGATGCTGATATTGACACTGCCTCCCAACTACCTTATGGGGACTGGTTAAGAGAAAATACGACGGGCTCGGGATCAGCGTATGGGTAGCGCTTCACAGACAGAGGGTGGAGTGGGAACTCGGGTGGGGGACGGTT
Organism: Linaria vulgaris; assembly: GCA_948329865.1. Lineage (NCBI taxonomy): Eukaryota > Viridiplantae > Streptophyta > Magnoliopsida > Lamiales > Plantaginaceae > Linaria > Linaria vulgaris. Next base: position 17,655,994 of record OX415250.1, on the reverse strand, counting down.
TGCCAATAGGGGTAGGGGCTCTTACACTCACGACCGAACAGGTGGTACGGATCAATCATGACGAGCACATTTGGCCGAACCTGCAGAGTCTTCGGAGCGTACTGTTTCGGCTAGCTGGTTACGTGAACGGGATGAGGGGGGAGAAAGGGAGTTGAATCGGGGAGAGGTACAGTCGGATTTGGAACGAGGGGCTGAGAATCACTGAAAGAGGGCAGAGGTGGATAGGGTAATGAGAGACTCGGTTGGCGATGCAAACTCGGAACGAGCGGGTCACACAGTTTGGGTTCAGCACGTTTACCAGCAATTGTTGAGAGACGTTAGTGAGGACTTTGTCACGCATGGGCAAACTGGACGTAGGAGTGCTGTAGACATTGAAACGGCAATGGAAATTCAGGTTACTAGCCAGCGTAAGAGTAGGGGTGTTCGGATGCTGCGACGTAATGAGGTTACTAATGTAGTGATGCAAGAAACAAGGGTGGGTCAGAAACGTCTCTTTGAGGATAATACAAGGGCTGATAGGTCGACAGAGAAGAAGGCACGGCTTGAGGAGTTGTCACACGACATTGAAAATCTTTTGGCGGCGACTGCGGAGCAGTCCCGCCACCTCCAATGAGTTTCCTATGTTGGAACTGTCAGGGTTTGAGGAACCCTTGGACAGTTCGGGAACTACGAGAGCTAGTTTCCAAGTTTCACCCCCCTCTAATGTTCTTGTCGGAAACAAAGTGCAAGACTAGGAAAGTAGAGGCATTGAAGAGTAAGTTCAATTATTTTGGCGTTTGTGTGGAAGTCAAAGGTTTGTCAGGTGGATTGGCATTACTATGGGATAAAGAGTTGGACGTTCAGTTACTTAGCATGTCGGAGAATCACATTGATGCTGTGGTGGTGGGAAAAGAGTCGGACCTTGACTGGCGTTTCACGGGTTTTTACGGGGAACCGGATGGGACAAAGAGAATGCGAACTTGGAACCTACTACGGCACCTTCGGGGTATTTCGGGGCTACCATGGTTGTGCGCAGGGGATTATAATGAGATCTCGAGTCAACAGGATAAAAAAGGGGGCCATATGCGTCCAAATTGGTTGATTCGTAATTTTAGAGATACGCTAGTGGATACGGAGCTGTGCGAGATAGAGTTTGAGGGTCATCGGTTCACGTGGTGTAGCCGTCGTCCTACTCCTTTTACGGTTTGGGAGAGATTAGACAGGGCTTGCGCTAATGATCTTTGGCGGGAGAGGTTTCCTCTCGCTCGAGTCCAACACGTTATAACATTAAAGTCGGATCATCATGAAATCTTGATTCAAATGGTGAGGCAGCCAAACCGAGGTAAGAAGGCGTCACGATTTATGTTTGAGGCGGTGTGGCTCGCGAAATCTGAGTACAGGGCAGTTGTCGCACGATGCTGGGAAGGTTTGGGCGAGGGAGAGTTGACAAGGAAGCTCGATGAGTGTCGATTGGGGTTGACGCAATGGCACAAGTTGGACGGAATCGATTTAAAGCGGCGAATTGATGGGCTTAAAAAGAAACTTCTACGCCTTAGGTCGGGGACCCTTACTTCGGAATCTAAACAAGAGGAGTTGGTCATCAGTCAGAAATTGGAGGAATTGTTGGAGTCCGAGGAAGTTTATTGGAAACAACGGGCGAAGGTTCAGTGGCTACGAGAGGGTGATAGGAACACGACATATTTTCATAGAAAGGGCAAATGAGCGGCGGAAAAAGAACGAGGTCAAGGGGTTAAGGGATGAGGGGGGCGCCCTTCGTACGTCTCCGGATGAGATTGACCAGTTAGCAACAAATTATTTTACATCTATTTTTCGGTCCAACGTCCCATCAGACGAGGCTATTGAGGAGGTGTTACAGGAGGTGGACGCGAGGGTCAGCCCTGAGCTGAATGAAAGCTTGCTTCGGCCTTTCATGTCGGACGAGGTACGGAAAGCTATTAAAGATATGTATCCTTTTAAATCTCCGGGGTCTGATGGTTTCTCAGTGGTTTTTTATCACAAATTTTGGGATATTGTTGGGGGGGGGGGGGATGTTACTCACTTTGTTCTTAATTTTCTTAATAACCGTGTGCTTGATCCTGGAGTTAATTTCACCCATATTGTGCTTATTCCTAAGTGTCCTAATCCTGATTTGATGTCTCCGTTTCGCCCGATTAGTCTCAGCAATGTTTGTTTTAAAATTGCATCTAAAGTCGTGGCGAACCGATTAAAGCCGTTTCTTGATTCTATTATTTCTCCGGCTCAGTCCGCTTTTGTTCCAAGCCGTCTTATCACTGATAATATTCTTGTGGCGTTTGAGATTAACCATTGTTTGAAAAATAAGAGAACAGGGAAGCGGTGCTATATGACGCTGAAACTGGATATGAGTAAGGCCTATGACCGAGTCGAGTGGCCCTTTCTTGAGAAGGTAATGCTTAGACTAGGCTTTGATTCTGATTTTGTATCACTTATTATGCTTGGTGTGCGAACTGTCTCTTATTCTATTTTGCTTAACGGGCGAGAATCTAGTGTTTTTTTTTCCCGAAAGGGGTATTAGGCAGGGGGACCCATTATCCCCTACCTATTTTTATTCGTTTCGAAGTTTTTTCAGCCCTTATAGCAAAAGCCGAGGTGCGTGCGTCCATTCAAGGAGTGCGGGTCTGTCGTGATGCGCCACCAGTGTCGCACCTTCTTTTCGCTGACAACACACTGTTGTTCTGCGACGCGAATGTGGCTTCGGCAGAGTGTATTAGAGATATATTGGAGAGGTTTGAGGCAGCATCGGGTCAAAAAATCAATCTTGATAAATCAGTGGTCGTTTTTAGCAAGAACACGGGAGAGGAGACGCGAGCCGAAGTGGGCGGGATTTTGGGAGTTAAGGTGGCAAAGCGACATGAAAAATATCTTGGTATGCCGTCTGTAATTGGGAAATCCAAACGAGAGCTTTTTGATTATTTACGGGAACGAATTTGGAAAAGGGCGCAATGTTATTAAGGGAAAACACTGTCGGGGGCGGGAAATGAGGTGTTAGTGAAGTCTGTCATGCAATCAATCCCCACGTTCATTATGAGTTGCTTTCGTCTTCCAGATAGTTTGATTAAGGAGATGGAGTCAGTGATTGCTAATTATTGGTGGAGTAGCGGGGATCAAAATAAAATCCATTGGGTTGCTTGGGATAGATTGTGTCATCGCAAGGTGGATGGTGGTCTTTGATTTAGGGACTTGCGAGCGTTCAATCTCGCGTTGCTTGCTAAGCAAGCTTGGCGGCTCCTGACAAAGCCGAATAGTTTGGTAAGTCGAATTTACAAAGCGAAGTATTTTCTGACTACGAGCTTTTGCGACGCGCAACTGGGGACGGCGCCATCTTTTTCATGGCGATGTATTTGGGAGTCAATCTCGGTCGTGAAGCGTGGGGTGCGTTGGCAAGTTGGAAACGGTGCGGACATATCTGTTTGGCATGATGAATGGATGCCACGTCCGATTTCCTTTCGGCCACTTACACCAGTGCATATGGACGAACCGTTCTTGCTTGTTCGAGATTTGATTAATACGGATTCGGGCCAATGGGACGTTGAGGTGATGCGGGGATTCTTGTGGGAGGTTGACGTAGAGATAATTTTATCTATTCCGTTGGTTGATGGACGGAATCGCGACCGCCGGGTTTGGCATTACGAGAAAAATGGTGCGTTCTCTGTCCGTAGCGCGTACCACCTCATCATGGCACAAGGCCTATTGAAACGGACGGGGGAAATGGCGTCGACCTCAGAGCCGCACGGATCGTGGGCAAAAATTTGGAAGATTGAGTGCGCGAATAAAATCAAATTGTTCGTGTGGCGTTGTTGCATGGATATTTTACCCACACGATGGAAGTTGGAGAGGCGACGTATTTGTGTTGATACGTCGTGTGTGGTATGCCGTGAGGGTGAAGAAATGCTACATCATTGTCTTATTGATTGCCCTCTCGCTCGACAAGTTTGGGCACTCTCAAATATCCCGATGACGCTTTGGATTAGGGAATCGGAGGCGATGGGGGACTGGATTATGCAGATCTTCAAGGAAGCAACGTCAATTATGGTGAGCAGTATTTGCACGGCGTGTTGGACTATTTGGAGCAATAGGAACTCCGTGCTAGCGGGGGAGAAGGGACGGAAAGCGGATGAGATGGCTGGGTTTGTTCAAAACTACGTTACAACGTGGATGAATCGGCATGGCTACGAGCGGGGTGACCCGCGTGGGCGAGATGCAACGCAATGGGAGGCACCTAAAGGAGATATCATTAAGATTAATTTTGACGGAGCATGCTTTGTCGATGAAGGGGAAGTTGGGCTGGGGCTGGTGGCGCATGACTGCAATGGAACTTTACTAGCATGGCGTCAACGACGTTTTGTTTCTTTTATGGAATCGGGCGGGGTTGAGGCTGCGGCGGCTTCGGAAGCGCTTAGTTGGGCTATTGAAAAGGGATGGCGACATGTGTTGATCGAGGGAGACTGCTTGGGAATTATTCATAATATTGTCTATGGTATGGAGGACAGTGCGCAACTCGTTAATATCATCATGGATGCTCGTAGGAAACTTCGAGAGAATCCGGATTTTTTTATTAGATGGGTGAAACGTGAATCAAATACGGTGGCGCATGCTCTTGCTCGTAATGCGGTTGAAGACGCCGATGGGTTTGATAGTTAGTAGTTCTTCCTTTTGGTTTCGGGCGATTGCCTTTCCTTGTCGTTGAATTTGTTTGGATTGTAACAATCAGTAATGCTTGTTTCATTGGGGCTACTCCAAGTTTTCTTAAGTAATATATGTCTGAAGTTCAAAAAAAAAAATATATATAAATATTAATACAAAACTATGATAGTACATATTTGGTCATTTTGTCGAGTAAATTGAAAATTCGTTCGTGGATTTTTTTGTAGGTATCGAATAGTTGTGTACGTTTTATTAGCAAATTTATCCTTGCGAAATATACTGAAGGCATTAATTGTACTTATTACTCTTTAATTGAATTTATTGTACTCAAAATGATAGCGTTAGTTAATTTATTGCATAAGGGTAATTTAACATGAAACTGGAGTAATTAAATTGCTGTTAATTATTCGTGTATTTATCAAAAGTGATTTTCTGAGTTTAAGATCAACAAAACAAGAAATATGTACATGTACTCATAATGTTCATTATTATATTTTCTCGAAGTTCTCCAATATAACTAAAAAGATGAAATAGTAAGACATATTTAATTTTATTAATTAAATAAGATCGGGTATGCGTAAAAAACTTAATTGTCAACAAAGTCAGCTGAAAATGTCAAAATACTATGGTAAGGAGTTATTTGCTATCTTTAAACTTCGAGGGGGATTATGGACCAATTAGAAGAACACGTGGAAAATTTATGTGCCAAGCTGATCTGCTCAATTCGTTCGGAATATGACTGGGTTATATTAAAGTGTCAATTGCCAAAATAACAGTATTTAAAATATGAAGAATTATTAAAATTACCCCTTATCTTTTTTCAAAAAGTTAATATGCCCAATTTTTTGGGTCTTGTTTAAATGCTCCATACGTTTCAATTTTTTTGTTAAAAATGCCCTTGACCCTTATTCGGGCTAAAATTGCCTACGTGGCGGTACAGTCAATGTCCCGTCAATAAGTTGCTCCGCCACGTCACATTTTCAGCAAAAAAATATTTTTTTACACAAATCCTTGTAATTTTAAAATTTTACTTACACATAGTAAATTACACTTTGCACCCCAAAATATATATACATAAATAATAATAATAAAGATATATAAATAACATAATAATAAACATATATACATATAAATCATAATAATCATTTATATATATAACTATTTGTAAAAATAATATATATATAAATAATAATAATAATAATCGTTTATATATAACTATTTGTAAAAATAATAAACATATATATAAATAATAATAATCATCATTTATATAATAATAATAAACATATATAAATAATAATATTAATAATAATAATAAACATTTTAACAATACATAAAAATAAAAATAAAAATAAAAACAAAAAAATAAAAAATGAATCATTATCTTCATCACCACCACTGCTGGTGCAATATATATATATATATATATATATATATATATATATTGGGGTGCAAAGTGCAATTTTTTTTGGGTGCAAATATAATATTTAAATTACAAGAATTTGTGTAAAAAAATATATTTTGGCTAAAAAAAGTGTGACGCGCAGGAATAACTTATTGACGTGGCATTGACTGTATACCGCCACGTAGTCAATTTTATGCCGAATAAGGGTCTATGGCAATAAAAATTTTGAAACGTATGCGGCATTTACACAAACCCGAAAAAGTTGGGCATGTTAACTTTTTGAAAAAAGATAAGGGACAATTTTAATAATTCGTCCTTTAAAATATTAATTCCCAGTGTTATAACATTCTTATAATAAATAATTCTCATCTTATCAGCTACTATGAGACTATATATATATGAGTATAGATGTCAGTTGTGTTTCATTATTTAATTAAGTATATTAATTGCTCTCGCACCAACAAAAATCATAAGTATTGTTTATTTATATATTAGGATTATTGCAAGTATATAACGTAATATCTTAAATATATTATTATAGTGAGTTTTTTGTTAATTAAGTAATTATTAATTATTATGCACAGAAATAGCTAGGAGGATGTCTCTGTAATTACTCCATATTTCAGGGGGCAGTTTGTGTAATTCCCCAAATTTATTCTTGTTTCAGGATAATAAAAATCAATATTAAAACGTTCTAGTTCCATTTATTTTAATATTATCATCCTAGTGATCTTTTACGCATACAATTTAACGTATGGAATTTCACAGTTTTTACATTACTTAAAGGTTTTTCATATTCTGCTATTTAACATTAGCAAAACATATTTCACACTGGATATCTAACTAGTATTACACAAAGGTATCATATCCAACTTTGGATAGAAGTTTCTTTTTTCTCATCACTAAGGCTTAATTTGACTTAGGAAACTTCTCTTGATTGTTGACCCCTGAATTTAACATGTTTCTTTCACATGAAGGAAATTTGGATTTGACTTCAAACATGTAAATACATTTTTCTTTATCATGTTACCTTATAATTCTTTTCACCATTTTGTACATTTTCTCCTTAACTTCTTTTTATTTTATTTTATGTTTTATACATTTTTTGTTTCATCTAATTTAATTCCTTCAATATCAAAAAAAAAAAATTTAATTCCTTCTCATGTTTATATTACTTTCAGGTGGAGTACCCCAGGGACGAGTCATATAATTCCGACGAGCGCTTCAAACGTTGGGGGGCAAAAATCGATTTAGGCCTTTATATTGGCCGCCTCGCCAATTTAGTCCACTAACTTGGCACCCCCGCCAATTTAGTCCACCAACTTGCAAAATTAAGTCACGTTTGGCCACTTGACGTTTTCTGTCCATTTTCCGTTAACTGACGCTGACGTGGATAAATAGTAATAATATATATATATATATTAATAATAATAATAGTAATAATAAAATGTATATACATGTTAATAATAATAAAGATATAAACATATATATAACTAATTTTGTATAAATAATAAATATATATATAATAATAATTAAAAATAAAAAAAATTAAAAAATAAACCCCCCCGCCTCCTTCCCCGTCGCCCCCCCCCCCCCCCACCCCCACCCCACCCCACCCCGCCGATTTGCAGCCATTACCGCTGCAAATCGCGGTGAATCACCGCGATTCGCAGCGGTGTTGCTGCAAATCGCGGTGATGACCGCGATTTGCAGCCGTGGTGGCTGCAAATCGCGCCACCACCGCTGCAAATCGCGGTGGTGATGCGATTTGCAGCCACCACGGCTGCAAATCGCGGTCATCACCGCGATTTGCAGCAACACCGCTGCGAATCGCGGTGATTCACCGCGATTTGCAGCGGTAATGGCTGCAAATCGGCGGGGTGGGGTGGGGGTGGGGGGTGGGGGGGGGGGCGACGGGGAAGGGGGGTCTTTTTTTTGTTTTTTCTTATTTTTTATTAATTTTTATTAATTTTCCCTTTTTTATATATTTATATATATAAAATGTTTTTTAATACATAAAGGTATTTTTTATATATATTATGGATATAAATATATTTATGTTTTACATTTATTAAGATTTAAATTGTTATATATTTTTTTATTTTTAAAAATAGTTATATATATATATTTGTTTGTTATTGTTTTTATATATATGTGTTTTATTTTTATAAATGGTTATATATATATATATATATGTTATATATATATTAGGGTGCAAAGTGCAATTTATTTTGGGGTGCAAATACAATATTTAGAATTAGAAGGGTTTGTTTGAATACATTTAGCCCGAATAAGGCCAGCGGGCATTTTTGCAAGATTATATGAAAGATACCGGGCATTTTTGACATGCCCGAAAAAAACGGGCATTTTAACTTTTTTGTGAAAGTTAGCGGGCATTTTTAATAATTCGTCCATTAGACAATAATTTAAAAAAGGATTCGTGAAATACGAACTACGAGTACAAAAAGAAGATACAAAATGCAAGATCTTGGAGAGAAAGGGGAAGAAATGTACCTGCAACGAAAATGGCGAAGTGACTGTTCGTTTTTTGGTGGTTGGAGTGATAATGCCGTTTAATATATGTTTTCTTTTTTTTTTTGAATTTTTTTGATTTTTGATTTTTTTTAATCTGACTGGCGTGACATTTGTCAAAAAAAAAATAAAAAATTAATTATTTATCCACGTCAGCGTCAGTTAACGGAAAATAGACAGAAATCGTCAAGTGGCCAAACGTGACTTAATTTTGCAAGTTGGTGGACTAAATTGGCGGGGTGCCAAGTTAGTGGACTAAATTGGCGAGGCGGCCAATATAAAGGCCTAAATCGATTTTTGCCCCAAACGTTGGCGATACATCACTTACAATTTCACCATAGCCTATTATTGGGCCCCATTTTTAGTCCAATCAAACGAACTAGACACCAACGGCCCGACACATAACGGCATTTTCAACTTGTTCCTCGACGAACCAGACGAATCATGGAAAGACCAAATCGACGAATTCGACTACGTCATCCTCAATGCTGGCCATTGGTTCACCCGCAGTGTCGTATACTACGAGGATCGACACATCGTCGGTTGTCGGTACTGCCAGCTCCCAAACCTCACAGACCTCCCAATGACATATGGATATCGCCGCGCATTTCATACGGCGTTTAAAACAATCAACTCGCGTCCTAATTTCAAAGGAACTGTGTTTCTGCGTACCTTTGCGCCGTCACATTTTGAGGGCGGATTGTGGAACACTGCCGGTAAATGCATGCGAAAGCGGCCATTTAGAAGCAACGAGATGATCTTAGAAGGTTTAAATATGGATTTTTATATGACCCAACATGAGGAGTTTAGGCTTGCAGAGAAAGAAGGAAAGAAATTTAGGTTGTTGGATACAACGCAGGCGATGCTGTTGAGGCCTGATGGGCATCCAAGTATATACGGGCATTGGCCAAATGAGAATGTGACATTGTATAATGATTGTGTGCATTGGTGTTTGCCTGGTCCTATTGATTCCTGGGCTGAGTTTTTGATGCACATGGTGAAGGTGGAGGTACAAATATCTTGAAAGGAAAGACTTGTACGTTTTCAAAAAAATACAATTTTCAAATAGAATCAATTTATCTATTTTAAATAAATGCCTAACAAACACTTTACCGTCTAATTAAGTTTTAGACATGAATCTATGTCGGTATAAATTATAATGACGATTACATTCTTTTTAATAAGAAATTTAGTATCCATTTAAGTTTTTGAAGATTGAAGTCCAAAAAAAATTAAAAAAATGTATGTTCCAGTTGACTATATATACATACTGTAGCATTGGAAATTTCCTAAGTCTTTTAGTCTTTAAAATAAAAGACAAGAAAAATCTAAGTACAAATAAGCTTTATTTCTTCAAATGAATATAAGGTTACAATCTCTATATGAAGTCCTCTCATTCTTTTTCTTTTTTTAATCTTGAGACATAGTTGACTTGAAGGCGGAATTGTCTTTGATTCTCTTCCACGTGTATTTGAGTTGAATGTTAATCCAAGTGCTTTTGAGCTTGATCTCGAATTAGCAATCTACTTGACTTGATTTTCGCGACGAACAATTCGATCTTCGTCTTGACTTCTTGAATTTGATGAATATCAATCTTCTTTGGAGGAATTTTGATCTTCAAAATACTTGGATGCTTGACAAACGTGGATGCGAGGGCTATGCAACTTGATCTCGGATCGAACAGAATTTTGATTTGAAGATTGATGAAGGATGATTTGATTTTCGTCTTCACTTCTTCGGATATGTTGGGCTTTGATCTTCTTGAAAGACTTGAATCTTCAAAAATAATTTTTCGAGGGTCTTGTGACTTGATCTCGAATCAAACGACTTTTTGATTTGAAGATTATTGAAGAACGGTATGAACTTGGTGTTAGACTTGTTGAATTTCTTGCACTTCAATCTTTTTGGAAGGAGCACGATATTCAAAAAACGGTTACTTGATGGATTCAAAGCTTGACGCCAGATCAAACGGATGTTTTCGCGAAGAACGCCTTGAGTCTTGAAGAAGGCCTTGAAAATTCGCGAAGAACGCCTTGAGTCTTGCGATCTTTTCCTTCTTACAAACTTGTGAATATTTTGGTGTGATTTTTCTTTAAGAGATGACCTCTATTTATAGTTGTAGAACCTAGAGCTCATTGCTTGTGATTGGTCGTTTTTCTCTTCAAGATAAACATGGATTTAATTTGGCTTGTTTATCAAGAAATCTTAAGAACACATCATATTTCCACGTGGCTTGATATGATTAGTTGAAATAAATCATCTTTTCCACATGGCCTTGTTCGATTGGTCAAAATATATCATCATTTTCCCATATGGCTTTATTTGATTGGTTGCAATACTCTATCTTTTCCACATGGCTTTATTTGATTGGCCAATCAAATATATATTAGAAAATCAATTAATTAATCTATTAATAATTGGAATTTAATTTAGTAAAATCCCAAATTAAAAGTAGAAATAATCAATTTAATTTCTAATAATTAGTTTGACACTTGTCAATATTTAATTGGAGGAGACAAAATTTATTTGTCTACACATACACATATCACTTAAAGATTGTAATCAAAATTAAACAAAATAAAAAAATATGTTCCGGTTGAGTATCTATCTATATTTATATTAAAAGAGAAGACATTTGGAGGTAGTTGTTATATCAAATTTGTGTTTGCCAAATTTACCTTCTTAATTAACTTGTAACAAAAAAATAGTAAGGTTAATTATGTCATTTTACTTACTTTGTTTAACTGCAATCCCTACAAAATAGCAACTCACTCCACGTTCATTTATCTTTCAAATTTTTTATTCTTTAAAAATTAACATAATTTGCACGTGCTCCCCGGGTGTGTTAAAATTACTAGCAAATAATATCAAACAAAACTATCACATGGTAGTTGTTAGACCCTAAGTCACTATAATGCGCCGGTGCAAGTGCATCAGTGCGGCAACTTTTAAAAAACACAGTTTTAGTGCCTCACTATAATGCGCTTCTAAATTAGCATATTATAAGAACATAAAACAAAAGGATTTATAAAATTTTTATACAAGAACTGGATTATTAATTTGGCGATAGATCATTTTATATATAAATACGAGTGTCGGTTACAAGTGTATGGTCTACAATGCAACGAGTCTATCTCAAATCAGGCCTACACTACTTGTCTCGTGTAGACTTGGTCCGGAACACCTCGAACCAACGCCTTGATGCTTGGATGGGAGGGGAATATCGGTAGATATATCGAAAGGACGTCGGTGATTGCCTTCGATGTGACGTCGGTGATGATCCTCGATATGACGTCGAAGATGGTCTTCGGTATGACGTTGGTGATGATCCTCGATATGACGTCGAAGACGGTCCTCGATATGGGAGGCGGTGATGATGTGGTGTGACGTGTCAGAGGTGCACGTGATAACCCCGATGTCGAATAAGATATCGAAAGTGATATCGGTGATGTGTTTCGATCTGACGAGTGGTAGCTGAGGGATAATAATTGCTTGTTTTGGGATCCGGGGACCACAGTACCATATCAGTGATGATTACCGATATGACATCGAAACTAATCCCCGATATGATCCAAAATGGGCCTAGTTTGGGCCTGGCCCAATATGCGGGAAATGCCCATATCATGTAGTCCCCCAATTTGGGGATTCTTATCTTAGAGATAAGGATTCGCAAATTTAATTTAAAATTTCTGGGTTACCTGTACCCTTCGTCCCGCCAGTTCAAATGACGGAGATCAAACTTGTGGGGAGTGCACTTGTGATGAACGCCGAGTTTGAGGTCCTCGTTTGAACTCTAGTCCCCTTGGTATTTGGGTTCCTTGAAAATTATGATGGGGTTGCCAAGGCAGTTGTTATACTCTCGCGGTTCTTCGCGTAGTAGGGTAAGATGTCGGGTTTCATCTCCGATATTACGTCGAAATTCAAATTCGATATTATGTCGAGAGTGTTTTTCGATGTAGTTGAACCCGTCTATAAGTATGGCTTGCAGGAGACTCTGAAGTTCATAGGTTTCTGTGTTTCCTCTGTCGCCTAGCGTAACTACATCGATAAGTACATCGGTAATTATATTCGATATATCCCCCGACGTGTATTTCGATCTCTCCATTGCAGTTGACTTATTATTGATTTCTGCTGTTGATATTCCCATTATTCTGCAGGTATATTACTTTTTCTGAGATACTTCGTTAAAATAGGGTTTAGACAATTGATGCTCAAGCTTCAAGCCGATCGTGAAGCTCAGAAAGCTGCTGAAGCGGCGACAGTCGATGCGGTGCCTGAAACAAGGTCTGCGTCTAGCTTTGACCTGAATAATGCAGCTTTGGAGTTTCCGACAGGGGTGTCGGAAGCCGAGCGACCTCCCCCTAGCACTGTAGTGTCTGGACGTGCTAATGAAGAACCTTTTAACGATGTTCCTGCCATGGGTGGGTCACTTAGCCAGGGCATCCTTGATGTGGTAGGAGGCATGGATGGTGCGGCCAGCCTCTTGGAAGTGTTGTCCTCGAATCGGGGGGGGTGTGCTTCCTCGACCTAACGGTGCTGAGGGGAAAGAGCGACAAACTGCGGAGTCTCCTTTCGGTGAGTATGTTGCTCCACGTTCTGAATCGTTCGCCGATGCTCCCTTGAGCCAGGGTTCTTCGCATTCGAGCACTTTTAAGGGAAAAGCGAGCGTTTCAAGTACACCCAACAAAGGTAAGGGGCTGCTGCGGGAGCCCTCGATATTGGGGGGTCGTGCCCCTATTTTTCCTGGGATCCCGGTTACAAAACCCGCGGTTGACCCAACTAGGATAGCGGGTAATAAAAGGTCTCTTGAGGGGATTGTCCATAGTGGCCACTCATCTTCGATTTCTTGCCCTCGGAAGGCGGGTGTGGTCAGATCTCCGACGCGAGTAGAATTCGCTGAATCCGATGATGTACGGGGCATGATGTGGGCTTTCCCTCCTCCTACAAATGTGCGGGCGCTCACAAAATTTGAACGGGCCCAGAGCATACGCCGCAGCACTCACCTGTTCCAAAGTGTATGTGTCTAAGCACGTCCTTGATTGTTTCCGTTTGAATGTTTATCATAATGTTATGTATTGTTATTGTGCAGACGGCCAAGCTGGCGGTCTCGTGTCTGAAGACCATTCGCGAGTCCAAGGGTGACCCTAAAGCTGTTGCTGTCGAGCTCGAGGCTGATATCTTAAAGATGGGGGAGTTCAACCCCATGGCGTTGGAGAGGTTAGCGGCTGAAAAAGAGGATGCACTGAAGGGCAACCTAAAAAACAGTACGCTTTGTTGAAGGGCAACCTAAAAACAGTAGTGGCTGAGCTCGATCAAGGAAAGGCGCGTGAATTTGCGGCCAATAAAGAGCTAGAATCATTGAAGGCTGAGGTAGCGGCGATGAAGGCTGCTAATGAACATCTCTCATCGGAGCTTTCCACTGCCGATTGGCTCCCTTAGACTTGGTATGTATCTTGTGTACGACATCTGTTACCATTTCTTGTGCTCTTATATTAAATAGAGTTCAATTTGTAGGAACGTCGGCCTGATCTCCTTCGGGTCGGAGCGGAGAAGTTTATGGAAAGCTCGAGCTTCCGAGACTTGGTTTTGCAGGTTCGGGAGGTAGCCTTTCATGCTTGCGTAGGGCAGGTATTGAAAATTGATGGTTTCAAAGAGTCCCTCGAATTGAGCGGGTTGAATCCAAGGCATGATCATCACGACATGCCGATTGTTGGGCTAGACGAGGTGGAGGAGGGTGCGGCCGACCCTGATGTGTTTTCCGAGGTCGTTGAGAAGAAGACCAAGGGGTCCCTGTGGGAGTAGCTATTTGCTGCCCTCATTGTAACTTGAATTTATCCATTTTTGTACTATTTCCCATTCGTGGTTCTATAACCGAATATTTATTTCTCTGTTATCTTCATAAACTATGACTCGTCGTGGCCTTGTTGTCTGATAGCTTGTTGATCTTTATTGTTGTCACGATGATAGAATATGCGGTATTCCGATGTCTGGAGCGCAGGCATTTCGTTCTCGTATTTGATGAGATCTGTTTAATCTATCTGTTGTCAATCAAGGACTGATCAGAATTTCCTTGGTGTTGGTAGAAGTATGAGTAAGCTATTACTGCTTCTGTGTTTAGGATTGACCGCATTATGACCGGGGACATTCCTCTTGTTGTTAGGGGCCCATAGAACTTGCCTCTTCAACTAGTTTGCTTTGTGGAATCGTCACCCAATGAGCTCTCCACCTTACGTAATTTATGGGATTTCCACCCAATAGGCTCTTCACCTAGCTTGATTTATGGGATTTTCACACAATAGGCTCTTCACCTAATCGTAATTTATGGGATTTCCACCCAATAGGCTCTTCACCTAGCTTGATTTATGGGATTTTCACCCAATAGGCTCTTCACCTAACGTAATTTATAGGATTTCCACCCAATAGGCTCTTCACATAGCTTGATTTATGGGACTTTCACCCAATAGGCTCTTCACCTAGCGTAAGTTCGACCCCGTTATCATAGGGAATGTCTTCTTGGATAGGCCCCGTTATCACATGGACTTTTTGAATCGACCCCGTTATCACAGGGGATTGTTCTTGGATTGGCCCCGTTATCACAGGGACTTTTTGAATCGACCCCGTTATCACAGGGGATTGTTCTTGGATTGGCCCCGTTATCACATGGACTTTTTGAATCGACCCCGTTATCACATGGGATTGTTCTTGGATGTGGGCGAGCCTTTTCATTGTCTTTCTTACTATTGCCCTTGGTGACTGTGTTGTCGTTGAATATGTAGGTCATTGAGCCCTGCAAAACATCATAGACAAGAAAACTTTTGATGTAAACGCTAATATGGAAGCACAAATTGATGTGCCTATGTTATCTGTGGAATGTTCCCACCAGGTGGAACTATCAGTTCATACGAAAGATAGTGTTTTCGTTGTGCTCTATCGCACCTGTCGCACCTGTTTGTACCTGTTGTACCTGTTTGAATAGAAAAAATTGCATAGTCTGGGGTAGTGCCCCCCGAATCACTCTTTAAATATACTTTATATCCTTTTCGAATATAGTAATGGGTGACCTTTTTGGCCATGTACCTGTAAGAGGGGGATGTGTTAAATATATCTAGGGGAATATTCCCCAATTGTTTATGCAATTCTCTGCACTTCTGCAATGTCCGCTTAGGACATATCCCTGCATTGAATATTAGATTGCGCCGAGCAACAAATAAAAAGGTAATAACGGATAACGGTCGAAGGCCAGGTAAACCCAGCCCGCCTACGTATCCCGTTGAGTGGGGAATCACACCGGCGTAGTTCCCCCTGTTTAGGTTACATGCCGACCCACGAAGGGGTTAAGTAAGAGATAACGGTCGAGGGCTAGGTAAACCTAACCCGCCTACGTATTCCGTTGAGTGGGGAATCAGACCGGCGTAGTTCCCCCTGTTTTAAGTTTACAGACCAACCCACGACGGGGCAATGTTTCAAATGTTCGAATATAATTTAAAAAATGCGGAAATTTAAAATATTGTTCTGTTTGCTCCTCATGGCGGTCACTCCGTGCGTGGGAGGTATTCTTGGTGCGGGACCTGTATTTCCTGCCTTCTTCTGATTCTCGGATGCTTCAGCGAGTCCACATAGCACATCCATCCCTGTATCTGGTCGCCTATTATCTCACCAACTCCTTGAGGCATCGGGAATTTAACCTTCTGATAATAAGTAGAGACCACAGCTCTGATCTGGTTGAGCGCCAGGCGGCCAATGATGGCGCCGCTAATTTGGCGATAGATCGTTTTATATATAAATACGAGTGTCGGTTACAAGTGTATGGTCTACAACGCAACGAGTCTATCTCAAATCAGGCCTACACTACTTGTCTCGTGTAGACTTGGTCCGGAACACCTCGAACCAACGCCTTGATGCTTGGATGGGAGGGGAATATCGGTAGATATATCGAAAGGACGTCGGTGATTGCCTTCGATGTGACGTCGGTGATGATCCTCGATATGACGTCGAAGATGGTCTTAGGTATGACGTCGGTGATGATCCTCGATATGACGTCGAAGACGGTCCTCGATATGGGAGGCGGTGATGATGTGGTGTGACGTGTCAGAGGTGCACGTGATAACCCCGATATCGAATAAGATATCGAAAGTGATATCGGTGATGTGTTTCGATCTGACGAGTGGTAGCTGAGGGATAATAATTGCTTGTTTTGGGATCCAGGGACCACAGTACCATATCGGTGATTATTACCGATATGACATCGAAACTAATCCCCGATATGATTCAAAATGGGCCTGGTTTGGGCCTGGCCCAATATGCGGGAAATGCCCATATCATGTAGTCCCCCAATTTGGGGATTCTTATCTTAGAGATAAGGATTCGCAAGTTTAATTTAAAATTTCTGGGTTACCTGTACCCTTCGTCCCGCTAGTTCAAATGAAGGAGATCAAACTTGTGGGGAGTGCACTTGTGATGAACGCCGAGTTTGAGGTCCTCGTTTGAATTCTAGTCCCCTTGGTATTTGGGTTCCTTGAAAATTATGATGGGGTTGCCAGGGCAGTTGTTATACTCTCGCGGTTCTTCGCGTAGTAGGGTAAGATGTCGGGTTTCATCTCCGATATTATGTCGAAATTCAAATTCGATATTATGTCGAGAGTGTTTTTCGATGTAGTTGAACCCGTCTATAAGTATGGCTTGCAGGAGACTCTGAAGTTCATAGGTTTCTGTGTTTCCTCTGTCGCCTAGCGTAACTACATCGATAAGTATATCGGTAATTATATTCGATATATCCCCCGACGTGTATTTCGATCTCTCCATTGCAGTTGACTTATTATTGATTTCTGCAGCTGATATTCCCATTATTCTGCAGGTATATTACTTTTTCTGAGATACTTCGTTAAAATAGGGTTTAGACAATTGATGCTCAAGCTTCAAGCCGATCGTGAAGCTCAGAAAGCTGCTGAAGCGGCGACAGTCGATGCGGTGCCTGAAACAAGGTCTGCGTCTAGCTTTGACCTGAATAATGCAGCTTTGGAGTTTCCGACAGGGGTGTCGGAAGCCGAGCGACCTCCCCCTAGCACTGTAGTGTCTGGACGTGCTAATGAAGAACCTTTTAACGATGTTCCTGCCATGGGTGGGTCACTTAGCCAGGGCATCCTTGATGTGGTAGGAGGCCTGGATGGTGCGGCCAGCCTCTTGGAAGTGTTGTCCTCGAATCGGGGGGGGTGTGCTTCCTCGACCTGACGGTGCTGAGGGGAAAGAGCGACAAACTGCGGAGTCTCCTTTCGGTGAGTATGTTGCTCCACGTTCTGAATCGTTCGCCGATGCTCCCTTGAGCCAGGGTTCTTCGCATTCGAGCACTTTTAAGGGAAAAGCGAGCGTTTCAAGTACACCCAACAAAGGTAAGGGGCTGCTGCGGGAGCCCTCGATATTGGGGGGGTCGTGCCCCTATTTTTCCTGGGATCCCGGTTACAAAACCCGCGGTTGACCCAACTAGGATAGCGGGTAATAAAAGGTCTCTTGAGGGGATTGTCCATAGTGGCCACTCATCTTCGATTTCTTGCCCTCGGAAGGCGGGTGTGGTCAGACCTCCGACGCGAGTTGAATTCGCTGAATCCGATGATGTACGGGGCATGATGTGGGCTTTCCCTCCTCCTACAAATGTGCGGGCGCTCACAAAATTTGAACGGGCCCAGAGCATACGCCGCAGCACTCACAAAAAACAGTACGCTTTGTTGAAGGGCAACCTAAAAACAGTAGTGGCTGAGCTCGATCAAGGAAAGGCGCGTGAATTTGCGGCCAATAAAGAGCTAGAATCATTGAAGGCTGAGGTAGCGGCGATGAAGGCTGCTAATGAACATCTCTCATCGGAGCTTTCCACTGCCGATTGGCTCCCTTAGACTTGGTATGTATCTTGTGTACGACATCTGTTACCATTTCTTGTGCTCTTATATTAAATAGAGTTCAATTTGTAGGAACGTCGGCCTGATCTCCTTCGGGTCGGAGCGGAGAAGTTTATGGAAAGCTCGAGCTTCCGAGACTTGGTTTTGCAGGTTCGGGAGGTAGCCTTTCATGCTTGCGTAGGGCAGGTATTGAAAATTGATGGTTTCAAAGAGTCCCTCGAATTGAGCGGGTTGAATCCAAGGCATGATCATCACGACATGCCGATTGTTGGGCTAGACGAGGTGGAGGAGGGTGCGGCCGACCCTGATGTGTTTTCCGAGGTCGTTGAGAAGAAGACCAAGGGGTCCCTGTGGGAGTAGCTATTTGCTGCCCTCATTGTAACTTGAATTTATCCATTTCTGTACTATTTCCCATTCGTGGTTCTATAACCGAATATTTATTTCTCTGTTATCTTCATAAACTATGACTCGTCGTGGCCTTGTTGTCTGATAGCTTGTTGATCTTTATTGTTGTCACGATGATAGAATATGCGGTATTCCGATGTCTGAAGCGCATGCATTTCGTTCTCGTATTTGATGAGATATGTTTAATGTATCTGTTGTCAATCAAGGACTGATCAGAATTTCCTTGGTGTTGGTAGAAGTATGAGTAAGCTGTTACTGCTTCTGTGTTTAGGATTGACCGCATTATGACCGGGGACATTCCTCTTGTTGTTAGGGGCCCATAGAACTTGCCTCTTCAACTAGTTTGCTTTGTGGA
Source organism: Linaria vulgaris (assembly GCA_948329865.1). Classification (NCBI taxonomy): domain Eukaryota; kingdom Viridiplantae; phylum Streptophyta; class Magnoliopsida; order Lamiales; family Plantaginaceae; genus Linaria; species Linaria vulgaris. Next base: position 17,636,751 of record OX415250.1, on the reverse strand, counting down.
ATCGTCACCCAATGAGCTCTCCACCTTACGTAATTTATGGGATTTCCACCCAATAGGCTCTTCACCTAGCTTGATTTATGGGATTTTCACCCAATAGGCTCTTCACCTAATCGTAATTTATGGGATTTCCACCCAATAGGCTCTTCACCTAGCTTGATTTATGGGATTTTCACCCAATAGACTCTTCACCTAACGTAATTTATAGGATTTCCACCCAATAGGCTCTTCACATAGCTTGATTTATGGGACTTTCACCCAATAGGCTCTTCGCCTAGCGTAAGTTCGACCCCGTTATCATAGGGAATGTCTTCTTGGATAGGCCCCGTTATCACATGGACTTTTTGAATCGACCCCGTTATCACAGGGGATTGTTCTTGGATTGGCCCCGTTATCACAGGGACTTTTCGAATCGACCCCGTTATCACAGGGGATTGTTCTTGGATTGGCCCCGTTATCACAGGGACTTTTTGAATCGACCCCGTTATCACAGGGCATTGGTCTTGAATTGGCCCCGTTATCACATGGACTTTTTGAATCGACCCCGTTATCACAGGGGATTGTTTTTGGATTGGCCCCGTTATCACATGGACTTTTTGAATCAACCCCGTTATCACAGGGGATTGTTCTTGAATTGGCCCCGTTATCACAAGGACTGTTTGAATCGACCCCGTTATCACAGGGGATTGTTCTTGGATTGGCCCCATTATCACAGGGACTTTTTGAATCGACCCCGTTATCACGGGGGATTGTTCTTGGATTGGCCCCGTTATCACAGGGACTTTTTGAATCGACCCCGTTATCACAGGGGATTGTTCTTGGATTGGCCCCGTTATCACATGGACTTTTTGAATCGACCCCGTTATCACAGGGGATTGTTCTTGGATTGGCCCCGTTATCACATGGACTTTTTGAATCGACCCCGTTATCACATGGGATTGTTCTTGGATGTGGGCGAGCCTTTTCATTGTCTTTTTGACTATGGCCCTTGGTGACTGTGTCGTCGTTGAATATGTAGGTCATTGAGCCCTGCAAAACAACATAGACAAGAAAATTTTTGATGTAAACGCTAATATGGAAGCACAAATTGATGTGCCTATGTTATCTGTGGAATGTTCCCACCAGGTGGAAATATCAGTTCATACGAAAGATAGTGTTTTCGTTGTGCTCTATCGCACATGTCGCGCCTGTTTGTACCTGTTGTACCTGTTTGAATAGAAAAAATTGCATAGTCTGGGGTAGTGCCCCCCGAATCACTCTTTAAATATACTTTATGTCCTTTTCGGATATAGTAATGGGCGAACTTTTTGGCCATGTACCTGTAAGAGGGGGATGTGTTAAATATATCTAGGGGAATATACCCCAATTGTTTATGCAATTCTCTGCACTTCTGCAATGTCCGCTTAGGACATATCCCTGCATTGAATATTAGATTGCGCCGAGCAACAAATAAAAAGGTAATAACGGATAACGGTCGAAGGCCAGGTAAACCCAGCCCGCCTACGTATCCCGTTGAGTGGGGAATCACACCGGCGTAGTTCCCCCTGTTTAGGTTACATGCCGACCCACGAAGGGGTTAAGTAAGAGATAACGGTCGAGGGCTAGGTAAACCTAACCCGCCTACGTATTCCGTTGAGTGGGGAATCAGACCGGCGTAGTTCCCCCTGTTTTAAGTTTACAGACCAACCCACGACGGGGCAATGTTTCAAATGTTCGAATATAATTTAAAAAATGCGGAAATTTAAAATATTGTTCTGTTTGCTCCTCATGGCGGTCACTCCGTGCGTGGGAGGTATTCTTGGTGCGGGACCTGTATTGCCTGCCTTCTTCTGATTCTCGGATGCTTCAGCGAGTCCACATAGCACATTCATCCCTGTATCTGGTCGCCTATTATCTCACCAACTCCTTGAGGCATCGGGAATTTAACCTTCTGATAATAAGTAGAGACCACAACTCTGATCTGGTTGAGCGCCAGGCGGCCAATGATGGCGCCGCTAATTTGTCGATAGATCGTTTTATATATAAATACGAGTGTCGGTTACAAGTGTATGGTCTACAACGCAACGAGTCTATCTCAAATCAGGCCTACACTACTTGTCTCGTGTAGACTTGGTCCGGAACACCTCGAACCAACGCCTTGATGCTTGGATGGGAGGGGAATATTGGTAGATATATCGAAAGGACGTCGGTGATTGCCTTCGATGTGACGTCGGTGATGATCCTCGATATGACGTCGAAGATGGTCTTAGGTATGACGTCGGTGATGATCCTCGATATGACGTCGAAGACGGTCCTCGATATGGGAGGCGGTGATGATGTGGTGTGACGTGTCAGAGGTGCACGTGATAACCCCGATATCGAATAAGATATCGAAAGTGATATCGGTGATGTGTTTCGATCTGACGAGTGGTAGCTGAGGGATAATAATTGCTTGTTTTGGGATGCAGACACCGCGTATTTATAGACCTCGGGATCCGGGGACCAAAGTACCATATCGGTGATGATTACCGATATGACATCGAAACTAATCCCCGATATGCTCCAAAATGGGTCTGGTTTGGGCCTGGTCCAATATGCGGGAAATGCCCATATCAATCATATATATATATATATATAATTTCTCATGGTTATTAATTTTGTATAATATTTTCTAAATTATTATGGTTAGAAGACAAAAGTATAGGCCCTAAATCACTTCTATTTTTTGGTAATTATTTTATTTTCGACTTAATTTTGTTCTCCTCTTACTTCAACTCCTCTTCAATGTAATTCTTTTGTTTGTCTTCTACAATTTTCTATGATTATTCATTAGTTTTAATATAAGAATTAAGAAATCTAATTAATGCGGGAACTAAGAATTTGTAAAGCGTCTTAGTGCGAAGCACGGGCACTGAAGTCGCAATGCAAGACCGGTGTGCCTGCAATTTTCTAGGCGTGGAGGATTAGGTGACTTAGGTTTGACCATGGAGACCAAAACCTCCCATTTCCTATTTTTCTCAACTTCGAGTAAGTCCTAGTTTGTTTCTCCGAAAACATGGGAAAAAGAAAAATAAAAAGAGAAAATGAGGGAAAACAAGGTTTTCCGAGAAATTTTTTGAGGAAAACAACTTTTCCTTTATTTTCCAGCCATTTGGCTCATACGGATTTTCAGGGAAAAACTATTATTATGTATAAAGGATTTTCCTCTCTTTTCCAAAGATTTCCTAGATTTTCCAAAGATCTTCATTCTTTTCCAAGAAAATCTCAAATTGCCAAAGAGCAAGAAAAAAATATTTTCCTTCTTTTTTTTCCTTTTCCCTGATTTTTCGGAGAAACAAACTAGGCCTAAAAGAAAAATGAAAAGATAAAAATAATTTACAACTTGTAACCACCGTGTGTATTGGATAAAAAGGAAAGATAAAAATAAACTTAAAATTTGAGTTAAGGGATATCTAGGTATTAAGATAATCACCCTAAATAATTACTATTATTACTATATTAAAAGGAAAGCTATTTTCGAGGTAGTTGTTGTTCCAAAATTGTGTTTGCCTGATCCGAATTATTTGAATTACTGAATTCAAATTGCAAAAAAAGGCACGATCAAGCGATTTTTGCAACATTTTTCGTTCCACTTCATCCACTTTCTTCCTATTTTTCTCTCCAACCGAATCATCCAAAAGATAAGGTTTATTCTATCCAACTTATTTGGGTTTTATTTACTTTTGGTACCCTAATTTAGCACATTTCCAATATTGGTACCCCAAGTTGTCACATCTCCAAAATGGTACCTTAAGTTGTCTCCGATCAAAATATTTAATCCCTCCGAGGCTGTGACATCGTTCTTTTTGCGTTTTTTGCCCCAAAACTTTATACAACTACACTAACACCCTAATATTTTTTAAATAACACGTATTACTAAAAAGGGCGCAACGTCAAATTGATACTGAAGGTGATGATACCGACGACGACGACGACGATGAAGAGGGCACAACGTCAAATTTCATGACAACCAATATGCTCCTTGATACGAGCTTAAACTATCTCAAATCTTCAAATTAAGTGCCAAAGTGTATACTCCTTGGTAAGAGTATAAACTATCAACATTCTCCTTAACACGGGTATAAACTGTTTTCATATGTGAACTCAAAGCAAATCCTTCAAGTCTTCAAAAAAAAATGTTCAAATCTCCTACACAAGAGCTAAAAGATCTGCAAATCCTTCAAATCCAAGTCTTCAAGCAAATCCATCAAATCTTCAAGTCCTCCTAGACACGAGCCAAAAGGTCTGCAAGTTCTTCTAGTCCAAGTCCTCAAAGCAATTATCCAAGTCTTCAAGTCTCCTAGACACGAGCCAAAAGGTCTACAAATCCTTCAAGTTTTCAAACCAAATGCGCAAGTCTTCTAGAAACGTCAAAGGTCTGCAAATCATTGAAGTCTTCAAGCCCTCCTAGACACGAGCAAAAAGGTCTGCATGTTGTACAAGTGTTCAAGTCTTCAAGTCTTCAAATCTTCAAGTCAATTGCCACATGACGCACGAGTCTAAACTGCAGGTTACTCCTGGCATGCATGAGTATAAAATGCACCATCTCTAAATCCAATTTGATGTACTTTGAACTATGTTGTGACTTGATTCCTTTGTTGGATACGTAGGCAGCTTAGAATTTCTTAGTTCAGTCATATCCTTTCACCAAGTTATCTTGAGTTGAAGATGTTACATGAAACTCCTTGAGATATGATGTGTTGATAAGACGAGTAAAGCTTCCGTTAAGTAGGAAATAAAGAACAGCAATGCTTTGAATGTTGACCTTGAAGTCATGCTCCAAGATTTTGAGTGATTCTTGAGTTAACACCGCAAACTTCAACCGGATGCTTTATTGTGTGCCCTAATTCCAATCTTCAAACACTTCGCTCCTAGAGGATAGCTGCAATCATGCTCCAAGCTCACTTGATCATTGACTAGACACTTTTGTGTTGTTTGATCAGAGTCGATACCTCCAAAGTACCATTCCAATCACGAAAAGGATATGCCTTGCATGTCTAACTAGAGAAGTCCTTTAAGAAGATGGAACGTAGTTTGACAAGTATGTCGTTTGACCACTCACACATCGGCGAGGTTCTTTGGAAAATCGGGGTTGAGTGCAACAAGAAGAACACACGTGCATGACCAATAAGATGGGTGTGCAGCCAAGTCTTGAAAGCAAATATCTTCCTTTCGGATGCCTTTTGATGCCGAGTCGTAAGAACAATGTGCTACTTCGAGGTGTCTTTGAGGCCAAGTCGTGAAAAGGATGTCTCCTAGTTCAAGGGGTCATTGATGTAAGGTCAACAATGTCTACTCTTGCCAAGATGTTTTTGATGCAAGTCTTGAGAACAAGTCCGCTCCTGCAGAATGTCTTTGACGCCAATTCTTGAGAACAAGTCCACTTCTGCTGGATGTTTTTGACGCCAAGTCTTGAAAACAAGTCGACTCCTGCTGAATTTCTTTGATGCCAAGTCTTGAGAACAAGTCCACTCTCAATATCCAGGAAAGAAGCGGATTTCGCCAGGAATGTGAAGAGAGGCGTCTTCCCACGCGGCGTCGCGTTGTATAATGCGTCATCCCAAAGTTGAAAGAGGCGTGTAGTCGGTTGATGGTTGGTAATGCGTGGCACGGAACACCAACAGTCTGGAAGATCGGAGTGCCCACCTTCAAGATTGTGTCTCGCCTAGTTGATCGGTTGTCGTCGTCAATGATGATCAAATACTTTGGGCTGGATGAGGAAGAGACCTTCTTGAATTAAACCATTGTAGGAATACTGAAACGACAAGAGAGACAAGTTAGCAATTGATGGGGAAGAATAGAGCAAATAATAAAAAAGGGAGAATGCAAAGAAAAGAAGAATCAAAAAATATGTACCCAAAGAGTCTCTATCACGTTGAACAAAGCAAGTCTTCCTCTTTCAGTCCAAAAGCTGCTACAACCTGCGAACAAATATCAAAGGAAAATGGGGTGGTCAGCAAGAGAAAGCAAAAACAAAAAGAAAAGGACATCCAAATAAAAAAAAATATTGGGTGAGAAATAATAATACGGGAAATCCGTGGTTCGTTTTTACAATTGTAGTTTGAGAAACTCTTCTTTCCAATTCAAACAAAAAAACCTGTTGTGAAAAAAAAAAAGAAGAAAAGGAAAATTAGCGGTCTGCAACAAAAAGAAAAAAAAAAGAAACAGGGAAAGAAAGAAGACGAAAAAGAAAGAAGAAAAAGAAAAAAAAAGAGAAAGAAGAAGAAAAAGAAAGAGAAAGAAGACTAAAAAGAAAGAAGAAGAAAAAGAAAAAAAAAAAAGAGAAAGAAGAAGAAAAAGAAAGAGAGAGGGACGGCCAGAAAGAAAGAAGAAGAGAAAAGAAAAGGAAAAAAAGAAAAAGAAAGAGAGAGGGACGGCCAAAGAAAGAAAGAAGAAGAAAAAAAAATAAAAAAAAAGAAAGAAGAAAAAAAAGAGGGAGAAAGAAATCAAGAAAGAAGCTTACAATTTGTTGTTGACTCCTGGAGATTCACAAGCTCATAAAAATCTGCCCAATGTTTTGCCCTCTATGTTCGCTAGATCGAGGAAACTATTGAAGAAGAGAAGAACTGAGAATGAAAGAAAAAATTGCGGCCTTTGTTTCTTTATATAGAATTCTCAATTCCACTGGAACTATAATTCTTGTAGTTTTAGTTGGATTAGAATTCTTGGTTTAATTGAAAGAGAAATCAAGTTGAAAAAAAAAAAGAAGAAGAGGACTGATTTTGTGCCCTCTGAAATTCTAATGGAGAAGGAGATGTGGATATTATCACATGTAGTGGGTCTACATGGACCACCCAAAAAAAAAGAGGCAAGGCACGTGTGTTGCATAAAGAAAGAAATGGTTGATGTCTAAATTTCACAATGCTCCCTATGGGATTTGCTATGGAGGGCCATTAAGAGTTTTGATTCTTAAAGTGGAATGCATAATGTCCTACCAATCTCATTGATGGAACGGGAAAAAAAGAACATGCTGCGACATATTCACTTCAAGAAGCATTTTTACAATGCTATTCGTGACAAATCGCAAGGGGCATTTGTAGACAAAATAATTTTGTCTCCTCCAATTAGATATCGACAAGTGTCAAAACAATTATCAGAAAACAAATTAATTATTTCTATTTTAATTTGGGATTCTACTAAATTAAATTCCAATTATTAATAGATTAATTGATTGATTTTCTAATATATATTGTTGGCCAATCAAATAAAGCCACATGGAAAAGATGGAGTATTGCAACCAATCAAATAAAGCCATGTGGAAGAAATGATGATGTGATTCAACCAATCAAACAAGGCCGTGTGGAAAAGATGATATATTTCAACCAATCACATTATTACACGTGGAAATATGATGTGTTCTAAATATTAATTTATAAGCAAGACTAAATTAAATCTATGTTTATCTTGAAAATAAAATCGACCAATCACAAGCAAGGAGCTCTAGGTTTTCACAACTATAAATAGAGGCCCTCTCATAAAGAAAAGAACACACAAATATTCACAAGTTGAAGAGGAAAAAGCTCTAAGTTTTTCGCTCCACCAAGTTCATCCATCTTCAAGCGTTCTTCGCGGGATTCAAGGCGTTCTTCGCGAAAACCTCCGTTTGATCCGTCATAAAGCTTCAAGTCCATCAAATAACCGTTTTTGAAGACCTCCCTTGTGTCGAGGAAGATCAAGCTTCAACAAATTCAATAAACCCAAATCAAGTTCATATCGTTCTTCAACAATCTTCAAGTCCAAAGTCCGTTTGATTCGAGATCAAGTTACAAGACCCTCGAAAAATCGTTTTTGAAGATTCAAGTCCCTTTCAAAGAGGATCAAAGTCCACATATTCGAAGAACTGAAGACGAAGATCATATCTTTCTTCATCAACCTTCAAAACAAATTCGAAATCAAATTTCTGTTCGATCCCGGATCAAGCTGCCAAGCCCTCGCATCAACGTTTGTCAAGCATCCAAATATTTTTGAAGATCAAGATTCTTCTAAAGAAGATTGACGTTCAACAAGTTCAACAAGTCAAGACAAAGATCAAATTGTTTGTTGCGAAGATCAAGTCAAATTGTTAATTCAAGATCAAGCTCAAAAGCCTTTGGATTAACGTTCAACTTAAACCACGTGGAAGCGATCAAAGTCAATTCCGCCGTCAAGTCAACCAAGTTTCATGATTAAAAAAGAATCAGAGGATTACTAAAGATTGTAACCCCATATTCATTTGAATAAATAAATTTTATTTGTACTTAACTTTTCTTGTCTCTTATTTTAAAGACTTGGAATTTTTAACGCTACAATACCATATTAGAATTTAGATTCCCCATATTTCCCTCTAAAATGTCTTATTAGAGAGTTCAAGAATGGTATAGATAAACATTAGCCAAGATCATTCTCCAAGCGATGTGGGATAGAGAATTCAAGAATGGCTAAATCAGAGCATTGTATGTGTGTGTTTTGATTTGTTGAGCGGCTACTGATTATGGCTAAATCGGGTTCTATTTATTTTTGAGGTAGCTGCTACCTTTTTTTTTTGTCTAATTCATTTGACCGTTTAACAAATCAAGGTTTTATTTTCCTTTTGTTTTTCAAGAAAGTGAAAGTTGCTAGATATTTTTTATTCTCTTATTTTAATTCTTTGACTGAGAGTGTTTTCTTTTCTTTTTTTATTTTTTTCTTTTTTTCTCCTAGGCGAGCGAGCGAATAGGTTGAAGCAGAATATGTTGACATGGTGCTGCAAACGAATATTCTTTCTCCACTTTTGTTGAGGTGGACGTGGCAAGCACAAACTTGCTCGTTCTTGATTTGGCAAACATTTATTCGCTTGCTGACTTTCTTTCACTCTTGATGGGGATATTTTAAGATTGGCTCAATATCATATATTGGGCCGGCCCAGCAAAACCAGCCCGCAAAATATTAAATCGAACAGGCACAGTTCGACATTAAATGCGCATCGAACACCATCCGTTCGATGCGGAATGAGCATCGAACCGCTACGGTTCGATGCACTTTCCCCAACTACCAATGAGGCCCGCGGGATGGGTGTTAGAAATACCCCGTCCCTTCACATTCTCGGGAGGCATTCAAGACTCGTTCGAACCTAACCAACATCGAACTTTGAGCATTCAACACATCCTTAGATCAAACTCAGAACATTCGACACGGAAGCATATCGAAGACACATCATTCGACACTCAACACTATATCGAACCAGGCTCATTCTTCATGCACACTACATCGAATCAAGCATGTTCGACTTACATCAATTCGACACGGGATCACTACAGTACCATTACTATCGAACAACCTAGGTTCGATACGTCAACATAGAACGCCACCCGTTCGACACACAACTTAGACTATTAATCTATTTTTAATATGTCGTAAGCTTGTATTAGGTGTTCATGATCAAGCTAGTCTGATTATCTATTGATTTGTATTATTTTGGCTATTTGTATCTTAATTGTATCCTTTTACGGTGTTTTGTTACCTGGACGAAATAAGACCAAAATATTGGCGCCATCTGTGGGAACACCACATTTTCCCCAGTTTACTAGGCATGACATCTAGAGTTACTACCCGATCGAAGAGCAATCTAATAGAGGGCATGAACTAAGAAGTTGATGGGGCAACTGCAAGCCAGACAGTTCCGTACAATGAGCAACCACCAAGAATGCCCATAGGAGTGCCAACACCCGCAAGAAGGGAGACACCAGTGGAGGAGGCACCAAGAGAAGATGCTGGTGTGACCGGGGCAACCGCAACTACTGCTTCAGTCCCGGACATGACAAGAGAGAAAATCATGGACGTGGTGAAAACCGCCATGGGTGAATTTTGGCCAAGAACCAATAGCACATGCACCGCCACCAGCAGGGCATGCAGAGGCCATAAATGAACAAGGATCCGTAGCCAGAGCTTCGAAGGGAGCTGATAAGGAGAAGTCGCATCAGGACGACAGAAGGAGCAAACATGCCTCTGAAGGAGAGCAGAACAGAGATAAATCGGTCCGCGACGACCAAAGAGAAAAGCCAAAGTGAATAGAGCTGCAATCAAGAAGGCACCTTGAGACGAGGATGTGAGAAAAAAGAAGAAATCGCAAGGACGAACCAACAAGGAGGGAAGATAAGGAAGACAGGAGACGTGCGGAGAGTCACGACTCCAGAAAAGAGTATGATGAGATGATGAGGAAACTAGAGAGGCTTGAGAGAGAAAAAGCAGGGATTAAGGTTCGGATGGAGCCAGAAGGAAGTTTGCAAATATCCTTGTTCTTTAAAGATAAGGAAGATAAGGAAGCTTTAAAGAGAACATACAGGCGAGGATATTTGCAACCACCCTGATTGGGGTGGCGATGGATTGGTTTACTCGAATCACGCCAGGATCGATCAAAACCTACAAGCAGTTAATGGCAATGTTCAAGGATCAATTCTCAAGCCAAGAAAGATTGGTTTTGGATCACTCCCACCTTTACGCCATGAAGCACGGGACCAATGAAAGTTTAAAGGACTTCATGAGACATTTCAACGCAGAACTGTTGAGGGTAGACAGCCCGAGTGGAGAGATGGTAATGAGTATACTCTTCCAAGCGACTAACAACATGATGTTTGGCAGCGACTTAATCAAACGCAAACCCACCACTATCGAAGAAATTAACAAGATAGTGCAGGGTGTGGTTTATTTGGAAGAAATGATGGCAACCAAATCGTCCAGCGTTGTGCCCCCAAAAGAGAATGAGCGTGGAAGGGAAAACCAACACCGCAACAACAACAACAACAACAACACCAACAATAACAACAACAGGAACAGGAACAACAAGTACCGGGACACATCTTTGAAGCTGTACACGCCTCTGAATGCTAATATCATGACAGTATTCGGGGAAGCAAAAAGAAAGGGGTGGCTGAAAGAGCCCAGACAGATGAAAGACTCGAAGTTAACGAGGTATTCGGCCCACTACTGCAAATACCACAATCAGAAAGGACACGACACCGAGCATTGCAAGGATCTCAAGGATGAGATTGAACGGTTACTAAAGGATGGCAAACTCGTGGAGTTTGTCAAAAAGATGAAAGAGCAGGACGATAACATGGACAGGGAAAGAACACCCTCACCCAGGAAGGACAAACAAAAGATGGTTGAGCAGCCGCAGTTGTTTGATTATCCTCAAATTGGGAATGGCAATATCAGGAAAGCCATGATAAACATGATATTGAGAGGCCCATGGGGGGCCGGATTCCACAAACACCCGGAAGAAAAATTCGAGGCTCATCTTCTCGGACAAATTCGTCAGCATGGCGAGTATCCTAAGAATCGTGGAAATGTCACATGAAGAGATCATCTTCTCCACCGTAGACCTACGAAAAGTGAGCGACGGGGCCGTTCAAACAGCAAACTTGGATTCCCCGTTGGTGATAACGGTGGATATAGCCAACTTTAGTGTTACGAAAATGCTGGTGGACCAAGGTAGCTCAGTTAACGTGTCGTTTAGCTCTACTTTGGACAAGATGGGACTGAATGGCGAGACATTGGAATCGGTGAGAACTTCACTTAGCGGTTTCGGAGGCACAGAGATTGTGCCTCGTGGAATGCTTGTGTTTCCTACCTCTTTAGGAACCGCGCCATAAAGGAGAACGCTATTGGCCAACTATGTAATTGTCGACATGCGCTTTGCGTACAACGTCATCTTCGGAAGGCTTGCAATAAATGCATTCCGAGCACTGCCGTCAACCTACAATCAAATGGTGAAACTTCCTACTCCTGCAGGTACAGGTGAAGTGATCGGAGATCACATTGAAGGATGGAAGTGCTATGCGAACTCGCTTCGGTCACGACCACAGTAGGAATAAGAGGCGGTAAGGCATTGGCCCCCATGCAGATGGACCACATTGACTAAGGAGCTCCGATTTAATTTTTTGCAAGTTTTTAGTACTCTGAATATTTTGAACAATAGTTATTCGTCCCCTCAGCCATGACGAGCTTGAGGGACAAACGTGTAATAACTTAAAACAAGAACACTGAAGACTTGAGCCCGAGGGCTACATTTGGAAACATAGTAGGTCGAGCTATTGAGTTAAGCTCCGCTCTACTCCCGTTATTTGAATTCGTCTCCAAGAGAGACACTTTTGGTCAAACTATCTAAAAACCACTTAAATTACGTAATCAATCTTAGGCAGGATATAACGTCGTCGAATACAACTAAAAAGGGGACGGAGACTCTTTCTAAAACGGCACGAGATACTACAACTCCCTAAATAATTAAAAAGGGATGAAGACTCTGTCTAAAACGGCACGAGATACTGCACCTCCCTAAATAACTAAACAGGAACGGAGACTCTGTCTAAAACAGCACGAGCTACCGCAACTCCCTAAATAACTAAAAAGGGACGGAGACTCTGTCTAAAACGGCACGAGATACTGCAGCTCCCTAAATAACTAAAAACGGACGGAGACTCTGTCTAAAACGGCACGAGATACCGCAACTCCCTAAATAACTAAAAAGGGATGGAGACTCTGTCTAAAATGATAGGAGATACCGCAACTCCCTAAATAACAAAAAAGACACAGAGACTCTGTCTAAAACGGCACGAGATACCGCAACTCCCTAAGTAACTAATAAGGGACGGAGACTCTGTCTAAAATGGCACGAGATACCGCCTAAAATGGCATGAGATACCGCAACTCCCTAAATAACTAAAAAGGGACAGAGACTGTCTAAAACGACACGAGATACTGGAAATCCCTAAACACCTAAGAGTAACGGAAACAGCAAATTAGAAATTGTTCAAACACATTTAAAGGCGACGCAGCGCCACAAAAACAGCGAATTAGAAATTGTTCATTACAGAGCAAAATAAATACGAACGCCCTTAGGCGTTAGCTTCAGCTTCATCCTAATCCTCGGAGAAAGGATAATTGGTAGGCATAGAAGGCGGCGGTGAGAGCCCGCGAAGTACAAGACTTTCTTCCTCGAGGAGCACAGCAAACTCATCCGGGGAAGTGGACTGAACATTCGCTGGGGAAGGCAGAACTTCTAGATCAGGCCCCAAGGTAAGATCCATCCAGTCTGGTTTGAACCCCCCGCTAACGTACTTCGTCTTGTAAAGCTGATGAACAGTCAGAACCTGAGCCTTACAGCCCTCGTGGGCACACCTCCGAGCACTAATCTCCTCAAAGGTTCTGCTCCGGAGAAACGCCTCAGCAATTTCCACCTTTTGCTGAGCGGACACCTATACAAATAAAAAGGAAAATTAATAAGGAAAATAAAAGAATACGGACATACAAAAGAAGTCAAATTCTTTACCTTGCTGAGGTCACGGGAATAGCCAATTCCCTAGGCACGTTTGGCTTTCTGTTTTTCAGTTGCCACCTTGTTTTCAAGCTTGGAAATTTGCTTTGCCAGGTCTCATTTGCTAGCAGAAAGGTTAGAAACTTGTGATCGAAGCTGATCAGTAGCCTCCCTCGCCTCTTTCGCCACATCCCTATTGGCATTGGCCCTTGCAGCGTAATCCTTGACCTTTTGTAAGGCCTTATCTTTCCTCTCAAGGGCAGACCTTAAGTCCTCCAAGTCTCTGCCATGGAACACCGTTGTGCACTGGGGCTGCCCATTCGTAGACGCCTCATGAGTGCAAATCAGGGCCGCAAACATGGCATCCACCATTCCGCCACCCTAAAAAATAATAACGAGCAATTAACATTTGCAAAACTAATCCTGCAACGCTATAATCGAGAGGGAACGTATAATACCGATGTCAACATATGAAGCGTATTCTGCTCCACAATTCTCTGCTCCTCTACAGACATTGGATGCGGTACGACAAGGTTGGGATATATCACCTTCAGGGCATCAATGGCCGCACTCTCAGAAAGTTCGTACCCACCTACGTGGGCACGTGGACCTTGACTAGGGCCCATTCCAGCATTCAGCTCTTCCATAGGGCAAGATCCACTTCTAGCTGTTGGAGTCGAGGTCCGCATAGCCGGGGGATAACGCCCCTAGTTTGAGAACGAGTCTGATTGACCCTTATCATTTTTGCCTGGGCAGTAGCCTCGGTATTATCACCTGGGCCACCCGCCATACTCTCTGAACCTCCCGCCTGGCTAAAATCAGTGGAAGGCAGGGTATCACGATTCCCTCTAAGAACGTCCTCAAAGAGGTTAGCTTGGGAATCAACTTGGACAGAAGTCGAAGGCTCGACATCGACTCTCTTTCCTTTGCTCTTCTTCTTCCTCAGAGGCAGAGACTCACGAGCGGTAGTTGTGTGGGAGCTTGCTTGCTCAGCAGCAAAGGCTTGATTCATGCGGGCATGTCAATCCATGATATAATTAACTGCAAGAATATCACACTAATTAGAATTGTCATAATATAAACACGAAATACAAGGTCCGCTCAAGACGCAAAATTATACCAAGTGTCATTCTTCCATTATACGAAACCGGGGACAAAACAACAAAAGACCAAACGCAATTTTTACCAATTTTTTAACGTCAAACTGGTGCTCGCACACCAAATTTGGAACAAAATTACAATCCCACGAGGTCGCGGCAATGCCATGAGGTATCGCAACCCTACTGCCGATAAACTAATCGCGATGATAAGTTTTAAACTCGACCTCATAACTCTCTTTGATATAAAAACAACACTTCTTCCAGTTCTTTCCATAACCAGTAGCCTCACCATTCAAAAATTTACGACGCATTTGCGCCTTCACGTGGTAAAACCCCTCATCCCTCCTAGCAACCTCGAAAACAGCCCAGAACTCATTGGAACTCTGAGGCTCGCGTAGTGCCTTCAACATGATTATGAAACCCATCAGGTGGCCATAAGAATTCGGCGTAAGTTTCCCTGGTACAAGGTCGATAGACCTCAGGAGCATCTTCATCTCCACCAAAATAGGGAATCGCAGCCCATTTAGAAGCTGGCCTACAAAAATTGTCAAATGCCCGGCAGCGGAGTATGCATGCGGTCATTTGGACTGGGAAGAACTATCTTATAACTAGTCGGTATATCGAATTTCTCGCGAAGCTGTTTGCAATTATGTTGCAGACGTGAGTCATACATATCATATGCCATCCTTGGCACCTCGGCATAATCATCGAACTCCCTATTGATGATTTTTGCATCCTCGTCGGCTTCAATAAAGGGCACAGTTATCCTCAAATGAGGACGATTGTGAATCATCATCTTCACTTTGAGACGCCACCCTTTCAACGTTAACACCGGGATTATTACCCGCAGGTGAACGGCAGAATCTTATTCAATTGGCTCGTTATCGTCTCATAGGGCTATATTCAAACCCGCGGGAGCACTGGAAGGGCCCACCACATATTCCTCGAACCAGATCTTGAGCCGCTACTCGACTCACTCCCAGAAGCTGACTCAGAAGTCACCACCGTGGTCGAGAAAGAACTGAAATAAAATAAAAAAGAAAAAAGCTAACTATGCACGAATACATCTCACAAGAAAAAGCTAACTATGCAAGAAAAAAGCTAACTATGACTACTTACTAAGCGATTATAAGTAAACACCTCACAATCAAGAACATAACAAATTACCTTGATTGAATATGCAAGAGCAACAACGGTTGTTCGAACGATTTTCTTGAAGAAAGAAAACAAAGAAAGCAATGTTAAAATTGCAGGGCAAAAAACTATATATTATGCTAAAAAAATTCCTTAGGCATTAGATCGAACGCTTCACGTTCGATGCACCAAGCATCGAACAGAAGGTGTTCGATAGAGCCTACATCGAACAGTGATTGTTCGATGTTACTTACATGCGTGCGTAAGTAGGCCAGAAGAGAATGAGCTTCGCACAAACCCTCTCCCCCTTATATAGGTGGCAAAAACCCCACCAGGCCCATTGAGACAGCGCCTCGAATCGCCACGATTCGACACACAATGCAGCATCAAATGACGCTGGTTCAATTTATGATTCAGGCAAAAAACTTGAGCATCGAAATGTCGCCGTTCAATGCACTTGCACATCGAACACAGTCGATTCGATGAGCAACTTTAACATTGACAAGGAAACTTACGAACTAATATAATGGGATCCGCTCATAATAAACTTATTGAAATTGTGGATCGAGTTGATACGTTGTTGTTGTTAGCTTAACACTGGAGAGTTAACAACAGATTTCTACGTTGTTAACTCAGCGATGTTACTTTAACATCAGACCAGAATAATAGTGCAGCGGAATAAACAAACACCAAGTTTAAGAAGTGAATATTGAATTATATTAACTTCCGAGCCTTAGGCAAAATAACCCGTAAAGGTTTTAACAAAGGTCGTTCTCTCAATTCTCAAGCTCCTCACTCTTAAATTGATTGAACTAAGCAAAGCACACAAGAATTGCTTCGTATGTCTCTAACAGCTCCTCACTCTTAGATCTATCCTAACAATTCACAAACTTTGCTAAAGCAAGACAACACTCAACAACTGTAAATTAATCTCTCTGATTGATTGGCTCTTGTCTCGTGTTTGTCTTGATGTACTACACACCTATATATAGGTTCTTGGACTTCGACTTCAAGGTGTGTTGTACACGGTTGGTAATTCTCCTAGTTTCCTTCTTGAACTCTTCTTCTTTGTTCTCGCAGTCCTTCTTGAATAATAGTTCCTTCGTTAGTGATCTAACTAGGGAAAGACTCCTTCTTCAAATCAGGACTGATCTTGGAAAGCATTCCTAGTTCCACTCGAACTCTTCTTTCCTTGTAGAGTGGTTTGCGTAATTAAGGAAACTTTCCTTCTTGTAAACTTGAGCGTACAACCTATGACAAGTTTGTTTCCTGAATAATAATCAAAGACAATTCCAACTGTGGAACTCAGTTAGTTAAGTGAATAAGGCAAAACAATAATAAAGAATATAATCAAGATTGTAAATCGGATTCTGCTCCAGCAATGTTATTCTAACATTGACTTCTCAATGTTAAACTAACATTGACAGAATACCTGCACTTTCAATGTTAAACTAACATCGACCGAATACCTGCACTTTCAATCTCCCCTTTTTTGCCTTAATCACAAAACCTAAGAACCTGTTCTAACCAGATCAAATTATTCAAACAAACTTTACAATCAGATCACAATGGAAAATAAGTACGCTCCCCCTGAAAATCAGAAGGGACCATCTCAATGTTATTCTAACATTGATACTTTCAATGTTGTCATAACATTTGTCTGTCTTTGTCAATGTTAGCTTAACATCGAAACCAGATAGATGTTCTAACATTGAACATCTCAATGTTATTTTAACATCAGAGAACAGTTAACACCTGCAAAACAGAGTTAGTACTTTGTGTCCAAAGTTCAATGATCATAAGCAGAAGTAGTAAGCAACAAGATAGAAATGTCCTTAATTACAGACCATACTAAGTAGCAAGGAACATACTCCTTGATGAAAACCGAAAACAAACAAAGAAAATAATTGTTCATGCTGACAGAAACATAACAGAACTCGGATTTTTTTTGAAATTTGATCATTCTTCCCCTTTTTGTGAGGAAGGCATATCCCTCAAATGCTTCATGAGGCTGTCTATCTCTTGCAGCCTTACTTGCTTGTCTGCTATCTCTCTCTGGGTATCCTTGTACTCTCTTTCCAGCCACACCAGGGTTTCCTCCACAAAGGCATCAGCAATGACAGAACAACTGTCACCACTAGCCACAGGGACTGAAGAAGCAGCAAACTTGTGAGTCTTCTTCTTCTTCTTCTTCCTGCTTGGACCAGCTCCATCATTGGGATTCCATGGCAGATCCTGAATCCTGATCTGAGTGAAGTAGCTCCTGGTGATGATCATCTTGGCCTTGTTCTTGATCCAGCCTTCTGTCTTCTTTGTCTTGAAGCCTTGCTTCACAAGAATGCTGGATATCAGAGAGGGATATGGAATGATTCCCTTTGCCTTGGTTATGACTTCCCTCATGTGCCTCAGAACCTTCTCCTCTATGTTCACACTCAGCCCATTCTTTAGTTTGTACACCAGCCTTGCAGATTCTTTTGTCATAACAGTGGTGTTTGAAGAGGGCGGCCAGTTGTAGGTGGAGAGCTTGTGAAGTACAGCACTTAAGGAGGTCAGCTTTGTAGTTGGAAAACTGTCATTCCATTTCCTTGTCCGTCCACCAGTGAGGTCAGTGATCACCTCATCCATGCTAGGATCCTCAGTCTCCTTAGGGTCAGGCAGTCCCCAAGCCTCATTGATCACAGAGGGACTAATGTCATAGACATTCATCCTGACCCGAGCTTTGCCAAACTTGGAAGAGTCCTGGTGGCACACCCATTGAGAGAGGTTCATGTAGAACTCTCTGATCACATCAGGGACATATGATGACTGGTTCATCACAGAGCCCAACACCCCTCTAGCTTCAAGCAGCTCAAACAACCTATTTTCTTTGAACATTTCCTCATCAATGTTCCTCTCAGTGTGAATCACCCTGGCTTGATAAGCCTCCCACAGCTCTTCTGCCTCAGCAGACACATAAAAGCCAGAATAAGGCTTCTTGGGATACTTCTCCTCAAAAAGATCAAAGTATTCATGTGATGTTGGAGTAACATCAGCAAGGTCATCACCTACATGTAGGCCTTCCTCCTCAACTTCCTCCTCAACTTCCTCCTCTTTTTCTTCTTCTGACTCAGACTCAAAAGCTTCAACCATCACCTGCTTTCCCTTTCTTTTCTTAGCAGCAGTAGCAAAGTCAGTGAGAGTCAGGCTCTCTTCTTCTCTCTCAACCTCTTCAGGTTGACTGTCATCCTCTTCACCATCATCTTGGTTACCCTCAGTAGTAACCTCATCAGCCACAGTCTCCTCAACCTGATCATCCTTCTCAAGAAGAGTCTTCATCTCATCAGCAGTATCCTGCTCAGCCACTTCCTCAGCAACCACAGGTTCATCCCCAGCATTACCCTCAGGAACCTCATGCACCACATCAGACTCACCCACAACAACACCCGGGGCCTCGTTCTCCCCCTCAATACCAACAACAGTAGTATCAGGTATATCCAGAGTAGGGTTAGCCATCATTACCTCGTTTTCAGGGTTGGTGGGAGTGGAGGTTTGCTCATAAGTTTTTTGTGTTGAATCAACATCACCCTTCGCTACTTTCTTGCCCTTACGCCGTTGATAAGTGGATTTCCTCTTTGGTGTAGCAGTGGTAATGGCTTCAGCAGTTGCACTTCTGGTCCTGCAGCGTCTAGGTTGCTCCATCTGTTCGACAACAGCTACAAGAGTGTCAATGGAAGACTTGCGTGCCATTGTTAGAGTGAATTTAGAGAAGAAAAATTGAAACTTGATTTTGCAGAGAGAGATTTTTTTACAAAGATTTTGAGCGCGTACACAGTAGAAGGAGATTAGGGCAAATTATACAATTATCAGCTGAAGAGTAGAGATAGTGGTGTTGTAACATGTTACCAACATAATCGGACCACTGTCACACAATCATACCCATGTTCACCTTACCACGTGTCAGTGTTGGATTAACACGTAACCAGAGCGGTCTTCAAACCTGAAAACTTATAAGTTACAATGTTTCAATGTTGGACTAACATTGGTAAGTTAACATCAGGGAGGAAATTGTAGGTGTAGGGCTTCATCCAAGGCAGCATCATGTGAGAGCGTGAGATATTCCTGTAAACTAATCTGAACCCTCACCCAAGTACATAGGTACCAAGACATAGATTAAGATCATCAGTATGAGTAAGTAACACATGAAACAGAAAAACATAGAGTGGATATACATATCTAGGGAAAAGATGTTCCCATAGCATAGAAGATCACAAAACATAGTGTTTTACCTGCAGTGAGTCACCCACAAAGTATGCCTCAACACATGATTCCTAGGATTACTACTCCCCCTAAGCCCAAACCGACACAAGGAAAAAGTAAATGCAGAACTAGAAGAATGCAACCATGTTAGATCAACATTGGGAGATGGTAACCACGTACATACAACTTTACTGACTGGAATCAGGACAAATCACTTTTTCTTTATTTGTGAACTCTGTTGAACAAAATCTAATGAATGTAAAGGACAGTTTCATCACTGAATGTGGGCAGCACAAGACCCCACACACCCCAGCAACTTAACCATCAGCAACAGATTAGGCAAGTACAAAGGAACTGAATGAAGACAATACATTTATCATATACTTCTCCACCCCAAGTCCTCATGCATACTTGTTTTCCAACCTGTATACAAGCGAAATACCAAGTAAACAATGTTACTGAATGCAAGCAGTCGGAACTTCAAAACACCCCAGTAGTAAGGACCACTATCATGCATAACCTTGGCCATAGACAAAACACAAAAATAAGCACAACTGAATGACAATGAAGCTTTCAATATCATGTACCCCAGCTTCTCTTCATGCTTTGTCTAACCTAACATGGATAAGTCACAACTGAGTAACATCAGAGTAGTGA
The DNA here is from genome assembly GCA_948329865.1 of Linaria vulgaris. Taxonomy (NCBI): domain Eukaryota; kingdom Viridiplantae; phylum Streptophyta; class Magnoliopsida; order Lamiales; family Plantaginaceae; genus Linaria; species Linaria vulgaris. The sequence goes on along the minus strand of OX415250.1, from coordinate 17,616,339 downwards.
GCTCTGTGTACCCCAGCTTCTCCCAAATGTTAGGCTAACATTCACAGACTAACAACAGAGTTCTTAACATTTCAAACCTTTTAATATGTACCTGTCCACCAGTCAACTCAGCTATTCATAGAGTTTAACCACACAGCCCAACAGAATCTCTAACAAGGATGTAATATGCAAGAAGAAAAAATGCAGAAATGAAACAAATAGAATTACAGATACACCACAACCAATAACCAGTGCTAGACAGTGGTGTTATGTCAACACTGGTGAATTAACATCCCTAGACGATGCACATGCCAAGAGAATTCCTCAAACTGAAGAACCTCTTAGAATCTAAGGGTTTAGTGAACATATCAGCAAGCTGATTGTTGGTTTCAATGTGTTCAATATCAATGAACTTATCTTCTACCATGTTTCTCAGAAAGTGATGTCTTATGTCAATATGTTTAGTTCTGGAGTGTTGCACAGGATTCCTAGAAATGCTTATAGCGCTAAGATTATCACAAAACATAAGTAAGGTATCACTGTCTAACCCATAATCCAGTACCATGTGTTTAAGCCATACTAACTGAGTGACACAACTGCATGCTGCTATGTATTCAGATTCAGCAGTGGAGAGTGACACACAGTTTTGCTTTCTACTGTACCATGAGACCAAGTTGTTTCCCAGATAAAAACATCCTCCACTTGTAGACTTCCTGTCATCAGTGTCACCTGCCCAGTCTGAGTCACTGAACCCTACAAGATTGGTGTTAGTGTCATAGGAATACCATATACCAAGGGCCAAGGTGCCAGAAATGTATCTAAGAATTCTCTTCACAGCAATCAGATGAGACTGCTTTGGACATGCCTGGTACCTAGCACAAACACAAACAGAGAACATTATATCAGGCCTTGAAGCAGACAAGTAGAGTAAGCTTCCTATCATCGAACGGTACAATGTTGGATCAACATTGGCACCATTAACACCCCTGGATATCTTCACAGATGAAGACATGGGAGTCTTGCAAGGCTTTGAATCTGCCAATTCAAACCTTTTCACCAAATTCCTTGCATACTTTTCCTGACTTAGGAAAATCCCATTACCTGTTTGTTTTACTTGAAGACCAAGAAAGAAAGTTAATTCTCCCATCATACTCATCTCAAACTGCCCTGTCATTGATTCAACAAATTTTTCTAGAATAGAATTGTTAGTTGAGCCAAAAACAATATCATCTACATATATTTGAGCTACACAGACATGAGAATCTTTCTTCAAGACAAACAGTGTTCCATCTCCATCACCTCTAACAAAACCAAGACTTAAAAAGAATTTTGTAAGCCTTTCATACCATGCTCTAGGTGCTTGTTTAAGACCATACAGTGCCTTTTCAAGCTTGTACACATGGTTTGGATACTTAGGATCTGTGAATCCCTTTGGCTGTTCAACATATACTTCCTTATCAATCAGCCCATTCAGAAATGCACCCTTTACATCCATTTGGTATAGTTTTATCTTAAGACTGCATGCTATAACTATAAGTAACCTAATAGATTCAATCCTAGCAACTGGAGCAAATGTCTCATCAAAATCTACACCTTCAACCTGTGTGTACCCCTGAGCAACTAGTCTAGCTTTGTTCCTAACTATGACCCCTTCCTCATTACTCTTGTTCTTAAATATCCACTTAGTCCCTATTACATTAACATTAGGTGGTCTAGGTACAAGTATCCAGACATTGTTCTTAGTAAACTGTAATAGTTCATCCTGCATGGTATTAATCCAGAAGTTATCAAGAAGAGCTTCATTCACATTCTTAGGTTCTATGGTGGAGACAAAACAAGAGGCATTATCAACAGTACAAGTGAAGTTCATACAGACACACAGTTTTACCATATCTCTATAGTCAAGTCTTTCTCTGTTGCGTGTCCTTACCCGTTCAGTGAGTTCACCTATTACCTGGGATGCTGGATGGTCTTTCTGAATCCTAGCTGGGGGTCTCTTCTAGGTTCAGAGGCGCCTTCATGTTCTGAGTCAGAATCCTCTGATGTTAGTCTAACATCTGATCTTGCTGGTGTTAGTCTAACATCGTTCCCTGACTCTTGTTCAGTGTTTCCAGCTTCCAGTTCCAATGTTGGAGTAACATTGTCACGAGTAACATCCTCAGTTTCCCCTGTTGGTTCAACATTGGGACATGAGATGTCACCAGTACCTGTATCAAGAGTGAAATCATCAAACACAACATTCACTGATTCTTGAATTGTCTTCAATCTAAGATTGTACACTCTAAAGGAAGTACTATTGGCTGAGTATCCTACAAAGATGCATTTTTCACTTTTAGAATCAAATTTACTCAGGTAATCCCTGTCATTAAGTAGATAACAGTCACATCCAAATTCATGAAAATATGCAACATTTGGTTTTACGCCCTTCAAGAGTTCATATGGAGTCATGTTAGTTTCAGGTCTAAGATACACCTTGTTACTAATATGACAAGCAGTATTCAAGGCTTCAGCCCAGAGTCTTTTGGATAAGTCTTTAGCATTGAGCATAACTCTGGCCATCTCTTGAAGAGTCGTGTTCTTTCTCTCAGCAATCCCATTCTGCTGAGGAGTCTTAGGAGATGAGAATTCATGGAAAATACCTTTAGCATTGCAGTAGTTATCAAAACTAGCATTTTCAAATTCTTTACCATGATCAGACCTAATCTTAGTCACAGTGGAGCCATACAAGTTTTTAATACTAGCACAAAGAATTTTGAACTGATCAAAAGCTTCTGATTTTTCTTTCAGAAATTTTACCCAAGTGTATCTAGAAAAGTCATCTACAATCACAAAGGCATATCTCTTCCCACTGAGACTACTTACCTCAATTGGACCCATTAAGTCCATGTGCAGCAATTCAAAACACCTACTAGATCTAGGGTTAGCATTCAGTACCTATGGGGGTGTATTGAACTGCTCTGGTTTGCTTACCCTTGAGGCAATCACCACACACAAGCTTACCTGAACAAGACAGCTTTGGTAAGCCTCTTACAGCATCAACTTTCTGTAATTTCTCAAGGTTTCTGTAGTGAACATGTCCAAGTTTCCTATGCCATATAGAAGCCTCATCTATCTTGGCATGGAAACATTCTGCTTTCTCCTGGGCTAGGTAGCAGTTATCTTTGGATCTAGTACCTGTCATCACGAGAACATTGTCACTATCATAAACATCACAAGATATCTTATCAAATGTAACCAGTAAGTCATCATCACACAGCTGACTGATACTGATTAGATTAGCCTTTAACCCATCTACCAACAACACATTCTTCAAGGGAGGGAATCCATCAACATCCAGTGTCCCCTTGCCAATGATTTTTCCTTTGGTGCCTCCTCCATATGTCACTATTCCAGCACTCAAAGGTACCATTTGCTTAAGATTCTCTTTGTTGTCTGTCATGTGTCTTGAGCATCCACTATCGAAGTACCATTTACCTGAAAGGTTAGAGTACACAGCAGAGAAAATAACATTGCATACAACTTTAATCTTAGGGGATTTAGCCTTTTCTATCCAAGTCCTACTTTTCTGTCCTACACCTAATGTTAGCCTAACATCAGAACCTGTTGTAGAATTAACATTGGACGCAGAGGCTGTTTTCTTACCACATTCTTTTATAAATTTTCTACATAATGGTTTAATGTGGCCTGGTTGAAAACAGTACTGGCAGATAAAGGTAGGCTTACTTTTTACAGTGTTAATGGTTCATGTACTCACATTATCAGATTCTTTAACAAAGCTTGTAGTTAGATAGGCAGAATTAACATTTGAAGAGGAAGGTTTCTCAACAAATCCCAGACCACATGTACCTGAGTTACTCATGTTCAGTACCTCATCAAGTTTAGAAGTACCTCCATTCCATTTGGCTATGATCTGTGAATCATTTTTGAGTTTCTCCTTTACCTCTTTCAACTCAGCTTCAGCTTTGTCAAGATCTCTTTCATAGAGTTTCAACATGTTCTTTAAACATTCAATGTCATGCTTCTGTGCTTCGTTTTTCTTCATGAGTCTGACATTCTCTCTCTCAAGTCTGAGAAAGGTTGTATGTAGGTCATCAAGAATTTCCTCCTGGGACATCTAATCTTCATTGAAGTACTCTTCTTCAAGATCAACTGAGCCATGAAAACAACCAAAGTTAGTATCATCACAATTAGAGAGTGTGTCATTGTTAACTTGTGTCTCATAGCTGTTCCAGTCTCCAAAAAAGATCCCCTGCTTTGCTGTTGGTTCTCTAATGTTAGAGTAACATTTAGATTCTTGGCAGTTTCTGGAGTCTTCTCCTGACCAGATGATCCGAGTGCAGAGCGCAGCAGTGTTGATTTCCTCTGATTGTTCATCAGCACTTGTTCCAGATTCGAAGTCAGCTTCATTAAAGTCATCTACACAAACCCAATGAGAATTCCCTCTTGTTCTGAGGGTGTTAGCACATTCATGTTTAAAGTGACCATACCCCTTACATTCATAACACTGGACATCTTTCAATTTCTCAGCATCTTGAGGCGTGCTCTTAGATGTCATGTATTTTACAAACTTTGGGGGCAGTTTCTTATAACCAAGAGCAGCATTACTGGGTTGTTTTTCTTTATTTTTATCTTTGTAACCCAATTTACTAAACTTCCTAGTAATGTTACCATAGTTAGAAGAGATCAACTCATATTCATCCTCATCACTCCCTGTAGAATCTGAGCTAGTACCTAGTAAGGCTAAAGCAAGTTGTTTACTGGACTTTCCTAGGAATTCTAGTTCAAATTCTTTTAGAGTGTTCATTAATGTTTGAAAGTCCATGTTGGCAAGATCTCTAGACTCATTCATAGCAATTCTTTTGACAGTAAACTTAGAAGATAATGTTCTAAAAGCTTTATAGACCATGGTTTGATTAAGGATGATAAAACCTAAGTTTTGGCACTGATTAGCAATATCTAAAAGTTTCTCAAAATAACTATCAATGCTTTCATCCTCACCCATCTCTATCTTCTCAAAGTCCCTCAAAAGTTTTCTATATTTAGAGTCCCTCACAGCCACATCACCCTCACAATGTAATTCAAGAATTTCCCATGCAGCTTTAGCAGTAGAACAAGTTTGAATAAGTTTGAACATATAATTACCTACCCAGCTAAAAATAGCATTGAGGGCCTTTTCATTGAAGTTGTAGAGAGCAATTTCGTTGGCTATCCATTGTCCCCTTGGCTTAGGTACCAGATCAGCATCTCCATCTCTTGACAAGTAGGGGATGGTGTAGCCTTCTAGTACTGCGTCCCAAGCTCTTAGGTCGATGGATTTGATGTGGACTCTGAGCCTGATCTTCCAGTAGGCATAGTTGTTGGGACCCTCTAATACAGGCAACCTGCTGGTATTGAGGTTGGAGTTGTCCATCTTGTCGTATTAACGCCAAACACCGGTGAAGTTGGTGCTTGGCTCTGATACCAATTGAAATTGTGGATCGGGTTGATACGTTGTTGTTGTTAGCTTAACACTGGAGAGTTAACAACAGATTTGTACGTTGTTAACTCAGCGATGTTACTTTAACAACAGACCAGAATAATAGTGCAGTAGAATAAACAAACACCAAGTTTAAGAAGTGAATGTAGAATTATATTAACTTCCGAGCCTTAGGCAAAATAACCCGTAAAGGTTTTAACAAAGGTCGTTCTCTCAATTCTCAAGCTCCTCACTCTTAAATTGATTGAACTAAGCAAATCACACAAGAATTGCTTCGTATGTCGCTAACACCTCCTCACTCTTAGATCTATCCTAACAATTCACAAACTTTACTAAAGCAAGACAACACTCAACAACTATAAATTAATCTCTCGGATTGATTGGCTCTTGTCTCGTGTTTGTCTTGATGTACTTCACACCTATATATAGGTTCTTGGACTTCGACTTTAAGGTGTGTTGTACACGGTTGGTAATTCTCCTAGTTTCCTTCTTGAACTCTTCTGAATAATAGTTCCTTCGTTAGTGATCTAACTAGGGAAAGACTCCTTCTTCAAATCAGGACTGATCTTGGAAATCATTCCTAGTTCCACTCGAACTCTTCTTTCCTTGTAGAGTGGTTTGCGTAATTAAGGAAACTTTCCTTCTTGGAAACTTGAGCGTACAACCTATGACAAGTTTGTTTCCTGAATAATAATCAAAGACAATTACAACTGTGGAACTCAGTTAGTTAAGTGAATAAGGCAAAACAATAATAAAGAATATAATCAAGATTGTAAATCGAATTTTGCTCCAGCAATGTTATTCTAACATTGACTTCTCAATGTTAAACTAACATTGACAGAATACCTGCACTTTCAATGTTAAACTAACATCGACCGAACACCTGCACTTTCACTTATGATTAAAAATATCTCAAACCAGTACAAAAAAACCTACCAAGGTCGCACAAATTTGACGACCTCCAAATCGAGGGCATGATTTTAAACGAAAAACGAAAAGAATTTTGGAGTTTGGAACCCGATCTCTCTTCGAGACCGCCTCCCAATCGGGGGCATGATTTTCAAAATACAAAAACAACGGTCGACAAATCACGGACATATTTCATAAGTTTGGAAGCCGCTCTCTGATCGACACCGTCTCCCAAACTGGGGGGGACTATGTGATGGGGATATTTTAGGATTGGCCCAATATCATATATTGGGCAGGCCCAGCAAAACCAGCCCGCTAAATAGTACATCGAACGGGCACTGTTTGACATTAAACGCGCATCGAACACCACCCATTCGATGCGGAATGAGCATCGAACCGCTACGGTTTGATGCACTTTCCCCAACTACCAATGGGGCCCGTAGGATGGGTGTTATAAATACCCCATCCCCTCACTTTCTTGGGAGACATTCAAAACTCGTTCGAACCTAACCAACATCGAACTCTGAGCATTCGACACATCCTTAGATCGAACTCAGAACATTCGACACGGAAGCATATCGAAGACACATCATTCAACACTCAACACTATATCGAACCAGGCTCATTCGACACGCACACTACATCGAATCAAGCCTGTTCGACTTACATCAATTCGACACGGGATCACTATAGTACCATTAGTATCGAACAACCTAGGTTCGATACGTCAGCATAGAACGCCACTCGTTCGACACAGAACTTAGACTAGTAATCTATTTGTAATATCTGGTAAGCTTGTATTAGGTGTTCCGGACCAAGCTAGTCCGATTATCTATTGATTAGCATTATTTTGGCTATTTGTATTTTAATTATATCCTTTTACGGTGTTTTATTACCTGGACGAAATAAGACCAAAATAAGTCTCCCGCGACAAATTTTTATCTTTTACAATCGAATTTTTACTTTCTAGCATCATGAATGAGTTTTTTCGTTTGCTATTTGTCATAGTTAGGGGTGTGCGTGTGGCCACTACCCGCAGGTATGGGTACCGCATGCGGGTACCCGCAGCGACAGGTAGAGACAAAAGCTACTCGCCCCTGCCAGATATTTGGAGGGTACCCACCCTCACGGGTACCCGTCTCAAGCAGGTACCCACGTTGGCGGGTACGGGTAGTCATACCAGCAACCAAAAAAACCTACATTTTTCAGATTTTTTAGCTTTTATGTTTCAATTTGAACCTTTTATCGGCATCAGCAACATTCAATCAACATATTATGACATTAATAGCAACAATATCATTAATTTCAAACCCAAAATCAACCTCTAAATAATAAAAGTTGTTGTGCCTTAGAATAAGAAAAAAAAACTTCAAAACTTACACAGCTCCCTTAGAATAAAAAAAAAAGATTTTGTTTTTAAAACTTACATAGTTACATACGCTCTGCCCGTTTTCTCCCTTATAAGTTATAATAGGGAAAAAATTGTAACTTACACACCTGAAAGTCCACACATTCACATTCCTTATAACAAAACCATATCTATTTTTTAACTTACAAGCCTAACTCGCACTTCAGCTTTTTTTTTCCTAATTTTCTAGCGAGTACCCGCGGGTACCCACGAGTACCCGAAATTGAACCCACCCATGTCCCGCCACTAGATGGAACGGGGGTGGGTACCCGTCCGTCGCGGTGGGGCTGCGTGACGGGTTAACCCGTTAGTCATGGGTAGTGGCAGGACGGGGCCGGTATCCGCTACCCGTCACCCTTTTGCACCCCCAGTCATAACTATTTTTGAGCATTCTTGTAGTGACTGTTTATCATGAAACATAATTTTAATTTACATGCAAAAGGGCTGAAAACATAACAACTTACGGTAACTACCTAAAATTGCTCTATTTTTGTGTGCTCACTCGTGAAATGGGGTTATGAAAATAAGTTGAAGTCTGATAAATTGGAGTGTCTCTAAAATAAATTTGTTTAATCGAGAAAATTATATTTGTCAATATTGTGCCAAAATAATGGAGTGCACTTACTCTTCTTAACATTTTCATTTTAATTTAGACATTTAGTTATGTACACTCATATATATTATACTTATGCTCAAAATTTCCATCTCGAGCCAAAATTGTGCGGTGGAAAATTATTATGTACATACATTGTGTTAGCGTACAACCAAGTGATGAAATCAAAATAATTTTTTAAAGATTGGGATAACCGCTACATAACCTCATTTTCATTTTGTGTTTTGATATAAATAACCTCATGATTACATGACATCACATCATCGTGCCATAACTGCACTTAATAATTGCTCAGTGCGGTGACTCTGTCCCACATATACCACATAATACATAATTTATGTAGATACCAGTAGATTCTTACCAAATTTGATAAATAAGTATATCACTACAACAACAAAAAAATAGCATTTTTGACGACACGACCCCATCGGAAGATGTATTTTCCGACAGGTCGTGCCGTCGAAAAATGCCGACGAAAAAGGTCTCGCCGGAAAAGGTCATTTTAGACGACACTATACCATCGGAAATGACAATTTTTTGTAAAACAAATCTATAAATATTCTTTGATTCGATTTTTAATAATAATATTTATGTTATTTCCGACAGCACTTTTAATATTATTGCCGACGGCAAGGAGCCGTCGAAAATAATATTCATAAATTTTAAAAAGAATTGTGGTACAATTTTGTCTGAATTTTTATTATAAACTGTGTTATTTTTTCAAGATACCAATTTCGTGCAGAAATAAAAAAAAATTATTTATATATAATTTCCCATTTTTGTACGAAATTACAAAACCTTAATTTGCTTAATAAATAAAATATAAAATTGGATTATTATAGAATTTATAATGAGAAAACATAAAAATAGATGAAAAATATAAATTCATTTGTAAAATATAAACTATGAATTTCGTGTTATGACAAAAATATTATTATATGTCAAATTGAGAAGAATATAAACATAAAAAAGAACAAAAGATGATGAAGAATAAAGAGAAATCTTAATTTTGTAAGTAATATTTTAAAAAATATTTGAAGAGAGAAGTAGTAGAGGAAATATAGAGAGAAGTGTTTGTGTGTGAATGAATTATTTTTAGGTGTAAAAGATGGGAGTATTTATAGATTTTGAGTGGGGTTTGTCCCACGTCACTGTCCGAGTGAAAAGTAGCACATGGAAGGGTCATTTTCGATAACCCTACATTCGAAATATATTTTCTGACTTTTTTGCTTTCTGTTTCGCTTTATCCTTACCTTTATTTGTAATACGTTAACTATTTCCATCGTGCATAAATGAAAAGGATGAGTTTTGCAAAAAATAATATTATAGAAGCTGAGAGAATTAAAATATTGAAAGTGGTAGATCGATGATGAAAATGAGAGGAGTGATGGGCTTTTTTATAATGGTCACTGTTTTTTCAAAAGGGACCTTTATTATTTTTTTTTAAATGGCATTTCTGACAGCAACGTCAGAAATGCCCTTCTCCGACAACAACATGCCGTCGTAAAATATTTTTAGCCATTTCCGATGGCTAATCCCGTCGGATGTTGTCGGAAAATGGCTCAATTGGTTGTAATATATTCTGTAATATTTCATTTTAGCACAACCGCGACTCGTTATCAAATCAATATTTTTTTATTTTATCAGGGGAAAAATTATGGAATGTATTTTTATTTTGGAGCGCAAAAATATGTCTCTCACGGTAATAACGGTCGTCCCACGCACATTAGCTATAAATTGCAATTAATAATCATATAGTTGATAGGATTTCTCCTTCGTATTATAGGGGGTCGGAACATGTGTCATTTTTTAGGAAAAATGAAGAATGGGATTGGGGATGATAACGCTTTGTGAAAAGGAGAGTTTTTCTCTTCAAAGGATGTTGATATTTACGAGGACTTATAAACTAGATTTAGGGAGGAACTTTAGATTTTGGAACTTTGGTTGTGTTTATTTCAGAATAAGCACTCTTCTTTATATAGGCAAAGGGAAAAAGCCCGAGTTTACAATGGCGGTGGGACATAATGACCACATTATTAATTATAAGCATATTCGTGGACAATGGCGTGTCCAGGATAAGACCTAATTGGATAGACATGTTATGTCATCCCAGGCTCGTAATACGAAGCCATTCCAACGAAGACGACGAGGTCGTTTAGATATCGTTCCTCTGAGGGTAACAAGGTCTTTTTGAAGTAGAATGACATCATGTCGGGTGCAGGGCTTTATACTCCAATGATGGTAGGATGACGCCAGGGCCTCGTATATCTCGGTATTATCACGAGTCCCCCAATTCTGCTCGTATGAGGGAAATACAAGGGAAATTCAGAATGGCAAATCGTACAAGCTATCTTCTTTCCTTTTTGATCGTTGGAGTAGCATTTATTATTCTGTCGGTTTAGTGACTGTTGGGGGTTCAAACGGTGCATCCCACGTGTCGATGCGACGGTCTTTTCGGGGGCGATCCTAACGGTACTTTGTCTGGTCTATATAAGGAGAATCGATTGTCATTTACTAGAACGTCATTCACATTTATTTTATTTTTCAATCTTCTTTAGAGATTTACTTGCGACTATTTTCACAAGCGTTTTTTTCTTTTTTGAGAATTACTTTTTCTTTTGTTGTACTCATGGCGGCGTCTTCTTCTCCTTCGGTTATCGTGCATGTTAGTGAGGAGAGCTTGATTTCTTCTCTTTCTCCTATGACGACAGGAACAGTGGATCATTTTGTTGAGGGTCAGTTCGGTTCTTCCACGAGGAAGAGGAAAGTCATTGAAGAGGCAAAGTCGAAGCACGTTATGGTGGATAATAAGGCCTACGTAACTTCCTGTTGAGGAGAATTAAACATGGATTCTAGGGTGGTGGAGGTACAAATTCCTCTCCCTGTCGAGCGTGCAAATAATCCCCCCAACGATTTTGTTACTATTTATGCGGCTCAAATTTGGGCGGGGTTGCGAGCGATGATGCCTCCCTTCTTTTGTGAAGTATTTCGAGCTTGCAGGGTGTCTCTGATCCAGGTGACCCCCAACGAGTATATTTGTTTGGCCAGCTTCGTGTTCGTATGCTTGATAAAGGGAGCAGAGTGTACAGTGGATCATTTCTTGGCTGTGTATGGGGTGAGCGTGTCACCCGCAGGTATTCCTTTCTATTACTTTATTCCTGGCCACGAAGAAGAAGAAGAAGTTACACACAGGAGGGGAGCTTCCCTTTAAGTGGAGTTGTAGAAGGGGTAGAGGGGGCTCTAAAGAAGAAGGCTCCCCTTTTATTTAATACCGACATATATTCGAGAACGCCATATAGTAGTCCTTGTAGTGATGGGGGTATTCCGGATGAACATATGTCAGCACTATTAGCAAATATCGCTCGTGAGGATGAAGTTTCTCTAATGGAAGGCCTAGACTCTAGAGTTACTTGTAGACTTACCTGTAAGAATGGAGGCCTTTGTTGTAGGCGAAACTGGTGAGCGCTTTTATATTTACGACCATGCAGAGTTCTCTTTTTCTAGCCCGTCTCTTCTTTCATTCATACGATGAACTTGTTGTGCGCAGATATCTGGGACTTTGAAGGAAGTATGGACTTCTTTTGCTAGATGGTCGAACGAGTTGCATATTTGGAGGCGCTGCTAAAGGTAAAGGATGATGAGCTAGTGGGAGAGGCGTTTAGAGGAGCTTACTCAAACAGTGAAGAGGGCCAAAGGGGAGAAATGGGAGATTTTGAACCAAGTAGCCCAATTGGAGGCAGAGGCTTGCCTTTGTCGGTCGTAAATAATTTAGGGAGGGCAACTAAAGCTGCAGAACATCGAGTCGAGGAGCTACAAGGGGAGTTAGCAAGATCTCAAAATAAGTCCAACGGCGTTGTAGCTCCCTTGGAGGCAGAGAATGAGACGATGCATCGAAACCTCGAGCGGGAGGCAAGAGAGGAGTTGCTTCGATGAGATCAGCACTTGATAGAGAATGTAAAGATGGACCGTGCTTCGGCTCGGGAAGATTACAAGGAGTCATCGTGACACTGTGCTTTCTTTCATAAGCACTTCTTAGGGCACATGGCGTATGACTTCTGGAATGTCGCGAGAAGGGTAAAGAGTTGGGACTTTATAAGGACGAGGCAAATTTGTCCGTACTTCATCTCAAGAGTTTATCTCTCCCTCTAACCACACAAACGTTGTTCTTCCGTTGGTGATGCCACATGGGTCAGTGTCGGATACATATCGGATACCGATACTCTCCGGATACTCTTCGGATACGTATCAGATACGTCACGTGGCATATCCTGCATTAAAAATAATGAAAAAAGACGGATACATGTATCGAATAAGCTGTGAATCTTATCCGATACGTATCATCAATTTATAAGAGTAGTGTGATAGTTTTCCTAAGCTAGAAAAGGCCCAACAAAAACCAAATTGCAATATATTTTCAGAAAATTAAATATAAAAAATTAAAACCCCCTATTTCAAACCAAAATATAAACAACACACAAAGCTTTGATATGTTTCATAATAGTATGTGACTAATGATTGTGCAAGTGATTAGATATAATATTATTGAATATTTTTATTTAAATTATATCCTTTATATAATTATTAATATGAAATATTTGACGTATCGCATACGTATCGTATCTTGTAAATTAATAAAAAAAATCGTATCCACGTATTTGTATCTGGCGGATACCAATACTCGTATCTGTATCCGTGCAACCTAGGTTTCAATATGGTTTTTGTCTTTTTATAGGATTTTGGTGAGATAATGCAAAACAATGCAAAAGAGCCTAAATTGGATATTTTGGAAACAGGGCTTCAAGACACAATATTACGATGAGGGGAATCCAAAAGAAGCTATTGATTCAAATGCAAGAAAACAAATTTACAAAAATAATCAGAGGTTGGTCCACATATCATTGGAAATCCATGGAAATCAGTGTTCCAACGCAACAAACATATCTTAATTCGACATCCAAAGAGGAAGTTATAGCCAAAATTGTGACCATGCGTAGAGCAGAAAACCAAATCATTTGGTTGGCCCGCGATTTGCGCGATTGGCTCATAATCATACCAAATTGCACCCAAAACAGAGAGTAGCACGCCAATAGCGTGACCACAACGTGATTGCGATACACACGCATGATCAAGCGCGCGATCAGACCCAAACTGCACGCCCTGGCCCAGAATCGTATAGAAACCCTAATTTCGACCCAGCTGTTATTTTTCCTATATAAAGACATTAGGGCTACGAAATTCAGCACCCACTCTTCATTATTCAACCACCATTCATTAGTCACAAGAGAAAACACAAAGAGGCAACAACAATCAGGAGAATTAAGACCGTGAGCAAGGATTCAAGTCAGAGAGCGAGTAGAAAGTAGCAAGGCGACATTGATTGGGAGTTTATCTTTCGTTTACTATTTCCTTACAATGATCTTTTCTATTTGTGATTTGGAACTTGAAATCATGAGTGTCTAATTTTTTATGTTTAGAGTTATGGTGTAATTCGATTGACGAACCTATGTGATTTCTTATGTTTTGATTAAGACCTTTTTGTTTATTTGTTTATTCGATATCTTGATCTCAATGCTTTTATGTATCTGGCTAATATATATGAATGATTAGAAGTTATGGTTGGTAGCTAACGCTGCCACATTGAATGTTCTATGGGATAGTTGAGCATGTGAGTGTATGGGCCCTCTAACATCATCCCATGTCTCCTTGTGGCATCGAAAGAAGCCATTAACATGTAGATCAAAAATATTAATTAAAAGTATGAGAATGAACATAGGGGAGATCCAATAAAACCAGACGCTTTAAGAATTCATCCACGATCTGAGTAGATTTAAGTAGTAATTAGATATAATATTAGTATAAATTAACTAATCGTCCCATTCAATTCAGTCAATTAGTTTAGTCTAGTTTACTATATTTTAATCTTTGTTTGTTTAGTTAATTTAGATAACTCAACCTACAATTTACAAATCTTATTACGTGACAAACTGAGAATAAAATAGAAGAAGCGATATTAATTCAATACATTCCTCGTGGGATTCGATACTTGTGACGTAATCTTACTTTCCATTTTATATAACTTGACTCGTATACTTACGAATGTGTGTAATTGATTATCAATTGCATGTGAAAATACGCATCAGGTTAGTTTTGGAAACGAGGAGTTTCCACAAACCGTCTCCAGGTCGCGAGACTCCTTCAATTAGTGGCGTCCTCGGAGATCGTTGTTCCCTTCAAATTCGTTACGGGACTAAGTTGTCCCTCAGTGCGGGGGCGTTCTATCGGAGCCGTGAGTCTCCTTTAGGGCCAGTGTAAGTGGGAAGATGAATTTAATAAGTTATGTTTACGAGTCTTCGTAATTAAAGACTTTCGAGGAAGATCCTCACATTGTGAATTGGAGAAAGAGACATTCGAAGGATGTAAATGAAGGGTCCCGTACCTTTTTTATCGTATCCTATTGAGAGAGGAGTGTTGGGTAAGGGCGTTTGTTTCTCTAGTCAAGGTAGTAATGGCATTGTCGGATGTATTACAACCTCTTAATGACCTGAGTGGTGGTTCGTTTTTATTTCAAACACCTATAGCCAACTTATGTCAGTGTCTTTTCGCCAAGTAGTGTGACGGTTTCTTTGACGCCAAAACGTTTTCTCTTCTTTTTGGCGGGAGCTTTTCTGGAGGGACTTTATAAATAGGGGCCTTTCGTCCCCTATCTTGGAATTTTTCTTAGTAGAGTCACTCCCACCTTTTCTTCCCTCTTTTCTTTTTTTAGAATTTTCATGGCTACTACGGGGTCTTTTTCTTTATCTTCTGCTTCTTCGGGTTCTTCGGATCTCGTGATAGATCTCACCACTTCAAGTTCATCTGACACTTCAAGGTCTTTGCCGGTTGGAGATTCATCGATTTCCTCTCGCTCATCTGATCAAAATGTAACTCAACTTTAACTCTGTAACTTAACTACAGCTTTCTCTCTCTAGAAATGATATCTCCTCTCTCTACACTTTATTTTTTTCGACACCGTCACAGTGTCGAGGCTTCATTCCTCAAGCCTCACCATCGTGGTTTTATTTTGGAGAAGATTTTATCAAGATCTTCATTTTCTTCAAGTTTGTATTCTTCGTTGTTTTCTCTCGGATCTCCTTGTTCCTTCAGTGGGTGTGATTTATTTTCACAAAATTGCATTGTGGAGGTCTAGAGCTTCGATTTGAACCGACTTTCATGCATTTTGGTGAACTTTTGCCAAAGGTCACGCTGGTGTGTTTTTCGCTTGGATTTGTTGCACAACGCATAGTTTCACTTGTTATTTAAAATATTTGAGCACAGCATTCGACTCAGGAGGCAAAATTGTAGGAGGTGTAAAAAATTCAGCAAATTCGGAGACGAAACATTTTTTTCTGTTGCGGTCAACGGTTGTTTTAGAGGTTTTTTGGCGGTCAAAAGACGGTCAACGGTGGTCGTCTTCTCCGGTGAGTTGGCTAACTAGTGGACCCCTCTTTGGTCGACACAAAATGAAAATTGGTGGGTGATTTGCTTGCTTCAAAATTATGGCGCAGGCTAGCACCTACGAGGGCGCCTTAAAGGCATGGGGCACCATGCTAGGTCCAGTCCGCGGCGTTCAAAGTTCCGGCCGAGGTCAAATCGACATATTTTTTTGCGCCAGTTTCAATTTTGAAATCTATTTCGTCATCGGATGCCTTCAACTTGGATCACAAACCTCAAAATCAGGGCAGTAAGTATTCTCCCCTATCCCTTGGTGAATTTCCTCAAATTTCATCAAACTTTGTTGGTAAAAGGAAGGATCTGCTTATGCCGATTGTTAAGGATAATGCGACCGCACATTCTAAGGTTAGTATTTCAAATGTTGCTCCGTCGAATCCTCGTCCTTTTCAGTTGCGTCAACCTTTGAAAAATGGTTCATTTGCACAAGTTGCTAATCCAGCTCGGAATTATGAACTTAATCGATAACTTGTGGATGATCCTTTGCTTGAGCCAAAAAAGTACCTTATTCTCAAAGGAAAGTCTATGATTTTATTTGATGAAAATGAGATTAAGGAACTTGATGATCGTTTGAAGCTGGTCCTAATTATTCATTTTCTGATTGTGAAATCGAAGTATATGTTTATGCATGAAATGATGAAAGGATTTTCTTCAAAGGAGATATATTCTCGGTCTAATTGGTCCTCGTCACGGCATACCCAAACTTGAGAAAGAAGAGGATAATACGAGACTTTGGATAAAAAAATCTTTAGATTTTCAAGGAGTTTCGGCCAAGGTTTTCAAATGGACTCCTATGTTCAAAATGGAGTTGGAACCGCCGATTGCACCGGTTTGAAATGGGTTGTCTAATCTGAACTTGCGATATTGTGAACGACAGTCGCTTATGTCCATTGCTCAATATGTTGGAAAACCTTTGTGGCTAGATGAAGGTGTAATTACTTTGGATCGGGTGCCTTGGGAAAAGATTTGACTTATAGTGCTTCAATGGATGATGTTTTCAAGGATGTGATTGATACTAGGGCTGAACATTCGAACTCGAAATATAAAAGACATCTTGGCAAGGATGCCACAACAGACGATGAGATAATTCAGGACTCCACTGATGAATGGGGTCCTAACTCGAACCCAGAGTACTCCAAAAAACATCGTATTGTTTTTCCAAGTCTCCGTGATAACACGAAAATTAATTATGGTGATGATGAAACAGAATATCCCCCGCTCGGGATATATAAGAACCCATCTCCGCCTTCAAAGTCTCCGGCTAAAGATAAGGTGCAAGTTACAAATGCAACTAAGAAAAAAGTTTAAAAGTCGGTTGAAAAAGGTGTTCATAACTTGCGAAGCCGTGACAGATCTTATACACGTCGTGGTTTCTTTTGATTATATGAAATGTCGGTATGTCTGTAATATGTTTATGTTTGATTTCAATGTTTCTTTTAATAGTGTAGTGTTATGCCATTTTTTTTGGCTCGTTTTCGTTACTCGGGTCAGTTGTTTAGACCCCTAGCTTTGTTTTTATATTCTCGGTCAGTTTGTTTGGTACTCCATCCTGACTGCTTTTGTATAGTACCATATATTATTATAATAGAACCTTTATTTCATCCTCCCGCTCATCTCCAAAAATGGTCATGATATCTGATGAAGAGGAGATGTCGTTGCATCGCCGGGTGCAAAGGGAGGCTTTATTTTCCTTGAATCGGGTAATCGTTGAAATATTAAGGGCCTTCCTACAGGGGGAAGATGATCACCCCATTTGTTCGGGGGCTAAATTTGCCTCGTTTGTTTTCGATCCTTATTCTATCGTGGGCCGGGGAGGGATAGGTTCTATGTCAAGTACTGTTACGTTGGAGAGTGTCCATGCATTGTTTGAGTAGGTAATGTTGAACACGGAAGAGTTTCATATACTGATTCCTTCGGGCGAGCAGAGGGCTACGACCCTCCTACTTACTTTCTTATCGTGTACCTAGAGCAGGTTGAAAGCGGGATGCGGTGGTTCTTTCAGCCTTGGGTGAGGGACTTGCTTCACTTTTTCACATATGTCCTAGCCAATTGACCCCTCAATCATTCACATGTTCAGTTGGGTTTATAGTGTGATGTTTTGTTTTGGGGACCGAATTTTCTTCGATTAATTTTGCCGCGGATTTTTTTCTCTTGCAGGTTCCATCTGACCCTCCCTTTTTCTCCTTCGTGCCTTTCGACCCAGCTCAAATCTTCTTGGAATTGGGACCGAGTGTCGGGACCTAGGCGATTGGAAGAGGGGATTCTTTTTCCTTAGCCTCTGTAAGGCATCTAGTTATGAATTGGGAGTGTGTACGCGATGGAGCATTGCTCATAATCATGCGCTTCTTGATGCTACTCGTAGGGCTGGGGAAGAATTGGTCAGGCGGGGTCTTTTTAGTGGGTTGTACGATGTACTCTTCATGTTGGAGGAACCGTACGTTCTTCTTCAAATGGGTTTGTTGCGGGACATTGAGGGTCCAAAATCAGGGGAGGTCCCTCCTTTTTGTTTCATTCATTCTGTAAGTTTCTGTCTGCTTCGTCTATATTGTTTTTGTTTTATACGTCGTTGGGCATCTTACCAATTTTTTTGAGAGGACGAAATGTACGTGCATGCTTTAGATCATTTTTTGAAGGAGTATACGACCAATCCTTTGCCCCTTGTGGAAGGCTTGACTACGCCGTTCTCTTTGATGCCATGAGCGTCCGAGGGCTCAAGGCCACGGGCTTCTCACCCTTCTGAGAGGCCTTTGGAGGCACCCGATCCTTGGGAGCATTCTTTTGACGAGGATTTGGAAGCTTTGGGTTTCCATCTGCGTGCGGAGCAGGCTCGAGCCACGCATAAAAGGAAGACTGGAGGTCCTGCTGGCTCGTGCTGTCAAATCTAACGAGTTGTTGCGCCAGTCTTTGGGCGAGCAGGATATGCAAAGGGTTCCTTTGCCGCGACAAGAAACCGTTGCTCGAGCCGCTAGTGAACTCCTCCTTATGGGGTACAATATTCGTAAGGACGTGTTTTCCCAAAGATTTGGTGATACCCTAAAATTAAATTAATTGCAAGCTTGCGGGCCTCTCTGGTCCACACATTTTTCTGTTGAATCTATATATATATTTTATTAATTAATGCGCGCGATTAGATGTTAATTGCAGATCTGAAGTCGCAATAATGTCGGTTTTCGAAAAATAATATCTGCTAACCTAAAATAATACACGAACAGTGACAACTCACCAATAACAAAAAGTTAAAAATGAGTCAAGTTAACAATATTTTTTGGAGTTATTTATTATGCGTGTTTCACTTCTTTGAGTAATGTATTCATTAGATAATTACATTATAAATCGCATCATTGTTTGATTTATTGTTTCTGTTGGATTTAGTTATCATAGTACGACCAGCAATACACTACAAGATTTAGGGGCTTTTCCCGACCGCAATCTCCCGACCGCCATTTGGTCGTGAGCATTCCCGACCGCGGAATAGTCGATACAAACATTCCCGACTGCAGCGTGGTTACGAAACGTTCCAGGACTATTCTCGACCGCGCTGTAGCCAGGAAAACATCTCCCGACTGCAGGGCGGTCGGGAGTGTATTGGGCCGGATATTATCAGCCCGAATTTTTGGCCCGGCTGGGCCGCGCAGCTGGGCCTTAGGGTCCCGACCGCACGGCAGTCGGGAGGAAGACAGACGATTTAGTCGTCTTCCTCCCCCTTTCTCTCCATTTTCTTTTCTCACCAAAAAAACCCTAACCGCCGCCTTACCGCTGCTGCGCCGCCCCTCTCTCGACCGCAGTTCGGTCGACTCCTTCCTCTCTCCCTAATCTCGACCGCGTTCCAGTCGTCCTTTCCCTCTCTCCTCCTCCAGCGCCGCCTCTCCACCTCCACTCTCTCTCTCTCCGCCACCACCGCGCTCCGCCTCTCCACCTCCAATCTCTCTCTCTCTCCGCCACCACCGCGCACCGCCCCTCTATCTCTCTCCGCGTCTCCACCGCCCCTCTCCACCACCGCGCACCGCCCCTCTCCTCCGCCTCTCCACCGCCCCTCTCCACCACCGCGCACCGCCCCTCTCCACCGCCCCTCTCATCTGCAACCACCCCTGCCTGTCCACCGCCTGTCCACCGCCGCGCCGCCACCTTTCCCGCCTCTCCACCACCGCGTCACTTTCTCGATCCGGTAAAATTTAATTAATTAGTTATGTTTAAAAGTTAATTAATTATGTTTAAAATTTAATTACTTATGTTTAGAATTTAATTAATTATGTTTAAAATGTTTTTATATATACTTATGTTTAAAATTTAATTATTAATTAGATACCCGCGCCTTCTCCCGACCGAACGCCACTTTTCTACACCGAAATTTATTTGGCGACCCCGATCCGGTAAGTTTTCGACTAATCTTGTATTTTTTTATTTGTTTAATGTTAATTTGTTTATTGTTTAATGTTTAATTTATAATATTTAATTTTTAATGTTTAATGTTTTATTTGTTTAATTTTTAATGTTTAATTGTTAGATATCGTTAAATTTTTTAGGATTTTAGTAGAAATTGTTTTAAGAATATTGTTAGACTTAATATTAGTGGATTTAATTAATATTAGGAAAATAATAGTGCTTTTAGGAAATATTAGGAAAATATTAGTGCTTTTAGGAAATATTAGAAAAATATTAGTGCTTTTAGGAAATATTAGGAAAATATTAGTGCTTTTAGGAAATATTAGGAAAATATTAGTGCTTTTATGAAAACTGTTTAATGCCTTTAGGAAAAAACTATATAACTTAGTGTTTGATTACAATTAGCGTTTTCTTTTATTTAGATGTCTTCCTGTGGTAGTAGTGATCGTGACGAGCCCTTCCGTCGTAGTAGTACTTTTGGTACTGTATATGGTCCTTCACCGCGTCTTCCTTCCGTTGCTCGGTCGACTGCTCCTCCCGTTGCTCCGTCGACTGCTCCTCCTACTGACGTCGGGACTACTGCCCCACCACCGAGGATACCTATTCGTCTCGCCTTACGTGATCAGGCTGCACGATCTGATACGGACGATTCCCGTGATTCCCTCGTCGCCGAGACTCCACCAGGTTTACTTGATGATCACGTAGCTGCGACGCCCTCGACATCTGGTGGATCGAGGCCTACGGCACCTGTGGGGCCCACTACTTCTTCCCGACCAGACGGGGCCCAGGCAGGATCATCTTCGACACAGCGCCGACCCGGACGAGGCCCAGCGAGAGCTCCAGAGGTTCCACAGGATCGCACCAGGCGTCCGACGATCCGTTTGACGCCTCTGGGCGAATTTGAGGATAGCAACGCGGTGGCCAAATCCATTACCACGAGTATTCGAGAGCATATGAGGGTCGTTTGTCACCGATTTGACAAGGTTCCTGCAGCCACAAAAGGGAAGTGGTGGGCTAGTTTTCGGGTAAGACTTTAAAAGTTTACAATATATATATATATATATATATATATATACATATTCATCAATTTTATATATCGAAAAACTAATAATAAACTTTAATTAAATGCAGGATAAGTATATTATTGATCCCACTATATTCAATGAAGTTCATAAAGTGTTCCTAAAAAAGGCCCAAAAGTGTTACAAGGAAGTTAACCACGCTGCGAAGCATTACTATTATGAGAGGCTCAATGATCCGAGGTGGGCGAACTGTCCGAAGAATGAATGGATGAGCGACGCGTTAGAGAAGATGTACATAGAGCATTGGGAGTCGGAGAAGCATCAGAAGAGGGCCGTCACTGGAAAGAAGAACAGGCGAGGAGGAGAGGAGCCAGTCCCAGGAAAGAAAGCAAAAGGGACGCATGCTACTGGAAAAACGGGCTACACGAAGATTTCTCAAAAGATGGTATGTCTTATTAAAACTTATTATACGAATATAATACTTATTGTCTTAAATTTAAATTCTTACATTATATCAATATGCAGGCTGCTGCTAGAGGTCCCGGTGCCCCTAAGCCTCGACACGATGAGATATATCGTTATCAGCACACACATGAGGTCGAGGTGCCAGAGGGAGCTCCACGTCGCCGAGAGTGGATTCATTCCGACTACAAGGCTATATATGTAAGTATTTTACTTGTAAAGCATTCTAATAACATACGTGATGAAATTAATGATGTACTAACTCATTTTTGTCTTATTGAACAGGATGACTACATAGCCCGTATGACAAGGAGGTACGAGGCGGACCGTTCACAGTGGGTCCATTTGGACAATGAGTTGTGGCAGCTTGCGAGTGGAGGGTTGAAGAAGGGGCTAGCTGTTGGTTTTCCACAGGATGTATCTCACAATGTGTTTGGGTTCGACACGCAGAACCCCAATGCCGAGCAGGATGAGTACATTCGCGTATTGCAGACAGATAGCCAGCAGCAGAGGGAGACTATGGCGAAGAAAATTGACGAGCTTGTTGGTCACATCGGATACTTGTCCGATCACATCACACAGACTACAGGTTGTGCCCCTTCTCGACCCACACCTAGCTTTACGGGTTCCGATGCAGCGAACCCTACTCAGGATCCATTTGCCCACGGAGTGGAGAATGTTCCATTGTACGACCCTTCTCTAGACGATGGAGCCGAGCTTGGGCTTGATGGTGATGTTGGACCCGCTACCATGGATACCTTCGGTTTTTACGATTGTGACTATGTTTGACTTGTATTATGTTTTGACTTGTATTATGTTTTGACTTCTATTATGTTTTGGCTTGTATTATGTTTTGTATTTCTACTATCTTGGGGATGTTTGTGATGTATGTCTTGTATTATATTTGATTGTGACGATGATGGTTATATTTTGACTTGTATTAATTTTGTTAAAATTTTAATATTCATCTCGAAACACAAACACATTAAGTAAGACAATATTTCAATAAAAAAATTAGACAATATTTCAATAAAAAAAGTAGACAATATTTCAATGAAAAAAGTAGACAATATTTCAATAAAAAAGAACACATTTGGAAAAAAAGTAGACAATATTTCAATAAAAAAAGTAGACAATATTTCAATAAAAAAGAACACATTTCAATAAAAAAAAAATTCGGAAAATTAATCTTCCTCAGAATCATAGTCACTCATCATCTCTCCCTCTTCCTTTTCCTCGTTGCCCTCCTCCTCCTCGTCTTCGTCAACCTCCACAATCGGTTCATCAGGCTCTTCTACTGCATATTCATCAACCATCTCAAACTCGTCATTGGCCAACTGGATATTCATATCAAATGAGGTAAGGTCCACGAATAAGTTAACCACTTCTGATACATTTTCTTGTAGAACTTGGTTCGGCATCCCTGATTCGACATCGTTTGCTCCCGCAACTGATGACATATCGATTATGTGTCTGGCAGGAATAGTTGTTACGGCCAACCATCCTTCTTGTCCTGGACGCCCCGTCGTCAAGTTTGGATATGGCACATAGTACGCCTGTTGTGCTTGGTTAGCAAATACAAACGGTTCGTCTCTCCAACTTGTACGCTTGGGGTCGATGTCAACCAACTTGTACGTTGCATGTTCCACTGTACCTGCATTAATATCATACCAAACACACTTGAACATGACAATGTATAGGGGTCTCTCGTGGCTACAATATACAACCTGTAAAACTTCTTTTAACGTTCCATAGCAGTTTGTAGCATCAGAACCACCCATGGCGCCCTTCACATAAACACCACTGCAATCACTATGTTTGGGCCCCAATATCGAGTCGACGTGAAATCTGAACCCATTCACAATGTATCCCTCGGAGGTTATTGCCTTAGTATTCGGACCATCAAGTAGAGGATTTATTCGTACGTCAGTCTCGTATTTACCACTGCCATATGTCCGTTTGAACCATGCTACGTACTCACGGTTCCTCTTTGCTTGTTTCTCCCTTTGACTAAGACCACTGCACTCTTCCATTTCAAACAATCTACACATAAACATTTACATTAGTCAGTTATTCTAAAAGTAATTCAGTATATCGTTATTAAGAATAATTAGAGAGCACTTACTCGACCCAATCGTCAAGCTCTGGACAATTTAGAAGCACATAGAGCTCTATTTGCTTCATTTCCTTGGTAGTCAAGGGCCTATCGTCAATTTTTCCTAGCGTACCGCCTCTCTTCCGAAATATTGAAAGCTCATTATCCCACTCCGTGCTCTCTAGTGTCTCGTTCCTGTTGAGTTTCTTAAATGTAGTCTTAGCCGAGACATCCAGATATTGAGCAGACAAATTTGACAACTCCGAAAGTAGGTACTGGTTGGCTATACATCCTTCCACCCTCGCCTTGTTAAGTACAAAACCCTTCATGACGAACATTTGCCTATATCAATTAAATCAAAGAAAGATTAGAGAAAACAACAAATATTTTTAAATATAATAATTTTAAAAATATGAAATTGTACCTCTCGAACGGATACATCCATCTATAATGGACTGGACCCCCAACTCTAGCCTCGTACGCGAGGTGTATGGCTAAATGCTCCATGGAGTCAAAAAATGAAGAAGGGAATATCATTTCCATCTTGCACATAGTAACAATAAACGAGTCCTCCAAAATCTTCATATCCTGAGCCGACACCTCTGAGGCGCAAATCGCCTTGAAGAAAAGGCTAACCTCAACTAAAGTACCCCAAATCTCGGTGTCCAAGAAGTCTCGAAAAGCAATCGGGATCAATCTCTGCATGAAGACGTGACAATCATGACTCTTCATTCCAATCAGTTTTCCTTGTTGTTTTTGCACACATCTTCCCAGATCAGAGGCATATCCATCAGGAAATTTGAGTTTGGTCAACCAATCAAGTACCATGTTCTTTTGTTCCCTCGTGAGACAGTATTTTGCCACTGGCTTTGCATACTCACCACCTCTTCTTCCACCGGGTTGCAAAAACAATGCTTTACGTGTTGTGTAAAGCCTAAGATCGTGCCTCGACTTAATGTTGTCCTTCGACTTAGCACTGTCCAACACCGTGTTGATGATGTTCTCAAAAAAGTTCTTCTCACAATGCATGACATCTAGATTGTGGCGAATCAAGTTCGAGGACCAATATGGTAGTTCCCAAAATATGCTTCGTCGACACCAATTATGAGTTGTGTTAAAACCCGGGAGCTTAGGGGGATTTAACCCAAACCTAACCGATCGTAGCCTATCCACAATTGCCTTCATCTCCTCCCCTGTTTTCCTTCGAATAGGCGGCTCATGCACCTCCTTCTTCTTGGTGAAATCCTTCTTGTTGTACCTAAACTTATGACCAGGTGGTAGAAATCGACGATGACAATCAAACCACGAAGGTTTTCCACCGTTATCAAGTGTGAAAGAATCTATATCACCCATGCAATAAGGACATGCTAGTTTCCCGTGAGTGCTCCACTGTGACAACATTCCATAAGCCGGAAAATCGCTAATAGTCCACATAAGGGTCGCTCTCATCTGGAAGTTTTCCTTTCGTGAGTTGTCATATGTCCATAAACCATCACTCCACAATTGTTTCAACTCATCAATCAACGGCCTCAACAACAGATCCAAGTTCTTTCCAGGACTCTTCGGGCCAGGTATAATAAGGCTCAAAAAAAGGAACTCTGGTCGCATGCATAAATCCGGCGGGAGGTTATAAGGGGTCACAAACACGGGCCAACAAGAATATTGTCTCCCAGATTGCCCAAACGGTGAGAACCCATCTGTACAGAGCCCAAGTCGGACATTTCTGGGCTCCGCGGCAAAGTCCGGATAAGTGCGATCAAAATGTCGCCACGCCTCGCCTGCAGCGGGGTGTATCATTCTATCAGGTGACGCGCGACACTTCAAATGCCAAGTCATATGTCGGGAAGTACCGATGGTATAAAACAATCTCTGTAACCGAGGGCCTAGGGGGAAATACCACAACTTTTTCCTTCCAACCCTCGACTTCCTACCGGCCTCGTACCTATCTGTCTTGCATATCGGACACGATGTGAGATCCGGGTTGGCATTTTCACCGTAGTACAAGAAACACAGATTCCAACATACGTCGATCTTTTCGTACCCTAAACCCAAACCCGCGAGCATCTTATTCATGCCTGGAATCGTGCTCGGTAGCATTTCCTCAATCTCTGGGTCCATGCAATCCTTGGACAACGCTAAGTACTTTTCGCTCTCGACATTTGAGGATTTATGACCCGTCTTAACTGTCAACCACTCGGCAAACCACTGGAGCACAGTCTTAGGCTTCTTCTGGTGCATTTTATGGTCGCCCAACTTCATCAATTTGTAGAACTCCTTTGCATCGCGACTCGGATCTTCGTTGTGCACCTCTCCCTCAACAAATCGACCCCCATATGCATCCACAACCATATCCCTAAACAAAGTACTATACGTGAAAATTAGGGGTCGGTGATTCTGGTACATACGATGTGGATGCCTCGTTCGCCTCCTCTCCATGCAAGTCCCATATCCAATATTGATTCACAAACCCCGACTTATGAAGATGATCTTGTACTACGTTTCGTTCCCAATATTTTAAATTTGTGCATTTCTTGCACGGGCACCTAATACGTTTTCCATCTACGTAATCTGTTTGTGCTAATGCAAACTTTATGAATTCACGAACCCCAATCACGTAATGTTCATTCAAATAACCGGTATTACTATTTATCCTATCGTACATCCAAGATCTATCGGGACGATAATCCATTTATAATCTACGGAAATTAAAAAGAATTTGTTACACTTCTAAGAATTTAGCTTGATCTTATAAAATTAAATAGCGTAGGAAAAAAATGCTTACTTGTTGTAGCGTAGAAAAATACTTAGATCAAGTATTTGTTGCACACACATACGCCCCTCGTTGCATTTAATTACCGCAATATCTAAAACAAATCAATAAAAACATTAGTTTCTAAATAAACATGAGCTTAATGGTTATAAAATAGGAAAATTGGGATATAACAAGGGAAAATCGTGCATACCTTAAAAAATGATGAATGTTGGAATGATTTCTAAAGGGAATAGGAGAGGGTATTTATAGGAGATTCGCAGAGTATTCCCGACCGCACGGTGGTCGGAAAAACCAACGGTAATAAAGAGTCCCGACCGCAAGGCGTTCGGGAAACTTTGTTACCGTTACTAGCCGTTACATCTCCCGACCGCCGGGCGGTCGGGAAACTTTGTAACCGTTACTAGCCGTTACATCTCCCGACCGCCCTGCGGTCGGGAAACTTTGTAGCCGCGGTCGGGAAAATAACTTACCGACCAAATTGCGGTCGGGAATGTTAGGGTATAGGGTTTAGGGTTTAGGGTTTAGGGTTTACCGCTATTCAGTAACGATTAGTATTCATATTTTCTCAATTATTATTTGATTAGTATTCATCTAGTGTTTTAAACATTGGTGAAATTTTATAAGTGCAATAAAAATATTATATTTTGTTATCCAAAGAATCATGAATCGATTGATCTTGTCATATATATTTACGTAACACTAATAATTCAGTAACGTAACTAATCATCATCTCATAATTTAGTTATATATATATGTGTATACCTCTAATTAACAAATGTGTTCAATAACACAAGTGGCTTATCTTTACTTATCACTAACGATTACAACAATTGTTGATTCCTATATATAGGTAGATAGATATATAGATAGATAGATATATATAGATAGATAGATATACACACGACTAATTAATATATATAGATATATATACATAGATATACACGTAAAACTCAAAGTTACCCCGACATAATATTATTTAACAAATAATTATTAATTTTTTAACTCAAATAAACATTAAACTAGTATTATTATAGCTCAATAATAATTTTTAAAAAATAAAAAATTTATCATTCCCGACCGGCGTTCGGTCGGGAGTAATATTCATATGATTCTCGACCACCCTGCGGCCGGGAATAATATTCATCGGTGTGTTTCTGGGCAAAATAATTGTCCCGACCGCAGGCTGGTCGGAACCGTTAAAAGTTTTGGCGGGGCCGCCAAAAATTTAAATTTTTCAACAAAACAAAATCCAATCTCATCCGTTCATTAACCAAAACAATCCAACGACTCAAACCATGATCCGCGCCACTCACATCCCACCAATCAAAACCAATCCCACAAACCTTATAAATAAACCATACCCCATTGCCATCACTCCACACAATTTTTTCACCAAACACTTTTTCATTTATTTGTTGAAACACCTATCTTTCTTTTTCTCCAAACACTTTTTCTTTTATTTCTTCAAACACTTTTCTTTCTTTTTCTTCAAACACTTTTTTCTTTCTTTTCCTTCAAACACCTTTCTTTCTTTTTCTTCAAACACTTTTCTTTCCTTTCTTTCTTTTTCTTCATAGACTTTTATTTCATTTATTAAAACACTTTTATTTCATTTTCTTCAAACACTTTTATTTCATTTCTTCAAACACTTTTATTTCATTTTTCTTTCAAACACTTTTATTTCATTTTTCTTTCAAACAATTTTATTCTATTTTTCTTTGAAACAATATATATAATAAAGAAACATTAAATTATATTGAGCATATAGATTGGGCTACATATAAAATATAATATTCCGGTAATTTTTACCGGAATATTATTTTTTTTAATTCTATGAATATTAATCCCGACCGCACACCGGTCGGGAGCGTATGAATATTACTCCCCACCGCACACCGGTCGGGAGCGTATGAATATTACTCCCGACCGCACACCGGTCGAGAAAGTATGAATATTACTTCCGACCACAAAGTGGTCGGGAATCTTTGAATATTATTTTTGACCAATCGGCGGTCGAGATTTCTTGTAGTTCCCGACCACGTGTTGGCCGGGAAATGCAAATTATTTAAAATATATACGGGCTGGTTTATCGACCAAATTGCAGTCGGGAATATTACTCCCGACCGCCATTTGGTCGGACGCTGGCCCGTAGCCCGGTTTTGCAACCGGGCTACAACCCGACCAGATTCTGGTCGGGAATAATCTCCCGACCGCGTGGCGGACGGGTATTATCCCGACCAACCTGCGGTCGGGAAATGGTATGACCAGGCTCCGGTCGATATTTTGTGGTCGGGAAAAGTATTGCCGACCGATTGCGGTCGGGAATGTATTTCCGACCAGACTTTATCCGACCGCAGCTTCGCGACCGCCCTGCGGTCGGGAATGGGCTTTTCCCGACCGCAGGAGGGCTTTTCCCGACCCGAGCTGCGGTCGGGAAAAGCCCCGTTTTCTTGTAGTGATATCATGCAATGATTTCTTTTTATGAATAATACATGCAATGGTTTGATATAATAATTAAGATGATAGACAGTGCAAAGAAATTAATCAAAACAAAATATATTACAATGAGAAAAAGAATCATTCTCACCGATCTGTATATGTGGCCTGGATATATTATAAACAGCCAACCATGGACCACCGCCAGTAATACTATACGCTACGTACCTTTTGCAGTCATTTCAAAAGGATTTGTTACTTCACACATCTTGGTCAAAATTCAAGTATTCTTCACTTTGTATTCCATATCTCTAAAGATAAAAGGAAGAAAGTTACAGCACAATCGTAAAAAACGAGTATTTACCACATCCTATCTTAGGAACCATTATGCATTTCATGCGTTCTAAAATGAACGCAGGGTAACTTAGTTTAGTATATAACTAATTTGGCTATATGAAAAATGAACATATTATAAAAACATTAAGTAATTATTTAACTTTTGTGATAAGTTCACTTTTGCTGAAATATGACATGAAAGCATAGGCCTAAACCAGTCATGTTGTGATAGATTATTTCAAAAACTAAGGTAATAAAGAAAGTCTTATATATATGAGAAATTAAGTTGGAGTCCGCATCAGTTGAAGATACTATCATAGGAGCTAATAATAATCTTCCCACTATAAAAGTTCCTTTACTGCGGTTACAAAGACCTATAATTACATTCAATATATAGACAGGACGCTAAAGTACGTATATATATATATATATATATATATATATATATATATATATATATGCAAATATTACGTACTGATCATTTTAGAAGATATAAATCCGTCTATACACTTTTATACATTTTAACGTTACTATGCAAGTATCCACATACAACAATTAGAACTATCGCATGCCTTTTAGCAAATAATACAATAATTGAATATAAAAATTCATTTACTTATCAAAAAAAATATTAATTTTTAGAAAATTGTCACATCATCTCAAACTATAACCAATACCATATAATAGTAATTTAACACCACCAACTAGCTCTGAAATTCAGCCTTTATAATATTAGTATATTATATATGTTAAAGTACCACATCTTTACATGTTACTCAAAGTGTCTTGATTTTCCACTCTCCATTCATCTTCTCCACCACCCTTAAACTTGTAAGCGCCATAACAATGGAGCTTAGAAAAAACAATACTTTATACAAAAACATAAAGACTATCGCAACACTACTGGCAGTAGCACTAATCCTCCTCACAGTCATTCGTTTGAACTACCCCGTCCTAAAATATTACTCTTCCCTTTCGTACAAAAACTCGGCACAAATTGGCCCAACTTTTCATGCGGAGGACATTAAAATTACAGATGTTCAAGAAAAATGCGACGTTTTTACGGGCGAATGGGTACCAAATCCGGATGCTCCGTATTACACGAACAAGACATGTTGGGCGATCCACGAGCATCAAAACTGCATGAAATATGGACGGCCGGATACCGACTTCATGAAATGGAAGTGGCAACCCGACGGTTGCGATTTGCCAGTTTTTAACCCGTATCAGTTCCTGGATATGGTCCGAGATAAGACGTTGGCGTTTGTCGGAGATTCGGTTGGGAGGAACCAAATGCAGTCCATGATTTGCCTCTTGTCAAGGGTAAGTTGGCTACACTAACTACTCGTTCATTTCTTTTATATTTTTCTTTTTTGATATATACTAGAAAAAATATATTTTATTTTGGTCATGATTTCTTCCTTAATTACAATTTTGATATATATATTGACGTGCCATTTGATTTAGGTTCTGTATTTGCGCATCGTCGTTGCATTTTGTTGGACCTATGAATTCTTTGTATATGGTTTTGATAAGATATTGACGTATGTTGACTAGTTAAATATAGAAGAAACATAATATTTTGGAGGTTTAATCAAATTTAAAGCAAAAATATGCATGGTAGTAAATACTAAATAGTTATAGTAGAGTTCTTTATTTTCTTTTCGTGTTCTTTGAGTTTAGAGAAATGTGAAATTTATTCGAGCACTAAATATTATATTTATTGAATTAGTAGTCATAGGCACAGATAACAATGTCTATATACTTTATATATTGATTATTGACTAATATGGGAGCTTAACGTGGTTAGTTTACCAACGCTGACGACTTTTCCAAAACTCACTTAAAGGCTCTTAACTCTTTCATTATGTTCCATGATTTTCATCTCAAAGCTTTTAGCTAGTTAACAATCTTTTGATCTTTTCAATATTCATTATATAAAGTTGTAAAACTTTGAACTCAATCAACTCAGTAGTCAGACTCAGTATCCTTTTATCTACTAGTGCGTGATCACTTTAAATTTGCACTATAAGGGTAATTATTTGTATCCGATTACAGGCGGTTACGACAAACATTAGTTTTTGAAAACGTATATATAATAACTACGAGCTAGAATCCGAAATGGGGACCATAATTCTTTTTCGTCATGTCGGAAAAAGATGGAAATTATTAGGTCCAGCTAATGTTATTAGATAAGGATGGAAGCTTTCTCCACCATAAACAGTAATGTCTAAGGATCGGCCATGCAATTGTGACCCTCAAAATGAGCCGATTCTCCTTGTCTTCTCTTAAAAGAAAAGAGATTACATACATATATATTATAATGAGAAAAACTTACGAATAATTAATATTTATTTGTCGTCAAATAAATAATAGCTGTAATTGACAAAGCATATGGAATCCAATCTAGGTAACGTGAGCATCTCAACAATTCCAAGATCTAGAAATTTTAAAATCAAATAAAATTGTCCTTTTCGAGATTTGTTAGCTTAACCTTTACCCACCCACAACCTCCATATCTGTAAATTTATATTCCAGGTTTGGCTTTATTCAGGCATATGTAATATTCATTATACTAGCTACGTATAGAAAAACTTAACTTTTTATCCTATTGGTTTATTGCATATATATATAAGCCAGGGATTGACACTAATTGCTCGCGTATTTATCAACAAGATGATATTTTTGTTTCAGATCCATACAAACAAAAACTTTGCACTGACAATTATCATTACTTTTTCAAGGAATTCGCCAAATATTAAATGTAAGTGGGGGGGTATCGACCAATGGGAAAAATGCAAGTGCAACTTATATAATTTACTCAAATTAGAAAGACGTAAAATATATATTATATTCCTATTGTTTAGCAAAAGCTGGACAGTTCACGTGCCTAATCATATATGCTTCAATTTGTCTGGAATATAATGTTGAAACTAATTATATATTAGTGCGCTGTATATCGATCGAATATGTGATAATTGTTATAGGACGATTATTTTCTCTATGATTAATGTTACTAATCCACATTCCATAAACAATCCAAGGCTTAAATTATCGAGAGGACGATTGCGACTCTTATTTACTACTATGTACTCATTAGTCAAAATATAATAGACATAAATAGATTATATCTTTGTAAATCCTTCTATATCTTTAGATTATATCATTTCCTAGAATTACTGATTTATCTACCTAACTTAGATATTGTAATTATGTATTTATACATTGGTGATTAATAAAATCGTTATCACTCCCAAATTATATTTTTATACTCTTATATGGTATCACGAGTCTAAACTCTCTAACGAGACTCTTCCATATTTGATCATATGGCCGGCCCCACTAGCCCTTCCGTCGAAGACAACTCGTCCTCCGGTGACTCTCAAGTCACTCAACGACCGCTAGCCGCACCCGTCGGAACTGATCCACTCATCCCGATCATTATCCACAATCACCTTCCGCTACAACTTGATGGAAGCAATTATGCTTCATGGCATGCTCAAATGCGTCATCTTCTCCACGGATTCGGCCTTTTTGGCTATGTTGACGGCTCAAACCCGTGCCCCTCCCGTGGCTCCACGCCGGAATCTATTGCTCGCTATGTTCATTGGACGAGGCAAGATTCGCTCATCATCTCCGCCCTCTTTAACTCCGTTTCTAGCATTCTTCAAACACTCATCTCTAACGATGACACCTCGGCGGCGGCGTGAGAGACTCTTCAGCGAACGTATGCTAATCGTTCGCGTTCTCGAATCATGCAATTAAAAGACGATCTGAATACTATGAAACTCGGCTCTCGATCTGTAGCCGAATTTCTTCAAGCGGTGAAGGCCAAAGCCGATGAATTGGCCGTTATTGACCATCCTCTACACGATGATGACATTACACTCTATGTTTTGCACGGACTTGGCCCTGCGTATCGTGACCTCGCTGGACCGATTAGGGCTCGTGAAAACCCGATCAGATTCACGGAGCTCCATGATCTCCTTCTTGCGCAAGAAGCTTTTCTCCACCGTAGCGAAGCTGATTCCGCCGGCTTGATTGCTACGGCCAATTATGGGACGCCGCAGGGTGCCATAATCACTCTCGGGGTCCTAATAATGCTCGCGGATCGAACACATGTGGGGGGAACCACCGCGGTCGTCACCAACCGAACCACCAGTCCACCACTCCTATCGTGGTCAGTCACGGTGGCGGTAATCACCACCGTCGTGCACCATCGTCGAATCATCGGACTGGACAGTCCCTATCCCGATCAGCTGTGATCTGTCAGCTTTGCGGGATTTCGGGCCACGCGGCACGCACTTGTCGTCTCTTTCATGCCCGGACCGCAAACGCAGCCACTTATCCATCATCCGCACCCGCTAATGCGGACAGTTGGCTGGTCGATTTAGGGGCATCTCACAACCTTACTGCGGATCTGAAAAATCTCTCCATTCACTCGGAATATGATGGTCCCGATGAGGTCGGCATTGCTGATGGTATAGGTTTGCGTATTTCACACGTTGGTTCCTCACTTGTTAATTGCTCGGATCGTCGTTTTGTACTTGATAATATGTTATGTGTTCCTAGCTCTCGCCGGAATCTCTTATCCGTATATCAATTCACTAAATCCAATAACGTGACTATTGAGTTCTTTGCCTCTCATTTTGTTGTTAAGGATCGCAATACGGGGGATAGATTGCTTACGGGACCGTGTGTTGGGGGCGTTTATCAGTTGAAGCTTCCAAATGTGTCTCGGTCATTGATTCAAGCTCATGTTGGGGAACGCACTACTAAGGCATGTTGGCATGATCGTTTTGGTCATCCCTCATCTCGGATTAGTTCTTTTATTTTACGCAAGTACAATTTACCTTGTGACAATATCTCGGATTTTAACTCTCATCAGTGTGAACCATGTTTTTTGAATAAAAGCAAACATTTACCGTTTAGTACGACTTCTCTTGTGTCGTCACATGTTTTACACTATATTTATGCTAATGTTTGGGGGCCGGCGCCCGTTACGTCGCTTAATGGTTATCGTTTTTACTTGTTGTTAGTTGACCACTACTCTAAGTATTGCTGGTTTTATCCGATGACTGTCAAATCTGATGTTGCAAAGTTATTTCCTATCTTTCGTACACTTGTTGAAAAACAATTTGGCACTGTCTTGCGTAACTTATATACAGACAACGGAGGAGAGTTTATGGCGTTGCGACCATATCTTGCCACCAGTGGCATTAGCCTTCTCACTATCGCTCCTCACACTCCCCCAACAAATGGGACAACAGAGCGCCGCCACTTACAAGTGGTTTCCTTAGGCCGCACGTTATTATCTCGTGCTCAACTCCCCCCGGAATATTGGGAATTTGCTTTTGCCACGGCTGTATATCTATCTAATTGCCTTCCCACCCCGGTTCTTAAAGGGGAGTCACCATTCTCCTCCTTACAAGGGCGTTCGCCCAACTATCTTCGCCTCCGGGTCTTCGGTTGCCTTTGCTTCCCTCACACTCGGCCTTATGTGAAAGGAAAGTTTGATCCCCCGTCTTGTCGTTGTATTTTCGTTAGGTACTCGACCTCTCAATCCGCCTATCAGTGCTTCGATATCGAGACCCAACGCATATTTATCTCACGACATGTTCGGTTTATTGAGGACATCTTTCTGGGTTTCTCTCAAGTTTCGGTTGAGACCCACTCCCCTCGGGTTATCAGATCCTCCATCTTACCGCATGTGCCGCATGTTCCTGTCACTGTGCCACTCACGGCCTCGGCCCCTATCTCGGATGTTATGGATGACTTATCTCATCCTCCTTCGTCTCCACCTCCTGTTGTGGAAAGTGCGCCTAATCCTATGCCCCCTACCTCAGCTGCTGTTGTGGAACCCACCTGTACTCATCATATGACGACTCGTTCCCGTAATATCATCTACAAACCGAAGCAGGCCTATTTGGCATCTAAACATCCGCTCCCCTCCTTGACTACCCCGACTTGTGTTAGTCAAGCTATTAGTGATCCGCTTTGGTGCGCCGCCATGGATGAGGAATACACGGCCCTTCTCAAACATGGCACTTGGTCGCTTGTTGATGCTCCGCCTAATCGCAACATTATTGGATCTAAATGGGTGTTTCGCATCAAGCGTCTTTCGGATGGTACTATTGACAAGTACAAGGCCCGTTTGGTGGCTAAAGGCTTTCACCAATGCCCTGGTCTTGATTATAAGGAAACCTTCAGTCCCGTTGTCAAGCCTATCACCATTCGCACTATTCTTACCCTTGCTGTCTCTCGGGGTTGGTCTCTTCGTCAACTTGACGTCAGTAATGCGTTTCTGCATGGCAACCTCACTGAAGCCGTGTTTATGAGTCAACCCGCTGGTTTTGTTGATCCGTCTCATCCGAACCGTGTATGCCGCCTTCACAAGTCCATTTATGGCTTGAAACAAGCCCTCCGAGCTTGGTACTTGGCACTTAGCGACGCTCTTATCTCTTTTGGTTTTCGTCAAAGCAAGTCGGATGCTTCACTATTTGTTTACTCAAGAGATGCGGTTGTTTGCTACATGCTTATCTATGTTGATGATATTATTGTCACGGGAAATTGCGACTCCCTTCTCTCGTCTCTCATTACTCGACTTGGTGAGCGGTTTGCTGTTAAGGATATGGGTGCCTTAACTTATTTTCTTGGGATTGAAGTGCTTCGGTGTCGTGAGGGTCTACTTTTATCTCAACATAAATATATTGCCGATGTTCTAGCTCGTCATAAGATGGATGGTGCCAAGGCCTTAGCCACTCCTATGACCTCCAATCCTTCGGCCTCACCCTCGGACTCCCCAGTGGATCCGACACCTTATCGCCAAATTATTGGCGCACTTCACTATCTTGCCTTCACGCGTCCGGACATTGGTTTTGTAGTTAGCCGTCTAGCACAGCGTATGGCGCACCCTACGGAAACGGACTGGACAACCCTTAAGAGGATATTGTGTTACCTTAAGGGCACCATCTCTCACGGCCTTTTACTTCGTCGCTCTACATCTCTCGTCCTCTCGGCCTATTCCGATGCCGACTGGGCTGGCGACTCTATGAATGGCACTTCGACATCAGCCTATGTTGTCTTCCTTGGCCCCAATCCTATTTCCTGGACTTCCCGAAAACAACGTGTCGTGTCTCGCTGCTCGACTAAAGCTGAGTATCGGGCTCTAGCGAATGCTTCTGCTGAAATTCGTTGGATGCAAAACCTTTTTGGCGAACTCGGTATCTCGCTTGCCCACGCACCGCTCATTCGCTGCGACAACATGGGTGCTCTTCGGCTTTCTCTTCACCCCGTTCAGCATACCAGAATGAAGCATATATCAGTTGATTTGCATTTTGTCCGTGACTTGGTTAACAAAGGATTTCTCAAAGTTTCCTATGTTAACACACTCGATCACTGGCGGATATTCTCACCAAACCCCTTGCGCGCACTCGTTTCCAACTCATGCGTTCCAAACTTTCCGTTGCCGATGGAACGTCAATTTTGCAGGGGCGTAATAGACATTAATAGATTATATCTTTGTAAATCCTTGTATATCTTTAGATTAATTATATCATTTCCTAGAATTACTGATTTATCTACCTAACTTAGATATTGTAATTATGTATTTATATCTTGGTGATTAATGAAATCGTTATTACTCCCAAATTATATTTTTATACTCTTTATAAAATATTCAAACGGAATTCTCTTTCAAATAATAATATAGGCTGTTGCTTGTCTCTCTCCAATTATTTCTTCTTGTTTGGGGATTATACCCATCACTCTTCTATTGAATGTATTAGTTTGAACAACTATGGTTATGATGATGTTTTTGTTTATTCATTAATTACATCTCTATCTCTAATCATCTCCACATACATTATTTTCCAATTATACTTGCGTAAACACTCATCCGTCCCTCTTATCAATCAATTATTGAAAGTCAAATGGTGTGATCTCTTCTTACTAAATCGTTTTTATATATATCATCACTTGCAGGTAGAATATCCAATCCAAGAATCATCCAATCCCGACGAACAATTCATACGGTGGCGATACGTGTCCTACAATTTCACCCTCGCCAATTATTGGGCCCCATTTCTGGTCCAATCAAAAGAGCGAGATTCCGACGGCCCAACCCACACGGGCCTATTCAACATGTACCTTGACGAACCTGACGAATCATGGAAAGACCAAATCGATAACTTTGACTACGTCATCCTCAATGCAGGCCACTGGTTCACCCGCACCGCCGTCTATTACGAGAACCGACGTGTCGTTGGTTGTCGGTACTGCCAGCTCCCAAACCTAACCGATCTCCCAATGACGTACGGCTACCGCCGTTCAATTCGGACAGCGTTGAAAACCATCAACTCGCGCCCTAATTTTAAAGGAATCGTGTTTCTCCGTACATTTGCGCCGTCACATTTTGAGGGGGGGCTGTGGAACGAGGGCGGAAATTGTGTGCGTAAGCGGCCGTTTAGAAGCAACGAGACGATTCTAGAAGGATTGAATATGGATATGTACATGATCCAATTGGAGGAATTTAGGGCCGTGGAGAAGCTGAGGGACAAGAAATTTAGGTTGTTGGATACGACGCAAGCGATGTTGTTGAGGCCCGATGGGCATCCGAGTAAATACGGGCATTGGCCCAATGAGAATGTCACATTGTATAATGATTGTGTGCACTGGTGTTTGCCTGGCCCGATTGATTCTTGGGCTGATTTTTTTATGCATATGGTGAAGATGGAGGCTCGAAGATCGTACAAGGAAAAACTTCTGCACCCGAAGATGAAAATGCAATAGTTTATTCTTTTTCTTGTTTAGTATTATTTTTTATTTTTTTCTTTATGTTGTAATTTTGTTTCAGTCAAATTTGAAAGTTGTATTTAGTATAATTATAAATGTCTCGTCTGATCATGGTGGTATACGGGATTGTCGATGAGTTAAGTTATGATAAATGTGATTAAAGTCGTTTTCGTTCTTTGTGAGGGGTGAAGTAGTTGGATCTAGAAAATTTTGGCTATGACAATAAAATTCAAGCAAAGGATAACTGTAAGATTGAATCTCATCTATACTATTAACTAAGAGAAGACCCCGTACACTCACAAAGTGGTGGTTATGATACCAACTTTTTGATTTCCTAAAATACTCTTATTTTTATTTTTCAACAAATCAATAATAAGGACTTATCTGTAATTTAAATATGACTAACCATCCACTCCTCAAATTCCTCCACAAATTTAGCAATTTCAAATCTCCGCAAGATTTTTTTTCATGTGAAAACGGTTTAATTGCCCTCCTAATTATTTGAATTATCGAATTTCTTTTGTCCCAAATTATGTTTTTTAAATAAGGGCACGTTTTTTTCAACTTCCCACATTTATCTCAACTTACTCTCCATCATTTTTAAACTCTCACAGGTCACAGCCGTTTTTATTCTTTTTCTCTCACACTACTCATCTGCCCAATTATCTCACTAATATTTATCACTTTACTGTTTTTATTCCATGAGTTCATTTAACATTTTATTTAGCATTTTTTGTTTATGTGCAGTACAGAATCACCGCTATGGGGGTGAAGAATCCAACACATTTAATGGGAATGGTGAGGTCTGGGGGCATGTTTTTCATTGTTGATTGAGTTTGCATATGATATAGAAGATAGCAATTTATTGAGTTTGTACATAACATTCCATTTCTGATCTCTTTATCTTTCATGTGAACTTTTGTGGGTTTTTTTTTCACATCGCTATATAAGTCTCTTCTCTTGAATTATGCATATTAATGATATTTATATTGATTAAACTTTTGGATTTTGCAGATTAAGGATAGTTATTATATATTAATTAGCCTTTGAGTTTTGTAGGTTGATGGTTTTTATTTTTCGGGAAGAAGTTTTGCAGGTATCATTTGATATATTCATATTATGTAAGTTATCAACGTACTACCATGAGTTATTTTCTCTCTCTGTATATATTGTAGTTATCTTTATTTGTTTCAATCCGATTCTCTAATGTTCGATATTCATGTGCTATTATTATAATTAAAACTGTGTAGATATACACACCATATATTCATGTTTAACTAATTTTGTTTAAATTCTGTTGACCAAAAAGAGTAAATGCAAAAGTCTCTTTGCTTAAAGAAAATGTTTTTTCGTAATAATTTGGGGTTTAATTTTAATTAAACTAATTATATATTTTTATCAATTGTTTCAATAAATTATCCTTAAATATATACTAACCTACCCCCCCCCCCCCCTTCTAATTCATGCTCTCGGGGACGTTTTGTACCAAGAGTTTTTCATCAATATTTTTCTGTAGATTCTTAGGTTTTTTGTTATCATATTCCATTTACAATGTATGGAGTTCATCTCTAACATGCCATTGATGGCTGCCCTTTTTCTTTTCCTTTTTTAATCTTTAAGTACACAATAATTGGTGTAGTTTGTCTCAGGAGGTGACAATTGATTTTAAAAGCTCAATAACATATGTCTAATATTTTCTGTTAAGATTGTAAAATTAGTATTAGTATTGGGTTATAATTAAACTATTTTAAGTACTTAAATACTTTACACGCGGTCTCCGCGTGTGTCAAGGTTGCTAGTATGCGATAAACGAAGTATCAGATACCGCACAGGATGAACTTTTGTATTTTCTTCCGCCATGAATCAAAATATGAAGAACAATTTATTTAAAAAACGGTCAATAAGAGATATCAAAAGATAACCGAGGAAGGCGGTTCTTATTGATTTGGATCTCATAATTGAATTCCATCATTAGAAAAGAACTCCAGTTAATAGAATGATTTACAGAGTTATGTTTTTTTATTATGAAACTAACCATACATTGGCAGAAAGTAATGATTAGATATGTTTTTTAAATATTATTTTTACAATGGGAGGAATAAGCCGGAGAAAAGAAAACAACAAGTCTGACTCACTCCGATACACTACACCAACTTGTGTCCCTCACAGAATCGCAAAGGAGCATCGAAGCAATAGAGACCGGAGATTTGAACATAGTCGTGCATCCCAAGGCTCAAGGTGTGACCCAAATTATCTCATATGTCACCTATTAGTTTCTCTATACGTGTGCATAATCTCACATAATAGAAACTTCGACATAAGAGAACAACAAACCTCCAACATAGGTCGAAACGGATGAAATAAATGAGTCGGTTTGGTGAGAAGAGTCACCACAGTCTATGATGTTGGTTCCGGTGTATAAACATAACAACAATTTCTGGATTTCGAAATACAAATAAAATTAAACATGTAAACATATATTACCAACAAAAACATAAACACAATCTTGTTCATGCAAATATAACACAAACAAATAAATTTCATAAGAACATAAACATACAAGAATGTTTATGAAACTATACCAATGGTGATAGAAAAGCCTTAAACAATTGAGTAATCATTTATAGAGGACGAGTCAGAAGTAAGCCCCTTCTCTTTAAGATCATTATGATGCGGCTACCCCTTCAAGCCCTCATGCGGCACTTACCTCCCAAGGTACAAAACATCCTTCCTCTGAACAACCTCGTGAAGCTCGAAACTGCTCCCGTCGAACGCTAATGATACTTGTAGAACTCCAACTTGTTATGCTATGAATTTTGATGTGAATGGTATTTTTATCTTCAGAGCTGAAAAAATCTTTTTTATAAGGTGAAAACCATGTAATAGCCAAAAACAGAGCTATATAAAAGTTTATTGTGAATATTACTAATGTGGGACAAGTCCCACTTATGCTTCTCAAATAATAAAATTACTATTTACACCCTCACTCTATATTGGATTCAAATCCAATATAATGTAATTTATATTTTGGTCTCAACACCAAAATTAATTAAATTCTCCAATATGTGACTCACAATAAATCAACAGTCATGTAATGGCCCAAGCGCCTCTCCTCAAGCAAGCCAGGATACACCCCCATAATTTCACCGATGTTATCGATCCAAAAAAACCTACATTCACAACAAAACCAAATAACCAATTTCCTTTTTCATCCCCGATAATCCTACCACATAGAATATTTTCAGGATTTCCTTAGCACTCTCATCAACATTTACCTTCACAAATCCAATAGGTGGTCGAAGCCAACATAAGTTTTGGATTTAGCAACTAGCATCTGTACTTTGAAGGAGGGAGGCTCAGTGTTGTCAAAGTTTAAAGTTCTTTATTTGAAAATAAGCGAATCCAGGATGTTGCATTCGTTGGCCAATTATCAGCGTTGTCAAAGACCTGCTTATTAATTACGTCATTGCCAAATTTTCCAACTAGATGAGGAGAATATAGTTGTCTATTGTCTTTCGTCCATCTAATGACTTGTGTTGCTTCAAGTTCATTAAGAGCAAAAAAAAATTTGGTTGGTTGCATGTTATTAACGGCCAACTAAGCATATTACATGTTAATTCAAATGTTGAGAAAAATTGGAGTGCTAAGGTGTTATCTAAATGGAGTGCTAAGGTCAAATTTACTCATCATAATTATTCCAGAGATGTGGAAGATATGGATGCATGATAATAAGCTTAACCCAGTCTAACCTTCTCCCCTCAAAGAAAGTAACTCAACGACAACAATTTACAAGATCTGGTATCTTCTTCAACAAACTTCCGTTGCATTATTATTCATTCCATCAGATTAGTTTTATTTAAATTATAAGATAAGCTTAATGATCATTATCTCTTTGTTGAGCATTAATGTATCCTAGTCTATAAATAGGATTTGAGTAACTCTTTTTTGTACTCCCAGTTTAACAAATAAAAGCAATACAAAATCATTTTCTTTTATCTTCAAAATCCTTCTTGGTATCCA
The DNA here is from genome assembly GCA_948329865.1 of Linaria vulgaris. NCBI lineage: Eukaryota > Viridiplantae > Streptophyta > Magnoliopsida > Lamiales > Plantaginaceae > Linaria > Linaria vulgaris. The sequence continues at coordinate 17,574,146 of OX415250.1, read as the reverse complement.
GAGCCAGCGTGAGTACAAAAAGTTATGAATTCTTTTTTGCTCATGCCTTCTCTTTCTCTATATGTTGGTAATTTCATAACCTTGAAAATTACATCTACAAACTACCCACTTTGACGAGAACAAGCTCTTGCTCTAGCCGAAAGCCAATACTTACTTTTTCACCTAATTGGCGATACTACCACGTCAACAATGTATACGAACTCATCTTCTGCCGACACCCCAAACACTCACTCCAGTGTATATTGCATGACAAGAATCAGATTGCTTGCTCCGTGGTTGGATTATCGGCACTCTAATCGAAGAGTCTTTGATTCTAGTCATTGGGCTCGACACGATGAAAAATGTGTGGAATGCTCTAAAAGATTCATATGCTCACGATTCTCAAGAGCGTGAATACACCATGCATCAAGAATTGTCGTACCTCCATAAAGATTCATATGCTCACGATTCTCAAGAGCGTGAATACACCATGCATCTTTGTCGTTTCAAGAATTTGTGTGATAATCTTGCTGAAATTGGTAATCCCGTCTCGGAAAAAATCAAAGTTCTCAAAATTCTTAGGAGTCTTGGAATAAAGTATGAGAACTTTGCTACTGCCATGCTTAAACCACCACGTCCCAACTACTCAGAACAGGTGCCTCAAATTCAAGGATATGAGCATGTAAATCAATTTACATAAATCACATGTGTTCTAAACAGCATGAACACATAAATACGAAAGCTAAATGGATTTGTTACCTCCTGCCATTGTTGCGCTTTTTCGACGACGTTTGGATTTGACTCCGGTGGAATTTAATAGTTTTTCTAAACACTACTCCCCCTTTAGATGTTGTATTTTTCTGAATGTTTGAGTGTGTTTTGGGACCTCAAATTAGCTAGTATTTATAAACTCTATTACCATCAAACGGAAGAAAACAAAATCCCATGTATTTTGTCAATCATCTATAATTTTGGGCTCTAATTTGATTGATGAATTAGTGGGGTCAAACTTACGCTATATGGACCACATTTATGGAAAGATTTTTTCCATCAATCCCATAATTTTTGGAGAAGAAATCTTATAGAGAAACGCCAGTTGTGGTACGAGTCTAGACGAAACTAGTCTAGTCAACAAATTGCCTTTTATGGTCAAAGGCGTCACCCTTCACAACACTCCAATGCTGGTCAAGGGTCTCTTAACTTTGATCCACAAGGTATAGGATTTCATGCGCATAATTTTCCTGGTACGAATTTTCCCAATGCAGGCCAACAAGAGCATCATGTGGAGAATGAAAAAGGTAAATCAATTGGATGTAAACCACTTCCACCTGGTCAAAGAAGCATGACACATGTTCAAAGAGAGTTGTATCGCAACGAACGCTGCCAGTATTGTGGTGGACTTGGCCATATTGCAAAAATATATTGATGGATCTCGAAACAATGAGTCAAACAAGATGACATTTCATAGGTCTTAATTGCTCTTACCCTTGATACCTCATTGGAAGATGCTGAATAGATTCCAATGATGTCGAGTAGATTATAGATACATGTGTCTCAACAAATATGACTGAAACTTTTGTTATATTGAAAATTTACGTCCCTACCCTGTAATTGATTCTGTTTTAACAGGAGACGAAATCTCTCTTATTATTGAGGCATTTAATAATATCGCATGGGAAGAATAAATTTCAAATATTACCCTTAAATGATATTTTTCTTGCACCTAAAATTTCAGAAAACTTGCTATATGCAAGTCAATTAACTGATCAATTCTTCGTAAATTGTGAATTTTCTAATGTTGATTTTTCTGTTAAGGATCAACCGACGAATCGCATGATCATGAAAGGAAAGTGCAAGGGTAATTTATATGTTCTGACTAGTCCCCACTAAATTCATTTTTTCAATCGTTTTAAAAGTGCGACTAAAGATATTTGGCATCAACGCTTAGGGCATCCTCAAAAATCTACTCTACAACTTCTCAAGAGTAAAGAGCTCACTAAAGTTACTAGCGAAAAATAATTAGTTTCTATTTGTGCTAGTTGTTAATTAGGCAAAATGAGAAAATTTCCATTTTAAGTATTCTGAAAACTCTAGTAGTGTTTCTTTTAATAAAATTAATTGTGATTTGTGGGGGCTTGATCCTTTTTTGTCTATTGGCAATTTCTGATATTATGTATGTTTTGTTGATGATTTCAGTCAAGATACTTGGATCATTCTGTCAAAAAAAATTATTTTTTGGTGTTCAGAATTTATTGCATATGAAAAGTATGTGGACTGCCAAGTTGACAAAAAAATTAAAATATTTCATTCAGATGGTGGTGGTGAATTTGTTAACTCTAAACTTACAATTTACTTTCTTATGCAGGGCATTTTACATCAAATTTCTTGTCCATACACTCCTGAGCAAAATGGAGTGGTGGAACGACGACGTCGGATTATTCGTGAATTGGGCATGACTAAGTTGTTTCATTTTGACTGAAGCTTTTTCTACTGACGTTAATTTAATTAATAAATTTTCTTCTTCATCTATTGAGCTGAAAACACCACATACAGCCTGTTTATTCCTTCTCACGTGATTCCTTTTACTTGGGATGAAAAGAAAAATAAATTTGACCCTAAGAACAATATCTTCTGTTTTTACAGTCTATAGTGACAAACATAAGAGATATAATTGTTTACATCCTACAACTCATAAAATATTCATCTCCAAACATGTAGTTTTTGATGAAACACACTTTCCTTTTTCTAAAAATACACGTGTACAACACCAATCTACACGTAATCAACAATTAAGTATATTTGATTCTTGGACTTCTATTCAAGTTCCTAACACTTTTCGTTTATGTGCATGTGAAGAGAAATCATCTACGACTTTATTCTCGAGTCGTTCGACTTCTGATTCTAGCGAGGATCTCAATAATATACCACTATCTCCTTTAGATCTGAAGACTCCAGTAGTAGACTCTACTTCTTAAATTTTATATGTTCCATTACCCACAACATAAATTGAACATACACCTACACCGTCATCTCCATCGTCTCCCCAACTCAGCCTGAATGTCCATTTACACCTTTGTCTCCGCTACCTTCTTCCTTAGAAGCCTTCTTACCTACTGTGCCAGCAGACGTTCCACATGTCCTACTCATCCAATTGTGACACGTTCACAAGTTAGAATCATCAAGCCTCATCCTAAATATGGTCTTGTGGTCATCTCACAAGCTAATCCTCGAGAACCTCGCTCTGTAAAAGCAGCTCTTGCACATGATGGTTGGCGCTCTATCATGGAAGATGAAATTAATGCTCTTCAACATAACAAGACGTGGACATTAGTTGATCGCCAACCAATATGCATGTCATTGGGTCTAAATGGGCGTTCAAAACAAAGCTTAATGTTGATGGGTCCTAGAATCGCCTAAAAGAACGTCTTGTTGCCAAAGGATATTAACAAGTTGATGGAGTAGACTACACAGAGACATTCTCACCAGTAATCAAACGTGAAACTATTCGTTTGGTTATTAGCTTTGCATTAGTGTGGAAATGGGATATTCGTCCAATTGATGTAAAGAATGTCTTTCTGCATGGACTCATTTCAAAATTTGCCATGAAGGAATTAGGTCATATTCATCATTTTTTACGCATTGAAGTTACAACTCACTCTGATGGGTTACACTTGTCTCATTCGTATTATGCTCTTACTATTTTGGAAAAGACTCAAATGGTTGATTGCAAACCCATGAGCACCCCTTTGGACCAAGATCATTCTCAGTTTTGAGGAATTTTCAGGGCTTTACAGTATTTCACATCAACGCGACGCGGCCATATATTTCTTTTAGTGTCAATTTTGTATCTCGGTTTAAGCATTCACCAACTTATTCTCATTTTAAAATGGTGAGGCACATACTTAGATATGGTAAAGTCACTATCCAATATGGTCTTTTGTTTTTCTTCCCATACTACACTTGATCTATTTGCTTTCTCTCATGCGGATTTGGTCAGTTGTCTTGCCATAAGACGATCTACCACTGGTTATTGTACCTTTCTTGGAAGCAACCTCATCTCATAGTGTGCAAATAAACAAAATAACATATCTCGTTCTGATATGGGTATTTTCCGAATTGGGCCTGCAATGGGCTAGGCCCATATTTTACTTATGTTGGGTGTCACCCTCGACATATATATTGAATATCGTCCCCGATATGGTACAGCTCACGTGTTCATCACGTGAGTGGTTCCCATATCCCGAGACCTATAAATACCCACTTTCTAGTGATCAAGGTAAGCTCTAATTATCCACAATTACTATACACCTATATCAAGCCATACACGATATAGTGTTCGACATAGTACCCGATATATATCTTCGATATATCCATCACTTGCACCCCTTTCGATATATCTAGTAGATCATTCTTGACATGGAGGATCCGATGTCGTCTTCGACATAATCCCTGACGTCATCTCCGACATATCCCCGACATCTTACCTTGCATCCGACATTAGTCCGAGGTGTTCCGGACCAATCCTATTCGAGTCTAGTATAACTAGATTAGGCCTATATAGCAGTATACTCGTTGTAATACCCTTGTAATCGACCCATTTATATATATGTATATATATATACGAGATATTGTCAAACTAGTGGCGCCGTATGTGGGAAGACCAAGTTCCCGGATGAGGACACTGAGATGCAAAGAAGGATGACCCGCTCGCAGTCTAATAGACCAGTGGTTGACAACTCAATGGCAGAAAGTGCACCCCCACCGCCTATTCTGGCCCCAGCACCGACAAGAGGACATAATGAACCCATTCCGCCTCAAGAACTGAGGAGAGTAGGACATGAGCCTGCGGCACCTGTCGTGTTAGCAATGGAGGTAGTGGCACAGATCAATGCCACAGTTAAGGACACACTAAATACGGCCTTAGAAACTTTGATATCGCGCCTGAATGGTCGGGGAGCAGGCGACCCGCCACTGCGACCCCAGGAATCTAAGTCCAGAGGAGGACTTGCATTTGGAATTAGGGGTGAAGAGCATGAAGACGCGAATGACAATACGAGGGACCGTTCTAGGTCAAGGGTTCAAGAAGAGGAAAGGCATGACCCGGTAAGAGAAAGAAGGAACATCGCAAGAAGAATGGAACAGCTAGACCGTGAGAGGATGGAAGTTAGTCAGAAACTGGCTTTGGCAGAAGGCCATATGACTTTGACCCCATTCTATGCTGAGATCGAGGCTGAGGTATTGGAGAAGGGCGACAAGGTCCCCACCATCAAGGCTTGTGACGGGAAGAGCGATATGTGGGATCATCTCCACAGTGTTAACAGCGTGTTGAACTTGCATAGGTTCTCACACGGTATCAAGGCAAAAATCTTGGCCACTACCCTAACTGGAGCAGCTCTGGATTGGTTTAATAGGATCGAGATAGGATCACTCACCAATTATGAAGAGATGACGGAGAAGTTTTTTCCAGTCAGAAAAGGATGAAGACTAGCATGCACCATCTGAACGCAATGAAGCAGAAAGAGAGCCAAGAAGAGTTTATGAAGAGATTCAACGATGAACTAATGAAGGTGGATGAACCGCAGGGTGACCAAGTGGTACTTATTTTGTTCAACACGACGGCGCACAAGAGATTCGTACATGAGCTAATCAAGCTCAAGTCTCCAACTATCAACTAAATGAATGAGCTTGCCCACAATACCATATACCAGGACAATATAATGGCAATGAAGCAAGCTCCATAGCAAGCCGGTCGCAACCGAGGCAGAGAAGGTTGGAACAGAGATAGAGGCGGACGGGACAGGTCACCAAGAAGATACACTTCCCTGAATCATGATATTCTGACCGTATTTGCGATAGCTCAAAGGAACAGGTGGTTGAATCAACCGAGGAAGGTGAGAGAAACTGAGGGCACCAAACGATCAAGGAAGTACTGTGAGTACCACCGCAGAAAGAACACGAGACTAAAGATTGTATAGATCTCAAGGATGAAATCGAGCGCCTCATTAAGGAAGCTAGGCTGATTGAGTATGTGTAGAACAGCAAAAACTCTGATGATCAGAAGGATCAATCCCGCTCACCCAGAAGGAACAATATGAAGGCCATAGAGGGCCTCAATGGGCGTGGTAATGCGATTGTCAACGCACCCTCTAAAGGTGTGATCAATATGATCAGCGGCAGCCCAGCTAGAGCAGACTCCACCAATCAGAGGAAAAAGATTACAAGAGGACTGGAAGAGGACCGCCATATCGGATTCATGTCACCGATGGAAGAGCCTCCACAGGAGAACATTACCTTCTCGAACAGGGACCTCATGGATCTGACTCCCGAGGCGATACAGACAGGTAAACTTGATTTTCCCTTGGTTGTTAAACTTGACATTGCCAATTATGGTGTTCGCAAGGTGCTAATAGACAACGGAAGCTCCACGAATGTCATATTTTCACATGCTTTGGAGAGGATGGCAATGGGCCACCACGTGGTGGAACAAGTACACACCCTCTAGTTGGCTTCGGAGGTGCCGAGGTGATACCACTGGGACAGGTGAATTTACCAACATCATTCGGTGAAGAGCCGCACAAAAGGACCATCAACATCCAGTATACGATCAGGGATTACCCTTTCGCCTACAACATAATTATAGGCAGGCTGGCTCTCAACGCCATCCGAGCAGTGGTATCCACATACCACCACAAGATGAGGTTCCCAGCAGCAAGAGGCATAGGGGAAGTCATTGCAAATCATGAGGAGGGATGGATGTGCTACATAACTTCTCTCACTCTCCCAAGGATCAGGGACACTGATGGAGGAGCCGCGAACTTAAATGACAACCACCAATCTGCGGAGTAATCAACATAGGAAACCCATTTGGAACACTCTTTACTTTCAGTAATGTTGAACATTTTTAAATTTTCCTAAATTGCCCCGTCATTGGGCTGGACTGTATTTAAAACAGGGGGAACTAAACCGGTATGATTCCCAAATAATGGGATACATAGGCGGGTTAGGATTTACCTAGCCTTCGACCGCTATCCTTTATAAACTCATTTTCGTTCTGATCGATATACTCGATCAAGATATATATGTATGCTTTACTGCAGGTACATACCCTTACGAGGGAATGACTGAGATGTGTTGACATGCACACCTACATTTAGAAATATTTTATCATATCATTATCTCTATCGCAAATATACATGTATCTCTTATACATCACACGAACAAACAAATCCTTTCCCATAACAAGGACGATACTCTCCATTTAGTGGAACAGCACACGGACATTGGATCTCACCCACTCATCTTCTCTAATATGAAATGATTGTTTCTCCGATTAACAATAGGAACAGAATATCGGTGCAATCCAAAAGGACCAGAGTGAATCCGCTACCGGGGAAAGATAAAAAAACTACAAATGCTCTGGCATAACTCCGCTATCCACCGAGATAGGCTGGAGACAAGTCGGCATAACAAATCTACAAATGCCCTGGCATAACTCCACTATCCACCGAGATAGGCTGGAGACAAGCCCGCATAAAAAATCTACAAATGCGCTGGCATAACTTTGCTATCCACCGAGATAGGTTGGAGACAAGTCGGCATAAAAAATCTACAAATGCCCTGGTATAACTCTACTATCCACCGAAATAGGCAGGAGACAGGCCTACATAAGAAAAATAAAGATGCCCTGGTATAATTCCGCTATCCACCGAGATAGGCAGGAGACAAGCCGGTATAAGAAGTCTACAAATGCCCTGGGATAACTCCGATATCCACTGAGATAGGCAGGAGATAGCCGGCATATGGGAAAAGAAAATATCAAAGTGAACCGACATTCGAAGGACTTCACTCAACTACAGACAGCCAAAGGCAACACTGCTAAGATCAAGGGAACTTAAATCTCAAAGAAGAATCGTTCGATTACAAGAACAAGAATGCACATTACAGATGCCAAAAGGGCACTATACACAATACTTTAAGATAAAAATGATATTACAAACAATATAAACCCTTAGAAGAGATATATTGGGGCACCCTTGGTATGAATCAAAACCAGACTCTTCTGGTTGAGAATCTCCTCGTAGACATCTTCTACAGGATCGTCGTCAACTTCTGCATCAGAATCCTTGATAGGTTTCCCATCTAGGCTCAACAAAGGATCTAAATGACTAGGATCAAAATCATCTTTGAATCCATCAAGAAGGCGAATCTGACCGATGATGGAATCCTTAGCTTCCTCCATTTCTTGCACCCCGCGTTCGGCACAGATTACCTTGTAAGTCTGACTCAAAAGGAAGGTCTTCGTCGTACGAATCTTTTGCACTCGAGTGAGCGTCATACATCGGTTAGCCCTCTCAGCAAGAGCTAATTGTTCTCGCACCAAACAAAGTTCTGCTTCTGCCTTCTCCCGTTTTTCCCTCTCAATATCAACAGACATGTTGGCTTCATTGAGAGAGGCTATCAGTTCCTTGTTCTCGGCAAGGAGTTCATTCACGTTCACTTTAGTGGCGCTAAGAACGCTTAAGGCATCATCTCGCTCATGCGCCAACCTGGAGGTAACAGCTGGATCATAATCGGTCAGGCTTTCAAGAAGGACGATAGCCTGCGAAATAGATTCCACATGTGCGACGTTATTTTGACTCGCCGTCTTCAAAAAGCTGGCAAGAAATTTCTCGACCTAGAAAACAAGCATATATCAACACCGTAAGAACACCAAAGGGATCTAGTAATGAATGGATCTACATAAGCACTCAAAAGTGAGAGGTCACAAACTTACCGATTGAAACAGGGCGCCCTGACCGACCGTAGAACTTCCTCCCTCGGTCCTTCTCTTCTTATGAGCCGAGGCACCAGCAGCAGAGGTCCCTGGAGCATGACTCCCACTACAACCTGCTCCAGTCCCACTCTGCGAGGGTAAATTATTACTCTGGACCACACCTGATGCGGCCTCCCCACCCTGCAAGGACCGATTCAGTTTTTTCTTGAGCCGAAGACCTTCACGCCCACGCTTCTTAAGACCATAACAGATTTGCCAACTATCGAGATTCTTTACATTTCGTCGTTGCTCATTCCCGTTAGGCCGAAGTGATAGAATATTCATCAACGCTTGGCACAGTGCATACAACGGGAAGCGCGTCATCACCCTCATTTGTCGCCCTAGGGACGGCATTGCGTTGGGCAATCACGTCCAGCCTCCGATGTTCTACGAGAGTGGCTACAGATAAACAATAGAAACGACAATTAACACAAGTACTTGGAATAAGCTACCATAATAACGATAGGGAAGAACCTTACCAAGGTCATGAGGGACTCTATAAGGCCTCGGAGAAATACCGCTCGCACCAACCACGTCCTCATCACAAAGCATGGTAAGATAGTAGGGGCGATCCAGCAACTTCAATAAGAATTCAGACGTAAATTGAGGGCGTCCAAGGCCAGTAGGCCTCACATACTTATCCGACGTAGACCACTCTTGGGGGAGCTCGTCGAATTCTCCATCCACTTTCTCCTTTATATAGAAATATTCATTCTTGTTCCCGAAGCCATAACTAGACTGGCCACAGAACATAAATTTCATCTTGTTTTGCGAACGGACAACATAGAAACCTTTATCACCACCCTTCTTGTTAAGGATGATGATAAACATCTCATTTACGCCATACGACACCCCGAGGGCCTTCATAACACAAATAAAGCCCACGATATACCCAATAGAGTTGGGTAACAGTTGCCCAAGGCAGACACCAATACTTGCCAAAATAGCGCTGCCGGCAGGGTCAATAGGGAATCGCAGGCCATTGGAAAGATGATGAGCATGTACCGTGATACAATCTTTGGGCGGCGTATGCATCCTCTCATGCTTTTCAGGAAATATGATCTTGTATCCCGCATCAATGTGATATGTCAAAGCTTAAAAATTAGGATGATCAGGAACGTGGGACACCATGTCCTCATAACTCTCAACAGTTTTGAATTTGTTCACCTCAGGAGCTATGGGTAAACCCCGCTCATCAACCTCAACATTTTGAGCCCCTGAAGGCACACTGGAATCCTCATCCACGCCATCAGCGGCATCATCCCAAAACAACTCATCTGTCCCAAAAAGATCATTATCTGTAAAAGCCGTCTCGGAGCCTCCAGCCTCTGTATTCTGAGAATCTAAACCCATATAGTTGTAATCATTCTCGTTCGCCATGAGGATGTCGAATACGGAGTAACGTAAGAAGCTCTGAAAGAAATAACGCGCAGCAACTCAAAGATAGCAACCTAGGAGTTCAGAAAAACCAAAGAAAGACATGAATATCGAAAAACATGTCGAAAATATATCAAAATTATATCGAAAAACATATCAAAAAATATATCGAAGATCCCTGACATACCGCAACGTAAAGATAACGAATTTCACTATGAGACAAAAATGATCTTCTCTCTCCTCCCAAGCCACTATTTATAGACGTCGGGTATCAGGTACGCATTTATGACAAAGGCATATCGAATTTACATTCGACATCCATATCGAAAGAAATTCGATATAATAAGAATGTTTTTAAAAGACAGGAATTCAAATGAGAGCCTCTGAATATGCGCCAATTGCATTGGGGTCCACCAATATCAGTCCAAAACATCAAAATGCAAATCCCGCATCTGCTCTTCGTCATTTGAACTGGCAGGACGAGAGGTACTCGCAATACAAAAACTCAGATTTAATTTACAAATTAGTATCTTTAGATAATAGTTCCCAAATTGGGGGACTACATGATATGGGTATTTTTCGAATTGGGCCTGCAATGGGCTAAACACAGATTTTACTTATGTGAGGTGTCACCCCTGACATATATATCGAATATCGTCCCCGATATGGTACAACTCACGTGTTCATCAAGTGAGTGGTCTCTGTATCCCGAGGCCTATAAATACTCACTTCCCGGTAATCAAGGTAAGCTTCAATTATCCGCAATTACTGCACACATATATCAAGCCACACCCGATATAGTGTTCGACATAGTACCCGATATATATCTTCGATATACTCATACTTGCACCCCTTTCGATATATCTAGTAGATCATTCTCGACATGGAGGATCCGATGTCGTCTCCGACATAATCTCCGACGTCATCTCCGACATATCCCCATATCTTACCTTGCATCCGACGTTAGTTCAATGTGTTCCGGACCAAGCCTATTTCGAGACTAGTATAGCTAGAATAGGCCTAGTTAGCAGTATATATATATATATATATATATATATATATATATATATATATATATATATGAGAGATATTGTCAAACTACGTTCCAGTATAGAGGTTGAATATTGTGACATGGCTCATACAGCTGTCAAATTTACATGGCTCACTTTTCATCTTTGTAATCTTCGTGCCTCGTTGCCTCGCTCACCAATCTTATTTTGTGACAACATTAGTGCATTACACATGAGTGTCAATCCCGTTTTTCTTGTTATAAGTAAACACATTTAGTTAGATTATCACTTCGTACGGGAGCGAGTTGCACTTAGCCTTCTTGTCACCAGACATGACTCCACTCAAAATCAGTTGGCGGGCATATTTACAAAGCCTTTGTCCAAATACTCTCTTTCTAGCAAACTTTCGCACCAAACTTTTCCTCTAGCCTCGACACAACTTGCGCGGGGGGGGGGGGGGGGGGGGGGGTATTAGCGGCCAACTAAGCATATTACATGCTAATTCAAATGAGGACAAATTAATATTTATGCCATGTAAGTTTGCCCATTTAATGAATCTGCCCAATAAGTACCGAATTTTTAAAACTAACCCACCTTTTGCTATTTTTTGAATTTTTCTGCCTAGCCACACGCCATGGCTGCCACATAGGAAAAAACGGTGACGTGTCTGCTGACTTGGAAGGAAAGACACACGCCATGGCTGCCACGTGGAATATATTTAAAACATAAATATATTTATATTCATAATATATATAAATATATAAAAAAATACATAAAAAACATTATATATATACTTAAATATATAAATAATTTAAAAAATCATTTTTATTACTAAAATTTAAAAAACAAAAAAAAACAAAAATAGACCCCCCCTCATAATATATATATATATATATATATATATATATATATATAAAATACTTAAAAAATATTATATATATACTTAAATATATAAATAATTAAAAATATTATTTTTATTACTAAAATTTAAAAAACAAAAAAAAAATAGAAACCCCCCCACCCTGCCAACCCCCCCCCCCCCTACCCACTGCAACTCGCCGGTTGCAGTGGTTGCGGCGTCGATCGACGCCGCCACCACTGCAACCGCGAGTTGCAGTGGGTAGGGGTTGCAGCGGCGGCGTCGATCGACGCAGCCACCACTGCAACTCGCCACCAGCAGTGGTGGCGAGTTGCAACGGTTTCAACCGGCGAGTTGCAGTGGGTAGGGGGGTTGTCGGGGTGGGGGGTTCTATTTTTTTTGTTTTAAAAATTTTAGTAATAAAAATGTTTTTCTTTAATTATTTATATATTTAATGTTTTTTTTTAAGTATTTTTATATATGATTTTTTTATATATATAATGTAATTTTAGTAATAAAAAATTATATTTATGATTTTTTCCTTTTTTATATATTTATATATTTGATATATTTTAATACATAAAGATATATTTTTTATATATATTTATATATATAATATGGATATAAATGATATTTATGATTTTTTTTCTTTTTTTTATATATTTATATATATTTGATATATTTTAATACATAAAGATATTTTTTATATATATTTATATATATTATTAATATAAATATATTTATATTTTAAATATATTACATGTGGCAGGCACATAGACAAAATATATATATTTTGTTTTAAATATATTGATGTGGCGTGTGGCTTTTTTCCATGTGGCACCCACATAAGCGAATTTTTTCCTATGTGGCAGAGGGTGGGCAGAAAAAATCAAAGAATGGCAAAAGGTGGGTTAGTTTAAAAAATTAAGTACTTATTGGGCAGATTCATTAAATGGGCAAACTTACAGGGCAAAAATATTAATTTGTCCTTCAAATGATGTGAATGATTGGAATGATATGGTGATACGGCTCAGTTTTATTATATATATTTATTATAGATTATATGTATTATATTAATGAAGTGCTTAATTTAAATTGATAAAATAGTTATATGGATATTATGTAGTAGTTATATTTTCTTATCCATATTATGGTTATTAGAGGTTATCAGAAATGTATTATATATGTACAGTATTGCGTAGTAGTTGGAAATATGAATAAAAATATCAAAAGTTATCTCTTCCTCTCTTGATCTTCTTTAGGAGTTCGGTCCCGACTCGAATGTGGACAAATCTGATACGACTAATTATTTAGTTTGTATCATATGGTGTTATGTAAATTGAGTGATAAGGTCTAATTTACTCATCATAATTATTCAAAAGATGTGGAAGATATGGATGGTGATAAGTTTGACCAAGTCTAACCTTCTCCCCTCAAATAAAGTAATTTAACGGCAACAATTTACAAGATTTGAGATCTTCTTCAACAAACTTCCGCTGCACTATTATTCATTCTATTAGATTAGTTTGATTTAAATTGTTAGATAAGCTTAATGATCATTATCTTTTGTTGAGCGCTTAAGTGCTTCCAAGTTTTCTTTCTATTTGGACAGTTGTGTAAAGCATGGATCAAGCTTTCATTTGTTGAATTGCAGCGAACACAATCTGGATTAGCGGCAATATGGGATAACCAACAGTTCTCGTTGCAAATGTGGCTATTATATAAGGCTAACCACGTGAAGTTTTGTATTCGTTGCCTAGTTTTAAGGCGCTAAGCCAAAGACCAACTAATAGATTTAGGAGTATCTCTTTCACAAACAAAGTTATAAGCACTCTTAACTGAAATGTTCCCAGCAGTTGTAGTCGATCCCCAACGAGGGAAGTCTTCGCTCATATCGTGCTTATTCACATAAATACTTGCAATTTCTACCTTTTTTTTAATGAAGTAGAAGATTGAATATATCAAGACGAGACAAAGGTAGAGACATGTCCTCGCTAAACGTACTTATAAAGAGTTCAAATGTGGCAATGTTGTTCTGCTTAGTCTTTGGTACGAGCCCGAATACGAGCTCATGTAGCTAAATATGGGCCAAAAAGTTTATTTGACAAAATTTCATTCGAATTTTTATTAGGGCCAATAAGCCCACTATTTCTTAATTTCTAAGATATAGTTACTTAAGCCCAATAACCCCATTTATAACGAGAGGATGAGTTGCTTATCTGGTTAATAATTTCCAAAGAATCAAATTCAGAAGTCATTTATATATATATCGATTTTCCTAATCGCTTAATTAAGACTTGTTTGCTTTCAAATTAATTAACCACTAGCTAGCCCTAGTAATATGCAATATCATTGCTTAAAACATACATGATTAATTACCTTGTTTAAAATATAAAAAAAATTAGACTCAGTTAATTGATTAACTTGATGCCCTAACAGATTTCAACCCACTATTCACTCGAAGTTACCTGATTGCCCTCATTTCTCTTTGTCTAACTTGATCAAAATTCAACTCTTAATTACTACGAATTTCTAGTCCCATTTTTTAAACCCTTGCTCTTCTTTGTTCGATCTGTCCTAACCAAAACCGAACCAAGCCCAGCTCCACCTAGCAAAATCCGTTTGTCCCATCATGGCATTGCAGTCTAAATGCCAATCAGTCACCGCTATGAACCTAACACTTAAAAAGTGGTGCTAAAATAGATGAAAGCGGAGGTACTGAAACGCAAGATTCGAGCGATTCAACCCAAAAAAGAATTTTCAATTAACGTAGGACGATCGATGGTTGTGTGCTTCTTGGTTGACATTGGCCGTTCTATTTTCCTCTCTCTTGAGCAATGTAAAATGTGTTTAGGATGAGAGAATGGCATGTGGTTACTATCCAAAAAACTAGGGTAATTTAATCATGTTCCAATCAAAATGGGTGATAAGGTGGTCATTGAGCAAAACTAAATAAATGAGGGTTCTGTTACCAAAAAAAAATGAGGGCTAAGTAAAAAGGGTGTTTCGGCCATTTTTTTAACAATTAAGAGTTAAAGAGGTCCACGTTAGGTTTTTAATTAATAACTGTGTGTCCCCAATTTGTTTCAAAATGCAAGAAAATACATCACTATATATGCATTTGTGGCCATTAACACCACCCACCCCCTCCCCACCACCCAAAGACGCCCTTGATTAGATAGTAAAAAATAGACGTTAACTTTTACCACCCTATCATGTCCCTATTGTTGCATCTAATTACTTTAAAGCCAAAACAAAAGAAGAAGAAGAAAAAAAGAGGCAGTAGTAATTTTTGACTCGCTTCTCTAATATGTTGAAACAGAAGAGAGAGAGAGATCTATCTACTATTATATAAGAAGAAGAAAAATTAGACGTGAACTTTTACCATCATATTATGGGCTTGAGATCCTCTCCTCCATATTCTCTCCTCCACCCCCTCCTCCACTTTTGTTAGAGTGACACGTGTCCCAAATTAACACCACCTTTTTTCCTCCGTTTTCTCTCTCCTTTCTCCCGTTACCCTCACTTCCCCAAATCCCAATGTGCAAAACAGCTGTACCAGTACCATATTAAACCCACTTAATCTAATAAAAAAGAAATGGTAAAATCTTTTATCATTTTAATTATGTTTGTAGAAGTAGTTAATTTTTCTATTTTTAGAATTCTTTTCAGTTTTCACTTTTCACAATCAACTCGCCACACTTACTTATAACTTATAAGTATTTTTTTATTTAATTGAAGAAAAAATATTGATTAATATTTTTTTTGAGAAGTAACGTGGATTCTATTATATGTACCTTGAATTAGTTATTTACAATATGTTTCAGTATTTATTTATCTTCCTAAACTTTAAACATTAATAACATTATTTCATATGGAATACAATAAAATAAAGAACCGAGGTTAATTACTGGAGCTCTCGTCTCATGATTTTAATGTATATGTATGATTTTTGTTTTTGAAGATAATGTATGTGTATGATTAAATAGCTTTATAAGATGAATTTTATTACTTGTAAGTTATATAAGTCTGCTCAAAAATATTATTGTATATAAGTTACATTTTAGGAACGAGACATGATTGTAGAAATTGATATCTTTGTGAATCTGATTGCTCCCATTTTCAAGGAATGAATTTTAGTCAATCATGTGGGTGTTAATTTTGTTTTTGATATTTGAAGTTCAAAAAAATTGTTTTTGATATAAAAAATATTCTGTTTTCAGGAGAATTATTTTGTATATATCAGTATCATACAGCTTACGCTCATCAATAAGTAGTATGTTAACTGTAAATTTATTATTTCGAAAAGCCTTTAAAATTTTTTTAGAAAAAGCCTTCAATCAATTCCGTTGACACTATTTTCTTAAAACTTCTCCATATTCTACTTTAGTCATTTAAAATTTATCTTATAAAACTAGTTCAGTTTAAGACATGAAAGAGCTCATGAAATTTATATCCAAGTTTTTTTTCGTAAAGTCATATATGCATAAAAGAATAATTATTAATAGAGATTTTTCTTTCCAATATGTAATAGAATAATGGAAATAATGCAGTTATATACCTAAACATTTACATGTAACGTAAATAATTCATATAATCAACCAGCTTAACGTCTCTAAGAAAAAATAAATATAATCGAATATTTGAATTGCATTTTTAATTTGGGTGAAGTACTGAAGTAATGTGGCAAAAAAATGGCAAAAAAAAGGATCACTTAATAGTGTAAATATATATTAATGGCCACAATTTTAAGAATAATAAATGGAGATAAACTTCCTAAAGTACTCCGAGTTGTACCTAAAAAACATAAATTAAGGGAGTTTTTTTATGATTTCCTAGAATTATGGAGATAATCTCCTTTAATCTTGATCTACTCCATAATTTCAAATTATGGTTGAGGGACAGCGGTTTATCATCCAATTGGGATAGGGAAGAAAAAAAATAAAGAAACGTTTTTTTATTTAAGAAAGAAATAATGTGACAAAGCCCTATTTCTTTTTTATTATTATTATATATTATATATAATACGACTTAATTTTTTATAGGACAAAACAACTCTATTAACTTTTTCTTTAATTTATAATGTAACTGTTGGGAGTTGGGACATTGGGGTTTGGGAAGTGAAGTGAGAGTTAAAGACTTAAAGGGAGAACGGAGAAAGAAAACGGAGGAAAAATGTGGTGTGTATTTTGGGACACGTGTCAATCTAACATGAGTGGAGGAGGGGTGGAGGAGGAAAAATGGAGGAGAGGATCTCAAGCCCTTATTATGTCCCTGCACTAATTACTTTAAAGCCAAAACAAAAGAAAAAGAAAAAGAAAAAGAGGCAGTAGTAATTTTTGACTTTTAGACGTTCACTTTTACCACCCTATTATGTCCCTATTATGTCCCTATTGTTGCATCTAATTACTTTAAAGCCAAAACAAAAGAAAAAGAAAAAAAAAGTAGTAGTAACTTTTGACTTGGTTCTTTAATATGTTGAAAGAGAGAGATCCATCTACTATTATATAAGAAGAAAAAAATTTAGACTATTATATAAGAAGACAAAAATTTAGACGTTAACTTTTACCACCCTATTATGTGTCCCTATTGTTGCATTTAATTACTTTAAAGCCAAAACAAAAGAGAAGAAGAAAAAAAAAGAGCCAGTAGTAATTTTTTACTTGGTTCTCTTATATATTGAGAGAGAGACGCAATTTTGCCTAAGCCAACAAAAGAAAAAATGCGACAAAAAAGAAAATAAAAAATGAAGAAATTATTTGTGGAATCGTGTATTGTTGACGTGGCACTACCCACGATTGGGATTAAGGTGATAGAGGTGGTTATTTTCTAAATTTTAGGAGAACTCAAATCTATAGTTATCTGAATTGTTGCGCACAGTATCACTTATGCAATGATTGCTTAAAAGAAATTCTCTGATTTTGGACTTTGTGGCAACAAATTTATTTCTTGTTACTTCCTCCCCCATTCACGAGGCCCTGCATTATAATATATTGTATTATATTTCCAAGTTGAGAGTTTATAGCTTCCTTGGTACTTAAAAAAATGTTAGTTGTGTTTGCGGATTTTCCCTTCTCATTTTTTTTTTTCCTTTTCAGGTGGGAAAATATATTTTGTCATTTAACTTCGTTTTATATTGCTTTTGGTCCTTTTACTTCGATCATCATGATTTTGCACATTAATATGTAAAATTCTCACCCTTTATTCTCCGACGAGAGGAATAATTACTTGAGTACACAATCCTGGCCAATGTTTCTTTCAATTATCCCTCCACCAACAAAAAAATGTGTAAAATAAGACCGGAACAATTAAATCTAAGATTAATTAATTAGTCATATTGATAAACCAGAGTTTGTTAAACTTCAAGATTAATAAATCTAAAATATATGAATTTCGACAAGACAAACTATTTATACGTTTTTTCACACATACTATATATTTTATTATTAATTAATATTCATCATCAAGAAAATTCGGACTTTAATTTCAAGTTTGGAAAAGACAATATATATATTTCGATTATAATTGCGTATTCATTACATTTTAATAGATTTGCAAAAAGATTATACTGTAATATGATCCAATTATTTAAGTTTCGGAAAATTAAAATTAGTATAGATAACTAATTAAAGCTTGTTCCAGCTTTCTTGTTCAATTTTCGTTATTACTTATTAGCTACCCATAACAGCAACAAAAATGGTTTTAATTAAAGGAAATGCTACGTATAACTTGATACTAAATATATTTCATCCTGTGCATTACGTAGGTGCTCGTGATACTAAAGATACTTCGACCATTATTCAGCATCACTCTGAAAAATTTCCCATCTTTTTGTGTGGCAAAATATAGTTGAAACAACTTCATATTTACATGCCAAGTTGCCAACTAACTTCCAAATTCAGTTCTGCCTTATAGCCTTATGTATTTATGTTAAAGTACATACCCCACTAGGAGTACTACATGTCCAATAATATCTCCAGTACTATATGTCGTATCTCTTCTTCTTCATATCCTAGCTTTACGTGGTCCTCGTCCTCTAACTTTAAGCTAAACAATAATGGGGCTTCATCTCAAAAAATTCCACAACCGACACAAGAACGTAATTTCTATGTCCTCAGCATTATTAATCCTCATCACAATCCTCCATTTTAAATATTCCTTTCTCAACAATATGTATTCTAATTCCTTTTCGTACAAAAATCCGGGTAAAATTGCCCCTATATCTTCAAATTGCGACATATTCAAGGGCGAATGGGTACCGAATCCGGATGCTCCATATTACAACGACACTTGTTGGGCGATCTACGAGCATCAAAACTGCATGAAGCACGGGAGGCCGGATACCGGATTCTTGAAATGGAGGTGGAAACCCGATGGGTGCGAGTTGCCGGTTTTCGACCCGTATTTGTTTCTGGATATGGTTCGGAATAAGTCGTTGGCTTTTGTGGGAGATTCTGTGGCCAGGAACCAAATGCAGTCCATGATTTGCCTCTTATCCAGGGTAATTAAATATTACTTAATTATTACTATAGAGTATTTATATACTAATTAATCCTTCATTCTGATTCTCATTTCAATACATATCAATAATTTTGACTATCTTATCGTTCTCTACAATTTGAATAAATATGATGAGTATATGTATACGTATTTATTAGCGCTGTTGTATTAGGTTGTGACTTGTGTGGAGGTTTTAATTACATTTTTGTTGGCTCTGGCAACTATTTTCAAAAAAAAAAAAATGTGTTCAAAATAGTTAATAATAAAATTATGATTAATCGGTTTCTTAAATATTAAAAATAAATACTACTAATTTCTTATTTGCAAAAATAATTTCTATTTGACAATGAGAACTTGTAGAATAAAATTGAAATAAGTTCATTGTAACCATCATATGTATGTCTCCACGGTTAAAAGGAAAAATGTGAAAAGATAGGCATACTCAGAATAAGATTAGAAAACTATTACTGCATTTATTAAAAGAATCAAAGTATATGCAACAAACGTATGAACAGATCAGAAATTTTGAAGCAAAAACCTATCTGAATGTTGTTAATATAATATTGCTTTTAGGTAGAGTATCCCGTCGACGTTTCTCCCACTGACGACCAATTCAAGCGTTGGAAATACGTGAAATACAATTTTACTATCACTTCTTATTGGGCCCCATTTTTAGTGGAGTCCAAAGAGCGAGATTCTGATGGTCCCATCCACACCGGCCTCTTCAATCTCTACCTCGATGAGCCAAGCCACACATGGAAAGACCAAATCGATGAATTCGACTACCTCATCCTCAACGCCGGCCACTGGTTCTTTCGCGCCGCTGTGTATTACGAGAATCGCCGCACTGTCGGGTGTCTCTACTGCCAACAACCCAACCTCACTAGGTTAACAGCGGGGTATGGCTATCGTCGCGCATTCCGCACGACGTTGAGAACCATCAACGGAAGAAATAATTTCAAAGGAATCACGTTCTTGCGAACTTTTGCACCTTCGCATTACGAAAATGGGTTATGGGATACGGGTGGAGATTGTGCGCGACGACGACCTTTTCAACGGAACGAGACGGTTCTAGAAGGTTCGAGTTTAGATATGTACATGATCCAATCAGAGGAGTTTAGGATTGCACAGAAACAAGGGAAGAAGAAGTTCAGACTGTTAGAGTCAACACATGCAATGTTGTTGAGGCCCGATGGGCATCCTGGTAAATATTGGCATTGGGCTAATGAGAATGTCACTTTAAATGACTGTTTACATTGGTGTCTGCCTGGCCCAATAGATATTTGGGCCGATTTTTTAATGCATATGATGATAGTTGAGGCCCAGAGATAGTACTAGATGAACTTTTTCCACAATCATACGAGAATTTAATTGATTACTGCGTATTGCCTATTCTTTCTTCGCTTTGTGATAATATTTGAAGTATAGTGGCATTTTTTTTTTGTTTGTAAATTATATTTTTTTCTCTAGATCTCCCCAGTTTCGACTAGCCATTTAAACTGAAATTAATTTGACATTTTCAGTGATAATCTTGAGTCTACCATGCCTAATTTGAGCTCAGAACTTGGCAACTTGATAAAAAAACACGTATGGCGATTAAACTTTGTCAAGAATCTGAAATGCGGTCAATAATCATTTTTTGGTCACATAGATAATTTTTAACTTTCCGAACACCATTTTACTTGGTTAAGCATTGTATTATTTACGTCCAATCGAGTCATCTGCTAGACTCATGTGCGGTGCTATAGCAAAGAATGTTGAAAACACGCATATGAAGGGACTTACTATTAGTCTAAAGCGAGGAATACGAATGAATAGTGAACAAAGATAATCCTTCATGAATGTTTAAAAATTGTTACTCAGTGTTATATTGTGATATCTAATTTAAAGCATAATCATACGAGAATTTAATTGATTACTGCGTAGTGCCTATTCTTTCTTCGCTTTGTGATAATATTTGAAGTATAGTGGCATTTCTTTTCTGTTTGTAAATTATGTTTTTTTCTCTAGATCTCCCCAGTTTCGACTAGCCATTTAAACTGAAGTTAATTTCACATTTTCAGTGATAAGCATTGTTAACAGGTTTGGAATAATACCCGATTAACTGATTTATTTATGAGTTCGGAACGCCGTTATCCGTGGTTCAAAGAAAGTAAATGACTATTAGGGAAATTACGAAAATATCCTTCCTTTATTCACTGAACTTCTTACTCCCGAGGAGCATAAATACGATCTTATGCTTTTTTCCGAGTGAGTTTAAGTGTATATTCCGTCCTTTTTTTCTCGTTGTCCCCTTCTCGTCTCTCCTAATTTTCCCTTATATAGGTATGGGAGGGTGTTTGTGTCACTACGCATGCGTTGCATGTGTTACAAGTGTAATGCTGCATGTGTTACAAGTGTCCTTCTATAAGATAAGGTATATCTTGTTGACAAAGCGCTGACTAGGCTGATCCTTATCTTGTCCGAGGGCTGCGGGGAGTTCCGAGGGGTTGCTTCTTCTGTTTTCTTCTCTTTGGTGGACTGAATCTTCTGTTTTCTTTTCTCCGAGGGGCTGGATTTCATGAGGAGGTTCACTAGTTGAAGTGGAGTGGGTGTCCGAGGAGGTTTCTATTCCGGGGACAGCTATTTCCTCGTCGGCTTCTTTGGTAGAGTTCTCCGAGGGGCATATTTGTTTCTCCAGGCTTGTGAGGTGGGCTCCAAGAGCATCAATATGTATGTAAGGCGGTATTCTCGTATCTGGATATTTGTGGTATGGGTTCCGAGCGTTTCTTGTCGTCATTAGAGTAGTGGTCTCTTCGAGAATCATTCTCCGAGGGCTTCCTGTCTTTGGCTGAGTAACCTTCTTGGCTTGGGCCTTCGAGGTAAGTGACTTTAGTGAGTGGTGCTTTGAGTAAGACGTTGTTTTATGAATTTTAGCCTTCGGGGTGATAATTCCGAGGGCTTTGGGAGTGTTCAGCAAGGAAGTATTCTCGTATAGTGGTCCCTCTTGGCGCGGTGATGCATATCAGAGTCGCGTGGATCCATCGGGGTTTACTCTTTTTCCGATGCCACGTTGATATCTTATTTTTATTCATCTTGACTTTCCAAGGGACGCTTGGGTGTCCACTCGGATGTCACGTCGTACCCTAGTAGGATATGTGAGTTCCGAGGGACTCTATTATCTCTTCGGGTGCCACGTCATACCATAGTAGGGTATGTGACATACGAGAGTGTTTGTGACGATAGTATCGCCTTTGGGATTAATCCCTAATTTAAGGGTTAACCTTTTGTTTAACTCATATAATCCCTTATTTATTTTTTAGGGTTAACACTACCCCCCCCCCCCCCCCAAATTTCGATCGTTCTCGTAGAGACGAGTGAAATTTTATTTCGTGGCCTTAATATGGCAAAAGGGGCTTTTTCTTTATTTTTTGGTGATTTTTCCGAGGGGTTTGGGATTTCTCCATTCTTTTTTATGATTTACGGGGGTATTATATGTATATAAATATATACTTGAAATACCGTGAAGTAAAATTACCGTTATGTTCTTGGGAAGCAGCGGTTCAGATGAAGAGTTACTTTTATAACGGCTCTTTCTAGCCGTTGGATGTCTTAAATGACATTCATTCATCCGTCCGTTAATCTGCAGTAACGGCTAGCGCGTGGAGCGACACGTCGCTTCCTGAGTGGAGACGTGGGGCGTGGGAGACGAGGCACGTCTTTAATGGCGGTTCGCTTATAAATACCTCCGTCCGTACTCTCTCTTCCCCATTTTCTTCACGAAATCTTCAAGCTCTCAATTCTCTCTACTCTTCTAATTCTCTTAAGCAGAAAAGAGGGATTTTTGCTTCTCTTAAAGTTTCTTTTATTTTTTTTTGCTTCTTTTCCCTTTTATCAATTTCATAAAATTTCTTCAAAAGAAGATGGCTTCCTCTGCAAATACGTCTTCTGCCGCTACTGCTCCTGTTGATGTTCCCGTTTCTGCCGCGACTACGGCTCCCCTCGTGGGACCTGCTGCTGCCACTCGTAAGAGAAGAGCTGCCGTCGCCGAAGGGAGTGGCGCCGCCTCCGCGAAAAAAACTAGGGTTTCCAAATCAAAGAAACCCCCCATCCGTGACTTCTCTAAAATTGAGAATGTTCGGTCCGTTGTCACATACGAGCAGGTTATGGAGTTGTTCCGGGTAACGGGGACGGCTATGAAAAATGTGGCGGTTCACATTCCCTCGGAAAATCAGAGGGCATGTTACCCTCCCACGTGTATGCTCACTGTGTATTTCGCGCAGGTGAATTACGGGTGGCGTTCATTTATGCCACCCTTTTTCTGTGAAGTTTTCAAGACCTGCGGAATCTGTCCGAGTCAGCTAACGCCCAATGGCTACGCCGCCCTTTGCATTTATGTATTCTGGTGTATTGTCAAGGGGTACGAGTGCAATGTGGATCATTTCCTGTCTATCTTCGATGTGGGAGTGTCGCCCGGGGGATACCCCTTTTATCACGTCCACCACCGGGATCACTCGGCTAACTCCACGAAGAGGATTTTGGGTGCGACGATCAGCTCGCACGGCGTTTGGAAGGACAAATTCTTTTATGTGAAGCCCGTCCGAGGGAAGTGGGATGTGCCCTTCAAGTGGGGGGAGGGTGTGACTCCAATTCACACTCTAGCTGAAGATGTGGTGCTTTCTCCAGTGATTGCCCAGCACGCGCTAATGGAGTCGGGAGATTTTTTGTGGTTGTTTGATACGGTCGGGCTTCATCATGTGGTGGTTACTGATGACAGGGTGAAGAAACCACTTTCTGTCGGGGTGCATATAGCAGCTTTCAGTAAGTTTTCTCATGTTACTCGCATGTTTCTTTACTCCATATCTATTTTTTCGAGTAGTTTTTCACACCCTTTGGGCTACCGTGTCGACTCCAATAGGTGTATATTCTCTCAACAACATTTCTCGCCATGGACTTGGTACTTTGGCGAAGAATAGGAGAATCGCCGTATCTTCAGGCATTCGACTCTTCCATCTGTACTCGGTGAACAACTTGATGTATAGATCCACACTACATATGTCATGTAGTTCCAAACTATACAGTGCTTGTTCATATCTCCTGACTTTCTCCTGGTCACCTCCTCCGGTTTGGGGATCAACAAAGTATTCTTCTCCGATGAAGTAGAGCTTGAAAAGCCTAGCCATTCTATCGACGATGTCTTTGAGAGACTCGCCGGATAGGACCCCACTTCTAACCTCTGGAGTTCCATGTTCCCATCCAATCTTGACCGATCCTTCGAGACTCATCTGTAGCATCATGATGAATCCTTCTTTGTCCAGTTCGAGCGTTGCCGCTGCAATTCTCATTGCCGATGCCCATTCATCGATTAAGGCTTTGCGATTCTTGAAATCCAGCGTATCCAGATTGAGCATAAGCCCATACGGGTGAATTGGATCGAGTTGCGATTTCCCGTATGGTGTTCCATGAACATCTGGCCTTCTAGCCCTCGCTCTGGTTGGAATCCGGTTGTACATAGATCCCGCCACGAAATTATGCTGGTGCGGCATGGGTTCCTCACGGATTGGCTCTTCTTGAATTGGGTCTGGATTAGGGATGGAAGATCCAGCGCCTTCGGTAATTGTTGACTGTTCTGGCGGAGCACCTTGACTTGGTACAATAGCACCAAACGTCTGCACGTTTTCCAGGTTGAGACCTGAAAATGATTCTGCAAGATCAGAAAGATCTCGTCCGATCTCGAAGTTGAAATCGTCCATCTTGAATCTGGACATGATCTTTACTTTGTGATGGGTTCTCCACGTATCCGTGCTACCAGCTTCTCGTTTGTGGTCAACTCCCTTTTGACCTCAACTGCTTTTCCCTTCTGATGTAATAAGGGTTCCTTTCCGAAAGATGGTGGTAACCATCCTCCTCTCCTTCTTTCGGATGTCCTTGGCATGGATTCCAGGTTCTTGACTCTCCGTTGGATATCTTGTAGATTTTCCAAGATCTCCTTCTGACGCCGAGACATGGCTTCGAGCTTGTCTCTAATTTCTTGTAAACGTTCGGGCATATGGAATTGATGATTACCATAGGCCTGGACTGTCTTCTGGACTTCCCTGAGGTCCTGTGATAGCTTGGAGCTATCTGGCACAAGCTCGTGGAAATCTGGCAAAACTAGATTACTCATGAAGAACGGTTATTTCTTTTAGTGATTAATCTATTAATTCTTGCGATATCCGCCATGAGACCATTAACCCTAAGAAACTTAGCTCTAATGGCATGGAGATTGTCTGCTCTGTGACTAGCTAGGTCAACTAACTTAGTCATCAAGAGTTGGAGCTCTTGTTCAAGTGTTATACCAGGCATATTAAAGGCTTAGTATTGAACTCTGTTTATTAGCTTTTTCAAGGCTAATCTTTATCAGCTTGATTTGTTCGAGTCTGGTTCTCTGGATAGGACATTCTTCTCCTATTTGTTCTAAGCTACAGCGTAGAACATCATGGTTATTTAATTCCCTTTTATGGAAATTAAGGTATCTTGTTAAGGCAATAATTCGCCTTTTGATGCTTGTACATGCATTTCCTTTCATAGGAAACCAAATTGTAAGGTCCCAAATGTCATCCATCACTGGATCGCTCATGTTTGGAAAAACCCCTCTCATAAGGTAATTAAGAGTTGTAATAAAAAAAATAAATAACCACATAAAATAAATAAACCATGCTCTGATACCATTTTGGAGGCACCAAAAATAGAGACTTTTAATATATGGGGTATAAATGAAATAACATAAATCTTTGAGGAAAAGGGAGGAAAGGGTATAAAAGTAAGAAAGTGGAAAAAGAGCACTGCTCTCGGGAGTAGCATCTAATTTCTCATTGTCGGGGGCTAAGTTTCATATCATCATATCCTATAATATATTTGATAACATAACTTTCAGAGCTATTTTAGTTTTATATAGATTAGATGAAAGCAAACTAGACTTGATTCTTCTTATTGCAGAAGATACTTGTAATTAAATATATAATATAGTCGTGGTGTTCCAATACAACACAAATGCTATTAGTAAAGAAGAATAAAATCGTGTGTTGTAGCCAACCAAATCATATGCGTGAAGTGTGTCATCAAACCACCGCATTGTCATTTTGTATCAACTTTTTGAATGGAATAATGATTAATTAATATTAGGTGAACAAATTAGAAATCAGACACGCATGTGTCCGTGGACGCTCTGGAGATGCCAATTGTAATGCCTTATATACACCGCAAAAAATTGTTTTTATCAGCAAAAACTCTCATGTTGTTATATTATATACCACACAGAATTATTTTTGACTTCAAATTGAGCAAAAACATAATTTTTTCCCCCTTGTATAATGGTCCGCCAATATTTTTTTTGGGCTAATAAAGATAACACTTAAGGGTTCTCATCAACTGAGAATAACACAACACAAGGACAGTCTTTGCTATCAACTTCAGAGATAATAAGTTTTAATAACAAATATATATTCTGCCACCTTTGTTTTTGTGATTTATGAGCAGATACGTGTGAGATCATCCAATCTATTAAAGGATATTTTCTTGTTCTTTTTCTTCTTTTGGTGGTTGTAGGATCCAACTCGTTGACAATTTTCTCACACCTAAACTTAACTAGAAACATCCTTGACATCTAAGTTCCAGCTCTTGATTCCTCTATTTGATCCAAAGTTAAAAACAAAATGAGGGATAATAATTATATCATCTCCTTTTAACCTTTGTAATTATAAAACTGTTACAGAGGCACTTTATGAGAGTTTTTTTTCATATAAACCTAGTTTCAAAAAAACGCCATTAATTAGAATTAGAAATATTTGTAAGTCTTCTAGAGAACTTTAGAATTATTCCAACTTAAATAAAATCTATTTGATCAATCTAGACACGTTCTAAAGAGTTATATGTACATGAAATAATCAAATAATCAAAAAACTAAACCACCCAATATCATAGCATTTGATATTTATTTATTTATATATAAAATTTCCAATATATATAAGTCAATGGAAAATGTCCTTTATTTGCCAATAACCCCAATAGTAAAATAGAACTCTCATTTTCACACAAAATGTTTTTAAAATAAAGAGATAAATTTAAGGTTCCCACTTCCCAATATCTATAATCAGGAATTAGGACCATGTCAAAAGAGATAACTCTGTTCAAGACCCAATGACTGACTCACTTATCAAAAATAATAAATATCACATGCCAAGTTTAAAATTACAGATCAAAAATCAATCTCACTCTCCCAATCTCTTTCTCTAGATTTTATTATTTTTATCAAATGATGAAATGCAATAAGTAAAAAAACACACAAGCATTAAATAAGATTCTCCTCTTTAATTCAACAAGAGCACAAAAATAAATAACACTACCCCATTATATATATATATATAAATCAAATTCAACCGTTGCAAAAAATAAAAATTCAACCGTTCGCTCGTTTGTTCGTGAAGCTAAAAACAAACAAACTCTGTTGTACTACTAGCAGTGCTGGTAGTACTGTACAGAAGAATCGAGATTTCAAATTTTGTGGCTATGATGGAAACGGCGGCGTCTTTGCCGGTGAATATCTCGTCCAGTACTATCCACGAGATTACGGAGGAGGAGGAGATTCAGGAGACTGATTCTCTCGTTAGGTTATCGAGTTTTCCGATTGCGCCGCCGATCCAGCAGCCGCGACGGAGGGGCGGCAGCAGGACGGCGTCGTTGAAGGCTCGACCGCGTCGGCAGCAGTCGTTTAGCCGCGAGATTGGACATGCGGCGGCAGAGACTTATTTGGTGACTCGGCTCAGCTTCAAGCTGCTTAGCTATCTCGGGTGGGTTGGTTAGTTTGTTAGTTAGTTTGTTTGTTTGTTCTTGGTGATTTTTGTGTTTCGATTTCTGTTTTTAGTGCTGATTTTTTGTGTTTGAATTCGGGGATTGAGTTGCGATTGGTTGAGTTTCCGTGAATGCGGTTGATTATGTTTGGTGTAAGGAGGTGAAAAAGGATTGATTAATCGATGGCAAATAAATGATGTTTGTATTGTTGGTGAAAGTGTTTGCGATGTTTTAGATGAATTCGACGTTGATTAGAAGTTATGTTGTAAATTTCGTGTTCCATGGAGCATGAATGATATGATTGCTTTTACGGCTCTTTGAAATGACCTATGGAGGAGCATGAATTAGATAGATGCATTGTTTTACGTATGGTGGGTGAGGTGATTACATTGAAAGATGTGGCCAGACATGTTTTATAGTAATTATGTCCTTGAATACTGAAATGAAATCTATTTATTTTTTCTGTATGTAGTAAAAATGGGTGCCAAAAAAAAATTTCATTTTAGGATCATGTTCGTCTGACTTGGGGATATCCTCTTATGAAAGAATCGCTCCGTCTCTAAGAATTTTCGCAATCTCTGTTTGCTGTTTTCTGAAACTTGACCACAAATGATGATAATATTTTCAGTTCGATTCTGGATGTCACCTATCTGTTTGGAATTTGGTTGAGACCCTTATCTGTGTTTCTTTTGAAGAAATCTTATTTTATAATGTCGGAACGTAGTTTTATTGAATATTTTCCTTCCTAAATTGTTTCTTTTATTCAGGATAGGCTACCGATGGATAACAAGACTCCTCGCACTTGCAACGTATGCCATGTTGCTTATGCCTGGATTTCTCCAAGGTGAGTATCATATGATTCTTCAATTCTTTTGACCTTGGGTAGTGGAGTGTAAAGGTTACATGGAGAGGATCCATGTCTTCTCTTCTGCACTAGAGTTCGATCTGATTTTAGCCACAGGACCTGGTGGCAGTACTCATGGGCTCAAATCTGTCACTTTTTAGAAGTTCATAAAAATGTAATTAGGAATGCCAACAATTCTTTTGCTATGCAATCTCATGTTTTTCTGCAGCTAAAGAAAGCATACCTCATTAGTGATCCTAAATGTTATCAGTTAGAAGGGCAGGACTGATTTCTAATATCTCGAGGATAATATGTAGTCTTCATGAATAATAGTATAAAAATATTCAGAAGTAATAAAAAAGAGTACACACATTTACAATTTCTTTTTATTGATCTGTTGTTGAAATTTGCTCAAATTTGCAGTTGCATATCGTTATTTCTTTTCAAGCCATGTCCGTCGGAGTATTGTTTATGGAGATGAACCAAGAAATAGGTACTGTTTGATCCGTTTTTGTTACCCTTTTTAAACACTTGATAACCTTTCACATTTATTCAAGAACACAAACTTTCTTGCAGGCTGGATTTGTATTTACCAAGGGATAGTGATGGCCTGAAGCCAGTGGTGGTGTTTGTCACTGGTGGTGCATGGATTATCGGGTGAGTAATTCAGAACGGCATTCTCTTTAAGTTCACTTTGTCTATATGCAAGGGTAGAAGTAAACATTTTCATTTAAGTATATTGTCCTGAATTGGCTGATTCATAACATGAAGGATTGCATGTTAATTAAGAGCCTTGAGGTGAATATTGAGTACCCTAGTAAATGTAGGTATATATTAGTTTACAATATTGTGAA
Source organism: Linaria vulgaris (assembly GCA_948329865.1). Lineage (NCBI taxonomy): Eukaryota > Viridiplantae > Streptophyta > Magnoliopsida > Lamiales > Plantaginaceae > Linaria > Linaria vulgaris. The sequence continues at coordinate 17,544,103 of OX415250.1, read as the reverse complement.
ACAGGAAAGTTTGAGACTTGAACCTAGGCAGCAACAGAATTTGCAAGAGAATCTGCGTATGGCTCACTATGAATGTCTTGGAGAAAGTGCTTAACTATAGAAAACAAATTGTGATGAACTCTGAGAAAAAGTATAACACTCTATAGTTTTACAAAGGAGAGTCATGCATGTCAATCAAGATTATCTCACGGATCTTCATTATATTGTTTCCTTCTTTATCTAATCATATAGTTTCCTTATTTAGTTAGACAGATTTCATTCCTTTGTATGTAACTAATTAGTGGCTGGATTACTGCGTGTAGATGTGTATATATAGGACAGCCTTTGTACTATAGTATTCATTGAGAAATATACAACAAGTGACAATGCATACATTCCATCCCTGCTGGCACTATAACAAAAGCCCCTCAGAGGATTGCCACTATAGGATTTACTGGCTACTTCGAATCTTCCAAATATAACTCGAACAACAAATTATCCATTTTACTTGGAGATAAAAAAATTGTTAGCCTGTATACTATCTCTGCGACAGACTTTTCTCTGTAATTACTTGGGTGTGTTTAATTCTTGGAATTGAGGGCCTTTATGTTCTATGATGTTTCGGTCTGTTAATTTAGGCGGGAAGCACTTCTCTGTAACTGGTCAAACGTTTGTTGGATTTTCCACTGTGCTTTGTTGTTGCACTGCCCAATTTATAGTTTTGGTGGTGGCAGCCTGTCATTAGTTCTAAATAAAATAACTCCACCTTTCACTTTGACTTCACTGAAGATGTGGCATAGTTTTGCAGATACAAAGCATGGGGTTCTCTTCTTGGTCTACAATTAGCAAAGAGAGACATCATAGTGGCATGCATCGATTACAGGTAAAATGTTTGTTTTAATATAAGAAGTTAGTCCTGATATTGTTTTTAGCTCCTGAATATACTCGGATTCAGATTTGCTGAAAGGTTTTTAGTTATTTTAGTCTACTGTTCACCATATGTTAAAAAGATCATAGAAAAATAACGTCATCATAGGTACTTCATTTAACACAGAGCATGTATCTGATATACCATCTGGTGTGCATGCTCTAAATGACGCATGCCAAATTATTAGAGTTCTCGTGTTATGCTGTCATCTTACTCAATTTAACAAAGAAAAGTACTATAATGTTGACATTTATGTTGGTTTTCTTCGATGTTTACTCATCATAACCAGCCTCGTGAAAGGTTGCTATTACTACCTTCATATCGCATAGCTTTGTGTCTTTGAAGGAATTCCCAGTATTACTACCTTCATATCCTTTATTTTTTCTTTTTTTTCTGATCATTGTTTTCTCTTGGAGCAGAAATTTTCCACAAGGGACGATTAGTGATATGATTAATGACGTTTCTCAAGGAATTGCATATATTTGCAACAATATTATTGAATATGGAGGTGACCCAAACAGGTGAGTTATGTCCTTATTGATTTTCGCATACATTTGGAAAGTTAAAATATAGGGAATCAAAGTGATGTTCAATGGTTGAGCAGTTAAAAGTTAACTGAAGCCCTTATTAACATCCCAGAATAATAAATTTTGTAGTATGGTATAACTTACAAGGTTATCGAGTATAGAATATGTTGTGGCCCGAATATTCCGGCCTCAGTTCTGGCTATTAGTTTGACATATCTTTGTGGATGTTTTGGTCAATCAGGATATATCTAATGGGTCAATCAGCTGGGGCACATATTTCTGCCTGTGCACTTGTACAACAAGCAGTTAAAGAATCGAGGGGAGATAGCATTTCGTGGAGTGTCTCTCAGATGAATGCTTATTTTGGTTTATCTGGAGGGTAAGTTACTCTGAGTTTAGAATTCTATTCTAAGCTTGTTTCTTGTTGACTGTGCGCATAGTTCTTTACTATACAACCATTAATACCTGTGGATTATTAAAGTTCCTAAATTATCTTAACTACAGGTACAATTTACCTAAATTAGTTGATCATTTCAACAACCGAGGCTTATACCGCTCCATCTTCTTGAGGTCTTAAATCTTTCCAAATGCAAGTGCTTTATAAGTACGATAATTGTCTATGATTTGACCAGTAACAGTTCCTTCTCTGTGTGATTGATAGTCTTTTTCTTTTCACAGTATTATGGAGGGCGAAAAGTCATTGGAACAATTTTCACCTGAAGTTATTGTACAAAATCCAAGCTTTAATGCTGCAATTTCTCTGCTGCCTCATATTCTTTTATTCCATGGTACCAAAGATAATTCCATACCGTCAGATTCAAGGTTAGTTTACATGATTCTGATAATTTGTCCGACTTCAGAAGTTCTGCCTTTACTACATCAATTTAAGTTTGTATGGTTTAAGGCTTTTGTTTTTTATAGACAAATATGGTTTAAGGGTTGACGAACTTACTTCTCTGCAATAATGATCAAAACTCAGAAGTTATGCCTATTAAGTGGCTTTTGGTCACAACAGTATGTACTGCAGTCATTCATTTGTGTAGAGGATTTTCAATGGTTGGCTAATTTTTCACGTCAGAACCTCAATGGTATAAGAAACATAGTGACATAGTGTTATAAACAGTAGAAATATTGGTGAATATAAAATAAGGTGGCTTTCGTGATCAGGTAAATCATTAGTGCGAGTTTTATCAATTTGCTGTCTCCAGAGGGTTTTCCAATTTCTAAGCTGAAAGTGGTCAATGATGGTATCGGCATTTGTAGACATGTTCATGCTGTTGAGAGATAAGTAGCAAGTACACTTGTCTTGTTTAGCTTTGAACCAATTCTGTTTTTTCATTCTTGTAACACAATACTATTGTTTTTTAGTAGGCTTGAAGAATATTTAAGAATAATTACAGACACTTGTCTTGTTTAGCTTTGAACCAATTCTGTTTTTTCATTCTTGTAACACAATACTATTGTTTTTTAGTAGGCTTGAAGAATATTTAAGAATAATTACAGACAGGAAAAGCCTGTTTAAGATAGGTTCAGTTATTATGATATTAAGCTGATAATTTGTAATTATATTCTTATGAATGACTTTACGACGTTTTAATTAATCAAGACTTTCTCAACTTCAATTTAAATTTATACAATTCCATTTGATGTATTCCCTTGAACTATATGTGCAGTAAAACATTTGCAGATACACTCCGGAGAATGGGGGCTCATGTGGATCTTATCTTATATGAAGGAAAAACTCATACAGATTTATTCCTCCAAGTAAGCGTTCTTTTTTTCCTTTTTCATCATTTTCTTGTTTGTGCATCGTGTTCAAGTTTTCGTTTAAGAGGCTAGAGCTGAGTTCGATGTTGATAAACTCCCAAAGTTTATCTTTTTTGTTCCTCTTTTTTAATGTTCGTGTCAAAATGTAGGATCCCTTGCGAGGTGGTAAAGATGAGCTTTTTGACAATTTGGTTAGCTATATACATGCTGGTGACCTGGAAGCTCTTGCTAAGGATGCTATGGCTCCTCCAAGACGCCGTCTTGTACCAGAAATATTGTTGAAATTGGCGGGGCGGATCAGCCCTTTTTAAACGATATCTAATCATGATCACTGATGCAGCAAAAGAAATGGAGCCCACGTTTAGGATCCATTTGATTCTCCAGAAGAATGTGTGGCTTTCTCCTCACCTTGTAACCATTTGACATGAACCTGTTAAGTTCATTCTGTAATTGTTCGATTAATTCTTTCCTGGTTGTTACCAGTTTGTTTACTACCATGTATTGTAAAGAAAATAACTACCCGGTCTTTGGGTCAAATTTACCCACATCATCAAAAATATTGTGATATTAAATCCATGATATAATTGTAACCCCTAATTTCAATGCTTCAAAAAATGAGAAAATAAAAATATTGTACCATGCAGCCTGCACAGCATAGTTCCCAGATCATAATATTGGCATCACCACTTCATTTAAACCTATGTGGTGCAATAACCGAATTGTAACACGAAACTTGGAAATTTAATTCCCAGTCACGATCATCCACTTAACACAGAAATAAATAAATAAATAAATAAATAATAAAAATAAAAATAAAAAACAGAAAAAATGGTGAGACAATAAAGAAAAAGAATGAAAAAACACACAAAACGTGGAGACAAAAAGAAACGAAATAATTAAGTTAAATAAGCCGAACAAATATTTTCCCGCCACAAATTAGGTGGTTAATTAACCGCCTCCTAATTATGTAATACTTTCTTCAGGGGCCGTATCACTTTGATTTTTTTTTTTTCGGTAATAATTATAATGTCTCTGCCTAACCCAAATCATTATACTGTAATAGCAATCTTGTTCTTGATTATACCACTGAGTTCTGTTTTGTGCCAAAACTCCAACTATCTGCACAAGTTTTCATCATATCCACGCTCATTTTCGGGTACGCTTTTCTCATTTGGTTTCGTGTTCCGTAATATGATGTTTTGTTATTGACTTTTGAAAGATTATTATGATGGCTCGTCTGTTTCAGAGGAAGCGGCTTCCGACAGAGCCGCACGAAGATTATTCAAAAACTTAATTGGAGATGATGGGAGAGTTTACGCTTGTGCAGGGAGAGAGTTTTTCGCCTTTGAGAACAACGGTTCCATAGCATGGACGGTACCTTTAAATTATACGTGTAACACTAATATAGCTCCGGTTAGTGGAGGTTCAAGAAAGGCACGGTTTCAGACTCTAGTTCTTTCAATTTTATTTGTCAAAAAGAACAATTATTGTACTTTATATAAATTTACATTTTGTTAAGCTCCTCGATTGTTTTTACATAGGGCCATTAATATTTTCTAAGGGTGATTTATTGGCAGATATATTTGGTTGCAGAAGGCAGAGTTCTAAAAATCTACCCTTTAAACATTGGAACTTCTGAGCCTGCAGTACGAGTATTCTTTGGACCAGAACAAGGCACAGAAGTACCGGGGGAAATTATCGGAGTTGCAGTTAGCATATCCAGCTCATGCGTGGTCATTAATGTTAAGAACCGAGGCCTCTTTGCGTATAGGTTATATGGACAACTTCTATGGAGCGCTGGCCCTGTGCTCTATCGGCATGGATATCGCCAAGGTTGCAGGAGAAATATTACAGTGTGTTATTTCACTTCAGTGCCAGTAATTGATCACTGTGAGGCTAGCATATATGTAAGCTTGAAAAATCCTTTTTTCTTGTATTGTCGACTATATTCTTAAAGAACAAGCTTTTTTTTTTAAATCCTAAAGGCCAGATTTTGGATCGCTTTTGCACGTATTACTTTTTTTTCTACTTGAGAATGCTGTCTTTGTATGTCCAACATTTTGTCCACGAATTTGCTCTTGTGTTTTTTTATGCTCGACATGGTGTCTTTCTTGCAGATGTCAAACAATTTAGGTGAACTATATTCGTTATCAGTCCGTGGTCCTTATTTCAAATGGATTCAAGATCTTAGCTCATTTGGAAGTACATTTACGTTGACTCCTGCAAACAATGGTCAGCTCTATGTGACTATACCAGATGCCTCTATTATCTTGACACTGGATGTGTCGACCGGAAATATTTCGTGGCAAGGAAGCATTGGTCCATTGAGTACCGCAGATTATGAACCAGTTATTGATGCAAATGGTAAAAGGGTCATCTTCAACTTCTTTTTGTTGTTCGTACTCAATATAAATGTTGCATGGCACAACTTAGGTTCAGAACATTTTCCTTAGTAAGAGTATCGTGCAACATGAAAATAGAATGCAATGAAGCACCGTTAACTCATATTCTGATTCGTTAGATCTTTAGTAACAGCAGAATGATGAATCAGGTTGGATATCTATTGGTTCGTTGGATGGATATCTTTACTCGTTTTCACCGACAGGAGCTCTCAAAAAGTTCCCAAAATCCGATAGTTTGGATTCGGTAATCCAAGTTAATCCTGTACTTGATTGCTCTGGGTACGGAGTTTACACTTCTCAGACAGAAATGGAAGGAAAAACTTTTCAGACATTTCGAGAATACACTTATGTGTCTGCTATGAAACCACAAAATGCTATTATCACGTTGCTAGTTCCTGCTTCTGGTTCCATCCACTGGTCTGAAAGTGATCTTAGTAATTCTACTGTCTCCCTCTCTCACTAAATTACACACAGACATGTATACGATTCGTTGAGTAATGACGTTCCATCTCTCTAAAAGATAAGATATTTTATGCTTTGAACAAGCAGGTAAATATTTGTTAGACCTATCCCAGACTGATCTACAACATTTTCTACTGGATGAAAGAACTGTTCTGGCCTTTGTTGCTGCTTCAAGTAAGTTAATCTTCCTCTCAAGTATTTTCCTTAAATGTTTTTTCCAACTTCCGGCATGCACCGAGGAACAGAATTTGCATGGTATCACTAGTAGAGGCCGCAAAGCAGACAATCTGTAAATGAAGTCAATGAACTGAAAAGTAATGACAGGTGATGATAGTTTTGTTTTGATTTTGCTACAAAATGTCAGGTTCTAAGCGGAGCTATTGAATATCTGAAACTCCAGCCTCTAACTGACACTATTACTTCTTACATTGTGCACTGTTATTCATTTGATAACTCGTAGAAGATTCACTTTGGACTTTCTGAATTGTGCAGGAAAAGGCAATCAATGGCCTTGCCGTACCACACGTATGCCCCTAAACTGACTTTTGCATATGTACCAAAAAAAAACTAAACACATAAAAGCCTTAAATGATTTCACTGATGGGTGTTGACAACTCTATGTCGTATCGTTTTCTGGCTCCAGGTCAGAAGCTCGACTCAAGCTGCTCACAAGTAAAGCCGAAGAACTTGACCATCTACACGGGTAAACGACAAACGGTTTTCAAAAATTTAGCTTGGTGAAAATTGAATTCTGAGATTTCATTATGCAGGTAATGAGAGGACAATCACATTAATTCTCCTTTTAGAATCTGTACTTCTGGTGTTACTAGCAGCAGCTGTAAGATATTGCTGCATCTTTTGGAAAAAGAGGAAGCTTCAAAATCTGGATCTCGGCAAGTTTCTCGAAAAGAGAGTAAGCTTAATTTCTTTCGGTTTCTTTCATAACATACAATTTGAATAGAGCATAACACCACAAAATGAGTCATACTTCTTTTTTATGTCCTCTTATTTGTCCAGCGTTCTCTGCGAATCAAAAAGAAAGCTTTTGACAGAACAATCTCAGAGCTCGAACAAAAAGCTACAGAGGAAGCCGTAGCAAATGAAGTACTTGAAAAACTGAGTGATTTGGTTAAAGAAAGAGAAGATGTCAAGAGAAAACTCTCGACGACGTATAGTTTGGGAAGGGATGCAGAAAAAACACGTTCCAAGTCCCTTCTTCCAATGTACCATGGAAAAACGAAGAGTCACTCGTTTCAAGGCTCGAAAAAAGAAAGTGTCACAATATTTCACACACTCAGTGACAGTAACAGCACTAGCTCTGGACCGTGGGATGATGGAAGTCCTGAAGATGAAGAACTTGTGGCCGAGGCTGAAACGAAAGGGAAAGCGCCTGTTGAAGTAGAAAGCTCTAGTGGTGATGAGGTTCATGGTAAAGAGTACAGTGCTTCAAGTTCTTCAGCTTTGGTAGGATCTGTGAATTCATTGTTACCCGAAGGGTCGTTGAGTGAAAAAGAGGACGCGGAAACGAATGACGATAAAAAAGTCATTGGAAGTACAAGTAGTGGTAGCAGAAGTTTAAGGAGAAGAACCATGTCTTTTACAAACTAGGAGCAGTAAAAACTTAGCAAAATTTCGCGTCTTTTTTTTTCGCAAGCACCAGTTCTTAACTAAACTGTTCCACTTCTATACAATTGCTGTCTCCTATACAATTTCGTTATTGTTGTTACTTGTAATAACGATTTTATTGGTAGTTGTTAGAAATCAGACAAAAGTCTTCTAAAGTTATAATCTATATTAACTATGATACAGTATTTTTTCGTTGATTAAAAGTATTTAAAACGTTCTGCAATCAGGTAGAGTCGTAGAGATTTCTGTTTTGCTCTCAACTCAAGTTAGAGTTAAAAAGGAACAGAAAAAACAGAAAAGATAGAAGAGATAGGTACTTGTCAATTGATTTAAATCCAAGTCAAAACTGTATGTCTCTTAAGAAAATAATTGAGAAATTATGAGTACATAACATTAGAAATTTATTATTTTCTCATCGAAATAAAATTTACAGTTTGAATAATATCTAAAAGAAAGCATGACTAGAAATTTTCCTACTCAAAAGAATACAGGCACAAGATCTACAATCTACATAGGTCTGACCCAAGGGTTTGCAGTAAAATGTTAACAGTTATTAGGATTCCCAACAATGTTGGTTTCCGCGACTTCTTTTTCTTCTTCTTGAAAATTGGAACTTTGTCAATATACTTCTTTATAAACATTTGCAAACACCTGTATGAGATATTAATGTCTAAAATCTAAATCTTATTTCTCAGAGCAAGATAGACTAGCCATATAGCCACCACTCCTTGACACAAATCACACTTTGCATAGAGGCGGATTATACATGCCCTTCACAGTCGGAGAGAACATCACTACTCGAGACGTATCTATTCAAAAATGATCATAGTATCAGAACTGCACAATCTGAAGCTCCATAATTCTTATTGTTTCCATCTTTAGGCAAAATTTGTTGGTAGGATTGGCAGCGCACATCTCTATACCCATAGGTGTTCTCTGCGATATTCTCGAACTATGACAGGAACACTTGTAGGTGGGATCTATACAAATCACGAAAAACACCAATTTAGCAGAAAAACTGAATAAACTACATGTCTAGAAATGAAATAAGAAAAAATGTGAAAATTGCACCAGACAAATAAAACAGAGTAAATCTACTCATAAAGCTTGTATAGTGCAGTAACTATTTTTCTAAAAGTACAATCAAAACTACACACAACGGCAATAGACAATTATTACCCTCCCACTTACCATGCCATAATCAGTTATGACCATTGATATATAATCTGAAGGTGTCACGTCGTAACTGATACAAAGAAAATCAAAAGATGAGTCTATACAAATCATCAGCATAAAATCCAAAGTCGAACTGCCAATAGCACAAAATCTCCCTTACACTAGGTTCAAGAGCTGTAAATTTTCACTATTAGCCCAACCATCCAAAGAATTGATTTCCTCTCTACCAGAAACCTTAGATACAGAATCAGGATCTCCTGCAGTGATATTTGATAAGATGTACAGAAGTTAGAAAGAGAGTGTTCCACATCCTTTTAAGCAGACAAATAAGATCTTACAAAAAAACTGTTCCAGTACCAAGTTCGTTAGAGCAAATTGAATCAAGTTGAACCCTTTCATGAAACTTGTAGGCTTCACAACATATCAAGACTGGGACATGGAACTGATGTGCAACCATAGCAACAGACGCGGTGCCAACCCTCGAATAAACCGTTCCATTAGACAACACAGATGCCGCACCCAGAAATACTTTTGTGACTTCGTGCATGATATATGAAATGGCATTTATATGTGTGTATGTGCAATTAATACCCTTCGCTACAAGCCTCCGAAGCAACATTTTGCCCTCTAGCTTTGGGCGTGAGTCTACTATCACGACTCGGAACTGTTTACCAAGCTCATGAGCATGCAATAGTATCATTTCAACAGCAGACGAAGATGCATATGTGAGAAGAACGTCACCATCCCTAATTTTAGTTACAGCATGCTTCACAATTACTTTACCTGCCAGAATTATTTTCTCACTAACAAAACGATCAATTTCAGATATAAGACTGGCTTTTGCTTCTGACTCGGAAAGGTTCAAAGGCAATTTTGCAATCTGAGTCTTAAGAAACCGGATTGCATTTCCCATGCTGATTGAAAGGGGTCTGCATCCAATCAGGAAAGAAACAGAGACATTTATTTTTGTAGTCAAGTCCCTAATAAGAGCTTTCTCAGGTGGTGTAGAGTAATCCTTAATTGACTCTTGCAACGCTTGAAGCATAGCAATACAGCGGGCATTGCTACCAGATATATCCCCAGCAAGATACCGCAAACCAACCTGAGCATACATGAATCCACAATTGGGGTGAATTGCATTAAGAGTTCAAAGTAGTTCTCATTCATGTTTATCACTTATGGAAGCAATCATTAGGATCCCATGAATCTCTTAACAATTTTTAGCATTAAAAGGCCCCGGGCTGATTGTTTATATGCATTATGCCATGGTTTTACCTTTCAAAAAAGCCATGATCAGATTTTTATTTTTATTTTTTTGTTAGAAACGCCATGATCAGATTAGCACCCAAAAAATTACCTCGTAAACCGCGGGATGAAGTGAATCAAATTGGAAGAACTTTGATTCCAGGTCAGCAAGCCGTCTTCCATATTCATATTGAGGCAGATGTCTAAAGAGTTCGACTCTGTTTTTGGCTTCAGTTTGTTTTACTACCGATCGCTTCTTTGCCTTCTCAACTCTGTCTGCATCATCAAATTGCATGCGAGGTTGAGGAACATCTTTCTTTCTATCTTTATCTGGTTGACGATCACCACCTTTTTTCTCAGAAGCAACAACAGAAGAGCTGTCTTTCTTTTGTGAAACTGCTTTCACAGACTTCCCTGCATTGACGTTTGATGAATGGACCACAGATGCTTCACCTGCAGTATGTAAAATTGTTGGCAATGTAAGAAACATCAGAGAGAAAGTTCCTCAGATGTGAAACTGTGGCAGGTGTAGGGATACAGTTTAAGCCATTGTCTACCACCATTTTTCAAGAAAAAAACAGATATAGCCAAGCAGGAAAAATATTTGGAGTTTCTGCACCAATGATGGACTTCACGAGAGAACATCACAAAAAATACCCTAATACATAAAGGTAGCAACAAAATGTTATGGCACTGATCATGACTTATGCTTCCCGATTCAACTGCCATAAATTACGTCCATATTTTGTAGCCTTATATCATCCATTATCCAATTACTTACTATAAAAATTCCCCATAACTTATATTCCACAATTTCTCTGCCTTGTGCCCAAATATTTACCTTAGCAGAGTTATAGTTATCAAGCTCGTTTAAACTCAAATTGCATAATTGGAATTAAGACTTGCGTTAAGAAAATCGAAAAGCCAACCAAACACACTCAAGACATGCACAGACTAAACACTCAAACAAGAAAGAGTTTACGGTGGAACACAGACACAACGGTGATGGAGCAATTAGTAGAAAATGAACGAAAAAGTGAAGAAAATAAAAGAGAGTATGTTCTTTTACCTCTCTCTCACTCTCTCTAGCGCATCACGAAATCTAACTTATCCATAGATCTAGCTGATTTTTCACATCTACCCCATCCACCACCTCCAAACCGCCGTCTCCACATCTCTCGATCTAGGGTTTTCGGGTTTTCCATTTTGAGCAAAAGAAAAGTTGTTCCTAAAGAACACCAGGTGTTTCAGAAAAGAAACGGAAAGCCAACTTTGCCTCCCAAATTATGCATGATTTCTTCATTTCCCCTATCAAAAAGTAAAACCTACACTTAACCATCTGAACTTCTTGAACACCTTTACTCCACAAACTAAAAATAAATAAAAAACACCAGACCCAAGCCAAACTTATCAACTTTATTCCCAAACTCACTTGCTCTCTTTCTCTCTCACACACAACCTTCCTATTTAAGAAAAAATCAACGCGACTAATCTAGAAACAAGTTAATGTCATGCACATGTCAGAACATAGACAAAATATGCTAAAAAAAGTGAGATAATGGGTAATGTGGTTATAATCTAGTAAATTTAGGTGGTTTACAGAGAATATATTTAATTAAGAGGGAAGAACAAATAGTTTACAGGGTACATGAGAAACAAAAGCTGATGCATGCCACAATATACAAGTATTATCAAAGAAAGATATGTTGGCTCCTTAGGCTCCACGAAATGTAACATTTTTGTTACCAGACAACATCAAAACATCTAAACATCAAAGCATCAGACTTCGATATAATAAAGCACTATGAGATGAATCTGAACAGTGATAAAGCAAAAACATCTAATTTCTCACCAACAGCTAAAACATTTACTTAGTTATGTTGCACCACGGATAGGGGGACACGTATCGGACGGATACGGGGATAAGATTTTTCAAAAATCACAAGTTAAGATACGCCGAGGATACATTGAATATTTAATATTATAAAATTATATACTTACATATATTGTTTAAGCAAATATGTCAAACAATGAATATTTACAATTGCATAAATGGTAAAAATAAAAAAAGGCAATAAAATATAATATTAATCTAATTTCTAGGAAAAAGATGAAACACTTGTACCTTGTTGAAGATTGAAGATTGAAGATTTAATCTTGTGTGCGCCGTGAGGAAACCATCTCTTTTTTAGTTTGTATTTATAATGTGTAGGTGAATTGATTAAATAAGATTATAATGGTTTAGAAAATTGCATATTAATGCTTGTAGTATATAAAAACTATTTTTGGCCCCTTAAAGTTTTTAAAAACTATAAAAAGGCATATTTTGTCAAGGATACGTGTCGGACACACCCTAAAATTGTGTCCAATACGTATCCTACTTATTTTTAATTAATATTTTAATAGGATACGCCACGTGGCGTATCCAACACGTATCCTGGCTGTTTCCGTGTCCGTATGGTATCCGACACAGATACAAGACCATTTTTGCAGTATCCGTGCAACATTACCAGCATGATTACAGTTAAATTTACCAACATTATTCTCACAAACAATGACATGTTCAAACAGCAGATGAGCCTCTACATTAGGTTTCCATCAATTAATGCAAGATGGCATGATAAGAACCTACAGGGAATCATTATCTATAAAAGCAGCGCTAAAGTTTACCAGAACAATATCACGAGAAAGAAGACACCTAGAGCGTAAAGACACATAACAATTTCACTTCTCGCAATTAAATGAAATTCAGCCTTTAGTCAAGCTTCACACAAAGAGATGAACGAGCTTGCTCATAGAACAAAAGTTAACAATCGGCACTTTAGAAAATAAAATGATATTAAAACTAATCAATCAGACATCATTCAACTGCACAAAGCTAACTACAACAAAACATTAATCACATACGCGCTTTGCAATATAACAAACAGAAATGATCACCTTTAGCAGCAGCCTTTGCAGCTCGCTGCGCCTCTTGCATAGCTCGCCTCTCCGCTTTCGTAGTCTTCTCCTTCAACGCCTTTCCACCCGCCGCTTTCTCTTTCGCTTCCTTCGGTACAACCGCATTTCCCCCTCCACCTGCTTCCCAACAACATCAAATCAACACTCGCTCAAAGCAAATATTTACCAAAAGAAAAAATAACAAAAATACTCAACCGGCAACATCACGTGGCAATTTCACAACAGTATTCTGATTGGCTATTGCCATTTCAAATCTGCCAGCTGGCAACGACGAAGCTAATTTCCCCGAACTCCGCCCAATACCGCTCATGCTGGGCGAGAATTGATCCTCGGACATATCAGCAGTCGAAGTAGGTGATAAAAACTCGGAAGGATTGTAACTGCCGACCGGAATGGAAGAATCGACGGCCCGAGCGTGGGGGATTGGTCGGGAGAGATCACCGGAGAGGTGCCTCGCCGGCGGAATCATGACAGGAGATAAGGAGTTGCCGGAGGGTGACGTGTCGGAGACCGTTGACGGCAGGGATAGGGGCACGGGTGGCCCCGATCGAGAGCGATCGGGCGGCGCACCGGGCGTGAAGAATCCGACGTGGCGGACCTTGGGGTCGCTGACGGTGCGAGCTACACGGCGAGGCTCCATGGCGGTGGGGGTTAGTTAGGGTTCTAGTTTACTGTTTACTGGAAACGGTTTGTTTTGCTGTGTGGGTGAGCGAATGGAGGGTTGGGATTGTTGGTGTAGGAAATGGAAGGTGGGGTGAGTTGCAGTGGATAAAATGATAAACAGTATAACAACAATCTTATGGAATCTTTTATTAATCTTTTCCTAGTTGATCAATATCTTTTTCATTTATGCGATGGTTTTTACACTAATGTCTTTATATTTGTTGACTAAAAATGATTCTGATTCGTGATTTGTTTTGTTGCATAATCATTTACTTGGAAGAATTAAATGTCAAAGTTTCCATTTCATAAAAAAAAAAGTAAAAAAAAAAATGTCAAAGTCAACAAGGAGTTGTTGTGATCTTGTAGGTTCATATCAAATTTGGTATCCATTGCCTAAATCGATGTAATCAATAGGAGATAAATAAAAAGAATTCTTCTTCTTATCGGTAACCATTTTACGTAGTTTTGACGAGTTGTTTATTTGACTTGGAAGATTTTGTCATGTGTAATATTTTATGTACATATACGCGACTTTCGCAGCAACTCCGATCTCGCACCCACTCCTTCGCAAATTATATAGCCTCATCTTTAGTTGGTAAAGTTTCATTCATGTTAAAAAAAAAAAGAGGCACGAATACTTCTTCAATGCTCATTAATTAATGAGCTTCGCCTTAAGAGTTAAATTTGTATTGCACGTCATTTCGTATCTATGTATGTTAGGAATTTCACTAATAATTTTAGGTTCGAATTTTGCAACATCCTTGGTAATAAGCTAATAGCTCATTACAAAAGGCGCTTCTTGTTTTCTAGACAACAAATCTAGTGTCTATTTAGGGAGTGTTTGCAAAAACTTATGAAAGTTACTTCTTTATAACTTTTACTTAAAGTTACTTAAAACGACGTTTGACTTAAAGCAGTGAGTGTTTGCAAATGTGTTTTTAAAAGTTACTTAAAGCAGTTAAAATAGTTTTGTGATGTTTGCAATACCTAGTGAAAAGCAGCTTGTGAATATTGATCAACATGCAATAAGATTTATTTACCTATATTTAAAGTATACATAATATTAATTGTTTCACTCACACATGCACAATTATGGTTATTTGAAAAATAAAATAATATAATTGAATTAATACGTTTATTACACTAAATGTTACAATTTATTTGATGTAAGCATTTATTTTTAGAAAATATAACTTTATCTGAAAGTTGTTAATATAAATATGTTTTTGTTAAGCAAAAATTAAAAATTAAAAATTTCTTTGTATTCTTTTTCATTATTACTTTTTCTTTAATTATTTTTTATTATTAATTAAAATACCACAATTTGAAATTATAGATAATATCACTTAAATGAGGAAGAAATCATGAGATTTTTTTCTAATTAATTAAGGCTTAAAAATGATATTAAGAGAAATTTAAGGAATATATAATTAGAAACAATTTATGGAAGTACTTCATGACATGCTTCTTGACTTCTGTTTATTTTTGATTTTTTCGAAAAGAATGAGAAGCAAAAGAAATTGCAAATACTAAACAAATACTTTGCAGTGATTCAAAGCCCATAAACTCTTTTTAAAAACTCTTGCAAATACTCCTTAATTGTTAATTAATTATTAAAATTCAATTGTCCACGTGTGATTATATATTTTGAGTGTATAGTGTGGACCGTAAGTTTCTCCCGGTAAGAAAGAAGGGAGACCAGTTACGGCCATTTTAATGACTCCTCCCGACATGGCAACAATATTGGAGGAAGATCTTACCTAATACATTTTTTATTCTGATAAAATCGCATGAATTAATTATAAACGTATCTATAATGTACTAGCTAGATATGTTCTTTTTATGCATCACTAGCTAGATGTGTTAATTAAAATAAGTTACAGGACAAAGTATATGTGTAAAAAACAAGTAATAAATGTCATAATCAAATCTCGAAAGAGAAGAAATTGAAAATGCAACGCCCTGGCTGTACCGTCTACCACCTATGACTTTTGTAAATGTCTATTTTTCTGTACTAGATGCATGCACATAATAGTTAGTAGGGTAGATTATTTTTTTTCTTGAAACAGCTAGTTAAAATTCAGAAAAGTATTTGACATGTTAACTTTTTTTTTTTTTTAAACAAATGAACTTTCATAAAAGACGCCTAGAAAAAACGCCAACAGAATCATCCAATACATTGGGCTAATAGTTCAAATTCATTAGTTTCATAATTTATGGAATTTAATTTACTGAGGTTATATATATATATATGTGGTGTGCGAACTTAGTGAGATATTGGTTTCTATATAATGTCAAAAAAAAAATTTATCATGCAGAGATTAAAAGTAGGACCAGGGGTCCTCCAACCCCAAAGTACAACAAGAACCTGCTGTCACAAAGTTGCAGAAAGCTAATTATTGACAAACAAAATTATATTAAACAAATATCATGGACTAAAAAAGCAATCAGAAAGAGAAAAATGAAAGCCTGAATCTTTAACTTTCCTCCACTTCCAAGCCTGAATGAAAATGGACTCCGGCGATTCTACTGCAATCAACAACCTCGTTGTCAAACACTTTCCTGTTCCTCGCTCGCCAAATATGCCAAATAACCGTACACCATAACCCCTTCCAGAACTCCAAACTTTTGTTGTTATAACATAAAGCAGAATGTTGGCTGAAATGTAAATAAGGATTATTCGAGAGAGCCGTTAAGAAAGAAACCACATTAAGAATAGAGCACAAATCTTTATCTCACTAATTAAAATGATCATTAGAATATCCTTATTTCAAACTAAATCCCTCCAAACACTCATCCAGGTTTCACGCATGCGGGATCGAATATATTCTAAATAAAGAGCATTGAACCATATTCCTAATGCCCTAATGAATTTTACAGATCTCGTCCTATAATAGACCTTGTGGTACAATATTTCATTCTCATTTATGGTCATATATAATATAACATAACAAAACATAAAAAAAGGAAACCACAAAACAAAATAAAACAAAATAATCATGGATAAAATTAAAAGCAAAATAGGGAGTCAATGCATAACTATTTGAGTCAATATTCGACCTAGCTATAACAAATCTATAAACTGTCATATTTCATTGCAATAATTTATAAAGTCTATCAGTCAGTCTATAATATATTGTCCTTATATACAGCAGGCTTCATATTCTCCACAATTCTTCTTGTGCAAATCTGTCTCTTCAAATTATCATTTAATTTCAATTACTTTGAGATTTTTTGATATTTGTCAGTACGGCCTAGTTTGTTTCCCCAGAAAATAAGAAAAAAGAAAAAAGATTAAGAAAAAACATTTTTTCATGTTTGGCAATTTAGAATTTTCTTAAAAAAGAAAGAAAATTTTTAAAAAAGAGAAGAAATCTAGAAAAATATTTGGAAAACAGAGGAAAATCTTTTAAAATTATAATAAATTTTCTCGAAAAATCATTAGGAGCCAAACTCCTGAAAAATAAGGGAAAATAAAAAAATTTCCTAAAAAAATTCTTAAAAAATCTTGTTTTTCTTTATTTTTTCTATTTCTTTTCCTTTTCCCCATTTCTAGGCAAACGGTAAAAATACTGTTACTATTGCTCAAGCCTCAAAGTCGATCGTTCGACGATAATAGTCAAATATGGTGGGCTATGTTATTATTACGCGTGACACAATCATAAACTTTAATTTCGGTAAAGTTTATATTCATAAAAAAAGCATAAAAACAGTAAAGTAGAGTTGATTAGGTTCACTGATCAATTAATCGTCTGTTATATATTAACGAACTTGTATATATCATTTGATTCAATATTGTCTTCTCCTTTTGTGTATGTCCTTTTTACCACTGCACACATAGTATCTCATTATTTATTTTAAAGTTCATATATATATGAATTATATTGAGCTCAATTATAGTCTTTTCATGTTATCAGAATGCTGCAAGGGAAATGGGAAAGAAACCAAGGACAAAGTGAAGATCGAGGTCAGCAATTTTCACCAGGTGAGTTATAAATATATATTGTTACAGATTAAAGAAGGCAGAACGTTTTCTATGATGAAGAATGATGTACGTACGTGATGAATTAATTTTAATTAATTTGCTGAATGATTTATTGTTTAATTGGCTCCTAAAATAATCCTATTATTGTGGCCATCATGGGCAGTGTTTTGAAAATCGGACCGGACCGGTCCGACCGCAGTTCGACACCTTTTTCGGGTCATTTGAAGTGAAAAACCCGCGGGTCATTTCAGCCGAGTTGAACCGCCCAAAAACCCGGGTCAACCGGATCGAACCGGTCAACCGGACCGGTTAGTGAACCGGTCAAATTTTTTTTTTTAAAGCTAAATGACTTATTGGTCCCTACATTTAAAAATTAACCTAATTTGCAGTAAAGGTATACACACGTAAGAAACTGAAATTGATTTATATTTTATAGATACAGACTATATGTATCAGATTATATATATATATATATATATATATATACATATATGTATATGTATATGTATGAGAATCTGACTATATATATATATATGCAGATGTATCAGATTATATATATAGCAGATGTATCAGATTATATATATATATATGTGTATGTATCAGATTATATATATATATATATATGTAAGTGTGTGTTATACTGTTTTGACTTTTATATATATATATATATATATGCAGATGTATATGTATCAGATTATATATGTATGATTATATATATATATGTATATGTATATGTATCAGAATCTAACTATATATATATATATATATATATATATATGCAAATGTATCAGATTATATATATATATATGTATGTATGTATTAGATTTTTAAATACACTTTCACCGGTTCAACCAGTGGTTTAACCGATTCAACCGATTGAACCTTGAACAAGTAAGGTTGTCGGGTGGATGTCCGGTCCGGTTTTTAAAACACTGATCATGGGCAATCTAGATTATAGCTCGAGGAAATTGTTTATTATTTGTGCCGATCGAGTTTGTTAATTAGTTCTGAAAGTATATGAATATTTGTGCCTAGTTATCCTAGGAGTTAAGTCTCTCAGCTTCAGTTGAAGGAGTGCTCGATTATATTGACTATTTTTTTATTATGTAAACCTCGCACCTAATTATGAGAGAAAATACGTTCGTTAATTTAATAAAGCAATTGTTTAAAGCTTAAACAAAATGGTAATATTTGGTTTAAGTTTCAATGTAGACTATTTCAAATGCTAATCAACACAAAATTATTTTCGATAAAAGTGAAGTGAACAGGTCGAAAGTATTGATTGTAAACTCTCTTTGGAAATTTGAAAAAAAACAACTAAATTCCCGAAAGTAGAAATATTTAAAAAGTAGGGACTGTTTGGAAATTGATGTTTTTTCCCAAGGTTTAAGGACTTTAGTAAATATTTCTTAAACTTAAGAATCTCAAAGTTAAAAAACGTAACGTAAGTTAGCTAAGTACATAATAAAAGACCAAAACAAGAGGAAGAGATTTTCCCTCAGCCGCACGAATTCACCTCCATACAGGATGCATGATATTTGTCTACTTTTTCTTCTAGTATATCAATGTTTAAATTCCACCACCTAATATTCTTTTTTGATTTTATATGTAAAATGTTCTGTTTTTAGTTTGTTTTTCGTAGAGGTGTGCATAGAAAACCAAAACCGACTAAACTGGCCAAACCGATCTGGTGATTTGGTTTTTTAACCGAACCGATGATTGGTGCGGTTTATGGTTTGATAGTCAAAACCAAAATCATATATGGTTTGATTTTGGTTTATACCACCGGTTAACCGAACCAAATCGAAACTGCATTTTTATTAGCCTAATTATTTAGTAGTATAATATCCTAATAGTCTAAACTATTAATTTATATTTAATATGAATAAAATTAAGTTTGTAGATGAAATCATAACAAAACTATTTCAAATAAAAATCGTGTAATTTATAAATTATAAGAAAAGTGTGTTATATTGACGCTGTATTGCTCAAAAATATAAAATAGATAGTTTTTGTACATGAAAGGGTATATAAACCAAACCGTTGGTAATTTAAATCAAACCAAACCGTGTCAAACGGTTTGGTTTATGATTTGCTTTAGTAGAAAATCGAAATTGGACCCATGTTCAAAAATCGAACCAATGGTTCGGCTAAACTGAACCGCCCACCCTTAATTTTTCGCAGAGTAAGTGTGTATTTAAAATTATGTTCTTGTGAAAGTGAAACTATACGATTTCCACTGTTCAACTTACTGCTCTCCATTCAAGAAATTACTTAATGTATATGACTTCCTTACAAATTAGTGCGTGCTTGCATGTTTTATTGCGTCCTTTTTAAAGATTGGATTTTTGACTTATTATTAAGGCAGAAGTGCTAAAAATGCCCTTTATCTTTTGCTCATTTGAGTTTTTGCCCTTTATCTTTTTTCCTTGCTTAAAATGTCCTTTATCTTTCTTAAAATGCCATTTATCTTTTTCATTCACCTAAAATGCCCTTTATCTTTCTAAAAATGCCATTTATCTTTTAAAATGCCCTTTTGCTTAAAGTGATTCGAAAAAATAATTCGAAAAAAAAACTTATATTATAATTTTGTATTTTAAAATAATAATTTTTAATAATTAATAAAATTAAAAAAAAAAACAGAAAAATAAAAAATAATAAAAAAAAGAAAATACCCCATGTTCTCCCCTCCCCCCTCCCCCCCAATCCCGCGGCACCCCCCCCCCCCCAGCCCTAGCCCCACCACCTCCACTGCACCGCCGCCTCACCGCCGCCGCCGCACCACACCGCCGCCTAGAATCAGAGAAGAATCCATTAAGCCAATCCATTTCGATTCAATTTCGCCATTTCGAGAAGAATCAGAGAAGAGTCCATTTCGCACCACACCGCCGCCGCACTCAACTGCAAACCCTAACCCCGAATCGCGATTCCAAAATCGCTCTTAAATTGCCTCGATTTTTGCACGAAATCCGCTCCCGATCGTGCAAGTTCAGATTTCGGTGGTGGGGGTGGAGGTGTGATGAGGCGGCGATGTGTTGCGGCGGCGGTGCAGTGGAGGTGGTGGTGGGGCTGGGGCTGGGGGGGGGGGGGAGGGGTGGGGTAAAGAACCGGGGGTATTTTTTTTTTATTTTTTTTTATTATTTTTCTGTTTTTTTATAAATTTTATTATTTATTAAAAATTATTATTTTAAAATACAAAATTATAATATAAGTTTTTTTTCGAATCACTTTAAGCAAAATGGCATTTTAAAAGATAAAGGGCATTTTTAGAAAGATAAAGGGCATTTTAGGTGAGTGAAAAAGATAAATGGCATTTTAAGAAAGATAAAGGGCATTTTAAGCAAGGAAAAAAGATAAAGGGCAAAAACTCAAGTGAGCAAAAGATAAAGGGCATTTTTAGCACTTCTGCCTATTATTAATAATCGACAAAGTTATTTTATGCCTCATTTGACTCAAAGTAAAAGTACTGAGTAAAGAAAAGGGAGAATTACATATACTACTCCTCAACTATGGGAAAATTACACAAACTATCCTTATGGCCGATTTTTCGTATAAAAATTATTAAATATTATTGAATGTAAATTCATGCTCTTCATTTATTTTGCACAAAAAACAAAAAATAAAGTACAATTGGGCATTATGGTCAGCAATAAACAACTGGATATACAAGGGAGAAAGTACAACTATATTGAAAGTGGTCGACATCGTAAAGGTTTGCGCTTGGATTTGGATTAAAGGGAGATTTATGCATTTGCATTTCACATATTCCTTTGCAGATGGTCAAATCTTTCAATGTATTGTATTTGTTGAACCCTGTTTTCGGAGTATTCCTTATACTCCCTTTTGAAATAGAATTCTTTTTACCGATAAAAAAAAAACTTCAAAGAAAAAATAAATTATTTGCGAATTTTAGTCTCTGCTATGATTTGTAGAAAGGTTGTCTTAATTATTTTAATTTTTTTTTAGCATAAGGGTAGCTTGTGTAATTTCTCAAATATGATGGGTGGTTTGTGTAATTATCTCATAGAAATATTTTATGCAACCGTTGCATTGTTGATGTGGTGAAACCAAGGGTCTAGAGTAAATTCAGATTTAACTTTTCCTATAATGTAGGAAATAACTAACTCCATAACCCCATCTCCACCGTGTATTGGTAGTGGTTGCACTACGCCAGCAATACAACGGTTGTATGAAACACTTTCTCATAGTTGAGTGATAGTTTGTGTAAATTCTCCCTAAAGAAAAA
Organism: Linaria vulgaris; assembly: GCA_948329865.1. NCBI lineage: Eukaryota > Viridiplantae > Streptophyta > Magnoliopsida > Lamiales > Plantaginaceae > Linaria > Linaria vulgaris. The sequence continues at coordinate 17,522,136 of OX415250.1, read as the reverse complement.
GTAAAACGTTTACCAAAGAAGCAATGCTGAATATTTTTGGGTATATATAAAAAAGTTCCAAGATAATTGTATGTATTCTTATTTTACGGATGTATATGTCCATTCTCTTTTAAAAACATTTTAGTTATGTTTTCTTCTAAGTTTAATAGGTTATTTTTTTATAAGGACAAAGGAACGTCTAATATCGTTCTTTTCATTTGTCAAGTAACTAATCATCTACATCTTATATATTATCTTTGCTTAGTAACTATTTTATTTCATGTGTATAGAAAGGTTATTAATACTAGAAATAACGCGAGATCTCAAATGAAGTAATATATGTCTGCTCTTTGTAAAACCATTGCATCCCATTTTTATAGAGGTGAAAGCACCAGCCAGTTAGGAAAAACTCTTTTAATATAGAATTAAAAAGGGAAGACGGCATGGGCGACTCTGATCCCATGCAAACGCTGGACATCACCGAATCATCGCAAATGCAATCGGAACAATTACAATATGGATCAAAGGAATTTGTTCCCCCAGATCTGGATTTTGGGAAACCTAGAATACAAAAACGGCATCGGCAGGAGGAGAGATTCTCCTTTACGTGTGGAAAGATGCCACTGACTGCTACGCCACCATTGGCGCCGACTTCGGCACAGAAACAGTCGATGCCGGCTTCATATGCGAGTCTGCTCAAGCAACGGAACAATCATATTAGGGTGGAGAACGAGGACACGTCGGATGAGGATCGCCTAATTCTCACACAGCCCCCGAATGAAAACATACCATACAAGAACGTTGAATTTGCGCCAGAATTAGATCAACGTATTGCGGATCAATGGAAAGAAGCAATCATAATTCGAATTCTTGGTAAGGCTTGGTACTACCCAGCCCTTGTCACCAAATTAGACACAATGTGGAATTTGCAGAATGAATTTGAGCTAGTCGATTTGGATTACAATTGTTTCTTGCTGACCGGGGTAAATCAATCAAAGAGAGAGATGATTCTTACCGAGGGGCCATGGCAGTTGGCGGGGAGTTTTCTCTCAATAAGGAAATGGGATCCGGCGTTCCGTGCGGATACCGACAAAGTGGATAGTACAATCACGTGGGTGCGGATCCTTAATTTACCGTTTGCTTACTTCAGGCCAGCGATAATTAAGGCACTAGCAAAGTGTATCGGAGATCCGATAAAGATCGACGCAAATACCTATCATGCGAAAAGAGGAAAATTTGCAAGGATTTGTATACAAGTCCGAACGGATGTACCTTTGGAGCTTGGAGTTTGTGTCAAAGGGCAGGCCTTCCAAGTGGTGTATGAAAACCTTCCCACACTTTGTCACACGTGTGGACGAGTAGGCCACACGATAATGAATTGTGGAGCCGTACGCGAGACAACAGACCCGATGGCGAAAGACAAAGGAAAAGGAAGCATGATGGACGTCGGGCATGAGAGAGACAACGAGGGGGGAGCAGAAATCCGAAAGGACAAGATGACATGGTTGATGGATATTGGACGCAACAAGGAATATGGAGACTGGGTTGAGGTCCAATACCGAAAAAGCAAGGGGCATACAAACCGTAACACGAGTTTGAAGGGCGAATCTAGTCGGGGGCTGGAGAAAAAGAAAGATACAAAGGAAAGTGAAGTTTTGAGGAATATGGTGCAGAATTCATATATTAGGGAAGAGAATTTAAAGTCTAACCCTAAGACTACTCAAAACACACGTCTCCTCCCAAAAACAATTACCAAAGTTGGCAAGAAGATTTCAACAGGGACTAAAGAGTCTACTACAAGTAGGACTCAAAAGAAAAATTTCAAAGTTACTGGTGCAAACAAGGTGCAGAGAAAAAACACCGGAAATTCTTTTGCTTTACTTGCACAAGAAAATATTAGTGAAGAAAGAGTACCAATCAGTCAAGGACGCGACGATACCGCACAATATGAGGGACGTGAACATAACGTGGCGACATGGGGGGATGGTGGTCGCATGGGTCGAGGAACCGCCGTTCAACACAAGAATTCACAATTTTCGAGGGTTCTCAAGGACGTTACGAACAGTGAGAGAGGATCGGATGGTGCGAGTTTTAAAGATCCCCGCAGTGGTATGGGAAATCGAGACAAAGATTTGTCGGGTAGCAAGGGCGAATCGCCCGGTATCATGGTGGCACAGAACCGCGACGAGCATATGGGAGATACAGAGGAAGATGGTGTTCGTATTGGAAACGCTGAAGCAATTAGCAGCGATACGATTGGGATGTCCTTTTGACAACCCGATACGCCCGTACCACGTAAATAATTTACCGATGAAGGTCGTATCATGGAATTGCCAAGGTGCGGGGAATGATAATTTTAGAAGAAATTTTCGTGATTTGGTGAGAATTCATGCACCTTCGGTTATTTTTATTTTAGAGACGAGAGTTAGTAGGGAACATGCGAACGATATCATACCTCGGTTGGGATTTACAAATCACGTCATGGCCCCGACGACGGGTATGAATGGCGGAATTTGGATGTTGTGGAACGAAGTTGATGTTGTCGTGGATATTCAAGCCATTGAGGAACAAGTTATTCATGCTTTCATAAGGCCAAGAGGGGCAGAAGCTTGGAGGCTAACGGGTATATATGCTCAACCGCGGAAGGTGGACAAAATTCGAGCTTTTGATAATTTAGTCCAGACAGCAGCAAATGAAGATATCCCGTGGTTAGTTACAGGCGACTTTAATGAAGTTGGCCTTGCAAGTGAGAGACATGGAGGGCGTGTCACACCGCTTAGCCGACTAAGATTCTTTCAAAATTATATGGATAGGTGTGGGCTTATCGATCTTGGGTTCCATGGTCCAGAATTTACTTGGACTAATAAGCGAGAAGACGGCGCAAATGTTAAGAGTCGGATTGACAGAGTTCTTGCAAATCAAAGCTGGCTGGACAGATTCCCGGAAAACACGGTGATACACTTACCCCGTACACACGCGGATCACCACCCCATCTTGACTGACTGTCATGGTAACCGAGAGAGGGCTGGTCAAAGACCGTTTCGATTTGAAGCGGCGTGGCTGCGTAACCCCGAGTGTGAGACACTTTTAAGATCCATCTGGGAAAGAAAGCCACACATGCTAGAAGCTATTAAGGAGGTTCCAAGAGTACTGATCCCATGGAATAGAGAGAGGTTTGGCAACATCTTTCAAAGAAAGAAGCGGATTTTGGCAAGACTTGAAGGAATTCAGCGAGTTAATTGTCGAGGAAACAACACCAACCTCAACGAACTGGAAAAAGCATTGATCCTTGAGTACAATGAAATCCTAATACAAGAGGAAATTTTTTGGCTCCAGAAATCGAGAATCAAGTGGGCGAAAGAGGGTGATAGCAACACTAATTTTTTTCATAGGTCTACGATGGCGAGACGGCGAAAAAACAAAATATTGTTGCTGAAAGTGAATGACTTATGGGAAAGTAACACGCAAATTTTGCAACATCATGCGCGTGAGTACTTCAAGAGTTTATTCACATCGAGAGGGGACGATCCGGAGCAGAATTCACGTGGGAGACTAAGGGATACAACATACCAAGCGGTGCTGTCCGAAGAGGATAAAAGTAATATATGTCGTGAGATGACTTTGGAAGAGCTCAAAGAAGTTGTATGGTCGCTGCACCCTCTTAAGGCGCCGGGGCCGGACGGGTTACAAGCAACTTTTTACCAAAAGAACTGGGAATGGATTCATGAACCATTGCTGAAATTCGCAAAAGATGTGTTCTTACACAGGAGTTTCGACAAGCGTATATGTGAGGCGTTCCTTTGCCTGATTCCCAAGACCTCGAACCCGGAAATTATATCTCAGTTCAGGCCTATTTCTTTATGCAACGTTATATACAAGTTTATCACTAAATGTATAACATTGAGATTGAGAGAAATTATGCCGAGGATCGTTGCACCTACCCAGTCAAGCTTCATTAAGGGCAAGAGTACACAAGACAACATTTTTCTCCTCCAAGAAGTGTTACACTCTCTTCGACCGAAAAAGAAGAATAAAATCGGGGACATGATTTTGAAATTAGATCTCGAGAAAGCATACGACAAAGTGAGCTGGATTTTTCTCGAGGATACTTTGAGGAGTTTTGGTTTCCCCGATGCCCTCACGAAGTTGATTATGTATTGTGTCAAAAACGCAGCGACGCGCATTCTTTGGAACGGGTCTCCATTAGAGGGATTTCAACATACATGCGGACTACGACAAGGAGATCCTCTGTCTCCTTATTTATTCGTTCTCTGTGTTGAACGCCTATCTTATTTAATCCATGAAAGTGTCGACAAGAAAAAATGGAAGCCATTGATTCCGTGCCGCAACGGCCCCCGCCTATCTCACCTCTTCTTTGCCGACGACCTCATTTTAATGGGGCGAGCGACGACTGCTACTGCTAGGGAGATTAAAAAAGTGCTTGATTATTTTTGCGAGGCGTCGGGGTTGAGGATCAGCCCACCTAAATCAAAAATATACTTCTCCAAAGGACACGGACCGAGTCTTAAGCGAGAAATTTGTGATATACTCGGGTTTGCGCAAACGGTAAATCTTGGCAAGTACTTGGGAATTAATCTCGCGCATGGGAGGATGGACAAAGAAAAATTCGCTGAGTTGGTGGACAAGGTGCTGGTGCGTTTTGGCGGGTGGAAGAAAAAACTTTTATCCCTTGCTGGACGGGCAACTCTCATAAGTTCCGTCTCCTCGGCAATGCCGATTTATTTTATGCAGTCGGCGTGGCTTCCGGAAAGTGTTTGTGATAGGCTCGACAAGTTGAATCGAGATTTTTTATGGTCGACCAACATTGAGGAGAAAAGAATCCATCTTGTGGGGTGGGACAAAATTATAAAGCCGAAAAAAAGAAGGAGGATTGGGTATAAGAACAAGTAGGACGTGTAATGAGGCTATGTTAGCTAAGATTGCCTGGAAAATATTGCAAGATGAATATACGGTGTGGCGAGGTTTAATCAAGTCAAAGTACCTCAGAGAGAAATCGATTTTAGACCACAATCCGAAGAATTATGCTAGTGCGACGTGGAAAGGAATTATGAGGTGTATGGATTTGATGAGACCGTTTTTGAGGTGGAAGATTGGTGATGGGAAAAAGACATCTTTTTGGTACGACAATTGGTTGGGCGAGGCGAGGTTGTGTGATAGCATGGATGATATTGCAGCGGAAGATAGGAATCTTCGCGTTGGTGATGTGCTCGGTGAGAATGGGGACTGGAATTTTAATGTTTTGCGAACTGTGATACCACTGGATATTCAGGTTTTGCTTAGAGGGCGACGCATTGTACCCTTGGATCAGGAGGATGTTGTATTCTGGAGTGAAACTGGAGACGGGATTTTCTCGTGCAATTCCGCCTATAAGGCGTTCAGGAAGTACTCCGGGGAATCCGAGAGCGGGAGGAAAAAGTACGCTTGGATGTGGAAGTCGAATCTAAATAATAAACTGAAGCATTTCGTTTGGCTTGCGGACCAGAACAGGTTGGCTACTAATCAACTAAGGAGGACGCGTCGTATAACGAATAATGCGCAATGTCCAATATGCGACAATGGAGAGGAGTCAGTCATTCATCTTCTAAAGAATTGTAATGTGGCTCGGAAAATCTGGAAAACATTGCTCGATGAAGATAAACTCCGTGATTTTGATGAGATTCCGGAAGATAGGTGGATCAAGGTGAATATACAAAAGAAAAAATACATTTGTCGAAGGATGGAGGAAATACCGTGGGAGTTCATCTTCTCGGCTGCAATATGGTGCCTATGGTGTGACAGAAATACTTTGGTATTCAGGGGCGTGAGGGAACCGATGCAAATGTGCCTTATGAAGATCAAGAAATTGAGCTCCGAGTTGTATATAGCCTGGAAAAGTAGAAGCCGACCAAAAAGCTACATGACCTGGAGTAAACCAAAGAAAGGGTGGTCGAAGCTAAATGTGGATGGGAGCGTTCACACAAGATTGAATAAAGGTGCAGCAGGTGGAGTGCTTCGATCCGACAATGGAGACTGGATATGGGGATTCACCTCGATTTTGGAAGCGCCAACAATTGAAGAGGCAGAGTTCTACGCATTGAGGAAAGGGCTGCAACTTGCGTGGGAACAACGATTAAATAATGTCGAAGTTGAGACCGACTCGGAGACAGTGTTTCGACTCGTTTCTGGTATTCGGGAGCAGAATAATAGATTTACCGCATTGGTGAAAGAGTGTCGCGAACTGCTACGCCTACCTTGGAATGTAGAGTTTCGATGGATTGCAAGAGAAGCGAACAAAGTCGCCGACTTTGTCACGAAGATAGAAATTGAGAAAGGGATGCGGGAAATGTTTTGGGACATGGCACCGGATCGTGTGATAAGCCTGCTACATGCTGATGCTGAGTAGCAGCTTTAGTCTATTTATGTAGTTTCCTTCTGTCACCAAAAAAAAAAAAAATACTAGAAATAACCAACATCCCACAAAAATCACTAAAAATACTAAGCAATATAATCCCTCAAATTTACAAAAATATGAAATTTATGAAGATTATAAACGGCATAAAGAATTCTAATATTACGAACTTGACAAAGTACCCCTAAAAACTTCTCTATTTTTGTTTTATCATTTTAAAAAAAAACTTTGTTTAGATTTTAACTTCTCAAATTTCAATAAATATATATAGTAATACTATGAGGGAAAGATATCATGTAAGCTTCCTTTCTATACATATAACTTTTTATTGTCTTCCCTTTCTTTTAATTATATTTATAATAATAACCAGGCGCTATAATATCTTATTTTTTTCCCTCTTGCACATGCATATATACAATTAGAGATTAATTAATCATAAAATAGTGGCAATGCAGCACATAAAATATTTAATTAAGTTGGAGCTTAGAAATATAATAAAAAAACACATTAAATTGATCCACATAGTATTGAAAGATTATTAGGTGCAACCACTGCACAATGATGTGGTACATTCAGTTAGTTATTGCAACCAATGCACGGTGTAGATGATGGCTATTTCCTATAAATTGCGTTTATCTCAACTCTTGGCCGCACTACATCATCAATGCGGATGTACTTAAATAATTTTTTCAAAGTGTGACCAGTTTTAACACTTGTATATATAGCTCTGTCTTTTGGCAACTTACCTCCTCAATCTTGCAAAAATGTGCAAAGTCACCATTACGCACATTTTTGTGGCAAGATTTATAATTATCACCATCTTTTGCAATTAGATATGTCTCATAGGAGAGTTCACACATTTTTCCATAGGTAGTGTGTCAAAAAAAACAAAGTTGTTTCAAAAGATATCATACTTCTAAAAACAAACTCTCATTAATGACAGAGTATCCAATAAACAATTGGATGAAGATGAAACTTTTGTGCAGGGACACGTACAAAGAGAAGAACATTTTATTTTAAAAACGTTTTTTGTGCTTTAATTAATTCCTATATTATAATACCTAGCTTGTATTCTACCCACCTAATTATTGATACTGAGAAATACACAAAATTACAGGTGAAACATTCTTGAAAGCAATTATGCTTAAGCTTGGAAATCCCCCAGAAACGCTATCGCTTTAAAGAATAATTATTGGACAATTATTATTATTTTTCAATCTCTCATGTTACACCCTTTTATTCCTCCAAAACCTCGAGCACTCAATTAGGGTTTGAGGAATTGTATTATACAAATATATTGTGTTGAATACCCGCTGAAGATATATATACAAGTAAATTAACAAATACAGTACCAACTTAAAAGGGAGAAAATAATCAACAAAAACAACGAAAGAAAAGATGAGATATTATATTCTTTATCATGCGAAACTAGCTATATAGAAGACAAATGAATGAATACCATTTCGATTTCTTAAGTAAATTGTTGCTTTTATCTAGTAAGACATTATTGAAAAGCTGCTGCAGGCATAATTAACCATGTTGCTTTCTATTAAAAGCAGCCGGAAGTCAGAACCAAAGTGTTTTTGCAGACGATGAGGATGAAGGACTTTTAAGACCACAAACAAAGATATATCATGAATAGAAAATATGAGCAGAACACCATATTCTTATGTAACGTCAACTGACTGAATGACATTGAAAGTCCAACATTGTAAATCTTTAATTTTAAGGAATCTAATTGCACAGGCAGCCTTCAAATTTATATGGTTCCAAAAATAAAGCAAATAACCTAATTCAACGATTTCCTCTAGAAAACAAGGGCAAAGTATTTTCTATCCCACTATGTATTCTAATATTTATACCACTTTTCCAAGATAATTACAGACACGTGTTATAATCACAAGTAAGATCATCATTGAACCCGGAGTGAAATCGAGGTCTTGTCAGAAAACAAGACGTGTAAAAAATGACAAACAGCTCATCAATCTTATAACATAGAACTTCTCATCATGTCATGGACTCACAATGCGAGGGTCCAAGGAAGTGTCCCACCGCAAGGGTGTATAAGGGGCAAGCCTTCCCCTGTCAAATTTGACAATAGGCCGCTCCCAGGACTTGAACTCGTGACCTCTCAGTCACACAGCAACACCTTTACCGGGTACGCCAAAGGCTCCCCTCCACACATTATATATATATATTGTCATATCGTTAATAATTTCATTAGATCACTAGAGAGTATGTGGCATGTATAAATTTCTAATACATAGTGCAACATTAAATCATCAAATGGGCAGTCCACAATGAAGTAATTGAACAACATCATGTCCCCTTCAATATATAGTATATAAGCTAACTAAAGTCAGCTGAAACATCTTAAATTCACAAAAATAATCATTCAATAATTCATATAATAAGCATGCTTGCTTTAGCTGGTGATCTAATCAATTACCTTTCTAGAGTGACCAATAAATAACATTTAATATACAGTTTGATCATTGTCTGCTTTCACATCATATTGACATAACAAAATATCTTCCAACTTAGTATACATAGCTTCATATGCACATAACCTCCATCAAATCCAGAAATACATTGACATAGACAGCTATAACGTTGATCACTAACTCATGTGTGAGCATTAACTGTAGTGTTTAGCCACAGTCCAGGGGTTATTTAATATAATCATCATGATAAAACATAAGAATGATATATAATTAAGATATGGTGGATATAAAACAATGGATAAACGATACAGAATAATTACCACTTCACAACCGTTTAGCAACCAAATAGATTCACAAATTAAATCTTGACAAAAATTATATCACATCCATATATCATCACTTACATTAATCAAGTTGCTTACCTACCTTAATGATTCTTTGCGATAAACTGCAAAAGTCTCTCATGTACCTTTGAGTCGCTGTAAGAGAAAAGGCAAAGAAGAAAAGAAACCACCTTATATCTTATATGATATATGGATATGGATAATTGAATTTTCAAAGTACTGAGTATTTTCTTTTAATTACCTAATTGATGAACTTATGCTGATCCAAAATGGCACATAGCTGGTTACTGTAATCCCAATTATCATGAGTGACATAATTTTCAGATTGCATCCTCAAGCTTGAATTCAAGTAATCCCTCGATCCACCACCGAGGTTTTGGTGATGAAATTCGAACAATGGAGGATGTTGATCATAGCCCTTGTGATTTATTGCTTGAGTAAGATGTTTGACGCACATTTTCTCCTTAGTTCTTTCCCTTGCTCTCGCTCTCGCCTTTGCCCTCGACTCTTTAGCGAGATCTATCGCCTCTTTCCCTCGTCTACACTTGTTAGAGCTCCCGACAGGCTTCACTACTGCTTTCCCCTTAAAATCTGGTCCAAATGAATTTTCTGTAGACAAAACTTCTTCAGAAGGAGAAGAAGAAGAATTATTATTGTTACTCTTGGACCGCACGAGTTCTTTAATCGCCTCCTTAGACTTAGTAAGCAGCCAATCGAGGGTTTTGCTTGGCTTGTCGAACCCTAACATCTCTTGAAGATCGAAAAACTTTCTCGCAATGCCAATGGAGAGACGAACCCTACGGTCCCTCGGCCCCTGAGCCGTGTATATTTTGCTGTGCCTGTCCTTTTTCGATGAAGATTGTTTTTTAGGGAAACTATTAGCCGTGGTTGTAGAAGGATCTACATCGTCGTTCGGCAGTACTACGCCACCAGCCATGTCGTGGTCGTTGAAGCCACCAAACCAGGCGGCGGCGGCGGCAACATCCAAGTCGAGATTTGGAGGGTTGGAGGTTACGTAGTACCCGGAAACGACGTCGTGGTGTCCGTTGTAACTCTGGGGAAATTGTAGGCATGTGTTCTTGTTATACATTTCTTTTCTTTTTCTTTGTTGAAGGAGAAATGTATTCAAACAAACGTACCCTAGTTAGTGCTGAGCTAGCTTTCACATATTTCTTTTTCAATTTGGCAATATTTATCAATTTTGGAAATCCATGGAGAGAGAAGAGTTCTTGGTTTTGTAGAGGTGAAAAATACTTGCAACTTGCAGAGGGTTATAATTTAATGAAGATATACACAAATAATATTCTATATATATATATTATATTTTACAGAGAAAGAAAAGGACTTTACTTGAGAGCTACTTAGCTGTAGAGAAGAAAATGGAGGACGACGATGTGTGATAGATACAGATTGGGAAACTCTAGTTTATTTATTTAATTAGGTCTAGCTAGCAAAAAAGTTATGTACCTTTATTCTCTTAAACTATATCACACACGCGCGCGCTATTAGGAAAAACTACTTTCGTATCTTTAATTAGCAATTTTTTAATTACTTTAAATGGTCAAAATCTCCCTATATATGTAACTCTATTTATAATTGATTTTTGCAAATCTTAGTTTTGGGCGTCGATGGGGGGTAAATAGACTATTATGTACTTTAAACTCAAGGATATTATTGATACATCGAATCTGAAGAATACGACAAATATTTCGCTCATTAATTAGCAACGAGAGATGGAGGGGTTATTATTGCTAGTTTTATAAAATACTGGGGGTAATTGCCAATTTTATAAAGACAAATGAAGGTTATTAATGATTGTTCAAAATTGTTGCAAATAAGTAGCAAAGTCTCACATCAATCACGTGCATTTGAAAACTTCCGTGACATGAGATTTTTGCCATTGACCAAATTATACATACTGCTTTTTGTCAATTAAAATAATAGAGGATGTTTTGCTATTACATATCCTTTATAACAAAATAGGGGACGAAGTAATAAATAGGGAATAAAAAAGTACATTGGTTTATAACTCATGTTGCACGGATACTCTGAAAATGGCTTCGTATCCCGTATCGGATACGCCTCGGATACGTGTCGGATACGCCACGTGGCGTATCCTATTTAAATATTATTTTTTAATAAATTGGATACGTATCAGATACTATCCTAAGGCGTATCCGATGCGTGTCCTCAATAAAATAGGTTATTTTATTATTTTTGAAAATTTTAGGGGTGGATTTATTCATACTACAAACACCAAAATGCAATTTTCTAATTTATTAATTCATTTAACTCATATAATAGTTCATCATTTTCACTTTTCACTTGATGAACGCGACTTTGAGTTGATTTTGTTTGTTGATGATGTTGTTTAACAATAAATAAGCTATTGCAATATTAATCTTTGTTATATTATGAAACTTTGTAATATTCGTGTTGAACATATTTATCAATTAATATTTGAGTTTGTGAAATGGTGGATCTTTGTATATGGCTATATGTTGATTATTTTTAGAATTTTATAAGTGTTTAATATTCATCATTTTATATATTTACTTAAATAATATATATACATATATAATTTTTTAATATTAAATATTCGACGTATCCTTGACGTATCTCAATATGTGATTTTGAAAAAATCCGTATCTTCGTATCCGTATCTTGTCTGATAATGATGTGTGTGTACTACACTCGCTATCGAATTATGATTAATCTGGCTAGTACAGTGTTAACACAGTTTCTTCACTTCAGTTAAAGATCCACAATAATGATGTGTGTGTACTACACTCACTATCAAGGAAATAAATGAGCGTGACCAAATTGAGGAGTGATGTGAAGTTCTTTCCACTTCATCAGAAAAAAAACCTTACACTTTAGACATACAAAATAGGCCAACAGTATCAATAACACTGTTCTCAGTTAGGTTTGATGCAATATTTTGAAAGTTCAAACTAGTTTAGGTTAAGGTTTAATCATCATCATATCATCATATATCATCTTAAATTGGTATAACATATTGTCTTTAGGTTTTCCAAAAGCAAAGAAGGGGCCGTGAGCTTTTTGTAGGCATTTGACCGTTAATTAATTATTTGCATGTTTTTGGACAAAAAGATAAAATAAAAAAAAAAAGTTATAATAAAGCTGTGTTTGTGGAAATATTTTATAAGAGTCTACCTCTGCACGTACCCTTGTCTACAGCTCTACGCAATGGACAAATTCAACTGTGCTTTTTGGAGGGGCCCACTCACTATGTGTCTTGTTCAACCTCCTTTTTTGTCTGAAGAAAGAAATTAAACCTCATCTCCATTTCAGGCTATATAGGATTGTTGTAATAAAACCAATAAAAAAAGACTCTTTCGCTTACAGTTTTTTTTTTCACCCTTCTTTTGGTACGGTAATAAACAAGTTGTTTTATTTTCATCTGCTTTTGGAAAGAAATTTTGTGCATTTCGTTTTAGTCCTTTTTGTATTTTGGAGTATGGGAAAGAAAGAGATATGGATGGTGCTTGTGCAGTTGTGGACTCCAATTGTAAAACCCTAGTTCTTAAATGGAGGATGTATGTATGAATTGTTCTTTTCTTTTTTCTTATTATTTTAGGAAATCTGCAGCTGTGAAAGTTGTGTAATCAAAATAAAGTACAGTGTGATGTTTACAGGAGAAAGAAACCCTAACACTGCAAAAGTGGGAGGTGTGTGAGAGGTGAATATTAATTTGCAAACCAAATCAATGGCACAGACTGACCTAATATAAAAAAAAAGAAATAGTACGTACTAGTTTTAAATCTGACGTGAGGTGAATATTGAATATTAGGGCTAGCTGCTTTTGATTCCCAATATAATAATTTAAATTTCCCTCTTTAATTCAAAGTCCCTAGCTTTCTCAATATTCTTTTGGGTATAATTAAGTATCTATTTATTTATTTTAATTTCCTGTAAATTTTTTATCTAGTCCTTTTTGTAGGTGAAGATATAATTTTATATGTCGCAATAGTTTTTTTATTTAGCAATAGGTTTCACACACACACACACACACACACACACACACACACACACACATATATATATATATATATATATATATATATATATAACCTAAAATAGCTCAATGTTGCCTTCCGTGATTTCGGCAACAACTTAGTGGTATGATGTGATACTTTACTTTGTTGATATTTGTTAAAACTTTATCAAGTAACTTTTAAAAACAAAATTGAGCTAAATTCGCTATCCATTTATAAAGGTATTATAATTTCCTAAACTTAAGCCTAGTTTGTTTCTCCGGAAAATAGGGGAAAAGGAAAATTTTGAAGAAAAATCTTTTTTTCCTACTGTTTGGTAATTTAAGATTTTCCTGGAAAAGAAATGAAATTTTGAAAAAGAGAGGAAAATAAGGGAAAATCTTGGAAAGGAGAAAAAAACCAGCGTGTGAAATCTTATCTTCCATTTTAAAATTTTATCTCACTTCCTACAAAAAATGTGAGAAAAATTCATCAAAACTTTTCCAATCTCTTTTAAAAATTTAAAAAGTTTTGTTTTCCCACTAATTTAAACAAAATTTTCGTTTGTTAGTCTCTATATAAACTAAATTATATCTTGTTAATTATACATATCAATCTTCTTCATATACACAAGCTGAGTAAATATCTCAGTTTTATTTTTATTTCCTTTGCACAAGTTTTTCTTTTTAAATTATATTATATATAACACATATATTTAAAGATAATTACCATAGTACGTATGAAATAAAGTTATGCAAGTTATTGATATTTTACATAAAGTAATTTCAAGGAGAACTTCGAAAATAAAAATATTAACGAAATTAATACAACTTTTTTTAATACATATTTCAAAGTATAAAGTATAATTATGAATTTTAAACGGTTAGATTATAAGAAATACAAAAAAAGATTAAGAATTTTCCCTGAAAAGTCATTATGAGCCAAACACAGGAAAACATTTTATTTTCCCTAAGGAATTTCCAGGAAAACCTTGTTTTCCCTCATTTTCCTTATTTTTTTTCCTTTTCCCCCATTTTCCGGGGAAACAAACTAGGCCTTAGAGGAAAGGAAACTTTAATCAGGGGTGCATCGAGCCTAGTTTAATTTGTTTCCCCGAAAAATAGGAGAAAATAAAATTTTTGAAGGAAAATCTTTTTTTTTCCTACTGTTTGGCAATTTGAGATTTTCCTGAAAAAGCAAGGAAATCTTTGAAAAAATGAGGAGAATATGAAAAAATCTATCCTTATTTTCTCTAAGGAATTTCCTAGAAAACATTGTTTTCCCTTATTTTCTCTTTTTCTTTTTTATTTTTTCCCATTTTCATGGAAACAAACTAGGCCTAACCACCCAATATTTAAGAAATGCGACATATTTAATATCAATCATCTATACTATTATATAAAGGAAGCCATGCTAAACCAATCTTTTGATTTTCTTATTTACCTTTCTAAGTACTATTAAATTTTATTATTAGTTGGTTATAACTATGATTTATCTTAGTCCTGTCATTATTTAAATCTTCTTATAAAGGGAAAAAAATCATTACTTAATTATCTTACATAAAAAGAAGATTAAAATATATAAATTATGTATCCATAATTAAGTTGTAATATTTTTTATACAAAGTAATTATATTATATTTAAAACAAACTGTTATTTCCTCTCTACACAAGGAAATCACAAAGAGAATTAAGCATCATAAACCTGTAAAGTATATAAATAGGTCACATCCCCTTCCCTTTTTAAATTTTGATTTTTATATACTCACACACCTATTTATTATTTCCTTGATTTCAAGCCAGTGATACAAGATTACAAGTTTGTTGGCTGCATCAAATTTTTGGACTACGAAGGTATTATCTCTATCTGAATCTCTATATGATAGCACTATAAATATTGGCACGCGATTCCCGCGTGATTAATAGTTTATTTTAAGTATAATATAATTACTTTGTATAGTAAATATTATAACTTAATTATGAATGCATAATCTATATATTTTAATCTTCTTTTTATTTAAGATAATTAAGTAATGATTTTTCCCTCAATAAGAAGATTTAAATAATGATAAGGCTAATAGAAGTTACAGTTATACCCAACTAATAATAAAATTTAATCATACTTAGAGAGATAAATAAAAAAATCAAAAGATTGGTCTCAACATGGCTTCATTTAAAGAGCTAATTATGTAAAATAATACGGTTAATTTTTAAAACTTAGAATTTTGCGTGTTGTACTAGGAAATAAGTTTTGGAATATATAGATTATTCCCTCCTTAAATATATGCAAAGGCGTCCAGATCATCACCATAACGCCATTTTTTCGTCTCAGCGTCCAAATCGTAGACAATTTTTCTCAAAATAGCTTAAATATCAACAGAATTGTCTTATTATTTCTTTAATATTCCACACACCTCTCTACTCATAAATTATTCCTCATAATAAGAATCTATCACATACTAAAATGTGGGCGGTTTATTTGATCACTGAAAAGGCAAAGCATAACATGAGTTAACTTATTACAATCACGCGTATAGTATTAATTATGTCGGATAAGTTAAAAGATTACAAAAAAGAAAAAAGAAAAAACAACAACATATATAGCATATCAATTGACAATTATCAACCGCATAGAATTCTTAAGGAACTTGCGACAAATTGTACATAAATAAGCTGTCTAGCTCGTGGTGTCCCTTCGCCCACTCTATTCGTAAAATTTGTGGATAGGATAAGAATTAGTTCCTCTGCAAGTGAAGTAGGGAGTTCCAAGTGCGTGTACAGATAGATAAATGCAATTGCACCAATGGAATCAATTATGCGTTATATTATAAAAAATTAATATTAGCATGAAGTCACTTTCATGAGCTTTTTCCCATTTCAACTGTTTTCAGGACATGATTTAACGTTAATGGGAGGAGTGCAATTTTTCTTCAAAAAGATAAGTGCTACAAGACGACACTATTGCGGAGTTAGTGAATAGTGATATTTAGACGAAAAACTCTTGATTTTTCATAACAATGTTTTTCCTCCTTAAAAGAGTGCTATTTGGCTGCACACATGGGCGTATTTACATAGGGGGTGAGGGGGGCAGTAGCCCCCCCCCCTCCCCTCTCCCCCCCCCCCCCCCCCCTTATTTTTAAAAGAATTATATATGAAAGAATTGGAAAAAACTAACTACATTATATGCTGTAAACAATTCTATCAACACAGACAAGGAAAAGATAACAACAAATCACAATTCACATCTTTAAACATAACTACGTATCTTATAATCATTGTAACGCCCCAAAAATTTAGAAGAATATAAATTTATACTTTAATTCTTGAATTTTTGAAAAATTTTTTTGACCCTAAATATTTAGAAAAATTTGCCTTTTAGTCTCTGAACTTAAAAGTTAGTCTTTTATCATTTTATAGGTCTCTAATCCTAAAACATATATTTTAATTTCAAATATTAACCAAGTTGATCGAATTACCTAGAAAAATTACATCAGTAAATATGTATGTAACAAAGAAATCGAATTATACCTATTTGAATTTTAATTATAAATAATTGAGGGACTTGATATGCAATTAATCAATTGATGAAGTAAGCCATGACATCTTTTTTATGAGATAAGCCATGACATCCTTAAGAGCATGATTAAATTCAGATTTTTTGTGAATTATTATAAATAAAATAGTCAAGGTGGGACATAAATAGTTATGGTTAAATTACTATTTTCGCCTATAAATACTCACCCTCTTCACTATTTTTTTATAGCCCAAAACAATCCGATTCTGCAAAAGTAACTAGAAATGAAAGTTGTTCATTTTTGTGTTTTCATTCGGAAAAAAAGAATTTTAGATTTTTATCTTGCCATTATCTACCCAAAAAGACACCAAAACTTTTACTGCGCAGGAAATGTCAATTCTGCACCTTAGAAAAATTATATCAAATAGTAGAAACATTATTTTACTACCAATTTTCGGTTGCATACTCTCCTTGGTGTCTTCTATCTTTTGTATGAGACATTTTTTCTCAAATAATATGATCTAGGAGGGCATAATCCATAAACCGTAAACTGCTGCCAGAAAATCCGATAGCAGCTCTTATGTTGCAAGAATTATTTAGCATAGCAAACCTTTGTGTTTTCACAAAATCTTGGATTTCCACATCTCTCATGATGCTAGAAACCATAAACCATAAAAAAAATTAAAAACCAAGTTCATTTGGATGTCCGATCAAAGATAAAATCAAAACTGCGGTGATTTTTCAGTTTATTTGGCACAACCTTTGTTTTCTTAATTTATAAGTTTAATCGCCATCATAATTCAAGTATTTATCACACACATAAATTTAACATGATATAGTATTAGTTATAATTAGATTATTATGATTTATAATCATGAATTGACATTTTTGTGATTTTATTTATAGCATTTAAATGGTATATTTATCATGTTTAACATACTATTTTCATAAGTCTTACAAGGTTATTCTTGTCACTTCATGACCTAACAATCAAATAAGATTATTTATCATAATAAACATTTCTTATCACATGTTTTGATAAATCTCCAATGTTTATATCTTTATATTTAAGTTATAAAACAAGTATATGCATTTTAAACTTACTAGGTAAAATAAAGTAATAATTGACTAAGTTAGACCTTTTAACGTGTTACTTCATATGATACTTATTTGATGTGTGATTATTAAAAGTTTTGAATTGATTAAAGGCTAAAAATACGAGTTTTCCTAGAGTTGGTTAAGTAATATGTTTTAAAGATTGATTATGCATAGAATTGGACAGTTAATCAAACTTTACTTATTATCGTTACTTGTCGTCGAAATGACTTTAACATGAATACTCACAGTCATAAGTTTAAAAAATATGATTGTTTAAGATAATTTTGAGAGATAAATAATGTGAGGTCCCAAACTCTAAAGTCTCGTTTAGGTCTCCGAATAGGATTTGCAGATTTCCAATTCGAACCTTAACGTTACCTCAGAGAGGCTCACTAAAATCGAACCATAATAAAGCTAAATACAAACCTATTTATTACAGCGGAAGCTTTCAAGATTTATAGAGTTTATTATTACAGTCCACACGGAACTAAAACCACCGAATACGTAATAAAACACACAATTGTTGGGATTTATTTTTATCGTCACACACTTTTGATTTATTTTAAATCCCACACGTCCACAGTAGTTTAATCTCGCCGCCTTGCTAAGCCTTGTTTATTCTGAGGAATGGACATAGAAAATAACAGGAGATGTAAGTCTTTGGTGACTTAGTGAGATTTTTAGTAACAATAATAGATGTAACAGATATATGAAATTTGATATGGTATGAAAAGAAAACATTAGAACTGAGAGGTAAAGAATAGCAAACGAACAATAAGATAGTGAACTTGTGCATTTCATATAACAGATTTAACCTTATTTCATCCAATATACTACCTTTTACCTCCCAAAGAGGAGCGACCTCGCAAATAGATCAAAAGACATGCTCGAGTACATGTCAACCTAGCACGCGGTTACAGCCAACTCCTGACTGCAAGCGGCACCTAGATGTGGGTATCGAGCGAATTTACTTAAACCGACAACCCTTGCTGCCCAGCATAAACCGTCTCAATCCCTGGCCCCAACTTCCCAAAGGCGTCCAAATGGGTATAACAGATAAACAATAAGCTAGTAACTCGGACTGTGTCTGTTGCTTTTGAGCTACATGTCCCGAACATAGTTCGTTGCTCGTTGCACAATTCAAGAACCAACATGTGGATTATCATATTGGAGAAATTATTGTAATTATGACGAATTATTATTTCTGCCCATTATCTTTTTTTTCCAAAACTTAAATGCCCGTTTTTTCAAAACATGCTAAAAATGCCCTGTATCTTTTAAAATTTCTATTAAAAATGCCTGAAGTGAAATCTTCGGACAAAAAAACCTACGTGGCTGCCTAGTCAAAGAATCGCGCCCGACACCTAGGATTTTTTTGTCCGAAAAGATGTTTTTTCTGATAACCAAGGCAATGGCTCTTTGGACATAACGGTCAATTTTTTTAAAAAACCCCCAAATTCACTTTATATAAACCCTAATCCACAATGTCGATCAATTCACTTCCAAATCTTAAAATTACGAACATGTCTGAATCGACGGATAGCTCTGGTCTGATGTGCAACTGCGATAGACCCGCCGTCGTGAGGGTTTCAACTACCGATGCAAACTCGGGCCGTAGATTCCATGGGTGTTGGAAGGGGTACTTTGGTTGTCGATTTTTCGTTTGGAAAGATCCTCCTGCCTGGGAAAGACTACGGATTATAGTACCATTACTATGTACAAAAATCAAAAAGGCTGAGGCGAAAGTGAATCAACTCAAAGAAGAAATTGAGTTGATCGATCACCCGAGTTTGGATACGATTCGAAGAGTGTTTGAAAAAACGAATAAGGAGTTGGAAGAGAAGGTGAAGAAGCTGGCTGATGAGAACAAGAAATTGAGAGGTAGAAATAGGTTTTGTTTACTTACTATGATTGCACTTTTTCTAATTGTTTGCAAATTGTATTGAGAGTGGAAGAACCTGTGGAACGATTTGTTTATTTATGTATGTGTTGTTTTGTGGGGTAGTGTTTAGTGTGTTGTGTTGTAACGTTTAGTGATGGTTGGAAATTGAAAATCAGTCATTTTTGGAAACTAAAGAGTCATGAACAGGCGGTTAATTGGCATTGGTAATCGGTTAAGTGGTTTTGGTAATAGGTGGCAATTAAAATGGTGATTGTTCCTATAATGAACTGAAAAGTCATGTCCATTCGAACAGTCACCACTTCATCTCATAAATACCAACCTTAAAGTCCCCTCAACTTCATCAGCAAATGCATCTAAATTTCCATTTCTGCTTCTTAAGTTTCATTCATAAATTATACTTGAAAAAAAATGGAGATTCCCAACAACAATGAGGTTGCTTGGCTGTTTCATGATGGGGAGATCAACATGCACTTTGAGACACAGTTGTGTAGGTTGTTGTGTGAGTACGGAAGGAGACATCGATTGTATGATCAGTCGGCTTTGATGAGGGGCTTGGAATCTGCTGAAATCGGAGTTGGACTCCATGCGATGGGGGTGGTGAGTTTGCGATGACGAAGATCTACGAGAAGATCAACTGGTTGTTCAAAAGGTTCTGGGATTTCTCCGAGTTTCGTGCTCTGCCTAGCATTCACTGTGCTCCGCCTGACTGGACGGTGAGTGTTGATGGAGAGTATCATGCTATTCCCCGCCAGGTAAGAATTCGAATCATCTTTGAATATGCGCGTTATTTTAATTGGTCTCATTTGCTTTTCGTGTGATGTAGAAGACCGACACATAGAAGCACTTTCGGTTGTATGGTTGTCCGAATGCTGGTTATCTGCATGAGCTCTTCACAGTGCATCACGTTGCTTTCTTGTCGGAGGAAGATTGAAGACGTTTATGTTTTTCTAGTTTTAATGGTTATTGTATTTGAACAATTGTGAGGGTTGAGTATTATGTTAATAGTTTTTAATGTTTATTATTTTTAAGCCTTTCTGCTGATGATGAGCCTAGATGATGATGATGATGAACCTAGATAATGAAAATGAGCCTGTTTTGATGTATTGTTTGTGTAGTGATCTGATTTGCTCCAGTTTGCTCCAATTTTCAGGATCTTTGTCATCCATCCATTCCCCAAGAGATTCAGACATTGCCTCCAATCTCATCATTGCCATTTCATACTCAGCTTCTGTTGTCTGATTAGTTGCATCCCAAATTGCATCACTATACTCTTCCCCACTGAAGTCAGCTCTCCCAGCATTTCCAATCATATGCCTAACACAGAACCTATGTGAAGCACCTGGAAAAATTTCTGCAAATGCCTCGATTAACCCTTTCTGCTTATCAAACATAAAGGTCATGTTGGTAGGATCATTCAACTCCAAGTCACCTTTCAGAAGTGATAGGAACCACATCCAGTTGTCAGTGTTTTCAACAGCAACAACAGCCCAGGCAAGGGAAAATATGTTGTTTGCTGGATCCAGAGCCACAGCTGTAAGCAGTACTCCACTATTAGGTCCAGTAAGATGTGCACCATCAACACCTATGAATGGCCTGCATCTTGCTTTATACCCATCCTTCATGGCTTGGAAACAAATGTACATGCATTTGAATCTATTTTCTCATGCAATATCTTCTGTGCAAATGGCAACAGTGCTACCAGGATTTGTCTTCCTCAGCTCAGCTTGCTAGTCAAACAATTTAGAGTACTGAAAAGCTGGAGTTCCCTCTAGCTTCCTTTTAACTAAATTCTTAGTCTTGTATGCTTGATTGATGGTGACATTGCATCTGATGTTGGCAATGGAGTCCAATTGGAAACCAGTGGTGTCTCTCTTAGGATCTGTGAGGAACACATCTGAAAACCTCTCAGCAAGCCAGGAAGTCTTCACATTGTTGACATAAAATGACTCAGCACAAGTGTGATCATTAATGAACTTTCTAATTTGATAGCTCTCTTGGTCTGAGATTTTCAGAGCATGCAACCTCAAAGGGTACTGTTTGCATACACATCTGTAGTGTACCCTGCCTGGATCACTCTTGTAGACCTTTACACTTCCTCTTCTCTTGATAGCATGGGACTTTACAGCATTATGCAGTTGTTTTTTGTTTATGAACAACATTTTCACTTTGAAAATGGGATCAAATTTGTTTGCCCTATTGAAACAAACCACATCAGGGTCATGATTTCCATGCTGATCTAAGAAATGCCAGGGCTCTGTCTCTTCAGTTAATGTCACATATGGATCATCTTCTTCTTGCTCTACATTTGCATCAGTGGTGTGTTCTTCTTCTTCATACTGTAACCGCCATCTATAGCATTTTGTGCCTCAGCAGCACCATGTTGATCCTCAGCAGCACCATCTTGATCATCAGCAGCACCATTTTGATCCTCAGTAGCACCATCTTGATCCTCAACAGCACCACCTTGATCCTCAACATTTACACCATTGAATTTATCAAACCTTGCACCCAACTCTGGCACAACATCTTCATCTCCCAACTCTCTATCAGGTTCAACATCCAGCTCATCAAATTCATCAACATGTTCAAACAACTCATCATCAGTTTCATCTCCTGATGCTATGTATTCTTCATCATCACTGTCAGATTCTTCAACAACTACACATTTACCCTTATCCAACCTTGAAGGATTACCATCACCTTCCTGATTGTCATCACCAAGTCCATTATCGTCCTCAACACCATTGTCCTCGACTGTATTTATGTTTTCAGCTTCAACACTAGCTTTCTGTCTTGAACCTCCAACCTCATTAAGAACAGGAACAGTTGCATCCCCCGTTTCCTTATAAATACTCTCTAACAAAACAGCCTTGTGATTTTCATCAGTAATGTACAAATGCCACTCCCTCTATTCTCTGTGAGCTCTCTTACCCTCACAATAACACTGTTGATCATTTGACACCACATGTTTACAGTATGTCACCTGTTACCAGTATTTCTTTCTGCCTATTACTCCAATCTCATCTGACAACCTATTCAATAGAGAGATTTTAACCTCTCTGTAACTCACAAAATCATAAACACATCTTGTGTCAGATCCTTCAAATTCATAGTCCCCACCTTGGAAAATGCTTTTGGGGATATACCCTCCATAATGTAATACAAGGGTAAATCCTTTGCTTTCTGGTGCTGCAATAATGTAGAGGACAAAAGCTAAATATAGGAGACAAAAAGAAAACACCCAAAAGAAATACACAACGGGACCACTAAATTGAACAATATATGTGCACTAAGCATGAAAGCTAGCAAAAACCCACAAAAAGATGTCAATACACGTGCGAGGGGACCATCTACTTTCGAAAAAAAACCTAAACCCCACTAAAATATTACCTCCACCCACAAAAATACATACTTTACCCCCAAAACGCGGTTGTTTTGGTCGATTACTACACCCACTAGCAATAAAGTACCAATTTAACATAATATTTAACATTGACTCTCAAATGAAAGAGAAAACTTACAATACTCGGGTGGATGGAAATCAAGCTCGTTCTGAGGTCGCAATTTGTGCACCATATTACCCTAACTCAAGCTTAAGCTACAAACCACTGCGAATTTGCGATTTTTGGTGACAAATTGGGGGGTCGGTTTTTAGGGATTAGGGTTTGAGATTTTGCCGCGTATTAAAAAGCCTAATTGTCTGATTTTGGGCTTTATATGCCTTGGTTATAAGGGGAGACGTTTTTCAGACAAAATAATCCTAGGTGTCGGGCGTGACTTTTTGATTAGGCAACGCGATTCTTTGACTAGGCAGCCACGTAGGCTTTTGTGTCTGAAAATTTCACGTCGGGCATTTTTAGTAGAAATTTTAAAAGATACAGGGCATTTTTAGCATGTTTTGAAAAAAAGGGCATTTAAGTTTTGGAAAAAAAGATAATGGGCAGAAATAATAATTCATCCTTGTAATTATGAAAAATGATTAAGAATTCATTGTCCAAAAATATTTCAACAGTAAGCGAAAGGATTATGTTACGAAATGAGATCATAAAAGAAAACGATTTTTGTTGAAAGAATAAGTTGTTCTCCATTTAGAATCAAGAATCACAAGTACTCAGTCCAAGTTCCTCAGGTCGGGTGCCAAACAAGGCTTAAGAGTATTATAATCTCACCTACGACAGTAACTTCGTGTTCGGGAAATGTTGCGCCGTCTCCTAAATAAATTTAAATATGTTAATAAGTTTAAACCAAATAATTAACTTTTATAGTTTGTTATTTTTTTCTCATATGTCCTTATCTTTGATTACAACCGAGTCAAGAAATAGAAATAGGACAAAAATCACATTTTAACTCGGTTCTCGTTATTTCACCGGAAGATTATTAGTTTCTTATTAAAATCCATGTATGAACTATTTAGGCAAACTTATTTTATTTTACGGCTACCTATTAGTTATAACACAAATAGCTTTGATTTTAACATGAGACTCATATCTAATAATTTATATTATTTCCTAGTCTTACTACCTATTAACAATACATATTGTTACATATATAAGGAATATAATCACAAAGGTATAATTTCGTAGAACTAATTTAAGATGAAGCTTAATTATTAATTTAGAAACAAGGTTATATAATCAGGTTATAAATTAGATCATAACACAAATTCACACCTTGATTTGGAATTAAGGAGAAATTAAGTATGCATATATTTCCTACAACATGTAATTAAAAGAAAAATCATAATTACTACCTATACTTAACTAAAACTTATAATAAATGGGTTTTAACATATCCTCGTGACTTTATTAACTACTATATATGATTAATTTTAAGATTAGTATCATTATGCATAGATTAATTTGAAGAATCTAAAGAGATATGCTATTTAGAGCTAAATATTGCAGCAAGCTTAAAATTACCTTTAATCGACCCTTCTAATCAATTGCAATTCCAAATATTTTTTGGATTTTTATTCTAAACACACTTAGGAAGATGTGTATAGAGCAGTTTAACAAAATATTAAGCCTTGATATTGTTTTTATATCTTTCAAGTTTAGGGGTAAATTTGGAAATTTTAGAAAGAATTAGAATTTGAGCTTTTTCTCACAATCTTTGAGTCTAGGAACTTTTGGAAAAAATTTATATGAGTAGAGAACAAAAATTAGGACAACTTTGGTGAAGGAATCATATGCAAACTCATATGAAATTTTGGTGTGGAATTTTTACAAAGAAATGGCTTGTATTTATAGGCAAACTTACATGATTGAGATAATTAACCAATCAACTATTTAAATACTATTTATATTATTATATTCAAGTAATCTACTGTGCTTTTTCAAGAATATTCAGCCAAGTTTGATGTAACAATTTTTTTTCAAATATATCTTATTATAAATTATATGAAATTGTTATTATGAAGACTTTTTCCTCCATTTTTTTAATGTTTGGGCCTATTATGGTCCTTCATGTCTCCATCTAGGTCTGTTGTGGGTCGGGGTCCAGTCGGGATGGGACCGTGGCCCACGGGAATTGACCGGGATGGGAGCTGCCTGTGAGCTCCCGTTTCCTCCCGCCGGGAACACCATTCTCGACGGCCGGGAATCCCGGCCGGGACGGGATATCTCCCGGGTCCCGGCCGGCAGTGAGCAAAAGTGGGGCTGGAAATTTCCACCCCTTGTTTTTTTGGTTTTCTGTAATTTTGTTTTTTTAACAATACACAACAATACACTAATTTATCGAATCAGCCGATCACCCAATATCACAATAATTTATCGAATCAGCCGATCACCCACAATACACAACAATATACTAATCCCCAAAATCACAATACATTATCGGATCATCCGATCACCAACAAGAACAAAGCATATAATCCGATCACCAGCATAACAAAGCAAAATAAAAACTTCAGTTAACTTGTCAATGCAGTCCATCATAAACATAAAAATCTAAACAAAGTAGCACTTTTATTCAAATCCACCCAAAAAGGAGGCATCCTTTCCCATCGTTTCAAGTTCTGCATGAAAATCAAAATATTAGCATTCCAAAATATAATAATTAACCCAATCTCCGATTAATTATTAACGTTGTATACCTGTTTCGCGTTTCTCCAAGTCCTCCAAGCACTCCTCGATTTGAATTGGCGTGTTATCCTTCCGTAGCCAATCTTGAGAGCATATAAGTGCTTGAATTATTCTCGGAGTCAATGAACTCCTAAATTTGTCAAGGACACGACCCCCGGTACTAAAAGGCGATTCGGAGGCAACCGTTGAGATTGAAATAACCAACAAATCGCGAGTCATCTTGGCAATAATAGGATATCGATAGCCATTGACCTTCCACCAATCAAGGATAGCGAAATCAATTTGACCATTTTCACGCCTATCCCCAAAGTATAAATCCATCTCGCACTGTGTTGCTTCCTCCTCGTTATTCTCTTCCCTACAAATTTGAGAAATGATCATTAGTAACACAAATAGAGAATTTTACAATAAACATAGAAAACTTAGACTTCTTGAGTGTACCTTGCCCATTGTTCGTGCCTCGTAAGCAAGAGGCCCTCTTCGATCCAAGGAGCCGTACTCGCAAAAGTAAAAGATGAAGTTGGAGGAGGGGGAATTGTTGGTGCATTTGCTTCGACCATGGCCTTATACTCTTCAAATAATCGACGGAACCCTTGCTTAATTGTCGAAACCAAGGTAGGTTCTTTTTCAAACATTTTCTCGACATAGCTAAGCTTGAGGCAGGGATCTACCATGGCGACATAATACAACAAGTGATTCATCTTCCCGTTAACACCCCAATACTTGTCGTATTTTTCTCTCATAGCCATAGGCATTGCTTTCAAACCATCCTTCTTTCCTGTCTTAGGATTAGTTGTCGGTCGTCTCATTCACACAGTCAAGCGATCGTCGATAATGCAAAGTTGGGTTAGTACCATATGCGATGTCACATAAGTTGTGCCCGAAACAACCTCCGTTAACTTCTTGAAAGGCTCCAAAAAGTCGATAAACATCTTTGCCCTCTCCCAATCATCATCGGTTGGTATACGATCCCTTAACTCAATGGCATAGGTAGCATCTTTCTGCATGTATCCAACGAAAGCCATCCTCAAATCATAAGCGGCACTAAGCATCGTGTACGTTAGAGTTCCAACGTGTTGAGACGTCTAAGTAGAGCAATTTGCCACATTCTATTTTAACGGCCGTCACACTTTTTAAACAACGAATATCAACTCGAAAAAGCCTTAATATACCTGATGCAATCTCTAATACCGTCTATCGAGATGTCACTGCCATTACATTTCAAGCCATATTGAACCACGAGGTTAAGAATGTGCGCAATGCACCTAATTTGCACAAGAGCCCCATTTTCTTTCGATATGTCGACTTTCTCCACCCACCATTTCACCAAATCATTAATAGATGTGTCATTGGACGAAGAATTATCAACTGTGATAGTGAAAACTCGGTGAATCTCGTAATCACCCAACACCGCATTGATATCATTTGCTATATCCCGACCCGTATGACCGGATGTCAAGCTAAAGCTTAAGATTTTCTTCTTCAAATTCCACATATTGTCAATGAAGTGTACCGTGACACACATATAGTTGTCCCTCGTGATTGATGTCCAAGTGTCGGTGGTCAGACAAACCCTATGTGCGTTCTCCTTTATAAACTATATTAACGTCTCCATCTCCTTAAGGTACAACACATAACAAGCTTCCCGTATGGACTGCCGAGAAGGTAGTTTCAAATTCGGCTGAGCTCGATACATCATTTCAATAAATGATTCTTTCTCAACTGTTATGAAAGCCATCTCACTCTTAATCAAGTACAAAACCACACCCTCGAGCACCCACTCCTAATTAAACTCCCAATTATTAACTGCACCATTAGGCTCCACTTTCAGTTTTTGTTGTCTTCCCCCCTTCGCCATCCTCTGTTTTAACACCTTACATCCCTCGGTGTGACTTCTCAATCCTTTAGTACCATATGAATTACCATCGACTTTTATGGATTTGCTGCAATGAAGGCATCGGCCCATAACAATGTGTAGTTTTATATCCTCGTATGGTTGAAACTCCCTCCACCGTGGCGATGTTGGTGTATGGTTTATTTTTCCCCATACCATCTTTCTTTTTCGTTAGGTCTATAATCGTGGGTAATGCAAGACTTGTGTACCTTTGACATGCTAAATCCGGAGACGTCTTTTCCCTCCTCTCCTCCCCCTTCTTCTTCTTCAATAATATCATCTCCCTCAGTTTTTTCCGCCTCCTCTTCGACGACATCTTCATGTGGCGATTGTGCAGTCTTTAGTGCCACATCATCTTCATCCGATTCTGCACTGTTATACGGTGCATCATCCCTCATTACTTTCATAGCCTCTCGATACAAGAGTTCTCGAGTTTGGCCTTTGGGAGGACGAGAAGACTTAACCGGGGCACCACGAGAAGTAGATGGTGACGTGGATTTATTGGAAGCTTTGACCGCCTTCGAAATAGTTGGTGCCACCGTGGAAGTAGAGGCCCGTTTACGAGGAGAAACTCTAATTGCGGAAATTGTAGGAGCTCCGGCGGAGGACTTATTTTGCTTGTTAGTCGCTACCATCTAAACAACCAAAATAAAAGTATTCAATACTAATGAATTGGATATCTATATCAATACAAAAGCTTCAACGATCAATTCAACACCAAACGACAATATCCAATATCAATATCTTAATTTATGATTAATTTTGCAAACTTCAATCTACACAACACAATCAATTTCACGTTAACTCGTCTCATTTATCCTACTAACAAACTATAATGCCTATCATCGTATCAATTTTTGAAATCAATCCTAATTGCACAAAACCCCCAATTAGTAAACTCTAATTGAGAACTCATAAACCCTAATTCTTCATATGTAAATCAATAATAAGTAACGTAATCAAACTATAATTCAAAGAAGTAAAGTAATCAAACTATAATTTAAATATTTACAAAAAAAGGGTTTTGACAGATTACCTCTAAATTTTGAGTATTGTTGGTGGTGAGACGGCGCAGTGGCGGCTTAGTGGCTGGTTGTGAGGCGGCGCAGCGGCGTCGTGTTGAGGCGGCGCGGCGGCCTGACCGTGTGTCAATGCGTGTGAGTTGTGTGTTCTGTGTGTATGTGTGTAGCTGTGTTCTGTGCGTGTGTGTGTGTGTGTGTGTGTGTGTGTGTGTTTGATTATGTAGGGGAAAAAAAAGAGCAGCAAAGGTCTAAAAAAAAAACTATGTCTACTACCTCGCGGGATCCCGTTACCTCCCTGCGGGTCTCAGGCCGGGAGCAAATTCCCGGTCTGACCGGGAGGGAATTGACCGGGTTTTTCCCGGCTCGGGAAAAACCCAGCGAGTCGGGCAGGAATCCAAAATCTCAGCCCGGCCCAAACACCCCTATCTCCACCATTACTTCTTGGGGTCCTAGTGAAGAAAAATAAGATTTCACTAGTTATTTGTTTTTATTATTTTATCTAAATTTAAATTAAAAGGATTAAATTAATATTTTAAAATATTTGGGGCCAAATAATGATTTTTAAAAGATGAAGGGCTAAAAGGAAATTAACCAAATAATATATATTTTTTAAGAAGTATCTATATGATACTTATATTCTTATATATATATATATACTTGAGAAATTTAGGGATGTTACAATCTCCCCTCTTAAAAGGAATCTGGTCCCCAGATTTCTAACCTGAATTTTCGAAGAGGTATGGGTAATGTTTCCGCATATCTTGCTCAGGCTCCCAAGTAGCTTCTTCAACTTGATGGTTTCTCCATAGAACCTTCACAATTAGAATTTTTCGATTCCTGCGTTCTTAAAACTTTTTATCAAGAATTTGGATGGGTCTCTCCTCGTAGGACAAATCACTCTCGATTTGAATAGCATCGGGAGTAATGATATGAGATTCATCAGGGTAATACTTCTTCAACTGAGATACGTGAAACATATCATGAATTCTTGTTATATTTTGAGGAAGTATCAATCGATAGGCTAAGTTTCCAATCTTTTTTGAGATCTCAAAGGGTCCTATGTAGCGTGGACTTAACTTTCCCCCTTTACCAATTCTTTTGAACCCTTTTCCCCTTTTCGAGGTGACAGTTTGAGGAAAACATGATCTCCAACCTCAAACTCAAGGTCTCTCCTTTGCTTGTCGGCATAACTCTTCTGGAGATCTTGAGATGCCTTGATGTGTTGCTTGATTAGTTGGTCTTTATCAATGGCGTCATGTATAATCTCATGCCTCGTAAGCCTATGAAGACTATCAGGAATAGTTTGGCGTTCATCCAAATCCCAATGAATTGGCGATCTACATTTTATACCGTATAGAGCTTCATATGGGGCCATTTGGATATAAGCCTGATAATTATTGTTGTAGGCAAACTCTACAAAAGGTAGATGTATATTATAGGCTCCTTTAAAGTCAAGTACACATGCTTGTAACATATCTTCTAGGAAACAAATTGTGCTCTCAGATTGTCCATCTGTCTGAGGATGGGACGCTGTGCTAAATTTAAGCTTAGTCCCAAGACTCTCTTGTAATTGTTTCCAAAGTTGCGATGTGAACTTGGGATCCCTGTCAGACACAATACTTATTGGGATCCCATGCAATCTAATTATCTCTCTTTTATAGAGATCGGCCAATACCTCCACTTTATAATGGGTTCCAACTGGTAGGAAATGGGCTGACTTGGTGAGTATATCCACAATAACCCAAATGCTATCATAACCTCCTCTGAGAGTAGGAAGGGCAGTTACAAAGTCCATGGTTATGTGTTCCCACTTCCAATCAGGTATAGGAAGGGGTTGTAACTTCTCGGCTGGGTGTTGATGTTCGGCCTTGATTAACTGGCAAGTCATGCACTTTTTTACGAAGTCTACAACATCTTTCTTTAATCAATTCCACCAGAAATGTCTTTTAAGATCTTGATACATCTTAGTACCTCCATGATGTACCGTATACTTGGGCTTATGAGCTTCTTCTAGTAATTTAGTCCGTATTTTATAGGGTACACATATACGACTTTGGTACATCAACAACCCCATAAGACCAATGTGGAATTCAGAGTCTTTCTTAGATTCCAACATGGACTTCTGCTTTTCAATTTGCTCGTCTCCATGTTGGGCTTTTAAAATCTCCGTTTGGAACTCTGGTTGAATTATAAACCATGTTATGTGTGCTTGTGATTGGATCATAATGCCTTCTTTCCTTACCATCAAGTGGTCTAGTCTCGCTTTCCTACTCAAAGCGTCTGCTACCACGTTGGCCTTTCCAGGGTGATACAAGATGGAACAATCATAATCTTCTAGGAATTTCATCCACCGCCGTTGTCTCATATTCAAATCCTTTTGGGTAAATATGTATTTAAAACTTTTATGGTCTGTATATACCTCAAAAGTTGTCCCATACAGATAGTGTCTCCACTTTGCTAACGCAAACACAATTGCTCCTAGTTCCAAATCACGCGTCGGGTAGTTTTGCTCACTTGGCTTCAGCTTTCTCGACGCATAAGCAATGAATTTTCGTTTTGCATGAGTACACACTCTAAACCCTCTTTAGATGCGTCTGTGTAAATTACAAACCATTTGGAGCCTTCAGGAAGGGCTAAAATTGGTGCTGAAGTCAATCTCACTTTCAACTCTTGAAAGCTTGCCTCGCACTTTTCATTCCAATGAAAAGGTTGGTTCTTTTGAGTTAATCGAGTGAGTTGTGCAGCTATCTTTGAAAAATCCTTAACAAATCTTCTATAGTATCCCGCCAAACCTAAAAAGCTACGAATTTCTATAACATTTTTGGGTTGTTTCCAGTTTAATATCGATTTAATCTTAGAAGGATCAACTTCTACTCCTCTTTCAGAGATCACATGCCCCAAGAAGGCTACTCGTTCTAACCAAAACTCACATTTACTAAATTTGGCATAAAGCTTGTTGTCTTTCAGAACTTGCAGCATAATTCCTAAATGGTGTGCATGGTCATCATTGGTCTTCGAGAATACCAAAATATCATCGATAAAGATAACCACAAATTTATCCAAATATGGTCGAAAAATCCAATGCATCATATCCATGAAGGCCGCAGGAGCATTCGTAAGCCCAAACGGCATTACTACAAACTCAAAGTGACCATATCTAGAATTGAACGCAGTCCTGGGGATATCCTCCTCCCGAATCTTTAATTGGTAGTAACCTTGCCTCAAATCTAATTTGGAATAAACTTATGATCCTTGTAATAGATCGAATAACTCGTCGATATGAGGTAGAGGATACTTATTTTTTATGGTAACACTATTAAGACTGCGATAGTCAATACACAGTCTTAGTGTCCCATCTTTCTTTTTAACAAACAAGATTGGTGCACCCCAGGGTGATGTACTCGACTGTATAAATCCTTGTTTCACAAGATCTTGCAACTGGATTTTTAACTCCTTTAATTCTGTCGGAGCCATACGGTATGGAGTTTTTGAAATATGTGTGGTATTCTTAAGTAACTCAATAACGAACTCCATCTCTCGATCATGAGGGAGGGAATCTAATCCTTCAGGGAATACCTCTGGATATTCCTTAACCATCGGTACATTCTCTAGCTTATCTGTATCTTTGGGTTAATTTATTAGATAAGTTACAAATCCAAAATCCCCAGCTCTAATGAATCTTTTAGCTTCAACAAACGAGATACTAGAAATTGAAGTGGGCTCTGGAGAATGATCCAAGGTAACAGTTTTACCCAGCTTTATCTCTTTAGTATAACAATTTACCTCGGCTCGGTATTTGTTCAACCAATCCATTCCTAAGATTACATCGTACTTGGACATTGAAAACTGTATTAGATTACCGGGATACTCAATCCCATTTATCAGGATCGGACATTCTTTATACATGATATCAGTTACCAAACTAGCACCCACTGGTGTGCTTATCTCAATTAGGTATGGTAAACACTCACTTTGAAGAGATAAGCGTTTAGTAAAAGATAATGCAGCAAAAGAATGGGTAGCTCCAGGATCATATAAAACTTTCTCGACTTGGTCGAGTATTAGAATGTTACCTTCAACTACTGCATTTGGGTCAACCTCCTCTTCAGTTGCTTCTAGAGCGTATGCACTGGCTTGAATTTTTGGCTTCCCTGATTGCGATGGAGCAATTGGAGTCGAATTTGTTCTTTTAGGGCACTCCTTAATGAGGTGTTGATCACTACCACATGCAATGCATATTCCATGCTTCTTCCAGCCTCGTTATGGTTCGGATTTCCACAAAACACACAAGACCCTTTTGGAGATGCATTTGCCTCAGATAATGGAGCTTGTTGACCTGAGTTGATTGGTTTGGTTTGGTTATTGCGGGGATGCTTATTACCATGGCTAAATTTTCCTTCATCTTGAGGTTTTCCATCATTTGATCGATTTGTTTTTACCCTCTCTTCAATCCTCACAAGTTCTTTTATCTCGACATCTACACGAAGTGCTTTTCCTACCGCCACATCATAGGTAGTACAACGTATTTCTAATTTCAGCCCCTGAATAAACTTTCTTACCCTTCGCTCTTTGTCTCCCAGATAGTGTGGCGCGTATTGAATTAACCAAGTAAATTTAGACTCATATTGAGAAACAATCATCGATCCTTGGATTAAATCCAAGAATTCCTTCTCTCGACTAGTTCGCACCACTTGAGGGATATACTTGTTGTAGAACTCTTTGACAAAGTTATTCCAAGTGCGTGTAGTTCCATCATTCTTCCATCATTGATCTAATATGCGCCACCAGTAACGTGCAGCTTCCTCGAGGCGAAAAGCGGCAAAACTGACTTTATTCTCTTCAGTATAATTGGTAACGCTAAAGTATAATTAAGTATGAATATATTTCCGACAACATGTAATTAAAAGAAAAATCATAATTACTACCTATACTTAACTAAAACTTATAATAAATGGGTTTTAACATATCCTCATGACTTTATTAACTACTACATATGATCAATTTTAAGATTAGTATCATTATGCATAGATTAATTTGAAGAATCTAAAGAGATATGCTATTTAGAGCTGAAAATTGCAGCAAGCTTAAAACTACCTCTAATCGACTCTTCTAATCAATTCCAATTCCAAATATTTTTAGGTCTTTTGTTCTAAACACACTTAGAAAGATGTTTATCGAACAGTTTAACAAAATATTAAGCATTGATATTGTTTTTATATCTTTCAAGTTCAGGGGTAAATTAGAAATTTTGGAAAGAATTAGAATTTGAGCTTTTTCTCACAGTTTTTGAGTCTAGGAACTTCTGGAAAACATTTATGAGTAGAGGACAAAATTAGGAGAACTTTGGTGAAGGAATCATATGCAAACTCATAGGGAATTTTGGTGTGGAGTTTTTACAAAGAAATGGCTTGTATTTATAGGCAAACTTACATGATTGAGATAATTAACCCATCAACTATTTAAATACTATTTAGATTATTATATTGAAGTAATCTACTGTACTTTTTCAAGAATTCTCAGCCAAGTTTGATGTAACAAATTTTTTTTTTCAAATATATCTTATTATAAATTATATTGAAAACTTTTTCCTCCATTCTTTTAATGTTTGGGTCTATTATGGTCATTCATGTCTCCGCCATTATTTCTTGGGGTCCTAGTGAAGAAAAGTCTGATTTCACTAGTTTTTTTTTATTATTTTATCTAAATTTAAATTAAAAAGATTAAATTAATATTTTACAATATTTGGGGCCAAATAATGATTTTTAAAATGAAGGGCTAAAAGGTAATTAACCAAATAATTTTTTTTTTCTTCAAGAAGTATCTATATGATACTTATATTCTTATATATATATATATATATATATATATATATATATATATATCTACTAGAAAAAATTTGGGATGTTACAAATAAGGTGGTTAAAACAATAGATATTTGATATTCAATTTAAGCATACATTTTTTTCTTTAAATTCATCATCTAAGATTTTCATGTTTTGTGTAATGACATAAATTAAGCTTATGTGTTACTTACTAAGATTTACATTACAACTATCATTCTTTACCAGAACGTTCTCAATTTCACCAACATCAGAACTGAAGAAAAAGTACTAATATTTGTTGTAGAAAAATTATAAATTCAGTTGATTAATATTATTTAAATTTGTTAAAGGTTTGACGAACTAATCAACGACATCAAGGTTCCCTGTACAAGTAAAGGTGAGGTTTATTTCTGATTTGTTCTAGCCCCGTTTGGCATCCGGTCCTGAGGAACTTGGACAGAAAAGTCACTACTCCTTTACCAAACCTCGAACAACCTATATTTCATCATAATTCTGTTTTGCATCTCATCTCCTAACATGATTTTCTTACTTATCGTTAAATCATATCAAATCATTTATTATTTATCATATCTATTCATAATTATGGTAATTCTTCAATATTATAATCTCATCTGCTGGTTCTTGAATTGTGCAAAGAGCAATGAACTATGTTCGGGACATGTAGCTCAAGGAGCAATGGATATTATCCGGTTTACTAGCTTATTTGTTGATTTGTTATACCCATTGGGACGTCTTTGGGAAGTTGGGCCCATGAATTGAGTCGAGTTATTGTCGGGCAGTAAGGACTGCCGGTTTAAGTAATTTCGCTTGATACTCATCAATCTAGGCGCCGCTTGCAGTCAGGAGTTAGTTGTAACCCGCGTGCTGGATCAACATGTACTCGAGCATGTCTCTTAATTATTTGCGAGGTCGCTCTTCGTCGGGAAGTATAAGGTAGAATATTAGAAGTCATAAGGCTTGATTTGTTTATTGTTAAGCATAAGTTCATTAATTATTCTATGAAAACTCGAGTACCATTGCTACATCAAATTGTCTAGTTGAATTGTTTCTACCGGTAAGATCACTCCCGAAATATATCCAGTAGGTCACAATTAATTTTTGCATTATCAGTTCTTTTATATGAAGCTCATTAAGCCATTAAAGACTTATTCCTCGTTTCTTTTGTCCATTCTCCGGGATAAAATCAACATGGCAGCATGGAGCAAGTGAATAATTGTTCAAGCCTGCATTTTGGAATATTCGTGTTTTGTCACTAGTGCATAACCATTAAAATAGTGACATTATTTGTAATACCAAGACTTTTGCTGTATATATCAAAATATAATTTATAAAACGTGTATGGTTTTGATCCTGAACAAGTGAGACCCCTTCCTGTGAGTTGCGTTTTAGCCTGGATTAGGAAAAGTGGTTGGCCACCACTGAACCAACTCGGATCGGAGCATGACTCGTGGGACGCGGTCGTCACAATTATAATCAGAATCTGAACGACATTACCCATATAGTAAATTGCAAAAAACTCCCCCTTTATTATATCTAGTGAGAAAATAACACAATTTGTTATTTTAATAAGCAAAAAAATCTTTTGTGATGTCAAAAAATAGCAAAAAGCCTCATTCTAAATATAATTAATACCTTTTCTCATATTTGTGAATAAAGACATTAATTTCTATATAGGTAAAAACATAATATTATTTTTTGGCTTTATCTAGTTTAAATAAGAAAAAGATTTAACATACTCTATAACGTTCACTTTCATAAACATATATTTGATAAAAAAAATGTAATGCATATGTTTTGCTATTCATACGTTATTATAAAATATAGGACAAAATATTAAAAATGTCTGCTAACTTTTTTTAAAAAGTTAAAATGTCCGTTTTTTCGGGCCTTGCCAAAATGCCCCGTATGTTTAAAAAAACCTTTCAAAAATGCCCTCGGCCTTTATTCGGGCCAAAATTGCCTACGTGACAGTACAAAATTGAACTTTGCACCCCAAATAAATTGCACTTTGCACCCTAAAATATTTTGGGGTGCAAAATGCAATTTATCTTGAAGTGCAAAGTACAATTTCGTACCGCCACCTAGGCAATTTTGGCACGAATAAGGGCCGAGGGCATTTTTAGTAGACTTTTTAAAAGATATGGGGTATAAAAACAAGGCCCGAAAAAAAGAGCATATTAACTTTTTAAAAAAAGTTAACGGGCAAATTTAATTATTCGTCCTAAAATATATATTAGCAAACAACCTCATTCTAAACATAATTAATACCTTTTCTCATATTTTTGAATAAAGACATTAATCTCTGCATAGGTAAAAACATAATATTATTTTTTGGCTTTTTATCGAGTTTAAATAATTAATAAAGAGATTTAACATACTCTATAATGTTCACTTTCATGAACATATATTTGATAAAAAAAATGTAATGCATATCTTTGGCTATTCATACGTTATTATAAAATATATATTATTGGTATTTTGTTTGTTTAACACTTAATAGTCAACAAAAACTCTATACACATTTATCTTTGAACCTCCCAAAATTTCTATTCAAAACAACTGTATTTTCTTCACTTATTTTTTGATTCTCTTTCTATAATTTCATCGATATTGTTCTTTAAAGAACAAAATTGCCGCCCTATATATTCGATTCTTGGATATGCCACTGGCTGCACATTACAACCATTATTCTCGTAATGGTGCTCACCATTATATTTATTACAGACGTATAATTAAGGCATAAATGATATTATGCTAAATAATTATCTTAATCCCTAATTATTAACCATCATATTTCAATGTTTATCGTTTACAAAACACGTCCAACCGAAAGAGAAACGCATGGACTATGTACCTATATGAGTGTTATTAAAGGTGTTGAACATATGGATAGAGAGGACGAAATATTATTTCTGCCCCTTAACTTTTTTTTTTCATTCTTAAATGCCATTTTTTTGGGGCCTAGAATAAATATCCCATATCTTATATTTTTTTTTAAAAAATGCCCCAAATGACTTATTTGGGCTAAAAGTCCTACGTGGCGGTACAGTCAATAAGTTGCTATTTTTTGACCTAAAAGAGTTTTTGATTTTGTCCCTAAAAAGTTTTTAACAACTCTTCTTATTACACAACTTGCCAACCACAAATTTATAAACTACCCATATGATATTTTAAAATTACACTTGCACCACATAATATATATTTCTTAAAAATTATTTATATCTTAAAAGAAATAAGATGTTTAATCCTTAATATATATATATAACAAAAAATATTATAATTATCATTTAACCAATTTATTTCTAATTATTTTTAAAACCATTAACTTAACCATTATTATTCTTAATTTGTTTCTAATTATTTCACAAACAACCATTAACTTTAAAATGATTTTTTAATTACTTAATTCCTAAATAAATAAATTTAAACAAAAAAAATGTCATCTTCTTCCCCCACTACCCCCGTCGTCGCCCCTCTTTCACCAGGTCATCGCAGCGCCGCCAGAGCACCACCACTTAATCACCTCCACATTCAAATCACCTCTTCAATCACCACTTTCTTCGTTCGCGCCTCTACCTCTGACAACGACATCGTGGCAACGACGGTGGTATAGGATCGTGATTTGAGCTTGATCAAGGTGGGCAGGATGATGGAGGCGGAGGATCTAGAGGCGCTGGTGATCGGGGGATGAATGTGGCGAGGATTCGGTGATTTGCTCCGGCCAACTGAGAGCTGGAGAGTGGCGATGGCGATGGTGATGGTGATGGTGATGGTGGTGATGGTGGTGAATTATGATTTTTGATTTGGGAGAATTTTTGGGTGGTGGTGGTATGTGGCGTCGTTGGTGGTGATGAAGATGACATTTGAGGAGCAGTGGTGTGATGGTGGTGGCGGCGGCGGGGGGGGGGGGGGGGGGGGGGGGGGGGTTACGGGAGAAGGGTGATGAAGATGATGATATATGTTTTTATTGTATTTGTTTGTTGTTTTTCTGATTTTTATATATTGTTAAATTTTTTATTTTTTTTACAAATAGTTATATATTATATATATATATATATTGGGGTGCAAAGTGTAATTTATTATGGGGTGTCGGTATAATATTTATGTAGTGAAATCGCTCAATGGAACGCAAAATTTACCGAATTCAAATCACAGTTGAATCGCACAAATCGAATAAAGAAAATATTAATAACAATAACAGCAAAGAAAGTAAACAATTACGAACAGCACACGCAATTTACTTGGTTCGGCGTTCTAGCATCAATGTGATGAAGAACCCTAATCCAAGGGAGAAATTGAGGTCCAATTTTTATTGATTTTTCAAAGAGTACAAAGGTGTGTCAAAAAACATATATAATCGGTTGCGTAACAGAGTATATATATATATATACTGAGGTCGTTATAACTAACTCGCATGAAGCCCACGGTCCACTTGAATTAACTGTTTGCCCTAATTTGACTCTCCCCGCCTAGTTGCAACAGTCGCTCTCTCAGTTGCAACAACTATACAAGCTTTCATTGCTACTCAAGGTACCTCAGTTGTAACTACGTTCAAGATGGTAGAATTATGGAAATACCACTGAGCCAAAGTCACTAATTCCCACAATTCTCCACCTTATTTCTGTAACTCTACCTCAATCACAAAATCAGCAAACCAACTCATCCAACTAGTCCTGAACACCAGGACTAACAACTCTTCAGTTGAATCAAATCCAGGCAATGATCAAACTTGCTGCTAGGCAAGACTTTGGTGATCATATCTGCTAGATTTTCCTCAGTTGCAACCTTCTTTACCATCACAGAGCCACATGTTATCACCTCTCTCACAAAGTGAAGTTTGATATCCACATGTTTAGTCCTTTCATGACAAACTTGGTTCTTCGACAAATGTATCGCACTCTGATTGTCACAATGAGTTGTGATCACATCATCTTGAATCTTCAGCTCCTTGGGAAACCCATCTAACCATAGAGCCTCTTTGATTGCTTCTGCCAGTGCAATATACTCTGCCTCGGTAGTTGATAGTGCAACTACTCTCTGTAAGCTAGCCTTCCAACTAACAGCAGTTCCAAATGCTGAAAAAACATATCCAGTAAGTGATTTTCTGGAGTCCAAACATCCAGCATAATCAGAATCCACAAATCCTTGAATACCAGGCTGATTCTCTATTAGATGTTGCAACTCACCAAACACCAGAACTTTGTTGATGGTGTGTTTCACATACCTCAGAATCCATCTCAATGCCTTCCAATGCACCCTTCTAGGATTAGCCATGAACCTACTGATCATGCTAACTGAGTAAAACAAATCTGGTCTAGTGCAGACCATGGCATACATTAAAGATCCAACAGCATTTGCATAAGGAATTTATGCCATAAACTCCTTAGCTTCATCAGTGTTGGGACACTGATCAACAATCAATTTGAACTGTTGAGACAATGGAGTTGTAACTCCCTTAGTTCAGACATTCCAAATTTCTCTAGTATCTTCTTAAGATACTCCACTTGAGACAAGTACAACAGACCTTTAGCTATGTCTCTTCTTATCCACATACCTATAATCTTCTTAGCTGCTCCTAAATCCTTCTTTTCAAACTCTCCTTTGAGTTTGGGTTTCACAGTTGCAACTTCGGTCTTGGTATTACCGATGATCAGAATATCATCAACATACAACAACAAGAATGTAAACTGTTTTTCATCCTTGAACTTAAAGTAGACACAGTTGTCATACGTACTCCTCACAAAGCCAATCTTCATCATGAACTCATCAAATCTCATATTCTACTGTCTTGGAGATTGCTTCAGACCATACAGAGATTTATTGAGTTTACACACATGATCCTCCTTGCCTTTGATCTCAAATCCTTCTGGTTGCCTCATCAGAATGATCTCATCTAAGTTCCCATACAAAAATGCAGTTTTAACACCCATTTATTCCAACTCCAGGTTATACTTTGCCACAAGAAAAAGCAATATTCTGATAGACCTGTGTTTTACCACAGGAGAGAAAACTTCATTATAATCAATGTCCTCTCTTTGAGTAAACCCTCTTGCAACTAACCTTGCTTTGAACCTTCCCTTCTCAACACCAGGGATTCCTTCCTTTTACTTAAAGATCCATCTACATCCAACCAACCTAGAGCCCTTTGGTCTTTCCACAAAATCCCAAGTATTGTTATCCTTCAGAGACTTCATTTCTTCAGACATAGCCTCAAGCCATTTATGTCTATCCTTGCTTTTCACTGCAGCCTTGTAGTCACTCGGTTCCTCTTCCAATAAACTACTTGCTGCTACCAGGGAATAAGCAAGCAATTCTGCATAACCATACCTCTCTGGTGCCTTAGTTTCCCTTCTAACTCTATCTCTAGTCAGCATATAGTTGGATTCCACAACCTGATCAACCACTTGATCTACAGGTTCATTTCCAGTTGCAACTGGCTCTTCTTCAAGTAACCAATTTTCAAGATGATCTGATCAGCCATAAGCTCCACCTCAAGTTGATAACCACTATCTTCCTCATTCCTTGAGTTAACGCCTTTTTCAATCTCAACAGCCTGTACAGGTAAATCACCAGTTCCTTTAAAAGCCATAGTGTCCTCAATGAACACCACATCCTTGCTTATAAAGCACCTCTTGTGACCTGGTTCAAGACACCACAATCTGTAGCCCTTCATTCCTTCTGGATATCCAAGAAACATACACCTCAATGCTCTTGGCTCTAGCTTATCCTGTTTGATGTGTGCATAAGCAGAACATCCAAACACTCTCAGATGACTCAAATCTGATTTGTGACCAGACCATACTTCCTCTAGTGTCTTCATATTTAATGTTATAGAAGGACATCTATTAATAAGATATCCAACTGTTGCAAATGCCTCTGCCCAGAAAACCTTTGGAAGGTTAGCACTTAGCAGCGTACATCTCACCCTTTCTAGTATGGTTTTATTGAATCTCTCAGCTAATCCATTTTGTTGTGGAGTTCCAGCAACAGTCTTGTGCCTTACAATTCTATTTACCTTGCAATACTCATTGAATTCAGCTAAACAAAACTCTAGACCATTGTCTGTTCTCAGTCTTTTCAGTTGCAATCCAGTTTACTTCTCTATTATGGTCCTCCAGTTTTTGAATATTTCAAATGTCTGGTCCTTAGTCTTCAACACAAATAGCCACAACTTTCTCGAATAATCATCCACAAGTGACAAGAAGTATCTTGCTCCAGAATGTGAAGCAGTCCTTGAAGGTCCCCACAGATCAGCATGCACATAATCCAAAGCTCTCTTAGTTCTCTGTTGACCAACATTGAACTTAACCTTATGAGCCTTTCCCAGAACACAATGTTCACAAAAGCTAATCTTCTCCAGCTTTTCAGCTCCCAACAGACCTTGCTTCCCCAACTCTAACAAACCTCTTTCACTCACATGTGCTAATCTCTTGTGCCATAATTCAGACTTAGAAACAGCTCCCTGAACAGCTGCAGTTGCAACTATACCAATGACATACTTTTCTTCTAGTATGTAAAGGGTATTTTCCCTTGCTCCTCTCATCACCACCTGTGATCCTTTGAGAACCTTTACCATACCATTATCTCCCAAGAACTTGTACCCAGTTTTCTCTAATACACCAAGAGATATCAGGTTTCTCTTGAGATCAGGAACATATCTCACCAATCTCAACAGTTTCTCATATCTATTGTGGAGGCTGAACCTAACAGATCATATACCTTTCACCTTACAAGGTTTGTTATCTCCCAAGTACACTGTTCCACCATCAATCTCCTCATATTTTTCAAATATAGATCGATGTGGAGTCATGTGAAAAGAACAACCAGAATCTAACACCCATACATTATCTGGATCCCTAACAGAAGCCATTAGAGCCTTAGCAGACTCATACCCCTCTTGTACACTTGCAACAATGCGAGACACCTTAGTCTTGTCACCACCATGATTCTATCTTTCAGGACAAAACTTCCTGTTATGACCTTCTTTCTCACAGCGGTAACCCTGTGACTTGGACTTCTTCTCCTTCTTCCTACTTTCCTTTTCGGATTCTGCCCCCTTACTGTTAGTCCCTCACCATTCTGTGATTTCTTTGCAGTCCATTTCTCATTCAATTCCTTAGAATTTAGAGCAGATTGCACCTCATCAAGTGTCAAAGAATCCCTTCCATATATGAGAGTTTCTTTAAAGTTAGCATGAGATTTCGGCAAAGCACTTAACAACAGTAACGCCTGATCTTCATCATCAATTGTAACATCAATGTTCTCAAGATCCAGAATCAACTTGTTAAACATATCAATATGTTCCTCTATCGATTTGTCATCATGCATCTTGAAAGAATACAGAGCTTGTTTAAGATACAAACAATTTACCAACAATTTGGTCATGTACAAGCTTTCAAGCTTCAACCAAACACCAGCAACAGTTTTCTCCTTCGAGACCTGTCGCAACACCTTATCACCCAAACTCAGGATCACAGCACTATGAGCCTTCTCCATCATAACTTTCTTTGTTTTTTCATCAAGATCTTTATCGATGTTCGTCTCATCCAGTGCATCAACCAATCCTTGTTGAACTAATAGTGCTCGCATCTTCAACCGCCACAAACCAAATTCGTTTTGCCCCATAAAATTTTCTACATCAAATTTAGCCATCACCATGATCGACTCCACGTTCACCGCACCAATTTGTAGTAAAACTGCTGAATGGAACGCAAAATTTACCGAATTCAAATCACAATTGAATCGCACAAATCGAATAAATAAAATATTAATAGCAATAACAGCAAAGAAAGTAAACAATCACGAACAGCACACACAATTTACTTGGTTCGGCGTTCTAGCATCAATGTAATGAAGAACCCTAATCTAAGGGAGAAATTGAGGTCTAATTTGTATTGATTTTTCAAAGAGTACAAAGGTGTGTCAAAAAACACATACAATCGGTTGTGTAACAGAGTATATATATATATATATATATATATATATATATATATATATATATATATATATATATATATATATATATATACTGAGGCCGTTATAACTAACTCGCGTGAAGCCCACGACCCACTTGAATTAACTGCCTGCCCTAATCTGACACTCGCCGCCCAGTTGCAACAGTCGCTCTCTCAGTTGCAACAACTATACAAGCTTTTACTGCTACTCAAGCTACCCTAGTTGTAACTACGTTCAAGATGGTAGAATTATGAAAATACCACTTAGCCAAAGTCACTAATTCCCACAATTTAAAATTACAAGGATTTGTGTAAAAAAAAAATTGGTTGAAAAGTATGATTTGGCGGAGCAACTTATTGACTAGGCTTAGCAACTTATTGATTGTACCGTCACGTAAGATTTTTAGCTCAAATAAGCCATTTTGGGCATTTTTGATAGAAAAATTAAAAGATATGGGGAATTTACTGGGCCCGGAAAAAAAAGGGTATTCAAGTTTTTTAAAAAAAAATTAGGGGCTGAAATAATAATCCGTCCGGATAGAGAAGTCTAAGGTCTAGAGTCCGGGTGTAAGTTCAGTGGCGTGTATAAGCTCCAAAAAAAATCGATATTAACTATAAAAACTAGAAATAAGGAAAACAGAATAAATATTTAAATAAAAGAGACAACACAAAAGTTCACATATTTTGAATGATGTTAAAAAGAAAATGTGGTATGATCATGAAGTTAACATGTACACATTTCAGTTAATTCAATTGTATTCGTGCGCGCACACACACACACATAGCAAGTACATATTTTTTAGTTGTGATTTTTAAATACTTTTAACATATAATGCGCATGCATGTAACATATATATATATATATATATATATATAATATTTCTGATTTATGTCTTTACACACTAAAAATATATTAAGTTTTATTAATTTTTGAAAAAAATTAACTTAATTGTTCTCGTTGTATCCACACACATATGCCATTTAAACGAAATTAAAGCAAAAATCGAAAATACATTTCTTTAATTTGTTTATCACTTTTTTCTTCCAGCTATATCTGAAGGTATCCACAACGGTGAAACAAAGTTGATGTAAATTTATAAGCAAACCCAGAGATTTGTAAATATGTAATTATGATAGCATTTGATTTCAAGATATAACAAGGTAGGTACAGAAGTCGCTAAAACTCTTGGGTTTATAATTGCGTTGACTAATAAAGAGATTAACAGTGATAATTATTTCCTTTAAGGTGATACTTCTAGTCTTCTACAATCTCAAACCTTCCCAAATGCAAACG
This sequence comes from Linaria vulgaris, assembly GCA_948329865.1. Lineage (NCBI taxonomy): Eukaryota > Viridiplantae > Streptophyta > Magnoliopsida > Lamiales > Plantaginaceae > Linaria > Linaria vulgaris. The sequence goes on along the minus strand of OX415250.1, from coordinate 17,477,358 downwards.
CCAAACAGTAGTACATCGACAATATGTTACATCAGTTCGGCCAAATATACACGTGTAATATAATATAGGCCACAGAAAATATTTATCAGCGCAAATATATTTCATGTAAATTATTGGTTGTTATATAAGATATTGACTACCTTCTTTAGAAAGAAAAAATTGTACGAAGTCATCGATCAGAGTGATGTCCTTTCGTCATATCATGTGTGCCTTCCAAATGCCCTAGAGCAGTGCTCCAATTAAATTTCGGTAACATATGGTTGTGGTCGCATAAGCTACTAGGTATGTGTGGTGATGTTGACACTGAGATGTTGCTTTTTTTTTTTTTTTTGATAGAAAACTGAGATGTTGCTTGAAATAAACATATTAACAGACTCGAATATAATAAACTATTAAGGAGCTAGTAAAGCTATAAAACCTGTTGGCGGTGATTATTGTATTCAATGGCCAAATTCAATGTGCATGTGAAGAGAAGGAAAAAATGAGCGGTGCATATGGAGAAGAATCAAGTTGAATAAAAAATTATTCATGCCATGTGACATTCAAATTGTGCACATAAGTTTGTCCGTGAAAGCTTCCTATAAATACCAAGGCTCATTTGCTCAATTCTTCATCCCAAAACACAAATATTTCTCTTATATATAATTAACAAATAATTAAAGTAAAGAGTGGTTTAGAGTGTTGTAATTGTGAGGTAAAAACACAGAGTTTGTACGACTTTACTACGGTAAAAGTCGAAGAGTTGTAATTCTTATTTTACACTTATAGTGAAGTTCTTCTACCTTGCCCGTGGTTTTTCACCATAAAGCAATTTGGGGTTTTTCACGTAAAATCTGTGAGTTGTTTATTTTTCCATCTTTCAATTATTGTCAATGTTTTTCCACTCTATCAGAAGGGTCCACTTTACAACAAAACATTCATCATGAATTTATATACACGTTGTTATAACTTATATGTGCCACAAACACGATATCATATTTTGAAAAATGAACAAATAGACAAAATTGAATGTATTTCGTTTCTTGAAATAGATATACAACCATGTAAATAAAAAAGAAAAGAAAAAGTAAACAACTTCCTTTCTTTTGTATACTAACTATTTTTTGTTTATCAGATTGTTCTAAGATGATGTACATTTTATACGAATTTTCTAAACTTTCAATATAAACCAAAATCTTATAATATGAAGTTCTGAACCAAAATTAGTTCCAAACAAACCATAGAATATTATTTCACAGGATTTCACTTGCTAAAGTTAAGGTTTCAGGCCCATCAACTGAAGTTGGCTAACTAAGGCCCAACTAAAAATTGAAAAATCACTGTTCAGTTGAGAGTTTACCTGGTTCAGTAATTATTATTATTATTATTATTATTATTATTTCATTAGCTTCAGCAGTTTACTAGTTACGGATCTGATGGATAGTATTATCTAAAATAAAATGTAAGTAACAGAAAAGAGTTAGCAAAACGAGTTTACTCATTTTAAGTTATTTACCTATAAATACTTTTAAGATGAATCACATGAGGCTAATTAAGTTGGAGGGGTACGAACGATACGAATAACCTGAACTTGTAATTTATTTTGGGTCATTCATTTCAGCCATAAAACGCTGAAGGTTTATCAAGACTATATTTACATATACAATGGGGTCAAATTAAATAAATTTGAAAACAAAAATAAACGGCGTTGCCGGGGATCGAACCCGGGTAACCCGCGTGACAGGCGGGAATACTTACCACTATACTACAACGACTTGGATGCCTTGCTGGTATGGACAATATATTATATTTGTTCCTTTCTTGTAAAGTAAGGTGATGAAATAAGTTGGTCATATAATTGCACATTTACTATTATTTTCCCCGTAAGACATTTGAATTTTTACATTGGAAGTGAATTACTTATACTAAAGCCGTCTGGATAATTTTGTTTTATGAGTTAATAATCACTACAAAATAAATATATTGATGGTACAAAGCCACTACTACGTAATATCTGTATAAACTCATTATTCAGTTTCATTTTGAGTATTGTTTGTGTATACAGAGAAGATCTAAGAGGACTCTATTTCTAGCCACCCAAGGGATGATTCCTTTTGGGCCTTTTCAGAATAACTTATTCAGTTATTTGTCACGTTGCATCAGGAGAAGCAAGGTTTAGTGGAGAAGTCAAGTTCAGAACAATGTTGAGGGAATCTACCAGGAAAGTGGGCTGTTTAATTATAAGGGATAATTACAGCTACACCCCTTGAGGTTTGGTGTAATTACAAAGACCTCCCCTGAGGTTTGAGTAATTACAATGACCTCCCCTCAATTATAAGGGATGGTTACAATTACACCCCCTGAGGTTTGGTGTAATTACAAAGACCTCTCCTGATGTTTGAGTAATTACAATGACGTACCCTCAATTGTAAGGGATGGTTACAATTACACCCCCTGAAGTTTGGTGTAATTACAAAGACCTCCCATCATGTTTGAATAATTACAATGGCCTCCCCTCTAACTAGTAATTACATTCATTTTAATTATATTCATTTTAGCTTGAATGTAATATTAGATAAATTAATAACTGGATAAAAAGTATTAAAAATATACTAAATTAGTTTTAATTATTCTCACAAAATAATTTTATTTTATTGCTCTTATAAAAAAAATTATTACTCAATATATCTTGACGAGAAAAACCTATTGGTACGAGAATAAAAGATAAACACTTATGTCATAAAGTGGTAGAAAATATTGATTGTAATTTTATATTACAACATAATTTCTTCAATAATTTTTTTTTTAAATGTAGTGATATCCACTTTTAAGCGATTGTTATGAATATTTTTTAAAATACATTTAAAATATTTATTATTAAAGAAATTATTTTGTGAGAATGATTAAAAGTAATTTAGTATTCTTTAATACTTTTTATCCAGTTATTAATTTATCTAATATTACATTCAAGCTAAAATGAATGTAATTAAAATGAATGTAATTACTAGTTAGAGGGGATGTCATTGTAATTATTCAAACCTGAGGGGAGGTCTTTGTAATTACACCAAACTTCAGGGGGTGTAATTGTAACCATCCCTTACAATTGAGGGGAGGTTGTTGTAATTACTCAAACCTCAGGGGAAGTCTTTGTAATTACACCAAACCTCAAGGGGTGTAGCTGTAATTATCCATAATTATAATTTGATAGCATAAAAAAGGAAAAAAAATTGACGTTTGGTACTTTAATTTGGCCTATGTTTCTTTTTGGTACCTTAACTTGCCATATCGACTTTTTGGTACCCTATATTTGTCAACTTAATCAAAATCGGTACTCCCGCGACGGCATCCCCAAATTACCACCCTAATGTCTACGTGGCTCCGTTGACCCGTAAATCCTCAATTTTGACCTATTAAAGTCCATCTGGACATGCTGACTGGATAAAACTTTAATTTGGTCTATGTTTCCTTTTGGTACCTTAACTTGTCACGTCGACTTTTTGGTACCCTATGTTTGCCAACTTAATCAAAATCGGTACCCCAGCGGCGGCATCCCCAAATTACCACCCCTAATGTCTACGTGGCTCGCCGTTGGTCCGTAAATCCTCAATTTTTACCAATTAAAGTCCATCTCGACATACTGGCTCGATAAAAATTCAAGAAAACAAAAATCAAAAAATGTCAAAAAAAATTAAAAAAATTGACTATAAATATATAAATTAATTAAAACATTGAAATAACTGAAAGTAACAAAATAATAAAAAGATTTCAATTAATTAATTTGTAAAAATAAAAAAAAAAATATCTTCTTCTTCTCCAACCCCAAAAACCCGTCACCCCCCCCCCCCACACACACACACAGAGGATCTAAAACAACATGGTGGTTGAGCATCACCTGCAACTTCCATGTGGTCGAGCATCTTCCCGAACTTCCTGACCTCCATCTTTGGCGTCCCCATCGACGGATCCCCCTTCACCTTTTCCCCACGCGCCGCCATGTCCTCCGCCAAATAGGTCAAAATCTCGTCAACAGAACCCGATACGACGTCGAATTTGTGTGTTAGGGACTTAGGGTAATAAACTCGTGCTCGTCGAAGGGGACGAAGTGTTGTTTCAGATCCTCTTCAGTCGATGTGCGGCAATTTTTGATTTGGGTGGTGGTGGTGTGCGGCGATTTATGGTGGTGTTCGATTTGGGGTGGTATTCGTGACGGCGGCGGCGGCGGGGGAGGGGGGCAGTGGTGGTGGTGATGAAGATGATGATTAATTTTTTTTAATTTTATTTTTATATCAAAATGTTTATTATTATTACTTATATATATTTATTATTATATATATATATATATAAATATGTTCATTATTTTTTCAACTAGTTACATGATTTTTTTATTTATTTATATATATTATTATTATTTTTATATATAAATATGTTTACAATTTATATTAGTTATATGATTTTTTTTAATCCAGTTAGCTTGTCCACGTGAGCTTAATTTGATCAAAATTGAGTTTGGACTGGTTAACGGTGAACCACGTGGACATTACGGTGGTTGAATTGGGGTTGCCGCCTAGTGGGTACCAATCGTGATTAAGTTTGCAAACATAGAGTACCAAAAAGTTGGTGTGACAAATTAAGGTACCAAAAGGAAACATCTGCCAAATTAAAGTATCAAATGTGATTTTTTTCCCGCATAAAAAAGGATATTCCAATCAAAAGGAATTTATTTTGATTTTTTCAAAAGCTCTGTTGTACAACTCTACAAGTAAATTTATGAGTTCAACAACTCAAAGGCGTCATTTTAATTTCATTACATAGAGATATTATCCTTTGAAAATTACAAGCAAAACCTGTTTTGAGTAATTAAAGCAATATTTTGAGAAGTTTAAAAGATACAAATAATTTTATCCAATACCTAAATTTGACGATTCTTTTCATAAAACTAATTTATAATGTATATTTTAAAACTAATTTTGATACATAGGCTCCAAATCTAAAAAAATGATATCAACCATCGCATGCAAGTTAGATGACCGACATTAGAATAGCCTGACCGAAATCTTGTGCGATCCTAACGTCGTCTTAAAGTTCAAAAGTTGATTTTATTGAACTGCTACTAGGCATGTATTGCCATATAATTCTAAATGTCAAACTACTAAACAAAATCATACACACAATATAAGTGTATCTTAGATGAATGTAATAAAGGTCGTGTAGCGGCAGAAAAAGAAATAAAATCACACAATGAAAATATTCGGTATAAATCGAGTATAACACTCATCGACGACAAGATGTGAGAAGAGCGTCGACAAGAAAGTTTGGTCATGATAAATGAAGAGTAATAGACACGCCAACAAGTACGATACATTAGTCTCGATTTAGAACATACGAGTAAAGCAAACGAAGACACACTAATAGAATGGAAAAATAGTAAATGAAGGTTGTACGAAATAACACAAGATCTAGAGGCCTAGATACATAGTATTCAATTGAAATTCATAAAGAACGTTTGTACATATAGAAAAATACCTAATTGCAATATGAATTTCATAATTATATGACCAAGAAGTCAAACCAACGACTCTTCCCCACCTTGTCCTAAAATGCTCTCATAAACCACACACACATTATTATTACAAACAGTAGAATTAGAGCAACTCACTTGACTCCCTTCACAAAAAAATGGGCAATCAACTCAGCCGCACAATCAGCCGGAGCTTCAGCAGCTGCCGCCGCCCTTCTCCACCTCCGCCGCCACCTCGATCCGCCTCAACCCCCAACCTCGAAAACTCCTCCTCAGCCGTCGATCTCACCTCCTACGAAGCCGCCTGCGCCGCCGATCCCGCCCTCCAATCCTTCGACTCCTCACTCCACCTCCGCACAACCCGCGCCATCAACTCCATCGCCGTCGCCTCCGACTCTCGCGCCCTCTCCCTCGACTCCCTCCGTGACGTTACCGAAACCCTCCTCGAGATGAACCACGGCGTCATCAAAATCATCCTCCAGAACAAAAAAGACGTCTGGAAAAACCCCGAACTCTCCGATCTCGTCGACGATTACTTCGACAACAGTTTACTCACCCTGGATTTCTGCACCGCCCTCGACAACTGCCTCAAACGGGCAGGGCATTTGGAATCCATTGTAAACGTCGCGATACGTAAGTTCCAAGAAGAGCATTGTGCTGTTCCTGAAGAAGGAAAGTTAAAGAATTATACGAAAACTTTGGAGGAATTGAGGAGTTTTAAGGATGCAGGGGACCCCTTTACGCAGGAGTTTTTCAACGCGTTTAATTCGGTGTATTCGAAGCAACTCTCGATGTTGGAGAGGCTGCAGGCGAAGAAGTTGAAGCTGGATAAGAAGTTGGGGAGGTTGAAGGCGTGGAGGAGGGTGTCAAACGTTATATTTGTCGTTGCGTTCGCTTCCGTTCTGATATGTTCGGTGGTAGCGGCTGCGATTACTGCTCCACCTGTAGTAACGGCTCAATGTGCCCTTGGGGTCGATGGGGAGGTGGTTGAACTCAATGTGGAAGAATTGCGAGAAGGAGTTAATGGGGCAGAGGGAGATTATTAGTTCGATGCAGATTGGGAGTTATATTGTGATTAAGGATTTGGATGGTATACGGGTGCTTGTGGAGAGGTTTCAGATAAAGATTGAGGCTTTATTGGCGAACGCGGAGTTTGGGACGAGGGAGGATGATGAGGAGGCTGTGGTGATTGCGGTGGAGGAGATTAAGAAGAATGTGGATGATTTTGTGAAGACGATACATGATTTGAGCGAGCATGCGAATAAGTGTACTCAAGAGACGAGGATGGCGAGGACGTTGATATTGAGGAGGATTATTAATCATCCCAGTGGCTCGAATGGGGACATGGGTATGTTCTCGTGATGGCTGAGGTTGGTTGAGGTTGATTTTGTTTAGAAGTTATGTAAAATGCGGTCAATTTGTAAAGAAATGTTGATCATGGGAGCTTGGTTCTACTCATTCTTCATGGAGCCTTCTCTAAATATGACAACTTAGAGATGATTTGTTGTCAGACTAAGAGCACAATTGTTGTATGCCCCAATATATAGGATTCAAAAGTGAAGATAGTTTATTATGATATATTTAGTTGCAAATTTATGGATCCCAACTCATCTGATTTTGGTTATACTTAACAGGGTTGTTTGAATTAGACAATTAGAGTGGTTTCTCTTGAAATTTGCTATGTTTGACGTAAAAGTGGCATTTTGTGCAGAATAGCCAAACATGTTTCACAAGGCAGCCAAATGGTGGTGATTGATAAGCATCGCCTACGTCTGCCTGGTGAACATGTTGGATATTCCAAGCTTCTTATGTATTACTGCTGAATAATTCTGCATAAAAGAGGTGTTCTTTTACCTCTGTAGTGTACATTTTTCGAGTGGACACTCTAGGTTGGCGAGAATAGTTCGCTTGTTAAGTTTTACGTAAGCAACTCGTTTTTTCAGGTCATTGTGTGCCTCCGTTCTTTCCTTGAGTTATAAAATGAAGGCAGTGATAGTGGATAAAAATGGTCTTTGTTATCTTACCTTGACGTATCCATGTTGTTTCTATTAGATTCACCGGAATTTGTCAAGCCGTTGCCTGATTTGGTGGCCCTGTTCCACAGAGAAACTGATTGTCGAATGACTTCTCTTCTATAAATGTCATTGTTGTAGAGAAACTTGCGTGCTTCCTTTCAGAATAGTCTGCTGGGTGTACCAAGGTACGACATGCCTATAATCATTGGACTGATTGGAGCTAATAAAATTACGGAAATCTGGTGCAGCATGTGTTGAACTAGTCTCTCAGAATTGTCCATTGATAAACGTTGAAATCAAATATCCATCCAGCAAGTAACAATATTGAGTTGCAAGCAATAACCATAATTTAGTAGATGCACTTCATAGCAACCAATCTCAAAAATAATTTGGCCTCAGAAATTGGGAACTCATCTTAAGGACTTAACAATTGCTCAACAGCGTTGTGTTTTGCACGAGTACAGATAAATCTGGGGAAAAAAAAGTACCAAATCTTATTTGATGTAGTCTCCAAATTAAGGAGCATGCATCCTAAAACCAATCATAAATAATGATTTAACACTGATTATTCTCTTTTTGTGACTATTTAAAAACTTCAATTCACACAACAAGGAGCATCATAAAACCAATAATAATGATGTCCTGAACATTTTTAAGACATTATTTAAAAACTTTAATTCATAGCACAAGGCTATTTCCTCAAATCGCGCACTATCACAATTCACAGCAACAGGCAGAGCTCAAAACAATATTTTTTTTTTAAAAAAAAAAAAAAAGCATTCAGAAAACAGTGTCTGTTGCTACTGGGTATAAAAATAGCAAAAAGAATGCAAATTGAGTTTTTAAAATAATGATCACTGTCTTATGTTAAATTTGCAAACACTCAAATTTTACTTAATCTAAGTAATCAACAAATTACAACATATTCAGAAACAAAACTAATTTATGCTCTCACCACTTGTTCCCAGTTGTCCCACCACCCTCGCCGCCACTTTCTCCCCTCCATTCCAAATTCACACGGCAGTCGTGGCCTACCCCGACACCACTGGGAGTCCAATTGAATAAAAACTCGACAGGATTTAATGTTGTTGCCTTCCACAGAAACCTCGTATGTTTCCTTCAAGTGTAGTCCATCAATTTCTCATAAAGTCCTTACCTTTCTTCAATTCAGCTCTCACCAGGCACTTAATTAGTTCCTCAGAAAATTAGTAACTTTTGTTCAATAATAATAATAAAAAAAAGTTTGGGGATAGAACAAATGGCAACGACTTCAAGTCACAAATATGAATTGTGTAAATATCTCCTCTCATAAAAACCGGTAATTTGATCAGCCACGCCCCACATGATGGCCTGGCCAGGTGGGATCCTCATAAGCCGAGGCAAAAGACCTCTCCACAACGAGCGCAATCCTTCCTCCGCATATATAGTTCTGATAGCATGCAACATGCCTTTGTACTTGAGCTCACCACTAGAAGACCGGGTCTGAGCCATAAGTCTGGTTTTTACGACATCAAAGGGACCGGTACATACAGGACCAGCAGTCCCTGCAAGAAATCCCGATATCATAGATTGCCAAGGCAGAAGCACTTTCCCATCGTTGTCATGCTTATCCCACAATAACCCGTCAAATGCATTCTTGGCTGTGAACATAGCAGCTTGATTTGTTCCGTTGCGCATTACAGTTGGGGAAGCTCCTGCCCACAGACCACGAAGTCCTTCTTCACGAACTATCAAACTAGCACAATGTACAGGCCCCTTGTATTTAAGGAGCTCTGGACTCAATCCTCTTTGTTGCTGAAGCCTGATTTTCACCACCTGCATCGATCAAAAACTACTCCATTATTCTCAAATGATTTAGGCTTCAATACAAAGACCGGCAACTATAAGCGCTCCCCCACGATAAGAAATAAAGAACTACAACAATTGGGATCAGTTCTAGGTATTCGAAAATCGCATCAAATGCACCAACATACATGAAAGACAATGCAAAGCTCCAAACGACAAACAACAACTTGCATTGTATTATTAAATCAGTAGTTATGTGTTATAGCAATCCAATCAATTCTTTCTCATATAACACAATTATCGTTATCAATTAAAGCCGGTCATTCTGAATCACGGTATAATAACATATACCAACCTCAAATGGAGTAACAATAACCAGAGCTTCAAGCACACCGGCGCCAAATCCGGACAACAACCTCCCGTGGTGGCTAACTTTCCCGGTTACGGGATCCTTAAAAGCCGACTGCAACACCGCGTTGGACCCCATCCTCAGCGTGTATTTGAGCGTCAAATGTGTGGCGAACGGTGTGAGACCCTTCCACAGGGCCCTGGCGCCCTCGGTCTTGGTAATGGTGGTGCCGCAGTGGATAATTCCCCTGTAAGAACCGGTTCGGTCCAGCTGGAGCCGGGTCTTGATGACGTCGATGGGCTGTAAGCAGCACGCTTCCATTATGCCGCCGAGCGAACCGGAAATTGCTTTCATGTACGGCGGGATTGATTTTGTAGGCTTCTTCTCATCGTTGTTATCGGCCATTGAAAATTTTCGGAGAAGAGGAGGAGGAGGATGAGGAGAAAAAACGGCGTCGTGGAGCGTCTGACGCAGCGGCTGTTTTTTTTTTAATATAAAAAAAGGAGAAGAAGATTAAGTGGTTATTTTGCAAAGCAGCCCCTCAAGTCCCAACTTATGGTGGAAGAAATCAAGTTCAACCCTAATTGAGATTATAAACTACCAAAATGCCCTATGTGAATTAAGTGCTCGGTCAAAATGGTAAAAGAACAAGTTAGTTGGAGTAGTTATTTGCACGGCAGCCCCCTGAATCTTAATTTATCGCGGAAAGGACCATATTATTGACACAGGAAATTAACGTGTTCCAAACACAAGCCAAAAGCTCGATTAATGCGGGAAGAAATCATGAAAAAAGGCTTCGCGAAAATCAGTGGAGTAAGGTATTTTCATCATACGTTCCGATAGGCATGGCAATGGGCAGGGTCTTACCTTACCCTTACCCTGAAAATGAGCTCAGGATCTAGACCCATACCCTGATTTCAGGGTAAGGGTCAAGACCCAGACCCTACCCTGTAATTTTTGAAACTCAACTCAGGGTAAGGGTAGGGTCTGGGTCTTGACCCTTACTCTTAAAAGTTCATTAAATCACATTAAACAATGTATTTTTTCCTCAAAATATTTTTTTTGTGAATGTTGCGAGATTTGCTATCGCCAGACAAAAATAAAAAAATTGACGCGAGCGAAATTTATTAACGGGTCTAGTAACAGGGTAGGGTAAGGACCCTACCCATTTAACATGTTAGGGTCTGGGTCCTGAAAACAGGGTCTTGGTCAGGACAAGGTAAAGGACCCTATCCAAGATTAAACACATGGTCTTGACAGGGTTTGGGTAAGGGTAGGGTAAAACCCTGCCCATTGCCATGCCTACATTCCGACATAAAAAACTGCTCCTATTAACGTCAAGAGTTAATAACATATGAATGTGAATCACAAGTCGCGGCTCAAAGGTCATGCAATGCGTCCAGTTATCTTGAAAATTCATAGGACCAAGCTGAATCTGTATAATCAAGTTTAACATTATATTAACAATAAATAACTAAATATCGATAAATAATAGGATAGATTTTTTTTTTTGATGACTAATAATAGGATAGGTTTGTGTTTGTGCCTGTTTTATTAAGTTGCTATTGACGGAAAAAGTGCAATTGCAAATTGTGAAATTTTAATGATTTTGTTAAATTAATCCCCCAACTCTTTAAAGGGATTATTTCTTTAAAAATAAATCAGAAACACTCAAAAAGTTGTAATTTTTTTAACTAATTAACAAATTAAAACATATGTTTTAAAAAAAAACAAATTAAAACATATGTAGAAACAAAACTAATTTATGCTCTCACCACTGTGCCAATTCCCCCACCGCCCCCCGCTCTCGCGGCAACACTCATACGGTGGCGGCGGTAACTTCATATATTTCTTTCAAAAAAAGTTCCGTCAATTGAAGAAGAACTCCGACAGTATTTAATGTTGTTGCCTCCCACAGAAAACCTCGTATGTTTCCTTCAAATCTTGTCCGTCAATTTATCATAAAGTCCCAACCTTTCCTCATTTCACCTCTCACCAAGCACTTCAGCTCCCAAATTGCAGCACGTCGCAAAAAACCCACCAAATTTAACCCTCGAAAAATCAAGAAACCCCTCAAAAAACTCAACACAGAGCCAAAAGTTTACAAGAGGGACACAATCACAAGCATATACAATATCTTGAAGTTTTCCACTTGGGATTCAGCTCAACCCCAGTTGGAAACCCTCTCCATCAAATGGGATTCGTACACTGTCACCCAAGTGCTCAAGGCTCACCCTCCAATGGAAAAAGCATGGCTCTTTTTCAACTGGGTAACCGGGAGGAAAAGCTTCAAGCACGATCAGTACACGTACACGACGATGCTGGATATATTTGGGGAGGCGGGGCGGATTCCGTCCATGATGTTTGTGTTTGAGCAGATGAAGGGAAAGGGAGTTAAGATTGATGTGGTTACGTATACGTCTTTAATGCATTGGATGGCGGGTAGTGGGGTTATTGACGGGGCGGTTGAGTTGTGGAAGGAGATGAGGGGGAAGGGTTGTAGGCCGACGCTTGTTTCGTATACGGCTTATATGAAGATTTTGTTTGATCACAAGAGGGTGGATGAGGCGACTGGTATATATAAGGAGATGCTTGAATCGGGGTTGTCGCCTAATTGTTACACGTATACGGTCCTGATGGAGTACCTTGCTTGCTCTGGTAATCTCCTCGGGTTACACATTGTTTTAGATTTTGACCTTTGTGTGAGACAGGTTTTGCGTCACATCGGTCTTTCCATTTTGAACATGTTGCTCATTGAAATTTTTATTCATGTGTCGTCAGACTATTGTGCAGTAGAACTCTTCCAAAATCGGTCATTAATCAATTCCGTGGCCTATTCTGAAATCATACATAATCACAGATTTCTTTCAGTTGTTTGTTAATTTTCGTGTAACAATGCAATAGTATAAGACAGTATAAAATCTTATGTTTGTAGGTGATTCGGTATGTCATTTTGCTATTAGAATTAGGAGCAGCTGATAGTACTGTCTTTATATATTCCGTCCTAATCTGATGCATTCTATAAGCACAGTGGTTATAGTTTGACGTATAGTCGTGGCATAAGGATGGTGGATGCCTGTCATCTGGTAACTTTTGTGAATGTTCTCTTTTAATTGATCTCAGGCAAATTTGGTGAAGCTCTAGTGATATTTGACAAAATGCAGCAGGCTAGTGTGCAACCTGATAAAGCTACTTGTAACATTTTGATGGAAGTTGGCTGCAGAACAGGAGAAACATGGGCAATGATGAAAATACTACAATACATGAAGGATAACTTTCTTGTTCTCCGTTATCCCGTGTATCTGAAAGCCCTTGAAGCTTTTAAAATTGCAGGGGAAAGTGATATGCTTCTAAGGCAAGTTAATCAACACTTAAGTGAGGAGGATACTGATAGAGATGATAAGATTTCACCTGACAATGACCCCAATTTGGATAGCCAACTTATTTTGAGCTTGATAAATAAGCATAATTTTGTTGCTGTTGACGCTTTGCTTACCGAAATGTTGAGCAAGTGTGTTAATTTAGAAAGTAATGCAGTCTCAACAATTATAGGCGTCAATAATACTCAGAATAGGCATAGTGGTGCTTTGCTGGCATATGAATATAGCATGAAGATGGGGATAAGTATCGACAGAACTGCATATCTTTCCTTAATTGGTTTATCCATTAGAACAAATTCTTTTGTCAAGGTGGTGGAAATTGTAGAAGAAATGGTGAAGCAGGGTCATTCTCTTGGCACATACTTAAATTCTCTTCTCATATTTCGTCTTGGGTGCAATAGAGAACCTATTTCTGCTGCGAAAGTATTTAATTTATTGCCTAATGAAGAGAAAAGTACTGCTGAATACACAGCTTTGATTTCTGCTTACTTTTCTTCGGGGAATGTTGTCAAGGGACTTGAAATTTTCAAAATTATGGAAACTGAAGGTGTAACCGTTGCCTTAGGCACTTATCAAGTCATGGTTGCTGGTCTTGAAAGTTGTGGAAAAGTTCGTGAGATGGAGTTTTACTTGAAGGAAAAGAGGAGAATGCAAACCAGAAACTGTTCGCAGGTTCTTTCAATGGAGGAGACAATATGTAATCTTTTATTTTCTGGGGCTCCGATTGCTGGATATGCTACATAATTTCAGTGTTCAGCTTATTTGTTTATGTACCTGTCGACTGACCATGTTAAACTGAACGCTGAGTTCGAGCCATTTACCCGCTGAACCATCTCATAGAATATGCATTTGCCTATCATGGTTTCAGTTGAGTATCCTTTTTAATTAAGAAGAGGTTCGTGATGCTTATGAAGCACTTTGGCAATCTCTGTGGCCTCATGCTGTTCAAGCAAGCGTGTGTGTGACTGGGGCCAAACGCATGAGTGCAATGATCTGCAACCAGGTATAAAATTTAAACCTTTTTCAGGTTTCAAGTTTCTGAAAGCCGTTAACCAATTTATGATACTGGTAACTATTCTATTGCTTCCTCTAAAGCTTAGATAAGGGGTAAAACGTCACTAAAACGTCTTTATCAGTGATCAAGTAGAGAAAAAAGTTATTGACTAAACAAAGGTTCAAATAATATGAAATGTTTATTCTACAGTGATTAACATCTTAGTTGTGTAATTTTCTTTTACTTTTGAAAGTAGAACAGCAATCGGTAATTATATTATATTTCATTAGTTTCGTTATCCTTGACCTTGTTGCTGGTAGAGTTCTTTCAAATTAGAAGGAAGTTGCTATGCGAAGATAATAGATACTGGCTTTTAAAATAGTCGACTTTAGTTTTCTCTAGCTAATCAATAGATTTCTTCCCTTTAGCTTGAACACTACAAAAAAATTGGGTCTTTCCCGACCGCAAATCCGGTCGGGAATAACCCTTTCGCGGTCGGGAAACCGCGGTCGGTGTTGCTTCGGTCGGGAAAAGTTTTCCGACCGCCTTCCGGTCGGCACGGAAATTTACCGACCGATTATTCCGACCGCACAACGGTCGGAATTATTCCCGACCGCATAGCGGTCGGGAAATACTTGAATTTTATTCCCGACCGCTATGCGGTCGGGATCATATGAATTTTTATCCCGACCGCAAATTGGTCGGGATTAAAATTCATGTTATTCCCGACCGGGGCCCGGTCGGGAATAATATTCAAATCAATCCCGACCGATTCGCGGTCGGGAAAATATTCATCTTATTCCCGACCGAATATCGGTCGGGAATAATAATCATCAGAACAAAAAAAATAATATTCCGGTAATAAATTACCGGAATATTATTTTTTTAATATTTTGCAATATTTAAAAAACATTATTTAGTTTTTGTGTTTGCAATAATTAAATTTTTGATTCATTGCTTAGTCTAAAACACAAAAAAAATAAATAAGTTTTTGATTATTGAAAATTTGAATAAAGAAGTGAAAATTTTTAATTTTGAAGTTGAAAGAAAGAAGGTTTTGAAAAAGTGTATGAATATGAAAAAAGTGTTTGAATTTTTTTTTGAAGAGGAACAAAGTGTGTGGAGATGAAAAAATGAGGAGAATAATGAAGTGTATTTATAGAAAAAGTTGAAAAATTTTGAATTTACGTCAAATTTGAATTTCCCACCAAGTCCTGCCATTATTTTCGATTATTCCCGACCGATATTCGGTCGGGAATGTTGAATTTTTTCAAAAATTTCAAAAAACCGCCAATTTTTCAAAAAATACCGACCGAAATTCGGTCGGCAATACTTTGTAGCCCAGAAACTCGCGACATACCGACCGCACTGCGGTCGGGAATAAGTTTAAATTTTATTCCCGACCGCACCGCGGTCGGAAATTCCTTTAAATATTTGTCCCGACCGCATGGCGGTCGGGAATATCTTTAAATTTTATTTACGACCGCCATGCGGTCGGCAATAATGGTAATTCCCGACCGATACGCGGTCGGGAAAAATAGTAAATTTTTCCTTTTTTCGATCTTTTGGAAAATCTTGATGTGTTTGTTAAGTATAACTATAGAATCTCATTAAATTCATGAATTGCACTATTAGTTAGTTTGTTTAATGTACTTTTAATTATTAAATTAGTATAGTTTATCGGAGTATAAGTTAAGTTAGTTTGGAGTTTTACCTATAATAATCATACGTAGTATATAGGAGTTCACAATTGTCAATTAACATTTGTTACGAACGTTAATATAGAGAGGCTAATTGTGATATATATATGTTAACATTTGTTTAACATAATCGCAAGTAGTTACATTATTAACAACTACATATACTAATCTATTTATAAGTGACAATATGAATCGACGCTTCAAACGATTCATCAACGTGCAACTAAATTTAATTTTTTTTTTGAGATTTTTAGTAATATATAACTAATATTGATTTACTCGATCATTAAATGAACGATTTACCTAAAATTGAGAGCGAAATTGTGAAATTAAGAATATGAATATTATTCCCTACCGAAAATCGGTCGCCAATAAGCCTAAACCCTAAACCATAAACCCTAAACCCTAATATTCCCGACCGCCACGCGGTCGGGAATAACAACGATTAGTATTATTCTCGACCGCAATGCGGTCGGGAATAACAACTATTCCCGACCGCTCTGCGGTCGGGAATGTTAGTATCATGGCGGTCGGGAAGTCTCGGCCCAGCTGCGCGGCCCAGCTGGGCCAAGATTAGGGCGACACTCTGGGCGGGAAATTTCCCGCCCAGAGTTTTCCCGACCGCATTGCGGTCGGGAATATTATTCCCGACCGCAATACGGTCGTGAATGATTTTTTAGAAAGTACCGACCGCATTGCGGTCGGGAAAAGTTTTCCCAACCGCATTGCAGTCGGGAATGCTCCCGACCGAATTCCGGTCGGGATTTTCCGGTCGGGAAAGGGCGAAAAATCTTGTAGTGGAAGAACCACAGAACCATTATTAATCAGACCACTGTGTGAAAGCCTCAATATGAACTGGTCTCTTGTCATTCTAGTAAAATGATTAGGAATTCGGATTCAGCAGACTAGCCCAAGGCCTTAGGAATGTGAAATTCTGTTGATGGGCACTTTTTCATCTGGATTACAGAATTTAATGATCGGAGCATCATAAAAGAGAGCCGACTTGACACAAGTAGGGTAGTAAAAAGTAGCAATACAAGGACTGTTCTAGCGAAAAGATAATAAAAGTCGACTTGTTTGAGCTCCAGACTATCTACTTACCCTAGCATTAGCAGCTTAGTTTTTTTATTACATCTATTTGACAAAATCAATGGTCTAATTGCTCTCTCTCTCTCTCTCTATGAGACATGATGATGATATATGACTATATAGTGTCCACGTAATATTGATAGCAACGAATGAACCTGGACTATCTTTATTTCACTTCGTACTTGTACAGTGTACTCAAAAGACAAATAGACTATGATGGTTTGATCGTGTTTATAAACTGCTGAACAATTCATTTTGCATCTTGAAACTACGAGGAAATAGGAACAATAAGTTTCTATTGTCATATGAAGTAGGAATTGCTGTGATCCACTAAAGAGATTCTTAAATAGATTTCAAGAACTAGGAATCTAGGATGTTTAGTTTCACATCGGAGGACTATTCGGATCAGGAAACCAAAATGATGAATGAAAACAGAGAGGCGTCAAGTAGTCTGATACAATAAATACTGGAGCTTGATGTTAGTTGATTACTTTCTGATTGAATCATAGACTAAAAACCGCTGCTAAGAGAACTCACTAATGTACATATGCTCTCCAGTTCGTGCTCCATGTCATTGAGTATAATCACTTAATTTTCGCAACGCAAGAAGATAAACCAATTAACAAACCGAGTGGGTAGGTTTGGAATCCGTGAGAGGCGGCTTACGGATAGAACACTGTGCCTATGAATGTATATACAGTTAGGGGTGAGTTGGGCCGGATTTCCGCGGGGATCGGGAATCCGGCCCCCGGGAATTGGCGGGATCGAGAGCTCGCCGGGCCTCCCGATCCGCACCGCGGAGTACGGAACTCCCGCGATTGCGGGAGTTCCGCGGATTTCGAGATCCCGTTGGGGTCCCGGGATCCCGAAATTTCCAGTGGGCACCTGCCCACTGGAATTTTGCGCCAAGCCACAAAAAAGCCACAAAACCTGCTAATGTTTTTGCCAAACCACAAAAAAAACCCATCCCTTAATCATAGAAAACATTGTCAATAACTCAATATTCATCCAACAACACGACATCACAAAAAATAAAACCATTCATGAAGAACACAATAATAAGGTCCAATAATCCCCTCATCAATATCCAACCATAAAAATAAACCACCATTCATCAATATCCATCCTACAACACCAAATTAAAATTCAATATTCAAAACTCATAAACATACATAATTTAAAAATTAGTCTTAAAAGAACCCAAGACACTAACGGGAACTTATCAACCGTTAATGTTTTCACTCAATCATGAATTTGCAATAAATTGGAATCTTTACCCATATTCGCAAATTCTACACGGAAAAAAAAACTAATCAATGGATAATTCACGTGATATTAACAAGAATATAGAGAAATAATTGTTAACTATTAAATTAACTTAAACATATACATACCTCTATCACGTTCCTCCAACTCCGCTAAACACTCCTCAATTTGGATTGGCGTATCATCGTCCTTTATCCAATTTTGTGAGCAAACTAATCCATGAACTATTCTCGGCGTCAACCAGCTCCTAAACCGATCAAGGACGCGTCCTCCCGTACTAAACGCTGATTCAGAAGCAACGGTGGAGACCGAGATCGTCAATAAGTCTCTAGCCATTTTGGCAATTATTGGATAGTGTTCGGAGTTCTTTTTCCACCAATTCAATATGTCAAAGTTTACATCATATGCCTCGACCCTATTTTCAAAATATTTCTCAAATTCGTGCTTCGGTATAGGTTTATTATCATCCACGTTCCTAACAAAAGTTACGTTCAATCGTTAATAAATACGAAAATAACAAGGTGTATTATAAGTAAATCAACGTTTTATTCGACATAATAAAAGATTACCTAAAAAAAGTGTCGTGCTTCGACAACAATAGGTTCGTCGGGATCCAAGGATAGGTAGATACAAGGGTAGGCCTTTGAGTTTGTCTAATGGTTGAACTTTCGTCGTACTTTTCCTTGTACTCATCAAATAAAGCCAAGAAACCATCCCTCACTTTCCGCCGCAACTCTAAGTCATAGTCTAACATAGCCTCGACGTACTTTCACTTCAATTGGGGATCCACAATGGCGGCATAGTAAAGTAAATAGTTCATCTTCCCATTTGTACCCCAATACTTATCGTACTTCTCTTTCATTATCAATGCCATTGCTTTCAAATCATCGGGGTTCCTTGGTCTCCTTGTCATCCGGACGGCTCGCCCACCCGGCCAAAACTTCATCGATGCAAATTAGTTGTGTTAGAACCTTGTTTGAAGTCACATATGTGGTGCCGGAGACAAGTTTGGTCAAAACCTTGAAAGGTTTTAGGAAATCCACACACATTTGAGCCTTATTCCAATCATCCTCCGTTGAATGCAAGCCTTCCATATCCTTTCCATAGTTGGTCTCAACATGCTCGTAACAATCAAATACAGGTCTCAACTCAAGGGCGGCTTCAAGCATTATATACGTAGAATTCCACCGTGTCGGGACATCCAAACTAAGCAACTTTTTACTTTCAAGGTTTAGTTCCGATACGGTGTCTATGAATTTTGTATACCGAGAGGGAGTGGATTTGATATAACGAATGCAAGAACGAATGCGATCTACCGTGCAATCACCGCCTCTCGTCTTCAACCCATCTTGCACCACGAGATTTAAGATGTGAGCAATGCATCTAATATGCATACGTTCCCCTTGCTCTTTTGTAATGAACCCCTATGCCGACCACAAATTCTTCAATTCATCAAGTGCCACGTCATTTGTCGCCGCGTTGTCAACCGTAATTGTGAACACCCTGTTGATCTTATAATCTTTAACCAC
The DNA here is from genome assembly GCA_948329865.1 of Linaria vulgaris. Classification (NCBI taxonomy): domain Eukaryota; kingdom Viridiplantae; phylum Streptophyta; class Magnoliopsida; order Lamiales; family Plantaginaceae; genus Linaria; species Linaria vulgaris. The sequence continues at coordinate 17,457,754 of OX415250.1, read as the reverse complement.
CACCTTGTTGACATCACGAGCTATGTCTATCCCCCTTATGCCCCGAAATCAAGCTAAAACTTATAATTTTTTTCTTCAACTTCCATTGATTGTCGATGAAGTGCATAGTGACACACATGTAGTTATCCTTGGCAATTGAAGTCCACGTGTCGGTTGTAAAGCACACACTCTGAGCATTTTCCTTTACAAAAGCAATCATCTTCCGTCTTTCCTTAAGATATAAATCATATCATGCATTGGTGATGGTCTTTCGACTTGGCAATCTCAAATTCGGGCATGCTTGTTTCATCATACGCCGGAAAGAAGGCTCCTCTACGGTAATGAACGACATCTCATTGTCAATCAAAAACATCACCACACCCTCCAAGATCCACTCTTGATTAAACTTCCAACTTCCCATCGAACCATTAACTTCCGCCAACCTCTTTTGTATTGTCCTAAGTTTGTCAACTCGTTTTGGACACCTATTACTATGACTTTGAAGACCTCCCGTGCCGTGTATGTGTCCATCTGCAGCGATTTCCTTTTTGCAATTGATGCACCGACCCTTCACGTATTTCTTTAAAAGGCATTGGAATGGTTCAAATGTTGCCCAATACGGTGACGTAAAATGGTGGATGTCAAGGTACTACCAAAAGATCCACCATTTTACGTCACCGTATTGGGCAACATTTGAACCATTCCAATACCCTTTAAAGAAATACGTGAAGGGTCGGTGCATCAATTGCAAAAAGGAAATCGCTGCAGATGGACACATACACGACACGGGAGGTCTTCAAAGTCATAGTAATAGGTGTCCAAAACGAGTTGACAAACTTAGGACAATACAAAAGAGGTTGGCGGAAGTTAATGGTTCGATGGGAAGTTGGAAGTTTAATCAAGAGTGGATCTTGGAGGGTGTGGTGATGTTTTTGATTAACATCCACCATTTTACGTCACCGTATTGGGCAACATTTGAACCATTCCAATGCCCTTTAAAGAAATACGTGAAGGGTCGGTGCAACGTATTTCTTTAAAAGGCATTGGAATGGTTCAAATGTTGCCCAATACGGTGACGTAAAATGGTGGATGTCAAGGTACTACCAAAAGATCCACCATTTTACGTCACCGTATTGGGCAACATTTGAACTATTCCAATACCCTTTAAAGAAATACGTGAAGGGTCGCTGCATCAATTGCAAAAAGGAAATCGCTGCAGATGGACACATACACGGCACGGGAGGTCTTCAAAGTCATAGTAATAGGTGTCCAAAACGAGTTGACAAACTTAGGACAATACAAAAGTGGTTGGCGGAATTTAATGGTTCGATGGGAAGTTGGAAGTTTAATTAAGAGTGGATCTTGGAGGGTGTGGTGATGTTTTTGATTAACATCCACCATTTTACGTCACCGTATTGGGCAACATTTGAACCATTCCAATGCCCTTTAAAGAAATACGTGAAGGGTCGGTGCATCAATTGCAAAAAGGAAATCGCTGCAGATGGACACATACACGGCACGGGAGGTCTTCAAAGTCATAGTAATAGGTGTCCAAAACGAGTTGACAAACTTAGGACAATACAAAAGAGGTTGGCGGAAGTTAATGGTTCGATGGGAAGTTGGAAGTTTAATCAAGAGTGGATCTTGGAGGGTGTGGTGATGTTTTTGATTGACAATGAGATGTCGTTCATTACCGTAGAGAAGCCTTCTTTCCGGCGTATGATGAAACGAGCATGCCCGAATTTGAGATTGCCAAGTCGAAAGACCATCACCAATGCATGCTATGATTTATATCTTAAGGAAAGGCGGAAGATGATTGCTTTTGTAAAGGAAAATGCTCAGAGTGTGTGCCTCACAACCAACACGTGGACTTCAATTGCCAAGGATAACTACATGTGTGTCACTATGCACTTCATCGACAATCAATGGAAGTTGAAGAAAAAAATTATAAGTTTTAGCTTGATTTCGGGGCATAAAGGGATAGACATAGCTCGTGATGTCAACAAGGTGGTGGTTAAAGATTATAACATCAACAGGGTGTTCACAATTACGGTTGACAACGCGGCGGCAAATGACGTGGATTGAAGGATTTGTGGTCGGCATGGGGGTTCATTACAAAAGAGCAGGGGGAACGTATGCATATTAGATGCATTGCTCACATCTTAAATCTCGTGGTGCAAGATGGGTTGAAGACGAGAGGCGGTGATTGCACGGTAGATCGCATTCGTTCTTGCATTCGTTATATCAAAGCCACTCCCTCTCGGTATACAAAATTCAAAGACACCGTATCGGAACTAAACCTTGAAAGTAAAAAGTTGCTTAGTTTGGATGTCCCGACACGGTGGAATTCTACGTATATAATGCTTGAAGCCGCCCTTGAGTTGAGACCTGTATTTGATTGTTACGAGCATGTTGAGACCAACTATGGAAAGGATATGGAAAGCTTGCATCCAACGGAGGATGATTGGAATAAGGCTCAAATGTATGTGGATTTCCTAAAACCTTTCAAGGTTTTGACCAAACTTGTCTCCGGCACCACATATGTGACTTCAAACAAGGTTTTAACACAACTAATTTGCATCGATGAAGTTTTGGCCGGGTGGGCGAGCCGTCCGGATGACAAGGAGACCAAGGAACCCCGATGATTTGAAAGCAATGGCATTGATAATGAAAGAGAAGTACGATAAGTATTGGGGTACAAATGGGAAGATGAACTATTTACTTTACTATGCCGCCATTGTGGATCCCCAATTGAAGTGGAAGTACGTCGAGGCTATGTTAGACTATGACTTAGAGTTGCGGCGAAAAGTGAGGGATGGTTTCTTGGCTTTATTTGATGAGTACAAGGAAAAGTACGACGAAAGTTCAACCATTAGGCAAAGGCATATCCCCGTATCTACCTATCATTGGATCCCGACGAACCTATTGTCGTCGAAGCACGGTACTTTTTTTTAGGTAATCTTTTATTATGTCGAATAAAACGTTGATTTACTTATAATACACCTTGTTATTTTCGTATTTATTAACGATTGAATGTAACTTTTGTTAGGAACGTGGATGATATTGAACCTATACCGAAGCACGAATTTGAGAAATATTTTGAAGATAGGGTCGAGCCATATGATGTAAACTTTGACATATTGAATTGGTGGAAAAAGAACTCCGAACGCTATCCAATAATTGCCAAAATGGCTAGAGACTTATTGACGATCCCGGTCTCCACCGTTGCTTCTGAATCAGCGTTTAGTACGGGAGGACGCGTCCTTGATTGGTTTAAGAGCTCGTTGACGCCGAGAATAGTTCAAGGATTAGTTTGCTCACAAAATTGGATAAAGGACGATGATACGCCAATCCAAATTGAGGAGTGTTTAGCGGAGTTGGAGGAACGTGATAGAGGTATGTATATGTTTAAGTTAATTTAATAGTTAACAATTATTTCTCTATATTCTTGTTAATATCACGTGAATTATCCATTGATTAGTTTTTGTTTTTTTCGTGTAGAATTTGTAGATATGGGTGAAGATTCCAATTTATTGCAAATTTATGATTGATTGAAAACATTAACGGTTGATAAGTTCCCGTTAGTGTCTTGGGTTCTTTTAAGACTAATTTTTAATTTATGTATGTTTATGAGTTTTGAGTATTTAATTTTAATTTGGTGTTGTTGGATGGATATTGATGAATGGTGGTTTATTTTTATGGTTGGATATTGATGAGGGGATATTGGACCTTATTATTGTGTTATTCATGAATGGTTTTATTTTTTGTGATGTCGTGTTGTTGGATGAATATTGAGTTATTGACAATGTTTTCTATGATTAAGGGATGGGTTTTTTTTTGTGGTTTGGCAAAAACATTAGCAGGTTTTGTGGCTTGGCACAAAATTCCAGTGGGCAGGTGCCCACTGGAAATTCCAGGATCCCGAAATCCGTGGAACTCCCGCAATCGCGGGAGTTTTGTACTCCGCGGTGCGGATCGGGAGCCGTGGCGAGCTCCCAATCCCGCCGATTCCCGGGGGCCGGATTCCCGGGATCGGGAATCCGGCCCAACTCACCCCTACCAAGACTTAACTCACTGGAAAAATCGGGAGCTGCGGGTCGGATCGGGTCGGGATCTCGCGGCTCCTGATCCGATCCGCGGGAGTTGCTGCGGGAAATCTCTCCCGCATCAACGAATCGGATTTTTCCTGTCCCGGGAAAAATCGGGTCGCGGGAACCCGACCCGGCCCTCCCACCCCTATATACAGTTACCTTGTAAGTTGTATCTAAATATATTTGGAGCTCATTTTTGTGTGTTTACATTGTAAGCTAGAAGATTGGTCAAGTGCAGCACCGGATGATGCAGAAGGGCAATTTGCAGAACATGATTCATATGCATTATGTACAAGGTACCACCACTTTTATTGGTGGAAATGATTAAGAAAGCTGCTATTTTGGTGCATATATGACAGTAAAAAGTAGACCTTTATGAAAATATACTATTATTGGCTTGCCTTGAATTAATGTATTCTTTGTGAGCTTGTGTGTAGGAAAGTAATTAAATTATGTTTCTATAAAAAGTTAACATAAGAAAAAAGGTTTGGTTATAAGAGCTGAATGGCCACCAATGACACATTCTCCTCGTGCAACCTACCAGTGTCCAAATTAGGTGGTGTATGATCAATGTGACATGGTGAGTTCATTATTTTTATTCTCAATTCTCACTATCTTCTTTAATCTTTACTATAATAACAATTTGATTTTAAAGCTCTCACGAGTCGTGTGGCATTTATATTGAAAATGACGTACAAATTATCATAAAGTTCGGAGAAAAAATCGAAATTGGTCATTTATTGTGTCCTAGTTACAGTTTTAGTCCTTTATTGTGTCTTTGTTTTATTTTGGTCCTTTATTGTGTGTTTTAGTACGATTTTGGTCATTCGGGTGAAATCTCAGCCGAAAATGTCATGTACGAGCAAGTGCTGCCCTAAATTCAATTTATTTGAATTTTCCAGAAGCATATTCGCATGTTGGAACAACAATTTTAATTTTTTTATTTAAAATTTTGAGCCGTCCAATTCGGATAACCCGGGCAAATCGGGTTGGCCGGGTCAGAATTTTAAATAAATAAAAATTAAAAAAAATTGAAACCAGCGTTTCCACATGTGAATTTGCATTTGGAAATTAAAAAAGTTTTTATTTTGGCCGGCAAGTGTTCCCACGTGATGTTTTCGACACTGGCTTCTTCCTAAGGACCAAAATTGTAATGATATACACAATAAATGACCAAAATAAAACAAGGACACAATAAAGGACGAAAACTGTAACTAGGACACAATAAAGGACTAGTTTCGATTTTTTCCCTAAAGTTCGAGCAGAAAAAATAATTGGCTTAACGTGAGCATCCTTGTTGAGTTCCAATATAAAAGGAGAAGTAAAGCACAAAAAGGACACATCTCCAGTTCGTGGATGTAAAATGTAAAGTAATTAGCTTTGACCACCCATTTTGTGTATCTCAGACACGAGTTCCGTAATACTTTTAATTTGAACTAGTATTAAAAACGTTGTAGTTATCATTGTTTATATTATTTTTGTTTATTTTATTGAACGTCACACTGTTGCCGCTGTAAGATTCCAATATCTTTTCTTCCATACGCGGAGTTTGTTTTTCGAAGATACTGAATTTGCAGCTGGCCATTTTATGTTTAGGAACTATTAGTTAAAAGAATAGGTAAAAAAAGAATTAAGGATGTTTTTACGTATGAATAAATATAATATAAAAAAAAGGAGGAAAGGAGAGAGGTGACATGAAAGTTACTCAACTAATTGTCGAAATGAGAACAATCCCTTTTAAAGTTATTGCATGAACAACCTTGCGTCCACGTTTTTTTATGGTTTTAGTTGGATTACTTAAGCAATTTTGTCGTGACCTTGTTCAGTTGCGGCCAGCTTTCTCTTTCGCATAATAGTAAAAACCGAATTAAAAATCTCAATTAGTTTTGGCTAACATGTGTGGTTACGCAACATAGGCTCTTGGTATTGGATATTAGACCGCGACAAGGAGTGAAGAGGGGTAGACGTTGGGTGGTATCTAGAATTAAGTGGTGGCGGTTTAAGGAGTCTACCCAAAAGGCCTTCGTGGAGCGAGTGGTTCAAGAGGTAGATTAGAAGACTAGCGACGATGCAGATGCAACTTGGACCAAAATGACTTGTTGTATCAAGAAGGTAGCTAAAGACCTCTTAGGTGAATCCTGAGGTAGTAGCCTGACAGGTAAAGCCAAGTCATGGTGGAATGAACGAGTGAAGGCGGCAATCAAGGCCAAACGAGATTGCTATAGGGATTTGAAGAAAAACTATGATGGAGCAAGCTTTGAAAAGTATAAGCTAGCCTGAAAAGAAGCAAAGAAAGCTGTTCGACTAGCGCGAGAGGCTGTGTACAAGGAAATTTATGAGAAGATGGATAGCAAGGAGGCCGAGAAGGATATATACAAAATTGCTCGCATTAGAAAGAGAAATACTAGAGACTTAAGTGCAGTGAAATGCATCAAAGATGAAGGTCAATCTGTCTTGGTGCGTGAGGATTAGGTCAAAGCACGGTGGAGGGAGTACTTCGAAGGTTTGTTCAATGGAGGCCCCATCCAAGCAGTGGGTGACATCTCGTAGTCCCCTCAGGATCTGAACCACAATTTTATGCGCCATATTAGAAGGTCGAAAGTCAAAGATTCTTTGAAGAGGATGAAGACTCGAAAAGCTATTGGCCCAGATAGTATCTCTATCGAGGCTTGGAAAAGTATGGGAGAGATAGGGGTGACCTGGTTGACGGACCTTTTTAACAAAATATGACGAACAAATAAAATATCAGAAGAATGGATAAAGAGTACGCTAATACCTCTATATAAGAATAAGGGCGATGTCCAAAACTGTTCTAACTATCGTCGGATAAATCTTATGTCTCATACAATGAAGCTATGAGAGAGAGTGATCGAACACCGATTGAGACAAATTGTTTCCATATCTGAGAACCAATTTGGATTTATGCCCGGAAGGTCGACCATAGAGGCCATCCATTTGATTCGTCAGCTCATTGAACACTTTCGAGAAAATAGTAAAGATTTGTATATGGTCTTTATCGACTTAGAAAAGGCATTTGACAAAGTATCTCAAGAGGTATTATGGTGGACATTGGTGAACAAGGGGGTACCCATTATATATATCAACATCATAAAAGATATGTATGAGAATGTGGTGACAAGTGTCCGAACTTGTGGCGATTTAACATACGCCTTCCCAATTACAATTGGCTTACATCAGGTGTCAGCTTTGAGCCCATTTTTGTTTGCCATTGTAATTGATGAAATCACCAGAACCATCCAAGATCAAGTCCCATGGTGTATGTTGTTTGCAGACGATATTGTCCTCATCGATGAGACGAGAATGAGGGTTAATGCTAAATTAGAACGATGGAGACAAACTTTAGAAGCACGGGGATTTCGACTAAGTCGAACAAAAACAGAGTACCTCGAATGCAAGTTTAGCAAACAACGAAGAAATAACGATGACACGATTCAGTTGGATGGCCAAGAGATACCGAGAAGTGCTCATTTTCGGTATTTAGGCTCCATACTGCAGATGGATGGAGAGTTAGACAGAGATGTCAACCACTGCATACAAGTTGGATGGACAAAGAGAAGTGCAACAGGGATCCTGTGCGATCGTAGCTTTTCTTTAAAGCTTAAAGGAAAGTTCTCTCGTACGACTATTAGACCTGCTTTGCTTTATGGCTCTGAGTGTTGGGCTATTAAGCAAAGTCATGCACATAAACTGAATGTTACAGAGATGTGCATGCTTCGGTGGATGTGCAGTAACACAAGGAGATATAAGGTGTATAATGAAGATATTCGGCATAAATTGGGCGTGACGGCCATCGACGAGAAAATGCGAAAACCCCGTTTAAGATGGTTTGGGGATGTTAAACGCAGACCCATAGATGCACCGGTACGACGAGTTGAAGATCTCGACTTAGGACAAACGACTAGAGCTCGTGGGAGACCGAAAAAGACGTGGATGAAGGTCATACGGAACGACATGAAGCTAAAAGATATAAATGAAGATATGCTCGTCAACCGAAACCTATGAAGGCAGAAGATTCATGTTCATGACTCGACGTGATTCATTCATGGTTCATATAGTCCACATCAATTTAATTGGATTACATGCTTGTTTGTTGTTGTTGTAGCATGTGCTTCAAACTTCTATTAGCAAACTTTTACTTGGCACGAGATCGTGTGCCGTAATTATATATGATACAAATGATTCTAATAAAAGATAACGAGTGAATGTAATACAAAACAGAAATCTCGTACTCGTCGTTGCTTTTAAAAATTGTTATTCATCTCTTTTTTCTTTATTCACTACAATTACATGTTATTAAATGTCCCATATTTTCTTGTTATTAAAAGATTCATGTGAACGAGAAATAAAGCGAAAAACCTTAAACTAAAAAGAGAAAACTGTTTAGGTGAGTTTTTTTTGTTTTCTTTTCGTTTCTTAGAAGAACAAGAAAATTGTGTTAGATTGAACTATGGCCCATAATATGCATTTAGCAGGTGACCGTAGGCGTGGAGTAAACAGGCTGGACAAACTGCATTTACCTATTTTTCGCAACAGGAAAAACAAAAGTCCATTACTTATAAAAAAAAAAAAAAAACAAAAGTCCATTGAGTTACGTTAACCTAGCCAATTCCATGACCCTTGCCTTCTCTGTCCAATTTTTTATGTATCGAATTTGTAACTTTCAACAACATTAAAAATATATTTATCTACAACCTTCTTATATTTAGCTTAGTTACGTTTTTTTTTTGTTAAAATAATGATGAAATACAATTTAAAATTACAAAAAACAAAACAAATAGGCTCTATAGGGATTCGAACAGTTACGGATACATTCACTTATATTTGAGAAAGTATATATAGACCCCTTTTTTATATGTTTATTTTCTTCTTCAATTTAAAAAGTTCAGATTTTTATTTTGATGATGTGGGAACCGGTAGTTACGTTCCTTTTGCGTGCACACTAAGTAGACATGCTGATTAACCTAATAACCTGTAAATCTCGTTAATCGGACAAATCACACTAAGCTAACTATGGAGAACAATCACATACTTAGTAAAAAATAGTATCGCGTTGTTCCTTCCAGATTCAAACTTGAGAACACTACATTAACTGACGGCCTGAGAGTCACAGCGGCTCCCTCCATCGAACCTCCCCTTTATTTCATTAATAAAACATAATCCAACCACGTCATCTTCAATAACCCCCATTAAATTATTTCATTACCTTAATTCTTTTTGTCCACAACGTAATCAGCGCTTAGTCAGCAAATTATTATTTTCCAATAATCGGACGGTGCCTATCGTTACAACCTTAGCCACCCACGTATACATTGACTTACCAATTCCTCGTGAAATTATTTTATATACTATATATACTACAAACCAATATTTCGGGAGCGAATATTCCGATAGGTTTGTCCCTTATCAATAATTTTCTTAATTAATTGCTAATCACCTTCTTACTCACATTGCCTAATTAGACAATTATGATGTCATCACTAAATAAATTGTGTTTGTTTGGCGTGACCTGAACTATATATAGCACGCACTTCTCACGTTACTCCTCTCCATTATTCAACCAATTCATTCAAACGGTACCGTTTTAAACTCGCCAAACAAACACGACACTTCTCTCTCTCTCTCTAAAACAAACAAACTTGTTTCTCTCTCTAAAAATTTCATCAATGGCGTTCAAAAAAATGCTAGCTCATCGCCTCTTCAGCATATCGAGAGTCACAAATCCAGCCCTAAAAAACTGCCGCATTTCGTCACCGTGCACCGCCGCCAAGTCCGCCGCGCTGAATCGCGCCCCCGATCCCGGAGACGACGGTATGTTCCGGCGGTATCTCCACCGTCAGTCAGGTTCCACGGCGGCGTCCTCCGCAGATGTACGGTTCCTACCGACCGGAGAGAAGCTGTTGGAGAAGCTCCGTGGAATGGACATTGGTAGAGATAGGATCAGATTTGACGGCCTGATTGCGCCGCCGCCGGAGGCGGAGGCGGAGGCGGAGCTGACGGTTACCGATGCGAAGAAGATTCTCCGACTTTCGCAGCTGGAGGTGGTGAAATCGAAATTGAGGCTGATTGAGAAGGATACGGTGTCGTATTCGGAGTATCTTCAGATCTGTGCGAATGAGTGTTCGAGTGTGGATCAAGGATTGGAATTTGCGAAAATGTTGGATGAATCTGGATCTGTGATTGTGCTTGGGAATATTGTGTTCCTCAGACCTGAAAAGGTTGGTCACCCTTTTTTGTTTTTGTGCCCTAATTTTCTGTTTATTTCAATTCATTGATTTATTTGATAGTTACTGGTCTAATTTATTTGTTATTAGATTACATTAATTAGATGGGAATTAGTTGTTAAATTTACTTCAGAAGACTGATTAGTTTTTTTTTATGGTGTGTGTTTGTATGTCTTCTTCCACAGGAAAAAAAGTGTGAAACAAACAATGGTTTCTTCACATCCCAGATCTCTGTTAAAACCAGTTGGTTGGTGACTTGACTTTTATTAGAGGGTGGAATCACTGTCACCATCTCTGCAGATTACTTTTCATTGTTGAAGGAAAAAAAGGATATTGATCAAAATTGAAAAAATAAAAGCCAAGAACCAATTTTGTGATGAAGTGAAAGTGAGAAACTGTTGGCTTTATTAGGTGTTGAATTTTGATTACTTGTGGGGGCAAGTTAAGAGTGGAAACTGAAAAGGACATCCAACTTTTGTGGAGTTTAGCAAATTTTAGGCAATCCCATTCTTTCAATCCATATAATTTATTTGGGGTTGGAGGTGAAAATTCTATGAATTGCTTAAAATAATAAGATTACATCACTAATTAGTTGTTAGTAGCTGATGTGTGGTATTTCGTTTGAGTTGAGCAATAGAAGAGAAACTATTTAAGAGAACACAGAATTTTGAGGAACACTTAGGGGAGCTCAGTAAGGGTCCAATTATGTTAGTATGTCAATGATGACCGGTTTCTCTTAGTGCTATGTTAGTTTTAAGAAACATAGCTAAATTTAACTTAAAAGAGTCATACTACTAAAGTACAGGTGAAGTGGAGCCATCTTTTACCGAAATGTTTTGTACACTTTGTTGTGGATACAGGTAATGAAGGCCATTCAAGGCCTAATTCCTTCTGCCCCCTCACCTCACTGCCCCGACGAACAAAGTACGAAAGAACTCCAAGAATTGGAGAGGCAAAAGGCAGCCATTGACACAAGAGCAGAGTATCTCGTACACCGGGAGCTCTGGGGTGGATTGGCGTACCTTGTTGTCCAAACAGCAGCCTTCATGAGGCTAACATTCTGGGAACTTTCTTGGGATGTAATGGAACCGATATGCTTTTATGTTACGTCGATGTACTTTATGGGTGGTTATGTGTATTTCTTAAGAACGTCGAAAGAACCCTCTTTCGAGGGGTTTTACCAGAGCCGGTTCAGCACAAAGCAGAAGCGTTTGATGAAGGCTCGGAATTTTGATTTGGAGAGGTATAATATGCTGAAGAGAGAGTGCAATCCTCAGTCATTGGCTTCTACCCGGGATAGTGCTGTCTCATTTAGCTCTTCGATCGGGTTAAATTGAAAACGTATTTTTTGTGATATTGTATGATTGTGAAGAAAAAGAAATTGATAACAAAAATAATAGTCATATTACAGGATACGGCACGATACCAAGTGAAATTTTGTTATATAGTTTATCTGAATGTTAGGCATGTATTTTCTTGGCGGCTAATGTACGATAATGTGCAGAGATTTTTAGCAATGGGATGAAAGTTACACTCAATCTGGGGATATTGGATGTTAGGAACGAGAGCATATTAGATGCTAGGGACGAGAGCATGGCGACACGTGTACAAACAGACAAATTCTTTGTACACGTGTCACCATCTGAACGGACTTGTGTTTATGATGCTTTTATAAGGGATTATTAAAGCTGAACTAGTGAAGTTTTCTTTAGTTACAGAATGAAAACTATCAGTATAAATTATTAGACAAATCATAAAACATGGATTGAAACTTTAAAAAATTATTGATGCTCTCTTCACAATTGGATAACCGGGACTTGTGACAGTAAAGAGTGGATTACGCAAAGCTAACATTAAAAAAACGCTAACAACACGAAAACTGTGAAACAACAAACCATCAAATTTTTAAATGAATAAAGGCATAAAGCCATTTTGTTATTTTTTTTCAGTAAAAAAAATAACAAAAAGGACCTATGCCATATCAAAGTTCAAACAATCAATAACTTGAGTCGGGGGTTTATCCCAAGATAAATCTCCGTCTTCTTCCTTCATCTTTAATTTTGCCAAAGTATCCGCCACTCTATTCACCGCGCGCGGTATCCATTTGAATCTACAATCCCACGGATTTTTTAGTAGCTCTTTACATTCATGCACTTTGTCCTTTAACACCTCAGGAACATCCATTGCACCCGTAATCATTTTGAAGGCCATGAGCGAGCCAGTCTCCACCTCAATTTTGGGAGTTCTTCGACTCCATGCCATCTCCAACCCGTGCCTTAAAGCCTCGACTTCCGCCTCGTCAACTGTTGACGTGTTGATTTCCTTTGCGAATCCCCATATCCATTTCCCCTCACAAGACCAAATTACCCCGGCTGTCGCCCCAGAGTTACGTTGAGAGTTTACGCTTCCATCGGCGTTTAATTTCATCCACTCCTTGCTCGCCTTTTTCCATTTTCCCTCCCTACTAAACGTCCTTACTTTCTTTTGCGCATGCTGCAGATTGAAGCAAAGGCCCTTGATCTTGAAGATAATCGCGCTTACAATCTCCTCCTCGTTGCGAAATATTTTTTCATTTCACGCCTTCCAAATAAACCAACATGTAACCACAAATGTTATCGGCCAGCTACAGTTTTGGATCAACTCGCAGCGCCTAAACCCGATCCCAGGATTTTCCTTGAGCCAAGAATTATCAATCGAGTCGTTGAACTTTGCAAAGTCTGCTCCTCCCAAAATTCTGCACCATACCCTCCTTGCGCGTCGACAATGGCGGAGAACATGTAGCACAGTTTCCTCATCGCAATACACGACATACATCACGCCTTATTCGTGATCTTGCACTTTATGAGAAGGTTGTTTGTCGCCAACCTATCCTGATCCGCGAGCCACATAAAATGTCTCAATTTATTACTCGCGTTAAGTTTCCAAACCCAGCTGTGCCTTCTTCTATTCAATCTAGCCCCTTCTCTTTGTTGATAAAATGCGCGATACGCCGATTGACACGTGAATTTACCGCTAGAAATCTCGCTCCAAATAATTGAATCAACCTCTTTCGTAAAGCATATATATTTGGAAGCAAGTACGACCTTGAGATTCTCGGGTAACACGGTTTGAAAGTAGTTCCAGTTCCAGCCCTCTTTGTCTGTCCACACCTCTCGAAGACTATGATTAATGTCCCCTGGATGTACTTCGCCTACCTCCTCGCAAAGGCTGCCCGTACCGTGCCAATTATCCAGCCAAAAAATAATCTTTCTCTCATCTCCAATTTTCCAACGAATAAAGGGCTTCATCAAATTAACGCATCTCATAATTCTCTTCCAAGTTTGCGCTATCCCACGGCTTCGCAACATAATGAAGAATATTAGAGTCTTTGAGATATTTGGCTTGGGTGAGGTTTCTCCACACCGATTCCTCGTTGTTCATTACTTTCCAAGCTATTTTTGCAAGTAGCGACTCGTTGCAGATGTGCGCGACTCGTATACCGAGGCCTCCATCGTTTTTCAGGCATGTTACCTTCTGCCAACCCACCAAATGTAGTTTCTTAGATGTCGTATCCGCCGACCACAAAAAAACTTCAATTTAATTGGTCGAGTTTGTCACAAGCATGCTCCGGTAACCAAGATGATTGCATCGTATAAGTGGGAGTAGTTGTAGAAACGGACTGGATTAAGGTTTTGCGGCCCACGAGTGACAAGTTCTTACTCGACCACCCATAGTATCTTTTGAGTAACCGATCATACAATTCCACACACGCCTGTCGGCCCATACGTCCATGTGCTCTAATCCCCAAATATTTGCCAAGATTACACGTTTGGTCGAAGCCTAACATGTCGCAGATTTCCCGCTTGATCACCGAGCCTTGGTTACGAGAGAAGAATTTTTTTGACTTGGCAAGGTTTAGTTTTAAACCCGAGGCCGAACAGAAACAATCAAGAATGCCCTTCACCATACGCGCCGTCCCTTTATCCGCCTTCCCGATTAATATTAAATCATTGGAAAAACATAGATGGGATAATTTAGGGCCTTTCCTACAGGAGGTAAGTGGCTTCCACTTTCTATTTTCTACCGCCTCATTAACGAGATACAAGAGACGTCCACACATAGCACAAAGAGATACGGTGATAACGGATCTCCTTGTCTCAAACCACAAGAATGTTGAAAAGCACCAAGAGGTGATCCGTTCCACAAGATCCGAGTGGCTGCGTTTCTCACGCAAAACCTAATAAGCTCAATCAATTCAACAGGAAAGCGGAAAGCATATAGCGTATCCTCTATAAATATCCCAGTCCACTTTGTCGTAAGCTTTCTCCAAATCTAACTTGAGAATCATATAACCATACCTTGACTTCTTTTTATTATGAAGCGATTGGAGAACCTCTTGCATCACAAATATATTATCTTGCGTGCTCCTATCTTTTATAAAACTTGTCTAGGTCGGTGCGATGATCCGAGGCATAATATTTTTCATCTTCATCGTGATGCACTTTGTGAAGAATTTGTACAAGACGTTGCACAAGGAAATTAGGCGGAATGGAGCTATAGTTTCCAGGCCATTTATCTTGGGAATTAAGCATAAGAAGGCCTCGCAAATCCTTTTATCAAAACTCCTGTTTCTAAATGTATCCTTGGCAAAACGCAGGAGGGAAGCGTGAATCCAATCCCTATTTTTGTGATAGAAAACGTCTTGTAATCCATCTGGCCCTGGTGCTTTAAGAAGGCCCGTTGCAAACACCACTTCCTTCAGCTTCGAGCTCTCAATTGGCCGCATAAGTGACTGATTCTCTTCCTCGGAAATGCGCGCTTGAAACCGCGAGGCGTTCAGCTGAGTTCGCGCACCACTACCTAGATTCTTGTTGGCCGAGAACATCGATTCATAGTAGTTTTTGGCGTGTACTTGCAGCTGTTCCTCTTCCTTAACCCAAAGCCCTTCAATTTTCAACGCACAAATTTAATCTTTTTTCTCCTAATCATCACTGCTGTGTGGAAAAACTTTGTGTTCCGCTCACCTTCGGACAACCACTTAATACGTGATTTTGGGTACCATAACATCTCCTCTTGCTTGAGCGTGTCATCCAATTTTTTTATCAACTCATTCTCAAGTTGCGAGAGATAATTATACGGCCTTAGTGACAAGGACCGTTGGATACCACCAAGTCGAGCAAGGAGTTCTTTTTTCCGTTGGAATATGTTGCCAAACCTCTCCTTATTCCTTGGTTCTAGCACCTTCGGCACCTCATCTATTGCATCCAAAATATTGTTCTTGCCCTCCCAAATTTGTTTGAGCAAGATTTCACAATCCTGGTGCGATAACCACGCGGCTTCGAACCTAAAGGGTTTCAGCCCACCTAATGATTCACCCTCATCGATGCACATCACAATAGGATGATGGTCCTAACATGTCCTAAAGGTATGATGAACTACCGCGTTATCGATCCATCCAAGCGAGATTTGCAACCGCGCGGTCGATTCTGCTTTTGATATTCGCCCCTCCTTCCCTTTTGTTAGTCCACGTGAATTTTGGACCTCTAAAACCGAGGTCAAGAAGACCGCACCTCTCAAGATACGTCTGAAAGAAGTTTAGGCGATTATGAGTTACCGGATTCCCCCCTCTCGCTCGTGCGCATAACAAACTTCATTAAAGTCTCCGGTCACTAGCCATGGCTCAAGACTCCCATTTGCTACGTCCACAAGGTCCTCAAAAGCTCTCACTTTGTCCGCTCTACGCGGTTGCGCATATATACCGGACACTTTCTAAGGCTCGGCATCGTTCACTTTGATTCGAGCGTGAATTGCTTGATCATTCACCCCGAGGATTTTGACCTCCACTTCCTCTTCCTGCCACAACATCCAAATGCCCCCCCCCCCCCCCATCATCCCATTTATGAGAGCCATAACATGTCTTGAGAACCCCAATGTTGGAATAATATTTCGCGCATGATCTTTGCTCACCCTCGTTTCAAAAATATAGACCACAGAAGGTCGGTGAATTCTCACAAATTATCTGAAGTTCCTACCAAACTCCTCTTTTCCTGCCCCCTAGCAATTCCACGAAACAATCTTCATAGATATATGTGCTAGATGGTGAGGGTGCAAGGGGTATTCCATCGCGAACCCCAGCCATAACAACAACAATTTTCGCACAATCTCCATCATGAGATACATATGTCTCTGAAACTCCCATCAACTTATCTCTATCATCTGAAACCATATATTTGGTCCCTCCGTCATGTAGCTTAGGAACGTTCAGACCTCAACTTCCCAAACATATGGAGGGATTTCTACCACTTGAATTAGTTTATTCCTATGTCGTGTTCGTAATGTCATTAAAAGGACCCAAAATTGATGGAGTTTCATTGCGAATGCTGGGATGTTCAACCATTTGCCTATAGTGCCCCATTTCTCCAAAACACGTGCCAAATTAGCATGTTTGCTGCCGACCGTAAGGGGTGTCGAATGAGTTGAGAGAATTACTTGATTTTGAAATATGGTGCTGTCTGTATTCTCTTGTAGAATGGAAAAAAGAAGTTATTATTTATAAGAGCTTCCTTATTCTTTCCAGCTCCTACTTCAGCACGATTAAGAATAGAGGTAGGATTAGGACTCTTTCCTTTTGTCAAAGTCTTATTTTTCCCCACTGCTGATTTCGGGTTCGCTTTCCTTCTCAAAGGATTCGATCCTTGCCCCACATTGTTAGCGCCCGATTTAGAATTCAATTTCACTTGTGGGGTTAGAGATTGCACCTCCTCGGCAATTCTTTCTTTTCCCTTATTCGAATTCCTTAGCTCCATATTCTTGTTGGGTTTATAAGCTTTTGCGTTCTGTCGTGATGGGACTACCATCCAATCCCCAAAATCTTTTTATTGGACTTTGGCAATCAGCCACTCCGATTCCTCGATTTCTTCGACACCATCCCGTGGTCCCTTTTGATTCAGATTCTTTGTCGTAGACTCTTCGGGTATGAGTGACATGCATTGTTTTTTTTATGGCCGGCCCTTCCACATGAGTAACAAACCGCCGACAAGTTCTCATATACTACTTGGTATACTAGATCGTCGATACAAACACCGAGATCCAAGGGTATATTCGTTCGGACCTGAACGCAAAAAAGCACAAATTTCCCGCGAGACGCAGAGTACGTGTTTCCGTCAATTTTGATCGGATTGCCGATTCCTTTCGCGAGTTCAAGAATCCAAGCTTTGCGGAAATATTCAACGGGAAGGTCCAAAATCCTAACCCTGGTGATGGCGCTCTCCACCTTATCTTTGGACGCACGAAATTTCGGGCGCCACTTCTTTACGGAAATGAAACTCCCCGCCAATTACCATGGCCCCTCAGTAAGAATCATCTCTCTTTTCACTCCTTAGACCTTTCATGAAATAACAATTGTGGCCTAGGTCTACCAGTTCAAACTCGTTATGTAGTTTCCACATCAGATCGGGCCTCGACGTCAATGCTGGGTAGTACCATGAGTTTCTGAAGACCCTAATTTTGATGGAATCTTTCCAATGGTCTTCCATTCATGTTCGCATCTCTGGTAGGCTGCTGAACCTTTTGAATGGCATGGTCTCGGATGGCGGACTTGTGAAGATGAAATCGGCTTCCTCGTCGATCTCACTATCATTCATTCGAATGTGTTCCTGTCTTTTCTTGGTAGCATCTGCATAAGAGACATGATTTCTCCTAGTCGAGTTGTAACGCCCCTGAAATTTGAACAAAAAGTATAAATTTATAGTTTAGTCCTCAAACTTTTGGAAATAGTATTGTTGACCCCAAACGTTTGAGAAAAATTGCATTTTAGTCCTTGAACAAAAAGTAACAATTTTTTGTTATCTTATATGCTTCAAATATACGTAAGAAATATATTTTACATGTACATATTGATCTTGAAGTTTTTTTACCTAGAAAATCTTACATAAGTAAATATGTGTAAAAGTTTCTATTTATTCATATTTGTTTTATTATAAACAACAAGAATAATATCACATCATAGGTGATTGGTTTTGAAATCAGCCACATCACCCTTATGACAATTGAAATCAGATTATGGTGATTAGTTGTTAAAGAAAGTAAGGTGGAACCTTAGTTAAATTGTTTTAACATGTATAAATAAATAAATATGTATTTATATGTATTTTGTTTGAATTAGACATATCATATTTTAAGTTATGGAAGAAAAAGCAGCCATATCTCCCTATTATCAGATTAGAGTCTTCGTTAGTTGGCCAAGGATAAAGACATTAAAGTGGGACCTCAATCAAAAATATTTTAATTTGATTTTTTGGCTATAAATAGTAGACTTTCTTCCAACAATTTTCACACCCAAAATAATTTCGGGTTTTCCTTCTTTTTTTCCTATGAATCTCTAAGTTAGTAAGTCAACTTTCAGGAAAAATTCATCACAAGTTCTTATTTCATCATTTTCTACCCGGAAATACCCCAAAACTTTTATTGCGCATACATTATCCATTCGGCCCTGCACCTTAGAAAAATCATAACTAAGTGTAGAAAAATCCTTTTTGATCAAGGCAAACGGCTGAATACTCCTCATGATGTCCTCTAACTTTTTATATGAAGAAATGTTTTTCAAATAATTTAGAAGGTGATGTAGCAAGATGGAGACATAAGGGAAGATGAAATACCACAAGAATAATCAAAGGCTCGTTGATTCTGCAGAATACCGAGAAATTGACTAAAATTGAGAAAATTCTTAGGTTAGGTTTTTTTTATTCAATCAACAACTTACTACAATGTCTTAAAGACGACTAACTTATAAAGTGAAAACCCTAATTAAGAAAAATGCCAAAATTACAAAAGACTCTTAAAATAACTAAATAAAACATAAAAATCCCGCCCAAAATAATAAACTGCAAATTTGACCCCCTAAACCTTCGAATTTGCCTAAAATCAAGTGGGCGTAAAGACTAATGTCTTTACGTTTTGCTCATGAGGTCGTTTCCACTTGGAGAAGTGGTATCTTTTGTCAAAAACGGGCTCCATTGACTTTCTGGTCAAATCTCGACTCCCTTGAACCTCGATTTTGTTATTTTCCATCAAGAGATACCCATATTTATGATCTGCATCATTCCCCCCTGGTTGAAAAAGATTCATCCTTAGAGTAAAGTGTCTGCTCGACATGCTTCATGGATTGCTTACTTGCAGCAGTACACTTTCGTGATAAAGCATAAGGCTGGTGCTTTGAACAAGATTGCAGATGCGTTGAGTAGGCGTCATAACATGCTCTTGGAGATGCGCATCGAGGTTCTGAGCTTTGACAACCTGCGTGATTTGTACTCTGTTTATCCATACTTTTCTGGCGTGATTCGGGATATGCAGATCAGAGTTTGCGTGGGTGGATGGTTTTCTGTTTTGGGGTACTCAGTTGTGCATTCCAGAGGGTAGTTTACGTGTGAAAATTATTCAGGAGTTGCATAATGAGGGCCATGTTGGTCGTGATAGGACCCTCCAGCTCGCGACAACTTCATATTTTTGGCCATCTTTGCGTAGGGACGTGGGTAAGTTTGTGGAGCGTTGTCGGGTTTGTCAGCTATCTAAGGGTAAAGCTACGAATGCTGGGTTGTACATGCCACTACCTATTCTGACACAGCCATGGGCAGATGTGAGCATGGATTTTGTTGTTGGGTTACCACGAACTCAACATGGATTTGATTCTATTTATGTGGTGGTGGGTCGTTTCTCAAAGATGGTGCACTTTATCCCTTGCAAGAAGATTACTGATGCTGTTAATGTTGCCTTGCTGTACTTTTGTGAGGTTTATCGTTTGCATGAGCTGCCTATGTCAATTGTGTCTGATCGGGATTCTCGCTTTCTTAGTCACTTCTGGCGTAGCTTGTGGCGCATGGTGAATACACAACTAGATTTTAGTAGTGCTTATCATCCACAAACAGATGGTCAAACCGAGGTTGTGAATCGTTCTTTGGTGTGATCTGTTGCGTTTCCTTTTGGGTGATAATCTTAAGTCTTGGGATCAGAAATTGTGCCAAGCTGAGTTTGCTCATAATCACGCTGTCAACCGCAATTCTGGGTTCAGTCATTTTCAAGTGGTGTATGGCCTCGTTCCTAGGGGTCCCCTTGATTTAGTTCCGGTGACTGCCTCGGTCAAGATGCATGGCAAGGCGGAGGATTTTATCCAACAGTTGCAGCAGGTGCACTCCCAGGCTCATGACCACTTGCAAGCTGCTGGCTTGGATTACAAGCGTGCTGCTGATACAAAGAGGCACAATATTGAGTTTGAGGTGGGTGACTTTGTATGGGCAGTGATGACTCGGGATCGTATTTCAGCACATGAGTATAACAAACTCTCGGCGAAGAAGCTTGGTCCCGTAGAGATTGTTGAGAAGATCAATCCCAATGCTTATCAGTTGAAGCTGCCTAGCCATATTCGTACTTCTGATGTGTTTAATGTCAACCACTTGGTGCCGTTTCGGGGGGATAATTCTGATGATGAGGATGATGGGGATCTTCTGTGCCAAGTTCGAGGGCGAATTTTTCTCACCCCGGTGGGAATGATGCAGTCGAGAAGGCGTTGGAGTTTATGGTGAAACGGGATCATCCCAAGATTAGAGGCTAATTTTGACTTGGTTCGTTTTGTACGTGCGGTTAGTCCAATTGCATCCGAAATGGGCTAACGAACAGTAATAATGATCTAAAGATCATACTTGGATCAAATTTTAGCCAAATTCCATCGTTTAGGCCTCGAAAAGGCTGTTTTTGCCGTTTTTAGTAATTTTTGTTTCAGTTATATCTTTATATCTAGAACTCGGAATTGCATTCCACTTGTTGGAGCGTGTTCCATATGAGTAGCACTTTTAGTTTATTCTTTTATTTCAATTTTTTCCATTTTTGAAAAAAAAAAACATTTTTTTAGTATTTTAATTATGCTTTTAGGGTATATATTCTATGTAAACCTTAAGAAGACATCAGTTGATTATTGAATAAAGTTTTTGAGAGTTTCTCTCTTTTTGCATCAATTTCTTGGCATTCTTAACGGAGTCAACAAGTTTTTGATTATCGTGTGTCGTTCCTATTTTTCCTATAAGCTTCCACTACGTCAGAAGATCGAATGCGGTTGCTGTTTGCATTACATATTTGTATGCATCTAATTTTAAATTGATGTAGTATATTCTCACCATAGTCTTCTGCTGGGGCGGTGTGCATGGTATTTGTTAGTAGAATAGCACAGAAACGAACAGAATAATATATTAATTGACGAAATAAATAAAACACGAGTAACGTAACCAAAACAAGAAATAGTTAACATCAACTAGCAGTGGATCGGAACGTGAAATGTGGTCGAAGATCCCTCGATTTCCTTAAAACATATTCATCCTTCTCTTCATGCTAAGAACGTTGAACGACTGCTTCCCAAGATACAACAGCCTACAAACAGAGTTGCTAGCACACGCAAAACTGCCCCGACGAACTCGAACAATAACTTCACTCACCACCACACAATGAATAAAATATTTGGCTGCGCAAAAGCCTTTTTCGTGTAGCATATACCAGAACCTCGACTTCACGACATAAAATTGATTTTACTTAAACACATTATATTGTCCATCAAAATATATCAAATATACGTTATTAGTAAGGGATTTAGTGCATTACAATATGCTATTAAAGTTTAATAAACACTAACGTGACACTTCTCTAATGTAAAATTGTAATTATAACATAAATTTATTTCGTGCATCAAAAGAATATTTATTTTGCATGCTTGGAATATGTTAGGCATTACAATGATCTTATTCCGTACAGAGTGAAATGTAATTATTGCATGAATATATGAGTATTAATTAAAAATTTACAATAATATGATTATGATTAATTATTTATCATGAAAGTGACCAATCAATATTTAATGAATTCTTATTACACATAGCTAATTGTTGCACATGATTCATGTATTAAAGAATCAAATATCTGTCTTATTGGAATATCTTGATCACCGCAGTTAGTCCTTGCGAATCTTGAATATTACATGAATCTATTATATTATGCATTAAATTTTGATTATTCCACATTGCTAGACTTAAGTTTATTGTCTATTAAAATTCATATTATGATATTTTGTCGGTCATTAGATATTGCCTTATCATTATTGATAAGTAAATTTTAATCACATGATGACGTGTAATGCTTATAATATAATAGTATTTACTTATGAAAAAGACATTTGATATATTATTTGTTAGTCACTCAAGTAATATGATTGACATTGTTATAGAATTGTTTATGGTATGATATATTGGCATATGATGATTTTGGCAAAATTTGGATTAAGTTCACATTTAGGATTTACAGTCCATGCTAGTGAAATTATTGAACTTCCAAAACTTTGCGTAACTCATCAATAAAGTATAATAGACAAAATAATTTACTTTGTAAATCATAAGAGTCAACCCACATGAGGCTCACGTTTGCTTAGTAAATATTTATGGATTAAGACACTAACGTGAATTTTTATGGTACATTATGTTTATATTTATCTGTTAATGTATTCTTAAGTTAGAATTTATCGTAGTAGTCTTAATCGGATGAAGATTTATTTACGATTATTATGGTTTATTTGTTCTAGATATGAATTACGTGGTTGAACCACATGCAATCAAAATCATATTATGTGTTAATTATGATGAAGTAATGTATATGTAAACCAAGAAAAACCACATACTTCTTATATGTTTAGTTAAAGTGAATATATTACTTAAATTATGCTTACTGAATATTATGAGTTTTAATGGTACTTGTAGAATTTATGGTGACTACCCAGAGGAGCACTATATTTTTCTTGTCATAAATATTCCCTATAATGTGTTGTTGACATTTTCAATGCCTTAAATTATGTTATATCTCAATAACGTCATTGTTGTTTTGTCATCATTTATGTCGTATATCCCACTTCTCACGAAAACCAACTTCACATTAGGGGAACCATTATATATTTTTGGTTCTAAATAAAGTATTTTTGGTTCATGTATATACCTCAAGATCAGTGGGAGTCAGTTATAATTCTTTCTTATGCATGACATTATATTCGCCAATAACGATCTTGGTCTTTTACATTAGACTAAGAATCGTTTATGTGAGAACTTTTAGAAAGATGTGATTAGGCATCCTATGTGATTGAAATATAGCTATTTTATGATATATCACTTTAAATTTTGGGAATGCCTTATAAAGCACGTACTTATAAAGTACATAAATACTTGGCATTATGACATGCTTTTTCTAATGTTATTCCGTTGCATAAAGAAGACAAGCTTAGTCTTAATCTACACTCGCCTTGGAACACAAAGAAAGTGTTGAGATACTTAAAGAAAATACGTTCACTTATAGAAAATCAACACATCCACAGGTGGTTGGATTTTAAGATTCAGTCGTAGGTAGATGCTTAAACTTAAAAACTGCACTCTTGGCTAGGTTCATCTCATGATTATAGATGTTACATCTTGGAAAAGCCATAAATCATGAGTTGCTCCGCACATTTACTATTAAAGCTGAATTTGTGACATGTTTTGAGGCTGTATTTAGGGAGCATGATTGCATAATTTGACAATAAAGTCGCAGTTAAATTCTCCAAAAATGTTAGAAGGTAAAGAATTGTCATTGAGCTCTTAATGTACTTTTACATCTATTATATTTTGTTTTTCCATTGTGCACACATATTATTCTTGGATTTATGATAACAGAACTTGTCTTTGTTCAAGACATTATGGGACCATTATGAAAACTCTTACTAATAGCTTAGTTATGACAGTCGTTGATATTGTGGTACATGGAAGGAATCATGTTGCAAAATAATATGTCCGCCATGACTCTTATTAACTACTTGACTAATTAAGGCACTTGTGACAACTAGCTAAAGAAAAGTTTTAACATTTTATGCGCATCTTATGATTCTGGATGAAAACATTAATGAGTATTCCTAACGAGCAAATGGGAGACTGTAAAATAAATTAATTATGATATTTATCTTTCCCTAATTGTGGTCTAATAGGAATTCTTATTTTCAAGGAAACATGTTAATTCTATATTCTAGTTACCTAATAATAGAGTTATTTTCCTCATCAAGCTCTTCCGTGATGGACGGTCGAGATTAAGTCCTAAATAATCTCTAAGTGGAATTTGATCCCCTCTTCTCCTATATATATATTATGTCTTTAGGCCATCATAAAACATACTTAAGAAATACTCAAGAAACACATAATGAAGATGTATAGGTAGAAAGAGAAAAATCCAAAAGCTCCAACTAAAGTTGTTCGGTGGCGGTTCGTGCACAAGCAGATCAAAGGCTCTCCACGACACGATAAATTAGGTATTCTTCTTTCATATCTATTTACGAATCTATTTGTGATAATCATTGTGTTAACGATTTATGAATCATGTAAATTAAGGATTACAATCAAAAGTACAAAATCCGTGTTAATATGGCCTCGCCAATCATGCATTCAGTGTGGAACTACCAAACTAGCATGCAAATTGTTTTTATGCTATATATTCATTACTAGCTATTAGTCTACTCGATCAGTACGTGAAACTATGAACCATGTGGTTTATTTGTACAATTTAAAGAAATATACCGTGATAGTTGTGTGTGGCGGTATGAGTCATGAGGTAAGTTGGAGGTCGTTTGTTCTTTTTTTTTTTTGTTTTTGTTTTTGTTTTCGTGTCCTACATTTCTGAATAAGCTAATCCAGTTTTACTTATTTTGTCAAACAATAATATCAACTTTGGCTTTTAAGCTCCTTAAAAGTTAAAATGACTTAATAAGCTTCTCTAGATTAAAGTATTGCAATTAAATATAATCGACCCATAACACATAGATCAATGGATAGGATGTCCCGCTAGAGATAACTTCGTCGCACGTAGATGAGGAGCCAAACTTCAGATTATAATGCCACCTACTTAGGTTATTCGTCTTCATTCTCAATTATTTAATTATTCTTGCAAGCTCAACTAATGCTAACTTGATGAGAATGCCACATTGAAAGAGACAAACACAAAATAAACCATCTACAAAACATTTTTAAATTTATTTAACTTGGTAACAATCTGATTTAGTGAGATCCTTGAAATGAGTGCACGATATAAAAAGCTTACGGCTACAAAAATTACCTGAACAAAGATATAATATAAGCATGTGCATTTCATTCTAACACACATCTTCTATATATATTTTATATTTATATATATATATGTATGTATATATATTATTAATTAAGTAAAATGTTAACATTTATATTATTGTGTTTTAGTAAAATAGATTCAAACAAATTCAAATCAAAGAACAACTCGTAAATCGTTCAAACAAGAAATTCATAAACTCACTTACAAGACATAAAGATCATAAAAAGAGTTCCATAAGTGTCTCAAACTTGTTCAAGGCGTGTTCACACATGTCTTATTTTTCAAAATTTAATGTGGCATATTAGACACTTGTCTATGCTATGTCCGAAACTCATTCGACGAGTGCCCAACACTTGATCATGGCTAAGCATTTTTATTTTGTTGAATTATTCTAGGTGGAGATATTTGGCTTGCTTGATGATAACAACCACGTTAATGGAGACTAAATATGGTCTATTATAAAAACTAAGAAACACGCTGATCCACGTATTGATATCTATGGATAATAATTAGTATGTCCGCATTGCATATAGCATCACAAACAAGTTAAGAGATGAAATCGTTTAATTGGCTGGACTAGGCTAAATGTCAGGCCCATTACATTATGAGCTACTTTGACCACTGTATGTAGTCTCTATTGCTTATACAATTTGGTCGTGTTGTTATATCTTAAAAGCAAAAGGCCCAAGAGATACTATATATAACTGGCCGGTGGTGCTTTGAAAATTGTAAAATGAACAGATCTTATTGAATTTGAGCTTATGGGTATCCAATCCAGTCAGTTGTAAAGTCTTCAAAACTCAGGCTTATGGAACATTAGAACAGCAATAAATTTAAATTGGCCTTTTGATATATGAAGTTTATATTGGTTTGAAATTAACGTTGAAGTGGGATCGCGTTTCATAGACAGTATCTCCAGAACAAAAGGTTTTTTTTTTTGTTTTTTTTTTTTTTTGTTTTGTTTTTTGTTTCCCGCCTCCTTACAAAATGAACAAGTGAAAAAAGAAAATCTAGCTTGTTTGTGTTCCGGGGAATATAAAGGATAAATCTAACTTGTCATTCCGTTGAAAAAAGTATCTTGAAAGCTACAATATAATGTACAACAGACATGCACATTTTTGGAGGTGTGTTTCCAATGCTTTTCCAAAAAGGAGAAGTTAAATATGATTTTTAAAATTGATGATAAGCTTTGTCCTCTTTACAGTTGAAGCCGAGTTATTTTGTCCTGCTGACTAAGCACTCCACCTCAGACTAACTCAAGCTCCGTGCTGGTGTTGAGTTAACTTTTGAGTTCGAGAAACCTGCACTGAGAAACACGAAAATGTGAACTAGCCGGAGGCCCCGGCGAAGGCACTCCGACGCTCAAGTCATCAAGAAACTAGACTTCCGAAATCTAGAGAGAGAAAGCTCTGACTTAGAGAGAGAAAGTAAAAATGAGAATTGTGTTTCATTTGCCTTCAAGAGAGGGGGTATTTATAGATACCTCACGGGCCTGAGGTGGGCCTAATGGGCTCGGCCCATCTTAGAGGCCTAGTCCAAGTTCTAGTATGCAACCGTGCTACCTTGTTAGCACTCAACCGTGTTACCTTGCTGGCATGCAACCACGTTACCTTGCAAGTATGCAACTATGTTAACCTGCTAACCTGCAACCACGCAACTTTGTTAGTTCGGACGCTACTACGTAACGTAAAATTCGAGCCTTCGGTTTATAATGTGGTGCGTTGGCGACTTGCGAGCTTGACACATGTCATATACGAAAATATGGTACAACAGTATTCCCCCACTTTTTAGTGCGTTGTGAGTAATTCAAGGCACTTAGAAGTATTGTTGTCTAGAGTGTTCATGTGACTTTTTGCAACTTTCTAACTTTTTTGGGTTTTTTCTCGGAATATTTGAAGTTTCTGGAGTGTCTTTAGTCACATTTGAATTTCTCGTGAAGACTTGCGATATTTCTGACATGTCAATGCCCCTTTGAGCAATTTTATGGACCGATGTGTAGTTTTTAAAACTTCAAGAGCTATCTTGCAATTTCATACCATGCGTAGGTTGACTTTTCCACTGAACCAACATGATTTTGGATATAGTAATATTATAAGATATATGTGTATGTACAGAATCTATATCAAATATATATTTTGAACGGATGGATTAACTCTATATATATTATGTGTATATGCATACATATTGTGGTGACCTCATTAGTTTAATATGTGTATATGCATATTATGTGTATATGAACGGATGTATTAACTCTCTCTATATATATTATGTGTATATGCATACATATTGTGGTGACCTCATTAGTTTAATATGTGTATATGCATATTATGTGTATATGAACGGATGGATTAACTCTATATATATATATATATTATGTGTATATGCATACATATTGTGGTGACCTCATTAGTTTAATATGGAGCACGTTACTTCCGATTTGAATAGCTACTAATAACCTTTAAAAGCCTCAGCTAGCCACTTTCTTCTGTTTCTTCCATTCTTCATTAAATCAAGATATCGTGCGATGATGGGTGATGAACGCGTTAATTACTTTCTTCAAAAACTTAAATTTCTGGTTAGTGATCCGTCTCGTCTCCTCTTCTATAAATACCATCTTGTTTTTGCTCAACATCATCAAAACTATTTAGCAACGTTATTCCCAGAGAAGAATTCATTCGACGACGAAGGCGAGTTCACGGCGAACGACAACGATCGGGGTTTTGAAAGCCTGCTTTCTAGTACGTGATTTAGTACGAACGCGTGCTTCATTCAACTGCACCATCGGACTCAGAACTTTCTCGCATTCCAGCGCGAGATTCAGTAGGAACACGTGCTGCATTCCACTACGCTATCGGACGTTCTTGCTTGCATTCGAGCGCGCGATTCAGTAGGAACGCGTGCTGCATTCCACTACGCTATTGGAGGTTCTTGCTTGCATTCGAGGCGCGATTCAGTAGGAACGCGTGCTGCTATTATATCCGTCGAAACAAAGGGAGGTGTTGATTAACAGAGGTGAAAGACGTCAAGTGTTTTTATTTGTTCATGTTGATTTTTGTCGTGTTGCACTAGCTTTTCTTGACAGCATTTTGCTTTCAATGTAGCTGCGACGACGAACATCTCTTGATCGTCATCTTATGCCGTATTTGCGGGTTGAAGTGGCTAGATTGAGAAGACGAGTATCTTGCTTTCGTAAAGTTGAAGGATTGCACAACACAATCTTTATCCCTCGTATTCGGGCTTACGAATTTCCAGCGGTACCGCAAACGAAATTTGGTAATTATCTGTTTTGCTGAAGTTTTTTCTGCATCCGAAATGTGTGATATATCCAAACTTGGGTCGAATTTCGAAACCTCTGATTTTCAAGGTTTAGCAAGTATCACCCCGTCTTTGGAATCCCAAGTTGAGGTAAAACAAAATGATAGTGTCGAAGATTCTGAAGATGTTTCTGATGAAGACGCAGTAAGTTTAAAGAAAAATACCTTAAAACCACATCATTTTGATATTGTTTCCGAAGTGAAGTGGAATATAAGTCGAATTAGATCAGAATTCTATATCCCTCGTGGCTATGAAATTATAATTCCTAACTCTGTAGATAGAATGGATACACCTCCTTGTGGCAGTATGACCGTTCATCTTGCAACGCTTAAATTATGACTTCGATTTCCTCTTTCCCATGAGCTTTGTGCAATCGTCAGCTTCTTTGGTTTATGCTTAAGCCAACTTAATCCCAAGGCCGTTTGTATCATCTTATGTTTCATACTTGTCATGAAGGCGTATAATCAACCTTGTACCTACGCTGAATTTCACGAGCTTTTTTCTCTTGGTACTTCCAATCAAAAAGGGGAGGAGGGATTTTATTTTTGCATTACTAAAAAGAAACGCAAGTTTTTGAAGAATATTAGAACGCCAGGAACTAAAGGGTGGAAACATCGTTTTGTGTTTATTAAACCTCCAAAAGATGTAGTTTTCGACTTTCCAAAAGTGTGGCACCATGGTCGAGTTAAAATAGATGACACTCCGAGGTCGAACTTTGCGCCTGGATTTTTAGAGAAGCTGCCTTTGGTGACTTTTGAGCCAGATATATTGATTGAGGAATGCATCCTTAGCGCCGGTGGATTATCACCGGTGCTGTTTGATAAGGAAAAGAGAAACTTGGGTAGATATCTTATTTTACTTTTATGTTTCCACTGTTTGATGCAATCACACTCTTATCTTTGATTCGCTTCTTGTAGGAAGATTATTGATGGCGAGATTCGAGAGATTCAATCAGGCCATGCGTAAAAAAGATGACCGTACCAAGCATGACGCACGCCCTAGGGACGAGGATCATCGCTCGTACGAAAGAAGGGGTCCAAATGAGAGTCAAGGCCAGCATGGCATCTAGCGTCCCTTTAAGTGGTTCATCCATCGTTGGGGCCAGTAAGGCTTCTACCCAGAAAAGGCATGCGGGGAACGTTGAGAAGGAGGATCGCGCTCGCGGGAAAAGACCTATGGTTCATGATGTTGACAACCAGGTTCTCTCACCGCCGCCACCTAAAGAATCTTGCGGGTTTCGAAGCATCGAGCTTGGGAAAACCTCGCTCACTTTGTTCGATAGTGTGCTCACTGATTCTGCTGCCATGGCTTCAACGATTAAGGCATGGCCATCCTTGAATCGTGATATGGTCATCCGCAAGTGGAAAGTGGCAGATATTTGTCGTGAGGTAGCTTTGCACGATACAGCGGTAATGTTTCTTTTCCAATACTCATTTATATATCTGTTTATATAAATAAATAGTATTTTTGTATTTAAATCTCAAGACGTTTTTCTTGAAATGTAGGCGACAACGCTGAAGGAATGTCTGATGATGCTTGCTTGGGATGCCGAGGCGACCAAATTCGCGGTTGATGAGCGGCTGTCCTATGTGAAACGAGGAAATCATGAGCTTGATGCTAGCCGTGAGGATCTCAAAAGACAATTGAAGGAGGCGTCGTCTGAGGTGCATGCCGTGAGACAATCTTGGGACTCCACAAAGCAAGAACTTGAGGTGGAGAAAAATAAGGTTGCTCATCTTGCTAATGAGCTGGTGAAGGTCAAGAAAGATTTGCAAAAAGCAAAATCAGACTCGAATTATTACCTGGCCGAGAGTAAGGAGTTTGAGTCGGCACTATCTGAGCTGAAAATCCAATCTGATAAAACAACCTCTGATTTGAAACTTGAGATTGACGCACTCATCAAAGACTTGGGAGTCTGCTCAAAGCAGCTGAAGAGAAGTCCAAGGAAGTGAGTACCGATCTGAAACTGAGCATTGCGAGGGAGTTTATGAGGTCGCATACTTTCGCTGAAGGCATCTATTTGAGACGCGGAAACATTGTGTTTGAGGCATTTGACCTGGCGTTGGAGCAGCTGAAAACCTTGAAGATACTTGCAGAAGACTTTGATAAAAGCCTTGTGAGTGTGTGGAAGAAGGCTGATCTAACTTCCCAAGATGAGCCTGCCCCTTTGCCTTCTTTGGACGAGGATGTTTTTGAGCCGCTCATTAGGGAGAAAGACCTCTGGATTGACAAGAAGGAAGATGTCGCAACTACTTTTGATGAAGATCATGCCACTATGACTTTTATCTCACAGCAAATGGAAGAGCTGGAGCATGTTCCACTCTCGCCACTACATGCTGATGTTACCAGACTAATGGCTCAGCTTGCGACCACCAGCGGTTTTGTTAACAAAGATATGGTGGAGACTGGACTGATTGATCCTAATTTTGGTGTGGCTGAGATGATGACAGATGATGGTGTTGCAGCTAAAAATCCCAAGGATGTCACTGCTGGTTGAGGAGTTCCGTTTCAAATTCGCGTTACAACTTATTGAAGACTTTTCTTGCTTTTCTTGTTCTTTGTTTTCAGTCTATTGATTTCCCTAAATTTTTGAATTGCATCGTACCTTTGTTTTGCTGAATAATATGAAATTGCCGATTTGGCATCTTTAATAAATGATTTTAGTATTCATCTTCTTGTCTTTTGTAATCTGTTGTCGCCAAGACTTGTATCCTCATGCATGGAAGTGTTGATCCATTAGTTGGCTCTCTCAATCATTTGTCGGAATTTCATCCTATTGTTTTGACAATTTCATGGTACTGTCTTTTGAATGGTATTGATTTTGATTGCTGCTCCTTTGCTTAAAATTTGTGTAATGATAGAGACTCGCTGTCTCTCTTCCCTTGCGCACTTGTGTAGATGTATTCATGTAGGTGTAATGATAGAATCTTGGTGTATCTCTTCGAGAATCTGGAGCAATATGATGTGAAGCTCATGCTCAACGATGAAAGCAGTCTGCGCATTCTTATGGAAACCGGCTGTAAATCCATGAAGAAAATTTTCAAATTACCTATGGCTTACTTCATTAGAAAGAAGACTCACAGGGCTTTCTATCCATGTGTGGCACTTATTCTGAATCCTTCTCAATTGGAGCAGTTCTTCAAAGGAGTGCCAAAGAACTAGCACATGACAGATTGCAAAGCACTTTGCGCGATCCCACGAAAATAGCCATAATTCACTCCACAAATTTTCAAATGACCTATGACTTATTTAATTAGAAAGAAGACTCATGAGGCTTTCTATCCATGTATGGCATTTATTTTTAGTCTTCCTCAATTGGAGCAGTTTTTCTAAGGAGTGCCGAAGAACTAGCATTTGACAGATTTCAAAGCACTTTGCGCAGTCCCACGGAAATAGCCATAACTCGCTCCACAAATTTTCAAATGACCTATGGCTTATTTCATTAGAAAGAAGACTCATGAGGCTTTCTATTCATGTATGGAATTTATTTTTAATCTTCCTCAATTGGAGCAGTTTTTCTAAGGAGTGCCGAAGAACTAGCATTTGACAGATTTCAAAGCACTTTGCGCAGTCCCACGGAAATAGCCATAACTCGCTCCACAAATTTTCAAATGACCTATGACTTATTTCATTAGAAAGAAGACTCATGAGGCTTTCTATCCGTGTATGGCATTTATTTTTAGTCTTCTACAATTGGAGCAGTTTTTCTAAAGAATCTGAGCCTTCTTCTGGCTGCATTCTGAAACTTGAAGTTGAGACTACCACCTTCTTGAAGCCTTTTTTCCATGATTCTCTCTTATATTTCGTGGTCATATAAAGGCGTCGGACCGTGCTGGTAGGACAATATTCCGAGATGTGACGAGTCTTTGAATTACAGAAGTAGATTGCTTGCTCGTCCTTGTCTCCAAATGTCTTCATTTTATTTTTATCAATCAGGCTTACGCGACGGTCTACTTTATGTGGTATCTGACCAATAAGCTCTCTAACTTGTTCGGTTCGGCAGGGCTTATGTTATGTGCCTACTTTATGGGATTCTCACCCAATAGGCTCTTCACCTAGTTTGGCTCGGTAGGGCTTACGTTATATGCCTACTTTATGGGATTCTCACCCAATAGGCTCTTCACCTAGTTTACATGTGACTTATTAACTTTTTGCTATTGCTGTGGTATTGTACAATCTCCATTGTTTGTCTGATTGAGCCATCAAACGATATGAAGTAGTACTTCAATCAGTGATTTGCGGAGATCTGCACAGAAAAAGTAAAGTGACGGGCCGGAAAGATTTTTTATTTATTTTAAGACTGCACTTGCGGCCACGACAAGCTGCCTACGTATCCCTTACAATTGGGAATCAAGTCGCCGTAGTTCATTAGAGTTTTAATTACACCGAGTCCCACAAGTCGGGACCTCGCTCATTTGCAAAAATTAAAGCTACTTATAAACTACGACCATGTGTATAATCAGATGCTTTTATTAATCCAATAATTATGTCTCTTGCAGATTGTCTATTGCTGGATCCTCATGTGTAGTATCGGCGCAGGTTCTGAATATTCCAAGGCCTTTTCAAAGCCTTCCCGGCCATAGAAGTCAAATAGTAATATCCCTTTGCACTTGCTCGGATTACTTTGAACGGACCTTCCCATGTTGGTTGTAACTTGCCAACGTGCCTACGTGCTTCCACCTTTCGCAAAACCAAGTCGCCCACTTGGAAATTTCTAAAGCGAACCTTGCGGTCGTAAGCTTTAGCCATCACTATCTTGTTTGCTAATGAGCATTGGTACGCTTCTTCTCTGACTGCTCCAATCATGTCCAGGTCCTCTCTTCTCAGTCTTGCTGCTTTTTCATGATTGTACGTTTCCATTCTATGTGTTATCATGCCGGCTTCAATCGGTACCACTGCCTCCGAACCGTAGACCAACAAGAAAGGAGTCTCTCCCGTTGCTCGCTTTGAGGTTGTCCTATACGCCCACAAGATGCTCGGTAATACTTATGACCATGCTCCCCCAATATGTGTCAGACGCTTCTGCAGATAATCGTTTAGCGTTTTGTTCGTTGACTCCACTTGCCCATTAGCTTGTGGATTCGAGACGGCGGTGAAATGTTGCTTGATTCTTAGCTCCTCGCACCAAGAAGTAATCTCTGAACCCGTGAATTGATTCCCATTGTCCGATACTATCACTCTAGGAAGACCAAATCGGCAAATGATGTTGCGCCAAATGAATTCTATCATGTTTTTCTCTGTAATGGTTGCCAAAGCCTCAGCCTCAGCCCATTTAGAGAAATACTCAACCGCTACCACCATAAATCGCTTCCCGTTCTTCGCAGCAGGGAGAGGTCCAACAATATCAATTCCCCATTGATCAAACGGGCAAGTCGCCTCCAATGGGTGCAAAAGTTGGGCTGGTACATGAGTAGAATGTGCATGTAATTGACAACTCTTACACTTCTTCACAAATTCGGTCGCATCCTTGAACAAGGTAGGCCAATAGTATCCTTGCCTCATGATCTTCTGGCCGAGGGATCTCCCGCCAGCATGATTGCCACAACATCCTCCATGTACTTCGTCCATCACATATTCAGCTTGCCTAGGGGTCAAACACTTCAACAATGGTCCCTCAAACGACCTCTTGTATAATTCTCCATTGAAAATAACAAAGCGGGCTGAGCTGTACCTCAATCTTCTTATCGCCAATGGGTCACTTGGCATGACTCCATCTTTCAGATATCGGATAATATCATCCTTCCAACTTGGTTCTTCTGTTACCGGCAAAATGAATTCCATCGCAACAGCCTTATCCATATTGCGGGTCTTACCAATGGCTGGTTTGTCGGCTGCCAGAAGCACCACTCTCCGCTCTATGTAAACATCAGTAGAGCTAGCAAATCTTGATAAGGCATCCGCCTTGATGTTTTCAGACCTCGGTATTTGGCTAAGGGTGAGCAAAATGAAAGACTCTACTTCTTCTTTCAGTTTAGCCAGGTACTTTATCATAGTCTCCTCCTTGGCTTCATACGTGCCAATGAATTGATTCGCCACCAGCTGGGAATCCGTGAACACTGCCAGATGGGTAATCCCTAGAGATTTGCACATTCCAATTCCAACCAGTATCGCCTCATATTCAGCTTCGTTGTTGGTCACCGCAAAGTTGAGGCTGACTGCATACTCATATTCCCTTCCTTCGGGGGACCGTATATAAATCCCTAGTCCTCCTTTTGAAGTAGTTGCGGATCCATCTACGTGAAGCGTCCATGGAATAGTGGACAATTCTCCCTCTATGTTCAACACTTGATCTTGCACGGTTACTTCTTCTCTTCCAAATGCTTCAGCGACGAAGTCAGCCAAGACTTGCGCTTTGATCGCCACCCTCGGTTTGTACTCAATGCCATACTCACTAAGTTCGATGGCCCACTTGATCAATCTTCCTGATGTTTCTGGTTTTGTCAGCACTTGCTTTAATGGCTTATCCGTTAAAACAACAATTGGATGCGCTTGAAAGTATGGTCTCAGCTTCCTTGCCATATGCACTACGGCAAGAGCAAATCTTTCAATCTCAATATAGTTCAACTCAGCTCCATGTAGCACTTTGCTAATGTAATACACAGGTGGATGATGGTTCCCCTCTGCGCGTACCAAGACAGAACTAATAGCATTGGGAGAAACTGCCAGATAAAGGTATAAAGTCTCTCCTTCGGTTGGCTTCGCCAGAAGAGGTGGCGTTGCCAAATAACGCTTGAGTTGTTGAAAAGCGTTTTCACATTCTTCGGTCCACTCAAAATTTCTGTTCTTTCTCAAAATTTTGAAAAAAGATAGGCTTCTTTCGGCTGATACAGAGATAAATCGCTTTTCAACAAGACCCCTTAGGCACCAAGACAATATTGCTTAGCCATTCAGAGTATCGCACCTCGTAGATGTGCCTCGCTACAAGTTTTTTGCCCACCTCCTTCTCAGCAGCCAAATTCTTTTCCTTACTGAAATTTCTCTTCTTCTGGCGGATAGGTTTTGCCTCGGGGTCAACATTCAGCCTGTGCACTACTATTCTAGGGTCTATTCCCTTCAAGTCTTCATCTGTCCATGCGAAAATGTCAAAATTCTCGCATAAGCAAGCGATCATTTTCTCTTCAATCTCCTTCGGCATGCGCGTGCTAATGCGGGTCACCTTGCTCGGATCATCTCTTACAAGTGATATTTCTCGAAATTCCCCTAAGGGTTCCACCTTGTTATTTTGCGCCAGCTGTGCCTTGTACTTCTTCAATCTCTTGTTCTCCTCTTCCTCCGGAATCAAGGTCTCAACACCTTCTTGCATCTCAATCTCCCTAAGGACCTTAGGCTTCTTGGCATTCTTCTGCGCCTCAATAATGTTTACCATCGCCCTATCTTGACAGATAGTGTTAAGCATACTCACTTCCTCTTTCCTACTCGGTCTTAGAGAGGCTACATATGACTTCCAAGCTTCCTTGTGATCACCTATCACTTCACCAATTCCTCCAGGAGTGGGGAACTTCATCTTTTGGTGGTAGGTAGATACTACAGCTCTGAACTCGTTCAATCCAGGTCTCCCAATAATAACGTTGTAGGTGAACGGTGTATCAACTACTAGATATTGTAGATTCCGAGTACGCCTGGTTGGATGGTCTCCAAAAGATGTTTGAAAAGTCACCACCCCAATTGGCATCACAATTGCTCCTCCGAACCCATATAAAGGCTTTGACACTTTCCGCATGAAATTTTCACCTAAAGCCATTCTTTCTAATGTCTTATAAAAGATGATGTTCGCTGAACTTCCGTTATCAACTAAGACCTTATGCATCGTATAGTTTGCAATGTCAACACTTACCACTAGAGGGCAATTTAACTGTCGTGCCTCAGCTACTTGAGGGTCCAACTGTTTGCGATCCGTTTCATCAAAAGTGATAGACTCATCCAATTCTTCCACCATGGCGATCAAGGACGCGTCTCTTTGGAATACACTACTACTCAGTTTCCTCATGATTTTATCCCTCGCATGGTTGGAGTCGGCACCCCTTGGTCCTCCAGAAATCATATTAATCACTCCCCTCACTAGGAGATTTTCTTCTTCCTCACGTCTTGTAGGCACCTCAATCCTCCCCTGCTCCTCAACACGAGTAACATCATCTGTTCTTCCTCGCTTAGCCGATGGACTATCTCTTCTTTGATCTCGCACGTACTCAGCCAAATGTCCCTCTTTAATCAACCGTTCAATTTCTGCAAAAAAGGCTCTACATTGCGATGTATCATGCCCATTTTGCTGGTGGTAGCGGCAATAGTCCTTGGATTTCCGCGTATCTTCAGTATCTCTAAATTGTTGTGGTTTTCTCATTAATCCTCGTTGATTGGCTACGGCATACACCTCCATTATATTTCTGTTCAGTGGGGTGTAATTCACAGGAGATCTGCTCGCCTTCTGTCACTTCTGTCTCTATCTCGACTGTTTCGCCATGGCCTATCATTTTTGCGAGTATCATTTACCTTCTGTTTTCTCCGGTCGCGGTATTCGCCCTTGCTAATCAGATTCAACTCCTCCACTTCCATCTCTTGGCGCAACCTTTGCATAATTAGTTCAACAGTAGGGGGAGGACAACGCACAAGATCATTCGCCAACTCTCTGTTCCTCAATGTCTTGAACAAGATTCCTCGGATAGTTTTGGGTGATGGAGTTTGCACCTTCAACATCTCAACATTAAATTTCTTTGTATACTCGCGCAACGTCTCCCTCTCCCCTTGCTTCAATTGGCATAGATAGTCTGGGTCCAACGGGTCCACTGAGAGAGTAGCAAACTTAGAGCGAAACATATCACGTAGTTGTTCGTAGCTATAGATGGTTCCAGGTGATATGCGTGCAAACCATTCCTGCGCCACACCGACCAATGTTATGGCAAAAAGTCGTGCTTGAACTCTAGTATCATAGCCTCCCAGGCTTAGAATGCCATCTAGTACATGTAGGTGTGATGCCGGACCAGTGGTGCCATTGTAGTTGGGCATCTTTGGGATATCTTGGCCTCTTCCCAAGACAACCCTTCGTAACTCCTCACAGAAAGGTGAAGGCTCGGTAATCCTACCATCATTCTGATTATAACCCATCGATCTTCTTCTATCTTCTACATACCCTGTTGGAGTCGTCTCATGATGGTTGTGGTGATGCTCTCTTCTAGTAGGACTAGGATATCTTCTATCATACCTCTCAGTTCTTTCGATATGTCTTTCTCTTCGAGCTCTATCATACAAGTTAACCTCATCCTTTATATCAACACGCCTTCCGCGTGGTTCAGGGGTTCTTCGTTCATCATTTAGCCTTACATGCTGAGACGCCCCACGCTCGTGAGACGATCGTTGATGGGTCACCCTAGGTGATCACGAGATTGTTGCTTCTGGCCTAGGTGAACGCCTTTGAGTTCGTCCCACTGCATGAGCACCGCGTGAACGAGAATTTTGTGCAAGCTGCTTTGTCCTTGCTCGAGTCTCAAGTCGAGTAGCTGGTGCCAGTGGGACGAAAGGTATCGCTCCTCCAAGTGTTGCTTGTAATGCTTGAATCAATTGCGCCACGTAGTGTGGCGGCAATGGGTTAATAGCCGTGCCTATGGTCTGTTGTCCTGCTACCTGGGCAGCTGCCCCAAGGCCTTGCTCTGAAACAGATGTTTCGCCCCTATGCTGACTTGGGACATTATTAGCCACCCCTTCGGCCCGTGCCGAAGGTTCTTGTTGTTGGTTGAGGGTTGTTGCATTAGCCCTTTCGGATGCTATGGTTCTAGTCATGTTTGAAAAATATGGGTGTTCCCTTCACAGTGCACTTAGCGGTTTCCCACAGACGGCGCCACTGAAGCGGGGTAATTTTGTCCTGCTGACTAAGCACTCCACCTCAGACTAACTCAAGCTCCGTGCTGGTGCTGAGTTAGCTTTTGAGTTCGAGAAACCTGCACTGAGAAACACGAAAAGGTGAACTAGTCGGAGGCCCCGGCGAAGGCACTCCGACGCTCAAGTCATCAAGAAACTAGACTTCCGAAATCTAGAGAGAGAAAGCTCTGACTTAGAGAGAGAAAGCAAAAATGAGAATTGTGTTTCATTTACCTTCAAGAGAGGGGGTATTTATAGATACCTCACGGGCCTGAGGTGGGCCTAATGGGCTCGGCCCATCTTAGAGGCCTAGTCCAAGTTCTAGTATGCAACCGTGCTACCTTGTTAGCACTCAACCGTGTTACCTTGCTGGCATGCAACCACGTTACCTTGCAAGTATGCAACTATGTTAACCTGCTAATCTGCAACCACACAACTTTGTTAGTTCGGACGCTACTACGTAACGTAAAATTCGAGCCTTCGGTTTATAATGTGGTGCGTTGGCGACTTGCGAGCTTGACACATGTTATATACGAAAATATGGTACAACAACAGTTCTTTGACTGAATCTGTTTATCATGTATTATTGTGTTGTCATGGCTTTCACCCTATAAGTAGAATCTTAGGCTTAAATATTTCTTAAATCTATCTTTTACTAACTGGATTTTAACCTTACTTGATTGTAGATCCCCGGATCTTATTGAAGAGTATTGTATCATAATTTGTATTACTCGCGTGTAAAGCCATGTCATCGTGCGGGCTTCGATAAACGACAAGCCACAACAACCTCAGTTGGTGGTTGTGTGTCTTAACCATAAAAGCAAGAGGCAAATGAAAGCACGACTTGTAATATTCACTACTCCACATGTAGATCAAATCAGACTATGAGCCATAAGTCGTTAGAAAGATATGCATATGTAGTTTCTAACGAAAAAAATGGATCACAATTCCAATGAGTATTGAAAAAGTTATGATCAAATTAGTGAAATCGCGCCTAATTGGAAAAGAGGAGCCCAAGTCCAATCGTATAATGGAACAAGAGAGGCTCAAGCCCACCAAAAGAGGTCAACTAGCACCTATAAATACCCCCCAAACCTTTCACATTTGGAGAGGGCCTCCCACAACCTTCAACTCAAATTCCCAACTCGAACTCGACTTATAATAGTTAAATTCGAGTTATCATGGCTTATATGCCTGAAAATTCCTTTGAGTCTAGTTTTCCTATCAAGAAGTGGTATGTCAATCCGATCTTGGACAAGAGAGTAATTGACAAAATCGTGAAGTCGCACAATGGTGATCTTCAACTCGAATTTGACTTATAATAGTTGAATTTGAGCTATTATGGCTTATATGCCTGCAATGCTCTTTGAGTCTCGTTTCCATATCAAGAAGCGATTTGTCAATCCGACCTCCGACGAGAAAGGTATGGGCAAAACTGTAAAGTTGCACAATACTGATCTTAATTCGGATTCGACTTATAATAGTTGAATTCAAGTTATCATGGATTATATGCCTGGAAAGCTCTTTGAGTCTAGTTTCCATATCAAGTAGCAGTTTATCAATATGACCTTTGAGAAAGGAGTTATGAGCCAAATCATAAAGTCGCGCATTACTTATTTTTTTTGGTCGAACAAACAAAATAGATTAATGGGAGTACAAGGGGTACTCCAATCCCATCAAATACACAGAACAAGATGTAATCCCCTACAAATCCAATGTCTTTTCAGACAGACAAACATCTGGGGCATTATACCAGTCCAAAAAAGAATAAGAAAAGTGTGGAAATTTTGCCTTTATCCACTGCCAAGTCTTAATTTTAATTTTTTCCACCACCTTATTTGCGTCGTCGAAGCCTCCGTTGAAAAGAAAATTGTTCCTCATGCTCCACCTTATGTGGAAAGTCGCGCATTACTGAAGCATCAACAACAAATATTGAGCCATCAACTAACATTCGATGGACAATGGTTCGCCCTCTAAGGGTCGACCTTCACCTCAGACTACGTTCGACTTACACTAAAACAATGAACTACGTTCGACTTAATTCTCTACCACTACAAGATACCGCCAGGCGGTCGCCGACGACTTTGCGACCGCCTAGCTGTCGCGGGTGTCATAGTTTCCCGCCTACGGTGGCATCCGCGACCGCCCAACAATCGCGAAGCCTACATCCAAAACCGCTGGGTGGATAAATACCCAACATCCTCTCATAATTCACACATCTCTCTTCTCTTCCCCCTTGTGCGGCCACCCCTCCCTTCCGCTATCGCCGAGAATTTCGACTTTGGGTAATTGTAAGTTTTTCTGCTTTTTTCTCGATTAATGTGTTATATTTAATGTTTTAATAATATTTTATATGTTAAATCGTTAGTTTAGCTTACTTAATGTTAAATTGTTAGATTAAAAGCATGTTAAATTGTTAGTTTAGTTCGAGACCAGATCCATTTGCTCCTAGTTCTTCTATTACACTACAAGATTTTTCGCCCTTTCCCGACCGGAAAATCCCGACCGGAATTCGGTCGGGAGAATTCCCGACTGCAATGCGGTCGGAAAAACTTTTCCCGACCGCATTGCGGTCGGTACGTTCTAAAAAACCATTTCCGACCGCATTGCGGTCGGGAAATATTAATCCCGACTGCAACGCGGTCGGGATTACTATTCCCGACCACAATGCGGTTGGGACAACTCTGGGCGGGAAATTTCCCGCCCAGAGTGTCGCCCTAATCTCGGCCCAGCTGGGCCGAGACTTCCCGACCGCAATGCGGTCGGGAATACCCTTATTCCCGACCGCACGGCGGTCGGGAAAGAGGGAGGTATTTCTATAAATACCTCCCTCCATCTCTTCATTCTCACACCCTCAATTTCTCTCTCCCTCCTCTTTTTTCCGACCGCCAGGAGCCCTTTGGCGACCGCAGTTCCGTCGGCGCTGCAAAATCGGTAATTTTTTTCGCTTTTTCTTGTTTTTTAGGTTATATTTAATGTTTTAATATATATTTTTTATGTTTAATTGTTAGATATTGTAGAAATTGTTAGGATTTAATTAAGAAATGCTTTTAGGAATTGTTAGGCTTTGGAAAAATATTAGATTTTTATGCCTTTAGGAATTGTTAGGCTTTGGAAAATATTAGATTTTTATGCCTTTAGGAATCGTTAGGCTTTAGGAAATAGTATAGTTTTAATTAGGAAATGTCTTTTGGAATTGTTAGGCTTTGGGAAATGTTAGACTTTTATGCTTTTAGGAATTGTTAGATTTTAGGAAATGTTATAGTTGTATGATTTTAGTAATTATTTATGCCTTTAGGGAATGTTATAATTTTATGATTTTAGTAATTATTTATACCTTTAGGAATTGTTAGGCTTTACGAATGTTACAGTTTAGGAATTATTTATGACTTTAGGAAAACTATATATGATTTTTATATGTGTTAATTTATTTATTTGGACGTTAATTATGGAGTTATTTATGTTAGATTTAATGTTTTAATATTAATTATTAATGTTATATTTAATGTTTTAATATGAATTATTAGATATTGTAGAAATTGTTAGGATTTAATTTGTAAATTCCTTTAGAAATTATTGGGCTTTGTGAAA
The DNA here is from genome assembly GCA_948329865.1 of Linaria vulgaris. Lineage (NCBI taxonomy): Eukaryota > Viridiplantae > Streptophyta > Magnoliopsida > Lamiales > Plantaginaceae > Linaria > Linaria vulgaris. The sequence goes on along the minus strand of OX415250.1, from coordinate 17,415,543 downwards.
TATTTATACCTTTAGGAATAACTTAGTATTGATTAAACTTAGGTCATCTCTACAATTAGAAAAATTCTAACTTAGATGCTTTTACTTAGTTCGTAGCACTCCTCCTCGACGACATGTCGTCCCATGATAGCGATCGTGGCCAGCCCTCGAAGAGAGGGCGTAGTGGTCCATCGAGCACTCCATCGAGTACTCCACCTACGACTGGTCCACCGAGGTTAGGTCCTCGTCTACGGATCATTCATTCTGGCGGTGCACCACCCGCTCCTGTCGTTGCACCTGATCTCGATCTTGGCGAGTCCCCTACTTCTTCACATCCACATAGGCGTATCGGATCGAGCGGCGGTACTCCACCAGATCTAGTAGTACCATTTCGACTTGATGATGATCACGTAGCATCGACACCATCGTCATCATCTAGGCCATCGTCTTCATCTAGGCCATCGTCTTCATCGAGGCCACCGTCATCATCGAGACCTACGGCACCTACGCCACGTTCTACAGAGTCTACACCGGCTGGTCCTAGTACTTCTTCCCCTGCAGACGTTGCCGGTGCAGGACCATCTTCAGCGACGCAGCAGAGACCGGGCCGAGGTGTATCGAGAGGGCCGCAGGTTCCGGCTGACCGTAGTGCCCGTCGTAGGATCGAGCTGGATGAGCACGGCGTATTTATGGATGGGAGAAAGATATCGACGGCGATTACCTCGATCATTAGGGAGTTTATGAAGACGTGTGTTCCTTCATACACTGCGGTCGATCCGATAGTCCAGGGACAGATGTGGGCTAAGTTTAAGGTGAGATTTAGAAAGTTTACTAAATATATATATATATATATATATAGTAAGATTTTTTTAACGAAACCTTAATTAAAAACCTTATTTAATTGTAGAGCATATACTACATTCCTCCGGATGACATGCTTCGTGCACATTCCGCATACGATGGGAAGGTTAAGAAGTGCTACAAGGAAATCGTGCACAATGCAAAGAAGAACTATTACGACAGGCTCGATGATCCGATGTGGGCGTCGCGTCCGAAGAACAGTTGGATGAGCGACAAGTTAGAAAAAATGTGGGTGACGCATTGGGAGTCGGAGGGCCATGCGAAGAAATCCGTGGCAGGCCATAAGAACAGGCGATCTGGAGAGGCACCAGACCCTGATCGTCCTGCACGAGCTACTCATGCTAGTGGGTCCCAGAGCTACACAGCTATTCGACGTACGATGGTATGTCTTATTAAATTGAGTTTCTATAAAAATAATATAATTGTCTTAAATTTAAATATCTATAATAACAAATGCATATCAATATGCAGGCTGCTTCTAGACCTCCAGGGGCCCCTCCACCTCGGCACGATGAGGCATATCGTTATCAGCACACACATGTGCCGAGTGGTCTGCCAGAGGGAGCTCCACGTCGCCGTGTTTGGGTTCACCCCAAGTATAGGGCTATCTATGTAAGTATTTAACTTATATAGCATTCTTTGATTACTGTATTAATATATGTCTTCCTTAATTACGTACTAACAATTATGACAAAATTAACAGGAGGAGTACATGCGCCTTATGACCGAGAGGTACGAGGAAAATCGTTCTACGTGGCCACCACTAGATCAGGAGCAGTGGAGGCAGGCGATAGGAGGCTTGAAGAAGGGGAAGGCTGCGGGTCTCTCTTCGGATGCACGTCACGATGGGTTTGGTTTCTCGACGAAGAGGCATCGAGACACGACACATGATTATGCGAGGGTGTTGGAGAGGGAGAACCATCGTATTAGGACTGTTACTGATGCGAGGATTGACGAGATTGCTACTCAGGTAGATTTCTTGACCCAGCACATCACCCAGACTACAGGTACTCCTCCATCTCGACCCATGCCTACAGGGGGACTCATGCGTGATGCTCGCCGAGCCGACCAGCGTTCCTCGCCACCTACTCTTGATCCTTTTGCATATGGTGCTCCAGATTGCACGCTGTATGATGATGAGTACGAGGATGTCCCCGATGAGGACCCCGAGGATGACACTCTCGGTGGTGATGCAGCCGATCTTGCCGGTGATGGTGATGATGGTGCTGGACCCGCCACAGCTCCTGATACATTTGGATTTCATGACGAGGACTATGAGTAGTAGTAGTAGTTTAATTTATTTTAGGGATATTTTAGTATTGAATATTGTGTTAGTTGTTTGTATTTATGTAATTTGTTTGATGCTCGGACCGATTATGTAATGTTAAACTAGTTTTGTATTTATTCTGTCATTATGTTGTGTATTATTTGTTCGTTTAATCTAAGTATTGAATATTGTGTTAGTTGTTTGTTTATTGGTAATCATGCCTATAATATGAAATTAAACAACGTGAATCAAATTTTTTTATAAAATAAAATTCGACCTACTAAACCAGTCTCGATGCTAGTCATACATACTATCCTCAGATTCTGAGTCACTCATTATCTCTTCCTCTTCCTCTTCCTCATTGCCCTCGTCTTCCTCTTCCTCATTGCCCTCGTCTTCCTCGTAGCCCTCCTCTACCTCGTTGCCCTCTGTTGCTGCCTCCTCGACAACCACATCAAATCCCTCGTTGGCCAATTGGATATTCATATTGAATGAGGAAAGGTCCACGCATAAGTTAAACCCTTCAGACGCATTCTCTTGTAACACTTGGTTTGGCATCCCTGGGTCGACATCTTTTGATCCTGCAACTGATGACATATCGATTATGTGTCTGGCAGGAATAGTGGATACGGCCAACCATCCTCTCTGTCCTGGTCGCCCTGTCGTCTTTTTTGGATAGGGCACATAGTACGCCTGTTTTGCTTGGTTAGCGAATACAAACGGCTCATTGGTCTTGAGGGCACGCCTCGGGTTGATGTCAACCAACTTGTACGTTGAATGCTCCTGCGTACCTGCGTTTATATCATACCAAACACATTTGAACAAGACAATGTATAGGGGCCGGATTCTGCCCCAATATTCCACCTGTATAATGTCTTTCAACGTTCCGTAAAAGTTGGTAGAAACCGACGATGACAATCAAACCACGAGGCTTTTCCTCCATGCTTTAGTGTAAAAGAATCTGTCTCACCCATGCAATAAGGGCACGCCAGCTTACCGTGCGTGCTCCACTGGGACAACATTCCGTAAGCAGGAAAATCGCTAATAGTCCACATTAGGGTCGCTCGCATTTGGAAGTTTTCCTTTCGTGAGCTGTCATATGTCCACAAACCATTACTCCACAAATCATTCAACTCATCAATCAACGGTCTTAGCAAAAGATCCAAGTTCTTTCCAGGACTCTTTGGACCGGGTATAATAAGGCTCAGAAAAATGAACTCCGGTCGCATGCATAAATCTGGCGGAAGGTTATAAGGGGTAACAAACACGGGCCAACATGAGTAGTTCTTCCCAGATGCCCCAAATGGTGTGAACCCATCAGTACATAGGCCGAGTCGAACGTTTCTAGGCTCTGATGCGAAGTCCGGATACGTACGATCAAAATGTCTCCACGCCTCGCCTGCAGCTGGGTGAATCATTCTATCTGTTGACTCTCGACACTTCAAATGCCAAGTCATATGTCTCGAAGTGCCTACAGTATAAAACAACCTCTGTAATCGAGGGCCTAGGGGGAAGTACCACAATTTCTTCCTTGCGATCCTGGACTTTCTACCAGCCTCATACCTATCTTCCGTGCATATCGGACACGATGTGAGATCCTTGTTGGCATTATTGCCGTAGTACAAGAAACAAAAATTCCAACATACGTCGATCTTTTCGTACCCTAAACCCAAACCCACGAGCATCTTATTCATGGCTGGAACCGTATTCGGTAGCATTTCCTCAATCTCTGGGTCCATAATATCTTTAGACAAACTTAAGTACTTTTCGCAAGCGACATTAACTACTTTGTGCATCGTCTTGGTAGTTAAGAACTCAGCAAACCACTTGAGCACAGTCTTCGACTTCTTACTGTTCATTTTTATGTCTCCCATCTGCATCAATTTGTAGAACTCCTTTGCCTCGGGACTTGGATCTTCGTTGCGCACCTCTCCCTCAACAAATCGACCCCCATATGCATCCACAACCAATTCTCTAAACGAAGTATCGGCATGAACCGGACTATCAACGTGAATACTAGTAGACGGTGATTCATGTACATATGATGTAGCTGCCTCGCTCTCCATCTCTCCATGCAACACCCATATCCAATATTGATACACAAACCCCCACTTATGAAGATGATCACGTACTACGTTTCGATCCAAAAACTTTAAATTATTGCATCTCTGGCACGGGCACCTAATACGATTTCTTAGATCTACGTAATCTGTCTGTTGTGATGCGTATTGTATGAATTCACGAACCCCAACCACGTAATGTTGATTCAAATAACCAGTGTTACTATCTATCCTATCGTACATCCAAGCTCTATCGGGACGATAATCCATTTCTAATCTAAGAAAATTAAAAACAAATTAAATTGTTACAATTAATTTCACCAATCAATATATTTATCATTTATAGAAAAATTTTAAAACTCGAGTACGACGAGGCCAAGGAAATTAATACTTACTTGTTGTAGCGTAGAAAATACTTAGATCAAGTATTCTTTGCAAACACACGCCCCTCGCTGCATTAACCGCAATATCTAAAACAAAGAAACATTAAAAAAAAGTTAATAAAAACGATCTTCATTGACAAAAACTAACTAAAACAGTTATAACAAGATGAAATCGTGTATACCTTAACAAGGGATGAATGTTGGGATGAATGTTGGAATAGGGAGGGGTATTTATAGGGGGGCTGACAGTTATTCCCGACCGGGTTGCGGTCGGGAATAACAACGGTTATTATTATTCCCGACCGCAACGCGGTCGGGAATAATAATTACCGTTGTTATTCCCGACCGCAACCCGGTCGGGAATATTAGGGTTTAGGGTTTAGGGTTTAGACTTATTGGCGACCGACCCGCGGTCGGGAATAATATTCATATTCTTAATTTCACAATTTCGCTCTCAATTTTAGATAAATCGTTCATTTAATGATCAAGTAAAACAATATTAGTTATATATTACTAAAAATCTCAAAAAAACAATAAATTTAGTTGCCCGTTGATGAATCGTTTGAAGCGTCTATTCATATTGTCACTTATAAATAGATTAGTATATGTAGTTGCTAATAATGTAACTACTTACGATTATGTTAAACACATGTTAATATATATATATATATATCACAATTAGCCTCTCTATACTAACGTTCGTAACAAATTTTGAATGGCCAATTGTGAACTCCTATATACTACGTATGATTATTAAATGTAACACTCCAAACTAACTTAACCTATACTCCGATAAACTATACTAATTATTTAATAATTAAAAGTACATTAAACTAACTAACTAATAGTGCAATTCATGAATTTAATGAGATTCTATAGTTATACTTAACAAACACATCAAGATTTTCCAAAAGATTGAAAAAAGCTAAAATTTACTATTTTTCCCGACCGATATGCGGTAGGGAATAATATTCAACCACATTCCCGACCGCATTGCGGTCGCCATTGACCATTATTGCCGACCGCATGCCGGTCGGGAATAAAATTTACACTTATTCCCGACCGCAAGGCGGTCGGAAATAAGATTTAAAGTTATTCCCGACCGTATGGCGGTCGGGAATAATATTCATAGTAATTCCCGACCGGCATGCGGTCGGGAATAAGTTTAAATATTTTTCCCGACCGGCATGCGGTCGCTAGAGTTTTGAAAATTTGGCGGTTTTTTGAAATTTTTGAAAAAAATAAACATTCCCGACCGATAATCGGTCGGGAATAATCGAAAAACTTGGCGGGAAACCAAATTTGACGAAAATTCAAAAAATTTCAACTTTTTCTATAAATAGACTTCATTATTCTCCTCATTTTTTCATCTCCACACAATTTTTTCAAACAGTTTTTTCATTTTCAAACACTTCTTTCATTGTCAAACACTTTTTCAAAAGCTTCTTTCTTTCAACTTCAAAATTAAAATTTTTCACTTATTTATTCAAATTCTCAATAATCAAAAACTTATTTAATTTTTTTGTGTTTGAGACTAAGCAATGAATCAAAGATTTAATTGCTCATCTAAAACACAAAAATACTAAATAATGTTTTTAAAATCTTACAATATATTAAAAAAATAATATTCCGGTAATTTATTATCGGAATATTTTTTTTTTTGTTCTGATGATTATTAATCCCGACCGCGTCCCGGTCGGAATTACTTTGAATATTAGTCCCGACCGCGGGCCGGTCGGAATTACTTTGAATATTAGTGCCGACCGCTCGCCGGTCAGGATAAATATGAATATTAGTCCCGACCGGCCAGCGGTCGGGAATAATATTCAAAGTAATTCCGACCGGCCCGCGGTCGGGACTAATACCGACCGCCGTTTGGTCGGAAATTGGCGCAAAAAAGCCCGACTGCCATCCGGTCGGAAAATTGGAAAAAGTCCCGACCGCCTTCCGGTCGGGACAAAAATTCATATAATCCCGACCGCAAAGCGGTCGGGAATAATATTCAATCATTTCCCGACCGATATGCGGTCGGGAAATAGTCCGACCGTTTTGCGGTCGGAATAATCGGTCGGTAATTTCCTGACCATAATTCGGTCGGAAAATGCGGTCGGGAAAGGTCCGTGCCGACCGGAAGGCGGCCGGAAAATTTTTCCCGACCGAAGCAACACCGACCGCGATTTTCCGACCGCAATGCGGTCGGGAAAGGGTCTTTCCCGACCGCGGAGGGGTTATTCCCGACCGATTTTGCGGTCGGGAAAGACCCAATTTTTTTGTAGTGTTAGGCCTACCTATATCGTGGAGTACGACGACAACTCTCATGTTGAACTATATCGGGGATGACCTCCTATATGTATATCGAATGTAATATTTGATATAGTATAGATCATGTGAGAGTCACGTGTGCGGTCTCTGCATCCCAAGTTTTATAAATATCTGAGCTCCGCTAATTTAGGTAAACTTTAATTATTCACATTATGTGAAACTTTGACTACTTGCGTCGACGGGTTATAAAAGTTGGTTGTTTAACACTTTAACTACATCTTTTAAGCAAAAGGACCAATTGATGCTATTACCGTTGTAGCTAGCTTCGCAAATTCTATAATGAACTAGATCTTATTGAATTGGACTTCTGGTATCTAATCCGTTGTAAGGGTATAATTTTTCTTACCAAAATAAAAAGGAAGGGAATAATTTCTTTCTCATATTCGGACAGAAAAATCCCTTTTCACGGGGGAATGAAAAACTGGTTTCCATCTTGTATCCGGAACAAAAACTTTCGTTTGCAAAGAATAAGAACTTCACTGGCGAAAAGGAAATGTGGGAAACCGGTTTTTTGGTTATTGATGGCCAAAGAGAACGTAACATAATCAGTGCCACTGGAAGAAAATTGGTAGTTTTTATTTTTGTTTTTGTTGTAGTGTAGATGAACAACCTGTCTACGTGCTCTCTTTGGAGCTTTAAACCCGAGTCGAAGAGATCAAACAAATTTAAGGTCGTTGGTCTATGTAAAAGTTTTTTACGTAGCTAGAGCGAGCAACGTTGCGGCTCATACTGAGTCGCTTGGACTCTTAACTAGAATGGCATTATCCCTTTTTCAAACTTTTTATATTGGACTTTTGTAATGGAGGCTATCATCTACCTTAGTCAATGCCTAATTGCCTATGCATAGGATTGATTAATAGACATAGCAATTAAGTCATTAGTCATTATTTATTCTACAAAATAAAATTTTCAGTATTTAATCCAATCTCGGACAAGGACCGTCAGATGATATAAGTTTTCAGTATGAGGCTAGTACATAGAATAATTGAAGAAAGTTGACACGACCCTAATTTTGGCTCTAATTTTGGTTCCTAATTATCTTCAATGGTAATTCAACTATATGCTTGCAATCATGTAACTGAAAGTAAGGTAAGATGGTAAAACTGAATCGAGTTGTTTTTCATGTATATTAAGCTTTTTTTTGGGTCTTAATTTCAGGCAAGACTCCTCAACCATGCCCGCAATTATCTTATAACATATTGCAAACATTTATTGCTCCAAATAGGGGTGTACGCGAGTGGTATTTGTCGGTGTTAAAGAAATCTGCCCATGACTTAGCTGGTGATCAAATTTTACAACCATACATGCCTATTTCTTTTTTCTTACAAACCGTGCAATTACGGGTACTCGTGTGCGTGTGTGTGCGGATTGGCGGGCAGTTGCCGGATTGAGAAATCATAAAATTTTCATTTCAAACTATCAACTTTTAGCAAATTAGAACCAACAAAAAACATAAAAAAAGGGAAGAAGAAGAAAGAAAGAAACTTAGCCCCCCTCCCAACCCCCCCCCCCCCCCCCCCAAAAAAAAAAAATCATTCTCTGTAACTTAACTTTAAGCATGAAAGTAAACAGCAACAAAATTAAACAACTAAACCAATCCCTATTTAATCTTATTGTTACTGATCACTTTCGATTTATTACTTGATGTCTATATATATATTTACAACATTCAAAAATCAATAATACTCTCATATTTTTTCGTAATTCAACAAAATCCTCTCCTGTTCATTTTTGCAACAGGTTGTGTGCGAGAGATTTGTAAAGCACATGATAGCATAACTTCGTGTTGGCACATTTGTGTGAGTGAGATTTGTAATACTCTCATATGATTAGGGTATATATCCATATATATATATATATATTTATTTAACTATATATATTATATGTATAAAAGTATATATACATATATATACATATTTTTTACTTTATATATGGTGCGGGTGGGCGGGCGGTGTAACAATAGCACTATTTTTAAACTAGCAAACCGGACGGGTGCGGACGGATATTGCTTTCCTTTTGTCTCGTTTTGATTTATTCATAAAAAAACCGGACGAGTGCGGACGGTTACACTATTATTGTACACCCCTCCAAACCTCAAGCCATCTTCGTCGATGTTTAATGAAATTACTCACCAGAAATTGTTGGAAAAATGAACCGTAGAACTTGAGGTAGTAAATTAAATCAGTACAGTATGATTAAAGGAGTTTCTTTATGCATGATGTAAGTTTAACTTCTAACCGCAAATAACGCATCTACGAACATTTCTTATAATGTTATAGGAACATCATGGAATTGGTCAGTCAATGCATGTTTATCACTCCTAGTCTTTCTTTAAATTATATTGCCGACTAAGTTTCTCAAAAACCAGCTGCAGCACATAATTCGCCATTGTTAATTAGATTGACTTATTTATATCAAGGATCTAATAACCTAGCTTAGTTAGTTAATGTTCTGATCGTTGATTAAGTGCAATCACTCAATTAAGAAAACGACATATCAACGAATTTGGACCGAGTATCATGTTTGGGTGGATTTCTGAAAAGAGAAGTCGTTTTAAATTGATTTCTATATATATGCTGATTTCAGAGCTGTTAGCAAGAGTTTTTATAACTTGTTTATTCTAACTTTTATTTAAAATTAATTATTTCTGCCTTTTATTTAAAACAAAGGGTGTTTGATAAACTTTTCGAAAATAAAGCAACTTAAAGCAATTGACTATTAATTCACTGCTTTCCTTGAGTAAAAAGGTTTTTCCAAAGTTTAATTTTTTAAATGTTTCTATTATTTAACATGCGGAGACATACAAATTTTTGATTCATTAATTAGCGTGGGTTAGTGAACTTAAGAAGGATTAGAGAAATTTCAAAATAGCTATTTTGAAGTAAATCATCACGAAAAGGACGTCTAAGCCCTCAATGAATTTATAAGAGAAATAATATTTGGAGAGAATGAATATTTCATTAATCACCATAAGTACTTATAGTAAGTTACAAGGGTAATAAAGTACAAGACTAAATAATAAATACAAGTTATTTAATAATACAATAATAATACACAATCACCTAATACGTCCCCTCAAAATGGACGTTCTATCAGCAACGGAGATTTTGGAACGAAGAAGCTCAAAGCGAGTACGAGCAAGAGGCTTAGTGAGAACATCGGCTAATTGATCAAGCGCGTTAACATAGGAGACACTGAGAAGGCCTTTGGCAACAAGGTCACGACAAAGTGAAGATCAATCGAGATGTGTTTCATACGTGAGTGTTGCATCGGATGAAGCGATAAACGCATGGCTCCCATGTTGTCACAACGCACTGTAGGGGTAGAGCGAAGAGACAAGCCAATTTTCGAGAAAATACGTTGAAGCCACCGAACTTTAGTCACCGTGGAAGCAATAGCAAGGTATTCCGCCTCGGTTGAAGAACGAGACACCGCCTTCTATTTTTGAGAAGACCACGATATGGGATTGGAGCCCAACATAATAACATATGCAGAGGTCGATGTGCCTTGAAGAGCATCCCCCCCAATCCGAGTCCGAGTATGCAGTAAGAGAAAGATTAGTATCCCGCCGAAAGGTTGATGTCGTGCATAAGGGTACCCTTCAAGTAGCGAAGGACGTGTTTGAACGCCATCCAGTAGTAGAATCTAGCGCTGACATGCATTGGGCGAGGCGGTTGATCGAGAACGCTGTATCCGGCCGCGTGAGAGTAAAGTACTATAAACCACCAATAACTTGCCGATAAGTCGAGGTGTCAACGGGGTCAGCCTCGGTCAGAGCAAGCGGATTGCGAGCCATAGGGGTCGCAAGAAGCTTGGCTCCGTCCATCTTTTGACGAGCCAAGAGATCGAGGATATACTTGTGCTGCGAAAGAAAGAGGCCATCACTCGTGCGGTACACCTCAACCCACAAAAAGTAGCTAAGAGGTCCCAAATTCTTGACCGCAAAGTCAACATTGAGGCGGGTAACAAGGGCGGCCATCGTTGTGGAGCACGAGCCAGTGACCACGATATCGTCAACATAGACAAGCACATATACCCGAACCGCACCACGCATAAGGATGAACAGGAACGTGTCCGATTTGGACAGGGTAAACCCAAACTTGAGGAGACCGGCATTGAAAGTGAGGTACCTGTTTGAGACCATAGAGAGATTTGTGGAGAAGACAAACATGATCCGGCTTGGATTTGTCAACAAACTCGGGTGGTTGACTCATATAAACCGTTTCATAGAGAGGGAGCCATGTAAGAAGGCATTGCTGATGTCAAGTTTCTGCAGGGGCCAAGAATGCATCACCGCAAGAGAGAGAACAGTCTGAAGCGTGGCAGGTTTCACCACAGGATTGAAGGTTTCCTTGAAGTCAACACCGGGCTGCTCGGATAACGCTTTATGCGAAAGACCCATTTAGATCCGACGATGGATCGTTTGCGAGGTAGAGGGACCAAGGACCACATGCAATGAGTGGTCAAGGTTGTAAGCTCTTTCGCCATGGCGGCACGCCACAAGGGATCAGTAAGAGCTTGCTTGACGAAAGTAGGTTCAAGTGAAGCAAGGACCAGATGCTTGGTGGCAGTGTACATTTTTGGACGGAATATAATATTTTGTGATCGCGTGACCATGGGATGTGACCGCGATGGTGGTGCGATCTGAGTAGAACTAGGATTGGCAATGAAACCCTAGCCGCAGGTGAATGGGCTTGGCCCACAAGCAGAGAACGTTGGGCTGCGAGTGACCCTGGGTCGATAGAGCCCTAAGGGGCCCAGACGAAAGATGTGCTGGAGGCAGAGGGGCCTCAACCAATGTGGGCCGGACGCCTTCTATAGCTTGGTCGTCGGGCAATGGGCCTAGGCCACGGGTTGGGGCACTGACAGAGCCCATGTTGTTAACAGGTTTGATATTATTTCCTATTTAACGGATTTATTTTGTGTTGGAACGCCCTGCCCGTGATTCAAAAGCGATGGTTTTATAAAGGAGAACAAAAGATACGAGAATATTCCTTCCTTCATTCACTGAACTTCAATCCTCAATTTTGTTTTTATGTGATTGTCTATGTCTGTCCGGAGTTATCTTTCTTCAATCGATCACCTTCCTTTATATAGAGTTTGTTAGGGACATGTGTCGTTATGCATGTGTTTTAGTAAGGTGCAGGTGTCGCAATATGTGTAAAAGTGTAAAAAGATAAGATATGGTATATCTTTAATCTACTAGATGCTGACTAGACTGATCTTTGTCTCTTCCGATAGCTTTGTGGATCTTCGAGGGGCTGTTTCCCGGGATGCTATTCTCCGAGGGGGCCTATATTTGGTAGTGACTTGATGGACCAGTTAGGACATTCTTTGGGTGGCGTTGTTGCTTCGGTAATGGTTCATCTTGGTGTAGTGGTTTCTGTATATGTTCTCCGAGGGGTGTTTCCGCCTTTGACTTGGGCTCCGAGGGGTTGGCATGCTCTCCGAGGGCTTGACTTGGTCTCCGAGGGTTTTGACTTGGTCCCCAATGACTTGACTTGGTCTCCGAGGGCTTAACTTGGTCTCCGAGGACTTGACTTGGTCTCCGAGGGCTTAACTTGGCCTTCGTGAAGTGCTACTTTCTTGTCCAAGTCCTCATTGAGGGCCTTCCAGTGGTTGTCGTACTTGGATCTGGCTTTGTTCTTAGATTTGGTCTTTGGAGTGATATTCCGAGGTCAGTTTATGTTGAGGAGTGTTCAACAAGGAAGTATTCTTGCAAGATTATGGGACTCATGGTCCGTTGTGGTCCCTCTTGGCTCATTGATGGATATCGAAGTCGCGCGGATCCATCGGGGTTTACTCTTTTTCCGATGCCGCGTTGATATCTCTTTTTTATTCATCGTTGACTTTCCAAGGGATGCTTAGGTATCTCCTCGGATATTCCTTCACACAGCTTTGGGTCAGTGACCGAGGGGTGTGGTAACATCCAAGGGGCCTCCTCATTGGGAGTGGGTACATCTCATCGGAAGTACTCGTGACAATAGTATTGTCCATATATTAATTCCAATATTTAGGACTAATATTCTTCTTGATCTCATATTTATTTTTCACGGTTAACACATGTCGACCCAACAAGCGGCGGTACAGGGCCCGTGGAAACCCTAGGCGTCGCAATGAACATGGGCGGCGGATCCGCGATGCGTGAGATGAGCCAAGTCGAGGAGGTCCGGGAAAGTGATGCTCAATAAAGAGAACATGGCCCATAGAAAGATCCAAACACTTATAGGCAGACTGAGACGAGGAGTAACCAACAAAGAGACACTCCCGAGAGGGAGGCGTGAGCTAACTAGGAAAGTAGGGTAAGAGATGCGGAAAACACAAGCACCCAAAAGTTCCAAGACCCAAATAATTCGGTGGGCGGCCAAGGAGTACCTCAAAAGGAGAACGAGAGCCCAACACAACAATAAGTAGTCAGTTATAGAGGTAGACCGCAATGCTAAAAGCATAATCCCAAAACTGCAGGGAGATAAGCACGACTAAGTAGTGTGCGCCCCATTGTAACAACCACACGATGACGATGCTCACTAGTGTCATTTTGTTGGGGCGTGTATGGAGCAGCGGTTAACCAAGAAATGCCATTGGAGGAGAGGTAGGAACGCAAGGCCAAGAATTCACCACCATTATCCGTGTAATAGTTCTTAATAGGCTGACCAAACTGTTTTTCAACAAGAGCCCTAAATTGTGTAAACACGCGCCGTACGTCCGACTTTACAATTAAGGGAAAGAACCAACAAAACTTTGTAAAGTGATCAACAAGAATCAAATAATAACGACAACCAATTGTTGAAATAAAGGGGGATGGGCCCCAAACATCTCCATAAACATAATGAAGTACATCAGTAGACACAATCGAGGAATCACGAAAGACAAGGTTTTGATTCTTGTTCGACAAACACGAGGAGCAATAACTAGGATCCAACGCAACGGATGACACAATTGGTAAATCAAAATTTCTAGAAATAAACTTGCTAACTTTGCCCGGAGGGTGACCAAGCCTATCATGCCAACAACCAACACTTGTACGCTCGCCAACATAAGCCAAAGAAGGAGGAGGTCGAGTATGAAGCAACCGCACACGATATACTCCATCCACACACCCCCTCACGAAAAAAGCTACTCTCCGTACGACAATCCTTTACTAGAAAGTGAGAAGAGAAAAACTGAATAGGGACATTGTTAGCTTTTGTAAAGCGATGCAGAAATAATAAATTGCGGCGAGAAGATGGAACACATAATATGTTATTAAGAGTAAATGAGCGATCACGAAGAGTAATTGCAGAGGAACCAGTGTGTGTTATAGCCAAACCTGTACCACCAGCCGTAGAAACCTCCTCAGGACCATCATACTCAGAATGAAGAACAAGATTACCGAGGTCAAAGGTCCGATGATGGGATGCACCAGAGTCAACGAGCCACTCGATGCGCTGCGGGTCGAACGAAGGCAGAGAAGTCGCAAGGTTGGTACTCGTGATAGACAACAAGTCCTAGCGGCATGACCAGGGGTACCACAAAGTTGACACACTATTTGACCGCGTATGTGAGGCGACTGATAGGGACCAAGTGACTAAGACGAGGCCGAAGGCATAAACCCTGACGACGGACGATTGCGGCTACCACGGTTGGGCTGACCCGAAGAGCCCCGATTGCGGCCGCGGTTCCTAGGATATGGGCGGTTTTGAGGTAGAGCCGGATTGGCAGTAGCAACGTTGGAGGACTGCTCTAAGGTGAGACAACGAAGGTAACCCTCCTGACTAACAAGGAGGTCGTGCAATTCAGCAAACTGGAAGGGGTGCTCACGAGCACAGATTGTACAAGTGATGTCACGATATAGAGAGTCAAAGCCATTAAGGACATACAACGTGATATCATCATCCTTCATAGGACCATCAATGGCTGCCAGTTCATCGGCTTTGGATTAACAGATTGAAGAAACTCTGAAGCTGAACGATCACCAAACCACATGTTGTTCAGTTTATCCTTCAATTGCATGACACGGGAACGCGAGTAACTAGCATAGTGACGTTGCAAGTCGTCCCACACGCCCGTGGAGGTTTTAGCAGACGCAACAAGTGTGGAGATTTCCCCAGAGACAAAACCAACCAAAGCATTAACCAATAGGGAGTCCTGACGCGTCCATAAGGAATAGGCCGCCAACAACTCTCGGGTAGTACCCATCGACAGACACGGATGGGAATGGTCCACAAAGCCGAACAACCCATAGCCATATAAGAGGTGGCAGATCTGACAGCGCCACGCAGGATAGTTTGTGCCGATGAAGTGGATCGAGATCAACGCAACACCGCAAGAGGACGGACCGTGGAAGGGCGGTACGAGCGGTGGCGGAAGGCCAGCCGAGATGGCGGTGGAACCAGACGTGTCACCGATGGCGCCCTCAATGGAGGAACGGGTTGGTGAGCCCAAATGAGACAAATAAGGTCTAGGATCGAAGAGAGTCTCGCTAGAAAAAAAAGTCTCTTGATACCATATAAGAGAAATAATATTTGAGTGAATTAATATTTCATTAATCACCATGAGTACTTATAGTAAGTTACAAGGTAATAAAGTACAAGACTAAATAATAAATACAAGATATTTAATAGTACAACATAATAATACACTATCATCTAATATTGGTCTTAGCAACTTAGTCATTATTTAATCCACATGTGAACGACTGCGCGCGATAACATAAAATACGAATTATGTGCTTGTTTTTGAGAAATTTATGGTAAGATGTGGGAATACCATAATGGTCGGCAATATTGACACTAAACTAATCGTAATTATTGAATTGCCATCTCATAAAAAAGGTTAAGCTGTTAGAGAGGGTAACATTTAATATTTATATATATATTATCTCCAACACGTCTCCTTACTTGCAGGATGTAAATAGTTTTGTTACGCCCGTCACGTGACATTTTTTGATGATTGGGTGGTGGTTGGATTCGAACCCAGGACCTCTTGTGGCCTGAGCTCTGATACCATACTGAATTGACATCTTATCTAAAAGCTTAAACTGTTACAGAGGGTAGGTATTTAATATTTATATATATATATATATATATATATATATATATTATCTCCAATAGTAACAAACATTGATCGATTCATTATAAATTCCATGATATTGTCCCATGAACTTATATTACAAGACATGCACGGACGGAGCCATAATTTTGATTTAGGGGCGAAAAAATCGATGAAAAGTATAATTATTTTTCACTATATTATAGTTTCAAAAGTAAAATCTTTTAATTGCTTCAAGAAGAAACATAAACTATACAAATATTTTTTAAGTGATAACATAACCCCCTTTTTTATCCCCCCCCCCCCCCCCCCCCCCTCCCAATGGAGTTATGTTCCTTCACGAGACATATAAGACGTGAGTTTTTTTGCCTACTACTGCATATATTTTTTCAATTTATTGCTAATATCTCCTACTTGAACATATTTTAAATTGTATAAATGTATGAATATTTATTTTATATCTTATAAGATTTATTTTCTAGCCATTGGTGAAATACCTAAAATACTAGCTTTAGTTTTTCATTAATCTATAATCTTATCTAGTTTCCTATTTAAAACTTCACAGATATTAAGGAGCTAAAAATGAAATCATAATAGTAAACTAAATTAGATGGTCAAACATTGTTACACGTAGTTATATTTAATATATTTATTATTTATAGAATATAAGAATAAATAGTAGTATGCAAAGTCAAATATATGATATAACTATAAAATAATCAGTCAAACAAATAATAAAGTTAAGAAAACAATCAATTGTACATTAAAAACAAATCTTCCTATATGTGGCAACGAAAATGAATCATGTTTATTCAATTCATACAAAACAAAATAGAACGAAGTTATAGTTATTGAACCAATTAATATTTAACTTTTTTATAATACTCACAAAAAATGTAATGTTATTGTCTCAATTGAATTATGTCACTCATGCTATGAGTTAGATTATAAACGATTTTTTTCAGTTCTGTTAATCATACTTCATGAATGTGTGTATGAAATAATTTAAAAAACAAAAACACGTATGTAATTTATGAACAATACTTTTGTAATTAAGTTCCGGATGATACTTAGCTTCTTAATATATATATATATATATATATATATATATATATATACATATATGAAATAATTTATAAATAAAAACACGTTTGTAACTTATGAGAAACAAATGATTCCTTCATAGTCTAAAGAAAATAAACATAATATTTTATTTGGAAGTAAAATAAACGCATTTGCATGTCTATTTTCTCAAAAAACTCCAGCTATCTTGATTAACATATAAAAAATAATATATTTTTCTAGAAAAAGTCCAACCATAATCTATTTTTAAAATGCAACGGACATGGTTTTTTTATGGATGAGATTGACAGAGACATATAAAGTAAATCTTATAATTTCTTGCTTATTACAAGGGCCGTAAACATATCTAACTATACGGAAAGCAAGGAACAAGATTATCTTTCATGGGGAGGAACCATGCTTATTAAGGATGGTGGAACAAGTTAAGGTCTATTCTTGGAATTGGATGAAAATCAAAAATCAAGGTTTTGTGTTTTCTTTTACAGATTGGTACTCTTATCCGGTTCTGTGTTTCAATGTTGTCGGGTGATTGTAAGGTCGAATTTTGTACTATATATACATGTTGATATTCATAGATACGTTATTTTCCGAAAATAGTTAAACTTATACAGTAAAACAGAATTTTTTTTCAACATCTTTTAGTGAGTATTTTTCTTCAACTTTGATAAAAGAAGGCTAATTAAAGGCACTTTGGAGGAATAAAGGCTTCGAGTGCAACAAATATGAGGAGTTCCGCTTGAAGTAAGACTACAAAAGAAATATAATCAACTGTCATTATATTTGGGGAGAAACAAAAAAAGAAAAAAGAAATCAACTGTAATTCAATTGAACATATTACATACATTCCTTTGGTTTTTAACAACATATATTGTATATTTACAAGAAGAAAAAGGTACTCGGACTTAATTAGTTTTTCACAAAAGTAACTGCTATTTCCGTATATTGGCTAATCGAAATTTTTAGACTTTAAAAAAGTTCAATCCGTAACAGGTACTGATAAAGTGTTCATTGGAAGAAGGACGGATATCCTAGAAATAAAGATGAGAAATGACTTCACAATACTAAATATATTCTTCATTCATTGTTGCATTAAATTACAATCCTATTGCATATATATTAACAAAATTTGACTAAGTTGTACAGTAACTTTACCACTATTTACTAATCCTAATTAACCATCTACTAACATAAAACGATCTACATGTCTAAAACATAATAATAATACATTTTACATAACTAATAATTATATTAAGTAGGCCCCTGTATCAGGCTTGGTTGTTGTAGTACTTGTACTAATTAATTAAGATGAATCTGAGATACTATGCTGTTAAGTCTACTCCATAATTTTACCCAAAAAAATGAAAGTCTACTGAATAATTATGTGATGACTACCTAACGACATGCGCGCACGTATGTCTACCTATAAATAGGTGAAGTAAGATCTTCACTTTGTCATCAGTCATCACTCATCAGCCCAAAACTCTCATATCTCCTAATTAAGCAGTTTAACAATTAAGGAACGCAATAATGGAGAAATACAGTACTAATAGCAGTGTAAAAGCAGCTCCACAACCTACCGGACCATCATCAGTGCCATCATCGCCAATTAATGAACATACCAACATCCGCAGTACGGATTTCACTGATCATTACCCCGGTTTTGTGTTTGGTACTGGTACATCTGCTTACCAGGTACGGTTAGATTGTCGTCCATGAATTACTAAAATCCCAATTTATTATGACTTTCTATATATCATGAAAATTCAAAATAAGAAGCACTTAAGGTGAAAGGTTAAGCTGCTTTGTTTACAACAAAGTAGTTGGTTTTCAGCATGAAGGTGGTGCTGCAAAAGGAGGAAGAGGAAAAACTATATGGGATGATTTCACCCTGAGGACTCCAGGTCTCTCTCTCTCTCTCTCTTTCTCTCACACTCACATATCCATAATAATATATGCATGTGATCAAATGAACTTGACAACTTATGAAAAGCATTATTGAATTTTATTCCATATTGACTCGGAACTAGATCTCTCCTTCTCTCTCTCTCTCTATGTATATATATATATAAGATGACGAGGAGATCGGTAATGTAAAGAATTACTGATCTCCTTCTCATCCTCTAATCAAAAAGAATTCTGGGAAAATATGAAAAAGACCTAAATTCTAACTAGTATCATTTTGAGTGACAGGCAGAATTGATGATGGAACCAATGGAAATGTGGGCGCGGATATGTACACCAGATATCAGGTGATCATGATTTTAACTTACTATAAGTGCATATAGCTACTGATTGCTTGAAACAAAGGGATGTCAACATAAAATTTTCCTGGTTGAAAAAACATGCACAAAATTTTATTGTGTTTGATTAATTTTTCTAAAACCCTCTTACGTATACGATTCAAAAACTCTCCAAACAATGTCTACTGTAATAATTTTAAATAACTTTTATAATTGCAACAAAAAAATGTATTTGACTTATATTCATATAAAATATCTTTGAAATATTGAAAAATAACAAAAAAAAAAAATGTAAACAAAATATTAATAATGATTTCTAAGAGGGAATAATAAATAAATTATTTGTTTTATAATATTACAAATAAGTTTTATAGTGGGAATTTCCTGCTGGATTCTTCAAACCACACGATGGTTTTCTATATCACAACGGGTTTATGTGTTAGTAATTTTAAAGAGTATAATAGACTACATAAATAAAAAAGACACATAAAGAAAACGAAGTCCAAGCTTACTTAGAACAAGTGGACACCACTCTCTAGTGAATGGGATTATGCACAAAGTTATTGAAACTACAATGGGGGCTTAAACAATTAACAAACCATAAAGGAGTTTCGTGCAGATTTTTGAAATAGCATGGGAGTTTTATACATTTTCCCCTAATTAAACAAATGAGACAATTCTTTGGTACGATGATTGCTAAAACAATTATTGTCAAAATAGCATTTTTTGCCTTTTTTTCTTGAGACTTTTCTCGTACTTTTGAACAAATCTATCTTTATAAAAGTCCAAAATTTTTAATTGACTATGGGCAATAACGAACACTTCTTTTCTTTCTAATTGTGATGTATCTATATAAGTGTTTTAAAAAGCTTATTTGAGACTCGCTTTGAAGCAAAATCATCTCAAAACGTCAAGGCATATGCGCTAGGCTTAACTGTTATAAATTATTAAGGCATACACTTTGGGTGTGTTTTTTGCGCCTTGAAAAAGGGGTAAATATCAAAAACTACCTCTGTGTTATCTCTAATTGGCGAAAAACTCCCTATGTTATTTTTATTGGCAAAACCCCCCATGTGTTATGTGAAAATTAGCACACTCGACCCATTCTCGAAATTAAGCTTTGACCGAAGGTAAAATTCAAAACTCTATTTATTAACAAAAATGAATGCAACTTTTAGATATAAATTAAAATGAAAAAGTTTTAGATATAAATTAAAATGAAAAAGTCGCAACACCTCTTTGCAGAATAATGTTATTTAGAATATGCATAATATCGTGACCAAAAGTGAATTTATATTACACTTAGAAAATATTTATATAAAATTAATATTATATATTCATATTTTTAGAAATAAATATTTAATAAAATATTTAATATATATAAATTAACAGAGCTTACGCTTTGTGCGCAACCTACGCTTTTGAAAACACAAAACGCCTAGCCTTACTCTTTCGCTTTTTAAAACACTGATCTATAGGAAGATATCGAGATGATGCGAAGCATGGGATTTGGCGCATACAGGTTTTCCATTTCATGGGCGAGAATATTGCCGGGTGAGATATGAATTGAGTGAATTCCGATTTTTAGTGGCCTTTTGCACACAAAAGGCCACTTCATGTTTGTCAGAAGTTTATCATTGTTGCTATATTCTAATAATTTAAGCATGGATAATAATCAGGTGGAAGACCTTGCCTTGGAGTCAACCAAGAGGGGGTCGACTTCTACAATGACATAATCAACACTCTCCTTGCCAAAGGTTTGACTCAAACTAAATTCCATAATCAACTCCTCCTTCATATATTCTCTTTCTCGTGTTAAGTATGACATTAGCGATCAAGTTCACATGATTTATGCATTTATGTATATCAGGAATTGAACCATATGTCACCCTCTTTCACTTTGATCTTCCTCATTGCTTGGAATTGGAGTACGGTGGCTTCGCATGCCAAGAAAATGAAGAAGACGGCAACAAGATAGTGTAACGTTGCCTCCTCTAATTACATTTAAATGTTTACTCTAATTATAATTACATTTATATGTTTACACGAGTACTACACCAAAAACACACTAGACATATATCACTTAGAAAACCTCAACGCACCTAAAACCGATACTAGACGACATATATGTAAGTGATGTATTAGATTTTCATAAAGATGATGATTTTGCAGAAATGACTTTGTTGCGTTTGCGGAGGTGTGCTTTTGGAAGTTCGGTGACCGGGTTGAGAAATGGACCACGTTAAACGAGCCATGGGCATATGCTGTACATGGATATGTTGATAAGCATTTTCCACCAAGTAAAAGGTATACCGGCCGGTCTACTACTTTGTCAGTTGCGGACGCTGGATCAAGTAAATTAGCCAACGGAGGCTTCATTCGATATAGAGATGTTCCTCGCTTTTATGATGATGACCAAACATCAATCCCTTACGACCCTGACTCCGAGTGGAAGAATCAAGGCAATGTTGTTTACACGGTGGCAAAAAACTTGCTCCTTTGTCATGCATATACATTTGATTTGTATAAAAACAACTTTAAGGTATAGAATATAATTAATTTATTAATGTTTAAAATGGGCAATGTACTTAATTAATGCCTTATTTTGCCTGGATATCTTATTTAATTTTTTCATATATATCAACTTATTGTATATGTAGAATAATCAAGGAGGAAAGATAGGGATGACACTTGTCTGCCATTGGTTTGAGGCTTACAATAAGCATGATGATGATGATCATGACGCTTCAAAACGTGCCATCGATTTTATGTTGGGATGGTACGCTACTGATGACTACACCCTATTTACTTTCTTTCCATATAAACACAAATTAAAGACTATTATATCATTTATATGTACATTTGATTTAATTTATTTTCTTTGTCAATTAGGAATTATGTATTAGGATTTTGTATTACAGTTAATTAATCTGTTGATAAACCAGGTTCTTAGAGCCTGTGTTAAGCGGCGAGTATCCGGAAACAATGAAGCCATATGCGGACCCTTTTTCAGACGATGAGAAGAAATTGCTCAAAGGGTCTATTGATTTCCTGGGTTTAAATTATTATACAGCCAATTATGCGCAGAATCGAAGTGATCCAGTTATTGGTGGAACAGGCTACTATGAAGACATGAAAGTTGCATTTCACAGTATGCATGCATCTTTAGATATCATTCGTTTACTCATTTTTTAATTAATATCTTTTATATTTCTATTAAGAGATAAAGAAAATTCAGACTTTCCTATCGCTTGATCAGCTGTTTAATATTTTTCGAAAAAAAAAAAAAAAAAACTTTGTCCCGTAACATTTGCAAAAGAAATGCGAACTCTTCCGATGCCTAATAATATCACACTTTGGATTTTGCAAATGTGTTAGCACCTTTGTACGTCAAAAGATAAGGAGTTTAATGTTTTTATCTCTTTTATTAATATATATATATATATATATATATACCTTGATTATAAAAATTGATGATGAATTATTAGTTCTTCTTCGATCTCTTGATGTATATAGCTGAAGATCCAGATGGGAAGCCTATTGGGAAAGTGGTTAGTTCTCTTAATTAATACTAGCTAATTCTCTCTCTCTCCCCCCACCCTCTCAAATCTCATTAAACTTTCATATTTACTCGGCATACCGTAACTTACTACTTACCATATCAGAGTGGGCGCCAACTAAACCCCCGTTTTAATTTTTTTACGCTTAGCCAAATTTAATTGATTAAAATGCTAAACGTGTTTAAAATGAATGTGAGATTTGGATTCCGAGAGCAAAGTGCGACAATTGAAAGTTTATGGAAAAGTACATGTTTTCATACGTACGTAACTAACGTAGTAAGTTACAGAATTGAATAACAGTTCATATTAAGCGATTAACCATTGCCTAAATTACAGCATACACCACTACTATATTACATTTACTAAACAGCTGTACAAATATATTGTCGAGACTGAACTCATCATTTACTAAACATTTTCTAATATATATCATTTGATGTGTAGGCTGGCTCATCATGGTTGTATATAGTTCCACGAGGAATTCACGATCTCTTGAAGCACACAAGTATCAATTACAAGCATTTGCCGCCTATTTACATTACTGAAAATGGTAAATTAATTAACAAAATAGCTTGCCCCCAACTATTTTCAGTGTCAAATCATCCTTCTCTGAGGAATTATCTACGTTATGAGAGTTATATATATTACATTTGATAGTAGTTAATTAGCGGCAAATTATTTTGATTAGGAGTGGATGAAAAGAAAAACTTGGAGAAATCAGCTTACGAAGCTTGTGATGACACGGAAAGGATTAATTATCACGCAGACCATCTGTACTATATAAAACTGGCGATGGAGTAAGTGTCAATTTGAGATTTTTTCTGTAGCAAATTTAAAATATTTATCGACATATTATTTATTACTAGATCTGCATCAAATTCTGAAATTCCAAAGAAAAAGAATGAATTATATTACATTGATTGTTTGTCGAAATTAACTAACTTGTGTATGTGTTCGTTCAGTAATGACACGACTGGGAATCTGGACGTGAAGGGGTACTTCATATGGTCGTGGTGCGATAACTTTGAATGGACGGAGGGATTCAATGTTCGATTTGGCCTCATATACATAGATTTTTTGAATGAGCTCGTTAGATACCCAAAAAAAATCAGCTAGCTGGTTCGCTAGTCATTTTTTTAATGCCAAGGCCAAACCTCCGCCGCCACATCCCAAGTAATAAACAGGCTCCGAAAAATAAGTGGCTCGATCGCTAAATGAAAGGCCTGAAATTTCTAGTGCGAAGTTATTATGCATACCAAACTATATATGTACTGTATTGTCTTTAATTTTGATTTCTCAGTGTGTTTGAATTTCGTGTTAATTCGAATAAAGGAGCCTAGCTATGTCTATGCTATATGAATGGCTGCACTGGGCTTTGTTAAATTGATAAAAGATTATTAGTTTGCTTGTTATTCATTACATGCTTAATCTACATGAAGACTCTCCTCCTTTCTCATAACTCCAGTTTGTTTACTTTTTGTCAAATGAAGATAAATACAGTTAAGAAAGTCCTATTGGACAAACAATGAAAGGACGGAACAAGCGTAGAGAATTGCAATCATGCAAAAACCTTGCATTGATTTTTTAGATTTAGTCAATCTGCACCATTCTTTCCAATCGAAGTAAAAGTACAATGACCAGCTCTCCGATAAAATGATTAGACCACAAGACTATTATACCATACACGAAGATTCATCTCGACCCGTGGCGTATCTGAGGTGGCTAAAATGTTTTTGGGAGAACCACAGGAAACAAATAAGAGAGAAAAAGTCAAAATAATAAGTGAAACAAAAAAAACTGCTATTTTGAATCGATTTTCTTTTAGGTATTCAAAGAGACAAATACGTACAAGAAGTTTTTTTTATTTAATTTTAAGGTTTTAAACGAAAAACCCACTAATAAATATATTTAGATAACAATATCAGTAACCAAACAAATGCACTACATTTTTTTGATCGAATATATATTTATCAAAGTAATATAATAGATCCAAGCTGTATATATATTTTTACATATTAAGAAGCTAATATTTTCTTCGGAAATATGATAAAAGGTATCCATATATATTTAATTTGAACGACAGTGATTTTTTGTGTATCAAACAAATACAATAACACCTGATCAAGTTCAACACGTACGGATTAATTAAGTAAAGAATAAAGCTATTTGCTATCTTTTAACACCATAAATAATTTCTTGCTAATTAAAACAACAAATTAAGGTTTATTTTCATATATATTAGCAATAACAAAAGGGGAATTTTGCAATTTACTATTAGATTGAGTTTTCAAATGCAAGGATTATAGATCTGTTTTAGATATATGAAGATTTTCTTTGTTCATATCTTTTTAAATTGTTTGGGCAATATAATTATGTAGATTGACGTTAATCTCAATATATATATATATATATATTCGTTATTTTCTTTTTTAAAAAAAATTGTTGTTGTTGGGGGGGGGGGGGGGGGGGGGGGGGGGGGCGAGGGACCTAGGGCCCCCCTAGCCAATGCATAGATACGCCTATGCTCTCGACTTAACCGTAACTTTTAGGGGAAAAAAATCCATTTCGTCATTCAATTTGGCATCATCATCAATTTCCTTCATTAAGTAGGCAAGCCTTTAAAATGGTCCATCAATTTGACAAACTTCATCAATTTCGTCCATTGACTCCATCTGCGGTGGTTTCCGGTAATAACCGATGACATGGCGACGTTGACCCTTTGACCCGTTGACCTTTTTTAAAAAAAAAAAAATTTAACGCCACATGTATTTCCACCTATTTAAAAAAAATTAATAACAAAGAAATTAACGCCACCCCACTCAAAATCTCTCTCTCTCTCTCTCTCTCTCTCTCTCTCTCTCTCTCTCTCTCTCTCTCTCTCTCTCTCTCTCTCTCTCTCTTTTTCTCTCTCTCTTCCTAACAAAGAAATAATTGAACCTCACTACTCTCCTCAAAGATCTAATTATCCTAATCCTTCCAACACCAACAATGGCAGACCCAGGAGCACTAATCTAGCCTCATGCGCCATCGCCATCGTCGCTGCCGCCGTCCACCTCTTCCTCTTCAAACCGAGACCTCCGTTAATAGCCATTAACGCCGTCTAGTTCCCGGCCTTCTCCGTCTCTAACGGCACCGTCAACTTCGAGTTCTTACAATACGTCACCGTTCGCAACCCCAATCGCGACGAGTTCTCGCACTACGACAGCTCTTTGCAGGTCGTCTACTCCGGTCAGCCCGTCGGAACTGTTTTTATACCGGCCGGCAGAATTGGCGGAGGCGGCAGCCAGAAAATGTCCGCGAAGTTTGACTTGCAGGAGTACCCGCTGCCCTCTTCGGAGAAATTGGCAGTTGACGGCGGAGACGCGGTGACGGGTGGTGGTGGGAGGATGGAGATAGAGACGCGGATGGAATTGGTGGGGAGGGTTAGGGTGTTGAAGGTGTTTATCAATCTCTTTTTTATTAATTTTTTTTAAATAGGTGGAAATACATGTGGCATTAAATTTGTTTTTCTAAAAAGGGTCAACGGGTCAAAAGGTCAACGTCGCCATGTCATCAGTTATTGTCGGAAACCATCGCAGATGGAGTCAATGAACGAAATTGATGAAGTTTGTCAAATTGATGGACCATCTTAAAGGCTTGCCTACTTAATGGACGAAATTGATGATGGTGCCAAATTAAATGACGAAATAAATTTTTTTCCCGTAACTTTTATAAGGAACTCTTTCCCCCCTTAGATTTCATCCCGATATATGCTCAAAACTAGGATTTGAATTAAGAATTCAAATGAAACTATGAAACATCTAACGAAAGTGGAAGTGGAAAGATGGTCGTTTATTAATTCATCATTAAATCGATATGAATTACTAACATTATGCTGCATTTTCATACATTTTTAAATCGAGATGACCATAAATAAGAAAATACACATTTATTGACATCTCCTCGGCCCCCGCTCATCATCAAACAAAAGATACATTATAAAATCTCGGTGAAATAGGATGAATGTGAATAAATTTAGGCTTTGTTTAATCTAGCTTGAAGTCATATTTTTGGCACATAGCTCCACTTGCTCGATCGTTCCCAAGTGCGTGCAGTACTTGTTATATTCAGACATGATAGCTTAAAAATAAGGGGCATCAAGTTAAACTGTCGTGTAGTGTCTAAGAGTAGTTGTAGCCCGAACTCACTACAACAACAAAAAATTGAGCTAAAAGAACAACAAATATGTTCTCCTTAGCCTAATCCAAAGCCAAATGCATGAGAAAAAACTAGTTCCCTTTTTTTGTTCCCTTTAGCACCGTTGCTCCTGACGTGGGACGAATATGATGGCACATACAAGGTTCAAATAGCCGACAGCAATGGTATGACTACTACTCACACTGGTTCTTCTTCTAATAAACTTCCCGTCGTGATTTAGATCTCTCTATTGTATTCTGCGTCCAATCTGCAAAGAATAATCTACTATTTGTTAGTAAAGTTGCGAAGGATAATAATGTCTCTTCCGAATTTTTCTCTGATTATTTTGTCATTAAGGATTTTCCTATGGGACCCACTGGCGACGGGCGAGTGCAGTAATGGAGTGTACCACATCCGGGCCCCATCCTACTATATGTAGTCTGATGCAAAGTTTGCATCCTTGGGAGTTTGCACGAGCACCGCCACGTGGCACTCTCGGTTTGGTCATCCATCGCCTCATACAAGTTCCTTTTTAACTATTAACTTTCATTTACCAGTTCGGAATATTGCTTCTGCGAAGACTTTGTTTTGTGATTCTTGCAATGTGAGCAAGTCTCACCGATTACCATTTGAGAACTTATCTTTTGTGGCAGACTTTCCTTTGCACTATTTATTTGCGGATGTTGGAACCTACTACTGTTTCTGTTGATGGATTTTGTTATTATTTGTTGATTGTTGATCTTTATAACCGATATTGTTGGATCTTTCCTATGGTTGCTAAATCACAAGTAAACAAAAGTTTTATCAAGTTTCGGCCATTGGTTGAGAAACAATTCGGGCCCCCAATTACTAATTTTTTCAGTGACAACGGTGGAGAGTTTTTGGCGTTACAAGGTTACTTTGTAAAAGAGGACATTACTAGGCCTACCACAGCTCCCCATAATCCAGAATAAAATGGCATAGTTGAGCGCCGTCATAGGCACATTCTTGAAACGGGGCGTGCACTTCTTCTTCAAGTCCAACTACCGCCATCTTTTTGGTCTTTTGCTCTCCAAACGGCGGTGTATCTTATTAATCATTTACCATCTTCTGCCATTGCAAATGTTAGTCCTTTTTCACGACTCTTCGTGAAGGCTCCCAACTGTCTCAAACTCCGCTCATTTGGTTGCCTCTACCACCCATGGTTACGTCCATATGTTTTGGGCAAGCTCTCATATCCTTTACGGCAATGTATCTTTCTTGGATACTCTCTATCTCAAAATTCATACAAGTGTTGGGATTCCATTGCCCGTCGTATGTTCATATCTAGGCATGTTCATTTTTTTAGGATAAATTTCCTTATGCGAAGTTGATTTATATCTCACCGGTTGAGTCGATACCGCCCGTCCTTGACACACCGCCTCCTTTCACTATGGGGTCATCTTTACCGCCCATGTTACCTGCAGCACCAGTGTCCCATGTCTCCTCTGGACATTCTGCTTCTGATGTTGGGACAGATGTTGGGGTACATTGAAACCAGTGCCTCCGGACTCTACCTTTTCTGAACATTTTGCTTCTGATGTTTGGCCAAATGTTGGGGTAACATTCAACTAGTGACTTCGGCCCATATTCATTCTAACATTTTGTTTCCAATGTCGGGATCGATGTTGGGGTAACATTGAATCCAGGAACTTTGAATCGACCCAGTAACCCACACCCTATGGTGACTCGGGCCAAGAATAACATCTCCAAGACCAAGTTGGTTCATGCTGCCTCACTACATCCCTAGCCACCTATTGTTGAGCCCACGCCTGTTTCATCTGCCATGGCTGACCCCAATTGGCGTGCCGCCATGTCTCAAGAGATTAATGCTCTTCTCCAACATGGTACTTGGCATCTTATTCTGCGCCCCTCTTCTTCGAACGTTGGATGCAAGTGGGTGTATCATGTCAAAAGAAATCCGGATAACTCCATTGACAAGTACAAAGCTCGCTTGGTTGCTAAGGGCTTTAACCAATTAACCCGGGTTGACTATGATGAGACGTTTAGTTCAATTTTTAAACCGGTTACCATCTAGGTTGTCCTTGCTCTTGTCGTTACCAATGGGTGGTCGTCAATTGGATGTTAGCAATGCCTTCCTTCATGGAACACTGAACTTGTGTTCATGCAATAACCTTTGGGCTTCATTGACTCCACGGTCCCTAATCATGTGTGTCGCCTTTGCAAGTCAATCTATGGTCCCAAGCAAGCGCTACGCGCTTGGTTACAAGCCCTTCGAGCAGCGCTCCTCTCTCTCGGGTTCCAACAATCCCGGTCTGATTGTTCGCTTTCCTTTTTCACAAGGACAAGGTACGGCTCTTTCTTTTAGTCTATGTGGACGACATCGTCTTTATCGGCAAGGACACATCTCTTATATCTACCATCATGTTCAAACTTCAATCCACTTTGTCGTCAAAGATTTGGGGTCTCTCTACTACTTCCTTGGTATTGAAGCTATTCCGTGTAAAGATGGTCTACTTTTGTCACAACACAAATACATCAACGATATCTTAGAGGCACCACGACTCTCGCTGCTAGCTTGGTCGACACAACACCGTGTGACGTTCATACGTATCGCCAAGCTATTGGTGAGTTGCAATATCTCTCCTTCACTCGCCTGGACATCACCTTTTTGGTTAATCAGTTAGCTCAATTTGTCTCGGCCCCTACTAAAATCAGTTGAACTGGTGTCAAAAGAGTCTTTTGTTATCTTAAGCATACACTCACTCACGGGCTCTTTATTCGCATTCACTCTCCTCTTAAGCTTGTTACCCTCTTGACTGTAGCTCGACCACTGCCTTTATGATCTTCCTTAGGGACAATCCTATCTCGTGCAGCTCTCGCAAGCAACGAGCGGTTGCACGTTCGTCCACCGAAGCCGAGTATAGAACCTTGGCTGCTACCACTTCCGAAGTCCTATGGATACAAAATATCTTATCCAAACTTCGGGTTACACTTCCAACCAAGACTATCACCTTTTGTGACAACATTGACGCCACTCACTTGTTGCTCCATCTTGTTTTGCACTCCCGCATGAAGCACATTGCCATAGGCATCCACTTTGGTCGAGATGTTGTTAGCAAAGGCCTCGTTTCCGTCTCTCACATCAGCACCCGAGACCAATTGGCTTACTTACTCAACAAAGCATTGCCTCGGGCTCGATTTTCATTACTTTGCTCCAAAATTGCCTTAGTTGACGGAACACCAATTTGCGGGGGCGTATTAGGGATAAGAATATCTAGTGAATCTTTGCTTGTCTATTTTAGATATGATATAAATCTTTAGGATATTTCTTTATCATATTCTTAGGATCTTTTCTTATCACTTACTCAACCTCTTTGTATATAAAGATTTGTAATATTGTTGTATATTCTCAAGAGTGAAAATATATTGAGTGAATTATTTCTTTAAAAATGACTTAATAAGCTTCTCTAAATTAAAGTATTGCTAATTAAATATATTCGATCTATAACAGATCAATAGATAGGATATCCAGCTAGAGATAACTTCGTCGCAAGTAGTATAATTTATATAGATGAGGAGCAAAACTTCAGAATATAATGCCACCTACCTAGCTATTCATCTTCTTTAATTATTTAATTATTTTTTGTAGTAAAATTGCTTAATAGAACACAAAATTTATCGAATTCAATCACAGTTGAATCACACAAATTGAACTAAGAGTTAACGAACAAATTTGAATAACAGACGTAGCAAAGAAAGTAAACAATCACGAAGAACACACGCAATTTACTTGGTTCGGCGTTCTCTCATCAATATGATGAAGAACCCTAATCCAAGGGAGAAATCGAGGTCCAATTTTATTGAGAAGAACAGAGTACAAGGGTAACAAAAAACCGTTATAAAATCGGCTGCGTAACAGAGTATATATATATTGTTGGCCGTTATAACAAACTTGCGTGAAGCCCACGGCCCACTTGACTTAACGTCGAGACCTAACTGACTCTCGCTGCCAAGTTGCAACAGTCATTCAGTTGTAACATCTTACAAGCTTCCATTGCTACACAACCTACCACAATTGCAACTACGTCCAAGCTGGTAGAATTATGGAAATACCACTGAGCCAAAGTCACTAACTCCCACAATTCTCCACCTTATTTATGTAACTCTACCTTAATCACAAAACCAGCAACTCAACTACTCCAACTAGTCCCGAGGACTACCAACTCTTCAGTTGAACCAAATCCAGACAATGATCAACCTTTCTGGGCAAAACCACGTTGATCAAAACTACCGGATTTTCCACTATTGTAACTGTTAGTGCAATAAACTCTGCTTGAGTAGTTGATGTTGCAACTACTCTCTGCAACCTAGCTTTCCAGCTAACATCAGCTCCAAATGTTGTAAAGACAAAACCATTAACTGATTTTCTAGTGTCTAAACATCTAACACAATTAGTATCCATAAATCCTTGAATGCCAGGCTGATTCTCCAACAGACATTGCAACTCACCAACCACATGGTGTGCTTCACATATCTCTGAATCCATTTCAATGCCTTCCAACGCACCCTTCTAGGATTAGCCATGAATCCACTGATGATGCTAACTGAATATGCCAACTCAGGTCTGGTGAAGACCATATCATATACTTCAAAGTTCCTACATCACTTGCATAAGGAATTCCAGCCATGAAATCCTTACCTTCATCAATGCCCTAGCACTGATCAACACCCAATTTGAAATCTTGAGACAATAGAGTTGCAACTCCCAGTTGAGACAAGTACAACAACCCTTCATCTGTGTCTCTTCTTATCTCCATATCCAGAATCTTCTGAGTTGCTCCTACATCCTTCATTGCAAACTCTCCATTGAGTTTGGATTTCACAGTTGCAACTTCGATCTTGGTATAATTGATATTCAGAATATCATCAACTTCTTGAAACAAAAATGTCAACTGCTCTTCTTCCTTGAACTTAAAGTCGACACAATTGCCATACTTACTCCTAACAAAGCCAACCATCATTATGAACTCATCAAATCTCAACTTCCACAGTGTAGGATACTTCTTTAGGCCATCCAGAGATTTATTCATATGATTCTTCTTGCCTTTGATTTCATTTAAGTTCTCATACAAGGAAACAATTATAACATCCATTTGTTCAAACTCTATCCATCTACATCCAACCAACCATGAGCCCTTAGCTCTTTCACTAAGATACCAAGTATTGTTATCCTTCAAAGACTTCATTTATTCAGACATAGCCTCCGGCGAATCATATATATCCTTGCTATTCACTACAACCTTGTATTTCTTTGGATCGGCACCCAATACACTCCTTGTTGTCACAAGTGAATATGCAAACAAGTCTTTATAATCTTACTTCACTAGTGTCTTACTTTGACTTCCAACTCTTTCTTTGGTCAGCATGTAGTTGGATCCAGCCTGATGAACACGCTCAGCTGCAACTGGTTCTTCTGCAAATAACCACTTTCCATGATGATTTGGTTCCCTAACAGCCATAAGATCCACCTCAAGCAGGTAACCACTATCTTTATCATTTTCTGAGTTAACATAATTGTTAATCTCAACAGTTTGCCCAAGTTCATCAGTATTGCATTTAGCAGCCATAGCGCCTTCATTTACCTTGCAATACTCACTGAAGTCAGCTAAACAAAACTCTAGACCATTGTTTGTTCTCAGTCTTTTCAGTTGCAGTCTAGTTTGCTTATCTATCATGGTCCTTCAGTTTTTGAATGTTTCAAATGTCTAGTCCATAGTCTTCAACACAAATAGCCATATCTTCCTGAAATAACCATCCACCAGTGATAAGAAGTGCCTTGCTACAGAGTTTGAAGCAGTTCTTGAGGTCTCAACAGATCAGCATGAACACAATCACAATGTTCACAACAACCAATCTTCTCCAGCTTTTCAGCTCCCAGCAGACAATGCTTCCCCAACTCTAACAAACCTCTTTCACTCACATGTGCTAATCTCTTGTGCTCCAACTCAGACTTGGAAACCACTGTCTGGACAGCTGTTGTTGGAACTATACCCATAACAGACTTTCTAGGGATAGATCTCACCTATCTCAACAGTTTCTAAGATCCAATATGAAAGGTGAACCACATAGATCCTATACAACTAGAATCTAACATTCACACATTCTTTGAAGCTCTCACATAAGCTACTTGAGCACCAGCAGACTCATACCCCTCTTGAACAGTTGCGACATTGACAGACTCCTCAGTCATGTCAGCACCACTCAGCCTTTTAGGACAGAACCTTCTGGTGTGGCCTTCCTGTTGACAATTGTAACAATTGAACATTTTCTTCCCATTCCTACTCTGCGACCTGGACCTCTTCTCCATCCTACTTTTCTAATTCTGATCTTCATCATCAATTTCAACATCAATGTGCTCAAGATCCATAATCGACTTGTTAAACATATCAATTTGTTCCTACGTCGATTTGTCATCATGCATGCAAAAAGAAAACAAAGCATGTTTATACAAACGATTTACCAACAATTTGGTTGTATACAAGCTGTCAAGCTTCAAACAAACACCTCTGAAATCGTTTAGCCCTGTAACTGACTCTACATCAAATTTTGTCGTCGCCATGACCATATCCACGCTTATCGCACTAATTTGTAGTGAAATTGCTCAATGGAACGTAAAATATACTGAATTCAATCACAGTTGAATCACACAAGTCGAACTAAGAGTTAACGAACAAATGGAACAGGGTATATATATTGTTGGCCTTTATAACAAACTCGCGTGAAGCCCACGGCCCACTTGATTTAACGTCCAGACCTAACTAACTCTCGTCGCCCAGTTGCAACACTCGCTCAGTTGTAACATCTATACAAGCTTCCATTGCTACACAAGTTACCACAATTGCAACTATGTCCAAGCTGGTAAAATTATGGAAATACCACTGAGCCACATTTTTAAAAGCTCGACTAATGCTACTTGATGAGAATGCCACTTAATTATGTCAATACATTGAAAGTGACAAACACATAATAAACTACCTACAAAACAATTTAACTTTATTAATTTAGTAACAATGGAATCTCATATATATAATCGGACCATCTTGTAATTGTGTCACTCCATGAAGTGACTACACAATACAAAAGGCTTGTTAAATAGCTATGATATACGGCTAAAAACATTACCTTTACAAAGATATGAGTTAAAAACGATAAGACAAATCTTAAAAATGACTCGATTAAGATAATTAAATATGTGCCTTTTGTACTAACATGCATCTTCTGTATATATTATTGTAAAATATTAGGTGTTTGCAAGAGCTTTTAAAAGGAGCTTATGGGCTTTAAGTCACTGAAAAGCATTTATTTAGTGTTTGCAATTCATGCTTTTGCATCTCATTCTCTTAAAAAAAGTCAAAAATAAGCAGAAGCCGAGAAGCATGTCATGAGATGCTTCCATAAACTGCTTCTACTTATTATATATTCCTTAAATTTCTCTTATTATCCTACTTAAGCCTTAATTTGAAAGAAATCTCATGATTTCTCTCTTTCCTCATTTACGTGATATTCTCTATAATTTTAAATTGTAGTGTTTTAATTAATAATTAAAAAAAAGTAATAATGAAAAAGAATACAAAGAAATTTTTTTTTTTTTTTGCCAACAACATATTTATATTAACAACTTTCTGATAAAGTTATAATTTCTCAAAATAAATGCTTACATCAAATAAATTGTGAAATTTAGTGTAATAAACGTATTAATTCAATTATATTATTTTATTTTTAAATATAACCATAATTGTGCATGTGTGAGTGAAACATTAATATTATGTATACTTTAAATATAGGTAAATAAATCTTATTGCATCTTGATCAATATTCAAAAGCTGCTTTTCACTAGCTCCTACAAACACCACAAAACTATTTTAACTGCTTTAAGTAACTTTTAAAAACACATTTGCAAACACTCGCTGCTTTAAGTCAAACACCGCTTTAAGTAACTTTAAGTAAAAGTTATGAAGAAGTAGCTTTCATACACTCTTGCAAACACCCCCTTTAGGTCGAGCACGAGGGTCTGTATCCACGACACCAGCTCCATTATCAAAGAATTTTGCCCGTTCTTCCAGGGACGCCCAAATGCATCATCAGCATCCAACTTGTCACCCAGCTTGGACGGTCCTCTACTCACCCTAAACCCCTCTTTCACCCCATCACTTCTTAGCGAACCGGGCGATAAGGAAATATGGGAATCTGTCTTCGTCGTTGGTTCAGCCAAGGCACCAGGACCTGATGGACTAAACGGCCATTTTTTCCAACATTACTGGGCCCAACTTCGTCCCCACGTCACCACATTGGTGACAAACTTCTTTTCGACGGGGCAGATGCCCCCGATATTAATCAAACGACGATTGTTCTAATCCCAAAGAAGGAACAAGCCTACCTCCCACAACACTATCGCACTATTAGCCTGTGCAATGTCAGCTACAAGATCATTTCAAAGCTACTCGTTCACCGCATCCGATCGACCATGAACTCACTTGTCTCCCCGTACCAAAATGCCTTTGTACCCCACTGCTCTATTACCGACAATGTCCTCGTCACCCAAGAACTAATCCACACTATCAATAACCGTCGCACGGGAAGGTGTGGCCCTTTGGCGGTCAAGATTAACCTAGCCAAGGCCTACGACCATGTAAATTGGTCATTTATAGAGCATGCCCTCCACCAGTTCCACTATCCCCGCGCCTTCATTGCTTTGATCATGGAGTGCGTTCAATCGGTTGAGTTTAACATTGCAGTCAACGGGGCCCACTCCCCGTCGTGAAAACCCAACAAAGGACTCTCACAAAGGGAACCACTGTCTCCATACCTATTTATCCTTTGTATGGAACTGCT
This sequence comes from Linaria vulgaris, assembly GCA_948329865.1. NCBI lineage: Eukaryota > Viridiplantae > Streptophyta > Magnoliopsida > Lamiales > Plantaginaceae > Linaria > Linaria vulgaris. Next base: position 17,379,708 of record OX415250.1, on the reverse strand, counting down.
CATTGCAACCTTCTTGCGGGCGACGGAGGAAGGCACATTTAGGGAGGGTCGCGCTAGTCGCAACGGACCCCCGATACCAATCCTTAGTTTCGCTGATAACTGCTTCATCTTCTGCGAAGACCATCAGGAACGTTGGACCGCCTACTTGAATTTCTGAAAGCCTTACATGTAATGGCGGGCTCGGGGGTGAGCTACGAAAAGAGTCTAGTACTCTTCTCACCGAACATCACCAATCGAAGGCGGCGAGAAATTATGCGCCTTCTCCTCCATGGGGAACCCTGACAAGTATTTGGGAATCATAATCTGGCAAGGACGATTCCGGGCGAACTTCCTCGACCTAGTCATTAAAAAGTTCTAGCGACGAATAGGCACATGGTACACATGACACCTTCTTTACATGGGCAGTCGCATCCTCCTTCAGTCCACTCTCCAAACCATACCAGGCTACCACGCATGGTCCTCACTAAGTTTACCAAGCTCACAAAGTCGTTCCTCTGGAATGCGGACAAGATCAGCAATCGCAAAAGAACGGTGCCATTGCGTATGGTTTGTATGCCCTTGGCCTAGGGGGCCTTGAGTTCCGATGCCTAGAAGAACTTAACGAGGCTTACATGCTCAAACTAGAGTGGCGCCTCCTTTACGCCCCTGATAGCCTCTGGGCCCGGTCCTTAAAAAGCAAGTACTTCGCCGATTGCCACTCGATGACTGCACCAATACCACCCACCGCAAGTCGGATTTGGAAGGTTGTGGCCCACATCCTCCCCCACCTAATGGCCTCCACCTGCTGGATAATAGGGGACGGGAAGGCCATTAACTTCTGGATCTCGTGGTGGCTAGGACGGACTACGATCGCAAAACACGTGCCCACCATTCCAGCAGAACATCTAACTCTGACGGTGCGCCAAGTGATAGGAGACAACGGGAACTGGGACCTGTCCTGGGTTCACCATTTATTACCAAATGACATTGTTAACCGCATATGGGAGGTTGCAATACCGCTAGACACACGAAAAGACACCCCGTGTTGGGCATGGACCCAAAGCGGAATGTTTAGAATCAAAAGCTCATACACCTAGCTGGTTAACCACTCCATCGATCAAAATGGGCCCACATTATCCTAACCGACCCTCTAGAAAGCAGGCGTTATACCACGCATCAAATTCTTCGGTTACCTTTGGGGACAGAATGGCATTGTAACTCGGGACTTCCTAGCACGAAGGCATGTTTCGATCGAGAACATCTGCCCCATATGCCGCTCGGACGTAGAAACAACCGAACACGTTTTTGTAGAATACCACATTTTCGAGGATGTCCGACGTCAACTTCCCGAGTTCCACCCCCAAACCCACCCCCCCCCCCGGCAGAAGGGCAGTCACATAATCCCCCACCTACTCCGCCTCCAAAACCCGATTTCCACCTTAATCAGTTGTTGGGCCATTTGGAGGGCCCGTAATGAATTCCTCTTCATAGGAACACCTATCTCCCCCGACGGCATCACTTGCCGCATTTCCAAAACTATGGCAAACTCCCCGCAGAGCTCGCCCTCACGACCACCCAAAGTCCATCAGTTTGCGGTACGGTGGATACCACCCTATAAAGGAATGTACAAGCTCAACATGGATGGTGCAGCACTTCACAATCCGGGACCCACATGCATTGGAGGCGTCATCTGGGATTGGAATGGCCAGATCATAGCTGCATTCTCGGAAGTGACGTGCCAGAGTACCAATAACGTCGCAGAACTTAGAGCCATACGACAGGGAATGCTACTTGCATTTCATGTTTCGATTTCTGCACTTATTATTGAGACTGACTCAGAAGTAACCTACTCTCTTTTAACCTAGAATGTGGCTGATATGGCCTCGGTAGAGATGCTAGCTCTACTCCGTGATGTTCGGAGTTTAGGAGGAAGAGTACCAACTCTATTTCTCTTATGTACATACCGAGAGGAAAATAGGTTAGCGAATGTGTTTGCGACGCAAGGACAAGATCGAGACGCAGCTGACTGCCAGGAACAACCACGCTATGCGGCTGTTTGCCTTCACTATCCTCCTGGTTTAACTAGTTTTGAGTCTTGTGATATACATTGTACATATTTTCGCCAGCCCCACAAGCCCCGACCCCGCACCCCGTCCGTTGTACACTTCATGGCCTCGGCCTCAGTAAATAAATAAAAGTTGGTGTGTTAAAAAAACATTAATCTAATAACGTAACATCTCATAAATTGCTTAAATATAAATATTCACAAACTAAGTTCAATGATATAAAGATCATGAAGTATGTAGTTTTGTATAAATGTCTCAAACTAGTTGTTCAAGGCGTATATGTTACGTGTCTTGTTTTTCAAAACTTAATTGGAGAAACGCCATGGATGTGCCATATCAGACACTCGTTTAAGTTTGTGTTCGAAGTTTGAACTTTCTTCGAAGAGTGTCCGAGACTTAATCATTGTTATCTTTAGAGCCCGTTTTGTTGACCATTATATGGCCTATCCAATTATATGACTGTAAAGAATATTGGTTTGGTTGGTAAATTTTAAAGATGGATCCCTAGTGGCTAGTGCCCAAACAAGGGCACTCGGTACTCAACACCAGAAATAGCATGACCCCCACCTCCATCGTTTTCATAATATGGGCTCAACGGTGTAAAGTGGGGTTTAATTAAAAGACTTATTTATATGCCACTCAGTTTTAACGGTAAAATCTCCAAAATAAAGTGGCTCCACAACCACGGCAGATTAAGGAGCTGCGGCGGCTCTATAGTCGCCGTTACAACATTTGAAACAAAAGCCACTCAGAATATCACGATGAACGTCTTCCGCAGGCACGCACAAACAGTCCGACGGATGAGGGATAGCGGCGGCCCACCCATGGCGCTACAGTTTAAGAAAAACAAAAACCGAATGAAGAGGGTCGAATCCGCTAGTCGCCGAAATTAGAGAGAGAGAGAGAGAGAATGAATTTGGGGATCGAGAGAGAGGAGAGAGATTTGTCTTTTGCCCCTCAATAGTGTCCATTTCCCCCAAATTTTGCAGGTGAATTTCGTCGTTGATTTTGCAGGTTATTTTCCCTGCGTTTCAGCAATCATTTTTTTAGGTGATTTCGCCGACGATTATTCTGATTTCGCAGAGTAGGCCGGAGCAAGTAAGATTTCACTCTCTCAAAATCAGCCCCAAAATTACCTTTAAACCCTCCAGCAAAATCTCCCGTGAAATCGCTTGTAAAATCGCCGACGAAATTAATGGATAAAATAATAAGTTTAATTATAATTCTTGTCAAAATGGGTGATTACATTACATGTGCAACCAAAGCAAATATTAGTGTGGGTCCCACTATAGAAGGAGGAGTTCATGAAGACCAACCAAAATGGTTTTAAGATTGATAATATGGATCATAAGATGGCCTAATAAGAAAATGCCTATTAGGCCATTTTGGAACCAAACTAGTCTTACGGCTCGTTTGGTTGGTTACAATAGGGCTGAATAGGGCCTTCAATATGGGCTAAACAGTAAAATAATTAGCTTTGGTCTTACATATTGAATCTTGGGTCGACCCGGCTGAACATGAGTAACCCGGGACTCCTCAGGCTTTCTAATCAGCAATTTCGAGTACGTTTTGATAATATGGGTTGAACAGTGATTTTTTTGGCCTCGCTTATTGTCATGTTTACCCCTGAAATCTGATAGCAAGTGCCAACTCTACCCCTTCACTCATATAAATAGAACAATTCATTTCCCCCCCATTTCATTTCCCCCCAAATAATTGAGCAGGGGAGCCCGTAAACCCTAATTATTGCAGCAAGAAAGCTCAATAGAGGTAATTTTCTTATACAAAATTTGTTCAATTCCTGTAATGACTTGTTCATGAACTTTAATTTTGCAACAATGGGTCTCGGCTTCTCACAAATTTTACAGCGACAACCTAAACGATTTTGTTTTTCTAAAATGTACTTTCGCAAGAATTAACATAGCTTAATTACAGTAGTTGTTTAAGGTGCACACTAAGAAGTTTCTCTTGTTCTTAAATTTGTCTAACATACCCTCACCGGTTCTGAAGTGTGAGTGTAGATTCACAAAGTTGAGTTCCTGCCTCAACCGAACTCTTCACTTGCTAATTCATGATTCTTTTACATTTTATAGTCAATTAATTTTATATCCCATGAATTTTTCCATGTAATATGGATCCCTCATTTGTTTATAATATTAACCTACTTTTTTAATGAATATAAATTCAGACGCTGACGATTGCCTCTGTCTGTGGTGGATTTGGACAGACAACTAATTTGGAAGTTTCAACACTTTATTATCTTTTCAAGTCTTCAGGTATGCATTATTTAACAATAGTTGACCAATTTATTTGCTTAGATGTAGCTTGAAATAGAAGTAGAGTGTAATTAGTGTGCAATGCATCTTTCCCTTACCATATGTGTGGTGATTGCTATTGTGTCCTAAATCTATAAGCCTCTAGGATTATTCAATGACTGTGTTTGTTGATTGTTGTGTTCTCTAGTGGCATCAACTTATATGCAGATTTCTCCTGTGAGGTATTAATCATTGTAACTCTCATTATTTGATTTACGTCATATTATGCCTTATCCAATTATAACTCTAATGTTATGATCTGTTATTCATTCAATATAGTATAATATAATGCAGCTACACACTATGGCCAACCACTAACACCTCTTGTTAGTTGGATAAATCTAAAAATACTTTTATATGTTTCTTTATTAACTAAACGTCACATATGGCCCAGGATGGATTGGCAGACCCATGCGTTGATCCTTGCAGCCGCACAACTTCATTTGTTTAGACTTAGGCTCATCATGATCTCTTTGACTTACTTCCTGGCTAGGAGACGCATTGCTCAATCTAATAAACGGAAAAGGGGTTATACCTATAGCATGCTCGGTAGACTTCCACGACAAATAGCTCATATGCAAGACCTAATAAACATAAAAGATTCGGATTGCGTTGACATCTTAAGAATGGATAGGAATAGTTTCCATAAATTGTGCTATTTATTGGAACATGGGGGTGGGTTAACGAGCTCAAAATATGTGAATGTGCAAGAGATGACAACCTTGTTCTTACAAACACTTGCGCACCACCACAAAAATCGAGTAGTTCGTTTTGATTTCAAAAGGTCAGGCCAGACCGTCAGTCATTATTTCCACAAAACTATGGATGCTCTGTTCAAGATTATAGACCATCTTATGATAAAACCAACTCCCATACCAACAGATTGTACTGATGAGCGGTGGAAGTCTTTTCCGGTAAGATTAAATTGGTCTATTTTCTTATTCTAAAAGACCTTTACATTTCTGGACCATTGATTTTTGAGTTACCCTAAGCGACTAACAAAATATTTTTGTGATAATAAATTGGTAGGGATGCCTAGGAGCATTAGACGGGACCCACGTTGAGTTACATGTTCCATTAATCGATAAGGAACGTTACCGTGGAAGGAAGGGTAAAGTTACGACAAACGTCCTAGGCGTATGCGACATAAACAAAAACTTTATTTACATTTTGGCGGGGTGGGAAGGTCCCGTAGCAGACAGTACCGTGCTTCGTGAAGCGTTAGTTAGGGAGAATGTAGAATTCTTGAGTTCACTCATGCTAACTAGCATTACGAATTCTTCAACAGGGCAATATTACTTATGTGATCTAGGGTATCAGAATGGTGAGGGTTTTCTAACTCCTTACAAGGCTAAACGGTATCACTTAAGTGAGTGGTCAAACGGTCGCAATCGGCCTAGGGATCGTGAAGAGTTCTTCAACATGAAACATAGTAAAGCGCGTAATGTCATCGAGTGTGTTTTTGGTTTGTTGAAGATGCGTTGGCCAATTTTGGAGCATCCAACGCATTTCTCTGTTGAGTCTAAGTGCAAGATAGTATTGGCGTGTGGATTATTGCACAACTTCATTCGATTAACTATGCCCGTTGACCCTCTAGAAGCGAGTGGTGTACCGCTGCAATTCGCACCAATTGATGAAAATGAGTACATTGAAACGATTACTCCTTCTTCAATCTGGCAAGGGTGGCGCGACAACATGGCGGAGATTATGTTCAACAATTGGCGATTGCGCCGTAATATTTAAAGATATATAGAAGTTGTAGGGGTCATGAAATGAGATTTGGATTTTTATTTAACGTAACGAGACACTTTCGATAAATGAACAATGTGTTTAAGGCATTCTGTCCCATAATGTATTTTCTATCACTCTAATATATTATTATTATGTTGTTTTGACTTTTTATTAACTGGTCTTGTTATATGAATTCTGCTTCAATTTCATTAAACTGACATTGTTTGTAATTAAACTATCAATATAATGCCCATACCAGCAAATAATTCCACCCATGGTTATCGAAATTATTGTAAATTGGACATCTGTTGTGAATGGAATATCTAAATTCATAACAATTTGTACAATGTTGTTAGATCAATTAAGCTATAATTAATCGTTTTTTCCTTATTACAAACAGTTAACAATATTACAAATGTGCATACATATTCGATCTTCACTAACCAATAATTGCATTTTTCTGTTGCATTTTTCTGTCTTTAGAATAACAGATTGTACTATGGATACGTCGAGCTGCAACGTGCGCACAACCAACGACACAACATCCGGCAACAAAGGCTCTCGTAAGTTCTGGACACGAGCAGAGGAGGAAGCTTTGATTAGTGTGGTGAAAGATCTCATAGTTGAGGGTTGGCAGGCGGGAAATGGATGGCGCCCAGGTTTCAATAATCAAGTAGCGCATAGGATTTAAGCAATGATACCTAGTAGTGATGTTTTGGGAAATCCACATGTAATCTCGAAAATGTCGGCGTGGCGTAAGGATTTTGGTGCTTTGTCAAAGCTATTCGGTCGGAGCGGGCAGAACGAAGTCGGGCTACACCCAACCAACTTCACTATAACTATAATTGGAACTCCAATTTGGGAAGCTACTGTCAAGGTAAACACTTTAACCCCATTTTATACTTCATGTTATTTATCTAACACTAGTTTTTTTTTTACCACAAATTGTTTGTTACCAGTTATGTTTTGCCATACAACCTCTGCTCTAATAGTTATCAAAATCAAATACACATGAGGCTCAAATATATATTCTGTTATGCGCATCCTTGCCTTATTTGTTGTTTAGCTATGACACAATATTACCACAAATTCCTTGTGTTAACAATTAGCATACATTCTTTCATGGTTAACGAGATCAAATACGCATTTTACTAAAATATAAATTATGACAATTATTCAATCCAATGTACAGACCAACCCGGAGTTGGAGAAGATGAAACTGAGATCGTTCCCTTATTATGAAGATTGGGATTTAATCTTTGCGAACTCTAAGGGAACAGGCGATCATGCCGCTGACTTTGGCTCGGCACGTCGTCGTGTGCAAAACAGGCCCATTAACCTCCCCCCTACACCATCAGTTCAAACCCCCGGGGGTTTAGAGGATATAATCGGCGAAACAGGTAAAACCTCATCAGCTGCTGCCAATTCTGAGGAATCAGGCCCTTGGAAGGCTTCCGGAATAAAGAAAAGGAAGGCTCGGTCATCTGGTGTGGAAGATGAGATGATAATCTCCCTGACTTCAGCCCTTGATGAAACCAAAACTGCTATAGGGGAACTATCAATTGCAATACGGTCTTTGAAAGAAGCAGATCTAGCGGTAAATTTGATTTTCTCTGTGTTGAAAGAATTGCCAGATTTCACTGTGACAGCACGTGTTAGGGCGGCAAAGAAAATCGTCACTTCACAATCCCATGTGGCACTATTCCTAAGCATGGAAAATGATGAGAAGGTTGAATTTGTTATGAGCATCCTTGCCGAATGAATACTGATACTCGGCGTTTTGTGATAACCCCGCAAGAAATAAGGCATTGTTACTATATATATCTAGTACTAAGACACTACATTACATTCACAAGCCTTATTTATTTTGATTGCCGTACATAACTATATTTGGGCATGTAAATGATGCGATATAAGTTGAACCGCTGGGTTGTCATGTTATCTTTATGTTTCTTTTGCCTAAATATTTCACTACTTATATTCGTAATTATGCTGATATCTATTAAGCTCTAGAAATTTTGAATTTAGATGATATTTGGTTTCTTCATTCCTATAATGCAATATATTGAATTTAGAAATGCAAACTAGTAGTACTAAATATTAGACCGTCGGTTTGGAAGACATGGACCTTATTTGGCATATATACCCATTAAATATAGCCATGGCTATAGAGAGAACGTTATTTTTTACATAGACCAGATAAGAGGATCGAGCCATAAATTTTTATGCATCAACAAATAATATGACCGCCAAACCAAATAAACCATATCATAAATTTGATCGAACATTAAACACGCAAAATTCCATAAAGTTTATAATATTTGGGTTCTCATGGTTGTTAGGAGCAGTTAATGGTTAACAAGTGATGTGGATATCATTGTATTTCAGAGGACATCAAACTCTATTTACTTGGGGCTTGTTTGGTAGGCCATGTAATGCCTTTAAATGGGTTTTAAACTGGGCTCTACAGGAAATTGTATAGGTTTGGTAAGTAGTTTTAAAAACCGGGCCAGTCATTTTAAAAATGACTGACCCGGGTTTCAAGCATGAATTTAAAACGACCCCCCCCCCCCCATCATGCTGGGAAAATGACTTCAACAGTAAAAAATACCCCAATGTGTAAATACAGCAATGCCCTTACTTTCCCATGTCGAATTCCTACCGTGCCCTCGTAATTATCTGCTGAGTTCAAGTTGTCCCTGTTCATCATTTTCTCACTCCCACAAATTGTTGAGCTCGTAAACCCTAGAAGGAAGAGAGAGGCGCGATTTCACTGTTGCCCAGATCGTCGTCTGCAAGGTACCGAATACTTCTCCTCAAAATATTAATATGCATATCTTTACACATTCTATAACATAATCTTTTGATTTACGGGATTTCTTAGGACACATTTCATTCACAAAAAGTTTTTGGTTTGTCAAAAGTTTTTGCTGGTTTTTTTGGTGGAACGAGGAACATAGCAATAGTAGTTGCTCAGTGAGGAGTTTTTTCAACGACCAATTAAGGGGTTTATGTAGGTTTTAGCTTTAGAAACGATTGTAATATTTTGAACATTTTTTTGTTAAACTGTAAATTGGATGTTTCCGTAAGAAATATGGTGTTTTCTTATACTATTTTTATCATGTTGTACACTGTCAGAAGTCAGAAGAACTATTGTATCATGTGAGGTTCTTCGTTTCTTCAAAGACTTGATTTTTGCATAAAGCCTAGATTCTTGTACTTGTCCTAGAAGCTGATAAAAGTCTCTTCACATCAACTTTCTATTGTTACATTTCTGTGCTGATAAAACAATTTGCCAGAATTATTCTAAAATTTTTCTTGAATTTGGTTTTGAAGCGGTGACTGACAGTTACTAAGGAAGCGTCCGGTTGGAAATTGAAGGCAAAGTCGATCTTCTTGTCTCGGTAAGCTGAATAAGTGGTGTTTTGTTATATTGTTATTTGTTAATTTGAGTAAATAATGAAATGCCTATTTTGAGTTCTGTGAATGACTACATTTCTCAATTTTGGTTGTTGTGTGCATTTTGTTGAATCATTTTTTAATGGTGTATTGTGTCTGTGTGTAAATCGTTGGCTGTGTGTATTTTGTTGAATCATTTTGTTAATTGTGGTTTTTGGAGATCCAATTTGTATTGTTTGTAAGTAGTACTTTGTTGAGGATCGAGACTAGTAACTTGAATATCATTATGTGATGTGATATTGATGAATAATTTTGGAATACAATGATTATTTGGCATGGCACTGCATGTCTGCATGTTTTTGTAGGCTACAGTAGGTGTAAGACTATATAGTAGTGCTACACTTTCATCAGACTCCACTTTCACATTCTCTTTGTTCTTTTGATTCTCAAGTAATGTTATTAGACTTGTCCTTGTCCTGCTTTTTATAACAGTAAGAATCTGTCTAATGAAAGAATCTGTCTTATGAAAGTATCTGTTAATTGGGTCACCATAATATTTGGTCTTTAGGCACCTTGCTTCTGTGGTAATTAAGTTTGTTACAAGTTTTGGAAAATAAGTTCATCATTTTCAAAGAACCTTTGTTTATATGCAGCTTAATCTTTTCAATTACACTACCGTTTCTTTTCCTGTTGATGAGGTATATTAAAATTAGGTGGTCATTTGCTCAAAATATAACTAAATTTAGTTCCGTTATTGGTAGGATGGATTGGAGAGCAAACGCTATGATTATCGCGGGGGCACAACTTATTTTACTCCGGTTAAGGCTCATTTTGTTGTTGGTAAAATACTACTATGCAAACAAAAGACTATCATGTCCTAATAAAAGAAAAAGAGGTCAATCCTATAGCATGCTTGCTCGACTCCCTAGGCAGATCGCTCACATGCAAGACCTAGTCCACATCAATGACCAAGACTGTATTGATATTTTACGTATGGATAGGAACAGCTTTCACAAGTTGTGTTACCTATTAGAGCACGGTGGGGGGTTAACTAGTTCGAAATACGTCAACGTTCAAGAGATGACAGCGTTATTCTTGCAAACCCTTGCACACCATCACAAAAATCGTGTGGTACGCTTTGATTTTAAGCGGTCAGGGCAAACTATTAGTCACTACTTCCATAAAACCTTGGACGCCTTGTTCAACATCATGGATCATTTAATGGTGACCCCAACTCCAATACCTGATGATTGTACTGATGAGCGTTGGAAATCTTTCCCGGTAAGAAAAGTACATCCTTAATACATGTTAAAGGATTAATAAAATTTAGTTCATTTAATAGATATTGTTCAAAAGAATATAAATAACCACATTAATTTTTCCTACTTACGTTTAGGGATGTCTTGGTGCACTTGATGGCACACACGTTAGACTCCGTGTTCCAATGAAGGATAAAGAATGTTATCGCGGCCGTAAAGGTATAGTAACAACAAATGTTTTAGGCGTTTGCGACATTAACAAAAACTTTGTTTACGTACTGGCGGGTTGGGAAGGTCCAGCACCTGATAGTAATGTCCTTCGTGAAGCCTTAGTACGGGAAAATGGGTTAAAGGTCCCAACAGGTTAGTTACTTACAAACAATGATTTTTTATGAGTTGACAAATAAAATAGTGTCTTGCGCTTGCAAAAATAACAGTGTTTACTTCAAATTAGGACAATACTACCTCTTGATCTAGGCTACAAAAACAGTGACGGATTTCTAACACCATACAAGGGTAAAAGATACCACTTGAATGAATGGAGCAACGGTCGTAATAGGCCTCGTGACCGGGAAGAATTTTTTAACATGAAACATAGTAGGGCTCGAAATGTAATAGAGTGTGCATTTGGCTTGTTGAAAGTGCGATGGCCAATTCTAGACCATCCAACCCACTTCTCGGTGAAAACAAAATGCGACATTGTGTTGGCGTGCGCGTTGTTGCATAACTTCATCCGTTTACATATGGAAGTGGATCCATTAGAGGCAAGTGGTGTACCACTACCGTTTGACCCTCCAGATGATACGGATTACATTGACACGGTGACCACTACACCCGGTTGGCATTTGTGGCGCAACAATATGGCTGCTCGCATGTTTAACAATTGGCGTCTACGACGCTAATCTTCGTAAAATCTTTTTTATGCTTTATAAATGGTGGACTATCTTTTCCCAATTATGTATAATCAAACAATGAGATGCTTTTTCGAGTGTTATGACATGTAATTTTCTATACTGATTATTAATGGCTTTATTATGTTATGTTTAATTTGTACAATTTCATTTTGTGACTTTCCACACTTGCTATACTGTCTTCTTTATATGTGTGTGTGTAAGAGTTGTCTTCTTTATATGTGTGTGTGTAAGAGCTATTACAGGGATGTTTATTTAACTTTAATTGGTTTTTTTAAAAATGCCACCTATATGCACCAGGCATGGTGACTGAGATAATTGACTAGCCATGGGAATATATATGAATTGATCCATTGAATGCTCAATCTTTGTGGGTAATTGAACTAGTTTTCTCCTGGATGGTTGTAGTTATTTATCATTCTATGTATTAAATCTTGTTAGGTATTAATTATGTTGTGATTTATTGAAAAACTAACCGATGCATCGTAACTCATTATTAAAAATTGTTTAGTTATCTTAGATTTGACAGATGGATTCTTCAGCAAGTAATATGCGTCCAAATTTCGACACACCTCCGGTTCCAAAAACGGTTCGTAAGTACTGGACTAGGGTTGAGGAAGAAGCATTGATCGAATCGGTAAAAGAACTAATAATTGAGGGTTGGCAGTCGGGAAATGGTTGGCGCCCGGGATTTAATGGCCAAGTAGCAAAGCGTATTGTGGCAAAGGTTCCTGATAGCGATTGTCGTGGCGATCCACACGTAATATCAAAGATGGAATCTTGGGGTAGAGATTACCGCGCCTTAGCAAAGTTGTTTGATAGGATTGGAAACAATGCCATAGCGATTGATCCAATTGACCATACCATCTCCATTGTCGACTCCGAAATTTGGGAGGGGCAGTTAAGGTATTCCTTTGACAATCTATGGTTAATTTTTTTCAATCACTTATGAACTCACTTTTTCCTTGTATCTTTTAAATATAAGTGTACGATTTCTTAACGTAGGTTAATTCCGAGTTGCTTAAGATGAAAACGAGATCGTTCCCGTACTATAATGATTGGGAAGAAATGTTTGGGAATACACGATGCGTCGGCGACCATGCCGTTGACTTTGGCGCGGCTCGGAAGCGAGTACGTAACCAAAATAAGCCACCACCTTATACTCCTACTCCAACACCGGAAACACCAATTGGTGTTGAGGACCTAACCGGTGAAAACGGCGATGCCATATCCACCGGTGTAGAATCTCAAGCAAACGGTGCTTGGAAACCCTCGGGAGTAAAAAAAAGAAAGAATCGAAACAAGGGTGTTGATGACCAAATAGTTGATTCTATTAGTACAGCCATTGACAAAACCAAAACTGCTATTGTTGATCTTTCGGCAGCCATCCGTTCTCTAAAGGAAGTTGACCCGGCCGTGACAAAGGTCTTTTCGGCCCTCCAAGACTTGAGGGAATTTAATATGACTACTATAGTACGTGCTGCGAAGAAGATAGCATCATCCCAAATGCTAGTTGCACTTTTCTTTAGCATGAATGAAGAGGGTAAGAAGGAATACGTCCGTAGTATCTTGGCGGAATAAAAGGGTTGAAAGACCGTTGGTATTAGCACGGAGTTTGTGCTTATTTTGAGTTCTAAGTTGTGGGAAAAACACCAACACAACTTAAAAAAATTATAATGTTTGTAATATTTGAATGATTGCTACATTTTTATGTGTTGTACTGTGCACATAAATTATGAACTAGTGGGATCATCATATTTTGTTTGATAAGGATTATGGTAGGAATGGCCAAATTTAGTGCAATTCCACTGCAAAACTATTGCTCATTTTCTTTTGTGTGTATTGTGCAAGAAATGAAGATTCGTTGATTGATTGCTTTATTGCTGGAATGTTTGGAGTCCATTAATAAATAGTTGGAGTTGAGTGCTCGTTGCCTATTTGTTTTATTGAGATATATAACTCGTGTTTCATGAATAAATATATATAGTTCAATGCTTATTGCTTTTATAGTTTATTGTGATATGCCTCGTGGATTAACTTAACTCTGCTCTCTATTCATAAATTAAGGATTTGTGGGTCATTGAAACCAGCCATTTTTATTATTAATAAATGAATAAGTCTGCAATTGGGTTTGGCAAAGATTCTGGTCACTGCTAAATTAATTGATAAAGCCATTTCTATTATAAATTCAACCATGTGACCTGGTAAAGGAAATGCAATCATACCTAAAGGTTGACACAATTACAAAAACTGGAATACCCTCTTGAGATAAATTCAAATTTAGAAAATGAGTCGTATTAGAGAAGTTTACATTGAAAATACTTCTCGACTCCTAACCAAAACAACATAAGCTAACACATACTACAACATGCCTAATATAGATCGTCGGCACCCCACGTTATACAAAATTTAGACGTGCTACGTCATCTAACGTGCATAGTAAAACGAACGACATAAAATTGGCATACCGTACTAAGAATACTAGGATTACAAATTAGACTTAATATATTTTATAGGGTCTTAAGGATGTTATAACTCATCCACTAACACATCTTTTCAACAAAACGACATTGAATATCTTCTTGTACTCCTTGTTTCGAATGCGTTCAACAAAGGGTGTAGCACAAATCGGAAATGACCATGGGATGTCGAAGAATCCATCTTCCCTATTTGGCAATATGAACCGGGGATCGTGCTCCCAAAGTTCCGACCTCTCGAATATAAATGATAACTCGTACCAACTTGATTCCCCTTCCGAAAAGTATCGCACCGAGTCCGTATTCCCCTAACACCATCAATTACCAATGTAAACGGTTATGTAAGGGTTAATATATAAATGTGTATGTAAACGGAATCTAGTATGCCCTCTAGAAATAGCTTTAAATTCAGTAGTGATTATGAAGATTGAAATTAGAGATTAGTATCACAATTTCACATTCAAACAAATTGGAACAGGGGATTTATTTAAATTGGCTCATTATCAGCCTTTATGGACCTTTCAATATAGGCAGACTCAGTTTAAATTGTAAAGCAAAGGCATCTAAAATTATTTAATGTATCCAACATATTCTGGAGCATTACAGGTTAAATTAAATGCATATAGCAAACCAAAATGATCTACGGAAAATATGTATATTATCCAAAAGACAAATAACTGATTTAAGGTAAACACAAAAAGGTTTGAATACCTTTGCGACGGATGGCGATCCCTTCTTAAAAGCTACTTTCAACCAAATATTTGGACCCAATGTGCATAGACCGGATATGGCTTGTTGCGCATTGTAGCTATTCCAGGCACACGCTACACATTACGAAACAAAATTATTAAAAAATTGCCTCCCTTATACGTAATGGAATAACAATATTTTTAAGATGATTTGTGTTACCGTTACGTAAGTTTCCCATTGCACCTCATCAACCACAATGATTTTGTCGGAAACAACATCTAATCCATTAAATCCATGGAAATTACAGTAGTCTTGCAACTTCAAGTAGGTCCGCTTCCAGTTGCTCAATTTGCCAACAATGTGGGAACTATTTCCAAAATTGTAATTAGGAAACTCGGCAATTAGTGTATTAGTTACACGTTGGTAAAAGCCCGAAAGCCATGAATTATTAACCTTCCAACCCTCGTCGATCAACCCAATAACTGTTACGGCAAGGAACAATTCCTCTTCGTGCGTCCAAGTCCGTCGTGGTATTGAAGTGCATCGTTGAACTATGTTTGAAGACATTCCTGTTAATTTAAATGTAGGTATTAATAAGGATCTACAAAACATAATCTTTTGTACTAGATATGGAAGAGAATCATGTTTTAGTGTTAATATGTTCACTGTCAAAAAGAAATACACAAGTCCTACTAAGCTGTAACTATATTAAGCTTAATAATATCCTCAATAGTATAATCATTTTTCGAGGATTGATACATCTGTTTGTGTTAGAGTGATCCCATTACAATTCAAGCTCTCGACATATATATAACATAAGATGGATTGTATACTCCCAAAGAATCTATTGCAAGAACCCAAAATCGAATTGGAAATAATATATTTGATTTTAATCGGAATCACATCATTCTTGAATATATAATGTGTTATCATCTTAACTAAAAAATCTGATTATCCACAAACGAAAAAAGAAAAGAATATACGGCAACCCCGTTCAGATTTTAGTACATATTCAAAAAAATAGTTTAGGAACAGTGAGGTGTCAAGACTAGATTCGTTTGTTCATTAATTTGTTTATGTTCTTTCAGGGGGAAAATACTGACTGATGGTGAATGGGACTCCAGAACTCTTTCAAACCAGGGGAAAAAATATAGAAAAAGAATCACCATTATTGTAACCAGGACTTGATCTGAACAAAGATTTAAAAGTAAAAGTTTATGATTTCAAAAAACTTTATATGACTTAATAATCGTACCTCAGGTTTACACTCCAACAAATAAAAAATTAGATATTACTTCATATAAAAAAGAACTCCAGAATCTCTAGAAATAAAGGCACCCCAAAAAATAAGCAGATAATAGCTAGCAGAGCTCAGAGCTCAACCATACATAAAGCTCCCAGCAATTAGGTTAACTCACTATTAGTTATCTAATATCAATCCTCAGTAGTGTTCAATAAAATTGGGGGGTTAACTACTTCGGTTAGGCTTACAATTTAAATTACATCACTAAGAGGTGTGTCATGAAGGAAATCTACAAATAACCAACCTTAATTAGACTCTGCTACATGATCCATAGTATTATAAAGGATCTAATTGTTCAATCTTATTGCTAGGATAGTGAAGATTGTACAAAATCCCCAAATCGGATTTCACAAATCCCAAATTACGAACCCTAATTTTATTTGATTCAAAATAAAGGCATGTATTGAATACTAAAATTCATAGCCTATATAATAGAAGTTATGAAAATGGCAAAACCTGAATGCAAAGGAGGTGAAAACCAGAGTTGGATAATGGCCGCAGAACGACAATGTCTTCTCCCCGATCGTTTTTCAGTTGAGAGAATGAATGATTCATTATAATGGGTTTTCATATGGCCTTTTTTATAACTCAACGTGGGCAAATTGGTAACTTGAGTATCTAAGTGACTTTATATGGTGTACATAATAACCAACCAAAGCAATTGACTACAGTAACAAGGATGCTGTAAATGGAAGCTTGTGTGACCAACCAAAACAAACTGAAAATGGAGTTATCCGAATTTTAATAGCAACTAAAACAAAATGGATTGAATAGTTGAAAAGTAACCAAACGTACTCTTGGCTTGACAGTAAAATTAATGCAATTTTTGGTTGCAAGATATGTAGAAACAAACGCATGAATTCTCAAAAAAAAACAATGTCATACTAGAATTAAAACATGAAAGTGACAAGAATGTCTCAAATACACACACAAATACTCGGCCGCAATTACAGGGGATAACCTCAGAGCTCGTGTTACAATTTGAGCGCACTGAGTGCCAAAAACAAGTCGAGGGCAATTCCAATTACAAAATATGATTTCGACCAATCTTATATTTAACCATACAGTGATATGAATTCTTCTCGAATTGTTGTAATTCTAGATCCGAAAACATGCGAATAACAAATAAAACACATCCAAATTCAGTTACAAGTTTCAACCTTATTTCTAATATTATGTTAGAATTCAGTGTTGGCTCATTTATCTGTAGAACACAGCACTATTATCTAACAGATCTTAATTAATGATGACTTACAATATGGTCAATGGGCGGAGATGCATCGACAGATACTTATATGTGATCGTTGTAGACATAGCACCAAAAAATCTGATGATGGCCACCGCTGTAATTTTGAAATGAGAGCCGTTAAACCCCAAATTATAGTTAGGGATTTGGATTTCGCAATTTGGGGTAAAATGACGTGTCTAAAATGAAAGGGGCAAAATAGGATATCTGTCTTGTTTTATGTTAAACTGGGGGTATAACATACCAACCAAAGCATAGATTCATGTAGGACCCACAAGGTATACATTTACACATCATGGGCAACCAAAACAAGTAATAGAAGATATAATCTGGTCTGTATGAGCTTGTAATCTGAATAACCCTATTAGGCCATATTGCAACCAAACGAACTCTTATATTGTCGAGCCGTTCTAGGTGAAGATATTTGGTTTGCATGATAACAACCACATTAATGAAGACTAAATATGGCCTATCAGAGAACTAAATATTCTAACCCGTGTATGTAAAACACTGTGCGCTCTGCGACCATAAGTATTAATTAAAATATTAATATTTATGGATAATTATATAAAAATATGTATTCACATATATAGCATCACAAAAAAGTTTTCAGCTGAAGTGTATTAATTATGACTCGGCTAAATGTTAGTATGTAACTTGTAAGGTCCATTACATCATGAGCAACTTGACTGCTGTAGTCTCTGTTCACTGTTTGTGCTTCACAAATTCTAAAATGAATAGATCTTACTGAATTTGGGCTTTGGTATCCAATTAGATGTAAAGTCCTTAAAACATTGGTGAATAGAACTGCAGCAAATTTAACTTTGGGCTAGCTCGGGATGGAGTCTATACGGTATTGAATTTAATTTTTAAGATGAATCGTTGCAATAAGTGTTTTAAAAACTGAACTGGACAGGACCGGCCAGTCCGACCGCTGTTCGGCACTTGTTCCGATCCAGAATGAGTGAAAAAATTGCGGGCCAGTTCCGCCGAGTGAACCGCCCAAAAACCTGGTTAATTGGGTTTGACTGGTCACCCAGACCGAAAAGAAAACCGTTCAACTTTTTGTAAACCGCGAATTACTGTTCCTCTGGTGGAAAAAATTTACTTTTAATATAATTTTCTGCCTCATAAGAAGTTCACGCCCACACATAGGTACCAGCAATATGCAAGGAAAATTATTTCTTTCTCCAATCTTTCATCAGACACTAGCAAAGCATGCCTTCTGTTCTAAATGTTATTGTCAAATTAAAGATGAAACCTAAATTAAAAAAAGAAAAGAAAGAACAGAAAAGAAAGAGAGGAGAGAGTGATAAAAAAAAAAAAATTGACTGCTAAAATAAAGAGTTACTAGGGTTCTCCTTCTCCTATTTCATATATTAATGTATATTTGGTATCAATTGGTTCTCCTAAATCCTAATTATCTATTTTTAAGTAGCCAATTGGGCCTTCATTGGATTCAAAAAAACAATTGGGCCTTTATTCTGAATTCTTAGTTTATTAATTAATTCCGCCAGCTACTTTTTTTTTTTTGGTAAGAAGGCTGACGAATTGAGGCTATGTAAACTGCAAATTGAACCCTTTATTCCTATTTAATATTTAGTCATCTAAGTTATATAATTTAATGATTAAGAATCTAAATATCTTTATTTTTATTTATTATTTATTTTTATAGATAAATTATGAAACTATCTGAGTAAAAACAATTTTAAAAATATACTTATACAGGTTCGACTAGTGGTTAAATGGATTCAACCAGTTAAGTCAGTAACCAGTAGGGTTACCGGTTCTACGTTCGTTGCGGTACTGAAAACACTGGTTGCAATACCAAGTAAATGAGTATGATATTGGTTCGTCCAGTTTTGGCAAATCATGACACAAAATCAGCCAATACGAGCCAAACAATGCGTGAGGCAAGTGATGTATCAAAACAATTCATAGCCCAATGGACCGAGGCAAGTGATGGATGAAAACAAAAAAAAATGACAGACCGAGGCCCAAATAGTCAACAATGTTTTTCGTTGAGGAGTCGGTATATATTAAGATTAGCGAAAAGTGCAAAACTAGCCCCAACCTATAGGTCTTTTTCCGAAACTATACCTAACGTTTGAAAAGTTGCAAAATTATACCCAATATTTTCATTTTGTTCGAAACTAGCCCTAGCGTTTAATTCCGGCCAAAAATATCATATTTCGACATCATGGCATCATACTCCGTTTTGGTCGAGGGCAAAATAGATATTTCACAAATATATACATAAAAAAATAAATTTAAAATATATCATTTTTTATTATTAAAATAAAAAAACAAAAACAAAAAAAATTAGATCACTCATCTTCCTCACCAACCCCCCCCCCCCCCCCCCCCCCCCGACAACAGAATCACCAGCCCCCCACCACCACCCTCCCAAACCCGCCGCCACGTCTAGAATCGCAGTGATGGTGGCCGGTGGCGTCGATTTGACGCCGCCACCACCACCGCGATTTGCAGTGGTGGAGGCGTCAAATTGACACCGCCACCACTACAACCGCGATTCCTTGGTGTGGGGTGGGAACGGGGTAGGGTGGGGCGGTCAGGGATGGTGGGGGCGAGGTGGGGGTGGGTCGGGGTAGGCACATGGGGTGGTCCGATCTGGTGGGGCGGGGTGGGGGCTGGTGAGGAAGATGAGTGATTTAACATTTTTTTTGTTTTTGTTTTTTTTCTTTTTCAATAATAAAAAAAAGATATATCTTAATATTTTTTTTTTTTGCATTTCAATAATAAAAAATTTGTATACATATATTGTTTTGTTGATTTCAATAAAAAAACATATATTTATGAAATAGCGATTTTTTTTCTTTTTGTTATATATTTATACATGTTAAAGAATTAAATATCTTATTATTTTTAATAAATAAAGATATATCTTTTTATATGTTTATATATGTTAAGGAATTAAATTTGGCTATTGGTTTTAATATATAAATATTAACTTTTTTATAAATTTATATATGTTAAAGAATAAAATTTGTTATTATTTTTAATATATAAATTTATACTTTTTTATATATTTATATGTGAAGGAATTAAATTTGTTATTGTTTTTAATATATAAAGATATACTTTTTTATATATTTATATATGAAGGAATTAAATTTGCTATTGTTTTTAATATATAAAGATATACTTTTTTATATATTTATATATGTTAAGGAATTAAATTTGTTATTGTTTTTAATATATAAAGATATACTTTGTTTATATTTTTATATGAAGGAATTAAATTTGTTATTGTTTTTAATATATAAAGATATACTTATATATATATATATATTAAGGAATTAAATATCTTATTTTTTTAATATATAACATATATTTTTATATATATTTATATATATGAAGGAATTAAATATCTTATTATTTTCAATATATAAGGTATACTTTTTTTATATATTTATATATATTAAGGAATTAAATATCTTATTTTTTTAATATATAAGATATATATATTTTTATATATATGAAAGAATTAAATATCTTATTGTTTTTAATATATAAAGATATACTTTTTTTATATATTTATATATGTTAAGGAATTAAATGTTTTATTTTTTTTAATATATAAAGATATACTTTTAAGAAATAATATTTTAATTACATTTGATTTAATATAATAATAGGTGAAAGAATGATTTTTTCTTTTTTTTTATAAATTAGAAGTGTAGTACCGGTTTTGCCCCTGTTAAATTTAAAAAGTGGCCGGATTTAAACTTTAGAGCTAGTTTCGAACAGAATGCAAAAGTTGGGTATAGTTTTACAACTTTTTAAACGTTGGGTATAGTTTTGAAAAAAGGTCTATATGTTGGGGCTAGTTTTGCACTTTTCTCTTAAGATTACCTTTCACTTGTTTGGTTTTTATGGAGATTTTGCGTAATTATTTTCTAAGGAGTTTGTACTTACTCGAAAAAGTATAGTAGCCATTTTTTGTTGTTTATAAGGAGTTTTAGCACGACTCAAAGCTGGTGTTTGTATCTTTCAATTGGTATAAATTTGTATACTATTCGTATCGTCGAAGGAGAAAGCCCTTTACTTTGTTATGATGGGGATATAACCCAAGTTTCAATGAAATCCCTTTACTTTGTTATGAAGGGGATATAATCCAATTAAGTTTCAATGTTAGTCCATCATTTAGGTCTTTTGCTATTTTTAACAAAAAAATCGTAATATCTCTCTTCACAAAACGAATTGCTTTTTCATAAGTGAAAAATACTTTTTTCCATAACTTAGTACCTGTTTTATGTCAAATCATTATTCATTATAAGATATGGGGAATTGTCAGATATGTGACTGCAGGGTATTGCCCCCTGCTGTATATGAGAAGTTCCCAAGATATGGCCCCCAAAACCCAATGGATAGGTTATAAATTAAAGGCAGAAATGTCAAAAATGTCTTCTATCTTTTGTCAACTTTACTTTTTGCTCGTTATCTTTTTAAGCTGCCGAAAATGCCCGTTATCTTTGCTAAAAATGCATGATTCACTGTTTCGCTGCCAACTCATAAAATCGTGTCCTACGTGGCAAAATCGCGTCCAACGTGGCAATTTTTTTTATTACACCTGGAATCTTAAAAAAAACTTAAAAATTAACAATTAAAAAACTTAAGAAAAAAATAGAAAAAACTAAAAAGTTATAAAAACAGAAAAATAAAAAACAGAAAAAACTTTATAAAAAACAAAAAAATGTAAAACTTTATTCATTTAAATTATGAAAACTTTATACTTAATTTTTTAACAATTAAAAAACTTTAAAAAACTTGAAAATTAAAAATAAATAAAAAATGGTCGTCTCTTCCACCCCCCCACTCCCCCAAAATCCCGCCGGCGCATCCACCCCACACCCACATCCACCCCAAATCCCGCCGGCGCACATCGAAGCAATTGGTATTAGATAATTTTTGGTATTAGATAATGAGAAAGTTCCGAAAAAAAAATAATCTAATAGATATTTTACATTAATTCCTTAGTGAATTTTATTTTTAATTGTTAATTTTTAAGTTTTTTTATTTTTAATTTTTTTTTTAAGATTCCAGGTGTAATAAAAAAATTACCACATTAGATGCGATTTTGCCACGTAGGACACGATTTTATGAGTTGACAACGAAACAGTGAATCGGACATTTTTGACAAAAATAGTGGGCATTTTTGGTAGCTTAAAAAGATAACGGGCAAAAAATAAAGTGGACAAAAGATAATGGGCATTTTTGACATTTCTGCCTAAATTAAATAACTACAGAGCGAGTCATGTCACAAATTAAGTTTTGACTTTTGGTCAATAAAAAATCTTCTTTTGTGGAGTCTAATTTGCATGCCGAACCTGTTACAATCAATGCGGTCTGGTGTCTTAATCTGATTAAATATTTATATTGTTTTGTGTCTATTTCCTAAGCCACAACAAGGTAAAAGTTACAGGTCCCAATTGACCACGTTTTACCATAGGTCTTTTGTCTTTTACTCCTGTTTGTAGATGCATGAACGTTTTATTTCCTAGCTCTCTTTTTTCTGATTTTGCCCCACCATTGTACAATCATTTTCACGCCCCGATGAGATTATCAATTATTTAGTGAATTTAATTTATCAGTTGTCATGGGATGTCATATAAATGCTATGCCTTTCTTGTAGCTGAAAAGTGCTATAAATGCTAGAAAATATATATATGGGAAAGGCAGAGTTCAGATCTCATGCATTTGTAGTAAATTTAATTTATAATGCATCAAAAGTTAATTTATAGTATGATATAGGTAAATAACGTATGGGCCAGTCCAGCTCAATTATTGACCAAAGTCCAATGTATATCGAATATCTGTCCTCATATCGAATATTCTATATCGAAAATTAGTCCTCTCGTACATATTCGATATGGTACAGACTTCGCCGCAATTCTTGAAAACGGATCCCACCTTCGATATCTATATAAAAGTCAGTCCGCGATTCAATGTGACGTTAGTTAATAATATATCTACTGTTCACACTGTATATTGAATACTCATATTCGATATCGATCCATCTTCGATACATATTACCATATTTGACATACGACTTTATTCGATATGGAGTCTTACTCCGATATCGTTTAAGTTCGACAACTTAGCTACACTCTACATACACACGTGCTTTCGACATCACCCAGGTTTCGACATCTCCAGAGCATTCAACATCCATCAAAGGCAGTCAAGTGTCGTCTTAGGTGTTCCAGACAAAGCTAATCTAACATGTGTAATAGATTAGCATATTTAGTACGAGTTCAAGGTCTATTTCTATAATCTCTTATATTTTTATAATTGTAACGCTCTTGTAGAAAAATATTAGCGTCGTCTGTGGGAACACTATATTTCTAAACGAAGACGTAAGGATGCAACGAAGGACGAGGTCGCAATCTCAAGGGGCACTAACGGAAAACTCCTCTACTGAAAATGCTCCAAGGGGAGGATCAATATCGGACCCGACTATGGAGCAACGCACGCAGGTCCCCCCACCCCCACGAGCACCAGCACCTGCTCCTACACCTGTGATGCCCGTCGTTCTACCTCCACAAGTGATCGCTCAGATCAATGCAACCGTTAAGGCTTCGGTGACCGCAACCCTCGTTGTCGCCCAACCATATCATAAATTGCCCGACATTGGTACTTTGTCGCCTCGCCCGCAAGAATCTAGGACGAGGGGCCCGGCTGAGAGGACCACGGGTCAACACGTTGAAGATGACGCTGAATCTATGAGGGATCGACTCATTTCACGAGTCTCAATGGAGAGGGTCGCCATCCTAAAAGCAGAGATGGGGAAGATAACTAGAAGGATGGAGAAGTTGAACCAGGAGAAGGAGGAAGTGCACCGTAGACTGGTCTGAGCCTCGTGCCACCAAAGACTTACACCTTTCAGCAATGAGATCGAGGCTGAGGCACTAGACACGACAGACAAGATTCTGCAACTCAAAACCTATGATGGGAAAAGCGATCCCCGTGAACATGTGGGATAAGACAGACATATGCCTTAATGGGTAAATGATTTCCTATCCTACGGGGTACGGAAGAAATGATACGCCTCAACGGGTGAAGTGATCTCTTATCCTACGGGATGCCGCAGAAAAAAGTCGTAACGAACAAACATATTTACTATTCTAGGGAATACGGCTGAAATATACTTCAACAGGAACAAATTATCCAATCAGAATAATATTCGAAATAATAACAACAAATGGTTTAAGATACCAAATGTTACCTCATAATTGGGGTCAAAATACATAAAAATACTATTGTTCAAAGGGCTAGAAAAAATAGCAAAAGAGGCGACGCAGCATAGTGACGACCATTTGATTTGGGTACGGAAGCGCTCCCTTCATGTCGATCATCAGAAGGCTTTCTTTTTGTGAGAGCTCAACAAAGACACTAGGCTTGAGGTCCTCATCAGAGTTTGTGTCCTCAAGAGGTTTCCCATCGAGGCCAAGCATAGAATCCAACTGGGACGCATCGAACCCCTCGCGGAATCACTCAAACCTCTTGATTTGCCCCACTATCGCCTCTCGGTATTCTTCACGATCTTGGAAACCATGCCTCACATTAATATCCTTATATGTATTGCTCAACATGAACTCCGTTGCAATACCTTGATCCCAGACGATGGGTCCTATGCGATAGAACAAAAACATAAAACCCAAAAATTACCGTTACCCTAAATAGTTAGAGACTCTAAAAGGGCCTTGAGTGCCTCGGCAGGCTCTGATTGCAGACGAGAATCCTCGGTTTTCATCTCTTCCACCTGAAGCTCAGCAATCTTCTTGCTCTTCTTCTCAGCTAAGACATTTTTCATAGCGTGTTCGAGATCGATCTTCAATTTGGAGCTCTCCACTCGACAAGAGGCGAGGACCTGATTAGCGGATTGGAGCTGGCCCAGAGCATGTTCTTTGTTCGCGATTGCCCTGTTGGCTGTGGTAGGATCGAAGTTCGCCATCATATCTATGTCGTCCGCCAACTGCGCCACCGTTTCTGCCTTATCAACCTCATTGTTCGCGACAGTCATGCTTGTCTTCAGAAATTTGCCAACTTAAAATAGAACACTTGTGGCATGGTTTATTAGGGAATGGCACGTGTATGACCATATTTAAAGAAATTGAAAATAAATTAAAGCAATTGTCACTTGCTGCTTGGAAACGAGGATGCCTTGGCGCACCGCGCGTCCTCTATTTTGCTTCCATATCAAGGGTGTCCTCGCGACGGCAGGAAAGATAGTCCCCATCGCACAAATAACTTTGAAATTGACAAACTCATTGGAACCAACATTTATGTTGGGACCTGCAATAACGCGACCAGACGAGCGCGGCGTGAAGGGTACCCCAGGAAACGGTCTCTTTTGCCGTGATAAACCTGAACCGCGCCATGATGAGCAGGTGAGGCCCAAGGGTTGCTGGAACTGGCTCTTGCCTCCCCATAGGGAACGCCCCCGAGATTCTCGTCCTGGTCTTACAGACTGGCTGTCCGATCGCCCTGAGAATCGCCAACCTCTTTGGTTTGAGTCGCGTGACCAGTCCGCCCGCAAGTCTTAAGAATAGTAGGATTTGAGCCATCAGCGCTGCTACCAGTCGCAGCGCCAGCTGCTCGCGTTGTAACAAAATATTGTTGCATCTTCGTTTGGCGATCTATCACGAGAGTGGCTACAAGAAAAAATATTACAAGTAAGTCAGACTCTTAGAACATGAGAGCGACACAAATACATGCTTAAAGATAAGCTATAAAATGCACATATTTAAGAATATACCCAAGTCATGGGGCTCGCTATAAGGCATGGGCAATAAGCCACCAACTCCCAGTACATCATCTTTGACCAAAAGTGTGTGGTCAAAGTTGTACTTGACTAAAGTTCTCAAAAACCCCTCCTCCCAAGTCGGAGGCCTAACACATGTGGGGATACCACGTCTCTTAGACCTTGACCAAGCCTTGGGCAGACAATTAAACTCTCCTGGATTTCTTTCTTTAACATAGAATAATTACTTCTTTGCCCCGGCCTCGTAGCTCGATTGGGTGGCAGTCAAGAACTTATGACCCGCGTTTGCCCTCACAAAATAAAACCCTTTCCCCCTTCCTATTTCTCATCACAGAAAACAATTCCAAAATTCATTAATGCCACACGGGGAGTTAAAAGTTTTCATCACCAGGATGAATGCTACCAGGGCCCGAATAGAGTTGGGCGATAACTGCACTAGACAGACGCATATACTATTAGCAGGGTACTGACTAGAAGATGGACCGGGAACCTCAGGTCGTTGATAAAATGCTTGGCATTCACGGTGATATAATCCGTCAGAGGGGTATGCATCCTATCCTACTTAGGGAATCTAATCTCATAATCTCCCAAGTCGTAATTATCGTAATAGTGTTTTGGTTTATACGGCACACTAGATACCATATTTGATATGTCTTTAGCGTCCTATATTGCTTTCCCTCACCCACCCCGACCAAACCATAGTCATTCTTGTCCTCAGACCACTCTTCTGAGTCATCACTTTTCTCATCATTCCCGTACGAGTCACCTACTAGATCATTGAGGTCCCACATCTCATTCTCAATTTGGGACGGCGGCACATACCCCAATGGATGCAACAGACTAGCACAAACGCTCGCCTGTTCACCCTCATAAACAACGGCAGCCCTCTCATAAGCCGACCCGAGATCGTGTGGCTCAGACATATTCTAGCAACCAAAAAAGATGCCTATGAACTCTAGCACTTAAGAAAAAAATGGCCTACAAGTTTACGCACTCCAAATTTAGTGGGAAAACCCACCTTTGATTGCACGTGTGGTATTAAACATTTGCTGAGAAAATCGAAAAAGAAGAAAGTAACATGATAAGTAACCACTTCAAAGAATTAAAAGGATAATTTTCACTAAGGACCTACACAATGATCCATATCGAAAATGGATATTGGGGATTACATATCGAATCCCTAGTTGTTCGATATCAAATTCCATATCGAAAGTATTATGTCAAAAAGATATATTCGACATAGCGGAGGATTTCGACATACATTTTCCGAAGATGGAACGCTCTCGCAAAAATACAAATAACTTCTCTCTTTTCCTCCCTCCAATTTATAGTGAAGAAAGGGTTGAGTTCGCATTTAATGCGGACGGTTCGCTTGCCACATCGAAATATCCCTACTTCAATATCGACATCATATTCGATATCAACGTCATAATTCGATATCGACATCCCCCATTCGATATCAGTAATCACATTCGATATTAATTCCAAATTCGATAACAAATTGCGACTTCTTCATATAAATATTTTTTTCTCCTCTCTTACAAAATTAACGGACTCAAAGAGATCATCTTATTGCAAATTTGTGTGTGTCGCGGGTAATGGCGCGGACGATATGCATAGTTTAAACACGTTTTCCTACGTCCACCAATTTCATATTACGACCCATGGCTCAAAATATAAAATTGACATGACATTACAGTCCTCGCATATAAACTGGGGGGACGTGAGGTACCGACACCATGGCTTCACCATAAATGATTTATTTAAGTTTAAAATTTATCGTTTACAATGATAACTCATAAATTGAGGGACTACATGATATAGGCAAGTACCGTATAGGTTAGCCCAGCACAATTATTGGCCAAAGTCCAATGTATATCGAATATTTGTCCTCATGCTGAATATTCTATATCGAATATTGGTCCTCATATCGAACATATTCGATATGGTACAGACTTCGCCGCAATTCCCAAAAATAGACCCCACCTTCGATATCTATATAAAAGAGGGTCCACAATTCAAGGTGAGGTTAAATAATAATATATCTATTGTTCACACCGCCTATCGAATACTCATATTAGATATCGATCCATCTTTCGATACATATAATCATATACGACATACGACTTTATTCGATATGAAGTCATACACCGATATCGTATAAGTTGACATCTTAGCTACACTCTACATACACAAGTTCTTTCAACATCACCCAGGTTCGTCATCATCATCTTTCAACATCAGCAAAGGTTTTGATATTCCCAGAGCATTCAACATCGATCAGACGCAACTAAGCGCCGTCTTAGGTGTTCCGGACAAAGATAATCTAACCCCTATAATAGATTAGCATATTTTATACGAGGTCAAGGGCTATTTCTGTAATCTTTTGTATTTGTATAACTGTAACGATCGTGTACCAAAATATAGTTGTAAAGCCGAAACATGCAATTTACCCGCGTCAAGTACTAAAATTTTTGCCTAGAACGCAAAAAATATTAGTATGTTATGTATATATGATAATCGATTACATAAGGAAGGACTGAAGAAGTATCAGAGTATACTAATATGATTTCCCATAAAAAAAAAGAGTATGTTAATACGATACAATAAGTGTTTTTTTTTCTTTTATAATTTGATACCATAGGTGTTGAATATCGTATGAAGTGATTTTTCGAAACGGAACGTTCAATATAAGATACATATATATAAAGGTCAATGACATAGAGTAACTAACCATTCTTTTTCCCTTCTCATCTACGGAAAAATAAAAGAGTTATAGGTCCATATTGTTGAATGCATCCGAGAGGTCCCGATCTTCGCAGAGGACGTCCCTGACTTTAGCTGTTGTGCCTGGAACCCCGGAGGAAGCTTCACTATCAAGTTGGCTTACAACTGGCTTGTCGACACCGCCTTTGGCTCATCCCAGTCCAACCCCCCGGGAATACCTTATGACGTTCCAAGGTGTTCCCCCGAATGATATTCTTCGGATGGCCATAGGGACATGGTGCCCTAGCTACTCGTGAATTTCTTTGCCGTCGTGTCATAGGTGTTGGCAAGTGCAACCACATGCATTTAATATGACATGTGGTGCATGGTTGGACATCTTCAAGTTGATGAATTGCATGTGCAATTCATCAATGCCACACAGTTTTGGTACCTTGCAAATGCCTATAAATAGGGCTGCATTTGCAAGAGTTTCATCATCCCATTGCAGTGTTCTTCTTTGTTCTCCCTAATTTACAATGTAGTATTTATATACTTGTGGGGTGTAGTTTAGGGAGTGGTAAAATTGTAAAGCACTGTGGGGGTCGTTCGGGTTAGGTGAAAATTATGTAGTTGTACAAATTTTCTACATAGTGCATTTTGCTCGGTTTCTTGTGGTTTTTCTCCGATTTTAGAGTTTCCATGTTAAGTCCTTGTTTTCTTACTATCGTCAATGTTTTATTCGTGTTTCTTCGTAATTACCTCATGGGAAAATCCTGGAGGCGATATTTGAGGCGGTTCAAATACCCAACAAGTGGTATCAGAGCCCGAGTTCTGTTGGGTGTGAAGTTATTGCTTGGGCGCTAGCCGAGCACAAGTTGTGACTTGATGCCGTGAGCAGAAGGACTTTACCTCGTGCGAAAAGGATGATATTTGAGGGGAAGATCCTTAGGGATTGTTGCACGTCTCCACCAAGTTTGAAGGCAAACACATAAGCCATTTGTGAGATAGTTTGGTGGTCCATCAGGATGCGCGGATTGTGGCTTGGTGCGCAGAGATGAAGGATTTTCCTTGTGAGAATTGGGTGCAATTTGATGGGAACGTTCCAAGGGATGTTGGCCACATGTCCACGAAGTTTGAGAGCATTCTCACCAGTTATTGGAGTTGGCTTGGTGGTTGTGGCAACGCGCAGGTTGTGGTTAGGTGTAAGGAGCAAAAGGACTTCATATGGTTAGAATAGAGTGATTCTTGGTAGGAAGGTCGTAGGACATACAAGAAGTATGTCATTAAGTTTGGGAGAAAATCAATGTTCGAACGAAAGAGTTAGGAAACAATTGGTCGTTAGTGGACGGTGACGTCTACTCACGACACTATTAGTGAATTGCGTGGAACACTAGTAAGAAGAACATGATAGTAAGCACACAACCGGTTTTCCCTCGCTAAGCAGCAATGCAAAGTACTAAATGTAATCTCTTGGGGGTCTTCAAGGCACCAAGAGTCAGCTAAGGGCATCGTTTTAAGAAAAGCCTTAGTTCCTCGCTGGTTCAGGCAATGCGGAGCCGCAAGGCTCTCATCGGGTGTTCGGTTGACTATGGTGTCTATGCTATAGAGGGACACCGATATGCAGTACGCTTTCGAGATCTGAAGATCACCACTAAGTCAATAAGTTCATTGAGACAATAACTTCAAGAGTCTTTAGATCTACTCGTAGTTAAGACTTAGGTTTCAAGTCTTTCGACGGGGGTACGAAAGCTAAGGCGTGTATTGTTGGGATGACGATGCGCAAGGTGAATACGATGTCATATCAAGTGGGCTTAGGATCACAACATGATCCTTATCTGGGGCGAGACACAAGTGAACGATATGAAGGACTACGATTGACTCCGAGTGTTGGGAATGAATATTGAGCACGAGAATTCGATTGTGGGTGGTTGGAGACCATCAACTTAGATGCGATTCTAAGAGAGCTTCAAGGCCACCGTGACAATGCTTATGGGCAACCCAAGTCGGATGCCAAACAAGGAAAAAGCTAGCATAGGCGTATGACCCTCACAAAGGGTACGACCGAAAGGGTTCTTTGAATAGGCGAGTGTCGTCACATTTGGTGCAACGCATGGAAGCATTTTTAAGAATTGCTCTAGAGAGCGCTATGCGGTTGAGGCGCGAAGATGCATTATGAATATTCAAGTGTATGTGCGTTATGGGGCGTATCATACGTGTGGGTCATGTGTACAACCCCGATTGTAAGGTTGGTCACAAGTTTAGGGCAAAAACTTGTGTGTCGCACGGGCAAAATATAATTTGTTGCGTTACCATAGTCGGCTCGTGACAAGCCGTCATGTAGCAGTCTTCGATCTTTAACCCCTCTGCCACTCGACAACGCAGACAATGACACATCTCTTTGTTGAATGCCCCATTTTCTCAGAGGTCCATCGAGCATTCCCCAACCTTCTCCCACCCCTTTTACCGTTTCAATCATCCAACCACTACCCTTATCGGGTGATGGGCGCTCAGACGGGTCAGGAATGAGTCGGTCTTTCGCTAGTGATTAATATCAGCTCTGTTTATTATCTCACTCATCTCTCGGACACTACAAGAGCTTCCTCCTGGCCCCCAAACCCCCACAAACCCCCTTACCCTCCCACCACGGAGGATCATCAACCTTATTTGTGATGGCTCGGCCCTCGATAACCCATGACCTACTTGTATCAGAGGCGTATTCCATGATTTTACAACTATGATAATTTGTGTATTCTCCAAGGCGACGGGATTCAACATCAAAAACATTGTCGAACTCTGTGCTATCCACCATGGAATGTTACTTTCCTTACAACTTTCAGTTTATGCTCTCATTATTGAAACGAACTCGAAGCTTGTTTTGGCAGACTAACATAGACTTGGGGCCCTACAATGGGCAGAGACCCAGGCCCTCCTCCAGAAGATATGCAGGTTAGGAGGATGTTACACCCACCTGTCCATTTCATACACATATAGAGAGACGAACAAGTTCACGGACGTGCTGGCATGGATGAGATTCAGTCGGGCCAGGTGGACTGCACACTGCTGTCACCCTTTTGCGCCACTTGGATAGGGTGCTTGCCCGATTTGGAGCACTTTGCCTCATGTGATCTATCATGTGTATATATATATATATATGTGATTGTCCCACCAGTCCCGACCTCGCACTCTTATGTACATTACTTGACCTAGGCTTTAGTTATATATACTGCTTCCTGTTAAAAAAAAGTTACAGTTAACTATTACACATTCTGAGGCTTATCTATCCTTTCATTTATTGAACAAGAATTTTATGAGACTTAAGATGTATGTTTTTTTTTTAAAGCAGACTTAAGATATATGTATTAGATGAACTGAAAACTAAGTTCGGCATCATTCCTTTATATCATATGTATATGTATTTTTACGGGATAAAAGTCAAATTCGGCATAAAAGTCACATTTAAACTCTGTATATATGCTTCAACACGATGATTTGAGTTGAACTATCTTTCATCTCTTCATTATTGGTTGATTTCTTGACGCGCTCGAATATATTCTTAAAAACAAAGTTCAAGCATTCCGCAATAATTCCTATCAACAATTTCAAAAGTGCCGTGTGAGCGTGCTATGTTATTCACTTTTGATTTTAATACTAGTCTTGTTGTCCAATTACGGGTACAACAATTGACAGCACATTCTTGGATAAGTGAAACAGTCAACTCGTTTTTGGTAAAAGCAGTTGAAACTTAAAAGAAAACTTGTGAGTCAAATTATGAACAATCTGATTTCCACCATTTCAAATAAGAAAACAACTTTTTCCCACATCACACCACAAACTTGAATATTGGAAGAAACAGAAAGGCTCTAAATTTTATCATAAAATCTACAAAATTATAAAATAAGATATATGGTCATATCCACAAATATTCTGGTACCATAGCGACAATGTATTTGAATTGGAACTTGAACAACAACCAGTTTCAGGCTGCAACTCCGCTACCCAAAGTGCAGTTAAAAATAATATCGAGTAGAGCGCACTCTGTACACTTGAGCAGGCACCAGGAACCACTACCGAAAAGATAATGCAATGCAACTCTTGTGATGACCACAATTTTAACAATTTTAATTTTGTACCATACCATTACCAACCGATAAAAGAATATATCACAGTTTCGTAGTGAAAAACAGAACACAATGTGTGCTGTGTGTGCATACATCATTTTGGAGACCAGTTTGATACCAAATAGTAGATCACCCCATTCCTTTATTAGCACATCATTATTTTGTAATTCTGTTCTTGTCCCATTACTATAATAGCAATTCGTCAATTAACTCAACCCAAAATCAACGCCCAAAAATCAAACCAACACATCCGAGATACGTCCAAACCTTTTTTTCCTCTTTTTGATGATATTCTTATTCCATATCCAAAAACTGGAAAAAGTAAAAAAAAAAAAAAAAAAACAACCCCTAATTGTACTACCTCCCCTTTCTCATAAACTATAAAATTTACATATATACTCACATTGTAAAAAAAACAACGCGAAATCATTAAAATCTACACAAGGAGAGTATATATATTCAGTATATATTTAAAATCACTAAACCGTAGTGGTACCCTACAACTAACCTCCAAAAAAGAAAAAAAAAGAAAAGAAAATTGTAACAGACCTCAAATATCCTTCTCCTTGACTTTGACCGCCACCCCCTCGCCGCCTTTCCTCCGCCGGAGATGCATTCTCACGTAAAAATTTAAAAACAGCCCCAAAATCGCACCATTCAACACCGAATTAAACACCCACGCCCCAATCCCATTACAACCCCCTTTCAAGAAATGCATCAATAACACGCCCACGTGGCACACCAGATTACAGCTCAACAGCACCATTTGACAGTTCACCACGAACGGGAAACACGCACCGGGTAACCCAATCGCGGTCCAGAATCTGTACCCGTACACAACTGAATACAACATAGTCGTCAACAGAATCGCCAATACCTGAAACCAGATTTATACGTCATAAGTATTTTATATGTCATGTCATATGCTATATGTTATATGTCAACAGAGTCGTCATTACCTGAAACGACTGCGAGAATTCGAGCCACAAAAAGGAGCTGAATATCAGAATCGAGTGATTAAACACTTTAAAAAAGGACAATTTCCGGTACCGGAGGATCGTGATGAATGTACGGAACGCGTGGAGGAAACGCGACAGGTAGTACACGTACGACCAGAAGAACACGCGCCCCGAGGGGCGCGTGCCCAACGGAAAGCACAACAGCCACTGGAAGGGGGTGGTGCGCGTGCGCTTCCACCACCATCGGGTGTCGCGGATCTCGGCGGCAGTGGAGAGGACGGTGCCGGCGAAGATGAGGGCGGAGAGGAGGGCCATGGAGAGGGAGTGGAGGGCGGGGAGGGGGCCGAGGGGGAGGGGGCGGCGGTGCTTGAAGAGGAGGAGGAGGAAGGCGTGTAGGGTGGTCGATACGACGACGTATAACGCGATGGAGGTGAATAAGAAGGACCACGTGGAGCCCCACGAGTGGGTGTGGCTCCACCGGAATCCCACGATGGAAGGGTGCTCGGAGAGGTAGTACACGAGCGGGGAGGGTGACGTCATCGGCCGGTGAATTTTTTCTCTCTCCGGAGAAAAAATGTGGACCCTACGATTTTTCTTCTCCTCTCTCCTCTTTTTCTTTTCTTCTTTGTGGGGAAATGATGAGATTTTGATTTTGTTTAATTTGGTTTCCTTTTTTTTTTTCTTTTCTTTTAGTTGGTGATGGGGAGAAAAAAAAGGTGAAGAAAAGAGAATTTAACCTCAAAAAGGATACGAATTTATTTATATACTGGTTTTTGTGTATTTATTTATTTAGCTCACCGACGAAATGTGTGTACTGGTTTCACGAAAATTAATTTGGTGTGATGTGTTGTTGAATGGCGTTGGGTTGTTAATTGTTATGTACTACTCTTCCCGTATTTAAGTTGCGGCAATTTGGAGTTGATTGGAAAAACAAAGAGGACGCGTGTAGGGTTTTCATTGGAGGAGGGTCGTGGCCGGTTTGGATTTTTACCTTTTTGTAAAATCCATGCTCAATAAATTGAAAACTAGTATTATATATAGCTTATGCTTTGTTTTAGATTTTAGTTTTAGTATATGCTCTAGTAAAGATTGAGGTAAATAACGCTAACTACTCCTCAAGCATTTTGATGGGTTTTGTGGTGTCTATTTTGGAATTGTAAACCTAAGTGTAGCAAGAGATTGTAGATACCTTTTTTTCTCTTTTTAGAAAGGAAATGAATGTATTTATTAGCACATCATTACAAAGCATGAGCGAATGAATACAAGTTAACTCATGCTTCAGGGTACTTTGTGTAATTTAAGTATAAGATAAATAAATACATTAGGTTATACTTCAGGTGTTATTACTCATAAGTCATAATTCGGTTGTAAGGACAAAAGTGGGATCTGCAACAAAATAAGGATTGTTTGAGCAATTTCCTAAACATAGAAGGTGATTTGTGTAATTTAATCATACTTGGGAATAATTGTGTAATTCTCTCTAAAAAAATAATGTGTCATGCACGTCCTGTATATAATAATATAATAATGATGGAATAAATTAAGTTATCATTATTTCTGAATATATTACAAAGTTTAAGCTATTTCTTTTATCATAAGTAACTTAGTCCTACTCCTACCCACCTACCATAAAAATATCTGGTGCACCTTTTTATTATTGGCATGTGTGGTCGTAGTGTTTTGACTCGTGAACAATCTGTGTGGCGTAGGATCAGGAAGAGGTTTAGCAAATTTATTATATTACGGCTAAGAAAAGAAAAGAAAACACTATATTAGGAGGAGTTTATTTGTTTAAGCAAACCGGGATCTTACTTGTTAATAATTACTTTTTTTTTTTTTTGAAAGTAACTGACATTATATATCAGAAGGCCAACAGCCATAACATTACAGAAGTAGCAGACAGAAGCAAGCCACAAAGAAAACAAAAGAAACAACAACACAGAAAGAAAACAAGCAACAACAACCAGAAAGAAGCCAAAAAGAAAACCAGCAAAAGCAGCAAAAACAACTCTAATCTGGAGCTTCATCCAAATTAGTAAACCAAGTAAAGTCGACAAGGGCCGATCGAGCGAGTTCATGAGCAGCATTGTTACCCTCCCTTCCAATCCATCGAAAGAAGAAAGAATGATTCGTACGCAAGTTGTCCCGAATATTAGTGATGATAGAACCACCCTCAGCACCAAGGTCATTTCTGTGAACAATGGAGTTAATCACTTCCAAGTTATCGCCTTCGAACACAATTTTATCCCACTCACGATCAATGGCAAAATTAATCGACAAGAACGCAGCCATGATTTTCGAATTAAGAGGTCCAATATTTCCCAGAATTCTTCTTTGTAATCGTGCGACAACCCGACCATCCCAATTCCGGAAGATAATACCAATCCCCACTGCATTCTCCTCAGCGAACGTAGCACCATCAAAGTTGCACTTAAGCCACGGCCTAACCGGGGGTACCCACGTTACCGTTTTCATACAATCCACCCGAGGGCCTGAACCACAGCTGTCAACCCAAGACAAATGATAGTTTCTTCCAAAATCAGCAATCTCGTCCGACGTCGATCCTCTTTCACCTGCAAGAAGTCTGTTTCTGTTAAACCAAAGAGACCAACAAATGATTACTGCCCATGCCGTTCTCTGTCTATCAAAACCAGTCCTAAGCCGAGAAAACCACTCAATAAAACATTCACAATCCTTGAGCAGAATCGACGTTGGGAAGAAGGAAATGGCCCACACTTGCCTTGCGACATGACATGAAAACAACACATGTCGAATATCTTCATTCTCCCCTCCGCAAACCACACATTCTGACTCCAACCCAATATGCCTAGAACATAATTTGCTACGAGTGGGTAAAATATCCGAGCAAACACGCCATAAGAAATGCTTAATCTTGTTTGGCGCCTGAACCTTCCAAATCGCATTCCAATCAAAATTTGAGCTGCCAGATGACGTTTTAATTTTAGAAATAAGTCCCTGCTCCAAAATAAGGTGGTACGCACTCCTCACCGAAAAGCTTCCAGATTTGTTGTAATGCCAAATTTGCTCATCCTTATTTCCACGGCTGCCAAATGGTATAGAAAGAATAAGCTCTGCATCTACTTCCCAAAAAATATTACGGATAATCGTTTGATCCCACCACCCCGTATCCTCAGCAATAAGGTCATTAACTTTCAACCCCTCGTACTCCTCCCGCATCGGTGAAATCGGCTTAAACGACACTGGCCGTGGCAGCCACGCGTCCACCCAAACAGAAATGGAAACACCGTCTCCAATACGCCAACGTATGCCCCGGGCCAAGACAGGAACAACCTCCCTAATACTCCTCCAAGAAAAAGATTGACCACTTATATTTTTTGCCTCAAAAATAGTGCAGTTGGGAAAGTATTTCGCCTTGAAAATTTGGCCCAAAAGACTATCTGGAAAACGCCATATTCTCCATGCTTGTTTAGTAAGGAGTGCTGTGTTAAAAGCACGGAGATCACGAAATCCCAATCCCCCAACTTTCTTCCTCCGACACAATTTGCTCCAAGCAATCCAATGAATTTTATTTTGTGCCCCATTTCCCCACCAGTACGTGCTCGCCAAGGCCTCGAGTTCAGATATAAGAGAATCCGGAAGACGGAAGCAACTCATCACAAATTGAGGGAGAGCTTGTGCAACAGATTTAATCAGCACCTCTTTCCCTGCCCCAGACAAAGTCATCTCTTTCCACCCTTGAAACCGTCTCCAAGCTCGATCCCGGATATAACTGAACAGCTCTTTCTTAGATTTACCCACAACAGACGGCATCCCTAAATATTTGTCGTGTTTCTCAGCCACCCGGACTTCTAACACATCTGCAATACCCCGCCTACACTCTTCAGTTGTATTCTTGCTGAAAACCACCACCGACTTATCAAAGTTGATTTCTTGGCCTGAGGCTCGTGCAAACCGCGCAAGAATAGATTTGATTTCATAGGCCGCCTCAACCTTGGCTTCACAAAACACAAGTGTATCATCTGCAAACAAAAGGTGAGAAACAACTGGTGCATGTCTGCTGATTGCAACCCCTTTAAGAGTCTGCCTCCACTCCGCATCACGAATTAATCCTAAAAAAACCTCAGTAACAAACAGAAACAAATATGGCGATAAAGGATCGCCCTGGCGTAATCCTCTCTCAGGCTTGATATGACCAATTTCACACCCATTAATCAAAAGAGCATAAGAGACAGATCTAACACACATCAAAATGAGGGAAACAAAACGACACTCAAAGCCAAGTCTAAGAAGTACCTTTTCAAGGAAGGACCACTCGACCCGATCATATGCCTTGCTCAAATCCAGTTTGAGTGACATGTACCCCACTTTACCTGTTCTCCTGTTCTTAAGATAATGGTTAATTTCAAATGCCACAAGAATATTGTCAGTGATAAGCCGTCCTGGAACGAACGCAGATTGCGCATAAGAAATAATATCAGGGAGGAACGGCTTAATCCTATTTGTTATTGCTTTCGATGCGATCTTATAGCTAACGTTGCACAGAGAGATAGGCCGAAACTGAGTAATGAGTTCCGGATCTGTACATTTGGGGATAAGGACAATATGGGTGAAATTCACACAATAGGGTAAAACACGATGATTTAGAATATTCAACACAAAGCAAGTAACATCATCTTTAATAAGGAGCCAAAATTTCTGAAAAAAAAACTGGTGAGAATCCATCAGGCCCCGGAGATTTCAGAGGGTACATATCAAAAAGAGATTTTGTTACCTCATCCGACGTGAAGTCTTTGCACAACTCCTGATTCATCTCCGGACCAACTCTCGACTGGACAGCATGAAGAACACCCTCAATCTCGTCACTAGTAGGACTAACAGAGCTAAAGATAGAGCAAAAATAATCAACCGCAATGTTTTCCACCTCCTGCCTGGATTCGCGCCACACTCCTCCTCCATCCTTAAGACCCCTAATCCTATTATGCTCCCTCCTCTCACTAGCCCTTCTGTGAAAATATGACGTGTTCCTGTCCCCCTCCCGCAACCATTGAACTTTCCCCCGTTGTTTCCAAAAAAGTTCCTCTTTATCAAGCATAATCTCTAAGTCTCTAGTTAATTCGGCCTCTTTTTGCTTGGACTCAGTCGTTATGATTCCCTCCTTCAGGGCTTTAATCTGCGTAGACAAGTCCTCAACACATTTTTTAATTTCTGACGCCGAGATATTCGACCACTTAACCAACCCAATCTGGCAGCGAGCTAATTTTGCGAAAATATCGTGGGAGGTTTCTCCAACATTCCTATTGCCCCAGAATTGCTCCACGAGGTCGCGGCACTCGTGCTCATTCGCCCATGTTGCCTCGAAACGAAACCTCTTTTCTCGTCTCCATTCATCTCGGGTTTGAGTCCCCCCGACAAGAGAGACACAAATAGCCGCATGGTCAGAGTGACGAGTGGTAATATTCTCCACTCTCGTTGAGGGAAAGAGTTTGCGCCAGGAGTCCGTCGCGCACGCTCTATCCAATCTTTCCCAGATCGTATCGCCATCTTCCCTTCTATTGCACCAAGTAAAAGTCCGACCAACATAACCCAAATCTGATAAACCCGCATCCAATAAAGCTTCCCTGAAATTTCTGATACTCCATGCTGGTTTCGGAATCCCGCCCTTCTTCTCCCCCTGACTCATGATTTCATTGAAGTCACCCCCGCAAACCCATGACTTGGAAGAAAGAAGGGCTAGTCGCCGAATCAATGCCCAAGATTTAAACCTCTGACTTGCATCAGGTTCACCAAAGAATCCAGTAAACCTCCAATCTTTTGCTTGATCATCATGCTCTATCAACACATCAATGTGGTTCCTTGACATACCCAAGAGGCGAGCATCTGTATCCTTACTCCATAAAAGAGCAAGCCCTCCCGATTTCCCTTTTACATCTACTGATACTCCAAAGTAACCCAACTGTTGTTTCAGTCTCTCTATCTTCCTCGTGTAGCATTTGGTTTCCATGAGAAAAATAAGAGAGGGGTGCAAACGGGCAACAGTACCCCGAAGTTCACGAACTGTCCAAGGTCGCCCCAAGCCCTGGCAGTTCCAGCATAAGACACTCATTGATCTCGGCGAGGCTGCTCAGCAGCACTCGCCGTTATGGTAAAACTCTGATTATCCCCGACCTCAGTCAAGTGAATTCTTTTAGGTAACGGATCTACATTTTCACCACTATCCATCTGTCTCTTCTTTTTATTTCCTCTACTCCCTGGGCTAGCACTTATCCCTCTCGGTATACGCAGGAAAGAACCCTTACCTCTACCCTTGCCTCGCCCCATGGTACTCCCATCAACAACCGGAACGCTCACAAGATTCCCAAATGTGTTTGTAATATCACCCAAAACACCTGAACCTTTTCCTGTAGAAATCTTGCTTCTCCCAGTAGCACTTTTATCATTCTCACCCCCCAGAAGGTAAGAGGTTTGCATGTCATTACTCTTCTCATGCACAGCCGCTAGTGCATTTTCTTTGTTGGCATGGTTCCCATTCTGTTGATTAACCGAATTGTCCCCATGAGTGAACTGGTCGTCGCCACGAGTATCACTCGTCTTGAAAGAAGAATTTTCAGATTCACCCTCTTGTTCTTTGTTGCGAAAAGAGGCACCCCTTGTAGATTCACGAAAAACTCCTTGTGTGCTTCTTGCCTGCTTTGGCACCTCTCTGTCATTAAAATTTTCTCGCAGCCATGGTCCATACGGTAAAACTGTCCCATTTGTGATTTCCCCGACTTCAAACTGGACGTCGCAATCTGCCGCGATGTGCCCAATAATACCACAGAGATAGCAAAAATTTGGTAATCTCTCGTAAGTCAGTCCAACAACCAGCTCCTCCCCACGCACTCCTCGTAATTTCAAGCATCTCAACAATGGTTTAGTGACGTTAATCTTGGCCCTGATTCGCAGACTGACCCCCCTACAAGTAGAGCGATCTTCCTCAATGAAAGAACCCAATCTGTTCCCAATCAAAACTGCCATTTCTCTAGTCTGCCTCGAGAGAGGTAGATCATGAATGTGAATGTGGAATGCACAAAAATCAAGGTTAACTGAACTCGGGTTCTCGTCAACTCCAATCTCATTCAAAAGCAAAACTTGTTTGTCGTAGGACCACGGACAGCCCTCAAGTGCCCGTCTTTTATCAATAGCGTGGTGGAATTGGAAAAGAATTCTGTTCCCTTTAAGTTTCTGAATATCAACACCACGGCGAGGACTGAACAACGATTTCATCATTGAGCTGAATGAACCAAAATTGAAAGGACGAGTTGTGATTAATCTTCCAACAAGCGCAAGTTCTGTAGACTCATCCTTCTTCAGCCAAATCGAATCCGGCACTTCTAGCCCCTCCCCTTCCTCCTCCGAAATTTTCAGATTCTGCCCCAGCCGAACTATCTCAGCATCTAAGTTCTCCATAGTGACGGGATTGAGAGGTGTATAAGCACCCGAGCCCAGTGAGAGATGGTCGACGACGAGTCGAGAAGCGGAACAAAAACCTGCACACCGAAGAGCAGACCAACAGCAGAACCAGTCGAAAGGCAGAGAAAGCAAAAAACAAAGAAGAAAAAGGAACAGAACAATACCGCAGCGAATTCAGACGAAAGCAATAACAACTAAGAAGAAGAGGGGACAGAACAAAACCGCAACGAATTCAGACGAAAAAAGAAAGAAACGAGAAACAACACCCTAGCAGAAACGCGATTGGAGAAGAAAAAGAGCCATTACCGAGAACAATTGAAAAGATAAGCAGCGGCATCATCACGGAGAGGATATGGACAGGCGTCGGCGAGGTCGAGAAGCCCTAACTAGAAAAGGCACGAACTGCTCCCACAGAGAAAGACGAAAACCCTTACTATAGCGAAGGGACTTTTTAAGTTGCACTTGTTAATAATTACTTGATTACTCAAACAAATAGTTTACTCGTAAATCCTAACCTAAGGTGAGTTCTATGGTGGGGGAGGAGTAGTGTTTCTCATTCTTTAGGATCATGCCAAGTGTTTCATTTAAAATGACTTTAAAATACAATTTAAAAGTCTAGATTCTATTTTGTATTATTTTTATTTTAAAACCCATGAATAACGGAAATAGTCAATTACGACAATATCATGTCCATCATGTTTTCGTATCAATGACTTAAGAACATAAATTCTAAAAATACCTCGTTTTGACCGTGATATCGTTCGATATCCCACCAGGTTTTACAAAGACCGTCGACCTTCAACCACTCTATCGCAATCGATGGTTCTGCAATGGATCCTTCAACGATAAACAGCACAACCCTAGTTTGTTTCCTACTCCAGGTGTAAGAGAAATAATTCAGAATGAATGTTTAAAGAACACGATGCTTCAACATACTAAGGCAAAAGCTCATATTTTATTTATAAGTGGAAACTTATCGTAACCCCTTTAGAGAAGAGTTACATGTTTAGCTACACATAGTAGCTTTGTTTCCTACACACATACACTCAAGATTTTACGACAGAACTTAAATATAGACCCTCGGCTTATTACAGACTTCTTTTTATTTCTTGTAAGAAAACAATGGAGAATGCTCGATGCCCTTTGCTTTCTTCAGCTTGTTCCATATATAGATGAAGCCCCAGACTTCAACTACATGGGAAAGTGGAATCATCAATGCTTATGTTTTCTTCCACTAAAGCTCGTGGTCCCTCCATTATCAATCTGAACTTTAGTGGAGGTGGTCGTGGCCCTTATCTCATGGCTCCTTTTGCTTTGCCAGCAAAATTTGTCCACTTTCCAGCACGCGGAATCTTTCCCTGTCTTGAGGGGCATTCTCTGTCGTTTTCCCATTTGTCTATTTTTACCGAGAATCCCTTTCCAAAAAGTGGCTCTTTCTGATCGGGACATTTTGGACAGATACGTTCCTTCCACTGGCCGGCGTGCATCATATTGCAAAATTTTCTGACTGGTTTCTGCCGGTGCCGGAATCTCGTTGCTCCACAACGCTTGCCTTTTGTTTTCAAAGATAGTATCTGCAATTCTCGTGGTATTGTTCGTCATGCAATTCAACATAAACGATCAGTTCTCTGATTTTTCAAAGATCTTGAACGAATACTTGACTTTGTCCATCTAGTGAGACAGACCCAAAGTCCCCACGCTCTTCTGGTAGAAATATCATCCTCAGAAATTGGGGAGACTAAGAATTGTCCTTCTGGTGGTGGCTTGATATAATCCATCACTTTCATGTTGGATCTCTGCAGCTTGATGAAATGAAAGCTTGGATGGAAACCCTTTCCTGTAATTTATGGAGCTGCTGATATAAACTTTAACTCCAAAACATCTTCCCTTTGTAGCGTAGGATTGTTTTTCCAAGTCTCGTATACTTTCTCATGAATCCATTCCGGCAATTTAGAAATTTCTAAAAATCCTAGTGATGTGGTAAAGACTGAGGCTATGCAGCCAAAGTCGAACCACTCTTGTACACTCTCAGGCTTTGTACCGGGTAGTATCCAAATTATATTTCCCTAACCAATCGGCCACGAATTTTCCTGGGACAAGTCCCATTCTCGTGTATAGCCTGTCACGTGTCCTCTGATATTCAATTAAAGGTATTTTCTGCCCGTTTTTATCAATCTTAGAAGTCACTATTATGGGCCTACGATTAATCTCGCCCTCTTTAACTACTAAGGTATCTTTTGATTCTTTAGGTGTTTCCACCTTTGAATCGACCTGATTATCGGTGTTTTCCTCGAAAGGATCACCAACCGAACCTGTGTTGATGGAACTTGAATTTCCATGATCAAGCGATATCGCTTGTAGCTCGGATTTTACCTTCGATGTGGATGCAACTCGTAATATTGGGTCCATAATACTTTTCCAAAGACTCGTGCTACCTAACCAAGTAGTCTTCATCGCATTTTGGACCTTATTAAGATTCATTTCCTGTACATGACCGGAAGCCTTAGCATTAATTGCCAGACTATTGATCGCCTTACTGAGTTCCTACAAGTTTTCCATGTGGTGCCTCCATCTCGTTAGAATGGTATCGGCTTCATTTACCTCCATCCCTTGTTAGAAAATCTGCAAGAATATTTTCGTGAGATTTAATTATAAGAACATCAAAATCATAATATTGACATTCAGCCTGCCATCTTAACAATCTAGCTTTCTCAGGTTTACTTTCGATTTTATTTTTCAAGAAAGCTTTAACACTCGTGTTATCGATTTTCAATGTAAACGTTTTAGCAAGTAGGAATAACGACCAATTTTTAAAAGCCTTTCGAACTGCAAAAAAATCGTTTTCATTGATATGACATCTTGATGCTTCATTGTCAGCAGAGAGTCCGCTACAATATCTGCAAGGGACTTCTCCTTTTGGTTCAACCTTCGTTAGAACCGCCGCCCACCAATGGTCGTTTGCATCTGTATAGAGTACCAGATCATCTTCGTCATTAGGTATTGCTAGTTTGGGAAGGTTTTGATAGATGGATTTAAGCCACTACACCGTTCCCTTATGCTCTTCCATCCATCGGAACTTTGCATCTTTCGTAAGCAATGGACTAAAGACTTTCATGTAACTTACCAGGTTGTTAATAAACATTCCATCAAAGTTAACCAACCCTATAAAACTCTGGAGTTGTTAACCGGTTTTGAGATCATTAGGAAAATCGCGTACCTTTTCAACCAAATGGTTTTGAAGGATGATACCTGATTCATCAATCTCTATTCCAAGGAATTCAATCTTCCTTGTAAGGATCACCACCTTCTTTTCTGATAGCACCAATCCCTCCTTATGCCAAACAACTGAGAATATTTCCAGATGTCTAATATGCTCTTTGATGTTTCTTGAGGCGATGAGGATGTCATCGACATATACGAACATGAATATGAAATAATC
This sequence comes from Linaria vulgaris, assembly GCA_948329865.1. Lineage (NCBI taxonomy): Eukaryota > Viridiplantae > Streptophyta > Magnoliopsida > Lamiales > Plantaginaceae > Linaria > Linaria vulgaris. The sequence goes on along the minus strand of OX415250.1, from coordinate 17,334,891 downwards.
CTTGAAGAGATTATCCATTTTTCTCTGATATATCTGGGGTGCATTAGCCAATCCAATTGGCATAACATTCCAGATATAATGTCCTTGCGGTGTTGAGAAAAGCCGTATATTTCTTGATTTCTTCTTCCATCTTGATTTGATAAAATCCCAGTTTGCAATCGAACTTTGAGAAGACCTTTGTGTTTTGGACGCAGTTGATTAGGTGTTCTCTGCTTGGAAAATAGTATCCATCGAATTCCAAGATTTTGTTAATCCCTTGGTAGTTGATCACTAATCTTGGCTTTCCTCCTTTAATTTCTCCATGGTTCCTGACTAAGAATCCGAGACTGCTGTATGGAGAGACTCATGGTGAGAGTAGCTTAAGGTCAAAATGCTCCTTAAGAATCTTTTGCATATCCTTTCGATCGTTCTGATTCATTAGGATGGGCTTCTATCTAACAAACTCATTTTCCTTTCCTTTTTTGATTTTTAAAGATGCTTTGAGTTCGTTCTTGTTCCACCATGCCAAGGGATCTTCGTTGAAGTTTCTTCGAATCTTGGTTTTGATATCTTCTAGTGAAATCTGTTCTTCGTTAGTGGAGTCCAAGTGAGGACTTGGTTCTAAGCTGGCCTTTAGGATCTCGATCGTTTTGTTTTTGATCCCTTCATTGTTCCGGCCCCCTAGGCTATCAATCCTAAGCTAAAGGATTGCCTTACCATATTTCCTCTGATCGCTCATTTTTGGGTGGAGAATGTTCTGTAGGTCATTTGCTACCGCTAGGCGGTCGCCGATGACCTCAAACACATTGGTGACCGCCAGCCAATCACAACTTTGCGACGGCAAAGTTGCAACCGCATAGCGCTCGATAGGCCGCATCTGAGATCTGTCGATAGCGACCGATAGGCGGTCGCAAAAGGGGTTTGTGCGACCGGCCAAGGGTCATTCGCAACCGCCCAGGCGGTTGCGAATGACACATTTTTCTTGTAGTTTCATGTTTTCAAAAATCCACTTCTGTTTTAAATTCTAATTTTGCTCATTGGCCTTAACCCGGCTCCTCTTTTTCAAATTTACTTTAGAAATATAATGGTAATTAGGAAACTTTGCTGCTTAGTGAAATTATTACCCAAAAAAAATAAGAAATTCACTCTTCAAATCTAATCTTAGTGTATGCATCAAGAGTGATTAAACAGATTAGAAATGATTTGGACTCTGGAACCGAACAACAAAAATGGTTGTATATGCGTAGTTATATGTTTATACTTATGTACGTATACATATGTATATAGTCACATATATATATACATATATATATATATATATGTAACACTACAAGATTCAGGGGTCTTTAGGGAACGCCAGGGCGGTCCCTAAAGACCTCTGGGTGGTCCATAAAGACTTTTAGGGACCGCTCAGCGGTCACCAAAAGGCGGTCGCGGATACCCTTGGTCCCCCACCATTTGGCAACCGTCTTGCGGTTGCGGGGACCATTTTCAGCGACCGCAAATTTAGGGACCGCCACCGCTGGGCGGTCACCAAAGCCCATAAGTCTTTAGGGACCACCCGACGGTCCCCAATAATATTCATAACATTAGGGACCGCTCGGCGGTCCCTAAAAGTTTGCGAAAGAAAAAAAAAACCCAATGATATTCCGGAAATTTACCAAAATATTATTGAGTTTTTTGTATAAATTGCGTGTAAATATGTGCAACAAATATTTACAAGAACAAAAACAAACAAAATAGTGATAAAAAATGTAAAATGAAATGAAAGTCAACAAAATAAAACAAAGAAAGTAATAAAACAAAATTAAAATAAATGATAGTTATAAAAATAAACCAAAAACAATGAAAAAGAAGAAGAAAAAGAAATGAAGAACATATTGTTGGTGTTTTCTTGGCATTTATTAAAAGAAAAGAGAAGAGAGGTTGTGTTTTGGGATTTGAAGAAAAAAGGGAAGAGTGTTTGTTTATATTTGGTAAAAGAAAGAAGAAATTAAAGTTTTTGTTGGATGATTTTATTTTTGGGATTTAGGAAGAGAAAAATGAGAAGAGAAATTTTAGAGTTGGGTGTTTTTGAAGAGTGTCGAAAATTGGATAGGAGAGTGGTGATATATATAGTATTGAAGGTGAAAATTTTGAATTTTCAGAAATTTCAAATTTCCCCCCATTCCCGCCTATTTCACAACATTTAGGAATCGCCGGGCGGTCCCTAAAGATATTTAGTGACCGCCGGTGGTATTAGGGACCGCCAAGCGGTCCCTAATAATATTCATACTTTGTTTTTTGATTTTATGGAATGATCTCCGTATGATTTTGATTTTTAGTAACAAACTTTATTATAACATTTCAATTGAAGTAACAAATGATTATAAAACTAGTAATTTCGTTCTTTAATAGTAGATTGAATGAGATTGAACGAAATTGAGAGAGTTAACGTTGAACCTATTATACGTTATACGTACACCTAATCATCAAATGTTGTTTCAATTTGCATGAAACCTTGTAATTTTATTCTCTTAACTATTATTAGGATATATCTATCAACTAAACAAACAACGCGGCACCATAATCGTTCCGTAAAATCAAAAAAAGAAGTACAAATATTATTAGGGACCGCCAGGCGGTCCCTAATAATATTCATACTTTATTTTTTGATTTTATGGAATGATCTCCGTGTGTTTTTGATTTTTAGCAACAAAATTTATTATAACATGTCAATTGAAGTAACAAATGATTATAAAACTACTAATTTCGTTCTTTAATAGTAGATTGAATGAGATTGAATGGGATTGAGAGAGTTTTTAACGTTGAACCTATTATACGTTGTACGTACACTTAATCATCAAATGTTGTTTCAATTTGCATAAAACCTTGTGATTTTGTTCTCTTAACTATTATTAGGAAATCTATCAACTAAACAAACAACGCGGCACCATAATCGTTCCGTAAAATCAAAAAAAAGAGGTATGAATATTATTAGGGACCGCCCGGCGGTCCCTAAAGATATTTAGTGACCGTCCGGCGGTCCCCAAAGGTGGTATTAGGGACCGCCAGGCGGTCCCTAATAATATTCATATTTTTTTTTTGATTTTATGGAATGATCTCCGTGTGTTTTTGATTTTTAGCAACAAAAATTATTATAACATGTCATTTGAAGTAACAAACGATCATAAAACTACTAATTCAGTTATTTAAGAGTAGATTGAATGAGATTGAGAAATTTTTTAACGTTGAACCTATTCTACGTTATACGTACACTTAATCATCAAATGCTGTTTCAATTTGCATGAAACCTTGTGATTTTGTTCTCTTAACTATTATTAGGATATCTATCAACTAAACAAACAACGTGGCACCATAATCGTTTCGTAAAATAAAAAAAAAAATAGGTATGAATATTATGGCGGTCCCTAAAGATATTTAGTGACCGTCTGGCGGTCCCTAAAGGTGGTATTAGGGACCGCCAGGCGGTCCCTAATAATATTCATACTTTTTTTTTTTGATTTTATGGAATGATCTCCGTGTGTTTTTTATTTTTAGCAAAAAAAATTATTATAACATGTCAATTGAAGTAACAAACGATCATAAAACTACTAATTTAGTTATTTAATAGTAGATTGAATGAGATTGAGAAATTTTTTAACGTTGAACCTATTCTACGTTATACGTACACTTAATCATCCTATGTTGTTTCAATTTGTATGAAACCTTGTAATTTTGTTCTCTTAACTATTATTAGGATATATATCAACTAAATAAACAACGCGCCACCATAATTGTTTCGTAAAAAAAAATGTATGAATATTATTAGGGACCGCCCTGCGGTCCCTAATGATAATTGGTGACCGTCCGGCGGTCTCTAGAGGTGGTATTAGGAACCGCTACGCGGTCCCTAATAATATTCATACTTTTGTTTTTAATTTTATGGAACGATTTCTATGTTTTTTGATTTTTAGCATAACATGTGAATTGAAGTAACAAACGATCATAAAACTACTAATTTAGTTATTTAATAGTAGATTGAATGAGATTGAGAAAGTTTTTAACGTTGAACCTATTCTACGTTATACGTACACTTAATCATCCTATTTTGTTTTAATTTGTATGAAACCTTGTAATTTTGTTCTCTTAACTATTATTAAGATATTTATCAACTAAACAAACAACGCGACACCTTAATTGTTCCATAAAAAAAATATGAATATTATTAGGGGGTCCCTAAAGATATTTGGTGACCGCCATGCGGTCCCTAAAGGTGGTATTAGGGACCGCCCGGCGGTCCCTAATAATATTCATATTTTTTTTGTGATTTTATGGAACGATTTCGTTTGTTATATCAATTGACATGTTATAATGAGTTTTGTTGATAAAAATTAAGAACACATGTAAATCGTTTCATAAAATAAAAAATAAAAGATATGAGTATTGGCGGTCCCTAAAACTACTTTTGAGGACTGCCTGGCGGTCCCCATTTTGGGCCGGGGACCGCCCATCGGTCCCCTCTTTGGGATGGGGACCGCTGGGCGGTTCCCGTTCCTCCGGGCGGTCACCAAAACGCTGGTGACCGCCCGGCGGTCACCAAGGGGGGGTCGCGAAACCCCCCCAAATCTTGTAGTGTAAGTACATATATTGTATAGGTATATAAACTATTTAAGTTTTAAGTTACTTTATATAAAATTCTTGTTATAAGTTTCATTTATTTATTTTAAGTAAGAATTATAGAATTACTAAGTAAGGTAGAAAACAAATTTGACTAATTCTAACAATTAATGTTTGAATTTAATTTGTTTTAGTAGGATGTTCTGATTCACAAATATTTGCTGGAACAAATTCGTATACGTTGTTAAGAAAAATACTTGAATGTTATTCATCCCCTAAATCAAATTTTTGGACATGTCCCTGGTTATATTTCTGACACTATAAGTACATTTCGGTACCCAGTAATCTTTAATTTATGTGGATTCATTAAATTTATTAATTTTATAAGTCTCTATCTATTTAGATGTTGCTTATTAAAATGTTTGGGCCTTAATTGTAATTTTTTTTTTATCTAGAGTGACTTATTCCATTATATAAGTATGTGGAAATCGTTTCAATAAAAACAAAATGGAGTAATATGGGAAGTCTGTACACATACACAGACTGTACGGTTAGCAAATCCGCTATATGATCGTTGACATCATTAAATATTATGGATTCATAATTCTATCCCAACAGATTCACGCACGGGATTAACCGGGAGTCGGGAGAGTACCGTGTGCGGTAATGTAAACAGTCCGAAAACGTTTTTATTGTTGTAGACATTATATTAATTAATCTGCATCAATTATTGTAAATACCGACATACAACATTAGTTATAATTATATTATTTATATATATATAGTGGCCGCCAATGCAAAAGTCACGCACACTCTGCTTTCTTTCATAATTCATATCGTCACACAACTGATAATTAATAACTTAATATCATTGTCTGATTGTTTCTGGTCGGTGTATTATTCGATCAACAACACTGATTACACCAGTTTTATATAGTAATCAAGATATAGACCGAAACAGCAATCATGGACTAGTCTTCGTTTGCCTATAGTAGCTCACAGGGTTTGCTATTAATTATTACATCAATTTGCTATTACTGTTCAAGAATTTACCTAATTCACACTAGCTAGGTTTCATGCCATAACATAATTGACAATTGAGTGTCAAAGCAGTTGAAAATAATTTTGTACTTATTGAAAGAATCTCAAAGAAAAAAAAATGAAATCATCTACTCCTAGCTAGTTCCATGGTCCACTTTAAAGAACTACTTTACAATAAAAACGGGGTTTTTATATTAAATTCAATATCTTATCTTAAACTTGATGTTACTTAAATTTAACCTTTGGATTTATTAAAATATGTAAAAGCCCGGTGTTAACTCACAAGAGTAAAATTTATGTTTTATAAAGAAACGCCTTGCTCAATAAGCCAGTAAGAAATTACAATACTCTCATTTTTTTTCCTCCCAACTCCCTCTTTGGTAATATGAATGTATTTATAGATGACCCAATAGATTGGAGAGATAATTGAGATATTCAAGTCAGGAGACACTTGTCATGTTTATGAGCTGACAAGGCTTTTATTGTGTTGACACCTGGTTTATTGATATCTGATACACCAGTCCTCGCAATGACATCTGGTTTATATCATACTAATATATCCCTGCTGATGACATCTGGTTTTTACCCTGCTGATATATCCCTGCTGCTGATGACACCTGGTTTCTACCATGCTGATATATTCCTGCTGATGACACCTGGTTTCATGCTGATACATTCTGATCTCCACGATGCTAGTTTGTTTTGGCCTCCACGATGCTAGTTTGTTTTGGCCTCCACGATGCTAGTTGATTTTGGTCTCCACGATGCTAGTTTGTTTTGGCCTCCACGATGCTAGTTTGTTTTGGCCTCCACGATGTTAACATATTTTTATAAGGACTTAAAGAATATGTCATGCCATCGTGTAGGCAGCTTTTGTATTCCTATCGGAGGACTTTGAATTTTGTCCTCGCACTACCTCTGTGAATATAATGCCATCGGATAGATATCTTCGTATTTCTATCGGAGGACTTTTGAGTTTGCACCACCTCCGTGAGTGCAATACCATCGGATCGTTCACTTGCTAAAGCATCGGCGATTATTTTAGGCATCGTATAGTCATCCAAGACTGGTAGTGCCTATTGTATCTGATACTTTGTGAGTGGGTTTGTCCTGCATCATTTCATGTAGTTCTAAAATAGTCTTACCTGATGGTAAATGATATCACGAGGGTTATTAATGTCCACATCCGATGGTTATTAATTTCCCAAGGGGTTAACACCAGCCCCCCCAGTTCCTGGTGTATTTCTTTATAATCATCAGGAACTCTTAGGTATATACTTTGAGCAACCATCGGATTTTTCTGTTTTGACCGTATTTACTTCTTCATTTAAGGAGAAGTCTAGAAGTTGTAACGGCTCCATTATTTTCGGAGAACGTGCCCTAGGACGTGAGTGGGTATTAACTTCCCACTACTTCATGCGTTCTTTATAAGCTTTCCCATTCCTTTCCCTTTTTTCACTGTTTCTTTACTGCCTTCTCTTTTCCAATTTTCTTTTAAGCTTTCTTCTTCTCAGTAAAATCACTGTTTCAAGTTTTCTTCTTCTCAGCAAAGTCACTGTCTCAAGTTTTCTTTATGGCTTCAGAATTACCAACGGTCAAAATTTTACCTACTGCTGCGACTGAAGCGGCAGTCATTGAAGAAGCTTCTACCGGAGTTACGACGGCGATGTTGCCGGAGAAACCCGTCGGCGTGGAAATCTACCGCCGCAAAAAGAAAAGTAAAGCTAGGGTTTCTCAGGGAGATGAATTGCCCCGCGTTTCTAAATGCCCCAAGAAGTCTTCCGCCCCCATTCCGGCACCGGAACCCCACCGTTATCAAAAGGTGAGTGACGTAGCAAGCACAGTAACTGAAGAAGAGATTTCTGCCCTTTTTCAAGAATTTCAAGGTTCTTCACGAAACTTAATCCATCGTATCCCTTCCGATGATGAGAGAGGCGATGCCCCTCCCGAGGGCCATTTTACACTGTACCATGTTCAGGTACGTGCGGGCCTTCGTTCTTTTTACCCTCCGTTTTATTGTGAAGTTTTTAAGGCTTGCGGGATCTGTCCAAGTCAATTGACTCCCAATAGTTTTATTATATTGTCTACCTTTATTTTCTGGTGCCTCTCGAAAGGGCTTAAATGCACTGTTAGGAGATTCTTTTCTATCTTCACTGTGAATGTGTCTTCTGCGGGCCACCCTTTTTATTTCTTTGCCCATCGGGATCCACTTAAGCGTGTAGTGGTAGGTACAAATTTGTCTTATAGCAGTTGGAAAGACAAGTTTATCTTTCTTAAACCTGAAGAGGGTAAATGGGATTTTTCCCGTACCTTTTGTTGTCCTGAGGCTCCTTCGTACAAAATGGATACTCATTTATCCTTCGATTTGACCTTTGATGCTGCTGAGCTCTTAAAGTCCAAGCATTATCATACTTTGTACGAGACAGCCGGATTACGCAAGATTCGCCTATCGATGTTGAATCCGAGGGCAAACCTTTCATTTATCTTCCGAAGGATGCACATCCCACTTTTGGTAAATCTATTACTGGTTGTATTTGCATCTTATTTATTCTTCCCGTGTATTTTACTTGACTCTGTTTTGGTCTGTTTTCATATGTAGTGTCAAACTTGAAGGAATCCATATCGGATAAGCCTTTAACTGCTCACTCTACCACTTCCCGGGTAAAGGCTAAATCTTCAAGTGAGGTGAGTAAGCTGATAGATGATGCTTCTCAGGCATCGAGCAAGGGATCCGATTCTGTTGACTTGCAGGGAGTGGATTCTCCTAAGCCTTCGGATAAGGAAACAACTGATCCTGCCATCGAAGCCAATCCTTCCGATATCCCCGATGCTCCATTGCCTACTGCTCTTCTCGATATTTCTGAACAACCTTTCGTCTCTGTTATTCCGATACCTTCAGAGTTGGATCAAGCGGGTACGACCACCCCCCTGTTTTACCTTCAGAAATCGATGCCTCATCTCCTAGGCCATCTCATGTTGACTTTCCTTCTTCCACATGTATTTTTATGATTTTTTCTTATTTTTTGTTTTACTGATGCGTGCAATTCCAAATATTAATACTACCTCTTTTTCCGCAGAGAAAGGTAAAACTATCTTGATCAGTGATGATGATACTTTGGCATTAGGTTAGCTTTTCATCTTACTTTTCTTATACTCTATTTTTCTCTGGTTACTTAACATCCCTTTTCTTTTTTTAATAGATGTGCTTCCTCCGAGTGCTCCAATGCGCTCTTTAGGTCCTCAACTATTATCCCTTGATGAACTTTTGCAAGGTGAAGAATTTCCTCCCGAAGGCGCTGCTTCTGATCCTTCTGCTCATATTCCCCATCAATCTGTGGATTTGGGACTCTTGGATGAGTTGCTTCCTTCATTGGTGAAGAAGGATGCATGGAACCTTCCTTCAGGAGAGCCGTCAGCGATGCCGTCAAGTTCTTCCCCAAGAGCTGCCACTTTCTTTTCCCAGCCCGAGGGGATGGCCTTCTTCAGTCGCTTTACTCCCACTGGCTCCCCTTACTTCATTCATACCACATGGGAGAAGGCGGAATCAAGTGTAATGCCTAGCCATCCCGAATTGGAGAAGGCTTTCGATATAGTCACACAATATCTCAATACCTCTTCCGAGGCCACCCGTCATGAGGAGAACGTGGCCAGATTTTTCTCTGAGTGGATGGTCTCGATGGTGAGTATATTTCAATACACCTTTTGATATGAACTGTTAGTGTATACTGACCAATTGCTTTTGTTTTTCAGGTCCCGAAGATTATCCCCTCCATCTGGCGAGAAGTTGATGCGGCTCAAGCCATCGGGAAATTTTCTATGGAGGAGCTAAAGAGGAAGAATTAAGCCCTGGAGGCTGTGGAGAATGAAATCAAGATCATTCGTGCTAACTTTGCACAAGGTCTTGTTAGAGAGAAGACCCTGGAAGACAAACTAAAGAAAACGACGGCAACTCTTACGACTCTTACCTCGGAGCGAGATGCCTTAGATGATGAATTGTATGCCTTGAAGGAAGAGGCCAAGATTTGGAACACCAAGGAGAAGGGTCTGAAGGAGGAAATTACTCAACTCCACGAAAGGGTAGGGATGCTTAAGGAGGAGTTGAAAAAACCTCCTGCTCTTCCCTCGGGCTACGTATCTCCCGAAGACTTGAAAGCCAAGCTGGCCAGTGCGGTGCAACTGACGAAGGAGGAATGTGAGAGGGAATTTCAGTTTCGTCAACAAGGGTATCTGCTAGGTAACTTTTTGCTGGGATTCCTGGGATGCATCAACCAGTGTTGCGAGGATAGGTTGTTCGCTCACGTGGAGAACTGGAGATTGTTTACTCCTCGGACCTTGATACAAAATTCTCCATCGTTGAGTGAAGCTTATGCTTCTTACCAACGCGTACTCAAGCGCTCTCCTTCTCCTGCTCCTCTTACCAGCTTGCCACCTTCATCATCTCATCAACCGACTCCATCTTCCTCAAAGGATACTCTCAAGTCGTCCGACGTCTGATGCAGCCATCTCTTATAAAGGCCTTTTTTTTATTATTGAATGTACGGATGTTCCCCCCTTTTTTTATCAAATATTAAAGTGGATATTTTAATCAAAGTGGACCTTTTAATAATTTTCTTTATTATTTACGCACGTTTTGTTTTCTCTGACCCATTACTTATGTTCAGAGAATGTTTTACTGTCCCCCATTACGAGAGGCAATTTTCCTCACGTGTCCATCTTGCCAATTGCATGTTTTATGATTAGTCCAGATGTTGCCTTCCCCTTCACACGTTTCTTGCTGCCATTCTCACGTAGCTCTATAAATAGGGTTCCAATTCATTCTGTTCGTTTGCAGACGCCATTTTCTTTTTAAAGTACACTCTTATCATGACTCCACCGCTTTCACAGTCCACCTCCTCTTCTGATCAGTCTTCACTTCGTCGTACAAATCCCGCTTCTTCGAATGGTACTACTCAAGCTAGGAGAACTGTTGGCGGCTTATCTTTGATCTTTAGAGGTTCTTCCGTCATGAATCGGGTTGCACTTCCTCGCTCAAACTCCTGCATGGCTGATTCTTTACGTCTAACATTTCTACGTCGAGAACCTTATCATCCTATATATGGTTTTTCAATTTTCAATACATCTTCACTGAATGTTAATGCCATGATAGGAGGAGGCAAAGTTGGTTCTTGTCATAGTGTAGAATCTCAGGAATCAGTTTTTCAATTAATGCGCGAGTATAATTTGAACCCCGACGATTTTGATGTTATCATCCCTTATGCTCATCAAAGAGCGTTTGAACCTCCGTTAGGCTATCTGACCCTTTACTCCGAGCAAATTCGGTGTGGTTTACGCATGTTTTTCCATCCTGCCATGCAAACATTGTTCCAGTACTGGCAAATATGCCCCAGCCAGTTAACTCCTAATTCCTTATGTCATCTAGTGAGTTTTATACTGAATTGCTATCTACTGAACGTATCCGTGACTCCCTATAGAGTAGGGGCTGCTTTTATCCTCCGTCCTTGCCCAAATGGTCTCCCTAATTTTAGCTTAGTTCACCGGGATCATCATAGGAGTTTTAATATTCCTAGGCGACTTTTCTTTGTCGTAGACTGGAAGAAGAGATAATTTTATATTAAGCCAAAAGGTTCATCTGCCAGTATATGGGATGTACCATTGTGCCGGGGTTTGGGATATGTTTTACCGCGTCCCAAAATTTCTGTGCGAGAAATGTCATATTTGAACTCCACCGGGTTGTTCTCGGGATGTTACAATATTTGTTCTATTCTGACAAATTCATCAGCTTTGATTATGGCTGGTTTACAACATGGCATCGAGTTCCTGAATTTCCCCTCCATGCCTTTGCACTCGAATCCTATTTTTCGTAAGTTTCACAACTTTTCTGTAATTTTTATGTCTTAGGGATTTAACTCTTATTCTTATATCTTCAGGTGCAGAAATGGAACAATATGCCATTAGGCCTTTTTCTCCTAGCCTTCTTGGCCCTTTCGATGCTTTCCTTCACTATTCTGATGATTCCAATTCATCATCCAGTTGTGACATTATCGAATCCCGATTAGGCCCTGAAGACTACTTAATGACTTCTAGCTTGGATTCTCTTTGCACCTCCAATATTCCTACCATTGATGCTCTGTTTAACGGAACTGCTTCTCCATATTTCACTGATTGTCCAAGTATTTCTCCTTCAGTGGATGTAAAGTTATCTTTGGGAGTCTTGCCAGCACCCTCTGTCAATGTGGTAGATGGCGATATCCCTTCCCCTAATATTTCTCACGGGAACTTATCTCATGTTGGCAATTTTCCTTCTCCTCCTCAAATGATACCCCCATCAGGAGAAGGCACTAGTCGAATTCCTACAAATACCAATGGTTTTCATCGAGATTTTCCGATACTGACTCCTGATGCTCCCTTTTGTCGGAATTTTCTGAGTGGTTTACTAAACCAATCTGATTGCGAAGCTTTGGGTTCTACTTCTATATCTCTCCTTCAAGATAGGCTCTGCCGCGGCCTTTGTGAGGTAAAAGGCGTATACATTTATTTCTAGGTTGTAATGTTATCCTCTTTTTAACTTATCATTTTCCATCTTTAGGTATTCTTGATCACCGATGCGCTCAGATTTCAGAAGGAGTATTCATATAGCAACATAGGTTTTCTCTTCCGTCATTTGGCCGACTTAGAGATTTAGCCATGGCTCGTAATAAAAATGACAATCTGCAGGCTCAATATGATTCAGACCAAGAAATGTTGGAAACTTTATGGAAGGAAGCCCAAGATACATCCTTCCACTTGAATCAGCTTTTAACCTTTGAACGGGAACATTCTAAAGAATTAGAAAACAGAATAGCCATCCTTCTAGCCCAAATTGAGGCCTCCGATACCTTGTTCTCCTCTCTAGCTGCCGAGAGGGATGCGCTATCTTTAAGGCTGATAAACTTGGAAAGATCCTATGAAGCAGCTAATCAGGCTGAAACTACTGTAATACCTCCAAGTATCTCTCATGTGAGGGAAACTCTTAGAGAGGAGATGCGAGAGATGGTCCTCATTGGCTATCGTATATGTCAGGATGCTGTAAGGGTACTCCCAGGTTTTCTTCCCAACCTGACTTTACCCGATTTAGAGATTAGTACCTCCTCAAATGTAATTACTCCTCCTTTGCTATTTCGAAGGACAGTGATCCCATTAGTGACCGTTATAAACCCAATTGACCTTTCTCAAGAGCAACGGCGTCGAATTATCCCGGAAGGGAAACGTCCCCTGTCGGAATGACTCTTTTTGTGTATTCTCCATGTAGTATCCGTGTATTTATGTAGTGTGTATATAGATAAGTCGGGTTGGATGGCAAATGTGGAATGAATGTGCATTTTCCTGATCGTGCTTTAACACACAATATGTAATTTCCACTATGTAATAAAATGCCATCTTTATTCAACCACGATTTATTTATATGCACACTCGTGACATTTACATTAGATTTATGCTAAATATTTTCTATATTTAAAGCATTACAAGTTCTAGTAAGAATGATACCTTCCGAAGTACTTAACTGATACGTGCCTGGTCCAACCATTCCACTTACTTTGTATGGCCCTTCCCACTTGGGTTGAAGCTTGGCCATGTTTTTTGATGCTCCAACTTTTGAGGACTAGATCTCCTACCTGAAAAGTTCTGACCTTAACCTTTTTATTATAGTGTTTAGCCATACGTGCTTTGTATCCTTCCATTCTCACAGAAGCTCGATGTCTTCGTTCTTCCAACAAATCCAAGGCTAAAGCCAAATTGGAGTTATTGCTAACTTCCTCGTATTCTCTTATTCTCCATCTTTCTGCTACTATATCAGGGGGAATTACAGCTTCACATCCATATGCCATGATATATGGAGTTTCCCCGGTAGTAGAACTTGGTGTGATTCGATAAGCCCATAAAACTCCCGGAATTTCTTCCACCCATCGTGCTTTATGCCAATCCAGCCTAGATTTCAAAATTTTCAACAGAGTCTGATTGGTTCTTTCTACTTGCCCATTACCTTGTGGATATCCTACCGATGCAAATCGATGCTTGATCCCCCAGTGTTCGCACCACTTTCCGAGTGGTTCGTTATCAAACTGGAGCCCGTTATCACTGACCAGATATTGAGGAATCCCAAACCGACATACTATGTTTCTCCATAGAAAATTTATGATTGCTCCAGAGGTAATTTTTGCCATCGGTTCGGCCTCTACCTACTTTGTAAAGTAGTCCACTGCTACTAACAAGAATCGCTTCTGTCTAGGATTGGGGATTAGAGGTCCCACAAGATCGATTCCCCATTTTGCAGAAGGACATGCTAAGAGATTGGGCTCCCATGGAGCCGATGGTTGATGAATTTGTGACGCGTGTGCTTGGCAAGCCTGGCATTTACGCGCATATTCTTTGCAGTCTTGAACCATCGTAGGCTAATAATATCCCTGGCGAATGATACGATGTGCCATGCTTGCCCCCTGAGAGTGATTTCCGCACTCTCCTTCATGCATTTCCTTCATTACATCCAAAGCTTCTTGCTCATCAAGGCAGCGGGTATGGACACTTGAATAGCATATTCGAAATAAAATTCCCTTGTGCACAAAATAGCGAGCTGTTTTTCTTTCCATTCTTTGCTTTTCCTTCTCATCTCCCAAAAATCGAGTGGGTGGCTATTTTAGACAGGGTATCGATTTCTTGGTTTTATGAGCGAGATATCTGGATTATCTGGAATTCTTCAAATAGTTCTTTTCTGCTTTGGACTGCTTGTGCGTACCTTTTCAGTCATTCTTCTTTTATTTCGAATCCTTCTGCTATCTGCTGTACCACCAATTGCGAGTCGCTATGAATGATTATACGTTTAATATCTTCTTCCAGCGCCAATCTCATTCCTATCAACAAGGCTTCGTACTCAGCTTCATTGTTGGACAAAGGATAATCGATCCTTATGGCAAAATACAATACTTCTTCATCTTCAGTGTTTTTAAAGACCACTCCTGCTCCACCATGCGTTCCCAATGACGATCCGTCTACATGGATATGCCATAACGAAGGTATCTTCTCAACTTGTATCTCCTTCATTTCTACCAATAAATCCGCTAATATTTGCGCCCTAATGGATGGTCGAGGAGCATATGATAGATTGTACCCACTTAGCTCTATTGCCCATTTTATTATTCTCCCTGAGGTCTCAGGATGATTAAGGATGGTTCTTAGCGAATATTTGGTGAGTATCGTTATGGGATACGCCAAAAAGTATGACCTTAATTTTCTAACCGCTGTTACGAGAGAAAGTATCAACTTTTCCGTTTGTGTATAATTCTTTTCTGCCCCTTGCAAGGTTTTGCTGCATAATACACATGTCGATGTTCTCCTTTTAGATCTTTTACTAGCACTGCGCTTACTGCTTCTTCTCTGGCTGCCAAATATACAAACAATTTGTCCCCTGGTCCAGGTTTTACTAACAGGGGTGGGTTCACCAGGTAATTCTTTAATTCTTCAAAAGCTTTTTCACACTCTTGACTCCACTGGAAATTTTTTACATTCCTTAATATCTTAAAGAAGGGTAATCCCTACTCAGTTGATTGAGAAATAAATCGACTAAGCGATGCCATTTTTCCAGTTAGCTTATGTACCTCTTTAATTGTGCCAGGAGATCTCATTTCTATGATAGCCTTTGCTTTTTCTGGATTTACCTCAATTCCTTTTTGTGTTACCATGTATCCTAAGAATTTTCCACCCCTAATTCCAAAGGAACATTTTTTGGGATTTATCTTCATTCCGAACCTGTCCATAATGGCTAGAGCTTGCTTCAAATCTTTCGAATGCCCTTTTGCTCTTCACTATCATATCATCAACATAGACTTCCATGGTGTCCCCAATTACTTTTGAGAACATTAAGTTCACTAACCTTTGATATGTGGCTCCCGCATTTTTTAATCTGAAGGGCATCACCATATAGCAGAATGTGCCCGCATCTATAATAAAACTTTTTTTTTCCTGATCTTCTTCAGCCATCGGAATCTGATTGTATCCCTGGTCTCCATCCATTGTGGACAGTAATGCGCATCCGACTGTTGAATCCACTAATTGGTCAATGCTCAGTAAAGGGTAACAATCTTTGGGACATGCATCATTTAAGTTTGTGAAATCAACACACATTCGCCACCGTCCCCCGGTTTTTGGTACTAATACCACATTAACCACTCTAGATAGAT
Source organism: Linaria vulgaris (assembly GCA_948329865.1). Lineage (NCBI taxonomy): Eukaryota > Viridiplantae > Streptophyta > Magnoliopsida > Lamiales > Plantaginaceae > Linaria > Linaria vulgaris. The sequence goes on along the minus strand of OX415250.1, from coordinate 17,319,061 downwards.
TACTTATTTGCTGTAATTCCAACAATCGCTGCACCTCGGATTGAATTATTTTGTTTTTCTATGGCCCCATATTCCTCTTTTTCTGCCTAATGGGCTTGAAGGAGGGTTTTACATTAAGGTAATGCTGGCATACCTCAGGGCTAATTCGTCCTGGGGGACCACCTTCCCATGCGAAGAGATGAAGATATTCCTTCAGAACGGTAATCATTTCCACCTCTATTGTGGGATCCATTTCTGTTCCCATTTTAACCCTTTTATTGTCCTCGTCCAGTTCTACCATTTTTAATTCTTCAACAGGTTGCACTCGGATTTCCTTCATCTTCGGCTTTTTCCCGAGGTTGTCGAGTTTTTCTTCTATCTCCGAAGGGATTGCATTCATGTGACATTCCCTTGCCTTGATCTGGTTGCCCCGAACTTCTCCGATACCCGATATGGTGGGAAATTTTATTTTTAAGTGTAAAGTAGATGGTACGACTTCGAAGGCATGTATGGATGGTCTTCCACAAATGGCGTTGTATGTTCTAGAGGATCTCTCCACCACCCAAAATTTCACATGCTCTGTTCACCTTAACGCTCCTTCTCCCCATGACATAGGCAAGATTACCGTGCCTATCGTACGACTGGACTCACCTGAGAATCCTACTAACGGAATTTCTGTAGGTTCTAGGTGTATCATTTTCAACCCCATCGCCCCGAAGGTTGGGGTGAGTAATACATCCAGCGAGCTTCCGGTATCTATCAAGATCCTTTGTATTTCAATCCCCATAATGGTAGCTGTGATTACGAGTGGATCTTCATGAGTATACACTATCCCTTTGAGATCCTCGAGCCCAAAAGATATTGCGGGTAATCTTATTCCCTACAGGGAACATACCGGTAATCCTTGCTCAACCTTTCGGGCTTCCTTTAAGTACCTTTTCTTTTTTATCGAGGGGGTGATGGATATATCACCTCCTTCAATCATGTTGACTATTCTCCCTGTCGAGGGGTTATCTTGATAGAATTCCGGGGGAGAAGGCAAAGAATTCACAAAGTCTTCTTGCTCTATTTTTTCTGGAGGGACTTCGATAGCACTTTCCCTCTCTTCACATCTGGGTTTTTTTCTTTCAACTGCTCGATTATTCCTATTGTCGCTCAGATAGTCGTGTAAATATCCCATATCCAACAACCTATGAATTTTATTCTTCAGGTTTTTTCATCCATCAGTGGTATGTCAGTAGGCTTTATGATATTTGCAAAACTTTCCTGTATCTTTCCTTTTATATGGTTGTCGAACAGGCATTGGCCAGGAAAAGTCTTTATTCCCTTTCATCACATCAAGTACCTCCGTCGGAGTAATGGTTAGTGTGGGTAGTGGTGTGGGTTGCAAGTGCCTTTTTACCACTCATGGGTTATCCCTTCGTGGTGGAAGTCCATTCATATCCTCTTTTTCTTTTGTTTTGGTACTTATATCAGCACTTTCTGCTTTTAACTTCGAACTCTCTGCCTCTTCCATGGGAATAAATGTCTCGGCTTTTTGCATGAGCTCATTCATGTCTTTCACCCTGTTCCCAATCAAATATCGAAAGAAGTTACCTGACCTTAAACTTTGCGTTAGAATGTCAGCTATCATAGCTGGATCAACATTGGGAACATCCAACACTTCATCGGAGAAGCGTTTCATGAAATCCCTGAGTGACTCATCTTTTTGTTGCTTGATAGTAAACAAGTGGCATGCTGATTTAGGGTAGCGTCTATTACAAGCGAATTACCGTACGAATAAACAAGCTAACTAAGAGAAGTTAGATATTGTGCCAGGCGGTATCTGTGTGAACCACGACTGGGCTCTCCCTGTTAACGTTGTGCAGAATACTCTGCAAAGTACAAAGTCAAGGGCATATTGCAAATCCATTGTGGCTATGTACTGGTTAATATGGTCTTGCGGATCCTTCCCATCTTTTTCTCCAGAGTATGTGGGTAAGTTGACAGATCTGGCATTAGCTGGAAATATAGCTTGGGCGATTTCTGGGACAAATGGAGAACCATGATACACTGGTTCATCGATAGGTGTGATAGCCCTTTTCATGCTAAGCATTTCTCGCCTGAGATAGTTCATCATTTCCCATAAAGTTGGCTCATTACCGTGGTGGGGAAACATATGGGGTATTTGCCCTGGAGGCATCCTGTTGTCAAATCCACCCATCGGATTGGGAATTCTATCTTGATACCCTCTATCCTGGTATGCTGGTCGTTGTGGCGCTTGCAATGGGATTTGTGTCATTATAGATCCTTGTTCTTCCACCCGATAGCTCTCCCCATAGGGATGTAAGGGTTGGGGTTCTTGGGGTCTTTCAAGAGTTTGTGATGCCCTTCGTAAAGTTGTTTCCCTTAAATCTTCAAAAATCGCTCTTGGAACATTTATGTAGTCAGTATTTAGTGGTGGAGAATTTTCTAGAGACACTTCTGTGGATTCTTGAGGCATATTTTCACTATGATTTTCCATATGTCGCCTCGAATTAACAGATCTCTCCATCTGTTTTAGATGTTTTGAAGGTATTGTGATTCTTTATAGACGTAACTCGAAGGCAATAATCTACGGCGTTCCCACGGACGGCGCCATTTGTTAACTCATAAGAGTAAAATTTATTTTTTATAAAGAAACGCCTTCCCCAATAAGCCAGTAAGAAATTACAATACTCTCCTTTTTTTCCTCCATCCTCCCTCTTTGGTAATATGAGTGTATTTATAGATGACCCAATAGATATGAGAGATAATTGGGATATTCAAGTCAGGAGGCACTTGTCATGTTTATGAGCTGACAAGGCTTTTATTGTGTTCACACCTGGTTTATTGATATCTGATACACCAGTCCTGGCAATGACATCTGGTTTATATCATACTGATATATCCCTGTTGATGACATCTGGCTTTTACCCTGCTGATATATCCCTGCTGCTGATGACACCTGGTTTCTACCATGCTGATATATTCCTGCTGATGACACCTGGTTTCATGTTGATACATTCTGATCTCCACGATGCTAGTTTGTTTTGGTCTCCACGATGCTAGTTTGTTTTGGCCTCCACGATGCTAGTTTGTTTTGGCCTCCACGATGTTAATATATTTTTATAAGGACTTAAAGAATATGTCATGCATGTATTCCTATCGGAGGACTTTGAATTTTGTCCTCGCACTACCTCTGTGAATATAATGCCATCGGATAGATATCTTCGTATTTCTATCGGAGGACTTTTGAGTTTGCACCACCTCCGTGAGTGCAATACCATCAGATCTTTCACTTGCTAAAGCATCGGCGATTATTTTAGGCATCGTATAGTCATCCAAGACTGGTAATGCCTATTGTATCGGATACTTTGTGAGTGATTTTGTACTGCATCATTTCATGTAGTTCTAAAATAGTCTTACCTGATGGTAAATGATATCACGAGGGTTATTAATGTCCACATCTGATGGTTATTAATTTCCCAAGGGGCTAACACCCGAAAATCGTAAAACTTATATGCCCGTGGCCTTGAACACGTGGACACACTTACGACACATATGCGATAACACAGATTTCTCTTACTTGCATGTGTTAGGCACGACACATATATGTGTGATTTGTTTACAATATATATTATATGTAATTTTTTTTTTCTTTTTTGAATTTTGGTGCAGCATATCCTAAAATCGACACATATGCGATAACACAGATTTCTCTTACTTGCATGTGTTAGGCACGACACATATATGTGTGATTTGTTTACAATATATATTATATGTAATTTTTTTTTCTTTTTTGAATTTTGGTGCAGCATATCCTAAAATAAAGAATGAAAATTGACTTTTTAAATTTCTTTACTTCTTTTACTTAGATTATAATATTATCTGGATATTATGTTTAAACTTTCTTAACGCAAAGCTCTAATATCGTAATGCATGATATTGTAATTACACAAACCACATTGTTTGCGCTCGGGGAACACATTAATTATAGATTATAAACCTCTAAACATCAACTTATCAAATACTATTTAAAATTGTTACAAAACAAGTGCTGTAGTTAAGAACTTCCTGTTTTGATGACGGAAAAACCAAATTATCAGATGTCAATATTTTTTTTGTAACGGTCCTAGATAGATTAGATATTATTTATGTGTTTTTATTAGATAATATTGAGTATGTATTTTAAATTATTTGAGCAGTTCTTAGGTGGTTATGATTAAATAAGTATGGATAAGATTTGTAATTTAAATATTTGTATTATATATTGTGTGTGTAACGTGAGAATAGAAGAAGAAGAAAATAAAGTTATTTTAGCTAATTTCTGATTTCTCTCATCTATTTTCTCTTTGGAGTTCCGTTCCGACTAGAATAAGAACAACAATCCTTATGGTAAGTAACATTTTTTTTTCAGTGCTCCTTTATCTTTCAGTTCAAATAACGATTAGCAAACGCAATAAGAATATAATTGTCGGAAGATTCCTCGCTAATGGAAAGGGGCTGATCAACGGCCCTTTACATTATGTCTATTAGCATAACAGTGTTAACTCTTCAACTTCATTTGACCCAATTAATCTAATCTAATTCTGGGCCCAACTCGTTACGGCTTAGGAGTAAATGTACAGTAATTGTTGAAACGTTCCTGTCAAAGAAAGTTTGATATACTTGTAAGTGTGATCAGCATAGAATAAATCGACCTACAAATGATAATTTGGTATAGGGGTAATGTACCTATTAGCTTCTTAAATGAATTGATTTTCACGTTGAATATGCGTGTTAAGATACAATGTGAAAACTTATTATTAGATACTTCAATTGATTTAGATATATTATATCTAAACATGTTCCGATTTTTGTAACAAAACTTTTTCTGTTATTAAAAGTTGTGAATATGATTTGAAGAATATTTCGCCCATTACAAGATTAGATCTTCATCAGATAATTGAATAGAATAGTAGAAGCCCATTACATACATATAAGTGGACTGAGTTTGTTTAATGCAAACTTCATTCATTCTGACTCAGCTCAATTGGTCTTGTAGCACAAAACACAACAAATTAAGGAACTTCTTCTTGTTTTTGTTTTTTTCCTTTTTGATTCAACTAATTAAGGAACTTATAGAGCAACTATAAAATAATGATTCTCACTCATATGATTTACCTCTGCTACAATTATATAATTGATATCTTAAACTGTCAATTTGATATGTTTATCATTGGTTTGAACTCTAAAAGTAGTGTTATAAAATCTCAACCAGCAATTTAACTAGGAGTCTCATTGATTATACCTTTAGTATCTCAACCGAGTTAATTATTGTTTTTTTTTTCGTAAAATAATTATATTTGAAAGTAGAAACATCGTCATGATCAGTTAAGTATTCATCTGAAAACAAGAAATTATATGAAAATGTACTTAACATGGTTTAAAATTGTTAGTTTCCAGTTGATCAAATTCATAATAACTTAGTTCTAGTCGATTATGTTTATCAAGTTGTAGTAAAATCAAATTGAGAATATTTGATGTAGTCATGCAAGAAAAAACCGCTTAACAAACATATGAAAGAAAGCGCACAAGAAGAGGCCTTTAATTACTAGCTGTGAAATAGAAATGGGAAATGAGAAAGTAAAGGATTTTCACAATAACACACACACATATATATATATATATATATATATATATGTATGCATGTGTGTTTTACAAATAGTTAGATTTGTTTTTATCTATTTTATAAGATCAATATTCATCTTTCAAATTTTAAACATAAAACAGAAAGAAAGCAAAAATACTCATATACTATAGTAATTTAAGAATACAGTCATATGATATTTGTATTATGTGTTGATGATATCAAACTCGAAAAGTAACAGATGACACCATAACGATCGCACGACTCATTCTGGTTGGAGGTTTTTATTCTCACAAAAGAAACAGGGGTTTGAGTCTTGAATCAATATAATGGAAAGGGGGGAGTCGCCCTTTCACAGCCGCTTCTAACTACCTTAGCTTTACCTACCATGAAACCAGTATTAAAAAGTAAAGAAAAGAAACTAGGTCTTATTGAATTGAACGATTGTGTTTGATTACGATGAGATGAATTGAAGAAGTGATTTTCAATGAGAACTATTGCTTCAATTTATAATACAATCCTACAAACTATATATTACAAATAATTACGTAATTATATTAAGTTGCGTCTGGTGTAACAATTTAGCTAGCCATTTCGTTCATGAACAATATCTGCGTTATTAGGTATTTTATCATTTTGTGTTTTTATTGTCACTCAACAGTTAAAAGCTATGATGCGCGGACATCGTGTCACATACTTATTTACACAATCTACATGTGTGTCAGGCACGCGGACATAACATGAACGCATGTGATTTCTTAAAGTGCCGGTATATCATAGCTACAAACTTAAATAATTCATTAAGTATTACAGGATATTTTGGGATTTATTCTCCAGAGCTTTCATCCATGCAGTGCAACCCACACAAGAAGCAGTGGTTGAATTAAATACCTTGGAGAGTTATGGGCCTTATGGGTTAGTCACTTTGCCCGTTTAACACACCGATACGAAGAACATTGAGTTTTCATCAATGATGATCGATCATGTGCAACTAACATGGACTTGTACTTGTGATAAATGGTCTTCATCGATTCCTAATAATGAGGGAGTACTGTTCGCCACCTCTTCTTTATAAATCCACAAAACTAAGGACTGAGCATGTGAAATGCACATGCATCATATATTGAACAAATATATTTATTAATTACATCCCTGACTGGCATTTACGTCATCGTGTATCGGGTAAGCAAGTCGGCAAGGCCTTTTTCTCAACTTTTTTTTTTTTTTTTGCCATGCGTTGCTTTTGTACATTTCAAGTTTAAATTCGAAATCTAGCAAAAAAGTTACTAGTACAAGTTTACTATATTTATATATGTTCCATTTACACTAAAAGTCAAAGATATTTGCTACAAGACAAAAAGTTCTATTACTATTTGAATGATTGCTTAAAACATCTTTTAATGATTGTGGAAATACTAAAGATAAACGCATATGAAGTTCAAATAATTAGGAGGTATCCCAAAGTCCAAAGGTGCTGTACTTATATGCCCTTTATTAATGGTTTAAAGTTTAAAGTTTTGAAATGGTCAGTGGTTTTCTTTTACAGTTGAACTGAATTTAATTTTCAGAAGTTACAAATATAATTGATATCTCATACGTAAACCGTTGCTTACTCTGCTGCACGTAAATCATTGCCCCATAACAAGAATATCATATATATTTTTATTACCGACAACCATCAAAAACAGCTTGGAAAATATTCTCTATTAGCAATAATTTTTGCTTTGTTTGCCTAAGCAACGTTGAATTAAAGCGTTAATTATATTAGCTATGACACCGCTGAAAAGGAAAAGACAAATACATCGATCGCTATTCTCCAATCACTTTCTCAAATATTTTCTTTACATGAATAATAAGACAATGGGTGGCCCACTAACTATGTACAAAGTGGTATGTGGCAATTTTCACTTGGAAGATTCATTTGTGTTGGAAAGATAGCATACTGTGATAAGCAAATGCGTGGATTATGGATCAAATTTGTGGGAAGTGAAAAGAAAAGTGAGATTTGAAGTTTATTAAATGTGTGGGGAGCCAGGTAGGTTACTCTGCATTAAATGTTGGACGGAATATCAGGATCAGTACTGGTAATAATATTAATATGTTTGCTCGTGTAAATTTGGACTTTACAACTAACTAGCTTCCAAGGTTAACAAGACCAGATCATGGGGTCAACTTATTTTGTTGGCAAGTCTTTGTATTTCATTATTTTCATTAGATTAGACAGACAGTGACAGACTTTTAACCTACATTTACATATCCATTTTGAAGAATTTCGAGGTAAGTAGTTAATTTTATATCTACAACTCTGATAACTATTACATTGTTGAGCAGTCGAGTATCATAATATATTGCAAACTCTTGAAGCTATGTCAACTCAATCAAATGCTCAACCCGCCTTAATTTTTAAGCATGAGTCTCATTCAAGTATAATGCTTCAAATTGAAGGTTGAGATCTGCGCCCAATAAATGTTACGTTCATTTTTTAATAATATGCACTTGAAATGAGATAGTGTAAACTTGCATATTACACAACTCAAGTAATAAACTCTATTTCCAGGTACTATAATCCCATCTAGACTGTTTCATCCAAAATTCACAGACAACCAGAAATTCCTACCCATTATTAATATTACATAAACATTACTATATTCAAATTGGAAATACATTTAGTCAGAAAAGCTGATATGTAACTATCTGAATGGCCCCAACAGCTACTGTATCGCAGGTAAATATTTAAAAGCAAGCTCTCAGCTTATTCCACGAAGATCAGTCCTTCACTAAATTCACAATTTGTGTCAGTCAGCATTAGATTTAACGGGTCCCGCCCCAGCACAACGTGCTGGCTGCGACTCCACCGCTATATATCAACATTTCAGGAAACATTTACCATCAATCATAATAAGTACATTAGCTTAAAATTAAATTAATTAAATAACCACACCCCTTGATTGACTCACTCTCACTCACACACACACACACACACACATATATAACACACCACAATACACTTTCCAATTTCTCCTAACAACAAGAAGCTTCCCTTATGCACATTTTGTTTGTCACATTACAACTATGATACCACAAAATATTGCATTTCAAACAATTTTGATCCTCATTTCAATCACATTTGCAAATGCCAATTTAACTTTTAGGGAAGCACCTAAATTCTACAACTCCCCTAATTGTCCTTTCATAACAACCACAACAACCACCACCACAACCACCACCGACGTCGTCGATGACGACAACAAGTGCTACAACGACAATGCGATACACGTGGCGATGACGCTGGACGCGGCCTACCTCCGCGGCTCAATGGCGGCGATCCTCTCGGTCCTCCAACACTCTTCCTGCCCGGAGAACATTATCTTCCACTTCGTAATTTCATCATCATCATCATCAAACGCAATGAATCTCAACCGCACGATATCCACCTCATTCCCCTACCTAATCTTCAGAATCTACCCGTTCAATGACGCCGCAGCTGCAGGACTAATCTCGACCTCAATCCGGGCAGCGCTCGACTGCCCGCTCAACTACGCGCGCAACTACCTCGCCGACCTCCTCCCGCTCTGCATCCGTAAAATCGTATACCTCGATTCGGATCTAATCCTCGTCGACGACATCGCAAAGCTCGCTAGCACTCCCCTACCAAACGATGTCGTTTTAGCCGCTCCAGAATACTGCAACGCGAACTTCACGGCCTACTTCACCCCAACCTTCTGGACGAATCCTTCTCTCTCCTTAACCTTCGCGAATCGGCGGCCGTGTTATTTTAACACGGGTGTAATGGTGATAGATCTGGTCCGTTGGAGGGAAGGGGATTGTACGACGAAGATCGAGGAGTGGATGGAATTGCAGAAGAGGATGAGGATCTACGAATTAGGGTCGCTGCCGCCGTTTTTATTGGTGTTTGCCGGTAACATTGCGGCGGTGGACCACCGGTGGAACCAGCACGGATTGGGCGGCGATAATTGGAGGGGGCTTTGTAGGGATTTGCATCCGGGAGGTGTGAGTTTGTTGCATTGGAGTGGGAAGGGGAAGCCGTGGGTCAGGCTGGATGCCAGCAGGTCGTGTCCGTTGGATGCCTTGTGGGCCCCTTATGATTTGTTACGATCCAACGCCGTCTATTTTTGAGGTATTTTGTTTTTATTTCTACTATCATCGATTTTTAGTGTTTTAAATGTAATTGTTTAGACGAGCGGATTAATGATCGTCTTGGTAAGCTATTGTCTCGATAACTAGCTAGCTAGACTCAAACCACTCCTCGGCGGATGCCTCCTTTGGCTATTTAGCCAACCGGATGTTAGGGTAATGAGAATCCAATTCTCACCTTAGCGTATTAGAGAGTATATATCCATATGTATGTGTGTATGTATTATGTACATATTAGTTTGATATATTTTTTTTTGGTTACACGTATGTAAATTACACAATACAAAATAGACTAAGTACACCAACATGAAGATCTATAGATTGGCTTGTCTTGATTGTCAAGTTCGAGTAACTCTTGGCCTCGAGATTCGGGACCGTTTCCATATTTTTTGGGTATATCGAGTTTGTACTCGATGTAGGATTTTTAGACAGAGTATAAAAATACTTGAATAGCTTAATATTATCATTGTTTGGGCCGATGCGGGTCCAATATTGCCTAGGCCAGTCATATTAACTCATATCATGTAATTTTGTCATTTGCTGCATTTTAAAGTTCATGGAAACCTACTCCAAACTTTGACAAAAATGCTAGAATTTCAAAATCGATCTCTACAAAAACGACTTTCAAATTGAGGGCTATATGATATGGGCTTATATTGCTGGTCCAAGCAACATTGGCCCGGCCCGGCCCGGCCCAAGCAATTTTAATACTAAGTCATTCAACGAATTCATCGAGTATTTATGCATCGGGTATATTTACTCGGTGTATGATAAAAACTCGACGTAAAGGAAACACGGCGCATGATCTCGTATCTCGGAGCCTATAAATACAGAGAATCTAATAACCAAGGCAAGTCAATTAATACATTCTATTGTTCAATGCGCATACGTCGAATATGTGCACTGTACATATTTGTCAAGTCCGACCTATTTAGACATAAATAATCAACGTACCTTGATATACTACACAGGAGATTCGAGGTATCTCAAATTGACATCCAAATACTTGATGTGTACCCTTGTGTAACTGTTCTATTGGTATATATCACTAAAAGGTGATTTTAGAGACTCCTTAAAATTTCATTCATGAAATTGCTAATTTCAAAGCTATTTGGGTGGTTTAAATTGTTAGTGAACTTAGAAATCACTTTCTAGCTTATTTTTATTGAATTGGGAATAAAAAGGTCTCCATACTTGGGCGATACACAAATATTTGGAAACATTATTTACGTTGGAAATTAGCTTACGTATCTGAACTTGTGAATTTTTATATTTTTTTTGTTCTCCCTTTTTTCTTTTTCCTTGACCAAAATTTAGTCTGTTGTTGGAAATTCTAAAAGTCAAAATACCTTTACTATGAAGCATTGAAACTTGTTCTAACAAAATCTCAATATTTTACTTGCTACGAATAGTCTATATATATATATATATGTTTTGGTGAATATTGACTAATCAAGACGATTTTCCAATTTTCAGGAGCCGTGTAAGATTTAGAGATCATGACTGTGACCCACGAGAGATAAGTGATCTTGTCGAGGTTGAGATCCTGCTCTACCGGGTGATGAAAAGCTTTACTCCTACTTGGTATTGAAAATTTTATGTACGCTGGATATGTTGTGATGAATAAGGTTTGTAACTACACTGTATAGTTATTAGTTATACACAAATTTTGCGATGCGGGTTAGTAGTTAATTACGGTTACCGTTGAGTGTTTCCATATATGAACACAAATAATAAATTTGTTTAGTTGCTTTCAATTTCATGGCTTTGATGGCCTAAAATCTCTTATCTATGATTTCATGCGGTTTAACATTATAGAATATAGTACATTAGAAGATTAGTCCGCTCGCCTTTGTTACAAAAGCATATACGCACAAACTATTTGATGCAATAATTACGGAAGTCGGCGGCATCAGTTTGAAGACAACATGGGGGGAAAGGTATTATGTAAATTTATTTTCGTGAGGAATCCAACACACGGTTTGGTCCTTTTTTTTTTTTTTGGGTAAACACATAGTCAAAAGTCCTTAGGCCAAATTCGCATACAAAATAGGCACTAGACTAGGGGGGTGGTTAGTGACACACTAAGTTCTCCCTCCGACTCTCGTGACGTTCGTGTCATAGCATCTGCGACTTTGTTCGCCTCTCTTCCTATCCAACAGAATTTGTGATTCCATGGTTTATGTAGGAGTATACGACATTCTTTGATTATATCATGGAGTTCATGATTTCGAATGGACTCATCCGTAATTGCTTTAAACGCTTCCAAAGAATCCGTTTCAACCTCTATTTTTTGTAACCTCTTTTCCCAAGCAATGTTTAGCCCCTCCCGGATCGCTACCAATTCAGCTTCCAGCACCGTCGGACAACCAATAACCTTCGTGAATCCCCACATCCAGTCACCCTTCTCGTTCCGTAGCACCCCGGCTGAAACTCCCCGATTAATTTTTTGATTTCACACTGCCATCTAAATTCAGTTTGCACCATCCTTCACTCGGCAGTTCCCACTTCGGCTCATCCCTCGGATTTCTGGACTTGCGCACCTTCATTTGGTCCCAACACAGTTGCTTGATTTGGCAAATCACGCCATACGTCGTGATATTTTTTCCTTGAAGAATACGGCTGTTTCGCGCTTTCCAAATACTCCAAATACTGGCGGCGAAGATAATGTTCCACGGCACACCATCGATTTCTTTGCTTATCGTACTAGTGAATGTCAAGTTCTTCTTCAGCCAATTCGCATCCTCTATGTCCAAGAACTGCTGCCACATATCTCGTGGAATTAGGACCCTCCAGATTTTGAGCGCTTTTGGGCAATTACGTAAAATATGCAATGATGTTTCCTCGCTATTCAGACATTGCGTACAATCCGAGCTTAACGCCATCTTGCGTTTCTTCCTAAGGGCGTTTGAAGCAATCCGATCTTGACTTGCCAGCCATATAAAGTGCTTGACTTTGTAGCTACAGGGGATTTCCCAAATCCAGCTCTTGTTCGCGCTTGACCGAGCCGGCGTCTAGTATCTCTTCAAAAGTTCACGATACGCACTTTGACAAGTAAATCTTCCGTCGGCAGTTGAACTCCAAATTGGTTTATCTTCTTCCTCCCGTAGAGTAATATTCATCCTCTCGATTTTCATCATCCACTCATGCGGGATTATGGTATCAAGTTCCCTCCAATTTCCAGTCTCCCTCGCTATCAATTACATCCACAAGCTTCAGTCCATACTCCTCATATTCTATATAATCAATAATGTCACAGAGTCTTGATTCCCCCAACCAATTATCGAACCACAAAGATATATTTTTACCATCCCCAATTTTCCAGCGAACGAACGGTATAATCCGCTCCATACACCTCATGACCCCTTTCCAAGTCGCGCTATCACGCGGCTTTGTGGCATAGTCCGTAATCCGACCCTCTTTGAGATATTTAGCCCCAATAAGCTCCGACCAAAGGCTCTCCTCCTTATTTAGAATTTTCGAGCAGATTTTAGAAAGTAGGGCCTCATTATTGAACCGCGCCTCCTTTGTATAAGATGAAATGCAGACATCAATAAGTTAATAACCATTGGTTGCTTTTTGTGATGTTTACTCGTTTTCTTTACATTTTGACCGAATATTGAACTTCTTAATTATGGCTAGTGAAAAAAGAAAAAAGAACAAAGCACCCGTCTTTCATGGCAAGACTTACGCTTTTCAAATTAAACGGTAATAAACATGATGAAGATTTTCTCTTTTGTAAAGATTTGGGCTTCTAAATTCTTAGTCGCGAAGGTACAACTTTTTATCAAACTCAAAATTAATTACCGTCTAATATGCATCCGCTAGATAGATTATAAATTGCCAATAAACATTAGGTTGGTTTTTTATTTATAATTTTAGGCTTAAAATTAGAGAGACTGGGCGCAATTATTTTTCTTAATTATTTTACGCCGACATGTTCGCTCACGTTGAGTTTTTCTAAAGCTTGACATCTACATGCATATGGGTGATGGTAGGATCATTCGAATATCATCTCTCTATTTTATCAGGTTTTGATACCTTATGATTTATGAATGAGTCTACTAGCTCAAACTTGTGGAGATAACTAACTAATCTTAATATTTGCTCTAAGCATAAATGATGATAAAAAAATTATTATAGGTAATTTGTGTTATCACGGTGGCGTCGTCGTAGAACACACATCACTAATCCAAATATTATTAGCATAAGTAGCGACAACCTTTTCATTTTGGTCACTAATGTCTTTTCAAAACACAACTCCATGATATATATGTGGTATAGAGCTTCTCAATTTCAATAATGTTTGTTAGTTTCTTGTTGTCTCGATCAGTTGAGGTAGCTAGTGCTTATCAACCGCATTGAGATAACGTTTGTTAATAATTGATTGATTAACTATATGCATGTGCCCTTGTCACTGTCTATTATGAAGAAAAGTGTAATGTTCAGAAGCCAATAATCTTGGAAAACAGAAAGAACAAAAAAAATGTGAAGGAAAAAAAGTGTCGGCGAGGTTGTTTGGCAAAGGTGCGCACATGGCTATAGAGTTCAATTCAGCTGTATGCATAAATGGATTCACACGCTTCTGCTTTTTTCTTAAATCGGGAAAGACTAATCCATTAATTTATTTAATAGATGACATTTGTTATATGGGTACTAAACTCTGCAAATAACAAAACAACTTTGACAAATATTATTGAAGAAAAATTTACTAACCTTTAACCCGTATAAAACGGGTTTCATGGTGTTCCATGAATTTGATCTTTAACCCGCTTGATTCCATGATGTTTTGATCCGCTTTCATGCTCGATAAAGGTCAGATTCCGATCACAAATGGAAGGGAATCAATTGTCACAACCCAAGAACCCTCTTTCATGGTAAAATATGTTCAAAATACTCATTTATGATCTTCTAAAATGGTGCTCACATTTATGCACGAAAATTGATTTATTTTCTGCATTTTGTGTGTTTTCTCTAGCAAGAAAAATCTGGAGATAACTAGTCTTGGTAGTTATGTGGATAGGAGGGAAAAGTTAGATATTTTCTTCTATTTAAAATGGAAGAAAACTACTCCCCATATTTGAATTCAAATTCAAATACAATGGATCGGGTCAACCCACATGGACGACCCGCGACCCATTTCTAACATCTCCCACTCGCACATGAGGGTTGAACCAACATTCACTAAGATCATATCAACATAATCACCAATTTCATACAGGTAAATGGATCGTGTGACCAGCGAGCTAACTGAGCTTCAATGCCATACACCGGTTAAGGATATAAAGCAGCTCAATACTTAAGCATAGAGCTATACACCGGTTAAGGATGTATAGCAGCTTAACTTCTTCACCACGAGGACAATATATCTCGCTATACCCCAGACTTCACATACTTGCATCAACCAGAGCATCTCCAGTTCCTTGCTATAAAATGAGCACACTCTCTATAACACTATACATTGTATCCACAATTATGTCTAAAACCTCAAGTTTAGCATAAATGCGCGCGCGGTGAATACAAGATAGGTGCAAGTTCAAGGTAGTCTTCCTTTCTAACTTTAACCTCTTAACACTATAATGGTTGCTTTCCTAGACATGCACCGCATTGCCGAATTTGTCATGGCTATTAGTAACACGCTAAAGTAGCAACACCAAAGTAGAGTCTAGAGAAAAAGTTAAAAGTCATAAGGGTAATTATGAGGTCTTTTAAACCTCTGGGTCTCACACAATGAGGAAACAAGGACCAATTCACTCATTACTCCAACGGTCACAAACGCACATGTGGTATGAAACACATGCTACGATGCTTTTCTTCCTCTTTGGAAGCGTATGTCATATTTAATAGTAATATGCATCGTACAGATCTTAGTTCAAGTGTTCCTAACACTTAACTTGAGTTTTCCTTTTGTTAGTCCTCTACAAAATACAAATCACAAGAAAACTCACATCTGGCTATAAGACAAGTATAATGGATGGTGGGAATCCATATCGATTACTTAACCTTACAATAGTAATCTCATCTTGATCATCAGTCAAGGCGACGTATTGATATAAGTATGAATTTGTATCCCAACAAAATCATAATTGTCTCATCTCTGCACACTACCCAATGTCAGAGGCGATTGCTCGTGTGAGAGAGTCAATCTCTACTTGTCAGACATACCTTCAGACTTCAAATGTTTTCATGAACAAAGCAGATGCTTTCGTAACATTCAAGTCTTAAACCTATGGACATAACTAATTGGACATCATCTAGTCCAATTAGGATAAGTTCTATGCCAACCTTGAGAATTTAAATCGTCTACGGATACATCTCCAGGTTTTAAGTTCAGTTACCAAACTAAACCATCATCACGCATAGATAAGTATTGCAAAGTCACTTCTTCTTTGCATAAATATCTCTCACAAACCTTTGTTTTGTGATTGTTTATGGCTTTATCACTTTGAGACTTTATTGTAAGGAAATGTTGCAAGTCACCCTAATGTGCACTACAACTCCCACTTGCCTCACGGTCTCCAATGATAAATTACTCACTTCAACCAAAACACATAATACTGCAAAAAGACATGTGCTATAAAGTCTCATTTAATACGCACATCAATACACTCATTTGCTTTTAACTATTTTTATAAATGGAGCATCATCCAATGAAGAAGCAAACTGAGAGGTCGATTTACTCCAAGTCAAATCACATCTCGATAATACATGAGTGTATTCTTTTCAACAATGACCAAGTCCATTATTGAGTTCATAAGTATGCAGTGAATATAGGAGTCTAAAATCATATATTAGTATTGTCCAAATTCTACTCCTAAGAATTCAGATATACTTATTGACCAGATCCATGGCATTACAATTATTAGGACAAGTGTGTAACACAATAAACCTCAATTATTATGTGGACATCACTATAACTAGAGTTTCACAGATTCCAAGGCTTAAGATATTCACCATTCTCATGAGTATTAGTTTCTCCAAAATTCGTTTCAAATCACTCAATGTAGCTCAAGATGCAAGGCATCATGATTTCCACGAATTTTGGACATAAGAGATACATTTACCTCAATTTCACTCTTTATCCTAATGATAAAAGAATGAACATTGCTAAATAACTGAAACATACTCTTTACAACCCCTACGACCAGAGTATCATCAAGATTGATAGAAAGAGTTATTTTAAGTGAACCACACAGACTTATAAACACTTGTCAAGTCTTTTCATGATCAAAGCAAATATAATCACTCCATTGTGATTGAAAGACAAGGAAGTTTGATTAAAGATAATGGTCTAAAACTTTCATAAAGAAAGAGAATGAACTCGTCTTCAAAATGATTCTCATGAACCATAATCTAATCAAAAATATTGTCTAAACTTTTCATCGTAAAGACATAGACTGCCCTTAGTGAACTTCACATATATAATCATCCGTTGATGATAGTAATGTAAAAAACACCTTCTAGCCAAGTTTATTAAGATTACCATTTGGCAAAACAGATAAACCATAGTCTAAGAGATTGTGTAAGGCCATAGACCAACATAGAGTTCTTAAACTCTATTTTCTATGCCTTTGATGTGAAATCTAGAAACGTGTTCATAGATTTCTGTAATAAAATTCCCATCGAGAAATACAATCTCAAGGTTCATATAAAATACACGAAAACTCATATCTATCAACAAATGATGAATCGATATAGTTTCACCACCATAACAAGAATAGTTCTTGTCCAAAACACAACATATCCCCTTTTGGTGAAATAAAACTTATACTTCTTCAAGATTCTTACAATCTTTAGTATAATAACGAGAACACGTTAGTTCTCAAATATCTTACGCCTTAATCTTAAGTTGACCAGTACATTTACATGGTCAAACATACAAACTCAAAAGGAAACTTGTTCCATCTCACGTTGCTCGAGCAAACCTTGTAACAAAGGACAAGGTACTGCTTGTTCCTTGAATTTCATTTATCTCATCGAGATAAATAACGAAACTTGATATTGCTCTAATGTCATTTAACACCTACTTGAGCAAATCTTCTACAGTACTTAAACTGTACATAAGTCAGTCATAAACTCGATTGATTTATCACCGCTGGCTCCCACTTGAGTCACAAAGCATCGACATGCTCAGACTTAACAGATAATCAACCATGACTAGAATCAACAAACTGAACAAGCTTTCTACCTTTTCACATCCTTCCGACAAAAGAGTTACATAACTCGAGCAATAAGATTTTATGATTTACTCTTTACTCTTACTACATATGTTCACGATGAACACAAACACCTCAGCCACTTGGTGTATTTTAGACAAAACACACCTTTAATATTGGAAACAATACTTTTCATTGAAAATAAAAGAGCATGAACACAAGTTCATCGTTCCAAGGCCTAAGGTAAAATAGATAAAGTCTTCCACTCAATCTTATCCAATGTAAAGAGTAAAGTAGATAATAAGACGAATGTCCACAACCGACGATTTGAGTTTAGAAAGAATCTCCTTTCGAGAATAATTTTCTAACTTAAGTGTGTGTGAAATTCTCAAGTATAATTTTCTTTTCCTTCTCATAGCAACACCAATATGCGTATACGTATGCAAGGAAATCACAAAAAAAATTAGCAAGATGTCATTTTTCATTACATACTCTATGCATCTTCTCCAATATTAAGGATCATTACAATCCTACTCATTGGATCTTAACTTTACAACACCCAAGACACTCAAGTATCTCAGATTTGTTAGAAATCAATAACAGAAGAAATGCGTAAGTTCCTTCATAAATGTAATGAAACTAATGACTTCATGCTATACCTTCGTATCAGGTAAATCATAGAAACTTAAGGAGTTATCCCCGTGGAACTCAGTTTAAATCCATCTTATACGATGGTTACTCCGTCAAAATTTTCAATGAAGAAAATTCAGTTAAGGAGGTAAAATCCGAATGTATGCCTCATAGGTGTTACACCATAACCCCTATCTTCGTTTTTGCCCAATGTGACTAATGTTTTGATTACTACACGAGAAGTGCATTGATCATTCCTAACGATCAATGTTGTAATAAAAACATTCCTATAGTCACATGTCGACACGATTAGAGGAAATTGGATGTCCAATACCATATTGTGCTACACCTAACAACACGTTGTAACTAAGTCACAACATTTCTCAAGTCACAAGATCCTTGAAGAAAAAAAAATATTCTTCAATTCTAAGTCTAACATCCTTCATCTCACATATAAAGTCATGTAGTGCAAGTCCAACATCCATATCACTTGATATGTGCGTGTTGACGCTTTCTTGGTATGCCTAGAGCTTACATCCTACATCTTATCAAAGATCATATGTGAGAGAACTCATAGATTTCCTTAAGAATTATACAGTCTCAAGTTCTAATAAATCTTAAAGTCCACGTAGGACAAGATTTATCATTATATCCGTAGAGACGTCTTAACTCCTTTGGAAATCTATTTAAGTACCATATCCCAATCAATGTAATCAAAAGATCACAATACAGAATGGAACAATAGCATGGTAACCACAACAGTGTTTATCCCAGATCAAACACTTGCTTATATTCTCCGACTATACAAATAGTCTATCATCGTTGGTTACGTTTCAGTACATCATAAAACTGAAAGTTACAAGTTCGCTTGTTAAGTTGATGTGAACCTGAAATCAACCTTAAATGCCTCAACAGTGAGTCTAACGACACAAATGCCGCTGATCTCAGATTTAACATTGAGCGTCACTTGAACCGATCAGTTTAAGAAAAAACCGAAATTCAAATTAATTGATGAAGAGAATTGTACGAGGTTTGACTCGAGCTTTCTACTCATAAAAACAAACGTGTAAGCTGACTACATACATTGATCACACTCGACGTCATTCAAGTCGTGGTCAATCTAAATTAACTCATGTGCCATTTCAGAGTCAGCTATCTTGAACACGTATTGTCGTACATTTCTCTTCATAGAAAAATGTGCACCACCCATAAACCAGTGAACACACGACTTTACAAAGCGGCACAAAAATAGCGAAAACTAAGTAAATCTGAAAGTCATTAGGTCTATATCTATAATTGAGTAGTTTAAGCTTTCATAAGAATGAAAAGTGACCAAGTTGATGCTCTCATCAGCATCTTACTCATCCCTATCACTATTATAATTCTACGACACAAAGTGTCAATTTAATTCACAATAAGTGCAAACTAGGCACTTAACTCAGTGAATAGATCGATTGAGTTGCCATGGTCTGTCAATTTTTTGAGATATTATTTTGATGTCCATCTACCATAAAAGGTTTGATTTTGAGTTTAGCAAATTAACATTCATGACAATTAACAATGAGGTACGAAATCGAAAAAATCACAAGGTGACCTATCATCATCCATATCCCCACGTTCATTGTCACAAGATTAATTTCTAAAAAACAAAATCTTTAAAGTTCTAGGTGAGAACTTTTCAAATTCTACCAACCTTAGAACCCCCACTCAAGTTTAGTACAAACATGCGTTTCTCATGTAAATCATAATACATGTTCAAGTCAAAAGCACATAATGAGATAAGCATGTACTCTTGCCATAAAAAAAGAATTCAACATAAACATGCAATTCTTATATATATATGCTTACATCTTAGCAATAACAAAAGAAAACATGTCACGATATACACAACAACGCAAGTTCATAAAGAAACAATTAAAAAATCCTACAACGAATCTTTATAGCATCACTTATAGTTTTTTTTTAGATCCCCGATCCAAAATAACTATTAAAGTATGCTTAATAAAAATTCTTTTAGGATTTCAAATGTTTTCCATTGACCATATCGAACAACGAGCTACCAAGCTCGGAGTTTCATTTGGAAGACGAAACAATGCTCCAAAACAAAAGACGAAATCCAACTTGTGAGAGTGTATATACATGTTTCTATGGTCCAAAACAATGAAAAAATCCATAAGGACAATTTAGAGCACGTCTCTTCGACACTTGCTACCATTAAGAAACATTTGATGCCTAATTTTGTATTAGTATTAGGGAAAAACTAATTTTCCATACTTGACAAAATTAATTATGGCTCAAAAAAATGTTCATACACTCCCACTAGGCACAAATACCTTTTATATAATTTTCTAAGTCCATGGAATATATTTCAACAATTTTTCAAGTCCAAAAACAAATATTTTCTTTAACTTTCGTAATATAAAATTACGAAAAAGTACAAGAAAATATTTTTCACTCTGAAAATTATAATATAATTTACCATCAAATCAGAAATTTAATTCTAAAAATATTGGTACAAATTTCGTCAAAATCGAACAATTAAAACGCATTGTACGCATCCAAACGCGCCCTTAGCATTAATGGACAAGTGCATGCCACTTGGCATACTCCAGTGCAGCCACATCACTTTGACCGGTCAAACTGCATCAGGGTGATGTCATCAACGCGTCACGATGACGTCGCGGGCACTGTTCATCTTCATCTTCTCGTATGAATTAATTAAAAAAAATAAATTTGCGACATGAACTTCAAAAAATCATAACTTCTTGAATTCTTGTCCAAATTTTATGTTCTTTATATGGATAGAAAGCTCTTGAAGAGTTCTATCAAACTACATATATATCAGGGCACGTAACACAAAATAAAAATCCCAGAAATTCGTATAAGTTTCTGCCATATATGAAGAACTCCAAAAACATAGATTCAAGGATTTGAAGCATACTCATGTATAAGAAACATGTCAAACATGATAATACATGGACAATAACATCAGAAATCGAGCCTAATGGCTCTGATACCAATGAAGAAAAAATTTACTAACCTTTAACCCGTATAAAACGGGTTTCATGGTGCTCTATGAATTTGATCTTTAACCAGCTTGATTCCATGATGTTTTGATCCGCTTTCACACTCGATAAAGGTCAGATTCCGATCACAAATAGAAGGAAATCAATTGTCACAACCCAAGAACCCTCTTTCATGGTAAAATATGTTCAAAATACTCATTTATGATCTTCTAAAATGGTGCTCACATTTATGCACGAAAATTGATTTATTTTCTGCATTTTGTGTGTTTTCTCTAGCAAGAAAAATCTGGAGATAACTAGTCTTGGTAGTTATGTGGATATCATATGAGGGAAAAGTTAGATATTTTCTTCTATTTAAAATGGAAGAAAACTACTCCACATATTTGAATTCAAATTCAAATACAATGGATCGGGTCAACCCACATGGACGACCCGCGACCCATTTCCAACAATTATCACTATCCGTATATTGAGAAAATATTAAGAAATCTAAGACGATAGCTTTCAACAAAATATAATTAGGCTTCACCAACTAAAATAAAACATTCCATCAGTGAAGCCAACTCATCGTCGCTGAAAATTGCATCAACATTTCCCATTATTGTTCTAGTTAATGTGTATTATATTATAAGTGTTATTAATTACATTTTCTATAATCAGTTGCACTTAGGAGAAAATATATTTTACCCTTGAGCTCTCAAATGTAACACAAGTATGAGATTAATAAGCATATATATATATATATATATATATATATATATTACAATATTCTGCCCAAGAAAAGCCACTTTCGATCCATCATCAAAACCTTAATTACGCTTAGATTAAAGACGACATTGTCGCTTTTTCACACGTCACTACTCACTAGTAAGTTGGATCAAAAGTTCTTCCTATGCTTCACATATAGATCATGCATGATCGAGGTAATTTGATATAGCTCAATACTTTGTTATACACGGTCATGCACATATATAAAAACACAAAACATATATATACATGTATGTGTCTATAGCTCACATGCATCTAAAGCTTGTGTATAATTGAGTAATTAGGTCATACAATGTCTAACTTGCATGACCTAATTTTATGTCCCCATCATTAAATTATTATAATTTGCTCATTAATTTCTTTTTTTGTAAGACGGGATGTTATTTACACCTTGACAACCTTCTTCAGTTGTTTGCTCAGTCCCTAAATTGTCGGGTGACTAATAAAGTCAACGCTGTATAATAATTTACACCACATTGGATCACTCATATATCTTGATAACAATTAATAACAACTTATAACAATTACGATATTGAAGGCGTTTTATGACGAATCAATCAGTTTATTTGTACAAGTGTTGTTAAAACTTAAAAGTTAAACGAGAGAGTTGGTCTTAGTTTAACGAGAGATAAGCATCAGTTCTTGTGCAATTATTCTCCCATATCTATTTACCTGTACCAAACAAATCATTCAGCATAAAAAAATGTCTCGTTCAATTTTTTGGTCTGTAGTTAATAAATTGAGGTCCATAGTACAAGTGGGTCGGATTTTAAAAGCTGACCAGGCCTGACAATACTTTGGGGGCTCATCCTGAACAGAGTGTCAAATATAGATCACTACCTTATTAGAGTTATTATTGTTATATGCAAAAGCCACGAATTTCTTATGTTTAATTTGCAAACATCCTTTTTGATATTTATTCAAATACCAAATATTAGGGTAATTTTTATTTACCTCCCCTAAGGTTTGATGCTCTGGCAAATACCCCCCTAGATTTAAAATATTGGCAAGTACCCCCTTCCATCAGTTGACTGTTAGTCAACGGTTAAATGTGATGGCAATTATGTAATTTTATACCCAATATAAATGTATATTTCAAATTACCAATTTATTTTGATAATAATTTGTACACAATTCATTTATTTTCACTATTACCAATAACTAAAATAAATTAAATTTATATATACATTTATTTTTAATAATATCAGTTCATGGTAGAAACTTTATATATACATTTCAAATTATATGTACTATTAAAATAGCAAAAAAAAGCTATTTAAGCTTGTTAAGTGATTTGATAAAATAATAAAAACTACTAAAATCCTTTAGTGAATCAAAATCTCATTTTTGTTGATTTGTTATTAACATATTTAGTGCCACGAGTGTACAAAAACCCGCTCACTTGTCTGATCCGTTCGAACAGTCCGCACTCATTCGTACCACTGCACCCGCCATGATTTTTTTTTCCACATAAAGGTGGGTTGATTTCGTGATAACCGCTCATTGTCGTTCAGGTAGCAGGGTTACTTTCTCACCGCCCACCACCTGCCCCACCGCATATTTTTTTTACTAAAAGCATTTTAAGCTATATATCAAACTCGTTTTTACAAAAAGAAGAATGTTTATTTTGGATAAAAATGTTATTTCTCATGACTTTTAGATGGATTAGTAGAAACATAATAATAAAACTATCAAATGTGAATTCAAGAGATGCGAATTATTATGAATATATTTAACTATTGTGTAAATGAGAGCGTATTGTTTTATTCTTTTATGTCTAGTATATTCGGTTGCTAATGGATGTCTTTAAATTTTCGAGTTTGATATTCGTGCATGATTAGTATAGTAAATATATACACTTCGGTTGCTCATGTACATATATATAAGTATAGTAATAAATATATATTTTGTATATAATTAAGTTAAATATTTAAAATACTACAATTTTGTTTTTGCATTTTTGTGCTAATGATTGTTTTTTATAAATATAAAAGCATATCATTTTTTTTTTCTTATTACATTCTTTTATCACCTTGAACCCCCTCACCCGCCTGCCACGATCCTCCACTCGCCCAATATGAAGTCATATGGTTTGAAATATTGGTCACCAGTGAACCTTGGCTGGGTGACAGTTTTTGAGGATGCCCGCAAAATATCGTCGACGTACACCATTATTTAATGTACATTTTGTTATTATAAGTTTTTAACGTATGGTTTAATATGATTGCTTGCTATTTGGTTATATCTCATTTTTCTTGTGAATGAACTGGAAAAAAAAAATTATTTGAACTTTTATAATAATTGCTATTAAGATTAGAACAACTTATACACATTTTGTGATATTTTACTTCAATTCTTCCCTAATTTTAAGAAAATAAAAAAATAACTTCTTTTATAATTCTAGTTCTTAACAAACAAATGCACATATATCACATGATATTTATTTAAATTATTTAAATGGTAAATAAGTGAATTACATACAAATTATTAAAATGAATTAAAAATTTTAAATATATTATAATATTGTTGAACACTAAAATTACATAATTGCCAGCACATTTAACCTTTGACTAATGGTCAACTCACTACAAAAATTTAGGGTCATCCGTGACCGCCGGGCGGTCACGGATGCTACCGTGACTGCCCAGCAGTCACGCCCAGCCTGCCCTAGTGGTATCCGCGACCGCCCGGCCGTTGCGGATGCCATGGACGGTCACGAAAGAGGGGTCATTCGTGACCGCCCGGCGGTCACAGACACTATTCATAAAAATTGATTTTATGGATATATTTTGATGTGTTTATGATTTTTAACAATAAGTCTCATTACTACATGTGAATTGAAGTAATAAATTAGTAAAACATTACTAATTAACATATTAAAATAGCAAATTAGATGTGATAAGGCGAGTTATGAACGAACAACATATTTTATCTTCTACAACTAATCATTATATACACCAAATTGTTTTAGATGTAATGTGTAATTTTGTGATAAAATCCCTTTTAATTTACTTAATAGTAACTATTTTATCAATTTAACAAACATCGCACCTTAATTAAACAAACGAAAAGCAAAAATTTCGAATGAGACTTATTGTGACCGCTAGGCGGTCACGAATAAGGTATTTCGTGACCGCTGGGCAGTCACAAGGAAGGTTCGTGACCGCTGGGCGGTCACGAAAGAGGGGTCATTCGTGACCGCCCGACGGTCACGAATAATATTCATAAAAAATGATTTTAGGGATCCATCTTGATGTGTTTATGATTTTTAACAATAAGTCTCATTGCTACATGTGAATTGAAGTAATAAATTACTACAACATTAGTAATTAACATATTAAAATAGCGAATTAGATGTGATTAGGCGAGTTATGAACGTATAACCTATTTTATGCTCTACAACTAATCATCAAATACACCAAATTATTTTAGATGTATTTACTTAGTAGTAACTATTTTATCAATTTAACAAACATCGCACCTTAATTAAACAAACGAAAATCAAAAATTTCGAATGAGACTTATTCGTGACCGCTAGGCGGTCACGAATAAGGGTCTTTCGTGACCGCTGGGCGGTCACGAAAGAGGGGTCATTCGTGACTGCCCTGCGGTCACGAATAATATTCATAAAAAAATTGATTTTATGGATCCATCTTGATGTGTTTATGAATTTTAACAATAAGTCTCATTACTACATGTGAATTGAAGTAATAAATTAGTACAACATTAGTAAATAACATATTAAAATGGCGAATTAGATGTGATTAGGCGAGTTATGAACGAATAACCTATTTTATGTTCTACAACTAATCATCATATACACCACATTGTTTTAGATGTAATGTGTGATTTTGTGATAAGATCCCTTTTAATTTACTTAGTAGTAACTATTTTATCAATTTAACAAACATCGCACCTTAGTTAAACAAACGAAAATTTAAAATTTCGAATGAGACTTATTCGTGACCGCTAGGCGGTCACGAATAAGGGTCTTTCGTGACCGCTGGGCGGTCACGAAAACGGTTCGTGACCGGCAGTAGCTTTGTGACCGCTGGGCGGTCACGAAAGAGGGGTCATTCGTGACCGCCCGACGGTCACGAATAATATTCATAAAACAAATTTGATTTTATGGATTCATCTTGATGTGTTTATGATTTTTATCAATAAGTCTCATTACTACATGTAAATTGAAGTAATAAATTAGTACAACGTTAGTAAATAACATATTAAAATGGCGAATTAGATGTGATTAGGCGAGTTATGAACGAATAACCTATTTTATGTTCTACAACTAATCATCATATACACCACACTGTTTTAGATGTAATGTGTGATTTTGTGATAAGATCCCTTTTAATTTACTTAGTAGTAACTATTTTATCAATTTAACAAACATCGCACCTTAGTTAAACAAACAAAAATTAAAAATTTCGAATGAGACTTATTCGTGACCGCTAGGCGGTCACGAATAAGGGTCTTTCGTGACCGCTGGGCGGTCACGAAAACGGTTTGTGACCGGCAGTAGCTTTGTGATCGCTGGGCGGTCACGAAAGAGGGGTCATTCGTGACCGCCCGGCGGTCACGAATAATATTCATAAAACAAATTTGATTTTATGGATTCATCTTGATGTGTTTATGATTTTTATCAATAAGTCTCATTGCTACATGTAAATTGAAGTAATAAATTAGTACAACGTTAGTAATTAACATATTAAAATAGCGAATTAGATGTGATTAGGCGAGTTATGAACGAATAACCTATTTTATGTTCTACAACTAATCATCATATACACCAAGTTGTTTTAGATGCAATGTGTGATTTTGTGATAAAATCCTTTTTAATTTACTTAGTAGTAACTATTTTATCAATTTAACAAACATCGCACCTCAATTAAATAAACGAAAATCAAAAATTTCGAATGAGAATATGTGGCGACCGTCAAGCGGTCACGAAGAATATGGGGCGACCGTCAGGCCGTCACGAAAGACCCTTCGTGACCGCCGAGCGGTCGCTAATAACCTTGGAATTTGGGGGAAATTCAACCCACTAATTTTCACTACACTCAAATTATCTTCCCTAAAAAAACCTAACACTTTCTCCTCATATTCTCATTTCCTAATCCAAAACAAAAACACCAACAATTTTTCTTCTCTTCTTTCCTTATATCTCCAAAAAACAAAACACCAACAATTTTTCTTTTCCTCTTTCATTATATCTCCAAAAAACAAAACACCAACTCTCTTATTTTCTTCCTTTCTTTACTTATAACCCAAATCATTCTCTTAAATGATGTTTTATATAAAAAAATCGACCAACGATACATTCTATTTGCAAAAAATAAATATATATTCCGGTATTTTGCCGGAATATATTTTTTTTATTTCGTTTAATATCATCCGTGACCGCCGGGCGGTCACGGATGGCTTGAATATTATTCGTGACCGACGGGCGGTCACGGATGGTTTAAATATTATCCGTGACAGCCGAGCGGTCACGGAGTTTCCCGCGACCGCCGAACGGTCACGGATGACCCCGGGGTTTTCCGCGACCGCCGAGCGGTCACGGTGTTGGCCGTGACCGCCCAACGGTCACGGATGACTGCCGTGACCGCTGGGCAGTCACGGAGGACCCACGACCAGCGACCGATCGCGGATTGTCAACTGCGACCGCCTGAAGGTCATTCGCGATCGCCCGGGCTGTCGCGAATGACCCATTTTTCTTGTAGTGACTGATGGAAGGGGACACTTGCCCAAATTTCAAACCTCAGGAGAGGTGGATGAAAAATACCCCCAAATATTATGTTTACTAAACCAAAACATTTCATCATATTTATCAGCAAATACATCATTTATTTTATTACATATCCACTTTAAAATGGTAGTATGCAGTAATGTTTTTCAATTCTGCTTGACGAAAGCTATATATATTTTATTTCTTCATAATGTAGGGGTAATTTGGTTAATTTTCACAATAGAAAACAATTATTATTGTTATTTTTTGCCAATTAATCATTTCTTTTTGGGAGGCCAATTAATTATTAAATGGAGATATATTTGTTAGTAAAAATTTATCAAGTATCTTCTTATTTTGTGAATAAAGTTCAGTTGAAAGAAGTCCACAGCTACGGTTCATGACATTTTTCTTAAATTTAAATTAGAATTCGTATTTGGTTGTTGCCCTCGCTACATGCAAACTTAACTCGTAGTTAATTTATAGCAAACAGGAGATCAAGTAATTATCATCTAATTTAGACCACATTGGGATATCATCACGAAGGATTTGCACAGCCTGATGTCACGGGCGGGCATATTTTTAGCCAACGCAGCGGAAGTTTCGCCCGTGCGGCGCACGAGTAGGTCCGTCTACCCGTGCCAGCCTACCATCGTCGAGCCATGCACCACTCGACCCATTAGCACCGTCAATGCATTCACAACAATTTGGCTAGCAACACGAACGCTTCCTTGGGCACGCCGTCACCCCTGTGACCGCCCTCACCCATTCGTGCTTTCGGTCCCAAGGTCTCCTGAACGTGAACACACGGTTCGTCGGTGTCACTCAGCTCATGAACCCGCCTAGCTAGCATATCACCCGGTCGGGCCTCAATCGGTCCAGTCAGCCCGTGCAGTCTGTCGCACGTCTACGGCCCCGAGAGGCATCCTTCTCGGCCTACACCGTCAATTCATTGGGTCGACATTGGGCCGTCACCACTCGGCCTCATCGTTACTCTCGATGGCATCACGCTGATGGTTACCGACACCCACAACGTAGTCCTCGTGCCAATCATTCGTTCCCGGCGCTCGGAGTCATCCGTAGTCCCTTATGCCGTTCACTAATAGACTTGCCCGAGATTCCTCGCCTCGACTCGAACCAAAGCCGAACACGAGTTATTGTTGCCCTGTTGTACGGCCAGTCCGTCGGCTCGTACGGGAGGACGGGCCGGTGCTCGCCCATTTTTACCCACCACCACCCGATGGGTCCAACTTGCCTCCTTAACCCGGAGGTGTCCTCCTTGCAAGTGTTCTGGGTCATTTCGCTACTTCTCTCGCCAACAAAGTTCCAGACACACTAATTGCTTATGTGGGACCCACCCCATATTTCTTTCATTTTGTGCCCCACGGCACTTGTTCATTTTGAGAATGATACTTAACATCTCAAAAGCATCAAAGTCATTCATTCAAACACATTTTTCAAGTTTTACTTCGGCCAAGTCGCCCACTTTCGGCCGAAGCCGTTTGGTCACGTCCGACTGTTCGGTCCCAAAATTTAAGGACGTCACACGCTCCCCCGCCAAACTCGTGCTCACCCTCGAGCACGATGGCACTCCGTTCACCATCTGAGCTCGCCCCAACTAGGTCGACCTCAAGCGTCCACCAACGCGAGATCTTGCGCACGCCTTCGCGGCTCCATGCGCCCAACATTCACCACCAACAAGTGCGTATACTGCCACCGGCTCCTCACGCACCCGGAACTCTGACTACCCCGAGAAGACGCAGCTCGTTCGCGTCCCACGACTCGCTGTCTCATTAGCGATCCATCGCCACCGCTCGTGTACCACCAGTTCCGTTCACTCGGCCTACCTCGGCCTTCCATTATTTCAATTCAAACTTCATTTTTTCAAACTTTCAAGAGAGATAAGGTGACCGTACTTTCCCAATGGATCTCCCCGTTCAACTCTTTCTTTCAAATTTGGGCCACCTCGCCCACGATCACTGTTCACTTCGGGGTCACACCTTGCCCCGTTCACTTTTCACTTTTCAAGGATCAAGTCCCCATCCTTTCTTAGGCTTAGTTAAGAACCTTGCGACAGAGCCCATATTATCGAAGGTTAGCAACCTCCTTATAAAGTTTGTGCTTGACTCCTTGCATCACCAACACCTTGAACTTGAGCCGGCGTCAACACTGCGCCCCGTCACCCAAGCTTGAACCCAAACTTTTCAAGAAACACTTCGAGCTTGAGCGGTCGTCCCTACGCGGTCCCAACCCAAGCTCTGATACCAAATGTCACGGGCGGGCATATTTTTAGCCAACACAGCGGAAGTTTCGCCCTTGCGGCGCACGAGTAAGTCCGTCTACCCATGCTAGCCTACCATCGTCGAGCCATGTACCACTCGACCCATTAGCACCGTCAATGCATTCACAACAATTTGGCTAGCAACACGAACGCTTCTTTGGGTACGCCGTCACCCCTGTGACCGCCCTTGCCCATTCGTGCTTTCGGTCCCATGGTCTCCCAAACGTGAACACACGGTCCGTCGGTGTCACTCGGCTCATGAACCCGCCTAGCTAGCATATCACTCGGTCGGGCCTCAATCGGTCCAAACAACCCGTGCAGTCCGTCGCACGTCTACAGCCCCGAGAGGCATCCTCCTCGGCCTACACCGTCAATTCATTGGGTCGACATTGGGCCATCACCACTCGGCCTCATCGTTACTCTTGATGGCATCACGCTGAGGGTTGCCGACACCCACACCGTAGTCCTCGTGACAATCATTCGTTCCCGGCGCTCGGAGTCACCCGTAGTCCCTTACGCCGTTCACTAATAGACTTGCCCGAGATTCCTCGCCTCGACTAGAACCAAAGCCGAACACGAGTTATTGTTGCCCTGTTGTACGGCCAGTCCGTCGGCTCGTACGGGGAGGACGGGCCGGTGCTCGCCCATCTTTACCCACCACCACCCGATGGGTCCAACTTGCCTCCTTAACCCGGAGGTGTCCTCCTTGCAAGTGTTCTGGGTCATTTCGCTACTTCTCTCGCCAACAAAGTTCCCAGACACACTAATTGCTTATGTGGGACCCACCCCACATTTCTTTCATTTTGTGCCCCACGGCACTTGTTCATTTCGACAATGATACTTAACATCTCAAAAGCATCAAAGTCGTTCATTCAAACACATTTTTCAAGTTTTACTTCGGCCAAGTCGCCCACTTTCGGCCGAAGCCATTTGCTCACGTCCGACTGTCCGGTCCCAAAATTTAAGGACGTGACACTGAGCTCTAATCTTCTTCATCTCATTCCTAAGATTGATCATTCGAGGACGATTCATGACTTGCGGCCTATTGAACTTTGTAATGTTGCTTATAAAAGTAATCGCACTGAAGTCATTACTTTTTGACAGATTATATACAAGTCACCAGCTTTAATTTTGGACTCTTACGAATTTTTATTTAAAATAAAGGACTTTCAGCTGGAAGTGAACTTAGTTATGTTGTAGAACTTTTAAGTTGATTGCTTTTAATTATATGTAATGTCAAGTGCAAAGATGCTTGCTCGATGATTTTTCAAATAAGTGTTTGCATCCTATCGACTGTTTTCTATTGTTGCGAGACATCTTTGTCATATTGAAGACACACTTAACGACGTAACGATAAATACATGTCGATATTTACGATGACTTTCCAGCAATAGGAACCAAAAGCTCGACGTTACAAATAATTCGCATACATCAATATAATATTCCTAAAGTGTACGTCCTTTTGATTGAGCAAGTGAGATAACACCGTAAGAAGAACAAAAAGCAAAATTTGTTTGAATCAAAATCAAGCGCTATAAATCCACGTACATGAGTTCTTATTATTGTAACACGATCATGTTGGATAAAATTTACTAATTTCAGATATTAAACGGTTCTATAAAATCATTCTATGCCAAGGACCTTTAGTCACAATACAATCCATTAGTCGAGCTTGCTTCTTTTTATTCAAAACATAACAGTTACTAATCCTGCCATAACTTCTTACATAATAATCAAGGCCATTAGAAAAAAAATGACGAGTAGGCTTTTAGGATATTCGCGACGCCATCTTCTAATAATGCAACATGGAAAGTTCCACTAAGAGGAATCAGCAAAGACACCATCGAAGATGCGTTGCCAGTCGTAGAGCAAGCAACAATATCCGAAATTGATTCTGCTACCCATATTGCGTTGGAGAAATCCATCTTCAACGTCAACCACACAAGTGTTGTATCTTCAAGTTCTGCATAAGCTAATAATATCATATCGCTCTCATTCTCGCAGTCCCTTCAGGATCTGAACCGCAATTTTATGCGCCGTATTATAAGGTCGGAAGTCAAAGATGCTTTGAAGAGGATGAAAACTCGAAAAGCTTTTGGCCCAGATGGTATCCCTATCGAGGCTTGGAGAAGCATGGGAGAGATAGGGGTGACCTGGTTGACGGACCTCTTTAACAAAATATGGCGAACAAATAAAATACAGAAGAGTGGAGGAAGAGTACACTAATACCTCTATATAAGAATAAGGGCGATGTCCAAAACAATTCTAACTATCGTGGGATAAAGCTTATGTCTCATACCATAAAGTTATGGGAGAGGGTGATCGAACACCGATTGAGATAAATTGTTCCCATATTTGAGAACCAATTTGGATTTATGCCCGGAAGGTCGACCATAGAGGCCATCCATTTGATTCGTCAACTCATTGAACGCTTTCGAGAAAAGAGTAAATATTTGCATATGGTCTTTATCGACTTAGAAAAGGCATATGACAAAGTACCTCGAGAGGCAGTATGGTGGACCTTGGTGAAGAAGGGGGTACCCATTAAATATATCAACATCATAAAAGATATGTGTGAAAATGTGGTGACAAGTGTTCGAACTTGTGGCGGTTTAACAGACGCCTTTCCAATTAAAATTGGCTTACATCAGGGGTCAGTTTTGTGCCCATTTTTGTTTGCCATTGTAATTGATGAAATCACCAGAACCATTCAAGATCGAGTCCCATGGTGTATGTTGTTTGCATACGATATTGTCCTCATCGATTAGACAAGAATGAGAGTTAACGCTAAATTAGAACGATGGAGACAAACATTAGAAGCATGAGGATTTCGCCTAAGTCGAACAAAAACAGAGTACCTCGAATGCAAGTTTAGCAAACAACAAAAAAAACAACGATGGCATGGTTCAGTTGGAAGGCCAAGAGCTACCGAGAAGTCGGTATTTAGGCTCCACACTACATATGGCTGGAGAGTTAGAAGGAGATGTCCACCACCGCATCCAAGCTGCATGGACAAAGTGGAAGAATGCAACAGGATTCCTATGTGATCATCACTTTCCTTTAAAGCTTAAAGGAAAGTTATATCGTACGGCTATTAGACCTGCTTTGCTTTATGGCTCCGAGTGCTGGGCTATTAAGCAAAGTCATGCACAGAAAATGAACGTTACAGAGATGTGCATGCTTCGGTGGATGTGCGGTAACACCAGGAGATATAAGGTGCACAATGAATATATTCGACATAAATTGGGTGTGGCGTCCATCGATGAGAAAATGCAAGAAAACCGTTTAAGATGATTTGGGCATGTTAAACGCAGACCTATAGATGCACCGGTACGACGAGTTGAAGATCTCGAATTAGGACAGACGGCTAGAGTTCGTGGGAGACCGAAAAAGACGTGGATGAAGGTCATACGGAACGACATAAAGCTAAAAGATCTAAATAAAGACATGCTCGTCAATCGAAACATATGAAGGCAGAAGATTCATATTCACAACTCAACAAACTTCCAACATTCTTCAATCAAGTTGTAACTTTTCAGAGGGCTACAACCAAAAAAATAATAGAGTTCTCCGTTCTTGTACCACACCCTTTTAGGTTCCAAGTTTATTAATTCAAGGAATTTCACGCTCCATTCTCTGTCCTTAGAGAGACAATATATGCCAAGATAAAGTTCATTGGAATAATTGAATATTGCTCTGCACAACACTAGAACTTCACATTTTGGAGATGTCGGATTCTTAGTAAATATAACAGCCTTACATATATGATCCATAGCATGCAACATGATAACGTCATTAGAGAAAGGGTTGTGCAGTAAAAGTGTCGAACCGCGTCCCATTACACCTAGGAGCGACAATCCATCTCTAGAAGCATACAACGTAGTTTGAGCATGCGGTATTAGTTTGCCTACAAAGTTATTTATGTAATTCGAAACTTTGTATATTTTTTGTGAATAAGGATCAAAGATCACACTCAAAAAGAGAGAATATTATGTTGTGCTAATTAGGTCCGATTTCAATGATTTATGGTTCTTCTAAATTTGCAATTCTGACCAAACCATCAACAACTTTTTGGGGACTACAATGCTTTTTATTCATACTTGTAAATTTGATAGCCTTATTCCCATCCATAATTCGTTTATATAATGAAGGCAGTATTAGAATTAGGTTAGGAATCTCTTTACTTTATGAATTGCGCAATATTGTACGGTTTTTGAAAATTGCCTTTTTTAAAAGAAAATAACTTGTCGTTTTAGTTCTTTGAAAACTACAAGGAATTATTTCGAGTATTAGAACCCAATGAAAGTAATTTCCTTATACGTCCAGATTGGATGTACTCATAGAATTGATCAAAACTAAGGGAGTGTTTGCAAATGCTTTTAAAAGGAGCTTGTTAGCCTTTGTCTATAAAGAAGCCATAAATTAGTGTTTGATTATGGGGCTTTTGCTTATGCTTGTCTTACAATAAGCCAAAAAACCACAAGCCCACAAGCTGGGTAGATGATGATTTTAAAAGCTCCTTTTAATTATCAGCATTATAAAAATATGGGCTTTTTATAATTTCTGCCCATTAACTATCCCCAAATTCAAGTTTTGCCCTTTTTTTAAACGGGCTTGAAAAATGCCTATAACCTTTTTTTTTTTGAATAAAAAATGCCCGACGGGCAGAGGACTAGGCTTTTTTTTTTTTTAAATTAATAACTATATTTAATTTAATTATATTTTGATTTAAATCATAAAAAAATTGTATAAAATCAAGTTTATTAAAAAAAATTGTCTTAAAACGTTTACTAAATTTATGTTACTAGTAAAAATTAAAAATAAATTATATATTGATCTAAATCATAAAAAAATTTATAAATTCAAGTTTATTAAAAAAAATTATCTTAAAATATTTAATAATTATATATATACTAAAAAAAATTAAAATTAAATTTATATTTACTAGTAAAAATTTAAAATAAATTTGTATTTACTAGTAAATATTAAAAATAAATTGATCGTCAATATTGTATTTAATTTTATTATTATTCCCAATTTTGGCCGAAAAATATGTATAATTGCAATATATTTATTTTTACTATTTAATAGTAAATATAAATTTTTTAAAATTTTTTGACTAATAAAAAAATTTATTAAACATTTTAAGGTAATTGTTTTTAATAAATTTGAATATATACAACTTTTTATGATTTAGATCAATAATAATAAAATTAAATACAATATTGAAGATCAATTTATTTTTAATATTTACTAGTAAATACAAATTTATTTTAAATTTTTACTTGTAAATATAAATTTAATTTTAATTTTTTTAGTATATATATAATTATTAAATATTTTAAGATAAACTTGAATTTATACATTTTTTTATGATTTAGATCAATATATAATTTATTTTTAATTTTTACTAGGAACATAAATTTAGTAAACATTTTAAGACAATTTTTTTTAATAAACTTGATTTTATACAATTTTTCTATGATTTAGATCAAAATATAATTAAATTAAATATAGTTATTAATTAAAAATAAAAAAAGCCCAGTCCTCAGCCCGTCAGGCATTTTTTATTCAAAAAAAAAAAGTTATAGGGCATTTTTCAAGCCCATTTAAAAAAAGGGCAAAACTTGAATTTGAGAATAGTTATAGGGCATAAATTATAAAATGCCCTCAAAATATTTCTCTCTCCTAATTCCCTTCAAAGTGCGGCCTATACCCCTACAATTAAGGAAAAAGAAAATTCTATAATCTTTCTCATCTATTTTCAACCATAAAAAATATTTTTAATCTTTTCTCTTCCATATTCAACGTGATTCCCAATTATATTTTTTAATTTATATAACAAAATGTATACTTGTCTAATGTAGGTGTATATTAATTATTTATATGCTTGATAAATAAGGGTATTTAAGTCTTATTGCATCATAAAAGCTGATTCTCACTTATTATTGCAAACACTACAAAATCATTTTAAACGGTTTTAAGCTACTTTTTTTATAAAGGATTGCAAACACTCATTGCTTTAAGTCAAAATGAGCTTTTAGTGACTTTAAGTAAAAGCTTGGAAGAAGGAGTTTCTATAAGCTCTTGCAAACACCCACTAATTCTGCATCTATATACATTTTGGGCTTTGAGCTACTTACCAAGATATTGCTTTCTAGTTTGACATTACAACGGCGCCCTTTGTTTAAAAATATACTAAAAAAGTTGTCACGCGGAGATTGGAAAATTATTTTAACATGATTAAAAAAATAAGTCAAATAAGTAAAAATTAAATGTATATAGAATAGAAACTTTAGATAGAAAGTATCAAATTTTGGGGAAAATTAAATCAACAATCACCATAATTATTGTAGTAAATAATTCTACTTAAATTTAAAGCTAGATTAGGAACTTGGTAATCGAGTACCAAGATTATAAGACTAAAACCAAAAATAAAAAATTTGGTGTCACGCTTTGCCTTTCTTTATATAATAGTATAGATTTTACATAGTTTTTGTAATTTATTGCCTTGTATTATGCTAATTTGACAATAACCTACCGTAAAATTTAAATAGGATATAAGTATATCCCTTACGCTTTTAGAACTTCGCACACCATATAATTTGTATTTAATGACAGATAACACATAATTATTCGTTGGGCGTAACTCATTAATTTATTTTAATAATATGTTGTTTAGAACGTTATTCTTGCGATGCTGAAAAAATTCCTCAAAGATAAGTGTTTTCGAGGGGTTTCTTGAAAACGAGGGCCCTTACAAGTCGAGAAAAAGGGAAAAATGTTTATACTACTATAAGTAAAGAGTACAAGTGTAGTGTAAAAATCTGAGTTGGTTTTTATTTTTGGGAAAACAAATCTGAGCTGGTTTACAAATGAGGAATCACTTCGTATTTATAAGGATTTGAGTGTAGTCAAAGTCATGACCACTTGATCATCTTTAATGCTCTGGGATAGGCGTTCATCAATGTTCCCTCGTGCGGGATGGGTCGTCTGACAACGATTTAATGTGTATGGTTGGACCAATAATGATTTTCAGGTCTTTAACACCCGCATGACTCATTCACGTGGATCATTAATGCTTCCATGATATGTTTAAGGCTCTTGCTTGTACGAGGTTAATGCCAACGAGGTGCAACCTTATTTCTGGTTAGGCGGCTGTAGAGAGCTCTTATACGAGGCATGTCGTCGATTCGATCTTTCAAGATGGGATACTTTGGTCATTTTAATACCCGATTAATTTATGCAATATCAGATGTTCCCTAAGTTTCCTAGTTTGTGGTACACGAAGAAGGAGACTAGGTAGCAGTGGTGTGTTGGGCACAGTTGCGGAGCCACGGGGGGTGCATGTGGGGGCACTTACACCCCTCTCCCCCAACATTTTGCAATTTTTTTAATGCCAGTATTTTGTGGATATATATGCTGAAAAGGACCACCGCATGATTTTGCCCCTCCTCCCCTAAATCTGGTCTACGATTTTCTTATTACTCTAAAAAAAATAAAAAAATCGGCCCATATATTAGCTCACAAAGAATGGGCATCAAACTAATTAAAAACTCTACGACCCACTATTATAAAAGGTAGGCCCCTAAAATCTAATTTTAAAAAGGAAAAATACAAAATAAACTTTTACAATTCTTATTTCTTACTTAGGCGAGCCCCTGTGTTTCTTTTTGAAGATGAAGATTCAGTTCAACCTCCTTTTAAGATAATCATTTCTTTTTCATATTTTTCTTTGTAGTAGATAGTGTAAGTAGTACAAGATTTGGGGGGTTTTCGTGACCTCCCTCGGCGACCGCAAGGCGGTCCTCATAGTTTTGGTGACCGTCCGTAGCAACGGGGACCGCTGGGCGGTCCCCAACCCCAAAACGGGTTACAGGGACCACCGGGTAGTCCATAAAAGTCGTTTTAGGGACCGCCTAGCAGTCCCTAATAATATTCATACTTTTTTTTATGGAAGAATCAAGGTGTCGCGTTGTTTGTTTAGTTGATAAATATCCTAATAATAGTTAAGAGAACAAAATTACAAGATTTCATGCAAATTGAAACAACATATGAAGATTAATTATACGTATAACGTATAAAAGGTTCAACGTTAAAAACTCTCTCAATCTCATTCAATCTACTATTAAATAACTAAATTAGTAGTTTTATGATCATTTGTTACTTCAATTGACATGTTATAATGAATTTTGTTGCTAAAAATAAAAAACGCATGTAGATCGTTCCATAAAAAAAAGATTATGAATATTATTAGGGACCGCCTGACGGTCCCTAATACCACTTTTAGGGACCGTCGGGCAGTCCCTAAAAGTAGTTTTAGGGACAGCCCGGCGGTCCCTAATCATATTCATACCTCTTTTTTATTTATTTATTTTATGGAACAATTAAGGTGTCGCGTTGTTTGTTTAGTTGATAAATATCCTAATAATAGTTAAGAGAACAAAATTACAAGGTTTCATGCAAATTGAAACAATATATGATGATTAAGTGTACGTATAACTTATAAAAGGTTTAACGTTAAAAACTCTCTCAGTCTCATTCAATCTACTATTAAATAACTAAATTAATAGTTTTATAATCATTTGTTAATTCAATTAACATGTTATAATGAATTTTGTTTCTAAAAATAAAAAACGCATGGAGATCGTTCCATAAAAAAAATGAGTATGAATATTATTAGGGACCGACTGGCGGTCCCTAATAGCACCTTTAGGGACCGCTGGGCGGTCACCAAATATGGTCCCTAAATGCACTGAAATAGGCGGGAATGGGGGAAATTTGAAATTTTCGAAAATTCAAATTTCACCCTCAATACTATATATACCACCACCCTCTTATCCAATTTTTGAACACTTTTCAAAAACACCCAACTCTAAAATTTCTCTTCTCATTTTTCTCTTCCTCAATCTCAATAATAAAAACCATCCAACAAAAACTTTCATTTCTTATTTCTTTTACCAAATATAACCAAACACTCTTCCCTTCTTTTTTTTTTTTCTTCAAATCCCAAAACACAACATTTCTTCTTTTTTCTTTTAACAAATGCCATGAAAACACCAACAATATGTTCTTCATTTCTTTTTCTTCTTCTTTTTCATTGTTTTTGGTTTATTTTTATAACTATCATTTATTTTTACTTTTATTTCATCATTTCTTGGTTTTATTTTGTTAACTTTCATTTCATTTTACTTTTTTATCATTATTTTGTTTGTTTTTGTTCTTGTAAATGTTTGTTGCACATATTTACACGCAAAAAATCCAATAATATTCCGGTAAATTTCCAAAATATTATTGGATTTTTTTTATTCTGTCGCGGACTTTTAGGGACCATCGAGCGGTCCGCAATAATATTCATAGCATCAGGGACCACGGAGCGGTCCCCATCTATGAATATTATTGGGGATCCGCTAGGCAGTTCCTGATGCTATGAATATTATTGGGAACCGCTCGTCGGTCCCTAAAAGTCCTTATATCTTTGGGGACCGCTGGGCGGTCCCTAATGTTGCGGTCGCGGAAAATGCTCCCCGAGACCGTAAGGCGGTCGCCAAAGGGTAGGGGACCAAGGCCTTCCGCAACCGCCTTTTGGTGACCACTGGGCGGTCCCTAAAGGTCTTTAGGGACCGCCCTGACGGTCCCTAAAGACCCCTGAATCTTGTAGTGAAGTGTGATTTTGTGCTGAATTGTTAATTAAGTATTTATTATATGCAAAACTATTTATATAACTGGGGTTAGTATTATATTAAGTATGTACAATTATGTTTTACATATGGTAGCTAGTGTTAATTATCAATCATGTACGACATTTTTTTTAACTTGATGTTTTTATTTTATGTATGAATAGTTATATAGTTCTTAACTAAGTTTTTAAAAAAGATTATTTAGCACAATCTTGCTCTCCCGCGCCCTAAATCCTGGCTTCGCCCCTGGTTGGGCATTATGAAATAACCTTAATTGTATCCAGCATAGCTGCTCAACTCGGCCTTCGTTTATTCTTTCTTGACACGACGCCAAAGCGATGAAGATGTTCACGGTTTTGCCCTGACGGCGGAAAGCGACACGGGCTGGATTGTGGATGGGAAGACATAATCGAGCCAAATTTCTCCTGTGTTTGGATTTGATTTTATGTAATTGTCTTAGGAGCTCGACGTAGAGTGCATGTTTTATAGCATGTAACTTTCCGGCTTTTGACGTTTTACTGATCTGTAACTAATACAATTTCCTTTTATCAAAAAGATCTATATATAAAAAAATTGTAACTGCTGAGCGGTACATTTATGCAGAAATTGAAGTAATAAACTTGAGTTCATTAAAGAAGGTCGCCAGCTTCTAACTGAGACCATTCATAAAGAAAAAAAAACTGATACCAACCCTTAATTACATGATTATTCACAATTATTGAAGCTAGTTCAAACAGCATGATGTAAATTGCACTTGTTTAATTACCATCTTAAGTTAAAAACAGTCACTGTAAGTCCCTAGAATCTCACATGATATATATACTTTTTGGTGATTCAATTAATATAGTAATAAACAAGACAGCTCGCATATTGGCTGGAAAATCTCGAGTATTTAATTAAAGTTAGCTATATTTTGCAAATGTTGACACTAAAATATAGAAATTACATTTTGTGAAACTTCGCCTTTGTGCAACTCTTTCAATAAAGAATTACGCTTCCAAAGATCTAGATATAAAAATGTAAAAATTATTCTCATTCAGTAAAGAAAGAATATGGTTAATTAATCTAATGTCGATTGTCTGTTAACGAGATTTGCAAGCTATTATATTAACTCGCAAACTTATCTAATGCGTATTAAAAGAGTAGCAGCTGCGAGTTCATAACGTTATAAAAAAAATACTAACATGACAACAAAAAATGACTGATTTGATTTTTCTACGAAAAAAAAAATTTGACTGAATAAATCGTGCCAATTGTGCTATCTCTCTGTCCACTTTCTGACGTGGAGAAAGTGGGAGAGGAAAAGCCGACACACATCTCTGCGTGTACTTGTGCGTGTATATATATACATATGTAAGTGTACGCATAATCGGCCATGAGTATTCATTTTTCAAGAATGGTGACAGCACTCAACCTCTTTGCTTCATTCCAATACACAACAAACCCTTAACAAAAAGCAATACCACATAACAATAATCATTATAATAATACCAATTAAAACCTCAATTTCATAGAAACGAATCATAGCTCAATAATAATGAACAAAAAGAAACCTATTATGACAAGTCCCCTCTTCTTATGCACAGAATCCCATCACATTTCTTGTAAGCTTTCCTTCTTATATTCCTAGTTGTATCATGTCAAAAAGTTAGCAGCTTTATCACTTTTTCGAAAAAAGATGGGATTTTTTTTCTTTTGTTTTTGTTGTATATATGTCTTGTATGGTTTTTTGTTGTTTAATCTGAAGTGGGCTTCCATTTCTTTTGCATATTGAGTTGAAATACCTTTCCTGCTGTTAGTTTTTGTGTTCTTGAATTTTTTTTTTTTTTAATCTTTTACTTTTTGTTCTTACAATGATTATTAGACCTCGTTCCTTTGTGGGTTTTCAGTTTCCTGCTTTTTTAATGAGAAAAAAACAATTTTTTTTTTTAACCATGGTGTGGGCCTTATTTTTTTAAATGATGATTTACTCTGCTTCCCCGTGCTTGGCGCGCATTGAAATGATTGTACCAATTGTTCGTGTGATTGAAAAACAGGCTCCTTAATTATTACTGTTTGTGCACTCTCCCATGCTCCTGAAATAATAGTGAATTTGAATCTCTTTATTATTATGGATATATTCTGTTTTCCTAGCCGTTGTATTAATCTTAGGGAGCCGATTTGTAATCATTTCTGTTACTTATTCTAATTGCAGGTTGACTTGATTTGGGATTGCTATTAAACGCTTAACTGAGAGGCATCGTTTACACGAAAACTGAGGCATGTACATTGTCCTTTGAAAATTTAGTTAAAGAGGCATAAGTAGTTTGGAGAATGGGGGATCATTTTGCGTTGCTGATGGATCGATTGCTTACTGAATCTACACTAGAAGATGTTATTCAGAACGAACACCGAATGCAGCGTGCTGTTTCTGAGTATATAACGAATGGTTTTTCTTTTCATAGGATGGACATTAATGTAACGATATCATCAGGGGAATTGGCTGAGTGTAAGATTTGTCACGATGAAGATGAAGAGTTGAACATGGAGGTGCCGTGTTCTTGTCGTGGAAGCTTGAAGGTTAGTTTGCATCATTCATTCCACTTCATGTTTAATCCTTGCGATGTATGATCATATTATACCAGCATCTCTGTCGGTTCTGTGGCCATCCAGAGCTGCATATTCCCATTCTCGAAAACCTCCTTGAAGTTCTCTGGAAATGTCGAAATTCAGTGCTGTATAAAATTACTATTTCAGTTAGCAAAGTCATTATTCAAGCACCATCTGTCCAGTGTCCACCTATATGCTGATCACTGTAGATAGCACAATGTAGTTAAAATTCAACTGTAGTAATGCTGATGCTGAATCTCACTTGTATGAACGAGAGGTGCAATGTAAGGATGCAATGTATTTACTAGAAACTAGAATGTGTAACCTTCGTTCAGTTCTGGAATTTGGGAAGCGGATGTAGCTCTACATCTACAGTGCAATAATGATGGACTACTATGCACACAGAAAAAAGAAGTCGTAAGTGATCATGCTATTCTGAGAAAACTAATTGTTTTTCTTTATGTGCAGTATGCTCACCGTAAGTGTGTGCAAAGGTGGTGCAACGAGAAAGGTGATACCATCTGCGAGATTTGCCATCAGGTACACATTGTATGTCTAAGGTTGCATAAAGGGGCATGGAATATGGTCTTGAGCCACATTTTGTTTGATATATAACAGTTGAATAGATTATCATGTTTGCACCACAAGTCCATATATATTTTTATGAACTATATGATTGGCTTATTTCGTAGAAAGCTATCTCCTGTATAATCTTTCAATAGAACGAAACTTACCTAGTGTATGTCCTATTGAAGCAACCTCCTTACAATGTCCCTTTGTATTCAATGTGAGGTTGCAGCCATTCAAGCCAGGTTACACTGCACCACCTCCTCTGTTTCATTATGGCGGCATTCCCATGAACTTCAGGTTTCTTATTT
Source organism: Linaria vulgaris (assembly GCA_948329865.1). Lineage (NCBI taxonomy): Eukaryota > Viridiplantae > Streptophyta > Magnoliopsida > Lamiales > Plantaginaceae > Linaria > Linaria vulgaris. The sequence continues at coordinate 17,275,559 of OX415250.1, read as the reverse complement.
CTCTCTACATTTGTAGCTTTATTCAGATACCATTAGTTGCCCCTAGTTTGTTACCTGTCATCGAATTCTATTTTTCTTTTGCTGTCTATTAGTTGTTCTAGTTCGGTTGTTATACTAATGACTATGTAATGTAATGTAATGTTTCAGGGGTTCTTGGGAGATTTCGAGAAGAGACCTCCAAAATCCTCAGTTTATGTCCATGGTTACCACGGATGGGAACTTTTCTGATCCAGACATTGACGAGTATCCAGTAACCTCTTCAAGAAGCCTAGTATGCTGCCGTATAGTCGCAATTATTGTATACATCTCTCTTTTCGTTCCACCTTTCTGGCTTTTTATGAATGCATACAGTTCAGTAATATATTTGCTTCTTTTTTCTATGGTAGTTCATGGTTCTTCTAGTTTTACGACACACCCTGCCGTTCATTCTCTATGGTGCTGGTGAATACTCATTTTCTCTTATCATTGTAAGATATTTCCTACTCAATACTTCTTTTGATAGTTAGAGATTTGTAACAATCTTTGAGCTCCAGTAATGTGAAACTTGTATCTGCTGATGCAGATACTGATGCTGCGGATGATTGGGATCATATTTCCATTGTATATCATGGTGAAAGCATTGACTGCCATAAAAAGTAGGCGAAACCGACAGGTAATCATAATAATACTGAGTCCACCAAAACGCTCTCTACATTTGTCGATGCCATTTTCCCTTTATGGATAAGGTTTCTAAATGTTTTTGTTTTCCGAACTTTAACTCGGCCTACATAACTTTAGAGATTCTTTTCATGTTCATCGCAATACAAGTATCGCCCAAAATTCTAGTACTTTGTAGACTAAAAACGTGAATTGGAATCTGAAACTCTATTCCGTAGTTTTTTGAAGTTGTTGCCTGACATTACCATTTTTGGTGTTAGGACTCCCCCGTGGCCTTTTCCCACGAAGAAACTGAATTGGCGCGACATCAGGCACAGTCGCATCTTATTAACATTCCGTAATCTCCAGATTCTCACGACTTGTCCACGAAACTACTATCCTAAAATGCAACAGCAAGATCCTAAGAAGTAATTGTTTTTCTGCTATAATCCATTCTCTCCTCGTGGATTTTGTTACATGCAAATCCTTAGCCACCGGAATGTGGAGATACGTGACACGATTAGGTATTCACTGTACATTTTAGAGACAAATTACTGAAGGTAAAAGAAGGGATATTGACTAGCAAATGTCAATCCAACAATTATGTTGCCTATGTTGTATACATTGACAAAATGTCACTTGAATATGATTCTCAATCGACTTTAGATCAGACTTCAGAGAGCAGGTCTATAAATATTTTTTAACATAGGGTACTTGCATTTTTATCGCCTTAAAGTTTCGTCTAATTATATATGTTTCTTTTACTGATTGAGTAGTTAGAATAATTGCAGGCACATAAGAGATTTGAGTAGCTTCATACAAGAGTACATTTTTTTTTTATATAATTATTCAAACTTTAGGAAATAAACCTTGCAAAGTGTATACGCGATTATCCTAGAATAAATGATTGGACTGTGGTAACTAACCACCATTAGATAAATCGGTGCAATCGAATAGAATCAAACTTCCATATCACGTAAGAATTAATAGTAAACCATGGCAAAGTGTATTCGTGTACACGAATATGTAGATATCGGAACTTTATCTTTTTTTTTTATAATAATTGGAACTTTATCTTATGACTTTATAGAATGAAACAAGGATCTTGATGAACCACTTAGAAAGCAACGAAAAAATAATTATTTGATGTACAAAACAAATCTTTTGGATGTATTTGGCCAAAATTATTAGTCACCGTCTCACCGAGTCTGCAAAAGATTAGATAAAGACAGAAATTGACTAAAAAACGTGTCATAGTGATTTTGTGCTTATTATTTGTACGACTATGGCGATCATACGGATCTCCTTTGAATTCGTGATCATCCATCGTTATGCAATTGTCATTACGGCATAAAATCCTCAATTTTAAATCTCAAATAGTATTACTACATTTGATTGAGACAAATATGCCACATGGCAGTTAAAATGTGTTCTTGATTAAGAAGTTGCTTATAACTAAAATGTAAATTGGTGAGTTAGGTCAAAATAGCGGAGGGGTTGTGGTGGCGGCAGAATCACCTTAGAGAGAGAAAGAGAGAGATAGAACTCGGGTTTGAGGAAATAGTAAAATGAATGAATTAATTAAAATATTAAAATGTCCATATTTATATTTACATGACTCGGGTCAGACCCCATCTCGGGTTAGAGTCCAATAAGAGAAAGAGGCCAACTATCTTAACAAATGGGCCTAATGAATAATCACTATACAAAGTCCAACTATCGACTATATTTGAGACCCTCCTTCAAGATGGGCATGGATATCAATGAGGCCCATCTTGGAGGTCATCGTAGAAAATGGTAATAGCGAGAGCAGTTTTGTGAGAATATCCGCCACTTGATGAGTATTTGCTAATATGAACAATCTTCACTAAACCAAGGTTGATCTTCCCGCGGACGAAATGGCAGTCAATTTGCAAGTGCTTGGCGCGCTCGTGATGCACCGGGTTGGAAGCGATGCAGACGGCGATGTGGCTATCCGTAAAGAGGAGCGAGACCTTCTGAATTGGGATAGACAGCTCGAGAAGGAGTTGCTTAATCCAATTCGCAAGTGGTGGAGGCCACTACCCGATACTCGGCTTCGGTTGAGGAGCGGCTAACAGTGGCTTACTTTTTTGATTTCCACGAAACAAGAGAATGGCCAAGGTAAACGGCAGATCATGTGACGCTCCGGCGAGTCTCGGGGCAACCGGTCTAGTCACTGTCACAAAACGAAGTCAAGTTAGGGACACTGGTAGCGGAATAAAAAAGGCCTTTACCTGGGCTGGACTTGATGAACCGTAGGACGCGGTGTGCCGCGGCTAAATGCGTGGCAGTGGGAAAAGCCATATGTTGAGAAAGGGCAAGAGAAACGGATAGTCATGCCATAGTTGTTATAAAATTGTTTGAAATTGTCGTTGTCGAACTCCCTGCCATTATCACATTGCAAACTTTTAATACGACATCCAAATTGAGTATAAACAAAAGTCGCAAAAGAAGAGAAGATAGAGTATACATCAGATTTGCGGCCAATTGGGAAAGTCCATAGAGAATTAGAAAAATCGTCCAAAAACAACACATACATTTATGACCACTTGAGCTAAGGACCGACGAGGTCCATAGATCACTATGTATAATATCAAAAGGACGTAAACTATAAGAGGAAGAAGAATAAAAAGGAAGTTTAATTTGCTTCCCCAAAATAAAAGGTTCACATAAAGAGTTTTCGGAAAAATGACTACATTGAATTAAATTGTTCTTATGCATAAATTGTAAAATAGAGGGGCCCTAATAACCCAAACGATGATGCAATCGAGAGGGGGATAGGGCAACAAAAGAGGCAGCGGGAGTGGAATGAGCGGTCGAGATGGATGATGGAGTGATATGATAGAGATCACCGGTGCTATCACATCTCATAAGAGGGGTTCGCGTCTGTAGATCCTTCGCAGTAAAACCAAACGGATCAAATTCAATTGAAACATGATTATCAATAGTAAAAACGCGAACAAAAATAAGACTTTTAATGATATTAGGCACATGAAGAATATTATATAAGTGAAGAGGGGGTTTGGATAAGGGAATGACCGCGTTAACATGAGCTTTTACTAGAATTTCATGACCATTGCCCACCATAATATTATTTTGCATGCTCGAAAAAGAATAAGACGTAAGAGTACCTGACGCCGATGTCATGTGAGAGGAAGCTCCCGAGTTCAAATACCATTGTGATTAGGTGGTTGAAGCGACATTGTGTGTAAGGCGGCATCAATGTCCGTAGGTGAATATGATGGACCCGTTTGCTGAGGACGAGGACCCAAGATGCCGGGTTGCACCATAGCAGGAGTCCGAGCCCACGTGTTAGAGGGATAGGGACACGGGGGGTACAGCCAGGGTTGTTGAGGCTAAGACGGATACGAGGGCCACGTCACGGCGGGAGGCATCCAAGGCTGCGGGCTAGGTGAGTCGGGTGGACTGTGGCCGCGTCCACGTCCCCTATGACCACTGCAACGACCCGTGAAGGCTGAGATTAATTGCGGTGGTGTTGGGGTGGACCGTGGGCAGGTTGGGTGTCAGACAGTGGTCCTGTGCTGAGGAGGGTGGCGGCGTTTGCAGCAGTTGAGGCTTGCTTTGCTTTCTGTGTCTCTTCGAGAATAAGACGAGACCGAGCCTCATAGAAGGGAGGCAAGGGATCGGTCTGTTGGATGATAGTAGCAACGCCATCGAAATTCTCATTGAGGCCGAATATGAGTTGAAGAATGAGGCGTTGGTTGGAAACAGGAGATCCAACATTGGAAAGCTGATCCACCGTTGGAAAGCTGGTCTGCGAGCATCTTGAAGTTGCGTACGTTAGAGACCGTGAGGGCGAGATGAAATTTTGATTTAGACATTATGGCTAGTGGCGTGAGGCCAGTGGAAAAGAGACGAGAAAGAAAGGGGTGGCGGCTAGGTCTAGGTCACGAGACTCGTGATAACATGTAAGACAGTATTTTGATGAATTAATCATCTCATTACTCTTGGTGTCCATAAATAATACAATACAAAGCTAATTATGATAAATTGCATAATCTAAGATATATAGAAATCAATCAATAATATATACTATATATATATCTAATAATAAATAAACCATAGCAGTGTAATCATGTAATCATGTATATGTAATTCTAATAAAAAGGTAATGATATAAATGTTTATTTTTATAAGTAGTCCTGCACCATTCCGTGCAATAAGATTTAGTATGTGTTGTAAATCTACTGATGATCATTACATTAGTGATCCACCATTTAAGAACTCAAAAATCTGGACTGTTCTGTAGGTGCCTAAGAATATAGTATACACTATCTTGTTATTCAATGCAGGTTTAATTTGGATCGAGCATAATACTGACAATTTTGATTCACCAAAATTAATATCGCTGCCCTCCGATCCTGTTAGCGCCAACAAGCTCGACAAATTACGTCCTTTAATTTACAACTCGGATCGTTTCAGCCAAATCATAATTAGTATTTAGTAGTAAGATGAAGGGGAAAAAAGGGCCCATTAAAGAACATCATAATAAGTGTATGTACACCATTCTCCTTATTCTAAGCTCCTTATTTTATCACGTTTTAAAAGTCAAATTTAACTCGACTTTCTTCACTAATAATCCAAGATAAACCACTAGGAAAGACCATCTTACAGAAACAATGGCCACCTTATTCTTACCCGGTGGCTATATTTTATTTTCGAACAATCCAAAGTAAGAGATTAAGTTACTAAATCCCCATTGCCTTTTTTCTTCCTTCACTTCTACTCATATTGTGTTTAACGTTAAAGTCGACAGACAGGTTTGTAATTTACGTAATAACGCGGTTGCACTTATACTTCTTAATTCAAATTAATTAAACTTAAAATATATTTCACAAAAGCTAATGATCTGTTATTGGTTGGACATGAATTATTTACATATAAACTCAAATACAAAGCTCCAGTCAAACATAAATCTTTTATTGAAAAATAGTTACAAATATCATATTCTTTTACATTATCCACCTACAGTATTATTTTTAAATTTTGCCGTCGCACCTAATCAAAATCAAAATACATTGCCCCAAAATTATTCTTAAGCATTATTATATTTTAATCACCCAACAACCCTTTAATTTTAGTGAATGAAAGAAAGTTCCTTGCTACATTCAATTAGCAAGAGAAGAACTAATCAAAGTTCCCTCCATATAAATAGCAAATATTCGTTCCTTTTTTTTTCTTCATTTCGTTGATCACAATCTACGAAGTAATGGCTTTTTCCCCTGCACATAATCTTTCCTCTTCATTAATTCTTCCGAGAAAGAAATACAGATCATTTCATCAGACGTTTCGTGTGACAGCTCAAAGCAACAGAGACCATCAAGGTAGCAATAATTACGCAAAATTCCACTAAGCTTTGATCAGCAATCATTTCTCGTCATTTTTTCGATTAATTCTTTTGAATTACAGATCTTCTTGTATAGTGGTTTGATATTTACTCTATATTTTTCCAACACGCAGCCTCTCGTGTAGGCTGAAACTGGAAAAAAAAAAAAAAAACAAAACAAAACAAAACCTTAGACGTGACATGTTACATTTTTCTTAATAATTGAGTGGCAGGTGGATTCAAACCCAAATCATCTTATGTATTGAACTCTGATATCATATTTAATTGACTCAAAAAGGATTGATTAATTTATGCATATCTTCATCAAACACGATGGATCAAGGTATGTATAAACACGTCAAGAGTCATGACGCGCGTGTTAATGCATGAGTTGATCTTTTGGGTTAATTTTGATACATGCAGGGAGATCAAGAGATGACATTGTGGATGCGAATTTAATCATTTTGAGTGATAGAATAAAAGAAGTTAAGAACAAGGAGAAGCTCGAGAGGTGTTGTGCAGATGGTCAAGCCGGATGGAACTATGCACCTTTTTACGACGAAAAGTACCAAAGAGAAAAAGAAATGACCCAATTTCTTCAATTTGTGGGAACTATATTTTCAATATTTGGTTTCACCATTGTCGGTTGCAGTTTTTGCCTTTGGATTGTGTCATTCTTAGTTCATCACAATTATCAATGATCGGACACATGCATGCCTATTTAACATATATAGTATTAATTAGGAAAGTAGTGCGGTTACCGTATAGGTTTGTAAACACCAACACATCTTTTTTCAGTTTTTTAGCGTCGGGATTGTATTGAATTATTTATTGTCAAGTCTTTTCAGTTGTTTTGCATATTTCTTCATGTATTTGGTAGAAAGTGTTCCAATATATTGTAGGATTTATTTATTTATTTTATCTTTTATCATAGTCTCATTTTTGATGAGTATAGTACTTGGGATATTGCTTCTCATTCTTGGTAGTTTACAATCTAGAAATTTATTTATTTTTCACGTGGAAATTAAATAACATGCCTATTTAACATATATAGTATTAATTAGTACACAAGAGTGACTATATTTTATTTTCTCCTGTTGGAAATCAATAACCAAATCAATTTGATTGTTTTAGTTTTGAGTCGATGCTTTAATTTGCTTGATTCGATCTGATTTAATTGAGACGCATAGCCCGAAATAAATTCCAACTTTTACTTCTTCTTTTTTTTTTTTTTCGGTAAATAAAGAGTAATAAAGGCGCCTACGCCAAATCAAAGTTCAAACAATCAATAACTTGAGCCGGGGGTGTGTCCCAAGACACGTCTCCGTCTTCTTCCCTCATCATTAGCTTGGCCAAAGTATCCGCCACTCTATTCTCCGCACGCGGTATCCACTTAATTCGACACTCCCACGGATTTTTTATTAGCATTTTGCATTCATGAACTTTATCTTTTATCGCCTCGTGAGCCTCCTTCGCGCCCGTGACCATTTGAAATACCATGAGCGAGTCAGTTTCTACCTCAATTTTGGAGATTCTTCTACTCCAAGCCTTTTCCAACCCGTATCTCAACGCTTCAACTTCCGTCTCGTCAACTGTTGGCGTGTAGATATCCTTTGCAAAGCCCCATATCCACTTCCCCTCGCACGACCGAATAACTCCGGCTGCAGCTCCAGAATTTCGTTGAGAGCTAACACTTCCATCGACATTTAATTTCACCCAATCCTTGTTCGGCTTTTTCCAATGTTCCTCCTTGCTCGACCCCTTTTTTCCCCGATGCGCGCGTTGTATATTGTAGCTTAGGCTTCTGATCTTGAACATAATCGCACTCACTGCTTCCTCTTCGTTGCGAAATATTTTTTCATTCCTCGCTTTCCAAATATGCCAACACGTGACCACAAAAATGATCGGCCAACTGCAGTTCCAACTTTTACTTCGAATTTTGTAAAGAATGCAACTCTTACAAGTCACATGCAACAGCGGACGTAGTAAATCAAGACTTGCAAGTTCCAACTTGACGGAAGTCATGAAAAGGATAGGAAACCGCCTTGGATCCCCTCCTACAAAGTAGTACTACATCTTCTACTATATATAGATGTATGCCACGTGGACAAAACTAAAATCTTCTTAGCACCCTGTTTGTTTATAATTTAAGCCTAAGAGTACTTTCCTTTATTTAATCTTACCATAAATTAATATTTTATACAACACAAATACCTTTCCAAATTGTGGACACTTTTTTATATAAAATATTAAATGAATTTCTTCTACAAATTCATCTTCTGCATAAGTATAACATGTAGTTTGATTGCTAATATATTAAAATTTCAAACAATATGAGTAAATTGGTTAATCAAAAGTGATTAACATTAATAAAGTTTTACGCACATAAACTCAATTTGAAACACCTCAAATAAATAGTATATGTAAACATGTATGCCATATTGTTGACTTTTTTTAAAAAAAAAATAGTATAACTAGAAAGAAAATTAAAATAACTCTATGTAAATAAATAAAAAACAAATCTGCATATAATTAATGTCGAGGAGCAATTATGGTGCACCTTGTTACATTAATCGATTATTTGTCATGTTAAAAAGTTGTTGATATAACTATTATTATATCAAATAAATATTAACTGCTTTTGCAAACAAGAGAAAGAAATGTGCAGATGCAGGCAAAAAAAAATTAAATAGAAGAAGAGGTTTATGATGAGACTGTTTAATTTAAGTTAGTTACGTATATGATCTCGAAATAAATTATCTACATTTTTAACAGATGATGTCCTGCAAAATTTGGAAAAGAATATCTTTAATTTATTTCATTATGCAAAATATATTGTAAGTTTGGTAAGATAGCACAAAAATAGTAACTAATCAAAAACTTTAAATAATAGACAAACAAGGTGCTTAGAAGATTTTAGATCTAGCCACGTGGCATACATCTAGACTATGTAGTAGAAGATGTAGCACCATTTTGTAGGAGAGGGTCCAAGGAGGAAAGAAACATGTGTTGTGCAAACTTTTGTCAACGGCGTGGCAGATAATAATATTAACACGATCAACTAATATAAAGATTTGAAGTTGAAAGATACCTTTAATAAACTTAATTAGCTACATAATTAATACTACCCCTGGACTAGCTTAATTGCCTACATCCTCAGAATATGATGTGCTGTAATTCTAATCAATTATAAATATATATATTGAAGTTCCGCAGTCAATCAGGAATTGAAACTGAAAATCAATTAGAAATAATGTGATCTGGTAGACTTCCTAGGTGCTCACATCACGTATGATTCGACATGTATCACTTATTAGAACATAATTAACCACCAAATAAAGGTTTTATATAAATAAAATATGGACACTATATACGACCAATTAAAACGGGACATCCAATATAATATTAACTGATCGAATAACTAAGCCAAAACTATAAGGGTTCCAAAAGATGCCCCAAAAAAACGCGAGTAAGTCAAGTCGCAAGTGTAGGCTTGTCCTGCAAGGTGAATCACACCCAAAGATGGAGTGTGCAACACGGACGCAAACCCTCGGTTGAGGACTTGCTTCCAACTTCAGAATTGACGAACAAATCGGCTATTACAAATAAGAGCATACCTCAAAGTGGGTACCTCATAAAATAAGCATTGTACATAATAGTAAATTAATAAGCTTTATCGAAAGTATTAATAAAAGCCATTTTAATACTCTTTCACATAAACCATGAGTTATATATCAGCAGGCATTCGGTATCTCGGGGGAAGGCAACAATACAGGATTCTGGTGTGGCTTGAGGATCCATTGTCAGCAGGCGGCTCGGGTTGCTGCTATGTCTAGACTGCAACGCCATCGTTCTAATCACGCGGGCTCTGGTCAGTCAAATAATGAGGTGCGGGTTCACGTGAAGGTATTTCTTCATCATCGGCGTCCCTTCATGTTGTGGACGAAGTGATAGCGGCTTTTCTATGAGGTGAACCTTATAGGTGTGGGGAGAATCGAGAGTGAGTCAAGTACTGTGACGGAGGAATACGCATTCAGGTTATTAGAGGGGGTATGTTTGGACATATCCAAATTTGACATCGTTATTCCAACGTCTTACCAACGAGCCTATAATCCTTCTGCAGGGTTTTTGACAGTGTACGATGATCAAGTTCACAACGACCTTCGTTAGTTCTTTCATCCTTTCGTGAGAAATTTATTACCGTTTCTGCAGGTTTGCCCCAATTAGTTACTTCTTTAATGGTTCCAATACGTGGTGGGATTTGTACCATGTTGTGGGTTGTTAGATATCTAGTTCTCATTTTCAACTTTTGGCGGCTTTTCCCCTATGAGTTGCGTCTTCTGGTCCTCCCTTTCTTTGTTTTGAACTGGTTGGTCCGTCTTCCTTCTTAGAGGTTTGGGGTTTCGCAGACGAGGGCGAGACTTGGCGAGATAAGTTCTTCTACTTAGGTCCCCATAATTTTGCGATCACAAAGTGGGGAATTCGTATGTGGTGGAGTTTGGGTGTGGCACGGTTACTTTCTTCTTTAGAAGGACACGTGAGGCAAGATTTGGAAAAGAAAGGTTTATACGCGGGTCGTTACGATACATTTTTATGCTGAATTACCTGGTAACTATGATCGTGGATGGGCTTCACCAGGCCTCCGAGGTAGTGAAGTTCGTCGAGGGTCCTCTTCATACGAGCCCCTTATTCAGTAAGGTCCTTCATGCTCTATTAATTTGCTTTTTTCAATACCTTTTATTCTCCTCTTCGGGGTGCCATTTTTTTATTAACGCGGGTGGGTTGATTCTAAGGGATAAGATGAATGTTCACGCTCGAGAGGCTTTCTCACTACCCCTTACTTTATCCTCCATGTTCAACCGACGATAGGGCACTTGAGCCATTTTCGAGAGGGTTTGATTCAATGACCTTTATCTTTTCTTCCCTACTCCGTCGGTCGAGGCACTTTCGAGATTCTCACCACGTTTGGGTAGGGGTTTCCTCAACTTGGAGGGTCATCTATCATGTGAATCGGGTGAAGGCTCTAGTCATACTTTCCATCCGTCTAGCATTCGGAAAAGGGAGTTAGGCCAATCTTATCTGCTAGGCATATCATACAGCTTCTCTTTCTTCATGGGGGTGCCAGGGAGCCTAGAGTATTGTCAGTCGTATTTTTGCGGACTGCGCAATGAGGAGATAGGAAATTTCTCCTTCCCTTCACCTTTTCATCCTTGCAGGATGTTTTTAGCAAGAATACTTTCAAGAAGCGTGTCATTTTTCTTTTGCACCGTATTTCTTTGCGCATGGCTTTTCAGGGTCAGCCTTTCTCATCCGACTCTCTTGTTGGTCTTTAGCTTTGGAGAGTGAACAACTATCACTTTTGGCAGAGACTATGGGCGAGCATTTTTGAACTGCTCCTTTCGAGGAGCAGACATTACGAAGGCGTTGCCAAGAGCACGAAATGGCTTTGGGGGAAGCTCATGGCCAATTAGAGAAGAAAGAGAAAGAGATTCGAGTTCTTTGAGCTATGAATACATGGAATTCTGATGGAAGTAAGGAGGCACTAGAAAGGAATTCGAGGGTTATAAAGGAGTGGTCGAAACAGGCAGAAAAATGGTTAGAAAGTTTGCTTATTCGCCTTGGTCAGTCGAATGAGTTACTTCGTAAGGTGAGAGCGGAACGGGACGAATGTAGTGTTTACTGATGGACTTGGGTCGTTGTTTAGGGTAGAAATTGGCTAGAACTCAAGCTCAAGCGGCGTTAGGGGTGTCAAATGCAACACGTTCGGATAACCATAGTTTTCGGTTCCTTTTCCAGAACATATTGATGTTGATTAAGTGATGAAAAGGCTTGTGAGCAAATAGTTTTGTAGCATACCATAGTAAGGGCAATTTCGAATAACCAAAATTTATGGAATTACGTTGATATAAGCCCCTTCCATTAAGACCAACTTACTGAACGAGATACGTCATTTTCTTAATTTGATTGGTCTAATAATAATATTAAATTGTAACTATATAATCTAAAATACAAGTAATAATACGTACGTGAGGCGCAATGTGTATATTAAAAGTGCATATGTTAGATTGAAATGTTAGTCCAACACAAAAGTATATAGTGTTGACTCAACATTGAGCTTGACACCAAATGCTACACAATTTGTTTTATATTGTATTATTTATTTTGCATTTATTCGCATACTAATCTAGTTTCACAGTTGTAGTTTATCTTAAGTGTATTTCAGGATATTGAAGAATCAAGGTCTCGGGTAGATTACTCATTAGGAGAACAAGATTTAGAAGATTTAGTTGATATGAGTACAAGATAAGGATGGAAGATTTTCTGAAGACAATGCGTGCTAATACTTCACTTAAAAGAAGATTAAATCAAGTAAAGATTGCATAGGAAAGCTTTCATCATAATGATAAGTTCGAAGAAGATTTGAAGACTATCCAAGAATAATCCAACTGTGTCTATCAAGTATTCAGCTACAACATTGAAAAACTATAAAGAGGCATGATGGACATCAAGCAATAATACGAGACAAGAGCATATAATTCGAGTGAATTATTTTAGAGAGTTGAGTGTTATTGTCTTGTTGTAGTGAGTCATTGTCTATCTAAGTTAGAACTATAATCTCTATTGGTCTAAGTAGTTAAATTGAAAGGAGTAAAATCCTTTGAACGGTCTCAACTGTTTTTGTACAATCATTATTCAGTTAGTGATTATTTTGCGGACTTTTTATAATTTATGTCCGTTAATTTCCACCAACTTCAAGTTTTGCCCTTTTTTGGACCAGGCTTTATTTTTGCCCGGTAATTGTTTTTTTTTTTAAATGCCCGTCAGGCATTTTTTAAAAAAAAACAATTACCGGGAAAAAACTTGAAGTTGGTGGAAATTAACGGGCAGAAATTATAAAAAACCCGCGGTTTAATTAGATCAGAAAGAGAAAATGTTGATGGCTTCACCCCGCACTTTGTCTAATTGCTTAGAATTAATTACCTATATCGGTCATGGAGTTAGATAAAATCTATGAAGAATAATTTTGTCTATACTCGTTTAACGATTGATTTAATATATGTGTGGCTAATTCTGCGTTAAACGCCTCTTGATGGTTTTCTTCCTTAAATAACATGACTTTTTTACTTGCCGCCGCCACCACCACCTCCCCTCCCCTGTTTGATTGACCTATTTCATCAAACACCTCAACTGCAAAACCGAAAAAGAGAATTTCAAAGAGAAATGGCACTAGCCGAAGTAAGGGCTTCTTGGCAGAGAACGGCCAACCGATGCTTGGTCTAAGAAGACGCCAAAAGAGCTCCGAACACGAGCTTCGTCCCTTTTAACCGAGAGAGTATAATAATAGTCGAAATTGCCAAGAATATCTCCAAACACCACCCTCATTTCCCGTAAGGGCTTTTTATAATTTCTGCCCGTTAATTTCCACCAACTTCAAGTTTTGTCCTTTTTTCGACCGGGCTTTATTTTTGCCCTGTAATTGTTTTTTTTTTAAATGCCCGACGGGCTCAACTCTGGGCTTCGACCAAGCCCGTCGGGCATTTTTAAAAAAAAACAATTACCGGGCAAAAATAAAGCCCGGTCCAAAAAAGGGCAAAACTTGAAGTTGGTGGAAATTAACGGGCAGAAATTATAAAAAGCCTTTATTTTGCCTTGTGGCTCAGAAGATTATACTCATAATTCGCTTACGATTTATTTCATGTGTCTTTTTATATCCGTTGCGCAAATTTACTCTTTCAGTAGATGTTAAGACAACATTGAATTCTTCAGTAATGGCGCAACATTTAAGTTAACATCATTTGTGAACTTAAAAGAGGATTGATCCCGATTTTGCTTCTTATCATGTCGCGAGGCAGATGTTGGCTTTATTGTTTATATCCATGAGAAATATTATGCATCAGAACGAGGATTGTGAGACGTGGTTGAGGCGGTCTTTTAAGGATGGGGGTGTGCGGGTGTTGGAGGTTTTGGTTACCACTTGTTGGCACTATGGGAAAATCGTAATAGAATCGTGGTCGGGAAAAAAGCATCACAACCGTGTGAGATTGTGGATTTTATTAAAAACTAGTTGCCGTTTTGGGGGATTGGCCGTGAGGGGGAGGATGATATTGTACCGTCAATTCACGAGGCAGTTTTCCTTCCGGAGCCGTGGTTCAAAGTAAGGTTTGACGCAACCATTTTTGAGGAGGAAGGGGAAACATGATTCGGCGTTTAATTTATCTATTGAATGGCGCGGCTAAGTTTGTGTCGAGTTTCGGCGTCGTATTATTGAGATGATGGGGGCTCGCAACACTAAAGCATGTGCGGCAAGGTTTGCGATTCAACTCGCGGCACAAGAGAATATGTGTAATGTGATTTTCGAGGGCGATTTCTTAAACGTCATTCATGATTGTTGTTTTCCGAATGAGACTAATGGGATCATAAGAATATTATTATGGATATTGGGAGTCTTTGCGCGATGAGAAGAAATTGGATCTTACGGCGGCTTAGTAGATATGAAAATAAGGAAGCACATACAATTGCGCGTCCATCTCCGAGGATTTTTGCACCCATTTGAGTTTTGTTGTGCGTTTGTTTTTTATCTGCTCTGTAAACTCTGCCCAGCTACATTTTTGGTTGGAGGTTCTTTTTTATGAAAAAATGTATTGATCGCGATCCACGCATTTTCATATATTCTCTTTGATCTAAGTTCCTATTGATCTAATTACATGTTTACCGCGCGGCCGTTCAAATAATACATGGTTTAATGTGAATACCATTATTACATCATGCCCTAACAGTTGAAATTAAATTGTCGTATAGCAAAATTTGACTAGAATAATTGAAATATTCCTAGAAAATTGCAAAATATTTCTGGATACAATAGCAGATCAATATAACTAATTAAGCCACGCTAACTTAAAGAGACCACGAGCAAAAACAATCTTGTATATACGCACTTAATTTCAACCCGAAAGCGATTCACATTTGTATTCAAACCAAAACCATGCAAATTGTTGTAATTCCGAATCACAATGCCGTACCGGGATTAATTATGTATGAGCACAAGACTAACGTTGCAATCAAACCCTTGTTTTTTGTTTTTATTTTAAAAATTAGTTACAAACCGTCGGAGACGTACGATTGTATTAATTCTCGTACACTTCCACATTCATCATAAATGCGGCCGTCATGATAAGTAAATTTCAATTCCCCAATTCATATTAGCATTTATAAAGTGCACCTGAATTATTACTGTTTGCTGTAAAAAAATTGTTCAAAAGCCATTTTCAGTACTTGAAAAGAAAATAATTGCGCTATATTTACTTTATTTCAAGAAATACCTGGTTTTAGGCCAGAGATCCAGAACTAATCAACGCCCCCCTCCATAATAATACCAAACGAACGTTCCTCCACTACTGTGTATTCGTATCAAAATCAAAGTAATGGCTTCTTATTATTCTCCAGCTTATAATAATACTTCTTTTGCAGGTGCAATTCTGCCAAAAAATAAATTTAGATTATGTCAACAGCCATCTCAAGTGATCAGAGCTCAGAATAACAGTGACAATCAAGGTATGAATCAATAATTAAACAGATATCCCAAGTGAATGATTATAGATTTTCTCGTTTCGTGAATGATTATTTATCGGTTCTTCATTATGTTCGAACCTGATTGGTAAGTGTTGGATTGTGACCTTACTTCAAATTATCAACAAGTGATAACCACGTTTAAGCTTAATCGTAGATTGAGTTGGAGTTCGTAGGAGACATTAATTTCCCCAGGCAAATTTAATTGGGGTGTATGATTTTCTTACATAAAATGATAAAAATATAGCAGTCTCTTAATATAATATAATTAGCCAGCTTGCGTTCAATAGTGAAAATTCTGATTTGGTCATGTGTCCAGGCCACAGGCTTAGTTCCTGAAAAACTTTGCAACAAATATGTGTCTTACTTTAATTTTATCGTTTTTCATCTCTAAGTTTTTGTGTCATCGTATATATTGTTGCGTGAATAAAATCTTGGTGTAGGGGAATCAAGGAATGATATAGTTGACAGGAATTTGTGCGTCTTAAGCGAGAGAATTGAAGAAATTAAGAACAAGGAGAAGCTCGAGAAGTGTTGTGAAGCTGATCAAGACGGATGGAACTATGCGCCATTTAACGACGAAAAGTACCAAAGAGAAAAAGAAATGACTCAGTTTCTTCATCTTGTCGGAACAATATTTTGGATTTTCGGTTCAACAATTGTCAGTTGCAGTTTTTGCCTTTGGATTGTGTCTTTGTTAGTTCATCTCAATTATCAATGATCTTCCATGCACGCACATGAGTGAATTATGGTATTAGCAAGTGCGGAAATTGTCGATCAGTATGAAGAGAGAAAGAATTATGAACATACAGAATCCTCGGCAACTTACGAACATGCATGTAATATTTATTTGATTTGTATAGATTCGTTAAGATAATTATCTATATGTTACTCGGTTTTAACTTTTAATCACCCGACTTTGTGGTGTTCTATTCCTTCTTGATTTTTTTTTTTTGATAAGCAAAATTTATTCCTTCTTGATTTTCTAACGATAGTTACGTTAATGGTCTTTTAATGAGAAAAAGGCTAAGTTTTAAAAAAATAAAACTTGCAACCAGTACTTTCATATTACTTTGTCTTGAATGATACACATCAACTTACAAGTCATGAATGAGTTATATATTAACAGGTTTATGGATAAGTAATTAATAACTAAGTTGGATTCATCTGTATTTAATTTTTATATAGTGATCGTGTAAAGGCAGCTACATAATTTAGCTTTTCTACACAAGATCTTAATTGTTTATCCAACTAAATTACCTATATATCTGAATCTAAGACTAATATATAATATAATAAACACTATTTGAAACTTGAAAAGAGAATATATATTGTTACGTGATATTAAATAAAGGACGAATTATAAAAAATGCCCGCTAACTTTTGCCTTTAATTATCCTAAATGCCCGTTGTTTCCCAACATGCTAACAATGCCCTGTATCTTTTAAAATTTCTACTAAAAATGCCTGAAATGAAAAATAAGCACAAAAAAACTTATTTTGTCTGAAAAATAATACTAAAAATGCCTTGTATCTTTTAAAATTTTACCAAAAATGCCCGAATTTTAAAACGCGACTTTTTGATTCAGCAGTGCGTCTCTTTGATTCTGATGCCACGTCGGATAAAAAGTTCGAATTTTTAAAATCGGGCATTTTTGTTAGAAAATTTAAAACTTAACGGACATTTTCAGCAGGTTTGGAAATATCGGACATTTAGGATTAAAGGCAAAAGTTAGCGGGCATTTTTGATAATTCGTCCTTAAATAAAAAACACTATGAAGTCAAAATTATCATATATATATATATATATATATATATGTATGTATGTTCATGCGAACGTATAAATGTCAATTTTTACATATTTTTTGGTACAACAAGATAAACTTTAGTAACAAATATTATAGTTGTTAGATTTATTTATTCATAGACCGGTAGCTATTCATTGGTTATTAACTACGAGTTCACCATTTCAATTTTATTAATGAATGTGGACTTATTATTTAGTAAATTATTGTACCGATCATCATCATCATAACCTTAGGAGATTAGTAGGCTTTGGAATTACCGAGTTAATTAACAAGTTTGAATATATATCGATCATTACATCTATTCACAATACACAAGTCCTATTAATTATGTTTATGGCACGCCATGCATATATCTTTTTTTATGAAATAAAAGTAAGAAAATACATGTATTAACGTATAGTAGTTAACTGCTTAGATATATACAAATACTCAACATATAGTTAATGAGTTGTGTTAAAAGTAATACTAGTATACAAGTTTGTCCAAGTGAAGTATATGCATGTCACGTACGTGGGTCATGTGATACACAAATTAACACGACACGATGAACAAACACGTGATGAAGCTGAAAGGTACCTAATGTATATAATGTTGGTCGTAACGGGTGTATAACAGAAAAACAAACCAGTATTTAAAGTCGAGGCAAGAGTTGAACTCTTTCTCTTTAAAACGATATTTGCCCCGCTCGGTGCTTACGGTTTGATCGGCAATTCGTTTCCCAAGATAACTCGACTATCTCTTAATATAGCAGCACTTCAAATATTAAGAACGGCGAAACAGAAGAACGTTTTGAACTCTCGGAACAAAACAGAAAGTAAGAAAGAATGTATTTTATTGTGTGTTTTTGGAAGAGGAGGAGCCTGCCTTTTATAGATGTCGAAAGTGGGCCTAGGGGGTGACTGGACGGACACATCCGTTCCACGTCACAGCTTTCCCGCCAGAACCTGCACCACTTCGGCTGACTGTACACCTATTCGGATGAAAGGTGGCATTGTTTCTGCTGACTGGGTGCGTAGTGACTGTTTGCTGACTGGACATTTCCCGCCAGATTTTCAGCCACTGGACACACTCATTCGATCAGATATTTACACCTAATCACGATTTAATTAATTATTAATTTGTTGCTTTATTTATTTTCAGACAATTAATTAATTACTTAATTAAACTTTGTCCAAAAAGATAAGTATTTGATAGGGAAGCCCAAGCCCAAGCCCAAGCCCAGGCCCAGGCCCGGACCCGTGACCCGTGACCCACGACCCACGACCCCGACCCCGGCCCAGGCCCGGGTCCGGGTCCGGTCCGGACGGACGGCGGCGGCGGCGCGCGCGCGCGCGTGTGGGCTTGAATTAAAGCATAGCCCATCTAAGTCCTCTCCCCTTCAAAGACTTGTGGTACCCCTTGGGGCCCAAACCCTTATCATAAACAAACAATTAATAAGGTGTAAAAGTTAGCTCTCTTTTTCCCATGTGGGATGGTGATTTTTCACCTTCCCACTTATTTCCTTTTCTTCCACCAATATAACTTATGTCAACTAGCTCACTTTATCATTTAATTTCTCATTCATCCCAAATTGGTTTTGAACAATTAAATATACTAGGTTCATCTACGCGAAATGTAGATTTCATTGAGCTAAAGAAATTCCAATTTCATAAATAGGAATTTATTGAAATAAATTACATAATATTGGTGCAATACCAATTTTTCCAACAATCCCCCACATGAATGAAAATTCAATGTGTACATTCGAGAGAGTTCAGGCGGAGAGCTTACTGCATCAGGATAGGTAGCTTTTGGCTTTGAACCTTCCTTAGCGAAATACATCGGATTTACTTAGCTGATCAGTGAACGTGATGTCTTGAACCGTTCAGCTGTTGGTGTAAACCAAGACAACTGTATTCACACAGTAACTCCCCTAACATCTTTTGATTCTCATGGTTGTGTCCGTTTTGGCCCTGGACAACTCTTGGGGTTCATAAGTGTTTTCTTATGAAGCGGCCAAACTTCACACTTACATAGGTGATCTCCTTCCAAGAGTATCCTGTCATACTCTGCCTAATTAGGCTTAGGAATCATTAAAAGTTAAACTTAACCTTACCCTTTCTACAGGTAGCATATTTATCGTACACGAGAATGAGCTGGAGTTAGTTCCGAAATGCTATCACTGAATCCTTATAATTTCGTTGTCCCTTTGAACCAAGATCTTGGGATCTCCAATCAACATGGTTGGGTTCCATCACAAAGATTCTTTAGTGTTGGGTTTTAAACCCATTCCCCTCGATAAGCAGTATGTTTGATCTCTTGGTAGGCCTTTAGTCAACGGATCCGATAGGTTTTCCTTCGATTTTACATAATCAATGGAAATGACACCATTAGAGATCAACTGCCTTATGGTATTATGTCTACGACGAATATGTCTAGACTTACCATTGTACATGCCACTTTGTGCCCTTCCAATAGCTGCTTGGCTGTCGCAATGTATTAGAATAGCAGGCACTGGCTTATTCCAACAAGGAATGTCCTCAAGAAAGTTTCGAAGCCATTCTGCTTCTTCACCAGCCTTATCCAAGGCAATAAACTCGGATTCCATCGTGGAGCGAGCTATACATGTTTGTTTTGAGGACTTCCACGACACAGCTCCACCTCCAATGGCAAAGACATAACCGCTGGTGGATTTAGTGTCGTTAGAGTCTGATATCCAGTTCGCATCACTATATCCTTCTAATATAGCTGGATATCTACCGTAATGTAATCCATAATCTAAGGTGTGCTTTAAATACCTAAGTATTCTAATTAACGCCTTCCAATGATCTTTGTTTGGATTACTCGTAAATCTACTCAATTTATTAACTGAGTAAGCAATATCCGGACGAGTGCAGTTCATGATATACATGAGACAGCCTATTATCCTGGCATATTCTACTTGAGAGACAGGTTCGCCATGATTTTTGCCTAAGTGTAGACTCAAGTCCACTGGCGTCTTAGCCGGAGGACCGTCATATGCATTGTACTTCTTAAGTACAGTCTCAATATAATGAGATTGTGACAACACGATCCCATTTGACGTCTTAGTGATTTTAATCCCTAATATGACATCGGCGACCCCTAAGTCTTTCATGTCAAAATGTTTGGTCAACATTTTCTTGGTATTCATGACTAGGTCATGATTACTTCCCATGATTAACATGTCGTCTACGTATAGACAGACGATCACGTAATCTTTAGGTGTGCCTTTTACGTATACGCATTTATCACACTCATTAATTCTGAAACCATTTGACAACATCGTTCTGTCAAATTTTTCGTGCCACTGCTTTGGCGCTTGTTTAAGCCCATACAATGACTTAATGAGTCTACACACCTTTTTCTCCTTTCCTGGAGCAACAAACCCTTCAGGTTGTTCCATGTAAATCTCTTCATCTAATTCACCATTTAGAAATGCCGTCTTGACATCCATTTGATGTATTTCCAGACCTTTCAATGCAGCAATAGCAATGAGCACTCTAATTGAGGTGATCCTAGTCACAGGTGAATATGTGTCGAAGAAGTCAAGGCCTTCAATTTGTCTAAACCCTTTAGCTACCAATCTGGCCTTATACTTATCAATAGATCCATCTGCTTTATACTTTCTCTTCAGTATCCATTTGCAGCCCAAAGGTTTGCTACCCGCTGGGAGATCAACCAACTCCCATGTGTGGTTGTGCAAAATAGACTCTATTTCACTATTGATAGCTTCTTTCCAAAAGGGAGCTTCTGGAGAGGACAAGGCTTCACTTATTGTCCTTGGTTCGTTTTCTAACATATAAGTCAGAAAATCAGGACCATAGCTTTTAGCTGTTTTAGCCCTTTTACTGCGTCTAGGTTCTTCATCTTCCTGATGATTATCCTTTGCAGTTTCATAGGTTCTTTTAAGGGAACCAGATTCTTTCCTTTCTTTGCAAGGATATATGTTTTCAAAGAATACTGCATTCCTTGATTCAATGATCATGTTTTCATTAATGTCAGGAATTGAGGACTTATGTACTAAGAAGCGATAGGCACTACTGTTGTGCGCATATCCAATGAATATACAGTCAACGGTCTTAGGTCCTATCTTTACTTGTTTAGGTTTAGGTACTTCTACCTTTGCTAAACACCCCCACACTTTTAAGTATTTGTAGGAAGGCTTTCGACCTTTCCATAACTCATAAGGGGTTTCGTTTCTACTTTTGTGAGGTAGCTTGTTTAGTATATGATTTGCTGAGAGGATTGCATCCCCCCACAAATTTTGTGGTAAACCAGAACTGATCAACATAGCATTCATCATCTCCTTAAGAGTACGATTTTTGCGTTCAGCAATTCCATTTGATTGTGGTGAATAAGGGGCTGTAGTTTGATGAATGATGCCTGAAGAAGCACAAAATTCGTCAAATGGAGCTCCATATTCTCCACCTCTATCACTTCGGATAGTTTTTATTTGTTTGCCAAGTTGATTTTCAACCTCAAGTTTGTAGGTTTTAAAAGCTTGCAAGGCTTCATCTTTACTTCTTAATAAGTATACTATGCAGTATCTTGTGCAGTCATCAATAAAAGTAATGAAGTACTTTTTACCACCTCTAGTTTGCACAAACTTTAAGTCACATATATCGGTGTGAATTAAGTCTAGAGGTTCGGTGTTTCTTTCTACAGAAGGAAATGGTAGTTTGGTTAATTTGGCCTCTACACAAATCTCACATTTATTTTGAGATTCGATATTGAATGAAGGCAATAATTCTAAGCTTACTAGTTTTCGTAGAGTATTAAAGTTAACATGTCCTAATCTAACATGCCATAAATCTGAACACTCAACCAAGTAAGCAGAAGTAATAGTTTTATTATTCTTTTCGAGGTCACGTTTTACAGTCATTACATTCATCTTGTACATGCGGTTGACCGCGTAACCTTTACCAACAAATTGCCCATTCTTAGTGAGCACCAATTTACCAGACTCAAACACTAGTCTAAGACCACTTGCATCAAGTGCATAACCAGATATTAAATTCTTTCGAATATCTGGAACATGCAGTACATCAATCAAGGTAATCTCTCTGCCCGAAGTCATCTTTAGCACCACTCTTCCACTTCCGATGATGTCAGACGTTGCAGAGTTCCCCATGTACAACTTCCGGTTGTTGAATGAGTAGTATGTGGAGAACATGTCTCGGTCGGAACAGACATGGCGGGTGGCACCGGTGTCGACAAACCACTCCTTTGGATGGTCCACCATGTTAGCCTCGAAGACAACTGCAGTAAGCATTAGGTCATTCATATCGACCGGAACGCCTTTGTCCTGAACCACAGCAACCTGGTTGGACTGGTTCGGGTTCTGGTTGTCTTTCTTCGGGAGTCGGCAGTCTTTAGCCATGTGGTTCGGCTTTCCACAGTTGTGGCAGTTCCCTTTGAACTTCTTTTTCTTCTTTTGTTGCCCTCCACCATTGCCCTGATTCTTTCTCTTCTTGGAGTTGGGCTTGTGTTCCACCACGTTGGCTCTAGCCTCCATCTGCATCTGCTTTGGCTTGGCCTCAGACATTCGATTGTCTTCTTCAATCCGAAGTCTGACAATCAAGTCTTCAAGATTCATCTCCTTGCGCTTGTGCTTGAGATAGTTCTTGAACTCCTTCCAGGACGGCGGCAACTTCTCTATCATAGCAGCAACTTGGAAGGATTCACTGAGTTTCATGTCCTCTGCATCTAGGTCATGTAGGATCAGTTGCAACTCTTGAACTTGACTCGTCACCGTCTTCGAGTCGGTCATTTTGAAGTCCAGAAATTTGCCGACGATGAACTTCTTCAACCCAGCATCTTCTGTTCTGTACTTCTTGTCAAGGGACGTCCAGAGTTCCTTTGACGTCTTGATGGTGGAATAGACGTTGTACAGTGAGTTGTCTAATCCATTCAGGATGTAGTTCCTGCACAGAAAGTCACTTTGACTCCAAGCGTCGAAGGCAGCCCTAGGACGAGGATCAGTCACGTCTTCTGCCACCACAGGAGCCTCTTCGGTCAGCATTCTTGACAGGTTCAAGGTCGTAAGGTAGAACAGCATCTTCTGTTGCCACCTTTTGAAATCAGTGCCGGAAAACTTCTCCGGCTTCTCGCCGCTACTTTGGACAGGCGATATGGTCACCATTTTTCTGAAATACAACAAGCAAAATATCGTTTTAAAATGTTGGTCGTAACGGGTGTATAACAGAAAAACAAACCAGTATTTAAAGTCGAGGCAAGAGTTGAACTCTTTCTCTTTAAAACGATATTTGCCCCGCTCGGTGCTTACGGTTTGATCGGCAATTCGTTTCCCAAGATAACTCGACTATCTCTTAATATAGCAGCACTTCAAATATTAAGAACGGCGAAACAGAAGAACGTTTTGAACTCTCGGAACAAAACAGAAAGTAAGAAAGAATGTATTTTATTGTGTGTTTTTGGAAGAGGAGGAGCCTGCCTTTTATAGATGTCGAAAGTGGGCCTAGGGGGTGACTGGACGGACACATCCGTTCCACGTCACAGCTTTCCCGCCAGAACCTGCACCACTTCGGCTGACTGTACACCTATTCGGATGAAAGGTGGCATTGTTTCTGCTGACTGGGTGCGTAGTGACTGTTTGCTGACTGGACATTTCCCGCCAGATTTTCAGCCACTGGACACACTCATTCGATCAGATATTTACACCTAATCACGATTTAATTAATTATTAATTTGTTGCTTTATTTATTTTCAGACAATTAATTAATTACTTAATTAAACTTTGTCCAAAAAGATAAGTATTTGATAGGGAAGCCCAAGCCCAAGCCCAAGCCCAAGCCCAGGCCCAGGCCCGGACCCGTGACCCACGACCCACGACCCACGACCCCGACCCCGGCCCAGGCCCGGGTCCGGGTCCGGTCCGGACGGACGGCGGCGGCGGCGCGCGCGCGCGCGTGTGGGCTTGAATTAAAGCATAGCCCATCTAAGTCCTCTCCCCTTCAAAGACTTGTGGTACCCCTTGGGGCCCAAACCCTTATCATAAACAAACAATTAATAAGGTGTAAAAGTTAGCTCTCTTTTTCCCATGTGGGATGGTGATTTTTCACCTTCCCACTTATTTCCTTTTCTTCCACCAATATAACTTATGTCAACTAGCTCACTTTATCATTTAATTTCTCATTCATCCCAAATTGGTTTTGAACAATTAAATATACTAGGTTCATCTACGCGAAATGTAGATTTCATTGAGCTAAAGAAATTCCAATTTCATAAATAGGAATTTATTGAAATAAATTACATAATATTGGTGCAATACCAATTTTTCCAACAATCCCCCACATGAATGAAAATTCAATGTGTACATTCGAGAGAGTTCAGGCGGAGAGCTTACTGCATCAGGATAGGTAGCTTTTGGCTTTGAACCTTCCTTAGCGAAATACATCGGATTTACTTAGCTGATCAGTGAACGTGATGTCTTGAACCGTTCAGCTGTTGGTGTAAACCAAGACAACTGTATTCACACAGTAACTCCCCTAACATCTTTTGATTCTCATGGTTGTGTCCGTTTTGGCCCTGGACAACTCTTGGGGTTCATAAGTGTTTTCTTATGAAGCGGCCAAACTTCACACTTACATAGGTGATCTCCTTCCAAGAGTATCCTGTCATACTCTGCCTAATTAGGCTTAGGAATCATTAAAAGTTAAACTTAACCTTACCCTTTCTACAGGTAGCATATTTATCGTACACGAGAATGAGCTGGAGTTAGTTCCGAAATGCTATCACTGAATCCTTATAATTTCGTTGTCCCTTTGAACCAAGATCTTGGGATCTCCAATCAACATGGTTGGGTTCCATCACAAAGATTCTTTAGTGTTGGGTTTTAAACCCATTCCCCTCGATAAGCAGTATGTTTGATCTCTTGGTAGGCCTTTAGTCAACGGATCCGATAGGTTTTCCTTCGATTTTACATAATCAATGGAAATGACACCATTAGAGATCAACTGCCTTATGGTATTATGTCTACGACGAATATGTCTAGACTTACCATTGTACATGCCACTTTGTGCCCTTCCAATAGCTGCTTGGCTGTCGCAATGTATTAGAATAGCAGGCACTGGCTTATTCCAACAAGGAATGTCCTCAAGAAAGTTTCGAAGCCATTCTGCTTCTTCACCAGCCTTATCCAAGGCAATAAACTCGGATTCCATCGTGGAGCGAGCTATACATGTTTGTTTTGAGGACTTCCACGACACAGCTCCACCTCCAATGGCAAAGACATAACCGCTGGTGGATTTAGTGTCGTTAGAGTCTGATATCCAGTTCGCATCACTATATCCTTCTAATATAGCTGGATATCTACCGTAATGTAATCCATAATCTAAGGTGTGCTTTAAATACCTAAGTATTCTAATTAACGCCTTCCAATGATCTTTGTTTGGATTACTCGTAAATCTACTCAATTTATTAACTGAGTAAGCAATATCCGGACGAGTGCAGTTCATGATATACATGAGACAGCCTATTATCCTGGCATATTCTACTTGACAGACAGGTTCGCCATGATTTTTGCCTAAGTGTAGACTCAAGTCCACTGGCGTCTTAGCCGGAGGACCGTCATATGCATTGTACTTCTTAAGTACAGTCTCAATATAATGAGATTGTGACAACACGATCCCATTTGACGTCTTAGTGATTTTAATCCCTAATATGACATCGGCGACCCCTAAGTCTTTCATGTCAAAATGTTTGGTCAACATTTTCTTGGTATTCATGACTAGGTCATGATTACTTCCCATGATTAACATGTCGTCTACGTATAGACAGACGATCACGTAATCTTTAGGTGTGCCTTTTACGTATACGCATTTATCACACTCATTAATTCTGAAACCATTTGACAACATCGTTCTGTCAAATTTTTCGTGCCACTGCTTTGGCGCTTGTTTAAGCCCATACAATGACTTAATGAGTCTACACACCTTTTTCTCCTTTCCTGGAGCAACAAACCCTTCAGGTTGTTCCATGTAAATCTCTTCATCTAATTCACCATTTAGAAATGCCGTCTTGACATCCATTTGATGTATTTCCAGACCTTTCAATGCAGCAATAGCAATGAGCACTCTAATTGAGGTGATCCTAGTCACAGGTGAATATGTGTCGAAGAAGTCAAGGCCTTCAATTTGTCTAAACCCTTTAGCTACCAATCTGGCCTTATACTTATCAATAGATCCATCTGCTTTATACTTTCTCTTCAGTATCCATTTGCAGCCCAAAGGTTTGCTACCCGCTGGGAGATCAACCAACTCCCATGTGTGGTTGTGCAAAATAGACTCTATTTCACTATTGATAGCTTCTTTCCAAAAGGGAGCTTCTGGAGAGGACAAGGCTTCACTTATTGTCCTTGGTTCGTTTTCTAACATATAAGTCAGAAAATCAGGACCATAGCTTTTAGCTGTTTTAGCCCTTTTACTGCGTCTAGGTTCTTCATCTTCCTGATGATTATCCTTTGCAGTTTCATAGGTTCTTTTAAGGGAACCAGATTCTTTCCTTTCTTTGCAAGGATATATGTTTTCAAAGAATACTGCATTCCTTGATTCAATGATCATGTTTTCATTAATGTCAGGAATTGAGGACTTATGTACTAAGAAGCGATAGGCACTACTGTTGTGCGCATATCCAATGAATATACAGTCAACGGTCTTAGGTCCTATCTTTACTTGTTTAGGTTTAGGTACTTCTACCTTTGCTAAACACCCCCACACTTTTAAGTATTTGTAGGAAGGCTTTCGACCTTTCCATAACTCATAAGGGGTTTCGTTTCTACTTTTGTGAGGTAGCTTGTTTAGTATATGATTTGCTGAGAGGATTGCATCCCCCCACAAATTTTGTGGTAAACCAGAACTGATCAACATAGCATTCATCATCTCCTTAAGAGTACGATTTTTGCGTTCAGCAATTCCATTTGATTGTGGTGAATAAGGGGCTGTAGTTTGATGAATGATGCCTGAAGAAGCACAAAATTCGTCAAATGGAGCTCCATATTCTCCACCTCTATCACTTCGGATAGTTTTTATTTGTTTGCCAAGTTGATTTTCAACCTCAAGTTTGTAGGTTTTAAAAGCTTGCAAGGCTTCATCTTTACTTCTTAATAAGTATACTATGCAGTATCTTGTGCAGTCATCAATAAAAGTAATGAAGTACTTTTTACCACCTCTAGTTTGCACAAACTTTAAGTCACATATATCGGTGTGAATTAAGTCTAGAGGTTCGGTGTTTCTTTCTACAGAAGGAAATGGTAGTTTGGTTAATTTGGCCTCTACACAAATCTCACATTTATTTTGAGATTCGATATTGAATGAAGGCAATAATTCTAAGCTTACTAGTTTTCGTAGAGTATTAAAGTTAACATGTCCTAATCTAACATGCCATAAATCTGAACACTCAACCAAGTAAGCAGAAGTAATAGTTTTATTATTCTTTTCGAGGTCACGTTTTACAGTCATTACATTCATCTTGTACATGCGGTTGACCGCGTAACCTTTACCAACAAATTGCCCATTCTTAGTGAGCACCAATTTACCAGACTCAAACACTAGTCTAAGACCACTTGCATCAAGTGCATAACCAGATATTAAATTCTTTCGAATATCTGGAACATGCAGTACATCAATCAAGGTAATCTCTCTGCCCGAAGTCATCTTTAGCACCACTCTTCCACTTCCGATGATGTCAGACGTTGCAGAGTTCCCCATGTACAACTTCCGGTTGTTGAATGAGTAGTATGTGGAGAACATGTCTCGGTCGGAACAGACATGGCGGGTGGCACCGGTGTCGACAAACCACTCCTTTGGATGGTCCACCATGTTAGCCTCGAAGACAACTGCAGTAAGCATTAGGTCATTCATATCGACCGGAACGCCTTTGTCCTGAACCACAGCAACCTGGTTGGACTGGTTCGGGTTCTGGTTGTCTTTCTTCGGGAGTCGGCAGTCTTTAGCCATGTGGTTCGGCTTTCCACAGTTGTGGCAGTTCCCTTTGAACTTCTTTTTCTTCTTTTGTTGCCCTCCACCATTGCCCTGATTCTTTCTCTTCTTGGAGTTGGGCTTGTGTTCCACCACGTTGGCTCTAGCCTCCATCTGCATCTGCTTTGGCTTGGCCTCAGACATTCGATTGTCTTCTTCAATCCGAAGTCTGACAATCAAGTCTTCAAGATTCATCTCCTTGCGCTTGTGCTTGAGATAGTTCTTGAACTCCTTCCAGGACGGCGGCAACTTCTCTATCATAGCAGCAACTTGGAAGGATTCACTGAGTTTCATGTCCTCTGCATCTAGGTCATGTAGGATCAGTTGCAACTCTTGAACTTGACTCGTCACCGTCTTCGAGTCGGTCATTTTGAAGTCCAGAAATTTGCCGACGATGAACTTCTTCAACCCAGCATCTTCTGTTCTGTACTTCTTGTCAAGGGACGTCCAGAGTTCCTTTGACGTCTTGATGGTGGAATAGACGTTGTACAGTGAGTTGTCTAATCCATTCAGGATGTAGTTCCTGCACAGAAAGTCACTTTGACTCCAAGCGTCGAAGGCAGCCCTAGGACGAGGATCAGTCACGTCTTCTGCCACCACAGGAGCCTCTTCGGTCAGCATTCTTGACAGGTTCAAGGTCGTAAGGTAGAACAGCATCTTCTGTTGCCACCTTTTGAAATCAGTGCCGGAAAACTTCTCCGGCTTCTCGCCGCTACTTTGGACAGGCGATATGGTCACCATTTTTCTGAAATACAACAAGCAAAATATCGTTTTAAAATGTTGGTCGTAACGGGTGTATAACAGAAAAACAAACCAGTATTTAAAGTCGAGGCAAGAGTTGAACTCTTTCTCTTTAAAACGATATTTGCCCCGCTCGGTGCTTACGGTTTGATCGGCAATTCGTTTCCCAAGATAACTCGACTATCTCTTAATATAGCAGCACTTCAAATATTAAGAACGGCGAAACAGAAGAACGTTTTGAACTCTCGGAACAAAACAGAAAGTAAGAAAGAATGTATTTTATTGTGTGTTTTTGGAAGAGGAGGAGCCTGCCTTTTATAGATGTCGAAAGTGGGCCTAGGGGGTGACTGGACGGACACATCCGTTCCACGTCACAGCTTTCCCGCCAGAACCTGCACCACTTCGGCTGACTGTACACCTATTCGGATGAAAGGTGGCATTGTTTCTGCTGACTGGACATTTCCCGCCAGATTTTCAGCCACTGGACACACTCATTCGATCAGATATTTACACCTAATCACGATTTAATTAATTATTAATTTGTTGCTTTATTTATTTTCAGACAATTAATTAATTACTTAATTAAACTTTGTCCAAAAAGATAAGTATTTGATAGGGAAGCCCAAGCCCAAGCCCAAGCCCAGTGACCCACGACCCACGACCCCGACCCCGGCCCCTTATCATAAACAAACAATTAATAAGGTGTAAAAGTTAGCTCTCTTTTTCCCATGTGGGATGGTGATTTTTCACCTTCCCACTTATTTCCTTTTCTTCCACCAATATAACTTATGTCAACTAGCTCACTTTATCATTTAATTTCTCATTCATCCCAAATTGGTTTTGAACAATTAAATATACTAGGTTCATCTACGCGAAATGTAGATTTCATTGAGCTAAAGAAATTCCAATTTCATAAATAGGAATTTATTGAAATAAATTACATAATATTGGTGCAATACCAATTTTTCCAACATATAATTTAATTAAATTGTACTAATAATTGCCTAACTGCTGCCCATAGATTTGGCTATACCATGGAAACAGGATTAATTTAAACCAGACCAAGGCAAGAAGGGGATGTTTGTTTAAACATGAGAGCTACAGTCATCAATGCCTTAATTGGTAGTTGGATCAGTCTAACCTTTATATTCAATGCCAATTAATACCCGTAGATCGAGAATTAAAATTGAAACTGGAATCAGTCATCAGTGTATACCTAATAATTGAAATGATGTTATTTATACCTGAATTTTTCTAGTACATGCAAGGGTAAAAATAATTAAGGATCTAGCTATTAAAATATGAACCCCTACTGAAGCATCTCTACAAAATATGAGTCATGTGATAGTGTAAAGTGAGTTTGCAGATATGCCTGATAGTTGTTGCCTGATGTATGTAAATTCATATATAGGCTGGAGATTTCAGGTGGCTTGATGTGTTTGTCAAGCTGTTTTCCAAACAAGTTATCGGAAACCTACTCGTGCATTGGTAGTCCTTGGAGTCGATTAATCAGTCGTGTCCTCGTAATCCAGGGTCGTACTTTAGTCGTCGTGAGTGATCTTGATCTTGAATTGCACGTAAATTGTTGATTACTGAGAAAGAAAATAAGTGTAAAATTTCTAACCACATTCTTAAAAATAACATTTCATTTTATAGCGGAAATACCAAGTCCGTGCCATACAACAATTAGTCTTAGCTAGCTAATTAGCTTTAAGAAATGCTGCTGTAAAATGCAAAAAGAAAATACTAGAATTCAACTAAAATGAATTGGTCGTTATATATTTATGAAAATTAAGAAAGATGATTAAGCCAACGAGTTACTTTACAATCTACAGGTTTCATGACTTTATAAGAAGTGTATTTTCATGATCAAATTCTTTTTTATATAGGATATTTTCATGATCTGTAGAATTTGAGTTTTAAACTAAGAGACATAAGTTCAATAAAGTAGTAATAAACATTTGAACTTATATCTATCTATTATATTTAGGGATAATTACAGCTACACCCCTTGAGATTTAGTGTAATTACAAAGACCTCCCCTGAGGTTTGAGTAATTACAATGACCTCCCCTCAATTGTAAGGGTTGGTTACAATTACACCCCCTGAGGTTTGGTGTAATTACAAAGACCTCCCCTGAGGTTTGAGTAATTACAATGACCTCCATTCAATTGTAAGGGATGGTTACAATTACACCCCCTGAAGTTTGGTGTAATTACAAAGACCTCCCCTCAGGTTACAATATTATTTTTAAAAATAATATAAATAACAAAAATACTAAAAAATATATTAAAAATAATTTTATTTTGCTTTCGGTATTTTGGAATTTTTTTTAGTAAAAAGCCCCCATTTGTTATATATTTACATAAAATTATATATTCACTTAAAAAAGCTAAAACATAAATAAAAAAATTACAAAAATATTTACTTATTAACTAATTAAATAATTTTCTGTCAATTCTAAAATATAAGCTCAAAAGAGTCATGTTGTATATTTATAATTTTGTAGATACATATAATTTTATTTTTAAACTTTTAACAAACTTAAAATGGAGATTAATATAATATATTTCTCAATTTAAAAATATATTAACTTTTTCTTATATATTTAAGTTTGTAATAAACCTAGACTAATTGAGTGATGTGGAATCAATTTTTATTTTCTAAATATAAATAAATTTTAAATATAATATAAAATAGATGATTTAATGAAAAAAAATCAAAAATATCATTTTTTAAATTATTAAAAAAATAAACAACAAAATAAGTCAAAAATACACAAAAAAAAAATTATCAAGAAAAAAAAACTAAAAAAAATTCCAAAATACCGAAAGCAAAATAAAATTATTTTTAATATTTTTTTTTAGTATTTTTGTTATTTATATTATTTTTAAAAATAATATTGTAACCTGAGGGGAGGTCTTTGTAATTACACCAAACTTCAGGGGGTGTAATTGTAACCATCCCTTACAATTGAGGGGAGGTCATTGTAATTACTCAAACTTCAGGGGAGGTCTTTGTAATTACACCAAACCTCAGGGGGTGTAATTGTAACCAACCCTTACAATTGAGGGGAGGTCATTGTAATTACTCAAACCTCAGGGGAGGTCTTTGTAATTACACCAAACCTCAAGGGGTGTAGCTGTAATTATCCCTTATATTTATATACTTTAAATCATCAAACAGGTACAAAATAAGATTCAAAGTAAGACAAAAATTAAGTTGCAAATTTGAAATATAAATATTTATATCTTGTTTCCATACTTTTACTTATGAAAGATATATAAAACACTACAAAAAAATCGGGTCATTCCCGACCGCAAAGCCGGTCGGGAATGACCCATGTGCGGTCGGGAATGACCCTTTCCCGACCGCTATTCGGTCGGGAAGAAGCGGTCGGCGTTGCTTCGGTCGGAAAAAGTTTTCCGACCGCCTTTCGGTCGTCCCGGGGTTTTTCCGACCGCCCAATCCCGACCGAAAATCAGTTGGGAGTTTCCCGACCTCAATTCGGTCGGGAATAGTTTAAATATTATTCCCGACCGAAATTCGGTCGGGAATAGTTTAAATATTATTCCCGACCGAATTTCGGTCACGAATAATATAAAATTATTTCCGACCGAATTTCGGTCGCGAATAACATTTATATTATTCCCGACCGAATTCCGGTCGGGAATAATATTTAAACTATTCCCGACCGAATTTCGGTCGGGAATAATATTTAAACTATTCCCGACCGAATTTCGTGGAAAATTTGTTTTGTGGAAAAAATTGTTTGAAGATGAAAGAATAAATTGTGTGTTGTAGAAAAAAATTCTTGGAATAAAGAGAAAGTTGAAGAAATAATGTAAAGTAGATGAAAAAATGAGGAGAATGATGAAGTGTATTTATAGGGAAAAGTTAAAAATTTTGAATTTTCGTAAAATTTGAATTTCCCGCCTAGTCCCGCCAATTTTTTCGAGTATTCCCGACCGAATTTCGGTCGGGAAAAGTTTAAAATTTGAAAATTTAGCCAACCCGCCAAATTTTCAACATTTACCGACCGAATTTCGGTCGGGAATAACTATGAATATTATTCCCGACCGAATTTCGGTCGGGAATACTTATAAATATTATTCCCAATTGGCAATTAACATTTGTTACAAACGTTAGTATAAAGAGGCTAATTGTGTATATATTACCATATGTTTAACATAATCATAAGTAGTTACGTTATTAGCAGCTACATATACCAATCTATTTATAAGTGACAATATGAATCGACGCTTCAAACGATTCATCAACGTGCAACTATTTTTTTTTTTTTGACTTTTTCAGTAATATATAACTAATATTGATGTACTTGATCATTAAATCAACGATTTATCTAAAATGGAGAGCGAAATTGTGAAATTAAAAATATGAATATTATTCCCTACCGAAAATCGGTCGCCAATACCCCTAATTTCCTACCGACTTTCGGTCGCGAATAAGTATTCCCGACCGACTTTCGGTCGCGAATAAGTATTCCCGACCGAATTTCGGTCGCGAATACTTATGAATATTATTCCCGACCGAATTTCGGTCGAGAAAAATAGTAAAAAAAAAAATCGATTTTTTGAAAAATCTTGATGTGTTTGTTAAGTATAACTATATATTCTCAATAAATACATGAATTGCACTAACAAATAATTAGGTTAATGTTCTTTTAATTATGAAATTAGTATAGATTAACATATAAGTTAAATTAGTTTGGAGTTTCACATATATATATTAATCATACTTAGTATAAAGTATTCCCAATTGCGATTAACATTTGTTACAAACGTTAGTATAAAGAGGCTAATTGTGATATATATTACCATATGTTTAACATAATCATAAGTAGTTACGTTATTAGCAGCTACATATACCTATCTATTTATAAGTGACAATATGAATCGACGCTTCAAACGATTCATCAACGTGCAACTATTTTTTTTTTTTTGATTTTTTCAGTAATACATAACTAATATTGATGTACTTGATCATTAAATCAACGATTTATCTTAAATGGAGAGCGGAATTGTGAAATTAAAAATATGAATATTATTCCCTACCGAAAATCGGTCGCCAATACCCCTAATTCCCTACCGAATTTCGGTCACGAATAAGTATGCCCACTTTCCCGATCGAATTCCGGTCGGGAATACTTATTCCCGACCGAAATTCGGTCGGAAAAAGTATTCCCGACCGGACCGCGGTCGGGAATGCTTTTTAAAAGTTCCCGACCGAAATCCGGTCGGGAATACTTTTCCTGACCGAAAAGCGGTCGGGAATGCTCCCGACCGATTTCCGGTCGGGATTTTTCGGTCGGGAAAACACCCGAATTCTTGTAGTGAAAATGTACCACAATATATAACAGACATAATAGTTGGGCTCAAGAAATAAAGCTAGAAAAACCCGTTTAAGAAACAATCACATGTATTAAAAATAAACGAGCCTGTTTAAAGTTGGCCCCAATTTAAAATAACAGTCCAGCTTTTGATAGCTAGTTTCCCATGGAGCAATTGGGTTTGAAAGTTGGGAATTAATTAAATAACCAATTACATGATTAATTTTAGGGGTGTCATAAACCCGATTATTCGATCCACCCACCTAAACTCGGACTCTTCATCAAATCGCTACCCAATGAAAATCCGCACTGGAGCGAGTGGGTTGCAGGTTGAGCCGCACACAACAGTGACCCAACGCCATTGCCTACCCGCATATTAAAGGAAAATAAATAAATAAAATTAGTTCATTTCATGAAACACTACAACGAAAAGAAATAAAGTCATTATGTACTAGCCAATAAAAAGATATCTACACAACACCCTAGTTCATTCATGGCACGATAAATTAATAATTTGATGCGTATTGAGGAAATACTTTAAATAGATATTGTTGAAACTCAATACTCATAGAGTATAAATTGACTTGAAAATAGTATAATCATATGAAAGAAAAAACAAGATAGAAAATGTCCTCTAATTTTCTTTAATATGAGAATAATATAAGACTATTGCCATATATAAATTTTGTGTATTAAATATGACAAATGTTATTTTTCTGTGTTTTGATGTATAACATAACCCCCTAATCGACCCGCACTCGCCTAGTTCGCAACATGTATGGTCTTAAAAATAAATTTACCCACACCGTTAAAAAAATTGGTAACCTGTAAGTATTAGGTGTGATGTGTTTTCTTATGACAATCCGTCAAAATCCACCGCAAACACCCGTATATCATTAACTTACATCATCTTATTTATGCCACTGCGCTACGCATGATAAATAGACGAAGATACTTTGTGCCAGTTTTGAATCACAAAAGATGCATAAATAAATAAATATGTAAACACACACAAGAGTACCTATAACTTGCATCTTGATGTTTTACGTAACGGTAACTTGTCTCTTTGACATAAACAAAAGGTTATCGACATTCTTTTTTTATATTATATAAGTAGTATTCTAAAAGAGACTTTTTGTAATTTAATAAAGCATAAAGGCTTATAGCTGTAACGTCTCTTATCAATTCTTAATATTTTAATCAAAAAAACCTAGTCTCCTTTTCCTCTCACTTATGCTCTGTACACGGTTTTGACTAATTAAACACAAACATGCCTAACAGCATTAATCATATTTAGTTAAAATTCAACATTGCATTCGAAAATACATCTCTCATCGTTCATAATCAATATCTAAGTCACATTCATCAAAAAAAAAAAAAAAATATCTAAGTCACAAATAAAATTACTAGGTCACAATTCACAGAAGATAAGTAGATAACAAATAAATAGACTGCTGCAACAAAACAAAAGAAATAGACAAGAAGAACAAACAAAGGACAAGATTAAATTAAACCTTCCAAAAACCGTTTTACAATAAAAATCTTGAATCCCATTAAAAAGAATTTGCTATAATAATAATAATCTTTCACCAACCTATACAAATCCAATATCACCTCACCCTAACACTATTTTTTTTTAAAATTAAATTAAATTAAATTTAACTAACTATCAATTTCGAACAATAATCTCAAACAAACTTGCTCTTCAACAATCGTCTCCAATAACGGTTTCTTCGATCTGCACATCGACGACCTGTACTTGAAATCCGGATCAATCTCCTCCATACTCATCTTCTCCTCCTCCTTCTCCTCCTCCGCCTCCGCCGCCGCCGGAGTAACCCTCGCGCCGCCGCCGCCGCCGCCGCCGCCGTGAGTAATCCTCTTCACGGAATTCGCAGCCAAAAACAGCGGCGCCACGTCAGCCGCCGTCACCACGCCGTTCACGCGCTTCATCGGAAAAAACACATACACGTTCCCTAATTCGAGATCCTCGTCCGCGCTCAGAGCGCTGAATCGCTTCCCGATCTGGAGCGACTTAGTGTTGACTAGAAACGAATTAGGATTCTCCAGCATCAGCTCCGCCGCCTTCGCCGGCTCCTTCAGCCGCCGGAGCTCGCCGGAGGGGAAAATCACCTTCACCGCATTGGTGGAGCTTTTGCATTGCGGACCGGAAAGCGTGCACGATATGTAATTTCCCATAACTTGAGGGACTGGTTTGTAATTTTTGGTTTTCTTTTTCTCTTTTTCTCTCGCTCTCTCTCTCTGTATCGTTGGAGAGTGGTAGGGAATTATGGTGGGTTGAGGAAGTATTTAAAAGGTTTGGGGAAAATAATTAAATTAATTCTAATTATACAGTTGTATTGAGCTGCGTGAATATAATATATAAATAGAAGAAAATTAATTATGAAATATATATATATATATATATAATGGGAAGAAAAGAATCTATTATATATAATAGTGTGATGATGAGGAGTCCGCGTCGAGCTGGAATTGGATAGTGACACCTATAATTACAAAAAGATACTAACAGGTGTATATATGGAAGTTATATGAATCAAATAAATAAGGATAATTCCAGTTTATTGAATTAAAATAACGTGTGGCTGATTTGTTTTAAATTTCTTTCCTTTGTCAAGTTTTGTGCGGCTGGTGCGTGTGGAGCCCATGCTTCATTCCAGCTTTTTTTTGTGCCAGTTAAAGGGCTAAAATTATTACTTTGTTTGTTGGAGTATATAATTTATTGAATCTTGTTTGATATATTCGGATAAAGATGATTTATCGTATTTGGTGAACTTTCCTATTATATGTATTCCAAAATCTCCATATTTATTGCCAAGCATATGTAATTAATATGTTTTTTCTATTTTATCATTGTGAAGCATGTGTAGTCAATATAGTTTTCTATCTTATTATCTAAAATCATCGTCATCCAGGAAATTTTAGAGTAAATAGA
Source organism: Linaria vulgaris (assembly GCA_948329865.1). Taxonomy (NCBI): domain Eukaryota; kingdom Viridiplantae; phylum Streptophyta; class Magnoliopsida; order Lamiales; family Plantaginaceae; genus Linaria; species Linaria vulgaris. Next base: position 17,238,137 of record OX415250.1, on the reverse strand, counting down.
ACTTATAAATTAATAATTTACCATTTCAAATGTTAATTACATTTACGCCGCGTCAAGTCGTCATTGTTCAGAATAATATATATTTTCCTAAAAATCAAGACAACTGACATATTTAAAAATTGCACTACCTAACTTTCCTTTTTAAAAAATTCGTAACTCTATGATTTACAATGAAAAGTGAAATGTGTAATTTATTGCAGGCGCATTGCCGTCTTTCACAGTAAATTTCGTGAGTTGCTAAGGTGATAGAGCAGTTTTAGTCAATTTAAAAACAATTGGAATTCTTGGGATAGTATTGCTCATGTTGAAAGTTGGACGATATTGGATTTGGGGAAAACTATACGCCACAAGTCCAAGATTTTACTAGTGAAATATATGAAGTACCAACTACGTACCAAGTGTGAATCCTTCACACAACCGTGATCTTCATATATACATTTATATGATTCATTAACATGTTACAAGCTCAATTCTTCGAAAGTGTCAATTTCGAGCGGACCCGGTTCTGTAACAAATTTTAGTTATTGAGGAACATATTAGTTATCTAGATATCTATATATTATATAGATCATAATTAGTAACACTAACACAGATTGGCTCGGTTGCCAGCTTGAAATACTTTTGAGAAAAAAAAAAAAAAAACATGTCAGACATTAAAATTAAGAAAAAAAATAGTTGGATGTAAATTTTGCTAACTTTGTTTTGTATACATTTACGACCAATCACGTAGTCCGTCGAGCTTCAAACACGACAACCATTTTTTCTCTATCTTTATGCACATGTAGTTACCTTTTAAAAAGGAACTCAACTCTTAGCGCGTACTTTTGCTCTTATTGGCAAAGGACAACAACATTCGTGAGGGCGTCCTACAACATATTGTTAGCTTAAACTGCAGAGGTGCTCTTACGACTAGCCCCTTATTGGCATGGAGTAATAGGGAGACCTATACCCATTAACTTGGTTAAGAGAGCATTCTTCGAGTAATATCGTTGGTATTAAATCGTTGCTTTAAATTTTTTGAACTTATCTCAAGACTTAAAGGTTAACTTCCTTAAGAGCAGCCTCATTGGTATTAATAGTGAGCCGGTTATTTATACTGAATTTGTTAAGTTTCTGAACTGTAAACTCGAAAGGCTTCTAGGTATTTCTATTGGCGCAAATCCTAGACGTAGAGATACTTGGAAAAGCGTTACTAACATGTACGATAAGAGTCTTACACATTGGAAAGAAACCGGATTATCTTTCGGAGGTAGATTCATCCTTCTTATCTATGTGCTAGTTGGACTTATATTGTATTTTCTTTCGTTTTTCAGGGGTCCAAAGTCTGTTATTGATGATATTCAAAGAATTCAAAGGCGTTTTTTGCGGGTTGGTTGCAACGAGAACTAAAAAACATGTTGGGTTAGTTGGGAGCAGATCTATAAGGAAAAATATGAATGAGGTTTGAAAATTAAAGATTTGAATAATTTCAACAAAGCACTACTCTCTAAGTGAAAATGGCGCATTTTAAATGAAGCAGATTCTATTTGGCGTAACATTCTTTTCGTTGAATATGGTCACATTAGTAATTCGGCGGATTTTAACTTGGTAAGAAGCTTCCCAAACAACTCAAGGTGGAAAGATCTTTGGCTTTGGACAGTAGAGGACATAATACTTGTAGGATCAAGGACAACTTGTCGAGAGTTGTTCGCAATTGAAGAAAATTGTGAGTTTAGAAAGATAAGTGGATTAGTAATGAACCTCTCTACTTGAGGTTTAGCAGGCTTTTTGGTATTGCATTAGATAAAGATGTTATTGTTGTCGATAAGGGGGTTTTATTGGATACGTGATGGAATTGGAGATAGAAGTGGCAACGTGCCCTCTTCTCTTGGGAAGAGCAGATTTTCCATGAATTACAGTCAATTATCAACAATTTCTCCCCTCAAATTGATAATGTGGATGGCTGGAAATGGAAGGGAGGAAAGCGAGAACTATGCAATTAGTCCTGCTTATAGACTTTCTAGAGTGCACTAACATGCTTATGATGTTGTCTTTAATACTTTATGGAGTGTGAAGGTGCCTCTAAAAATCCAAACTTTTGCCCGAAAAGTCTTTCTTGATAGGGTTCAAATAGAAAAACAATTACTCTAAAGAGGTCTTGTTTTCCAGACAATAATTTAAATTGTGCATTATCACTTTTTTGTCAATGTCACTTTTCTTATGAAATATGGAGGAGTAGTCTTTTATGGCTTGGGGTGAGTTTGGTTACGATCGAGAATCTTAAAGATCATTTTGTGCAATTTTGTGGTCTTCTCAGTTGCGGTTCAAAGTCAAAGCCGGACTAGCACGGTATTTGAGTTTTTACAATTTGGAAAATCTGGACTTCTGTTTTTTGGAAAATCTGGACTTCAAAAAATATTATTTCGTAGGAACGAATAAGTATATCCAAGAAGTGGTGGATTATGTTAAGTTTAGATCTTAGAGTTGGTATAAAACGGTCATTACTGCATTTTCGTATTCTCATTTTGAGTGGTTAAACTCTTCGTAATGTTGGTGTATTCATGATAATTTGTTTTTCTTTTCAATAACTTCATTCCTTAGAAAAAATAATTATTAACTGTCTAAATGTATAAAGGACGAATTATTAAATATGCCCCTTAACTTTTTTTCCAAAAGTTAATATGTCCTTTTTTTCGGGCCTTGTTTTTCTGCCTCATATCTTTTAAAAAGTCTACTAAAAATGTCATCGACCCCTTATTCGGGCTAAACTACCTACGTGACGGTACAGTCAACAAGTTCCTAAGCCTAGTCAATAAGTTGTCAATGCCACGTCATATTTTTCAGCCAAAAAATATTTTTTTACACAAACTCCTATAAATTTAAATATTGTATTTGCACCCCAATATATATATATAGTATTTTTTATATATTTAACTTATATCTTATAGAAGTTATACAAATTATAAAAAAATACATTTTAAATAAATATAGTAATTCTATCATCTTCATCTTCTACTATTTATAAGCGTGAAGAATGTTCTCACGATTATTTATAGTTTAGTCTTTATGGTTTTGTACTCTTTTATTTATGCCCTTAAAGTTTTGTATTAATTACTTTTGGGCTTCATGGTACATTGTAACACAATTCTTCAAATTTTAGATTTTCTTATTTTTTTCTCCCAAAGGTTTTTGTTATTTAATTTGTAAATTTCTGAACAACACTTGCGCCTTTAAACTCTTTCACTTTCGCCCCTAACGTTTTTTATTATTTGCTTTTGGGCTCCATGGTAAATTGCTGAACAATCATTATAGTTTTTACCTCTTTTACTTTCGCCCCTAAAGTTTCCTGCTATTTGCTATTGAGCCCAATATTAAATAGTAACATAGTCCTTCAAGTTTTGATTTTTCTATTTTTGCACCAAAAATTTTTGTTATTTAGCTCATTTCGTCGTCCATATTTCTTTGTTTCAATTTTACCCTTTTAAGTTCAACTAATTACTATGTTCTGTTAAATTATGTATATCTATATGTACTATATCTATAAATTGCTAAGATTTTAGTCCTGTAATTTGGTATGCCCCTATTTTTCCCATGTTATTTATGTAATTACTTTTCAATATTTTCAATATACTGAAGCTCAAATATCAAGAAAAGGGGTGGCTGCAACTGTAGACTTTGTGGCGTAGAATGTGCTGGTGGGGCTCGTCGGAAGCGTGTGATGTGGTGGTGATGATATGCGCAATTGAAGGGGAAGAATGTAGTGGTGGTTGTGCGCATCGCCGAGGGCGTACGATGTGATGGTGGGAGCTTGGTGGCAATGCGCTGGAGAAAATTGATTTGACCGCTGGGACAGAGGAAGTTGAGCGTCATAGCGGGATTTCAGCCAAAAACCAGGTCGTGGGGCGGCCAGGGCGGGGGTGCAGCGGTTGAATTGGAACCATGAAAAGAGGTGGTGTCGTGCGTGGTGAGGTTTAATAATTTATGGTTATTCATGTAATACGGTAGTCAACCATAGTAGATTAACTTATGATTTCTTATTGCATTATATAAAAATAATACTTGGAAAATATTTTTTTTGGTTTTAATCTTATTAATTAGCCATCGAATAATACTAATTAAAACTTTAATAAAAATTTGTACATGCCCGTGTCTTTTTATTTTTGACCCTAAAGTTTTTGTTATTTGACTCATTCCGTCGTCCATTTTTTTTTCTTTCAATCTTGCCCTTGTAAGTTCAACTAAGTACTATTTTCTGTTATATTCTATCTATCTAGACTATATCTATAAATGGCTAGGATTTTAGCCCTGTAAGTTTGGATGCCCCTGTTATCTCCTGTATTTACTTTCCAATATACTTATGTTCAAACACCGAAAAAAGGGTTAGCCGCAATTGTGGACTTTGTGGTGTGAAATGTGGCGGTGGGCATCGTTCGAGGCGGAGACGCGGGATGTGGTGGTGGGCGTCGCAGAAGTAGTGGAGTGTGGTGGTGATGATGCGCGCCATCGGTGGGGTCGAATGTAGTGGTAGTTGTGCGCGTAGTCAGGGCCGCATGATGGGTTGGTGGGGGCTTGGTGACGACGTGGTAGGGGAGAATTGATTCGACCTCGGGCGCAGATGTGGCTGGGCAGAGGAATGGAATTTTGACCAAAAGTCGTGTGTGGGGGGGGGGGGGGGGGGCTAAGGCGGGGATTCAGCGGTAGAATCGTGGAACCATGGGAAGAGGTGGTGTCGAGCGCGTGCGCGTGTGTGTGTGTAAATAATAATTAAAAATTGTAAGTTTTTAATCGGAATGGTATCTCCAAATCTCTCATACAAAATAGTTGGTGACCCTATCTTTATTTAGCCTTATTAAAACTTAATTTGCATTGAATTGAGCTTCGTTTCATTTGTGACTTTAATTTTGTTCTTCCTATTGATATTTTAGTTTCCCCACGTTTAGAAATCAAAAAATATCTTAGGCTATTTACTTATATCTTACTATACCATTTTTGATATTATTGAGTCACTTGAGATGTTGATGTTATATTATCTAAAGAACTGTTATAAATATTATCCAGTATTTAGTTCACAAAAAAACAAAAATTATCAATCTTTTTCTTATTTCGTTAAAAAATTGTAACATAGATTTAATTACCATACAAAATAAAAAGTTTGTTAATTGCACCCCAAGTATTATAGAATGCTTTCACATTTCTCCAAACATGAATCTTGCACAAATTTACACCATTCTTCTTCACTACAATATTAATAATGTTTGATATTTAAAACTGCCCGTGCGGCCACGGACCAGTTTACTAGTATATATATATATATATATATATATATATATATATATATATATTATATGCAATCTTTTTTTATATATTTTTACAATTCTTTTTTTATAAATTCTTTTTTATCAAAAAAAGATATATACAATTCTTTTTTTATATTTCTAAATATTTAAAAAGTTATTAAAATTATAAAAGAACAAAAAACAAAAAAAACATTAAAACAAAATATAAAACATTAATAATAATAAATATATATTACTATTTGTAAAATAATAAATATTTTAATTTAATAATCATCATCACCATCACCCCCTTCTCGATGGCGCCGCTCCCACCACCACCACCACCAACGCCGCCGCCGCACATCACCACCACCGAATCCATCACCACCACCCAAAAATTCCTCCAAATTCACCACCATCGCCACCAGATCAGGGAAAACTCTTCGTTGGGGGAATCATAGAAAGGAGAGCGGTGGCAGCGCGATTTGATTGAGGAAGAGGGGGGGTCGCCGATGGTGCTCCGACGGCGCTGACCAGATCCCACTCCCGTGGCTCCGACCCAGCTGTGGTGCTCCGGCGGAGGGGGGGGGGGGGTTTACGGGTAGGGTTTAGTTTTTTTTTTCACTTAATGTATTTTATTGTTATTTGTTTTTCAGCATTTTTTATAATTATTAAAGTATTTATTATTTTTATAAATAGTTTTTAAGATATAAGCATTGTTTGCATTTTTTATAAATTATTAAAGTATATAAATCTATTACTATCAAATATATATATATATATATGTGATTACTATTATGTTTTATATATATATATATGTTTATTATATATATATATATATTTTGGGGTGCAAAATACAATTTATATTAGGATGCAAATACAATATTCAAAATTACAAGGGTTTGTGTAAAAAATATTTTATGGCTGAAAAATATGACGTGGCATTGACAACTTATTGGCTAGCCTTAGCAACTTGTTGACTGTACCGCTACGTACGTAATTTTGGTCCAAATAAGGGTCGAGGGCATTTTTGTTAAAAAAAATTAAACATATTAATTATTAAAGGGCATATTTAATAATTCGTCCATATATAAATATATAAATATAAGTATAGGTCAAAACAAGATATCGAAATAAAACTAGGATGCGACCACATGACTCGCCATAGTACTTCAAGAAAAAAAAGATGTATGCAAAAATTTAATCTAACTTCGTTTCCATTATAAAATGTCATGAATATATTATTATATATATACTCTTTTTTTAGAAAGAACATTATATTCTTACTTTCAATGTTTTTGTGTGATCGATGTTTGCATTATAATATTAATACTTGTCATGTAATTATAGAGCAAGCGTATAATTATCTATTAAATTACATATTTATTAAAAATGCTAAATTTCATAAGTATGCCGAGTGTTTGTACCGTACGTACGTTGATATATATATATATATATATATATATATATATATATATATATATATATACCTATGGAAACGGCCTTTCTATACAAACAAATTCACGAGTGGTATATAAATGTAAACATATCATACCATAGTGAAGTTCTAGGTACATTGTATCGGACTAAATAATTAGCAACCGTACAGTATGTTAATTAAAGGGTCATCTTGTTCGTATAAAAAAGGATGTACCATTGTGTACTAGTACTACATTCTTGAGTTCATAATTAGTTTATGAATTTTGTAATACTTTCATTCTAACTAGGAAGCATTCAATTCATGCACCAGCAAATTTGTTGTGATTGTTGCATACGCGAGACCAAATTGTTGCATCTCAACCTGTAGAGAAATTAATTGTCAAAGGGAGAAAGATGGACAGAATTTTTCGGAATGTGGACGAGCACGTGAATACGTGATCTCATTTGTTCACCATACAATTTTATTTCTATTGATAACAAAGTACACAACCATACAATATTGTGTAGTAATTAATTCAGTGCATCTAATTTTCACAATAATTTTCTCTACAAGTATGCATCTAATTTGTAATATGCTGCAATCCTCCAATTAACGGGCACGTACGTACGCCTATATACCCTGTTTCACTATTTTTATGGTCAATCATATGCTCGTCAGATGTGAAAAAACTAATTTAATTATTACGTTGCACCTCATTATATATAGTCGGGAAAACTTTAGGCAAGTTAAATCATATGTTACGCCGAAATCGGTTAATTGTTCCTATAAAATATATCAAAAAGAATTCTATTTGGTTTAATTAAAGTCAGTCAATATATGATAGTTAAGGCCAGGTAAGTACTATAAATCTACTGACAACTTATTTAAGTCTCGATAAATATAATTCACACTTTGTATACATCCTTACGCAATCAAAAGAAATGTATATTTAATCAGATATTCAATTAGCATCCACTTGAGGTAATTGGTCACAAGGATTCACCTTGAAAGGCTCGAAATTAAAACTTAACATTATCAATAAACTTATTGAATTGAAATTACACATTTTTAAGGTTTTAAAGGGTCTCTCTGTATGTTTTTGAACAATTCATGAAAGAAAGATTTCTATAACTAATTCTAAGTAAAAATATAATCCCAAACTCAATGTGTGTGTGTTAATATCAAAGTAAATAATTTCCTTTTGTAATTCACCAAATTTAGGGGTGTATATGTCATTATCAATAGTGAAATAATCGGTCCCTCGATCAAGAAAGACAGAGACATGAAAGAACCGCGGATATGATTAAACAGTTAACAGTTGTAAAACTGAAAATTATGACTCCAGTTGGCCGTCAAATATCATGCTGCGATTTTCTTTCAATATCTTCTTGTGTTTCCATTTTCTTCTTCTTCTTTCATTTCTTTTTTTCTTTTTTCATTTTGTGTGCTGTTAATGCGCGTGGACCCATGCTTCTTCCGGCTTTTACTGAGTGTAACGTGAAGATACATAAACATTCTCGTACTTAATTTGTGGAACATGGACACGCTTAATTAATTGGCTTAATCATGCAGTCCCAAAGGTTGGATACCATTAGAAGCACAGGTTTGTTTGGAAATTGGAACTATTAAAACCCCAAGTCTATAAAAATCATAACAACAATAATAATTGCTGTCCTGAAAATTTTATACCTATGCACATGGATCTAGTCTTATAACTACCATGGAAACTACATGTATATTTCGTATCGGTGAAGTCAAAAACGGAAACTTTTCGGTACTTTTCGAGGAAACGCATGGAAATTTTGATCCATGGATCTAGATCTATAATTTTTACACGATAAAGATGAATGGTTAAATATCTAATGAGCCAATAAATACTTTTAACATGTTACGAAGAAAATAATAAACCCATAACTTTAACAAATAATAGGTACGTGTGCGTAACAATGTAGTTAATGTATATATCATCGATCGGCAAAATCAATATGATTGCATGTATAGTCTATGGAAGTAAACGCTTAGATCAATTGACAAAGAAATTGTTTCGCATCAACATATTTCACCAGGATGGTGTAATATAAGGATTATACATATGGACATATGGTTGATCAATCAATGGACTCATTGAACTTATCGCAATAAAATTACCAATTATTTTTTGGTGTAGGTCTAAGACACTTATTCCACCGGGACTTCAACCACGGGTCAAAAAATCGCTTTTAAAGTATGCTATATAGCGAGATCTTGTCATAAACTTTTTGCATTACTTTGAGGCAGTGTTTTGGAAACCTTTGCATTGGCGTCGTGGTGTAACCGACGATCCAAAGTTAATACAGCTATAAGTTTTTCTAACATTTGATTACAAAAAAAAATAAAAAATCTAACATTTGAGAAATAACCATTCATCACTCCATCTCAACCTTGTATTAGTAGTGGTTGCACCATCTCAGCAATATAACGGTTACATAAAGTAATTTTTGAGAATAAAAAATGGGCTATTGTAATATATACTCCTAAGTTATTATGCTGAGAAATAGTCGAAAATGAAATCGTGCTCTATATATACTATTCGAGAAAATATTCAGAAACTTTGATCCAACACACGTCTAAACGAGAGATTATTTGGTGCAGCCGCTACATGTGCATCCACTACCAATACACGGTAGGGATGGAGTGTTGGGTGATTATTCCTATAATTTAGGGATCTACTTTTAATCTCAACCATCGATTGTACATACAGCGGATGTATATAATAATTTCTCCGTTAGACGTCGTTTCATAGAACTAATTCATTTTAATATATTATGGTATTTGGACGCATCATTATCAATTATTGCATATATCATATTTGGTTCTTTCTTTCCCTTGATTGCGTGTTAAACTATTTGTAAGAGGGGCAGGTTCAATGCATGGTGATTGAGACGAAAAACATATATAATAAACTTCTTGACATCTTACCTATATATGCATAATATCTTAATGATAATTGCAAATTGGACAAACATAAGAAAAGAAAATCCTTGCTTATAATACTTATGCGTATATCATATAGTCCATAATGATTAGTATACTTTACCATATATTTGGTTATAAAACAACTTTTACATCGAGTAGTACATAATCTGCTGAGACGTTCATCAACATCACTCAACTTTATACACAATTACGTAAGAAAAAAATGAGAAATTAAGTCAAGTCATGGACCACAAAACTTGTCCTAAGTTCTAATGACAAGAGTTTCAACAATTATTGGTTTTTTCAGTACGAATATCATAAAATAGCAACTACTTTAATTTTGCATGAAAGCTCATGACTTCATGGGCAATGAGCCATATGCATCAATAGTACTAACGCCTATAAAGGCACATTTGAATGTACATAATCACAAGATTAAATCATACATAAAGCACAATGGATGAAGGCAAACCAACAGAAGTTTCATGCAGTTACTACATGATTGGTGGTGAAGGCCCCAATAGTTATTCTCAAAACTCTGATTATCAGGTGATCTGCTTTAATTGATATATAAACACAAAGTAAATAGATATTTCAAGAATCGACACTTTTTTCACGTAACAATCGCATGTTTCTGAAGAAGCGTGGAAAATGCTACTTCAAGTGTCATTTTTCTTGTGGTGTAAGAGTCTACCAACTATCCAAAATCGAAAGGATCGTCTACTGACGACCTGTGTCACTTTGAGTGTCATATATAGTTGCGACGATGAAATTGAGTCTTTTTGACGGTAAGCCGGGTATATTTACATGCATGGAATGACACGTGAAATGACATCGACTATCCTTTGTGATTCAAAACTAATGACAATTTACGAGCTACTAACGTGATGACATAAAGTAAATACCAGCTTTTCTATGGGTAGTTATTAGCTGGTTACTATGCAAAACCGGCACATGAGGTATAAGTGTAATATGTTTGTGCGTTTACTTTGTGCAGAAACAACTGTTAGTGACAACAGAGGACTTGATGAAAGAACTGATTACAGATCATCTTGACATTGAAAATCATCCTCCTTTCAATCCTCAGGAAACCTTCATAGTAGCAGATTTCGGGTGCTCAGTCGGTCCAAACACGTTCTTTGCTGTAGAAAACATCATTTCAGCAGTTGAAAAGAAATACAAATTTAACCAAAAGAACCCAAACACCCCAGAATTTCTAGTGTTCTTCAACGATCTAATTGGCAATGATTTCAACACTCTATTCAGAAACTTACCGCATAAAAGGCCATATTCTGCTGCAGCAGTGCCAGGTTCTTTCCACGGGCGCCTATTCCCTAAAGCAACAATTCATATCGCACATTGTTCAACGTCGATCCACTGGCTCTCCAGAATCCCAAAAGAGGTGACCGATAGGAGTTCAACTGCGTGGAATAAGGGGAAGATTCACTACTCTGGAGCAGCAAAAGAAGTAAGGGAGGCTTATTCAGCTCAATACAAGGAGGACATGGAAACTTTTCTGAGTGGCAGATCGAAAGAACTTGTGACTGGAGGGCTAATGGTGCTAGTAATACTTGGTTATCCTGATGGAGTTGTTACATCTGGATCAAGTATTGGAATCACATTTGAGATTCTTGAATCCTGCCTTAAGGACATGGCGAAGATAGTGAGTTACTATTTCTAATCAGACTAAAATAAGATGGCTAATGCTTGACTTTTAACATGAATATGAAAAGACAAACAATAGGGATAATTGCATCTGCACTTGGTCTAACTACTTATCCTCTCCGTATTATTGGGAAAACATAATTTTCACGATTAGTAAACATCGACTCTATGTATGTTAACGAGTGGTAATATATCTTTTCAGATTCTTGGTAGAGTTTTGTAATTAAAATCAGAACTAGCATAAAGAACCCCGTATGTTCATTCCTGATTACTTTGATCAGGTTTTTATTTCGTATAGCTGAAAACTAAGGACTTTGATTGCAGGGGAAGATTACAGAAGAGAGAGTGGATTCTTTCAACTTGCCTTTTTATTATCCATGGCCATCAGAATTGAAGGCATTGATTGAAGCAAATGGATTGTTTGGTATTGAGAGAATAGCTAGGCTGGCTTCTCCTATGAGCCATAAACCAGATCCTCGAGTTCTCACTTCTCACTTAAGAGCGGTTATTGGAGGACTTATCGAAGGACACTTTGGAAATGGAATAGTCAATGAGCTTTTCGAACGTCATTTGGAGAAACTTACGGGAAGCCCCATAATAGTCGATGATGAGTACCAGAAAGAGGCTAATTATTTCATATTTCTCAAAAAGAAAAATGCCATTACATGAGTAAAAGGTCAATAATCTGAACTACATTAACGATACGGAAATGCTGCTCCCTGGTGATTTCTGCCGTTAAAGCTTGCTATATCTTTGCATAAGATCCTCGACTGCATAACATGGTGAAGACCCCAGAAGGGAGGCAACCTTGAAAGTTGCATCACTGAATCCTACTTATTGTAATGTACTTAAGTTTTCCATCATTTTATTTAAGGGTGGTTATTGTGCGTAGACACAATAAAGATTGAATTAAAGCACCTATCTAATGACATGTATTAATTTAAGGTTGAATTTAATCTCTAAGTGTGATAATGGTCTTGGTTATCAATCATGATGTTTGTGTTTGTTCATTTGAATAACTGTAGGAATGTTACACGTCGTCTTATCGTCGTTTTGTTATTTTCTAAATACATGTTCCACAGCTGTATTAAGTTTCACCAGTGAATGAACAGGTAATGAAAGCACAGTCGGGACCAAAAGCCTAGCAATCAAAATCAGTGTTCATAGAGAGAGAAGGAAATGAAGTTCTTTCATTAGAACTTTTGTATAATAGGCGATTTCTTAACCATTTACAATACTGAGTAGATCTGCTTTTGAATGTTTAGTCAAATGTTAGCCTAATTTAACAGTATACTGCATATTTTAAACAAATTTTATACAGGGAGAAATATAAGGCATTCGGTTTCGACTTTCATATGCTGTGTTTTCGGGTAGAGGTGATGATCAACTGAGATATAGAGAACCAGTTGGAAGGCTGGGAGGAGGGGGGATTGTTTACCATTAGATTCTTGAAATGAATTTAAGCTAGGTTATTAATAACATGATAACAGTGAGCGTGTGTGCATGGTGAAGAGAGTGAGAGATGACAGAAAAGATTCGTTCTTATTAATTAATGAAATGATTACAATAGGGTGCCATATATATAGCAGTGTGGCATATGAGTAACAGCCAATAGAAAACTAGTACAAAAATCCCTTTAGCTAACTGTTTTCTCTACAGTACTTGTATCCTCCAATTTGGTACAATTAGCTGATGACTCAGCTACATTTCTCTCTTTATACTCCCCCTCAAGATGGGAATACATGTCATAGATTCCCATCTTGCTTACTAGAGTCCTAAAGAGCTTCAAACCAACTCCTTTTGTGAAAATATCTGCTAACTGGTTGCCTGTTGAGATGTGGAACATTTTGAACAGACCTTGTTGCAGCCTTTCTCTTACCACATGACAGTCAATCTCTATGTGCTTCGTTCTCTCGTGAAACACAGGATTTGAGGCTATGTGCATGGCAGCTTTGTTGTCACAAAACAGCAATGCTGGTCTGTCATGAGTCTCTCCCAACTCCTTCATCAGTTCTTTGATCCAAACTATCTCACAAACAGTGGACGCCATAGCTCTGTACTCTGCTTCAGCAGAGGACCTGGAGATGGTTTGCTGTTTCTTTGATCTCCAAGAAACCAAAGCACTTCCTATGAAAACACAGAAACCTGTAACAGACCTCCTTGTATCTATACATGCTGCCCAGTCTGCATCTGAGTAAGCCTTGATGTGAATATCATTGTTGCTGGGGAAAAACAGTCCTTGACCTGGTGCATTTCTCAAATACCTCACTACTTTCAGTGCTGCATCCATATGACTCTTCTTTGGAGCAGATAGAAACTGACTGAGGGTTTGAACTGCATATGATATGTCAGGTCTAGTCACTGCCAAATAAAGCAATCTCCCTATCAATCTCCTGTATTGAGTGATATCCTTAAGATCAACTCCCCCTTGCTGAGTTAGTTTCAGATTCTGTTCAATAGGAACACCAGTAGCTTTTCCTCCCAATAAGCCACAATCATTAATGATCTCCAAAGCATACTGCCTTTGATTGACAGCTATGCCACTCCTGCATCTTGCAATCTCAAGACCAAGAAAAAACTTGAGAGGTCCTAGATCCTTCAACTTGAAGTTATCCTTAAGGTACTGTTTGAGGGATGAGATTTCAGCTTCATTGTTGCCTGTGACAACAATGTCATCAACATAAACTAGAATAGCAGTAGTGTAACCATTGCAATGTTTGATGAACAGTGAGTGATCAGAAGAAGATTGAACAAATCCCTGTTTCACAATGACAGATGTGAGTTTGTGGTTCCATTGCCTAGAAGCTTGCTTTAGGCCATAGAGGGACTTGTGTAATTTGCATACTAGGTTCTCCCCCTCAGTGACAAGACCTGGAGGTGGAGTCATAAATACTTCTTCCTCTAACTCCCCATAGAGGAAGGCATTGTTGACATCAAGCTGATAGAGAGACCACCCTTTTGCAGCAGCAAGAGCAAGGAGACATCTAACAGTACTCATCTTAGCAACAGGGGAGAAAGTCTCAAAGAAGTCCAATCCCTCCTGTTGGGTGTAGCCCTTGGCTACAAGCCTTGCTTTATGCCTTTCAATAGCTCCTGTGGATGTATATTTGATCTTATACACCCATCGACATCCAACAGCAGACTTCCCTGGTGGTAGAGGTTGCAGGGACCAAGTGTTGTTGTCCTGTAAAGCAGTGAGCTCATCTTGCATAGCAGCTTGCCACATGGGGTCAAGAATGGCTTGAGAGTATGAGTTAGGGGTAGTATGTGAAGCAACAGAGAGAATGGAAGATAAATATGCAGGAGATAATCTCTGAAAAGACAAATTGAGAGGAAGGTGAGTAGTGTTACCTGTGAGAACAGCAGCAGCAGTGGAGTCAGATGGAACTGTAGTGGAAGAGGCCAACTTATACTGGTAGTCTTTCAGGTGAGCAGGAGGATGTCTGATCCTAGTGGATCTTCTGAGAGGAATAGAGGAGGGAATGACAGGAGAGAGTGAGCTAGGTGATGATGGAGATGAGTGAGTTGAGGGTGGAGTTGTAGTAGGAGGAGAATGAGAAATATCTGGAGCTGATGATGAGAGAGGTGTGTGAGGAGAAGGAGTAAGGTGGGAAGTGTTTTGGGCTGGAGAGGAGAAATATGTATGAGGTGTGGAGTCAAAGGTTGTAGGAACAGGAGGAGATGAGTTGAGTGGTTGAGGAACAGTTGAGGTGTGAGAATTGTAAGGGAAGATGTGCTCATAGAAAACAACATCTCTAGATACAAAGGACTTATGGAGTGTGAGGTCATAAAGGATATAGCCTTTGATGTTGGCTGGATATCCTAAGAAGATACATCTGCTAGCTCTGGGATGTAGTTTAGTGACAGGTTTAGGAACAGTTGTTGCAAAGCATAGACAACCAAAAGCTTTGAGGTGAGCATATTGAGGATGTCTTCCATATAGAAGGAAAAATGGGGATGTATTTTGCAGATTAGGTGTGGGAGTTCTGTTGATAAGGTAAGTTGCAGTGACTAAGCACTCCCCCCAGAATTTTAAGGGTAGGTGTGCTTGGAATCTGAGAGCTCGGGCTACATCTAAAAGATGTCTGTGTTTGCGCTCAACCACAGAGTTCTGCTGTGGAGTATATGTGCAGCTCTGTTGATGTATGATACCATTTGAAGCATAGAAATCTGACATTTTAAACTCAAGGCCTTGATCTGTTCTGAAGGCTTTAATAGTGGTTTGGAATTGAGTT
The DNA here is from genome assembly GCA_948329865.1 of Linaria vulgaris. Taxonomy (NCBI): domain Eukaryota; kingdom Viridiplantae; phylum Streptophyta; class Magnoliopsida; order Lamiales; family Plantaginaceae; genus Linaria; species Linaria vulgaris. The sequence goes on along the minus strand of OX415250.1, from coordinate 17,222,607 downwards.
GAGATAAGTTTATGGAAGTTCTTGATGATATTCTGAGTTTGAGATTTGTGTTGCATTAAAAAGGTCCATGTGAACCTACTATGGTCATCTACCAAAGTAAGAAAGTATTTAGAATGATTGGAGGAAGCAACAACAAATGGTCCCCATATATCAGCATGAATGAGATCAAAACATTTGTTACTTCTATGATTCTCATTAGGGAAAGGCAGTCTGTGCTGCTTAGCAAAGTGACAAGTGTCACATACAATGGAGTTCAGATCCTTAGGGAAAGAAACAAGGGAAGAAACAGAATCAAAATTCTTTAACAAGGCTAATCTAGGCATTGAGGCATGTCCTAGTCTATAGTGCCAAAGCAATGCAGGACTGAGGTTGGATTGAGTGTGAACTTGATTGATGCATCCAGAGTCAGACTTCTCCTTCTGGCCCAAGACTACATAGTATAAGCCAAGCTTCTCAACAGCAGTCCCAATCTTCTCCCAGCTGCTTATATTCTGCATTACACACAGATTAGACCACAAAATAAGGCAACAGTTGAGGTGAGATATAAGTTTACTCACAGAGATAAGGTTGAAAGAAAAGGAGGGTACATAGAGAACATGAGAGAGGAAAATAGTGGGGGTGAGTTGAATAGAGCCAGAGTGAGTAACCTCAACAAGTTGTCCATTAGGAAGTTTGACATAGGTGTGGTTAAGAGGTGTAAGATCAGAAAACACAGATGAATTGCAACAAATATGATCAGAAGCTCCAGAATCAAGGATCCAGGAGTGCTGATCAACTGTATTGGGACAGTGAGTTACAGAAACAGTGCTAATGTGGTTGAGAAGTGAGTGAGTACCTGAACTTGTGTTACTCACAGTGGGAGTTGAAAGTGGAGGTGGTTTCCCAAGGATAGAAGGCATATTAGATTGTTGTAGCAAGCTGCATAGCTGAGTAAACTGCTCCTGAGTTATAGGCAACTGAGGTCCTGCACTCTGCACCACCTGAGAAACCTGACTCACTGTACCTTGACTAGGCTTCCATGTAGTGACATGGGCAGGCTTGAATCTAGCCAGCTTATGACCAGGGGGATACCCATAAATCTCAAAGCAGGTATCAACAGAGTGATTGTCCTTGCCACATTTAGAACATGGTGCTTTGAATTTGTTGTTTCCAGACTTGTTCCAAGGTCTGTAACCTCCTTTTCCTTGGAACTTCCCATGTACAGCTGCAACTTGTGTGTTGTTGTTGTGGGGCTGTGTATTGACAGTCATGGCAACAGATTCAGTGGGAAGTGAGGGAGATGCAGTGAGTTCTAAATTTGCCTCCTCTTGAAGCACAAAATTGAAAACATCATCCAGATGAGGCAAGGGAGACCTAAGCAGAATCTGGTTCCTTACTCCCATGTATACATCATCTAAACCCATGAGAAATTGCATAACACGCTTTGTTTCTGCTCTCCTATTCATTACACTCAAAACTCCACAACCAACATTAGTACACTGACATGACTCTTCATATAAACCAATCTCATCCCAAATAGCCTTCAATTTTGCATAATACATGCTCAACACACAACCATCCTGTTTAGTATTTATCAACTGTTGTTCCAACATATAAATGCGGTTATTACTAGTTTTAGAAAAACGCCTTTTGAGCTCAATCCATATCTCAAGAGAAGAATCGGAAAATAGAGTAAAATCAGAAAGTTCATCAGACAAACTCGCTGAAATCCAACCAAGTACCATATAATTGCACCGCAGCCATTGATGTCGGGCTGGGTCGTGAGTTGCGGGTTCTGGTAAGCTACCATCAACGAATCCGAGCTTGTTTTTGGACAGCAGGGCGATATGCATAGCGCGATTCCAGCGGTGATAATTTTGAGGAGTGAGCTTGGATCCTGTTGAGATGATGCACTGTCCTGACGATTCTCCATGGTGTAGGTATAGAGGATGGGATGGGTCGTCGTGAAACGACGAGATTCGTGGCAGGGGTGGCCATTGTGAGGCTGGTGTTCCCTGTCCGCTCGTCGGCGTTCCCGGTGTGACGGAGCTTGACGGATTTGTCATTTAAGAGAGAAGAAGAGAAGTGAAGGGTGAGCTCGATTTGAGCTAAAGAAATAAAACGGAAATGTGATTTTCAAAGGGATCGAATGGTGGAATCGGATCCCACAGCTCTGATACCATAATAACATGATAACAGTGAGCGTGTGTGCATGGTGAAGAGAGTGAGAGATGACAGAAAAGATTCGTTCTTATTAATTAATGAAATGATTACAATAGGGTGCCATATATATAGCAGTGTGGCATATGAGTAACAGCCAATAGAAAACTAGTACAAAAATCCCTTTAGCTAACTGTTTTCTCTACAGTACTTGTATCCTCCAATTTGGTACAATTAGCTGATGACTCAGCTACATTTCTCTCTTTATAGTTATTTATAAGAGTCTTGGCATTCATACACTTTTGGCTAATATCTAAATCGTATATTTCGGCTTAGGTGCCATTAGAACTCATGTACCAGTAACAAGTAGAAGATAAAATATAACCAGTAACAAAGTAATAAAATTTTGACGGTGTAGAGGATTATGTGACTTAGCTTTGTACTTTTCAAGAAAATATTTAGAAACTTTGATCCAACACAGAAACTTCAATGTCATTTCATAGAACTAATTCATTTTATTATACTACGGTATTATTTGGACGCATCATTATCAATTATTCAATATATCATACTTGGTTCTTTCTTTCCCTTGATTGCTTGTTAAACTATTTGTAAGAGGGGCAGGTTCAATGGTGATTGAGACCAAAAACATATATAATTAACTTCTTGACATCTTACCTATATATGCATAATATCTTAATGATAATTGTAAATTGGACAAACATAAGAAAGAAAATCCTTGCTTATATAAAATTGTTATGCGTAGATCATAGTCCTTAATGACTAGTACTTTATCATATATTTGTTTTTTAGAACAGCTTTTACATCAAGTGTACAGAATGTGCTGATACGTTCATCAACATCACTCAACTTTATAATTATGTAACAGAAAAATTGAGAAGTTATGTCAAGTCATAGATCACAGAACTTGTCCTAAGTTCTAATGACAAGAATTTCAACAATTATTGGTCTTTTTCAATACGAATATCAGAAAGTAGCAACTACTTTTATTCTGCATGAAAGCTCATGACTTCATGGGCATTGAGCCATATGCATCAATAGTACTAACGTCTATAAAGGCACATTTGAATGTACATAATCACAAGATTAAATCATACATAAAGCACAATGGATGAAGGCAAACCAAAAGAAGTTTCATGCAGTTACTACATGATCGGTGGTGAAGGCCCCAATAGTTATTCTCAAAACTCTGATTATCAGGTGATCTGCTTTAATTGATATATAAACACAAAGTAAATAGATATTTCAAGAATCGACACTTTTTTTGCGTAACAATCGCATGTTTCTGAAGAAGCGTGGAAAATGGTACTTCAAATGTCATTTTTCTCTATGATGTAAGAGTCTAACAACTATCCAAAATCGAAAGGATCATCTATTGACCACCCTGTGTCACTTTGAGTGTCATATATAGTTGTGACGATGACATTGAGTCTTTTAGACGGTAAGCGGGTTATATGTACATGCAAAATGACATCGACTATCCTTTGTGATTCAAAACTAATGACAAGTTTACGAGCTACCAATGTGATGACATAAAATAGATACCAGCTTTTCTATGGGTAGTTATTAGCTGGTTGCTATACAAAACCGGCACATGAGGTATAAATGTAATATGTTTGTGCGTTTACTTTGTGCAGAAACAACTGTTAGAGTCAACAGAGGACTTGATGAAAGAACTGATTACGGATCATGTTGACATTGAAAATCATCCTCCTTTCAAACCTCAGGAAACCTTCATAGTAGCAGATTTCGGATGCTCAGTCGGTCCAAACACGTTCTTTGCTGTGGAAAACATCATTTCAGCTGTTGAAAAGAAATACAAATCAAACCAAAAGAACCCAAACACCCCAGAATTTCAAGTGTTCTTCAATGATCTAGTTGGCAATGATTTCAACACTCTATTCAGAAACTTACCGCAGAAAAGGCCGTACTTTGCTGCAGCAGTGCCAGGTTCTTTCCACGGGCGCCTATTTCCTAAAGCAACAATTCATATCGCACATTGTTCAACGTCGCTTCACTGGCTTTCCAAAATCCCAAAAGAGGTGACGGATAGGAGTTCAACTGCGTGGAATAAGGGGAAAATTCACTACTCTGGAGCAGCAAAAGAAGTAAGAGAGGCTTATTCAGCTCAATACACAGAGGATATGGAAACTTTTCTAATTGCCAGATCAAAAGAACTTGTGACTGGAGGGCTAATGATGTTAGTAATACTTGGTTATCCAGATAGTGTTCTTACATCTGGATCCGGTATTGGAATTACATTTGAGATTCTTGAATTCTGCCTTAAGGACATGTCGAAGATAGTGAGTTACTATTACCAATTAAACTAAAATAAGATGGCTAGTTCTTGGTTTTTAACGTGAAAATGAAAGACAGGATTAGTGATAATTGCATCTGCACTTGGTCTGACTACTTATCCCCTCCCTTTTATTGAGAAAACATAATGTCCACGATTAGTAAACATCGACTCTATATATGTTAAAGAGTGGTAATATATTTTTTCAGATTCTTGGTAGAGTTCTGTAATTAAAATCAAAACTATCATAAAGAACCTCGTATGTTCGTTCCTGATTACTTTGATCTGGTTTTTAGTTCATAGAGCTGAGAACTGAGGACTTTGATTGCAGGGGAAGATTACAGAAGAGAGAGTGGATTCTTTCAACTTGCCTTTTTATTATCCATGGCCATCAGAATTGAAGGCATTGATTGAAACAAATGGATTGTTTGGCATTGAGAGAATAGCTAGGCTGGCTTCTCCTATGAGTCATAAACCAGATCCTCGAGTTCTTTCTTCTCACTTAAGAGCGGTTATTGGAGGACTCATCGAAGGACACTTTGGGAATGCAATAGTCGACGAGCTTTTTAAACGCCATCTGGAGAAACTTACAGAAAGCCCCATAACTGTCACCGAAGTATACCAGAAAGAGGCTAATTATTTCATATTTCTCAAAAAGAAAAAAATGCCATGACTTGAGTGAAAGGTCAATAATCTGAACTAACAAAAGACTTGCTTTGGTGATTTCTGCCTTTAAAGTTTGCTATATCTTTGCATAAAATCCTCGAATGCATAACATGGTGAAGACCCCAGAAGATAAAGATTGAATTGAAACACCTTTATATAGACATGATTTGATTTAAGGTGGCTTTAATCTCTAGTGAAATACTGGTCTTGGTTATCAATCGGGACGTTTGTGTTTGTTGATTTGAATAAATGTAGGAATATCAGGCGTTGTTTTATCTTCCTATTATTGTTTTCTATATACATGTTCCGCAGTCCCCACGTGTATTGAGTTTCACCATTGCATGAATTGCAATCAAAATCAGTGCTCATATAGCGAGATGATGAAGAAATTATTTCGTTAGAACTTTTGTATAATCAGTGTTTTTCTTAACCAACTTCACAAATACTGAGCAAAACTAATTTTGAATGTTTAGTCATTTAAACAAAACCCATACAGGGAGAAATATAGGTCAGTTGGTTTTGACTGTCATATGCTGTGTTTTCGGATCGAGGTGATGATGAACTGAGGTATAAAGAACCAGTTGAAGGGCTTGGAGTTGTTTACTTTCTTGCTTTATGTTTTCTCGGGTTTTTCCCTAGAATTCTTCAAATTCTACACATTTTAGATATTTCTTATGTTCCACAACAACCTCAATACTATAATATCTAGTTCATAAACTTTCGGCTGATCTAATAGGAGCAATTAGAACTCATTTACCAGTAACAAGTAGAAGATAAAATATAACCAGTATCAAAGTAAGAATATAGTCTTCTTACTGTAGCATCTATACTATTATATAAAGAAAGGCAAACTGTGACACCAAACTTTTGATTTCCTGTTTTAGCCTTATAATTTTATTATTAGCACAATAGTTTAATTATTGAGTTCCTAATTTAGCCTTATAATTTAAGTAAATCAATAACTATAGTAAATATGGTGATTAATGATTTAATTTTCCAAAATTTAAAACTTTCTATATAAATTCTCTATCCTTATTTATTGATCTTTACTTATTCAAATTATTCTTTCACCATATAAATCAAATTAAATTCTTAATCACGCGGTCAAATTAAATTCTTAATCACGCGGGGACCGCGTGCCAGCGTTTCTAGTGAAAGTAAAAAAAAAAGGTTGTTAGATCTAAAAGTGGAATGCAAAAGTCAACCATACATTATCTTTATTATTCATGAAATCACAACACTCTAGACAGACTTCAATATATAGAATGGAAGGGATCAACGAAGTAGGATTTTGATCATGCAATGTTATAAGTCAACAATATATAATTGACAACAGTTTCCTTATCATTCACTCAATGATGCCAATTAAACTACTTGATTATATTACGGTTTCTTGTTCTTCAGTTAATGGTTTCCAATCATACTCACACACGATATTGTAACCCATAAGAATAGTCATGATTGCTAGTAAATTAGATTAAAATAAGTCTTCCCATTGAAGTAACATGCCAGTACAGTACTCTGTGCTTACTATATTATTAGAGCTTCCAAGAAGCTTCTATATTATTTTTTTAATCTGAAAGTCTATGGAGATTCGAAATTGCATCAAAATATTGAATCATATATCAAACTGCTAAACACTAATGCTTATAACAGGCAAACAATTCACAATCATCATACGGTCAAGATCAAGTCTAAAACTATGGATGAAGGGAATAAAAATGAAGCTTCTTCCAAGCACTACATGATGGGTGGTGAAGGCCCAAATAGTTACTCTCAGAACTCTGATTATCAGGTGTTGCTTACTTTCTTACTAGTATCTCTACTATATATATAACTGTATGATTCACCTTTACAGCCTAAATGTAACTAACATATATATGATGTTGGAACATAACTCATGATGTAATAGCAGGCTGCTTACATTAGTATTTTTGCAGAAACAACTGTTACTGTCTGCAGAGGACTTGATGATTGAACTGACTAACGAGCATCTTGATATTGAGAAGCCTCCATTTGATCCTCGAAACGCCTTCAGAATTGCAGATTTCGGGTGTTCGGTTGGTCCAAACAGCCTCATTGCTGTAAAAAACATCATTGAAGCCATTGAAAGTAAATACAAATCAAACCAAAAGAACCCCGTCACCCCAGAATTCCAAGTGTTCCTAAACGATCTTGTTGGCAACGATTTTAACACGCTCTTCAAAAACTTACCCGCTACAAGGCAATACTTTGTTGCCGCGGTACCAGGTTCCTTCCACCGCCGCCTCTTTCCAGATGCAGCTCTTCAGTTTGCTCACTGCTCTACATCCCTCCACTGGCTCTCCAAGATTCCAAAGGCCTTGACAGAAAGGAATTCAACCGCGTGGAACAAGGGAAGAACTCACTACTTAGGAGCTCCAAAAGAAGTCAAAGACGCTTATTTGCATCAAAACAAGGAGGATGTGGAGGCTTTCTTAAATGCTAGAGCAAAAGAGCTCGTGGATGGCGGCTTAATGGTGATAATAGCTCTTGGTTATCCTGATGACGTTCTTTCTTCCAGAACTGCCGCTGGACTACTATTGGACATTTTCCAGTCCTGTCTTGAAGACATGGCCAAGATAGTAAGTATTTCCCACTACAACTTTAAAAGGGTCGATAACCAGATTTTAAACCAGAGAACAAAAATATGATCAGCCAATGAGTGAAATACTGAAAACAGATTGTAATTCATTGCACTAAACTAAGAATCTCCATTGCAGGGAAAGACTACTCATGAAAAGGTAGACTCCTTCAACGTGCCTTGGTACTTTCCGTTGCGATCAGAGTTGAAGGCAATGATTGAGGAAAATGGCTTGTTTCACATCGAAAGAATAGCTAGATTGCCTTTTCCTGCAATACCGCCAAATGCTCAAGTTTACACTTCTTTCTTAAGGGCGATTATTGGAGAACTTACTGAAGAACACTTCGGAAACAGTATAATTGAGGAGTTATTCACACTTACCCTAGAGAAAGTGGCAAAGAGTCCCTTATTAACAGATGAGAAGCTCAAACAACAGGCTAATTATTTCGTATGTCTCAAACGAAAAGCCAGGCTGGAAGAAAGGCTCTAGTTAAAAGCCACTACAACAAATAACACAAGGGGAATGAACCTGACATTACATAAGGATACAAAATCGTAGGTTTATTTCTCCGTTTTCATATGTTCGATTCATCTTTGCATAATATAGTAAAGTGGTAGCCTTCAAAAGCTGTAATGTTGAAACAAAATCAAGGGATTGAAATTATGAAATAAGACATTTCATTTTCATTCTATGAGTGGCGTTTTTTGGAGCACATGATTGATATCAAATCACTTTAACCAAGTAGGCTGTTTCTCAACTGTTTGGTTTCTGAACACAAAGATTGTCCAGATTAAAATTCTAGCATGTAACTCTTTGATTCAAACAAATGAGACTCTTGCAGTGAATTCAGTTTCGCATATGATGAAATGTATTTTTCTCTATTAACTCTCAGTTGGAAAGCAAACAGCTAACTACAAAGCTTGACAAAAAGCTTAAACATATTTGCTACATAGGTGCTAATATTAAATATTTTCCTTACCATTCACTCAATGATGCTACTGACAGATGTATGTAAATTATAAGCCAACTATATGAAGAATAGTCATAATTACTAGTGACTTGTATTAAACTATGCCCCATGCAAGTAACACGCCAGTACAATACTCTTACTTAAACAACATAAGATGCGAATCTTTTCTGATTATTAGAACTATATTGATTTTTTAATCTGAAAGTCTATGAAATCCCGAAATTGAATATTGAGTCATATATGAATAATGCTAAACAATAATGCCTATAATAGACACCAGCCATTAGCACACATACTCCCCACATTCATCATACACTATCATAATATCAAGCATAAAGCTATGGATGAAGGGAAATACAAAGAAGCTACTTCCAAACACTACATGATAGGTGGTGATGGCCCCCATAGTTATTCTCAGAACTCCGATTATCAGGTGTTGCTTAATTTCTTAATTAACTTTACCACATAGTGCTCAGTGTCGCATAGTTATGTCAAATGAACATGTTTCACCTTGAATTCGAGTAACTTAACCTCAATGTACAAAATATGTCTTATGTGCTATTTGTATGAGGAACACCTTTTCAATACTGACGACTTTGAATTAGTAGAAACGAGGGAAGAGCACTTGTGTTTATGTCACAAGTGTTAATAATCTACACTACTAACATATGAATAAGTTAGGACATAACATTTGCTGTAATAGCAAGACTGCTTACATTTGTGTTTTGCAGAAACAACTACTCCTGTCTGCAGAGGACTTGATGGTCGAACTGACTAACGAGCATCTTGATATTGAGAAGCCTCCTTTTGATCCTCGAAATGCCTTCAGAATCGCAGATTTTGGGTGTTCCGTTTGCCCAAACAACTTCATTGCTGTAAAAAACATCATTGAAGCCATTGAGAGCAAATACAAATCAAACCAAAAGAACCCTGTCACCCCGGAATTCCATGTGTTCCTAAATGATCTTGTTGGCAATGATTTTAACACTCTCTTCAGAAACTTACCCCCTACAAAGCAATACTACGTTGCCACTGTGCCAGGTTCCTTCCACAGCCGCCTCTTTCCAGACGCAACTCTGCACTTTGCTCACTGCTCTACAGCACTCCACTGACTCTCCAAAATTCCAGAGGAGTTGACAGAAAGGAATTCAACTGCGTGGAACGAGGGAAGAATTCACTGCTTAGGAGCTCCAAAAGAAGTCAAAGACGCTTACTTGGATCAACAGAAGAAGGACATGGAGGCTTTCTTAAACGCGAGAGCGAAGGAGCTCGTGGATGGTGGTTTAATGGCGCTAATAATACTTGGTAATCCTGATGGAGTTCGTCCTTGCGAATCTGACTCTGGAGGACAATTTGACATTTTACAATCCTGCCTCGAAGACATGGTCAAGATAGTAGGTATCTCCAACTAAATCTAAAAAAGGGCCAACAATGACAACCGGTGTTTTAACCCGAGAACAAAAATGATCAAACTATAAGTGGAAAAACTGAAACGGCTCATCAGTTTACCAATCAGTTTTACGAAATTTTGCAATATCCTATCAAATCAGGTCATAATTCATAGCACTGAACTAAGGATCTCCATTGCAGGGAAAGACTACTCAAGAAAAGGTGGACTCCTTCAACTTGCCTTGGTACTTTCCGTTGCAATCAGAGTTGAACGCCATGATTGAGGGAAATGGCTTCTTTAGTATCGAAAGAATAACTAGAATGGCTTCTCCTCCGAGAGAACCGAATCCTCAAGTTGACATTTCAAACTTAAGAGCTCTTATTGGAGAACTTACTGAAGAACACTTTGGAAACGGTATAATCGAGGAGCTGTTCGAACGTGCCCTAGAGAAAGCGGCAAAGGGTCCATTATTCACTGATGAGAAGCTCGCAAACCAGGCTATCTATTTCATGTTTCTCAAACGAAAATTCAAACTGGAAGAAAGTCTCTAGTTAAAAGCCACTACACTACAACGAATAAGGGAAGGAGTTAGAACCTGGTATTACATTAATGATACAAAAATGTTGGTGATTTATCCAACACCCCGGTAGAGTGGTATCCTTCAAAAGTTGTAAGTTGAACACGCTATATAAAATCCAGTGATTCAGACTACATAGCATCATTATTTCATTATACTTCTGTGTACCGATTTCCCCGAGCACATAGCCGAGTACTATATCAAATGAAATTCTTATATTCTAATTAAACACGCTGTTTCTCAAACGTTCGGTTTCTGAACAATGGAAAGAATATTCGAATCAAAATCTCAGTGTGAAGACTCGTCGATTTAAAAAAAAAAATAGAGTCTTAGAGAGAATTCAATTTCCCTACTGTTGAAATGTACTTTGATCTATGAAACCTTTAGATCAAAAGCAAACAGACAACACAATCGAGCCTAGAGTTCAATTTCTCATTTGGTCCTCCAAATTGTATAATCAAATTCAAAAATAAAATGTAATAAAGAGGCTTGTATAACAATATCATGAGGACAGAGGTGAAGAAATAGTCAATGAAACTGAAGCAAAACAACAATTGTACCGTTCCGCAACCAACAACCTTAATATTATAATATATAGTTCATTAATATTTGGTTAGTCTTAATGAATTTTTCCGGCTTTGGAGCATTAGAAGCGCATTCACCAGTAACAAGTAACAAAATAAAATACAAACCAGTGAGAAGTAAGAACGTATAGTCATTTGAATGTATACTGGAAGGTATAAAAGTTATTGGGAACTAAAAATGGACTCCAAAAGCCAACTATATATTATTTTTATAGAATGGAAGGGATCAACGAAGTAAGATCCAAATCATGGGATGCTAAAGTCAGCAACATATGATTGTCAATTTTCAATATTTTCTTTATCATCCACCCCATAATGCCAATTAAAATATAAGCCAACTATATGAAGAATAGTCATGATTCCTAGTGATCTAAATTAAACTAACTCCCAATCTCCCATTCAAGCAACATGCCAGTACAATATTTTGTCCTGACACAGCATAAGATCCGGATCTCTTCTGATTAGAGCTTCCAAGCAGCTTCTATATTAGTTTCTTAATAACAATGTCCCGAGATTGGATTAAAAAATTGAATAAATGTAAAACAAAAAAGCCAAACAATAATGCCTATAATAGGCACCAGCAGCCATAAGCACAGTACTATTATCATTCATCATAATATCAATATGGACAAAGAGAAATACAAAGAAGCTTCTTCCAAACACTACATGATAGGTGGTGATGGCCCAAATAGTTATTCTCAGAACTCTGATTATCAGGTGTTGCTTACTTTCTTACTAATCTTTACCATACCAATACTCAGTATCTATACTGTAATAATATCGAAAGAACGTGTGTCCCGTGAATTCAAGTTACCTAACCACAATCTGAACATTTCGTAAGTGCTATTTGTATGAAGAACACTTTCCTACACTGATAATTTTGAATTATTCGCCACGAGGGAAGAGCACTCGTATGTTATGTCACGAGTGATAACAATATACATTAATATCATATGTTATTAGAACATAACATATGATGTAAAAGCAAGACTGCTTACATTTGTATTTTGCAGAAACAACTGCTACTATCTGCAGAGGAATTGGTGATTGAACTGACTAACGAACATCTTGATATTGAGAAGCCTTCTTTTGATCCTCGAAACCCCTTCAAGATTGCAGATTTCGGGTGTTCGGTTGGCCCAAACAGCTTCATTGCTGTTAAAAACATCATTGAAGCAATAGAAAACAAATACAAATCAAACCAAAAGAACCCTGTCACCCCGGAATTCCAAGTTTTCCTAAACGATCTTGTTGGCAACGATTTTAACACTCTCTTCGAAAACTTACCCCCTACGAGGCAATACTTTGTTGCTGCAGTGCCAGGTTCCTTCCACGGCCGCCTGTTTCCAGATGCAGCTCTTCAGTTTGCTCACTGCTCTACATCTCTCCACTGGCTCTCCGCGATTCCAAAGGCGTTGACAGAAAGGAAATCAACCGCGTGGAACAAGGGAAGAATTCACTACTTAGGAGCTCCAAACGAAGTCAAAGACGCTTACTTTGATCAACACAAAGAGGACATGGAGGCTTTCTTAAATGCCAGAGCAAAAGAGCTCGTGGATGGTGGCTTAATGCTGCTAATAATACTTTCTTCCAGACCTGGCGCAGCAGTACTATTTGACATTATTCAATCTTGTCTTGAAGACATGGCCAAGATAGTAAGTATCTCCAACTAAAACTAGAAAATGGTCGACAACCGGATTTCTAACCGGATAATAAAAACTGAAAATGATTCATCAATTTAGCAGTCAGTTTTCAGAAATTTGCAAGAACAAGAAATCTTCTCAAATCAGGTTGTAATTCCTAGCAATGAACTAAGGATCTCAATTTCAGGGAAAGACTACTCAAGAAAAGGTGGACTCCTTCAACGTGCCTTGGTATTTTCCATTGCAATCAGAATTGAAAGAAATGATTGAGAGAAATGGCTTCTTTAGTATCGAAAGAATAACTAAGTTGGCTTCTCCTGCAAGACAGCCAAATCCTAAAGTTTTTGTTTCTTTCTTAAGAGCTATTATTGAAGAACTTACTGAAGAACACTTTGGAAACGGCATAATTGAGGAGCTGTTCAAACGTACCCTAGAGAATGTGGCAAAGAGGCAATTGTTAACAGATGAGAAGCTCGCACATCAGGCTAATTATTTCGTATTTCTCAAACGAAAAGCCAAACTGGAAAAAAGGCTCTAGTTAAAAGCCGCTATAATGAATGACAAAAGAGCTATGAACCTGGTCTGACATTAATGATACAAAATGTTTGTGATTTATCCCTTTTAATAAGTTTGATTCGTCTTTGCATAAACATCTTAATGCATAAATTTTATCCAATAGCCAGCAGAGTGGTAACCTTCAAAAGATGTATGTTGAAATGCTAAATAAAATCAAGCGATTCAAAATATGAGGTGTCATCATTTCATTTTCAGTCTACAAATCGGATTTTTCGGAGCACATAATCGTGTACACTACCGAATCACATTCCTAAATTCTTATTAAATGCAGTGTTTCTTAAATGTTGGCGTCTGAACACTTCAAAGAATGTACAAATCAAAATTCCAGTATGCAAACTCTTTGATTCAAAACATTTAAGGGTCTTACAGAATATTCTGTTTCTCTTCTGTTGAAATGTATTTTGATCCTCAAAACGCCTTCAGAATTGCAGGTTTCAGGTGTTTGGTTGGCCCAACAACTTTGTTACTGCAAAAAACATCATTGAAGCAATAGAAAACAAATACAAAGCAAACCAAAAGAACCCGGTCAACACGCCAGAATTCCAAGTATTCTTAAATGATCTTGATGGCAATGATTTAACAATCTCTTCAAAAACTTACCCCCTACAAGGCAATACTTCGTCGCCGCAGTGCCAGGTTCTTTCCACAGCCGCCTCTTTCACTCCTGTGAAAGTAGAAGAAGGGAATAACTTGTTATAATTGATAGTAATGAAGCATACATAAATAGGAAAGGAATCAGAGGATTCCCGTGACTCTCTTTATGAGATCACCTACATATTTACTTTATTTTATAATCCTAACAACTCCACTGGCTTTGGAAAATTCCAAAGGAGTTGACTGAAAAGAGCTCAGTGGCGCTAGTAGTACTTGGTTGGCCTGATGGAGTTCTTTCTTCCTAAACTGGCACTGGAGTACTATTTGACATTATTCAATCCTGCCTTGAAGACATAGCCAAAATAGTAAGTATCATCAACCATAACTAAAATGAAGGTCGATAACAGGATTTTTAACCGGAGACAAAAAATGATCAAACTACGAGTGAAAAAACTGAAAACATTTCACCAGTTCAGCAGTCAATTTTCGGAAATTCGCAACAAAATATCAAAGTTCCTCAAATCACGTTGTAATTCATAGCACAGAACTAAGAGTCTCCGTTGCAGGGGAAAGTTACTCAAGAAAAAGTGGACTCCTTCAACTTGCTATGGTATTTACCTTTGCCATCAGAATTAAAGGCAATGATTGAGGAAAATGGCTTCTTTAGTATCGAAAGAATAACTAAGTTGGCTTCTCCTGCAGTAAAGCGAGATCCTCAAGTTTTCGTTTCTACCCTATGAGCTATTAAGGAAGAACTTACTGCAGAACACTTTGGGAGCTGTGCGGGAAAAATATTCGTTTGGTCTCATAAATTGGCACCCTCACGCATTTAGTCCCGTAAGTTGGCACCCCCACGCAATTGGTCCCGTAAGTTGGTAAAAGTACTCAATTTTAGTCCCGTAAGTTGGCACCCCCACGCAATTGGTCCCGTAAGTTGGCACCCCACTCAATTTTAGTCCCGTAAGTTGCACCCCACGCAATTGGTCCCGTAAGTTGGCACCTCACTCAATTTTAGTCCCGTAAGTTGGCACCCCACGCAATTTTAAGTTCATGTATAACGTTTTGAAGTTTAAAATATTGTTTATAATTTCCAATTTTTTTTAATTAATTGATTACATGGCGTCTAGGTGGCATGCCATGTAATTAGGTATTTTTTGTTTTGGTCAAAATCCCTAAGTTTTGAGTCAAACCGATGAACAAATCAGCAAAATCCGGTGACTTTATTGAGCTCAGGTGAAGGTGGGACTAAAATTGAGTATTTTTACCAACTTACAGGACCAATTGCGTGGGGGTGCCAACTTACGGGACTAAAATTGAGTATGTTTACCAACTTATGGGACCAATTGCGTGGGGGTGCCAACTTACGGGACTAAAATTGCGTGGGGTGCCAACTTACGGGACCAATTGCGTGGGGTGCCAACTTACGGGACCAAATACGTGAGGGTGCCAACTTATGGGACCAAACGAATTTTTTTCCCGAGCTGTTCACACGTACCGTAGAGAAAGTGGCAAAGACTATTTTGTTAACGGATGAGAAGCTTGCAGAACAATTTAATTATTTCGTGTTTCTCAAACGAAATGTCAAACTTGAAGAAAAGGCGGTAGTTAAACACCACTACCACGAACAATGGAAAGGGTATGAGCATGGTATTATTACATTAGTGTTGGTGATTTCTCCCTTTTACTAAGTTCATTTTGATAATAACATTCATGAATGAAGCCGGGAAATCTTACAAAACAATGAATGTGGAAGTAACCAGGACTTACAAGAGAAGGTATATATATATATATACAATAAAAATTAAACTACCCTTAAGACAATTAATATACAAATATAATAATATGCTAACAACTCCCCCCCCCCCCCTCAAACTCGAGAAGGTACGGCAATAAGTAACGAGAGTTTGCCACCAAATAAGTTGTGTCACTGAATTGTATGTGCCTTTGTAAAGAAGTCAACCAACTACATCGAAAATGAGATGAATGGTAAAGAGATAACACCATGCTGAAAATGATGTCGAGTCACATGACAATCGATCTCAATATGTTTGGTACGCTCATGAAAAACAAAGTTATGAGCAATCTGAACAGCACTTTTGTTATCACAATACATGGGTGTGGGAGATGACAACAACACTCCCATATATAACAACCGTCGTAACCAAACAAGTTCAGTTGTGGTGGAAGCCATAGCACGATACTTTGCCTCGGTAGAAGAGCGAGAAACAACATCTTGTTTCTTGCTTTTCCAAGAGATGAGAGAATCACCTAGAAAAATACAGTATCCAGTGGTAGATTTTTGATCGGATGGATCACTAGCCCAGTCTGCATCCGTATATGCTCGAAGTTCTAAGGAAGAACTCGAAGGAAACAATAGACTCTGATAAATAGTACCGCGAAGATAACAAAGAATGCGAGTAACAGCAGCCTAATGATCAGAGGTAGGTGCAGCAACAAATTGGCTAACAACATGGACCGCATAAGCAATATCCGGTCGGGTAATAGTCAAGTATACCAAACTACCAACAATAAACCTGTACAAAGTGGGATTCGGAAGAAGTGTGCCGCCAGTAGGAGTATATCGAACATTTACCTCTAAAGGAGTAGCAGCAACACGAGTGTTTGTAAGATGAGCTCGCTCTAAAATATATGAAGTATACTTAGACAGACAAAAGATAACCCTTTGGAGATGAGGTGATTTTAATACCTAAAAAGTAACGAAGAGGACCCAAATCCTTCATATCAAACAAACGAGATAAGGTGTGTGTCAACATCAACATACAGTAAAAGCATTATGCGACCAGCAGAACTGCATTAAACAAATAAGGTTGAATCATTAGAACTAGAAGAGAAGCCAAGAGAACAAACAGCTGTAGAAAACTTCTCAAACCAAGCTCTTGGAGCTTGCTTAAGCCCATATAATGCTTTCTTAATTCTATACACCTGCCCTTTGTCATGAGGAACACCCGGAGGAGGTGTCATGTACACTTCCTCATGTAAATCACCATTCAAGAATGTATTTTTCACATCCATCTGTGAAATATACTATTGTCGTACTGATGCAACTGCAATAAGAACTCTGAAAGATGTCATCTTAGCAATAGGATCAAAGGTCTACTCATAATCCATGTCATATTGTTGATCAAATCCTTTTGCCACTAGACGAGCCTTATATCGCTCAACTGAACCATCAGCTTTGGTTTTAACTTTATAGACCCATCGAGAACCAATTGACTTTTTCCCCACTGGAAGAGGAACCAAGTCCCAAGTGTGATTTTTGTTCAAAGCTTATAGTTCCTCAGCCATAGCCTCTTGCCAAACAATATCTTATGCCGCCTCAGAATAAGAGGTAGGCTCACAAAGAGGCCAAACAGATGCCAAAAAGGAAACAAAAGGCTGAGAATAATAAGAGTAAATGAAATCTGGCGGTTGAGTAGACTTACGAGTACGCCTAGGATACCGCTTCTGAGCTGGATTCGAAATCGTAAGAGAAGGAACATGAGGGGGTAACTCTTCAGCAGCACCCAAGTCATTTCCATCACCAACACCAATATTGTCATCCCGAACAACATCACCAATACCAATATTCTCACCAGTTGGATCATTAGTTCCAATATCAGAACTATCAAGAGTAAATGGGTCAATGTGAATAATATCAGAACGTGTCACATTATGGGAGCTTCTCGGAATGAAAATATATAGAATATGCTCAATAAAGTGAACATAAGGAGAATCATAACATTTTCTAGCAACTGGATCATAACACCGATAACCCTTCTGACCATTTCCATATCCCAAAAAGACACATATTGTAACACGTGAAGACAACTTAGTTCGCTCAACATGTGGACGAAGAACAAAACATGTGGACCCAAAAACCCGCAAATGAGAATAATCAGGAGTTTAACCAAATAACTTAGCATATGGAGAGATACCTACATTTTTAGGAGTTGAAACTCTATTTATGATATAAACGGCAGTGAGAACTGCTTCTTCCCAATACTCACTAGGTACACTAGCAGACAAAAGCATAGAACGTGTCGTTTCAACAATATGCCTATGTTTTCTTTCAGCCACACCATTTTGCTGAGGTTTGTCTGTACAAGAGGATTGGTGCACAATCCCATTACTAAGAAGAGTGTCAGAGAGTTGAGATTAGGAGATATGTGATGAGATGCTCTAGAATCCAACACCCATAAGGACGAGTTTCTACCTGATGTGGATGGAGCAGACATAGCATATGGTGGAGACTGGTTTTGGTTTGCCTGAAGAAGGTTCTGGAATAGATTAACCAAAGATGCGTTGTCTACCAAAGATGACTCGACAGATTCTGGATCCAATGTAGGCATTACAACAACTGTATTAGGCTGCCCTCCAAAACGAAGATTCTGTGAATATGAAGGTTGGTCACTTGGCCTCTTTCCATATTCCTGTTGTGGTTTGCCTTTCTGGTGCAATAAAGGACATTGATTCTTCCAATGACCATTTTCATGACAATAGTGACACTTATCCTTATCATAACTCTTTTGTTTAGATCTGATATGACTAGGTTGAGTAACCAAAATATAACCAACAGGAGTGGACTTCTCAATTTGAGTCTTGAGGCGGGTTTCTTCAGCCAACAATTCATGTACAACTGAATCAACTGAAGGCAAAGGAGTACGGTGCAGAATTGATCCACGGATGCCTTCATACTCAGAGCGGAGATTGTACAACAGTTGAACCAAACGTTGTTGTTCCCGCCTTTCAATATACGGACCAAATGCTTTCAGTTCAGCGCATTCTGTCATAGCCAACTGATCCCAAAAGTTTGTCATCTCAGAATAAAACTCTTGAACACTTCGATCGCCCTGTATAAGAGCACGAATTTCTCCTTCAAGTTGATATTGAACATCAAAGTTGTACCTCACATACAATCTCTCTAAATGGTCTCAAACTTCTTTCGCAGTATCAAACTTAGCTAACTTAACACCAATCTTATGCTCAACAGAATTGTTAATCCAAGTAATAATTTGAATTATTGGTATCCCACACATCCAATAACTCAACAAAATTAGCATCATATGACTTAGGAGCAACTAAAACACCAAAAATATAATTCTACATCTTCTTCCCTTTTTAGAAAGTTTTTCATAACATAACTCCAATACCCATAGTTTTTCCCATCAAAACGAACACTAATCAACTGCAACGAATCATCCCCTCTCGACATGATAACAGAAATCGAGAATTACAACAATACACAAAGCAAGACTAACCCATAAACAGAATCGGGGCAACAAATCGAACAAAAATTGCACCAAATCAAAATCGAAATTAACACACCAACAAGTTCAGAGTGTGCAGCGGATTACCAGAAACCAGTAGCAATATAAAGATGAAAAACCCAAAGAGAAAGCCACGGTGTGGTGTTGTGTTTGCCTACCGGCGTGGTGTCGTGTTTGCCTACCGGTTGGGTCAGAGATTTGGCTCTGATGCCATGATAACATTCATGAAGGAAGTCATGATCTTACAAGTTACAAGACAAAGAGAAATCTTACAAAACAATGAATGTGGAAGTAACTAGGGTTTACAAGAGAAGGCATATATATATATATATATATATATATATATATATATATATATATGTATATATATATATACAAGACAACTAAAAGACTAAACTACCCTTAAGACAATTAATATACAAATATAATAATATGCTAACACATTTCATCTTTGCATAAACACCTTAATGCATGATTTATCCAACATCCAGTAGAGCGGTCGACTGTTAACCTTCAAAAGCTGTAAACTGAATCCACTGATTCAAAATACATAGCATTATCATTTCATTTCATTCGACAAACCGGAGTTTAGGACATAACAGATTACACTATATTAAATCACATTAATTAAATACATTATCTCTCAAATGTTTGGTTTTTGAACACACCGACAAATGTCGAAACCAGAATTATGTGATGCACCTCTTCGATTCAAAAGAATTACAGAAGATTATATTTCTCTTCAGATTTTTTTTTTTTTTAGAATAAATCATAATGGATTAAAAGTTGGCCAAAAGAGCCAAGCCAAGAGTTACTACATGAAAAATTCGCATGCAAACACACCAACGGAGAGATGCCCAAAATAGCAAAAACAAAACAAAAAACAAACGACAATAATCAATCAAGGCAACATCAATCGGCAAAACCCAAGTAGTATCATCAATTGCAGAGCGTGCAAGGGAATAAGCAGCTCCGTTGCCTTCTCGCCTGATCCATCGGAAGAAAAATGCTGGATTCTCGCGCATAAAACCTTTAATGCCCGTGATCAAGGAGGCCCCCTCGTTCCCCAACTCGACTCTGCCCTTAATGGAATTTATAGCTTCCAAATTGTCCCCCTCAAAAAATCACTTACCGCCACCCTTTATCAACTGCAAACTGAACCGCGCAAAACGTCGCCAAAATTTCAGAGTTTAGTGGCCCCAAATTACCAGAAAATCTCCTTTGAATACGCGCTAAACAAGTACCCTCAAATTTGTGGAAATTAATACCGATTCTTGACTTGTTGTCATCATCAAACACAGCCCCATCGAAAGTACACTTCAGCCACGGCTTTGACGGCGGTTCCCACTCAGCTCGATCGACAAATTGATCACTTGCAAATTGAAACTTAACTGAATTCTACATAAGCCTATGATTCGTGTAAAAATCAGCAATTTCCAGCGGTTGTGAATTCTTTTCTCCAGCCAAAACTTTGTTACGGTTTGTCCAAATCCCCAAACACAAAGCCATTGCCTTCGCCATCACGAGGGAAGGAAAGCCTCGGCAAGAGTGAGAGTGCCCAAGTCTGCTGCGCCGCGTGACAAAGGAAAAGGGCGTGACGCACGTCCTCAAACTCCCCACCACAAATACCACAATCTGTCTCCAAACCCATATGGCGATGCGCTAAGAGGCAGCACGTCGGAAGAATATTTGAGCAAGCTCGCCAGAGGAAATGTTTAATTTTATTTGGACAAGGGAAGTTCCATATTTTCCTCCAATCCCACTATGTACTACTCGATGTCGTCGCTACACCGGATATCAGCCCTTGCTCATAATCAAGTGATATTCCCTCTTAACAAAGAAAATCCCGGATTTAGAATAATGCCATATTTGTTCGTCCCGCCTATAAAGATCTGAATGGTATAGAGAGAATTAATGCCGCATCAACCTCCCAAAATAGCTGACGAACCCAAACCTGATCCCACCATCCCGTATCCTCGTCAATAAAATCTCGAACCCGTACATCCGCACTACCTCCAACCCGTGACATGATGGCCTTTAAAAAACAGGCTTTGACAGCCACGCATCATACCAGGGATCAATTGAATTTCCATCTCCGACCTGCCAACGAATACCCCTGCCCAAAATATGAATCGGCTCCATAATGCTGCGCCAAGAGAAAGAATGTTCACTACCCTTTTTTGCCTAAAAAATAGAGCAAAAAGGAAAATCCTTGGCCTTAAAAATTTGCCCCACTAAGCTATTCAAATATTTTTAAATTATTCATGTCTTCTTAGCAAGTAACGTCATGTTAAAAGCACAGAGGTTTCTAAAACCCATGCCACCCTTTCGTTTGCTACAACACATTTTATTCCAAGCTATCCAGTGAGTTTTTCTTTGCGCGCCATTACTCCACCAATAATGCATGCCCATCCCCTTTAGCTCATTAACCAATGTATCTAGAAGCCGAAAGCAGCTCATCACAAAACAAGGCATGGCCCGAACAACAAATCTAATTAACATTGAAACCTATTCTTGAATCCTATTCCACGCTCTATCCTGTAAGATAAAGAAAAATTTCATTCTTAGATCGCCCCACCACAACTGGCTCCCTAAATAAAAATCACGTTTTTCTGCCACTCGAACCCCAAGAATATGTTCGATTTCCCTGCTATAATCTCCTGTCCAGATGCCCTCGCAAATTTATCAAGGGTAGATGAAATCTCCCTTGCACAACCCATGACGTAGTATCATCAATTGCAGAACGTGCGAGGGAATGAGAAGCTACATTGCCTTCTCGCCTGATGCATCGGAAGAAAATTGCTAGACTCTCGCGCCTAAAGCCTTTAATGTCCAAGATCAAGGAGCCCCCTCGTTCCCCATCTCAACTATGCACATAATGAGATTTATAACTTCCACGTTGTCCCCACCCCCCCCCCCCCCCCCAAAAAAAATCACTTGCTGCCACCCTTTCTCAACTGTAAATCGAACCGCGCAAAACGCTGCCAAATTTCAGAGTTTAGCGGCCCCAAATTACCAAAAAATATCCTTTGAATACGCGTTAAACAAGTTCCCTGAAAGTCATAAAAAATAATACTGATTCCCGACTTGCCATCATCATCAAACACGGCCCCCATCGAAACTACACTTCTGCCAAGGCTTTGGCGTCGGTTCCCACTCAGCTCGATCGGCACATTGATCACTTCCATATAGAAACTTAATTGAATTCCACATAAGCCTCTGATTCGAGCAAAAATCAGCAATTTCCAGCGGTTGTGAGTTTTTTCCTCCATCCAAAACTTTGTTAGACTTCCACGCGGCACAAGATGATTGGGCCGATAAAAAAATAAAAAATAACTTCAGTTGAACAAGTAAAAAAATGTAAAGAACAATGATAAAATTTAAAAAATAGTGAACCGCTATCAACATTCACATATATTATATGATAGATTCTGTTAAGCCCCCTAACGTATATTGGGTTTCTCACTTTACCTCCTAACGTTACAAAATTAGCGTTGTGCCCCCTAACGTATGTTGTATACCCTCCTGGACTAAATCTTACAAACAAAAACATGGACAAGTGTCCACAATGAACGGTTGATCAACTGTCCAGGAGAGTATTATCAATACCTTGAGGTGCACATTGTTAATTTTAAAACGTTAGAGAGTAAGGTGAGAAACACAATATACGTACGAGGGTTAACGGGATTTAGCCTATATTAAATATAGTATACTAGTAATAGGCTTGTGCTGATCCAAAATTGTTTCATTGATCTTCTAACTAATAGTAGTCAATTGCTAAAAAAATCACATTAAAAATTAACGCCAATCATGCATGTATCATTTCAGACATAAACCACCAACCAAGGTTTTGAAACCTGGCCTGGACCGGCCGGTTCGATCGGTCGGACCAAGACCCGATGGCCTGAACGGAACGGTTCAAGCCACAAAATGGGATGTTGAGGCAGCCGAGCGAACCAGCGATTTCAGTCGGTTTGCCCGGCTCTGCTAGCGAACTGGTGTGGTTTTTTTTTATGGATCCTGATAAATCGACGGCTAAGAGAAAGAAGAAGATGAAAAAGATGTAGGCTTCTCATATGGATCCAGGCCAGTCCAAAGATGAAACAAGAAAAACAAGAAAAAAAAAACGAAAAAGAAGGAAGAAGAAGAAGAAGAAGAAGAATAGTGGTTGCTATGATGGAGAGAAACAAAGAAAATTGATGAGTGATGACCTATATTATCTTATATTTGTGGGCTTTGTTTCTTTAATAGGTTGTCACCTTTTCTTTTCCTTTTTTTTTGGTCCATTGTATATTTATTATTCCTAAAAAAAAGATGATAGACATAGACATAGCGTTTAAGTCAAATTCATAAGAAGATACTTTACTTTTATTTATCAATAATGGGACTTATAATATAACATACATATATATTTATAACGTTTTATAATTATGACACACCAATATATCCAATTTATTTTAACATGTTACTTAAGTTTTGAACTTGTGATAGTTATTAAGTTGATGGAAAGTAATTATATTACTTAGTAGCGATCACATATATTTTATAAAGACCAAAAGTTGAAAAATGTGAAATATATTTATTCTAAATATATAATTGAATATAAATAACATTTACTAATTCACCCAATAGTGATTAGTAGTGATAATATATTGGCATGATATATTGTTTTAGAGATTTTATAGTTGAGAAATTGAGTATTTTGTTATGACATTTTTATACATTGAAGTTTGAAACTTTGAATTAGATATTTTATTGAACGTTAACTAAAGTCAACAAATCGATCCAACCAATGGTCCAACCGATTCGACCTATTGACCCACTATCCTGTAGTCTCACCGGGTCAATCACCGAGCCGGGTTCAAAACACTGCCACCAACAGAGTAAAAATCAATTACATTTTTAACAAATAAAATAGCAAACTAACAACCTTAATAGTATCAAAAAACTAGAACTTATGACATAATATTGAAATCTTATAAATATCTAAGGACTTTACATGTAACCAAAAAATCTCAGAAAAACATAATATTGATGTCAAGTCACTGTACGTACTAAAATTACTTGCATCTTAAGTAATTACTAATTAACAAAATTGATAAACAAATGTTCTTCTTAGTTGATAAAGGGAAGAAAATGTATGACCATTTATTTCTTTTCATTTATTAGTTTTAGTTTTTCATAGGAGAGTAATTTGCGTATGTGTCTTGTAGGGAATGATGGGTTTGACCATTGCACTATGTTTATTGCAATTTAAATTATCATGTAGTAATATTGTGTGCTCCCTCCTCTCAAAATAAACGTGCTAGGTAACTAGAGTTTTTAGTATTGTTTTCAAAATTAATGGAATCTTCGTAAAATTTGAAACCTTTCTTAGGGGTCTCAGGTAAATTTATGAAGTTTTCTAGGTTTCTTATGTAATCTTTGTAGGTTATAGATTCTTCGTGCAGTGTATAAACTATTTTCAGAGTCTTCCAAAAACTTATAAAATTTTATGGGGCTCCTTTGCAATATGCGGGTCGTAGCTAAAATGAAATTAACAAATTTTTTAAAGCAAGATGGGGAGGATGAAGATGATGAGGTCTTTGTGTACTTTTTATAATATCTAAAACGTATGGGGTCATTGTGTACTTTTTAAACCTTCTTGGATTTTTAAGAAACTACACATTTGTTAGGGCTTTCAATAACTCTGAAGATTCTTGTGCAATCTATAAATTAAACTAATAATTATAGGTTTTAAAAGTAATTAGATTTTTGTGCAATTGCTAAAGTTTTTTGGTACGGGTATTCATGAAGTTTTGTGAGATTCCTTTTCAATTTTGAACAAATAAAATGACTAAGTCAAATATAGTGGCAGAGAGAGAGCAAAACTGACGAAAGAAATAAGGTAAAATAAGTAAATAATCAAAATTACAAGGGCAATTAAGGAAAGAAAAAAGATGAAAATTGTAAAAAAGATATAAGATATATATCCAGCATTGACTGATATTGCTGGCAAAAAAATGTTGGGGAAACAGCTTTTTCTTGAAGTGACGGGTCTTAGGGCCCAAAAAAAATGGAGCACCGAGAAATTCATTAGTATTAATAATAGTGATAGTGATACTGAAGTGAAGTGATATATGGACAAGTCCCATGCAAGATATTTTCTTTTCTGTACTACACAACATAACATCCGGGTCTTCTCAGATTCGAGCGTCCAGCAGCCTCTACATTATTTTCTTTTTGATAAATTATAGGGCCATAAGCATAGATACAATTCACATTCGTCATACACCATCATAAAATCAGGCATAAAGCTATGGACGAAGAGAAATACAAAGAAGCTTCTTCCAAACACTACATGATAGGTGGTGATGGCCCCCATAGTTATTCTCAGAACTCCGATTATCAGGTGTTGCTTAATTTCTTAATTAACTTTACCTCATGCATGTTTAATTATATCAAGAAACAAGAAAAATGCTTCATCTTTAATTCTAGTAGCTTAACCTCAATGTATAAAGTATGTCTTATGTGGTATTGGTATTATGAAAGAACACTTTTTCCACACTAACGACTTTGAATTGGTAGCCACAAGGGAAGAGCACTTGTGTGTTATGTGACAAGTGATAATAATGTACATTACTGTCATATGATGTTAGAACATTACATATCATGCAATAGCAAGTGCTTACATTTGTATTCTACAGAAACAACTGCTATTGTCTGTTGAGGACTTGATGATCGAACTGATTAATGAGCATCTTGATATCGAGAATCCTTCTTTTGATCCTCAAAACACCATCAGAATCGCAGATTTCGGGTGTTCGGTTGGCCCAAACAGCTTCATTGCAGTAAAAAACATCCTTGAAGCAATAGAAAAGAAATACAACTCAAACCAAAAGCTAGAATTCCAAGTGTTCTTAAATGATCTTGTTGGCAATGATTTTAACTCTCTATTCAAAAACTTACCTCCTACAAGGGAATACTTTGTTGCCGCAGTGCCAGGTTCCTTCCACGGTTGCCTCTTTCCAGATGCGGCTCTACACTTTGCTCACTGTTCTACATCACTCCACTGGCTCTCCAGAATTCCAAAGGAGTTAACAGAAAAGAATTCAACCACGTGGAACAAGGGAAGAGTTAACTACATAGGAGCTCCAAAAGAAGTCAAAGCCGCTTACTTGGATCAACACAAGAAGGATATGGAGGCTTTCTTAAACGCTCGAGCAAAAGAGCTCGTGGATGGGGGCTTAATGGTGCTAATAATACTTGGTAATCCCGATGGAGTTCTTTCAACCGAAACTGACGCTGGAGGACAACTTCTTCAATTCTGCCTTGAAGACATGGCCAAGATAGTAAGTATCTCCAAGTAAAACTAAAACAGGGTTGATAACAACCCAACTTTTGACCGGAGAACGAAAAATGATCTAAGTATCTAACTATGAGTGAAAAACCTGAAAATTCAGTTTTCAGGATTTTGCACGAATAACATAGCACTGAACTAAGGATCTCAATTGCAGGGAAAGATTACTCAAGAAAAGGTGGACTCCTTCAACTTGCCTTGGTACTTTCCAATGCGATCGGAATTGAAAGAAATGATTGAGGAAAATGGCTTATTTAGTATTGAAAGAATAAGTAGACTGGCTGCTCCTGTGAGAGAGCCAAATCCTCAAGCTGACATTTCACACTTAAGAGCTCTTATTGGAGAACTTACTGAACAGCACTTTGGAAACGGTATAATCGAGGAGCTATTCGAACGTGCCCTAGAGAAAGCGACAAAGAGTCCATCATTCACTGATGAGAAGCTCGCGCACCAGGCTATCTATTTCGTATTTCTCAAACGAAAAGCTAGACTGAAAGAAAGGCTCTAGTTAAAAGCCATTACAACAAATGTTGAAAATAATGTACCTGATGTTACTTCAATCATAATATAAATCCTGGTTTGGTTCATGTTTCCATAATAAACACCTCAATGCATGAATTATCCAACACCCCCTCACTAGATACAATACAAGAATGTGATTCAGAATATAATATCATCATTTCATTTTTCATTCTTCGAATCAATTTGTCAGAGCACATAGCTGAGTACATGCGCTATATCAAACCAATAATACGTTGTTTGGTTTCTGAACACTTGAAAGAATGTCCAAATCAAAATTCTAGTATGCAATTAACTATTCCATTAAAAAATAAAAGAAGTAGAGTCATACAGTAAATTTGGTTTCTCTTCTAATGAAATGTATGTTGCTCTATGAAACCTCCAGTCCGAAAGCAATAATCGATGAACCTGAAGCCCGTGTTCCCGTAAAGCAAATTGTGGTCCGAGTTGTTACCATGCATGGGTAAAAATGAGGAATAGTACCATGGTGTTAAATAAATAATAAATGGTTACATTCATTTCTTGATGAACCACTCAATTGATGTTCACATGTATATGTACTATGTAGTAATTAATGTTGGGACCGAAAACGAAACCCAAGAGCGTTCATGTCAAATCATGGAGAATTAAACACATAAGCCAAATAACTAGATTGCGGAAGCGTACCTTACACCGTATGATTAATTGCTTGTGAAACGTCGTGTGGTTGGTCTTCCAAATCAGCACGAACCTCTTGAGAGTTCCTTTAGTTCTCTCTTGATCTAACTATCGATGGGATGTAGTATAGAAAGCGGATTGTGTGATTTGAGGACTATGACCACCTTTAAATATTAGGTCACCAAAACTCTGGTGCCCTAATTCCGTAACTTGGGCTTCGGCCCATCATCGTAAGCACAAGTTACAACAGTCTCTACCCATTAAAGGCTCACACCCTATTAGATACATTAAACCCATAATTTAATCGAACTTTAGATCACTTTTATTAGGCTTATTATTAATGACATTTCGTATCACATAATTATTAACATATAAGCCCAACGTTGGATTAACGATCCAACATTATTGGATAAATGATCCAACAATCTCCCACTTGGGCTATATGTGAACTTCATAATTATGCTTAACCGAATTGAGCTCCTTTACTGTCATTACCGAATGTATCTACAACCAATCCCGTCCCTCAATCATACCAACATAGGATCGAAGGGGTCTTCGTCGCATTTATCGTGACTCGACCCATCAACGGTCAAGTATGTCAATATAACTGAATGACATAGATCATGATGTTGATGCGTAGCATGAAAACTTCATGTAACGTGACCATAACATGCATGTTTCCAACTAGTCCTCCCTTAAACCTTAGTGAGATCGAACCTCAAACTGAAATCAGAGTATAACTTTACTTGAAACTTTTTTTCTGCAGAAACAACCTTAAAATCCTTAAACTGGATTAACCGAAAGCGTCTATATTGTAAGATATCTACAAACTCCCACAGAAGCTGAATTTCCTTAACTGGTATGTCATCCATACGAGCGAACCGCTCATAAAACCTTTTGGGTGACACTTCTTTAATTAGTAGATCCACGATATGGAGTTTATTTTGATACGCTTTATAGACGACTGTTTACTCTGAACTCTTTATTCAACAACTAGGAATATGATGTCTTGTTTAATATGACATTGCCAAGATCCTATTGTTATAATGTACTGTTTATTATTGTCACCAGATAACTTTAGTGGTACGTTTCAACGTTATCCACTTCACGCAGCCCCGTGGCAAAAGTATACAGTCATACTTTTATAATTGGACGCCTTATAACACACCACGGACACCGTTGTCATGAAAGTATTTACCATACGAGACGGTTAAGTACTCTTTCTAAAATAACTCTCATAACAAGCAGATAAACATGGCTTGATGTAAAATCATACTTTTAGGCATCCACCGAAATCGGAGTCAGTATACTTTACGATCTCAAACTGACCTGACCTCCGACATGTAAGCATGTATCCTTTAAAACACTTTAAGTAATATAAGACTCATTTTGGCTGCTTACTAATGGTCTTTTCTAAGTTACTCAAATATCTGACCAACATTTATTATAATTCGAGCATACTTAAGAATCTCCATTGCTAAGGCATATGGAAATTTCTTTATTACCTTTTGCTCAAGAACAACTTTTGGGGCATTAATTAAATTGTACTAGTCTCTTATAAGAAAGAGTATCAAAAGCAATGCAATTACATTATAGTTTTACTCCCACGGACCTTATGATATTTACTAAATTTATCTCAAAATTGATAATTTGAAATACCATTAAAAACATTACAGAAATACTCAGATGGATTTCATAAACTTGCAAACCATAATCTTTCTATCTTTAGATATAAAGCATTTGGTTTCCCTATATAGAACGTCTCATCAATGTTGCCATCGAGAAATACTATTTATATCCATCAGTAATAATTTCTAGAGATGAGTTTTCTAAAATTTGCAAGCCATTATCCATGCATCTTTTGACACAAGATTTTCTGGATGCAGTATATATATTCTCACAATGTTGCCATTAAGAGACAATAATCATATCCATCTCATAAAATTCATAGTATATCTTTAATGTTATAAGTTCTTGAGATGCTGAAGTTTGTTCTTTTGAAACTACTCTCTAAACGAGAGTTTTCTTGACTTTGTCTTAACTTGCTATGTATTGAATAGAATGGAAAAGAAGTCAAGACCTATTTAATACACCCATAAGAATACAAACATATTCCAACTGAAAGACAATGTCTTTAACTTTATCTCCCCCTCGCAAACTCAGCATCCTAAAAGAACCAAACATTTCTTTCAATCTTAAAAGTTAACTTGAATGTGGGATTTAAAACTTTTAATTTAGACCTCTTTAGAATACTTAAAGTGACTTACCGTTATTAAATTCAGATTATGATCTTAAAGTCACTAAGACTTTACTTTTAATTGAATATTCTCAAAATATGTAAGTACTTTAGTTAATATTCTATATAATGCAAGCTGCAATCTCAAGAGTTTCAATTTAGAGAAATTTTTATTGTCATATTTCATCTTTAAGTGACACCATTAGAGTGGAATTAACCCTTTATGATGTACCTAAAGATGATATTATATTTCTCTATATGAATTTAACAAACTATATTGGGTGAACTTGAAACATTAAGTACACCAAATAAATTAATATTTTGGATGAACATAATGTTTTGATCCTTAAGTTGAGTAAACTCTCCACTTTAACAACACACCCAAAGTTTGAGAATTAAAGTAACATGAGTTCTTATTCTCCTTTAAGAGGGAGGTATGACTTGATCTCATATACCATAACTTGACTGAGTTTTCACAGATCAATATAACTTTTGTACCTTAAGTACTATAGTAAAAGATTTATGAGGTAATTATATTATTTAAAAAATAATTTTCACAACTGTAGAAAAAACTCGAGAACTTTAAAGCCAAAACTTTTACAAAAACTGAATTTTCTTTAGTAACTTGATAGATCAAGAAATGTCTTAATTTATTCAAAAAATAATGTTTTCTCCCAAAAGACGAAATGGAAAGACTTTACCAAAATAAATCTTGAAAAATAGTTCTTTCATAGTAAACTAAATTTCTTTTATTGCCTCAACTTGAACTTATTATCATCACGCAAATAGATGCATCTTTCAGCATCATTTGACTTTAGACATTTTAGAAAACATTTCATAGACATAGTGATGTAAGATACTGCGACTTAATCTATCCATCACATGGGTCTATGTAACCAAAATTAATTTAATCTGTGAAATTATCAAATTAAGAAGTACACCATTTGACACGACTAACATGACAATTAGTGCACTGTTTCTCCTTAAGATTAAAACTCAAATGAGAAACAACTTTTTTTTCAATTTAATTGGTGGCTTTTGTTGTTTCTTCTGAGTTGATATATTTGCAGCTTTTGTAAGATTGTACTTTGCTTTGTTCTTCGGTATTAAGGTAATACGAGATATTTCGAGATGTACTCCCTAATATTATCCTTTCCTCATACATATTTAAAAATTAAATTGTCAAGAATGTATATATTTTAGACTTATCATTCTGGACCACTTTATTTTTATATCCTTAAGGAACTTAACTTCAATATATATATTTATATATATATATATATATATTTGAAATAATGCCACTAAAAGTTACTAAGATTATCTTGTTCATGACCATCCTACACGTGCGTTTAATATTTTCTACCACAGTTTTATATTACCCTTGTTGCAAAGGTAAATTTTATCCTTAAGATGTGGTAGAGAAGTAATCTGTAACGCAAGATGAAGATTCGTGATAAAAATTGAAGTGCTTTAATAACGAAATATAATTTATGTTGGTAGTTTTTGTTGGTAGTTATAAGTAGCATGTGCTACAACAACATAAATCTTATACATGCTCACATTAACCTTGAAGCAAAATCAAATTCAAATATTGGTAATTCCCATCTCAAGATACCGGAACTCCATTAACATTTTATCTTTGATCAAATGTTAACTTGTAAGTGGTATCTTGAAGCAGTAACCAAACTTTGATAATAAATGTCGAACATAACTCTACCTTTGGCCGATGTTATGTTCACATGTAAAACCGCGTAATTATCACAAGTTTAATTCTGCAAGTATGCATGCAATTCTGATAAACATCGATCTTCCTTTTGGCCGATGGACATTCACATAAGTTACACGCACATTACCATTTATATTTTCAAATAAATTAATTTTCACAAGAGCGCTCACTTTTGCGAGATGTTGCTTCAATTAACATATCTAAAAATATATATAACTTTTTCAATATTATAATTCAAGATTGCACTGAAAAAATTGGGCTTCTATAAAAGGTTATCCTTTTTAATCGCAAGTCAAACTAGACTTGACCCATGCCCAAATTTTTAATCCTTTCGCTTTAATTTTATTAAAGCATAAAATCTTAATATTCTTTAACTTTAGTTATAGTTGGGCATATAATTTTATTAAACTTTAAGGCCAATTTGGAATTGAAATTTTTTAGGGCTATTTTGTAGTAATAAGAAACTTATCTACAATATATTAGGGCTTCTTTGCAATTTACAAGATGTAAAGACTGGAATTGCAATATAACTAGACGTGATTCCAATTCGGGAAAAGATATGGGCAGAAATTGCAATTGTCAGGGGACGTTTTGCAATTAACAAAAGAGGGGTGCAATTTTACGAAAGATATGGACTAGAGTTGCAATTGGCAGGAGCCAAATTGCACTTTATAAGACTTAATTGCAATATTGTAAGAATTGTATTAAAATGAAGGGTTGTTTTGCAATATTAGGCGTCTTCTTCTCCAAATTCGCAGCAACTTCTTCCTTTCAATAATTTACAGCAGCCACCATCTTCCTTCCTCCGGTGTGGACCTTCGCCGGCAAACGACATCTCTTTCGTCAGAGTTCTTTCAAGCAGGCGCTGCAAATCTCCATCAGTCGCGGTCACTCGACCGCAGCTTCCTCACCGGCGAGACCTGATGTTACGGGCCTAAATATTAGATTATGCTTCTTATAATTATTAGTTAATATTAGATTATATATTAAATATTTATTATGTATTAGTTAATTAGTAGTGGATGAGACTATGTAGGGATTGTGTGTTAGTGGGAAGTTATCCATATTTGTATTTATATATTCTTCTACGGAAGTATTGTAAAGAACAAGAAAGAAATTAAATAGTTTTTTAATTAAATTCTAGCTTCTCATCTCCATTCTTAGGAGTTATTGTTCTCACTCGAAGAAGAACAAACTCGTTAGGATTCTATATCCTAACAATGGTGCTTTCATCGTTGACCTCGCAAAAGCCTCCAAAATTTATTCAAACACAATCCTTATTGGCGGTTCCATCAATGGAACAAATCCTCCAACATATTCAAAACGAGACGGAAGAAATTCGCGCCACACATCGCCAATGTTTTGAAGAATTTCAGAGTTTTCTCACCGATATGAATCTCCAATCAATTGCTTGCAATGCAACGACCACGACTTTCAATCGGTTGGCAGTGACCTCAGTTCCTCCCCCACCACCACCACTTCCACCTATATCACCCTACATGCCTCTTACTGGTTTTATTGACAAAATCGAGTCGATCGCCACCCAAATCTTAACTCCAATCTACCACGCCTTACATAAACCCTCACAATTTTCAAAAGTTAGGAAACTTAACGTTGCACAACATGTCTCCCTTCCCCTGCCAAGCCTCGATCCGTTGATTAAGAGTTTTATTTTACCGGTGAAGTTTGTTATATTTCCCAAGGACAGGGGAAAGAATGCAAATACAACGAAACACCCATCGTTGCTTGAGTTTTCAAAAGTTTGTTATTCGAAACGAAAAAGAAAAAAAAATATGGAGCAACTTTCTTTGCAATCGGTGGGCTCACTCTTTCTCATTGTTTCTTTCAATCAACATTGGAGAATCTCCATGTGGTCTTCGTGAGTGAACAGATCCGAAGGGCAAAATGTCATAGATCCCAAGTCATGTGATAAGAGTATTTGACTATTTTCTTATTGGTGGAAGCATATCTCAATTCTGCCATGGGTTTGCAATTGCAAAAGCAAACTTTTGTTCTCAATTTGCCAACTAGACCTTCTCTTTTAGAAGCTTTTTGCCAAAGACCTATTCTTCTTTGTAAGGCCTTGAGGACAAGGCCACTTTCAAGCGGAAGGGAATGTTACGGGCCTAAATATTAGATTATGCTTCTTATAATTATTAGTTAATATTAGATTATATATTAAATATTTATTATGTATTAGTTAATTAGTAGTGGATGAGACTATGTAGGGATTGTGTGTTAGTGGGAAGTTATCCATATTTGTATTTATATATTCTTCTACGGAAGTATTGTAAAGAACAAGAAAGAAATTAAATAGTTTTTTAATTAAATTCTAGATTCTCATCTCCATTCTTAGGAGTTATTGTTCTCACTCGAAGAAGAACAAACTCGTTAGGATTCTATATCCTAACACCTGACGGTCCCCATTAACAGGTGTCGTGGGTTTTAAGGAGTCGCAGCTGATTTTACTCTTCGCCGGCGGAAGACGTCCGCCGGCGTCGTCTTTATTACTATTTTTTTATCTGTAGCAGCAGCGGCAAAGCGCGGTTCGCCGCTGCTGTCCCTATCCGCCGTGGTCGGGCGGCCATGGGAAAATATATATTGAATTTTCTTTGCACCGGCGGAAGACGTCCGCCGACGAATCTTCTGATTTCCTTTATTTTGGTAGCGTTTCCTTATTTTATTTTTCTTATTATTGTTATTACCTTATTCATCCGTAAAGAAATATAGAAGGAATACCCAAAAACAAAAAATATATATATAACAAACTACCATAATTCCGGAAATCTTAATCTCAACATGAAAGCAATCACATAAGCTGAAAATATGCAGACCACATAAACTATATTCCGGAAAAGATTAACCACAAAAAACTTGCATGAACGCTTAAACTTTAATCCAACCATTTAAGATTTACAAATATGAACTCATGATAGAATCATATAAATAAAAATCAATAAAATACAGTACTCCTTATTCCTGATTTCAATTTACCGACACAGAAGAGTCAAACCAAAGTTTCAAAAGGTTCATATACTAATTAAACTTTATAAAATCCATAAGATCATAACCGAACCTCCGAATACAATATTAATCGGAAATTACAACCACATTATCATATTCTCAAATTTAGTTTTAGATAAAGCCGTATGAATAATTTGAGAACACGATAACAATTAATCATGGAATAAATTATCACTTTATTCACAATGATTTCACATGAAGTAGCTCTGATACCACTTGTTGGGACCGAAAACGAAACCCAAGAGCGTTCATGTCAAATCATGGAGAATTAAACACATAAGCCAAATAACTGGATTGCAGAAGCGTACCTTACACCGTATGATTAATTTCTTGTGAAACGTCGTGTGGTTGGTCTTCCAAATCAGCACGAACTTCTTGAGAGTTCCTTTAGTTCTCTCTTGATCTAACTATTGATGGGATGTAGTATAGAAAGCGGATCGTGTGATTTGGGGACTATTGACCACCTTTAAATATTAGGTCACCAAAACACTGGTGCCCTAATTCCGTAACTTGGGCTTCGGCCCATCATCGTAAGCACAAGTTACAACAGTCTCTACCCATTAAAGGCC
Organism: Linaria vulgaris; assembly: GCA_948329865.1. Lineage (NCBI taxonomy): Eukaryota > Viridiplantae > Streptophyta > Magnoliopsida > Lamiales > Plantaginaceae > Linaria > Linaria vulgaris. The sequence continues at coordinate 17,187,211 of OX415250.1, read as the reverse complement.
CACACCCTATTAGATACATTAAACCCATAATTTAATCGAACTTTAGATCACTTTTATTGGGCTTATTATTAATGACATTTCGTATCACATAATTATTAACATATAAGCCCAATGTTGTATTAACGATCCAACATTATTGGATAAATGATCCAACAATTAAGTGTCAAATTTCTCTATCTAAAGGAAAAAGAGCACTTAATCCAAAAAAAAAACGAGTTTTCACACTTTATCCCAAAAACTCAAAGTTAGAGCACTTTGCTCCTTAATTAATTTTTAGTCATATTCTCCAACAAAAAGAGTATGACAATGTGCATTTTTCAGTGTATATCACACGCATGCATATAAAAAAAACCATATTTATATACTAAGATGCGAAACATGTATGTCACACATATAATAGCATCTAAAGTGACACACGAAAATGACATAAAGGATAGTAATATCTTTTATAAGTGCGCCCCGGATCCTTTCCTACATATTGCTACTACATCTCCTCCTACACTGTCCGGATTTGTGGCACGTGTCCATTTAACAGAACCATTGGTGGAAGTGCAACAGTCTGTTTACTTTTGTAAATTTGGAAACTCTGCCAATCGCATCCGAAATCAACGGAAGGAATTAGAAGATTACTTTAGAGATCAAAAGCAGGAAAATCATTTCATCTTCTGTGACCTGGTACACAACGAGCAATCAGTAAGTGTTGCAAGGAATGCTGCAAGGAAAGGAGATTCTATGAAGATACTTTCAATGATGAAGTCTACATTAAAGAATGAGTCTTTCTTAAGAAGAACTTGTGATGATTAAGGAAACCTTCTCTAATTAGAAGACCGGGACCGAAGGAAATAGATTTGTACAAGGAAGGTTAAAGGCATCAACAACGTGTACAACACACCTTAGAGATCAAGATATACGCATCTATATAAATGCATGAAGTACATCAATACAAAGAACAAGACAAGAGAGCTAACGAATCCTAGAGACTAGATCTATTGTTGTTGAGTAATTTGTCTTGCTTTACCAAGTTTTTAGTTTAGCGAGTTAAGTCTAAATCTGTTAGAATTAAAGAGCTATTCTTTGTTTGGTTGGTTGAGTTTGAACAATTCAAGAGTGAGGAGCTTGATAGTTGTGATAACATACTTTTGTAAGATCATTATTATAATAGTGATTATTTTACCTAATGCTCGGAAGATTATATTCATATATTCTTCTTAAAATTACTTCTTATGTTTGTTTTATTTTCGCTGCAATATTCTATGATCAAACAAGTGTTAAAATAACATGAGATCTGTCTGGTGTTATCACAACAATGTGGAACATCGTATCAAGTCCCAATCCAACAATTTCAATTGGCGTGTCAAACACCGATTTCACTGGTGTTTGGATTTGATACTTCAAGATGAGCAACGTGAATCTGAATAACAACATGCTACTAGTTCTGGATGAATTAAACTATGCATTATGGAAGATGAGGATCAGAACACATATGAAGTTGATGCGTATTTTGTATGTGTTATGATGTTACCTCAATACACATTCTATCGCAAGTATACGAGTCAACTAATAGTAAAATGGAAAGTATAGTTACTACCCAAGTATCGAATCTCAAGAGAGTAGATATTTGTAACTTTAGCAATTATATTGTTGCACTCTCAATGGCTTGATTTTTTTCTTTTTTTTTTGCCTTTTTTCGTTGAATAAATAAATAAAGACAGGGAACTATTAATCAACTAACTAACAACTAAAGATTTAAACTAGAATATTGAAGTAAGATTAACTAAAGATTGCAATTGAAAAGATTTGTAAAAGAATTAAAACTAAAGTAACTAACTAAAACAAAACTTAATTGATTGATTGCTATCTGAGGTTGTGAAACAGATTAAGTAAAAGGTATCTAAGAGATGGATTTTATTAATCTCGGATACTTGTATTTTATAGACAAAATACCAATGACTCTTATGCAAGACGCTATCTATTGATGATTGTTTTGTTTCCAAGTTGATGTAGTAAGTTAGCCACCTTTAGATGTACTAAAACACCCTCTAATCCCTAATGATATCATGCGGTTAAGCACTTTCCCCTCACCATAAATTCACCATGTCATATGATCCATACAGTGTTTTAGAAGTGAATTCGAGTTACCAACTATAATTTAGATTCTACGAACACGCTAATGTCGATGGTTTAAAGAATTATTTGTCTGATCTACTATGCTAGTGTTGCATTAACAATCTCATATGCATAATCCAACATAATACAATGTTTTTCAATATCACTACTCTGCCTCATAGAAACATGTGCATCAAACAAACCAAGTAGCATAAGCAACAAATAATATCCAACAAAACAAAGTCATCAATAAACATAATCAAAGCACATGAATGTTAGTTTTAAATAAAGTATTGTTGGTTTATGTACATAGCTCAAGATTTGTGGGAGTAAGTTCATAGTTTTGATTATGCATGATATTATATTAGCCAATAGGGATCTTGATCTTTTACATAAGACATTATACATAAGACATTGAGACTAGAAACCATTTATGAAAGAACTTTTAGAAATATATGATGATGCATCATATGTGATTGAGATAGAGATATATCGTTATGGATAACTTGAGATTTTAAGAACACATCATAAAACACATTCTTATAAAGTTTTAGAAATACTAGTCATTACGACATGCTTTTCTTATGGTGTTCCATTGCATAAAGGAGAGAAGCACAGTCTTGATCGATACACGCATACAGCATAACTCATTGAAACATAAAGAATGTATTGAGATATTTAAAGAAAACAAGAAATAACATGTTCACTTATTAAAAAAAAAATCAACACATCCACAGATGGTTGAATTTAAGATTCAGACTTAGCTAGAAGTTTAAACCTAAATAATGCACTTTTGGCTAGCTGCATCTCATGACTAGAGATGTAGCATCTTGAAAAAGCCATAAATCATGAGTTGCCTACACATTACCATCAAAACCTAATTTGTGACATGTTTAAGGCTGTATTTAGGGAGCATGATTGCATAATTTGACAATAAAGTCGTCAAATTCTCCATTTATGACATAATATTTAAGGGATCAAAGCACATGGACCTTAAATATTTATTATTGGAACAAGATATTAGAAAATAAAGATTTTTCATTGAGCTCTTAATGTACTTCCACACTATTATATTTTGTTTTTCCATTGTATACACATTATTTCTGGAAGCATGGTAACAGAACTGTCTTTGTTCAAGACATTATAGGACCATTATGAAAACACTTACCTATGGCCTAGTTATGATAGTCGTTAATATTTTGGTACATGGAATGAATCATGTTCCAAAATAATGTGCCTGCCACAACTCTTATTAACTACTTGACTAATCAAGACACTTATGAAAACTAGCTAAAGAGAAGTTTTAGCATTTTATGCGCGCCTTATGATACATAAAATTGTTAATGAGTATTCCTAGCGACCAAGTGGGAGAAGGTAAGATAAATTTATGGTATTTATCTTTCCCATAATTGTGGTCTAATAGGAATCTTTTTTTTCAAGAAAATATGTTAATTCTATAATTCTCGTTTCTTAATTAGATTTATTTTTCTAGTAAAGCTATTCCGTGTGAACGGTCAAGACTAAGTTCTAATTAAACCTTGTTAGGGCCGAATTCTCTAACAATTGGGCTCAATACGATTCAGCCCAACTAGGGTTTAAATTGATACTGTTTTATTTAAATCATTAGGATAAGGAAATTATCTTGATTTTATTACGTTGTCTTTATTAGATATTATTCTATCTTAAAGATTAACTTATTTGATATTAACTAAAAGTGCAAGTATTAACAGGAAGTGTTGGTGCAACACTCTGGAAAGAGGTGTTGGCACAACACTGAACTCAACATTGTTCGGTTCGATATAATTATATTAAATATATTGTTTTGCCTTTATTCGTAAACTCACCTAGTTCCACAGTTGTAGTTATCAGCGAATATTTCAGAGTATCAAGGAATGTGCAGAACATTGCTAAGGAACGAAGGGATAAAAGCCAAAGATTCACAAAAGATCTTGAAGATAAGAGTCGAAGATCTTATGAAGATAATGCTGAAGAAGATCTCGGAATTATCCAAGTGATAAGAGAGCAATCAACAAACTCGTGTCTATCACGCCATTGCTCAAGGACGATCAAATCTTATAAAGAGGCATGATGGACATCAAGAACAACAACAAGACTAGAATTAAGTTCTGAAAGTTTCTTGTATTTTGTTGGTCTTGTTTTACTGAGTTTTATCTAGCTACGCTATAGTTTGCAGGTTAGTTATTGTCAGGATTGGGTTCCTACTCAGTTGTATTTGGTAAAATCATTGAATTAACGTTTAGTGATTATTTGGCCGTAAGGCTCGGCATGTTATATTCATATAACCTACTTAAAATTCATCTCACTGTGTTCTTTATTCCGCTGCTTAAATACTCTACAACGAGTGTTGGGACAACACCGAATACAATCAGTGTTGGCACAACATTAGTATACACACAGTGTGTGAATCAAACAAAAGGGTACCAACGGTCCATACATTAACAATTGGCGTCAGAGCCAAGCACCTAATTCATTGGTGTTTGGATTTGGTACCATACCATGGATAATGCGAACCCCAATACTAACAACAGGTTGTCAGTGATGGATGGGACAAATTATGCTTATTGGAAGATCAGGTTCAGACAGTACATCAAATCCTTAGATCTCAGGGCGTGGAAATCAATCATTGATGGCTACACTCCACTAATGACTGTCGGAGACGATGACAATGATGCACACCTGAAACCTGAAGCTGACTGGACTCAAGCAGAAGTCAATGAAGCAGTCAACAATGAGAAAGCATTGAATGCCATCTTCAGCTGGATTGATCCTCATATGCTCAGGTTAGTACAATTGTGTACAATTGCCAAGCAGGCATGGTTGCTCCTACAAACTCATTGTGAGGGAGATGTCAGTGTTAAAGAATCTAGAATTCAAATTTCTCTACAGAAATTTAAAAACATTAGGATGGGTGATGATGAGTCTGTTACTTCGTACTTTGCAAAACTAATGGATTTATAAAACGAATGTCAAAGTCTAGGTGATCCTCTAACTAATAAACAACTTGTTTACAAAGCTATGAGAACTTTGTGTCTAGGTGATCCTCTAACTAATAAACAACTTCGTACGCATAGAAGATTTTGATGACGAGACATGTTTGGAGGAACTACCAGAAGAACATGTGTCTGAAGAGGTTCATATAGCAGCTCTCTCTGCCCAAGTCAACTGGATAGAGTGTCAGGACAACTTCGGGTCAAATGGATGTTGGCACAAAACTCAGATAGAACTAGAGGACCAGAAAGAATACTTCGACAACTAGGAGGATGATGACTATATTTCTAACCCTTCATGTCTTATTTCTGAAATAAATGAATCTGAGGAACCCTCTAACTTTGTTTGTTTTGGTGGATCTGTAGATTTAAGTGAGGAATACTTCTTTGAAGAGGAAATGGATCAAGACAAGGTGGTTGATGAGCTGAAAGTTGTCTATAGAGAACTGCTTGATGAGGTAAAGAAAATCATAAAAAAAAAAACTCATCAGGGAGAACAAATTCTTAATTGAAACTATAACCGAACTGGAGAAGAATCTCACCAAAAAGGAGTGCCAAATTGAAAAGATGGAGATAAAGCTTGTAGAGGCAGAGAGAACCATTGCTAAATGGAACTCTAGCACAAGCAGGGTGGATGAAGCACTGAATATTGGGAATGACGGCACTACAGGTTTAGGATAACATGAAAGGTCAGACAGATATGAGAATGTCATTCCTGGCTTTGTAAAAGCTGGTTCTAACAGAAATAGTGGTCACACTAAACAATCTAAGAAGGTAACTTACTTGTATCAATATTGTTTCCAGCCTGGTCACTTAAAACCATACTGCCATAAGTACATAAAGTTTTGTGAAAAATATAACTACAGTAGTAGTGTTGCATCGGGTGTTGGGACAACACTGGGTCACTCTAATGTTGGCTCAACATTCCAAAGCAACACCAGGGAACAAAACAACAATTTTCAAAAGAAGAGACTATGGTCTAGTAAAATAAAGATTGTTTGTGATGTTGTGTTCTCAGCTGCTCATACTCTTACTGGTGACTGGTACTTTGACAGTGGTTGTTCTAGACATATGACAGGTAACAAGGCAAATCTTATGGAACTTGTACCTGTATTCACTGGTACTGTTACATATGGTGGAGGAAGCAAAGGAAATATTATAGGGAAAGGGGTTCTCAATGTGGATGGTTTCCCTCACCTTACTGAAGTTCTGTTGGTGGATGGTCTAAAGGTTAATCTCACCAGCATTAGTTAGCTTTGTGATGATGATTTAATTGTGAAATTTGACAAGTATTCTTGTGATGTGTTTGATGATTCTAACAATTGTGTTATGTCATAAAAAAGGTCAAAGGACAACTGCTACTTGGTGGATGAGGATGCTCAATGCTTACATGTGAAGGTTGATGAATCAGTAGTGTGGCACAGAAGGTTAGGCCATGTCCACTACAAGAATCTAGATAAGATCATCAAGTTAGAAGCTGTGAGAGGCATATCTAAATTTTCAAGTCCAGGTAAACTGGTCTGTGGTGATTGCCTGCAAGGTAAACAAACTAAGACTACACATGCACCCATACATGTGGAAGGTCAGATCTCTAGAAGCTCTAAATGCTTTGAACTGTTGCACATGGATCTGATGGGTCCCATAGAGGTTTGTAGCCTTGCTTGTAAGAAGTATGCTTATGTGATTGTTAATGACTTCTCTAGGTACACTTGGGTTAAATTCTTGAGGGAAAAATCTGAAGATGTAGAGACTTTTCAGATACAAGCTGACAGTATTAAAGTACTCTACAATGCATGTGTTATTAGGATTAGATCAGATCATGGCAAGGAATTTGAAAATAGAAAGTTTGATGATCTAGAGGAATCTCTCGTGAATACTCTGCCCCTATCACTCCCCAACGAAATGGAGTTGTTGAACGAAAAAATAGAACTTTGCAAGAAATGGCTAGGGTTATGTTGAACTCCAGAAAAAAAACTAAAAGACTTTGGGCTGAAGCACTTAGTACTGCATGTTATATTTCAAATAAAGTTTATCATAGACCAAGCACAACAATGATTCCTTATGAGATTGTCAAGAAATTTAAACCTAACTTGAGCCACTTTCATGAGTTTGGTTGTGTGTGTTATATTCTGAAAGATAGACAGCCATTAGGAAAGTTTGATGCTAAAAGTGAAAAATACATTTTTGTTGGATATTTTGTGAATAGCAGTGCTTATAGAGTGTTTAATCCTAGATTAAATACTGTTCAAGAATCTGTCGATATTGTGTTTGATGATCATGATGTTTCTGCAGGTATCACTGAAGGTCAACTAAGATTGCCACAGACTGGTGATGTGGTGCCAACTCCAGTAGGAGACAGTGTGGACTCAACACATGAGATTGACACAGAAGACACAGGGAATGATGATGTTGAGCCAACACCAGAAGATGCTGATGTTGGACTAACACCAATTCACACAGATTATGACACTTAAGATTTTGCTCGAGAAAGAGTTAGAAGGGACACTCCTGCCAGAATACTGAGAGATCATCCTACTTCTCAGGTTATAGGAAATCTTACTGAATGAGTAAGAACCAGACACAAAGAAAGAGTAAACTATAAGAATATGGCTAAACTTAGTGTTTATATGTCATCTGTGTGCAACTCTGTTACTTGCTTTATCTCAGCTGTAGAACCTAAGAATGTTAATGAGGCTCTTAAAGACTCTCACTGGATAAATGCTATACAGGAAAAACTCATACAATTCTCTAAAAATAAAGTGTGGAAACTAGTTCCTAGGCTTTCTCATGCTAATGTAATTGGAACTACGTGGATATTCAAAAATAAAAGTGATGAGAATGGAGTGATAGTGAGGAACAAAGCCAGATTAGTAGCCCAAGGGTATACTCAAGTAGAATGGATTGATTTTGATGAAACATTTGCTCATGTGGCCAGAATATAATCTATTAGATTACTTCGTGCAATTTCATGTTTCTTAAAAATCAAATTATACCAAATGGATGTTAAGGATGCATTTTTGAATGGGTATATAGACAAAGAAGCCTTTGTTGAGCAACCTAAGGGTTTCATTGACCCCCATCACCCTGACTATGTATACAAACTTGAAAAAAACCTTATATGGATTGAAACAAGCTCCCAGAGCTTGGTATGAGAGGTCGACTGAGTTCTTACTATGTTTTGGTTTTACTAGGGGTGAGGGTGATAGGACACTGTTTATCATAAAAAATAATAAAGAAGTTTGTATTGCCCAAATCTATGTTGATGATATAGTATTTGGCTCTTATAACCAGTCCACCTTGGACAAGTTTGTGAATACTATAACAGGTACATTTGAAATGAGTATGATAGTGGAGCTCACCTTCTTCATAGGACTCCAAGTGAAGCAAAAAGAAACAGGGATGTTCTTGTCTCAAGAGAAGTATGACAGGAATTTGGTGGAGAGATTTGGGTTACTGGAATCCAAGCCATGCCAGACACCAATGTCCACTATAGTGAAGATTGAAAGGGATGTAGCTGGTGAAGATATTCACTTAACACTTTACAGATTAATGATTGGAAGTCTCATGTACTTATCAGCCACCAGACCAGACATAATGTACTTTGTGTGTGTTTGTGCCAAGTATTAGGCAGCACCAAAGGTATCTCACTTAACTGCAGTAAAAATGAATCTTAAGATACATCTCTGGAACTACTGAGTTAGGAATCTGGTACTCTCATGATACAAATTCAAACTTGGTTGGCTTTAGTGATAGTGACTGTGCAATAGACTTAGATGATAGAAAATCCACTAGTGGGGGGTGTTTTTATCTTGGAAATAATTTAGTTTCCTAGTACAGTAAGAAACAAAATTGTGTCGCTTTATCTACTGTTAAGTCAGAGTATATTGCAGTTGGCAGCTGTGTAACCCAACTGATATGGTTGAAACATATGCTTTGTGATTATGGGTTAACTAGTAATACTTTGCTGATGTTCTGTGATAACTTGAGTGCTATTAGTAATTCTAAAAATCCCGTGCAACATTCTAGAACCAAACACATTGATATCAGACTTCATCACTTCTTAAGAGATTTGGTTGAAGATAAAACAATCACAATTGAACATATTGAAACCAACAACCAACTGGCTGACATGTTCACTAAACCACTAGACACTGAGAGATTCTTCAGTTTGAGGAAGGCTCTCCGCATTAGCGTGTTGTGAACACACTGAACAAACATGTGTTGCCTTAACATCACATGCTAACACTAGTGATTGATTGTGATGTAACCAGATTGTTCTCTTGTTTGTTTGGTTAGTTCTTATGATCTTCTTGTTATCTCATGCTTGTTTGTCTACATTCTTGACCCATGTGGAGACTCACTTACATGTCATCATGATTAGATAGCTTACTCCTTACATATGCTTGTTGATTTCTTTGTTAAAACTTTCTTGGTATTGAGGTAGTGTCTTTCCTTGGAAAAGCTGGGGTACACAAAGCTGACAGCTATGTTGTATTCAGTTGTGTCATACTCAAGTGAAAGACACACAAAACAATATAAAGAAGCTGGGGTGCATAGAGTTGATAGCTATGATGTATTTAGTTGTGACTTATTTATGTTGTTTTGCTTGCAGACGGGGCATATTATGGTGAACTTGTATGCTGGGTGACTGGGATCTTGTACTTCCTTTCATGCAGTGTATTTGCTCACTTGTGTTAAAACCTTCTTAATGATGCTCAGTAAACAAGTATGTGCTAGGTGACTAGGGTGTAGGGGTCCTGGGCTACCTACATTCAGCCCTATGTACCTGTCTGTGCATCTGCATTGATTTTGTTGACATTGGGGTGTTAGGGGTCCTGTTACTGCCTACATTCAGTGAAGACATGATCCTTTCTGCCTCACCATGCTAAGCTTGAAAGTTATTTTTGTTAATCAGGTCTGAAAACTGAATAAGTAAAGAGCATCTGTCTTTGACTGCTGATATGTGGTGTTGGGACAACACTGGGCTCATAAATGTTGGACTAACATTCTTCTTGACTTTGCCTCGTCTATGCTTGCTTATCCTACTGTGTTGCCATGATCTTAAGGGGGAGTATCTCTTGGTTTTCTTCAGATTCATGAATGTCATATGCAAAGGCATATCTCCTGGGTTATTAGCTGCCAGTAACACACAAGTTTGTTTCTCATTGAACTATAGGAGCTTAATTATCTATGTGATGTTAATCCCCTTACTTTTTTATTATATGTTTTTCTGTTATCTAACTCCCACTCCTGTTTCAGATCTAAGGCAAACTACTATTTTGAATGGTTCATTCTAACTCTTGAAGTTCCAATTATCTTGCTTAGATTCTGCTTATGCCAGTATGTGAGAAAACCTTGGTAAGACCCTGATCACACAGACACTTGGCTCAGCACTATGTTGAGAAGATGGAGTTCGAATGTTGGGCCAACATCGGATCTGGGAATGTTGCGTCAACACTCACCACAACACTCTGACTCATAAATTATACGCAATAACTGCTCTGGTCACGTGTCATGCCAACACGTTCACGATCAGTACGTGTTGACTCAACATGGTGGGAATGGCACACGATCTCATTATTTACTCACCCATTACTCCTTATTAACTTCCACTTTCCTTTTTTTTTTATTCTTCTTACCTGAGCTTAATTTCTGCAAAATCGATTAAACCTTAATTTCTCTCTTCATACCTTATTTACTCACGTAGGCTACAATGGGAAAGAAATCCACAATTGATGATCTTGTCAACGTCGCTGCTGCCATGTCATCAGAGGCAGGGGGAGCCCAACCACGTAGAATCACCCGCACTCGCAATCTGGTGGTAACCAATGAACCACCAAAAAGAAAGGCCCCTAATTAAACCTTGTTATAGACGAATTCTCTAGCAATTGGGCTCAATACGATTTGGCCCAACTAAGGTTTAAATTGATATTATTTTGTTTAAATCATTAGGATAAGTTAATCTTTTAGATGGAAATTATCTTGATTTTATTACTTTATCTTTATTAGATATTATTCTATCTTAAATATTAACTTGTTTGATATTAGCTGAAAATGCAAGTATTGACAGGAAGTGTTGGTCAACGCTCTGGAAAGAGGTGTTGGCACAACACTGAACTCAACGTTGTTCGGTCCGATTTAATTATATTAAATATATTATTTTGCCTTTATTTGTAAACTCACCTAGTTCCATAGTTGTACTTATCTGTGAATATTTCAGAGTATCAAGGAATGTGCAGAACATTGCTAAGGAACAAAGGGATAAAAGCCAAAGATTCACAAAAGATCTTGAGGATAAGGGTTGAAGATCTTATGAAGATAATGTTGAAGAAGATCTCATAATTATCCAAGTGATAAGAGAGCAATCAACAAACTCGTGTCTATCACGCCATTGCTCAAGGACGATCAAATCCTATAAAGTGGCGTGCTCGACATCAAGAACAACAACAAGACTAGAATTAAGTTTTGAAAGTGTAGAAGTAATTCTTGTATTTTGTTGGTCTTGTTTTACTGAGTTTTATCTAGCTAAACTATAGTTTGTAGAATAGTTAGTGTCAGGATTGGGTTCCTACTCAATTGTATTTGGTAAAATCATTGAATTAACGTTTAGTGATTATTTGGCGATAAGGCTCGGCATATTATATTCATATAACCTGCTTAAAATTCATCTCACTGTGTTCTTTATTCCGCTACTTAAATACTCTACAACGAGTGTTGGGACAACACTGAATACAATCGGTGTTGGCGCAACATTCAGTGTACACACAGTGTGTGAATCAAAACAAAAGGGTACCAATCCTGGTCCATACATTAACATTAATTATATATCCTTCCTATGTACTTAGGGTTTAGGGTTTAGACATAATATTAGGCATATTCGTTGGATATCTTTAATGATCATGCAAAATCTGTGGGATAAGTCAAAAAGATCTGTTCGGATTGCAACTGAATTATCGGCGTGCTTATCATATAAGGAAAGAAGATATTCCAAGGATTGCAACTGAAGATCTGCTGAATATTTTGCTCATGCCTATATAAGGAGAAGACTCGACACAATCGAAGGACACTTTGAAAAAGATAGTTTGTGATTTCAGTCATGTATCGAGTCAAAGTCTTTTAGTGAAGAGCATCAAGTCAAAGGAACTTTGGAGTATTTTGATGTGTTATTCGACTTAATCCAGTACACCAAAAATAGTTAATGGTTAAGTATTGCAACTGCAAATTAGAGGAAGTCTAGATTTGAGTTGATATAAATCCTTTCATTGTAATTCTTAAGTAGGATACTGTTTGAGTCAACATTTGGGTGCAAACACCGTGGACTGGGACCATTTGGACCGGACCACGTAAAAACCTTTGCGTTCTTTATCGCTTTTTGTTTAACTGTCTTTTAACAATTGCACCAGTAAAACAACTTTTAAACGTGAAAGAACTGTCATTTGTCTTACTTACGAGTACAGTTGCAACTATTGTCAAGTGCAACTGTATTCAATTACAAGTAACATAGATCTAAAATCTTTTAAACCCTAACTGGAATTTGGTTCTCTCTTCTCCTATATATATTATGTCTTAGGCCACCAGAAAACATACTCATAAAACACATAATGAAGTTGTATAGGTAGAAAGAGGAAAATTCAAAAGCTCCACTAATGTTGTTCGTTGACGGATCATGTTCAACGTAATTAGTCACTCTCCACGACACGATAACGAAGGTACTCTTCTCTTCTATTATGTATCAAATCTATTTGTGATCATTATTGTGTTCAACGATTCATGGTTCATGTAAATTAAAAATTACAGAATCCTTATGGCCTTTAGGCAGCAGTCTCTTATAATTATGAATGAACATGAAAACGAGCAACTCGAAGACGTCAACCCCAATTTAATCAAAATGTGTGGTGTATGTGAAGATGAGGGTGGAGATAAGGGTATGTGTGTCGTTTGTGAAGATGAGCTTTGGAATGGGAAGGAGACCGTGCCCGAAAGGCTAACGACGAGGATGTAGGTGAACGACAGAGGGTTGGGGTGGTGGTTGCTCCATTGGTTGTTCGGCGGCGCGTGGACATTAAGGTGGCGAGTGGGAATCGGGAGTGTAAGTGCACTTGCAATGATCAGGAAAATCTCTTGGTGGTGGTGGTGGCGGTGGAGGAGGGCGGAGGATTGAAGAAAAAGGCGAGAAAGAAGAAAAGAAATAGGGTGGTGGTGGTGGTGGTATGGTCGGTGGGTGGGTGGAGGAGAGAGAAGAAGAACTTTTTTTTATTATTATTATTCTTGAGTTATTATATTATTAACTTTTAATTATTTTATAATAATATGTATTGAATAGTTATAATAATTATTATTAATTAAAAATATATATTCACATTATAATTATACTATTAATTCTTTTTTTTAGTTTTATTTTTTGTGATTTGGCTTCCACCTATTTTAATATTTTTTAAAAGTTTTTTTTACTGATGATGTGGCGTAAAAATTAACCTACATGGTATTCATGTAAGCAAAAAGCTAGATCTCAACCTGATTGGGCATAGACTGCAGCCCAAATGCAAATTTGTTGTCCATATTTGACAGCTCAAAAAACTGCAGTACAAAAGTGAAAAGTAACAATAGTTGGTGGGCAGATCCTACATTTCTGCATGTCTTATTCATCAGCGGGAACTTGAATAAGCTTATCACTATCATGCATTTGGTTTATGAACACTTGAAAGAAACATTCGATGAACATGAACATAAAGCTCAATCAAGTTATCAAGCTATCAAAGTGCTACAACAGTGAAAGTTCTATCAGTGTTACATATATGCCTCGATGCATGAGAAGTCATTGCATGCGACTGTTGTATTGCTTAAGTGATGCAACAAATACTAATACACGGTTGGAAGGAGGTGATGAGGATGCTTATTTTCTATAGGAAAAAGTGCACATTTTACACCAATTAAGTTGTTTATGGAAAATTGCATCTGAAACTTGGTCTCCTTTAATTCGTATTTTTTACCCCCATTGCGTTGGAGCAGAAGAGAATTGATTTGGGAATTTAGGGATTTAGGGTTTCAATTTAGGAATGTGTGTGATTTTAGAAAGTTGAATTGTGGAATTAAATTCTCAATTCCACATCTTGTAATGGTAAGAAGGTAATGACAAATTTGCCTCTCACATACCGGACACGAGCGCGGCACGTGATGTTTTTCGGAGGTTTAAGTTAGTAATCACGTCGCAAGGGGTAACGTGATAAGATTAACACATTACAAGGAGGTAGGTGATAAAAAAATAAAATGGGTATAATGTGATTTTTTACTCTGTTCTATATTTTAAGAGAATTTTACAGTTATTAATTTTTCCTCGTGCATAGTTTGTGGGACAAGTAAGGGGTGGTAGGTTTCAAAAGTTGTGTATCATCAAATGTTTAGTGTGTCGTTCTAATGCTTATACTTTATTTCTAAATTGGGATAGAAATTAAACACGGTTATATGTCCTCTGAAAATGTCTTACTAATAGAAAAAGTTAGATGTCATTTATATGATGACGTATCATTATAATTATCGGGTAATGATCTTTATAGATTATAGGCAGAACTACCAAAAATACCCGTTATCTTTTGCCAACTTTACTTTTTGCTCGTTATCTTTTTTTGCTACCAAAAATGCCCGATATCTTTGTCAAAAATGCCCGTTTTACTGTTCGTGTCCATTTGTCCGCCAACTCATTCAATCGCGTCCTACGTGGCAAAATCGTGTTTTACGTGGCAATTTTTTTTATTACATCTGGAATATTAAAAAAAAAAAAAAAAACTTAAAAAATTAACAAAAAACAGAAAAATTTAAAAGTTATAAAAACAGAAAAATAAAAAACATAAAAAAACTTTAAAAAAACAGAAAAATGTAATACTTTATTCATTTAACTTATAAAAACTTTATACTTAATTTTTTAACAATTAAAAAACTTAAAAAAAAAAACTTGAAAACTAAAAAATAAAATAAAATTGGTCGTCTCTTCCAAACCAACCCCCCCAACCCCACCCCACCCCCCCAAATCCCGTCGGCGTCACATACAGCATTATCGTCCCTCGATTCCGATTACGGCGGCAAAATCGTCCCTCAATTCCGATTCCGATTTCGATTTCTGATTTCGATTTCGACTCCGATTTCGATTTCGACGGGGTTGGAAGAGACGGGGGAGGTGTTCCGGCGGGGTTGAAAGAGACGTTCCGGCGGGGAGGTGTTCCGACGGGGGAGGTGACGGGGGGGTGACTGTTGGGTGACGCTGAGGGGGGGAGGGGGCGCCGGTGACTGTTGGGTGACGGGGGGTGACTGTTGGTGACGCGGGGGGGGGGGGGGGGGGGGGGTTGGGGCGCGGCTGGAAGAGATGACCCATTTTTGTATTTTTTTATTTTCAAGTTTTGTTTTTTAAGTTTTTTTCAAAATTATAATATTTTGTTTTTTAATATATGTTTTCTTATTTTATATTATAGTTAATTATATAAAAATATAAAAATGAAAAAAAAGATGACATGGTAGCCACGTAGGACACAATTAGATGATTTGGCGGACAAATGGACATGAACAGTAAAACGGGCATTTTTGACAAAGATATCAGGCATTTTTTGTAGCAAAAAAAGATAACGGGCAAAAAGTAAAGTTGGCAAAAGATAACGGGCATTTTTGGTAGTTCTGCCTAGATTATATCCAAAAATACAACTTTCGAGAGCTTGCCTAGTATATATGAATATGATCCACTCTATCCATGTAAAGCCCATGGGCCATGATTTTAGAAATTATCGAAAACTAACTATTATTGCACTTTATGAACAAAACAAATTCACCAAACACAACCTTGAACCTTCCATTCTTCTTCTTCTTCTTCTTCTCTAATGGCTCTAGCTCACTGCTTGCTTGCATTTGTCCCTGAAACTACAGAAACTTCCAATCTCACTGGACCAATTTCAACTCTCTCTTCTTCTTTTTCTTCCTTTAACTCAAAGTTTAAACCTTGCAATTTCCCATTTCACTGCAAAAGTTTGAGAACTTCGTTTCAGGGTAATTCATTTTTTTTCCAGTTCTATGTTTTATTTATCAAATTCTCAACTGGGTTTTCACTAAATTGGTAAAAGGTTTGTGCTTTTCTCTTTATTATACAATTATGAAGATGGGTTTTTGTTTTCATTAGATTATTGATGCAGGGTATTGTTTCTTTTTTTTTTGTCTTGAGTTCTGCCAGATTGAGTTTTTAATGATAAAGAGACTATGTATGAATGGTTTATTGGATTAATTTCCCTCCCCTTTTGACATACTTTATTGTGTTATAAAAATTATCTGACAGTTAAGAGCTAAGACTGTAAGCTACAGAGAATTGCATCCTTACCAGAGTAGAACACGTTTCTTTATCGTTTGTTAGAGAGTATAGATATGCTGTGGAGGATGATAGGTGTTTGTTGTTTATTGAATATTGAGTTTTTCGTCTAAAGGAGTCGTTTACAGTGAATTGGCAATGTAACGGGATGATCGTCGCTTGTGAATAGATTTATTGTGTGACCTTGGCAACTGTGTTAAAATGCTGATTTCTGGTAACTGTGTAAGTATCATGGCTATGTTAGTCGTTGGATGAGTAGTGTATACAGTTGTCTTTGATGTTTGGTTTTGTTTTTCAAAGATTGGACTCTCACCTTTCTGTTACTCTTTCAGTGAGATCTAAGCCACAGGAATCTGAAGTTACCCCTCTTGTAGATTCTTTTGGTGAGTTCAAGCAATTGCTTTTGCCTGTCATAGATCGCAACCCTTATCTCACTGAGGGCACAAAGCAGGTTTGCACTGGTTTTCCGATTCATATAGTATTAGTCTATTTTGATTGACTGCTAGTTTAGTATTATCTGTTTTTACTTTTTGGATGATAACCTGCAGAATTTTACATCTGTCCGACTCTTAAGTGCTCTTGAGTGCCTTTCGAAGATGTATTATGCTTTGCTTATTGGTTGCGCAATAAATCTTTTAGCGGCGTGCTTTGATCCGACCTGATGTACTTATGCAACCAATCGGAAACTCTCACTTGTTTGTTTGTCCACAATTAAGAATGTATGATATGATTTTTAATAGTCCATGCGTCCTGCGTTAGGTATATCTTTCAGCATTTTATAAGATTTGACTTCAGGTTGGGTTGATTTTTTGGTATGTCTTTTCTTTTCTTTTTGTGGATTTGCTTACTTTTTGTGTAAACTATCATTCGACAGGCGACCGCAACAACTGCTGCACTGGCTAAGAAATATGGAGCTGAAATAACAGTTGTAGGTATGACTATAGTCTATCACCATCTTAGGTAGCAATATGTCCACCATCCTGAAATTTAGCAGTTTAGGATGGGAAACTTGCGTATGAATATTTTAATGCCGAGTTCTAGAAGTATTGAACTTTATGTTCTTTGCAGTTATCGATGAAAAGGAGAAGGAAACACTATCAGAACACGAGACTCAACTAGCTAGCATCAGATGGCATCTGTCTGAAGGTAGGTTTGTTCTTTATTTGTTACAAATTATATTTTGCACAGATGTTTGCAAACTGCTAAATGATTTACTAGCCAAGTTATTGAAAGAATCGGATTCTTTGGGAAACTTATCTCACTCTTCTGTTCATTGAATGATGCGACAGGGGGATTTAAAGAATTTAAGTTATTAGAGCGACTTGGAGAAGGAAACAAGCCGACAGCCATTATTGGAGAGGTTGCTGATGAAATGAATATGGAGTTGGTGATTATAAGCATGGAGGCCATCCACTCCAAACATGTTGATGCAAATTTGTTGGCAGAGTTCATCCCTTGTCCAGTTTTACTCTTGCCACTGTGATAAAGATAATCTCTGAACATTTTTGCGTGCTTTAAGTCTTGAAATGTTGATGCATAAAGGAAATTGTATTTGTTGTTTCCTACTGTAACAATGGGTGTATTAAGCTTTATATCATTTTCTAGTCTTTGGCCAAAGTCTGGTTTTTCTTTCCTAGTATTGACTTATGTAGCTTGAGGTTATAATATTCTATACTAGTCTCAGGAGTATGGCTACACAATTTAGATACTTGGTTAGTTAGTAGATACTTTTTAGTATCTATAGAGGAAACGATGTTGGAGTATGTATCTAGATATCAAAAATATGTAATGGTAAGATATGTTTTGTAAAAATTGTAGAGATGATAGTTTCAATAAATACGGAAAATACTTGTATGTTTTGTTTTAGGCGGTGTGAAAATTGAAAATGTCAAGGTAGAACCAAAATCTTTGATATTTAACTTGCTAACCGGACATTCTAAAAAATGTGATTTCATGCTATTGCGGATGCACACGCCACGCCTTTGAACAAAAATGATAAATTGAAAAATCAGGTTGTAAATAGGTTCTGAAGTATTTTGCATACACCATATTAATTCGGAAAGGTTTGTGTTTTCAAATTATTGGCCTTTAATTGTTAAGCAATTCAATAGTAATTACTCTATTGGCATATTAAAAATAGGTTACATGGAATAATTTTAGAGTTAACACGAAAAACAACGCAGCAAGAACCCCCGAAAGTTGTTATTTGTTCAACATGACAAACAAATTTCACATCCGCGTCCAACTTTCCGATTTGAGAAATGTTCACGTTAAATTGTTCGATGACGGAGAAGGAAGGAGTATTGGTGGACAATAGTTGTGTTGCAAGAAGGAAATTTGTCGAAGCCAGACAAGATGAAGGTCAACAATTAGTTGGAGATAGGGATGTGCATTTGGATCGGGTCGGATCGAATCGAGGCTAGTTGTCGATTTCAATCTTGGAGAAATGTGGATCGAAATCAAATCAATTTTAAACGATCCGATTCGATCTAAAATCATTCGATTTCGATCCGACTCGATTCGATTTCAATCCTTTTTCTATTTTATTTTCTTATTTATTTTAATATCAATGGAACAAACATACATGATTGATTGTTTGCATCTAAAATTAAAGAAAACTTAAATAAACATAAATATAATGACAATTTAAAATAAATTAACATGCATTAGTGGATTTCTCCCTACAAAATATTAACCCAATGTTCAAATAGAAATCCCAAAAGAAAGACAAGTCATAGTTAGTGCTAGTAATTAATATGTTACAATTTAAGATTGTACATATATACTAGATACGAAAGTATTATAACTCTAAGTAGCTAAACTTCAAGTCATGATAGGGCCTATACTTCACGAGTCACGACCACTTCAAAATTCCAATTTTTCTTGTCTTATATCTTCTCTGTTTTGACTAAGGAAAAGATGTTAAGTGTTAATTTTTTTGAATATATTAAGTTAATTAGTAGATTTTTATTAGCATTATATATAAATATATAGGGAGAATTACACAAAGTGCCCCTCAACTATGGGTAAATTACACAAAGTACCCCTCCTCTTTGGGAAATTACACAAACTACCCTTATGGTCAAAAAAATTAAAATAATTAAGACAACCTTTCAAATTCAAATTATAGCAGAGACTAAAATTCGCAGATAATTTATTTTTTCTTAGAAGAAATTATTTGTTATCAATATTTTTTGTCTTTTTAAACGAGATAAATGAGGTTTAATGCAATAATTTTGAATAATTTTTTGTTTTTTGTGCAAAATAATCGAAGAGCATGAATTTACATTCAATAGATTGAAATAAAAAATTCGAAAAATCGGTCATAATGGTAGTTTGTGTAATTTCTCAAAGAGGAGGGGTACTTTGTGTAATTTGCCCATAGTTGGGGGGTACTTTATGTAATTCTCCCAAATATATAATCTTGTACATATACTATTATATATTTATTTATTTTTAAAAAATAAGATAAGTATTCGATTTGATCCGATTCTTAACCTCTGGAATCGAGGATCAAATCAAAGGGAGGTTCGATCCTAAGGCAAAAATCAAAAGTCGGGTCAAATATTCGATTCGATTTTCGGATCAGATCATTCGATCGAGTTTTACCCGATTCGATCGATCCGATTTTTTTTGCACAGTCCTATTTGGAGATGGTGCGTGGGTATTACCCTAACCATGACCCTTACCCTGCAAATAGCCTGTAAATGGAGAAAGACCCTACCCTGACAAGACCACCATCACCCCCACCACCGATACCCACCACTGCCACCCACCCCAATCACCCCCACCATCAATTCCTCATCTTCAACCCCCTATTTCATCACAACCACCCACCCCCATCGCCCTCGTCGTCGTACTCCACCGTCTTTTCCATCTCCTCCTCCCCTTTACTCAACTCTGAATACGACCTCTCATCTTCCCTCGATGATGCCGCCACCAAATTCACGTCACTCATCTCCACCGCCGCATTCTCCGGCAGAGTCTCCAACGACGTATGACGTTGTGCTTATGTGACAGGTATCGCTTGCGGCGTCGTGGGTTGATGTTACGAGCAACAGATTTCTGTTGAGCAGCGAGCGGCGGCAGTGGTGGTTCCGGATCCGAGCAACGAGCGGCGATGGGGGTGATGGTTTGGTGAGGTACGGATCCGAATCCGAGCAGCGGTGGTGGTGGTTTGTTGAGGAAAAGGATCCGGAACCGAGAGTAGTTCCGACGACGGAGGTAGCGAGCGGCGGCGGTGGTGGTTTGTTAAGTAAGGTTGGGGAAGATGATGCTTTAATTAATTAATATTATAAAGTTTTTTTTTTGATAACTAGTAATATTTATAAAGTTAAGAAATATTTAATTAATGTTTAGAAAAAGAAATATGAATACTAGTTATTGTATATAATTTTTAATTTTAATTAATTTGTATATTTATAATTAATTTCTTAGTTTTTTATGATTTTTTTATTATTAAATAATACATGTCATCATGGCCATGTGTCAAAAATAAGTCAAAATCCCCAAATTTGGGTCAACGACGAGCCACGTAGACTTTTGAAGGCGGCAATTTTGGAGCTCCGCCGTGGGGGTACTGATCTTGATTAAGTTTGCAAACATATGGTACCAAAAAGTTGGTGTGACAAGTTAGGGTACCAAAACGAAACATGAGCCAAAATAAGGTATCAAACATGATTTTTTTCCCGAAAAAGACAAACTAGATTCTTCATTTGCTCGTTTTTGCAAAACTAGGCCTGGACTTTTCATTTAAAAAAAAAACTATACACCCAACTTTCATTTCGTAAAAAACGTCATAGTTCGACGTTATGACATCACCACTCCGTTTTGGTCGAGTGCAAAATAGACGTTTCACTTATAATATCTTAGAATTACACTTACACCCCATAATAAATATTTGTTTATATCTTCAAAAAAATAAGAAAATACATACATAAAAAATATTAAATTTAAATATATTATTTTTATTATTGAAATAAAAAATTATGACCATCTTCCTCATAGACCCCCCCCCCCCCCTCCCCAAACCACAAACCACCACCACTAGACCCATAACCACCACCCAGTGGGGAAGTAGACGAACAATTTTTTTTTATTTTTTTTATTACATTTGATTTAATAATAATTTGATTTAATTAAATTAGAAAATGTTAAATATAGTTATCATTTAACTTGTGGGTGCAAATGTAATAACTCAAAAGATTGGAGGTTAGATTTTTTGGGGAGTGTTAGTGTGATTACTCTAATTTTTTGGGAAGTGTAGTATCGGTTTTGCCTTTGTAAAATTTTAAATTTGACCGGAATGAAAGTTGAGGTATAGTTTTTTTCGAAATGCAAAGTCCCCGCATAGTTTTGCAAAAATTAAAAGGATATGTATAGTTTTGCGAAAACGGGCAAGGGATGAGTCTAGTTTGTCTTTTTTCTCTTAGGAAAATCACACCAATTTAAAACAAATTGCAAGGATAAAGTTGGAATGAGAAAAAATAATCTTTGCCAAGATTGTGAAATTTGAGGGTAAGAGACATAAATTCATAATAAAGCTTTAGGCACAAGGTTAGACCACTAATGATGGGCTTGCCTAGTTATTTTAATATTAATTCAAATATGAGTTTGTACTAGATTATGACTCTAATTAGACTGTAAAACGCAACCAAATGTGCCGTTATATTAATGTTTCTTTAATTTCTTATATACGTATAAGGGTTTGTAAATTTTCGGGTTGATGTGGGTTGTTGCTCGTGACAAATTACACAAATACTCAGAGGTATGGGGTGATAAAAGGAGGTATATAACACAATAAGATTGTTTGTCGCTGACTTTTGCTTGAAAATTATTAAATAACTAAATCTAAATTCACATCCTTCATTTATCATGCACACAAAAAGAATAACAAGAACTTCACCAAAAAAATTCCATTTTGTAACTATTTTTTGTTCCTCAAAACATAAATGTGAATAATAATATAATATTATGAAAACAACTAGGATTTATTTTTTATTTCTTATGAATAAAGTGTCGTAAATCTACTCTCTACAGAAATTAATAGTTTATAAACAAAAAATTAGCCACACGACATATTCTTATATTTATTTATATGAGTATTTGAATTTCTTATTTTAAAGTTTTTTGCTTATTTTGATTACGCTTTTGCTACTTTAAAATAACTTTTATACATTCTTATATTTACCAACTTCTCACATTATTATTTATACAATGTTATTTTTAAAATAAAACTTAGTGACAAATAATGACAAATCAAACACATAATAATAATATATATAACTTAGTATAAATATTATTAATCTCATTGAAGCAAAAATAATACCACCCCACCCCAATAATCCCGCGCGAACAAGTCCATGTCCGGCTCCGGCCCCACACCGCCGCAACCGTTAAACCTAACCACCGCACTCCTCCACAGCGCCGCCGTCTGCTCTCTCTCCCTCCCACCCCAACCCCAATCCCCACCCCCCTCCACCCTCCCCTACTCCAAACTAATCCCCAAAACCCGCTTCATAGTCGACGGTTTCAAACACGCGGACCCCACTTTCTCTCTCTCCTACTTCCTCTCTCACTTCCACTCCGACCACTACACCGGCCTCACACCTCAATGGACCAAAGGCATAATCTACTGCTCCCCGACAACCGCTCTCCTCCTTCACCAGATCCTCAAAATCCCCAAACCCTACATTTTCGAATTACCCATTTCGCAGCCCGTGGTGATCGATGGTGTCGAGGTATCGTTGATCGACGCGAATCACTGCCCCGGTGCGGTACAGTTCTTGTTCAAAGTCCCCGTTGATGGTAACAGTGATGTTAAATTTGAGAAGTATGTTCATACTGGCGATTTTAGGTATTGTGAGGAAATGAGGAGTGAAAGGTTGTTGAGTGAGTTTGTTGGTGCGGACGCAGTTTTTTTGGATACGACGTATTGTAATCCAAAGTTTGTGTTTCCTGGTCAGGAGGAGTCGATTGATTATATCGTTGGGGTTATTGAGAGGATTGGGAAGGAGAATGAGAATGAGAAGAAAGTGTTGTTTTTGGTTGCCACTTATGTGATTGGGAAGGAGAAGATTTTGGTGGAGATTGCACGGAGGTGTAAGAGGAGGATTCACGTGAGTAGTAGGAAAATGGGGATTCTTGGTGCTTTGGGTTTGGGGGAGGATGGGTTTTTTACGGAGGATGAGTCGGAGAGCGATGTTCATGTGGTTGGTTGGAGTGTGTTGGGAGAGACTTGGCCTTTTTTTAGACCGAATTTTGTGAAAATGAATGAGATTATGAGTGAGAAGGGGTATGAGAAGGTTGTGGGCTTTGTTCCAACAGGGTGGACGTATGAAGTTAAGCGAAATAAGTTTGCTGTGAGGACGAAGGATTCATTTGAGATTCATCTAGTTCCTTATAGCGAACATTCCAACTACGCTGAACTTAGGGAGTACGTGAAGTATTTGAAACCGAAGATTGTGATTCCGACAGTTGGTGTTGATGTTGAGAAGATTGATAGCAAACATGCAAAATCAATGCAAAAGCATTTTGCTGGGTTGGTTGATGAAATGGCTATAAAGCAAGAATTCTTGATGGGTTTTCGTCGTGGTGGGCCCAGGGAAGTTCTTGGGGATGTTGATAGAGATGGTCCTCCCGCAGTGGAAAGAGTTCCAGAGCAAAAGGACGAGGATGCTTTGTCTGCTCCAAGTTGTCGCAATGATATTGAACTGGAGAGTGACATGGAACGTTCACTTAAAACCACATCTCATGGTTCAGAAGATCTGAAAAAGGGCGATCTTGAGAAATATTTGCAGGAACTTCAGGACTGCTTGCCGAGTTGGGTCACTCATTCCCAGATGTTGACTTTGATTAGCAATTCTGGCGGAAACGTTGTTGAAGCAGTTTCTAAATTTTTTGAACATGAAACTGAGTTTCACGAAGAGGTTCGAGGAAGTACACCCGTCCCCTGCACTTTTCCTGAAAGTTCAGAAAATGAGCCTGCTTTACCTTTTGAATTGAAATCGGTCAGGAGCATGAATCATGCAGAAGATGCTTCTTTCAGTCAACACTTCAAATTATCGGGTACTGGTAATCCTAAAAAGAGTGGAATTTCTCCGGGGAAAAGGAAGAGAACCATTGATACGAAGGCAACAAAGAAAGCAAAAACAGATTCAAAGAAATCTAATGATTCAAAGCAGTTTTCTATAACCAAGTTTTTCAACAAGAAGTCACCTGTTACCCCAGAAGACAGTAAAGTTGAAATCAAGTTTAATAATTCTAATGATGTTATTACTAAGTTTCCAGACAATAAAGAACAATATAAGCAAGAGGTGGATCAGTTCATCCAAATTGTAAATGGTTGTGAGTCATTGAGAGGCTACGCTTCCACAATCTTTGAGAAGGCCAAAGGCAACATAAACATGGCTCTAGATATATATTATCGTGAGAATACTGATACTGTCAATGAAATTGAAGAGAAATTGTTAGACAACTGTAAATTGAGAGATTCTGAATGTTCCAGCGGAAATGCAGAACTAGCAGAAAGTATCAGACTTGAAATCAAGTCTGATGACTGTTGCCCGTCTGTGCCAAAAGAAATTGTGCCTGATGTCAAGTCCAATAACAGTTTGCAGTCCGTGCCAAATGACAATGTACCTGGAAATTTTATAGCACTGCCACCTGAGAGATATTCTCCTATAGAGCATGGTGAGTGAGCTTTGTATTCGAATTGTTTACGGAAATTTATGTATGTTATATTGATAGAGAATGCACTGTTCAATGGGTTTTGGTTAAGGCTGAGAGTTATTTCCAGCTTGCTGGAGGAGAGGGCAACCCGCTCCGTACGTCCATATAGCACGTACGTTTGACTTAGTGGAGGAAGAAAAGGGCAAGCTAAAAGCTACATCAATGCTATGCAATATGTTTAGGAGGTTTGTGGAATGTTTGGCTATGTTCCAAGATGTGACGTCAAGCATTCATATTATATTTCTTATTTCTGCAGTCTAGTTACTGGGTTAAGCCTTCAGTATTATGTGGATATTTTTCCTGATTAAAGTATCTTTTCGCTGATACACTTGAGTATTATAAATTTTCAGTTTGTTGGCTCTTTCACCTGAAGATGTTCTACCAGCTGCTTATTTGTGCATAAACAAGATTGCTCCTGACCATAAAAATATGGTAATTTTGTATGTAACTCATTCTTTTCCACCGTATTACGTTTGAATTATTGTATAGGTCTTTATACTGGGAACTCAAACCAAAATACGGAAGCTGAAAGTTGCAATCCCATGGAGACACGAACATTCAATCTGCAGTTTTGTTTATTCCAATAATTTTGATCATGTTATACTTAATAGCTTCATTAACGGTGTTTCCATGGTGATGAAGGAACTGAATATTGGTGGTAGCACTGTTGTCGCAGCTTTGGAAGAGGCCTGTGGCACAAGCAAATCTAAGATAAACAGTCTTTATAATAGCCTTGGTGATCTTGGTATACTAGATTAGTTAGTTGATCAAGAATTATTTCTGGTTATGTTCGTTAGTAAGTTATCTTGATAGTCAATTTTATGTGGTGAGTTAGGCGATGTCGCTCAAATCTGTCGGCAAACACAGTCGCTACTTGCTCCTCCAGCAGCTCTTACAATTCAAGGTGTCTTCTCTGTTCTTCAGAAGATAAGGTGTGCATTTTTCTGCTCGTTGATTTTGCCGTCCGTAAAACATGTGGTTGTATAAATTTGTTTCAAGACCCGAATACAATTTCAAGCAACAACTGGCTGCAAATTACTCATCCAAAATCTGTGTGTTCTCAAAGCTTTTCCATGGAGTGTGCAAGAAATTTATTGGAGCATGTGGGTCAGGGGGAATTTCGTTTTATTCACATTTCTAATATTGCCTTTAGACCTAACAATCTTCCTGAATGTGCAGTATTTTCATATATTGAGCTAGGAACAAACATCCCAGTCTGTCATTAGTTTTCTGAAGTAATCCTAGATATCAACTTGGTCTATGTTGTTCGTAACTTTTAGATTTCTGATACTGGCAAAGTTGCTTTACTACCTTTCTTCCGACTCCTGGGGAGGTCAATTTCCTTTCTTAAACCCGAATTACTTGGCGTCTTGAAAAGATTCTGGAATATGAGTTTATTAGATGGAATTCAATAGTTTTTAACATAAGTATTAATATCAATTACCAAAAAAAGAAGCAAATTAACTAAGAGTAACGAAATATAAAAGAAATATGTCATTTTCTAATGATATATTGGCCTGGTAAATGACATTCTTGTCCCGTTCTGGTTGTGTGGACGCTCAAAATTAACTACTCCTATCTGTGATATCCTTGAACTAAGATTTGAACTCAAAATAAGACTTAAGAACTTCTATGGGATAAAGGATTTTTTTAAATACTTCTTGTTTACCATGGACTGAAGTACTTTTTGGACTAAGGAGTCTTGTCGATCGGGGGCTGTTATCGTTGTTGAACTATGAAGTCTGTAGCAGTTCTCCTCTTGTGGTGCACGGTTTATTATCGTTTTATTCTAGGGGCTTATGTCTCTCTCTGTACATCACAAATGTTACACTTTGTCTCCTATAGACATTTTATTAGTTTCTTGTCATTATATCCGAGGTGTTTTTTTCTCTTTAAGTGCTATGATGCTCTGGGCTTATTAATGGTTTGTTTGTGCTTTGTTTATTTGAATACACTGTAGGAATCTTATCATCTTATCTGGCCTTTTGATTCTATATGTACATCTTCTCATATCAAATTCATCAGTGTCCAATCAGGTAGTGGCAGTACGGTCAGGAAGAAAGGACTCATCGTGAAACTAATGTGTTCATGTAGAGAAAACGAGATGAAGTTTCTCGTTAGAACTTTTGGTATGATTACTTTTACCTGTCTAATCTTACATTCCCATCCGCAAGTAATTGAATGCTTAAATGGTTTGCAAAACGTTTTAATGCTCTAGGAATGTTTCCCATATTAATATATAGCCTACAGTTGCTGAAGTTTCTGAAGGTGCTCAGATTTTGGCTATTGTTGGCACAACATGCATTCTGTGACTTTTTGTCATTGTTGTCTATTAGTTCATGAACTTGGAGTTAAATCCAACAAGTTGATGAAACACGCAGAAGAAAGAAAGAAAAGATTGAGATAAAATGCAGTGATGAAAGAGTGGGTTTCTGAGGACTTTTTAAACTGAATATTAAGTTCTTTTTATGAGAGTTATTACTAGGAGGAAATAGGAATAACAGACTAAACTCTGTGTTGGACTTGCTTCATTTATCTACTCAAATTTATGAAGGGTTTGCGTCTCAGTTATAATGACTACTCATCTGTGTAAGAAAAAAAGGAATCTGTGAAGGCTCGGACATCTTTCTGTTCTTCTTTTTTGGCCTTTTAACTTTTGTGTTGTTTTCTGTATTATAATTCTACCGTTCTTATTCATATGCCTCTACTATAAGCTCCCTTTACTATGTAGGTTAGGAATTTAAGGATTGGAGCTATGATAAGAACTGTGCTTCCTGCTTTAGCCCAGGCTATTGTTATGCATTCAGCTGATGAAGAAATAACTGAAAACTTAAAGAGTCAGATTCAGGTTTATTTATTTTGTAGTTCTGTTAGCATTTAATGCTGCCATACTTATGGGGCATTCACTATTATATACGTCAGTTTGGTTTTTCATTTCCCGAATCCTTTATGTATGAACTGCAAGCACACTAAATGAAAATGTGGTATAGTTTATATCTATTAACCGCTACCTTTTCCTCCTCATTTTGGTAGCGCCTGGCTGGTGCAGTGGTTGAAGCATACAATATAGTTCCTAGCTTGGTAAGTTCCAATACTAGCCCCACTTGTTTTTATTTTCTGATATCATACTTATAACACAGCTTATCCAGTTCCTGCATTCATGTGGCTGAAAATGTAGGGAATGATGATGCCTTCAACTTTCATTTGCCATTCTAGGGCTTTTACAATTGTACACTACTTTGGATACTTATTTTGGTGCATTTTTTGTATTGCTGCTCCGTGGCTTGTCTAATACTTTCCTGCTATACATGATCTAATAATATTATGTAGTGCCTTTTGGTTATGCTGTTTATTTGAATTTTAGCAGTGAGATGTTTAAAGAGTGGAAACTTGTCGGTGTTTTTAGTAGAAGCCGTTCACTTTGGTTGTCTATTCCCATTGCTATGCTCATAGAGTGCATACATCATATGTTATGTGTTTGGGGAATATCCACTGACATCATGCATCACATCACACTTGCTAAAACTTGTAAAAGGAAGCCTTGTCTTATTCATATCTTCAACCTCGTGGTACATTTTATTTATTTATTTATTTGCTCAGGATTTGCTTATACCATCCCTGATGGAAAATGGGATTGGGTTTTCAGCATCAACCTTGTCGATCGTTCCGGGCATACCAATCAAACCGATGCTTGCAAAGTATTGTGTCAACTTACTTCTATCCCAATTTTCAGGATGGATTTTTTCTTGAGCCACGCCTAACTCTGTGCTTTGTTTGGCGGGTGTGTAGAATCACTAATGGAGCTCCTCAAGTCCTGAAGCTCTTCCATGGCAAAGCATTTACGTGTGAATACAAGTAAGTCTGGTTTGAACGTACCTTTTGGTTTCATAAAGTATTGGGTTTTTCAATTTTGGGTTGTT
The DNA here is from genome assembly GCA_948329865.1 of Linaria vulgaris. Taxonomy (NCBI): domain Eukaryota; kingdom Viridiplantae; phylum Streptophyta; class Magnoliopsida; order Lamiales; family Plantaginaceae; genus Linaria; species Linaria vulgaris. The sequence continues at coordinate 17,158,106 of OX415250.1, read as the reverse complement.
TTTTGGAATATCAACGTTGGTATTAATACCTGCATAGGAGCAGTGCTTTGTTTCTTGGTATTGTTGCAGTTACATTAGACTATTTTTTTGGTTCTTTTCGTGCATGGATGAAATTGTTGTAGTTTGGCTATTTAATGAAGAACAAGTTAGTTGAATCTCATTGTACATGAAGATTTAGTTTGATACAACTTTTATTGACTAATTTGCAGCTCATTAAGATCTCCGAAATACCATCAGTTTTTTTATCCCTATACCGTCACTAGCTAGCCCAGAGTTTTAAAGTTGTCATGTCTGAACAATTTCGATTTGCTTCATGTCCTCTCAGATATGATGGTCAACGTGCTCAAATTCACAGATTACCAGATGGTTCGGTTCGTGTTTTCTCGAGGAATGGTGATGAAACGACCTTAAGATTCCCTGATGTAATTGAAATAGTAAAAGATTCTTGTGTTCATACAGCTGTTACGTTTATTTTGGATGCAGAGGTATTCTCCCATTTTTCCTCCCCCTTTCTTTTCCTGTTTATTTTCTCTTATCATATATTTCTTAGGATGCACCCTGTCAGTTTTGGTATCTTTTTTTTGGGGGGGGGGGGGGGGAGGGGTTTACTGCTAATGTTTGCTGGTTCACTTGTTAGTTAATTAGCTGCATGTGTGATGGGATCACGAGTTACCCTAATATGTAGAAGCTTATTCTTCTGATTTCAGGTGGTTGCAGTTGATAGGAGGAACAATATGAAGCTCATGTCATTTCAAGAACTATCTTCCAGGGAGAGGGGGAGTAAGGACTCCCTAATTGCTGTTGACAAAATAAAGGTCCTCTAAATCTCATTTCTTTATTGAAGCAGATAATTTGATTATTTCTGACTTAAATTTGCCCATATATTCACCTATATGCCATGTTCTGTATCATTAAGGTATTATTCATCAAGATTTATTCTAACATTTAGAGCAGGGTATTTGTTGTGAATTTGTGAAATTCTTACTTTTGCTTTAGTTATTCCTTTGAGTACTTTCATATGAATTTGGGTTTAACTTTTGCGGGTCGTATTGTGGCATTCATAGACCGAGAGCTCACATGTCCAAACCATGGAGCAGCTGTCTTACATATTTTGTTTAGTGGATACATATATTTTAGTGCAAATGTTCATGTGGATTTCAATACTAGCAAGTGTTTTTGCGTCCTGTTTAAATATTATAAACTAACTGAGTATTATGCCTATTGTTATTAGAAAACCGTTACGTGGCGTTGCTGACATTTTCTATTCTTGCAGGTTGACATATGCATTTTTGTCTTTGACATCATGTTTGCAGATGGAGCTCAGTGAGTGTTGTGCATTAAATTTTCCAGCATTTGCTGGTTTTCTCACATATTTATTGGTCATAATGCCATAAGGGTTACTTATAATTTAGGTAACAAATGTCGAAATGATTCACCTATGTAGACTACCTCTGCGGTGAATGTATTGTCCTTGGATTGAAATATAAGGTGCAATTCAGCCGTGGTGTGCTCATGGGTTTCTTTGATTGCTTCCTGTATTTGGAGTCTTTATGTGGTATAACTGAACATGCTTTACTTCAGCATTTCTCTAAGTCATAAGAATTTTCTTTGCAGGTTGTTGGATCTACCGCTGCGTGAAAGGCGGAAATGTATGTATTAGCCTCTGCCCTAGATCATCTGCCGACTGTATTGCTGGATGACACGTGATATGCACCTATCCCATTTATGGTCTAATATGCGCTCTCTCTGGTGATACAGATCTGAAGGATTTATTCAGAGAAGAGAAACCAGGCTTCTTTGAGTATGCAAGAGAAATGACCGTAAGTACATTTATTTAAAGTAATTAAAATGGTATGAATATATTATGACTGTCAAAATAACGCAATCCTGCTCTTTAAGGTGGAATCGCAATCTGCTGATATAAGTGATGAAGATACATTGAATAAGATAAACAGTTTTCTTGATGATGGTCTGCGTTCTTCTTGTGAAGGCATCATGGTTAAATCTCTTGATGTTGACGCTGGTTATACTCCATCTAAACGTTCTGATGCCTGGTTGAAGGTATTACATTAGCTCACAACATTTCAAAAACAAAGAAATATAGATCCCTTGTTAGGTAAAACATCTCATCTTTGACAGGTTAAAAAAGATTATGTTGAAGGACTTGGTGACTCCTTGGACTTGGTTCCTATCGGTGCTTGGTATGGGAATGGAAGAAAAGCAGGATGGTAATTGGCGTGTTTTCATATGATACATTCTTAGAAAGTTCAAGGTTTATAACGGATTGAGGTTCTGCAGTCTAGCTAGCTACTACATTAAGTATCCAAGATGATGATATTTTTGAGTTTTCTGATGCATGTTTCTTCTTATTACTCCTAATTCAGATTCTTGACTAGAGATCATAATTCGGTTGATTATATAACTGTGAATTTCATGTTTAGGTTTAGTCCCTTTCTAATGGCCTGCTACAATCCCGATACTGAGGAATACCAGAGTGTGTGCCGCGTCATGTCTGGATTTTCAGATGCTTTCTATATAGAGGTATAACAACTAGTATTTGCATTGGTGCTGATAAAATTTGATGCGAAGAAGATACCCCATTTGTTTATATTTTATCTTTTTCTTTGCTACATGATACGCTTTTACAGTTTTGAGAATTTTGCTGTGGCTTATTTTTCACAATGTCATGGCAAAGCTCGTTGCCCCATTTTCTGGGTTTAGGATTTCTGAATCTCTGACTACTAGGCAAAAAAGTTATGTTGCTCATAATGAAAACGAAGCAACTGAAATAAAATTGCATTTTTTTAGTCCTTCGTATCAATTTAAAGTTATATAACCATTTATGATACATTTCAAAGATGCTCTCTAATTTCCATTGGAAAAAAACTTATTGAACCACTGACTCTCTCCCGTCATTTTGTAAAGCCATAGAATTGTTTCCTCGCAAAGGTAGTACCGGAGCAACTATTTTGTATCTCATCCATACTTTGGTATTTGTGCTTATATACAAATGTGGTTTTGCATTGCAGATGAAAGAGTTCTTCTCTGGCGATAGAATCCTTTCAAAGAAGCCGCACTACTATCGAACTTCGGAGGTTCCAGACATGTGGTTTTCACCGGAACTTGTGTGGGAGATAAGGGGTTCGGACTTCACTGTATCCCCAGTTCACCATGCTGCCATTGGTTTAGTCCATCCTTCTCGTGGTATTTCTGTTAGATTTCCGAGATTTGTTCGATCTAGACCGGATAAAAAGCCTGAAGAATGTAGCACAGGTACAGATATAGCTGACATGTTCCATTCTCAGACTAGAAAGATGGATGTGGGCATCAAAAAATGAGCTAGTTGGTTCATTTATTTAATGCTGTTTGTTCTGTAGTTTATAGTTTGTATAGATCTTTCTATTATATGTAGTTCTTCGGGGGCAGGTGCGTTGGCTTTTGCCTTGTGTATAATTTTGTAGCTTCACTTAAAAATGTCGCTATGTAGATTTCTGTACAGAAAACAGTAGAACTCTTATCATGTATTTAATATTACAAATTTCCAAAACACTGCCCTATTTGAAGAGATTGATAAGGTTAATTTACGAGTATGAGTATGCTCTCACTTTTATTATATATATTGTTAGAGTGGTTGTCGTTGCCTTTTTGACACCACCAGGTGCCAATTAGACATAATCAATCACCTGTGTTTGGTAAACGTAAGCCGTATTGTTCCTCTCGAGAGAACCCTTGTCCGCTCCTTACTAGGTTCAATTCGACCAATTCAACATCTTATCGATTCTTCCGCTTCTTTGTATGTAATGAGGTAAATGAGCTAGTTTCAGATTTTGTACAATGGCCTTTATTGTGTTTTTTTTTTCGATCAACTACAATAGCCTTCTCCAAACAAAATTGATGAATCACGCTGCCCTTCGTTCATGCACCCAGACACAACAAACTTCTTTCTAGATCTAGGAAGTAGTTTTACGTTTTCTGATACGCATCTGAAAGGGAAATATTATTTCAGTTTTAAGGTTATGATATTCACCTTTAAATTTGATAATTATAAATAATTTTCTTCTCTTATTGGGCCTAAGGATGGTCCATTAAGTGACACTCAAGCCAAACGAATGGATCACATTGATCGAATTGCTTGAAAAACGATTGAATGACTCAATCCAGAATTCGATTAGAATATTTGATCTGATTTTCGATTTTTGTCCTATGATCGAACTCGTTTTGATTCGATTTTCGATTTCAGGGATTAAGAATCGTATCAAATCGAATAATTATATTGTTTTTTTTTAAGAATATATAACAATATTTCAACTATAAATGTAACATCAAAAGACGTACTAAGAAAATGTTTAATTTAGATTAGTTTAAATATAAAATAAAGAATAACCAGATTTTCTCTAATTTTATGCAAAATAAATATGTATATAACATGTGTTCCTTAAACTAAAATGAGAATTAGTAAGAATTACAAGGAGAAGCAATTAATCAAATCTAAACCGAATAATTTTGAATCAAATAGAATCGTTCCGATTTAATATGCTTTATTTTGCCAAGATCTCATTGCTCTCGATTTGATCTGATTCGATCTTAGACTAATTAGTTTCAATGGGCTTCAAGCTCCAGTTAACCCATAAACAAAGAGAACTCCCGCCAAATCCCATAACCGGCTACACCCGGTCACCACACACAGTAGCCGGTAACCAATATAAATAGTCCGCCAACACACCGTTGTGTGCTCGACAAATTTCCGAACACTTTCGTCATCGCTCTCTCTTTCTCTTTAAAATCTCCAATTGCTCTCTTAAATCTTTCCGTTCCATGAAGTTATCGCTACGTGCGGTTCGATCAACTACAGTTACGTGCAATTCGAATATACTCCGGTGGTGATTTTAACTTTTGGTACTAACTATGAGTGCTGTGAACATTACGAACGTGACGGTACTGGACAATCCGGCGTCGTTTTTGTCCCCCTTTCAGTTCGAGATCTCGTACGAGTGTGTCACTTCGCTTAAAGACGGTAATGCTCATTTCCTATATCGTATTTATGATTCCGATCTTAGCTCGCTGTATTTGTTGCGTGTTGATTTTTGAGGTGTTGGTGATTTTTTTTTTAGGGTTGGATGTGTGTAGTTAGGGTTTCTTGGTTGGTTCTAGGGTTTGACGATTAGCGTGCGACAAAATGTTGTCGAATTCTAGGTGACATCAGATTGTTAGTGAAGTTGATTCTGAATTATAATTGTTTCGTTTTTAGTATGGAATCGGTTTTATTTGGTGATTGAGTATTCAGAAATGCAAGGGGAGTTTTTCGGAAAACCGTAATTGTTGCTATAAGTCAAAATTGTGAAAATTCTCAAGCTGTCTAGCATCTTTCCATCATCACGTAAACCGTGTTTCTGTTATTGAATTGAGTACTGATGATGGATTCTCCTATATTACTTACACCTATTGTTGAATTATTCATCATTTTCTTGGGGAATTTCAAATACTGCGTTAACTTGCTTCATGACAGAGTAGTTTCGACGTAATAGGTGGAAATCCTACCGGTTGCCTTCAAAACTTGATTTTATAATGAATCTTTGAGAATTCTGAGGATCTTGTTTGCTTTTGTATGCGATGAAAACCATGTGCTAGAATTTTTTAAACTTGGGATTATGGAAGTCATAATCTGAGACTTTGGATGCTTTGCATTTCCGACTTGTAATGTTTGAAAAAGACAAAAAGACATACGAGTTCTCATGAATCGTGCTCTCAAATAGCTTGGTCATGGATGACTCTGCATTCTATCTTGGTTTTACGTTTTGCCTCTGAAATCCAGAATTTTATTACAGTTGTGGGGGGTATGTGCAAGGTACAATCGTCGACTTCTTAGCTAGGGTTCAAACATGATTATTTCGGTCGGTGGCACATTGAGACCGCTGCTGTTTCTCTGGAACATGTGACAATTAAATTGCTTTTATCAACTAATTTAAACCAAGCAGCTTCGTCTTTGTCATTTATATAACATGATCCGCATGCATATATGCACTGTGGACAACACGTGCACCCAGTTTAAGGATAGAGGCCCACAATTTGATTTTAGTACTCCACAGAAGATAATATGGGCAAAAACCATATGTTTTCTTTGATTGGGAAAACCATATGATTGGAGATTTTTGAAAAAGCATAAACAAATCCCTGGTAGCTTACCATCTAAAGAGACCATCTAAAGAAATTACATACATGACGTAAAAGAGTTATGAATCATCCTGTGGGTAAAATAAAAACCTGAAACTACCAATTGCTAATTCCTCCAGAGAGCGAAAGATTGATATTATCTCTTCCCCTTCTGCCTTTAGCTTCTACGTTTGTTGCTTAGAGAGTTGGAATCGCCTTGACCTGTGGAGAAGACTTTAAACCGAGAGTGATAAACATTCCCACTCTCTGCATAAAGAAGTGGGGAATTCAAGTCATAGTTAGTCATGTATATGGAGTTATTTTATTTACTGATTATTCACATTTTTTTGGGTTTGCTCGAGCTCATAATTGCAGTTTGCCTTCTCTGGCTTACTTTGGTGCCTTGTAGATGGCCCAGAGACATTGTTTCATGTTTTCCGAGTCTGAAATTGAGTTTGTCATGTCTGCTCAGATCTTATGTATATGACTGTTTTGAATAGTTTAATAATGCCATTAACTGAATCATTTTACATTTCAGGGAAGGTTCTTTATTTCTAATTCTTTTTATTTTTCTTTGACGATTTGTATCTCATGAATTTACATAAGTGCAAGTGTCCAAGTCTTTTTCTTTGGTTAGAATACCATTTGGTTTTGTAATCACTGTGCCTTGCAGATTTGGAATGGAAACTGATTTATGTTGGATCTGCTGAGGATGAAACTTATGACCAACTTCTAGAAAGTGTTCTTGTTGGCCCAGTCAATGTTGGAAATTATCGTTTTGTTTTGCAGGTAAAGGAAAAGAGAACCAATTTCATTGCTTTCAGAATGAGCTTGTAGCCCAGCATTTTAGCTGATATTTAAACTTTTGTTGGTAATTGACTGCAGGCTGACCCTCCAGATCCATCCAAGATACGTGAGGAAGACATAATAGGTGTCACAGTGCTTTTATTAACCTGCTCTTACGTGGGACAAGAATTTGTTAGAGTGGGCTATTATGTGAACAATGACTATGAAAATGAGCAGCTAAGAGAAGAGCCTCCCCAGAAGATCCTGATTGACAAGGTCCAGAGAAATATATTGACTGACAAACCCAGGGTCACCAAGTTTCCAATTAACTTCCATCCAGAAAATTCAGAGACAGAAGAACAAACCCCAGCAACTGATCAGGCTGCAGAAGCAGATGGACCTGAAGGACAAACGTTGCCTTCATCTAGTCAACTTCGAGCTGAGGAAGACCGTAATCCTTGACAAAAATTGTCGGTTCCGTGGCGTCTTTCTTTGTGAAGGCTGATATACCTACTTAGTTACCCGTACATTGTTGATCTAGTTTAGCTTTTAGTTACGATGTTCAATGAGTTGATGCCTGCTGTCCAGACTGAGTTCCAGGTTTCCTTTTCTGTTATCTCAGGTTGTTGATAATGTTGTACTGTGTTGATATTGGGGCCTGTTTCATAAGAACTAGAGAAAACTTTTTTGTTAGCTTCTACTTCTACATACCCCAATGTATCGCAGTAAGACTTAAGCTTCATTGTTTAAACTTCCGTGATTATCTGGCAGTATTAGTTTATAAGGTGTTAGAACTTTCCGTGATTATCTGGCAGTATTAGTTTATAAGGTGTTAGAACTCAATAGCGTTTTTCTGTAGCAGCTACTGACCCAGCGGGGAGATAGTGTTAGAACAAATTTAGCTATCACTTCAATGCTTGTGCAGGTTTGTACAACCCTTCTGTATGTGAACCTAAGGAGACTAGCGTAATTAGGGCTGCTGTCACCTTCAGCAAAACCCTAACTTCAAGAGACAACTAATAAACAAGAGCTATCAATTTTCATTCGAAAATATGAACTACGATATTTTGATTTAATTCTCCTCGAAAATATGAACTACGATATATTGATTTAATTCTCCTCTCCTTACTGTTGAGGATAGCCAGACAAAAAAAATCTTTTAGGCAAGGTAAGAATAGAAAAATCACCACAAGGGGAATAAAAAGGGAAAAAGGAGAAGTTATCTCCCCAAGCTCACTCTTCGTTCTGGGACATGGTTGCTTGTTTTGCCAAAGAAAAAGAAAGAAAGAAAGAAAGAAAGAAAGAGACATGAAGTATAGCAAAAAAACAATCCCAGCTGGTTTGCAGGGTTTTGTATTTCATTTCTAACTACTTTGAAGGCAACGTTGGAATCTTCTTCAACTATCTTTCTTTCGTCTCTTCTCTCGGTTCTGTGGGGGCCGTTTTGCCTCGAGCATTGTTCCTTTCTGGTCAAATTTAAGAGTTGAAGTTAGCACAGTTTCTAGAGCCAAAAAGTAAAACCATATGAAAATGCTATAGAATGAAACTCACCTGTCGCAATTTCCTCTTTGGCTTCCATCCTGGTTTGACTTTTCTCTTTGGTTTAGAAAACACCTTTGGTTTAGAAAACGCCTGTCAAGTTATACCAAAAAGAAACCAATTCAACCAAACTAGATTAATAAATGAAAGCTTATCAGACTAATATGTCAACAACAAACCTCCTCTTCAGAATCTGTAGTATCATGCTTCTCAGGTTCAGTCTCGCCCTCAATTTGTCCATTATCGTTAAGCATAAGCTTAAGTCTCCCTTCTTGTAGTAATTTCTTGGAACGGGCGTGTCTCTATCAAAGAAACAATGAGAGCTACTTACAGTCAGAGCAAGTGTTGAACAGCAAAGGCTAACCATAAATGAAGGGTAAAAGGAAGTCGAATTCACTTAGCCTTTTCAGTAAGAGACAAAGTGAGGGAATAACTCATGTCATCTTAGGAAAAAGGCTAATTTTCTTGCAACATAAAAGATAGTACCTAAGGATCTAAGTGTTTGACACACATTTCACTAGTGGCGAAAGTCTATTAGCATTTAAAAGTTGGTAAATATTATACGAAGGAGCAAAAAGCCATTGAAAACAAAGGCTTGGAACAAGAAGAAAGGAACATTCAAGCAGGGGAAATAACACTTCAGCAGACATGCAGAGATGAGACGACTGTGTTATGGACAGTGAATAAGATAAACAGTTCAAGGCCACTCTCAAGCTAAGAATGTAACATCAGATATCCAGAATATGAAATATTAAGTTGAATATGATAAAACTTAATTTTCACCCCATCGCTCACAAAATTTGTTAAGCCAGGTCAACTTTTTTGAAACAGGATTCTAAAGCTCACACGAAAAATGGAGAAAACTAGTTAACAGAAACCATAAGTCATTTGTCATTCATAATTTACAGGAAAAAGTCGAGTAAAAAGAATACTACTACGTCTGTCTCACTGAGGATGTTGTGCATCCTATTTCTATATGCCCACAAAAGCTTGGTATTTACTTTAGAAAGCAAGCTTTTATGAAATAAAAGGCTTATGCCTTTCACTTAAACTTTAATTAGACAAAGACTAAAATTCTATCACATATCATGGTCATGAGATCTCCTTTTTATTTTGATTAGTATGAGATCTCCTATTATGGCCTTTTAATTATCTTATCTAGACAAAAAAAGAAGTTTCGTGTATGTGATGTGAATAAACTAACTCAGCGTGCATTAAGAATGCTTTCTTCAGTTAAGTAACGTGAGGTTTTAACTCAAGTAGTGAGTTTAATACTATAGTTAGTGATTTCACATTTTGTGGGGGAGGTGGGGGATTTGCAACAATTCCAATTAGAAGATGATTTTAGAAAGGGAAATAAGTGTAGAAGAAGTATCGTTTATAGATTTAGTACCCAAAGAAGTCCCAAAAGACTGTTCACATGATTTATGCATGAAGAAACTGTAGCCGTGGGCCTCGGATAAACTCTCGGAAAGTCGATTTAACTATTCTTTTTACAATTTTGGGATATCAGAACGAAGGAAGTAGTATTGTCGAAGTATACAAAAAACAATTGCGCAAATAAAAGCCATAACCTAAAACTCCTTTAGAGAAATAAAGGCGAATATGTGAAAATCGCTATGAGAATCAGTGAGAAAATCTTTGATAACCTTTAATGCTAACGTGATACTGATCAGATAAAATACACACTTGCCTTTGAACTTAGATGAGCCTTCAAGGTCTCCTCGGACAAGCAGACTATCCTCGGGCACACCCGGCACTTGAAAACTGAGTTACGTTTTAAAACATAACATGCCTCATCATCAAGTTTCATTGCATCCTTTTGAGGGCTATTATGCTGCATTCTGGAAAGTATAGCATCCCCTTTGCCACTAGTGAGTTTTCCAACAATGTTTTGCGCATCACGCTCTGCTGCCAACTCCTCGTCACTTGTAGGTAAACCTGCAACATCCATGTTTTTTAACAATAAGAATGAAGTTACATATTAAAGGAAATACTTCAAGTCTGAGGTTGAAATGGTTTGCAAGATATTGTACTCTCAGCCATTATAAGATGATGATGTATTGCAGACCTAAAACAATCAGTTTGTGCTAAAATAATGAGCGCAATGCAGCTTCACGTCTAGATATGATCCCTATATGAAACTGAGTTGGTTATGAATTTTAATCTAGATTCTAGTAGATTAACGACAGCACAGCGCATAATAAATATTCGAAATAGCTCATGTATAACTGTACAAGTCCAACCTGATGAATCAAGATTGACCTCATTTACTGAACTATCTTCACTCTCATATCCTGAAAGTACAAGAAAATACAGACACAAATTTGTGAACGCAAACGTGTAATACAGCGCGAACTTCTTAAATATAAGGCATCAATGTTCTGACAATGTGTCGTAGGCGCTCCAAGGGTTGGGGCAGACTCAAAGCCGCCCGCCCCAACCTTTCGAGCGCCTACGACTGCTATGCTAGCATACCGGAAGAAGAGGAAGCGTCTTCTTTCTCTCTCGCCTCAGTAGCCGCGTTTACTTCTTCTTCCACCTCATCGTCATCTTGTTCTTCTTCCGTATCATCTGTGGCCTCAGCTTCCACTTCGGATTCAGAAGAAGAAGAAGAAGATTCAGATGCGGCATCCTTGCTACCGTGCTCGTACCGGTAATGCCTCCTTTTAATCATTTTCACCTCTGCCCCTTAATTGCTAAACTGCAAAAATAACCAAATTATCAATAAGACTCTAAAGCTTGTAACTTTACAGAGAAAGTAGACACAATAATTACTATTTTACATCACACCAACCAATTCAGTATAGTAAATGTTATAATACTAATAATAAACAAAAAAGGTCAAATCTTTAATCTGGGCATGAATCAAACAGAGCCAAAACATTGACAAATGAACAATTAATTAAGTAAACTCACTAATCTTTAGCGGGTAAAATTTAAATTAAATCATGATAACGAAAATATACAAGCATAATTAAACCTCGTACGGGTAACAAAAAGAGAGAGAGAGAGAGAGAGACCTGAAAAACGAACGGGTGTGATTGTCGGAAGGGGGAGAAGGGTTTTAGTTCTCCAGGGCTTAAACCTAGTTACTGTGTGGGTGTGCCTGTGCGACTCACACGTGCGAGTATTCAACAAGCTTTTTTCGATGTTTTTTTTTTGATTCTTTATTTTTATTTTTCGAAACGCTTGGAAATAAAAAAATTATAAGTTGGTGATTGCAAAATGCAAATGTTTATGAAAAAGTTTATTAGCTTTTGAGTTCATGAACTTTTGCATGTGCTTGTGTTGTGAAAAAGTTAGAAATACAAACAAATAAAAAAAAAAGCTAGCTAGGTATGTGGCTTTTGAAACTATTAATTGTGACATTTATCAATTATTATTGGAAAAAATAGTTTCTCACTAAATATCGAAAACACTTAAAATAGATTTTTTTGGAATGTTTGCAAAACAGTACTTCTCAACTTTTAACTTAAAGTAACTCCAAATTACTTTAAATAGAAGTAATATAGAAGTCACTTTTTTGCAAATACTCTACAACTAATCGACTAGCTTTTATGGTTTTATAGTTCAAAGTGTATTTTAGACAAATTGGAAACAAGATAACAATTTTCATGTTTTTTCTCTTCATAATCACCACATTTTATCTGTGATATAGCGTGCTTATTATGCTCACTATTAGTAATAGATAGAGGTTTTCAAAAACTCACTCACCGTTCGACCTACCTGAACTCGCTCGTTCTCACCCGTACTTATCATGATTTTATTATTTTACACCAACATTTTTATTATTTTACACATGTTGGTAGGTTGGTTTTTTTCCGCTCTTGATCTTGTAGTGGAATTGCCATCTAGTCTTACAAAAGAAGAAGAAAGTTAGTTTAGGTTGAGTTGTTTCTTTATTTTATTTATTATTATGAATGGGTGAATTGTTATTCATTGTGACTTTGTGATGCAGTAGCAATATAATAATAATAACTCATCAAGATGTGAAGTTAAGAGATAAAAAATAACATGAGTATATTTAGCTAATTAATGTGTTAATTAGTATGTTATCTTCTTCTTATCTGCCTCGTTTATCATGCTAAATTTTTTATTCTTCAATTGCTAATGAATGTTTTCAAATTTTCAAGTTTGAATTCTTGAATGATAGGGGGAGTGCGGTTTGATTTTCCACTCATTTTTAAATTTTATAATACTGACATGTATATAGACAATAAGCACAAACAATACATTGTTGTGTATAAATAAGTTATATATTCAAAATACTAAAAAAAAATCGTGTACTTCTTTTTTGCTTTATATGGTTGGCTATGATTTTTTTCTTATTACCTTTTTTTTTCTTCTGTTATTATCTTGAAACTCGTCACCAGTGCACCATCATCCACCACCCACGGAACCCAAACCCGTACGGGGTTCTAAAATAAATGGATTCATACGATTTCAAAAAATTGGTCATCCGTTAAACTTGATCCGGGCAAAAAAAATTGTGCGTACGAGCCAAAAGTCGCTCGCGTACACCCCTAGAAATAGGAGAAAGAGAAAATATTTATTTTTGGATGAATTATTAAATTTGCACCTTAACTTTTTTTTAAAGTTAATATGCCCTTTTTTCGTGTCTTGTTTTTATGCCCCATATCTTTTTAAAAAGTTTACTAAAAATGCACTCGGTCCTTATTCGGGCCAAAATTGCCTACGTGGCGGTACAAAATTGCACTTTGCACCCCAAAATAAATTTTCTACGTGGCGGTGCAAAGTGCAATTTATTTTGGGGTACAATGCAATTTTGGCCCGCCACATAGGCAATTTTGGCCCGAATAAGGGCGGAGGACATTTTTGTTAAAAAATTTAAAACATATGAGGCATTTATTCAAGGCCCAAAAAAAAAGCACATATTAACTTTTTAAAAATAATTGAACTTGTTGATATGAATATTAATTATTCTAAGGGAGTAGTTGAAGATGTTATGATTAAGATTGGTAAATTTACTTTTCCAATTGATTTTGTGGTAATTGACATAAGTGAAAAGTATAAGTTTCCATTTATTTTTGGAAGACCATTCTTAGCGAATTTTAAATCCTTGATTGATGTAGGAGAAGGAACTGTTACTTTGAAAGTTAACAATGAGCATGTTAGTATTAAGGTTGAAAGAAGAGTTTACCTAAAGGAACCATGAATCAAGAAAATAGCTAGGAGAGAAAATTTTGATAATCCATTTAACCATGATGGAGTGATTGAGACACCTTAGAATTAGTAGCATCGGTCTAGACGACATAAAAACTAAGCGGTGTTTGGGAGGCAACCCAAAGTTTTATAGCTTTTGAGTTACTTTTCTTTTTGGTATTTTTATTGCTATTTAATTTTTCAATTTTGATTATTGTGTAGGGAGAATTTGTGAACGAGCACATGAAGAAGTTGGGATGGTACGAAGGACAAAGAGACATATTTTTGATGAGAATTTGACGACATTAGTTTTTCAAAACAGGGGGAGGCACAATGTGGCTTGATGGCGCGTGCTGATCGCGCCTGACTCTGGAAAATATGGGCGATATTCACTCGAAAAGACAGAAAACAAAACCGTGAGGGCGGTTTGATCGCCCTTGTCAGGCGCGATGGGGGCACGATGTGACGATAGCGCGTGACCAAAAACGTGTTTTTGTACACTGCCGACTCGAGAATAAGTTTCCCTATTTATTTACTATCCCTTTATTTAATATTTCTGGATTTTATACATTAGCATGCTACATAATTGTATTTGCTTTTTGGGGGAATGTTTTCTTAGTTTTGAATTCACCTATATGGTGGAATCCTAGTCCATCTATACGTACAAGTATTACTATACTATTTATATGGGTAAATCTAGAGTTTAGGTCATTATTCTACTACACAAGTTAAATCCTTCGTTTTTCTTTTTCATTATTATTTTCTTCTACACTTATTTTACTTGTCCAAAAATACCATGACATTGCAGAACAGCACCAACAAAATGCCTTAGCAATGTTTCCAGTCTCGATTAGGAAGAGTCACCACCATTATCTCCACGCGCCACACCATCTAGGAAAAAGACCAAGGATGATGCACCAACAAAGAAGCAAAAACTCATGAAGAAGCCATTCACCATTGAGAAAGGTCTCGACATTTTCCACGATAAGATCTAGGACATGGTATGGGCGACGTTGTTAAACAACCAGGAGAGCTCAACATAACTATGGTGATTGAATTTTCACAAACGCAACTGCGCTAGTGACCAGACCAATTTCATTAAGACGGAAAAATGTACATATTTCCGCCGAGATCATCAATGAATACTACAAGTTAGATCTAAAAAAGATTGCGGAAGGGGAGCATCAAGCACGGGAAACGGCTATGTCACAAAAAGCGTTGAGAAACGTGGTTCTTCAAGACACCATTGTTTGCAAGCCAAATGTAGCTAATCCTTTTATCCTTTATAATAAAATTTTGTTAGAATATAAGGCTTGGTATAATTTCATTATCTCTCGTATTGGGCTCACTAACCACATGACAGATGCACACTAGGATAGAGTGAATATTTGACGTGGATCCGCGATGGAATCCATATAAATGTGGGCAAGAGATTATGAATTCGATTAACACTTTTGCTACAGGAAGAACATGAGAAGCTATCCCACATGGAGGGCTAATCACAAGGATTTGTAGAGCAGCGATAGTTCCAGTTAAGCAATCCGACAAGAAGGAATTTATTGAAGATGTCATTACAAAGAAGCAAATTGACGGGTATGAAAAAGCAAAAACAACAATACAAAGCACTTAAAAGACTTCATCTAGACGGAGATCAAGCAAGTTCGTGATGATATTTTTGACGTTTTGAATGAGGTGATAGACGGGTTGATTAAGAAGACCGGGGAAGTATTTGACACAGAACTAGACAAGATGCAGGAAGAATAGAATTTCCAAGGAAGTCCTCTGTTTTTAATTCTTTTTCTGTTTCCTTTTAGAGGAACATTCAATGTGGACATTGAACATTATAAGTTTGGGGTGTGTGAAAATAGCTTCGCTATTTAAGCTGTTTTTACTCCATGTTTATTCAATTTTAGAGTCTGTTTTTAGTTATGTTTTAGAGTCTCTCTGCTGGAATAAAATTTGAAGTCATAAAAGCATGCAAAAAGTAAAATCTATGATGACATATGCCTAATATATGAGGACTTGGGAAGAAAGAAATTATGTGTGGATGATAGGAGCATATTTTGCTTAATTCTGTTGAAAGCATGATTATTTCATTTACATTCTCAATGAGCTTGAGTAGAAAATATTGAGATAATTATGAATATCAAGTAATTCACTCTATTATTGTTTGAAGTAAATGTGAATTTGAATTGTTAAAGGAAATGAAACATGCCTCATTTTCTATATTTGAGTTTTATTATTTCAAGCCCAAAATCATTTATGAGAAATATCCACTAAACCCACTAAAACCTTTTCTATGAGCCTTTGTTTATGAAGCCTACTTACCTACCCTGAGCCAAAAGAAAATTTATATCCTACTCATTTCTAGAGATAGATGTAGTGGATTGAAGGAGGAATAAGGTATGACTCAAAATAAAAGCATGATCTAAAAAGATGTATTAACACAAAGGGAGATGAATATAATAGAGAGCACAAATAACCCTTACAAAAAAATTAAGTTTGGAGGTGCATCTCGAAAATCTATGCAGTATAGACTGGTTTGAATTATTGCACAAATAAAAACGCAATGAAAAGATGCCAAAAATGTATGGTCAAACGAAGAAGACACAAACATGGGAGGAAAATAAAACATTAATGAGCAAATCAATTATGTACATCTCTAGAACTCATAAATAACTTTTTTTCATTTATAGCCTATACCCAAGCCTATCATTAGAATCTAATAAAGTCATCATGATCTCAACGTGAAAAATTTGCATGCATGGAAACACAGTGAGAAAAATGGAAATGAAGAGGGAATCAACTATATTTTAAATTTCTTGATCTTATAACTTTTATATGATAGTCTTGTATTCTACACTTGTGATACATGAGTACACCACTTTGCACAATGAAATATTTTGTGATGGCAACCTAATTAACCTTGGTGTGCAATAACTTGACATCCATGATTCTTTTTTTTTTCTTTTTAATTTCCAAACATAGAGTCTTACTCGGGATTTAATTTTAATTGGAGCATGTTGTTATTATAAAGATTTAATTTTTTTTTACTTAGAGTCTTACTCGGGATGAGCAAAGGTTTAAGTTTCAGGGTATTTGATAAGCGAATTATTATAGTGGTTTGAGTACCTGATTTCTTATGCTCTTGTATAATCATTTTGGCAATTTTACTTGTTTTATATTGTTTCACTGTTTTTGTAATTTTAGTCGAGTCTGAGTAAAACGATGTTTATTTGGAGGATTTCAACACTATGTAGTATTACAAGACACCAAAAAATATGCAGGGCGAGCAAGAGCAGAATTGCAGGAGAAGATGAAGAAACAAAAGCGGGCACGATGGGACCAGATCGTGCATCCAAGGCGCGATTCAGATAAAAGATGGGGCGACGTTCAGAAACCCTAAAATGGAGCCCATAACAGAAAAAACTATAAATATGAGGAGATGCTCAGTAGTTAGAGTACTGCTTACACACGCCTACTACCACTTCACCTTAGCCAAAAACACTTACAAAAGCATTCTAGGGTTAGAAGAGCATAAATTCAGTTCGTAGCACTACTATCAAAGTTGAGGGAGAAAGGTGAACAAGAGGAGTCAACAATCAGAGTAGAGGAAAGCAGCAAGGAGATCATGACTCTAATCTTTTCTTTTCCTTATTAAAATACTTTATGATAAATTATTGTGATCTGGATATGATTATGAGTAGTTAATCTTCTCAGTATCTGAGAGAGGATGTAGTTAATCTCATCTGGATGCACCTTGAACCAATTTTTTGATTGTATTTATTGATGACTTTATTTTGTTGGATATTATTTGTTTCTTATACTACTTGGTATGCTTGATGCACATGTTTCTATGACAACAGAGTAGTGGCGTTGAGCAACATTGTATTATGTTGAGTTATGCATAGAAGATTGTTAGCGCAATATTAGCATTGTAGATAAGGCATATAAATCTTCAGACCTTCGACATTTGCTTGTTCATGGAATCTATATCATAGTTGGTAACTCTGATTCACTTCTAAAACGTTGTATGAATCATATGACATATTGAGCTTCTGGCGAGGGGAAAGTGCTTAACGGTCTAACATCATTAGAGGTTAAAAGGTTCTTTAGTACATATGAAACGTGGCTAGGTTACCACATCAACTTGGGGGAACAAAACAATCATCAATAGATAGAAGCTTGCATATGAGTCATTGGTATTTTGTCTATGAAGTACATGCATCGAAGATTAATGAAATCCATCTCTTAGATACCTTTAAATTAATCTGTTTTACAGTCTTATATAACAACCATCCAATTAATCAATTAAATTATGGCTTCGTTAGTTTAGCTTTAGTCCTTTAATTAATTTTTCCAATTGTAATATTTAGTTAATCAGTTGTTAATATTATTATCGCATTGTAGATTAGATCTTTAGTTAATTTTTATTTTTTTGTCTTCATTCATAAACAAAAGCAAAGCAAAGTAGAAATCATTTAGTGTTCAACAATATAATTGCTAAATTACAAATATCTACTCTCTGGTGATTCGATACTTGGTCAGATATACTTACTTACCACTTTATTATTACTTGACTCGTATACTTGTGATTTGTGTGCATTAATCTAATTGAGAATACAAAAGCAACTTACACACACATCAAGAGTCCTTTGTATTGTTGCCTTAGTATTTGGCCATGTAACATGTGTCTTGATTTTTTCGTGTAATTTTGTAATATTGAAATAAAATTTGTTATTTTATGTTACTTCCTTCTTTATTGGATTCTCCATCTCTCCTCAACAATTTTGTATGCCAATACGCTTTGATTGTTCTTTCACGCCAGCACGCTTTCGACTGGTCTTCGTTCGCCAATTCTCGCTCGATTGGTTTTTTTTGCCGATATATTTTAATCGGACTTATTTGCCAACACACGTTCGATTGGTCTCTTTTTTCCAATATGTTTCGATTGGACTCACTCACCAACACGCTTTCGATCGGTTTTTTTCGATATTTTCCAATCAGACTAACGCCAACACACTTTCGATTGGTCTTTCCCCGTCGCCTAACATTGCCAAAAGTATTTAGAGAGGATAGTTCTACTTTTGTCTCAAAGGTCAGGATTATCAAGAGGGGCATGGTTCTTCTTCTTTCTTCGGGCGATCGGGTGCTCTTGCCTAGTATCACCTCTAGCCTCGTCCTAGTAAATGGATTGCCTTTTTGGCTCAGGGTTACGACTTACAAGAGCTTCGCCTTCTTTATATTTGTTTTTTTTGCTTGTGTGGTTCCTCCTCGGATTATCCTGGAGGGTGCATTCCTCCATCTGGCGCCGCTTTTGGCACAAGCCCCGATAAGGTGCTCAGCCTCAAACTCTAAGGCCAGGACTTACGGGGGATCACTTTCATTTTGCTCTTTGATTATCCGAGTGATGCATTTTTCCTGAGGCTTAATCGTTTCTTTCGTCGAGGCATGGTTTTTCCAAGACCTTAGCCCATTCATATATGTTCACGTCTCGCCGACTACTTGCTTTGAGAGGGGGCGTTGGGCGTACCACATTTTGAAGGTTTTGGAGGGTTTTACACCGTAATCCTTTTGTCCGTGTTCCTATTTTGACGTGGACTCATTTCTCCTTCTTTGATTGCGGCGTGTACACCGACTAGTCGTGAACGTCCATTGTTCAAGTGTTTTCTCGGTGTGAGGTCTCAGAAAGAGTCGAGCTTGAATGATCGTGGCGTTGTTCATCGGGGATAGTGGTTGTGTATGACCTTTTGCAGGGATCTTCGTAGTGGCGGACCTGCGAGCTAGGTGGTTGATATTCAGGTCTCCGGTTCAGTTTCGTGGTATCTAGTCAGTGTCTTTATTTGTTTAGGTGAACCTATTAGCCATTCGAAGGTGAGGCCAATTGCTTCACGATTCCTGGGACCTCCCCGTGCCTTATCGATTCCGCCTCTTGTTTGTTCCTCCACGAAACTTTTTTCCATTTGGTTCGTGAAAGAGATTCCGTTGGGATCATTTTTTCTGGGAAACCATAGACCCTCCATAGATCATTTTTTCCATTTGCTTCCTTCATTCCAAGTGGCAACTATTTTCAAGGATGTCGATCCTCTGTTGCCAAAGCGGCCAAGTGGTTCCCGACAGTTCATTTGGATATGTTTTCCATGGCCCTCTTGGCTATGATTTATTCTCATAGATCCAGGTCACAGACCGATTCTCTGTTAGAACGTCGGTGGATAGTTGGTCGAAAGTCCCTTAGCACTCGGTGTTCCTCAAAACGTGTCGATTCATGCTGCTTGCTTAGCTTTGTTTTTCTAGAGAATCGTACTCAAGCAACTCTTTTGTTGGCGTTTTCCACAAACTGCGCCAAAATGATAACACGAAATTAACCAGGTTGGGTAATTTCTTAATTATCGGATAGATGTGGTTTAGGACGCAATTCCCGTGATTCGTAGAGACAAAGTTTACGAATATGAGAGCTTATGAGAGAGGGTTTCTTGATTACTAAGACCCTTTAAGTATAAAAACAAAGAGATTACTTGAATAAATAAAGAGGAATATATTATTTGCTGAGTGAAATATGAAGTACAAGTATGTCATCTCAATTTGAGTTGGTTTACAATGTTGATCTAACTTTCTATTTATAAGGTCTCAAGTGTGCATGTGGGATTGATCGTTCTTCCCCCGTGATGGTGAGTATGGGCATCTATAAATGTTTCTTCGTGGTGGATGGATCTACTGAAAGTTGGTAATGCAAGCCGCTCGTGAGTAAAGAAGGTTATGGGCAAATAAATTCTGACATTCCTTTATGGCACGCGTAATTTGTGCTCCAAGTGGGGAGTGTCGGTCACCCTTCGTTCTTTACGAGCATCCTTACTTTCGGTTTTGAGGTTGTGTCTATATGCTTTCCCGAGGGCCTTAGTTATCAAATCTTTTTTAGGGGGTACTGTGATCTTTTCTCTAGCCAGGTGTATTTATGTATTATCACATATTATGGAGAAATAAATCCAATCCTAATTAGTATTTCAAAGAATGTTAAGAAAAGTATAAGAAATAAATTAATTGATGATCATTAGTTGAGACAGTCCCAAGCTGACACTGCATAAATAGGCCTATCATGCCAACATATCATCAAACTACCATTCTCATTGATTACCTTAAACTCGCGCGACCCGCAACCCTCTACTACTCGTCGGGCATCCTCAAATGTGTCATACCACAACCTGACGGTCCTAAAGCCTGTTTTACCAAACCTGATGGCCCAATTGGCATACCTCTCGTGCCTCTCCTCCCTCTCAAATCCTTCACCAGCCACAATGTTCTCAATTTCTCTCCCAAAAATTGCTTCCAACTCGGTTCGATCCGAGCACGAGTATCCATCGTAAGCAACGTCAATTGAATCAAACAATGCACCGTAGAAATGTAGCCCTTCCAGGAATCGATCCATTAAACGACTCATATTGTGATTCGCCTCCCGCTCGACTAATAACAATACCTTAGGGTTAAATGATTTAATCGATTCGAGGAACCTGCTCATTTGCTTACAATCCTTTACCTCATCATTTGCCCTAAGCTTGAAACCTACGTCAACACAATCGTCTTCGGCTAATAAGGTGTGAAGTCTTGAGACTGAAGTGAATGCTACTGCCTCATGTGATTCGACATTAAGCATTTGCGGATGGAAGTCCCTGAGACGAGTATTTACGAAACTGAACTGAAATGGCATGTTGAAACTCTCGGCTTCTTTCACAAGCTTATGCCTCAATTTCTCTTGGGCCTCCTTGTTTCTACCTATGCACGTGATTTTCAAATGCGGAGGCCCATGAAGCCCATTTGCTATAGCCCGAATGAAAGGGACCCATAATTTTGGGTCACTACAACCCAAATCAATGATGTGGATCGCATGCTCCCCCGACACGGCCGTAGTCAAGGTTCGGTTGATAATCGCATACGCAAATCTCATGTAAGGAAACAGCCGAGAGAAGTTAGAGTGAAAACGCTCAAGGTCATGTTGGGTCGGCTCACTATGTGTTAAGGCCTTGTACAGACCAGGCCAACGTTTAATGATCCGGGCTGCAAGCGCTGAGGCAAACCTTGCGGCAAGTCGCTGTGTGGAGTCTCCGGTGGTGGTGGCCAGCCGCGAAATTTGGCGCAGGCAGGCGTCGGCGTGGTGGAGGTTGCTGGAGGAAGTTTGGTTTGCGCAAGTTATCAAGAGTTGGATTAGTTTTATACTCCTTTCTTCAGGTTTTAGTCCATCAACTGTAGTTGGCGATTGTTGTACACTTAAGGACAGTGTCACGTCTGGATTTCGTGACATAGATGAAAAATCCATGGCTAAAGGTTTTTGGTAAACACAAAGTTAGGGAAAATTACGAGGAACGATTAAAGATGGTTATGAATTTATGATTATGAATGGCTCTTGTTGTTCGTCAAATTGTGAAAGATAATAGGTGAGACATAAGCTTTTGGAGGCATTAGAAACGGCCAAATTGCTTGATAGAAAAGTTTTGTTTTTCAATGATTATGTGAAAGTGACAATTGTGTATTTTTCGACGTTTTTGATAACATTACTCTAATATTTATGTGACTTGGCAGACTTTTGCTGGTACTAAGGCTTTGTTGTGGCTCTTTGCGTATGTATTTTCCCATTAAGACAAACTGTTACGACCAAGGGTTAACGAACAAAATTTTAATTGAAACGATAAGCTATTAGCATGGTGAATTACGTCAAATTATGGCCTACCAGAAGTTAAAACGACAATGGAATTACTTGAGATGAAATAGAAACCAAAACTTTTGCTTCCTATAGTAGATTAACAGCAGGATTCCCATTTTGAACCTCTAAATTGATCAGATGAATATCTAAACTCTAGTACACCAAATATTTTGAAAAACACAACTAAATGAACAAAACGTTAAGAATCTAGTTGTCAAAAGGCCCAACTTTGTGAATCACAAAAATAAATACACACTGACAATTGAAAAGAATCCAATGAGAAGGTCAAAACTCACCTTTCTAACAAAATGCGTACAAATAAAAACATAAAATTTGGCAAGCCTTAATGTATCTTCCACACCTTATATCTTCTATAATTAGCTGTACGATTCAAAGGCAATTTGTAGTTCAAAGTCTCAATCATGACAGATATATACGTTCCAGTCGTTCCTAGTTATATGAGCTACGGGCGTTGCTTTCCCGTGCAGTATGGTGAATACAAAATATGACACGGACACGGATACGGGAATATATATCGGACAAAATACGGATGTGGAAATACATGTTTTGAAAAATTACACATTAAAATACGTCCAGATACATCGAATATTTTGCATTAATAATGTTTTGTATATACTAATATAATTTGAATAAAAACATAGACACAATATTTTTAGTTCACTTACATAGTAACATATTAATATGAAATAAATTCCAGTTTAAACACAATAAAAGTTGCAAGACTATATAGTATAGGATATCCACAATTCTACAACAACAACAACAACCAAGTCTGTAATCCCAATTAATTTGGGTAGGCTATATGAACCATGAATGAATTCCGTCGAGTCGTGAACATGAATCTTCTGCCTCCATATGTTTCGGTTGACGAACATGTCTTCATTTAGATATTTTAGCTTCATGTCGTTTCATATGACCTCCATCTACGTCTTTTTCGGTCTCCCACGAGCTAAAGCCGTATGTCCTAAGTCGAGATCTTCAACTCGTCGTACCGGTGTCTGATACGTGTTTGTAGATTTTTCATTTAATTTTTTGTTAGGATACGCCATGTGACATATAAGATACGTATCCGAGGAGTATACGCATATCCAATGCGTATCGGACACGGATACAAGCAACTTTTGACAGTATCCATACATCGTATATAGGTGATGAGCAATAAAAAGGCAAAAGAAAAAGATTGTAACTTGTAACACAACAAGATGTAGAGAATTATAAAATTAATTGTCCAAAAAGAACAAATGATAAAAGTGGAACTAGGATGATGATCATCGTAACAAAATCTTTTGTTATACAAAAACTAGTATATAGTAAAAAATAACAACCAAGTCGTTGTAGTATAGTGGTAAGTATTCCCGCCTGTCACGCGGGTGACCCGGGTTCGATCCCCGGCAACGGCGAACTTAATTTTTACGTGTTTTCGTTTTGTGCTTTTGCGCCTATTTTGCCATGTTAGTTATAAATTACAACATCATGCCGTTTCTTTTAATCTTCCAACAATAAACTAAATCAAATTCGTGGCTTTAATACTCATTTTTTCAAAGATAAATGGTCTAAACACCAGCAATAATGATAACGCGTTATTTTAAAGATTATGTATACCTATGTCACTCTTTCCATCTGCATGATACTTCGTAGTTTAAATTCAGGTATCTAACAACGAATAAATCACATAAACAAATTCACCATATGATTGCCATGCTCAATCAATCGAAAGAGTCTATCTACAATACAATAGGAATGCCACTCAAATCTAACCTACATAAAACTACCAGTATAACTATTTATTCATTGCTCAAACACATGAAAACAATACTGATGAAGACTTCAACATCAAGAGCAAAACTACTAAGAATCAAAATAATTTCTCATCAACTTTTACTCGGCGGCCGCGGCGTGAGCCGGATTGAGCTCATCCCAAGCTTGAATCCATGTAACCATTGCATCTGCAAGCTTCACAAAATAAGGATCAACTTTTCCAAGCTTTTCCTCAACCTGTTTGGACAGTTCAATGTAGCACTTTTGGACAGTGGTTGATTCCTTGGAAAGAGTAGCGGATTGAAAGAAAGGGATGATCTCTTCTTGCCAGAAGATTCCCTTGTACTCCTTTCTAAGATTCACAAAAGGGTTACTGGCCTTGCTGTGCCATATGTAAGGGAGACCAGTTTTCACTCCCAATCCCAAATGATCACAAATCACCTGAAAACATTCATTAAGTAAATTATTTCTTATAGGATCAGATAAAATTTCAGTAAATATTTCATTCCTTCTAAGTAAAGTAATACTGAGTTTGCAAGAAATTATCTAATTTACGTGTAATCTATATCACCTTAACACACCATCCAGCCCACATATCGTCGTAACGCCCAATAGGCTGACCATCTCCCATAAGGCCAAAGTACATAGCTGGACCAATAAGATCACGATCGAATGCAAGGTTCATCCCACACATGGGAAAGAGTGTGCCCTTTGGGATTGTCAGCACTGCATCAACATAACTAATACACACAAGAGAAGTTAAAAAAGTGCTCCTAATATTACAAACCTTCAACAACCAATATTAATAATGACAATGATTCGTTACGTTTTGTTTCTTTCACGTGGCTTGACAAGTTGTGTAGGAGCGTCGTAGTCGGGTATGTTCATCCAAAGTCCATGAGAGACGGCGGTTGGCACACCCTCACGGAGGCTGAAAGGGTATCCTCGCACGAAATCGGAGCCTTCACGGTAAGGATCATACAATGTGTTGAAGAAAAGGGGAGTTGATGGGCATAGGAGATTCTTGATGTGTTGTTGCAAGGCGTTGATTTGTTTGCCAGATGGATCATTTGCAACCTAACGAAATTTCAAAGAATTTATTATTATAGAATGTTATTAAGAACATCGATAGGTCGAATTGGCAAATAATTCCATAAGAAATTAAGAATATAGGACGGGAAATCCATTTTATTGTGAGAATGCAATTTTACTCCATTTTCCACTTATTTCTTAACCTTTATTAATTACTTGAACAAATAAAATATCACTAGTCAAATACTTGTATAAGAGCAAAAGACATATGTTGTTTCTCAAAGCTATAGAGTTTTGATACTTGATGGTTATTATAAATTCTTTTTATTACAATTGTGGAAATTTTACTTGTAACATACACAGGAGATACTTATATCTATTTTTAGCACATAGGTATATGAGTTACTTTACACATAAATAATTAACTCAAACTCACACTCAATATCTGCAAGGTAGCTGCATTACGTTTAAAAAGAGACATTTTGTCATGCACGAAAATATGAAATTTCGGTCAAGATCTATTCAACAAAATAGATCAATTTGAAACAGGTTTTAATCATGCTATACAAATTGATATATATATATAGGTGCTAGTAGGAAAAATTGAAATCAATCCACGCAGAATTCATAAGCTTTACACTATCTAAAAAAGTCTAGTACCAAAAGTGTGTAAAATTTACTTACAAAGCAGTCATCATCAATGGTGAAGATATACTTCTTCTTGGACACCATATATCCAAAGCAACGACAAGCCGAATCCTTAAACGAAATGCAAGAAGCCCTCGGACCTAGAATCCGGTTAATGTCGTTACGGTTGTATAACTCGTAATCGAAACCATCCGGGACCCCAATTTTCTTTGTAGGATCACCATCTTGTACTATGATCAAGTGGTACGGCTCGAAAAACGGTCTCCACATTTCCAAGAAATCGAGGTTACGGATCGTTGGTATCACGATGTCGAGTTCATCTTTGAGTGGTGGCGGTGCGGTGGCCATGGTGGCGGGGAGCGGGCGGAGTGATCAGAAAAAGTGTAGCTAATAAGTGGTGATTGTTAAGAAGCGTTACCTAGTGTGTGATAGTGTGATGGTATTAATTTGTTTTTAGGGGGTATGTTTAATTGTTATATAGACTGAGGTGTACGTGGCAGGTGGAAGCGGCATATTTGGTGGGCTGTGTCCGGTTAATATCGATTCAAAATAAGTTGTTGGCCCGATTAAAATGGGAAGACCTATCCCTATTTTTGTTTACTTAAAGTTTTGTTCTTTTTTGGGGAATTTGTTTGTTTTGTTTTACTTTTTATTTGACGGAGGAAAATACTTTTTGAATATAGAGGTATAACTCTAAATTGGTAATGTGCTGATTTTGTTTGATCTAAAGTGAAAAGTTAAGAGAAGTAAATTGCGGACGGAAGTGATCATATGAAGATTTTAAAAGCTCAATGCTGAAATAATATTCTTAAATTTGGCCCCACTATACTTTAGATCGAGTTTGACCCTCTAATTGTTTTAAAACTATATGTTAATTAAGAATTTGGAGACAGATAATACCTTTAGTTCTTCTGTTTCTTATTTACCTTCTCGATCTGAGAATGATTATTGTTTCTTATTTTGACATGCTATACGATCACTTCCAAGTTGTAATCTCTCTACATTAAGGAGTTCATATGTTAATTGTCATGCTTTTCAATTGTACCTTTAATTCTTCCGGAAGTTAACGACAATTGATAGAGCAGTTATGCAGTCAAGATTATTTAATGTTATCATAATATTTAAGATATCATAAAAGAATTATCGACATAGAGCATAACTTTTGCAGATACTTAATTTAAACAGAAGAGAAAATCATGTCAAATTGTTACTGGAATATATAAGAATAATTTAAGACTAACTTGGGACACACTATTTACAAATTTATGGTTACCCGAATTAGTTCAAGTTGGATTTCAAGAAAAAGAAAAGAAGGAATTAGTTCAAGTTGGAGTGATGGCCGGAAGCTGCAATACATATGGGCTCTAATATTATGGCCGGACCAATATGAACAATTATGGACAACTTCGGGTGTCTGTATTGGGCCAATTTGCCTATTCAGTAGAAGAACCCAGCGTGATATATCAGAGTAGGAACGAAAGCATATGGATAAGCCATCAAATGATTTTTGAGGTATAAATGAGGGATAATGTAAAATTCCATTTTAACTTTGCTCGAAGCTCGATCATTACTATTTATCCCGTCATAACTTAGATCTCCAAGTCAGTATGCTTTGTTAACTCTACGTGTGAGTTAGATCCAAACCTAATGGTGTCGTGTGGCGTCTTTGTCCGTTAGTTGTTGATAAACAACTCTTGATTCTGGTGTAGAATTGCAAGAACACCCAATAAGATAAATAACTATTTTATAATATTTCTTCTTATCAATACAGAATGCACTCACGGCATTTTAATACATTGAGAAGTTACATCAGTTTTATAACTTCCCCACTACAACTGCTAATAGGATAAAATATTATAGTTACACACCACATACTTAATTACACACAACCCAATTAATTATTATATATATTAATATAATCATACATAAACTACTGCAGCTTTACTTTATAGTCACATAGTCAGACAAATGAGCAGGCATGCGTGTCATGCGTTGGGGCCGAGGCTTATCAATACCGCCGTTTCCGAAACAGGCCTTGTCCACAAGGCTTATACGTTGCAGCTCAGCCCAAATACTTTGAAATAAATCAGCCTGGTGCCCTAAATTATCAGCCGCAAAAAGCTGTGGATGGTCAAGATACAAAGTGGCAAGATCTTCCCATGTAGACTCCATCTCATCCGTTGATTTCCAGCTGATAAGTACTTGAGGCAGCCTACGATCAGTCAGTTGTAATACCCTAAAATCCATAATACTTTCAGGTTCAATAGCCGCCACCTCCGACAAGTCATTTTCCCGCAATGGTGTCGCCCGTACTGAGGATGGATCACCGTAGAAAGGTCGGAGCAAAGAGATGTGAAACACCGGATGTACGCGCGCGGTGGAAGGAAGTTACGGCTCGTACGCTACTGCGCCGATTCGACGAAGAACACGAAATGGGCCGTAAAAACGTCGACTGATCTTTGGTGACATACGCGTCCGCAATGAGATATAACGGTAAGCTTTCAACTTTAACAACACATACTGACCTGGTTCGAATTCCATTTCTTTGCGATGTCGATTAGCTTGAGCTTGCATCTGTTGTTGTGTTGTTCTAAGATTCAACTTTATTTTAGCAAGAATTTCTTCCCGAGTCAATAAAGTACTCTCAATAGACCCAAAAGCTGATTGACCTTGAATGTATGTGGGTATGGAAGGTGGTTCTCGACCAAATAGAGCAGTGAATGGGGTCGTCTTTGTAGAAGTGTGAAAAGAAGTGTTGTACCAGAACTCTGCTAGATGTAGAAAACGACTCCATCGTGTAGGTTCATCACAACAAAAACATCGCAGATAGGACTCGAGTGTCCTATTAACCACCTCGGTTTGTCCATCCGACTGTGGGTGATAAGCACTGCTATAATGCAACTTTGTTCCCATTTGCTTGAATAGTTCCTTCCAAAACCGACTTAAGAAAATAGGGTCACGATCTGATATAATAGATCGGGGCAAGCCGTGAATCTTGTATACTTCTGTTAAGAAAATCGAGGCTAGAGAGGTTGCTGTATAATGGGATGGTAATGCTATGAAATGAGCAAACTTAGTCAATCGATCGACGATGACCCAAATAGCAGTTTTACCAAAAGAGTTAGGCAAACATGTGATAAAATCCATCGTTAAATCTTCCCACACTCGATTTGGAATAGGCAATGGTTGTAACAATCCATAAGGTTTATGTGTAGTATATTTGTTTTGCTGGCAGATAGTGCACTGTTTAACAAATTCCTTTACACTCTTATGCAGATGCGACCAATAGAAAGAGGCGGACAAGCGAGCAACAGTTGCCTTCACACCTGAATGGCCTCCCAACGGTGTACTATGAAACTCGGTGAGTAAAGTCAACTTCAAAGTAGGCAAATCAGGAATATATAGACGCTGCTTGTAGAAAACTAACCCTTCCTTTGTGTTGAAATCAGAATGGTTGGCTGGTGAAGATTGTATCTGGTGCAACAATTCTTGGCCACCAGAATCAGTAGAAAAATAAGCACGGAGTTCATCTAACCAAGGAGTGGTTGTGACGGTGATGGCTAGTAAAACCGGCATTCTGGAAAGAGCATCAGCAACACGATTTTCTTTTCCAGGTTTGTAAACTATCTCAAAATCATAACCCAAAAGCTTAGTTAAATATTTTTGTTGCTCGGGAGTTTGGATTGTTTGAGTAATGAGATGTTTCAAACTTCTTTGGTCGCTGAAGATTGTGAATTTACGACCCAGTAAGTAGTGGCGCCATTTCTTAATCGACTCAGTAACTGCATATAATTCCCTGATGTAGGTTGAGGCGGCCTTCATGCGAGGTGACAACTTCTTACTGAAAAATGCAATTGGATGGTCATTTTGGGACAAGCCCGCTCCAATAGCGATGCCTGAAGCATCAGTGGTTAATTCAAACTCTTGTAAAAAATTCGGGAGTGCTAGAATAGGGAGTTGAGTCATTGTGGACTTTAAGGAGCCAAACGCTTGTTGGGCCTGCGTGCTCCATTTAAATTCTGCATGTTGTAATAAGTCAGTCAATGGGCCGGCGATGGAAGCATAATGCCGCACAAACCTGCGGTAATATCCTGTGAGGCCCAAAAATCCGCGTAGGGCTGTCACAGAAGTAGGTAATGGCCACTCCTCAACTGCTTTTATCTTTTCAGCATCCACACTCACACCGTGCACTGATATCACATGCCCCAAATACTGAACAGAATCAGTACCAAACATGCACTTCGAATGCTTGACATAGAACTTGTTAGTTGCTAAAATCTGAAACACAATTCGTAAATGTACAACATGATCTTCGATGGACTTGATGTATATAAGAATATCATCAAAGAACACCAAAACAAATTGCCGTAGATGTTGACGGAACAAATCATTCATTGTAGATTGAAAGGTAGAAGGTGCGTTAGTTAAGCCGAAAGGCATAACTAAAAACTCGTAATGGCCATCAACAGTACGAAAAGCAGTTTTGTGAACATCATCTGGAGCAACTCGAATCTGGTGATACCCAGAACGTAAATCTAATTTAGTGTAAACTTGCGCCCCTTGTAATTCATCTAAAAGCTCATCCACTGTAGGAATAGGAAATCGATCACGAATAGTGATAGCATTTAAAGCTCTGTAATCCGCACAAAATCGCCAACTACCATCCTTTTTGCGCACTAGTAATACTGGAGAGGAAAAAGGACTTGTACTTGGGCGAATTAATCCTTGAGAAACCAAGTCTTTGATAATTTGAGTAAGGATGGGCTTTTGAAAATGGGGATAACGGTATGGGCGTACATTCACTGGTTTAGCGTTAGGATCGAGATGAATGTGGTGATCAAGGTTGCGGTGGGGTGGTAAACCAGTAGGCATTTCAAACACTTGTTTAAACTCATTTAGTAGTGGCGCAATAGTGGGGGGAATACTACTGAGAGGTTCGGGTTTCTCTAAAATATGGCAAGTTGGCGGTGCTGATATTGTAAAACTCTGTAGGACAGAATCGTGGTCGACCAATTGTTGCATTTCGTTATAAGTAACCCTGGAAACAGAAGAATATCCTGAAATATTCACTATAGAGCCAAGATACTTAAAATACATACAAGGAATAGCAAAATCCGCAATTATTGGCCCGAGTGATTTCAGCCACTGAATTCCCAACACTATTTCTGCTTCAGAAATTGGCAACACAACAAAAGATATGTCAAAAATCTGATTATCCAAAGTAACTGCCAAATGATCGCATCGCCCCAAACATGAAAGTCGAGCACCATTACCCACCATAACCGAAATGTTTGCACCAGATGTGATAGGCAATTTCAGAAAACGAACAACATGAGGTTGAATAATGTTTAATGTGCTCCCTGTATCGATCAACACGGAAAAAGAATAACCTCCAATTTTACCTGCACAACGAAGTGTCTCATTGGCAGACTCAATTCCCATGTAAGCTTCCATTGACAGAAATGCAGTTTCGCTGTCGGAATGTTTAGGTGGGTAAAGCAAGGTTTGTGGCAGTGGCGGGGGTGGGTGAACATTATTACAAAAGGGATCCTCCATTTCTGTTTTATCGGGTTCTTCGTCCGACTCCAAATTATTAGAATTTGTCAATAACAAAAATTGTGGCGCTTTACAGCGGTGGCCAGGTGTGTAGCGCTCGTCACAATTATAACAAAGTCCTTTCTCGCGGCGTTGTTGTAACTCGGTTGGGCTTAGACGCCTGATGGGCCTGGTTTGGGGTATGTTTTTGGTTGTGGAAAAAACAAGGTCTAAGTTAGACGTGGTGTTGAATCCAACAGAACTGATGGACCGAGTGGGATAATTATTAGCAGTCTTGAATAAGGTTTGGGCTGGCCTGCAATAATTTTATCCTCTGCTAATTTAGCCAAATCTATGGCATGTGAAACTGAACGCAGATATAAAATGGCCAATTCTGCCTGAATTTCAGATTTGAGCCCCGATAAAAAGCATTGCAAAATTGAATCAACAGATAAATCATCAACACAATTGTTCAATTTTTCAAACTCTTTAACATACTCAGTGACTGACCCAGTTTGCTTTAATTTGAACAAATTACCTTTATGATTTGCAAAACTTGATGGGCCAAAACGTATTTGCAGATCGCGAATAAAATCTGCCCACGTTGTTAGTAACCGATTACGCTTTAACCACTTGTACCAACTCAAAGCATCGCCTTGCATATAACAGGACATATAATTCAATCGGCGCGCCGGGCAAATATTGTGTAACTCGAAGAATTCTTCCGCTTGAAAAATCCAATACAACGGTTGTGAACCATCAAAAATCGCCAAATGCATGAGTGGTGGTTTGATTTCCGGTGGCTGTTCTGGGAATGGTTGAAACATAGGATTGGCGTCGCCGGGAAACGGATCCGGTGGAATGTGTCGCGGATCAGCATGCGCATTTCGAGACAAATTCGGACTATGGTTGGCTTGGGAACGCATTTCGAGCATCAATTGCTGAATTTGCAAATTTTGCTGTTGCATTTGCTGTAAAATTTCTTGTGAATTGGCGTCCAATTTATCTGTTAGATTTCTTGTAACTCGCTGTTCCATGGCATTTAATTGTGCTTAATCAATTAAATCCATTTTAGCAGCCATATCAACTGCCAATTCATCCAAATTCACAGAAGTTGCTGGTTTAGGAGGCATGAGCACAAACATGAAAGCACCAATTGATAAACAACTCTTGATTCTGGTGTAGAATTGCAAGAACACCCAATAAGATAAATAACTATTTTATAATATTTCTTCTTATCAATACAGAATGCACTCACGGCATTTTAATACATTGAGAAGTTACATCAGTTTTATAACTTCCCCACTACAACTGCTAATAGGATAAAATATTATAGTTACACACCACATACTTAATTACACACAACCCAATTAATTACTAACTATTATATATATTAATATAATCATACATAAACTACTGCAGCTTTACTTTATAGTCACATAGTCAGACAAATGAGCAGGCATGCGTGTCATGCGTTGGGGCCGAGGCTTATCAGTTGTTAAACCGACTCAACACTTCATGCTAGACTGATTCGACTTTTCATCAAAATCAGCTTTTCATGAACCACACCTGAGCACCAAGAACACATGTGAATTAGGCTAGAAATGACCCGAAATGACTCTCCGACACGCAAGTTTGTCGGCGGAAGTTGTAACTGATTAGTAAGGTTAAGGATGCTCGTTCAGGGTTGTATCAAGCCTCCAAACGTGCATCAAACCGAGCCTCCAAAAATTTACCGAATTAAGTATATGTCGATTGATGTGTGGCAAAGCGTGTATTTTCTCCATATGAATGCAAAAAATTTCCTACACGCACGTGTTCGCAAGTGCACTGCCAAGTAATATAAATGGTAAGTATAGTTACTAACCAAGTATTGATCCCACAGAGAATGTGCAACTATAATGTTTGCTTAATAGACAACGGTAAAATATAAATGGTAAGTATAGTTACTAACCAAGTATTGATCCCACAGAGAATGTGCAACTATAGTGTTTGCTTAATAGACAACGGTAAAACAGATAATAAGAAGCTTTAAGCAATTAGGTTTTGATTATAATTAATAAAACAAGTAACAAGGATCTAATAAGATTGACGAAGTGTATTTGAAGTTCTATTTCATAACTATTTATTATATGATTCATAGATAAACCACCAACTCCCCTTAAGTTAGTTTCATTATGCCAAATTCGTATGTGTTTAATAGAATTACCGGAATTCTAATGCGACACTAGTGACACTAAATCTTGCTTATCTAAAGATCTACTTTAAGGGCGGTCAATCTAAAAGAATTAAAAAGCAGTACCAATTCAGCCTTCTTAAATGTTAACTATCTTGAATAATCAAATACATAGATTCGTGTGATTTAACTTATGCGCGAGTCCCGTCAGCCTACCATGGATGAAAATTTCGGTTCTGGAGTCTGTTTCGGTTAGCTAAAAATTAGAAACATTTCATAATATTTCGAGAACTTTTCGGCATGTTTCAAAGAATTCATAAAATTGTAGTTATAACTATCATGGAAATTACACGTATATTTCGTATTTGTGAAGTCAAAAACGAAAACTTTTCGGTACTTTTCGAGGAAACGCACGGAAATTTTGATTTATGCCTACTTCTAGCACATAAATCAAACATGTAGTTTAGCCACGAGGCACAATAGCGCTAATCAAGTGTATAAATCAAACATTTGGAATATAAAAGGAATCACATCTAAACACATCAAACTCAACATGAATTCATAACTAAAGGTTCATTGTGCATAAACAATCATTACTCCATTCTCCAAATATCAAGAAGATTACCCCATAACGATAGCAAGTTCAACAATACAAACGGAAAAGACCATCATAACAAAGGTTAAAAGAAAATTAAACTCTCAATCCCGGAGGTATTTGGTGTTTCTGTCTTCAATCTCCGTTGCTCAACTTCTTCCGACTTGATCTTGACTTTATGATGATGGAGGCGTATGATGTGTGTGAGATGAATTGTGGTGATTATGGTGTCTCAACTCTTCTCTGTTTCACTTCACACCCCAGAATCGCGTAACACTAGTTACTGGTGTTATTTATAGGTAAAATAGCAGTTGGACCGAAGTAGGGTTTCAGGTGTTTTTGGGCCATGTAGCGTGGGTAGTGGCGAGTCGGCGACCTGGCATGTCGTGCAACTTCACGATTTTGGCTATAACTTTTTCTCTGGATGTCGGAATTTAGACCCGCTTACTATGTTGGAACGCTGGCTTACGTGGCTTTAGCAAAACCTGTAATTCTTCCTCCTGTTTCTGCCACCATATATTTGAATCAATGGCTTCATTCAACTTCTCCTCACTACGTAGCCTTTGGTGCTTTGGCTCTTCCTCCTTCATTCCTTGCCCAAATCACTTGTTGTTTCATCCATTGGACTCTTCCTTTCATCCTACTTTATAGCCTTGTACACATTCATTCTCATTTAGCTCGTTTTTCCATGAAAACACTACGTTTTCACCAAACAAGTCTGAAAACCTAAAATACATGAAAACGTATGGATATATGCTAATTACTTAAGTAACTCTTTATTAAACCCCTTATATTGAGGTCTAAAAATGCATACTTTAGACATTCATCATCGAGTTTTGCTTAACCAAGGCTACCCGCCTCGAACTGAAACGCGAAACAACTTTATGTCCTAAATTTTCTCTTAGATTTAAGAGACAAGACTCTGAGAGATCTCAAATCGTGAACATGGTGAGAGAATTCTAGATATAGGTAAGAGACTTAAAGGTATTGCTTAGCACACACAAAAAATAAAGAACCTTTATGAATTGAGGTTGGTATATTGTAGATTAAACTCATTAATTAAACCAACACTACAAGAGAAAAGCCTTTTTCCGACGGCACGAAAACCGTCGGAAAAAGGCCATTTCCCGTCGGAAAAGGCCTTTTCCGACGGCATTACCCGTCGGAAATGACCGTCGGAAAAAGCCTCGTCGGAAAAGAGCTTTTCCGACGGCCAAATGTCGTCGGAAAAGCTCTTTTCCGACGGAATTATGCCGTCGGAAAAAAAAATGCTCTTTTCCGACGGCGGGATTCCGTCGGAAATAACCGCATTTCCGACGGCGTTATTCCGTCGGAAAAGGGTCTTTTCCGACGGAATAACGCCGTCGGAAATGCGGTTATTTTTGTATTTTATTTTTTTTTACTTTTTAATTATACCGTATTTTTAAAACGAAATACGTATTTATTTTTTAGAATACATATTCATTATTTTTAAATAATAATTAAAATGTCATTTCCGACGGAGATATGCCGTCGGAAATAAAATTTAATTATTATTTAAATATTATTTCCGACGGCAATATGCCGTCGGAAATAATATTCATAAAAATAAAAAAAAATAAAAAATTTAGTTTTTCACGAAAAAAAACTATTTTTTTGTTCAATTTTCTCTCAATATCGTCCGAATATTTGGAAAAAACAATAAAAATAGTATTTATTTGTTGCATATATATATATATATATAGTAACAAAATAAAAACAACTAATTTATTTATTACGAAAAAACAAAAATATAAATTAATTTGTAATATATATCGATAAATAAGAATGGGTTATGAATGTAATAATATATATGTGAAATTAAGAAAGAATAAAATATAGAATGTAGAAAATGTAAGTAAGAAAAATATAGGAGTGTAACAAAATATAAGTAAGAAAATGTAACAAAATATATATATAATAAAATACGAAATATATAGAAAATGTAAGTAAGAAAAAAAATTCAAGAAAGAATTGGGAGAATAATGTAGTTATAGGAGTGTTTGTGAATGAATGAATGAATTTTTGGTGTTAAATTTGAGGGTATTTATAGATGGGGGAGGGGAAAATGTGCCATGTCACCGATCCGGGTGAAAAATCACCCGGAAAGGGTCTTTTCCGACGGCACCAAGCCGTCGGAAAAGACCCTTTCCGGGTGATTTTTCACCCGGATCGGCTATAAATAGTCGATATCGACTTATAATTTCAAGTCATCACAATATTTTCGTTTCAAAAATTAAGGTTCGTATTTATATTTAATTATTATTTTACGTAGTATTTTTATACATTTTATGCTATATATATGTTAATAATCTAATTAATTAACTTAAGTTCTTTTTGTTTTTCAAATTGAAGAATAGCAACGAGGCGGGGTGTTAGAGATTCTTTCGAGCGTTGTTTGCGGAGTTATTTTCTACAAGAGGTACGTACACGTTTATATATAGACTGT
Organism: Linaria vulgaris; assembly: GCA_948329865.1. Taxonomy (NCBI): domain Eukaryota; kingdom Viridiplantae; phylum Streptophyta; class Magnoliopsida; order Lamiales; family Plantaginaceae; genus Linaria; species Linaria vulgaris. The sequence continues at coordinate 17,121,541 of OX415250.1, read as the reverse complement.
CATGTCTTTTAATTGTAGACACGAAATGTAATTTTGTCGTATTGATAATGGTAAAAACTATTAATTTTATAGATAATAATGTATCAAAATGAAGATAGAAATTGGATGTACGATCGTTTGGCCGAGAAGGGTCGAGTGAAAGAAAGATTTGCGGAAGGTGTATTCAATTTTTTGCAGTTTGCGTTAGCTCAGGAACGTTATATAGACGATAGTCGAAATCTAAAATGTCCGTGTAGAAAGTGCACCAATAGAAAATATTTGAAAGCTGACGAAGTAGCTGCTCACCTGCATCGATGGGGTTTTGTAGAGGGGTATCGTGTATGGGTGTTTCACGGGGAAAATTATAACGAGCATAATAGCCTCTTAGGGGCGTCGTCGTCAAGTCACGCAGTTAGAAACGATCCGATAGCTGTTCAAGACGACAATTCTTTTGGAGCTTTAGTTGATGATTACCGATGGCAATTTCAAAATGTCGATTGCGATGAGGAGCCTAACACCGAAGCAAAAGGATTTTTGGAACTGGTGAAATGGTCTGAGATTAAGATCCGCGGCCCGCAAAACATGTCTGTTTTGGAGTGGGTGTCTGACTTTTTTACTACCAAGCTAGAGTTTAACTCTAGCAGAGCTGAGTGTGCAAAGTATTACAAATTATCACGCGAGTGTTTGGGGCCAGAAGATAGCCATTGTTTGCCCGCAGATCTGAATGCTGCCGAGAAGTTAATGAAGGGTTTGGGGTTAGGATACGAAACAATCGATGTTTGTGATAACAATTGTTTCTTGTTCTACGGGGAATTTGCATCTGCCGATTACACAGTGTGTCCTGAATGTGGGGAATATAGGTATGAAACTGTGGGAAGAAAAAAGCCTGTGGCAAAGAAAAAATTATGGTACTTCCCGTTGGCCCCACGGCTTAAACGACTCTTCATGACTCCAACAACTGCTAAGCACATGTCGTGGCACTTAAAGTGTAGGTCTTCGAACGATGTTATGATTCACCCAGCATCAGGGGAAGCGTGGAAACATTTCGACAGGACACACCCTGAATTTGCTGCTGAGCCACGAAACGTTCGCCTAGGTCTTTGTACAGACGGTTTCACACCGTTTGGAAACTTCGGATCCCAATACTCATGTTGGCCCGTGTTCGTGACTCCTTATAACCTTCCCCCAGATCTTTGCATGCGAGAGGAGTTTATTTTCTTGAGCTTGATCATATCGGGTCCGCGTAGCCCAGGACAAAACATTAACGTTTTGCTTCGCCCCATAATCGACGAGTTGAAGGTTTTGTGGCACGATGGTGTTCGTGCTTACGACAGATTCAGGAGTCAGAATTTCCAGTTGAGGGCTGCATTAATGTGGACTATTAGCGATTTTCCAGCGTACGGGATGTTGTCACAATGGAGCACACATGGAAAGTTATCGTGCCCTTATTGCATGGAGAACACAAAGTCCTTCCCGTTACCCCACGGTAACAAACCTACGTGGTGGGGGTGTCATCGTCGTTTCTTACCAGAGGGCCATGAATTCCGCCATGACATGACGGGATTCAATGGAAACACAGAATACGATGGGCCTGCACAATGGAGGACCGGTGCTCAAATGGCATCAATTGTTGAACAACTACCACCAAGGTCAACGAATCCAGACTCACCAAAAATAATAGGATATGGGGTAGAGCACAATTGGTCGTACAAGAGCATCTTTTGGGAATTACCCTATTGGAGTACGAACCTGATCCGCCACAATCTGGATGTCATGCACTGCGAGAAGAATTTCTTCGACAACATCAAGAACACAGTGATGGACGAACCGGGTAAGACAAAAGACAACTTAAAAGCTAGGAGAGATTTAGCGGAGTTGACCACTCGGGCAGAGCTTTTTGTCACCGATCTCGCTGATGGTAGAACGGTAAAGCCAAAGGCCAAGTATTGTCTTGATAGAGCACAAAAGAAACTAGTGTGTAAGTGGCTGGTTGGTTTGCGATTTCCGGATGGGTATGCTTCAAATATTAAACGTTGTGTGCAAAGACAACAATTGAGGTTGATTGGGATGAAGAGTCACGATTGTCACGTTTTTATGCAAAGGTTAATACCTATTGCATTTCGTGATTTGCTGCCTGATCCGATATGGGGGGCCCTCGTAGAGATTAGTATCTTCTTTCGAGCATTGTGCGCCACAGAGATTAAAGCCTCGGACATGGCATCATTGGAGGAATCTATTGTGGTAACAATTTGCAAATTAGAGAAGATATTTCCCCCTGGATTTTTTGATTCTATGGAACATTTGGCGATACATCTTCCCTACGAAGCCAAAGTTGGTGGACCGGTTCAATATCGTTGGATGTACCCGTTTGAGAGGTAAACCATTTTTTATTTCCAAAATTATTTGTCATATATATACTTATGTTAAACTATTATTGAGTTACTTGTTGGTTTATAGGCGAATGCTTGGGTTGAAGAAATCTGTGTTGAACAAAGCTCGCGTTGAAGGTTCAATTGCAACATCTTATATATTGTCCGAGAGCACCCACTTATGTTCGCGCTATTTCGAAAAAAGTGTTGAAACGAGATACAACAGGCTCAGTCGAAATGAGGCCGAATTATGTGGTGATTTCACAGGGCAGCTTTCTATTTTCCATCGAAGAGGGAAAAGTCTAAATCCAGATAAAAAACAACGGCATCTAACTTCCGAGGAGCTAATGCTAGTTGAGCTTTACACGCTGATGAATTGTCCAGAAGTCGACGGCTGGTTCACGTATGTATATAACAATTAATATTTTTACATATCTCGATTATCTATTTAATATGTTGATGAGAATTATGTTACGCACATATGATAGGTTGTTTGAGGACTTGTTTTGTGGCGGACTTACTCAACAACAAATTCAAAGAAAGAAGAGAGCTGAGTTCGTGCCATGGTTTAAAGAAACTGTTTGCTCTGGAAAGTACGAAGTAGATCAACGTTTGTACGCCCTCGCCTTAGGGGCGAGCACACTAATAAAAACGTACGCAGGTTACAAAGTGAACGGGTTTAGATTCCGTACGGACTCGTTCAATGAGGGCAAAGAAACAAATTGTAGTGGGGTTTATGTGAAGGGCAGCGGCGATGGGGTCGAGGGCACAAATTTTTACGGGACGCTAGAGGACATCATTGAGGTTATCTGGTGTGGCGGCAACGATATGGTCCAATCAATTGTATTTTTTAGATGTGTGTGGTACGATATTACTCGTCGTGGTACGACAATACACCCAGTGTACGGAATGGTTGATATCAATCCTACGCGTTCTCTCACAACCAATGAACCATTCATATTTGCAAATCAGGCTCTCCAAGTGTACTACACTCCATATCCAGCACAACATGTGTCACGGAGGAAAGGATGGTGGGCAGTTTGCCCTATTCGTGCAAGGAACATAGTCGACATGTCGTCAATGCAAGAGGAAGAAGAAGCCGAAGAACTCTTTCAAGATGATGAGTCACCCGGACTTAACTTGTGCGCAGATTTGAACAACTTTAACGTTGAAGGACAATTGGCAGATGACGTGTACGAGTTGGTTCAAGACGACATGGACGATAACAATTGATACCAATGTACTCGAGTTCAATATTGTATTTGTTGTAACTTTTTAAGTTTTTAAACAAATATTTAGCATTCATCATGTTTTAATATTGGTTAAGTCTAGTAAGAGATAAATCACATCAATTACTTAACATACGTAAATTTATTACAAACAACATAACTGGTAATTAAAAAAACCTCTTACAAACTTGTAATTTAAACATACAACACTTAAGGATCAAACATACAACACTTAAGGATCAAACATACAACACTTAAGGATCAAAGATACAACACTTAAGGATCAAACCATCCACATGTTGAGTAGTCAGTATCAGGGAGAGGCAGATTTGCTAAATCAGCTAAAGTAGAGTCGTCTTGTGTAACATGTGGCGATACAATATAAGCTGACGAGCTTGGACGATCCCTAACGTAGGCACGTTGAGCATCATTCGGACGTGAGAATTGGGTATCATTATTAGACCGCAATAGGTAGTCCAAATCACTCCGAACACTATTGTTGGGCATTGTGGCTTGCTCCCATGAATTGTTCGTGTTGGCTTTATGTTGGTTCCACGTACGTGGTTGACTCATGGCGTTATTGTGCCACGAATTGGGCTGCCACGACGTGTTAGTACCCTGATTTCCTTGCTCCCACGACGTGTTAGTACCCTGATTTCCTTGCTCCCACGACGTGTTAGTACCCTGATTTCCTTGCTCCCACGACGTGTTAGTACCCTGATTTCCTTGCTCCCACGACATGTTTGTACCCTGGTTTCCTTGCTCCCAAGACGTGTTTGTACCCTGATTTCCTTGCTGCCACGATGTGTTTGTACCCTGATTTCCTTGCTGCCACGATGTGTTTGTACGTTGGTTTCCTTGCTGCCACGACGTGTTTGTACGCTGGTTTCCTTGCTGCCACGACGTGTTTGTACCTTGGTTTCCTTGCTGCCACGACGTGTTTGTACCCTGGTTTCCTTGTGTCTGGTTTTGTTGCCAATAATCATACGACTGACTTTGCGTTCCATGAAACTGATTTGGAGGAAAATGGCTTGAATTATAGTTGTTTGGGTTGTTGTTCCATTGATAACGACGCTCCCACTCTTCTCGGTCACGAGTTCGCTCCCGCTCCCTCTCCTCTCGCTCACGAATTCGATCCTGCCTCTGCTCCTCCAGGCCCCTCGCCACGTCCGACCGCACATCGTGAATTTCTTTTTCCAACCCCGCTACGGTTGCTTGCAACCCAGCAGTAGCCACATTGACCGCTTTAGCAGTTCTTATCGCCTCAGCAGGGTTCGGATTTGCGCCCTGCGACTTACCATAATCTGCGAGGGTACTGTGCCTATTTTTGCCTCGAATCCTCCCATGTGTGCCATTATTATCTGCAATGGCCCCGATATCTGCGTTAAAATGAAGCGGCCATTCATCTTGGGGACCATAATTTTCCTCGAGCTCTTCAAAATAACGTTCCTACAATGTTCAAAGTAAATAAATGAAAAAGATATAGGCACAAAGCAATCATATACATGTTTAAAATAACTTACATAATACCCTTCTGACTGTGGGGGGTCCCAATAGATTATTCGTCCATCCGGATCCGCTACTGCGTGGTCCATCACGTATTGTTGGTCGAAGCGTATCACATGCGGAGTACCATACTATAATAACATTTTTTTAAACATTATTAATGGTAAAGAGTAACTCAATATCACAAAATATATTTTGCAAATAAGGAAATCGTAACGTATCGTACCGTTGCATAGCTCCTCTCGTGTGTACTCACAGATCCACCATGGTACGTAGCTAAGGAACCCGTACCGTCGACGCTATTTGTCTTATTGGATTCTCGATTCTCCTTTGCTTTTTTTGCGAGTTCAATCGTCCTTTCCTTCTCCCAATGATCACAGTACGTCGACTCGAAGCCTCGAGGTAGCCAAGTCTTTTGGTACCATTCGGGGTCTTTATCTCGGTTCCGCCACAAATTCTTGCACTCGTATATGGCATCCTTCCATGAGGATTGTGCCACCCGATGGAATGCCTTTGTGATTTTAGGCGTTTCTTCATCCTCCCATTTGTATACACTCTTCGAAATATAATAACATATAAGAATAAGGACAAAATAATAATATACATAAATAATGCGAAATGTGTTAAAATAAGTTAGAAGAAGATACCCTGAAGTAGGTTGTAAATATTTGTTTTTGTGCTTCGGATAATTGAGAGTAACATATCGCTGGTTCGGTCACCAAGGACTTTATCGTATAGCCAATTGATCGCGTTATTGTTCCCGTAACCTCGTCACATAAATCTGGATCAAAGATGAAATTGTCGTTCACCCCAATTTTGCGCCTCTGTTGGTCGGTGTTTGAAGCAGCTCGACCCTTCCCCCGTCCCCTAGGCGGCCTAAGGCTAGTAGAAGCGGATTCAGAATGAACAGATGATGGCGAGGGTTGCAATCCCGACAAAGTTCCTTCGTTGTTGGCTTGTGGTACTTCGTCTGTCAAGCCATGCAGAATGATTAATCGCGGAGGAGTAATTTCAGGTGGCAAGACTGGATCTGGGTCCCTTAGACGAGGAGGAGGGACTCGATTCCGAGTGGAAGTGGGGCGTTGTGGTTGTGCATCCGCCGGAGTAGGGGCCTGGGACCGAGTTGTAGTTGGGCGTTGTGGTTGTGCATCCGCCGGAGTAGGGGCCTGGGGCCGAGTTGTAGTTGGGCGTTGTTGGGAAGTAACCGGAGTATGCTGAGTTTGTGGCGGAGGTTCCTCAACGTGTTGGGTAACTTCGTCGGGACTAGTTGTTTCAACGTTACCACCACGCCGAGATTTAAAACGACTAGCAAAATTGAGAATCCCCAGGGTTTTCGGTAACCCTACATTGGAAATATATGTTGGGACTTTTTTCTGTTTCTCTTTTCCTTTATCGAGAAACTTGTTGCGATTATTTTTATCGGTCATTTATAAAAATGACGATTTTTCGAAAAAAAAAAATATATATATTTGAAGAGTGAGTGGGATGATGAAGAGTGATTGAGATGATGAAGAGTGATTGTGATGTTGAATAGTGATTCTCATGCCCCTATTTATAGATTTTTTTTTTGAATTAAAAATGTTTTTTTTTGAATTAAAAATAATTTTTTTGAATTTTTTTTTTTTTTAATGGTAGTTGACCGGTGGCCCGCCGTCTTTTCCGTCGGCCATGTGCCGACGAAAAAGACAGCCGCCGTCTTTTCCGTCGGCCATGTGCCGACGGAAAAGACGGCGGGGCCACCGCGTGTATTATTTTTTTTTATTTTTTTTTTAATTAATTTTCTGGCTTTTCCGACGGGTTAAACCGTCGGAAAAGACGTTTTCCGACGGCGCTTGGCCGTCGGAAAAAAGTCTTTTCCGACGGCTTTACCCGTCGGAAACTTTCCGACGGGCTTAAGCCGTCGGAAATGACTTTTTCCGACGGCCAAGTGCCGTCGGAAAAAGTTTTCACCATTTCCGACGGCCGATTCGGTCGGATGCCGTCGGAAATGGTGAATTTTCTTGTAGTGCAACCAACATGTTCTTGATTCCACGAATCATGTTTGTCGAAGTTTATTTCTATCTTGTCCCGAATTCAACACTACTTTTATGGCTCTATGTTGTCTAGAATTCGTAGCTTTATAGACATATTTCGATGCACAAGTAATTATCACTGCTCGGCTTATCTCTTATCTTGTTGCTTGTCTCAAAATTCCAATCTTGAGGCGTTATTAGACAAAATTTAAAAATAATATTGCTTGGTTTATTTTAGTACGTAAGTATTCATGTCTTCTTCAGTTAAGTAACCTCACTTTATTGATGACACGGTATTTTCTAATTATTAATGTACAAATGGTTTTCTTCCTATGAAACTTATTTCCTCATCAAGTACTACTGTCCGGCAGGCCACGAGGCTTATGCAAAGTAATTTACTCACACGAACATTACAAATTTCTCATTACATAATTCAAAGTGAGATTATAGAATTTCTTTTTTTTTTTTTTTTTTTTTTTTACAATCAAGATTATAGACTGTTATCTTATAGTAAAACTTCTTCCAACACGTAACCAGCGAAATTATTGCGCACATGGACGACGAGGGTGTAAACTGCCTAAATTCATTAATGCGCCAAACATAAAATAATTTAAATTAAAAAGTAAAAGGGTTTATGAAACAATGCTTTTTCTATATATTTAAATTTATCAACTCACTTAGTCCATTTCTAAGAAGTGAGTACTATATATCAATTATCAACTATCAAGTATCAAGCTAGTTGTCCCCCTCCACCAGTTTATATATATTTTTCATGTGAATTTAACCTACAATTCATATATTCTCCCTTGTTAATAATTGGCCATGGCCCATAACTTTCTCCCTTAAATTATGATTTCACGACGAAAGTACAACTCACAAAGTCTCATTCGACAGAAATAATTGCTGTCTTTTAGGTTGTACAAAAAATCATTGTACCTGGCAAAATGGATTCTCATTTTTCTCATTTCTCTAATAAAATAATAATAACAACAAAACAAACAATAATGATGTGTTAGGTAAATATGCACAACCCTTCCGAAACACGTCACTCTAATCCCTCCTCTAAAAGCAAATCCCAAAATTTGTTAGCAACGAACAAATTCTTTCTTAACGATTAACTAACTACTAATTCCGAGACTTGCTAAAAAATAAACCCCAATTATTTTCTTTTTTTCTTTTTTTTGGTTAAAAACTAATTAACGATTAATAGTTAGTTAGTTAATATTGTTATTATTATTACTCGAAACTCTAATGTGTAGTCCGTTAGGCGCTTCAACCCTGGGGAATTTCATAAGCTTGTCACCGCCAATTTCGTCCCATTTGTAATTTGTAACGAAATAATGAAGGAATGTTGAGATTTCAGCTAATCCGAGTTCTTTTCCAGGGCATTGCCTCGTACCGCCTCCGAATATCATGAAATGATGTTGATTCTCTTGTCCTTTTTCCTGTAATTATGACGAAATTTGTGTTATTGGAATTTGTTGTTAATCTAAAAATTGTGAAATTGAAATTGATATAAGATTTGTGACGTTACGAACCAGCCATCGCCATGGATTGAAGGTGAATGGATCTGGATATAGGCACGGATCGTAGTTCACCTCTCTCGTGTACACGTAGATTCTCCATCCTTTTGGTATCACGTATCCTGAAATTTTAGAATAGGCGAATTCTTAAGTAATAAGTTCACATTGTCAAGCCTTTCACGATATTTAAGATTAGTTCCAAAAACTAGATTGCAGACGTGGATCAAAGTTTCGTTTTTGGAGTATGTTTCAGTCTGCTGCATATTAGAAAACTTTTCATGATGTTTTAAGGTGTTTTTGACAGGTTTTGGAAAGTTCTTAAAATTTATAATTGCAAGTAACTTAAAAAATACTTGTATGTTTCGTTTTGATAGAGCCAGAAACGGAAACGTCTAACTACAAAGTACGAGTATCGATGGAACTTTGAGTTTTCCCCCCTGCTCTTATCCAAAGCATAGACAAGATGATTTGATTGGAAAAAGAGATGGGGTACTAATGGAATGTCTTGGGTGAGAATAGTTTGTTTGCCATGTGGATCATGATAGGGTAGGCCCCATATGGAAAAGATTAGCAGCTCTTTATTTTATAATAATGCAAATTCCATCATACTGTTGCTTTTCATTTTTAATGTGCAAAGGTGTTAATAATATCCATCAGTTGGAGGGAGGGGGTCAATCCTTGAGTCTGTAAAAGAATTGAGAAGTAATATATTATATGGCAGTGAAAAAGAAACTCACCATTTATTTCCATATCCTTTGTTGTTTTCCTCAAAACTCCATTAACTATGGTAGCTAATCTTGATGTCTCAAGTATGACCTGTATTGTGATTTTTAAGCAACTTTAATATTTTTTTACCATGGTGAATAAATATTTCATGAGAAAGTACGCGGGGACGGTAACTTACCGCACGTGTGAAGCGCATTGATTTGTAGTCTTCGTAACTAATCGGATCCTCTGGCTTCTTCTTTTCTCTAATTGCCATATGTTCTTTCTGGAGAATATATATAGTTAGAATGAGTGGTTTTCATTGAGCCAATATTGGCATATACTTCATGAGTTGAATTTTTCACTTACTCTTAGCTCTTCAAGTACTTTGGGATGATCATGGAGGTACTTGATAGCCATCATAGAAGTAGTCGACACCGTTTCGTATCCGGAGTACAAGATTGTGATGATTAAGTCGATCATCTCGTCATCGCTTAGTTTGTATTTGCTGTCTTTGCTAACTAGTAAGCCCAGCATGTCTTGTTGATTTTCTTGGGAATCCCTTCTGTCTTCCACTAGTTTTCTCAACAAGCTTGTGATGGTTTTTCTAGCCTGTAACGAAATTGTACGATGAGCAACAACCCGAGTACTTGAGTTTGTTGTAACTGCTTAAAAAGAATTCGGATGAAATTTACCTGAAAACCGCGGTGATAGTTTGTATTCGGGAGGTTGATCGGGAGTGACAGAGTTCCCAATACTAGTTTGAAGAATTCTGGCATGAATGCTTGAGATATCGAGCTAGCTTCGGTGCTCGCTATTTGCCTGAATGAGGACATGAACGCCATCTGTGGAACAGAATGGTATGTATGTTTTATTAGAACAGGGGACTTTGAGATTATGGATGTATTTGGATTCAAATACATACCTCTTTTGTCTTCTCTTGAATGTCAATGACTTTGTTATCCCAATTGCTCAAATGGGATCTCATGAAGTCATCGATTTTCGGCAGGAGTTGATCTTTAATCATGGTGGGACTAATCAGGGAGAGCAAAGCCCCTCTCATGTACTTGTGAGCAGAACCATGAACAGCTGCAATGTTGCATTTGCCTAAGATGTCCAACATGGACTGCGGATACCCGGGGACGAGGCCTTTTGCTTCATTCACTAGGATATATCTGTTTACCTCTGGATCCATTGAAACAATGGTAGGACAACCTAGTATGTGGGATTTGAAGAAATTCCCAAACCTGTTATAGAAACAAAATATTAGTTACAATAAACACTGATGAAATTGATTAGTTTCTCATTAAGTTGTGATTTTTATGCCTAAACTAGGTGTATTGTTTCTTGTTTAAGATTGGCCTAATCTTGAATAAGAAAATATGAAATAGACCTTGCTCTTTGGTTTGTCATGAAGGATGGACCCTGTTTAAGAAATTCAGTGGTCTCTCCAAAAACTGGCCAACCCATTGTACCAGGTGGCAATCCTTTCTTCCTGTACTTGAGCTCATTCCATCTCAGCAAAGCAGTACTCAAGATGCAGAGAGCCAAAAATAGGCCAAGAATTACAATTAAAGCGGCCATTGATTCTCCCTAGGAAGCTCCAACTACTTCAAAGAGAGAGAAAGAGAGAGAGAGAGTGAAAAAGATATGAAAGGTATGGGATTTGCTCCACTGTCTGATCATGAGCTCGTGCGGGTGTTTATATAGACCTTATGATATCAAGATGATGAGAGAGAGAGGGGGGTGGGGGGGTGGGTGGGTGGGTGGGTGGGTTTCTAATACGTCAAAACCATGCACGCTGAAAAGGGTAGGGACCTAATGTTAAAAACCTGAAGGAAAAACAATAGCACACAATAAAAGAAATTTTAATTACTAAAAATATTGGTAATTCTTGTACTCAATACATACAAACAGCTTGATGCGTTGCAGTTTGATACCTCACAAGAGGCTTCTATTGTATGATACCGATTTGTCAGAGATTTTAACTATTAATGTTACTTTTGGCTCGAAATTTTGAATCGATTTGATGATATTGTTTTGAAGTAAAAGCAGTACTCTTTAGGTATGCCCTTTTAGATTGATTTATTATTAGGTAATCAGTAGCTGTGATATTCTTTCTTAATCATTTGGCTGTTTTTTAAATCCTTATGTTAAAAAAAGTGTTTGGGAGGAAACCTGCTTTGGGCTGATGATGTTAGAAATATAGGGCAGTAAAGGAGCACATGGACGCCACCCTATTCGAAGCAAAGCATTGGGACTAAGTGGTTCACATGTCTATCAAATAGATCTGAGCAGGAAACTACAAAAGTCACTTGTGGACATGTTCTTTGGTTAGTAAAAACTACTCTCTCTCTCTCTCTCTCTCTCCCATGATACAAAAAGTCACTAAAGACATGTTCTTGGTTATAGAGTTTGGGAGCTCAACGTTAGAGAAAAGAAGATCGTACATATCGCTTAACTGGACTATCTCCGAGCTGAATGACTAGTATTTTGATCGAGTTGCAGCGACGCGTTTGCCTTATGAATAATTGATATTGTTTGGTTCAAATCAGACATCTTATAGTCACTCTCTTTGTCTTTCTAATTTTTGGTAGAAATATTATGTACTCTATCAAAGATTGAAACGCCCATTATGTGTCTTTTTTAATAATGAAAATAAGATGGTATGTATCATATAATAATATATTGTAGGTTGAAATGCCTAGCAACTTATCCTGTGAAACTTGACCTTTGGACTCATTTCCTATAACTTTTCCCATCCTGTTATCCAATAGTTTCCCATGCCTCAAATCTCAGAATTCCATAACCTTTTTTTGGAGCCTTGTGCTCAGAGAAAAAAAGACTATAAAAAAATTAGCCCTTTTTTGAGGTAATTAATGGCATGCCACTGAGCAAGCTACATGTTTGGATTCTTTTGGAGAATAGGTCAAGATTATTAAATTTTGTTCTAATCACACAAATTTAGGTTGATTTGACTCAAGATTTGTTTCTCTCATTTCACACGGACTAACATGCTACATGACATTCTGATTCCAATTCTACCCCCATGTGGAGAAAACTGTTGAAATAGTGAATACTGGAGTGTATTAGTTTATTATACTCAGACGTCACCGCCCTTCCCTAAATTAATATTTACCTCTGAATTTCAGGGTGATTCCTGGATTATAGACAGACTAGTTTGATGACAACTATAGTTCTTCAGATAATTGTTTGACCGTGTTTGACTAGATTTTTGTGCAATTTATTAACATTTCATCTTTCGTGCCAGTGTCCTGCAGTGTTATTTGAATTATTGCATGTGATGATTAGAAAGTAGACATGTAGTTATTTAGACTTGTGTATTTCGTACATATTTTGTCTTAAATATAATGGTGGCATACAAAATAACTTAAGATTTGGCACAAAAATTTCGGACAGAATTTGAAATGCAGTGAATAGTTTCTGCTTCTCGTGATTTAATAGATTTTCCGAATTACTAAGCACAATGGATCATATGTAATATTTCTTCTACGTATTGTCTCTCATTGCTTGGTTAGTAGAATATGATAAAAGATGCATTTGATTAGTATAAAGAAACGTAGAGGCATAATGTAGATGCTGCAACTCGAACTCGGACAAAATGTATTTAAGTGAGATTGCTCTGTGTTTTTAGGTTGATCTGTAGTTTGGAAAGTGTGAAATACAGACTCAACTGTACTCGCGTGGTATAGACCTATAGGACATCATAATTATTCGCACATTTCTTGTGTTATTAACAAGTTCCTCTTAACCAACGAGTTTATCATAGAAGTTATCATGTCCTGGTTGTTGTTTGCTTTTGTTAAGTGTCTCTAGGCTATGTTATAAACGCCGCCGCAAGCTCGCCGTTAAACGTCATATGACATCACATGACGAATCAGTAGCCTTTTGAGAATGTTTGGAAGAAGAAGAAGAAGAAGAGAGAATTCTTAGAGGAGAATTCATGAGACAAAGAAGGGTTTTGCAATAATACTTTCATTCATAATCGTCTGAACAGTACAATTCTACTATTTATACAAATGAAATGTTAAAGAAGAAAAATAGCAAAAGTGTGAGATAAAAAAGTTCAACTCTAATATTGTTAATTTCGATTTATGCTTGTAAAGGTTTGGCGCAGACCAATGGGTCATATATCGTGTCCGTACGATCTTCGGACTCTATGATTTGTGGTATCATGTAGATACATAAAATTGATAAAGAAGAAGTGCTAATTTTAGAAAGCTTTTTGTGGTCAACAAATTACTCATGTTACTCTTGTGTCACCATTTACACAATGATTTCGTGTAGAAATTGGATTTGTCCACTCATGTGGCCACAAAGCATCATATGCGGAAGTTGCTCAAGCTTGCCATTATTTTCTCCCAATACACATTTTTATTACAAAATTTAAAAATGGCAAAAACTTCTCTTAAATATGATTGATTGGTATTTGGTAGACATTAGATTTGAACAATATAATTATAAACCAAGCAAATGATGATATTGATACCGTACGCATGCGCATTACGGGCGTACATGATTGACAAGTCCCATCAGTACGTAAGGTTTATTAGTAGCGTCTGGAATTAAATTTGTAATAAGGGATTTGTTCATATCCTAATGCAGGGATTGTGTTGTGATTTTCAGTCATCTCTTCTCCTCTCATTTAGTGTATTCTTTCGTCTGAAATCAATGGGATTGTCGTAATGTGGCACAAAAGGCAGGTGGGATAATGACTTGATGAGAAGTGTGGATCCTTAAGTAGATTCTTAGAAAGGGATATGACGCAAGTGACACTGTGCCCCCTTTTAGACTTATGAGAAATTATCGAATCAGTTCCCATTTTCACAAGCAACATTGTGTATTTATGTTTTTTGAAATTTTGTTATGTAACTGCAAAAATAAGGACTGAAAAAAGGGGAAAGTTATATAATAATTTTGCAAGATAATTGAAATCGATTCTTCCTCAGACGAATCTCTAGAATTTGTGGAGTGGTCTTCATTTCGTGTCGAATGGTCTCGTCCCCTCTACCGAATTTAGGTGAAGTCGCAAAATGTAGGTGAATCGTAGGTGACTGAGATGATGCTGATCTATTGAGTTATTGACAATTGATCAATTGATACAAGTCTTTCAAAGACAGACGATCTGATGTCACATACTAAGGGGTTGATTTGATAATTGTTTTATCTATAACTGAATCATATCAAATTATCGAACTATTTCATGCTTTTTTATAGGTTGTTACGTTGAGCACGACTTTAAACTTATCTAATTTCTCTTTCCGTAAACCAAAAACATGAAAAGCTCTAAAATGAACTTACAACACATTTCATATACCTTACTCAAAAAGCGAAAGGTAGAGGAAGAGCTAAAGGTACAGCCAGTCGAGGAATTAAAATTGATCAAAATAGTAGGAGGAGACCCTACAAAGACTGTTAAAGTGGGAACGGAAATGGGTTCGGAGATAGAAGGGGGAGTAGTATCCATGCTCAAATAGTTTAACCATCTCTTTTCTTGGGAAGAGGGACCCCCAGGACGAATAAGTGATCGGGTGTGCCAACACTTCTTGAATGTAAAATCAAAGGCTAAATTAGTTCAACAGAAAAAGAGAAACATCGGGCCTAATAAAAACAAGATCATCCGGTCTAAGATACAACAACTACTTAGCTTGCGACAGATTCGAGAAGTTTGATACCCGGAATGGTTGGCCAATGTGGTTCTCGTCCATAAGACGGGAGGGATATGGCGAATGTGCGTTGATTTCACTAGCCTAAATGATGCCTGTCCCAATTGCTACCCCCTCCCCAACATAAACCAGCTGGTAGATTCTACGGCCGGATGTGCTCTATTGTCCACGATGGACGGAGACCAAGGGTATAACCTTTGATGGCCACCATAGACCAAGATAAGATTAGCTTCATCGCCGATGTAGGTACCTTCTGCCATTTGGTGATGCCGTTTGGCTTAAAGAATGCAGGGGCCACATACCAACGCCTTGTAAACCTCATGTTTGCGGGCTTAATTGGGAAATTGATGGAGGTATACGTCGATGATATGATCGTGAAGAGCTCTCGGGCAGAAGACCATCTAGAGGACCTTCGCAAGGCACTATCGATTATGGACCAATTTGGGATGAAGATCAACCCTTGGAAGTGCTCTTTCGGTTTCAAATGAGGAAAATTCCTAGGATTTATGGTAACAGAGAAAGGGATAGAAATGAATCCGGAAAAACCCCAAGCCGTCATAGACATGCCCACCCCTAGAATCGTCAAAGACCTTCAAACGTTAGCGGGGAGGATGACATCTTTGAGCTGGTTCATTTTCAAATCGGCCAATAAAGGATTACCCTTTTTTAAGATCCTCAGAAACATTAAGGACTTCCAGTGGACCGAACAGTGCGAAAGGGCACTCGCAGAATTGAAAAGCTATTTTACTCACCCACCGTTGTTGGTAAAACCGACACCTCAAGAGGAGCTGTTCGTGTACTTGGCAGTCGGAGAGGAGGCCGTGAGTGCCGTGTTGATCAAGGAACATAACAGTACGTCAGCAAAACGCTACAAGGGGCGAAATGGAGGTATACCCAAATTGAAAAACTAGTATTAGCTCTCACAACGACGCGTAAGCTGTGCCCCTACTCCCTCTTGCATTCGGTCACGGTATTGACTAAATACCCTTTGCAAACCATCCTCAACAAGCCCGAGACTTCAGGTAGGTTGATAAAATGGGCCATTGAACTCACCGAGTACGCCATCTCATATGCCCCCATGCCCTCGATCAAAGCCCATGTATTAGCGGACTTCGTCGTGGAGATGTCGGGCATAGAGATTATTTAGAACCGGCCCCTATGGCATGTGTTCGTCGATGGGTCCGCCACCGCTAAACATGGCAGGGCCGGGGTGGTCCTGTCTAGCACCGAGGTAGAAGATGAAACCCTATACTTTGCAGTTAGGCTCGATTATCCCCTATCCAACAACAAAGTAGAGTAAGAATCCTTACTGATAGGAATGAGACTGGCCAAGATGGGGGGATTAGAAGAATAGTGATTCACAGTGACTCTGAGCTAATAGTGCAACAAGTTAATGGCACCTACGAGGATAAAGAAGAAAGAATGCGCAATTACCAACAAGATGTTCATCATAGGCGCGCTTGGTTCGAAACCTGCGAGACCATCCAAATCCCCCGCTCCGATAACCAAGAAGCGGACGCTTTGTCTAAGATAGCCTCCCAAACAACCACAATTCATGCCTGTCGCCTTACCCTCCTCCAGGCAACGAAGTCAGAGAAATCAGAAGTCGAGGAAGTAAATACCACAGTAAACTCATCAAGAGACGGGTGGATGAATCCAATCTTGACTTACCTAGAGCATCCGAAAAAATACACCACGAACAAAACTGAA
Source organism: Linaria vulgaris (assembly GCA_948329865.1). Classification (NCBI taxonomy): domain Eukaryota; kingdom Viridiplantae; phylum Streptophyta; class Magnoliopsida; order Lamiales; family Plantaginaceae; genus Linaria; species Linaria vulgaris. Next base: position 17,104,821 of record OX415250.1, on the reverse strand, counting down.
CAACAGATGATGTCCTGGAAGGCAGCCCGATACTTTCTTCACAAAGGCGTCATATTTCGTCGATCTTATTTCCATCCACATACAAGGTCCCTCAATCAAACTGAGGCAAAACAAGTCATCCGAGAGATTCACGAGGGAACCTGCGGGAGCCATACGGGAGAAGAAAGCATGGCGGGGTGTATCATTCGCCATGGCTATTACTGGCCTACGATGGCCCGAGACTGTCAAGACCATGCTAAGCAATGCCAGTCATGCCGAATTTACGCTCGCCGAATCCATCAACCCGCGATGTCTTGGGCTTTCGGGTCGAGCCCTTGCCCCTTCGCCAAATGGGAAATCGACATCGTAGAACCTCTAATTCCCAATGCGGGCCAACAAAGTTTCTACTGGTAGTCGTGGATTACTTCACCAAATGGGTAGAAGCGGAACCCCTAGCCCGAATCACCTCCGGAGCAGTTATCAACTTCCTATGGAGATACATCATATGCCGCTTTGGTATCCCCCGATGCCTAGTAAGTGACAACGGACTCCAGTTTACGAGCCAAGACTTAGAGAAATGATGCGATCACTGGGAGATAAAACATCGCTTCGCCTCCGTCGGGTACCCTCAAGCCAATGGTTAAGTAGAAAGAACTAACCAAACCCTGCTAAAGAACTTAAAAGCAAGGTTAGATTGGCACAAGGCTAGATGGGCGGAAGAAATACCGGGGAGTATATGGGCATATAGGACCACCCGAAGGACCGCCATGGGAGAAACCTCGTATAGCTTAGCCTACGGCAGCGAAGCGGTCATACCCCCTGAAGTCGTAGTAGAAAGACGGCGAGTCCGGGAATACGAAGAAGTGAGCAATAGCTCCAATCTAGCCGTGGTGTTGGACCTCCTAGAAGAAAGGAGAGTCGGCGCGTCTATTCGCATGGAACAATACAAGGCACGCATGTTGCGACACTATAACACTAAGGTTCGAGATAGAATCTTCCAAGTAGGAGACTTAGTACTAAAAAGAGTAGAAGCCTCCAAGAGCATCGGAAAAGTACAGCCCAAATGGGAGGGACCCTTCAAGATTGCTAAGATCATCGGAGGTGCCACTTACCTGCTGGGAAACCACGAAGGAGAAGTGCTCCACAACACTTGGAAAGCATATAACCTAATAAAGTATTACGCCTGGTGTGAACATATTCCATACGAGGGCCCACCTCTTTGTATATAAATAAAATAATGTTTACAATAGATGATTCGTATATTATATAAAAGGGAATAGCCTTGCCATTACAAAATTATAGTCTCAAACGGACTATAGGCAAACCTATCCTACGATGTCATCTATCTATTAACAAAGAAAAAAAAAACAACACACAAAATATGCATATTGCTAGAGTCTAGTACAATCGCTTCTACATGATTTTACACACCTAAGCAAAAATAGGAACAACAGATAAAGGTTCAAAGATCTTCCATGGTACGCTTCCCCTCACGTATCAACTGGCGCCGCTGCTATTCGGTTAAGTCCATCGACTCGGCTAAATCCACGGACGACACCACTAAACCCTCAGAAGTCTGCACGGTGTCTCTGTGCCACCTCCGTTATCTTATGGCGCGCCGCATCCCTCTCCTCGGAAGTCGCAGAAAGCCACTCTTCCAAAGTGCGCAATTGATTATGGAGGTCTTCCACCCTTTCTTCTAAACAAACTACCCGCGCCCGCTCCAGCGCCATGCATCGCTCTATGTCCCACAACTTCTTCGACAAACTCTTCAGAGCTCCTTTGTGAATATCCTACGCCATCTTACTATCGGCCTCAAGCTCCTCTACCTTCTGCCTTGTTAACAAGAGTTCCCTCTCCAAATCATCTTTGTGATGATAGATCAGTTCCATCTCCGATGCGACTTAGTCCCTCCGGGAGCCCACCGCGTAGATCACCATGAATAGCTGTAAAAGAAGAGAAGAGCGAGTAAGACGCCAAAATAAGTGTACTCTAACAAAGTTACGAAATAAGAGCCATAACTCGCAAAGGTCCTTTCAAGCTAGATCTTGCAAGGAAAACAATGAAAGGGTACTCAACATGGTACAGTCCAATGTATTCAACAGATCGCTCATAAATGTCCCACAAAAAACCACGTCAGGATTGATTATGGGGAACCGCTCCAAGCCCGTCGGCGCTTCCCCATCTGCACCTCCCTCCGCTTGGGACTGCCTATCGGGAGAAGGCTACACCCGTTCTTCAACTACGTTCACCACATTCCCTTCGAAACTAGGAGGGAGACCCGTCTCTGAAACGTTGCCCGCCGATGAATAAGGAACCCACCCCCAACGAAAGAAGTGGACCTGAAACAACCACATGCTCCCATATTCCCTAAATCCTACGAGAGGAACCTCCAACTTTAGGACCCCCGACCACTCGAGAGGAAGAGTCCTTGACCAATCGCAGAGGCAAATGATCCAGAAGCAAGAGTCTCGGAGCTAACTCCAACCTCGAACACCAGAACACCCTCCCATCACCGCTGCTGGGACCCTCTTCGGAGGTACAGCTCAACGACACCCCTTCAAACTCCTTTACAACAGAGAACTCCCTTTCGTACCCTGTAAAGAAAAATCAACACAAGATAAAGGACAAGCTATATCAGGCCACAAAACAAATTAAAGAGAGAGGTACGGAAGAAGAAGTTGGTATGCATTGGACGAGGAGGGAATTCCAACGCTGCTGCCCCTTCTTGCAAACCCGCCAAAACTAGGGCGTCCGACAACTCCAGCAGACCGCAAATATCGTAACTTCCCAAAAACAATGGAGTATCTTGTAAAACTCCCGACTCTTGGACGGCCGCCTCGGGGCTCGATACCACATATCCTAGCCCACAAAGAGTAGGCACTCCCCACGAAGACGTTGATCTATCCCGAGGTCTCAAGTAGAAGAAATGGTTCTTCCAATTGTTGGGAGGGGAACGCGTCTAGCGATATTCGTGAAAGATCGACGGTGGTCACGATACACCAAGCTAAAAAAAGGCAAACCGCTAGGGCAAGGCCACAAGATGAAAATACTCCCCATCCGATAGGGTGTGAGAGGCAGGTCTAACAACCCACTACAAAGGACGTATCCCACCAAATAGCGATACGAATTAGGCATAAGCTAACTAGGACAAATCTGCCAGTATCGGAAGAGAGATTGCAAGAAGAGATGAAAAAATAAATGAAGACCACATCGAATCTGATCCGAACACACTGTCATGTACCCCACGGGAGGGTCATAAGCCTTCTGGTGAGCACGGGGAAACACGATATCGTATCCATCAAGATTCAAGTTATACTCTACGAACAAAAACACCACATAATCCAAGGTTTATGCACTTATATCGGACCCTATGCGACTCCCATCTATCAAAACTCGAGGGTTCACGGTGACATTATTGAATACATAGCAACGATCTATCGGAAGGTACGCTTCTCTGCCTATAAAAACCTCTCTTATATTATTTGCTAACAAAGCATCTGCACGAAACTGTGCCGAGGGCGGAGTAGGAGAATTACCCCAAAAAAAGGGAAGACAAACCGCCCTCAGTCCGTCTAGGACACATCGTAAAAGCCTCGTTAGGAATACGGTGCACCGTGTGGACGGAATGAGATATTAGAAACGGAAAGAGATCATCTTGGGAACAAGAGGAACGAGGAGGAGTAATAACACACTCATAGCTTACTGAGAGTAAAATTTCTCTTTGGTGCTGACAACAAGCCAAGTAAGGAGAGTGACAAGAAAGCAAAATGACGAAAATTTCTTTTCAGCGGTACAAGAACATTCTCTTAACAAGCTAGATTTGTCTGGACTTGGTGAAAATCATTGTTTAGCAAGGAAGAAATATATAGTAGATTAAAGGGACCCACCCCAAAGGAAGGGGCCATCCAGATTCCATGTCAATCCAAGCCAATGATGATGAGGCACGAGGGAACACGTGTCACCACCCCTTGAAAGTCAAAAGGAATATTCCTTCTTTTCACTCGCGTCTTCTGCGGATGGAGACACCCATCTACTATCTTAAATGTTCCAAGATAGAGTTAAGAATCTCAAAGTGATCCAAGAAATTAAAAGAAGGTGCTCAAGTCCCCAAGGACGTCAGAGTGCACCTACTTCATTCATGCCAAACATATCCAAACAAAGAGTGATGCACACAAAAGGATAAACTTTCATTAAAGTCAACGAAGTCCCAATTACAAGTTATCAAGCTGCTATTGTAAGAATAGAAAAACAAAGCTAGGAAAATACCCATAGAAATAAAAGCTAGAAACGACAAAGTACTACAAGGACAAAAAAAAACAACCTAAACAGATAAAGACTAAAGATTGGAAGACGAAGTGGTGGTGGGAGGAATGGCTGGAGAAGGCTCCGATGGAACCTCGACCAGGGCCGCTACCGAAGAAGGTGGCGGGGGTACACTTCCCGGAGTAGTGGGTCTCGGAAGTATCGCTGCTAGGGGTTCCTCTCGGGAACAAAAGAAGAAGGCGGTTCCTGAGAGCTGTGGTTCTCGAAAAGAGCGTAGGCTTCCTCAAGGCTAGGCCTGGGCATCTCACGAAGGTCAATCTGGTGTTGATCAATAGCTGGGGATACCTTCTTCTGCAGTTGTGCGAAACAATTGAGGAAACCCTGGAGTAGATGGCCAATGAAAATACCCCTGATGCTTCCGAAGATAGGCAACATAGCAAGCCTAGCGGCATCATCCAACTTCTTCTACAAGTCATCAAGGGAAATACCACCCGATACAGGAGCCTTCGCTAACTCTTCCATTAGCACATCCACCCGAGAAAAAGCTTGTCTCAAGCTCTTCTCCAAGTCAGCCGCTTTTGAGACCCCTGTGGCTTTCTCTTTTTCTAAAAATTCCGTTTTCTGCTTTAGGATTATTCCCAAAGCCTCCAGCTCTGAGACGGAAGATCTGAGTCGCTTATTCTCAGCCTCCAACTCCTGTAGCCGCTGAGTGGCCTTCGACCAAGATGACTCATATTTCTCCATTCGCTCCTTTAGAGCAGATTGTCCTCATCCATCTTCTGAAATCTCTCCTCAGCCATGATAGCATTGTCTCACAACTTTCCAACCTGAAGTAAGATAACGGGAAGTACTTTAGGCGCCTAAGAACAAAATCAAAATATAAATAAAGGACTTACGAGTATTCTAAAAGGGTGAACAAAAAGGGAAACGTCTTACCATCAAAGCCATCCAATTGAGACACGCTTGCAGAAACTGCCACCCGTCCATCGGTAGCGCGTTGGTGGAAGCAAAAAACTGATAGATGGTCGTGAGAGCAGCCTCCACCCCTCCTCCACGAGCACGTTGCCAAAAGGGGGAAGGCTAGAAGAGGAAGGCATCCCTGACGAAACCCCACCAGTCAAAGGGACATGGGTAACCACAAAGCTATCGGACACGAGGGCCTAGAGGGAGCCCGATGTGGTGGGAGGAGCAGAACCATAGATGGTGGGAGTTAAGGACATCAACTCCTCCAACATTTGAGTATTCCCCCCGGGTAAGGTACTTGTTGAAGCCTTACCAACTGAATGGGAATCACCCCCAAATTCGGGTTATATACCCCTACGCACAAACAATACATACATGAGCAGATTACTCTTCAAAATGCTAAGTCCTAAGTTTATAAAGATACACGGTTCAAAAACTTACCAAAATCAAAAGCTTCATCCAGCAAGGTTGCTCCTTCGTCCAAAGCGATATGAGCCTTCCGTTTATCTACAAAAATCATCCCCGATACATCACTAATAGGAAAAAGTGTTTCGTGAGTAAACAGATTAAAAGTTAGGGAAAAGGTTTACCAAGACCCCGAAAAGGGGTAAGAGTAGACTCCGAGAGACCAAGTGTTGTCACCAGCGACGCCAACGAAGGAAGATCTGCCATCTCTGAAGATGCGGCAGACTTGTTCGAGGAAGAAATATTAATATAATCATGCGGGAATGCCAAAGGACCACTGGTAGGACTAGTCTCGGGAATAACTAGGGAGTCGGGAGAGAAGATAACGAACCCCATCCAGTTCTACATCGCCATATACCCCATCCAAGGTAAAGGAGCTTACATCGAGCTTACATCCGGGCCCCCTCCTCTGGTGCGTCTGAAGTCCCACTTGACGATCGAGACAAAGTAGTATAAGCGGAAGAGCGTGTATGCATCCATCCAATCAGAATTCCAGTGGTATCGAAAATACCTGTGGTCTCCAGAACTTCAATACCCTCGGGTACCCCTGCATCGGAGTAAAGATGGGCACCCTCAGCCATAAAGGGCTTCAACGTCTCCACTACACAAGGATAAAAAAATGTCAGACTTAGGCAAATAAAAAATAAAAAACTAAGACGTTGAGATGCACGAAGCTTACTAAAGGAGGCCGCACATTTCGCAGGAACAACCAAAAGATTCTTCATAGTATCCAAGGGTGCGCTATGCCTCAATCCCACGGTCCGATAGAGACCAGCAAAGGAGGACGATTCCACCAACGCCTTCGCTGCAAACACATACGTGAAGGTTAGAGCATCGTCCATGACTCTCTCAGGGAATTGAGGCTACCTCCAGGTATAAGGTATATTCCACACCCATGTGTTAGGCCGAATGTAGAAAAACTTGTTCTTCCACGTGCTGTGTGAGCTTACATTCCCTTCGGAAATGCGATCGCTCTTGTCCCGATGGCCGAAGCAATAGAAAGGAGCCCCCCGGGGATATCTTCAACTCGAAGATAGCAAAAAGCTTCTCTTTCGTACACTCTATGCCCTTAAGCAGGCACCAGAAGACGAACAGCGATAGGGCGGTGAAGATATTAGGAGTGAGATGACTCGGACACACGTCTCATAACTTGAACACTTCGCAAAAAAAGGGAGGGAAGAAAGACCACAACCCCGACCACACCTGAGAGTAGTATACCGTGAGATGTTTAGGGGGAGGTGCATTGCCCCTCTGATTAGCTGTCGGAATCACCACGGTCACGTTCCAACCAAATACCCCTAAGTCCATACACAACTTCACCACATCCTCGTGTGTGGCGGTGCTCACAGTAGTATCAGCTTTTTGGGTATTTCGAGGGACCCCACCCTTGTCAGAAACCCTCTTGGTCTTCTTCTTCTTCTGAGCATCCCCACAACCCCCGCCTCCGCCGTCGCCACTGCGCTTCTCTTGCGAGAGACCGGAGCAGGAGTCCCCGCCACCACAAGAGGGTCAGAGGAAGGCAAAAATGCAGCAACGGGGCTAGAAACAGAAGCTGCAGAAACCAAATCGGTAGTGGAGAGAGAAGCCATGGCAGAGAAGCAAAAAGCTTGAAGAAATTATTAAAGTTGGAGAGAAAATTTGCGCTTGAAAAGAAAGAAAGTTGGAGAATTTTTGGAATGTGAAGATTTTTTTTGGTGAAGAGGGGTATTTATAGCCCTAGGAGTTAACGGGCCTTAACTGCCCACTAACCCCCATGACGTCACATTCCGTTAATGGGTATTAACTCCCCATCATGCCATTAATTAACTCCATGTTCACAAAAGTCCAGACCATAATGCTGCCGCTCCCAAGAGATGTAGCCTATATTACGCCATGTCACAAAAAAAGAGAAATATATATATATATATATATATATATATATAATGTATGCATATATATACATGTAACGGTAACATTTTTCTCGCCGTATCTCCTCCAAACAGAAAAAATTCATCTTGCCTCTTAATACAGGCAACATGAATTGGGGGGGGTCTAATGTTATCATTAGGCCTTTTTTCAAAAGCCACGCCTTTCCTTCATGATGCCCTCGGAGCATCACGAATACCACACCCGTATCGGCCAGCTTAAATGCTCCTACTGATACTAGAAAAACGATGTATTATTCCTTGCGATACGTATTTCACAGAGTAAAAATTCCACGCGAGGTATCAGAAGCTTTAAATAGCTTCATGAATACCTCAGGGATACGATACTCGCACACTTACCTTATCACCCGGGACTTACTCCCTCTCGACTCGATACCCCGTAAAAAGAGACACATCCAGACCTATCAGAGACTCTCCAAGAAGCGTCCCCCCTCTCAAGATCAATCTATCGGAGGACGGCATCAGAACAGGGAGAACGATACACGTCACAACCTTATCTCCCCAAACCGATAAGATCACAGAATAAATCGACTCAGCGCAAAGAAGACACATGGCACCTAAATCTTGAAGGCGGTGACTCTAGGAAGCTATGTCAGCCTCCTCGGAGACAATTGTCTGAATTAGAAACAAATACTCCGTTTCTTCTTACATATATCGGACATCTGTCAAAAGAAAAGGCCCCACTTGTACAAAATTAGTCCCTATAAAAGGGGGTAAAGATGGAGAATAAAAGGATATACTGTTCTCGAAAGAGCAACTAAAAAAAACAATAAGTTTTTCTTCAAACGTGGGCAAGACGTTAAAATTCACACCTGAAACTCCTCAAAAATAAACAATCGTTAACAGAGTCATTTTAAATAAGAGTTAATCGTTTTGGATTCTTGTTCGTGTTGATTAAATTGATACGCACAATTTAACAGGTTATATTGTTTTGGAATGGAATGAATTATATGTTCTGTTTTTTGTGAATATTTAATTGGTAAACATTCTACCTACAAAATTACATACCGTTGTCGAGATCAAAAACATGAAAATGTATTGCCGACAAAAGTACTTAACCTATTAGGAAAAAGAGAAAACTTCAATATTTTGAAAACAAAATTTCGAAACTTATTATTAGTGGGACTGAGAAATGTATTGTAACGAATGAAAGCACGTCAGGTGGATGGATAGGAAGTGGGCGGAAACTGCTACTGAAGGATACATACAAATTACAAAACAAAAAGGGTTGCAAAAGTTAGATACATGTTTTAAGTAGAATTTATAATTAATAATGTAGAGAGAGAAATTGAAAGAGAGATGAGAGAGGGAGGGGAATGTCTACACACACGCACACATGCAGAGCTTACCTGGATACGTATTTGCTTGATTTAATGTGTGATATACAATTAAAACTCCAGAGGTGCACGAGGGCATCTCTTTGTTTTTTTCTGCTTTTTGCTAAAGTTGGTACCATCCCATTCTCTCCCTACCATTATTTCCCCCAAACAATTATTGCAAGGATTATTTCTCCATATCTTTTATTTTTCTTTTTTGCTTCCTTGGACAAAGTTTTAGGTGAAGCTGGGCAACTTTTTGATAATTTAAACTTGCAAGGAAATTTCATGTTGGGTTTACGTATATCTTCGGCCAATAGAGAGAAACGTCGACGAGTTCTCAAACATTGAAAGTGATAACATACATATGGTGATATATTCGACAAAATTATTAAAGGGTCGTAAACAAACATGTTTGTACGATCTTTTCGTTGTATCGCCACATTAATGAACATTTATAATATTGTGCACCGTCGACACATTGCGGCTCATCTTGTAAATGAGTCGTATCATAACAAGGATCCAATTGGCGGCCCTTACATTTATAAAGCAAAACTAAATAAAACATACCATTATGTTGGTCTGTTCAAGCTCGTCGGGATCTTATTTAAGGTATGTGCACAAGTACCTATCAATATAGGTAGTTAAGGCACGTGGCCTATAAGGATTGACACGTATTTAAGACTCCTAACCCCATGGTGTGTGACAAACTTAGATTAACACGTACCAACACCTCCTAAACTACGAGGAAGTGGTGGACGATAACTAAATCGTATTAAAAAACAAAACCCTTTATAAACACACTTTACGCTAGAGATCGAAAATATGGTATTCAAACGATTACAAATCAGTTGTAATTGCAATTATGCGCTCATATCATAATTTGCATTATCAAGTAGAATAGTGTCTCACATTTAATTTGAAACATGAAATTTTATTTTAATTGTGTATTTGAAATGATGTTTCATCTTGGCCAAATTCATCGCTAGTAGTTTGAAATAAAATCATTTTTTCTTATTTTCTTTTTAAACAAGATTAACATCCTTATTTAGAAAAGTCTGATACGACATCATATCCTTATTCGGGTTTAATGCATGATACATTTATATAGTTTTCTTGAATATTCGTAGTTCATACTTAAGACTAATTAATTCATGGACATTGTCTCCTAAGTTAGTGGTGCATTATATTGCATGAGTAATTGAATTTTATTTAAGGTTGACCTATCGTAAAGCTAAGTATCAACTGCGTTAAACTGTTTTCGAAGAACTATTAGTTAAATTTGGATTTATATTTGTTAACAGTTATTTATTTTTTAGTGATTTTGGTGGTGGGTAGCGACGCCTTGCCCAAGTTTGAAGAGAATCCAGCCACTTATTATTATCTTTCTCCACCTGGCCCTTGCCTTTTTTTTCCTCCTATATTCTTTGAATTTTGTCCCCTTTTTTATAGGGACTAGTATTCGTACAAGTGGGATATTTCCTTGGGACATATGTCCGATGCTTGAGGGATGAATGTTGAATGTTGGTTTCTAGTATTGACAACTGTCTCCGTGGATGCTGACATAGCTTCCGGATATGTCCGCCATCGGGCTTAATTGAACATGTGTCTCCAACGCGCTGAGTCGATTCTGTTGGTGGTCTTATCGTTTCAAGAAGATAAGATCATGACGTATATCGTTCCTTTTGTCCCGATACCTTGCTTTGAGAGAGTATATTTCCCGATACCTTGCTTCAGTATATTTTCTTTGGGATTATAAGTCACGAGGGAGTAGGTATCGGGTGATAAGGTAAGTGCGAGAGTATCGTACCCTTAGGGGGTATTCGTGAGGCTACTTAAAGCTCTCGATACCTCGCGCGAGATTTGTACTCTGTAAAATACTTATCATGAGAGATAGAACACCGTATATCCAGCACCGAAAGAACATTTAAGTCAGCCGATATCGGGGTGACCTCCGTGATGCTTAGGAGGCATCGTGGAGTGAATATGAGGCTTTTGAAAAAAGTCTATTGTTAACAATAGTCCCCCCCAATTCCTATTGTTTTCTTTTAAGAGGCAACAGGAATTTGAAAGGAGTTGTACATACGTTGCTTTTTTAGTAGGCCGATTTTTTTTATGACGTGACATTTATTATTAATGTCCTGTCTCTTGGAAGTGGTGCGTAACGAGTAGTTACATTTCTTCATCGTGGGGGCGTAATGGTCTGAACTCTTCGGATTTTGTGCCATTATGGAGGGTGGCATTAATGGGGAACAATTCTGTAAGCCACATGTAAGAGAAGTGGCGTCGTGGGGTGTGAAGAAAGGGGTTAGTGGGTAATTAATACCCGTTTGTTCCTAGGGTTATAAATACCCTCTTCCCCCCAAATGTTTCTTCACACTTTGCAAACTTTGGAGGACTTTCTCTTTCGCAAATTTCTCTGCAACTTATCAATTCTTTTCAAGCTTTCTAGTTTTCTTTAATGGCATCTCTCTCTACTACTGACCTAGTTTCCGTGGCTTCCATCTCTGGTGCCGTTGCCTTCTCACATGCTTCTGATCCTCATGTGGTGACGGAGGCCCCTTCTTCAGTTTCTCGTAAGAGGAGCGCGGCGGTGATGATGGGGGCAGGTGGCAGCGGAAGTGCTAAGAAGGCGAAGAAATCCAAAAAACAGTCTGACAAGGGCGGTGTTCTACGAAATACCCAAAAAGTGGAGGTCACCGCTAGTACCGCTACCCACGAGGAGATTAAGAATTTATGCATTGAGTATGGAGCCTCGGGTCAGAATGTGACAGTGGTGATTTCGACGGCCGATCAGAGAGGTAACTCTCCTCCCGCCAAACATCTTACGGTGTATTATCTCAGGTGAGGGCGGGGCTGCGTGCATTCTTACCACCCTTCTACTGTGACATATTCAAGTTTTGTGACGTGTGTCCAAGCCAGCTCACCCCAAATTCTTTTACGGCTCTGGCACTGTTCGTCTTTTGGTATTTATTTAGGGGGATTGAGTGCACGAAGGAGAGATTCTTTGCTATTTTGAGTTGAAACTCTCTCCGGAGGGGGGGGGGGGGGGCGTGGGGGGGCTCCTTTTTACTGTTTTGGTCATCATAGCAAGGATGATCGTATTTGCGAGGGGAACGTTAGCTCGCATAACACCTGAAAGAACAAGTTCTTCTATATTTGTCCTACCGAGGGGGAGTGGGATATGCCCTATACCTGGAGGGAGCCCGGATTCCCTGAGAGGGTTATGGACGATACCCTAGTCTTTTCACCAGTGTTTTTGGCGAAGACATTTGTTGAATCGAAGAAGTTTGCAGCTCTATCGGATCGCGGGTTTGCGGTATATTGCACCGATAGATAAGATTGAGAAACCTTTGGCTATCCCCGCAGGTTACACCATTGCCTTTGGTAAGTTTTATATGACCTTTGCCTTTGTAGTTTTTATGATGTTTTGAGTTTATCGGAATTTTAACTGACCTTGATCTTCTCGCAGCGGAGGCGTTGAAACCGTTTATGGCGGAAGGTGCTGGTACCCATGGTGGGGCGCAGATTTCCTAGGGCACGGGGACCTAAGAAAATGTTTTGGTTTCGAGGGAGGTTGAGATTCCCAATGCCGCGGAGGCTATTGTTGACCAGGTATGGACTCGTTCTACTGTATCGACAGATTTGTCTCGGTCGTCGAGCGGGACATCGGACGCTCCTAAAGAGGGGGGTTTAGATGTGACTTCGGTGGATGATGTCGTTGTTGTTGCCTTCTCCCTAGAGGGGGTGGAAGATGACGTGGGGATTGACGGGATGTCTTTACCATCCCTTACGGTTGCTCCCTTAGTTTCTGCTGATCCTGTCATTGGTGTTACGTTGGGCCCATCTGCCATTTCTTTGGATATTGTCGAGCTATCTTCATCCGATAGGTCAGCTGCACCAGCGGATACGATGGATTTACTTTTGGCGACACCGCCGGCTACCTTTACCTCTCCTCATCATACTCTGCTGGCACCTGCCATTACTACCAATCAGGTCTTGGGTAAGTGTCCATTCTGGAACTTTCTTTAAGTAAGTTGGGGAAATGTTTGTTCTATTTTTCCCTTATGAAGAGCTATATTAACAGATAAAGGGAAAGCTCCAGTGATCGAGGGCGAGGGGGCGTTGTTGTTGGAGGATGCCTTGGATTTTGGTAAGCCTTTGATTTCTGATTTTTCATAACTGATTTATGAGTTAGGGAGTAGCTTTCTTACTGAGGCATGGTTTGTATGCCGGGGGTGAGTTTTTTAATTTTGGAGGAGGTTCTCCTCCCTCGGCCCCCACCACTCTACCCTCAGGTTCGGGTTTCAAGGAAGTGACTTTCTTGTTGGAGGAGTTGATGTCTATTGCTCCGTCCTTTGCTGATCACAACGCCCCGAGTTCGTTGGCAGCCATTTAGTCTGATAGCCCTGTCGGTATCGGAGGGTGTGCCATTAAGGGGACCTTTTTCCTCCAATTTTCTTGCTTTGGGAAGTGCCTGATACGGAGGGAGTTGAGGCGGCTCTCGGAACGATAACCCGATTTTTTGCTTCCACCAGTTCTTTGCCCATGAATGGATGGCCGTTCTTGCAAGCATGCGCCAACTGGATGGCTATAATGGTAAGTGTCTTTTTCTGCCCCTCCTTTAGAAACATTTTTAGTTTTATTTTTCATATTTTGGCTTTGTCCTTAGGCGCCTAAAGTGAATCCCCTTGTCTTACACGAGGTTGTGAAGTTGCACGAGAATGCCAGTACTGCTGAAGAATTATTCCGGAAGATGGTTGGGGAGAATAAGGCTCTGCAGGAGCGGGTCGAGAAGTACGACGCGGCCTGGTCGAAGGCCACAAAGTAGATACAAGATTTGGGGGCCGAGAACAAGCGACTTCAGTCATCAGTATCGAAGCTGGAGGCTTCGGGTATGGTTCTGAAGGAGAAAGTGGGGATCCTCGAGGAAGAGAAGGCCGCAGAGGCCTTAAGGCAGAAGGAGTTGGAACATAATCTGTCTCAGGCTCATTTCTGGGTGGAGACCCTGGCAGAGGAGATAGCGAAGACTCCGGCGTCGGAAGGTATCTCTCCCGAGGATTTGCAATAGAAGTTGGCTGCCGCTACTAAGTTCACTCAGGAGGAGACCCTTCGTCAGTGCCAGGGGTTTATGCCCGTAAGAACCACGGGTATTTGATAGGGCATGTGTTTTGGGGCTTCCTTCAATGTTTTGGGCAGGTGGGAAGGAAGATTGCCCCTAATGCCGATCTACGCCAGATAAATATTCTGGAGATGCAGAGGCCCTCGCTATAGCAAGCCTTCACCCTCTTTGAGAAGCACAATTCTCACTTTCCTCCTTCTCCGGCAGCTCCCGCTCGAGTCCCCCTCACCGTTGTTGTTTCGAGGCCCGCGAATACTCCCTTGATGTCGCCACCTCTAGCCACGGGACCTGTAGCTGGCCCATCGGGTGCATCCCCCTCCATTCCTGGTACGACTGCCCCGACTTCTCATTCTTAGGAGTTTTTCTTTTTTGTTTCGCTCTTGTTTTTACATAATGTACTAGGGATATTCGAATTTGTACTTTTGCGAGTTCCTTTGTTTTTAATGAAATTTGTCCTTTTGCTCGTCTATATTCTTATCAAGGTATATTTAATATAATTGAATCGTAATGCATTGCGACATCTTGGGGACTTGAACTTCATTTTTTTAATGTCTTGGATAATCTTTAAATTCTTTGACTCTATCTTGAAGTAAATAAGGTAGTAACTGCGTGCCTTCTTCCGCTCATGGCAAGAATGTTGAGAAAGAATATTCCCTTTAACATTTAGGGGTGATGACACGTGTCATTTCGTGTCTTCTTGCTATTGGTCAACATTTCCGTGGGATCCGAATGGCCCCTTCCTTAGGGGTAGGTCCCTTATCTTCACTATATATTCCCTCTCTTCTCAAAAATCACTTTCATCAAGTCCAGACAAATTTTGTTTCATAAACGAATGTTTTTGTGTCACCCTTACTTAAAGGAATTTCCATCACTTTGTTTTGTGTGATTTTCACCACTTGGCGTCCTTGTGTCAGGCTAACAAAAGAAAAGTCTTACCTTTAGTAAGCTAGGTGTTTACTATGACTCCTCCTCGTTCTTCTCATTCCCAAGGGGACTTCGTTTTCTTTCGAAGATCCCCTTCTATGTGCGTGGTACGTCGTGCTCCTGATAGAGTTTTCACGTCACATTCTAGGCGAACAGAGGGTGGCCTGTCTTCCATCTTTAGGGGTCCTTCTAACACATAACATAAGGGAGGTGATTGTGAGTAGATAAGTGTACCTTCCGATAGATCGTTTCTCGGTGTTCGATACTATTACTATCAACCCTCGGGTTTTGATAGGTGGGGGTCGAGTGGGGCCTGCAATGAGTACATAATCCCTGGATTCCATGGCATCTTTATTCCTAGAGTACAATTTGAATCTTGACAGGTACGATATCGTATTACCCCGAGATAATTAGAGGGCTTATGATCCTACCGCGGGGTACATGACAATGTACACAGATCAAATTCACTGTGGTATTCGTACGTTCTTTCACCCTTTCTTGCAATTGCTTTTCCAGTACTGGCAGATATGTCCCAGCCAATTTACGCCCAACTCCTATCGTTATCTAATTGGATATGTTCTTTGTAGTGGGCTTTTGGACTTATCACTCACACCTTATCGGGTGGGTAGTGTTTTTATTTTATGGCCTTGCCCTAGCAGGCTCACTTTCTTCAGTTTAGTATATCGAGATCATCGCTAATCGTTCACAACCATTATTAAATGTGTCACCCCTCGTGACAACTAGAAGAACCATTTCTTCTTTTTGAGGCCTCGGGATGGGTTAGCTTCCTCGTGGGGAGTGCCCACTCGCTGGGGGCTGGGGTACGTTGTACCCAGTCCTGTGGCAGCCGTTCAAGAGGCGAGGGCTTTACAGGATAACCAGTTGTTTGAGGGAAGTTATGACGTCTGTGGTTTGTTCGAATTATCAGATGCTTTAACTATGGCTGGGTTGCAAGAAGGGGTGGCCTCACGAGAATTTCCACCCCGCCCGCTGCATACCAACTTTTTCTTTCGTAACGTCTCTCATTTTTCTTTTTTTGGTGACTGACTTTAGCTTGTCTTCTGTAACTTACCTTATACTAGCCCGATATCACTTTCCTCGGCACTTACTAGGGGATCCGTCTTCTTTAACGGTAGGAAATCCTGATGTAGAGGTAGGAAATCTCTGTCGGTGGATTCCACAAATAGGGGGCCGGTGGTGACTTCGGGTCCGTTCCTCTCACTGGGACTAGGTTCCCAGCCTATTGGGGAAAGAGGCGTTCTATAAGTGGATCTTCCTATAGGCTTTGGGAGGAACGTAGTAAATGTTATCGAGGAGCGTGTATCGCTTCCTCCAGATAGGGGATCTCAGGCTAGGGGAGATGAACCTGGGGAAGCATCAACGGCGGTGGGGCATTTCCCCGGAATTAATCATGGCATGGTTTTTTGCTGGACCTTCTTAAGTGGTTTGCTGAATGAGTTAGACTGTGCCGTGCTACCCTTTCCTTGTCTTCCTTGCAGGATCTGGCTTGTAAGGATCTTTGCGAGGTATAGTTCTTTTTTCTTCCACTTTCTGGGAGTACCTTTTATTTTGATGTTTTACTCGTTCTTCTTCTCTTTTATCCTTTATAGCTATTTATGGTGATCAATGTCGTTGGCTCCTGGAGGGATCAAGTCTCATCGAACATAGAACTGATATATCGTCATAAGGACGATCTGGAGAGGGAACTCTTGTTAGCCAGGCAAAAGGTAGAGGAGCTCTAGGCTGATAATAAAATTGCACGAGATATTCATAGGGGAGCTTTGAAGAGTTTGGTGGAGAACTCATGTGACGTAGAGTGATGCCTATCGTTGGAGCGAGCGCGGGTAGTTTGCTTAGAAGAGAGAGTGATGGACCTTCGTGACCAACTTAGCATTCTAGATGAACAAATTTCTGCGGTTTCGGAGGAAAGAGATGCGACGCTCCGGAAGATAATGAAGTTGACTTGAAGGCATGATGTAGCTCTAGTGTTGCCCTCAGCAGTAATGTATATATCCAACTCTCTCCACCCTCATGATACACTCCGAGAGGAGTTAAGAGATATGGTGCGCATAATATATAAGCTATGCGAGGAGGTTGTGCGACTCTTCATGCTTTCCCTGTAACTGCTGTTATCCCTCGGTTAAACATCGTGCCCCTGTTTCTGGGTGACAACTTGGTTCTGTCTTTGGAGCCCGTACCAGTTTCACAGGGTTTAGTTGTACCTTCCCTTGATTTGGTCGAGCTGAGCCGATGGGCATGTCCGAGGAGCAGCGACGCTAGTTGATTCAAGAGGTAAAACGCTCCTTGGAAGATATTTGGTGTGACTTGGGTGTGTAAAGTTATATTGAAGCGAGTGTATTGGCTTCTAGTGATATGCATATTCTGTGTTTTATTTTGCATGTTTGTAGATAGATGACATCGAAGGATAGGTTTGCCTATAGTCTGTTTAAGACTATAATTTTGTAATTGCAAGGCTATTCCTCTTTTGTTATTATACGAATCATCTATTGCAAACCTTGTTTTATTTAGATACAAAGTATGTTTACATCAAGCATAATATTTTATCAGTTATATGTGTTCCAAGTATTGTGAAACACTTTTCCCTCGTGGTTTTCCAGTAGGTAGGTGGCGCCTCCAATGATTTTGGCTATCTTGAAGGGTCCCTCCCATTTTGGTTGGAGTTTCCCTATGGTCTTGGAGGCTTCCACTCTTTTTAGTACCAAGTCTCCTACTTGGAAGATTCTAGTTTGCGCCTTGGAATTATAGTGTCGTGTCATGTGTGCCTTGTATTATTCCATTCGAATGGCCGTGTGGGCCCTATTTTCCTCTAGGCGATCTAAGGCTAGGGCAAGATTAGAGTTATTTCTTACCTCCTCGTACTATCGGACTCGCCAGCTTTCCACCACAACTTCAGTATGTATGATGGCTTCGCTTTCGTAGGCCAAGCTATACAGGGTTTCTCCCGTGGCGGTCCTTTGAGTGGTCCTATATGCCCATAGGATTCCGGGAATTTCTTCTACCCACCTAGTCTTGTGCCAATCCAACCTTGCTTTCAAAATTTTTAGCAAGGTTTGATTAGTTCTTTCCACTTGACCATTGGCTTGAGGATAGCCAACGGATGCAAATCGATGCTTTATCTTCGAATGATCACACCATTTATCCAAGTATTGGCTTGTAAACTGGAGTTCGTTATCACTAATTAGGTATCGGGGTATACCAAAGCGACATATTATGTGCCTCCATAGGAAGTTAATGACTGCTCCAGAGGTGACTCTAGCTATGGGTTCTGCTTCCACCCATTTAGTAAAGTAGTCCACGGCTACTAACAAGAACCTTTTCTGGCCTACATTGGGGATCAAGGGTCCTACTATGTCGATTCCCCATTTTGCAAAGGGGCAAGGGCTCGGTCCTGATACCCAAGGTACCGCAGGTTGATGGATCCTGCGAGCAAATACCTGGCATGCTTTGCATCGCTTAGCATGCTCTTGGTAGTCCCGGTCCATCGTTGGCCACTAGTAGCCTTGGCGGACGATGCGTCCAGTCATGCTTTCTACCTCCGTGTGGCTTCCGCCAGTTCCTTCATGAATTTCTCTAAAAACCTGTTCCGCTTCCCCCTGATTTAGGCATCTAGCGTGGGGGTGAGAATAAGATCGCCTGAATAGTATACCTTCATGAAGGAAGTATCAAGCCGCTAGTATGGCCAATGTTTTTCATGGTATATTCTTTCGGGTGCTCTAGGTAAGTCAAGATTGGACTCATCCATTCGTCCTTGGCCGAGTTTACTGTGGCGTTTACTTCCTCGATTTTAGATTTCTCTGATTTCGTGGCCTGGAGAAGGGTAATGCGACGGGTGTGTATTGTAGAAGTATGAGAGGCTATTTTAGACAAAGCATCCACTTCTTGGTTATCGGAGCGGGGAATTTGGATGATCTCACAGCTTTCGAACAAAGCGTGCCTTCGATGGACAGCTTGTAAATAGCTACACATTATTTCTTCTTTAGCCTCGTAGGTACCGTTAACTTGTTGCACGATCAACTGGGAGTCACTGTGAATTACTAATTTTCTGATTCCACCGTCTTGGGCCAACTCATTCCTATCAATAAGGCTTCATATTCTGCTTCATTGTTGTATAGGGGATAATCGAGCCTAACGACGAAGTACAAGGTTTCATCCTCTACTTCAGTGTTAGACATGACTACCCTTCCCCACCATGGGTGGCTGTAGCGGATCTATAGGAGATGTCGTACTCGGTGAGTTCAATGGCCCATTTTATCCACCGACCTGAAGTCTCGGGCTTGTTGAGAATGGTTCACAGAGGGTATTTAGTTAGTACTGTGATTGGATGTGAAAGGAAGTAGGGGCATAACTTTCGTGCTGTTGTAACAAGAGCTAATACTAATTTCTCGGTTTGAGTATACCTTCCTTCTGCTCCTTGTAGCATTTTGCTGGCGTAGTACACATGGCGTTGTTCCCTACATGTTCCTTAACCAACACAACACTCATGGCTTCCTCTCCGACTGCTAAGTATACGAACAACTCCTCTTGAGGTGTCGGTTTTACTAGCGATGGAGGATGGATTAAGTAGCTTTACGATTCCACGAGGGCGTCTTTGCACTGTTCGGCCCATTGGAAGTCCTTAACATTTCTTAGGACCTTGAAGAAAGGTAATCCTTTGTCGGCCAATTTGGAAATGGACCTGCTTAAAGATGTCATTCTCCCTCTTAACTTTTGAACATCTTTGACAGTTCTGGGAGAGGGCATATCGATGAGAGCCTTGGCCTTCTCGGGATTCATTTATATCCCCTTCTCCGTGACCATGAACCTAAGAACTTCCCCTCTTTGATGCCAAATGAGCATTTTCAAGGATTAATCTTCATCCCAAATCGGTCCATGATTGCTAATGCCTTGCGGAGGTCCTCAGGGTGGTCTTCCGCTAGGGGACTTTTAATGATCATGTCATCAAAATATACCTCCATTGATTTCTCGAGTAGGCCCGCAAACATGAGGTTTACCAGGCGTTGGTATGTGGCTCTTGCGTTTTTCAGGCCAAATGGCATTACCAGATAACAAAAAGGTACCTACCTCAGTGATGAAGCTAGTTTTGTCCTGATCTAGGGCAACCATGGGGATTTGGTTATACCCTTGGTCTCCGTCCATTGTGAATAATAAGGCACACCTTGCCATGGAGTCCACTAACTGATCAATGCTGGGGAGGAGATAATAGTCCTTGGGGCAAGCATCGTTTAGATTGGTGAAATCAACGCACATTCGCCATCTTCCCCCGGTCTTAAGAACGAGGACCACACCGGCTAACCATTCCGGATATCGAACTTCTTAAATCTGTCGTAGGTTAAACAATCGATGAATTTCGGATCGGATGATTTTGTTTCTGTCAGGGCCCATGTTTCTCTTTTTTGTTGTATCGATTTGGTTTTCATCTTGACATTCAGGTAGTGTTGACAGACCCGATCACTTATTCTTCCTGGGGGTCCGCCTTCGGAAGCGAAGAGATGGTTGAATTGTTTGAGCATGGATACTACTCTTTCTTCTATCTTCTAACCCATCACCGTTCCTACTTTGACTGTCTTTGTAGGATCTCCTTTTACTATCTCGATTATCTTTAGTTCCTCAACCAGTTGTACCTTTGATTCTTCAACCACCTTATGATTTTTGGTGGGTGTGGAGGATATAGCATTCATATAGCATTCCCTGGCTTTGACTTGACTACCCCTAACTTCCCCTATGCCCGAAAGTGTAGGTAACTTTACTTTCAGATGGAGGGTAGAGGGGATGGCCTCGAAAATTCGTATAGATGGTCGTCTGCATATGGCATTGTACGTTCGAGAGGATGCCTCCACCACCCAAAATTCGGTGGGCTCCGTTCATCTCATGGCGCCTTCGACCCATAAATCATATAGATGGTCGTCTGCATATGGCATTGTACGTTCGAGAGGATGCCTCCACCACCCAAAATTCGGTGGGCTCCGTTCATCTCATGGCGCCTTCGCCCCATGACATGGGCAGGGTGATTCTTCCTAGAGACCTATTAGGGGGATTTGGGCCGCTTCCAAGCGTTCCTTCTTTAATCCCATTGCTAGGTAGGTTGCCAGGAAGAGAACGTCCACCGAACTGCCTGTATCAATAAGTATACGCTGGATTTCAATACCAAAGATAGTGGCTTCGATGACTAGCGGGTCCTCGTGAGGATACACTATGCCTTTTAAATTGTCTGGCCCAGAGGCAATAGTGCGCAACTTCGTTCCTTGTATTGAACATACGGGCGGTCCTTGTTCTACACGTCGGGCTTCTTTTAAATATTTCTTCTTCTTTCCAGGGGCGATACAGAGATATCCCTACTTCGATCATGTTTATCGTTCTGCCTGATGGGCGATTGCCCTCGTAAAACTCTAGAGGGGAAGGCAAACCAGGAGAGGAGATATATTCATGGTACTTCGTACCAGGTTGCCGTTCCTTCTCAGATCCCTCAGATCGAATCCTCTTCCATACATTTGACTTGGGTGCCTCTTGATTGTTTTCTTTTAACTAGTTCGCCAAGTATCCAACGCTGAGTAGCCGGTGTATCTCGTTCGTCAAGGTAGTACAAGCATTTGTATCGTGCCCGTGTGCTTTATGATATTTACAAAATTTTCCCGTATCCTTCTTCTCGTAGGGCCTTCTAACAGGCCGTGGCCATTGCATATCAGTACTTCCCATCATCACGTTGAGCACCTCCACGGGGGTTATCATCAAAGGAGGTAGTGGTGCGGATTGAATGTGTTGTTTTACCGTATTCCCGTCATCCCTACGTCTGGGGGTATTTTTCCTTCTTTAGCTCTGTCCTGGGACATTTTTTCGTGCTCTTGTCATTATTTTCTGACTTTATCTTAGAATTTTCAGCTTCTTCCATGATGATGTAGATCTCTGCCTTGTGCATGAGTTCATTCATATCCTTAACTTGGTTACCCATAAGGAATCTGAAGAAGTCCCGAGTTCTGAGCCATTGGGTTAGAATATCCGCTATGATCGAAGGATTGACATTTGGTACGTCTAAGGCTTCGTCTGAGAAGCGCTTCATATAATCCCTGAAGGACTCATCTTTCTTTTGTTTAATTGTGAAAAAATGACTAGCAAATTTTGGATATCTTCTGTTACAGGAAAACTGCCGCACGAATAAGCACGCCAATTGATCAAAGTGGAAAATCGTACCACGGAGTAGCGGGGAGAACTATGCTTGGGCCCTGCCTGCGAGGGTAGTTCGAAACACTTGGCACATGACGAAATCGAGCGCCGACGCTAAATCCATAGTAGTTATATATAGATGAATGTGATCCTATGGATCTCTTCCGTCCTTGTCCCCTGTGTACAAAGGTAGATTGCTAGGTCTCATCCCCGAGGGTACCAGGGCTTGAGCAGTTTCTGGGACGAAAAGAGACTCGTGGTACATAAGTTCTTCCCAGGGTTATACTTTTCTTTATGTCCCTCATTTCTCTGCGCAGGCTATTAACCATGTCCCATAGGGATTATTCTACTCCCGTGGGTGTGGGGGGTAGCTGGCGGTTCCGGAGGTATGGAGGCCTCATTTCCTCGTAATTACGTGGCCCTCTCTCGCTATTATCTTCTAAGTGGGTCCTAGGCCATTGATTTTGTGAATGGGTATCGTAGCACCTATAATCCCGTGGGAAGTTGGGATCCGGACGGGAATCATACTCCTCGGAGTTGTATCATTCCATAGGGAGCCTTCGGGGGGGGGGGGGGGGGGGGGTCCTCGGAGGGATATGCCGCTTGCTGCCTACTTCTCCAGGTGGCCCCCTCTACAAGGAGTTTGAATACAAATCGGGGGATATTTATGAAGTCCCTTCTTTCTGTTGGGGGAGAGGATTGGGGCCTCGAATGCTCTTCATACACAGGCTCCGAGCAATCCTGAGTGTTGCACTGAGAAGGAGAATTATTCATGAATTTTATGAGGAGATCTTTTCAAATGTACTCGAATGCGAATGTTTACGGCGTTCCCACAAACAGCGCCAATTTGTTACCAGCGCCAATTTGTTACCAGTGTAGGGTGATGTTAGCCAACATGGTCGGAGATGTGCGTTCTGTGGGAAAGCCACTCATGATGAGACTCGATGTTGGTTAAAGAGTGGCTGATGCCTGGTGTGTGGTAGTGACCAACACTTGAGAAAAGGGTGTCCCAGAAAGAGAGTCCAACCAGGAAATCAGATTTATAAGAGCAGTAATCAAGAAAATGGTGACAAATCAAAAGTGCAGGCGAGAGTGTATGCTTTGGGAGGCGATGAACAACCAAACCCGAATATGACTATCGAAGGTACTCTTCTTATTCCTCAAATATATGAATACCACGATCCTAAGTTTTAATCTAGAGTGAATGGGAATTTGGGGACCAAATTCTTTTAAGGGGGTAGATTGTAACGCCCCAAAATTTTAGCATGAATTAATAGGATTTGTTTTATCATTATATCTCAGCCTTGCATAATTAAAATAGTAAAATTATAACTATTGGTATTTGCTTACTTATATATATACGTTTATATCTAAATGCATAAATATAATAATATAGCAGATTGTTTAAATAAAGGCAATATAATTATATGAAAGAAACGTGAAAGGATGCACCACATATCCGCTTACAATTCAAATACTTTAAAACCCTATTATATTATTACTATTCAATTTTTAGGGTTGAAGGCTTAGTCGGTCATTAGCGCAGTCAAATATACCTTCTCGCAAATTTCTTACTTTCTCCGCTTCATTTCTTACTTTCTCCGCTTCAGGTAATGGCGCTTTCATTATGCCTTGTTAATCTTGTGTTTATTCATGGAATAAATTGTCAGCTAGTATGTTTGGGTTTTAAAACAGGAAACTGTAAAAGCATTCTAGCTCAGTTGCTCCCTTTATTAGTTTTTGGATTGATTAATGTTGAATCTTGTTAGCGCTGTGCGCGATTTATTTTATTGACGTTGGTTTAGTTATTTTTGTTGAACTTGTCATGGGATTTGTTTAGTAGAAATTATGGGTAGTTACAGTTGGTATCAGAGCTTGGGTTAATCAGAACCCAGGCTCTGTCAGGATAGGATCTTCGGACCTAGTTAGAATTGTTTGACCTACCATTAGAGCTTCCGCATAAGTCGTAGGGCGTGCTAAGTACTAAGGGTTGATGTATTATCGTCGGGCGGCCGACCGTTGATAATCCATTGCGAACCAAGGTGTAAAGTACCAACCCATCTTTAGAGAGTCGATTTAAGAAGTGATCTGATGGAATTAGTTACTTGGTCTTTCATTTAGTTATGACTGTGCTACTTGACTTGCTTAATAATTGTCTTATAGTTTATTCATACTACTCCTTGTAAATTATCTATGAATACTTGAACTTTTTGTTGATTTTGAATATTTGCCCAATTTGAATTCATGAATTAAATGTGCTAAGTTTCTCGCTTCATTGATTATGTGCTACTTGATGAGTTGTTTAGTATTATGATATGCATGATTTTAAGATTTACCCCTTCTTTAGACTTTACATAGTGAAACTTGGACGAGATCCTCTTTAGGAATGTTATAGCTCAACTCTTTTAGTATTGATATCATCTAAGAGAGAAGCGACATTGTATTATAGACCCCATACGCCCAAATGGAGAACGGACGTCGCCGAAGTAGAAGATAGGCTAACGGTTCTCGAGCTTCAGAAGATAATGTACCACTTACGGCACATCGTCGGCGCAGCAATAACGTTGAGAACGAAGAACAACAAGGGCCACCCTCACAAGCTCCTGGTGAGGCACAACCGGCAGGAAATGAAGCAACAAACCAATTCGCCACAGCATTACAACAATTGGTCCAAACATTGAAAAACCAGGGTGGGGGAGGGGAGGAATCCCCTGCGGACCAGACTTTGGAGCGGTTCATACGCTTTCAGCCAAAACGTTTCCGTGGTGAGCCAGATGATCAGATTGCAGAATCGTGGCTGGAGGGAATTGAGAACATCTTAAGAGCTTTGGATTACAACGACGAGCAGAAAGTGAGACTTACGACCTTTCTATTGGATGGAGCAGCCCGACACTGGTGGAACTCGATTGAAATTAAATGGGTAAGACGCGCCACCGCGAGGACTTGAGAGAATTTCTCGAGAGAATTTAATGACAAGTACATACCACGGATTGTTCGTGAACGTCGGGAGGATGAATTTAATCAACTACTACAAAAGAACCTCAGCGTTGCACAATACGATGCAGAGTTTACCAGACTTGTCAAGTACGTGCCATATATGCATGCTGATGAAGAGAGACTCGTTCGAAAGTTTGTGAAGGGACTTCGCCCAAGTATTCAGAGAGAACTCTTAGCACTGGACATCCCAAACTATTCTACTGTTGTGGAAAAAGCTTGGAAGATGGAGGTTGGACTTGCAGAGTTAGACACTATCTGCCCACCGGAGAAGAAGGCTTGTACAACTAAGAATAACATACAAGAGGTGGAGAATCAAGTTCTGGTGCCAAAACCTTTACAACAATACATGCATAATTCTCCAAATAGGACTAATCACCCTGCAGTGTAGGGTGATGTTAGCCAACATGGTCGGAGATGTGCGTTATGTGGGAAAGCCACTCATGATGAGACTCGATGTTGGTTAAAGAGTGGCCGATGCCTGGTGTGTGGTAGTGACCAACACTTGAGAAAAGGGTGTCCCAGAAAGAGAGTCCAACCAGGAAATCAGATTTATGAGAGCAGTAATCAAGAAAATGGTGACAAATCAAAAGTGCAGGCGAGAATGTATGCTTTGGGAGGCGATGAACAACCAAACCCGAATATGACTATCGAAGGTACTCTTCTTATTCCTCAAATATATGAATACCACGATCCTAAGTTTTAATCTAGAGTGAATGGGAATTTGGGGACCAAATTCTTTTAAGGGGGGTAGATTGTAACGCCCCAAAATTTTAGCATGAATTAATAAGATTTGTTTTATCATTATATCTCAGCCTTGCATAATTAAAATAGTAAAATTATAATTATTGGTATTTGCTTACTTATATATATACGTTTATATCTAAATGCATAAATATAATAATATAGCAGATTGTTTAAATAAAGGCAATATAATTATATGAAAGAAACGTGAAAGGATGCACCACATATCCGCTTACAATTCAAATACTTTAAAACCCTATTATATTATTACTATTCAATTTTTAGGGTTGAAGGCTTAGTCGGTCATTAGCGCAGTCAAATATACCTTCTCGCAAATTTCTTACTTTCTCCGCTTCAGGTAATGGCGCTTTCATTATGCCTTGTTAATCTTGTGTTTATTCATGGAATAAATTGTCAGCTAGTATGTTTGGGTTTTAAAACAGGAAACTGTAAAAGCATTCTAGCTCAGTTGCTCCCTTTATTAGTTTTTGGATTGGTTAATGTTGAATCTTGTTAGCGCTGTGCGCAATTTATTTTATTGACGTTGGTTTAGTTATTTTTGTTGAACTTGTCATGGGATTTGTTTAGTAAAAATTATGGGTCGTTACAGGTAACGACACCTTGCCCAAGTTTGAAGAGAATCCAGCCACTTATTATTATCATTCTCTACCTTTTCCTTGCCTTTTTTTCCCTCCTCTATTCTTTGAATCTTGTCCCCTTTTTATAGGGAGTAGTATTCGTACAAGTGAGGTATTTCCTTGGGACATATGCCCGATGCTTGGGGGATGAATGTTGAATGTTGGTTTCTAGTATTGACAACTATCTCCGAGGATGCTGTCGTATCTTCCGGATATGTCCGCCATCGGGCTTAGTTGGACATGTGTCTCCAACGTGCTGAGTCGATTCTGTTGGTGGTCTTATCGTTTCAAGAAGATAAGATCATGACGTATATTGTTCCTTTTGTCCCCATACCTTGCTTCAGTATATTTTCTTTGGGATTATGAGTCACGAGGGAGTAGGTCTCGGGGTGATAAGATAAGTGCGAGAGTATCGTATCCCTAGGGGGTATTCGTGAGGCTATTTAAAGCTCTCGATGCCTCGCGCGAGATTTTTACTATGTAAAATACTTATAATGAGAGATAGAACACCGTATATCCAACATCGGAAGAATATTTAAGTCAGCCGATACCGGGGTGACCTTCGTGATGCTTATGAGGCATCGTGGAGTGAATACGAAGCTTTTGAAAAAAGCCTATTGTTAACACTATTCAATTAGTTAGAGGGAATTACGAACTTTCACTACAAGAAATGACCATCTTTCCCTACAGAAATTTCTGACCAAAATCCGGTCGGGAGGTTTTCTGACCGCTCCCGACCGGGTTGCGGTTAGAAAGATATTTCTGACCGGAGTTTAGTCAGGAAACTGAACTCTGGTTTTCCCGACCAGAATCCGGTCGGGAAAATTATTTCCCGATCGGTTTCTGGTCGGAAAAATTATTCCCGATTGGATCTAGGTCGGGACACTTTGGCGGGTTATTTCGACAGGAATCCGATCGGTAATATTAGGATTTAGGGTTACTTTCGACCGTAATGTAGTCGATAATAATAATTATATTTTTAAATCAACAAGTTCGCGCTCCAAGTTTAGATAAATCGCTGGTTTAATAATAAATTACAACAATATTAGTTACAATATAAAAAAAAATTGTTGCACGTTAAAGAATCATTTGAAGCATCGGTTCATAATGTCACTTGTAAATAGATTGGTATATGTCGCTAATAGCTACTTATGATTATGTTAATTTCATGTAACATCTAAACATATATATATATATATATATATATATATATATATATATATCACAATTGTCTTCCTTGTGCTAACGTTTGTAACGAATGCTAATCGCAAATGAGAGAGTAAGTATAGATGATTAATATATATATAACTTAAAACAAGTTTAGTAGTAAACTTACTATGTTAATCAATATTAACTAATTATTAGTCCAAAAGAACATTAAACTAACTAAATATTAATTCAATTTGTATTTTTAGTGAGATTCTATAGTTAAACTCACAAACACATCAATAATTTTCTAAAATCAAGCCAATAATCAATTATTTTGAGTATTTCCGACCAGTGTCCGCTCGAAAATAATATTCATGATTATTTCCGACCGGAAATAATATTCATAAGCAATTCTGACCGGATTCCGGTCGGAAATCTGGGCCGAATTGATTTTCTGACCGGATTCCGGTCAAAAATATGAAAAAAATGGCAGGTTTTTTAAATTTTCAAATTTTAAACTTTTCCCGACCGGAATCCGGTCGGAAAAACTCGAAAATTTAGGCAGGATTCGATGGAAAATTCATATTTTCCGAAAATTCAACTTTTTCTCCAATTTCTATATATACACTCCATTTTTCACACCATTTTCATCTAATTTACACAACAATTTTCTCTTCATTTCTTCTCTTCATCTTTAAACATTTTTTTCACAAACACAAGTATTTCATCAAAATATTTCAACAAAAACATATTTTTCATCATTTCTATTTATTTCATCTTTAAATAACACTTCATTCTTCGTTTTATCTTTATATAAACACTTTATTCTTCATTTCATCTTTAAATAAACACTTTTTTCTTCATTTTTTTTTCAAACACTTGTTCTGACACATCTTTCATTAATTCAACACTATTTTGAGTAACAATCACTTTTTGTGTTTTATACTGGGACAATTAATCGAAATATTTCAAAAAAGAAAAAAAAAGTATTTTGGTAGTTATTATCGGATTTTTTTTAATCTGTTAAATATTATTTCTGACCACACTCTGGTCGGAAATACGTTGAATATTATTTCCGACCGAAATCCGGTTGGAAATGCGTTGAATATTATTTTCGACCGGACTCCGGTCGGAAAAGATTGAAAGACAATTTCCGACCGCATTCCGATCGAAAAATGGAAAAAGTCCCGACCAGAGTGCGGTCAGAAAAAGTGGGTTCCGATCGGGGTTCGATCGAGAAAAGTTTTCCGACCGAAGCAATCTCGACCGAATTTTTTCGAGCGAGATAAGGTCGGGAAAAGGTCATTCCCAACCGGATTCGGGTTAATTCCGACCCGATTTCCAATCGAAAAAATGCCTATTTTCTTGTAGTGTTTTGTTTAATTAGATAATTCATATTTTCCATTTTATGAAAAAATATATTATTTTATAAATTATTAATTAGATTTCGCGGAATACGTACCCTGAAAATGAATTGAGTAACATTGTGAGAATATTCTTTAGTCTTTCGTCGATTTCTCAGTATTATTCATGCATACGAGTAATTGACATATTCGTTTGTTGCCCGTAAGTCATCTACCAAGCGGTCACGAATGACCCCGGCGTCATTGCTGACCGTCGGGCGGTCACCGTGGTGCTCGTGACCGCCTGGCGGTCACGAATGAGCTTCGCAACCGCCTGACGGTCACGGATGACCACAACGTCATCTGTGACCGCTTGACGGTCGCGGAAGGGGTCATTCGTGGCCGCTGAGCGGTCACGGAGGATCCACGACCGAGGACTTCTGCGACCGATCAAAACGTGTCCACGTTGTGCAAGAGTCGATCGGGCCAAATCGTCCTTTCTTCCTTTAATAAAGTATATTTTAAATGAATTACATAGTTACAACTTACAATTGACATAAAATTACTGTTAACTACATATCAAAATTTTCTTCCAAGATTATTAGTAGTAATGTCACAGAGCCGAGTAAAGGAAAATTACCTTTAGATATGCAACAAAAAAAGTCTCCTAATGTAACAAGGGGGAGAATCCTTCCTAGAAGTTTAAACCCACAAGGAAACAGGGGAGGAGGTCCGAGAAAATTACCTAATGCAACAGGTAATGTGAAGAAAGTAAATAAGCCAAAATCTAAAGCCAAGGTGCTGGAAAAAAATTGGGAAAACTCCTTCCAAGTCTTGTCAAATTATACGGACTCGGAGAACACACAAGGAGTAGAGAGGTTTCTACCATCACATATTCAGCAAGCGGAAAACGAGAAAGTAGATGGACGACGTGCACATCGTGTTTCGACACGGGGGATGATAGTAGCATGGCTGAGATACGTAACGAGAACACATCTCTTCTACAGACTCTCAAAGATATTACGAACACAAAAAGAAGAGAGAGTGATTCATATCATGAAAATACCCTCGCGAATATGGGAGATCGAGACGAGGATGTTCTTTATTCAGAGAACGAGGGAGTCGAGTTCATGGTGGATGAGAATGATGCTAAGCGTCTGGGAATTAAGGAGACATATGACATTATTGCTAGAGTGTCTCCGTCAGATAGCTGCGAGATGGACGGGTTATCATACTGATAATCCGATTCAGATGACGCATATTTTTAGATCATCGATGAAGATCATGTCATGGAATTGCCAAGGGGCGGGTAACGAAGGTTTTCGTAGAAACTTTCGAGAGTTGATTCGGGTGCATCAACCTACTATTATATTCGTTTTGGAGACTAGAGTTGGTGAGGAAATCGCGAGGGGAATTATTACGCGGTTGGGATTCACTAATAATGTTATGGCCCCAACGTCGGGGAGGAATGGAGGAGTTTGGATGTTGTGGAACGAGGAAGAGGTGGATGTTGAG
The DNA here is from genome assembly GCA_948329865.1 of Linaria vulgaris. Taxonomy (NCBI): domain Eukaryota; kingdom Viridiplantae; phylum Streptophyta; class Magnoliopsida; order Lamiales; family Plantaginaceae; genus Linaria; species Linaria vulgaris. Next base: position 17,074,299 of record OX415250.1, on the reverse strand, counting down.
ATTTTGTCCGTTGTTGCACATTGCATTCATGCACGCATACGAAGGCAAGATATGTCGGAATGGAGAGTGTCCGGGGTATACGCACAACCGAGGCGAGTTGATAAGATTGAACCTTTGATTATTTGGTGCGAGAGGCCGAGAATATGGATACACTGTGGCTCGTGATGGGAGATTTTAATGAGATAAGTCTAGCTAATGAAAGACAAGGGGGCAACATCACAAGCTTGAGCCGCCTTAATTTTTTCTCGAACTATATGCAACGATGCAGACTGAAAGTGTAAGATGTTCTGTTATCAATGTTGGATGGATGTTGTGCCAACATCCAGAGGACAAAATTGAAACCCGAGAACAGTCTTAATCTAAAACAGGTTTCTGTTATCAATGTTGGATGGATGTTGTGCCAACATCCAGAGGACAACATTGAAACCTGAGAACAGTCTTAACCTAAAACATGTTTCTGAACATGAGTAAAGTGTTCTGGATTAAATGTTGGATGGATGTTGAGCCAACATTCACAGGACAACATTGAAACCAGAAACTTTTCTATCAATCTGTCTTTAACTACTTTATTTTAGTTTTGCCTTTATTCACCTATTAATCAAGTTTCACGATTTCAGTTGTCTTTTTTTATGTCCAGGAATATCTCTTAATCATAAGGAATAACATTACAAGTTTCCTAAGTTGAAGTTTCCATAATTCAAGAGGAGGAGATCGGTCAAGTCAACACGGTTTCAAAGAAGGAAAGTTTTGGAGTTCAAGTGCAACTAGGAATATTTCCAAGATCAACTCTGAATTGAAGAAGGAGTATTTCCTTATTAGAACTCAATCTAATAAAGGGAACTATTATTCAAGAAGGAGATCGAGTTCAAGAAGGAAAGTAGAGTTCAACAAGGAAACAACATAAGTTACCAAAACTGTGTACAACACACCTTGGAGATCAAGTTTGAAGAAACCTATATATAGGGTGTGAAGTACATCAAGATACATAGAGAAACAATAGAGCTTATAAATCCGCAGAGATTATATCTTAAGCATTGTTGCTGTGTTTCTTGTTTTGCAAAGTTTGTGAGTTTTCAAGTTAAGTCTAGGATTAGATTTAAGGAGAAAATTCTTGTCTGCTTTGCTGAGTCCAATCTACAAAAGAGCGAGAGTGATTTTGTGGTGAGGAACATCTTTGGTAAATCCTGCGTGGTTATTTTGCCGTAAGGCTAGATGGTTGATTATTTATAATAAAAACCCATTGAAAATTTATCTTCTTGTGTTCTTTAATTCCGCTGCACATTATACTCTATCAAGAAGATTGTTTGAGATCAAGTTAAGGCAACGCTAGCTTAACTTGAGCTCTGAAACTTTGGAAAAGTTGTATCAATCCTGATCCAACAATTTCAATTGGCATCAGAGCCAAGCACCGATTTCACTGGTGTTTGGAGGTGATACAACGCGATGGACAACATCAATCCTAATTCTGGCAGACTCCAGTCTTGGAAGGATCGATCAATTATGCTTACTGGAAGACCAGGCTCAGAGTTCACATCAAATCCATTGACATGAAAGCATGGGATGCCGTTCTTGATGGATATTCTGTCCCAAAGATTTAGAACGACAGAGATGCAGATATTGTACCAAAACCGAAGTCACAATGGACAGCAAACGAGGTAACACTGTACAACTATAGTGAGAAAGCTCTTAATGCTATTTTTAGTTATGTTACCAATCAGATGTTTAAGTTAATTCAGAACTGCACCACAACTAAATTAGCTTGGGATATCCTTGAACTTTATTGTGAAGGAGATATAGCAGTTAGGAACTCTAAACATAGACAATTGCTTAAAGATTTTGAAAAACTTGAGATGGGTGATGAAGAGAGTATAGATAGTTATTTTGAGAAAATCATTGACATTACAAATCAATGTGAAAATCTAGGATTTCTTGTTTCAAATCAAACTATGGTCTATAAAGATTTGAGATATTTGTCACCTAGATTTGCTCTCAAGAGAATTTCCATGGGAGAAATAAGAGATATTGCCAACATGGAATTTCAATCCTTGCTAAACACTCTTAGAGAATTTGAGCTAGAGTTTCCTGCCAGGACTACCAAACAACAAGCTATTGCTTTGTTAGGAACAAATTATCATGAGAGTGAAGACGAGGATGAAATTATTTCTTCTAACTATGGAAATATTAGCAAGAAACTTAGTAGGTTGAACTTTGAAAATAAATCTAAAGAGAAACAACCTAGCAATACTTCCACTGGTTATAGAAAATTGCCTCCCAAATTTGTTAAATATATGGCAACAAAATCTAGTCATGAAGAAATTGAAAAGTTGAAAACAACTCAATGTTATGAATGTAAAAGTTATGGTCATATAGCTGTTGAATGTGCTAACACCCTCCGCAAGAAGGGAAAATCTCATTGGGTTTGTGTAGATGATTTCAATGAAGAGGATTATAACTCTGGATCAACTGCTGATACTGAAGAAAACCTTGAAGAGATTCATACAGCTGCGCTATTTACTCATGTCAACTGGACAGAAGAAGATCTCCATAACTGCCTCGGGTCCCAATGTTGCTCCAACATCCAGGACTCAACATCAGAACATGAGACCTTCTTTGGGAATTAGACTGAATATGATACCCATATTGATTTTAATTCTTTGTCTGATAATGATGAATCTAACTTTGAATGTTTTCATTGCTCAGTTGATCTAGACGAAGAGTATTACTTTGAAGGTGAGATGTCCCAGGAGGAAATCATTGAAGACTTGAAGTCTACTTTTCATAATCTTCTGAAAGAAAATCAGAAACTCACCAAGAAAAATGAAGCTCAGAGACTGGAGATTGATGGACTGAAGAAATTGATGAGGATGTATGAAAGAGACCTTGACAAGACAGAAGCTGAACTTAAAGAGGTAAAAGGAAAGCTTGAAAAAGATAGTCAGATCATTGCTAAATGGAACTCATGTACATCTAAACTTGATGAAGTACTGAGTATGGGTAATCAAGGAACAAATGGTCTTGGATATATTGAGAAACCTACTTCTAAAGTTGCAAACCCTGTCTTCATTAAAGAAGGTATTGTTAAGAAATCAAAAGACTTGAGCTGTGCTAATCCCAACAAAAGTAAACCTACGTATATCTGTCAATTTTGTTTTCAACCAGGTCACATAAAACCTTATTGCAAGAAATATTTGAAAGAGAATGTGAAGAAAACAGAAACTGTCTCTAATGTTGAGCTGGTCAGTGATACAGATGTTATCCCAACATTAGGAACATGACAGAAAAGTAGAACTTGGATTGAAAAGTTAAAGACTCCTAAGATAAAACTTGTATGCAATGTTGTCTTTTCTGCTGTGTACTCTAACCTTGCAGGTAAGTGGTATTTTGATAGTGGATGTTCAAGACACATGACAGGAGACAAGGTAAATCTTAAACAACTGATTCCTCTCAATGTTGGAACTGTCACCTATGGAGGAGGCACCAATGGAAGAATCATTGGAAATGGAGTACTAGATGTTGAAGGATTTCCACCTCTCAAAGATGTTCTGCTAGTTGAAGGATTGAAAGCAAATCTAATAAGCATTAGTCAACTTTGTGATGATAACTTGCTTGTTACATTTGATAAAAGTTCTTGTGATGTATTTAATAGTGATAATGTCCTTGTTATGACAGGTACCTGATCTAAAGATAATTGCTACCTTGCTCAGGAAGAAGCTGATTGCTTTCTTGCTAAAGTTGATGATGTTGTTCTGTGGCATAGGAAGCTAGGACAAGTTCACTATAGGAACCTTGAAAAATTACAGAAAGTTGATGCTGTAAGAGGCTTACCAAAGATATCCAGCCCAGGTAAGGTTGTATGTGGGGACTGCCTGAAGGGTAAGCAAACCATACAATTCCCAGGACTGGTACTCATGAAGTTACTGTCTCTGATGTTGCCCCAACATTGGAAACAGAGACTGTCCCAACATCAGGAGTAGAAGCTGAAGACACTGAAGTTGTGACTGGTTCTAATGTTGAGTTGACACCTGATGCTGTTAGGCCAACATCCCCACAGTCAAATTCAGAGGACGACGTTGTTGATGAACCTAGAAGAGATCCCCCTACCAGGATTCAAAAGGATCATCCAGCTTCACAAGTGATAGGTGAAATCACTGGACGCATGAAGACTCGCAACAAAGATAGGGTAAACTATAAAAACATGGTAAGGTTGTGTGTCTGCATGTCTTCCACTTGCACTGTAAGTAATGCTTCATGTTTTGTCTCAAATATTGAACCTAAGAATGTGAATGAAGCTCTTAAGGATAGTAAATGGATAAATGCTATGCGAGATGAACTGCTGCAATTCACCAAAAATCATGTTTGGAATCTAGTACCTAGACCTTCTAATGTGAATGTTATAGGAACTAAGTGGATTTTCAAGAACAAAACTAATGAAGATGGTGTAATTGTAAGAAACAAAGCTAGGCTTGTTGCACAAGGTTATACTCAAGTGTAAGGAATTGACTTTGATGAGACATTTGCTCCAGTAGCTAGGATAGAATCTATTAGATTACTTCTTGCTATTGCATGTTGTCTTAAGATTAAGCTCTACCAGATGGATGTGAAAGGTGCTTTCCTTAATGGTTTGATAGACAAAGAAGTATATGTTGAACAACCTAAAGGTTTTGCTGATCCTAAACATCCTAATTATGTGTATAAACTTGAGAAAGCTTTGTATGGTTTAAAACAGGCACCTAGAGCTTGGTATGAAAGACTAACTCATTTTTTGTTAAGTCTTGGGTTCAATAGAGGAGATGGAGATCGAACCTTGTTTATTCTAAGAAAGAGTTTTGATGTTTGTATTGCTCAGATCTATGTGGATGACATTGTTTTTGGTTCTACTAACAAGTCTACTCTAGACAAGTTTGTTGAGTCAATGACATGGACATTTGAAATGAGCATGATCGGAGAGCTGAACTACTTTCTGGGATTGCAAGTGAAGCAACTGGAGAATGGTATGTTCTTAAACCAGGAGAAGTATACAAGGAACCTGGTAAAAAGATTTGAGCTACATGAGTCAAAACCTTGCAAAACTCCCATGTCTTCTTCTATAAAGATTACTAAGGATGGCACTGGAGACAATGTTGACCCAACATTGTACAGATCTATGATTGGTAGTCTTCTATATCTCTCTGCCTCTAGACGAGATATTATGTTTTCTGTTTGTGTTTGTGCTAGGTACCAAGCTGATCCAAAGCAACCTCACTTGATTGTTGTGAAGAGAATATTAAGATATATATATATATGGAACTTCATCATTGGGCATTTGGTATTCCTTTGATACAAATACAAATCTTGTTGGGTTTTGTGATTCTGATTGGGCAGGTGATGTAGATGACAGAAAATCCACAAGTGGGGGCTGTTTCTATTTGGGAAACAATCTAGTTTCATGGTATAGTAGGAAACAGAATTGTGTGTCATTATCTACAGCTGAATCTGAATATGTAGCTGATGGCAGCTGTGTTACCCAGCTAGTATGGCTTAAACACATGTTGTTGGACTATGGGTTAGATAATGATACTCTCCTCATGTTTTGTGATAATCTTAGTGCCATTAGTATCTCAAGGAATCCTATTCAGCATTCTAGGACTAAGCATATAGATATAAGACATCATTACTTGAGAGACATGGTTGAGGATAAAATGATTAACATTGAGCATATTGAGACAAATAATCAGCTTGCTGATATGTTTACTAAACCTTTAGATAGTGAAAGATTCTTCAGTTTGAGGAAATCTCTCGGCATGTGCAATATGTGAGAATGTTAGGGTCCCAGTGTTGACATAACACCACTGTCTAGCACTGGTTAATGTTTGTGGTGTAGTATGTAACTTTTTGTTTTTGTTTGTTTCTTTTCTTTTCTTTTTGAGTCACATTGATCTTTGTTTTGGCATATTTGAGTGTGTGGTTGATCACTGTGTTTTACTAATCTTTCTAGCTGCAGATTCACATCTAAGTTTTGAAAAGTATAAATCTCTAAAGTGTGTCTGAGGTTGTGTTAGCCTAACATATGGAGAAGCTGGGGTACACAAAGTTCACTACTTTGATGTCTATTCAGTTGTGTCTTATTCATATGAAAAGGTTTTACAGGACATGTGGAGAAGCTGGGGTTCATGATGTTGACAGCTTCAATGATACTCAGTTGTGCTTATTTGCATGTCTCTGTTTGTTTTAGCCAAGGGCTACATAAGAGTGGTTCTTTCTACTAGGGTGTTTGGGGTTTCGACTGCCTTCACTTGGTAGCATTGATCACTTAGTGCTCTCTTGTATGCAGGTTGGTAAACAAGTATGCATAAGGAATTGGGGTATTGGGGTACATGATAAATGCGTTGCCAGTATTCAAGGCCTTTGTACTTGCCTAACTTGCTGCTGATAATGTTGTTACTGGGGTGTGTGGAGTCTAGTGCTGCCCTCATTCAGTAATGTCATTATCATTTTTTTTAAAAAAACAACCCTCAGTTTTTGTTCTAAAGAGATAATGAAAATAGTGAAGATTTGATGTGATGTGAACTGTTGCTGGTTTGAAAAGTGATTCACTGTGTATACCATCTGTCAATGTTGTCATAACATTGTTGCATTCATTCTAGAACTGCATTGTCTTTCATCTTTGATTAGTGTGGTTGACTAGGTTTGGGCTTAGGGGGAGTATATAGTCCCTTTCATGTGTTGATGCATACTCTTTGGGTGACATTCTGCAGGTGACACACTATTTGTGACCTTCTATGCTGTGGAAGTGGATTAATTCTCTAATTCATGACTGCTTATCTCTGTGTGTTTTCTGTTTGATATGTTACTTATTCATGATTTTGATCTAGATCTGATGTTTTTGATACTCACTTGCTAATTTGGTGAAGTTTCAGATATAAGTTTGGATATATCTCACGCTCTCACATGAAATTTCCTTGAAGAAGCCCAAAACCTCAAATATTATGGTTTGAAAACTTTCTGGTTTGAATGTTACTCTACTCTCTGAGCTGAATGTTATTCCAACATTGCCACACGGTCTGCCCAACATTGAAGTCAGTAACTTATAAGTTTCTTTAAAATTTTAAAAACTGAGTTTTTATTGTTTTATTGTGAACTGCTCTGGTTACTCGTTGTTTTTAAATGACACGTGGTGAAGTTCTTACGCGGGAATAGAGGAGTGGGAAAACTTACTTGATCATATTCCATAATCCCACTTACATTCATTCCTTCTCTCTCCACTTTTCACAACTTAAAAGAACAATTTGCCTTAATTTCTTTTTCACTTGTGCAATTTGTTTTCTCTCTGCAAATAGTTATCTAAAAATCTCTCATATTTTTCTCTCATTTCTCAAAACTAACATGGCGAACAAGACTCCTTTAGACACTCTTGCAGATATGGCCTTGAATGTTGAGCAAACAACAACACGCACCAGGGCTGCTGCGCGTGAGGATCAAGGACGACCTACTGCTCAAGTTGCTGCAAAACGACCAACGATTCTTTATCAACGACGGGCAAAGCGAGCTAAGAATGTGGAATCTGAGTCGAATGTTGGCGCAACATCAGAAGCCCATGCTCCTGAAACCAATGAATCTGAATTTGAGGTAAATGTGGCTAACCCTAAACCCCAAGTGAATAATGTTGATGATATAATTGAGGGGGAGGGATCTGGAGCTGGTTCTGGTAGAAAGAGAACACCTATTGGGTCTAGGCCAATGAGTCAAATAGCCTTGCAAAGAGCTGACGCTAGAAGAGCTCTAAGAGAGAGACTTGAGAAGAAAAAGGTTGAGGATAAGGCTAAGGCTGAGGCTGAGAGAGTGAGGAAAGGGAAACAAGTTGTGGATGAGGAAGTTGAGGTAGTTGATGTAGAGAAAGAAGAGGAGAAAGAGGAAGAGGAATCTGATGCTGAAGAGTTTGAAGCTAGTGGTGATAATGATGATGATAATGAAGAAGAGTACTGTGACACTCTTGCGTTATCCTATTTTAGTAAGGAAGCTAGGTCTAGATACTATCTTAATAAGGAGATAGAGGACAAGGCTTATGAATTTAGAAAGAGGGATTTTCACAAAGAGATGGTCATGGACATGGACAACTTTAAAAGAAACAGAGTTTTTGAGTTATTGAAAGTAAGAGGGGTTCAGAATTTAATGAAGAAGCATGGTGATTATGCTCATGAGCTTGTACAAGAATTCTACTTGAATCTCTCAAAGTATATCACTTGTGAGTTGTCTCCCAAATATGGTAAAGCATGGGTAAGAGGACAATTATTTGACACTAGTCCTCAGAAGATAAATAAGATTTGGGGACTGCCACATGTTGAGGAATCTGAAGATCCAAAGCCAGATGAGGTGATTGAGGATATCACAGGTGGTCTAGAGAGAATCTGGGTTGAACAATTACCAACAACAAAGCTCACTGCCCTAAGTGCTGTTCTGCACAAATGTGCATCTTATAATTGGCTGCCTACTAGAAATTCTACTATTTTGACTAAGTAGTCAACTTACTTGGTCTACAAACTGAAGAATGGGCTTGCTGTGAATATTGGGGTGAGAATTTTAAAGGCTATGGAAGATGTTGCAGGGAGGAAGCAAGGGATTCTACCATTTCCTTCTTTGATCACAACTCTGCTGCTAAAACAGAAGATGAACAAGAAAGAGTTTGGAGGAATGTCAGAGAACAAGGCTAGGTTCACCATCACTCAATCCTACTTGTCTAGCACAAGAGTGAAGGACTTGCCTTGGAATCCTGAAGGTGGAGTTGCACCTGGAGAGGAAAAGGAGGCTCAACAATTTGTTGGAGCTTCAGTGCCTCAATCTGATGAGGAAGAAACCAGGGTAACAACAAAATCGTTTGTGGATCAGCAGTTGACTTGGTATAGAAGTGCTTATGCCAATCTTCAGAGGGAAATTGCTTTCAAGGAAAAACAAATGCAAGAGCTGGATGTCTTGATTAAGAACATGGGGGAGCTTTCTTCACAAAAAGGGGGAGAGTGATCTAGTTTTTAATTTTTGATTTCTAGTTTTTATGTTTTTCTTTTTGATATGTTTTGAACTGTTTCTATTTAGTTGCTAGTTCTTTTTCTTTGTTTTGGTTTGTAATGATAATGCTACTTAGCTTTAACTGCTCTTAATGCTTTTGCTTATGAAGATAGTCTATATCTGTTGTTTCTGCTGATAAATTGATGTGCAGGTACATTCTGGTCTTAATGTTGAGACAACATTGATGAGTTAAATGTCTGAACAACTTGTTTTGAGTTGTGGTGATGACTTTAGTGATTAATCTTTGTTATGCCAAGTTAATACTTGATAGTTTGCATTTAGGGCAAGCAGTTTGAGTAGTCTTAGATTATTATGCTTAAGTGATATTTGGACATATTATCTGTTATGTGAACAGGTTGATTGGTTTTGTGAAGAAAGGCAAAAAGGAGGAGATTGAAAGTGTAAGATGTTCTGTTATCAATGTTGGATGAATGTTGTGCCAACATCCAGAAGACAACATTGAAACCCGAGAACAGTCTTAATCTAAAACAGGTTTCTGTTATCAATGTTGGATGGATGTTGTGCCAACATCCAGAGGACAACATTGAAACCCGAGAACAGTCTTAACCTAAAACATGTTTCTGAACATGAGTAAAGTGTTCTGGATTAAATGTTGGATGATGTTGAGCCAACATTCACAGGACAACATTGAAACCAGAAACTTTTCTGCCAATCTGTCTTTAACTGCTTTATTTTAGTTTTGCCTTTATTCACCTATTAATCAAGTTCCACGATTTTAGTTGTCTTTGTTTATGTCCAGGAATATCTCTTAATCATAAGGAAGAACATTACAAGTTTCCTAAGTTGAAGTTTCCATAATTCAAGAGGAGGAGATCGGTCAAGTCAACACGGTTTCAAAGAAGGAAAGTTTTGGAGTTCAAGTGCAACTAGGAATCTTTCCAAGATCAACTATGAATTGAAGAAGGAGTATTTCCTTATTAGAACTCAATCTAAAAAGGGAACTATTATTCAAGAAGGAGATCGAGTTCAAGAAGGAAAGTAGAGTTCAACAAGGAAACAACATAAGTTACCAAAAATGCGTACAACACACCTTGGAGATCAAGTTTGAAGAAACCTATATATAGGGTGTGAAGTACATCAAGATACATAGAGAAACAATAGAGCTTATAAATCCGTAGAGATTATATCTTAAGCATTGTTGCTGTGTTTCTTGTTTTGCAAAGTTTGTGAGTTTTCGAGTTAAGTCTAGGATTAGATTTAAGGAGAAAATTCTTGTCTGCTTTGCTGAGTTCAATCTACAAAAGAGAGAGAGTGATTTTGTGGTGAGGAACATCTTTGGTCAAACCTGCGTGGTTATTTTGCCGTAGATGGTTGATTATTTATAATAAAAAACCATTGAAAATTTATCTTCTTGTGTTCTTTAATTCCGCTGCACATTATACTTTATCAAGAAGATTGTTTGAGATCAAGTTAAGGCAACACCAGCTTAACTTGAGCTCTGAAACTTTGGAAAAGTTGTATCAATCCCGATCCAACAATTTCACGGACTTATGGATTTGGGATATCATGGTCCAGCCTTCACCTGGACAAATAAAAGGGATGTCGGAGGGAATATTATGGGTAGGATAGATAGAGCCCTCGCTAATCGAGCCTGGATTGAGATGTTTCCCGACAACAAGGTGGTGCATATCGCAAGAACTCACTCAGATCATAACCCGATAATCACCTTTTGTAAGGGCGAAGCAACACGAAGAATAAATAGACCCTTTCGTTTCGAAGCAATGTGGCTGCGAAATCCGGAGTGCGAGAGGCTATTAAAAGGGATATGGAAGTCGAAGCCGAAGATTTTAGAGGCGATCTATGACATACCGCATGTGTTGGGCCCGTGGAATAAAGCGAGGTTTGGAAACATTTTTGAAAAGAAAAAGAAATTGATTGTACGACTAGAGGGAATTCAAAAACCCTCAAGTTATGGACATAGCACTTACTTACAAAACCTCGAGAAAGATTTGATTGCTGATTATAACGAAGTTTTGAAGCAAGAAGAAATTTTTTGGCTCCAAAAATCTCGGGTTTATTGGCTGCGAGAAGGGGACATCAATACACGTTTCTTTCATCAATCGACTTTGGCAAGGAGAAGGAAAAATAAAATTGAGGCGCTGAAAATTGATGGGATTTGGGTTGATGATCAGGCTTGGCTTCAAAATCACGCTCGTATGTATTTTAAGGAACTTTTTACAAGCAATGGAACGAGTAATCCGAGCAACAGTCGAAGGGGAAGGGGCGCATCACGATTCCAGGCAGTTTTGAATGATGAGGAGCAGCAATTACTTAGCAAAAATCTGGAAATTGATGAATTAAAAGAAGTAGTGTGGGCTTTAAGTCCGATGAAAGCACCGGGGCCGGATGGGATACAAGCGGTTGTGTATCAAGAAAATTGGAATTGGATGAAAGACTCCCTTTTTGGCTTTGCGAAAGAAGTGTTCGAGAAGAAGAGCTTCGACCCGCGTATTTGCGAGGCGCACCTTTGCCTTATCCCCAAGGTAAAGAAACCCGACTCCATCACGCAATTCCGGCCTATAGCACTCTGTAATGTACTCTATAAACTCATCACGAAGAATATCACTATGAGGCTCAAAGGAATTATGCCGCGGCTGATTTCCCCTACTCAATCGAGTTTTATCACGGGACGAAGCACGCAAGACAACATATTCCTTCTTCAAGAAATTCTACACTCCTTGCGCTCGAAGAAAAAGAATAAAACAGGAGAAATGATCATGAAACTTGATCTTGAAAAGGCGTATGATAAGGTCAAATGGAGCTTTCTTGAAGAAACGCTGAAGTGGTTTGGCTTCCCCGATGCCTTGACCGAACTTATCATGTTTTGCGTTCGTAATGCAGCAACGAAGATACTTTGGAATGGAGCGCCCCTTGAGACTTTCCGGCATTCATGCGACCTAAGGCAAGGGGATCCTCTCTCGCCGTATTTGTTTGTCTTGTGTATAGAGAGATTGTCCTATAGAATTATGGAGGAAGTGGATAATAAGAAATGGAGACCAGTGATACCGTGTAGAGGAGGCCCTCAAATCTCACATCTATTTTTCGCCGACGACTTAATTTTAATGGGGAAGACAACGACAACAAATGCGCACTCTATTGATAAGGTGATTAAAGAGTTTTGTGCGGCGTCGGGACTTAAAGTCAGTACAAGTAAATCAAAAATATTTTTCTCAAAAAGGGACGGGGCGAGTATGAAGAGAAATATTAGTGATATCCTCGGCTTTGCGCAAACAACGAATTTGGGGAGGTATTTAGGCGTGAGGTTAATACATGGCCGCATGGACAAGGAAGTAGTGGCCGAAACTATGGATAGAATTATGGGACGCTTTGATGGATGGAAACGCCAATACCGTTCACTTGCGGGACAGGCAACCCTTATCCAAGCCGTTTCGTCCGCCATGCCAATATATTTAATGCAATCGGCGTGGCTCCCGGAGAGCGTATGTGCGAAGGTAGACCGTCTCAATCGAGACTTTTTGTGGTCAACAAATATCGAAGAGATAAAATTACACCTTGTGGGGTGGAAGAAAGTCACGGCGCCAAAAGAAGAGGGGGGTCTCGAAATTAGGGTGGCGAGAACGAGTAACGAAGCTCTACTCGCAAAAATGGCTTGGAAAATTTTGAAAGGCGAGGGAGCCGTTTGGAAAGGGCTGGTCGACGCTAAGTACCTGAAAGGGTCATCCGTTCTTACGCACACGCCAACGTTGGGGGCGAGCAGCACATGGAAAGGGATCGTGAGAAGTATGGCATTGATGAAACCCTTTCTTCGGTGGAAGATTGGGAATGGAGCAGCAACCTCATTTTGGTTTGACAATTGGCTGGGCGATATGCGTATCAGCGACGTGGTTCACCATATAAACTCGGAAGAAAGAGAACTACGAGTGAGCGATGTTATGGGAGCGTCGGGGGAGTGGAATCTGGAAGAGATCAGTACTCCTATCCCTTTAGCTGTCCGGAACGAGATTTTGAAGAAGAATATCCGCTTGAATGATCGGAAGGATGAGATTCTTTGGAACGGGAACGGGAATGGCTGCTTTACATGCCAATCGGCATACAAATTATTCCACAAACACTATGGCGACTATGTGGGGCGTGGGACATATTATAAGTGGGTTTGGAAACTGAAAATCAGCAACAAGTTGAAGTATTTTGTATGGTTAGGAGTCCAAAATCGGCTGGCAACAAATAGTTTGAGGAAATCAAGGCAGATTTCGAATTCAGCGATGTGCTACTTGTGCGACGATCCGGACGAAACTGCGATGCCAATATTTCGACATTGTGTAGCAGCTAGGGAAGTATGGGGAGTACTCTTAACCAACGCAGATTTGCAGCAATTCGAGAGGGAGAGAGATGAAGATTGGCTGCGTGTTAACTTGCGCCGAAATTCATATGTATGCGAGTTCATTCCAGGTGTGTGCTGGGATTTGATTTTCGCTGCAACAATATGGTATCTGTGGCTCGCGAGAAACAATATGGTGTTCCGGAGGGAGAAGGAAAATATGACAAGCATTACTCAAAAGGTAAGAATCCTAAGTACTGACTTGCAAGAGAGCCGAAAGAAGATGAAGAATAAGAGAGGCAATGATAAGTGGGAACGACCGAAGCAAGGGTGGTTTAAATTAAATGTAGATGGAGGACTTTGTACGACGAAGAACGAGGGGGCTGCCGGAGGAGTTTTGAGGTCAGAAAAAGGCGAATGGATTTGGGGGTTCAAAGCCATCATCGATGCACCGTCCGTGGATGAAAAAGAGTTAGAGGCGTTGATACGAGGTATGGAATATGCTTGGGAAAGGAGAATAGCAAAAATAGAGATTGAGATGGACTCCGAGAATTGCTACAAAAGAGTCACAAGCATCAGAGAAGAACAGGATAGGGTGGCCAACTTAGTCCGAAGATGTAAGGAACTCCTTCACCTTCCTTGGGAAGTGAAGATACGTTGGATTCCCCGAAGTGCAAATAAAGTCGCAGACGCTCTGACGAAGGTGCAATTAGAAGATAAGGAACGGTTCGTATTTTGGGATACTCCTTCGATCCGAATTGCGAAATTACTCGAAGAAGACTTAGCTTAGACGTGTCTTAATTTTGTTTGCTTTCATTCTTGTAACAAAAAAAAAATTAAATATCAGTGTTTAACTGTTTATCGTACGCGTACGTAGAAACATTTCAAAAGGGTTCAAATCATCATTGGGTGGGTCACGTAATTAATGTGACTCACCCGTCGTCGTGTAGTAAGGTCGACGATTAAATTTGGCTGTGCAAGCATATTTGCCTAATTGGTTAATAGTCACGTCAATGCCAATCGATCTATCCCAATCCGAGATAATTGGCATTGATGAATATACACTGTGATGCCACGCTTCCATCCCAATATTATTGCGTTGAACGTAATCCCTTAATAAATGAATATGGGGGCATAAGGGTGGTTCATAAATAGGGATGGTTAGTTAGGTCTACTTCTTGTTTTTTCTTTTTATTTTGATATATATACATATATGTGTATATTTTGAGTCTTTATTTACATTTTGCGGCTAATATCTTCAAACCGTTATTTTTTTCTTTTTAAATAGTGACGTTCTAAATAGAAACTATGCGGTAGAGTTGTTGCACGATGATATGTTGCGTTATTCCGATTGCACGTGGTGAAAATGATTTTCTACATAACTTTAGTTAATTGGTCATAAAAGAAAGGGAGAATTACACAAAATACCCCTCAACTATGGATAAATTACACAAAGTACCCCTCTACTTTGGAAAATTACACAAACTACCCTTATAGCCGAAAAAATTAAAACAATTAAGACAACCTTTTAAATTCAAATCATAGCAGAGACTAAAATTTGCAGATAATTTATTTTTTCTTTGAAGAAATTATTTGTTTTCAATATATTTTGTCTTTTTAAACGAGATAAATGGGGTTTAATGCTACAATTTTGACTTATTTTTTGTTTTTTGTGCAAAATAAATGAAGAGCATGAATTTACATTCAATAATTTTTTTTAAAAAAATTATGAAAAGTCGATCATAAGGGTAATTTGTGTAATTTCCCAAAGAAGATGGGTACTTTGTGTAATTTATCCATAGTTGGGGGGTACTTTGTGTAATTCTCCCTAAAAGAAATGATTGGGAATACTATAGAAGAGATGATATGTTGCGTTACGCTTAGTGCATTAATGGAGAAATGATTATGTATAAAAATTTATGTGATGTATGAACCTTGTTTTCGTGGTATAGAAGAGAGCGATTGAGTTGAGAAGGGAGGGGCACTCGTGCGTGTCGATGTGGATGTTTTGAGAATGACATGAATTGAGTGCACGTGTGGGAGGTGCATCCACGTACACTTGTTTTTATTCACTGCAAAACAATTGATAGGTTTTTGTCTCTTTGGCACCATAGTTTTTAGTACTCACCAAATAAAATTATTCTTTGTGTGGGGGCATTTCTGAATTTATTTTTACATCCACGTGTATATTTTCTGCATTCTGCAGGCGACATTGCCCGAGTGCCTGAACTAAATTGGTATTTGTTTCCCATTTACGTATTCTTGTTCTTTCGATTATCTGTCTTAAATCAACATACGGAGCAAGTTTTTTTTTCCCTTGATTTTTAATGCATAAGGAGTTTTTCTATTTTATGTTATTTTATTGACTAAGGTTCTCCAAAGAAGAATTAGAATCTTAAAATATAAGAGGTGTAATTTTCTATTCGCAAATAAGAATGAAGAAAGTGTAAAAGTAAGAATAATTAATTTAATCATCCAAATTGGGTTGTTTATTTTCACCAAAGCTACATATTTATACAACAAAATTGATCTAAACTTGAACCTCAATCTTCTTCTATATAAAGGTAATAATATCTTTCCATATCAAGCTAAAACTAATCTAGGAAAATATAATATACAAATATATACTCTAATACCCTCCTTCAAGTTGGAGCATGGATATGAGTCGAACCAGTGATCCCCAAAGTACGCAACAACCCTTGCAACCACTTTAACTCACACGTGGTTGTGGCAATGGATCGATACTCTGCCTCAACAGATGATCGCGAGACAGTCGGTTGCTTCTTTGTTTTTCACGAGATAGGAGTCTCACCTAGGAAAATAAAATAAGACGTCAAAGATCGACGGATCAAGGGACAACTTTCTCAACTCGAGTCACAAAATGCCTTGAGAGATAAAGCAGAAAAAGATTTGAGAAGAAGTGTTTGGCCATGATTAAGTTTCAAATAACGGACAACTCGCAAAGCGGCGTCCCAATGCGCCTCTTTAGGCTGTCGCATGAACTGGGATATGATATGAACAGAATATGTCAACTCTGGTCTAGTGATGGTCAAATAAATAAGGCAACCAACAAGCGACGATAACGCTCAGGAGATAGCAAATCCGAACCATTGGTGAGAGCTAAGCGATGATTTTGTTCAATTAGAATGCCAATTGGTTTAGAGCCCAATAGTCCCATCTCCGAAATAATATCAAGGGCATATTTGCACTGACTAAGAAAAATCCCTCTAGCAGCATGACCAACCTCGAGCCCCAAGAAATACTTGAGCTTCCCTAAATCCTTCATAGGAAAATAAGAACACAAATAGGTTTTGAAACGCTGAATAGCTTCACCATTGTCACCGCCAATAACCAAATCATTAACATAAATGAGGACTGTGAGATGCACCCCCAAAGTGAACAAAGTAAATAAAGAATAATCCGAGGAAAACTGAATAAAGCCATACCGAGTGAGCGCATGTCCAAGTTTAGCAAACCACCATCGAGGCGCTTGACAAAGACCATACAATGATTTTCTCAAGCAGAAAACTTAACCCACGTCTGGCGACGCAAAACCCGGAGGGAACCGCATAGATACCTCCTCATCGAGGTCCCCGTGTAGGAAAGCATTGTGAACATCCATCTGATGCAACTCCCACTGCTTGACCGCAACTACAGCCAAAAAGGTACGTACAATGACCATTTTGGCGGTAGGAGCAAAAAAATCTGTATAATCAATCCCTTCTACTTGATGATTGCCGAAAACCACCAAACGAGCCTTATGTCACTCAAGAAAATCATCGCGTTGTACTTAATTTTGTACACCCATTTACTTTCGAGAGCTTTATTCCCATGTGGCAAAGCTTTCACTTCCCACGTGCCATTATCTTCTAAGGCGTGAATCTCTTGATTCATGGTTGTGCACAAACACTCATGACACATAGCTTCTTTAAAGCTAGAGGGATCAAAACCTGTAGAGATAGCAGCCAAGAAACGACGATGCGAGGTAGAAAATTATCACAAGTGACAAAATTAGAAATCGAATAACGAGTACCTGAGGATGCTTGAGGGGCACAGTGAGTGGAATAAGCGTCGAGACGAGCTGTACGTGTGATATAGTCTTGAAGGCGAACTAAAGCAATTTTCTGCCTCTGTCCTCTTCCCAACGCATTACTCTCAACCAAAATCGGTGATGCATCCTCAAAAGAATAATGTTTAGAAGAGACAATGTGTCACGACCGCGCCCCATGAGCCATGCTCCGATCCGAGTTGGTTCAGTGGTAGCCAACCTCTTTATCCAATCCAGACTAAAGCGCAACTCATAGAAAGGGGTCTCACTTGTTCAGGAAAATCAACCATCGGCGTTTGGTGCAAAATTCTATTTTCATGAAAAAAAACTAGTAAGACAAGTAAATTCACTTGCGGTTATCGCTATGAAATTTTTTCACTTGCTTATTAAATTGTTGTTCAGTCCTGGCTAAAAAATACTTTCGAATTCGAGGAAACTCGTGGTTTTCTTTCAATAAGTACACCCAAACAGCACGAGAAAAATCATCCGCGATAGTGAGAAAATATTTTGAACCACAAAGTGAAGCTTCACGATACGCACCCCACAAATCACAAGGAATTAAATCAAAAGTTGTCGAAGCTTTATTCTCACTAGGCACGAAAGGAACATGAGTTTGTTTGGCATACATCGCAATGTTGTTATTTATTTTGACTAACACCAATACTCTTATTCGTATGGGAAATTGAATCTACCACCCGCGAAGAGGGATTTCCCATTCTCCTATGTCATAAATCTGAATCATGCACGCCACTGACCAAACTATGCACATAAGCCATTAACGCCCCCTTCACAACATACATCCCACTACGCTCTTCACTCGTTCCAACCAACATCCTCCTAGTGCAGTCCTGTACAACACGCAGTCGATCAATAAATGACAAAATATAATATTTGTCACGAGTCAATTGCGACACATAAATAATATTGCAATTTAAATTGACAACATAAAGGCAACCTTCAAACGCAATCTCCCTAATTTCATTGTTCCTTTCTTGGTTGCCATTATTTTTCCACCATTTGACATCCAAAAGGGACTAGGAACAATATTCCGAGAACCACTTAAAGTTCCCATAACGTCCGTCATATGATATGAGGCTCCTGTATCAATAATCCAGAAAAGTTCTTCATTACCAAAAAGTCGAGGATTCGAGTCCGGCTTGTGATTCTTCAGCATATCCCAATCTTCGGGGCTCAAATTCTCTAGTCCATCTTTACATGTATCATCAATACCTCTGCTCGCGGTCAAAGAATCTGCTGCTAGCGACGCGTTTACTTTTGCGGGTGTCACCGTGTGTGTAATAAAGCTACCAGGATTTCGTTTAAGGTGAGAGCATATGGCGAGGGCGACGTTGCCTTGGCCTTTGTGAGATCGTCACTGCTCTCTTTTAGCTTCGAGGGTGTGACGACCGCGCCCCATGAGCCCTGCTCCGATTCGAGTTGGTTCAGTAGTGGCCAACCACTTTACCCAATCCAGACTAAAACGCAACTCATAGGAATGGGTCTCACTTGTTTAGGATTAAAACCATACACGTTTTATAAATTATATTTTGATATATACAACGGAAGTCTTGGTATTACAAACAATGTGACTATTTTAATGGTTATGCACTACCCCACAAAACACGAATATTTCAAAATGCACGCTTGAACAATTATTCACTTGATCCATGTTGCCATGTTGATTTTATACTGAAGAGCGGACAGCAGAAACGAGGAATAAGTCTTTAATAACTTAGTGAGATTCATATAAAAGAACTGGTAATGCAAGAATTAACTATGATCTACTAGATACATGTCGAGGAGTGATCTTACCGGTAGAAATAGTTCAACTAGACAATTTGATGTAGCAATGGTACTGGAATTTTCATAGATTAGTTAATGAACTTGTGCTTAACAATAAACAAATTCAGCCTTATGACTTATAATATTCTACCTTATACCTCCCGACGAGGAGCGACCTTGCAAACAATCAAGAGACATGCTCGAGTAGATGTCGATCCAGCATGCGGGTTACAGTCAACTCCTGACTGCAAGCAGCGCCTAGATAGATGGGTATCAAGCAAAATTACTTAAACCGACAATCCTTACTGTCAGGCAGTAACTCTACTCAATCGTTGGGCCCAACTTCCCAAAGGCGTCCCAATGGGTATAACAGTTAAACAAATAAGCTAGTCAACCGGATAATATTTGTTTCTCTTTGAGCTACATGTCCCAAACACAGTCCGTTGCTCCTTGCCCAGTTCAAGAACCAACATATGAGATTATATCGGAGAATTACCATGATTATGAATCAATATGATTAATACATGATTGGATATGATTTAAGAACGAGTAAGAAAATAATGTTATGAGATGAGATGCAAAAACAAAAATATGATGAAATATAGGTTGTTCGAGGTTTAGTAATGGAGTAGTGGCTTTTCTGTCCAAGTTCCAAAGGGCTGAATGCCAAACGGGGCTAGAACAAATCAGAAATGGAACCTCATCTTTACTCGGATGGGGAACCTTGATGTCATTGATTAGTTCGTCAAATATTTAACAAATTTAAATAATATTAATCAGCTGCATTTATAATTTTCCACAACAAATATTAGTAATTTTTCTTCAGTTCTGATGTTGGTGAAATTGAGAACGTTCTGGTTAAGAATGCTAGTTACAATGTAAATCTTAGTAAATAACACATAATCCTAATTTATGTCATTACACAAAACATGAAAATCCTTAAAGAAATACATATACTTTAATTGAATATCTATTATTTTAACCACCTTATTTATACCTCAAAATTATATTAAACAACCATATTTTCAAACTTATGACTATGAGTGTTCATGTTAAAGTCATTTCGACGACAAGTAACAGTGACAGTATCACGTTTCATCGTGATGTAAATCTCACGCTCACGGCCTTCTTGGATTCTGACTGGGGTGGTGACACTCTTCACGGTATATCGACCTTGGCGTACCTTATTATGTTGGGATCAAACCCGATCTCGTGGTCCTCTTGGAAACAAAAGGTAGTTTCTCGTTCTTCTACTGAGGCCGAGTACCGTGCCCTTGCGTCTGATGCTGCTGAGATCCGTTGGCTTCAACATCTTTTCTTGGAAATTGGTCTCTTACTGCGTTCCATTCCAACGGTTCGTTGTGACAATATGGGTGTCATGCGTCCCTCACTACACCCGGTTCATCATTCACGCATGAAACACATATCTATTGATCTTCACTTCGTTCGCATTCTTGCGAACAAGGGTCTTCTCAGTGTTTTGTACGTCAACACTCTTGATCAGTTGGCGGATGTTCTCACCAAACCGCTCGCTTTCACACGTTTTGAGCTCATTCGTTCCAAAATCCTCGTTGCTGATTGAACGTCTATTTTGAGGAGGCGTATTGGATGATATTATATTGTTATATTTTATTGTATTTATTATTCTCTATAGCTTGTATTAGTATTGTACGTTTGTACCCTTGTAATCTCCTTTAAGTATCTTGCTGATTAATGATATTACTCATTCACTCAAATTGTACTCGTGACAACAATGTCATCGACATACACAAGGACATAGACTCGAACCGAGCCATGCATAAGGATGAATAGCGACGTGTCCGACTTGGACTGAAGAAAACCAAACGCCACTAGAGCAACACTGATGACATGCTTCTTTGAGGCCATAAAGAGACTTATGAAGAAGGCACACATGGTCGAGCTTGGCTTTGTCAAGGACCCCGAGTGGTTGGCTCATGTAAACTGTCTTAGAGAGATCATCGTGTAAGTATGCGTTACTGACATCAAGTTGGCACAACGACCAAGAGTGCGTAACAGCAAGAGACAATATGGTACGAATAGACACAGGTTTGACCATAGAACTGAACGTTTCCTTGAAGTCGACCCCAGGTTGCTAATGAAAGCCCTTTGCTACCAATCGAGCTTTGTAGCGGTCAGTTGAGCCGTCAGGGTGACGTTTGATCCAAAAAACCCACTTGGAACCAACAATAGAACGAGTCCAAGGTGGTGGAACAAGGGACCAAGTACCATGAGTGGTGAGTGCAGTACGCTCATCAACCATGGTTGCACGCCATAGAGGACCAGCAAGAGCCTGTTTGACAGAGGTGGGTTCAACCGCCTCAAGAACTGGGTGTTTAGTGGCAGTGTACATCTTGTGATGAAAGATGTTGTTCTAAACCGTGTACCCATGGAGTGCGTGCGGGTGGATGGTTGTGGATCAACCGCGGGATGAACAGAAGTAGAGCTAGGGTTCACGGGCGAAGTCGGCACCAACGAGGCAGACCGCGGTGAAGGATGGGCCGCGAGCGAAACCCTAGTTGGCCCAACCGCGGGTGAATGAGGACTCGCGGGCTGGGCCGTGCGCACGTCTGGGCTGATCGAAGGGGGGGTCCGGAGTGACCCTAAGAGGCTCAGGGGCTAGGCGGTCTGGTTCGGTGGGCTAAGCGGTGGCGGAGCCCAAGAGTGGTGGGGAAACTCTAGGCGGATCGATATGATGCGGAATGAGCGGCATGGTTTGGGCCGCCGACAATTTGAGAGACCAAGGAAACACATTTTCAACAAAGCAGAAGTGACGTGAGATATAGAGGCGACCCGTAGTAAGATCAAGGCACTTATATGCAGACTGAGACGAAGAGTAGCCAACAAGTAAGCACTCCCGTGAGAGAGACGTGAGCTTCCCAACAACATAAGGTCGATGGTCTGGAAAACACAAATAACCAAAAACCCGAAGACCCAAGTAGTTAGGGGCGTGGCCAAAAAGCGCCTCAAAATGAGAGTGAGACCCCAAAACTATCATAGGTAAACGATTATAAAGATAAACCGCCATTGAAACGGCATAGTCCCAGACATCCGCAGATAGTGAAGCACGACTAAGTAACGTGCGACCCATCGTGACCACAATACGATGTCAACGTTCACTAGTGCCATTTTGCTGAGGAGTGTGTGGGGCGGTGGTTAACCAAGAGATGCCATGTGACGACAAGAACGACCGCATTGCTAGAAATCCACCGCCATTATCCGAGTAAAAATTTCAAATAGAGCATCAAACGTAACAAGGGCTCTCCTACGACACCTAAATCGCGAGCGGTTGCGACATTTGTAACGAATATCCATCGATTATAACAACTTTGTATGATTAGTTGTAGAACATGAAATCGTTCAATCATTAATAACTTGGTTAATCAACTATAAGTTAGTATTCTCATAACTTAATTACTAGTACACTAACTAAATATTACTTCAATTCAAGTTTATTAAGAAGATTCTTTATTAAAAGTCAAAACTCATCGAGATCGTATTAAAGAAACCAAAAAAAGTAAAGTATTTTGCCCAGAATTGTGACTGTTGGGCGGCCTTTACTAATATTTAAACATCATTTACGACTGTAAGGTGGTTGCAAATATTGGAAAAAAACGTCATTTGCGATCGCCGGACCATTGTAATACTGGGCAATAGTCATTTGTGACCGTCGGGCGTCGGACCATCGCAATTTTTTGTGATTTTGGCAAAAAAAATCAAAATTTCCAAGAATTTGAAAGTTTTGCGACCGCCTAGTGGTCGCTAAAGACCCTAATTTTGGCAGGTTTGGGAGGGGATTCAAAATTTGTGAAATTTCAAAGATTTCACCCAAAAATCTATTATTTCATTCTTCCACCCCCATTTAATAAAAATTATACCCAACACCTTTACTATTTTATTCATTTAATTTCTTTTCTTCAATCAATTTTTCTAAATCTTCAAACACTTTTATTTCATCAAAAAACATACATCACTTCCCTTTTTCACACGTTCAATAACTTTTCAAAATCTTACAACTATTTTACTTATTAAATAAAATTCATCCACATATTCACAAAACCAAATACATTCATCCATATATATACATACATACTTTTTCTTTAAATAAACACGACACTTTTTCTAACCTATCTTCAAACATTCTTTGTTTTACAAACATTTCTTTGTTTCCTCAACATCCACAATTCTGAACTTGTTAATCAAAAATAATAATATTCCGATAATTTAAATTTGTGAAATTATCAGAATATTATTGATTTTTTTTATTTTGTTAAAGGTTATTAGCGACCGTCGGGCGGTCGCCAATACTTTGAATATTATTCACGACCACCGAGCGGTTGTTAATTTTTGAATGTTATTAACGACCGCATAGCGGTGGTAGATGTCTTCTGACCGCCCGACGGTTGCTAATGTGGCGGATGACATTAACGAGACCGCATGCAGTCACATTAGACATCAACCACATTGCAACCGACCGGCCATTGCAACCTTTTTGCGACCTCGAGGTGGTCACAAAAATCTTTTGCCTGACAGTCGCGGAAGACTCTTTGGCGACCGCCCGACGGTCTTTAGCGACCGCTCGGGCGATCACTGGAACTTGTTTTCCTTGTAGTGTAGAATTAAAACTTTATTTTCACGTTGGTGAGGATAAGAAAAGTTCCGAAGATTTGAAAGATTTGGGTTATATGGACGAGATTCCCCATCTTTTTAATAGGAATAAAGATGAAACTTTAATATTTTAAGATAAATTTTAATATTTCTCACAATTTTGTATATAAAGAAGATTCTAAATATTTTCCTTTTATTTATTTTCTTTTGGAGAAATTAGTATTTTCTTTCATTACTTTACTTTTCTAACTCTTTTATTCACTTCACAATAGTACAAATTTCTTTCCTTCTAGTAAAAAAAGCTGGCAAATGGAGATCCTTAAAAAAATAAGAAAAAAAAAAAGCAAATGGACAGTCTTATTGTATACCATTTTCCTGTCCCCTTTATCTGGTGACTTCATTAAATTAAAATAAATGAAGGAGCAAATTGAGTTAGCCCCAGAAAGATAGCTCAAAGCTTTTTTCAGTTAACTGCCATTTTCATAAATACACGGTGGATATTTGGTCCATAGCTACTTCTACTGCTGCTGCCACAATAATAGGTAAATCTAATTTAATTTATCACAAATATTTACTATGCTGGAGCCGAAATATCAACCGAGAATCTTCAGCCTTTTTATCCTTCTTTAACTGCCCCTTCCTTTCCTAGTATTCTCACTTTATTTACTTGAGATAAGAATACCCGGGGTGTCAGAGGAAAGCGTACTATATTGATAACGTTAGAAATTTTCAATTAATTATTATTTTCATGTTATTATAGAATTTAGCATCGGGCTAATTATGAAGGAAAATACATGGATATGATATATCATTTGTTGCACATTATATCGATTTCTCACGATAATCACATGCCAAAAGCGGTTATGCATGTATCAAATTGACATGTCTCTGGAATTACAATGTGTGATCTAAGATATAATTAATCTAATTAGTCTTTCTGACAGACTAATGCAAAGATCCGAGCTGCCCGTGAAACTCGAAAGATGTAAATTCGAGCTGCCCGTGAAACACTTACAAATTGATAAAGGTATATGGTGTTTACAAGATATATATATTAATGTTTTTCTAGTGATAACAATCGTTCGTATATGAAAATCATTTGCTAATAAAAAGAAGGAAAAAAGCATCAAAACCCGTAACGTTTAGGATCATTTGCAGCAAACACCCTTAACTTTAGTTTTTTTATAGCCAATCCCAATTTCTAATTACGTGCGAAGTACCTCTTTATTCACTTTTTTACCGTAAGATTTGCCGACGTGTCGACATTTTTATCATTAAATTGGCCAAACGAACAAATTTGCACCAAATTGCAAAGGTTGAATGATTGACCGCTAAAGGCCAAAGTCATGGGGTTTGATGCTTTTTTCCTTTCAAAAACTCTAGTTCCAAAAGGGTTGTTTCATAAGATTTGACCCGCTAGATTTATAAAGAAGGATTAAAACTTAGAACTTGATAGAGTTTATTAGAAATTATAAAACAACAGTTAGTACATTCTTAAACTAAGCATATTCAATAATATGGTTGACTTAACATGAATATATTTTTCTTATAATCGACTAATTAACATGTATGTTTTATTTTAATTGGTCGAAAACGGAGTTTATTCATTTTCTTGTGTATATTGATGATGATGACGACTTGTTTTGTTCAAGGAATTGAATTATGTGGGCATAAGTTAGTGGGACTGTGATAACTCTAACTCTCATCTTCATACATGCATGTGAATTGTGACAGTCAATTAGACACGCACGTCACTGAATCCTAGCCCACATCAGTCTCCTTTACCTGTTTTATATATATGACATCTGATAGATTAAATTCCAAGTAATGGAAATTACTAGAAGATAATGCATGCCAACAGACTTCATGAAATTGAAGCCCTTTCCCATGTTGCCAACTTGAGAATCTAGAAACGCTTATGATATGAATTTTATCATATCAAGGTAATTCAGTGACTTCAAATGAAAGCATTGGACAATTGTAAGATAATTAATGAAGTCATTTATTTACCTTGTCTGATTCTTGGTCATCTGGTGTAATACAAAATCTATTTTCTATGGATACAATGTTAATTTTATATTAGGGGTAATTACATTAAACCCCCCATCGTATGGTCCATTTCTGAGTCAACCCCCTTAACTTTATTTTGACTCAGTCAACCCCCCATCGTATGTCAAAATCATCACTTTACCCCAAGTCAACTTTTTGCACTTTTTTCAGGGGTAATTTCGTCAAATGTCAAAAATTTTAATATTTTTAAAAAAGAAATGTAAAATTTATTAAGCGACAATTTTTTTTATCTCAAAGTTTTTTTTTTTCGACAAATTATTTTTTTCGATAAATTTTGTTTTCAACAAAATTTTTTCCGACATAATTCTTTTTTCGAAAACAATTGTCGAAAAAAATATTTGCCGAAAAAAAAATGTTGTCGAAAAAATAAAATTTGTCGGAAAAAAAAAATTGTCGGAAAAAAAAATTTGTTCGAAAAAAAAATATTTGATGAAAAAAAAAATTTGGAAATAAATTTGGTTGAAAAAAACTTTTTTTGGCGAAAATTAATAATACCCCTGAAAAAAGTGCAAAAAACTGACTTGGGGCAAAGTGATGATTTTGGCAAACGATGGGGGTTGACTGAGTCAAAACAAAGTTAAGGGGTTTGACTCAGAAATTGACCATACGATGGGGGGTTTAATGTAATTACCCCTTTATATTAATTACCTAATTAGAGTCAGTTACATTCCTTTTTAAACTCAGTTTTATTGACAATGAAGTTAAGTTTTTTATGATACTCTAACTAGAATTCTCTTTCCTCTCCTTCCCTACAAGAAAAAACTGTTATTAGCAAGTGTTCGGGTGGTTGTTGAAGACCTCTCCTCTCACTGATGATCCTATTGCGACCGTTGGGCGGTTGCAAACCAACGGTCACTGATACCTCCGTCGCTAAATTGTAACGACCGCTGGTCGATCGCAATATGCTATTTCGTGACAGCCCGTCGGTCACAAATTTAGCGACGGCTAAACGGTGGCTAATGGCCTTGGAACCACTTGGCTGTTGCTAATGCCGTGGATGCCATTCGCAATCGCCGGCCATTTGCAAAAGTGGCGGATATCTTTTGCAGCTGCCATGCGGTTGCTAATCTCGTGGATGACATTAGCAGCCACCTTGCGATTGAAAATGTTTTTGGATGTTATTTACAACCGCCGAGCGGTCGCTAATAATGCTCAAAAAATTAGCAACCGTTCGGCGGTCGCGAATAATATTCAAATTATTAACGACCACACGACGGTCGCTACTAACCTTTAACAGAACAAAAAAAAAATATTCCCATAATTTCATAAATTGCCATAATATTATTGTTTTGTTGTACAAATTCAGAATTGTTGAGTAGAACAAACAAAGAAATGTTTGTAAAACAAAGAAAAATTGAGGAAATGAAGATAAGTTAGAAAAAGTGTTGGATTTATTTGAAGAAAAAGTAAAGTGTTTGATTTTTGTGAATGTGAGGAAATTTTTATAAGAAATAAAATAGTTTGAGGATTTTGGAAAAATATTTGACGGTGTGAATAAGGGAAGTGTTAGTATTTCTTGAAGAAATAAAGAAAGTTTGAAGATTTAGAAAAAATGATTGAAGAAAAGAAATTAGAAAAAAAAGTAAAGGTGTTGGGTGTTTTTTGATGAAATAATTTTGGGTGTATTGAAAATAAGGGTGCATAAATGAAGTATATTAGATTTTTGGGTGAAAATCTTGAGATTTCAAAATTTTGAAATTCCCTTTGTAACCCACCAAAATGAGGATCTTTTGCGACTGTCGGGTCGTCGCAAACATTTCAAACTTTTGTGAAATTTGCGATGACTGGGGGTCGCAGATGATGTTCAAACATTAATAGCGACCACCCGGCAGTCGTAATTCTTGAAAATATGTTTTACACAAAAGTTTGATGATTTACACAAAATTATATCGTTACTCACCGGCAACGGCATCAAAAACTTGATGCAGGATTTAGATATAATCTCGATGTAACTCTTATAAAATATCAGTTAACTATCAACAATTACACCTAAGTTAATTTTATTGCAAGTGCACGAATCAAGTAATAATAAAATGGTACGTATAGCTACGAACCAAATATCGTATCCCAATGGAGTGGTGGATTAATGTATGAATCACTTAATGCTAGACACTAAGGGTTGTCGCAATCTTTTTTCTTGTGTTTGCAGGATGCAATGAATTCTTATGAATGTTATGAATGCAATGAGATTTTTTATACTAAGAATGCAAAGAACGACTAATCTAGAATGCAGTGGGAATCTACCTATGATGCAGGAAAATAGTAAATCAGGATTGTGGTTTGAATGCGGGAAACAATTAAAACAATTAACTAGTGAAATAATGAACACAAGTAAAAAAAATTAAACTAACTAAACTAAAATAAAGCAGAATTGATTGGTTATGGTTGTGACCGATAATGGATCCTGACCCATTGTTTTAGAAGTGAATTAGAGTTATCAACAATGATTTAGATTTCACGAACACGCTAATGGTGAAGCTCTAAAGATTTATTTGCTTAATTTACTATGTCAGCGTTGCGCTAACAGACTCCTAAACATAATTCAACATAATACTAGGTAGTTTAATATCACTATTGTACCTCATAGAAACATGTGCGTTAAACAAATCAAGTAGCATAAGTAACATATAATATCCAACAAAATAGAGTCATCAATAAATATAATCAAAACATAGGTTCAATGAGATTAACTACATCCTCCCTCAAATAATGAGAAGATTACCTACTCATAGTCATAGCCAAAAAACATCAATTCATAAGTAGATTAATTCAATAAGGAAAAGCAAACATTAAACTCATGGTCCCTTTGATGCTCTCCTCTACTCTGATCGTTGCCTCCTTATGTTCACTTTCTCCCTTCAACGATGATTGTGTTGCTACGAGCGGTGGACTTCTTCTCTTTTCTAACCCTAGGAAGCTTTGTATGCGACTGTAAAATTTTGTGTCTCTCTCTATGTGTCGTGTCACGCTCTGATCTGCTAAACTAACACTCTTATTTGTAGTTTTTCTTCACGTTCTGGACTTCTTTTAGGGTTTCTGCCATTCAGGTCCGAATTTCGTTAGTTGCGCGATTAGGGTTGCGCGATTGACATTTCATAGATGTGCGATCTCACATTTCCAGCACTCTTCTCATGGCACTGATTTATGCCTCCTTTCCGTGATCTGCTTCATTCGTCCTGCATTCTAAAATGGGTAGCGCTATAGCCTCTTTGCTACTTGTTACTAAAAAGTGCTGAAATCCTCCAATTAAGCCTCGTCTTGCTCCGACTTGACTCAAACTGCAAAAACAACAAAACAATATTAAAACAAGTAAAGTTGCCACTAGGAGTTCACAAAAGCGTAAGAAATCAGGTATATAAATCAGTACTATTATCCTCTTATCAATAGTCAAAGAAAAGAGAATAAAAAACTTCATTGCTAGACTATCTTCTTGGCTCCCTTGCGCTATCTTCTTCTCTACGAACTATTTTCTCTCAAACAATGACTCAACTAGACTAGAACAAGACTTTGATGGTGTTTTTTCTCGGTTAAAAATTTGTTTCGTCCTTTAATTTAGCTACCTCACCAAAACATTCCATTATTTTGTCATCCCGCCAATTTGGTCTCCTAACTTGGTAATTTAGTCCCCTCTCCGGCAAAATTTAAATAAATCCCAGAAAAAGCTGATGTGGCCACCGGTTAACAATCCTCCATCCATAGTTTGACCCAAACAAATAATTTTTTTTTATACCTTGATTTTCCACATAATCAGAAAACGAAAAAAAAATTGTGACCGCCACCACCACCGTCCAATTCATCACCACAACCAGCACCAAACTCATCTCCACCTCCATAACCACCGTCCAACTCCAATTCGTCCCCACCAACATCAAATTGGAGTTGGACGGTGGTGATGGATGGGGAGATGAGTTTGGTGGTGGTGGTGGTGGTGATGAATTGGACGGTGGTGGTGGGGGTCAAATTTGATGGTGGTGGGGGATGAATTGGAGTTGGACGGTGGTGATGAGGGTGGAGATGAGTTTGGTGGTGGTGGTGGTGGTGGTGAATCGGACGATGATAGTGGAGGTCAAATATATATATATTTTTTTTGATTATGTAGAAAACCCAGGTGTAATTTATTTTTATTTTTTTGGGTCAAACCGGGTGGAGGATGGTCAAGCGGTGGCCACATCAGTTTTTTTCGGGATTTTTTAAAATTTTGTTGAGAGGGGACTAAATTACCAAGTTATGGGACCAAATTGGCGGGGGTGACAAATAAGGGACCAATTTGGCGAGGTAGCCAAATTAATGGACTAAACAAATTTTTATTTTCTCTCTGAAGACAATCTCAAAGGGTTTCTGTAGACTCTTGTAAGTATTTGTAAACGGGATGCTCTTGTAAACTGGTGTCTTTTGGTGTGTTGGTCGTCCCCTTTATTTATAGGAGAGTCTTGATGCCCTAATTTCGTGAGTAGAGGTAACCTAATTAGACAGAATGATGGTTCACTCCTCGTCAAGAGCGATCAAGCCACATCGCGCCCCAATTGGGCGTGCCATGCCCGATCATCGTCTGATCGCGCCACTCTCTATTTCTGCATGTGGTCTCCTGACGTTCTCCTCTTGCTCACACTGCATTCGGTATTTGCAGTGCCATAGCACTTCCCATAGCGCTTAAAAGTCCCGAAATAGTGTCTCGACTCGTTTGTCCCAAAAAATATCCAATCTGGCCTCTTTTAGCTTTGTTTTGTCTTGACTCGATAAAATCCTAGAAAAACATGAAACAATACTAAAACCAATAAATATGCAATAAGAATTAGACAAAAGCCTAAAACAATGGATACTAAAATCACGCTGAATAAACGCTTATCACTCTCCCTCATCGTTTTGATCAATCAAGGTTCTTCAATCCAGTAATGGAGATAGCTATGATGTTCATCAACAAGAAACAGTTTAAGAAAGATGTTCAACCTTAAGCTATAGGGACAAGAAGAAGCTTGAGAGTCACCAAAAGTGACCTCACCCATAGAGTAGTCAAATTCATCCAAGTCCCAAGTTGTTGCTGGATTAAGTCTCGTAGAAATAATTTTATGTTTTTTTTCTGAATAATACTATTCACATATGTTGTGTTTAAACTTCTGTACACCTCACTTCTCTTTGTACCTCTTTCGTTGAGACTTTGAGTATGCCTCATACTCTTGCTCAATAAGCTTGCTTATCAAAAAGAAAAGAAAAAACACAATTCGCACAGATGAGCATAGTTTAGGGGGCCAAACGTTTATTAAATTTGTTAAAGGAGCAAATTGCAAAAACATGCATAGTTTAGGGGGTTTGATGCTTTTATCCCTTCTATAAATTCATAAGGTTGAACTAGAAAATCAATATTCGAGGCGAACACTTTACTCCGATCGATGGGTATATTGTATGGAATGAGTCATATGTGTTGATACTGAGCCCGAAAAAAAAATGTTGGAGTGTTGATTTTAGTATTAATATGTCTCTTTGTTGCTGCAAAGTATGCTTATATAGGTCTAGGAGTACAATTTGCGGTAGACAAATTATTGAATTGAATTTATAGCAGTTGAACTATGTGTTTGCTAATAAGATTTTATTCTGGGGGAATAATACCATTTTCAAGAGTAAGAACTCCTGGATCGGTTAAAGGCATTGATCTAAGTTGCTATAAAAATGGATCATTCTAAATGTTAGTCAGAACCGAAGGCGCCGTTCATTAGTCCAACGTCCACGTACAAATCAATATTTCTTTCAATACCCCTTGGAAGCTTGAAAAACATAGTAAAAATGTTCTTATTTTGTAATTATTCAAACGACGAGGATGTTCTTGCAATTAAATAAAATTTAGGGATGTTGATGTAAATATACTTGCGTTGAAGTGTACATGGAATTCGAAAAAGCCAAATTCAGGCCTACTTAGTGGAAGTTCATATGTACTAGTGGTGAACATTATTATGAGAATTGAAACTAAACCACGTTTATTTTAAAAAGAAATTGCAGTGAAGTACTTAAAGGTTCTTTTTAATCAAAATATTCCGTGGTGAAACAAATATGACAGGGTATCTCAATTATTCGAAAATTGAGATAATTGATGATAAAGCTCTTTAAGAAGGAAAATGTGATCCATATCCTAAATGTTCATATAGTTTAAGGAGGAGAAGCACTTTTAGCTGTAATCTGGTGATGATAATTGATAAATTGCTGATTGATTTATTTTAGGATATATAAGTTGTCTATGTGACATAAAGTAATTAAGCCCCACAAGGTCTCTATTCGACTCGACAGAATGAAGGTTTTTATGACTTAAAACAAATATTTTATGATTTCAGTTATCATATCAAAATTCAATATGCTTAAAAATGAAAGTTTATTAATAACTTTATATTATGGTATTAATAAACAGAAAAAGGATCGAAATCAATTAATAAGGAAACTTATCTCGTATAGGAACGAGCGAAACTGAGAACAAATTGTGGCGATAACATGGAGCAATCGAGACTGGCAATACAACATGGCATCGGAGATCATCATCTTCGATAGCCCCGATAATCAAAACGAAAACAATCAATATGGAAAGTCTAATCTAGGGTTCTATGAGAATGAATTTTCAGGGGCGCAAAAAAGGCCACGAAATTTGTACGAATTCAAGGCCACCAAAGAGGATCGTCGGACAGAAATCGTAGGGCAAACATCGGAAGTGAACAATACAGCCAACAAGGATCAGACCTATGCAAACAAGGTACGGCCCAAAGATGTATTCGTCGATGTGGATTGATTGAAGGGGGAAAGAGAAAAGGTCAGGGTTCTTGGACCGACTGAAGAGATGCCTTTCAAAACGATGAAATTTTCTGATGATCTACACGACACAATGTGCGAACAATGGCGAGATACGATCCTTATAAATTCCCGATAAACCGTGGTACTATCCAAATCTTGTGAATAAACTCTGTGTGATGTGGAAACTGGCGGAGGGCTGCGATATAGTAAATCTCAATCATGGAAGCTATTGCATTCGAGGTCTCACACCAGCGCAACGAGAGTTCATCTTACCCAAGGTCCGTGGCAAATTGCGGGGAGTTTTCTACAAATCCGCAAATGGACGCCAGATTATAACCCAAAGGACGACAAACCAGATTGCGTAATAACTTGGATCCGAATACTCAACCTTCCGTTGGAAATGTTTCGGGAAATAACCATTAATGCGATTGCAAGCTGCGTTGGAGAACCCATCATGATTGATGGTAACACGTACACGGCTGAGCGAGGGAAATTTGCTCGAGTCTGTGTCCAAGTCCCAATAATTAAACCATTGGAACAAGGCGTAAATATTAGAGGCAAGGTGTATCAAGTCGTATACGAGAACGTCCCTACGCTTTGCTACAATTGCGGCTGAGTTAGACATATCACTAATGCTTGCGCGACGAAGAAAAATATCGAGAACAATTCGACACTTATAGCACACATGGGGTCGGATGGTCGAGCAGCTCCTACAGCGGAAGATCCTAGGGATTGGCTTGTGGAAAGACGAATTCAAAGAATGGATGATAGTGACGCGTCGTAAAAGCCCGAATAAAAATCATACGAGTAAGTCGTCGGTAGGAAACGGAAGGGGACTGAACGAGAGTCAAAAAACAATTCTAAAGAGGGGTATAGACTTACCAAAAATTAATGCAAACGCAAAAGGAAAGGAAAAATAATTTCCATATAGGAAAGGAGGTGGACAAGGAAAAGAAAACTAGTTTGGGAAGAATTCTACCTAAATATTTTGGAGGAAAAAGCCGTGGCACTCAAAAAGCGAAATCAAAAGCAACTCGGGCTAAGAGAGGGCTGATTGAAATGAACTGAAATAAATTCGCAGCACTTATTGATTTAGAGGATATTAATACCGAGAGGATCTCTATGAGAGGAGCATGCGAAGGCGCAAAAACTTTGAACTATAATCCTACCGATGGAACAGGAAGGGAACTTGAACATTATATCGGAGAACGATCAATTAATCGTACAAGTGAATCCACAGTTCTGGGAGACCGAAACATTGAGACACAAATTCGAGGGTCCCTCCAAGATATTATGAATTGAATCGAGAACTGTCCACGTCATGGAGGTATCGTCAACAATTTGGGAATTCGAAATCAACACCCAAACGATAGAGATATTCCTGAACATGCCGATTTGATGAGCGCATAGGAATAGAACAGAACAGACAGAAATTCTTGATACAGGAGCCGATCCGACATGAGACGTTGCGATGGGGGAAGCAAGCCATTGAAAACCCCATACATCAGATTTACCTACATATGTGTCCAATGAAGGTCGTTACTTGGAATTGCCAAGTAACAGGACATGAAGATTTTGCGAGAAATTTCTGCAATTTGGTTAGATGTCATAGTCCCAATATCGTCTTTCTTTTAGAGACGAGAGTCGCGCCAGATAGAGCATATGAGATTGCCCCCTTCTTGGGGTACTCGAATTATTGTATCGCCCCGACGGACGGGATGGATGGGGGTGTATGGATGTTATGGAATGAGGATAACATCGACGTTGATATACTCAACGTTGAAGACTAAGGAATTCATGCGAGGGTGGGTTCGAAAAGAGAAGCAAAGTGGATGGTGTTCGGGATTTATGCGAAGCCTAACTCTAACGACAAAGTCCGCATCTTTGAAACCCTTATGAGAATGGCGCAGCAACATGATACACCGTGGCTCATTCAAGGCCACTTTAACAAATTCCTCTATACGCACGAGAAAAGAGGAGGAAACCCAAATATGACTAGAAGATGTCAAGACTTTCAGCACTGGGTGGACAAGTGGAAGGTGATGGACTTGGGCTATAACGGACCAAAGTTTACTTGGCTAAATAAAAGGGATGGAGGCGCTCTAATTCAAGAGAGAATTGATAGAGCATTGGCGAATACGGCTTGGATTGACATGTTCCCCGAAAATGCAGTTTTCCACCTCCCTCGTACACACGGGGATCACCATCCAATCCTCACGAACTATTTTGGCATCCCACCAAGCCAAGGGAGGAGGCCATTCCGATTCGAAGCGATGTGGATAAGACATCTGAAGTGCGGTGAATTAATGAAGGGAATTTGGGAAAAGCAAGATGACATCATTGAGGCAATCGAGGCAGTTCTAGACAGCCTTACACCGTGGAATAAAGCACGTTTCGGGAATATATTCAAGGAGAAGCGAATTCTTCTTCGGCGGATTGAGGGCACGCAGATTTCATTGGCAAGGAGACCGAGCGACTACCTCAAAAAACTGGAGGAAAAGCTAGTGGGTGAGTACAACGAAATCCTTAGAAGGGAGGAAATATTTTGGCGACAAAAGTCGCGGATTAAATGGTTAGATGAGGGGGATAAAAATACGGCCTTCTTTCACCGAGCAACCATGATATGGAGGAAAAGAAACAAAGTGCTCATGCTGAAAATTGATGGGGAATGGTGCAACGATCAGGAGACGCTAAAGAGTAACGTAAGAACATATTTTATGCGGCTCTTTGAAGGCAAAACGCGAGCAGGTAGCGCACTCCTTTTGTCAAAGTATCAAACCCAACTCGAACAAAGTGATGCAGATTTTGTGGGACGTGAATTTACTTTGGAAGAATTGAAAGATGTAGTGTGGCAAACCCACCCCCACAAAGGTACCGGGACCGGACGTACTACAAGAATTATTCTTTCAAAAATATTGGGAGGTAACGAAAGAGTCGTTGTTCCGATTTGTTAAGGGCACATTCGTGGAGAGGAAGTTCCACAAGAATATTTGTGGCGCGCATCTGAAAGTGCAAGTATTTTGTCAATGTTAGATCAACAGTGTACTTACAATGTTAGGATAACATTGAACACAGAAAACAGAAAACTGCACATTCGGGATTTATTACTATAATTGTGTTTTGCCTTTATTCACTTACTAACTTAGTTCCACGAGTTGTAGTTGGTATTTGTATGTGCTCCAGGTCAAGAGACTTCAAGGAAGGATCTATTTCCTTAAAGAGAAGTTGCCATTCAAAGAGAAGTTTCCAAAGAAGAACTTTCCATAATTAAATAAGGAAAGATGTGTGCGGTGCAATGGAAAGATCAAGGCGTGTGAATTGCAATATGGAAAGAAGATTACTTGCAGTAGGATTCTTTCAATAGAAGACTACAAGATGGTGAAGGATACTTTCCTTAGAAGACTTCAAGTTAAAGAAGGAAACCTTTCCATTGAAGACTTCTAGTCAAAGAAGGAAACCTTTTCAGTGAAGACTTCAAGTTGGACAAGGGAACCTTTCCCTATTGAAGGAGACTTGCCATGAACGAAATTAGAGTCATACAAGGAGATCTAATAGCAATCAAAAACGTGCACAACATGTCTTGGCCATCAAGGAAGACTACACTATAAATAGGCATGTTGGGCATCAAGAAAAAGACACGAAGACAAGAGCGAAAATATCCCGTGAGGAAATCTTTATAGTCGAGTGTCTTTGTCTTGCTTTAGCAAAGTTTGTGAGTTGTTAGAATAGATCTAAGAGTGAGGAGCTTTTAGAGATAGTCGAAGCAATTCTTGTGTGCTTTGCTTAGTTCGATTAATTTGAGAGTGAAGAGCTTGAAAATTGAGAGAACGACTTTTGTTAAACCTTTGTGGTATTTCGCCTACGGCTCGGAAGATCATATTAATATATTATCTTCTTAAAATTACATCTACTTGTGTTCTTTATTTATCTGCTGCGTAATATTCTCTGTCAAGTAGATTTGTGCTAACGTTAACTGCTGTCAGCTGTTAACCGGGTGTTAAGGTAACATCGAGAGTCCAACATCAGCTTAACATTGGAAGAGCTGATCAGTGTTAGACTAACACCGAAGGGTTAACACTGTGCAACAAGTATCAAGTCCTGATCCAACAATTTCAATTGGTATCAGAGCCAAGCACCGACTTCACTGGTGTTTGGATTTGATATTAAAGGATGGACAACCGGAATCCGAACAACAACAAATTGCTCTTCTTGGATGGATCCAACTATTCTTATTGGAAGGTCAGAATTCATGCACTCATTAAATCATTCGGTTGGCGAGCTTGGAAGACGGTGATCGAAGGGTATGCAGTCCCTATGTGTGCTCCAGATGAAGATCACGACGCTGCTCCTAAGCCAAAATCAGAGTGGACTAAAACTGAGCTAAGTAACGCTTTCTTCAATGAAAAAGCCATAAATACCATATTTAGTTTGGTTAATTGTCGCATGTTTAAGTTAATTAAAAATTGTTCAACTGCAAAGCATGCTTGGGATATCTTAGAAAATCATTGTGAAGGTGTTGTATGCACTAAAAAGACTAAGCTACGCATGTTTTTGAGCAAATTTGATAACTTAACAATGGGGGAAGACGAAAGTATTACTGCTTATTTTGAGAAACTCATGGATATTGCTAATGAAATTCAAGACTTAGGTGATTCCTTGTCTAATAAGCAACTGGCGTATAAAGCTGTGAGAACTCTTTCTAAGAAATTTGAGGTGATTACTATGCAAGAAGCTAGGAATATGGACACGTTAGACTTTCATACTCTATTTTGCACTCTGAAAGAATTTGAGAGGAATCTTGAAAAAATAGATGATGAAGAAGAAATTCAAGCTTATAATGAAACTGTGATTGAAAAGTTGAATAAGCTTAGTCTATGTGATAAAAATATTCTTGCTGATTTAAAGAAAAAATTCTCTAAAGAGATGACCAAATATTCTTGTAAACCTACTCCTCATAATGATACACATCTCAAAAACATTCAATGTTATGAATGTAAAGGTTGGGGCCATTTTTCGTATGAAGGTGGTAACAACCTTAGAACAAAAGGGACATCTAACATGGTTTGTGTAGATGATAATGATGAGACAGGTTTTGAAGAATATGGTGATGGACAGGTGCCAACGATTGAAGAAACTCAAACAATAGTGTGTGCAAAGGGGGACATACCTGCTGGTGTCAAGGCTTGGTGTTCTGCCAACATCCAGGCAGCTCGATGTTATGTTAACATCCAGAAGACAACACCAGTCCGGGAGATTTTTCTTGACAATTGGGATGAAACCATTTGTTTAGAAAACTCTGAATGTTTGATTTCTGATTATGATGAGCTTGATGATGATTCTGACTTTGAGTATTTGCATGATTCTATAGGTTTGGAAGATGATAGTGTCCTTGAAGGTAAATTGATTCAAGAAGAGTTTCTTGATGAACTGAAGATCATCTACCAAGACCTGCTCAAGGAGAAGGACAAGTTGAGTAGAATTGAGAAGGCTATGGAAGATAATGAAAGCTTGAAGGCTACAATCGCTCAACTTGAGGTTAGTTTGGACAGAAAAGATGATGAAATAGAAAAGGTAACTTCTAAGCTAGAAATTACTGAACATACCATTGCCAAGAGGAATACAGGTACTTACAAACTTGATGAAGTTTTATGTTTAGGCAATGATAGTAGTTCTGGTTTAGGATATCAAAGTCAAGTTACTCACTTCACTAATTCTGTTGAATCCACTATTCCTTGTTTTGAAAAGGCAAAGGTACTTTCTAGAGAATCTAAGAAAATGGCTTATATTTGTCAATATTGTTTTCAATTTGGACACTTTAAACCATATTGTTATAAATACAGAATGTCTTTTGAAAAGAAAATAGTTGAATGGAATAGGGATTCATGCAATGTTGATGCTGGTGTTAAGCCAACACTGGAATTTGAACATTCCAATGTTGATACTAGTTATTCCAGTGTTACCTTAACATTCGGTTCCAACATTGCTGAACAGAATAGTGAGATGAGAAACACTAGACTTTGGATGCCTGAAACTTATATTGTGTGCAATATTATCTTCCTTATTATGCATACTAACCTTGCAGGTAAGTGGTACTCTGATAGTGGATGTTTGAGGCATATGGCTGGATACAAATATGATTTGATACGGTTATACACGGTGTTAAGACAACACTGGATAACCAATGTTACCTTAACATTGAGAACAGATTGTATTGCCTCAACACTGCTCAAGACACATGACTGGAAACAAAGTAAATCTGATTTGAAGGAGTGTGCACCACTAACCACTGGAACTTTCACCTATGAAGATGGAAGTAAAGGAAGAATCATTGGCAAAGAAGTGTTGAACGTTGATGGATCCCCACCCTTGAAGGATGAGATGTTGTTGGATGGATTCTATGAAAACCATATAAGCATCAGTCAATTGTGTGATGATGACTTATTGGTAAGGTATGATAAAGATTCTTGTGATGTATCTGATTGTGCAAATGTGTGTGCTTTGACAGGTAAGAGGTTTGAAGACAACCACTTGGTGAGGGATCAAGTGATTTGCTTTCAAACAAAGGTGGACTATTCAATTGCCAAGAACAAGAAACTTGGACACATGCACAACAAGAATCTGGGCAAAGTGCTGAAACTTGAAAACGTGAGAGGCATTCCCAATCTCATGAGTTCTGGTAAGATGGTCTGTTATGATTGCTCGAAAGGTAAGGTGACCAAAGCTTCTCATAATCCAATCCAAGTGGATGAACAGGTTACTAGTACCTCTAATTGTTTTCATCTACTTCATATGGATCTCTTAGGTCTTATTGAAGTAAATAGAGTTGGGGGTAAACAATATGATTGTGTGATTATGAATGATTTTTCTGGATATACTTTGATTAAATCTTTCAAAGAAAAATCAGAAGCTCTTAATACCTTTAGAACATTGCATGCTAGTATTGATAACTTACATGATGCTTCTTCTGGTAATATTGGGTCAAATCATGATAGAGAATTTGAAAATAGGTCATTCTATGGCTTATGTGTGCTTAATGAAAATATTCAGAAATTCTCGATTCCCATGACTTCTTATGTGATGATGAAAAAGAAGAAACATGATCTTGCTCATTTTCATGAATTTGGATATGTTTGCTATACTTTAAATGACAAAGATTTTGTGAGCAAATATGATCCAAAAAGTGAAGAACATATCTTTGATGGCTATTCTTTGAACAATATTGTTATTAGAATGTTTGATCCAAGATTAATTATTGTTCAAGAATCAGTTAATGTGGTTATTGATGATTTGCTGAGTGTTGCAGGTGAGTTAGAGGCTGATGTGCCAAGTCTACTGGATTCTGATGTTACTCTAACATTGACTCCAGACAATGTTATTCCAACATCACATGCAGATCCAGAACCTGGACTGGAACATGAACCAGAAGCTGATGTTATGCCAACATCGACCAGTCCTGATGTTGACACAACATTCGAGCAGTCAAACTTACATGAAAAGGTCCAAGTTCAAGATGTTTGGAAGGATACAACTGATAGGATTCAGAGTAATCATCCTACATCTCAGGTTATGGTTCAAATCATTAATGGCATTAAAACACACAACAAGAAAAGGCTAAATTATAGAGATATGATAATGTTGAGTGTTTTCATGTCTGCCGCATGTTCTGATTATTGTTTAGCTCAAAGATTTGATGTTGACATTGTCTTTGTTTATACTAACAAGTCTACTCTAGACAAGTTTGTTGAGGCTTTGACAGGTACATTAGTGATGAGTGAGATTGGTGATCTGGATTTCTTCTTGGGTTTGAAAATGAAGCAAAAGGAGGATGGGATGAGCATGATTGGGTTGGAGGAGTCAAAATTGAGCAAGACTCCAATGTCTTCTACTTTGGTAATTCAAAAAGGAGGCACAAGCTTGCTATATCTATCCGTCACTAGCCCATTTATTATGAACTCGGTTTGTGTCTGTGTTTGTGCCAGGTATTACGCTAAACCTAAAGCTTTTCACTTAATTGTTGTGAAGCGAACACTGAATTATATATCTGGTACTGTAGACTTAGGCATTTGGTATACACATGATGCAAATACAAACCTTGCCGGTTTTGATTCTGACTGGGCTGGAGATTTAGCTGATAGAAAATCTACATGTGGGGGTTGTTTTTATTTTGGAAATAATCATTTTTCATGTTATAGCAAGAAACATAATTGTGTGTCATTATCAACTGTTGAATTTGCAGCTCGCAGCTGTGTTACCCGTTTTATATGGCTTAAACACGTGTTGCATGATTATGGGATAAAAAGTGACACATTGTTGTTGTTTAGTGATAACCTTAGTGCCATTAACATATCAAGAAATATGGTGCATCATTCTAGAACAAAGCATACATTTCCTATGCATTATTTCTTGAGAAAAATCGTAGATGACAAGGTTATAAACATTGATCACTTAGAGACCAACAATCATTTAGTTGATTTGTTTAAAATGTCATTAGATAGCGAGATGTTCTTCAATTTGAGGAAGTCTCTTGGCTTGAATGTTCTGTGATTCAGTGTTGCATTCTGGTGTTGCCATAACACCACTGGCTAACACCGTAGTCTGTTTGTGGTGTATAGGTTTGCATTAGATTTTTTCTGTTTGATTTCTGTGTTTGTTCTTGTTTGTCTTCATGAATGTTTGTTATTATTGGTTTGTGTGGTTGACCAAGATTGTTAGCTAAGTATTCTGGTGGACATGTTCATATCAAAAGTTTTGTAAAGTAAGAACTTTGTTGTTAGTCTGTGAATGTTAACCTAACATCTGGGAGAAGCTGGGGTACACAGAGCTCACTACTCTGATGTTATTCAGTTGTGACTTATCCATGTTAGGTTAGACAAAGCATGAAGAGAAGCTGGGGTACATGATGTTGAGAGCTTCATTGTCATTCAATTGTGCTTATTTTTGTGTTTTTTGTCTATGGCCAAGGTTATGCATGATAGTGATCCTTACTACTGGGGTGCTTTGAAGTTTCGACTACTTGCATTCAGTAGCATTGTTCACTTGGTATTTCTCTTGTAAACAGGTTGGTAAACAAGTATGCATGAGGAGTTGGGGTGAAGAAGTATATGATAAATGTATTGTCTTCATTCAG
Source organism: Linaria vulgaris (assembly GCA_948329865.1). Taxonomy (NCBI): domain Eukaryota; kingdom Viridiplantae; phylum Streptophyta; class Magnoliopsida; order Lamiales; family Plantaginaceae; genus Linaria; species Linaria vulgaris. The sequence goes on along the minus strand of OX415250.1, from coordinate 17,032,539 downwards.
TTCTTTTGTACTTGTCTAATCTGTAGCTGATGGTTAAGTTGTTGGGGTGTGTGGAGTCTTGTGCTGCCCACATTCAGTGATGAAACTATCCTTTAACATTCACTAGTTTTTGTTCAAAAGAGTTCATGATAATTGATAAAGATTTGAATTGATATGATCTGTTCCTAGTCTATAAAGCTGATACTCCATGGTTACCATCTACTAATGTTAACTTAACATTCTGTATTCTGCATTCTGTATTTTGCATTTCACTTAGGCTTGCATTCATTCATTCTTTCCTTGATGTGTCTGTGTCGGTTTGAGCTTAAGGGGGAGAAATAGTTATGTTATCATGTGAAGGCATATATTTTGGGTTATTCAGCTGCGGTGACACACTACGTTGTCTCTTGTTATGACTTGGAAGTAGATTAACTCCTTTAATTTACTTCATACCCAAAATGTTGGATTTTCTGTTAATTAACTCTCCTTTCCATGTACATGTCTGAGATATCTGTGGTACTAATTTGCTAATATGTCTTAAGTTTCAGATATGTGTTTTCAGATCTAGCTCATGCTTTTATTTGAAAATATCTTGAGGGTAAGCTCATTACCTCCACATTCACAAGAACCAATGTTGATTCAGAACAGGTGTCAATGTTGTGCCAACATCAGTCTGTAAGCATGTTGTCTCAACATCCAGGTTTAACATTATGACTTATAAGTTTTTTATGAACTGCTCTGGTCATGTGTGAAGTAACTCGGTGTCACTTGTTGTCTCAACAGGCGGTAATTATGCATGATTTACTTTAAGAAACCGCCCATTACTTCTTTTCACTTGTGATTCTGAATCTCTAATCTCTTTGTGCCCAATTCTCTGAAATACTATGAATTTTCACTTGCAATTGTTTTGAAATCCTTGGCATGCATCTCTGGTCTTGATTGTGGCCCTTGGTATGGAGAATCAAGGATATAACCCCACCCTACTCCTGTAGTTCTTTCTCGTAGGTACAACACTCGTTCCGGACATTGTTGATGAGATAAAACAAGTTAAAACTGAGGAACATGGTGTTGTTTTCTTGGTACTTCAAACACAGTTGAGGAGACAGTGCTTGAGGAACATTTTGCAGAGAAAGCTGAGTTGATTGAGGGGGAGAACATGTTAGTTGTTGGAGATACTAATGTTGGTGATAATGGTGGTTTTATTGCTGGTTTTTGTAAACTCTTGTGCAGGTACATTCTGGTTCAATGTTAAGACAACAGCGATAAACGTCAATGTTAGAACAACTTTCTGGATTCAATGTTAAGTTAACATTGAGAAGGTCGGATGTTATGACAACATTGAAAATATCAATGTTATGCCAATATTGAAATTGATAGTTTGCATTAAGGGGGAGCTGTGCTTTGCCATTGGTACTTATAAAGAAAAAGAGATGTTAATGCTGCTGGTTGATTGCAAGGTGATAAGGAGAATGAGAAAGAGAAGGAGGACAAAGAGGTAGAGAATTAAGATGAAGTGGTGAAGAAGAAAAAGATGGTTCTGAGGAAAGGGATTAGGAAACTGAGAATGGTGATGATGAAACCATTGAGATCAAGAGGATAAGGAAGAAGGTTCTGAGAAGTCTGATGATGTTGAGTCTGAGCTAGTTGTTACGACAACATCGCTGGAGAACAATGTCGATTCAACATCAGAGGTAACACTTGAGGTAATATCTACAATTGAGGCTAACTTTAATTTCCTGTTGGGAGATAAGACTGTGGCTATGGAGGATTTTAAGAAATAGTGGATGATAAAGTTCTTAGAGAGAGAAATGGAAATAGCTGCTAAAGAAAGAGCTATAGAACTTTATCTTATGAAGTGATTCGTCAAGATTTTGCTTTCCTCACAAAAAGGGGGAGAAGTAAGTCATTTGATCTTCATGTTTATTCTACTAGTTCTACAATTCTTATATAGTTAATGCCGTCTTAGTTATGCTTATAATTGTGATGTTTAACTCGTTGTGTATTCTTATTAGTATCTTAAAGCTACTTGGTTAATAGTGTCATACTAAGGGGGAGTAGCTTAAGATATTAATGACGTTGTGTTGCTGGAGCACTGTGCATAATATGAATTGTGAACATGTTTGGTTTTGTGAAGAAAGGCAAAAAGGGGGAGATTGAAAGTGCAAGTATTTTGTCAATGTTAGATCAACAGTGTACTTACAATGTTAGGATAACATTGAACACAGAAAACAGAAAACTGCACATTCGGGATTTATTACTATAATTGTGTTTTGCCTTTATTCACTTACTAACTTAGTTCCACGAGTTGTAGTTGGTATTTGTATGTGCTCCAGGTCAAGAGACTTCAAGGAAGGATCTATTTCCTTAAAGAGAAGTTGCCATTCAAAGAGAAGTTTCCAAAGAAGAACTTTCCATAATTAAATAAGGAAAGATGTGTGCGGTGCAATGGAAAGATCAAGGCGTGTGAATTGCAATATGGAAAGAAGATTACTTGCAGTAGGATTCTTTCCATAGAAGACTACAAGATGGTGAAGGATACTTTCCTTAGAAGACTTCAAGTTAAAGAAGGAAACCTTTCCATTGAAGACTTCTAGTCAAAGAAGGAAACCTTTTCATTGAAGACTTCAAGTTGGACAAGGGAACCTTTCCCTATTGAAGGAGACTTGCCATGAACGAAATTAGAGTCATACAAGGAGATCTAATAGCAATCAAAAACGTGCACAACATGTCTTGGCCATCAAGGAAGACTACACTATAAATAGGCATGTTGGGCATCAAGAAAAAGACACGAAGACAAGAGCGAAAATATCCCGTGAGGAAATCTTTATAGTCGAGTGTCTTTGTCTTGCTTTAGCAAAGTTTGTGAGTTGTTAGAATAGATCTAAGAGTGAGGAGCTTTTAGAGATAGTCGAAGCAATTCTTGTGTGCTTTGCTTAGTTCGATTAATTTGAGAGTGAGGAGCTTGAAAATTGAGAGAACGACTTTTGTTAAACCTTTGTGGTATTTCGCCTACGGCTCGGAAGATCATATTAATATATTATCTTCTTAAAATTACATCTACTTGTGTTCTTTATTTATCCGCTGCGTAATATTCTCTGTCAAGTAGATTTGTGCTAACGTTAACTGCTGTCAGCTGTTAACCGGATGTTAAGGTAACATCGAGAGTACAACATCAGCTTAACATTGGAAGAGCTGATCAGTGTTAGACTAACACCGAAGGGTTAACACTGTGCAACAAGTATCAAGTCCTGATCCAACAATTTCAGCATCTATGCCTAATCCCTAAGGTAACGGATCCGAATATTATTTCCCAATTTCGCCCAATATCTCTTTGTAATGTTATTTACAAATTCATCACGAAGTGTTTAACGATGCGATTGAAGGAGTTAATGCCCCAAATAATTGCCCCCACGCAATCAAGTTTTATCAAGGGTCGGAGTACCCAAGATTATATCTTTGCGATTCAAGAAATCATTCACTCACTTAGAACGAAGAAGAAGAATAAGAAAGGATTCATGATTCTCAAGCTCGACCTCGGGAAGGCTTATGACAAAATTATTTGGGAATTTTTGGAGGAAACGCTTATCTCGTTTAATTTTCCACCGGATATCATCGAACTTGTTCTCTTCTGCGTGCGCAGCGCATTAACGAAAATATTGTGAAACGGGGAGCCGATTGAAAGGTTTATGCATGGATGTAGATTAAGACAGGGAGATCCGCTTTCACCATGCTTATTTGTACTATGTGTTGAGAGGTTATCATACCTAATTCACGAGGCGATTGACGAGGAAGCTTGGGAGCTGATCATCCCTTGTAGGGACGGACCGCGGGTTTCACACTTGTTCTTCGCGGACGATTTATTATTGATGGGGAAGGCGACCATTCGCACTGCGAATACTATGATGAAAATCCTTGGTAAATTCTATGGGGCGTCCGGTTTAAAATTAAACCCGAACAAATCGAAGGTGTTTCTCTCAAATGAAGGTGGTTGGGGTATGTAAACGAGGATTTGCGCCATTCTAGGATTCGCGAGGACTAATTCTTTGGGCAAATATTTGGGTGCATAGCTGGTTCACGGCCGAATCGCTCGAGAGAAATTCAACGATATATTTAATAAGCTATCAACGAGAATATCCGGATGGAAGGGGAATACCTTGTCACTTGCGGGGAGAGCGGCCTTAATTCAATGGATATCCACAATAATCCTGATACACATTATGCAGTCTTGTTGGGTCCCCGGGAACGTTTGTGATAGACTCGACAAAATAAATCGAGACTTTCTATGGGCGGACAACCCGAACTCCCAAAAAATTCATCTAGTCGGATGGAAAAAATCGTCCAGCGCAAGCGTGAGGTCGGTTTGGGCATAAGATTGGCTCTATTTAATAATGAGACGCTACTTTCGAAATTATGTTGGAGAATGGTGCAAAACCAATAGTGTCTATGGTCGAAATTGGTGAAGGCGAAATATTTGAAGAGCAAGAATATTATGGAGTACGTAGCTCGACCATGCGATAGCCCAACGTGGAAAGGGATTACACGGTGTATGGCCCTTATTCAACCATTTATTCGGTGGAAATCGGGAATGGTAAATCAATATCCGTATGGACCGATAATTGGCTAGGGAATGTGAGACTATGCGAAGTGATGGGCGAGATAAATCAAGAGGACTATGGGCTAAAACTCGTGGATATTATCGATGAGGATTGAAGTTAGGTTCTAGCACGGGTTCGGTCGAACATTCCCAGCGAATGGAGAGCCAACATTATGAAGAAAAATGTGACGTTAAGCGAGGAAGAAGATAGAGCAGTGTGGAGTCCAGCAGCGGATGGAAAAATTTCTTGCCAAAGTGCATACTTTGCGCTCTTCAAGAAATATTCAACTTCAATCAGGCAGACCGAGACGTCGGACTGGATTTGGAGATTATCGTTCAGCAACAGGGTTAGACACTTCATCTGGCTGGCAAGTCAGAATAAAATCGCAACCAACGCACTATGGAAAGAAAGGAAACTGACAGTGGATGCAAGCTGCGACGCGTGTGAGGACAAGAATGAATCGACTATCCACACCCTTCGGGACTGCCCGATAGCGCTGAAAGTATGGAGAGTATTCGTCCCCAAGAAGATGTAGCAGACATTTTTCAGAATCGAGGATGCAACATGGTTGAAAACCAACCTGCTGTGCTCGAAATTTGCTAACTTGGCAATCCCAAATACGTCGTGGAATATTATCTTTGTAGCCGGGATATGGTGCGTTTGGAAAGCGAGTAATAATAGAATTTTCAATGGTACGTGCGGGAACGTCTATGGCCTGATTTATCAAATCAAGCAACTTTGTAGCGATCAAATGGCGGCGATGAAGAACAAGAAAGTAAACATTAACCCGAAGTGGAGAAAACCGAACGTGGGATGGTATAAGCTTAACGTTGATGCAGCGTAATTGCAAGAACTAATGAGGGATCAGTGGGAGGCGTCCTTTGAGATCATGAAGGAAATGGATATGGGGATTTGCTAGGAGACTCACGACTCCAGCGGTACTCGAAGCGGAAATTGAGGTAATTCGAGTGGGACTAAAAATCGCATGGGAACGGAGGATACAAAAAATCGAGGTGAATACCTACTCCAATATGGCGTTTGAACTTATTTCCGAAGGGAGCGGGCGTGACCACGAGCTACACGACAAAATTGAGGAATGCAACGCCCTCCTTAGAAAATCATGGCAACAAAAGTTCGTTTGAATTTGTAGAGATGCCAATAAATTGGCGGATGCTTTAGTTAAATCTTATGCTATGATTGAGGAAGAGTCCGATTTTAGATTGAATCCGCCCTCTTATGTTTCGTCTATTTTGTATGCGGATATTGCCTAAGGGCCTTTAATTCATTTGATTATCAAAAAAAAAAAGTTTATTAATAAATAGATGCTCTTCATATTAATACAAGTGTAGTTTTTAGTTTTACTAATTTTGATTTTCCACATGTCATTTTAAAAGAAAATTTATGTTCTGGCCGCCTTTATAAGTTCTTACTGAATTGTGGGGCCTAAAATATTGAACATCATTTTGCATAACGTACTTTTTTTTTTTTGAAGCAAATTTTGCATAACGTACTTAGCACCATACTCAATGTGATGAACTAGGTATACCAGTCAATTCTTCGTGTTGATAACTTTCTCTCATTGTGTTGTTGAACATCTACTACATAGCGACAAACAAATCTTCATTATAAACATAAATTGCGAAGCCCGTCATAAAACATCATGTAGCAGAAAAACTTATTATTAGATGTTAAAATTTAGAGCAAAATAGTAAAATACATAAAGGCTTCCATTAGCCTAAATTTTCGAAATGCGACGATATGCAGTCACAATATAGTCTAAAATTTTAATTTTTAAATCAAAACATAATTATGAAGTTTGAGAATCCCAACCATTCCCCAAAAGCCTAATGCTCTTTCCAAAACCCCAACCAACATTATGCAAAAGAATCTTAGCTTTTTGGTACTTAGCTCCAGTGCATAATGCACCCCCACCCCCCCATGTGTGCACAAGGTCCCCCACGCCCACCCCACCCCACCCCATTTTCAGCCCTTGTTTGATGCCCAGTTGCAATTGTCTTTCCCATTGTTTTCTCTCATTCACCGTTGTACACAAAACTGTTTTTTAGCAAACTTTTATATCACCTTTTTTTGTGTAGCATTTTTCCCCATCTTGTAAATTTCCATTAAGCTAGCTAGCCCACATCATGTCAAAAAAGAGGGTACAAAAACCATGTGAACCGGTCACTGCTTGGCCACAATCGGCATAAAATTTTAGCCCCTCCCGTGGGGCTTTCCCTCTCCATATACTTGTATAGGTCATCGAAAGGAATTGAATTGACGCACGAACCTCAATTGCATGTTACATACTTTTCTTTGCGGTATTGCCCTCATGGGATTATCCTTGTCGTCCTTTGTACGATAAAATGTGAAACAAATTGATCACTATCAACCTTGGTCCATCCCTAATCTTATGTTTCTCTTGTTACTTTAATATCCTTTATTCATTTTATACTTCGGGAATCATGAAAGTGTATGCACCCTTAAATTTACGTATCATTAATCGTAATTTAGCATCTTTTATTTTTTCCACGATGAATAAGAATGCCCAAGAATGCCATTTGAACTAGAACATTTGAGTTTTTCTTTTTTTGTTTCTTAATAATTCTCTTTATATTTTTGGCATTGAAACTTGGGATGTGGAAATTAATATATGTTGCATCTAATATAGAAGCATGCATGAAAGCACCCTTACAAGCACATTTATTTGTCTTATCTCTGAGACTCCATCTGACAATTTGTTAAGACGTCGGGCAAAGTGCGGGACCATAAAAATATTAAATCGAAAATGATATGTTCTCTCATATATCGTAGTTACATAATTATGTATCAAAACACTACAATTTAGGGCTTTTGTTGTATGAAATGTGCCAGCTATTACTTGCATAAGGTTCACAACTTTGGGTTTACAAGATAACTATGGACAACTACTCGGATAGCTCAGTGCATGTATTGGAAATTTTAATTATCAAAAGGCTGTTTTGCTTTTGTGGCGTATTTGTTTAAATTCAAGCCATGAAAAAAGGGTCATGGGAGGAGAAAGTCTCACATTGGTTCTATCAATTAAGTTCCTGGATTTGAAAGATCTTAAGTTAAGTCGCATATATATATATATATACACACACATATAAGTCTATAACTTTCACTAGCTAAACAAGCAATTTTTGCCTGTTTCACTAGATAACTTTACCTATATATGTTCAAGATTGTGCAGCGTGCTAACCGCTGCGCGCAGATAAAAAAAGGGGTTATATAAAGCACAAATATACTTTTGAAAACCAAAGTCATAATTTCTCTACTCGAGCCTTGTGCTGAAACAAGTATAATATATGCATGTTTTTTGTCGGAAAAGAGTATAAGAATTAAGAAGCTAAGTGATGTTTTGATTATTATAATCCAAGAAGAAAAAAATGTTAGAAGCTAATTAAGCCACAATTGTATGTAATATTTACTAGCTATAGTTTTCAAAGCAGGATCCTAGGGGGAATTATTAGAACTAAACTTGTTTTCTGTTTATTGTTTTATAGGTTTTAATCTTCGATGCACCAATAACATGAAGCCCATCAGTCTCGCAAAAGGAGGCACTGATCCAAACAAAATCTAATAATGTAGGAGTATCTATTTTTTTATTTTTTTATACGTGTATAGACTATAGTATATAATTTCTCACGTAATAAAGTGTGTACAAAGGAATGATTTTACCAACTAACATTATTAAAAAAAACCTTGGATTCTTGTTAATTATTGACTGTGTTTCGTTTAATATTTTAGAATCCGTACCATGTGTTAGATACAAAGAACATTCACCTAATCACATGCTTCCCACAAATATCAACTTTGCCAACATACAATTTTGGCCTGAGTTTTTTTCTTCTTCTAAAAATAACTTAAAAACCCCAATTAAAGGCTATCGAGAGTTTAAGACATGGGCACGCATGCAGGTACACATTCTAATTGTTTAAAATATATGTATGAATTAAATATTTTACTTCTCGAGACAAAGTTGATAAGTTTCGAAGTGCATGTTTAAAGAAAATGCATTCTCAGAATTATTAAGCAAATCGTGCTATAAGTTTTATTATCCATTATCTTGCATTATATATTAGTGTCCAACACAGTGGCTAGATTATATATATATATATATATTATCATATTCAAATGTCGGGGATCTGGGGATGCTATGGTCTTTCTTCTAAAATATTCTAATATCTAATTTGTCTTCTTTTTTCATACATTTAGTAATGTGCCTATTAACGTAACATAAGATTACTAGTGTTTAATTTTACGGGGTAAAGCGCCATTAAAGTCGAACTTTTTCGTAATATATTCATGTCCTTGTGAATGTAATCATGTAAAGGAGTCCCTTTGGGACTTAAAATGGACAAATGAAGTCAAAATTTCTAAGCTAAGTTTCAAAAATATAGGCCAGGACGGTAGTCATATTGTTATGTTCATATATAATATGGCCCTATTCTGATTTGGTGAGTCTTTAATTTATTAGTTACATTCACATAAAGCAAGATCAGGATCAAGATCCTTCCCATGCTCATTTTCTTTTCATCATTATCATCATAATTAAATAGGAGATGTCAATATGGTTCAACTAGTTGAATTTGGTTGAAATCCAAAATGTTGAGTTGAGATAAGATTGAGTTTATATTGAATCCACCACAAATATGGATCTTATATCAACTTCAACTCAATCTCAATCAACATCAACTTTTTCTCAATCTAAGAAGAATTTCTTAAGTTGAAATTTTCAACTCAATTTCAACTCAACCTAAACTATTAAAATTGTTCAAATAGTCAAATACCCCTAAAATTTTATAAAATACATTATAATCTATAACGCCCAAAATTCAGAAAAAACTGAAAAAAAAAATGAAAAAAAAAATCCATAATCTTAAAAAAAAAGTCCCGTTGAAAATAGAAAAACGACGTTTTCTCCCTCTAAACGTTGGAATCTGGCAAAAATCACGTCGTCGTAACGTTTTGCTTAAATGGTCGTTTTCGCTTGAAAAAGTGGTATCACTTATCGAAAACGGGCTCCGTTGACAAAAAAAATCCCGATAAAAATAGAAAAATTGTGTTTCACCATCCAAACGTTGAAATTTGACAAAACTCACATTCCCGTAAGAAATTAGTCTTACATTTTGGTCAAATGATCGTTTCTGCTTGAAAAAGTGGTGTCACTTGTCGAAAACGGGCTCCGTTAACATAAAACAAATCTCGATAAAAACTGAAAAATGACGTTTTCACCATCCAAACGTTGGAATTTGGAAAAAATCACGTCGCCGTAGGACATTAATCTTACGTTTTGCTTAAATGGTCGTTTTCGCTTGAAAAAGTGGTATCACTTGTCGAAAACGGGCTTCGTTGACAAAAACAATCACAATAAAAATAGAAAAATGGCGTTTTCACCATCCAAACGTTGAAATTTGGCAAAAATCACGTTGTCGTAAGACTCCTGTCTTACGTTTTGGTCAAATGGTCATTTACACTTGAAAAAGTGGTATCACTTGTCGAAAACGGGCTCCGTTGACAAAAAAAATCCCAATAAAAATAGAAAAATGACGTTTTTACCATCCTAAAGTTGGAATTTGGCAAAAATCACGTCGCCGTAAGGATCTAGTCTTACGTTTTGGTCAAATGGTCATTTTCACTTGAATAAGTGGTATCACTTGTCGAAAACGGGCTCCGTTGACAAAAAAATCCCGATAGAAATAGAAAAATTGCGTTTTCACCATCCAAACGTTGAAATTATGCAAAAATCACGTCGTCGTAACACTCTAGTCTTACGTTTTGGTCAAATGGTCGTTTCCGCTTGAAAAAGTGGTATCACTTGTCGAAAACCGGCTCCGTTGACAAAAAAAATCCCGATAAAAATAAAACAATGATGTATTTACCATCCAAATGTTGGAATTTGGCAAAAATCACGTTGACGTAAGACTTTAGTCTTACGTTTGGTCAAATGGTCGTTTCCGCTTGAAAAAGTGGTATCACTTATCGAAAACGGACTCTGTTGACAAAACATCCCGATAAAAATAGAAAAACGACTTTTTCACCCTCCAAACGTTGGAATTTCGCCAAAATCACGTCGGCGTAAGACTTTATGTCTTACGATATGCTTCGATTGCCGTTTTCATTCGAAAAAGTAGTATTACTTGTCGAAAACTACTTTCTAAAAATATACAGTACAAAATATTTGTTGTAAATTTTACGTGTATCGTGTATCTTTTTTGGTAAATTTTGGTCGTAGTGTACGTTTTCGGTGTAGTGCATGTTTTTTCATGATTTTTGGGCGTAGTGTGTGTTTTTTGTGGAGTGTATATTTTTTTACGTAAATTGAGTTTTTAAAAAATAATAGAGATCTGGTTTGAGTTGATATTTAAGTTGACTTTCGATCTGCTTCTGGTTGAAATAGATCTCAACTCTAGTGGATACATCTCAACCTTATACGGATCCAGTTTTATAAATTTGAATCAAATATAGATGATCCACATAATTAGATCCATATTGTCACCCCTAAATTAAATTTATAATTCTTAACAATAATAACGGATATTAGTTTGTGGCCCATCAGAATTGCGTGACAATTACAAACTTTATCTTAGAGCATTTGTAATGCACTAGAATCTTATAATCTCAATTAAAAGCACATTTACATGGACACTGGCAAGAAGCTTCTTTGCCGGATTCTTTTTTTTTCCTTTTTCTTTCTCCAACTGTTCAAATATTTCCTGGTTGCTCCAATCATGCACGAAAGATGTGATAAGCTTTAGGTATCGAAGCACTAGATCTTTGAATAAATAATTTTGTTGGGTAATTATATTCTCTGTTGTGAAAGGGGCGCGCCCAGGGCTTGTCCGAGGCGAATTTGTCTTAAAACGCCTATAGGCGCTGTATTGAGGCATCACCTTTGTGAGGCTTACGCCTGAAACCCAAAAGGCGTCTGGGAGAGCGCCCTAGATGATTGCAAGCACCCCACAAACTTGGTAGAAGTTTTTTGTTTTTTCTTAATCACCCAGCCTAAAAGTGAATAAAAATCATAAAATTGGCCCACTCTAAAAACTCTAGGCCACCAAGAGAAGTAAAAAAAGAAAGAAAAAAAAACAATGGTTTGCAATTGTAATTTGTGAGTGAATATGATAAGTCATACTTGACCTGAGTTTTCTACTTTTCTTCTCCAACTTTTTTCTTTCCATTATTTTAAGGTTTCTTCCAGAACGTGGTCCTATGAAAGTATGATACGAATATAGTATTTATTGTCATATGGTTCTTTTGTGAAAGCATTTATAAATGCCCGTTGTGACTTGTGAGGAGCTCACTAATATTTTTGGGTTTTTACATAAAAGCAATTTGGAGCTTAAACTTATGTATATTTTGAATATTCTTAAGGCTATAAGTTTATTTTTGGTTCTATTACATATTTTTGTATTATTATATTCTCGTCTTAAAATATTACTAGAAATTTTGACACACGCGGGGATCGCGTGCAACTAATTTTAATTTTAAAAATAAAATTTTGAAAGATTACGTTGATAACTATTTTTAGGATTGCAGTTGATCCAAGTGAGTAAAGTAATAATATAGCTTTTTATTCTTTTATTTGATTTGAGAGGAGTAGGGGTATTTTTGGAAAATCAAAAGTTGGTATCTCAACTGCTTTTTTGTGAGTGGGAGGGCTTTGCTTTTAATATACTAATAGATGCTTAAAATAAATAAAATCCAACATTTATTGACCTTACTCCCCAAGCTTCGAGGCTTAAGCCTCACCTGTAGCTATAAAAAACGACTCGTTTACGCCTCCGCGTCTTTAACAATACTGATTATACATATTATAGGTTCAGCGATCGCCAGGCATTAATTAAAGTACTTCCTTCTGACTAAATCGTATCAAAGCTCTTGTGGCATTTTATGTGGCCATGTTGCTTTGCGATAATTAGTTTAGCTTAGGTAGGGTCTGAAAATTGAAGCAACAATTATGATTTCACTTTTATTTAGGACTTGATACTATATGATATAATTTTCCTAATAGTAGATAAAATTTAACCAAAAATTTATGACCGTGGTTATTTTGGTCTTATTTCGTCACGGTAATAGAACACAATAAAACAATACAATCGGAATATAAATAACCAAAATAATGTTAATCCAATAAAGTAAACAGGACTAACTTTGTCCGAAACACCTACTATCTATTACACATTTTACACTAATTTAAATATATAAATTACACAAACTATTCAACGCATAGAATTGCGGTTGTTCGATGTGCGCCTCGAACGGTATTGATTCGATGCAGGGTTGATTTGATATGGCATTGATAAAACATTGTTAGTGTCGAATTCAGATACGTGTCGAACAATGGAGCGTGCCGAATAGGGTGATTCGATGTGGTAAGATTGGGACTCGGGTTCGATCTGCCTCTGAATGGGATATATATATAATAGCCTCGTTTTACGGGGCCCATAAACAGCTGTATAAAGCGCATCGAATCATATCGATTTGATGCGCGCATCGAATGAGGGTTATTCGATGCGCTGAAGGTATCGAATTGGGCCAATTCGATACGGAGTTGGGCCGGCCCAATTCACAGTGCTGGGCCAATCCTAAAATACCCCTATCACATAGTCCCCCCAGTTTGGGAGACGTTCTCAAGATGAGAACGGTTTCCAAACTTATGATTATGCTCACTGTTGACTGATTTGAAGGCATCGAATTGTGACTATTCGATGTGTGCTATAGATAGGCATCGATTTTGACAAGTTCAATACAATGCATCGAATTCGATGCATACTATTGATACGCATCGAATTGTGAAAATTCGATACGCCGCATCGAATTCGATGCGCCTCCGACAGTTGTCGGCCCATGGGCCTATATATAAGGGTCCACCTACTCTGACATTTCTGTTCTCACTCATAAAAGGGATTTTTTGTTTGTTTCTGGACCGCATCGAACAGAGGCTGTTCGATACGTGACGCATCGAATCTTGGAAATTCGATGCGATCTTAATTTATCTTTTTACAGAGCGAAGCAATTAAGATAACTGAGGCTTTCATGGCCCGCACAAAATCTCGAAATCGGAATAAAATTGTGATGTCACCCGAAAATATTTATGGTACTCAGAGAAGAGTCGAGCAAAATGAGCCCTCGGAGCTGGGTCCATCTGCTGCCAACCTTGCGCCGGAAGATAATCCAGAGGCATTTGCAGCAAAAGATCCTGCGACCACAACCCCTAGAAATCTTTCCGACAACTGGGGTACGGGCCATTCGGGTGGTGTTAGTGCTGATTATACTACCATAAGGCTTGGTGGTATTAGTGCTGGCACTCGGGTGCCTATAGTGAGCGTTTTTTGAACGTCACGAAGATGCTACTACACGGAGATTAGTGTTGCGCCAACCTCTACTGGTGGACGCATAAAAGTTGGGACTAATCGGCAGATCCATATAATGGAAGATATTGATGCTGAAGATGAGAGAATTGCTGCCAATCTGGCTAGGTTTAATGCGGCTAACCCTACATTTAGGAATAAACAAAGAGTAGATGAAGCGAGCTCCTCTTGTCCAGTCGGTGAGGATTGGTTTTCTTCTGCTAAAAGGAAATTGGCGGAGGAAGAATCTGCGCGAGATGCTCAGGACATACCTCCACCTCCACCTAGACAGCCTCGCCCTTTAGGGAATCCGAGACCGGCCCCTCCAGGAAGTCTTCTTAATTATGATTTTCTCAATGACGAGAATTCTGAATCATTAAGTGCCACATTGGGCAGTTATAGGTTAAGAGCGGAGCAAGCTCGAGAAATAATGCAGAGTCTATGGCCTCAACTGGATCGGCAAGCCGTAATAAACCATCTAGGATATCATGGTTTAGCTCGCTTTGGACGTCTATTCTTTGCGGCTGTCATTCTAGTAGTATATCGGCTATGCAAGGATTATAGCGGTTTGGATGAGGTGCAGAACCAACACAATGCTGTCATCGACAATTTACGTGCTACTATTCATAACGGGAATTATAGTCGCCGAAATGCGCTGAAACGTTCTAGGGAGGCGGAAACAAGAGCGTCTAAAGCCATCCGCGACAAACATGATGCCGAAGTTAAGGCCAAGAAAGCAGAAGAGGATGTTGAAGCCTTGCGTACTGAAATTATTGCGCTTAAAAAAGATAATGAATCCTTGAAACGCAAATATTGCTCTCTTCAGGCCTCAAATGTGGACGCGGAAAATGCTATTTCCAATTTGCGCCGTCGTATTCAGTATTTTGAATCTGAAGAATACAAATGTGCAATAGTTCGAGATTTGACGCGAGTCGTAACTCAAGAATGGAGATCCCAGAGGCTAGCAGTGAGGATGATAATGACGATTTACACACTCCTAGGCCTGGTGATTCATTTTATGTTGTGTGGCGCGATCGTAAAAACCAAATGTGGCTGGCTCAAGCTCCTTAAAATCGAGCTCACCTCTAGGCCATACAGGAAAAGAGAAGAGCGCTCCTAGCGCTACTCTGGGGAATTCAGAGAATATCAAAAGAGCTCTTCATGATGCTTTTGGTTCGAGCGATGATGATTCAAAATTACCTCCGAGAACTTCTAGGTCTACAATTTTTCTCCGAAGTTCTCCAAAGTCAACGGGTTTTGAAAATATTCTCCATGCAGCCTCGGATAAAAGAAATAGGGTGGCAAGTGCATCTAAGACTTCTGGTCCTACAGCAGTCTTACCAGGCGGAACGTATCCTACTCAAGGTGACAGGGTTTCTGCACTGGCCCCTAATGTACCTGATCCATCATTTAGTGCACAGAATCTGATTTCTCCTAGTAGATATCAACTCAACGATCCTACTGAAAGAGTTGAAGTTGTCTTGCCCGATGATTGGGCACAAACTGACGAATTGATTTTGACAGAGGATCAAATTCAGGGCAATTGTGCCAACTTTGCGCGTTCAGTGGGTGTGGTTCTTCGTCAGGAGTCTCCCCATTCATCGAATGAGTAGTGATATTGAGGTTATATTATTCTGTGAATATTAGGTCTTTTGTTTTGTATAGAGCCTTGTAACTTATTAGTGGTTGCTTTTTTAATGAGAATGATTCAACCGTTTGACATTATAACCTTTGATTTACGTTTACTCGCATATTGTTTCTTTTCAGTTCATTCCAAAGAACGCTACTTCGTTCATTTGCTTGCTGTTGGGTCAATATTTTTCTGGTGTTCGATAATGGTTTTTTGATGTCATGGTGCATATCTTATTTTATGATTGTGCTTGCAATGAAAATATGAGCACTTTGAGCTGTTATTACTATCGTTTGGGTATCATGTTTCACCTGAGAGATCAGATCATTTGGGCCTTTATCTCGCCGTTCTTGCATGCGGGGGTGGACCACTTTGGGCCTTCTTAACCCTCTGTCATGTTCTTCCTTTAGGCATGCGGGGGTGGACCACTTTGGGCCTTCTTATCCCTCTGTCATGTTCTTCCTTCGGGCATGCGGGGGTTGACTACTTTGGGCCTTCTTATCCCTCCGTCATGTTTTCTTCGGGCATGCTGGGGTGGACCACTTGGGGCCTTCTTACCGTCATGTTCTACCTGTGTCATTTGATGAATAAAAATTTGCAGTTAATAATTCATGAGGGATTAATATCAATTAAAGTGTATGTAACATAATATTAGATGAAATTTATTCAATTTTATGCATAATAACGCCTGAGATGTTGCACATTCCATGGGCGTTTCTTTTGAATTCCTCTTAGAGTCTCCAAATAATAGTATCCTCGTGAACTTGCTCGCGTGACTCTAAAAGGCCCTTCCCATTTTGGTTCAAGTTTTCCGATATTCTGTTTAGCTGCAATGCTTCTCAGAACCAAATCTCCTGCTTCAAAATTTCTGAATTGAACTCTTTTATCATAACTTTTGACCGTTGCTGCCTTAAAAGCAACAGTACGCTGATACGCATCCTCCCTTGTCGATCCTATCATATCCAGATCCATTTGTCGCAGCCAGGCTGATTGCTCTGGATCATAATCAATAATTCTGCGCGTTGGCATACCTATTTCTGCAGGTAACACAACTTCAGTGCCATAAATAAGAACGAATGGAGTCTCCCATGTGGATGTTCTCGGAGTCGTTCTATATACCCATAATATTCCTTGAAGCTCTTCCGGCCAAGTTTTTTCTGTACACCTCACTCTCCTTTCGAGATAATCCTTTAATGTTTTGTTAGTGGATTCCGTTTGGCCATTGGATTGTGGATGATATACTGAAGTGAGATTGTGTGATATCTTTAATTCTCCAAACCATGATTTTATCTCCTTTCCAGTAAATTGCGTGCCGTTATCACATACAATGGACCTCGGGATGCCGAAGCAGAACATGATGTATTTCCATATAAACTCGATCATATTCTTCTCTGTGATCGACTTTATAGCTTCTGCCTCGACCCACTTAGTATAATACTCAACTGCTACTATTAAGCATCGTTTTTGCCCTTTGGTGGGTGGAAACGGACCCACAATATCAATTCACCACTGATCAAATGGACATGCCACATCGATGGGTTGTAGCTGACGCGCTGGTCTATGAATGAGACGAGGATGATACTGGCAGCTATCACATTTCCTCGAGTAAGCTGTTGCGTCTTTAAGTAGAGTTGGCCAATAATATACCTGACGCAATATTCGTTGAGCTAAAGCTCGTCCCCCGGAATGATTTCCACAACAACCTGCATGGATTTCTTCCATGACATACTCAGCTTGAGTAGGGGTCAAACAACTTAACAACGGTCCTTCGAAAGATCTTTTATATAACTCTCCATTCCTGATAGTAAATCTGTAAGCCTTATAACGCATTATGCGCTGTGCATTCGGATCTGCTGGTAGAATACCCTGCTGAAGATAAATCATGATTTCGTCCTTCCAGGATGGATCTTCTTGTATTGCCATTATAAACTCCACCCGGGCTTCCGTGGTAAAATATTTTGATATCCCAATCGAAGGTTTATCAGCGACCATAAGTGTGATTCGCTTTTCCGCCAGAATATCTGAAGAACTTGCAAATTTGGAAAGTGCATCTGCTTTTGCATTGTTGTCCCTAGGGATCTGAGTTATATCAAAGAATTTGAAGTTCTTTGCCAATTCTTTAACCTTAGCGGCGTACAGCTTCATAGTTTCCTCACGCGTCTCATATCTTCCCGAAAAGTGATTTGCCACCAAGAACGAATCGGTGAATACATCCAGATGTTCAATGTTGAGTCCGAGTGCCATTTTGACCCCGACAATTATTGCTTCGTATTCAGCTTCATTATTTGGTACCATGTAATTCCGGCTAATAGCAAATTCAAATTCCCTTCGCTCTGGGGACAGAAAATGTATTCCAATTCCCCCTCTGTGAGTTGTGGCAGATCCATCATTGTGTAGTATCCACGTCGATGTTGCCCTGCTGGTTCCAACTTGGTTTGATATAGAAAAGATACAGCATGCAGTCTCGTTTGCACTGTTTCCCAGGGTCTCGGCCATGAAATCTGCTAGAGCTTGCGCTTTGACTGCAACTCGTGGCTTAAACTCCAATCCGAACTCACTGAGTTTGATTGCCCATTTCACCAATCTACCTGAGGTTTCTGGCTTTGCCAACACTTGCTTCAATGGTTTGTCTGTTACCACGGTAATTGGGTGAGACTGAACATACGGTTTCAACTTCTAAGCTGTAACAACAATCGCTAATGCAAACAACTCTATTTACAAGTAGTTTCTCTCCGCCGCTTGCAGTACTCTACTCACATAATGTATGGGTAATAGCTGAGCTCCTTTTTGCTTGAGTAATACTGCACTGATTGCATTTGCAGATACTGCCAAATAGAGATATAACATTTTATTTTCCTCCGGTTTTGCTAACAACGGCGGGCTTACCAAATAATTCTTCATTTGTCTAAAAGCCTCTTCACATTCCGGCGTCCAAATAAAATCTTTGTTCCGCTTCATCACTTTAAAGAAGGAAGATTCTTTTCCGCAGATGTTGATATAAATCTTCCCAAGGCCGTCAGACGGCCCACCAGACATTGAACATCCCTCACTGTTCTTGGTGATGGTAGATCCAGTACTGCCTTTATTTAATCAGGGTTGGCTTCAATTCCTCTTTCATTCACCACATATCCTAGAAACTTCCCAACCGTTACTCCAAAAGTGCATTTTTTAGGGTTTAGTTTCATTCCGTATGTCCTCATTATAGTGAAGGCCTCATCCAAATGTCGCACATGCTCATCGGCTTTTAGGCTCTTTACAAGCATATCGTCAATATACACTTCCATCGATTTTCCAATTTGATGGTAAAACATTTTATCCACCAACCTCTGAAAAATTGCTCCCGCGTTCTTCAATCCGAATGGCATTACCCTATAATAATACACTCCGGTATCTGTCACAAATGCTGTCTTGCTCTGGTCTTGCATTGCCATGAAGATTTGATGGAAACCACTATTTGCATCCATCATACTCAGCAATGCACATCCTGCTGTAGAATCCACAAGTAGATCTATCCGAGGCAACGGAAAGGGATCTCTTGGGCAATGCTTGTTTAAGTCAGTATAATCCACACACATTCTCCATGTAGCTTTTTTTTTTCAAGACCAACACAATATTGCTCAACCATTCTGAGAATCTTATAGCATAAATATGCCGCGCTGCTAAAAGTTCTTGTACCTCTTTTTAAGCTGCTTCATTCTTTTCCTTGCTGAAATTCCGCTTCTTTTGCCGTATCGGTTTCGCACTCTTATCTACATTCAAACGATGTACTATGATCCTAGAGTCTATCCCGAGAAGATCAGAATCGGACCATGCAAATATATCTGAATTACGCAGGAGACAGTCTACCAACGCAGCCTCTATAATCCAGTCCATTTCTGCTCTAATTTTTATTACTTTCTCAGAACTTTCTTTGAAAAGCTGAACAATTTTGAACTCCCTTAAAGGCTCCATCTTACATTCTTGCCATTGCTTTAACAACTGACTTTCTATTTTATCTTGCCCCTGTTCTTTAGGCTCAATCCGCTCTTGACTCAGATCTGTCTTTGTTTTGATCTTTTTCTCTGTTTGTCGTTTTTCAACCGCATACATGCGCCATTTATTTGTCATCCTAGCTGCTCTATCTAAAAATAGTGTTAACGGTGTTCCCACAGACGGCGCCAATATTTTGGTCTTATTTCATCATGGTAATAGAACACAGTAAAACAATACAATCAGAATATAAATAACCAAAATAATGTTAATCCAATAAAGTAAACCGGACTAACTTTTTCCGAAACACCTACTATCTATTACAGATCTTACACTGATTCAATGCAGGGTTGATTCGATATGGCATTGAAAAAACACTGTTAGTGTCGAATTCAGATACATGTCGAACAATGGAGCGTGTCGAATAGGGTGATTCGATGTGGTAATATTGGGACTCGGGTTCGATCTGCCTCTGAATGCTAAAAACTAGGATATATATAATAGCTGTATAAAATGCATCGAATCATATCGACTCGATGCGCGCATCGAATGAGGGTTATTCGATGCGCTGAAGGTATCGAATTGGGCCAATTCGATACGGTCTTGGGCCGGCCCAATTCACAGTGCTGGGCCAATCCTAAAATACCCCTATCAATGGTAAGCCTTTTGACGCGAGAGAAATCAGTATAATCTTTCAGAAATTTTACTATTCTGTTATGATATGGCCATTTCTCGTATATTGGACCTGGTCCAAACCAGGCCCATATTATACCATATCGGGGATCACTCTCGATGTCATATCGGTAACATTCACCGATATGTTACTGTGATCCCAGGATCCCGAGGTCTATAAATACGCGGCACCCAGATCCCAAAGTAAGCAATAATTATCCCTCAGCTACCACGCATCACATCGAAATACATCCCCGATCTCACTCTCGATATCGCATTCGATATCGGGACTACCTCGTGTACCTTTGACACGTCACACCACCACATCACAGATATCACGTCGGGGGGCATCCTCGATATCATGTCGAAGACAATCACTGACATACATCCAATCTAATCACCGATATCCCACTGCCATCCAAGCATCGAGGCGTTGGTTCGAGGTGTTCCGGACCAAGTCTACGCGAGATACATAGTGTAGGCCTGATTTGAGATAGACTCGTTATATTATTCGATCATACACTTGTAACCGACGCACATACATGTATAATACGATCTATTGTCAAATCAGTGGCGCCGTCTGTGGGAACACCAGTTCATGGACGAGGACGCCAAGATGCAAGGAAGGAGGACCCGATCCGAGTTTAATAGGGTGGTGACTAGAAACAATAGGATTGAGGACACACCACCCCCTCGACAGCCGACTGACCAAGAACATGACAATGACCCAAGCTGAGATGGAGCTTCCTCCAGCACAGAATGAACCGTGACGTAGGCGCGGGCCTGCGAGACCACAGCGAGCCACGAAATTCTGGTCCAACCACTGCCATACCGAATACGGCAGAACCTGCTACTGAGGGCCCGACCACTGAAAACTCGGCATCGGATGTTCCAATGACCGAGGTGCCAAACGCAGATCTTCCCGGCTCAGAGGAGACGATGGCTGCAGGTCAGAGCACCATTCCCCCCTGCCGCCATACCCCCGGAGATGCTAGCACAGATCAACGCTTCTGTAGAAGCGGCGCTTGACACCACATTGGAGACTTTGCTTCCACGACCGGCGGAACAAAGGACAAGGGATATTCGGGCAACACCACATGAATCCCGAGCGGGTGAGAGAAGGGGAAGGCAAGGATATGAGGAACAAGAGGATTCGGGGAACTCCTTCAGAGAGATATCGCCCGCTGCTTACGACATGTCAGAGAGACGGGACCCCAGGACCCTGGATCGAGAGATAGCGAGAAAGATGGAACGACTCGACCGCGAGAGGGCAGAAGTTATCCGGAGAATGGAATGCGGTCGCAACCGCACCGAGATTGCATATTCAAAGAATGAGGATGCAGAAATACTGCGGGTAATATCAAGGAGGATGGAACAGCTAGACCGCGAGAGAGCGGTGTTGACGAGGAAGGTGACTCAGAGTCATGAGAAGGGTCGCAGTAGGACCCCGTTTTCGAATGAGATAGAGGTTGAGGTATTGCAAAGAGGGGACAAGATCCCAGTGATCAAGCCATACGACGGAAGAAGTGATCCTACAGATCATCTCCATGAGGTCGATAGCATTTTGAATCTGCACAACTACTCAAGAAACATAAAGGCGAAGATCCTATTCACCACTTTAACGGGTGCGGCACTGGATTGGTTTGCTAGGCTGGAGGCCAGATCCATAACGGACTACGAGCAACTAAGGGAAAAGTTTGAGAACCAGTTCTCTAGCCAAAAGAGAATGAAGGCCAACCTGTTACACCCCGGCACGGTGCAGCAGAGGGAAATGGAGAACTTCCTGGAATATATGAAGAGGTTCAATGATGAATTGTTGAAAGCGGATGAGCCACATGGTAGGCAGGTCGTGATGATGCTGTTCAAGGGTACGACCCATCGCAGGTTCGCCGGCGAGTTAATCAAATTGACTGAGCCCACCGTAGCATAGATCAACATGCTCGTGAGCCAAATGTTTACGAGGACGAGATGATGGCAACGCGTCAAGGTTCATTTCCCAACAGGAATGCGGACAGAGATCGCAACAGAGAAAGGCCCCCAAGGTCTTACATACCGTTGAATAGAGGCATTCTGGAAGTAATAGTCGTGGCAAAAAGAAACAGATGGTTGACGGAACCCAGGCCATTGAATGACACTCCCGGGGTGAAGTCGTCGGACAAATACTACGCGTACCACCGTCAACCTGGACACAGGACGGAGGATTGTATGCACCTGAGGAATGAAATTGAAAGATTAATTAAAGAAGGAAAACTGGTCGAGTTTGTTAGAAACGCCAAGGAAGATGCTAAGGAGACAGAACATTCTTTATCCCCTAGAAGAGATTACTCACCCAGGAGAGGAAAGCAGAAGATGGTTGAGGCACCCGAGGAGTGTGGTAGGGCTATAGCGAATGCCCCGAGCAGAGGCGTAATAAAACATGATCAATGGAGGAGCCTTGGGAGCCGACACTGCTCGCTGCCGAGAAACTATAACACGAAGAGTCCAGGGCGGGGCCTACATTGGGTACACAAATGCAATCGTACCAGAAGCGTACTTGGAGCAGAAGACCTCTTTCACCAGGAGAGACTTGGAGCAACTTAGTCTGTTGGCCCGGACCGCAGCGGAAGCTCCGCAAACCTGATATTCTCAAAAGCCTACGAGCACATGATGATAGCCTTGGGACGGCTAGAGCCGATATCCACCCCATTGACCGGATCCGGTGGAGCAGAGGTAGTTCCACTTGGACAAGTTATATTGCCCACAATGTTTGAGAGAAACCCACGCACCCGGGTGACGCCGATAAAATACACAATAGTCGACATCTCATTCCCCTACCACGCCATCATTGGCCGACCGGCACTCAACCAGATCAGGGTAGTGGTCTCTACTAATTACCAGAAGATCAAATTCCCGACACCTCAAGGAGTCGGCGAAATTCTAGGTGACCAGGTACAAGGATGGATGTGCTATGTCGACTCGCTGAAGCACCCTAAAATCAGAAGAAGACATGAAATACAAGTCCCACACCAAGAATACATTCCGGGCACGGAGTGATCCCCGTTTGAACTACCCCCTCCCCTTTTTTTTCGCCGCGTGGACATCCCAACATCAACGTCATGTTGAGATTGCGAGGCACTACCCACCCCGGCAGTATTGCCACTCGATAAGGGAACAGATTTCTTCGCATTCTTGCGTACGCCCTCACGACCCCTCTTCTTGACAAGTGGAGGTGCGTCATCTGTAGCGGCTTTGGCCCCCAGCTCTCTACGTTACGCTATCACGTCCAAACTACAATACTCTACCAAATCGGCTGCAAGATACATGAAACATAAGATCAAGAGATAAATTGGGAGGAAGCTATCGATTTGTAAAGATATAACACTTACCGAGAGTAGAGGGACCGTTATAACGTACGGGAGATATCCCACTTGCTCGCAAAACTATGTCACTACAACGCAGGGTAGCGTCGTACGGATGGTTAATCAGATTCCTCAGAAATTCGAGGATATGTGTAGTTGTCCCGACAGCGGCTCGTCTCTCATATTTGGTGACTTCGCACCACACACTAGGAAGCACATCAAATTCACCAGCCGTCCTCTCCTGGATATACATATACTCACACTTATTTCCAAATCCATAACTGGATTGACTATATTGCACGAACCTAAGACCCGCCTGGGCCCGCACGCAAAAGAACCCATCGTCACCGCCCTTCCTGTTGACCATGACACTAAAGAGTTGCCAGAACACATTAACTCCGCAAGGGGCACCCAACGCTCTCATGGCACAAATGAAAGCCACGATGTACCCAAGAGAACTGCCCCAAGCAGACGCTGATGCTCGCAATGATAGCACTAACCGCATGATCAATTGGGAAACACATTCCGTTCTTAAAATGCTTGGCATTAACAGTAATACAGCCTTTCGGTGGAGTATGCATTTGTTGATCCGCGTTAGGGAATATGACCTTATACCCCTCAGGGATGTCATACTCGTCGGACTAATAACCAGCATGATGAGGAACATGAGACGTCATATCCTCGTACTTCTCCGAGGTCTTATATTTCGGGGGGCTGATCCCCAAGCCCCATTCACCTACACTGGGGCCGTCAGCCTCCGGCGGAGAAGAGAATTCAGCACCAGACTGGTCGCCAATCAACTGGTCAGACCCGAACATCTTGTTTTCAGAAAATCCCACTCCGATCTCTTCGAAATCCATCTCGAGCAAACCTGAGCCAACACTGTTCTCGGCGAACGACATACTGAGGCGCTAAGTAAGAAAAAATCCCCTGTGATAACGGGGTCGATCCAAGAAAAAACTCCCTGTGATAACGGGGTCAATCCAAGAAAAAACTCCCTGTGATAACGGGGCCGATCCAAGAAAAAATCCCCTGTGATAACGGTGTCGATCCAAGAAAAAATCTCCTGTGATAACGGGGTCGATCCAAGAAAAAATTCCTTGTGATAACTGGGCCGATCCAAGAAAAAATCCCCTGTGATAACGGGGTCGATCCAAGAAAACATTCCCTGTGATAATGGGGCCAATCCAAGAAAAAATCCCCTGTGATAACGGGGTCGATCCAAGAAAAATTCCCTGTGATAACGGGGCCAATCCAAGAAACAATTCCCTGTGATAACGGGGTCGATCCAAGAAAATATTCCTTGTGATAACGGGGCCAATCCAAGAAAAAATCACCTGTGATAACGGGGTCGATCCAAGAAAAAATCCACTGTGATAACGGGGTCGATCCAAGAAAAAACAAGGGGAACTATGCCAGTCTGATTCCCCATTCAACGGGATACGTAGGCGGGTTAGGTTTACCTAGCCTTCGACCGTTATCCGTCATTACCTTTTTATTTGTTGCTTTGTGGAATCTCATATTTCATGCAGGGATATGTCCTAATCGGACAGTACGGAAGTGCAGAGAATTGCGCGAAGAATCCGGGAGTATTCCCATAGATATGTGTTTAGCACATCGCCCTCTTATAGGTACATAGCCCGAAGGACCACACATTACTATATCCGAAAAGGACATAGGCAATATTAAATCCTCGCTTTTAAAAAGGAGGGATTCAGGGGGCATTGCCCCAGATTATCCAATATTATCCGTCTAAACAGGTACAACAGGTACAAACAGGTACAACAGGCCCGTTAGAACACAATGGAAACCCTTTTTCTTGCATAAAACTGAAATTCCCAGATTGAGGGAACATTCTGCAGATAACACATGCACATCATTTCGTGCTTTCATATTACCTTTTACATCGAAAAATTTCTTGTTTGTGAGGTTTTACAGGGCTTAATGACCCATAGACTCCACGACGACAGAGTCACCAAGGGACATAGACAAAAAGACAAAGAAAAGGCTCCTACCCATGATCGGTAATGGGTTCCCCTGTGATAACGGGGTCGACCATAAACATTGCAACGGTAGCGGGTTCTCTGTGATAACGGGATGCGCCCCTACCCGTAAGAAAAATATCCCCTGTGATAACGGGGTCGACCATAAACATTGCAACGGTAGCGAGTTCCCTGTGATAACGGGATGCGCCCCTACCCACAAGAAAAATATCCCCTGTGATAACGGAGTCGACCATAAACATTGCAACGGTAGCGGATTCCCTGTGATAACGGGATGCGCCCCTACCCATAAGAAAAACATCCCCTGTGATAACGGGGTCGACCATAAACATTTGAATGGTAGCGGTTTACCTGTGATAACAGGATGGGCCCCTAACCACAAGAAGAGTATCCCTTGTGATAACGGGGTCAATCCTAAACACATAAGAGGTAGCAGATTACCCATGTTTCTACCAACCCCGAGGAAATTCTAATCATTCCTTGATGACAACAAGCAGATTAAAGAAATCTCATCAAATACGAGAACGAAATGAATACGGCTCAGATGGCGGAATACTGCATCAACTATCGTAATGACAATAAAAATTGAACAAGTTATCAGACAACAGGGCCACGAAGAGTCACATATTATGAAGACCACAGAGAAATAAATATTCAGTTACAGAACCACGAATCGGAAATCATCCGGAAAGGGATAAATTCAAGTTACAATAAGGACAACAGACAGCTACTCCCACAGGGACCCTTCAGTCTTTTTCTCAACGACCGCAAAAAAACACCTAGGGATCACCCCGTCATGTCTATATCGAAATGTACATCGAATATCATCCCCGATATGCCATATTCGACATAGATCCTCGACATACCTTCGACATACCTTCGACATACTGCAATGCCTGATACTATATCAAACATAACTACCGATGTACTTATCCATTAGATATATATAATATATTTATTGAAAGCTACATGTGTCAGCTACCCATAGGAAGAAGCAGATCGAGGTTTCGATATACCAATCTCGAGATATGGCCGATATGGTGGAACCTCGACATATCTCCGATGTGCCAGAATACCCGATCTTATATCGGATGTCACTACCGATATACTTATCTTCCCAACATGTACCTTATATTCTTGGAAAGCTAAATGAGTCTACTATCCATATCAAGAAGCGATTTGAGATTTGAACCTTCCTGCAAAAAGATATGGTCAAAACCGTAAAGCCGCGCAGTACAGAATAGACAAATGAACTACGTCCGACTTGATTCCCCCAAAGGGATACGTAGGCAGCTTGGAAAAACCCGAGTTCAGTCCGAAATCATCAACGATCCATCCGTCCCCTCACCACATCGCTTAGAGTACATGTGGGTAAAGGACAAAGCTAGCTCCAGCACAACCTTTCATCAGCATACGACAACACACCAAATCATCGAAATATACTTTCGACATCATATAGAATATGAGTTTCGACGTAATATCGACGATGAACCCCGACATCTTATCCTATTACGCAAAAAAGCCTCGAAGTGTGACTCCCATATTTATAAGAAAGGTAACTCCAAGGAACACATAATTCAAACGAGGACCACAAACTATGCACCGACTGCATTAGGGGGACCATCGCATATCATCACAAAGCGCATTCCCCGCATATTTGATCTCCGTCATTTGAACTGGCGGGACGAAGGGTACAAGTAACACAGAAATTTAAAATTAAATTTGCGAATTCTTATCTCTAAGACAAGAATCCCCAAATTGGGGGATTACATGATATGGTCATTTCCCGTATATTGGGCCTGGCCCAAACCAGGCCCATATTATACCATATCGGGGACGGGGATCACTCTCGATGTCATATCGGTAACATTCACTGATATGTTACTGTCATCCCCGGATCCCGAGGTCTGTAAATACGCGGTACCCGGATCCCAAAGTAAGTAATAATTATCCCTCAGCTACCACGCATCACATCGAAATACATCCCCGATCTCACTCTCGATATCACATTCGATATCGGGACTACCTCGTGTACCTTTGACACGTCACACCACCACATCACCGATATCACGTCGGGGGCATCCTCGATATCATGTCGAAGACAATCACCGACATACATCCAATCTAATCACCGATATCCCACTACCATCCAAGCATCGAGGCGTTGGTTCGAGGTGTTCCGGACCAAGTCTACGTGAGATACATAGAGTAGGCCTGATTTGAGATAGACTCGTTATATTATTCGATCATACACTTGTAACCGACGCACATACATGTATAATACGATCTATTGTCAAATCATGTTATGATTAACTTGATAATGAACTTGATAAAGGTATTTTTTTGTTTAATAATGTTAAATATTGGTTTCATAGGCCCATCACTTAAGAAGTCCAATATAGACTCACCCAACACCAGTCTGGGCCACCGTTTTATTTTTGCTAAGTCGTTATACCATCAAAAGTAAATTTGGGTCATTTTAGTTAAAGTTTTAGCAGACTAATTTTAAGGAGAATAACTCCAAAATCCCCTTTCAAAACTGAATAGTTATTGTTTAAGGATCAAAGCATCAAAGTTTTAAACGTTTTTTTGCAACATATTTCTATTATTTAGTAAATTGTTTACAATATATACTTTGCGAACACTAGATAATACCCAACTTAACCAACGGTTGTTGGCTCAATTGGTAAGGGACTTGAGTTCACTTAAGCAAGGTATCAGGTTCGAGTCTTGTGGATGCAAAAAATACCGTTGGGAGAGCCGCCCCTCAAAAAGGGTCCGACAATGTTCGATTGGATTAGCTGTATAAGCGGACACAAGCGAGAAAAAAAGAAGAAGATAATATCCAACTAATACAATATGACTTTATAACACATTCTTCTTTACTTTTTAACGGTATTAAATGTATCCAATTGAGATTTAACCAGCCTTAACATCGTACCAGTACAGTCAACTAAATTGCATGAAACTCACAATAATACAGTCAACCAAATTAGATAACTAAGCGTTTACTAGCGCATTGATGCACATCCCTTTAAAGTATCCACGGGAGTTTCTGGTGTGCTCTTCGGAGCATAACTCTCTCCGCTCACATAGAGGTGGGCCCCATCATACATGGGGCCCATCTCTATGTGAGTGGGGAGACTTGTGCTCCGAAAAACACATTAGACAAATCCAGTATCCACAGCTTGAAATGCTCCTCCGCCGTCACTTCTCATCAATATTAAATAATTAACCAAACGAAACTAATTATATAACTTAAAAGCTACAATAGTGTACTACCATTTTACACTATATTTTATGTTAAATAAACACGTTTGTAATAAGCATCTTACATGTGTATTATGTTATTAGTTAGATAGCACACCACCACCATGTCTCATTATGTGCTCCTAGTACTTGCTCATAAATAAGGCATTTCGAAGTATATGAAGAATTTTTCGTGGAAAACACGCCTTTTGAACATATACCATCAAAGAGTAATTTTTTGTTGTTTTTATATATATTGAATTAATGGATTAGTGTTTCTACTAAACATAACAAAAGTTATACCAAAAACAGTAGAATCCATATACATACATATTAAAGAAGTTTTATCCCTCTTACAAGCTTCATTTTTAGATGAGATAACAAATTAATGTGCTCTAGTTCAAAAGATAAATCCACCGCCTCAACATTATCAGAAAATCTCGCGTGCTAGGCCGCATATTAATACAAAGGGACAAAACAAAATTGGAAAACGAAGTGATTGTTATTACCTTGTAGTAATCTACTGCCATAAAATTAGGCCATCGATTGGACGCAGCATCATGATTCATGGCAGGTCTGGAGCATGTTGAGGAACGCAAATAGTATCTTTGTCAGGGATCGACCCGAAATAATTCATTAAAACCAATCATTTGCTTAAGTGAGTGAGGCTTCTGGTTGATTATAACAAGTGCCTGCTACCATCCTATCCTCCCCATCTGATCGTAAAATCGTGAACATAAACAATACATATTTCAAAGATGTAATTACTTTTAAAATAGTATCAAAGTGTTAGGTTTCTAACCTCATATATATACAATGCAATTGTTTCTAATAATTAGGGTAAGAATGAAATTTTGTTTTTGAATAGAATTGTAATTACACTGAGATTCAACAACGTAGTTCTACCGGTAAGCTATTCCTTCACTCGTTTCTTTGGATCTCAAGTAGGGTTGTGCATTTGGATCGGATCGGATCGAATCGAATCGAGGTTGGAAGTCGATTTCGATCCTGGAGAAATGAGGATCGAAATCAAATTAATTTAAAACGATCCGATTCGATCCAAAATCATTCGATTTCGATCCGATTCGATTCGATTTCGATCATTTTTTTCTTATTTAATTTAATATCAATGGGACCAACCACAACATTCAAACTGAGTTACTGGATTACAAAATTCACATTCATATGGTTCTCAATCACACTTTTTGACACAAAACACAAATCAATTATAAATGATATACTTTCATAAATTAATTTTCATCAATTTACACTTTCCATTAACCAGACTATGCACTGGCTTATCAGTAGCTGTCGGCCTTCATACAGAAAGAGAAAGGGTTTGATTTGCAGAAATTTTGATTTTTGAGTGAAACCCCTTTTTTGAGTGGATCCTTCGTACAGACTGAGACTAGTGACTAAAAAGAGAGAAAAGTGTTACAAATTGTCTACATTTTCCAAAGACAGAAACATGGCAAAGATGTTAGGTAGGTATATATAAAAATATAATATTAGCATTATATATAGAAATATCTTAGTAACATCTTAATAGGCTTAGCATTATATATAAAAAAATAATATTATATATACTATTATATATTTATTTATTTTTAAAAAATAAGATGAGTATTCGATCCGATCCGATTCTCAGCCTCTAAAATCGAGGATCGAATCAAAGGAGGGTTCGATCCCAAGGCAAAAATCAAAAGTCGGATCAAAGATCCGAGGATCGGATCATTCGATCGATTTTCACCCGATTCGATCGATCCGATTCTTTATGTACAGCCTTAAGGACGTAAACACTATTAGCCTTTGATTTTGTGCCACCATTTCACGGACAATTGGCCAATCTTGACCATTTTTAGGCATTTTTGCCAATGGGAACCAATATTTTATTAGTCCAACTTGTTCAAATAATTTGGATAGTCCGTTTGGTGTCTGAACATAGTCTTCCAGGAACAATGTTACAATTTCAGATGGATTTGCACGTAAAAATGCTTCTATTTCTTTCAAGGTATCCGCAGCTGGTTCCTTTATAAGAGAAAAAATGTTAGTTAATTTAATTTACTGAGAAATAAAAGGAAACATATATTTCCATAAATTAAACAAAAAGGTGTGGTGATACTCACGAAAGCGGTAATATCCTGACATTTGCCTCCAAAAGAATGGCACAACCATCTGCCTCCATCAAAATCATACATATCAAGCATCAATGCACGGACTCCATTCTAGGATTGTTAATTTGAAAAGATTAGTGATATAAATAACATTAGAAAATTGTGGTAATTAACAAAATATAATCATATACAAATACTTTAAAACTATACCGTACGTACATTTAGTTGTCGGGTTACGGTGTCCTCTTGATTTGAGACGCTCTATTGCAAATGAATTGTGAGTTGTCAAATATGCGTACTTGTTGAACGGCAGGGAAGTGTTCTATATATATCAACAAAATATAATCGAGGTAAAAATGTGTCATCAAATATATATTGTATAAATTTATTATGAATTTATTGGTGGCCTATATAAGTTGATCATTTAGTAAGAAAATGAGCGTTCAATTTTGTTTGCTACACCATTAATTTGGACAAGAATAATTAATTTGGAGAACTTAGAGATGATAGTTAGACCACAATCCGGAATTGGTTGGCGGGTATGGATCGGACACATCTCGGCCCATCACCGCACCAAAAACAGTACAGCCCACTTCCACAATCGCTATTCCTTGAACATTGATTCATCACCTGCACAATTTGTCAAAATGAAAAATAATAACAAGAACAGTATAATAATAATTCAAAATTAATCCTATATAGTACAAACGTATAAGATTTGGTTCCTTATAGCGATAATTAGGGGTGGGTAATCGTACCCGAAATTCGGGTACCCTAACCGCCCCGATCGGGTTTTTACCCGAAATTCGGGTAGTTCTACCCGACCCGTACCCGAAAATTCGGGTACCCTAACCGAATAGGGTATTTCGGGTACGGGTTCGGGTAGCAATTCTAAAAAATTTCGGGTATCCGGGTACCCGAATAAAAATGCGGTTTTTTTTCCCTTTTTTTCCTTTTTTCCCCCTTTCTTTTCTTTCTCTTTCCTTTTCTTTTTCCTTCTCTTTCTCTCTTCTTTCACTCTCTGTCACCGCGCCTCACTCTCTCTCTCAGTTCACTCTTTATTTTTTTTTTTCAAATCTCATGCTCACTGCTCCGTCCGCCTCCGCGCCGCCCGTCCGCCTCCGTCCCCGAGCCAGCCCTTTCGATTCTGCCTCCGCGCCGCGCCGCGCCGCGCCCGAAAGCTTCCTCTCTCTCCCTCTCCCTCTCAATCGACGGTACGAAGCTCCCTCTCCCTCTCAAAATCGAAACGTGGTATTGTGTTATTCTTATAAATTTGTGTGTATTGTGTTATTCTTATATTAGATTAGTTAGGGTTAATGAATTTGGGCATTTTGTTAGATTTGTTAATGAATTTGGGCATTTTGTATGAAGTATGAACTATGAAATATGAATTGTGTTATGATGTAATGAGTTGATTTGGGCATTTTGTTAATGAAGTTGGTTAGTGACGTGTGTTATTGTTATATGATAAATTGATTATTGATAATTGATATGAAGTGAAGTGTGTTTATGTGTTATATGATTTGGGTAACTTGTAACTAAGTCCTATTCTTAATTCATATAGTTCATGGCACCTTCAAATTCGAAGGGAAAACAAGTCGTATCTTCAAAAAAGAATGGAAAAGAAGTTGCTCGTCCAATTGCAAAAACAAAACGATTGAGTGCCAAAGCTAAGGGGAAGCGAGTAATGGATGAGAGTGCGAGGAAAATTCCTAAAAAGAATCCAAACTCTTCAATATCTATCAACGATGAAGAGGTGCGATCTTCACATTCTATTTTCAATCAAGATTATGATGATTCTTCCGATAGCGATGTTGCCGAGAGGTTGGAAAATCCGGACAACATTGAGGTTGTTGATGATGAAAGATGGTGGAGTGAGACAAGTGATAGTTGTCGTGATTGGAGTAAGGTCACGGAAGAGATGAGACTTATGAGGAGGAAGGCTATTGGGAAAAGAGCCGAAGTTTGGGACCATTTTAAACCGTGGTACTGCAAAAAAGAGAAAGAAAATAAGGCGACTTGTAGATATTGTAAAAGAGCTTTGGCGGCCGATTCTGCCCAACATGGTATATCTAGTTTGATAACTCACCACAATAATTGCAAATTGAAGCCAGACGAAGTTGAAACTAATCAACAACGTATAAGCTTTCAGCCACCAAGAGGGACTCGCAAGGGTGGCCTATTGAATTGGCGTTTTGAGCAGGAGACGGTCACATAAAGCTTTTGCAAGATGGTTATCATTGATGAGATGGCATTTAAGACCGTAGAAAAGAGGGGGTTCCGGATTTTCATGGCAGATGCATGTCCTATGTGGCAAATCCCTACAAGGAAGACGCTGTCGAAGAACATTATGTCGATGTATTTGAAAGAGAGGACTAAGCTAATGTCTTTCATAAAGGCAAATGCTCAAAGGGTTAGTATTACTACGGATACTTGGACTTCAATTCAAAGAGTCAACTACATGGCTTGAAGAGCACCGAAGAGATGAGTTGTATTTCACAAATAAGAAATGCCATAAGATACGTGAGGAGTTCACCGAGTAGGTTTAAGAAGTTTAAAAATGCGGTTGATCGACAAGGACTTGAAAGTAAGAGGTTGGTGTGCTTGGACGTCCCTACTAGGTGGAATTCAACTTACCAAATGTTGGATACAACAATATCTCTTAAGGAGGCATTTAGTGCTTACGAGTGGATTGAAACCGATTATTTGTTGATTGATGGTGGAGTTCCAGTTGCAGTGGATTGGGAACGGGCAACTAACTTCATGTTATTTTTGAAGCCATTCTATATCTTGACCAACCGTGTCTCGGGAACTTTGTATGTTACATCTAACACCGTCTTCAAGGAGATTTTTGCAATCTATACTCTTATTAACAGGTACGCGAAAGGGGACTCTTGGAAGCAATTGACTCTAATGGCAAATTCAATGAGAGAAAAATTTGACAAATATTGGGGGGATAAATTGAAGATGAACAAGACCCTTTATTATGCCGTGCTTCTTGATCCACGCTCCAAATGGGTGTACTTGAATAATGATTTGGAGCAAATGTATTCTGAAGATCTTTCAAAGCCGCCTCCACAAAAAGTAATTGATCTTACGAGTTCAATTCGTGTCGGCTTCGAATCTTTATTCAATGAGTACAACCGAGTTTATGAGAGTTCTACTCCTTCCACTCAAGGTCAATGCCATGGCATGTCTAGCACAAGTGTGGATGACTTTTCTTTATCGGAGGATGGCCAACAAGCTTATGATTCGGTGCAAATCGGTTTTGAGGCAATGTTGGCACAAATAAACACACAAGAGAAGTCTGAGCTTGAGAGGTATATGGCCGAAAAGGTCACGAGCAATACATCTGAACATTTTGATATCTTGGGGTGGTGGAAAGTAGAAAGCCATCGATATCCAATCCTTTCCAAGATGGCTCGTGACATTTTAGCGGTTCCGGTCTCGACGGTGGCTTCTGAGGCGACATTTAGCACGGGAGGGCGTGTGCTAGATGCATTTAGGAGTTCGTTGTCTACCAAGATGGTACAAGCACTCATTTGTGCCCAAGATTGGCTTCGCGAAGATTATGTGCCTTTGAACGTGGAAGAGAATTTGTACGAGGTGGAGAAATGGAACGAAGGTAATATCATTTTCTTATTGTTCTTTAATTCAAATTGTAAAATTGATATGTATATACTCTTGATTTGACTTATTTGAAAACACTAATGATTTCTTTAATTGTTATTGTAGAATTTAACGATTTGGGTAAAGATGCTTCGATTCTTGATCCTTGAATGATGACGAGTTAGGTGTCGCCGTGAC
Organism: Linaria vulgaris; assembly: GCA_948329865.1. NCBI lineage: Eukaryota > Viridiplantae > Streptophyta > Magnoliopsida > Lamiales > Plantaginaceae > Linaria > Linaria vulgaris. The sequence goes on along the minus strand of OX415250.1, from coordinate 16,997,809 downwards.
GATGCCGAATGAACAATATTTATGTTGATTTGTTGATGATGTTGTTTGCATTTGTAAGATTGCATATTTTTGAATTGCTTCTCGTTTTGGATTGATGGCTCTTTGTTTTGAGTTTAATTGAATGCGTTTGGTTTTTTATTAGATTGAATGCTTTTTTTAGGGCCAATTCTAATGTAAAATATACAACTCCTACGATGACGAAACCTCTTTTATTTAAGACTAAAACAGGACTTGCATTTGCCTGTTTAGTTTTGAAAAAAATAAAACTGTTTTAGAACACATGTGTGAAACTGAATACGGAAAAGACTATTAGGAATCTCAAGCTGAAACATAAAGATTTCACACAAAAGTGCACGCGTATCTCGTAAAATTATTTTTCTTATATTAACTAGTGTGACTCATTTGTTTTTTCTCGGCTTAAAGTCACAAGCTTCGCCATCGAGGTACTAATATTGAAGGTTTTATGTTATAAAGGATTAAAAGTGGTCCTTGCCACTATATAGAACTAAAATAGAACTTAATACACTGTACATGCAATTAATTTTGATTTTTTAAAAAAGAAAATAAAAAGGTTAGAGAGCTTTAGTGAGTTATATTTAAATACCTGGCATGCTCCATTAGAGCACGCGGCCACGGCGGAGCTGGCTGATACCAGCATCAGTATTAGAATAAATATTTTCGTGATAAGGGTTGATAGTGCAAGAAGAAGAGACATCATTCTTGTGCTTTGATTATATGTCCCTCTATGATTTTGTTGAGGAAACTGAAGATATTTAATGTAATGAGACTAGCTTTGACTTTATTGAGGAGATTGAACAGAATTAATGTAATAGGAAAAGACAGTAGACCTAGAAATATTCCTCTTCATTAATTCGTGAATAACAAAGTGAGATTTATAACAAATGAGATTTCTTTTGCCAATAACTTATTAAGTACACGTTAACAAATTAAATGCCATCAGTCCTGTTTGGCGGATTAATTTCGCTTCAGTATATACAAACTATATGTTCAAAATTGTGGAAGATCATAAGAGTAATATATACACTTGCGTTGGGGGTTAAATAATTTATCGAATAATTTAATATTTTTACTTAGCTTATTAAGTACACGTTAACAAATTAAATGCCATCAGTCCTGTTTGGCGGATTAATTTCGCTTCAGTATATACAAACTATATGTTCAGAATTGTGGAAGATCATAAGAGTAATATATACACTTGCGTTGGGGGTTAAATAATTTAGGTCTTTTAGGAAATCGAATAATTTAATATTTTTTTGGTTCGTTGATCAGCTGCATCTAATGAGTCATGTTAAGGAGTGGCTAAGGTTGATTAATGTTATGAATATTGTTTGGGAAAATACAGTTAATAAGCTTTTGCAGTAACACGTTCAAGTTGAAAGTCGTCTCAAACTAACTTTTTATATTTCAAAAACCGACTTTTAATATTTCACATGGTCTAATAAATCCTAAAATCAAATTTAAATCCATGGATCAATTATGCTTAAGAAGCACGTAAGTACACTTGTCTATGAACTAATAAAATTCTGAAAAATATTTTTTTTTCCTATAAAATTCTCAAAAATTCACTACAACAGATTTGGGCTTTACCGACGGCTGAAAATCCGTCGGTAAAGGGGCTTTTTCCGACGGAAATACCCTTTTCCGTCGGCAAAAGCCGTCGGAAAAGCCCGACGGAAAAAAGCTCGTAAGTAAAGAGTTTTTCCGTCGGACTTTTACCGACGGAATAGGTCTTTTCCGTCGGCTTTAAGCCGACGGAAAAGCCTTTTTCCTTTACCGTCGGCTTAAAGCCGACGGTATACCTTCCCTTTTCCGTCGGCTTAAAGCCGACGGAAAAGGGTTTTAAATATTAAAAAAAAAAAAAAATTTAAAAAAAATCAATTTAAAAAATTGATTTAAAATGATTTAAAGCCGACGGTATAGGGCTTTTCCGTCGGCTAAAATCCGACGGTATAGGGCTTTTCCGTCGGCTTAAAGCCGACGGAAAAGGGTTTAAAAATATTAAAAAAAAAAAAATTTAAAAAAATGATTTAAAAAAACGATTTAAAACAATTGAGTTAAAAGAAATCGTATTAAAATAATTAATTTATGATTTTTTTCGGATTTATTTAAAATAAATCGATTTTAAATAATTATTTTATAATTTTTTGGCGATTTTTTGTAAAGAAACGATTTTAAATAAATTTTTTATGTTTATTTGTCGATTGTTTTTAAAAGAAATTGATTTAAATAATAACATTCACATTTTCGAGCAATTGTTTTAAATTATTAATTATAATAAATAAAATTTCGTATTTAAAATAAAATCTTGATAATATAAGTTTTTTATAGTTATTATTTGTTAGTTAGATAATGAATAAAACATAAGTAGAAATAAAATAATAAACAAATAATAAACTCTAATTATAAGTTAGTGAATATATATGGATAAATTTTTGTTAGTTATTTAGAATTTTTGGGAGAGAAAGTAGATAGTTTTTGGAGAATGGGAAGAATGAATGAATTAAGTGGGTAAAATAAGGGGTATTTATAGATATTTAGGAGGTGTAGGTTAAATTAAAAAAATCAAAAAAAAGGGGGTGGGGGGTGCCACGTCAGCGATCCGTGTGAATTATCACACGGATCGCTGACGTGGCACGCCCATTGCCCCCCCCCCCCCCCTTTCCTAAGGCCTATAAATATCGAGCTCTTCTTCTCAATTTCAATATCCAACTCTTCAACTCTCACTCTCGATAACAATCCTTTCCTCTCTCTCATATTCGATAATTTTTTTTTTCCGTCGGCAAAATTCTTTTATTTCCGTTATGAATAACGAAAATAATCGTAACGTTGCCGACAAAGGTAAAGGAAAACTCGTCAAATCCAAATCCAAACAAATTCCAAAATATATTTCGAATATAAACTTGTTCAAAAACATTAAGGCCATCACAAAACTTTTGGGCCATAAATCTCATCAAGATGTAGCAACCTCAGATCCTAACGAGGTTATGCAGCCGATAGATGATACTATTCAACCAACAAGCGAGACTGGGGTTGTCTCCGCTTCACAGCAACAGGGGCCTACCCGTAATCGGCCCCCTTTGCCGACAGAACTACCACAGGGGCCCACTTCAACCCGAAACCGGGCCCCGCCTCCGGGCCGAGTTCGTGACCAAGTCTCGGTCCCGCCGCCGTCAATGACTCCTGCAGCTCCGACATTTCCGCTCGCCCTGATGGACGAAGTTCCAGATGACAACGACGGGGGAGGTTCGACGTCGGAAGGCTCCCCGGTTTCTGGTGGTTCAGCAAGTGGTTCTACTACGCCGGTTGCTGTTAGGGGACGGGGAAAGGGCCGAGCTGCGACTGATGACGAGGCTAAGAGGCCCCTAATTGGCGTTACCGAAGACTGTGTTTTCGATCCATCTTTATCCTACGATAAAAGATATCATACTAATGCGGAAGAGATTACTCGTACAATCGGCTTCATAATAAGGCATCATGTGGAAGAACCAGCTATCTATTACTCCCGTTTATCCAACGATCAGAAACAAAAATTTCTGAACCATTTTGGGGTAAAATTTCTGAACCATTTAGCTTATGTTAATATTTGTGTATATTATTGTTTTTTCCCTAACACTTATATGATATTATAATTTGAAGAGGGTATTCCAATACTCGGATGAAATAAAGCCAATGATTCGTGAGGCATTCGACCGGGTGGCACAAGGCATCTATAAAAACTCCATCTATGATGTAAAAAAGACGTACAAGCAACGTGACAAGAAGCCAGCCTGGTACAAGAAGTCTTGGTTACCTGCAGGTAAAGAACAATTTTTCGTTAATCACTGGCAACAGGAAAGGACGATAGAACTCGCGGAAAAGGCAAAAGAAAATCGAGAGGCCCTGAAAACAAATAGTGCAGACGGCAAGGGTTCGTTAGCCACACACCACGGTGGATCTGTCAGCACACAACGAAGGAGCCTAAAGTCGGTACGATACGTTACAATTTGCTTTCGTTATGAATATACTTTATTATGTTACCTTTATCATTAAATAATATTGCTTTGAAACAAATGCTGTTATAGCTTGAAAGCGATACCCCTTACCGCTTCGACCAACAGTGGGTGGTCGACCACACAGTGAGGACTCCCAATGAAAAAATAATCAGATGGAACCCACCGAGCGCACAAGATTATCATGTAAGTTATTAAAACGTTGTATATTATTTTTGGGAAATATGTATATTGTTTATTGATTTACTTTATAAACTGTAGACTCGTTACACGCAAGGACTCTATGATAAATATATTTTCGAAGAACGCTTTCCGTTTGAGTGTGACCAAGAGGTCTCGGCAAAGGCAGATCTCGGCGGTCAACACGGGAGGCAACGTGGCAAGCCTAAGCACAACAAGATGTCAGATTCAGGGAGGACGACGGCAAAGAAGCCTAACCCTGGCGAGGAGAGAAGAACTAGGAAAGCCGTGCAAAATGTTCATTCACAGTACGAGGAAAAACATACTCAACAGGAGGATCGCATAGCGGCACTAGAGCAACAAATCCTTGATAATGAGGAGGTGAGGAGGCGGGAAAGAGAGGAATCACAACGTAATTTTAACAGGTATCCTCAATATAACAACCTTCCCAATAATTACCCCAACAACAATCCAAGCCAGTTTTGGAATCAAAACCAAACACAACAGGGCCAAATCGCTCCGGGGAATCAAGGCTTTCATTCTTACAGCCAGTCGAGCCAAGGCTATGATTCTTACAATCAGGGTACACCTATGTCGTGGAACCAACAATACGATAAAGGTGCACCTTCATCGTGGGACCAAGTCATTCCACCTTCTGGTTCGTGGGGCCAGAAACAGCGTCAACCCAAGCCGCAACCGGAAACTTTCCCGTTATGGTCAGATGAATATCAACCACCAAGTTCGTGGCACGATCACTGTTATGCTCAAAGTGCTCCTGGACATGCTAGTTATAGTGGGGCTCGTCCAAATGACCCACGACGTGCAAGAGTTAGCGACACTTCTCCGAGTTTTGCAAGGGGTTATCAAGTTGAACCCGTAATTGATCTAAACAATTTGGAGTTACCGACTGAAGACTACACTAATCAAGGTTGGAACAGTGACGTGAATATAGAATACGGTGGTCCATCTTGGATATGATAGCCGGGGTCGCATTAATGTGTAATTTTCGAGTATGAGTGTTTAAATTTCTAGTATGTGTGTTTAATTTTCGAGTATGAGTGTTTAAATTTCTAGTATGTGTGTTTAATTTTCGAGTATGAGTGTTTGAATTATGATTTTGCGTGTTTAATATCCGAGTTTGTCTTTTTAATTTAAAATAACATTGATTTAATCCTGTGGTAGTTTTTTCTTTTACCAATCCTTTAAAAACACTAATTAAGCGTGTCATTCCAAATCTCGTCCAAAACGAAGTAACGAAATACGATAAACAAATAAACGGGTGATTTATGTAATTATAGAAAAGTTAAAGAAATATCCGAATTAAGTTTTTTCTTTTACCAATCCTTTAAAAATACTAATTAAGCGTGTCATTCCAAATCTTGTCCAAAACGAAGTAATGAAATACGATAAACAAATAAACGGGTGATTTATGTAATTATAGAAAAGTTAAAGAAATATCCGAATTAAGTTTTTTCTTTTACCAATCCTTTAAAAACACTAATTAAGCGTGTCATTCCAAATCTTGTCCAAAACGAAGTAACGAAATACGATAAACAAATAAACGGGTGATTTATGTAATTATATAAAAGTTAAAGAAATATCCGAATTAAGTTTTTTCTTTTACCAATCCTTTAAAAACACTAATTAAGCGTGTCATTCCAAATCTCGTCCAAAACGAAGTAACGAAATACGATAAACAAATAAACGGGTGATTTATGTAATTATATAAAAGTTAAAGAAATATCCGAATTAAGTTTTTTCTTTTACCAATCCTTTAAAAACACTAATTAAGCGTGTCATTCCAAATCTCGTCCAAAACGAAGTAACGAAATACGATAAACAAACATTATAATATAAAATACTATATCTCTCTTCAACCCTAAACCCTAAACCCTAAACCCTAAACCCTAAACCCTAAACCCTATAAGCCCTAAACCCTATCCTTAAAACCTATACAACATAGTTCTAACTTGTATTTTCATACATAAAGGTTGTAAAACACCTTTAATCACTAATATTTTTTAACCATACACTAACATATGTAAAATAGAAGTGTTCCTCCAAATTTCGTACAAAACGGAATGTCGGAAGATGTTTAAAAAACAATTTGGGGAAGAAAGCGCAATTATACAAAAGATGCAAAACAACTTCAAATTCTGTTTTTTCTTGAACAACTATTTTCACAACACTAATGAGGCATGTAAATTCAAATTTTATCGACAAATGGAGAAGCGAAACACGTTAAAAATATATTTGTGGTCAAAAATGTAATTTTATTTTTGTATTTGTAAAAGAAAAAAACCTGCCGACATCAGTTTTGTATTTTTTTTTTATTAAAAAATTCTAGTTGACATCCTTTTTTAATTTTATTATTAAAATTTTTTTTTTTAAAAAGAAAAGGCTGACATCAAATTTTTTTTTTTTTATTAAATGGGCCATTCCCGTCGGCCCAAACCCGACGGGAATGGGCTTTACCGTCGGGTTTGGGCCGACGGTAAAGCCAGGCCAATTTTTTTTTTTTTTTTTAATTAAATGGGCCAATCCCGTCGGCCCAAACCCGACGGGAATGGGCTTTACCGTCGGATTTGGGCCGACGGTAAAGCCATGCCATTTTTTCCGTCGGCCCAAAGCCGACGGAAAAAGCCATTACCGTCGGGATTGGGCCCGACGATAATAATTGGGCCTTTTCCGTCGGGCAAAAACGCCGGGCCCGACGGAAAAGCCCAAATCTGTTGTAGTGATTAAATAAAGAAGTATTTGAATAGGATGCAAGTCTTTTCAGACAAACCACAATTCCACTTATCAAAATTCAAAATATGCCATATGTCAGGCGTAAACAAAAAGACATTATCCATGGTGAAATTTATGGAGATCCTTGGTAATCAATTAAGTTCAGTTGTTTGATTTGTGTCTTTAGAGATAGGGTTGTTCGCGGTTGGGTTTCGGCGGGTTGTCATAAGAAAAGACACCATACTCAACACTTGCGGTTTATTAATTTTTCCAACTGGACGGGTGAATTTATTTTGAAGACAATGCGGGTTGCGGGTTTTGGCGGGTACCGACAGTTGGCGAGTGGATTGACTGGTTATGTTATACATCAAATCACAAAAAAAAAAAATCATGTTTTAAAATGGCAAATTATATGCCGCAATGATCCTATAATATTCGTATTTAAGAAATATCCTCTCATTCTTTTGTTGTTTTTTCTTTCGTATGTTTATAGTATTTACAAGTTCAATTTATGCATTATTATTATCGAGTTTCAACTATATGCATGTAAGTCTTTCCTTAATACACATGAAATTATTAAATTTTAACGTCATAAATGTACTAGAGTTTTGTGTAGTTATCTCTATTATTTTACCAGTACATAATAACTTTCTTTTCGCATTGAAGTGTTTAGAAAATGAACTACTATATTTTTTATTTTCTTTCATATGCAGGTGGGCGAATGGCGGGCGGGTGTACGTCTTAACCCGCAACTCATCCGCTCAAGGGCGGGTTGCCATCTTTTCCAACCGTGGCACAAGTTAAGAAAATAATATCATGCGGGTGGCGGTTTGTGTGGGTCGGGTGGGTGGGTTTATGAACACCCCTAGTTAGAGTTTTGCGTACCTAAGCCTTACCCACTTATCTTCTGATTTTGGGACCTAGTAAATTTGTTAATTCTTAGCTTCAATTCCACATCCGGTATTAACATGTCCACCGTAAGAGGAGTTCAATTGAATGGATCTGTCTGTAATTAAAAAAAAGTACAATAATTAACTTCCTTTATCTCCAAGATGAATCGATATTTTCAAAGAAAAAGTAAAATGATGAAGGCGCGTATAGGGTCGTCTAAAAGATGCCTCAGAAGAAGATGTCTCAGAATTACTGCCCTATCCATTCTAACAGTTGGTGTAGTTGGCAGAATGACAGGATCTATCATTAATGTATGATGAAGAAGCCGAATTAGAGACAGTAGGGAATTAGAGACAGTAGGGAATTAGAGACAGTAGACTATCCTAACAAGAAGAAAATCCCTCGCTTGGAAGGCTCGCTACTATATGACGAATAAGCTTTCCCTCTTGCTTTTCCTTCAAGAATGCAGGGTTTGAAGGCAAGTCGATGGAACTGACCGAAGATTTAATGTATGTTGAAATCTAGGGAAAAAAATAAGCATGTTATCAGGGGCGGAGCTACCCTGATGGCTAGGGTAGGCTCCAGCCCAAGGTCAATTTTGACCCCTATATAATAGATATTTATTTAAAAAAGAAAAAAACCTCACGGCGATATCATGTAAGTTGTAAAGTTATTTTTTATGTCTGAAAAAGTGAAAGTCATGGGTGTATATATATACAAGAAGTTAAGCTCAATGAATGTCCTAGATCAATCTAATTTGACGACTTTAAAGGTTAAAAAGAAGCTCTACACTCTTTTTACAATAAAATGAGTTAATCAATCCTAGCCACATTGTAGACAATTCTAACATGTTTATATATAAAGAAAAATCTCGAGTTGGCCTATTTACATGATAGATCCAAAGTGTTGAAAAAATTATGGAGCGGTTCTGGAACTCCAATTGTTAGATCGCCGAAGTGCGGGGCACTTGTGCATGCAGCGCGCGCGTGGTTTGTTTTGTTTGTGGCCCGCCACGCACTGCGTGTGAATGATGTGGGCTCATGTTCACCGGATGAAGCGGGTGTGGCCGGACTTGAAATCCTGCCACACTTGAATCTCCTCCCGAAACTGCCTTAACTCGTTCTTGATCTCCCAGCTCGCCCCTGCCTCCGACAGTCCCTTCATTGGCTTAAGTATTTTCGCCAAGACTTGACTCCTCAGCGCTTGACGGTCCATCCAACAAGGATCTAAAAAATTGTGGTCATCGTCTAAAGGTAATAGCGTTGTCGTTGCATTTCATAGGCCATGGGTTCGAAACTTAGTAGCAACAATTAATTTTTTTGTTAGACTTTTCCTGAATGAGCCCAAATGATTAACAAAACCAATATCTCCAAGTGACCTCAGTCCATAATTAAATGTAAAAAAAAAGTACATCTTTAAATTCCTTTACACTTAAATAAACACTCATATTTCTCTGAAACCTTCAATATCAAATCTTGATATATTTTGCATGTTGTACTAAATTGTATAATTACATATAAGGAGTATAATAAATTTTATTGTTTAATTTTATTTCTAGTGGATTATTTTTCATAGAACTAAAGAGCTCAACTTCGATAACATCTTTATTTAATATGTAATTTTTATCATTTTGAGCAAACGGTAAATATTCTTCATTTCATTGTATACATTTTAATATATGTATATATATAAATTATTTAAGTTAATTGTAGTCTGGGGTCAAAATAAATCCTGAATCTGCCCCGGCTATAATATAGTTGTGATTTATAAATTAAACTTATCAAATCTTTCAAACGTACTAGCTAGTAAATGATCTAAATTGTTCCATCGCATTTGACATATATATATAAATATATATATATATATATATATATATATATATATATATATACTCTTCTTAATTTATTCCAGCATACAATAAAAAGTAAATATAAGGCTATATACTAATAAAAAAAACAAGACTACGAAAAAGGACCATATTGAATAGGTATATTGAAAGTAAGTACATTCAAAAATTTGCCATTAAATTTGCGTAATTCTTTATCATCAACTGATTGTTATATAACGAACTTAATCAATTCAGTCGGAGAAGAATCGGTTGAGGGTGGGCATAACTTCCGGTGGCCGCGTGCGGAGGAACTTACGGAGGCCATGCTCTGCATACTTTTCTCCTTCCTCTTGGTTTTCAAGAACTGCTGTGGTTCGATGAGCCTTATTGACTCTGCCAACAAAAAATGTTCAGTTTATATGTTTAAATTAATTAATTAATCAAATTATTTAGTATAACATTTGAAAAAATAGTTAAATTAATTTCAAAAGTAAAATTGTTCAAAACCTATGTTAGTTTATCGCATATAATTTCGAAATAGTAATTAGAAAATGCTTAAAAAATCTACCTGACGTCAGGATTGAGGAGAACATTCCTTGTAAGCTGAAACACGCACATACTAGTGACAAAACTCATTGCAGCCATAAGCGGGTACACCTGTTTTTATTTTCCAAAATACATTATTTTCCATCGACAAAATAATATTATTTGAAAAGAAAAAGGAATGGTTATTGTATTTGGCAATAAGCTTGTACGTGGTATTATCACAGGCTAGCTCATGGGACTGAAGGATTTTATTACATAGCGAATTTTTAAATGATTGTCGATACAGGGAAAGTTTATTTTAAAGTCGAGTTTTTTTTTTGACTGTTATTTTTTAATTGAATGTTTGACATACCTAAAAAAAGGAAATGAAAAAATAATTTATTAAGATTGACCGTGCATTATTAATACTTACCTCTGGTTTAATCCAACGCCCCATTTGGCTGTTGTGAAAATTTTCAAAAATATTTAATTAAGAGAATGATTATGTATTGTTAAAGAGATGAGAAAATTTAGTGTATGGCAATTATGCGCATGGCTATATTTATACTAGGTAACGGGTGCCAATTGAATTGGACAAAAGGTATATACATTAACTAAATTGTTCTAAAATGGCATACTAATAAACGTTGAAAACTGCAATGAGATTTCACAGATTGGATATTGGAATAGAAAAGTAGACTGAAGGGATATATTTCAGTGGGCTACATTTGAAATAGTTTTGACCCAAGAAGAAACCATGTGCTTAAAGCCTATTGTTTTCCCTTTCTTTTAATTTCTATTTGATCTTTGTATACTAAATAAAATAATCTTTTCACCACGGATTCTAAAATTTGACTTCTTTCGCAAGTTATTTTTTGTGTAGCATGTCCTATTATTTCTTAAAAATAAAAATAATCGGATTTTAATGGAATACATAACTTGCTTGGTAGGAAAGACAATGTTTCTTAGTCAAGTTTTTTCTGAAATGAAAATATTTTTCTTATTGACATGAATATAAGAAAAACTGTCGTAATTATTTGATACACTTATAGTTAACGTATTTAATTAAACTTGGACCAAGTCGATGCTTACTTAATAAATATAGTTATAATAGTTGTTGAGAAATATTATTCCACATTGATTAGATATTGTCTTGATTATTGACTTATTGTTAATAAATAGAAGATTCCTCTTCATTTAACAAGGTTTTTTAAGTGGAGAAATATGAGCTTCAATTTTTATCATGGTATCAGACCCAATACAAGATGTATGTTGGGCTTCGGAGTCATACCTACTGATGGCACCGAAGATAATTACCGGGCCACACGTGACTACGTGAGGGGGCGTGTTGAGAAATATTATCTCACATCGCTTGGGTGTGGTCTTGGATTATTATTAATAATAAGAGTTGGATTATTATTAATATATAAGAGTTTCCTCTTCACTTAACAAAGCCTTTTAAGTGGAGAAACATGTGCTTTAATTTCTATCAATAGTTACGTCATACATTTGTCTCGTGTGAGTTTTCGTAACATCGTGAACAATTGCAAAAATTGCAAACTTTTTTTTGTATTTTTTATTGTTTTTTGGAAAAAGCATCCTTATAAATTCAGACATTAGAGGGGCGCGAGATAGGAAAGAGGGTCAATAACTAACTTGGTGACAAGATCATGTCCATTAAAGCAAGGTAACGAGCTTAATGTTCTATAACCTTACAATTACGTTGCAAGCTTAAATGAGAATATTATTATTTGTGTTATTTAAACTTTTTTTTAAAGCATGTCATACAATTTATACAATACAAACATATCCACGTTATGTAAACTAGTTGAGAAACAAAGTACTTTCTTAATTCTACACAATCAAACTTTAAAGTACTTCATTGAAACTTTGGGGGTGAAAAAACGACAACACAAGTACGTAATTCTTTGCTTCAATTCTAACATTGAAGCAATCTATTAGATTCTTGTTTTCACTAGCAAGAAAGGAACCGGGCTCTTTAACTTTAAACGCTTTTTTCATATTAATTCCTCCAATAGTGCCCTCTTCAACTCTTCTTTAAATCAAGTCATCCACCACTAACTAATTAAAAGTCTAAAACTCATCAACAAACATAGAAAAGATGCAAACCAGACCACCACCTCACATGGCTTCAGAACCAACCAATCCACATAAAAACCTTGACCGTGAAATCAGGGAATTGATATCTTCTCTAACCAACCGCCTAACTAATATTCAACGTAATGGAAGTTCAAGCACCCTGAATCACGAGAATGAGGACGATAATGGTGTTAGTATCATCACTTTAACTGGAAGTAACATAGGTGCCACCATGCGTGGGGACACGGCCGAAAAACACGAGGGCTTGGCGCTGCCGGAACAGGAAGAGTTTTGCACCTACGTCAATAGTAATTTCCAGGCCATTAACAATTCAATCATGCTCGATGGTAGTTATGAGACCAATGATCCTGGCGTTCATTTGGATATTACGGATTCTTTGGAAGGTAATGCTAGAGGTAAGAAGGGGAGAAGGAATGAGAAGGGAAGTTCGAAAAGTGAAGATCATCGTGAACATCATTATCGCGCCGAATACTCGGCGTAGAATGACACTAATTAAAAGAAGGTGAATCATGAAGGGGAGAGACAGCGTCGATGAAATATGCATTTTCAAGTTTTCAATAAATGGAATATGGCAAACCGATCTTATTATAATTTTATTGTAATGTTAGCTTTGCCATAGATACTAATTGCAATAATCTGTTTTTGGCTCGTTTCAGTTACTTCATTACTAAAAAAAGATATATACGTGTCATTACATATTTTTTAATAAAAAATGTGAGTAAGTAAGTATATCTACACTGATATCTACAGATCATAATCATTTGTCACAAAATCAAAATGCATAAGTAACTTTAGGGAGATTGTGATTTTTGGGCGTTATCATAATCATTTGTCACAAATTCGGTCTTTTCAAATGACATATATCTTTAAAAAAACGTCGACAATATATGTCCACCTCCCGTTAACTTCTCTAAATTGTAGAACTAAATAACAAAAAGTTCCACCATTTACTTTATTTGTCTCAGGCCCGCATTTTATTTGTCTTAATCACGGACGACCTTTGTTGGTATCGACTGAAGAACCACGAATTTTGACATCCAAGAAATTACAATAGTTTGATCAACTTCTCAATAACACCGCATTTATGTTTTTGTATCTTTATAGAGCCTGATAAGCAGATCTAGATTTTAATATTGTATCAGCTCGCTCACGTCGATATGTTGGTCGTAATATACTGCAAAAGTCACACAAATAAGAAAATAATATTGTAGTGAGGAATTGTACCGATTCGAAACAGAACACGTTTTGTTCAAAATAAGAAATTATGTACGTTAATTTCAAATCAGTAAATAAGATTTTATTAGGTGTGGCATGACACACCGTATAAATATGTTCCCACTACTGGAAAACTTTTTATTGTTTAAATCACTACATATATATATAAAAGATATATATATATATATATATATATATATATATATATATATAACAATCCTCTACATGATTTAAAATAAAATATTTTATATAAGAAGGCAATCTTTACTAAGCAATAGGTAAAAGTGTCTTGCGGACTTGAACTTTTACTTAGTATTGACAAATAATCATTTGTAGAAATACAGTGAACATAAGTCTTGAACTATGAATCTTTGGCACAAAATCCAACAAGTCATATATACACTTAGTGTGAGTATAAATCAAGTTCTGAAGAGGTAGCGCATTTAACGGTCGTGTGCTAGTATCTTGTTTTAATGAACGCTCAAAAGGAAAGTCTGAGTCCCATATATTACGGCTCCACAATCACATCCGTATAGGTGAGTTCTTCAAGAGTGATCTGCAACTCAACACCCTATCAATGGTTACGAACTCACTAGGAGTATACACTCATCCTTTTTTTCCGTTGCAGTACAACACCAATTAGTGCATAGGAGGGAATCTCTTGTAATAATTTTTAATTTTTAATTTTTAATTTTGGTGTTGTCCAACCACTCAATTAGTTTTTTGTTACCCATTGAACCTTCATCTTGGGATCTCCAATTAGTAAGATTGGGTTGCAGCTGTTGTTGATTTTATTTAATGGGCTTTAATCCCATCCCCTTCGCAAATTCTTCTACTTGCTTTTTCCCAAGTCTTTTAGTTAAAGGATTAGCAATGTTCTTTTCGGACCGAAATATAATCTATAACATCAATTTATTTATCAATGAGATACTTTATCGTTTTCTTTCTCAAACGTAAGTGTCTCTTTTGTTCATTTGAATTCTTTTGCTTAGACTTAGCTATAGCTGATTGACTATTACACAAAATTGAGATAGTCAGCATAGGTTTTCCAACTAAAGGAATGTATGTCAACAATCCTTTAAGCCACTCTGCATGCTGGCCAGTAGCATCAAGGGTTATCATCTCGGCTTCCATGGAAGACCGAAAAATACAACTTTGCTTGGAGGATTTTCAAGACACAACTGCACCACCGAGTGTGAAGACATACCCAGTAGTTGCTTTGTATTCATCAGAATCGGAAACCCAATTCACATCACTATACCCTTCAAGTACAATGGGATACCTCATATAATGTATACCGTAGTATGTCGTGCCCTTTTATATTTTTTGACACCCTTTCTAAGGCATTCCAATGACTAGTATCAGGGTTACTAGTGTAACGACTAAGTCTCCCTACTTCTTGTGCAACATCCAATCTAGTATAGTTTGAAAGATACATCAAAGCTCCAATAATTTGAGAATATTTCAATTGAGCAACCGACTCACCACAATTTTTCTTAAATTTGATAGAAGGATCATAAGGAATACTCAAAGGCTTGCAGTCAAATTTATCAAATTTCTTAAGAAGTTTCTCCACATAATGTGATTCCTTCTTGTGATTTAATCATTTTTATGCCAAGAATCACATCAACCTCGCCTAAATCCGTCATATCAAAATTCTTGCACAAAAGAGACTTAGTTTCATTGACAATGCTCATATTGGTGCCAAAAATTAAAATATCATCAACATAAAGGCACATAATCACACACTCAGATTTATATATTCTAGTATACACATACTTGTCATAATCATTTACAAGGAAACAAATTGAAATAATAATTGGTCAAATTTTTTGTGCCATTGTTTTGGCGTTTGTTTCACGCCATATAAGGATTTTAGAAGTCTACACACTTTATGTTCTTGTTTAGGCACTATGAAACCTTCGAGTTGTTCCATATACAATTTTTCTTCTAATTCACCATTTAAAAGGGCAGTTTTCAAGCCCATTTGGTGAATTACAAGATTATGTATAGATGCTAAGACTAGAAGGATTCTAATGGTGGTGATTTTCGTCACCGGAGAGTAAGTATCAAAATAATCAAATCCTTCTTTTTGTGAAAATCCCTTAGCTACTAATCCTGCTTTATATTTTTATTTGGAACGATCAGGTCTAAACTTTGGTAAAGATCCATTACATCCTATAGGCTTGCAACCTTTCGGTAAATCTGTTAAAGTCCAAGGTTTATTACTCGTTAATGATTTTGTTTCAGATTTAATAGCTTCTTTCCAAAACCTGGAATCAACTCTATGGCCTCTTTTTAAGAGTTACACTCTAGCTCTTTTACCTCTTCTTGGTTCATAATTATTTTCGTTTATTCTTTTACCATTAGAGTTAGTAGAGCTAGTGTTAGGAGTTTTTGTTATATTATTTTTCATTGGAAATGATTCTTCAAAGAATAAACACCCCTAGATTCCATAATAGTATGGACATGGATATCAGGGATGTCAGAGTTTATTATATAAACTCTATAAGTAGGACTATTAAGTGAATAGCCAATGAAGACACCATCCACATCCTAAAATATTTAATATTTGGTTTATGAACCTTCCAAAGTTCATAAGGGAATTCATTATATTTTTTATGTGGTATTCTATTTAGAATATAACAAGAAGAAAAAATTGCTTCACCCCAAAAATTATTAGGCAAGCCTGAACTGCTTATCATAGAATTAACCATATCAATTAAAGTTCTATTTTTTCTCTCGGTAACTCCATTAGATTGAGGAGAGTAAGGAACTGTTACTTGATAAATTATACCATGTTCCCTACAAATATAATCTAGTGAATATTTTTCTCCTCGATCCGGCCAAAGAAATTTAATTCTCGAATCCCGTTGATCATTAACTTTATTTTTATATGTTTTAAAGATATTAGAAACTTTATCTTTTGTTCTAATAACATACACATATCAATATCTTGAGAAGTCGTCTATGAATGTGACAAAGTATCTTTTTCCATTTCTAGAAAGAATTTGAAAGTCACACACATCACTATAGATTAAATTCAAAATCTTATAAGATTTATTATTAGTTGTTAGAAAAGGCTTTCTAGGTTGTTTAGATTGAACACAAATCTCACATTTGTCATGAAAATTAATTTCAGATTTAGGAATAAGGTTCAAGTTCATCATTCTCTTTATAGTAAATAAGTTAACATGTCCTAGACGACCATGCAAAATATTTGAAGATACATCAATACTATAAAGAGAGTAAATACTTTTACAAGTAGAAATAACCTTCAAAACGTTCAATTTAAACAACGCATCTATTACATAGCCTTTTTCTATAAAACAACTATTTTTACTTATTACAACTTTATTTTGACTCAGAAAGAAGTCTATAACCATCTCTAATAAGGAGGGATACACTAATTAGATTTTTTCTAATATCAGGAACATGTTGCACATTATGTAGGGACAAGGTCTTCTCTGAACTTAGTTGTGATTCAATCCACCCTTCTCCTTTAATTTGTGCAGCTACGCCATTTCCCATATTTACGGGTTTTCCGACTGTAACCTGCAGGTAAGTTGAAATCAAAGACTTGTTGGCACATACATAAATATTGGCGATGATATCAATCCACCAATCGGTGAATTCACAAGCTAAATTAATTCCACAATTTGAAATTATTGACCCAACATCGGTTCCATCATTAGAATCGGTTGTCACCGCATTAGCTTGTTATATCGGTGCCTCGTATGCATCATTATTCTTGTCTTTGCGATGGCGACAATTTCTCGCTATGTGCCCAGGTTTACCGCAAACATAACATCCCTTCTTAGAGTCATTATTATTCTTATTGATGTCACTTTTAGGTTTTAGATTATCCTTAGGCTTCTTTTGCCTTTTCTTTTTATAGTTATTCTTCCTGTTGTTTTCAACAAGTATAACATTATTAGATTCTGGGAGTGTTAGCTTTTCCTTTTCCCTTTATCTTTCTTTTATTTCAAGAGAGACCATTAAATTATCAAGGTTCGTGGATTCACGTTTATGCCTAAGTGAAACGGCATTAGAATTCCATTTAAAAGGCAATTTCTCAATAATAGCATGCATATGAAACTTTTCATCAACTTTTATGTTTCTTTGCACTAATTCTTCATATATAGCATGGGGGTCTTGGGCATGATCGACTACAGGTTTTTCATTGGTGATTTTAAAACTTAAATATCTTCCAACTACAAAGTTATCAAGCCCTTCATCCTCTTTACCATATTTTCTCTCTAACGCATCCCAAAGTTCTTTTGCTGTATTAGTGGAGTGATAAATGTCATAAAAAGTGTTTGATAAGGCAGATAAAATACGACCATGACAAAGACAATCTTTATCAATCGACTCATCAATTTTATCATCTTTAGTGACATTTTCATTTGAAGTTTGAGGATTAGAAATCACAGAAAATAATCCTAAAGTAGTCAACCAATAACGCATTTGTTCCTCCCACCTACGAAAGTTAAATCCAGAAAACTTTTCGCGTTTTATGGTATATTGCTCACCATGCGATGCCATTTTAAAAATTTCAACAATGATTATAATTTTGAAATAGGCAGATTTTAAAGGATAAACAATTTACGTATGGCTGATTACGTTAAGCACTAATTAAGACATAATTCTACTCTAAATTGTTGGTCGTAATATACTGCAAAAGTTACACAAATAAGAAAATAATAATTAATCTAAATGAGGGATGTTAGATAGAACCCGGTTTGAGGCACACGTCGAAGAAGTGCTTCCTTTAGAGAAGAATTTCAGCCAATACCGTGGTGCAACAACCTCTCGACTTCTACTCCCAAGATACAACAAACCTTCAGAAATCGTTGACGTGCACTCGAACAAGAATCTCCACGAACTCGAATAACTCACAATTGCCTTCTTATGGAACACTTACACAAAATATATTCTCAGTAATATAATCTTTGTAAAGAGTAAAATATATGTATGGGCGTAAGTTTTTATTTTGAAGGAGGAGATAGAATGATCTTTATTTTCTTAAGTAAAAAACAAGGTTGAGTTCCGGGATGTTTATTGTATGTCAAAGTCTGTCTTTTCCGTGGAGACCAAAAGTATTTATAATATAATCACTGCCTTTCGAAGAGGCACCAAGAAACCGATCAGAGAAATAAAGTTTGAGTGAGGAATTGCACCGATTCCAAACAAGAGAACAAGTTCTGTTCAAAATAAGAAATTATGTACCTTAATTTCAAATCAGCAAATAAGGTTTTATTAGGTGCGGCAGGACACACTATATAAATATGTTCCCACCAATGGAAAAACTTTTTATTATTTAAATAACTACATATATATAACACGGTATGCCTGGGTTGTCCATTATTTAAACTAGGACGAAATATTAAAACTGCCCTATAACTTTTTTTGAAAACTTAAAATGCCCGTTTTTTTCGGGCCTTGTAAAAATGCCCCATAAGTCTTGTAAAATCTTGAGAAAATGCCCGTTTGCCTTAATCGGGCTAAAAATGCCTACGTGGCGGTACAGTGGCTGCCACGTCATAAAATAGCTCCGCCACGTCATATTTTCAGCCAATAATAATAAATATATATAAATAATAATAATAAACATATATATAAATAATAAAGATATATATATATATATATATATATAAATAGTAATAAACATATATAAATAATAATAATAAACATAAGTTTTTGAAACATGCTTATTATTATTATTTATAAGTTTTATATATATACCATAATATATACACTTTGTTTTATATGTTATTTATGGTATATATACCATAATATATGCTTATTATAAGTTTTATGGTATATAAATAAAAACTTATGGTATATATATATGTTATTTATGGTATATAAATAAAAATAAAACTTATAAATAAAAATAATAATAATAAACATATATATATAAATAAAACACAAAAAACACAAAAAAACAAAAATAAAAAATAAAAAATAAAACCCTAACCCGCACCCCCCCCACCCCTCCCCCTTAACGGCCCCCCACCCCTCCCCCCCCCACGCCACCCGACGACTACGATTTGCAGCGGTGGTGGCGTCGATTTGACGCCACCACCAATGCAAATCGCAGTGGTGGTGGAGACGCCACCGCTGCTGCGATTCGCGGTGGCGTCACCGCGAATCGCAGCGGTGGTGTGATACACCTTAAATTAATAAATTGTAACAAAGTTGTCCAGATTCGAGATTGGACCTTCTCCTAGAAGAAAATGTAGAGAGAAACAGAAATTTTTGATAATATATTCATATGCATCAAGTTCAACATTCTGATAATATAAATACACCCACTACTTAACTGCTAAACTACCCACTAATTACAATTACGAAATTATAATTACAGAAATTAAAATAATTACATTAATATAATTAGAAATTATAATTCATAGTCTTGCAACCGTTTGGGCCTGATTCTGACACGCTTGGGCCGAAGTGAGGAAATGGGCCGCTGATCCTTATCAATGCCGCCCCCTGAAGACTGGACCGAGTCCGCACAGTCCAAATTATTCGGCCCATCAGCTGAAGAAGAGAAATCTGCACCCTTAGATTGGTCAAAGGCATCACCACCCTTCATTTGAGGGTAAAGCTGATATAAAACTTCTTCATCTACCCATTCTGATTCTTCACTCCCCAAACCTAACCAGCTAACCAAAAGCTGCGCCACCCTCTGCCCATTTCGCCATATGACCCGACGCTCCAAAATCCGATCCGGCGTGCTCACCAATTTTCCGTCAGTCGTGCTCGGAGGAAGCGGCGGCGTTATGGACGGAGGCGTACCCACGGACTGTCGGAGCAAGGACACGTGAAATACATTGTGAATCTTAGCCGTAGAGGGTAGATCGAGTTCATAAGCTACTGTGCCTATCCGACGAAGAATCTGAAATGGTCCATAGTAGCGGCGGCTGAGCTTGTGCATCGCCGATGGCCGGAGGCTCACTTGTCAATAAGCTCGGAGCTTGACGTACACCCATTCACCCACGGTAAACTCTTTCTATGAACGACTCTTATTTGCTTGCGTGACCATACGGATCTGAGCCTTGTTCATATGTGCCTTAATATCTGTCAATAATTGTTCACGTGTGGTTAAAGTCGAGTCAAGGCATGCGTTGTGTGATGACCCGGGTAGATATGTAGGCGTTGATAACGGTGGTCGGCCAAAGAGAGCTTGAAATGGCGTTGTGTTTATACTATTGTGATGGCATGTATTATACCATTGTTGAGCCATAGGGAGAAAACGAACCCAATGAGTAGGCTGATCCATAGTAAAACAACGCAAATAACACTCTAAACTGCGATTCACCACCTCCGTTTGTCCATCGGATTGCGGGTGATAAGCGGTACTGTAGTGTAGCTTTGTACCCAACTGCCGAAAGAGTTCTTTCCAAAACGAACTGAGAAAAATAGTGTCTCTGTCCGAAACTATAGTTTGAGGTAAACCATAGACACTATAGATATCTGTGAGAAAGATATTTGCAAGATAAGCAGCAGAATATGTAGGAGGCAACGCAATAAAGTGTGCAAACTTACTCAATCGATCAACGATAACCCAAATATCTGTTTTTCCTTGTGACTTTGGTAAATGTGTGATAAAATCCATGCTAATATCTGTCCACACTTGTGTTGGTATAGGAAGAGGATTGAGTAAACCATAGGGCTTGCAAGTCAAATACTTTTGTTGCTGGCACACATGACATTCAGTGATATATTTGTGCACTGAATCTTTGAGTTTTGGCCAATAAAACAAGCTTGCAATGCGTGCTAATGTACCTTTGACGCCCGAATGTCCTCCAACAGGGGTAGCATGAAATTCTTTCAATATGATTTGCTTAACCTCTTCATTATCTGGAATGTACAACCTGTTTTTGTAATATAGCAAACCATTCTTTAGGTGATAATGTGTTGGACCCTTGTCCTCTTTGTATTGCTCCACTAACTGAATGATATCGTGCGAGGTGCTATTGAGTTGCTGGATTTGAGCCAACAAGGAAGAAGAGACCACCGTAAGGGTCAAACATGAAGGAAGCTCAACTCGGGACAACGCATCAGTAACAAGGTTCTCTTTGCCAGGTTTGTAACGAACCTCAAAATCAAACCCAAATAGTTTGACCAACCATTTTTGCTGTTCGGGTGTGTTGAGAGATTGAGTAAGTAAATGGCGAAGACTTTGTTGATCTGTATATATTATAAATTTTCGCCCCAACAAATAGTGTCGCCATTTCTTAACTGCCTCGGTTAACCCATACAACTCCTTTATGTATGCAGATTCAGAACTCATCCGCGAAGACATCTTACGACTGAAGAAGGCAATCAGATGTTGGTTTTGGGACAACACGGCACCAATGGCAACAGAAGATGCATCAGTCGTCAACTCAAAGGATTTATCAATGTCTGGCAGAATTAGAATAGGAAGTTTTGTCATGTGTTGTTTTAATTCATGAAAGGCCTGCTGAGCCAATGTATCCCATGTAAAACTGCTATCTTTTAATAAAGAGGTGAGAGGAGCGGCGACGGTAGCGTAGTGGCGAACAAATCGCCGATAGTATCCCGTTAACCCCAAAAATCCCCGTAGGGCCGTCTGAGAGTTAGGCACGGGCCAATCTAAAATGGCTGCAATCTTGTCATCATCCACACTTACACCTGCTGCACTAATCACATGCCCCAAATAATTAACTGAATTAACAGCAAAAACACACTTAGAAAATTTGGCAAAGTAGTGATTAGAAGCTAGGATAGAAAAAATCATCCTTAAGTGTGTGAAATGCTCCTCTTCCATCGTACTGTAAATCAGAATATCGTCAAAAAATACCAACACAAACTTCCGTAAATACGAACGAAGCAGATCATTCATAGCAGCCTCGAAGGTTGATGGCGCGTTTGTCAGACCGAAAGGCATGACGACAAACTCATAATGACCATCACAAGTACGGAATGCTGTCTTATGGATATCTTTTTCAGCCACACGGATTTGATGATATCCAGATCTCAAATCAAGCTTCGTATAAATCGTTGCCCCATGCAACTCATCCAGCAATTCATAAACAGTGGGGATTGGGAACTTATCTTTCACTGTTATTGCATTTAATGCCCGATAATCAGCACAAAAACGCATCGTTGCATCCTTCTTTTTAACTAATAAAACTGGGGATGAAAACGGGCTTGTGCTTGGGCGAATCTGTCCGGTTTGTAGCATTTCAGTGATCATTTGTGTCATAATGGGCTTCTGATAGTGTGGGTATCTGTATGGCTTAATGTTCACTGGTTTGCTATTGGGTTCCAAATGTATGTGATGATCATGAAGGCGATGAGGTGGGAGTTGTTTAGGAACGTCAAAAATTGACTGATATTCCTGAATGATACTCTCAACCATAGGATTTGTGTGTTGACACTGATCTGTCGTCATAGAGAACATACAGGGCACAAATGAAATTGAGATAGCATGCATAGAACGTACAGACCCATTAAGCATCATGCGCTTTAACTGAGTAGCAGTTGCATTAGAGTAACTAGATTCCCCAATCAAAGTAATCTCTTTATTACCAACATGAAAACTCAAACGCGGAATGTTATAATTCGCAGAGTAATCCCCTAGCATGCACAACCACTGAACCCCAAACACCACATCAGCACCTTGAATCGGTAAAACAAGCATAGAAAGTGGAAATTGTGTACCTTGCACCGAAACAGTGGTTTGACACAAACCATTACATTGTAGAGTTGCACCATTCCCAACCATCACTCTTATTTCATCTTGAGCCAAAATCGGAATTTTCAAATCATCAGCAACATCTGATTGGATAATGTTGTGTGTGCTTCCCGAATCAACAAGGATGGTAACCTTCCGTCCGTTAATGTAACCAGTAACTCGAAGTGTTTGTGGCATAAAAACACCCATATAAGCTGCCATAGAAAGATAGAACTCACCCGTGTTGGTTACGGTATTCTGATTCATTAATCCAATTGGAGGGACAATGGGTGGGGTACTGCCCTCTTCTGAGGAAGCAACCTCATCCACCAGTTCTACATGCTCCACATCTTCATCAGAAATAAGTGTTAAAAATTGAGGTGTTTTACACTTATGTCCGAAAACATACTTCTCATCACAATTATAGCAAAGTCCCTTTGCTCTTCTTTCTTGCATCTCTGTCTGCGATAACCGTCGAATAGGAAAGGACTGTTGTTGTCGAACAACAGGCGTCGCAGGTTTTGGTGTTGCCAAAATCGGTTCAGATCTGAAAGGTGCAGTCGGCATTTGATAAGATGGACGGTAACGTGTTTCCTTGAATTTAGCTTCCACTAATTTGGCCAGATCCAAAGCGTGATGAACATCGACAGGCTTAAGAATAGCCAATTCAGCCCTAATGTCTGGTTTTAAACCAGAAACAAAACAATTCATAAGTGCTTCCTCGGGCAGCCCTTTAACAAAGTTTGCAATTCGCTCAAACTCTTCATAAAATTCATCAACTGACCCAACTTGTCGCAACTTAAACAACAAAGCTTGATGATTGTCAAAAGTAGAAGGACCAAAACGTCGTAACAAATCCCGAGAAAATTGCTCCCAGTCATGCACTTTCTCATTGTTAGACATCCAAGTAAACCAATTCGAAGCCCTGCCTTGCATATAAAAGGATACCAATCCTACTCGATCTTCAGCAGGAATATGATATAACCGAAAATACCTTTCAGCATGAGCAACCCAATCCATAGCATTAGAGCCATCAAAAGAAGTAAGTGGTACCTGAGGGGGCTTAGATGTCGAATATGAACTGCTACCACCACTGTATAAGGGATTCATTGTGTGTGAAACCCTTGGACTGCCAGCACCCGCGGGTTCGACTCCAGTAGGTTTGTTCAACAATGAAGCCATATAAATACGCAGTTCATCCATCTGTTCGCGCATTCTAGCAAACTGATCCCTTGATTCGTCCCGTTGTTGATCATTATTCGCACGTACATCAGCCAACTCCTGCTGAACTTGCAATAATGAATCTTCCAAAGAAACGTCATGGCCTGTTGAAGCCTCTGCCTGATTTTTGCGAGCCATATTCAATGAAAGCACCAAATGATACACCTTAAATTAATAAAGTGTAACAAAGTTGTCCAGATTCGAGATTGGACCTTCTCCTAGAAGAAAATGTAGAGAGAAACAGAAATTTTTTGATAATATATTCATATGCATCAAGTTCAACATTCTGATAATATAAATACACCCACTACTTAACTGCTAAACTACCCACTAATTACATTTACGAAATTATAATTACAGAAATTAAAATAATTACATTAATATAATTAGAAATTATAATTCATAGTCTTGCAACCGTTTGGGCCTGATTCTGACACGCTTGGGCCGAAGTGAGGAAATGGGCCACTGATCCTTATCATGGTGGCGTCTCCACCACCGCTGCGATTTGCAGTGGTGGTGGCGTAAAATCGACGCCACCACCGCTGCAATCGTGGCCACCACCACTGCGATTTGGCAGTGGTGGTGGCGGGGCGGGGAGGGGGGTGGGGGGGGCGGCGATTCGACAGTGGCGGGGGGGTGGGGGGTGGGGGGGGGGGGTGGTTGGGGGGACCCCGCGGGGAATTTTTTTTTTGTTTTTTATTTATTTTATATAATGTTAAATATTTATTATTTTATAAATTAGTATAAATAATAAAATATGTTGATATTATTTTTATATATATATATATTTATTACAAATGATTATTCTATTACATATATAAATGAATATTTACATATAAATTATTCTTTCCATTGCATTCTTTTACAAATGATATTTATTTTTATATATATATATATATATATATATATTTTGGGGGGCAAAGTGCAATTTATTTTGGGGGTGCAAATACAATATTTAAAGTTAGAAGGGTTTTGGGGTGCAAATACAACTTGTTGACGTGGCTGCCACTGTACCGCCACGTAGGCATTTTTAGCCCGATTAAGGCAAACGGGCATTTTCTCAAGATTTTACAAGACTTACGGGGCATTTTTACAAGGCCCGAAAAAAACGGGCATTTTAAGTTTTGAAAAAAAGTTATGGGGCAGTTTTAATATTTCGTCCTTTAAACTAATATTATGATTCGAATAGAGAATTATCAACAACATTGATTTGAAACAAACATGGGATTTTGTATAATAATATAATAAAATACTTTTTAGATGAGAATATTAGAAAATTTAAATTTTAATAATTTGATAAATAATATCGAAGAGGAGCATGACATAACCAACAACAAATAGATACAAGTGCCTGCAACATAAAGAAACTTCATTGACTATGACGTCATTGAAGTTAGTAAAGGAATATAATTACAAAAAGTTGACGATAAAGATCTCATTTTGCAATAGAGTCGATACGAAATAATACGGATATGGATTCTTAGTATAATTTTTATTTTCCAAGTGTAATTATAATTCAAGCTAGATACACGGTCTTTAACTTTATCCAATTTGATGGGTAGTTAATTTCTTTAAAGAGAATGGACTAAGTGAAAGCTCAAACCGGTTCGGGTCAGTTTCATCTACTCATGAACCGGTTGTAACCCTAATTATGAATAATATATATAAGCTTTGTTTTTGTGTCGTTTCTCTCACGTTTTACTTTTATCTCACACAAAGCCTATACACACACACACCGTCTTAGTCTATCTCTCTCCCTCATCATCTCAATCAACACGCATTTCTTTCGTTCTCTCACGCTCGCATTTTGTTTAATCACCGGGGACCATATTCCGTATCTATTGAAGAACCACCAATTTTGACATTCAAGAAACTTTAGTCGTTTGATCCTCTTCTCAACAAACCACCTTTCTTCTGTATTTATGTTCTACCTCAACCGAGTCAGTCTCTCTCACTCCATAAGGTATGTCTTTTTTTTCTTTTTTTTTTATTTTTAAATTTTGCAAAATCAAGATGTATCAGATCTAAAAATTTGTAACAAGTGTCTTGTTATTACAATTATCACTGGTTCCTGAGGAAGGAAACATCCAAAATGTAGAAAATCTTCCAAATTTATAAAACAAACTTCTTAAATCTACAGAACAGTGTGCAAACATATATAATCTTTCATTCCTTAACTAGCCCGGAAGTGTAAAATTAAAAGAGAAAAAAAAATTGTGTTTGATACAAAATCTTCTGTCTTATTCACAAACATTTTGGTAGGAAATGAAATTGAAGCATAGAACGAGATTCAATATAAATTGCATCTACTTTTGGAAATTTGACCACCTTAAAACAAATAGAGAAATCAAAGGTGCTAGATTCAGATTGACCATACTTAACTCCAAAAAATCCGATATTTTGAACTAGGTCGCAGTATTTATTGGTTAATTTAGGTCAAATACCCAATTACTATGTGTATATTGAATATCTAGATCCATTAGATTGGAATGACACCCGACCCGACCCCATTCTATTTTACACATTGCAAAGCTACATATTCATAATTCTTTTTTCCACATTTTTTCTAGGTAACATTTCTTATTATCGCATTTTTTGAGAAACAAAAAAACAAAGCAAAATAGTACGCAAGCCAAATAATACTAGTGGTGGTGCTACCAGCTAATAACTTGACACTTGTTCGAAGTTTAAGGTAATTGTTTTTCATTTTCTTTTCTAATATGTTTATACATGCCCACCACAACTTGAAACCGGTCACGAAAGTATATATTTTTCTTATATCTACTAATTAGAAACGCTGGCACGCGGTCTCCGCGTAAGTAAAAATTTATTTTAGGGCTTTTTATAAATTTCCTCCATGTGTTATGGTAAATTTGCACGTTACCTCCCTGTGAAAAATAAGTTGGCCTAGTACCCCCCCCCCCCTCCCCCATGATCTCAAAAGTTGGCACACCACCTCCTTGAAAAACTTTGTGTTGTAATTTTTATCTTAAAAGACTAAAATACCATTATCAATACTATTATTTTCATTTGTGTAATTTCTACTTTGATTTTACTGTATTTTTTAATTTTTATAAAAAAAAAGTTTAAGAAACAAAGCATTACATGTATATATATCTTACATTTTTCTAAAAATTTTAATTTAGTTTCACAATTTTTGATAGTTTAAAATATTGAATTAAAAAAATAATATTTATCTAAAGCAATAAGGGTATAAATATCTTTCTAAACAAAAAATCTAACTCCCACTCTCATTTAAGGGAGAGTGAACTACACCTTCATGCATAACGGAGTAAAATGCCAACTTTTGAGATCATAGAGGGGTATTTGTCCAACTTATTTTTCACATGGAGGTAACTTGTCAATTTACCATAACACAGGGAGGCAATTTGCCAAAAATCCTTTATTTTAATTTATATGGTAAAAACATATTTGAATAAGTAAG
Source organism: Linaria vulgaris (assembly GCA_948329865.1). Classification (NCBI taxonomy): domain Eukaryota; kingdom Viridiplantae; phylum Streptophyta; class Magnoliopsida; order Lamiales; family Plantaginaceae; genus Linaria; species Linaria vulgaris. The sequence goes on along the minus strand of OX415250.1, from coordinate 16,969,934 downwards.
ATAAAATATACAAGGATAGAGAATTTATATAAAAAAAATTGTATTTTGGGAAACCAAATCACAACACCATAATTATTGTGTTCAATGATTCTACTTAAATATTAAGGCTAGATTAGGAACTTAATAATAAGATATTGTGCCAACGATAAAATTATAAGGCTAAAATCGAAAATTAAAAGTTTGGTGTCACAAGTTACATTTCTTTATATAATAGTATAGATGATAACTTTCAAAATAATTAAATGAAGAAAACATTTATCGGATTTTTTTCTCTGTTGTTTAGGGGTGAGCTAGCAAACACACCGAAACCAACCAAATCGGTAGATTAGCAAATTGTTGGTTTTATAAAAAAAAAAAATCAAACCAAAACAACGATATGGTGTTTGAAGCGGATATAAAAGCCGATACTAAATATGCATGGTGCGGTTTTGGATTGTTTTCTCGATAAGCTGTATTAAAATAGAACTGGATTATATATATTTTTATTCTTTTGTTACTAGGTATTCTCTTTCCACAAAACCAAAAAAATCGTTGTTTTGTGGATTACAATGCATATGTTATCGAATTGTGATTCATAAACTAATTTTGCAGTTTGCTATTGTGCATCGTTGGTAAATCATGGTAATAGCAAGTTTATATTTTTGGATTATTGATTGTTAATGATACTTTGTAATTAATGAACGACCTTTATTGATTAAATAATTAATTAATTATTAGACAATATTTGTTTACTCTATTTATTGTACCAATGTCTTTTTATAGTGAACTTTTATGCTACAATATTATAGTTTTCACAGATTTAGTGTTAGAAAGAAGAAGAGGAAAGTAAAAAATATTTGGCTCGATTAAACCAATTCAGTGACGGTTTAAATTGGACCGAACCATCTCAAACGGCTAGGTGCATGGTTCGATTTAACCGGGCCGCACACCTCAAGGTAGATCTTTTTACTCAACTTTTATTTTGTAAATTACATCATGCATCTGCTTTCCACCATTTCTATAAGATTTTTGGTAACTTACTTCTATGTTAGATTAAATTGGTAAATTATTTTCCTGTCAAAAATAAATTGGAACGATATCTCTTGTGATTTCAAAATTTTGGTACATTATCCTCTATTCTAGCTCATTCTACCAAACATATGAGTGGACGTAGTCGCTTGTTCGTGAAAATGATATTTATACCTATTTTTCTGAAGAATAATATTTTATGTTTATAATCTGAATTATCAAAGAAGACTCAAAAACTTAAATATATATATATATATATGTATATATTTCGTTTTTATTCTTGTATTCATAAAATTAAATTCCAAATTATGCAAATAGAGTATTATAATATAATATTGACATAAAATAGAAAAATATGGAGGTTATCTAGCAAATTTATTTTTAACTGGGTAATTTATTAATATAGCATAGCGGCAAAAGGGTAACTTGCAAGGCCATTTAAAATGAAAGTTGTGTTTTATACATAAGTATCATATATAGATTAGCAAAATATGCCTTTCTACTTTTCTAATTTCACAAAAAAAAACTCTATAGTTGAAGGGAAAACAAATCTTAGAAAAGTAAAGAATTGCTATTATTGTCAGCAAGTAGGATTTTTTTTCCCTAAATTTCTTTTTCCTGACACCTTAAAGACATGAGGTTTTGATGAACATAGCAAATAATTTTATTTAATAGCGCAACTATTGTTATAATAAGACGCGATATTTTTTTTGAAGTACAATTAATAAGATGCGATTAGGTGATGACTGTTTACATTATTATAAAAAAAATTGGTCTCCTGACTCGCTATAATTTAAGTGTAGCTATGTAAAATATATAGAATGTTTAATGAATCTTTTTGATATGTTAAATATATATATATATGTGTATGTATATATATTATATATATATGCAAAATGCATGCGTGCTACGTAGTCTTTGGACTGAATTGTCGAGCATAACTGAATTTCAATCGTAAGTTACCTTTCTCAGCCCACGTTGCTTTACGCTCGCTGAGAACAATGACTTCAACCTTATCAGAATTTTTTTCTCCATCCACTTTGGCGGGTTCAAGCAATGGTGGAGGGTACAATGAGGTGAGTGATGAGAGGAAAGAGGTGGCTGTTGGTAGCGGTATAACAGGGGAGATGAGAAGGAGAATGCTGGTGGTCCCTCGTTGAGGTCGAGTTCTTGAACCGTTGACCGCGGTGGTGGAGGGATTGAATAAGCGTTGACCGGTGATTGGAATTTGGAAGGAAAGAGTAAATGGTGGCTGAGAACAATGACCTCAACCTCATCACAATATTTTTCTCCATCCACTTCGGGATCTACCTTGTTTGCTTGCAGCACAAATAGTTTGGGATTCCTTTGAGACGAAAATTTCATATGTGGTGCCATCTGTACTATCTAAGATGTACTCCACCTTTTGCTTCTTGACGTCTTTCGTCTCCTCTATGCTCTCTCTCCCTGATTATGAGCCCTCTGAAATTTTCGCAAGGTTAGTGCAATTTGCAAAGTTCAACTCTTTCAAGAAGGGCCCCCTTCAAATGGGAGGAGGGGGGAGAAAAGAAAGGTAGAGGTTGTGAATGAAGAAGGTAGGCTGGGACAACAATGACCTCAAGCTCATCAGTACCTTTCTCAGCCCGTTGCTTGACAACAATGACCTCAAGCTCATCAGCATTGTTGTCTACATCAACTCTAGAAACTACCTGTTTGCAGCACCAATAATTTGGGATTCATCTGAGACGACAGTTTCAGATGTCGTGCCATCTAAGGTGTACTCCACCTTTTGCTTCGTGACGTCTTTCGTCTCCTCTATGGTTTTGCCACCGGGAAACATGATTGGTGCACTTACTGTAAAGCCCTCAGCTTGGAGCTCTCTTCTTAGACCTCAAAATTTAGTCCAAAAGTTTCGTCGCCTAAAGCAGGCTGCTGACAAACAAGAAGTTTCTTCAGATGATGAATTGGTGTCAGATGTCAAAGGCGTGAAGAAGGAGCTCGAGTTCATGGCGACTATTTTGGAGAATTACGATTCAGAATTCTGAGCGGGGATCTGCATATATTAGAGTTAATTTTTGTGATCTGTTGTGCAGCTGAACTTTACTGTGAAGTATATATTGCGAAAAATTTGTGATTAAAATATATATTGGTATTGTTAATTTTTCAGACAAAAGAAAAGATGTATTAGAACATGCTCGGGAATTTGTTAAATTTACTCGACCAAAGTTATGCGATCTAGACGATAAACATTTGGCAGTCCTAGCGAAAGACAAAAATACCTATTTTTTTAATAGCTATATATGATCTCCCTCGTTGCCCCAGCACCACTACCATCTTCTCCAGCTGTTGATTCAGTTTTAGACATGCCTATGGAGGCACTAGTCGTCCCTCTGAGCATCGTTGTCCCAGCACCACTATCATCTTCTCCAGCTGTCGACACAGTTTCAGACATGCCTATGGAGGCACTAGTTGTCCCTCTGAGAGCTCCAAATCACAATAGGAGTTGGTATGTGTTGAACATTTGTTTCTTGACTGACTTTGTATTTTTTGTCTAGATGATTAATTTTGTTATCTATTAGAATTCATGCATGACAGTAGGAAATTCATAGTGGTTCTGTTATACTCTATTCAACCGTGAAAAGTTAGATATATTAGCTCCAAAGTAGAGTAGTAGTTGGTAATTGCTGAATATTGCGTTCTTTACTGACTCTGTCTTTTCTCTAGCCGAGTAGTTCTATTATCTTTAGAGTTAGTGGTTGTTCTGCTATACTATTCAGCCGTGAAATCTCAATATATGTGCACTTACTTTTGGAGTTTGAAGTAGAAACATAGTTCATTTTCTTTCTTGTTCTTGTCTGGATGAGTTGTTAATAAACTTACTTTGGATGGCTAGTTGTTGTTATGCTAGTTCGGGGTAACTTGACTTAAGTGCTAGGCTGTTTTAACTGCAGAAACTTAGTACATTAGCTCTTATATTGTGTTATATTGTGTTATATTAAAATGTGTGTGTATATATATATATATATATATGAGTGTGAATTTTTGTTTTGATGTAAAATTTTAGGGAGAAAATGTGGGGATGGGGGGATCTGCCTATATTAACTTGTCAAAAAAAAAAAAAGAGAAAAGAATCTGCCTATATTAGAGGTTATCTCATTTGTGGTCTGTTTCTGCAGCTGAACTTTAGCGAAAAGGGGCTCTGCTCTGAAGTATATATTGTGAAAACTTTGTGATTGCAATATTGAATGTTTTTGTTTGTAAGTAATAACAAACTCTCTATAAATATTGATATGGAGACGCTAGTTGTTCCTCTGGGCAAACATATCGATAAGAACATCCATAGTTATATGTGCAGATGAGTATACCATATATTAGACTCAATTTTTCTTTGTTTATGACGTTTTTATGGGCATGCCTCATGTTAGTGCTAAATAAATGAAAGCTAAAATTCATGGAGAATGAGCCAATTTGAGATGAGAATATTATCTATTTTTCTGTTGTTGCTGTAGTTTCAGAACACATATTAGCTTATATTATTGGTGTTTGATTTGCACCAATAAATTATTTACAATCATGATTTGAAGCCAAACATTTATCTGCGAGGTAAAATACAAAGAGCATGATGAAACTAAACACCCAAAGCTGATGTTTTTGCATGTTTACCCCACCTGAAAGCCTGGTACTGCGCTACCCGCTTGAATTATGATAGATGTGTTTCAACTTCGTCTCTTTAATCTATTAATTGTGTTTAGTTTGAAAATGTTTCAGTAGTTACACCGATATATTGTGTCAAACTTTTGATGGTTAAGTGGAGCTTGAAACTTGTCGTGCAATAACTTGTACTCTTCTTTCTGCCCCTTCTCTTTTCAGGAAACACCAAGGCTATGGTGGCCTGGAGCCGAACATGAAATGCAGCTGTGTACTGGAGGGGAGAAAAGGTGTCGTTGTTGCCTTTCTATTCCTGATTATGAGCCCTCTAAAGTTTTCTCAAAGTTAGTACAATTTGCGAAGTTCGACTCTGTTGGAAGTGCACTGGAGCTGGAAATGTTAAGAAGTTGGCTTTCTTCTTTCTATCGATTTAAAGGTGATCATGTGTTGCCATCATATCGTGAACCAACTCATCTGGAGAGCATGGAAGACAAGAAGCCAACTGTTCCTGCAAGTTGAAAATGATTCTAGTACTGCCATTGAAGTCCCTTCTCTTCACCCGTTGGATGATGACTTATCGTTTCCTGTTAGTGCTGGAAAGCCCCAAGCCGCTTCGGGTGATAAATCGTATCGTAGACAAAAGCAAAAAAGCATTGCTGAGCTGATGGGAGCACCTAGTAATAAGACAACTGATTTGGGGAAGTCATCATCTGTCAAAAAGAGGAAGAAGATGGACAATGAAGAAATAAATGGTGGTGGTGGATGGTGCACCTTCAACTCAGAGGAGAGGCAAGAAGAGAAAGGTAGAAGTTGTGAAAGAAGGTAGTGATGGGAGAGGCGTGGATGCTGGAACTGAATGTTGATGCACCATTTGATGAGCTTTTGGCAAAGATCCAGTATGCTGCAGGTAATCCTCATTACTTGAGCAGGGAGGGTTGCCTTGACATAGTCTGTGCATTTTCCTTAGTGTAGAAGCTCAAATTATGTGCATGGATAAGACTATAAGACATATCACAGATCCATGAAAGGCACGAATAGAAAATCTGCGGTTTTGGGAACTCTTATGAAGGAGATGATGAAGTCTGGTGACGAGATAACTACTTTCAAAGCTCTGGCGACTGAGGGAAAGAAGGGTAAACTGAAGACTAGTTAACTTAGTGAGGTTTCTTGCGCAAAAGACCGTGCACAAAAAGTGTACACACTACAACAAAACACATCAATTGCATGGAAAAAATTCCATGCAATAGGCTATATTTTCCATGCAATTGATCAATTGCATGGAAAAAATTTGATGCAAAGTTTCCATGCCTCTGGTGTCCATGCAAGAGAATTACATCGAAAAATTATGATGCAACTGGTCTCTGCATCCGAATTTTCGGATACAACAATGCATCAAAAATTTCCCATGCAAAAGGCTCTGCATTGAAAAATTCCAATGCAGAAAAGCGCGTGCATCGAAAATTTCTGATGCAAAACCAAAAGTTAGCACATGACCGTGGTTCGAATACTCATAGGAAAATTCTCATGCAATTGCTCATGTAGCAATTGTATGGAAAAATTCCTATGCAATTGCTTTTCAGCAATTGCATGGGAAAAATCCGTTGCAATACATATGTTACATGAAAATATTTGTACGCAACATAATTCGAAATTATTTAAAAAAAAGTGGAGTCATTATTCCGCCACTTTTTAAATTTTTTTCCCTTTTATTAATATAAATAATTCATTTAAAGTATGTTTTTAAGTTTTAAAGTATTATTTTTATGAAAGAAATACGTATTTTATACTAATTTATACATATTTCTAAAATACGTATTGATTAATTTTTCAAGATATACATATTATATTTAAACTATAATCTAAGAATATTATTCTATCGATATTCGTATTTGTAAAATATTCTTATACGATTTCCTATACATAGGTATTTATATTTTTTACGTATAGTTATATTTAAAAAAATTAAAATAAATTGTAAATCCTTTAACAAATATTTTAGAGAGAAGAGGAGTAAAGAGGAGGAAAGAGGAGGTGATGAATGAGAAGTGAATGGGGTGTGGATGATCTAAGTAAGAATCAAGTCCAATTATCAAGTTTTGTCCAAGGAAACAAGTCCAAGAAAGTTATGGGTGCGAACATGAGATTTCAGCATTCGGTCCAGCAGAAGGCCTAACTTGTTCTGTAAAACTTCTCTGATTGGGAAGGTTCCAGAAGTCGTGTGACCTATGGTTGGAAAGCTCTACGAGTCTTCTATTCAATGAATCAAACTAGAGGCCATGTGGAATTGTTTATAGAGAGTTATGGCGGTTTTACTATGACCTGGCAGACTGCTTTGAATTCTGTCTAGTTTGAGTCTTTTTGTCTTCCTTAGTTATTTCAGCTTTTATTTTCATTATGCTTTAAGTTGAGTCCGTTCTTACCTTGATTTAGAGTCAGAATTCATATTCCCAAGAGTTGATTTATGTTGGTTCCTGCATAGGAAATTGGAGGATCAAGAGATCATTCTAGAACTAGTTTTCTCCTATAAATAGTGATGGTCTTGTAATGTTTTAGGAATTCTGATTGAAATAATAATATAACTTCCTTTGTAAAGTTTAAGACTTTTGTTAAACTCTTTTTCCTTTTGGTGGATTCCTTAAGGCAACGAGTGGCTTTACGCTCTTTGGTGGATCTCCATTGAGTAAAGAGTGTTTTTGAGTGTTCTCTTGTGTTTCCTCTTCACTTGTCCAATTTATCGGTATCAAAGTGGTACCAGAGCCGAGGTTTGATGGCCCCTCGTCGTAGGATCTTTCCAGGCAAAGCTCCAAGACGGGAACGTGATCTTCGTGATATCGAGTTGGAAGCCTTGTGGAGACAAGTGCAACAACTCCAACAGCGCCTAGCGGAGCGAGAACCTTTGGAATATAATGAGTCGCATCATGATTCAGAGGGTGATGATAAAACCGATGAAGAGGTGGACAACCCCTTTCATCATCGTCGTGGTTCGAGCAATAGTTCACGCTGGAGACAAAGTGCTGCTCGTGGGCGAAGATTTGAGAATCACTTCAATATGAAAGTTGATGTTCTGGAGTTCGAAGGAAGAATGCAACCAGAAACTTTCATTGATTGGCTGCACTCGGTGGAAAGGATATTTAAGTACCATGAAGTGTCGGAAGATCGAAAAGTAAAATTGGTAGCCATGAAGCTTACGAAACATGCTTCAATATGATGGGAAAATCTTAAGAAACAACGACTTCGTGAAGGAAAAGAGCGAATTGTTACTTGGGAAAAGATGAATAACATGCTCACGAGAAAATTCTTGTCGGATAACTACCGACAAGATACTTTTCTCAAGTTCCACAACCTCAGGCAACGAGAAAAATCTGTCGAGGAATATATCGCGGAATTCGATCATCTTTTGATGAGATGCGAAATTGTAGAACCGGAGGAGCAAACCATAGCTCGTTTTCTTGGTGGGTTGCGCGCGAAAATTGCTAATGTCGTCCAATTGCAGCCATATTGGACCTATAACGATGTTATTAAGCTCTCATTGAAGGTTGAAAAGCAACTTAACGAAGCACCAAAGAATCTCTCTCGTTCATGGAATAAAGAAGCACATTCCAACAAAGGGAACGCATCTACCTCTACTCCATTTGCCTCAAAAGCAAATCCATCAAAGGCACCCAAAGAAAGAATGAAACGGTGAAGTCAAACGCTCGTCCATGCTGCAAATGTCATGGACTTGGGCATTTTGTCGCTCGTCCATGCTGCAAACGAATTGTTTCACTTGTTAAGGAAGATGAACCACTTGAAGAAGAAGAAGACGGATCTCTTGAAGAATTTGAAGAAGAAGAGATCACTTATGCCGATCAAGGAGAAAGTCTTGTGGCTCAAAAATGCTTGAGCATTTTCTAAGAAGGAGAAGATTGGCTTCGACACAACATTTTCCACACTATGTGTACATCAAAGGGAAAAGTTTGCAATGTCATTATAGATGGTGGGAGTTGCGAAACTATGGTGGCTGCAAAAATGGTGGATAAGTTGGGACTCAAAACGGAGGTACATCCACATCCTTATAAGCTTTCATGGCTAAATAAAGGAAATAAAATAAAAGTGGATAAAAGGTGTCTCGTGCATTTCTCCATTGGCAAGAATTACCAAGATGATGTTTGTTGTGATGTTGTGCCCATGGATGCTTGTCATTTGCTTCTTGGTCGACCTTGGCAATATGATCGAAAGGTGATCCATGATGGGAAAAAGAACACATATTTCTTTGAAAATGATGGTGCAAAGATTATATTGGGGCCGTTGAAATTGGAGGGCATTCCTAAGCCCTCTAAAGGTGAAGAAAATTTGTTTGTGTCAAATCTCAATTTGATGAAGCTATGGAAGAAACTCCTGAAGTTTTTGCTCTAATGATCATGGAGGAAAATGAAGAAACAAAGGAGGTTCCATCAATAATGCAACCGATTCTTCAGGAATTTCAAGATGTGATCCCGAATGAGATGCCACTCGGTCTTCCACCTATGAGAGATATTCAAGATTGTATCGATCTCATTCCGAGTGCTTCAATTCCTAATAAGGCGGCTTATAGGATGAATCCTAAAGAGCATGAGGAGTTGCAACGGCAAGTGCAAGAACTTATGGATAAGGGATTGGTAAGAGAAAGCACGAGCCCTTGTGCTGTCCCAGCACTTCTAGTCCCAAAGGAAGATGGATCTTGGCGCATGTGCATCGATAGTAGAGCGGTAAATAAAATTACTATCAAGTATCGCTTTCCTATCCCTCGTCTTGATGATGTTTTGGATCAGCTCCATGGTGCATCAATATTTTCAGAAATTGATCTTCGGAGTGGATATCATCAAATCCAAATGAGAACCGGTGATGAATGGAAAACCGCATTCAAGATAAGAGATGGCCTTTATGAATGGATGGTGATGCCGTTTGGCCTTTCGAACGCTCCAACTACATTCATGAGATTGATGAACCAAGTCTTCAAAACTTACATTTGTAAGTTTGTGGTTGTCTATTTTGATGATATCTTGATTTTTAGTAAAAATGATAAACAACACTTGGAGCATCTTTATGAAGTTTTCAAGACATTGAGAGAGCAAAAACTCTATGCTAACTTGAAAAAGTGTGAGTTCTTTGCAAAAAGTCTTGTCTTTTTAGGCTTTATTATATCCGGTGAAGGCATCAAGGTTGATCCTAGCAAAGTGGAGGCGGTTGAAAATTGGCCAATTCCGACAAACATCTGTGACATACGAAGTTTTCATGGCCTTGCATCATTTTATCGTCGATTTATCAAAGGATTCAACACTATCATGGCCCCCATCACTGAATGCTTGAAAAGAGGAAAGTTCCAATGGTCAAACGAGGCGCAAAAGGGCTTTGATCTTGTGAAAAGAATGATGACACAAGCCCCTATTCTTGCACTCCCAGATTTTGACAAAGTATTTGAAGTTGATTGTGACGCTTCAAATGTGGGAATTGGTGCGGTGCTTAGCCAAGAAGGTAAGCCTATTGCTTTCTTTAGTGAAAAGCTTAATGGGAGTAGGCAAAATTATTCAACTTATGATAAAGAGTTCTATGCAATTGTTAGAGCTTTAAGCCATTGGAATCATTATCTTATTGCCAAATAATTTGTTCTATTTTCTCATCATGAGGCTCTCAAGTACATCAATGGCCAAAATAAACTTAATAGGCGCCATGCAAAATGGGTTGAATTTCTTCAATCTTATACTTTTCATCTCAAGCTCAAATCTGGCAAGCAAAATCAACTGGCGGATGCGTTAAGTCGAAGACATTCTCTACTCTCCATGTTGCAAGTAGAAGTTTTGGGCTTTGATATTCTTAAGGAGCAATATAAACATGATGCTGACTTTGGAAGGATATGGGAGGATTGCTCACATGGTCCTTCTAATCATTTCTTGTTGCAAGATGGATTTCTTTTCAAAGATAATCAATTGTGCATTCGCCAAGGTTCTTTAAGATTGACGATTGTCAAAGAAGCTCATAGTGGTGGATTTACGGGACATTTTGGAAGAGACAAGACGTTGGCGCTTATCAAAGAAAATTTCTATTGGCCAAGGATGGACAAGGATGTCACAAGGTGTGTGGATCGATGTCGAATCTGTCACATAGCAAAAACTCAAGGTCAAAACACGGGTTTATACACTCCATTACTTGTCCCTATGGCCCCGCGGGAAGATGTGAGCTTGGATTTTGTTGTCGGATTACCAAGAACTCAAAGGAACAAAGATTCCATTATGGTGGTGGTTGATCGATTTTCAAAAATGGCTCATTTTGTTCCTTGTAACAAGACAATGGATGCTACAATCATTGCAGATCTTTACTTTCGGGAAATTTTTAAGCTACATGGTATTCCAAAAGACTATGACATCGGATCGAGATTCCAAATTTATGCGAAAATGACATATTCTTAGATTTAATCCAACTCTAAACTTTGACTTTTATGGTCTCAACAACGTCATGTGAACAAGGTTGGATTCCATTAAAACATGCATGATTTCTTATAACCCAACTTTGTCAAAAGACAAAAAGCCATAAGTTGTTCCATTTACTCCTCTCTTTTGAAGAATACACGATGGCACGAAGTTGCACAAGTAGACATTTTGCATTTTCACTAGTCGTCGTGGTAATTCCAAGCCAATTAAGAATAGAACTCCAGATCCGCGCGGAGACAGAACAGTTACAGAAAAGGTGATCAGAGTCTTCGACATGACCACGACAAAGAACACACTTAGCGTCACCACCAGGAAGAGATATACCTCTTTAGCTAAGTTGATTTTTGAAGGAACCTTGTCAAGTATCACTTTCCAGTAAGAGCTTTCATATTCAAAGGTGCCTCGGTATTCCATAGCAGTTGCAACAAGCATCCTCCATTGTGTTCTCAGGTGGTGTAAGCATTTTGTAAGCAAATCTAACAGTAAACTCGCCACTTTCTTCTCCTTTCCAACGCCAACGAACTCTTTTTTCAAGCTGAGGCCCGAACCATTGAATTACTGAACAAAGTTCGTCAAGAAGTTGAAGCTCCCATGCGAAAAGATTCATTCTCCATTGCAAATTCCACTACCAACCAGCGTTTACCCATTCAACCTTTTCCAATATCGTGTGATCTTTATCAAGAGCAACGGAAAAAGGCATGCTAAATCGAATGGAGAAAGGACTATTCCCCACCCACTAATCTTTCCAAAAGAACGTACTAACCCCATTCTCACAATTGAAATCACAAGGTTTGGTAATCTCACCATATTTCGTGTGAAGAATTTTTAACCACAATGCGCCACTTCCATTTTATAGAAGGGAGATGTTAAATCTCATCATATCTTTCACCACTAGGCTGCCATAATCTTTGCTTTACAAACTTGCTCCCATTTGACCCAATGATTTTTTTAGAGTTAGTATTGACACCCCAGAAAAACCTTCTTTGGGTTTCAGTAATCTCCTTTAATACCTTTGCAGGTGCTCTGTAAAAAGAAAAAAAAGTATTAGAGTAAGTTCACAAATGTAGAATTAAGGAGAACGATTCCACCTCCGAAGGAAATATGCCCATTGCTCCAATTGGAATGTTGCTTAGAGTAGGTGATGGTAGCAGGCTGCCAAAAGTCCCCACGCCGCGGGCTTGCCCCAATGGGCAACCCCAAATACTTTATCAGAAGAAGTTCTGATTTACAGTTCAGAAAATTTGCAAAATCAAAAACTTCCCGATCACAAATATTAATCCCAACAATGCTACTTTTTAAGAAATTGACTTTCAACTAAGATATCAATTCAAAGTTTCATAAGATAGCTTTAATGGCAAAAACATTAGCAACCGAATTTCCACAAAATAGAATTGTATCATCGGCAAATTGAATGTGAGTGACCACAAGACCCTCATGACCAATTCTGATACCATTAAAAAGGTTTTCCCTTGTTGCGGCCTTAATCAATCTACTCAAACCTTCAACCACAATAATGAAGAGGAGGGAAGAAAGATGATCCTCTTGTTTTAACCCACGAGTAGGAAAAATTTGCTCCATGGGACTGCCGTTGACTAGCACGGACACTGAGGCTGAGTTGATGCATTCATGAATCCACCTTCTCCTTTTTAAACAAAAACCCGAGGATTCCATCATATTATCAAGAAATCCCCAGCTAACACAATCGAACGCCTTCTCAAAATCCACTTTAAACATCAAACCGGCCTTGAGAATGAAGATGAATAAGCTAAGTATAGGTGGCATTATATTCTGATTTTTGGCTCCTCATCTATACAGTAGATTATAATACGTGCGACGAAGTTGTCTCTAGCTGGACATCCTATCCATTGCTCTCTGTGTTATTGATCGATTATATTTAATTGGCAATACTTTAATATAGGCTTATTAAGTCATTTAAGTACTTTAAAATCCAAAGTTGATATTATTGTTTGATATCATTTTAAGCTTATTCAGAAATGTAGTAGGACACGAAGCTAAGACGAAAAAGAAAAAGAACAAACTACCTCTAACTTATCTCATGAGTCATGACTCATACCGCCACACACAATTATTTTTCAAAATTGTACAGATAAACCTCATGATTCATAGTTTCAAGTACTGATTGAGAAGACTAATAATAATAATGAATATATATAGATAAAGTATAAAAACAAGTTCTGAATTACATCACCGTACTATATCTATTTAACAAGCAATTTAACAAATGATTCTGAAAATGCTTGTTAAATTACAATTGTGCTAAAGTACTTGAAATTAAACTTTTAAAAGAAAAAAGTTATTTCAGTTCCTACTTTTCCTCAAAATTGTTAGGACTGCAATTGATTTTTCCCTTCCCTACGAATGCTTGTTGTTGTATCATTTCCCTTAGCATGACTTGGGATTATATTTCTGAAATTCGTGCCAAATGGACAGTTCATGTGTCTTATTTTGAGGAGTAAATTCCGTTAAATATTCTTCAGCAAATAGTGCGTAAATTACTTCCTCACATATTTGATTGTGTGCAGATTTCCTCAGGACCGTTAATTAACTGTCTATTTTGAATATGTATTTTATTCATTAGACTTGGTCTCAAAGGGAGTTCAAACATTTTTCAGTTGTTTAAGAGAGGTTATATTTACTTTTTTAAACATTACGGGGCACATTGCAAAACAATCTATACGTTGCAGAGTTTAACAATTTTTTTATTGTTTTATCTTCATTTGACAAAAAGTAAACAAACTGGAGTTATGAGAGAGGAGGAGAGTCTTCATGTAGATTAAGCAAGTAATGAATAACAAGCAAACCAATCTTTTATAAATTTAACAAAGCCCAGTGCGGGCATTCATATAGCATAACCAGGCTCCTTTATTCGAATTAACATGAAATTCAAACACACTGAGAAATCAAAATTAAAGACAATACAGTACATATATAGTTCGGTATACATAATAACTTCGCACTAGAAATTTCAGGCCTTTCATTTAGCGATCGAGCCACTTATTTTTCGTAGCCTGTTTTAAGATATGTTACTTGGGATGTGGCGGCGGAGGTTTAATTTGGCCTTGGCGTTAAAAAAATGATTAGCGAACCAGCTAGCTGATTTTTTTGGGTATCTAACGAGCTCATTCAAAAAATCTATGTATATGAGGCCAAATCGAACGTTGAATCCCTCCGTCCATTCAAAGTTATCGCACCACGACCATAGGAAGTACCCCTTCACATCCAGATTCTCAGTCGGGTCAGTACTGAACGAACACATACACAAGTTAGTTAATTCCGACAATCAATCAATGTAATATAATTCATTCTTTTTCTTTGGAATTTCAGAATTTGATGCAGATCTAGTAATAAATAATATGTCGATAAATATTTTAAATTTGCTACAGAAAAAATCTCAAATTGAAACTCACTCCATCGCCAGTTTTATATAGTACAGATGGTCTGCGTGATAATTAATCCTTTCCGTGTCATCACAAGCTTCGTAAGCTGATTTCTCCAAGTTGTTCTTTTCATCCACTCCTAATCAAAATAATTTGCCGCTAATTAACTACTATCTAATGTAATATATATAACTCTCATAACTTAGACAATTCCTCAGAGAAGGATGATTTGACACTGAATATAGTTGGGGGCAAGCTATTTAGTTAATTAATTTACCATTTTCAGTAATGTAAATAGGCGGCAAATGCTTGTAATTGATACTTGTGTGCTTCAAGAGATGGTGAATTCCCCATGGAACTATGTACAACCATGATGAGCCAGCCTACACATCAAATGATATATATTTGAAAATGTTTAGTAAATGATGAGTTCAGTCTCGACAATATATTTGTACAGCTGTTTAGTAAATGTAATATAGTAGTGCTGTATGCTGTAATTTAGGCAATGGTTAATAGCTTAATCTGAACTGTTATTCAATTCTGTAACTTACTACGTAAATTACGTACGTATGAAAACATCGCACTTTGCTCTCGGAATCCAAATCCCGCATTCATTTTAAACACGTTTAGCATTTTAATCAATTAAATTTGGCTAAGTGTAAAACAATTAAAACGGGGGTTTAGTAG
The DNA here is from genome assembly GCA_948329865.1 of Linaria vulgaris. Taxonomy (NCBI): domain Eukaryota; kingdom Viridiplantae; phylum Streptophyta; class Magnoliopsida; order Lamiales; family Plantaginaceae; genus Linaria; species Linaria vulgaris. The sequence continues at coordinate 16,954,768 of OX415250.1, read as the reverse complement.
TAAGTTACGGTATGCCGAGTAAATATGAAAGTTTAATGAGATTTGAGAAGAGGGGGGGGGGGGGGGGGGGGGGGGGGGGGGAGAGAGAGAGAGAGAATTAGCTAGTATTAATTAAGAGAACTAACCACTTTCCCAATAGGCTTCCCATCTGGATCTTCAGCTATATACATCAAGAGATCGAAGAAGAATTAATAATTCATCATCAATTTTTATAATCAAGGTGTAGAGATATATATATATATATTAATAAAAGAGATAAAAGCATTAAACTCCTTTTATCTTTTGAGCTGATTTATCTTACTTTTTTTTGATAAACAAAGGAATTTTATTTCAAGAGCATTAGGAATACTCGAGAGATACAGAGAGAACAAAAAGAAAAAAAATAAAAAAATCAGCAGATGTATGAAATGGGAGAGCTCTGCCACTAAAACAAAGAATAAGAAAACTCAAAGTGTTTCGCTTTAAACCAACACCAAGATCGAACCTTGAAAATATCCAATAGTTCTTGGAGATCCTTGCATTTCCCTTTAATTGAAGTTCCGTTTCTAAGAGAACAAATTTTGAGCTGTTTTCTCTAACATATTGAAAATGTGAGAACTTATCTCTAGGGCCAATTAACGTACAAAGGTGCTAACACATTTGCAAAATCCAAAGTGTGATATTATTAGGCATCGGAAGAGTTCGCATTTCTTTTGCAAATGTTAAGGGACAAAGTTCTTTTTTTTTCGAAAAATATTAAACAGCTCAAGCGATAGGAAAGTCTGAATTTTCTTTATCTCTTAATAGAAATATAAAAAGATATTAATTAAAAAATGAGTAAACGAATGATATCTAAAGATGCATGCATACTGTAAAATGTAACTTTCATGTCTTCATAGTAGCCTGTTCCACCAATAACTGGATCACTTCGATTCTGCGCATAATTGGCTGTATAATAATTTAAACCCAGGAAATCAATAGACCCTTTGAGCAATTTTTTCTCATCGTCTGAAAAAGGGTCCGCATATGGCTTCATTGTTTCCGGATACTCGCCGCTTAACACAGGCTCTAAGAACCTGGTTTATCAACAGATATTAATTAACTGTAATACAAAATCCTAATACATAATTCCTAATTGACAAGGAAAATAAATTAAATCAAATGTACATATAAATGATATAATAGTCTTTTGTGTTTATATGGAAAGAAAGTAAATAGGGTGTAGTCAGTAGCGTACCATCCCAACATAAAATCGATGGCACGTTTTGAAGCGTCATAATCATCTTTATCCTTCTTATTGTAAGGCTCAAACCAATGGCAGATATGTGACATCCCTATCTCTCCACCTTGATTATTCTACATATACAATAAGTTGATATATATGAAAAAATTAAATAAGATATTCAGGCAAAATAAGGCAGTAATTAAGTACATTCCTCATTTTAAACATTGATAAATTAATTATATTCTATACCTTGAAGTTGTTTTTATACAAATCATATGTGTATGCATGACAAAGGAGCAAGTTTTTTGCCACCGTGTAAACAACTTCGCCTTGATTCTTCCCCTCTGAGTCAGGGTCGGAAGGGATTGATGTTTTGTCATCATCATAAAAGCGAGGAACATCTCTATATCTAATGAAGCCTCCGTTGGCTAATTTACTTGATGCAGAGTCCGCAACTGACAAAGTAGTAGACCGGCCGGTATACCTTTTACTTGGTGGAAAATGCTTATCAACATATCCATGTACAGCATATGACCATGGCTCGTTTAACGTGGTCCATTTCTCAACCCGGTCACCGAACTTCCAAAAGCACACCTCCGCAAACGCAACAAAGTCATTTCTGCAAAATCATCATCTTTTTGAAAATCTAATACATCACTTACGTATATGTCGTCTAGTATCGATTTTAGGTGCGTTGAGGTTTTCAAAGTGATATATGTCTAGTATGTTTTAGGTGTAGTACACGAGTAAACATATAAATGTAATTAGAGGAGGCAACGTTACACTATCTTGTTGCCGTCTTCTTCATTTTCTTGGCATGCGAAGCCACCGTACTCCAATTCCAAGCAATGAGGAAGATCAAAGTGAAAGAGGGTGACATATGGTTCAATTCCTGATATACATATAAATGCATAAATCATGTGAACTTGATCGCTAATGTCATACTTAACACGAGAAAGAGAATATATGAAGGAGGGGTTGATTATGGAATTTAATTTGAGTCAAACCTTTGGCAAGGAGAGTGTTGATTATGTCATTGTAGAAGTCGACCCCCTCTTGGTTGACTCCAAGGCAAGGTCTTCCACCTGATTATTATCCATGCTTAAATTATTAGAATATAGCAACAATGATAAACTTCTGACAAACATGAAGTGGCCTTTTGTGTGCAAAAGGCCACTAAAAATCAGAATTCACTTAATTGATGTCTCACCCGGCAATATTCTCGCCCATGAAATTGAAAACCTATATGCGCCAAATCCAATGCTTCGCATCATCTCGATATCTTCCTATAGATCAGTGTTTTAAAAAGAGGAAGCGTAAGGCTAGGCGTTTTGTGTTTTCAAAAACGAAGCGTAGGCCGCGAGGCACAAAGCGTAAGCTCTGTTAATTTATATATATTAAATATTTTATAAAAGGTTTATTCGTAAAAATATGAATATATAATATTAATTTTATATAAATATTTTCTAAGTGTAATATAAATTCACTTTTGGTCACAATATTATGCATATTCTAAATAACATTATTCTGCAAAGAGGTGTTGCGACTTTTTCATTTTAATTTATATCTAAAAGTTGCATTTCTTTTTGTTAATAAACAGAGTTTTGATTTTTATCTTCGAAAATTAAAATTATATTCAATTATTGTCATTGATTTAGTATGTAATTCTTTTTTATATCAATATATAATTAGACATTAGTTACTTTTTTAAGGAGCTATTAGCAAAAGGGGTAATTACATTAAACCCCCCATCATATGGTCTATTTCTGAGTCAACCCCCTTAACTTTGTTTTGACTCAGTCAACCCCCCATCGTTTGCCAAAATCATCACTTTGCCCCAAGTCAACTTTTTGCACTTTTTTCAGGGGTATTTTCGTCAAATGTTAAAAATTTTAATATTTGTTTTAAAAAATATAAAATTTATTAATCGACAAATATTAATTTTCGCCAAAAAAAATATTTTTCAACCAAATTTATTTCCGAAATAATTTTTTTTCGCCAAATTTTTTTTTTCAAACAAATTGTTTTTCCGACAAAATTCTTTTTTTCGACAACATTTTTTTTTCGGGAAATATTTTTTTTCATAAATTTTTTTTCAAAAAACAATTTGTTGAAAAAAAAATTATCGAAATAAATTTGGTTGATTTTTTTTTTTTTTGCGAAAATTAATATTTGTCAATTAATAAATTTTAGATTTTTTTAAAACAAATATTAAAATTTTTAACATTTGACGAAAATACCCCTGAAAAAAGTGCAAAAAAGTTGACTTGGGGCAAACTGATGATTTTGGCAAACGATGGGGGGTTGACTGATTCAAAACAAAGTTAAGAGGGTTGACTAAGAAATTGACCATACGATGGGGGGTTTAATGTAATTACCCCTTAGCAAAAACTATCCATGTGTTATTTTTAATTGGCGAAAAACCCCTTGTGTTGTTTTAATAGACAAGAACCCCTGTGTTATTTGGTCAATGGCAAAAAACCTCTTACATCCCTCAATTGCATCACACGCGCGATTTCTGCGTCTAGGGATGAATATTTTTGGCTGAAATTACTATATTACCCCAAAACTTTTGTTTTTTGGTTAAACAAAGAGTAAATAGAAAAATAACCACAAAACAAAAAATAAAAAAATGAACCGAACGTTAATGCCCTTTCGGAGACGCAGCCCCGGTATTGGAGATCTGGTGGCAGTGCGGCAAGTCGGTGACGTTGACGATCTCCTTCTTTGACGCTAGGAACACTCCGTAAGGTTGGATTTGGGGAAGTGTGTGTGTGTGACTGTGCGGGGGTGGGGGGGGAGGGGGGGTTGAGATTTGGGGATGGTAGGAAGATGATTATTGTGTGTGTGTGTGTATGGTGCACATTGGGAATTGTGGAGGAAAAAAGAAGACCGTTCAGTTTGTTTTTTTTTTTTTGGGTACTATTTTATTTCAATTGCGATCAAATAGGATTAAAATAATTGTTCAAACTCTAATTTAAGTTATTGTTTATCATCAGTTGGTAAAACCGATATATATGTGAAACTAATTTGTTTTTGTGTTTCTTTTAGAACTTTAAATAAATTAAAAATAGAAAGTGTGAAAATTTATAAGTAAATTATATTTTATAAGATTTGATAAGTTAAAGGTTAGGATTGTCTTTTTAACTTCGATCAAAGCTTAATTTCGAGAATGGGTCGAGTGTGCTAATTTTCACATAACAAGGGGATTTTTGCTAATAAAAATAACATAGGGGGTTTTTCGTCAATTAGAGATAACAAAGAGGTAGTTTTTGCTATTCACCCCTTTTTCAAGGCGCAAAAAGCACACCCAAAGTTTATGCCTTGATAATTTATAACAGTTAAGCCTAGCGCATGTGTCTTGGCGTTTTGAGATGATTTTGCTTCAAAACGAGTCTCAAATAAGCTTTTTAAAACATGTTATAGATACATCACAATTAGAAAGAAAATAATTATTTGTTATTGCCCATAGTCAATTAAAAATTTTGGACTTTTATAAAGATAGATTTGTTCAAAAGTACGAGAAAAGTATCAAGAAAGAAAAGGCAAAAAATGTTATTTTGATAATAATTGTTTTAGCAATCCTCGTACCAAAGAATTCTCTCATTTGTCTAATTAGGGGAAAATGTATAAAACTCCCATGCGATTTGAAAAATTTGCACAAAACTCCTTTATGGTTTGTTAATTATTTAAGCCCCCATTGTAGTTTCAATAACTTTGTGCATAATCCCATTCACTAGAGAGTTGTGTCCACTTGTTCTAAGTAAGCTTGGACTTCGTTTTCTTTATGTATCTTTTCTATTTATGTGGTCTATTATACTCTTTAAAATTACTAAAACATAAACCCGTTGGGATATAAAAAACCATCGTGTCGTTTGAAGAATCCAACATGAAATTCCCACTATAAAACTTATTTGTAATATTATAAAACAAATAATATGTTTATTATTCCCTCTTATAATTCATTAATATTTTGTTTACATTTTTTTTTTGTTATTTTTCAATATTTCAAAGATATTTTATATGCATATAAGTCAAAAAAAAAAGATATTTTATATGCATATAAGTCAAATACATTTTTTTTGTTGCAATTATAAAAGTTATTTAAAATTATTACAGTAGACATTGTTTGGAGAGTTTTAGAATCGTATACGTAAGAGGGTTTTAGAAAAAATAATCAAACACAATAAGATTTTGTGCACGTTTTTTCAACCAGGAAAATTTTATGTTGACTTCCCTTTGTTTCAAGCAATCAGTAGCTATATATATATTATATGCACTTATAGTAAGTTAAAATCATGATCACCTGATATCTGGTGTACATATCCGCGCCCCCATTTCCATTGGTTCCATCATCAATTCTGCCTGTCACTCAAAATGATACTAGTTAGAATTTAGGTCTTTTTCATATTTTCCCAGAATTTTTATGATTAGAGGATGAGAAGGAGATCAGTAATTCTTTACATTACCGATCTCCTTCTCATCTTATATATATATACATAGAGAGAGAAAGAGAGAGAGATCTAGTTCTGAGGCAATATGGAATAAAATTCAATAATGCTTTTCATAAGTTGTCAAGTTCATTTGATCATATTATGGATATCAGAGAGAGAGAGAGACCAGGAGTCCTCAAGGTGAAATCATCCCATATACTTTTTCCTCTTCCTCCTTTTGCAGCACCACCTTCATGCTGAAAACCAACTACTATGTTGTAAACAAAGCAGCTTAACCTTTCACCTTAAGTGCTTCTTATTTTGAATTTTCATGATATATAGAAAGTCATAATAAATTGGGATTTTAGTAATTCATGGACGACAATCTAACCGTACCTGGTAAGCAGATGTACCAGTACCGAACACAAAACCGGGGTGGCGATCAGTGAAATCCGTACTGCGGATGTTGGTATGTTCATTAATTGGCGATGATGGCACTGATGATGGTCCGGTAGGTTGTGGAGCTGCTTTTACACTGCTATTAGTACTGTATTTCTCCATTATTGCGTTCCTTAATTGTTAAACTGCTTAATTAGGAGATATGAGAGTTTTGGGCTGATGAGTGATGACTGATGACAAAGTGAAGATCTTACTTCACCTATTTATAGGTAGTACTTCATTGAAACTTTGGGGTGAAAAAACAACAACATAAGTACGTAATTCTTTGCTTCAATTCTAACATTGAAGCAATCTATTAGATTCTTGTTTTCACTAGCAAGAAAGGAACCGGGCTCTTTAACTTTAAACGCTTTTTTCATACTAATTCCTCCAATAGTGCCCTCTTCAACTCTTCTTTAAATCAAGTCATCCACCACTAATTAATAAAAAGTCTAAAACTCATCAACAAACATAAAAAAGATGCAAAACAAACCACCACCTCAAATGGCTTCAGAACCAACCAATCCACATAAAACCTTGACCGTGAAATCAGGGAATTGATATCTTCTCTAACCAACCGCCTAACAAACATTCAACGTAATGGAAGTTCAAGCACCCTGAATCACGAGAATGAGGACGATAGTGGTGTTAGTATCATCACTTTAACTGGAAGTAACATAGGTGCAACCATGCGTGGGGACACGGCCAAAAAACACGAGGGCTTGGCGCTGCCGGAACAAGAAGAGTTTTGCACCTACGTCAATAGTATATTTCCAGCCCATTAACAATTCAATCATGCTCGATGGTAGTTACGAGACGAATGAACATCATCGTGAACATCATCATCTCGCTGAATACTCGGCGTAGAATGACACTAATTAAAAGAAGGTGAATCATGAAGGGGAGAGACAGCGTCGATGAAATATGCATTTTCAAGTTTTCAATAAATGGAATATGGCAAACCGATCTTATTATAATTTTATTGTAATGTTAGCTTTGCCATAGATACTAATTGCAATAATCTGTTTTTGGCTCGTTTCAGTTACTTCATTACTAAAAAAAGATATATACGTGTCATTACATATTTTTTAATAAAAAATGTGAGTAAGTAAGTATATTGAAATTGTTGGATCGGGATTGATACAACGTTTCCAAGTTTCAGAGCTCAAGTTAAGCTGGCGTTGCCTTAACTTGATCTCAAACAATCTTCTTGATAGAGTAATGTGCAGCGGAATTAAAGAACACAAGAAGATAAAACTTCAATGGTTTATTATAAATAATCAACCATCTAGCCTTACGGCAAAATAACCACGCAGCTTTTAACAAAGACGTTCCTCACCACAAAATCACTCTCGCTCTTTTGTAGATTGGACTCAGCAAAGCAGACAAGAATTTTCTCCTTAAATCTAATCCTAGACTTAACTCGAAAACTCACAAACTTTGCAAAACAAGAAACATAGCAACAATGCTTAAGATGAAATCTCTACGGATTTATAAGCTCTATTGTTTCTCTATGTATCTTGATGTACTTCACACCTTATATCTAGGTTTCTTCAAACTTGATCTCCAAGGTGTGTTGTACACAGTTTTGGTAACTTATGTTGTTTCCTTGTTGAACTCTACTTTCCTTCTTGAACTCGATCTCTTTCTTGAATAATAGTTCCCTTTATTAGATTGAGTTCTAATAAGGAAATACTCCTTCTTCAATTCAGAGTTGATCTTGGAAAGATTCCTAGTTGCACTTGAACTCCAAAACTTTCCTTCTTTGAAACCGTGTTGACTTGACCGATCTCCTCCTCTTGAATTATGGAAACTTCAACTTAGGAAACTTGTAATGTTCTTCCTTATGATTAAGAGATGTTCCTGGACATAAACAAAGACAACTAAAATCGTGGAACTTGATTAATAGGTGAATAAAGGCAAAACTAAAATAAAGCAGTTAAAGACAGATTGACAGAATATCTACTGGTTTCAATGTTGCCCTGTGAATATTGGCTCAACATCCATCCAACATTTAAACCCGAATACTTTACTCATGTTCAGAAACATGTTTTAGGTTAAGACTGTTCTCGGGTTTCAATGTTGTCCTCTGGATGTTGACACAACATCCATCCAACATTGATAACAGAACATCTTACACTTTCAATCTCCCCCTTTTTGCCTTTCTTCACAAAACCAATCAACCTGTTCACATAGCAGATAATATGTCCAAATATCAATTAAGCATAATAATCTAAGACTACTCAAACTGCTCCCCCTTAATGCAAACTATAAAGTATTAACTTGGCATAACAAAGATTAATCATTAAAGTCATCACCACAACTCAAACAAGCTGTTCAGACATTTAACTTATCAATGTTGTCTCAACATTAAGACCAGAATGTACCTGCACATCAGTTTATCAGCAGAAACAGCAGATATAGACTATCTTCATAAGTAAAAGCATCAAGAGCAGTTAAAGCTAAGAGCATTATCATTACAAACCAAAACAAATAAGAAGAACTAGCAGCAAAATAGAAACAGTTCAAAACATATCAAAACAAAAACATAAAAACCAGAAATCAAAAATTAAAAACTAGATTACTCTCCCCCTTTTTGTGAAGAAAGCTCCTCCATGTTCTTAATCAAGACATCCAGCTCTTGCATTTGTTTTTCCTTGAAAGCAACTTCTCTCTGAAGGTTGGCATAAGCACTTCTATACCAAGTCAACTGCTGATCAACAAAAGATTTTGTTGTTACCCTGGTTTCTTCCTCCTCAGATTGAGGCACTGAAGCTCCAAAAAATTGTTGAGCCTCCATTTCCTCTCCAGGTGCAACTCCATCTTCAGGATTCCAAGGCAAGTCCTTCACTCTTGTGCTAGACAAGTAGGATTGAGTGATGGTGAACCTAGCCTTGTTCTCTGACATTCCTCCAAACTCTTTCTTGTTCATCTTCTGTTTTAGCAGCAGAGTTGTGATCAAAGAAGGAAATGGTAGAATCCCTTGCTTCCTCCCAGCAACATCTTCCATAGCCCTTAAAATTCTCACCCCAATATTCACAGCAAGCCCATTCTTCAGTTTGTAGACCAAGTAAGCTGACTCCTTAGTCAAAACAGTAGAATTTCTAGTAGGCAGCCAATTATAAGATGCACATTTGTGCAGAACAGAACTTAGGGCAGTGAGCTTTATTGTTGGTAATTGTTCAACCCAGGTTCTCTCTAGACCACCTGTGATATCCTCAATCACCTCATCTGGCTTTGGATCTTCAGATTCCTTAACATGTGGCAGTCCCCAAATCTTATTTATCTTCTGAGGACTAATGTCAAACACTTGTCCTCTTACCCATGCTTGACCATATTTGGGAAACAACTCACAAGTGATATACTTTGAGAGATTCAGGTAGAATTCTTGTACAAGCTCAGGAGCATAATCACCATGCTTCTTCATTGAATTCTGAACCCCTCTTGCTTTCAACAACTCAAAAACTCTGTTTCTTTTAAAGCTGTCCATGTCCATGGCCCTCTCTTTGTGAAAATCCCTCTTTCTAAAGTCATAAGCCTTGTCCTCTATCTCCTTATTAAGATAGTATCTAGACCTAGCTTCCTTACTAAAATAGGATAATGCAAGAGTGTCACAGTACTCTTCTTCATTCTCATCATCATCACCACTAGCTTCAGACTCATCAGCAGCAGTTTCCTCTTCCTCTTCCTCTTCTTCTTTCTCCTCCTCTTCTTCTACATCAATTACCTCAACTTCCTCATCCACAATTCGTTTCCCTTTCCTCACTCTCTCAGCCTCAGCCTTAGCCTTATCCTCAGCCTTTTTCTTCTCAAGTCTCTCTCTTTGAGCTCTTAACAAGGCTATTTTACTCATTGGCCTAGACCCCATAGGTGTTCTCTTTCTACCAGAACCAGCTCCAGATCCCTCCCCCTCAATTATATCATCAACATTATTCACTTGGGGTTTAGAGTTAGCCATATTTACCTCAGATTCAGTGGTTTGAGGAGCATGGGCTTCTGATGTTGCGCCAACATTCGACTGAGATTCCACATTCTTAGCTCGCTTTGCCCGTCGTTGATAAGGAATCGTTGGTCGTTTTGCAGCAACTTGAGCAGTAGGCCGTCCTTGATCCTCACGCGCAGCAGCCCTGGTGCGTGTTGTTGTTTGCTTGACATTCAAGGCCATATCTGCAAGAGTGTCTAAAGGAGTCTTGCTTGCCATGTTAGTTTTGAGAATTGAGAGAAAATTATGAGAGATTCTTAGATGATTATTTGCAAAGAGAAAGACAAATTGCACAAGTGACAGAAATTAGGGCAAGTTGTTCTTTTAAGTTGTGAAGAGTGGAGAGAGAAGGAATGAATGTAAGTGGGATTATGGAATATGATCAATTAAGTTTTCCCACTCCTCTATTCCCGCGTAAGAACTTCACCACGTGTCATTTAAAAACATCAAGTAACCAGAGCAGTTCAAAATAAAACAATAAAAACTCAGTTTTAAAAATTTTAAACAAACTTATAAGTTACTGACTTCAATGTTGTGCAGACCGTGTGGCAATGTTGGAATAACATTCAGATCAGAGAGTAGAGTAACATTCAAACCAGTAGGTTTTCAAACCATAATATTTGAGGTTTTGGGCTTCTTCAAGGCAATTTCATGTGAGAGCGTGAGATATATCCAAACTTATATCTGAAACTTCACCAAAGTAGCAAGTGAGTACCAAAAACATAAGATTTAGATCAAAATCATGAATAAGTAACATATCAAACAGAAAACACACAGAGATAAGCAGTTATGAATTAGAGAATTAATCCACTTCCACAGCATAGAAGGTCACAAATAGTGTGTCACCTGCAGAATGTCACCCAAAGAGTATGCCTCAACACATGAAAGGGACTATATACTCCCCCTAAGCCCAAACCTAGTCAACCACACTAACCAAAGAAGAAAAACAATGCAGTTCTATCATGAATGCAACAATGTTATGACAACATTGACAGATGGTATACACAGTGAATCACTTTTCAAACCAGCAACAGATCACATCACATCAAATCTTCACTATTTTCATTATCTCTTTAGAACAAAAACTGAGGGTTGATTAAAAAAGGATAATGACATTACTGAATGAGGGCAGCACTAGACTCCACACACCCCAGTAACAACATTATCAGCAGCAAGTTAGGCAAGTACAAAGGCCTTGAATACTGGCAACACATTTATCATGCACCCCAATACCCCAATTCCTTATGCATACTTGTTTACCAACCTGCATACAAGAGAGCACTAAGTGATCAATGCTACCAAGTGAAGGCAATCGAAACCCCAAACACCCTAGTAGAAAGAACCACTCTTATGTACCCCTTGGCCAAAACAAACAGAGACATGCAAATAAGCACAACTGAATATCATTGAAGCTGTCAACATCATGAACCCCAGCTTCTCCACATGTCCTGTAAAACCTTTTCATATGAATAAGACACAACTGAATAGACATCAAAGTAGTGAACTTTGTGTACCCCAGCTTCTCCATATGTTAGGTTAACACAACCTCAGACACACTTTAGAGATTTATACTTTTCAAAACTTAGATGTAAATCTGCAAGCTAGAAAGATTAGTAAAACACAGTGATCAACCACACAATCAAATATGTCAAAACAAAGATCAATGTGACTCAAAAAGAAAAGAAAAGAAACAAACAAAAAAACAAAAAGTTACATACTACACCACAAACATTAACCAGCGCTAGACAGTGGTGTTATGTCAACACTGGGCTCCTAACATCCTCACATATTGCACATGCCGAGAGATTGCCTCAAACTGAAGAATCTCTCACTATCTAAAGGTTTAGTAAACATATCAGCAAGCTGATTATTTGTCTCAATATGCTCAATGTTAATCATTTTATCCTCAACCATGTCTCTCAAGTAATGATGTCTTATATCTATATGCTTAGTCCTAGAATGCTGAACCGGATTCCTTGAGATACTAATGGCACTAAGATTGTCACAAAACATGAGGAGAGTATCACTATCTAGCCCATAGTCCAGCAACATGTGTTTAAGCCATACTAGCTGGGTAACACAACTGCCAGCAGCTACATATTCAGATTCAGCTGTAGATAATGACACACAATTCTGTTTCCTACTATACCAAGAAACTAGATTGTTTCCCAAATAGAAACAGCCCCCACTTGTGGATTTTCTGTCATCTACATCACCTGCCCAATCAGAATCACTAAATCCAACAAGATTTGTATTTGTATCAAAAGAATACCATATGCCCAATGATGAAGTTCCAGATATATATCTTAATATTCTCTTCACAGCAATCAAGTGAGATTGCTTTCGATCAGCTTGGTACCTAGCACAAACACAAACAGAAAACATAATGTCTGGTCTAGAAGCAGAGAGATATAGAAGACTACCAATCATAGACCTGTACAATGTTGGGTCAACATTGTCTCCAGTGCCATCCTTAGTAATCTTCATAGAAGAAGACATGGGAGTTTTGCAAGGTTTTGACTCATGTAGCTCAAATCTCTTTACCAGGTTCCTTGCATACTTCTCCTGGTTTAAGAACATACCATTCTCTAGTTGCTTCACTTGCAATCCCAGAAAGTAGTTTAGCTCTCCAATCATGGTCATTTCAAATGTCCCTGTCATTGACTCAACAAACTTGTCTAGAGTAGACTTGTTAGTAGAACCAAAAACAATATCATCCACATAGATCTGAGCAATACAAACATCAGAACTCTTTCTTAGAATAAACAAGGTTCTGTCTCCATCTCCTCTATTGAACCCAAGACTTAACAAAAATTGAGTTAGTCTTTCATACCAAGCTCTAGGTGCCTGTTTTAAACCATACAAAGCTTTCTCAAGTTTATACACATAATTAGGATGTTTAGGATCAGCAAAACCTTTAGGTTGTTCAACATATACTTCTTTGTCTATCAAACCATTAAGGAAAGCACCCTTCACATCCATCTGGTAGAGCTTAATCTTAAGACAACATGCAATAGCAAGAAGTAATCTAATAGATTCTATCCTAGCTACTGGATCAAATGTCTCATCAAAGTCAATTCCTTCTACCTGAGTATAACCTTGTGCAACAAGCCTAGCTTTGTTTCTTACAATTACACCATCTTCATTAGTTTTGTTCTTGAAAATCCACTTAGTTCCTATAACATTCACATTAGAAGGTCTAGGCACTAGATTCCAAACATGATTTTTGGTGAATTGCAACAGTTCATCTTGCATAGCATTTATCCATTTACTATCATCTTGCATAGCATTTATCCATTTACTATCCTTAAGAGCTTTAGTCACATTCTTAGGTTCAATATTCGAGACAAAACAGGAAGCATTACTTACAGTGCAAGTGGAAGCCATGCAGAGACACAACCTTACCATATTTTTATAGTTTACCCTGTCTTTGTTGCGAGTCTTCATGCGTCCAGTGATTTCACCTATCACTTGTGAAGCTGGATGGTCCTTTTGAATCCTAGTAGGGGGGTCTCTCCTAGGTTCATCAACAATGTCATCCTCTGAATTGGACTGTGGGGATGTTGGCCTAACAGCAGCAGGTGTCAACTCAACATTAGAACCAGTCTCAATTTCAGTGTCTCCAGCTTCTGCTCCTGATGTTGGGACAGTCTCTGTTTCCAATGTTGGGGCAACATCAGAGACAGTGACTTCATCAGTACCTGAATCAAAGGTGGAATCATCAAACACTATATTTACTGATTCTTGAATAGTCTTCAATCTTGGATTATAAATCCTGAAAGCAGAACTATTCACAGAATAACCAACAAATATGCACTTTTCACTCTTTGGATCAAACTTACTAAGATAGTCTCTATCTTTCAACAAGTAACAATCATATCCAAATTCATGAAAATGAGCAATATTTGGTTTCAAACCCTTTAAGATTTCATATGGTGTCATATTTGTACCAGGTCTAAGATAAGCCCTATTACTTATATGACATGCAGTATTTAAAGCTTCAGCCCAAAGTCTTTTAGATAGATTTCTAGCATTAAGCATAACTCTGGCCATCTCTTGAAGTGTCCTATTTTTCCTCTCAGCTATCCCATTTTGCTGAGGTGTCTTAGGTGCTGAAAACTCATGGAAAATCCCATTCTTATCACAGAAATCACTGAAACTAGCATTTTCAAATTCTTTCCCATGATCAGACCTAATTTTACAAACAGAGGAACCATACAGATTTTTGATGCTAGCATGTAAGATCCTAAATGTGTTGAATGCATCAGATTTTTCTTTAAGAAACTTAACCCATGTATATCTAGAGAAATCATCTACAATAACAAAGGCATATCTCTTACCACTTAGGCTGCTCACCTCAATAGGACCCATGAGATCCATGTGTAATAATTCAAAACATGCACTTACCAGTCCTGGGAATTGTACTTTGTACCTGGAGGGGTGTATGAATAGTTTTGGTTTGCTTACCCTTTAGGTAGTCCCCACATACAACCTTACCTGGGCTGGATATCTTTGGTAAGCCTCTTACAGCATCAACTTTCTGTAGCTTTTCAAGGTTCCTATAGTGAACATGTCCTAGCTTCCTATGCCACAGAACAACATCATCAACTTTAGCATGAAAGCAATATGCTTCTTCCTGTGCAAGGTAGCAATTATCTTTAGATCTAGTACCTGTCATAACAAGGACATTTTCACTATTAAATACATCACAAGAACTTTTATCAAATGTAACAAGCAAGTTATCATCACAAAGTTGACTAATGCTTATTAGATTTGCTTTCAATCCTTCAACTAGCAGAACATCTTTGAGTTGTGGAAATCCTTCAACATCTAGTACTCCCTTTCCAATGATTCTTCCCTTGGTGCCTCCTCCATAGGTGACAGTTCCAACATTGAGAGGAATCAATTGTTTAGGATTTTCCTTGTCTCCTGTCATGTGTCTTGAGCATCCACTGTCAAAGTACCACTTACCTGCAAGGTTAGAGTACACAGCAGAAAACACAACATTGCATACAAGTTTCATCTTAGGAGTCTTTAACTTTTCAATCCAAGTTCTACTTTTCTGTCCCGTTCCTAATGTTGGGATAACATCTGTACCACTGACCAACTCAACATTAGAGACAGTTTCTGTTTTCTTCACATTTTCTTTCAAATATTTCTTGCAATAAGGTTTTATGTGACCTGGTTGAAAACAAAATTGACAGATATAAGTAGGTTTACTTTTGTTGGGATTAGCACAGCTCAAGTCTTTTGATTCCTTAACAAAACCTTCTTTAATAAAAACAGGATTAGCAACTTTAGAGGTAGGTTTCTCAATATATCCAAGACCATTTGTTCCTTGATTACCCATACTCAGTACCTCATCAAGTTTAGATGTACCTGAGTTCCATTTAGCAATGATCTGATTATCTTTTTCAAGATTTCCTTTTACCTCTTTAAGTTCAGCTTCTGTCTTGTCAAGGTCTCTTTCATACATCCTCATCAGTTTCTTCAGTCCATCAATCTCCAGTCTCTGACCTTCATTCTTCTTGGTGAGTTTTTTATTTTCTTTCAGAAGATTATGAAAAGTAGACTTCAAGTCTTCAATGATTTCCTCCTGGGACATTTCACCTTCAAAGTAATACTCTTCATCTAGATCAACTGAGCCATGAAAACATTCAAAGTTAGATTCATCATTATCAGACAAAGAATTGAGATTAATATGGGTATCATATTCAGTCCAATTCCCAAAGAAAGTCTCATGTTCTGATGTTGAGTCCTGGATGTTGGAGCAACATTGGGACCCGTGGCAGTTATGGAGATCTTCTTCTGTCCAGTTGACATGAGTAAATAGCGCAGCTGTATGAATCTCTTCAAAGCTTTCTTCAGTATCAGCACTTGATCCAGAGTTATAATCCTCTTCATTGAAATCATCTACACAAACCCAATGAGACTTTCCCTTCTTGCGGAGGGTGTTAGCACATTCAACAGCAATATGACCATAACCTTTACATTCATAACATTGAGTAGTTTTCAACTTTTCAATTTCTTCAGGACTAGATTTTGTTGCCATATATTTAACAAATTTGGGAGGCAATTTTCTAAAACCAGTGGAAGTATTGCTAGGTTGTTTCCCTTTGGATTTATCTTTGAAGTTCAACCTACTGAGTTTCTTGCTAATATTTCCATAGTTAGAAGAAATAATTTCATCCTCATCTTCACTCTCATGATAATTTGTTCCTAACAAAGCAATAGCTTGTTGTTTGGTAGTCCTAGCAGGAAACTCTAGCTCAAATTCTCTAAGAGTGTTTAACAAGGATTGAAATTCCATGTTGGCAATATCTCTTGTCTCTCCCATGGCAATTCTCTTGAGAGCAAATCTAGGTGACAAAGATCTAAAAGCTTTATAAACCATAGTTTGATTTGACACAGGAAATCCTAGATTTTCACATTGATTTGTAATGTCAAGTATTTTCTCAAAATAACTATTTATACTCTCTTCATCACCCATCTCAAGTTTTTCAAAATCTTTAAGCAATTGTCTATGTTTAGAGTTTCTAACTGCTATATCTCCTTCACAATGAAGTTCAAGGATATCCCAAGCTGATTTAGCTGTGGTGCAGTTCTGAATTAACTTAAACATCTGATTGGTAACATAACTAAAAATAGCATTAAGAGCTTTCTCATTGTAGTTATACAGTGTTACCTCGTTTGCTGTCCATTGTGACTTCGGTTTTGGTACAATATCTGCATCTCGGTCGTTCTCAATCTTTGGGACAGAATATCCATCAAGAACGGCATCCCATGCTTTCATGTCAATGGATTTGATGTGAACTCTAAGCCTAGTCTTCCAGTAAGCATAATTGATGGATCCTTCTAAGACTGGGAGTCTGCCAGAATTGGGATTGATGTTGCCCATCGCGTTGTATCACCTCCAAACACCAGTGAAATCGGTGCTTGGCTCTGACGCCAATTGAAATTGTTGGATCGGGATTGATACAACGTTTCCAAGTTTCAGAGCTCAAGTTAAGCTGGCGTTGCCTTAACTTGATCTCAAACAATCTTCTTGATAGAGTAATGTGCAGCGAAATTAAAGAACACAAGAAGATAAATCTTCAATGGTTTATTATAAATAATCAACCATCTAGCCTTACGGCAAAATAACCACGCAGCTTTTAACAAAGACGTTCCTCACCACAAAATCACTCTCGCTCTTTTGTAGATTGGACTCAGCAAAGCAGACAAGAATTTTCTCCTTAAATCTAATCCTAGACTTAACTCGAAAACTCACAAACTTTGCAAAACAAGAAACATAGCAACAATGCTTAAGATGAAATCTCTACGGATTTATAAGCTCTATTGTTTTTCTATGTATCTTGATGTACTTCACACCTTATATATAGGTTTCTTCAAACTTGATCTCCAAGGTGTGTTGTACACAGTTTTGGTAACTTATGTTGTTTCCTTGTTGAACTCTACTTTCCTTCTTGAACTCGATCTCCTTCTTGAATAATAGTTCCCTTTATTAGATTGAGTTCTAATAAGGAAATACTCCTTCTTCAATTCAGAGTTGATCTTGGAAAGATTCCTAGTTGCACTTGAACTCCAAAACTTTCCTTCTTTGAAACCGTGTTGACTTGACCGATCTCCTCCTCTTGAATTATGGAAACTTCAACTTAGGAAACTTGTAATGTTCTTCCTTATGATTAAGAGATGTTCCTGGACATAAAAAAAGACAACTAAAATCGTAGAACTTGATTAATAGGTGAATAAAGGCAAAACTAAACTAAAGCAGTTAAAGACAGATTGACAGAATATCTACTGGTTTCAATGTTGCCCTGTGAATGTTGGCTCAACATCCATCCAACATTTAAACCCGAATACTTTACTCATGTTCAGAAACATGTTTTAGGTTAAGACTGTTCTCGGGTTTCAATGTTGTCCTCTGGATGTTGACACAACATCCATCCAACATTGATAACAGAACATCTTACACTTTCATATATCTACACTGATATCTACAGATCATAATCATTTGTCACAAAATCAAAATGCATAAGTAACTTTAGGGAGATTGTGATTTTTGGGCGTTATCATAATCATTTGTCACAAATTCGGTCTTTTCAAATGACATATATCTTTAAAAAAACGTCGACAATATATGTCCACCTCCCGTTAACTTCTCTAAATTGTAGAACTAAATAACAAAAAGTTCCACCATTTACTTTATTTGTCTCAGACCCGCATTTTATTTGTCTTAATCACGGACGACCTTTGTTGGTATCGACTGAAGAACCACGAATTTTGACATCCAAGAAACTACAATAGTTTGATCAACTTCTCAATAACACCGCATTTATGTTTTTGTATCTTTATAGAGCCTGATAAGCAGATCTAGATTTTAATATTGTATCAGCTCGCTCACGTCGATATGTTGGTCGTAATATACTGCAAAAGTCACACAAATAAGAAAATAATAATTAATCTAAAGGAAGAATGTTAGATAGAACCCGGTTTGAGGCACACGTCGAAGACGTGCTTCCTTTAGAGTAGAATTTTCGCCAATGTCATGGTGCAACAAACTCTCGACGTCTACTCCCAAGATACAACAAACCTTCACAAAAGCCTTGACGTGCACTCGAAGAAGAATCTCCACGAACTTGAATAACTCACAATTGTCTTCTTATGGAACACTTATATAAAATATATTCTCAGTAATATAATCTTTGTAAAGAGTAAAATATATGTATGGTCGTAAGTTTTTATTTGAAGGAGGATACAGAATGCTCTTTATTTTCTTCAGCAAAAAACAAGGCCAAGTTCCTGGATGTTTATTATTTGTCAAAGTTTGTCTTTACCGTAGAGACCAAAAGTATTTACAATACTAATCACTGCCTTTCAAAGAGACACCAAGAAACCGATCAGAGAAATAAAGTTTGAGTGAGGAATTGTACCGATTCGAAACAGAACACGTTCTGTTCAAAATAAGAAATTATGTACGTTAATTTCAAATCAGTAAATAAGATTTTATTAGGTGTGGCATGACACACCATATAAATATGTTCCCACTACTGGAAAACTTTTTATTATTTAAATCACTACATATATATATATAAAAGATATAAATATATATACATAACAATCCTCTACATGATTTAAAATAAAATATTTTATATAAGAAGGCAATCTTTACTAAGCAATAGGTAAAAGTGTCTTGCGACTTGAACTTTTACTTAGTATTGACAAATAATCATTTGTAGAAACACAGTGAACATAAGTCTTGAACTATGAATCTTTGGCACAAAATCCAACAAGTCATACACTTAGTGTGAGTATATATCAAGTTCTGAAGAGGTAGCGCATTTAACGGTCGTGTGCTAGTATCTTGTTTTAACGAATGCTCAAAAGGAAAGTCTGAGTCCCATATATTACGGCTCCACAATCACATCCGTATAGGTGAGTTCTTCAAGAGTGATCTGCAACTCAACACCTTATCAATGGTTACGAACTCACTAGGAGTATACACTCATCCTTTTTTTCCGTTGCAGTACAACACCAATTAGTGCATAGGAGGGAATCTCTTGTAATAATTTTAAATTTTAAATTTTAAATTTTGGTGTTGTCCAACCACTCAATTAGTTTGTTGTTATCCATTGAACCTTCATCTTGGGATATCCAATTAGTAAGATTGGGTTGCAGTTGTTGTTGATTTTATTTAATGGGCTTTAATCCCATCCCCTTCACAAATTCTTCTACTTGCTTTTTCCCAAGTCTTTTAGTTAAAGAATTAGCAATGTTCTTTTCGGACCGAAATATAATCTATAACAATAATTTATTTATCAATGAAATACTTTATTGTTTTCTTTCTCAAACGTAAGTGTCTCTTTTGTTCATTTGAATTCTTTTGCTTAGACTTAGCTATAGTTGATTGACTATTACACAAAATTGAGATAGCCAGCATAGGTTTTCCAAGTAAAGGAATGCCTATCAACAATCCTTTAAGCCACTCTGCATGCTGGCCAGTAGCATCAAGGGTTATCATCTTGGCTTCCATGGAAGACCGAAAAATACAACTTTGCTTGGAGGATTTTTAAGACACAACTGCATCACCGAGTGTGAAGACATACCCAGTAGTTGCTTTGTATTCATCAGAATCGGAAACCCAATTCACATCACAATACCCTTCAAGTACAATGGGATACCTCATATAATGTATACCATAGTATATCGTGCCCTTTTAAATTTTTTGACACCCTTTCTAAGGCATTCCAATGACTAGTATCAGGGTTACTAGTGTAATGACTAAGTCTCCCTACTGCTTGTGCAACATCCAATCTAGTATAGTTTGAAAGATACATCAAAGCTCCAATAATTTGAGAATATTTCAATTGAGCAACCGACTCACCACAATTTTTCTTAAATTTGATAGAAGGATCATAAGGAATACTCAAAGGCTTGCAGTCAAATTTATCAAATTTCTTAAGAAGTTTCTCCACATAATGTGATTCCTTCTTGTGATTTAATCATTTTTATGCCAAGAATCACATCAACCTCGCCTAAATCCGTCATATCAAAAGTCTTGCACAAAAGAGACTTAGTTTCATTGACAATGCTCATATTGGTGCCAAAAATTAAAATGTCATCAACATAAAGGCACATAATCACACACTCAGATTTATATATTCTAGTATACACATACTTGTCATAATCATTTACAAGGAAACAAATTGAAATAATAATTGGTCAAATTTTTTGTGCCATTGTTTTGGCGTTTGTTTCACGCCATATAAGGATTTTAGAAGTCTACACACTTTATGTTCTTGTTTAGGCACTATGAAACCTTCGAGTTGTTCCATATACAATTTTTCTTCTAATTCACCATTTAAAAGGGCCGTTTTCAAGCCCATTTGGTGAATTACAAGATTATGTATAGATGCTAAGACTAGAAGGATTCTAATGGTGGTGATTTTCGTCACCGGAGAGTAAGTATCAAAATAATCAGATCCTTCTTTTTGTGAAAATCCCTTAGCTACTAATCCTGCTTTATATTTTTGTTTGGAACGATCGGGTCTAAACTTTGGTAAAGATCCATTACATCCTATAGGCTTGCAACCTTTCGGTAAATCTGTTAAAGTCCAAGGTTTATTACTCGTTAATGATTTTGTTCCAGATTTAATAGCTTCTTTCCAAAATCTGGAATCAACTCTATGGCCTCTTTTTAAGAGTTACACTCTAGCTCTTTTACCTCTTCTTGGTTCATAATTATTTTCGTTTATTCTTTTACCATTAGAGTTAGTAGAGCTAGTGTTAGGAGTTTTTGTTATATTATTTTTCATTGGAAATGATTCTTCAAAGAATAAACACCCCTAGATTCCATAATAGTATGGACACGGATATCAGGGATATCAGAGTTTATTATATAAACTCTATAAGTAGGACTATTAAGTGAATAGCCAATGAAGACACCATCCACATCCTAAAATATTTAATATTTGGTTTATGAACCTTCCAAAGTTCATAAGGGAATTCATTATATTTTTTATGTGGTATTCTATTTAGAATATAACAAGAAGAAAAAATTGCTTCACCCCAAAAATTATTAGGCAAGCCTGAACTGCTTATCATAGAATTAACCATATCAATTAAAGTTCTATTTTTTCTCTCGGAAACTCCATTAGATTGAGGAGAGTAAGGAACAGTTACTTGATAAATAATACCATGTTCCCTACAAATATAATCTAGTGAATATTTTTCTCCTCGATCCGGCCAAAGAAATTTAATTCTCGAATCCAATTGATCATTAACTTTATTTTTATATGTTTTAAAGATATTAGAAACTTTATCTTTTGTTCTAATAGCATACACATATCAATATCTTGAGAAGTCGTCTATGAATGTGACAAAGTATCTTTTTCCATTTCTAGAAAGAATTTGAAAGTCACACACATCACTATGGATTAAATTCAAAATCTTATAAGATTTATTATTAGTTGTTAGAAAAGGCTTTCTAGGTTGTTTAGATTGGACACAAATCTCACATTTGTCATGAAAATTAATTTCAGATTTAGGAATAAGGTTCAAGTTCATCATTCTCTTTATAGTAAATAAGTTAACATGTCCTAGACGACCATGCCAAATATTTGAAGATACATCAATACTATAAAGAGAGTAAATACTTTTACAAGTAGAAATAACCTTTAAAACGTTCAATTTAAACAACGCATCTATTACATAGCCTTTTTCTATAAAACAACTATTTTTACTTATTACAACTTTATTTTGACTCAGAAAGAAGTCTATAACCATCTCTAATAAGGAGGGATACACTAATTAGATTTTTTCTAATATCAGGAACATGTTGCACATTATGTAGGGACAAGGTCTTCTCTGAACTTAGTTGTGATTCAATCCACCCTTCTCCTTTAATTTGTGCAGCTACGCCATTTCCCATATT
Source organism: Linaria vulgaris (assembly GCA_948329865.1). NCBI lineage: Eukaryota > Viridiplantae > Streptophyta > Magnoliopsida > Lamiales > Plantaginaceae > Linaria > Linaria vulgaris. The sequence continues at coordinate 16,932,278 of OX415250.1, read as the reverse complement.
TACGGATTTTCCGACTGTAACCTGGTAAGTTGAAATCAAAGACTTGTCGGCACATACATAAATATTGGCGATGATATCAATCCACCAATCGGTGAATTCACAAGCTAAATTAATTCCACAATTTGAAATTATTGACCCAACATCAGTTCCATCATTAGAATCGGTTGTCACCACATTAGCTTGTTATATCGGTGCCTCGTATGCATCATTATTCTTGTCTTTGCGATGGCGACAATTTCTCGCTATGTGCCCAGGTTTACCGCAAACATAACATCCATTCTTAGAGTCATTATTATTCTTATTGATGTCACTTTTAGGTTTTAGAGTATCCTTAGGCTTCTTTTGCCTTTTCTTTTTATAGTTGTTCTTCCTGTTGTTTTCAACAAGTATAGCATTATTAGATTCTGGGAGTGTTAGCTTTTCCTTTTCCCTTTATCTTTCTTTTATTTCAAGAGAGACCATTAAATTATCAAGGTTCGTGGATTCACGTTTATGCCTAAGTGAAACGGCATTAGAATTCCATTTAGAAGGCAATTTCTCAATAATAGCATGCATATGAAACTTTTCATCAACTTTTATGTTTCTTTGCACTAATTCTTCATATATAGCCTGGGGGTCTTGGGCATGATCGACTACAGGTTTTTCATTGGTGATTTTAAAACTTAAATATCTTCCAACTACAAAGTTATCAAGCCCTTCATCCTCTTTACCATATTTTCTCTCTAACGCATCCCAAAGTTCTTTTGCAGTATTAGTGGAGTGATAAATGTCATACAAAGTGTTTGATAAGGCAGATAAAATACGACCATGACAAAGATAATCTTTATCAATCGACTCATCAATTTTACCATCTTTAGTGACATTTTCATTTGAAGTTTGAGGATTAGAAATCACAGAAAATAATCCTAAAGTAGTCAACCAATAACGCATTTGTTCCTGCCACCTACGAAAGTTAAATCCAGAAAACTTTTCGCGTTTTATGGAATATTGTTCACCATGCGATGCCATTTTAAAAATTTCAACAATGATTATAATTTCGAAATAGGCAGATTTTAAAGGATAAACAATTTACGTATGGCTGATTATGTTAAGCACTAATTAAGACATAATTCTACTCTAAATTGTTGGTCGTAATATACTGCAAAAGTTACACAAATAAGAAAATAATAATTAATCTAAATGAGGGATGTTAGATAGAACCCGGTTTGAGGCACACGTCGAAGACGTGCTTCCTTTAGAGAAGAATTTCAGCCAATACCGTGGTGCAACAACCTCTCGACTTCTACTCCCAAGATACAACAAACCTTCAGAAATCGTTGACGTGCACTCGAACAAGAATCTCCACGAACTCGAATAACTCACAATTGCCTTCTTATGGAACACTTACACAAAATATATTCTCAGTAATATAATCTTTGTAAAGAGTAAAATATATGTATGGGCGTAAGTTTTTATTTTGAAGGAGGAGATATAATGATCTTTATTTTCTTAAGTAAAAAACAAGGATGAGTTCCGGGATGTTTATTATATGTCAAAGTCCGTCTTTTCCGTGGAGACCAAAAGTATTTATAATATAATCACTGCCTTTCGAAGAGGCACCAAGAAACCGATCAGAGAAATAATGTTTGAGTGAGGAATTGCACCGATTCGAAACAAGAGAACAAGTTCTGTTCAAAATAAGAAATTATGTACCTTAATTTCAAATCAGCAAATAAGGTTTTATTAGGTGTGGCAGGACACACCATATAAATATGTTCCCACCAATGGAAAAACTTTTTATTATTTAAATAACTACATATATATAACACGGTATGCCTGGGTTGTCCATTATTTAAACCAATATTATGATTCGAATAGAGAATTATCAACAACATTGATTTGAAACAAACATGGGATTTTGTATAATAATATAATAAAATACTTTTTAGACGAGAATATTAGAAAATTTAAATTTTAATAATTTGATAAATAATATCGAAGAGGAGCATGACATAACCAACAACAAATAGATACAAGTGCCTGCAACATAAAGAAACTTCATTGACTATGACGTCATTGAAGTTAGTAAAGGAATATAATTACAAAAAGTTGACGATAAAGATCTCATTTTGCAATAGAGTCGATACGAAATAATACGGATATGGATTCTTAGTATAATTTTTATTTTCCAAGTGTAATTATAATTCAAGCTAGATACACGGTCTTTAACTTTATCCAATTTGATGGGTAGTTAATTTCTTTAAAGAGAATGGACTAAGTGAAAGCTCAAACCGGTTCGGGTCAGTTTCATCTACTCATGAACCGGTTGTAACCCTAATTATGAATAATATATATAAGCCTTGTTTTTGTGCCGTTTCTCTCACGTTTTACTTTTATCTCACACAAAGCCTATACACACACACACCGTCTTAGTCTATCTCTCTCCCTCATCATCTCAATCAACACGCATTTCTCTCGTTCTCTCACGCTCGCAATTTGTTTAATCACCGGGGACCATATTCCGTATCTATTGAAGAACCACCAATTTTGACATTCAAGAAACTTTAGTCGGTTGATCCTCTTCTCAACAAACCACCTTTCTTCTGTATTTATGTTCTACCTCAACCGAGTCAGTCTCTCTCACTCCATACGGTATGTCTTTTTTTTATTTTTTTTATTTTTAAATTTTGCAAAATCAAGATGTATCAGATCTAAAAATTTGTAACAAGTGTCTTGTTATTACAATTATCACTGGTTCCTGAGGAAGGAAACATCCAAAATGTAGAAAATCTTCCAAATTTATAAAATAAACTTCTTAAATCTACAGAACCGTGTGCAAACATATATAATCTTTCATTCCTTAACTAGCCCGGAAGTGTAAAATTAAAAGAGAAAAAAAAATTGTGATTGATACAAAATCTTCTGTCTTATTCACAAACATTTTGGTAGGAAATGAAATTGAAGCATAGAACGAGATTCAATATCAATTGCATCTACTTTTGGAAATTTGACCACCTTAAAACAAATAGAGAAATCAAAGGTGCTAGATTCAGATTGACCATACTTAACTCCAAAAAATCCGATATTTTGAACTAGGTCGCAGTATTTATTGGTTAATTTAGGTCAAATACCCAATTACTATGTGTATATTGAATATCTAGATCCATTAGATTGGAATGACACCCGACCCGACCCCATTCTATTTTACACATTGCAAAGCTACATATTCATAATTCTTTTTTCCACATTTTTTCTAGGTAACATTTCTTTTTATCGCATTTTTTGAGAAACAAAAAAATAAAGCAAAATAGTACGCAAGCCAAATAATACTAGTGGTGGTGCTACCAGTTAATAACTTGACACTTGTTCGAAGTTTAAGGTAATTGTTTTTCATTTTCTTTTCTAATATGTTTATACATGCCAACCACAACTTGAAACCGGTCACGAAAGTATATAATTTTCTTATATCTACTAATTAGAAACGTTGGCACGCGGTCTCCGCGTAAGTAAAAATTTATTTTAGGGCTTTTGATAAATTTCCTCCATGTGTTATGGTAAATTTGCACGTTACCTCCCTGTGAAAAATAAGTTGTCCTAATACCCCCCTATGATCTCAAAAGTTGGCACACCACCTCCTTGAAAAACTTTGTGTTGTAATTTTTATCTTAAAAGACTAAAATACCATTATCAATACTATTATTTTCATTTGTGTAATTTCTACTTTGATTTTACAGTATTTTTTAATTTTTATAAAAAAAAGTTCAAGAAACAAAGCATTACATGTATATATATCTTACATTTTTCTAAAAATTTTAATTTAGTTTCACAATTTTTGATAGTTTAAAATATTGAATTAAAAAAATAATATTTATCTAAAGCAATAAAGGTATAAATATCTTTCTAAACGAAAATTTAACTCCCACTCTCATTTAAGGGAGAGTGAACTACACCTTCATGCATAACGGAGTAAAATGCCAACTTTTGAGATCATAGAGGGGTATTTGCCCAACTTATTTTTCACAGGGAGGTACCTTGTCAATTTACCATAACACATGGAGGCAATTTGCCAAAAATCCTTTATTTTAGTTTATATGGTAAAAACATATTTGAATAAGTAAGATTAAATATACAAGGATAGAGAATTTATATAAAACAAAATTGTATTTTGGGAAACCAAATCACAACACCATAATTATTGTGTTCAATGATTCTACTTAAATATTAAGGCTAGATTAGGAACTTAATAATAAGATATTGTGCCAACGATAAAATTATAAGGCTAAAATCGAAAATTAAAAGTTTGGTGTCACAAGTTACCTTTCTTTATATAATAGTATAGATGATAACTTTCAAAATAATTAAATGAAGAAAACATTTATCGGATTTTTTTCTCTGTTGTTTAGGGGTGAGCTAGCAAACACACCGAAACCAACCAAATCGGTAGATTAGCAAATTGTTGATTTTATAAAAAAAAAAAATCAAACCAAAACAACGATATGGTGTTTGAAGCGGATATAAAAGCCGATACTAAATATGCATGGTGCGGTTTTGGAATATTTTCTCGATAAGCTGTATTAAAATAGAACTGGATTATATATATTTTTATTCTTTTGTTACTAGGTATTCTCTTTCCACAAAACCAAAAAAATCGTTGTTTTGTGGCTTACAATGCATATGTTATCGAATTGTGATTCATAAACTAATTTTGTAGTTTGCTATTGTGCATCGTTGGTAAATCATGGTAATAGCAAGTTTATATTTTTGGATTATTGATTGTTAATGATACTTTGTAATTAATGAACGACTTTTATTGATTAAATAATTAATTAATTATTAGACAATATTTGTTTGCTCTATTTATTGTACCAATGTCTTTTTATAGTGAACTTTTATGCTACAATATTATATTTTTCACAGATTTAGTCTTAGAAAGAAGAAGAGGAAAGTAAAAAATACTTGGCTCGATTAAACCAATTCAGTGACGGTTTAAATTGGACCGAACCATCTCAAACGGCTAGGTGCATGGTTCGATTTAACCGGGCCGCACACCTCAAGGTAGATCTTTTTACTCAACTTTTATTTTGTAAATTACATCATGCATCTGCTTTCCACCATTTCTATAAGATTTTTGGTAACTTACTTCTATGTTAGATTAAATTGGTAAATTATTTTCCTGTCAAAAATAAATTGGAACGATATCTCTTGTGATTTAAAAATTTTGGTACATTATCCTCTATTCTAGCTCATTCTACCAAACATATGAGTGGACGTAGTCGCTTGTTCGTGAAAATGATATTTATACCTATTTTTCTGAAGAATAATATTTTATGTTTATAATCTGAATTATCAAAGAAGACTCAAAAACTTAAATATATATATATATGTATATATTTCGTTTTTATTCTTGTATTCATAAAATTAAATTCCAAATTATGCAAATAGAGTATTATAATATAATATTGACATAAAATAGAAAAATATGGAGGTTATCTAGCAAATTTATTTTTAACTGGGTAATTTATTAATATAGCATAGCGGCAAAAGGGTAACTTGCAAGGCCATTTAAAATGAAAGTTGTGTTTTATACATAAGTATCATATATAGATTAGCAAAATATGCCTTTCTACTATTCTAATTTCACAAAAAAAACTCTATAGTTGAAGGGAAAACAAATCTTAGAAAAGTAAAGAATTGCTATTATTGTCAGCAAGTAGGATTTTTTTTCCCTAAATTTCTTTTTCCTGACACCTTAAAGACAGGTTTTGATGAACAAAGCAAATAATTTTATTTAATAGCGCAACTATTGTTATAATAAGACGCGATATTTTTTTTGAAGTACAATTAATAAGATGCGATTAGGTGATGACTGTTTACATTATTATAAAAAAAAAAAATTACTTCCATATTGTTAACCAATTGGCCTCCTGACTCGCTATAATTTAAGTGTAGCTATGTAAAATATATAGAATGTTTAATGAATCTTTTTGATGATATGTTAAATATATATATATGTATGTATATATATTATATATATGCAAAATGCATGCGTGCTACGTAGTCTTTGGACTGAATTGTCGAGCATAACTGAATTTCAATCGTAAGTTACCTTTCTCAGCCCACGTTGCTTTACGCTTGCTGAGAACAATGACTTCAACCTCATCAGAATTTTTTTCTTCATCCACTTTGGCGGGTTCAAGCAATGGTGAGAGGAAAGAGGTGGCTGTTGGTAGCGGTATAACAGGGGAGATGAGAAGGAGAATGCTGGTGGTCCCTCGTTGAGGTCGAGTTCTTGAACCGTTGACCGCGGTGGTGGAGGGATTGAATAAGCGTTGACCGGTGATTGGAATTTGGAAGGAAAGAGTAAATGGTGGCTGAGAACAATGACCTCAACCTCATCAGAATATTTTTCTCCATCCACTTCGGGGTCTACCTTGTTTGCTTGCAGCACAAATAGTTTGGGATTCCTTTGAGACGAAAATTTCATATGTGGTGCCATCTGTACTATCTAAGGTGTACTCCACCTTTTGCTTCTTGACGTCTTTCGTCTCCTCTATGCTCTCTCTCCCTGATTATGAGCCCTCTGAAATTTTCGCAAGGTTAGTGCAATTTGCAAAGTTCAACTCTTTCAAGAAGGGCCCCCTTCAAATGGGAGGAGTGGGGGAGAAAAGAAAGGTAGAGGTTGTGAATGAAGAAGGTAGGCTGGGAGACGCGAGGATGCTTGATGATTATGCCTTACCTTTCACAGCCCACTTTGCTTGACAACAATGACCTCAAGCTCATCAGCATTGTTGTCTACATCAACTCTAGAATCTACCTGTTTGCAGCAACAATAATTTGGGATTCATCTGAGACGACAGTTTCAGATGTCGTGCCATCTAAGGTGTACTCCACCTTTTGCTTCGTGACGTCTTTCGTCTCCTCTATGGTTTTGCCACCGGGAAACATGATTGCTACTGTAAAGCCCTCAGCTTGGAGCTCTCTTCTTCGACCTCAAAATTTAGTCCAAAAGTTTTGTCGCCTAAAGCAGGCTGCTGACAAACAAGAAGTTTCTTCAGATGATGAATTGGTGTCAGATGTTAAAGCCGTGAAGAAGGAGCTCGAGTTCATGGCGACTATTTTGGAGAATTACGATTCAGAATTCTCAGCGGGGATCTGCATATATTAGAGTTAATTTTTGTGATCTGTTGTGCAGCTGAACTTTACTGTGAAGTATATATTGCGAAAAAATTGTGATTAAAATATATATAGGTATTGTCAATTTTTCAGACAAAAGAAAAGATGTATTAGAACATGCTCGGGTATTTGTTAAATTTACTCGACCAAAGTTATGCGATCTAGACGATAAACATTTGGCAGTCCTAGCGAAAGACAAAAATACCTATTTTTTTAATAGCTATATATGATCTCCCTCGTTGCCCCAGCACCACTACCATCTTCTCCAGCTGTTGATTCAGTTTTAGACATGCCTATGGAGGCACTAGTCGTCCCTCTGAGCATCGTTGTCCCAGCACCACTATCATCTTCTCCAGCTGTCGACACAGTTTCAGACATGCCTATGGAGGCACTAGTTGTCCCTCTGAGAGCTCCAAATCACAATAGGAGTTGGTATGTGTTGAACATTTGTTTCTTGACTGACTTTGTATTTTTTGTCTAGATGATTAATTTTGTTATCTATTAGAATTCATGCATGACAGTAGGAAATTCATAGTGGTTCTGTTATACTCTATTCAACCGTGAAAAGTTAGATATATTAGCTCCAAAGTAGAGTAGTAGTTGGTAATTGCTGAATATTGCGTTCTTTACTGACTCTGTCTTTTCTCTAGCCGAGTAGTTCTATTATCTTTAGAGTTAGTGGTTGTTCTGCTATACTATTCAGCCGTGAAATCTCAATATATGTGCACTTACTTTTGGAGTTTGAAGTAGAAACATAGTTCATTTTCTTTCTTGTTCTTGTCTGGATGAGTTGTTAATAAACTTACTTTGGATGGCTAGTTGTTGTTATGCTAGTTCGGGGTAACTTGACTTAAGTGCTAGGCTGTTTTAACTGCAGAAACTTAGTACATTAGCTCTTATATTGTGTTATATTGTGTTATATTAAAATGTGTGTGTATATATATATATATATATATGAGTGTGAATTTTTGTTTTGATGTAAAATTTTAGGGAGAAAATGTGGGGATGGGGGGATCTGCCTATATTAACTTGTCAAAAAAAAAAAAAGAGAAAAGAATCTGCCTATATTAGAGGTTATCTCATTTGTGGTCTGTTTCTGCAGCTGAACTTTAGCGAAAAGGGGCTCTGCTCTGAAGTATATATTGTGAAAACTTTGTGATTGCAATATTGAATGTTTTTGTTTGTAAGTAATAACAAACTCTCTATAAATATTGATATGGAGACGCTAGTTGTTCCTCTGGGCAAACATATCGATAAGAACATCCATAGTTATATGTGCAGATGAGTATACCATATATTAGACTCAATTTTTCTTTGTTTATGACGTTTTTATGGGCATGCCTCATGTTAGTGCTAAATAAATGAAAGCTAAAATTCATGGAGAATGAGCCAATTTGAGATGAGAATATTATCTATTTTTCTGTTGTTGCTGTAGTTTCAGAACACATATTAGCTTATATTATTGGTGTTTGATTTGCACCAATAAATTATTTACAATCATGATTTGAAGCCAAACATTTATCTGCGAGGTAAAATACAAAGAGCATGATGAAACTAAACACCCAAAGCTGATGTTTTTGCATGTTTACCCCACCTGAAAGCCTGGTACTGCGCTACCCGCTTGAATTATGATAGATGTGTTTCAACTTCGTCTCTTTAATCTATTAATTGTGTTTAGTTTGAAAATGTTTCAGTAGTTACACCGATATATTGTGTCAAACTTTTGATGGTTAAGTGGAGCTTGAAACTTGTCGTGCAATAACTTGTACTCTTCTTTCTGCCCCTTCTCTTTTCAGGAAACACCAAGGCTATGGTGGCCTGGAGCCGAACATGAAATGCAGCTGTGTACTGGAGGGGAGAAAAGGTGTCGTTGTTGCCTTTCTATTCCTGATTATGAGCCCTCTAAAGTTTTCTCAAAGTTAGTACAATTTGCGAAGTTCGACTCTGTTGGAAGTGCACTGGAGCTGGAAATGTTAAGAAGTTGGCTTTCTTCTTTCTATCGATTTAAAGGTGATCATGTGTTGCCATCATATCGTGAACCAACTCATCTGGAGAGCATGGAAGACAAGAAGCCAACTGTTCCTGCAAGTTGAAAATGATTCTAGTACTGCCATTGAAGTCCCTTCTCTTCACCCGTTGGATGATGACTTATCGTTTCCTGTTAGTGCTGGAAAGCCCCAAGCCGCTTCGGGTGATAAATCGTATCGTAGACAAAAGCAAAAAAGCATTGCTGAGCTGATGGGAGCACCTAGTAATAAGACAACTGATTTGGGGAAGTCATCATCTGTCAAAAAGAGGAAGAAGATGGACAATGAAGAAATAAATGGTGGTGGTGGATGGTGCACCTTCAACTCAGAGGAGAGGCAAGAAGAGAAAGGTAGAAGTTGTGAAAGAAGGTAGTGATGGGAGAGGCGTGGATGCTGGAACTGAATGTTGATGCACCATTTGATGAGCTTTTGGCAAAGATCCAGTATGCTGCAGGTAATCCTCATTACTTGAGCAGGGAGGGTTGCCTTGACATAGTCTGTGCATTTTCCTTAGTGTAGAAGCTCAAATTATGTGCATGGATAAGACTATAAGACATATCACAGATCCATGAAAGGCACGAATAGAAAATCTGCGGTTTTGGGAACTCTTATGAAGGAGATGATGAAGTCTGGTGACGAGATAACTACTTTCAAAGCTCTGGCGACTGAGGGAAAGAAGGGTAAACTGAAGACTAGTTAACTTAGTGAGGTTTCTTGCGCAAAAGACCGTGCACAAAAAGTGTACACACTACAACAAAACACATCAATTGCATGGAAAAAATTCCATGCAATAGGCTATATTTTCCATGCAATTGATCAATTGCATGGAAAAAATTTGATGCAAAGTTTCCATGCCTCTGATGTCCATGCAAGAGAATTACATCGAAAAATTATGATGCAACTGGTCTCTGCATCCGAATTTTCGGATACAACAATGCATCAAAAATTTCCCATGCAAAAGGCTCTGCATTGAAAAATTCCAATGCAGAAAAGCGCGTGCATCGAAAATTTCTGATGCAAAACCAAAAGTTAGCACATGACCGTGGTTCGAATACTCATAGAAAAATTCTCATGCAATTGCTCATGTAGCAATTGTATGGAAAAATTCCTATGCAATTGCTTTTCAGCAATTGCATGGGAAAAATCCGTTGCAATACATATGTTACATGAAAATATTTGTACGCAACATAATTCGAAATTATTTAAAAAAAAGTGGAGTCATTATTCCGCCACTTTTTAATTTTTTTTCCCTTTTATTAATATAAATAATTCATTTAAAGTATGTTTTTAAGTTTTAAAGTATTATTTTTATGAAAGAAATACGTATTTTATACTAATTTATACATATTTCTAAAATACGTATTGATTAATTTTTCAAGATATACATATTATATTTAAACTATAATCTAAGAATATTATTCTATCGATATTCGTATTTGTAAAATATTCTTATACGATTTCCTATACATAGGTATTTATATTTTTTACGTATAGTTATATTTAAAAAAATTAAAATAAATTGTAAATCCTTTAACAAATATTTTAGAGAGAAGAGGAGTAAAGAGGAGGAAAGAGGAGGTGATAAATGAGAAGTGAATGGGGTGTGGATGATCTAAGTAAGAATCAAGTCCAATTATCAAGTTTTGTCCAAGGAAACAAGTCCAAGAAAGTTATGGGTGCGAACATGAGATTTCAGCATTCGGTCCAGCAGAAGGCCTAACTTATTCTGTAAAACTGCTCTGATTGGGAAGGTTCCAGAAGTCGTGTGACCTATGGTTGGAAAGCTCTACGAGTCTTCTATTCAATGAATCAAACTAGAGGCCATGTGGAATTGTTTATAGAGAGTTATGGCGGTTTTACTATGACCTGGCAGACTGCTTTGAATTCTGTCTAGTTTGAGTCTTTTTGTCTTCCTTAGTTATTTCAGCTTTTATTTTCATTATGCTTTAAGTTGAGTCCGTTCTTACCTTGATTTAGAGTCAGAATTCATATTCCCAAGAGTTGATTTATGTTGGTTCCTGCATAGGAAATTGGAGGATCAAGAGATCATTTTAGAACTAGTTTTCTCCTATAAATAGTGATGGTCTTGTAATGTTTTAGGAATTCTGATTGAAATAATAATATAACTTCCTTTGTAAAGTTTAAGACTTTTGTTAAACTCTTTTTCCTTTTGGTGGATTCCTTAAGGCAACGAGTGGCTTTACGCTCTTTGGTGGATCTCCATTGAGTAAAGAATGTTTTTGAGTATTCTCTTGTGTTTCCTATTCATTTGTCCAATTTATCGGTATCAAAGTGGTACCAGAGCCGAGGTTTGATGGCCCCTCGTCGTAGGATCTTTCCAGGCAAAGCTCCAAGACGGGAACGTGATCTTCGTGATATCGAGTTGGAAGACTTGTGGAGACAAGTGCAACAACTCCAACAGCGCCTAGCGGAGCGAGAACCTTTGGAATATAATGAGTCGCATCATGATTCAGAGGGTGATGATAAAACCGATGAAGAGGTGGACAACCCCTTTCATCATCGTCGTGGTTCGAGCAATAGTTCACGCTGGAGACAAAGTGCTGCTCGTGGGCTAAGATTTGAGAATCACTTCAATATGAAAGTTGATGTTCTGGAGTTCGAAGGAAGAATGCAACCAGAAACTTTCATTGATTGGTTGCACTCGCTGGAAAGGATATTTAAGTACCATGAAGTGTCGGAAGATCGAAAAGTAAAATTGGTAGCCATGAAGCTTACGAAACATGCTTCAATATGATGGGAAAATCTTAAGAAACAACGACTTCGTGAAGGAAAAGAGCGAATTGTTACTTGGGAAAAGATGAAAAACATGCTCACGAGAAAATTCTTGCCGGATAACTACCGACAAGATACTTTTCTCAAGTTCCACAACCTCAGGCAACGAGAAAAATCTGTCGAGGAATATATCGCGGAATTCGATCATCTTTTGATGAGATGCAAAATTGTAGAACCGGAGGAGCAAACCATAGCTTGTTTTCTTGGTGGGTTGCGCGCGAAAATTGCTAATGTCGTCCAATTGCAGCCATATTGGACCTATAACGATGTTATTAAGCTCTCATTGAAGGTTGAAAAGCAACTTAACGAAGCACCAAAGAATCTCTCTCGTTCATGGAATAAATAAGCACATTCCAACAAAGGGAAGGCATCTACCTCTACTCCATTTGCCTCAAAAGCAAATCCATCAAAGGCACCCAAAGAAAGAATGAAACGGTGAAGTCAAACGCTCGTCCATGCTGCAAATGTCATGGACTTGGGCATTTTGTCGCTCGTCCATGCTGCAAACGAATTGTTTCACTTGTTAAGGAAGATGAACCACTTGAAGAAGAAGAAAACGGATCTCTTGAAGAATTTGAAGAAGAAGAGATCACTTATGCCGATCAAGGAGAAAGTCTTGTGGCTCAAAAATGCTTGAGCATTTTCTAAGAAGGAGAAGATTGGCTTCGACACAACATTTTCCACACTATGTGTACATCAAAGGGAAAAGTTTGCAATGTCATTATAGATGGTGGGAGTTGCGAAACTATGGTGGCTGCAAAAATGGTGGATAAGTTGGGACTCAAAACGGAGGTACATCCACATCCTTATAAGCTTTCATGGCTAAATAAAGGAAATAAAATAAAAGTGGATAAAAGGTGTCTCGTGCATTTCTCCATTGGCAAGAATTACCAAGATGATGTTTGTTGTGATGTTGTGCCCATGGATGCTTGTCATTTGCTTCTTGGTCGACCTTGGCAATATGATCGAAAGGTGATCCATGATGGGAAAAAGAACACATATTTCTTTGAAAATGATGGTGCAAAGATTATATTGGGGCCGTTGAAATTGGAGGGCATTCCTAAGCCCTCTAAAGGTGAAGAAAATTTGTTTGTGTCAAATCTCAATTTGATGAAGCTATGGAAGAAACTCCTAAAGTTTTTGCTCTAATGATCATGGAGGAAAATGAAGAAACAAAGGAGGTTCCATCAATAATGCAACCGATTCTTCAGGAATTTCAAGATGTGATCCCGAATGAGATTCCACCCGGTCTTCCACCTATGAGAGATATTCAAGATTGTGTCGATCTCATTCTGAGTGCTTCAATTCCTAATAAGGCGGCTTATAGGATGAATCCTAAAGAGCATGAGGAGTTGCAACGGCAAGTGCAAGAACTTATGGATAAGGGATTGGTAAGAGAAAGCACGAGCCCTTGTGCTGTCCCAGCACTTCTAGTCCCAAAGGAAGATGGATCTTGGCGCATGTGCATCGATAGTAGAGCGGTAAATAAAATTACTATCAAGTATCGCTTTCCTATCCCTCGTCTTGATGATCTTTTGGATCAGCTCCATGGTGCATCAATATTTTCAGAAATTGATCTTCGGAGTGGATATCATCAAATCCAAATGAGAACCGGTGATGAATGGAAAACCGCATTCAAGATAAGAGATGGCCTTTATGAATGGATGGTGATGTTGTTTGGCCTTTCGAACGCTCCAACTACATTCATGAGATTGATGAACCAAGTCTTCAAAACTTACATTTGTAAGTTTGTGGTTGTCTATTTTGATGATATCTTGATTTTTAGTAAAAATGATAAACAACACTTGGAGCAACTTTATGAAGTTTTCAAGACATTGAGAGAGCAAAAACTCTATGCTAACTTGAAGAAGTGTGAGTTCTTTGCAAAAAGTCTTGTCTTTTTAGGCTTTATTATATCCGGTGAAGGCATCAAGGTTGATCCTAGCAAAGTGGAGGCGGTTGAAAATTGGCCAATTCCGACAAACATCCGTGACATACGAAGTTTTCATGGCCTTGCATCATTTTATCGTCGATTTATCAAAGGATTCAACACTATCATGGCCCCCATCACTGAATGCTTGAAAAGAGGAAAGTTTCAATGGTCAAACGAGGCGCAAAAGGGCTTTGATCTTGTGAAAATAATGATGACACAAGCCCCTATTCTTGCACTCCCAGATTTTGACAAAGTATTTGAAGTTGATTGTGACGCTTCAAATGTGGGAATTGGTGCGGTGCTTAGCCAAGAAGGTAAGCCTATTGCTTTCTTTAGTGAAAAGCTTAATGGGAGTAGGCAAAATTATTCAACTTATGATAAAGAGTTCTATGCAATTGTTAGAGCTTTAAGCCATTTGAATCATTATCTTATTGCCAAATAATTTGTTCTATTTTCTCATCATGAGGCTCTCAAGTACATCAATGGCCAAAATAAACTTAATAGGCGCCATGCAAAATGGGTTGAATTTCTTCAATCTTATACTTTTCATCTCAAGCTCAAATCTGGCAAGCAAAATCAACTGGCGGATGCGTTAAGTCGAAGACATTCTCTACTCTCCATGTTGCAAGTAGAAGTTTTGGGCTTTGATATTCTTAAGGAGCAATATAAACATGATGCTGACTTTGGAAGGATATGGGAGGATTGCTCACATGGTCCTTCTAATCATTTCTTGTTGCAAGATGGACTTCTTTTCAAAGATAATCAATTGTGCATTCGCCAAGGTTCTTTAAGATTGACGATTGTCAAAGAAGCTCATAGTGGTGGATTTACGGGACATTTTGGAAGAGACAAGACGTTGGCGCTTATCAAAGAAAATTTCTATTGGCCAAGGATGGACAAGGATGTCACAAGGTGTGTGGATCGATGTCGAATCTGTCACATAGCAAAAACTCAAGGTCAAAACACGGGTTTATACACTCCATTACTTGTCCCTATGGCCCCGCGGGAAGATGTGAGCTTGGATTTTGTTGTCGGATTACCAAGAACTCAAAGGAACAAAGATTCCATTATGGTGGTGGTTGATCGATTTTCAAAAATGGCTCATTTTGTTCCTTGTAACAAGACAATGGATGCTACAATCATTGCAGATCTTTACTTTTGGGAAATTTTTAAGCTACATGGTATTCCAAAAGACTATGACATCGGATCGAGATTCCAAATTTATGAGTCATTTTTGGCGCACTCTTTGGCGAAAGATGGGAACGACTTTGCAGTTTAGTACGTCTCACCATCACCAAACCGATGGTCAAACAGAAGTTGTTAATAGGAGTTTGGGAAATCTTCTAAGAAGTCTTTTGCGCAGCAATATTAGGTAATGGGATCTCACACTTGCACAAGCTGAGTTTGCCAACAATCGCTCCCGCAATCAAACAACGGGAAGTTGTCCATTTGAAGTTGTATACGGTAGCACTCCAAGTGGTCCTTTGGATGTGGTCCCCATCTCGATTTCTCATTCTTATAGTGGAGATGCGGACGAAAGATCTAGACTCATCAAGAAAATGCATCAAGAAGTACATAATAGGATTGTCAAACAAAATGAGCGATACAAGAGAAATGTCGATAAACACCGCAAGCCCGCAGCCTTTAAGGAAGGAGATTTAGTTTGGATTCATCTACGTAAAGAAAGATTTCCAAGAGGAAAGCACGGAAAGTTGAAGTCACGAGCTAATGGTCCATTCAAAGTTCTTCAACGAGTTGGGGAAAATGCCTATAAAACCCGGAGACTATAATATTTCTGCAACTTTTAATGTGGCTGATCTTTCTCCATATCATGGTGATGATGATGAAGATGATGAAGAAAATTCAGAGACGAGTTTAAATGCAGCGGAAGAGAATGATCCAAGTAAGAATCAAGTCCAATTATCAAATTTTGTCCAAGGAAACAAGTCCAAGAAAGTTATGGGTGCGAACATGAGATTTCAGCATTCGGTCTAGCAGAAGACCCAACTTGTTCTGTAAAACTGCTCTGATTGGGAAGGTTCCAGAAGTCGTGTGACCTATGGTTGGAAATATCTACGAGTCTTTTATTCAATGAATCAAACTAGAGGTCATTTGGATTTTGTTACAGAGAGTTATGGCGGTTTTACTAAGACCTGGCACACTGCTTTGAATTCTGTCTAGTTTGAGTCTTTTTGTCTTCCTTAGTTATTTCAGGTTTTATTTCCATTATTCTTTAAGTTGAGTCCATTCTTATCTTGATTTAGAGTCAGAATTCATATTCTCAAGAGTTAATTTATGTTGGTTCATGCATAGGAAGTTGGAGAATCAAGAGATTATTCTAGAACTAGTTTTCTCCTATAAATAGTGATGGTCTTGTAATGTTTTGGGGAACTGAGATTGAAATAATAATATAACTTCCTTTATAAAGTCTAAGACTTTTGTTAAACTCTTTTTCCTTTTGGTGGATTCCGTAAGGCAACGAGTGACTTTACGCTCTTTGGTGGATTTCCATTGAGTAAAGAGTATTTTTGAGTGTTCTCTTGTGTTTCCTTCTCATTTGTCCAATTTATCGGTATCAGTGGAGGTATTTATGGGAGAAGGTAAGCAATTTTACATTGCAAATTTTCAATGCAGGCTTTGCTCTGCATGGAAAAATTCCGATACAGCTGGAAAAAGCAGTTTTTGCATCGAAATTTTTCCATGCAAAATGTGTTGCATTGCAATATTGCCATGCAGTCGTTTCTCTGCATAGAAAAATTCTGATGCAATTGGAAAAAGCAGTTTTTGCGTCGGAATTTTCCCATGCAATATGTACTGCAGCATGTACATAGTAAAAATTGCATGGCAATTTTCCTATGCAAGAGGAAACAAGTACAGTTTACATAGAAATATTTATATGCGAAATTTATTACTATTTATAAAAAAAAAAACCTATACTTAATAAATTTATATTTATATTTTGACCCCAAAAGTATTTTAAACGTCTTTCGTTTCGTGTTTTTGACAAATTTTGAATGTACATATGCCTCATAAGTGTTATTAAAATAGTGGTTAAAAAATGGAGTTTTAATGTTGTTTTTCATCTTTTGTATAATTAGATATTCTACCCCAAATATTTTTTGAACGTCTTTCCTTACTCCATTTTTTACGAAATTTTGAAGAACATTGTTATTTTTAATAACATAGCGTATGGTAAAAAACAATCAAGGAGTGGAATTGATTGACACTCTCTACATGTGAAAATACAATTTTGGTTTAGTAGAGTATATGTATATAGGGTTTAGGGTTTAGGGTTTAGAGTTGAAGATCATATAGTGTTATATGGTTACATTGTTTATTGTGCGTCTTTCGTTACTGCATTTTGACGAGATTTGAAGGAACACTCCTACTTATTGGTTAGAAAATGTTGGTGAAAGAAAAGTTAAATTTGAGTTGTTTTGTAACTTTTGAATAATTACATTTTCAATCCGAAAGGTTTGTTTGCGGCTTTCGTTACCCCGTTTTTGACGAGATTTGAAAGAACACTCCTACTTATTGGTTAGAAAATGTTGGTGAAAGAAAAAGTTATATTTGAGTTGTTTTCCATCTTTTGAATGATTATATTTTCCACTTGAATGGTTTGTTTGCGTCTTTCGTTACTCCGTTTTTGACGATGCAAAGTGGTATGGTGAATCGGAGTTTGATATAATGTACAAAAAGTGGTATAGTGAATCGGTGTTCGATATACTCATACGAAAAATGGTATGGTAAATCGCTGTTCGATATAGTGTACGAAAAGTAGGTATATAAATCGGTGTTCGATTTACTTGTCTGAATAGTGGTATGATAAATCGGTGCTCGTTTTACTTGTACGAAAAATTGTATGATAAATCGTGTTTTTTTATTTGTACAAAAATTAGTATAAAAAATCGGTGTTCGATATCATGTACGAAAAGTGGTAGGGTGAATCAATGTTCGATATAATATATGAAAAGTGGGTACATAAATCGGTGTTCATTTTACTTGTACTAAAATTGGTATGATAAATCGATGTTCGATTTACTCGTATGAAAAGTGGTATGGTAAACCGATGTTCGATTTAGTTGTACGAAAAGTGGTATGATAAATCAGTGTTCGTTTTACTTGTACGAAAAGTGGGTACATTTCGGTTTGGTCATTTTTTTTTTAAAACCTTTCGGTTTCGTAATTTTTTTTAATAATACAATTACATATTTATTGCATCACAAAATTCCCATACAATTGAAGGGCAATTGCATGGGAATTTTCGGATGCATCCACGTAAGCTGCATCCGAAATTTTCTATGTAGGCATTGCATGGGAAATTTTGAATGCATCTTACGTGGCTGCATCCGAAAATTTCCATGCAATTGATTTCGCATAAAAATATTTCTACGCGAAATTTATTACTATTTATAAAAAACCTATACTTATTAAATTTATATTTATATTTATATTTTGACCCCAAAAGTATTTTAAACGTCTTTCGTTCTGCGTTTTTGACAAATTATGATTGTACATATGCCTCATAAGTGTTATTAAAATAGTGGTTAAAAAAACGGAGTTTTGATGTTGTTTTCCATCTTTTGCATAATTAGATATTCTATCCCAAATAGTTTTTAAACGTCTTTGCTTACTCCGTGTTTTACGAAAATTTGAAGAACACTGTTATTTTTAATAACATAGCGTATGGTAATAAAAATCAAAGAGTGAAATTGATTGACACTCTATACATGTGAAAATACAATTTTGGTTTAGTAGAGTAAATGTATATAGGGCCTAGAGTTGAAGATGGTATAGTGTTATATGGTTACATTGTTTATTGTGCGTCTTTCATTACTCCATTTTTGACGAGATTTGAAAGAACACTCCTACATATTGTTTAGAAAATATTGGTGAAAGTTAAAATTTGAGTTGTTTTGCAACTTTTGAATAATTATATTTTCACCCCAAAAGGTTTGTTTGCGTCTTTTGTCACCCCATTTTTGACGAGATTTGAAAGAACACTCATACTTATTCTTTAGAAAATATTGGTGAAAGAAAAAGTAAAATTTGAGTTGTTTTGCACCATTTGAATAATTTTATTTTTACCCCAAAAGGTTTGTTTGCGTCTTTTGTTACCCCATTTTTTGACGAGATTTTAAAGAACACTCCTACTTATTGTTTAGAAAATATTGGTGAAAGAAAAAGTGGAATTTGAGTTGTTTTGCAACTTTTGAATGATTCTATTTTCACCCCGAAAGGTTTGTTCGCGTCTTTTGTTACCCCGTTTTTTACGAGATTTGAAAGAACACTCCTACTTATTGTTTAGAAAATGTTTGTGAAAGAAAAAGTTAAATTTTAGTTGTTTTGCAACTTTTGAATTATTTTATTTTCACGCCGAAAGGTTTGTTGGCGTCTTTCGTTAGTCCGTTTTTGACGAGATTTGAAAGAACACTCCTAAATTATGGTTTAGAAAATGTTGGTGAAAGAAAAAGTAAAATTCGAGTTGTTTTGAAACTTTTGAATAATTACATGTTCACCCCGAAAGGTTTGTTTGCGTCTTTCGTTACTCCGTTTCTGACGAGATTTGAAAGAATACTCCTATTTATTAGAAAATACTGGCGAAATAAAAAAGTGAATTTCGAGTTGTTTTGCAAATTTTGAATAATTATATTTTTACCATGAAAGGTTTCTTTGCATCTTTCGTTACTCTGTTTTTGATGAGATTTGAAAGAACAGTCCTACTTATTGTTTAGAAAACGTCGGTGAAAGAAAAAGTGGATTTGGAATGCACCCACGCAAGTTGCATCCGAAATTTCCGATGCAAAGCCTGCATAGGAAATTTCGGATGCAGCTTACATGGATGTATCCAAAAAATTCGCATGCAATTGATTTAAGGTCAATTGCATCCGAATTTCCGGATGCAATTGAAAATTCGGATGCAATTGACCTTAAGGGAAATTGCATGGGAATTTTGCGATGCGAAAAATCATGCATCCGAAAATTCAAATTCGAATGCATGACTTTCCATGCATTTGCATGGTTTTGTTATAGTGACATAAAGGCTTCAAGGTGCCTTATTCTGTCATTAACCCCTGGATCTTGTTTGCCATCAAAGGAATAAGTTATTTGGCAAGTTCGGTAGGCAATATGAAAAGAAAACGAAAGTTGGTGAAGGTTTTCTGTATGAAGGACAGGGATGCAAAATCTGCCCTTAATTCATTAGTAATCCAGAGTCATTTTGGTTTAAATCAAAATTACAGGCTGCGGCGTTTTTCTACGGCCTCAAAATCTAGTTCAAAAGTATCTCCGCTAGTTGATCTAGAACAGGGTGCCTGACAATCAAGAAGGTTCCGGCCATGCAAATTATGATTTGGTGTCAAATGCCCCCTGAAGAAGCGACTCAAGATAATGATGGCCATTTTGGAGAATTACCATTCAAATTCTCGGTGGAGGATAGAGCTAGCTTGAAGGATGATCTCAAGCATTTGATGGAGAAGGTACAAACGGTTAGTGAGAAGGTCTCTTGACTGACTTCATTTTTGGTCGAGATGAGTAGTTCTGTTATCAATTCGAATTCATGCATGACAGTAGGATAATCCATAGTGGCACAACAGTGAAAACTTAGATATATTAGCTCCAACTGCAAGGTTTATTATCATTAGAATTCATACGCGAATGTAGAATTTTTAGGGCTTGTTCTGCTATACTGTTAAGCTGTGAAATCTCAATATATCTGCAGTTTGGAGTTTGAAGTAGAGATATAGTTTCTTTACTGATGTGTCCTTGTCTAAATGAGCAATTCATGAATGAATTTAGGATTGCTAGTTGTTATGCTAGTTCGGGGTAACTTGACTAATGCGATATGGTATTTTACTGCGAAAATTCCGCACAGCTCTTATTTACTGTGTTACGTTGAAATTATCACCCGATCTTTTCATTCACGAGTTTCTGCATGTTGCCCTTGACATTTGATGTTAAAATATGAACAGAAGTGATGAGTAGATGTGTAATTTTCTAGCACATAAATGGGCCTCGAGTCGGGACTGTCGCGAGGGTTTAAGGGCTGGCATCTGTTTGCCTGAGGCCGTGTTTGCTTCGATCTTTTCTATCCTATAAGTCGATGAATTCATGAAACACCTAATTCTCTATTTTACGCTGCGTGTATTAATCATAAGTTACAGTTTTGTGGCCGTTTGAGACTCGATTGCCTTACATTTGATTGTCTGGGATTTTCTGATAAAATAGAAGAAGACGATGATTAATTATCACAAAATATCCAGCGCATGTTTCGCTCAGATTATATAAAACAATTGTTTAAATGGTTGCACCAGGTAAGACTAAGATTAAAAACTTCCGAATACTTAAAGGCTAAAACCCAAAAATAAAATCAATATAACTCATTATTTTCATAAGAAAGAAAGAAAATAGTTTCATTCAATAGTGCAACTTTAACAACAAGTCGGTTCGGTAACACTTTACTTATCTAGGAAAAAAGAATTTACTTCTCTAAACTCTTATCTATAGGCCTCTCAAGTCTCAACTTCTACAACTTGAGTTAAGTTCCAATGCATACATCTACAATGTTTAATGCATGCATTTCATAATTTTATCGTATGGGATACATATGCAAAATGCATGCGTGCTATCGTAATCTTGGGAACGAATTGTCAAGTACAATTGAGTTTCCTAAGTTGTGTGTTTTGTCTTGCAAAGGATTCTGCTAAATGATTTGGGCATGGCATATGTATGTAAAATGGAAGAGATATTTTTTGCTAAAGCTTGTCATTTGGTGTTATCTTCGTATCTCAGAAGATGCATGAAAGGGCAGACAATTTGAGATGAGAATAGTACCTATTTTCCTGTTGTTGATGTAGTTTCAAAACACATATTATAATGGAGATGTTTAATTTTGTACCAATAAATTATTTAAAATCATGATTTAAAGCCAACTCATATATATAATTATTCAAAGGTAGGAGGCTTAATAATGAATTTAAGGTCAATAATTCACATTATTACAAATATACTATTCGTATTCTAGTTCTTGAGATGTGAACCATGATGTAATTTTTCTCTAATAAAACCAAACTTTTGTTTCTTAGATTCAATATGGCAAATAGTATTTACAAAAGAAGCTGGAAATTGGGATATTTTTCGCTCCATTAACAAATTGTACGTTAGATATCTTGAATCCTTCAACTAACTATATTATGTTTGTTTGCATTAAATGTTCTGAAATTTAAAAATTCGCAATTTTTTTTCTTATTAATACAACCATCACTTTATTAGTTTCGTATCTTTTCAATTTTAGATGCAACTTTTATCTTAAGTATTTATTTTAACGCAATTCTTTGAGTTATGAATTCTTTGGAGTCACACTAGTTATTACTATAATTGTTTTTCTTCTATTTATTGTTAAACTCACGTGGATTTATTTTTTGATAAACTTATGTATAAAACCCTTTTGATGCATTTTTTCTTAAGTATTAATTTTATTGCTATTAAACTCTCTAAGCATTAAAATATGAATATACCTTCCTTTTGATTTCTTCAAGTAAAGTCGCAAAATACATCTTCTTCATAAAAGTGTGTCATTATCAATTTAATCGAGTCTTTGTAGTCATAGCTCCTCTATATGTTTATTAATTAATGCCTTCCAATTTTGTCTTATAAAAAAAAAATGTCTTCCAATTTTGTATAACTTCATTCAGTTTCGTATGTTGAACGAAATGTCATGTCTCTTACACAGATAAAAAATATCTTAACCATCTTTTTTGTTTCAAAACATTTCTATATCTATCATGTCAATATTTAGCTGTTGATTAATTGTGAATATATGCAGTTGAGAAAATATGCAGAAAAAAAAACGTTAATTCAAAATACAATATTTTTCATGTAGTTGCGGGCACGAGGAGTTAATTTATTTATATATTTGTGTAAATTTTTTTATCTCGGCAATGTAGTTGGGCTTATGTTTATCATGATTAATCAACCCTATTTTATAAGGCTTTTAGATGAACATATAATAGATTTAAATTATAATATATTAGTCCGCTCATGTGGACAAGTGGGCGATGGGCCTGAGTTGCTAACTATCTGAGCCATATATTGTGTTTTGATATTCATTTTAGCCTACACACAAACGAGTCGTATTAAATTATTTCCAACATTGATTCGGACTGGACTGGGCTTCCGTATAATAATACATTAATACCCCTGACACGGTCATGAAATAATTTAGACAAAAATATGAGAAAAGTTTAATTTAAATAATTTGAATATTATTATCAAAGATGAGACATGGCTTAACCAACTACAAATGATTATATTTGAGTGCCTGCAACATAAAGAAATTCCATCAAGTGTTACATTATTGATCATTGTTAAATCCTCACTCTATAAGGAATATCTATTATTTATTTCATTTTTTTATTTTTACAATTTAACGAAATCAAATATACCCAAATGACCAGATCTATAATTTTTGAGGAAGGAACCTCAAGAAATTTAGAAAATCACCAAATTTATAAAATGGACTTCTTAAATCTACAATATTTGTGTGCAAACATATAAGATTTGTGATTCATTACTATGTAGGAAGCGTAATTAAAGGAAAACATGTGATTGATGCAAAACTTTTATGTGTTTTATTGACAACCATTCTTGTAGGAAATGAAATTGAAGCATAACATGGAGACGATATCAATTGGCATATAAGTTTGGAATTGGACCACCTTATTGAATAACAAAAGCTAAGGTACTAGATTCAGATACGAGTGTATCTAAATCCAATATTTTTTATTTTGAATTAGGTCGCGGTATCCATCGGTCAATTTAGGTCAAATGCTCAACTACAATGGGTATTGTCCATATCTAATAGACTCAATAGATTGGACCACCCCGACCCGACTCCATCCTATTTTACACGTTGCAAAACTATATAAATTGAACATTCTTTTTCCACATTTGTTTAGGTAACATTTCTTTTCTCATCACATTCCTTGAAAATTGAAAAAGAAAGTAGGAGAGTACACAAGGGAAATGAATTAAAAAAATAAACAAAAGAAAGTTCTCTATTGGATGTTGATAGCACCACAATTGCTGCTACAGCTAATAACTTGACACTTGTCCGGAGTTTGAGGTAATTTTTCTAATTCTTTTTTCTAATTTGTTATACCTTTTGACTGCAAACTTGAAATGTGTCACGAAAAATATAATTTTTCTTATAAGTTAGAAATATAGGCACACGGTCCTCGCGTGATTACAATTTTATTTTAAGTAGTGTTTACAATTTTATTTTAAGTAGTGTGATATACTTAATTTACTTGTTATAGATAATAATTTAAATATATATGTAGAGATTCTATAAGTTATGATGAAGTTTTTATATATGTTAACCGTCCCTTTATGTAAGGGGAATTAAGAGGCGGTGTTTTTTTTATGCTAGCGATATTGTTGCTGCCAGAGCAACTTTTAGTGTATGCCTAATTTACTGTTAATAACTAAGGAATACATCAATCAAATCATATATATACCTAATTATATTATTTCCTTATCAATTAAGCTTCTTAATTATAGTAATTAGCAAGTTAATACTTCTCTCTATATGTATAACCTCTTATTACCATACTTATATAATGCATTTTTAACCTCTATCCATACTTTTTTTTTCTTTATGATAAATTATCCCAATTAAATCTTTTGTAAAACAATCTTCAATTTTAACAAACCATGCTTTCCAACGTCTACAACAAATAGTGATAAATATTGATGTCTTTTATTGCAATATCAAGTACTTATTAAATAAATTTTAAATATTGTATGTTATTATTTATATCTGTTAAGTTAGGTATATAACTATGAACTAAAGTCATGGATGTATAATTAAAAGAAAATAGAAAGAAAAAACATGCATGGGCATAGATTGATCAAAATAGAAAACAAATACAAAAAGAGTATTAATTATTAATTATAACAACCATCAAAAAAGTTTTTCATCAATTTATTATAGGACGAAATATTAAAACTGCCCTATAACTTTTTTTCAGAACTAAAAATGCCCGTTTTTTTTGGGCCTTGCAAAACTGCCCCGTAAGTTTTGAAATTTCTTGTAAAAATGCCCAATTGCCTTATTTCGGCCAAAAATGCCTACGTGGCGGTACAGTCAACAAGTTGTTATTGCCACGTCATATTTTTTAGCCAAAGCACGTTTTTTACACAAACCCTTATAACTTTAAATATCGTATTTGCACCCCAAGATAAATTGCACTTTGCCCCCCAAAAAATATATATATAATCATTTGTAAAAGTAAAACATATATTATATATAAATAATAATATCAACATATATTATTATTTATACTAATTTATAAAATAATAATATTTTAACATTATATAAAAAAAATAAAAAACAAAAAAAAAATCCAATCCCCGCGGTTTACCCCCCCCCCCCCCCCCCCCCCACCCCGTCGCTGCGAATCGCCGGAACCCCAACCCCCCTCCCCGCCCCGCCACCACCACTGCCAAATTGCAGTGGTGGCGACCACGATTGCAGTGGTGGTGGCGTCGATTTGACACCACCACCACTGCAATTCGCGGTGGTGGTGGCGACGTAGGGGGGTTGCGGTAGTGTTTTTATTTTTTATTTTTTTCTGTTTTATTGTTATTTGTTTTATATATATATATATATATATATATATATATATATATATCTTTATTATTTATATATATATATATATGTTTATTATTATTATTTATATATATGTTTATTATTATTATTTATATATATTTATTATTATTGGCTGAAAATATGACGTGGCGGAGCTATTTTATGATGTGTCGTTGACTGTGTCGCCACGTAGGTATTTTTGGCCCAAATAAGGCCATCGGGAATTTTTGAAAGATTTTTCAAGACTTACAAGGCATTTTTACAAGGCCCGGAAAAAACGGGCATTTTTAGTTCTGAAAAAAAGTTATAGGGCAGTTTTAATATTTTGTCCTTTATTATAAGTAATTATGATGGTGGCTTTTTTATATATTAAGAGAATTTTTTTATAAGTAATTTATTTGACCAGTTGGTTTTCGTTGTACACTACCAAAACAAAATATAAGAGAAAAAGAACATTATTCAATTAAAGTCTTGATTATTAAATAAGTTGAGTCAGCGTAACTATATATTTCTTTAAATTAATTCAACGAATGGGTTCCTTAAAAATAAATAGAAACTGAAGTAATATAAACCTTAGCACTAGTTTATCAATCTTTTATTCGAATAATGTATTGTAAAAAAAAAAAAAAAGTTTGGTAAGAGGTGATATATACGGCTACATAAATTGGCTATATAAATTGGAGAGAGGTATTAGCTTTCTAATTACTATAATTAAGGAGCTTTGTTAATTGGAAAATAATATTTTTAGTTATATAAGGAGTTTGATTGGTGTATACCTTAATTAATGAGGGTAAACTAAGAATACAAAAATGCTTTGGCAGCCTTTTTTTTTTTAATGAGAAGATTTCAATATTGATAAAAAGTTGAAATAAATTTAAAATGATGACCTAATTCAAATAGTCTTAACAAAATTTTAATAGTGTTTTTTTTGTGGTAAGTATGAGAATCAAAAAGTTGGTAAAACAATCTATATATCCACTAATGTTTTATTTATATATAGTAAATAGATAATGGTGACTATGAAGAAACCATGTTCCTTATTTGTTTTATTGGTTACTAGCCTTCTCACTTGCTTTATTTCCAAGTTTATACCTGATATTTCTCCTGTGCTATCACGATTTAATATATGCATTGACAAAATATGTTGTGATTTTAAAATTTTGGCATATTATCTTCTATGCATGAAGGTCCAGTTCTTTCCACTGTACATGACAATAGGTATTTTGCTAGTAAAAAGACATTTATCCTCTTTTTATCAAAAATATTTATATCTTCTATTTTATACTATAAATTATCAAAGAAAACTCACAAACTATAAAAATAGAGTAATTTAAAAGGATAACTTACCAATTTATCACAGCAGTAACTCACGAACCCCTTTAAAAGAAAAAGTTGTATTTCATATATCCAACATATGCTTTTCTACTCTCTTTTTTTCATAAATACAACATTTTTTGGTGGTGATGTCACGACTCTATGGTAGGGGATACGGTGGATCTTATTAAGGTTAAAGCGTGGACTTGGTTTAAGACTAAGGTGCCGAAGTTTTCATTTTCCTTTGCCAACTGGAGCTCATATCAATTGAATCACATAGATGTTGGTGTTTCAGAGTTGTGACTGTATAGTCTTTAATTTACATGACTTTAATCGTTTTGAACTACATGACGTCACAAATAGATTCACACGTAAATAGAAAAGAAAAAATACCTCAGTTCATCGTGTCGTGGTAGAAAGCAGCTAGGCGTGAGCACGAACCGTCAACGAACAATTGATAGGAAGTCTTGGTTTCTCTCTTCTCCCTATACACCTTATTTATGTGTTTCTTGAGTATGATTTATGATGGGCAAAGTCATAGTATATATAGGTGAAGAGAGGACCAAGTTCCAGTTAGGGTTTAATTAGGACTTAATCTCGACTGTCCATCACGGAAGAACTTTAGTAAGAAAAATAACTCTAATTAGGTAACTATAATTATAGAATTAACATGTTCCCTTGAAAACAAGAATTCCTATTAGACCACAATTACGGAAAAGATAAATACCATAATTAATTTATCTTATGGTCTCCCACTTGGTCGTTAGGAATACTCATTAATGTTTTCATCAAGAATAATAAGCGCTCATAAAATGTTAAAACTTTTCTTTAGCTAGTTGTCGTAAGTACCTTATTTAGTCAAGTAGTTAATAAGAGTCATGGCGGGTACATTATTTTACAACATGATTCCTTCCATGTACCACAATATTAACGACTATCATAACTAAGCCATTAGTAAGAGTTTTCATAATGGTCCCATAATGTCTTGAACAAAGACAAGTTCTGTTATCATAAATCCAAGGATAATATGTGTACACAATGGAAAAACAGAATATAATAGATGAAGAAGTACATTAAGAGCTCAATGACTATTCTTTCTCTTCTAACATCTTGTTCCAGTAATCAATATTTAAGGTTCATGTGTTTTGATCCCTTAAATATTATGTCATAAATGGAGAATTTGATTGCGACTTTATTGTCAAATTATGCAATCATACTTCCTAAATTACAGCCTAAAAACATGTCACAAATCCAGCTTTAAAGGTAAATGTGTAGAGCAACTCATGATTTATGGCTTTTCCAAGATGTTACATCTCTAATCATAAGATGAACCTAGCCAAGAGTGCAGTCTTTAAGTTTAAACATCTACCTACGCCTGAATATTAAAATCCCACCATCTATGGATGTGTTGATTTTCTATAAGTGATCATGTGATTTCTTCATATCTCAATACTTTCTTTATGTTCCAATTCATAATGCTGATATTTATCAAGACAAAGCTTGTATCCTATATGCAATGGAACAACATAAAAATAGTCATAATGCCAAATATTTATGAACTTTATAAGTATGTGCTTTATAAGGCATTCTCAAAATTTAAATTGATATATCATGAAATAGTTTTATTTCAATGACATATGCAGAATCACATCTTTCTAAAAGTTCTCACATAAACAATTCTTAGTCTAATGTAAAAGACCAAGATCGCTATTGGCGAATATAATGCCATGCATAAGAAAAAGGTATAAACTGACTCCCACTGATCTTGAGGTATATACATGAACCAACAATACTTTATTTATAACCAAAAAATACATAATGGTTCCCCTAATGTGAAGTTGGTTTTCGTGAGAAGTGGTATATACGATATAAATGATGACAAAACAACAATAACGTTATTGAGATATAACATAATTTTAGGCATTGAAAGAACATAAACAACACATAACAGAGAATATAAACGACAAGAAAATATGGTGCTCTTGTGGGTAGTCACCGTAAATTCTACAAATAATACCATTAGAAGTCGTAAAATTCAACGAGCATAATTCAAGTAATATATCACTTTAATTAAACATATAAGAAATCTGTGGATTTTCATAGTCTACAAATACATTACTTCTTTATATTTGATACAAAATATGATTTTGATTGTCTGTGGGTCAACCACGTAATTCATATCTAAATCAAATAAATCATAATAATGGTAAATAAATCTTCCGCCGATTAAGACTACTATGATAATTTCTAACTTAATAATACATTAAACACGTCATAATAAATGTAACATAAAATTCACGTAATAGTCTTAATCCATAAATATTTACTAAGCAAACGTGAGCCTCCTGTGGGTTGACTCTTATGATTTACAAAGCAAAATAATTTGTCTATTATACTTTATTGATGAGTTATGCAAAATCTTTGGAACTCAATAATCTCACTAGCATGGATCGTAAATCCTAATAAGTAAACTTAGTCCAAATTTTTCGAAGAATCATCATATGCCAATATATTGTACAAGAGACACAATGATAATAATGTCAATCACATTACTTGAGTGACGAACAAAATAATATAGCAAAATGTCTTCTCCATGATGTACATATCATTATTTAGCACTACATACGTCATCATGTGCTTAAGATTTTAATAGACAATAATAAACTTAATTGCAAAAAGCTAAATAATCGAAACTTAATGCACAATATAAGAGATTCATGTAATATTCAAATTTCACAAGGAATAAAGCCATTGCGGTGGTCAATATATCAGATAAGGTGGATATTTGATTCTTAACTACATGAATCATATGCAACAATTAGCTATGTGTAATAAGGATTCACTAATTTTGATTGGATCACTTTCGTGATAAATAATCAATCATAATGTGAATCTATTTAATTATACACAATTTCATACATGCGATATTTATATTCCACGACGTAAAATAAGGCCACTGTAGTGACTAGCATATTCCCCTAAGGTGAAAATAAATATCCTTTAATGCACGTAACATATATTATGCTAATCGCATTTTACATTAAAGAAGTGTCACATTAATGTTTATTAAACTTTAATAGCATACCTTAACACATCAAATCCCTTAATATAAACACAAAATATCATGATTCATCGAGGTATGTCGGATTCTAACTAAAAGGAAAAACATAATCTTTTATACAGTAAAAAGAAACTTATATAATACAATGACCAAATATTTGTGTTTATCATTATAATCATGGTTCAAAATTTCCGTGCGTTTCCTCGAAAAGTACCGAAATGTTTCCATTTTTGACACTATCGAAACGAAACATACATGTATTTCTCATGTTCATTATAACAATAGTTTTCACGAATTCCTAGAAAAATGTCGAAATATTCTCGAAATATTACGAAACGTTTCTATTTTCCAGCGCACCGAAACCTACTCCTAAACCGAAATTTTAATCAATGATTATAATGGGGTTAATTATTTCCCAAATTTAATTTCTATATGGATATGTACAGAAGATCTTTAATAATTCAATATTAGCAAATATATGTCAATATCTCACGTTACTTTACAAATTCTAAAGAATAAAACTTGCCAATATATCATTACACTAAACAAGAAATAATCAATATATATAATTATGTGATTCTCTAATTATGCATTGCTAGTATATATGGAACGTATTAACGTAATTAATGTTATTCAGTGTCCCAGATTTATGAAAGTTGAGTGCTGATGTCATTATATTCATCATAAACCATTCATTCAAATCAAGTAAAGTAAAGAAAGGAAACACTAATATTACTTTAAATAATATCAAAACGGATTGTTCTTACTTAATAAGAATCATTACTGTGTTTATATATATTCCTTTTCTTTCAACATTCAGAAAAGTTTAATTTCACTTCTTTCATGAAGACAAATTGATTTGAATTAATTATAGCGTAAAACGAAACAACAAGCAAGTATCGGTCCTTCATAATTTCGTTATTTACCGTAAAGCTTCTGAAGATAAAGTCATAAAAATTAAAACTCCATCACACTAATAACATCACGGTCAAACCTCAAGCGTAATCATCATACGTAAGAGAGTTGAAATCAAAAGATTCAGTTTACGAGAAACGTAACAGCATCAAACAATTATTCCATCGATTATATGGTTTTAAATCTATTTTATTTCATGGATAATCATGTGTTCAATAACCTAAGCTCTGATACCACATGTATAGTCTTTAATTTACATGACTTTAATCGTTTTGAACTACATGACGTCACAAATAGATTCACGCGTAAATAGAAAAGAAAAAATACCTCCGTTCATCGTGTCGTGGTAGAAAGCAGCTAGGCGTGAGCACGAACCGTCAACAAACAATTGATAGGAAGTCTTGGTTTCTCTCTTCTCCCTATACACCTTATTTATGTGTTTCTTGAGTATGATTTATGATGGGCAAAGTCATAGTATATATAGGTGAAGAGAGGACCAAGTTCCAGTTAGGGTTTAATTAGGACTTAATCTCGACCGTCCATCACGGAAGAACTTTAGTAAGAAAATAACTCTAATTAGGTAACTAGAATTATAGAATTAACATGTTCCCTTGAAAACAAGAATTCCTATTAGACCACAATTACGGAAAAGATAAATACCATAATTAATTTATCTTACAGTGACAAGATGTCTCGGACTTCAAATTCCGAGTGCTTCTTTTTCATGAAAAACCTGCTTGATAAAATAATTTGATACGTATAATCGCAGAACTTTTTCAATAGAATCTTACATTTCTATTTTCCCGACACCTTAAGGAGGATCAAACTTCTTGGCTATCCAGCACCAAGAAAAAAAGAGAAGGTTTTCAATCATTCAAAAATTTCATGTTATAATAAGATGAGATTATGTGACCATTTAGCTTATGATAAACAAAAACATAATTTACTTCCATATTTATTATCAATCGGCCTCTCGACTCTCTATAATTGAGTTAAGTATCTAGAATGTTTAATACATTTCCTATTTTTGATATATTATATGCATGCATGGTATATGGTGTCAGAGTGAATGGTCGAGCACTAAGACCTGTTGGTTGCTGGCCGGCTACTATATCTTGTCATTCGATGTCATTGTCGTACGGACGAAATATTAAAAATGCCCGCTAACTTTTTAAAAAAAATTAAAATGCCCATTTTTTTGGGCCTTGCCAATATGCCTTGTATGTTTCAAAAAAACTTTTAAAAATGTCATTGGTCCTTATTCGGGCCAAAATTGTCTACGTGACAGTACGAAATTAACTTTACACCCCAAAAAAAATTACACTTTGCACCCTAAAATATTTTGGGTAGGGGTGTGCAGATTTCGGTCGGTTCGGCCGAACCGACCGAAACCGAACCGAACCGGTCAAACCGAAGTCGAACCGGTTTGAGTACGGTTCGGTTTCGGTCGTGGTTTTTTTTTATTTTCGGTTTTCGGTTTTTTCGGTGACTGAACCGAAAAAACCGAAACCGAACCGAAAATGGGCTGCTTTATTAAAAATGGGCTGCAGCAGATTGGGTAACAGGCCTAATTAATTTATAATTAAAGGCCTGTAATACTTGGGCCGGTTTTGATTAAAACTTAAAGGCATGCTTTACAGCCCATTACTTTAACAAAAAATAATTAAAAAAAAAGGATTAGAGACGGGCAGAAGCATGTAAACTGTAAAGGGAAAAAAAAGTGCAGCAAAAAAAAAAAAAACAAAGAAGAAGATTAATGTTTGATTAGTTAATTTCATTGTGTTTGTTGAAATTCAATTGTATTTGAATAGCGAATAATCCGTTAAATATTCGTCGAAATTAAAACTTTATGAATAACGGATATAATAAGCTAATTCTTCTTTTGACATGAAAATGGTAAAAAACTAAAATTGTACAAAAAAAAATTAAATCTTGAAAACACATACGAACAAAATTATGAATAAGATATGCATATTACTCTTTTGCTTAATTTACAAAAAATAAAAAGACGGAACAAATAAAAAAAAATACATCGTGCACAAAATATCACGCATTTGAGTTGTCAGGAAAAAAAACATTGCTCGAGCAATTTATAACCAACCATATTTTTTTATGTATTAATCATTAGTACTTTCCACCCATATAATATATATATATATGGATACATATTCCACACATAATATATATATATATATATGGATACATACATATATATATATATATAAAGTTATTATTTTAATGTGCTCTACGAGTTGTTATAAAACAGTAAAGGAAAAACGAAAAAAAAAATAAACAGATGGCAGCAACAGTGAAGCAGTAGGTTTATTCAAAGAAAAAAAAAACCAAAAAACCGAAAACCGGCCAAAACCGAACCGGTTACGACCGGTTCAAACCGAACCGTAATATTTACGGTTCGGTTTCGGTCGGCCAAAAAGCAATTGTTCGGTTCATTGGACCGGTCAGTGAACCGAACCGGCCGATGTGCAGTCCTAATTTTGGGTGCAAAATGCAATTTATCTTAGGGTGTAAAGTGCAATTTCGTACCGCCACGCAGACAATTTTGGTCGAGTAAGGGCCGAGGGCATTTTTAGTAGACTTTTCAAAAGATATGGGGCATAAAAATAAGGCCCGAAAAAAAGGGCATATTAACTTTTTAAAAAAAAGTTAAGGGGCAAATTTAATTATTCGTCTTTGTCGTAGCTCATATAATGAAAGAAGTCTTTGAACACTGAGATATTTTCTCCCAAAAGGTTTAGTTATGGCACATTTAATCGTTATCTTTGGGAGGATCAAACAAAGAGCATGGGCTACACTAGTTGTTGAAAAATGTTCCAAGTCATTTAAGAAATGAAAAATGTTCCAAGTCATTTAAGAAAAAAAAATAGGAGTAGTCTCTATCTATAATGTGGGAAGTGATGAAAAGGTTAAAGATGATAATCGCAGTTGTGGTGCAGATTTGCAAGGTGGGGTTAGTGATGAGACTCATTTTGGTGGGGTTGATAAAAATGGTTTTGGGGGTATGGACTCAGGGTAGAAAAGGAGATGAGCAAGTTCAAAAGCTGGAGGATCACGACCATGAATGTCACATGTGTGGTGTGGGATTTGGTTTGGTTTGGGGTTACATTCATCGGTTTTCTCTTCCTGATGATGAGCCTTTTGAAGCTTTCACAAGGTTAGTGCAATTTTCAAAGGGGCCCTTTCAAATGGGAGGAGGGGGGAGAGAAAGGTAGAGGTTGTAAATGAAACCTTTCTCTGCACACGTTGCTTAACAACAATGACCTTGTTGTCTACATCAACTCCAGAGTCTACCTTATTAGCAATACCAATAGCTTGGGATTCATCTGAGACGGCAGTTTCAGATGTTGTGCCATCTAAGCTGTACTCCACATTTTGCTTCTTGACGTCTTTCGTCTCCTCTATGGTTTCGCCACTAGGAAACATCATTGTTGCACTTGCTGTAAAGCCCTCAGCTTGGAGCTCTCTTCTTCGGCCTCAAAATTTTGTCCAAAAGTTTCTTTGCATATTGACCTAAAGCAGGCTTTTGACAAACAAGAAGTTTCTTCAGATGATGATTTGGTGTCAGTTGTTAAGGTCGTGAAGAAGAAGCTCAAGATAATAGCAACTATTTTGAAGAATTACGATTCAGAATTCTCGGTGGGGATCTGAATAGAGTTAGTTTTTGTGATATGTTGTGTAGCTGAACTTTTTCGAAACGGTGCTTTCTATGAAGTATATATTGCGAAAACAATGTGATTAAAATATATATTGGTATTATCATTTTTCTAGACAAAATAAAAGAGGTGTTAGAACATGCTTGTGTATTTGCTAAATTTACTCGACCAAAGTTATGCGATCTAGGTGATAAACATTTGGCAATCCTAGCGAAACAAAAATACCTATTTTTTTTATTAGCAATACATGATCTCCATCGTTGCCCCAACACTACTACCATCTTCTCCGGCTATTGACTCAGTTTCAAACATGTCTATGGAGGCGCTAGTTGTCCCTTTGAGCATCGTTACCTCAACACCACTGCCATCTTCTCCAGCTGTCGATTCAGCTTCAAACATGCCTATGGAGGCGTTAGTTGTACCAGTGAGAGCTCAAAATTACAATAGGAATTGGTATTTGTTGAAAATTTGTTTCTTGACTGACTTTGGTTTTTTTTTTTTTTTTGTCTAGATGAGTAATTTTGTTATCTATTAGAATTCGTGCATTACGGTAGGATATTCATGATGGTTTAGTTATACTCTGTTCAACCGTGAAAGCTTATATATTTATATTAACTCCAATTGGTAATTGTTGAATATTTTGTTGTTATTGACTTTATCTTTTGTGTAAATGAGTAGTTCTATTATCATTAGAATTATTAATTGTTCTGCTATACTATTCAGCCGTGAAACTCAATATATATGCACTTTTGGAGTTTGAAGTAGAAAGATAGCTTCTTTACCGGTTTTTTCTTGTTTGGATGAGTAATTCATGAATGAATTGAAGACTGCTAGTGGCTGTGATTGTTATACTACTTCGTGGTAATTGACTTAATTTGCTAGGCTATTTAATTGTGAAAACTCAGTACATTAGCTCTTATTCTGTGTTATATCAAAATTTTCACCTGGTCTTTTTATTCGCGAGTTTTTACATGTTGCCCTTGACCATTGATGTTAAAATATGAGTGTGAATTTTTTGTTTTGATGTCAAAGTCTAGTGGGGGGGGGGGCGGGGGGAGTCTGCCTATATTAGAGGTTATCTCATTTGTGGTTTGTTTGGTAGCTGAACTTTCACGAAAAGGGGCTTTGCACTGAAGTATATATTTTGAAAATTTTGTGACTGAAATATATTGGTATTACAATGATATTTGTTGAATGTTTTTGTTTATAGGTAATAACAAACTCTCTATAAATATTGTTCCTCTGGGCAAACATATCGAGAAGAACATCCATAACTATATATACAGATGCGCTTACCGTATATTAGACTGATTTTTTCTTTATTTTTGACGTTTTTATGGGTATGCCTTATGTTAGTGCTAAATAAAGGAAAGCTAAAATGCATGGAGGATGGGCCATTTTGAGATGAGAATAATATCCTTTTTTTTTTTTCTGTTGTTGCTGTAATTTTAGAACACATATTAGCTTAAGGACTATTCCACCAAACCCACATACTATAAGCACTTTATGCAAATAAGACCAGATCTTTGTTTTTAAACCTTAGTGAGGTCTAAACTTTGGTAGTTTGTGCGAATTATCTCATTTTTCACTTTTTGGTGATTTTTCGACTACAATCGCCGAAAAATTATTTCAAGTTTGACTAGAATCTTTCCCTCGATGAGACAGTCCCGATAGTGGTGACGGTATTGCAAAATTCAAAATTATAACACGGGAATTTTAATTTAAGTTCAATACACTTAAATTCAAGTCCCCGTGTATTGACTTTGAATTTTGTAACACTGTCACCGCTGACTTTGAATTTTGTAACATTGTCACCACTATCGAAACCGTCTCAATAAGACGAAGATTCTAGTCAAACTTTAAATAATATTTTCAACTATAATTGGTCGAAAAATTGCCAAAAAGAGAAAAATTGACAATTCGCACAAACTACCAAAGTTTAAAACTCACTGGGTCTAAAAACAAATATCAGACCCTGAACCCATAAAGTAACCATAGTTCGGGGATTTAATGGAATAACCTCTTAATAATACTAATCGAATTCTAATTTATATATTTATTTGATGTATAATTAAAAATTTCATTTTGCCGCTTTTACACTTGATTTTGTGCTTAAAAAGAGGTGAAAATATAAGGGGTTTACTGATTTTTTTTTTCTCTTATTTTTACGTCATAGATTTGTCTCACAGAAATTTTCTTAACATCATGAACAATTGCAAAAAAAGAAAGAAAGAAAGAATGGATTAATTTCTTTTTAGAAAAAGCATCCCTAATGACTTCAGACAATAGTGAGGCGAGATATGAGAAATTATATCATGCAATCGTTGTATTACTGACGTTGTACAACCACTACCAATACACGGTGAGAATAAGATTACAGAGGTTAGTTATTTATTATATTCTAGAAAAAAATTAAATCGGTCTATAATTTAAATTGTTAATTGCACAACATAAGCAATGTAATTGTTGCATAAAATATTGTTCTGCGAGTAAATTAAGCAAGAGGGTCAATAACTCGGTGACAAGATCCAGCCCATCAAGCAAGGTAACAAGCTTAATGTTCTATGATTATATTTCACACTTTACTAGATTATATTAGAATATCGTCAGTTTTGAGCATAACACTTTTGTATGGAGTTAGAGGAATCTATAGCTTAAAAAACTAAAAGACGTATTATTGAGAAAATCTAGTTATTAGTGCGCAAAATCTAGGCTGCATAAAAACGATTCAGCACGTGACGGATGTTTTAGAACTATAAGATGAAATGGTTCTGAAACCTAGAAATTAAAGTTCTATTTGACAAATGCCACGTCGCATATATCCTAGAATTGTATCAATTCATTCATAAATTAAAAAATTGATCCCGATAAAATATGTAGAAAGTGGATTAATTAAGCACATTTATTTACCTAAATTGCAATTACTTTTAAGTATTTGTGTACCAAGAAAAAAATAAAAACCATAGTGATTGGGGTAACTCACGAGTCTTGGTGTTCAAATTTCTGTTACATGAAATCCTTGCTTTAAGATACAGAAACTGCAGCTGTTATAAATATTTGAAAAGGGACTGACCAACATAACAAGCACCCAACTCCCAGTAGTTGAAGCATCTCAAAACTCACATTACACCATTTTCCTTGTCGCATGCCATATACAACCCACTATTCTTTCAAAGGATATTTACATGAATTTGAAGTTGAGTTGTGTATTTTTCTATGTTTGACACAACACATGAGAAGAAAAACGAGGGATCATTGCATCTCTTTTCTTGCACAGGTAAGTTTTTAAAGTAGTTTGAATCTTTCAATTCTGCTGATTCAGTTTTTGGCTCTATAATTGTTTTTGTAATGTTTCTGCTCTGTATGTCATTTTGAACATTCTTCAATACATATTTAAACTTTTAGGTGAAACTTGTTATGTATCATGTCATTTATCAGGCTTTTATTAAATGTTTCACAATCTGCATGTCATACTCATGCCCTATATTTGAGCTTATATATGTAAACGGAACAGATGTCAATTCTTTATATAAGTTAAGTTTTTAGAAGAGACGGACAATTCAACAATAACTTAAGGTGATATTGTTGTACCACGGTCTAAAAATGGGATATATTTAATTTTCTGCAATGTGATAGCATGTGACATTACACAAAATTCAAATGAAGAACCAGATTCTGCGAATATTATATGATCTAGCAAAATTCTCGTATAGTTCATGGATAATATAAGAGTAACTATTCATTTTCAGAACTATACAATGCTAACCATTTCATGGATACTAAAAGGTTTTATGGGATTTCCTGAATCCTGCCCTTTCTGCTACATTCCACTAATCCCAGTTAAGCTTTCATGATTTTATCCCAGTACTGGTATTCTCTGCTCAATTTATTGTCATGAGTTTCCAAATTTAGTTAAGTTTATATTTCGACAACTCTAGTCCAGATAAATCCAAGCATAAGAACAGGTTCAAACCAAAACACTTCACATACTTGATGCAGAAAAACATTAAGCACGATGTCAACACAATTTGGACCTAACCATCCGTTTGCTTCACTTACCCTGATACCAAACTAGTAAAGATTCAACTGGAAATATAGTTCAAATGTACTACAAAAGACTTCATCCAATAAGTAGTTCTGATTCCCATTACAAATCCTATTTAGATACTATGAACAACAGTGTAGACACAGTACAAAACATGTTGCAGTTTTACAATCAAAAGAATGCAAGTATAATTTACCAACAATTACAATATAACGAAGATCTCCACTTTAGTGCACCTCAATCCATCAAACTGTTGGGGGATCTAAGTTCTTCAACTTTTTCTCTAGTATCAGAGGAAAATGCTATATCGATGGTGATAAAAGACAAACTTTGTTTTGAAATAACATTCTCAAACACTCACAAAATTGAATGCTATGGATAAAACAAGTGTGAATGCCAGCATAAGGAAGGAGATATGTTTACGTAAACTGGAGTTTGGTAGATACGGATATGCATCTGGAGGTGGCATAACACAGTTGTCACCATTGAAATATATCCTCCTAGGAAAGCCCCAACCCTTATCAAAAGTGAAGGTGGATTTATCCTTTCGGAATAAAAGCTCCGACTGTACGTTTCCCAGCGTGCCAGCTTGCATTAGAAAGTCATTATAAAATTTGACGCCCCACAACATTGCAGTATCATCTGCCACAACAGAAAAACATATTATTATTACACGCTAAAAGAATCGCACTTCACATAATAGTCCCAAAATAATTTGCAATGTGAGCTAAATTGTTTTATAACTTACTTATAGAACCGTAAGGAGTAAGCGGCTTATAGTTGAAGCTGAATATTTGCGTGAGATTGTCGAAGTTAGGGTGTTGGACGACTAAGTTCCACTGGGAATAATTCATTCTGTAATTGAAATTGGTTATAGTGACCTTGACACGCCAATACTCCTTGTAGTTAAGTTTCACGTGCCAGTGAACTCGAATGGGGCACATATGGCTCGTGCATTGAACTAGAGGTGACAGGCCATTAGCTTTCCCATGATTAGAAACAACAGAAGCAAGGTATGGTGAATCGGGACTGCAAGGAAACAATGTAAGAATTATCAATTAGTCAATGATTAAACAAAAAACAATATTAAGAAAATGGAGTTAGGATTAAAGGGGGAACTTACTTTACACAGCTTCCTGGCTGAGTAATGTTGTTCTGGCATCCACAAGTACAAGTGGGGCAAGGAACAATTGTATCGTTATAAAAGGACGACAGCGAGACACAGCATGACGGCGTTTTCTGGGCCAGAAACTGTGAATATGTGCATGTAACGTTCCATGTCACTGCAATAAGAAAAGCATGAGAAAGACTCCAAAAGCCTCAATGTAATAACTGCAACTTGATAAAACTATATCAAATATTATTCATAGCTTTAAGGGGTATTTATGCCACTATTCAAACACCAGAAGTTTCTAAATCAGACGAAAAATCACAGGTGTATGATAATGTGATTATCCCAAACGTATTAGCCACTTACTCATAGCTTGTGTAACTCTCCTTCCATCTGCGGTGACGAACTTAGTAGGTCTGACGACTCTAGCCGGTCCACAAGTATATCCAGGCCCTGGTGCTTTCAATGTGAAATTTCTGGGCACCCTTACAGTTTTATTGGTGGTTCCAGACGCACCAACACTGATTTGGAAAGCACTTGCAGCATTATCCGGATCTTGTGCCCACGAATTAATCACTCCTCCTTTACAACAGTTTGCAATCTGTTGGTTGTAAGGCGTTCCAGGCAACATGTCCACAACCGTTGGATCCTTCTTACAGCAATGTGGAAGGTTCGCTTTATACCTCGAACAATCTCCTTGCTCTGTGGTTTGAGCACCCACCATGCTCCATATTACTTCTTTCTTCGCCCAAGTCCATCCCAAAGTCCAACCTGGAGCTTGAATGTGACGGTATTGTTGGAAGTTGAACATTGTAACAGTCGCCTGTTTATATTCAGTAAAAAGTGAATCAAATAAAGCATAGATGGAGCTAAAGATTAGCTAAATATATGGATTCTACAAAATAAACACTTGGTGTATAATCAAGTCTACAACTATTATCTTTAGCTAAGAAAGAAGGAGATAAGCGAACCTAAACAACTATTTAAATATAGTACTGCGATACTTACAACATAGCCATCAGGTGTCCAAGAGATAACATCCCACTTTATTGTGATATTCCCATTAGGATCGAGTGCATCGTAAGCTTCTGAAGGGGAAAAAGAACGATAACAAACATGTCACCATCCAGATACTGCGATCCTTACATTTAATCTTTAATAGTAAAATAGATAAAGCAAATCAGAGAAAGGCACACAATAACTTTGCGAAGGTAAGATCAAACTCCTAATGGTCTCTGTATATTTCCCAATTGCTAGGGAGTGAAACTAAAACGTGAAAGGTTGGTATAAGGTTTTTGTCGGTCTCAATGATGTTCGAAATTTTTCTATACAATAAGATCCTGATCAACTCCCTGTAACTCAATAAGATTAATTACATACATGAAAAAATCGAATCTTTCTCATAGATCGATTGTGGAAATTCAGGGAGGAGAAATGGGTATTTATAAAGATATATTAACCAAACCTCCCTATGAAGAAAACTAAAGTTCAAATACAAGAAAATGAATACCAAGATTTTCTAAAACAGAAAGCAGGGTATCCAGATCACTATCCAATCTGATTGACCCAATCTCCAAATTCAGATTAAAGACAAACACCCATTTCAAGAAACAACCACAAAAGACTTAAAATCCACAATTAGTAACTGAAACAAGTAAATTACACAATTAATGACCCAAAGATCTGATCTTTTTTCACAATCAAATTAGACCCTTGTAAGCATTGAATCAGACAAACAAACAAATTCACTCTTTCAATAAACAACCATAAAAGGCTCACAATTCAGAATTAGTAACTGAAACAAGTAAATTACACAATTAATGACCCAAAGATCTGATCTTTTTCACAATCAAAACATACCCTTTTCAGCATTGAATCAGACAAACAAACAAACACATTAACTCTTTCAATAAATTCATCAGAATGAAAAGAAAAAAAAAACCCAAATCAACAAATTGTGTGAAATTTGAAACTAAGGCAATGTCAATTAGCATACCTGTTGAAGTAAAGGTGAAGCAACAAAGCAAGAAGAATAGTATAATGGATCTGAAGCCAAGCTCCATTTTTCTTTTCTTTCAGCTCAAGATTTTCTTGATTATTGACTAAAACCTCAAGATCTGTAAGTGAAGTAAAGAAAAGTGAAAAAAAGAAGAGAGAGAGAGAGAGAAAGAGAGAGAAGGGAACACCGCTCAGTGGCAACAGCTTTATTCGTGTTTATTAATAAGAAGGAAGAGATCAAATCAACTAGTGTGAGTGACTTTAACAAAAGAGTCCACTTACTCATAAGTCATAACTCATAACAGCTAGCTACTACTACTCACTGTAAATATTCTTTATACTACTATTTTACTGTTTCTAGATTTGTGTTTTTTTAAACTGGTTTTTGGTTAAGTACACTGAAATGGGTTCTTGTTTTTATTGTGTTGTGAAATTGACAGGCCAACTAAAGGCATGCAAAAACAAGGGAGAAAAGAACAAGTTGTAGTGACGTTTATTTTGGGTTTGACTTAGAAAATGATTTTAAGGGATTTTCTTTTTTATATCTTTAACCGAAGATAATGGGACGGCTGGAGTTATTTGGCTGAATACATGAAATGATGAAATATGTTGGTAAAAGAGAAATTAATTAATGATAGCACTTAATGTATTTTATACCTCTATTTAAATTAAGATCATGTCACTTTTCACCTAAATTTAAGGCGATCTTTTTTTTTTGGCGATCATAAGGCGAATTAATTTAGAGCATTCGGATTAGAAAAAGCTGAATTACAATTCTTTAAGATTTTCTAGTAACAAACTGCAATCTACTATCTAATGCTTAAAAATGTGTAGTATGTCGCGTTTTAAATCCAGTCTCCAAGACTAAAATTTCGTTTATGTTGGACATTGTGCTTTGTTTTTGTCCAAAATCGTCTCCGGGACTAAAATTCTGTTTCTATTGGACATAGTGTTATGTTTTTGTCAGTTGGATTTAGGCAGTAATATGTAATTTTGAATGTTAAGAACAAGGTACTAGGATAAATTTTGGAATTGATAGGATTTAACTTTTCAAGCAAGTAATGCTACCTCCAGCTGCTTGCTCAGTTTTATGGTTGATTTTGGAAAGTATATATCGTTGAGAAAAATCTATTTTTGTAATGAAGGTATAGGAGAAATAAATGAATGTAGTCATGTTGGCAATAATTAAAAATTAACGTTTAATGGAGGCCACAATTTTTCGACAATTTTTGTCATTGTCGTGACTCGTGAACCTCTTAATCACAGTTATTGTCACAATCATAAACCCCACAACAATATTAAAATCTGTTCAGACTTGAGTTTCATCAGCTGCAAATGGACCGATTCCATTTATTTCATATGTATTTTTAAATATCTGTATACGTTGTTCTTTAAGAAATAGTTGGTTGTAGGGAGGAAATCGGAAATTAAGCTTTTTTCTTACTCTTAATAGTTAATACTTAAATGCTCTCTGTGTAAATTTATTTTCTAAAATATGATTGTTGTAACCTATCTTCTGCCCGTCTATTCTGATCGGAATACCCTCACAATTTGTTAAGACCAAATGATATTCATTTTATGTATAAATATTGTCAACTATCAATTCTTAAATTTATTTAGATAAAAACGAAAGCTAACAGACAGTCTATTTACAAAGTTTATTTCAACGAAATATTTTAAATTTAAGAGACTGTAAAATATAAGCTTAATAAGTTCATAAATAGAATCAGTTCTCCAATCAATTTTACGAGAATTAATAACAAAATATATAAAGATTGCAATTTGCAAACCACACATGTTCCAAGAGTATCTCGTGGCTGATTTGCAATGGGTCCGGCGATTGACTATCTTTATTTTATACCCTTCGTTCATTTTCCTAATAATATATTATTATTCCTTAAACACGGTCATTATTCTCGTTTTAGTTACAATTAATTTGCGACTGTCGGTGCTAAATTCGATATGAAAGAACAAATTGCAAAATCATGGTTGGAGAATGGAGACTTTTTGTTTTTGTCTGGTTGTTGGTATTTTAATATTATTAAATCCTT
Source organism: Linaria vulgaris (assembly GCA_948329865.1). NCBI lineage: Eukaryota > Viridiplantae > Streptophyta > Magnoliopsida > Lamiales > Plantaginaceae > Linaria > Linaria vulgaris. The sequence goes on along the minus strand of OX415250.1, from coordinate 16,888,557 downwards.
TTATCACATAAAGATTTGGAGTGTTGGAATAGCTTACTTGACAGTCAGAATCCAGCTAACTTGCTGAAAATTCCACTTCTTCTAACCGACACAATTGTTTTACTTTTAACCACGGTGATGACGGAACTTTTGTCTTCTTCTTTTTTTTTTTTGATGAATTGTCTTTATTCTTTTGGGAAAATTATCCTTTCTAGTTTCTCTTTTTTAACTGAGTAATTTATGAAAACCTTGAGGTATTTTTAATTAAGTTCAGTTTTTATTAGAAATGGACATTATTAAATCTAAAAACTAATTGGGCGAAGCTCGCACCGCAGTGATGCTAGTAGGAAAATTTATTTGTATTTGTATCTGTATTGATTTGATACTTTAACTTAATCAGAATAACATTTGATTAAATAAAAGAAAAATGGCTTTCTAGGCATGTTAAAATAAAATAGTTATATATTAATTTATTTTATTTTAGACAAAACCCAGAACTATATTCTTTCATCAAGCTTTTACACCCAGTTAATGTATTTATTGTTGATCGTAACGGGTGTAAAATAGAAAACAAACCAGATTTAAAGTCGATGCAAGAGTTGGACTTTTTCTCTTTAAAATGATATTTGCCCTGCTCGGTGCTTACGATTTGATCGGCAATTGCTTCCCAAGATGCAACGACTATCTTCTTAATATGGCAGCACTTCGAATATTAAGAAACGACGAACTAAGAGATTGTTTTGAACTCTCGGAATAAAATAAACAGAAAGAAAGAATGTTTGTGATTGAATCGAAATGAAGAAGTAGGAGGGTCTATTTATAGATTACGAAAGTTGTCCTTGGGGTTGACTGGACGAACATATCTTTTTCACGTCACAACTTTCCCGTCAGATTTTACACCATTTCGGCTGACTTATTATGCTGACGGGGTGTGTAGGTGACTGTTTGCTTACTAGATTTTCCCTTCAGTTTTTGCAGCTACCGAACACACTTATTCGACCAGATTCTCACATCCAATCACGTTTAATTAATTATTAAATTCGTTGCTTATTATTATCTGAACATTTAATTAATTACTTAATTAAACTCTGTCCACAAAGATAAGTATTTGATAAGGAAGCTCAAGCTCAAGCTCAAGCTCAAGCCCACGGCCCCGACCCAGGCCTGGGTCTGGTCCGGACGGACAGCGGCGGCGCGCGTGTGAGTTTGAATTGAAGCATAACCCATCTAAGTCGTCTCCCCTTCAAAGACTTGTAGTACCCACTGGGGCCCAAACCCTATCATAAACAAACAACTTATTAGGTGTACTAATTTAGCTCAAACTTTCCATGTGGGATGGTGACTTTTCACCTTCCCACACCTTTCATTTCTTCAAGATAACTTATTTCAACTAGTTTACTTGTTCATTTAATTTCTCATTCATCCCACAATGGTTTTGAATAATTGAATATACTAGATTCATCTACACGAAACGTAGATTTTATTAAGCTAAAGAAGTTCCTCTTTATAAAAGAGGAACCTACTCAAATAAATTATCAAAAACATGGAAAATTCATAATTTTCCAACATTTATTTGTGTCAAAAACTCAAAATCAAAAATCGACATGGTCAATCAAATACAGTATTGTGGTGCCATTTGCTCTTTTAGAGTGAAATATTTGCTAGAAGAGACTATATAGAGTTATACAAATCACTCTCTTCTTTAGGTTACAAGTCTTTCATTATCTTTTGGTACGCCCATTTTTTGGGTCAGTAGCATATATGTGAATAAATGTCCGCGGCCCAGATTTCAGTTATTGGAACTGTCTATATCGAAAGGCAATAAGCCCACGCCATTTAATTGTGAAAGTCTGAGCACCAACAAATGCGATCACTTTACATAAATAAGAATTACGTTTGCATGTACACATCAAAGAACACACATGTGATTAACACACATGATGTTTTCAGAAATGTTATATCAGTTAGAAAAAAATGTTTGTTGATTGTTATGGAGCTAAAATATAAAGGAGTAGTATAACTTTTAAAAGTACATTGAAAGTAGTCCCCTATCAAATTTGGTACTCTATTTTACAATTTACATTTAAAATAAAAATAAATTCACTCAGAAGAATAATTAATTGAAAGACAGTTAATGTGATTGTTCAATATCAAATTGGATTGTAGGCCAAGTTTCATGACTGTAATTTTATCACATTCTTACCTCTTTTGTTTGGCGAAAGATAATTAGGTGCAACTGTTGTAAGATGAGGTGGTGCATCTAATCGGTTATTGTTACCAATATACAGTGTGCATGGTGGTGTTGGATGGTTATTTCCTACAATTTATGAAATTCTTTTTTAATCTCAACTTTCGGTTGTACCACATCATCTATACATCGATTGCACATAACAATATCACACACATATGACATGAAAATATTAAGTTTAGCCATACTTTTATAGTTTACTCTTTCTTTGTTTCTGGTTCTTACACCTTCATTAAGATTCCCTATAACCTAAGAAATGGGATGATCCCTCTGTATTCTAGCAGGAGTGTCCCTCCTAACATTTCAGCAAATTCTTTAGTGTCAGAATCTGTGTATTCTGGTGTTGGTCCAACATCAGCATCTGTCGGTGTCAGCTCAACATCATCATTCCATGTGTCTTCTGTTTCAATCCCTGGTGTTGAGTCCACATGGTCTCCCACTGGTGTTGGCACCACATCTCCAGTCTGGGACAGTCCCAGTTGACTATCAGTGATAGCTGCAGAAACACCATAATCATCAAACACAACACTTGGATAGTATTTGATCTAGGATTGAACACTCTATAAGCATTGATGTTCACAGAATATCCAACAAAAATGCAATTTTCACTTTTGGCATAAAGCTTTCCTAATGGCTGTCTATAATTCAAAATAAAACACACACAACCAAACTCATGAAAATGACTCAAGTTAGGCTTAATTTCCTTAACTATTTTAATAAGGTGTCATTGTTGTGCCTGGTCTGAGATAAACTCTATTTGAAATATAGCATGCAGTACTAAGTGCTTCTGTCCAAATCTTTTAGTCATCTTTCTGGAGTTTAACATGACCCTAGCCATTTTGTGCAAAGTCCTATTTTTTCTTTCAGCAACTCCATTTTGTTAGGGAGTGATAGGGGCAGAGTATTCATGAGAGATGCCTCTAGAATCACACAGTTCATCAAACTATCTATTTTCAAATTCCATACATGATCTGATCTAATCCTAATAACACATGCATTGTAGAGCAACTTAATACTATCACTTAGTATCTTGAATGTCTCCACAGCTTCAGATTTTTCTCTCAAGAATGTAACCCAAGTATACATAGAAAAGTCATCAACAATACATAAGCATACTTCTTACCAGCAAGGCTACAAAACTCTATAGGACCCATCAGATCCATGTGCAACAATTCAAAGCATTTAGAGGTTCCAGAGATCTGACCTTCCACATGTATGGGTGCATGTGTAATCTTAGTTTGTTTACCTTGCAGAAAATTACCACAAACCAGTTTACCTGGACTGGAAAGTTTAGGTATGCCTCTCACAGCTTCTAGCTTGATGATCTTTTCCAGATTCCTGTAGTGGACATGTCCTAGCCTTATGTGTCAAACTAGTGATTCATCAACCTTCACATGTAGGCATTGTGCATCCTCATCCACCAAGTAGCAATTATCTTTTGAGCTTTTTCCTGACATAACACAGTTATTAGATTCATCAAACACATCACATGAGTACTTGTCAAATTTAACAATCAAATTGTCATCACAAAGCTGACTAATGCTGATGAGATTAGCCTTTAGACCATCTACCAACATAACCTCAGTTAGATGAGGGAAACCATCCACATTGAGAACCACTTTTCCTATGATATTTCCTTTGCTTCCTCCACCATATGTAACAATACCAGTGAATATAGGCACTAGATCCATAAGATTAGTCTTAGTACCTATCATATGTCTAGAACAGCCACTGTCAAAATACCAGTCACCAGTAAGAGTATGAGTAGCTGAAAACACAACAATATATATGATTTTGATTTTAGGAGACCAAAGTTTGTTCTTTTGAAAACTGTTATTTTGTTCTCTGGTGTTGCTTCGGAATGTTGTGCCAACATTTGAGCGATCCAATGTTGTCCCAACACCCGATGCAACATTAGTGCTATCATAATTATATTTCTCACAAAACTTTATGTACTTATGGCAGTATGGTTTTAAATGTTTCGGCTGAAAACAATATTAGCACATATAAGTTACCTTCTTAGGTTGATTAGAGTGGCCATTATTTTTGCAAAAACCAGTCTTTATAAAACCAGGTATAACATTATCATGTCTACTTGACCTTTCTTAGTATCATAAACTTATAGTTCCTTAATTGCCAACACTCAGTGCTTCATCCAGCCTTTTTGTGCTAGAGTTCCACTTGGTAATGGTTCTCTCTGCTTCTTCCAGCTTTATCTCCATCTTTTCCATTTGGCACTCCTTTCTGGTGAGGTTTCTTTCCAGTTCGGTTATAGTTTCAATTAAGAAACCGTTCTCCCTGATGAGCTCATTTTCCCTTTTTATGATTTTCTTTACCTCATCAAGAAGTTCCCTGCAAACAACCTTTAGTTCATCAACCACATTGTCTTGATCCATTTCCCCTTCAAAGAAGTACTCTTCATTCAAATCTATAGATCTACCAAAGCAAACAAAGTTAGAATGTTCCTTAGATACATTTATATCAGTTATAAAACATAAAGGGTTAGAAATATAGTCATCATCCTCCCTGTTGTCAAAGTAGTCTTTCTGTTCCTTTGGATCTGTCTGAGTGTTGAGCCAACATCCGTTCGTCCCGATGTTGTCCTGACACTCTGTCCAGTTGACTTGAGCAGACAAAGCTGCTGTGTGAACTTCCTCAGACACATGTTCTTCTGGTAACTCATCCAAACCTGTCTCATCATCAATATCATCTATGAATACCCAGTTAGAGCTACCTTTGGTTTTCAAAGTATTAGCACACTCATATGACATGTGTCCATAGCCTTTACACTCAAAGCATTGGAGCTCTTTCATTTTCTTAGTGTCACTATCAGTGGGCTTTCTGAAAGTATACTTAACCATTTTACCAGGAAAACTCCTTCTTAGATTAGGGGGAACATTCTTTTTCTTTTTTGACTCTATCATTTAAAGTAATTTTATTAAACTTTTTCACCACTGAACCTAGATAGGCACTTATTTCAGTTTCATCATCTACTTCTTCTTCGGTAGCTTTCAAAGCATGGCCTCTATGTTTGTTAGTGGGTTCTGAGTTCATTTCAAATTCTTATAGTACATTCAGAAGAGTGTGAAAGTTAAGCAATGACATGTGTATGGCTTCTTGCATAGCAATCATCTTTGCCCCAAACATAGGAGACGGAGATCTCATAGCTTTGTAAACAAGTTGTTTATTAGTTAGAGGATTACCTAGGCTTTGACATTCGTTTGATAAATCATTAATTTTGCAAAGTAGGAAATAACACACTCATCATCACCCATTCTAATGCTCTCAAATTTCTGTAAAGGAATTTGAAGTCTAGCTTCTTTGACACTAACATCTGCTTCACAGTGAGTTTGAAGGAGGAACCAAGCTTGTTTAGCAGTTGTACATAATTGTACAAACCTGAACATATATGGATCAATCCAAATGAAGCGCCTTCTCATTGTTGGCTGCTTCAATGACTTCTGCTTGAGTCCAGTCAGCTTCAGGCTTCATGTGAACATCATTGTCATCGTCTCTAGCCGTCATTGGTGGAGTGTACACATCAATGATTGATATCCACACACTTAGGTCTATGAATTTGATGTATTGTTTGAGCCTGATCTTCAAGTAAGCATAGTTTGTCCCATCCAGCGCTGGTAACCTGTTGTTAGTATCGGAGTTCATATTATCCATGGTGTGGTACAAAATCCAAACACCAATGAATTAGGTGCTTGGCTCTGACGCCAATTGTAAATGTATGGACCGGGATTGGTACCCTTTTACTTGATTCACACATTGTGTGTATAATGAATGTTGTGCCAACACCGATCGTATTCGGTGTTGTCCCAACACTCGTTGTAGAGTAATAATGCAGCGGAATAACGGACATAGTGAGATGAATTTTAAGCAGATTATATGAATATAACATGTCGAGCCTTACAGCCAAATAATCACTAAATGTAACTTTAATGATTTTACCAAATAAAACTGAGCAAGGAACCCAATACTAACACTAACTAATTTAGCTAAATAAAACTCAGTAAAGTAAGATCAATACAATACAAGAATTTCTTCTAATCACTCAGAACTTAATCCTAGTCTCGATGTTAGTCTTGATGTCGAGCATGCCTTCTTATAGGATTTGATCGTCCTTGTACTGTGGCGTGATAGACACAAGTTGATGATCGTCCTCTTCTTCATTGGATAACTCTGAAATCTTCTTTGGTTTTATCTTCATAAAATCTTCTAATATTATCTTCAAGTATCTTCGACTTATCCTTTTTCTTTAGTCTCTAAGTCCGCACAATCCTTAGAGTCCTTGCTAACCTGAAAAATATCAGATAACTACAACTTGTGGAACTCGGTGAGTTTGAGAATAAAGACAAAATAAAATATTAAACTTAAATAAATCGAACATGGCAGTGTTGAGTTCAGTGTTGTGCCAACACTACTTCACAGAATGTTAGACCAACACTTTCTGACAACACCTGCACTTTCATGCCCGACCAGTGATAGACCTAATAGTGTTATAGCGCTCCCGTAGCACCTGGATATCCTGAAATACTATCTTGACCTTTTGTCTTTCAAAAACATCCAATTTGGCCTTTTTTAGCTTCGTTTCATTTTGACTCGATATAATCCTAAGAAAACATGAAATGATACTAGAACAAGTAAACATGCAATCATAAACATTCAAAAGTATGAGAAAATGAATACATAAATCACGCTAATTAAATGGTCATCACCGCTCCTTCCATTGGGGGTGAGAAAGAGGTTTATATTGTTATTTCGATGAATAGAGTAGGCCACGCCAGGTGAGGTGGCCCTATTCAATTTTATTGGTGCGTATCCATTCCACGTGGCTGAGGTGCTGATTGACACGTGGCGATTGGCAAAGGTGGGGGTGTCACCTTTCTATATGAGGGTGGTGTATGCTTTAATCCTTATCTTTGAGTTTTGGATAAGTCTTTCAAAGGTGTTCTATTAGCTTCGTCGCTCTTGGGTTCGTCGGATATTTTATTCGAGCGGGGTCTTAAGGCATGGTTGCATATGAGAGCGGTAATTATGATGTATTAGTCTTAGATATGTTGTATATATTTGATTGATTTGTATTTGTTTATAATAGGTAGTTTCCTTAATTAAACTCCTTATTGTAACCTATTTATTGTACTTCAAGATTAATGAGAATCATTCAACAAATTATATTCTTGCATGGTATCACAAGTCTAAACCCTAGCCGTGATCCTTCCCCCTCGCTCTAGCCATTCGTCCCCCTTCCTCTCTATCTCTCCCATGGCTGATTCCAAATTCCACCCCGCTCTAGCGGTCTCCGATGTTCAGAATTTTATTCCAATCACCCTCGAGATGGAGAAAGTCCAATACTCCTCTTGGGCGGAACTCTTTCGCATACATTGTCGAGCATGTCAATTCATTGACCACATCACCCCCACCCCACCTTTCGCAGAACCTCCAACTAAGGTCGTCAACTCCCCTTCTGATTCGCCCCACCGCAGATAAGGGCACTGATAAAGTCGCGAATTCCTCCACTTTGGTTGCAGCCGCTACCCCTACTGCAAAAGAATCTTATCCCTCCCTTTGGTCTCAACTAGATGCTATCATGCTTCAATGGATCTACAGAACCATATCCGATGATATTTTGCACACCATTCTTGAGAATGATTCCACGGCTTAATAAGCTTGGAAATGCCTTTAGAATATATTTCACGACAACGAGATTTCACGGACAGTTTACTTGGAAAACCAATTCACTCAGGGCAATTAGACAATTTTCCAAATGTTTTGGCTTACCGCGAATAATTGAAAGTTCTTGCAGATCAACTCTCGAATGTTGGTGCCCTGGTCTCCAATCTACGCTTAGTTCTCCAATTAATTGTTGGCCTCAATAAGAATTACGATGGTGTCACCATCTTCAATCAGCAGAGTGATCTTCTCCATGAGCTCTATGAGTCTCGCTCCCCGCCTTGTGTTAGAGAAAAGCTACAAGGCCAAACAAGCCTCCACCGCCGCTGGTGCTGCCGATACCACACTCATCAGCATGGCCCCACCTTCTGATGAACGGAACCACCACCGTGTGTCCTTCTCTTCCACTCAAGGTCAGTTTAACAACAACCACGGTCAACAACACAGCCTGTGCAGCCCAACAGCACCTAAGGCATGGGCGTCGAACCCGTGGGCCTCTTACCAGCCTTCTCTTCCATCACGTCCTTTTTGATGAGACTTATATCCACAAAATTATTCTTTTTTTGATAGTGACATACATCCTCACTATTTTCTGCCTCACGCACCACCAAAAGTCGTTCCTTCATTTGAGCACCCCCTGCTCCAGTTGCCCGCGGCAACACCGCTTGCGCCTACTCTCCCGCGGTAAACCCTATCCCTACTGTGTCTCCTTTACCTCTCAGTTCACAACATCCTGTTTGCCCCCTCCTCCCCCATCTACTCGCATTATAGTCACCCGTAGCAAGTATGGGATCCAAACTTTGAAACGTCACTTTAGTCTCTCGGCATCACACTCTCCTTCCTCCTTACCCAAAACTACTATCTTAGCGTTATCAGATCCTAATTGGAAATCAGCCATGTTATATTAATATAATGCTTTGATTAAGAATGAGACTTGGTAGTTAGTTCCTCATCCGACTAATGTGAATGTGATTCGGTCGTTATGGATGTTTTGTCATAAGACTAACTCTGATGGTTCTTTTGAGCGCTATAAGGCTCGTCTTGTTGGTGATGGCAGATCTCAATAGGTTGGGATCAATTTTCTTGATACATTCAACTATGTGGTGAAGTGCTCTACCACCCAAACCATCATGAGCATTGCTCTCTCTCATTCTTGTCCATTCATCAGTTGGATGTCAAGAATGCCTTCTGCCACGACAATTTGCATGACACCATTTACATGCACCAACCTTTGGGGTTTTGGGATTTACGACACCGGGATTATGTTTGCTTAGTCAAAAAGTCTCTTTATGAATTAAAGCAAGATCCATGGGCTTGGTATCAACGGTTTGCCAATTTTGACGCCACTATTGGATTCTCACATAGAAAATTTGACCACTCGTTGTTCATCTATCATTGAGGTAATGATATTGCTTACTTATTACTATATGTGGATGACATTATTCTTACTGCTTATTCTCCATCTTTGCGCCACTCGATTATTGCTCAATTTAGTGTTGAATTTGCTATGAAAGATTTGGGAAATCTCCATTATTTCTTGGGTATTGTTGTCACTCACACTACATGCGGTCTATTCCTTTCACAAAGTAAGTATGTCGCTGATATTATTGAGAGCACCGACATGTCTTCTTGCAAAACAGCCGCTACACCCATGGACAGAAAGCAGCAACTCGGAGCCTCGGGTCCTTCTTTTTTATATCCTACCTTGTTTCGAAGTTTGGTCAGTACTTTGATGTATCTTACCTTCAGTCGCCTGGATATCTCGTATGCTATGCAACAGATTTGTCTTCACATGCATGATCCATGTGCGGACCACATGGCGGCCCTGAAATGCATCCTTCAACACGTTCAAGGAACGACTCATCTAGGTCTTCATCTCTCTCGCTCGTGTCTCGACTCCCTCACCTCCTATACTGATGCAGATTGGGCGGGTTAACCCGACACTCGTCGATCCACCTCTGGTTATTACATGTTTCTTGGCGACGATATTATTTCTTGGTCATCCAAGCGCCAAGCAACCTTGTCCCATTCCAATGCCGAAGTCGAGTACCGAGTTGTGGCTAATGTTGTCTCGGAATCTTGCTGGATACGAAATCTTCTCTTGAAACTACACGTTCCTCTCTCTAAAGCCACATTGGTTTATCGTGACAATGTGAGTGTCATTTATCTTACCAACAACCCGCTGCAACATCAAAGAACGAAGCACATTGAGCTTGATATTCATTTTGTTCGGGAAAAAGTCTCTTGTGGTGAAGTTCGGGTCCTACATGTTCCCTCTCGTTTCCAAGTTGCTGACATTTTTACGAGGGGATTGCCACGAGTTCTCTTTGATGAGTTTAGCACCAATCTCAACGTTCGTGAACCTCACGACTCGATTGCGGGGGTGTATTAGTATTAGATATGTTGTACATCTTTGATTGATTTGTACTTATTTAAATCATGTAGTTTACTTTAATTAAACTTTTCGTTGTAAGCTATTTATTGTACTTCAAGACTAATAGAATCATTCAACAAATCACATTGTTACATAATGATATATTATCATATAGATATATAGACTTAAGTTCAGACTACACTTTTGTTGCAAGTCTTCCTCGACGAATAGTCGATTTTTTTTACATTCTTCCACATATTTTCCTCTAGCCTTTGTATGCATGCGAAAGACTTCTTCGAGTCACGCTGATACATCCAAAAAGCTGATTCCCCAAGCAAATAATGCAACAGGAAAAAGAACATGAGCTTTACTTGAATCACTGTCGGAATATCCAAAACTACATATCCATAATTCATTCATGGAGCCTTAAATTCCACAATAAACGACAGCTCGACCCTTTTCAATACCTTACAACCACTCATAATAGTACTTCAATCCCACAATTCCTATCCCCTAGTGAAAACGACACTTAGACAATAGGAAATATAAAAAAATACAAAATTAATAATACATTAAAATTGGTAATGTTTTATAACCTCGGCGTCCAATTGGGTTCAATATCTACGAAAAAATATTCCCCGTGTTCAATTTGTCACTATTTTCTTAACAATGAAAGTCTTAATTTATTACAGTAAAACGATTGTCCAATTGGGTTCAATATCTTCGAAAAAATATTCCCCGTGTTCAATTTGTCACTATTTTTTTTAACAATGAAAGTCTTAATTTATTACAGTAAAACTATTGTCTTAGTACTTGGAATGGAAGAACGTGATAAAAGAGTTACAACAGAGTTACAACTCAAAAGTAATTAGGTTTGCATCTACGTTGGGCAAGCATCCTAGATACTATATGATGGTGTAATGAGTTAAGCTGGCAGAAGTTCTGTTGCGTTCATGGTAGGGGCGCCAAGTTTTGCTAGCTTGTCGACAATTTGATTAATTTTTTTTGTAGCAAAACTTGGCGATAACTCAAGTGAAAGTGTTGATGCTAGTCTGAATCTCTATAGCAGTCTCATAGGCCGGTGTCTCTTGGGTCCTAGTGACGAAATGAAGCATAAAAAGAGAGTCGGTCATAATAACTAGATGTGAGATGTGTCTAGATCGTGCATGTCGTAGGTCGTCCCTGAGCACCCAAAATTCAGCTTGGTTGTTGGTGGAATATTCCACCAACGCAGAGAAAGCGAGGAGAAAATTGCCATCTGAATTTCTAATAATGCCTCTTATACCTACAAGTCCTATGTTACCGTAGGCCGATCCGTCTACATTCAAATGTGCATAACCTTGTAGAGAGTGAGTTTGGGTTGAGATTGTTCAACTTGTCATTATTGCTACTTGACAAACCGTACCGCTGCTCTTTGACTTTGACTTTTGCCATATAACTTTCTCATTTTAATGAAAATGCTCCTAATCCTTTTGGGCTTCATTTTTACCCCGTAATTCAAGCACTTTGTCATCGAAAATACCCGTTTGGCTTTACTCAGGCTTTTGTGCTCACGTTCCTGCTACATTACTCGCCATGTCAGATAAGCCTTCTTATGTGGATATTAACAAAAGAAAGAGTTACCAAGTTTGTCCTATATCGTTTTACTTTTGATTAAAATGCCCAATATATTTTCGGGCTTTAATTTTGCCGCGTAACTCATGTACGTTGCTGTTGAAATCGCCCTTTTGCTAATTAAATATGAACTCTATTTAATTTAATGCAAAATTATTAGAAATGCCCTATAACTCTTGCTCACTTTACTTAATGTCTTGCAACTCTTTTAACCTTTTTTCTTTCCCTATAACTTTTCAAAAATCGACCAAAAATGCTCGTTTGGTCATTTGACTGACATGTCAGCAAATTTTGTCATATGTGGCAAAGATGTGGATACCATGTTATCAAATTTATAATTTTTATATTTCTTTATTATTACCTTTATTATATAAATTGTAAAAATCTATTGTATAATTCTAATTTATAAAATTTAATTTTTAAAAACTAAATTATTTTAAAATAAAAATAGAAAAGTAAAAAAAAAGTAGGAAATAAGAAAACAAATTATGACTTTAAAATCTTCAACTATTAACTATTAAATCTTTATATTATTTATAATTTTTATATTAGTTTTTAATAACCTTAAAATTATAAATATTAGAAATATAATTTTAAGATAATTTTTTCCAATAACTCAAACTCGAATCTAAAAATTGAATAAAGAAAAACTCAAACCAAAAAGAAAAAAGAAAATGAAAAACCAATTACCACCTTCATCGACCGCCGCCCCCACCACCATATGGTCACAACCCACGGCTACAACACCATTCTGGCCGCTCATTACCCCCTCCCTCAATTTCGCTTATTTTCTTCATGAACGTAACTTCTTTTTTTTTTTTAGTATTAGAATCTGTGCGTTTATACTGATTTATTTTCGATCTTATAGAATCACTTTTCTCAATGTGCTGGTTCCCCTAGTCTTTGTATGCATGCGAAAGACTTCGTCGAGTCCAGGCTGCGGGTTACATCTTTTTTGGCTACATTTTAAAAGCTGATTCCCCAAGCAAATGCAACAGGAAAGAGAACATGAACTTTACTTGAATCATTGTCAGAAAATTCAAAGCTACATATATACGTAATTCATTCATGAGCCGTAAATTCCACAATAAACGACAGCTCGACCCTTTTCAATACCATTCATTCATAATAGTTATAATTTAAAGTTAAAGACAAATAAAAATTATAAATAATATAAAGATTTAGTAATTGATAGTTAAAGATTTTAAAGTAATTCTTTTTTGGCTCATTTTTTTATTTTTAATTTTTCTGTTTTGCTTTTAAAATTTATTAGTTATTAAAAATTAAAATTTTAAATTAGAATTGTATAATAAGCTTTTACAATTTATATAATAAAGTTAATTAAATAAAATATAAAAATTCTAAATTTGATGACATGGTAACCACATATTTGCACATATGACAAAATTTGACGTGGGAGTCACATGGCCAAATTGGCATTTTTGGTCAATTTTTGATAGTTATTGGTCAAAAAAAGGCGAAGAGAGTTGCAGGGCATTAAGTAAAGTGAGCAAGAGTTATAGGATATTTTTAATAATTTTGCCTAAACTTAAATATCATACTATACTTCAAATTATTTTTAAGCACCCATTATATTGATTTAATAGCAAACTACGTTGCATGGATACTTCAATTTTTTTTAAAAACTAATGTGTCGGGCACGCGAGGGACACGGATACGCCTCGGACACGCATCGAATATGTGTCCGATACGCCACGTGCCGTGTCCTTAATTTTTATTTTAAAAAAATATTAGGACACGCGTGTCTGACCCTTCTATGACACGTTTGGATTTCTATTACATGCCATCAAAGCTATTGTGGGTTAAAACATAATAACTATAAAATCAACTCCTAAAAATGTATTTTACTACATCATTAAACACAAAGAAATTAAAAGAAGGCTAAAAAACAATTTAACAAATCAATCTTCCTTCTATTTTGTTGAATGCGACCCAACACTTCGAGGGAGTTCCAAACTTCCAATCAAGCTGATTCTTCTTTTCCTTTTATTTTTCTTTCGAATTTTCTTTATTTTAACTATTTTACATAAGCTTCAATTTATTATTGCTTGATTACTTGATTCTTATTCAATAAATAATTTTGATTACTTGCTAATCTCTCCCTTGATGAACCCGAATATGAGTCAACTATATTTGTTGAAGAAGGAGTTGAACAAGCAAGAAGTGGTCAAAGTTCTTATTAAATTATTGTATTACTCTTTAGTTTTTTGGAGTTTGACGGATTTTATAACTTTTTAATATTTGTATTAGAATAGCATCTAAACTTGAGACTAAATTTGTGGTTGAAATGCATTTTAATTCGAGATAGAAGAATTGTGGTTTGCCAATTTATTCTTTGTGCGTGTTTATATTCATCACTTTACACTTATAAGTAAAATTTACACATGTATTGTTTTGATGTTGTTAGATTTATATTGATAAAAATATTAAAATTTTCGACGTGTCCATGCCGTGTCGGATCATGTAATTTTTAAAAATATGTGTCGCCGTGTCCGTATCGTATTGGATACGTATTTCCATATCCGCGGCCGTGCAACATAGATAGCAAAATGGCGATTTCTGTGGGTATCATTGGCCTTTTTCGTGGACTCTTCATAAATATATGGTTGTTGAGGACTTCATACTAGGGGTCTTTTCCGCAGCGTCTTCCAGGGTATCATTGGCCTTTTTGGTGTCTTCTGTATTTATGAATTATATCAAAGATATTAGATTTGATAATTTTGCTTAATGCTTGATTTATAGAATAAAAAAAAAACTACCCATATGGTATTTTCATAGCTATATATTTTGAAAAATAAATATGTGATTTTTTTAAAATATATTCTTGTATTTCTAAAAGGGAGAATTACAACAAACTATTTCTCAACTATGGGGTAATAACACAAATCACCCCTCATATTTGAGAAATTACACAAACTACCCTTATAGTCGATTTTTCGTATCAAGATATTAAAGTTTATTGTGCTATTCATTTGTTTTGCACAAGAAGCGAAAAATAAATCTAAATTATTGCATTAAACCTCATATGTCTCATTTAAAAAGACAAAAAGATTAAAAAACAAATATTATCTTAAAATAAAAAATAAATTATATGCGGATTTTAGTCATTGCTATGATTTGAAGTTGTAAGGTTGTCTTAATTATTTTAATTTTTTTAGCATAAGGGTAGTTTTTGTAATTTCCTAATTATGAGAGGTGGTTTGTGTAATTACTCCATAATTGAGGGTAGCTTGTGTAATTCTTCCTTTTTAAAAAGTATAGGAATCAACTCAAAATATCCTTGTCTACACCTCTAACGATCAAATATTTAAGAGTTGATTAATTCATTTGCTTTTTAGAAATACAAAAATAGTTTCTCAAAATTAACTAATTTATTTTTGAAAATATATAACTATTAAAACACCATATGGCTAATTTTGACAATTAATCAAGTATAAAAAAAATACAAATCTGAGATATTCGTTTTGTAAATTAATAAATTATGCATAATGTTCATAAATTAAGAGTAAAAATAACACATGGGTAGTTTTTGCTATTAACTCAATATAATAGGTATTTAAAAATAATTTAAGGTGTAGTATGATAAATTAAATGGAACTCAAGGAAGGTTTTATTAGTTAAAATAATACTAGGTTTGTTTTTTAATTAACAAAATGGCGATTTCAGCAGCGACTTACATGAGTTACGGGACAAAACTAAAGCCCAAAAATTGGGTATTCATCAAAAGTAAAAAGTTATAGGACAAACTTGGCAATTCTCTCTTTTGTTAATATCTACATTATATTGCTTATCCGACATATCGAGTGTTGTAGCAGCCTTGTACGCACAAAAGCCCGAATAAGAGCGAAAGACATTTTCGATGGCAAAGTGCTTGAGTCAGGGGAAAAAATAAAACCAAAAGAATAAAAAGCATTTTCATTAAAATGAAAAAGTTATAGGACTAAAGTAGCTATTCCCCCTTATAAATAAAACAACACCACAGTCATCATGTACACAATCAAAATAATTCATAATTCGTGTGAGGGAGAAAAAAAGATAGATGGAGAAAAATATTCCTGGAGGTGTACACGAGTTACTGAAAAACCTTGGAGTCGGAGTAGCAGAATCAAATGCTCTCTACGACGCAGCAGCAGCGGGAGATGTGAACGCGCTACTCGAATTGCTCGAAAAGGAGCCATTTCTCCTCAATAGAGTTACTTATACCACTACTTGTCTGTATAAGACTATAAGACCACTCCTTTACATATAGCGGCGATGAATGGGCATGTAGACTTTGTTCGAGAAATTTTAAAGATTAATGCTATGCTTGTTCAGGAATTAGACACCCAACAGTCATCGGCATTGCACGTAGCATCAGCTAAAGGTAATCTGGAAATCGTAAAAGAGTTATTGAAATTTGAGTCTGAGATGTGTTTCTCGCGCGACTACCAAGGTCGGAATCCTCTACATCTTGCTGTCATGATGGGACATGTTGAAGTGGTGAAAGAGCTTGTTGAGAGATCTCCCTTTGCTGCTCGAGAGAAGCTAGACGGAGGTCTGACGGTGTTACATTTGTGTGTCAAGTATAATCAACTTGAAGTATTGAAAATTATGGGGAAAAGTTTAAGCGATCAACTTAATGTCAAAGATGATGGTGGTGATTATTAAACTATGAAGCATTCTAGAATAATCTATAAATATATTTATGTAATTGTAATAATAATGTGGAAGAATCTAGAGTAGTCCATACTACACTAGTTAAAGAATATGCTAGGAATATTCTAAGAATCTATCTAGAGAATTCTTGTATAATATCTAGCTAAGAATAGTCTAGAAATGATGCATGGGGAGGATTCTAGAGATCTCCTCCCACACCTATAAATACACCTCATGGGAGGTGATCTTGTAACACCAATCCAAAAACATTTGAGCAATACACTCTAAAGATTTTGGAGATAAGTACTCCATATTCTAAACACTCTAATACTTCATATTCCCCACTACATCAAAAATACCTTCTCCTCCACTATCCATATAAACACAAATACAAATCTTCAATATCCTACAAAACATCTATCAAATATATAGATCTCCTATTTTCTAACAAGTGGCATCAGAGCTTGTTCGATCTAGAACGGGCGTCATGGCTAATCCTCGCATTATGGAATCAACTCCATTGTTCAATGGAGAAAACTATGACTATTGGAGCATTCGGATGAAGACATACCTTGAGTCTCAAGATCTATGGGATGTTGTTGAAGAAGACATTATTATTCAAGATGGTGCCGAGTCTTCGACAAGTGAGGTAAGTTCCAAGAAACTAAGATGCCAAAATGCTAGAGCTCTTTCTATAATTCAACAAGGCATTAGTGAATCTATATTTTCAAGAATAAGAAATGCCACCACCGCAAAGCAAGCCTGGGACACCTTAAAAGAAGAATTCCAAGGTAATGCTAAGGTGAGAACTATTAAATTACAAGGCTTGAGAAGAGATCTAGAAAATCTTAAAATGAAAGATTCGGAGCTTGCCAAGGATTATTGTACAAAACTTATGGAGATCGTCACCCAAATGAGAGCTTATGGAGACAACATATCCGATGAAAGAATTGTCGGAAATATCTTGATTAGTCTTCATGAGAAGTACGATCCTATCGTAGCCGCTATGAGCAGTCGAAGGACCTATCAACAATGACGGTCACGGAATTAATGGGCTCCCTACAAGCACATGAGCTAAGGATGAATAGGCGACATGAAGACTCACTTGTGAGTGCCTTTCAATCAAAGCTCAACATCAAAAACAAGAAATTAAGAAACGAAGGAGGCTCGCGAGGATGGCAACGAGGAGAAAAGCACGAGGAGACCAAAGGTGAGTACCCCCCTTGCCGAATATGCAAGAAAACTAATCACCTAGAAAAAGATTGCTACCATCGAGGAAAGCCACAATGTAGAAATTGTAAGAAGTTTGGGCATGTGGAGAGAAATTGTCGATTGAAGAAGAATCATCAAGTTAACTACTCAGAAAATCAACATGAGAAGGAACATATCTTCTATGCATGTCAATCTGCAATCGAGGAGAAAGAAGAAGATTGGTACATCGATAGCGGATGTAGCAATCACATGTCATCCAACGAAAGGATCTTTTGTGATCTAGACACATCGATCAAGAGCAAAGTTAAGATGGGCAATGGAGAATTGGTGGAGACGAAAGGTAAAGGTACGATCGCCATCGAAACAAGAAAAGGTACGCGTTTTATCAAAGACGTACTCCTAGTACCCAGTCTTGATCAAAATCTATTAAGTGTTGGCCAAATGATGGAGAACGGATATTCGCTTCACTTTGAGGGGGAGTCATGTCGAATTCATGACTTGAAAAATAATGTGGAGGTTGCTGAAGTGAAGATGGGAAGAAACAGAAACTTTCCTATTCACTGGCAATATTTAAAACATAAAGCCATTGTAGCAAAACTTGACAACACAAGCTTATGGCATTGGAGATTTGGACATTTTAATCTCAATGCCATACGACTACTTCATCAGAAGAAAATGATGAGAGGCCTCCCACTTATAAATGAGAAGGAGAATGTTTGCGAAGGGTGCATGCTCGGAAAGCAACATAGGCAACAATTTCCAACGGAGAAAGCATGGCGAGCAACACAAATATTGGAGCTTGTCCACACTGACGTATGCGGCCCAATGAGAACACCTTCCCTAAGTCAAAACAGGTACTTCATCCTCTTCATAGATGACTATACAAGAATGACTTGGGTATATTTCTTTAAAGAGAAATCAGAAGTTTTTGGAATCTTCAAGAGATTCAAGAACTTTGTTGAGAAACAAAGCGGTCACAAGATTAAAAAGTTAAGAAGTGACCGTGGTATGGAGTACAACTCTAAAGACTTTGACAAGTTTTGTGAAGATGAAGGCATGGAGCACCAACTAACGGTCGCCTACACTCCACAACAAAATGGAGTCTCGGAAAGGAAGAATCGAACGGTGATGGAGATGGCAAGATCCATGCTTGCTGAGAAAGGATTGCCAAAGATGTTTTGGGCAGAAGCTGTCTACACCTCGGTCTATCTACTTAACCGGTGTCCAACAAAAGCAGTACTCAACAAGACGCCAATTGAAGCTTGGTCTGGACAGAAGCCATCCGCCAAACATCTTAGGATCTTTGGATGTATATGCTATGTCCACATTCCATCCGTAAAGAGACACAAGCTAGAAGACAAGACGGAGAAAGGTATATTCCTCGGCTATAGCTCTCAGTCAAAAGGTTACAGAATTTACAATCTAGAGACCAAAAAGCTTGTTACGAGTAGAGATGTTGAGTTCGACGAGCAAGCGGCCTGGAACTGGGAGACGGAGAATATAGAGAGGAGATGGATATCCACACCAATGGAAGAAGAAGGTGCGAGAGACAATGGCGAGGATGATGAACAAAATCCAGGTACGACTCCTATATCCTCTTCAGAAACTAATACTCCAAGACAAAGCGATTCATCACCAGAATCTCCGCCACTAAGGATGAGGTCCTTAAGTGATATATATGAAACTTGAAATTTTACTGTCTTGGAACCACCCAACTACGAAGTAGCATCTAAAGAAAAAGTATGGGTTAAAGCTATGGAGGAAGAGATAAAGATGATTGAGAAGAATAAAACTTGGGAGTTGGTTGATCATCCAAACGATGAAGAAGTAATTGGAGTCAAGTGGGTCTACAAGACAAAGTTGAATCCCGATGGTTCTATACAAAAGCATAAGGCAAGGCTTGTAGCCAAAGGATACGCTCAACTACCGGGGATCGACTACACAGAAACATTCACCCCAGTTGCTCGGTTGGATACGATAAGAGCACTTATTGCTCTTGCCGCACAAAAACAATGGAAAATATTCCAACTTGATGTGAAGTCAGCTTTTCTAAATGGAGAGCTACAAGAAGAAGTATACGTCGAGCAGCCTGAAG
This sequence comes from Linaria vulgaris, assembly GCA_948329865.1. Taxonomy (NCBI): domain Eukaryota; kingdom Viridiplantae; phylum Streptophyta; class Magnoliopsida; order Lamiales; family Plantaginaceae; genus Linaria; species Linaria vulgaris. Next base: position 16,868,700 of record OX415250.1, on the reverse strand, counting down.
GATTCATGACAAAAGAAGGCAAAGTCTTACGACTCAGGAAAGCACTATACGGGCTTAAGCAAGCACCTCGAGCCTGGTATAGCAAGATCGATGAATATTTTATCGACCAAGGATTTCGGAGGAGCAAAAATGAGCCAACTCTCTACATAAAGTCCCAAGGTAACACCAATATACTCATCATCTCTCTTTATGTTGATGACTTAATCGTCACAGGGAATGATATTAAGCTAGTTGAAGAATTCAAGAAAGACACGATGAACACATTTGAGATGAGTGACTTGGGATTTATGCACTACTTTCTTGGAATGGAGATAAGCCAAGAAAAAAAAGGTATCTTCTTATCACAGAAGAAGTATATCGAGGATATGTTGAAGAAATTTAAGATGGAAGAATGCAAACCCGTTGCTACTCCATTGGTTCCGAATGAGAAATTAAAGAAGGAAGATGGAACGAAGCAAGTAGATGCATCGATCTATCGTAGCCTAATTGGAAGTCTACTATACTTAACAGCTACGAGGCCCGACATCATGTACGCAACAAGTTTGCTATCAAGATTCATGCAGAGCCCAAGCCAAACACATTTTGGAGCTGCAAAGAGACTCCTCAGATATCTGCAAGGAACAAAGACTTTCGGTATATGGTATAAACCAAGCTCAGAAGGAAACCTTTCAGGTTTCACTGATGGTGATTGGGCAGGATCTGTGGATGATATGAAGAGCACATCCGGGTACGCGTTCAAGCTTGGCTCAAGTATAATATCATGGGGTTCAAAGAAATAAGAGTCTGTTGCACAATCATCAGCCGAAGCAGAATACGTTGCAGCAGCAGGAGCAGCTTGTCAAGCTATATGGCTAAGAAGAATACTTGAAGACATGGGACAGCCACAAAATGGACCTACAGAGATCTAATGTGATAGTAAATCAGCTATAGCAATGGCCAAGAATCCAGTTCAACACAATCGAACGAAACACATTGCTATCAAGTACCACTTCATAAGAGAAGTCCAAACAAGTGGAGATATTGAGATGAAGTATTGCCCCACGGAAGAACAACAAGCAGATATCTTCACGAAGGCACTTTCAAGAGATCGATTTCAATTGCTAAGGAGTATGCTTGGAGTATCCGAGAAATGCTTCAAGGGGGAGTATTAAACTATGAAGCATTCTAGAATAATCTATAAATATATTTGAGCATGGGAGGTGATCTTGTAACACCAATCCAAAAACATTTGAGCAATACACTCTAAAGATTTTGGAGATAAGTACTCCATATTCTAAACACTCTAATACTTCATATTCCCCACTACATCAAAAATACCTTCTCCTCCACTATCCATATAAACACAAATACAAATCTTCAATATCCTACAAAACATCTATCAAATATATAAATCTCCTATTTTCTAACAGTGATACCATATTGCACATGGCAGTAAGAGGCAAGCAGGACAAGGTAACTAAAGACCAAATCTTTGTTGGATTTTTTCTCTCGTGATTAAACTTGTTAAGTTTATTGTTTTTACAAAAAAAAAAAAGATCTGGATTTTTGAAGAAAAATCTATTACTTTGCATAATTCAGTTTATTACATACTTTTTTGTCGTAGGTTCATTTTTGTATAGTCACTTTGATGCATAAAAGCATTATAATCATTATAGTAATGCATATTATATCATATAATTATATATCTTTTAGTTGTAGAACTATGTTTCTCGTGGATCAAATAATTAAAAGACGACATACACTACAAGAAAAAGGGGTCATTAGGGACTGCCTGGGCGGTCCTTAATGACCCCCCCTGCGGTCGCTATTGAGGGGGTAGCGACCGTCTAGCGGTCGCTATTTTTCGGTCGCTATTGACCACGGTCGCTTGCCAATAGCGACCGTTAAGCAATCCCTATTGTGGTCATTAGGGACCGCAAGATAACGACTATTAAACGGTCCCTAATGACGTCAATATGGACCGCAATATAGCGACCGTGAAGCGGTCGCCATACTTTTTGATAATAGGGACCGTCTGGGCGGTCCCTAATGTGGAACAATAGGGACCGCCCAGACGGTCCCTAAATTTAACAATAGGGACCGTCTGGGTGGTCCCTAATGTGGAATAATAGGGACCGCCCAGACGGTCCCTAAATTTAACAATAGGGACCGTCTGGGCGGTCCCTAATATAGAATAATAGGGACCGCCCAGACGGTCCCTAATTTTTACAATAGGGACCGTCTGGGCGGTCCCTACTAATATTTGTAGAATTTCTATGAATATTAGTAGGGACCGTTAAACGGTCCCTGATTTTGATATTAGGGACCGTCAAACGGTCCCTACTAATATTCATCGTATGAATATTAGTAGGGACCGTTAAGCGGTCCCTAATGACCTCCAGAAAAAATAAAAAAAAACTACAATTATATTCCGGATTTAATCCGGAATATAATTGTTTTTTTTATAAAATTGTAATTTTAACAAATTGAAAACAATAAAATATTGAATAAAAAGTTAATATAATGACAATTGATATGAAAGAATAAAAGAATGTGAAAAGATGAATAAAATGAGTAATAATATAAAATGAATGAAATCAAAACATGAAATCAAAAGTGAAGAATAGTAAATGTAGATCCAAAATAAAGAAAGTATAAGAAAAAAAGATTGTATTGGTGAAAAAAAGAAAATGAAGATCCAAAATAAAGAAAGTGAAAGAAAAGAAAATGAAGAAAATCTTGTGTTGGTGAAAACAAGAAAAGTTTTTGTGTTTGTGAAAATAAGAAAAAAAAATTAAGTGTTTTTGTGTTGGTGAAAAGAAGAAAAGAAGATAGTGTTTTTTGGAGATAGTAAAATGGGTGTAAGAGTGGTGATATATATATATATATATATATATATATATATATATATTCAATTGGTTTTTGTCCGTTGGATGATTTTAGATGATCGACGGTTTAAGATGGCGATCCGTGTTAAAGACATGATGGGTACTTATGACCGTAGATTAGGATTTCATCGACGGTTGAGATTTGATTTGGTGAAAATTCAAATTTCCCCCTCACTTCCGCCAAAACATTTCGCCAAAAATTCAAAATTTTCGATTTTAGGGACCGTTAAGCGGTCCCTAATGTCAAATTAGGGACCGCTTAACGGTCTCTATTGTCAAATTAGGGACCGCTTAACGGTCCCTACTAATATTCATACTTAAAAATCAATTTTTTTTATTGATGTTGTTGTGTTTGTGATTGTAAGCAACCAAACTCATTGTAATATATAAATTGAAGTAATAAATGATTGCAAAACCAACCTTATAGTAGATTAGTTGTGAAGTAATAGATTAATTGCGATTGATCGAGTTATTAACGTTCAAGATATATTTCACAAATGTACAACTAATTAATTATCATTAGTTAGTTGTAATTGTTATCCGTGTTTATGATTTACTTCACAAACGTTAGCATAGATACGATTATGAGGCATAATCATTAGATCAAGTATTCATTAATTATACGTATATATGTAGATCGAATTAATTTGTCATTATGTCATTCGTCGTACAAAATAGTAGGAGAATCTTCAAAGCGGCCCGTTCTCCTTGTATAATGTTTGGATATACAATGTGTCGTTGTACTTATTGTTATTTTAACTATTCCAATGGTTATTATGAACTAAAAATACAACGCGGCACCTCGAACCATCGAAAAATTCATAATTTTGATGTATGAATAGTAGTAGGGACTGCCAAGCGGTCCCTAATTTTACAATAGGGACTGCCAAGCGGTCCCTAATTCAAATTAGGGACCGCTTAACGGTCCCTATTGTCAAATTAGGGAACGCTTAACGGTCTCTACTAATATTCATACTTAAAAATCGATTTTTTTTATTGATGTTGTTGTGTTTGTGATTGTAAGCAACCAAACTCATTGTAATATATAAATTGAAGTAATAAATGATTGCAAAACACTCCTTATAGTAGATTAGTTGTGAAATAATAGATTAATTGCGATTGATCGAGTTATTAACGTTCAAGATATATTTCACAAATGTACAACTAATAAATTATCATTAGTTAGTTGTAATTGTTATCCGTGTTTATGATTTACTTCACAAACGTTAGCATAGATACGATTATGAGGCATAATCATTAGATCAAGTATTCATTAATTATACATATATATGTAGATCGAATTAATTTGTCATTATGTCATTCGTCGTACAAAATAGTAGGAGAATCTTCAAAGCGGCCCGTTCTCCTGGTATAATATTTGGATATACAATGTGTCGTTGTACTTATTGTTATTTTAACTATTCCAATGGTTATTATGAACTAAGCATACAACGCAACACCTCGAACCATCGAAAAATTCATAATTTTGATGTATGAATATTAGTAGGGACTGCCAAGCGGTCCCTAATTTCACAATAGGGACTGCCAAGCGGTCCCTAATTCAAATTAGGGACCGCTTAACGGTCCCTAATGTCAAATTAGGGACCGCTTAACGGTCCTACTAATATTCATACTTAAAAATCGTTTTTTTTTATTGATGTTGTTGTGTTTGTGATTGTAAGCAACCAAACTCATTGTAATATGTAAATTGAAGTAATAAATGATTGCAAAACCAACCTTATAGTAGATTAGTTGTGAAATAATAGATTAATTGAGATCGATCGAGTTATTAACGTTCAAGATATATTTCACAAATGTACAACTAATTAATTATCATTAGTTAGTTGTAATTGTTATCCGTGTTTATGATTTACTTCACAAACGTTAGCATAGATACGATTATGAGGCATAATCATTAGATCAAGTATTCATTAATTATACGTATATATGTAGATCGAATTAATTTGTCATTATGTAATTCGTCGTACAAAATAGTAGGAGAACTTTCAAAGCGGCCTGTTCTCCTTGTATAATGTTTGGATGTACAATGTGTCGTTGTACTTATTGTTATTTTAACTATTCCAATGGTTATTATGAACTAAACATACAACGCGGCACCTCGAACCATCGAAAAATTCATAATTTTGATGTATGAATATTAGTAGGGACTGCCAAGCGGTCCCTAATTTTTCAATAAGGACTGCCAAGCGGTCCCTAATTCAAATTATGGACCGCTTAACGGTCCCTATTGTCAAATTAGGGACCGTTAAGCGGTCCCTAATTTGACATTAGAGACCGTTTAACGGTCCCTACTAATATTCATACTTAAAAATCGATTTTTTTATTGATGTTGTTGTGTTTGTGATTTTAAGCAACCAAACTCATTGTAATATGTAAATTGAAGTAATAAATGATTGCAAAATCAACCTTATAGTAGATTAGTTGTGAAATAATAGATTAATTGAGATCGATCGAGTTATTAACGTTCAAGATATATTTCACAAATGTACTACTAAATCCAGTAGGAAAATCTTCAAAACGACCTGTTCTCCTTGTATAATATTTGGATATACAATGTGTCGTTGTACTTATTATTATTTTAACTATTAAAATGGTTCTTACGAACTAAACATACCACGCGGCACCTCAAACCATCGAAAAATTCATAATTTTGATGTACGAATATTATTAGGGATTTCCATGCGGTCCATAATTTCCCTAAACCCCAAACAGTCACTATTTTCACATTAGGGACCACTTAACGGATACTGTCAATAGGGACCGCCCAGGCGGTCCCTATTGTTAGTATCCGTTGTCAATAGGGACCGCCCAGGTGGTCCCTAATGATACTATCCGTTGTCAATAGGGACCGCCCAGACGGTCCCTATTGTTAGTATCCGTTGTCAATAGGGACCGCCCAGGCGGTCCCTAATGATACTATTCGTTGTCAATAGGGACCGCTGGATGGTCCCTAATGTCAATAGCGACCGCAATGCAGTCGCTATTGACCCGTTGCCAATAGGGACCGCAATGCGGTCCCTATTGACAATTACCGTTGTCAATAGGGACCGCTTTGCGGTCCCTATTGGCAACGGGTCAATAGCGACTGCATTGCGGTCGCTATTGACCAATGCGGTCGCTGAAGACTAGCGACCGCTTGGCGGTAGCTAATTTGCGGTCCCTAATGACCCATTTTTCTTGTAGCGATATCATAAAAATTAAAGATTATTTGTTATGATTCCGTAACAATTATAAATATTGATGTTTATTATTACCTAGTATTGTGTTAATAACTGGCTTTAATTAGATGATGTTTTGTTAACGTGAATGTATCTTGGAGATATGGTCAACATAGGATTTGTTTTGGACCAGCAATGTTATGGTTATTATATAAATTTGTTCGCAACTTTTTTTCGAGATCTTTTCAATTCATCAATAATTCATTTCATTATTATTATTATTATTATTATTATTATTATTATTATTATTATTATTATTATTATTATTATTATTATTATTATTATTATTATTATTATTATTGTTGTTGTTGTTGTTGTTGTTGTTGTTGTTATTATTTTTTTTATTTTTTTAAGATCCTCCTTCAAATGCACGCAGGCTATCAAAATCTTGGTTCGAATCAAAGGAATAGATGTAAATGCAAAGGATTCTAAGGGGGAAAAAGCATTTGGCATATCAAAAAAACTCCCAATAGAAATTAGGTATCTTATTAGACCGCGGTTGATTAGCTCTTTCCACAAGGCCCAAACCAAACCATGGCTGAGCCAAAAACGCGATGCCATAATGGTGGTGGCAGTCCTCCTGGCAACAATGGCGTTTCAAGCCGGGTTAAACCCTCCAGGCGGTGTATGGCAGGAAACAAAGGGAAAAAGGATCGCCGGAGAATCCGTGATAGCCACAGTTTATTCTCGCTATTACTATATTTTTGTGCGCTCCAACACCATATGTTTTATTTCATCACTCAGTACTATCATGCTTCTCATCAGTGGGTTACCCTTTAGGCGCAGGCTATTCATGTGGATTCTGCTGGTGGTTATGTGGCTCCAATTGAATAATATGTGCAGTGCCGCAATGGTTAAAAGCGTTGTTTTAATTTTAATAATAACCAATTTGAAATAGATGATAAACATTATTAGGTGAGCCTCAATGATTAATCTAATTCAACTGTACACGGATCTAGTGAGTGTGTGTGTGTTCCCAAATTATTATTTACTAATTCGTTCTATATTAGGTGGACCAAATGAACTCAAACTATTAGTAAGCGGGTCCACAAACTATTAATAACTAATTCGTTTTAAGTTAGGCGGACCCTGGTTGATTTATACGTGTCAGCGCACAAGGTACTTAACTGCAAAACAAAATATAATATTGTGATTACTCGAACTTATAGGGCAAAATCAAAACAACCAAAGATGGACGCTACACACGTCCATTTTATTGCAATCAATAATTTAATTGCCATTTTTAAAAGCGTTGTTCTAATTTTAATGATATCCAATTCAAAATAAATGATATGCATTATTACGTGGGGTCCTCAAAATATTAATTATTAATTTATTATATATTATTTGGGTCTGGAGGGCTATATGCGCACGGGTCCCTCAGCTATTAGCGAGTGGGTCACCAAACTACTAATTACTAATTAGTTTTATATAAGGTGACCCCCAATCGATTAATATGTGCGAATCCACAAGGTAATTATTACTGCAAAACAAAAAAGAATATCGTCACGAGACCACTAAGTTAAAGAGTATAAAATTTTGAGGCAAAATAGGAAAATTTAAAACTAAAAGGATTTTTTTACAATTTACATTAGGACCCACAAGTAAGTAACATAAAATATTTGGGACAAAATTGAAAGAATTTAAAACTAAAATGATTGTTGGCCAATTTACAACAAACCATTAATTACTAATTCGTTTATATTAAGTGGATTTCGACGGTTAATGCGTGTTGAGCCCCAACTATTAGTGTACGGGTCCCTAAAGCAATAATTGCTGATTCGTATTAGGTGGATCCCAATCGATTAATATGCGTGGGCCCACAATGTATTTATTATTCCAAAACAAGATAGACATATGGAATGAGTTAAATAAGAAAGCTTTTGTGGGCAAAAGTAAGAAAATCTAAAATTCGAGAGACTGTTTTACAATTTACCGTAAGACTCGTAAGTAATTAATAAAATATTTAGAGGCAAAATTTGAAGAGTTGAAAACTAGGACGAATTATTATTTATGCCCTGTAAGTTTTCCCTTTTTTTGAAAATGCCCGTTATGTTACCAATTATATAAAAATGCCCCGTAACTATGTTTTTTTTTGTAGAAACTGCCCTTTGCGTGCCACATGTGTATTTCGGCCTACGTGGCATCCACCGTGGCGGCCACATGGGTTTTTTTTGTCTATGTGGCTGACACATGTAATATGTTTAAAATAAAAATATATTTATATCCATAATATATATAAATATATAAAAAAGATATATCTTTATGTATTAAAATATATCAAATATATATAAATATATAAAAAAAGAAAAACAAAATCATAAATATCATTTTTAATTACTGAAATAAAAAAAAAAACTTTTTTTACTGAAATTAAAACCAAAATTAATTTTTTTTTACTGAAATTAAAAAATAAAAATTATAAACCCCACCCCCGGTTCACCGCCCCCGCCCCCACACCCGGTCCACCCCCCCCCTGCTGCAACTCGCGAGTTGCAGCGGTGGCGGCGTCAATTGACGCCGCCACCACTGCTGGTGGCGGGTTGCAATCGACGCCGCCACTTGCAACCCGCCACCGCTGCAACCACGGGTTGCAGTGGTGGCGGCGTTAATTGACGCTGCCACCCGCTGCAACTGGCGAGATGCAGCGGGGGGAGGGGGGAGGGTGGTGGGGGTGGGGGGGCGAACGGGGTGGGGTTTTTTTTTTTTTTTTTTTTATTTCAGTAAAAAAAAATTGATTTTGGTTTTAATTTCAGTAAAAAAAAATTGATTTTTGTTTTAATTTCAGTAAAAAAAAGATTTTTTTTTTAATTTCAGTAATTAAAAATAATATTTATGATTTTGTTTTCCTCTTTTTATATATTTATATATATTTGATATATTTTAATGCATAAAGATATATTTTTTTAATATATTTATATATTATGGATATAAATATATTTTTATTTTAAACATATTACATGTGTCAGCCACATAGACAAAAAAAACACATGTGGCAGCCACGGTGGATGCCACGTAGGCCGAAATACACATGTGGCACGCAAAGGGCAGTTTCTACAAAAAAAGGCATAGTTACGGGGTATTTTTATATAATTGGTAACATATAACGGGCATTTTCAAAAAAAAAGGAAAACTTATAGGGCATAAATAATAATTCGTCCTTGAAAACTACATGGACCATTCTACATGTTGTATAGTCTTAGCAGCTGGGGAAATGCTCTCAGCTGCAAATCAAACACAAACCTTAAACAACTACATGATAATTTACAAATGGTACATATATACGCTAGCTAGAATAGTAGGAAAAAATTAACATAACTTAGTTCATGAAAAAGAAGAAAAATAAACATAAGTTGGTTCACGAAAATGAAGAACAAAATAAAACATAGTTATAATCATATTAGTTGAGTAGCAAAATCATTGTTCATGACTTTGAAGAAGGAGATTGTAGCCATTTTTCATTTTCTTTCTATTAACATTAACTTATATCAACATCCATTCACAAAGATATCCTCGGTTGATAAGGAAGATTCCAGTGAATCATAATTCTATTATGTAAAGATTTAGTGGTCAAAGTCTTTCCATAATGTATAGCCATGACAACGTAATTCTCCCCATCCACTCCATCGTTCAAGAACATACCATATAAGCTTAGGAAAGTTATCCTATAAATCTCATGTAAATTCATTGTAATAGAATTATTGAAAAATATAGAATCAATATATGTTCAAATTCTGAATTTCTTCTTGGTATCTAGAGCCAGTGTGAAAAAATAATTCCGCTGACAACCATTTCTCACAATGTCAACAATTTCATTACTTTAAAACTAAAGCAAGACAATTATCCGTTATGGTGAGAACAAGCGCTTGCTCTTGCCGAAAGCCAAAGACACGGTGGGTCACCTCACTAGAGAAAAATCTATTCCAGCCATGCCTTTCGATACAGATAAACCAACCGACGAGATCATTAATAGGCGAAAATATGATCGTTTTCTTCGTGGATGGCTCATCGGCATATTCACAAGAGAAGCACTTGGCCTTGTCATCATATCAGACAATGCAAAGCCAGTTTGGGATGCACTCAAGGAAGAGTATGCTCAAGACTCACACGAGCGAGAGTTTACTCTCCGTCAACATATGACGTATCTATGAAAAGATGAAATTATCACCATTGGCAAGCACATCCACAACTTCATACGAATATGTGACAATCTCGCAGTCATATGGAGCCATGTACCCGAAAAGGTAAAAGTTTTTTCACTCCTTACTTTCCTGGGGCCAAAATATGAGTCATTTACCACAACTATGTTAAAACCCCCACTGTCAAACTACACCGAATTAGTCTCGCTACTGCAAGGATATGAGCAGCGACAAAAATGGTTCACAAACAACTGAACATTTTGTCTTTTATGGCCAAAAACAGTATCAACAACAAACCAAACATATTAACCAAGGATCACAATGTCAGTTTACTTCTAATGGTCGTGGTCTTCATGCACATAACCGAAACTGGAGTACCATACCTCACACTAGCCTCATACAACAACCTACGCATGATAATAATAGGCAAGTTTCTATAACAAAAAGACCACCTCCGGCAGGACAACGCCGAATAACACCCGTTGAACGAGATATGTATCGAAACGAAAGATGTCAATATTGTGGTGTTATGGGACACATTACAAAAATTTGTTGGCATACCCAAAAGAAATCAGTGAAACATGATGATATTCCACAAGCGTTGGCTGCTCTTACTCTTGACAATTCAGTCTTTGACAATGAATGGACATCAGACACCGGAGCTTCTAACCATGTGACAGGTAATGAAGGTAGGTTAAACAATTTACGTCCTTACTTAGGTACTGATTCTGGAGGTATTTGGAATCGAGTCCAAATATTTTGTGTGTGAATTAAAATTTGCTTAATGAGAAGAAAGTGGGATTAATCCCAAAATTGTGATAGAATTTCTTTTAATCAAATAAATAAAATTCATGGTTAAATATTCATATTTATTTTGAATATGTGAATTAAGTCACACACTTAATATGGTAAAAAACATTTGAATGAATTCAAATGGTTTGAATGACAAGAGTAAATTATCCCCTTAATGTATTGTGGTGGTTTCATGTTTTCTCAACTATAAATAGGGGCCCCTCTAGTCTTGTAAAGAGCATCCTAACATCCAACACTCAAAACCTTTTCAGCATATTCGTAGCATTTCATTTCTTGAGTTCTGCAAAATACTGTTCGTGTTCAATTTGAGAAGGGAGCGTAGTCCTTCACTTACTCCCTTATTGTGTGAGGACGTTGTACCTTGGGAGGTCGTTTTCCACTGAGGGCTTAAAGGGTAGCCGGGAAAATTGATCTTAAGGGGATGAGGTTAAACTTCCAACTCGTCCGATGCTTCGACGGAATTTTCTGACTCGTCTAATCCACTCCAAGGATTTTCCTACCGTTGCTAAGAGGACGAATTTATTTTATTGTCGTAATTTACTTTCAGTTTTGCTATACATGATATATATTATTGATTTATGTGTTCTGGAAAATAATCATACGTTTATGTGCATGCTTATATTTATATATTCATGTTTGTGCATACACAAAGTTACCAACAATCTTAAGATCAATTTATTTATCTTTATTCGTATTATGTGTTGCACGTATATGCAATTTTGTTCAAGTATTTCCAGAATATGTTTATGTAATTTATGTTGTATCTATTAATCTGCTACTTTGATATTATTTATTAGTTTTCAGGAATTAGCTTACATGTTTTAAGGTTCATGATTATGTTTAGTAAATTTGTCTACTTTTATATAATATCATCTTTCTAGTAGCTGCAGGCTTATTCTGTTTTTCAAAAGTGTTTGGTTGCAGTTTATTTACAATCATATTTTCACGAAGATTGTGATCTGCTGCAGAGTGTTATGTGTTTTATGATATACAATTTATATGGTTTCTTTTTTTTCAAACATTAGCCAATCTGCAATCGGTTTCAGAATCTCAAATTGGTTTCCAAAAGCTTCTGTTCTCGGTTTCTGGTTTCAAAAGGTTTTCAAAAATATAATTTTGCTATGCTGCTACTCGGATTCGAACCCCATGCCTCATGAGTCATGCATGCTTTTCCGTTACCATTCGGCTAGATTAATTCTTGACAATTAATTGCTCCGTTATATATTTATTTCATGGTTTTACTCTGCGTAATAATTGCCAAAATAAAAACGTAACAAGTGATGATCGAACCCGAGACCCTGTGTAATTGCATGCTACCTTGACCGTTGGGCTGAATTAATTCTTGTGTATTATCTGATCTGTTACATATTTATTGCATGTTTTATTCTGCGAATTTAATTGCAAAAATGTTTAAGAGTAACTGCTGAGGATCAAACCCGAGTCCCTCTGTTTGCCAGCCATTGTCTTTACCACTTGAGCGTTACGGATCTTGTGTGTTAAGTTGTTCGGTTACGTATTAATATATGCTAAAATTCAGCTGTTGATTTAATTTGCTGAGCATGTTTAATTCCAAAACGTAACTCCCTGGATTCGAACCCGCATCACCTGTGGTATTGACTGTGCTCCTTACCGTTAGTTTGTGAGTCATTTCGTGTTAAATGCATGCGTTATTGTATAATTAAATGACGTGCGACAGTTTATTATTTGAATAACATGCTTAATATATCCATGCTATAAATATATTTAAATTAAATATTTTGAGTGGATACAATTTAAATATGTGATATATGTTGAGCATGTGATTAGTGAAAATAATTGCAATTGAGACATGCGGGAATATATAAAATTGCAAGTGTGCGCTATGAAGACTTTAAATAATTATAAGTGTGAGACTTGTGAATTATTTAGAGATATGGTGGGTGATAGCACTAAGAACAATGCCGCAAGCATTGATACCTTCCCAATAGCGCGTGACGTTGAGGTTGTCACGCTAAATCAAAGTGCTAACGGTATTGAGACCGTAGTACCGGTTTTGAGAACCACTATGTCATATTCTCAACTAGAGAAACCTAAAAGAATGTCAAAATAATTCTAAGTACTGAGACTTGTGAATTATTTGAAGAAAAGTAATTCACAATGAGAATAATTCTAAGTAGTGAGACTTGTGAATTATTCGAAGGAAATTAAAATTGAGAATAATTATAAGTATTGAGACTTGTGAATTATTTAAAGAAAATTCATAATTTGAATAATTCTAAGTATTGAGACTTGTGAATTATTCGAAAAGAAATTCAAAATGAAAATAATTCTAAGTATTGAGACTTGTGAATTATTCGAAGATATTCTAAGTGAGAATATTTATACAGACGGTTCTGTCGCAGAAAGGTGGAGTGTAAGCGGACTTGTCCCTCCACTGGCCTGTGAACCTAATATTCTGTTGCAGAAAGGTGGACTTTAAAGAGGTTTTGTCCCTCCATTGGCCTGGGAATATCTGTATAAATAGTTCGGTTGAGAATTCTCAGCGATACTAATAAAAATAATTGTGTGGATTATTTAATTAGTTATGGCGGCTGAAAAATTCAAACAACAACCTAAACGAATGGTTGGTAGACATTGGGGCTACTCGACCACATATGCGCGAACAAGTGGATGTTCACGACCTATCAACTTGTGGAAAACAAGCAGTGTTTCTTGGGAAACTCTGCAATCTCAAAAGTTGAAGGCAGAGGAAAGGTTGTGCTAAAGAGGACCTCGGGGAAAGAGTTGACCCTAAACGAGGTGCTTCATGTTTCAGAGATTCACACGAATCTAATATGTGAGACAATATCGAACTAGAAAGGGTTCACACTTGTCTTTGAGTCAGACAAGGTTATCCTGTTTAAGGGTGAAACCTTTGTAGGAAAGGGCTATGGGTCTAAGAATCTTTTGAGATGACTGTTATGACTAAGTCACCTAAGGATGAGGCTAGTACTGAGGCTAGTGTTCAAATTTGATGTAGTAAAAAGTCTAGTGTGAGGAGACTACTTTTACGAATAAATGTAATCGAAGTTGCATGTGAGGCAAATATTACATATAAGTTATTTCGATTACTTGTAACGTCTTTATGACATGGAATAATAATACAAGTGCGAGACTTGTATATTGTGTGTGTATAATATATATATTTATATTTGTAGGAAATAAAACAAGTGCGAGACTTGTATGCTATTTCATATATATATATATATATATATATATATATATATATATGTTGAGAATAACACAAGTGTGATACTTGTATGTTATATATATTTGTAGAAAATAGAAACAAGTGCGAGACTTGTATTTTATTATATATATATATATATATATATATGTGTGTTTGAAATATTTGGAATTGAGTCCAAATATAAGTGTGTAAATTAAATTGCTTAGTGAGAAGCAAGTGCGATTTAATACTATTATTTTACTAAATAGATTAAATGCTCAGATTTATTTGATGTAAGACGCGAAGTACGCAAACAAAATAAATTCTGAAATAAGTAATTTCTTTAAGGCTAGAGACATTTTTTTTTCTTGAGGAAAAGAAAGAAATGTGGGGGCTTGAAGAAGAAAGTGTTGGTTAAGATTATTCCAAACTTTTAAGTTGAATAATAATCATAATATTTTCTGAATACTTTAAGAGGTTAAAGAAAATATTGGAGGCGATTGCCGAAAGGTCTAGCGAGAGACTAAGTAGCAAATTCATTGAGGGAAATGGGAAATTTGAGCCCACCTAAAGACATCACCCCATGATGGCAACCCTACTTGAATTGTAAACCCCAATTTGCAGGTTCAAAGGGACAACCGAATTGTGGGGGCGAGTCGAACAAAGCACTCGGGAAATCGAGTTCCCAACCCATTTCTATGATGAAAGAGTGATGGACCTGTACAGGTTAAGGAGAACTTGAGGTTCTAATGATCTTTATGTCTTGTGAACACAAGCGGGGTATTACAGGATACCCTTAATGAGAGATCACCTATGTCGAATGTGAAGGGGCCGCTTCGTTGAGATGAGTTAAAGGGCGAAATCTCTAGAGCATTCGATGAAAATCGCCAAGGCAGTCCACGGCCGAAACGGACAACAACGAGGACCAATATGGTATTGGAATGAGTTGTGTGAGTACCATTGTCTTGGTATACACAAAACGCCGAACAGTTCAAGGCATCACGTCCACTGGTTGGCAAGTATATCCGATGGTATTTCACTAAGGAAGGTTCAAGGCCGAAAACCACCTATCCTGATGCAACAAGTTCCGGCAGAACTCTGAAATTGCATTTAGCATTGTTAGGCTCACCTTCATTAAGCCAATTACATTCATGTGGGGGATTGTTGGAGATATTTGGAATTGAGTCCAAATATTTTGTGTGTGAATTAAAATTTGCTTAATGAGAAGCAAGTGGGATTAATCCCAAAATTGTGATAGAATTTTATTTAATCAAATAAATAAAACTCATGGTTAAATATTCATATTTATTTTGAATATGTGAATTAAGTCACACACTTAATGTGGTAAAAAACATTTGAATGAATTCAAATGGTTTGAATGACAAGAGTAAATTATCCCCTTAATGTATGGTGGTGGTTTCATGTTTTCTCAACTATAAATAGGGGCCCCTCTAGTCTTGTAAAGTCTTAACATCCAACACTCAAAACCTTTTCAGCATATTCATAGCATTTCATTTCTTGAGTTCTGCAAAATACTGTTCGTGTTCAATTTGAGAAGGGAGTGTAGTCCTTCACTTACTCCCTTATTGTGTGAAGACGTTGTACCTTGGGAGGTCGTTTCCCATTGAGGGCTTGAAGGGTAGCCAGGAAAATTGATCTTAAGGGGAGGAGGTTAAACTTCCAACTCGTCCGATGCTTCGACGGAATTTTCTGACTCGTCTAATCCACTCCAAAGATTTTTCTACCGTTGCTGAGAGGTCGAATTTATTTTATTATCGTAATTTACTTTCAGTTTTGCTATACATGATATATATTATTGATTTATGTGTTCTGGAAAATAATCATACGTTTATGTGCATGCTTATATTTATATATTCATGTTTGTGCATATACAAAGTTACCAACATAATTGGTGTTGGCGCCTCATTTCCGATAAAATCAGTTGGTGATACATGCTTAAAAATACCACTCATGCTTTGACACTCAAAAATGTCCTTTGTGTTCTACATCTAAAAAGAAATCTATTGTGTGTAAGCCAACTCACCGATAACTATCCATTAAATTGTGAGTTTTCTAATGTGGATTTTTGTGTTAAGGAACGGGAGACGGGTCACAAAGTCATGACTGGATGGCGAAAGGGTGATTTATATGTTATTTACAGTCCCATGAGTTATATTATTCTAATAGATTAAAATCCAGCTCGGCAGAAGTATGGCATCAACGTCTCGGGCACCCTCAATTCTGCCATCAACGTCTCGGGCACCCTCAAACATCTATTGTGAAAGTACTTCAGAATAAAAGATTGATTAATATTCAATGAGTTAATAAATTACAACCTATTTGTGATAATTGTCAATTTGGAAAACTTAGTAAATTACATTTTTCTCATTCTGAAAAATTCTAGTTCAAGTATTTTTAATAACATTCATTGTTATTTATGGGGCCTTCTCCTGTTTTGTCTCATGGTAAATTTTGTTATTACGCATGCATAGTTGACGATTTCTCTCGTTATACTTGGATTATACATTTGAAAGCTAAATATGATTTTTTGAATGCTTACTTAGCCTTCAAACATTATGTTGACAAACAATTTGAAAAAAAAAAGAATTAAAATTTTCTGACGGTGGAGGACAATTTATTAATTCTTGACTCGCGAATCATTTTCAAGAATATGGTATTATTCATCTGATTTCTTACCCTCACACCCCAGAACAATCAGGTATGGTCGAGTGTCGTCATAGAATAATTCGTTAATTAGGTATGACAATGTAATTTCATTGTGGTGCTCCGCTATATTTATAGGTTGAAGCATTTATCACCGTTGTTTTTTCTTCTGAATCGTCTTTCGTGGAGTGCACTTGATCTTGATACGCCATATTTTAAGTTGTTCGACACGCAACCAAAGTACTCATTTTTGCGAGTCTTTGAATCCAAATGTTTTCATATACTTAGGATACTCGCAAAATAAATATGATCCAAAGAGAGTCTTATGCAGTATTGTGGGATATGGTGATAAATACAAAGGTTACAAGTGCTATTATCCATCGACACGAAGAATTTTCATCTCTCGACGTGTTGTCGACGTGTTGTTTTTGATGAAACAAAATTTCCATTTAAAGTGCATTGTGAAAAAATACTAAAAGTACATCAGATGCATATGTTAATATTTTTTACTCTTGGACAACCTTGTCTATATCTACAGGTCGTTTAAGCAACACATCTCCAACATTTGATAAATCTAATGTTGAACCTATATATAGTTGACATCGTGAGAAACCCCTTGCCTCCTATTAACATTAGTTCTAAAACATCAACCTCACCATGTTCTTCAACTTCAAACGCTCCAGACACATTGGAGATAACACTTTCAGATACCTCTAAAACTTCCCACAATTTAAACACGAATTATAATGCAGCATTGTACCCTGCTAATCTCGAAGATACAGATTCCAGACAACCACTTTCAGGCCCCTCTACAACTTCGCAAGATTTAAACAAAAATTATAATGCATCATTGTCCCCCCCCCCCCCCCCCCCCCCCCCCCCGCTAATCTTGAAGATACGAATTCCATACAAACTTCAAGCCATTCCTTTTCTGAACCTCAAAATTGATCAGCGTATGGTCACTCTTTCACAAGTTGGGATTCATAAACCAATCCTAAGCATGCTTTAACCGTCAACACTCAAGACATTCCACAAGAACTACTTTCAGTTAAATATGACATTCGTCATGATGGATGGAGAGTCACCATGCAAGAGGAGATGTGTGACAACCCAGTTAATTCACGAGATATTTTAACATTTGTATATTATTCTCTAGCAAAATAATATTTCCGTATTTAAGCCGTGGCTCGAGATATATGTGTCGACAAATTAATTTTGTGTACTCTAATTAAATATTGACAAGTGTTAAATTAATTATTAGAAATTAAATTAATTATTTTATTTTTAATTTGGAATTTTACTAAATGAAATTCTAATTATTATATTAATTGATTGATTTTCTAATATATATTGTTGGCCAATCAAATAAAGCCACGTGAAAAAGATGGAGTATTCCAACCAATGATGTTAGGCCATGTGGAAATATGATGTGTTTCTTAATAAGCAAGTCAAATTAAATCCATGCTTATCTTGAAAATAAAAGCGACCAATCACAAGCAAGGAGCTCTAGGTTTTTACAACTATAAATAGGGGCCCTCTCATAAAGAAAAGACGCACACAAAATATTCACAAGTTGAAGAGGAAAAAGCTTTAAGTTTTTTCCTCTATCAAATTCATCCATCTTCAAACGTTCTTCGCGGCATTCAAGGTATCCTTCTACAATCTTCGAGGTGTTCTTCGTTAAGAACTCCTTTCAATCCGCTATCAAGCCTCAAGTTCATCCAAAAAACGTTTTTTGAAGATCGTGTCTCTGCCAAGAAGATCAAATCTTCAACAAATTCGAAAAATCCAAATCAAATTGATACTGTTCTTCAACAACATTCAAACCAAAAACCCGTTTGTTTCCAGATCAAGTCACAAGACCCTCGAAAAACCGTTTTTGAAGATCAAAATCCATACTAGAAAGATCAAAACCCACATATTCAAAGAACGGGGGACGAACATCACATCAAGTCAAATCAACGTTCATCAAATCCTCAAGTCAAATCAGTGTTCATCAAATCCTTAAGCCAAACCAGTGTTCATCAAATCCTCAAATCAAATCACCATTTAATTCGAGTTCAAGTCCAAGGACCCTCGAATTAACGTTTCAGTGAAGATCAAATTGAAGATTTTCACCACAAGTTTTAATATTGTTCTTGTAGAATTGAATCAGAGGATTAGATGGATATTGAACCACAATTGTACTTTTAAATTTACTCAAAAAATATTTTGTAATCTTTTTCTTGTCTTTTATTTTCAGAATTCAAGAATTTGTCGTTACAAATTTGGCACGTCCGGTGGGACCACTCTAGCTCTCATCTCCTTTCATCAACAACAACAAGTCAACGATATGGCACCAGTCAAGACAAGAAAGATGTCCGATTTATTTGCTGATCCATCCACAAAGATGCCAAGTGAAGTCGTCGACGGCATTGTTCAGAAAGACTCATTTGTCTCCGACAACGTTAACAATGACGGGGATGTTAAGAGCGACGACTCCTCCCCACCAACTCCTCACTCCGCATTGGGTTTTTCATATCCGTTGGATACAGTGCACGCATTGACAACAAGTGCTACAACTTTGGAGGAACAAATTGGGATGTTGACGAAAGCCATAGAGATGCTGAACAAACATGTGCAAGACTAAGACTCCAAGATAGAAAAATTGTTGAGTAGGGAAGACAAGGTGGAAGGAAGTCATGTAAAGGAACTGAAGTTTGGAGGCTTTGAAGAGAGTGAAACATCCATGAAGCAACTATCCAATGAGAAGGAAAAGTCTATTGCCATGGAGTTCCAAGTCTCTTCAAATGGCATGATCCCTGCTGATCAATTGAAGGACCTCATTATGGCAACTATCAAGGACAAGCTAGACGGAGGCTTTAAAACATCATTCTCCTATTCCAAACCGTACACTGAAAGGATAAATAGCCTGAAAATGCCGAATGGCTACCAACCACCAAATTTCCAGCAGTTTGATGGCAAAGGCAACCCAAAGCAACATGTAGCTCATTTTGTTGAGACTTGCAACAATGCCAGAACTTATAGTGATCATCTTGTCAAGCAATTTGTTCGCTCGTTGAAGGGAAATGCATTTGATTGGTACACTGACTTGGAAGCAAACTCGATTGATAGTTGGGTCGAGTTGGAGCAAGAGTTCCTCAATCGCTTCTACAGCACAAGAATGACTGTCAGCATGATTGAACTAAAAAATGCTCGCCAATGGGATGAAGAGCCAGTGATTGATTACATAAACCGTTGGAGAAACTTGAGTCTCAATTGTAAGGATCGGATGTCCGAGACCTCGGTTATAGAGATGTGCATCCAAGGCATGCAATGGGGGCTTCGTTACATTCTTCAAGGAATACAACCAAGGACGTTTGAAGAGTTAACAACTCATGCTCATGACATGGAATTGAGTATGGTGGCGAGTGGAGTCAATGGACCACCTATGCAAGATCCGTGAAGATTCAAAGACAAACAAGATGCAAGGAAAGGAGGCAAACCTTTCAACAAAGCACCTACCAAATAGTCTATGGCGGTGAATGTTGCTCCGTTAAGAATCCAACACAAGGCAAATGATAACAGTGACCAACGAAAAAGTGTTGTGGTATCTGAAAAGGTCAATAATTCAGAAGCTAATGAGCAAAGGAAGACGACACTCAAGGAGATGCGGTCAAAGCAATATCCGTTCCTTGATTCTGACGTTTCAGCCATATTTGACGATTTACTCAAAGCTAACCTGATTGAACTGCCTGAAATGAAGAGACCAGAAGAGGCCGGTCGCTCTGATGATCCTATGTATTGCAAGTATCACCGTCTCGTAGGACACCCAATCCATGATTGCTTCATATTCAAAGATAAGGTGATGCGGTTGGCTCGTGATGGGAAGATCACTCTAGAAGAGGATGTCGTGTCTTCAAACCTTGTTGCACTCTCAATCCAAGTTGATAGTCTAGAAGACTCCCACATCGTCTTTTCATGCAATGCGACTCATGAAGAAGAGAAAATTGTAGTCTCTACTTCAAAGACTTCTCATGTCACGAACCAACGTATGTCCACTATGTGCTTCACTGTTGAATACCTTCTACTAGGTTTCAAGCTCCACAACCGACCACTGTTTGTTGCCAGCTATATTCGCAAGCAAAGAGTCAATCGAATGCTTTTGATAGAGGCTCTGTAGTCAATATCTTACCTCTACGCACTTTGAATGAATTAGGGATCTCGGTGGATGAGCTATCAAGTAGTCGTATGATGATCCAAGGTTTCAACCAAGGGGGGCAAAGAGCCACCGGCATCATAAGATTAGATATTCTTACTGAAGATATGTCGTCTAGTACGCTATTCTATGTCATCGAATCCAACACATCCTACAACATGTTATTGGGTCGACCTTGGATACATGAAAATGGCGTTGTTCCTTCAACATTACACTAGTGCTTTGGATATTATCAAGATGGATTCGAAAGAAAGGTACATGGTGATGTAAAGCCTTTTTCTAATGCTGAATCACACTTTGCAGATGCAAAATACTATATTGAAGGAAAGAGCACTGTGAGACTCAATGGAACCAAGCAACTCCAGCAGCATGGTGTAAAAGGCTCCGATAACACAAGTGACACAGAAAAAAGTAAAATTTATGGATCTCCACTTGAGAGAAAGCCTTTGAAAGAACTTACATTCCTTCTTACAACACTTGATAGGAAAGGGCCATCTCCTCCACTTGAAGGATTTGTTCGTCCATCCAAAGGACCAGAAACAGAGCATGGAACGTTGCCCACAGTGAAGATTGAGCAATGCTTCGATCCGAAATCTTTCAAATTGCTAGCTAAAGCTGAATATGACCTTAATGAAGAACCACGATTGGAGGGCCTTGCTCTTGATACTACTGCAGAGAAGCCATACGGACTCAATACCACAAAGTTATGCTAAAAGAAAAAGGGTATACCATTCCAAACATTCGGATAGGCCTTGGCTACAAGCCACCAAACCCAATTCGTATTGCTATAAAAAGAGCTAACGCCAACTACATAGGCGAGGTAGAGGGTTCAACAATAGGTTGTGAAGAGAAGATGCCACACATATCGGTCTTTCATAGACTTGGTCCGAATAAAATAGTATTTGATAGGCTTAGTCCGAATAAAACAGTCTTCGATAGGCTTGGTCCAGATAAAAGGTTTGATTGGAAAACGTTGAGTGTTCCGCACATGTCGACACACACTAAGAGAAACCTCAAGTCATCAAACTCTAAGAAAGTTCAAAGTCTGATCCCATCTCGAATGACTCGCCGCGAAGGCTTGATAGTGTCTTGTGGTGAAACGCTCAAAGTCAAGTTGCAAACCGTGGTATTCACAAAGACCAAAGACGGAGATGAAGAAACTGTAGGGTCGTCATGCCATATCACTTCTCGTAAAGAAGATGTTGAAGAAGACGCCATAGATGCGCCTGTTGAGTGGGAGGAGGGTGGCAAGGCCACTGTTGATAAGTTAAAAGGGGTAAACTTGGGCAGCGTCGATGACCCAAGACCTATTTACATAAGGGCATTGCTCGGAGCTGATGAAGAACAAAGTTACATTGAGTTGTTGCACGAGTTCAAGGATGTGTTTGCTTGGTCATACAAAGAAATGCCAGGCTTGGACCGAAAGGTGGCGGTACACAACTTATCCGTAAAGAAAAATGTTCGTCCCATCAAGCAAGCCCAAAGAAGGTTTCGACCTGACTTAGTCCCATTGCTCGAAGCCGAAGTTAACAAGCTCATTGAAGCCGGGTTCATCAGAGAAGTCAAATACCCAACTTGGATTTCTAGCATCGTGCCGGTAAGAAAGAAGAATGGACAAATCAAGGTTTGCATCGACTTTAGAGACTTGAATGAAGCATGCCCTAAGGATGACTTTCCTCTGCCGATTACTGAACTAATGATTGATGCTACCATGGGACACGAAGCCTTGTCTTTCATGGATGGATCTTGCGGATACAACCAAATTCGCATGGCTCCAAGGGATGAAGAATTGACTGCTTTCTGTACTCCGAAGGGTATATATTGCTACAAGGTGATGCTGTTTGGATTGAAGAACGCATGTGCTACCTATCAAAGGGCAATGCAAAATATCTTCGACGGTATGTTGCATAAGAATGTTGAGTGTTATGTGGATGATCTTGTCGTAAAGTCGAGGGAAAGGAAGGATCACATAAGTGACTTACGAAAAGTCTTTGAGCGACTGCGAAAGTATCAATTAAGGATGAACCCTATGAAGTGTGCATTTGGTGTAACATCGGGAAAGTTCATTGGTTTCACTATTCATCAGCAAGGCATTGAAATCGAGCAAGCCAAGATTGATGCAATAGTTAAGATGCCGGAGCCACGAAATATTCATGAACTCAAAAGTCTACAAGGAAAATTGGCGTATCTCCGAAGGTTCATCTCATATTAGCCGATCGTTGCCAACCTTTCAGTCATTTGATGAAGAAAGACGTTCCATTTAGGTGTGATGAATCTTGTCACAATGCTTTTGAACGAATCAAGTTATATATCTGATGAAACCTCCCATTTTAGCCGCTCATATGCCAGGACGTCCCTTGATCCTATACATTGCTGCCCAAGAAAGATCAGTAGGGGCATTGCTCGCCCAAGAAAATGATAAAGGGAAGGAAAATGCACTTTATTACCTGAGCCGAACAATGACACCGAATGAGTTGAAGTACGCTCCTATTGAAAAGCTTTGCCTAACCCTTGTGTTATCAATTCAAAAATGGAAGCATTACTTTCAAGCTCATACTATTCGTCTTGTATCCAGAGCAAACCCTTTGAAGTATGTCATGATGAGGCCGGTGTTGTCTGATCGACTTGCAAGATGGTACCTTCAGCTGCAATAGTTTGAGATTGCATATATCCCTCAAAAGGCTATGAGAGGACAGGTATTGGCAGATTTTCTAGCTGACCACCCTAATCCTGCCGAGTGGGAGTTAATGGATGACATGCCCGATGAAGATGCGCTCGTGGTTGAAGTTACTCCTTCATGGGAAATGTACTTTGATGGTGCCGCACATAGAAATGGAGTTGGCGCCGGCGTTATCTTTCTCACGCCTAATGGAGAGGTCTTGCCGTATTCCTTCGCATTAACTTAAAATTGCTCAAACAGTGGTGCGGAATATCAAGCTTCAATACTCGGGTTAGAAATGGCAATTGAGCTGAAGCAACCTCACCTAAAAGTGTATGGCGATTCTAAGTTGGTCATCAATCAATTGTACGGCGAATTTGAGGTTAAAAAGCTAGAGATCCTACCATATATTGAGTATGCGAGAAGATTGATCAAAAACCTTGATGACGTTACAGTAGAGCATGTGCCAAGGAAAGATAATGGGTAAGCCGATGCGTTAGTAAACTTGCTTCTATGTTGGTTACATCAGAAGAGAAGATGTTCGTACCCGTATTCCACAAGTGGGTACTCCCGCCTATTCTAGAAGATAATGGTGAGCAAGGTAATAATAACGAAAGTCATGCTGTGGTGGTATACGAAATTGAAGTGGAAGATTGGCGACAATCATTCGTGGACTACTTGAAGCACGGAAAATTGCTCGATGACGTACGTCAAAAGATCGACATTAGGCGTCGTGCAGCTAGCTTCATCTTCTATAAAGACACACTCTATAGGTGCTCGTTCGATGGGGTTTTCTTGCGTTGCCTAGGAAAAGAAGAAGCTATGCAAGCTATGGAAGAAGCACATTCCGGAATTTGTGGAGCTCATCAGTCTGGTCCAAAATTACATTTTCGCATCAAAAGAATAGGCTACTACTATTGCATAAAGTACGCACAAAGATTTCAAGCTTGTCAATTCTACACAAACTTCATCCATCAACCGCCTGAACCTTTACATCCGATTGTAGCTTCTTGGCCTTTTGATTCGTGGGGTTTGGACGATGTCGGTCCTATGACAAAGTCTTCTGCCGGTCACTTGTACATCTTAGTTGCAACCGACTACTTCTCACAATGGGCCGAAGTTGTGCCTCTCAAAGAAGTCAAAAATGAGACTTTTGTCAACTTCATTCGTACCAATATCATTTACCGCTATGGAGTTCCCCGATGCATCGTCACTGATAATGGAAAGTCGTTTTGCAATAGTTTGATAGACAAGTTGTATGAGAAGTTTGGATTCAAGCAAAGAAACTCTTCCATGTATTATGCTGCTTCTAATGGCCTTGCCAAAGCGTTCAACTAAACTCTCTGTAACTTGCTAAAGAAAGTGGTGGCAAAGTAAAAGAAAGATTGGCATGAAAGAATTCGGGAAGCTCTATGGGCATATAGAACTACACACAGAACGCCAACTCAAGCAACCCCGTATGCGTTGGTCTATGGAGTAGAAACAGTTCTCCCTCTTGAGCAACAAATCTCGTCTTTAAGGATAGCTCTGCAAGAAGGACTCACCGAAGAAAAGAATGCTCGTTTGTGCTTGCAAGAACTAGATGCCCTTGATGAGAGAAGACTAGAAGCGCAACAAAAACTTGACTGCTATCAAGTTCGTATCTTCAAGTCTTTTAACAAAAAGTTCCACCGACGCTCCTTTCAAGTTGGTGATTTGGTTCTTGCAGTGAGAAGGCCCATCATTATCACTCATCGAACTGGAAACAAGTTCACTTCAAAGTGGGATGGTCCTTATGTCATCACAGAAGTATACACGAATGGCGCATATAAGTTGTATACCGAAGATGGATTAAGAATTGGTCCTATCAATGGAAAATCCTTAAAATAATATTACCCTTAAGCGATTGAGCATACTCCTGGCCTGCATGAGTATAAACTGTGGATGCCAACCACCAATGGTAAATTATGTGGTTAAAATGATAACTGACCCCACTAAAGGTATTTTATGTGGTTAAATATTAAATGCCCCACTTTGTTCAAAGTGGTTAAAGAATGAATACTTGTGTCCCGCATGAGTAAAAACTGTGTACGACACCCCCTTAAATCAATCTTGATTTCTTTGAACTATGTTCTAACTTGATCCTTTTTATCGAGGTACGTAGGCAGCTTAGAAGTTTTCTAAGTTAAGTCATGAAATTTGCTTAAGTTGGTTTTGTTGCGATATTCATGGGAAAGAAACATGATGCCAAATGCAAATGAATAACTGAAAATGAGGTAAATAAAGGAAAATCTTTCATTAATCTCGAAGTTTGATGATGCTACAAATCCAAAGCAAAACAGAATAAAGTATATCACTAAAACAAAGATGAAGGAAAAAAACAAGGGAAACCTCTCTCAAACAAAAGGCCTCACATCCCCCAACTCCAGTTGTGCAGTTTCCAAGTTCAATCTCATAACATTCAATTCGTCCATCTCTGCGTCAGTAAGTGAAGGAGTGCTTTGAAGGACGGATAGCTTCTCTTCCAAATTAGAGATCTTACTGTCGACACCTCGAAGAAACTCTTGTTGGCTCTTTAAGGATGACGTCAAGCTTGCTTTCTCTGACTTTAAGTCTTTCAATCTTCTTTTAACACTTCGAAGTTCATCTTTTGTGGACCTAACTCGTGAGGATCCCTTTTCCTTGCCAGCTTTGGCATCGGATATGTGGCCCTCCATTTCCGAAATTTATTGAAGAAGTGATGAGTTTTCCAATATTGTGGAGTTTCGCACATCATAAGCAGCGGCTTGATCAAAAAATTTGCTCACTAAGGCCTCTAATGGCGCAACTTTTTCCTTCTCAACCAACTTCATTCTTTCAAAAACAATGCGGAATTCATCTTTAAAAGATGAAATTTGGTTAATTGGTGCGCGAACAATCGTCCCAGTAACATCAGCCCATATAAAGTTGAGATACCTCTTGTCATGAATTTCTAATAGACTTTCACCCTTGAAAATAGAGATGGCAACATGTGGAGAACTCGTCTTACCATTCTTTGAGTCTCTTGGTTTCAAATGCACTTTGTCATCTTTTGAAGGTTTAGTGCCAACGCATGAAGTAGACCCTTCGCTTGTTTGAGGATGTTGCTCATCACCCTTCAAAGCAGAATACCTCTCTTTACCCACCTACAAGGAATATGTCGAAAGTTAGGAACATATACATATGTATATATATATATATATGTATATTTATATATGTATGGAAATAAAGAGCAAAGTTGACCAATACCTGTACAGCCAAGTCCAATGTCGCTGATGGGGTGCTCGAAAGGCAGCGAGGAGAATTGACTTCTCTAGGATGCGAGACATTTGAGTCTTTCTTAACCCTCTTCCAGTTGTGGTCGCCATTTTCGCTGATGCCGCTCTCTTTGACAATGCTTTTTATTTTTGCTGATTCCTCTACCGCAATGTGTGGCGAGTCTCGCGAGCTCTTCCCAAGAGGAGCAATTTGGTTGTCACGACTTTGTGCGACCTTGTCATCTCCACCGAGTATCAAGCGCTTTTGAGGCGAAAGTAAAGAGTTGATGACTTATAACTATCCGAAAAGTGCCTTCTTGCATTAAGAGGAGCATTGGGAATTCAAACCTTTGAATATGTCCTTTGTGCAATACTTAACATCCAAAAATAAAGTCCTTCATCCAAAGAAGCTTCGCGGTAGTTATTTTTGAGTACGCCAGGGACATCTCGATAATATCCAAATTGTCGGCCGAATCAATGTGGATTATAGGGCTCAACATCAAAAGTCTCGCCTTGCCTCAGAGTAAGATAGCACGATCGAAGGTTGATAAAATAGTCATGCTCTACTTCGCCAAGGGTACCGCAATGCACAAGTGCAACGTTATTGACGTTTGGAAGAAGGTTGCATGCCCAAGTGGTGTAGTCTCCTTTGTGAATCCTCTTGCGAGTTTCTTTTGGATGAAAATACCTTGCTCCATTTTCTCTAGAAAATACCGTCATTCCAGGTTTCTCTAGAAAATACCTTGTTCCATTTTCTTATAGCGCTACTCACCTGTAGACAAAATGGATCGGAAAAGGAAGGCACCCTCGAGACGGTTGAGTAGGCCTTGATATTGCATTCAACCCTTTGAAAATAGACACTAGTATCGGAATGGCAAGGCATACTCTTTGACTGCTGGCTATGAGACTCGCCATCTTGAATGGACTTGGACGGATAAAGCCAACATCCTTTACAGGGAGAACAAAGATGCAAACAACAAGCTAAGTGTGCGGCCAAAAATGTCCCTTCCTCCCAACAACCTTTGATACCCAGTTGTGAAAATAGGATCTCTTTCTGCGATGACCACCGACTGCATGGTTCGAGCTTTTCGGAAGTGTTGTGTGTCGCTTGAGGTCGGCGCACGCTTTTTCTCTCCTTGCGTGATGGGGGACATTTGTATTTGACTTCTTTATTCGACCAAAAGTTGACCCACTCTTTGATTGGCACTCGAGGATCGTCATCACCAACATGTGCTCGGATTAAGTGAAACGTGTGGAACAAAGCTCTGCATGACCGCGGCAAGTGATAGTTGTCTTTTTCTTTGCCAAAAAGTTCTCTCTCGCTCGGTATGACTTCATCATATATGGATCCAAATTTGGGCAGACCGGCAAGGTGTTCCAAGTCCAATAGTGAAACTGAGAGCTCTCTAAGTGAAGTAACAAGGGTCTTTGTAGACGGTGACCACGCTTCGCACACGGCTTTTATGATTTACAAATTGCACTCATAAATAAGAAAAGAACATCCAAATAAAATAAATATTGGGTGAGAAATAATAATACGAGAAATCTGTTCGTTTTTGCAATTGTAGTGGGAGCACTCTTCTTTTCAATGCAAAAAACCTGCTGCGAAAAAAAAAATGATCAGCAAAAAAAAAAAAAAATAAAGAAAGAAAAAAAGAAGGAAGAAGGAAAAAAAAAGAAAGAGAGAGAAACGAGTTGAAGAAGAAAAAAAAAAAGAGAATGAAGTGTTTCAAGTTTTTTCCCCGACTTTACCCGTCGAAATTCCGCCAATGTTCTACCTGCTTCGTCGCTGGACGAAACGAAACCGAATTTAGAAGAAAAGAACAAAAAAAAGACGAAGAAAGATGAAACATAGAAAGCGTGTGTTTGAATTATGTCATGATATACCACTGGTGGCTAAATAAATAAAATAAAAATATGAAACAAGAAAGCGTGTGTTTGAATTATGTCATGATATACCACTGGTGGCCTGATCCCCTACATGCGCTCTCCATATATAGACCCATCCAAAAAAACAAAAAAAAAAAAAATAAAGCGATCTGTGCCTAAAAAATGCCTTGGTCCTAAATTTCACTTTGGTCCCTATGGAAATTAACATGGAGGCCCACCAAGGTTTCATTTGAGAAGTGAAGTACATAATCTTCTATTAATCTCATTGATGGCACGAAAAAAATATGTGCATATTCACTTCGTGACGCATTTTTTTTACAATGCTATTCGTGACGAGTCGCAAGGTGGCATTTGTAGACAAATTAATTTTGTCTACTCTAATTAGATATTGACAAGTGTTAAATTAATTATTTCTATTTTTAATTTGGAATTTTACTAAATTAAATTTTAATTAATAATAGATTAATAGATTGTTTTTCTAATATATATTGTTGGCCAATCAAATAAAGTCACGTGGAAAAGATGGAGTATTCCAACCAATGATGTTAAGCCTTTTGGAAATATGATGTGTTACTTGAGAAGCAAGCCAAATTAAATCCGTGCTTATCATTAAAATAAAATCGATCAATCACAAGCAAGAAGCTCTAAGTTTTTACAACTATAAATAGGGGCTCTCTCATAAAGAAAAGACACACACAAAATATTCACAAGTTAAAGAGGAAAAAGCTCTAAGTTTTTCGCTCCACCAAATCCATTCATCTTCAAGCGTTCTTTGCGGCATTCAAAGTATCTTTCAACAATCTTCAAGATGTTCTTCGTTAAGAACTTCTTTCAATCCGTTATCAAGCCTCAAATTCATCCAAAAATCGTTTTTATACGATCGTGTCTCTGCCAAGAAGATCAAATCTGCAACAAATCCGAAAAATCCAAATTAAATTCATATTGTTCTTTAACAACATTCAAACCAAAAACCCGTTTGATCCGAGATCAAGTCACAAGTCCCTCGAAAAACCATTTTTGAAGATCAAAATCCATACTAGAAAGATCAAAACCCACATATTCAAAGAATGGGGGATGAAAATCACATCAAGTCAAATTAGTGTTCATCAAATCCTCAAGCCAAATCAGTGTTCATCAAATCCTCAAGCCAAATCAGTGTTCATCAAATCCTCAAATCAAATCACCGTTTAATTCGAGATCAAGTCCAAGGACCCTCGAATTAACGTTTCAAATTGATGATTTTTACCACAAATTTTAATATTTTTCTTGTATAATTGAATCAGAGGATTAGATAGAGATTGGACCACAATTCTACTTTTAAATTTACTCAAAAATTATTTTATAATCTTTTTCTTGTCTTTTATTTTCAAAATTCAAAAATTTGTCGTTACAATATGATTTTTACTAAATGACATTTGTTGGTAAATTCAAAATTTAACTAATCAATACAAAGCAAGGACGACTTAATTGAGATTAAGTTAATTGAATGTAGCAACACTTACATTGGGATAATATCCATTACTTAAAATGTACTACAAGCTAGTGCCACCTATCCATCATTTTCCAGTGCCACCCGTCACCATAATATTTAAACACTACCTACACACTCCACCACATGTACATCTGGTAGTGAGGGGGTTTGCATGCAAATATACATCCGAATATTATCCATAAAATCAGGAGGATATCTTTATATTTAACTATGAGAAAGAAAGTGAATTCTGAGATATCCTTTCTTCAACAAAGTTAGTTGTGGTATATAATATCATCTGGAACGCAGTACATCTTTCCTCACATACACACCAACAAAGTTAGTTGTGGTATATAATATCATCTGGAACGCAGTACATCTTTCCTCACATACACACCCTCTTGTAAGATAAAATAATTATGGTATTTATCTTTTCTCTAATTTTAGTCTAATAGAAATTCTTGTTTTCAAAAAAACACGTTAATTCTATAATTTTAATTACCTAATTAGAGTTGTTTTCACTCATAAAAAAAAATAGAGTTGTTTTCCTACTAAAACTCTTTCGTGATGGACGGTCGAGATTAAGTCCAAATAAAACCCTAATTGGAATTTAGTCCTCTCTTCTCCTATATATATTATGTCTTTAGGCCATCATAAAACATACTTAAGAAATACTTAAGAAACACATAATGAAGGTGTATAGGTAGAAAGAGATAAATCCAAAAGATACAACTAAAGTAGTTCGTTAGCAGATCGTGTTTAAGCAGATCAAAGACTCTCCACGACACGATACCAAATGTATTCTTCTTTCATATCTATTTACGAATCTATTTGTGATGATCATTATGTTCAACGATTTATGGGTCATGTAAATTAATGATTACATGTGATATCAGAGCTTAGGTTAGTGAACGCATGATTATCCATCAAAGTTAAATAGATTTAAACCATCATTATCGATGGAATAATTGTTTAAAGTTTTTTTTACGTGTTTCATAAGCATCTTTCAACATAATTCGGATAATAAGTTATCTTGTAATTTTCCAACAAGAGTATGTTCCTGGATTTATTGTTTAAGATTATTAGGGGTGGACGAGGGTGGGTTATAGCGGGTGACAACGAAAAAAGACACCATACCCAATCTTGGCGGTTAACCAATTCTTTCACCCGTGCGGGTGGTAACAATTTAAAAACCATGCGGGTGGCGGGATGAGCGGGTTGGGCGGGTGGCGGACGAGTTACATTAAATAGATTAAAAAAAAAAGAGAAAAAGAGCATGTCAAGAAAAAAAATTGATAACCCAAAAGTTGATAACAACACAAGTAGATTACAAGGCACTTTTAATAGAACATGTATAGGCATATAATTCTTTTATTCAACGATCTGTTGTCTGAATCGATCACTACAACAAACCAGAGCAATAGCATGGAAAGTCATGCATCCGAAATATTATTTTTCGGATGCAAGGCATTTAGCAGCGAAAAAATCTGATGCAATTGATATTAGGGTCAATTGCATCGGATGGTTCGGATGCAGTCACGTAGGCTGCATCCGAAAAATCCGTTGCAAAGCTTGCATCGGATAAATCGGATGCAGCCTACGTAGGCTGCATCGGAAATATCCGATGCAAGCTTTGCATCGGATGCAGCCACGTAGGCTGCATCCGAAAAATCCGATGCAATTGTCTTGCATCGGATAAATCCGATGCAGAGAATTAAAAAATGCTCACTGGATCACCATGCCATTCACACTTATTCACACACACACACACACACACACACCGTCGTGGACCTTCGTTAACCGCCCCCACCGTCGTAGGAAATCACCCAAAAACACCGGTAAGCAATTCTACTCTTCTTAAGGATCAATTTGATGCAACTTTTACTATTTTTCATCAATTATTTACATTTCTGCGATTTTGAAATTGTTGATGTTAATAGATTTGATATTACTACCTAATTAACGGATTTATTTAGGGTTGGAACACCCTGTCCGTGGTTCAGAAGCTTGCAAATTTACGAAACTATCCCTCTTTGTATTCACTGAATTTCACTTTGAATTTTTCTAGTACATTGGTGTGCATATAGCTTCTTGAATCTTTCCCTTCTTCTCAATATGTCCCTTCTTTTATAGAGGTTTTTTAGGGACAGGTATCATTATGCATGTTTAAGTAAATTACAAGTTTTGCAATTTGCGTAAATGGATAGGATAAACATCATATTTGCTGACTAGACGCTGACTAGGATGAAATCTTATCTCTTTCGATGACTTCAGGGGATTCCAATGACTTAGCTCTTTTATGTTCTTCTTTTCGATAAGCCCGGTCTCTTAAGAAGGTTTAATGAGTAAGACGGGGTACCCGTCTGATGTGATTGTGGATTCGATAGCGGTCTGTTTTTATGTTGTTTTCTTCTTGACATACGCTCCGATTGGTAAATCTGCTTCTTTTCGCATGCGAGGTGGGCTCCGATGACTTCTTTACTTTAGCAGTGTGATATTCTTGTGTTTAGGTCTTCATAACATGTGCTCCGAGGGATTTTGGTCTTTAATGGGGCATTGTTCTTGTGTTTTGATCTTCGAGATAAGTGTTCCGAGGGCTTTTTAGGCTTCGGAGTGTTCAATGAGGGGATATTCTCGTATTTTCTGGGACTCGGGGTCCGTTGTGGTCCCTCTTGGCGCATGGATGGATATCGGCTATTTTTATCCATCGGGGTTTACTGTTTTACCGATGCCGCCTTGATATCTTTTCTTTATTCATTGTGACTTTTCAAGGGACGCTTAGGTGCGTCTTCGGGTGTTACTTCATACCGCTTTGGGTTGGTGACACCCGATGGGCCCCCTCATCGGGAGTATGCCCTCTTTATTGGAAGTGCATGTGACTATTTTATCGTCCATATATTAATCCCTAGATTTAGGGTTAATGCTTCACTTAATCTTATATTTATTTTTTACAGTTAACACTAGCCCCCCAAATTTCGATCGCCATCGTACAGGCGAGGGAATTTTTTTTTCGTGGCCTCTGTGAGGCAACATTTTTATTTTTTAACAGTTTTGCGAGGGGTGTAGGTATATAAGAGTTTGTAAGGAAATTACCTTATTACCCCTGGGTGTGTGATCCTCGGATGAGCAGACTTGATGATTATTTATTGCGATGAGTAACGAAAAGATAACGATATGCTCCTTTGAGGGCGTAGTGGCTCGCAGTCGACCGTTGGTAACAGCTGCCTCTAACAGCTTTCACCTCCGTCACCGATTCACCGGCTGTTACCGATGGCGCTGCAGCTAATGGTCCTGCTGCGGCTACTCGGAAAAGGAAAGCGGGAACATCTGCGGCGGAGGAGGGCGTCGCTGCGACTCCGAAAAAAACTAGGGTTTCAAAATCATAGAAGCCCGATACCCGCAACCTTTAGAAAGCCGAAAAGATCGCGAGTACTGCTACTCGGAGCCAGGTGCTTTCTTTGTTCAAAGATTTGGGGGCGTACCAGAAGAACATGACGTTCAAAATCCCGAAGAAGGATGAGAGGGCCAACAACCCTCCGATGGGTTACCTCACGGTGTACTTTGCCCAGATGAGGTACGGTTGGCGTTAGTTTATGCCTCCCTTCTTTTGCGAGGTTTTCAAGGCATGCAACGTTTGTCTAAGCCAGGTAACCCCAAATAGTTTTGACCTTTTGTGTATCTTCGTCTTCTGGTGCCAAGTGAAGGGTTTGGGGTGCACGGTGGCCCAATATTTTCCAATTTTTGACATCGTGAGTTAGCCCGGGGATCTCCCCTTTTATCATTTCCGCCATCGGGATGCCACAAAAAACTCCACAAAGAAAATATTGGAGGAGACACTTAGCTCCCACAATACTTGGAAGGACAAGTACTTCTTCGTGAAGCCTGTGGAGGGGGAGTGGGACATGCCCTTTGACTGGAGGGAGGTTGAGGCACCTGTTCATTCTTTGGACTCGAAGGCTATTCTTTCTCCGATAATTTTGCAGAAATCTCTGATGGAGTCGGATGATTTCAGTATATTGTACGAGATGGCAGGACTGCATCACGTGGAGTTCTTAGATGACTCCGTCGATGAGCCTTTATCCATGTCCTCGGAGGGGCGAACTGTTTTTGGTATGCATTTTAGGTTCAACTTAGGTCTTTTTTCGAATGGTTCTTCATGGTTCTTATGTGTTTTTGTGTGATGCTGGAGAAATTTTGGCAAAATATTTTTCGCACAAGAGCCCCTCGGATCCACTAGTGATCCCGATGCTGTCGGGGCAGGATATCGCCGCTCCGAGTGGTCGAAAGAAGTCTAAGGCACAGGCACAGGCGACTTCGTCGGCCCATTCATCTAGCGGTACTTCAGACATTCCCGAGGAGGAGGATTCGGAGGACGAGGAGGTTAATACACCCGAGGGCGCTGATACGCATCCGATGGTAGAAGAGGAGGAAGACCATTCGCCATTTGTTATAGGGGCGGATGGCGTGATTTATGGGGTTGTCCCCCTTATCGCTGTGAATCCGCAATCGGCTATGGTTTTAGCATCCGGCTTGAGTTCTGCTGCGGGAGGCTCACCGAGGACTTCAGGCGGAGAGTTTGTTTTGGAGGGAGGCTTTCCTTCGGAGAGGAGTCCGACCACAGAGGGGACGTCTTCGGCGATGGCGCCGGAGTACGTGACCATTTCCTCCGACGATCACTCAACTTCTCCTCGGAAGGAAGTGGATGAATCTTCTATGGGCCATTTTCTTAGCCTTCTGTCCCCGATAAGTTTTTGTAATTTTTCTTAAGTATTTGTCGATATTTTCATTTTTTCGAAAGGCTAAATTATTTATTCCTTGTTTTCTATAGGTTTTATAGATGAAGGGAAGGCTCCGATGATTCAAGAAGAGGGGGCCCCTCTTTCAGGTATTTGGTCACTGTCCTTGCTTTGTTTATTTTGGTTTGTTCTTAACTTAGTAGCTAATTTGCTCGCATCTTTGCAGGAGAGGATTTGCTGGCGCAGCTCCTCAGATCTCATTCGGAGTTTTCGTTGGGTGATTCTGAGGAGGTTCCGGAGGTTCCGGAGGCATAGCCTGACTAGTCTTTGGACGTTAAGGTTTCGCTCTTGGATTCTCTCATGGGGATGGCGGGTCCCTTAGCCACCACGGGAGTTCATCGGGCGTTGTTTACCCATTTCAATACGATCGCCTCGGTCCCGGTGACACTTTCTCCCAGAGGCATTTCCTTCGGGATGCCTGTTCCAGGGGGTCCTCCCCGTTTGGAAGATTTTCCCACCTTGAAGACATTGGAGGCTTCCTTTCAGGAAGTCCTCCGCTTCTTCGTTTCGTCCAACACCGCGCCCTCTGATGGCTTTCATTTTATGCAGACGTACCTCAACTAGATGGTGCTTATGGTGAGTTTCTTTTCCTTTTTCCCTACCTATCTTTTCTAGCAATTTTATCTTTGTAGGACAAAACTTATGCCTGGTTTCTTTTTGTTTTCATGTGGGAAAGGCTATGGAAGCGGCTACTGTGGCCGAACGAGGGTACAACCATAGTGGGGAGGAGATGAAGATCCTCCGAGGGCAGGTGGCTGCACTTGTTGCTAAGAGGAAGGAGGATCTGGTGCAGATGGACATCCTTCGGACAAGGATATCCGATTACGAGTTCCGATTGGGGGAGAACCAGAAGGAGCTCAAGAAGCAGGAGGAGCTGATGAAGAGCTTTCAGGCTTCTTATGAGAAGTTGGAGGAATTGGAGAAAATTTCTCAGTCGAGGATCAAGCTTCTCGAAAAGGAGAAGGAGGAGGCTCAATCAAGGGAGAGGAGTCTTCAGGAGCAGCTGGGTCAGGCCCTTGATCGTGCGGAATCAGCCGAGGGAAAATTATCCATGGCCATCTCTCCCGAAGAGTTGCAAGCTAAGGTGGACGTAGCAGTTCAGTATGCTCAAAAGGAGACGACGCGGTAGTTGTCGGATCTCTTCGATAGTTGTCAGCAAGGGATCTTGACATGGCATACACTATGGGGGTATCTGGAGTGTGCCAAGATGGCAATGGAATTAACGCGGCTGGGAGTTGACTTCTTGAGGACTTTCGACGTTCGTAGACTGAAGAGGCCTACCCCCGAAGAGGCATATGCTCTTTTCGAGAGGCACCGTACTATGCTATCTCCTCGAGCATCTCCTTCTCCCTCTCCGATGAGATCCACTAGTGGTTCCGGGGGGGGGGGGGGGTCATTTCGCCCCCTGCTCAACTACCTCTGACGACTCTTCCCTCCGAGGGGACACCTGCTACTACTTCGGCTCCCTCTCTTCCGACCACGGGGGCGTAGTTTAGGCTTTTATTTTAGTTTTAAGATTTTCGAACTTTTAATTTCGTAGTTTAGCACTTGTTTATTTATTTATTCTATTGTTTTTTTTTGCGATTTCGAATGTACTCCGAGGACTTCTCAGTTTACATTTGTGAATGAATGGTTATTTTGTTCTTTCCTTCTTTTGTCTTTTTCCACTTCTATAGTTAACTTAAAAAAAAGGAGATTCCTTATTATATAAATACCGGGGCCCTCTCAATTAATCTCGAGTTAGTTTTCATTCTTGGCGGCCAAGTAAGTTGTTCAACAGGACGTACCCGTTTGCATGGAATTACTTTTCTCTAAATAGAGATAACCACTGACATGTGTCCCTACCTATATTTTTACTTTGACATCTCAAGCTTACACTCGATTCTTAAGAAGGTCCGGGCATATATATATATATATATATATATTTTGGAATTTAGTGAGTACTCTCACACTCACCTCAAAAATCTTCTAAGTTTATTTTACCAAGCTTTTTACCCCTTCTTTAGCAAAGCCATATTATCTTGTTTTGCCTTTTGCTTTCTTTCGAGCTAGTTTTTAGCTAAGCATTCAAAAGAGTAATACAAAACTTACTTGTCAAGATGATGCCTCCCCGTTACAAACCCGGTGGTTCTGCTTCCTCGAGGAATTCTTCTCGAAATTCCTCTCGGAATCTTTCACTGTGGCTGGGCATTCGTCATGCATCCGATGAAGGTTCTGCTGCCTTTGTGGGGAGTTCTTCGGTTAGGGCCACACCAAGACCTTCGTATGAGGATTCCTGTAGAATGAATCATATAAGAGAGGTATTTATGGACAGAGAGTCTTACTCCTCTACTGACCGTTCATCGGTGTTTAATATACTCCCTCTGAGTCCATCGAGGATGATGGGCTGAGGGCGCGTTGGGTTCGCGGTGAGTACTGAAGACGGAGGGTCTATTATGACCATTTTTGCTGAGTATGCTGTAGACTTTGATAAGTATGAAGTAATTATTCCTCACCTGGATCAGAGGGCCTATGATCCTCCTTCAGGATATTTAACTGTTTACTGTGAGCAAATACGGTGTGGGATGCGGGTGTTTTTTCACCCTTTTCTTCAGGTCCTATTCCGATATTGGCAGATATGTCCCAGCCAATTGACGCCTAACTCTTATCGTCATTTGGTGGGGTATTTTTTATGCTGTGAACTCCTAAACCTCCCTGTTAACCCTAAAAATAAAATAAAGAAGATTACTCCTACTCGAAAAAAACAATATATGAGCAATACTATTGTCACGAGTACTTCCGATGAGATGTACCCATAAAGAACACCCCTCGGAGGATTGCTCTACCCTAAGAGGTTTACAAGAGCACACGAGGAGGAACTTAAGCGTCCCTTGGAAAGTCAAAACGGTGAACGAAAAACAGATATCAACACGGCATCGGAAAAAAAGCAAACCCCGATGGACTTGTACGACTCCGATATCCACCAAATGCGCCAAGAGGGACCACAATGGACCCCGAGTCCTATGAACTTACAAGAAAACTTCCTTGCTGAACACTCCTCGGAAAAGACGACACTCGGACTTATCCGAGGACCCAATTTTGGAGAAAATCAAGAAATAAATACAAGAACACCCAATGAATGTAGTCCGAGAACTCTGATGAAGAAATCTCACTTTCAGTAAATCAAACACAGCCCTCGGAGACTAAATCGAGTCCTCGGAGATCGAACCAGGTCCTCGGAGGTAACATTTACACCCACAGAGATCGCTCCTGATTGTTGAAGAAAAGACCCGAATCAAGAAAGAGAAATAAAGTCCCTCGGGAGAATAGCTCTATCAAAATCATCTACACTAGAAGCCCTCGGATATATCAGGAAACACAAAAACTCCTCCAGTCAGCATCCAGTAATAAGAGATAAACATTATCCTAATTTCACACCTGTATCAATATAACAACGACACCTATCCTTACCAAAGCACATGCACAATGACACCTGCCCCTACCCAAGTCTATATAAAGGGAGGTGATCAATATAAGAGATAACCTGAGATAACTTAGCTTACTTACTACAACTTGGCACTCAGATACATAAAAAGAAGAAAGGAGGAAAAAGTTCAGTGAATAAAGGAAGGAAATATTCTTGCAATTATTCTTGTTATTTCCACCTATCGTTGCCTCTGAATCACGGACAGGGCGTTCTAACCCAAATAAATATCTTCCGTTAAATAGGGGATAATTCCAAACCCGTTTACAAAGTGGCGCCGTCTGTGGGAACGCCATAATATCTGTCCTCGAGAGAATTCAAGCAGACGTCAGTTAGGATGGATGATCTTTTCAAAAATGACAGCCTTCCTTTCCCGAACAACGGCTTAGAAGAAACGTTGTCCAATTATGAATCAGGTACAAGAGATTTTGTTAATATTCCCCGATCTGTCTATGAAAGACTTATAGATGCTGCACGAACACCTTGGAGGGATGAACCTCTCGGACGCCCGTCCCCCGTGCTCTCCGAGAACGGTATTTTCCCCTCGGAAGGAGATGCACCTCCGATGGCGTGGAACCCAAATTGGAATCCGTGGCAACATGCACCCCGACGAACGTCTCGAAGGTACGTAGTTCGTGAAAGAACTCCAGTGAGGGGTCGGGAAGAAATTTCTCACCCCTCGGAGTATCGAGGAGAGGTTGAACATTCTTTGTGGGGAATGATGGATGATTTACGAAAAGAATTAGGTGACCTCAAGAAGACCATGGCTCCCGAGGAAGATCCTACATTCAAGACCTCTCCTTTCATTCCCGAAATTACTTCAGCTGCCATCCCTTCGGGGATGCGACCTGTCAATATCCCGCTATATACCGGAGAAGCTGATGGAAGGGACCCGCAGGAACACATCCATCAATACTTGGCTGGAATAGACCTCTCTTCCGCCCCCGACCACGTGTTATGCCGCGTATTTCCTGTTACCCTCGGAGGGCGGGCCCAAGCCTGGTTTACTCACCTTCCACCTCGTTCCATCACGAGTTTTGACCGATTAGCTCACTTGTTCGTGCGACAATTCGCCTGCAATCGAAGGTACCCCAAATCTGCCACACATCTTTTTACTATTAAGCAGAAAAAGGACGAGTCTTTACGAGAATATATAAAGCGCTTCACGGATGAAGCCCTAGATGTTCCTAACGTTAACCCGACCATCATGGCAGACATATTAACTCAAGGACTCCGAACGGGAGACTTCTTTAGATACCTTATGGGAAATCGCATCACGGACATGAATGAGCTAATGCAAAAGGCAGAAGTACATATTTTAATGGAAGAGGCCGAGGGAACAAAGAAGCAAATGGAGCAGGAGGATAGTGAACACTTAGAGCGTGCCGAGAAGGAAGAAAAGATCAAAGAAAAGAATAAGGAAGGAAAACCTCTTCAGCGCAAAGATGAAGGGGGAGTGGTTAAGAAATTCCTCCGACCCGTGCACTTACCCCCGATGACTGTTACTCCACCAGAAGTGCTCAACATAATGAGGGGTAGCAACGAGTTGCACTGGCCCAGACCGACTAAATTCCCTAACCGAGACAAGGACACTAGGAAATATTGTAAATACCATAAAACTTATGGGCACACTACGGAAGAATGTACTACCCTTCGCTTAGAAGTGCTCCGCCTGTTAGAGATAGGGTATTTGAAGAACTATCTCAAGGAAAATAATCTCGCGGAGCCCAAGGCAAATGTTTGGAAGAGATCACGAAGGGAAGAGGAGGAACAAGAAAGGGAAGAAAGGCCGCCTAGTCGGAAGTCACGAGAGGGGACAACTGGACGTCTCCAATCCCAAGAGAGAATTAAAGACCGCCGACAAAATTTACGAGAGAGAACGACAGGGTATCAGAGTCTACCTCCTCCACCAGATTCTTATAAAAACAATCCCCCGACAGGGAGAACCATCAATATGATAGAAGGGGGTGAAATCTCCATGACACCTCAGGGTAAAAAGAAGAAATATCTGAAAGAAGCCCGACGAGCAGAGCAAGGATTATCTGTCTGCTCCATTCAAGGGTCAAAACCACCTAGCATCACTTTCGGACTCGAGGATCTTACGGATGTAATATATCCGCACGAAGATCCATTGGTTATTTCTGCTGTCATCTACGGGTATGAAATCCAACGAATCCTCATAGATACAGGTAGCTCCGTGGATGTGCTCTTCTTACCTACTTATCTTGCTATGAGGTTGAAACAAGAAACATTAGAAACCGCTGAGGTCCCGTTAGTAGGATTCTCAGGGGAAGCTTGTCAAACCCTCGGAACTGTTACTCTCCCAATGTCATGGGGGAAAGTAGCCCTTCGAAGAACGGAATCTATTAAGTTTTGGGTAGTGGAGGCCTCCTCACGAACGTATAATGTCATCTGCGGAAGACCATCTATTCGGGCCTTCGAGGCTATCCCCTCTACTTTGCATCTTAAAGTAAAGTTTCCCACTTCTTCGGGAATCGGAGAAGTTCGAGGAAGTCAGGCTAAAGCCAGAGAATGCTGCATGAATGCCATTCCCTCGGAAGGGGACGGACCCTCACTCAGAAAGAACAAAAAGAGTAAAACCGAGGAAACACGTGTCCAACCTGTAGAAGAGTTAAAAATGGTGGAATTAGTAGAAGGAAGTCCCGAGAAAGTAATCAAGATGGGTACCCATATGGCTCCGGTCATAGAAGGCCAATTGATTTCTCTTCTCAAGCAATTCCATCACCTCTTTGCGTGGGAAGGGGGGCCGCCCGGACGAATCAGCAATAAGGTATGTCAACATTTCCTTAATGTAAAGCCCGGAGCTAAACCTATCCAACAGAAGAAGAGAAAAATGGGCCCCGAGCGTAACAAGATCATCCGCTCAGAAATACAACGCCTTCTCAATTTAAATCAAATACGAGAAGTTATTTATCCCGAGTGGTTAGCTAATGTCGTGTTAGTTCCTAAGCACGGAGGAAGATGGCGAATGTGTGTTGACTTTACTAACCTCAATGAAGCATGCCCGAAGGATTGTTACCCCTTACCGAGCATATATCAGCTAGTTGATTCTACCGCAGGATGTGCGCTACTATCAACTTTAGATGGAGACCAAGGGTACAACCAAATCCCGATGGCAACTATTGACCAAGATAAGACCAGTTTCATCACGGATGCAGGCACATTTTGTTATTTAGTCATGCCCTTCGGGCTAAAGAATGCTGGAGCTACCTATCAACGGTTAGTAAGTCTTATGTTTGCAGGACTTATTGGGAAGTCAGTAGAGGTTTACGTGGATGATACTGTAGTTAAGAGTAATACTTCTGAAGAACATCCCGAGGACCTACGAAAAGCGTTGGTCATCATGAACAACTTTGGCATGAAAGTTAACCCTCGGAAGTGCTCTTTTGGGATCCGAGGAGGAAAATTTTTGGGATTTATGGTTACGGAGAAGAGAATTGAAGTAAACCCCGAAAAAGCAGAAGCTATCATGGGGTTACCTACCCCGAGGACGGTGAAAGATGTCCAAAAGTTAACTGGAAGAATGGCCTCGTTGAGTCGGTTTGTCTCCAAGTCCGCAGAAAAAAGGCTTCCCTTCTTCAAGATTCTTCGGAATGTCAAGGAATTTCAGTGGACCCCCCAATGCGAGGAAGCTTTCGAAGAATTGAAAAGGTACATGTTGAAACCACCTTTGCTGGTAAAACCTATACCCCAGGAAGAGTTGTTTCTGTATTTATCAGTCGGGGAAGAGGCTGTTAGTGCTGTCTTAGTCAAAGAACAAGATGGAGAACATCACCCGGTATATTACGTCAGCAAAACCCTCCTCGGAGCCGAAATCAGATACACCCTAACTGAGAAACTCGTTCTAACATTGGTTACTACGGCTCGTAAGTTACGTCCCTACTTTCTATCCCATCCAATCACGGTGCTAACTAAACACCCCCTGAGGGCAATTCTTAATAAGCCTGAATCATCAGGGAGACTGATAAAATGGGACGTAGAGCTTACTGAGTACGACATCTCCTATGCTCCGAGACCATCAATTAAAGCGCAAGTTCTGGCAGACTTTGTAACAGAGCTTACGAGCGTTGGATCCGAGGAGAAGGAACCACTGTGGCATGTATATGTAGACGGATCCTCGGTGAGCACACATGGGGGGGCTGGAGTAGTATTGGTAAATCAAGAAGGGGAGGAGGAAAGACTCCATTTTGCGGTCAGAATAGATTACCCCCTCTCTAATAATGAAGCTGAGTATGAAGCTCTCCTCATTGGTATGAGACTAGCAAGGGAAGGGGGAATGAAGAGAGTACTCCTCCATAGTGACTCCCAATTGATTGTCCAACAAGTTAAGGGGTCATATGAGGCCAAAGAAGAAAGGATGCAAGAGTACCTCCGAGTTGTCCGTCAAAGGTCCGAATGGTTCGAAGAGTATGATATAGTTCAAATTCCCCGAAAAGAAAACCAAGAGGCGGACGCTTTGTCCAAAATGGCTACACAAACAGCCGCAGTACATACTCGGAAGATTACTCTACTTCACGTCAATGAGTCTGAAAAAAGTGAAGACCAAGAGGTAAATACCATTTCAGACCCCTTATCTAGCTGGGTAAATCCTATCAAGGCCTACTTACTGAATCCCGAGGGATACTCCTCGGACAAAAATGTTCGGCGAATGATGTTCAGAAAAACCCTCCGATACTTCCTCAAAGACGGAATACTCTTTCGAAGAACATACTCATATCCCCATGCTCGATGCCTTAATGAGGAAGAGGCCCAACTAGCCTTAGCAGAAACTCACGAGGGGGTATGTGGAAGCCATACCAGCGGCGAAAGCATGGTCGGACGCTTGATTCGACAAGGCTACTATTGACCCACGATGGCCAAAGACAGTAAAAGCCATGCCGAAAGGTG
Source organism: Linaria vulgaris (assembly GCA_948329865.1). NCBI lineage: Eukaryota > Viridiplantae > Streptophyta > Magnoliopsida > Lamiales > Plantaginaceae > Linaria > Linaria vulgaris. Next base: position 16,825,152 of record OX415250.1, on the reverse strand, counting down.
TAAAGCATGCCAAGCTTACGCCCCTCGGACCTATCAACCCGTAGCTCCTTGGGAACCCCATTTGAACCCTTGCCCCTTCTCTAAGTGGGGTATTGACATACTTGGACCCCTCATCCCTGATGCCGGTCAAAAGAAATTTCTGCTAGTAGCCGTTGACTACTTCACCAAATGGGTGGAAGCGGAACCCCTAGCTAGGGTAACCGCGAGGGCCGTTATCAATTTCTTTGGAGGAGTATTATTTGTCGCTTTGGTGTCCCTCGGAGCCTAGTAAGTGACAACGGTTTGCAGTTTACGGATCAAGGGTTACAAAAATGGTGCGATCACTGGGAGATAAAACATCGCTTTGCCTCCGTGGGATACCCTCAAGCAAACGGTCAAGTAGAAAGAACCAACAGAACCCTCTTAAAGAACATGAAGGCCCGACTTGATTGGCATAAAGCTAAGTGGGTTGAGGAGATACCCGGGATATTGTGGGCCTATCGGACCACGCAAAGTGTCGCTACGGGCGAGACCCCTTTTAGTTTATCCTATGGGTGTGAAGCTATTTTTCCCTCGGAAGTCTCCATAGAAAGTTGGCGAGTCAAGGAATACGAGGAAGTGGCCAATGGCTCAAATCTAGCCCTTGCCCTTGACCTCCTCGAGGAAAAAAGAACCCGAGTAGCCTTTCGAATGGAAGAGTACAAGGCTCGGATGTCACGATATTACAATGCCAAGGTAAAACCCCGAACCTTTCAAGTTGGAGATTTAGTGATGAAACGAGTAGGGGCCTCTAAGAATGTGGGTAAACTAGATCCACGATGGGAAGGACCCTACAAGATAGTGGAAATTGTAGGACCGGCGACTTATCGGCTTGCCAACTCCGAGGAAGCAATACTTCGCAACACGTGGAACGCAAGCAACCTTAGAAAGTATTTCGCTTAATGTAATAGTTATACATGAATAAAAAGAGTGTTCATATACGAGGGGATATAGTACAAAAGAAATTAGAGTTGTCCGACAAAATGATGGCTCTATATATGAGACATCGGGACAACCCGATAACACTAAAAACCCTCTGTATTATGAACTAAACTCATTTACAAGCTAAGTCCCTCCCATGGGACGTTTCCCCTCTCGGATAAGTCTTCGGCGTTGCTCCGCGGAAAGGGAGACTGGGTCATCAAAGAACACAGTTCCGACCGCAAAATCTCTAATAGGTGAAGGAGGAAACTCCTCGGAGACTTGGCGAATGTTAAGCTCAGGAAGGAGCAAGCCCGAGGGGAACTCTGGTAAAGCTTGTACGGCATCTTGGCACAACTTATAGCCTATGTGCACCAAGTCACGCATCTCACCCCGAAGAGACTCACGAAGATTGAATGGGCCCACCACCTCCAACACAGCTTGGACTCGGGCCATAACCATCTCTACCGCATGAGAACGAGTTATCCCTAGTAGCTGCTGACTCAAGGCATCTCTTTCCAGGATAGCCTGCGTTAATTGCTCCTCCGATGACCGCATCTGGCCACGTAACTCCTCAAGTCTTCTTTCTAAATTTAGTACACGGGCTCTTTCAAACACTAATTGGCGTTCCAATTCCCACGCCTTATCCTTCTCGGATTGCAACGCACGGATATGAGTCTCCTGAGCGGACTCATGAGCTTCCTTCAAATGAGCTATCTCCACTTGAGCCTCCCAGAGACCTCGCTCCAACTCGTCCCGACGACGGTATACTAAGCCTGGATCTGAAGAAGAACTTCCGTAAGACCCGAGTGCGTCTAGTACCATATAAATCTGCTCAGAAAACAAAGCGAATGGCATCAGACCGGACGACAGGTTAGTATTAAATAAAATGAATAAATACCTCGCACAGGTCTTTACAGGCTAAATCTTGGAGAACGGGTACCGAAAGGGTTTTTTATCAGCTCACAATCTGTTGCGTTCAATAAACCACTAAGAAAGTTTCGGCAAAATCCCACTGCTGATTCGAGAGGAGAAACATCCTGATTATCCCCGGGGGGAAGAGTTCTCCCGAGGGAAGGGTGCCCCTCGGGCGGTGGTACAGGAACACGATCAGGGATATTTTCCCGGGGCTGCATATCCTTTATACCATAGGAATGAAGATACTCCTCTAATACATTTACCACGGTAGAATTATGAGGAATAGGCCGTGATACTATGGGACTCATGTGAAAGTTCGTTTGGGAAAGAGCGGTTATCGGATCCGACGGCCCAGGAGGAATTATATAACTGACTGGGGGGGCTGCTAGAGGTTCCTCCTCCTCCGAGGAAATATCAATCATTGCCTCGCTCACAAGGGGAGCGGAATCACCCACCTCCAGCCTCCCGGGACTCCTATGCAACGCTCTCCCCAAGAAAATGTCAGTAGAAGACCCAAGAGAAAATGCTCCCATCTCCTCTCCTGCCAAAGATGTCAGTAGGAAAATGGCCCGAGGGCACTTATCAAATTTACAAGTTATAGGATGATTAATAGAACTTACGAAAATGAAAGTTACTATGTAGAGGACGAGAAGCAGGAGTACATCCTTCCACCCCTTCTTGTAAACCTGCCAAAATCAGGGCCTCGGGGAAATCCAGTAGCCCGGATATGTTATAAGAACCAGAGAAAAGTCCCGAGTCAAGCAATACCTCCCTCACTTGCCCTTGCGCTTCGGTGTTGGGGGCAATATAACCCAGACCCCATCGGATGGGTACACCCCACGATCTGGCTGATTGACCTCTCGGACGGACGAAGAAAAATCTCCGCCTCCAATCCCCTCTACTAGAATGGGAACTGGATACACGAGTGAAGATATTTTCCTTGTCCCGATAGGTCAAACTGAAAAAAGGGAGTCCCCTTTGAGCAAGGTCGAAGGGTAAATATTGTTCCCACCCGATAAGGGGACATCGGAAGGTTTAAAAGCTCACTACGAAGGATATATCCCACCAAGTGACTATAGGAAATCGGTGTTAACTGACTCGGACACACCTGCCAATACCGAAAGAGTATTTGGAAAAAGGGATGGAAAAACATCCGTAACCCACAACGCATCTGTTCGGTATAAATGGTCATATAACCCGAGGGAGGTGCGTAAGCCCTCTGGCCCGAGGAAGGCACTAGTATATCATAATCTTCAAAATCAAGGTTATAACCGGTGAAAAGAGATCTTACCGAATCCTCACACTCTGCACTCATAGTGGAACCTACACGTCCCCTACCTATCAATCGAGACGGATTAAGAGGAATCAAATCAAACTCCGAGGACTCATCTGCCAAAGGATATGGCTCCCTACTCATGAATATCTCCCTGATATGGTTGACTCTACGTGAATTTGTAGATGGAGTCCTACGAGCCACTCCAAGAGAGGAACTAGCACCAAGTGTCGCTTGACTTTCGGATGGATTGTCCCTCGGAGGAACCCTTGATGATCCCGAAGGACTCCGAGCGATATCCCGAGAAGAACTACAAGAGGAAGATGAACCGCTTCTTCTATAATAAGGAGGCATCATCGTATCAGGTAAGTATTATCTTCGTACTTGCAATTATGGAAGAAAATCAATGGTTAATTATGATTACAGAAGTAAAGATAAGTGCATAATTGGTAAAGAGCCCAAGTGCATATATACTTTTTAATTCAATGTTAAAAGAAGAAGTTTAGATTCTTATTATGTTAGTTAAGGGACACGTGTTAAAAAACTTTTTGATTAAGAATGACACGTACCCTATTTAACCATGCAAAGCAACACCTCCTACTTAGGAAGCCTACTTAGTCAGCAACTTCATGAGAATTATCATTATCCATGTTAATTGAAATTTAAAACAAAAGTAGAAAAAGGGAAATTGAACAAAAATATTTATTTAATCCGAAGAGCCCTCGGAAGGGATAATAAGTACAAAGAACGTTTATTTAAAAAGTAAAAAATTACAAGACTAAGCCCCCGTGGAAGGAGGGAGGGAAGAAGTTGTCTCCTCGACGGAAGTACCCAATGGAGCAAGACGAGAAATTGGAGAAAATACTCCCCCGGAACCACTAGCTCTCGGACTCGGACTTGTGGCAGAGCGCATCGGAGACGGTGTCGGAGAATCCCTAGAAGATAGCAAACCCCCAAACCTCCCCACAAAGTACTGGCAATCATCAGGAGTTGGCCTCTTCAGCTTACGAAGGTCAAAAGACTTTGAGAAGTCAACCTCCGACCTTATCAGAGACTTAGCCAACCTAGCACACTCCAGATAACCCCATAAAATGTGACCTGTCAAGAGCTCGTGAGAAGGTAGCTCGGATGCTCCTGCTTGCTGTCGTGAAATCTCCCGCTGAGCGAATTGAACGGCTGCATCCACCTTAGCTTGCACGTCCTCGGGAGATAGAAAGTTTACCAACTTTTCTTCAGCTGACTCAGCCCTATCGGTAACCTGGCCCAATGTCTCCTGGAGAACCCTCTCTCTCTCATTCCCGTCCGCCACCGCCTTCTCGAGAGCTGTAATACGAGCAGTGAAGACCCTTTCGGACTCTTCCCTTTCCTTCTTCAAAAGAGCTATTTGGGCCATTGCAGCCTTCTCGGATGCCTCCATCTTCTTGTAGGCGGACTCGGCAGCATTCAAGTTATGTTGCAAACCCTCTTTCACCTTCTCTGCTTCATTGAGAGCGAATTCGTAGTCGGAAATCTTGGTATGAAGAGTATCCTCCCTAGTCTGACTCTCTTTATCCCGGACTAAGAGAGGTGCTAGTTGCGCTCGGAGAGCTTCCACCTCCCCTATATCCTTCCGACCACATTCTTCTACGGCAGTAACGGCCTCCCGAGTCTTTCCGATCTGCGAAGAAATCAACAATAAAAAAGTTAACAGAAATATATTGTATAATTTCAGAGGATTAATTTAGAAAAACTTACCATGAGCCCCAACCAGTTAAGACTGGTATACAAAAATTGGTACCCCTCGGCGGGTGTTGAACTAGAGGAGGCGAAAAATTGGAGAATATCCTGATAAGCCTCCCCCACTGACCTAGACGAAAATGGCCCCCCGGACCCACTGGGAGGAACGAACCCACTGGGAGGAACGGGCCCCTAAAATGTATGACCCCTCGGAGACAGAGTCACTGGAACATGTCCCCTCGGAGGAGTCATATCCGGTGCCGGAGTCGTCACTTCCGAATTTGTGAACACAGCCCGAGAACCACCGACTGTTGTGGGCGGGCTAGTCTCTCCTAACAGGGACTTCAGAATCCCCTCCTTCACATCCCGATCCTCGAAAGAAGGATCAAACTCCCCTTGAGTATCCTCGGAATCCCCTTGTAAAGCTTCCGGCTCGGGAATGTTGAACTGGGCCAGAAAATCTTCCTCTACACAAGATACTCACTGTCGGTGAGAAAGAGAATGAAACTAGAAAAAATTATTAAGAAGAACGAGTAAGGAACACTCACCATACAAAGATGGCTCTCCTACCATTGGAGCCTTGCCTTTATCTATAGCTACTACATCAAAAGGAAAAGTGTCAACACATCAGCAAATGTCACGAGTAAGGTATGAAAATCTCCCTAAAATTTCATAGAAACTCACCACGAGGAGCGGATTCGGAAACTATCGGAGGCTGGGGAGAAGGACCCTCGGAAGATAAGTCTATTAATTCAGTAACCTTCTGAGCAGATTCTTCCTCGGTAACACTCAGAAAGATCCCCTCCTCGGAAACTCTCGGAGAAGTTCCTATATTAGATTCAGAAGCAGGTAAACTCCCCGACTCGGATTTGGAAACGGGCACCAAAGCCAAATCCCAAGGAGCTACTTGACGCAAGGGAACAGCGTTCCTCACGACCCCCGTCATATCCATGCATAGAAGAGAATGGTCCTCGTGAAATCCACCCTTCTCTGAACCCACATGCCCGCCCTCGGGAGCGTTAACCTCATCTTCCTCGTGATCACCCCCCTCTGGAATTTCGGAAGCACCACTAGGAGTCGGCTCCCTCGGACTCGACTGCAAATAATAGTTTGCCATGACATCCCCTGCATCATCCCACCAATAATGTGCATAAGCATAATTTACTGCTGTACTCCGATAAAGAGTAAAAGAGAGACTTACGAAAGAGACTCCTCGCATCGGGAGATAAGGACAGAGGCCTCTCCACAACGTCATCGGTGAAAACTACGTGGTGAAGCCCGAAAGTCTCGTATAACATCGTGAAATCCTCCGACTCCATCAACTTGTGTTGGGAAATTATAGGAGATAACACCACCTCCTGGTCCAGAGCATGCACGGGAGTAGTACCCTCTCGCCAGTCGAAAGGCAAATCCCACTCACCGTTAACAGGTCCCACGAAGAAGTATCTATTCTTCCAGACACTATGTGAGGTGATAGCAGCACCCAAAATCCTTTTCGTGGAGTCACCCGAGTTGTCCCTGTGACGAACATTATAAAAAGGATACCCCCCGGGTGATACCGCCACATCAAAGATCGAAAGAAAATGATCCACCGAGCACTCTAGCCCATTCACTTGGCACCAAAAGACATAAATACAAATAGCGGTAAACCCGTTCGGCACCATTTGACTCGGGCAGATATTACAAGTCTTGAAAAGCTCACAGAAGAAAGGGGACATGAAGGAACGCCACCCATACTTCACCTGGGCAAAAAATACTGTTAACATACCCGGAGGGGGATAACACGCTCTCTCGCTCTTAGTCGGAATCCAGAATACCATATTCTTCTGAAGGACCCCGGTTGAGGTAAACAGATCCGCCACCTGCTTACGAGTAACAATACTTGGCACCTTTTCCACCTTAGCGAAAGTCCGAAGAGGTGGCTCCTTTGACTTGGGAACCCTAGCCTTTTTCGAGGAGGTGGCGCCGCCCTCGGCAGCAGCAGCAAGCTCTCCCTTGCGTTTACGAGTAACCACTCCCACCGGAACACTCCTTACATTTACAGAAGTGTTAATCGGAGCAGTAATCTCCGAGGAAGTAACAGCAGTAACGGAATCAGTGTTGGCGGAAGAAGCCATAGCTACAGAGGGCTGCTTTTGAAAAAAGGAAAAAAGGAATGAGTGAATCTGCTGGAAATTTGAATCAAAGAAGATAGAGAATAAAGGATAAAAGAAAAGATTTTGCTTTAAGAGAATTATCAGACTTGTGAGAATGAAAAAGAAGAGGCAACAATGTCCTATTTATAGCCAAAGGCTACAACAGTCAGATGCCCATAAAGACGTGGCATTTATTCAAGACTCCACGTAACCGTCGCCCGCTCACGCTACGCCGTCAAGATTATGACCGTTGCCAACGGTCAGTTGCTCCAAATTTCAAAGCCGGTCAAAGCACCAGCCCACAATCTGCGCCCCGAAATTCTCGCATGCTCAATAACCATACCCTAAGGGTATCCAGGTAAAATCACTTGCAAAACTCTGAATACATATATATTTGCCCCTCGAAAAAATATCAAAAAATAAATATAGGGACACTAAACAAGAAATAACCCCTCGCCTCACTGAGGACGATGATATAAAATTTCGCATGTCTCTACGAGGACAGTCGAAATTTGGGGGGGCTAGTGTTAACCCTAAAAATAAAATAAAGAAGATTACTCCTACTCGGAAAAAACAATATATGAGCAATACTATTGTCACGAGTACTTCCGATGAGATGTACCCATAAAGAACACCCCTCGGAGGATTGCTCTACCCTAAGAGGTTTACAAGAGCACACGAGGAGGAACTTAAGCGTCCCTTGGAAAGTCAAAACGGTGAACGAAAAACAGATATCAACACGGCATCGGAAAAAAAGCAAACCCCGATGGACCTGTACGACTCCGATATCCACCAAATGCGCCAAGAGGGAGCACAATGGACCCCGAGTCCTATGAACTTACAAGAAAACTTCCTTGCTGAACACTCCTCGGAAAAGACGACACTCGGACTTATCCGAGGACCCAATTTTGGAGAAAATCAAGAAATAAATAGAAGAACACCCAATGAATGTAGTCCGAGAACAATGATGAAGAAATCTCACTTTCAGTAAAACAAACACAGCCCTCGGAGACTAAATCGAGTCCTCGGAGATCGAACCAGGTCCTCGGAGGTCACATTTACACCCACAGAGATCGCTCCTGATTGTTGAAGAAAAGACTCGAATCAAGAAAGAGAAATAAAGTCCCTCGGGAGAATAGCTCTATCAAAATCATCTACACTAGAAGCCCTCGGATATATCAGGAAACACAAAAACTCCTCCAGTCAGCATCCAGTAATAAGAGATAAACATTATCCTAATTTCACACCTGTATCAATATAACAACGACACCTATCCTTACCAAAGCACATGCACAATGACACCTGCCCCTACCCAAGTCTATATAAAGGGAGGTAATCAATAGAAGAGATAACCTGAGATAACTTAGCTTACTTACTACAACTTGGCACTCAGATACATAAAAAGAAGAAAGGAGGAAAAAGTTCAGTGAATAAAGGAAGGAAATATTCTTGCAATTATTCTTGTTATTTCCACCTATCGTTGCCTCTGAATCACGGACAGGGCGTTCTAACCCAAATAAATATCTTCCGTTAAATAGGGGATAATTCCAAACCCGTTTACACTCCCGATGTCCCCCTATCGGGTGGGGGCGATATTCATCATTTGTTTGGGTAGCCCTCCCTTTTTTAGCCTGGCCTATCAGGATAATAGCAGAGCTTTCACGCGCGTTTCCAATCATCATTCTCATCGGGAGGATTGGAGGCGTAGGTTCTTCTTTATCCGTCTGAAGGGCCTATCGGCTAGCGCATGGGGAGTGCCTCTCCGATGGGGCTTAGGATATATCGTCCCCAATCCCGAGACCTCAGTACGTGAATGAGAGGTTTTGTCGGGTTCGGGGTTGTTTTCGGGCTCCTATGATATCAACGGTTTGCTAGAGCTTCTTGAGCCTCTAGTCCTCACAGGCCTTCAAGAGAGGGTGGAGATTTTCAATCTCTCTCATCAGCCCCTTCATGACAATTTCTTTTTTCGTAAGTGCTTCTCTTTTTGTCTTCTATTTGAGATATTCTTTCAATGATTCGAGTTTATAATATATTTATGTTTTTGGTAGGTACGGAGATGGAAATGTTTGCTATTAAGCCTTTTGACAAGGCTTTTTTAGGGCAAATATTGAATGGTGGCTATGCCTTATCCGAGGACGAGGGTTCTTACCATTCAAATTTTAAGGTAGTACCAAGTCCATCTTCGGAAGAAGGGGATCAGGGGGTCATGCCGATCGCAGCCCCCCCAGTAATTTTGATGGAACTTAGGGTGCAAGAGGTCTGATGGCTGCCTCCTTTCGGATGGATCCCTCTACACCCCCTTTGATGGTGCGGCCTTCCCCCGAAGGGGGATATCTATGATATGATAAATGTGGTAGATGAGGGTGTTCCATCTCCTACCCCGAGGGGTCTCATCCTCTCGGGACAGGATCCTATCACGAGGGCTCTCCACCTTTTGAAAAAACTCCTATTCCTACAAGGTTCCCGCCCTTCGGGGAGGGCGATGGTTCCATTCCTCCGGCTACTTCAGCCGTGGACTTTTGTCGAAATTTTTTAAGTAGTTTATTAAACATGCTGGATTGTGAGTTAATGAAACTCTCCCCTTATCCAGACTTCAAGACTTGGCCTGCAAGGATTTATGCGAGGTACCACATTTGTTTATTCATATAATACTAACCTTTACGTCTCCGTTGTGGTAATAGGCTTTCTTGTTGAAGATTTATATGGTGCTAAACGCGATCGATTTCCGATGGGGCTCTTCTTCCAACACAGGTTTGGTGTATCACCGTCGAGATGAGTTAGAGAGGGGTCTACTGGAGGCCGATGAGGAGTTATCCCTTCTTAAGGCAGATTGCGAGTCATCTCAGGAAGTTCACGGTGATATGTTACAACGTGAAAAGAATAAGTCATGGGAGCTAGAACGCCAGTTGGTGTTAGAAAAGGCTCGGGTGCTAGGTTTGGAAGCGCGTATGGGAGAACTGAGGGACCAAATCCATTTTTTCGATGAGCAATTGCTTCGTGCTACTAGAGAACGGGACGCGGCAAATCAAAGGGTGCTAGAAGTGACTCGTTCTCATGAAGTGGAGTTGGTGATGGCCAAAGTTAAGGCAGTTTTAGATATAGCGGGTTTGCCCGTTCTTCGTGATTCTTTTCAGGGAGAAATGCGTTACTTAGTCCGCATTGGATATCGGTTGTGCCAGGATGCTATTCGAGTTTTGCCAGGGTTTCCCTCGGGACTGGCGATCCCTAAGCTTAGCATTCATCAAGTTCTTTCAGGAGTTCATCCGATGGCTCCCGAGGACTTTGTAGTTCTGATGGTGGTGATTGATGACCCTGTGAACTTGTCTGAGGAGCAGCGGCGTCGCCTTATCAGGGAGGGAAAGTGCCCGGTTGAGGAGAACTAAGATGTATAGGGTTTGCTTTAATGGTATAAGGACCTTTGTATAGGGTAGGGTCTTATGTGCCTATGAGAGTTTGTTTTGTAATAGATGGTCCCATGGGACTGGGTTGCTTAAATGACCGCCTGTAGAGTCATTATTTTGTCGTGCAACCATACTTTCCCCATTCTTTTGTATAGGAACCATTTATATACAAACAAACTCTTTTATTCATGTACAAACGTATACCTTACACTAAGCATAATATTTTCTAAGGTTAAGAGTATTCCATATATTGTGGAGTATTGCGCCTTCAGAGTTGGCAAGATGATACGTTGCCGGTCCGATGATTCTCGCGATCTTGTAGGGTCCTTCCTATCGGGGATCAAGCTTTCCTACTTTTTTGGAAGCTTCGACTCTTTTTATTACTAGGTCTCCTACTTGAAAAGTCCTATATTTTACCTAGGAGTTGTAGTACCGCGACATACGGGCCTTGTTCTCCTCTACTCGGACAGCAGCTCAGGCTCTCTTTTCCTCAAGAAGATCAAGGGCAAGGGCTAAATTGGAACTATTATCCACTTCTACATATTCCCAGACTCGCCAGCTTTCCACAACCACTTCTAGGGGTACGACAGCTTCGCTGCTGTATGCCAGGCTATGGGAAGTCTCGCCCGTTGTCGTCCTTTGTGGGGTCCGATAGGCCCACAGGATGCCAGGTATCTCCTCGACCCACTTGGCTTTGTGCCAATCCAGTCTAGCCTTTATGTTTTTTAGGAGAGTTTGGTGAGTCCTCTCCCCTTGGCCATTTGCTTGGGGGTATCCCATCGAAGCGAAACGGTGCTTGACCTCCCAATGGTTACACCAATCTTCTAGCTCTTTACTTGTAAACTGGAGTCCATTATCACTTACCAGACTCCAAGGAATGCCAAATTGGCACATGATGTTTCTCCATAGGAAATTAATGACCGTACCTGATTTGACTCGGGCTAGGGGCTCTGCCTCTACCCATTTGGTGAAGTAATCCCCTGCTACTAGCAGAAATTTCTTTTGCTTGGCGTCGGGAATAAGGACTCCTACTATATCGATGCCCCACTTGGCAAAGGGGCATGGTGTGAGGTTAGGTTCCCATGGAGCCGCCGGTTGGTAGGTCCTCGGGCGTATTCCTGGCACGGCTTGCATTTTTGGGCGTGTTCTTTGCAATCTCTGGCCATCGTGGTCCAGTAGTAGTCTTGCCGAATCAAGCATCCGGCCATGCTTTTGCCTCCGGTATGGCTTCCACAAGTTCCTTCGTGAACTTCCGAAAGGACTTGTTGTGCCTCTTTCTCGTCTAGGCATCGGGCATGCGGATAAGAGTAAGTTCTTCGAAATAGTATTTCGTCTTTAAGAAAGTATCGTATGGCTTTCTTGGAAATAATCCATTGTACAGATTTGTCCTTGGAATATCCTTCAGGATCTTGTAGCTAGGCCTTGATAGAGGTTGTTCAACTCATCAGGGAATCTACCACGGCGTTCACTCCTTTACTTTAAATTTTTTCTGAATCGCCTACATGAAGGAGAGTAATTCTTTGGGTGTGGATGGCGGTTGTTTGGTACCCATTTCAGACAAGGCGTCCGATTCCTAGTTTTCCTCTCAGGGAATTTGGATGACGCTGAATTCATCAAACCATCCTTGACTCTGGTGGACAACCCAAAGGTACTCTCACATTCTTTCTTCTTTGGCCTCATAAGAGCCGTTGACTTGTTGAACGATTAGCAGGGAATCATTGTGGATAAGTATCCTTTTTATCCCACCTTCTTGCACGAGCCTCATTCCTATGAGAAGAGCTTTGTATTCGGCTTCGTTATTCGATAGAGGATAATCAATTCTGACCGCAAAATGGAGCATTTCCTCTTCAACTTCTTTATTTACTAGAACTACTCCCACTCCCCCATGAGTACTTACAAAGGAGCCATCTACGTAGGCGTGCCATAGAGGCGTCTTATCTTCCGCTCCGATACCCGCTAGTTCCGATACAAAGTCTGCCAGGACTTGCGCTTTGATAGAGGGCCTCGGAGCATAGGAGATACCGTACTCCGTAAGTTCTATTGCCCACTTTATTAATATCCCCAATGTCTCGGGTTTATTGAGAATGGTTCCTAATGGATTTTGGTCAGAACAGTGATCGGATGGGAAAGGAAATATGGGCGCAGTTTTCGTGCCGTAGTAATCAAAGTCAAGACAAGTTTCTCGGTTAGAGTGTACCTGGTTTCAACTCCGATGAGGGTCTTACTAACATAGTACACTGGATGATGCTCCCTGTCCTGTGCATTGACTAATATGGCACCAACGGCTTCCTTTCCGACGGATAAGTAGACGAAGAGCTCCTCTTGGGGTGTGTGTTTTACCAGCAAGGGCGGTTTCACCATATAATTCTTTAGCTCCCTCAGAGCCTCTTCACATTGTGTTGTCCATTGGAACTCTTTGATGTTTCTGAGTACCTTAAAAAAGGGAAGTCCTTTTTCTGCTGATTTAGAAACAAATCGGCTCAAGGAGGCCATTCGGTCGGTCAATTTTTGGACATCTTTTACTGTCCTTGGAGTAGGTAACCCTACGATGGCTTCTGCCTTTTTAGGGTTAACCTCTATTCCCTGTTGTGTGACCATGAACCCAAGAACTTTCCTCATCTTTTTCCAAATGAGCACTTTCTTGGGTTAACCTTCATTCCGAAGTTGTTCATGATGACTAGCGCCTTTCGTAGATCCTCGGAGTGATCTTCGGCAGAGTGGCTCTTGACAACTGTTTCGTCCACAAATACTTCCACTGACTTTCCAATTAGTTCGGCAAACATAAGGCTTACCAACCTTTGATAAGTGGCCCATGCATTCTTGAGTCCAAAGGGCATTACTAAATAGCAAAAGATGCCTCCATCGGTGATGAAGCTAGTTTTATCTTCATCAACTGCTGCCATCGGGATTTGGTTATATCCCTGATCTCCATCCAGGGTTGATAGAAGTGCACAACCAGCGGTGGAGTCAACCAGCTAATCTATGCTAGGCAGGGGATAGCAATCCTTAGGACAGGCTTCATTAAGGTTGGTGAAGTCCACACACATCCACCATCTTCCTCCATGCTTGGGGACTACGACTACATTAGCTAGCCATTCGGGGTATATGACTTCCCTGATTTGCTTTAGGCTAAGAAGGCGTTGTATTTCTGACCGAATAATCTTATTGTGCTCTGGCCCCAGGCTTTATGTTAAGAAAATGTTGGCATACCTTATTGCTGATTCACCTGGGCGGGCCTCCTTCCCATACGAAGAGATGGTGAAATTGTTTGTGGACGGTGGTTAGTTGGGCTTCTACCTCAGGCTCTATATTTGTGGCCATCTTAATCACTTTCTCGGGCTCTCCTTCCACAAGTTCTACCATCTTTAATTCCTCCACGGGTTGAACCCGTATTTCTTCGGTCTTACACTTTTTGCAATTGCCGAGGGTGGGTTCGTCCTCTTCTGGAGGGATGGCGTTCATGCGGCACACCCTGGCCTTGGCCTGGCTTCCTCTCACTTCTCCGATACCCGAGCATGTGGGGAACTTCACCTTAAGGTGAATGGTAGAGGGAATCGCTTCAAAGGTTCGAATGGAGGGCCGTCCACATATGGCATTGTAAGTTCGGGACGAGGCTTCCACCACCCAAAATTTGGTAGGCTCCGTTCTTCGAAGGGCTCCCTCTCCCCATGACATGGGAAGAGTTATGGTTCTGAGGGTATTGCAGGCTTCTCCCGAAAAGCCTACGAGGGGGACCTCAACCGCCTCTAGCTGTTCCTTTTTTAGTCCCATAGCTATATAAGTAGGTAGGAACAGGACATCCACAGAACTGCCCGTATCTATTAGGATTCATTGGATCTCGAATCTGTGGATGGTAGCTTCAATTACCAAGGGGATCCTCATGGGGATAAATTATCCCTTTTAGGTCCTCGGGTCCGAAGGTGATGTTAGGCAGCCTTGCTCCTTGAACAGAGCACACGGGGAGTCCTTGTTCCACCCGCCTTGCCTCCTTTAGGTATTTTTTCTTCTTACCTTGAGGCGTCATTGAAATGTCTCCCCCTCTATCATGTTAATGGTTTTTCCAGATGGGGCGTTGTCTTCGTAGGATTTTGGGGGGAGGTAGATTCCGATGCCCTGCTGTCTTTTCTCGGGACCGCCTACTAGGGGTCCTTTCTTCTGCTCTCGGCTCCTCTCAAAGCCTTTTCCAAACATTTGGCCTGGGTTCCTCGAGATTGTTTTCCTTCAGATAATTTTTCAAGTATCCTGCCTCTAAGAGACATAGTACTTTTTTTATCGTGGTACATTCCTCGGTAGTGTGTCGATAGGCTTTATGGTACTTACAATATTTCCCCGAGTCTTTATCCCTATAAGGAAACCTGGCGGGTGTGGGCCAATGTAATTCATTATTACCTCTCATCACGTTGAGAACTTCTTCAGGAGCGATTGTCATCTGGGGCAGGGGTACGGGCCGAAGGAAATTCTTGATCGTGCCACCATCGTCTTTGCACTGGGAGGGTTTACCTTCTTTACCCTTCTCTTTGGTTTTTGCTTCTCGCTCAGCAGGTTCATGGTGTTTGGTATTATCGTCCTCCATATGCCTCTTTGTTCCTTCCGCTTCTTCCATAAAGATGAAAGTTTCTGCCTTTTGCATAAGCTCATTCATGTTTGTGACATGGTTCCCCATAAGGTATCAGAAGAAATCTCCTGCTCAGAGTCCTTGAGTTAGGATGTCGGCCAAGATAGTTGGCCTAACATTTGGGACATCTAACGCTTCATCGAAGAAACGCTTTATGTACTTCCGCAAAGGTTCGTTCCTTTGCTGCTTAACCGTGAAGAGGTGTGTGGCGAATTTGGGGTATCACCGATTACAAGCAAACTGTCGTACAAATAGGTTGGCCAATCGGCCAAAGCTAACAATAGAGTTAGGAGGAAGGTGGGTAAACCAGGCCTGAGCCCGTCCTCCGAGGGTGACAGGAAATACTCGCCATAAGGCGTGGTCAGGGGCGGAGGATAGGTCCATCCCTGCTAAGTATTGATGGATGTGATCTTGTGGATCTCTCCCATCGGTGTCCCCTGTATATAAGGGGACGTTGATGGGCCGCATCCCTGAAGGGATAGATGCTACGGCAATCTCGGAGACAAAAGGAGAGGTTTTAAACGTCGGCTCCTCCTTGGGGGCCATGGTTTTCTTAATGTCACCCATCTCCTTTCGTAATCCATCGAGTATTCCCCATAGGATATTGTCTCCGTCTACCGAGTAATCCGAGGGGTATGGCCTTTCGTACCTCTGGCCTACCCTCGGGGTTTCTTCATAATTATAGTACATTCTTGGCTCCCGTAGGGGCTCACGGTGCCAAGATGCGGGCATAGGCTCCCTCCTACACGGGGTTCGCCTTCTTCCGAATGGCGATTCCTCCGATAAGGAGATTCCGAGGGTGTATTATGGGGGTTCTCTAACCTTTGTGGAGTCCTTCGGGTGGTAGCTTCCACGAGTCTCTCGAAGACAGATCGAGGGTTGTTGACAAAATCGTCCATAATATGCAATACTTACTAAACGAGCTCAAAGACAGATTCTATGGCGTTCCCACAGACGGCGCCATTTTGTTAACAGGTTTGATATTACTACCTAATTAACGGATTTATTTTGGGTTAGAACGCCCTGTCCGTGGTTCAAAAGCTTGCAAAATTACGAAAGTATCCCTCTTTGTATTCACTGAATTTAACTCGGAATTTTTCTAGTACATTGGTGTGTATGTATCTTCTTGAATCTGTCCCTTCTTCTCAACCCGTCCCTTCTTTTATAGAGGTTTTTTAGGGGACAAATGTCGCTATGCATGTTTAAGTAAATTACAAGTGTTGCAATTTGCGTAAATGGATAGGATAAACTTCATATTTGCTGACTAGACGCTGACTGGGATGAAATCTTATCTCTTCCGATGACTTTAGGGGATTCCGATGAGTTAGCTCTTTTAACTTCTTATTTTCGATAAGTCCGGTCTCTTAAGAATGTTTAATGAGTGAGACGGGGTACCCGTCCGACGTGATTGTGGTTTTGATAGCGGTCTGTTTTTATGTTGTTTTCTTCTTGACATACGCTCCGATAGGTAAATCTGCTTCTTTCCGCACGCGGGGTGGGCTCCGATGGATTCTTTACTTTAGCAGTGTAATATTCTTGTGTTTAGGTCTTCATGACATGTGCTCCAAGGGTTTTTGGTCTTTAATGGGGCATTGTTCTTGTGTTTTGATCTTCGAGATAAGTGTTCCGAGGGCTTTTTAGGCTTCGGAGTGTTCAATGAGGGGATGTTCTCGTATTTTATGGGACTCGGGGTCCGTTGTGGTCCCTCTTGATGCATGGATGGATATCGGAGTCACGCAGATCCATCGGGGTTTACTCTTTTTCCGATGCCGCATTGATATCTTTTCTTTATTCATTGTGACTTTCCAAGGGACGCTTAGGTGCCTTTACGGGTGTTACTTCGTACCGCTTTGGGTTGGTGACAGCCGATGGGCCTCCTTGTAGACACTTAAAATTTGTGTCTAATTAAATCTCGACACGTTGGGAATAATATAATAATTTTTAATTTATTTTTCTATTTTATTTTGGATTTATAATAAATTTATTTCCAAAGTAAAGGAGTTAAATTTATTAATTTTAATATATATGATGGATAAATTGAATAATGTCTTATTTATTAATTGGATCAGTTAAATTATCCCATTAAATTAAATAATAACAAATATTGTAGAGCAAGAAAAGGAAAATAAATATATTATTTAATCCTAATATTTTAAAAGGGTTAAATAAATATATTCATTAAATATCAAGACAAGGAAAATCTTCTCCTCCAAGGGTCAATATTCAAGAGATATCTAGAAGATTCATCTAGATCAAGTCTTCCAAATCAAGAAATCGTAGACGCGATCACGACCGTTCATCTCATCAGGAGATTCTGATTGAGATTCACTCTACAACTATAAATAGCGGTGCTCTTGAAGAACAAAGATCATCAATTGAAGCTTGAACAACAACTAAAGCTTGAAGAACAATTGAAGCTTGAAGATCAATTGAAGCTTGAAGAATTTAGAGCAAGGAAGTTCAAATCCTCTCCAACAAGTTCAGCAATCTTCAAAGGTATTATTCAACCATCTTCAAGATGTTCTTGGTTAAGAACATCTTTCAATCCTCCATCGAGCCTCAAGTTCATCCAAACACCGTTTTTTGAAGATGGTGTCTCTGCCAAGAAGATCAAATCTTCGATAAATTCAAGAAATCCAAATCTAGTTCATACCGTTCTTCAACATCATTCAAACCAAAAATCCATTTCGATCCGACATTAAGTCACAAGACCCTCGGAAAACCGTTTTTGAAGATCAAAATCCATGCTAGGAAGATCAAAACCCAAAAAACCCAAAGAACTGAAGACGAAGATCATACCAATCTTCATCAACCTTCAAATCAAATTCCAAATCAAGTTTCCGTTCGATCCGAGATCAAACCGCTAAGCCCTCGAATCATTGTTTGTCAAATTCCCAAGTCAAATCATTGTTCATCAAATCCCCAAGTCAAATCATTGTTCATCAAATCCCTAAGTCAAATTGGTGTTCATCAAATCCTAAGTCAAATTGGTGTTCATCAAATCCCAAAGGCAAATTTGGTGTCCATTAAATCCTCAAGTCAAATCACCGTTTAATCCGAGATCAAGTCCAGGACCCTCGAATTAACGTTCTTTCAAGTTCAACTCACTTCAGCGAAGATCAAATTGAAGATTTTCACTACAAATTTTAATACTGTTCTTGTAGAATTGAATCAGAGGATTAGATAGGGATGGAACCTCAATTGTATCTTTAAATTTAATCAAATTTATGTTGTAATCCTTTTCTTGTTTTTATTTTCAGAATTCTATAATTTGTGACTACAAATTTAGCACGCCCGGTGGGACCTCTCTACCTCTCATCTCATTTCATCAAGAACAACAAGTCAACCATATGGCACCAGTCAAGACAAGAAAGATGTCCGACTTATTGGCTGATCCATCCACGAAGGTAACAAGTGAAGTCGTCCACGACATTGTTCAAAAGGACTCATTTGTCTCCAACAACGTCACCAATGACGGGGGTGTTGAAAGCTACAACTCCTCCCCACCAACTCCCCACTTCGCATCGGGTTTTTCATCTCCGTTTGATACCGTGCACGCGTTGACACTAAGTGCTACAACTTTGGGGGAACAAACTGGGATGTTGACAAAAGCCATAGAGATGCTGAACAAACGTGTGCAAGACCAAGACTCCAAGATAGAGAAATTGTTGGGTAGGGAAGACAAGGTGGAAGAAATTCATGTAAAGGAAATGAAGTTTGGAGGCTTTGAAGAGGGTGAAACATCCATGAAGCAACTATCCAATGAGAAGGAAAAGTCTATTGCCAAGGAGTTCCAAGTCTCTTCAAACGGCATGATCCCTGCTGATCAATTGAAAGAGTTCATCATGGGAACTATCAAGGACAAGCTAGACGAAGGCTTCAAATCATCATTTTCCTATTCCAAACCGTATACTCAAAGGATAGATAGCTTGAAGATGCCAAATGGTTACCAACCACCCAATTTCCAGTAGTTTGATGGCCAAGGCAACCCAAAACAACATGTAGCTCACTTTGTTGAGACTTGCAACAATACCGGAACTTACAGTGATCATCTTGTCAAGCAATTTGTCCGCGCATTGAAGGGAAATGCATTTGATTGGTATACTGACTTGGAAGCAAACTCGATTGATAGTTGGGACGAGTTGGAGCAAGAATTCCTCAATCGTTCTACAGCACAAGGAGGACCGCCAACATGATTGAATTCACAAATGCTCGCCAATGGGATGAAGAGCCAGTGATTGATTACATAAACCGTTGGAGAAACTTGAGTCTCAATTGCAAGGATCGATTGTACGAGACCTCGGCTATAGAGATGTGCATCCAAGGCATGCAATGTGGGCTTCGTTACTTCCTGCAAGGAATACAACCAAGAACGTTTGAATAGTTAGCAACTCGTGCTCATGACATGGAGTTGAGTATGGTGGCTAGCGGAGTCAATGGACCACCTATGCAAGATCCGAAAAGATTCAAAGACAAACAAGATGCAAGGAAATGAGGCAAACCTTTCAACAAAGCACCTACCAAAGAGTCTATGGCGGTGAATGTTGCTCCGTTAAGAATCCAAGCCAAGGCAAATGATAATAGTGACCAACGAAAGAGCATTGCGGTATCTGAAAAGGCCGGTAATTCACAAGCTAATGAGCAAAAGAGGGAGACACTCAAGGAGATGCGGTCAAAGCGATATCCATTCCTTGATTCTGACGTTTCAGCCATATTTGACGATTTGCTCAAAGCTAACCTGATTGAACTGCCTGAAATGAAGAGACCAGAAGAGGCCGATCGCTCTGATGATCCCAACTATTGCAAGTATCACCGTCTCGTAGGGCACCCAATCCATGATTGCTTCATATTCAAAGATAAGGTGATGCGGTTGGCTCGTGACGGGAAGATCACTCTAGAAGAGAATGTCGCGTCATCAAACCTTGTTGCACTCTCAAGCCAAGTTGATAGTCTAGACGACTCCCACATCGTCGTTTCATGCAATGCGATTCACGAAGAAGAGAAAATTACAGACTCTACTTCAAAGACTGCTCATGTCACAAACCAATGTATGTCCACTATATGTTTCACTGATGAAGAGCTTCTACTAGGTTCAAAGCTCCACAACCGACCACTATTTGTTGCCGGCTATATTCGCAAGCAAAGAGTCAATCGAATGTTGATTGATGGAGGCTCTGCAGTCAATATCTTGCCTTTACGCACTTTGAATGAATTAGGGATCTCTGTGGATGAGATATCAAGTTGTCGTCTGATGATCCAAGGTTTCAACCAAGGGGGGCAAAGAGCCATCGGCATCATAATATTAGATTTTCTTATTGAAGATATGTTGTCTAGTACGTTGTTCTATGTCATCGAATCCAACACATCCTACAAAATGTTATTGGGTCGACCTTGGATACATGAAAATGGCGTTGTTCCTTCAACATTACATCAGTGCTTTGGATATTACCAAGATGGAGTCGAGAGAAAGGTACGTGGTGATGTAAAGCCTTTTTCTGATGCGGACGCAAAATACTACATTGAAGGAAAGAGCACCGTGAGACTCAATGGAACCGAGCAACTCCAGCAGCATGGTGTAAACGGCTCCGATAACACAAGTGACACGGAGAAGAGGAAGATTACTGGATCCCCCCTTGGGACAAAGCCTTTGAAAGAACTTACATTTCCTCTCACAACACTTGAAAGGAAAGAGCCATCTCCTCCACTTGAAGGATTTATTCGTCCATTCAAAGGACCCGAAACAGAGCATGGAACATTTCCCACAAAGAAGATTGAGGAATGCTTTGACCCAAAAGCTTTCAAGTTGCTAGTCAAAGCTGGATATGACCCTAATGAAGGACCACGACTGGAGGGCCTCACTCTTGATGCTGCTGCAGAGAAGTCATACGGACTCAATACCACACAAGTCATGCTAAAGGAAAAAGGGCCTGCCGTTCCAAACATTCGGATAGGCCTTGGCTACAAGCCACCAAACCCAGTTCGTATTGCTATAAAGAGAGCTAACGCCAACTACATAGGCGAAGTAGAGGGTTCAACTATACGCCGTGAAGAGAAGATGCCACACATGTCGGTCTTTGGTCGACTTGGTCCGAATAAAACGGTCTTTGATAGACTTGGCCCGAATAAAACGGTCTTTGATAGACTTGGTTATAAAAAGAAATGCCAGGATTGGACCCGAAGGTGGCGGTACACAACTTATCGGTAAAGAAAGATGTTCGTCCCGTCAAGCAAGCCCAAAGAAGGTTTAGACCTGACTTAGTCCCATTGCTCGAAGCCGAAGTTAACAAGCTCATTGAAGCCGGGTTCATTAGAGAAGTCAAATACCCTACTTGGATTTCTAGCATTGTGCCGGTAAGAAAGAAGAATGGACAAATCAGGGTTTATGTCGACTTTAGAGACTTGAACGAAGCATGCCCTAAGGATGAATTTCCTCTACCGATTGCTGAACTAATGATTGATGCTACCATGGGACACGAAGCCTTGTCTTTCATGGACGGATCATCCGGATATAACCAAATTCGCATGGCTCCACGAGATGAAGAACTGACTGCTTTCCGTACTCCAAAGGGTATATATTGTTACAAGGTGATGCCGTTTGGATTGAAGAACGCAGGTGCTACCTATCAAAGGGCAATGCAAAATATCTTCGACGACATGTTGTACAAGAACGTTGAGTGTTATGTGGATGATTTTGTCGTAAAATCGAGGGAAAGGAAAGATCACATAAGTGACTTACGGAAAGTCTTTGAGCGACTGCGGAAGTATCAATTAAGGATGAACCCTATGAAGTGTGCATTTGGCGTAACATCCGAAAAGTTCCTTGGTTTAATTGTTCGACAGCGAGGCATTGAAATCGAGCAAGCCAAGATTGATGCAATAGTTAAGATGCCGGAGCCACGAAATATTCATGAACTCAAAAGTCTACAAGGAAAATTGGCATATCTCCGAAGGTTCATCTCAAATTTAGCCGGTCGTTGCCAACCTTTCTGTCACTTGATGAAGAAAGACGTTCCATTTAGGTGGGATGAATCTTGTCGCAATGCTTTTGAACGAATCAAGTCATATCTGATGAAACCTCCCGTTTTAGCCGCTCATGTTCCAGGACGTCCCTTGATCCTATATATTGCTGCCCAAGAAAGATCAGTGGGGGCATTGCTCGCCCAAGAAAATGACAAAGGGAAGGAAAATGCACTTTATTACCTAAGCCGAACAATGACGCCGAATGAGTTGAAGTACGCTCCTATGGAGAAGCTTTTCCTAGCCCTTGTGTTCTCAATTTAAAAATTGAAGCATTACTTTCAAGCTCATACTATTCATCTTGTATCCAGAGCAAACCCTTTGAAGTATGTCATGACGAGGCCGGTGTTGTCAGATCGACTTGCAAGATGGTACCTTCAGTTGCAACAGTTTGAGATTGCATATATCCCTCAAAAGGCTGTGAAAGGACAAGTATTGGCAGATTTTCTAGCTGACCACCCTGTTCCTGCCGAGTGGAAGTTAATGGACAACTTACCCGATGAAGATGCGCTCGTGATTGAAGTCACTCCTCAATGGGAAATGTACTTTGATGGTGCCGCACATAGAAATGGAGCCGGCGTCGGTGTTATCTTTCTCAGGCCTAAATGGAGAGTTCTTGCCATATTCCTTCACATTAACTCAAAATTGCCAAACAATGTTGCAGAATATCAAGCTTTGATACTCGGGTTAGAAATGGCAATTAGCTGAGGCAACCTCACCTAAAAGTGTATGGCGATTCCAAGTTGGTCGTCATTCAATTGTATGGCGAATTTGAGGTTAAGAAGCCAGAACTCCTACCATATGTTGAGTATGCAAGAAGATTGATCAAAACTCTTGGTGATTTT
Organism: Linaria vulgaris; assembly: GCA_948329865.1. Taxonomy (NCBI): domain Eukaryota; kingdom Viridiplantae; phylum Streptophyta; class Magnoliopsida; order Lamiales; family Plantaginaceae; genus Linaria; species Linaria vulgaris. The sequence continues at coordinate 16,802,293 of OX415250.1, read as the reverse complement.
ACAGTAGAGCATGTGCCAAGGAAAGATAATGGCAAGCTGATGCGTTAGCTAAACTTGCTTCTATGTTGGTTACATCAGAAGAGAAGACGTCTATACCCGTGTGCCAAAAATGGGTACTCCCACCTATTCTAGAAGATAACGGTGATCAAGGTAATAATAATGAAAGTCATGTTGTGGAGGTATACGAAATTGAAGTGGAGGATTGGCGACAATCATTCGTGGACTACTTGAAGCACGGAAAGTTGCCCGATAACGTACATTCTGGAATTTGTGGAGCTCTTCAGTCCGGTCCAAAGTTACATTTTCGCATCAAAAGAATGGGTTACTACTGGCCTACCATGGTTTTAGATTGCTTGAAGTACGCACAAATATGTCAAGCTTGCCAATTCTACTCAAACTTCATCCATCAGCCGCCTGAACCTTTGCATCCAATTGTAGCTTCTTGGCCTTTTGACAAAGTCTTTTGGCGGGCACTTGTACATCTTGGCTGCAACCAACTACTTCTCAAAATGGGCCGAAGTTGTGCCTCTCAAAGAAGTCAAAAAGGAGACTATTGTCAACTTCATTCGTACCAATATCATTTACCGCTACGGAGTTCCCCGATGCATCGTCACTGATAATGGAAAGCCATTTTGCAATATTTGGTAGACAAGTTGTGTGAGAAGTTTGGATTCAAGCAAAGAAACTCTTCCATGTATTATGCTGCTTCTAATGGCCTCGCCGAAGCATTTAACAAAAGTCTCTGCAACTTGCTAAAGAAAGTAGTGGCGAAGTCAAAGAAAGATTGGCATGAAAGAATTGGAGAAGCTCTATGGGCATATAGAACTACTCACAGAACGCCAACTCAAGCAACCCCGTATGCGTTGGTCTATGGAGTAGAAGCAGTTCTCCCTCTTGAGCAAAAAATCCCGTCTTTATGGATAGCTCTGCAAGAAGGACTCACCTAAGAAGAGAATGCTCATTTGCGCTTACAAGAGCTAGATGCCCTTGATGAGAGAAGACTAGAAGCGCAACAAAAACTTGAGTGCTATCAAGCTCGTATCTCCAAGTCTTTTAACAAAAAGGTCCGCCGACGCTCCTTTCAAGTTGGTGATTTGGTTCTCGCAGTGAGAAGGCCCATCATTATCACTCATCGAACCGGAAGCAAGTTCACTTCAAAGTGGGATGGTCCTTAAGTCATCACGGAGGTATACACGAATGGCGCATATAAGTTGGTTGCCGAAGATGGATTAAGAATTGGTCCTATCAATGGAAAATTCTTGAAACAATACTACCCTTGATGACTGAAGCATGCTCCATGACGCACGAGCCTAAACTGCATGTTACACCTGGCCCGCATGAGTATAAACAGTGGATGGCAACCACCAATGGTAAATTATGTGGTTAAAATGATAACTTACCCCACTAAAGGTGTTTTATGTGGTTAAATTTTAAATACCCCATTTTGTTTAAAGTGGTTAAAGAATGAATACTCCTGGCCCGCATGAGTATAAACTGTGTACAACACCCCCCCTTAAATCAATTTTGATTTCTTTGAACTACGTTATGACTTGATCCTTTTACTGAGGTACGTAAGCAGGTTAGAAGTTTTCTAAGTTCAGTCATGAAATTTCCTTAAGTTGTTTTGTTGCGTTATGTTACAGTATCATTGGAAAGAAGCATAATGCCAAATGCAATGAATAACTCAAAATGAGATAAATAAAGGTAAATCTTTTATTAATATCTAAGTTCTGATGATGCTACAAATCCAAAGCAAAACAGAATAAAATATACCACTAAAGCAAAGATGAAGAAAAACGAAACAAGAGAAATCTCTCTCAAAGAAAAGGCCTCGCATCCCCCAACTCCAGTTGTGCAGTCTCCAAGTGTATCCTCATAACGTCCAATTCTTCCATCTCTACGTCAGTAACTGAAGGAGTGCTTCTAAGGACGGACAACTTCTCTTCCAAATTAGAGATCTTGTCTTTGGCACCTCGAACAAACTCTGTTTGGCTCTTTAAGGATGACGTCAAGCTTTCTTTCTTCGACTTTAAGTCTTTCAATCTTCTTTTAACACTTTGAAGTTCATCTTCTGTGGACTTAATTTGTAAGGATCCATTTTCCTTGTCAGCTTTGGCATCGAATATTTGGCCCCCTATTTCTGAAATTTGTTGAAGAAGTGATGAGCTTTCCAATACTACAGAGTTTCGCGCATCATAAGCAACAGCTTGATCAAAAAAGTTGTTCACTAAGGCCTCCAAGGGTGCAATTTTTTCCTTCCCAACCAACTTCATTCTTTCAAAAACAATGCGGAATTCATCTTTAAATGAAGAAACTTGGTTAATTGGTGCGAACAATCCTCCCGCTAACATCGGCCCATAGAGAGTTGAGATACTTATTGTCATGAATTTCCAATAGACTTTCACCCTTGAAAATAGAGACAGCAACAGGTGGAGAGCTCTCCTTACCATTCTTTGAGTCTCTTGGTTTCAAATGCACTTTGTCATCTTTTGAAGGTTTAGTGTCAGCACATGAAGTAGACCCTTCGCTTGTTTGAGGATGTTGCTCATCAACCTTCAAAGCAGAAATCCTCTCTTTCCCCGCCTACAAGGAATATGTCGAAAGTTAGGGACATATACATGTATATGTACGTATATATGTATGGAAATAAAGAGCAAAGTTGGCTAATACCTGTACAGCCAAGTCCAATGTCGCGGATGGGGTGCTCGGAAGGCAGCGAGGAGAATTGACTTCTTTAGGATGCGAGACACTCGAGTCTTTCCTGACCCTCTTCCAGTTGCGGTCGTCATTTTCGCTGTTGCCGCTCTCTTTGACAATGCTTTTTCTCTTCGCTGATTCCTCTACCGCAATATGTGGCGGGTCTCACGAGTTCTTCCCAAGATGAGCAACTTGGTTGTCACGACTTCGTGCGACCTTGTCATCTCCACCAAGTATCAAGCGCTTTTGAGGCAAAAGTAAAGAGTCGATGCTATCTTCAAGGTAGCTCATATGGGTTTTGGTTATCCATGACTTATAACTATCCGAAAAGTGCCTTCTTGCGTTGAGAGGGGCATTGGGAATCCAAGCCTTTGAATATGTCCTTTGTGCAAGACTTAACCTCCAAAAACAAAGTCCTTCATGCAAAGAAGCTTCACTGTAGTCATTTATGAGTACGCCAGGGACATCTTGATAATATCCAAATTATCGGCCGAATCGATGTGGACTATAGGGCTCAACATCAAAGGTCTCACCTTGCCTCAGAGTAAGATAGCACGATCGAAGGTTGATAAAATAATCATGCTCTGCTTCGCCAAGGGTACCGCAATCCACAAGTGCGACGTTATTGACGTTGGGAAGAAGGTTGCATGCCCAAGTGGTGTAGTCCCCTTTATGAATCCTCTTGCGGGCTTCTTTTGGATCAAAAGGCCTTGCTCCATTTTCTCCCGAAAATACCGTCATGCCAGGTTTCTGCGACTCTGAGTGGATGGAAAACTGATTCTTGAAGTATAGCGCCACCCACCCGTAGACAAAATGGATCGAAAAAGGAAGGCACCCTCGAGACGGTTGAGTAGACCTTGATATTGCATTCAACCCTTTGTAAATCGACGCTAGTACTGGAATGGCAAGGCATACTCTTTGACCGCGGGCTATAAGACTCGCTATCTTGAATGTACTGGGACGGATAAAGCCAACATCCTTCACATGGAGAACAAAGATGCACAACCAGCAAGCTACTTGCACTGCCAAAAATGTCTCTTCCTTCCAATTACCTTTGACACCGAGTTGTGAAAACATAATCTCTTCTTGCGAAGACCACCGATTGCATGGCTCGAGCTTCCCGGAAGGGTTGTGTGTCGATTGAGGTCGGCGCACGCTTCTTCTCTCCTTGCGTGATGGGGGACACTTGTATTTGACTTCTTCATTCGACCAAAAGTTGATCCATTCTTTGATTGGAACTCGAGGATCGTCATCACCAACATGTGCTCGGATTAGGAGAAACGCATGGAACAAAGCTCTGCATGACCGCGGCAGGTGATATTTATCTTTTTCTTTTCCAAAAAGTTCTTTCTCGCTCGGTATGACTTCGTCATATAGGGATCCAAATATAGGCAGACCGGCAAGATGTTCCAAGTCCCATAAGGAAATCGAGAGCTCTCCAAGGGAAGTGACAAGGGTGTTTGTAGATAGTGACCACGCTTTGCACAAGGCTTTTAGGATTTCCAAATTGCACTCATATGTGAATAAGGACGCATAGACCGGCTCGTACGTATTGGTGGAAATAAGTGTAGGGCTGCACCAAACAAGGACATCTTCTGTCCACTCCCAATATCCGGGGAAGTAATGGATTTTGCTGGGAAAGTGAAGAAAGGCATCGTCCCACATGGCATCTCCTTTGGCAATGCGTCGTCCTAAGGTATCGAAAGGAAAATCACCATTTGATACTCGGTGGTGAGGAGAATGGAGCACGAACGAAGGTAGAGATCGATTGGAGGACTTAGGAAGCTCTTCGGTCCAATCTTTAGGCTTAGTGGTGTTAATCAAAGTGGGCCATCGGTTTGTGAAAATTCCGGCAAGAGGGGTACCAACTTCCAATATCGTGTCCCGTTGATTTTCGTCGTCGGTGATGGTTAGAGTCTCAATTCCCTTCGAATTGTAGGCATGGCCAAATTTTACCATTGTGCGTGAACTGTCAAGACAAAGAAGCAAACAAAAGAGTTAGAAAAAAAATATATATATAAAAAAATACAAAGTAGTACAAAAGAAGGGAAAAATTGAAACAAAAAGAATGGGTGCGAATAGGCCTACAATGTTGAACAAAAGTCTCGTTCGTCTCGCGTTCGTCGGTTTTCGCCCTTGTTCCTCGATCACATTCTCTAACTTGCTGCACAACAAAAAAAAAAAAACCAAAAAAACATGTGAAATATGATTATATAATATGACGAATTATCAAAAATGCCCGCTAACTTTTGCCTTTAATCTTAAATGCCCGATATTTCCAAACCTGCTGAAAATGCCCTGTATCTTTTAAAATTTCTACTAAAAATGCCCGAAATGAAAAATAAGCACAAAAAAACTTATTTTGTCTGAAAAATAATGCTAAAAATACCCTGTATCTTTTAACATTCTACCAAAAATGCCCGAATTTTAAAACGCGGCTTTTTGATTTAGCAGTGCGTCTCTTTGATTCGGATGCCACGTCGAATAAAAAGTCCGAATTTTTAAAATCGGGCATTTTTGTTAGAAAATTTAAAATTTAACGGGCATTTTCAGCAGGTTTGGAAATAACGGGCATTTAAGATTAAAAGCAAAAGTTAGCGGGCATTTTTGATAATTCGTCCTATATAATATGCATCATATATATATATATATAAATATATGTATATATATATAATATATCAGAAAAAGAAATCATATATATATATATGTATATATATGTATATATATCAGAAAAAGGAAAGAAGGAGAAGGAAGCTATTGTCTCTGTCCGTCACGGCGTCGACAAAGTACGTGGGAAAATCTACACCGAGGTGCTCACCAAATTTGAGAAAACTGAAGCAGATCAAATGTGAAACTCGGAGAAGAGGCTCTGTCAAAGTTACGAAATTCGAAGGAAAATCGGGAGAAGAATTCGACTACAGCAGTGATCCGAACCTCAAGTCTAGCTGCAAAAGAAACAAAAAAGGGGACCGTGAGTAATTTTGCGAGCAAGGTTACCGGCGCAGCAGACGAAAAAGAAATCAGCAAAAAATATTTTCGAAGCACTCGGAGATCTTTTCTGTGAGGTGAAGGATATACACACCTCGGTTCTACTATTATAGGCGGAGATTATAGACGAAGTTGGGAAATTTCCTTCTGTTCGTGCGAAGGAAAAGGAAACAAAATATTACGAATGGAACATGGAGTGCTCTGTTCCGTGAGGAACAAGTTTTTGTTTAGAAACAAAAAAAAAAAAACTGTCCTGAAATCTCCAGACTTCGGTTGCCTTTCGAGTAGTCAATGCTTCTAAGTTCTAGCTTTCCAAAGTCGCGGGCCTGAGAAGAAGGAAATACTTCCATAAAAAAAAACCTGCTGCGCCGAAAAAAGATCCGTTAGTTTCAAAAGTGGAACGTGGAAGGAATTATCCCGTGTTTTTGGTCTACATAGACCATAAGTTGTGTTCCCAAAAAAAAATAAAAAAAGAAAAAAAAGAAAAAAATTGGTTTGACATGGATATATATGGGCTGCATGACTTGTGCATGTGTGTTATATATATATATATATATATACATATATATGTATGTACGTGTATACATATATATATATATATCCTGAAATGCAATGCAACATCTCTTTTACATATGGGTTTCGATTGCGTCGGAGATCGAAGAAAAATTGTGCCTCGTCTGCGACATGTTTTTACTATATGACTCCGCGAACAAGTCACAAGGGGGCAATTTGTAGACACTTAAAATTTGTGTCTAAATAAATCTCGACACGTTGGGAATAATATATTAATTTTTATATTATTTTTCTTTTTTATTTTGTATTTATAATAAATTTATTTCCAAAGTAAAGTAGTTAAATTTATTAATCTTAATATATATGATGGATAAATTCAATAATGTCTTATTTATTAATTGGAGTTAAATTATCCAATTAAATTAAATAATAGCAAGTCTTGTAGAGCAAGAAAAGGAAAATAAATATATTATTTAATCCTAATATTTTGAAAGGGTTAAATAAATATATTCATTAAATATCAAGACAAGAAAAGTCTTCTTCTCCAAGGCTCAATATTCAAGAGATATCTAGAAGATTCATCTAGATCAAGTCTTCCGAATCAAGAAATCGTAGACGCGATCACGGCCGTTCATCTCATCAGGAGATTCTGATTGAGATTCACTCTACAACTATAAATAGCGGTGCCTCTGAAGAACAAAGATCATCAATTGAAGCTTGAACAACAACTGAAGCTTGAAGAACAATTGAAGCTTGAAGATCAATTGAAGCTTGAAGAATTCAGAGCAAGGAAGTTCAAATCCTCTCCAACAAGTTCAGCAATCTTCAAAGGTATTCTTCAACCATCTTCAAGATGTTCTTGGTTAATAACATCTTTCAATCCTCCATCGAGCCCCAAGTTCATCCAAAAACCGTTTTTTGAAGATGGTGTCTCTGCCAAGAAGATCAAATCTTCGATAAATTCAAGAAATCCAAATCCAGTTCATACCGTTCTTCAACAACATTCAAACCTAAAATCCATTTTGATCCGAGATTAAGTCACAAGACCCTCGGAAAACCGTTTTTGAAGATCAAAATCCATGCTAGGAAGATCAAAACCCAAAAAACCCAAAGAACTGAAGACAAAGATCATACCAATCTTCATCAACCTTCAAATCAAATTCCAAATCATGTTTCCGTTCGATCCGAGATCAAACCGCCAAGCCCTCGAATCAACGTTTGTCAAATTGCCAAGTCAAATCATTGTTCATCAAATCCCCAAGTTAAATCATTGTTCATCAAATCCCTAAGTCAAATAGGTGTTCATCAAATCCCTAAGTCAAATTGGTGTTCATCAAATCCCAAAGGCAAATTTGGTGTCCATTAAATCCTCAAGTCAAATCCTCAAGTCAAATCATCATTTAATCCGAGATCAAGTCCAAGACCCTCGAATTAACGTTCTTCCAAGTTCAAATCACTTCGGCGAAGATGAAATTGAAGATTTTCACTACAAATTTTAATATTGTTCTTGTAGAATTGAATCAGAGGATTAGATAAGGATTGAACCTCAATTGTATCTTTAAATTTAATCAAAATTATTTTGTAATCCTTTTCTTGTTTTTATTTTCAGAATTCAAGAATTTGTGACTACACCCCTTATCGGAAGTGCATGTGACGATTTTATCGTCCATACATTAATCCCTAGATATAGGGTTAATGCTTCACTTAATCTTATATTTATTTTTTATGGTTAACAGTTGATAATTTTGATTATTGTTGTTATTTGTTAATGTGAATATGATTATTGTGTTGTTATGTTGAATTCTTAAAATAGTTTTGTGCAAATTTTAAAATTTTGAGATTTTAGGCCTTAATTTGTAGTTTAACAAAGGATTTGGGGTATAAATTGTAATTAAAAAAACTTGAGGGTAGATAAAGTAGTTTTGAGAAAGTTATGGTCTCAATTTAAAGTTTAAAATTTTTTTGGTGTTGAATGTATTTACTAGAGTTTATTTTAGGAATAAGATAATTAATTAGAAGATTTGGGCTTGTTTGCAAATATCTAGAGTATTTGGTTTATAATATTGAACTTTAGAGGTTACTTTGTAATTTAGAAAATGTATGTTGAAACAAAATTAGGAATAAGACTATTAATTCGAAGTTTTGGGGTTATTTTGGAATACGTAGTGAGTTAACAGAAAACATATAGATCGATTGGAAATTCCAATTAATGATCTTTCTTATTAGGACCGAGTTGTGAAGAATAACTTTTCTGTAGTGTTGAAATATAATTTAGTAAAGTTTAGGGACGATTATATTGATATTTTTGTCGGATAATTTAGATGGCAGGTAGAGATTGGGGATCATCTAGGGGTGGAGGTCGTAGGGGGAGGCGTCCGGGGAAGGAACATGCATCTACTAGCCAGCAGCCACGTAGACCACCGATCCACCCGTTTAACCCACTTGATGATGATGATGATGATATGCCGGTTCACTCTATACACTATGACCCGTATGGGTTTATTGCTGACTTCGAGATAGAGCCTCTTCCCCCAATCAGCACTGCCACCACCGAGTCACCGCATAGCTCGGTGCATGCCTTAGGTTCCGATAGGCCGACATGGTCTGCTGCTTCAGACAGGCCGACATTGTCTCGAGGGCCCGCCGATCTAGGACCATCACATTCCCCCAATGACGATGAGGCGAGAAATCTTCGGGGGCAGGACAAAGGGGCACATATACCAGATAACCGCGATCATAGGGAGTGGATCACATTTTGTCCATATACCGGAGGGTTGAGGAACCAATCGTCCATTAGTGCATCGATTTCTACCACTTTGAAGAAGTTGTGTAAGGGCCTGTGGTTTCGATTCAAGGATTTTCCTCGAGTTTATAGGGACAACGCATGGGACGAATTTAAAGTAAGATTTTAATGAAATTATTATTAGATATTAAAAAAATTTAATTAAAATGATTATTTTTTCATTTATTGTTGTTTATTTCTCATATGGTTTTTTAATTATTTATATTATTTAAAATTCGCAGAGCCAATATCAGTGGGATGAAGCCGACGAGTATAGAGTTAGGAGTGTTTGGAAAATGATTGGCAACAAGCGTTATAGCGAATGCTTGAATTCACTGAAGAGAGTAATGATGGAGATAAGGGACAAGCACGAAGACCGTTGTAGACATGATATATGGATTCTAGAAAGACATGAGCAAGAATTCATGGAATACTGGAATTGGCCTGAACACCAGAGTAGGTGCGCAAAAGCCAAGATAAACAGGGGGAAGGCGCCGAAGAAGAACTGGTTTGGTGGGAGACGTTCGGGCGCACAAATGGCAGAAAAAGTGGTAATTTGTTTTTCTTGTATTTGGTCCTTAAAATACATATTAGGGTGTCGTATTTAAAATTGCCTCTATAATATTTTTAGTATTAATTTTTTAATTGTTTTGTGAAACAGGCTGAAGATGAGGGTGTTACGATTCAAGACTTGCCGATAGCGATGATTTACAAGCTTGGCCGGGTGAAGGAAAAGAAAACGAGTGAGAGAATTACGGAAGAGTGGGTATCAGATGAAGTTCACCATACTTGGGTAAGTAATCTATTAATACTATAAATATAATTTAGGAGTTAGAAATTCCACAGTTTACTTACTGAATTTTTGGAATTTGGCCTTTTTTTTTTGCAACTGAAATATCTGCAAGAGCTTCAGAGGAAATATGGGCCGAACAAGAGCAAATGGCCTCCGTGGGACTTCGACACCTGGTTTAAGGCTCAACCAATGAAGAAAAATAAGGTAAATTTTTTTTCTACCACAACAGTTGGTCTGGTTATGGGGGTACAAACCCATTCGCATTTTAGAGGTGATGCCTCTAGTAGTCGTAGTGCATATGCGGATAGGAAGGCGGCACACCGCGCGCAGATGGCGGCGATGAGGGCTATGCAGCGTCGAGCCTATACGAGGTATCAGGCGGGAATGAGGAGGTGTACGAGAACTCGTTACGACAATGGGAGCATAGAAAGCCACTCACAGATCATCTGTTAAACACTGCGAGGCAAAGCGGACAGGAACACCCAGATTTGCCGTACCCGGATAGGCCAGAGCCACCAGAGGGCCTAGACGATCCCTTTCATGGTGATGATACATCGGTCACTCGCTCTCCTATAGTTTTATATAGTACTTCGCCTACACAGCGCCACCATCCGCCGCAGCCCGTTTGGCGAGGGAGTCCAACCCAGCGTTCGCAGCCTCACACTTGGTAGGTCGAGTCCTCCGGTTCGAGCACATCAGGACGCCGATGCATTTTTACAGCAGTCGACGCAGCAGCAGCTTGATGGGGAGTTTGGCATTTTGGGACCAGAACTTCAGACGTTGTACAAGTAGTTTAGAGACGAGATTCAGCCTTCTAGCCCCCAGCCGAGTATCCCACCTTACGCCGATTAGGTATATTAAGAGATGTGTTAGATGCATTTTCGTTATAATGCATTTTTATGTAAGATGAATTCTAATTTGTGATATTGTGGATCTTATGTGTTATGTTTGTTATTGTAAATTTTATTCCAAGTATGTTGTAATTTAAAATTTTTGGACTATTGTAATTTTTTGTGGTGTCCTTATTTTTATTAATGTTGTTCATTAATTTATTTATCTCGTTGGCAATTTAAGTTGTTATTAAATAAATAAAAAAACAAATCATAGAATGAAGGCATAGTCGAACTATAGAATGAAACCATACATGTGAAGTTCAATATTGAAATACAAGTACATATTAGAACTAAACATAATCTGGGTCGCTACTGTCATCATCTTTGACCTCCTCCAATCCTCCCTCCTCATCATCCCCCTCCTCGTCATCCTCGTCGACCTCGTCGTCATCATCATCTTCGTCACTGCTCACTGCCACGGGTTCCTCCTCAATTGTCACTGGGATATATTGGCCATCCACTGCTAACCCTGTCAAGTTAAATGATGTAAAGTCAACGAACAATCCGGACACATGAACATTTGCTTCTTAGAATACCATTTCAGGGACACCTGGAACTCCTGGAGCTTCTGTCGCTTCATTAGTCATAGAACTCATGTCAACCACATGTCTCGCTGGACTGTGAATCACTACCCACAATCCTCTTCTTTGTCTGTTCTTTTGGCCTGCATATGGCGTATAGTTCACTTGTTGCGCTTGGCTAGCTAGAATGAATGGTTCGGTTTCCCTAGCCGGGAGACGACGCATTGGATCAAGCTCGATCAAACGGTATGAAGAGCGGACTCGCAAACCATGAGAGCTGGTATCATACCATATGCATTTGAAAAGGAAGATAGATGACCTTTCATGGTATTGTAGCTCTAGGACTTCGGTCAAAGTCTCGTAAAAATACGTGTCTTCCTGTTCGTCACTACACCACTTCACGCATACCCCACTATTCATCGTGTTTTTCCCAACGGCGTATCCATCTGTGTGAAAATGAAGACCGTTTACCACATAGCCATTTTTCCAACTAATCACCTGATTCTTAGGTCCAATTGCTAGGTTTAGCAGCCGCGGATCATAATCGTGGCGTTTGGTAAATATCATATCCTTGAACCATTGTACAAATTGTTCGTTCCGTCTTTGATTGATTGCCTCAACCGCTAACCCAACGCACATCTCCTCATCGAAAACACTGATATAACACAATTTGGAAAATAAGTAATGTATTTATTTTAGTAAACTAAAGAAACATTTATATAGTATTTATCACTAACCGTATTCAGGGTTCAACCTCCGGGCAATTTAAAAAGATATACAACTCGGCAGCCTTGAGCTCCGCGGCGCTTAATCAACGTATGTAAGACACTTGTCCTACTGACAAACCTACCTTTCGAAAGACGGATAGTCGGTGAGAATCATTAGGATCAACTCTTGTCTCATTTCTACTCAGGTGGTCACTCAGGCGGACCAGACGTGTATCGAAATCATGCTCAAAATAATGATCGCAGAAATTGGTCATCTCGGATGTCAGGTACGCTACAGCAATAGATCCCTCGATCTTCGCCTTGTTACCGACACTACCCTTCAAATCGAACATAAGCCTGAAAATATAAACAAAAAATTAGATATGAACGATATGAGCATCTATGTAAATAACTGTAAATTCAGTTGTTGAATACCTCTCTGATTTGGCAATAGATCGATTTATAAATATATGAGTGTCGGTTACAAGTGTATAGTCTAGCAATACAACGAGTCTATCTCAAATCAGGCCTACACTACGTATCTTGCGTAGACTTGGTCCAGAACCTGTTACTCGAGGTCGTGGACGAGTCTCGATATGACGTTAGTGATGAGTCTCGATATGACGTTGGTGATGAGCTCGATATGACGTCGGTGATGAGTCTTGATATGATGTCGGTGATGAGGTCATTATAGGAGGCCGAGTGATAACGTGGGCAAGATTATATTGATGTCTATGTCGGGTAGAATGTCGAATATTTTTATTCGACGTAATGGGGGAGAGTCGAGGTGAGGAATTAATTTCCTTTCTCAGTGTGCAGGGCAGAATATTTATAGGCGCGACTGGCCTATGTCGAATCCTACATTCGATATCATATCGGGATTGATCCCCGATATGCTCGTTCATGGGCCGCGGCCCAGAATAGGCCCAAATGCTAGAAACCTCCATATCATGTAGTCCCCCAATTTGGGAATTATTATCCTAGGGATAAGAATTCGCAAATTTAGTTTTGAATTTTCGGGTTACCTGTACCCCACGTCCCCCAAGTTCGAAGGACGAAAATTGAAAATGTGGGAATTTCACTTGGAACTAGTTTTGTGCGGTTCCCCAGTGCAGTTACCGCGTTGCACGAGGTCCTCGTTTGAACTTTAAGTTGTTTGAAAGACGCGATCTTGCAAATAAGGATACCAGGATTTAAAGCGTATTATAGTTCTCAATTTTTTGCAATGCTTTTGTTTGAGCCCTCTGTCACGCGTAGTGCCATTTCTTGCTGGTACGGTGAACTCATGTCGAAAGTCATATCGAATATGAGTTTCGATGTAATCCCCCATATGGCGCATTTAATGCTGTGGGCTCCAGCTTTTGTTTGTTTATAAAAGTCGGTCCCTGCTGTGTCATCCTTCACTATTTTATTGCCTCGTGTTGTCACTGTCGGAACTACGGCGAATTTGATGTCGGTAACGGTCCCCGATATCTTCTTCGATCTCGATTTCGATATATATTTCGACATTGCTTCGATATTTTGCACGTTTTTGCAATAAATCGCCTTAATTGTTTTGCCTAAGGATGGTTCGTGGTAAAAAATCTCCAAATAAAAAACTTGTTGTATCGCCGCAGTATTATGAAGCAGGCCCTGCTAGGCGAAATGCATTCATCGTGTCCGACGACGAATCCTCCGACTCTGAAACTTCTGCGAGCGATACATCATTAGATGACGGTTTAGTGCAAGTTTCCGAAATTTCTGCCAATCTAAGGCTATCCCAAGTACGTTTTCATGAATGGAACTCTCGGTTCCCTGATAAGTATCTCGTGATGCAGTCAAATATTTATGGTGGCAGTGTTATTGTTGGAGATCGCGCTGCCATAGCGGAAGGTATTCGGTTAGAAGAGGATAGGATTAACGGTATGACCGTGGATCATGCTTCCCATCAACGTATGGCTGCTAACCCTCCACGGGTCAAAGTGACTATGCCGCCAGAAGGCGCACCAGCTAATTATTGGCACTTTCGAGCTCGGGCTTGCTTTGAGGCGTCGCAAAGGGGGCTTGGGGAAAGTTCCCATTCTGACCCGCATCATTTCGCGGTGTCGCCCGGTGCCGGGAGTGAGGAGCTCGATCGTGATGAAGAAAGTATTGATGAGGTTCCTCCTGTGTCGGCCGCTCCTCGTCTACTTCAGCCCCAAGGCATACCGCGGCATCCCCTGGTAATACTGATACTCAGAAGCCATCTGAAAGTAGAACGCCATTGAGGGAAGATTACTCTTTTCTACGTGATCCCCTTTCGGAACGGTTAATTATGCGGATTGGGAATAATAATATTCGTGAAGAGGATGCTATCCGAGGGTTGGAAACTATTTATGGAAATTTTGATCCTTCTGAGTTGTGCCGAGATCTGGGGGTGGAATTAGCACCGCGCATATGTATGATGCTGCTATATACAGTAAGGAGCTTAGCTTGTTGTCTGTTGGTTGTTACTAATGTTCATCCCTCCTATTGTTTACTAATGATTATTCGTTTCCTTGGCAGTTTGGGCACACGTTCCACGAACTATGCAGAGATTACATGCTGCTTGGGGAGGTGCAGACTCGTCACGATGCTTTGGTGAAGGAACTACGCGCGATGATTGCGCGTAGCGAGATTAGTCGTGATCGTGCTAACAGTCGGGCTCGTGCTACTGAGACTCAGAAATGTATTGCACGTGGCGAAGCATGGAAGGCATTAGCCGCTGAAGAGGAGATGAAGAAGGAACTGGCTAGAAGCCAGGCTGAGACCCGACGTTTGCGTGCCAGTAATTTTAGGTTAGAGCGTAAACGCAACGCGTATCGAGAGTCCCTCGAAAACTTGGAAATTCTGAATGCGAAATTTATTGAAACTTTAGCTCGTAACGGGGTAATTGTATCTTCACCTCATACCAAGACGGGTGCTGGTGGCTCTATAAGGGATAGTGATTTTAATGTCGAAGTCAGTGCTTCAGCGCAAAGCTCTCCTCCATCGTATGGCGGTACCCCCATCGGTGATGATATGAACAGGACTTTCGAGCCTTATGGCGGAAGGGTGCCCGTTTAGGCTGTCGCAGGACCGTACGTTAGGGAACGTTATAGGGTTCCCCGTGCGATGCGGTATTCCAGGTTGTCACCTCATCCAGAAAGTAATAGCCCGAAATGGAATAAGTATCCAGAGGTTTTGTCTCCCCGGGGAATGGATGAACTTGCTGATGATATTTGTGTCGAGCCCTGGAGGTTTCCATAATTTGAAATGAATGTATCTGGGCTTGGGCCCTTTCATCGGGAAGATAGTCGGGCCGAGTTATTCACCGATCTCGAGAGTAACAAGTTTCTTTATGATATGTAGGTCACGTTGTCGGCTAGTGACACCTTTTGATATCGTAGCATTATTTCCTTGGAAAAATTTTTTATATGCAAAGTGTACCCCATGCCATTGGCTGAAAGCCGCTTTCATGATGTTTTTTAATGAAGGGTGTTTATTTGCAGAAATTATAACTTGTCCAATTCTTCTTGTGATCATGAATATTTTATCTTTGTCGTATAGTAGTTCTGATAGCCTGGTGATTATCTCGCGTTATTGGCATGGGATTGCCCTATCCGTGGTAGGTGCACTGTTATCGCTCATGGGTGAGAGCCCTTCTGTTATGACAGGGTGTGTTTTTCTCGTGGGTGGGGGTGCATCCCGTTATCACAGGGAAACCGCTACCGTTGAAATGTTTATGATCGACCCCGTTATCATAGGGGATATTTTTCTTGTGTTGGCTCCGTTATCATAGGAAATTTTTCTCGGATCGACCCCGTTATCACAGGGGATTTTTTCTTGGATTGGCCCCGTTATCACAGAGGATTTTTTCTTGAATCGACCCCGTTATCACAGGGGATATATTTTTTGTGGGTAGGGGCGCATCCCGTTATCACACGGAACCCGCTACCATTTTATGATCGACCCCGTTATCACAGGGGATATATTTTTTTTGGGTAGGGGCGACGTTATCACAGGGAACCCGCTACCCTTTTATGATCGACCCCGTTATCACAGGGGATATATTTTTTGTGGGTAGGGGCGCATCCCATTATCATAGGGAACCCGCTACCGTTTTATGATCGACCCCGTTATCACAGGGGATATATTCTTTGTGGGTAGGGGCGCATCCCGTTATCACAGGGAACCCGCTACCGTTGAACTCTTTCTTGTCGACCCGCCGTTGAACTCTTTCTTGTCGACCACGTTGTCGCAGGGGATTTCTTTTCTCATTGTCGGTGACTCATTACCGCTCCTGGGTAGGAGCCTTCCCCCTTATCATGCTAGTTTTAACGATAGATTGGTGCTGAACCGTATTCGGATGCCTACGTATCCCGTGCAGGGAATCAAGCCTCGCGTAGTTCTTTACATTGCTAATAGTGCTTGAAATGCTGAATTTCTTAAGAATAAAAATGCCTAAGGTGTTGCACGTTCCATGGTCTGGGAAGGGGCTCGCCATGCATGTCCTCGAGATAATAATAGCCTTTTGCGCTGGCGCGGGTGACCCTGTAGGGTCCATCCCAATTAGCTTGTAGTTTCCCAACATGTTTACTTGCTATCACACTTTTCAACATCAAGTCACCCACTTGAAAACTTCGAAGGTGCACTCGTTTATCGAAACCTTTGGCCATTGCTGCTTTGAAGGCCACCGTTCGTTGGTAAGCTTGCTCTCTTGTGGAACAAATTATTTCTAAGTCCATTTTTCGCAGTCGTGCAGCGTGCTGCGGGTCATATTCCGCTATTCTGTATGTTGGCATGCCAATCTCAACCGGGATTACTGCCTCAGACCCGTATACTAGAGTAAACGGTGCCTCTCCTGTGGATGTTCTCGGTGTAGTCCTATATGCCCATAGAATACCTAGCAGTTCGTCGATCCAACTACTTCCGGTGGTGTGTAGTCGCCGCTCCAAATATTGTTTAAGAGTCTTGTTGGTGGATTCCACTTGTCCATTTGCTTGTGGGTGGGATACCGCAGCAAAATGCTGGGATATTTTTAATTCTTTGAACCATGCAACCATTGTCTTCCCTTTGAACTGGGTACCATTGTCCGATACCAAAACTCGGGGTAGTCCAAAGCGACATACGATGTTTTTCCAGACAAAGTCTATCATATTATTCTCTGTGATGTGCATTAAAGCTTCAGCCTCCACCCATTTCGTAAAGTATTCTACGGCTACTAAGAGAAATTTCTTCTGACCTCTGGCCATTGGTAGGGGACCGACTATATTGATTCCCCACTGATCAAATGGGCAAGTGATCTCTAGGGGCTGCATCAGTACATCTGGCTTGTGTATCAGTTTGGCGTGGTACTGGCAATTCTCACAATTACGGTAGTACAAGGTGGCGTCTTGTCGTATCGTTGGCCAAAAATATACCTGTCTTAATATTTTCCGGGCTAAAGCTCTCCCTCCTTAATGATTTCCGCAATTGCCTGCGTGTATCTCCTTTAGTATGTACTGGGCGTCCATCGGTGATACGCATCTCAGCAGCGGGCCTTCAAAAGATCTCTTATAGAGTTCACCCTGGTAAATGGTAAACCTGTAGGCCTTGTGCTTCAGTCGTCTTTGGGCGTTAAGGTCGGCTGGGAGGGTTCCGTTTGCGAGATAATCATATATCTCATCCTTCCAGCATGGCGTACTTGCGATAGGAAAAATGAACTCCACGTCGGCCCATTTTTTGTTAACCTTAGTCACCCCGATCGCAGGCCTAGAGGTGGTCAGCAAAGTCACACGCTTTTCTATAAAGATGTCCGAGGAACTAGCGAACTTCGATAAAGCACCGGCCTTTGCATTTTCCAATCGAGGTATTTGTGTCAGATTGAATGTATTGAACTCGGCGGCCAATTCCTTCAACTTTGCCAAGTATAAAACCATGGTTTCTTGCTTAGCTTCGAAGAATCCCGAGAAATGGTTAGCCAATAACTGCGAATCCGTGAAGACTTCCAGATGATCCAAACAGAGGGTCTTCGCCATTCTGATTCCTACCAGAACTGCCTCATACTCCGCCTCGTTGTTCGTGATAGGAAAGTTCAGACTGATAGCAAAATCAAATTCCCTATGATCTAGGGACACCAGGTGAATTCCTACTCCGCCGCCGTTTGCTGTGGAGGAGCCATCCACATGAAGTAGCCATGTTGCGGGTTTCGAACTCGGACCCGGGTCCTGGCTTATAGGAAATATATGGTGGCACGAATGGTCTAAGCTATTACCTAGTGCCTCTGCTATAAAATTGGCTAGCAACTGTGCTTTAATGGCCGTACGGGGACGGTACTCGATCCCAAATTCGCCCAATTCTATGGCCCATTTTACCAATCTTCCCGATGTATCAGGATTGGTCATGATCTGGCGGAGTGGTCTGTCTGTCATGACCACTACTGGGTGAGCTTCGAAATAAGGTTTCAACATACGAGCCGTCATGACGACGGCCAAGGCAAATAGTTCAATTTGCAAATAATTATTTTCTGCTCCGTGAAGAACACGGCTGACGTAATGAACTGGATATTGCTTTCTGTTTGCTTCTTTCACTAATACTGTGCTAATGGAGTTGGCGGAGACCGCCAAATATAGGTAAAACGTCTCCCCTGGATCTGGTTTCGCCAAGAGTGGTGGTGCCACCAAATACTTCTTGAACTGATGGAACGCTCTTTTACATTCTTCGGTCCACTGGAAGTCCTTGGCCTTCTTCAAGATTTTGAAGAAAGGAAGACTCCGCTCTGCTGAGGTAGCGATAAAAATCTGGTGGAAACCACTCTTGGCATCCATGAAACTAAATAGGGCGCACCCGGCTGTTGAATCTACTAGAAGGTTGATCATCGGCAATGGGAAAGGGCCCCGCGGGCAATGCTCGTTCAAGTCTTTGTAATCCACGCACATTCTCCACTCTGATGCTTTCTTCAGAACTAGGACAATATTGCTGAGCCACTCCGAGTAACGCAATTCATAAATATGTCCTCCTTTAAGCTTTTCCACAACCTCTTTCTCAGCTGCCTCGCTCTTCTCCTTGCTAAAGTTCATTTTCTTCTGTCGTATTGGTTTGGCCCGTGGATCAACATTCAGCTTATGCTCTATGATCTTTGGGTCGATTCCAATCAAGTCAGAATCGCTCCAGGCAAATATATCGACATTCCTTTTTAAGCATTCAATCAACGCCTTCCGAATATCAGGCGACATTGTAGCTCATATCTTCAACGTGTGCTCCGGTTGTCCCGAGTCGATTTCTATCGTGATAAAATCTCCCGCCGGCTCCATTCTCGATTCATTCTGATAAGGAATAACCGCCCTTTCTATCTCGGTGCATTGCCCCTTATGATCAAGCCTCGACCTCTTGTCACTCCTCGTCATATTGGGATCTGTCATGTTCAGTCCTTGCCCCTCGATACTTCTCTGCCTCTTTCCTGACATCTCGTCTGATGAGCTCCCGATCTAAAGAACCTTGGTTTCCACAGACGGCGCCACTGATTTGGCAATAGATCATTTTTATAAATATATGAGTGTCGGTTACAAGTGTATAGTCTAGCAATACAACGAGTCTATATTAAATCAGGCCTACACTACGTATCTCGCGTAGACTTCGTCCGGAACCTGTTACTCGAGGTCGGGGACGAGTCTCGATATGACGTCGGTGATGAGTCTCGATATGATGTCGGTGATGAGTCTCGATATGACGTCGGTTATGAGTCTCGATATAATATCGGTGATGAGGTTGTTATAGGAGGCCGAGTGATGACGTGGGCAAGATTATATCGAAGTCTATGTAAGGTAGAATGTCGAATATTTCTATTCGACGTAATGCGGAAGCGTCGAGGTGAGGAATTAATTGCCTTTCTCAGTGTGCGGGGCGGAATATTTATAGGCGCGGCTAGCCTATGTCGAATCCTACATTCGATGTCATATCGGGATTGATCCCCGATATGCTCGTTCATGGGCCGCAGCCCAGAATAGGCCCAAATGCTGGAAACCTCCATATCACTCTCGAAGGGATACATCCATCGATAGTGCATCGGTCCTCCCATTTTTTCCTCCCATGGAAGATGAATAGCTAGATGCTCCATGGAGTCAAAAAATGCTGGTGGAAATATCAGCTCCAGTTTACACATTGTTTCAACAATCGCAACCTCTAGGCGAGCCATATCAGATTTTTTAATGTTAGTTGTGCACAATGACCTAAAAAGGTTGCTAACCTCTACTAGCGCACCCCAGACATCATCTGGTAAGAAGTCTCTAAAAGCAATAGAAATTAGTCTTTGCATAAACACATGATAGTTGTGACTTTTCATTCCTGTTACTTTTAGATTATGCATCTGCATGCAACGACCAATATTAGAAGCATAACCGTCGGGAAACTTCAAACTGCACAACCATTCGCACACTTGCCTCTTTTGATCCTTTGTTAGACAATATATTGCATGAGGTTTGTGTGTAAACGATCCCCTCACTAAAAACAATTCACTTCGGTTGGTATACTCTTGTAAATCCAAACGCGCATTCATGTTGTCTTTTGTCTTTTCTGCGTCATCCATGACAATATTCTTTATGTTGTCGAAGAAGTTCTTCTCGCAATGCATCACATCTAGGTTATGACGTATCAAGTTTGTTGACCAGTAAGGGAGCTCCCAAAATATACTCCTACGACACCAGTTTTGCTTCGTTCCAGCCCATTGGATGGTCCTCTTTCCTTCTCCAAAACTGACATTAGGGAGGCGATCAACATGACGTTTCATTTCCGCCCCTGTCCTCTTGTGCAATGGTGGGTCAGTCTCTACGCGGTCCTTGTAGAAATCAGTATCATTGTACCTCAATTCATGATCTAACGGAAGGAATCTGCGATGACAATCGAAGAAGCTTATCTTCCTACCCTTCTTAAGCTGGAATGGTTTCGTGTACTCCATACAATAAGGACACGACAGCTTTCTGTGCGTACTCCATCCAGACAACATCCAATATGCTGGGAAATCACTAATAATCCACATAACAGCAGTGCGTA
Organism: Linaria vulgaris; assembly: GCA_948329865.1. Lineage (NCBI taxonomy): Eukaryota > Viridiplantae > Streptophyta > Magnoliopsida > Lamiales > Plantaginaceae > Linaria > Linaria vulgaris. The sequence goes on along the minus strand of OX415250.1, from coordinate 16,781,393 downwards.
ACTGAAAATTCTGTTGTCTAGAGCTATCCCACGTCTGTACGCCGACTGCCATAAAGAGACTAGCTCATCAATCAAGGGGCGTAGGAAAACATCTAGGTTCTTGCCAGGGGTATTAGGGCCAGGAATGATAAGGCTTAAAAATATGTACTCTTGTCTCATGCACATATCTGGTGGGAGATTGTACGGTGTTACAAAGACATGCCAACAAGAATAAGGACCCGAAGAGCTGCCGAAAGGGGCGAATCCATCAGTGCACAATCCTAGCCTTACATTTCTATACTTTGCGGCAAAATCAGGTTGATGATTATCAAAGTATTTCCAAGCATGGCTGGATGCCGGATGTATCATGTGATCTCTATTCTCACGACAATTGGTATGCCACGTCATGTGCTGAGCAATTAATCGAGACATGTACAACCGTTGGAGTCTAGGAGTTAGCGGAAAGTACCACAACTTCTTACGAGAGACGGGTTTGTATCTATTTCTTGGATTTCGAAAGGGTTTGAAATGAGGTTCCTCACAAACCGGACACGCCGTATGTTCCATGGACTCGAACGCCCCGTAGAACAAGAAACAGTTATTTATGCACGCGTCATAAGTTTTTGCCCCTAGACCCAAACTTTTCATAAGTTTTTGCATTTGGTAAACAAATTCAGGTACTTTAGCCCGATATTCGGGAGGGAGCAAGTTATGAATTATTTTGATTGTGTTGTTACTAGATACATTACAAAGCTTTTGTGATACGTTGTTCGACATAAACTGAGAAACCCATCTTAGTACAGTGGTCGGGCTCCTTATGAATACCAGTTCTTCTGTATCACTAAGCATTTTAAAGAAAGCCTTTGCCATACTATTTGGCTCCTCGATTGCACTTGCCATATTAGAAGTGATGTTAAGAAATTGACCGCCAAATGAATCATCTACCATATTCCTCATTAGGTCATCTCTTTGACCCCTATGACTATGTGATGAAGACCCTATTTCAACGTTTGAGTATATATTACCCCCCGAGGTGTCACCTAACTCACCGTGATAAGCCCATATCATATAGTGTGGTACGAACCCCCACTTATACAAGTGCATATGAATAGTATGCCTATTTAAATATTTTGCGTTGGTGCATTTTCTACATGGGCAACGAGCTCGACCACGATTCAAATTACCACTCTTCGAGAATGCGTAATCGAGAAAGTTCGACACACCAATCTAAAAATAATAATTCAAGTTTTCGTTTTCGTCTAGCCGCTCATACATCCATCGTCGTTCGGACCACCAATTACTCATCCTTCATATTATTTACGGATAAAATAACGTTATACAAAATTAATAACCAATTATTTATTAAAACATAAATATTGAATAAATGCATAATTGACAAAGGTACAAATGATGAACAAACCTTCAAACGTAGGCTAGCTTAATTTAGCTTCAATGAATATACGAAAGAGAAAATTTATTATAATTTTTTTTTGATCGGACAAAAGAATTCACTAAAATGAGAGTACAAGGGGTACTCGAAACCCAGAGATACAAGCACATCGTAATTCCACACTCATCAAGCAACTAGTAGGTTCAAATTACCAATCCACAAAAGAATATGAAAAGTTTTTATATCTAGCTTTAACCCACAACCAAGATCTTACTTTGATTAATTCCATAACCTCGCCAACTTTGTCTGAAATAGAACTAAAAATCTTTTTCTTCCTCACTTCCCATATTGCCCAACACACATAGAACCAAAGTCCAAACCATGCTTCATTCCCGCTGTGTTTCTTCCACAAACCTTCATGTTGAATAAAGTACCTCTTTGGATCAATTGGAAGAACCGTAGTGATACTAAACCACCGATAAAACTCCATCCAAATGAGATACGCAAACTTGCAGTCCAAGAAGAGATGAGCAACTGTTTCATCATGAGCCCCACACAAAAAGTAGTTAGAGATTGAAGAAGAATCTGTGAGTAATTCAAATGCATGGAAGTGAGTGCTTAAATAGAGTGAGCAATGGGGTAGAGTTCATAGTTGCATGAGAATTTTTCAATGCATAATTACTTCTATGGGAAAATTTCCATGCAAAGATAGGTGATGAATCCCAAAATTGCGATGCAAGAGACATTGGCATGGAAAATTTTCCATTCATTGAACAATTGCATGGAAATTAAAGCAATTACATTGAAAAATTCCCATGCAAAGATAGACTATGAATCCCAAAATTGCGATGCAAGAGAGCACAACATGGTAAAATTTCCATGCATTAAGCAATCGCATGGAAATTATAGCAATTGCATGGAAATATTTCCATGCGAAAAAATAAAACAAAATGAATTACACCTTTTGGGTTAAAAATATAATTATTCAAAAGTTGCAAAACAACTCAAATTTAACTTTTTCTTTCACCAACATTTTCTAACCAATAAGTAGGAGTGTTCTTTCAAATCCCGTAAAAAAAAGGTAACGAAAGACGTAAAAAAACATTTCGTGGTGAAAATGTAATTAGTCAAAAGTTGCAAAAGAACTCGAAATCCACTTTTTCTTTCACCAACATTTTCTAAACAACAAGTAGGAGTGTTTTTTCAAATATCGTCAAAAACGGGGTAACGAAAGACACAAAAAACCTTTCTGGGTAAAAATGTAATTAGTCAAAAGTTGCAAAACAACTCGAAATTCACTTTTTCTTTCACCAACATTTTCTAAACAATAAGTAGGAATGTTCTTTCAAATCTCGTCAAAAATTGAGTAATGAAAGACGCACAATAAACAATATAACACTATATTATCTTCAACTCTAAACGCTAAACCCTAAAGCCTAAACCCTATATATGTATACTCTACTAAACCAAAATTTTATTTTCACATGTAGAGATTGTCAATCAAGTCTACTCGTATTTTTTTACCATACGCTATGTTATTAAAAATAACAGTGTTCTTCAAAATTTTGTCAAAAACGGAGTACGAAAAAACGTTTAAAAAATATTTGGGGTAGAATATCTAATTATACAAAAGATAGAAAACAACATCAAAACTCCGTTTTTTTAACCACATTTTTAATAACACTTATGAGGCATATGTACATTCAATATTTGTCAAAAATGCGGAACGAACGATGTTTAAAATACTTTTAGGGTCAAAAATGTAAATACAAATTTAATAAGTATAGGTTTATATATATATTATAAATAGTAATAACTTTCGCATAGAAATTTTTCTATGCAAACAGTACCTGTTTCCACTTACATAGAAAAATTGCCATGCAATTTGTACTATATACATGAACAATACATGATGCATGAGAAAATTCCTATGCAGAAAATGTTTTTTACAGTTGCAACGGAATTTTCCCATACAAACAAAATCATGCATGGCAATATTGCAATGCAGTACATTTTGCATGGGAAAATTCCGATGCAAAATTTGCTTTAACTAGCTGCATCGATTTTTTTTTTTTTTTTTTGCAGAGCAAAGCTTGCATGGAAAATTTGCAATGTAAAATTGCTTACCTTCTCCTATAAATACCCTCACACCCCATTCACTTCTCATTCATCACCTTCTTTCTTCTTCCTCTCTATACTCCTCTTCTTTCTAAATTTACAATATAAATATACAAAAAATATAAATATAAATATAACTCTTCATCACATATTTTTTTTAATATAACTATACGAAAAATATAAATAACTATGTATAGAAAATAATTATAGTTGAAATTTAATATATATATCTTGAAAAAGTAATCAATATGTATTATAAAAATATTATAAATTAGTATAAATACGTATTTCTTTCATAAAAATAATACTTTAAAACTTTAAAAAATATACTTTAAAATTTGTTTTATATTAATAAAAGGGAAAATATTAAAAAAGTGGCGGAAGAATCCCGCCACTTTTTTTTTAAATACTTTCGCATCTATTGCATTGGAAATTTCCGATGCAATAGCAGTTGCATCGGAAATTTATATCCGATGCAATTGCTACAATAGCAATTGCATCAGAAATTTTCGATGCAGTGCCGAACCTACCACCTGCTGCCACGCGGTCTTTTCTGCATCCGATTTTTTCGATGCAACGCTTTTTGCATGAGAATATTTCCATGCAACTTAGCATCCGAAAATTTCGATGTAGAGCCCTATTGTATCTGAATTTTTTTGATGCAATTCTCCTGCATGGACACCAAAGGCATGGAATTTTTGCATCGAATTTTTTTCATGCAATTGATCAATTGCATGGAAAATATAGCCAATTGCATGGAATGTTTTCCATGCAATTGATCAATTGCATGGAAAATGTAGCCAATTGCATGGAATTTTTTCATGCAATTGATGCGTTTTGTTGTAGTGGATTGCCTTTTAAGGTGTTGAGTATCCCCATTTCTTCATTATGCATATATACTGGATGTAATATGGCTAGTCCAAATCCTGTGAGCTAATATATATCATCTGCATGGGATTAGTTACTTCTACTCCAAGTGCGAAGAATCAAAGAGAATTTGGATTCTAGTATGTTGTTTTATTACTTATCAAACCGTGTTATCATCCAACAAATATTTTCATGTAGTCTGTTCATCATGTAATTCGCGTCTAATCTTTACCAGGCTATCAATCGACCTCTTAACAGTGTATTACTCGATACAGATCTCTACAAAGGCAGTTCAGTTCCAATCAACAACACCAGTCGTGGTAGAGCAGATTCAGATGCAATAAGTTGATGAAAAACAACTTACAGATTCAGATGGTGGTGGCATCGTGGCGTCGTGGAGCAGCAGTCGTGCTGTGGAGCAGCCGAGCAGCAGTGGATGGAGTGTTTGATGGGGTGGAGTCGTGGAGCTCGTTCGTGGTGGCAGTGGCGGAGGTGAAGTTGGATAGAGCGCGGCGGAGATCGGAGAGGGGCTGGTGGCGCCGTGGCAGAGAGTGAGAGAGAAGAGAGCGTGGTTTTTTTGAGAGAGAAGAGAGAAGAGAGAAGACTGGTGGGGCAGTGGGCGGCTGAAAAAAACCCTAAATGAAGGGGGTAACCTTTTTTCTTCATTTTATATTAAGTGGCAAGCGGGTCGTGGGGGTAGACTGGGTAATTCGCGATCCGCCCGCCAACCAGCAGGTTACCACATTTTTAAACTGTTTTTTTTGAAAAAAATCATTAAACCGCGAGTTTGTGGGTTGTGCGAGTCAGGTGGCGGTCGGGTCACGGTTATATGTACACCATTAAAGATTATCATGCATGTTTATGAATTATTGATGTTCTGTTGTTTATCATGTTTTCGTACTGTATGTGTGATGTATTGATCTCAATGGCAAAGACTACAACCACATTATTTTAATTGGTGGATCATATGATGATAACCTTGGTGCTCAAGGTTACAGTTTACTTGCATTAAATACTTGCACCCCATTAAGGGTATTTTGGGCAAATTTTTGTCATGTGCTTTTAGTGTTTATAATTTAACGGTTTCTGAATTTGAGTTAAATTACAGATTTCTTAATCAAATCCTTACGTTTTTCATACGACTCAGTGCGTTTTTTAAAGAGTTGTTGGTTTATGAAATTGAACTTTATTATGAATTGCTAACTGACAACTTTTGATTATATCTCACGTATTATGTAAATAATTGCAGAAATTACGTTAGTAAAAGATTTTAAGAATCAAGAATTTTGCTTACAACTAAAGTGATACTTTTCATATGTAAGATGTGATTAGATAATATATATTTTGTGCATTGAGATATATTTATTTTCACGTTATCACAATATGCTAATCACTACAATGTCCTTGTTTGATGTTGTGAAATATAATTATCGCATTAATATATATGTACTAATTTAAGATTCACATTATGATTATGATTGATTATTTATCACGAAAGTGATACAATCAATAGTTAGTGAAATTTTATTACACATAGCTAATTGTTGCACATGATTCATGTATTAAAAAATTAAATATCCACCTTATTGGAATATGTTGACCACCGCAGTGGCTTTATTCCTTGTGAAACTTGAATATTACATGAATCTATTATATTATGCATTAAGTCTTGATTATTCTGTCTTGCCGGAATTAAGTTTATTGTCTATTAAAATTCACAATATGATGATTTGTTAATCTTATACCTTATCAGTATTAACTTGTGAATTTAAACATGATTTATCTATTGTCAGTACAATGATAGGTACATTATAAAAGAGACATTATAGATATATTATTTTTAGTCATGTAAGTAATGTGATTGATATATATATATATATCGAACTGTCTCTCGTACAATATACGTCATATGACGACTTTTTGTAAATTTTGGACTAAGTTCACGTTTTATGTTTTATAATCCATGTTAGTGATATTATTGTGTTCCAATTTTTTTTGCACAATTCATCAATAAAGACAAATCAACTTACTTTGTAAATCATAAGAGTCAACCTGATGGGACATGCAACTCCTTTAAAATGCACCCACACCACATGATCGTGGGCTAAGACCCATATTGCCAGTAATACTGCAAATAAAAAATTAGAGACTACGCAGCAAGCCAGCAATGGATCCTCAGCACTGGATCCGAAAGACAATGGCGAATACAAGATCAACAACTTTGAGTATGGAGGAGGTAGCTCATACCCTCTTATACGAATTTTACCCAACATACAAGTAATGTGGCCAATTTAAATGGCAGCTAGCGCTAGCCATACCGCGAGGAAGTTGTATTTAATTATATTATGTTTCATTCCATGCTACGTCAAAAATAAATTTATTTTTTTTAATTGTATTGGTGCTTATGTTGATCATATGACCATGTTAAAATATTGGCAGTCATGTGGAATGTGCATGATGCGAACCAACTTGGCTGTATACAAATGGGCCCTTAGCCGCGTTCATCTCATGCTATGCTATTCTTGTCCCTACCTCGGCATCACAATTTTCGATGTAATCGATCATTACCGGATATTGTGCACAAGGTATGGAGACTTCTAGGAATACATTCGATCACCAGGCGTAACCTTCAACCCTACGACCAAGCGTGTTAGCGTATCAAAATCAGAGGTTCGAAAGAACGGCGTAGTAGTAACGACCCCGACAACAATTGAACTTAACTTAATAATATAGACACTAGGCATTCATATTTTAACTTTATTTTTCTGCATGCATAGGATAACATGAGGAGGAAGTTCTTTTAGACTCACGGTTTGCCGCTTTACGCCTTAATGGAGTTCATTTTTGGGGTAAGAAATGCGCGACCTCCAAAGAAATATTAAAATAGGACCATTGTAGTCTGGCAATCGAGCAACATTTTGCGGCTTCATAGCCGATATATATTATTATGATGCTCTAATATAATGGTACCTACCGCATATAAAGTGGTTTCTAATATATACTGATCGCATCTATGTTTTTGTAATCAGAGAATCTAGTACGACAAGATCATATTCACACAACCTTATGTAATGTTTTGATTAATCCCACGACGATGGGATGAGAGTTGCGATTGAAAGAAACTTTTGACTTGTGAGTTGCCGCCCCTATTACAAATACCAACTTATTTAAGACGATCCGAAAGGAAACAAACTATTACGCTGCCAACCTTGCAACAAAAGACATGCAAATCAAAATAAATTTCACTGGGCTAGATAAAACTAGGACTTCAATTTTTAAGGGGATAATATAATCTCAACACACCACTAATTGAAACTGGCGCAAGAGTTAATAAAATGGTGCAATAAATTAGGGAGATAGAAGTAGGCATATTATCATAGTAAATTCAACGATAAAATTGTTTTTCTGTATGCTTATATCGTAAGGCTTACACCAAGTGCATGACAAGCACAAAAAATTGAGGTTTGTAATTTAGATGTGACGATAACAATCAATTTAGTTGACTTGTGTATTTAATTAGGTGGGAATACTGCCAACACAGCAGAGTTAGTACTCTATTAACAAAGTTCATCGGTGGACTGGGGGATTCTCAATTATGGAGTATCCAAAGCAATCCCGTCAATAGAGTTACAGGATTGCATTAAAGAAATTACAGGAAGAGTTGGATTCTACGTAATTAATGGTTACCACATTTTATATGTATCATATATGTAGTGGCAGTTGTGTGTAGTAATGGAAACACAACAGTCTTATCATCAAAGTTGACTTTTGGTTTTAAGATTATATAACGCATTTAACAGAGGCACTATATGCACGGTGGTTCGTACCCTTCTCTTGTCATCATTATTACTAGAAGAGCTTCAATGGAAACCAAGTGTGGTCAGGAACAGCAGCAGGACAACTATGAGTACGGACAAGGCAGCTGCAACCCTCGGCTGGACGAATTCCCAAAAAAGGTATATGAATAGACAAATCTCCGAACGTATGTTTTTTAAAAGTTGAACTCTTCTCTCATTCTTGAACGAACGTGCTCGCGAGCCTGAATAATTAGAATATTTTACCAAAACTCTTGTGATATGAATAAATACAAGTAGCAATCGATGGACGAGCCATATTTAATGTTGTTCGCATGAGTGGCTGCGTTCATCGCAAACACCTGCATGTAATGCTCTTCGTTAGAGCTCTGGACATGTTCAAAGATGGCTAGATATGTTGTATATCTTTGATTGATTTGTACTTATTTAGAATAGGTAGTTTCCATAATTAAACTCCTTGTTGTAACCTATTTATTGTACTTCAAGATTAATGAGAATCATTCAGCAAATTACATTCTTACATGGTATCACGAATCTAAACCCTAGTCCTGATCCTTCTCACTCTCTAGCCATTCGTCCCGCTTTCTCTCTATCTCTCCCATGGCTGATTCCAAATTCCACCCCGCTCTAGCGGTCTCCAATGTTCGGAATTTTATTCCAATCACTCTCGAGATGGAGAAAGCCCAATACTCCTCTTGGGCGGAACTCCTTCGCATACATAGTCAAGCATATCAAGTCATTGACCACATCATCCCCACCCCCACCTTCCGCAAAACCTCCAACTAAGGCCGCCGACCCCCCTTCTGATGCGCCCCACCGTAGATAAGGGCACCGATTAAGCCGCAGATTCCTCCACCTCGGTCGCCGTCGCTGCCCCTACTGCAAGACAATATGATCACTCCTTTGGTTTCGACTAGATGCTATAATGCTTCAACGGATCCATGGAACCATATCTGATGATCTTTTGCACACCACTCTTGAGATGGACTCCACGGCTCAACAAGCTTGAGAACGCCTTCAGAATATCTTTTAGGACAACAAGAATTCAGAGGCCGTTTACTTAGAAAACCAATTCACTCGGGTATAATTGGACGATTTTCTAAATGTTTTGGCTTACTGCCAAGAATTGAAAGTTCTTGCAGATCAACTCTCGAATGTTGATGCTCCAATTAGTTGATGGCCTCAATGAGAATTGCGATGGCGTCACCACCTTTAATTCTATGAGGCTCGCTCCTGCCTTGTGTTAGAGAAAACCTGTAAGGCCAAACAAGCCTCCATCGCAACTTGTGTCACCGGTACCGCCCTCATCAGCATGGCCCCACCTTCTAATAAACCGCACCACCACCACGGGTCCTCCTCTTCCACTCGCGATAACAACCGCGATTGTCGCGGCGGAAATCAAGGTCGCGGTTGCGGCCGTGGTCAAGAACACGGTCCTCCTGGCCCAACAACGCCTAGGGCATGGGTGCCGAACCCATGGGCCTCTTACCAGCCTTGGCCCACGCCGTTGTGGCACTACTCATCGTGCCCTTACCCTACCAATGGGTGGAAGAGCCTTCCCACCTATTCTCAACCTCAAATTCTGGGCCCACGACCATAATAAGCCTATTCTACCCAAGCCCCGCCCTTCTCCATACTCCTACTAACATCGATGCGGCTATGCACACCTTGTCCTTGTATCCTCCGGCAATGGTCATGAAATTTTTATTAAAGGTTACGGTAACACTATTCTACCTCTATCCTCCCCCCCCCCCCTCTTATACTTAAAAAATGTTCTTCATGCTCCTAGTATCATTAAAAATATAATATTTGTTTGTCGCCTCACCATTGATAATCGTGTGTCTATTGAATTTGATTTGTTTGGCTTTTATGTGAAAGACCTACATACAGGAACCCCTCTCATGAGGTGTGATAGCATCGGTGATCTCTATCCCATCACCCCATCATCCATACCGCCCTCCTCCATTCGCCCTCTGCATGTCGCCGCTTTTACCGCTCTCTCCCCCAACCTTTGGTATCATCATTTGGGACATCCAAGATTATCTATCTTATAGTTTTTACATAAAAATAATCTTATTAGTTGTAGTCGTATTTTTGATTCCACTCTTTGTGAACCTTGTGTTTTGGGGAAGCATATTAGACTTCCTTTCTATTTATCGTATACTTTAAGTTTGCATCCTTTTGACATTATACATATTTATTTATGGACCTCACCGATCGTTAATGCTCATGGTCACAAATGTTATGTATTATTTTTGGATAATTACTAAAATTTCTTATGGACGTTTCCTATTGGTCGAAAATGTGATGTCTTTTCTATATTATTTGTTTTTACCACCTTGTTCATACTCAATTCTCTAGCACTATTAAAATCTACGATGTGATAATGGCAGGGAATTCGATAACAACCAATTCAAAACTCTTTGCCACAACTCTGCATGTCCCTTCATTTTTCTTGCCACAACACCTCGGCCCAGAATGGGAAGGCCGAAAGCAAGATACGGGCCATCAACAACATAGTCCGCACACTTCTTACCCACTCCTCTACTCCTCCCTCTTTTTGGCCTCACGCCCTTCAAATGGCCTCCTATCGCCTCAATATACTTCCCACCAAAACACTAAATAATCTATCTCTCTCTCTTAAGTCCTCTATAACCGCAACCCCACATATACGCACCTACGAGTTTTTGGATGTTTGTGTTATCCCTTATTCCCATCCTCTACCATACACAAACTCCAACCACGATCATCTCCTTGTGTATTCCTCGGCTATCCTTCTCATCACCGAGGATACAAGTATTATGACATTGCTCAACGAAAACTAATTCTCTCCCATCACGTCCTTTTTTATGAGACTAAATTTCTCTTCTCCTATATCCACAAGCCATCTGCACAAAATTATTCATTTCTCGATAGTGACATACATCCTCACTATCTTCTGCCTCACGCACCACCACAAGTCGTTCCTTCATCCGAGCATCCACCCTCGACCCAACACCCCGCTCTCCATCTGCCCGCGGCAACACCGCTCGCGCCTACTCTTCCCATGGTAAACTCTATCCCTACCACGTCTCCTTTACCTCTGAGTTAAAGACATCCTCTTCGCCCCCTCCTCCCTCACCTACTCGCACTATAGTCACTCGTAGCATGCATGGGATCCAGACTTTGAAACTTCACTTTAATATCTCGACATCACACTCTCTTTCCCCTTACCAAAACTACAGTGTTATCGGATTCTAATGGGAAATTAGCCATGCTAGATGAATATAATGCTTTGATTAAGAATGAGACTTGGGAATTAGTCCCTCGTTCGACTAATGTGAATGTGATTCAGTCGTTATGGATTTTTCGTCATAAGAATAACTCTGAATGTTCTTTTGAGCACTATAAGGTTCGTCTTGTTGGTGATGGCAAGTCTCAACAGGTTGAGATCGATTGTCTTAACATGTTCAGCCCCGTGGTGAAGCCCTCTACCCTCCAAACCGTCTTCAGTATTGCCCTCTCTCGTTCTTGGTCCATTCATTAGTTGGATGTCAAGAATACCTTCTTCCACGACAATTTGCATGAAACCATTTGCATGCACCAACCTTTGGGTTTTCGAGATTCACGACACTCAGATTAGGTTTGCTTGCTCAGAAGTCTCTTTATGGATTGAAGCAAGCCCCACGGGCTTGGTATCAACGGTTTGCCGATTTTTCCGCCACTATTGGATTCTCACATAGCAAATCTGACCACTCGTTGTGCATCTATCATTGGGGTAACGATATTGCTTACTTATTACTATATGTGGACGACATTATTCTTGCTGCTTCTTCTCCATCTTTGCACCGTTCGATTATTGCTTAATTTAGTGCTGAATTTGCTATGAAAGATTTGGGAAATCTCCACAATTTTTTGAGTATTGCTGTCACTCACACTACAGGTATTCTATTCCTTTCATAAAGTAAGTTTGTCACTGAGATTATTGAGCGCGCCGACATGTCTTCTTGCAAAACGACTGCTACACCCGTGGACACCAAGCCAAAACTCGGCGCCTCAGGTCCGTCTTTTCCCGATCCTACCTTGTTTCAAAGTTTGGCTGGTGCTTTGATGTATCTTACCTTCACTCGCCCGGATATCTCTTATGCCGTGTAACATATTTGTCTTCACATGCACGATCCACGTGCGGACCACATGGCGGCCCTTAAACGCATCCTTCAATATGTTCAAGGAATGACTCATCTAGGTATTCATCCCTCTCGCTCGCGTCTCGACTCCCTCACCTCCTATACTGATGCGGATTGGGCGGGTTTCCCGAACACTTGTCGATCCACCTCCGGTTATCCAAGCGCCAAGCAACCTTGTCCCATTCTAGCGCCGAAGCCGAGTACTGTGATGTGGCTAATGTTGTCGCGGAATCTTGTTGGATACGAATTCTTGTTTTGGAACTACACATTCCTCTATCTAAAGCCACATTGGTCTATTGTGACAATGTGAGTGCCATTTATCTCACCAACAACTCGGTGTAACATCAAAGAACAAAGCACATTGAGCTTGATATTCATTTTGTTCGGGAAAAAGTATCTCGTGGTGAAGTTCGGGTCCTACACGTCCCCTCTCGTTTCCAAGTTGCCGACATTTTTACGAAGGGATTGCCACGAGTTCTCTTGGATGAGTTTCGCACCAATCTCACCGTTCGTGAACCTCTCGATTCGATTGCGGGGGTGTATTAGTATTAAATTTGTTGTATATCTTTGATTGATTTGTACTTATTTAAAATAGATAGTTTACCTTAATTAAACTCCTCGTTATAACTTATTTATTATACTTCAAGATTAATGAGAATCATTAAGTAAATTACATTCTTACGTGATGAAATCATATAGATATATAGACTTAAGTTTAGACTATACTTTTGTTGCAAGTTTTCCTCGACGAATAGTCAAATTTTTTACATTCTTCCACATATTTTCTTCTAGTCTTTGTATGCGTGCGAAAGACTTTTCGAGTCCAGGCTGCGGGTTACATCTTTTTTGGCTACATCGAAAAAGCTGATTCCCCAAGCAAATGCAACAGGAAAGAGAACATGCACTTTACTTGAATCATTGTCAGAAAATCCAAAACTACATATCCATAATTCATTCATGACGCCTTAGATTCCACAATAAACGACAGCTCGACCCTTTTCATTACCTTACAACCACCCATAATAGTACTTCAATCCCATAATTCCTATCCCCTATTGAAAATGAAACTTAGACATTAGGAAATATAAAAAAAAACACAAAATTAATAATACATTAAAACTGGCAACATTTTATAACCTCAGCATCCAATTCACTACAAGATTTGGGGGGCATCCGCAACCGCCCCCCCCAACCGCTCGGGCGGTCGCCATTAACGGCGACCGCAGAGCGACCGCCAGGCGGTCGCCACTGAGACGTGGCGACCGTTGGGCGGTTGCGAAGGTTCCTCGCAACCGCTGGGCGGTTGCGAGGGCTTCTTGCAACCGCTCGGCGGTTGCGAGATCACATAGCAACCGCCTGGCGGTTGCTGATACTGGATATCTGCAACCGCCTGGCGGTTGCAGATAATAGTCATACATGAATTTTTATTATTTTGGTTGATACGTTGTGGTACGTTGTTTCATCAGTTGATAATTATCCTAATGATAGTTAAAACAAGCGAATTATAAGTTTTATTGGAAAATCAAGCTTAAGGACAACATTAAAAACTAAGTGTGATGGTTAGTTATTGAATATAATATATAGATGTATCGTTGATAACTCGCCTAATCACATAATCTATTATTTTACTAACTTAATTACTAGTTTTGTAGTTATTTACTACTACTATTCATATGTAATAATGATATTTGAGTTCAATAAACACAAACACATCATGATACTTCCGAAAAATCACTAATTTCGAATATTCAGTTCTTGCAACCGCCAGGCGGTTGCAAGAGTTTCTCGCAACCGCTGGGCGGTTGCAAAGGCTTCTCGCAACCGCTGGGCGGTTGCGAGATCACATAGCAACCGCCTGGCGGTTGCTGATACTACCATTGGCAACCGCCTGGCGGTTGCTGGTACTTCCATTGGCAACCGCCTGGCGGTTGCAGATAATAGTCATACATGAATTTTTATTATTTTGGATGATACGTTGTGGTACGTTGTTTCATGAGTTGATAATTACCTTGATGATAGTTAAAACAAGCGAAATTATAAGGTTTTATTGGAAAATCAAGCTTAGGGACAACATTAAAAACTAAGTGTGATGATTAGTTGTTGAACATAATATATAGATGTATCGTTGATAACTCGCCTAATCACATAATCTATTATTTTACTAACTTAATTACTAGTTTTGTAGTTATTTACTACTACTATTCATATGTAATAATGATATTTGAGTTCAATAAACACAAACACATCATGATACTTCCGAAAAATCACTAATTTCGAATATTCAGTTCTTGCAACCGCCAGGCGGTTGCAAGAGTTTCTCGCAACCGCTGGGCGGTTGCAAAGGCTTCTCGCAACCGCTGGGCGGTTGCGAGATCACATAGCAACCGCCTGGCGGTTGCTGATACTACCATTGGCAACCGCCTGGCGGTTGCTGGTACTTCCATTGGCAACCGCCTGGCGGTTGCAGATAATAGTCATACATGAATTTTTATTATTTTGGATGATACGTTGTGGTACGTTGTTTCATGAGTTGATAATTACCTTGATGATAGTTAAAACAAGCGAAATTATAAGGTTTTATTGGAAAATCAAGCTTAGGGACAACATTAAAAACTAAGTGTGATGATTAGTTGTTGAACATAATATATAGATGTATCGTTGATAACTCGCCTAATCACATAATCTATTATTTTACTAACTTAATTACTAGTTTTGTAGTTATTTACTACTACTATTCATATGTAATAATGATATTTGAGTTCAATAAACACAAACACATCATGATACTTCCGAAAAATCACTAATTTCGAATATTCAGTTCTTGCAACCGCCAGGCGGTTGCAAGAGTTTCTCGCAACCGCTGGGCGGTTGCAAAGGCTTCTCGCAACCGCTGGGCGGTTGCGAGATCACATAGCAACCGCCTGGCGGTTGCTGATACTACCATTGGCAACCGCCTGGCGGTTGCTGGTACTTCCATTGGCAACCGCATGGCGGTTGCAGATAATAGTCATACATGAATTTTTATTATTTTGGATGATACGTTGTGGTACGTTGTTTCATGAGTTGATAATTACCTTGATGATAGTTAAAACAAGCGAAATTATAAGGTTTTATTGGAAAATCAAGCTTAGGGACAACATTAAAAACTAAGTGTGATGATTAGTTGTTGAACATAATATATAGATGTATCGTTGATAACTCGCCTAATCACATAATCTACTATTTTACTAACTTAATTACTAGTTTTGTAGTTATTTACTACTACTATTCATATGTAATAATGATATTTGAGTTCAATAAACACAAACACATCATGATACTTCCGAAAAATCACTAATTTCGAATATTCAGTTCTTGCAACCGCCAGGCGGTTGCAAGAGCTTCTCGCAACCGCTGGGCGGTTGCAAAGGCTTCTCGCAACCGCTGGGCGGTTGCGAGATCACATAGCAACCGCCTGGCGGTTGCTGATACTACCATTGGCAACCGCCTGGCGGTTGCTGATACTGGCATTGGCAACCGCCTGGCGGTTGCAGATAATAGTCATACATGAATTTTTATTATTTTGGATGATACGTTGTGGTACGTTGTTTCATCAGTTGATAATTACCTTAATGATAGTTAAAACAAGCGAAATTATAAGATTTCATTGGAAAATTAAGCTTAGGGACGACATTAAGAACTAAGTGTGATGATTAGTTGTTGAACATAATATATAGGTATATCGTTGATAACTCGCCTAATCACATAATCTACTATTGCACTAACTTAATTACAAGTTTTGTAGTTATTTACTACTACTATTCACATTTAATAATGATATTTGAGTTCAATAAACACAAACACATCAAGATACTTCTCAAAAATCACTAATTTCAAAATGGATTTTTTGGCAACCGCTAGGCGGTTGCGAGATAGCATGGCAACCGCCTGGCGGTTGCAAGATTACATGGCAACCGCCTGGCGGTTGCTATGTCACATGGCAACCGCCTGGCGGTTGCCAATACTCGATATCTGCAACCGCCAGGCGGTTGCAAGGGCTTCTCGCAACCGCTCGGCGGTTGCAAATTTTGCTGAAATTGGGCGGGATTGGGGGGGAAATTCAAATTTTCACGAAAATTCAAAATTTTCAATACATTGCAACCGCCGAGCGGTTGCAAATTCTGCTGAATTTTGGGGGGAATTCAAATTTTTACGAAAATTCAAAATTTTCACCCAAATCTTATATATACCCAACATTCTTCCCCTAATTTTTCATTCACAACTCTTACACTCTCAAAGAAAAATCCAAGACTTCATTTTATCTTCAAATCAAAACACAAACACTCTTCTATTCCAATCCAAAAAAAAAACCCAAAAACTTCTTTTCACCTACAAAACAAATAATCAAACACTCTTTTTTCTTTTATATCTTCAACAAAACACTCAACACATTCTTTTCTTTTATATCTTCAACAAATACCAAACACTTTCTTATATCTTCATAACAAAATACCTAACACTCTTCTTTTTCAATTCACAAAAACTCAAAAACTTTTTATCTCCAAAACATAACCCTTTTTTCTAATCTTTTCTTTTTGTTTCACATCTTTTCTTTTTTGTTTCTCTTATTTTCTTTTTTGTTTCTCTTCTTTTCGTTTTGTTTCTCTTCTTTACTTTTTGTTTCTCTTCTTTTCTTTTTTGTTTCTCATCTTTTATTTTGTGTTTCTCTTCTTTTTTTTGTTTCTCTTTTTCTCATTTTGTTTCTCTTCTTTTCGTTTTGTTTCCCTTCTTTTCGTTTTGTTTCACCATTTTAATTTCAACAAAAAAACAATAATTTTCTGGAAAATTTTCAGAATATTATTGTTTTTTTTTGTTTTGATGAATATTATCTGCAACCGCCGGGGCGGTCGCCCCCTTATATTAATTTCGAAAGTTCTAAATCTAGCAACCGCTAAGCGGTCGCCCCCTTATATGGCGACCGCCTAGCGGTCGCCCCTATATGGCCCTTATATGGCGACCGCCTAGCGGTCGCCCCCTTATATGGCGACCGCCTAGCGGTCGCCCCATTATATGGCAACCGCTAGGCGGTCGCCCCTTAGTATGGCGACCGCCTAGCGGTCGCCCCCTTATATGGCGACCGCCTAGCGGTCGCCCCATTATATGGCGACCGCTAGGCGGTCGCCCCTTAGTATGGCGACCGCCTAGCGGTCGCCTTGGTGTAAGGGCGACCGCTCGGCGGTCGCAAGCCGCCCGCGACGAGGGGTATCCGCGACCGACGCGGCAACCGCCCCGACGGTCGCGGATACCCTTCGCGCGACCGCCCATGGGCCTTCTGCAACCGCCCGGGCGGTTGCAGATGGCCCTCAAGTCTTGTAGTGATTGGGTTCAATATCTCCGAAAAAAATATCCACGTGTTCAATGTGTCACTAATTTTTTTTTTCTTTTAACAATGAAAGCCTTCACTTATTACAAATAATGAAACGATTGTCTTAGTACATGGAATGGAAGAACGTGCTAAAAGAGTTACAACAGAGTTATAACTAAAAAGTAATTAGGGTTGCATCTACGTTATGTTAGGCAAGTATCCTAGATATTGTATGATGGTGTAATGAGTTGAGTTGGCAGAAGTTCTGTTGCGTTCATTGTAGTGGCGACAAGTTTTGCTAGCTTGTCAACAATTTGATTAATTTTTCTATAGCAAAACTTGGCAATAACTCAAGTGAAAGTGCTGATGCTAGCTAGTCTGAATCTCTGTCAGCAGTCCCATAAGATGTGCCGGTGTCGCTTGGGTCCTGGTGATGAAATGAAGCATAAAAAGAGAGTCGGTCACAATGACTAGATGTGAGATGTGTCTAGATCGTGCATGTCGTAGGCACCCAAAATTTTGCTTGGTTGTTGATGGAATATCCCACGGACGAAGAGAAAGCGAGGAGAAAATTACCATCTGAATTTCTAATATTGCTTCTTATACCTACAAGTCCTGAATTATCGTAGGCCGATCCGTCTACATTTAACTATGCATAACCTTCTGGTGAGGGCGGGGGGGAGGGGGGGCGTCCATTTCAATTAGAGAGTGAGTTTGGGTTAAGATTGTTCAACTTGTCATTATTGCTAATCGACAAACTGCTGCTCTTTGACTTTGACTTTTGCCATATAACTTTCTCATTTCAATGAAAATGCTCTTAATTTTTTTGGGCTTCATTTTTGCACCGTAACTCAAGCACTTTGTCATCGAAAATTCCCTTTTGCCTTTACTCGAGCTTTTGTGCTCACGTTCTTGCCACATTACTCACCACGTCGGATAAGCCTTCTTATGTGGATATTAACAAAATGGAGAGTTACCAAGTTTGTCCTATATCGTTTTACTTTTGATTAAAATGGCCAATATATTTTAGTGCTTTAGTTCTGTCGCGTAACTCATGTACATTGCTGCTGAAATTGCCCTTTTGCTAAGTAGAAATGAACTCTATCTAATTTAAGGCAAAATTATTCAAAATGCCCTATAACTCTTTCTCACTTTACTTAATGTCTTGCAACTCTCTTAACCGTTTTTTTGCCCTATAACTTTTGAAAAATCGACAAAAAATGCCCATTTGATCATTTGACTCACATGTCATCAAATTTTGTCATATGTGGCAAAGATGTGGATACCATGTCATCAAATTTATAATTTTTATATTTTTTTATAATTAACTTTATTATATAAATTGTAAAAACCTATTATATAATTCTAATTTATAAAACTCAATTTTTAATAACTAATTAATTTTAAAAGAAAACAGAAAAGTACCAAAAAAAGGAAATAAGACAAAAAATTATGACTTTAAAATCTTTAACTATTAACTATTAAAGTTTTTATATTATTTATAATTTTTATAATAGTTTTTGCTAACCTTAAAATTATAAATCTTGTAAATATAACTTTAAGATTATTTTTTCCAATAACTCAAACTCAAACCTAAAAATTGAATAAAAAAAAACTCAAACCAAAAAGAAAGGAAAAGAAAAACCGCCCACCCACCACGGCCACAACACCATTCTCGCCGCTCATTTTCTTCATCAACATAACTTTTTTTTTTTCTGGTGTTAGAATATAATCTGTACGTTTATACTGATTTATTTTCGATCTATTAGAATCCCTTTTCTCAATGTGCTGGTTCCCCTAGCTAGTCTTTGTATGCATGCGAAAGACTTTTCGAGTCCAGGCTGCGGGTTACATCTTTTTTGGCTACATTTAAAAAGCTGATTCCCTAAGCAAATGCAACATGAAAGAGAACATGAACTTTACTTGAATCATTGTCAGAAAATTCATAGCTACATATACGTAATTCATTCATGGAGCCTTAAATTCCACAATAAACGACAGCTCGACCCTTTTCAATACCATTCATTCATAAAAGTTATAATTTAAAGTTAATTATAAAGACTTACAAAAATTATAAATAATATAAAGGTTTAACAATTAATAGTTACAGATTTTAAAGTAATTCTTTTTTGGATTATTTTTTTTATTTTTTACTATTCTGTTTTACTTTTAAAATATTTAGTTATTAAAAATCAAGATTTTAAATTAGAATTACATAATAAGCTTTTACAATTTATATTATAAAGTTAGTTATAAAGAAATATAAAATTATAAATTTGATGACATTGTAACCACACTTTTGCCACATATGACAAAATTTGATGACATGGGAGCCACATGGCCAAATAATGGGCATTTTTGGTCGAATTTTGAAAAGTTATAGGTCAAAAAAAGGCGAAGAGAGTTGCAGGGCATTAAGTAAACCGAGCAAGAGTTATAGGACATTTTTAATAATTTTGCCTAAATTTAATTATCATACTATACTTCAATTATTTTTAAGCACCCTTTATATTGATTTAATAGCAAAATGGCGATTTCTGTGGGTATCATTGGCCTTTTCCGTGGACACTTCATAAATATATGGTTTATGAGGACTTCATACAAGGGGTCTTTTCCGCAGCGTCTTCCAGGGTGTCATTGGCCTTTTTGGTGTCTTCTATATTTATGAATTATATCAAAGATATTAGATTTAATATTTTTGCTTAATGCTCGATTTATAGAAGAAAAAAAACTACACTTATGGTATTTTCATAGCTATATATTTTGAAAAATAAATATGTGATTTTTTAATAAATATTCTTGTACTTCTAAAAAGTAAAGGAATCAACTCAAAATATCCTTTGACTACAAACTTCTAACGATCAAATATTTTATGAGTTGATTCATTTGCATTTTAGAAATACATGAATGGTTTTTAAAAATTAATTAATTTATTTTTCAAAATATATAACTAATAAAACACCATATGGCTAATTCTGACAAATAATCAAGTATAAACAAAAATACAAAATTTAAGATATTTGTTATATAAATTAATAAATAATGGATACTGTTTATAAATAAGGAGTAAAAATAACATTGGGGTAGTTTTTGCTATTAACTAAATATAATGGGTATTTAAAAATAATTAGAGGTGTAGTATGATAAATTAAATAGAACTCAATGAAGGTTTTGTTAATTTTTTTTTTCGCAACAAGTTAAACTTATATTGAAACCCAAATCAGAAGAGTTACAAGAGTCATACAGAGGTGAAGCTTCAAACTCTAGTGTAATAAAATAGCTGACCAAACCACTAAGCAAGGGAAAAACAGGGCTCTAGACCAGGTCTATGACCCATGTTTATTCCCGCAATACTGCAACTACTCAGCTAGTATCCTATTTTCTCTCAAGGGAAAACAGGCTTCTGCTCCCAGGTTCCAGTTCATAACTGTTACCCTTCCAATTGGCCTGCTTTGTGTAGTTTTGTTCTGCCATATCCAGTTGTTGCTTCTTGGTCAGCTTTCTCCTTTTTGGGGGAGAGAGAGGAGTAGAGTGAAGGGATATACCAAACTTGTCCCTGTACTGTTCTTCCTTGTCTGCTTCTGTCCCTGTTGACCAAACACAAAACACTCCACTCCAACAAGCAGTTAAATAGTCCTATGTTATTTGGAAACATATAGTCTTTTATCTCATACTCTTGTCTACTTTGGATTACCTTCTTACCTCCTCCTGTTGAGCTGTGGTTTTTCTGCCTTCTCTATTCCTTGTCCCTGGAGTACAGTGATTCTCTTTGACCTGCAGGGTCAGTTATCCTAATACCAGAAACTTTTGCCTTTTGAGCAGTTAGTAGTACAGCCTCATAGTGGAGGAGCATGCTATATGTTACTAAGTTTATCAATGATAATCTTGGTGATTCTGTTTCTCTTTTTACCTTTTCTCTGGAGTCTTCCCACTAGTGTAAAAGTTATTGTTTTGCTGATCTGCTCCTCTGGTATCTTTGCTCCTTCAAATATCATTTTATTCCTTGTCTTCCAGATTGCTGCCACAATCTCCCCCATTGCTGCAGCCCTGATCTGGTAGATACTGGACTTTTTTGCCTCAGATTCTGCAAACACTTCATTCCATCTGCTCATGTCCTTGTTGCATTGTCTCAACCCTGTACATCTCATGATTCTACATAGCACTTTGTAAGTCCATTCACAGTTAAAGTAAAGGTGCTTATGATCTTCATTATGCTCACCACAAAACACACATAGGGGGTTAGGGATATTTACATATTTACCTATCCTATCTTTAGTTGCAAGCCTGTTCTGAACTGCTATCCAGTTAAGGAAAGCAGCTTTAGGTGTTGAGAGGGGGTTCCATACCTGATGCCACCACTTCACCTCAGTGTGTTCAGGAACAAAGCTGGTATATAAGACTTTCACCTCATCTTTTATTCTCTCTCCATTTACTACTGTAGGGAAATTTTCCTTCACTTTGTCCTTGAGTTTAATGAGATTTCTCCACCATGGAGAATCACTAGGTTTTGCTTCAGTTTCCCAAATTGATCTCCCTTTTAGTTTATAGGCTCTCACACATTCATGCCATACTGTGGTTGTCCCTTCAGATCTTCCCATTCTCAGAATTTGCATTGACAGTACTGTCTTGTTCCATCCCAACATCTCTTTGATTTGAAGCCCTCAATTTTTCTGTTTTTGGCAGATCTTTCCCCATGCTATTATACTTTTCTTGCTCTCCTCAGTGCTTGACCAGAGGTAACTTCTGCAGATTCTCTCAATCTTCTTTATCACTCCTGCTGGTAGTGCAAAAATGTGGCTCCAAAAGTTTTGAATACTTGTAAGTACTGCTTTAACCAACTGTAATCTTCCAGCAAAGCTCAAATTTCTTGATTGCCAGCTCTGAATCTTGGCTAGCATCTTCTGGATTAGGCTATCATATTCCTGTATCCTCAGCTGCTTTGGGCTTAGTGGGATTCCCAAGTACCTTATGGGAAATTTCCCCTGCTTGAATCCCCACAGTTTTGTCAATTCTTCTCTAGTTTCCTCACTAACTCCTGCCAGGAAGATATTGCTTTTTCCTTCACTTATTTTGAGGCCTGACATATCTGAGAAGTCTTTCACAGCATCCTTTATAATTTTCATTGACTCCAGGTCTCCCCTACAAAAGAGTAGTAAGTCATCAGCAAATGTCATATGGCACAGCTTGATTTTGCTGCACATAGGGTGATAATTGAAGTTACCATTATCCTCAGTCCTACTCGTAATCATTCTAGCTAAGTAATCCATACCAAAAACAAAAAGATAAGGGGACAGGGGGTCACCCTGCCTCAACCCCTGCTTTCCTTCCATATTGCCTTCAAGGCAGCCATTAAGACAAAAGGAGAACTTAGGACTGGTCACACACAACATGATCAGATGCACAAAATGAGTGTCAAAGCCATATTCAGTGAGCACATTTTTTAGGAAATTCCAATTAACAGTATCATAAGCTTTTTGGATATCTATTTTCATCATTCCCCTAGGAGATATGTTTTTCCTCCCATGCCCTCTAATTAATTCTTGAGCTAGGAAAATGTTTTGATAGATATCTCTCCCTTTAACAAATGCAGATTGACTAGAGAGGATAAGCTCTGGCATCATGTTCTTAAGTCTATTAGCAAGAACTTTAGTTATAATATTGTAAATGACATTACAACATGCTATAGGTCTGTATTCAGTTATCTTAGAGGGGTGGGGGCATTTAGGAATAAGACACACAGAAGTGGAATTAATTTGCTTGAGTAACTTCCCTGAAGTGAATACTTCTTGGATTGCCTCATAGACCAGATCTCCAGTGATATTCCAGCTTGTTTTGAAGAATCCTGAGCTCATCCCATCAGGTCCAGGGCTCTTCATATCATTCATGTTGAACACTGCACTTCTAACTTCCTCCTTGCTCACTTGATTTCTCAGTATACTGTTCATATTGTTTGTGACTGTAGGGCCCTTCTTGATCACTTCCCTATCAATTTCAGTTTTTATGTGTTCTGTCCCCATGAGGTTCTTATAAAATTCAAGAATATGGTCCACTATCTTATTCCTCTCAGTTAGCAGATGACCATCATGGTCCTGAATGGCCAGGATGCTGTTGTTCTTTCTTCTAGCTTTGATACTGTTGAAGAACAGCTTTGTGCAGCTATCGCCATCTTTAATCCATTCCAACTTTGCTGCTTGTTTCACTTGATTCATCAGGAGTCTCTTATTGCTCTCATAGCTCTCTCTCAAATTTTTAACTTCTTATTTCTTACCTCTTTCCTTAGGATCTCTTAAAACTTGCTCTTGTGCTTCTTTAAGCTTCTTGCACTGTTCTTTAGTTTGCTTGTCAATGTTCTGGTACTTTCTGTAGTTTAATTTCTTCAAATCCTCCTTCACCTTCTTCATCTTTTGTACTAACTGGTACATTTTGCACCCCCCTATCCTACTGTTCCAGGCATTTTGGATTAGAGGTAGATATTTTTCATCTTTGACCCATAGATTCTTGAATCTGAAAGGAATATTCCTTTTTGCATTCTCTTTAGATAGCCTGATATAGCTCAAAGTGTGGTCTAAAACCCCTGGTGGGAGAAACACAACACTGGACTCCCAGTTTTTGAACATCCACTCCTGGTTTATAAGAACCCTGTCAAGTTTGCAGAAAGTGTGACCATTTGTCCAAGTAAACTTGGGTCCACAATATTTGTGGTCTTGCAGGTTTGTTCTCTCCAACACTTCTTCTAATTCAACCCCCACCAAGTGAGTATCTCTACCTTCACTCCATTTCTCCTCTTCATTGAGTACCACATTCCAATCCCCTATGAGTATCCAAGGTTTGTTGTTAATGTTCTTAATGGTTTCCAGTTCATGCCAAAGCTGTTTCCTCAATTCTGGGTTGTTATGTGCATAGATGAAAGTACAGCTAAACTCCCAATTCTTATCCTTAGATCTTATATCACAGTTTATCATTTGATCAGTCTTTCTTGTGATCACCACATCCAACTTGTCTTCTTCCCACATCATCATTATTCTACAGTTTTTGCTATACTCCATGTTGCTCTCTACTCTCCATTTATTTTCAAAAGACCTCTTTATTCTTTCATGTGCTTCTTTCCTGAGTCTAGTCTCCATTATAGCCCCCAGGTGGCACTTATTTTCCCTCATAGCCTGCCTCCAGGCCTCCTGCTTGAGAGGATCATTCAATCCTCTCAAGTTCCAACCACACATATTCAGGCTATCCATATGGGCCTAAAGCCCTTCTTGTTCCTCCTCCACTCTCTTTTTGACTTGGTTTGTTACTTTTCTCTGCCTTATAGTTCTGAATTCTTTTAGACTTCTTTGCTACCACTTTAGTATATCCAGTGTCTTGTGGTTCCTCTGTTGTTCTCCTGTCCTCTCTTTGTTCCTTTAGTGGTTCTGGTTCTTTGTTGCACTCTATGGCTTGTATTTCATTTGGTTCATCTATCTGCTTTCCATTCTCTGTCTGCTTTCCTCCCACTCTTTCATGTTCTGAACTCTTCCCTGTTGGTGTCTGTATTTCCTCTCTCATAGCTTCCAATGTCTATTTATTCTCCATCTGCCCCTCTGCTATTATGATTCTTTGGTCACTCTTAACACTGCTCTTGTTCTTATTTTCCTCACTTTCCTCCCCACTCTTCATTTTCTTAACCCATTCTTTTCTGTTGCCACATTCCCTAATTCCATGTCCAAATCTGTAACAGTTATAGCATTGGAGAGGTCTCCCTTCATATATAATTCTTTGCTTGTATGTTTCTCCCTTAGGACCTCTCAGAGTTATCTGTTCAATCAGTTCCTCCCCTGATTGAAGTTCTATCATAATTCTTGCAAAAGCAATCCTCTCTCTATTTGTAGTCATCTTATCTATATAACATGGCTTCCCAATCATGCTTGCAATCTTCCTTAGCATACTAGGTGACCAGAACTGTAGGTCTAATTAAGGCAGTTTTACCCACACATGATAGTCTTTAAGGGTAGCAGGATCAAGAACCATACCTGGTTCCCATCTTTTCAGCATGAGGAGATGAGTGCCTTTGACCATCCAAGGGCCTCCTCCATATATCTCCATCATCTGCTCTTCTGTGTCAAATCTGAACACATACACCCCCCTATTTGCCACATGTATTACTGGTTTATGGATCCATCTTGCCTCCACATATCTTTTGATAGCCTCTAGGGGTAAGTGTAGCCCTACCACCGTTCCCATTAGGGCATGTTCCCAGAAATCTCTGTTTTCCTTAACATCCTCAAGAGTAAAGTCGAGTACCTTCCTATCAGCAGGTTTGGTATAGTGGATTCAACATCCGTTCTCCGGCCGGCGATTCCCCGCGAATAGCTCATTCCATCTCCTCGTTTTCCTCTCTTTGATTTGCCCTATATCCTCCACGCCATGCGAATCCAGATGAATATCTTGAAAATCGGCATGTTGTTGTTGTTGCTTTTGTTTTCCCCCCAATTATGCGAACCCTAATTTGTCTTCGTTCTCCCCCAATTCGCTGTCGTCCTCAGTTGAATCCGTTTCCGATTGTTTCTCATTTCTCTTCTCACTCACTGCATCTGCTTTCCCTTCCATGAAATCATTGATATTCGTCTCCATTGCTCTATTCTTCGCCATTTCTGGCGAAGGAATTTTTCCCCCAATTCGCTTTAATTTCGAACCTAAATCGCACCTCTAGTGTGTTTATTTAGAGAGAGAAACAAAAGCGTGGTACTTATTGTCTATCTTGGTTTTGTTAATTAAAATAGAGATAAAAACATCAAGCCTCCTAATGTATGGCATTTTTTTTGACTTTGCCTTCTGAAACCTTTTTTTTCACCACTTTGCCCCCTAACATTTGTCAACTTGTGCAAATCGCCCCACTCGTGTATTTGAGGCCATTTTTGACCTGAATATTCGTCTCCTGCTACTCATACATGTTGTACTATATGTATTTTACAAGTTGGTTGCAAAAAAATAGCAAAAAAACACCACAAACCGGAGTTATTCCATTAAAAAAAGGCCAAAAGTGCACTTGTAGTGTGATTCGCACAAGTTGGCAAAAGTTAGGGGGGCAAAGTGGTGAAAAAAGGGTTATGGGGGCAAAGTCAAAAAGAGGCCATACATTAGGGGGTTTAATGCTTTTATCCCATTAAAATAATACTAGGTTTTGTTTTTTTAAGAAGCAAAATGGCGATTTCAACAACAATGTACTTCCTCTTCTCTATTTGAGTGAGATTGGTCGGGATCTAGAAAGTGTTTCGAAAGCTACAGAGTACTACTGTATTCAAAAACAAGATCCTAAACAACTATAAGTCGACGTCTTAACCTGACTTCCTAAGCTCAGTGGATTATCGAACTCTACAAAGCTCCCTTTCATGGTTTAGAAAATATTTTTTGTTTGAGTCCTTGCTAGTGTCCGAACCCCCCGATGGAGCCATCATATACGTGGCCTCGGTAGCTAGGAGGGCCCTCATAGATAATTTCTTCTTTATCTCTGGTGTGATATAATGTGTCATGTCAAGAAGAAGCCACGATGGCGCGAAACTGACCGATGAGTGTCGGGAAGGCTTAAAGGTAAAGCTACCTTAGCCGTTTTTGATTCACCAAAATATCTATATAGCTAATTAGACATTGAGTAATATGTCATTGCAAAGCCACATGACTCTAGGTCACAAAGCAACAAGCGGAATGCGATTCGGAGGTCTAGAGAGAGAGTTATGTTCAAAATAGTAAAGCTGCGAAGAACACATCGAATTTGCACAATTCGATGTGTTCTGAGCGCATTGAATTTGCACAATTCAATGCGATCCTAAAATGACCTTTAAGCCCCTCTAATCATGCCTGTATATACCCCCTCACTCCTCACAAGTAGGAGGGACCGACGAAGATGCCACGCATCGAATCCAAGTCGATTCGACACGTGCATCGAACCAAGTAGGTTCGATGCGCAATCTATCATTCCTCGAATTAACCTTGTTCGACATGGACGCATCGAATCAAGACAATTCTATGCGTCCCGCATCGAAGCCTTACAAGCCCGGAAATCCACGAGAGTCAGGGTCCCGAATCAAGAAGCGGAATGAGGTTTCGATCATCCGTTATGGAGATATGATCGAAACCATGAAGTCGCGCACAACGCATCGAATTCACCCGGTTCGACATTAAGGGATCGAATTCGATGCGCGTGCATCGAAACAAGCCAATTCGATGCACATGCCCAGAAAGCCACGAGAGTCAGGGTTCCGAATCAAGAAGTGGATCGTGGTTTTGATCATCCTACAAAGAGATAAGGTCAAAACCGTGGAGTCGCGCCAAGCAGTCTCGAATTCACCATGTTCGACATGGATGCATCGAACCAAGGCAATTCAATACTCACCAAGATTGAACCCTGATGTGACCTGAAAGCTACATGAGTTAGGGTCCGTAATCGAGAAGCGGATCGAGGTTTCGATCATCCTTCAAAGAGATATGATCGAAACCGTGTAGTCGCTCCAATGTTAAACCAAATGAACCAAACAGCCCTATCACGGGTCGACCATAGAGAGGCAGCTCAAAAGAGACAATTGAACTACGTTCGGCTTGATTCCCTTAATGCGATACGTAGGCAGCTTGGCAAGTTCCCAAGTTCAGTCCGATTTCACAAGTGTCTAACGCCTGCAATACGACGATCTAAGAGCATCGAATCTCTCTCGTTCAACTGTTCCCTCAACTTGGCCCTTTAGAGATTATTTATTGTCATCTTACATTTTCTTATGTGTAATAGGTGTTCCGGACCAAGCTAGTATTTTCATTGTAATATGATAGCATTATTTTGGTTAAGTCAGGCCCCACTGTATCGATTTCTCGGTGTATTGTAACCTAGACGAAATAAGACCAAAATATTGGCGCCGTCTGTGAGAACACCATTTCGCTTACGCTTAAGAGTCTGTTTAGGTAAAATGGCAAAGAAATGGAATGGACCAATGAGAAAAGAACCGCGAAGAGTCCCAGTAGCTATATCGAGATCGAGAAACAACTACGGAGTTTATAATATAGAACTCAGTCCCAAGCAACCAATGAGTGGTGCTAAGAGCAATAAACAAATCCGCAATTCAACCAAGAAAACTAACATTATCGTAGAGAGATTAGGGATTCTTCAATCCCAATCATACACAGACAAGCGACTGTACCCCGAATAGTGTCATGATTTGTCTTACCTTAATGTGATATCGAAGAATCTCACTCCTATGTGGTATCGAAGGTCGGATTGCATTGATTATCAGACCCAGCAGGAACCAGCAGGGCCACCACCACATGGATACTACATACAAATGGATTTGCCACTAGTTATGGAGAAGGCCTTGGGATTCACCACTTATCTCCAGGTAGCAGAGAATTCGAATTCGTCATTAATATGAATTACATGGTGACCAACAATGAGGCCAAGTATGAAGCGGTTATAGCATAAATTACATTGGCGTTGGGGCTAAATGTTGAACATTTGGACAATGGCAAGCAAT
This sequence comes from Linaria vulgaris, assembly GCA_948329865.1. NCBI lineage: Eukaryota > Viridiplantae > Streptophyta > Magnoliopsida > Lamiales > Plantaginaceae > Linaria > Linaria vulgaris. The sequence goes on along the minus strand of OX415250.1, from coordinate 16,752,225 downwards.
TAATTGTCGAATGGACAAATGGAATCCACCAAGAAGACATTGAAAAATTATCTCGAGAGGAGGATGAGAGACAGAGGAAAAACCTGGCCAGAGGAACTTCAAGGATTATTATGGGCATATAGGACAACTACAGGAACATCGACGGGTGAAAATCATTTCATTCTTGTTTACAACATTGAGGTTATACTGCCTGCCGAAATAGGATTGCTAACACGCAAGATTCATGGCTATGATCCCAAACAACCAGTTCATTTACGTCAGATGGATCTGGACGTAACAGGCATAACAAGAGAAGATGCGTACCAACGCATTGTAGCGTTTAAAAGCAGCAATGGCTAAAAGTAACGACAACATAATCCAATTCAGAAATTTTGAGGTAGGAGATTTGGTCCAAAGAGGCATTGCGGCAAAACAGCATATCGGGAAGCTCGAACCGAATTGTTAGGGGCCTTCCAAAATCATACAAGCAAGTTCGCGGGGATGCAATTACTTGGAGACTATGCAGGGTGTTCAGCAGAAGCGTCCATGGAATGTGCAACATCTTAAAAGCTACTATGCATAAGAGTAAAAAAAATAACATCCGGCCTTCAAATAATTGTATGAGCTGCGAAGGCTTGAGTCCCATGCAAAGACTGGGAAGCGTAGACCCCTCGGTAAGAAACTGAGCCCAACTTTTTCCAAATTATTAAATGTATCTATCTACGTGAACGACGCAGGTGGAGTCTTATAGAAATGATGCTAAAACCCCAAATGAGGAACCAAGAAGTTCAGCAACAAGACAAACACGAGAATCATGCCGGGGGATAAGAATGCTCAAAGTGGTCCACCCCCGCATGCCAGAAGGAAGAACATGACGGAGGGGTAAGAAGGCCCAAAGTGGTCCACCCCTGCATGCCAGAAGGAAGAACATGATGGAGGGGTAAGAAGGCCCAAAGTGGTCCACCCCCGCATGTCAGTAGCAAGAACATGACGGAGGGGTAAGAAGGCCCAAAGTGGTCCACCCCCGCATGCCAGAAGGAAGAACATGACGAAGGGGTAAGAAGGCCCAAAGTGGTCCACCCCTGCGTGCCATAATGAAGAACATGAAGGAGGGATAAGAAGGCCCAAAGTGGTCCACCCCCGCATGCCAGAAGGAAAAACATGACGGCGGGGTAACAAGGCCCAAAGTGGTCCACCCCCGCATGCCAGAAGGAAGAACATGACGGAGGGGTAAGAAGGCCCAAAGTGGTCCATCCCCGCATGCAAGAAGGAAGACCATGACGGAGGGATAAGAAGGCCCAAAGTGGTCCCCCACCCCCCCCCCCCCCCCCCACATGCCAGAACGACGAGATAAAGGCCCAAGTGATCCGATCTCTCAGGTAAAACATGAATGCCCTAACGATAATAATAACAGCTCAAAGTTCTTATTTTTTTCATGGCAAGCACAATCATAATATTAGATATGCACCATGACATCAAAAACCATTATTGAACATCAAATAAATACTAAATCATCGACAAGCAAATGAATGAGATAACATACTTGGGAATGCATTAGGAAGAAACATTATGCGAGTAAAACGTAAATCAAAGATTATGATATCAAACAGTAACATCAGTCTTATACAAAAACCACTTTGAAAAAGTTACCAAGATTCTATACAAAACAAAAAGGCCTAATATCGTCAAAATAATGTAACCTAAATATTGCTAATCACTCGAAGACTGGGGGGAAACCTGACGAATGATCACACCCACCGAACGAGCGAAATTGGCACAATTTCCATGAATCTGATCCTATGCGGTACGTCAAACGTATCCAGAGTGGCACCAAGAATGTCCACACAAAGCAGCACAGTGCAAACCTACCTGAAATGGTACGAAGCAAACTTGTCCAAAGCAACACCTAAAGCATCAGCCCGACAAGATAAACGTAAACCTAAAATTTCAAAAATGAAATAATGGCCCGAAGTGGTCAGATGAATAAATGGAATATATTGAAAATGAACATCAGTCCATCATGGGCTGAAACAAATTAGACATCGCAAAGGATAGACATTCGCTAGTAGAAGCATGATGCAAACAACATATCCATATGCATGAAAGACTGGATATGGCAATAGACTTCACGTGGTAAATCAGTTACATCTATCCAGCATGGTACGATGCAAATCTACCCAAAATAACACGATAAACATCTAATTATAACAATACAATGAGAACGTGTCCAAAGCAACACCACGTCAGCTACCCAGCTTAATACGATGAAAATCTGCCCAAATGAGTGCATATTTAGACTACTATAAAAGGATTATCACCTTATGAGGTGCAGATATCCATTCGTTGAATTAGCCGTCAACGTCGAAGAGCAATAACATGTGACAGTACAAAGTTCCATAAACAGAACACGAGAAATCATTGAGCAAGAATGCAACAAAATATCCGAACAAATGCGACACAATGTCCAGATAGACAAAGATCTCTACCAAGCGTAAACTGCAAGATCAATGCAAGAAGCTTGAGAAATTTAGCACTATATCGCTTTAGATCCATCACTTATATATCATTTCTATCATAGTCGAAGGTCTCCATCGAGACGATCTCTCGCTTGATCGAGGTGCTTAGCAACATAACCTACGTGTTATCTAACCTGTCTACCTCTCAAAGTTAGCAACGATTAACTCAAAAGATAACTGCAAAGCTTTATTGGGCGAATAAACGTCCCGCCTTCATGCGACTCAACAACACTAATGCAGCAGCTGGGATGCACCAATCAAAAATATCAAAAACCTATACACGAGTGAGGCGATAATCCTCAAAACGCTAATCATACATGGTTAAGCAACGATGGCAACATTTTTTCACAAATGCAGCAAAAGCAGAACCACGCATTGCCAAATTATTTGCATAAAAATAACACCATCCGTGATCTAAAGGAGACTCGCGATGAGAAAGAAACGGGATCGACACTCTTTCTCAAATGACAAGTGATAACCATTAAATCCCTAAAAACAAAGCAACGAGATGAGGAAGTTTGTCTCAACAGACAACTGTCTATGAAAAATCTAATGAAATTGATTACGCCGACATAACAAATGTCCGATGCGGCAGAAAAAAATGAAACAGGCGCGATACCCCACGATGCAATATGGCATATGATTTGCCAAAATTAAAGTAAATTGTGAAAGCGCTAACAACAAGTTCCGCAAAAATAAAGACAAAGGGGATATACACTCTGCCCACAAGTGGCAAGTGCACCTAAAGAAATCCTGCACCAAAAGAAATCCTGCAGGATGGAAAACCTCAAAACAATGATGTGAACATTGAACTAACTTAGCAAAAGATGCCATAGCAACTCTGCAACATGACGTGGCATTGAGTTGACAAGTAACATAGAAATAGTAAAAAATGCCGCTGAAAGAAAATAACCGCAAAAAAGAAAGTAGCATAAACCCATTGAAAATCAATGTTCAAAGCATCATGGTGATGCAACGCCAAAATAGACATAACAAATTGTTCATTAGAGTAGACCCGTCAGAGTGTCGATCGAATCCAAACACATTCGATCGATGGTGGTCATCCAAACTTCAATTTTTTAATAACTTCCAAAATCAAATTAGGATGAGATTACGCAGTGACGATCGAATACCATCCATTCGAGGTATGCCATAAGTCAAACCAATCCAATTCCGAGATTTGGTGAACTAACACTATCGATTTGTTTCCGCTTCAAACATGAAATGACAATCAAATAGTCTTAGTACGGATGATTTAGAGATTCATCAGATTCGATCTAGCATTGATCTAACAACTCAGATTCGGCCTATCGTGTAAAGCTTTCGCCCTCAATAAAGGCAATGCATCCCATAAAGTCTCACGACTATAGATAAAGATTCCAGACCAAACATAATTGTAAAATCAATGCACAACATCGAGGGGTAGAATAACTAACTCAGAGTTCATTATGCTTGTCACCATGTTATCAACAACATTGTCGAAATAGCGAAAACATCAAAATTGGAGGTAAAAACCCCGTAAGATCATACAACAACTAACTGGCACACCCAGGGTCGAGTTTTATTATGACCAGCAACGAGGCACAATACAAAGATATTCTTGCTAGAACCTCAATGGCAAGCTCATTACGAGTACAATGCATGCGGTCTTTACAGATTAGCAGCTTATGAAATCATTTCACAGTCATAACTATTGCCAAATCCCCGAAGACGGAAATGTAACTAGGTGCATTGTCATAATTCGCAACAAAACCACGATATTCATAGAATTGATAGTCGTCCTATTCGCGGCAAAAGAATATGTCATAAGAATGACAAGATGCATTAGAACAATGAAAATAATCGATTAGATTATGCCTATATGCATAAACAAAGCGGAACCACGAGTTATTTGCATGAAACTAACGTCATGCAGGACCTAAAAATGAGACTCGCAATAACTAAAAAGGGACGGATACTCTGTCTAAAACGACACAAGATACCGCAACTCCCTAAATAACTAAAAAGGGACGGAGACTCTGTCTAAAAGGACGCATGATACCGCAACTTCCTAAACACCCAACAACAACAATAAGTTTTCGTGATTATGGAAGAATGCTCGAGTTGTCAAAATAAAGTAAAAAGCAACGATAGCAATTGAAAGAAAAGGCAACGATTACGAGCCTTCGATCAAACAAACAAATTAAATAGTCATGAATGAGAACTGTGCGATTAATAAAAATGCGACGCAGTGCCACAAAAATAGCAAATTAGAAATTGTTCATTGCAGAGCAAAATAAATATGAGCATCGAACCACCTAATTTGATACAGTCTCGATCAAATTCCCTCAATTCGATGCACTCTAGATTCGATATAGGCCAATTCGAGATACCCTATATCGAATCCACCCGATTCGATCGTCGTTAGACTCGACCTATCGTGGACATTTAGTCAAAACAATACCTCGAGGTAAGTGCAAACTAAATCACTACCCATGACAAGACAATTCATAAAGCATATCACTAGCACACAAGTGCGTGCATCACATCAAGTTCGATAAAAGTTATTTGGCAACTGATCCTCCAAATCACGACTCCAAGATAAGGGGCGTATTTTCAACCCATGCAAAATTTTTATAGTTTGGCACCCGCTCTTGAATCAAGAACGCCTCCCAAATGGGGGGACTATAATATGATGTGGGCTTATTGAGTAAGCTACGCTAGTGCATAATGACATTAATCACCCCAAAACTGAGGCGAAACTACTCTAGCACTTCGTTATAGTTTGAAGTATGCTTATGTACCAAAATCACACTCAAAACTCGGGGACTATATGGTGTGATATAATGTGTCATGTCAAGAAGAAGCCACGATGGCGCGAAACTGACCGATGAGTGTCGGGAAGGCTTAAAGGTAAAGCTACCTTAGCCGTATTTGATTCACCAAAATATATATATATATATATATATATATATATCTAATTAGACATTGAGTAATATGTCATTGGAAAGCCACATGAGTCTAGGTCGCAACGCAACAAGCAGAATGCGATTCGAAGGTACAGAGAGAGTGTTATGCTCAAAATAGTAAAGCTGCGCAGAACACATCGAATTTGCACGATTCGATGTGTTCTGAGCGCATCGAATTTGCACAATCCGATGCGGTCCTAAAATGACCTTTAAGCCCCTCTAATCATGCCTATATATACCCCCTCACTCCTCACAAGTAGGGGGGACCGATGAAGATGCCACGCATCGAATCCAAGTCGATTCGACATGCGCATCGAACCAAGTAGGTTCGATGCGCAATCTATCATGACTCTAATTCACCTTGTTCGACATGGACGCATCGAATCAAGACAATTCGATGCGTCCCAAGATCGAAGCCTTACATGCTCGGAAATCCACGAGAGTTAGGGTCCCGAATCAAGATGCGGAATGAGGTTTTGATCATCCGTTAGGGAGATATGATCGAAACCGTGAAGTCGCACACAGCGCATTGAATTCACCCGGTTCGACATTGAGGGATCGAACTCGATGCGCACGCATCGAACCAAGCCAATTCAATTCACATGCCCAGAAATCCACGAAAGTCAGGGTTCTGAATCAAGAAGTGGATCAAGGTTTCGATCATCCTACAAAGAGATATGGTCAAAACCGTGGAGTCGCGCCAAGTAGTCTCGAATTCACCCTGTTCGACATGGATGCATCGAACCAAGGCAATTCGATACTCACCAAGATTGACCCCTTATGTGACCTGAAAGCTACATGCTTTATGGTCCGTAATCGAGAAGCGGATCGAGGTTTCGATCATCCTTCAAAGATATATGATCGAAACCGTACAGTCGCTCCAATGCTGAACTAAATGAACCAAACAGCCCTATCATGGGTCGACCATCGAGAGGCAGCTCAAAAGAGACAATTGAACTACGTTCAGCTTGATTCTCTTAATGGGATACGTAGGCAGCTTGGCAAGTTCCCAAGTTCAATCTGATTTCACAAGTGTCTAACGCCCGCAATACGACGATCTAAGATCATCGAATCTCTCCCGTTCAACTGTTCCCTCAACTTGGCCATTTAGAGATTATTTTATGTCATCTTACATTTTCTTATGTGTAATATGTGTTCCGGACCAAGCTAGTCCGTTCATTGTAATATGATAGCATTATTTTGCTTAAGTCAGGCCCCACTGTATCGATTTCTCGGTGTATTGTAACCTAGACGAAATAAGACCAAAATAAGCTCCTTGTCTATTATGAGCTAATGCCCCGACCATTCCAGACGACGTACATAAGCTACGGGGTAAACTAAAGCCCAAAAAGATATTGTGCATTTTCATCAAAAGAAAAAGTATATAAGGCAAACTTGGCAATTCTCTCTTTTATTAATATCCACATTAGAAGGCTTATCCAACATAGCGAGTGATGTGGCAGCCACGTACGCACAAAAGCCTAAATAAGAGCGAAAAGGCATTTTCGATGGCAAAGTGCTTGAGTCACGGGGCAAAAATAAAACCGAAAGAATAAAAGGCATTTTCTTTAAAATGAAAAAGTTAGAGCCATCGTAGCTATTCCCCTTATAAATAATACAACACCACAGTCATCACGTACACATTCAAACTAATTCACAATTCGTGTGAGGAAAACAAAAAAAGATAGATGGAGAAAAATATTCCTGGAGTCGGAGTAGCAGAATCAAATGCTCTCTACGACGCAGCAGCAGTGGGAGATGTTAATGCGCTACTTGAATTGCTCGAAAAGGAGCCATTTCTTCTCAATAGAGTTACTTATACTACTACTTGTCTGTATAAGACCACTCCTTTACATATAGCGGCGATGAATGGGCATGTAGACTTTGTTCGAGAAATTTTAAAGATTAATGCTATGCTTGTTCAGGAATTAGACACCCACCAGTCATCGGCATTGCACGTAGCGTCAGCTAAAGGTAATCTGGAAATCGTAAAAGAGTTACTGAAATTTGAGCCTGAGATGTGTTTCTCGCGCGACTGCCAAGGTCGGAATCCTCTACATCTTGCTGTCATGATGGGACATGTTGAAGTGGTTAAAGAGCTTGTTAAAAGATCTCCCTTTGCTGCTCGAGAGAAGCTAGACGGAGGTGTGACGGTGTTACATTTGTGTGTCAAGTATAATCAACTTGAAGTATTGAAAATTATGGGGAAAAGTTTAAGCGATCAACTTAATGTCAAAGATGATGGTGGTGATACCATATTGCACATGGCAGTAAGAGGCAAGCAGGACAAGGTAACTAAAGACCAAATCTTTGTTGGATTTTTTCTCTCGTGATTAAATTTGTTAAGTTTATTGTTTCTACACACACAAAAAAAAAAAAAAAAAAAAAAAAAAAAACCAAGATCTGGATTTTTGAAGAAAAATCTATTACTTTGCATAATTCAGTTTATTACATACTTTTTGTCGTAGATTCATTTTTGTATAGTCACTTTGATGCATAAAAGCATTATAATCATTATAGTAATGCATATTATATCATATCATTATATATCTTTTAGTTGTAGAACTATGTTTCTCATGGATCAAATAATTAAAAGACGACATATCATACAAGTTAAAGATTATTCGTTATGATTCCGTAACAATTATAAATATTGATGTTTATTACCCTAGTATTGTGTTAATAACTGGCTTTAATTAGATGATGATTTGTTAACGTGAATGTCTTGGAGATATGGTCAACATAGGATTTTTTTTGGACCAGCAATGTTATGGTTATTATATAAATTTGTTCGCAACGTTTTTTCAAGATCTTCTCAATTCATCAATAATTCATTTCAATAATGGTTATTGTTGTTGTTGTTGTTGTTGTTATTAATTTTTTATTTTTTTATGATCCTCCTTCAAATGCACGCAGGCTATCAAAATCTTGGTTCGAATCAAAGGAATAGATGTAAATGCAAAGGATTCTAAGGGGGAAAAAGCATTTGGCATATCAAAAAAACTCCCAATAGAAATTAGGTATCTTCTTAGACCGCGGTTGATTAGCTCTTTCCACAAGGCCCAAACCAAACCATGGCTGAGCCAAAAGCGCGATGCCATAATGGTGGTGGCAGTCCTCCTGGCAACAATGGCGTTTCAAGCCGGGTTAAACCCTCCAGGCGGTGTATGGCAGGAAACAAAGGGAGGAACGATCGCCGGAGAATCCGTGATGGCCACAGTTTATTATACCTATTACTATATTTTTGTGCGCTCCAACACCATATGTTTTATTTCATCACTCAGTACTATCATGCTTCTCATCAGTGGGTTACCCTTTAGGCGCAGGCTATTCATGTGGATTCTGCTGGTGATTATGTGGCTCACTTTGTCGTCAACTGTGGTGACTTACATTGTTTCCATTGAGGCGTTTTCTCCAGCGAAAATATGGAAAAACGTTGTAAAATTTCTGCTTAAAGGAATACTTGTGTGGGGTTGGGTTCTGGCCATCCTCGTAGTTGGAAACATAGTCCGGTTGTTATACAAGGGATTGAAGACAACAGGATTTAAACTACAAGTGCTGTTCTGTAGATTGAAGAAGATGATTCAAGTGAAGCGTGGCATCTCTGGACAGCAAGACACCATCACTACTAGTGTTTGAATCTATTACATGCATGTCCCCAAGAACAATGGTTTGTGTTTCTGTTACATGCATTATTTATTTGGTTTATGTTTCTGTTATATACGTTATTTGGTTTATGTTTCTGTTTCATGCGTAACTTGCTGGTTTGTGTTTCAGATTTATGTGTAATAATTTAGTTTGGGTTTCTGATTTTATGTGTAATTTGGGTTCTAGTTAACTACTGAGTTGATCTAGAATTTGGCTCCTACGAGATTATACATATATATTGAAATTGTAGGACCGTTGATTGACACAACACTTTTTGAGAGTTAAGCTGGAATTGCCTTAACTCTATTTGTGATCTTCTTGAATATGATAATGTGCAGCGGAAGTAAAACACAAGAAGATATAATTTTAAAAAGTTTTCAATATTATTAAAAACTTCCGAGCCTTAGGCCAAATAACCATAAAGGTTTTAACAAAGAAACGTTCCTCACAACAATTCACTCTCGCTCTTTGTTGATCGGACTCAACGAAGCAGACAAATAAGAACTACTTAACTTCTATGAACTAGACTTAAGCAGTTGATACAAAAACTTCGCAAAGCAGAACGAAGACAATACAAAGAATAATTAATCTCTCAGATTATGTAGCACGATTGTCTTGTCTTCATTTTCATGAACTTCACATCTTTTATAGATTTCTTGAGTCTTGCACGCCAAGATGTGTAGTTCACAACTTTGGTAATTCTTGTTGTTTCCTTATTGAAATTTGTCTTCTTTTGTGAACTTCATATCTTTTCAGAATATGTGTTTCCTTCATTACTGATTTAACAAGGTAACACATCTTCTTCAATTCGGAGAATCCTGGAAAGAATCGCGTCGCAGAGAACAGCTAGCTTGTTTCCTTCTTTTGAAACCGTGTGAGTTGACTATTCAACTTAGCTTGAATTATGAAAACTTCAAGTAAGAAATCTTCCATAGCTCTTCCTTATGTTTAAGAAACTTTCCTGGACATAATCATAAACAACCAAAACCGTGGAACTTGATTAATAAGTGAATAAAGGCAAAACTTAATTTTGGCAACTAAAGAACAGTTTTCGCACAAGCTCTCGGCTTTCAATGTTATCCTCAATGTTAACTCAACATCGTCTAACATTTCACCATCTAACATTGATTCTAGAAAGCCCTGCACTTTCAATCTCCCCATTTTTGCCTTTCTTCACAAAACCAATACGTGTTCCAATCAAGTCTTATATCCAGAAAGTTATAATCAACAAGAAACAAATTAAACTACTAAACTGCTCCCCCTTAATACAAGATATCATATTCAAAGTTAAATTAACCAAGACAAGCATTAAGATCATCACTACATTCACATATGTACACATGTTCAAACCTCAACATTCATCAATGTTGCCTCAACATTGAAATCAGTGAGTTTCCTGCATAAAGAGTTAACTAGTAAAAATAGTTCAAAATGTTCCTTCATAAGGAATAGCAATTAAGGTTAGTTACAGTAGTTCAACAGCAGTACTTAGATTTACAGGCCATAGCTAAAATATCAAGGACATATCCCTTGATCAAATAAAACCAAAATGTACCAGCAGTTCAAAGATATTAGCAGTTCATAGAAACAGACCAAAAACTAGAAGACTAAAATTAAAATTGGAACTACTCTCCCCCTTTTTGTGAAGAAGGGAGTTTCTCCAAATTTTTTACAATGTCCTCCAGTTCTTTGAGGTGCTCCTTTCTTTCCTCGATCTCCCTCTGAGTGTCAGCAATATGCCCCCTATACCAGTTCAGCATATGATCCACAAAAGCAGAAGTAACGACCATGCAATCTTCCTCCTTGGACATAGGCACTAAAGTTCCAGCAAACTCCTGAGCCTTCTTCTTTTTAGCCCTTGGTCTCACCACTCCTTTTTGGTTCCATGGAAGGTCTCTCACTCTTGATCCAGACAAGTAGCTTGGGAGAATTGTCAGTTTAGTATCATTCTTCCTCCAGCCCACAGTCACACTTGTCTTCAATCCTTGACTGCCAAGGATTTTGCAGATGAGAGAGGGATAAGGCAGCATCCCATTCTTCCTTCCAGCAACTTCAGACATAGACTTCACAATCCTCTCCCCCATGTTTACTGCCAGCCCATTCTTGATTTTGTAGACTAAGATTGCTGATTCCTTAGTCAAAACAGTGACATTTTTGCTTGGCAGCCAGTTGAAGCAAGCTATCTTATGCAAGACAGCACTAAGGGAGATGAGTTTTGTGGTTGGCAGAGCATCTCTCCAGATTTTGACCAACCCTCCAGTCAAGTCTTCCATCACATCATCATAATAGGGGTCCTCAGATTCATCAGTAGTAGGAAATCCACAGATCTGGTTAATGGTGTAGGGATCAATGTTGAAGACTCTCCCCCTCACCCAAGCCTTTCCAAATTTTGGAGATCTGTAGTCCCTGATCCATTTGGAGAGATTGAGGTAGAACCCCATGACAACCTCAGGAGCATAGTCACTCAGCTCCATCACTGATTGTTGCAACCCTCTTGCCTCAAGCAAGTCCATCAGTATACACCTATGTCCCTGATGTTGCTCCAACATCAGCAGCAACATCCTGCTCTTCTTCTTCTTCCTCTTCATCCTCAACATTCAACACCTCTACTTCCTCTTCCATCACTTGCTTTCCTTTCCTCTTTCTCTCAGCACCAGCAGCAACAGCAGCATTCTTCTCATCCTCAGCCTTCTTCTCAACCTCAGCAGCCCTCTTCCTAGCTGATCTCTGAGCCTGTCTTTTCCTGGCCTGAGCCCTTGCCTTAGCAGATTCAGACATATTTTTCAATTTCTCCCCATCGCCCTTTCTCTTTTTCTTTTGAGCCCTACTCCACTTCCTCACCATCTTGTCCACAAACGCATCTACGGATTTCTCCACAGATTTTTCAACGGATTCACTACCCTCCCCCGCAACAGGTATATCAGCATCAAACTCAATGATGGGTTCAGCAGTGTTTACCTCAGTTTCAGGCTCATTGGTAATGGGAGTGGTTGGTTCCACTGTTGGCTCAACATTGGAGGTTGATTCTCCCTGTTTGGACTTTTATTTCCTCGTCGCACATAGGGAATCGCCTTCCTCTTAGCAGCAACAGGAGCATCAACTGTTTTTGCAGCAGCACCTCTAGTGTGTGAGCGAGTGCGTGCAGCAGTGGGTTCACTTCCTAGGACAACATCTGCAAGAGTTTGCATGGGAGACTTGCTTGCCATTGTTAGTACAGAGATTTTGAGAGAAATCGCAGAGAAGGTCGAGAGAATTTTGAGAGCAATTTTGCAAAATAAGCACAAATAAGGAAATTGCAAGTTTAATTAAGGAAAATAGGGTTTCGATTCAGTAATAATCGTGAATAGGAAAGAGAATGAATGTTAATGGGCAGTTACCAAATTTGAACCAGTAAAACTTTCCCACTATGTTTTCCCATGCACATGCTTTGATATTTAATTAACAGTTAACCAGAGCGGTTTTCAGCAAACTGAAAACTTTTAAGTTCCTGTTTTCAATGTTGACTTGTGACTGTGCACAATGTTGGGATAACATTCGATAACATTCAAAACCGAAGGTGGAGGTACAGTCTTCACCAAGGCAAATTCATGTGAGAGCTTGAGATACATCCAAAAATACATCTGAAACTTAACCAATATAGCAAGTGAGTACCTCAGACATATTGTTCAAATCATGAGTAAGCAACATAGATAACTAGAAACACACAGAGATAAGCAGTTATGAATTCAAGGAACAATTCACTTCCACAGCATAGAAAGTCACAGAACAGTGTGTCACCTGCAGTATGTCACCCAAATTGTATGCCTCAACACATGAATTATACTCCCCCTAAGCCTTGACCGACACAACTGACAAACAAGAAAGAAAAACAATGCAGTTCTATATGAATGCAACAATGTAATGTCAAATAGGCAGATGGTAAACACTAATGAAAAACTCCTCAAACCAGCACAGCACACATCTCTTTATAATCTTTATTATTTTCATAACTCGTCTGAACTAAAACTGAAGGTTGCTAAACACAAAGCTAATGTCACTACTGAATGAGGGCAGCCTGAACTCCACACACCCCAGTAACAACATTAACAGCAGCAAGTTAGGCAAGTACAAAGGCCTTGAATGTTGGCAATTCATTTATCATGCACCCCAACACCCCAATTCCTTATGCATACTTGTTTACCAACCTGCATTCAAGAGAATCACCAAGTAATCAGTGCTACTAAATGTAAGAAATCTAAACCTCAAACACCCTAGTAGAAAAGATTCTCCTCATGTGTTCATTGGCCAAACAAACAGGAATATGTAAATAAGCACAACTGAGTAACACTGAAGCTGTCAACATCATGCACCCCAGCTTCTCCACATGTCCTGTACACCTTCCATATGAATAAGACACAACTGAATAGACATCAAAGTAGTGAACTTTGTGTACCCCAGCTTCTTCATATGTTAGGTAATCACCACCTCAGACAACAGAAGAGTTTTATTACTTTTTTCAAAACAAAGATGTGAAACTGATAACTAGAAAGAGTTGTTAATCAAAGAGTTCAACCACACAAACCAAATATGACAAAACACAGATGAAATGAGACTCACAAGGGAAGGAATTCAACAAAGGAAAACAACAGAATACCTACTACACTACAACCAATATACCAGTGCTAGTCAGTGGTGTTATGACAACACTGGTTCCCTCAACATTTTCACATATTGCACATGCCAAGAGATTTCCCCAAACTGAAGAATCTCTCACTATCTAAAGGTTTTGTAAACATATCAGCAAGCTGATTAGTTGTCTCAATATGTTCAATGTTGATCACTTTGTCCTCTACCATATTTCTTAGGAAATGATGTCTTATGTCTATATGCTTAGTTCTAGAATGTTGGACAGGATTCCTAGAGATACTTATGGCACTTAGATTGTCACAGAACATGAGGAGTGTATCACTATCTAGCCCATAATCTGAAAGCATGTGTTTGAGCCACACAAGTTGGGTAACACAGCTGCCAGCTGCTACATATTCTGATTCAGAAGTTGACAATGAAACACAGTTCTGCTTCTTGCTATACCAGGAGACCAAATTATTCCCCAAATAAAAACAGCCCCCACTTGTGGATTTCCTGTCATCCACATCACCTGCCCAGTCAGAGTCACTGAAACCAACCAAGTTAGTGTTAGTGTCATAAGAATACCAAATGCCTAAAGGTGAAGTTCCAGAGATATATCTAAGAATTCTCTTCACAGCAATCAAGTGAGATTGCCTTGGCTCTGCTTGGTACCTAGCACAAACACATACTGAAAACATGATATCAGGTCTAGAGGCAGAGAGATATAGCAAACTACCAATTATGGATCTGTACAATGTTGGGTCAACATTGCTGCCAGTGCCATCTTTTGTTATCTTCACTGAAGAGGACATAGGAGTTTTGCAAGGCTTGGACTCGTGTAGCTCAAATCTCTTTACCAGATTCCTTGCATACTTCTCCTGGTTCAGGAAGATTCCATTCTCCAGCTGCTTAACTTGTAGTCCCAGAAAGTAGTTAAGCTCACCAATCATGCTCATCTCAAATGTTCCTATCATAGACTCAACAAACTTGTCTAAAGTAGACTTGTTAGTGGAGCCAAACACCATATCATCCACATAAATTTGAGCAATGCATATATCAGAGCTTTTTCTAAGGACAAACAATGTTCTATCTCCATCTCCTCTATTGAAACTTAGGCCTAACAGAAAATCAGTTAGCCTCTCATACCAAGCTCTAGGAGCATGTTTTAAGCCATACAAAGCCTTTTCAAGTTTGTACACATGGTCAGGATGTTTAGGATTAGCAAAGCCTTTAGGTTGTTTTACATAAACCTCTTTGTCAATTAAACCATTCAGAAAGGCACCTTTAACATCCATTTGGTATAGTTTAATCCTAAGACAGCAAGCAATAGCAAAGAGTAATCTAATTGATTCTATCCTAGCTACTGGAGCAAAAGTCTCATCAAAATCTATACCTTCTACCCGAGTATAACCTTGTGCAACCAACCTAGCTTTGTTCCTCGTAATTACACCATTCTCATCAGTTTTATTTTTGAAAATCCATTTTGTACCTATTACATTCACATGCGATGGACTAGGTACTAGATTCCAAACTCTATTTTTGGTGAATTGTAAGAGTTCCTCTTGCATGGCATTAATCCAGTAACTATCCTTAAGGGCTTCAGTTACATTCTTAGGTTCAATGGAGGACACAAAACAAGATGCATTTTCAACAGTACATGAAGAAGACATACAAACACACAACTTACCCATATCCTTGTAATTTACCCTTTCTTTGTTGCGTGTTCTAACTCTTTCAGTAATTTGACCAATTACTTGAGAGGCTGGATGATCTCTTTGTATTTTAAGAGGGGGATCTCTTCTGGATACTGGAACCACTTCATCTTTAGAATCTGACAGCACAGATGTTGGCCTAACATTGGGGGTTTCTGGTGTTAAGTCAACATTTGTTCCAGTTTCCAGTTCAGCATCTCCAGCGTCTGTGTTCAATGTGGAGTCCAATGTTGGGGTAACATTTGAACCAGTGACTTCTTCAGTACCTGCAGAAACAGTTAAATCATCAAAAATGACATTCAATGATTCTTGAACAGTATGCAATCTCGGATTGTAGACCCTGAAAGCAGCACTATTAGGAGAATATCCAACAAATATACACTTTTCACTTTTGGTATCAAATTTGCTCAAATAGTCTCTATCTTTTAGCAAATAGCAGTTAATACCAAATTCATGAAAGTGTGCTACTATTGGTTTTGAACCCTTCAAGATTTCATAAGGTGTCAGAGTAGTACCAGGTCTAAGATAAACTCTATTACTAATATGACATGCAGTATTCAAAGCTTCAGCCCAGAGTTTCTTAGATAGGTTTTTAGAATTCAACATAACTCTAGCCATCTCTTGAAGTGTTCTATTCTTCCTCTCAGCAATCCCATTTTGCTGAGGTGTCTTAGGTGCTGAAAACTCATGGAAAATGCCTTTAGATTCACATAAATTAGTAAATTTTACATTTTCAAACTCCTTTCCATGGTCAGACCTAATTCTTCCTACAGAAGTGCCATACAGATTTTTGATACTAGCATGCAAAATCTTGAAAATGTTGAATGCCTCTGATTTTTCTTTCAGAAATTTAATCCAGGTATATCTTGAAGAATCATCAACAATAACAAAAGCATACTTCTTACCATTCAGGCTACTAACCTCAATAGGACCCATCAGATCCATATGTAGCAATTCAAAGCACTTATTAGTTCTAGGGTTAGTACTTTGTACCTGTAGTGGTGGATGAACAACTTTTGTCTGTTTACCTTTCAGGCAATCTTCACAAACAATTTTACCTGGGCTAGTCAACTTTGGCAGTCCTCTTACAGCCTCTAACTTCAGTAGTTTCTCCATATTTCTATAGTGCACATGTCCTAACTTCTTGTGCCACATGACAGATTCATCTACCTTGGCATGGTAGCATTCAGCTTCATCTTGAGCAAGATAGCAGTTATCCTTTGATATGTACCTGTCATGACACAGACATTGTCACTATTAAACACTTCACATGAACTTTTGTCAAAAGTAACTAGCAGATTGTCATCACAAAGTTGACTTATGCTAATTAAATTTGCTTTCAATCCTTCAACCAACAGCACATCCTTGAGTGGTGGAAATCCTTCAACGTCGAGTACTCCTTTTCCAATGATTTTCCCTTTAGTGCCTCCTCCATAGGTAACTGTTCCAACAGTCAAAGGAATTATATTTTTCAGGTTGTCAATGTTTCCAGTCATGTGCCTTGAACATCCACTGTCAAAATACCACTTACCTGCAAGATTAGAGTAAACAGCAGAAAAGACAACATTGCAAACAATTTTAACCTTGGGAGTTTTTATCTTTTCAGTCCAAGTTCTACTTTTATGTCCTTCAGCTTTGTTACCTAATGTTGGGATAACATTCAGATCAGAGTTTCTCCTAACATTGGTACAGCTGTTCATTCCTGTTTCTTTTCAATCACATTTTTGAATTTTTTACAATAAGGCTTAATGTGACCAGGTTGAAAACAATATTGACAGATAAAAGTAGGCTTTTTCACAGGGTTGGCAGGAATTTCACTATTCACACAACTTCTTTCCTTGATAGAACCAGATTTTAGATAGGTAGAATCAGCATCTTCAGAGGAAGGTTCTTCAATATAGCCCAAACCATTTTTACCTTGATTTCCCATGCTTATCATCTCATCAAGCTTAGATGTAGAAGAGTTCCATTTGGTAATGGTTTGTTCAGCTTTATCTAATTTTACCTTTACCTCCTTCAGTTCAGTCTCAGTTCTGTCAAGATCTTTCTCATACAGTTTCAGTATCTCCTTCATGCATCCAATCTCTTCCTTCAAGCTTTTGTTGCTCTATATGAGTTTATGATTCTCAAGCAGCAGTTTGTGGTAGATAGACTTCACGTTTTCAATGATTTCCTCCTAGGACATTTCACCTGCAAAGAAGTATTCTTCATCTAGATCCACTGTACCATGAAAACAATCAAAGTTAGATTCATCAAAGTAGGACGCAAGATAAGGTTCAGAATCAGTATCATATTCCTCCCAATCTGCAAAGAAGGTCTCATGTTCTGATGTTGGATCCTGAATGTTGGGATAAAATTGAGATCTGAATCAGTTGATGGAGCCTTCTGGGGTCCAGTTAATCTGAGTGAGTAGCGCAGCAGTTTCCTCAGCTTGTTCTTCAGCTTCTCCAGAACTAAAGTCATCTTCATTGAAATCATCTACACAAACCCAATGAGAATTTCCTCTTTTTCTAAGAGTGTTAGCACATTCATTAGCCATATGACCATATCCTTTACATTAAAAACATTTACCATCTTTTAACTTATCAGCTTCTAAAGGAGTAGGTTTGATGCTATGTACTTCACAAACTTAGGAGGTAATTTCTTATAACCTGGGGAACTATTACTAAGGTTCTTTTCTTTACCTTTTCCTTTAAGATTCAGCTTATTGAACTTCTTAGTAATTTTCCATTAATTTGAAGAAATTATTTCAAAATCATCATCACTTTCATTGTCAAGATTTGAACCTCTTAAAGCAACAGCCCTATGTTTGCTAGGTTGTGAGGCAAGCTCCATCTCAAATTCTCTAAGAGTATTCTTCAAGACTTGAAACTGTAGATTAGCAAGGTTTCTAGATTCACTCATTGCAATTTTCTTGAGAGCAAATTTAGATGACAATGTTCTCATAGCTTTATAAACCATTTCTTGATTAGTCATAGCAAAACCTAGATTTTCACATTGGTTAGCAATATCAAGAATTTTCTCAAAATAACTGTCAACGCTTTCATCTTCACCCATCTCAAGTTTTTCAAATTGTAAAAGCAGTTGTCTATATTTAGAATCTTTAACAGCAAAATCTCCTTCACAATGTAATTCAAGTATATCCCAAGCATGTTTGGCTTTTGTACAATTCTGGATTAACTTGAACATGTGATGATTAACCCAACTAAAGATAGCATTAAGAGCTTTCTCATTAGAGTTATAGAGACATACATCTGCTGCTGTCCAGTCTGCTTCTGGTTTTGGAACTAGATCACCTTCACCATCTCTTGGTAATATTGGAAGAGAGTATCCATTGATCACGGATTGTCAGGCTCGAATATCAATAGCTTTGATGTGAGACCTCATCCTGATCTTCCAATATGCATAATTGGAGCCATCCAAAACTGGAATCCTGTTGGTATTAGGATTGACACTGTCCATGGTGTTGTATCACCTCCAAACCACCAGTGTAGTCGGTGTTTGGCTCTGACGCCAATTGAAATTGTAGGACCGTGGATTGACACAACATTTTTTGAGAGTTAAGCTGGAATTACCTTAACTCTATTTGTGATCTTCTTGAATATGATAATGTGCAGCGGAAGTAAAACACAAGAAGATATAATTTTAAGAAGTTTTCAATATTATTAAAAACTTCTGAGCCTTAGGCCAAATAACCATAAAGGTTTTAACAAAGAAACGTTCCTCACAACAATTCACTCTCGCGCTTTGTTGATCGGACTCAACGAAGCAGACAAGTAAGAACTACTTAACTTCTATGAACTAGACTTAAGCAGTTGATACAAAAACTTCGCAAAGCAGAACGAAGACAATACAAAGAATAATTAATCTCTCAGATTATGTAGCACGATTGTCTTGTCTTCATTTTGATTAACTTCACATCTTTTATAGATTTCTTGAGTCTTGCACGCCAAAATTTGTAGTTCACAACTTTGGTAATTCTTGTTGTTTCCTTATTGAAATTTGCCTTCTTTTGTGAACTTCATATCTTTCCAGAATATGTGTTTCCTTCATTACTGATTTAACAAGGTAACACATCTTCTTCAATTCAGAGAATTCTGTAAAGAATCGCGTCCCAGAGAACAGCTAGCTTGTTTCCTTCTTTTGAAACCGTGTGAGTTGACTATTCAACTTAGCTTGAATTATGGAAACTTCAAGTAAGAAATCTTCCATAGCTCTTCCTTATGTTTAAGAAACTTTCCTGGACATAATCATAAACAACCAAAACCGTGGAACTTGATTAATAAGTGAATAAAGGCAAAACTTAATTTTGGCAACTAAAGAAAAGTTTTCCAACAAGCTCTCGGCTTTCAATGTTATCCTCAATGTTAACTCAACATCGTCTAACATTTCACCGTCTAACATTGATTCCAGAAAGCTCTGCACTTTCATATATAATGCTTGCTTTATATTGTATAGTCTATCCAATATATGTCACTACTCTTTGGAATGTCCACTTATAAGTAGCTGGGGAAATGCTCTCAGCTGCAAATCAAACACGGACAACTACATGATAATTTACAAACGGTACATATATACGCTAGCTGGAATAGTAGGAAAAAATTAACATAACTTAGTTCATGAAAAAGAAGAAAAATAAACATAAGTTGGTTCACGAAAATGAAGAACAAAATAAAACATAGTTAGAATCATATTTGACCTACTAGTTGAGTAGCAAAATCATGGTTCATGACTTTGAAAAAGGAGATTGTAGCCATTTTTCTTTTTCTTTCTATTAACATTAACTTACCATATCAACATTCATTCATAAAGATATCCTCCCATATTGATATCCTCCGTTAATAAGGAAGATTCCAGTGAATCATAATTCTATTATGTAAAGATTTAGTGGTCAAAGTCTTTCCATAATGTATAGCCATGTCAACGTAATTCTCCTCATTCACTCCATCATTCAAGAATATACCATATAAACTTATGAAAGTTGTCCTATAAATCTCTGTACATTCATTGTAATAGAATTATTGAAAAATATAGAATCATTATATGTTCAAATTCACAATTTCTTCTTGGTATCTAGAACCACAACCATTTCTCACAATGTCAACAATTTCATTACTTTAAAACTAAAGCTAGACAATTATCCGTTATGGCGAGAACAAGCGCTTGCTCTTGCCGAAAGCCAAAGACACGGTGGGTCACCTCACTGGAGAAAAATCTATTCCAGCCAAGCCTTTCGATACAGATAAACCAACCGATGAGATCATTAATTGGCAAAAATATGATCGTCTTCTTCATGGATGGCTCATCGGCACACTCACAGAAGAAGCACATGGCATTGTCATCGGATTAGACAATGCAAAGTCAGTTTGGGATGCACTCAAGGAAGAGTATGCTCAAGACTCACAAGAGTGAGAGTTTAATCTCCGTCAACATATGACGTACCTATGCAAAGATGAAATTATCACCATTAGCAAGCACATCCGCAACTTCAAAGGAATATATGACAATCTCGCAGTCATAGGGAGCCCTGTACCCGAAAAGGTAAAAGTTGTTTCACTCCTTACTAGCCTAGGGCCAAAATATGAGTCATTTACCACAACTATGTTAAAAACCCCATTGTCAAACTACACCAAATTAGTCTCGCTACTGCAAGGATATGAGCAGCGACAAAAATAGTTCACAAACAACAAAGTAACTGAACATTTTGTGTTTTATGGCCAAAAACAGTATCAACAACAATCCAAACATATTAACCAAGGATCACCAAGCAACGATCTCCTGTCCCTCTCCCGAGCATTCTTGATCGCCTAAAACCAGTAGACAATATGATAAGGGCCTAATCCACTGACATCACTCTAAATAATAATCTCGAAACACATTAAGTCGTCAACCAAGTCGTATAGTGTATATGT
The DNA here is from genome assembly GCA_948329865.1 of Linaria vulgaris. Taxonomy (NCBI): domain Eukaryota; kingdom Viridiplantae; phylum Streptophyta; class Magnoliopsida; order Lamiales; family Plantaginaceae; genus Linaria; species Linaria vulgaris. The sequence goes on along the minus strand of OX415250.1, from coordinate 16,730,902 downwards.
ATGCATGTGTGTGCATATAAATAAGACAAATATGAAGTAAAGGGGGGCATTCTATCAACAACTAAATGTACACCTCTTCCAATGCCTTCTGCTCGGCTTCAACTTCTGTAATATCTCTGCATCAACTTCTGTAATATCTCTGCAGGGGCCAAAAAACAATATATGCCCTTAAATTTCATATTAAAACCATAGAATATAGATTCATTCACATAGAAACTAAGCACTTCCAAAAAATAATAGGTTTCTTTATATTATTGGCTAGTAAATTTAATTAACCATGCCATCAATCCCAGTACTTCTGAAATTTGTGTAAAATAAATAGGAACAACCAAGAGGTAGGGGTTATAGTCCTTCATACCTTCCAACAACCCGATCAACACGACAAGAACATTTGGCGCACACGTGATGCTCCTTAGCTCAACCTACAAATGCATTTCCCAGAGGACATTCAACAAAACGTTTTTAATCAAAATGAAAAGATCATAACTATGAAAGTACTTCAGAATAAAAGATTGATTAATATTCAATGAGTGAATAGATTACAAGTATTTTTGAAAAGATTCTATGAGTTAATTGATTAACATTCTGAAAATTCTAGTTCAAGTATTTTTAATAAGATTCATTATGATTTATGGGGGCCTTCTCCTATTCTGTCTCATGGTAAATTTTGTTATTACGCATGCATAGTTGACGATTTCTCTCATTATACTTGGATTATACATTTGATGCTAAATCTGATTTTTTCAATGCTTACTTAAGCCTTCGAACATTATGTTGACAAACAATATAATTTGAGAAAAAAAATTAAAATTTTCCATTCTGATGGTGGAGGAGAGTTTATTAATTCTTGAATCGCGAATCATTTTCAATAATATGGTATTATTCATCAGATTTCTTGCCCTCACACCCTAGAACAATCAGGTATGGTCGAGTGTCGCCATAGAATAATTCGTGAATTAGGTATGACAGTGTAATTTCATTGTGGTGCTCCGCTATATTTATAGGTTAAAGCTTTACTACCGTTGTTTTTCTTCTAAATCGTCTTCCGTCGAGTGCTCTTGCACTTGATACGCCATATTTTAAGTTGTTCAGAACGCAACCAAAGTACTCATTTTTGCGAATCTTTGGATCTAAATGTTTTCCATATACTTGGGATACTCGCAAAAATAAATTTGATCCAAAGAGAGTCTTAGGCATTTTTATGGGATATAGTGATAAATACAAAGGTTATAAGTGCTTTCATCCATCAACACGAAGAATTTTCATCTTTCGGCATGTTGTTTTTGATGAAACAAAATTTCCATTTAAAGTGCATTATGAAAAAAATACTAAAAGTACATTAGATGCATATGTAAGCATTTTTGACTCTTGGATAAAATTGCCTATATCTACAGGTCTTTTATAGTTGACATCATGAGAAACCCCTTGCCTCCTATTAACATTAATTCTAAAACATTAGCCTCACCTTGTTCTTCAACTTCAAACGCTCCAGCCACATTGGAGATAACACTTTCAGATACCTCTACAACTTCCCAAGATTTAAACACGAATTATAATGCATCGTTGTCCCCCGCTAATCTCGAAGATACAGATTCTAGACAACCACTTTCAGGCCCCTCTACAACTCCCCAAGATTTAAACACAAATTATAATGCATCATTGTCCCCCGCTTCTGCTAATCTTAAAGATACAAATTCCATACAAACTTCAAGACATTCCTTTTCTGATCCTCAAAATCAGCGTATGGTCACTCGTTCACAAGTTGGGATTCATAAAACCAATCCTAAGTATGCTTTAACCGTCAACACTCAAGACATTCTACAATAACCACTTTCAGTTAAATATGACATTCGTCATGATGGATGGAGACCCACCATGCAAGAGGAGATGAATGCTCTTAATCATAATAATACATGGAAACTTATTCTCCGAAATCCAACCATGCATGTTATAGGTTCAAAGTAGGTCTTTAAGACCAAATTAAAAATCTAGTGCTAAAGGCTATCACCAAATGGATGGCATTTTTTTTTTGTTACATCGGAAGGGTGAAAAACCCCAAGAGAAAAATCAACTACTCAATAATGTTTCGAACAATAATACCGCCAACAACATCAAAGAGAATAAATGGGGAGAGAGATAGTGGAGGAAGTTCAAAGGTTTGGATGCCATAAGAAAGAGTATGACCCAAGTTGGCAAGCCTATCAGCGACAATATTAGTTTCCCTATATTCGTTGCGAACCTCACATTGGTTGAAAGAAGCCATAAGATTTTGGCAAGAATTGATCAGCCCTCGATGAGGATGAGTTTCGGGGGCTGGCGAGGTAAGGAGATTGACTACGACCTTGGGTCGCAAGCAACAATAATGTGTTGAAAACCTTTTTTGCTGGATTCAATTAGACCGTGATGAATGCCCCATAGCTCCACGACAGTAATACTTCCATAGCCCAGATTAGCTGCAAATCCGAAGAGCCAGTGACCATCACCGTCCCTTGCCACACCGCCTCAAGACAGATTTCCCAGGTGGGCGCTGCCATCAACATTAATTTTAATAGTGCCTGGATTGGGACGAGTCCAACTGAGATTGTGAGCGACTTTCTTTAGCCCCGGATGTTGAAGGGAGGTTAGTGTTGGGTGTGAAATTTCCAGCCGCCAACTTTGACAACTATTCCTTTCACGGCTCCAACTATTCATTTGACGGCTTCTCCAACTATTCGTTTGACGACTTCTCCAACTATTCCTTTCACGGCTCCAACTATTCATTTCACGGCTTCAACTATTCCTTTGACGGTTTCTCCAAATTCTTTGCCTATAAATAGCAAAGGTCCTCAGTAGTGAAATGTATCCCTTCAGAGTTCTTTTCTTTTCTCTCTAATTATACAATGTAGTATTTTATACACCGGGAGAGTGTAGATTAGGGAGTGGTGAGAGTGAAAAAGATATGTCGGGATCGTCGGGTCGAGTGAGAATTATGTAATTGTACGAGTTTTGTACATAGTGAATTTTGCTCGGGTCCCCGTGGTTTTTCTCCGGTGAAGGAGTTTCCACGTTAAATCCTTGTGTTGTTACTATCGTCAATATTATATTCGTGTTGCTTCGCAATTACCTCATGGACAAATCCTGGGGGCGGTATTTGAGGGTGGTTCAAATACCCAACAAGTGGTATCAGAGCCCGGGTTCTGCCGGAGGTGGAGTTACTGCGGGGGTGGAGTTGTGGTGTGGTGTAATATGAATATGTACTGTAAAGGCGGTTCTGTCAAAGGTAATTGGTTATTAAGCGGGACCGTTGTGACCCCACCAATTACCTGGGAACCTTGAAACTCTGTCAGGAAAGACGAGCTATCTCTTTCCGGGGGTTTACTTTGTACTATTCTCAGAAAATTCACCAACTCACCGGAGTAATGTCAGGAAGCAAGGGTACGGATATGGAAAATTTTGACGGAAAAATCAACTATGACTTGTGGCGTGTTCAAGTCGGAGAGAAGTCGATTTGGTCGGGTTACACAAGGATTCAACCTACGGAGGGTATACCTTTCTCCATAGCGATGTCGGAGAAAGAGAACAAAACAGTGACGTTTCCATTCTCGTGGTTGAGTAGAGAAAAGGGGATGATGGTGTACGGAGAATAATTATATCTCCACGAATGTGTTCCTTTCTTCAGGGTCATACGGAGAAAGATCGAGTATACAGAGATACGTTATATCTCTATGTTTTGTTTGCCTTTCTTCAGGGTTATTCGAAGAAAGATCGGGTATACGGAAATAAGAGATATTTCCATGATCGTTTGCCTTTCTTCAGGGTTATTCGAAGAAAGATTGGGTATATGGAGGTGTTGTATATCTCCACGTTTGTTTGCCTTTCTTCAGGGGATTACGGAGAAAGAGAAGTTTTGAGCAAGGGGGAGCGTTCGCCCCTACATGTAAAGTCGTTTCAAGGAATGATCCTAGCGAGCGATAAATCGTGTTCCTCTTTTAGCAAGAGAAGAAATAATTAAGTAAAGTTGGGGCTGGAGGGGGAGATTGTTGGGTGTGAAATTTCCAGCCGCCAACTTTGACAACTATTCCTTTCACGGCTCCAACTATTCATTTGACGGCTTCTCCAACTATTCGTTTGACGACTTCTCCAACTATTCCTTTCACGGCTCCAACTATTCATTTCACGGCTTCAACTATTCCTTGGACGGTTTCTCCAAATTCTTTGCCTATAAATAGCAAAGGTCCTCAGTAGTGAAATGTATCCCTTCAGAGTTCTTTTCTTTTCTCTCTAATTATACAATGTAGTATTTTATACACCGGGAGAGTGTAGATTAGGGAGTGGTGAGAGTGAAAAAGATATGTCGGGATCGTCGGGTCGAGTGAGAATTATGTAATTGTACGAGTTTTGTACATAGTGAATTTTGCTCGGGTCCCCGTGGTTTTTCTCCGGTGAAGGAGTTTCCACGTTAAATCCTTGTGTTGTTACTATCGTCAATATTATATTCGTGTTGCTTCGCAATTACCTCATGGACAAATCCTGGGGGCGGTATTTGAGGGTGGTTCAAATACCCAACAGTTAGTTTAGTCCAGGCCGTGGCATCATCATGAGCAATTTGCTGAATCAGGCGAGTAGCAAGAATATGATTAATCTCCTGATTTTCTAAAACTTTTTTACAGCGCTAACTTCAGATTTTCCAACAATTTGTAGCAAAAACTATCGCCCAATGCGTGTCCTTTGAGCAAGTGGGGTTTCATTGATAGAGGTTTTCACAAAGCCATTCATGAAGGGAGAGCTGGAAAAAATGAGTAATGTTATGAACTGGAAGCAACTTAATCCAGATTTTGCGACTAGAGGTACAATCCCGTAAGAGGTGAATCAGTGATTCACGAGTAGCTGGACAACGGGGGCAGGAGGCATCATTTTGTCAAATTTGACGGAGTCTTTGCTCGTTGTTGAGAATCTTATTATGCAGCGCAAGCCAAAGAACGAGACGAATACATTGACGAGTGCGAATTTTCCATGCAATGTACTAGTGAGAGGAGTGTAGGATGTCCTGATCAGAGGCATAACGCAAGCTGACTTCACGGTGAATTTTCCATCAAGTCGGTTGATATAAACGCAAGCTATCTCGTCAAGATGGCAGGCTAGAAGAAAATGTTGGAATTTACTCCAATTCCATTGACCATTTGTGTCGAGGAGTTCAGCAACTTTATTGTCAGTTAAATGATCAAGGATGGGATGTATGGCATAATTGATAAGCGACCCAGAATCGATCCACCAATCATGCCAAATTTTTCCGTTACAAATATTCCACTTTAGACCTTTGTTCAGAGGCTCAATGCATGAGTATAATTACCTCAAAGTGGTGACCAAGAGTTGGGCTTTTAGCATTAAGAATATTTCCATCATATGTGTATTTTGCAAGAAGAATTTGGCTCCACAATGTTTGCTTCTTCATGAGCAGTTCCCACCTAAGTTTCATGATCAGACTTTTGTTCATAATCTTCATTTCAACATGTCCAAGACCTCTTTTGTCTTTTGGGAGGCAACATGTTTTCCAGTTTACAAGATGCAAGCGTTGACGTTCTTGGTTATCGCCCCAAAGAAAATCTCTATTAATCTGATCAAGAGCATTAGTTGAGGATTTCGGCATTTTATATGTTTGCATAGTGTGCAGCGGGATAGAAGAAGTGACAGATTTGACAAGAGTGTGTCGTCCAGCGAGAGAGAATGTCCGGGGTTTCAAAGAAAGGGAACGTTTAGAAACACGATCAATGACATGAGAAAATAATGGTTGAAAGATGCATCCGTCGCAAATACAAATGCCTAGATAATGCCCCAGAGAGGAAGACTTTTTTTATGCCGGACATACTTGTAATGGCGTTGGCGGTAGTGCGGGGGACATTAGGTGAAAAGAGAATGATCGATTTGCTAGTACTTGTTTCTTGATCCGACGTCGTTGCAAAAATATTGAGACAGTCAAGAATGACTCTCATTTGCATAGTGGTAGCTCGAGCAAATAAAAGCAAATCATCTACAACGAAAAGATGTGAAACTCGCGAAACTTTTCGAGAAGCACTCACTGGGATCCAAGATTTATCCTCGACCTTCGAGTTAATTAAGTGAGCCAAGCGTTCCATACATAAAATGAAGATATACTGAGATATGGGATCACCTTGGCTTATTCCCCTTAACGAATGCTTGGAGTTTTGATGTACTACATAATGAGTCGAACAACATTTTCAAGAATGTTGGCGTGAAAAAGTGTTTCCTCAATGAACGACCACGAAAGTCTGTCAAAGGCTTTCTCAAGGTCGATTTTTAGTGCCATAGTGTCGTGGTTCCCTGTTGTTTTCCTCATTGCATGAACAAGCTTCTAAGCGGCGATGATGTTATCGCGCGTTTGTCATCTAGGTAAAAAGATACTTTGGTTCGGCCCAATTAATCTCATCAATATAGGCTTGAGTCGCGTTGTAAGAACTTTTTTGATTGTTTTGTAAGCAACATTGCAAAGCCTCAGTGGACAAAATTGGTGAATAGTTTCTGGGTGGTAGACTTTAGGGATGAGATGGAGTAGTGTCTCATTAAGAGAGACGGGGAAGGAGCATGTGTTGAATGCTGAAGAGATAAGGCGATGGAGATCGCTACCAATAATTTTCCAAAACTTTTGAAAAAATAAGGGGTGATAGCCATTAGGTCCCAGACATTTGTAAGGGCCCATTGAGAACACTGCAGCTTAGGCTTCGTCAATGCTAATGTCACGAGTAAGGGAATTACATTCTCGGGTAGTCATAGGCGGGAAATTAGATAAGAGAGAGCCTGAAGGGCCTTGTTGAGTTGTAAGAGTATCCTTGAAGTAACAGACTGCAATCTCCCTAAGTTCGGAAGGATCTGAAACCCACTGCCCCTCGACATTACGAAGTAAAGAAATCGTAGATTTTTTACTTCGAGTAAGCGCTGAGAGATGAAAGAAGCGAGTGTTGCTGTCATGGAGGGTAGCCAAAATTTCATTAGATTTTTAGAACCAAATAATTTGTTCTTCGAGAAGGATATCATTGTATTCCTTGACCAACTTGCTCTCAAGTTTTAAGAGGTTGGCTGTCGGGAAATCATCAATTGCAGTTTGCACTCCAAGAATGCGAGCTTAGAGGCGTCGTTTGCATCGTAAAATATTTCCAAAAGAGTGAAGATTCCAGTGATTAAGCTCCTTAGCGCAGGCCGTGAGTGTAGTGGGAAAGTCTATCTTAAAAGTTCATGCACGTGTCATGATATTCGTGATATCTGGATGAAGAAGCCATGTTGCCTCGAACCTGAAGCGGCGGTTGTTGTTCTGATTGCGAGGATCCCCGAAACACATCATAATGGGGCGATGGTCGGAGTGAGTGCGCGCTAAGTGTTGAATAAGAGAATCATGGGAAAGAAGTTTTCATTCTTCATTTGTAAGAACTCTGTCAATGCGAGAGCTAATAAGACATTGATTAATTTTTTGTCGCCAAGTGAACTTTGGTCTAGAGAACCCCAAATCAGTAAGTCCGGCATTGACTCCATTGAAACATATTTCCTTGTTATTAAACTCGGCACTTTTCGTATCGTCTTAAGTCTTGCTCTTGTTCGAAGTTGGGATATTCGTCAACTAGTTGTTAAGAATGCATTCCTCATTGTCATCTTTCCGAAGATATATATATATATATATATATATATATATATATATATATATGGAACAACTACTAGGCATGGTGGATCCTGCATTTCCTAATCATGTATGCAAGTTCTAACGTGCCCTTTATGGATTAAAACAAGTGCTTCGAACTTGTTGATCGCTTTAGTTCTTTTCTTCTTCAACATGGTTTTATTTGCAGCCTTGGGGACCCATCTCTTTTTATTTTACATTCTGATCATGGTAGTTTAGTTCTTTTATTATATGTTGATGATATGCTTTTAACGGGTTCTAATCCACAAATGTTAGATAATTTTGTGAGCTTTCACATACACAATTTGACATGAAACATCGTGGGCCAATTCATCACTTCCTTGGCATTGAGATCAGTCACACCTCTGATGGATTGCGACTTTCACAGTCACACTATGCTCTTACAATTTTGGAAAAAGCACAAATGGTAGATTGCAGACCAATGAGCACTCCTTTGGAGACCAAAACCAAGGTATTAAACAATGATGATCAACTTGATGATCCGAGTTTTTATCGTGGAACCATTGGTGCATTACAATATTTAACTCTTACTCGACCAGACCTTACATATGACGTTAACTTTGTTTCGCAATTCATGAATTCACCTACTATTTCTCACCTTAAAATGGTTCGCCAAATTTTGCGTTATATAAAATGTACTATCAGCTTTAGTTTTAATTTGACTTCCCCTGCTACACTTGATCTTTGTGCGTTGTGCGTTCTCTGATGCAGATTGGGCAATTGTGTTACAACTCGACGCTCTACAACGAGATATTGTACTTTCCTCGGCAAGAACCTCATATCATAGTGTGGCAAAAAGTAAAATACGATCTTTTGATCTAGTACGGAGGCAGAATATCGCTATATGGCGCACACTACTGCGTAACTTGGCTCACTTTCATTCTAAAAGATCTTAGAGTACCATTGATCAATCCTCCTACACTATTTTTTGATAACCTCAGCACTTTGCATATGACAACAAACCGATATTCCATGCATGATGCAAATATATAAAGCTAGATTATCATTTTGTGCGAGAGAGAGTTGCTCACGGACTTCTTGTTACTCACCATGTCCCTTCAAATCAACAAATTACAAATATATTTACAAAGCCTGTGACCAAAGTTGCACTTATCTTTCACTAAAACAAACTTCGCCTTTATCCCTGGCCAAGTTTGCGGGAGGATATTAACGTTAAGTATGATATCAACAACAATCCACAAAGATAACGTCTATTGATAAGGAAGATTCCAGTGGCTGACAGGAATGGCCAACTTAGGCCACAACCTTCAGTTCGACTTCATGTCTTTGCACAACCTCCCCAGAGTATTGCACCGGACCTTCTCTTCGCAAATGTGGGTGGCATATGTTGGAGAACTATCAATGATGGACAGCATCACATGTAGCTTTTGTTAATCCTGAGTTAATCATAATCCTATTATGTAAAGATTTAGTGGTCAAAGTCTTTACATAATGTATAGCCATGTCAACGTAATTCTCCTCATTCTCTCCATCATTTAAGAACCTACCATATAAGCTTAGGAAAGTCGTCCTACAAATCTATGTACATTCATTGTAATAGAATTATTGAAAAATATAGAATCAATATATGTTCAAATTCTGAATTTCTTCTCTTTCTTCACAAGAGCAATGACAAAACAAAGAGCTTGTGAGGTGTTGTGAGGAGAGGCTTCCATGGCAGACATGTGGCTGTGGAAACTGGCAAGAGTGATGGCCATGGCGTCCATCGCAGTTTGCATCCTCTCTCGATTTTGGAGTGCCTAGACAACTCAAGGTGAATCCCATCAAATCCAAGGGCATAGGTCGTGGGACTCTCTAGTTTGGCGTTTTTGCGAGCAAAGGGACCAGACTTGTGGCTTACGCTTATATGAGTATTACTGTATGCCAATAAACACTTGCTTATTTTTGAATTGGTTTGAAAATATAAAAGTTCAAAAATACCAAAAACAATTCTTGAGCCAAATCTTCAATCTCGCAATTTATTTATAACAAAGTGTACAGTTTATTAATTACAAACTTCTATAGTTGAAATGTCTAAGAAGTATCATCTCGTAGGTTTAAGCATTTCTTACACATTTTGCTTCTCATTAATCGAACACTAAATTGGTGTTTTATACATCTTCAACATAGTTTTCCTTCAAAACGATTCTCAGATGTCCACACAGTTTTTGGGACTTAGGCCTAATTACTCGCTCAGGCAAATAATTAAGAAACTATTTTGTCCATTAATCAAATTGTGCAACTCTTGTGATACCATCAAAATTAAACGAGAGATATTACTCCCATTTAAACATTCTGAACACTAGGCTTCTCATATTCATTACCTGATCGTTGGCATTTATCTATATATCCATTCTTTACTGGACCACTTATCTCATAGTTGAACCAAGTTTCAGTTGACCACTCCTCCAACAGAGAATGAAGAATTGTCACTAGACTTGTCCATTTTTTTGCAGGTTTATGGTCAATAATGGTTGTAGTTTGTGTTTTCTTTGTAACATGTCCGTCTTATAAGCATTTCCATTTGTTTCTAGCAAATACAGAATTACTCTGGATGGTTTTCCTTTTTATCTGACGTTTGATGAATTACTATTTTAATCAGATTGGACATTGTTTGTTTAGGCCAAGTTTCTTTAAAGAATCGTATCCTTCATGGAGGATGAGCTCAAAAACATCAAATTTTCCATAAGAAGCAACACATACATATGGCTACATTCGTATACTTCTCTGAAGACAAAAACTTCAAAGGGTTGAAGAGAGGCCAGTGTTGTGATGAACAAGGGGTTACGGTATTTTGGTCTTATATCGTCCGAGTAACAAAACAATGTAAAAGGTTACAAAGGGATTGTCAATTGCCAAAATAATGCTACTCTATTACAATGAACGGACTAACTTGGTCCGGAACACCTACTGTATATTACAAGTAATGAATTACTCTTGATATCCTATTTAGACAAAGATTTGGGTAGATCAAACCGATTGCGTTCGATCTATGCGTATCGAATTGTGGTGATTCGATGCTACTACTGATTGAACCTGTGATGTATCGAATCATGTGGATTCAACGCCGTGAATCTCGAACAGCTGCGGTTCGATCTTGGTTTAAGTCAAAGAGGTCAATATCAAACTGAGCTGAGTATCGAACAATAAAATGTATCGAACGGAGATTGTTCGATATACTAGAGTAGGTAGTGAGTGTAGAATGAATACTGAGAAGGCGAAGAGACGAGGTACTTATAGACCCTGTTCCGTGGGTCCTTGTAGCGACTTGCACATGAGTATCGAACTGGGGCCGTTCGATAGATCACTTAGATCGAATCGAAACTGTTAGATACTCTATTAACATCAAATCGTGGTTGTTTGATGTACTTCTGCAGCGGGCTTTTTTATTTGGGCAGGCCAAATATTAGTATTAGGCCAATCCTAAAATATCCCCATCATATAGTCCCCCCAGTTTGGGAGACGGTATCGATTAGAGGGCGAGTTTCAAACTTATAATTCATATTTTTGATTTGGCGCTCTTCGCTTTTTATTCTGATAATGCTGAAAATCATGCCCCGACTGGGAGGCAGCCTTGAACAGAGACCAGGTTCCAAACATTTCCGATCATTAAAATCGCGAAATGCTATTTATATATTATGAATTCTAAAAATTACTGAATTTTTGATTAGATCGAATTTGGACTATTCGATCTACTTGGGGATTAACATCGAACTTTATGCGTTCGATACACATGTATCGAATTTGGAAAGAGGCAGTGGTGGGGCTATATAAGAGCCCAATTTCCAACTCATTCTCGTTTTTCTTTCCAATGAGGGCTTTTTGTCTGCATCTCTGCCTGCATCGAACCACCTGGATTCGATCGACCCAGGCTGTTCGATATTGATTTTTTTTCTTTCTTTGCTTAAAGGAATTTGCGATCTTCCCCTATTTTCTCGCTTTCATAATGGCGAGGAAAAAAGCAAAAAGTCGAAAAAAATCAGTCGTGTCTCCGGAGAATATATACACAAGTCGGAATAGAAGGGAGAGAGCCAGTGCATCGAATGCGGGCCAGTCGTCTGATAATGCTTTTGCTGAAGAGTCCCCTAGAGTTACCACAAGAACTCAGCCTGCAACTAGGGCTACCGAGAGCTTATCCAAAAACTGGGGTGCGGGTCATTCTGCCCCGTCACCCTGTGATCGTTCTACCGAGAGGCTTGGTGGGGTTAGTGCTGGCACCCGTGTGCCTGTAGTGTGCAATTTTGAGAGACACGAGGATTTTGTTCCGCGAAGATTGGTAATGACGCCGATGGTAGCGTTAAAGTTGGAACGAACTCTCAAATCAGATTGATGGAAGAGATTGATGCGGTTTATGAGAGAATTGCTGCGAATCTTGCTAGGTTTAATGCAGAAAATCCTACGTTTAGACGCAAAACAAGCTCTTCCAGAGAGGGTCCTTCCCAAACAGGGGTGAGAATTAGTATATGGCTGCCAAAAGAAAGATTGCTGAAAGAGAAGCCGCCACAGAGGCCGGTGAGATTCCATGTCCACCCCACAGACGACCACGACCATCTAGCAACCCAAGGTCAACTCCACCTAGGAGCCTCGTTAACTATGAATTCCTAAACGATGAGAATTCAGAGTCTCTGAGCATCACATTAGGTGGATATCGATTATGAGAAGAGTAGTCGGCAGAAATTATGAGGGGTCTATGGCCACAATTGGATCGTCGCGCCGTAGCGGACAAACTCGGGTATCTTTGTTTAGCGCGATTTGGGCGTCTGTTTTTTGCTGCTGTAACAATAGCGGTGTATAGGTTGTGTCGGGATTATAGTGGTCTAATTGAGGTGGAAGATAGGCATAATTCTGTTATTAACAAGTTGAACGAGCATATCCGTAGTAGTGATAACAGTCGTCGTGCTGCGCTGGCGCGTGCCAGGGATTTGGCGAGAATTAGCGCTAAAGCAGCTCAGGATGTTCATCAGGCAGGGTTGGTTGCCAAAAAGGTTGAGGATAGTGCTGCCACTTTGCGTGGTGAAATTTCTTCTTTAAATAGAGAGAATGATTCCCTGAAGCGGAGAATTCCTCTCTCAATGTGTTAAATGCTAGTGAAGAAAAAGCTTTAGCTGATGTAGGTCGCAAGGTGCGCTATTTCGAATCTGAGAGCTATAGGTGCTCTGTTGCCAAATCATTCATGGAAAGTGGCGTTTACAAAATGCTCGAATTGCTTCGCGGTGCCGCCGATATGAAATATGGCATGGAGCTTGGCATTGCCCAAGCCGATTATCTCGGATATCTAAATGAGGGTTTTCAGAAAGATATGCTTGATATTAGTCGAGGTCCAAAGATCGAGATCCCAGAACTCGTTGGTGATGACGAAGAGGAGTTTCATTGCTCCAAAACCTGGCGATCCATTTTACACTCTTTGGCGTGATCGTAATGGTGGCCGTGTACCTGAGTCTGGCCCTTTAGATATGAGTCCATCTCTGGCACAGGGAGAAAAGGAATTGGACAGTACCGATGATTCTCGTACTGAAATTGGACGGATTCGCGATGCCCTCCGTGCTGTTTTTGGGAATAGCGATGATGATAACAGTCCTCCTCCCGCTAAAATGTTGCAACCCCAACCACAACTAGGTCGACGATACTACTAGAGAGTCCTGATAAGATTGTTGGCTCTCGGGACTTTGCTTCTGTTGCACGAGATAAAGGAAAGAGGGCCCCACCGGTACCAATTGTTCCAGGGCCGACCATGATAGTGCCCGCTGGCATGTATCCCTCTCGAGATGTCAGAACTGCTGTGTGGGAGGCTATTGTGTCTGAACAAATAATCCAGGAACAAAACATGATTTCTCCTAGCAGATATGGGCTTGGCGGAGCATTAAGCTGCACCTCGAAGGGAAATAAGGTTGTGTTGCCCGATGGCTGGGCGTAAACAGATGAACTTGTGCTCATAGAGGATCAGATCCAAGGGAATTGTGCCAATTTTGCTCATTTGATAGGTCTTGTCCTTCGGTCCGAGTCCCCCCAGTCGTCTGCCAAATAGCAGTACTTGGATATATCATTTTGATGATATTATGCCATTTTTGCTTATTGATATTTTTGCTTGATACTTCTGTAACGGTTCTCTCGTGAGACCGATTTTGTAGCTTGACATCATAGTCCTTTGATCTATACTTTAATGTATAGTTTAACACTTATTACTAATTTTAACCTTTTGGTCAACATCATTTATCTGCTTTTGAGTTTATATTTATTTAATGCATCGCATTCTTTTATTAAACCTTTTGGATTGAGTATGTACCAAAGATGTTGCCTTCCTCGCGTGACTACTCGAGCTATATCGCTATTTTGAGGCGACGCTTGGCGATGTTCTTGGGGTGAGCTTTGCATTCAGCCTATTTGGGCAATCATACCTCTATCGTGGCGCTTTGCGTTGCATGAGGGGTGATTTTTGCATTCAGTGGATTCGGGTCATCATACCTTTGTCATGACGCTTTGCGGTACATGAGGGATGATTTTTGCATTCAGCCGCTTCGGGTCATCATACCTCCGTCATGACGCTTTGCGTTGCATGAGGGGTGATTTTTGCATTCAGCCGCTTCGGGCCATCATACCTCCGTCATGACGCTTTGCGGTGCATGTGGGGTGATTTTTGCATTCAGCCGCTTCAGGTCATCATACCTCCGTCATGACGCTTTGTGGTGCATGAGGGGTGATTTTTGCATTAGCCGCTTCGGGCCATCATACCTATGTCATGACGTTTTGCGGTGCATGAGGGGTGATTTTTGCATTCAACCACTTCGGTTCATCATACCTCCGTCATGACGCTTTGCGGTGCATGAGGGATGATTTTTGCATTTAGCTGCTTCGGGTCATCATACTTCCGTCATGACGCTTTGAGGTGCATGAGGGGTGATTTTTGCATTCAGCCGCTTTGGGCCATCATACCTCCGTTATGACGCTTTGCGGTGCATGAGGGGTGATTTTGTTGCTGAATTCCTTGGTTCCTCATTTGGGGTTTTTACCATCATATCTATAAGACTCAATCTGTACTGTTCACATAGATTGATATATTTGATAATTTTAAAGGGATGGGCTCAGTTTCTTATTGAGGTGCCTACGTTTCTCGGTCTTTGCGTGGGACTCAAATCTTCGTAGTTCATACAGTTTATTAGCTCATGATCGTAATTGTTGCTACTCCTATGCATAGTAACGCCTAAGATGTTGCACATTCCAAGGTCTCTTTAACTTTTCATCCAGCATAGTTTCTAAGTAATAATAGCCTCGTGAACTGGCTTGTATGATCTTGAAGGGTCCTTCCCATTTTGGTTCAAATTTTCTGATGTGTTGTTTTGCTACTATGCTTTTGAGTACCAGGTCTCCTATCACAAAATTTCAGAATTGGACTCTTTTGTCGTAGCTTTTAGCCATGGATGCTTTGAAAGCTACAGTGCGTTGGTACGCAACTTCCCTTGTTGTGCCTATCATGTCCAGATCCATCTGACATAAGCGGGCTGATTGTTCGGGATCATAGTCATGAATCATGCGTGTCGGCATTCCTATTTTGGCTGGCAGAACAGCCTCAGTGCCGTAAACAAGAACAAAAGGTGTTTCACCCGTCGATGTCCTCAGGGTTGTCCTATATGCCCATAATATTCCTTGAAGCTCCTCCGTCCAGGTTTTTCCCGTATCTTTCATCCTCCTCTCAAGGTAATATTTCAATGTCTTGTTGGTGGATTCTGTTTGGCCATTTGCTTGTGGATGATAAACTGAAGTCACATTGTGCGATATGCGTAATTCTGCGAACCAGGATTTGATCTCCTTGCCAATGAATTGTGTGCCATTATCATACCATATATCTGGGAATTCCGAAATGGCATATGATATTTTTCCAAATAAATTCAATCATGTTCTTTTCAGTGATAGATGACATAGCTTCTGCCTCAACCCACTTGGTATAATATTCAACTGCGACCACCAGAAATCTTTTTTGTCCTTTAGCCACTAGTAGTGGTCCCACGATATCGATTCCCCATTGCTCAAAAGGGCACGCCACGTCGAGCGGTTACAGTGGTTGCTCAGGCATGTGAATAAGGCGAGCATGGTATTGACAGCTATCATATCAGCGCGAAAAAGTTGTTGCATCCTTTAGTAAAGTTGGCCACTAATATCCCTAGCGCAGAATTTGTCGGGCCAATGCCCTTCCTCCAGAATGATTTTCGCAACATCCAGCATAGATCTCTTTCATTACGCAATCAGCCTAAGTTGGAGGCAGGCAACGCAGCAGCGGGCCTTCGAATGAGCGTTTGTATAGTTCTCTATTGTGAATTGTAAACTTGTAAGCCTTGTATCGCATTCTGCGATGCGCGTTCGGATTCGTTGGGAGTATCCCTTCTCGTAGATATGTTCTAATCTCGTCCTTCCAAGAAGGATCTACTTGAATCGACATTATGTATTCCACTCTTGCAGCAGTGCCGTTATATCTTGATATTCCGATTGAAGGCTTGTCCGTGGCTAGTAACGTAACTCGCTTCTTTATTAAAATTTCTGAAGAACTGGCAAATTTTGATAGCACATCAGCTTTGCCATTTTCATCCCACGGGATCTGAGTGATGTCGAATAAACTGAAGCGTTCAGCCAGTGCTTTAACTTTGGTAGCGTACAATTTCATTGTCTCTTCTCTCGTCTCATACTTTCCTGAAAAGTGATTTGCCACCAACAACGAATCGGTCAACACGTCCAAATATTCAACGTTGAGCCCCAATCACAGTTTGATTCCTGCTATAACCGTTTTGTATTCAGCCTCGTTGTTAGTCACCATGTAATTTAGGCTGATGGCGAATTCAAATTCTCTGCGATCTGGAGATAAGAGGTGAATTCTGACCCCTCCTCCATAACTAGTGACGGATCCATCTGTATGTAGTATCGATGTGGTGGAGGCCCTGCTAGTTCCTGCTTGATCTGATATAGAAAAAATTGTAATTTGTGGAGCCGGCCACGCTGTTTCCCAACGTCTCGGCCATGAAATCTGCTGATGTCTGCGCTTTAATTGCGGTTCGTTGCTTAAACTCCAATCCAAACTAGCTGAGTTCAATCGCCCATTTCACCAGTCTGCAGGAGGTTTCTAGTCTTGCTAGCACCTGCTTTAGTGGCTTATTTGTTACAATCGTGATTGGATGAGACTGAAAATACGGTCTCAATTTTAGTGCGGTGGCCACGATAGCCAAGGTGAACAGCTCTATCTCCAAATAGTACCTCTATTCCCCTTGCAACACTCTACTTACATAGTGGATGGGTAACTGCTGGGTTTCTTTTTCTTTGACTAGGATTGTACTGATAGCATGGGAAGAACACTGCCAAGTATAAATATAGCATCTCGCTTTCCTCTGGCTTGGCCAATAGCGGTGGACTCACCAAGTATTTTTTTCATCTGCTGAAAACCTTCCTCACATTCCGGGCCCCAAATAAAATCTTTGCACTTTCTCATGACCTTGAAAAAAGGTAAATTCTTTTTCTGCAGAAGTTGATATGAATCTTCCTAGGGCCGTCAAGCGGCCTACCAAACATTGCACATCCTTCACTGTTCTTGGCGACGGTAAGTCTAGTACAGCCCTGATTTTGTCTGGATTGGATTATATTCCTCTTTCGTTGACCACATATCCCAAAAACATTCTTGTTGTTACTCCGAACGTGCATTTTTTTGGATTCAACTTCATCACGTATGATCTCATGATGTCATCTATGTACACTTCCATCGACTTTCCGATCTGATGGTAAACCATTTCGCGACAAGTCTTTGAAAAGTCGCTCCAGCGTTCTTTAAACCAAAAGGCATTACCCTATAACAATACACCCATGTTTTAGTTACAAACGTCGTTTTGCTCTGATCCCGCACTGACATGAAGATCTGATGAAAACCACTTTTCGCATCCATCATACTCAATAGTACGCATCCTACAGTCGAATCGACTAATAAGTCTATTTTGGGCAAAGGGAAAGGATCCATAGGGCAGTGTTTGTTTAAGTCTGTGTAGTTCACACACATTCTCCATGTTGCCTCCTTTATCATGCCCAGAATGATGTTGCTCAACCATTCTAAAAACCTCAAGACCTATATATGTCGAGCCGCTAAGGGTTCATGTTCCTCTTTTCGGCCGCTTCATTCTTCTCCTTACTAAAGTTCCGTTTCTTTTGCCTTACTGGCTTTGCACTTTTGTCCACATTTAGCTGGTGCACTATGATTCTGGAATCTATTCCTTGTAAGTCAGAATCCATCTAGGTGAATATATTAGAATTACACCTGAGACATTCTACTAATGTGACCTCTATCATTTGTTCCAATCCTGCTCCATTCTTCATTATCTTCTCAGTGCTTTCACTGAATAATTGAACGTTTTTGAGTTCCCCTAAAGGTTCCATTTTACATTCTTGCCATTGTTTTAGTAGTTAGTTTTTCGCTTTTTCCCGACTTTGCTCCCGAGACTCGGGTTGTTTTCCATTCTCATCTCTAACCTCTTTGATTTTCTTCTCTGGCTCGGGTGAACCATCGGCTCTCACCCAATGTCTCTTTGTCATCCTAGCTACTTATATCTAAAAGCAATTTAAGCGGTGTTCCCACTGACGGCGCTAATATTTTGGTCTTATTTTGTTCGAGTAACAAAACACCGTAAAAGGTTACAAATGGATTGTCAATTGCCAAAATAATGCTAATCTATTACAATGAACGGACTAACTTGGTCCGGAACACCTACTGTATATTACAAGTAATGAATTACTCTTGATATCCTATTTAGACAAAGATCTGGGTAGATCAAACCGATTGTATTCGATCTATGCGTATCGAATTGTGGTGATTCGATGCTACTGCTAATTGAACCTGTGATGTATCAAATGATGTGGATTCGACGCTGTGAATCTCGAACACTGTGGTTCGATCTTGGTTTAATTCAAAGAGGTCAATATCGAACTGAGCTAAGTATCGAACAATAATGTGTATCGAACGAAGATGGTTCGATATACTAGAAAAGGTAGCAAGTGTAGAATGAATATTGAGAAGGCGAAGAGACGGGGTATTTATAGACCTCGTTCTGCGGGTCTCTGTAGCGACTTGCACATGAATATCGAACTGGGGCCGTTCGATCAATCACCTAGATCGAATCAAAACTGTTCGATACTCTATTAACATCGAATCGTGGCTGTTCGATGTACTTCTGCATCAGACCTTTCTATTTGGGCCGGTCCAATATTAGTATTAGGCCAATCCTAAAATATCCTCATCATAAGGCCTTACGGATTATTTGGCATCTTCTTTCAACCTAGATCATAAAGCACTGTCACACTCAGCACTGTTTTAAGTGTTTATAGTTTCTCTTTTGTGCGATAGATCTCTAATCTCTTTAACCACTCAACTTTTATAGTTTCTATACAATGTTATGTTAAAAGATTTACATGCATGTAGTGTGTTGATAGAGTTGAAGCTCATTGTGGTTTATGACAGGCTATGCTTATGCAGATGCTGCAAAAAGTATATATTCAAGTGGTCGTGAATCACGGGCATTCCCTAGTCGGCTTTATGATATTCTGGAATCTGATAGGTTTGATTTTTATTCCAGCTCTCTTATTCATGAATGTGGAGAGATTCAGCTCTCCAGGAAATATTGAAGTGGACAGAGGAGTTGGGAAGCCTACATATACCCGCCATTGCTATTTATTTCCTAGAATGTCTAAGTTTACTGTATGTGCTTTGCCCTATACAAATATAAGACGAATTATCAAAAATGCCCGCTAACTTTTGGTTTTAATCCTAAATGCCCGGTTTTTCCAAACCTGCTGAAAATGCCCGTTAAGTTTTAAATTTTCTAACAAAAATGCCCGATTTTAAAAATTCGGACATTTTATCCGACGTGGCATCCGAGTCAAAGAGACGCACTGCTGAATCAAAAAGTCGCGTTTTAAAATTTGGGCATTTTTGGTAGAATTTTAAAAGATACAGGGCATTTTTAGCATTATTTTTCAGACAAAATAGGTTTTTTTGTGCTTATTTTTCATTTCGGGCATTTTTAGTAGAAATGTTAAAAGATCCAAGGCATTTTTAGCAAGTTGGAAAACAACGGCCATTTAGGATTAAACCCAAAAATTAGCGGGCATTTTTGATAATTCGTCCTCAAATATATAACAAATGGCATGTCCGTACTCACTATAATTCCGTGATTCTAGATAGATACATATATATATATATATATATATATGTATGACCAGTAGCTGAAACACTATAAAATCATAGTACATATGTCGCATATTTTAAATACTTCCAAGCTTTAGTCTGTGGATGTATTTAGACAAAGTTACGAACGAACCTTCACGCGTGGATATCTTATATGCTGAAGGCTTGGCTTCATCCTTATTGTACATGGACTTATGATTCCCACAGCCCAATGATGATGACACTGCTAATAAGGATCACCTAGCAAGATTTCATGCAAAGGTAAGTTTTACTTATTATCTCTCTTATTCAATTCTGCAACCACAGTAGAGCACTTGTAGTCTTTTCATCTCCTCTTAATAAGCTTGTGTTAACAGAATAGAAAATCACCTGCTTAAAATAAGCGATTATTCAATTACCGAAATTACTGGGTATATTATTATATGATTTATATTTATAAGTGACACCGCATTATAGCACGGTTTAAATACCGGTTTATTTTGTTAAAAACTATATACTATTCGTATATCGTAAATCACAGACGCACGGCTATCGACCGAATTTATAAATAAAATACTACCCGGATTATGCTCGACTCGATATATTATTACGCGTACGATTTTATATTCGTCCTGGTAACATGACTCATATTCACATAATAACAGAAAAAACAACACGTGTCTGCTGACACACCTTAAATAGATAAGTTACTTATTGTGCTGCTTGAACAGATAAATAACAGTACAGATAATAACACAAAATAACTAATATTAAACTAATACAGATTCTAAACTTAGGGAGCAAGATTAAACTCCTATAAAAGGGAGCAAGACCAATAGAGGAAGGGGGGAACGGCTTTTCACCACAAAAAGGAATTTCTCTACGGGAGAATAACTCCTCCCCTCGGAGAACTCCCTCTCCCCCTCGGACTCTTCACGAGGACAACCCCTCAACAAATACAAAACCAATACATCCGATAAAATCGACAAACACCAAATATCCAACACCAAAAACAAGAACTACGAGTGGCTTGATTCCCGAGGAAGGGATACGTAGGCATCTCGAAACAAATCGAGCCCAGCCGCAAATCAATAAAAACCAACAATCTCCTCGGGTCGGGATTGGCGTTCCGAATAATCCGTTACGCTCTTCGTCACAACTAGCAGGCACGACGAAGATACCGTTAACAAAATGGCACCGTCTGTGGGAAACGTCGTTGAATCCTTGAGAAAGCCCGAGGGGATCGCCGCCAAGATCAAAACGGAGAACAGTTACTACTGCTACGAGGCGATACGCTCCGAAGCTAAGTTTTTCTTTCTCCACAATTGCGTGATTCGATTCCAATCTTGGATATCTCCTTGAAAATCATAATATTTTCTAAATTGCTATATAAGTATATATATTAGTGTATATATACGAAGTCTGTAAAAGACTTGTAAATAAACTTGGGTAGAAGTGGGTTCTTTGGCCTACTGCCTGAGAGTTGCAGAGAAAATGAAGAATGAAATAAAAGGAGAAAACTAAGAAGAAGAAAAGAGAAAGAATTAACAGAGAAGAAGAAGAGAAAAGAATGAACGGAGAAGAAGAAAAGAAATAAAAGAAAGAGAAGAAAAGGGAGTCACGTCTCTCTTGTGATTAAATTAAGCTTTGAAAGAGACGCATGTCTCCTTTAAAAAAAAATGTTGGACAGGTGGCCTAACATGCATAAAAAAAAAAATTATCAAAAAAAAGAAAAAGAACGGGACAGCAAAGCCAGAAAAAAATAAAATAATAATAATAATAAAAAAAAACCAAAAACATTTATCCGAGGGTTGTTATAATAAAGATAAAAAATTATCTTTTATTAACCAAAAGAGAGATGTAGCTCAGCGGTCCTCGGAGAGTATCTCCAAGAACCTCTCTCCGAGGACCCGGGTTCGAGTCCTGCCTCCGAGGCCTTTTTTTTTATTTTATTAAGAAGAGCCATACTATCATAATAAAACAGAAAAAGTCTCTTGTTATAATCAAGAACGTGAGGTAGCCCAGTGGCTTCGGAGCGGCTCTACGAGGGGCTCTACCTGAAGCACACGGGTTCGAGTCCCACATCCGATGGCATTTTTTTTCGTTATTATGAAGAGCCAATATAATAAAAACTAACAATGCTCTTGTTATAAACAAAAAGGGACTTGGTCCAGTGGTCGGAGGAACTCTCCGAGGGGCCTCTACTAGAGGAACCCTAGTTCGAATCCCACCTCTGACGATTTTTTTTTTTATAAAAACGCTATCATAATATAGTAATAAATAAAAAAGTCTCTTTTTGTTAAACAAGAAGTAGAGCTGGTCCAGTGGTCCTTGGAGAACATCTCTCCGAGGACACCCGTGTTCGAATCCCATTCACGAGGGATTTTCTATTTTGCTGCCATCATTTAGTGATAAAAAAAAAAGTCTCTTTTTGTTAAACAAGAAATAGAGCTGGTCCAGTGGTCCTTGGAGAACATCTCTCCGAGGACACCCGTGTTCGAATCCCATTCACGAGGGATTTTCTATTTTGCTGCCATCATTTAATAATAAATAATAAAAGTCTCTTGTTGTTAAACAAAAATGGGGCTGCTCCAGCGGTCCTCGGAGCTGCTCTCCGAGGGCATCTACATACAGCACCCGAGTTTGATCCTATCTCCGAGCAGTTTTTTTTTTAAAATTAAAACGCAGCCATAGTGTAATAAAAATAAATAAAGATCTGGTTATGTACATAAGCGAGACGTGGTCCAGTGGTCCTCGGAGCAACTCTCCGAGGCCTTTACCTGAAGAGCCCGAGATCGATCCCCCTCCGAAGCATATATTTTTATTTTTTTTAAGGTACTGCTATTGGATATATAGCAGAAATAATCTTGTTATAACCAGAAGTGGGCGCAGCTCAGTGGTATCGGAGAGTCTCTTCGAGTGCTGTCTTCTATGAGGTCGTGGGTTCGAATGCCTCTTGGCTCTTGTGGCAACACAATATATTTTTTTTCCCATTAAGGTTATTACTATGATATATAAAAAACAATAACCGTATCATATCCAAGAGAAGCTTGCAGCCCAGTGGTTTACTCCGAGGGCTTTGTTTCTCAATCACCCGAGTTCGAATCCTTGAGGCAGCGATCGGAAATTTGCATTTTATTTTTTGCTTTTTCCAGCGAAAAATAAATAAATAATAATTAAAAAAAAAAGAGTGAAATAAATGAATGAAAAAATCATCATCAAAATGGGCATAGCCTAATGGTATCGGAACAACCCTCCGAGGACTCTTTTCCCCGATAACCCGGGTTCGAATCCCCCACCCGTGTCTCTCAAAATTTTTTATCTCTTGAGACTTTATAATATATAGTAAAAAGGCCAACAATATAACCAAAAATGGGCATTGCCCTCTTCGATATCTCGAGTCGAATCCCTGATATTGGGATAGAAAAATTTTATTTTTTGCTATTTTCAACAGAAAAATAAAATAAAGAGAAGAGAAGTTTCTCCGAGGGGAGTTCGAACACGAGACCTCTCTAATAAAATTTCCTGCTCATACCAGTGGGACAAGCTTCTATTGCTTTATAACAATACTAAACCCTAGATTTAGGAGTAAAGTTTGTTAACCTCTTATGATACTCACGAGTATCCGTGTATGAAATCGAACTTTTCTAAGTGTGGTGGCTTTGAGCATCGGAACAAGGACTAGACACTCTCAGGGCATGGCACTTACGAACACTCAAAACGGGAGCTCGCGACGACCCCTACCCACGAGGTAAATGGGAGCTCGCAACGACCCCGACCACGAGGTTCGCAGGTGACCACCCCCAAAGGAGTCAAAATATATATATATGAAATACGATGACTACGGCTACCCACGCGGGAAATCGAGAGTGATTCACGGGTATTTACACGAGGAATCAAAAACTCTCTAAACATGGCGAAAAAGTGCAAATTATTGCCAATATGTATTTCTTCCCAAACCAAATACAACGGGTCTTATTCTCGGACTTTACGAGGAATACGCACCCATTCACCAAGATTGTTGTATAATTTTATCATGAGATAAATAGTTTTTCCATCGGAAACACAAAGAGAGTATAAATATACTCAACATCGATAATCCATGAAGTCTTCGTGCTTAAATATGGACTATGCTCTATATATTTTTGAACACTGACGTTGCCGGAGGAAACTTCGAGCAAAGCTAGCTATTTGTTTAAGCTACATGCAGGCATTATAGAACCTCGGATGTAGCGTGACGAACGCCGTATAGAAGAAAGGGGTTTCGAAGGGAGTTCCGAGGAGAATTCCTTGATAATGAATTAGCGCGCATGGAATTAGGAGGCATCTGGACTCCAGATAAGTGCTACGAACCTCATATGCAATTTTGATTTCGATAAACTTATACTATAAGTATAAGATTCAACAGAGAGACATAACTTTATCTTTCCAAACAAGCAAACTCCAAAAGTGAAAGCTTGCAACGGAAACCTTTAGGATTAAGTAAAAACATTCACTAATCCCAATATATATACTAAGAGAATATCCCCAAAAAGATTTATAAACAAATAAAGCCCTAAAGCGAAGCTGTCCGATAAGGTCAACTATGACCTCCGCGTACCCGGTACTCTCCCGACTTAGAGGAGGAGTTACCCGAGTCATCCTCCGAGCGTGCGCAGGAGACAAACACTTGTCAATTCGACTTTGTTATGCAAAAAAAAAAAACTTACAAAACAAGTTAAGGATTAACCTTAACTCTTCCAACTCAATAATTACTCCCGAAATAAATAAAACAACTAGTCCTAAGATACAAAAGCCTACGATTCGGACCCCCTCCCCGATAGTGAAAGTAGAGCTATCCTCTTCCATCGGATTATGATCCTAATCCTTATATGCATCGCTCTCGTCTTCGAGAACGTCATCCCCCGCGAACATTTGGTCCTCTTCAAAAAAATCTCACCCTCCTCGGGAGCATATGAACTCCCACTAGAAGAGCGAGGCAGAATCGCGGCCAACGTCCTAAGCCGCCTCCTCCCACTCCGAGAAGATAGACCCTGCTCCGAGAACTCCACGGTCTTGAACAAACAAACTCTATTTTTCCAAGGCATTGCCTGCACAAAATAACGGGAATGTAAAACTTCCCGAAGAAAGAAATGATTAAACAATTAAAGAGAATATTAGTCCTAAATCAAAAGGATTAATAAATGGACAATACTATTGTCACGAGTACTTCCGATGAGTTGTACCCACTCCCAACGAGGAGGCTCATCGGGTGTGACCAATATCGTTCGGTTACTAACCCAAAGCGGTATGAATGGCGATCCGACGAGAGCACCCCACTCCCAACGAGGAGGCCCATCGGGTGTGACCAATATTGCTCGGTTACTAACCCAAAGCGATATGAATGGCCATCCGACGAGGGCACCTAAGCGTCCCTTGGAAAGTCATGATGAATAAAGAAAAGATATCAACGCGGCATCGGAAAAAAAAAAAAAAAAAAAAAAAAAAAAAAAAAAAAGACTAAACCCCGATGGATCCGCGCGACTCCGATATCCGTCAATGCGCCAAGAGGGACCACTACAGAGGTAAATATATATATATATATATATATATATATATATAATAAAAACCTCTCGCCTCAATGAAGGCACGCCTCAACGAAGGCAACACGAAAAAAAAAAAAAAAAAAAAAAAAAAAAAAAACTTTCCTGCCTCAAAGAAGGCATCGGGGGTGAAAAATTTCTCGCCTCAATGAAGGCACGCCTCAACAAAGGCATCGGAAATAAAAAACATCTCGCCTCGAAGAAGGCAACCACGATATTCCCCTCGCCTCTTCAAAGGCAAACAAAAAACTGGGGGGGCTTGTGTTAAACCGATATAAACGTCGAACAACGAATGTCTACGATACCCCAAAAGAGTTCTACGATACCTTACCAAGGCTTTCCGAGTCATATATGAGACTCGGATACCTTCCGAGGACCTGCGGGACGTTCACGATGTAATAACCGACAAGGACCTACAAGGTTCTAAATAATTCTACGATACCTCAAAAGAAACGTTAAAAATGTTAATAGCTAGTATCCGACATACACTATAATATCTCCGACCAGAAAAAGCGAGAAAGACAACACTTTAAAAGGCTCGAAATAATGCCTTAAACGACCTCGTTACGAGAGGCTACGATACCTCTCTAAAAAATTCGCGATACTCGTAACTCTCGACTTTTTGAGTTTCTAGTGCAGTCATAATAACCGACTGCACTAAAAACTGGGGGGCTTTGTTAACAGAATAGAAAATCACCTGCTTAAAATAAGCGATTATTCAATTATCGAAATTACTGGGTATATTATTATATGATTTATATTTATAAGTGACACCGCATTATAGCACGGTTTAAATACCGGTTTATTTTGTTAAAAACTATATACTATTCGTATATCATAAATCACAGACGCACGGCTATCGACCGAATTTATAAATAAAATACTACCCGGATTATGCTCGACTCGATATATTATTACGCGTACGATTTTATATTCGTGCTGGTAACATGACTCATATTCACATAATAACAGAAAAAACAACACGTGTCTGCTGACACACCTTAAATAGATAAGTTACTTACTGTGCTGCTTGAACAGATAAATAACAGTACAGATAATAACACAAAATAACTAATATTAAACTAATACAGATTCTAAACTTAGGGAGCAAGATTAAACTCCTATAAAAGGGAGCAAGACCAATAGAGGAAGGGAGGAACGGCTTTTCACCACAAAAAGGAATTTCTCTACGGGAGAATAACTCCTCCCCTCGGAGAACTCCCTCTCCCCCTCGGACTCTTCACGAGGACAACCCCTCAACAAATACAAAACCAATACATCCGATAAAATCGACAAACACCAAATATCCAACACCAAAAACAAGAACTACGAGTGGCTTGATTCCCGAGGAAGGGATACGTAGGCATCTCGAAACAAATCGAGTCCAGCCGCAAATCAATAAAAACCAACAGTCTCTTCGGGTCGGGATTGGCGTTCCGAATAATCCGTTACGCTCTTCGTCACAACTAGCAGGCACGACGAAGATACCGTTAACAACTTGTTAAAGGGATGATGAATAACGGTATTCTAGATTTGTAGCATCTTTTTACATTTGAACTCATTTAACTTGAGTCTAGTGATATTAATGGACTTCAGGTAGAATCGAATCTTGACTTCCGTACATTACCTATTAATTAAATGGGAATTTTACTCAGATAATTTCAAAAACCATTTGACATCTTATGAGATGCCTTTCCTCTTCAGATATCGGCGGATTAGATCACCAACTAGAGCCTTCGCGTGAGTGGCTTGTGATGTCTAAAGATGTACATGTTGTTATTTTCAGTCTCTCGTGCGTTAGGCACATACAACCAATTCGTTCCCTGTTGATGACAATGGGGGGTTGGTAACAGAATGAAATTGGACATAGAGTACTTTGTCGGCATTGTTACTCATCCAAACTTCAGTCAGTCATGCTTTCTTCTACTATTGACAAATTATAGTTTGTTTCAGGAAAAAATAAAACAGAGTCCACGGAATAGATGTGAATAGTTGGAAGACTTATTTCGGGTTGATACGCTTGAAACTGTTGAAAGCAGCCTAGGCCAGAAGGGCTTTAGTTTTATATCTGTTAAGCTCAAGAGAATCTACGCTTGTTTAACTGGCCCAAAGTTGCATGTGAAAAAAGTTAACACTCTGGACGAAGATGGCATAGATGCAGCGCTGAGGTGTGCAAAGGAGATTTTGAAGTGGGACGAGGAGAAGAATGACTATTATGCAGATGATAGCAGCTTCAAAGAGAGTGAGTGAAGAATCTGATACGGCCCAAGATGGAGGCCGCAGGGTTTACTAATTAGGAAATTAGTTTATTAAGTTATGTTATTCTTATATTAAGAGTCTTATGTTAGTCTTAGATTAGGAAACTTTATTTAATTAGAGTAGTATTAGATTTCTATTTCCTTTAGTAGTCTAGGTTTATTTGGTATGGGTTTATTAGTATTAGTATAAATAGTCCAAGTTTTGTAACTTTTATTCATTCAAGAACAATAAAATCTTAGTTAATTTAATTATTAGTCTCTCTTATCTCTTAATTAATTCTTGGAGCTCGTTCTAGCTCGAATAGAGCCCTATCCCTAACAATTGGGTGCTTTCATCTTTTGAATTCACTATATCAAAAAAAAAAAAATCATGGATGTTTTGCTCTCCAAGACGCCTAATTTCATGGAATCGTTCTCCATCATGCTAAAATCCATGGATGAGCGTTTCTCCAAAATGTTAAAAATTGTGGAAGCAATGAGAAATTCCAACGAAGATATGTCTCGCCAGTTCAATCATATGTCTAGCTTATTGTCAAAGATTGAAAGAGATTTGAGTGCATGTTCACAAAATTCTCTACCAATACAATCACCGCCTCCACCGCCACCAACATCGCCGCAGTCGTCAACAATCTACAACACTCAAGATCTTGATTTTGAAGTTGTCTTCGAAAAGCCGAAGGAGGCTAGAAAAATTAAGGCCAACGTGGAAATAGTGACATTCAACATCAACATGGCAATCTTACCACAACCTCCAATTCAACCTAGAGTATCCTTGTTGTTGCTTGCAAAGAATAAAAGCAATTCAGGGATGGTGACCCTTAGAAACAATCTGATGGCTTTTCATGCAGGTTCTAAAAGCATAGTGACTATGAATTGGAGAAAGCGGAAAAAAGGTCTTGAGGACAAGACCCTGTTAAGGGGAAAGAATTGATACGGCCCAAGATGGAGGCCGCAAGGTTTACTAATTAGGAAATTAGTTTATTAAGTTATGTTATTCTTATATTAGGAGTCTTATGTTAGTCTTAGATTAGGAAACTTCATTTAATTAGAGTAGTATTAGATTTCTATTTCCTTTAGTAGTCTAGGTTTATTTGGTATGGGTTTATTAGTATTAGTATAAATAGTCCAAGTCTTGTAACTTTTATTCATTCAAGAACAATAAAATCTTAGTTAATTTAATTATTAGTCTCTCTTCTCTCTTATTTAATTCTTGGAGTTCGTTCTAGCTCGAATAGAACCCTATCCCTAACAATTAATTGTTAGGGATAGGGTTCTATTCGAGCTAGAACGAGCTCCAAGAATTAATTAAGGAAGAAGAGAGACTAAAATTTAAGATAACTAAACTTTTACTTATTTTCTGAATGAATAAAAGTTACAAGACTTTGACTATTTATACTAATAAACCTAGACTACTAAGGGAAATATAAATCAAATACTATTCTAATTAAATAAAGATTCCTAATCTAACACTAACATAAGACTCTTAATATAAGAATAACATAACTTAATAAACTAATTTCCTAATTAGTAAACCATGCGGCCTTCATCTTGGGCCGCATCAATCCTTTCCCCTTAACAGGGTCTTGTCCTCAAGACCTTTTTTCCGCTTTCTCCAATTCATAGTCACTACGCCTTTAGAACCTGCACGAAAAGCCATCAGATTGTTTCTAAGGGTCACCATCCCTGAATTGCTTTTATTCTTTGCAAGCAACAACAAGGATACTCTAGGTTGAATTGGAGGTTGTGGTAAGATTGCCATGTTGATGTTGAATGTCACTATTTTCACGTTGGCCTTAATTTTTGTGGCCTCCTTTGGCTTTTCAAAGACAACTTCAAAATCAAGATCTTGAGTGTTGCAGATTGTTGACAACTGCGGCGATGTTGGTGGCGGTGGAGGCGGTGATTGTATTGGTGGAGGATTTTGTGAACGTGCACTCAAATCTCTTTCAATCTTTGACAATAAGCTAGACATATGATTGAACTGGCGAGACATATCTTCGTTGGAATTTCTCATTGCTTACACAATTTTTAACATTTTGGAGAAACGCTCATCCATGGATTTTAGCATGATGGAGAACGATTCCATGAAATTGGGTGTCTTGGAGAGCAAAACATCCATGATTTTTTTTTTTATAGTGAGTTCAAAAGATGAAAGCACCAATTGTTAGGGATAGGGTTCTATTCGAGCTAGAACGAGCTCCAAGAATTAATTAAGGAAGAAGAGAGACTAAAATTTAAGATAACTAAACTTTTACTTATTTTCTGAATGAATAAAAGTTACAAGACTTTGACTATTTATACTAATAAACCTAGACTACTAAAGGAAATAGAAATCTAATACTAATCTAATTAAATAAAGATTCCTAATCTAGCACTAACATAAGACTCCTAATATAAGAATAATATGATTTATTAAACTAATTTTCTAATTAGTAAACCCTGCGGCCTTCATCTTGGGCCGTATCAGAATCCCTTTTTAATCATAACCTACACAGTCCATAAAATACATAATTATGGTGCCATTTTCTGTTTTGGGTGTCATGCGCAAAAATGTGCTTGAAGAAATTATACAGGGTTTATGTGTTTAACTGAAAATGATGAAGGGGGTGAGTTCTACAGTTTACTCTCTTCTTCAGGTTACAATTCTTTCTTTTTCTTTTGGTACGCCCTTTTTTGGGACAGTAGCATATATTATATATGTGAATAAAATGTCCGCAACCCAGATTTCAATTATTGTAACTGTCTAGATCAAAAGGCAGTAAGTAAGGCAGTGATGTTTTCACAAAAAATAAGTTTACATTTACAGATTCAAGAACACAAAAGGATTATGAGAAATACTTATGATGTTTTCACAAAAAATACTTCAGTTAGAAAAAAGTTTTGGAGCTAAAATGCAAAGAATTAACTACAGTAGTAAAGCAAAGTTAATCCTCTAGCAAATTTGTTACTCTATTTCATGGCTGTAAGTTCATATAAAAGGAACTGAAAAGATCGGCGAGAACATTCTCGTCTCTTCTGTTTGAGACCCTATATTTGCAATGATGCTACCTAACTTCTTCCAAAATTGGGTTTTAGACAAGTCCATTCGAAAAGAAATAAATAACATCGCGTACAGCAACGAGTACTGAAACTGTATTCAAGGTCCATATTAAATCTAAAGACAAGAATTGCCAATGAAACAGGAGCGGACCAAGAACATCAATCAACTTATATCTTCGTCCAAACACCAGAGCATGACAAAACTGAGAGTCTGAAAGCTACTCCAAAATTTGCACAACTTTTACTCAAGCTATTAAGTTAAAAATAACGCACTATAGCTCCACAGAAACAAATCTGAGACTGGAATTTATCTCAATTAACAATATGACTCTCTTCGTCATCACTAACATCTTCCTCGTCACCATTCACGTTTTCTGCATGCTCCTCAAGAGACGAAGCAGTGAACAACTCACGAGCCTTAACCCCATCTTCGTTTGCTGTTACAGCTGCAGAGCTGCGAGATTTTCCTTTGTTCATCTGAAACATAGACATTGGATAAATCAAATGAAAAGAAAGAGAAACAATTATTGGAGAAAAGAAACTAGTGGGACAAGTAGTTGCGGAAAAAACACTAACTTTGTTAGAAGCAAAAGCTCAAAGAATACTTACAGCTCTAAGCAACGATCTCCTGTCCCTCTCCCGAGCATTCTTGATCGCCTAAAACCAGTAGACAATATGATAAGGGCCTAACCCACTGACATCACTCTAAATAATGATCTCAGAACACATTAAGTCGTCAACCAAGTCGTATAGTGTATATGGATGCATGTGTGTGCATATAAATAAGATGAATATAAAGTAAAGGGGGGCATTCTATCAACAATAAAATGTACACCTCTTCCAATGCCTTCCGCTCAGCTTCAACTTCTGTAATATCTCTGCAGGGGCCAAAAAACAATATATGCCCTTAAATTTCATATGAGAACCATAGAAGATAGATTCATTCACATAGAAACTAAGCACTTCCAAAAAATAATGGGTTTCTCTTTATTATTGGCTGGTAAAATTATTTAACCATGCCATCAATCCCAGTACTTCTGAAATTTGTGTAAAATAAATAGGAACAACCAAGAGGTAGGGGTTATAGTCCTTCATACCTTCCAACAACCCGATCAACACGACAAGAACATTTTGCGCACACGTGATGCTCCTTAGCGCAACCTACAAATGCATTTCCCAGAGGACATTCAACAAAACTTTTTTATTCAAAATGAAAAGATCATAACTTTGCTTATTCTAGGGAGTAGCCAGAAAAGCTTATTGACAAAGATAGAAACATCCGAAACATTGTCATGATTGATTAGCCGTTGCATATATAAAACTTCAAAGAATTTCAAGTTAAGGTTGCACTCCTTCAACTGGAATATGAACGGATATTCAGCTTAGCTACCTAATTCAAATAATGATTATTTCCTCCCACCAAATAAACGAGGAAGTGATTCCAAAAAACTATGATACATTTTTCAGCTAAATATCTAATAGAAAGAAAATCAAGCAGTTGGCAAAAAGCAATGACACGAAGTCCACTATAAGATGATGAAAACAACATGGCCCCAGGAGCCACTCCATTCACCACAAAATAGCCCATGTCCGATCAATCATCATAGAGGCTGCAAGCATGCTCTACTACATCTCTCAAAATCCATGTGGAGTTCAGTCACTTGCACCAAATCATTAGACAAACTGAAATTATGTACAGTCCCACCCCCAATAAAATCCCAAACCAGAAAAGAAAGGAGCTTTACGTTTCTTAAGTAGCCAAATTACAAACAGGCAGGTAACCAATCAATCCCCAATAAACGGCGTGTAAGTACTAGGAGATCTCAGGATAGCATAACACGATGCTACTGTTCATTCATTTTAAGTTTTAACCCACAATCATTACATAATCACAAAGTGAAAATTATGAAAGCCCCAAAACGATATCTAATGCACCCTATTATACACCCTATTAGAGGCACGTGGTTCAAAACGACATGCTATCAGTACATTTGATAAGCCTATAGTAGTACCGGGTCAATTGGATAACGAGGTTCTACACATGATAAAACACAATCCACCTCTCACATACTTATAATCCATAAACAACGTCACCCAATAACCGCGTAATCATGCAAATGCAATACGAGAATCTTCAATTATGACAATCCATAACCAATCCTCTCTCGACCACCAAACGCCCCTCGTTAAATCAATAAACAAGTAAAATCAGAGGAATGAGAGAAAAACTAACCAGTGCATAAATTATGATAAGCTTGCCTAACATTCCGCTTCGAACACCGCTGACTATCATAACAACACAACAAACAACTCAAATTCAAATTAAAACACACACAACACGAAAACCTAATTACGCGAAAAAACAACAAATTAGTACCATTTGGCAGGTTGACTGAGGGGCTTATACTTTCCGTATTTTCGCCTCCATTCGATTTGCTCTTTACAGCGAAGGCAAACTCCGGTTACTTCGGAGAGTGGCCGAAATCTTCCGCCTACTTCCTGTTACAAAGCAGTTATGGAATATGTATACGAATACGTATGTGAGGTTAATTGATTGTGCGCAGTCGCAAAATCGCCGGGTCGGGTTAGAAAAAGTTGGAATCGGGGAGAAGAGAGAAAATAAAAAAATAAACCATTTTCTTATACTAAGTAATCTGCGACCTAAATTAAGTCGCAAATGCCCTAATTTTGAGCCGTATTTTGGCCCAATTTGGGCCAAAATGTGTGGCCCATTGGCGGATATTCCAGCCAATGGGCCCAGGGACCGGATTGAGGTCGCTGAATAGTTTCAGTGACCTCAGTTGAGTCGATGTTGCTTTCAGCGGTCACTGAAGATCAGCGACTTATTTAACGGTCACTACTGGGCGGTCCCTAAAGACCGCTCAGTAGTG
Source organism: Linaria vulgaris (assembly GCA_948329865.1). NCBI lineage: Eukaryota > Viridiplantae > Streptophyta > Magnoliopsida > Lamiales > Plantaginaceae > Linaria > Linaria vulgaris. The sequence goes on along the minus strand of OX415250.1, from coordinate 16,697,264 downwards.
TAGTGAATGTGTTGCTATTAATAGCAAAATTGGGGGACTCTTGATAATATCAGTACATGATTAAACGTCCTCGTACCCTGAGAAGATGAGGAACATCGAGCCACCGATAAATTGCGAAGACACTCACACTCTACAAAAGACGACTCACGCCCACGACGTTGTTGATTCAGAGTTGTAACAAAGCATATTCGATATAGAAGATAGAGGTTGTTAAAGTCATAAAGGAAAATATAACTCTATGCTCTCTCGTAAATACTTGAGTGCATTTTTTACCTCGTTTCATTCCCGACAGTTATAATTCGATCCCCGTTTCCCCTCTTTTTAGGATAAGGACATGTGTTCTGAACTCTCGATACTCCCTTCGAACAAACACACAGTAGGATCAGTATCTCAGCAACTTTTGGGTATTTACGTCCGGTGAATGTTTGGCCTTGCTAGTCATTTCCTTTGATATCATGTATTTTGCGCATTTGCATTTATTCTGACTTACACATTCATATTTGTACTAGTATGTTCCCTCATATTCCGAAGCTTCTCTTTGGAATAGGAGTGGTATTCTGGATCATGTGTTGATCTTGTACGATTGCCTGTCAGCATTAGCTTGATTATTCAATTTCTCTCGTTTAGAGAGATCATAGATTCTCCTTCGACCGTAATAGGTCGTTGTGGTGTTGCATTCGTACAAGCACGACCTCCATCTTATTGGCTATGTTGCCTTTGTCTAACGTCCTTTGGTTAGTATTCGCGTGAGCTAAGATGAAAGTCTAGCCCTCTTCTTCATGGGGGTGTCGATTTGCATCTAAACGGTTAAGATAGACGACCATTTCTTTTTGTCTTGAGATTTTCAGTTTGCATCCTATTTGTGAAGATAGATTTCCGTCTCTCCTTAGTCGGAAGGTTTTCGATTTGCATCTAATCACTTAAGACAGATAAGATGCTCTTTTCGTGGTGAGATTTCCGGTTTGCATCTGATCAATTAAGATAAATGACCATCTCTCGAGATTTTCGATTTGCATCTTACCATTTTAGATAGATGGCCATCTCATTTTTGTTGTGATATTTTTAATTTACATCTAATCGATTAAGATAGATGATAATCTTTTTTTGTCACAAGATTTTCGATTTGCATCTAATCAGTTTAGATAGATCTCCTTCTCCTTTTTTGTGAAATTTTCAATTTGCATCTGGTCAATTAAGACAGATGACCATCTCTTTTTAGTCATGAGATTTTTGGTTTGCATCTGATCAGTTAAGATATATGACCATCTTTATCTTAATCGCATTGGCTGCGATTATTTTCGAATTTACGTCCATGTGCAGTGTTCTGTAATAGAGAATAATATGTAGACACAAAGCATTTGAAAATATTGCATTTAATATAATCATAGGGTTGAGCTCGGACCAACTCCTAGTTGTCTATGTTTCCCGCGTGGTGAGCCAGGACTCAAGCCATCACGTTTGCTCTTGTTTTAAGTGTTACATACCGTTCCCGCATAATGGGGCGAATTTAGGGAATTAATAATGATAAACATTGTTATTATATGAGAAAACATAAAGAACCTAGATAAGTGGTCGTGAGATCAGTCCAACATTTGAATCTCCGCCAGGCCAAGACAACTAGAGCCTCTTCACATGTGCCCGTTGCGGTTTGAGAGATGCAACATAGCAGAGTCAAGCCTCACAATGGTTCCCCATCACTTCTCCTACTCCTGTCGGGGTTGAATATTCCATCTTCTGATGGTATGTGGACACCACATCTCTAAACTCGTTCAGGGCTAGTCTACCGATGATGGCGTTGTAGGCAAAAGGCTTGTCTACTAATAAATGATTGATATTCAAGGTCTTTCTTTTTATACCGACCCATAGAGATGTATGCAATGTGATAGATCCTTCTCGCAAAACCTCTGCACTCCCAAATCCATGGAGCGGTGTAGCCACAATAACATAATAATAACGTGCATGACCTATTTAAATAACTAAACACACATAACATAAATTCTACTTATAACTAACACTAATTTAATTTAATATTTTATCAATATAAATAAATTAAACTATAATCTTGAGTTTAACTTGAACCCATAACATTGGCGATTATTATATTTTAAACAGTCCCAACGTAATTGTAATGAAAGTTAAAGTCATAAACTTTTCTTTTGACTTGATTAAAAACTATCAAAATACTGATTAACTTATATATAATATAAGTTTTTTATATGTTATTTTAACATTGATGGACCATGATGTATATTTATACTAGCTAAGTGCCTTAACATACGACGGATTCATTTTGATCCATTAGTGATGCCTAAGTATTTTACACTATACAAATTCTATACATGTGTAGAGACGTCTAGAAAATAGGGTATACATAATTGATAAAAACATATATTAGTTATTTCAATAGATTAGAAACTTCGCTCTTTATACACGAATTCTGGAGATAACTTGTTCCACAAAGTGGAGGAATGTCGAACACTATTGCGAAGATCGTGGCAAAACGAACTCGGGTGGATATCAAGAATCGATAACGGACTAGCGGATGCTTTAGCGAAAAGTCAATATGACATAGAGGAAGGATTTAGATTTTTGCTTGACCCTCCCCCGAGTACTTTCCCATTTTGCGAAAAGATTTAGTTTAAGTACTTTGTGCTCATTTTGGTTACCAAAAAAAAAACCGTTGAAACACTTTAATAGATATTAAAAAGAAATAGAAAAAATGAAAGACCTACAACAACGTGCACCCACAACAAAAGTTGGCCCTTATCCTACTAGGCTCCGTTTGTTTCCCATGAAAATGGGGAAAAGAAAAAATGAGAACTTTTTTTTTCCTTCAGTTGTTTGGCGATTTGAGATTTTTTCAGAAAATAAAGAAAATTTTGGGAAAAAATAGAAAAAAATGATGCAATTTTCTTCTAAGTAGGCCGTGTGAGAAGTTATCCAAAATATTTAGAAGTTATCTCACTTCCTAAAAAAATGTGGGAAGATTCCATCAAAGTTTTCTCAATTTCCGAAACTTCAAAAAAAAAAGTTTTTCCTCGAAAAAGCCTTTATACATAATAATAACTTTCTCCGAAAAATCTGTATGAGTCAAACGCATGGAAAAGAAGGAGAATTTTTATTTTCCTAAAAAAAATTCTAGAAAACCTTGTTTTTCCTTTTTTTTTTTTTCCTTCTCCCCATTTTTCAGGGAAACAAACGGAATCTTGAGGCTAGCTAAAGGCAGCGTGGGTCACGCGACTCATGAACATGTCGCGTTGTCCAGGCCGAAGGCAGTGTGGGCCATGGCGCATGTCGTATGGGGCAAAAAATGGCCACAACAGTGATTTATAGAGTATGCGAGGCATCTGATCATTGTATCTTAGTAGTATCAAGGTGAGAGTAAGAGATAGATGAAAATAAGAGAATAAACACTCGTGAGATTTGAAAATAATTGTGAGAGATTGATCTAGATATGTGAGAGACACTAGTTATATCTTATTTGTATTTATAATCGTTCATCGACGTCATAATGTAATTCTTGGCCTGGATCGCCCCCAGAGATAGGCATAGACAAACATATAAAACAAATTGTGTCTTGCGTACTGTCATTGGTTTTATTGCTTTCATATTTTGTGTATTTTACTTTGTTCCTATTGCTATTATCAAAAATTCGTTGTGAAATAATTTCTTCACCAAATAGTCAATTACTCAGTTCCATGCGGCATCACACATGCAAATATGTGCTATTTACACTCTTGAGCAAGATATAAAAACATCGTTTGATGTAAAATATTACGCAAATTGACCGTTAGGATAAACCTCATAGACTGACACGACCAAAATCTAAACAAGCATCAAATTTATAAGCACCACAAAAGCCTAGTTCCTTGGAAATAGAATCAAATACTTTTAGTGCACAAACGAGTTGTAGGATATTAAACATATAAAATTCTATTACTTGCTTTGAGCTCAATTATAGGATGGTTAAAGTCTTTTTTCACCCCAATAATCGATATGTTTCTCTTTATCGAGGGATTTTTTCGTTCTTCTTGAGATTTCAATGCCTTTCATTAAGGCTTTTGTCAACTTTGTAAATAGTTTACGGAGTCGTGATCTCTTTTATTTTCCTTTTGTCTAGGGTTTTAGTTTCTTTCATTATTAATCTTGATTTTGTTCGTTCAGTCGACTTGCTTTGTCCGCCGGTGATTATTTTTCCTTTTAGTTTTTTCGTTCGCGTGTAGGCGTTGTTTTGTTCGTTTTGTAGGGTTTCAGTAATCGCAGCAGATTCTTGATTTACTCTGGGATGTAGTATGTGTAGTGGATTCAGATTTTGAATTTCGGTTGTTTTAAAGGATTCGAAAATTGTGAGGTTTGGTAGAACCCTAAAATTAAGGGAGGACGAAGCAGATGGGGGTAATACCACCAGATGATTTGTGGCAGAAAAGAAAACCTAATTATCATTTGCATTGGTTGGGCGGGTTATCACGGATAAAAAGATCAATTTTAATTCGTTTTACGTTGTCATGAAGTTCGTTCTCCAACCTAAAAAGAGTGTTGAAATTCATAAAATTGGAGAAGAACGTATACTCTTCTAGTTCTTTCACATTGTCGATAAGAATAAGGTTGAAGCGGGTTGCCCATAGATGCTCGATAACAATCTCATTATTATGGAACCTATACCTGAGGGCATTAATCCAACATATGTAACAATCAATTCATGCAATTTTCACGTGCGTGTTCACGTTATTCCCTTTTTCCCGTAAGACTCTGGAAATGGCATTGGTGATTGGCAATAAACTCGGGGTATTTGGAGAAGTTGATCCAGAGGGCGTAGGGGGTATTCATATGTGTATTTAGTTTAAGCTAGATGTCACGAAGCTATTGAAATGATGTCTGAAATTTTGCGGCATGCATGGCAAAGAGATGGTGGTTTCATTCACATACGAGCATTTATCGAAGTTTTGTGATCTTTGTGAAACGATGGGACATATTAAGAGAGAGCGTACTTGTCGGTATGAAGAAGGTGATGAAAGTCTTAGTGTCCACGATTTTTTGTACAGACCATGGCTACGGGCGCAGGCAACTAGGGATGGGTTTTCTCGTCGGTATATAGGGGTCGACATGGAGGGGGATGAACTCTCAAGCGAGTCATCATGGTGTGGGGTTCAACAACATAAAAAGGACAGTGATGAAGAAGCTAACTCGGTGTGAGGGAGCGTACGGGTCGGGACGATAATAGGGAGGATGGGCTAGAAAGGGCAACTATACATGGGCTGGAAAGGGAATAGGAGAAGACGAACGTTAAAAATCAGACTCCACTCAATGGGATCAGTCCTACGCAACAAGGAACACATGGTAAGGAGGGGATACATATTGTTGGTCAGTTAGGGAAAGAAGTGAATATGTGCATGAGTAGAACTTATCGAGTGTGCCTATTACCTTTGAGGATACGCAAGGAAGGGGACTGAATTAACATTGATGGATTGTGAAGGGCCACAAAATGTCATTCCTTTAATTACGGTGCCTTTTGTGCCACATGGAACAATATTAACCAAGAGTCGGAAGGTGCATATAAGATGGAAATTAGACACGAAGAGGAAAACTAATGCACCAAAGAGTAGGGAGTTGGGGAAAAGGGTTGCGGAGCAACGGAGAAGGGTCTCAAATAATAGGAAAAGGTTTATTTAGTCGAATCTTGCACTTGGAGACGAGAGTGTGACGGCGGAGGTTGCGGAGCAACCCCGCCGAACTTAATGAATATTCTAAGTTGGAACTGTCAGGGATTAGGGACTCCTTGGACAGTTCGTGAGTTGAAACAATTGATCACACATCCTCTCTAGTCTTCGTGATGGAAACTAAATGTCTGAGAAGGAAGATAGAGATGATTAAAGGTGTAATTGGATACAATAGTATTATTGTGGATGTTCAAGGAAGATCAAGGGGTCTGGCCCTTTTGTGGAAAAAAGAGATTAGTGTTACTCTTAAGAGTTTTTCTAATAATCACATTGATGTATTGGTGAATGAAGAAGACGGGGTGGAGTGGAGATTCACGGGATTCTATAAGGAGCCGAGTGTAAATAATCGCGAACAGGCTTGGGATTTATTGCATACGCTTAAGGGGTCTTGGGGAAAACCATGGCTATGCGCAGGGGACTTTAATGAGATCCTTGATCAAAAGGAAAAAAATTGGGAGGCAACCTGCGACTTTTGGCATAAATCCCACGATTTCAACATGCTTTATTGGACACAGAGCACATTGGTTTGGGTTAGCATGGCTCAGAGTACACGTGGTGCAATAGGCATGTTGATACACCGCTTATTTGGGAGTGAATCGACAGGGCTTGCGCTAATTCTGCTTGGCTGGACTTATTTAAAAGTGCGCAAGTTGATCATATTGATGTTTGTCGGCCGGATCATCTAGCCATCGTGATTAATTGTTGTGTGCATGAGGCTCGACCTATACGGTGGAAAGGAACAAAAAAATTCAGGTTTGAAGCCGTGTAGGTGGAGAAAAAGGAATGCTCGCGTCCTATTAAGCAAGTACAGATGAATAAATCTAGTGTTTTGATGCGAGTACCCTCGGCCATAATTTGGTTGATTGTCGTGTGGGGTTGTTACAATGGAAGGATTTGGCGGGGGCTGATATGAGGCAAAGGATTGAGAAATTGACGAACAGAATTAAAGGGATAATGGCTGCTAGAGTTGTCACGACGGACAATAGAGTGGAAGAACAAAGTTTTGAGTATTGAGTTGGAGAATTTGTTGGATTAGGAGGAAATTTATTGGAAGCAACGGGGTAAGACTTTGTGGTTAAAGAGGGGGATAGGGACACTTCCTATTTTCATAAGAAGGCGAATGAGTGGAAGAAGAATAATAGGATAATGGGGATTAAAGATGCAAGTGGGGTTTGGAAGGAAAGTGTTCATAAGGTGAAAGCGGTTATGATAGATTACTTCAAGTATATCTTCCGATCAAGAAATCAAACCAATGAAGAAATTGAAGATGTGCTACAGGTTATACAACCTCGAGTAAATCATGAAGTCAATCAGCAGTTGTTGGAACCTTTCAATTCAGTTGAGGTAACATATGCAATGTCTTATATGTTTGATTTAAAGTCACCTGGCCCGGATGGTTTTTCTGTGATTTTTTATCAAAAGTTCTGGCATATTGTTGTCCCATATGTTATTAAATTCACCCTCGCTTTCCTTAATGATAGAGTCCTTTTCCGAAGGCGAATTTCACTAATATTATTATTTTGTCTAAATGTAAAAAGCTAGATACCATGAAGCATTTTTGCACGATTAGCCTTGGTAATGTTTGTTTCAAAATTGCTTCTAAAGCTATTGCTAATCGAATTAAATCGTTTCTAAGCGAAATTATTTCTTTATCTCAATCTGCTTTTGTTTTGGGTCGTCTGATTACGGATAATGTCTTGTCTTCTTTTGAAATTAATCATTACCTTAAAACAAATAGGAGCTGGAAAAAAGGATTTATAACTCTTAAACTTGACATGAGTAAAGCATATGATCGAGTCGAGTAGTCCTTTTTGGAACCTGAATTGCTTAGAATAGATTTTGTGGGGGAGTTTGTTTCTTTAATCATGTTGGGTATTAAGACCGTCTCATAGTCTTTATTGGTGAATGGGTGTGAGTTTGAACATATTGTGCCAGAAATAGGTATCAGTTAAGGAGACCCTCTTTCCTCGTATCTGTTTATTTTTTGTGTAGATGCCTTATCGACATTGATTGGGGATGCAGAGCAGAGGGGTGTGATTAAGAGAGTGTCTATTACTAGAAATGCACCATCTATTTCTCATTTGTTGTTTGCCAACGACCCGCTGATTTTTGTGAAGCAACGAGGGAGGCTGCAATTAAGATTCTTAGCATTCTTCGGTGATACGAATACGCAACATGTCAGATGATTAACTTGGAAAAACCGGTGGTTGCTTTCAATAGGAATATTATGGAGGAGGTAGCGCAAGATATTGTTGAGGTGTTGGGAGTGCGCGTGGATGAGAATCATGATAAGTACTTGGGGTTACCGGCAGTGGTGGGGAAGACTATAAGGGAAATCTTCAACTTTCTTTGAGATAAGGCATGAGGCAGGTTTCAAGGGTGGAAGGAAAAAACTCTTTCTTTGATTGGGAAGGAAGTGTTGTCAAAATCTGTTGTGCAATCATTTTCAACTTACGCAATGAGTGTTTTCTACCTTTCAGATTATCTTCTGAAAGAGCTAGAGTCGATGATCTGTAAGTCTTGGTAGGGCGACGGTGAAAAAGGTATAATACATTGTCTTTCGTGGGATGTGTTGTGCCGAAGTAAAAGAGAAGGTGGGATGGGCTTTTGTGACTTGTGAGATTTCAACTTGGCTTTATTGGCCAAACAAGTGTGGCTAATTTTGAAACAACCGGATAGTTTATTGGGGTGATTATACAAAGCTAAATATTTTTCGGAGTGATCTATCCTTGATGCACGATTAGGGGTTGCCCCGTCCTTCTCGTGGCAGAGTATTCATGAAGTTATTGGGGGTGGTGAAGGCTGGAGTAAGGTGGAGAGTGGGAAACGGCGAGAGTATATCTATTTGGGATGACGCTTGGCTTCTGAGACCTACATCCTTCCGCCTAATTACACCACGCTAAGCTGAGTTGGCCGACTCAATGGTCTCTTCTCTCATTGACATGGAGACGGGGGACTGGGATGTTGGTTGGGTTCAAAGAACTTTTTTGGCGGTTGATGTGGAAACGGTTCTATCTATTCTTATTGGCGTTAATAGTGTGGACAAAAGAATTTGACATTATAATTCAAATAGACGTTTTCCCATCAAGAGTGCATATAATGTGATTCGTCAACAAGGCCTACATAGGAAAGATAAGGAGGAGAGAGCGGGAACAAGTGAAGAGCGGGATTGGAGTTTTATTTGGAACCTAAAAATTCCAAATAAAATTAATATTTTTCTTCGGCGTCTATGTTGGAACAGCCTTCCAACTAAATCTAACCTTGTTCGACGACATATTTCTTCGAAGGCAATTTTCTCGATGTGCGGTTGGGGTGACGAGGATATAGGCCACTGTTTTCGATCGTGTCATGTTACAAGACAAGTTTGGGCTTTATTGATGCTCCCGATCAACTCAATGATCATGGACTGCGAGGATAGTGAGACTTGGTTACGATGGATCATTAAGAATTTTGACAAGAATATTGTAGTCTTAAGTGTGGTAACATGTTGGACGTTGTGGTATAATAGAAATCACATCGCGGCACGGGGGAGGCGTTTACTTCGGTTAACATTGCTTGTTTTGTTGTGTCTTATATAAAGTCGTGGGAGAATCGTAGTGGGTTGCAGGTCGGGGTGCAAGGAGATTCGGATGGCTAGATGGGATCCTCGATTGAATGGATTAAAATTAATTTTGACGGGGCAGTATTCCATGCGGAAAGAGGGTCGGGTATGGGAGTCATTGCTCGAGACTCGAATGGGGGCGTGCTGTTTCGCGTGGCGAAGAGAATGGAGGGTCTTTTGAGTGAGCTAAGTATTGAGGCTTGTGCCGTTGGAGTTGCGGTGTGGCTGTGTAACGCCCCAAAAAATTATGAAGAAAAATAAATTTATACATTAGTCCTTGAACTTTTGAAAATTTCTATTTTTGACCGTAAATGTTTAGAAAAAAATGCATTTGAGCCCTCTGAACTTAAAAGATAGTCTTTTATTATATTTACAGGTCTCTAATCGTATAACATATATTTCAATTTCAAATATTAACCAAGTTGATTGAATTACCTAGAAAAAATTTCATAAATATGTATGTAACAAATAAATCTAATTATACCCATTTAAATTTTAATTATAAATATTGAGGAACTTGATATGCAATTAACCAATTGATGAAGTAAGCCATGACATATTTTTGATGAGGTAGGCCATGACATCCTTAAGAGCATGATTAAATTCAGATTTTTTTTGTGATTTATTATAAAATAATCAAGGTAGGACATAAATAGTTATGATTAAATTACTATTTTCACCTATAAATACTCACAATTTTTCAACATTTTATACAGCCGAAAATAATCCGATTCTGCAAAAGTAACTAGAAATAAAAGTTGTTCATTTTTGTGTTTTTTTTTATAATTTTTTCAGATTTTTATCTTGCCATTTTCTACCCAAAAAGACGCCAAAACTTTTACTGCGCAGGAAATGCCGATTCTGCCCTGCACCTTAGAAAAATCATATCAAATAGTAGAAACATTATTTTACTACCAATTTTTGGTTGCATACTCTCCTTTGTATCTTCTATCTTTTGTATGAAGATATCTTTCTCAAATAATGATCTAGGAGGCCATAATACATAAACTGTAAACTGCTGCCAGGAAATCCGGTAGTAACTCTTTTGTTGCAAAAATTATTTAGCATAGCAAACCTTTGTGTTTTCACAAAATCTTGGATTCTCACATCTCTAATGATACTAGAAACGATAAATCTTAAAAGGATTTGAAAACCAAGTTCATTTGGATGTCCGATCAAAGGTAAAACCAAAACTGCGGTGATTTTTCAGTTTATTTGGCACAACCTTTGTTTTCTTAATTTATAAGTTTAATCACCATCATAATTCAAGTATCTATCACACACATAAATTTAACATGATATAATATTAGTTATAATTAGATTATTATGATTTATAATCATGAATTGACGTTTTTTGTGATTTTATTTATAGCATTTAAATGGTATGTTTATCATGTTTAACATACTATTTTCATAAGTCCTACAATATTATGCTTGCCACTTCATGACCTAACCATGAAATAAGCTTATTTATCATAATAAACATTCCTTATCACATGTTTTGATAAATCTTCCATGTTTATATCGTTATCTTTAAGTTATAAAACAAGTATATGCATTTTAAACTCACTATGTAAAATAAAGTAATAAATGACTAAGTTATACCTTTTAAGGTGTTACTTTGTATGATACGTATTTGATGTGTGGTTATAAAAAGTTTGGAATTGATTAAAGACTAAAAATGCGAGTTTTCCTAGAGGTAGTTAAGTAATATGTTTTAAGGATTGATTATGCATCAAATTGGATAAATAATCTAACTTTACTTGTTACAGTTACTTGTCGTCGAAATGACTTTAACATGAATACTCACAGTCATAAGTTTAAAAAATATGGTTGTTTAAGATAATTTTGGGAGATAAATAAGGTGGTTAAAACAATAGATATTTGATATTCAATTTAAGCATATGCTTTTTTTCTTTAAATTCATCGTCTAAGATTTTCATGTTTTGTGTAATGACATAAATTAAGAAGCTGTTTGGTTCTATAGTTAAAATGAGATATCTCAGTTTATCTCACTTTATCTCTCTTTTGGTTCTATAGATTATTTTTTCGGGCAGAAGTGAGATATGCCCGAAGTTTTTAGTTTTATCTCATAATTTGAGATAAATAATCTCACCTCTACCCCTAAGATAAATAATCTTGATTTTGCCTCATTTTTACTTTTCATTGAAGTTAAACCTTCTATAAATTTGCGAATTACTTCACTTCTCCAATATATTATTCAATATAATATTTACTAAAACTTCAAATTAAAATTTTGAACAAAAAAAATTATATATTATATTTTTTTATTCTCGTGAACAAGAACTTTATAGATTATTATATATATATATATATAAACACTCTTTTGATAGATTTTTAGATTTTTTGTATTTAGTCACATTACATATATATCAAAATTTTATTTGTAGCATGAAACAAAAATTCCAATTTAATCTCTCTTACTTTTTTTTCTTCCTTCTCTAAATGTGATTAAATTATGATAAAAATAAGTCAAAACTTAACGAAACTATATAATTTGTTCTAATAATTAAAAAAAATGCTTATTGATTCGTAAAACCAAAATAGAAAAAGAAAAAGATTCTAAGTTCTTTTTCTTAACTTACTCGATCCTATCACCCCATTCTATAATTCGTTTATTGGCATAACTTATTTTATATATTATTTTTATAATATATAATAATGAAAAAATATAAAATATGTCATTGACTTGAAAATAACAGTATGTTTCCACTTAAAAAGAAAGTCTATGAAAATGATTAGTTGAACGTTAATAACCCAAATCAAACAAAATATTGTTGGGATAACCATTGATCTTGACTCTTAATCTTATCAACCAAACAAGTGACACATATTATATATCAGATAAATCTTGACTTTTTATCTCATTTCTAATCTATACCAATTGTTTGAGATAAAATTCATCTTTGAAACCAAACGGCTTCTAAGCTTATGTGTTATTTACTAAAATTTACATTGTAACTAGCATTCTTAACAAGAACGTTCTCAATTTCACCAACATGAGAATTGAAGAAAAAGTACTAATATTTGTTGTGGTAAATTATAAATTCAGTTGATTAATATTATTTAATTTTGTTAAAGGTTTGACGAACTAATCAACGCCATCAAGATTCCCCGTACGAGTTGAGGTGAGGTTCCATTTCTGATTTGTTCTAGCCCCGTTTGGTATCCGGCCCTGAGGAACTTGGACAGAAAAGCCACTCCTCCGTTACCAAACCTAGAACAGCCTATATTTTATCATAATCCCTTTTTGCATCTCATCTCATAACATGATTTTCTTACTCATCGTTAAATCGTATCCAATCATTTATTATTTATCATATTGATTCATAATCATGGTAATTCCCCGATATTTTAATCTCATCTTCTAGTTCTTGAACTGTGCAAAGAGCAACGAACTATGTTCGGGACATGTAGCTCAATGAGCAACGGATATTATCCGGTTTACTAGCTTATTTGTTTATCTGTTATATCAATTGGGACATCTTTGGGAAGTTGGGCCCATGGATTGAGTCGAGTTATTGCCGGACAGTAAGGACTGTCGGTTTAAGTAATTTCGCTTGATACCCATCTATCTAGGCGCCGCTTGCAGTCAGGAGTTGGCTGTAACCCGCGTGCTAAATCGACATGTACTCGAACATGTCTCTTGATTGTTTGCGAGGTCGCTCCTCGTCGAAAGGTATAAGGTAGAATATTAGAAGTCATAAGGCTGGATTTGTTTATTGTTAATCACAAGTTCATTAACTATTCTATGAAATTCCAGTACTATTGCTATATCAAATTGTCTAGTTGAACTGTTTCTACCGGTAAGATCACTCTTCGAAATGTATCAAGTAGGCCACAATTAATTCTTGCATTACCAGTTCTTTTATATGAACCTCGCAAAGTCATTAAAGACTTATTCCTCGTTTATTCAGTCCATTCCTCGGGATAAAATCAACATGGCAGCATGGACCAAATGAATAATTGTTCAAGTGTGCATTTTGGAATATTTGTATTTTGTCACTAGTGCATAACCATTAAAATAACCACATTATTTGTAATGACAAGACTTCCGATGTACATATCAAAATATAATTTATAAAACGTGTATGGTTTTGATTCTAAACAAGTGAGACCCCTTCCTATGAGTTGCGTTTTAGTCTGTATTGGATAAAGTGGCTGGCCACCACTGAACCAACTCGGATCGGAGCATGGCTCGTGGAGCGCGGTCGTCAAAGGCTGGCGATTGCTATGGGTTGGTCGAAAGTCATATTTGAAGGTGATGCCTTTTGGTTATTCATGATACTTTATGTTCAACTCCTAGTGATGCGGAGTACGCGAATGTGGTGCGTGAGGTTAGGAAGATTATTGGATATGAGAAAGACTTTATTTTCCAATGGGCGAGTAGAGAGTTGAACGAGGAGGCGCATGGGATTGTTAGAACGACGGTAGAAAATTCATCGTGGTTTCGTGAGGATTTACATGAGTACTTAGTTCGATTAATGATTTGTGTTTTTTGGTTGTGCAGGTTTGGTGGTTTTATGCCGAGACTTTCGTTTGTTTAGCTCGATAACATTGGCTTTGTTTCCTCTGACGTTTTGTCGCCGCTGTTTTATAATTAAAGTAGATGTTCTTTCACAAAAAAAAGTCTTACTTTCACTACTTCTGTCTGTCGATTTGAACGGGGTCCACCGTGGCTGTCGGAGGCTGCACCGAAATGTATGCTTCACGGCTCGCATTGCACGTTAGAACTCATTGTTGAATTGGAGAAACCACTTTTTCGAGTTAAGTGTTGTGCTTTTTCGTTAGAAATGTTTTGCTTGCTTTGGTGAGTGACTATTTGGGTTTGTATTATGAGGAGTTAAAAGTAAGAACCGAAAAGTATTTTACTAATTTTAGTAAGCTAAAAAAAAAAATTTGTCCAAACAAACAAAATATTATAAGGTTTCATTTGACCTTAAGGTGCTTATTTATTCAACCATTTCATTGCTAAGTTCAGAAAATATCCGATAATCTATACTATTATATAAAAGAAGCCATGTTGATTTTCCTAATTTACCCTTAGACACAATAAAATTTCGTAATTAGTTATGATATAATTGTAATTTATCTTAGTTTTATCATTATTTAAATAGTTTCATTAAAGAAAACAGTTATTACATAATTCTCCTTTACATAAAAAGAAGGTTAAAATATATAGATTCCATATCCATATTTAAGTGATAATTTTAACAATACAAATTAATTTTATTAAACTTCAAATATAGGTTAATTACGCGGGAAACACGTGCCAACGTTTCTAGTATAAGTATAATGTAATTTCAAAGCAAATGAGTCTTTTTAGACTTGGCTACATATGTGTTGCTTGACTCGTTTAAAGAACTATTTTCTTTCATTTATTTTTAAACGAGGTTTATTAACATTTCACTTTATGCCACTTTTATCGGTGGCTATATCACAGTAATTAGGTGTTTGCAAGAGCTTATAAAATGTACTTCTTCATAACTTTTACTTAAATTTACATAAAGGCCCGTATTTTCAAACGTAGAAATTAAATACTATAGTATTAATTTGAATATAATTATTAATAATGTCTATTATTGGTGGGTTTTTTTTATGCCCGTCTTATTCTTGGTGTTAGGTGCTTTGAGAATGGTACACAAATATATTTTCATTGTGTCACACAAACTTTTTTTTTTTTCTGAAAAATCTAATGAAAACAAGAAAACATATATATTTTCAAGTGTTTCATAATGAAATAAAATTAAGTATTTCAAAATCAAAGCTCGTGAGCGGGTGAGAAATATCAACACCCAAAACTCTTCCTTCCATCTCTCACACCGCCGCCGCTGCTAACGGCCACCGTTAACCGCCGTCAGATGCTCTTTGCGGCGTGATCTCCGCCACCGTATTACTCTTTACACAAACCCTAATTTATCTATTTCAAAGGTTCGGAGAAAAGATGGGGGACTATGGGGATGCTATGTTGCGCAATCAAAAGCCGCCGTTCAGGCCAATGTCATGCAACTCAAATTGGTACGGTATCCTCTCGTTATTTCAATTCGTTACGATTTTTTGATTTATTATTAGGTCGTTGCTGCTAAATTTGGCTCGAGTTTTGTTAGTAGCCTGGATTTAGTGAAATTTTGGTTGAGCTGTTATGGAAATGTTATGCGCTGCGTCTTACGTGTTCGGCATTGTGATTGCCAGCGTCTCGTGTAGTCGTATTAGGTCTGAGTTTCGAGAGTGGCTAAGAATAAGATGCTGTGTAGGTTACGTTTTGTGAGATTTGCTAGCTTTGCGGCTAAGGTTAATAATGTTGATGTGCTTCTCGCGGCAGGATATTTTAGATAGTTTTGAATTTTACAAGTGATAGGCTCACATAGAAACGTGGTAATAAAGCTGCTGGATCGAGATAAAACCTTATTTCACTTAGTTTTGTTACTTACATATAAAATGCCTTCTCCTTGGAGCAAATAAGTGGTCTATATATATACTCTATTGAAACCCAAAACCTACATTACCTATTATTTATCGTTAATGACCATTCAATCAATTTTGCAGATTGGTCGGTTTAACTAATAATCTTCTGAAGTTGTTTGAGCCTCGTCCTCCTTTGGAATATAAACCACCGCCAGAGAAGAGAAAATGCCCGCCATATACATGCTGCTTTAATGGAGATTGAGAAATCAGAGGAGGTGAAAAAGAATGGCGCTTTAACTTTTAAGGAGAGGGTGCCGAGGAAATCTTGTCTTTTGGCGCGAGAAAAGACTGTGAATTTGATGAGTAAGGATCTGTATGAGTTGGAGCATGAAAGGAAACCGAGGGGAAAAAAGAGGGTTGTGAATGATGAGAGTAAAACAGGGGAATCGAAAAGTGGGAATAAAAGGCCGAGGAGCAAGGCGGTGAACGGGGGGGCAATGGAGAAAGACGAGGAGGGAAACGAGAAAAAGCCGCCTACGATAAAGAAGGAAAATACTGTTAACGGGGCAAAGCGGCGGGGGGATGAGAGCAAAATACGGGAACAGACGAATGTGAATGAGAGTCGTTTAAGAAGTTACTCTACTCTATCCATGCTTTACATGGACTTGATATAACTCTTTAGTTGACTGTTAAAAGGTATATTCTGCAGGCATGATTGTTTGTATATTACTTTAAACACTAAGGGTGTTAAGTTCTATAATGTTTTTTCTCAAACACGAGAATTGTTCTTGAGACCCTGTTGGATTAATGAGTTGTATGTGACAAAAATAATCTTATAGCAGTTCTATAGCTTTGTCAGGTGCTGGGAATCTGTATTTCTGAAACTGCATATTTCGTTTTCGTGAGAAATGGAGTTATATTGATAATTTTAGGCGTAATCGTACAATAGCACGATAATTTTGTTTCCTTTTTTATTTGTGCTGTTAAGATTCTGGTTCAACATTTGCCTTCAAATATATATCTCAATCATTCTGTGGGGACTTGAACAAGTGAAATTGCTTATTTGCTTTTGGTTAATGTTTCAATTGTTTAGGTTGTGAGTTGTTTCTTTGATGAATAGGTTGTGACACTTAGGCATGGTATCCTTTTGACATTTTGTTAGAGCTGTATTACTTAATTTTCTGAATGCCAGCATTTGCTACTTATCTGTCAGTAACACCAGCTTTCTGGGCACGTATGTCATACTTCTGGATTCTCTTGTGTGTACAGGCGCAAAGAAGAGCCAGGATTCATCAAATACGGCTTGAGGAGGGAGCTAAGAAGGCAGCAGAGGAGCTTGAGAAATGTATTAAAGTTTAATAGACTTTGGTTCTGATTAATACAAACCCAGTTGCACCACATTGATACCGAATGGGAACAATTAATTTCTTTTAGTAAACCAAGTTTAACCTTCTCGCTGACCAAATTAAATGTTAACAGAAATTGGGTCTATTTATTGGTAACCCCTTCCTTGCTATCTGCAGATGATCCCGCTAACGATCCAAATGTTTCTGGAGATCCTTACAAAACGTTGTTTGTGGCTAGGCTTGTGAGTAATTATTCCTCTATAATGCGTTTACGCTTGCTTTACATTTGTTTCACGTAGCTGACTTAATAGTTTTCTTTTTCCCCTTACAGAATTACGAGACGTCTGAGAGCAGGATCAAAAGGGAGTTCGAGGCCTACGGGCCTATTAAGCGGGTAGGTATTACAGGCCCCCCCCTAGTGTAGGGCTCAGGTTATTGACTTTTGGGTTCGGTAAGATTTATGTTGTGTCTAAGGTGACTATTGCTGCATTTACGTTTGCTCTGCTAGTATGTGCTGGATGCTATGTAATCTAGGTTCCCAGGGGAGGGTGTGTGTGTGTGTGTCTAGCTTCGTGGAACAGATTCTGAGTGGAGAACTGGAAATTGATATGATTAGTTGTAGTTGAAGAAGGGTCTGTACTCTGTATTGTCTTTACAGATTAATTATGGTGATACCCCTTAAGATTTGGTCTGGTAACATAAATCTTTCTTAATGTTTGAATAATTTCAGAATTCAGACACCCTCTAAATTCTCAAAAACAATTCTGTGAAATTCAGTTGTCTTGGTAATGATCCCAACAAAATCCCAAAATCTCTCTATGATGCTAATTTTATCTTTTAATTAATAGGTCTAATTGTAATTATTCAAATAGTAGAGATTCTTTTTTTGCTTAGTTATGATTGGACCAAATTTTTATGGGGTTTCATCTAATTATCCCTTAAAAGTTTGTGCATGAGACAATTCTTTGTGGTCACTGGTCAGTTTACAATGAAGATAAGGTTTATGGTTCCCGAAAAGTAATCGAAGTCATCCTAGGAACGATATCTAATTGAAGATATCCAACATGCTTTTATAGAATTGCGCATGTTTAGTTGAATTTCAAAGGATCAATTCTACTTTTATGAGTTGTACTATTTTATCAAGAATTCTATCTATGGCATGCCACTCAAGTTTAAATAATTTAATTATATTAAAAAAGCTTAAATTATTGACTTATGAAAATAAAAAAAAGTACCTCTCCACTTGTGGTGGTGGAAGTGTGGAACCATTTTTTGGCCATACTAGATCTACTAAGGTGTTCTTCATAACTTTGAAATGACACTAAAATTTTATCTACAAGTGTAGTGAAGATCGCAATTAGATACTCAACATGGAAAGAATAATCATTCTGGTTTTATGAACATTAGATATTATTTTTGGAGTGTTCAGAGAATATCTTTTTGGAGTTACTTACGTGTTAATGAGGGACAAAACTTCAAAAAAATTCAACCTATGGGTTGTTTTTCAGTTTTTCTGATATAGCTTTAAAAAAGACAACTTTGTTTTCAGTCTTTCACTAACATCTGTTAGATTAGATCAAGTATCGGGTCTCAGGGATATGAATAAAACTGTGGCAACTTAAACTCAGAGTCTTGAACACTTGTTTGTAAAATGTATTTTTTTTTTCTTTTTACGTTCAATTTTTTCACTTCCTCCCGATATATTTGGCTCTTCTATAAAAATAAAATAATAACAAAAGAAGAAGTGTTTTTTTTTTCTTTTAATGGTAAGAGAAGTGTTTTGTCAAGTTTTGCGTCATTGTTCACTATATATATACCTCAGTCCTGACGTTATAAGACTAAGACTGGGCTGTATTAGTTCCATCTCAAATCATAGTGCAACTTTTGATAATTATGCTAGAGATGATACATGTATGGTGAAAAAACATTTCAATGATGTAGTTTTATGCAAAGCCGAAATTGACGGGCAATCAGTATTCCCACTAATTTAAAATATATTAACTTTCACATCATCTAAGAACACTGAAGCCATTGCCATCATTAGAAACTCTCTAAAGTAATCCTCGTTTATTAAGGTTAATCTGAGTTATGCTATGTCTTGGTTTCGCCTCAAGTTTACTACACGTAGTTCATCTGATGCATAAATTCACAACATGATTTGACAGCCGAAAGCAAAAGTGTTCTTCCCAGCTCAAAAGATCCACATAGCACAACCATTAGTAATTGTGTCCCTATCTAAATTGTTTTTGTCCATTTTATTGATAGAAATGATGTAAAGAAACTTCAAAGATAGGAACTTCGACTTGACTCTGTTTTTATTTTTTATTTTTTTTTTGTTCAATGAAAAGGAGTTCAACTCTGTTTTTTTTGTTTTTTTTTTTGTTTAATGAAAAGGAGTTCCCAAAGAGTGGTTAGACCATGTCCGCTCTATATAAGCTAACAACATGAGGAGACTTATATCTGTTCAATTCTAATTCTTTTGTTTCTAAATCGTGTATTATTATTTGTTCAAAGGTAGCATACTTTTTAGATTAGTATGTATGATGATGGCACGCGACTTAATAAATCAAAGGATGGTGGTTAATGGTTATACGTATAATATAAACTGTTACATGACACAAAATAACATACAAAAGGCAGTTTAGAGAATCCATTGTGAAATTGAGAGGATTAACAAAAAATTGTGATAATGCAAACTATACTAAGAGAGTGTTTGCAAATGCTTTTTAAATGGGCTTGTGGGCTTTTTGTCTATAGAGAAGTCATAAATTAGTGTTTGAATATGGAAATTTTGCTTCTCCTTGTCTTAAAATAAGCCAAAAAAGCACAAGTGCACAAACTGTGTAGATGGTGCTTTCAAAATTTTATTTTAATTATGAGCATTATACAAATATTTCTCTCTCTTAATCCTTTGAAAGTGCCTTCTATACCCCCCACAATTAAGAAAAAAATATTCTATAATCTTTTTTCATCCACGTTCAACTGTAAAAAATATTCTTTAATCTTTAATCTTTTGTCTTTGAAATTGTTGTCTATTACATAAATACTTAATTGATATTATTATACAAATAATAATATGATTAACATCTCTAAATAAAGTTAATTTTTTAAGAAGATAGAATACTTGATTGATATTATTATACAAATAATTATGCATTTGATGTAATAATTATATGTATATTAATTAAATTTTATTAAAACGATTTATTGTTATATTTTTTATTTATTTAACAAAACGTATAATTGTCTAAAGTAGGTGCATGTAATTATTTATATGCTTGATAAATAATGGTATTTAAGTCTTATTGCATTATAAAAGTTGTTTCTCACTTATTATTGCAAACACTACAAAATTATTTTAACTGCTTTAAGCTACTTTTTGAAAAAGGTTTGCAAACACTCATTGCTTTAAGTCAAAATGAACTTTTAGTGACTTTAAGTAAAAGTTTGAAATAAATTGATTTTAAATGTCGTCAATAAAGAGCAACTTGAAAACAAATAATAATAAGAAGTTATACTCAGTATAAGAGGAAATTAGCAGCGAGGTGTATGAAAGAATCCCCATAATACAAGGGTCTGAGGAAGGGTCCCACTACAAGGGTGTATAAAGGGCTAGGCTTCCCCTGTCAAATTTGACAAGAGGTCGCTCCCAAGACTTGAACCTGTTAGGCCTGTTATGGGCCGGGATCCAGCGGGTTCGGGACCCCGGCCCCCGGGATTAACATGGGACGGGATCTGCTGAGCAGATCCCGTTCCCTCCCGCCAAAAAAGAAAGTCCCGGCGGGGCGAGATCCCGTGGGAACGGGATTCCAGCCGGGATTCCCGATTTTCGGAGTACCACCAAGCCCATTTGCACAAAACTCCCAATTCGAAAAATGTGGTTGTTGTTGACGGCGGCGCCGAGGGTGGAGGAGCCGAAGAGGTGGTGGTGTCGTGCGCGGTGCTGGTGGATGCGCGATGGTGGTGGTGGTGAGGACTGTGGTGTGAGAAGAGTGGTGGTGCGTGTAACGCCCCGACTTTTTAAATTAAATAACATAATTCGACTAAATAATCCATAAAAGGTTTAATAATTCCAAAGGCCTAAATGCGCCAGAATACCATGACAAAATCCAGTGACATGAAAGAAATATCTATAAACAGGAAAGGAAACTAGTTCTCAACATCAAAGTCTCAAAATAAAGAAAAGTATCTCTAACACAAAAGGTAAAACTTTGCAGCTAAGCTTTTCCTTGGTCTCCTCTCTCCACTGATCCCAACATTTGCCTACATCAAACTAGAAGGAAGGGCGGGCAAGTGAGATAAAAATTTCGGTGGTGTTACGAGTGTGTGCGAGGTGTACAAGAGAATAAGACAGTTAAATGCAACAGGTTAGGCAGTTAAGCATATACTCACGTTCACTCATATTAGGAGGGCTTTTACCGTTTTCTAAGTCATTGACTCATTTCCACCTTATAACACCCACGTTCGTTACCTTGTCACTACGGTCAAGGAGCGACCTTGAAAACGTTCACGCATGCCTAGGTACATGCTCGTTGATCCCCTCAAAAGCAACTACTTCCTGATGCTTTTAAGGGAAAGGGGCAAGGCGTCACAAGGTCCCACTGACTAGCCCTCTACCGTCCAGTAGTAACCCGTGCTGACTAAGCCGTGGATCCAATTCAAAACCAAAACGTTCGATACTCAAAATCATGACGGACACATAAGTAGCAAGTTGCACGAATACAATAACAGACGATCATGATAAACGAATGATCACATTTACTACATAAATATAAACACATGCACTGGTATGATGAAGCATTTAGCACATACCTTCCAACTTTTCGAAAATAATTTTAGTACGTATATATATATATATATATATATATACGCACCTGATTCTAACTGCGAAGAAGAACAAGTACAAGAGAGAGTAAGAAAACGCCTAACTCAGATTTCGTGACGAAAAACAAATTAGATAAGGTTACTATCATATTCTAATCTTTTTATAAGAAATGCCTCGTCTATTCCTTAATCCATGTTAACGTAAGAACACATATCTGTAGTTATTCATTCACCTATAGGCTGCTAATCTCTTTTAATAAACCGATTGTACCAACAAGGTAATATAAAATTATTCTATGGTTATATATATATATATATGAGTTAATAATTATCATTAACTAATGCTAATGCTTATGCCACCATCACGATTACCTATTACAATATCATACTAAATTCAATATAATATGATTCATATGGATCCCGCTAATGATTTCTTTAATGAATTTACATGCTATTCCCACAAGGCCATGGATCTGATCATTCTAAATTCAATTTCCATTAAACATGGCATGCTACTACCCGATTAATAAACAAAGAACTTGATAATTAAGTAAATCATAAATTATTGAAGAAAGCAACCCGATCTACCTTTAGCAACAATAAGCGGCAGAATAAAGACTTGCATATGAGAAAATTATGTGTCCAGCCGCCGGAAGGAGCAGTTATGAGAGTATAAGTCTACAAGAAACGAATGGACTGCATCCTATAATCTGATTTATATAATAGGGTTTGCATATTTACTTTAAAAGAGTTAATGGCATATTATAAAACGCCCTTTTAATTTAATAAGGATGCACCCAAAATTAATATAACAACAGCACGTTATATATATATATATATAATTACATATACATAAATATATACTTATATCAATTTAAGCCTAGTTAAGATTAATATATATAACCATACCTTTTAAATTAAATAACCTGTTATATATAAAAATATATATATATATATATATGTGTGTGTGTGTGAATATAAATACATGTATCATTAACACCAACAAATATTGTTATACTATTTTAACTATGTAAAGCTAAATAATAATAAGAAGAAAAATCATATTAATCCATGCGAAAAATTTTGGGGTGTTACAATCTACCGTCCTTAAAGGAATTTGGTTCCCAAATTCAAATATTAGTTAAAGAACTAGTTAATAAGACAACTCTATATCAAAAATTTCTCATTGCTAACATACGTTTATACATTTTCGTTCTATTATAAAGTAAATATTTCAATTAAAGAAGAAAAGAGCAAAGCGTTGTCTTGTAACATGGATCAACATTGACAAAACAAACTAGATACAAGGCACATAATAGCATATAAAAAGTTAGTCAGGAAAAGAAAGGACATCGGTTATGGTTCACCTATGCTACAAGTTTAAAGCAATTGACTCAACAATTATATCCCCAAAGTAAGTTATATGGAAGAAGTATTGCATAAAGGTAAAAAAATATGAGAATTATGATATCAGACATAGCTCTAGCAACATTCCTAAAACGGGCATTATAACATAAATAAACATGACGTGAGGTGGACAAGGAAACAAAAGTTTCAGATTAGTTGGTTTTTCTTTTAGAAAGAATTAAAGCACAAGTGCCATGTGAGCAATTTAATTAAAGAATATGGCGTGAGCATGTTAATATAATATTTTAAAGATGGATGAAGAGTAACGACATTGAGGAGAATAAGATTCATAGTTTCTGATCATTTCAGTTACTATCACAATGAAAAGAATATCGATTTCACTTACAAGATAAGAGCAAAGAAACCACGAGATGAAATCTGAAGTATGTGAGATTCCATAAAAACAATGAAAGAGCAAATCAATGACAAACAAAAGGTCATGCCTTTTATTTTCATTAAGAGACACCATGAATTAAATAAGTCAATTTTCATATCATATCTTAACATGCTTTCATGTGTTTGCAGGTTTCTTCATTAAATAACCCGTTTAGATATAACATGAAGAGAACGAACAAGAATTCAAATTAGGCATAAAAGCACACAAGGACTAATAATAAGTCAAGCAAGATGAAAAGCTAAGTATATTTTACGCAAAGTTCGAAAGAGTTAAACTATGAAATATCTTATGTCGTCGTCTTGATTCTCAAAAACTCAAAAGTCAAAAGTCAGAACTTAATGTCAAAATCATAGTTTACGAGCACGCAATGTTCATGAAACTATAAAAGCTATGTCAACCCAATAGTTGAAAATGAGAATGTTAAATCAAATATGACTTTCAACAGCATTAAAGAGCATTACTAAAACATGCATTATCACATAGATAACCATATAAGGCAAAAAAAGTGAGCTTGCCAAAGTCATTGATCATTTAGGAAGAAACAAAGCAAAAGTGCAGTATGGACTATCTTAGAAAGACTGTAGCAGAAGCTAGTCATTATAATATCTTATCTTAAAGATGGACCAAGAGAAACAATAAGATCGAAGGTTTTGATTATTTAGCTGGCAAGCACAAGGAAATATAAGAAATTCATCTATTTCAGTTAAATGACAAGAGTACATAAGCCACATGGTGGAATCTCAAGTAAGTAACATTTAATGGAATAATCAAAGGGCAAACCAAAGATAAAACAAAAGTCAAGTTTTTCTATTTTCTAAGAAAAGAAAAACATGAATATATATTTCGCCATAGCATTCCTAAACAAAATCATGTCAAGTTTCACTATATAAAGTTTAAAGAAGTTGTTAATTATAAAATCACCCAGTTTATAATATCAAGCAACTAATCAGGTAGCACCAGTGTCGACAAACCACTCATTTGGATAGTCCACCATGTTGGCCTCGAAGACAACTGCAGTAAGCATCAGGTCATTCATGTCGATCGGAACGCTCTTGTCTTGAACCACATCAACCTGGTTGGACTGGGTCGGGTTCTGGTTGTCTTTCTTCGGGAGTCGGTAGTCTTTAGCCATGTGGTTCGGCTTTCCACAGTTGTGGCAGTTCCCTTTGAACTTCTTTTTCTTCTTTTATTGCCCTCCACCATTGCCCTGATTCTTTCTCTTCTTAGAGTTAGGCTTGTGTTCCACCACATTGGCTCTAGCCTCCATCTGCATCTGCTTTGGCTTGGCCTCTGACATTCGATTATCTACTTCAATCCGAAGTCTGACTATCAAGTCTTCAAGATTCATCTCCTTGCGCTTGTGCTTGAGATAGTTCTTGAACTCCTTACAGGACGGCGACAACTTCTCTATCATAGCAGCAACTTGGAAGGATTCACTGAGTTTCATGTCCTCTGCATCTAGGTCATGTAGGATCAGTTGCAACTCTTGAACTTGACTCGTCACCGTCTTCGAGTCGGTCATTTTGAAGTTCAGAAATTTGCCGACGATGAACTCCTTCAACCCAGCATCTTCTGTTCTGTACTTCTTGTCAAGGGACGTCCACAGTTCCTTTGATGTCTTGATGGTGGAATAGACGTTGTACAATGAGTTGTCTAATCCATTCAGGATGTAGTTCCTTCACAGAAAGTCACTTTGACTCCAAGCGTCGAAGGCAGCCCTTGGACGAGGATCAGTCACGTCTTCTTCCACCACAGGAGCCTCTTCGGTCAACATCCTTGACAGGTTAAAGGTCGTAAGGTAGAACAACATCTTCTGTTGCCACCTTTTGAAATCAGTGCCGAAAAACTTCTCCGGCTTCTCGCCGCTATTGTGGACAGGCGATATGGTCACCATTTTTCTGAAATACAACAAGCAAATATCGTTTTAAAATGTTGATCGTAACGGGTGTATAACAGAAAACAAACCAGTATTTAAAGTCGAGGCAAGAGTTGAACTCTTTCTCTTTAAAACGATATTTGCCCCGCTCGGTGCTTACGGTTTGATCGGCAGTTCGTTTCCCAAGATGACTCAACTATCTCTTAATATAGCAGCACTTCAAATATTAAGAAACGGCAAACTAAAAAAATGTTTTGAATTCTCGGAACAAAACAGATACAAAGAAAGAATGTTTTTGATTGAATGATTTTGGAAGAGGAGGAACCTGCCTTTTATAGATGTCGAAAGTGGGCCTAGGGGGTGATTGGACGGACACATCCTTTCCACGTCACAGCTTTCCCGCCAGAATCTGCACCACTTCGGCTGACTGCACACCTATTCGGATGAAAGGTGACATTGTTTCTGCTGATTGGGTGCGTAAGTGACTGTTCGCTGACTGGACTTTCTCGCCAGATTTTCAGCCACTTGACACATTGAATCGGCCAGATTCTTACACCTAATCACTATTTAATTAATTATTTAACTTGTTGCTTTATTAATTTTCAGACAATTAATTAATTACTTAATTAAACTTTGTCTAAAATGATAAGTAATTGATATGAAAGCCCAAGCCCAAGCCCAAGCCCAGACCCATCTAAGTTTTCTCTCCTTCAAAGACTTGTGGTACCTCTTGGGGCCCAAATCTCTATCACAAACAACTAATAAGGTGTAAAAAATAAGCTCTCTTTTTTCCATGTGGGATGGTGACTTTCACTTCTTCAAGATAACTTATTTCATCTAGCTTACTTGTTTATTTAATTTCTCATTCATCCCACAATGGTTTTGAATAATTAAATATACTAGATTCATCTACACGAAACATAAATTTCATTAAGCTAAATAAGTTCAACTTTTATAAAGAGGAACCTACTCAAATAAATTATCAAAATCATGGAAAAGTCTTATTTTCCAACACTATTATGTGTACACATCGTACTCTGGTTGATCACGGAAATATTCATTTGTTTCCTAATTTCTGTTTGTTGAATTTGTATGTCTAAGGTGACTATTGCTGCATTTACGTTTGCTCTGCTAGTATGTGCTGGATGCTATGTAATCTAGGTTCCCAGGGGAGGGTGTGTGTGTGTGTGTCTAGCTTCGTGGAACAGATTCTGAGTGGAGAACTAGAAATTGATATGATTAGTTGTAGTTGAAGAAGGGTCTGTACTCTGTATTGTCTTTACAGATTAATTATGGTGATACCCCTTAAGATTTGGTCTGGTAACATAAATCTTTCTTAATGTTTGAATAATTTCAGAATTCAGACACCCTCTAAATTCTCAAAAACAATTCTGTGAAATTCAGTTGTCTTGGTAATGATCCCAACAAAATCCCAAAATCTCTCTATGATGCTAATTTTATCTTTTAATTAATAGGTCTAATTGTAATTATTCAAATAGTAGAGATTCTTTTTTTGCTTAGTTATGATTGGACCAAATTTTTATGGGGTTTCATCTAATTATCCCTTAAAAGTTTGTGCATGAGACAATTCTTTGTGGTCACTGGTCAGTTTACAATGAAGATAAGGTTTATGGTTCCCGAAAAGTAATCGAAGTCATCCTAGGAACGATTTCATCTTTGCTACCCCGTGCTCAATACACAGTGGACCCACACACTTGACCTATTTACATTAAGACCCTCTTCCCATTTTCTTTAAAAGACCTCTTATTTCAAATGATTTCACTCTTTACCCCATAAATTAAATTCTTTTATCTTTGCTGGACAAAATGGTATCAGAGCATGGTTTATTTATTTTATGTGGTTATTTATATATTATGTTTACACTCTATCACCTTGAGAGATGAATTTTTTACAAACATGAGTTATCCAGTAATGGATAGTATATGGGATCTCCCATATCAGTTTTACTTTAGAAAACACAAGTGTGCAAGTATTAAAAAGCAAATTATTGCTTTAACAAGCTATCGTGAGTATCATAACACGATGATTAAAAACCACGATGTCCTGTGTTGTAATCGTGAACAACAAGGAAATAGTTGCCCCATCAAGGTTGCCAGGCAAGAAATGGTCAGACAACTTACGATTAGTCTAGGAAAAGCTAATAAGCAAAGTTCTATACTAAGCCTGTAAAATGCCTGGTATTACACTTGAACAAGAGCTCCAACTCTTGATGACTAAGTTAGTTGACCTAGTTAGTCACAGACCAGACAATCTCCCTGCCATTAGAGCTAAGTTTATAACTGTTAATGGTCTCATGGCTGATATCGCAAGAATTAATAGATTAATCACTGAACGAAATAACCGTTCTTCATGAGTCATCTAGTTTTGCCAGATTTCCACGAGCTCATGCCAGATAGCTCCAAGCTATCACAGGACCTTAGGGAAGTCCAGAAGACAGTCCAGGCCTATGGCAATCATCAATTCCATATGCCCGAACATCTACAAGACATCAGAGACAAGCTTGAAGCCATGTCTCGGAGACAGAAGGAGATTTTGGAGAATCTACAGGATATCCAACAGAGGATCAAGAACTTGGAATCCATACCAAGGTCATCCGAAAGACGAAAAGGAGGATGGTTACCACCATCTTTCGAAAGGGAGCCCTTACTACACCAGAAGGGCAAAGCAGTCCAGGTCAAAAGGGAGATGACCACGAACGAGAAGCTGGAAGCACGGATACGTGGAGAACCCAGCACAAAGTGAGATCATGTCCAGATTCAGGATTGACGATTTCACCTTCGAGGCGCTGCAAGACCTTTCTGATCTTGCGAAATCATTTTCAGGCCTTAACCTGGAGAATGTGCAAACCGTGCAAACATATGAGAGTGCACTGGTGCCAAGTCAGAACCCTCCTCAGGGACAATCCACGGTTACAGAAGGCGCTGGATCTTCCATCCCCAATCCAGACCCAATCCGAGAAGAGCCAATTCGAGAGGAAGCCATGCCGCACCAGCACGATTTTGTTGCGGGATCCATGTACAATCGGATTCCAACTAGAGCAAGGGCAAGAAGGCCAGATGTTCATGGGACACCATACGGGAGATCTCAACTTGACCCAATACACCCGTATGGGCTTATGCTCAACCTAGATACTCTGGATTTCAAGAATCGTGAAGCCCTGATCGATGAATGGGCATCGACAATGAGAATTGCAGCGACGACGCTTGAACTCGATAAAGAAGGCTTCATCATGATGCTACAGATGAGCCTCGAAGGATCGGTCAAGATTGGATGGGAATATGGTACTCCGGAAGTTAGAAGTGGAGTCCTATCCGGCGATTCTCTCAAGGACATTGTTGATAGAATGGCAAGGCTCTTCAAAATCTACTTCATCGGGGAAGGATACTTTGTGGATCCCCAGACCGGAGGAGGTGACCAGGAGAACGTCAGGAGGTACAAACAAGCGCTGTATAGCTTGGAACTACATGACATATGTAGTGTTGATCTATACATCAAGCTGTTCACCGAATACAGATGGAAGAGCCTAATTGGTGAAGACACGACGATTCCCCATTTCTTTGCCAAAATACCAAGCCCATGGCGAGAAATGTTACTGCGAGAATATACACCCATTGGAGTTGACACGGTGGCCCAAAGGACGTCTTTTCTCAAAGTCAAACTAAGCGAATGGTGCCAGAAGGCAACAATTCAAAAGAATTTCAAGAGGCTGAAAAGAATCAATAAATCAGCCCGTCTTTGCTGCGACGACAATGACATTCCAACAGTCATCGGAGCGCCAGAGAGACACCGAAAGAAGAAATATAGGGATCAACCCTATGAGCGAAGAAGCAAGTTCCCCAAGAGATCTTCGTGGAGACCAAGAAGATTCTGGTCAAAACAAAAGGCCCGGAGTTACAAATCAGGGCATAGACCAGGACCTAGCCGTGGAAGGACGTCTTCCAGTCAAGGGAGTTCTAGCAGGACACCAGCTAGGCAAACTTTCAGGAGAGCACAAACACGTGCGAATGAAAGTTTCAAAGACTGCAACTGTTGTACGTGTGGGGCCAAAGGACACATCTCAACAGATTGCCCTGAAAACCAAAATAGAGGAGTCAGACAGTTCGAGGCTACGCCGGAGTTCGAAGAAGCTGTCTACTTTCAGGACCTGATCCAGGTATACCAGTTTGAAGATATCCCTTCAGACGAAAGTATATATGAAGAAGACGAAGGACCATATAAGTGTTCAGAATCAGAATCAGAGTCAGACTGAAGACGAGGAGATCTTCCATCAGGAAGTTCAAGAGGACGTGACATGATTCTTCTCACATACCAACATTTCTCACAAAGCCCTGATGAGAATTATGCGGGAAGATCGAAAGAATCAGAGATGAAACTATCGAAATCCTGAAGGTCAGCCTTGAACCAAGTCTTTACAATGACATCACAAACGAAGAACAAATCTCAATTGAAGATGTCAAAGTTAAGATTCAAAGGAACTACGAAGAGGACCCTCTAGCGTGGTGGAACAAGAATGAACTCAAGGCTACCTTAAGAGTTCAAAAGGGAAAGGAAAACGAGTTGGTCAGATATAGACCTATCCTTATGAACCAGGAGGATCGAAAGGATATGCAAATGATTCTTAAGGAACATCTGGATCTGAAGCTCATCTCACCAAGAGTTTCTCCTTACAGTAGTCCGGGGTTCTTAGTTAGGAACCATGGAGAGATCAAGAGAGGAAAGCCAAGATTGGTGATCAATTACCAAGGGATCAACAAGATCTTGGAATTCGACGGATATTATATCCCAAACTGAGAGCACATGATCAACTGCGTTCAGAACGCGAGAGTCTTCTCTAAGTTTGACTGCAAATCAGGTTTCTACCAAATCAAGATGGAAGAAGGAAGTAAGAAGTTTACAGCTTTTTCCACACCGCAAGGTCACTATATTTGGAATGTCATGCCAATGGGATTGGCTAATGCGCCCCAGATATATCAGAGGAAAATGGATAATCTCTTCAAAGATTTTTTCAAATTCATGTTCGTATACGTCGATGATATTCTCATCGCTTCGAAGAACGTCCAAGAACACATCAAACATTTGGAGATCTTCTCAGATGTTTGCCACAAAGAAGGATTAGTGCTGTCACAAAAGAAGGCAGTAATTCTTACAAGGAAGATCGAGTTCCTTGGAGTCGAGATTGACGAGTCAGGTATTATCCTCCAAAGTCATTTGGTGGAAAAGGTACGTGATTTTCCCGACGACCTCAAAACGGTCAAACAACTCCAAAGTTTTACGGGGTTAGTTAATTTTGCTGGAATGTTTATTAACAATCTGGCAATTTACAGGAAAATATTCAGTCTACTGCTTAAAAAGGATGCAGTGTTTAGGTGGACGGATGAACACAAGGGAACGGTACAGAAGCTTAAAGCTATATGTCAAAACCTCCCCAAACTTGCAATACCAAATGATGAAGATGATTTGGTACTTTATACGGATGCAAGCGATCATTGGTGGGCGGCGGTTCTTACCAAAGTTGAACCAAAATGAGAAGTGCCATACAGATACTGTAGCGGTCTCTTTTCAAGAGATGAGGCGGCAAGATGGCACATCAACGAGAAAGAATTCTTTGCAGTTCGGAAGGCCTTCAAAAAATGGCCTTTATTCTTACTTGCTAAAAAATTCACACTTAAAATTGATAATACTAGTGTCAAGGCTTTCTTAAAAAATAAGATAGAAAGCAAACCCGAGAAAGCTAGGCTATTAAGATGGCAAGCTGAATGTCAATATTATAATTTTGATGTTCAAGTTATCAAATCTCATGAGAATGTTCTTGCAGATTTCTTAACAAGAGATGTAGGCACATGAGGCCGATACCATCCTTACGAGATGGAGACACCACAGGGATAACCTGGACGAGCTCCACAAGGCGATCGAGGGCCTGGCAATCAATGCTCAGGCTTCCGGTCATGTACAGGAAAGGGACCTTTCCAAGGTTCAAAACTCAATGAAGGCAACTTTATTGGGTAGTACAAGTTTGTGGGATAGCCTCACGGTACCCCTATTTCGAGATGCTTCCCTTTCAAAACTTGAAGTGGAAATACAAGCAAATACATACGAGTTTGATGTTTCAAGTAATACTGAACCAGCAGGTGATCCTTTCGAGGACGACACCCAAGGACAAGCCGATTCGAGGGTAGAAATACCTAAAGAATCAACAAGCCAGAAGCAAGCTGATCTAAAGGTAGAAATACCGAGGGAATCAAAAAACACCTCTAAAACTAAAGAGGACGAGGTTAATCTTAGGCCCCAAACGGGATCATCTAAGACAAACAAAAACGAAAAAACCTCACCTTTGATTGAATATCAGAGAACGTGGGAAAGATTGAACATGAGGATGGGGCTGGTCCCCGGAAAGACGATCGCAGACTGGTCGGGAAAATATCCAAGGATTTGGATACTACCTAGATTAAAACCCGAGCAGGTACGAGAATGGTTTGATTTTGGCTGTATAGCCTCAATCTTTACCGAATCACCGAGTTTTCCGGAAATTGCCAAATTACCGGAATGGATTCAAGGAAAAGTGTATGAAACATGGCAGAACAATCATACACTAGAAAGAGGCGATGTTCTGGAAATGAAGTTCATCTCCGCAGCCCCAGAAATCGCAGGCAAGGGGTCTTTACCGAGTTTTCACTTTATCAAACTCCAAAGACCAAATTGGAAAGCAATGGACTACATCAAGCCCCCACCAGAAGGACAGATGTTAGTCGCCCCAATCTCAGAAGATGACGTCTCAACTAGGAGAGTTTGGGGACTCTGGGTCTGTCTCACAGAGATGGACAAAGTCAAGTACGCATTCAAAATTTTCCAGAATAAGGAAAACGGAACGTTCATGCTTAACAGCATGACCAACACCACCACGAGGTTTGCTGAAACAATGTTCGAAAACAAACGAAGAACATTGTGGAAAAATGAAATTTCGTCGACAGCAAAAACTAGTCGAAAGTTCTGCAATATGGCACATGTCGGCCAATGGAAGGAAAGGATCTGTCCAAAGTGTCAAGATCAGAAAGAGCCCCTCTTTGGAAAGGGATTCCCGATGAAACGGGACAAAGGGGAAAACGACAAAGAAGGCCATTCGAGACAAGGAAAGATGCCGCGTGGGACAGGAAAGTGGACTACTGCAGCTGGCAAAGCTAAAGTAGCCATGTGATCAAATTTGGACCATCTCCACTGCAACGACATGATGATAAGTGGAGGGCCAGACCACTATCATAGTGGGAAGGAAAAAACAACAAGCTGAGGTGGAAAAGATTCCACTAAAATGACAAGAGGGCCAGGCCACTACGCTAGTGGAAGAAAAAGCATCAGGATGTAGCTGAAATCCGCGTTTCAAATCCGGAACTTCACCTATAAATACACAAGCTGAAGAAAGCAAAGGGCATCGATCATTTCCCTTAGTTTTCTTATAAACAAGAGAGAAGCATAGTTTGTTATAGCGTGAGGATTTTTTAAACGAGTGTCTGTATAAACATTTAAATTTCCGTTCGAGTGTATGTACAAGAGAGACATAGCTACTATGAGTAGCTAAACAAGTAACTCCTCTCTAAAGGGGTTATGAGTGTGTTGTAATAAATAAGTCTCCACATAAATAAATAAAGATTTGCTTTCGCCTGAGTACGTTGATGTCAATCTTTTAAACATTCCGTTTAAGTCACGTCTTACACCCGGAGTAGGAAACGAACCAGGGTTGTGCTGATTACCGTTGAAGGAGCCGTTGCAAAACCATCGGTTGCGATCGAGTGGTTGAAGGCGAGGAGTCTTTGTAAAACCTGGCGGAATACCCGACGGTAGTACGGTCAAAACGAGGTACCTTTAATGGTTATGTTTTAAGTTCTGTACGGAAGCATGCTGGGCCTGATATGGTCGTAATGGACTATATCCATTTTAATATCAAAGATAAAATTATTCAATCTATGGGATGTGTTTTTCCAATTTCACAAAAGATGGCCTCTTCTAATACAAATAGGAAGGAAGGGTTATTCTGCAAATAGATGCAAGGTTGGGGGACCACAGTGTAGTGAAGACCGGGTAGCATAGATATAATCCCTAGGGAACGATATCTAATTGAAGATATCCAACAGGCTTTTATAGAATTGCGCATGTTTAGTTGAATTTCAAAGGATCAATTCTACTTTTATGAGTTGTACTATTTTATCAAGAATTCTATCTATGGCATGCCACTCAAGTTTAAATAATTTAATTATATTAAAAAAGCTTAAATTATTGACTTATGAAAATAAAAAAAAGTACCTCTCCACTTGTGGTGGTGGAAGTGTGGAACCATTTTTTGGCCATACTAGATCTACTAATTAAGGTGTTCTTCATAACTTTGAAATGACATTAAAATGTTAACTACAAGTGTAGTGAAGATCGCAATTAGATACTCAACATGGAAAGAATAATCATTCTGGTTTTATGAACATTAGATATTATTTTTGGAGTGTTCAGAGAATATCTTTTTGGAGTTACTTATGTGTTAATGAGGGACAAAACTTCAAAAAAATTCAACATATGGGTTGTTTTTCAGTTTTTCTGATATAGCTCTAAAAAAGACAACTTTGTTTTCAGTCTTTCACTAACATCTGTTAGATTAGATCAAGTATATGAATAAAATTGTGGCAACTTAAACTCAGAGTCTTGAACACTTGTTTGTAAAATGTACTTTTTTTTTTCTTTTTACGTTCAATATTTTCACTTCCTCCCGATATATTTGGCTCTTCTATAAAATAATAACAAAAGAAGAAGTGTTTTCTTTTTTCTTTTAATGGTAAGAGAAGTGTTTTGTCAAGTTTTGCGTCATTGTTCACTATATATATACCTCAGTCCTGACGTTATAAGACTAAAACTGGGTTGTATTAGTTCCATCTCAAATCATAGTGCAACTTTTGATAATTATGCTAGAGATGATACATGTATGGTGAAAAAACATTTCAATGATGTAGTTTTATGCAAAGCCGAAATTGACGGGCAATCAGTATTTCCACTAATTTAAAATATATTAACTTTCACATCATCTAAGAACACGGTCAGTTTGATCCTGGTACTACCAAGAAATGTAATTTAATACCCAGTCTCAACTTTAA
Source organism: Linaria vulgaris (assembly GCA_948329865.1). NCBI lineage: Eukaryota > Viridiplantae > Streptophyta > Magnoliopsida > Lamiales > Plantaginaceae > Linaria > Linaria vulgaris. The sequence continues at coordinate 16,662,524 of OX415250.1, read as the reverse complement.
ATTATTTACAATTTATACCCCGTAAAACATAATTGGTCTATTACGACTATATGAGACCCATCATGCTTCCGTATTAATAACTTAAAACATAAACTCTGAATTACCTCCTTTTGACCGTGACGCCGTCGGGTATCCCACCAGGTTTTACAAAGACTTCTCGCCCTTAACCATTCGATCGCAACCGATGGTTCTTGTAATGGTTCCTTCAACAACGGGCAGCGCAACCCTGGTTCGTTTCCTACACCGGGTGTGAGAGATAGATTCCAGAGATATATTTAAAGATCACAATACTCGAACATACTGAGGCAAAAGCTTTGGGTTTTATTTATAATATGGAAACTTATTTATTACATAACGACGATAACCCCTTTAGAGAGGAGCCACCTGTTTAGCTACTCATAGTAGCTTTGTTTCCTTTGTACATACACTTAAAATAGAATTTTTAAATACTTATACACACTCTAGCTTTTGACAGAATTTAAACTCTCAACCTAGGTCACATAATCCTTCACATCGTCAAAGTTTTTGGCGCACCGGTCTCGCACTGGCGCATTCAGTCCCCGTGCTTCGCACTAAGACGCATTATAAATTCTTAGTTCTTGCACTAAGATTTCTTAGTTCTTTTATTCAAAATTAATGAATTATCGTAGAAAATTTGTGAAGAACGAAACAAATGAATGATAATAAAGTAGAGTCGAAGCAGATGTAGAACAAAACTAGGTTGAAAACAAAATAAATATAGAATATTAGAAGTAGTTTAAAACTTGTACATTTGTCGTTTCACTGTAATAATTTTAAAAATATTATATAAAATTAATTATCATGAGTAGTTATTAAACAATTTCAAATATATACGAAATTATATATCAATATTTAATATTTAATTATTTTTAATAAACGCATTAAGGCGCATTGAAATTTAAGTATTTTTAAATTTGGCGAACTGGCGCACCCGCATCCGCACTCGCACTCGCACCCGCATCCGCCTTATGTGACCTAGCTCTCAACTATTCCAAACTATTAATATGCTTCTTTCTTATTTGTAAGAAAACTCAGGGAATGATCGATGCCCTTTGCTTCCTTCAGCTTGTGGTTATATAGGCGGAGTCTCGGATTTGAAAACCGGACTTCAGCTACATCTTGATGCTTTTCTTCCCGCTATCATCGTGGTCTGGCCCTCCATAATTGTTTTGTTGTTTCAGTGGATTCTTTTGACCCACTACAGCTCGTGGTCTGGTCCCTCCATTATTCACTTGTCATTGTAGTGGAGGTGGTCCACTTTAGCTTTGCTAGCTGCGTTGGTCCATTTTCTTGCCCCACGCGGCATCTTTCCCCGTCTCGAATTGCCTTCTTTGTCGTTTTCCCCTGTGTCACGTTTCACTGGGAATCTTTTTCCAAAGAGGGGCTCCTTTTGATCGTGACACTTTGGACAGATCCTCTCTTCCCACTTGCCAACGTGTGCCATGTTACAGAATTTCTGGCTAGTTTCTGCCGTTGCCGGAATTCCATTTTTCGACAATGTTTGTCATTTATTTTCGAACATCGTTTCAGCAAACACTGTAGTCGTGTTTGTCATGCTATTGAGCATGAACGATCCGTTCTCCGTTTTCTGAAAAATTTTGAACGCGTACTTGACTTTGTCCATCTCTGTGAGACAGACCCAAAGCCCCCAAGCTCTTCTGGTTGAGATGTCATCTTCTGAGATTGGGGTGACTAGCATCGGTCCTTCTGGTGGAGGCTTGATGTAGTTCATTGCCTTCATGTTTGGTCTTTGGAGTTTGATGAAATGAAAGCTCGGAAAAGACCCTTTTCTTGTGATTTCTGGGGCTGCTGAAATAAACTTCAACTCCAGAACATCGCCTCTTTCTAGTGTATGATTGTTCTGCCATGTTTCATACACCTTTCCTTGAATCCATTCTGGTAATCTGGAGATTTCCAGAAATCCGGGTGATGTGGTAAAGATTGAGGCTATACAGCCAAAATCAAACCATTCTCGTACCTGCTCGGGTTTCGATCCGGGTAGTATCCAAATTCTCAGATTTTTTCCCGACCAGTCTGCCACAGATTTTCCTGGGACAAGTCCCATTCTCGTGTATAACCTTTCCCACGTTCTTTTATATTCAATCAAAGGTGGTCTCTGCTCGTTTTTGTTTATCTTAGAATTTCCCATTCTGGGTCTAAGATTAACCTCGTCTTCTGCAGTAGCGGAAGTATCCTTTGATTCTTTAGGTGTCTCCACCTTTGAATCATCTCGTTTGGTGGTGTCTTCTTCGAAAGGATCACCCGCTGGTCCTGTGTTGCTTGAATCGCCCTCATCAAGAGTAACGATTTTCAATTATGCTTGTATCTTAGAGGTAGAAGCATCTCTAAGTATGGGTTCGATGAGACTATCCCATAGACTCGTGTTGCCGAACAAGGCAGTCTTCATCGCGTTCTGGACCTTATTAAGATCTTTTTCTTGTACATGACCTGAGGCCTTAGCATTAATTGCTAGACCGTCTATTGACTTGCTGAACTCCTCCAGGTTTTCCCTGTGGTGTCTCCATCTGGTGAGGATGGTATCGGCCTCATGTGGCTCCATCTCTTGTTAAGAAATCTGCAAGAACATTTTCATGAGATTTGATAACTTGAACATCAGAATCATAGTATTGACATTCAGTTTGCCATCTGAGTAACCTAGCTTTTTCCGGTTTGCTTTCTATTTTGTTTTTTAGGAAAACTTTAACACTTGCATTATCAATTTTCAAAATGAATTTCTTAGCAAGTAAGAACAATGGCCATTTTTTAAAAGCTTTTCTAACTGCAAAAAACTCTTTCTCGTTGATGTGCCATCTTGCTGCTTCGCTGTCGGAAAATAGTCTCCTACAATATCTGCAAGGGACCTCTCATGTGGGTTCTACTTTTGTTAGAACCGCTGCCCACCAATGATCACTCGCGTCTGTATAGAGGACTAGATCGTCCTCGTCATTTGGTATGGCCAGTTTTGGGAGGTTTTGACAGATTGCTTTGAGCTTCTGTACAACTTCCTTATGTTCTTCTGTCCATCTGAACTCTGCTTTCTTTTTCAGCAATGGACTAAAAGTCTTCCTGTAACTTGCCAGATTATTAATAAACATTCCAGCAAAGTTGACTAACCCCAAAAAACTTTGGAGTTATTTAACAGTTTTGAGATCATCAGGGAAATCGCGTACTTTTTCCACCAAATGATTTTGGAGGATGATACCTGTTTCGTCGATCTCAATTCTGAGGAACTCGATTTTTCTTGTAACAATCACCGCCTTCTTTTCAGATAGCACTAATCCTTCCTTGTGATAGACATCTGAGAAGATCTCTAGATGCTTGATATGTTCTTTAACATTTCTCGAGGCAATGAGAATGTCGTCAACATAATCGAACATGAATTTGAAATAATCTTTGAAGAGATTATCCATTTTCCTCGAAAATATTTGGGGTGCATTTGCCAATCCCATTGGCATGACATTTCAGATGTAGTGTCCTTGCGGTGTGGAGAAAGCTGTGAACTTCTTGCTTTCTTCTTCCATCTTGATTTGATAGAATCCTGACTTGCAATCAAACTTGGAGAAGACCTTTGCGTTTTGGACGCAGTTGATCAGGTGTTCTCTGTTTGGGATATAATACCCATCGAATTTCAAGATCTTATTGATCCCTTGGTAATTGATCACCAATCTCGGTTTTGCTCTTTTGATTTCTCCGTGATTCCTGACTAAGAATCCAGGGCTACTGTATGGAGAAACTCCTGGTGAGATAAGCTTAAGGTCCAGATGTTCCTTAATAATCTTCTGCATATCCTTTCGATCATCTTGGTTCATCAGGATAGGCCTATATCTGACAAGCTCGTTCTCCTTTCCTCTTTCGACTTTTAAGGATGCCTTGAGCTCGTTCTTGTTCCACCAAGCAAGAGGATCCTTGTTGTAGTTTCTCTGGATCTTTTCTTTGACATCTTCTATCGAGATTTGATCATCGTTAGTGATGTCCAAGTGAGGACTTGTGTCCAAGCTAGCCTTAAAGATCTCAATTGTTTCTATTTTGATCCTTTCTGTTTTCTAGCCTCATAGACTATCCATCCGTAGCTGCAAGATTGCTTCTCCATATTTCATTTGATCTTGCATTTTTGGATGTTGAAGTTTTCCTTCACCACCACGCTTGTTGCGAAATTGAATCGGCAGTTTTCGGTAGAATGCCTGTGTCAATCTCTGTATCAAAATCTTATGATCACAAGTAGTTGTGATGATAAGATGCCTTGTTTCGTTATCCTGGGTAAAATGCTTGAACGTTTGCAGGAAATTGGTGCCGAGTAGGATATCAGCACCAGTATCGTGGAAATAGATTGGGGGTGTTTTAACCTTGTACCATGGGGTACCGTCTGCTCCGCCAATTAATATTTTCGCATTTCTGATTCCCCTTTTGAAGATGATAATCTTTTTTGAGAAATCACTTCCCGCCACCGCCGGTAGATCTTCTCCACCTCCTTCTGGGAAGACTCCTGGTTTAGCTGTACAGATGCCAGCCCCTGAATCGATGTATGCCGCAAAGTATTCGGCTCGAAATTCCTCGTATAACATCCCAACCGAGATGTAAATCGAGAATGGACTGGTGGTCATCGAAATCTGTATCTTTTTCCTTCCACCGTGAACTCTATTCCTTCTGGAATTCTTTCCCTGGGTTTGTGATCCTCGAGAAATTCTATCCCAAGAACAAGTTGTTCTCGGATCTTTCCTGCACGCCCGTTGATTATGAAATCAATTCCTCCTAGTTTTAGGTTTCCTTGATATCGTCCAACGAATGGTTGCTTTAGATAATACAATGTGTAGCATGGAAATGTATTATCTTTCTGAGTAGTGTCGAAGATTACTTCGACTTCGCCCCATCCTCCAGGACATTGGAGTTCTCCTTTAGTCCTGAACTTCTTTGGTTCGATCAAAACTTCAACAATGGGCTTCTTTCCCCAGGTAATACTGTGCATTCTATTTTCTTGGAAATAAATTATTCTGGATCCGAACCTTTAGCTCGTATCCTTGCCGAACACTGGTTGGTCTCGAATGATAATATCCATTTCATGGATATGGGGCAGATCTGAAATCTCCGGTTTGACTGCATGGGCAACCTTTTCAAGGATTTCTGGTATCTCGACAAACTCATTCCTTCAAAAAAGATCTGAAGGATGAGTGTTGGAGAGCGCGTAGGAGATGCTGTATGTGATGGAGTAAGGCATATTCCCTTCCTTCATCAATTCTTTGTTCTTAAAGTCCTGATGTAGAGTAAGGACTCTGTTGAAATATCGATCGGCTATATTGTATGCAATCTTCGGATAAACGAATGTTACCACCTTTCCAGCAAATAGATTTCCTAAAATTCCTCCAAGACAGGCATCTCGCAGGTTCTGGATTCTTCTGTCAAAGATAGCAATATCAATTGGCGAATTGATACCTTTTTTGAATGTTGCCTTGATCAAGATTCTTATGGCTCCAATATGGATCCATGACATCTTCTGGGCAACCTCTGGATTGAGTCGTCTTAGTTCCTCTTTAATTTTGTTCATAGGAACCATCTGCATTTCCATCACATTACTTGTCAGCTCCATTGGGATCGCAATTTCTCCCACTGTAACTTTGTATATGATGTGATATTTTCTTTGCCTGAAGCTTAGCTGTGCTAAGGTTCTCTCTATTTTTCCGATAGTGAATCCATCGTAAACTCGCAATTTTGGATCTTCTCGCATGATTTTCATCAAGGCTTTGTGAGAAATGCTGGTTTGTGAGAAGAATCCCGACAAGTCTTCCTACACCTCTTGACGGAAGATCTCCTCGTCTTCAGTCTGATTCTGATTCCGATCCTGAACACTCATCTTGTCCTTCATCTTCTTCATATATACTCTCGTCTGAAGGAATATCCCCAAACTGGTATACTTGAACGAGGTCTTGAAAGTAGACAGCTTCTTCGAACTCTGGTGTAGCTTCGAACTGCCTGACTCCTCTTTTTTGATTCTCGGGACAGTCTGTTGAGAGGTGTCCCTTGGCACCGCACGTCTAACAGTTGCAGTCTTTGAAACTTTCATTAGCACGTGTATGTGCTCTCCTGAAAGTCCTCCTGGTTGGTTGTCTGTTGGTACTTCTTTGGCCTAAAGATGTCCTTCCACTGCTGGGGCCAAGTCTTTGCCCCGATTTGTAACTCCAGGCTTTCTGTTTCGACCAGAATCTTCTTGGTTTCCAAGAAGATATTCTGGTGAACCTGCTTCTCCTTCGTTCATAGGGGTGATCCTTATGTTTCTTCTTTTGGTGTCTTTGTGGTGCTCCAATGACCGTTGGGATGTCATTATCGTCGCAGCAAAGACAGGCTAATTTGTTGATTTTCTTCAGCCTTTTGAAATTCTTTTGAATTGCTGCCTTCTGGAACCATTCGCTTAGCTTGACCTTGAGAAATGACATCATTTGGGCAACTGTGTCAACCCCAATAGGCGTATATTCTCGCAGTAACATTTCTCACCACAGGCTTGGTATCTTGGCAAAACATAAGGGAATTGCCGTATCTTCATTTATTCGGCTTTTCCATCTGTACTCGGTGAACAGCTTGATGTATAAGTCGACGCTACATATGTCATGTAGCTCTAAGCTATACAGTGCTTGTTCATATCTTCTGACCTTCTCTTGGTCACCTCCTCCGGTTTGGGGATCAACAAAGTATCCTTCTCCGATGAAGTAAATCTTGAACAGTCTCGCCATTCTGTCCACAATGTCTTTGAGGGCATCTCCGGATAGAACCCCACCTTTGATTTCTGGGGTAGCATGTTCCCATCCAATCTTGACTGATCCTTCGAGGCTCATCTGTAACATCATAATGAAGCCTTCCTTGTCGAGTTCCAGCGTTGCTGCTGCAATTCTCATTGTCGATGCCCATTCATCGATCAGGGCGATTCTTGAAATCCAGGATATCAAGATTGAGCATGAGCCCATACGGGTGTATCAGATCAAGTTAGGATCTCCCATATGGTGTTCCATGAACATCTGGTCTCCTTTCTCTTGATCTGGCTGGTATAGCCCTTATATATGGATCCTGCCACGAAGTCATGCTGGTGCGACATGGGTTCTTCTCGGATTGGCTCTTCTCGTATTGGTTCTGGATTTGGGATGGAAGATCCAACGCCTTCTGTAACCGTTGACTGTCCCTGGGGAGGGTCTTGTCTTGGCACAATTGCACTTTCATAGCCTCGAACATTTTCGAGGTTCAAGCCTGAAAATGACTCTGCTAGATCGGCAAGATCTTGCAGATTATCTATGTTGAACTCGTCAAGCCTGATTCTGGACATGATCTTACGCCGTGCTGGGTTTTCCACGTATCAGAGCTTCCACCCTCTTGTTTGTGGTCAACTCCCTTTTGACCTCGACTGCTTTGCCCTTTTGATCTAATAAGGGCTCATTTCCGAAAGATGGTGGTAACCATCCTCCACGTCTCCTTTCAGATGACCTTGGCCTGGATTCCAAGTTCTTCATTCTTCGCTGGATATCTTGCAGGTTTTCCAAGATCTCTTTCTGACGCCTAGACATGGTTTCAAGCTTGTCTTGGATCTCTTGTATTTGCTCGGGCATATGGTATTGGTAATTACCATATGTTTGTACCGTTTTCTGAATTTCTCTAAGGTCTTGGGTTAACTTAGAGTTATCAGTTTCAAGCTCGTGAAAATTTGGCAAAGCCAGATTACTCATCGATTGTTCTTTTCGTTAATTAATCTGGTAATTCTTGAAATCTCAGCCGTAAGGCCATTAACAGCTATGAACTTAGCTCTAATGCCAGGGAGATTATCTGGTATTTGACTTGCTAGATTTACTAACTTAGTCATCAAGAGTTGGAGCTCTTGTTCAAGGGTAATAACAGGAATAGTTTAGAGGCTTAGTACTGAACTTTGCTTATTAGCTTTTTTAAGACTAATTTTTATCGGCTTGATTCTTTCTAAACTAGCCTTCTTGACGGGACAAATTTCTCCCTGTTGTTCTAGGTTGCAACATAGAACATCATGATATTGGATATGCGTTTCTTTGAACGCAAGGACTCTTGTTAAAACATTGATGAAATGTTTAATACTTGGACATTTATGTGCCCTAAATGAGAACTGAACCGGGGGGTTCCAAATGTCATCCATTTCTGGATTATTCATACTCGTAAAATACTCCTCTCATCAAGTGGTTAGGGGTTAACATAATAAATAAATTTCCACATAAAATAAATAAACATGGCTCTGATACCATTTTCTTTTCGTGGTCTAAAATGTAAATAAATAGAACTTTGGGATTAAAATTAAATTACATCATCCCATGACCACCACTGGTGGTACCACTAGGGTCTAATCCAACCTAAGAACACTGAAGCTATTGCCATCATTAGAAACCCTCTAATTGGTTGGTAATCCTTGTTTATTAAAGTTAATCTGAGTTATGCTATGTCTTGGTTTCGCCTCAAGTTTACTACACGTAGTTCATCTGATGCATAAATTCACAACATGATTTGACAGCCGAAAGCAAAAGTGTTCTTCCCAGCTCAAAAGATCCACATAGAACAACCATTAGTAATTGTGTCCCTATCTAAATTGTTTTTGTCCATTTTATTGATAGAAATGATTTAAAGAAACTTCAAAGATAGGAACTTCGACTTGACTCTGTTTTTTTTTTTTTTTGTTTAATGAAAAGGAGTTCACAAAGGGTCGTTAGACCATATCCGCTCTATATAAGCTAACAACATGAGGAGACGAAGACTCCCAAAAAGACTCTATGCTCCTATCATCTATTCTTGATCTCCCTAACATATCCGCCACTTTGTTGGCCGCCCTCGGTATCCACTTCACAATGAACTCCCACGGAAGTCGCACAAGGCTTCTACATTCACTCTCAAGCTCGGAAAGTTGTTGTCCCGTCTCATGTACTTCACTAATGCGCTTCACCAGAGAAAGTGAATCCACCTCGAGAATGATTTTCGAATATCTCCTTTCCCAAGCCAAAGTAAGATCCTTCTTAACCGCCTGTAATTCTGCCTCGTCCACCATTGGCGACACCAAATTCATTTGAAAAACCCATGGCCAACTTCCCTCTGCATCCCGTAAAAGACCCGCGGCATATCCCCTGTTCGCATAGGGTAGTACACCCCCGTCTGTGTTCAATTGTCTTGACTTATATCTGTTCAATTCTAATTCTTTTGTTTCTAAATCGTGTATTATTATTTGTTCAAAGGTAGCATACTTTGTAGATTAGTATGTATGATGATGGCTAGGACTGTTCAATAGTTCCACGATTTGGTTAAACCGTGGAAACCAAACCAAATAAGATAGTTTGGTTTGAACCATTGTACATATTTGCTATTGTGGTTCGGTTTGGTTTCGAACCAAAACTGTTTTGGTTTTATTGCTAAGAGACCAAATTAAACCAAACAAACCATACTGAACCAAACAAACCAAACCATTGAAAAAACAAAAAAAATGTTAATTTATAAAGAAAGAAGCCAAAAACGTCAACACACTTACACACAAACAAAAAAACCACATAATCCACCCGTCGATTTTCCTACATCCCTAATCCCCAATTTTTCCAAATCCCCAATTTCCAACACCGAACCACCCGCATGAAATAATAAACTTCATATTTGACCCTCCAAACCTTGGAATTTGCCTAAAATCACGTGGACGTAAGGACTCGGGAGGCTGTTTCTACTTGGAAAAGTGGTATCGTTTGTAAAAAAATGAATCCGTTGACTTTCTGGTCAAATCTCAACTCATTTGGATTTTGAATATGTTCTTCTAAATCTTGAAATCATCATTTTCTACATTTGATCACTTCTCGTTTCAAGGAAGTTTAGTTGTATGCTTAATTAATGATCGAATAGTCATTAAAAGTTGCATCTTTAAGCTTGAATCGCAAATGGGTTTTGTGAGTTTTCGCTAAAAATCTTGACTAATCTACTCTAATATAATTTTAGTTCAACTTTAATGAAAAAAGAGGGTAATACAATTTTTCTTTATTTGGTTTTTTCGCTAAAAAAGATGACTTTATTTTTTCATAATTGAACAATTTCTCGAATTTGGTTTTTTTGGGTTTAACCGAACCGAACCATGAAACCGTTTAAACCAAACCATACAGTATGGTTCAGTTTGGATTTTCTTATTTGGTTTGGTTTGGTTTATCGTTTTTCTTATTTGGTTTGGTTTGGTTTGGTTTGGGACCAATGAACAGCCTTTGATGGCACGCGACTTAATATATCAGAGGATGGTGTTTAATGGTTATACGTATAAAATAAACTGTTACATGACACAAAAATAACATACAAAAGGCAGTTTAGAGAATCCATTGTGAAATTGAGAGGATTAACAAAAAATTGTGATAATGCAAACTATACTAAGAGAGTGTTTGCAAATGCTTTTAAAATGAGCTTGTGGGCTTTTTGTCTATAGAGAAGTCATAAATTAGTGTTTGAATATGGAAATTTTGCTTCTCCTTGTCTTAAAATAAGCCAAAAAGCACAAGTGCACAAACTGTGTAGATGGTGCTTTTAAAAGCTCATTTTAATTATGAGCATTATAAAAATATTTCTCTCTCTTAATCCTTTTAAAGTGCCTTCTATACCCCCCACAATTAAGAAAAAAATATTCTATAATCTTTTCTCATCCATGTTCAACTTTAAAAATTGTTCTTTAATCTTTAATCTTTTGTCTTTCAAATTGTCGTCTATTATATAAATACTTAATTGATATTATTATACAAATAATAACATGGTTAACATCTCTAAATAAAGTTAATTTTTTAAGAAGATAGAATACTTGATTGATATTATTATACAAATAATTATGCATTTTGATGTAATAATTATATGTATATTAATTAAATTTTATTAAAACGATTTATTGTTCTATTTTTTATTTATTTAACAAAACGTATAATTGTCTAAAGTAGGTGCATGTAATTATTTATATGCTTGATAAATAATGGTATTTAAGTCTTATTGCATTATAAAAGTTGCTTCTCACTTATTATTGCAAACACAACAAAATCATTTTAAACTGCTTTAAGCTACTTTTTGAAAAATGTTTGCAAACACTCATTGCTTTAAGTCAAAATGAACTTTTAGTGACTTTAAGTAAAAGTTTGAAAGAAATTGATTTTAAATATCGTCAATAAAGAGCAACTTGAAAACAAATAATAATAAGAAGATATACTCAGTACAAGAGGAAATTAATTTTAAATGGGCAGCCAGGTGTACGAAAGCATCCCCATAATGCAAGGGTCCGAGGAAGGGTCCCACTACAAAGGTGTATAAGCAGATCCCATTCCCTCCCGGCGGGAACGGGATTCCAGCTGGGATTCCCGATTTTCGGAGCTCCACCAAGCCCATTTGCACAAAACTCCCAATTCGGAAAATTTGGTTGTTGTTGACGGCGACGCCGAGGGTGGAGAAGCCGAAGAGGGGGTGGTGTCGTGCGTGGTGCTGGTGGATGGACGGTGGTGGTGGTGGTGAGGACTGTGGTGCGTGTAACACCTCGACTTTTTAAATCAAATAATATAATTCGACTAAATAATCCATAAAAGGTTTAATAATTCCAAAGGCTTAAATGCGCCAAAGTACCATGACAAAATCCAATGACATGAAAGAAATATCTATAAAGAGGAAAGGAAACTAGTTCTCAACATCAAAGTCTCAAAGTAAAGAAAAGTATCTTTAACAAAAAAGGTAAAACTTTGCAGCTAAGCTCTATGCTTCCTTGGTCTACTCTCTCCACTGATCCCAACATTTTCCTACATCAGACTAGAAGGAAGGGCAGGCAAGTGAGATAAAAATCTCAGTGGTGTTACGAGTGTGTGCGAGGTGTACAAGAGAATAAGATAGTTAAATGCAACAGGTTATGCAGTTAAGCATATACTCACGTTCAGTCATATTAGGAGGGCGTTTACCGTTTGCTAAGTCATTGACTCATTCCCACCTTATAACACCCACGTTCGTTACCTTGTCACTCCGTTCAAGGAGCGACCTTGAAAACGTTCACGAATGCCTAGGTACATGCTCGTTGATCCCCTCAAAAGCAACAACTTCCTGATGCTTTTAAGGGAAAGAGGCAAGGCGTCACAAGGTCCCACTGGCTAGCCCTCTGCCGCCCAGTAGTAACCCGTGCTGACCAAGCCGTGGATCCAATTCAAAACCAAAACGTTCGATACTCAAAATCATGACGGACACACAAGTAGCAAGTTGCACGAATACAATAACAGACGATCATGATAAACGAATGAGCACATTTACTACATAAATATAAACACATGCACTGCTATGATGAAACATTTAGCACATACCTTCCAGCTTTTTGAAAATAATTTTAATACGTACTTATATATATATATATATATACGCACCTAATTCTAACTGCGAAGAAGAACAAGTACAAGAGAGAGTAAGGAAACGCCTAAGTCAGATTTGCTGACGCAAAACAAATTAGATAAGGTTACTATAATATTCTAATCTTTTCATAAGAAATGCCTCGTCTATTCCTTAATCCATGTTAACGTAAGAACACATATCTGTAGTTATTCATTCACCTCTAGGCTGCTAATCTCTTTTAATAAACCGATTGTACCAACATGTTAATATAAAATTATTCTATGGTTATATATATATATATATATATATATATGCATGAGACAACATCTTACATAACTTGATTAATGATTATCATTTACTAATGCTAATGCTTATGCCACCATCACGATTACCTATTACAATATCATACTAAATTCAATATAATATGATTCATATGGATCCCGCTAATGATTTATTTAATGAACTTACATGCTATTCCCACAAGGCCATGGATCTGATCATTCTAAATTCAATTTCCATTAAACATGGCATGCTACTACCCGATTAATAAACAAAGAACTTGATAAGTAAATCATAAATTTTTGAAGAAAGCAACCCGATCTACCTTTAGCAGCAATAAGCGGCAGAATAAAGACTTGGATAGGAGAAAATTATGTGCACAGCCGCCGGAAGGAGCAGTTATGAGAGTATAAGTCTACGAGAAACGAAAGGACTGCATCCTATAATCTGATTTATATAATAGGGTTTGCATATTTACTTTAAAAGAGTTAATGGCATATTATAAAACGACTTTCTAATTTAATAAGGATGCACCCAAAATTAATATAACAACAACACGTTATACATATATATAATTACATATACATAAATATATACTTATATCAATTTAAGCCTAGTTAAGATTAATATATATAATCATACCTTTTAAATTAAATAACATGTTATATATATATATGTGAATATAAATTCATGTATAATTAACAACAACAAATATTGTTATACTATTTTAACTATGCAAAGCTAAGTAATAATAATAAGAGAAATCATATTAATCCATGCGAAAAATTTCGGGGTGTTACAGTGCGTGTGGTGAGGACTGTGGTGGTGCGCGATGGTGGTGGTGAGGACTGTGGTGGCTGCGTGGTGAGGACTGTGTGTGTGTGTGTGTCGACTGTGAGAAACAAGAGAAAAAAAAGAAGAAGAAGAGGGGCTCCTGGAAACGGGTTCCCCGCGGGTCGGGAACGGGATCCGACCGGATCCCGTTCCCGCCCCGCGGGGTTACTTGCCGGGATTTTTTTCCCGGCCAGTCGGGTTGTCAAATCCTGACCCGGCCCACACAGCCCTAGAACCTGTGACCTCTCAGTCATACAACAACACCTTTACCAGTGCGCAAGGCTCCCCTTCACAAGAGGAAATTGATTTTGCTATGTTGAAATGAATCTGCATTAATTATTGTTATAAAGAAATTATGTAGAACCTAGGCCTCACCCTCAAAAAAGTAAAAGAAAAACCTAGGCCTCGAATATAAGCCATTTCATGTTGAACTCACGCTCATTGGTTAAAGGTTATTGGTAGATACTAATCTTAGGTTTCTACGTGCTCTAACTAATCATTGATAGTCCCTAATGTACATGGTGCTTATATATGTGCATTTTATATGAAGTTTGGTGCATCAATAGCGGGAGTCTTATGCATGGAGGAAAAGTCTTCGTGAACTAACTTTTATCCCGACATGCTGACAGCGGTGTGATTTCATCAATTCTCATAAATATAGATTGTAATAGGGGGCGTGTCAATTGACGGAGCTTCGAGCCCCATAGAAATGGTTCGTTGGATAATACAAATGAGGATGTGATCTCATGAAGCGTCAAGCTTAGTACGACCGCCTCAATAAAATGATCTCATCGTGGCGTTATGGGTACGGGAATTTAAGCCTTTAACCCTCGAGCTAAGCCGCTTTCTTGAAACTTGTTCTACAAAGCTCAAATAATTTTTTATGTTTATAAATTAATGTCATATCTCTGTTAAGTTGTTGGAGATCCGCGCGCAACCCATTTCCTAACACACACGTTAACCATATTCTCATACATGGCGTGATGAAATGAACAATGGCGGAGGGAGAGGGGGTGCAAAGGGGAAATTTCACCCCTTCAACTTTTGCCTAATTACTTTATTGGTTATAGTATAATATTTTTTTTTTGTAAATAACTCTCTCATCTACTATTTTGCACCCCCATAGTTTTTGATCCAAAACTTCAAACTAACTCACCAATCCAACTATTTAAGAATTTATAATTTTATGGCTTACTTGATTTAGTTACTTATAGTAGGCATATAAAAAGCTCACAAGTAGTGCACAGTGTTAATAGTTATGACTTCGCCCTACAATTACTATTGAGCTGCACACAATTTGTAAAGATATTAAGTTTATAACTAATGCAACATCATTCGCAATAACTCACTTCGACGGCAATAATTTTGAGTTAATTCTTCTTTTTACACACATAGATAATAAACACTATTAAGTTGTTGTGTATATTTAACCAAAATATTTATTTGTATTCATAATATCAATATCACTAGACCACAAAAGGGCATTTGCGACCGGATTTCCGGTCGCGAATGCCAATTTTTCAGTCGGCAAAGGCCATTGGTGACTAGAATCCGGTCGCCAATGGCCGGTCGCGTAAACAGTGGTCGCTAAACTAAGAGCGATCGGATTTCGATCACCCTTAAACATTCGCGTTCGGATTTCGGTAGCGAATACTAATTAGGCATTCGCTACCGGATTTTGGTCGCGAATACTATATAAGCATTCGCAACCGAATTTCGGTAGCGAATGCCTAATTAGTGTTCGCGATCGGATACAGGTAGCGAATACTTAAATAGGCATTCGCGATCGAAATTCGGTCGCGAATAATATTCATGGTATCGGCGACCGAATTCCGGTCTCGAATCATATTTAACAAAATAAAAAAACAACAACAATATTCCGGTAATTTTTTTACCGGAATATTGTTGTTTGTGTTTTGTTAGATTACAATATTTTGCGATTAGAATACAAAAAAATATTTAGAGAAAAGTATTTGGAAAGTTGTTTGAAGATAAAGAAATGGAGAAAGATTGGAAGAAGGAAGGAAATGAAGGAAAATGTTAGTGTTGGGTTTTTCTTTTTGATGAAATGGAAGAGATAAGGGGGAGTATTTATAGATTTTTGGGTGGAATTTTAAATTTTCGTAAATTTGAAATTCCCGCCCATTTTTAGGGCTATTGCCGACCGGAGTCCGGTCGCCAATGCCAAAAATTTCAAATTTTCACAATTTTGGCGACAGAAATCCGGTCGCCAATAATATGATAGGCATTCACGACCGGATTCCAGTCGCGAATACTCCTTATTCGCGACTGGAATTTGGCCACAAATGATTATATAGGCCTTGTCGGTTGGATTCCGGTCGCCAATGCCTATAATATTATTGGTGACCGGATTCCAGTCGCGAATGTCCCTTATTCGCGACCGGAATCAGGTCTCGAATCCTCTTTGTTTAATCTTTAGAGTTTTTTCATCGAATATTGATGTGTTTTTTTATTAGTTAACATAGAATCTCATTAACAAACATTAGGTCAAGTCATATTTAATTAGTTTAATAGTATTTGAGGTGTGAATTAAACTGTTAAAAGTTATTTATAATCGATTAACTAAGTTACCAATTATATACTAAACTCTTATATTAAATGATACGTAGTGGAGCACTCGTCTCATTTGCGATTGTCATTCGTTACAAATATTAATATAGAGGTTCCATTGATACTTATATAGATGTTATAATTAAATAATATAAAACATACGTATAGTCAATATGGATATACCGTTTATCGTTAGTTAAAAGTTTCATTAATATGAACCGATGCTTAAAATTAATGTGGAATGCGCTACGAATCTAATGTTTTTTGTTCGTTTAACATATATGTACCTATCGTTCTTGAAATTGATCATTAAACCAACGATATATATCAAATCCGATGAAAAAACTGGTAAATTCAATTTTCTTGAATAATTAAGTAGGCATTGGCGACCGGATTCCGGTCGTGAATTAGGAGTATTCGCGTCAGGAATCCTGCCAATGTCGTATTTGTTTAATCTTTTAGTATTTTTATTGGATTTTGATGTGTTCTTACGTTTGTTAACATAGAATTTCATTAACAAACATGAGTTCAAGTTATATTTAATTAGTTTAATAGTATTTCAGGTGTGAATTATAGTAGTAAGTTATTTATAATCGATAAACTAATTTACCTTTACCAACTATATATACTAAACTCTTTTTCGTCCTATATTTAATGATACGTAGTGGAGCAATCGTCTCATTTGCGATTGTCATTCATTACAAATGTTAATATAGAGATTATACTTATATAGATGTTACAACTAAATAATATAAACATATGTATAGTCAATATGGATATGGTGATACGAATATTAATATGAACCTATTCTTAAAATTATTATGTAATGCGCTACGAATCTAATTGTTTGTGTTTATTTGACATACATGTGCCTATCATTGTTAAAATTGATCATTAAACCAACGAAATATGTTAAATCCGATGAAAAAACTCATAAATTCAAAATAATTAAGCAGGCACTCGCGACCGAAATTCGGTCGCGAATAATTATATAGGCATTGGCAACCAGATTCTGGTCACCAATGCCTAAAATATTTAATGATACGTAGTGGAGCACTCGTCTCATTTGCGATTGTCATTCGTTACAAATGTTAATATAGAGGTTGCAATGATTGTTATACAGATGTTACAACTAAATAATATAAAATATACGTATAGTCAATATAGATATATCGATTATCGTTAGTTAAAAGTTCATTAATATGAAACGATGCTTAAAATTATTATGTAATGCGCTACGATTCTAATTTTTTGTGTTTAGTTTACATACATGTACCTATCATTGTGGAAATTGATCATTAAACCAACGATATATATTAAGTCCGATGAAAAAACTCGTAAATTCAAAATTTATGATCATTCGCGATCGAATTCCGGTCGCGAATAATCCTTATTCGCGACCAAAATCCGGTCGCAAATAAATAAGTAGGCATTGGCGACCGAATTTCGGTCGCGAATACCTACTTAATTATTACCAACCCGATTCCGGTTGGGAATACTCCTTATTCTCAAGTGGAATCCGGTCGCGAATGCTCTATTTGTTTATTTTTTTTTCATCGGATTTGATGTGTTTTTTATTAGTTAACATAGAATCTCGTTAACAAACATGGGTTCAAGTTATATTTAATTAGTTTAATAGTATCTGAGGTGTGAATTAAAGTAGTAAGTTATTTATAGTCAATTAACTAATTAAGTTACCAACCATATATATACTAAACGTTTTTCGTTCTACATTTAATGATATGTAGTGAAGCACTCGTGTCATTTGCGATTATCATTCGTTACATATGTGAATATAAAGGTTCCAGTGATACTTATATAGATATAACAACTAAATAATATAAAACATATGTATAGTCAATATGTAGATAACGATTATCGTTAGTTAAAAGTTTCATTAATATGAACCGATGCTTAAAATTAATGCGCTACGAAACTAAATATTTGTGTTGGTTTAACATACATGTACCTATCATTGTTAAAATTGATCATTAAACCAACGATATATATTAAATCCGATAAAAAAAATAGACCGGATTCTGGTCGTCGAAAATGGGCGAACCGGATCTGGTCTGCGATAATGGCAACCAAAATTCGGTCGCCGTTGTCTGGTCAGAAAAAGTGCCATTTTCTTATAGTGTATGTATACAATTTATTTTGATATTTGTTTTTTGTAATTAGACAACTCTAATAGTAGTAATTCCCTATGTTCTATTATTACAATTAGTACTCTTAGGTTTATTTTTTATGTTTGTAAAGATCATCTCTATTCAAAGTTCATATAATTTTGTAGCACATCTGATCTAAAGTTTAAATGCAAATTTCAGATCAATTAGTAAGGCATATTTTTTTATTTCTTTTTATTGTTAAGGCAAGTAGTCATGGACCTGTTGGCTCTCATATTCTTCAAAATTTTATTTGTTAAGGTTGAGAAAAATATATATGATTAAAATCACTTAACCCCAAAATTACTCACCTTTTTACAAGCTACCCGAAGTATGAAATGTTGCATTAAACTTCTCAACCTATTGATTTTAAACAGTTTTGCAAGTTGGCCAAATTTGGTGGACAAATGTGTATATGTGTCCGTAAACGGTTAATCTACGACTTGGGGGGGGGGGGGGGGGGGGGGGGCTCTTCACAATCAATAGGTTGAAGAGTTTAATATAATGTTTTATGCGTGTAAGAGTAATAACTTGAAAAAAGAAGAATAGATTGAGGGCTTAACGCTTTAACAAAAAAAAAATATGCAATTGATAATACAAGGAAATACGAATCCTCTTACAAAGCGGTGTTTAACGCATTGAAGAAGGAGCAGACAAGAAGGCCCTCGAAGTCTTATCCTATTTCCATGTTAGTATGCATTAAAGACGGAGCTGACAAGGAGCCCCTCGAAGTCTTATCCTATTTCAAGATTAGTACGCAATAAAGATGGTGTTGGCAAGGAGCCCCTCAAAGTCTTATCATATTTCAAGATTAGTACGCATTAAAGATGGAGCTGACAAGGAACCCTTCGAAACCTTATGCTATTTCAAGATCAGTACACATTAAAGACGAACTCCTCAAAATTCTTATCTTCTCATAAGGACCCAAGATACGTGTCAAAATCTGATTAGAGCCCCCACTTTTCTTTGTAAAACAAGGACTTTCGTCACCCATGTACCATTACTCATGAAATAAACTCTTAGACTGTTCTCCTCTATATTTTATTCATAATTCTTAATCTTTGGACCGGGGAAAGACCAACCATTCGTAATGTTATAATTCACACATCATCAAATAGCACCGTATGTAGGAACGATCTTTTCGCCCCTGAGAAAAGGTCCAAAGATATGAAAAATTCGTGTAAACCTTCGAAGTATAAAGAATATCCGCATTCGTCCTCTTGTCTTAACCCCAAGTAAACCATCCATCCCGGCAAAAATAAGAACTCAGCGAAGATTGCCAGACTCCGGATCATCATGCGTCTTGATAGGAACAAATGAACGTGTTGCAAGCCCCTTCCCTTGCTGCCGAAGTAACCCGATTCGCTCCCTGACATAAACCCGGAAGGTTCCCTCGTTTATAAAACAAAAATAAATAAATAAATAATTATGAAAATATATGTCTAAGAACCTCTTGTCGCGCCGCTGCCACCTCGTAAATAGAAAAATAATACACAAAATAAGAAGGCCAGGTTCATCCAAAACCACAAATAAAGCTAAACTATGTATGCCAACTTGATTTAATGTACGAGGCTTGCCAAACATATTTTACAAAGATGTTTATATCCCCTTCGTCCCTCTTCAAAAAACCTATGCTACAAAAGTCTTTTTTTTTGTTTTTACAAAAGTCTACTACCCTACTATACAAAGCCAGACGAAGAGAACCCTTCAAACTTCCCTACACCTACCCAAACCTTCTTCCTAATCAAAGCGCCATACGTTTCCCTTCCCGCACCATCGCTCGACGAGCACCATCAGATACCTTTGTCAAGGATGCCGACGCAGGCACGGGACTCGACAAGGATGCGCCTATTAGCCCCGAATCAGGTAATTCGGGATCCGTGGCTCCTTCCATGAGAAGGCTCGAATGCAGAAGGATCTTCTATGACGGAATCCACCACCAATCGAGGAATCACTAAGTTTGGGGGAACCCTGGCATCAACTGAACCACTCCTGGCATATATTGTAACCCATCAACATAAATTGTTGTGCCCACTCGTCAAACGAATCAACCACGCACGTAGTACTTGCTCTGCCCAAGGCGGCTTGGGCATGCGCTTTTGGAAGCTTCTACCCGAACCGACGATTTAAATCCATCAAGAGACGCTTGTATTCGTCTCTTTCTGCTTTCTTCGTACGAAGCATCTCACCCTTCTAGCCAAGACGAAAAAGCAAACTCTCTATCCATCATTTCACCTGCTTCCACTGATCATTCATGACCTTCATATTCCACTCCAACATCTCCGTACTTCCATCATAGTTCTGTGCGTTCATGGACCGAATAGCCTCGATCTCTGCATCCTTCTACTCCAACTGATCTTGGGGACTCCCTCAGCGTTGATTCAAGCTCCTAACAATGCCTCCGAAGTGCGGGTACTTCTAAAGGAGTGGTCCGAAAACGTTCACAGACAACCTTCACCGACAACCTTTACCAAAGGTGGCAACTACTTCCCCATCAAAGTAAAAAAGAAACTGGTCACTAAAAATCGCACACAAAACAACCCGATACGGACGCAAAAGAGAAAGACATGTACCTCACAAGTGTTTTTGTTAAACACATCTTGCAATATTCCAGACTTCCCAGCACCCCAGTGAAAAGAGAAGGACCATCTACCATACCCAACAGAGAAAATTGCCTTAGCTCCCTTATCCAAACGTTGGAAGGATGAAAGGTACGACTATAAACTTCACCAGATTCTCGAGATAAACAACCTTCTGCACAAAAAATGCTCTGACATAAGCCCAACAAAAGTTGTGGGGATATACCTCAACAGAAGGATTAGGCATTGAAAACTTGATAGTCGTTGAATCAAATTCCTTCTGCGACGGCTCCAATACCCACTCGTCGGCTGAAAACCACTGGCAAGTGGAGGTAGCCATCAAATAAGCCTTCCGCGCATGAATGTCCATCTCAGCCCCTGAAACCCGTCCGCAAACGTTAGCAGAACAACGTAACCCCAAGGCAAGAAACAACAACAATCAAGATAATTTAGAAAAGGAACTCCAAAAAAAAGATGAGCACTTACTAAACAAAGGACTCTTGTGAATGTGGGCCTTTGGAAACTCCAAAACCTCTGAGGCATGTTGCAGCCCAGTCATGATCATAGCTACCAGATAGTTTAACATAAAAATTACGTCGTAGCGACCTGCATATATACCCCTTCGTTCTAACTCCTAACTCACCTGCTCCTCAATAGGCGGGGGCATCCTTGTCACACCCGTGCCCCACCACATGCGAATCTCCCACTACAAAATCGTCACTTCCCGGGGAGCTAAATAAAAGAACTTCTCTCGCCAGTCACTCTCCTCACCCGTAAAATCCCCAACCTCCAGGAAGGAAGAAGACCCAGACAGTTTGAAACAAAAGAAATGAGGATCTGAAGAGACGGCTCGTAAAAGATAAGTCGCCACAAATTGAATTGGAGTACAAAGAACATCCAACAACCCACAACACAATACGAACCCAATCACATACTAGAACGAGAAAGAAAGAAGTTGACTAAGGCAAACTTGCAAAAACTATAGCAAATTTCGCACTAAAGGATAAAAAAACCACCAAAGATCGTGGCGAACCTGATTAGCGTACACTGTCAAAAATCACGTGGCATGATCGTAAGCTCATTGAACCACCGTCAGGATAATAATGTTAAATCGAGAAATATCTAGGGATGATATGGGCATTTCCCGCATATTGGGCCTGGCCCAAACTAGGCCCATATTAGACCATATCGTGGACCACCTTCGATGTCATATCGGTAATAATCACCGATATGTTACTGTGGTCCCCGGATCCCGAGGTCTATAAATACGCGGTACCCGGATCCCAAAGTAAGCAATTATTATCCCTCAGCTACTATGCATCACATCGAAATACATCCCCGATCTCACTCTCGATATAGCATTCGATATCGGTATTACTTTGTGTTCCTCTGACACGTCATACCACCACACTACCGATATCACATCGAGGGGCATCATCGATATCATGTCGAAGACAATCACCGACATACGTCTGATCTAGTCACCTATATACCACTGCCATCCTAGCATCGAGGCATTAGTCCGAGGTGTTCCGGACCAAGTCTACGTGAGATACATAGCGTAGGCCTGATTTGAGATAGTCTCGTTGTATTATTAGACCATTCACTTGTAACCGACACGCATATATATATATATATATATATATATATATATATATATATATATATATATATATATATATATATAATACGATCTATTGCCAAATCAGTGGCGCCGTCTGTGGGAACACCATTTTACGGACAAGGACGCCAAGATGCAAGGATGGAGGACACACAACTCCCTCAAAACCCGATTGACCAAGAACAGACAGTGACCCAAGCCGAGATGGGGCTTCCTCCAGCACAGAACGAGCCGCATTGCAGGCGCGGTCCCGGGAGGCCGCCGCGAGCCACGAATGCAGGTCCAACTTTTGCCGCACCAAATACGGCGGAACCTGCGGCTGAGGGCCCGACCACTGAGAGCCCCACAACAGACGTTCCAATGGACGATGCGCCAAATGCGGATTTTCCTAGCTCGGAGGAGACGATCGCCGTGGGACGAAGCGCCCTTCCCCCTGCTGCCATAACCCCGGAGATGCAAGCGCAGATCAACGCCTCTGTGAAAGCAGCGCTCGACACTACATTGGAGACTTTGCTTCCACGACTAGCGGAACAAAGGGCAAAGGACATTCGGGCAAGGCCCCATGAATCCGGAACGGGTGAGAGAAGGGCAAGGCAAGGATATGAGGAACAAGAGGATACGGGGGACTCCTTCAGGGAGATATCGCCCGCTGCTTACGACAGGTCGGAGAGACGGGACCCTAGGACCTTGGATCGAGAGATAGCGAGACCGCGAGAGAGCGGAAGTAATCCGGAGAATGGAACGCGGTCGCGACCGCGCCGAGATTGCATATTCAAAGAATGAGGATGCAGAAATACTGCGGGTAACATCAAGGAGGATGGAACAACTAGACCGCGAGAGCGCGGAGTTGACAAGGAAGGTGACTCAGAGTCATGGGAAGGGTTACAGTAGGACCCCGTTTTCGGATGAGATAGAGGCTGAGGTATTGCAAAGAGGGGACAAGATCCCAGTGATCAAGCCGTACGACGGGAGAAGTGATCCTACAGATCATCTCCATCAGGTCGATAGCATTTTGAACCTGCACAACTACTCAAGAAACATAAAGGCAAAGATCCTATCCACCACTTTAACGGGTGCTACACTGGATTGGTTCGCTAGGCCGGAGGCCAGATCCATAACGGACTACGAGCAACTAAGGGAAAAGTTTGAGAACCAGTTCTCTGACCAAAAGAGAATGAAGACCAACTTGCTACACCTCGGCGCTGTGCAGCAGAGGGAAAGGGAGAACCTCTGGGACTATATGAAGAGGTTCAATGATGAATTGTTGAAGGTGGATGAGCCGCATGGCCGACAGGTCATGATGATGTTGTTCAAGGGTACAACCCATCGCAGGTTCGCCAGCGAGCTAATCAAATTGACTGAGCCCACCATAGCACAGATCAACATGCTCACGAACCAAATGGTTTATGAGGACGAGATGATGGCAACACGTCAGGGTTCGTTTTCCAGCAGGAACGCGGGCAGAGATCGCAACAGGGAAAGGCCCCCAATGGCGTACACCCCGTTAAATAGAGGCATTCTGGAGGTGATGGCCGTGGCAAAAAGAAACAGATGGTTGACGGAACCCAGGCCGTTGAATGAGACTCCCGGGATGAAGTCGTCGGGCAAATACTGCGCGTACCACCGTCAACCTGGATATATGACGGAGGAATGTACGCACCTGAGGAATGAAATTGAAAGATTGATTAAAGAAGGGAAGTTGGTCGAGTTTGTCAGAAGCGCCAAGGAAGATTCTAGAGGGGTAGAACATTCCTTATCCCATAGAAGAGATTACTCACCCAGGAGAGGAAAGCAGAAGATGATTGAGGCACCCGAGGAGCGTGGTAGGACCATAGTGAATGCCCCGAGCAGAGGCGTTATAAACGTGATCAACGGAGGAGGCTTGGGAGCTGACACGGCTCACGGCCGAGAATCCATAACACGAAGACTCCAGGGTGGAGCCTACGTTGGGTACACCAATGCAATCATACCGGAAGCGTACTTGGAGAATGAGATCTCTTTCACCAGGAGAGACTTGGAGCAACTTAGTCCGTTGGCCTTGACCGCATGTAAACTAGATTGCCCATTGGTTATTACTATTAATGTGGATGAATATCAGGTGCATAAAGTGCTGGTGGATAGCGGAAGCTCAGCAAACCTGGTATTCTTAAAAGCCTATGAGCAGGCCCTTTACCCTTGTCGATCATACCTAAAACAGTCGCTTTTCCCTTGCCACTGATAGGGTTCGGGCTTGAAGAACCCGACCCTACAGTAAAAGGCGCATCCACAGAGTCACCCAAGTTGACATGGGTATTCGATTCCAAACCTCCAACGTTCTCGGTCAAAGGAATGTTGGCCAATGACTCAGAACGTGGAGTGACGTATTCACCAGAAGGAGACCTCGCAACTAGTCTCTCTGTCGACACAGCCCTGTCAGACGAAGGAACCACACCCTCCTGTTTCGAGGTCAACACCTCAAAGAGGGTGGCCGCGCCATCCAGGCCTCCCACCACATCAAGGATGTCCTGGCTAAGGGACTCAAACTTTGCAGGAATATTTTTAAGAAAATCTTCATTAATACGTTCAGCCACTACAGTGCTAGGGGGAGGTTGCTCAACTCCCGATGCCTCTGCCAGAAACTCAGCGGGTGCATTATTCAGGTCAAAGCTAGACGCATACCCTATTTCAGGCTCCACCGCAACTGCTGTCGTTTCAGCAGCCTTTTGAGCATCACAACCGGCTTGAAGTTTACGCATCAATTGTCTGAAACCCATTCTAACGGAATATCTCAGAAAAAGACAATGCACCTGCAGAATAATCAGAGTATCAGCATGAGAAAATAATAATAAAAAAATCGAGTACAAAGCCGAGGTCGAAATACACGTCGGGGAATATATCGAATATAATTACCGATATACATACCGATGTGGTTATGCTAAACGACAGAGAAAATGCAGAAAATTATGACCTTCAAAGTCTCTTACAAGCCCTACTTATAGACGGAGGCCTTAACTACATCAAAATTTACTTTCGACATCATATCGAATATGCGTTTCGACGTGATATCGACGATGAACCCCGATATCCTACCCTATTACGCAAAAAAAAAGCCTCGAAGAGCAACTCCCATATTTATAAGAGATTCAGCTCCAAAGAACACATAATTCAAACAAGGACCTCAAACTATGTGCCCACTGCATTAGGTGGCCCATCGAAGTTCACCACAAAGTGCATTCCCCGCATATTTGATGTCCGTCATTTGAACTGGCGGGACGAAGGGTACATGTAGCCCAAAAATTTAAAATTAAATTTGCGAATTCTTACCTCTAAGATAAGAATCCCCAAATTGGGGGACTACATGATATGGGCATTTCCCGCATATTGGGCCTGGCCCAAACCAGGCCCATATTAGACCATATCGGGGACCACCTTCGATGTCATATCAGTAATAATCACCGATATGTTACTGTGGTCCTCGGATCCCGAGGTCTATAAATACGCGGTACCCGGATCCCAAAGTAAGCAATTATTATTCCTCAGCTACCACACATCACATCGAAATACATCCCCGATCTCACTCTCGATATAGCATTCGATATCGGTATTACTTTGTGTTCCTCTGACACGTCATACCACCACACTACCGATATCACATCGAGGGGCATCCTCGATATCATGTCAAAGACAATCACCGACATACGTCTGATCTAGTCACCGATATACCACTGCCATCCTAGCATCGAGGCGTTAGTCCGAGGTGTTCCAGACCAAGTCTACGCGAGATACATAGTGTAGGCATGATTTAATATAGACTCGTTGTATTATTAGACCATTCACTTGTAACCGACACGCATATATATATATATATATATATATATATATATATATATATATATAATACGATCTATTGCCAAATCAAGGGTAACCCCCTCGAACAGTCTGCGCACACCCTCCTCCGACATTGGTCCCACTAACGCAAAAGGGATTTCAATGTGCTAATATATTCTGAAAATGAGGAAACAGAAAAGCAAAGATAATTCGGGAGAAAATGAACTGGCGCGGTATTTATAGGCACCCTCAAGCACCTAATCACTCCGCATTTATACCTGCTCGAAGGAACCGCTATGACCTTTCACCTATGCATGTTCAAATCGTGGAGACATAACATAAATCCACGTGGACAGACAGACAAATCGCTGAAAATGAACATGAATACGTTTAAATGAGTTATGCCATGTCTATCTTATATCCATGTGTCACCTGACTCGGCAAGATAACTTAAAATTTTCACCGCCAGCAGGACAAATATG
Source organism: Linaria vulgaris (assembly GCA_948329865.1). NCBI lineage: Eukaryota > Viridiplantae > Streptophyta > Magnoliopsida > Lamiales > Plantaginaceae > Linaria > Linaria vulgaris. The sequence goes on along the minus strand of OX415250.1, from coordinate 16,635,823 downwards.
CTCCTTCCACGCGTCACCCTTGAAGCCACCCTGTCAAGCATACGAAGGACCCCTCGATAAAAATAAAAAAACCCTCGAAGAAAATCGTTTCCCTTAAAGGGAAAGAAAAGTTCCGATCGGAATACCCACACCGCCTAGGAAAGCCAAATATGCTGCCAACTCGGCTCGAAATGCCCGCACGATCTCGGCCAACCTCAAAAAGTCTCCCACAACAAGCAATATGAAAAAAGGAAAATCTACTACAGATCGAGGTTTATTTCCAGTCACGCTCGTAAGCAACCACTCTCCTTTACCCACATCGTAAACTGACTATATCTTGTCATCATGCCATCATATACATATATATCCCATTGCCATACCATCGTATGCATATCCCCGAAAGAGACTCACGACTCTAAGGGAACTCAACCACAAGTGATTACCTAATTTCGCAATTCAAGGGGAACCGCAATCCCCAAGAACGACCACATTACGAAGGGGTTTCGCGGCCCTGGAGACGATTTGAGGGCACTCTTTCATGCCCAAAATAAACCCACCACATGAAAAAAATAAAGGAAAAGGCTACGACCCAAACCCTCGCACAACTACGTGATCATATCCCTAAAACATCGCCTCTAAGGGAGAATCTTGATCTTCCCTTAAGGCCCACTATACCAACAGCTGTAATTGTCTTACGATAGATCGAGCGAATCGAGAAAACCTCTGTACAATATAAAAGGAAGAAAAAAAGAGAAAAATATCGCTTCATCTTTTGTGGCACTCACATTTATTCAAAAAAGATTCTCCCTCAATTTAAATATGCCTCACTCCCTTACCCCCCCTCCACCCTAAGATAAGACCTTTTTAAATCTCTTATCGTTCCTTCGAATATTTTATGCCCTCAAAATCCACTTTTTCGAACCTCACCCTAAAAACTATCCCCGCTTTTTTTCTATCCTTTAGTTAGATTTCCTTAAATAGCCCCCCGTTTACCCAAATTTAAAGTATACAATCTTTGATATAAACCTTTCTTTTTTACTTTTAACTCCTCCATATATATAGCAACTTTGATAAAAAGAAACAACTAACTGTTCAAAAGATCATCAAATTTTATTCATGGCGCTAAGTTACAAGTAACTCTACCCACTCGCAAGACAAAATAAAAATACACGAAGCAAGAAAGAATAAACTACAAACTACGAGGTCGGTCGCTTCCCCTTATTTATACTGCACGCACGATCCTCCCGAGTTTCTAACCTCCCATCGTCCTCGTCCTCTTCTCTCCCTGCCTCTGCCGTTAATATGGGCACTGCCGGAATCGTCCGCCCTACAGCTGGACTAGAAGAACTGCCCTTAGTCCCCAGCAAAGGCAGAACTTCTTTTGGAGAAACTGACATCCGTAACTCACGAGGACGAAGCCTCGAAAGATCAGCATCATTGATGCGTGTGTATGTTGCTTTCGTATTCTCAATTATCTCAATGCACACAAAAGCGCAAGTATACGAGTCAAGTAATAATAAAATGGTAAGTAAATATAACTTGCCAAAGTATCGAATCCCCAAAACAAAGGTATTTGCCGAATAGTAAATCTTATTGCTAAAATCTTCTAATAGTGTCACGGTTATGAAAAGAGTGTGGAACTAAACTGCTAATAAATTAATGGTAAACTAGAGATGCAAATTAAAGTACTGAAAAGATGTAAGTAGAGAATTCAATTAAAATTATTAACTAAAGATTAACTAACTAACTTACTAGAAAAAAAATAATTGATTGATTGAATGCTTGCTAAGGTTGTAAAACAGATTAATAAAAGGTATCTAAGGGTCAAATTTCATTAATCTTAGATACGTGTACTTCATAGACAAAGTATCAATGACTCCTATGTTTGCCTCTATCTATTGATGGTTGTTTTGTCTCCAAATTGATGTAGCATGTTAGCCACCTTTCGATGCACTAAAGAACCCTCTAATCCCTAATGATGTCAGGCGGTTAAGAACTTTCCTCTCACCAGAAGTTCACCATGTCATAGGATCCATACAATGTTTTAGAAGTGAATTAGAGTTACCAACTATGATTTAGATTCCATGAACACGCTAATGTCGAAGGTCTATAAATTAATTCGCTTGATCTACTATGCAAGTGCTGCAATAACAGACTCTTAAACATATTTCAACATAATACTAGGTAGTTTAACATCACTATTATGCCTCATAGAAATGCGTGCATTAAACGAACCAAGTAGCATAAGCAACAAATAATATCCAACAAAATAGAGTCATCAATAAATATAATAAAAACATCGGTTCAAGGTGTATTTATATGAGATTAACTACATCCTCCCTCAGATACTGAGAGGATTAGCTACTCATAGTCATAGCCAAAACACAACAATTCATAAGTAAATTAATTCAATAAGAAAAACAAAAGATTAAACTCTCGATCCCCTTGTTGCTCTCCTCTACTCTGATTGCCGCCTCCTTGTGTTTACCTTCTTCAAATACGATTGTGTGGCTACGAGCGGTGGACTTCTTCTCTTTTCTAACCATATGATGCTTTTTTGTATGCTATTGTAAGCTTTTGCGTCTCCGCAACTCTCTGTAAGCTTCTGTAGGCATCCCATTTAGCTGCTAAACGAACCCTCTTATTTGTAGTTTTCTTCCCGTTCTAGGCTTCTTCTAGGGTTTCGGTCATTTAGGCCCAAATACCGTTTGTTGTGCGATTAAGGATGCGTGATTGACATCGCGCAACTGTTGCGCGATCTCACTTTACCAACACTCTTCTCATCGCGCTATTTTTCGCAATCTGCTTCATTCGCTCTGTATTCTGGAATTGGTAGTGCTATAGCCCCTTTGCTCTTTGTTATCGAAAAGTGTTGAAATCCTCCAATTAAGCATTGTTTTGCTTTGACTCGACTCAAACTGAAAAAATAATAAAAAAATACTAAACCAACTAAAATTTCCACTATGAGTTCACAAAAGCATAAGAAACCAGGTATATAAATCACTACTATTATCCTCTTATAATATACCCCAAACTTAAACCTTTGCTTGTCCCGAGCAAGACTCTAAAACAACAGAATTCCAATTATCATAATAACAACATGCTCAAGTTCGGATTTCGTCTCAGAATGCCACCTACGTTCGGAAACCAGTTTAATGAGAACTACAGATGTCAAGTCATCGCACACCAAGTTTAATCAAGTTGTCTTCATAAATATTTCATTGTCCAACGTGGTGTGCTCATGTATCACAAGTATAAAATACAATTTTTTCATATAAAATTCATAAGATCGAGAAATCTCACATATAGTTACTTCGTATTTGCTTTCTACTTTTCTCACTGTCTTTCATGCATGCAATTTTTTCATGTTGAGGAACCTTAGGACTTTGGTTGCTTACAATGATAGACTTGTGTAAGGGCTATAATTGGAAAATATATTCACGAGTTCTAGAGATGTTCATAGTGAGTCTACTCATTAATGTTTCATTTTCCTCCCTTGTTTTGGCATCTTTTTCATTTGTGTTTTCATTTTCGCAAGTATTCAAACCATCCTACACTTTATGGATTTTCGAGAAGCACCCCCAAACTTATGTTTTTGCAAATGGTTATTTGTGCTCTCTAATTAATTCATCCTCCTTTTCATTAATATATCATTTTAGCTCTTGCTTTGCTTTGAGATCCTACCTTATTCCTCCTTCAATCTACTATGTCCATCTCTAGAAATGGGAAACAAAGGCTTCATAGAAAATGATGTAGTATTGCTCAATGGCTCAAATATAGAAAAGATGGCCTAAGTCATGTCTTCAACAATTCAAATTCACATTTACTTCCAACAGTAATAGAGTATATCACGTGAAATACATAATTTCTATGTAACACCCCATTTTCTCATCAATCCCATACAATTATCTGAATATTTTCTAGTTACGCCCATCATGGATGTTGTATATGAAATAATCATGCTTCTAATAAGACTAACCAAGGTGTACTCCTATCGTTCATGTATAGTTCCTTTCTTTCAAAGGCCTCCTATATTAGGCATATATCATCATTGATCATTTCTTATGCATGCTTTTATTACTTGGAATTTTTATTCTAACAGACAAACTCTAAAATAACTAAAACAGACTCTAAAAATGAGAAAACTGGAACAAAACTACTTAACTAGCGAAGCTACAACTCCCCCCCCCCCCCCAACGCACACACACACACACTCAACTTGTTCAATGTCCTCATTGAACTATACTTTAATAAAACGAAAAAAAAGAAAAAGAGAAAGGATTAAAACAGAGGACTCCCCTAGAAAATCTATCCTTCTTGCGTAGCATTCTGTACCGTGTTGTAAACTGTCACGTTCAATCTATCCAATTTGTCTATCACAGCTTCCCACTGAAGTGCAATATCATCCCGAACTTTCTTCTAGTTTGCTCAGTTTGCTCTTCTAGTGCTTTCTTTACCACTTCTTCCAGCATCGTTGGCTTCTTTGGTTTATCTTTGTCCGCTCCTTTTGCTTTGATCTTCCCATATCCGTCAAGTGGTTTCCCTGGAATTGTTTCTTTGATATTCTCCTTCTTGTCGGATGGTTTCGTAGGAACTCCAACTGCTCTACAAATACTTGCCCTGCTGCAAAAGTATTAATAGAATTCATAGTTCCTTGCTCTACATTTACGTGGACTCCGTCATGGATCTTCGTCATATATTCCACTTTATCCCAGTGAGCATCTGCAATATGGTTAGTAGGTGCAATTCTTGAAACAATTAAATTATACCAAGCCTTATGTTGTGGTACAAGTTTATTATGAAGGATGAAATGTAGTTGATTTCTGACCATGAATCGAAGTATTTGAAGTTACCAAGTTCCTTAAAGCTTCATATGTCATTGTCGTCTCCGTAGTTGCCAACTTACCCTCCTCAAACTTCTCTAGATCTAGCTTGTAATGCTCATTGATAATCTTAGCGCATATCTCAACTTTTATTCCCCTTAATAAAATTGCATCTTTGATTGGTGAAGTAGCTTTTGTGCAGAATTCAATCACCATAGTCTTGTTAACCTCTCCCGGTTGTTGTGCAAATGTCTTCCAACCCATATCTTCAATTTGGTCATGAAAAAGATCAAGACCTTTCTCAACAATGAATAACTTCGTCATGAGTTATTCTTTCTTTGCTAGTGTATCATTCATAGTCTTCTTCTTGCACGGTTGTTTGCGTAGAGATGATGATGATTCATCCCCGTCTGAGCTTGAAACGCCCCTAAGGCGTTTGTTTGTGTTTTTCTGCACTGTCATGGTGATTTGGACAAGTAGAACAAGTGTAAGAAGAGAAAAACATTAATAATAGAGAATAGTAGCTTTGGAATTTACTTTGTGTTGGGAAATAATGACCTAAAATCTTAATTGACCAATATAAATAACATAATAATACATAAAGGTATAAGTGGACTAGGATTCCACCATATAGGCAATTTTGAGACCAAGAAAACTTTCCCACACAATTTTACTAGTATTAGGTATTCATAAAAGGAAGGTAAATAAGTAAGGAAACTTATTCCAGAATCAGCTGAGCCCCGAAAATGTGTTGACTGAGTTGCACGAACTGTAATCGCGACTTTACATCGCGCGTCCGAAGCGCGATTAGACTTTCATCAAACTTGCTCGCGGTTTTTGTCCCGTGAGTTGATCGACCATAGTGCGAAGATTTCACATCGCTCAAGACGGACAAAGAGTTGTGCGATGATGCTGCGCGATGTGTTGCATCGCGTCACTCCTCCCTGCTCTAAAATAGCCGTTGTCTGTTTCTTTTGCAAAAATTAGACTCCTTGTCATTATATCTTAAAGCTTCTTCATGCTATCATTCTATTACGGCTTCCTACAAACACAATCAAAATTGATACAAATCTGAAATTGTTGGATCGGGATTGATACAACTTTTCCAAAGTTTCAAAGCTCAAGTTAAGCTGGCGTTGCCTTAACTTGATCTTAAACAATCTTCTTGATAGAGTAACGTGCAGCGGAATTTAAAAAACACAAGAAGATAAATTTTCAATGGTTAATTATAAATAATCAACCAGCTAGCCTTACGGCAAAATAACCACGCAGGTTTTACCAAAGACGTTCCTCACCACAAAATCACTCTCACTCTTTTGTTGTTTGGACTCAGCAAAGCAAACAAGAATTTTCTCCTTAAATCTAATCCTAGACTTAACTCGAAAACTCACAAACTTTGCAAAGCAAGAAACACAGCAACAATTCTTAAGATATAATCTCTGCGGATTTATAAGCTCTATTGTTTCTTATGTATCTTGATGTACTTCACACCCTATATATAGGTTTCTTCAAACCTGATCTCCAAGGTGTGTTGTACACAGTTTTGGTAACTTATGTTGTTTCCTTGTTGAACTCTTATTTCCTTCTTGAACTTGACCTCCTTCTTGAATAATAGTTTCCTTTATTAGATTGAATTCTAATAAGGAAATACTCATTCTTCATTTCAGAGTTGATCTTGGAAAGATTCCTAGTTGCACTTGAACTCCAAAACTTTCCATCTTTGAAACCGTGTTGACTTGACCGATCTCCTCCTCTTGAATTATGGAAACTTCAACTTAGGAAACATGTAATGCTCTTCCTTATGATTAAGAGATGTTCCTGGACATAACTAAAGGCAACTAAAATCGTGGAACTTGATTAATAGGTGAATAAAGGCAATACTAAAATAAAGCAGTTAAAGACAAATTAACAGAATACTCTCTGATTTAAATGTTGTCCTAATGTTGGCTCAACATCCATCCAACATTTATTCTAGAATATGTTCTCGAATTTTGGAACAATGTTTCAGGTCAAGAGTGTTTCGGGTTTCAATGTTCTCTGGATGTTGACACAACATCCATCCAACATTGATTCCAGAACATCTTACACTTTCAATCTCCCCCTTTTTGCCTTTCTTCACAAAACCAATCAACCTGTTCTCATAACAGATAATATGTCCAAATATCAATTAAGCATAATAATCTAAACTTACTTAAACTGCTCCCCCTTAATGCCAACTATCAAGCATTAACTTGGCATAACCAAGATTATTCATTAAAGTCATCACCACAACTCAACAATTAGTTGTTCAGACTTTAGATCATCAATGTTGTCTCAACATTAAGACCAGAATGTACATGTATATAAGTTTATCAGCAGAAATAGCAGATATAAACTATATTCATAAGCAAAATCATTAAGAGCAGTTAAAGCTAAGTAGCATTATCATTACAAACCAAAACAAAGATAAAGAACTAGCAGCAAAATAGAAACAGTTCAAACACATATCAAAACAAAAACATAAAAACCAGAAATCAAAAATTAAAAAAATACGGACTAATCTCCCCCTTTTTGTGAAGAAGGCTCTTCCATGTTCTTAATCAAGACATCCAGCTCCTGCATTTGTCTTTCCTTGAAAGGAATTCAAAAACTCTGTTTCTTTTAAAGCTGTCCATGTCCATGACCCTCTCTTTGTGAAAATCCCTCCTTCTAAAATCATAGGCCCTGTCCTCTATCTCCTTATTAAGATAGTATCTAGACATAGCAACTCTACTATGATAGGATAACACAAGAGTGTCACAGTACTCTTCATCATCATCATCATCATCATCATCATCATCATCATTAGCTTCTAACTCTTTAGTAGCAGTTTTCTTTTCCTCTTCCTTCTCTTCTTCTTCCTCTTCCTCTTCCTCAACATCAACCACCTCAACTTCTTCATCCACAACCTGTTTTCCTTTCCTCACTCTCACAGCCCCAGCCTTAGCCTTAGCATCAACCTTTTTCTTCTCAAGTCCCTCTCTTTGAGCTCTTCTAGCCTCAGCTCTTTGTAAGGCTATTTTACTCATAGGCATAGACCCGATTGGTGTTCTCTTTCTACCAGAATCAGATCCCTCCCCCTCAATCACATCATTAAGAATATTCACTTGGGGTTTAGGGTTAGCCACATTTACCTCAGATTCAGTTTCCTTGTATTGAGGAGTATGGGCTTCTGATGTTGCGCCAACATTCGACTCAGATTCCACATTTTTGGCTCTCTTCGACCTTCATTGATAAGGAATAGTTGATCGTTTAGTGGCAACTTGAGCAGGAAGCCGTTCTTCATCTTCATGCGCAGCAGTCCTGGTGCGTGTTGTTGTTTGCTCAACATTCAAGGCCATATCTGCAAGAGTGTCTAAAGGAGTCTTGCTCGCCATGTTAGTTTTAAGAATTGAGAAAAAAAATTTGAGATAATCTCAGATAAATTACAGAGAAAACAAATTGCACAAGTGAAAAAAGATTAAGGCAAATTGTACATTTAAGTCGTGCAGAGTGGAGAGAGAAGGGATGAATGTTAATGGGATTGTGGAATATGATCAATTAAATTTACCCACTACTCTATTCCCGCGTTTAAACAACCGCTACATGTCAAATAAGAGCAACAAGTAACCAGAGCAGTTCAAAATAAAACAATAAAAACTCAGTTTTTAAAATTTTAAACAAACTTATAAGTTACTGTTTTTAGTGTTGGGCAGACACTATGGCAATGTTGGGATAACATTCAGATCAGAGAGTAGAGTAACATTCAAAACAGAAGGTTTTTAAACCAAAATATCTGAGGTTCTGGGCATCTTCAAGGCAATTTCATGTGAGAGCGTGAGATATATCCAAACTTATATCTGAAACTTCACCAAAGTAGCAAGTGAGTACCAAAAACATAAGATTTCGATCAAAATCATGAATAAGTAACATATCAAACAGAAAACACACAAATAGTGTGTCACCTGCAGTAATCCACTTCCACAGCATAGAAGGTCACAAATAGTGTGTCACCTGCAGTATGTCACCCAAACAGTATGCCTCAACACATGAAAGGGACCATATACTCCCTCTAAGCCCAAACCTAGTCAAACACACTAATCAAAGAAGAATACCAATGTAGTTCTAGTATGAATGCAACAATGTTATGACAACATTGACAGATGGTATGCATAGTGAATCACTTTTCAATCCAGCAGCAGATCACATCACATCAAATCTTCATTATTTTCATTATCTCTTTAGAACAAAAACTGAGGGTTGATTAAAAAAGGATAATGACATTACTGAATGAGGGCAGCGCTGGACTCCACACATCCCAGTAACAACATTATCAGCAACAAGTTAGGCAAGTACAAAGGCCTTGGATATTGGCAACACATTTATCATGCACCACAATATCCCAATTCCTTATGCATACTTGTTTACCAACCTATATACAAGAGAGCACTAAGTGATCAGTGCTACCAAGTGAAGGCAGTCGAAACCCCAAACACCCTAGTAGAAAGAACCACTTTTATGCACCCCTTGGCTAAAAACAAACAGAGACATGTAAATAAGCACAACTGAATATCATTGAAGCTGTCAACATCATGAACCCCAGCTTCTCCACATGTCCTGTAAGACATTTTTATATGAATAAGTCACAACTGAATAGACACCAAAGTAGTGAACTTTGTGTACCCCAACTTGTCAATATGTTAGGCTAACACAACCTGAGACACACTTTAGAGATTTATACTTTTCAAAACTTAGATGTGAATCTGCAAGCTAGAAATATTAGTAAAACACAGTGATCAACCACACAATCAAATATGCCAAAACAAAGATCAATGTGGCTTAAAAAGAAAAGAAACGAAACAAACAAAAAAAAAACAAAAAGTTACATACTACACCACAACCATTAACCAGTGCTAGACAGTGGTGTTATGTCAACACTGGGATCCTAACATTCTCCCATATTGCACATGTCGAGAGATTTTCTCAAACTGAAGAATCTCTCACTATCTAAAGGTTTAGTAAATATATCAGCATGCTGATTATTTGTCTTAATATGCTCAATGGTAATCATTTTATCCTCAACCATGTCTCTCAAGTAGTGATGTCTTATATCTATATGCTTAGTCCTAGAATGCTGAACAGGATTCCTTGAGATACTAATGGCACTAAGATTGTCACAAAACATGAGGAGAGTATCACTATCTAACCCATAGTCCAGCAACATGTGTTTAAGCCATACAAGCTGGGTAACACAACTGCTAGCAGCTACATATTCAGATTCAGCTGTAGATAATGACACACAATTATGTTTCCTACTATACCATGAAACTAGATTGTTTCCCAAATAGAAACAGCCCCCACTTGTGGATTTTCTGTCATCTACATCACCTGCCCAATCAGAATCACTAAAACCAACAAGATTTGTATTTGTATCAAAAGAATACCATATGCCCAATGATGAAGTTTCAGATATATATCTTAATATTCTCTTCACAGCAATCAAGTGAGATTACTTTGGATCATCTTCGTACCTAGCACAAACACAAACAGAAAACATAATATCTGGTCTAGAGGCAGAGAGATATAGAAGACTACCAATCATAGATCTGTACAACGTTAGGTCAACATTGTCTCCAGTGCCATCCTTAGTAATCTTCATAGAAGAAGACATGCATGTTTTGCAAGGTTTTGACTCATGTAGCTCAAATCTCTTTACCAGGTTCCTTGCATACTTCTCCTGGTTTAAGAACATACCATTCTCCAGTTGCTTCACTTGCAATCCTAGAAAGTAGTTCAGCTCTCCAATCATGCTCATCTCAAATGTCCCTGTCATTGACTCAACAAACTTGTCTAGAGCAGACTTGTTAGTAGAACCAAATACAATATCATCCACATAGATCTGAGCAATACAAACATCAGAACTCTTTCTTAGAATAAACAAGGTTCTGTCTCCATCTCCTCTATTGAACCCGAGACTTAACAAAAATTCAGTTAGTCTTTCATACGAAGCTCTTGGTGCCTGTTTTAAACCATACAAAGCTTTCTCAAGTTTATACACATAATTAGGATATTTAGAATCAGCAAAACCTTTAGGTTGTTCAACATATACCTCTTTGTCTATCAAACCATTAAGGAAAGCACCTTTCACATCCATCTGGTAGAGCTTAATCTTAAGACAACATGCAATAGCAAGAAGTAATCTAATAGATTCTATCCTAGCTACTGGAGCAAATGTCTCATCAAAGTCTATCCCTTCTACCTGAGTATAACCTTGTGCAACTAGCCTAGATTTGTTCCTTACAATTACACCATCTTCATTTTTTTTGTTCTTAAAGATCCACTTAGTTCCTATAACATTCACATTAGAAGGTCTAGGTACTAGATTCCAAACATGATTATTGGTGATTTGTAACAGTTCATCTTGCATAGCATTTATCCATTTACTATCCTTGAGAGCTTCACTCACATTCTTAGGTTCAATATTAGAAACAAAACATGAAGCATTATTCATAGTGCAAGAGGAAGCCATGCAGACACACAACCTTACCATATTTTTATAGTTTACCATGTGCTTGTTGCAAGTCTTCATGCCTCCACTGATTTCACCTATCACTTGTGAAGTTGGATGATCCTTTTGAATCTTAGTAGGGGTATCTCTCCTAGGTTAATCAACAATGTCATCCTCTGAATTGTATTGTGGGGATGTTGGCCTAACAACTGCAGGTGTCAGTTCAACATCAGAACCAGTCTCAATTTCAGTGTCTCCAGCTTCTGCTCCTGATGTTGGGACAGTCTCTGTTTCCAATGTTGGGGCAACATCAGAGACAATAACTTCATCAGTACATGTATCAAAGGTGAAATCATCAAACACTATATTTACTGATTCTTGAACAGTTTTCAATCTTAGATTATAAACCCTGAAAGCAGAACTATTCACAAAATAACCAACAAATATGCACTTTTCACTTTTTGGATCAAACTTCCTAAGATAGTCTTTACCATTCAACAAGTAACAATCACATCCAAATTCATGAAAATGAGCAAAATTTGGTTTCAAACCCTTTAAGATTTCATATGGTGTCATATTTGTACCAGGTCTAAGGTAAGCGTTAATACTTATATGACATGCAATATTCAAAGCTTCGGCTCAAAGTCGTTTAGATAGGTTTCTAGCATTAAGCATAACTCTGGCCATCTCTTGAAGTGTCCTATTTTTCTTCTTAGCTATCCCATTTTGCTGAGGTGTCTTAGGTGCTGAAAACTCATGGAAAATTCCATTCTTATCACAGAAATCACTGAAACAAGCATTTTCAAATTCTTTCCCATGATCAGACCTAATCTTACAAACAGAGGAACCATACAGATTTTTGATGCTAGCATGTAGGATCCTAAATGTGTTGAATGCATCAGAGTTTTCCTTAATAAACTTAACCCATGTATATCTAGAAAAATCATCAACAATAACAAAGGCATATCTCTTACACTTAGGCTGCTAACCTCAATAGGACTCATGAGATCCATGTGTAGCAAATCAAAACACTTACCAGTCCTGGGAATTGTACTTTGTACCTGGAGGGGTGTATGAGTAGCTTTAGTTTGCTTACCCTTCAGGCAGTCCCCACATACAACCTTACATGGGCTGGATATCTTTGGTAAGCCTCTTACTGCATCAACTTTCTGTAACTTTTGAAGGTTCCTATAGTGAACATGTTCTAGCTTCCTATGCCACAGAACAACATCATCAACTTTAGCATGAAAGCAATCTGCTTCTTCTTGTGCAAGGTAGCAATTATCTTTAGATCTAGTACATGTCATGACAAGGACATTATCACTGTCAAATACATCACAAGAACTTTTATCAAATGTAACAAGCAAGTTATCATCACAAAGTTGACTAATGCTTATTAGATTTGCTTTCAATCCTTCAACTAGCAGAACATCTTTGAGGGGTGGAAATCCTTCAACATCTAGCACTCCTTTTCCAATGATTCTTCCCTTTGTGCCTCCTCCATAGGTGACAGTTCAAACATTGAGAGGAATCAGTTGTTTAAGACGTTCCTTGTCTCATGTCATGTGTCTTGAACATCCACTGTCAAAGTACCACTTACCTGCAAGGTTAGAGTACACAGCAGAAAAAACAAAATTGCATACAAGTTTTATCTTAGGAGTTTTTAACTTTTCAATCCAAGTTCTACTTTTCTGTCCGGTTCCTAATGTAGGGATAACATCTGCACCAGTGATCAACTCAACATTAGAGACAATTTCTATTTTCTTCACATTTTCTTTCAGATATTTCTTGCAATAAGGTTTTATGTGACCTGGTTGAAAACAATATTGACAGATATAAGTAGGTTTACTTTTGTTGGGATTAGCACAACTCAAGTCTTTTGATTCCTTAACAAAACCTTCTTTAATGAAAACATAATTAGCAACTTTTGAGGTAGGTTTCTCAACATATCCAAGATCATTTGTTCATTGATTACCCATACTCAGTACATCATCAAGTTTAGATGTACCTGAGTTCCATTTAGCAATGATCTGATTATGTTTTCCAAGCTTTCCTTTTACCTCTTTAAGTTCAGCTTGTGTCTTGTCAAGGTCTCTTTCATACATCCTCATTAGTTTCTTCAGTCCATCAATCTCCAGTCCTTGAGCTTCATTCTTCTTGGTGAGTTTCTGATTCTCTTTCAGAAGATTATGAAAAGTATACTTCAAGTCTTCAATGATTTCATCTTGGGACATATCACCTTCAAAGTAATACTCTTCATCTAGATCAACTGAGCCATGAAAACATTCAAAGTTAGATTCAACATTATCAGACAAAGAATTGTGATCAACATGGGTATCATATTCAGTCCAATTCCCAAAGAAAGTCTCCTGTTCTGATATTGTGTCCTCGATGTTGGAGAAACATTGGGACCCGTGGCCGTTATGGAGATCTTCTTCTGTCCAGTTGACATGAGCGAATAGCGCAGCTGTATGAATCTCTTCAAAGTTTTCTTCAGTATTAGCACTTAATCCATAGTTATAATCCTCTTCATTGAAATCATCTACACAAACCCAATGAGACTTTCCCTTCTTGCGGAGGGTGTTAGCACATTCAACAACAATATGACCATAACCTTTACATTCATAACATTGAGTAGTTTTCAACTTTTCAATTTCTTTAGGACTAGATTTTGTTGCCATATATTTAACAAATTTGGGAGGCAATTTTCTATAACCAGTGGAAGTATTGCCAGGTTGTTTATCTTTAGATTTATCTTTAAAGTTCAACCTACTGAGTTTCTTGCTTATATTTCCATAGTTAGAAGATATAATTTCATCCTCATCCTCACTCTCATGATTTAGATAATTTGTTCCTAACAAAGCAATAACTTGTTGCTTGGTAGTCCTAGCAGGAAACTCTAGCTCAAATTCTCTAAGAGTGTTTAACAAGGATTGAAATTCCATGTAGGCAATATCTCTTGTCTCTCCCATGGCAATTCTCTTGAGAGCAAATCTAGATGACAAAGATCTAAAGGCTTTATAAACCATAGTTTGATTTGAAACAGAAAATCCTAGATTTTCACATTGATTTGTAATGTTAAGGATTTTCTCAAAATAACTATCAATACTCTCATTATCACCCATCTCAAGTTTTTCAAAATCTTTAAGCAATTGTCTATGTTTAGAGTTTCTAACAACAATATCTCCTTCACAATGAAGTTCAAGGATATTCCAAGCTGATTTAGCTGTGGTGCAGTTCTGAATTAACTTAAACATCTGGTTGGTAACATAACTAAAAATAGCATTAAGAGCTTTCTCATTGTAGTTATACAGTGTTACCTCGTTTGCTGTCCATTGTGACTTCAGTTTTGGTACAATATCTGCATCTCGGTCGTTTTCAATCTTTGGGACAGAATATCCATCAAGAACGGCATCCCATGCTTTCATATCAATGGATTTGATGTGAACTCTGAGCCTGGTCTTCCAGTAAGCATAATTGATGGATCCTTCCAAGACTGGGAGCTTTCCAGAATTAGGATTGATGTTGTCCATCGCGTTGTATCACCTCCAAACACCAGTGAAATCGGTGCTTGGCTCTGATGCCAATTGAAATTATTAGATCGGGATTGATACAACTTTTCCAAAGTTTCAAAGCTCAAGTTGAGCTGGTGTTGCCTTAACTTGATCTCAAATAATCTTCTTGATAGAGTAATGTGCAGCGGAATTTAAAGAACACAAGAAGACAAAATTTCAATGGTTTTATTATAAATAATCAACCATCTAGCCTTACGGCAAAATAACCACGCAGGTTTTACCAAAGTGGTTCCTCACCACAAAATCACTCTAGCTCTTTTGTAGTTTGGACTCAGCAAAGCAGACAAGGATTTTATCCTTAAATCTGATCCTAGACTTAACTCGAAAACTCACAAATTTTCCAAAGCAAGAAACACAGCAACAATGCTTAAGATATAATCTCTGCAGATTTATAAGCTCCATTGTTTCTTATGTATCATGATGTACTTCACACCCTATATATAGGTTTCTTCAAACTTGATCTCCAAGGTGTGTTGTACACAGTTTTGGTAACTTATGTTGTTTCCTTGCTGAACTCTTATTTCCTTCTTGAACTCGATCTCCTTCTTGAATAATAGTTTCCTTCATTAGATTGAGTTCTAATAAGGAAATACTTCTTCTTCAATTCAGAGTTGATCTTGGAAGGATTCTTAGTTGCACTTGAACTCCAAAACTTTCCATCTTTGAAACCGTGTTGACTTGACCGATCTCCTCCTCTTGAATTATGGAAACTTCAACTTATGAAACATGTAATGCTCTTCCTTATGATTAAGAGATGTTCCTAGACATAACCAAAGACAACTAAAATCGTAGAACTTGATTAATAGGTGAATAAAGGCAAAACTAAAATAAAGCAGTTAAAGACAGATTGACAGAATACTCTATGGTTTAAATGTTGTCCTAATGCTGGCTTAACATCCATCCAACATTTATTCCAGAATATGTTCTCAAATTTTGGAACAATGTTTCAGGTTAAGAATGTTTCGGCTTTCAATGTTCTCTGGATGTTGGCACAACATCCATCCAACATTGATTCCCGAACATCTTACACTTTCAAAATCAAATAATACGAAAAGAAACTAACATAAAAGAAAAAAAATAAAAATGGACTCAAAAACAATAAATTTTTTGGGTTGCTTCCCAAACAATGCTTAGTTTTCACGTCGTCTAGCCCGACTCTACTTTAGTCTAAGGTGTATCAGTCGCTCCATCATTGTTAAATGGATGCGCAAGTTCTTCCTCCTTAATTATCTTCTTGATTGGCGGTTCTTTTGGGTAAACCCTTTTTTCAACCTTAAAACTAACATGTTCGTTATTAACTTTTAAAGTGACCGTTCCTTCTCCTACATCAATCAAGGCATTACCAGTTGCTAAGGGTGGTCTTCCAAGAATTAATGGAAAATCTTACTTGTTTTTCTTATGTCAATAACCACAAAATCAGTTGGAAAAGTAAATTTACCAATCTTAACCATAACATCTTCTATTACCCCTTTAGGATAACTAACACTCCCATCAACAAGTCAAATTGTTAAATCAGTTGCTTTCAGCCTAGGCTATTTCAGACGGTCATAGATAATGTATGGCATGAGAT
Organism: Linaria vulgaris; assembly: GCA_948329865.1. NCBI lineage: Eukaryota > Viridiplantae > Streptophyta > Magnoliopsida > Lamiales > Plantaginaceae > Linaria > Linaria vulgaris. The sequence goes on along the minus strand of OX415250.1, from coordinate 16,619,371 downwards.
TAATAATAGCTCCTAAATCACATGGAGAATGTTCAAGCAAAGTATCAGTAATGGTGCAAGCTATAGTAAAACTCCTTGAGTCCTTAAGTTTTTTTGGTAGTCCTTCCCGTGCTGGAATTGTAAAAACTCTTCGGAATCCAATTTCATCCAATTTTTTCCTTAACATATTTGTGTCTCTTAGATATTTAGCATACTCCGGTACTTGCGTAACTGCTTCATTCAGTGCCATTGTTCCCGGTAGACTTTTTGAAAACCATAGCAAATTGCTCCACATGATGAATTCTCGACGGATGTGGTATAGGTGGCTCCTTCAGCACTAGCTCTGACACTTTACATACTATGTCTTCTTCAGTCGATACCATGTTCACTTGCTCCCTCAGATTGGCTTCAATGTTACTCGACAATGCTTCATTCAGTCGAGTGCTTAACTGAGTTGCAATCAGGTTAAGGTGTTTCTCGATGTTATTTAGTGAGTTGTCTGTGTTTTGACATCTCGCCTCTATTTGCCCCATTCTTGCATATTTTTTGTCATATAGTTATACAATGTTTCTTCAATATTCGACTTCTTCTCGATTAGCTAAAATCTGGTTGGCTTCTGAACGCCCCATTGTTGTTGTTGGGTTTGTTAACCTCCCCAAGAAAAAAATGGGATGATTTCTCCATCTTGAATTGTAAGTGCTCGAATAAGGATTATTTTTCCTCGAGTAGTTTCCAACATAGTTAACTTCTTCATGCATCATGGTATTTACTCCTTTGCATTCATTGATTGAATTGACTTCCTCCACCATTGTTGCACACGATGAGTGGTGTATTTTCATTCATATGCTTCAATTTTGTGTTGATGGTGTCCACTTGAGCTGTTAATTGAGTAATAGTGTCAATCTCGTGAACCCCCATCGTTCTCTTGCTAGGACCTCTATCAAGACCCCATTTTGATATAGTTGATGCAATCGTCTCTAGTAAACAAAACGCATCTTCATCTGTCCTTCGCATAAATCCCCCTCCTGAACTAACATCTAGCGTATTCTTGCATCCAATGTTCAGACCATAGTTGAATTGTTAAAGTAGTACCTCATTAGTGAAGCTATGGTGTGGAAGCTTCATCATGCCTTTGAATCATTCCCATGTTTTTGATAATGATTCAGTATCCAGTTGGCGAAAATTAACTATCTCACTCCTCCTCTTTGCAATCTTTGCCGGTGGGCAAAAGTGTTGTAAGAACAGTTGTGCGATCTGCTCCCATATCGTAATACTATTGTTTGGAAGTTAGTTCAACCATCGCTTAGCTATTCCATTCAGAGAAAACGAAAATAGTTTCAAAATTGCCGAATTAGAACTGAGTTGAAATACTTTACACACCCTAATAAAGTCTTTAAGGTGTGTCATCGGTTCTTCTTTCGCTCCTCATCCAAATTGGTTTTTTCCAATCATAGAGAATATGACTGGTTCAATTGGTTCATGATCTTCAGTTGTAATAATACATGATCAGTCTCTTCAAGCGTTGGCAAGATTGCTTGTCTGGTCGGTTGAATAAGATATCCTCCCCCCAAATTGTGTCGAGTATTTTCTTCAATTGGTGCTCCTTGATGTTGGGCATCATCTACAGCATTCGACATGCTTGTTCCTTGTTTTCGGTTATGTTTGCAAGTTATTTTTATTTCAGGATCAAATGGCAATGGTGTAACGCCGTCCCTTCTTGTCATGCAAAGTAAGTGTTCCTCCAAAATCAAAAAAAAATCACTAAAAAATATTTTAATATGGAAGTGTTTGCCATATGATACTAAGTTTTTCATACGTCCATATGTTGTAGATGTGGTCCATCCTATGTTTCTAATATACTAATTGTTTCTTTTTATAAATATTGGCAGCAACACCACCAGTGGGACAAGGATGACTATGCTTTGATTAAAAGATGTTTCGACAAGATCGGACAAAAGAGCTTCCAGGATGGAATGAACAAAGCCAAAAAATGGTGGATTCTATACAAGACCAACAGGGAAAAGCTTAAGAATAGAAAGCTTTGGATGACCGTGGCGCATCTGAAAAATGCTATTGTGCATTGGAGAGACCCGCGACCATAACAAGGTCAAGGAAGGCCCGAGAGAACCCACAAAAACGAAAAGGCTCTAATTACGTTGGAGGGTCTATAGGACAAGGAATCCATAGGGAGAGATTTGTAAGTTTGTTTGTTATTTCTCTTTATTCCGTGTATTTTCCCAATCCCATAATTCTGATAATATCGATTTATATGAGCTTTTTTGTTTTATCAAAGATCTGTCTATTAATAGTTATATCTGTCTACTACTTTTATTTGAAACAAAAACTAATTAAATTGTATTTGGACAGGTTGAAAAATACTTTGAAGGGAACGTAGACCTAGTGCCACAGTCCACAGTTTGGCTGAATACTCATTGCAAGGTGCAGCCAGATAAAACACAGAAGTGGACATCAACTTGGGCTCGCAAAGTATGCGTGAGTTCATTTTCAGGACTCTTTGTGGGATGAATCAATATATTAGGATGTAATTTCTAAGTGTTAATAAGCTTCTATTTTCATTCTGAAACCATTTAACTAAATCATAATCATCGGTGTTTGTTGTTAGCTGGATTACTTGCGGTTGTGCGTCGAAGAACTCGGACCTTACCCAACTAAGTGGGAACCAATAAATATGAAGCAGTGGCTAGAGGCTTTGGGAGGAGGAAAGAAGGGATTTGTTCCTGGGTTTTCAACATGTGGGGATCCAGAGCTTGTTAGATTTGAAGGAGTCAGAAAATATCCAAAGTACATTAACAGGAGGGATCGAAGGAGGCCTTGCAAAAAGCGGCATCGTATATTGTGCAACTTCAGTTGCAAAATGCTGCACATAAGGCGCAAATCGCCGCTCAGGCAAAACATATTAAGGAACTGGAGAAGCACCAAAAAGCTGATATGAGAGCTATCTATAATGCGTTGAATATGGAGCTGCTTGAGCGTTATCGCGAGGAAGGGGACGTTGGTGATATGGCCCTGCTAGTTCAGGGGACGTTGGCTGTTCGGGTGGTGTTGGTGGTTCAGGGGCCGTTGCTGGTTCTCGGGGCGTTGGAGGGTCCCAATACGATGATACAAATTGGTTTGATTTCGAGACCTCCACATTTCAGTGAGCTTGCTGATCTACCCTAGTTACGAAGGCTATGGTTTTATTTAGTAAACTTTTAGTCCTTTTGTAGCCTTTAACTATGGGTTGTTTTGAATTATGTACTCTTTAATTTGGTGTTGTGTTGAATTGATATTAACTAGGTGTTGTCTGGTCTGAATATTGGATATTTGGTATTAATTGGTGTTATGAAGTGGCTGGAATATGGTGTTATTTTGAATGTGTTACTGTTATATGTTTAGTTTTGTGAAGTGGTTGGGAAGATTTGTATTGTTGAGATGGTCTTATTTTGGACATTTTATTGTTATATTGTTGTGGATTTTGTGGAATCGACTTGCCGTTGGTTTGGCACGTGATGTGGTCGATAGGATATAGTTGAACATGAATTAGCAGCCTTTTTTCAGCTCTTTTTTGGTTTGGAAGTTGATAAATAGCAAGTTTTGATCAAAGCTTTTTTTTGGTTCATAATGCTTTTGCAGGCTCTGTTTGAGGTTTACTGCTTCTCTTAATATGTTTGTAGTTTGCTGTTTCTCTTAATATATTTGAGTAGTTCTGGTTGAGGTATTTTGATCACAGCCAATTTTAAAGAAAAAAATTAATACACTTCAGCTACAGAATAAGCGCTCGCTGATTATGCTGATGTGGCTTTAGCTAGCGAATAAACGGTTTTCACTCAATACGTGGAATTTACTATTTCTTATTTGTTTAATATCAATTTTACTTAAGCAATTTTATTTACTCAAATATAATTACTCATATATAATTAGTCCATTTCTAATATGAGATTGTCACTTCACTATATTAATTAGGAAAAAAAAAAGGTTCTTACCAATTTTAAATAGATGCTAAGTATATTTTAATTAGATAATTTAATCACTCAATTTTATATAATTAAACACTTTAATTAGTCAATCTTAATCAATGATGTCAATAATGCAATTTTACTTTCTTAATTTAGTGGGGCCATTTTTTTCTCTTTTCTAATTACAAAAACATAATGAAACAATTTTAATTATGGATTAAATGGTTATAATTAGGGTGTTTATTTTTATTTTTTACCGCTTCTCTATATTTTTTCTTTTTAATTAGTCATTTTTATTAAGGAGGAAATTCAGCTAGCATTTGGTTGGAAGCAGGTAGCTGCTGATGTGGCGCATGAAGGGCAAATTCATTTTAGCTAGCGAATATTTCAATACAAATATATTTCCAGCTCAGCTTTCGCTTGCTAATTCACCTGCTGTTTTTTTGCTAAGGGTTATTGGACTTGTAAGCGATTTTTTCATTAGAAATATTAGCTAGCGAATTTTCGATAGCTAAGCCACCAAGCTAATATGAAACATTCTTGTAGTGTGCACAACACCATTCTCGCCCCCCACTACAAGAATGTTGCATTTTAGCTTTGTCATATTCCGTAGCAATATGACAATTTCGCTAGCTGATTTCCGTTTTAGCTACCAAAAAATTGATTGCCACGTTTTCCAGCAATAGGTGTTGAAGCTAAGATATAACGAGCGAAAAGGAGTCTGCAAACTTTGTAATGGATTCAACTAGCGATAATTGCCACGCAGGATTAGCTAGCGAAAATGGGAAATAGCAAGCGAATAAGAAGTAGCAAAGTGCATGTGGAAAATGATTTAAGGTTCAGGAATTGATCCTACGTGGATATCAGCTACGGAAAATTCGCTCGCCATCTTGTCCTACGTGTGAATTAGCTAGCGAACAGCTGCTTTCAGAGTATATATACAAACATTGTTGTATTTCAATTGTGTATGTATTATTCTCGTATTATACAATAAGTGCTAGCGAAATTTCGCTCGCTAAATATGTATACATACCAAAAATTTGAAATAATGTACCGCTCCAAATATATATTTGATATAGATCAGCTAGCAAATAATCGCTAGCTGATTTCGTTCCAGATTAATTAAAAAAAAAACTGGCGGCAAATCAGGCGCCAATTAATTTGTTAATAGGTATTTTTTAATTGCTGGGTTATTTGTTAATAGGTTAAATACAATTTATTCCTAATCATACTTATCTTACATATAAACTTCACTCACAATTACATTATATATATATATATATATATATATAAATCATATTAGCAAAAGTAGCGATTGTATATTTAACATAAAATTAATTTGTAACATAATCATAAAACCTAGCAAAAATTATCAAAAAAGAATTATGTATAAACTAACAAAAACTATATGTAAAGTGTAGCAAAAGATGAAGTAAAAGTAAAATTAAAAATGGCATATTGATGAATCAAATGGAAAAAATAATTGTAGCAAAAGATGAAGTAAAGGTAAAAATAAAAAAGGCATATTGATGAATCAAATGGAAAAAATAATTGTAGCAAAAGAAGAATCAAAGTTGAAATAAATAAAGTAAAACAAAAGATAAATCAAAGTGAAAAAAAAAGAAAGTAAATTGTGGCCAAACAAAAATCAAAGTGAAAATAAATAAAGTGAAACATAAGATGAATCAAAATTTTAAAAATAAAGAATGAAATGTATATAATAAATTTAAAGTGGTTATATAATGAGAAGGTGTGAAGAAATTAGAACTATAGAATGAAATGGTGAAGGAGTCATTTTATGAATAAGGAAATGGTGCAAATGAAGTATTTATAAGAGGTGATTTTGAAATACTACAGAATTAGCTAGCGAAATTTCGGTAGCCACGTCACACGGATCGATGACTTGGCTTAGGAAGAAGCACAAACAAGATAGAAGGTGCGGATCGGTGACGTGTACAACGGCTAGCGAATATTTGTTAGCAAGATCGTCCAGTCAGCAACTGGCTAGCGAAAGTTTGGAAGCAAATTTACACCAAGCACACCCGCTAGCAAATATTCTTTTGCAAAACTTTTGTTATCTTAACTGTACTTCGTCCTTCTTCGTAAAATTGCAGCATCAAATTTCAGATCTAGTACTTTCAAAAATAAACCTTTCCCATTGTAGATTTTCATCCAAAAAAAAGTCTAACACCTTTAGTGTTCTTCTCTACCAACGAGTTCGAGTCGAAGAGGTATGTTTGGTGTACGTATTCTCTTTTAACAACTTTATTTCGTTAATTTGTGAGTGAATATTTTAATTTACGTACTTTAATTTAACATTGCTTAGAAATTTGTAGTGAAATTGGGTGATGTTTGTTGTTATATGTGAAGATCGAAAATGAACAACAATCGAGAACGGAGTTGGATGCATGATAGGATGAGTGGTGAAAATATTAACAGTGCTTTTTTATGGGGTGTTGAAAGTTTTCTGCGGTACGTATTCAATCAACCTAGTCTTGTTGATCGGGGAATGGTTAGGTGTCCTTGCGCAAAGTGTCGTAACAGTAAGTTTTTGGAAATTGACGAGATTAGATGTCACCTATACAGTAAGGGGTTTGTTCCACATTATTATGTATGGTTTTGTCATGGTGAGACAATGTATGGCAGCAATACTGAGCCGAATACATATGACGTTGGTCAGCCATCTGGTAATGTAGATCAGGGGCGGTTTGAAATTATGTACGATGTCGGTCCTTCTAACACTTGTCGTTTGAGAGACTTGATTGACGATGCATTTGGGAGGCAATTTTCAAATGTTCATAACGATACATCGACAACTGATGATGAGCCAACCGACCAGGCAAGAGCATTTTTTGCAATGTTGCAGAAAGCGGAGGAAAAGATTCATGACGGAATTGAGATGACTGTTTTAGAATGGGTCGCCAAATTCATGGCAAAGAAGATAAAGAACAATTGGACTGAAAGTGGTTCTAATGATGCTCAAGAAGTTTCGAGAAGCTTGTTAAGTTTTGAGGATCGACGCAAAATACCTGATACTTTCTACCGTTGTAAGCGACTAATAAAAGATTTAGGCATGGAATGTATAAAGTTGGATGTGTGTCCAAATAATTGTTTCATTTATTACGGTGTCTACGAAAGTGTTGCTTACACAGCTTGTCCTACGTGTGAAACACAAAGATGGAACATTTGTCCATATTGCATGGAGCATATAAAGTCCTTTTGGCTTCCAAATGGAAAGAAACACTCCTGGTTCGATTGTCATTGACAATTTCTCCCCATCAATCATGAATGGAGACGGAATACTACAGATTTTACCAATGAGCAGGATGAAACTGATATGCCGTTGCATCGAAGATTGGGTCCCGAAATGTGGGATCATGTGAGTAACCTCCCCGATATTCCTTTCGGGAAAACAAATAAGGTTGTCAAGGGAGTTGGTAGGGAACACAATTGGCAGCGACGCAGTATATTTTGGGAACTTCCTTATTGGGAGACAAATATGATTCGGCACAACCTTGACATAATGCATTGCGAGAAGAACTTCTTTGATAACATCAAAAACACCGTGATGGACGATCCTGAAAAAACAAAGGACAATTTGAAAGCTAGAAGGGACCTCACATTAATTACAAACCGTTCTACGTTATTTGCAGAGGATGATGATACGACTAAAAGAAAGGCAAGGTACTGTTTGAGCAGGGATCAAAAGATAACGGTTTGTAATTGGCTTCAAGGTATTAAATTTCCCAATGGTTTTATGTCCAATTTTTCCCGATGTGTTCAGATGCCCCAACTTCGAATAAGAGGGATGAAAAGCCATGATTGCCACGTGTTCATGCAACGGTTGATCCCAGTTGCATTACGTGACTTCCTGCCCGATTTCGTTTGGGAACCTTTGGTTGAGGTAAGTCTTTTCTTTAGAGCTTTATGTGCTCGTGGCATAAGTAGGCATAAAATGGAGGAGTTAGAGAGTTCGATTGTGCTTACTATGTGCAAACTAGAAAGAATATTTCCGCCCTCGTTTTTTGATTCAATGGAACATTTGTCTATTCACCTTCCATGGGAAGCAAAGGTTGGAGGTCCAGTCCATTACAGATGGATGTATCCGTTTGAAAGGTATCCATTTTTTGTTGTCATTTATGCTACATACAATTAAAATTCCTATGAATGCTTTAAACTTAGGTTTATGCATTGGTTTCAGCCAAATGCTTGATTTGAAGAAATCGGTCAAAAATAAGAATTTCATGGAGGGTTCAATAAGTCAGAATTTTCTTCTTGCCGAAATCACACAGTTCCTCGAACAATATTTTGAGCCCACGTACGAAACGAGGAGTAATAGGCCTAACAGGAATGAAGTTGCATTGAATACTGACTATAGTACTGAATTTTCAATCTTCCATAGGGATGGAGAAGTAATGGGATCCGCAGAAAGAAAACAATTATCGAATGTAGAGTACAACTCCATTAAGTTATATGTGCTACAAAACTGCCAAGAGATGGAGCCGTGGATGAGGTACAATTGCCTCGTTAAATTCCTTTATTTCCTTTCAATCTAATTTATTAGACCACGAATGAGTTGTGTTATTTTTGAAAATGTAGGATGTTTAATGAGAGTATGTGCAACGGTGTTCCGCAAGGCCAGATTCAAGAGCGTCGTAACATGTATTTTGTTCAGTGGTTGACGCAAATGGTTGGGTCGGGATATTATGATGTAGATATACGGGTAGTACAACTACTACACGGGCCATGTACGTCCACGAGGGCATTTACTAGTTACAAAGTTAACGGATGTAGATTCCAAGTTGCTGATGGATTGAATTCGAGATAAACAAACAACAGTGGAGTTTATGTTAAGGGAGCAACCGACGAACCAGAAGAGTTAAATTATTATGGATTGCTTCGTGAGGTCATAGAGGTTGATTATTTTGAGAGTGGGCGTACATTAACCGTGGTTCTTTTTAAGTGTGATTGGTTTGATTTGACAACGGGGATCAAAGTGCATCCGAGTTTAAAGTTGGTTGACATTGATCCCATGACTCCGATGATGATGGGTGGTTACACGCCGTTCATGGCGCCACAAATGTGGCAAGGGGTGCCACCGCCAGTTACTGGTTTTGAGGGCGGTTGGTTCAGTCAGCCGATGATGTATCCGATGACCTCGTTTCCTTTCCACCCAGGATTTTGGCCATTTTGTTACGATCCCGCCGCAGCAGTTGCATCCTCATCTGGAGGATTCAGGCCAACGGGTCATCAATTCACTGGATTTCCAAGTGTGCTCGGTACCTACGACTCCCCACCATCACAACCATCAGGAGGTACTAGGGCTGTAGGTGAACCCGCGACACCAGCAGGCGAATAGACCATGCCCGAGACGGATCACACGGGGAAGGGCCGACAACCGAGCAACTACTTTTTGAGAACCCCTACCTCGAGGCATGTGCAGCGAAGGTTACGTATTACACTGAAGAGGTTGAGGTTCCCGGGCAGCCCTTAGTGACTGTTGGTGGTATTAGGGAAGATTCAAATCCTGTTGACAATGTGGTTGATGATGGTCCAGTCATAATGGAGGATGAAGAGATGATGTTGACTGAGAGTATAGAGGCGAGTTATTTTAAGCAAAGGGGATGTGGGATTTGAGTAACAGTGCCTCCTAACCCGATGGATAAATGGCCTATTTGGTTATGTAGGGACGGGAGTTTTGGTGACCCACGAGCCGTGAGCTTAGCCGGCGATATAGTGCGACGGGTCATGCGAAACAATGACAAATTTACCTATCGAAAATTCACGACGGAAGAAAAAGATGATGCTTGGTGTCCTTTCAGGTATGCCGGTTACTTTGATACATTCCCCTTTTATTTTAAATTTGTAATTCAGCCATTTGCTTGAGAAAATGATGGGCTGGACTGTTAACTGTTTTAAGCTTTGAGAAAATGAAGAGCTTTGCTTGTTAACTGTTTTAAGCTTTGCTTAAAAAGAAAACTTGCTGATTAAGCAGCTTTGACAGTTAATTAAGCTTTGCTTGTTAACTATTTTAGTCCATGCCTAATTCAATAAATTGTTAACTGTTTTCATATGACTAATTAACATATTGTGGTGGAAAATTAATACTTAGGCAGTGGTGTTCTATAATTTTTAATTTTATTTAATATGTATGTGTTTGCCTGCCATATGATATGCTAATTGTTTCTTTTTACATTTTTGGCAGAAACACTACCAATGGGACAAGGATGACCATGTTTTGATTAAAAGATGTTTCGACAGGATTGGACAAAAGAGTTTTCAAGATAACATGAACAAAGCCAAAAAATGGTGGATTCTATACAAGACCAATAGGCAAAAGCTTAAGAATAAAAAGCTTTGGATGACCGTGGCGCATCTGAAAAATGCTATTGTGCATTGGAGAGACCCCGCGACCAAAGAAAGGTCAAGGAAGGCCCGAGAGAACCGATGGAAACGTAAAGGTTCCAATTACGTTGGGGGGTCTATAGGTCAGGGAATCCATAGGGAGAGATTGGTAAGTTTGTTTATTATTACTCATACTTTATTCTGTGTATTTTCTCAATCCCAGAATTTTGATAAGATCGATTTATACGAGCTTTTTTTGTTTTAGCAAAGATCTGTCTATTAACATTTTATATCTATTAATATTATATATATGTCTACTACTTTTATTTGAAACAGAAACTAATTGAATTGTGTTTGGACAGGCTGAAAAACACTTTGAAGGGAACATAGACCTAGTGCCACAGTCCGCAGTTTGGCTGAAAACTCATTGCAAGGTGCTGGCGGATAAAACACAGAAGTGGACATCAGCTTGGGCTCCCAAAGTATACGTGAGTTTATTTTCAAGACTCTTTGTTGGATGAATAAGTGTTAATAAGCTTCTATTTGCATTCTGAAACCATTTAACTAAGTCTTATTCATCGTTGTTTGTTGTTGGCTGGATTACTTGCGGTTGTGCGTCGAAGAACTAGGGCCTGACCCAACTGAGTGGGAGCCGATAAATATGAAGCAGTGGCTAGAGGCTTCGGGAGGAGGAAAGAAGGGCTTTGTTCCCGGGTTTTCAACACGTGGGGATCCAGAGCTTGTTGGATTTGAAGGAGTCAGAAAGTATCCAAAGTTCATCAACCGGGGGGGATCGAAAGAGGCCGTGCAAAAAGCGGCAGCTTATATTATGCAACTTCAATTGCAAAATGCTGCACAGGAGGCGCGAATCACCGCTCAGACAAAGCATATCAAGGAACTGGAGGAGAACCATAAAACTGACATGAGGGCGATCTATAATGCGTTGAATATGGAGCTGTCGGAGCGTTATCGCGAGGAAGGGGACGTTGGTGGTGTGGCAGGAGGTAATGGTGGTGTGGCAAGGGGTGTTGGTGGTGTGGCAGGGGGTTTTGGTGGTTCTGATGGTGCTGGTGGGTCACAAGGCCCTGCTAGTTCAGGGGGCGTTGGTTGTTCGGGGGACGTTGGTGGTTCGGGAGGCGTTGAAGGGTCCCAATATGCTTCATAGACCGATGATACGAATTGGTTTGATTTGGAAACCTCGGTATTTCAGTGAGCTTGCTGATCCACCGTAGGTACAAAGGCTATCATTTTGCTTAGTAAACTTTTAGTCCTTTTGTAGCCTTTAACTATGGGTTGTTTTGAATTATGTACTCTTTAACTAGGTGTTGTTTTGAATTGATATTAACTAGGTGTTGCATTGTCTGAATATTTGATTTCGGTATTATTTGGTATTGTGAAGTGCCTGCAATATGGTGTAGTTTTTAATGTGTAATTGTTATATGTTTTGTGAAGTGTTGTGAAATTGCTGGAATGGTGTTGATATTGAATGTGTTATTGTTATGTGTTGTGAAGTGGTTGGGAAGATTTGTATTGTTGAAATGGTCTTATTTTGGATGTTTAATTGTTATATTGTTGTGGATCTGGTGGAATCGACTTGACGTTGGTTTGGCACGTTATGTGGTCGATTGGCTATAGTTGAACATGAATTAGCAGCCTTCCTTTCAGCTCTTTTTTGGCTTAGAAAAGTTGACAAATATGAGGTTTTGATCAAGGCTTTTTTTTTTTGGTTCATAATGCTTTTGCAGGTTCTGTTTGAGGTTTGCAGCTTCTGTTAATATATTTGAGTAGTTCTGTTGGTGGTATTTTGAACACAACTAATTTTTTTTAGGGATAATTCTATCAAACCCCCCAAACTATGGTACCTTTTACCAGGCGAGGTCAGAACTTTCATTTTAGCTCCCGTGCCCCCTAAACTTTAGTCGTTTGTGCGAATTGCCCCATTTTCCAGTTTTTGGCAATTTTTCCACCAAAAATCGTTGAAAAAATTATTTGAAGTTTGACTAAAACATTCGTCTCGTTGAGACAGTTCTGATGGTGGTGACGGTGTCACAAAATTCAAAGTCAATACACTGAAAATTTAATTTAAGTGTATTGCACTTAAATTAGAATTCCCATATTATAACTTTAAATTTTGCATCACCGTCACCACCATTGGAACCGTCTCATCGAGACGAAGGTTTTAGTCAAACTTTAAATAATTGTTTTGATAATTTTTGGGGGAAAAATTGCCAAAAACTGGAAAATGGGGAAATTCGCACAAACGACTAAAGTTTAGGGGGCACGGGAGCTAAAATGAAAGTTCTGACCTCGTCCCGTAAAAGGTACCATAGTTTGGGGGGTTTGATAGAATTATCCCTTTTTTTAAAAGAAAATTAATACAGTCCAGCTACAAATAACCGCTCGCCGATTTTGCTGATGTGGCATTAGCTAGCAAATAAACGGTTTCCACTCAATACGTGGAATTTACTATTTCTTATTTGTTTGATATCAATTTTACTTAAACAATTTTAATTACTAAAATATAATTACTCAAATATAATTAGTCCATTTCTAATATGAGATTGTCACTTCACTGTATAAATTAGGCAAAAAAAGTTCTTACCAATTTTCAATAGATGTTAAGTAAATTAAAGTTAGATAATTTAATTAGTTAATTTTAATTAATTAAACACTTAATTAGTCATTCTTAATCAATGATGTCAATAATGCAATTTGACTTTCTTAATTTAGTGGGGCCATTTTTTTCTCCTTTCTAATTAAAAAACTTAATGATACAATTTTAATTATGAATTAAATGATTATAATTAGGGTGTTTATTTAAACTTTTTTACCACTTCTCTATATTTTTTCTTTTTAATTAGTCATTTTCATTAAGGAGGAAATTCGCTTAGCGTTTGTGTGGAAGCAAGTAACTGCTGATGTGGTAAAAGGGCTAATTCACTTTAGCTAGCGAATATTTCAATACTAATATTTTTCCAGCTCAGCTTTCGCTTGCAAATTCACCTGCTGTTTCTTTGCTACGGATTTCTGAGTTTGTCAGCGGGTTTTTCGTTGTAAATGTTAGCTAGCGAATTTTCGATAGCTAAGCCACCAAGCTATTATGAGACATTCTTGTAGTACCCCAATTTCGCTCATTTTCTTCATCAACATAATTTTTTTTAATCTGTTCGTTTATCTTAATTTATTTTCGATCGATTAGAATAAGTTTTCTCAATGTGTTGGTTACCCTAGCTAGTCTTTGTATGCATGCGAAAGGTCCAGGCTGCGGGTTACATCTTTTTTGGCTAAATTTAAAAAGCTGATTCCCCAAGCAAATGCAACGTAACAGGAAAGAGAACATGAACTTTACTTGAATCATTGTGAGAAAATTCAAAGCTACATATACGTAATTCATTCATGGAGCCTTAAATTCCACAATAAACGACAGCTCGACCCTTTTGATCAATACCATTCATTCATATAAGTTATAATTTAAAGTTAATTATAAAGACTTATAAAAATATAATAATATAAAGGTTTAACAATTAATAGTTAAAGATTTAAGGTAACTATTTTTTGGCTTATTTTTTAATTTTTTACTTTTAAAAATTTTTAGTTATTAAAAATAAAAATTTTAAATTAGAATAACATACTAAGCTTTTATAATTTATATAATAAAGTTAATTATAAAAAATTATAAAAATTATAAATTTGATGGCATGGTAACCACATTTTTGCCATATATGACCAAATTTGATGACATGGGAGCCATATGGCCAAATTGGCATTTTTGATCATTTTTGAAAAGTTATAAGGCAAAAAAATGGCGAAGAGAGTTGCAGGGCATTAAGTAAAAGGAGCAAGAGTTGTAGGACATTTTTAATAATTCTGCATAAATTTAATTTTCATATACTATAGACCAAATTATTTTTAAGCACCCATTATACTGATTTAATAGCAAAATGGCAATTTCCATGGGTATCATTGGCCTCTTACGTGGACTCTTCATAAATATTTGGTTTTTGAGGACTTCATACGAGGGGTTTTTTTCGCGGCGTCTTCCAGTGTATCATTGGCCTTTTTGGTGTCTTATGTATTTATGAATTATATCAAAGATATTAGATTTTATATTTTTGCTTAATGCTTGATTTATAGAAAAAAAAACTATCCATATGGTATTGTCATAGCTATATATTTTGAAAAATAAATATGTGATTTTTAAAAAATTATTCTTGTATTTCTAAAAAGTAAAGGTATTAACTCAAAATATCCTTGACTACACGTCTAACGATCAAATATTTATAAGTTGACTCATTTGCATTTTAGAAATACATGAATGGTTTTTAAAAATTAACTAATTTATTATTCAAAATATATAACTATTAAAACACCACATGGCTAATTTTGACTAATAATCAAGTATAAACAAAAATAAAAAATTTAAGATATTTGTTATGTAAATTGATAAATAATGGATACTGTTTATAAATTAGGGGTAAAAATAATGAAAGCCAGGGCAGTTGCAGATGGCTCTATGTTCTTGTAGTGACAGGGGTAGTTTTTGCTATTAACTCAACATAATGGGTATTTTAAAAATATTTTGAGGTGTAGCATGATAAATTAAATAAAACTCAAGGAAGGTTTTGTTAATTAAAATAGGGATAAAAACATCAAGCCCCCTAATATACGACATTTTTTTACTTTGCCCCCGGAACCTTTTTTCACCACTTTGCCCCCTAACATTTGCCAACTTGTGCGAATCGCCTCACTCGTGTATTTCTGGCCATTTTTTACCGGAATATTCGCCACATGCGACTCATGTACTAGATGCATTTTACAAGTTGGTTGCAAAAAAATAAGCAAAAGAAACAGAACAAACCGGAGTTATTCCGTCGAAAAAATGCCAGAAATACACTTGCAGGGTGATTCGAACAAGTTGGCAAAGGTTAGGGGGCAAAAGAGGTGAAAAAAAAGTTATAGGGGGCAAAGCCAAATAGAGGCCATACGTTAGGGGGTTTAATGCTTTTATCCCTTTAAAATAAAACTAGATTGGTTTTTTAACTAGAAAAATGGCGATTTCAGCAACGACGTACATGAGTTACGGGTTAAAACTAAAGCCAAAAAGATATTGGGCATTTTCATCAAAAGTAAAAAGATATAGGGCAAACTTGGCAATTCTCTCTTTTATTAATATCCACATTAGAAGGCTTATCCGACAGAGCGAGTGTTGTGGTAGCCACGTACGCACAAAAGCCCGAATAAGAGCGAAATGGCAAAGTGCTTGAGTCACGGGGCAAAAATGAAATCGAAAGGATAAAAGGCATTTTCTGTAAAATGAAAAAGTTATAGAGCCAAAGTAGCTATTCCCCTTATAAATAATACAACACCACCACAGTCATCACGTACACATTCAAAATTATTCACAATTCGTGTGAGGAAAAAGAAAGAAAGATACATGGAGAGAAATATTCTTGGAGGTGTACACGAGTTACTTAAAAACCTTACAGTCGGAGTAGCAGAATCAAATGCTCTCTACGACGCAGCAACAGTGGGAGATGTTAATGCGCTACTCGAATTGCTCGAAAAGGAGCCATTTCTCCTCAATAGAGTTACTTATACTACTACTTGTCTGTATAAGACCACTCCTTTACATATAGCGGTGATGAATGGGCATGTAGACTTTGTTCGAAAAATTTTAAAGATTAATGCTATGCTTGTTCAGGAATTAGATACTCAACAGTCATCGGCGTTGCACGTAGCATCAGCCAAAGGTAATCTGGAAATCGTAAAAGAGTTATTGAAATTTGAACCTGAGATGTGTTTCTCGCGCGACTGCCAAGGTCGGAATCCTCTACATCTTGCTGTCATGATGGGACATGTTGAAGTGGTGAAAGAGCTTGTTGAAAGATCTCCCTTTGCTGCTCGAGAGAAGCTAGACGGAGGTCTGACGGTGTTACATTTGTGTGTCAAGTATAATCAACTTGAAGTATTGAAAATTATGGGGAAAAGTTTAAGGGATCAACTTAATGTCAAAGATGATGGTGGTGATACCATATTGCACATGGCAGTAAGAGGCAAGCAGGACAAGGTAACTAAAGACCAAATCTTAGTTGGATTTCTTCTCTAGTGATTAAACTTGTTAGTTTATTGTTTCAACAGAAAAAAAATTAAATTAAAAAAAAAAAAGAACAAGATCTGGAATTTTGAAAGAAACTCTATTACTTTACATAATTCAGTTTATTACATACTTTTTTGTCGTAGGTTCATTTTTGTATAATCACTTTGATGCATAAAAGCAGCTTATAATCATTATAGGTAATGCGTATTATATTATATCATTATATATCTTTTAGTTGTAGAACTATGTTTCTCATGGATCAAATAATTAAAAGCCTACATATCATATATACAAGTTAAAGATTATTTGTAATGATTCCGTAACAATTATAATTATTGATGTTTACCTAGTATTGTGTTACACTGTTACCAACTGGCTTTAATCAGATGATGTTGTTAACGTGAATGTCTTGGAGATATGGTCAATATATAGGATGTTATTTTGGAACAATGTTATGGTTATTATATAAATTATTATTATTATTATTATTATTATTATTATTATTATTATTAATAATTTTTATTTTTTTTATGATCCTCCTTCAAATGCGCGCAGGCTATCAAAATCTTGGTTCGAATCAAAGGAATAGATTTAGATGCAAAGGATTCTAAGGGGGAAAAAGCATTTGGCATATCAAAAAAACTCCCAATAGAAATTAGGAATCTTCTTAGACCGCGGTTGCTTAGCTATTTCCACAAGGCCCATACCGAACCATGGCTGAGCCGAAAACGCGATACCATAATGGTGGTGGCAGTCCTCCTGGCAGCAATGGCGTTTCAAGCCGGGTTAAACCCTCCAGGCGGTGTATGGCAGGAAACAAACGAAAAATGGAAGGCCGGAAAATCCGTGATGGCCAACCTTTATCCTGGCTATTACAATACTTTTGTGCACTCCAACACCATTAGTTTTATTTCATCACTCAGTACTATCATGCTTCTCATCAGTGGGTTACCCTTTAGGCGCAGGCTATTCATGTGGATTCTGATGGTGATTATGTGGCTCACTTTGTCGTCAACTGTGGTGACTTACATTGTTTCCATTGAGGCGATTTCTCCAGCGACGAAAATGTGGAAACACTATGTAAAATTTCTACTTAAAGGAATGCTTGTGTGGGGTTGTGTTCTGGTCATTCTCATTGGTGGAAACATAGTTCGGTTGTTATACAAGTGGTTGAAGACAACAGGATTTAAACTACAAGTGCTGTTCTATAGATTTAAGAAGATGATTCAAGTGAACCGTGGCACCTCTGGACAGCAAGACACTACCAGTATTAGTGTTTGAATCTACTACATGCATGTGCCCAAGAACAATGGTTTACTGTTTCTGTTACATGCATTATTTGGTTTATGTTTCTGTTATATACGTTATTTGGTTTATGTTTCTGTTTCATGCGTAACTTGGTTTGTTTTTCAGATTTATGTGTAATTTAGTTTGTGTTTCGGATTTTATGTGTAATTTAAGTTTCTAGTTAACTAATGAGTTTATCTAGAATTTGGCTCCTACGAGATTATATATATATATATATATATATATATATATATATATATATATATATATATATACACTAGGAATATAGCACGGGCACGTTCGGCCGCAGACAATTAAATATGCCACAAACATATGAAAGGCGCACATTTTATTTTTATATTTCACATATTACGTATGCTCATATCCGATCGTCTAATCACTACAATCATGACTACGTATTTATGTGTAGACGTTGGTTTAACAGTGTTTAATACTATAATTATTTTGACAATAAAGTGACTCCAATTGATTAATATGTGCAGTGCCGCAATGGCTAAAAGTGTTGTTTTGATTTTAATGATAACCAATTTGAAATAGATGATAAACATTATTAGGCGAGCCTCAATGATTAATCTAATTCAACGGTACATGGATCCTAGCGAGTGTGTGTGTTCCCAAATCATTATTTACTGATTCGTTCTATATTAGGTGGACCAAATGAACTCAAACTATTAGTAAGCGGGTCCACGAACTATTAATAACTAATTCGTTTTAAGTTAGGTGGACCCTAGTTGATTTATACGTGTCAGCGCACAAGGTACTTAACTGCAAAACAAAATATAATATTGTGATTACTCGAACTTATAGGGCAAAATCAAAACAACCAAATATGGACGCTAAAAACGTCCATTTTATTGCAATCAATAACTTAATTGCCATTTTTAAAAGCGTTGTTCTAATTTTAATAATATTCAATTCAAAATAAGTGATATGCATTATTACACGGGGTCTTCAAAATATTAATTATTAATTCGTTATATATTACACGGGTCCCTCAGCTATTAGCGAGTGGGTCGCCAAACTACTAATTACTAATTAGTTTTATATAAGGTGACCCCCAATTGATTAATATGCGCGAATCCACAAGGTAATTATTACTGCAAAACAAAAAAGAATATCGTCACGAGACCACAAAGTTAAAGAGTATAAAATTTTGAGGCAAAATAGGAAAATTTAAACTAAAAGGATTGTTCTACATTTACTTTAGGACCCACAAGTAAGTAACATAAGTTTTTTGGGACAAAATTTAAAGAATTAAAAACTAAAATAATTGTTGGCCAATTACTAATTCGTTTTATGTTAAGTGGGTTCCATCGATTAATGCGTGTTGAGCCCCAACTATTAGTGTACAGGTCCCTAAAGCAATAATTGCGATTCATATTAGGTGGATCCCAATCGATTAATACGCGTGGGCCCACAATATATTTATTACCCCAAAACAAAACGGACGATGGAATGAGTTAAATAAGAAAGCTTTTGTGAGCAAAAGTAAGAAAATCTACATGGACCATTCTACATTTACACATTTAAAAGGGCAAAATAGAATGAAAAATTGATCAACAGATTTGTAAAATTAAATGGGCTGAGTGAGTAAATAAGAAATCTTAAAAGGGCAAAAGTGGGAAAAAAAGTTAACAAGGAATCTTTTTTCAAGTCTTATAATATAGTAGATATATATATATATATATATATAAGACTACAAGATTGGGGGACATCTGCAACCCCCCCCTCCAACCGCCAAGCGAACGTCAAGCGGTCGCCTGAATGATACGGCGACCGCTTAGCGGTCGCGCCCACCAAATTAGTTGGTGGCGACGGGCTGGCCGTCGCCAGGCTTAAAGTGGTGACGACCTAACAGTCGTCCTATGGGCCAATGCGACGGCCCAATCCGTCGGAAAGGCCCACTACGGTTAAAACCCTAGCGGGGCGACCGCTTGGTCGTCGCACCTTTACGACCCGACCCGACTCAACCCGCCCACCTTCTTCCTCTTCTCTTCTCTTCTCTTCTTCTTCTCTTCCATTACTCTTCTTCTTCTCTTCTCCCGATCCACACACCCCCTACTCGACCCGATCCACCCGCCACCACACGACGCCACCACCGTGACCGCCCCACCACCGTGGCATAGTCCTTCACCACCACGACAGGATCGACCGTCTCGCCGTCACCACACCACCACCGTGACTTCACGTTCGTCACCCTCAACCACCGCGACTGGCCCTCCGTCACCACACCACCGTGAACCCAGCTCCGTGACAACGCCACCATCGAAAACCCACCTCCGTCACCACTCCACAACCGCGACCCCACCTCCGTCACCGTGCCACCATCGAGACCATAACTCTATCACCACCACACCATCGCGACGGCACCTCCATCACCACTCCATCACCGCAACCCCGCCTTCGTCACCGTGCCACCATCGCGACCATAACTCCGTCACCACCACACCATTGCGACGGCACTTCCATCACCGCGACCCCACCTCCGTCACCACGTCACCACCGCGACTAGCCTTTCGTTGCACTACCACGATGTCGGATTAATCACCACCACCACCACCACCAAACGCCTAGCTTCGGATTTTTGTAAGTTGCCCCAATTTTGTAATTTTTTTTGTTTATATATATGATTATATGTATTTGTCAAATTCATACGTAAGATTTATATTCTAGTTTATCGGATTTCATCGATTATACGAAATTGTGTGATTATATGTATGTTTCGTCGGATTTGTGTTGTACGATTCTTATATGTATGCGTCGCTCATCGGAATATGTTAATGATGATGATACGAATATATATATTTATTTGATTGTTTGTATATCTCGTTGGATTAATTATATGTATGATTGTTGTAAGTTGGATTGATGATATGAATTTGGATATGAACATTGATATGAACTTTGATATGATGATATGATGATAAGTTGGATTTTTTTGAAAGTTAGTGTTTCTCGTTGAGGAATGATTATGAGTTTATTAGGAATTGTTTGTTGTTGAAATTATTTGTTAGGAATTATTTGTCGAATTATTTGCATACAATTCGTCGAATTATTTGTCGAGATTATGACTTAGAAATAATCTTAGTTTTTCTTAGTTTTGTTGTACACGTTTAGGGATCATGTCACGCGATAGTTCACGTAAGAGGCCACGTTCGTCAGGTAGTGCTCGTTCTCGTGTTGTTGGTTCTAGTAGTGAGATTCGGGGTAGTCTCAGGCCTCGGCTAGCTAGTGACGATGTTGTTCCGGTCGAGCATCCCACCCATGCAAAGACTCAGACATCGCGCGAGGGATCTACCGGACGATCCAACCATCCAACTCTTCACAATTAAGTAGTGTGTAGAGCTCAACTTATTCTATTTCTTCGGACGATAACCACTTCTTCATAACAGGACCAAGTGGCTTCCGTCTCTTACGAAACAATAGAAGCTCTTCATCCCATTCTGAACTCTCTAAAGTCTCGTTCCTGTTTAGTCGGTCATATGTAGAAGTGGGGATATATCAAGATATTGCGAGCACAAATTTGATAGCTCTTCAATTAGGTAGGCATTGTCTATGCATCCCTCGGATCTCGCTTTATTCAAAACGGACCCCTTAAACTTAAACATGCGCCTGATTAATAACAAAGGAAATAATGAATACACAATAGAATAAAGTATTAATAATAAGTGTCACCAAATGCTCCTGACGAAAAATTTACCTCTCAAATGGATACATCCATCTGTAGTGAACCGGACCACCAACTCTGGCCTCGTACGGTAGGTGTATTGCCAAATGCTCCATATAATGGAAAAAGGAAGGAGGAAATATCTGCTCCAGCTTGCATATTGTTATAATGATAGCGACCGCAAGGTAGTCACTAATATTTAATAGTGACCACCTTGCAGTCACTCTTATGTTATTATTGACCGCTAAGCGGTCCCTAATAATATTCATCCTTCAAAATTAATTTTTTTTGAATGATGTTGATGTGTTTGTGGTTCTTAGCAACCAACCTCATTATAACATGTGAATTGAAGTAATACATGATTACAAAACTAGTAGTTTAATTGTGAAATATTAGATTGAATTAGATTGACCGAGTTATTAACGTTCAACATATATTTCATGTTATACAACTAGTCATCACTAATTAGTTGTAGTTGTTATTCGTTTTTATGCTTTACTTCACCAATTTTAGCATAGATATGATTATCAGGTTCAATCATTAGATCAACTAATCAATATGCTTACGTGTATATATAAGTTATAAGCATTAGGACATTTGTTGTTCAAAATAGTAAAAGAATCTTCAAAGCGGATTGTTCCCTCTATATAATGTTTGGATATAAAATGCAATGTTGTAATTATTGTTATTTTAACTATTACTATGGTAATTATTAACTAAACAAACAACGCGGCACCTCAAATCATCATAAAATCACGATTTTAAAGTATGAATATTAGTAGGAACCGCCCGGAGGTCACAATTGGATTAGTTGCGACCGTTTTGCAGTGCCTACTAATATTTATAAAATCGTGATTTTATGGAAGGATTTTAATGTGTTTGTGATTTTTAGCAACAACCTCAATACTAAATGTGAAATGACGTAATTAATGGTTACAAAATGCAACGTTGAATGTGATCGAGCTAGTATGTTAGGATTTACAATGCAACGTTGTAATTATTGTTATTTTAACTATTACTATGGTAATTATGAACTAAACAAACAACGCGGAACCTCAAATCATCATAAAATCACGATTTTAAAGTATGGATATTAGTAGGGACCGCCCGACGGTCACAATTGGGTCAATAGGGACCGCCAGGAGGTCCCAATTGACTAGACGGTCACAATTGGGTTAGTTGGGACCGCTTTGCGGTCTCTACTAATATTCATACTTTAAATCGTTATTTTATGGAAGGATTTCGATGTGTTTTGTGATTTTTAACAACAACCTCAATACTAAATGTGAAACAAATTAATTTACAAAACAAGTGATTGAGTTATGCAATATTAGATATTGAATAAGATCGAGCGAGTTATTAATTTTTAACCTATTTTATTATCTACAACTAATCATCATATACACCCTAGTTGTTATTGGTTATTATGCTTTAACTTCACAAATTAATGTATATACATCATTACGCGGTTCAATTAAAGTATAAATATATGTACGTAGGCATTCTATATATATATATATATATGATCGTTGTCGTTGTATATATGAAGAATTTTCAAAATGGGTCGCCATCTATATAATGTTTGGATTTGCAATGAAAGATGTTTGGTTATGGTTGGTTTAACAATAAATAGGATAATTATCAACTACACAAATAGCGCGACACCTCAAATCATCGAGAAAACCTCATTTTTTAGTATGAATATTAGTAGAGATCCCAGCAGTCACAAATATGTGCAATAGGGACCGTCGGACAGTCCATATTGACAACGGCTAGTATCAACAGGGACCGCCTGGCGGTCCCTGTTGACAAATAGGGCCAAAATGGCCCAGCGACCGCATATTACCAGCAACTGCAATGCAGTCGTTGTTGCCTTCAGCAGTAGCTGAAGGCTAGCGACTGCATTGCAGTCACTACTGGGTGGTCCCTAAAGACCGCCTAGTGTTTTAGTGTGTGTATGTTGATGATATACTCCTTATTGGTAATGATATTATGGAAATTAAATATATCAAACATCAATTGGACTATGAGTTTACAATAAAAGATCTTGGAAATTTAAAATACATCCTTGGCATAGAAGTTGCAAGAAGCAAATCTGGTATTTCTCTATGTCGAAGGAAATATGTACTTGATATTGTCACAGATGCAGGTTATCTTGGTTGCAAACCAAGCAGCACACCCATGAGCATCAAAGCAAAACTGACAGATGATGATTCTCCACCACTGGAAGATCCCTCAAAATACATGAGGTTAGTAGGGAGATTACTATATCTAAAAATCACCAGACCAGATCTAAGCTACAACATTCAGTGCATAAGTCAACATATTAGCAAACCAACAACATCTCACCTAGCTGCAGCACAAAAAGTACTAAGATTCCTCAAAGCAACTCCAGGCAGAGGGATTCACTACAGCTCAAATTCACAAGTTCATCTCAAAGCCTTCTCTGATAGTGATTTGGCGGGGTGTCCAGAAACAAGAAAGAGCATAACTAGTTATGCAATATACTTGGGCAAATCTCTGATATCCTGAAAATGCAAGAAACAACAAACTGTCAGCATGTCATCTGTTGAAGCTGAATACATGGCCCTAGATACTACAACATGTGGACTATTATGGCCAGATCAACTACTTAAAGATGTTGGATTCAAACAATAAAAGACACATTTGCTCTTTACATACGACACAAGTGCCTACTATATAGCTAACAACCCTGTACACAATGAGAAGACAAAGCACATACAAACCGATTATTATTTTGTCAGAGAGAAAGTACACAACCGCTCTTTGAAGATTATGCATGTTGGAAAGGAACATCAAGTTGCACACTTACTAACAAAGCCCCTATCATTATGACCATTCAACACCATGATTGTCAAGATGGACATTCACAATATTCATGCACATCTTGAGGGGGGCTCTTAGATTATAGAATACAAATCACGATTTAAAGTTAATTGAGAAGTTTCCGAAAATAGAAATTGTTCAAAATTATGGTAGTATTATAAATGTTTAGAACTCAAAGGAAAATAAAGAGAGTAATATTATTTATCAAACTCTTTCTTATTCCATAATGTAAAGTGTGTATTACAAAGAGTGAAATACCTTCTATTTATAGAAAGGCTTGGAAGGCATTCCTTAGAGTTTTCCAATGTGGGACAAAGCAGCATTCATATTTACACTTATTTTATAACACTCCCCTTTGAATGTCCGGTCCCAGGAGAAATATGCTGAGAGAAGCTGCCTCGTTAAAAACCTTGCTAAGAAAAACCCAGTGGGAAAAACCTTAGCGAAGGGGAAAAGAGTGCAGTGCATATTTACTCCCCCTGATCATTGCTTACATTGATATCTTTGAAGCGTCGCATTCCAATCTTGTGCACCAGTTTCTCAAATGTTGATGTAGGGAGGGACTTACTGAATAAATATGCCAGGTTATCACTTGAACGGATTTGATGAACATTGATTTCGCCTTTCTCGTAAAGATCGTGAGTGAAGAAGAATTTGGGCAAAATGTGCTTTATTCTATCCCCTTTAATAAATCATTCCTTCAATTGTGCTATACATGCTGCGTTGTCTTCATAAAAGATTGTTGGAGCTTCTTGCTTGGTCGGCAAACCACATGCTCAAATAATATGTTGCGTCATAGATCGTAACCAAACACATTCATGACTAGCTTCATGAATTGCTAATAATTATGCATGGTTAGTTGATGTAGCGACCAAGGTTTATTTTACTGATCTCCATGAAATAGCTGTTTCACCACCAGTGAAAACATACCCTGTCTGAGATCGTGATTTGTGTGGATCTGATAAATATCCTGTATCTACATAACCATTTAGATCCGATTTGGACGAAGATGAATAATACAATCCTAAATCGATTGTCCCTTGAAGATATCAGAAAACGTGTTTAATGCCATTCCAATACATTCTGGTTGGGGAAGAACTGTACCTTGCTAATAAATTCACCGCAAATGATATACCAGGCCTCGTATTATTAGCAAGATACATTAGCGCTCCGATTGCACTAAGGTATGGTACTTCTCGACTGAGTAGTTCTTCATCATTTTCAGATGGTCGAAATAGATCCTTTTTCACATCAAGAGATCTCGCAAACATAGGTGTACTTAATGGATGTGCTTTATCCATATAAACCGCTTAAGTACTTTTGAGGTATAAT
Source organism: Linaria vulgaris (assembly GCA_948329865.1). Lineage (NCBI taxonomy): Eukaryota > Viridiplantae > Streptophyta > Magnoliopsida > Lamiales > Plantaginaceae > Linaria > Linaria vulgaris. Next base: position 16,593,840 of record OX415250.1, on the reverse strand, counting down.
TAGATTGATGAATAAAACCGCCATTTAAGTGCTCAATTTGAAGACCTAAACAAAACTTTGTCTTTCCAAGGTCTTTCATTTCAAATTCTTTTTTCAAAGAATTCATAATTTTTGATGACTCTTCATGAGTTCCAGTAATATTTAAATCATCAACATAGACAGCAATGATAACATATTCAGATCTGCATCTTTTAATAAAAACACAAGGGCATATATGATCATTTTTATAACCTTCTTTCAACAAAAATTTACTTAAGCGATTGTACCACATTCTCCCAGATTGCTTTATTCCATATAAAGATTTATTTAGTTTAACTGAATAAATCTCGCTACGATTTAAAGCTTGTGCTTCAGGCAACTTAAATCCTTCAGGGATTTTCATATAAATATCATTTTCCAAGGATCCGTAGAGATAGGTTGTAACGACATCCATTAATCGCATTTCAAGTTTCTCACGTACTGTCAAACAAATCAAATACCTTAGGGTAATTGCATCAATTACTGGAGAATATGTCTCTTCATAATCAATACCTGGACTTTGCGTATATCCTTGTGCCACAAGCCTTGCCTTGTATCGCACAACTTTGTTTTTTTCATTTCTCTTACGTACGAATACCCATCGATATTCTACTGGTTGTACGTTATTTGGTGTGCGAACTACACATCCAAATACTTGACGTTTGGCAAGTGAATTTAATTCAACATTGATTGCGTCTTTCCATAAGGGCCAATCCTTTCTACGCCGACATTCTAAAATAGATGTAGGCTCAAGATCATCACATTCTTCCATAATGTTGACCGCTACAGTGTAAGCAAAAATTTCATCAATGTAAATATTATTGTGATTCCATTTGTTGCCTGTTATGACATAGTTGATTGATATTTATTCATTTTCAGTAGGTTTTGGCGACTGCGGTTCTTCTGGAACCTTATCATCTATGTCAACAGGTTCTGTGAGAATTGTTGTTTCCTCTTTTTGATCATTTTCAACATGTCCTCATTTTCTTTTTCGAGGATTTTTATCTTTGGAACCGATAGGTGTACCTCGCTTTTGTCGTGTTACAGACTCATTGGGAATACTTGGTTGTCCTTCATGGACATCAATTTTAATTGTAGCATTTACAGCTGGTATATAAGACTTAGTCACTCGTTTCGGATCAGTAAATGCATCTTGCAACTGATTCGCAATATTTTGCATATGAATTATCTTTTGAACTTCAAGTTCACTATGCTTTGTACGAGGATCTCGAATTGATAGCGATAAATCTCTCCAAGAGATAGTCTTTTCCAACTGTTTATTCGCTCCCCCTAATGTTGGATAAATAGATTCGTCAAAATGACAATCAGCAAATCTTGCTATAAATAAATCTCCAGTCAGTGGTTCTAAATACTATATTATAGATGGAGATTCATATCCAACATATATTCCAAGTCTTTTTTGCGGACCCATCTTTGTGCGTTGTGGTGGGGTTATCGGAACATATACCGCACAACCAAAAATTCTTAGATGAGAAATACTTGGTTCTAGACCGGAAACCATTTGTAAAGGGGAATTAGCATTATAACTTGTTGGCCTGATGCGTACAAGTGTTGATGCATGTAAAATAGCATTTCCCCAAGCAGAAGTGGGAAGCTTAGATTTCATAATTAATGGTCTTGCAATTAACTGAAGACGTTTAATAAACGATTCAGCTAAACCATTTTGTGTATGAACATGAGCAACGGGATGTTCAATATCTATTCCAATTGACATGCAATAGTCATTGAGGGCTTGGGACGAAAACTCACCAGCATTATGAAGACCGATTTTCTTTATTGTATAATCAGGGAATTGTGCACGTAAACGAATTATTTGTGCAAGCAATCTCGCAAATGCTAAATTGCGAGTGGATAACAAATACACATGTGACCATCTAGTTGATGCGTCAATCAATACCATAAAGTATCTAAATGGCCCACATGGTGGATGGATAGGCCCACATATATCACCCTGAATACGTTCAAGAAATTTAGGATTTTCATACTTGATTTTCGCTGGTGATGGCCTTGTGATTAGTTTGCCTTGAGAGCAAGCAACACGTGAAAGTTCATTCGATTGAAAAATCTTCTGTTTTTCAATGGATGACCAACTGAATTGTCAATAATTCTTCGCATCATTATTGAACCAGGATGGCCCAACTGGTCATGCCAAATTTGAAAGTCATTAGTAAACTTCTAGTTTTACTGTGGCACAAGTTTCAATAACTTTGATTTGGTTAAAATACAATCCAGGTGTCAACGTTGACAACTTTTCTAAGACATGTTTCTTTCCAGAAATAGTATAAGTAATATAGAGATATTCATTATTTCCTCCCTCTTGTGTTTCAATGTGATATCCATTCAAACGAATATCTTTAACACTCAATAAGTTTCTTCGAGCCTTTCGAGAAAACAATGCATATTCAATTATCAATTTTGTTCCTTTCGGTAGTAAGATAGTTGCTTTTTCGGAGCGATCAATTAATTTTGTAGTACTAGCTATAGTACTGACATTTGCATTTTCCATATTTAAGTGAGAAAAATATTTCCTATTATTGAATATGGAGTGTGTAGTAGCGCAATCTGCTAGACATATTTCTCATTCGTTGTTTGAAGATGTTGCCAAATTAATTTCTATGTTTCTAAAAATAAAAGGATAAGGAGATACATATTAAAAACTTTTACTGAATTTAGAAAAAGGTTACAAGGAAATTCAGAAACACACAGGACAACAAACAAAGGTACATATAAGATAATACTGAACTTAAAACGAAACAACATGCTGAAATGGAAAAACTAGACTTTAAGACCATTTAGTTATTCTCAGAAAATACCATGTGTCCTATTCCACCTTCAGGGCGGTCAAGATAGTCGGCAACATCAAGTTGTGCCATGTCAATCTGTCCGTGTTCATTTTCACCCCTCGCCTTTGATGCTTGGTAAAGGTCAACAAGGTGTTTTGCTACTTTGCAAGTTCTTGACCAATGGCCTGTCATACCACATCGGCGACAAGTGCTTTCACAAACTCTTTTCTTTGAATCATCATCTCCATTTTTCTCGGTCTCATTGTATGCTCTTTTGTTATATCCATTTTTCAAATGGTTACGACGACCTCTTCCTCAGCCTTGACCACGTCCACGACCACGTCCATATCCACGTCCACGACCATGCCCACGACCACGGTAAGAACAATGGCCAAAAGTATTGTGTGATGTTGCATTCACTTCAGAGAATGGGGCAGAACCAGTAGGACGAGATTCATGGTTCTTCATTAGCAGCTCGTTATTTTTTTCAGCCACCAGAAGACATGAAACAAGTTCAGAATATTTTTTAAAACCTTTTTTCACGATATTGTTGTTGAAGAATAATATTTGTGGCGTGAAAAGTAGAGAATGCTTTTTCGAGCATATCAGCATCAGTAATAGTTTCTCCACATAATTTCAGTCGCTGAGTAATTTTACATACTGCGAAGTTGTATTCTCCCACAGTTTTAAAATCTTGCAATCGAAGGTGTATCCAATCATGTCGAGCTTTAGGAAGGATAACAGCCTTACGGTGCTCAAACCTTTCTTTGAGCCAAGTCCAAAGTTCTGCAGGATCTTTGAGTGACACATACTCCCCTTCTAATTTTGGAGTAAGATGGTGAAGTATGAAAATCATAGTTGTTGACCTTTTATTTTGTGGTAATGTGTTACCAGTTTTAATAGCATCGCCAAGGCTTTTAGCATCCAAGTGCAATTCTACATGCAATATCCATATAAATAATTATCTCCAGATGCATCCAATTGCGCAAATTCTACGTTTGAGATGTTTGACATGATGACTATAATATAAATAAAATAACATAAGAATCGTGATTTTAATATTTCATAAATAATACAACATTATTACATGAAGAAAAATATAGTACACTACAAAAAAAGCGCGCATTTCCGACGGCCTCCGACGGAATCGGCCGTCGGAAATGCGCGAAAACCTTTTCCGACGGCACCTGACTGTCGGAAAAGCCCTTTTCCGACGGTAGGTGCCCGTCGGAAAAGTTCCGACGGGCTTGACCCGTCAGAAAAAATCTATCCGTCGGCACCAGGCCGACGGAAATGATCTTTTCCGACGGGTCAAGCCCGTTGGAAAATATATTTTTTTTTTTTTCAATTTTAAAAAACTCACCGGCCGACGTCATTTCCGTCGGCCAACGGCACGCGGAAATGACGTCGGCCGGTGACTTTTCCGTCGGCATAGTGCCGACGGAAAAGACGGTGGGACCGGCCATTTCCGTCGGCCGGTCCCTTTTCCGTCGGCCTAGTGCCGACGAAAATGGCATTTTTTTAAATTTAATTAAAAAAAAAAAACCAAAAAAAAAATCTATAAATACCCCCCCCCCCCCCAAGTTTTTTATTCATCACACCAATCACTCTTCATTCTAAATATTTAAATCCTACTTTCTTCCAATATAATATTTTTTTTTAAAAAATTGTCATTTTATAAATGGCCGATAATCGAAAAAAAAAATAGTGATAAAGGAAAAGGCAAACAGAAATTATATATTTCCAATACAAATTTATCGAGATCCCTCTTCGATAAACTTTCGAGTAAGTTTAAATCTCGGAGTGGTAGCGATGCTGAAAGAATTTGTCCCGACGAAGTTACCCAACAATTCGAGAAACCTCCGCCACAAACTCAGGCCCCTAGTCCTGCTCGTGAACAACGCCCCACCACTCGGAGCCAAAGAGCTGCTGCTCCCCGACTGAGGGACGACCCCGATCCATTGTTTCCGCCTGGAATTACCCCTCCACGTTTGGTTGTTCCGCATGGCATGATGGATGAACTTCCACAAGCCAACAACGAAGGAACTTCGTCGGGCATAGTACCCTCGCCAACATCTGTTGCTTCTGAATCTACTTCTAATAATACCAATAGAATGCCTAGAGGACGGGCGAAGGGTCGAGGTACTACAAACTCAGACGATGCGAGGCTCAAAGTTGGAGTGAACGAGCTTTTTCAATTTGACAAAAATTTATGTGACGATACTGTCGACACAGTTAAGCGCTCAATTAAAGTTACGATAACAAGCATAGTGTCCGAACCGGCGATACATTACTCTGAGTTATCCGAGGCGGAAAAAGAAAAATTCATAAACTGGTTCAGGGTATCTTCTTTTAACTTATTTTAACACATTTTTCATTAATTATGTCCATTATATTTTTTGCATTCTACTTATATGTTATCATATTTTGAAGACTATATACAAATGGGATCCACAAGAAACGGATAACATTAGAACGGCATTCCATAAGGTGGCACAAGTAAAATGGAAGGATGCCATGTACGAGTGCAAAAAGCTCTACAAGAAGCGAGCTAAAGACCCCCAATGGTACCAAAAGACTTGGCTACCAATCGGCTTTGAATCGACGTACTGTAATCATTGGGAGAATGAAAGGACAATTGAACTTGCAGAAAAAGCAACGCAGAATCGACTGGCCAATAAGACAAAGAGCGTCGATGGAAAGGGATCCTTAGGTACGTACCACGGTGGATCTGTGAGTACACAAGAGAGGAGCTGCGCAACGGTACGATATGTTAGGATTTCCTTGTTTGCATAATACTTTTTGTGATATTTGTGTTACTCTTTGACATTAATATTGTTTAAAAAAATGTTGTTATAGTATGGCACGGATGATGTGATACGCTTCGACGAGCAATACATACACGACCACTTAGTAACGGATCCAAATGGAAGAATACTCTATTGGGATCCCCCCACAAGCAGAAGAGTATTTTGTAAGTTATCTTAATTAAGCATGTATATGATTGTTTTTCGTATATACCTTTTTCATTTATTTACTTTGAACATTGTAGGAAAATTATTATGTAGCGCTCGAGGATAATTTTGGTCCAGATAAAGCCAAATGGCCGCTTCAGTTTGACGTAAATATCGCGGCCATTGCGGATCATAATGGCGCACATGGGAGGCTCAGAGGCAAAGATAGGTACAATATCCTCGCAGATTATGGTATGTCGCAGGGTAAAAATCTTAACCGTGCTGAGATGGTAAGAACACGTAAAGCAGTCGAGGATGCTACTGTTGAGTTGCAACAAACCGTTGCGGGCTTGGAGAAAAAGATTATTGATGTAGAGGGCCAAGTGGCGAGGGACCAGGAGGAGTGGAGGCAGGAGCGAGCTCGTGAGCGAGAGGAGAGAGAGCAGGAGCGAGCTCGCGACCGAGAAGAGAGGGATCGTTACCAATGGAACAACCCGCAGAGATTCAACACCAACAACTACAATTCAAGCAACTTTCCTCCAAATCAGTTTCATGGAGCGCAAAGTCAACCGAACGATTATTGGCAACATAACCAGCCACAACCTTGTCAAAACTATCAGTATTGGGACCAAGAGTTTCGTGGACCAAACATGTCGTGGGAAGTGCCAATCGGTCAGACGAGTCATCCAAGTACGCAAGGCCAAAACAACGACCTTAATTTTGATCAGGCGGTGGATCTTTTGATGGGGTCCGACTTTAGTGGGAATGATCGGCGCCAAAGTGTTAGTGGGGATCGTCGGCGCCATAGTGTTTGTGGGGATCGACGGCGCCATAGCGTTAGTGTGGATCGTACAGGTCATCTGCCAAGTAGGCCACGGCAGGATAATGTATCCACCCATGTTACTCAGAACGAGGAAACGATAGCCGACCTATCAAGTTTGCCTATCGCGGAGGTTGACTTTTTGGGTAATAATGATTGGTTTAATCTCTCTAATGGAAATCAACAATATCGGCCAAGGGGTAACAGAGGTAAAGGTCCCGCCGCTCAGGAATGAAGATGTTATGTGTGTTAGTGTGAGTTTGTATGTTTCAATTACCATTTTAAGTGTTGTATGTTTTATGTAATTTGTGTTAGTGTGAGTTTGTACGTTTCAATTACCATTTTAAGTGTTTGTATGTTTTAATTACCAGTTACGTTGTGTAGTTAAGTTTACGGGTTTGAAGTAATGTTTTGTAATTCGACATTATAAATCGTTTTTTTCCAACCGTATTTGATGCGAATTACATACTACTTGGCTTACATACTGAATATTTGAAGAAACGATTACAAAGTAGTAACAAATACATTATTGAACTCCAGTACATTGGTATCAAGTGTTATCGTCCTCGTCATGGTCCGAATAGTCGTCTTCAACCACCTCGTACACGTCATCTGCCAATTGTCCTTCAATGTTAAAGTCGTTCAAATCTGCACACAAGTTTAGTCCAGGCGACTCATCATCTTGAAAGAGTTCTGCGGCTTCTTCTTCCTCTTGCATTGACGACATATCAATTATGTTCCTTGCACGAATAGGGCAAACTGCCCACCATCCTCTCCTCCGCGCCACATGTTGTGCTGGATATGGAGTGTAGTACACTTGGAGCGCCTGATTTGCAAATATGAATGGTTCATTGGTAGTAAGAGTACACATAGGATTGATATCAACCATTCCGTACACCGGGTGTATTGTCGTACCACGACGGGTGATATCGTACCACACACATCTGAAAAATACAATTGATTGTTCCCTATCATGTCCGCCGCACCAGAAAACCTCAATGATGTCATTTAATGTCCCGTAAAAATTTGTGCCCTCGACCCCATCACCGCTGCCCTTGACATAAACCCCACTACAATTTGTTTGTTTGCCCTCATTGAACACTTCAGTTCGAAATCTAAAACCATTCACTTTGTAACCTGCGTACCCTTTTATTAGTGTGTTTGCCCCTAAGGCGAGGGCGTACAAACGTTGGTCTACTTCGTACTTTCCAAAGCAAACAGTTTCTTTAAACCATGGCACGAACTCAGCAAGCCGCTTTCTTTGAATTTGTTGTTGAGTAAGACCGCCGCAAAACAAGTCCTCAAACAACCTATCAAATAGGTGAAACGTAAATCACATCAACGTATTAAATAGATTCAAAAAGAGAGACAACTACAATATTAATTGTTATATACATACGTGAACCAACCGTCGACTTCTGGACAGTTCATCATTGTGTAAAGCTCAATTAGCCTCAGCTCCTCGGAAGTAAGACGCCGTTCATTTTTATCTGGTTTTAGACCTTTCCCTCTTCGATGGAAAATAGAAAGCTGCCCTGTAAAATCAACACATAATTCAGCCTCATTTCGACTGAGCCTGTTGTATCTCGTTTCAACACCTTTTTCGAAATAGCGCGAACACAACTGGGTGGTCTCGGACAATATATAAGAATTTGCAATGCATCCTTCAACGCGAGCTTTGTTCAACACAGATTTCTTCAACCCAAGCATTCGCCTATTAACAAACCAGTAATTCAGTAATAGTATCGGATAAATACATGACAAATAATGTTGGAAATACAAAACGGCTTACCTTTCAAATGGGTACATCCAACGATATTGAACCGGTCCACCAACTTTGGCTTCGTAGGGAAGATGTATCGCCAAGTGTTCCATAGAATCAAAAAAGCTGGGGGGAAATATCGTCTCTAATTTGCAAATTGTTACCACAATAGATTCCTCCAATCTTGCCATGTCCGAGGCTCTAATCTCTGTGGCGCACAATGCTCGGAAGAAGATACTAATCTCTACTAGGGCCCCCCATATCGGATCAGGCAGCAAATCACGAAATGCAATAGGTATTAACCTTTGCATAAATACGTGACAATCGTGACTCTTCATTCCAATCAACCTCAACTGTTTTCGTTGCACACAACGTTTAATATTTGAAGCATAGCCATCTGGAAATCGCAAACCAACCAACCACTGACACACTAGTTTCTTCTGAGGCCTATCAAGACAGTACTTGGCCTTTGGCTTGACGGTTCTACCATCAGCTCGATCGTGGACAAAAAGCTCTTCCCTAGTTGTCAACTCCGCTAAATCTCTCCTAGCTTTTACGTTGTCTTTTGTCTTACCCGGGTCGCCCATCACTGTGTTCTTGATGTTGTTGAAGAAATTCTTCTCGCAGTGCATCACGTCCAGATTGTGACGGATCAGGTTTGTACTCCAATAGGGTAATTCCCAAAAGATGCTCTTGTACGACCAATTGTGCTCTTCCCCATATCCAACTATTTTTGGTGAGTCTGGATTCGTAGACCTTGGTGGCAGTTGTTCAACAATTGCTGCCATTTGAGCACCGGTCCTCCGTTGTGGAGGGCCATCGTATTCTGTGTTTCCATTGAACATCGAACCGTCATGGCGAAATTCATGGTCATTTGGCAAGAAACAACGATGACAACCCCACCAAGTAGGTTTCTCACCATAAGGTAACGGGAACGACTTTGTGTTCTCCATGCAATATGGGCACGATAACTTCCCATGTGTGCTCCATTGTGACAACATCCCGTACGCTGGAAAATCACTAATAGTCCACATTAATGCAGCCCTCAACTGGAAATTCTGACTCCTGAATCTATCGTAAGCACGAACACCATCATGCCACAACCCCTTCAACTCGTCGATAAGGGGGCGAAGCATAACGTTAATGTTTTGTCCTGGGCTTCGCGGACCCGATATGATCAAGCTCAAGAAAATAAACTCCTCTCTCATGCAAAGATCTGGAGGAAGGTTATAAGGAGTCACGAACACTGGCCAACATGAGTATTGGGATCCGAAGTTTCCAAACGGAGTGAAACCGTCTGTGCAAAGACCTAGACGAACGTTTCGTGGCTCGGCAGCGAATTCAGGGTGTGTCCTGTCAAAAAGTTTCCACGCTTCCCCTGATGCCGGGTGAATCATAACATCGTTTGAAGACCTACACTTTAAGTGCCACGACATGTGCTCAGCAGTTGTTGGAGTCATGAACAGTCGTTTAAGCCGTGGGGCCAACGGGAAGTACCATAATTTTTTCTTTGCCACATCCTTTTTTCTTCCTACAGTTTCATACCTATTTTCCCCACATTCAGGACACACTCTGTAATCGGCAGATGCAAATTCCCCGTAGAACAAGAAACAATTGTTATCACAAACATCGATTGTTTCGTATCCTAACCCCAAACCCTTCATTAACTTCTCGGCAGCATTCAGATCTGCGGGCAAACAATGGCTATCTTCTGGCCCCAAACACTCACGTGATAATTTGTAAAACTTTGCACACTCAGCTCTGCTAGAGTGATAATCTAACTTGCTAGTAAAAAACTCAGACACCCACTCCAAAACAGACATGTTTTTCGGGCCGCGCAACTAAATCTCGGACCATTTCACCAATTCTAAAAATTGCTTTGCATCGGCGTTAGGCTCCTCGTCGCACTCGACATTTTGAATTGGCATCGGAAAGTATCATCTAATAAAGCTCCAAAAGAATTGTCGTGTTGAACAGCTATCGGATCATTTCTAACTGTGTGACTTGACGACGCACCTAGGAGGCTATTATACTCGTTGTAATTTTCCCCGTGAAACACCCATACACGATACCCCTCTACAAAACCCCAGCGATGCAGGTGAGCAGCTACTTCGTTAGCTTTCAAATATTTTCTATTTGTGCATTTTCTACAAGGACATTTTAGATTTCGACTATCGTCTAAATAACGTTCTTGAGATAACGCAAACTGCAAAAACTTGAATACACCTTCGGCAAAACTTTCTTTCACTCGACCCTTGTCGGCCAAACGATCGTACATCCAATTTCTATCTTCATTTGAATACATTATTATCTATAAAATTAATAGTTTTTACCGTTATTAATACGACAAAATTACACTTCGAGTCTACAATTAAAAGAGATGATAAGTATATATATAATTAAAAGCGCGTACCTCTTGTAGAAAACATTTAATCCGTTGGACACAACGCTAGAAAGAATCTCTAACACCCGCCTCGTTGCTATTCTTCAATTTGCAAACAAAAATAACTTAAGTTAATTATATTAACATATATATAGCGTACATGTATAATAATAATACGTAAAATCATAATAAAATGCGAATACGAACCTTAATTTTTGAAAGGAGGAGATTGTGATTTGAATTTATAAACCTCTCTCGGACTATATTTATAGGCAAAAAGTCTCGAAAAAGACCCTTTTCCGACGGCAACATGCCGTCGGAAAAAGGGTCATTTCCGACGGCAACATGCCGTCGGAAAAGGTCTTTTCCGACGGCATGTTGCCGTCGGAAATGAGCGTATCCGGAATTCCCCCTTCAAAATCTATAAATACCCCTTAATTTTACACCTAAAATACATTCATTCATACACAAACACTTAAATTATATCTCCCCAACTACATTTCTTCTCTCAATTCTTTCCTCAATTATATTTCTTACTTATATTTTCTTTATATATATATTTTGTTTTCTTACATACATATCGTATATTATTCTTAATACTTTCATAATAAACTATTTTTATTAATCTATATATAATACAAATTAGTTTATATTTATTTTTTTCGTACCAAATAATTCATTTTTTATAATTTATATATATTATTAATGTTTATATATATATATATGTTTTAAATATAGCTTTCTCCGAAAATTCGGAACAAAATTTTAGATGATAATTAATAAAAAATCATTTTTTCTGTATTTTTTTTTTATATTTTTGATTATTATTTCCGACGGCAATGAGCCGTCGGAAATAATATTTAAATAATATTTATATATTATTTCCGACGGCATTATGCCGTCGGAAATGATATTTTAATAATATTTAAATATTATTTCCGACGGCACTATGCCGTCGGAAATGATATTTTAATAAAAAAAATTAAAATTATTAAATACGTATTTTTAAATTTAATACGTATTTTTATAAAATACGGTACAAAAATGGTTTTAAAAATTCTTTTGCGACGGTTTTAGCATGCTTTTCCGACGGTATAGTACCGTCGGAAATACTCTTTTCCGAGGGCACGATGCCGTCGGAAAAGAGGACATTTCCGACGGCACTATGCCGTCGGAAAAGACGCTTTTCCGACGGCTCGCTTCCGTCGGAAAAGACTTTTTCCGACGGCACTGTGCCGTCGGAAAAGGCTTTTCCTACGGAAGCTTTACCCACGACCATTTCTGACGGACTAAACCGTCGGAAAAGACCATTTCCGACGAGAAATAGGCCTTTTCCGACGGGTTTTGTGACGTCGGAAATGCGTGTTTCTCTTGTAGTGGTAATAACCGCAATATAATAAATGGAGGTATAACCATCATTATTTATAACAATGGTAATAATTAATAAAAAAATAAAATATTATAAATGGAGGTATAACCATCCTTATTTATAACAATGGTAATAATGAATAAAAATAACAAATTGTGTACCTTTTTCTTTTTGGAACTCAAACGAAAATGTCGACAAAATATCAAGCCTCTCGTGCTGATAACGTATTATAAATGTTTAGAACTCAAAGGAAAATAAAAGAGAGTAATATTATTTATCAAACTCTTTCTTATTCCATAATGTAAAGTGTGTATTACAAAGAGTGAAATAGCCTTCTATTTATAGAAAGACTTGGAAGGCATTACTTAGAGTTTTCCAATGTGGGTAAATGAGCATTCATATTTATACTTATTTTATAACAGTTAGTTCGTTATTAGTTTTATTTCTAGTTATAGTAAGTTGACAACTGCTGTTAGTAAGGCTGTTAGCTCAGTTAGATTAGTTACTTTCAGTCGGTTTCTCAGCCTATATAAGGCTTGTATCAGCACACTATCATTCAGTTTACTATTTACACAAACACATTTCAAGATTGGAGAAGATTTCTTTCCAAGGTTCATCAATAGTATTTTATTCTTTTCTTCTTCTTCTAGTTCTGCTTTCTTGTTCTGTTTTCAAGCTTTCAAGCTTAAATGTTGTTCAACAATGGCGAAAACACTTTCACAGCGTTATTACTTAGACATCAATTTGGTTAACAATTATTGTTTACGGTGATAAAAGCATGTACTTCATAGCAAACTGGTGAGCTTAAAAAAAGGAAAAGAATAAGAATCAATAGGTGACATATTTCAACTCTGCAGCAAATTTCATTATGTGTGCACTTAAGTGTTACGTCACTTACAAAGAACCAATTTCATCCGATGTTGTTCGGGTTCTGAAAAGATACTTCTGAGACTTCTCTAGCGTTTATTTGTAAACTAAATAATATATGTTGAAGTGGTGACAGAGCTTGTTGATAGTGTAAACTATTAGATAAAAAGGTATTTCATTGATTGATTTGTAAAGAGAATACAACAAGATATATATACAATTACAAGAGCAAGAAATAAGGAAAGATTTCATCTATCTAACTAAGGTAAGAGTAGACTAGAATCCCTTAATCAGGGAAAGGAGATTCCGTATAATCTTCTTTCCTAATACGCCCCCTCAAAATTGTCGTTCCATCGGCTAAGGCAATTTTGGAACGTAAGGCGATGAACCGCGTTCGATGGAGTGCCTTGGTGAGAATGTCTGCGAGTTGGTCATGGGTGCTGATGTGGGAGACTTGAAGGAGACCTTTTGAGACGACATCGCGGACAAAATGAATGTCGATGGCGATGTGCTTCATCCGCGAGTGGAGGACAGGATGGAGAGAGAGGTGAGTGGCACCAATGTTGTCGCAGTAGATGGTCGGAGGTGAGGGGGGGAGACATGAAGCTCGGACATAAGATTTTGAATCCAGCGAACCTCTGAGGTAGTAGTGGCGAGGGCCCGATATTCTGCTTCTGTCGATGAGCGAGCGATGGCTCGTTGCTTGCGTGAGCTCCAAGAGATCGGGTTGTCGCCGAGAAAAATGATGAAGGCCGTAGTGGAAGAACGGTCAAGAGGGTCACCGGCCCAGTCCGCATCAGAGTAACCACGGAGAGTGAGAGGGGAGTTACGGCGTAGAAGGAGGCCGTGAGTGATGGTACCCTTAAGGTATCAGAGGATCCGCTTAACCCCGGCCCAGTGCACCTCGGTTGGTTTAGAGGCAAATTGAGCAAGGCGATTAACGGGAAAGGCAATGTCCGGTCGTGTGAGGGCAAGGTACTGAAGCTCTCCAATGGCTTGACGGTACATGCTAGGATCACAGGCAGGAGAGGACTCTCGAAATGTCGAGGCAGCATTGGAGGCCATGGGAGTGGAGACTGATTTGGCGCCTTCCATGTGATGACGGTGAAGGATGTCACTGATATACTTGTGTTGAGAGAGGAGAAGACCCTCCTGACAGGGTAGTGCCTCAACGCCGAGAAAATAGGAGAGAGAACCAAGGTCCTTGAGGGCAAAGGATGTCTGAAGACGGCGAATCAGTGATGAGATAAGAGCGGGGTCCGTGCCTGTGAAGATAATGTCGTCGACATAGACCAAGAGAAAGAGGACAGTGGAGCCACGGCGGAAGATAAATATAGACACATCAGATTTAGACTGAAGGAATCCAAGCTGCAGTAGTGTGTCACGGAGAGTCTGAAACCATGCACGAGGAGCTTGCTTGAGCCCGTAGATGGACTTTCGAAGACGACATACGTTAGAAGGCCGGGAGTCGTCAATGAAGCCAGGAGTTTGCTCCATGAAAACTTCTTCAGTGAGATCACCATGAAGAAAAGCGTTGCTGACATCAAGTTGACGAATGGGCCAGGAGGTCATGACAGCAAAAGAGAGAATGAGGCGAATAGTGACTGATTTGACCACTGGGCTGAATGTTTCAGTGTAGTCAATGCCGGGCCGCTGGTGGAAGCCTTTAGCGACGAGACGAGCCTTGTATTTGTCAATGGAGCCATCTGGATTGCGTTTGATACGAAAGACCCATTTGCAACCAACGATGTTAGAGGCCTGATGAGAGGGAACGAGATCCCAAGTGCCGTGCTGAAGGAGAGCATTAATTTCCAGGGACATGGCGTCACGCCATTGTGGAACTTTGAGAGCCGCGGAGACAGTGGTCGGTTCAAGAGAGAGGTCCAATGGATATTTGGTCGTGAGATTGACCACCTTCGGTTTGAAAATATTGTTTTTGGACCGAGTTGTCATATGATGATGCGGGCCTGGTGGAAGCGGGTCCGGGACAGACGGTGCAGTGGGCGGCTCGGATGGAGGCGCTGCGGGCGGTGAGCGAGGCGGAGCCGAGCGTGTGGCTGTTGGACTGGGCTCCGGAGAGTGCTGGGCCAGGCGGTTGGCTGGTGGGCTGGGCGCCGGAGTGTGCCGGGTCAGGTGAACGGGCGGACAACTAGGGGCGGGCGATATGGACTGGCCCGGAAGAGGGTGGAGAGTCAGGGACAGGCCAGGTGAGGCGGTTGTGGGCTGTGCAACATAGGAAGGGAACTTGGACTCACAGAAGCGGACATGGCGAGAGATAAATAATTTGTTGGTGGAGGGGTCCCAACACTTGTAGGCACTCTGTGAGTTAGAATACCCAAGAAATATGCACGGTCGAGGCGGAAATGTGAGTTTGCCCGATTCATAAGGGCGTAGCCAAGGATAGAAGAGGCAACCGAAAACACGCAGCTTGAGATAATTGGGAGACGTCCCAAATAATTTATGAAACGGTGATGTGTTGGCGATTGCAGAGCAAGGCATGCGATTAATGAGATACACCGCCGTTTGGAAAGCAAAGGACCAAAAGGTAGAGGGTAGTTTGGCATGATGCAACAGCGCCCATCCCGTTTCAACTATATGGCGATGGCGGCGTTCAGAAATCCCATTTTGTTGCGGCGTATGAGGTGCAGTTGTTAACCAGCTGATGCCCGATTTTGCAAAAAATGATTTTAGTGCAAAAAATTCACCGCCATTATCACTATAAGAATTCTTTATACTTTGAGAAAACTGTTTTTCCACCAAGGGCTTGAAGTGGATAAAAATATCATACACCTGAGATTTGGTAACCAGTGGAAAAAACCAACAATAACGAGTATAGAGATCCACAAAAAGAACATAGTAACGAAAACCATCATGTGAGGTCACTGTAGGGCCCCAAACGTCCGCAAAAACAAAGTGCAGGGGATGTAAAGCAGTAAATGAAGAGTCCACAAATGGTAAACGGTGAGACTTGCTAATATGGCAAGACTCACAAAACAAGTCCTTCGCAGAGGATTTAGTGTCCATAGGTAAATTAAAAGTTGAAATTAAAGACGAACTAGTCTTGGAGGCCGGATGACCAAGACGAGAGTGCCAAGTATGATATGATGTACGAACCCCCAAAGTGGCCAAACGAGCAGCGGACTTCATATAGTAAGAGGGGGGGCCGAATGTGATAGACACCATCACTGCAGAGTCCTTTCGCCAACAAATCCCCCGACGGTTGATCCTTAATGACAAAATAATCATGAAAGAATTCCATAGACACATTATTTTCTTTCGTAAATTGATGCACGGATAAAAGATTATGCTGAGATGATGGAACCCGCAAAATATTAGATAAAGTAAACGTGCGTGGAGGAAATTTTAATTCAGAGGAACCAATATGTGTTATTTCCATACCAAGTCCATCAGCAATGTGAACCTCGTCCGTGCCATCATATTCCGAGTGGTAGTTCAAGTTGTTGAGGTCTGGAGTGATGCTGTGAGATGCTCCAGAGTCAACAAGCCAACCGCCAGTGCCATATTGGTGTTGGGTCGGTAGTGGGATGGTGCGTGCGGTATTGGCGGTGGGTGTAACGGATCCAAGTTGATAACACCGAAGGGCGGTGTGACCATGACGACCACAGATCTGACATTGGACGTTAGAGACATTAGTGTTAGATTGACTCGACACATAATGAGAGTTACCTTGGTTCCGCCCGCGAGGAGCACGGCCACGAGAGTGATGGTAGCCACGCCCACGGCCACGGGGCTGCGACGCGCGGTTGGGGTGATAGGAGGCGGACCCGCGCGGATTGGGGTGATGAGTGGCTGTGTTGGCGGTGGCAACGAGGTGGTGCGTGTCCTGATCCAAGCGCTTTGATGTACGCCTCATGTGAGACGAGAGCACTGTGAAGTTCAGCAAAGGTGAGAGGCTTCTCACGGAGGCGGATCGAGGTGGCGATGTCCCTGTACGCCGTGCCAAGTCCGTTTAGGACATAAAGGGTGACATCGTCCGGGTGAATAGGGCGGTCAAGCATGGCTATTTCATCAACTTTGGCCTTGATATCACTAAGGAAGGCCGTGACGGAGCGAGAACCGATGGTGGTGGAATTTAGGGCGTCCTTGAGCGCCATAACCCGTGTGCGGTCGGGTCGTGCAAAGTTATGCATGAGACAGACCCATGCCTCGGACGAGGTGGTGGCATTGTGGATGAGTGGGAGAAGTTCATCCGAGATTGATCCGACAAGTGCTCCAAGAAGGAGTGAGTCTTGTTGAAACTACAAGGTGTAGCCCGCAATATTGGATGGGGGAGGGCATGGAAACGAGCCCTGGAGATAGCCTAGGAGATTGAGGCCATTGAGTTGTGAGACCACTTGTAGCCTCCATGAAAGATAGTTGGTGGTGGTGAGTTTTAGTGGAAAGTGGTGGGATTGAGTGACATGGATGAGTGTGGTGGGGGCTTGTGGTCGTAGCGGGAGATCGGCGGTAGGGTTTTGGTCACGGACGGGGCCGGACGAGGCGGTGGATTCGTGAGACATTATGGTGGTGGTGGCGGCCGAAGGGAGAAGAGAGGAAGAGAGAAATTTTTTTTTTTTTTTTTTGTTTTGATGAGAGGGGCGGCCGAACTATGAGGAGAAGGGTAGAATTTTTTTTTTTTTTTTTTGTTTTGATTGAGAGGGGCGGCCAAACTATTAGGAGAAGAAGAGTAGGTTTGGATCGTTTGATCTTATGACCTTTTTGAGGCTCTTGATACCATGTAAACTATTAGATAAAAAGGTATTTCATTGATTGATTTGTCAAGAGAATACAACAAGATATATATACAATTACAAGAGCAAGAAATAAGGAAAGATTTCATCTATCTAACTAAGGTAAGAGTAGACTAGAATCCCTTAATCAGGGGAAGGAGATTCCGTATAATCTTCTTTCCTAATAGATAGATCTCCCTTTGCTTGCTCGAGAAAAGCTAGACAGAGGTGTTACGATGCTACATTTGTGTGTCCAGTATAATCAACTTGAAGTTTTGAAAATTATGGTTATGGAGAAAAGATGATACCATATTGCACATGGCAGTAACAGGCGAACAGGACAAGGTAACTAAAGACCAAATCTTTGTTGGATTTTTTCTCTGGTGATTAACCTTGCTATGTTTATTGTTTCCTACAAAAAAAAAAACAAGATATCAATTTTTGAAGAAAAATCTTTTACGCTACACAATTCAGTTTATTACATACTTAGCTGTGTGCCGTAGTTTCATTTGTGTATGATCGCTTTGATACATAAAAGCAGCTTACAATCATCATAGGTGCTCATGGGTAAAATATTTAAAAGACCACTCATCATATACTGTAACGATTATAAAATAGGGAAAAACATCAAACCTCTTATCGTTTGGGTCATTTGCAGCAAAACCCTATAATTTTATTTTGTTGCATGTTGGCCCTTTCAAAATCTTAAGTGATTTACTTATTACTTTATAATTGTAATAGATATTGGTTGTTATAACAGGCAATCAAGTAAAACAAAGACACAATGATTTTATAGTGGTTCAGTCGCAACAGACTGATCTACTCGGCTTTCGCCTATTTTAACAACTAAAGTTTTTTTTTATAGTACATGACTTGACTCACTCAGGATATTACCTGATACTCGTAATCTAGACTCTAATTACTTTCTTAATACTAGAAACGACACCTTACTATGAAAATCTACTTGAATCTGAAAATACTCAAGTACTTAAGAAGTACTTTCGCCTTGATAATTCTTACATAAACTGTTAAACCATAAAAATAAATGTGAGATCAAGAAGAATATTAGTCCTAAATATAAGAATTAATATATGGACAATACTATTATCACGAGTACTTCCCATGAGATGTACCCACTCCCGATGAGGAGGCCCTCTGATGTTACCACCCCTCGGTCATTGACCCAAAGTGGTACGAAGGAACACTCGAGGAGGCACACAAGCATCCCTTGGAAAGTCAACGATGAATAAGAAAAGATATCAATGCGGCATCAGAAAAAGAGTAAACCCTGATGGATCCGCGCGACTCCGATATCCATCAATGAGCCAAGAGGGACCACAACGAACCCCGAGTCCCCTAAACTTGCAAAAATACTTCCTTGCTGAACACTCCTCAATATAAATTGCCCTCGAAACATCACTCCAAAAGACCAAATCTAAAGAACAAAGCCATGTCTAAATACAAGAGCCAGTGAAAGACACTCTACGAGGACTTGAACCAAAAAGTACCCCTTCACGAAGGCCAAGCCCAGTCCTCGGAGAACAAGCCCAGTCCTCGGAGAACAAGCCCAGTCCTCGGAGAATAAGTCAAACCCTCGGAGACCACGCCGAACCCTCGAAGCCCAAGTCAAAAGCGGAAACACCCCTCGGAGAACGTATACAGAAACCCCTACATCAGAATGAACCCTTACCAAGGCAACAACACCACCCGAAGAATATCCTAACTGGCCCCTCACGTCACTACCAAATGTAGGGCCCCTCGAAAAATAGTATCCTGAAGAACAGCCCCACAGAGATCCCCGGAGCTATCGGAAGAGGCAAAGATCAGCCTAGTTAACATCTAGTAGATTAAAGATATACCTTATCTTATTTTTTTGTACTTTTACACATATTGCGACACTTGTATCTTACTAAAGCACATGCATAGCGACACCTGTCCCTAACAAACTCCATTTAAAGGGAGTTGATCAATTGAAGAAAATGAAGGAGGACACATAATCATATACAAACAAAATTAAGGAGTGAAGTTCAGTGAATAAATGAAAGAATATTCTCGTATCTTCGTTTTCCCTTACAAAATCATCGTTTTTTGAGTTACGAGCAGCGCGTTCTAACCCAAAATAAATCCGTTAAATAGGGAATAATACCAAACATGTTAACAAATGGCGCCGTCTGTGGGAACGCCATAGAATCTGTCTTCGAAAATACTCAACAAGCGTTGATTGTAATGGATGGTCTGTTCGAAACCGAAAGTCCTCAAACTCTCCGCAGCAACTCGGAAGAAACTTTCTCGAACCATCAATCCGGTACAAGGTATTTCATTAATATTCCCCGCTCTGTCTTCGAAAGACTTATAAACGCTACATCCCTACGAGCGCAGCAAAGAAGGAGAGATTTCAAGAACTGGCCCTCTGCATCTCCCGGACAGAGAAATTTCCCTTCGGAAGAGGGCGCACACCGTGCTAGATGGAGCCCTACTCCCGTCTTCTGGCATCACGAACCTCTGCAAGAATCACAAAGATATGTTAATTATGAAAGCACCCACAGAAGGGGCCAAGGGGAAGAAATTCCCCGCCCCTCGGGATATCATGGGGATAGTGATCATACTTTATGGGGAATGTTGGATGGCCTACGGATAGAACTGAGCGATATTAAAAAACCATGGCCCCCAAGAAAGATCCCACGTTTAAGATTTCCCCCTTTATTCCCGAAATTGCCTTAGCCTCCGTCCCTTCGGAGATGCGGCCCGTTAATGTCCCCTTATATACCGGGGAAGCTGATGGAAGGGATCCGCATGACCATATTGAACAATATCTGGTCGGAATGGATCTATCCTCCACCCTAGACCATGTCTTATGCCGCGTGTTTCCCGTCACCCTCGAAGGACGAGCTCAGGCTTGGTTTACTCACCTCTCCTAGCTCCGTCACGAGCTTTGATCGACTAGCTCACCTGTTTGTAAGTTATTTTGCTTGCAACCGGTGGTATCCCAAATTTGCCACTCATCTCTTCACGGTCAAACAGCAGAAAGATGAACCCTTACGAGGGTATATAAAGCGCTTCACGGACGAGGCGTTAGATGTCTCTAACGTCAGCCCAACCATCCTGGCAGACATATTGACGCAGGGGCTTCGAACATGGGATTTTTTCTGATATCTCATGGGAAATCATGTCACAGACATGAATGAACTTATGCAAAAGGCAGAAGTTTACATCTTGATGGAGGAAGCGGAAGGTACGAAGAAGTGCATGGAACACGATGACAACGAGCACCAGGAGCGTGCCGAAAGGGAGGCAAAAACTAAGGAGAAGGCCAAGGAAGGAAAATTCGCCCAACGTCGTGTAGTAAAAAATTCCTTCGACCCGTACCGTTGCCTCCGATGACCATTGCTCCCCCAGAAATACTCAATGTGATGAGGGGTAACAATGAGTTACACTGGCCACGGCCGCCCAAATTCCCCGATAGAGAAAAGGACACGGGTAAGTATTTTAAATATCATAAAACCTATGGGCACACCACCGAGGAATGCACTACCCTACGTAGGGAAGTGTTCCGCCTTCTAGAAGCGGGGTATTTGAGGAATTATCTTAAAGAAAACCCCGAAGAGCCCAAGACAAATGTATGGAAAATGTCACGAAGAGAACGAGAAGAAGAAGAAGCGACTCCCAGCCGCCGACCACGAGAAAGGACCATGGAACGCCGTCGGTCACGAGAAAGGATCACGGAATGTCAGCGAACCCGAGAATGGACAGAGAAACGTCGACGGAACTCACGAGAAAGAACGATGGGACATCAGAATTTACCCCCTCCCCCAGACTCGTATGAAGATCATGCCCCCTCGGGACGAACGATTAACATGATCGAGGGAGGAGATATCTCAATAGCGCCACAAGCTAACAAGAAGAAATATTTAAAAGAAGCCCGACGGATAGAGCAAAGACCCCTCGTGTGTTCCGTCCAAGGAACCAAATTGCCTAACATCACTTTCGGGCCTGAAGACTTGAAAGGTATAATTTACCCTCACGAAGACCCCTTAGTAATTGTAGCTATTATCCACGGATTTGAAATCCAACGGATCCTCATCGACACGGGAAGCTCTGTGGATGTCCTATTCCTTCCTACCTACTTAGCTATGGGATTAAAAAAAGAGCAACTAGAAGTAGCGGAGGTTCCCTTAGTAGGTTTCTCATAAGAAGCTTGTCGTACCATCGGAACTGTAATCTTTTCGATGTCATGGGGAGTAGGAGCCCTTCGAAGAACGGAACCCACCAAATTTTGGGTAGTGGAGGCCTCGTCACGAACGTACAACGCTATATGTGGAAGGCCGTCCATCCGATCCTTCGAAGCAATCCCCTCTACCCTGCATCTCAAGGTAAAATTCCCTACCCTTGCAGATATCGGAGAAGTCCGAGGAAGCCAATCTAAGGCTAGGGAATTCCGCATAAACGTTATTCCCTCGAAAGGAGACGAATCCACCCTCGTGAATAATAAAAAGCGCAAAGCAGAAGAGGTTCGGGTTCAACCCGTAGTAGAATTAAAGATAGTGGAATTAGTGGAAGGACACCCCGAGAAGGTGATTAAGATGGGCACTAACATGGAACCCGCAGTAGAAGACCAACTAACTTCTATTCTCCAACAATTCCATGACCTCTTCGCATGGGAAGGAGGAGCGCCCGGGCGAATCAGCGACAAGGTATGTCAGCACTTTCTTAATGTGAAACCAGAGGTCAAACCTATCCAGCAAAAAAAGAGAAAGATGGGACCAGAGCGTAATAAAATTATTCGCTCAAAAATACAACGCCTTCTTAGTCTAAAGAAAATTCGGGAGGTCATATACCCCGAATGGTTGGCAAATGTAGTGTTAGTCCCCAAGCATGGGGGAGGTGGCGGATGTGTGGATTTCACCAATCTCAATGAAGCTTGCCCCAAAGATTGCTATCCCTTGCCCAGTATAGATCAACTAGTCGACTCCACTGCTGGGTGCGCTCTGCTATCAACCCTAGACGAAGACCAGGGATATAACCAAATCCCGATGGCGGTAGCTGACCAGGACAAAACTAGCTTCATTACTAACGCAGGTACATTCTGTTACTTGGTGATGCCCTTCAGACTAAAAAATGATGGGGCAACTTACCAAAGGCTGGTAAGTCACATGTTCGCTGGACTTATCGAAAAGTCGGTAGAAGTCTACGTGGACAATACGGTGGTTAAGAGTAATAACGCTGAAGAGCATCCCGAAGACTTGCGGAAGGCATTAGTCATTATGGATAATTTTGGCATGAAGGTTAACCCTAGAAAATGCTCTTTTGGCATCCGAGGGGGAAAGTTCTTAGGGTTCATGGTTACGGAGAAGGGAATAGAAGTAAATCTAGAGAAGGCAGAGGCCATCGTAGGACTACCCACTTCGAAGACAATAAAAGATGTTCAAAAATTGACAGGTAGAATGGCCTCCTTGAGCCGATTTGTTTCCAAGTCAGTAGAAAAGGGACTCCCTTTTTTCAAAGTACTCCGAAATGTAAAGGAATTCCGATGGACCCCCTAGTGCGAGGAAGCCCTAGGAGAGGTGAAAAGATATATGGTGAAACCACCCTTGCTGGTAAACCCTTTACCTCAAGAAGAACTCTTCCTTTATCTATCTGTCGGAGAAGAGGCCATCAGTGTTGTATTAGTCAAAGAACAGGACAGAGAGCATCATATGGTGTACTACGTCAGCAAAACCCTCCTCGGGGCAGAAACCAGGTATACCCTGACTGAAAAACTTGTTCTAACTTTGGTTACTACGACACGTAAACTACGCCCCTATTTTCTCTCCCACCTGGTTACTGTGTTGACAAAACATCCCCTAAGGGCGATTCTAAATAAGCCCGAGTCATCGGGAACACTGATAAAGTGGGCGGTAGAGCTCACCGAGTACGATATTTCCTATGCCCCGAGACCCTCCATCAAAGCGCAAGTCTTGGCAGACTTTGTAATGGAACTGACAGGCATCAGGTCCGAAGAAAATGAGCCTTTATGGCATGCCTATGTAGATGTGTCCTCTTTAAGCACACACGAGGGAGCGAGAATAGTATTTATAAACCAAGACGTAGAAGAGGAGAAACTCCACTTCGCGGTCAGAATTGATTACCCTCTTTCCAACAACGAAGCCGAGTACGAAGCCCTTCTCATTGGGACAAGACTCGCAAAAGAAGGTGGAATAAGAAGAATACTCCTCCACAGCGACTCTCAACTGGTTGTTCAGCAAGTCAATGGCTCGTACGAGGCCGAAGAAGAAAGGATGCAGGATCACCTCAGGGTAGTCCATCAAAGGCAAGGATGGTTCGATGAGTGGGAAATCACCCAAATTCCCCGAGGAGAAAACCAGGCGGCAGATGCCTGATCTAAGATGGCCGGTTAAATAGCTGCCGTCCATACCCGAAGGATCACTCTACTCCAGATCAACGAGTCCGAGAAGACCGAAGGTAAAGACGTGAATGCCACTATGGATGCCTCCTTCAGTTGGGTGGTCCCAATCAAAGCCTACTTATAGGATCCCGACGTATACTCCACGGACAAGGTTGTACAACGGATGATGTCTAAGAAAACCATTCGATATTTCCTCAAAGATGGAATACTATTTCGAAGGACATATTTCTGCCCCCATGTCCGATGCCTAAACGAAGAAGAAGCTCAACTAGCTTTAGCGGAAACTCACGAGGGGACATGCGGAAGCCATACCAGCGGCGAGAGCATGGTCGGACGCCTGATTCGACAAGGCTGTTACTAGCCCACGATGGCTAAAGACAGCAAAAACCATGCCAGAAGATGTAAATCGTGCCAAGCTTACACCCCTCGGGTCCATCAGCCCGCAGCCCCGTGGGAACCCCATTTGACCCCTTGTCCGTTCTCCAAGTGGGGCATAGATATAGTGGGCCCACTTATCCCCGATGCCAGCCAAAAGAAATCCCTACTCGTGGCAGTTGACTACTTCACCAAATGGGTATAGGCGGAACCCCTAGCCTGAATCACCGCGGACGCCGTCGTCAACTTCCTATGGAGGAATATTATGTGCCGCTTTGGTATCCCTTGGAACCTTGTATGTGATAATGGCCTACAATTCACGAATCAAGAATTAGAAAAATGGTGTGATCACTGGGAAATAAAACACCGCTTTGCTTCGGTGGGATACCCCCAAGCAAACGGACAAGTAGAAAGAACCAATCGAACCCTCCTGAAGAACATGAAGGCCCGACTCGACTGACATAAGGCCAAGTGGGTTGAAGAAATACCTGGCATACTGTGGGCCTATCGGACTACGTAAGGCACCGCTACGGGCAAAACTCCTTTCAGCCTAGCCTACGGTTGCGAAGCAGTCCTGCCCTCGGAGGTCTCCATAGAAAGCTGGCGAGTCCGAGAATACGAGGAAGTAACGATAGAAAAGAGGACCCGAGTAGCCATCCGGATAGAAGAATACAAAACCCGGATGTCACGATACTACAATGCTAAGGTAAAACCTAGATCTTTTCAAGTTGGAGATTTAGTGATGAAATGGGTCGGAGCTTCCATGAACATAGGTAAGCTCGATCCCCGATGGGAAGGACCCTATAAGATAGCGGGAATTGTGGGACCTGCAACCTATCTTCTCGTCAATTCCAAAAGCGCGGTGCTCCACAACACCTGGAACTCAATCAATCTTAGGAAATACTATGCTTAAAGTAATGCAACAGTTGTACATAAATAAAAAGTTGTTTCTATATATAGAAGGCCCCGATACAAAAAGGAAAAAGGAGAGAAAAAGGTTGCAAAACAAACGATGACTCTACGAAAATGTCATCATAACAACCTGACTCCGAGGAGCCATCCCGTACAAGAAACTAACACAAGAAATCTAGCACCAATAACAAATCATCACCCCAAAGGGATATTGGATCATATTCGATACAAAGAGATCAACATTTCCCTACCTAAACTAAGCATCCTCGATTGGACGCTTTCCTTCCCTGACAAGACGACAATATTTCTCCTCGGATAAAGAAATCGGATCACCTATCGGAACCACCGAATCCTCGAGCTCCAAAGAAGAATCCTCTGCAAAGACCCTACGGATGTCAAGTTCAAGAATGACCAAGCCCGAAGGAAACCCTGGCAAATCCTGAACCGCATCTCTGCACAATCGATAGCCTATACGGACCAAATGACGCATCTCACTCTGAAGGGACTCAAGGGGGCTAGATGGACCCACTACTTCCAACATTGCCTGGACCTGAGCCATTACCAGTGCCACCTCGTGGGTACGAGTGGTCTCCAACAATTGTTGATTAGCCATATCTCTCTCCCTCGTGACACACATCAACCGCTCATCGAAAAACCATATCTGGTCCTTCAAAGCATCCATACTACTCTCTAAACCCAGGACCGGGCCTTTTCAAGCACCAACGGGCGCTCCAACTCCCAAGATTTGTTCCTTTCAGATTGCAATATTTCTCCAGGAACATCTCTAGCGGTCTCCCTTTCAGCAGACAGCCGAGCTATCTCTTCACGAGCTTCAAATAAACTTCTTTCTAGTTCATCCCGACGACGATAAATTAAATTAGGACCAGAAGAGGAATCTCCTCAGGACCCAATGGCATTCAGAACCATGTAAATCTGCATGAAGACAAATCATTACCATAAAGATGGTAAAAAGGTTAGTACTAAGTAGAACGAATAAAGATTACTATACTTCGCAAAAATCTTTGCAGGCTAAATCTTAAAGGCTTGATAGAGGAATGATCTTCATTAGCTCACAATCCGACACATTCAAAAGACCATTAAAAAAATTTCGACAAACATCTGCCACTGAAGAAGACGTAGGGGCGGAACCACCCTCTCCGAAGGGTGGTGCCTCCACAAGAAGGGGATTTCCCTCGAGAGTTGGTCGAGCAACACGAACGGGTCCCTCCCCTAAGGGTGGAATACGCCCGGAATAGAAAGAGGAAGGTCCTCCTTAACCATGTTAATTACGCCAGCCCCTACCAAAGGAGAATGACGCCATACCCGCTGAGGGATTGGAAAGTCCCTTCGGAGAAGAGTAGTGGTCGGATCTTCCACAACAGCAGAAGCCCGAATGTCCACTGGGGGTTGCGATAGGCAAAACCCCCTGATTCCTCCTCTCCGAAGAGGGACTTGTCACCTCTTCAAAACTCTGTTGATCGGAATCACTCTCTTCCGGCAAAATATAGCCATCGTATGATGTTTGCGTCAAAAAGGCCTTATCAAAAGGCTCAATTGCAAATGCGGCCATCTCTGAACCTATCACGAAGAAGAACATATTATGAGCTCGAAACGGAAAAGAACGCTAGGGATAAACAAAGAACCAAAGAAGAACTTACGAAAAAAGAAATTACTACAAAGCGACTGAATAGGGAGATTGAACGTCTCTACCCCTTCTTGAAGCCGTGCCAAGACCATAGATTCAGGGAATTCCAACAAACCACTCACGTCACAAGTCCCCGAGAATAACCCGGAATGGGACAACCCCTCCCCCTCACGCACCACAGTCTCGGATGTGGGAGTAACATACCCTAAACCCCATCGGAGAGGAACTCCCCACAAATTAGCTGATTGGCCCTTCGGACGAACAAGAAAGAACCTCCGCCTCCAATCCCCTCTACGAGAGCGAGGGTTGGATACATGAGTGAAGGCTTTAATGTTTTCCCGATAGACCAGGCTAAAGAAAGGAGGACCACCCGAACAGGGGCGCAGGGAAAAAATAGCCCCCACCCGATGAGGAGTCATAGGGAGATTCAAGAGCTCACAACAAAGGATATAACCCACCAAGTGACGATAGGAATTTGGCGTTAACTGGATGGGACATAGCTGACAATAGCGAAAGAGGGTTTGAAGAAAAGAGTGGAAAAACACTCGTAGCCCGTAACGTATTTGTTCACAATATACTGTTAAATAGCCCGAAGGGGGATCGTAAGCCCTCTGATCCTAGAACGGTACGATTACATCGTACTTAGTATAATCCAAATTATGCTCAGCGAAGAGGGTCATAATGGACCCCTCGTGTTCATTGCTCGTAGCTGTCCCGACACGGCCTCGGCTCATTAGCTCCGAGGGACTCAAGGAAGCATCTCCAGGACCGAAGATTGATCTGCAAGGGTGTAAGATCCCCTGCCCATAAATACCTCTCGGATGTGATTCATCCTAAGAGAATTAGTATAAGAAGACCGTTAAGTGACTCTCCTCGAAGAACTACCCAAAATGGCGGCTATGTCGTCCTCTAGACTATCTCTTCGAGAGGAAAAGCTATCCGAATAAGCAAGGCGTACCCCTAGCGACAGCGAAGGAGTCTGAACTGAGTTCCGAGTAGAACTATGGGATGAGACGGTTCCTCCTCGCCTGAAATATGGGGGCATCATCACCTCAGGTAAGTATTTTCTCCTTTCTCACGAGTATTTAATAGAAAGGCAAGAACTAGCTAAAGTGAAAGTAAAAAGCTAAATTTGCGAGAGAATGAGTGAACTTCTCTCTATGGTAAGTATAAATATATTTGCTAAACACTTAGCACTTATATACTCATCACCTTTTGATTAAAAAATTAGACTTAACCCTCCACTTTCTAAAGTAAGGGACTCGTGTCAATATAATGCTCATACTTAAGGAGGACACATGTCAATATAATGCTCCCGGGCAGAATCTTCCCCACCAATTCTTGAAGAGATCTTTTCTTCGGACGCCCTCGGAGAACTTCCCGTATCTGATCCAGGGACCGGCACCAGAGCTAAAGTGGAAAAAGGACCCACCTGGTGTAATGGAACCGCATTTCGAATCACCCCGCAGCATCTATGTACAAGGGTTCATGATCCTTGTAAGTACCTCCCGTCTCTGGACCCATGGGCGCACCCTCGGGAGCATTAACCTCCTCTTCCTCATGGTCACCCTCCTCCGGAGCGTCAAAGATACCGCTCAGAGCGGTTTCCACGGGACCCGACTGAGAAAAGTAATTCGCCAAAACATCCCCTGCACTACCCAAAACCAACAAGCAGTTATAACCTATTCCTATGTTAAGGGAAAAGACAAAAAACAGAAAAAAAAAAAAAAAAAAAAGTTACGGAAAAGAGTCAGGGCCTCGGAAGATATGGACAGTGGCTTCTCGACAGCGTCGTCGGTGAACACCACATGATGAAGCCCGGATGTCTCGAACAGCATCAAAAAGTCATCCGACTCCATCAAAAGCTGCTGAGAAATCACCGGAGACAAAACCATCTCCTGATCCAAAGTACGCACGGGAGCCACACCCTCTCTCCAGTCAAAAGCCATATCCCATTGGCCTTGAGCGGGTTGCACGAAGAAGTATTTATTCTTCCAGACACTGTGAGAACTGATGGACCCATCCAGTAGCCTCTTCGTGGAATGCTTGCTATTGTCCCGGTGACGAACGTGGTAGAATGGAAACCCCCCGGGTGAAATAACCACGTCAAAAACGGAAAAGAAGTGGTCCACCCCACACTCCAACCTATTCACCTGGCACCAGAAGACGTAGATACAGAGAGCAGCAAACCCATTCGGAACCATTTGACTCGGACTAATATTGCACGGCTTGAATACTTCTAAAAAAAAAGGCGGCATAAACGAACGCCACCCATACTTTACTTGGGCAAAGTACACAATAACCATACCCGGGGGTGGATAGCATGCCCTCTCGTCCTTCGTCGAAATCTGGAACACCATGTTCTTCTGGAAAGCCCCAGTGGATGTGAACAGCTCCGATACCTGTTCACGAGTAGCAATACTCAGAATCTTCTTGATTTTTGCAAAGTCGCGAGTAGAAGCCCTCTTCAATTTAGGAACCCTGGCTTTCTTAACAGTAGCGGCGCCACCCTCGGTAACAGCAGAAGTCTCACCCTTTCGTTTACGGGTGATTACCCCCGTCGGAGCACCCCCCATCCCTGCTAGAGAGTCAACATCGGCAGTAACTCCATAAGTAGTGGAAGCAGCGATGGGAACAGTGTTGGTGGAAGAAGCCATCTGAGCGATAACGAAGAGGAAATGTTCATCCGAAAAGGGAAAGAAAAGAAGTACGCGTGAATTTACTGAAAGATTGAAATACGAGAGGAGAGAAGAGAATAAGTGGAAATATTTTTTACTCTGAGAGAATTCACCGCGAGAATAGAAAATGAAAGTGAGGAGAGATGTGAACAGTTCTCTTATTTATAGCTAAGAATGTGACAACGGTCACAAACCTTTAAAAAGTGGAGCATATTCAAAGCTCCACGTATCTTCCGCTGACACCGTTAAAAAATCTAACCGTTACCAACAGTCAGATATTTTGATGTTTGAAACCAGTCAACGACTGCCAGCAACAAACGCCCTGAAACCCCCGCGTGTGTGAAGACAGTACCCTCAAGGGTAAATATTTAAATTCCATATGATCCGTTTTTATATAATTATAAATATATGCATACTTCCTCGGGAAAATACTGAAAATAAACACAGCGAAGGAAAAAATTCGGACTAACCCCTCACCTCACTAAGGACACGAAATAAAATTTCCTTCGCCTCTACGAAGCCGATCAAAATTTGGGGGGGCTAGTGTTAACCATAAAAATAAATGTGAGATAAAGAAGAATATTAGTCCTAAATATAAGATTTAATATATGGATAATACTATTGTCACGAGTACTTCTGATGAGATGTACCCACTCCCGATGAGGAGGCCCCTCGAATGTTACCACACCCCTCAGTCATTGACCCAAAGTGGTACGAAGGAACACTCGAGGAGGCACATAAGCGTCCCTTGGAAAGTCAACGATGAATAAAGAAAAGATATCAACGCGGCATCGAAAAAAGTGTAAATCCCGATGGATCCGTGCAACTCCGATATCCATCAATGAGCTAAGAGGGACCACAACGGACCCCGAGTCCCCTAAACTTGCGAAAATACTTCCTTGTTGAACACTCCTCAATATAAATTGCCCTCGAAACATCACTCCAAAAGACCAAATCTAAAGAACAAAGCCATGTCTAAATACAGGAGCCAGTGAAAGACACTCTACGAGGACTTGAACCAGAAAGTACCCCTTCACGAAGGTCAAGCCAATTCCTCGGATAACAAGCCCAGTCCTCGGAGAACTAGCCCAGTCCTCGAAGAACAAGCCCATTCCTCGGAGAACAAGTCAAACCCTCGGAGACCACGCCAAACCCTCGGAGCCCAAGTCAAAAGTGGAAACACCCCTCGGAGAACGTATACAGAAACCCCTACATCGGAATGAACCCTTACCGAATCAACAACACCACCCGAAGAATATCCTAACTGGCCCTTCACGTCACTACCAAATGTAGGCCCCCTCGGAAAATAGTATCCTGGAGAACATCCCCACAGAGATCCCTAGAGCTATCAAAAGAGGCAAAGATCAGCCTAGTCAGTATCTAGTAGATTAAAGATATACATTATCTTATCTCTTTACACTTTTACACATATTGCGACACATGTATCTTACTAAAGCACATGCACAGCGACACCTATCCCTAACAAACTCTATATAAAGGGAGTTGATCAATTGAAGAAAAAGAAGGAGGACACACAATCATATACAAAGATAATTAAGGACTGAAGTTCAGGGAATAAAGGAAGGAATATTCTCGTATCTTCGTTTTCCCTTACAAAATCATCGCTTTTGAAGTTACGGGCAGGGCGTTCTAACCCAAAATAAATCCGTTAAATAGGGAATAATACCAAACCTGTTAACAAAACAATTGTATAAAAATACTTTGACTCATAAACAAATAAAATGACAAAAACTTAAAACTCTCAATTCTTGTCTTCAAATGTCTTCAAGTCTTTTGCTTTTATAGAGTGCAGAAATTCCACGCAGAAGGACTGTTGCACCAGATCATTGATCCTTTGAGACAGCTTGCAAACCTTTTTTAATTCATCTAACATGATCATGTATACAAGTAAACAGAATATTCCAATGTGTATGCATATAATCATGTCTAGATTAATTATGAATAAACTGGATCATGTAAAGACAAATAAAGCTACAAAATCTTATTTATCCTGACTCGCATGATCCTATTTAAACATTGAAACTCAAAGATTCAGTTCCAGAATCTTACCAACATACATTTTTTAAATAACTTGATACGACAGGATCTTAAACAGCATGGAAAGATATGTAAATATTATTCTCAAAACATAATCATTAAACAACTAATTAAACATATTTAATTAACGAATATTAAAACTAATTTAGACAAAAATATTCGGTCCTAACATTCTCCCCCTTTGATTTTGTTTTGGCATCGATAATACTTCCTGCAAAACAGAGTTAGGCGGAAACGAGATTCATATAAATCAAAGTGGCCTTAACAAAAAAAAAACATATTGTTTGTTGCATCATAAGTGCAGCATTATATCCCAAAATAAATGTTCAAACTTAATAAAAATGCAGAAATGACAAATTGTTCAAAGTGCATGAAATATTTCCTTAAAAATAAAATAAAAAACTAAAGCGAGCGACAGCAACTCCAGAAACTCCCCCTAACTCTGTTGTCATATCTCTCCCTTGCTGTCATAACAGAACCAAGGGGAAGGAAGACGCCCTTCGATGTTGTGAAGAGAGGCGTCCATGGCAGATGCGGCTGTCGAAACGGGCAAGAGTGATGGCCATGGCGTCCATCGCAGTTTGCATCCTCTCTTGATTTTGGAGTGCCTAGACAACTCAAAGTGAATCCCATCAAGTCCAATGGCAGAGGTCGTGGGACCCTCTAGTTTGGCATTTTTGCAAGCAGAGGGACCAGACTTGTGGCTTACGCTTATATGAGTAGTACAATATGCCAATCTCACAATTTATTTATAACAAAGTGTATCTGTCACTGCTTATTACAAACTTCTGTTGTTGAAATGTCTGAAAAGTATCAACTTATGTTGCTTCTCATTATCAGAAGCAGTTGCTTCATTGGATCAACACATGGCTGGACATGTGTTGAATGAGCTGGACTTTCAGTAGTGGAGGAGCGCTTTAGACAGAAAGAATATTAGGGAGATTGTTTTATATTTCTTACATGTTCTAATGTACTTTCTAGTTGTATATAAAGAGTAGATGATCAATGTAATGAATAACAACACAACTGCATTTCGAATTCTTCAATATAACAGTACTCAATATACTTCTTCTTCTTTTTAGTTTACATTGTTCATAACAATAGGAATGCTTTGTTTTCTGAAATGGTATCAGAGCAGTGAATCCATCATTGCCTCAGGTATCTTAGCTTCCGCACAATCTTTTTATATTGATGACATATCAAGGAGAATCATTTGCACCTGGTTCTACTGGTAGTACAAGACACAATGCGCCAACTACACAGAACCAGGCCATAGTTGATGATCCCTTATATCCATTTTTCTTACATCATGGTGAGAATCCAAACACATCTCTTGTTAGTCAAAAATTAACTACACAAAACTACCACAAATGGAGCCGTGCCATGTATGTGTCTTTATTAGCTAAAAATAAGATTGGTTTTGTGAATGGATCCTTCCCTGAACCAGCCCTCACAAATCCATCTTATAGAAAGTGGATGGGGTGCAACTATATGGTGTTAGGATGGATCTCAGCAAGTTTATCTGATGAGCTTGGAGATTATACTTTATTCTCTGATAATGCTTTTAAAGTTTGGAATGAAATCAAACGCAGGTTTGCTAAATCAAGAAATAACAGAATCTTCATGTTAGAACAACAGTTGATAAATACAAAGCAAGATGGCATTGTTGTGGTGTTCTACTTCTCCAAACTGAGATCTATCTGGGATGAAATATCTCAATATGAGGAACCATATACCTGTGAGAATTTAAGCTGTGGAGTTATAGTTGTGTTACATAAAAAGAATGAAAGAAGAAGAGTCATACAATTCTTGATGGGCTTAGATGAATCATATGGTCAGGTTAGAAATCAGATCTTGTTAAAAGATCCACTGCCTGTACTTGATGATGCTTTCAGCCTT
Source organism: Linaria vulgaris (assembly GCA_948329865.1). Classification (NCBI taxonomy): domain Eukaryota; kingdom Viridiplantae; phylum Streptophyta; class Magnoliopsida; order Lamiales; family Plantaginaceae; genus Linaria; species Linaria vulgaris. The sequence goes on along the minus strand of OX415250.1, from coordinate 16,560,163 downwards.
GTACTCCAAGAAGAAGCAAACAGGGAGATGTCATTTGGATTACAGAACAACACTGAATCAGCAGCAATGAATGTGCAAACTCATTCAACTCTTCAAATTCTACCACAAGTTGTTGCTGTTGTTGGAAACTTTCATAGGAATAACAAACCATGGAACAGACAGAATTGTGCCAAAAGCACACCACCATGTCCAAAATGTGGAAAGAATAATCATACTATAGGGAATTGTTATGAAATATTTGGATATCCACCAGGACATAAGTATGCTAGATTCAAACCTGGACAGAATAGTGGAGTCAAACAAGTCACTGGAAATGTGAATCAGCTAAGCCAAGAAATTGTGGGACACCAATCTCCAATATCACATGAGCAGTTTCAGCATCTATGCAATCTACTCAAAGGGAATGTTGGGCTTGCTAGTCAGATGAATTCAAATTCCAAAGGTAACAATACCATAATCAATCCACCATCAGGTACTCATTTTATTCTCAATTGTTCCACTCCCATAACCTTTGCTTATTCAACTGTTTCACATCCACTCATGAATACTAAGACCTGGATTCTAGATTCAGGAGCTACAAACCACATTGTTTGTAACTCATCACTGTATGTAGAGTCTAGTATTCTGTCAAACTCTTCTGTTACATTGCCAAATGGTACATCTATTCCTGTCACAATGACAGGCTCAATACAACTCAACCCACACATACTATTAACTAATGTTTTGTATGTACCATCTTTCTCATTAACCTTCTATCAGTAAGCAAACTCACTCATAATACATCATGCTCACTGGTTTTCTGGTCTGAATTCTGTATATTTCAGGACATTGCCAACTGGAGAATGATTGGGATGGCTAAAGAGAGACAAGGGTTGTACTTTTTAATACAGGATGGAGAATCACCTATCTCAAAAAATGTTTGTCATTCCAGCATACATTCTGTCATTTCCCCATCAGCCTTGTGGCACAATAGATTAGGACATGCATCAATAGGAAGAATGTCTCTGATATGTCCTATAAGTAATGATCTTCCACATAAATTTACTGATGTTATTTGTGATTCATGCCATCTATCTAAACAAACTAGATCTTCTTTTCCTTCTAATCCTACTAAGAGTGATAATTGTTTTGACTTGATTCATGTGGATATCTCGGGACCTTTTAGTACTGAATCTACTAATAAATCCAGATACTTCTTGACTATAGTGGATGATCACAGCAGATTCACTTGGCTGTATCTCATGACAAACAAAGGTCAAACAAGAACCATTCTTGTTAACTTCTTCAAGTTTGTTTTCACTCAATTCAATAAACATATCAAAACTATGAGATCAGATTAGGGACAAGAGTTCAATATGCCTGAATTTTACAATATTCATGGTGTAACCCATCAACAAACTTGCACCTACACTCCACAACAGAATTCTGTTGCTGAGAGGAAACATAGACATTTGCTAAATGTTGCTAGATCACTGCGCATTCATGCTAATTTGCCACTATCTTTTTGGGGAGACTATACACTCACTGCAGCATATCTCATCAATAGGACACCTACTCCTCTCTTAGACAATCTCACTCCATTCTATCACTTGTATTCCAAACATCCAAAATATTCTCATCTTACAACTTTTGGATGTCTATGTTATGCAGCTACCATGCCCAAACCTCACAACAAATTTATGCCTAGAGCTACCAAATGCATCATGATTGGATATCCAGCCAATATCAAATGATACAAGTTATATGACCTACAGAAGCAGACTGTGTTTATATCAAGAGATGTAACTTTTTATGAACATATTTTTCCTTATCAAAGTCATAATATAACTCATATTCCTTATCCTACTGCACCTCTGAATCACATTCTGCCTATGCACATAGACAATGAAACACATAGTACTTCAATTCCTCAGCCATCATCTCCTGACTTATCCCATTCACATCCTTCTCTTGATTCACCATCTTCACTCAGCTCTACACCCTCACATGAAGATACACTACCTTCCCTTTCCTCTCCTATATTATCTCCACCAAACAGTCCATCTCCTACCATTCTCAGGCACTCTACTAGGATTAGAAAAATTCCCTCACATCTTGCAGACTTCCAGTACAACCTAGCTCAATCTGCTGCTGCTCCCATACATTCTCCTACTGGTGACAATCCTGCAGGTACTCTCTATCCTATTAACTTGTCTTTTCATAATCTTTCCCCTTCTTATCTCAATTACATCTTATTTGTATCTTCTCATTCTGAACCATCATCCTATGAGCAAGCTCAACAAGATCCATTGTGGAGGACAGCTATGGATACTGAACTTAATGCCCTGAGAGATAACAATACTTGGACCTTAGTTCCCTTACCTCCTGGTAAAAATGCCATTGGATGTAGATGGGTATACAAAGTGAAACTCACTTCTACTGGACAGGTTGAGAGATATAAGGCAAGATTGGTTGCAAAAGGGTACAATCAAAAAGAAGGTTTAGATTTCTTGGAAACATTTTCTCCAGTAGCAAAGATCACTACTGTAAGATGCTTATTAGCTTATGCTGCTGCTAACAATTGGCATCTTTCAGAATTAGATGTGAACAATGCTTTTCTATATGGTGATTTGGATGAGGAGGTTTACATGATCCCTCCTCCTGTTGTTGCTCCTGAGGGGGAGAAGCTCTACTGTCTTTTACATAAGTCTCTATATGGGTTAAAGCAAGCATCCAGACAGTGGAATCAAAAGCTTACCTCCATTATAATTAATCAAGGTTTCATTCAGTCTGCAGCAGATGATTCCTTATTCATCAAACATTCTAAAGGTACCACTACCATTCTGTTAGTATATGTTGATGATATTATAATTGCTGGGAACAATAAGCATACAGTTGATGAGTTGAAAACATACCTGAAGAAACATTTCAAGTTAAAAGACTTGGGAGACTTGAAATATTTCCTAGGTATAGAAGTGGCAATAAGTACTAAAGGAATCTCTATCAATCAGAGACAATATACTTTAGACAACATTGCTGATTCAGGACTGCTTGGAGCTAAACCTGCAGGATCTCCCATTGAACAGAACTTGAAGTATTCAGAGTCAGGGGGAGATCTTTTAAATGATCCAACTCAATTCAGAAGACTAATAGGAAGGCTCATATACTTGGCTGTCACTAGAACTGATATATCCTATGATGTTCAAACATTAAGTCAGTACATGAGTAATCCTAAACAACAGCACTTGGATGGAGCACTCAGAGTGGTGAGACACTTGAAGGGATCTGCTGGACAGGACTATTTTTTCCTAGTAACAACAAAGTCCATATTAAAGCATACTGTGATGCAGAATGGGGTGCTTGTGTTGACAATAGAAGATCAGTGACACGATATTGTGTCTTTGTTGGAGATGCTTTGGTGTCCTGGAAATCAAAGAAGCAACAGACAGTGTCTAGATCTTCAGCTGAAGCTGAATATAGAGCTCTTGCAACAACAATGTGTGAAGTAGTATGGTTGAAACAATTGATCAGTGATCTAGGTGATAAACATGAACATCCTGCTCTAGTCTACTGTGATAATCAAGCAGCAGTTCATATTGCTTCCAATCCAGTTTTCCATGAGAGAACTAAGCATATTGAAATAGACTGTCATGTCACTAGAGAGAAGCTACAACAAGGAGTTATAAAATTGTTTCATGTCTCAACTTATTTTCAACTTGCAGATGCCCTTACCAAAGCTCTAAGTATTGAAAGATTGAAAGGATTAATGATCAAGATGGGAGTACATAATATGTACTCTCATCTTGAGGGGGAGTATCAGAAGCAGTCATCATCAAAGGCTGGAAATCAGAGTCCCATCATCTGTAAAGAAGCAGCACATGAGAAGCAACATATTGCTTCATTGGATCAACACATGGCTGCACATGTGTTGAATGAGCTGGACTTTCAGTAGTGGAGGAGCGCTTTAGACAGAAAGAATATTAGGGAGATTGTTTTATATTTCTTACATGTTGTAATGTACTTTCTAGTTGTATATAAAGAGTAGATGATCAATGCAATGAATAACAACACAACTGCATTTCGAATTCTTCAATATAACAGTACTCAATATACTTGTTCTTCTTTTTAGTTTACATTGTTCATAACAATATGAATGCTTTGTTTTCTGAAACTCATTAATCGAACACAAAATTGGTGTTTAATACATGATTAACATAATATTCCTTCAAAACGATTCTCAGATGTCCACTCAGTTTTTTGGACTTAAGCCTAATTACTCGCTGAGACAAATAATTAAGCAACTATTTTGTCCATCAATCAAATTTTGCAACTCTTCTGATACCATCAAAATTAAACGAGAGATATTACTCCCATTTAAACATGCTGAACACTAGGCTTCTCATATTCATTACCTGATCGTTGGAATTTATCTATATGTCCATTCTTTACTGGACCACTTATCTCATAGTTGATTTTACGGTTAACCAAGTTTAAGTTGACCACTCCTCCAACATAAAATGAAGAACTGTGACTAGACTTGTCAATTTTTTGCAGGTTTTTGGTTGATAGTGGTTGTAGTTTGTGTTTTCTTTGTAACATGTCCATTTTTTGCAGGTTTTTGGTTGATAGTGGTTGTAGTTTGTGTTTTCTTTGTAACATGTCCGTCTTATAAGCATTTCCATTTTTATCCATTTGTTTTAGGCAAATCCAGAATTACTCTAAATGGTTTTCCTTTTTATGTGACGTTTGATGAATTACTCGTTTAATCAGATTGAACATTGTTTGTTTAGGCTAAGTTTCTTTACGAACTCGTACCCTTCATGGAGGATGAGCTCAAAAACATCAAATTTTCTATACGAAGCATCGCATACATATGGCTACATTCGTATACTTATTTGAAGACAAAAACTTAAAAGGGTTGAAGAGAGGCCAGTGTTGTGATGAACAAGGGGTTACGGCCTTATGGGTTAATTGGCATCTTCTTTCAACCTAGATCATAAAGCATCGTCACACTCAGCACAGTTTTAAGTCGACTGTTTATAGTTTCTCTTTTGTGCGATAGATTTCTGATCTCTTTAACCACTCAACTTTTGTAGTTTCTATACAATATTATGTTTAAAGATTTACATGCATGTAAATGTTGATAGGGTTGAAGCTCATTGTGGTTTGTGACAGGCTATGCTAAAGCGGTTTAAAATTTGTTTAGTCCTTTACGTTGGCTACCTCACTGTTTTCGTCCCTCAATTAGGCAGGTCGCCAAAAACATCCACTAAGTTGGTAAATTGGTCCCTTCTCTTTGTCATTGGTGACCAGAAATAAAGGCAAAAAAGGAAAATGAGTCTATGAAATAGAGGATGTTGGGCAGAGTGAGAATGCAACCGTTAATGAGACACAAAATAGACAGAATGGTGTTGTCATAAATGTCAATGACAAAGGGAATGGACCAATTTACAAACTTAGTGGACGTTTTTAGCAACCTGCCTAATTGAGGGACAAAAAAGGTGAGGTAGCCAAATTAAAGGACTAAACAAATTTTATTCCCTGCAAATGCAAATGCAGCAAAAAGTATATATTCAAGTGGTCATGAATCAATGGCATTCTCTTATCGACTTCATATATTATGGAATCAGATAGGTTTGATTTTTCTTCCAGTTCTCTTATTCAAGAATGTGAAGAGATTCAGCTTTCCAAGAAATATTGACGTGGACAGGGGAGTTGGGAAGCCACCCCCCATTGCTATTCATTTCCTAGAACGAGAAATTTTACATTGTATGGCCCAATTCAAATAAATAACAAACGTCATGTCCCTACTCACTATAATGTTAGAAATATAGCACCATAATCGAGAGAAACGAACTGAGATAGCGAATTTCATTAACGAAAGATTAAACAACGGAAATTACAATGATATGAAATTACCGTTACCAAACAAACCTCCATCGGAATTGGATGAACGAAGAAACGAGAAGTCGATGACCTTTCGGTTTCCTTAAAACACATTCGTCCTATCTACGTGCTTGAGAAAACGTGAACGACTGCCTCCTAGGATACAACGACTACGAGCAGAATTGCGTGCACAAGCAAGCGTTGCCCTGTCAAAATCGAACTGTAACTTTTCTCTACCACCACACAATGAAAAACTATTTTGGCTGCGCAAAAAAGCCTTTTGTATACAATGTATTTTTCCATGATTAAAACCCTATGAGGAGCGACCCCTTTTATAGATTAGGTTATGAAGAAGGTTGGAAGACTTAGTCACCAAGAAACGTGGTTAAGATAATTATGAATCACGTAATTAAGATAATTACAGATCTCGCAAAGAGTCGGATGAATGTAGACACGTTTCACTTAAAACTGATAGGTAAATCTTATGGAAAGATTTTCCTAAGATAATTATTATCTCTTTGACGCTTATTATTTTCTGTATATAAAATATACAAGAAAATTACATAATTATGTTTACGTAAAACAAAAATATTAAATATTGACGTACAATATTTTTGATTTTAATTAGTCAACGTTGAGCATCAATTTCTCATTCACTCATGTTCCAAACTCGACCTAAAGTCGATTGTAACCAATTTTCCAACAATCCTCCACATGAATGAAATTGACTAATCATGCATACATTACGCGGTGATAGATTTCTACGATCTACGCCTGCATAGGATAGGTAGGACACGCCTTTGAACCTTCCCTCGTGAGAAATACTTTCTTCGCTAGCCGATATTATGATCTTGATGTCTTTGAACTATCAGGCGTTTGTGGAAACGCTCCATAAATCTCAACACAAGTATATTCCTGTTACCGTTGCGGTTCTCATGGTTTATGTCTATTTTGGCCCTGGACATACGCCTGGTTCTGCAAGAGTTTTTCAGAAAAATAACCCCCTACAATTTTTCTCAGAGGCGGCCCCTCCTTTCTCTCACATAGGTGATTTTTTATCTAAGAGTAACCCGCATTACTCCGCTCGGATTTCTGACGTGTAAGAATCATTGAAAGCACAATGCTTAATCTTTTCCATTACGATTATCACTGTTTCATCTAGGAATGGACAAGGGTTGACCCCCACAGTGACCGTGCAAGGTTCTTACAATTAGGTTGTCCAATTGAACCAAGATCTTGGGATCTCGAGTCAGCATGGTTGGGTTTTCCTTCATAATAACCTTAATTTTCAATAGGCTTAAGTCCCATTCCTCTCGATGTCTTTTCAGCTTGATCTCTATTCAACCCTTTGGTTAGCGGAGCTGCAATGTTATCTTTTGACTTCACGTAGTCAAGGATGATAACCCCATTTGAGATCAGTTGTCTAACGGTATTATGTCGTCTATGTATATGTCTAGATTTACCGTTGTATAAAACATTGTGTGCTCTTCCAATCCTAGATTGGTTATCGCAATTTATACATATTGTTGGCACAGGTTTGGCCACTCAGGAATATCTTCCAATAAATTACGAAGCCATTCGACTTCTTCACTTCATTTGTCTAATGCCATAAACTCAGATTCCATCGTGAATCTAGTTATAACCATTTGTCTTGAATATTTCCATGACAAGGTTGCACCTTCTCCAGTGAATACCTATCCACGTGTTGTCTTGGAGTCTTGTATATCTGATATCCAGCTTGCGTTGGTATAACCTTCAAGCACGGCAGGATCTCTCGTATAATGCGACCCGTAGTCACGAGTATAACATAAGTACCTAAGTACTCTCACAATTTCTTTCCAGTGCTATTGCCATGGATTACTTGTGAATCTACTCAACGTGCTAATTGTATAGGTAACGTCTGGTCGTGTACAACTCATTAAGTATATTAGACTTCCTATCACTCTAGAATATTCCACTTGATCAACACTTTCTACCTTATTCTAAGATAAGTGTTGACTCGTGTCAATTGGAGTTCTGGTTACACCAGAATCACCATTGTTGAATTTTTCAAGAATCTTATCCACGTAGTGTGACAGAGTTAATATAAAACCACTGACGATATCTTAATCTTAATTCCTAATATTACATCGACCAGTCTCATGTCTTTCATATTGAATCTTAAATTCTGCAAACATTTAATAGACTTCACCATTCGGTCGTTGCTTCCCACAATGAGTATATCGTTAACATACATACCGAGAACCAAATATCCTTCTTCTGTAGTTTTGACGAAGACGCATTTGTCGCACTCATTGATTCTGGGACCATTTGACATCATGACGTTGTCTAAATTCTCATGCCATTCTTTAAGTCCACAGAACTTTACCGATTTATATACTTCATTTTCTTTTCTATGAGCTACATAATCATTGGGTTATTCCATGTAGAGTTCTTAATCAGATATCCATTTAAAAAACAGTATTTACATCCATTTGATGTACTTACAGATTTTGGAGAGTGCCAATCGCCAAAATCATTCTTATTGAATTTATTCTCGTCACATGAGAATAAGCATCAAAGTAATAATGGCTTTCTTGTTACTTGTATCTTTCGATCACAAGCCTAACCTTATACTTTTCAATTATTCCATCTAATGTCTTTATTTTCCGTTTGAAAATCCACTTAGAACTCAATGGTTTACATCCCGAAGGAAGGTCAACTAATTCTCAAGTGTGACCGTTTCAGATGGAATCAATGTCACCTTTGATGGTTTCTTCCCGTAAATGATCTTTAATAGAGCTTATAGCTTCTAAAACGTTCGAGGCTCAACCTCTATCATATAAGTTAGAAAATAAATTTTATATCCTTACTCTTTTGCTTTGGTTTGCCTTTTCATGGACATCACCAGTTTCTTCAATTTCTTTATGATCTTGACTATTGCCAACATCTTTGAAAACTCGTTTTGAAGAACTTTGTCCAGTCATAGTGGATTTACAAGGAAATATGTGTTCAAAAAATTGAACTAAATCCTTGATTCAATTATCGTGTTTCTTTTTATGAATCTCAAGATTTTTAGACTCATACACAAAAATCGATAACCAGTGCTAATATATTCATATCCAATGAAAATATAGTCCAAGGATTTGGATTTATTACTATTTTCTTTGGTACAAGTGATGCCGCTTTAGCACGACACACCCTCACATTTCAGAGTAATTATAAAAAAGTTGTAATTTTCTATAGTGTTTAGTTTTTAGGGTATCTTATATAAAAGATAGTAAGCCAATAAAATAGCTCGACCCCACTTGTCTTGCAATAATGCATAATTTATTGCATCAATATCAACTGTCTCTAAAAGTAGGAAAATCTCATTTCAAGAATCTCGCAAGATTCAAACATGGTGAGATAATTATTTGCTACACGTTTTCGAAAATCACACGAGTGCAATTCTTTGTATTTCACTCTAGTTCATGAGAACTGTAGAATCTCCCAGACCAACTGGATCAATCAAACCCGTCATCCTCAAAGGCTGGGTTTTCAAGATTGAACCCATGTCTCGATTATCGACGTTTGAGGCATCGATGGATTGGTAGCAATAATAACCATATCCGTATTATTCGATATCTCCAAAAAGCATCAAATATTTATATCCTATCTCTCAAGAGTTTTAAATGATAATCGATTCAAAGTATCACTTATCTCAAATATAGTAATATTTAGAAAAATTAACTATACTTGTCTAGTTATATTACTTATTTATAAGTAATTATTACCTTAATGGTACTACACAAAGTATCGTCTTGTGCTGATCCTTTGCGCATCAAATCACCTCAAAGCAAATGCCATGCCTTTCGTATATGACTAACCATTGTTCGATCATTAAATGGACAAGGTTATCCATCATAAGCTTAAATCAAAAATCTCACAAAATCACGTTAATAATATTATCTTCAATATTACAAAATAAAAGATCTAAGGTTTTAAGCAAGTTATCAAATCGAGCTTCTGAAAAAGATATCAACATATAACAGAAGGTTAATCAGATGGTTACGTACTAAATCACAATAGTGACTACCAATAGTGATTATTTGGTGCAGCCGTTGTATGTGCATCCACTACCAATACACGGTGGGGATGGGGTGTTAGGTGGTTATTCCTACAATTTATGTATCATCTTTTAATCACAACCATCGATTGTACATACAGCGAATGTATATAATAATTTCTCCTACCAATGGAATCATATTTTATGATCATGGAAATTATTAACATGCTATTTTAATTTTCTCGTTAGAAGAAATCGTAAAAATACCCTCGTGCTTTATAAATTAATTTCCTTCATTCCAATCGAAAAGTTCACATAATGGAACAAGCATATTCAGTACAGTGAACAATGCATATGTCATTATCTTCCATTATAAAAGTAATATGCATATTTGGTGTATACTTCTTTATACAAACAGTATGAAATCAAACTGTTCACTTAAATGGAATTACTTTCCAAAAAAAATTCCAATCGTATAGTTGTGATTATCTAAAACACATATAATGAAATAAATCCCAGATATCATGTGCAGAAAATCCCATAGTCACATTACCTATGGTTTTTAATAATATATCATTGACCGAGGCTCCGATATATCCCATAGTATACTACCGATAAATCCCTAAGCATATACTGAATATACTACATTCTATACTTCTAACAACTTATTAGAAGTTTTTGTACTTAAGTGACAAATGCAAATAGCATACCAATTACGTGATGATGATCCTTTTTGGAGTAATAACTTTTCAACATTATAAGTAACAGGAGAAATTATCCTTAACCATTATAATGACGCTATAATAAGTATTTTTGTATGAAAGCTTTTATCAAAAAAAATCGTGGGTGATTAACTATGTAACATAGCATTTACATAACTAATACGGTTTTATGAAACATATGAGTTAAGATTTATTTCTAAAAGAAATGGAGTAAAGTCAGGAACGTTTTGTGTTAACTATTACTAAATTAGAGTAAGTCAAATTTGATTGCTAAACATTTAGTCCTAAGTTTGTACTTAAAATTAATTTACTGGAACACACTTGAAGTTTTGTTATTTGCTATTATTCAAAGTCATAACAAAAGACTCCTCTTTAGTTCTCTTAATTGGCGAATCTAAATTTGGATTATGCCTTCTTGATTGAATCTTAGATTAGATCATTCATCTTTCTCTCCCTCTTTATTTTCCTTCATCATGACTTATATAAAAGCTATTTTTATGGTGTCGACTGCAAATCTAGATTTATTGTGTGTAAGCCGTTATTGCAGGTATAGTAAACTATTTAACAAATGTTACTTAGTAGTAAATGTTTTCATACAATTATAAAACAAATTTTTACCGCAACACACCTTAATTATACTAATTTCTATCATTATTCTAGTTTATCTCTAGAATTTTATATCCGGGAATCTATAACAATATGCCGTAATGATAGTTTTTGTTTTATCGAACTAGCTATATTTGTGTAATAATTTTCTCTAATAAACGTGATGTCCTTCTTTTTCTACTTTATGATCTTTGGTAACAAGTGAATAAAATAAAGCAAGGTAAGGCAACCTGCATGTAATTACGAAGTATGTCGAGCACTGCTAGGTCTCCACCTTTCACGACCAAACTATATATTCCGGCAAGCATGTTTATATATAGAGGTGTACGCGTAAAAGAGTATAGGGTCTGGTTTGCTTTTGGTAAAATTGTGCATAATATAAGCAACAAGTTGTGAGAATAGAGATTGTGGGTGAATGGTGTTGCAAGGAAAAGCTGACGGGTGGAATAAGAAAATCGGACGTGTGGCTAGGACATTTTTTTAGTTGATTTATGTTCATATATATCTATATGTAAATAATATAGATATATGTATATATGTGTGTATTATATATGGGTATAACGCGTGTGTATCGGTTTGAAAACAATATAAACTTGATTGGTGCCAGAATTAAGTCTCACCTAATCCTTATAACTTTGTTGAATTGATTGAAGGTTGAGAAAATATACTGCATTAACTATCAAGTAAATAATTAGTCTTATAGCTTGATAGTTTAAGCTAACTAAACACACAATAATATTTATTAGTAGGAGTAGTAAAACTCAGAAAGTTAAAAGTATAATTTAACGAATGGAGCAGCATACTTGTCTTGCTTCAACAATTTAATTGCAAAGAAGTCCTTCACTTCATTATTTCTTTTTTCAAGTACATGGTGATTTGTTAGTTCTATGATGCAAAAGTAATCGAATAGTCCTTAACTCGAATTTACTATGACACAACTTCTATTATGAAATTTATAAATAGCAATCATAACTTACTCCAAAAGTTATAGTAATATATATTCTTATCGCAATAATATATTAAAAGAAATATAAAACGAGGCGTCACATTCACCCCTCCTTAAAAAGAATTTGGTCCCCAAATTAATTCCATTCTATTATACTTGGAAAGTTATGACACTCATATCAAGAGGAGAGTGGATACATGATAACGAATTCGACCATACTGAATAGCTAACAAATTGTGATACAAACTTGGCTACTATAAGAATATTTGGGTTACATGAAGACATTGACTTATGTGAGTTAAAAGTTTTAGTACATCTTTAAATATAACGTGATTCCCCCTGTTCTCGCTACAAAGTGTAGTGCATTCGTCTAAATTTGTAGGGAATAATGCATTTTCTTCTTAAAGAAGAAACAATGTAAATTATATCAATCACTTAGGTATTTGGGAAACCTATTATCTTCCAGGAGTCAACAACCGAAGCAACAAACGTTGCCTTGCACTCTATTTCATTACCACGATTTCGTATAGATAGAATAGTAGTAGACTTTCTCATAAATTAAGTTCCACTAAGAATTCCTTCAAATAGTGTACTAACTCACTAAGTTAAATTCCCAACTCCAACCATGGCAATCGCTAAGCACAAACACAAAAATGCAGTGAACAAAGTACTAGTTGGTCACCTCAGTACTAGAGCACTACATGTTAGCTGTTGACCTAACAATTGCCCAATCCAAGCCTAATAAACAATCACACACCTCACCAAATCCCACGTGATAGGTCATTAGTCAACACAGTATCCAACTATAAGGATGACATACTGGTTGATCAGGCCAGCACGGATAACTTATTCGTTAGCACTGAGTTTATAATAACCACCACAATTCAAATTTAAATAGGGACAAGCCGGGTTCTACAAACTCATAAAATATGAATCAGAATCATATTCCCTGTCTGATATCATCATGTAATGCCCCAAACCAACCACCATGCTTGACTCAAAGCGCTACCGTTACAGAATTCATTAAAGTTTGGCTCTAAAATAAAGAAGAGTCATTCGTAACAATGAGACACCACGCTAAACAGCGTGCATATATCTAGTTAGTAACGCACCAATGGAGAATAATACGCTCGCGTCTTGACGATATCTAGACGTGGTAAATAGATAACTAAACAAAGAAAAAAACTGACACAAAGGGTTGGCTAACCACAAGCTCACTCATCTATGTTTACCCGCTTAACACCTCAGTATGTGCAGAATTACACAGCGGTCGGCCGCCCGAGCGTAATGCATCACAAGTTTAGTGCCTAAGTAGGTTCACCAAATCCTATTACCCAAACTTGTCCCACAGTCTGAAGAACTTATCCCAGCATAGCCTAGGTACACCAGCATAAGCTCTGATACCAACTGTAACGTCACGATAATTTCGAGATAAACAGAACAATATCAGAGCAACTATTACATGTCTAACCGATAAATATCTAAATTAAAAACACCGAAAGTACTAATCTAATTAAAAGAAACACAAACTCATCGAACTCAATACCCTACTAAACTTTGAACGCTTCCCAATGCCAAGGCTCCCAGGTCCTTATACGGTAGTAACCTAGATCGTCTTAATCTGGAAGGAAGAAAAGGAAAAACAAAACTTTACATGAGATAAAAATCTCAGTGAGTGTTCATGCGTTTGTGCAAGTGTAGCGTTTCCTTCAGTAACTTTCTTTTGAAAATAGTTTAATAAAGAAACTTTAACGCATACAAATGCCATGCAATAGAATCATGAAATCAAAAGCTTTCGTGGTTTAACAAAAACTCTTTAACAAAAAAACAGATTCACGTTTGATGATCGGTGTCCACGTTATTATGTTGCTGATGCAGCTCCACCTTATCACCTCATAACAGTTCTCTATCTCCCCGTCCAAGGAGCGACCTTGGAATCAAATAACGTATGCCATGGTACATACGGAAATCCTATGATCCAACAAAGACATAACCTCCTCCTGTTATGTATGAGAGGGAATAGGCACATGGGGACAAAAGGTCCTACCGGCAAGCCCGCCGCCGCCCGACGGTACCCCTTGTACTCCCACGCCAAACACTAAATCCATTCTAATCAATTCCGAATAAAACCAACGGGACACCATTCATCATATCGATTCCAGTCATTTACGAAATTAACCAATGTGCGGTTAACTTGCTTTGATAAAACTGAACAGTTCAAGTACCCAATTTCCAGAAACAACTATCTTTGAAGAAATAAACATTTCCAGAAACAACTTTCTTTGAAGAAATAAACATTTTCAGAAATAACTTTCTTTGAAGAAGTGACAGTTCAATATGCAGAGATTCATGAATACATATATATATAGGTATAGATATACATGCACGCATTCCTTCCAGTTTTGAAAATAATACAGTTTAGAAACACCTGAAAATCGTAGAAAATGGCAATCGAAAGGCTACTAGTTAGTACTGCCTCATCTACGCATGTACACCGCTATACAACACCAACCTTGACACCTTAACCAAAACTTTTCAACATTATAAGTAACAGGACAAATTATCCTTAACCATTATAATGACGCTATAATAAGTCCTTTTGTATGAAAGCTTTTATCAAACAAAAAATCGTGGGTGATTAACTATGTAACATAGCTTTTACATAAGTAATACGATTTTATGAAACATATTCTATTGCCAATAACTATGAGTTAAGATTTATTTCTAAAAGAAATGGAGTAAAGTCAGGAACGTTTTGTGTTAACTATTACTAAATTAGAGTGAGTCTAATTTGATTGCTAAACATTTAGTCCTAAGTTTGTACTTAAAATTAATTTACTGGAACACACTTGAAGTTTTGTTATTTGCTATTATTCAAAGTCATAACAAAAGACTCCTCTTTAGTTCTCTTAATTGGCGAATCTAAATTTGGATTATGCCTTCTTGATTGAATCTTAGATTAGATCATTCATCTTTCTCTCCCTCTTTATTTTCCTTCACCATGACTTATATAAAAGCTATTTTTATGGTGTCGACTGCAAATCTAGATTTATTGTGTGTAAGCCGTTATTGCAGGTATAGTAAACTATTTAGCAAATGTTACTTAGTAGTAAATGTTGTCATACAATTATAAAACAAATTTTTACCGCAACACACCTTAATTATACTAATTTCTATCATTATTCTAGTTTATCTCTAGAATTTTATATCCGGGAATCTATAACAATATGCCGTAATGATAGTTTTTGTTTTATCGAACTAGCTATATTTGTGTAATAATTTTCTCTAATAAACGTGATGTTCTT
The DNA here is from genome assembly GCA_948329865.1 of Linaria vulgaris. Lineage (NCBI taxonomy): Eukaryota > Viridiplantae > Streptophyta > Magnoliopsida > Lamiales > Plantaginaceae > Linaria > Linaria vulgaris. The sequence continues at coordinate 16,544,692 of OX415250.1, read as the reverse complement.
CTTTTTCTACTTTATGATCTTTGCTAACAAGTGAATAAAATAAAGCAAGGTAAGGCAACCTGCATGTAATTACGAAGTATGTCGAGCACTGCTAGGTCTCCACCTTTCACGACCAAACTATATATTCCGGCAAGCATGGGTCTGGTTTGCTTTTGGTAAAATTGTGTATAATATAAGCAACATGTTGTGAGAATAGAGATTGTGGGTGAATGGTGTTGCAAGGAAAAGCTGACGGGTGGAATAAGAAAATCGGACGTGTGGCTAGGACATTTTTTTAGTTGATTTATGTTCATATATATATCTATATGTAAATAATATAGATATATGTATATATGTGTGTATTATATATGGGTATAACGCGTGTGTATCATTTTGAAAACAATATAAACTTGATTGGTGCCAGAATTAAGTCTCACCTAATCCTTATAACTTTGTTGAATTGATTGAAGGTTGAGAAAATATACTGCATTAACTATCAAGTAAATAATTAGTCTTATATCTTGATAGTTTAAGCTTACTAAACACACAATAATATTTATTAGTAGGAGTAGTAAAACTCAGAAAGTTAAAAGTATAATTTAACGAATGGCGCAGCATACTTGTCTTGCTTCAACAATTTAATTGCAAAGAAGTCCTTCACTTCATTATTTCTTTTTTCAAGTACATGGTGATTTGTTAGTTCTATGATGCAAAAGTAATCGAATAGTCCTTAACTCGAATTTACTATGACACAACTTCTATTATGAAATTTATAAATAGCAATCATAACTTACTCCAAAAGTTATAGTAATATATATTCTTATCGCAATAATATATTAAAAGAATAATATAAAAAGAGGCGTCACATTCACCCCTCCTTAAAAAGAATTTGGTCCCCAAATTCCATTCTATTCACTACAACAGATTTTGCCTTTACCGACGGCTCAAACACCGTCGGTAAAGGCCCCTTTTCCGACGGCTCAAAAACCGTCGGTAAAGGCCCCTTTTCCGACGGAAATAATCATTTCCGTCGGCAAAATCCGTCGGTAAAAGCCGACGGAAAAAAGCTCGTAAGTAAAGAGCTTTTCCGTCGGACTTTTACCGACGGAATAGGGCTTCTTCAACCCTATACCGTCGGCTTAAAGCCGACGGAAAAGCCCTATTCCGTCGGCTTTAAGCCGACGGAAAAGTGCTTTAAAATATTAAAAAAAAAATTAAAAAAAATTAAAAAAAATTAAAAAAATGATTTTAAAAAACGATTTAAAATGATTTAAGGCCGATGGTATAGGGCTTTTCCGTCGGCTTAAAGCCGACGGAAAAGGGTTAAAAAAATAAAAAAAAAACAATTTAAAAAAATGAATTAAAAAACGATTTAAAATAAGTGATTTATGATTTTTTTCCGATTTATTTAAAAGAAATCGATTTTAAATAATTATTTTATAATTATTGACTATTTTTTGTAAAGAAACGATTTTAAATAAACTTTTTATGTTTATTTGGCGATTTAATTTAAAAGAAATCGATTTAAATAATAACATTCACATTTTCGAGCAATTTTTTTAAATTATTAATTATAATAAATAAAATTTCGAATTTAAAATATAATCTTGATAATATAAGTTTTTTATAGTTATTATTAGTTAGATAATGAATAAAACATAAGTAGAAATAAAATAATAAAACAAATAATAAACTCTAATTATGAGTTAGTAAATATATATGGATAAATTTTTGTTAGTTATTTAGAATTTTTGGGAGAGAAAGTAGATAGTTTTTGGAGAATGGGAAGAATGAATGAATTAAGTGGGTAAAATAATGGGTATTTATAGATATTTAGGAGGTGTAGGTTAAATTAAAAAAATCAAAAAAAAAGGGGTGGGGGGTGCCACGTCAGCGATCCGTGTGAATTATCACACGGATCGCTGACGTGGCACGCCCATTCGCCCCCCACCCCCTTTCCTAAGTCCTATAAATATCGAGCTCTTCTTCTCATTTTCAATATCCAACTCTTAAACTCTCACTATCGATAACAATCCTTTCCTCTCTCTCATATTCGATAATTTTTTTTTTCCGTCGGCAAAATTTGTTTATTTCCGTTATGAATAACGAAAATAATCGTAACGTTGCCGACAAAGGTAAAGGAAAACTCGTCAAATCCAAATCCAAACAAATTCCAAAATATATTTCGAACATAAACTTGTTCAAAAACATTAAGGCCATCACAAAAATTTTGGGGCATAAATCTCATCAAGATGTAGCAACCTCAGATCCTAACGAGGTTATGCAGCCGATAGATGATACTATTCAACCAACAAGCGAGACAGGGGTTGTCCCCGCTTCACAGCAACAGGGGCCTACCCGTAATCGGCCCCCTTTGCCGACAGAACTACCACAGGGGCCCACTTCAACCCGAAATCGGGCTCCGCCTCCGGGCCGAGTTCGTGACCAAGTCTCGGTCCCGCCGTCGTCAATGACTCCTGCAGCTCCGACATTTCCGCTCGCCCTGATGGACGAAGTTCCAGATGACAACGACGGGGGAGGTTCGACGTCGGAAGGCTCCCCGGTTTCTGGTGGTTCAGCAAGTGGTTCTACTACGCCGGTTGCTGTTAGGGGACGGGGAAAGGGCCGAGCTGCGACTGATGACGATGCTAAGAGGCCCCTAATCGGCGTTACCGAAGACTGTGTTTTCGATCCATCTTTATCCTACGATAAAAGATATCATACTAATGCATAAGAGATTACTCGTACAATCGGCTTCATAATAAGGCATCATGTGGAAGAACCAGCTATCTATTACTCCCATTTATCCAACGATCAGAAACAAAAATTTCTGAACCATTTTGGGGTAATATTTCTGAACCATTTAGCTTATGTTAATATTTGTGTATATTATTGTTTTTTCCCTTACACTTATATGATATTATAATTTGAAGAGGGTATTTCAATACTCGGATGAAATAAAGCCAATGGTTCGTGAGGCATTCGACCGGGTGGCACAAGGCATCTATAAAAACTCCATATATGATGTAAAAAAGACGTACAAGCAACGTGACAAGAAGCCAGCCTGGTACAAGAAGTCTTGGTTACCTGCAGGTAAAGAACAATTTTTCGTTAATCACTGGCAACAGGAAAGGACGATAGAACTCGCGAAAAAGGCAAAAGAAAATCGAGAGGCCCTGAAAACAAATAGTGCAGACGGCAAGGGTTCGTTAGCCACACACCACGGTGGATCTGTCAGCACACAACAAAGGAGCCTAAACTCGGTACGATACGTTACAATTTGCTTTCGTTATGAATATACTTTATTATGTTACCTTTATCATTAATTAATATTGCTTTGAAACAAATGTTGTTATAGCGTGAAAGCAACACCCCTTACCGCTTCGACCTACAGTGGGTGGTCGACCACACAGTGAGGACTCCCGATGAAAAAATAATCAGATGGAACCCACCGAGCGCACAAGATTATCATGTAAGTTATTAAAACGTTGTATATTATTTTTGGGAAATATGTATATTGTTTATTGATTTACTTTATAAACTGTAGACTCGTTACACGCAAGGACTCTATGATAAATATATTTTCGAAGAACGCTTTCCGTTTGAGTGTGACCAAGCGGTCTCGGCAAAGGCAGATCTCGGCGGTCAACACGGGAGGCAACGTGGCAAGCCTAAGCACAACAAGATGTCAGATTCAGGGAGGACGACGGCAAAGAAGCCTAACCCTGGCGAGGAGAGAAGAACTAGGAAAGCCGTGCAAAATGTTCATTCACAGTACGAGGAAAAACATACTCAACAGGAGGATCGCATAGCGGCACTGGAGCAAAAAATCCTTGATAATGAGGAGGAGAGGAGGCGGGAAAGAGAGGAATCACAACGTAATTTTAACAGGTATCCTCAATATAACAACCTTCCCAATAATTACCCCAACAACAATCCAAGCCAGTTTTGGAATCAAAACCAAACACAACAGGGCCAAATCGCTCCGGGGAATCAAGGCTTTCATTCTTACAACCAGTCAAGCCAAGGCTATGATTCTTACAATCAGGGTACACCTATGTCGTGGAACCAACAACACGATAAAGGTGCACCTTCATTGTGGGACCAAGTCATTCCACCTTCTGGTTCGTGGGGCCAGAAACAACGTCAACCCAAGCCGCAACCGGAAACTTTCCCGTTATGGTCAGATGAATATCAACCACCAAGTTCGTGGCACGATCACTGTTATGCTCAAAGTGCTCCTGGACATGCTAGTTATAGTTGGCTCGTCCAAATGACCCACGACGTGCAAGAGTTAGCGAGACTTCTCCGAGTTTTGCAAGGGGTTATCAAGTCGAACCCGTACTTGATCTAAACAATTTGGAGTTACCGACTGAAGACTACACTAATCAAGCTTGGAACAGTGACGTGAATAGAGAATACGGTGGTCCATCTTGGATATGATAGCCGGGGTCGCATTAATGTGTAATTTTCGAGTATGAGTGTTTAAATTTCTAGTATGTGTGTTTAATTTTCGAGTATGAGTGTTTGAATTACGATTTTGCGTGTTTAATATCCGAGTTTGTCTTTTTAATTTTAAATAACATTGATTTAATCATGTGGTAGTTTTTTCTTTTACCAATCCTTTAAAAACACTAATTAAGCGTGTCATTCCAAATCTCGTCCAAAACGAAGTAACGAAATACGATAAACAAATAAACGGGGGGTTTATGTAAATATAGAATAGTTAAAGAAATATCCGAATTAAGTTTTTTCTTTTACCAATCCTTTAAAAACACTAATTAAGCGTGTCATTCCAAATCTCGTCCAAAACGAAGTAACGAAATACGATAAACAAATAAACGGGTGATTTATGTAATTATAGAAACGTTAAAGAAATATCTGAATTAAGTTTTTTCTTTTACCAATCCTTTAAAAACACTAATTAAGCGTGTCATTCCAAATCTCGTCCAAAACGAAGTAACGAAATACGATAAACAAATAAACGGGGGGTTTATGTAAATATAGAATAGTTAAAGAAATATCCGAATTAAGTTTTTTCTTTTACCAATCCTTTAAAAACACTAATTAAGCGTGTCATTCTAAATCTCGTCCAAAACGAAGTAACGAAATACGATAAACAAATAAACGGGTGATTTATGTAATTATAGAAACGTTAAAGAAATATCTGAATTAAGTTTTTTCTTTTACCAATCCTTTAAAAACACTAATTAAACGTGTCATTCCAAATCTCGTCCAAAACGAAGTAACGAAATACGATAAACAAATAAACGGGTGATTTATGTAATTATAGAAAAGTTAAAAAAATATCCGAATTAAGTTTTTTCTTTTACCAATCCTTTAAAAACACTAATTAAGCGTGTCATTCCAAATCTCGTCCAAAACGAAGTAACGAAATACGATAAACAAATAAACGGGTGATTTATGTAATTATAGAAAAGTTAAAAAAATATCCGAATTAAGTTTTTTCTTTTACCAATCCTTTAAAAACACTAATTAAGCGTGTCATTCCAAATCTCGTCCAAAACGAAGTAACGAAATACGATAAACAAACATTATAATATAAAATACTATACCTCTCTTCAACCCTAAACCCTAAACCCTAAACCCTAAACCCTAAACCCTAAACCCTATAAGCCCTAAACCCTATCCTTAAAACCTATACAACATAGTTCTAACTTGTATTTTCATACATAAAGGTTGTAAAACACCTTTAATCACTAATATTTTTTAACCATACACTAACATATGTAAAATAGGAGTGTTCCTCCAAATTTCGTACAAAACGGAATGTCGGAAGATGTTTAAAAAACAATTTGGGGAAGAAAGCGCAATTATACAAAAGATGCAAAACAACTTCAAATTCTGTTTTTTCTTGAACAACTATTTTCACAACACTAATGAGGCATGTAAATTCAAATTTTATCGACAAATGGAGAAGCGAAACACGTTAAAAATATATTTGTGGTCAAAAATGTAATTTTATTTTTGTATTGGTAAAAGAAAAAAACCTGCCGACATCAGTTTTGTATTTTTTTTTATTAAAAAATTCTGGTTGACATCCTTTTTTAATTTTATTATTAATTTTTTTAAAAAAAAAAGAAAAGGCTGACATCAATTTTTCTTTCTTTTTTTTTTTTTTTATTAAATGGGCCATTCCCGTCGGCCCAAACCCGACGGGAATGGGCTTTACCGTCGGGTTTGGGCCGACGGTAAAGCAGCCCATTTTTTTTTTTTTTTATAAAACGACCATTCCCGTCGGCCAAAACCCGACGGGAATGGGCTTTACCGTCGGATTTGGGCCGACGGTAAAGCTTGGCCATTTGTACCGTCGGCCCAAAGCCGACGGTATAACCTATTACCGTCGGGATTGGGCCCGCCCGACGGTAATAATTGGGCCATTTCCGTCGGGCCAAAACGCCGGGCCCGACGGAAATGGCCAAATCTGTTGTAGTGATTATACTTGGAAAGTTATGACACTCATATCAAGAGGAGAGTGGATACATGATAAGGAATTCGACCATACTGAATAGCTAACAAATTGTGATACAAACTTGGCTACTATAAGAATATTTGGGTTACATGAAGACATTGACTTATGTGAGTTAAAAGTTTTAGTACAATATTCAAATATAACGCGATTCCCCCTGTTATCGCTACAAAGTGTAGTGCATTCGTCTAAATTTGTAGGGAATAATGCATTGTCTTCTTAAAGAAGAAACAAAGTAAATTATATCAATCACTTAGGTTTTTAGGAAACCTATTATCTTCCAGGAGTCAACAACCGACGCAACAAACGTTGACTTGCACTCTGTTTCATTACCACGATTTCTACTAGATAGAATAGTAGTAGACTTTCTCATAAATTAAGTTCCACTAAGAATTCCTTCAAACAGTGTACTAACTCACTAAGTTAAATTCCCAACTCCAACCATGGCAATCGCTAAGCACAAACACAAAAATGCAGTGAACAAAGTACTAGTTGGTCACCTCAGTACTAGAGCACTTCATGTTAGCGGCTGACTTAACAATTGCCCAATCCAAGCCTAATAAACAATCACACACCTCACCAAATCCCACGTGATAGGTCATTAGTCAACACAGTATCCAACTATAAGGATGACATATTGGTAGATCAGGCCAGCACGGATCCATTATTCGTTAGCACTGAGTTTATAACAACCACCACAATTCAAATTTAAATAGGGACAAGCCGGCTTCTACAAAGTCATAAAATATGAATCAGAATCATATTCCCTGTCTGATATCATCATGTAATGCCCCAAACCAACCACCATGCTTGACTCAAAGCGCTACCGTTACAGAATTCAATAAAGTTTGGCTCTAAAATAAAGGACAGTCACTCGTAACAATGAGACACCACGCTAAACAGCGTGCATATATCTTATTAGTAACGCACCAATGGAGAATAATACGCTAGCGTCTTGACGATATCTAGACGTGGTAAATAGATAACTAAACAAAGAAAAAAACAGACACAAAGGGTTGGCTAACCACAAGCTCACTCATCTATGTTTACCCGCTTAACACCTCAGTATGTGCAGAATTACACAGTCGTCGGTCGCCCGAGCGTAATGCATCACAAGTTTAGTACCTAAGCAGGTTCACCAAATCCTATTACCCAAACTAGTCCCACAGTCTGAAGAACTTATCCCAGCATAGCCTAGGTACACCAACCTAAGCTCTGATACCAACCCCGATAATTTCGAGATAAACAGAACAATATCAGAGCAACTATTACATGTCTAACCGATAAATATATAAATCAAAAACACCGAAAGTACTAATCTAATTAAAAGAAACAGAAACTCATCTAACTCAATACCCTACTAAACTTTGAACGCTCTCCAATGCCAAAGGCTCCCAGGTCCTTACACGGTAGTAACCTAGATCGTCTTAATCTGGAAGGAAAAAAAGGAAAAACAAAACTTTACATGAGATAAAAATCTAAGTGAGTGTTCATGCGTGTGTGCAAGTGTAGCGTTTCCTTCACGAACTTTCTTTTGAAAATAGTTTAATAAAGAAACTTTAACGCATACAAATGCCATGCAATAGAATCATGAAATCAAAAGCTTTCGTGGTTTAACAAAAACCCTTTAACAAAATAACAGATTCACGTTTGATGATCGGTGTCCACGTTATTTTGCTGCTGATGCAGCCCCACCTTATCACCTCATAACAGTTCTCTATCTCCCCGTTCAAGGAGCGACCTTGGAATCAAATAACGTATGCCATGGTACATACGGAAATCCTATGATCCAACAAAGACACAATCTCCTCCTGTTATGTCTGAGAGGGAATAGGCACATGGGGACAAAAGGTCCTACCGGCAAGCCCGCCGCCGCCCGGCGGTACCCCTTGTACTCCCACGCCAAACACTAAATCCAGTCTAATCAATTCCGAATAAAACCAACGGGACACCATTCATCATATCGATTCCAATCATTTACGACAATTAACCAATGTGCGGTTAACTTGCTTTGATAAAACTGAACAGTTCAAGTACCCAATTTCCAGAAACAACTTTGTTTGAAGAAATAAACATTTTCAGAAAAACAACTTTCTTTGAAGAAATAAACATTTTCAGAAATAACTTTCTTTGAAAAAGTGACAGTTCAATATGCAGAGATTCATGAATACATATATATAGGTATAGATATACATGCACGCATTCCTTCCAGTTTTGAAAATAATACAGTTTAGGAACACCTGAAAATCGTATAAAATGGCAATCGAAAGGCTACTAGTTAGTACTACCTCATCTACGCATGTACACCGCTATACAACACCAACATTGACACCTTAACCAAAACTTTTCCACATTATAAGTAACAGGAGAAATTATCCTTAACCATTATAATGACGCTATAATAAGTCCTTTTGTATGAAAGCTTTTATCAAAAAAAAATCGTGGGTGATTAACTATGTAACATAGCTTTTACATAACTAATACGGTTTTATGAAACATATTCTATTGCCAATAACTATGAGTTAAGATTTATTTCTAAAAGAAATGGAGTAAAGTCAGGAACGTTTTGTGTTAACTATTACTAAATTAGAGTAAGTCTAATTTGATCGCTAAACATTTAGTCCTAAGTTTGTACTTAAAATTAATTTACTGGAACACACTTGAAGTTTTGTTATTTGCTATTATTCAAAGTCATAACAAAAGACTCCTCTTTAGTTCTCTTAATTGGCGAATCTAAATTTGGATTATGCCTTCTTGATTGAATCTTAGATTAGATTATTCATCTTTCTCTCCCTCTTTATTTTCCTTCAGCATGACTTATATAAAAGCTATTTTTATGGTGTCGACTGCAAATCTAGATTTATTGTGTGTAAGCCGTTATTGCAGGTATAGTAAACTATTTAACAAATGTTACTTAGTAGTAAATGTTGTCATACAATTATAAAACAAATTTTTACCGCAACACACCTTAATTATACTAATTTCTATCATTATTCTAGTTTATCTCTAGAATTTTATATCCGGGAATCTATAACAATATGCCGCAATGATAGTTTTTGTTTTATCGAACTAGCTATATTTGTGTAATAATTTTCTCTAATAAACGTGATGTCCTTCTTTTTCTACTTTATGATCTTTGGTAACAAGTGAATAAAATAAAGCAAGGTAAGGCAACCTGCATGTAATTACGAAGTATGTCGAGCACTGCTAGGTCTCCACCTTCCACGACCAAACTATATATTCCGGCAACCATGGGTCTGGTTTGCTTTTGGTAAAATTGTGTATAATATAAGCAACAAGTTGTGAGAATAGAGATTGTGGGTGAATGGTGTTGCAAGGAAAAGCTGACGGGTGGAATAAGAAAATCGGACGTGGGGCTAGGACATTTTTTTAGTTGATTTATGTTCATATATATCTATATGTAAATAATATAGATATATGTATATATGTGTGTATTATATATGGGTATAACGCGTGTGTATCATTTTGAAAACAATATAAACTTGATTGGTGCCAGAATTAAGTCTCACCTAATCCTTATAACTTTGTTGAATTGATTGAAGGTTGAGAAAATATACTGCATTAACTATCAAGTAAATAATTAGTCTTATAGCTTGATAGTTTAAGCTAACTAAACACACAATAATATTTATTAGTTGGAGTAGTAAAACTCAGAAAGTTAAAAGTATAATTTAACGAATGGAGCAGCATACTTGTCTTGCTTCAACAATTTAATTGCAAAGAAGTCCTTCACTTCATTATTTCTTTTTTCAAGTACATGGTGATTTGTTAGTTCTATGATACAAAAGTAATCGAATAGTCCTTAACTCGAATTTACTATGACACAACTTCTATTATGAAATTTATAAATAGCAATCATAACTTACTCCAAAACTTATAGTAATATATATTCTTATCGCAATAATATATTAAAAGAATATAAAACGAGGTGTCACATTCACCCCTCCTTAAAAAGAATTTGGTCCCCAAATTCCATTCTATTATACTTGGAAAGTTATGACACTCATATCAAGAGGAGAGTGGATACATGATAAGGAATTCGACCATACTGAATAGCTAACAAATTGTGATACAAACTTGGCTACTATAAGAATATTTGGGTTACATGAAGACATTGACTAATGTGAGTTAAAAGTTTTAGTACAATATTCAAATATAACGCGATTCCCCCTGTTCTCGCTACAAAGTGTAGTGCATTCGTCTAAATTTGTAGGGAATAATGCACTGTCTTCTTAAAGAAGAAACAAAGTAAATTATATCAATCACTTAGGTTTTTAGGAAACCTATTATCTTCCAGGAGTCAACAACCGACGCAACAAACGTTGACTTGCACTCTGTTTCATTACCACGATTTCTACTAGATAAAATAGTAGTAGACTTTCTCATAAATGTTCCACTAAGAATTCCTTCAAACAGTGTACTAACTCACTAAGTTAAATTCCCAACTCCAACCATGGCAATCGCTAAGCACAAACACAAAAATGCAGTGAACAAAGTACTAGTTGGTCACCTCAGTACTAGAGCACTTCATGTTAGCGGTTGACCTAACAATTGCCCAATCCAAGCCTAATAAACAATCACACACCTCACCAAATCCCACGTGATAGGTCATTAGTCAACACAGTATCCAACTATAAGGATGACATATTGGTAGATCAGGCCAGCACGGATCCATTATTCGTTAGCACTGAGTTTATAACAACCACCACAATTCAAATTTAAATAGGGACAAGACGGCTTCTACAAACTCATAAAATATGAATCAGAATCATATTCCCTGTCTGATATCATCATGTAATGCCCCAAACCAACCACCATGCTTGACTCAAAGCGCTACCGTTACAGAATTCATTAAAGTTTGGCTCTAAAATAAAGAAGAGTCACTCGTAACAATGAGACACCACGCTAAACAGCGTGCATATATCTAATTAGTAACGCACCAATGGAGAATAATACGCTAGCGTCTTGACGATATCTAGACGTGGTAAATAGATAACTAAACAAAGAAAAAAACAGACACAAAGGGTTGGCTAACCACAAGCTCACTCATCTATGTTTACCTGCTTAACACCTCAGTATGTGCAGAATTACACAGTCGTCGGCCGCCCGAGCGTAATGCATCACAAGTTTAGTGCCTAAGCAGGTTCACCAAATCCTATTACCCAAACTAGTCCCACAGTCTGAAGAACTTATCCCAGCATAGCCTAGGTACACCAACCTAAGCTCTGATACCAACTGTAACGGCCCGATAATTTCGAGATAAACAGAACAATATCAGAGCAACTATTACATGTCTAACCGATAAATATATAAATCAAAAACACCGAAAGTACTAATCTAATTAAAAGAAACAGAAACTCATCTAACTCAATACCCTACTAAACTTTGAACGCTCCCCAATGCCAAAGGCTCCCTGGTCCTTACACGGTAGTAACCTAGATCGTCTTAATCTGGAAGGAAAAAAAGGAAAAACAAAACTTTACATGAGATAAAAATCTCAGTGAGTGTTCATGCGTGTGTGCAAGTGTAGCGTTTCCTTCACTAACTTTCTTTTGAAAATAGTTTAATAAAGAAACTTTAACGCATACAAATGCCATGCAATAGAATCATGAAATCAAAAGCTTTCGTGGTTTAACAAAAACCCTTTAACAAAATAACAGATTCACGTTTGATGATCGGTGTCCACGTTATTCTGCTGCTGATGCAGCCCCACCTTATCACCTCATAACAGTTCTCTATCTCCCCGTTCAAGGAGCGACCTTGGAATCAAATAACGTATGCCATGGTACATACGGAAATCCTATGATCCAACAAAGACACAATCTCCTCCTGTTATGTCTGAGAGGGAATAGGCACATGGGGACAAAAGGTCCTACCGGCAAGCCCGCCGCCGCCCGGCGGTACCCCTTGTACTCCCACGCCAAACACTAAATCCAGTCTAATCAATTCCGAATAAAACCAACGGGACACCATTCATCATATCGATTCCAATCATTTACGACAATTAACCAATGTGCGGTTAACTTGCTTTGATAAAACTGAACAGTTCAAGTACCTAATTTCCAGAAACAACTTTCTTTGAAGAAATAAACATTTTTAGAAATAACTTTCTTTGAAAAAGTGACAGTTCAATATGCAGAGATTCATTAATACATATATATAGGTATAGATATACATGCACGCATTCCTTCCAGTTTTGAAAATAATACAGTTTAGGAATACCTGAAAATCGTATAAAATGGCAATCGAAAGGCTACTAGTTAGTACTACCTCATCTACGCATGTACACCGCTATACAACACCAACCTTGACACCTTAACCAAAACTTTTCCACATTATAAGTAACAGGAGAAATTATCCTTAACCATTATAATGACGCTATAATAAGTCCTTTTGTATGAAAGCTTTTATCAAAAAAAAATCGTGGGTGATTAACTATGTAACATAGCTTTTACATAACTAATACGGTTTTATGAAACATATTCTATTGCCAATAACTATGAGTTAAGATTTATTTCTAAAAGAAATGGAGTAAAGTCAGGAACGTTTTGTGTTAACTATTACTAAATTAGAGTAAGTCTAATTTGATCGCTAAACATTTAGTCCTAAGTTTGTACTTAAAATTAATTTACTGGAACACACTTGAAGTTTTGTTATTTGCTATTATTCAAAGTCATAACAAAAGACTCCTCTTTAGTTCTCTTAATTGGCGAATCTTAATTTGGATTATGCCTTCTTGATTGAATCTTAGATTAGATCATTCATCTTTCTCTCCCTCTTTATTTTCCTTCACCATGACTTATATAAAAGCTATTTTTATGGTGTCGACTGCAAATCTAGATTTATTGTGTGTAAGCCGTTATTGCAGGTATAGTAAACTATTTAACAAATGTTACTTAGTAGTAAATGTTGTCATACAATTATAAAACAAATTTTTACCGCAACACACCTTAATTATACTAATTTCTATCATTATTCTAGTTTATCTCTAGAATTTTATATCCGGGAATCTATAACAATATGCCGTAATGATAGTTTTTGTTTTATCGAACTAGCTATATTTGTATAATAATTTTCTCTAATAAACGTGATGTCCTTCTTTTTCTACTTTATGATCTTTGGTAACAAGTGAGTAAAATAAAGCTAGGTAAGGCAACCTGCATGTAATTACGAATATGTCGAGCACTGCTAGGTCTCCACCTTTCACGACCAAACTATATATTCCGGCAACCATGGGTCTGGTTTGTTTTTGGTAAAATTGTGTATAATATAAGCAACAAGTTGTGAGAATAGAGATTGTGGGTGAATGGTGTTGCAAGGAAAAGCTGACGGGTGGAATAAGAAAATCGGACGTGGGGCTAGGACATTTTTTTAGTTGATTTATGTTCATATATATCTATATGTAAATAATATAGATATATGTATATATGTGTGTATTATATATGGGTATAACGCGTGTGTATCATTTTGAAAACAATATAAACTTGATTGGTGCCAGAATTAAGTCTCACCTAATTCTTATAACTTTGTTGAATTGATTGAAGGTTGAGAAAATATACTGCATTAACTATCAAGTAAATAATTAGTCTTATAGCTTGATAGTTTAAGCTAATTAAACACACAATAATATTTATTAGTTGGAGTAGTAAAACTCAGAAAGTTAAAAGTATAATTTAACGAATGGAGCAGCATACTTGTCTTGCTTCAACAATTTAATTGCAAAGAAGTCCTTCACTTCATTATTTCTTTTTTCAAGTACATGGTGATTTGTTAGTTCTATGATGCAAAAGTAATCGAATAGTCCTTAACTCGAATTTACTATGACACAACTTCTATTATGAAATTTATAAATAGCAATCATAACTTACTCCAAAAGTTATAGTAATATATATTCTTATCGCAATAATATATTAAAAGAATATAAAACGAGGCGTCACATTCACCCCTCCTTAAAAAGAATTTGGTCCCCAAATTCCATTCTATTATACTTGGAAAGTTATGACACTCATATCAAGAGGAGAGTGGACACATGATAAGGAATTCGACCATACTGAATAGCTAACAAATTGTGATACAAACTTGGCTACTATAAGAATATTTGGGTTACATGAAGACATTGACTTATGTGAGTTAAAAGTTTTAGTACAATATTCAAATATAACGCGATTCCCCCTGTTCCCGCTACAAAGTGTAGTGCATTCGTCTAAATTTGTAGGGAATAATGCATTGTCTTCTTAAAGAAGAAACAAAGTAAATTATATCAATCACTTGGGTTTTTAGGAAACCTATTATCTTCCAGGTGTCAACAACCGGCGCAACAAACGTTGACTTGCACTCTAATTCATTACCACGATCTCGTCTAGATATAATAGTAGTAGACTTTCTCATAAATTAAGTTCCACTAAGAATTCCTTCAAACAGTATACTAACTCACTAAGCTAAATTCCCAACTCCAACCATGGCAATCGCTAAGCACAAACACAAAAATGCAGTGAACAAAGTACTAGTTGGTCACCTCAGTACTAGAGCACTACATGTTAGCGGTTGACCTAACAATTGCCCAATCCAAGCCTAATAAACAATCACACACCTCACCAAATCCCACGTGATAGGTCATTAGTCAACACAGTATCCAACTATAAGGATGACATATTGGTTGATCAGGCCAGCACGGATCCATTATTCGTTAGCACTGAGTTTATAATAACCACCACAATTCAAATTTAAATAGGGACAAGCCGGCTTCTACAAACTCATAAAATATGAATCAGAATCATATTCCCTGTCTGATATCATCATGTAATGCCCCAAACCAACCACCATGCTTGACTCAAAGCGCTACCGTTACATAATTCATTAAAGCTTGGCTCTAAAATAAAGAAGAGTCACTCGTAACAATGAGACACCACGCTAAACAGCGTGCATATATCTAATTAGTAACGCACCAATGGAGAATAATACGCTAGCGTCTTGACGATACCTAGACGTGGTAAATAGATAACTAAAGAAAGAAAAAAACAGACACAAAGGGTTGGCTAAGCACAAGCTCACTCATTTATGTTTACCCGCTTAACACCTCAGTATGTGCAGAATTACACAGTCGTCGGCCGGCCGAGCGTAATGCATCACAAGTTTAGTGCCTAAGCAGGTTCACTAAATCCTATTACCCAAACTAGTCCCACAGTCTGAAGAACTTATCCCAGCATAGCCTAGGTACACCAACATAAGCTCTGATACCAACTGTAACGGCCCGATAAGTTTGAGATAAACAGAACAATATCAGAGAAACTATTACATGTCTAACCGATAAATATATAAATCAAAAACACCGAAAGTACTAATCTAATTAAAAGAAACAGAAACTCATCTAACTCAATACCCTACTAAACTTTGAACGCTCCCCAATGCCAAAGGCTCCCAGGTCCTTACACGGTAGTAACCTAGATCGTCTTAATCTGGTAGGAAGAAAAGGAAAAACAAAACTTTACATGAGATAAAAATCTCAGTGAGTGTTCATGCGTGTGTGCAAGTGTAGCGTTTCCTTCAGTAACTTTCTTTTGAAAATATTTTAATAAAGAAACTTTAACGCATACAAATGCCATGCAATAGAAACATGAAATCAAAAGCTTTCGTGGTTTAACAAAAACCCTTTAACAAAATAACAGATTCACGTTTGATGATGGGTGTACACGTTATTCTGCTGCTGATGCAGCCCCACCTTATCACCTCATAACAGTTCCCTATCTCCCCGTCCAAGGAGCGACCTTGGAATCAAATAACGTATGTCATGGTACATACGAAAATCCTACAACCCAACAAAGACACAACCTCATCCTGTTATGTCTGAGAGAGAATAGGCACATGGGGACAAAAGGTCCTACCGGCAAGCCCGTCGCCGCCCGGCAGTACCCCCTGTACTCCCACGCCAAACACTGGATCCAGTCTAATCAATTCCGAATACAACCAACGGGACACCATTCATCATATCGATTTCAATCATTTACGACAATTAACCAATGTGCGGTTAACTTGCTTTGATAAAACTGAACAGTTCATGTACCCAATTTCCAGAAACAACTTTCTTTTAACAAATAAACATTTTCAGAAACAACTTTCTTTGAAGAAATAAACATTTTCAAAAATAACTTTCTTTGAAGAAGTGACAGTTCAATATGCAGAGATTCATGAATACATATATATAGGTATAGATATACATGCACGAATTCCTTCCTGTTTTGAAAATAATACAGTTTAGGAACACTCACCTGAAAATCGTAGAAAAGGGCAGTCGAAAGGCTACTAGTTAGTACTACCTCATCTACGCATGTACACCGCTATACTGCAACAACCTTGACACCTTAACCAAAACACAATTATCAATTATCTACAATGATAGATTAATTTATTTCTATCTCAAAATCACTATAAAGAGTTCTTTAAAGGTTTAAAATCCTTAATGCATCCTACCTATTAATTAACCATTATATTTGTTCGTTGATTGAATTTAGGTTATTATATACACCTTTTATATAATAGCACTATACTTTATTTTAAATTCCATCTTAGCCAAACATGATCACAACTCACACATGAATCCTAGTGTTGGCTACACCTCCTATTTGTTATATTGGAATACTACATCATGTTAACTATAAGAAATCCTATAACTTAAAGTACCTGCATTACAAATAACCCACAAAGCATCAAAGAATTTACTAGTGTACTATATTACACTTAGACATTTTCATGTTGCTCATCCGCTTACGTGTTAGTCATATCTGCATAACCTTAATTAACGATATAGAACTGAATATACTATATTCTATACTTCTAACATCTTATTTGAAGTTTTTGTACTTAAGTGACAAATGCAAATAGCATACCAATTACGTGATGATGATGATCCTTTTTGGAGTAATAACTTTTCAACATTATAAGTAACAGGAGAAATTATCCTTAACCATTATAATGACGCTATAATAAGTCCTTTTGTATGAAAACTTTTATCAAAAAAAATCATGGGTGATTAACTATGTAACAGAGCTTTTACATAACTAATACGGTTTTATGAAACATATTCTATTGCCAATAACTATGAGTTAACATTTATTTCTAAAAGAAATGGAGTAAAGTCAGGAACGTTTTGTGTTAACTATTACTAAATTAGAGTAAGTCTAATTTGATTGCTAAACATTTAGTCCTAAGTTTGTACTTAAAATTAATTTACTGGAACACACTTGAATTTTGTTATTTGCTATTATTCAAAGTCATAACAAAAGACTCCTCTTTAGTTCTCTTAATTGGCGAATCTAAATTTGGATTATGCCTTCTTGACTGAATCTTAGATTAGATCATTCATCTTTCTCTCCCTCTTTATTTTCCTTCACCATGACTTATATAAAAGCTATTTTTATGGTGTCGACTGCAAATCTAGATTTATTGTGTGTAAGCCGTTATTGCAGGTATAGTAAACTATTTAACAAATGTTACTTAGTAGTAAATGTTGTCATACAATTATAAAACAAATTTGTACCGCAACCAATGTTGTCAAAAGCGCCGCTCGAGCGTGCCTCGGGGCGCGCTCCGAGCGAAAATAGCAAAAAAATTGCACTGGAACGCTGGTCTTGGGCGTTAGATTCCTAAAGCGTATGGTCTTTTTCAAAAAGCGTGGTCAGAGCAGAAAAAGCGGCCGTCTTTTCCATTAAGTGGCCGCTCATAAATTATTTGCTTCGGTCATCTTTTTTCAGCTGAAGGTCAACATTAGTGGCCAATGTGAAAGCTTATCAGAAGACCTATAATAAAATCAAAGGATTTTATGAATTAAAAATTGAAAAGCCTTGAAATTTGGGAAAAGGAAGGAACACTGAGTCAGTGACCATAATTCTTTTTTGTCTTCTTCCATTCATTTTTTTTTTTTAAATTATATTTCTCCTCCAACAAACAATTATGCACCGCTCATCTACTTCCGCAATGGTATTTTCGTTTCTAATTACTTTTCAGGTAAGATTGTTTGTTTATTGTGTAACAATATTTTTTCTATTTATATTTCTGGCGGTTTTAAATAGCAGTGGGCGGTTTTAAATAGCAGTGGTCATCAACAATTGGGAATAATTTTCTAATGATGTTGATATTGTTTTTGTTTCTTAATTATTGTACATGTATAATGGTGCAAAATTATTAATATAAAATATCAGTTTGTTTTAATTCACTTATTTATATTTTCTATTAAATAAAATAAAAATACCAACATTTGCGGAGCTTACGCTCAACGCCTCTGAGCTTACGCTCCGCTCCTAAGAATGAAAAACGTTCCACCTACGCTCAACGCCTTTAACAACACTGACCGCAACACACCTTAATTATACTAATTTCTATCATTATTTTAGTTTATCTCTAGAATTTTATATCCGGGAATCTATAACAATATGCCGTAATGATAGTTTTTGTTTTATCGAACTAGCTATATTTGTGTAATAATTTTCTCTAATAAACGTGATGTCCTTCTTTTTCTACTTTATGATCTTTGGTAACAAGTGAATAAATTAAAGCAAGGTAAGGCAACCTGCATGTAATTACGAAGTATGTCGAGCACTGCTAGGTCTCCACCTTTCACGACCAAACTGTATATTCCGGCAAGCATGTTTATATATAGAGGTGTACGCGTAAGAGGAGATGTGAGATGCTACTACCTGGAGCACTACTCTTTTCCTATTCATTTACTAGAGTACCCTTCTAACTTATTTGCAGAAAAGAAACCAATATTATGAAATTATACTTTAACCCCGATAAATTAAATAGTCCTATTTCGGTATCCTTTCCAATGGATATAGTCCATCACGACCATATCAGGCCCAACATGCTTCCGTACAGAACTAATAAAACATAACCGTAAAAGATACCTCCTTTTGACCGTATCACCGTCGGGTATTCTGCCAGGTTTTACGAAGACTCCTCGCCCTCAACCACTCGATCGCAACCGATGGTTCTGCAACAGCTCCTTCAACGGTAATCAGCACAACCCTGGTTCGTTTCCTACTCCGGGTGTAAGAGATGACTTAAACGGAATGATTAAAAGTTCGACATCAACGTACTCAGGCGAAAGCAAAAATCTATATTTATTTATGTGGAGATTTATTTATTACAACACACTCATATCTCCTTAGAGATGAGTAACTGGTTTTAGCTACTCATAGTAGCTAACTCTCTCTCGTACATTCACTCAAAACTGAAATCAAAACTATAATACAGACTCTTGTTTATTTGACAGAAATAAAAACTCACACTATTACAAACTATGCTTCACTCTTGTTTATAAGAAAACTAAGGGAAATGTTCGATGCCTTTAGCTTTCTTCAGCTTGTGTATTTATAGGTGAAGATCCGGATTTGAAACGCGGATTTCAGCTACATCCTGATGCTTTTTCTTCCACTAGTGTAGTGGCCTGGCCCTCCTGTCATTTTAGTGGAATCTTTTCCACCGCAGCTTGTTGTCTTTTTCTTCCCACTATGGTAGTGGTCTGGCCCTCCACTTATCATCATGTCGTTGTAGTGGAGATGGTCCTGATTCGATCACATGGCTACTTTAGCTTTGCCAGCTGTAGTAGCCCACTTGCCTGTCCCACGCGGCATCTTTCCTTGTCTCGCATGGCCCTCTTTGTCGTTTTCTTCTTTGTCCCGTTTCATCGGGAATCCCTTTCCAAAGAGGGGTTCTTTCTGATCTTGACACTTTGGACAGATCCTTTCCTTCCATTGGCCGACGTGTGCCATGTTGCAGAATTTTCGGCTAGTTTCTGCCGTCGACGGAATCTCGTTCTTCCACAATGTTCTTCGTTTGTGTTCGAACATTGATTCAGCGAACCTTGTGGTGGTGTTGGTCATGCTGTTAAGCATGAACGTTCCTTTTTCCTTGTCTTGGAAAATCTTGAATGCGTACTTGACTTTGTCCATCTCTGTGAGACAGACCCAGAGTCCCTAAGCTCTCCTTGTTGAAACGTCATCTTCTGAGAGTGGGGCGACTAACATCTGTCCTTCTGGTGGAGGCTTGATGTAGTCCAAAGCTTTCCAATTGGGTCTTTGGATTTTGATAAAATGAAAACATGGTAAAGACCCCTTACCAGCGATTTATGGGGCTGCGGATATGAACTTCATTTCAAGAACATCGCCCCTTCCTAGTGTATGATTGTTTTGCCATGTTTCATACACATTTTTCTGGATCCATTTCGATAATTTGGCAATTTTCGGGAAGCTTGGTGATTCGGTAAAGATTGAGGCTATACAGCCAAAATCAAACCATTCTCGTACTTGCTCGGGTTTTGATCTGGGTAGTATCCAAATTCTTGGATATTTTCCCGACCAGTCTGCAATTGTCTTTCCAGGGACAAGTCCCATCCTCGTGTTCAATCTTTCCCACGTTCTCTGATATTCAATCAAAGGTGGGGTTTTCTCGTTTTTGTTTATCTTAGATGATCCCGTCTGGGGTCTAAGATTAACCTCGTCCTCTTTGATTTTAGAGGTGTTTTTTGATTCCTTTGGTATTTCTACCTCTGGATCATCTTGCTTCTGGCTCGTTGATTCTTTAGGTATTTCTACCCTCGAATCGGCTTGCTTCTGGCTCGTAGATTCTTTAGGTATTTCTACCCCCAAATCAGCTTGTCCTTGGGTGTTTTCCTCGAAAGGATCACCTGTTGGTCCAGTTTTACTTGGATCATCAAACTCGTATGTATTGGCCTGTATTTCCACTTCCAGTTTTGAAAGTGAAGCATCTCGAAATAGTGGTGCCGCGAGGCTATCCCACAAACTCGTACTACCCAATAAAGTTGCCTTCATTGAGTTTTGAACCTTAGAAAGGTCCCTTTCCTGAACATGACCGGAAGCCTGAGCATTGATCGCCAGACCCTCGATCGCCTTACGGAGCTCGTCCAGGTTATCCCTGTGGTGTCTCCATCTCGTGAGGATGGTATCGGCCTCATGTACCTCCATCCCTAGTTAAGAAATCTGTAAGAACATTCTCATGAGATTTGATAACTTGAACATCAAAATTATAATATTGACATTCAGCTTGCCATCTTAATAACCTAGCTTTTTCGGGTTTGCTTTCTATCTTATTTTTCAAGAAAGCTTTGACACTAGTGTTATCAATCTTAAGTGTGAATTTTTTAGCAAGTAAGAATAAAGGCCATTTTTTGAAGGCCCTCCGAACTGCAAAGAATTCTTTCTCGTTGATGTGCCATCTTGCCGCCTCATCTTTTGAAAAGAGGCCGCTACAGTATCTGCATGGCACTTCTCCCTTTGGCTCGACTTTGGTAAGAACCGCCGCCCACCAATGGTCGCTTGCATCCGTATAAAGTACCAAGTCATCATCATCATTTGGTATTGCAAGCTTGGGGAGGTTTTGACAGATAGCCTTAAGCTTCTGTACCGTTCCCTTGTGTTCATCCGTCCATCTAAACTCTGCATCCTTTTTAAGCAGTGGACTGAATATTTTCATGTAACTTGCCAGATTGTTAATAAACATTCCATCAAAATTAACTAACCCCATAAAACTTTGGAGTTGTTTAACTGTCTTGAGGCCGTCGGGAAAATCACGTACCTTTTCCACCAAATGATTTTGGAGGATAATACCTGACTCGTCAATCTCGACTCCAAGGAATTCGATCTTCCTTGTAAGAATTACTGCCTTCTTCTGTGACAGCACTAATCCTTCTTTGTGACAAACATCTAAGAAGATCTCCAAATGTTTGATGTGGTCTTGGACGTTCTTCGAGGCGATGAGAATATCATCGACGTAGACGAACATGAATTTGAAATAATCTTTGAAAAGATTATCCATTTTCCTCTGATATATCTGGGGCGCATTAGCCAATCCCATTGGCATGACATTCCAAATATAGTGGCCTTGCGGTGTGAAAAAAGCTGTAAACTTCTTACTTTCTTCTTCCATCTTGATTTGGTAGAAACCTGATTTGCAGTCGAACTTAGAGAAGACTTTCGCGTTCTGGACGCAGTTGATCAGGTGTTCTCGGTTCGGAATGTAATATCCGTCGAACTCTAAGATCTTGTTGATCCCTTGGTAATTGATCACCAATCTTGGCTTTCCTCTCTTGATCTCTCCATGGTTCCTTACTAAGAACCCTGGACTGCTGTAAGGAGAAACTCCTGGTGAGATGAGCTTCAGATCCAGATGTTCCTTAAGAATCATCTGCATATCCTTTCGATCCTCCTGGTTCATAAGGATGGGTCTATATCTGACCAACTCGTTTTCCTTTCCCTTTTGAACTCTTAAGGTCGCCTTGAGTTCATTCTTGTTCCACCACGCCAGAGGGTCCTCTTCGTAGTTCCTTTGAATCTTAACTTTGACATCTTCTATTGAGATTTGTTCTTCGTTTGTGATGTCATTGTAGAGCCTTGGTTCACGGCTGGCTTTGAGGATCTCGATCGTTTCCTCTCTGATCCTTTTGGTCTTTTGTCCGCCCAAGCTTTCAATTCTAAGTTGTAGGATTGCCTTACCATACTTCCTCTGGTCATGCATCTTTGGGTGTAGAAGTCTTCCTTCATCACCACGCTTGCTGCGAAATTGAATTGGGAGTTTGCGATAAAACGCCTGTGTCAACCTCTGCACCAAGATCTTATGATCACAAGTTGTTGTGAGGATAAGACGCCTTGTTTCATTGTCCTGCGTAAAACGTTTGAATGTTTGCAGGAAATTGTTGCCGAGCAAGATATCGGCTCGTATCATGGAAATAAATCGGGGGCGTCTTTACTTTGTACCATGGGGTACCACCTGCTCCACCAATTAATATTTCAGCCTGCTTTATTCCTCGTCTGAAGACGATGATCTTCTTTGAGAAATTCCTTCCAGCAATAGCTGGTAATTCTTCCCCGAGTTCGTCTGGAAAGATACCTGGTTTTGTTGTGCAAATCCCTGCTCCCGAGTCGATATACGCTGCAAAGTATTCGGCTCAAAATTTCTCGTACAACATCCCAACCGAGATGTAGATTGAGAATGGACTGGTGGTCATTTGAGTCGGTATCTTTTTCCTTCCACCGTAAACTCCATTCCTTCCGGCACCTTTTCCCAAGGTTTGTGGTCCTCGAGAAATTCGATTCCAAGAACAAGTTGTTCTGGGATCTTTCCTGCACGTCCGTTGATAATAAAATCAAGTCCTCCCAGCTTTAGGTTTCCCTGATACCTACCAACAAATGGCTGCTTGAGATAATACAATGCATCGCATGGTAACGTATTATCTTTCTGGGTGGTGTCGAAGATGACTTCGACTTCTCCCCAACCTCCTGGACATTGAAGTTCTCCTTTAGTTGTGAATTTCTTTGGTTCAATCACAACTTCCATAATTGGTTTCTTTCCCCAGGTGAGGCTCTGCATCCTGTTCTCCCGGAAAGAGACCGTTCTGGGCTCGAATCTTTGGCTCGTATCTTTGCCAAAAACTCGTTGGTCGCGGATGATTAAATCCATTTCATGAATATGCGGCAGGCTGGAAATCTCTGGCCTGACTGCATGTGCGACCTTCTCAAAGATCTCCGGTATCTCAACAAACTCATTCCTCTGGAAGAGATCAGAATGATGAGTATTTGAGAACGCGTAGGAGATACTGTAAGTAATGGAGTAAGGCCGGTTTCCTTCCTTCATTAATCCTTGTTTTTGAAGTCCTGATGTAAAGTTAGGACTCTACTGAAATCTTTATCGGCTAGTTTAAAGGCGATCTTTGGATAAATGAATGTCGCCACTTTTCCTGCAAATAGATTTCCTAAAATACCTCCGAGACAGGCATCTCGTAGGTTCTGGATTCTTCGATCAAAGACGGCAATGTCAATTGGGGAATTGATTCCTTCTTTGAAAGTTGCTTTGAGCAGAATTCTTATGGCTCCGATATGGATCCATGACATTTTCTGCGCAATCTCCGGCTTGAGTCTCCTTAGTTCCTCCTTGATCTCGTTCATAGGAACTAGCTGCATCTTCATCACATTACTGGTTAGCTCCATTGGGATAGCAATTTCTCCCGCTGTAACCTTGTAGATGATGTGATGTTTCCTCTTTCTGAAACTTAGCTGAGCTAAGGTTCTTTCCATTTTTCCGATGGTGAATCCATCGTAGACTCTCAACTTTGGATCTTCTCGCATAATTCTCATCAATGCCTTGTGAGAAATGCTGGTCTGTGAGAAAAATCCCGTCCTGTCTTCTTGAACTTCCTGATGGAAGATCTCCTCGTCTTCAGTCTGATTCTGATTCTGACTCTTAAGACTCATCTGGTCCTTCGTCTTCCTCATATATACTTTCGTCTGAAGGGATATCTTCAAACCGGTATACCTGAACAAGGTCCTGAAAGTAAACAGCTTCATCGAACTCCGGCGTAGCCTCGAACTGTCTAACACCTCTCTTTTGGTTTTCTGGACAATCCGTTGAGATGTGTCCTTTGGCCCCACACGTCCAACAGTTACAATCTTTGAAGCTTTCGTTAGCACGTGTCTGTGCCCTCCTGAAAGTTCGCCTAACTGGTGGTCTGCTGGTACTACCTTGACTGGAAGACATCCTTCCACGGCTGGGTCCTGGTCTCTGCCCTGATTTGTAACTTCGGGCTTTTTGTTTTGACCAGAATCTTCTTGGTTTCCATGAAGATCTTCTGGTGAACTTGCTTCTTCGTTCATAGGGTTGATCCCTATGCTTCTTCTTTTGATGTCTATCTGGTGCTCCTACGACTGTTGGAACGTCATTATCGTCGCAGCAAAGCCGAGCTGATTTATTGATTCGTTTCAGCCTCTTGAAATTCTTTTGAATTGCTGCCTTCTGGCACCATTCACTCAATTTGGCTTTGAGGAAAGACATCCTTTGAGCCACCGTGTCAATCCCCAAAGGGATATATTCACGTAGTAACATTTCTCGCCATGGGCTTGGAATCTTGGCGAAGAAAAGGGGAAGCGCCGTGTCTTCAGCAATTCGGCTCTTCCATCTGTACTCGGTGAACAGCTTGATGTATAGATCGACACTACATATGTCATGTAGCTCCAGGCTATACAACGCTTGTTCATATCTCTTGACTTTCTCCTGGTCACCTCCTCCGGTATGGGGATCCACAAAGTATCCTTCTCCGATGAAGTAGATTTTGAAAAGCCTCGCCATTCTATCAACGATGTCTTTGAGAGACTCGCCAGATAGGACTCCACTTCTAACTTCTGGAGTTCCATGTTCCCATCCGATCTTGACCGATCTTTCGAGACTCATCTGTAACATCATGATGAATCCTTCTTTGTCGAGTTCAAGAGTAGCCGCCGCAATTCTCATTGCTGTTGCCCATTCATCGATCAGGGCTTCGTGATTCTTGAAATCAAGCGTATCCAGATTGAGCATAAGTCCGTACGGGTGGATTGGATCGAGTTGCGATTTCCCGTATGGTGTTCCATGAACATCTGGCCTTCTGGCTCTTGCTCTAGTTGGAATACGATTGTACATATTTCCCGCAACAAAGTCATGCTGGTGTGGCATGGCTTCTTCTCGAATGGCTCTTCCCGAATTGGCTCTTCCCGAATTGGGTCTGGATTAGGGATGGAAGATCCTGCGCCTTCGGTAATTGTTGATTGTCCTGGTGGAGGACCTTGACTTGGTACAATAGCACCAAACGTCTGCACGTTTTCCAGGCTAAGGCCAGAAAGTGAATTCGCAAGATTGGAAAGGTCTCGCCCAATCTCGAAGTTGAAATCGTCAATCCTGAATCTGGACATGATTTCACTTTGTGCTAGGTTCTCCCCTTATCCGGGCTTCCAGCTTCTCGTTTGTGGTCATCTCTCTTTTGACCTGGACCGCTTTGCCTTTTTGATGTAATAAAGGCTCCTTCCCGAAAGATGGTGGCAACCAT
This sequence comes from Linaria vulgaris, assembly GCA_948329865.1. Classification (NCBI taxonomy): domain Eukaryota; kingdom Viridiplantae; phylum Streptophyta; class Magnoliopsida; order Lamiales; family Plantaginaceae; genus Linaria; species Linaria vulgaris. The sequence continues at coordinate 16,518,338 of OX415250.1, read as the reverse complement.
CCAACTTTCCTTCTTTCGGACGACCTTGGCATGGATTCCAAGCTCTTGACTCGTTGCTGGATATCTTGTAAATTTCCCAAGATCTCCTTCTGTCGTCGAGACATGGTTTCAAGCTTGTCTCTGATTTCCTGTAGATGCTCAGGCATATGGTACTGGTGATTGCCATATGCTTGAACTGTTTTCTGGACTTCCCTGAGGTCCTGGGATAGCTTGGAGCTATCTGGCACGAGCTCGTGGAAATCTGGCAAAACTAGATTACTCATGAAGAACGGTTATTTCGTTCAGTGATTAATCTATTAATTCTTGCGATACTCGCCAAGAGACCATTAACTCTAATGAATTTGACTCTTATGACATGGAGATCGTCCGGTCTATAACTAGCTAGGTCATCTAACTTAGTTATCAAGATCTGGAGCTCTTGTTCAAGTGTAATACCAGGCATGTTATAGGCTTAGTATTGAACTTTGTTTGTTGGCTTTTTCAAGGCTAATATTCAAAAGTTTGACACTTTCTAGCCTTTCATCCTTGATAGAACACGTATATCCTATCTGTTCTAAGTCGCAACAAAGAACATCGTGGTATTTAATTTCCGTTTCCTGCCAATTACGGTATCTAGTTAAAGCGATAATTCGCCTTTTAATACTTGTACATGCATTACCCCTCATAGGGATCTTGATTGGTGAGTCCCAAATATCATCCATAACTGGATTACTCATGTCTAGAAAAACTCCCCTCTTAAGGTGATTAAGTATAGTAATAAATAAATAAATAACCACATAAAATAAATAAACCATGCTCTGATACCATTTTCAAGCACCAAAATTGAAACCTTTAATGTATGGGGTAGAAATGAAACTTCATGAAAGTTGAGGGTTCTTTGGAGAAAAAGGTAGAGGGTATAATAGTAAATGAGTAGATCGGGAGCGGTGCTCCGGGGTGTAGCATCTAATTCATCGCGTAAGAGAGTATAGGGTCTGGTTTGCTTTTGGTAAAATTGTGTATAATATAAGCAACAAGTTGTGAGAATAGAGATTGTGGGTGAATGGTGTTGCACGGGTGGAATAAGAAAATCGAACGTGTGGCTAGGACATTTTTTTAGTTGATTTATGTTCATATATATCTATATGTAAATAATATAGATATATGTATATATGTGTGTATTATATATGGGTATAACGCGTGTGTATCATTTTGAAAACAATATAAACTTGATTGGTGCCACAATTATGTCTCACCTAATTTTTATAACTTTGTTGAATTGATTGAAGGTTGAGAAAATATACTGCATTAACTATCAAGTAAATAATTAGTCTTATACCAACGGCTGTTGGCTCAAGTGGTAAGGGACTTGAGTTCACTTAAGCAAGGTCTCGGGTTCGAGTCTTGTGGATGTAAAAAACACCGCTGGGAGAGTCCCCCCCTCAAAAAGGGCCCGACCGAGGCTCGGCTGGATTAGTCGCATAAGCGGATACCAGTGAGAAATCAAAAAAAAAAAAATTAGTCTTATAGCTTGATAGTTTAAGCTAACTAAACACACAATAATATTTATTAGTAGGAGTAGTAAAACTCAGAAAGTTAAAAGTATAATTTAACGAATGGAGCAGCATACTTGTCTTGCTTCAACAATTTAATTGCAAAGAAGTCCTTCACTTCATTATTTCTTTTTTCAAGTACATGGTGATTTGTTAGTTCTATGATGCAAAAGCAATCAAATAGTCCTTAACTCGAATTTACTATGACACAACTTCTATTATGAAATTTATAAATAGCAATCATAACTTACTCCAAAAGTTATAGTAATATATATTCTTATCGCAATAATATATTAAAAGAATATAAAACGAGGCGTCACATCTTTGGCCACGAGATCACGAATGAAGTGAAGGTCAAGGGAGATATGTTTCATGCGTGAGTGTTGAACTAGATGAAGAGAAGAACGTAAAACACCCAAGTTGTCACAACGCACTGTAGGAACGGAGCGAAGAGACAACCCAATCTCCCCAAAAAGGTGATGACGCCAACGGACCTCAGACGCAGTGGAAGCAAAAGAGCGGTATTCCACTTTAGTAGAGGAATGAGAAACCGCCTTCTGTTTCCGAGAGGACCACGAGATAGGATTCAAACCCAACATGATAAGATATGTCGAAGTAGACATGCCATGAAGAGTATCACCACCCCAATCCGAGTCCGAGTAAGCAGTAAGAGAAAGGTTTGTATCACGTCGCAGCGTAATACCATGCGTGAGCGTACCTTTAAGATAACGAAGCAAAGCCAACCAGTGAGCTGCATCCGGAGTCGACATACGTTGGGCAAGCCTATTGACCGAGAAAGTAATATTCGGGCGCGTTAGAGTGAGATACTGCAAGTCATCGATGATTTGACGATACGTGGTGGCGTCGATATGTTCGGCGAAGCTCGATGTAGTGGGATTGCGAGATATAGGTGTGGCTAACGGTTTAGCACCGTCCATCTTGTGACGAGCTAAGAGATCATGAATGTACTTGTGCTGCGAGAGAAAAAGACCATCACCCATGCGATAAACCTCAACACCCAATAAGTAATTGAGGGCACCTAAGTCCTTAATTGCAAAGTACGTGCCAAGATGCTTAACAAGCGAGGAGATAGTCTTCGAACATGACATAGTGACCACAATGTCGTCGACATAGACAAGGACATAGACACAGATCGAGCCACGCATAAGGATGAACAAGAACGTGTCCGACTTCGACTGTAAGAAGCCAAACGCAACAAGTGCAGCACTAAGAGCAAGATACCATACTAGAGGGGCTTGTTTGAGGCCATAGATAGACTTGTGGAGAAGACACACATAATCCGGCTGAGCCTTGTCAACAAACCCCGACGATTTACTCATATAAACAGTCTCAGAGAGCGTGCCATGAAGGAATGCATTGCTAACATCCAATTGGCGGAGGGGCCATAAGTGCATCACGGCCAAGGCAATGATGGTGCTAATGGTGACTAGCTTCACCACCGGACTGAACGTTTCTTTGAAGTCAACCCCCGGCCATTGGTGGAACCCCTTAGCAACCAGTCTAACCTTGTAACGGTCAATGGACCCATCTGGATTAGGTTTGATACGAAAGACCCACTTGGACCCCACCATAGAACGGGTGTTAGGAGGTTTAACCAAGGACCAAGTGCTATGACTGGATAGGGCCGTGAGTTCCTCGGACATAGCAGCACGCCACAACGGATCAGGGAGAGCCACTTTAACTGAAGTAGGTTCCAAGGGATGAAGAACGGGATGCTTGGTGGCGGTATACATCTTAGGCTTGAAGATGTTGCTCAGAGACCGCATGATCATGTGATGTGGACGAGTGGACGAGGACAAAACCACGGTTGCGGTCTCGCTAGGGTTCGAGAATGAGGGCGGCGGTTGAGCCCTAGGCGAGCCATGGGCCGTAGGCGGGGTGGATGAGGCCGCATTCGATAGAGGGCTCATGGGTGACTGTTGTTGGGTCGTACTTGACCGCCCATGGGCCTAAGGTGAACGAACCATGGGATGGGCCGGTGGGCTAGCCCTAGCGGTCTGGTCCATGATTGATAGTGGTGGCTAGTTAGGGCTAGCGGACGGCAGTGCCCTAGTAGGCCGAGGCGGGGCCATTGCTGGGCCTAGGGCAACCCTAGTCGGCCCTAGGGTTGGCGGGCTAAGGTTAGCTAGTTGGGCCACAACAAGGGGTGGCGGATCAAGAGGCGACGGTGGAGTGGTCGAAAAATCATGAAACCTATCTTCAATGAACCGCACATGACAAGATATGTAAAGACGCCCGGTGGTGATATCAAGACACTTGTAAGCAGAGTGAGTTGTAGAGTACCCAACAAAACCACAAGCCCGAGACGGGGGCGTGAGCTTTTCAAGAAAATAAGGGTGCATGTGAGGGTAACAAAAGCACCCAAAAACACGCCCAAAATAATTCGGTTGAGGACCAAAGAGAGCCTCAAAGGGGGACCAAGAGCCAAGAACAGTAGTAGGGAGCATGTTATAAATATAAGTGGTCGTGCTAAAAGCAAAAGTCCCAAAATGTTGAAGGGAGAGAAGCACGAGTGAGAAGTGTGCGCCCCATCGTTACAATAACCCGATGACGACGTTCACTAGTGCCATTTTGTTGTGGCGTGTGTGGGGGCAGTTGTGAGCAAGGAGATGTCATTTGAGGAGAGATAGTTTCGCATGGCCAATAACTCACCACTATTGTCGGAATAAAAGTTCCTAATTGACCAACCAAATTGTTTTTCCACTAGACTTCTAAATTGAATAAAGATACGTAGTACATCAGACTTAGCCGTCATAGGGAAAAACCAACAAAACTTGGTAAACTGGTCAACTAAAAGTAAATAAAAATGACATCCCGTAGTAGAAGTAATAGGGGCGGGACCCCAAACATCACCATAAACATAATGAAGTACATCGTTCCACACAAGCGAAGTATCACAAAAAACTAGATTCTGACTTTTATTTGATAAACAAGAAGAGAAAAACTATAGTCCGACGCAGCGGGCAATAGGTAAACTAAACTTGTTAAAGATAAATGACTCAACTTTCCTGGGTGGGTGACCGAGCCTATCGTGCCAGCATCTAACACTAGTCCGTTCGCCAACAAGCGCCATAACTGGAGAGCATCCAAAAGAAGGAAGTTGAACACGATACACACCATCCACACACGTCCTGCGGAACAATCTACTCCCCGTGCGACAGTCCTTCACAACAAAATAAGACGAGAAAAACTCAATAGAGACATCATTCGCAGTAGTAAAACGATGCACGGATAAGAGATTTCTCCTCGATGATGGGACACATAAAATATTGTCAAGTGTAAAGGAACGGTGATGAAGAGTAATTTTAGAGGAACACGTGTGAGAGATAGGCAATCCTTTACCACCTACTGTTATAACCTCCTCCGGACCATCATACTCAAGTGAAGAGCAAGATTCCCAAGAACATACGTGAGATGATGAGATGCACCCGAATCAGCTAACCACTCGTCACGCTGAGCAGTGGGTGGCGGCAACGACACATAGTTAGCGCTAGGGTTAGGGTATCGGCGGTAAGTCCTAGCACCATGGCCCGTTATGCCACGCAACTGACATGTGATAGGCCCACGAGCATAAGGAGGCTGATACAGGCCCGGATCGCGCGTAGGGTTCGGGTTTGCGGACCTCGATGAAGACCTATTGCGCCCACCGCGTTGCGACTGACCTGATGAAGTCAGATGCGAACGTAGTTGCGAGGATTGGACCGTAGCTGAGAAACGGCCTCATTCGCAGAAGCAACAGTGGTCGACCATTCAAGTTCAAGATGACGAAGGTACCCCTCCTGGCTGACAAGAAGGTCGTGCAACTCATCAAACTGGATTGGGTGCTCGCGAGCACAGATTGTGCCAGCGATGTCATGATAGAGAGATTCAAGGCCATTGAGAACGTACAGCGTGATCTCATCATCATTCACGGGACCATCAATAGCGGCGTCAGCTTTGGATTTGATAGATTGAAGAAACTCCAAAACTGAACGATCACCCAACTTCATGTTGTTCAGTTCATCCTTCAACTGCATGACACGGAAGCGTGAGCGACTGGCATAGTGTCATTACAATTCGTCCCACACGCCCGTGGAGGTTTCAGCGGAAGCAACAAGTGAAGAGATCTCCACAGAGACAGAACCAACCAAAGCCGTGACCAAAAAGGAGTCATAACGCGTCCATAAGGAGTAGGCCGCCAGCGACTCCAGTGTAGTACCCATCGGTGGACACGGATGGGATCGGTCTACAAAGCCAAACAACACATATCCATAAAGGAGGTGATGGATGTGACAGCGCCACGCAGGATAGCTAGTGCCGGTGAAACGAATGGGGATTTGTTTGGAGTTGATAGGAATCAACGCAACACCGCCAGAGGACAGTCCGTCGAAGGGCGGTGATAGCGGTGAAGGGAGGCCAGCCGAGAAGGCGACAGTTCTGGAAGTATCGCCGGCGGCGCCCTCAACGGAGGAGCGAGTAGGTGAGCCCGAACGATACATATTAGGTCAAGGATCGAAGAGAGTCTCGTTAGAAAAAAAGGTCTCTTGATACCATATAAGAGAAATAATATTTGAGTGAATGAATAATTCTATTAATCACAAGAGTTCTTATACTAGATTACAAGGGGAATAAAGTATAACACTAAATAAATACAATAACTACAATAATGAATAATACAACAATATAATATCACCTATTATTGTACATTACTTAATAATCAAATGGGAATTTTACTTGGACCCATCGGTGGACACGGATGGGATCGGTCTACGAAGCCAAACAACACATATCCATAAAGGAGGTGATGGATGTGACAGCGCCACGCAGGATAGCTAGTGCCGGTGAAAAGGATGGGGATTTGTTTGGAGTTGATAGGAATCAACTCAACACCGCCAGAGGACAGTCCGTCGAAGGGCGGTAATAGCGGTGAAGGGAGGCCAGCCGAGAAGGCGACGGTTCTGGAAGTATCGCCGGCGGCGCCCTCAACGGAGGAGCGGGTAGGTGAGCCCGAACGATACATATTAGGTCAAGGATCGAAGAGAGTCTCGTTAGAAAAAAAGGTCTTTTGATACCATATAAGAGAAATAATATTTGAGTAAATGAATAATTCTATTAATCACAAGAGCTCTTATACTAGATTACAAGGGGAATAAAGTATAACACTAAATAAATACAATAACTACAATAATGAATAATACAACAATATAATATCACCTAATATTGTACATTACTTAATAATCAAATGGGAATTTTACTTGGACCCATCGGTGGACACGGATGGGATCGGTCTCTGAAGCCAAACAACCCATATCCATAAAGGAGGTGATGGATGTGACAGCGCCACACATGATAGCTAGTGCCGGTGAAACGGATGGGGATTTGTTTGGAGTTCATAGGAATCAACGCAACACCGCCAAAGGACGGTCCGTGGAAGGGCTGTGATAGCGGTGAAGGGAGGCCAGCCGAGAAGGCGACAATTCTGGAAGTGTCGCCGGCGGCGCCCTCAACGGAGGAACGGGTTGGTGAGCCCAAACGATACATATTAGGTCAAGGATCAAAGAGAGTCTCGTTAGAGAAAAAGGTCTCCTGATACCATATAAGAGAAATAATATTTGAGTGAATGAATAATTCTATTAATCGCAAGAGTTCTTATACTAGATTATATGGGGCATAAAGTACAACACTAAATAAATACAATAACTGCAATAATGAATAATATAACAATATAATATCATCTAATAATGTACATTACTTAATAATCAAATGGGAATTTTACTTGGATTCTTTCAAAAACCATTTGACATCTTATGAAATGCCTTCCCTCTCCTGATATCGGCTGATTAGATCACCAACTAGAGCCTTCGCGTGAGTGGCTTGTGATGTCTAAAGATGTTCGTGTTGTTATTTTCAATCTCTCGTTAGACACATACGAACAGTTCGTTCATTGTTGATGAGCATGGGGCGTTGATGACAAAATAAAATTGGACATAGAATACTTTGTCGGCATTGTTACTCGTCCAAGCTTCAGTCAGACATGTTTTCTTCTACTATTGACAACTTATAGTTTCTTTGAGTAAAAAATAAAACATAGTCCACTTAATAAATGTGATTAGTTCGAAGACTTATTTCGGGGTCGATACGCTTGAAAATGTTGAAAGCAGCCTAGGCCAGACGGGCTTTAGTTTTATATATGTTAAGCTCAAGAAAATTTGGGATTTTTGACTTGTTAGTTTTGCATAGTAACCACCTTTCAAAATTAGTCTTTTATAGTACCTCATGCCTTTTTTGGTCCTCTAAAGTAACTAAGTTTCATTTTTGATCCTCCGGTGACGGAATATTCCATTATTCCCCTGAATTATGTATGTGCCACGCACTTGACTTTAGATCTCAGTTTCTTTTTTGCACTTTTCGCCCCAAAACTTTATACAACTACACTCACACCCTATTATTTTTTAAATAAGCATATTTGTCTACAAATTTGAGTTTTGTTTTTTTTCATTGTGTTCCAAATATTTCATATAATTATACTCAAACCCAATTAAAAGAAATCTTGAATAATATTTTCAATTCATAAAATAACCTAATGTTTTTACTAATTAACTAAATAAAAAATAAAATAAAAATATTTTCAAATTTCATCATCTTATCTTAAAATAACTTAACATACTAAACATTACCTTCAAAATGCAAATGAAGTAAAGCATAAGTCATTATTTGATTCAAAAATATAATAATTTAATCATGTGTTATTTAAATTAACAAATAAAGCATAAGCTATTTTTCAAAACTTTAAGGTAAACATTAATACTAGATATTTCCTATGTCATATGATAATTTTTTTTAATCAAAAATACAAATAATCTTATTTTATTTTATGTTAGTAATAAGAATTGATTATAAATTTTATTTTATTTAGTTAAAAAAACAATTTATATTATTCAAAAATCCACCCCATCTTTATTTAGTTAAAAAAAAACAATTTATATTATTCAACCCCCACCCTCCAACCCACCCCTGTAACACCAAAAATAAAAAATAGAAAGAGAAACATATCAAATAAAAAAAAAATCGATATTAGAGAGTTGTCAAAAAAAAGAGCCTCAACCCGCCCCTACACCACCACCCACCTCCACAAAAATCACCACCAACCATTGCACCAACAACCACCTCCACCAACCCCGCCCCTACACCACCCACCTTCACCAAAACCATCACCACCCATCTCCACTAAAACCACCATCCATGTCCACCAAAACCATTACCCACCCACCCACCCACAAACTCAATCGCGCCTCCATTACGCTCCACCACCACCACCACCAAATCAACCATCTCTTTAAGCGCTCGACCCGATTTGTGCAACCGACTAGATTTGGAGCCTCGAATTGTCGATTCGAATTTTGGAGAAAATTTAGAAATCGGTGTCGAATTCGGTGTTGGAGGGGAAGGAAATATTGGTTAGATGTTCTTTTTGGGTGTGGGGGTGTCGGAGGAGGTGGCGGGGATGGTGTTGATTTGGTGGTGGGTGGGATGGAGGAGATAGGTTTTGTAGGGAATATGTTTGTTTTTTATTTATTACTTATTTGTTAATTATTGATTCTATAAAGGACTTAAGCCATAAAACAAAGAAACAAATTATCATACGTAATTTTTTTAGTTTTAAAAGAAAATATATTGTATATATTTTTTCAATCCTTTTTTAATTGATGGTAATATTTAGTAGGTAACGCTTATATCATTTTAAGAGAGTTTATTTATTTATAAGATAACCTTACAATTAAATTGAGTTTAATAAATATTTACGATAAAAATATAAAACATAAGTTAAATTAGTATAATCAACAAATTTTAAAGACAAAAGCTATAATTCTCCCAACCATTTTTGAAATATCAATTTTCTTAAAATACAAATATAATTATTTTAATATTTGGGGTCTAAGTGTAAATACAAAAAATTATTTTGGAAGAAAATTTGAAATATCCCCAAATATGACTGAAGTCCAATCATATTAATTAAAAGTTATCGTCAAAGGACCAAAATTTTTAGATGACCAACAACGACCGAGGCACTATAAATGACTAAATTTGAAAGTTGGTTACTATAGATGACTAAAAAGTCAAAAATCCCAGATAATTTACGCTCGTTTAACTGGCCAAAAGTTGCATGTAAAAGAAGTTAACACTCTGGACGAGGTATGCAAAGGAGATTTTGAAGTGGCACGAGGAGTAGAATGACTATTATGCAGTTGATAGCAGCTTCAAAGAGAGTGAGTGAAGAATCCCTCTTTAACCATAATCTTTTTTTTTTTACGACTCTTTAACCATAATCTACACAGTCAATAAAATACATTATTATGGTGCCATTTTCTCTTTTAGAGTGTCATGCAAAAACTTGCTAGAAGAAATTATACAGGGATTATGTGTTAACGGAAAATGATGCAGGTGTGAGTTCTACAGGATACTCTCTTCTTTAGGTTACAATTCTTTCATTTTCTTTTGGTACGCCCTTTTTTGAGACAGTAGCATATATGCGAATAAAATGTCCCCAACCCAGATTTCAGTTATTGGAACTGTCTAGATCAAGGCAATAAGGCAGTGATGTTTTCACAAAAAATAAGTTCAACATTTACAGATTCAAGAACACAAATGAATTATGAGAAACGATTATATAAATACTTATGATGTTTTTACAAAAAACATTTCTGATTAAACTTAAAACAAACTTTTGGAGCTAAAATGCAAAGAATTAATTATAGAAATACAGCAAAGTTAATCCTCTAGCAAATTTGTAAGTTCATATAAAAGGAACTGAAGAGATCGCCGAGAACATTCACGTCTCGTCTGTTTGAGACCCTACAGTTGCAATAATGCTACCTAACTTCTTCCAAACTTGGGTTTTTAGACAGGTTCATTCGAAAAGAAAAAAACAACATCGCGTACAGCAATAAGTACTGAAACTGTATTCAAGCTCCATATTAGATCTACGACAAGAATTGCCAATGAAACAGGAGGGGACCAAGAACATCAATCAACTTATATCTTCGTCCAAACACCAGAGCATGACAAAACTGAGTCTGAAAGCTACTCCAAAAACTGCATAACTTTTACTCAAGCTATTAAGTTATATATAACGCACTATAGCTCCACTGAAACAAACCTGAGACTGGAATTTATCTCAATTAACAATATGAGTCTCTTCGTGATCACTAACATCTTCCTCGTTACCATTCACGTTTTCTGCATGCTCCTCAAGAGACGAAGCAGTGAACAGCTCACCAGCCTTAACCCCATCGTCGTTGCAACAATCTCATCTCTAAGATTATTCGAAATCGACATTGTCGTAGCCGTCGCCCCGATTTCTCCTGCGAGCCAGGTACACCCTCTCCTTGTTGTCCTGGCATCTTTTGCCTCGCGGGCATTGGTACCCTAGCGGGAAATGTTGATGGTGCCACAGCCTTTGGGAAAGTCTGACTTGATGTTGTTCGTTCAACTTCTGCATTTGTGCTTTCTACTGCTCTACTTCGCGATCTGGTAACTCTAGATGTCATACCTAATAAACTGGGAAAAATGATGTTTCCAGAGACGGCGCCAATATTTTGATCTTATTCCGTATGGGTAACAAAACACCGAAAACTATTACAATGGGCTTCTCACTTGCCAAAATAATGCTAATTAAATAGAAAGCGGACTAGCTTGGTCCGGAACACCTATTACAAGCCAACTAGATAGTACAAGTAAAATTACAATATATGGATAGTGTATCGAATTGTGAGAGTTCGATCTAGGGTGTATCGAATCAGGTATGTTCGACAGAGTGAGCGTAGGGTAGTCCAATATCGAATTTCGGTTCTTCGATCTCTGAGTGTATCGAATTGAGGTCCTTCGATGTAGGACTGACTGAGTTGCTGAGTATAGAATCGGATTGCTTCGATCGAGTAATGTGTATTGAATGTAGAAGCTCCGATCAAATGGTGAGTATCGAATTCTAATTATTCGATCTTGAGTAGGTTAAAGCTGGTCTTGAATGCGTTCTCAGAATGTCAGAGAACGGGGTATTTATAAGCCTCGTCCCGCGGGCCCCAGTGGTAGATGGGGAACGAGAATCGAATTGGGATGATTCGGTCTATCCCTTAGATCGAAACTCGCGCATTCGATGCTTGTTCAACATCGAAGCTTCCTGTTCGATGTACAATTTTAATGGGCCTTCCTTCGTGGACCAGCCCAATATATATATTGGGTCATTCCTAAAATACCCCATAAGTAAGTTTTACTTATTATCTCTCTTATTCGATTATGCAACCATGGTAGAACACGTGTACTCTTTCCATCTCCCCTTTATAAGCTTGTTAAAGGGATGAATATAGGGATTCTGGATTTGTAGCATTTTTTTACATTTGAACTCACTAACTCGAGTGTAGTGATATTAATGGACTTCGGGTACAATCGAATCTTTCTTGACTTCCGTATATTACCTAATAATCAAATGGGAATTTTACTTGGATTATTTCAAATATCTTTGACACCTTATGAAATGCCTTTTCTCTCCAGATATCGGCTGATTAGATCACCAACTAGAGCCTTCGCATGAGTGGCTTGTGATGTCTAAAGATGTTTGTGTTGTTATTTTCAATCTTTTGTTATACACATACGACCAGTTCGTTCACTGTTGATGATAATGGGGCGTTGATGACAGAATGTAATTGGACATAGAATACTCTGCTGGCATTGTTACTCGTCCAAGCTTCAGTCAGACATGCTTTCTTCTACTATTGACAACTTATAGTTTGTTTGAGGTAAAACTCGAACATGCCCGCTTAATAGATGTGAATGGTTCGAAAACTTATTTCGAGGTCGATACGCTTGAAACTGTTGAAAGCAGCCTAGGCCAGAAGTGCTTTAATTTTATATCTGTTAAGCACAAGAGAATTTACGCTTGTTTTAACTGTCCAAAAGCTGCATGTAAAAGAAGTTAACACTCTGGACGAGGAGGTGTGCAAAGGAAATTTTGAAGTGTGCAAAAATGTCTATTATGCAGTCGATAGCAGCTTCAAAGAGAGTGAGTAAAGAATCCCTCTTTAACCATAATCTTTTTTTTTTATATATATACAACTCTTTAACCATAATCTACACAGTCAATAAAATACATTATTATTATGGTGCCATTTTCTCTTTTAGAGTGTCATGCAAAAAATTGCTAGAATAAATTATTCAGGGATTATGTGTTAACTGAAAATGATGCAGGTGTGAATTCTACAGGTTACTCTCTTCTTTAAGTTACAATTCTTTCATTTTCTTTTGGTACGCCCTTTTTTGGGTCAGTAGCATATATGTGAATACAATGTCCGCAACCCAGATTTTAATTATTGGAACTGTCTAGATCAAAAGGCAATAAGGCAGTGTTGTTTTCAGAAAACAAATATGTTAACATTTACAGATTCAAGAACACAAAAGGATTATGAGAAACGATTATATAAATACTCATGATGTTTTCACAAAAAATATTTCAGTTAGAAAAAAGTTTTGGAGCTAAAATGCAAAGAATTAATTATAGAAGTACAGTGAATCCTCTAGCAAATTTGTTACTCTATTTCATGGCTGTAAGTTCATATAAAAGGAACTGAAGAGATCGACGAGAACATTCACGTCTCTTCAGTTTGAGACCCTACAGTTGCAATAATGCTACCCAACTTCTTCCAAAATTGGGTTTTTAGACAGTTCCATTCGAAAAGAAAAAAATAACATCGCGTAGAGCAACAAGTACTGAAACTGTATTCAAGCTCCATATTAAATCTACAAGAAGAATTGCCAATGGAACAGGAGGGGACCAAGAACATCAATCAACTTATATCTTCGTCCAAACACCAGAGCATGACAAAACTGAGTCTGAAAGCTACTCCAAAATTTGCACAACTTTTACTCAAGCTTATAAGTTAAAAATAACGCACTATAGCTCCACTGAAACAAACCTGAGACTGGAATTTATCTCAATTAACAATATGAGTCTCTTCGTCATCACTAACATCTTCCTCGTCACCATTCACGTTTTCTGCATGCTCCTCAAGAGACGAAGCAGTGAACAACTCACCAGCCTTAACCCCATCTTCATTTGCTGTTACAGCTGCAGAGCTGCGAGATTTTCCTTTGTTCATCTGAAACATAGACATTGGATAAATCAAATGAAAAGAAAGAGAAACAAATATAGCAGAGAAGAAACTAATGGGACAAGTAGTTGCGGAAAAAACACTAACTATGTTGGAAGCAAAAGCTCACAGAATACTTACAGCTCTAAGCAACGATCTCCTGTCTCTCTCCCGAGCATTCTTGATTGCCTAAAACCAGTAGACAATACGATAAGGGCCTAATTCACCGGACATCACTCTATGCAATGATCTTAAGAACACATTCAATCATCAACAAGTCATACGACATGTATGTGTGTGCATATAAATAAGACGAATATAAATAAAGTATAGAATGCATTCTATCAAAAATAAAACACCTCTTCCAAAGCCTTCTGTTCGGCTTCAACTTCTGTAATATCTCTGCAAAGGAGAAAAAAATACCTGCCCTTAATTTCATAACCATAGACAATACATTCATATGCTTAGAAATCAAGCAGTTCCAAAAAATAAAGGTTTCTCTTTATATGGCCAGTAAAATGAATTAACCATGCCATCAATCCCAATACTTTTGAAACTTGTGTCAAATAAATAGGAACAACCCAGCGATCAACCAAGCGATAGGAGTTATAGTCCTTCATACCTTCCAACAACGCGATCAACACGACAAGAACATTTTGCACACACGTGATGCTCCTTAGCGCAACCTACAAATGCATTTCCCAGAGAACATTCAACAAAAACTTTTCTGATTAAAACTAAATAGATCAAAACTGAAGTTATTCAAGGGGACAGCCATAGCCTATTAACAAAGATAGAAGCTTTCCGGATATCATGATGCGTGATTGGCGAAAACATATATAACATGTCAAAAGCTTCGTCAGTTAAGGTTGCACTCCTTCAACTGGAATATGAATGGATATTCCGCTTAGCTACCTAATTTTAAATAATGATTATTTCCTCCCACCAAATAAACAAGGAAGTGCTTCCAAAAAGTTATGATTCACTTTTCAGCTAAATATCTAATAGAAAGAAAATCAAGCAGTTGGCAAAAAGCAATGACACGAAGTCCACTATAAGACGATGAAAACAACATGGCTCCAGGCGCCACTCCATTCACCACAAAATAGCCCATGTCCGATCAATCATCATAGAGGCTGCAAGCATTCTCTACTACATCTCTCAAAATCCATGTGGAGTTCAGTCAATTGCACCAAATCATAAGACAAACTGAAATTTATGTACAGCCCCACCCCCAATAAAATCTCAAACCAAAAAAGAAAGGAGCTTTACGTTTCTTAAGTAGCCAAGTACAAACAGGCAGGTAACCAATCAATTCCTAAATAAACGGCGTGTAAGTACTAGGAGATCTCAGGATAGCATAATACGATGCTACTGTTCATTCATTTTAAGTTTTAACCCACAATCATTACATAATCACAAAGTGACAATTATGAAAGCCCCAAAACGATATCTAATGCACCCTATTATACACCCTATTAGAGGCACGTGGTTCAAAACGACATGCTATCAGTACATTTGATAAGCCTATAGTAGTACCGGGTCAATTGGATAACGAGGTTCTACACATGATAAAACACAATCCACCTCACATGCTTATAATCCATAAACAACGTCACCCAATAACCGCGTAATCATGCAAATGCAATACGATAATCTTCAATTATGACAATCCATATCCAATCCTCTCTCGACCACCAAACGCCCCTCGTTAAATCAATAAACAAGTAAAATCAGAGGAATGAGAGAAAAACTAACCAGTGCATAAATTATGATAAGCTTGCCTAACATTCCGCTTCGAACACCTCTGACTATCACGACACAAAAAATTCAACTCAAATTCAAATTAAAACACACACAACACGAAAACCTAATTACGCGAAAAAACAACAAATTAGTACCATTTGGCAGGTTGACTGAGGGGCTTATACTTTCCGTATTTTCGCCTCCATTCGATTTGCTCTTTACAGCGAAGACAAACTCCGGTTACTTCGGAGAGTGGCCGGAATCTTCCGCCTACTTCCTGTTACAAATCAGTTATGGAATGTATACGAATACGGATACGGATACGTATTTGGAGTTAATTGAGAGGTATTATAAACGTACGGTAGGGTTGATTGTGATGCCGGCGTTAGGTTTCCAGGCGACCTTGTTTTGGTGCTTCGGCGGTCCGCTTTTGTTGCTCATCTTTTTTTCTTTTTCTTTTTTTTTTTAACTCAGAATTTTGCCTCCATAACCTAGCGGGGGTTTTATTATGAGTTTTTAAAGTTAAGAAAAACAATTTTAAATGGATTTCTTAATTTCTAAAGTTTTTAAAGACTTTTTCTATTTGATATCCACTTTGTCAATACTTTTTTTTTTTTTTTGTCAATATTATTACTACTAAACATATCATAATTCCCTCTTTAGCTTCGTATCACTTTTGTATGATAAAAGACATAATCAAATAACACAGAGATTTGAAAATTTCTCATTCTAATTTGAAAAGTTCACGATAGTCTTTTCAAGCTTTTTTTTTTGGTTTGCAATTGTGATACGAGCTAGAAATTGAAAGTAGATTACTTTTAAATGCTAAACGCTAGCATATGCGATAAATGTGATACATCCAGGGATAATTATTTTGCGTTTACGATATGAAATTATGATATTGCTTCTAAAACAATTTAGTTCTATTAAGATAAATAAGTGGTAACATTTTAAAATGAAGCTATGGTGATAAAACAATGTTTAAGTATCAATAATTCGTCACAAATAGTTTTCTATCCCTTTTGAACCCCAAATATCTCAAAATCGATTCTAGTCACTAGTCTCAAAACTCAAAATAGCATATCAGGCTTCAGCCCACCTTAACTGCTTGACACACTTGAAAACAAAATTTGGGATAGCAGGCTTCATTTTGGGATAATTAACCATCTCACACTTTTAAGTTTATGTATGTTATCGAAATTTCAGTTACACAATTACTGTAACAATTAAAATTTCCAGATATAGTATATGTTGGAGAATAAATTTAAATTGATGTAAAGAAATAAGTCAAAAGAAAAAATAAATGAATGCTTGAATTGAGTTACAAAGCTTGTATACGGATGATTGAAATGGGATGAGGTGCTCTGCATGAATAGAAGAAGAAGCAGATTACAAGTCGTTTTCTAGCAAATTACGCTAACTAGTGTATCAATTTCTACTTTTTGTAAGTTTAGCTCTAACCAACTTTGCCGTATTTCGAATAGTTTCCGTAAATGAGAACTTTTGTTACTTTTCTATTTACAACTCAAGACCCACCCCCACCCCCTCAAAAGGGGCGTGCTATTTATATGGCCCATATTGGATGTATTCGTGTTGCAAGGTTGAATAGAGAGTGGTTTGTGAGAATGTATGCAAGTTGGTGTTCACTTTTGACATTCACAATCTTGATTGAGCCTTGATGAACCTTCTATCGAACAAAATAGAAGTCTATTTTTGTATATTTGGTACGCTTATGGTGTACTAGTTTGTTTGTTATGCAATATGCACTTCTAATGTTAGTGGTGTTCTTGTTTGATTGATTCCTAAGTAATAAAGCAGGTGATTCAGTCAAATTACTTCAAATGCAATGGTCGGCTGTTGCTTTCCTTTTCAAGACACCAGGGTATCTCCTATGTGAATTGCATGCCCTGTGATGTTTTTCCTTGTTTCTTGACAACTTGCCCGGTCATTGTCACAAAAAAGACTTGATATGAGTTTCACTTTTGTACTGGAAACAGTATTCCTTTACCTCGAGTTGCTTTGATGTAGGGAGTAACTCTATTAGCTGCAACAAGATGGTTAATACAATGTTTAGACATGAATTATGTAAAATGTTGTATACTGTAATTAAGATCAGGTCTAGATATAGTTAAATGCAGTAGGCGTCCAACTAGTCTTCTGTTTTCTTCTGTTTATAAAATGACCAGGAAGAGCTTAAGAGTCATCATTGTATAGCTTTGTATTTGAATCCATTGAGTTGAGCTTAGTTTACAAGCTAAGTACCCCAATTATGTAAGACTGTCCAAGCACACTTTCTCTGGCAAAGAGATATGCCCTGCTTACTTCTAGCTATCTCAATGCCAAGGATATAATTTAGAGTACCCCAAGTCTTTAATGGTAAACCGATTGTCAAGATGTTGTTTGATCCTTGTGATCTCATTCATGTCATTGTCTGTCAAAATTATATCATCAACATATACACATAATGCATTGAATGAAGTGCATGGGTGTGTAGTGAACAAGGAACAATCAGATACAACCTGTTTAAAATTATAATCGATTAAGAATGAGGATGTTTTGTATTCCATTGCCTTAAGGCATGTTCCAGACAATACATGCTTTTCTGTAAGAGGCACGTTCTTTTTTTTTTTCTAGTGGGTTTTTACAATACCCTGGAGGTGGTTGCATGTATATTTTCTCATCAATGTCTCCTTATATGAATGCATTGTTTACATCTAGTTGGTGAAAAAATCAATTTTGTGAAGATACAACTGCTAATAGGACTCTCGTTGTGGTTAGCTTTGCAACTCGTGAGAGAGTATCAAAATAATCAAGTCCATCTTCTTGTGTATACCTTTTAGCAACCAACCTTGCTTGATATCTTTCTATGGTGCCATCTACTTTCAGTTTATTCTTATACACCCATTTGCAGCCTCAACAATCGTGACCATTAGGTAGGTTTGTTAGCTCCCATATTTTAGTTTTCTCAAGAGCATCAAGCTCAGCTCTCTTTGCTTTCTTCTATTGGGAATTTGCTAGCTTGGGTATATGATCTTAGGTCCAGTTGTGTGTGATACAAATGTTGTGAGTGCTTTATGATTATCACTTAGCCTGCTAGTAGAAAGGAAATGAGTAATAGGATATTTTGTGCTTGTATCAAGTGAGGTGTAGTCAGCTTTATGCAATGATTAAGGCAATTTAACATCATAGAGTTTTAAATATGCATGGGTTGTAGTGTTTCTCGATTACTTTCTAATATTATGCAATGAAACTACTCAAGTAGACGTAGAAACATAGCTACTTGTGTTGTCATTTGTGGTGACAGATAATTGTCTTGTTTTATCAGCTTGAGTTGCATTCACAGGTTGTATCTCCAAGGTTTCTGTAGTATCTGATGGTTGAGTATCCTTAGTGTCTGTAAAGAGGGTTGTAGTTGCTTCAGTAGTGGAGTCATTTTGCAGATTGCTAGCATGGCCTGGTGCATCTGTTTGATCTTGAGAAGAAATTGGATATTTGCAAAGTCTTACTTTGTTGTTAGTGTTATTTTTAAGAAACATATCAGAGTTAGAGAGTTAGATAGGAAATGGAATATAGTTTCACATAATACTATGTTTCTAGATATGAAAGTGTTCATTGAATCAAGGTTGAGGAGTAAGTATCATTTGGTTCCTTGGGAGTATAACCAATGAAAACAAACTTGATAGCCCTAGAGTCAAACTTTTGTTTATGGAAAGTTAAGGTAGATGCATAGCAGAGACCACCAAATATGTTTTAGGGAATTATGATCATGTGGTTTATTAAATAACATCTAAAAAGGAGTCTTGTTATTTTGCACAAACGAAGAAGGTCTATTTATCACAAAAGCAGTTGTAGCAGCGCCATTTGTCTAGTATTTTATAAGAATGCTAAACTGAAATTTGAAAGATCTTGCTATCTCTAGTAGATGTTGGTGTTTTCTTCTCACCAAACTATTTTGTTGTGATGTTTCCACACAACTGGTTTGATGTATGATGCCATGTTTCTCATAGAAGTTATTTATTATAAATTCATTATCAGTCCTAACTTTTTTTATTGGGAAAAAAGTACCTTACCCCATAAACTTTCTACCGTTTTGCACCTTGCCACCCATGTTTGTTTTGTTGCACCTTGCCCCCTCAACTTTGCAAACGTTAGCACGTTACCACCTCCCCCCTGAAAGCACTTTCCGTCAAATTTGACAGAATATTCTATGGAATCTTCACAAGCTCCTCTTGAAAATTTGACAAAATCTTCGGTCAAATTTGACGGAAAGTGCTTGGGGGGGGGGGGGGGGTAGGGGGGGGGGGGGTAACGTTCTAACGTTTGCAAAGTCGAGGGGGCAAGGTGCAACAAAACAAACATGGGTGGCTTGGTGCAAAACGGTAGAAAGTTTATGGGGTAAGGTGTTCTTTTCCCTTTTATGTTGGCAACAAACTGGTTTTCAACCAAAGTTGTAAGATTTGACAGATGTTGGTGAACTTCATACTTCTATTTCTCAAAATAAACTCAAGTACAGCGTGTGAAGTCATCTACAATAGTCGAAAAGAATATAATTAAATCCATCATGAGAAACCTGAGCATATGGTCCCAAACATCACCAACGGATCAACTAAATGCATGATTGCTAACAGTTTCACTAACAAGAAATTTAAGAATTTTCAGTTTCGTGCAATGACAAACATCACAGTGTATCTCTTTATTCACTTGATAAGTAGAAATGTAAGGTATACATAAAATTATCTTAGCAGAAGTATGACCAAGTCTCATTTTCCATAAGGTACAAATATCATCATTTTTATTTGATTCAACTATGTTACATTTTGATGCAGAAGTAAAGAGAGTTGCAGTAGGAATATCCAAGAAATATAAGCTATTCTGAACTTTAGCAAAACCAATCATTCTTTTGGTTTTGTTGTCCTAGAAGCAAACACTTGTTAGGCATAAAAATAATATAAACATTTGAACCATGTATTAGCTTAGACACAGAGACAAGATTAAAAGTAAACACATATACAAAGAAACAATTCAGATAGATATATTTCCTTGTATTGTTACCATATTTGTTTTGTTATTGGCTAATGATATAGGAATATAGATAGGAGTGGCAGAACTAGAAAAGTAGTGTGCTTCACATATCATATGATATGTAGCACCAGTATCTAAGATCCGAGTTTTAGATTTATTACACGAGCAATTGACTTAAAGGATGAAGAAACTGACATGTGATCAATACCAGATATAAGATACATTACCAGACAAGTTTACAGCAGCAGCAGCCATAGGACCATTAGAGTTCTGCTTGAATGAATGACTGAGTAGTAGGTTTTTGTTAGAAATATATGTTTGTAAGTTCACTACAAGAAATCCGCGCATTTCCGACGGCACAAAATTCTTCGGAAAAGGCCTATTTCCCGTCGGAAATGGTCTTTTCCGACGGGTTAATCCGTCGGAAATGGTCGACGGAAAAGCTTCCGTAGGAAAAGCTCTTTCCGACGGCATAGTGCCGTCGGAAAAGGTCTTTTCCGACGGGTTCATGCCGTCGGAAAAGCTGACGGGCTTTTCCGACGGCACGATGCCGTCGGAAAAGACCCTTTTTCATACGTATTATTTAATATGTATTTTTGTAAAATACGTATTAAATTAAGAATACGTAATATAAAAATATTATTTAAATACCTTTTCCGACGGCATAGAGCCGTCGGAAATAATATAAAAATATTATTAAAAAATTATTTCCGACGGCTCATTGCCGTCGGAAATAATATTCATAAATATTAAAAAAAAATTCCGGAAAAAAAACAATTTTTTGTTAATTTTCATATCAAATTTTGTCCGAATTTTCGGAAAAGGCTATAATTAAAACATAAATATATATATATATATACATTAATAATATATATTAGCTATAAAAATTGAATTATTTGGTACGAAAAACATAAATATAAACTAATTTGTAATATATATAGATTAATAAAAACAGTTTATTACGAAAGTATTAAGAATAATATATGATATGTGTAAGAAAAAATAAAATATATATGATAAGATAAAAAATATAAATAAAATATAAGTAAGAAAAATAATTGAAGAAAGAATTGAGAGAAGAAATGTAGTTAGGGAGATATAATTTGAGTGTTTGTGTATGAATGAATTTTAGGTGTAAAATTTGGGGGTATTTATAGATTTTGGAGGGGGAATAGTGCCATGTCAGCGATCCGCGTCAAAAATATATATAAAAACGCTCATTTCCGACGGCACCATGCCGTCGGAAAAGGGTCTTTTCCGACGGCATGGTGCCGTCGGAAATGAGCGTTTTTATATATATTTTTGGGAACATTTCGGGGTGAAAATGTAATTATTCAAAAGTTAGAAACCAACTCAAATTTAACTTTATCATCCACCAACATCTTGTAAACCATAATTATGAGCGTTCTTTCAAATCTCGTCAAAAACGGAGTAACGAAAGACACAAAGAAACATTTCGCGGTGAAAATGTAATTATTCAAAAGTTGGAAAACAACTCAAATTTAACTTTTTCTTCCATCAACATCTTCTAAACAATAAGTATGAGTGTTCTTTCAAATCTCGTTAAAAATGGAGTAACGAAAGACACAAAGAAACATTTCGGGGTGAAAATGTATTTTTTCAAAAGTTGGAAAACAACTCAAATTTAACTTTTTCTTCCACCAACATCTTCTAAACAATAAGTATGAGTGTTCTTTCAAATTTCGTCAAAAACGGAGTAACGAAAGACAAAAAAAACAATATAACACTATATGATCTTTAACTCTAAACCCTAAACCCTAAACCCTAAACCCTAAACCCTAAACCCTATATAGGTATACTCTATCCTACTAAAATTGTATTTTCACATGTAGAGAGTGTCAATCAGTCCACTCGTCGATTTTTTTTCACCATATGCTATGTTATTAAAAATAACAGTGTTCTTCAAAATTTCGTTAAAAATGGAGTAACGAAAGACAAAAAGAAACATTTCGGGGTGAAAATGTAATTATTCAAAAGTTGGAAAACAACTCAACTTTAACTTTTTTTTCCACAAACATCTTCTAAACAATAAGTATGAGTGTTCTTTCAAATCTCGTCAAAAATGGAGTAACGAAAGACAAAAAGAAACATTTCGGGGTGAAAATGTAATTATTCAAAAGTTGGAAAGCAACTCAAATTTAACTTTGTTTTTCCACCAGCATCTTCTAAACAATAAGTATGAGTGTTCTTTCAAATCTCGTCAAAAATGGAGTAACGAAAGACACAAAGAAACATTTCGGGGTGAAAATATATTTTTTCAAAAGTTGGAAAACAACTCAAATTTAACTTTTTTTTCCACCAACATCTTCTAAACAATAAGTATGAGTGTTCTTTCAAATCTCGTCAAAAACGGAGTAACGAAAGACAAAAAAAACAATATAACACTAGATGATCTTCAACTCTATACCCTAAACCCTAAACCCTAAACCCTAACCCTAAACCCTATATAGGTATACTCTATCCTACTAAAATTGTATTTTCACATGTAGAGAGTGTCAATCAGTCCACTCGTCGATTTTTTTTCACCATATGCTATGTTATTAAAAATAACAGTGTTATTCAAAATTTCGTAAAAAATGGAGTAACGAAAGACAAAAAGAAACATTTCGGGGTGAAAATGTAATTATTCAAAAGTTGGAAAACAACTCAACTTTAACTTTTTTTTCCACAAACATCTTCTAAACAATAAGTATGAGTGTTCTTTCAAATCTCGTCAAAAATGGAGTAACGAAAGACAAAAAGAAACATTTCAGGGTGAAAATGTAATTATTCAAAAGTTGGAAAACAACTCAAATTTAACTTTGTTTTCCACCAGCATCTTCTAAACAATAAGTATGAGTGTTCTTTCAAATCTCGTCAAAAATGGAGTAACGAAAGACAAAAAGAAACATTTCGGGGTGAAAATGTAATTATTCAAAAGTTGGAAAACAACTCAAATTTAACTTTGTTTTTCCACCAGCATCTTCTAAACAATAAGTATGAGTGTTCTTTCAAATCTCGTCAAAAATGGAGTAACGAAAGACACAAAGAAACATTTCGGGGTGAAAATGTATTTTTTCAAAAGTTGGAAAACAACTCAAATTTAACTTTTTTTTTCCACCAACATCTTCTAAACAATAAGTATGAGTGTTCTTTCAAATCTCGTCAAAAACGGAGTAACGAAAGACAAAAAAAAACAATATAACACTATATGATCTTCAACTCTATACCCTAAACCCTAAACCCTAAACCCTAACCTTAAACCCTATATAGGTATACTCTATCCTACTAAAATTGTATTTTCACATGTAGAGAGTGTCAATCAGTCCACTCGTCGATTTTTTTTCACCATATGCTATGTTATTAAAAATAACAGTGTTATTCAAAATTTCGTAAAAAATGGAGTAACGAAAGACAAAAAGAAACATTTCGGGGTGAAAATGTAATTATTCAAAAGTTGGAAAACAACTCAACTTTAACTTTTTTTGCCACCAACATCTTCTAAACAATAAGTATGAGTGTTCTTTCAAATTTCGTAAAAAATGGAGTAACGAAAGACAAAAAGAAACATTTCGGGGTGAAAATGTAATTATTCAAAAGTTGGAAAACAACTCAACTTTAACTTTTTTTTCCACAAACATCTTCTAAACAATAAGTATGAGTGTTCTTTCAAATCTCGTCAAAAATGGAGTAACGAAAGACAAAAAGAAACATTTCAGGGTGAAAATGTAATTATTCAAAAGTTGGAAAACAACTCAAATTTAACTTTGTTTTCCACCAGCATCTTCTAAACAATAAGTATGAGTGTTCTTTCAAATCTCGTCAAAAATGGAGTAACGAAAGACAAAAAGAAACATTTCGGGGTGAAAATGTAATTATTCAAAAGTTGGAAAACAACTCAAATTTAACTTTGTTTTTCCACCAGCATCTTCTAAACAATAAGTATGAGTGTTCTTTCAAATCTCGTCAAAAATGGAGTAACGAAAGACACAAAGAAACATTTCGGGGTGAAAATGTATTTTTTCAAAAGTTGGAAAACAACTCAAATTTAACTTTTTTTTTCCACCAACATCTTCTAAACAATAAGTATGAGTGTTCTTTCAAATCTCGTCAAAAACGGAGTAACGAAAGACAAAAAAAAACAATATAACACTATATGATCTTCAACTCTATACCCTAAACCCTAAACCCTAAACCCTAACCTTAAACCCTATATAGGTATACTCTATCCTACTAAAATTGTATTTTCACATGTAGAGAGTGTCAATCAGTCCACTCGTCGATTTTTTTTCACCATATGCTATGTTATTAAAAATAACAGTGTTATTCAAAATTTCGTAAAAAATGGAGTAACGAAAGACAAAAAGAAACATTTCGGGGTGAAAATGTAATTATTCAAAAGTTGGAAAACAACTCAACTTTAACTTTTTTTGCCACCAACATCTTCTAAACAATAAGTATGAGTGTTCTTTCAAATCTCGTCAAAAATGGAGTAACGAAAGACAAAAAGAAACATTTCGGGGTGAAAATGTAATTATTTAAAAGTTGGAAAACAACTCAAATTTAACTTTTTTTCCACCAACATCTTCTAAACAATAAGTATGAGTGTTCTTTCAAATCTCGTCAAAAATAGAGTAACGAAAGACAAAAAGAAACATTTCGGGGTGAAAATGTAATTATTCAAAAGTTGGAAAACAACTCAAATTTAACTTTGTTTTTCCACCAGCATCTTCTAAACAATAAGTATGAGTGTTCTTTCAAATCTCGTCAAAAATGGAGTAACGAAAGACACAAAGAAACATTTCGGGGTGAAAATGTATTTTTTCAAAAGTTGGAAAACAACTCAAATTTAACTTTTTTTTTCCACCAACATCTTCTAAACAATAAGTATGAGTGTTCTTTCAAATCTCGTCAAAAACGGAATAACGAAAGACAAAAAAAAACAATATAACACTATATGATCTTCAACTCTATACCCTAAACCCTAAACCCTAAACCCTAACCTTAAACCCTATATAGGTATACTCTATCCTACTAAAATTGTATTTTCACATGTAGAGAGTGTCAATCAGTCCACTCGTCGATTTTTTTTCACCATATGCTATGTTATTAAAAATAACAGTGTTATTCAAAATTTCGTAAAAAATGGAGTAACGAAAGACAAAAAGAAACATTTCGGGGTGAAAATGTAATTATTCAAAAGTTGGAAAACAACTCAACTTTAACTTTTTTTGCCACCAACATCTTCTAAACAATAAGTATGAGTGTTCTTTCAAATCTCGTCAAAAATGGAGTAACGAAAGACAAAAAGAAACATTTCGGGGTGAAAATGTAATTATTTAAAAGTTGGAAAACAACTCAAATTTAACTTTTTTTCCACCAACATCTTCTAAACGATAAGTATGAGTGTTCTTTCAAATCTCGTCAAAAATGGAGTAACGAAAGACAAAAAGAAACATTTTGGGGTGAAAATGTAATTATTCAAAAGTTGGAAAACAACTTAAATTTAACTTTTTTTTTCCACCAGCATCTTCTAAACAATAAGTATGAACGTTCTTTCAAATCTCGTCAAAAATGGAGTAACGAAAGACAAAAAGAAACATTTCGGGGTGAAAATGTAATTATTCAAAAGTTAGAAAACAACTCAAGTTTAACTTTTTTTTTTCACCAGCATCTTCTAAACAATAAGTATGAGTGTTCTTTCAAATCTCGTCAAAAATGGAGTAACGAAAGACAAAAAAAAATATTTCGGGGTGAAAATGTATTTTTTTAAAAGTTGGAAAACAACTCAAATTTAACTTTTTCTTCCACCAACATCTTCTAAACAATAAGTATGAGCGTTCTTTCAAATCTCGTAAAAAATGGAGTAACGAAAGACAAAAATAAACATTTGGGGGGGTATTTATAGATTTTGTTTTTGTTTTTTTTTAATTATTAATTAAAATAAAAAATGACCGTCTTTTCCGTCGGCACGATGCCGACGGAAATGACCTTGGGCCGGTCCCACCGTCTTTTCCGTCGGCACGATGCCGACGGAAATGACGTCGGTTTTTTTTTTTTTTTTTTTTTTTTTTCGATCTTTTCCGACGGCCTTCACCCGTCGGAAAAGATCATTTCCGTCGGCACTATGCCGACAGACATGTCTTTTCCGACGGGTGAAGCCCGTCAGAAAAGATTCGACGGAAACTGGCCGTCGGAAAAGACCTTTTCCGACGGCCAGGTGCCGTCGGAAAAGTGTTTCGCTCATTTCCGACGGCCGATTCCGTCGGAGGCCGTCGGAAATGAGCGATTTTCTTGTAGTGGTTGTAACTTGTAATCTAGCTGTGTTATTAAACTCTGAAAATTATTGTTCTAATATACACCAGATCAACGAACAATATATAAACTTAGAAAGCCCAACTAAATAATTTCTCAACATTAGTGTTACTATTTTTTATTAGATTCAATGTGGACGCTCTTTTTTTATTCGAGGGTGGACACTTTATAATCTTTTTGTGGTTAAATCATATTACCTATGCTATGATTTTTGTAGATCAATATCGTTACTTTTTGTTTGAGCTAATAGCCAAAAATATTCGTAGCATGACAACTAGAAGAAAGAACAAGACTCACTTGGTAAAATGAACTTAAGTTTTGATTAGTATATAGATATAGACTTCACTGTTGCAAGTCTTCCTCGACGAATAGTTGAATTTTTACATTGTTCCACATCTTTTCCTCTAGTCTTTGTCTGCATGCGGAAGACTTCTTCAAGTCCGGGCTCCATCTTTTTTTGCTTGCATTCATAAAGCTGATTCCCCCCGCAAAAATGCAAAGTGAAAGAGAACATTGATATAAAAAAAAAACTAAAATTATTAAGGCTTATAACAATATATTAAAAGGACAGAGGAATAGAAGAGCAAATAAGGAGCATATATTACTTCTGAATGAGTGTTTTTCTTTTCATCTTGATGGCTCATTATATAGGAAAGAATTTCCAACATCTTACACTATTTACAACAACTACTACTATTGTAAAATAGTATTTGTACATAATTTTCGACAATGGCCACTTGCTATATTCCACTTGCCATATTTATAACACTCCCTCTTGGCCATTTGAAGATTTTATTATGTACATGATTAGTCTTCTGCACACTTCTTATGCTGCCTCATTAAAAACCTTATAAGAAAAAAACACAATGGGATAAAAACCTTAATAAGGAAAAAAGAGTGCAGCCGTGTGAACTCCCCATCAACTTGGCATCTCCAATCCTTCATAAGTCTCGTAGGTGACGCATCCCAATACTTTGAACATGTTTCTTAAAAGTTACAGTAGAGAGCGTCTATGTAAAGAGATCTGCCATATTGTCACATGATTGAACATATTTTATATTAATTTATTTGTTCTTCTCAAGTTCCTGAGTGTAGGCAAAATATCTCGGGTGTATGTGTTTGGTTCTATCACTCTTGACATAGCCTTCTTTCATCTGTGTAATACATGCATAATTGTCTTCGTATAGTGTTGTATGACCTTCTTTAATTGGTAAGCAATATGTACTTTTTATATGATGTGTCATTGATCGTAGCCATACACATTCCCTGCTGGCTTCATGGAGTGCAATAATCTCAGCATGGTTCGATGATGTTGCAACAAGTGTTTGTTTATAAGAACGTCATGAAATAGCAGCACCACCATACGTGAATACATATCCAGTTTGAGATCTGGATTTATGTGGGTCTGATAGGTAACCTGCATCTTCATAACCAATCAATTCCTGTTTTGCATTGTTAGGATAAAATAGTCCGAGATCCGTAGTTCCTTGAAGATAACGAAATAAATGTTTAATTCATTTTCAATGCCTTTTTGTAGGTGATGAGCTAAATTGAGCTAATAAATTAACAGTGAATGATATATCAGGTCTAGTACAATTAGCTAGATACATTAAAGCTTAAATGACATTTAAATACGAAACTTCAAAATTAAGATTTCTTCATTTTCTTCACTTGGACGAAATAGATCTTTGTCTTTAGTTAATGATCTAGCAATGACAGAATAACTTAAAGGAGTTGCTTTATCCATGTTAAAATGTTTTAAAATCCTTTTAGTTTTATTCTCGGTCTTTGAGTTGGTATCATAGCCATGACGATTTCTATCATTAAAACTTAGCAAATTTCTTCTGGATTTTGTGGCAAATGAGGCATCGCTGATGATAAATAGCATTCCATTTGGTAAAATAAAACTAGCATTACCAAATCCTACAATCAGGTCATATCGTATTGATTTTTGCCTTTGTTGGTTTTAGATATGTAAAATATTTCTTACTTGTGAGAATTGTGTGAGTTGTACCGCTACCAGGGATGCAAAAATCACTGGTATGCTCCATACTGGCTTCATGTCAAACAAGTAGGGTTAAACATGATATAGCAATAAACGAAGCATATATTTGAGAAAAGAGAAACAATTTCATTAAGATACATAAGGAAACACAATTAACGAAAACACAGTACATTATAAGCAGAAATCGCAAATACATATCACTTCAAAAATCACACAACAAATAATCATGTAACATCACGCAGGACATGAATCGCATAGTTCATATCAAGCCATAGTAACATCATGATCATCCGTCAAATCAGATGCTGCCAAATATGTGGGATTATAGGCATTTGTTTAACAAGATTCACTTCCTTCTCTTTGCCTTTACTCTCTTGGTACAATTTATAAAAATGTTCAGGTGTACGACACGTATTGGCCCAATGTCCTTTCATTTCGCGGTTAAAACAATAACCTTCAGATTTATTATGAATATTTTTTCTTTTATTATGGTCGTTATTGTTATGGACCGCATCACTGGTCCAAGGGTTGTGATAACTACCTCGACCACGAGCACCACCAGAGCAATGAAGGCGCATGCCTGGGAGGCCGCCAAGAGCCACAAATGCAGGTCCGACCCTTGTTGCGCAAGTGCGGCAGAACCCGAGACTGAGGGCCCGCCCACTGAGAACCACCAGTAGACATTCCAATGACCGAGGCGCCAAATGAGGATTTTCCCGGCCTGGAGGAGACAATGCCCGCGGGACAAAGTGCTTTTCACCCCGCTGCCATAACCCCGGAGATGCAAGCGCAGATCAACGCCACAGTGAAAGCGGCGATGGATTCCACATTGGAGACCTTGCTTCCACGACTGGTGGAGCAAAGGGAAAAGGACATTCGGGCGAGGCCCAATGAATCCGGAGAGGGTGAGAGAAGGGCAAGGCAAGGATGCGACGAACATGAGGATACGGTGGACTCCTTCAGAGAGATATCACCCACTGCTTACGACAGAGCGGAGAGACGGGGCCCCGGGACCCTAGATCGGGAGCTAGCAAGAAAGATGGAGCGGCTTGACCGCGAGAGGGCGGAAGTAGTCCGGAGAATGGAACGCGGTCGTGACCGTGCCGAGGTTGCCCATTCAAAGAATGAGGATGCAGAAATACTGCAGGTAATCTCAAGAAGGATGGAACAGCTAGACCGTGAGAGGGCGAAGTTAGCAAGGAAGGTGACTCAGAGTCATGGGAAGGATCGCAATAGAACCCCGTTTTCAGATGAGATAGAGGCAGAGGTACTGCACAGAGTAGACAAGATTCCAACCATAAAACCGTATGATGGGAAGAGTGACCTGAGGGATCACATCCACTCCGTGGAAAGTCTCTTGAACCTACAAGATTTTTCTGAGGGTATTAAGGCAAAAATAATGGCGACAACACTGATTGGAGCAGCATTAGACTGGTTTAACAGAATCGAAGTAGGATCTATTTCAAGCTTCGAGCACATGAAGGAGATATTGGAGAACCACTTTTCCAGTCAGAAACGAATGAAGACAAGCATGTACCATCTGGAAGCGTTGAAACAGAAAGAGAGAGAAACTCTCGGCGAATTCATGAGTAGATTCAATGAAGAGCTACTGAAGGTGGACAACCCCTATGGGGGACAAGTGCTGCAGACCCTGTTCAGGGCAACGACGCACAACAGATTCGCCAAAGAGTTGATCAAGCTCGCAGAACCTACCATCAATCGAATAAACGAGTTGGCGCATAATGTGATCTACGAAGATGCGATGATGGCAGCTAAGTTTAGACCCCAGGAATCCGGCCGAGAAAGGGGTAGAGGGCTATGGAGCAAAAACATGGGAGGAAGAGACATGTCCCCAAAGAGATATACCCCCCTCAATCGAGACATTCGCACTATCTTCGCCATTGCGCAAAGCAGGAATTGGCTAAGTGCACCTCAAAAAATCAAAGAGACGAATTTCACCAAGAAATCCAAACGCTACTACGAGTATCACCGCCAAAAAGGCCATGACACGAACGACTGCTATGACCTGAAGGATGAGATCGAGAGACTGATTAAGGATGGAAGATTGATAAAATTTGTTAAGGCGAGTGAGCAGTACGCTGAATCAAGAGAACGGTCCCAATCCCCAAGAAGGGAGGGCCTAAAGGTGATTGAGAGTGGACAAGGACGCAATGCGATAACTAGTGCGCTTTCGAGGAGGGTCATCAATGTGATAAGCGGTGGGACCGCAGGAGCGGATTCCACCAATCAGAGGAAGAAGATAACTCGTGGATTGAACGAGGACCGATTCGTTGGATTCACAACATTGGTCGAAGAGCTCCCAGACAACATTATCACGTTTTCCAGCAGGGACCTCTTGGATCTCAGCCCTGAGGCCGTACAGGCAGGCAAGCTCGACTGCCCCCTGGTTATTCAACTGGATATCGCTAACTACGCTGTTCACAAGGTACTTATAGACAACGGTGGTTCCAGCAACATTATGTTCGCCCATGCGTTGGAGAAAATGGCACTCGGCCATCACATAGTTGAACAAGTCCGTACGCCATTGGTGGGATTTGGTGGAGCGGAGACAATTCCCCTAGGGCAAGTGAACCTTCCCACATCATTCGGACAAGAACCGCACAAGCGAACTATTAATGTTCAATACACAATCGTGGACCAACCATTTGCATACAATGTTATAATCGGCAGACCGACCCTGAACGCAATAAGAGCAGTGGTATCCACATTCCATCAGAAGATGAAATTCCTAGCAGGAGGAGGGGTCGGTGAAGTGGTTGCTAACCAGGAGGAAGCTTGGCTCTGTTACATCACTTCTCTTGCGTTGCCAAGAATTAGAGAAGCAGAGGAAGAAGCATCCGGACCAAATCAGGATCGGCAAGCTATGGAATGATCACCATGAGGAGCAAACAGAACAATACTTTAAATTTCTGCACTTTTTAAATTATGTTCGAACGACGGAAACATTGCCCCATCGTGAGTTGGTTTGTAAGCTTAAAACAGGGGGAACTACGCCGGTCTGATTCCCCACTCAACGGGATACGTAGGCGGGTTAGGTTTACCTAGCCCTTGACCGTTATATCTTATTTAGCCCCTTCGTGGGTCGGCATGTAACATAAAACAGGGGGAACTACGCCGGTCTGATTCCCCATGCAACGTGATACGTAGGCGGGCTGGGTTACCTAGCCCTCGACTGTTATCCTTTATTACCTTTTTATTTGTTGCTTGGCGCAATCTCATATTTCATGCAGGGATATGTCCTAAGCGGACATTATAGAAGTGCAGAAAATGGCACAAGGAATTGGGGAATGTTCCCCTAGATATATGTTTAGCACATCTCCCTCTTACAGGTGCATGGCTCAAAGGAACGCCCATTACTATATCCCGAAAAGGACATATAGTATATTAAAAGGGTGATTCAGGGGGCATTGCCCCAGATTATTCAATATTTTCTATTCAAATAGGTACAACAGGTACAAACAGGTACAACAGGCGCGATGGAAACATTGTCTCTCGTATGAAACTGATATTCCCAAATTGAGGGGACATCCCACAGATAACATATGCACATCATTTCGTTCTTTCGTATTAGCTTTTACGTCGAAAATCTTTCTTGTCTGATCTGTTTTACAGGGCTTAATGACCTACAGATTCAACGACGACAGAGTTACCAAGAGACATAGTCAAAAAGACAACGCAAAGGCTCGCCTACGACACAAAAAACATCCCCTATGATAACGGGGTCGATCAAAAACAATTCAACGGTAGTGGGTTCTTTGTGATAACGGGATGCGCCCCTACCTATAAAAAATATCCCCTGTGATAAAGGGGTCGATCAAAAAATATCCTCTGTGATAACGGGGTCGATACAAAAAATAAATCCCCTGTCATAATGGGGTCAATTCAAGAAAAAATTCCCTGTGATAACGGGGCCAATTCAAGAAAAATCTCTTGTGATAATGGGGTCGATTCAAGAAAAAATTCCCTGTGATAACGGGGCCAATTCAAGAAAAATCCACTGTGATAACGGGGTCGATTCAAGAAAACATTCCCTGTGATAACGGGGCCAATTCAAGAAAAATCCCTTGTGATAACGGGGTCGATTCAAGAAAAAATTCCCTGTGATAACGAGGCCAATTCAAGAAAAATCCCCTGTGATAACGGGGTCGATTCAAGAAAAAATTCCCTGTGATAACGGGGCCAATTCAAGAAAAATCCCCTGTGATAACGGGGTCGATTCAAGAAAAAATTCCATGTGATAACGGGGCCAGTCCAAGAAGAAATTCCCTGTGATAATGGGGTCAGTCCAAGAAAAATCCCCTGTGATAACAAGGCCGACAAAAAACATTGCAACGGAAGCGATTTCCCTATGATAACAGCCCGCACTTTGACACTTCAAGGAGAGGCAACAGTAACAAAAGCAATCATACCATGGAATATGTATAAACAAATATGTATCAGGACACGCAGAGAAGATCGATTAAGTTAACGGGTAAAACTATGAGTCATATTACAAAGGCAGCTGCGCCAGAAAGAAAAAATACAGACTCCTAAAATCTCAATCGGGATAACGAGGGGCCCCTTTGATGTGGATTAACGACAAACTCTTCTGCTCGAGGATCTCGCGATACTCCGCCTCTGGTTCTAAATCCTCGTCGTCATCATCGGAATCCTCAGGGAATTCACCATCCGGCCCCTTCAACGGATTTATGGCCGAAGGGTCGTAACCATCCTTGAAACCACCTTGCAGCTGAATTTGACCTATGACAGAGGCCTTGGCTTCCTCCCACTCGAGCAAGCCCCGCTCAATACACATCATCTTATACGACCGACTCAGAAGGAACTATTTGGCCGCACTAGTCCATTGGCTTTTAATCAGCGTCATGCATCGCATGTGCCTTTCAGCCTGGGCTAATTGGTCCTTCAGAACTGCGAACTCAACTTCAAGTGCCTCCCGACAAGATGCCTCTTGACCAGCGATAAGCCGAGACTCATCGAGCTCTGAGATCAACCTTTTATTATCATTCAACAGGCCTCCCACATTACTCTCGCTGCCCTTCAATATATCCATGGCCTCGTCTCTCTCATGCTGGAGCTGTACGGCAGCAACATGATCGTATTCGCCCAATTTCTCAAGAAAACCATTGGTAACTCAGAGTGACTCGGCGTGATCCGATTGGCCTTTAACGGCCATCGCCAAGAAACCTTTTAGAAAACTAGCCACCTGCACGTCCACAATAAGGACTTGCTTGCTCAATCAAATGAAAACCCAAAGCAAATACACAGTGAATGGCATAAAGACTACTTACTGAGCGAAAGAGACCACTGTGATCGCCACTTGAACTACCCTCTTTTGTCCTTCTCTTTCGCCCCATGGACGTCCCAACACCAACGTCAGGTTGAGATTGCAAATCATTACCCACCCCGGCAGTATTTTCACTCGAGGAGGGCACATATTTCTTCGCATTCTTGACAAGTGGAGGGGCGTCATCCATAGCGGTTTCGGCCCCCGGCTGTCTGCGTTCCGCTATCGCATCCAGACTACAATACTCCACCAGCTCGGCTGCGAAACACACAAAATAGAGGATCAAGAAATAAGTCGAGGGGGAAATATCAATTTACAAAGATATAAGACTTACCGAGCGTAGAGGGATCGTTATACCGCACGGGAGATGTCCCACTTGCTCGCAA
Source organism: Linaria vulgaris (assembly GCA_948329865.1). NCBI lineage: Eukaryota > Viridiplantae > Streptophyta > Magnoliopsida > Lamiales > Plantaginaceae > Linaria > Linaria vulgaris. Next base: position 16,483,887 of record OX415250.1, on the reverse strand, counting down.
AACTATGTCACTACAAAACAGGGTACCGTCGTATGGATGGTTAATCAACTTCCTCAGAAACTCGAAGCTATGTGCAGTAGGCCCAACAGCGGCCGGTCTCTCATATTTGGTATCTTCACACCACACGCTAGGAAGCGCATCAAACTCACCAGCCGTTCTCTCCTGGATGTACATATACTCGCACTTATTTCCAAATCCATAGCTGGTTTGAGTATATTGTACGAACCTAAGCCCTGCCTAGGCGCGCACACAGAAGAACCCTCTATCACCACCCTTCCGGTTGACCATGACGCTAAAAAGCTCCCAGAACTCGTTAGCTCCGCAAGGGGCACCCAACGCCCTCATAACACAAATGAAAGCTACAATGTAGCCCAGAGAATTGGGGGATAACTGTCCCAAGAAGACCCCGATACTTGCTATAATAGCACTAACCGCATGATCAATCGGGAAGCGCAGCCCGTTCTTGAAGTGCTTGGCACTAACAGTAATGCAGCCCTTTGGTGGAGTATGCATTCATTGATCTGCATAGGGGAATATGACCTTATACCCCTCGGGAATGTCATACTTGTCAGAATAGCAACCAGCATGATGAGGAACACGAGACGTCATATCCTCATATTTCTCTGAGGTCCTATATTTCGGGGGACTGACCTCAAAGCCCCATTCGTCCACATTAGGACCGGCAGCCTCAGGCGGAGCAGAAAAATCAGTACCTCCCTGTTCACCAGTCAATTGATCAGGCCCAAACATCTCATTTTCGGAGAACTCCATTACACCCTCTTCGAAATCCATCCCGGGCGAACCTGTGCCAACACTGTCCCCGACAAACGACATATTAACGCACTAAAGGATGCAAATCAAAATCGAACAAGATATCGAAAATGGTATCGAATTTGATATCGAAAGTTAAAATCGAAGGAAGATATCGAAACCGAGGTCGAATTCTATATCGGAAGTCAAATTCGATGTATCTTTCGAAGGGACAACGAAATTTCTCTAAGAGCCAAAAATGAGTTTTCACTTTCCCGACAGCATATTTATAGACATCGGAGGTACTAGATCGAAACACAGTTTCGATTTCACATCGGTATTCATAGTCGATATAGATAGAGGACACGGGGACGGACATGCGCACAAGGGAGATCACCCTACCGATAGACAGACGCCTCAACTACATCGAAATCATATCGAATATGCATTTCGACATCATATCGAAGATGAAACCCGACATCTTACCCTACTACGCGAAGAGCCGCGAGAATATAACAACAACCCCGGCTACCCCATCAAAATTTTCAAGGAACCCAAATACCAAGGGAACTAGAATTCAAACGAGGACCTCAAACTCGGCGTTCATCACAAGTGCACTCCCCACAAGTTTGATCTCCGTCATTTGAACTGGCGGAACGAAGGGTACAGGTAACCCAGAAATTTTAAATTAAATTTGCGAATCCTTATCTCTAAGATAAGAATCCCTAAATTGGGGGACTACATGATATGGGCATTTCCCGCATATTGGGCCAGATCCAAGCCATGCCCATTTTGGACCATACCGGGGATCATATTCGATGTAATATCGGTAATAATCACCGATATGTTACTGTGGTCCCCGGATCCCGAGGTCTATAAATACGCGGTGCCCGGATCCCAAAGTAAGCAATTATTATCCCTCAGCTACCACTCGCCAGATCGAAATATATCACCGATATCACCTTCGATATCTCATTCGATATCGAGACGACCACGTGCACGTGTGACACGTCATACCACCTCATCACCGACATCACATCGGGGGTCATCCTCGACATCACATCGGGGGTCATCCTCGATGTCACATCAAAGGCGATCACCGACGTCCGTTCGATCTATTACTGATATCCCACTCCCATCCAAGCATCGAAGCGTTGGTCCGAGGTGTTCCGGACCAAGCCTACATGAGACACATAGTGTAGGTCTGATTTGAGATAGGCTCGTTGTATTGCCAGACTACTCACTTGTAACCGATATATATATATATATATATATAAAACGATCTATCGCCAAACCAACAGGAATATAATTGCCTCGCATCGTTGCTGGTAAGAATTTTCAACATCTTACAATATTTACAACAATTATTACTATTATAAAATAATATTTGTACATAATTTTCAACAATGGCCACTTGCCATATTTTACTTGCATATTTATAATTATCAGAAATTTCAAGTGAAAGCTACGTATATCATAATTCATTCATGGAGCCTTAAATTCCACAACAAACGACAGCTCGACCCTTTTCAATGGCTTACAACCACTCACAATAATACTTCAATCCCATAATTCTCATCCCCTAGTGAATATGACACTTGACACAAAGAAGATATATATAAAAAAAGAGATGAATAATACATAAAAAAGTTAAAAACTGGTGAAATTTAATAACCTTAATGTCCAATTGGGTTCAATATAAATTGTTATTTAGTTGTGTTATTAAAATCTGGAAATTATTCATATAATATACACTAACGAACAATATATAAATTTAGAAAGCCCAACTGAATATTTTCTCAACATAATTGTTATTATTTTTTATTAGATTCAATGTGGACGCTCTTTTTTTTATTCGAGGGTGGACACTTTATATATTTTTGTGGTTAAATTATATTATGTATGCTATGCTTTTTGTAGATCAATATAAAATAACTAAAACTATTTGTAGATTATAACAATATATAAAAAGAAATTAGGGAAAGAGATAAAAATATATATTATGTAAGATAGCCTTTTGAATTGGTGTTTTCTCTTCATCTTGATGGCTCTTTATATAGGGAAAAATTTCTAACATCTTACACTATTTACAACAACTACTAAAATAGTATTTGTACATAACTTTCAACAATGGCCACTTACCATATTCCACTTGCCATATTTATAATACGCCCCCTTGGCCATTTAAAGATTTTGTTATGTACATGATCCGTCTTCCGCACACGTGTTATGATGCCTCGTTAAAAACCTTATAAGAAAAAACCCAATGGGATAAAAACCTTAATAAGGAAAAAAGAGTGCAGCCGTGTGAACTCCCCCTCAAGTTGACATCTCCAATTCTTCATAAGTCTCGTAGGTGACGCATCCCAATACTTTGAACATGTTTCTTAAAAGTTACAGTAGGGAGTGCATTTGTAAAGTGATCTATCATATTGTCACATGATTGAACATATTGGATATTAATTTCTTTGTTCTTCTCGAGTTCCTGGGTGTAGGCAAAATATTTCGGGTGTATGTGTGTGGTTCGATCACTCTTGACATAGCCTTCTTTCATCTGTGTAATACATGCAGAATTGTCTTCGTATAGTGTTGTAGGACCTTCTTTAATTGGTAAGCCAGATGTACTTCTTATATGATGTGTCATTGACCGTAGCCATACACATTCCCTGCTGGCTTCATGGAGTGCAATAATGTCAGCATGATTCGATGATATTGCAAGTAGTGCTTGTTTCTGAGAGCGCCATGAAATAGCAGTACCACCATACGTGAATACATATCCAGTTTGAGATATGGATTTATATGGGTCTGATAGGTAACCTGCATCTGCATAACCAATCAATTTCTGTTTTGCATTGTTAGGATAAATAGACCGAGATCCGTAGTTCCTTGAAGATAACGAAATAAATATTTAATTCCATTCCAATGCCTTTTTGTAGGCGATGAGCTAAATCGAGCTAATAAATTAACAGTAAATGATATATCAGATCTATTACAATTAGCTAGATACATTAAAGCTTAAATGGCACTTAAATACGGAACTTCAGAACTAAGAATTTCTTCACTTTCTTCACTTGGACGAAATTAATCATTGTCTTTAGTTAATGATCTAGCAATGACATGATGATTTAAAGAAGTTGATTTATCCATGTTAAAACGTTTTAAAATCCTATAATTAGATTGATGCACTAATATACCATTTTTAGTATGCTCAATCTATAAACCAAGACAATATTTGATTTTACCAAGATATTTTATTTAAAATTCATTCTTTAAATAATTCATAGTTGAATGGATTTCTTTGTCAGTGCCATAGATATTTAAATCATCTACATAAACCGCAATAATTGCAAAACCAGATGATGTTTTCTTGATAAAAATAAATGGACACAAATAATTATTTATATATTCTTCTTTTAATAAATATTTACTCAAACGATTGTACCACATGCGACCTGATTGTTTTAAACCATATTAACGATATTTGCAATTTAATTGAGTACATTTCTCTAGGTTTAGAGCTAGATAATTCAGGCATTTTAAGTCCTTCAGGGACTTTCATATAAATATCATTATCAAGTGATCCATAAAGATAAGGTGTGACAACATCCATGAGATGCATATTTAAGTCTTCATAAACAGCTAAGCTGATTAAGAATCGAAAAGTAATTGTATCCATTACTGGGGAATAAGTTTCTCCATAATCAATCCCAGGTCTTTGAGAAAACCCTTGTGCAACAAGTCGAGCTTTGTATCTTACAATTTCATTTTTCTCATTTCTTTTTCGAACGAAGACCCATTTTTGGCCTACAGGTCTCACGTCTTTAGGTGTGAGGACAGTAGGTTCAAAAACCTTTTGTTTATTGAGGGAATTCAATTCAACTTGTATAGCTTCTTTCCATTTAACCCAATCGTCACGATTTTGGCATTCATCCACAGATTGTGGTTTGGGATCATCATTTTCGTTCATAAGATCATTAGCAATATAATATGAAAATATTTCACTTATATTTTTCATCTCATTCCTATTGCAAATAACTCCTGAATTAACATAATTTACAGAGATCTCAATATTGTGATTTGGTTCGGTGATTTCTTGAGTTATTTCATTTGTCACATTTTCTGTGTCATCATGAATAGTTTCCTCAATAATGGAGTTAATAATATTTTCTCCTTTTTTTTTTTCAAGGATTCTTGTTTTTTGATCCAACAGGAGGACCACGTTTCTTACGTGCATTTATTTTATTATTGTTGGATATGTCCTTCAGAATTTCAACCCGAGCAGGAACATTCGCAGCTGGTATATGTGATTTGGTTACCCATTTTATGTCAATAAATGTATCGGGTAATCGATTTGCAATATCTTGAAAATATAATTTTTTCTTAACTTCCAAATCACATTGTTTTGTTAAAATATCATAGTGTGATAAAGATGGATTATACCATGATATATCATTTTCCAACTGCTTCTTTTCTCCCCCTAAGGTTGGGAAATTTGCCTCATTGAAATGGCAATCGGCGAAACGTGTCGTAAAGATATCACATGTTAATGGTTCAAGATACCTGATTATTGATGGTGAGTTATATTCAACATATATCACAAACCTTCTTTGAGGTCCCATTTTTGTTCGTTGTGGTGGTGCAATCGGAATATAAACTGCACATCAAAAAATCTTTATATGGGAAATATTAGGTTCATGACCAAAAGCAAGTTGTAATGGGGAGTATTCATGATACGAGTTTGGTGTAATGCGAATTAGTGATGCAACATGTAAAATTGCATGACCCCATACAGAAGTTGGTAATTTAGCTTTCATTAACAATGTCCTAGCAATTAATTACAGACGTTTAATTAATAATTCAGCTAAACCATTTTGAGTATGTACATGTGCAACACTATGTTCAACAGTAATTATTGAAAGCTTGAGATGTAAATTCACCAGCATTGTCAAGTCTGACTTTCTTGATCGTATAGTCAGGAAATTGAGCTCTTATTTTAATTACTTGAGCCAAAAATCTCGCAAATTCCATATTACAAGTAGATAATAGACAGACATGTGACCATCGACTTGAGGCATCAATTAATACCATAAAATATTGAAATGGTCCTCATGATGGATGAATAGGTCCACAAATATCACATTGAATTCTTTCAAGAAATGTTGGTAATTCTATCTTAATTTTAACTTGTGAATGCTTAATAATTAGCTTTCCAGGAGAACATACTTCACATGGACTATTATTAATTAAATTGAGTTTTGATCCATTTGATGAATGTCCATATGTAGTTTCAATTATTCTTCGCATCATTGTTGAGCCAGGATGACCTAGTCGATCATGCCATAAAGTTAATAATTCAGGATTTTCATTGACTACCATATTTGACTCGATAGCATTAATATATGTATAATGCAATCTTGATGAGAGTTTTGGTAGTTTTTCAAATATATGTTGCTTTCCTGATATATACTTAATAATGAAAAGATATTTAGTTTTATAGTCTTTGAGTTGGTATCATATCCATGACGATATATATCATTAAAACAGTAAATTTCTTATGGACGCATCACCGATGATAAATAGCGTTCCATTTGGTAAAACAAAATTAGCTTTACCAAATCCTACAATCAGGTCAGTAGGACATGATATCGTATTGATTTTTTTCTTTGTTGGTTTTAGATATATAAAATATTTCTTACTTGTGACAATTGTGTGCGTTGTACCGCTATTAGGGATGCAAAAATCACTGGTATGCTCCATACAGGCTTCATGTCAAACAAGTCGAGTTAAACATGAAATAACAATAAACGAGGCATATATTTGAGAAAAGGGAAATAGTTTCATTAAGATACATAAGGAAACACAATTAATGAAACACATCACATTACAAGCGAAAATCGCAAATACATATCAATTCAAAAATCACACAACAAGGAATCACGTAATGTAAATCAAACTAGGAATCAGGCAGACATGAATCACATAGTTCATATCAAGCCATAGTAACATCATGATCATCCGTAAAATCAGATGTTGCCAAATATGTGGGATGATTAGGCATTTGTTCAATAAGGTTCACTTCTTTTTCTTTGCCTTTACTCTCTTAGTACAATTTACAAAAATGTTCAGGTGTACGACATGTATTGGCCCAGTGTCCTTTCATTCCGGAGTTAAAATAGTAACCTTCAGATTTATTATATGCATTTTTTCTTTTATTATGATGGTTATTGTTATGGATCGTATCACTGGTCGAAGGATTGTGATAACTACTTCGACCACGTCTACGTCCATGACCACGACCACAACCACCTCTATGGCCACGACCAACTCTAGAAACATATCCTCCTCTATAACCACCCCAACCTAGATATTGGCCTCTGCCTCGACCACCATTATTGTAATTTCCTATACACGGAAGTTTGAGAAATTTATGGTATGTGCTTCTGGCAATGCATGTGCTCCAGTTAGGCGTAACTCAGAATTCTTAATCAATATGTTATTACTATTCTCTATCGTTAACAACACTCTCTCAAGTTCGTGATAATTAGTGTATCCGGCTAGTCTGTGTTGCATTTGGATGAGTATATGACTTACATGAAAGGTAGAAAGAGTGTTTTTCAATCATTTCCTCATCAGTTGTTTCCGCGAGGAATTTCGCAGTAAGATGCGTTTTCACATTTGATTCCCATTGCATATATTTTTTCCCATTGACAGTGAGTTCGGTAAAATCTACTTTCGAGAGATTAGACATATTGCAGCTAAATGAACATTAAAACAAACATAATTAGGATCAAGACATTTTATTTTAATACGCAGCCACACAAGCACATATATTACAATAGTATGATGTAATTATCTCATCTCTAGCCAAATTATGCACTCGAACATTACTACGACAAAAGCAAGGAATATCATAGGTAGAAACATAGGATTTTTCTCAGCTACTAGCATAAAAATGAAAAATAAGAGGTAAACGAGCATCAAATCATTGTTGACGTGCGGAGCATTTGGCAAGATGAGAGGAAACAAATATGAAGATTTGTGTTGAGTTTGAGTTATGAAATCTGCTATTTATAGAAGAAAGATATCTATAAGTACTCGTTTTATAGCCGTTAGAAAACAATCATTTTTTTTTGTTTAATTTGGCATGATTGATGAATGATAATATCTTTAACAATCGAGCAACAAGAATTAATTGTATAACAAGTAAATAATTTCAACCGCGTTAATAAATTTCAATGGGCATAAGAAATAATATTACGATAAGTAAATACATATTGATATTTCCGTCACATTACAATGTAAAAACTTTCATGGGCTTGTGGAATAATGTAAACAACTAACATAATTGAAATAAACTAACTGCGTAAATAATTTCCGCCACATTACTATGTAAAAACTTTCATTGGCTTGTGGAATAAACTAAGCAATATAATAGGAGGTAAAACCTTCCATAATAATTAAGTGTTAGTAGTCGTTTTTAGCTTGGGGTTAACTCAAGCATCAACGAGTGTTAAGATTATTATTAATGTTAGAGTTAGTAACAATAAAATTATAAAGAATCTTTTTTTATCTAATCTTAAAATTATAGAAAGGCGGTAGTCCGCATTGTCTATAATAATGTAGATAGATGAACAAGTAAATATTAAACTTTAACAATAAAATTATAAACACATATTCATCTAATAATAATGATATGGGCATTTCCCGCATATTGGGTCTGGCCCATACCAGACCCATATTGGACCATATCGGGGGCCACTTTCGATGTCATATCGGTAATAATCACCGATATGTTACTGTGGTCCCCGGATCCCGAGGTCTATAAATACGCGGCACCCGGATCCCAAAGTAAGCAATTATTATCCCTCAGCTACCACGCGTCACATCGAAATACATCCCCGATATCTCTCTCCATATCGTACCTGATATCGGGATAACCACATACTCCACTGACACGTCATACCAACACATTACCGATACCACATCGAGGGGCATCCCCAACATCATGTTGAAGATAATCACCGATATGCCTCTGATCTAGTCACCGGTATACCATTGCCATCCAAGATTCGAGGCGTTAGTCCGAGGTGTTCCGGACCAAGTCTACGCGAAATACATAGCGTAGGCCTGATTTGTGATAGACTCGTTGTATTGTTAGATCATTCACTTGTAACCGACACGCATATATATATATATATATATATATATATATATATATAATACGATCTATTGCCAAATCAGTGGCGCCATCTGCGGGAACACCATTTCACGGACAAGGACGCCAAGATGCAAGGAAGGAGGACCCGATCCGAATTTAACGGAGTTGTGACTAGGAACACTAGGATGGAGGACACGCAACTCCCTCATCACCCGATTGACCAAGAACAAACAGCGACCCAAGCCGAGATGGAGCTTCCTCCAACACAGAACGAGCCACAACGAAGGCGCGGGCCTGGGAGGCCGCTGCGAGCCACGAACGCAGGTCCAACCTTCACAGCACCAAATACGGCGGAACCCGCAGCGGAGGGCCCGACCACTGAGAACCCAGCGGCGGACGTTCCAATGGCCGAGGCATCAAATGCAGACTTTTCTGGCTCGGAGGAGACAATGGCTGCAGGACGAAGCGCCTTTCCCCCTGCCGCCATAACCCCGGAGATGCAAGCGCAGATCAACACCTCTGTGAAAGCAGCGTTGGACACTACATTGGAGACTTTGCTTCCACGACTAGCGGAACAATGGGCAAAGGACATTCGGGCGAGGCCCCCTGAATCCAGAGCGGGTGAGAGAAGGGCGAGGCAAGGATATGAGGAACAGGAGGATACGGGGGACTCCTTCAGAGAGATATCGCCCGCTGCTTACGACAGGTCGGAGAGACGGGACCCCAGGACCCTAGATCGAAAGATAGCGAGAAAGATGGAACGGCTTGACCGCAAGAGGGCGGAAGTAATTCTGAAGAATGGAACGCGGTCGCGACCGCGCCGAGATTGCATATTCAAAGAATGAGGATGCAGAAATATTGCGGGTAATATCAAGGAGGATTGAACAGCTAGACCGCGAGAGGGCGGAGTTGGCGAGGAAGGTGACTCAGAGTCATGGGAAGGGTCGCAGTAGGACCCCGTTTTCGGATGAGATAGAGGCTGAGGTATTGCAAAGAGAGGACAAGATCCCAATGATCAAGCCATACGATGGAAGAAGTGATCCTACATATCATCTCCATCAGGTCGATAGCATTTTGAACCTGGACAACTACTCGAGAAACATAAAGGCAAATATCATATCCACCACTTGAACGGGCGCTGCACTGGATTGGTTCGCTAGGCTGGAGGCCAGATCCATAACAGACTAATAGCAACTGAGGGAAAAATTTGAGAACCAATTCTTTAGCCAAAAGAGAATGAAGACCAACCTGCTACACCTCGGCGCTGTGCAGCAGAGGGAAAGGGAGAACCTCCGGGACTATATGAAAAGGTTCAACGATGAATTGTTGAAGGTGGATGAGCCGCATGGCGGGCAGGTCATGATGATGTTGTTCAAGGGTACGACCCATCGCAGGTTCGCCGGGGAGCTAATCAAATTGACTGAGCCCACCATAGCATAGATCAACATGCTCGCAAATCAAATGGTTTATGAGGACTAGATGATGGCAACACGTCAAGGTTCATTTTCCAGGAGGAACGCAGACAGAGATCGCAACAGGGAAAGGCCCCCAAGGACGTACACCCCGTTAAATAAAGGCATTCTGGAGGTGATGGCCGTGGCGAAAAGAAACAGATGGTTGACTGAACCCAGACTGTTGAATAAGACTCCCGGGATGAAATCATCGGGCAAATACTGCGCGTACCACCGTCAACCTGGACAGGACGGAGGATTGTACGCACCTGAGGAATGAAATCGAAAGATTGATTAAAGAAAGGAAATTGGTCAAGTTTGTCAGGAGTGCCAAGGAAGATGCTAGAGGGGTAGAACATTCCTTATCCCCTGGAAGAGATTACTCACCCAGGAGAGGAAAGCAGAAGTTGATTGAGGCACCCGAGGAGCGTGGTAGGACCATAATGAATGCCCCAAGTAGAGGCGTTATAAACGTGATCAACGGAGGAGGCTTGGGAGCTGACACGGCTCACGGCCGAGAAACCATAACACAGAGACTCCAGGGTGGAGCCTACATTGGGTACACCAATGCAATCATGCCGGAAGCGTACTTGGAGCAGGAGATATCTTTCACCACGAGAGACTTGGAGCAACTTAATCTGTTGGCCTTAACCGCAGGTAGACTAGATTGCCCATTGGTTATTACTTTTAATGTGGATGGATATCAGGTGCATAAAGTGCTGGTGGATAGCGGAAGCTCCGCAAACCTGATATTCTCAAAAGCCTACGAGCATATGAGATAACCCCGGACCTGCTGAAGCTGATATCCACCCCATTGACCGGATTCGGCGGAGCAGAGGTAGTGCTGCTTGGACAAGTTATATTGCCCACCATGTTTGGCAGAAGCCCACGCACCCGGGTGACACCGATAAAATACACAATTGTAGACATCTCGTTTCCCTACCGCACCATCATTGGCCGACCGGCGCTCAACCAGATGAGGGCAGTGGTCTCTACTTATTACCAGAAGATTAAATTCCCAACGCCTCAGGGAGTTGACGAGATTCTAGGTGACCAGATACAAGGATGGATGTGCTATGTGGACTCACTGAAGCACCCAAGAATCAGAAGAAGACAGGAAATACAAGTCCCACACCAAGAATACATTCCGCGCACGGAGTAATCACCATGAGGGGCAAAGAGAACAGTTTTTTAAATCTCAGTAGTTTTTAAATTATGCTCAAACGATTGAAACATTGCCCCATCGCGGGTTAGCCTGTAAACTTAAAACAGGCGGAACTACGCCGGTCTGATTCTCCATTCAACGGGATAAATAGGCGGGATAGGTTTACCTAGCCCTCGACCATTATCTCTTATTTTGCCCCTTCGGGGGTCGGCATGTAACTTAAAATAAGGGGAACTACGTCGGTCTGATTCCCCATTCAACGGGATACGTAGGCGTGATAGGTTTACCTAGCCCTCGACCGTTATCTCTTATTTTGCCCCTTCGTGGGTCGGCATGTAACTTAAAAGTGGGGGAACTACGCCGGTCTGATTCCCCATTCAACGAGATACGTAGGTGGGTTAGGTTTACCTAGCCTTCGACCGTTATCCGTCATTACCTTTTTATTTGTTGCTTTGTGGAATCTCATATTTCATGCAGGGATATGTCCTAATCGGACATTACGGAAGTGCAGAGAATTGCATGAAGAATCCGGGAGTATTCCCATAGATATGTGTTTAGCACATCGTCCTCTTATAGGAACATAGCCCGAAGGACCACACATTACTATATCCGAAAAGGACATATGGAATATTAAACCCTCGCTTTCTAAAAGGAGGGATTCAGAGGGCATTGCCCCAGATTATCCAATATTATCCATCTAAATAGGCACAACAGGTACAAACAGGTACCACATGCCCGTTAGAACACAGTGGAAACACCTTTTCTTGCATAAAACCGAAATTCCCTGATTGAGGGAACATTCTACACATAACACATGCGCATCATTTCGTGCTTTCATATTAGCTCTTACATCGAAAATTTTTCTTGTCTGTGATGTTTTACAGGGCTTAATAACCTATAGACTCCACGACGATAGAGTCACCAAGGGACATAGACAAAAAGACAAAGAAAAGGCTCCAACCCATGAGCGGTAACGGGTTCCCTGTGACAACGGGATGCGCCCTTACCCACAAGAATAATATCCCCTGTGATAACAGGGTCGATCATAAACATTTCAACGATAGCGGGTTCCCTGTGATAATGGGATTCGCCCTTACCCACAAGAAAAATATCCCATGTGATAACGGGGTCGATCATAAACATTTCAACGGTAGCGAGTTCCCTGTGATAACGGGATGCGCCTTTGCCCACAAGAAAAATATCCCCTGTGATAACAGGGTCGATCATAAACATTTCAACGGTAGCGGGTTCCTTGTGATAAAGGGATGCGCCCCTACCCACAAGAAAAATACCCCTGTGATAACGGGGTCGATCATAAATATTTCAACGGTAGCGGGTTCCCTGTGATAACGGGATGCGCCCCTACCCACAAGAAAAATATCCCATGTGATAACGGGGTCGATCATAAATATTTTCAACGGTAGCGGGTTTCTTGTGATAACGGGATGCGCCCCTGCCCACAAGAAAAATATCCCCTGTGATAATGGGGTCGATCATAAACATTTCAACGGCAGCGGGTTTCCTGTGATAATGGGATGCGCCCCTACCCACAAGAAAAATATCCCCTGTGATAACGGGGTCGATCATAAACATTTCAACGGTAGCGGGTTCCCTTTGATAACGGGATGCGCCCCTGCCCACAAGAAAAATATCCCCTGTGGTAACGGGGTCGATCATAAACATTTCAACGGTAGCAGGTTCCCTGTGATAACGGGATGCACCCCTACCCACAAGAAAAATATCCTCTGTGATAACGGGGTCGACCATAAACATTGCAACGGTAGCGGGTTCCCTGTGATAACGGGATGGGCCCCTAACCACAAGAAGAATATCCCCCGTGATAATGGCGTTGATCCTAAACACATAAGCAGGGGCAGATTACCCATGTTTCTACCATCCCCGAGGAAATTCTAAACATTCCTTGTTAACAACAAGTAGATTAAAGAAATCTCATCAAATACGAGGACAAAATGAATGCGGCTCAGATATCGGAATACTGCATACTCTATCACCATGACAATAAAAAATCAACAAGCTATAAGACAACAAGGCCACGAAGAGTCACATATTATAAAGACAACAGGGAAATAAATATTCAGTTACAAAACTACGAATTGGAGATAGTCCGGAAAGGGATAAATTCAAATGACAATGAAGGCAGTAAACAACTACTCCCACGAGGACCCTTCAGTCTTCTTCTCATCGACCTCGAAAAACACGTCAGGGTCGACTGGACTCTCTTCCACCTCATCTAGGCCACCAATCGGCAGATCACTATGATCATGCCTTGGGTTCAACCCACTCAACTCGAGGGAGTCCCTGAAACCGTTATTTCTCAATACTTGCCCCACGCAAGCATGAAATGCTGCATCTCGAACCTTCAAAATTAGATTTCGGAAGCTCGAGCTTTCCATAAACTTCTCCGCCCCAACCCGGAGGAGATTAGGACGACGTTCCTACAAATTGAACTCTATTAAATACAGGAGGAAAAAAAATAGAAACATATGTCGTACACAAGATACATACCAAGTTCAAGGGAGCTAATTTCGTAGCGGAAAGCTCCAACGAGAGCCGTTTGTTCGCAGCCTTCACCGCTGCCACCTCAGCCTTCAGTGTTTCCAGCTCTTTGTTGGCCCCAAATTCACGTGCCTTTCCTTGGTCGATCTCAGTCGCTAGTGTTTTTAAGTTGCCCTTCAACAAATCATACTCCTCCCGGAGCTTACGACATGTCTTCAACGCATTCTCTTTTTTCAGCCTCCAACCTCTCCAACACCACGGGGTTGAACTCCCCCATCCTCAAGATGTCAGCCTCGAGCTCGGCAGCGACAGCGTTAGGGTCACCCTTGGACTCGCGGATGGTCTTCAGACACGAGACCGCCAGCTTGGCCGTCTGCATAACGCAATACGTAACATTATGTTAAAACAGTCAAATAAAATTAATTGAAGTCGTGTTTAGATACGTACACTCTGAAACAGGTGAGTGTTGCGGCGTATATTCTGGGCCCGCTCGAATTCGGTGAGCACACGCACATTTGTAGGCGGAGGAACAACCCGCATAATTCCCCGTACAGCATCCACCTCAGGGAATTCTACTCGCTTAGAGGGCTTGACTGAACCCGCCTTCCGGGGGCCCGAACTTGAAGATGGGTGGACATTGTGGATAGTCCCCTCAGGAGACCTCTTATTACCTGATATCCTAGTCAGGTCAACGACAGGCTTCGTAATCGGAATCCCCAGAAAAATAGGGGCAAAGTCCCCCAATGTCGAGGGCTCCTGCAGTGGCCCTTTACCCTTGTCGGTCATACCGGAAACGGTTGTTTTTCCCTTGCCACTAATAGGGTTCGGGCCGAAAGAACTCGACCCCACAGTAAAAGGTGCATCTACAGAGTCACCCAAGTTGACATCGATATTCGATCCCAAACCTCCAACGTTCTCGGTCAAAGGAATGTTGGCCAACGACTCAAAACATGGAGAGACTTATTCACCAGAAGGAGACCTCACCATTGGTCTCTCTGTCGACACAGCCCTGTCAGGCGAAGGAACCACACCTTCCTGTTTCGAGGTCAACACCTCAAAGAGGGTGGCCGCACCATCCGGGCCGCCCACCACATCAAGGAAGTCCTGGCTTAGGGATCCAAACGTTGTAGGAACATCGTTAAAACATTCTTCATTAATACGTTCAGGCACTACAGTGCTAGGGAGAGGTTGCTCGACTCCCGATGCCTCTGCCAGAAACTCAGCGGCTGCATTATTCAGGTCAAAGCTAGACGCAGACTTTATTTCAGGCCCCACCGCGACTGCTGCTGTTTCAACAGCCTTCTGATCATCACGACCGGCTTGAAGTTTAAACATCAATTGTCTAAATCCCATTCTAACGGAGTATCTCAGAAAAAGATAATGCACCTGCAGAACAATCAGAGTATCAGCATGAGAAAATAACAATAAATAAATCAGGTACAACGGCGAAATCGAAATACACGTCGTGGAATATATCGAATATGATTACCGATATACATACCGATGTGGTTACGCTAACGAAAGAGAACATACAGAAAACTATGACCTTCAAGGTCTCTTACAAGCCCTACTTATAGACAGAAGCTTTAACCACATCGAAAGCTACTTTCGACATCATTTCGGATATTCGTTTCGACATAATATCGAGGATGAGACCCGATATCCTACCATACTACGCGAAAAGCCGCGAGAATATAACAATTGCCCTGACGACCCCATCACAATTTTCAAAGTGCAACTACCGAATTTATCAGGAAACCAGATCTCAACAAAACTAGAATTCAAACGAGGACCTCAAACTATGCGTCCACTGCATTAGGGGACTCATCAAAGTTCATCACAAAGTGCATTCCCCGCAAATTTGATCTCCGTCATTTGAACTGGTGGGACGAAGGGTACAGGTAACCCAGAAATTTAAAATTAAATTTGCGAATTTTTATCTCTAAGATAAGAATCCCCAAATTGGGGGACTACATGATATGGGCATTTCTAGCATATTGGGCCTGGCCCATACCAGGCCCATATTGGACCATATCGGGGGCCACTTTCGATGTCATATCTGTAATAATCACCGATATGTTATTGTGGTCCCCGGATCTCGAGGTCTATAAATACGCGGTACCCGGATCCCAAAGTAAGCAATTATTATCCCTCAGCTACCACGCGTCACATCGAAATACATCCCCGATATCTCTCTCGATATCGTACCAGATATCGGGATAACCACGTACTCCACTGACCCGTCATACCAACACATTACCGATACCACATCGAGGGGCATCCCCGACATCATGTCAAAGACAATCACCGATATGCCTCTGATCTAGTCACCGATATACCATTGCCATCCAAGCATCGAGGCGTTAGTCCGAGGTGTTTCGGACCAAGTCTACGCGAAATACATAGCGTAGGCCTGATTTGTGATAGACTCGTTTCGTTGTATTGTTAGATCATTCATTTGTAATCGACACACATATATATATATATAGACGGTAATCAAATAAAATTATAGATAGACGGTAATCCGCCTTGTCTATAATAATGTAGATAGATGAACAAGCAAATATAGAACTTTCATATATTTTGACGTTGAACGTTTTCTTTAACGAAGGAACTGAATTCTTCCGGATTGAGCACTATCGTGCTGATAACGTGTTATAAAATAACTAAAACTATTTGGGAATTATAACAATATATAAAAAACAAATTAGGGAAAGAGGTGCAAATATTATGTAAGACAGCCTTTTGAATTGGTGTTTTTCTCTTCATCTTTTTTTTTTTTTGAAACATTGCTAGGCCAACCAGCCTATCTCAAGAGTCCTGCATGAAAAACATGCAATTACAGATAAAAGACACAGCACATAACAACAAAAACAGAACATCTGCTCTAGGAATCAGAAAGAGAACATCAGCCTGGTTCCATCTCCATGGAACAGACCCAACATGTATTTTCCTTAGCAGAATGTGCCAGCTGATGAGCCGCTATATTTCCTTCTCGACGGATCCATTGGAAGAGGAAATCTGGATTATCGCGCTTAATTCCTCGGATTTCTGAAATTAACGCCCCCCTCATCGCCTAGTTCACCACCATATGCGATACTATTCATAATATCCATGTTATCCCCCTCAAAAATAACCCTTTTCGAGCCCTTCTCCACAGCAAAATTTATAGCGCATGAAATCGCCATTATTTCGGTGTTTCGCGGACCCAAAATTCCAGCGAAAGATCTCTGGAAGCGTGCAATGCAATGGCTGTCCGAGTCCCGAAAAATAACGCCAACTCCAAATTTTCGCTCCTCTTCAAACACCGCTCCGTCAACATTGCATTTAATCCACGGCTTGTGAGGCGGATTCCACTCAGCACGCACCTCTCTTTGCACTCCCGGTGGTCTGAACAAGCTAACAAAGTTCGCGCTAAAATCTGTAATATCAGGCGGCGTAGAAACCTTCTCGCCGGCGTAAAATCTGTTTCGGTTAGTCCAAATGCTCCAACACAGTGTCACTGCTTGTACCACACAATCTGAGTCACGTAATGTCCGAATGCGGAAAAACCATGAAATGAAATCCTCCTCCCCCTGGATGTAAAAATCACAAGGCAAGTGCGCGAGAGCCCAGACTTGTCGCTCAGCATGACAGTTGAACAGGGCATGGCGCGCATCCTCCAAATCAGCTCCACATATGCCGCAATCCTTGTCCGTCCCCATGTGTCTATGAACAAGTAGACCTCTTGTTTGAAGAATGTTGAAACAAGCGCGCCAAATGAATTGTTTAATTTTGTTTGGACACGCTAGACTCCAGATCTTCCCCCAAGGTAAAACCGAGCTAGAGGACACCTCTCCTGATCTCGAAATCAGCCCTTGCTCCGTAATCAAATGGTATGCACTCTTCACGGAAAAAACACCCGACTTATTATAGTGCCAAATCTGTACGTCTGGTCTATCCATTGAACCAAGGGGAATAGAGAGGATCAGATTTGCGTCAATCTCCCAGAATATGTCCCGAACCCGAGCAGTATCCCACTACCCCGTCTCCTCATCCATAAGATCACAACCCCGAGCATCCGCGCCAATCCCCTCCATCGGCGTAATTGGTCTAAAAGAGGTTGGTCTAGGCATCCAACATCTTACACTATTCGCAACAACTACTACTATTATAAAATAGTATTTGTACATAATTTTCAACAATGGCCACTTGCCATATTTATAACAACTTAATCATTGTCAGAAATTTCAACTCAAAGCTACATATATCATAATTCATTCATGGAGCCTTAAATTCCACAACAAACAACAGCTCGACCCTTTTCAATGGCTTACAACCACTCACAAAAATACTTCAATCCCATAATTCTCACCCCTAGGGAAAATGACACTTACACAAAGATAATATATATGTACAAAAAGAGATCAATGATACATAAAAACCTAGGATGCAAGGATACTCAAAACAAGTGCTCGGTCTGCTTCAGATACATGTCGGACACGGATACGCATCGGATACGCACGGAATACGTATCCGATACGCCAGTTGGAGTATCCTGAATTAAAATTAATTAAGAAATATGGATACGAGTATCGGATACTCTCTTAAAGAGTATCAAATACGTATCGGGGCCAATTTATAATTTTCTCAAATATATAGTTGTCTAACATAA
This sequence comes from Linaria vulgaris, assembly GCA_948329865.1. Taxonomy (NCBI): domain Eukaryota; kingdom Viridiplantae; phylum Streptophyta; class Magnoliopsida; order Lamiales; family Plantaginaceae; genus Linaria; species Linaria vulgaris. The sequence continues at coordinate 16,465,192 of OX415250.1, read as the reverse complement.
TAAACTTACAATTAAAATACTAAAATACAATTTCCATCGAAATATACTTGTGAAGCCGTGTTACCTTCATCATTTTGACCAAAAAAAAAAAGAATGAGTCCTGCGAAATTTGCGAATGGGTGGTCTACACACTACAAGATTTCAGGGTCTACTGCAACCGCATTTGCGGTTGCAGAAAGCCGTGATCCGGTTGCTAAAAGTCATATGCAACCACAACTCGGTTGCAGAACGATGGGTCGCGTAAAACCTCGGTCGCTTCACATCAGAGACCGCGTCGCGGTTGCTGTAGAGGTCAACTGCGACCAAAAATTCTGCAACCGTTTCGCGGTTCCAAAAACTTTCAGCAACCTCAATGCGGTTGCAGAAAGTGTTCGACTTTCTGCAACTACATTGCGGTTCCATATATTTGAAGACTTTATGCAACCGCATTGCGGTCTCAGATAGTGTTCATATTATCTGAGACCGCAATGCGGTTGCAGAAACATCAAAGAGCAATTGCAACCGCAACGCGGTCTCTGTTGATATGCAATTTTCAGCAACCGCAACGCGGTCTCAGATAGTATGAATATTAACAGTTTGTGGTTGCAATTGACCTGCGAACGAAATAAAAAACCAATAATATTCTAGTAATTTACCAAAATATTATTGGTTTTTGTTAAAATTACATATAGATAATGGCAACAAATCAATATAGTGAATATACAAGAACAAATATAATTAAATAACGAAAAACAATGAGCAAAATGAAATGAAAAAGGATAAAAAGTTGAACACAAAAGCATAAAGAAGAAGAGAAATAAAAAAGCAAAACAAAAAGTGCTAGGTGTTATTTGTTTTGGATTTGGAAAAGAAAAGAAGAGAAGTGTTGGGTGTTTTTTTTGGATTTGGAAAAGAAAAGAAGAGAAGTGTTTGGTGTATTTTATTTTGGATTTGGAAAATAAAAGAAGTGAAATGCTGGGTGTTTTTTTTTTGGATTTGTAAATGAAAAGAAGAGAAGTGTTGGTGAGTTTATTGTAAGACTTTGGAAAAAATGAGAGGGCAGTGGTGGGTATATATAGAAAATAGGGTGAAATTTTGAATTTTCGCGAAAATTCAAATTTCTCCCCCTAGCCCGCCCAAAATTTCAAAATTTTTGAACAAATTGCAACCGCAAAGCAGTTGCTAAAAGTTTTAAAAATTTGAAATAATATTTATTGAGACCGCGTTGCGGTTGCAGAAAGTATGAATATTAATAGGGACTGCGTTGCGGTTGCAGAAAGGTTGAATATTTTCAGTAACCGCAACGCGGTCTCAAAAGCTAGCTTTTGCAACTGCAATGCGGTCTCAATAGCCGCTTTCTGAGACCGCATTGCAGTTGCAACTAATATTCATACATCAAAATCGCAATTTTATGAAACTTTTTCAATGCGTTTCTGATTTTTAGCAACAAACATCAATGCTACATGTGAAATAAACTAATAAATGGTTACAAAACAAGTAATTGAGGAATGAAAGATTAGATTGAATGTGAAATGATCGAAGGAGTTATTAGACCATGAACTTATTGTATGTTATATCTACTACTCATCATCGTATTTCTTCTTGTTGATTTGTTATTATGATTTGCTTCACTAATAATATAATTAATCGGTTGAATTAGTATATAATATTTCACATTACGTTTATTTATATATGTATCTAGGCATCATATTTTTATATATATGTATATGAACGTTATCGTTTGAAATCATAAGAATCTTCATCACGGCTTGTTCCCCATATATACTTGAAGTTGTTATGAGAAATTGAAATTATGGTTGTTTTTACCATTATTACGATAGTTATCAACTAAACTAACGATGTGGTACCTCAAATCATCAAAAAAATATCCTTTTGAAGTATAAATATTTTCAACAACCGCAAATCGGTTACAAATACTAACAATTGCAACCGCAAGGTGGTCTCACTAGGTGCTATTGAGACCACGTTGCGGTTGCAGAAAGTATGAATATTTACAGAAACCGCAACGCGGTCTTCAAATCTTGTTATTGCAACCGCGATGCGGTCTCAATAGACCCTTTTTCAGACTGCTTTGCGGTTGCAACTAATATTCATACATCAAAATCACAATTTTATAGAACTATCTCAATGCGTTTTTGATTTTTAGCAACAAACATCAATGCTACATATGAAATAAACTAATAAATGGTTACAAAACAAGTAATTGAGGAATGAAAGAGTAGATTGAATGTGAAATAATCGAAGGAGACATTATTAGACCTTGAACTTATTGTATGTTATATCTACTACTTATTACCATATTTATTCTTGTTGATTTGTTAATATGTTTTGCTTCACTAATAATATGATTAATCGTTTTAATTAATGGATAATCCTTCACATTACGTTTAAACTAACAACGTGGTACCTCAAATCATCAAAATGATGTCATTTTGAAGTATGAATATTAGTTGTAACCGCAATTCGGTTACAAATACACTCAATTGCAACTACTATGCGGTTCCAATTGGGTTTAATTGAGACCGCAATGCGGTTGCAATTGACTCCGTTGATATCTGAGACCGCAATGCGGTTACAATTGACTAAGTTGGTATCTGAGACCGCAATGCGGTTGCAATTGACTCCGGTGGTATCTGAACATTAAACTATCTTTAACACGACAAGAAATCGTTCAAATCAGTTTTAAAACTTATCTTTTCAAATTGATTTCCGTTAATTTTTATCACTTAATATTGTAATCCCTTAATTTTATATATACTTCTTTGTTTTCTTTTATTGCATGAAGAGTTCCAATTTATTTCTTTAATTTTTATCACTTAATATTGTAATTCCTTAATTTAATTATTTTTTTTATAATATACTGAAAGTCAGGGACCGCGACGCGGTCCCTGAAAGTCTCCCTCGGCGGTGCCGAGGGAGGCGCCCAAAATTAGGGCTTACTTTTGGCCCATTTTGGGCCAAAATTTCAGGCCCATTGGCCAGAAAATCCCAGCCAATGGACTCGGCACCGCGTTGCAGTGCATGATTTCTTTCAGGGACCGCAACTGAAAGTCTGCAACTGCATTATTGTTGCGGTGCGGTTGTTGTTGCCCCGCAACAGCGATGCGATTGCTGATTCTCGGTTGATGTAGACCCGAGAATCTTGTAGTGACATGTCTAATTCATCTTCAATTTTCAACCTTCAAACTTTGATTCATGTATAATATGAACATGTTTACATTATATATTTACACATTAAGTTATTGTTCTTTATCTTTCAAGAATGTATTCAATTTTAAAACTAGGGTTTGTACATTAAGTTATTGAGATGCTAATCTAATATTGTTATTTGTTATGTTTTAAACTCTTTAACTTTTGTTGTTGATCATGTTTAATGTATTTAACATTTAACCGTTAGTATTTTGAGTTTTTTAGCTTATATGAATTGCTTATGACTATTAGGAATCTTTTATATATGTTTATATTTTTTTATTGTGTTTAAATTAATTTTGCAAGTAATTACATATGATATAATATATCATTTGACTTTTTTTAGTAATATATTTATATAATTATTATTTATTAATATTAAATATTGAAGTATCCTACACGTATTGTATCTTCTAAATTTTAAAAAAAAATCATATCCACGTATCCGTATCCTACGAATACGAATTCTTGTATCCGTATCCGTGCAACCTAGATAAAAACTAGTAAAATTTTAATAACCTCAACGTCCAATCGGGTTCAATATTTCCGAAAAAATATCCCCCATTCCACTTGACCCCGAAAACATTTCTTCGTTGTCCGTCATGTTAGCCACTCCAGCATGCATAGCCATGGAAACCGTCAAAGTTTCTGGCACATAACCGCCGCCAATCTCCGCCCCATCTCCGCCTCTCTTCTCAGCCGCCTCTTGTAACTCCGTCGCAAACTCCAAACTCCAAACTATGTCGCTCATCGCAGGCCTATCCATTCCCTTGTCCCTCACGCACATTACCGCGGTTTCCACAAATCTGCTCAAGCACTCGGGCGCAATCTTATCGTCGAGATTATGGTCGATAATCTGTTCAATGGTCCCTTTTCTACTGCATAGTTTCGCCCATTCGGCTAAATTCACTTGCTCTTCAGGCAAACTCGAGATAACCGCTGGCGTAGCACATAAGACCTCGAACAATACGACGCTGAATGAGTAAACGTCAGATTTAACGGTTAGCTGTTGTCGCTTGTAGTACTCAGGGTCCACGTACCCGAAGCTCCCTTTAACGGTCGTGCTAACATGGGTGTTTGCTCCGCCGGTTGGTCCCACTCTGGAGAGCCCAAAGTCGGACACTTTCGAGACGAATTTCTCGTCTAGTAAGATGTTGGTGGACTTGACATCGCGGTGGATGATTGTTTGTTTTGCGGATGTGTGGAGGTAGTGTAGTCCTTTCGCGGCGCCTATGCAAATTTGGAGGCGTTGCTTCCAATTTAAGGGTGAATTGTTCGAATTGTAGAGATGTTCGCGTAAAGTCCCGTGCGACATGTAGTCGTAAACGAGTATCATTTCCCCGTTTTCGTCGCAATAGCCGAGTAAGGACACCAAGTGGAGGTGCCTTAGCTTCGACAACATGTCGATTTCCGTTAAGAATTCGCGAACCCCTTGATTTGACGAGGCGTTCAACCTCTTTATCGCGACGTTTGTTGAATTGTCGTCAATGCACCCTTTGTAAACGTTGCCAAAGCCTCCTCTACCGATCACAAAAACATCGTCGAAGTTATTCGTTGCGCATTTCATTTCCTCGAGCAAGAATCGCCGGCACAAATCAGACGGCAATTGCACACTCGTACCACTCGTCCTAGTCGTTGATGAAAGAGGCATCCACAACGATTTACCAAAGTTAGTCCCACCCGAGTCCTTCACTTTCCGCCTACGCCTCAAAATTAAGAAACTTACGACCACGATAACCGCAACAACCCCGATCAAGCCTCCAATAACCGCGTAAATCATCGAAGCCCCAGAGGACGAAGTGTCGGGCACGGATCCTGGATTCGACCTCGCCGCGAGAATATTACTCGAATTAATTATCTTGAAAATCTCCAATCCATTTAGCAGCGCATTGAACCACTTGGGGTCTCCTTCCATATTAGGAAACATGGAAAGTTGCAACTCGTTCCTGTCGTATGGAATCCAGGCCATGTAATCCTTATAAATCGGAATTCCACGGCCTCCTGCCCAGAAAATGACGTCGGCCTCCATTTCCACTGTTTCGTTATTGACCTGAATCGTGAACACCCGCTGATTCTCTAGTGTCACTTCTTTCTGAAGCTCGCAGAAATGGAGCCTCAACAGATAGTAAAAACCTGAATCCACCAGAAACTCCCAATCCAGGCGATGGCTGCCGTTTGCGATTGAACGCAACGTCTCGTAGACTAGCTTGGGAGCGATATAAGGTGGTGTTTTGCGTGAATAATTGATCTGGATTAGGTTGGCAAAGCTAGGAGTGTAGCTCCCATTATCGCCGACTAAGAAGTACCTCTCATCGTTATACCAAGCACGAAACATTCCGTTTGGACCGCTGTCGTCGCGTGTTTGGACGAGGTTACCCCCAACGTTTAGTCGGTAGAGATTCTCCAATACAGTGTCGTTTTGGAGGTAACGTACTTCGTTGAGGAATGGTATGCGCTGATCGTCTCCGTGGAGGTAGAGTTCGTCGGGCATGGAAACAATCTCGATTCCGTTTACGAATGCGAACGAGTTTGGGTTCGGTGAAAAGGTCAGGACCAGTCTCTGGCTCTCCTCTACGTTGATAATGTATTCTTTCATGAACGAGGGGTTCGAAGAGTTGGAGTTGAGAAAGGCGCTGAAGTTTGTTAAGAGGTTAAAGTTGTTGGCGGTTAGGGAGAAGTAAGACTGCGCGGTGTCGAAGGTGTAGTAGGCGGTAGGGTAGAAGTAGAGGCGAAGGAACTTGGGGCCGTTGAGGACGGGGAAAGTGTAGGTGAATGGCGATTGGAACACGCGGGCCGTCATGTAGGGGACTAGTGGGACGGAAGAGTGTTGCAATATGGAAGTTTGGAGTGGTAAGGATGTATTCGAGGGCGCGTATCTGGAATCTGCATCTCCCTCCCAACTGCGGGAGTCAAGGTCAGTTGAGTTGGAGGAGGTTCCACAGTTGAGAAGGATGTAGTCGGTAGCGGTGTACGGTGGTGGTGCCGCGGTGATGATGGTGATGAGGAGGAGGTAGAAAGATAGGTGGAGAAACATTCTTATATACCTTATTTGGTTGTATTTTGGTGTTTACTGTCACTATGTTGAGAGAGGGTAATCAATTGGAATTTGTAGAGGTATGTGCAAAAGGGGAGATAAGGAAAAATGGTGGAATGGAGGGGAAGACTTGGTTGACTTGGAATAGTATTTAGTCTTTTAGATATTTGAGAGAAAATATTTATTTTGGAGAAATTGGACCGAATTGATAGGAAGAAAATTAATAAATGTGGACCCAAATGACAACCTTCTAGGGGTCACAAAATTAGATAACAAACTGTCTGAAATAGCATTCAAGGAGCTAGAATGGGACTCCATCACGGCCTTCCAATTAGAGGTTCATCAATCTAAAATTTTACCATATTTTTGGAATTAAGTTAAGGGAGTATGTAGTACAGTGTTCGGTTTTGTTCTTGGTTTGAACAAATTCACACACTTAAAGACGGATGCGTTAGTTTTGGATAGTTATTTCACATGATCAGTCGTGCGGATCGGAGCTAGATCAGTGGTTACATATACAAACCTTGTGTATTGTTCTTGCGTATAGCGATTTGAACAGAAGTCAAGATTATTTTTCAAGCGAATTAGAATCCGAAGTCAATATCATGTTCTAGGCGGCAGTCGAATAAAACATTCTTTTGCATTCTCGATTCATCTGATTTGTAGTTCAAATTGTTTATCATTTGAAATTCGTAACAGTTTATATTCTTATAGCATATTACAAAGTTTAATAGCACATACTCATCTAATAGCAATTACATTATTTAATAGTACACACACACACAACACTCTTAAACAAAGGACAAACATAGAAAGAAAATACAAGTAGTATTACTAGCGTATTGCGATTTGAACAGAAGTCAAGATCATTTTTCAAGAGAATTAGAAATAGAAGTCAATATTATTTTCCATGTTGCACGAATTCGAATACGGCGGTACGGTATAAATACGTCGATACGGTATTTTCTAAAAATAGTCGATAATGATAAGACGAGGATACATCTATATATAATAATGGAATTTAAAAGTTAAACAAGAAAAATTGAAAATACACAAAAAAAATGGTTTAACATTAAAAAAAAGTCATACATCAAGACTAAAAGAAAACACACAAACGTGAATTATGACTAACAAGTTAAACAACAAGTTAACAAGCTTGTTGTAATATTATAAAATCAAGATGTTCGATATTCGACGATTAATGACTACATAAAGTTTGTAAAAAAGATCCACAATAGTTCCAATATGCCTAAAAAAATGTATCGAATAAGTATCCAAATTGTTTTATTTTTTTATTTTTCAAAATTAAAGGATACACCACGTGGCATTGCGGATACGTTAGTACCGGTATCGGTATCGATATGTATCGGGTACTGCATAGCCGATTAGTATCGGTATCGGTGCATCACAAGTTCAAATCCTTTCTCGATGATCATCTGATTTGTAGTTCAAATTGTTTATCATTTGAAATTCGTAACAGTTCATATTTTTATAGCATATTACAAAGTTCAATAGCACATACTCATCTAATAGCAATTACATTATTTAATAGTACACACACACCACTCTTAAACAAAGGACAAACATAGAAATAAAATACAAGTAGTATTACTAGCTGATTCAAAAATCAGTGACGACCGCAATGGTTTAAATAATTGCAGGCCCGTTTTTGGTAGAATTTGTTGCTCGCACCTATACAGTTGCTGTAAGTGGCGCTCTTGCAGAATGGCTTTGTTCGAATTTGCGCGTTAGGAGTGAATGGTTGCACTCGACCAAACAAGAATCCTTCTGCTCGTTCCAGATTCCATCAGGGACTCATCCTCCGGAAAACAGTCCCCGGCACTCGTGGCATTGCAACCACGTGCCACCTCCGTAAGTTTGGCTGTGCTTGGGACCTCGGCGTTTTGTGCGGTGGTGTTATGAAGTGGTGGTAGTAGTAGTAGGAGCAGCAGGAGCAGTAACAGCAGTAGCAGTAGTAGTAGTAGTAGTAGCAGTAATAGTAGTAGCAGTACTAGCAGTACTAGCAGTAAACATTTTTCATTGTTGGAACCAAGTTTTGTTGTTTTTTGTGATCAATTTGTGATTAATTTTGTTGTGACTGACTGCAAATGATTTGGTTCTATGAGATGACAATTTTTTACCAATTATTTATCTTGTTGTTATTGTATGTCCTATTAATAGGTGCAAAATTAGGTGCAAAATTCTTGTAAAAAAAAAAAAGCAAAACTCATCGATCTCTTTTAACAAACAAAAAAATCAGGTGCAAAATTCATGTAAAAAAACCTGCAAAACTCATCGATCAATATTAACGTACAAAAAAAATAAATTATAATGTCAAAAAACTAGAGTCGAAATGTAATTGGAAATAAACTCTAAAATATCAATACATCGTAATACAAATCTAATCTTCATCCGATGAATAACAATAAACATCCTCATCTGGAACCATGAGTCCAATGTCTTCATTTTCTTCTTCTCTACCACCTTCCTCGTTCGCATCGAGCGTATTGACGACCTCAAACTCACCAACGCCCAATTGAATATCCATATTAAATGGTGCAAAGTCTACAAATATATTGAGCCCCAAAGAGTCGTTGTCTTGAAGGATTGGTTCCTCCGGCACTGCCGCTTCAGTTTGACTAGAACCGCTAACGGATGACATGTCAATGATGTGCCTAGCGGGAATATGAGATACCGACAACCATCCCCTCTTCACAGGCCTTCCATTCGGTAGATTCGGATAAGGCGCGTAGTAAGATTGTAGGGCTTGATTAGCATAAATAAATGGCTCGTTGGTTGAAAGTCTCGTGGATCTTCGCGCCATGTCTTGTGATATCATACCACTTACACTTGACAAATACAATGTACAGTGATTTTCTAGTTCTTCCTCCCTAGTATTCCACTTCTAAGATCTCTTTCAAAGTCCCATAGAAGTTGGTGGAACCGGTGTCTCCCATGACACTCTTCACGTACACCACACTGCAATAACTCTTCTTAGGGCCTAATCTCGTATCAACATGGTATCGGAACCCATTAATAATGTAGACTTCGTACGTTAATACCGTGTTGAGGGGACCATAAATCAATGGTATTACACGATCGTCCGACATGTACTTTCCACTGGAGTACGTCTGCTTGAACCACACCACATACTCTACGTTCCTCTTTGTTTGCACCTCCATTGGATTCAATCCAATGCACTCCTCTTCAATAAACAACATGCGAGTCACAAATCAAACAATTTAGTACACTAACATAATACAAGACGTAACATTAGGTTAAGAAAAATAAAAGTTCACTCACTCGAGCCATCCGTCCAACTCTTCACAATTAAGAAGTGTGTACAATTCAATTTGCTCCTTTTCTTCCGACGTTAATGGTTTCTTGTTGTTCAAATGACCAATCGGTCGCCCCCTCTTCCAAAATACCAAGAGCTCATCATCCCATTCTGAACTCTCTAAAGTCTCGTTCCTATTTAGTCGTTTATAGTAGAACCAGAGCCTTTATCAAGATATTGGAAACACAAATTTGACAGCTCTGCCAGTAGGTATGAATTGGCTATGCATCCTTCGGGCCTCGCTTTGTTCAGCGCAACGCCCTTGAAATCAAACATGCGCATGTACAAAAAAACAGTAATGATAAGTACAATAAGTCAATGATGTTTATAGGAATATTAATTTAATTAAACGTTTAATTACCTCTCAAATGGATACATCCACATGTAGTGAACCAGACCACAAACTCTAGCCTCGTAAGGTAAGTGTATAGCCAAATGCTCCATAGAGTCGAAAAAGAAAGGCGGGAATATCCTTTCAAGTTTGCACATTGTGAGAATGATAGATTTCTCCAGTCCCCTCATATCTTCGGCCGAAACCTCTGAAGCACAAATGGCCTTGAAGAACAAACTGATCTCCACCAGCGTATCCCAAATGTCAGATGTTAGGAACTCATAAAAAGCAATCGGAATCAATCTCTGCATGAACACGTGACAATCGTGACTCTTCATACCAAACAACCTTTGTTGCTGCATCTGTACACATCGTCCCAAGTTTCAGGTGTATCCGTCCAGAAAATTCAGCTGATCCAACCATTCTAACACCCTTTTCTTTTGCTCCCTTGTCAAACAATAGAGTGCCAAAGGCTTTATCGACTCCCCACCTCTGTGGCCTGGTTGTAAAAAGAGCTCACTTCGGTTGGTGTAGAGCCTCAAATCTTTTATGGACTTGATATTGTCCTTCATCTTAGAGTCATCCAACACCGTGTTGATGATGTTATCCAAAAAGTTCTTCTCGCAGTGCATGACGTCTAGAGTGTGACGAACCAAGTTCGTGGACCAGTATGGTAGTTCCTAGAATATACTCTTCCACACCCAATTATTTTTCGTACCAAAGTCCGGTAGAGGCTTGAATTGTGTACCAAATCCCACGCACCCTAGACCATTCACAATTACCCTCATTTGGTCACCCGTCTTCCTAGGAATCAGTGCTTTGAGTGATTTTTTTTCTTTTCTAAGATTAATAACGTCGTCTCTCCAAGGGTGCCTTATGGGCAAGAACCGGCGTTGGCAATCAAAAAAGGTCGGTTTACCTCCATTTGCCAAAGTAAAGGATTTTGTGTCACCCATACAATAAGTACACGATAACTTTCCATGCGTACTCCACCCCAACAACATCCCGTACGACGGGAAATCGCTAATCGTCCACATGAGGGCTGCTCGTAACTGAAAGTTTTGCCTTCTAGAAATGTCGTATGTCTCGATCCCAGTGATCCACAATAACTTAAGATCGTCAATAAGTGGTCTCAAAAAAACATCCAAGTTCTTTGTAGGACTATAACGCCCATAAATTATTAGGCTTAAAAATATGAACTCCTTCCTCATGCACATATCCGGAGGAAGGTTATACGGTGTGACAAACACTGGCCAACATGAGTAATTCTTGCCAGATGCTCCATACGGAGAAAATCCATCCGTGCACAAACCAAGTCTTACATTATGGGGCTCCGCTGCAAAATCTGGGTGCGTACGGTCAAAGTGTTGCCATGCCTCCGCTGCCGCTAGGTGAATCATTTGATCAGTAACCCCTTCACAATTCAAATGCCATGTCATATGCCTTGTAGTTCCTATGGTATAAAACAACCTCTAAAGACGAGGAATAATAGGGAAATACCACAATTTCGTCTTTCTGACCTTCGCTTTCAAACAAGGAATATATCTAGGAGTAAGGCAAATCGGGCACTTGCCATAGTCCTTACCCTCACCATAATACAAAAAACATTATTTTGGACAACAATCGTAATTAACATACCGTAACTCTGTTTCCAACATCGTACCCATCCCTTTCGTGTCCTTTGGTAAGAACTTCACAGTCTCTTGCATGAAACCTAGCTTCGCCTTGTTAAAAGCCTTATCAGAATAAACATTACTCGCCTTGTGGTGTGCCTTGTCCTCCAACCAGTCTGTGATCCACTGAAGGATACTTATATTTGTATTTGGATGTAACTTCAGCTTTCCTAGGTGCATCAGTTTGTAGAAAGCCTTCGCTTCCGGATTGGGATCCGGGTTAGTTGCCTCGTCCTCAAAATAACGACATCCACGTGCATTTACGATCATGTCTGTAAACGGCACATCAACAAATTCTGTCGTGTCAAGAATTATGGTGTTTGATGAGGTGGAGGTCTCGGGCAAATACGACGGTATATTCTCTTTTGTCGTTTCCCCATGAAATACCCATTCTAAATATCCAGGCGTAAATCCCTACTTATGTAGATGATCACGTACAACGTATTTACTTTGAGATTTTATATTATTTCATTTCATGCAAGGACACCTAATTTGGGATTGTAGATCTAGGTATGCGCCTTGAGTCATAGCATAATTAATGAAAGTTCGAACTCCGCACACAAAATCCTCTCGCAAATAACCGTCACTATAGTATCTATCACACATCCAAGCTCTATCCACTTCATAATCCATTATTTATCGATCTAAGTAGTAAAATATAAAAAAAATAATTACAATTTAAACTCTAATAAATTTCTATCATGCACGATCGAATTAAAAAGCGATAGAATTAACAACTTACCTCTTGAAGCGTGAAAAACAATCTTCAAGAATGTTGCTTATACCACGATTACACTCGGTGTGTGTGCCATTTATCTATCAACAAACAAATAAACATAATTTAGAATTGAATCATGAAAGTGCAGGGTTTTCTGGAATCAATGTTATGCGATGTTGGGACAACATTGAGGATAACATTGAAACCAGAGAGTCTGTACGAAAACTGTTCTTTAATTGCCAAATTTAAGTTTTGCATTTATTCACTTATTTATCAAGTTCCACGGTTTTAGTTGTTTATGTTGATGTCCAAGAAAGAATATTAATCATAAGGAAGAGCTATGGAAGATTCCTTACTTGAAGTTTCCATAATTCAAGTTAAGTTGAATAGTCAACTCAACACGGTTTGCAAAAGAAGAAAACAATATTGGCGGTGCTCTGCAACTTGATTCTTTCCAGGATTCTCCGATTTGAAGAAGATGCGTTACCTTGCTAGATCGGTAATAAAGGAAACACATATTCAAGAAAGATATCGAGTTCACAAAGAAGCCAAAATTCAACAAGGAAACAACAAGAGTTACCAAAACTGTTAACAACAAATCTTGGCGTGCAAGTTTCAAGAAATCTATAAAAGATGTGAAGTTCATCAGGATGAATACAAGACAATCGTGCAAAACAATCCGAGAGATTAATAACACGTTGTATTGTCTCCGTCTTGCTTTTGCAAAGTTTTTGTATCAACTATTTACATCTAGTTCATAGAAGTGAAGTAGTTCGTAATTGTCTGCTTCGTTGAGTCCAATCAACAAAGAGCGTGAGTGAATTGTTGTGAGGAACATTTTTGTTAAAACCTTTATGGTTATTTGGCCTAAGGCTCGCAAGTTTTTAATAAAATTGAAAACTTCTTAAAATTATATCTTCTTGCTTTTAAATTCCACTGCACATTATTTTAGTCAAGAAGATCCCAGTAGAGTTAAGGCAATTCTAGCTTAACTCTCAAAGTTTTTGCTTCAATCCATGATCCGACAATTTCAATTGGTATCAGAGCCAAACACCGACTACACTGGTGGTTTGGAGGTGATACAACACAATGGACAATGTCAATCCTAATACCAACAGGATTCCAGTTTTGGATGGCTCCAATTATGCATACTGGAAGATCAGGATGAGGTCTCACAGCAAAACTATTGATATTCGAGCCTGGCAATCCGTGATCAATGGATACTCTTTTCCAATATTACCAAGAGATGGTGAAGGTGATCTAGTACCAAAACCAAAAACAGATTGGACAGCAGTAGAGGTAAGTCTCTATAACTTTAATGAAAAGGCTCTTAATGCTATCTTTAGTTGGGTTAACCATCACATGTTTAAGTTAATCCAGAATTGTACAAAAGCCAAACATGCTTGGGGTATACTTGAATTACATTGTGAAGGAGATTATGCTGTTAAAGATTCTAAATATAGACAACTGCTTCAGCAATTTGAAAAACTTGAGATGGGTGAAGATGAAACTGTTGACAGTTATTTTGAGAAATTCTTGATATTGCTAACCAATGTGAAAACCTAGGTTTTTCTATGACTAATCAAGAGATGGTTTATAAAGCTTTGAGAACACTGTCATCAAAATTTGCTCTCAAGAAAATTGCAATGAGTGAATCTAGGAACCTTGCTAATCTACAGTTTCAAGTCTTGATGAATACTCTTAGAGAATTTGAGATGGAGCTTGCCTCACAACCTAGCAAACATAGGGCTGCTGCTTTAAGAGGATCAAGTCTTGACAATGAAAGTGGCGATGAATGTGAATTAATTTCTTCAAACTATGGTAAAATTACTAAGAAATTCAATAAACTGAATTTGAAAGGAAAAGGTAGAGAAAAGAATCTTAATAATAGTTGTGCAGGTTATAAGAAATTACCACCTAAGTTTGTGAAGTACATGGCATCAAAACCTACCCCTTTAGAAAGCTGATAAGTTAAAGATGTTCAATGTTTTGAATGTAAAGGATATGGTCATATGGCTAATGAATGTGCTAACACTTTTAGAAAAAGAGGAAATTCTCATTGGATTTGTGTAGATGATTTCAATTAAGATGACTTTAGTTCTGGAGAAGCTGAAGAACAAACAGAAGAGATTCAAACTGCTGCGCTACTCACTCAGATTGTCTGGACACCAGAAGACTCCCTGAACTGCTTCGGATCTCAATGTTACCCCAACATTCAGGATCCAACATCAGAACAAGAGACTTTCTTTTTAGATTGGGATGAATATTATGCTGATATAGAACCTAATCTTGTGTCTAACTATAATGAATCTAACTTTGATTGTTTTCATGGCTCAGTGGATCTAGATGAAGAATATTTCTTTGAAGGTGAAATGTCCGAGGAGTAAATCATTGAAGACTTGAAGTCTATCTACCACAAACTGCTGCTTGAGAATCACAAACTCATTAAGAGCAACAAAAGCCTGAAGGAAGAGATTGGATGCGTGAAGGAGATGCTGAAACTGTATGAGAAAGACCTTGACAAAACTGAGGCTAAGCTGAAGGAGGTAAAGGTAAAATTAAATAAAGCTGAACAAACCATCACCAAATGGAACTCTTCTACATCTAAGCTTGATGAGATGCTGAGTATGGGAAATCAAGGTAAAAATGGTTTGGGCTATTTTGTGAAACCTCCCTCTGAAGATGTTGATTCTGCCTATTTAAAAGCTGGTTTTATCAAGGAAAGTAGTAGTGTGAGTAGTGAAATTCCTGCCAACAATGTGAAAAAGCCTACTTTTATTTGTCAATATTGTTTTCAACCTGGTCACATTAAGCCTTATTGCAAAAAATTCAGAAGTGTGATTGAGAAGAAAACATGAATTAATAGCAGTACCAATGTTAGGAGAACCTCTGATCTGAATGTTATCCCAACATTAGGTAACAAAGCTGGAGAACATAAAAGTAGAACTTGGATTGAAAAGATAAAAACTCCTAAGGTTAAAATTGTTTGCAATGTTGTCTTTTCTGCTGTTTACTCTAACCTTGCAGGTAAGTGGTATTTGATAGTGGATGTTCAAGGCACATGACTGGAAACATTGACAACCTGAAAGATGTAATCCCTTTGACTGTTGGAACAGTTACATATAGAGGAGGCACTAAAGGGAAAATCATTGGAAAATGAGTATTGGATGTTGAAGGATTTCCACCACTCAAGGATGTGTTGTTGGTTGAAGAATTGAAAGCAAATTTAATTAGCATAAGTCAACTTTGTGATGATAACTTGCTAGTTACTTTTAATAAAATTTCATGTGAAGTGTTTAATAGTGACAATGTCTGTGTCATGACAGGTACAAGATCAAAGGATAACTACTATCTTGCTCAAGATGAAGCTGAATGCTACCATGCCAAGGTAGGTGAATCTGTCATGTGGCACAAGAAGTTAGGACATGTGCACTATAGAAATCTGGAGAAACTATAGAAGTTAGAGGCTGTAAGAGGTCTGCCTAAGTTGACTAGCCCATGTAAAATTGTTTGTGAAGACTGCCTGAAAGGTAAACAAACAAAAGCTGTTCATCCACCACTTCAGGTATAGAGTACTAACCCTATGACTGATAAATGCTTTGAATTGCTACATATGGATCTCATGGGTCCTATTGAGGTTAGTAGCATGAATGGTAAGAAGTATGCTTTTGTTATTGTTGATGATTTTTCAAGATATACCTGGATTAAGTTTTTGAAAGAAAAATCAGAAGCATTCAACACATTCAAGATTTTGCATGCTAGTATTAAAAATCTATATGGCACTTCTGTAGGAAGACTTGGGTATGACCATGGAAAAGAGTTTGAAAATGTAAGCTTTGCTAATTTTTGTGAAACTAAAGGCATTTTCCATGAGTTCTCTGCACCTAAGACACCTCATCAAAATGGGATTGCTGAGAGGAAGAATAGAACACTTCAAAAGATGGATAGAGTAATGTTGAATTCTAGAAACCTATCTAAGAAACATCTGGGTTGAAGCTTTGAATACTGCATGTCATATTAGTAATAGAGTTCATCTTAGACCTGTTACCACTATGACACCTTATGAAATCTTGAAGGGTTCAAAACCAAGAGTTGCACACTTTCATGAGTTTGGTATTAACTGCTATTTGCTAAGAGATAAAGACTATTTAAGCAAATTTGATCCCAAAAGTGAAAAGTGTATATTTGTTGGATATTCTCCTAATAGTGCTGCTTTGAAGGTCTACAATCCAAGATTGCATACTGTACAAGAATCAGTTAATGTCATTTTTGATGAACTGACTGTTTCTGCAGGTACTGAAGAAGTCACTGGTTCAGATGTTGCTCCAACATTGGACTCAACATTGAACACAAACGCTGGGGATGATGAACTGGAAACTGGAGAAAATGTTGACTTAACACCAGAAACCCCCTATGTTAGGCCAACATCTATACTGTCAGATTCTGAAGATGAAATAGTTACTGTATCCAGAAGAGATCCTCCTGCTAGGATACAAAGAGATCATCCAGCCTCTCAAGTAATCGGACAAATTACTGAGAGAGTTAGAACACGCAATAAAGAAAGGGTTAATTACAAGGATATTGTTAAGTTGTGTGTTTGTATGTCTTCTTCATGTACTATTGAAAATGCATCTTGTTTTATTTCCTCCATTGAACCTAAGAATGTAATTAAAGCTCTTAAGGATAGTTATTGGATTAATTCCATGCAAGAAGAACTCTTACAATTCACCAAAAACAGAGTTTGGAATCTAGTGCCTAGGCAATCAGATGTGAATGTAATAAGTACAAAATGGATTTTCAAAAATAAAACTGATGAGAATGGTGTAATTATGAGGAACAAAGCTAGGTTGGTTGCACAAGGTTATACTCAGGTAGAATGTATAGGTTTTGATTAGACTTTTGCTCCAGTTGCTAGAATAGAATAAATTAGATTACTTCTTGCTATTGCTTGCTGTCTTAGGATTAAACTTTACCAAATGGATGTTAAAGGTGCCTTTCTGAATGGTTTAATGGACAAAGAGGTTTATGTAGAACAACCTAAAGGCTTTGCTGATCCTAAACATCATGACCATGTGTACAAACTTGAGAAGGCTTTGTATGGCTTAAAATAGGCTCCTAGAGCTTGGTATGAGAGGCTAACTGATTTTCTGTTAGGCCTAGGTTTCAATAGAGGAGATGGAGGTAGAACACCGTTTGTCCTTAGAAAAAGCTCTGATATATGTATTGCTCAAATTTATGTGGATGATATAGTATTTGGCTCTACTAACAAGTCTACCTTAGTCAAGTTTGTTGAGTCTATGACAGGAACATTTGAGATGAGCATGATTGGTGAGCTTAATTATTTTCTGGGACTACAAGTAAAGCAGCTGGAGAATGGTATCTTCCTGAACCATGAGAAGCATGCAAGGAATCTGCTGAAGAGATTTGAACTACAAGAGTGCAAGCATTGTAAAACTCCTATGTCCTCATCAGTGAAGATAACAAAAGATGGCACTGGTAGCAATGTTGACCCAACATTGTACAGATCCATGATTGGTAGTTTGTTATATCTCTCTACCTCTGGGCCTGACATCATGTTTTCAGTATGTGTTTGTGCTAGGTTCCAAGCTGAGCCAAGGCAATCTCACTTGATTGCTGTGAAGAGGATTCTCAGACATATCTCTGGAACTTCACCTTTAGGCATCTGGTATTCTTATGACACTAACACTAACTTGGTTGGTTTCAGTGACTATGACTGGGCAGGTGATGTGGATGATAGGAAATCCACAAGTGGGGGATGTTTTTATTTGGGGATTAATTTGGTCTTCTGGTATAGCAAGAAGCAGAACTGTGTTTCATTATCAACAGCTGAATCAGAATATGTAGTTGTTGGCAGCAGTGTTACCCAACTTGTGTGGCTCAAACACATACTTCTAGATTATGGGATAGATAGTGATACACTTCTTATGTTCTGTGACAATCTAAGTGCCATAAGTATCTCTAGGAATCATGTCCAACATTCTAGAACTAAGCATATAGACATAATGCATCATTTCCTGAGAGATATGGTAGAGGACAAAGTGATCAACATTGAACATATTGAGACAACAAATCAGCTTGCTGATATGTTTACAAAACCTTTAGATAGTGAGAGATTCTCCAGCTTGAGGAAATCTCTTGGCATGTGCAATATGTAAGAATGTTGAGGAAACCAGTGTTGACATAACACCATTGTCTAGCATTGGTATATTGGTTGTGGTGTAGGAGGTATTCTATTGTTTTCCTTTATAGAATTTATTTCCTTGTGAGTCTCATTTAATCCTTGCTTTGTCATATTTGGTTTGTGTGGTTGAATTCTTTGATTAACAACTCTTTCTAGTTATCAGTTTCACATCTTTGTTTTGAAAGAGTAATAAAACTCTTCTGTTTGTCTAAGGTTGTGATAGCCTAACATATGGAGAAGCTGGGTACACAAAGTTCACTACTTAGATGTCTATTCAGTTGTGTCTTATTCATATGAAAGGTGTACAGGACATGTGGGGAAGCTGGGGTACATGATGTTGACAGCTTCAGTGTTACTCAGTTGTGCTTATTTGCATGTTTTTGTTTGTTTGGCCAAGGAACACATGAGAGTGATCCTTTCTACTAGGGTTTTTGAGGTTTAGATTTCTTACATTTAGTAGCACTGATCACTTGGTGATTCTCTTGAATGCAGGTTGGTAAACAAGTATGCATAAGGAATTGGGGTGTTGGGGTGCATGATAAATGAATTACCAACATTCAAGGCCTTTGTACTTGCCTAACTTGCTGCTGTTAATGTTGTTAATGGGTGTGTGGAGTTCAGGCTGCCCTCATTCAGTAGTGACATTAGCTTTGTATTTAACAACCTTCAGCTTTTGGTTCATATGAGTTATGAAAATAATAAAGATTATAAAGAGATGTGTATTGTGCTAGTTTGAGGAGTTTTTCATAAGTGTTTACCATCTGCCTATTTGACATTACATTATTGCATTCATGTAGAACTACATTGTTTCTTTCTTGTTGTTGAGTTGTGTCGGTTTAGGCTTAGGGGGGGTATAATTCATGTGTTGAGGCATACACTTTGGGTGACATACTGCAAGTGACACACTTTTCTGTGACTTTCTATGTTGTGGAAGTGAATTTTTCCTTAAATTCATAACTTCTTATCTTTGTGTGTTTCTTGTTATCTATGTTGCTTACTCATTATCTTGATCTGAACAGTATGTCTTAGGTAATGACTTGCTATATTGGTTAAGTTTCAGATGTATTTTTGGATGTATCTCAAGCTCTCACATGAATTTGCCTTGGTGAAGCCTGTACCTCCACCTTCTGGTTTGAATGTTATCGAATGTTATCCCAACATTGAGCACTATCGCAGGCCAACATTGAAAACAGGAACTTATAAGTTTTCAAATTTTTGAAAATCGCTTTGGTTACCTGTTACTTAAACATAGACGCGTGTGCGCGGGAAAACATAGTGGGAATAGTTTATTTGGTTAAAAATCAGTAACTACCCACTAACATTCTCTCTCTCCACTATTCATGGTTATATTAGGAATTAAAAACCCTAATTTCCTTATTTGTGCTTAGAATTCCCTTATTTGTGCTTACAATTTCTGCTATTTTACTCTCTAATATCAAAATTCTCTCAATTTTGCTCTGCAAACATCTCATACTAACAATGGCAAGCAAGTCGGCTATGCATACTCTTGCAGATGTTGCTCTGAGCAGTGAACCCACAGCGGCGCGCACCCGCTTTCACACTCGAGGTGTTGCTGCAAAATCAGAGGATGCTCAAGTTGCTGCTAAAAGGAAGGAGATCCCCTACGTGTGACGAGGAAATAAGTCCAAACAAGGAGAATCGACCTCCAATGTTGAGCCAACTGCTGTGCCAACCGCTCCAATCATCAATGAGCCTGAAATTGAGGTAAACATGGTTGAACCCAACCCTGAAATTGATGTTGATATAACTGTTGAGGGGGAGGGTGGTGTATCTATTCATAAATCTGTGGATAAATTGGTGAGGAAGTGGATTAGGGCTAAAAAAAAAAGAGCAAGGGTACTGGAGAAAAGTTAAAAACTATGTCTGAGACTGCTAAGGCACGTGCTGAGGCTAGGAAAAGGCAAATTGAGAGGTTAGCTAGGAAGAAGGCTGAGGAAGAGAGGAAATCTGCTGCTGCTGCTGAGAGAAAGAGGAAGGGGAAGCAAGTTATGGAAGATGAAATAGAGGTGGTGGATGTTCAGGATGAAGTGGAAGAGGAGGAAAAAGAAGAGGAGACTAATGAAGAGCAGGATGTTGCTGCTGATGTTAAGGCAACATCAGGAACATAAGAGTACACATATGGCTGTATGTGATCTACCCTGAGGATGAGGAGGACTACTTTTCTCCCTATTATCTCACCCAAGTGTTGGAGAAGAAGTGGGATTCACAATGAAAGAGCTGTAGAGATGGCCAGCTTCAAAGAACACAAGGTGATGGACTTGCTTGAGGCAAGAGGGATGCATCAATCAGTGATGGAGTTGAATGACTATGCTCCTGAGATTTTCATGGAATTCTGCCTGAATCTCTCCAAGTGGATCAGGGACTACAAATCTCCAAAATATGGAAAGGCTTGGGTGAGGGGGAGAGTCTTCAACATTGAACCCTACACCATCAACAAGATATGTGGATTCCCACTTACTGAAGAATCAGAGGACCCCTACTATGATGATGTGATGGAAGACTTGACTGGAGGGTTGGTCAAAATCTGGAGAGATGCTCTGCCAACCACAAAACTCACCTCCCTTAGTGCTGTCTTGCACAAGATAGTTTGCTTCAACTGGCTGCCAAGCAAAAATGTCACTGTACTGACTAAGGGATCAACACTCATAGTCTACAAAATCAAGAATGGGCTAGCTGTGAATATGGGGAGAGGATTTTGAAGTCAATGTCTGAAGTTGCTGGAAGGAAGAATGGCATGCTGCCTTTTCCCTCACTCATCTGCAGAATCCTTAGCAAGCAAGGATTGAAGACAAGTGTCACTGTGGGCTGGAGGAAGAATGATGCTGAACTGAAAATTCTCCTAAACCATTTGTCTGGACCTAGAGTGAGAGATCTTCCTTGGAACCCAAAAGGAGTGGTGAGACCAAGAACTGAGAAGAAGAAGGCTCAGGAGTTTGCTGGAACTTCGGTGCCTATGTCCAAAGAGGAAGAGTGCATGGTCATGACCTCTACTTTTGCGGATCATCTGCTGAACTGGTATAGGGGGAAAATTGCTGATACTCATAGGGAGATTGAGGAAAAGAAGGAGCATCTCAAAGAGCTAGAGGACATGGTGAAAATTTTGGAGAAACTCCCTTCTTCACGAAAAGGGGGAGAGTAGTTCCAACGTTTTTAAATTTTAGTTTTCTAGTTTTTGTTTTGTTTCTTATGAACTGTTGATATGTTTGTGTTGCTGGTACATTTATCTCTATTTGGTTTATTTCGATCAAGGGACATGTCCTTGATATCTAGCTAATGCCTGTAACTCTAAGTACTACTACTGTTGAAATGCTCTAACTGCTATTTCTTATGAAAGCACTTTTTGAACTGCTTGTCTGGTTAACCTTTTATGCAGAAAACTCACTGGTTTCAATGTTGAGGCAACATTGATGAATGTTGGGGTCTGAACATCTTTTGATGCAGTGATGATCTTAATACTTGTCTTTGCTAATTTAACTTTGAATATGTTAGCGTGCATTGAGGGGAAGCAGTTTAGTAGTTTAATATGTTTCTTGTTAATTCTAACTTTCTGGATATATGACTTGATTAGAACAGGTATTGGTTTTGTGAATAAAGGCAAAAAGGGGGAGATTGAAAGTGCACGGTTTTCTGGAATCAATGTTATGCGATGTTGGGGCAACATTGAGGATAACATTGAAACCAGAGAGTCTGTACGAAAACTGTTCTTTAATTGCCAAATTTAAGTTTTGCATTTATTCAATTATTAATCAAGTTCCACGGTTTTAGTTGTTTATGTTTATGTCCAAGAAAGAATATTAATCATAAGGAAGAGCTATGGAAGATTTCTTACTTGAAGTTTCCATAATTCAAGTTAAGTTGAATAGTCAACTCAACACGGTTTGCAAAAGAAGGAAACAAAATTGGAGGTTCTCTGCAACTTGATTCTTTTCAGGATTCTCCGATTTGAATAAGAGGTGTTACCTTGCTAGATCGCTAATAAAGGAAACACATATTCAAGAAAGATATCGAGTTCACAAAGAAGCCAAAATTGAACAAGGAAACAACAAGAGTTACCAAAACTGTGAACAACACATCTTGGCGTGCAAGTTTCAAAAAATCTATAAAAGATGTGAAGTTCATCAAGATGAATACAAGACAATCGTTCAAAACAATCCGAGAGATTAATCATATGTTGTATTGTCTTCGTCTTGCTTTTGCAAAGTTTTTGTATCAAGTATTTACATCTAGTTCATATAAGTTAAGTAGTTTGTACTTGTCTGCTTCGTTGAGTCCGCTCAACAAAGAGCGTGAGTGAATTGTTGTGAGGAACATCTTTGTTAAAACCTTTATGGTTATTTGGCCTAAGGCTCGGAAGTTTTTAATAAAATTGAAAACTTCTTAAAATTATATCCTCTTGCTTTTAAATTCCGCTGCACATTATTTTAGTCAAGAAGATCACAATAGAGTTAAGGCAATTCCAGCTTAACTCTCAAAGTTGTTGTGTCAATCCACGATCTGACAATTTCAAATCACAAATTATATTATTGAAAATAAGAATTTGAGACAGTTAAGGGAAAAAAAAGTGAATACCTTAAGAAAGAGTGAAGATTGGAATGAATATTTGAAGAGGAGGAAAAGGCCTTTATATAGGCAAAAATTACATTTTTGCAAACGCAACGCGGTCCCAGAAACCAACCACCAACTGTTTTTGCAACCGCAATACGGTTGCTGAAACAAGTTCACGTTACAATTAGCAACCGCAAGGCGATTGCAGAAACAAGTAGCCGTTAGTTTCTAGAACCGCGACGCGGTTGCATAATTCTTACCGTTACTATTTGCAACCACAACTCGGTTGCAAAAACTGGAATTTGTAACCGCATTGCGGTTACTAATAATATTCATACTTCAAAGTGATGTGTGTTCGATGATTTGAGGTACCACGTTAATAGTTTAGTTGATAACTACCATAATAATAGTAAAAACAACCATAATTTCATTGTTACGTTGCAAATAAGGGCATTTTATATATGTCGGTCAAGCCGATAAGAAGATTCTCTCGAGTTCGAACGAAAACGATCAATATATATATATATATATGCCTAGATTAACGTAATGTGTACGATGATATATTAATTATATCGATTAATGGCATTTATACTTTAATTTGTGAAGCAAATCATAATAACAAAGCAACAACGTGTGTATGATGGGAGTAGTTGATATATGTAACATACAACAAGTTCAACCCTAATGACTCGAACAATCATTTCACTTCCAATCTACTCTTACATTGCTCAATTACTTGTTTTATAACCATTTATTAGTTCGTTTCACATGTATTATTGATGTATATTGCTAAAAATTACAAACGCAATGAGATAGATCCATAAAATAACGATTTTGAAGTATGAATATTATTTGAGACCGCAACGCGGTCTCAAATAACCTCTATTGCAACCGCGACGCGGTCCCAAATAAGACCAATTGAGACCGCAGCGCGGTCCCAAAAAATATTCATAGTATTAGGGACCGCGTGGCGGTCCGTAATAATATTCATAGTATTTGGGACCGCGACGCGGTCTAAAATAACCTGTATTTGTAATTATCAAACTTTTAGAGACGGTACCACGACGCAGTTGCAATAACCTCAAAAAATTCAAAAATTCGGGCGGGCACTGGGGGGAAATCAATTTTTTGCGAAAATTCAAATTTTCAACCCATTTTCTATATATACCCACCACTATCCTTTCATTTTTTTCAAAACTATCACCAACACAACTCTTGCCTCACCAAAACATCAACAAAAAACACTATTCTCTTTTTTTTTTTAAATCAAAAAAAAAATAACACCAAACACTACTATTATTTTCTTTTCCAAATCAAAAAGTCTTATCTCTTCTTCTTAATTTCTCTTCCTCTTTTTTCCATTTCATTTTGTTTATCTTTCATTAGTTTTTTTGTTCATCTTTATTACATTTCTTTATATATAAATCTTTTATTTCATTATTTAATTTATTTGTTCTTTTAAAGTGTTTTGTTGGCATTATTCATATATAATTTATTTATTCGTTTATATTGTTATTTATCTAATTTCTACCAAAAAACTAATAATATTCCAGTAATTTACTAGAATATTCTTGGTTTCTTTTTATTTCATTTGCAGAATATCTACAACCGCGTCTCCGTTTCAATAGGCCTTTCGAGCATCAGAGACTGCGATGCGGTTTCAGTTTGTTTTCAACATTCTGGAACAGCGACGCGGTCTCAGGTGTTCTTCATATATCTGGGACCGCATTGTGGTTCCAAATACTCGACGGATTATTGGGACCACGTTGCGGTTCCTATTTGTATCTGCAACCGCGTTGCGGTCCCATAATAATTGAGTTGCAATTGCCCTCTTCTGGGACCGCATCGCGGTCTCTGATGAGAAGCGACCGAGCTCAATTGGGACCGCGTAATTGGAACCGCGATGCGATGGCAGAAAGCCTTGTGCAACCGCATTTTGATTATCTACAATCGCATAGGCTGTTGCAGATGAGGCAATTTTCTTGTAGTGATTGTTAAAATTTTGTATAAATACTATTTTGTAATAGTAGTAGTTAATGTAAATAGTGTAAGATATTAGAAATTCTTCACTATATAAGGAGCCATCAAGTTGAAAAGAAAAACACCAATTCACAAGTAATATACTCCTTATTTGCTCTTCTTTTCCTATGTTTGTTTAATTATATTAGTATAAACCCAAATAATTTTAGTTTTTCTATAACAGTATTGTATTATTGAAGACATAGTTAGGTGGCGAAGATATAGTATATTACTAGACCTTTTAAATATAGCCAACCACCTTTGAGGTGGAGCTATTGGGCTTAAGGAACATTTTCTTAGGCAACTACTTCCACTTCAATTTGATGGTATAATTAAATGCTTGTTTATATATATTGTACTCAAAATAAAATAAAAGAGCATCTCCATGGATGATGTGCAATTGACCCGATGACTGATAAAATACATATTAAACATATGCATAAATATTTTCCTGTAGTTCCTAACTGAAGGAACGTGTAAGAAAATTGCGCAGTCTTAGAATAAAACCACAACTAGTCAACCATAATTTATCAAAAAATAAACAACTAGTCAACCATAACGATAACGTAATATGTTACCTTCATAACCCTGTACTGTACATTTATATGTTTAGACGTACAGAAAACAAAAAGGAACAAGACCACAGTACAAAACAGTAACCCAATTTCGCATGATTGCAAATAAGTTATCACCAACAACACAACAAAACTGAAATGAAATAGTTTCGCAATCTTGAGCTGATGTCACTGTGGGCGATTTTCACACAGTGAAGGTGCGATTCGGAATCAATGCATACGCGCCGCGTTGGCCGGCCGTCGAAGAAGGCGGCAACGCCGGCAGCCACACCAGCGAGACTGAAAGCAACACAGCCCTAGCAATTACATACAAAAGGGAAATGAATTCGAACCAGAGGAAGAAATGCGAAAGAGAGAAGAGAGTGATTCACCGCGGCACAGCCGATCACTGCCGCCGGAGAATATAATAACAGTGAAGGAGGTTCAGAAAGTAACAACAATGGAGAACACTAAGAGTCAAGAGAAGGTAGAAGTTCAACCAACCCAAAAACCCTGGGTCGACATAATCACAGGTAACAGAAACCCTAACCATGGACATACTATTCAATTCTTTACCCCAAAAGTCGTAGATGGGGAATATGAAGTGGAAATTGAGGGAGCTGATGTAGAAACTGAAATTGAATTCTGGAAAAATGCGATAATCATGTATGTGCTGAAGGATAACCTAACCATGAATGCAGTGAGGTTATTCATAGAGAAAATGTGGAATTTTGTCACAATGCCTGACATATACTATAATGAAAAAGGTTACTTCATACTGAGATTTAAAAATGGAGAAGACAGGGATGAAGTACTGAGAAAGGGACCATATTCAATATAAGGTAAACACATGTTCATGAAGAAATGGGAACCAGAATTTGAGCTAGAAGAAGACTTAATGGTGGTTCCATTATGGATAACCTTCCCACGACTCCCACTACATCTATGGGGAGAGAAAAACCTGGGAAAGATTGCAAGTATTGTTGGTAAACCATTAGTTACAGATGAATGCACTGCAAAAAAACTCAGAGTGTCCTATGCAAGAGTAATGGTAGAAGTAGATGTGTCACAAAAACTGAGAGAAACAGTGACAATCAAGGATCATATGGGGAGGAAAATTATGCAAGAGATCAAGTATGAAGACATACCCCTATATTGCACAAAATGCCTAAAAATAGGACATGATTGCAGCAAGGAACATACAAAGCAAAATCAGAAACAGGTCAAAACCAGAACAATATATGTGGCAAAACCTCTGCAGAACAAGGAGACAGAGAAAGAAAAGGAAAAGGAGAAGAGGAATGAAATGGAAGGCATGAATGAGGAAAAGGAACAGAAGAGAACAAACACAGAAAGCACAAATAAGAATGATGAAGGGAATAAAGAGGATGAAACATGGCATAAAGTAAACAGAGGAAGAAAGAAGAATGAAAAGGAAGGGGAAGTAACAGATAAAACAGATACCAGTGGAGAAAGGAGGAATGGGTTTACCCCTCTAATGCTTGGAGACTAGCTTGGGGGTGAGGACAAGGGCATAACATGATAATGGCATGTAATGTTAGGGGCATTAATGAAAGAGCGAGGCACAAAGAGGTTAGCTCCTATCTCGCATCTCACAAATGTGCTATAGCTATATTAGTAGAAACTAGAGTCAAAAAACACAAAGCAGAGAACATCACGAACAGAATGGGAAAAGATTGGGTTTATCATGACAACTACAGCAAACACAACAATGGAAGAATCTGGGTTATGTGTGACAAAAGCAAAGCGAAGGGGAAAGTAATTGAACACGTAGAGCAGTATATTCATATGAGGATACAAGATGGGAAAGGGAACCTGCTGCATTACCTCACTGCTATATATGCGCATAACCAACTGGAACAGAGGAGGAAACTATGGGGAGACATAGAGATAATTGGTACAAATGTAGCAGGACCTTGGGTAGTCATTGGGGACTATAATAATGTCCTGAAGAGAGAAGACAGAGAGGGAGGAAACAGAGTTAAACTCAGTGAATACTGTGACCTGGAAAGTATGATGAACAATACTGGTTTGATTGAAATACCTACTGAAGGACCATATTACACAAGGTCAAACAAACATGATCCCAATGGAGGACTTACATATTCCAGGATTGATAGGGCTATAGCTAATGTGGACTGGTTCACTAGATACCCCAACACAAAAATGGAAGTGATGCAGGCCACCATATCATATCACTGTGCATTAAAAATACAACACAGGAAGCCAGAAAAACCTCCAAAGCAGACTTTTAAGTTCCTAAATTGTGTCAGCAAAGATCATAATTTTCTGGAAATAGTGAAGAACAACTGGGATATAGAAGTAAGAGGTACACCAATGTACTGTCTATGGGAGAAACTAAGAAGATTACAGCAACCCATGAAAGAGATGGCAAATAAATACAAAAGAATTACTCAACAAATTCTGAAAAGTAGGGAGGAACTGGAAAAATGGCAAACAGCCCTAAGCAAGGACAGATTCAATACTCACCTAGTGGAGGAAGTACAAAAAGCCAATGAAGAGCTCATAAGGATGCACAACACAGAGGAATAAATTCTGAGCCAAAAGGCTAAAATGGACAGGTTACAATTGAGGGATGGAAACAATGCATATTTCCATGCAATTGTAAGAAATAAGAATCAGCAGAAGGGTATCTACAAACTTAAAAGGGAGGATGGTACTATGCTGAGTACACAAGAGGAGATAGAAAGGGAGATTTTAAACTTCTATGAGAATATGGTGGGGAGAAGTGAAAATAACTCGACAGGAATAGACATCCCAGCTATCAAGAGTGGTAAGACCATAACAAGGGAAGATGCCCTTCAACTAATCAATCCAGTGAATGATAAGGAAATTTAGGAAGCATTGAAGGGGATATGGGACACTAAAGCTCCTGGGATTGATGGCTATAATGCCAGATTCTACAAGAGTGCATGGCCTGTGATCAAGGATGATGTGAAGGCTGTTGTCAGAGAATTCTTTGAGGAGGATAAGATATTCAGAGCTGTTAACTGCACCCTTGTGACACTTATCCCAAAGTCCCCAATAGCACAAACTATGAAATAAATGAGGCCTATTTCCTGTTGTAGTACAATATTAAAGATCATTTCCAAAATTCTTACAAAGAGATTGGGAAAGGTGATCAACAGTGTGGTGGATGACAGCCAATCTGCATTCCTACAAGGAAAGGTAATTCATGATAATATTTTGTTGGCACAAGAACTGGTGAGGGGCTATGGGAGAAAGAACACATCCCCAATATGCATGCTCCAGATGGACATACAAAAGGCATATGATACAGTGGAGTGGACAACCTTGAAAAATATAATCCAAGAACTAGGATTCCCAGCCAAATTCATGAAGTGGATAATGCTACTGGTCACCACTGTATCCTACAGATACTCAGTGAATGGAAGGCCATCAAAGATCCTTAAAGCTAAGAGAGGTCTTAGACAGGGGGACCCCATATCCCCCTTGTTCTTTGTCCTTGTTATGGAATACTTACACAGAATTCTTCAAAAAATGAAGAAGATCCCAGACTTCAACTTCCATCCAAAATGTGAAATACTGGGAATTACCAACTTGTGTTTTGCTGATGACCTCATGATGATGTGCAAAGGGGATGAAGGCTTAGTAAGAATACTCCAGCAGCATTTCCAGAGCTTCTCAAAGGCAACTGGACTCAACGCAAGCCCTACCAAATGCAAGATCTACTTTGGAGGAGTTGAAAACAATATCCAAAAGAGCATACTGGATATGACTGGGTATGCCAAAGGGGAATTGCCTGTAAAATACTTGGTAATCCCTCTGGATAGCAAGAAACTGACTGTTACAAATTGCAGTGCACTGATAGAGAGGGTCTTAGAAAGAATCAGACACTGGAGTTCCAAACTTCTCAGTTATTCAGGGAGGGTACAGCTTATCAGAAGTGTCATATTTGCTATAGCCAACTACTGGCTACAGATAATACCCCTACCTAAGGCTGTCTTGAAGCACATGGAATCCATATGCAGAATTTTCCTCTGGGCTGGGAAGAAAGCAGAAAGTAAAAAAGCACTAGTAGCCTAGGAACATTTATGTGATGCCAAGAAGGAAGGGGGGTTGAATCTAATCTCCCTGGTGGAATGGAACCAAGCCACAATAGCAAAGATCATGTGGAACATCACTCAGAAAGCTGACAAGTTGTGGGTGCGCTGGATTCACACTTATTACATAAAGGAGTAATCAGCATAACACTTTAAACCAAAACAAACAAGCTCATGGCTAACGAGAACAACATTCAAAAGAAGAGATCAAATTGTTAGGAATAAAGGATGGGAGGAGGCAGAGATAAGTGGAAAATACTGTACAAAAAGAGTCTACATGGAGCTTAGAAAGACCAAACAAACTGTGGCTTGGAGGAAAATATTGTATGAGAATCAAGCTAGACCCAGAGCTCGTTTCACACTATGGATGGGATGCCATCTGAGATTGGCAACAAAGGATAGACTTCTGAAGTGGGGCATTCATACAGATGGCAAATGCAACTTCTGCGGGAGCCAAGAAAACATGGATCACCTCTTCTACAAATGCAACGAGACCAACAGAGTGTGGAGGGAAGTCCTGAGATGGTTAATAGTGCAGCATACACCAGGGGGCTGGGATGAAGAACTGAAATGGATGATACAAGTATGCAAGGGGAAGAGAATGAAGATCAAAGTATTAAAGATAGCAGCGGCAGAAACAATCTATGCAGTGTGGTGTAGCAGGAAATTGGCAGTCTTTGAGAAAAAAAAGATGGACAACAATCTAGCTGAACAGATTATACAAATCATCAGATGTGGAGTTAAATAACATGAGAAACTGAATGTATATTGCAACAGATTATAGTACTTTAGATACTTTAGTCCAACACAGTCATTCTTGATCGCCTTGATCGTAAAGATCGGCT
Source organism: Linaria vulgaris (assembly GCA_948329865.1). Classification (NCBI taxonomy): domain Eukaryota; kingdom Viridiplantae; phylum Streptophyta; class Magnoliopsida; order Lamiales; family Plantaginaceae; genus Linaria; species Linaria vulgaris. The sequence goes on along the minus strand of OX415250.1, from coordinate 16,434,618 downwards.
TGTGTAACTCTTGCATATTGGTAATGGAAAACTGTCTTTCTTGCTCCAAAAAAAAAAGTTATCACCATGCAATAAACTACATATCATAGTAAACACACTGTACAATCGAAGAATCATCAATTATTAATGATCAAGCAGGCCGATCACAGAGATTCCTCTGATTGCATCCGGCGCTGGCCAGTTGGTAGCTTGGATTTGCCGATCTGATGCAGTTAACCTTGTTTCCACTAGGGCAAAATGATTTTTGCTTCATAAACGACCGCATAGTGGGTGGCATCAGAAAAGCGGCTTTTAGAAACCTTCTGCTAGTTTCGGATTCCATGGACAGTTCTTCCACCTCCGGCAAATAGTTGTCAATTGTGGTGGCATTTGAAACACACGCGATGCTCACTTGGCTTTCGGCCTTTTGCGCTATTGTGGTGAGGAGAGCGAGGACCAGAGCTAACAGTAGTACTGTTAGATTGCTGATTTTGTTCATTGTTGTGGTTCTTTTAAATTTTTATGGTAATGTGTTTGTGTTTTGATGTGTTTGGAATGGTTTAGAGAAGTTGATGCATTTGGAGATTGGGAAGTTTTTTTTTTTTCCGGATTGTTGATGTGTGGTCATCATTAATTCGTTATAGGGAATTTGTTCATCATGATGGAGCTCACAGGGTTTTGCGAGAAATGAAGGGCATGGATAAGAAAATGTTTGTGTACAACAACGACCTCAATGCGTGTTAATGAAAGCCTCACAAAATAATTTTATGTGGAAAGAAGATTGAGGTAAGGAGGCCCTCTTATTAGCAACAATCATCTTGATGACCGTTGGAGGACTAATAAGGAATATTATTCAAATAAGGTTGTGATCTCTAATACAACGGATAATAAGAATAATTTAAGAGATTATGTGGAAACTCTATCACATCAAAACAGTAAGTTAAGAACGGGATTTACCTCCACCACCCAAGGAAAATAATAGAAGCATAGACATGGGGATTGATTGAAATCATATCTTTCTAAAAATTGTACTCATGCCTTTGTAAATACTATAAATATAATAATATCTTGGACTCTCTTCTCACGTTGAAAAACAGAGAAGAATTATTTCACAAAAATTTGTCTCTTTTATATTTTTCTTCATGGTACCAGAGTCATTGTGAGAAAAGAGAGTTCACACACATCACACTCAACTGAACAAAAATGAGTTCCACAATTTTTTTGAATGTTGCCAACTTTGTTACGCTCAAACTTACCCCAGAAAATTACCCCTTGTGGCCTAAACAATTGCTTGCTTTAGCGGAAAGCCAATACCTTGTTGAACTTCCTACACGTGAAAAAGAGAAGCCACCTATGTACAAAACCAACAGTACAACAACAGAAACTCCATCTAATGAGACAAAAAAGATCTCAGAATACCTCAAATGGAAAAAAGAAGACCGTCTCTTAAGAGGATGGATTATTGGAACACTTACAGAGGAGGCGTTGGGTCTGGTCATTGGCCTCGAATAATCACAATAGTATGGAATAAGTTGAAAACAAAATATGCTCAATATTCACAAGAACGTGAATTCACCCTTCGACAACAACTCACATATTTGAGAAAAGATCCAAATCAATCCTTGGCTGAAAACTTGAGAAAATTCAAAAGTATTTGTGATAGCCTCGCAGCGATGGGGAATCCAGTAGCTCACAAGTCAAAAGTTTATTCCCTACTAGCCAATCTTGGTCAAAAATATGAGTCTTTTACAACAGCAATGCTCAAACCTCCCATGGCAACGTATTCAGAGGTGGTGTCGCTGCTGCAAGGTTTCGAGCAGAAAAACACATGGGTCGAAGAATCCAACTCATTGCATTACGCCTTCTATGGACAACGTAACCAAAACCATCACTAGATTTACAACAACAACAACAACAATTGGCATAACAACCAGTTCTCTTCAAAAGGTAGAGGTTTTCAAGCTACTAACAATAATTTTCACCATTTAAATCATGTAGAAAATAGTTCACGAAGAATGAACAATCATACTCCACGACCACCACCACCTGGCAAACGTCGAATGACAAACGCTGAACGAGAGATGTACAAGAATGAGCACTACCAACTCTGTGGAAGACAAGGACATATTGACAAAATTTTTTGGAGTCTACCAAATCAACCGGTGAACAATGACGAACTTCCTCAAGCACTTGCTGCCCTCACCATGGATACGTCTAATCCAGACGTCGAATGGACAACTGATACGGGTGCCTCCAATCATATGACATCACACTCAGGTATGTTACGCAGTATAAAAAAATCTACATGCCATGATTCTGTCTTCATTGGTGATGGTTCTCCTTTAAACATAACTGCAATTGGGAATGTTTAAGTTTCTGATGGTAAAAGTAATATATTTCTTCGTGATGTTCTTCACGTACCTAAGTTAACTCGTAATTTACTCTCCATTAGTCAATTAACATCATAATATCCCTTGAACTGTGAATTTACTGACAAATTATTTTGCATTAAGGAACGAGCAGCAGGTCGAGTGTTAATGGTGGGTCAACGTAAGGGAGACCTCTATGTTCTGTCAAAACCAAAGGAAACACATTTTGCAAATCGACAAAATTCTGGGAGCAAGAAGTTGTGGCACCAACGTCTTGGACACCCACAACAACAATCGGTTCAGTTATTACAAAGTAAGAATTTAATTCATGTTAGTTCACAAACAAAGGAAAACATTATTTCTGAAAGTTGTCAGTTAGGCAAACTCAGTAAATTACCTTTTCACTCGTCTAATTCCTCTAGCAAAGAAATTGTTGAAAAGATTCATTGTGATATTTGGGGACCAGCTCCTGTTTTATCTCTTGGAAAGTTTCGATATTATGCTTGTTTTGTGGATGATTTCTCTCATTACATTTGGCTTGTTCCTCTCTGCGCAAAGTCTGATTTTTGTGATGTTTATCTCTCATTTGAAAGCTATGTGCAGCGTCAGTTTGATAAAAAAAAATTAAAAAATTCCACACGGATGGTGGCGGTGAATTTGTAAATAACAAACTCACTTCACACTTTCAGCAACAGGGAATCATTCGCCAAGTTTCTTGCCCACATACACCTGAACAGACCGGTATTGTTGAACGTCGTCATCGTTTCATTCGAGAACTTGGCATGACCATGATCTTTCATAGTGGGGCACCTACCCTTCTATGGGTTGAAGCCTTTACTACAGCGGTTTTTTTAATTAATCGTTTGCCTTCTTCCTCTATTAATTTTGATACTCCTTATTTTCGCTTACATGGTGTTAATCCTAACTATTCGATATTACGTGTTTTTGGATCGAGATGTTACCCTTATACTTGGGACATTAAGAAAAATAAGTTTGATCCTAAATCAATTCCTTGCGTGTTCGTAGGTTACATCGACAAGCATAAAGAATATCGGTGTTTTGATTCAAAAACTCGTAAAATATTTGTCTCTAGACATGTCGTATTTGATGAGAATAACTTTCCATACAAGAGAGATGTCCCTTCATCACTTCCTGGTAGCATTATTGAATTTCTTCATACCCCTCTTCCACCCCCGGTGAATTTAACATCTAAATATGTGGATCCAACACATATTCCTATATCAACCCTGTCATAAATTTGTCGGTATCTACACCTGAAAATACCAACTCTAAAGTATCATCTGAATTTTCATTAAATAATAACCATGAATCCACCTCTAATAGTATTAATTTTAGTGAGCATGACCATGAAACAGATTCTCCAGCACAACAAGTCAACCAAGTATCATCTGAATGTGCATTAAATAATGGCTATGAATCCATTTCTAATCATATTAGTTTTGGTGTCTTTAAGCAGCAGCGTGAAACAGATTCTTCAACACCAGTCAACCAAGCCAATCAAAGTATTGATCCTAACTCATGTCATTCTCCCCCTTCTCAAGTTATGGAACATAATTTATCACACCCTATGGTCACAAGAGCAAAGCATGGAATCCACAAACCAAATCCACGTTATGCACTAATTCTTACCACTGATAATATACCAAGTGAGCCAAGATCCATTAAAACAGCTCTCCAACATAATGGATGGAAAAAATCCATGCTTGATGAAATTTCCGCTTTACATCAAAATCAGACTTGGATCTTAGTCCCACGAAAACCTCAGATAAACATTGTTCGGTCGAAATGGGTATTTAAAACTAAACTTAAAGCTGATGGCACACTTGATAGACTAAAAGCTAGGCTCGTTGCGAAAGGTTATCACCAAGTTGACGGTATTGACTATCTCAAAACTTTTTCACTCGTGATAAAACCAGGTACTATTCGCTTAGTTTTTAGCGTAGCTTTGGTTCGACAATGGGATATTAGGCAACTTGACGTGAAAAATGCTTTTCTCCATGGTGACATACATGAAGATATTTATATGGAGCAACCACCTGGTATGCATAATTCCGATTTTCCTTCTCATGTTTGTAAGTTACAAAGAGCTCTTTATGGCCTAAAACAAGCACCACGAGCATGGTTTGATCGTTTCAGTACATTTTTAATCAAACATGGTTTCTTTTGTAGTCTTGCTGACCCCTCGTTATTTATTTTGCATTCTTCACATGGTACTTTAATCTTACTTCTCTATGTCGATGATATTTTATTAACTGGTTCAAACTCAATATTACTCGATGACTTTATTGTACTCTTACATTCAGAATTCGCCATGAAAGACCTTGGACATGTACATCATTTTCTTGGTATCGAAGTTCAAAGGGCTGCCAATACTTTACATCTTTCTCAAACTCATTATGCCCGCAATATCCTAGAGAAAGCAAAGATGTTAGATTGCAAACCAATGAATACACCAATGGAATCCAAGACTACTGGTCTCAAAGACAACACTCTACTCTCTGATCCTACTTTATATCGTAGTATTGTTGGTGCTTTACAATATTTAACGCTTACAAGACCTGATATTTCTTTTAGTGTTAACTATGTCTCTCACTTTATGCAATCACCAACTGTTGCTAGTATGAAAATGGTTTGACGTATTTTAAGATATGTTAAAGGCTCTATTAGTTTGGGTTTGCATTTTAGTGGAGACCCTACACTTGATCTTCTGGCCTTTTTAGATGCCGATTGGGCAGGTTGTCAAACTACGAGGAGTTCTACCACGGGTTTCTGCATATTCTTGGGTCGCAACATTATTTCTTGGCGCGCTAAGAAACAACCAACCATTTCTCTCTCAAGTACCGAAGCTTCAAGTTCCTCAATCCCAACCACCGATCCTCCTTTGTGATAATATGAGTGCATTACATATGACAGTTAATCCTGTTTTTTCACACTCGCAGCAAGCATATCGAACTAGAGTATTATTTTTTTCGTGAGAGAGTTGCAATGGGGCTGCTCATTACTCGACATGTTCCCTACGCCCTTCAACTTGCAGATCTCTTCACCAAACCATTATGCAGGACATCATTACTTCGCTTTCGCAGCAAGATTTGCCTCCAACACCGGCATATTTTGAGGGAAGGTATTAGCACAATCATCTTGATGACCGTTGGAGGACTAATAAGGAAGATTATTCAAATAAGGCTGTGATCTCTAATACAACGGATAATAAGAATAATTTAAGAGAATTTGTGGAAACTCTATCACATTAAAACAGTAAGTTAAGAATGGGATTTACCTCCACCATTCAAGGAAATAATAGAAGCATAGACATAGGGATTGATTGAAATCATATCTTTCTAAAAATTGTACTCATGCCTTTGTAAATACTATAAATATAATAATATCTTGGACTCTCTTCTCACGTTGGAAAACAGAGAAGAATTATTTCACAAACTCTTTTATATTTTTCTTTACCTCTTTCCCCGTTCATTTCCTTATTGTGGCGGAGGGACTCAACGGCTCATCAAAAAGGCTAGAGATTGAATTATAGTATATAATATATCCGATTTATTTACTTGAGGGTTCAGTAAGTGCTAACCTGAGAAATAAAATTATTTGGGATTCGATGGTGAATGCCCTTGGCAGAAGATTATTCAGGCAGAAAGGAGTGGACATTTCCCTGGGCGAGCGTGTGGTTTTACACTCAGTTCTTAATGCGCTGCATGTTTATATGTTTGCTTTTTTAAAAGCGCCAAAATCGGTTTTAATAAATTGATTCAAATTCAAATACTTTATTGTGGGGAGGAACCGAAGAAAGACGTAAAATTGCTTGGGTGAGTTGGGAGAATATTTGCAAGAAGTAGAAAAACGGCAGGCTTAGTGTGAAAACTTGTTTTTGTTTAATTGGCTATTGTTGGTGTTAACAGATAAATCCGCCGTGCCTACTAGTTAAGCTTCACGGAAATAGTGTTTAATTTGTTCGAACCGCTGATCCCGACCCGAGGAGATATGTAGTTTTTATTAATTTGCGGCTGGACTCAGATAGATTTCGAGACGCCTACGTATCCCCCGGTTGGGAATCAAGCCATTCGTAGTTCCGATTTTGTTGGTTCTTGGTGTTGGATATTTGGTACCTGTTAATTTTATCGATTGCATTGATTTTGTATTTGTTGAGGGCTTGTCCTCGTGAAACCCTTAGAGAGAAAGAGAGAGAGAAGGAGAGAGGTCCGAGGGGAGGAGAGAAAGGGTTCTCTTCCGGTCCCGAAAGAAGGCCCCTCCTTCTATTGATTTGTTCTTGTCCCTTTTTACAGAAGTTCAGCCATGCTCCTTAAGTTTGGGATCTTTGGTTATTTTAATATTATATTTTCTATTATTATTATCAGTTATTTTTATTTATCTTTTTAACCAGCACAGCAAGCAACCTTATCTATTTAGGTTGTGTTAGCATTTGTGTGCAGCCACGTGTTGTGGTCTGTGCAATATGGATATTTTATAAATATGAGTTATTTTACCAGAACGAATATAACATCGTTCGTGTAATAATATATCGAGTCGTGAGACATGTTATAAATACGAGTATAAACCGGGTAGTATTTTAGCTATAAATCCGGTCGATAGCTGTGCGTCGTGATTTACGATATACAAATAGTATAATTTTTAACGAAGTAAACCGATATTTAAACCGTGTTATAATGCGATGTCGTTTATGAATATAAATATAATAATATACCATATAAAGCATATAATCATATACCAAGTAATTTTGGTGAACGAACCATCGCGTATTTTAACCACGTAGATTTTTACCCGTTTAACACAAGCCCCCCAGTTTTTAGCGCAGTCGTATGTTTATGACTGCACTAGAGACTTAAAAAGTCGAGAGTTATGATGGTTCGAGTATCGCGGATTTTTTAGAGAGGTATCGTAGTCTCTTGTAACGAAGTCATTTAAGGCATTGTTTCGAGCCTTTTAAGGTATTGTACGTCCTATTTAAGACATCTTAGTGCCTTTTTAAGCATCGTAGGGGCTGTTTTGACACTTCTAAAGTATCGTATGTCCTATTTAAGACATCTTAGTGCCTTTTTAAGCATCGTAGGGGATGCTTCGACCCTTTTAAAGTATCGTAGAGTTATCAAGGACCTTGTAGATCCTTGTCAGACATTGCATCGTGAATGTCCCATAAGGCATTGTAGATCCTCGAAAGGCATCCGAGTTTCATATAGGACGGAAAGCCTTGGTAAGGTATCGTAGAACTCTTTTGGGGTATTGTAGACATTCGTTGTTCGACGTTTATATCTGTTTAACACAAGCCCCCCAGTTTTTTGCTTGCCTTTGAAGAGGCAAAGAGAATATCATTGTTGCCTTCTTCGAGGCGAGAGGTTTTTTTATTTCCGATGCCTTCGTTGAGGCGTGCCTTCGTTGAGGCGAGAGGTTTTTTACGTCCGATGCCTTCGTTGAGGCGAAAGGTTTTTTTATTTCTGATGCCTTCGTTGAGGCGTGCCTTCATTGAGGCGTGAGGTTTTTTACCTATGATGCCTTCATTGAGGCGTGAGGTGTTACACCTCTGATGCCTTCGTTGAGACGTGCCTTCATTGAGGCGTGAGGTTTTTCACCTCCGATGCCTTTGTTGAGGCGTGCCTTCATTGAGGCGAGAGGTTTTTTTTTTTTACCTTTGTAGTGTCCCTCTTGGTGCATTGATGGATCTCGGAGTCGCGCGGATCCATCTGGGTTTACTTTTTTTCTGATGCCACGTTGATATCTTTTATTTATTCATCGTGACTTTCCAAGGGACGCTTAGGTGCCTCTTCGGGTGCCACTTCTTACCGCTTCGGGTTTGTGACACTCGGTGGGGTTAATCCCTATATATTTTTTTTAAATTTTAAACTTTTTAATTCGCATTTTAGCATTTGTAATTACTTTTCATGCTTTGTAAGCATTTCTTCGGGGAGCCCTCCACTTTTGATGAATGCGCAATTATTTTGTCTTTCATTCTATTTTGTCTTTTTCGTGTTAATAGTCATCATAACTTTTCAGCACCTATAAATACTTGGACCCTCTCCTTTTAATTTTAGGATTTAAGATTGAGTTTAAAGAGATGAGATTAAATCTCATTCTTGCTGGCTAGGCAAATCACTTAGCATGACGTGTCCGTTTGTATTGCAAACTGTGGAGATATGTTTTCTCTAAATAGAGATATCAACTGACACGTAATTGTGGCTATAATATAGCTTGGACAGCTCAAGCTTAACTCGGCTATCCAAGGAAAGATTCCTAAGTATATATAGGTGCTTGGAGTTTAGTGAATATTCTCACTTACTTCGAAAAAAGAAAAAAAAAATCCTTTTCAGCTATTGTACTGAGTTGTTTACTCATTTCCTTCTTCGAGGAGTTTTAAATCTGTTGTGCCTGCTAGTTAAGCTTCACGAAAATAGTGTTTAATTTGTTCGAACTGCCGATCCCGACTCGAGGAGATATGTGGTTTTTATTGATTTGCGGCTGGACTCGGATAGATTCCGAGACGCCTACATATTCCCCGATTAGGAATCAAGCCATCCGTAGTTCCGATTTTGTTGGTTCTTGGTGTTGGATATTTTGTACCTGTTGATTTTATCGATTGCATTGATTTTGTATTTGTTGGAGGGGTTGTCTTTGTGAAACCCTAAGAGAGAAAGAGAGAGGTCCGATGGGAGGAGAGAAAGGGTTCTCTTCCGGTCCCGAAAAGAAGGCCCCTCCTTCTCTTGATTTGTTCTTGTCCCCTTTTATAGAAGTTCAGTCGTGCTCCCTAAGTTTGGGATCTTTGTTTATTTTAATATTAGATTTTTTGTTGTTATCTGTTATTGTTATTTATCTTTTTAACCAGCACAGCAAGCAACATTATCTATGTAGGTTGTGTTAGCATTTGTGCGCAGCCACGTGTTGTGGTCTGTGCGATACGGGTATTTTGTGAATACGAGTTATTTTACCAGAACAAATATAACATCGTTCGTGTAATAATATATCGAGTCGTGAGACATGTTATAAATACGAGCATAAACCAGGTAGTATTTTAGCTATAAATCTGGTCGATGGCCGTGCATCGTGATTTACGATATACGAATAGTATAATTTTTAACGAAGTAAACCGGTATTTAAATCGTGTTATAATGCGATGTCGTTTATGAATATAAATATAATAATATACCATATAAAGCATATAATCATATACAACGTAATTTTGGTAATCGAACCATCGTGTATTTTAACCATGTAGATTTTTACCCGTTTAACAGTTGGGTATATGAAAATGACGATTTCTCATGGACAAGGATTTATTGTGGAAGAACGTTATCTATTCAAAGTACGGGAATATTGTTGATAGGATAGGGCGTGATTTGGCTTCAACCAACATTAATAGGGAATTAATTTGGAAGAGGGACTTGAGATGCTTGAGAAAATGAGATTTTTGACTTGTTAGTCCTATATAGTAACCACCTTTCAAAATTAGTCATTTATAGTACCTCGGGCCTTTTTGGTTCTCTAAACTAACCAAGTTTTATTTTTGGTCCTTCGGTGACGAAATATTCTATATTCCCCGGGATTATGCATGTGCCATGAACATGACTTCAGATCTCAGTTTTTTTTTTTTTTTTTGCATTTTTCGCCCCAAAACTTGTACAACTACACTCACACCCTAATATTTTTTAAATAAGCATGTTTGCCTACGAATTTGAGTTTTCTTTTTTTCATTGTGTTCCAAATATTTCATATAATTATACTCAAACCCAATTAAAAGAAATCTTGAATAAATATTTTCAATTCAGAAAATAACCTATTGTTTTTAGTAGTTAACCAAATAAAAAATAACAAAAACAGAAAGATTTTTTTTTCAAATTTCATAATTTTATCTTAAAATAACTTAGCATACTATACATTACCTTCAAAATGCAAATGAAATAAAGCATAAGTCATTATTTAATTAAAAAATATAGTAATTTAATCATGTGTTATTTGAATTAACAAATAAAGCATAAACTAGTTTTCAAAACTTTAAGGTAAACACAAATACTAGATATTTCCTATGTCATATGATAAACTTTTTTTTTAATCAAAAATACAAATAAATTTCATTTTATTTTATTTTATGTTAGTAATAAGAATTGATTATAAATTTTATTTTACTTAGTTAAAAAAACAAATTATATTATTCAAAAATCCACCCCATCTTTATTTAGTTAAAAAAAAACAATTTATATTATTCAAAACTCTACCCCATCCTTATTTAGTTAAAAAAATAATTTCTATTATTCAACCCCTACCCCACTCACCACCCCTACACCATCACCACCCACCTCTGCACCACCCCCACCCTCCAACCCACCCCTGCAACACCAACCACCTCTAGGGCTCCACCAACCCCCCACCCACCCTCAACCCGCCCCTACACCACCGCCCACCTCCACAGAAATCATCACCAACCCCTGCACCAGCACCCACCTCCACCAACCCCGCCTCCCCCCACCTGCCCCTACACCACCACGGCACCGCCCACCTTCACCAAAACCATCACTACTCATCTCCACTAAAACCACCATTACGTCGACCAAAACCATTACCCACACACCCACCCACCCACAAACCCAATCGCACCTCCATTACGCCCCACCACCACCACCACCAAATCAACCAACTCTTTAAGCGCTCGACTCAATTTGTGCGACCGACAAGATTTGGAGCCCCGAATTTTCGATTTGAATTTTGGGGATAATTTAGAATTTGGTGTCGAACTCGGTGTTGGAGGGGAAGGAAATATTGGTTAGATGTTCTTTTTCGGTGTGGGGGTGTCGGAGGAGGTGGCAGGGATGGTGTTGATTTGGTGGTGGGTGGGGTGGAGGGGATAGCTAGGTTTTGTAGGGAAGATGCTTGTTTTTTATTTATTTTTTATTTGTTAACTATTAATTCTATAAAAGATTTAAGCCATAAAACAAAGAAACAAATTATCATATGTAATTTTTTTAGTTTAAAAGAAAATATATTGTATATATTTTTTCAATCCTTTTTTAATTAATGGTAATATTTAGTAGGTAAAGCTTATACAGAGATTATTTATTTATAAGGTAACCTTACAATTAAATTGAGTTTAATAAATATTTACGATAAAAATATAAAACATAAGTTAAATTAGTATAATCAACAAATTTTAAAGACAAAAGCTGTAAATCTCCCAACCATTTTTGAAATATCAATTTTTTAAATTATAAACATAATTATTTCAATATTTGGGGTCTAAGTGTAAATACATAAAATTATTTTGGACGAAAATTTGAAAATATCCCCAAATTTGGCTGAAGTCCGATCAAATTAATCAAAAGTTCTCGTCGAAAGACCAAAATTGAAAATTTGGTTACTTTAGATGACCAAAACCGGCCCGAGGTACTATAAAAAATTAATTTTGAAAGGTGGTTACTATAAAGGACTAAAAAGTTAAAAATCCCTGAAAAAAGAATATAGGTACCATCAAATGATAGATTTTTTTTTGACAATATACCTCATGATAATCTATGAAATCAAGGAAGCTAAGTACCTAATTAGTACATATTATTCTAAAAATTAATTTTTAAACGCATTGTAACAAAGATGTACTTATCTTAATTATAAATACTTTTTCATTATTTCCCCTTAATATAGCCTACGACGAATTTATGAAGATAGAGATGGGGTTGAAACTTGAAATTAAAGCATGTTTTACATTTGAAATGAGTTTCTTTTTCTTTATTTTTTCCTTTCTTACGTAACAAATTATGTGGGGTCTTGCATAGCACCATCCGAGAATCACTCCAAGTGAAGAGTCCACGCTCCCAATCAATAATATAATTCAGTGATAAAGTTTTAATCACTATTGGAAGAGGTTAACGAACAAGTGTGTGCCTTGCAATCAAGAGAGAAAAGATGTGAAAAGAATAAGAAAATGAATGTTATTTTGATTCTTATGTTTGTGAACGTGAGCATAATTGCCCATTACAGTAACTTACATTTCTTTAAATAAGCTGCTATTGGAATTTGAAAAGAAAAGATAATATGATAGAATCTAAATAAAGATATGTATGTAATCTTCATCTTATGAACAAATCTTCTTGGTTTGAATTTGTTGACCACAATCTTCTCATTACCCGGCTACTCTCTTGTAATTTGAAGTTTGAATATCTGCGAGGACCAACAACCTTACCACTCCAATATTTTTGAATCATCCTTATCACTCCTTTGATCCTCAACTATTTTGCCGAGATTTATGTTCTCTTTAGCACCCTCCCGCAAACGTCGGGGCTGAAGGCACAGTTTGGTCCAAAAATAATGTAGAGTTGTTTTGGACATCGGTTTGGTCAAAATATCGGCAATTTGTTGGTTACTAGAGATATGCCGCGTGATAAGTTGACCGAGGGTAAATGATAGTCTAACTCGATGTGTTTACTTCGTGCATGAAAAATAGGACTCACAGTCATATGTAGCGCACTAAGATTGTCACAATGTAGAACACGTGGAGATGGGAGTGAAATTTGGAGATCTTTCAGAATATACATTAACCATGTTAATTCAGTTGCAGTATTTGCCATGGCTCGATACTGAATTGTATGTTGTTTCTTTGCGCAGCATGATATGATATTTTGCCCAAGAAAAGTGCAATAGCCAGTGATCGAGTGCCTAGTAATAGGACATCCTGCCCAATCTGCATCAGAAAATGCATGCAAATCAAATGTAGTATTTGAAGAAAAATGTAATCTAAATGAATTGTTTCTTTTATATAAAAAAGGATACATCTAACCATTTTCATATGAGCAATAGGAGGATGCATAAATTGAGATATAAATTAACACTACATGAGAGGTTTGGACGAATAAGAGTAAGATATTGTAAAGATCCAACAATTCTTATAAAGTAGCTTGGGGTCCTCTAATAGTGTTTCCTATTGAGAATACTTGGTTTTTGCTTCTAGAGGCGTGCTGATCTGCTTACAGTTTACCATCTCTGCCTTTTCAAGTATATAAGAGCATAATGAGTTTGTGAAAGGCTATGATGCACAGATATGTATGTGTGTGCATATAAATAAGACGAATATAAATAAAGTATAGAAGGCATTCTATCAAAATAAAACACCTCTTCCAAAGCCTTCTGTTCGGCTTCAACTTCTGTAATATCTCTGCAAAGGAGAAAACAATACCTACCCTTAGTTTTCATAACCATAGACAATATATTCATATGCTTAGAAATCAAGCACTTCCAAAAAATAAAGGTTTCTCTTTATTTGGCCAGTAAAATGAATTAACCATGCCATCAATCCCAATACTTTTAAAATTTGTGTCAAATAAATAGGAACAACCCAGCGATAGGAGTTATAGTTCTTCATACCTTCCAACAACGCGATCAACACGACAAGAACATTTTGCACACACGTGATGCTCCTTAGCGCAACCTACAAATGCATTTCCCAGAAGACATTCAACAAAAACTTTTCTGATTAAAACTAAAAAGATCAAAACTGAAGTTATTCAAGGGGACAGCCATAGCCTATTAACAAAGATAGAAGCTTTCCGGATATCATGATGCGTGATTGGCGAAAACATATATAACATGTCAAAAGCTTCGCCAGTTAAGGTTGCACTCCTTCAACTGGAATATGAACGGATATTCCGCTTAGCTACCTAATTCAAATAATGATTATTTCCTCCCACCAAATAAACAAGGAAGTGATTCCAAAAAACTATGATACATTTTTCAGCTAAATATCTAATAGAAAGAAAATCAAGCAGTTGGCAAAAAGCAATGACACGAAGTCCACTATAAGATGATGAAAACAACATGGCCCCAGGAGCCACTCCATTCACCACAAAATAGCCCATGTCCGATCAATCATCATAGAGGCTGCAAGCATGCTCTACTACATCTCTCAAAATCCATGTGGAGTTCAGTCACTTGCACCAAATCATTAGACAAACTGAAATTATGTACAGTCCCACCCCCAATAAAATCCCAAACCAGAAAAGAAAGGAGCTTTACGTTTCTTAAGTAGCCAAATTACAAACAGGCAGGTAACCAATCAATCCCCAATAAACGACATGTAAGTACTAGGAGATCTTGGGATAGCATACCCACGCTATAGTTCATTCATTTCAACCCACAATCATTACATAATCACAACGTAACAATTATGAAAGCCCAAAACTCCCATAAACTAGTAATTTACTCGGGGTGAGGTGCGTTAAGTAGCATCTAATGCACCCTAGGCATGTGCTTCAAAACGACATGCTATTATTAGTACATTTGATAAGCCTATAGTAGTACCGGGTCAATAGGATTCAATTACATAACGAGGTTCTACACATGATAAAATATATTCCACAAACAACGTCACTCAAATAACCACGTAATCCTGCAAATGCCATACGATCATCTTCAGTTATTACAATCCATATCCGATCCTCTCTCGACTAGTCATTAAATCAATAAACAAGTAAAATTAGAGTAAAGAGAGAAAAACTAACCAGTGCATAAATTATGATAAGCTTGCCTAACATTCCGCTTCGAACACCGCTGACTATCATAACAACACAACAAACAACTCAAATTCAAATTAAAACACACACAACACGAAAACCTAATTACGCGGAAAAAAAAAACCACAACAAATTAGTACCATTTGGCAGGTTGACTGAGGGGCTTATACTTTCCGTATTTTTGCCTCCATTTACAGCGGAGGCAAACTCCGGTTACTTCGGAGAGTGGCCGGAATCTTCCGCCTACTTCCTGTTACAAATCAGTTATGGAATACGTATAAGAATACGGATACGAATACGTATGTGAGGTTAATTGAGAGGTATTTGTAGACAAATTAATTTTGTCTACTCCAATTAAATATTGACAAGTGTCAAATTGATTATTATAAATTAAATTAATTATTTCTATTTTTAATTTGGAATTTTACTAAATTAAATTTCATTTATTAATAGGTTTATTAATTGATTTATAATATAAAAATGGAGATTTGTTGGCCGATCAAATAAAGCCATGTGGAAATACGATGTGTTCTAAGAATTTCTTGATAAAAGGCAGCCCAGTGCACGAAAGCATCCCCGCAATGCGAGGGTCCGGGGAAGAAGTCCACCACAAGCTAAATTAAATCCATGCTTATATTAAAAAAATAAAACCGACCAATCACAAGCAAGGAGGCTCGGTTCTACAACTATAAATAGATGAGCTCTTGAAGAACAAAAACACAACTAAAAACTTCAAGAATTGAGAGCAAAGAAGTTCAACAAATCCTCTCCAACAAGCTCAACAATCTTCAAGGTGTTCTTCGTTAAGAACTCCTTTCAATCCGCTATCAAGCCTCAAGTTCATCCAAAAAAACCGTTTTTAAAGATCGTGTCTCTGTCAAGAAGATCAAATCTTCAACAATTCAAGAAAACCCAAATCAAATTCATACCGTTCTTCAACAACATTCAAACCAAAAATCCGTTTGATCCGAGATCAAGTCACAAGACCCTCGGAAAACCATTTTTCAAGATCAAAATCCATACTGAAAAGATCAAAATTCACAAATCCAAGGAATTGAGGAAGAAGATCATAGCATCCTTCATCAATCCTCAAATCAAATCACCATTTAATCCGAGATCAAGTCCAAAGACCCTCGAATTAACGTTTTTCTCCAAGTTCAAATCATCTGAATGAAGATCAAATTGAAGATTTCCACCACAGATTTCAATATTGTTCTTGTAGAACTGAATCAGAGGATTAAATAGAGATTGAACCACAATTGTACTTCAAATTTACTCAAAAATTATTTGTAATCTTTTCTTGTCTTTTATTCTTAGAGATAGCAAGAATTTGTCGTTACAAATTTGGCACGCCCAGTGGGACAACTCTACCTCTCATCTCCTTTCATCAAGAACAACAAGTCAACCATATGCCATCAGGCAAGACAAGAAGGTTGTCCGATCTATTGGTTGATCCATCCACGAAGATGCCAAGTGAAGTCGTCCACGACATTGTTCAAAAGGACTTCTTTGTCTCCGACAACGTCAACAATGATGAGGATGTGGGGAGCGGCGACTCCTCCTCACCAACTCCTCACTCTGCATCGGGTTCTTTACCTCCGTTGGATACAGTGCACGCATTGACAACAAGTACTACAACTTTGGAGGAACAAATTGGGATGTTGACCAAAGCCATAGATATGCTGAACAAACATGTGCAAGACCAAGACTCCAAGATAGAAAAATTGCTGAGTAGGGAAGTCAAGGTGGAAGAAAGTCATGTAAAGGACCTGAAGTTTGGAGGCTTTGAAAAGGGTGAAACATCCATGAAACAATTATCCAATGAGAAGGAAAAGTCTATTGCCAAAGAGTTCCAAGTCTCTTCGAATGGCATGATCCCTGCTGATCAATTAAAGGAGTTCATCATGGGAACTATCAAGGACAAACTAGACGGAAGCTTCAAATCATCATTCTCATATTCCAAACCGTACACTCAAAGGATAGATAACCTTAAGATGTCGAATGGCTACCAACCACCAAATTTCCAGCAGTTTGATGGCAAAGGCAACCCAAAGCAACATGTAGCTCATTTTGTTGAGACTTGCAACAATGCCGGAACTTACAGTGATCATCTTGTCAAGCAATTTGTTCGCTCGCTGAAGGGAAATGCATTTGATTGGTACACTGATTTGGAAGCAAACTCGATTGATAGTTGGGATGAGTTGGAGCAAGAATTCCTCAATCGCTTCTACAGTACAAGAAGGACCGTGAGCATGATTGAACTAACAAATGCTCGCCAATGGGATGAAGAGCCTGTTATTGATTACATAAACCGTTGGAGAAATTTGAGTCTCAATTGCAAAGATCGATGGTCCGAGACCTCGGCTATAGAGATGTGCATCCAAGGCATGCAATGGGGGCTCCGTTACATTCTTTAAGGAATACAACCAAGTACGTTTGAGGAGTTAGCAACTCGTGCTCATGACATGGAACAGAGTATGGTGGCAAGTGGAGTTAATGGACCACTATGCAAGATCCGCGAAGATTCAGTGACAAGCAAGATACAAGGAAAGGAGGCAAACCTTTCAACAAAGCACCTACCAAAGAGTCTATAGCAGTGAATGTTGCTCCATTGAGAATCCAGACCAAGACAAATGATAGCAACGACCAACGAAAAGGTGTTTGGTATCTGAAAAGGCTAATAATTCACAAGCTAATGAGCAAAGGAAGACGACACTCAAGGAGATGCAGTCAAAGAAATATCCGTTCCTCGATTCTGACGTTTCAGCCATATTTGATTATTTGCTCAAAGCTAACTTAATTGAGCTGCCTGAATGAAGAGACCAGAATAGGCTGGTCGCACCGATGATCCTAAGTATTGCAAATATCACCGTCTCGTAGGACACCCAATCCATGATTGTTTTATATTCAAAGATAAGGTGATGCGGTTGGCTCGTGAGGGAAAGATCACGCTAGAAGAGGATGTTGTGTCATCAAACCTTGTCACACTCTCAAGCCCAGTTGATAGCCTAGATGACTCCCACATCATCGTTTCATGCAATGCGACTCACGAAGAAGAGAAAATTGAAGACTCTACTTGAAAGACTGCTCATGTTACAAACCAATATATGTCCACTATATGCTTCACTGATGAAGACCTTCTACTAGGTTCCAAACTCCACAACCGGCCATATTCGTGAGAAAAGAGTCAATCGAATGCTGATTGATGGGGGCTCTACGGTCAATATCTTACCTCTACGCACTTCGAATAAATTAGGGATCTCGGTGGATGAACTATCAAGTAGTCGTCTGGTGATCCAAGGTTTCAACCAAGGGGGGCAAAGAGCCATTGGCATCATAAGATTAGATCTTCTTATTGAAGATATGTCGTCTAGTACGCTATTCTATGTCATCGAATCCAACACGTCCTACAACATGTTATTGGGTCGACCTTGGATACATGAAAATGGCGTTGTTACTTCAACATTACACCAGTGCTTTGGATATTATCAAGATGGAGTCGAAAGAAAGGTACATGGTGATGTAAAGCCTTTTTCTGATGCTGAATCACACTTTGCAGATGCAAAATACTATATTGAAGGAAAGAACACCGTGAGACTCAATGAAACCGAGCAACTCCAGCAGCATGGTGTAAAAGGCTCTGATAACACAAGTGACACAGAGAAGAGTAAAATTTATGGATCTCCCATTGAGTCAAAGCCTTTGAAAGAACTGACATTCCCTCTTACAACACTTGAAAAGAAAGGGCCATCTCCTCCACTTGAAGGATTTGTTCGTCCATCCAAAGGACCAAAAACAGAGCATGGAACATTGCCCACAGAGAAGATTGAGCAATGCTTCGACCCAAAAGCTTTCAAATTGCTAGTTAAAGCTGGATATGACCCTAATGAAGAACCACGATTGGAGGGCCTCGCTCTTGATGCTGCTACAGAGAAGCCATACGGACTCAATGCCACACAAGTTATGCTAAAGGAAAAGGGGCATACCATCCCAAACATTCGGGTAGGCCTTGGCTACAAGCCACCAAACCCAGTTCGTATTGCTATAAAAAGAGCTAATGCCAACTACATAGGCGAAGTAGAGGGTTCAACAACAGGCTGTGAAGAGAAGATACCACACTTTTCGGTCTTCGATAGACTTGGTCCGAATAAAACAGTTTTTGATAAGCTTGGTCCGAATAAAACAGTCTTTGATAAGCTTGGTCCGAATAAAATAGTCTTCGATAGGCTTGGTCCAAATAAAAGATTTGATTGGAAAAGGTTGAGTGTTCCACATATATCGACACACGCTAAGAGAAACCTCAAGTCATCAAACTCTAAGAAAGTTCAAAGTCTGATCCCATCTCGAATGACTCGCCGTGAAGACTTGATAGTGTCCTGTGGTGAAACGCTCAAAGTCAAGTTACAAACCGTAGTACTCACGAAGTCCAAAGACAAGGAGGAAGAGAGTATAGGGTCATCATGCCATATCACTTCTCGTGAAGAAGATGTTAAAGAAGACGCCGAAGATGCGCCTATTGAGTGGGAGGGTGTCAAGGCCACTGTTGATGAGTTAAAAGAGGTAAACTTGGGCGACATCGATGACCCAAGACCGATTTACGTAAGTGCATTGCTCGGAGCTGATGAAGAACGAAGTTACATTGAGTTGTTGCACAAGTTCAAGGATGTGTTTGCTTGGTCATACAAAGAAATGCCAGGCTTGGACCCAAGTGTGGCGGTACATAACTTATCGGTAAAGAAAGATGTTCATCCCGTCAAGCAAGCCCAAAGAAGGTTTCGACCTGACTTAGTCCCATTGCTCGAAGCCGAAGTTAACAAGCTCATTGAAGCCGGGTTCATCAGAGAAGTCAAATACCCAACTTGGATTTCTAGCATCGTGCCGGTAAGAAAGAAGAATGGACAAATCAGGGTTTGCGTCGACTTTAGAGACTTGAACGAAGCATGCCCTAAGGATGACTTTCCTCTACCGATCGCCGAACTAATGATTGATGCTACCATGGGACATGAAGCCTTGTCTTTCATGGATGGATCTTCCGGATACAACCAGATTCGTATGGCTCCCAGGGATGAAGAATTGACTGCTTTCCGTACTCCGAAGGGTATATATTGCTACAAGGTGATGCCGTTTGGATTGAAGAACGCAGGTGCTACCTATCAAAGGGCAATGCAAAATATATTCGACGACATGTTGCACAAAAATGTTGAGTGTTATGTGGATGATCTTGTCGTAAAGTCGAGGGAAAGGAAAGATCACATAGGTGACTTACGAAAAGTCTTTGAGCGACTGCGGAAGTATCAATTAAGGATGAATCCTATGAAGTGTGCATTTGGCGTAACATCGGGAAAGTTCCTTGGTTTCATTGTTCGTCGGCGAGGCATTGAAATCGAGCAAGCCAAGATTGATGCAATAGTTAAGATGTCGGAGCCACGAAATATTCATGAACTTAAAAGTCTACAAGGAAAATTGGCGTATCTCCGAAGATTCATCTCGAATTTAGCCGGTCCTTGCCAACCTTTCAGTCATTTGATGAAGAAAGATGTTCCATTTAGATGGGATGAATCTTGTCGCAATGCTTTTGAACGAATCAAATCATATCTGATGAAACCTCCCGTTTTAGCCGCTCCTGTGCCGGGACGTCCCTTGATCCTATATATTTCTGCCCAAGAAAGATCAATGGGGGCATTACTCGCCCAAGAAAACGACAAAGGGAAGGAAAATGTACTTTATTACTTGAGCCGAACAATGACACCGAATGAGTTGAAGTACACTCCAATTGAAAAGCTTTGCCTAGCCCTTGTGTTCTCAATTCAAAAATTGAAGCATTCCTTTCAAGCTCATACTATTCGTCTTGTATCCAGAGCAAACCCTTTGAAGTATGTCATGACGAGGCCGGTGTTGTCTGATCGACTTGCAAGATGGTACCTCCAGCTGCAACAGTTTGAGATTGCATATATCCCTCAAAAGGATGTGAAAGGACAAGTATTGGCGGATTTTCTAGCTGACCACCCTATTCCTGCTGAGTGGGAGTTAATGGACGACTTGCCCGATGAAGATGCACTCGTGGTTGAAGTTACTCCTCCATGGGAAATGTACTTTGATGGTGCCGCACATAGAAATGGAGCCAGCGCCGGCGTTATCTTTCTCACGCCTAATGGAGAGGTCTTGCCGTATTCCTTCACATTAACTCAAAATTGCTCAAACAATGTTGCGGAATATCAAGCTTTGATACTCGGGTTAGAAATGGCAATTGAGCTAAGACAACCTCATCTAAAAGTGTATGGCGATTCCAAGTTGGTCGCCAATCAATTGTATGGCGAATTTGAGGTTAAGAAGCCAGAGCTCCTACCATATGTTGAGTATGCAAGAAGATTGATCAAAAATCTTGGTGACGTTACAGTAGAGCATGTGCCGAGGAAAGATAACGGGCAAGCCGATGCTTTAGCTAAAGTTGCTTCTATGTTGGTTACATCAGAAGAGAAGATGCGAGTTCATCCCAAACAAAGCCAGAGTTCGAGATTGAGGAAGCGGAACGTGGATGTCCGTACATGTGTGCCACAAATGGGTACTCCCGCCTATTCTAGAAGATAACGGCGAGCAAGGTAATAATAATGAAAGTTATGATGTGGAGGTATACGAAATTGAAGTTGAAGATTGGCGACAATCATTTGTGGACTATTTAAAGCACGAAAAATTGCCCGATGACGTACGGCAAAAGATCAACATTAGGCGTCGTGCAGCTCGCTTCATCTTCTATAAAGACACACTCTATAGGCGCTCATTTGATGGGGTTTTCTTGCACTGCCTAGGAAAAGAAGAAGCTATGTAAGCTATGGAAGAAGCACATTCCGGAATTTGTGGAGCTCATCAGTCTGGTCCAAAGTTACATTTTCGCATCAAAAAAATGGGCTACTACTGGCCTACCATGGTTTTAGATTGCATGAAGTATGCACGAAGATGTCAAGCTTGTCAATTCTACGCAAACTTCATCCATCAGCCGCCTGAACCTTTACATCCGATTGTAGCTTCTTGGCCTTTTGATTCATGGGGTTTGGACGTTGTCGGTCCTATGACAAAGTCTTCTGGCGGGCACTTGTACATTTTGGCTGCAACCGACTACTTCTCAAAATGGGTCGAAGCTGTGCCTCTCAAAGAAGTCAAAAATGAGACTATTTCCAACTTCATTCATACCAATATCATTTACCGCTACGGAGTTCCTCGATGCATCGTCACTGATAATGGAAAGCCGTTTTGCAATAGTTTGATAGACAAGTTGTGTGAAAAGTTTGGATTCAAGCAAAGAAACTCTTCCATGTATTATGCTGCTTCTAATGGCCTCGCCGAAGCATTCAACAAAACTCTCTGCAACTTGCTAAAGAAAGTGGTGGCAAAGTCAAAGAAAGATTGGCATGAAAGAATTGGAGAAGCACTATGGGCATATAGAACTACACACAGAACGCCAACTCAAGCAACCCTGTATGCATTGGTCTTCGGAGTAGAAGCAGTTCTCCCTCTTGAGCAACAAATCCCTTCTTTAAGGATAGCTCTGCAAGAAGGACTCCTCGAAGAAGAGAATGCTCGTTTGCGCTTGCAAGAACTAGATGCTCTTGATGAGAAAAGACTAGAAGCGCAACAGGAACTTGAGTGCTATCAAGCTCGTATCTCCAAGTCTTTTAACAAAAAGGTCCGCCTACGCTCCTTTCAAGTTGGAGATTTGGTTCTTGCAGTGAGAAGGCCCATCATTATCACTCATCGAACCGGAAACAAGTTCACTTCAAAGTGGGATGGTCGTTATGTCATCACAGAAGTATACACGAATGGCGCATATAAGTTGATTGCCGAAGATGGATTAAGAATTGGTCCTATCAATGGAAAATTCTTGAAACAATACTACCCTTGATGAATGAAGCATGCTCCATGACGCACGAGCCTAAACTGCATGTTACTCCTGGCCCGCATGAGTATAAACTGTGGATGGCAACCACCAATGGTAAATTATGTGGTTAAAATGATATTTACCCCACTAAAGGTGTTTTATGTGGTTAAATTTTAAATACCCCACTTTGTTCAAAGTGGTTAAAGAATGAATACTCATGGCCCGCATGAGTATAAACTGTGTACGGCACCCCCCTTAAATCAATCTTGATTTTTTTGAACTACGTTATGACTTGATCCTTTTTATTGAGGTACATAGGCAGCTTAGAATTTTTCTAAGTTCAGTCATGAAATTTGCTTAAGTTGGTTTTGTTGCGTTACGTTACAGTATTCATGAGAAAGAAACATGATGCCAAATGCAAATGAAAAACTCAAAATGAGTAGGTGAAGGACTTGTTTGTTAAGAAAGTGTCAAAACTGATTGATGATCATGTAGATACGACCTTATTGCTTGGTGGGATTTTGACTCGTTCAACCGGACCAATCCGATAACAAACATCATGAAGCAGCGAGTTATACATGATGAGGAGACAGAATGGAGTAGTTGAGCATTGGATTTATGTTTCCTGCTAGCTGCTCGAATGGGAAGCATTTGACCCCAAGCACCGTCGTTGGATGAATTTACCGAGTTTAAATCCTAATCAATGCTTTGTCTTTGGAGATAAGGAATCTTTGGCGGTTGGAACTGAACTTTTTCTTTTCGGTAGAGAACTCGTGTCTTACGCTATCTATCGTTACAGTTTGTTGACAAACACGTGGGCTACTAGAATGAGTACAAATAAAAAAACTCAAAATGAGGTAAATAAAGGTAAATCTTTTATTAAATCTCGGAGTTTGATGACGCTACAAATCCAAAGCAAAACAGAATAAAGCAAACAAAAAAAAAAGAAGGAAATCTCTCTCAAACAAAAGGCCTCACATCCCCCAACTCCAGTTGTGCAGTCTCCAAGTTCAATCTCATAACATTCAATTCGTCCATCTCCGCGTCGGTAAGTGAAGGAGTGCTTTTAAGGACGGATATCTTCTCTTCCAAACTAGAGATCTTACTGTCGACACCTCGAAGAAACTCTTGTTGGCTCTTTAAGGATGACGTCAAGCTTGCTTTCTCCGACTTTAACTCTTTCAATCTTGTTTTAACACTTTGAAGTTCATCTTTTGTGGACCTAACTTGTGAGGATCCCTTTTCCTTGTCAGACTTGGCATCGGATATGTGGCCCTCCATTTTCGAAATTTGTTGAAGAAGTGATGAGCTTTCCAATATTGTGGAGTTTCGCACATCATAAGCAGCAGCTTGATCAAAAACTTTGCTCACTAAGGCCTCTAAGGGAGCAACTTTTTCCTTCCCAACCAACTTCATTCTTTCAAAGACAATGTGGAATTCATCTTTAAAAGAAGAAATTTGGTTAATTGGTGCGCGAACAATTCTCTCACTAACATCGGCCCATAGAAAGTTGAGATACCTCTTGTCATGAATTTCTAATAGACTTTCACCCTTAAAAACAGAGACAGCAATATGTGGAGAACTTTCCTCACCATTCTTTGAGTCTCTTGGCTTCAAATGCACTTTGTCATCTTTTGAAGGTTTAGTACCAGCACATGAAGTAGACCCTTCACTTCTTTGAGGATGTTGCTCATCACCTTTCAAAGCGGAAATCCTCTCTTTACCCACCTATAAGGAATATGTCGAAAGTTAGAAACATATACATGTATATTTATATATGTATGGAAATAAAGAGCAAAGTTGACCAATACCTGTACAGCCAAGTCCAATGTCACGGATGGGGTGCTCGAAAGGCAGTGAGGAGAATTGATTTCTCCAGGTTGCGAGATACTTAAACCTTTCTTAACTCTCTTCCAGTTGCGATCGCCGTTTTCGCTGCTGCCGCTCTCTTTGACAATGCTCTTTCTTTTCGCTGATTCCTCTATCACAATGTGTGGTGCGTCTTGCGAGCTCTTCCCAAGAGGAGCAATTTGGTTGTCACGAATTTGAGCGACTTTGTCATCTCCGCCGAGTATCAAGTGCTTTTGAGGCGAAAGTAAAGAGTCGATATTATCTTCAAGGTAGCTCATATGGGTTTTGGTTATCCATGACTTATAACTATCTGAAAAGTGCCTTCTTGCGTTAAGAGGAGCATTGGGAATCCAAACCTTTGAATATGTCCTTTGTGCAAGACTTAACCTCCAAAAACGAAGTCCTTCATCCAAAGAAGCTTTGCGGTAGTCATTTTTGAGTACGCCAGGGACATCTTGATAATATCCAAATCGTCGGCCAAATCGATGTAGACTATAGGGCTCAACATCAAAAGTTTTGCCTTGCCTCAGAGTAAGATAGCACGATCGAAGGTTGATTAAATAGTCATGCTCTGCTTCTCTAAGAGTACTGCAATCCACAAGTGTAACGTTATTGACGTTCGAAAGAAGATTGCATGCCCAAGTGGTATAGTCTCCTTTGTAATTCTCTTACGAGCTTCTTTTGGATCAAAAGGCCTTGCTCCATTTTCTCCAGAAAATACTATCATTCCAGGTTTTTGTGACTCTTGGTGGATAGAAAACTGAGTTTTGATGTACAACGCCACCCACCCGTAGACAAAATGGATCAGAAAAGGAAGGCACCCTAGAGACGGTTGAGTAGACCTTGATATTGAGTTCAACCCTTTGTAAATCGACGCTAGCACCGGAATGGCAAGGCACACTCTTTGACCGCTGGCTATAAGGCTCGCCATCTTGAAAATACTTGGACGGATAAAGCCAACATCCTTTACAGGGAGAACAAAGATGCACAACCAACAAGCTAAGTGCGCGGCCAAAAATGTCTCTTCCTTCCAATAACCTTTGATACCGAGTTGTGAAAACATGATCTCTTCTTGCAATGACCACCGACTGTATGGTTCGAGCTTTTCGGAAGGATTGTGTGTCGCTTGAGGTCGACGCACGCTTTTTCTCTCCTTCCGTGATGGGGGACATTTGTATTTGACTTCTTTCTTTGACCAAAAGTTGACTCACTCTCTGACTGGCACTCGAGGATCGTCGTCACCAATATGTGCTCGGATTAAGTGAAACGCATGGAACAAAGCTCTGCATGACCTCGGCAAGTGATGGTTCTCTTTTTCTTTGCCGAAAAGTTCTCTCTCGCTCGGTATGACTTCGTCGTATAAGGATCCAAATATGGGCAGGCCGGCAAGGTGTTCCAAGTCCCATAGGGAAACTGAGAGCTCTCCAAGTGAAGTGACAAGGGTGTTTGTAGATGGCGACCACACTTCGCACAAGGCTTTTATGATTTCCAAATTACACTCGTACGTGAACAAGGATGCATAGACTGACTCGTACGTGTTGGTGGAAGTAAGTGTAGGCTTGCACCGAACAAGGACATCTTCTGTCCACTCCCAATATCCGGGGAAGTAATGGATTTGGCCGAGAAAGTGAAGAAAGGCATCTTCCCATATGGCATCACCTTTGGCAATACGTTGCCCCAAGGTCTCGAAAGGAAGATCATCGTCTGATACTCGGCAGAGAGGAGACCGGAGCACGAACGACGGTAGAGATCGGTTCGGCAATTCTTGTGAAAGTGACTCTTTCGATCCTTAAACCTGCTACAAACAAAAGAAAGAGGCGTGTAAAACAAGAGAGGAATAGGAAAGTTTTTTTAAAAAAAAAAAGAGAATGGAAGTGGCCGGATCCAAACTTAGTTGAGCTCAAAATCATAACGAGGTTCGAGTTCATAAGTCCCACTTTATCATGTCCAAAGGATTGGTACAAGTACAAGTTCGGCTCGAAAATTAGGACGATGATATTTGAGGGTCGGTCAACATTTTCTTGAGGAAGACTGACAGTTGACTTTTTATTAGTCACAGTTGACCGAGTCAAAGATAATGATGTGGCACTTGGGCCCACATTGGTCTTTAAAAAAATTGGAGTTGACAATATTGTGGTCAACACTCTTACAAGATGAGTTGTAGGCATCATCCATAGTGGGGGACATAGGACAAAATAAAAGAGCACTTGTCCCCTAAGTGCTCTTACACATCCACTAAGTCACAAGACTCAAGGTAGTGCTCTTACACCTCGACTAAGTCCAAAAGTCCAAGGTGGTGGAATATGTGAATAGTGGCCGTGTGAATAGTACTCGGGTGAATAGTGGCTGCGTGAATAGTGCTCGGAAAAACGCGGCGGTGTAGCGTCGGGAATTCGTCGGAGGTGCGAAAATGGTATGTTCTTGACCCCCACGACTAAACCTAGCACCAATATTACCGTCGCCACCACGTCGTTGACCGGAGAGAGAGGCGGACGGCGGAGGTGCGGCGGTGTGTCGTCGAAATCTCGCCGGAGGCGCGGATGCGGTCGGAAAAATGCGGCGGATCCGCTTAATGAAAGCTACGGATGAGATGGAGGAGACGATGAACACTTGCAAAAAAAATGTAAGGAGCCGAGAATGGAGATGGCGTGACCACAAGAAAGTACCTCCAAACCACCACAATACACGCTCCTTTTGATCTCACGAGTATGATAATGAATTTTTTGAGTTGAAACTCGATCACCGTCGCATGGAAACTCCGGTGAAAGGGGCGGCCATGGGAGGAGCTAGAGGAAAGAGAAAGGATTTTTTTTCTCTTTTGTTGTTGTATAAGAAATACTACACGGTTGTTCCTATATAAGAAGAGAAAAGAAGAAAAAAAAAAAAAATGAGAGTAGTGGCGCATAAGAAAAGAAAAGAAAAAAAATAATAAAAATATATATATATATATATATATATAAAGTAGTGGCGCATAAGAAGAAAAAACAAGAAAAAAAATAATAAAAAAGGAGAAGAAAGAGAGTTAGTGGCCGGCCAAAGAAAGAAGAAGAAAAAAAAAGAAAAAAGTAAAAAAGAGAAAGAAAGAAGAAGAAAAAAAAGAGAAAAAAAAATAATAAAAAAAAAAGAGAAGAAAGAGAGTTAGTGGCCGGCCAAAGAAAGAAGAAGAGAAAGAAAAAGAAAAAAAGAAAAAAGAGAAAGAAAGAAGAAGAAAAAAAAAAGAAAAAAAAAAAAGAAAAAGAAAGAAAAATAAAGAATGTCACGTGTGTGGACTTCATCCCTGAATTTCATTTTGGTCCCTAAGGATATTAACAAGGAAGTCCACTAAAGTTTTGATTCTTAAGTGAAGTGCACAATATTATATCAATTTCATTGATGACCCGAAAATAAATATGTTGCGACATATTCACTTCAAGACGCATTTTTTTACAATGCTATTCGTGACAGTATTATAAACGTACGGTAGGGTTGATTGTGATGCCGGCGTTAGGTTTCCAGGCGACCTTGTTCTGGTGCTTCGGCGGACCTTGTTTGGTTTTGTTACTTAGAATTTTGCCTCCATAACCTAGCGGGGTTTTTTTATTGAGTTTTAAAGTTAAGAAAAACAATTTTAAATAGATTTCTTAATTTCTAAAGTTTTTTATTTGATTTTGGTTTAAATTATCAGTCGGTGATGTGTTAAGAAATATGATAAAAGTAATACATGGAATATTTTTCTGAAAATATCTACTTTGTCAATACTTTTTTTTTAGGTCAATATTATTACTACTCTAAACATATCATAGTTCCCTCTTTAGCTTGGTATCACTTTTGTATAATCAAAAACATAAGCTAATAACGCGAGATTTGAAAATTTCTCATTCTAATTTGAAAAGTTCACGATAGTCTTTTCAAGCATTCTTTTGGTTTGTAATCGTGATACGAGCTAGAAATTGAAATTTGATTACTTTTACATGCTAAACGCTAGCATATGCGATAAATGTGATACATCTATGGATAAATATTTTGCGATATGCAATTATGATATTTCTTCTAAAAAAAGTTAGTTCTATTAAGATAAATAAGTGATAACATTTTAAAATGAAGCTATGGTGATAAAACAATGTTTAAGTATCAATAATTCGTCACAAATAGTTTTTTATCCCTTTTGAACCCCAAATATCTCAAAACCCAAAATAGCATATCAGGCTTCAGCCCACCTTAACTGCTTGACACTGTTGAAAACAAAGTATTTGAAATCCACTATACAGTATCTGGATTCTCAGATTTTATGCTAGTAAATAATGATCTTTGTAACTTGTAAGGATGCACTATGTACCCATGTGCTTCATTTTGGGATAATTAAATTAACCATCTCACCCTTTTAAGTTTATGTATGTTATCGAAATTTCAGTTACACAATTACTGTAACAAAAAAATATTTCCTGATAAAGTATATGTTGGAGAATAAATTTTAATTAATGTAAAGAAATAAGACAAAAGAAAAAATGAATGAATGATTAAATTGAGTTACAAAGCTTGTATATGGATGATTGAAATGGGATGAGGTGATCTGCATGAATAGAAGTAAAAGCAGATTACAAGTCGTGTTCTAGGAGGATTGAACTAACTACGCTAACTAGTGTAATAGTTTCTATTTTTGTTAAGTTTAGCTCTAACCAACTTAACTATTTTTCGAATAGTTTCCATAACTGAGAACTTTTGTTACTTTTCTATTAACAACTCAAGACCCACCCCCTCAAAAGGGGTGTGCTATTTATAAGGCACATATCGGATGTATTCGTGGTGCAAGGTTGAACAGAGAGTAGTTTGTGAGAATGTATGCAAGTTGGTGTTCACTTTTGACATTCACAATCTTCATTGAGCCTTGATGAACCTTCTCTCGAACAAAAGAGCAGTCTATTTTTGTATATTTGGTACACTTATGGTGTACTAGTTTGTTTGTTATGCAATATGCACTTCTACTAACAATGGTGTTCTTGTCTCATTGATTTCTAAGTCATGAAGCAGTTGATTCAGCCAAATTACTTCAAATGTAATGGTCGTTTGTTTCTTTTCTTTTCAAGACACCAGGGTATCACCTATGTAAATTGCATGCCCTGTGATGTTTTTCCTTATTTCTTGACAACTTGCCCGGTCATTGTCACAAAAAGACTTGATACGAGTTTCACTTTTGTGATGGAAACAGTATTCCTTTACCTTGAGTTGCTTTGATGTAGGGAGTCACTCTATTAGCTGCAGCAAGATGGTTAATACAATGTTTAGACATGAATTGTGTAAAATGTTGTATACTGTAATTAAGATCAGGTCTAGATATAGTTAAACACAGTAGGTGCCCAACTAGTCTTCTATTGATAAAAGGACCAGGGAGAGCTTCAAAGTCATCATTGTATAGCTTTGTATTTGAATCCATTGGGTTGAGCTTAGTTTACAAGCTAAGTACCCCAATTATGTAAGACTGTCCGAGCACACTTTCTTTGGCAAAGAGATATGCCCTACTTACTTCTAGCTATCTCAATGCCAAGGATATAATTTAGAGTACCCAGGTCTTTAATGGCAAACCGATTGTCAAGATGTTGTTTGATCCTTGTGATCTCATTCATGTCATTGTCTGTCAAAATTATATCATCAACATATACACATAATGCATTGAATGAAGTGCATGGGTGTGTAGTGAACAAAGAAAAATCAGATATAATTTGTTTAAAATCATAATCAATTAAGAATGAGGATGTTTTGTATTCCATTGCCTTAAGGTATGTTCTAGGTAATAAAGGATTTTCTGTAAGAGAGACGTTCTTTTTTTAGTGGGTTTTTACAATATCCTGGAGGTGGTTGCATGTATATTTTCCCATCAATGTCTCCTTGTAGGAATGCACTGTTTACATCTAGTTGGTGAAAAAATCAATTTTGTGAAGATACAACTGCTAATAGGACTCTCGTTATGGTTAGCTTTGCAAGTCGTGAGAGAGTATCAAAATAATCAAGTCCATCTTCTTGTGTATACCCTTTAGCAACCAAGCTTGTTTTATATCTTTCTATGGTGCCATCTGCTTTCAGTTTATTCTTATACACCCATTTGCAGCCTCAACAATCGTGACCATTAGGTAGGTTTGTTAGCTTCCCATGTTTTAGTTTTCTCAAGAGCATCAAGCTCAGCTCTCTTGGCTTTCTGCCATTGGGAATTTGCTAGCTTGGGTATATGATTTTAGGTTCAGTTATGTGTGATGTGTGATACAGATGTTGTGAGTGCTTTATGATTATCACTTAACCTGTTAGTATAGAGGAAATGCGTAATAGGATATTTTGTGCTTATATCAAGTGAGGTGCAGTTAGCTTTATGCAATGATTAAAGCAATTTAACATCATAGAGTTTTAACTATGTGTGGGTTGTAGTGTTTCTCGGTTACTTTCTAATATTATGCAATGAAACTACTCAAGTAGACGTAGAATCAGAGATACTTGTGTTGTCATTGGTGGTAACAGATAATTATCTTGTTTTATCAGCTTGATTTGCATTCTCAGGTTGTGTCTCCAAGGTCTATGCAATATTTGATGGTTGAGTATCCTTAGTGTCTGTAAAGAGGGTTGTAGTTGCTTCATTAGTGGAGTCATTTTGTAGATTGCTAGCATGGCCTGGTGCATCTGCTTGATCTTGAGAAGAAACAAAAGGATCTTTGCAAAGTCTTACTTTGTTGTTAGTGTTATTCTTAAGAAACATATGAGAGTTAGATAGGAAAAGGAATATAGTTTCACATAATATTATGTTTCTAGATATGAAAGTGTTCATTGAATCAAAGTTGAGGAGTAAGTTCATTGGGAGTATAACCAATGAAAACAAACTTGATAGCCCTGGAGTCAAATTTTTGTTTATGGGAAATTATGGTTGATGCATAGCAGAGACAACCAAATAATTTTAGGGAATTATAATCAGGTGGTTTATTAAATAAAATCTAAAAAAGAGTCTTGTTATTTAGCACATGAGAAGAAAGTTTATTTATCACAAAAGTAGTTGTAGTAGTACAATTTGTCTAGTATTTTATAAGAATGGTAGACTGAAATTTGAAAGATCTTGCTATCTCAAGTAGATGTTGGTGTTTTCTTTTCACCAAACTATTTTGTTGTGGTGTTTCCACACAACTGGTTTGATGTATGATGCCATGTTTCTCATAGAAGCCATTCATTGTCAGTCCTAACTTTTTTGATTTTGGCAACAAACTTTTTTCAATCAAAGTTGTAAAATTTGACATATGTTGGTGGAACTTCAGACTTTTGTTTCACAAAATAAACTCAAGTACAACGTGTAAAGTCATCTACAATATTCGAAAAGAATATGAATTTATTCTGAGTAACATGAGCATATGGTCCCAGACATCACCAACGGATCAACTTAAATGCATGATTGCTAACAGTTTCACTAACAAGAAATTTAGGTATTTTTCTGTTTCATGCAATGACAAACATCACAGTGTATATCTTTATTCACTTGATAAGCAGAAATGTAAGGTATACATGAAATTATCTTAGCAAAAGTATGACTAAGTCTCATTTGTCATAAGGTACAAATATCAGCACTTTTACTTGATTCAACTATGTTACATTTTGATGCAGAAGTAAAGAGAGTTGCACTAGAAATATCCAAGAAATATAAGCCATTCTAAACTTTAGCAAAACCAATCATCATTTTGGTTTTGTTATCCTGCAAGCAAACACTAGCCAGGCAAAAAATAAGAGAAACATTTGAACCATGTATTAGCTTAGACATAGAGACAAGATTATAAGTAAACACATGTACAAAGAAACAATTCAGATAGATGTATTTTCTTGTATTGTTACCATATTTGTTTTGTTATTGGCTAATGCTATAGGAATATTGATAGGAGTGTCAGAACTAGAAAAGTAGTGTTCTTCACATGTTATATGATATGTAGCACCAGTATCTAAGATCCAAATTTTAAATTTATTACACGAGGCAATGGACTTAAAGGATAAAGAAACTGATATGTGATCAATACCAGATACAAGATACATTACCACACAAGTTCACAACAATAGTAGCCATAGGACCATTAGAGTTCTGATTGAATGACTGAGCAGTAAGTTCTTGTGATTTTTGCCTAGTGAATGCCATAAACTGCTCAAATAATGCTTGAGTGATGTCAGTTGGATTTGAAGTGGTGGATGGTGAAGGCTGATCATTAGGCACATAAACCAAGTGAGTAGAGCGGGAATTGTTGACAGATATCTTTCTTATTGGACCTTCCCAACTTGGAGGATATCCAATGAGTTGGAAACACATGTCCATTGTATGTTCGTTGTAGCCACAATGTGTACACTTCAACTTCTTCTTGTCAGCTTTCTTATTTTGACTATAGGAAAAACGACCTTGATTTGATGATTAAGCATAAGTGTTAGGAGCATGATTCTTGTTCTGGCCATCTTGTGCAAACTTGTTCCTATTGAACATTGCTAGTGGATCAAAACTTGTATAGTGCATATTTCTTTGATTTACTTCTTGTAGTAGGAGTGAGTAGACCCTTGACAAAGATGGCAGTGGTTACATGGGTAGGATTTGACTACGAATTGCATTGAAACTCTCATTCAATCTAGTCAAAGAGTTAAGAACACAATCAGACTGTTGCAGATCCAACATGGTTTTGTTGACATTGCACTCAGTTACCACAAGAACATGCTAGGATTGGTCTTTGATCAATATATTCATCCCATATTGAACAAAATGAATTGTAAAATGAAGCGGTTGACATGGCACACTGTTCCATAGTTACCAATGATTTCTGAAGTTGAAATTCCAATGACCATCTCTCCTGTCATACCTGGTTTTGAGATCTTGCCAAACGTCAATGGTTGAAGTGAAGAACACAAGACTGTAGTGAATT
The DNA here is from genome assembly GCA_948329865.1 of Linaria vulgaris. Lineage (NCBI taxonomy): Eukaryota > Viridiplantae > Streptophyta > Magnoliopsida > Lamiales > Plantaginaceae > Linaria > Linaria vulgaris. The sequence goes on along the minus strand of OX415250.1, from coordinate 16,401,125 downwards.
TCTTTTGACACTGAATTCATTAACCGTGAAAGTACCAACTGATTGGCCATAATCATACAAACACGGTTAACAACATCACTTTTAGGGGGTATCAGAAATTAGTCTTGTTCTCAATAGTTAACGCGATGATAATACCTCTTAACCAACAAATATAATTGTCGCCTATAAATTTATAGCAACAATTGGAGAATCGGTATAATCATGACAACCCAGAAAGTAAACATATGTAGAATCATCAAACGGATTCCTTACAACAACATGTGCAACATGAATAGTTGTGTCAGGCATTTTTATCAGATCAAACATAAATATATGAAGAACATGAAGGAGATTCAATCAAAAATCAAAGAAACATACAACGCCTTAAAGTGCTTCCTGAGATCGTAGAAAATGATACCCAAATTGCAGAATCAAAAATAATTGTGCAAAAAAATTATTGAAGATCAAAGTGGAATTTGATCAAACATCTGTTGAATGATACCGTGTAAAAAAAAAAGAAAAAAAAAAGAAAAATTGCATTTTGAATGATTAAAAAGGGGTGGGGTGATATGCATTTATAAAAGCAGATTACAAGTCGTGTACTAGTAGGATTGAACTAACTAAGCTAACTACTCTAATAGTTTCGATTTTTGGTAAGTTTAGCTCTAACAAACTTAACCGATTTTCAACCAGTTACCATAAATAAAAACTCTTGTTTTTTTTTTCTATTTACCGCTCAAGAATTAACTTTGGTGTTCAGGCCGAATACTAAGTTATATTGGAATTAAGTCCGATATAAAGTGAGAGTGTGAATGGTAATTTCTTATTGAAAAGCAAAAGTATGAATTATCCCATATTGATAAAATTTATGACCTAAAAGACACAGTCCCTCCTTAATTGTGATTTTGGCTAGTACATGCTTTTTCACCATATAAAAGAATGTCTTCAGCACCGAAGACAAATATTGTTTACATCAATCTTTATTGCCATAAAACTCATATCATACATTCTCGAGTTCTGCAAGTGTCACTAGTGTTTGAAGTGAGCAGATTCTAGCTTCACGATTGTTTAGGGAAAAGACATCGTACCTTGGAAGGTCAGTACCAGACCAGGGATTGAAGCGATAGCCGCAACATAGTTATTTTAAAGCTTGTTTCCGACTCATACTAAAAACGATGAATTAATCGTTAGGGATTTTTCTATCACCCTTGTTTATTGTTTCATCTGTGATTTTGTATCTTATGTGTTATTATATATCTTTATTCACTTGTGTCATTTTTGTAAGAACATGTTTGTGTTTATGTTTTGTTAAAAATACATGTTTATAAATTGTTATTTAGTTGTGTTATTAAAATCTGGAAATTATTGATATAATATACACTAACGAACAATAGATAAATTTAGAAAGCCCAACTGAATATTTTCTCAACATAACTGTTACTATTTTTTACTAGATTCAATGTGGACGCTCTTTTTTTATTCGAGGGTGGACAATTTATATATCTTTTTGTGGTTAAATTATATTACGTATGCTATGCTTTTTGTAGATCAATATTGTTACTTTTTCTTTGAGCTAATAGCCAAAAATATTCGTATCATGACAACTAGAAGAAAAGAACAAGACTCACTTGGTAAAATGAACTTAAGTTTTGATTAGTATATAGATATAGACTTCACTGTTGCAAGTCTTCCTCGACGAATAGTTGATTTTTACATTTTTCCACATCTTTTCCTCTAGTCTTTGTTTGCATGCGGAAGACTTCTTCAAGTCCGGGCTCCACCTTTTTTTGCCTGCATTCATAAAGCTGATTCCCCCCCGCTTAAAATCCAAAGTGAAAGAGAACATGAACTTTACTTAAATCATTGCCAGAATTCATTCATGGAGCCTTAAATTCCACAACAAAGCTACGTATATCATAATTCATTCATGGAGCCTTAAATTCCACAACAAACGACAGCTCGACCCTTTTCAATGGCTTACAACCACTCACAATAATACTTCAATCCCATAATTCTCATCCCCTAGTGAAAATGACACTTGACACAAAGAAAAGAAAATATATATATATAAAAAAGAGATCAATAATACATAAAAACTAGTAAAATATTAATAACCTCAACGTCCATTTGGGTTCAATATTTCCGAAAAAATATCCCCCGTGTTCAATTTGTCACTGTTGCTACTCGATAACCCGCTACTCTTTGACTTTGACTGCGTTCCACTTGACCCCGAAAACATTTCCTCATCATCCATCGTGTTAGCCTCTCCAACCATTAAAAACGTCGAATTTACCGGCGTAAAACCGCCGCCAATCTCCATCCCATCTCCGCCTCTCTTCTCCGCCGCCTCTTGTAACTGCATCGCAAACTCCAAACTCCAAACGATGTCGCTCATCGCAGGCCTCTCCATCCCCTTGTCCCTCACGCACATTATCGCGGTTTCCACGAATTTGCTCAAGCACTCGGGCGCAATCTTGTCGTCGAGATTATGGTCGATAATCTGTTCAACGATCCCTTTTCTACTGCATAGTTTCGCCCATTCGGCTAAATTCACTTGCTCTTTAGGCAAACTCGGGATAACCGCTGGCCTAGCGCATAAGACCTCGAACAATACGACGCCGAATGAGTAAACGTCGGATTTATCGGTTAACTGTTGTCGCCTGTAGTACTCAGGGTCCACGTACCCGAAGCTACCCTTAACAGTCGTGCTGACATGCGTGTTGGCTCCGCCGGTTGGTCCCACGCGGGAGAGCCCAAAGTCGGACACTTTCGCGACGAATTTCTCGTCTAGTAAGATGTTGGTGGACTTTACGTCGCGGTGGATGATCGTCTGTTTCGCGGATGTGTGGAGGTAGTGTAGTCCTTTCGCGGCGCCTATGCAAATTTGGAGGCGTTGCTTCCAATTTAAGGGTGAATTGTTCGAACTGTACAGATGTTCGCGTAAAGTCCCGTGCGACATGTAGTCGTAAACGAGTATCATTTCCCCGTTTTCGTCGCAATAGCCGAGTAAGGACACCAAGTGGAGGTGCCTTAGCTTCGACAACATGTCGATTTCCGTTAAGAATTCGCGGACACCTTGATTCGAGGAAGCGTTCAATCTCTTTATCGCGACGTATGTTGAACCGTCGTCAATGCACCCTTTGTAAACGTTGCCAAAGCCTCCTCTACCGATCACAAAAACGTCGTCAAAGTTATTTGTGGCGGATTTCATTTCGTCGAGCAGGAAACGCCGGCACAAATCAGAAGGCAGCTGCACGTTCGAAATATTCGTTCTAGTCGTTGATCTCGACGTCGAAGAAAGAGGCATCCACGACGATTTACCGCCGGTTGTCCCACCACCGAATTCCTTCACTTTTTGCCTACGCCGCAAGATAAAGAAACTCGCAACCGCGATAACCACAAAAACACCGACCACGCTTCCAATAACACCGTAAATCACGGAAGACCCCGTACCGTTACTTCTCCTCCCCGGCACATTTGCTGCACCCCCAGACGGCGCGTCTGGCACTGGATTCGATAACGCTGCGAGGCTTCTCGAATTACTTATCTTGAAAATCTCCAGTCCATTTAACAACGCGTTGAACCACTTCGGGTTATATTTCATATTAGGAAACATGGAAAGTTGCAACACATTCCTGTCGTACGCAATCCAGGCCATGTAATCCTTATAAACCGGAATTCCACGGCCTCCTGCCCAGAAAATGACGTCGGCCTCCACTTCCACCGTTTCGTTATTGACCTGAATCGTGAACACTCGCTGATTCTCTAGCGTCACTTCTTTCTCAAGCTCGCAGAAATGGAGCCTCAACAGATAGTAAAAACCTGAATCCACCAGAAACTCCCAATCCAGGCGGCGGCTGCCGTTCGCGATTTCACGCAACGTCTCGTAGACTAGCTCGGGAGCGATATAAGGTGGAGTTTCCCGCGTGTATTTGATCTGGACTTGGTCAGCTGTAAAGCTAGGAGTGTAGCTCCCGTTGTCGCCGAATAAGTACATTTCATCGTTATACCAAGAACGAAACATTCCGTTTGGACCGCTGTCGTCTCGTATTGGGATGAGACTACCCCCAACGTTTAGTCGGTAGAGATTCTCCAATGCTGTGTCGTTTTGGAGGTAACGTACTTCGTTGAGGAATGGTATGCGCTGATCGTCTCCGCGGAGGTAGAGTTCGTCGGGCATGGAAACAATCTCGATTCCGTTTACGAATGCGAACGAGTTTGGGTTCGGTGAAAAGGTCAGGACCAGTCTCTGGCTCTCCTCGACGTTGATAACGTATTCTTTCATGAACGAGGGGTTCGAAGAGTAGTAGTTGAGAAAGGCGCTGAAGTTTGTTAAGAGGGTGAAGTTGTTGGCGGTTAGGGAGAAGTAGGATTGCTTGGTGTCGAAGGCGGAGTAGTTGGTGGGGTAGAAGTAGAGGCGGAGGAACTTGGGGCCGTTGAGGACGGGGAAAGTGTAGGTGAATGGCGATTGGAACACGCGGGCCGTCATGTAGGGGACTTGTGGGACGGAAGAGTGTTGCGTGGAAGCTTGGAGTGGTAAGGATGTAGGGGAGTTCGAGGGCGCATATCTGGAACGGGCGTCTCCGTCCCAGCTGCGGGAGTCGAGGTCGGGTGAGTCGGAGGTGGCTCCGCAGTTGAGAAGGATGTAGTCGGTAGCGGTGTACGGTGGTGGTGCGGCGATGGTGATGGTGGTGGTGGTGGTGGAGATGGTGAAGAGGAGGAGGTAGAGAGAGAGGTGGAGCATCATTCTTACTTGTATACAGGTTTTAGTTTGGTGCTTAATATGAGATGGTAAATTATAAATTGGAAATGGCAGTAGTGTGAGCAAAAGGGGGGGGGGGGGGGGGGGGAGAGATAAGGAAAAATGGTGGAATGGAGGGGAAGACTTGGTTGACTTGGAATAGTTTTTAGTCTTTGTGAATTGTGATATTTGAGAGAAAATATTGAATTTTGGAGAAATTGGACCCAATTGATAGGAAGAAAATAAATGTGGACCCAAATGACAACCTTCTAAGGTGTCACAAATGTAAAAATAAATTGAAATAGCATTCAAGGAGAGGATGGGACTACATCAACAAGGCCTTTTATTTATTAGGGGTCCATCAATATACAAATTTGTATCTTTTGCGAGATGCAGTACATGCAGTGTTCGGTTCTCGTCTTCCTTGGTTGTGTCAAATGTGTTCTTTGAACAAATTCACACATTTAAAGTTGTATGTTTGGTTTCAAAATAATTACTACCAAATAGAGTTTTATTATGTTGGTTAAAGTTGGATCAGAATTCAGTTAAGTGGTTAAGAAGAAGGATGTGTTAGTTTCAGTGAGTTATTTCATGAGATCAGTTCGTGGCTACATATAGCTAGCGTAAGTGTTCTTGCGTACTAGTATTATAAACAGAAGTCAAGATCATTTTCCGAGTTATTCGGGATTAAAAATTCTTTTCTTCAAATTATTCATCAGATTTGAAGTTCAAAATGTCTGTTGAGAGATGATAATTTGCAATCTCTACCATAATCTAGAGAATTCTTAATCTAGAGAGCTCCATGCATAATTGCATTAATTAATTAAATATGGGCCAACGTGAAATGATTGAAAGATATTGTTAGAAAATAATAAATCTAGAAAGTGCTACATATCCTATAAATATAGGCTTGTATATGCAATTGAAAAAGTAGGAGAGATGAGCTCCAAGAGCTCAACCGTGAGCTTGTAAACAAATATATAAATGATAGTGCATTGTTGTAATTGCAAATCCTCTCCTCCAATAATGCACAATTCATATCTAGCCCCAAATACTTTCCTAATATATCCCTAAACACCCAACATGTGGTATCAGAGCCGCCCCTGGCTCGATATCTTTCAAAGGGAAAAAAATAGAATCGAACCCCTTCCAACGAGCTCGCCGTCGCGTATTCGCAACAAAAAGAATGAATGTTTGTTGCACATTAATTATGAAGCGTCCAAACGTGAAGACGCTAGTTCAATCCCACAAACTCTGGGATATTGTCGACCAAGACGACAAGCGCAAGACGGAGGAAGAAGCATCGTTGATGACAACAAAAAAAAGAAGAAGAAGGAGCATAAGGAGAACAAGACCAGAGATGCAAGAGCCTTGTCCTTTATGCACCAGGGGTAAGTCGATCCATTGCTTCCGCGTATAATGGGTGTTAAAAATTAAAAGATGAAGGGAATATTTTGAAAAAATTTTAATTTGGTGGCTATGAGAAATAAAATTGCAAGATGATCCTTACATAAAGTAAGGGATCACAAGAAGCTCACAAAGAGCCAAACTTGGTGAAAAAAAAAATCCAAGTTGAAGTTTACTGCAGGTGAAAAAATGACGCCAGCAGAGCAACAAAACGCCGCATAAGGCAGTGAAGCAAAAAAGATTGCAGCTACCAATGTAACACGTGATGCTATAAGGCTCACAACAAAAGTAGAGGACCTTCAACAGAAGCAAGAAGTCCTACTACAAAAATTGCGACACAAAGTCGACCACAGCAAAATTATCAGAAGTCTCGTTCAAGATCAACAAGAGTCTGAACTGGAGATTCTAAAGACAAAGGGACAACTCGCGGAGAACATCACGAAGGCAGTCACCGCAAAGAGTCAGTGTTCCAGAATGAAGACCCCATTGCAAATTAAGAGGGGGTGTTGAGAGATGATAATTTGCAATCTCTACCATAATCTAGAGAATTCTTAATCTAGAGAGCTCCATGCATAATTGCATTAATTAATTAAATATGGGCCAACGTGAAATGATTGAAAGATATTGTTAGAAAATAATAAATCTAGAAAGTGCTACATATCCTATAAATATAGGCTTGTATATGCAATTGAAAAAGTAGGAGAGATGAGCTCCAAGAGCTCAACCGTGAGCTTGTAAACAAATATATAAATGATAGTGCATTGTTGTAATTGCAAATCCTCTCCTCCAATAATGCACAATTCATATCTAGCCCCAAATACTTTCCTAATATATCCCTAAACACCCAACAATGTCTATCATTTGATATTCGTAACAGTTTATATTCTTATACGATATTACAAAGTTCAATTCAATACAACATACACAACGAAAGAGTCACATTATATTCCAGGATCTAGAAAGAGGCTTCACATATAATTGCAATTGCAATGTTTGATAGTACACACACTGTTAAACAAAGGACAAACAGAGAATGAAAGAAAATACAAGTAGTATTACTAGCTGATTCAAAAATCAGTGACGGCCACAATGGTTTAAATAGTTGCAGGCCCGCTTTTGGTAGAATTTGTTGCTCGCACCTATACAGTTGCTGTAAGTGGCGCTCTTGCAGAATGGCTTTGTTCGAATTTGCGCGTTAGGAGTGAACGGCTGCACTCGACCGAATAGTAGAATCCTTCTGTTCGTTTCAGATTCCATCAGGGACTCATCCTCCGGAAAATAGTCCCCGACAGTCGTGGCATTGCAACCACGTGCCACCTCCGTAAGTGTGGCTGTGCTTGGGACCTCGGCCTTTTGTGCGGTGGTGGTATGAAGTGGTACTGTTAGTAGTAGTAGTAGTAGTAGTACCACTGCTAGGTGAAGAGAAGAGAGTTGCTTTGTTGTGCTTATGATCAGGATTCTCTTCATTGTGAGTGTAGTTAAAAATCGAATGAGAAGCTCACAGCATCTATTATCTAGTTTTAAATTGTGTTGCATTATTGAAGATATAGATAGGGAGCGACGATGTAGTATAGTTACTAGACCTTTTAAATATAGCCAACTACCTTTATTTATTGAGGTGGAGCTATTGGGCTTAAGGAACATTTTTCTTAGGCAACTACTTCCACTTCAATTTGATGGTATAATACTATAATTAAATGCTTGTTTATATATATATATATATATATATATTGTGCTCAAAACAAAATAAAATAAAAGAGCATCTCCATGGATGATGTGCAATTGACCCAATGACTGATAAAATACATATCAAACATATGCATAAATATTTTCCGGTAGTTCGTATACGTAACCCCTGCACAAAACTCTTGTTGCCTAAATTCTGCACATTATTGTTAGGGTTTTTGGCACAATACCCCCTGTAATATAGGAAAGAGGCGCATTACCCCCATGTAAAAAAAGAAATGACATATTACTCCCATGTGATATACGAAATGGGCGCATTACCCCCCCTGTAAAAAACAAATAGGCAAATTACCTCCTGTAATATATAAAATAGGTACATTACCCCCTATAATTTTTAAAAAGTTGCACATTATCCCCTTAGTACATGTGTATAAAAAGGAGGTATTTTGCACCGTATAAAAATACACAAGGGGGGTAATATGCCTATTAAACATAACACATGGGGGTAATCTGTCTATTTTATTATTACAAGGGGGTAATATGCCTATTTCGTATATCACAGGGGGGTAATATGCCCTTTCTTTATTTATTGGGGGATAATACGCCTATTTCTCATATTACAGAGGGGTATTATGCCAAAAACTCTTATTGTTATAGTGATCTCATACAGTCCCTACAAAATTCTCTTTCTACTTAACTCCAATACATAGAGAGAATGACGAACACTCACTGTAAGAGATCCGTTTCATACTAAATAGTAGTCTCGATCATATTATTAAGTGGTTTCGCTTTTGTCTATGGGTTTGATGTAACTATTATAATGTTGGTTGGATATATAGATATTAATTAGGGTATAAGTACCCAAGGGTTGGGACATGCAGTATGATACTATGATGTACCATAATATACTCTGCAGATTCTTATTGGATTATATGATCTACTAATTGCAGACTGTATAAGTGTTTACGAAAAGTTGTTTCAATTTTTCTTTTCTTTTTTTGAGAATAAAAAAGTTGTTTTAATTATGCAATTGACATAGAGTAATTCGTACTTCCTACCACAACCACTCACAATTAACTTTCTTACAAAGCGGCTCCTAAGTCCTGACACAATTAATTAACATAAAAATTTGTTGTGCTTAGAAAACCTGTAAAGAAAAATCTCCATGAAAATCCTGGAAGAAATTTGATTTAGATGGATTTTTTTTTTCTTATAGTCGGGATATTATATTTAAAATCATTTTTGTTCTCCCTTAAAAACAAAAATATTTATAAACTTGTACTTGTTAAATAATATTCTAAACAAATGCTTAAATTAAATAGGAGTAATTTGGTTATTTACCAAGAATCATTCAAATAATTAACTGAAAGAACATGTAAGAAAATTGTGCATAGTCTTAGAATAAAACCACAAGTAGTCAACCATAACGTAATGTCACCTTGATAACCCTGTACTGTAGTACATTTATATGTTTAGACTTGCAGAAAAGCAAAAAGGAACAAGACCATAGTACGTACAAACAGAACCCAATTTTCACATGATTGGAAATAAGTAATCACCATGTAATAAACCACATATCACATTAAACACACAAACGAAGAATCTTACTTTAAACGAAAAAGTAAATCATCAATTATTAATGTGAGGCATGCGATCACAGAGATTCCTCTGATTGCATCGGCCGTTGGCCAGTTGGTAATGTGGATTTCCCGTTCCTAGGCAGTTGACTTTGTTTCCATTAGGGCAAAATGATTTTGGCCTCATAATCGGCCGTATAGTGACCGGCATCACAAAAGCGGCTTTTAGAAACCTTCTGCTCGTTTCGGATTCCATGGACAGTTCTTCCTCCTCCGGCAAATACTCGCCGATTGTGGTGGCATTTGAAACACGCGCGATGCTCACGTGGCTTTCGGCCTTTTGCGCGGTTGTGGTGAGGAGAGCGAGGACTAGAGCTAGCAGTAGTACTGTTAGATTGCTGATTTTGTTCATTGTTGTGGTTCTTTTATATTTTTACGGTAATGTGTTTGTGTTTTGATGTGTGTGGTATGGTTTAAAGAAGTTGATGCATTTGGAGATTGGGAAGTTTGTTTTTTTTTTTTCCGGATTGTTGATGTGTGGTCATCATTAATTCGTTTTAGGGAACTTGTTCTCCAATTATTTGAGTAGTTTCACCTTTTCATCATGGTTTTGTTATTTTTTGCTGTCGCTTTGCTTGTACAGATGACATGACATGATTAAATTATTTTCGATGAATTATAATGAGTAAATTGTAGAAAATCATCCATGTGTGATATTATTCTGATATTTAAGGGTTAATATGAATTTAGTCAACGTATTTTTCTCTTTTAATGAGGTGAGAATATGTAGCATCTATCATTTGAATTTGTATTAAGTAAACCTATCATTTGAGTGTGTATTAAGTAAACATGTGTATTAAGTAAACCTGCGAGTTGATGCATAAGCTTACAAATCTCTCTAATTGGGAGAATTTATCACGCTAACCGTGGCGGCAAACAAAAATTTAGAAAGTATATAACCAATTAAGTCACCTTTTTATCGAGATCAAAGAGAGAAAACTTTCTCTTTAATCAAATTTTTTGTGTCATCACAAAGCATGATCTATGTCTTATTACATCAATCGGGATTTCTTTAGACAAAATGATGGATTGACGATGAAACTTTACAAAGGTGTGCATATGGATTGAATTGTAATATATGATATATCCGGTTTATTTACTTGGGGGTTCCAGTTAGTGCTAACCCGAGAAATAAAATTACTTGGGATTCGAATGTGAATACCCTTGGCAGAAGATTATTCGGGTGGAAAGGAGTAGACATTTCCCTAGGCGGGCGCGTGGTTTTATTGGACCCGGTTTGCTTTTTTAAAAACGCCAAAATCAGTTTTAAATAAATTGATTAAAATTCAATTATTTATTTGTGGGGAGGAACCTAAGAAAGACGTAAAATTGCTTGGTGAGTTGGGAGAATATTTGCAAGAAGAAGAAAAACGGTGGACTTAATGTGAAAAACTTGAATTTTTTTAATTGGCCATTGTTGGGTAAATGAAAATGGTGATTTCTCGTGAAAGAAGATTCATTGTAGAGGAAAGTTATGTATCTATTCAAAGTACGGGAGTACTGTTAATAGGAGATTTGGCTTCAACCAACATGAATAGGGAATTAATTCGGAAATGGGACTTGAGATGCTTGAAAAATAAAATATAGGTACCATCAAAGGATAGAGTTTTTTTTACAATACACCTCATGATAATCTATGAAATCAAGGAAGCTAAGTACTTAATTAGTACATATTGTTCTAAAATTAATTTTTGAACGCATTGTACCAAAGATGTACGCATCTAAATTATAAATAGTTCTTCATTATCTCCTCTTAAATCTTAATATAGCCTACCACGATTTTACGAAGGGAGAGAGATAGGATTGAAACTTGAAAGCATGTTTTACATTCGAAAATAGTTTTTTTTTTCATGGTACAAATCATGTAGGGTCTTGCATAGTTGCATAGCACCATCCTAGAATCACTCCAAGTGAAGTGAGTCCACGCCTCAATCAATAATTAATGTTAAAGTTTTAATCAATATTGGAAGAGGTTAAAGAACAAGTAGGGGTCTTGCAATCAAGTAGACAACTAAAAATATCTGTTGCATTATTGTTGCCAACTTGCCATCACGACCAAAAGACGATGCTTAACCCGTCCCTTGATTCTTTATCATCGGACAAATGTAAAAAATCCTGTCATGAACTACACTTCGTAACTTTGTCATTAACTCATTAAATTAACTTAACTACTCGTGATTACGAGTAGAAAGACTATATATATAATCCTCAACTAGCTAAACCATTTAAGCTTGAAATGGAAAATGAAAACAATTATTCAACATTAGCTCATGAGAATCATTGACTTGAAGTCAAGCTCTGCGGATTTCTGTACTCAAATGGGCTAAATGAAATGATTGAAAGACTGGCTAAAGGAAAAAACATTAATACAAGGCCCTCTAAATTGGGGCTCAGATCCAGATAACACCTAACACAGCCCAGTGGTGTAATGTAATGTATACCAGACATTTTTACATTGTTGTCTTTTTTAAGGATATTATACATACATAATATTCGTCTCATATTTGTCGTATGATACGTTATTAGAACTGTTAATTTATTAAATTTAATGATACTTTGCAATTATTTTTGTTAATATTATTAATGTAATTTACTTTTTTCTTTTGAAATCTGATGACAAGTTCAATTAAAGGACGGTAAAATAAACTCTCTCAAACTAGAGAAAATGTTTACACATAAAACTAGGGTCCTGCGTTTGGATTCGATCATATCGAATTGAATCGATAGTAATATTCGATTTTGATCATGGCAAAACACGAATCAAAATGCGATACTTATCGATCCAAAATTATTCAATTTCGATCATTTTTTTCTTTTTTAATTCTTATTTTAGTCTTTAAGAACAATTGCTACATAAATCTTTATTTTGTCTCTCCAACGAGACTTGAATTAAACAAGATTATTTATTAATGTTATATTTAAACTAACTTGAATTAAACATCGAGCTAGTTCTTCACTTGAGTTACATTTATTTTATTACTTTTAAACTTAATTATATATATATATTATTTAATCTTATTCGATTCTTAATCTCTGAAATCGAGAATCGAATCGAATCAACATGACGTTCGATCCTAGGAAGAAATGAAGAATGGGGCCATATATCCGAATCGATTTTTGGATCAAAATCTCTCGATTTCTCAGCGATTCGGCCGATCCAATCCATCTCATTACGTAAAACTTTGAAAGAAAAACCTTAATTTGAGCACTAATAAAAATTAAGACACGAAGAAGGGTAAGAATGTATATTTACTACACACACATACCCCTCCCAATCATCATAAAATATATAAACGTAAGGAACAAATTAGGGTTTACACTTCATAGCAACGCCGCTACTCTGCAGCCGCACACTGAGGAGGAGAGCTCTCAGTCGCCGGAGCCGACGGAAATCGCAACCATGGTTGATCTATCAAGCTCAATCTCTCAATTTCAAAATTCATATTCATTGCTGTTGTGTTTGTAGTAATAATACTAATAATGAATATATTTGTTGAATGAATGAATGAATGGTTGTTGTTGCATTACACAGCCTTCACACAAGTCATTCATGATAAAGAAGAAGCTGGCGAAGAAGCAGAGACAGAATCGTCCAATTCCGTACTGGATCCGTATGCGTACGGACAACACTATCCGTTACAATGCCAAGCGTCGTCACTGGCGCCGTACCAAGCTCGGATTTTAAGCACCACTCATTAATAATTCCTTTTTTTTCTGTTTTATTATGATGAGATTTTGAATTTTGAGATAGTTCGAACTTTTTGTTAAGACGATCAGTGCAATACTCTTAATCTATTTATCGTATCGTTACGGTGTTTTTACCGTGATTCTGAATTAGATTTTCGTTATAATTCACGGTGTGTTTTGCGTCAAATCTGTTTATTGTGTAGCTATTGTTGTTGATTGACTGTCAGAATTACGAACTCTTGGAATAACTGGCCTTGTAGCTGTTAAGCTCGAGAAATCGTTGTTTTCGGTTAGACCTAATTGTCTGTGTACCTCGTCAATGGTTCTCCTAGAAATGTGCTAGTAGATTGTCGATCTTATTTGAAAGTTAAGAGGATCAATCAAACCTTGATGCGTGTTTAAGATTTTTGCAAATACAGGCTATCAGAGTAGAGGTTAGTTTCATTGTGTGGAATGATGATTTCGATGTCTCTGGACTGTGGCGTCAGCTCGCGTGATTAGCACCGTTTGATGTGCTAGGTTAAGTGTAAAAGTAGTCTATACCTCTCCATGTTTACATCATCTAAGAGAGAGCATGTGTATGATGAAAGCGTTGTACGAACTAATGTTTGCAGTGGAACTTGAATGGCTGCAGCTGTTGGGGATGAACTTCATTATATTAGTATCTTTCTGTATGTCTTTCACTTAATATATAGATGTTACTAAGTTTTTACTTAAGCAACTCAATGTCTTCATGAAGTTCAATCTTTAACTGTGAAAAATGAGGTTTCTCGGTGTTTTAGTTGTTGCAATTTGGTCAGACCTAACCAAATTGTTGTTGGGTTTGAGTTGGTATAGTGTAATGCTTGTTGCCTCCTTTCTCTGCAACTTTATTCATTGGAATTACGATTTATACTTGGTGTTTTCATTTGTTGGCAACTTTCTTATATGCGACTGTGTTCTGTGCAAAGTATGATTCTAGACAGACTTAGCTAGATTTGAGAGCTCTTGTTAATTCATGCCATGCAGCTGGTTCTTGTCATATGTAGAGCATTTTAGAAAATTTCGGTTGATCTGGTTAGTATTTTAAAGATTCAGTTCTGCTAAAAGAATCCATTTTTGGTGTGTATTGTTGGTTCTTGTGTATGTAACTTATGGTTCGGAATTTCCTTACTTTACTGATTAGTACTTTATGTGACAAAATATACAAATATTTTTCACTTCCATTTACATGGTTTAGTTGTCACATGAGAAGACGTTCCCGTGTCCAGAAACCAAATTAGGATCGTATGGAATTGAGGGCTTTAAAATTGTAGCATAAACAGATTAGATGATGATTTGATGAAGACTGTTAGTTGATGTTTTGCATCAATATAATCGAACAACTAATATAAAACAAATAAACTATTAGTGCCTGACTATCAGAATATAAAACAAATAAACTATTAGTGCCTGACTATCAGAATAATACGGCTGAACGAACTAAACAAATTTGCGTCATGAAAGAAGTATCATGGTCATTGGTATGCTTTTACAATATGCGGAGGATACTTGAGATTTCTTTAGTAGAAATCTGACAAAAATAAATGCATCCAATCAGTATCTACTATATACTAATCTACTGTAAAGATGCAATTCCAGAAATATGCCCAGATTTGATTGTGATATTCCTTAATCACTAGATGCTTTAAGAGTCCACCAACTATGGTTCTTAAACTGTTTTCATGTCCATAATCAAATTGAAACATCATGAGAACTGAAAACTTCAATAGCAAAGAACCTAGTTTATTTTGATAAGTTCATTAGAGCTTCTGCTCTAGGTCATTACACCATCAGTATTCGACAGTGCTGAGTTGCTGCAAAGGAATTCCCAGCATTTCCATATCACGCCATCCTAAAGTATTCGGAGACAAATGCCCATTTTGAGTTCGCAAACTAAACCGAAAATTTAGTTAACACTTGTAATCATGTCTGAGTCTTCTGTTTTGTATACATAGCTTGAAGTCTGATTTCTGATTTTCTTTAGTTCTGCTAGAACGTCTCTCATGTTCATCCTCTCGTTGGGAGCGTCTGTTGAGCAACATAAAGCTAATTCCAGAACAGATGTTATACAACGTATCTTTTCACCATAGTCTTTTTCCCCTGGTCTTACCAATTTGCTATCAATCAGCTGCGACATTGCCTTGTTAGCAAGTGAATGTTGCACCAAATTTTTGAGGTTAGAGTCTCCAGAAAACATGGCATCACTCGGCTTCTTTCCAGTGAAAGTCTCCAACACCATAATGCCGTAACTGTACACATCACATCTTGTAGAAACCGTGCCTTCCAGCCCATATTCTAAAACATTTTTTTTATTCGTAAATCAGAATGCAAACAAAGAAATATAAGCAAACTTATAGAAACAGAGAAAAGAATAAAACGTCATTTTATTTACCTGGTGCCATGTAACCCATTGTGGCGAGGGTCCTGGTATGTGTGATGCTCTCATCTCCAGTCAACATTTTTGCTATACCAAAATCACTCACATGAGCAACCAAATCTTCATCGATGAGGACATTGCTAGGCTTTAAATCACAGTGAATTACTGGTGTGGTGTAACCATGGTGGAGATATTCCAATGCACTAGCCACATCTACCATTATATCCAATCTTTGCACTATGTTCAGGAAATAGTTTTCTGAATACAACCACTTCTCTAAGCTTCCGTTGGGCATATATTCAAGTACTAAGGCCTTAAAATCCTGAGCAGAGCAACTAGTGATGACCTTAGTTAGATTTCGATGGCGTAGATTACGTAGTACTTCACATTCAACATCGAAAGACTTCAATGCACCTTCGAGTGGCATCTTGAACACTTTTACGGCAAAAATTGTCCCATCTCTGAAGACACCTTTATAAACTGAGCCAAAACCTCCTTCACCGAGAAAATTGTTGTCATTGTACCCATTAGTTGCCTGTAAAAGGTCAAACCGAGAGATTCTTGCTAAGCCGCCAGTAGAAGATGCTTCTAACAATGTTTGAGGTTTATTTTTCTTGCGGTTTCTGACGATTATTATGGCCCATATCATGATAAACACTAAGGCTGCAATGCCCAAAGGTATGAGTGTAGATAACAATAGTTTCTTAAGCTTTGATTTTTGTTGTAGTCTCCTGCAAGGTGGAACCAGATACCTCGAAAGACCACATAGTGCAGCATTGGACATAAAGGATTGGCTCGTAAAGTTTGCAAAAGGACCGCCTGTGGGAATCTCTCCAGACAATTGATTGAAAGAAACATTGAAAAACTGAAGTAACTTAAGTGCCTCGAACGACCTTGGAATCATGCCAGAGAGATTATTATGAGAAAGATCCAGTAAGACCAGGTTCAACATGCTACTCATGGACGTCGGGATGGAACCTTCAAAGTTATTGTGAGCTAGAGAAAAATTGAACAAGCTCTGCAAGCCTCCAAAGGTGTTAGGAATTGCATTTGAGAACTGATTTCCTGATAGGTTTATGTATATAGCTGCCCTCAAATTTCCTATCTGTGGAGACAAAGACCCTTCAAAGAAATTTGTCGAAATGTCTAGCTCGAGGAGATCTTGCAACTTCCATATGCTTTCAGGTACACGCGAAGTCAAGTTGTTTGAATTCAAATAAATCCTCCTTAAAGTGCTGACATCTCCCAAGCATTCGGGAATCGATCCTGTGAGCTGATTTTGGTTTAAGTATATCTCCCCCAAAGACTTTAATTTACAAAGATCACTTGGAATGTATCCTCCTATTCGGTTGTCGTCAAGATACAGTTGTTGAAGGTCTGATAAATTCTGGAGTGTTTGCGGAATGACCCCAACCAAATCATTCCCAGAAAGAGATAATGTTACCAATCCACTTAAATTACCGATTTCATCTGGAATCCGGCCTTTGATATTGCAGTGAGAAGCAAATATAGTGTTAAGGGAAGAAGAAAGATTCCCTAGAGATCTCGGGAGAACGCCACTTAGAGGATTGTTATCGATATACAAATGTGTCAGGTACCTGCAGTTCACTAGGGAGGTGATAAACCTTAACTCAGAAGACATGGATCCGCTTACAAAGTTGTTCATCTCCAAGTTCAGGGATTGTAGGAGTCTTAGCTCACCAAGGGAATCGGGGACTAAGCCGATTAAGTTGTTTTGAGAAAGGTCTAGAAGCATAAGACTAGAACAATTTATAATAGAGCTCGGCAGAACTCCGTCAATAATGTTAGTACCAAGATAAAGTTGTTCAAGATTGGGTAGGAGTGAACCAATATTCGATGGAAGAGTGCCCGAAAGGTTATTTGCTGTCAGGGAAATTATTCTCAACGTCGAGATATTGAATATATTCGAAGGTATGGAACCACTTAGTCTATTGCTCGACAAGGCTAGTGTAGTTAATTCTGAAAAGTCACTGAAACTTTGTGGTATTACACCTGAAAAAGTACAAACAAGCCATTGTCGCTTACAGAAGCTCTTTCAGCTATTCGATTAAAACTCGCGAAGCCATAAAAAGCAAAATCAGGACATTATGATTCAAAAGGCATTTTTGCAGTTTCCATACCTGTGAAATCATTATGATAAAGATAAATCTCATTAAGCATGGTAAGGTTACCAAACTCTTCCGCAAGTGGTCCACTGAGTTCATTTTGTGCCAATGATAGAACTTGCAGAGACGACATATTGAATAAAGAAGATGGAATAGAGCCCCTAAGCATACTCTTTCTCAAAGATAGGGACCGAAGATTGTGAAGTTTTCCAATCTCTAAGGGAATTTCACCTGCGAAAGTAAACACAATCACAATATAAAAGTAACAAACACGAACATCATATCTCAAAATGACAAAACTTTGTTCTCAGAATAACATATATAGAATGAGAACAAATCTCAGTTTCTTTATTTCATATCTCAATTTGATAGTATCTATAAAAATTCAGGATCGATCATGTACTTAACGGTTTTTGCACTGTGTCGAGAGCTGATTTGGTAAGTTCTAGCAAAACAATCATGTCTGTGTATTTTAGTAAAACTCCTTTTGCTGAATTGTCAGATTGTGCTGTCCAACAATAGGATTTATAGTTTCATGAGATTGTTTGGGCAACTTAAAATAACAAGTGTATCTTAATATCGCGAAAAAGATAAAAGCTTACCGTTTAACTCGTTGTAGCCAAGATATAGCTCCTCAATAATCTGTAGGTTTGCAATTTCTGGTGGTATGCTTCCGGTGAATTTGTTAGCTGACAATGACAGAATTCGAAGCTGGGAAGATGCGGAAACATTTGATATAATTTGGCCGCGTAGCTCATTATCAGACAGATAAAGCTCCTTGAGTAGAGGAAGTCGAAGGAACATATCATTTTGAAGGGTACCTGGTGAAGTGCACAACAAGTGAGATTTCATGCAGTAACTAAATGTCCATATTAGTCGAAGTTGATAGAGAAAATATTAATACCATACCAGATAAGCTATTATTGGTGAAAGCCACTTCTTCCAGTGTAGAGATGTTGTAGATGGCGAACGGGATGGAACCTGTAAGCTGGTTATGTTCAACGTACAACCGAATCAGATTACGAAGGCTCCCAATTTCTTCTGGTATTGTTCCTTGGAGAGAATTCTGGGACAAATATAAAGTATCCAAATTCGACATGTTCACGAGGGACAAAGGGATGGAACTCGTCAGTTTGTTACCTATCATGCTCAATTGCCTGAGATAACGGAGATTGGCTATAGATTCTGGAATGTTACCACGAAGAGAATTGAACGAAACATCAAATATCTCGAGCTTTGTTTCGTTGGAGGAGGAGTGTAGGAATAAGTTCAAACTCGTGAAACTGTTGTTATACAGAGACAAGAACTGAAGCGCTCGAGGCAAGGAAGGAACCTCTCCAGTGAAGTTGTTGTGACTCAGCCTGACGAATGTGAGTCTCCACAAACGAGCCATCTCTTGAGGTAGAACTCCACCAAAGTAGTTGCTTCTCATGTCCAGGGAAACAAGAAACGAGAGGTTTCCGAATTCAGGCGGTATTTCTCCCACGAGTCCCATGTTGGAGACGTTCAGTGCTCTCACCCTGCGATGACGAGAGCCACATGTGACTCCGGTCCAGTCGCAAGGTGAAGACGAGACATTCCAATTCTCAAGAACGCCGTACGGGTCGAAAGCCACTCGTGCTTTCAGGGCATGAAGAGCGGACTGATCGGTGGTGATGTCGGTTATGGCGAATGCTATGACGAAAATGTGCATGAATAAGAGTGTTGTAATAAAAATAGATATTTCCTCCATTGAATCCACAGCAATCTGTTATAATCTTGGAGGTGGGAAACAAATATTGACAGAGGTAATAACATAGTAGAATGATGCAAAACGACTTGGAGTCAACCTCTCTTTCCTGATGCATGCAATTGCAATTTTTTTAATATTAAATCACCAACTCATTAGGTATGACTTACTGTTCTCTTCCTTAATTAAGGCTTAATTAACAATAAATGTTAGGAAAATTTCAAACAGGCAGTCACTTAGTCAATGAAAAAAAAGGATGCATTTCCACACGTAAGCAGCCACTTTGGTCAAAAATATTGCATAAGGAGCAATGACCCATATATGCAAATTGAAAAATAGCTCACATTTCTTCCTGATGCTAATTTTTAATTAGTGTTTCAGTTGAAATTTTCAAATCTGTGACTGAATCTATTTTGTCTGATTTTGTGCCGAGCAAAATTTAGTTTTTCAGTTCCATATTTGCTTGATTTATGTGAAAATAACAAATAACATTCCCTTTTTCTGCATGCCTTGATTTATCTTGATTTCTATTGGTTAAGACGAAAAAATTTATTAAATAGCAATTATCAAAATTATCAATAGAACCTGAATACATTAAAGATTGGTAAAGTAACAACTATAAATTAGGGTTAAAAACATCAAACTCCCAACCTATTGCCTCTTTTGCGCAATGCCTGAACTAATTTTTTAAGCGATTTGGTCCTTAAACTATAGGGTGTCTGTTCAATTTGCCCCAGCATCGATTTCCGGCAAAAAATCAACGGAATATTCTCTTCACGTGCGGCTTATTAGACAAGAGTCATAGTCTTTGTAATTTAGGAAAATATTCTTTGTATTTATTTCCTTTTTGTAATTATCTCTTTCCTTCTTGTATTATAAGTTGTACTTATATATACCACCATTGAGTGAAGAATAAAACCATCACTTCGTAAATCTTATATGGTATCAGCAGGAAAAGATCTCTAAAGAGAATTCCCGATTCCTGATGTCTTCCGCTGGAAACCCTAGTGACTCGGCTTCAGCCGCCACCTCGTCTGCGGATGCGTCTTCCATGGCGCCGCTCATGCAGTCGTCCACCGCTCCTCTTCAGGTTGCAGGTCCAGGGGTTCAACCCCTCGTTCCACCGTTTGGTCCCGGTGTTCCGCCTCTTGTGCCCATCAATGCACATACTCATCTACCTCTGCAGTTAAACTCTGGGAACTACACATCCTGGAATGCACAAGTTCGCCATCTGTTTTATGGCTATGGCCTTCTTGGCTATTTGGAAGGTACGACCCTCTGCCCTCCTTGCAGTGATTCTCCGGAATCTATTGATGCGTTTGTCCACCGGACGCGACATGATGCTCTCCTCGTATCCGCTTTTTTGGTTCGCTCTCTTGGGCAGTCATGCAACTTGTCTCCGACAAGAAGACGTCGGCTGAAATATGGACGTCCTTGCAGAGCACGTATGCTAACCGATCCCGTGCTTGTGTCATGCAATTGAAGGAATCTCTCTCTCTCAGTTGACCATTGGTTCCAAATCCGTGTCAGGATTCCTTCAACTTGTCAAGTTGAAAGTTGATGCACTTGCCCTAGTTGATCATCGCCTCTCTGTTGATGATGTCACTCTATTCGTTTTGAATGGTTTGGGGGCATCCTACCGTGATATTGCGGCTCAGATCCATGCACGTGATCATACGCTCTCCTTCTCTGCGCTTCATGACAAATTGGTGGCTCACGAGATCTATGTCAAGCGCTTGGAGGCTCAATATGCATCCCTTGTGGCTTCGGCCAATGCTGTCTCGTATCACCACAACTCGGGTCAACGTGGTGGTCCAAACTCTAGCCGCCCCAACAACTCATGGGGTGGTTCCAATCGCCAATACCGCGGTCACTCTTCCAGCCGTGGTAGCAACCCTAACAATCAGGGAAATCGGAACAACCACCATTCGAATTCTAATGGCCGTCCTGACATCACGTGTCAAATTTGTGGGATTTATGGTCACGGGGCTCGTACTTGTCGTCGTCTTCAGCAACCTCTTGCTAACCTGGCTTCGACCTCGAACTCTCCCTCTCATGACACAGATTGGCTTGTTGACTCGGGGGCCTCGCATCATCTCATCTCGGATCTTCAAAATCTAACCGTTCATTCTGAGTATGAAGGGACATATGAGGTTACGATTCCTAATGGTTCGGGTTTGCCTATTACTCACGTTGGTTCCGCTTCTATTACAAAATCTGGTCGTAAATTCCTTCTCACTCCCGTTTTATGCGTTCCGTCATCTCAACGGAATCTATTATCAGTGCATCAATTTTGTCTTGCTAACAATCTAATTCTTGGATTTCATCCTTGGTATTTCTTTGTTAAGGATCGAACAACGGGGGTGATACTCATGCGCGGGGAATGCAGTAATGAAATTTACCACTTGGACGTGCGGTCGCGGTTTGCTTCGAGTCCTTTGGCGTGTGTTGGAATTCGCACTAATAGAGACAATTAGCATAGTCGTTTAGGTCATCCATCTTCGGATATTAGTTCCTTTTTGTTTAGCAAGTTTAAATTACCTTGTACTTCAAAGGATGCTACTTTTTGTCGTTTTTGCTTATTAAATAAGAGTACGCAATTACCATTTAGTGCTACATCTCTTGTCTCTACTTCGCCGTTAGAGTATGTTTATGGTGATGTTTGGGGTCCCTCGCCGATTCCCTCTTTGGATGGTTGTCGTTATTACTTGTTGTTGGTTGACCATTTTTCAAAGTATTGTTGGTTCAATCCCTTGTCTCACAAGTCGCAAGTTGCTACGCTATTTCGTCAGTTTCACACGTTTGCTGAGAAACAATTTGGGTTCCCCATTAAGAACTTTTATTCGGATAATGGGGGTGAATTCATTGCACTCCGTTCTTACTTCTTGGATTGTGGTATCCGTTGGCTTACCACTGCTCCTCATACTCCGCAGCAAAATGGCACTGTTGAACGGCGTCATCGTCATGTTGTCACACTTGGGCGCATCCTTTTACAGCAATCAGGCCTTCCATCTTCGTTTTGGGACTCAGCCTTTTCTACTGCAGTTTATCTTTATAATCGGCTACCTACAATGGTTCTTCACCGCAAGAGTCCTTTCGAGGTCTTATTTGGTCGTTCTCCCAACTACCTTAAGCTACGCACATTTGGGTGTTTGTGTTTCCCGTGGCTCCGTCCTTATTTTCCGGGTAAACTCACGCCTCCTTCTCGCGCGTGTATATTTTTGGGCTATAGTGTGTCTCAGAGTGCTTATCGTTGTCTCGACATTGAAACATCTCGGGTTTATGTGTCTCGCAATGTCCGTTTTGTGGAGACAGAATTTTCAGGGTTTGCGACCCGTTGCCCTAGCCCTAGTCCGCCGCCACCTAGGCCCTTTGGGCCGCTTCTCATTCTACCCCATGGACCCGGTCCATATCCTATTAGGTCTGATCCCATGGGTCATGGGGCCCATCAGACGGTCAGCGATTAGGGTTTGACTCCAATGGCACCAGTTTCTGTGCCTTTTGATAAAAACGTTGGAGTGATGTTGGGGCAACATTGCATTCAGACCCTTGTAGCACCAGTTTCTGCGCCTTCTAATAAAAATGTTGGAGTGATGTTGGGGCAACATTCCATCCAGAACCTGTTCTTCTCACTGCGGCCCAACACGCGGTCCAGCCTTCACTTGAGCTGTCGTCTCCCGCGTCGTCTGCTGCATCGTCGAGTTTCACGCGACCGCTCAACCCAGATTCTTGCCCTTCTCCGCCGCCTGTTCCTCCTAGGCCATCTACTCCACCGTGTACTCAAACCATGACCACTCGCGCTCAAAACAACATCTTTAAGCCGAAGTACATCTACTTCGCTTCTAAACATCCGGTTTTGGACCCCGTCGCACCTACATGCGTTTCTCAAGCACTTAAGGATCCGCTTTGGCGTGCGGCTATGGCTGAGGAGTACACGACACTTATGCAATTTGGCGTTTGGGATTTGGTCCCTTCCTCATTAGGGAAGAACATTATTGGCTCCAAATGGGTGTTTCGCATTAAACGTCATCGCGATGGGTCTATTGATCGGTATAAGGCTCGTCTTGTTGCGAAGGGCTTCAATCAACGTGAGGGTGTTGACTTCAAGGAAACCTTCAGTCCCATTGTCAAACCCGTCACTATTCGACTTGTGTTGTCGTTAGCGGTTATGCGTGGTTGGTCGTTACGCCAACTTGATGTCAGCAATGCTTTTCTTCATGGCAAGCTTGATGAGGCTGTGTTTATGTCTCAACCTCAGGGTTTCGTTGACCCATCTTTCCCTCATCATATTTGTCATCTCAAGAAGTCTTTGTATGGTTTGAAGCAAGCTCCTCGCGCTTGGTTTCTTGCTTTGTCTGCCGAGTTATGTGCTGTTAGGTTTAGTCAGTCCAAGTCTGATTCCTCCCTTTTTATTTACTCAAAGGGTCATGATGTCGTTTACCTCATTGTTTACGTGGACGATATTATCGTGACAGGGAGCAACGACATGCTTATCTCGCGTATTGTTCGTGGTCTTGGTAGTAAGTTTGCGGTTAAAGATTTGGGACATCTCTCCTACTTTCTTGGTGTTGAGGTTTTCAATTGCAAAGAGGGCCTCTTTCTTTCGCAACATAAATACATGTGTGATATTCTTGCTCAACACAAGATGGATGGTGCTAAACCTTTAGCTACTCCCATGGCGTCAACCTCACTGGTCTCGACTTCCACATCCTTGATCGATGCTACGGAGTACATGCGTGTTATTGGCGCCTTGCAATATCTTACTTTGACTCGTTCTGACATTGCCTTCTCGGTCAATAGGTTGGCGCAACGGATGTCTGCTCCCACTAAGACTGATTGGACAGCTCTCAAACGTATCCTACGTTACCTAAAGGGTACGGTCTCTCATGGACTGCTTCTTCGCCGTGCCTCCTGCCCTCGTCTTCTTGCTTACCCTGATGCGGATTGGGCAGGTGATCCGGGCACTGCTGCGTCTACTTCGGCCTACATTATCTTTTTGGTGGCAATCCTATCTCTTGGTCTTCTCGTCGCCAACGTGCTATTTCTCGGTCTTCTACTGAATCTGAATATAGGGCCTTGGCGAATGTAGCTGCTGAAGTTCGTTGGTTGCAGCATTTGTTTCGTGAGCTAGGTGTCTCTCTTCCTTCTCCCCCGCGTGTTCTTTCTGACAACTTAGGGGCGATCCATACATCTCTTCATCCCGTTTTGCATTCACGAATGAAGCATATCTCTATTGATCTACACTTTGTTCGCGATCTTGTCAACAAGGGCTTTCTCAGTGTTTCGTACATCAACACGACTGATCAACTCGCGGATCTCCTCACTAAACCGTTGCCTCGTGCTCGTTTTCTTCTCCTACGGTCCAAAATCGCCATCGCCGATGGGTCGTCGAATTTGCGGGGGCGTATTAGACAAGAGTCCTAGTCTTTGTAATTTATGAAAATATTCTTTGTATTTATTTCCTTTTTGTAATTATCTCTTTCCTTCTTGTATTATAAGTTGTACTTTATATACCACCATTGAGTGAAGAATAAAATCATCACTTCGTAAATCTTATACGGCTCACGTGTATATCAGAAGGGCATTTTTGTCCAAAATAATGGGATAATTATTTGTAATGATATGCCCTAACCGGTGTTTTCAGACCCGGCCCGGTCACAGAACCGGTGAGGCTACCAGTGGGTGGACCAGTTTGTTGACTTCAGTCAACGTTCAATAAAAAATATAATATGAAAATTATTTGTATAAAAAAAATTATACGATTGTGAGAAATATTTTAAGTCATTAATACTTTGTTATATTATAAGAAAAATAAGAATATGGTTATCACAATACTATGACTTTGAATATGTGACCTCCAACAAAAACAAGTTCTTGGAAAGTAGTGGAAACCACTAAGCTATCTAACAATTTAGTAAACAAGCCAATAAACATTATATTTAATACAAGTTAAAAGATTGTTTTAAATTTTTAAATGTTGGCTAACTGTATCACAAAATTCAATACAAGAACTATAATATGTGACACTAAAATCTGGAATATGAACTTAGCATCGGACGAAATACTATGCATGAAATTGTCGAATGCATGCTCGTTTAACTTCAAAGTCAAATTAAGTATGGAAAATATTTTTATTTTTTTGAAAATTTGTATAACAAACCGCCGTAGGCTGTTTGCGGTGGATAGATCTCGTCGAGATACCCCAAATAAAAAAAATGCGTCCAAAACGGACGTTCCTACGCAAAGTTATGGCCTTTCAAAGTTTTGCATTTTTTTCTTTTTTTTTTAAACATTTTTCGAGGCAGGTTCGTAATTTATAAAAAAATTAATGGCCACTTTCGTAATTTTCAGAAAAATAAGATTTTAAAAAAAAAAAGGTGGGTGAACTAGGCAACCGGGTCGCCGGTCGAACCGGCCTAATTCGCCGGTTCGCCTGGAGCTTACAGACTGCTCCAGGTGCATAACCGTCCCGAACAAGCTGTGGGTTTCCGGTCGAACCGGTCAAACTGGCCGGTCCGGGTCGGTTTTCAAAAACAGCGCCCTCAACCCATTAGATAATGATCGATTTGCCCCCTCAACCTATTAAAATATGATTTGCCCCCTAAATTCCATCGACGGAGATGGTGCGCCACTGGCCGGTGACCGAGACGACGACGAGGAGGCCGGAGACGGGGCTCCACCTCTCGGCGATACAAAGAATATGCACAACAAAATCCTCCTAAAGAGCTATAAACACTATTAAATAATTTATAGATGAAAGCTACAATCTGCATTACATAAAAGCGTGTATATTATGGAACTCTGGTAATAAACATAAACCTTATTATGTCTTCCTCTTTTAGAATTTATGATATATTAGAGTATGTTCTTTCATCTTCCAATCCAAGAAAAAGATAATTCATTTTTCTGCTTCCAGTTGAAAGTGAAACTAACATCAATGATAATTTAAATGCACAATGAACTTGGACACATGCATCGACAATCAAGTGCAGGTGAAAATACTCCCCTTGATGAATCAATCACAATATTCAGGTTTCATGATCCAGAACACAATTAGATATGATGCACTTAGCAAGTACTGCAATTTAATTTTGAGGGCGATTTATTATTTTTGCCCCTTAATTTATATAAACTTCAAGTTTTGCCCATTTTTTTTACCGGGCTTTTTTTTTGCCCGTTAACTTAATTGTTTTATTTTAAATTTGCCCTGTGGGCTTCAATCTGGGCTTTTTTATTATATATTGATCTAAATTATAAAAAATAATATCAATTCAAGTTTATTAAAAAAGTTTACTAAATTTTTATTTACTAATAAAAACTAAAAAAATATTTATATTTACTAGTAAAAATTAAAAATAATTTTTGTTTGCAAGAAAAAATTTAAAATAAATTAATATGCTATATTTAATTTTATTATATATTATTCTAAATCATAAAAAAATAGTATCAATTCAAGTTTATTAAAAAGGTTTATTTAAAATATTTACTAATAAAACTAAAAAATATATTTATATTTACTAGTAAAAATTTAAAATAAATTAATATACAAAATTATATTTAATTTTATTATATATTGATCTAAATTATAATTAATATCTTGCTATTTTTAATTTTTACTAGTAAATATATTTTTTTTTAGTTTTTATTAGTAAATAAAAATTTAGTAAACATTTTAAACAAAATTCTTTAATAAACTTTAATTGATATTATTTTTTTATAATTTAGATCAATATATAATAAAAAAGTCCAGATTGAAGCCCACATGTCAAATTTAAAATAAAAAAAAATTAAGTTAACGGGCAAAAAAAAAAGCCCGATAAAAAAAGGGCAAAACTTGAAGTTTATATAAATTAATGGGCAAAAATAATAAATCGCCCTAATTTTGATATAGAGAAGCTTACCTGTGAAAGGTACATATTCACGTTTTTAACATCAACAATTCTTTACAGTGTTTCTCTAAGCACCAAAAGACAAGTTAAAAAAACATGTATGCATAGTCTTCTTAATGTTTTTGAAAGGACGAATTCTCAAAAATACCCGCTAACTTTTGCTTTTAATCCTAAATGCCATTTTTTTCCAAACCTGTTGAAAATGCCCGTTAAGTTTTAAATTTTCTAACAAAAATGCCCAATTTTAAAAATTCGGACATTTTATCCGACGTGGCATCCGAATCAAAGAGGCACACTGCTGAATTAAAAAGTCGTGTTTTAAAATTCGGGCATTTTTGGTAAAATTTTAAAAGATACATGGCATTTTTAGCATTATTTTTCAGACAAAATATGTTTTTTTGTGCTTATTTTTCATTTCGGGCATGTTTAGTAGAAATTTTAAAAGATACAGGACATTTTTAGCATGTTTTGAAACAACGGGCATTTAGGATTAAAAGCAAAAGTTATCGGGCATTTTTGATAATTCGTCATTTTTGAAATCAGCATCTCCCTCCTACTCCATAAATCTTCGTTCCTTCTTCTTCATCTTCGTATATATATGCAGCCCTTACACTTAAGGGTGGGGTACCCATTTCCTTTTACATTTTCCTCAAATTCAAGACGGAGAATCTTCTTAATATCGTTTATCACAGCACGTCCCAAATCGCCAAGCTTTCCAATCTTAAGCCGGGATTGTCGGCAGAACAACCCCAATTAATTGGGGTAGTGGGAAGAAATTGGTTGGCCTTCAGTTGGCCAATGATTTTGTGTGAATGGACCAATGATTTTGTGTGAAACCATTCACGGTTCAAAGGAAGATCATCCAATTTAAAGTAGCATTTTGCAGTGTAATATTTCTTGTTTCCTCTTGTAAAATTTCTGTATTAGTGTGAGGTGCATTCGGGGAGTGTTGCGAGTAAAAAGGCTTGTGTGGAATCGTTGGGTTAAGCGAAAAATTGTGTAGTCGTAAGATTTTTCTACATAGTGTATTTTCGTTCGGTGTCCCGTGGTTTTTCTCCGATTTTGGAATTTTCACGTTAAATTCTTGTGTTGTTACGATCGTTATCTTATATTCGAATTTGCTTCGTTATATCCACGATGACCAAATCCCGGGGCGCGTAATTGTCGGCTCAAATACCTAATAAGAATTCCTCACTCCATGGTGTTAAAGCAAACAAAATAATTGCCAGGACCTGGGCATTAAACATGCTATTATTAACAAAATGCTATTATTATAAAGTTAACATACAAGCTAGTACATGATCACAAAAAAGCTAGTATTATTAACTAAACAGAGGAAATACCATGTGACTTATTATTAGACATATTAAGTATATTAGTATAGTTTTTCCTTGTATTAGAAGCGTTTTCTTTTATTAACGCGTCTTTATGTAATTTAGCTTATAGTCCTTCTCTTTCCTTTTATTTGTACTTATGGCCTACTATATAAAGGCAGCCTGTAATATTTTTTAATGAGTTTAATTCATTCTTTTCCTTTCTTCACAATGTGCAACCCTAATTTTCTCCGCCTCTCTTCTCCTTTCGTCTTCTTCCCCAAATACGCAGAGAATTGAATCACAGAGCTTTCATGGTATCACAAGAGATGTAGTTGTTACCGTTGAGCAAGTCGCCAACAATGGTGGATCCAGTGAGATCGTTGTTCGCCAAGTAAAAAACAGAGGACGGATCTTCGCTAGGGTTTCGAGAAGAGGACAACCCAAGCGAAGCAAATCCAGCGGCAGGGGCGGGGGAGACGCCAGAAGAAGAAGAGATATCGCCTCGTGATGTCATAGTGAGAGAGATCTAACGATCAAGGGGGAATCGGACCGCGGCGAAGAAATTAGGGTTTCGGTGAAGGGCAAATTGAGAGAAGCGAGGATAGGATTTAGAGAGAATTTAGATGCGGAAGCGAGGATCGAGGAACGCTGGTGAATGATACCATACTTAATATGTCTAATAATTATATTTCGAATTCACTAGAGACTTAAGCTCTGTGGCCAAGTCACAATAGACAAGATAAAAGGTACAATCAGGATTCATCAACAGTCATCCCAATTGCCATGGTGCTAACCACCGAATAATATAAATCATTCGTAATTCGTGCAATAAGACACACATCGAAGCGTTGCGAACCAGTTCCCCCAATAGAACCAATGCAGCTCTTCCGCTTATTTATCACAGTATCACTGAATCCACACGCGCCAACTCATTCATAACAAACTCATCTAAGATGCTCATAACTTCAAGGCAAGACTTCGTTAAAAGATGCGAACTTCATAATCCCCGTTTCTCCATCAACCTGGTCTGCGCAGCCATTGCAACATGCATCCAACTCTTAGAAGTTTAAATGTTGGGTTTTTGGCACATTACCTCCATGTGTTATGATAAATTGGTAAGTTACCTCTCTGTGAAAAAAAAGTTGCCCAAATACCTCCATGTGATCTCAAAAGTTGGCATGTTGCACCCTTATGCATGGAGGTGTAGTTCACTCTCCCTTAAATGAGAGTGAGACTTAAAATTTTCTTTTGAAAAAGACATTTATACCCCTATTACTTTAAGAAAATACTATATCTTTTAATTCAATATTTTAAACTATCAAAAATTATAAAACTAAAATAAATTTAAAATAAAAATCTAAGATATATACATGTAATGACTTGTTCCTTAAAACTTTATATATATATATATATATATATATATAGAAAAATACAGTAAAATCAAATTTGAAATTACATAATAAAAATAAGGGTATTTTCGTCTTTTAATATAAAATCTTTAGTACAAAGTTTTTCAGGGAGGTGGTGTGCCAACTTTTGAGATCATAAGGGGGTATTCGGCCAACTTATTTTTCACATGGAGGTAGCTTGCCAATTTACCATAACATATGGAGGTAGTGTACCAAAAATCCTTAAATGTGTAACTCGTCCTAGATGTATACATGTGGTGCATTATCTCAGTTAGTATACTACGTAGTTATATCAATGTTTTCTTTGTCCAAACCAACTCTCAATTTGGCGTGCGTTGGGCAAAATTTAATTTATTTAAGGCTAAATCATAGATTGTTGTCTGATGTAATTGCGGTTATTGAGTGATTAGTTTACTTGTCTCTAAATATATATGAAATATTTAATGGACGGACAACTTTGATCGGTTTAACTTAAAGATGGGCTAAGATGTTCTACCAGTGTTTTGAAACCTGGCCCAGTGAGGCTACCAGGTAGTGGGTCAACAGGTTGGACCGGTTTGTTGACTAAAGTCAACATTCAATAAAATATATAATAATACAAATTAATTGTATAAAAAATTATAAGATTGTGAGAAATAATTTTAAGTCACTAATATTTTGTTATATTATAAGAAAAATACGAATATGGTTATCACAATACTAGGACTTGAACACGTGACCTCCAACAAAACAAGTTATTGGGAAGTAGCGGAAACCTTTGAGTTATCCAATAATTTAATAAATAATACAACAAACTATATATTTAATACAAGCTAAAAAATTATTTTGGATTTTTAAATGTTGCCCAACCATATCACAAAATTCAATACGAGAACAAGAATATGTCACACTAAAATCTAGAGAATGAACTTAGCATCAGACGAAATACTATGCATGAAATTCTCGAACGCATGCCCGTTCCGCTTCAAAGTCAAATTAGGATAGAAAATAGCATTTTTTTTGAAAATTTGTTGGCTTAAACCGCCGTAGGCTGTTTGCGGTGTATATATCTCGTCTAGATACCCCAAATCAAAAAAAAAATGCGTGCAAAACGGGCGCTTCTACGCAAAGTTATGGCCTTTCAAAGTTTTACATTCTTTTTTTCATTTTTGTTTAAAATTTTCTAGGCGGATTTGTAATTTGTCAAAAAATAATGGCTAGTCTCATAATTTCCAGAAAATAATAATTTAAAAAAAAGATGAGTTGACCGGTTCGTAGGCCGAACCAGGCAACCAGGTCGCTGGGCGAACCGACCAAAATTCGACATTTTGCCAAGGGAGCTTAGCAGCCCGGTGTGGCTGCTGAATCGGCCGATCCGGGTCGGGTCCCAAAACACTGGGTTCTACGGTGCTCCTAAGAGTTCTGATCGACTTTGGGCCATTCTAGAAATCTATACAAGTGCTTTAGACATAAGTATATTTATATGATAATTAAGTCCCTCAAAAATGAAAAGTTATAAGCCAATTTCAAGGAATGTTGGTCTTGATTGTCCGGCTGTTAGGCGTGCTTCCTTTGCGGGCACTAGGGTTGTGCGTGAGATTTAATGTTTTTTTTATAGTGGATCACTTTGTCTTTTATGCACTTAATTTATTGTCATTATATGTTTTTTTATTAAAGAAAAAGCAAGTATGTTTTATAGTACATTATAATTTTGAGCATATTGTCCAAGTTTATCAAAATATGTAACTAAACTACGATAATTTGGTTTAGGGAGAATTATTATTTCTGCCCAATAACTTTGCCAAAAATT
The DNA here is from genome assembly GCA_948329865.1 of Linaria vulgaris. Lineage (NCBI taxonomy): Eukaryota > Viridiplantae > Streptophyta > Magnoliopsida > Lamiales > Plantaginaceae > Linaria > Linaria vulgaris. Next base: position 16,369,332 of record OX415250.1, on the reverse strand, counting down.
ACCTTTTGCCCTTTTTTTCCGAGCTGGCTTTTTCTGCCATGTTAGTTTTCATTTTTCTATCAAAAATGTTCAATTTCTCTTATTCAGGCTAAATTGCTAATGTGGCTACCCAGTCAAGAAAGTGCTACGTCTAGTCAATAAGTTGCTCGAGCCACGTCAGATTTTTTTAGTCTGATACAACGTTTTAACCAAACATAAATTATTACACAAGTTAACCAATAGTCTTTTCAAATTATACTTAGACCCCAATAGAATAATAAAAAAACAAAAAGAAAAACATATCATCTTCTTCCCGTCACCTACCCCCCCCTCTTTCACCACCACCAACAACAATAATTGCCGCAACTCGGTTTTGATTTCGAATCGGTGTGATTTTGAATCGATTTTGATTAGGACTCGAAGTTGAATGAATTATGCCGTGAATCCCTCTCGATTTTGGTCGGAGCTCGAAGTCGCCGGAGTTTCCAATTCTTCTAAGAATCGCGACTGAGCATTCTTCTCAAAAACATATCATTCTTCTTGGTTTTGGTTTTCATCTTGATTCGGAGTTGAACGAATTGAACCGAAGTCGCCGAAATTTTTGATTCGGAGCTCGAAGTCGCCAAAATCTTTGATTTTTCTCGGAATCGTCGTAGTCCGATATAAAGTTAATCGGGGGTGGTGGTGGGGGCGCTGCGAAATCGGGGGTGGTGAGGGGCGCTGGTGGGGGGCGGGCGCTGCGAAATAGGGGTGGTGGGGGGCGAGCCAAGGGTGTGCTGGTGACGGGAAGTGGGTGGGGATGATGAACAATATTTTTAATTTTTAAAGTATTTTGTTTTTTTTATAATTTAAATATTTTTTATAAATTGTTAACAATATAAAAAAGATTGAAAAAGATATAAAAATTGTTGTAAATATATATATATGTGTGTGTGTGTGTGTGTGTGTGTGTGTGTATGTGTGTGTGTGTGTGTGAAGATGATAGATTTTTGATGTATTTTCTTTTAGTATTTTATAATTTTTATAAATTATTAAAGATATAAAGATTTTATATATGTTTATTACTATTATCTACATATATAGCTTTATTATTTTTTTATATAGATATATTATTTTTACCAAATAGTTATATATAAGTTTTTATATATATAATTTTTAGTACTTATAAATATATATATATATATATATATATATATATTGGAGGGCAAAATGCAATTTATTATGGGGTTCAAGTGCAATTTTTAATATTACAAGGATTAGTCCAAAAAATGTTTTTTGGGCTGAATAATATGACGTGGCGAGATAACTTATTGACTAGGCGTAGCACTTTCTTGACTGGGCTGCCACATCAGCAAATTAGCTGATGTGTCTGAAATTGAGCATTTTTAATAAAAAAAATGAAAACTAGCAAGGCAGAAAAAGTCGACTCGTGAATAAAAGGGCAAAATGTAATTTTTGCCAAAGTTATTGGGCAGAAATAATAATTCGCGTCACGTCATATTTTTTAGCCTAAATAACGTTTTTTGTACTAATCCTTTTAATACTAAAAATTGCACTTGAACCTCATAATAAATTGCACTTTGCACCCACCCCCAACCCTGCAGACGCTGTTGTCCACTGTTCACTGCACTATTCACTGTTCACGGCACCCTCCCCCCGCCATCAACACCACCCCGCCGGAGTTTTCGAAACTACTAAAGCTCGTCAATGTCGAAATCCGATTCGCCGCACCCCGCTGGAGTTTTCGATTCTTCTCCACCGAAAATCCGATTCGCGGTACCCCGCCGGAGTTTTTGATTCTTCTCCACCGGAAAACCGATTCTCCGCACCCCACCAAAAATTGTCGCGCCCCGTGAGCAGAGCTGAATCGCTTTGTTGTTGTGTGCTGGATTGATGGTGGTGGAGCAGGTGATTTCCAGTGGTGATTGGGTTGATGGTGCAACAATGGTGGTGATTGGGTTGAATCGGTGGAGGCGGGGCAACAGTGGTGGTGACGGTTGGGGGGGGGGGGGGGTACGGGATAGTGTGAGGAAGATGATGACTTTTTCTTTTAATTGTATTTTTTAATTTAATTTTTTTCTATTTTTTATTTTTATATATTGTTAAAATAGTTATTATTTATAAATAGTTATATATATGTTTATTATTATTATTTGTATATATAGCTTTATTATTATTATTTATATATATGTTTATTATTATTATTATCTATATATATAGCTTTATTATTATTATATTTATATATATATATATATTATTTTTACAAAATAGTTATATATAAGTTTTTATATTATAAATTTTTATTATTTATAAATATATATATATATATATTTTAGGTGGCAAAGTGCAATTTATTTTAGGGTACAAGTGTAATTTTTAATATTACAAGGATTAGACCAAAAAATGTTTTTTGGGCTGAAAAATATGAGGTGCCGTGATAACTTATTGACTAGGCATAACACTTTTTTGACTGGGCTGCCACATCAGCAATTTAGCTGATGTGGCTGAAATTGGACATTTTTGATAGAAAAATGAAAACTAGCAGGGCAGAAAAAGTGGGAGCCGAAAAAAGAGGGCAAAAAATAATTTTTGGCAAAGTTATTGAGCAAAAATAATAATTCGCCGTAACTTTTTATGCATAAATACGTGCATATGAAACAAGTTTTTTATGGTTTGTTTTGTTTTCTGAAATAATGAGTTCTTTTCTTTTTTGTAACTGTTAAGCTATTTTAAAATGGTGCAAATTGCCAAAAAAAAAAAAAGAAGAAATTTGGTAATCCTTATTACAGTAAGTTGTCAGAAAATGGTTGCCCCAGGCTTAAAAATATGACACATACAAGTCTAAAAATGATAAACATAAAACTTTTATAAACAAAAAAAAAATGAAAGTTTTTCTCTCCAGGTGTTTTTCCGTTTGTAGCATCTCTTACAAACTTTCCACCAAAGATGCCGCAGTAAACTCAATAGAACATTTTGTGTAGAGCTTGAGGCTTTGAGAACAAAGGTGAGTGATCAGCACCTTTAAGGCGGAACACTCGATCTGGAGGGCTTTTGTTTATCATTTTTTCCTGCGTGGCTAGGGTTATAGCGTAGTCTTCTAATGTTTCAGTGTAGAACCGACGCGAGTGCAACATCCTGGAAAAGAAATGAACGAGAAACAAAAATTACTTAGAAGTTACATGCCATGATACAAGCGGATCATCATTCTTTGAATTTTTACAATCTATCACTTTTTTAATTGCATTAACAGCCAAATGCTCAATTTGTTTCCATATTGTGAATGTTGGGAATTTATGTACTGGAGATTTAACAACTAACAAGCATGCGCCTCGATCACTATCTCGGCACTTATAGTGCTAAAAACAAAATTGAATTAGCTATCAGCACTTGAGGTGTTAATATCCTAATGCGGAACTTAAGATACTTTATAGCGGCTACGATAAGAACTAATATACATGATCTAACAGTCCAGATTAGAACTGGAGCGAGAAAAGCTAACGGCTAACTAATCAGTACAAGATGAGCTAAAAGCGTGTTTACAAAACGCAAGAATAGTCATATTCTAAGAATAACGAAAAATTGAAATATTTTATGGCCAATCTGAAAGGTCACATAAATTGTGATCTCTTTCGATGTTGGGTTGACTAGCAATTCAACAATGTTGTTGCAACTAAAAGTGTTTCCAATATATAGCATTCATATCAGAAAACACATTGACAACCTATAGGAAAAAAGATGGCCTTAGATAGAAAAATGTGCAGCAAATACAAAAACAGAGATATGCCCAAGGAAAAGGGAACTATACCACCTACTTATAACTTATTTTCACTTCTTAATTAATAATCAACTCTTGAAACAATTGTTGAATAACTAATCTAAGAATGGTTGAAGTAAATTACAGATAGAACTTAAATATGCAAGGCAACGGAAGATGCAATTAAGGTTAAGTAATATGACAGTTCTCCCAACATTAATGATGATATTGCACTTGGAAGTGCATACTGAGAACTCGTGATATTATTTGAGAAGAGTTAAAATACAGAATTGGGAATCGAGAATCAAAAATATTATCCCTCGTCAAATTTATTTTCATAGCAAGCCTTCTTTTGACTCTTTTTTCTACTAGAATGACGATATAGATCTCAATTTCAATTTTTTTTAAGGAAAAAATAAAGATTCGAATCGCACCATTTAAGAAAATTTGGTTTGAAATATTGGAAAAGTATTAGTTTTGATAAGTAGCTTTGTAGTCATTTTCTGTCTCTGCACCTATTAGTAATTATTTTGTTTAGTCAGTTAAAAGTTGTTAGCTCGGTGCCAGCTCAGCATAAACAATATTCTAACTGACTAAACAAAATAATTATTAATTGGCCTCTATACAGAATAAAATGGACAAACAGGTCCAGAGACATAAAAAGGCTACATTTTAGAGGACCTGATGTTAATTATCATAATCTGCTGCAAATAAAAAGAATATTCAAAATTGGGTTGAGAGTAGGGTTGTGCAAAGTGTACCATATCGATCCTACCGATTGGTAACCGAATCAATGGTACGATTTTTTATCGAATTAATTGAATTGATCCGGTAAATGGTCACATCTCAAATACCGAACTAGCATTTGATTTGGTATTTGTACGAGGGGTCGGTAATCGTGTCGTATCGATTACCGACTCTTTTTTTATATTTAAATATATATTAAATAAAGATATATTTTCTATCGATGCATCTAGATTCTGTTAAATATTAAATAGTAAACAATAGTTAAAACTTTCATAGTTGCTAATAATTAATAAGTAAACAAGTAATCACTACCTTAACTTAATCACAAATTGATATATCCTTAGCTCTTTTATGTATATTGTCTCAAATTAAAATTTAGAATCACGAACAAGTAATCACTACCTAAACTTAATTAAGTAATTTGTTGTTGTAAGTTGAATATGTCGATGTAAACTAGATTTGAAGAAGTGAAATAAAAAGTCGAGAGACTTGAGAAATGTCTCGAGGTTTTCATATATCCCAGTATTATATTATTCATGTCGAGTAATACTTTCCATTTGTTATTTATTTCGTACTATTTTGGTTTCGTACTAAATAGACATATAAATAAGAGCAAATTATTTTTTCTGCCCTTTAATTTTGGCAATGTTTGCCTTTTGCCCTTTAACTTTTCGGGCTCCACTTTTGCCCTTTAACTCCTATTTTTTTTTTTACCAAAAATGCCATATGGGCTTTTTCATAGGCTTTTTACCAAAAATACCCTTTAATTTATTTGTTTTAATTAAATTTAGTTTTGAAAACAAATTTAAAATAGTTTAATTTAATTTAATTTAATTTTCTGATAAAAGAAAAATTTAAAAAAAAAAAAAAAATTTTAAAAATCTCCCCAACCCCTCCCCCCCCTTCCTAGCTCGTCCCGTCGTCCCCCCCCCCCCCCCCCTTCCCCGTCCCGTCCCCCGTCGCCCCCAACCCCACCCCTCACCGCGATTTGCAGCGAGGTGGGGGTGGGGCGACGGGATGGGGAAGGATGGGGGGCGACGGGACGGGGAAGGGGGGGTGTGACGGGGAAGGAAGGGGGGGGGGGATGGGGGGAAGGGGAGGGGGGCGACGGGGAAAGGGGAGGCGACGGGAAGAGGTGGGGGGGGCGATTTTTAAATTTTTTATTTTTTTATTTTTCATTTATCATAAAATTAAATTAAATTAAATTAAATTATTTTAAATTTGTTTTCAAAACTAAATTTAATTAAAACAAATAAATTAAAGGGTATTTTTGGTAAAAAGCCTATGAAAAAGCCCATAGGGCATTTTTGGTCAAAAAAATAGGAGTTAAAGGGCAAAAGGCAAACATAGCCAAAATTAAAGGGCAGAAAAAATAATTTGCTCTATAAATAATTGTTTATTATTGGTTTTGTGACAACATATTGTCGTTGTGTTGGTATTGATTTTTAGTATTATGCGTGAATAATGTTGAGCGTATGCATTTAGTGTTTTGTTTGTTATATATTATTTACTATAGATTTTTAAGGTGTTATATTGTCGAATTCTTATTGCTTATCCAAAATAAGTTGGCAAAAATACTAAACCGTTTGATAATTCTCGAATCGACTATGGTAATTACCGAATCGTACCGAATGAGTTTGATTTGGCAAACGATTCAAATTTTTAAATTACCGAATCAAACCCTACTTTTGAAATATCAAATCATTGGTACGATGATATCGAATCGCACAGCCCTAGCTGAGAGCAGTTAGTTTCCGGAGCAGAATTTCACTCTTCCTATTTTCTCTTCCCTCAATCACATACATGTGGCAAGTAAAAGCAGCCCACATAAATAATTCTCCCAAAATACTTAACAAATTAATTTCCATTAATTTTTTTTAATCTCCCAAAATACCTATCAAATTAATTTCCGTTAATTGTTTTGTGGTGGAGTTAGTTTTATGTATAGGCCCCCCTTATTTAAAAAAAAAAATGATCTACTTATATGTAATTCTTAACGGCAAACAAAAGGAATAGATTTATTAAAATTAAAGAAGCATAATCTTATAAAAGATAATAACAAATCTTATCTTAGTAATTAACCGAATTATTTAACTTCAAAACACTAATATCTAAGAAAAGATAAGAACAAATCATCATATCTTATTAGAAATATAATTAACGACTTTATTTTCCTTATACAAATTACTTGTAAATTGCCAAATTAAAATTCTGCTTTATTATTCTAGTAAGAAAACAGTTTGTTATAATTAATTAGAGAAAAAAAAAGTCCCTTAGCATGTCTGCATGTGACGATAAAAAATGATTTTACCAGCGGAAAATGATTTCCTTGTAATAGTATTTGAGGAAAGAGAATAATTAATTTCATAATATAGATTAACTAACGACACGTTTGGAAGACTATTGTCCATAAAAGGTATATTAATTAATCTGTGTGCATCTCTTGGTATTAAATAATACCTGGTGGAAAGGTATGATAATTTAATGCCTAAAAATGCTTTCTTGACCCACCTAATACAGGGCCTCCAGTATAATTGAGCTGAAGTTATTGACAAACCAAACTCTATATAAGGCCACACTATTTAATTAATATGGCCTCTTTGGGCCTTCCAAACGTGCCGTAAATCAATTGATGTAATGTGGGGTTATTTTATGTAGGCTTTTACTTGCCACATGTCACTGTGTGATTGAGGGAAGAGAGAACATGTCACTATGTGAATGAGGGAAGAGAGAAGGGAAGAGGGGAATTTTGCTCTAGTTTCCCTTCCGATTTTAGACAACGTTTATTGAAATGCGTTTTATTAACAACATTTAACAGCAGTTTGTAAGGGTCCAAATATAGTTCTTAGCTCAATTTTTATTCCCTTTATGTAATGTGGGAATCAGAGATTCCGTATGAGTCAGATAGATACAAATTCTCACGCGTAACTCTTGTATAATTTGATGATCAAAATCTTTCGATTAAATATAGTTGCATTGCATTTTATATCAATTGATCTGATTGCACATTGTTGGTTTGTGTAGTTTAACCTGATATCGTTCATTATGTTCGTAGATCTTGATTTCATTTTTCTTCCGCTGCGATTTCTTATAAACTCGGCCATGGATAAAAATTTCGGTACGGGAGTACGTTTCGGTTGGCTAAAAATTAGAAACGTTTCGTAGTATTTCGAGAACTTTTCGGCATATTTCGAAGAATTCGTAAAATTGTAGTTATAACTACCATAGAAACTACATGTATATTTCGTATCGGTGAAGTCAAAAACGAAAACTTTTCGGTTCTTTTCGAGGAAACGCACGGAAATTTTGATCCATGAACTCGGCTTAATTTTGTTTAAAATTGCAATTATCTTCTGCAATTTTGTGATCATTGCACTTAGGGGTGTTCATAAAAACCGAAACCGACTAAATCGGCCAATAACCGATCAAGTGGTTCGGTTAAAATCGATTTTAACCGAACTGGATGATAGGTGTGGTATGTAAGGTCTGGTAGTCAAAACAAAAATCATATATGGTTCTGTTTAAGTTTATACCTCGGTTAACCGAACCAAATCGAAACTAAATTTTTATTAGCCTAATTATTTGATAGTATAATATATAATACTCTAAACTATTAAATTTGTATTTAATTTGAATAAAATTAAGTAAGTAGATGAATGTACAACAAATCTAGTTTAACTAAATACCATTATAATTTATAAATTATAAGAAAAGTGTATTATATTGACCTTATATTGTACAGGAATATAAAAAGATATCTTTTATGCATGCCTGAGTATACATTTTGTAAGATTTTAGAAAAATAATTGTTATTGCAATGACTTTTGTGGTGTTTAAATTGTTAATGATTAATAATTTGCGGTTGATGGATGATTTATATAATTACTAAATTGTTTTATTAATCATTACATGTTATTTCCTTTTTTATACATTGTCTATCAATTTATTTATCAAGTCAAAAATTGATTTTTTGAGAGATAAATAAGAGGGTTTATACATTCTTTTTGGGAAAAGCAAGAAAAAATGAGCAAAAGATAAAATTGAAACGCCGTGCCAAAGAAAAAAATATATACCAAAACGATGGCGATTTAAACCAAACCAAATCGTGTCAAACAGTTTGGTTTATGGTTTGCTTTAGGAGGAAACCAAAACTAAATCCTCAATTCAAAACATGAACCAATGGTTCGGTTAAACCGAACCGCCCAGCCCCTTGCACTTGTTGAATTTGTTTTTGATCAATTCTATGTGATTTCATCGCCACTGTTGTGTTGTCCTATTTTTCCTCAAATTCGGACGATTTAAACGATAATTTGTAGAATTGCTTTTGCATCATGACTATTGATTTTGAATCATGACCGTTGATATTGATTCTTTCACTATATTTTAATGTTAAGAATCCATGTGAAAACTCAAATTATGTGTTCTTTGTTAGTACCCATGAGTTCACGGGTACTTCGATTGTTGGTGATAAATTTAAATGGAAAGAACAAAAATGAGTTTTATTGATATGGTTCTTTGTCTCAATCCCTTGAATCTTGATGATCCTACTTTGATGAGCTATTGGATAAGAGGTCATAGCTTATGGTTACTTCCAAATTTGCATATGCTTACTTCCATTTCAAATCATGCATGGATGTTTGAATGTCAACATCCAAAACATAAGGTAGGTTTCCAGAATCATTCTCCTTTGATGGAAGTAAACGCAGGTCCGTGAAAGAATAGTTTCGTAGAATAAGGAATGCCTTCACAGAGGGATAAGCAGTGTACAATTGGATTTAATTTTATGATTAGAAGATTATATCTAGTGTAATTCATTAATGTTTTAATTCATCAAAACTTATTAGCCAGAATTATTGTAGCCAATTTACCAATCTCTAAAGTTTGATCCTTAATGATGCATTAATCATTTTACTTTTTCTAAACAACCAGTTTGACTAATTTACTGATTATTCTTTTTCAAAGCCATGATACAATTTGTAGCCTAAAACCCACATAAATATGTATTGAGTATTACAATAATAAGTAACATAGAGTAAAGCTTAAAGAAAAACTTCGTAATCCTTTCTTTCAGTAAGTTGTAGGAAACGGGTTGCCCCCGTCTTAAAATTATGACACTTACAAGTCTAAAAATGATAAATATTAAAACCTTTACAAACAAAACAAAAAACGATCTTTCTCTAGGTGTTTCTCTCAGTCAGTTTAAACAGACACTAATCCATCCGCTGTAACATCTCTTAAGCAGGTTAAACACTGTATTCAGAAGTAAAGCTTTCCACCATGGATGTATCGCGATAAATCCAATATAATTTTATCGAAGGTTCACAGAAGCTCGGGTCAAGCAAAATTCAAGGGATATTTGAGATTTCCACTAAAATTTTATGTAGAGCTTGAGGCTTTGAGAAAAAAGGCGAGTGATCAGCACCTTTAAGGCGGAACACTCGCTCTGGGGGGCTTTTGTTTATCATTTCTTCCTGCGCAGCAAGGGTTATAGCGTAGTCTTCTAGTGTTTCAATGTAGAACCTCCTAACAGATCCATAGTTCTTGTCAGAAAGCGAAAGCTTCTCTAAAACAGGGGAGAATGGTATTGGTCTCATCGAGACAGATGCAAGTGCAACATCCTGGAATAAATGAACGAGAAATAAGCAATAGTTAGAAATTACACGAACAGGTATAGAGGTTCTAATAGAACAATCCAAGCGGGTAAAGGATTAAGCTGCATTGATTATGATTGGAGTATCACCATTCTCTGAATTCTTACAGTCTTTCCCTTTTTATTTGACTTATCAGCCAAATGCTTGAGTGTTTTGAATTTACGTACTGAACATTTAACAAGTTACCTCAATCAATATTTGCGGCACTTATAGTGCTAAAAGATATTTTGAATTAGCTATTGTCACTTGCGGTGTTAATATGCTAATGTGGAACTTAAGATACTTTATAAATGGTGTTTCGACATATTCATGCATGACCACATTGCGGCTGAAATTATAGTGCATAACTGCTTCACAAGTCTGCAACACCTAAGAATTGTCATTTTTGTTCCACAATCTTCAGTTCGACTTAAAAGCCAAAAAATAATAACAGCACTTTCTGCTTACTATTGTTAAACTTATTTCTTTTTCAGCAACTGCATGCCATACCTTGGAAGGACTCTGGTTGAATAGCAAGTCTCTCAGCAGAGATTTGTCGAAATCAATGGCAGTTGGAGACTGACTAGTCCCATTGGCATAAAGAAAAACTTGGGCCTGTTTCATCAAGTCATTTGATTCCACCTGAAATATAAATAATATCTCCATTTGATTTAGAAATCATCCAGCATTCTTAATAATCAAACCTTGTTTACATGAACTGACAAATTGTCTTAAAAAACTGTGCAATGTATTTCCTTCTTAGCCGCATGATCTAGGAAAGGATGCGTGAATACAAAAGCCATGCCCTCATTTATACTGAAGAGAAAATTTGACACTTTTGTATGCTCCTTTCTCATCATCAGTAGAGCATACTATAGGAGGTGAATGATTACCAGGAACGATCATGGGTTAAACAGCTTAGTTGAAAGTAAGCAGATCAACTTTTGCTAAATGAATTTAATTTTCTTTGCATGCCAAGACTCGATTAAATACAGAAACAACCAGTAAAATACAAACCTTGTCCGAGAACATATCAAGTGCACTTTGCCCACTCGTCAACATTGATGCAGCAATAAAAACAGCTTTTGAAACTTTGGGAGGAAATAGTTCCATTGCATATGATATGCATGCCCCACCAAAATCATGTCCTACTAAAATCACCTGCAGAACATGATGAGAACTCAAAATTCAACAAACGTCACTGGATGAAATTTAAATTTATATACATAGACGTAAAAATAAAAAACTGAGGCTTTTAACTTTGAGTAATGAGGCCAATTCAAGATTTAGAAAAAAGATGACGGAGAGAAATGAGGAACCGATCACTGGAGTATAGAAAAAAGAGTACCCGCAGTCTTTTAAGCAAACAAGAAAGACTAGAATAGTATGAAAATATACAATTTATTAGTATAAAGACAGAGACAACACAGAAAAAAGTTATGGAGCTTTGAAATGGTTTTCATTTTGGGAGGCTCGCAAATACAGACTTCAAGCTGCATAGAGGAAGCTTCAAAACTTATAATAGTTAAGCTGGTGAAGAGCAATAACAAGGACTTCTATGGCTTTACGAGAGAAAGCTCGCCAATTTGAAGAAACAACAACTAAAGCAGTAATTGACAAAAAATTCAGTTTCTTTTTCTGCTAAATATTTGACTCAAAGACATTTTACACACGTAACGAAGGAACTTAATAAGCTCTTAACATTACATGATTTGAAATGCTTATCACATTAATCCTTCAGAATCTCAAATACTGTTAAGCTACACAGATATTTACTGAAAATTATCCAACCTACTGACGCACATATAGACCCTCAGAAATAACTTAACAAAACCAGGTAGGAATTCCCTTGTGAGGACAATATTTAACCAACAGATTTAAAAAACAGAACAAATTTTCCCCTTCTCCCGTCGTGCAGCTCACAAGGATTTCACGTTAACTACCATAATTATTAAAGTTTTTCGCATTATTCTCAATAAAAAAAATGCTGAAAAACCGGCATACTCAAAACGCATACGAAAGATTAGGAAATATAACCTTCTCTCCATCAGAAAGCTTTTCAAAAAACTCCGTCAGTGGCTTTGCATACTGAGATAGACTCGTGATGCTGTTTGTATCAAATGAATGTATACCGGAACCAGTCAAGTCTATAGCTGTAACTTTATATCCGACTTCTTCTAACAGAGCAATGGTTTTATACCAACACCACGCACCAAAACCGCCACCGTGCACAAGAACAAAATGGCTGGTTTCCAAATTGTCGAGATTGATATCCTATATCCAGCACAATCTCAATTAGTAACAGCCTCGATTACACAACAACGCGATACTGCAACTTAGAGAGCCGAAATCATAAATATAACGAATAAATAGGCATTTCATTATTTCGTCCCTAAATTAACATATGCGAACAAACTTCATTTAAAATAATACTCTAACCGCTGCAACTTGCAATCTCATAGCAACATTTGATCATTAATGTGAAATTTCAACAAAATTCACAAATAAAAAAACGAAAAAGCGAATTTACAAAATTACCTGATTAACAAGCTGGTGAGGTTGAAGCAGAGGATCAGTGAGCGACCTCGCTCTGGAGCTCGAGCTCCGAGGCAGAGGCGCACTCTTCCTCGAACTGCCGTTCGAATACCGCAACGAAGCCGACCGATCAAACGCCGCTGTTCCGCCGCCGTTCTGCATCTGCTGCTGGAACAGAATCGCCGCCGCCAAAGCGCGTTCGTGTATTACGTCATCCTCCTTCCTCGACGACCTAATCCTACTCCAACGGCTACTTCCTCCGCCATTCGCCGCGGCCGCGGCCGCGGAGTGATTCGTGATTCGTTTCGACGGCGGCCTTCTCCTCGCCGTCGATTTGTTCTCGCGCGAGAAACACGTCCCCATCGCTATTACCGATCGATGATAACCGATTTTGTGGTGTGGTGTATGAACACGTAGTACGCGTGTTTGTGTGTGTTATTTGAAAATGGTGTTTGTTATTTACAGAGCAAAAGGGGAAAGCTTTTTGTTGCTGATGAGTGATGACGAAAGCGCCGTAACGGAAAGGTGTATTGAGTCGCTTCGGTTTTTCTATTCCACATCCCTGTTACACTCTATGTGCCACCAATTAGAGATTGACACGTGTCATTGTGGACTATGTAAAAAATGCATCAAATCACAACCTCCTTCTTCTTTGAAAGAGAAAAGTAAGAAATAAAAAAAAAAAACAAACAAAAAACAGATCCTTTGCAATCTCTCTCTCTCTCTCTTCGTTTCGTCTTTCCAGCTCCACCACGCATCACCATTGCACAATTTTTACAATTACAAGAAAAGAAAAAAAAAAAAGCTGTCCACAGTGACAATCCTAACGGCCGCCATCACCGCGACCTTCTCCGATGCCGCTTCTCCTCCCTCGCCGTGGTAAAAAAACGTGCTTGAGCTCCTCGATACCGGCGTCTCGGCCACCAGTGTCGTCATAGGTATGATCGCGCGTGAAACGTTGACAGTTTGCTTCATCCGGGTGAGCTTTTCGATAAAGCAAGGACTCCGGCGCCGGAGAGCTTAACGTCGTCGTCGTCGTTGGCTGACTAACCGTCGTCGGAACTCGCAGAAAAAGGCCGCATCACTGTTTGCGTCTCCACCGGCGCGCCCGAAATCTCAACTGACGGAGCCTCGTCGGAGGGATGGACGTCGGAAAACGCCGGCGGTAAGAACGTCGGAAAATGTCGGAAAATGGCGCCTCCCAAATGTGAATGACATTCTCAGTGATGGAAACGAAGAGAGAGAGAGAGAGAGATTGCAAAGGTTCTGTTTTTTGTTTGTTTGTTTTTTTATTTCTTACTTTTCTCTTTCATCCGTTAGGGAAGAAGAAGGAGGTTGTGATTTGATGCATTTTTTACATAGTCCACAATGACACGTGTCAATCTCTAATTGGTGGCACATAGAGTGTAACAGGGATGTGGAATAGAAAAACCGAAGCGGTATTGAGTGGGGGTTGAGGGGTTAGGAAACGTGGCCTTCATTTTCGTTGTTATTATCCAAAATAGCCTTTTGTGTCTTTTTTCTTTATTTATTTTTAACGAGAATCGTGGACCTAAGATAAACGTAACGTACATGAATGAAATGCCACTGAGATGTACGTAATTTGTGCTTAACTAAAATGCACGTAAGATGAACGGTGGAGGTGTTGTGGTACCGAAAAAAAAAAAAAAAAAAAACGATGTACGTCTTGAATTTTTTTTGACAAACTATACGTGAGACTCAGCGATGAGAAGATACGAGAAAATTGGTTTGATGATTCGGGTGTTTTAAACAAAGACTTGTAACTTACAGCATAGTAAAAGCAGACGAGTCAAACTGGTGAAAAAGTAGGTGATGTCATATAAAGCGACATGAAATTTAGAGACATGATTAAGACATAATTTACAACTGTAACGAATGGATCAAAGAACTTACATACTCAACTTGACATAGTTTACTTATGATTCATATGATCACTTTAATTTATTGAAATTACGAGCGGAAGTGTAGTGGTTGCATTTTCTTTACAATTTTGTTGAAATGACATACCTAAGTGTTGTGGTTGCATTTTCTTTATAATTTGATGAGAAATAAAAAGTCAAAATTTTGACTTTTTTTACTTGAATGGCAGGTGGAGTTGAAAATCTTGGACTTTAATTTGAAGCAATAACACGGCACGTGATGGGTGAATATTTGACTTGAATAGTAGTAGTTTTATATTAATAAATTGTCCCATTTATGTTAAACAAAATATGACTAGAGTTGAGTACTATCATAGCAGAGGATTCGCACTTTCGCAGACTCACCAATTACATCAATCAAATAATTTGGAATTAACCGTGACACGCGATAGCATGCAAGTTTGACTTCTTTAATTATTATTATTTTTCTATTATAGCCATCACTGTCCATTTAGGGTGAATTACATGCTGCGCACATGTACTGTGCGCAGCCCCCACATCTGGAGTGACATGTGGACAAAAAGACAAACAGTTTGTCTTTTTGTCCACATGTCACTCCAGATGTGGGGGCTGCGCACAATACATGTGCGCAGCATGTAATAGACCGTCCATTTAGATTATGAAACTCATTTTTATAATATTATTATTACAGATTACATTACGTAAATCAATTATTTGGGAAACTCTAGATCCAACACGACACGAAACGAAAATTCACACATACTTTTCTAGGATGGATCAATTTAGCATGTCTAAACTAAATTGAAGTTTTTTATATCTTGTTTTCCAACATTAATCATTAAAGGTGGGCCTCCTAGCTAGTGATTTTATATTATATAAGATAAAATGTAAAAACTAAGAACTACGTTTTTTATTATCTGTCTATTTGAGCAAAATTATTGGCTAAAGTGATCATATAAAGGATAAGCTTTTGTTGCTTTAATTTATTCCGTCATGATGTTGGAATAATATAATTAAATAAAACCTTCATTATGGTTCAGCAGCAAACAGTTGGTCAAATACCAAATTCATTGCATTAACTGAAACTACACCTTCAATAAAAGCTAGCTTTTGTGGATGGAAAATTACAGAAGAATTAAAACAGTTGGCAAGCTTGTGATCTGTGAGTTAAAGCCTTTCACATTATTCTTGTTCAAAATTAGACTAATTAAAATGGCATTCCATTCAGAAATTGTTGGTGGAATTAATATTTAATTAGCTGATCATACGAGTTTATGAGACGGGTAATAAATTAACATTATGGATGGGATTAAGACTTTCTAGCTAACTAACATGATGTTTTGGGAGCTAGAAAGGATGATGAGCAATAAAGATTAAACTAAATTTTCTTTTTGTATTTCTTTTTTTCTTGATATTTTCTTGAATGTGTACACATTTTATCTCCTGATCTTTAATCTGTTTGAAAAATATGAACGCTGTGACATTTTCTCCAATGAAAGTTAATTCTTGTCAGAATCTCAGAGAAATAGCCTTTGAAAATATCGAATTTCGACCGACCAAAATTCATTCCCCAAATAGACAACAATTAATTTGTTCTTCATTCGGAATTTGTTGGTTGGTAGATAATTTACATCATTGCACGCATAGCTGGTTTATGGTCCCATTTATTACATAAATGTAAATAATTACTTTTCTCAAACCTTTATAATCTTATATTAAGCTCAAATATTAAAATACATCGACATGTTTTAAGATTTTAAAGGCACGACAAGTTATTAACTTTAGGAGCTGGCCTACAAATTTTATGGACTTAGCTATGTGAGTCTTAAGGCCAGGCCACAAATTATGATGTTTCGTTTTAATATGTATACATCTATTTATTTATAAGTTTGTGCACGCGTTTTATCGGTAAAAATAATACAAAAAGAGAAATAGTCAAATTGTTTGTATATAACGTTCTGAAAAAAAAAATCTTTTGGGCAATATAACATCACGAAAAAGCACACGAGAAATACTATATATTTGAGCTTCCATATTATATGAAATGCAGCCCTAAAATCTCATTATATTCTATATATATATATATATATATATATATTGTATATGGTAATAGCCGTCCTAATTAGCATATTTAGCCTAAGAAACCCATTCTTGTAGCCTCATAAACTCTTGTATATATATTATTGAGGAGATTAATGAGAAGTCATTGAGGAACATATCTAACATGGTATCGAGCCTATAATTTTTCTTCTCTCTTCTCTCCTCTCCTCATGACAAACCCTAGTGAAGAGTCGCCGTCGTCCGACTCCTCCCAATCGAAGACGACACCGCCCCCCACCATCTCTCCTAAATTTGTCCCCGCCTTAGCCGTTACTAATGACCAGAACTTCATCCCCGTTACGTTAGATAACGAATCCGGCCAATACACCACATGGTCGGAACTCTTCAAAATAAACGCTTGCGCGTATCAAGTCTTAGACCACATCCTTCCCAACACCAAATCCGCCTTCCCATCGAACGACTCCGGCCCGGATCTATGGGATCGTCTTGATGCTATTGTGCTTCAATGGATATACGACACTATCTCTAACGACCTCATGCATTCCATCATCAAGCCCGACTCGTCCGCCATGGAAGCTTGGGATCGACTTGCAGAGCACTTCCAAGACAACAAGAGCACTCGGGCAGTGCGTCTTGAGAATTAATTCTCCAACACAACTCTGGACGAGTTTCCCAACGTTGGTGCCTATTGCCAAGAGTTGAAGATGCTTGCTGATCAACTTGCCAACGTTGGTGCTCCCGGCTCGAACCAATGTTTGGTACTTCAACTCGTCGTTGGCCTTACGGAAACCTACGGTGGTGTTGCCACCCTCATCCAACAAAGCGATCCGCTTCCCCGATTCTCAAAGGTTCGCTCTATGTTGTCGCTTGAGGAGACCAACCTTAACAAACGCACGGCTTGCCTCGCTGAATCCGCCCTCATCAGTGCTGCACCGACCCCTCATTCGGCTAATCATGAACCACATGCATCGCCACCACAGCCGCCGTCCTAAGCATACACATAAACGTATGATGATTTTCAGATCACATAAAACATAACATATAACATATATTGTATAAATGAAATTAAAATACGACAATAAGATAAATTCGACCTCTCAGCAACTGTAGGAAAATCCTTGGAGTGGATTAGACGAGTCAGAAAATTCCGTCGAAACATCGGACGAGTTGGAAGTTTAACCTCCTCCCCTTAAGATCAATTTTCCCGGCTACCCTTCAAGCCCTCAGTGGGAAACGGCCTCCCAAGGTACAACGTCCTCAGACAATAAGGTAGTAAGTGAAGGACAATACTACCTTCTCAAATTGGACACTCAAAGTATTTTGCAGAACTCTTAGAATCGAAATGATATGCATTTTGTATGCAAAGAAAATAAGTTGATTGAAAAGATTGATGTTTTTTCCTTCTGCAGAAGACCACTTTTTATAGGAGAAAAATCATGTAACAACCATTACACCATTAAGGGGAGGAATTAATTCAGTCAAATGAATTAATCGACCATTGAGTGTGATTTAAATAAAATTTAAATATTTATCTTGAATTTATTTACTCAATAAATAAATTCACTACATTTTCTCACAACATATATAAAAAATATACATGTAAAAATGTAGCATTCTTTTAGCTTCTCAATAAGCCAATGCAATTCACACTCTTAAATTATTTGGACTCAATTCCAAATTTTAATTCCATTTTGTCTCAATACAAAATTAGGAATTTCTCCAACAATCCCCCAAATGAATGTAATTGGCTAAAATGCACGTGAGCCTAGCAATGCTATATGCAATTCGAGAGTTCTGCCGGAACTTGTTGCATCAGGATAGGTGGTTTTGGGCCTTGAACCTTCCTTAGTGAAATACCATCGGATATACTTGCCAATCAGTGGATGTGATGCCTTGAACTGTTCGGCGCTTTGTGTATACCAAGACAATGGTACTCACACAACTCATTCCAATACCATATTGGTCCTCGTTGTTGTCCGTTTCGGCCCTGGACTGCCTTGGCAAATTTTATCGAATGCTCTAGAGATTTAGCCCTTTAACTCATCTCAACGAAGCGGCCCCCTTCACATTCGACATAGGTGATCTCTCATTAAGGGTATCCTACAATACCCCGCTTGTATTCACAAGACATAAGGATCATTAGAACCTCAAGTTCTCCTTAAACTGTACATGTCCATCACTCTTTCATCCTAGAAATGGGTTGGGAACTCAATTTCCCGAGTGCTTTGTTCGACTCCCCCCACAATTCGGTTGTTCCTTTGAACCTGCAAATTGGGGTTTACAATTCAAGTAGGGTTGCCATCATGGGGTGATGTCTTTAGGTGGACTCAAATTTCCCATTTCCCTCGATGAATTTGCTACTTAGTCTCTCGCTAGACCTTTCGTCAATTGCCTACAATATTATCTTTGACTTCTTAAAGTCTAAAGAAATTAGTATGATTATTTTCTAACTAAAATTTAGAAAATCTACACCAACATTTTATTTTCTCTCGCCCCCATATTTCTTTTCTTTTCCTCAATGAAAGAAGTGTCTCGAGCCTCAAAGAAAATAAAATTTATTTGATTTGCGTATATAGCGTCTTAATTCAAATAAATCTGAATATTTAATCTATTTAGTAAAATAAATAGTATTAAATCTCACTTGCTTCTCACTAAGCAATTTAATTTACGCACTTATATTTGGACTCAATTCTAAATATTTCAAACAAATGTATATATATATATATATGTATATATAATAAAATACAAGTCTCGCACTTGTTTTTTTTTTATTTTCTACAAAATATATATAATATACAAGTCCCACTCTTACAAGTCTCACACTTGTGTTATTTTCAACAAGAATTTATGTATATATATATATATATATGTAATAACATACAAGTCTCACACTTGCGTTATTTCCTTCAAACATATATATATAACTATATATATTATATAAGTCTCACACTTGTATTTCCGACAACTATATATATATATATATATATACACGCACAATATACAAGTCTCGCACTTGTATTAATTTTTTTCCCCATGTCATAAAGACGTCACAAGTAATCGAAATAAATTATAATATTTGCCTCACATGCAACTTCGATTACATTTATTCGTAAAACTAGTCTTCTCACATAAGACTTTTTACTACATCAAACTTGAACACTAGCCTCACTACTAGCCTCACCCTTAGGTGACATGGTCATAACAGACATCTTAAAAGATTCTTAGACCCATATCCCTTTTCTACAAAGGTTCCACCCTTAAACAGGATAACCTTGTCTGACTCAAAGCCAAGTGTGAACCATTTCTAGTTCAACATTGTACCACATATTAGATTCGTGTGAATCTTTGGAACATGAAGCACCTCGTTCAGGGTCAACTCTTTTCCCGAGGTCCTCTTTAGCACAACCGTTCCCCTGCCTTCAACTTTTGAGATTGCAGAGTTTCCCAAGAAACACTGCTTGTTCTCCACAAGTTGATAGGTCGTGAACATCCACTTGTTCGCGCAGATGTGGTCGAGTAGACCCAATGTCTACCTACCATTCGTTCGAGTTGTTGTTTGAATTTTCAGCCGCATAACTAATTAAATAATCCACACAATTATTTTTATTAGTATCGCTGAGAATTCTCAACCGAACTATTTATAGATATTCTCAGGCCAGTGGAGGGGCAAAATCTCTTTAAAGTCCATCTTTCTGCGATAGAATATTAGGTTCCCATGCCAGTGAAGAGACAAGTCCTCTTACACTCCACCTTTCTGCGACAGAACTGTCTGTATAAATATTCTCACTTAGAATATCTTCGAATAATTCACAAGTCTCAATACTTAGAATTATTTTCATTTTGAATTTCTTTTCGAATAATTCACAAGTCTCAATACTTAGAATTATTCTAATTATGAATTTTCTTCAAATAATTCACAAGTCTCAATACTTAGAATTATTCACAATTTTAATTTCTTTTCGAACAATTCACAAGTCTCAATACTTAGAATTATTCTAATTATGAATTTTCTTCAAATAATTCACAAGTCTCAATACTTAGAATTATTCTCAATTTTAATTTCCTTCGAATAATTCACAAATCTCAGTACTTATAATTATTTTGAAATTCTTCTCGGTTTCTCTATTTGAGAATATGACATCGTGGTTCTCAAAACTGGTACTAAGTTCTCAATACCGTTAGCTCTTTGACTTAGCGTAATGACCTCAACGTCGCCCGTCATTGGTGAATTTTCGATGCTCGCAACATTGTTGTTAGGGCTCTCACTAGTTATATCTCAAAATAATTCACAAGTCTCGCACTTAGAATTATTTAAAGTCTTCATAGGGCACACTTGCAATTTTATATATTTCCACATATCTCAATTGCAATTATTTTCACTAATCACATAATCATGCTCAACATATAACCACATATTTAAAATTGCATCTACTCATAATATTAAATTTAAATATATAGCATGGATATATTACACATATTACTCAAATAATAAACTGCCGCACGAAGTCAATTATAGAATAACACATACATTAATCAACAATTAATGTCTGACCCAGCGGATAGGACACATAATGTTAAGGCAAAGGTCGTAGATTTGAACACCATTCGAAATGTTTTTATATAATTAAAACTCTCAGCAGATTTAAAGTTCAAATTAATATCAATCTGCGCATTTAATTCACAAAATTAACATGGCTCAAACAGTCAGAACCCTCATTAAATCACAGAGGAGGTAGCGGGTTCAAATCCCGCATATAACGGTTTTGATAATTAACATGCTCAGTATCAGCGAATTTACACATGCAATTAATCTATAACCGCACAATAAACACACACAAAACGCCTTGCACAAACGGTAAATTGCAGTAGAGATTACACCGATGGGCTCGGGTTCGAATCTCAGCAGTTACGTTTTAATTTTGGCAATTAATTCGCAGAATTGTAGCATTGAATCAGGGCAATCAAATACATAAGAAATATAACGGACTAGTGGTAAGGTCAGCAGCAATGACATAGACGGTCTCAGGTTCGAAACTCAGCGGTTACGTTTTAAATTTTTTCAATTAATTCGCAGAATAAAACATAAAATAAATAAGTAATAGTTCAGATAATATACAAGAATTAATTTAGCACAATGGTAACGGACATGCATGGGTGGACCTTGAGGTACATGGTTCGAATCTGATTGTATCAGGAACTAAAATAATTTTTTTATTTAATAAACCTGCTCTTTGGAAACAGAAACAGAGAACAGAAAAAGCTACTAGAAAAAATTTGACAGAAGCCTCCTAACTCCAACATTTGAAACAGAAAACCAAAACTTTTGAAACGGAAAACCATACAATAACCAGAAAATAAAAATTAATTCAACAAATCACATCAACAAAAAGCTTCTTGGACAGATTATCCACTCTAACACAACAAACAGATTAGCAATAACATCGCAGCAGATGAACATATTCTGAAAATTAAAAAACCACCTTAACGTGCAACACATAATACGTAGATGGAAGATTAATCTTAAGATTGTTGGGTACGTGCTGCACATATACATGTGAATTTATAAATATAAGCATACACATAAACGTATGATGATTTTCAAATCACATAAAACATAACATATAACATATATTGCATAAATGAAATTAAAATACGACAATAAGATAAATTCGACCTTTCAGCAACTGTAGGAAAATCCTTGGAGTGGATTAGACGAGTCAGAAAATTTCGTCGAAGCATCGGACGAGTTGGAAGTTTAACCTCCTCCCCTTAAGATCAATTTTCCCGGCTACCCTTCAAGCCCTCAGTGGGAAACAACCTCCCAATGTACAACGTCCTCACACAATAAGGTAGTAAGTGAAGGACAATACTACCTTCTCAAATTGGACACTCAAAGTATTTTGCAGAACTCTTAGAATCGAAATGCTATGTATTTTGTATGCAAAGAAAATAAGTTGATTGAAAAGATGGATGTTTTTTCCTTCTGCAGAAGGCCACCTTTTATAGGAGAAAAATCATGTAACAACCATTACACCATTAACGGGAGGAATTAATTCAGTCAAATGAATTAATAGACCATTGAGTGTGATTTAAATAAAATTTAAATATTTATCTTGAATTTATTTACTCAATAAATAAATTCACTACATTTTCTCACAACATATATTAAAATATACATGTAAAAATGTAGCATTTTTTTAGCTTCTCAATAAGCCAATGTAATTCACACTCTTAAATTATTTGGACTCAATTCCAAATTTTAATTTCATTTTGTCTCAATACAAAATTAGAAATTTCTCAAACAGTGACGCTATTATATTTTCTTCTCTACAAAAGAGTTCAAAAGAGGTTGGAAGTAAGTAGCGGTTTTCAATTTCAAAATTAAATGCAGCTTATTTTTATCTAATCTCATCTACTTTATTTATGAATACCACACCATTCATTCGACGTACGTTTCGTGCTCACCTTCTAAAATCTGCATTATTAATTCTTAGCTTTACCTTTTCGTGGAAAGCAATCACGTTTTCTTTACTTTTCTTCTGGTAACGACGTGTAACGGTGATGTTTATAGTTTAATCCTCAAAACTGCAAAAGTTGGTTGTTGAAGATAAAAAAAGATACGAAAAGAAAAAGTGCGTGACAATTATTGAAGGATTGCATTACTTATGGTTTCTTTTCTCTATATTTTATTAGTGGGAAAACAAAGTTCTACCGTACATTGTATTTGTGACTTGTGGGGAATGGGCGTAGATGAATTTAGAAAAAAATGTGTAAGCATATGTATAGACGTGTGGATAAGTTCCACAAATTTTGTAATTTTCATACACAATATATATATATATATTGTGTATAAAAATTATATATACTAGTAAAAAAGCGCACGCGGAGACCGCGCGCAAGTTTATCTTTAATGTAAAGATTATTTAATGTTTAATGCAGTGTTTTTTTTCAAAACTTTATAATATATGAAATTATATCCAATAAGCATGACGATAAATTATATAAGTAAGTGAACCGTTAGAAGTTATTGTTTGTTAGAAGTCACTATTAGCCTAGTTGCTCGGACAAAATGTGTAAATAATATTGTAATATTGTAATACAATCTCCTCTACAAAAACAAAACAAAAAATGCTAAAAGAAATCTTCTTTGGAAGAGCTTCAATCACAGGAAAGAATGATTATGTTTAATAGGATAAGATGTCTGCACCAATAATATTGTATTATCCTTTATCTGATTCACTTTTTGTTGGGGTTACAATTGAATACAGAGTAAATTTAAGAAATTAAGTAACTGGTTGCGAAAACCATTAAAATTTTAAATTTAAAGTTTTCTACGAAATTGATGTTTTTGTTTTTTTGGTAGGAACCAAATTGAAGTTTAAATGGTCTAAAAACAAACACTTAATAATTGTTAGAAAACTAAAAAGTTGCTTGGGAATTAAAACTTATATGTTTATTTATTAAAAGATGCTGAGTTTCCTAAATAAGTATATTTTTATTCTTTTTTTCTTAAAAGATCTTTCTATATTTTACAAAAGAACAATTATAAAGAAAAACAACCGTTTTCTTTGAAAGCCATACAATTGTGTTACACGTAGCCTCTATAAAACCTCGCACATGTAACAAAACAAACAAACGGACCAAAATATCATTGCATCTCATGAGTATATAATGTTAGCCGAGCTTGAAATAAAAGAAATTCCAATCAAAATTCGAGAAGTATAAAGTTAAAATCTAGAAGTCTATTATATTAGTATAGTATTTCTATTTAAAAGAAACAGTAACATGGAAAAGGAACATAAAGTCAACCCGCCTTCTTATAGGTATACATTCCATCTCATCCATCTGGTAGAATTTCTCTAGAAGTTATTCATTCAGAAAAAAAAACTATTAGTAAATAAATAAAATCAGTAGCCTAAAAAATAAGTTTGACAAAAAAATTAATTGAAGCAGTAAATAATTAACAGAAAAAAATGCAATGCATGCAGATATATTAAAAAAAATTACATTTTATACTATCGGCTACTGCAAGAGAGAGGAAAAAATGAATGCTCAAACGTAAAATTGAAATTCTCTTAATTAAACTTCTATGGTATGGGACAAATGAAGGTTGTTCTTGACCTTGGAATTAAGTTTATTTAAACCAGTCTAACAATATATTTACTGATGAGAAAATTATAAATAACAAGAATTACTATAGATGGAATAAACGAAAAATAAAAACGCCATCAATGCATATATGTAGGAGAGTCGTAGAATTAACCCAAATACTAATTTGTGGAAAAACCAAATTGGAGGAGGTTGAGGGATTTCGTCCTCATCATGAAATTTAAAGCCCAATTCTATGATATTCTATATATAACGTCAAGCAATGTTTAAAATTTGTAAGTAATACTACATCCCTCATATTACATAAAGAAATAACTGAATTTAAAAGGAAAAGATATCACCTCAACAACTTATTCATGGATTTTTTTCTCGAAATATGTGACGCCCTAAAAAATGAGTCTTGCATTAATGAATTAAACAACCAAAGTCAGTTATTGTGCTTATCATTAAAAATACTCAAAAATATATTGCAAGTGCAAAAGAAAAATAATCGTGTTAATCATTAAGAAGAAATTGATTTTGTCATGTGTTTCTATGAGACCACCGCAACGCGGTTGCAACGCAATTGAGACCGCGATCGGCTGGACCCATTGGGACAGCGACGCGGTCTCAATTGTTAGGGTTGGACCAATTTGGGGTCCCTAATAATATTCATACAATTAGGAACCGCGACGCGATCTCAATAACTCTTATTTTGAATTTTCAAACTTTTAGAGATTGCGTTGCGATTGCAATTGACTCATAAATTTCAAATTTTTCGGCGGACTAGGCTGGAAAATTTAAATTTTCGCGATTTGAACGAAATATTGCAATGTAATTAAAAGATAGTTTAATGTTCAATTATAACAATTTTGAAGATAAGTTTTAACGATTTATTAAATACGTGGAGAAAGTTGAGGAGTGGATAGGAGTGAGTAGTTAATTAAATATAGCTCAATTATAAATCGAAGCTCTTCCATTAGATTTTAGTATAGATTAGGTTTTTGCAACCGCAAAGCGGTCTCAAAATCTAAATACTAGCAATTGAGACCGCCCTGCGGTCTCAGATACCAACGACTAATAATTTCTGCAATATTTATAATTTTTGAATCAATTGCAACCGCATCGCCGTCCCTAATGTATGAATATTATTAGGGACCGCAATGCGGTCTCAAATAGAGGCTATTGAGATCACAATGCGGTTGACAGTATTTGTAACCGAAGTGCGGTTACAAATAATTTCATACTTCAAAATGACGTGTTATTGATGATTTGAGTTACCACGTTGTTAGTTTAAACGTAATGTGAAATATTATCTACTAATTACACTGATTAATTATATTATTAGTAAAGCAAATCATAATAACAAATCAACAAGGTGTGTATGATGATGAGTAGTAAATATATCATACAATAAGTTCAACACTAGTAACTCGTTTGATCATTTCACATTCAATCTACTCTTTCATTCCTCAATTATTTGTTTTGTAACCATTTATTAGTTCATTTCACATGTAGCATTGATGTTTGTTGCTAAAAATCACAAACGCATCGAGTTAATTCCATAAAATAGTGATTTAATAATATGAATATTATTAGGGACCACGTTGCGGTCTCAAATAGCACCTATTGAGACCACCTTACGGTTGCAATTGGTAGTATTTGTAACCGAATTGCGGTTACGAATAATATTCATACTTCAAAAAGACGTGTTTATGATGATTTAAGGTACCAGGTTGTTAGTTTAGTTGATAACTATCCTAATAATGGTAAAAACAACCATAATTTCAACTTCTCATTACAAATCCAAGCATTATATATGTGGGACAAGCTGTGATGAAGATTCTTATGATTTCAAACGATAACGATCATATACATACATATATATATATATATATTATGCCTAGATACATATAGAAATAAACGTAATGTGAAAGATTATATATTAATTAAACCGATTAATCATATTATTAGTGAAGCAAATCATAATAACAAATCAACAAGGTGTGTATGATGCTGAGTAGTGGATATAACATACAACAAGTTCAACACTAATAACTCGCTCGATCATTTCACATTCAATCTACTCTTTAATTCCTCAATTACTTGTTTTGTAACCATTTATTAGTTTATTTTACATGTAACATTGATGTTTGTTACTAAAAATCACAAACGCATTGAGATAGTTCCATAAAATTGTGATTTTAATGTATGAATATTATTAGGGACCGCAATGCGGTCTCAATTAGAGGCTATTGCGGTCTTAAAAGCTTGTTTTATAGACCGCATTGCGGTCCCTACTAATATTCATATTATTAGGGACCGCAACACGGTCTCTAATAATATTCATACAATTAGGGACCGCAACGCGGTTGCAATTGATTCAAAATTTTCGGCGGGCTATGGGAGAAATTTGAATTTTCACGAAAATTCAAATTTCACCCTATTTTCTATATATACCCACCACTACCCTTTTCATTTTTTCAAAACTCTTACAATAAACTCACCAACACAAATCTTCCTAAAACATCAAACAATTCTCTTCTTTTATTTTCCAAATTCAAGAAAAATAACACCTAACACTTCTCTTCCACAAACTTTATTTCTCTTCTTCTTTATTTCATTTGCCTTTTTGTTCATCATTTTTACTTTTTTATTCATTTATTTATCATTCATTTCATTTTATCAATTGTTTTTCTTTATTTAACTTTATTTGTTCTTGTATATTATTTTGTTGCCATTATTTATATGTAATTTTTACAACAAATCCAATAATATTTCGGTAAATTATCGTAATATTATTGGGTTTTTTTTTATTATTTCGTTCACAGTTTTTTTGCAACCGCGACGCGGTCTTAGTTAATATTCATACTATATGTGATCGCGCTGCGGTCTCTAATACTTGAATATCAATTGCTCTTTGAGTTTCTGCAACCGTGTTGTAGTCTTAGACGGTATGAATATTATCTGAGACCGCAACACGGTTGCAGAAGCTCTTCAAGTATCTAGGACCACGTCGCGGTCTTAAAAAAGTTGAACACTATCTGAGCCTCAGAAAGTATCTAGAATCGCGATGCGGTTGCAGATTGTTAAGTCGCAATTGCCCTCAACTGCAACCGCGTCGCGGTCTCGGATGAGAAGCGATCGAGCTCATCCGAGATCGCGCAATAGGGACCGCGATGCGGTTGCAGATGGCTTTCTGCAACCGCAAATGCGGTCGTAGTTGAGCCCATAATCTTGTAGTGACGGGAAGTTGAAAATTTTGAGAAAGTGGGGGATTTTGGACTTTGGTGTCACAATGTGATAGCTTTGCTTATATTATTAACTAGAAATTTGACACATGCGGGAACTGCGTGCAAATTATTAATTTTAAATTTGAAATATAAATGAACATGCGTGGGAATTTCTATTTTTTAGGATGTGCAGTTGAGCAAAGTAAGTAAAAGGACATTATAAACCATGCTATTAATTTATTTGAGGAGAGAGAAATGTGGTTATTTTAGGAAACACAAAAATTGGTATCCCAACTACTTTTTTTGAGTGGGGGCTTTGCTTTTGGTATATTAATAGATATTAATTACATTATATTAAGGAAAAAAATTGGAAAAACATTGAAAGATGTCAAAAAGAAATCATATATATTACTTTCTATATTATCCAGGCTCCACACGATATGTCCTAAGCCCTAGATATATTTCAGGTATTTAGAAATTATTTAAAAATTATAAAATCAAAACATAAATGTTTAATATAAAAATACACAAGTGCACATATATTATCAAAATCTCTAAAAACAAGAAGATTTGTTAGATAAGTTGGGAACAAATCTGTAAATACAAGGAGGAAGGCGGGCTAAGCGTAAAAGACATGGAACTTTTCAATATCGCACTTCTTGCGAAATGGATGTGGCGCATCCTACAAGAAAACGAAGGGATATGGCTGCAAATAATCAAAGCGAAATACGAGTCGATCGTGAAGCCTTCTGACTTCAATACTAACATAGGGCACTCCTCAAACGCCTCTATTTGGTGGAGGGACCTTATGCGTCTCAATAGTGGTCACGTGAAAAGTGAATATTTTCTGATTTGATCTCTAAAGTAGTTGGTGATGGTCTGATGGAAGGGATACAAAATTCTGGGCTGATTGGTGGATTGGCGATAAACCATTTTTTTTAAAATGCATGCGCAGTAGATTATTCATGATTGCAGTTGATAAAAGGTACCACTCCCAGCCTCTATCACCTTCTTCGATCTTGTTGGCGATAGTACGTACACTACTACAATTTTCCAATATGGGAACCAAGACATAGGTACTAAAAAAATAAATTCAGTTCCCATAAGCCTAGGAACCACATTTTCAGTTCCCATATCGCTTAAAAAAAAGAAAAAATAAAAAGAAATGGTCAATTTGACCAGTCAAAGGCTGGGAACGGAATTATCGGTTCCCATGTGGAAAGGGGAACCGAAAATTCGGTTCCCACACACGGAACCGAGAATTTGGTTCCCATTTATTTTAAAATGGAAACTGAAAAAAATTAGTTCCCATTTTAAAATAAATGGGAACCCATTTATCGGTTCCAGCTTCCAAATAATGAACCCATTTTGGATATTATTTCAACCTTATCAATTTTAAGTTTGATGATTAATAATCATTTAAAAAAAATATCATGAACAAAGAAAATTATATAATACGTCAATGTTTTACAATCAATTAATTTTAAGTTTCATGACTAGTCATCCATTTAAGAAAAGCATCATAACTTTGAAAAAGTGACAATTTAGTCCACTGAAGGCACTTGAAAAAAGGAAATTATACAATATTTGATTTAATGAAAAGGTGCAACTACTCATAATCGGGGTCATTGCTATCATAATCTTGATTTGCACCAGCATCTGCTTCGCTTTCTTCTTCGACCTCTTCCTCAGGCTCATCTTCATCGCTACTCTTTGCTGGTTCTTCATCTTCTTTTGCCACTTCTTCAAATTGACCATCGACGGCTAATTGAGTCAAGTTGAAAGAGGCTAAATCAACAAACAATCCATCTACAGGTGCAGTGGCTTCCTGGTATACGTCTTGGGGTGGTTGCACACGAGACGTCGATGCAGTCATTGAACTCAAGTCAACGACGTGCCTGGCAGGTGTGTGAAACACCGCCCACCAGCCCCTTCTTTGCCTATGTTGTTCTGCATGATATGGCGCGTAGTATACTTGTTGTGCTTGACTAGCCAGAATAAATGGTTCAGACTTTCCTGTTGGTAGACGATGTCGTGGGTCGATATCAATCAATCGGTAATTAGGATGAACACGCATCCCTCGATCACTGGTATCGAACCAAGTACACTTGAACAACACCACCATCATTTCACCAGGGTATTCAAGCTCCAACACCTCAGTCAGTGTCCCGTAGAAAAACGTGTCTCCTTCTTTGCCACTTTCCCACTTGACACAAACTCCTGTATTCGTAGTCTTTTTCCCCCTACTCCCAACTTCTGTGTGAAAACGCAGTCCATTGATCTTGTAGCCTTTTTTCCATGAAGTAACTCGATAAATCGGGCCAATGGCTAATGCGCGTAAACGTGGATCTACATGGAATCGTGAAGAAAGTACCATATCTCTGAACCACGGTACAAAATATACATTTCGTCGTTCATGGATTTCATCAGCTTGGAGCCCCGTGCACATTTCCTCATCGAACACACTCTTCAAGTAATAGACAACAAGTTAGAATGATGCAATTATTTGACAATAACTATGTTTGGATTATGGTCGGGTTCATAACGATCTTCCCCACATTCGAGACACGACGTATACTCGGGACTAATAAAGTCGCCGTAGAACAAGAAGCAGTTATTTATGCACGCATCAAAAGTTTTTACACCTAGACCCAAACTCTTCATTAGTTTTTTCATTTTGTAAACAGATTTCGGTACCCTTGCAGAAACCTCAGTAGTTAACAACTCGTGCACATGCTCTATCATTTTGTCACAACCTACTGTACTAAATTTATGTGTTGTCTTGGTCGACATAAATTGAGAAACCCATCTAAGTACAGTGGTCTCGCTCTCGCCCCCCATGTTTACCTGCATCTCATTTTCACGAAGCATTTCGAAGAATGCTTTTGCTTCCTTACTGTTAGGCTCCTCGTTCAAGTTATCGTTGTAATATATGTTTTGGTACTTACCGCCAAATGCAACATCTATCATATTCCTCATTTGGTCATCACCCGCACCCCTATTACTATGTGTTATGGCTTCATGGACGTTCGAAGTGTTATGATGACTACTAAAATTATCACTCATCTCTCCGTGAGCTACCCATAACGTATAATAGGCAACAAAACCCCATTTATACAAGTGAGTATAAATAACATCCCATTTCTGATATTTAGTATTGCAACATTTTCTACAAGGACAACGAACTTTTCCACGAAGCAAATTACTACTATGCGAGAAAGCGAATTCGACAAAACTCGATACACCAACCTCAAAATGATGATTCAAACAACTTCTCTCGTTCAGTCGATCGTACATCCAACTCCGATCACCATTGCTAGACATATTCCAAAGAATAAACTGACAAATCAATGAAAAATAGAGATTATTAGTATCTCAATTGGATGTTATATATTAAATAATAATATAAAATACAAATCTTAAAGATGACCATTAGCGATGTACCTTCGTAGGAATTCAACGACCTTCAATTGGATGTAAAATTAGATTTATTGACTAATATTTGAATTTAAGGAAGAATTAACGAAAATTGGAGTGATGAAAATGATGTTGTATCAAAAGGTTTAAATAGAGTAAGCTGGGAAATAATTCAAATAATTTTATAATTTTAAAATTAAAATGGGAACTGAATTTTTGGTCCCCACCTTGTGTGGGAACTGAAGATTCAGTCCCCCTTCAAAATGGGTACCGAATTTTCAGTTCCCGCTTAAAGTGGGCACCAGAAAATCGGTTCCCATTTAAATGGGAACTGAATTTTTGGTCCCACTGTAAATGGGAACTGAACTTTCAGTTCCCATCTAAATTGGGACCGATAATTCAGTTCCCATCTAACAATGGAACAGAAAATTGGGTTCCCATTTTTAGGATGGGAACTGAATATTTCTTACCTATAAATTTAAGATATCTATATATACCCCATCTCCACAACCATTCTTTCCCACACAAAATCAAACTCATATCAAATAATCCTCTCATTCTCCCCATTCTACAACTCCATATGTTTTAAGTTTAGCCTTAGTTATTATAGTTAGAATCCCTCATAAATTTAATATTATAGTTTAAATCCCTCATACATTCAATTTTATAGTTTAAATCCTTCATAAATTCAATATTATGGTTTAAATTTCTCATTAATTTTTGGTTAATAGTAAGAAATTAAGTGTTTATATGGAATTAGTCACGTGATTTTTAATAAACATATATTTATTTCAATAGAACAAACTTTTTACATACACTTATCACATATATAATTAATTAAGAACTCATACATTTTGTCCTATTAAAATGTATTTTTAAATGGTTTGAAATTCAAAAAAATTTGAAAGTGGCGGTTTACCCGCCACTTTTTTTAAAATACTTTTGAAAACAAATGGGAACTGAAATTTTAGTTCTCATTATAAACTAGAAACTGAAAATTCGGTTTCTATTAACAAAATGGGAACTGAATTTGTGGTTCCCACATGGGAACTAAATTTCCGGTTCCCATATGGATACCGAAAATTCGGTTCCCATTTTAATACATGGAAACTGAATTTTCAGTTCCCATTTGGTGGCAACGACACCTAATGTCACCTAATTTTCAGTTCCCATATTCGGTTCCCTTTGGGCAATGGGAACTGAATTGGGGTCTAATGGAACCAAATTTTTGGTTTCAATATCAATGATTTATAGTAGTGAACCACGGAAAAAAGAGACACATGGCGGTGGAACAGTGATAAGAAGGGTGTTTTTCTGTTAAGTCTGCCTACCATATCCTGTATACACTAGACCCATCTGCTCCAATGCCTATTTTTAAGACCTTGTGGGAAATTGATGCCTCTCTCAAGATGGTATCATTGGCTTGGCTTGGAGGGTTATCCTTGATAAATTTCCTTTAAAGAGCAACCTTCTTCGTTGTGGGATTGGCTTCTCAAACTTGTCAATCAATTGCGCTTTTTGTGGTATCGAAGAGGAATATACAGATCATTTGTTGTTTAAATGTCCAGTCTCCTATCAGATTTGGCTTAGTATCTGCAATTGGCTCCACATCCAGTCAGCTTTGTCAGGTACTTCATGCACACACATGCTGCAGTTTTTCGGTCTTTTGCCAACCCCCGAAGGACACCATATTTTCGTTGTATCTGGATTGTCACAATTTGGACATTGTGGGCGGCTAGGAACAATATGTTGTTTAATGGAAATCCTGTTAATCATGAGAGATTAATTGAAAGTATAAAATTTAGGTCTTGGAGTTGGTGTAAGGCACGGTTGCTGTTAGGATCAACAATAGAAAAGTTGTTCTTTTGGGAGAAGAACTAAACTCCAGAATAAGAGAAGAGAAAAGAGAATTAAAACTAAATTCTTTTATTTTTCAACTTGTCTTTACACCCATGGAACGTACCAGACTTATACTAATTAAGAGAAGTTAAATAACTACCCATTAATCTTAACTGCCTAATAATCTCAAAGATAAATACAATTGATATTATCCATTATATTTAATATATAATCTAATATTAACTAATATATATAATATAATATAATTTAGGTCCGTAACAATTCTCCCCCGCTAAGACTGGACTCGTCCTCGAGGCCGGTAGACGATGACGTGGCGTCTTCAAGCTTTTTTCTTCACACGAGAATAACCGAAGTACCATAAAAGAAAATCATCAAACTAATATTCTCCACCGTGGTATCTGCCTGCCA
This sequence comes from Linaria vulgaris, assembly GCA_948329865.1. NCBI lineage: Eukaryota > Viridiplantae > Streptophyta > Magnoliopsida > Lamiales > Plantaginaceae > Linaria > Linaria vulgaris. Next base: position 16,335,719 of record OX415250.1, on the reverse strand, counting down.
ATTGAAGAAACTTAGTAATAAACTAATAGTTGATCTTTCTTTTATGTCTTTCCCATTGCACCTTTTGTAATATGTCCTTCACTCCTTCTTCATCCAACTACATAACATGTGAGTAATTTACTGCAACCCAAAAGTTAAATATAACAATTCTAGTTTTAAATCTCCTCATGTCCAACGACACAAAATCCATACCAGAAACATTCTGTCCGTGGAGGCCAAGAAGAACAAGTGCAGCGCTAAACTTGAAATGATCAACAATTGTGATGGTCGGCATATTTTTGCAACGCTGTTTTGCACAAATCATTTTTTCTTGTCTTCTTGTCTTTTTGGATGCATCATTAACTCTTCGTGCACGTCGCCGCCTTGTCTTGGTCTGGACTTTCAGTGTTTGTTGTGTTACATGTTGATCACCACAGACTGAAGTTCGAATTGGAGTGTGTGGATGTAAGGTAGTCTCCGTAGACGAGACAAGAGGTTTCGAGGTAAGCGTAAATGCTGAGCGTTGTGGGGTGATTTGTGGTGGAAATTGTGATAGAGCAGGATGGGGTTTGGCTTTAGTTAATTCCATCAGTTTGGAGAGCATAGATTCAAAGTAGATTTTGTTTGCAACAGGCATTGCATTCAAATATTGCCGGAAATGCAGGCAAAATTCTTTCACTTTGGATTTAATGGCTTCAAATTGCTGCAAATTCTCCATACGTATGGTTGCTATTTCTGACCGAACTTGTTGAAGCGACTCCATCGCTGGAGAAACCTCGATGTCGGGTGAACTTTGTGAATTTGGAGGAGGCATGAGAGTTCAAATCATGAAAGCACCAAAATGTTAGGATCAACAATAGAAAAGTTGTTCTTTTGGGAGAAGAACTAAACTCCAGAATAAGAGAAGAGAAAAGAGAATTAAAACTAAATTCTTTTATTTTTCAACTTGTCTTTACACCCATGGAACGTACCAGACTTATACTAATTAAGAGAAGTTAAATAACTACCCATTAATCTTAACTGCCTAATAATCTCAAAGATAAATACAATTGATATTATCCATTATATTTAATATATAATCTAATATTGACTAATATATATAATATAATATAATTTAGGTCTGTAACAGTTGCCATTTTTTTTTCTTACTCTTTTTTTGAGTGGGTGAATCACCACATGCTTTGTATGATCTGAACCATCCTTTTTATACAGGAGTATGGCTTATACTCCCGAATTAATAATACTCATCATTGCTCATTAAAAAAAAAAGAAAACAAATGACGTCTATCTAGTTGAATAAAAAATATTGTTGTATGCCAAATAAGAATGAAAAAACATGGATTGTAGACAAAAAAAAAACCTTAAGATGATTTATTTTTCTACGCATATAGCGTAGACTCCAAAAAGATTGAGGGATGAGTTAGGTAACATAATCCTCCTACTACTGACAAACTGGTGTACTAATCGCGAACTGACAACAACTCAATGCCAGTAAGTGGCTTTAAGGCAAACTAAGAATAATGCCTTGTTCGCGAATTAAGGATCATTAATCTTGAAACTAAGAATTTTACTTAATTAGTACACTTTCTTTTTAGCATTGCGAGATGGGTAAGGTCTATGATCTTACCTCAATTAATAAATAAATTAGAGATTAAATTAAACACATTTGAATACAACTAACCATACACTTTTTTGATTTATCACATGTATATGTAAATTTGCACAAAAGAAATATTTAGATTCGTCTGTGATTAATCATGTAATATTTTTTATTATTTAGCTGACGCACTCAATTATTTTTAAATTTGATGCTGGCGCACTCGCACCAGCTTGCGCACCCACATTATATGACTCAGGTCTCGAGTAGCCGTTTCTGTGCACTCCATGTAATTTGTGCTCTAACTAGGAATAAGGCGTGCCCCAAGCAAGATTTGGAAAACATTGACATTGGTTCACACTTCACAGTGGCGCTAAGTTTTGAGAAATTAATTCTTAAAAACACATTGCTTACTCATGATGGGAACTTAACTTTTAAAGTTTTTGTGTTCGACCTCATAAGTTAATGGAGCCTTATCGAGTATTGAAACTGTTTAATGTAATTGTTGCATATAATGTTTCAAAATAATAAAAAATTTACATACCTCATCAGAAAATTAGTTACTTTCTTTTCACGCTCGAAATCAAGCAGAATTTAAAAGATGATAATAAGAAGTTGTGATGAGTTTCTTTGTCTGAAATCCCCTTTCTGAAAAAATAGATTTTGATTTTACATCGTGCACTCCTTTTGCTATAAAGACAATGGCAAGACAAATTTTTCCATTAATACATCCCAGTCACACGCTTACTTGTTAGTGTGTTCCAGTCTAATTATTGTACACTTTATTGAAGAGTTTGATACATTTTCCAGCTTATATTTTGCACCATCACCCGTTGCTCTGAGAAGCTGTATCTCAAATAATCAAATTTTACAGCTACAATTTATTGACTTTGAGTTTGACTTGAAATCCAAACAATTTTTTTTGTGACAACAATAGTGTTTTCAAGAGATAATGGCAAATCTTATTGGTCTGCTTATGAACTCGCTACATACTCGGTTTTTGGCAACAAACTTGATTTTTTTGCTTGACTGCATCAGCAGGACTCAAGCGATGCCGATATATCTTATTGGTCTGCTTATGAAAATTCGAACTAGCATCAATCACTTCACTCGAGTCAAGACATATTTGTTATAAAGAAATTAATCAGATTGCAGATACTCTTGCAAAATTAGGTGCCTCTTCGCTGTCAACACAAGATTCATCTCTAGATCAACCTTTGACACAGCATACAAGTATTTGGACAAATATTCAACTTAGATGTAATCTTTATTATTTTTTTATTATAATTCTATTGTTTCGCATTCTCAAAATTCGTTGTACTACAACTGTTGTTTCATTATAATAAATAGAAAAAGAGAGATAGTGGCAAATAAATGTGCACATGTGTAAAATTTTAAACTAGCAGATGCCATTTTGTTTATTTATTTATGTATTACTGCGTGTTATCAGTAGCTTAAAGGCGTTAGGTCCAAGACAAAGTGCATAACGGTTTTATACTTTGGTCTTCAATATAATATATTTGATGTTATCTTGCTTATTATTTTAACTTATTCAATATCAAAATTTGCTAGTAGCGGGTGCCTAAAATTGAGCAGCACGTGCGTCGCACTGGAAGACTTAAAACTTGTTGCTAATTCTAAAATTCATGTGTCCAAAAACTAATAATCAGATAATTACATACATTTCAGTTAAAGATTTGGACCACATCATGTAAAATATAACACTGCACCGTACCAATCTAATATCATAATTCCTTCATGTATGTTAATCAAGAGAATGGGTTGCTCGTGAAGTGGGGGGAAAAACACATGAAGAGTCAGAAAAAGATAACAAAAAAGATCTGAATTTATTCAGCCAAAAGCTTTTAGTCATGGAGAGATTCATGCTGTGATTAAGAACCAAAAGCAGGAACAAAAGTTTTTACCTCAAACATTACTCAAATGGGTCATCTTTTTTTCACCTCTTCTTGCAATTAAATGGACGTGTTTGGTATGACCTTATAGGCCCTTATTAAGGGTTTGAATGTGGACTTAACAGTGAAAATGACACGTTTGGTTATAAATTTACATACCAGGGTCGTCCATACAGAAACTAGACGACCCTCTGTAAAATCGTTGATTTAATCCTTCACTAACCAACAATATATGATTTACACTTAAAATAAAGGCATAAAAGAAACATTTTGTAATTAATCATGTCTTCATTTTTATTTTCCTTGATAAAAAGTTGTTAACTTTCTTATGGTTTACCAGTCAAATTAATTAGCTCTTTTAATCAAACAATGATTAAATATCAAAAAAGTCACCCCAAAACAAGCAAGGTGACGCCAAGAAACGAGTCATTACATTGTGCTAATGAACCTCACTACCAAATTAAAAACGCCAAAAAAACAAAACCATAAAACTACTCCTCAAACCCGTCCGCGTCTTCAACCGCGTTTGTAGCAAGAGCATGAGCAACCGAGTTAGACTCATCACGTCCCACCCAACGAATAAAAAACTCGCGTTCGCTCGAAACAAAACTCTGATATCATTTAACACATATTCACCACATGAATATCGCTAATAGTGTTGCGGATCACATCGTGCACAACATTGAGACAATCACCTTCAAAAGTAACATCCCTCTGTTATGAACGGCGCCGAAGGTCGCCGATCAAACGACATCGTATTTCTATTTTTGGTATTTTTCGGATTTGATTTGATAAGAGAAAGAGAAAGTGCTGATGTGGGAGAGAGTTTCAGCATGAAGAGGGAGAGAGAGTTTAGAGATATTACTTTTTGTAATTTCATTCATGATCCCCAATGATACAGACTCCTTAGCCTTATATAATAAAGCTAACTCACTAATATTCTAAAAATAAAGAAAAGTACAAAAAGACACCTGGAATTAGATGGATGCTAACTCTAAATTACTAACCAAACACATAACAAACTAATAAGAGCTATTTGGTATCATGACACCCTCCACCCTTTGTCCACCGCCCATCTGACCGATTCCAAAGCTGTGAGCGCCTCAAAACCCATCGGATTGGCATGAGATATTAGCCGCCTCTGTCTCTATGCGACCATATCGCCATCCTTGTCATGTGCAACCATACCAAACCCGATTGTAGCTTCACAAGGGAATTGCGCTCCATCAAAAATTGACTTGTTAGTACACCCCGCCCTTTTCTGCCATTAGCTCTTGGTTTGCTAAGTTTTACATGACCAGTAAAAGGCCCAATAAGAAAAAAGGAGGCCCAACAAGTAGGCCCAATCCTTCTTCTTCTTCTAACCTTCACTTCACCACCCTATTATACCTCTTAATTGCCTGTTCTCATAAAAATTAAAATTCAACAATTGCAATGGAGGAATCCAGGGCACACAGTATGTTCACTTTTACCACTTAATTCTCGTTTTTTTTTCCCTCATGAATTGGTTTTGTTAGCATGTGAAGTTTGAATTTCGAGCTTGGTTAATAATTTGCTGTAATTTGGGATTATTTTGTATTTTGAACTTTAGGAATTGGAACTTTAGGGTAATTTGTTATTATTACATTTTGTATGTATTGCATTCATGATTGTGACTGATTGCATGTTATCCTTTGCAATTTTTGCTGAGTATTTTACGGAATGTTAAGTGAGATTGTAAGAGACGTCGTCGTTAGGTTTACGAATCAGGCGGAAGTGTTTTTGTGTAATTTGATTTGATAGCGATGGCTGTTATATTGATTCAGTTGATATCCTTGTTGTTGATAGGTTGTTATTTTGTTTCTGTTTTTGTCGACTTTTAATTCGTTACTTTCTTTTTATTCGTCGTGTGAGTTTGTTGCGGTTTCTGTTTCTTATACGTCAGGTTATTGGCTGCATTTTAAGCTACATGGTTGCATAAAATGAATGATATCCGAGAACTGTTGGCGTTGGCAAGGTGAGTCTCCGAGGAATAATTTTGATTAATCATCTTTCATGGATGCAAATAGTGCTCCTGGAAAACATTTCAAGAAAAATCAAAGAAGAAAAAGGAAAAAAAGGGAAGCTAAAACGAAGGATGTTGAAAAGGATGGGTTACGAACTGACGATGGGATGGATTGTTGTTTGGAAGCTTCAGGCGAGGTAGGAGGTTGTGAAGTAGCCGGTGGCTCAGAAAAGAATCTTTCAGTCAAAGATTCAGTATTGTCACCACTGGATGGAAAACCTGAAGTAGAGGCAGGTTTGACGGAGAGCCCTTTTGTAGAAAATAAGGCCACAAAAAAGACAAAGAAGCGGAAAAAGATCAAGAAAAGGGTAGAGAATACAGATGAAATTCAAAGCATTGAGCTGAGCAAGGTTAATACCGAGACAATCGAAAGTCTTGTTGAAGGCACAAGAGATAATAGAAATGAAGGGGGGAGCATGAACCAGGACAAGGCTATGTTAATGATGCAATTAAGAGATGAAAACAATGTACCAGGAAACGATGAGCAGGAAAAGAATTTCTTGGATAGAGATGTATCTGTGCAACCATCGGAGGTAAATAATATCAACGAAGTTTTAAGTATAGAACAGATAAAGGTAGTGACGGAGACAAATGGGACGCTTGGTGAAGGGTGTGTTAAAGAAAAGAGCAGGAGAGCAAAGTGGACTAGGAACAAAGATATAAGGAAAGTTGAAGAGCATAGCATGAATCAGGTAAGTATCGTGTCAACAATGCACGTAACAGGTAAGAATGACATGCCGGTGGCATTGGATGAGTCGGAAAAGAATCTTCCAAATATAGATGTGAATGTTCTACCACTGGCCGAACATGTTCAAAACGATGCTTCTGTTGTGAATGACGCTGCAAAGAAGGCTGAATATGTGAAAACTCAATGCGTGGAGCAGACAGAGGTGAATACAGAGAAAACTCTTGCTGAAGTGAATGTGAATGGCAAGAGAAAAAGGAGGAGAAAAAGGATAAGAAAGAAGGTCCACAATCAAGATCAAGTTGAAAATATTTACCAGGCCAATGCCCTATCAAAGGAACAATTACCCTATGAAAATCATGTCCCAAAGTCGGATGAGTTGGCAAAGAATCTCTTAAAAGATGTACCTGTGCAGTCACTGGCCAAACATCCTAAATTTGATACTAATCCAATTAATAATTTACGTGGCCCAAAATTTGAGAAAAATCAAAAAAAGCGCAGGAGAAAGAAGGAAGCTAAAAAGAAGGCTGCTGAAAAGGATGAACCACAAGCTACGGATCAGATGGATTGTAGTTTGGACACTTCAGTGAATATAACAGAATGTAGAGTAATCAGTGAGTCAGAAAGTAATTTTTTTGATGAAGGTTTAAGTTCACAACCATTGGCCGAAAACTTTAGCCGTGATGGAGGGTCAACTGAGAATCCTTGTCAAGGGAACAAGGTCACAAAGAATAAAAGAAAGCAAAACAGGATCAAGAAGAAAATCATGGCCATTTCTTCATCTGGTGTCAAGGAAGAAGAATATCCATCAGAGACTTTAGAACAATATCGAATAACAGTAGTGATGACTCCTTCTAGGAGAAAACTCCTAGTCCTTGATTTAAATGGTCTACTTGCAGACATAGTAATGCCAGCACCAAAAGGGTACGACGGCATCATGAAAATATTACGACGGGCAAGTGAGAGTTAGATATTGCTTTCTTCGTTACAATAATTCATTAATATGCATTTTAATTTAGGGATGAATAATTCATATTAGTTTAAACATCATAATTTTCCATTTGTAGTTTTCAAGAGACCTTTCTGCGATGATTTTTTGGAGTTTTGCTTTCAGAACTTTGATATCGGCATATGGTCATCAAGATCTAAGTACCCCTCTTGCTGTTGTTCATTTTGTTTTTTGTTTTGCGCGTCTCTCCCCACCCTCCCCCACCCACCCTCTCTTGCAGCACTAATTTATTTATTTTCCTGAACTTTTTGTATGTTGCTTTGAGCTTTCATTGCCTTGCAACATTGACCATGGCACCCTGTATTTCTTGTGCAGGAATGTCATTGACAAAGTTGTTGACTATTTATTGGGAAATTTGAAAGAGAAGTTGGTATTCTGTTGGGTAAGCTTTCTGCTTATTTACTCATCTGAGTAACTTCTTATATTAAATGGTAGATTTTCCTAAGATCTTTGGATTGGGTCATACTATTACTATATTATCCCTAAACTCTGTTACGAGTGCATTTTTAGTATTTGACCAGTCGTATGTTATTAAGGAATCGGTCAACTTTTGGCAGAACATATTATATTTTGGCTATTCACCGTCCACACACATTATATACAGGTGAGGTGATGGGGACTGACAAACTATGAATATAACCGGCGTTGAGCCCACAAAAAGTGTTGTCAAGCCTGTAGGGTTATCAAATTGTGTTCATCATTTTATATCTTACCTAGGTTGAATTAATTTGTACGGGAAAATATCTTGTTTAATAAGCTGATTGAAGTTGTTCATAGGTGTTATTTAACTCATAGTCTTGTATTGTGCCAAAGAGTGATGGGCTTGCCAGCATGAAGTTTGTCCATGGAAACTCCATACTTTCACCTTGTGGTTCAATGAATTTATAATAAGTGTTCCTCTTTGTTATATTACTTAATTCTTACCAAATATCGAATCTAGCAGTTTATGATGTGTAGCCTTACGTGGTAATGCAGGACATGTCACATTGCACTCAAACGACATTCAAATCTCTTGAAAACAAGCACAAGTTCATAGTCTTCAAGGAGTTAAGAAGAATATGGGAAAATGATGATACTAATTCTATTTGGAAGAAGGGAGACTATGATGAGTCAAATACATTGTTGTTGGATGATTCTCCATACAAGTCCTTGCTCAATCCAGTAACCATTTCAGCCTACTATGTTTTCATTAAAGTCTCTGATTTATGCTTCTTTTTTATTGCCTACGATGTGTTCTAAAAGCTCGTTTCTTGTTTACCCATGTCATAGTCGCACTCTGCAATATTTCCCAATTCATACGACTACCAGAAGGAGGATGACAATTCCTTAGGTAAGACTCTTTGTATGTCTCTCTTTTAAGAAATTGACTCTCCCTTCATTTTGTTTAACCTTGCTGAAACTATCCACCTCTAAAGATCAAAGTATTTAATGTCATCTCGCAAATTTATTTTTTTGTTTTCGTATGGTTAGAGTAACAGCCAGTAACATGGAGAATAGGCCAAACCATTGAGTTGGAATATTGCCATTTGGGTCATGAAACATGTTTGAAGTTGCAACACTGTATTTGTTTGTTAATGACAAATGTAATTGCTCATATGAAACCCAAATTCATTGCAGGGCCAGGAGGGGATCTTCGAGTTTATTTAGAAGGACTATTAACTTCGAATAATATTCAGAAATACGTTGAGCAACATCCCTTTGGTCAAAGTGCCATAAATGAAACAAGCTCGTCTTGGGCGTTCTACTCACGGGTTCTACAGTCTGTCTGCCCAGCAGTAGATTATACTCCCAGTTCTTTACCTACTTAGGTTTAAGATTCAAAAACTCCACTTACCAACTATATACGAATTTAAAAAGGCATTACAAAGTTTTTCGTGTTGTATTTCATACATGTATCTTCGTGGGGGACGGTAAGGACCAGAAAGTCGTCAGATGAGGTAGTGTAATCAAATGTGGCAGCTAAAGCAGTTTTTGTATTACCAACATCAGATACTGGCAAACTCTATTAGCAATTAGCATAGTTCAAGGGTGAGGTTTTTATCCCCTTTTTCCGTGTTAGCGATTACAATGTACCATTAGAAGCTTAGGAATTTGTGGAGCACTTGGGTGCATTACCCCTTGTTTTTCTGTTTATTGTTGTATTAAACTTTCATTCATCCCCTCATAATTTTGGTTCAACAGATACTGAGAAGTAATTTCCTTTGCTCCTGAGGTTTCTGCTTCATATAACACATGGTTATAAAAATGTGTACATCAATGAAAACTAGCTTGGGTTATTCTTATTGGTTCAATCGACTCCACCGTAACTGGAACATGATTTTTTTGTGTTATTAGACGAAACTTGTACAGGAAGTAGCTCATGGCACATGCATCCAAATTGTTATCATTTCCTACTGATGCATTATTGTGCAATACCATTTTGTTCTTCTTCGGTGGACTTGTATCTCTTAGTATGTGTATTTTTTTGTTTGTTTTGAACTATGTATTACATTCATGATTATGAAAGTACATAAGGTAAAGCACGCGTGATAGTGCCAACATGCTGTACTTCTATAGTACTTGAACTAATCACTGCTGTTTGACTACTCAAGAAGCAAGAAAAATGCAATATATATCATGTCCTTTCTTTCTTCTTCCAACGTGATATGATTGATATATTTAAGGAATCATCGATCAAATTAGACTCGCGTGGATATAATGTATGAATATATTTCATTGTGCGGTGGAGAAACAAGCATAATGGATTAAATTTTTGCAATGCATGCATTAGAGATAAGTGAAAACAATGTATGAAAAAACACATTATCACATGTGACATGCCAGTATATAGTACTACTGCATGTAAACAGAGCAACTCGTCAGGTACGAGGGCTTTTAGATCAGGTCCCATGATATATTATATGCAATGGCACAAACATATACATGTTTCACACATTTGAGGAGTATCATATCGAAACTCAGACGTACTCTTGGCACTGCAATAGAATTTATCAACAATTACATCTGCACGCCCTGGAGTTGGTATAATTAAGAAAGCTTCTCTTTAAACTTTCAAAACATTTCGTCATTGAACTTCATGTTGGGGCAAACAAGAGTTTTACATCGAAAATTGGTTTACAGGATTGGAGATGAGGCTCTTTGTGGAGTCGGACCAAAAAATAAAACCGCGAGAACTTGGACTCAAAGTGAACAATATCATATCAATTTGGAGATTATAATTCCTAACACTTCGAACAACAAAGATGCCGATATGTGATCCTTCCGTCCATATGTCAATAGGGGCTGACCATGTGAATAATCAATTAGATTTCAAATCCAATACTTCAGTTATAGGCTGTGTTGGATCCAAACTCGACTAATTTTACACTTAGATGTCGGCTCATATCCGAATCGACCGATCGGGTCTGGGTCGTGACAATATAAAAGTTTCAACTTTTGGTAAGGTGTTAATTACTATGCATTGGTTAAAATCTAAAATATTGTACACAGAAAAGTAATTAGTTACTATATGCATTGGTTAGAACAGGATGAAACTCCAAGTTATATAGGTGTCTGATGAATTTTCAATACTTCGGATCAGTTATAAATTATTGGGATAAATGCATTAAATCCCCTGAACTATGCAGGTTTTTGCGTTTTCGTCCTTAAACTAAATAAATAAGCGCTTTGCCCCCTAAACTATGCAATTCTGTGCGATTTGCCCCTTGGCCGGGTTTTCGACTATTTTTGGCCATTCTTGGCCGAATTTTTTCCCTTACCCGACACATATGTGTTGTACTAGATGTATATTAGTAGTTGATGACAAAAAGTAGGCGAAAAAACACCTCGAACGGGGCATATTCCGACAAAAATACACTGAAGAGGAAATCATATTTTGGCCGGAATATGCCCCGTTTGAGGTGTTTTTTCGCCTACTTTTTGTCATCAACTACTAATATACATCTAGTACAACACATATGTGTCGGATAAGGGGGAAAATTCCGGCCAAGAATGGCCAAAAATAGCCGAAAACCCGACCAGAGGGCAAATCGCACAGAATTGCATAGTTTAGGGGGGCAAAACGCTTATTTATTTAGTTTAAGAAAGAAAACGCAAAAACCTGCATTGTTCAGGGGGTTTAATGCATTTATCCCTAAATTATATACTGCCGTGTACATTATATCATGTAGGCTAATGCTAATTAAAAATTGTTATATATGTAAAAGAATGTAGGAATAAAAAGGTAAACTTAACAAGGCAACAAAATAAATGCCTTGTCAAACATTTCTAAATAATTTTAGTTTACTTATTCTAATCAACCAGGAAGAGCATCTATATCAATCTTTCATTAATGCCGTGATATTTTGCAAGCTACATGTGTGATACGTACATCAAAATAACATAAAAGCTTAGCCACATTCTTCGTAAAACATGAAAAATCTTATTAATACAATTTTAACCAAAAAAAAAAAAAAATCCAAATTTTTCCATACCCTACAACTGACCAAATCCTTATCTCAACTCACGACTTTTTGTGCTATCCATGATTGAGAAAATTCATCATTATTTCTCAGTTTCTACGTCTTTGCTCCATGAATTAGTTCAAGTTGTTGGCACAAACCAGAATGTGACCTCATTCCTTATACAGTTGGTCACATCCCATATCGATTATCACTCCCACATGATTTGGGATTGAAGTACAACTAAACTTTTGATGACTCATTTATCAATTTATGACGGATTCATGTTTGTGTTGAATTGTCTTACTAAGATTCGAATCAACGGCTTCATTGGCCGGTCAATTTTTAAAAATTGAACTTTGATTATTAGTTCCATAAGGGTCATGGGACACACGAGATTAACCAAACAACGGGCTTAATTGGTGCGTGTAAGATAGTAAGATAATATTTTGCTGAATGAATCTTCTCATTACTCTTGGTGTCTATAAATAATACAATACAAAAGGCTAATTATGGTAAATTGTCTTATCTAAGACATGTACAAATCAATCAAGAATATATACTAAATATATCTAATATACCCCCGCAGTCGAAACGGGAGGATCACGAACAGTGAGACTGGAACGAAAGTCTTCTAAGAGAACTGGGGGCAGTCCCTTAGTGAAAATATCTGTCATTTGTGATCGAGACGAGACATGAAGAACGCGAACTTGACCCCAAGAGACTTTTTCTCGGACAAATTGAATGTCTAACTCAATATGTTTGGTGCGTTGATGTTGCACAGGATTGTTGGTGAGATAGATGGCACTCACGTTGTCACAATAAACCAAAGTGGCCTTCGAGAGGGGAAGGCGAAGCTCCAAAAGAAGGTTCCTTATCCAACAAGATTCTGAAACGACATTGCCACTGCAATGAATCTTCTCATTACTCTTGGTGTCTATAAATAATACAATACAAAGGCTAATTATGGTAAATTGCCTTATCTAAAATATGTACAAATTAATCAAGAATATATACTAAATATATCTAATAGTGAGCACATTAGGAGGATTAGGAGGATTGACATAGCCATATATTGCATACTATGTGTGAGATACTTGTCCATTGTTAATGCAGTCATTTTTACCTTTTGATATTTTCAAAAAATTGCGTTTGCCTACGTATGAAAATTGTTACATTTTAATTTTTTTGATAGGAATACGAAAATTGTCACTATTTGTTAAATAAATAGCAAATGTTCTAAAAAAAGCTGTGATGAATAACCTATATACACTTCAATCTATATAAAAATTTATCTACCAAATTGTAATGTGGTGGTTTAGATCTCATTAGGTGTTGCACTGAAAAAAGTAAATAAAAAACTGTACATGAATCATGATGATCTGCATATGTATAGCCAATAGAGTTTGGATCCCAATATTTATGAGTATAACTCCAGTTTGAACCTGACAAACTGCATATCTTCATTGAATAAAGCTAGCAATGAGGTGTCCATTTGAATACTTCCATTGATTTCTTGTTTAGTTTTTTTCTTCTTTTTTCAGATCCCAATGGATCACATTTCAGGAAGATACCTACTTGGCATGTGCAAACATATGGCTTCTGATTTTTCATATTATTTCCAATGATCTGGCAACTTAATTTTCTCATGGCGTACTTAAGACTTTTGTTAATTTAATCTTGACAATTACGTTCTTGCTTCTCAAGCAATTCTAGTCATACTTTATTTTTTCTTTCAAACTTTCCCTCTTATTTAATGGTAAATTTTGTGGCAATTGTACAATGAGAAATTGAGAATTACTGGTCCAAAAACATTTATAGTTTTCAGAAAACCAATTGCTAAGTATTATTTAAGAAAGTGTTCCTAATTATGTGGTAATTTGTAAAACTCTTGATCAGAAATAACAAAAAAATAAAATTAAATAAAGATTTTCAAGATAGAGTTGTTAAACCTAAAACTTAGTGAGCAATAATTTTAATGATTCTAAGATCATAAATTTGGAGCAATCTTGGCCGTGCATGCACATGTAGATTCAACCATATCAATGGTTGATAACTCTACTGCAAGTGTCGCGTCAAAGAATCTTTTATTTTGAAAATCCAAACGCATCTTCCATTTTATGACAACTCTATCATAAATCCTTTACTATTCACGCAACATGATCAACACAAATTAAATATTCACGAATATCACGACCAATCTCTCATGCATGTCTTTAACAACTCAAATAATTAAGTAATTTACAACCCCACATAATGAAATAAATAATTAAGGATACCATTTGACTACTAATTAATCAATTAAAGAAACCTAATAATTTAAGCAACAATGCACATGGTTGATTTGGTGGGGGGTAGGGGTCATGTGACAATCATGGTGGGGTAGGGTTACTTTGGAACATAGTATTGCTCTAGGGTCGATTTTGATAGATGATTTGGTTCTTGCTTTGTAATATTCAGGCACCCCTCATGGGAACTCTTCGCTTTATCCACGTGATATTTCTTTCTATTAATCCCTCCCATTTCAAGTCTCCTCAATTATTGTATATTAATCACTTACTTTTTCCCTACAGTACTATATATTAAGTTATTAAAGTCAATGAGTTGAAAATACAAGTAAATGGCTCGATTTTTCCACTAAAACGTACAATTATGAACAATTCAAACGCGGTTGATTGGAAGCAAAATCCATTTACACCACAGGCAAAAATGTGTATTTTTTTCTCATCTTGGTTGTGCTTCGTTGGATTTAAATTAAACAAGAAAGATTTATTGAAGAGAGAAATATGAAATTTGAAAACACGAGATATAAGTAGTTCGATAATTGGCCTAACAGAAAAGTCGAGTCGTAATCAAGATTTGAAAAAGAAAAAAAAACATATTTTTGTGGAGTATATAGATTTGGATAGAAATCCCACCATACAATCATGAGTTATGAATAATGCATTTTCATCGTGATATGTTCCTTTAATAATTCAATTGAACGCGTAGATGAGTTTTTAAAAAATATTTGAACATTCGTCTTTGTACCTACATGAATTATATTTTCTTTAATCATTCAGAATACGTGCATATGTTTTAGTCGTCTAGTAGAATATAGGAAATTACAAGTACTTGTATTTGTACAATTGCACGTACGTAGCACCAGTGTTTCTAAATTCTAACTTTCGCGGTATATGCCTATTTACATATATATTGAGAATTATTGTTAGCATCTTTGTCCTTAATTGCCAACATCGTTGCACTTTTGATGTGTTTGACAGCCTAACCAAAAATTGCATACAGTAACGTGGGTGCATGTTCTTTGGTGTGGAAAATTGAAGGGATTATTAGTCGGCCAATTCTTTCCCACCTAATTTCCTTTATGCTGCGAATTTTAGAACTGAGTCGAATATTTCCATTTCAGGGCTGAAAAGCATATACAAATATATAAAGTCCAGTGCACTGAAAATTATATGATGTTTAACCCGATACTTTTACTTGGCGCTGCCTTACATTACATTGTAACTTGTAAGATAAAAAACATCTCGTCTATTTTATTGTTTCACCATTCTGAATTATATTAATTAGTCTCATGTGAATAGTACGTAATTGTTGTGAGATAGTCATAGTCGCATGTTTTTCTACAAACCGTACCATTCTAAAATTTAAATCTGTACCAAATTAGTCGCAGAAAAATGTTAAAACAGATTTTAGAAAGAAATGGACTTTTTAACACAACTAATGCCACTTTTTAACTCTTGCATAAGGTAGTAAGTAGTTAGAAAACAATTATATATACACGGGCAATAAACAACTTACAAGACTTACGTTTCTCTTTCAAAAAACCCTTAAAAGTATTATTGTTATGTCCCTGTCTAAAAAATCTACACCCAATCTTTTGGAAAAAAGGTACATCAAATAATTACGGCTACCGCTAAAATCCTTCCTTAATTATATCTTGCAAAGCGAAAGCCTCCATTCTATCAAAAAGGAGAGAGGGGGGGGGGGGATCCTATCCTCCATTGGAACACTAGTGTTGGGAGATTCCCAAAATATTGAACTGAAAATGACAGTATAAAGGAGATACACTTCGAAGTTCGAAATACTTGCATAACTTAATAAATACACATTTTCACTAATCGACGATATTCATTTAAAATTTGCAATTTCAATCAGCCCAACACCCAACGTTTACTCGAAAGCACACTCCTAAAGAAATATAAAGTGACAATTATCCCCCAGATGATGTTCAATAAGCACATTATTTATCGTGAGCAAAGAAACTAGACACACTTTGCAATTCATTTGCACTCGGGGCTAAATTGCAATTAGCTAAACTAAAGATGATCACTTGTTTGAAGCTATTCCAAAACCAGTGAAAGTTACAAGTGAGTAGAAAGAAAAAGAAACAAAAAGAAACCCCACTTAAAGCATTAATTAGTGAAGTGTAGGAGGCAGACAAATTGTTGGCAGTATTTGATGTGGTAATGAAACATAATGTCCCATAAACAGCTATATATATATCCTCATTGCAAGCAGGTCCTATCAAATATTAAGAAAATAAATCATTTTCACTTTTTTGCCATCCAATGAACTTACATTAAATTTTCTCTTGTTCATCACAAGCAAACATTGAAGTGTTTCAACAACATTGTACAGAAGCTGCTAATCTTTTTTTTTTATGGCAGCTGAAGTAATTCAATTTGCAACCACCTCATAACAAATATTTGCAGCGGAATTTATTACTGCCAGCTGAATTGGCGATCAACTTAAACCTAATCAGTAGCAATAGCAATAGAGGGTGACGTTCCCAGTAATCCGACCCCCCTTGTCTCCATAACTATGTAATGAAAATATTAGACCAGGATAACAAATGTAAGGAAAACGAAACTCTCATATGCAAAATATACGTGACACTATTTTTCTCCCAATAAAAACCATATTATGGTACTAGTTATGTTTGTATTATGATGGTCTTTTTTGATAAATCAAAACTAATCTTAGATGTTTCTTTCTCAAACTCCTATAAGTGATAATCTGACATAGCTTTTAATGCTTTGACTGATAAAACGGCTAATTATGTACTTTAATTTTAATTCTCTCATGCTAATAACACCTAAGTAATCTAAGGCTAAAAGTGGAAATTGAGAAGTGGGGTGGAAGGTGCCTTTCAATTTTGGGAATTTTCTAAAAAAAACTCTCACAATCACTGCATTGATGCATTTGCCAGTGCACAGAATCCACTTTTTTTCTACCATGAGGAGCTGACAGAGTCCACATGCCCCAAGTAGGGGAGGTCCAGGCTCCAAATTCCAGACCCACCCACATTACATTGTCTACATGGAAATTATAGAAAAATTGATTAGTTCAACTATGCCCCACATATTCACACTAGCTAGATCTGACCCACATTCTCAAATAAATTAAAGTACTTGGAACTTCATGTGAAACTATCATATTCCCTCTAAAAAAATACTGATATTTAGCAGCTTTTTCATCAAGAGAAAACAAACTTACTTCCCTTCATTCTCTGGGAGCAAACACCCAAAAACAAAATATATTTTTCTTCATCCTTCCAACTGTTGTGCATTAATACTTCTGCAACTGTGAGGGATAGTGGCATTTAACAGTGACAATTGTCTGCCTTGATGGAGAGTTCATATTCTATACCAACTATTCAACAGTCATCACGCATATGATTTGCATCTCATTTGTAAGTGCTCTCTTTTCTGTCTAATCTTCTTTTATAAGCGTTCTTGTGTTGAATAACTCAACTTCGAAAAGAAAACATGCAGAAATGACTAAGAAAAGTTATCAAAGCACTGAATTCTTAGTTGAGAATCTTACAATTTCATGCAAAAATATGAAGTGATGTTTTTTCTTAATTTCTTGAATCAGGCCATTTTCTCCTGTGGAAGTCACTGAAGAGGCATCAAAAAAGAATCAGAAATGTCTGCAAATATGCTGCCTTCTTTAGCAGAAGATAACAGAGCCCTGAGGAAGCAAATTGGGTGCATGAATGGCATATTTCAGATCTTCGATCGTCAACATTTCATCACAGGCCGTCGTTTAAGCAAACACAACCATAAAAGACTACTTCTAGGTAACTTCACATTCATTCTTTTGTAACAAGCAATGAACCTTCAAAGGATTCAATAGTAAAATTAAAGAAATATGATGAGTTAAGAAAATATTTAGTGTACTTTGGAGTATTCATGCACCAAATAGATGAATGTACCAAAGCTGTATAAGATAAGGCTCCAAAATAATTTTTACTTTATCATGCTACGTCTAGTGTTAGGATCAATTCTACACATCATGAGTTATGGCAATTAGTAATTAACCTGTCATTTTTTGCTGAATATCGTTCTCTTTCCTTGGTCCTTCAAGGTGCACAAGACCAGCTGGATCCCCAAGGAGCAACAAATGCTACCACAGTATGATTCTTTATCTTCCTCTCTTTTCTTTAGAAAAAAAGAAGAAGAAATGAGTTATATTTCATAAGTGCAACAGTCAATTTCTGCAGCCGCTGATTTAGCTGCTTATTTGCAGGAAAAAGATCATGAGGCGCGAAAGGAAAAACCAAGAATCTCCATGGAATCGTCTCGAGCCTCTTGTTCTTCTTCTTCTTCATCCACATTCTCTTCACTCGATTCTAATAGAACAGCTCAAACAGAAAAGCTTTCACTGAGACAAATCAGTATTCCTGAAACCCCATTTCAAATCAAAGCCATGAAAGAACTTAAACATTCATTGGCAAAGGGCAGCCCATCCCTCGACCTTCGAGGTGTGGTAAAGGACTCGATGCACAGAGAACCACGCTGTTTGTCCATCAAATCCCCTGCTAACGATGAAAGACAAGGACATCCAATGAAGCACATTGACTCTCCGAGGCCTTTGCAGCAACCCAAATCCGGGAAGCCAAAAGCCATAGGTTATGAAGGATCAACTCGAATTGTTGCTAGGGTTCAGGAAAGCCCAAAGAACCCCAAGGATGAGAGACCGACACCTCCTCGTTTCTCTTATGATGGCAGAGAATCACGAGAGTCGTTTAAATCAGCCATGAAACTCAAAGAGCTTCCAAGATTTTCTTTAGACAGTAAAGCAAGTTTGATGAAATTTTCAGACCATGAGTCGAGATTAAATTTTCCTCGTCGGGAACTGCAGACGGAGAAAGAGAAGTCCACCCAAGTTCGCCAATTGAATCAAGAACTTGGAAGTCACAGTAGATCGTCCAGTATCGTGGCCAAGTTAATGGGCTTGGAGGCTTTCCCAGATGACATGTCCACAGGTGAGAAGAGCATTCCAGAGCAAGATTCAAGCCCGGAAGGAGTTTGTTTACCTGATTCATCAACAATAGATGAGGGAAGCAGACGAAATCAACTAGCTTATTCCCCACGACTTCTTCAAGACAATCCGACCTCGCCATCACCAAGGTTGAACAATGGAAATTCTGTCAGGAAACCAACTGCTAGTTCAAGGTTTCCCATCGAACCGGCTCCATGGAAGCAACAACATTCCAGTCAAGTTTCTCCAAAAATGTCTCCGCATGGTAGGAAGGTTGAAAAAGATACCCCGTATCTATCTTGCTCAGTTTATGGTGAAATGGAGAAGAGGATAACACAACTGGAATTTAAAAAATCTGGAAAGGATCTAAGAGCTCTTAAACAGATACTGGAAGCTATGCAGAAAACAAGAGAGCGATTGGAAAGCCAAATAGAAGAGTCCCCTGAATGTACACTTCGAAGTAGATGCAGTACGGAAGACAGATGCTCGGATCAAATCTCTACAATGTCAATGTGGAATGAAGGAAAAGGCAACCACCAAGTTCCAACCATCAGGAGGCCTGGCCTTCCCAAACAATCAGGATCATCCATAGTGATCATGAAACCAGTAAGAGTAATGGACAAAAGAAAAAATTCAAGTCCAAATCAGGTTCTTCAAATGGAAAGTCCGCATCAGCTACAACATCAAAGTCAAGGCTCCACATATCACAAGGAGAATTCAGCTCAAGGTCAAAAAGCAAAAGATCTTACACAAAGATCTAATCATCTTAAAGATACGAGGTTGCGTCTTGACAAGAAGACTACTTCCGAGACTTCAGGACTAGATCGAACTTCGAGTGTGTCCCAATGCACTACCTCCGCAAAGAGTTTGGGAATGGTGAGTCCAAGATTACAAAAAAGTCCTATCAGACCAGAAGGTCGACCTCACCCCACCACCTCACCATCTTATTCAAGTAGGGTGAAAAAAGATTCCAGTAAGACACTTGTCGAGAACGATTCACTGAGGAGAAAACACAAAGTGAAAACAAGGGAAGCTCAGTTAAGTGATGACCAATCGAGCGAGCTTAGCACTGACACCAGGTACTCCAGTTATCAAGGTGACACAGCTTCTGTAAAATCAGAGAGCACCAGGAGCCTGGCTTCACAAACAGAAACAGAGGTTGTCAGCTTTGCTCAATCCTCTCACACGGGGACTAAACAAAAAGAGGTATATAAAAAGAAAGCAAGTGATGTAACTGAGTGCTTGTTTACCAAGGTATATTAATATAAAACAAGTGGTATTACTGAGTGCTTGTTTACCTGCTCTATTCGTAAGTTGACAACTCTCTTTTTCTTCCTACCAGAATTATGTGTCAATAACAAGAGATTTCCTGCCAGCAGTTGAGCTTGCAGTAACCGTGGTGGAACAACCAAGTCCAGTATCCGTTCTTGACGCTTCATTTTATGGCGAAGATTCACCATCCCCAGTAAAGAAAATATCAACAGCTTTTCGAGGTATTGCTTTCGTATTTCGAGTCTCAATTCATCAAATTAATTGAAGTTATGGTTTTATTACTTTATATAATTCAGAATTTTAACCGGCCATATGCAACCCTTCCCTATAAATAGTGTAAAGACACAATCTGGACAGAGAATTACAACATATCAAGATATAGCGCATAGGGGATCTGTTTTACGTTCAGCATACTCACACGTCAATAAAGTGGGATGATTAAAATGTCAATGTTGAAGCTATAGAATACAACTAATGAAGTGATTAGTCAGCGGAACATTTTTTTAGTTTCTGTGTCAATAACCAAAGAAACTCTTGTCTTAGTCACAATAAGTAAGGAGAAGAAATGTGCAAGATAGATTTGTTAAAATCCTCCATGTCACTTTATTTGCCATTTCCCTCAGTAATGGTTAAATTTTCTTGATGTCAACATTAACACAGAACATGTGATATATGCTCTAAAGATTTGCAACTTGGTAACCATAAATTAATATTACATCAACAAGTCATATTGGTTCAAGGTCAATAGCCAACTAGTGTACATAATACATTCGAAGGATATGACAAGCCTCACAATTTACTATAACCATTTCTCTTGCGTACACTGTATTCTAAGTGCACCAGGTGACTGATGATATATTCTTTGTTTTGTCAGATGAGAGACTGAATCCTGACGAAGCAGAATGGCATTTTGAGAAACAAAACCATTCCACTGAACGTGCAACATCTGGTCATGATCACAAGTACCATCAGAAGATAGAAGAAACAAAACACTTAGTTCACGAGCATAGATTGCTGAACTCTGAACCTGATGAAACACTTGTTCAGCACAATACATCAGCATATGGGAGCCTCTACCCAGATCATATATACATTAGTAAAATATTGTTAACATCAGGACTCCTCAGAGATGTAAACTTCATTTCAACAGCCTATCAGTCTCCTTCCTCATGCCATGTGATCAATCCAGAAATGTTCCATGTCCTTGAACGAACAGAGAGCACCAAAGAAGGGGCAGAACGAGAACAAAAGGGAAAGAATGATCAGAAAAAATTAATTGAGAAATGCCAAAGGAAAATTATTTTTGATCTGGTCAATGAAATACTGGTGAGCAAAATCACTTCAGGCAGATTATTTACAGGGAGGAGGAAAAGGACAAGTCCAGAGGGGCTTCTGAAAGAGGTATATTCTGAAATTGACCGTCTGCACCGGACTCCAGATTCCAGCCATGGTGACGAAGACGATGAATTGATCAGACTCTTAACTGCAGATATGATGTATCAACCAGAAGATTGGGCAAATTGTAGTGGTGAAATTCCAGATCTGGTGTTGGACATCGAACGCCTAATCTTTAAGGACCTAATCAATGAGGTAGTCACCGGTGAAGTTATGAGCCTTAATGAATGGCCAAGGAAGCACTGCAAACAATTGTTTAGCAAGTAGTCTGTCAGGCTGTCTGTGCCTTTCTTATCATGTCCTTCTGCAGCGTGGTTTTCTTACTTTTCCTCGAAAGTACAATGTCCATGAATTGTATAAGATCCTTTTCCACTTTAGTCTCAATCATAGTATATGTACAGTCCTAATGTTGAGATTCTTGAACTCTTTTGGCTGAATTATGGCTCGCTTTAGCTGTTTATCTGGTTTGTCTTCGAGCACCTATAGGTGCTTAATTATCAATGTACAGATTTTTTATGCAAGAAACTCAGGTCGGATCTTAGAAAATCAGTAACTTTGATCAGCAATTTCATGTTAAGCAACAAAGAAAGTGGACCTATAAACAAATTTTTATGCAATAACTCTGATCGATCATAGTAACTTAGCAACTTTAATCAGCAATTTATTAGGTAACAAGTTAATTTCTAGGAAGCAAAATAACCCAAGCTTCTAAAAACTTTGCAAGCAAAAATAAACGAGCAAAGATGTTTTAATCGCAGAATTTGGAAAACTGGAGACTAAAGAGAGGACTCGCCAGAGATTTGCTGCCCAGCCAGGGAGAGAAGGATACCGAATCCAGTTTAGCCCCACCACTTGATCTTAAGAGCTGCAATTACGGCAGTATTATTTATGTGGATGGTTAAACCTCCATAGGACTCAGGTTACAGAAGCATGCAGAAAATTGAATAATGAAGATGCCACTTGTACTTCTACTGTTGAAGAGTATTTGTAAATCATAAATAGAAAAAATATTTTATTTGGTTTAGTTCGTTATAGAAAAATATTAATGGAAATCTACGAAGTTATACGCAACAGTTGAAAAGTAGTACTCTATTCACCTTTATTAGCGATAGACTGGATTTCCGAAAGAGTTTATTTCATTCAACGGATGCAACATAGTGCAACGAAACTAAGTGATTTTTACACCTAGGAGCCAGAATGATATTCGCGAGAAAATTTTCCAAATGAGTAATTTCACCTTCAGAAGTTGGTTACTTCCAAATGCGTGCAAGCATCGTTCGATCGTTTTAAGTATGTGTGTGTTTAAATATATAAAATGCCATTCGTTGACCTTTTTTCGTGTACATATAGTTCAATTAACACACTGTCCTTTCAACACAGACGCCAATCAGACAGAAACACAAATCTGTGATAGTACAAGAGGACATCTCCAATTATGTATAACTTACTGCCAGCATGAGAAAAGATGGGAGATGGCACAAAGAATAAACTCAAGCAGGTGGTGATACAAAGAATATGCACAACATTATCCTAAAGAACTATAAACACAATTAAATTTATAGATGAAAGCTACAATCTGTAGTTACATAAAAGGGTGTCCATTATCACGTGCAGATAAAAATACTCCCCTTGATGAATCCAAGAAAAAAAATGATTCATTTTTCTGCCTCCGGTTGAAACTAAAATCAATGATAATTGCACAACGAACTTGAACACATCCACAATCAAGTGCAGGTGAAAATACTCCCCTTGATGAATTAATCACATGGAAAGTGTAACACCAGAACAATATTCAAGTTTCATGGTCCAGAACAACTAGATACGATGCACTCAACCCGTCACTTAGCAAGTATTGCAAGCACCTAATGAATCTGCAGTTTGAAAGTATTGCATTACAAGCATCTAGTGTCATGATTTTATGATAAGCTATATTGACTAGTACCTGGCAGCTATAGCAGCAGCCAAGTGTAAGAGTCATGTAAATCTGTGAGTTTAGCTACCTCAACAATCATAGCCTTGCATGACCTCCAGAGTTGCAGAAGGTATGCACTGCTAGTGAAGAGAACGGGTGACTATAGGATGAGTGTTAAGTTCAAGAAACGGGATCCAAAGAGGTTATGAACGTAAGAATCAAGTAAATATTCACCTACTGTAGTACATATCAGATGCAAGAAGCAAAGTCTGTAATAACATAAAGGAGGTGTCATCATGTATTTCCCGGAAAGCCGTTACTCCTGGTACTTCCATTTTCCAGTTTATTTATCTTAAAAAAATCAATGTGTTTAATATGATAATATGAAAGACAAATAAATTATCTTTTCACCCTTTAAGAAAAAGGTCTTGGCAAATTATTCTCTATGTTATGCAAATTGGCAAATTGCCCCCCTGGAAAATAAATTGGCGAATAGCCCTTGTGATTTCAAAAGTAGCACTTTACCTTAGTTTAGTTCAGTCGCCCAAAGTTGAGTACGGTGATTTTTGAGTGAAGTAAAAGACGTCTTTAACCATTTTTCCTCAAAAAGAAAGATGTAAATCTTTTGGTTTTATAATATAAATTATGACAGAAATACTAGTTAAAAACTTAAATGTTTAATAGGATTACCTATAATTACTTCAAAGAAACAACTACAATTACATTTGAAATCAAAAAAAGAAAAAGATTCAAAAGACCAATTGTCTTTTGGCCATTCAATGTAACAGATAAACTAAAAATTGAACAAGGAAGTGCAACAGTTTGAAATCACTGGGTATCTTGCCTATTTGGTTCTTACATGGGGGTAATTTGGCGTAAGTGGTAGATGAAAGTAACTGAATCTTCAACCAACACCGAAATACACGTACACTGAGTAAAGCAAACGTTTATTTATCCAGATAGATCTGTGTCTAACTGATGTTCTGTCCAGTCAAGCTACCGCTTGTCCTCATATCGGAAGCAAAAGAAAGAATACACCATTAACAAGACTGTTTATGGAAACATATACTCCCTCGACAAGACGAAATCCAATTCCATGCAATAACATAAACAACAAATGCCACCTCATAATTCCAGGTATTAATAACTTAAAACAATAAACAAGGAGTAGAGAAATTACAGGAATCAATAGAGGACACCGAGAACTACCTCTGAACTTTTGTCCACCACATGTTAATCAAAAGTCAAGGTTGGTAAAACAGTTTTTCGTTTTCCGCTGGGAAGCAGCATAAAATGCCTAAGCTAGAAAATAGAATCTATTGACAGAGTTGATGCCTATAACTTACGATACCAAGCCAGAGAAGAGATTCTTGATTAATAAGCATTAGAATTTTTATCTTTTGCATTACGATAGGCCTAATCTCATCTGCGACATGTTGTGACCTAAATGTTTCAGATAGAACATGAGATATTTCCGCAACTTTGTGACATTTTAACCTCCACCTTCTATTTCTTTAAATTTGATATACAGAAGCTTGCCTGTGAAAGGTATAAATTCACGTTTTTTAACAATAACAATTCTTTACAATTTTGCTCTAAGAACACTGCACAAGTACCACTCTCCGTTTGAGCTGTGTAATAGCTGAGAAATGCCATAAAGAAACACACTGTATATATACCCTCCGTCAAATGAAGACCTTCCTATAACATGACAGAAAGTTACTGATATGTGAATATGGAAAATCACGTGGGATTGAATTCGGTGAGCTTTTATGTGGTCAGTGCTCATGTGCGGAATGCCCGAAACATAATTTCCTACGACTCATGGGCAACTGCAGATAGCTTGACATTAAATTCT
This sequence comes from Linaria vulgaris, assembly GCA_948329865.1. Taxonomy (NCBI): domain Eukaryota; kingdom Viridiplantae; phylum Streptophyta; class Magnoliopsida; order Lamiales; family Plantaginaceae; genus Linaria; species Linaria vulgaris. The sequence goes on along the minus strand of OX415250.1, from coordinate 16,310,347 downwards.
TACGGCTCAGAGCACATCTGTACGAGGTCAGATAATTAAATTTCTGATGCTTATTTTAAAAATGGGAAATTAGACCGTTGAACTGACAACTAATAGATTTGTAATAATCCAGGAAAGTATCTGCTGGTTTTAATGTGTTAATATCTAGGCGATATATTTTGCACGTTGCATGGCATAACTCAATGACTTTTTTCATATTACATTGGTATTTATCACTAAATCTATTCACCAAATCTACTTACCAGGCATAAGATTGCATCAATCTCATTGTTAGCTGTCACGTTTAATAAATGTATTTACGTTTCAATATCCAGCAAACAACTATAAATATAAGCTTCCTGAAATAACAAAGACATACAAAGGAAAAACTAGAGAAAGAGCAAAAGAGAAAGAGGGTAGAAACAGGGCAGAAACAAAAACAGTGAGATAAAGACAGAGGCGTGAACAGAGAATGGAGCAAGAGCAAACACAAACCCCTCTAAAGTGTCCACGATGTAACTCTCTCAACACCAAATTTCGGTATTTCAACAACAACAATCGTGCACAACCTCGACATTATTGCAGGACTTGTAAACGTCCATGGACTGCAGGCGGAAACTTAAGGGATATCCCTATTGGTGGAAAACCCAGGGGCAGGCAAACAAGAGCTTCGTCTTCGAGATTTGGCAGCAGGTTCCTTCTCCCACAACGACCATTGATTTCAGGAGAACAGCTACAGAACCCCCAACATACATCACCAAATGTAGCAACGGTTCCCCGGATTTTTGATCCAAACATGACCCAATCAGTCCTGAATCAGCCAGTACCAACCTCTCCATTGGGTGATTATTACCTCAATGATGACATCTCCTGTTTGTATGCCATCCAATCTTTGATTGAGCCGGAAGTGTGGAATCAGCCTGTCAGCGATGGTAACCAATTTGGTAATGGGACTGCTGATCTTGCATTTATGCAAGACTGGGCTATACAGCCTATGACAACGCCACAGGTTTTACCTCAAGAGATCCCGGGACAAATCGAGACTTACCAAGTCCCCTATCAAGCTAATGTTGAAGCTGCTTATAGCTTAACTAACCATAGCTTGGTGCCAAACTGGCCTATAAATTCCTTCCTCCAAGAAGATTTCAACGATTTCGACTTTCCTATATCAGACCCTTGTTTGTGGAACAACTCCAGTGGAAGCGTAATCGTCACAGATACAACTACAACTTCTGATAACCCAAATCAATGGCCCAATTTCCCAGCCTATGGTCCACCATAAGTAGTTCTACTTAGGCAATCTTTGTTTATGCTTCTTTTATAATATTTTGTTAAGCCTTCATATTGTTCTGATTTCGTGATTATCATTATTAATTTAGTTGGCATGTGATCTTTAATCTCCCAGCATATAAACGACTTTTACTAGTTTTAATTGAAATTTTGGTTGTATTGGAAAATACATTAAAAAGAACATCGGCAACGTCACGTGTAGAAAATAACTGGTAGTCTAAAGTGAAGACACGGAATTATAAGCTCTAAAAGTTCAGAAACTTTTGTTTATCCCACAAAAGTAAATTCCACAAAGAAATGCATATAAGTTTCGTATCCATTGAAAACAAATTAAATTGGTCTAAGTCAAAATCCCGCATCTATAAAACCCAGCATTATAACTACTTAGGGTAGGCCAAAAATACTTGTTTGTTAAACAGAATTCCAACTTTGAACAGAAAAAAGGTTGAACATACAGTATCAAGAGAAAGTGGTACTTTATATCCCTCAAATGTAAGAAATACAGGCCTGATAACAAATAAAACAACTGCAAATTAGTTTTGTCCACAAGCAAATGTAAGGAGTTCACAAACTGAGAAGTCATACTTTCATTTCAGTTTTCCTTTCATTAGCTAACTCATTACAGTAACCTTCCACTGTTGCAAGTATGCATTTGAAATCATGAAAGAGTTCCATTTATCAAGGTACTTCCAATGCCTACTTTTAATAAATAAATAAATAAAAAATTGCCATGGGAGTACGTTTAGAAAATGGAAATTTGGAAAACTGAAAGTTGATGATAACTGATGGAGCAAAGACAAATATGAAATAACACATCTGAAATTAATTGCCTGGTTAAGAACTAGAATTTCACGAAATCATACCAAGGGTTTGAAATTGGTCCCAAGAAATAAGAAGATTATCAAGTATTTACATACAGTAAAAGATTGCTCTCACTAGGGAAATGGTTTTTCTAGCTTGAGAACACTTAATCTTTCAGATGAATAGATACACCAAATATACCTCAATTAACGATGAATACCAGTGTAACATAAGATGCTAGCAAATAATGTACAGCAATGTGACGTTTGATTCATACCCTTAGCTTAAAGCACTTGAAGAGAACACAGAAGCAGAACATAAAAAAGACTATTCAATTTGAGTTAACTCTCAAAATATAAATTCTCTCCAAAAGCACCAACTATTAGAATCACTATGTAATTACTACTTCACATGTGAACCATAGCGAGCATATTAAGCTACTGACTGGATCGAAGTAAGTTTCTAGTGCACGCTACAAAATGTCATTCCACAAACAAGTATTTGGTGTAAAAAAGATAAAAACGTCATCCAACTCTTAAGATAAAAAGACCAAAAGTCCTATTCACTCGATCAACCAATATGGATATAAATGACATGGACCTTCATTGTTAATCTAGATATGAGTTTGGCAAAATTTAGACGTAGAATCTCGGATTGTTGTTTGATTGGCATGGTTCGTTTCTAACGTTATCGCTCTCCATTTCATAGACCGTACGACCAGTGCGACTCTTCTAGCTTAACATTCTCACCGTTGTGAAACATCACTTAAGGTTCCACCCGTAATCCACCGCGTGCAACGTGATTGAACTTGTGCGTACAAATATAAAAACGACGAATCACATCCGAGAAATTAAAAAGGTAGGAAGGTAGTAGCTAGCTAACACTTAGAGGCTCGTCTTTCGCCTCCCGCTCCCGTCTAACGAAACTGCGTTCTAACCGAAACTTATGCACAACTACGATTCCTCTCAATAACAGCATCTAATTTGAAGCTAACATACAAATTGACAAAACCTAAAATCTACTCAATAACCCCTGAGTCAAAATTGAGGTATAAAATGTAGATGGAAACAAATAATCCTGCATCAAATTAGCCCTAACGGAAATTAAAACAACGATTAACTATCACAAACACCACGATTGTTGAAGTAAAACCGAAATTGAATTGGTAGAAAAGAATGACGAACCTGAATAACAGGAATCTCTGGTGCATTAAGAACTGGTGACCATGTTGATGACGTCACCTCACTGGTAGCGGGAAAACTGCTGTATCTATTAAAACAGAATTTCCGATAAACTATGAGAATGTTTAATTTTTATACTATTTGCTACACAAAATTACTTCATTTCCTATTTTAGCCTTATAATTAATTAGGTTATAGTATAACATTAAACACTTAGTTGGTGTTTGCAAACTCTTAAAATAAGCTATAATCAGTTTTTTATTCGAATAAGTGATTTTGGAGTATTTTTAAATCTAGCTTTTTCGGTTACAAAACTTTTTTTAAGCTAAAAAAAACACCACAATCTTAAAGCTGGCGTGGAGTTGCTTTAGGCTTAACTTAAAATTGTGAACTTCTACTTTTTCACTAGAGTTTTCAAACACCACCTAAATCTACAAATTTTAACTTTATTTAGATTATGTCACATAAGGCGGATGCGGGTGCGAGTGCGAGTGTGAGTGCGGATGCGGGTGCGCCAGTTCGCCAAATTTAAAAATACATAAATTTCAATTCGCTTTAATGTGTTTAATAAAAATAATTAAATATTGAATGTTAATATATAATTATATATATTTGAGTATTGTTTAATAACTACTCATAATAATTTATTTTTATATAATATTTTTTAAATTATAATGGTGTAAAGACAAAGGTGTACTAAGTCTTAAATTACTTCCAATATCTTGCCAAAAAAAAATCTTACTTCCAATATTTTATACTTATTTTATTTTCAACTACTTCAATCTTCTTTATTATCATTCATTTGTTTCGTTCTTTACAATTTTTCTACGACTATTCATTAAATTTGAATAAAAGAACTAAGAAATCTTATTGCGAGAACTGAGAATTTATAATGCGTCTCAGTGCGAAGCACGGGCACTGAATGCGCCAGTGCGAGATCGGTGCGCCGAAAACTTTGACAATGTGAAGGATTATGTGACCTAGATATTTTACACCAGTCTAACTATATTGTTTATTTTATTTAAATTTTCTATGCATGTCTTTTCATAATCTTATTAACTATGTTCTCTTTTTTTTGCCTTTTAGTATTAAAAGAAGACGCACGGATGTCGCATTGCATGATGATTTCTAGTGGAGATTTTTTTTTGTTAAACAAAGAAGCTTACAAAGCTCTAACTACTACTCTATGTCTAATAAACATAAACACTGAGGCGATGGTGTATCCCAAAATAAATCCCGCTCATTATGCCCAAGCACGATCTTTGCCAAACAATCCGCGACCTTGTTGGCGTCTCTCGATATCCGTCTTATTTCCACCTCTCAAGGCTACCTTAGAAGCTCCCGACACTCGTTAATTAGTGGCATCTTTTGTCTTTGCACATCTCTAACACATGTCACAAGTTTGAAACAAACTTTGGAATCTAGTTCAATCTCAATCTTCGTCATTCTTCTATCCCATGCTAGTTGGAGGCCTTTTTTCAGCGCTTCAAGCTCGGCTTTCTCGATAGTTGGCGAATTCAGGACTTATTTCTAAGTGAAGTAAATAATATGACTATTGTGGTGTTACTTAAAAAAATGTGAAGTTAGTAATATGTGCTATGGTGTAACTTAAATTCTAAGAGTAGAGATAGGATTTAAGAGTAGAGATTGTTGTTATAGAAACTTATGTACTGAATTTCCATCAGATTCCCAATCTCTGTTGGAATAATATCTTCCAGGAAATTGTTGCTGAGGTCCAAGTAAGTGAGCCTGGAGAGATTACCGATACCAGGCGGTATCGAACCGGTGAGATTATTTCCATTAACATTGAAAGTTGTGAGATTTGGAAATGAGTTGAAATCCAGTTGGCCAAAAGTGCCAGCAAGATTCAAACTTGATAGATTAATATCAGAGACAGAGCCCCCTTCATTGCATAGAATGCCTGTCCAATTGCAATGGTTGCTGAGGTTGTTGATGGACCATGAGTTGAGTAAACGAGACCGCGATAAGCCGTTGTTTCTCCAACTAACTAGAGCTTCTGCTTCTGTTCTTGCAGATGATGCAGTTTGGACTGGAAATAGTAAAGTGATGAGAAGAATATTATGAAGAAAGAAAATGAATGATTTCTGGAATGTTTTCATGTCTCTTCTCCTCAAGTTACTATTGCTTCTTTCATATTTGTGATTGAAGATCGTTTTTTTTTTTAACAGAGCAAGAAAGTAGATATGAATGGTGGTACTGCATAATGCTGCTGTTTTTTTTGGTTTCCTTGACAAGTACAAAGAATAGAGAATAACTGAACTGGTGAGAGATTGGTTTGTTTAAGGAGAAAAGGTTTGTATTATCGTTTTTGTCATAATATGAGAAGTCATGCCAACTGACAATTGACCTGTCCGAATGGTGTTCTTTTTTCTTTTTATAATTAATTGTCTGAACGCGTTTAAACAAGTCAAAGGAGGCTGCTTACTATTTTTCTACATTGCACGGACACGGATACGTGAACACGTATCGGACAAGATACGGATACGCAGAGACGATTTTTTTTAAAATTGCATATTGAGATACGTCAAGGATACGACGAATATTTAATATTAAAAAATTATATATGTATATATATTATTTAAGTAAATATATAAAATAATAAATATTAAAAACTTATAAAATTCAAAAAATAATCAACATACAACCATATACAAAGATCCACCGTTCCACAAACTCAAATATTAATTGATAAATATGTTCAACACGAATATTACAAAGTTTCATAATATAACAAAGATTAATATTGCAATAGCTTATTTATTGTTAAACAACATCATCAACAAACAAAACCAACTCAAAGTGGGATTAATCAAGTGAAAAGTAAAAATGATAAACTATTATATTGTTATAAATATGCATGTGGCCTTGTTGTAAATTATGGGAAAATATTATTTATTAATAATAGTATTAGTTGTAAGATGATGGGGAATTACTTCCCTTGTCTCCATAATGCCTATAAAATGGCAAGAACTATGCATTTGCAAATGTATAAAATTGAAACCAAATCTTGCTTATTGTTTACACTTTCATCTCTAAGTTCTTGAATATATTGTTACACCCCCATAGTTTTACTAAATCTATAACACGTTATTAGCACGATAGTGCTCGATCCGGAAGAATCCAGTTCCTTCGTTAAAGTAAACATTCAACGTCAAAAGGTATGAAAGTTTTATATTTACTTGCTCATCTATCTACATTATTATAGACATGGCGGACTACCGCCTATCTATAATTTTATGATTAGATGAATATGTGTTTATAATTTTGTTGTTAAAGTTTAATATTTACGTGTTCATCTATCTACATTATTATAGACAAGGCGGACTACCACCTATCTATAATTTAAGATTAGATGAAAATGTCTTCATAATTTTACTGTTATCTAACTCTAATGCTAAAGTTAATTTTAACTTTCGTTGATGCTTGAGTTATCCCCAAGCTAGAAACGACTACTGACAATTTATTATTGCTTATTTTATTCCATAAGCCCATGAAAGTTTTTACATAGTAATGTGGCGAAAATTATTTACGCACTTAATTCATTGCAATTATTTTACTTATTTACATTATTCATTAAGCTCATTAAAGTTTTTACATAGTAATGTGGCGGAAATTATTTACGCACTTAATTCATTGCAATTATTTTACTTATTTACATTATTCCTTAAGCACATGAAAGTTTTTACATAGTAATGTGGCGGAAAATATATATGTATTTACTTATTGTAATATTATTCCATATGTCTGTTAAAATATCATTAATGCGGCGGAAATTATTTTACATGTTATTACAATTAAGTTTTGTTGCTAAATTTTAAAGACATTACCGTTCATAAAACATGCCAAAATAAAGAAAAATGATTGTTTTCTAACGGCTATAAAACGGCTACTTATAGATATCTTTCTTCTATAAATATGCAGATTTCATAACTCAAACTCCACACAAATCTTCACTTTATTTCTCTCATCTTGCAAAATGATATCTACAACAACAGCGATCTTGATCCTCATTTACCTTTCAATTTTTATATTTATGCTTGTAGATGATGACACTCTTATGCTTGTCCCTATGATATTCCTCCATTTTATCATAATAATGTTTGAGTTCAAGATTTGGCTAGAGATGAGATAATTACATTGTGTTATTGTAATAATTGTGCTTGTGTGGTTGTGTATTAAAATAAAATGTCTTGATCCTAATTATGTTTGTTTTAATGTTCATTTAGCTGCAATATGTCTAATCTCTCGAAAGTAGATTTTACCGAACTCACTGTCGATGGGAAAAATTATATGCATTGGGAATCAAATGTGAAAACGCATCTTACAGCGAAATTCCTCGCGGAAACAATTGATGAGGAAAATGAATGTACTGACCAGCAACGATGCGAGACAATTATATTCCTGCGTAGATATTTAGATAATTTCCTGCAAACGGAATATCTCGATATTACAGATCCTTCTGAGCTACGGATTAATCTGAATGAAAGGTATGGCCACCAAAGGGAAACAATGCTTCCAAAAGCCATACATCAGTGGAACACATTAAGGTTCCAAGATTTTACATCAGTAAATGATTACTCCTCTGCCATCCATAATATCCGACAAACGATAAAATTTTGCGGAACAGAATTTACTGATGAGGAAATGATTGAAAAAACTCTTTCTACTTTTCATGTCAGTCATATAATCATCCAAATGCAACACAGACTAGTCGGATACACTAAGTATCACGAACTAGAGAGGGTGTTGTTAACGACAGAGAATAGTAATAATATATTGATTAAGAATTCTGAGCTACGCCCAACTGGAGCACAAGCATTGCCAGAAGCGCATGCCATAAATTTCTCAAACTTCCGTGGACGAGGAAATTACAATAATGGTGGCCGAGGCAGAGGCCAATATCAAGGTCGGGGTGGTTACAGAGGAGGATATGTTTTCAGAGGTGGTCGTGGCCATAGAGGTGGTCGTGGTCGTGGACGTGGACGTGGTCGAGGTAGTTATCACAACCCTTCGACCAGTGATACGGTCCATAACAATAACCATCATAATAAAAGAAAAAAATGCTCATAATAAATCTGAAGGTTACTGTTTTAACTGCGGAATGAAAGGACACTGGGCCAATACGTGTCGTACACCTGAACATTTTTGTAAATTGTACCAAGAGAGTAAAGGCAAAGAAAATGAAGTGAACCTTGTTGAACAAATGCCTAATAATCCCACATATTTGGCAGCATCTGATTTCGCCGATGATCATGATGTTACTATGGCTTGATATGAACTATGTGATTCATGTCTGCGTGATTCTTGATTTGATTTGCATTGTGTGATTCCTTGTTGTGTGATTTTTGAATTGATATGTATTTGCGATTTCTACTTGTTATGTACTGTGTTTTCATTAATTGTGTTTCCTTATGTATCTTAATGAAACTTTTTCCTTTTTCTCAAATATATGCTTCGTTTATTGTTATATCATGTTTAACTCTACTTGTTTGACATGAAGCTAGTATGGAGCATACCGGTGATTTTTGCATCCCTGATAGCGGTACAACTCACACAATTCTCACAAGTAAGAAATATTTTACATATCTAAAACCAACAAAGGCAAAAATCAATACGATATCAGGTCCTACTGACCTGATTGTAGGATTTGGTAAAGCTAGTTTTATTTTACCAAATGGAACGATATTTATCATCAATGATGCCTTATTTGCCCCAAAATCTAGAAGAAATTTGTTGAGTTTTAATAATATATATCGTCATGGATATGATACCAACTCAAAAACTGAAAACAAAATTAAATATCTTTTTATTATTAAGTATATATATCAGGAAAGCAACATATATTTGAAAAACTACCAAAACTCTCATCAGGATTGCATTATACATATATTAATGCTATCGAGTCAAATATGGTAGTCAGTGAAAATCCTGAATTATTAACTTTATGGCATGATTGTCTAGGTCATCCGGGTTCAACAATGATGCGAAGGATAATTGAAACTACACATGGACATTCATTAAAAGGATCCAAACTCAATTTGAACAGTACTAGTCCATGTGAAGCGTGTTCTCTTCGAAAGCTAATTATAAAAGACAGAATTACCAACATTTCTTGAAAGAATTCAAGGTGATATTTGTGGACATATCCATCCATCATGTGGACCATTTCAATATTTTATGGGATTAATTGATGCCTCAAGTCGATGGTCACATGTCTGTCTATTATCTACTCGTAATATGGCATTTGCGAGATTTTTGGCTCAAATAATTAAAATAAGAGCTCAATTTCCTGACTATACGATTAAGAAAGTCAGACTTGACAATGCTGGTGAATTTACATCTCAAGTTTTCAATGATTACTGTATGTCAACTGGAATTACTGTTGAACATAGTGTTGCACATGTACATGCTCAAAATGGTTTAGCTGAATCATTAATTAGACGCCTTCAATTAATTGTTAGGCCATTGTTGATGAAAGCTAAATTACCAACATTTGTATGGGGTCATGCAATTTTACATGCTGCATCACTAATTCGCATTAGACCAAGCTCGTATCATGAATACTCCCCATTACAACTTGCTTTTGGTCATGAACCTAATATTTCCCATATAAAGATTTTTAGTTGTGCAGTTTATGTTCCGATTGCACCACCACAACGAACAAAAATGGGACCTCAAAGAAGGTTAGGGATATATGTTGGATATGACTCACCATCTATAATCAGGTATCTTGAACCATTAACAGGTGAAGTCTTTACGGCACGTTTTGCCGATTGCCATTTCAATGAGGCAAATTTCCCAACCTTAGGGGGAGAAAAGAAGCAGTTGGAAAAGGATATATCATGGTATAATCCATCTTTATCACACTATGATATTTTAACAAAACAATGTGATTTGGAAGTTAAGAAAATTTTACATTTTCAAGATATTGCAAATCAATTACCTGATGCATTTACTGATATAAAACGGGTAACCAAATCACATATACCAGCTGCGAATGTTCTTGCTCGGATTGAAATTTCGAAGGACATATCCAACAATAATAAAATAAATGCACGTAAGAAACGTGGTCGTCCTGTTGGTTCAAAAAACAAGAATCCTCGAAAAAGAAAAGGAGAAAATATTATTAACTCCATTATCGAGGAAACTATTCATGATGAAACAGAAAATGTGACAAATGAGATAACTCAAGAGATCACCGAACCAAATCCCAATACTGAGATCTCTGTAAATTATGTTAATTCAGGAGTTATTTGGAATCGAAATGAGATGAAAAATATAACTGAAATATTTTCATATAATATTGCTTATGATCTTATGAATGAAAATGATGATCCCGAACCACAATCTGTGGACGAATGCCAAAATCGGGACGATTGGATTAAATGGAAAGAAGCTATGCAAGTTGAATTGAATTCACTCAACAAACGAAAGGTTTTTGGACCTATTGTCCTCACACCTAAAGACGTGAGACCTGTAGGCCACAAATGGGTCTTCGTTCAAAAAAGAAATGAGAAAAATGAAATTGTAAGATACAAAGCTCGACTTGTTGCACAATGCTTTTCTCAAAGATATGTGATTGATTATGGAGAAACTTATTCCCCAATAATGGATACAATTACTTTTCGATTCTTAATCAGTTTAGCTGTTTATGAAAACTTAAATATACATCTCATGGATGTTGTCACATCTTATCTTTATGGATCACTTGATAATGATATTTATATGAAAGTCCCTGAAGGACTTAAAATGCCTGAATCATCTTACTCTAAACCTAGAGAAATGTACTCAATTAAATTGCAAAGATCGTTATATGGTTTAAAACAATCAGGTCGCATGTGGTATAATCGTTTGAGTGAATATTTATTGAAAGAAAGATATATAAATAATTATTTGTGTCCATGTGTTTTTATCAAGAGAACATCATCTGGTTTTGCAATTATTGCGGTTTATATAGATGATTTAAATATCATTGCACTGACAAAGAAATTCATTCAACTATGTATTATTTAAAGAATGAATTTGAAATGAAAGATCTTGGTAAAACTAAATATTGTCTTGGTTTACAAATTGAGCATACTAAAAATAATATATTAGTGCATCAATCTAATTATACCAAAAGGATTTTAAAACGTTTTAACATGGATATAAATCAACTTCAGAAGCACCTTCAAATGATAAGCAACTCCTTTAAATCATCCTATCATTGCTAGATCATTAACTAAAGACAAAGATCCATTTCGTCCAAGTGAAGAAAATGAAGAATTTCTTAGTTATGAAGTTCCGTATTTAAGTGCCATTGGAGCTTTAATGTATCTAGCAAATTGTACTAGACCAGATATATCATTCACTGTTAATTTATTAGGTAGATTTAGCTCATCACCTACAAAAAGACACTGGAAAGGAATTAAACATTTATTTCGTTATCTTCAAGGAACTACGGATCTCGGTCTATTTTATCCTAACAATGCAGAACAAGAATTGTATGGCTATGCAGATGCAGGTTACCTATCAGATCCACATAAATCCAGATCTCAAACTGGATATGTATTCACGTATGGTGGCACTGCTATTTCATGGCGTTCTCAGAAACAAACACTGGTTGCAACATCATCGAATCATGCTGAGATTATTGCACTCCATGAAGCCAGCAGGGAATGTGTATGGCTACGATCAATGACACATCATATAAGAAGTACATCTGGCTTACCAATTAAAGAAGGTCCCACAACACTATACGAAGACAATTCTGCATGTATTACACAAATGAAAGAAGGCTATGTCAAGAGTGATCGAACCAAACACATACACCCGAAGTATTTTGTCTACACTGGAAAAGAACAAAGAAATTAATATCCAATATGTTCAATCATGTGACAATATGGCAGATCTCTTTACAAAGCACTCCCTACTGTAACTTTTAAGAAACATGTTCAAAGTATCGGGATGCGTCACCTATGAGACTTATGAAGAATTGGAGATGCCAACTTGAGGGGGAGTTCACACGGCTGCACTCTTTTTCCTTATTAAGGTTTTTATCCTACATAGTTTTTCCTTATAAGGTTTTTAACGAGGCAGCATAAGACGTGGGCAGAAGACGGATATATAACAAAATTTTCAAACGGCCAAGGGGGAGTGTTATAAATATGCATGTGGCCTTGTTGTAAATTATAGGAAAATATTATTTATTAATAATAGTATTAGTTGTAAGATGATGAGGAATTAATTCCCTTGTCTCCATAATGCCTATAAAATGGCAAGAACCGTGCACTTGCAAATGTACAAAATTGAAACCAAATCTTGTGTATTATATACACTTTCCTCTCTAAGTTCTTGAATATATTGTTACACCCCCATAGTTTTACTAAATCTATAACATATATGAGTTAAATGAATTAATATATTAGAAAATTACATTTTGGTGTTTGTAGTATAAATAAATTACTTTTTCACCCCTAAAGTTTTCAAAATTAATAAAATAACCTATTTAATTGAGGACACGTATCGGATACGCCTTAGAATAGTATATGATACGTATCCGATTTATTAAAATAATAATATTTAAATAGGATACACCACGTGGCGTATTCGACACGTATTCGAGGCATATCCTTATCCGTTTAGTATTCGATACGGGATACAGAGTCATTTTCGGAGTATCCGTGCAACATAGCTATTTTTATTTTGGTTCATACAGAATCCAATGGTTTTGACCAAAGACTTCAAATCTAACGGCTGATATTTGTCTATCCAAAGCTGACGTAAGTTGGCAGCCTTTGATCTAATTGTGGTTTGAAGTTAGTAGTAATTGAAAAACTGACATTTTAGCTCTTGTAAAGATACTACTGACTTGTGATTTTATTATATCCATTCTCTGCGTAGCTTTAAAATGAAAAGAAATTGTCAACTGTTATGACTTATGAGACTCTGTATTTAATGTATATATATGATTTTGTTGAATATAGAGCTCTTAAACTATACTACCTTTAAAAGATTGGTGTAATTAAACTGTGCATGATGTGTGAATATGTGGTATAACACAAAAGGAGATGAATGTAGGGCATGCCTAAAGTATTAAAAGGAAAGAAAAAATTGCAATCGAAATGAGTGGTACAAAATAATACATGTATTTGACTGATGGCATGGTTCTGATTTGGTTAATATATGCGACTTCAGTAACTGGCTATTAATTTTTATAGCGTAGCAAAAATTTCTTGTATAAAATTCTTGCAGAAATGCATCTCGGAGTCGTTGATATTAAGATGTAAGAATTCCAAACTGTTGACCATATAATTATTAAAAGTGTTAAATCTTATTAATTGTAAAAGGAGTTTTATACAACTACATGTACAAAGATAATTACGGAAAGATATAATCTAATCTAATCTAATCTAAATACAACAAGAATTCATAATTAAGGATAGAGAGATATCAAAGATATTCTAGCTAAGGTAAGTAAGATATTCTATCTATCAAAAGTTAAGTCATCTAACAATTTCTTTATTTCCGAATAATTTGTAATTAATTTAAAATGAGGTGGGAAGAAGTTACGGGTTGTATGATGGACAAATACATGCTTCTCCCTCATAGCAGCCCGAGCAGTTGATGTTACTTATATTTTGGATTCTTCTGTATCGTTGAAATTGTTGGTTGCTGGAGCCTGACAGACTCAACACATTCTTTCATATTATGAGAATAGAAATCTATATTTGCTCAATGTTTAGTAGTAACAAATTTCACGCCATTGTGTGTGCTGTACATCCAAGTATGCATACTGTTCAAACATCCTTACATCTAACCTACACCCTACTATTTCACTTAGCTCAGCAAATCACTAACTCAGATATTAGTTAGCTTGCTTGCTTTAATATTCCTAATGGCTCCATGAGGCGAGCCTGAGCACGAGCAGCCAATTCCTCTGCAACAAAACGCATGTTAGGCCGCGACTCTGGAACAGCTCGTGTGCATGATAGTGCTAAAAGTGACGGCAATCACCACCTCTTCTGCTGTTTGGCCTGTGGGAGGTGAAAGTCGCTGATCAAGTATATCCTTCAAGAACAGATCAGGGTTACTATTCAATGCTGCTTTTGCTGTTGAGGATGTCATTGAAGATATGAGCTCTCCTGGGTGCCTTCCCATCATAACTTCCAAGGCCACCACTCCAAAGCTAAAAACATCAGATTGCTGTGTGACCTTCATAGTCAGAGCCAGCTCTGCATGTCCACAACAAGTAACTTGTCACTGTTAATACTCTCATTTCAAAGGATAATTAGCAAACTTTCCAGCAGTTCAGAATGGAAAAACTGCAGTCTCAAAATGAATGTAGAATAATGCATTTTATTATTACCTGGTGCCATGTATCCATAAGAGCCCGCAACTGTGGTCCAATTCTATTCTGTAAACACCGAATACCACGTCATCCACACATTATGTCCTCACACAAGTACAAAACATTCGCTAGTCATTGTTTTCATTTGAAACCAAAATCATAACCAATTCAGTCGAAACAGAACAGAACAGATCGAATCGAATTCAGTTAACTCAATACTGAAAATGAACAAAACCAGAAGCAAATTACGCCACAACGCACCCGAACAATCGTACGAATTACGCCCTCACACAACTAACAAACATTCGCTACTCACTGTATCCACTCGAAACCAAAATCGTAACCAATTCAGTCGAAACAGAGCAGATCGAATCGAATTCAACACTTCAAAACAGCGAATTATGTGACCGTAAGAAACAAAACCCTAACCGACAAAAATACGTACCTTGGCTTCGTAAATTCGGGGCCCGTGATAGGCGAGAACCTTCTCTCCGCCGGAGAAAAGGCTCTTGGATTTGGATTCCGGCGCGTCGCCGGAGGAATTCTCGCCGTCGCTAGCCGATTCATCCTTCGAAGTGCTCATAATTTGTTTTTTTATTTTTTTTCTTTTTCGTAACTGTCGCCAAATTCTGTTTTTCCCACCGGTTTTGAAATGAACGGGTGGAGCAGCGTGTCTTATTTATTGGAGCAATTAACCCGCCCCTTAAGATTAAACAAGGCCCAAATTCGAACTTAATAGTTAATATAATACGAATTATTAGTCTAATTTGATTTATCAAAAATAAAAAAAAAATTGTATAGTTTGAGGTTTTATATGATTTGCATTCAAGTAATAAACATTTCACCTTAGAAATAAATACATTTATCTGCTTCCCCCGTATAAAATTTGCCCATCTAAAAAATGCTATGACCAAAAATGCCTTTTTGTACCTTATAAAAAGAATTCACTTGGGGCAAAATTTTCATGGCTAAAGTGATAGTTTTAAGTTTTTTAAAACTAGATTAAGATTTTGTTCTAGAGGTACACTATTAGAATTTTAGATATCATGCTTAAGCAATTGTTACAAGCATATATCAAGCTTTTCTTGCTAATATTTAGAGATTAACTAATAGTTTATTTGAACTTAAGATTAAGATTCTCACTCTTTATATATATATATATATATATATATATATATATTCCTATATTAAAGCAAAGCCCTCCCACTCACAAAATGACACTTTGAATACGAAATTTAGAGTTTCCAAAAATACCCCTGTTTTGCCTTTTCAACAAGTAAAACATAAGGAATTAAAATAAGTAACTATCACAACTCCTAAAATCCCTCCACATATTTAACAAATCTAATTCTTACGTAATTTTTAATGTGGGTTTAATTTTCTTATTATTTACAAAAAAAATTATAAATTATATATTAAAGCATGTGTTACATTAAAATTTCTTTAATAATTTATATATTTTACACGCGGTCCCCGCGTGTGTCAAAGTTTCTAGTATATATATATATTCTTTTTGGAACTAATCACGTGTGTCACTTAAGCGGCGTAACACATTGCATTGGTTCAAAAAATTGCCTCATGATTCTTGAACCAATGCAATGTGTCTTAATTTATGTGGAACGTCATTACAAATATCAAAGGTGGCATTAACTATGAAGGAAAGAGTATGACATTATGTTAAGCTTAAGTAATATTTGTGTGACTAGTTAAAAAAAAATATAATCTATAATATTAAGCAAGTTATGGCAATTAACACTTCATAAACCTATAATAAAAAATTATGGAAACATTTTTCAATATTTAGCAAGTGGAAAACATACATCAAAGAACATAATATAGGATGAACAATTACACTGGAGTTTTATACACCAAAAAAAATAAAATAGGAAAAAAGATTAAAAATTAATCTTAAAATCACAATCATCACCTAGCCTCATCCATTTTTAATTGTGAGAACACCTCACTGTCAGTAGTAACTTGATTTGACCCTGAAAAATTGACTGATTCATCCAACACTTCATCTTCACCAACTGGAATTATATGAGAAGGCAATCTCTCAACAACAGGCATAGACAAATCCCACATTTCTGTTGTACTATCTTCATAATGTTCCCTTGTTACAACATTTTGTTGAAGCTGCAAACAATACTCCAAGTCCCACAACACATCAACCATGTTAGGCCTATCAGCTCCATACTCTTGCAAACATCTCTCCACCGTCCCGCCAAACTTCCTCAAAGAATTCTCGTTAATCTTCCCCACGAGCAAAGGATCGATAATCTTCTCCAACTCCCCCTTCGTTTGCCACGACATTCCCCAGTCGGCCAAGTTTATCTGATCCCTCGGAAGCGAATGATCAATCACCGTCCTTGCGCAGAGTATTTCAAGAAGCACGACCCCAAAAGAATAAACGTCGGACTTCTGTGTTAGTTGCAAGCATCTAAAATACTCGGGATCGAGATATCCAAAGCTGCCTTTGACATCGGTGCTCACGTGAGTTTGGTCAGGGGGTCCTGATCGAGAAAGCCCAAAATCCGCAACTTTAGCTACGTAATTTTCGTCGAGCAAGATGTTTGTGGACTTGATATCGCGATGGATAATCGCCCCGTTTGAGCCGGTGTGGAGGTAGTGAATCCCTTTTGCTGCACCAATGCAGATTTTGAGCCTTTGATCCCATGATAACTCGGATCTTGAAGTGGAATTTCCAGATTCTTCTTTCAAGATGTACAGATGATCTCGTAAAGTACCCTTCTCCATGAACTCGTAAATCAGTATCATTTCATCCCGTTCGTCGCAATACCCAATCAGTGAAACGAGATGATTGTGTCGGATTTTGGATAAGACCATTATCTCGGTTTGGAATTCAGGAAGGCCTTGTCCATGTCCCGGCTCACTTCTTTTTACAGCAACTTTTGTCTTATTCCTCAGAACTCCCTTGTAGACTTTCCCAAATCCACCTTCACCGATCACTAACTTGCGGTCGAAATTTTTCGTGGCGTGAAGAATTTCAGAGAGAGGTACCTTCAAACCAAGGTTTAAGTCAATACGAGGAGACCCACTGCTAGTTCTATCGGTCGTTCTAGTATGAGAGCTTCCTCCATAGAACGACACCAATGGCCAGTCGAACACCTCAACGGGCTTCCATTTATTCCTTTTCAAAACAAAGCAGAACATCCCCAAGATTACAAGTACTAATATCAAACCGCCAACACTCAAACCAGCAATAATAAACAATCGTTTCCTCGTTGAGTCACTCCCCTTTGGTGCATCACCAAGATCAGTAACTATCTCCATGATCTCAATCCCATTGAGAAAAGCAATTCTCTCATCCGAATCACTTCGAGAGCCAATGCCAACAATCATATAGCCCGAATCATTGAGATCAACAGAATGATCCATATAAAAAGGCGCTGCTCCTGTCTGAAAATTACTCTCAGTATAAGGCGACACAACATAACCATATCCATCTATCAAAAGATTGAAGCTCAGCAACTGATTCTGACCCAAACTAACTATATCACAAAAATGCGTCCTCACAAAATACTGACCCCCCCTATTCAAATCAAAACGCCACGACACATTCCCTCCCCGACTATCATTACCAACATTCAGTTCCTTAGCAGTCTTATAAACGAAATCAGGCGCATCAAACACCGATGCCACCTCGTAAAGCATCCCATCCCCGTAACTAGGCTGCCCACCGTAAGGCTCACTCTCCCTCACCCCACCTCTGTTCAACAAAAAACCATCATCAGGCACCCAATACCTCAAAAGGGTATCGTTATACGGCGTAATCCTTTTGCCTCCAACGTTAATCCTATGAATCACACGCAACGGCCCATCGACATCAAGAACATTAGGAATGGTATTTGGTGGGGCCAGAAACACTTCCATTGCATTCACAAAAGCAAAAGAGTTCTTTTCACTTGGTACAAAACTAATCCTGAATTTACCTTGTGGTATAACGAGCATGAACTCCACAATTACTGGAAATTCATTAAAGCTCACATTTTGTAACGAAAAATTGGATAACAGAGAAAACCCAGATGCTATAATACTGAATTTGGCGTTGTGGAGGTTTTGGAAAGGGTAAAAATGGAATTTTACAATATATGTGCCCTTTTCGACGATATTAAGGTCGTACCATGATGTTTTTTTAGTGAACATTCTGGCGGTTTGGTAAAGTGGGTCAGTTATTTGAGTAGTTCTTGAAATGGGTTTTTCGAAGACGGTTCTTGTGCCGGAGGAGACAGTTAAGTCGCCGGATCTCCGGTCGGCGGTGAAGCTCCGGCCGAAGAACACGACGGCGGAAGTTGAGCCGCAGTTGATGAAGTACTTGTCGGGTAAATTGTAACTAGAGATAAATGGAGTAATAATAAAAAGAAAGGGAATTATTATTGAAAAAAATTGTTCCATGGATATTGAAAAATTTAATTAATGATTGAGTGAGCGTTATACTGTGAGTGAATGATATGTTTGTGAAGCAGAGGGGTGATGAAGGACATGCACATGGGAATTTATTTCTGTCTGAATATGAAATTAAATGGAGGTGTGGGGTTGACTAATATTGACTTGCAATAGTTGTTTGGATAACTCAACTTCGAAAAGAAAACATGCAGAAATGACTAAGAAAAGTTATCAAAGCACTGAATTCTTAGTTGAGAATCTTACAATTTCATGCAAAAATATGAAGTGATGTTTTTTCTTAATTTCTTGAATCAGGCCATTTTCTCCTGTGGAAGTCACTGAAGAGGCATCAAAAAAGAATCAGAAATGTCTGCAAATATGCTGCCTTCTTTAGCAGAAGATAACAGAGCCCTGAGGAAGCAAATTGGGTGCATGAATGGCATATTTCAGATCTTCGATCGTCAACATTTCATCACAGGCCGTCGTTTAAGCAAACACAACCATAAAAGACTACTTCTAGGTAACTTCACATTCATTCTTTTGTAACAAGCAATGAACCTTCAAAGGATTCAATAGTAAAATTAAAGAAATATGATGAGTTAAGAAAATATTTAGTGTACTTTGGAGTATTCATGCACCAAATAGATGAATGTACCAAAGCTGTATAAGATAAGGCTCCAAAATAATTTTTACTTTATCATGCTACGTCTAGTGTTAGGATCAATTCTACACATCATGAGTTATGGCAATTAGTAATTAACCTGTCATTTTTTGCTGAATATCGTTCTCTTTCCTTGGTCCTTCAAGGTGCACAAGACCAGCTGGATCCCCAAGGAGCAACAAATGCTACCACAGTATGATTCTTTATCTTCCTCTCTTTTCTTTAGAAAAAAAGAAGAAGAAATGAGTTATATTTCATAAGTGCAACAGTCAATTTCTGCAGCCGCTGATTTAGCTGCTTATTTGCAGGAAAAAGATCATGAGGCGCGAAAGGAAAAACCAAGAATCTCCATGGAATCGTCTCGAGCCTCTTGTTCTTCTTCTTCTTCATCCACATTCTCTTCACTCGATTCTAATAGAACAGCTCAAACAGAAAAGCTTTCACTGAGACAAATCAGTATTCCTGAAACCCCATTTCAAATCAAAGCCATGAAAGAACTTAAACATTCATTGGCAAAGGGCAGCCCATCCCTCGACCTTCGAGGTGTGGTAAAGGACTCGATGCACAGAGAACCACGCTGTTTGTCCATCAAATCCCCTGCTAACGATGAAAGACAAGGACATCCAATGAAGCACATTGACTCTCCGAGGCCTTTGCAGCAACCCAAATCCGGGAAGCCAAAAGCCATAGGTTATGAAGGATCAACTCGAATTGTTGCTAGGGTTCAGGAAAGCCCAAAGAACCCCAAGGATGAGAGACCGACACCTCCTCGTTTCTCTTATGATGGCAGAGAATCACGAGAGTCGTTTAAATCAGCCATGAAACTCAAAGAGCTTCCAAGATTTTCTTTAGACAGTAAAGCAAGTTTGATGAAATTTTCAGACCATGAGTCGAGATTAAATTTTCCTCGTCGGGAACTGCAGACGGAGAAAGAGAAGTCCACCCAAGTTCGCCAATTGAATCAAGAACTTGGAAGTCACAGTAGATCGTCCAGTATCGTGGCCAAGTTAATGGGCTTGGAGGCTTTCCCAGATGACATGTCCACAGGTGAGAAGAGCATTCCAGAGCAAGATTCAAGCCCGGAAGGAGTTTGTTTACCTGATTCATCAACAATAGATGAGGGAAGCAGACGAAATCAACTAGCTTATTCCCCACGACTTCTTCAAGACAATCCGACCTCGCCATCACCAAGGTTGAACAATGGAAATTCTGTCAGGAAACCAACTGCTAGTTCAAGGTTTCCCATCGAACCGGCTCCATGGAAGCAACAACATTCCAGTCAAGTTTCTCCAAAAATGTCTCCGCATGGTAGGAAGGTTGAAAAAGATACCCCGTATCTATCTTGCTCAGTTTATGGTGAAATGGAGAAGAGGATAACACAACTGGAATTTAAAAAATCTGGAAAGGATCTAAGAGCTCTTAAACAGATACTGGAAGCTATGCAGAAAACAAGAGAGCGATTGGAAAGCCAAATAGAAGAGTCCCCTGAATGTACACTTCGAAGTAGATGCAGTACGGAAGACAGATGCTCGGATCAAATCTCTACAATGTCAATGTGGAATGAAGGAAAAGGCAACCACCAAGTTCCAACCATCAGGAGGCCTGGCCTTCCCAAACAATCAGGATCATCCATAGTGATCATGAGACCAGTAAGAGTAATGGACAAAAGAAAAAATTCAAGTCCAAATCAGGTTCTTCAAATGGAAAGTCCGCATCAGCTACAACATCAAAGTCAAGGCTCCACATATCACAAGGAGAATTCAGCTCAAGGTCAAAAAGCAAAAGATCTTACACAAAGATCTAATCATCTTAAAGATACGAGGTTGCGTCTTGACAAGAAGACTACTTCCGAGACTTCAGGACTAGATCGAACTTCGAGTGTGTCCCAATGCACTACCTCCGCAAAGAGTTTGGGAATGGTGAGTCCAAGATTACAAAAAAGTCCTATCAGACCAGAAGGTCGACCTCACCCCACCACCTCACCATCTTATTCAAGTAGGGTGAAAAAAGATTCCAGTAAGACACTTGTCGAGAACGATTCACTGAGGAGAAAACACAAAGTGAAAACAAGGGAAGCTCAGTTAAGTGATGACCAATCGAGCGAGCTTAGCACTGACACCAGGTACTCCAGTTATCAAGGTGACACAGCTTCTGTAAAATCAGAGAGCACCAGGAGCCTGGCTTCACAAACAGAAACAGAGGTTGTCAGCTTTGCTCAATCCTCTCACACGGGGACTAAACAAAAAGAGGTATATAAAAAGAAAGCAAGTGATGTAACTGAGTGCTTGTTTACCAAGGTATATTAATATAAAACAAGTGGTATTACTGAGTGCTTGTTTACCTGCTCTATTCGTAAGTTGACAACTCTCTTTTTCTTCCTACCAGAATTATGTGTCAATAACAAGAGATTTCCTGCCAGCAGTTGAGCTTGCAGTAACCGTGGTGGAACAACCAAGTCCAGTATCCGTTCTTGACGCTTCATTTTATGGCGAAGATTCACCATCCCCAGTAAAGAAAATATCAACAGCTTTTCGAGGTATTGCTTTCGTATTTCGAGTCTCAATTCATCAAATTAATTGAAGTTATGGTTTTATTACTTTATATAATTCAGAATTTTAACCGGCCATATGCAACCCTTCCCTATAAATAGTGTAAAGACACAATCTGGACAGAGAATTACAACATATCAAGATATAGCGCATAGGGGATCTGTTTTACGTTCAGCATACTCACACGTCAATAAAGTGGGATGATTAAAATGTCAATGTTGAAGCTATAGAATACAACTAATGAAGTGATTAGTCAGCGGAACATTTTTTTAGTTTCTGTGTCAATAACCAAAGAAACTCTTGTCTTAGTCACAATAAGTAAGGAGAAGAAATGTGCAAGATAGATTTGTTAAAATCCTCCATGTCACTTTATTTGCCATTTCCCTCAGTAATGGTTAAATTTTCTTGATGTCAACATTAACACAGAACATGTGATATATGCTCTAAAGATTTGCAACTTGGTAACCATAAATTAATATTACATCAACAAGTCATATTGGTTCAAGGTCAATAGCCAACTAGTGTACATAATACATTCGAAGGATATGACAAGCCTCACAATTTACTATAACCATTTCTCTTGCGTACACTGTATTCTAAGTGCACCAGGTGACTGATGATATATTCTTTGTTTTGTCAGATGAGAGATTGAATCCTGACGAAGCAGAATGGCATTTTGAGAAACAAAACCATTCCACTGAACGTGCAACATCTGGTCATGATCACAAGTACCATCAGAAGATAGAAGAAACAAAACACTTAGTTCACGAGCATAGATTGCTGAACTCTGAACCTGATGAAACACTTGTTCAGCACAATACATCAGCATATGGGAGCCTCTACCCAGATCATATATACATTAGTAAAATATTGTTAACATCAGGACTCCTCAGAGATGTAAACTTCATTTCAACAGCCTATCAGTCTCCTTCCTCATGCCATGTGATCAATCCAGAAATGTTCCATGTCCTTGAACAAACAGAGAGCACCAAAGAAGGGGCAGAACGAGAACAAAAGGGAAAGAATGATCAGAAAAAATTAATTGAGAAATGCCAAAGGAAAATTATTTTTGATCTGGTCAATGAAATACTGGTGAGCAAAATCACTTCAGGCAGATTATTTACAGGGAGGAGGAAAAGGACAAGTCCAGAGGGGCTTCTGAAAGAGGTATATTCTGAAATTGACCGTCTGCACCGGACTCCAGATTCCAGCCATGGTGACGAAGACGATGAATTGATCAGACTCTTAACTGCAGATATGATGTATCAACCAGAAGATTGGGCAAATTGTAGTGGTGAAATTCCAGATCTGGTGTTGGACATCGAACGCCTAATCTTTAAGGACCTAATCAATGAGGTAGTCACCGGTGAAGTTATGAGCCTTAATGAATGGCCAAGGAAGCACTGCAAACAATTGTTTAGCAAGTAGTCTGTCAGGCTGTCTGTGCCTTTCTTATCATGTCCTTCTGCAGCGTGGTTTTCTTACTTTTCCTCGAAAGTACAATGTCCATGAATTGTATAAGATCTTTTTCCACTTTAGTCTCAATCATAGTATATGTACAGTCCAAATGTTGATATTCTTGAACTCTTTTGGGTGAATTATGGCCCGCTTTAGCTGTTTATCTGGTATGTCTTCGAGCACCTATAGGTGCTTAATTATCAATGTACAGATTTTTTATTGCAAGAAACTCAGGTCGGATCTTAGAAAATCAGTAACTTTGATCGGCAATTTCATGTTAAGCAACAAAGAAAGTGGACCTATAAACAATTTTTTATGCAATAACTCTGATCGATCATAGTAACTTAGCAACTTTAATCAGCAATTTATTAGGTAACAAGTTAATTTCTAGGAAGCAAAATAACCCAAGCTTCTAAAAATTTTGCAAGCAAAAATAAACGAGCAAAGATGTTTTAATCGCAGAATTTGGAAAACTGGAGACTAAAGAGAGGACTCGCCAGAGATTTGCCGCCCAGCCAAGGAGAGAAGCATACTGAATCCAGTTTAGCCCCACCACTTGATCTTAAGAGCTGCAATTACGGCAGTATTATTTATGTGGATAGTTAAACCTCCATAGGACTCAGGTTACAGAAGCATGCAGAAAATTGAATAATGAAGATGCCACTTGTACTTCTACTGTTGAAGAGTATTTGTAAATCATAAAGAGATAAAATATTTTATTTGGTTTAGTTCGTTATAGAAAAATATTAATGGAAATGTACGAAGTTATACGCAACAGTTGAAAAGTAGTACTCTATGCACCTTTATTAGCGATAGACTGGATTTCCGAAAGAGTTTATTTCATTCAACGGATGCAACATAGTGCAACGAAACTAAGTGATTTTTACAACTAGGAGCCAGAATGATATTCGCGAGAAAATTTTCCAAATGAGTAATTTCACCTTCAGAAGTTGGTTACTTCCAAATGCGTGCAAGCATCGTTCGATCGTTTTAAGTATGTGTGTGTGTAAATATATAAAATGTCATTCGTTGACCTTTTTTCGTGTACATATAGTTCAATTAACACACTGTCCTTTAAACACAGACGCCAATCAGACAGAAACACAAATCTGTGATAGTACAAGAGGACATCACCAATTATGTATAACTTACTGCCAGCATGAGAAAAGATGGGAGATGGCACAAAGAATAAACTCAAGCAGGTGGTGATACAAAGAATATGCACAACATTATCCTAAAGAACTATAAACACAATTAAATTTATAGATGAAAGCTACAATCTGTAGTTACATAAAAGGGTGTCCATTATCACGTGCAGATAAAAATACTCCCCTTGATGAATCCAAGAAAAAAAATGATTCATTTTTCTGCCTCTGGTTGAAACTAAAATCAATGATAATTGCACAACGAGCTTGAACACATCCACAATCAAGTGCAGGTGAAAATACTCCCCTTGATGAATTAATCACATGGAAAGTGTAACACCAGAACAATATTCAAGTTTCATGGTCCAGAACAACTAGATACAATGCACTCAACCCGTCACTTAGCAAGTATTGCAAGCACCTAATGAATCTGCAGTCTGAAAGTATTGCATTACAAGCATCTAGTGTCATGATTTTATGATAAGCTCTATTGACTAGTACCTGGCAGCTATAGCAGCAGCCAAGTGTAAGAGTCATGTAAGTCTGTGAGTTTAGCTACCTCAACAATCATAGCCTTGCATGACCTCCAGAGTTGCAGAAGGTATGCACTGCTAGTGAAGAGAACGGGTGACTATAGGATGAGTGTTAAGTTCAAGAAACGGGATCCAAAGAGGTTATGAACGTAAGAATCAAGTAAATATTCACCTACTGTAGTACATATCAGATGCAAGAAGCAAAGTCTGTAATAACATAAAGGAGGTGTCGTCATGTATTTCCCGGACAGCCGTTACTCCTGGTACTTCCATTTTCCAGTTTATTTATCTTAAAAAAATCAATGTGTTTAATATGATAATATGAAAGACAAATAAATTATCTTTTCACCCTTTAAGAAAAAGGTCTTGGCAAATTATTCTCTATGTTATGCAAATTGGCAAATTGCCCCCCTGGAAAATAAATTGGCGAATAGCCCTTGTGGTTTCAAAAGTAGCACTTTACCTTAGTTTAGTTCAGTCGCCCAAAGTTGAGTACGGTGATTTTTGAGTGAAGTAAAAGACATCTTTAACCATTTTCCTCAAAAAAAAAGATGTAAATCTTAGTTTTATAATATAAATTATGACAGAAATACTAGTTAAAAACTTAAATGTTATATAGGATTACCTATAATTACTTCAAAGAAACAACTACAATTACATTTGAAATCAAAAAAAGAAAAAGATTCAAAAGACCAATTGTCTTTTGGCCATTCAATGTAACAGATAAACTAAAAATTGAACAAGGAAGTGCAACATTTTGAAATCACTGGGGTATATTGCCTATTTGGTTCTTACATGGGGGTAATTTGGCGTAAGTGGTAGATGAAAGTAACTGAATCTTCAACCAACACCGAAATACACGTACACTGAGTAAAGCAAACGTTTATTTATCCAGATAGATCTGTGTCTAACTGATGTTCTGTCCAGTCAAGCTACCGCTTGTCCTCATATCGGAAGCAAAAGAAAGAATACACCATAAACTAGACTGTTTATGGAAACATATACTCCCTCGACAAGACTAAATCCAATTCCATGCAATAACATAAACAACAAATGCCACCTAATAATTCCAGGTATTAATAACTTAAAACAATAAACAAGGAGTAGAGAAATTACAGGAATCAATAGAGGACACCGAGAACTACCTCTGAACTTTTGTCCACCACATGTTAATCAAAAGTCAAGGTTGGTAAAACAGTTTTTCGTTTTTCGCTGGGAAGCAGCATAAAATGCCTAAGCTAGAAAATAGAATCTATTGACAGAGTTGATGCCTATAACTTACGATACCAAGCCAGAGAAGAGATTCTTGATTAATAAGCATTAGAATTTTTATCTTTTGCATTACGATAGGCCTAATCTCATCTGCGACATGTTGTGACCTAAATGTTTCAGATAGAACATGAGATATTTCCGCAACTTTGTGACATTTTAACCTCCACCTTCTATTTCTTTAAATTTGATATACAGAAGCTTGCATGTGAAAGGTATAAATTCACGTTTTTTAACATTAACAATTCTTTACAATTTTGCTCTAAGAACACTGCACAAGTACCACTCTCCGTTTGAGCTGTGTAATAGCTGAGAAATGCCATAAAGAAACACACTGTATATATACCCTCCGTCAAATGAAGACCTTCCTATAACATGACAGAAAGTTACTGATATGTGAATATGGAAAATCACGTGGGATTGAATTCGGTGAGCTTTTATGTGGTCAGTGCTCATGTGCGGAAAGCCCGAAACATAATTTCCTACAACTCATGGGCAACTGCAGATAGCTTGACATTAAATTCTTACGGCTCAGAGCACATCTGTACGAGGTCAGATAATTAAATTTCTGATGCTTATTTTAAAAATGGGAAATTAGACCGTTGAACTGACAACTAATAGATTTGTAATAATCCAGGAAAGTATCTGCTGGTTTTAATGCGTTAATATCTAGGCGATATATTTTGCACGTTGCATGGCATAACTCAATGACTTTTTCATATTACATTGGTATTTATCACTAAATCTATTCACCAAATCTACTTACCAGGCATAAGATTGCATCAATCTCATTGTTAGCTGTCACGTTTCATAAATGTATTTACGTTTCAATATCCAGCAAACAACTATAAATATAAGCTTCCTGAAATAACAAAGACATACAAAGGAAAAACTAGAGAAAGAGCAAAAGAGAAAGAGGGTAGAAACAGGGCAGAAACAAAAACAGTGAGATAAAGACAGAGGCGTGAACAGAGAATGGAGCAAGAGCATACACAAACCCCTCTAAAGTGTCCACGATGTAACTCTCTCAACACCAAATTTCGGTATTTCAACAACAACAATCGTGCACAACCTCGACATTATTGCAGGACTTGTAAACGTCCATGGACTGCAGGCGGAAACTTAAGGGATATCCCTATTGGTGGAAAACCCAGGGGCAGGCAAACAAGAGCTTCGTCTTCGAGATTTGGCAGCAGGTTCCTTCTCCCACAACGACCATTGATTTCAGGAGAACAGCTACAGAACCCCCAACATACATCACCAAGTGTAGCAACGGTTCCCCGGATTTTTGATCCAAACATGACCCAATCAGTCCTGAATCAGCCAGTACCAATCTCTCCATTGGGTGATTATTACCTCAATGATGACATCTCCTGTTTGGATGCCATCCAATCTTTGATTGAGCCGGAAGTGTGGAATCAGCCTGTCAGCAATGGTAACCAATTTGGTAATGGGACTGCTGATCTTGCATTTATGCAAGACTGGGCTATACAGCCTATGACAACACCACAGGTTTTACCTCAAGAGATCCCGGGACAAATCGAGACTTACCAAGTCCCCGATCAAGCTAATGTTGAAGCTGCTTATAGCTTAACTAACCATAGCTTGGTGCCAAACTGGCCTATGAATTCTTTCCTCCAAGAAGATTTCAACGATTTCGACTTTCCTATATCAGACCCTTGTTTGTGGAACAACTCCAGTGGAAGCGTAATCGTCACAGATACAACTACAACTTCTGATAACCCAAATCAATGGCCCAATTTCCCAGCCTATGGTCCACCATAAGTAGTTCTACTTAGGCAATCTTTGTTTATGCTTCTTTTATAATATTTTGTTAAGCCTTCATATTGTTCTGATTTCGTGATTATCATTATTAATTTAGTTGGCATGTGATCTTTAATCTCCCAGCATATAAACGACTTTTACTAGTTTTAATTGAAATTTTGTTTGTATTGGAAAATACATTAAAAAGAACATCGGCAACGTCACGTGTAGAAAATAACTGGTAGTCTAAAGTGAAGACACGGAATTATAAGCTCTAAAAGTTCAGAAACTTTTGTTTATCCCACAAAAGTAAATTCCACAAAAGAAATGCATATAAGTTTCGTATCCATTGAAAACAAATTAAATTGGTCTAAGTTCAAAATCCCGCATCTATAAAACCCAGCATTATAACTACTTAGGGTAGGCCAAAAATACTTGTTTGTTAAACAGAATTCCAACTTTGAACAGAAAAAAGGTTGAACATACAGTATCAAGAGAAAGTGGTACTTTATATCCCTCAAATGTAAGAAATACAGGCCTGATAACAAATAAAACAACTGCAAATTAGTTTTGTCCACAAGCAAATGTAAGGAGTTCACAAACTGAGAAGTCATACTTTCATTTCAGTTTTCCTTTCATTAGCCAACTCATTACAGTAACCTTCCACTGTTGCAAGTATGCATTTGAAATCATGAAAGAGTTCCATTTATCAAGGTACTTCCAATGCCTACTTTTAATAAATAAATAAATAAAAAATTGCCATGGGAGTACGTTTAGAAAATGGAAATTTGGAAAACTGAAAGTTGATGATAACTGATGGAGCAAAGACAAATATGAAATAACACATCTGAAATTAATTGCCTGGTTAAGAACTAGAATTTCACGAAATCATACCAAGGGTTTGAAATTGGTCCCAAGAAATAAGAAGATTATCAAGTATTTACATACAGTAAAAGATTGCTCTCACTAGGGAAATGGTTTTTCTAGCTTGAGAACGCTTAATCTTTCAGATGAATAGATACACCAAATATACCTCAATTAACGATGAATACCAGTGTAACATAAGATGTTAGCAAATAATGTACAGCAATGTGACGTTTGATTCATACCCTTAGCTTAAAGCACTTGAAGAGAACACAGAAGCAGAACATAAAAAAGACTATTCAATTTGAGTTAACTCTCAAAATATAAATTCTCTCCAAAAGCACCAACTATTAGAATCACTATGTAATTACTACTTCACATGTGAACCATAGCGAGCATATTAAGCTACTGACTGGATCGAAGTAAGTTTCTAGTGCACGCTACAAAATGTCATTCCACAAACAAGTATTTGGTGTAAAAACGATAAAAACGTCATCCAACTCTTAAGATAAAAAGACCAAAAGTCCTATTCACTCGATCAACCAATATGGATATAAATGACATGGACCTTCATTGTTAATCTAGATATGAGTTTGGCAAAATTTAGACGTAGAATCTCGGATTGTTGTTTGATTGGCATGGTTCGTTTCTAACGTTATCGCTCTCCATTTCATAGACCGTACGACCAGACATCACATGGTGGTAAAGGTATAGAAGGAGATCCTGAACAACCACATTCGAAGGTAGAGTGACTCTTCTAGCTTAACATTCTCACCGTTGTGAAACATCACTTAAGGTAATCCAGTACCGCGTGCAACGTGATTGAACTTGTGCGTACAAATACAAAAACGACGAATCACATCCGAGAAATTAAAAAGGTAGGAAGGTAGTAGCTAGCTAACACTTAAAGAGGCTCGTCTTTCGCCTCCCCCTCCCGTCTAACGAAACTGCGTTCTAACCGAAACTTATGCACAACTACGATTCCTCTCAATAACAGCATCTAATTTGAAGCTAACATACAAATTGATAAAACCTAAAATCTACTCAATAACCCCTGAGTCAAAATTGAGGTATAAAATGTAGCTGGAAACAAATAATCCTGCATCAAATTAGCCCTAACGGGAATTAAAACCACGATTAACTATCACAAACACCACGATTGTTGATTTAAAATTGAAATTGAATTGGTAGAAAAGAATGACGAACCTGAATAACAGGAATCTCTGGTGCATTGAGAACTGGTGGCCATGTTGATGACGTCACCTCACTGGTAGCGGGAAAACTGCTGTATCTATTACAAGTTTACAACAGAATTTCACGAAAAAAATACATTTCGTAATTTAAGTTGGCACTTGGCACCATCATCAATTTCGTTTATTATGTAGGGAGGTCTTTAAAATGGTCCATCAATTTGACAAACTGCATTAATTTCGTCCATGGACTCCGTCTGCGGTGGTTTCCGGCAATAATTGATGACATGGCGATGTTGACCCTTTGACCCGTTGACACATTTAAAAAAAATTTAACGCCACTTGTATTTCCACCTATTTTTTAAAAAAAAATTAATAAAAAAGAAATCATTTTAACTCAGCTTTTTTTCCCACTAATTACTCACAATTTGGCGACAGTACTCTCCTCTCTCTCCATTTTTTTCCGGCGAACTCTCTTCAGCAGAAGCTTGAGCAATGGCGAGGCGTGCACGGAAGGCGATACCGAAGCCCAAAATTCGGCATTCGTCCAAACTCCAAGACCCAATCCCTAATTATTGTAAGAATCCACATGCATTTGCTTTTTTAGTTTAATTTCCGTGTTTATGTTTGTTTGTCTAGCTAAAGTTGAGTTTATTTCCGAAAAATTGTGAGTATCCAGATTTCCCCCAAATAGCTAAGAACCCTAATTTCCCCAATTCGATTTTAATTTCCTCAATTCGCTTAGAACCCTAATTTCCCCGATTCGCGAAGAACCCTAATTCCCCTAATGTGCTTAAACCCCAAATTTCCCCAATTCGAATCGAACCCTAATTTCCCCAATTCGACTAGAACCCTAATTTTTTTAATCGACATGAACCTTAAATTCCTGAAATGAATTTTAATCCCCAAATTCAACCCAAATTCACTTAAATTGGTCTCCAACCCTAATTTCCCCAATTCGACTAGAACCAGCTTTTCTTTAATTTTTGTATTGACTGAATTTTTTTGCTTCTTTCTTAACAGTGCCTGGTGATCTTAATGCCACTGTCCAATTTTTCTATAGAGGTAATATGAAGTCTGTTGGAGTGGTTGAGTATGAAGGAGGGCTTAAGGTTGTGGTTGATTATGTTGGTTATAGGGTTATAAGTATTGAACATTTACTTGTGCTGTGTGACTAGTTAGGGTTCATATTTGTGGAGGGTTTGTACTTAAAGACAGAGAATGGGCTTGTTATCATTGAGGCAGACAGTGAATTGCAGACCTATTACTTAGGCTGTCAGAATACAAGGTTCATGGAAGTGTTGGTGAAACGTGAGGGGAGGTTGGATAATGAGGCAGTTGATGGTATGGATGGATTGAATGAGACAAATGAAGAAAGTGCCACAAATGAATGGGTGGAAGATGATGCTGAATATGAAGAAGAAGCTAATATTGAATTGGATGACTTCTCAGGTGGATCTTATGCCATGCAGGAGGATGAAGAAATGGGTAATGGACTAAATGAAGCAGCAATGGACAATATGTATGCAATGAATGTTGGTCCGGGCTTGCCAGATACAAGGGGTGAAGATGCAGGGGTAAATGACAAAGGGAAGGGGCAGAGCAGTGAGCCTAAACAAAAAGTGCAGAAGGTGAAGAAAGTCTATAAGAGGATCAATAAGAAGAGAGGTACTAAGAATACTGAAAGAAATGGATCTCCTGAAGTGGTAGATCAAACAGAGGCTAGTACAGAAAAAGAAGCAGGGGAAAAAAGAAGAGGAATGTTGTTGACAATGACACAGATGAGGGTGATGAGGAGAACATAAATTTGACAGAAGATGAGTTTGAAAGTTTGAAAGGATCAGATGATGATGAGTGTGATGGGAAGCTTGGAGAACTATTTGATGAGAAGAACATATTCAACCCTAATCTAAAGTTGGGAATGAGATTTACTTCTGAAGGACGCCATTACTTCAGATGCCATCAATCTCCAGAGAGATATAGAGTTCTCCAGAAATAACAAAGAAAGATTATATGTAGTATGTCTTGGATTAGGGTGTGAATTGAGGGTTCATGGTGGCAAGGTAGAGGGTGAAGAAGGTACCTTCAGGATCACCAGATATGACAAGAAGCACTCATGTCCATCTCAGACAAATGTCAAGATCTTGAGGTCTTCATGGTTGCCAAGAGATTCCAACATTTATTTGTCTCTGATCCAAACAGAAATGTGAAGGCATTTTGTAAAGATTCTGGACAGATCCTTGGGTTTGAATATTCAGTGAATATTGCATACAATGCTAAGGTGAAAGCATTAAGAGCTTTAAATGGTACTGCAAAGGAACAATATGCCAAGTTGTAAGAGTTTAAGGCTGAGGTAGAGAGGACTAACCCGGGGTCTCTGGTTATATTAGGCACAAATATTGAAGATGGTAAAAATAAGTTTGACAGATTGTACACGTGTCTATGGGCTGTAAAGCAAGGTTTTCTGACTGGTTGTAGAAAGATTTAAGGGTTGATGGTGCCCATTTGAAGGGTCCTCATAAAAAAATATTGTTAACAGCAACGGGGATTGATCCCAATAACAATATATACCCAATTGCATGGGTTGTTGTGGCAACAGAAGATGATTTGAATTGGACATGGTTCCTTGCTGTTCTGAAGCTTGATCTGGGGATAAACCAAAATGATCAGTGGACATTCATGTCAGATAAACATGAGGGGTTGTTGAATGCCTTTGAGAGTGTTTTCCCAGGGTCAGATCATCGGTTCTGTGTAAGACATTTACATGGCAACTACAAAAGTGCAAGTTTCACTAGAGATACTTTGAAAGATGCCTTGTGGAAGGCTGCAAGAGCCATAACTATCAATGAGTTTGCTGAGAAGATGCAAGAGTTGAAAAAATTGAATTCAAGAGCCTGAAAATGGCTATAGGACAAGCTACCAAAAAATTGGAGCAGATAACATTTCATGTCTAAACTGAAATGTGATATATTGTTGAATAATTTGCATTAAACATGCTAGAGAAATGCCTATATTGCCAATGGCTGAATGGTTGATGCAGTATGTAATGAGTATGCATCAAAAGAACAGGGATCAGGCTAGCCAGAAATGGCAAGGGGAGTGGTGCCCAAAAATTTAAAAAAATTTGTCACTGCGTTTATGGAAAATCATGCTAGGGTGTGCACTCCAAGGAAGTCTGATGAGAGCCACTATTTGGTGAAAGAGTGGAAAACAGTCAATGAATGGGTTGTGGATCTTGGTGCAAGGACTTGTGGATGCATAAAATGGGATATTAGTGGTATCACATGTATTCATGATGTTTCTGCAATCAGTGCACATGGGATGAATGCTTATAATTTCATTGACCCCTCATATTCCATTGGTCATTTTCTTGAGGCTTATGATAGGCATGTGATACCAATGAATGGTAGAAAGGAATGGAAAGATTATGATTTCATGCCAATAGAACCACCAAATGAAGGTAGATCTGCTGGTAGGCCAGAGAGGGTAATTATGGGAGAACATGGTGAGAAACCCATAAAGAATAAGAGAAGGTGTAGGGGTAAACCAGTGCATGTGTCTAAGGATGATCCTACAAGGCTTAAGAGGAAGCAGAAAACTGTCAAGTGTAGCTATTGCAAAGCCTTTGGTCACAATATTAGAAGTTGTGAATCAAGAATTGAAGATGAGCTGATATGTGAGATAACTGATATGACTGGGGTTAATGTGGAGAGTTCTGTGATTAATACAGAAGAAGAAAACACATTACAAGACATTATTTTGGAGCAGCTTAATGAGGATGAGATTGGAGTACTATATGAGGGTGGAACAGCCATTGAAAGTGTCAACCTCAATAACCAGACTGTCAACTGTGATAATACTCATGAGATTCCATTTTCTGGATCACAACCAGTGTGCACTCAAGAACAAGATTCAACTCAAGAAGTTGAACATCAATCAACATAGGGGGTGGAGACAAATTCACAGCCTGATAATATTGTGGAACTATCAGATGATGGTGCTAAATTGACTGATAAAAGGGAGAAAGTAAGAAATTCACATCTTATATTTGTTAATATCGTTTTGAAATATATTTATGGTGTATAATCTAATTCATGTCTCACAGAAAAAGAAAGCTTGGAGGAGGCCTAGAAAGTCAAGAAAAGTATATAAGTGTGGAGGGGGATTAATTGAGGTTATTCCAGAAAATAGCAGTATCACTGAAGAAGTAAGTCAGACCTTGTTAAAATCACATCTTATATTTGTAATTTTGTGTTTCATGATATGCTTATACAATGTTTGTTCAGGCACTGTCAAATGTGAATGTAACTGATCACACTTCTGTCTCCATGCAAACAAATTTTGGTCAAGTAGTTGTTAATGTAGCAGAAGGCATGAATGAGAGACCACTAGATCAGAGCAAGAGGAAGAAGACTGTGACTGACTATATTGATGAGCTTCAATATAGCTCAAGGGTGAATGCGAATAATTGCCCTTCCATATCTCAACAATTGCAAACAGCTGGAAAAGAAGGGCCAACTCCAGTGAGGAAGATATTAGGAAGGGATGGTAGACCAGTAGTGTTCATGGTTGGGCAAAAGACTAAGGAGAAGGGTGGTTCATCAAAACCGGCTTGGAAGTGATTTTCAAGAAATTTTCTTTCTTTTTGTAGCAACATAACAGAAGGCATGATTTTGTGGTGTACTATAATTGTCAGATCATGTTGAAAATTGTTGTTTTTGTGGTGTAATATTACTATTACGTATGTTAATGTTTGTGTTTGAAATTATGACATGTTGGTATCATGTGTTGTAGTTGTTATGGTAGCAAGTTTTAGTCCAATTAATAAGATAGCTCAAGCACACATTTTTGGTAAATGGTAAAACTCATTACTTGCTAAATATTAATCAAACTTCCATTATTATAGAAATAACTTCATTCGTAGTGAAATTATACAATAGAAGTTCGATTATTGATCAACTTAGGATCAATATTATTACACGCATTAATAAAAACTGATCAGGCCATATAGGCAGGGACAGCAGGGGCTTCATCAATCCAACTCAATGACATGAGGCTCAGCAACTTCAACACCAGCAGGGACTTCAGGTGCAGGGACTTCAAGGGCTTCATCAACTGGCAACACCGCACATTGTACTTGCTTAAATAGATGAAAGATCAAGTCAACATTGTTCAGGCCATATAGGCGGAATAAGCGGTCGTACACGGTCTACTGCAAATTGGACATTTAATTAGGAATAACCACTAAAATATAGTGAAATGAACATAGAGATAGAAAAACTTCCATTACCCAAGTCGCGTCATAATCATCATCTACTTGGACTCAATACATGGGTCCTATAAAGTAAACACGAGTCATCTCCATAAAATGACAAAAATGATCATACTTGGTCCATGCAATTTTCAACATTTTTTTCAGCCTTGAAACTGGATAGGGCTCGGTATTACCCCTCTGCATCTCAAGCTGAATCAACCTCAAACCTCTAGCCAAACTATTAGGATCATTAATACGATGCCTAACAGCATAATCAGACAAATGTTCAAGTATAGTGCGCTCATCTTCTTCATTGGTGCAAGGATCCCTAAAGAGGTGCTTGAGTCTCGCATCCGTCACGTTATCCATTCTTTCGTCTATAATAACAATGCAACCACACAGAACATAAAATTATCAACAAATTACCAACAAAATTATCCATTCTCATTCAAGTAGCATAAAATACCATTCAAATTCTCTTAAAAGTTATTACACAACACCTTACTTAAACCATCTAAACAACTAATTCCTAGAAAAAAATGAACATAAGCACACAAAACATAACAAACATCACAAACACAATCGACCATGCGACACAACAACAAATTAAAGCCGCTTTTGTAATGTCGGTATTCTGAATTAACTCATTAAAACTATATCCGTGGGAAACAGATTGAGGGACTCCATTAAAGGTGGTGGACACTCGGCTAATGGATTCATTCTTATCTTCATCAAAATTTTCGGCCGCTTCACCTAAGCCGACATCGTCCACAACTTGATTTCTTTTTTTTCGCGGCAGTGAGGAGTTCGTGGTTCTTGTCACCATGTATGGATGAAGATGAGAGTTTTTTTCCATATGGAGTTCCTCAACCCAAGCAAAGAATTTTGGGTGACGAACTCTCTTTGGACATATGTAGTAATATTGACCAGGTCGAGTTGCGTTTATCCCTGCCCTACCGTAAACCATTGTTTCCCGACCACATACACATGGAAACTCGAACACCATCTACAACACATAGCCTGTAAACAAATATATCATGAACACCAAAACATAACGAGCAATAATCAGACTCAAAAAACACGAAACGCCATATCACGAACAGTAAAAACAGGTAATAAAGCGGCAATTGAGGAGTAATTCAAAAATCCCAAAAATGAACTATGACCAGAAACTACAAATTCAAACAAATTAAGTGAAGAAACCGTGTCTATTCCGGCAATAAACTCCCTAAACGAAAAACCCATCATCATAACAACCTAAATTTTACCTTTCAAAACTTTTTAACGTTAAAATTTTGGAAAAGAGTTATATTTTACCGAGGGTTAGGTTTAGTTTAAATAAAGATTTGGTAAAGATAATTTGTTGATCTAATGAAAACTAATCGGTCAACATACCTTCTTCAATTGTCGAGGCTGAACGGTCTCGCGTCAATTCGTCGAATTCGTTCGTCGTTTCGCCAGGAGTGAATGATTTGAGAATTCTAACTGTTACATTCGATGCCTGTTTATTAATCTCTTTTTTATTATTTTTTTTAAAATAGGTGGAAATACATGTGGCGTTAATTATTTTTTTTTAAAAGGTGCCAACGGGTCAAAGGGTCAACGTCGCCATGTCATCAATTATTGTCGGAAACCACCACAGACGGAGTACATGGACGAAATTGATGCAGTTTGTCAAATTGATGGACCATTTTAAAGGCCTGCCTACATAGTGGACGAAATTGATTATGGTGCCAACTTAAATGACGAAATTGATTTTTTTCCCCAGAGTTTCCGATAAACTATGAGAATGTTTAATTTTTATACTATTTGCTACACAAAAGTACTCATTTCCTATTTTAGCCTTATAATTAACTAGGTTATTGTATAACATTAAACACTTAGGTGGTGTTTGCAAACTCTTAAAATAAGTTATAATCAGTTTTTTATTCGAATAAGTGATTTTGGGGGTGTTTGCAAATCTAGCTTTTTCGGTTACAAAACTTTTTTTAAGCTAAAAAACACCACAATCTTAAAGTTGGTGTGGGGTTGCTTTCGGCTTAACTTAAAATTATGAACTTCTACTTTTCCACTAGAGTTTGCAAACACCACCTAAATCTACAAATTTTAACTTTATTTAGATTAGGTCACATAAGGCGGATGCGGGTGCGAGTGCGAGTGTGAGTGCGGATGCGGGTGCGCCAGTTCGGCAAATTTAAAAATACATAAATTTCAATTCGCCTTAATGCGTTTAATAAAAATAATTAAATATTGAATATCAATATATAATTTTGTATATATTTGAGTATTGTTTAATAACAACTCATGATAATTAACTTTATATAATATTTTTTAAAAATTATAATGGTGGAAAGACAAAAGTCTACTAAGTCTTAAATTACTTCCAATATCTTGCCAAAAACAAATTTACTGCCAATATTTTATATTTATTTTATTTTTAACCTAGTTTTGTTCTCCATCTACTTCAACTCTTCTTTATTATAATTCATTTATTTCGTTCTTTACAAATTTTCTACGATTACTCATTAAATTTAAATAAAAGAACTAAGAAATCTTATTGCGAGAACTAAGAATTTATAATGCATCTCAGTGGGGAAGCACGGGCACTGAATGCACCAGTGCGAGACCGGTGCACCAAAAACTTTGACAATGTGAAGGATTATGTGACCTAGTTATTTTACACCAGTCTAACTATATTGTTTATTTTATTTAAATTTTCTGTGCATGTCTTTTCATAATCTTATTAACTATGTTCTCTCTTTTTTTGCCTTTTAGTATTAAAAGAAGACGCGCGGATGTCGCATTGCATGATGATTCCTAGTGGAGATTTTTTTTTTGTTAAACAAAGAAGCTTGCAAAGCTCTAACTACTACTCTACGTCTAATAAACGTAAACACTGAGGCGGTGGTGTATCCCAAAATACATCTCGCTCATTATGCCCAAGCACGATCTTTGCCAAACAATTCGCGACCTTGTTGGCGTCTCTCGATATCCGTCTTATTTCCACCTCTCAAGGCTGCCTTAGAAGCTCCCGACACTCGTTAATTAGTGGTGTCTCTTGTCTTTGCACATCTCTAACCCCTGTCACAATTTTGAAACAAACTTGAGAATCGAGTTCAATCTCAATCTTCGTCATTCTTCTATCCCATGCTAGTTGGAAGCCCTTTTTCAGTGCTTCAAGTTCGGCTTTCTCGATAGTTGGCGAATTCAAGACTTATTTCTAAGTGAAGTAAATAATATGACTATTGTGGTGTTACTTAAAAAAAGGTGAAGTTAATAATATGTGTTATGGTGTAACTTAAATTCTAAGAGTAGAGATAGGATTCAAAAGTTCCGTGTACCAGTATGTCCAATAAATCTTTCTTTATACAATATTATCGAATGAGAGAGATCAAGAGAATATATAATATGAAGATTTAAGTAGTGTGAATTATATGATTATTATAGTGTAACTTAAAACATAAGGTTAAATTGAGAGTTTAATAATGTGTTATTATGAAGTAACTTAGATTTTAAGGTTAAAAATGACAATAAAGAAATTGGGATATGAATATGTTATGTAAGTCTTTCTTTATATAATAACTAGAAACATTGACACGCGGTCTCCACGTGATTAATTTATTTTAAGTATTATATAACTAATAATAAAGATTATAACTTAAATATAAAGCGAAAATCTTAGTATCTTACCCTTCTTGATATGGATTTAAAAGAGAATTAACTAAAAAAAATCTTAAATAAGAGTGTTTAAATAGTAATAATTACAATTATATCACAACCAATAACAACTTAATATTGTGTTTAGGGGTAATAAGAAAAAAAAAATGTAAACTTGGCTTCATTTATATAATCGTATAGGTAATATTATATTGTAGATAACAGGTAACAATGGTTGTAAATGTGCAATTGCATTCTCACGTTGCGATTATGTTAATAAACCATCGGTCTTTTTAAAAGACTACGACAAGCAGAAATATCTTTCGCTTGTGAAATTGGACTTAAAGTAATTGTAAGTACATGTACCCAATCAGATATCTTAAAATTCTTTTTGTACCTAACGCGCAAGGGTACATATATACTAGATTCAGTCTTACAAGTTACATTTGTGCTTTAGTAAACTTCTTATGTTGGATGGAACAAAACTAACATCCTATCCTTTGTTTAGCGTGGAAGAATGTTGTTATAACCACTACTATTTGGGCTTTCTTTTTTGCCACATTAAGCCCCATAGAGACTTTTACTAATTTAGGCCACAAATTGGAAAAAACACTTGTCTAGTTACAAGTGTATCAATTTATCAAAAGTGGGTAAAATGGTTATTATCAAAATAGTTGCCCAAACCATCCATGTCAGGCTTCATTCTCCCTAAAAACACATGTCCTAAACTTGATTCTATATTAAAAAAAAAGGGTGTAACAGATTCCAACAAATTCTTACCTCTCATTGCCTGGTTGGACATTTGTAACCTAAATCTTATAGGGGGCTTGGTTTTTGGCAAATTTTTGACTTTAATAGCGATCTCATTACGAAGCTTGCATAAAAAATTACATCTAACAACCACTCTCCAAAATTTAAAGTCCTTAAAGCTCGTTATCTTTGTCATAAGAACCTTTTTAGAGCAAAAGATTATGTCTCTCAAGCTTCATGGATTTGGCGAGGCATTCTTCATCTTATTTTCAAATGGCACTATTATCCTATTCACGTTAACTCAAGTGTCATTACTTGTATCAGTTTTGGGTCTCCAAACATAAAAAAATATAATAATAATAATAATAACAAAATATTTGAACCCTTTCCCTTCCAACCTTCTCAACTATAACCATTACTTAAACTTTTTGGTATGAAGCTTCTTCTCCTTGACTTAAGCTCTTGGGACATTGATAAAATAAATTCTATGTTTGATCCTTGCACTACGACGAAAACTCTAAAAATTTAAGTCCCCTCCTCCATTATCTGATAATCAAAATTTGACTCCTCTTTGGATACCCTCCAAGCCAAGGTCTTTTTCCACTGAGAGTGCCTTATTTACTGATACACGTGACCGTCTCACTCTGATCACCAACAACAATCTCTTCAAAAATATCTAGAGTGCACGTATTCACAATCACTACATTCTCCTTCTTTGAAAAATCATGCGCAATTACCTACACATTCTAGACTCACCATGATTTTTAGCATTCAACATATCTTTTGTCCCTATAGTCATCTAGAGTGGACTGTGGATCACATCTTTCTCCACTGTCTATTCACAACCCAAAACAGTATTACTGTCTAGGTGGCATCTCAACCTCATTCCATTTCAAAGTTGGTCTTTAAAAGAATGGCTTTCACTTGTCATGCACAATACTTGGATTTTCTTTACATGAGGTTCTTTGAGAGATGAATTTCTTATTTTCTTTGTTATTACACGTGAACTCTTATGGCATAACATAAATAAATTATTGCACGGACTAAGTAATCTCAATCTACGTGATCTATCCACTTTGGTTGCGCATAAAAGAAAGAGAATTAGACCGCCCATAAGTCCACTCAAATTCGCTAAAATCAATAGAAAAAGGCCCGCCCAAAGCTGAATCAAGGCAAACATTGATGCCACTTTCAAAGATGATAAAGCTTTCTATGCTCTCATCATCCAAAATGTTGATTTCATCTTTGCTTCTGCAGAATCTCATCCTTGCATGGACTCCATTTTGATTGAAGTTATCGCTCTCCTTCGAACCTACCAATACTTGTGTCGAGTGATGGGGTCATCGGTGTGTTGGGCGCCTATCGAGTGATGACGGGTTGTTGCCAAGTGACGGGGTGGTCGATTCGTTGGGGACTCTGTCACCGCGACTGAGTGACGACGGGTTGTTGCAAAATACACAAAATATTTCTAAGTATGGAGCATTTTGGCGTGGTGCAAAAATGGCTAAAAGAATCATGGAATCTGATTGTTTAGAACTTTTCATGATATTAAAGGGCCTGTTTGGATGTCTTTTGGCCCATCCGTTTCAAAATTTCAATCTTTGAATTTTGTTTGGAACACTTTTCATTGTTTAGACATTGAAATTATTTTGGTTCATTTCAAATATCAAAGCTAGGGACTTTTTCAATCTTTGTTTGACTTCAATAGTACCTTAATATTTGTATGCTTTCAATAAAAAAAATTCACACTCGTGCTTTCTTTATATAATCTGAGTTATATATATATATATATTTGATTTGGCACATGTGTGATTCTCCAAAAAGAGAATAATTTCATTGACAACTAATTTTCCTTTTAATCTAATAATATATATATATTTTAGTTGATATCTTTTAATAATAGTAACTAACTTCAAATATTAATACTTACCAATATATGTAACTTCAGATACTTAATTAATATATAAAGTTGTTTATTATAACAATTTTGATTAATTATCTGATTGCTTTTCCTTCCTTATGTCAGTCAATTATGAGCAATCTACCAAAAGCTGATTGCAATATAATTTCTTTAAAAAAATTAAGCAAAGAAGAAGAAGAAGAAGACGTGAGCAGATTAAAGTTAGTATAATTAGAATTTTTGATCAGTTCTCAACTTCTCATCACGGATGAATTCTGTGGGTAATTCTGCTCGTAAAAATATCCTTTGAATTAGGCAATAAGCCTCCTATGATTTAGGATAACACTTGTTTAAAATTCGGCACAAACACAGGAATTAAAATAGATTGAAATCTTAATTCATATCTTATTCCAGTTAATTATATTGGCCGTTAAAAGTTTTATTAAACAAATTTTTCTTACACAAAAATTGGCTTCCAAAGGTTTCTTCTAATATAGTGGATAGTTGGTTGTGTTGATAAAGCTACAATAATAAGAAAGATAATTATCATATTTTAATGTGATTAACATCAATTTCGATTGCTTTGAATTTCTCCGAATTTCTC
The DNA here is from genome assembly GCA_948329865.1 of Linaria vulgaris. Taxonomy (NCBI): domain Eukaryota; kingdom Viridiplantae; phylum Streptophyta; class Magnoliopsida; order Lamiales; family Plantaginaceae; genus Linaria; species Linaria vulgaris. The sequence continues at coordinate 16,267,741 of OX415250.1, read as the reverse complement.
CATCTAGCAGTAGTATGATAAATATATAGTAAGTTTTTCATTGCTTTATTATTTTCAGAATGATGGTTAGCAAAATTAAAATCACGAACAACATTTACTAACTTTTTGATGAGGGACTTAAGGATTTGATTTTTAGGGAGAAAATACTTGCTAACCCCTTCTGATATATTCATGTATAAGAAAGTACATTAATTCCCTTTATATAATAATAATTGTAATCTTATATATTTTTATATTTTATTATTTATTATATTCCAAGCTTATTTATGTGTTAATATCTAAATATATTAATTAAAGAATCATTATTAATTAAAATATTATTTTATACATATCTATCACATTGATTTGATGTTTAGATACTTACTTTTCTTCCAACATTCAAACACCCAAATTACATCCAAATTAAATTTCAACTTTCTGACACGTTTTTCAAAATATTTTCCAAACACCCAAACCAAAATGAACCAAACCAAATTGACGAAAATACATCCAAACGAGCCCAAAGACTCCCGAGAGAGTATCTCATAGAACCATTCATCCTCTTATGATTGTTATTGGAAAACTTTGGCTTACTTGGCCTATTTGAGAATTTAATTTTGCCAATAGGATTGTATCAAGTTGCGCGCAATATTGCTCAATAGACCTCTTCAATAACTTCTCATTTTAATTCATGTATCCTGCTATCTTGTAGTTTAGCGATGAACTCTTTCATAACAACCTAATATTATTCTCTCATGGTAAAATAAACAAACGTTTCACATGTTGAGCCTGCGGAAAAACGTGGAAAAAAATCATCTATAGTTTCTTTTCAACCTATAATGGTTGATATAAGATGCAATAACGTATTGCACCTTGACATACGTCATAAAAAAAATACTGAACATTCACAATTTTTATCATTTAACAATGTTCTTTCTTATTTTATGAAATAAGCATTATATATTTAATATATAATTAAATTAATTTATTTGAATAATACTTCAGAGAATCATAGTATTCATAATGTTGATTAATTATAAATGTTATAGCAAGAAACAAAGTTGCAAAGACCCAAAACTTTGTTCCATAAGTGCGTAATGTGCCATTTGCCTTTTACTAGGCAAATAATTAGATTTTGGGGTGGACGTGGGATGGGTACCCACGTTGTGGGTACCCTCGCTTGTGTAAAATGAGACTCTGATATCCATTCTCATTTCCGCACTATGCGGGTACCCGCGCGGGTACGAAATGAGTAGCGGGTTACCAACCTTATTTTGCAAGTATCTTTAGCTTAGGAGAATTGTGAAGCAAACCCCAAAATACTCTCTAATGAGAATTATATATTCAATTGCCACTAATCTGTAAAAGATACTATAGTAACAAATGATAAGACAAAGGACGAATAATTAAATTTGCCCCTTAACTTTTTTTAAAAAGTTAATATGCCATTTTTTTGGGGCCTTGTTTTTATGCCCCATATCGTTTAAAAAGTCTACTAAAAATGCCCTCGGCCTTTATTCGGACCAAAATTGCCTACGTGGCGGTACAAAATTGCACTTTGTACCTCAAGATAAATTGCATTTTGCACCCCAAAATATTTTAGGGTACAAAGTGCAATTTATTTTGGGGTGCAAAGTGCAATTTTGTATTGCCACGTAGGCAATTTTGGCCCGAATAAGGGCCGAGTATTTTTTAAAAGCTTTTTTTAAACATACAGGGCATTTTGGCAAGGCTCGAAAAAAACGGACATTTTAACTTTTTAAAAAAAGTTAGCAGGCATTTTTAATATTGCGTCCTAAGACAAACATCAAATTCATTTGGTAATCAATTATTCAAAGTCAACCTCACTATTCATCAACAAAAATCAAATCATTGAGTTTATCTTTCCGTTTTAGTTAATTCAATTACTTAATATAGCTATATAATATATATATATATATATAATAAATGACCAATAGCATGTTACTATTATACAGTTTGTATATATAAAATATTATTAGTATATCAATATATATAACATATAAATATGTCAAGTACAAATGTCCAGGTACCCATATAGAGGCGGGAAATCGCCGAATACTACCCATTTCCATTCTCGCAATTTATGTGTGGGTACTTGCGTCGCGGGTACCCATTCCCAATAGGAAATATCCAAATGGTATAGGCTTGGGATTGAGTACGTGTTTCAAATGCCCACTCCTAATTAGATTTCTCTCTTTCCATTCAATCCTTTCCATCTAACTGACATAGAGACATTTTAAATGAGGAGCTGACAACCAAGCTTCCGTAGCATAGTGGTAGTGCGTTCGCTTCGTAAGCGAAAGGTCGTGAGTTCGATCCTCACCGGGAGCTTTGGTTTCTGTTTTTCGGCTCCTAACTTTTGGTCCATTTTCTTGTTTGATTTTTTTTTGAAATTTAAGAATTCCATATATTTCAAGAGAAAGCGTACTTAGCTCATAAGCAATAACTCTGATAGCTTTCTAATTAATTTGTCAAATCTCATAAATTCTGAATATTTCTTAAAAAGAAAAAAAAAACAATATTAGTTCACTATATTCTTTCAAAAACTCAAGCAGCTCACTAAGTTTAATCGAACAAGAAGTGGACATGTTACTTGCTCCAATATATTGTATTATAACTATATTTTATATCTTTTTTATAATTAACCTTACATGTCGTGGTTATCATCATATCCCTTTTTTTCTGGTTTATAATCATCATATCCTTAAAATTAGATACTATTGTTAATTTGTTATACAAAATTTTCAAGTTGCTCAACAATTTTACATGAGAATCTCTACACCAATAATCTCTTAGGTATAGAATTAGAACCTTAGTCGACACGAACACATTAATTGAATTAAACTGACAAATTCTTAGAAACTTGCCTTAAAAAACGATAACTTTTCATATGTCGTCCTTATTTCTTCTCCCATGCACGAACCAAAGCGGCCATTTTGGAGCTAGTTGCTACATATTATAATTCTTTTTAGTGCTTCGAAATTAGTCTTTATTTTGGTCTTATTTCGTCTATGTTACAATATACCGAGAAATCGATACAATGAGCCTCACTTAACCAAAATAATGCTATCCTATTACAATGAACGGACTAGCTTGGTCCGGAACACCTATTACACATAAGACAATATAAGATGACCGAAAAAATACCTAAATGGCCAAGTTGAGGGAACAGTGGAACATGAGAGATTCGATGCTCTTTGATTGTCGAGTTGTGGGTATTAGATACTTATGATATCAGACTGAACTTGGGAACTTGCCAAGCTGCCTACGTATCCCATTAAGGGAATCAAGCCGAACGTAGTTCATTTGTCTCTTTTGAGTTGCCTTTATTAGGTCGACCCTGGCAGGGTTGCTTGGTTCACTTGGTTCAGCATTGGGGCGACTTCATGGTTTCGATCATATCTCTTTGTAGGATGATCGAAACCTCGATCCACTTCTTGATTACAGACTCTAACTCATGTAGCTTTCAGGTCATATATGGTTTCGATCTTGGTGAGCATCGAATTGGCTTGGTTCGATGCATCAATGTCGAACAGGGTGAATTCGAGACAGCTTGGCGCGACTTCACGGTTTCGATCATATCTCATTGTAGGATGATCGAAACCTCGATCCGCTTCTTGATTACGAACCATAACTCATGTAGCTTTTAAGGCATATGCATCTAACAGACTTGTGTTTGAGGCATGTGCATCGAGCTGACTTGGTTCGAGGCATGATAGATTGTGCATCGAACTGAATTGGTTCGATGCGCGCATCGAACTGACTTGTATTCGATGTGTGGCTTCTCTGTCCGTCCCCCTGACTTGTGAGGAGTGAGGGGGTATATATAGGCATGATTAGAGGGGCTTAAAGGTCATTTTGGGCTTAGGTCGAACTGAGGCGGTTCGATGCACTTTTCCGCATCGAACGGCACAGGTTCAATATTGATCTGCGCAGCTTTACTATTTTGAGCATAACTTTCTCTGTGGACCTCTGAATTACATTCCGCTTGTTGCGTTGCAACCTAGACTCATGTGGCTTTCCAATAGCATATTACTCAATGTCTAATTATCTATATAGATATATTGGTGACCCAAATACGGCTAAGGTAGCTTTACCTCCAAGCCTTCTTGACACTCATCAGTCAGTTTCGCGCCATCGTGGATTTTTCTTGACATGACACATTATGTCACACCATTTAGTCCCCTAGTTTGGAGTGTGATTTTGGAACATAAGCATACTTCAAACTATAATGAAGTGTTAGTGTCGTTTTGCCTTAGTTTTGGGGTGATTAATGTCATTATGCACCATTGTGTCTTACCGAATAAGCCCACATCATATAGTCCCCCCATTTGGGAGTCGGTCTTGATTCAAGAGAGGGTGCCAAATTATAAAAATCTTATGTGGCTTCAAAATACGCCCAATATCTGGGAGTCGCGACACGGAGGATCGGTTGCCAAATAACTTTATCTAACTTGATGTGATGCATGCTTGATGCGATGCACACACTTGTGTGCTATTGATCTGCTTTATGAACGTCGCGTCATGGGTAGTGATCTAGCTTGCACTTACCTCGAGGTGTTGTTTCGAGTAAATGTCCACGATAGGTCGAATCTGTGTTGTTCGACCCATGATTGGTCGAATCTGACGACGATCGAGTCGGGTGGATTCGATACATGATATCTCGAATTGGCCTATATCGAATATAGAGTGCATTGAATTTAGGGAATTCGATCTAGGCTATATCAAATCAGGTATGTTCGATACAACGAGTGCTAAGTGGCCCAGTATCGAATCTGGGTCCTTCGATCTATAAGTGTATCGAATTAGTGTCCTTCGATGTAGGACTGAGTAGAGTTGCTGAGTATCGAGTCGGTTCACTCCGATTGAATTGCGAGTATCGAATGTAGAGACCTCGATCGAATGATGAGTATCGAATGCTAAGAATTCGATCTTGAGTAGGTTCGAGCTAGTCTTGAATGTGCCATCAGAATGTCCGAGGACGGGGTATTTATAACCTCTATCCCGCGGGCCTCAGTGGTAGTTGGGGAAAGTACATCGAATTGGGATGATTCGATCGATCCCTTAGATGAATCTAAGCCGCTTGATGCTTGTTCAACATCGAATTTGTCATGTTCGATGTACAATTTCAATGGGCCTTGAAGATCTGATTTCTTTATGTTGAAAATCATGCCCCCGATTGGGATGCAGGGTCTAAAAGGCGTGGATCTCAAGCATACTGCCTCAGATCTATCGAGTCGGGCTTTAAATCATGTTCGAAACCTCTCTTTTTATTTGCGTTTGTTATGACAAATAATTAAAGTGTATCCTTTTTTAATGTTGGTGTTGCGATCGAATGAGTTTTGTTCGATCTTCCGATGGTTTGCCTGCTTGTTTGGCTCGTTTTTGTTGCTTTTTCTTTCAATTGTTGTTATCGCATTTTACTTTATTTTGACAATTCGAACGTCATTCCACATTTGTGGAGGGTTGTATGTTCTCTTTAGTCAATCGATGTGCGTGGTTACTATGTCTTCCCACTCCTTCATTGGATATTATATATGATCATGTCCGTTGTGACATCTTTGCTTCTCTGTGGTGATATAGTTATCATCCGTCTTTTTAGATTAAATGTCTATCCACTGTATTTTCTTTTTTGGGAAATGATTAGCACATGTCGTCTCAGACGTGGTGTGCGTCCCGTTGTCTATTTTACGATATTTGCGGTTATCATTTGTCGCTTCGTACAGAGTGTCTGTCCCGTTTGCATTTTTCAGTATTTACAATTGGCACTTGTCACTTGGGACAAAGTGTTCGTCCCGTTTTCTTCATCTCGTGGGGTTTTTTGGTTAGCACTTGCCGTTTTGGGCGAAGTGTCCATTTTTATTTTTATTTTTAAACTCTATGACTTTTGCATTGAGCTGAATTCCGGTATATCAATATTTGTTTTGTCATCCTCACTTGCGCAACACGAACATGTGTACTGCGCTGGTAGCCCTTTGTTTGTCTCTTGAGCGATATGTGAAACATCAATTTTGTGCAACTTCGTACATGTCAAGTATTTTTGTTTCTCGACTATGGAGTAAATGTATATTAGGTTTCTTGCGGCGACTTGGTCGCTCAAAAGTTTATTTGCTTTGGTTCATAGTCTGCTCGATTTTTTTTATCGGTCTGGTGCATACCCTTTTTAGTTCTTAGGAGCCAATGGAATGATTAGCCACAGGCCGCATGTCTGAGAAGACTACTAGGCGCTCTACTCTTAAGGAGCTCTCCATTGAGTAAAGTTAATCGCATAATACAATTTTGCTGGTACTTCTGGAGTCAAACATTGTTAACTTTGAAAGGTTGATGGTTTAGATAACACATGGTCCTACCGTTAAGCGCCTCGACTAAGCGAGAGGTCATCTTAACGAAGACCTTCGACTTGCCTTTATCCAGGTCGAATACGGTCAAAAGAGGCAAAGTTGTACCAATATGTGAATCACGAGGCTTTGGCATAAATATCTATTACGCAATTTTAAGTTTTGACTATCCGGAATTGTGTCGCTACTGTTTGGATATTTTGTTGCATTCTTGTTCAATGATTGCTCGCGTTTTTTTTATAGAACTTTGTGTTGTTACATGTTATTGCTCTTCGACGTTGATAGCTAATTCGACGAATGGATATCTGCACCTCTTGAGGTGATAATCCTTTTATAGTAGTCTAAATACGCACTCATTTGGGCAGATTTTTATCATACCATGCTCGGTAGATGTAACTAAATTGCCATGTGAAGTCTATTGACATATCCAGCCTTTCAGGCATATGGATATGTTGATTGCATGATGCTTTTGCCAACATATGTCTATCCTTTGTGGTTTTTGGTTTGTTTCTGACCACGATGTGCCGATGTCCATTTCCGATATATTTCATATTTTCATCCGACCGCTTTGGGCCAATATTTTATTTTTCATCTAGCCGTTCCGGGCCAATATTCCATTTGAATCTATTTGACTATTTCGGGCCACTATTTCTTTTTTTAGATTTTAGGTTTATATTTTATCTTTTGGGGTTAATGCTTTTGGTGCCGCTTTGGACAAGTTTACTTCGTACCGCTTCAGATAGGTTTGCATTGTGCCATTTCGTGTGGACATTCTTGGTACCATTTTGGACATGTTTACTTCATACCGCTTCGGGTAGGTTCGCATCATACCACTTTGGGTATGTTCGCATAGTACCACTTCGGGTAGACGTTTTTGTGCCGCTTTGGACACATTTGTCCTACCGCTTTGAGCAGACGATTTGATGCCGCTTTGGACACATTTGTCGTACCATTTTAGGTAGACATTTTGGACAGGTTTGTTTCGTACCAGAGGGAAATGTAATTGCACTGCCCGAAGGTTGGGCGCAAGCGGATGAACTTGTGCTTACAGAGGATCAGATTCAGGGTAATTGTGGCCAATTTCACTCGTTCAGTGGGTCATGTCCTTCGTTCCGAGTCCCCCCAATCGTTCGCCAAGTAGCGATACTTGGATATACCATTTTGATTATATTAGGCCATTTTTGTTTATTGACATTATTGCTTGTCACTTCTGTAATGGTACTCTTATAAAATCGATTTTGTGGCTTGACATTATAGTCTTTTGATCTATGTTGCACGAACACGGATACGAGAATACGTATCGGACACGATACGAACACGGCGACACGGATTTTTAAAAATTACATAATCGGACACGGCATGGACACGTCAAAATTCTTAATATTTATTTATTTATTTTTATCAATATAAATCTAACAACATGATAAGAATACATGTGTAAATTTTACCTATAAGTATAAATTGATGAATATAAAGAAAATAAAGGCTATGTAAAACAATTAAAATAAAGAAAGCAATAAGAAAAAAAAGGAAAAGAAGAACCACCTTGATTGGAAGTTTGAGAACTCCCTAAAAGTGCAGAGGTGCATCTCGTTCAACAAAAGAGAAGAAAAGTTGATTTATTTAATTCTTTTTTGACCATCTTTTAATTTCTTTGTGTTTAATAATGTAGTAAAATACATTTTTAGGAGTTGATTTTAACCCACAATAGTTTTGATAGCATGTAATTGAAACCCAAACGTGTCATAGAAGTGTCGGACACGCATAAGAAATGTGTCTGACACGCGTGTCCTAATATTTTTGTAAAATAAAAATTAAAGACACGTCATGTGGCGTATCGGACACGTATCCGAGGCGTGTTCGAGGCGTATCCGTGTCCTCCGTGTGTCCGACACAATATTTTTTTAAATTTTGAAATATTCGTGCAACATAGCTTTTGATCTATACTTTACTGTATAGTTTAACGTATCAATGATTGGTTTTAATCATTTGTTCAATCGCATTTTGTTTGTTTTTAAGTGTATGTTTATTTAATGCATCGCATTCTTTTATAGAACTTTTTGAACTGAGTATGCTCTAGAGGTGTTGCCTTCCTCGTGTGGCTACTTAAGGTTTATTGTGGTTCTGACGCGACACTTTGCGGTGCTCTAGGGGCGAGATTTGCGTTCGACCACTTTGGGCAATCATACCCCCGTCATGACGCTTGGCGGTGCATGAGGGGTGAATATTTTGCATTTGACCACTTTTGGGCCAACATACCTCTGTCATGACGCTTGACGATGCGTGAGGGGTACCATATTGGACAACGTGTATGTTTCTTTTTTCAGATTTTGGGATTTACGGGGTTCACTTGCCACTTTGGACAGAGTTTCCATCCCTCTTCGTCATCTTTTGAGATTTGCGGTATCTCGTGCCACGATTGACAGAGTTTTCGTTCATGTTCATTGTCTTTTTGGGATTTGCGGTATCTCATGCCACGATGGACAGAGTTTCCATCCATCTTCCTTGTCTTTTTGGGATTTGTGGTATCGCGTGCCACGATGGACAGAGTTTTCGTCCCTCTTGATTGTCTCTTGGGGATTTACAGTGTCTCGTGCCACGATGGACATAGTTTTCGTCCTTCTTCCTTGTCTTTTTGGGATTTGTGGTATCTCGTGCCACGATGGACAAAACTTTCGTCCCTCGTGATTGTCTCTTGGGGATTTGTGGTGTCTCGTGCCACGATGGACATAGTTTTCTTTCCTCTCGTTGCCTTTTGGGGTTTTGCGGTGTCTCGTGCCACGATGGCCAGAGTTTCCGTCCTTTTCGTTGCCTTTTGGGGATTTGCAGTGTCTCGTGCCACAATGGATAGAGTTTTCGTCCCTCTCGTTGCCTTTTGGGGATTTGCAGTGTCTCGTGCCACGATGGACAGAGTTTTCGTCCCTTTCGTTGTCTTTTGGGGATTTGCGGTGTCTCGTGCCACGATGGACAGAGTTTCCGTCCCTCTCGTTGCTTTTTGGGGATTTGTGGTGTCTCGTGCCACGATGAACAGAGTTTTTGTCCCTCTCGTTGCCTTTTCCACTGTTATGATGGTTGTCTCGTGCATGAGGGGTTGGACCACTTTGGGCCTCTTATTCCGCCGTCATGATGGTTGTCTCGTGCATGAGTGGTTGGACCATTTTGGGCCTCTTATTCCACCGTCATGATGGTTGTCTCGTGCATGAGGGGTTTCCAGTATCATGTCAATAAAACTCCACCTCATACGGGTAAGATTCTTTGATACCTAATACGGGTAAGATTCTTTGGTACCTCATACGAGTAAGACAAATCATGACACTATTCAGAGTGTAGTTGTTTGTCCCCGCAAAGGAAGCTCCTCTCAGTCATGGCTTGTAATAAGATAAGGCCCACGCTTTCTAGAAATCGTTAGTATCTAAACAGAAATGTAAATGATTAACATATAGAATTGGGATTGAAGAATCCCTAATCTTTCTTCCGATGATGTTAGTTTCCTTAGTTGAATCTGGGATTTGATTATTGCTCTTAGCATCACTCCATGTTTGCTTAGGACCGAATTCCATATTGTTAACACTAACACTGAGGTTGTTTCTCGATCTCTAAAATAGCTACTGGGACTCTTCGCGGTTCTTTTCCCGTTAGTCCATTCTCTTTCTTGGCCATTTTACGTAAACAGACTCTTAAGTGTAATCGAAATGGTGTTCCCACAGACGGCGCCAATATTTTGGTCTTATTTCGTCTAGGTTACAATACACCGAGAAATCGATACAATGGGACCCGACTTAACCAAAATAATGCTATCCTATTATAATGAACGGACTAGCTTGGTCCGGAACACCTATTACACATAAGACAATATAAGATGACCGGAAAAATCCCTAAATGGCCAAGTTGAGAGAACAGTGGAACGGGAGAGATTCAATGCTCTTTGATTGTCGAATTGTGGGCATTAGATACTTATGATATCGGACTGAACTTGGGAACTTGCCAAGATACATACGTATCCCATTAAGGGAATCAAGCCGAACATAGTTCATTTGTCTCTTTTGAGTTGCCTCTATTAGGTCGACCCCTAGTTGGGTTGCTTGGTTCACTTGGTTTAGCATTGGGGCGACTTCACGGTTTCGATCATATATGTTTATAGGATGATCGAAACCTCGATCCGCTTCTTAATTGCGGACCCTAACTCATGTAGCTTTCAGGTCATATATGGGTTCAATCTTGGTGAGCATTGAATTGGCTTGGTTCGATGCATCAATGTCGAACAGGGTGAATTCAAGACAGCTTGGCGCGACTTCACGGTTTCGATCATATCTCTTTGTAGGATGATCGAAACATCGATCTGCTTCTTGATTATGGACCCTAACTCGTGTAGATTTCAGGGCATGTGCATTGAACAGACTTGTGTTTGAGGCATGTGCATTGAACTGACTTGGTTCGAGGCATGATAGATTGTGCATCGAACTGACTTGGATTCCATACGTGGCTTCTCCGTCCGCCCCCCTGACTTGTGAGGAGTGAGGGATATATATAGGCATGATTAGAGAGGCTTAAAGGTCATTTTGGGCTTAGGTCGAACTGAGGCGGTTCGATGCACTTTTCCGCATCGAACGGCGCAGGTTCGACACTGATATGTGCACCTTTACTATTTTGAGCATAACTTTCTCTCTGGACCTTTGAATCACATTCCGCTTGTTACGTTGCAACCTAGAGTCATGTGGTTTTCCAATGGAATATTACTCAATGTCTAATTAGCTATATAGATATATTGGTGACCCAAATACTAAGGGTGCACACGGGCGGGTATTTGCGGGTTACCACAAAAAAAGACACCATACCCGCATATGGCGGGTTACCAAAATCTTCAACCGAGCGGGTCATTTTAATTTTAAAACCATGCGGGTGGCGGGTTAGGCGGGTTATGCGGGTGGCGGGTGGGTGGCGGGCGGGTTACTAACAACTTACTGATAAACAGAGAGCAACTAACAACTTACTGATAAATTGAAACTAACAAATGGAAATAACAACTTACTGATAAATTGAAACTAACAAATGGAACTAACAAATTGAAACTTACTGATAACAACTTACAACTAACAACAGAGAGCAACTAACAAATAGAAATAAATTGAAAACGAAAAAAATGATAAATAACTTACTGATTCAAGCGGAGAAAGTGGTGGCGTGGCGGTATGGACTGGCGGTGCGGACTGCGGCGTCGCTGTGGACTTGTGGTGCGGACTGTCGTGGAGTGGACTGGCGGTGCGGACTGCGGTGTCTCGGTGGCGGTGTCGTTCGTGCAGAAGCAGGGCGTGGCGGCGTCGCGGCAATGAGTGGGAGAGAAGAGCGGCGTCGCAGCTTTCGTGGTGGTGCGGTTTTCGTGGTGGATCGCGATTCGTGGTGGTGATAGTCTGGTAGAGCAGTGGTGATGGAGCAGCGGCGTCGTGGTGGTGGTAGAACAGTGGTGGTGCGCGGCTGTCGTGGTGGTGCGGCTGTCGTGGTGGATCGCGGCTGTCGTGGACTGGTGGTGATGGAGCAGTGGAGGAGCGTGGCGTCGTGGACTGGTGGTGATGGAGCAGTGGAGGTGGTGCGGCTTTCGTGGACCGTGGTGGTGGTGGCAGAAAATTTCCTGGAGAGAGAAAGAAAGAGATGGAGATGGAGGCTGTGAGGAATAAAACTTAAAAACCTAATTAGGTTGGAGAGCAGGGTACTGAACTGGGTACTGGGTACTGGGTAGTCAGTGGGTAGAATATTTTATTAAATTAGGATATGTGGGGGGCGGGCGGGCGGGCGGGTGGGTTGGATAACCCGCCACCCGCCCGCGAGAAGGCGGGTTAGCATATTTTCAAACTGTCAGCATTCAAATAAAAATAAAAACCGCGGGTTTGCGGGGTGGCGGCGGGCGGGTGGCGGGCGGGTCGGGCGGGTGACAGATTTTTGAACACCCCTGCCAAATACGGCTAAGGTAGCTTTACCTTCAAGCCTTCTTGACACTCATCGGTCAGTTTCGCGCCATCGTGGCTTTTTCTTGACATGACACATTATGTCACACTATTTAGTCCCACAGTTTGGAGTGTGATTTTGGAACATAAGCATACTTCAAACTATAATGAAGTGCTAGAGTCGTTTCGCCTCAGTTTTGGGGTGATTAATGTCATTATGCACGATTGTGTCATACCGAATAAGCCCACATCAGTCTTTTCAACATATTTTGAATATATAGTTCTTAGAAATGATAAACTATAATGTGATGAACATGAAAGTATTTCTATGTTTCGTTTGAACCATATATCTTTAGAAAACGCTTAAAATTAAAACTATCATCCATGTTGCGCGCACACATAAGATAAATGAATTATTCAAACCCTAATTTACTTTGTACCTTTTCCTGTCTTTTTCATCTTTTCTCCCTTTCCCAATTTGGACCACACCCACCAATTCTTTCTATGTTACTTTTTTGTTCTCTTCCGCCAATTTTAAGGGGGAGCATTTAAGATTACCCTTAAACTTGCAGCACTGCTGCTTTCTTGGATCCTGTGTAAAATTGACATTACAACAACACGTCTTATTCACCTTAGAACAAAACCCTTAACTCTTCTTTCCTTTTATATTATTTTCTTTTAAATTTGATGTTACTTGAACATTTCTTCGATCTACTTAGTTATTATATCGTCAGTTATAAAAGAGTTTATTAATTTTCTGTCATTTTTTTATCTTTAACGTGTCAGATATGTGGTAATGATGAAAATCTTGTAATTTAATCTAAATTAACAGGCAGCCATATGCACGTACGGGGACCAGGCTAGCTAGGGTTTTTATTGCGCTACCTAGGGTTTTATTATTACCCCATAAATGTTTAGGCTTTTAAAGGAAAAAGTTAGGGGTGCATTAAATCCGGGCAATTTGGCATGGGTTTGCGTCTTAGAGAATTCTTGTTTTAACATTCAACGAAAGCGATCAAAAACTAATAAGTGAATAAAAGAAATTGGGATATTATTGGAATATCATTTTGCCTCTAAAATAAAATATAAGTTCGACAAACAAACATACGATGAAATCAAATTCTATACTAAACTAGCTTTATATACATATATCCAAATTAGAATCACAATGTTACGATATATTTCCAATTATATATAAACGGCATGACCCCTTGAGATGAAAAAATATCTTATGAAGTTGTTGTACCGATTATATTCAAATCAAAATATGTTTCAAAATGTTAGGCGATAAACCACTCCATTATCTCATATATATATATATATATATATATATATATATATAGTAATAACTGACTGTATGCATAATGTCATGGTGCTCGTTTGCATAACATAACTTCTCGTTGATGCTAGAGCGATTAAATAAAATTATTAAATAGACAAAAGATATCTTAATTTTCAACATATATACATATACATAGACTTCCAACTTACATGCAGTATAATCTGCCAGCAATATTTGAATAGACTTCCATCTACTAATGTTTTGAAGAGCTAGCCAGCATTTCTACTACCTTAATGATGAAGTAGGCTAAAAAGACATATATATAATACCACAATCTTGGAGGAACACATGTATCTGTCAATTCCTCCAAAATTATTCTAACAATACAAATCCATTGATACAAGAGGAGGCTGGTCCCATTAGAATTCTTTCATAGTCAAAAATCAAAATTAGATAGACTAATAACTTTGGCATACTCTAGAATGTAATCAATCGTACCGCCTAGCAAACGAGCTCGTATAGCGTGTAATAAATAGCCATCAAGGTTACCCTCTATATATGGAATCCTTTGTTTTGATCTGAATTGTTTTGTGAATGGAGAAAAAGATTTGCAGTACTTATGTTGAAAGGCAATGGCCTAATAGGCTGAGTAGTGGGCATAATAGATGAGGTAAAAGGAGAAACATTTGAAGACGACAAAAACTGAAATTGTCTTTGCACTAATTCTTGATCAATGGAATTGATTTGTGGGTGAAAATAAGATTGTGTACTCAATCCAGGTTGATGATACATAAGAGCCTGATTGGATCCTGATGGAACAGAAAATGTTGAGGGCAATGGAACAAGTCCAAAATTGTGCAAATCTGAATTGTTAGGATCATGAGATAAACTTAAATCTGAATTAAGATCCCTTTTAAGAACTGAGTTGTATGGAGAAGCATATGCACCTTGATGTTCTTGAGTATTCTCTTCCCCAAACGAAGCACCACGACAAGTTAGCATGGGACGAAGATTATCACTTACTAAGCTCTCTTGAGGGAATTGGAGAGGAGGCAATGTATCAATCTCATTTTTCGCGACGTTGAGAAGCCAATCGACCACTTTACTTGGCTGGTTGAGTCTTAACCTCTCTTGGAGATCGTATAACTGTATCGCAGTGGGAACAGATAGCCTTATGCGACGGTCTCTGAGGCCTCGTACGGTGTACACTTTGCTGTGCCTATCTTTGCCTCCGGATGATCGAGAAACGCGCACTATTCGAGGATCCTTCAATTTAGACCAAGATGTTGTTGTTGAAGAACTTGGCGAGGCCTTGGAGATGATTTCAGCTCTGTAATAAGTACTTGTGCTGCTCTTGGTGAATTCATCTTCCCTTTGATCAATCATATCTTATATATGTATGATCATATAAAAATAACTCTCCTTGGTTTATCTCTAGCATAAACTTATAACTTTACCCTTTGGAAAGCTCAGTTCCTGATCAAGGTTTGCTGTACAAACAAAAAGGAACATTTAATTAGGTATTAGGAACAAAAATTTGAAGCACTTTATTAAGCAATTTCTCTTCATTTTACTAATTTCATTTTGGAGAAAGTTCAAGAATAAGAATATACACAGAAGCATGAGGATATCAATTAATTAAGACAGTAATACCATGACAAAGAATGATAAATTTATGTGTCCATATGACAACATGTTTTAACTTTGTTGATTTAGTGAAGGATATATATCAAATAAATAACAAAAAAGAAGAAGAAAGAAATGGAGTTAATGTTACAAGGACTAAAGACAACAATTTATAATTTAACTTTTCATAGAAAGAAGTGGAACTTATTACAGTACAAACGAGCACAAAAATTACTTACACCAGTTTGTTTGAAACAACCACCATTGTACTTAAGATTCGATTTGTCTGAAAAGAGAAACTGTTGAAACTCCAAGTTGCTATTCAATGTCCCTTTCTTAATTTAGAACTCAATATTATTTATGAATCCCATAATATATATGTTTCGAAGAGCTCTAATTAATTTAATTCAGCATACTGTATAGTACTTATATATAATAGAAGCTCAGTGATTGGAAAGGAGAAGATGCATGCTGGTCTTCCACCGACCACGTTTCATGGAGGAAATAAAGAATGGTGCACAGATAGACACGTGTGCTTAAGCATATATCATCTGAAAATTGCAGTATTAGTCTTTCAACTTTAGAGTATAGTCGCAAAAATAGTTTTTGCTTTTTATATCTTGCACAATAATTATGAGTTCTTACAAAAGTATATTTGCAAATATAGTCTTTTTTCTTTAGCTAAATTACGCAGCTATCTTCACATTTCAATCCGTAACTCATTCTGTTAAATGTTTTAAGTCGTGGATCCAGGAGTTATTATATATACATTCAAATTTCCTCTCTTCATATTTTCAATTGAGTGTTTAGGTTTTTAAATCTAGATAAAATCCTTATAACACTTGCATAGAAGATTGAAATCATTTCATAAAAATAAATTAATAACTAAAACTGAAGAAAAAAATTGAAGGATTATAATTTTAAAGTCATCAAAGAAAAGGACAAAAACATGGTCTACCTGAAGACAAAGTACTAATTTAATTAATTAGTAATCTATAAAAGTTAATGGCTATTTTTGCAACTACTTAGGGACTAATTTTTCATTTGCCCATATGACGGATAAATTTGCTACTTGATCAATACCTTATCAAGAAATTCAATTGTCATTTATGCACTAAATTGCTACGGTTTGGATACTCTCCTACAAAATCATGCTACATCTCCTCCTATATTATCGGGATGAATGCCATGTGTCCACAACTTAAAATTCTTTAATATCATGTTTGCTTTGTATTAAAATGATTTATACTTATCTTACTCTTCCCAAACTTAAATATATCCTCTTCCACACAAATATGCCATCATATATATTTTCCTAATTTTTGCATCACGTCAAATTGGAAGAGATTTAATCTTCCATATATGGTTTCCCCCATATTAAATTATTGTAGCATTATTAATTTTTGGCGATAACATAGAAAAATTATTAAATTTCTTGGTTTACTTGATTGTGACATTTCTAGCTTCTTAAATTTCTACGTTCATTATTTTTTAGCTTTTTATTATAGTTTTTGTAACTCTAAATTTTTTTTATCAAGTGTACTTAGATTTGTATAGGCACCAATGGAAAAAGAATTGGTATACAATGTTAGAAATTAAATGCGTGATCAAGTCAGTATTTCCGGTGAGTAACAACAACAAAAAGAAAACATTAAAAATACGGACATCTTTCGAGAGTTGTACAAATTTATCTTATAGTAATTAAATAATTGTACAATTTATTACGATGTATAAAAAATTAAAACATATAATAGCAACGTCGACATTTTGATTTGAGTAATATAATAGTGTGCGACATTTACCAGAATAAATTCTTGTATAAATTAAATTATTTAGAAAAAAAACCATAGCTGAGTAATTATATATGTATGCGACAGTAATTAAAAGAAAGTACTTTTAAAATTAGATTAATTAATATAAATCTTGTAGCTAGTTAATTATGTGGGCAACGGTGATGGTAGGAGATATTCTTGCATAAATTAAATTAAATATGAAACTAAATATGGAAGTTTAAATCACTTCCAATTTGTGAAGTGCTCCAAGAAATAGGAAAATATATATAACGGAATATTTAATTTGTGTGGAGGAGGATATATTTAAGTTTGGCAAGAGTAAGATAAGTATAAATTATTTTAATACAAAACAAACATGGTATTAAAGAATTTTAAGTTGTGGACACGTGGCATTCATCCGAATAATATAGGAGGAGATGTAACACGATTTTGTAGGAGAGGATCCAAACCGAAATTGCTAGACCTTTAAGTACTAATTTTGACAAAATTGAACAAGTTTTGATTTAACGAAGTTTAATGAAGATGTACCTCTCCTAATTAATTAGTTTAACAACGAAATTAAATTTGTTCGTAGAGGGACCATTTTTTTTTAATTTTTTTTTTTTTGCCTTACACGCATGTACAGTTAGAAAAGTTGCGTTACTGCTTTATCGACAAATACAAAAGGTATTATGGCTGAATTACTCTGATCACATGGCCTTGACAGATGCATGCACGCCTGGTACCTTACCTAGTTGAACGATGTTAAAACTTTGGCATGCACTTCATTTGATAGCAACTGCGCGCGGTATCCTGTTGTATAATATGATGCCAGAAACTTATAATTGTGTACTATGCGAAATAGACAAATTAGTTTCTATACAAAAAATAATAAACAAGCAAATTACCCATTCTGTAGAAAAATCAGTGGTTTATCCATCTGTAATTTCAAAACATCGCTCATTTTAACAATTTCACATATATATAAATATATACATTTATATATAGATATATTCGTGGATATATAGGTATTTTGCAACGTATAAAATACATGGGTAATTTGACTGTTTATTTTTCACATAGAATGGTGAAATAATCTTTCTTTCTATTATATATAACACAAGGTAATAATTTGGCTATTTTATGTTTTATACAGGTAACGTGTCCATTTCACACATAACGCGCGGGGTGTTTGTGCTGAAAACCTATATATATAGCGTATTGATCTGTGAATGTATTATAAAAAAAGTCAGAATAGTATTTGATATGCATGATTTTTATCTAGATCTTTCAATTGATGAGTATGAAATAAAGTTAAATTTGATCATGAATGTATCGCGTGATCGTGTACCTTTTTTTTTTTTTAAAGAGAATATTGATTGTATTCCTTTACAACTTTACATTCTTTAGTACTCCATGCATGCCAACAGGCAACAATAAGCTTACTGGATCACTCGATGATATCTACCCTAGCTAAAGTAATTAAGAAGGAAACTAGTAAAATTGATCCAATAGATAACTTCAGTAAATTAAGATTAAATTGTGCATGGAAAAGTAATATTTTCCAATGATTATTATTGTCTCCAACCACATGAGGTTTAATCAAAGGTTTTTCTTTTTTTATTTATGCACAAGACTCCATTTGCTTACTAGCTATTCAACAAACAATGACAAATTTTGTATGAAGCACATTGCGCGCGTTACACATAGAGTCGTAAAGTTCACTCGAAAACGTCAGTTTGATTTTGTAATATATGGTGAGGGACCGTCAATGATTTGTGTTTGAAACTCCAAATCTGCAGCAAGAGTTAGAGGACCACATATTTTATTTTTCCTGTATATATAATTACATAAATACATATAAAGCATGCTCAAGTTTTAATTTTGGTCAATGAATGATACTGAAAGATCGACTCGATCACTAGATCGATCTTGTTTGGTATATATAGCTTAGATTTTTTTTTTCCACCGAGTCTTAAAATCATGTCTACTCTCCGTGTTGAACTTTAATTCTTTGTACACGCAGTGATAAGATTCACAAAGTACGGACGCCTTTCGGCATGATCATAAAGTACATGATTAGACAATTATCTTATTGCAGTTCATCACAAGCCACATGCGAAAATTCAGAAATAAAAAAACTAAAAATAATGTTGTCTACTGTTTCATACAACTCAGACTAGAAAATTTTAAATAGTTAATTAGTAAACATATTTAAAATGGAAAACACGATTAAGCGAACATACACGTAAATAAATTAATTGAAAATAGGTTAGACTTTTGGGTTTTAATGGTAATTAAGCTTGTCGAGATAAAGTTGAACAAAAACAGTTACTACTATTCAGGTAATTAATATCTTATTGAAAAAGTGTCGAGTGCACGTAAACCATATATTATATATGTGGATACTACTTTAGTTCTTCAATGTAATTAACTAGCTATAGGAAGCAAGGAACCGTAAATAGGTCGGCCAATAAATTTCAAAAAAAGTACACTTAAATGTGGTGAAGGGAAAACAATTAATTAAATTGAAGTATTACTTTCGGCATTCTTCACTTCAATAACCATATACATGTGCACAAATTGATTGATGTTTTTGTTTTCCAAACTGCAGAGTTCAAATGCTTTTATAAATATATATTATATACATATTATCTATTATATCAATCATCTTCTTATGAATAATGTAACTCCATCATCTTCTTAACTCACGCTGTTATTGATTGATACACAACTCATTACTTATGTATCATTTCTCATGTACATAAGTAGTCAATCAAAGCTAAAGAGAGCATTCATCTTATTCTTATATTTTTCTAAATAAAAATAAAAATCAAAGTCTAATCAGCTGCACAAACTAAGCAAGAGCCAGCAAGTAATAAGAATCTAGAGGTAATAGAAGACGCAGTTATAGTAGGATTTGTAGGGTATCCCATCTTTAATTTTCAATTGCCAAATCAAATGGTCCCCAGATCCCTGACAGAAAGACTTCTTCTAATCCCGATTTTCGGACACAAATTCCTTTCCATAATCCTATTCTTTTAATATAAGAAAAAAAAATTCAGCAAGGATACCTTAACTTTCAACTGTCATTGTTAAGTGTTAACAACCCTGTTAGATCAAAAGTCCAAAGAATATATCTTTTTAGTCTCAACTGCCAATTTTACTAAAAGAAATAATTAACCAAAAGAAAGTGTCGCTGATATCACTGAAATAACGTAAATCGCTACTCGACATTATAACGAATTTGAAGATCGCCATCGATATTATTCAGAAAGAAAAAAAAAATAGAGCCTTATATGTAGTGTTTGGACGGTTTAAGTCATATATGCTGCCACAGCCTCCAATATATTCACCCACCCAGTACCCCACCGGCCGTCAATCACCATCGTCTTACCATTTAATTCCAACTTAGATAAATCAGATGTGTTCATCCATATTTGTACTCTCCTTTTCCATAGGTCAGTTTTTTCAACTTGAATTCTCTTTCGATATTCTAAACGTGAATGGTACGAGTGTGACATTTAGCCGATAAGGTACTAATAATATTCCTCTACTTATATTAAAGTATGGCATTAGATAAATAATATACGTATGATGTATAGCACCAAACTAACTAATAACTGTGTCAAAGAAGACTTGGTGTGAGATTTCGAGCCAATATGAACACAAACGCTGATGTACGACGTTTGGTTCCGATATATAGAGATTTTCATGCAAGTGGACAGTGGTGGTGTCCTTAGCCTTTCCACCATTTATTCCATATCACTACGTTTACAAAATGTATATGTATAGTATTTGACTGAATGACATGACATAATAGAGCTTTGATGACAACAACATAAATTAAATTTATACTGACCTAACTTAAGGGAACTTGGTGTAAACTGTAAAGAGCTGCTGGTGGTGAAAGTGGATTCTCGAATATAGTTGAAATTGGTGATGTACAAAGACTTTTACTAAATACGGCTAAAAAACGCAAGTGTACTATCGGACATGTCGCTCAACCCTTGGCACGCGTGATTTGTTCTAATTAAAACCAAACATGGAATGTGACATCCAGCCACATGCTTTACTACAGATTTACGAAACCATATTCTCTATTCTAAAGTCCTTATCAAATTTTATTTGTTTTTTTTTATGACTATTTGATTTGAAATTTCGCAGTTAGCATCTTTCTTTTTTCTTTTTTAATCTATTAGCATCTCGTTCGGTAGCAAATTGTGATTTCAGCACTGGGAGGCTACCAAGATTGTAACCGGACACTTATAGTCGTGTTTTAAACACATGAAATCGCTCGTGTTGAATTTAACTACTAGCAACTCATAAATTCAGCTCTTAAAGTATTTGTATGATTTTTTTTAATGGATTATCTGTATGAGTTTCAATCTTCAAGAAAGCAAGTGTTATATTTTTTGTTTTTAGATTCTTTTGAAAAAGACTTATTTCGCCATGCTTGAAAGTATATGGAGAGAAATTTCATCATTAATTGTTTGATGACTAAAACATTTAACCAAAGTAAATTAAGGACTAAAATAATGTAAACTAATGCTCCATGATAAGGAACCATATTTGCAGTTGATAAAAGAAAAGACCTAAAACACAGACTACAAATGACTTAATATACAAATCATAAAAGTAGGACTGTTTTGCAACCACCTTTTTTTTTTACCACCCTAAAGCCAAGTGACTAACTTTGTTTGCTTAACATAATTCTTAGGCTAAGTTGTCTAATCCCTTAGAAAAACCAACACAGTGCTCCCAGTTCCTCAGAGCAACATCGACACTGCACGAGGACCACATAGGAAGGCAAATTTTTCTGAGATGCTCCAACGTTGTATGTTATTTAACAATCAAAAGAAGGAAAGAAACAGACCTTGTCTCTTCATCCACCTTTTTCGATCAACTCTATCCTTTTGGGGCCTCTTGACAAACATGACAAAATTATTTCTATCAGGCCATGAGTGAGGACTGAGGCCAAATCAAGTCATTGATTCTTCTTCTTTCACTTCACATGGCTTCTCTTTTATACCAGTTATATGTTACATGGTTCATAAATCTCAATTGACATGCTAGAGATTTGATCCAGAAGCTACCACCCAATTAGAAGGTAAACACAGTTCTCCACAGACTATAAAAAACAACATAGTTTCATAGCATTACATGGTAACATTGTCGACACTGTCGTATTCATCACTCTCAAGCAATTAACAGTTTAATTAATACTAAACGCAAAAGCACAGACAAATTGTCATCTTCAAGAAGTAAATATCCATAGAAAGGTGAAAGGTGAAAGGTGAAAGGTGACATTGCCACCATAGAGTTAAATCTTATGATCGCTTTGCTGTTTAATTCCTATCTCAATAAAATTCCGGATAAAAAAAAAAAAAAAGAGTCACAGAACTTCTTATTAAGTAATCAAAAAGCAAAAGGAAAGAGGCTAGAGACTATATGGTAGTCCAGAGTTTTCTACACTGCAGCCATGATGCATGTCTACAATCCCCCATTGCCATCAAGGTGAACTGATGACTACAAGTCATATATATTTGAGAAATGTAAGTGCTTCACCTTGCAAATACAGTCAACAGCCTAATCAGCTTAAGAGTTCTTTTTTCGATCTCCAACTAAGACATCAAACAAGTTGTCTTCAATGAAAACATTAAAATGCTACCAACATAATGAATTCCGAAAAAAGCCCATTTAAAGCTATCCTATATAAATCAGGGAGAGATTTTCCTTTCTTCCCAGAATGGAAAAACTCAGTATCACGAAATGTTAGAATATCTGGGTAGCAAGGCAAAGGATGTAACTGTGAAAAATAGGTCATCTAATGTTTGCCAATCATACAAAAGGTTCAAGAGACGTAATTACATCAACTTGAGAAGGCTTGGAGAACCGGTGCACCAGCTTTCAAGTACTGAAATTCTTCATATTTATGATCCACCACTTTAGGCAGGTAGTATTCCTTGAAGACAGAACAGTTATTATTAAAAAGTAGTGGATACAAGAGTAAACTCCATGTCATAAACACTGCTGTCTCATTAAAGGTATGTCCCAATTATGTAGAACAGAGATGGAGATCAAAAAATTTAAAAGAACCAAGAAGCAGAAATATGCTGCAGCATGAACCGGCTTGACCCTTTGAAACTTCACCAATGAAAACAATAAACATACACCAACTTTCACAGCTCACCTGTTATACAAAGAATAATAGAGTCAGACCGTAAAATCTTGTTAACTGGGACATGGAAAAAACTCCCTACAACAAAGAAATGGGTAGCCAGCAATAAATCATTTCCAAGTGTGAAAAGTAAAGTAAGAACACAAAGGAAAGCTTATATCATTCATAAGCTAATTTTAACCAGTAAGACCATTTTATTGGCATGCATTTCTGTATGTTCGAAATCTGGTATTTTCTGATATTAGTTTAGCAATAACACATTATGTTGGTGTTTTAGCTGTCAAGTCTGTAAAAAGAAAAATTAGGTGTCTAACAGCATAAGTTGAACCTCGAGAATTTATCTGCCCAGCACGGACTTCTTCATGGCCAAAACTACACATAGATTGGTTCAAAAATATCCTCAAACTCTTATACAACACTTTCATGAATTTCAGAAGACATGTAGTTGGTACACGACTGGTAAATTTCAGATGACACTTTTCAACCTTGTCGCTATGACATATAGTTGGCACACCACTGGTAACATGGAATTTTTCTTCATGCCATACGGATTTTATCATATGGTATTCAGCTCAATTAGCTGCGCGATGTAGAGGAAACAATCAATTTCCAACTTTACCGCATGTCCACAGTATAAACATTTCTCTTAATTAGTAGCTAAAGAACAAACTCAAATAGAAGCCTGATAGAAACTTGTCCTAGTTTATAATTCAGGAAACCATCACCGAACGTTTTTACTATATTTCTGTTTGCAGAATCATTTTATTTCCTAAACATCTCGAGAATTGATTATAAATTGAAGTTTCTTTAGTTATGCCAAACGAGACCAGAGGCTCAGAGCAAAGTTCTTGAACTTTCAGGTAGAAGTAAATCAGGTTTTTCTGTTTTCCACGTAAAGCAAGATTTCAATTGAATTTAGTGATATGGTAAAAAAATTGACAGCCAACTGGTGAAAATTAAGACAATTATTCACCCTATTTCAATTTCTAATACTCCGTTAATAAGCATAGAAGCAAGGCTCCTCTTATCTTGACATCTTCACTTGGAGACAGTGGCAACACCTCAAATAATGTAGACCTAAAGGACTTTAAGAATGTGAATATTCATGATCGTAAAGACCAAACATGACAAAATATCCTCGGCACAATTTCTACACACGGATAAACAATAGGAGAAGTCCCACATCCAAACCATGTGACTGTAAGATTTGGAGTCAATCAAATCAAGAATGGCAAATTCACTTGACTTGTAAATTCTTAAGGTTTATATCAACATTTTCTGATAATTTGTTTTGCATGTTAAAACCAATAGACGTTGTCGTTAACTGTTATACGTACAAAAATTAGGCAAAAGAATTTAGAGTATTACTTTGAGTATCGAATGCAGTGATCATAGGTCCAACCTGAGTATGTCAATGAACGTGGAAGCTAGAGTACAGATGTATAAAGTAGCAGAGGCACGTTATGCTACATGGGCAACTGAATAATTGATGCAAAGACTTTGCAGTTAGTGTAAAAAAAAAATTATTCATGTTAACATGGTTTACTCACCAGATTATTCAGATTTCTTTAATAAACTATTTCAGTAAACATATACTCAAAAAAGAACAATTTCAGGTAAGTGTCTGTGATAAGAGAACCACATTGACTTTGGATTTTAAATCATAGTTATTATTTTGTAAAGTTTTAGAGTACCAATCTCTACTAACTTATTTCTTCTTTATAAAAGTTTCGGATAGATTTCAGAAACCAGCTGCTACTTGGTAGTCGGATATCAAGTCAACAAAGGTATGACGATCCACTAAAAGGAACAGGGAGCTTGCAAGAAGAAAAAAAAAATAACTGTCATTTTGGACGAGAAATAAAAAGAAGCACCCAAGACGCAGACAATTATCCGGAATATGTCGATAGCAGTTAAAGGTATAAAGTTAGGGTGGTGCTAAGAAGAAGAATGAAAAAGTTGTTAGTAATTTCACAGTCCTGCATCTAATTTATCACAACATCTTCAAAGCTGGATACAAGAAATGGTTAATTTCCATATAGCTTTAAGAAGGACTCGGTGTTAATTCTAGCCTTTCCTAACTTATATCTTTGTTCAAATCAAGCATCGACAATATATTTTCCAAACTACTCCTGCAGAATTATCATATACCAGAGCTCGTTAAAATACAATCGACCATTTCACGTACTTACCACAACTCAATCCAATATACATATAATGAGACACAAACCACACAGCTCAAGCATCAAGCAGCAGAAATGTAGTCGAATTGTACGCAAAATCTCAGAGCCGATCAATCTGTTAACTAGCTAACGATTCGTGCAAACCGGTAAGATGAAATACAAATAAGACCAGCAGAAGATATCAAACAACAAAACAAATCCATAAAATAAACGACATACCAAATCTACTATTTCTGGTACCCGCCGCCGATCGCGTTCTCGTCCTCGACAACCTTCGCCGTCAAATACGGAATCGGAAAATCGCTCGGTTCGAAGGTCTTCTCCTTCATCATCTTCTCCACGTCAGCCTTCTTCAGAAACGTCCGCTTAATCGGAGGGCGGTTGCGGCGCTGGTCGCGGGCGAAGTACTTGATGTCGTATACGGTCTCGGGGAGAGAGCTCGGCACGATTGCTTTCGCCTGCACGGTGGCGGGGCAGTAGAGGCGATACTCCGTCGCCTTTGGAACGGCGTTGAGATACTCCGGTCCGGCGGCGGGGCCGGTGATCTCCCATGGCTTCTTGATGTAGCGACGGAGGGTTTGAATTAGGGATTTTGCTGCGGACGCCATTGATGGAATTTGGGGATCTCTTTTTTTCTTTTTCTTCACTGTGTTTTGTTGTGAGAGAAATGTAAGAAAAGCGCTAAGCAAGAGCTAATGCGACTTCAGAGAAACGGGAACAACATCAACAACCGAGTCTATAATCTCAATAAATTTTGATAGAATTACAAACCTCACATATATACAAGTATATGCTTTGTGTTTTAAACTTTTATGAAAATAGAAAAATATAAAAAAATTAAATTCGAAATTACACAAAATAAATATTATTACTTCTAAAGGGTAACTTAGTCTTATAATATAAAATTCCCAATCGAATTTTTTTAAGAAAATTGTATGCCAATTGTTTAGATGACATTTACGTCGGGATATTTGACCAACTTATTATTTAGTAGGTATGTGAAAAAATAAATATTAATTTTGATGGGTGTAAATTTTTGCCCAATAAGTCAAAGGGAGTGAGAGTAAGCCTATAGTTGCATCATATCAGATCTTATAATTTTGCTTCAACAACAAAGTTATACACATAAACATTGTCTTGAGAGTACAAACATAAAAAGGGACGTTATATTTAAACTAATAAAACTACATACTCGGTTCACATAAATATATAACCATTCCTTTGTTGAGGAAAAAAAGAAAAGAATAACATATCTACACCTCGAAGTGTTTTTTTCTAAACACACAAATATCTCATACACCTTTATAAATTACATAAGCATTCTCAAGAAGTAACATAATGATGGAAAGACAATAATATCCTTCACATAATTTTAAATAAAGATTTGAGAGATCCATACACATATTGAATGAGTTGTCCAATTATGGATCAAAACATAACATGACTAAATTTAGTTTCAAAATCTATTAAAGAAAAGGAGAATTGAAACAATTATCACATCTGATGAATAATCACAAAGACGGTGATACAAATATCTAAACAAAATTTATACTTGATAACACAAAATTATCCGGGTTGGGCTACTCCTTAATTATCGTTGAATTATGTGGTTCAGAACATGATTTTCGTAATTCTTGGAGAAATGACCTTCACATATAGAATGTTCACGAGGGGGTTTCGTGAAATACAAAGGCCCTTTGAAAATAGAGTGAAGAGATGAATAAAAAAATACTTAGAGATATACTGTTTTTTTCTATTTGAGAGTACAAGTGTAGTATGGGAGTCCCTCCATGCAACTTAGCTTTCTTTGATGTCGTGAGGTGTGAATCATTAATGTTGATTCGTGTGAGATGGATATGTTCACAATGTTTAATGTGGGTTGTCTGCAGATTAACAGTAGTTGGACCTATTATGACTGACAGATCCTTAATACACGTGTGATTTTCTGAAGTGGGTTATTCAGGCGTGTGACAGTAGTTAAGGCATTCGTCGTCCGTGGAATATGGTCATACGAGGCGACATTCGTCCTTCAAGAAAGAAGGTTGTCGGTCATTCTTTGTACAAAAGACCTTCCTCGGGACGCCTTACTGGATCTTTTCACAATGTATTGGTCTTTTTGGTACACAATATATTTATGCATTAGCAATACTCTATCACGAAACGGGCAAGAACACATCAACACGACACAAATACGGGTAAGTTTTTGGAATGTAGGTGTGCATAGCTTCTTGTGGGCCCATTTCCTCTTTGTCTTGATACAATACAATCGCTCAATACTAAG
Source organism: Linaria vulgaris (assembly GCA_948329865.1). Taxonomy (NCBI): domain Eukaryota; kingdom Viridiplantae; phylum Streptophyta; class Magnoliopsida; order Lamiales; family Plantaginaceae; genus Linaria; species Linaria vulgaris. Next base: position 16,240,139 of record OX415250.1, on the reverse strand, counting down.
AGTAGATGGCGTGGAGCACTCGACTCACGGTCAATTATTTGTAACAACACAACTATATATGGTGAACCGGTTAGTTACATACAACACAAATTTGCTAGTGGAATGAATAAATCTTTCATTGTAATTTGTTATCCTCTTTTTATTCGTTATTCATTATATTTATTTTTAAGAAATTATTTTATTCATAAAATGAATAATAAATTTTCGAATGCATAGAAATTCAAATAAAGAAGTGTAGTTGTAATTGTCTTAATAATCTTACAATTATTTCACAACCCTTGTAACCCTACTCGATGTAAGTTACTTAATACCAAAATAAATAAATACAAAGTTACTTGATTACAACAATTTTACTTGACTTAGTTTTACTTGATTGGATATTTAACATGATGATAACAACATTAATCTCTTTGTAGGATGACAATATTATTCTCTTAGCGGGATAATAGGACAATTCCTTCACAGGATATCAAAGCTATTCCCTTTGCGATAACAAGACTATTCTCTTCGCGGGATACCAAAACTATTCTATTTGTGAGATGACAACTCTATTCCCTTCACAAGTTGATAAGACTATTCTCTTCTTTATGCAACACCCCTTTAATTTATCCAGACACATTCAACAAGTGGCTACATCTTTCTTTCACGTGTAATACCACACTCGTCACCACACATATGCTAAATGGCACAATAACCTTGACATTTGTCAAAGTACATGCAAGAAACACTCATTTATACTATATTATATTTACAACCAACACTATACAACATCCTCTGTTAGAACAACCCTTGGTTTATATATAATTTTACATTAACTAGCAATACCACTTTTTTTGTATCAGTTCCAAAATTTTACAGTATCAAATTAATCCTTATGTCAGTTCCAAAATTAATTACATTTTTTTGCTTGATTGTGCAGAGGAAGCTGCATTCATTGAAGTCATTAGGTTATATATGATTTTACATTAACTACAATACCATCACTGAAATACTGAATATGCTCAAGGTTGCTTATAAGTTAGAGGGGGGTCATGTATGGTCCATTGCAGTCATTTACTTAGCAGAATTTAGATGGGCCTGGAGTGTGAACTACAATATGCACGTTTCCCTTCTAAAGTCATGATGGCAGAGGCAGTTAAGTACTTCACTGATGAAACGATTAAGTTTCTAGCTTCTCATTACAAAGAATTTTTAAAGTAAAATCATAACTCTCATTTCCGTTTTTATACAAAAAGTAATAATAAACATGAACATCTCATTGTTTCCTTGATGTGCGAAGGTATCAAGATGAGCTTATGGATGTGTCTTTTGTCGCCATTGAAGTAATTATGTTGAGCAATGACCTTAAAGTCGAGTCAGAAGATGATATTTTTGACTTTGCTGTAAAATGGGCTTGGTGGACTACTCTAAGCGACAGGAGCAGGATCAGATCATTTGTAGAGCATTGCTTCCCTATATCCAATTCCATGTTATGACCACCCAAAAACTTATGAAAGTTTTTGCAAGCAGCAGCCCCGATCAAGTCCTAACAAAAAAGTTGAATGATCTAATATTTTTTAAATCAAAACATCAAGGTTGAAGAAGTGCTAGTCTCCACCAACCGACGCTTCGTCGAAATAGCCTACTCTTTTTGTCCGATTACTAGGGTATATGAGTTTGAATGTCAAACACAGAATGGATGGTATAATTTGATTATAAGCGTGCAAAACCTAAGGGTGAAGTTTTTTTACAAGTATTTGACATGGGAGAAGAGAATTTCTTATTGGTCGTTCTTTCGTTGAACCACGTGCCTTTTCTCTTGGTCTTTTTAAGAATACAATCATTCTGTCTACATTTGCTCTCAAGTCTGAGGTGCTTGTGAGTTCTAAACTCGCCGCAAGGTGTGCAATCCAACAGTCTAGAAACTGCACCTATGGCAGTTAGTAAATAAAATTATGAATGTCATTAAAAATGATGGATTTACCATGATACTTTTTAAAACTTTATTTTTTTTCAAATGATCTCTTCTGCTTTGTCAAGTATCGAGGTTAAAGATAATTTTGGGCATGATTTGAGTAAAAGAATTAGCAAACAAATTAATGAATCTCATTGAGAATGGTGAAGCTACCAACCACAAGATATATAAGAAGGGAGTACTTATCTCTAAAATCAAATGGGTTTGTATTGCTCTAATATTTTGAAGTTATGTACAAAGTTCACTTAAGGAGCGTATTTATAAGCGTGGGAGGAGATAACTATAATCTTCTCTTATGTAATTTCTAGATAACCTTTAGTAGATATTTTGCAAGATTAATTTACAATTATTCTTGTAATATTTCTAAAAAGTATCAAAAACTCTAGAATGTTTTTTCTTTCAAAAACTATGCTTAATTAGATTGTTCTAGAGTCTTAAAGAATGCATCATATGCTTTAATATGAAAAAAAATGTAATTTTTAGTTTGAAGTTTTGACTTTCTCTGGATTGGGGTCAACTGATTTATAGTTATGGTATAGTGCGGATGTGTCAATCCAGATTCTGCTTTAGTTGATTAATACTTGTAAGATAATGGATTTCTTACGATATGTATTATCTGTATTAGGCATGCTTCAGTTATTACCTCTTGATACTTTAGTTATGTAAAAATAATATCAGAATAATTTCTCGTAGTATTAATCTGATATTCTAAATGTACAGATGTAAGATACATTACTTATACGAACAATAATCAGCACAATACATTGCTTATGTGATATCTCACAATGTATACAAGTTAAATAGATATGTATCACAATTGTTACAACATGAAGAATTATATATCAAATGAACTTTATTCTCGGATGAAGTGTCGCTTAGCTCCGGTTTAGAACTCTGGTCTCTTTTGTGAGATTCTTCAAGGGTGAGTTCGAGTCGGGTATTTTTGGGTTTCGAATAATTCGGGTCGGGTACCCAAACGTCCGGGTACCTGAAAAATCCAATAAGGTTGTCTGGTATTTTGGGTACCCTAAAAACTAGGTTTCAAAGAACCACAAAATTTTGAGGCAGTGTTTGATATCACAATTTCAATGAGTTTTTTGTTATAATTCATGTCGCCTATGTTTTTTTTTGTAGCCCAAATCTCTCTTTAAACTAGTGTTGTTAAAGGCGTAATGTGTAAGCATGGCGTTTTGCATACTTAGAAACAAGGGATAAGCTTTTGAACGAGAGGCGTGAGCCATAAGCTCCATAAATATTAATATTTTATTTATATATTTAGATAATAGTTGATAAATATGTAAACAAAAACTACAATAAATAGACAAGGATAAAAGAAAATGTAATGGACACTTAGTTAAATAAGATTTTGACCAATTTAAGTTATTGGGATGGAAAATATTGAACTCCTACAAATAACATTCTAATAAGCCGAGCAAAATGTAGACCGAAAAAATGAATTAATTAGAAAAAACAAATAAACACGATGCACATGACAAATCTCTTCAAAATTTCTTTTTGTTTTATACAATATTGGTGGGGGCCATCTTTTTGTGGGACTTTTGGATCAAACTAATGAAAGAAAGTGTTTATTCATCCTAGTTAAGAAGAATTGAAATCGCAATTCGCCATTGAAATCAACATCATTATTAAACTTTATTGAATCAGATCGAATGATTACAATGGTGAATTTGTATGTGTGTGTGTAAATCGCACACACGAGAGGTGTGTTTTGATCTACTGAATTCTAGAAAAGAAAGTGATAAAAACTAAGAGCAGAAGCGGGCTCAATATATATGCAAACTCCACTTACCTCTAACAGCTCTATTTTGCCAAATAAGGAAGGTTAACTAATTAACATAACTCTAAATCTTAGTAAATAAAGTAAATTATAGAAATTACATATAAATGTGTATATTTAAGAGCCTCCCTCAAGAGGTGCATGTATGTTAATCATGCCCATCTTGGAGATAATATTGGAGAATGGTTGAAGGGAGAGAGGCTTGGTAAGAAAAAATCAATTTGGTGATCATTGGAGAAGTGAACAACCTTCAACAAAACACTTTGAACCTTCTCTCTAACAAAATGACAATTGATTTGTATATGCTTAGTTCTTTCATGGTGAACTGGATTTATGGCAATGCAGTAGGCACTCTTATTATCTGTGAATAGGAGAGAAGTTTTCTGCTGTGGAATGTGAAGATCTTTGAGTAAATTTATCGGCCACAGAACCTCACAAGTTGTGGTTGCAACAGCTCTATATTCTGCCTCAGTATTGGATCTGGCAACTGTTGGTTGCTTCTTTGCTTTCCAAGAGACCAAGGAGTCCCCTAGGTAGATTGCATATCATGTGACACTTCTTCTAGTATCATGACAAGTTGCCCAATCACTATCTGAAAAGGCTTTAATGTGAAGATCAGAAGAAGCAGGAAGGAAGACACATTTGCCAGAAGATGATTTGATGTATCTTAGTACTTTGTGAGTTGCTACAAGATGAGACACAATAGGATTAGACATGAATTGAGTTCAGGGCTGGATGTTTAAGTTAAGATCATGCCTAGTGATTGTTAGATACAACAATCTTCCTACTAAGCGCCTGTAAGTGGTAGGATCAGTGAGGGGAGTAGAATCATTAGATTTAAGTCTGGTTGAGGAATCCATGGGTGTGTTGCAGGGTTTCCAACCCAGGTAACCAGCTTCAGAGATTATATCCAATGCATATTTCCTTTGGGAAATGCATGTTCCTTGTTACTCCTGCAGTCTCAATGCCAAGAATATATTTCAGTTGACCAAGGTCTTCAATAGTGAATTCTTTGTCAAGTTTCTTCTTCAACTCAGTTATTTCCTGTTGATTCTCTCTTGCTAAGATAATATCATCAACATAGATACATAATGCAGTAAATGAGTTATTTGTAGCTTTAATGAATACTGAATAGAGAGGGGTCAGAAATAGACTGAGTATAACCAAACCTGATTAAACAAGTTGTCAATTTGTGAAACCATTGTCTGGAAGCCTGCTTTAAACCATATAAGCTCTTCTTCAATAAGCAAACTCTCATGTCATTAGGTTGCAAGTATCCTGGAGGAGGAGTCATATAAATTTCCTCATCAAGATCTCTATGGAGAAATGCATTATTGACACAGTTGCTGCAAGAACCAGTTCTTTGATGCTGCAACTGCAAGTAAAACTCTCACAGTTGTGAGTTTAGCAACTGGAGAAAATGTGTCAAAGTAATCAAGACCAACTTCCTGAGTGTAGCCCTTAGCCACTAGTCTTGCCTTATATCTTTCAATTGAACCATCAGCTTTCAATTTAACTTTATAAACTCACTTGCAACCAACACAATTTTGTCCAGTAGGTAGTGAGGTGAGATTCCATGTGTTTGTCTTCTCAAGAGCTTCTATTTCCTTATTCATAGCTAACTGCCAATCTAGTTACTTATTTGAAGTCTTTGGCTCATTGATAGTAGATACAAAAGCAGTGAAAGTAGTATGAGAAGTAGACAATCTTTCAGTGGATAAATGTTGTTCTATTGGATATCTTACAGCGCATAGAGCATTCTTAGTGATAGATGAGGGTAGGGAATAATCATATGAGTTAAGATAAGTAGGGAGTTTAGAGTTTCTAGTGGATTTTTTGGTTATAGGAACATCATTAATATCAGTAGGAGTTTGAGATGCAGGAATACTTGTTTGGGTGATGGTAACAATGTTGTCATCACTGCTCAATGACTCTTGAATTGTGTCATGTGGTTGTATTTGAAGATCAGGAGTGTGAACTTGAGATTTGTATATCCTCAGGACTAGGAGGTCCATGATTGTATGGTTCCTATTCTGGAAGCACTGCAACTGGAGCTTCTTCAATTTGAGTAACTTCAGTTGGAGAGATGAAAGGATCAGTATAGAAACTGAGCTGGTTCTCTTCTCCAGTAGACAGTTGTTGAGTAGAAAGATCTTGCATCCTGAAAGGAAATTCTTTTTCATAGAAACTGACATCTCTTGAAATGAGTGTGTTAACCCTAAAAAATAAAATAGAGGAAATCACCCCTACTCGGGAAAAATAATATGTGGACAATACTATTGTCACGAGTACGTCCGATGAGATGTACCTATAAAGAAAACCCCTCGGAGGATATATGGACAATACTATTGTCACGAATACGTCCGATGAGATGTACCTATAAAGAAAACCCCTCGGAGGATATATGGACAATACTATTGTCACGAATACGTCCGATGAGATGTACCTATAAAGAAAACCCCTCGGAGGATATATGGACAATACTATTGTCACGAGTACGTCCAATGAGATGTACCTATAAAGAAAACCCCTCGGAGGATTGCCCTACCTCTCGGTCACTGACCCGAAAAGGTTTATAAAAGCATCCGAGGAGAAACGCAAGCGTCCCTTGGAAAGTCATACGGTGAATAAAAAACAGATATCAACACGGCATCGGAAAAAGAGCAAACCCCGATGGACCCGTATGACTCCGATATCCACCAAATGCGCCAAGAGGGACCAAGAGGGACCCCGAGTCCCATGAACTTACAAGAAAACTTCCTTGCTGAACACTCCTCAGAAAAGGCGACACTCGGACTTATCCGAGAACACAATTTTGGAAGAAGTCAATACAGGAACACCCAGCGAATACATTCCGAGCACTCTGGTGAAGAAATTTCACTCAGTAAAGCAAAAACAGTCCTCGGACACAAAATCACAGTCCTCGGAAGTCATACCAAGTCCTCGGAGATCACGTTTCCACCCTCAGAGATCACTCCTGAATGTTGAAGATAATACCCGAATCAAGAAGGAGAAATAAAGGCCCTCGGAAGAATAGCTCTATCAGAAATAGTCTACATCAGAGGCCCTCGGAGATATCGGAAGATACAAAAGCTAATCCAGTCAGCACTTAGTAGATAAACGATAAACATTATCCTAATTTTTACACCTGTATCAAGGTAACAACAACACCTGTCCTTATCAAAACACATGCACAATGACACCTACCCCTACCAAAGTCTATATAAAGGGAGGTGATCAGAAGGAAAAGAGGAGGCAATTAAGCTTACTGACTACAATCTATCATAAGATAAAAGGAGGAGGAAATGTTCAGTGAATAAAGGAAGGGAATATTCTTGCAATTAATCTCATTATGTCCATCTTGTGTTGCCTTTGAATCACGGACAGGACGTTTCGACCCAAATAAATATCTTCCGTTAAATAGGGAATAATTCCAAACCTATCAACAAAGTGGCGCCGTCTGTGGGAACGTCACAACATCTGTCTTCGAGAGAATTCAGGCACACGTCAGCTAGGATGGATGGTCTTTTCGAAAATGACAACCTTCCTGTCCCGAACAACGACTCAGAAGAAACTTTGTCCAATTATGAACCAGGTACAAGAGATTTTATTAGTATTCCCCGATCTGTTTATGAAAGACTTATATATGCTGAAAGAACCCCCTGGAGGGATGATCCCCCCGGACGCACGTCCCCTGTTCTATCCGAGAACGGATATTTCCCCTCGGAAGAAGAGGCACCCCCGAGAACGTGGAACCCAAATTGGAATCCTTGGCGACAGACACCCCGACAAAGTCCTCGAAGACATGTATGTCATGAAAGGACTCCCGTGAGGGGTCAGGAAGAAATTTCTCGCCCCTCGGAGTATCGAGGAATAGTTGAACATTCCCTATGGGGAATGATGGATAATTTACGGAAAGAATTAGGTGATCTCAAGAAGACCATGGCTCCCGAGGAAGATCCTACGTTCAAGACCTCTCCTTTCATTCCCGAAATTGCTTCAGCTTCTATCCCCTCGGGGATGCGACCTGTTAATATCTCGCTATATACCGGAGAAGCTGATGGAAGGGACCCACAAGATCACGTCCATCAATACCTGGCAGGAATGGACCTCTCTTCCGCTCCCGATCAGGTGTTATGCCGCGTATTCCCTGTTACCCTTGGAGGGCGGGCTCAAGCCTGGTTTACTCATCTTCCACCTTGTTCCATCACGAGCTTTGACCGACTAGCTCATTTGTTTGTACGACAATTCGCCTGCAACCGAAGGTACCCTAAATCTGCTACGCATCTTTTTACTATTAAACAGAAGAAGGATGAACCCTTGCGAGAATATATAAAGCGCTTCACGGATGAAGCACTCGATGTTCCAAATGTTAGCCCGACCATTATGGCGGACATATTAACTCAGGGACTCCGAGCGGGGGATTTCTTTAGATACCTTATGGGAAATCGTATCACGGATATGAATGAGTTAATGCAAAAGGCGGAAGTACATATTTTGATGGAAGAAGCCGAGGAAACAAAGAAGCAGATGGAGCAGGAGGGTAGTGAACACTTAGAGCGTGCTGAGAAAGAAGCAAAGGTCAAAGAAAAAAGTAAGGAAGGAAAACCTCCTCAACGCAAAGATGAAGGGGGAGTGGTTAAGAAATTCCTCCGACCCGTGCACTTACCTCCGATGACTGTTACTCCACCAGAAGTGCTCAACATAATGAGGGGTAGCAACGAGTTGCACTGGCCCAGACCGACTAAATTTCCTAACCGAGACAAGGATACTGGGAAGTATTGTAAGTACCATAAAACTTACGGGCACACTACGGAAGAATGTACTACCCTTCGTTTAGAGGTGCTTCGCTTATTGGAGATAGGGTACTTGAAGAACTACCTTAAGGAAAATAACCCTGAAGAGCCCAAGGCAAATGTTTGGAAGAGATCACGAAGGGAAGAGGAAGAGCAAGAAAGGGAAGAAAGGACGCCTAGCCGGAAGTCACGAGAGGGGACCACTAGACGTCTCCGACCCCGAGAGAGAAGTAAGGACCGCCGGCGAAATTCGCGAGAGAAAACGACAGGGTATCAGAGTTTACCTCCTCCACCTAACTCTTACAAAGACAACCCCCCAACAGGGAGAACCATCAATATGATAGAAGGGGGTGAAATCTCCAGGGCACCTCAGGGCAAAAAGAAGAAATATTTGAAAGAAGCCCGACGAGCAGAGCAAGGATTAACTGTTTGCTCCATTCAAGGGTCACAGCTGCCTAGTATCACTTTCGGACCCGAGGACCTTACAGATGTAATATACCCTCACGAAGATCCCTTGGTTATATCTGCCGTCATCTACGGGTATGAAATCCAACGTATCCTCATAGATACGGGCAGCTCTGTGGATGTACTCTTCCTACCGACCTATCTCGCTATGAGATTGAAACAAGAAACGTTGGAAACCGCGGAGGTCCCTTTAGTAGGATTCTCCGGGGAAGCATGCCAAACCCTCGGAACTATTACTCTCCCAATGTCATGGGGGAAAGGAGCCCTTCGAAGAACGGAATCTATTAAGTTTTGGGTAGTGGAGGCTTCTTCGCGAGCGTATAATGTGATCTGCGGAAGACCATCTATTCGGGCCTTTGAGGCAATTCCTTCTACTTTGCATCTTAAAGTGAAATTCCCCACCTCCTCGGGAATCGGAGAAGTCCGAGGAAGTCAGTCAAAAGCCAGAGAATGCTGCATGAATGCTATTCCCTCAGAAGAAGACGGACCTTCACTCGGAAATAACAAAAAGTGTAGAACCGAGGAAACACGAGTCCAACCTGTGGAAGAATTAAAAATGGTGGAACTAGTAGAAGGAAGCTCCGAGAAAGTAATCAAGATGGGCACCCATATGACTCCAATCATAGAAGGCCAATTGATTTCTCTTCTCAAACAATTTCATCACCTCTTTGCGTGGGAAGGGGGGCCGCCCGGACGAATCAGCAACAAGGTATGTCAACATTTCCTTAATGTAAAGCCTGGAGCTAAACCTGTCCAACAGAAAAAGAGGAAAATGGGCCCCGAGCGCAACAAGATCATCCGCTCGGAAATACAACGCCTTCTCCAATTAAAGCAAATACGAGAAGTTATTTACCCCGAGTGGTTGGCTAATGTCGTGCTAGTTCCCAAGCACGGAGGAAGATGGCGAATGTGTGTTGACTTTACTAACCTCAATGAAGCATGCCCCAAGGATTGCTATCCTTTACCGAGCATAGATCAGCTAGTTGATTCTACCGCAGGATGTGCGCTACTATCAACTTTAGATGGAGATCAAGGGTACAACCAAATCCCGATGGCGGCTAGTGATCAAGATAAGACCAGCTTTATCACGGATGCAGGCACCTTTTGTTATCTAGTCATGCCCTTTGGATTAAAGAATGCTGGAGCTACCTATCAACGGTTAGTAAGCCTTATGTTCTCAGGACTTATTGGGAAATCAATAGAGGTTTATGTAGATGATACCGTAGTTAAAAGTAGCACTGCTGAAGAACATCCTGCGGACCTACGGAAAGCGTTGGTCATTATGAACAACTTTGGCATGAAGGTTAACCCTCGGAAGTGTTCTTTTGGTATCCGAGGAGGAAAATTTTTGGGATTTATGGTTACGGAGAAGGGAATTGAAGTAAACCCCGAAAAAGCAGAAGCTATCATGGGGTTACCTACCCCGAGGACGGTAAAAGATGTCCAAAAGCTGACTGGAAGAATGGCCTCGTTGAGTCGGTTTGTCTCCAAGTCCGCAGAAAAAGGGCTTCCCTTCTTCAAGGTACTTCGGAATATCAAGGAATTTCAGTGGACCCCCCAATGTGAGGAAGCTCTCGAAGACTTAAAAAGGTACATGTTGAAACCACCTTTGCTGGTAAAACCTGTACCCCAAGAAGAGTTGTTTCTGTATTTATCGGTCGGAGAAGAGGCTATTAGCGCTGTCCTAGTCAAAGAACAAGATGGAGAGCATCACCCGGTATATTACGTTAGCAAAACTCTCCTCGGAGCCGAAACTCGATATACCCTAACTGAGAAACTCGTTCTAGCATTGGTTACTACGGCTCGTAAGCTACGCCCCTACTTTTTATCCCACCCAATTACCGTGCTTACTAAGCATCCCCTGAGAGCAATTCTTAATAAGCCGGAATCATCAGGGAGAATGATAAAATGGGCTGTAGAGCTTACTGAGTACGATATTTCCTACGCTCCGAGACCGTCAATCAAAGCGCAAGTTTTGGCGGACTTTGTAACAGAACTCACGGGCGTTGGATCCGAGGAAAAGGAGCCACGATGGCACGTATATGTAGATGGATCCTCGGTGAGTACCCACGGGGGGGCCGGAATAGTTTTGGTAAATCAAGAAGGAGAGGAGGAAAGACTCCATTTTGCAGTTAGAATAGATTATCCCCTCTCTAACAATGAGGCCGAGTATGAAGCTCTCCTTATTGGTATGAGGTTAGCTAGAGAAGGGGGAATGAAAAGAGTACTCCTTCATAGCGATTCCCAACTGATTGTTCAGCAAGTTAAGGGGTCATATGAGGCCAAAGAAGAAAGAATGCAAGGGTACCTCCGAGTTGTTCGCCAAAGGTCCGAATGGTTTGAAGAATACGACATAGTTCAAATTCCTCGAAAAGAAAATCAAGAGGCGGACGCTTTGTCCAAGATGGCTACACAAACAGCTGCAATACATACTCGGAAGATTACTCTACTACATGTCAATGAATCTGAAAAGGGTGAAGGCCGAGAAGTGAACACAGTTTCAGATCCTTCATCTAGTTGGGTGACTCCTATCAAAGCCTATTTGCAGAATCCCGAGGGATACTCCTCGGACAAGAATATTCAGCGAATGATGTTCAGAAAAACCCTCCGATACTTCCTCAAAGACGGGATACTCTTCCGAAGGACATATTCATGTCCCCACGCTCGATGCCTTAATGAAGAAGAAGCCCAGCTAGCCTTAGCAGAAACTCACGAGGGGGTATGTGGGAGCCATACTAGTGGCGAAAGCATGGTGGGACGCTTGATCCGACAGGGCTACTATTGGCCCACGATAGCCAAAGATAGCAAAAGCCATGCCGAAAGATGCAAACCATGCCAGGCTTACGCCCCTCGGACCCATCTACCCGCAGCCCCTTGGGAACCCTCTCTGAACCCCTGCCCCTTCTCTAAGTGGGGTATTGACATACTTGGACCCCTCGTCCCTGATGCCGGCCAAAAGAAATTTCTGCTAGTAGCTGTTGATTACTTCACCAAATGGGTGGAAGCGGAACCCCTGGCTAGGGTAACCGCGGGGGCCGTCATCAATTTCCTCTGGAGAAATATTATTTGTCGCTTTGGTGTCCCTAGGAGCCTGGTAAGTGACAACGGTTTGCAGTTTACTGATCAAGGATTGCAAAAATGGTGTGATCATTGGGAGATAAAACATCGCTTTGCCTCCGTGGGATACCCTCAAGCAAATGGCCAAGTAGAAAGAACCAACAGAACCCTCCTGAAGAACATGAAGGCCCGGCTTGATTGGCATAAAGCTAAGTGGGTTGAGGAGATACCCGGGATATTGTGGGCCTATCGGACCACGCAGAGTGTTGCTACGGGCGAAACCCCTTTTAGTCTATCCTACGGGTGTGAAGCTGTTTTGCCCTCGGAGGTATCCATAGAAAGCTGGCGAGTCAAAGAATATGAAGAAGTGGCCAATGGCTCAAATCTAGCCCTTGCCCTTGATCTCCTCGAGGAAAAAAGGACCCGAGTAGCCCTCCGAATGGAAGAGTACAAGGCTCGGATGTCACGATATTATAATACCAAGGTAAGACTCCGAACCTTTCAAGTTGGAGATTTAGTGATGAAACGAGTAGGGGCCTCCAAGAATGTGGGTAAACTAGATCCACGATGGGAAGGACCCTACAAGATAGTGGAAATCGTGGGACCGACGACTTATCGGCTTGCTAACTCCGAGGAGGCAATACTTCGCAACACGTGGAACGCAAGTAACCTTAGAAAATATTATGCTTAATGTAATAGTTATACATGAATAAAAAGAGCGTTCATATATGAGGGGGTACAGTACAAAAGAAACTAGAGTTGTCTGGCAAAATGATGGCTATACATATGAGACATCAAGACAACCCAATAACGTTAAATACCCTCCGTATTATGAACTAAGTTGTATACTATTTTTTCAACAAGCTAAGACCCTCCCATAGGACGTTTCCCTTCTCGGATAAGTCTTCGGCGCTGCTCCTCGGAAAGAGAGACTGGATCATCCAAGAACACAGTTCCGACTGCAAAATCTTTAATAGGTGAAGGAGAAAGTTCCTCGGAGACTTGACGAATGTTGAGTTCAGGAAGGAGCAGTCCCGAGGGGAACTCTGGCAAAGCTTGAACGGCATCTTGGCACAACTTATAGCCTATATACACTAAGTCACGCATCTCTCCCCGAAGGGATTCACGAAGACTGGATGGACCCACCACCTCCAACACAGCTTGGACTTGGGCTATGACCACCTCTACCGCATGAGAACGAGTTATCCCTAGCAGTTGCTGACTCAAGGCGTCTCTTTCCAGCTTAGCCTGTGTTAACTGCTCCTCCGAAGACCGCATTTGGCCACGTAACTCCTCAATTCTCCGGTCTAAGCTCAAGACACGTGCTTTTTCAAGCACTAATTGGCGTTCCAATTCCCACGCCTGATCCTTCTCGGATTGCAACGCACGGGTATGAGTCTCCTGGGCTGACTCGTGAACGTCTTTCAAACGAGCTACCTCCCCTTGAGCCTCCCAGAGACCTCGCTCTAACTCGTCCCGACGACGGTATACTAAACCCGGATCTGAGGAAGAACTCCCGTAAGACCCGAGGGCGTCCAACACCATATAAATCTGCTCAAAAAACGAATGGCATCAGATCAGAAGACAGGTTAGTATTAAATAAAATGAATAGATACCTCACACAGGTCTTTACAGGCTAAATCTTGGAGAACGGGTACCGAAAGGGTTTTTATCAGTTCACAATCTGTTACGTTCAATAACCCACTAAGAAAGTTTCGGCAAAATCCCACTGCTGATCCGAGAGGAGAAACATCCTGATTACCCTCGGGGGGAAGAGTTCTCCCGAGGGAAGGGTGCTCCTCGGGCGGTGGTGCAGGAATACGACCAGGGATATCTTGCTGGGGCTGCATATCCTCTGCACTAGAAGAGTGAAGATATTCCTCTAATACATTTACTACGGTAGAATTGTGAGGAATGGGCTGTGATACTATGGGACTCATGTGACAATCCGTTTGAGAAAGAGTTGCTATCAGATCCGACGATCCAGAAGGAGTTATATAACTGACTGGGGGGCTGCAACGGGTTCCTCCTCCTCCGAGGAAATTTCAACCATTGCCTCACTTATGAGGGGAGGAGAATCGCCAACCTTCGTCACCCCGGGAATACCATGCAATGCCCTCCCCAGGAAAACGTCATTAGAAGACCCGAGAGAAAAAGCTCCCATCTCCGCTCCTACAAAAGATGTCAGTAGAAAAATGATCCGAGGACACCAATAAAGTTTATAAACTAGAGAATGATTAGCAGAACTTACGAAAGTAAAAATTACTGTGAAGAGGACGAGAAGCAGGAGCGCATCCTTCCACCCCCTCTTGTAAACCTGCCAAAATCAGAGCCTCGGGGAAATCCAACAACCCAGATATATCATAAGAACCAGAGAAAAGTCCCGAGTGAAGCAATATCTCCCTCACTTGTCCTCGTGTTTCGGTGTTGGGTGCGATATATCCCAGACCCCATCGGATGGGTACACCCCACGATCTGGCTGACTGGCCTCTCGGATGGATAAAGAAAAATCTCCGCCTCCAATCCCCTCTACTAGAGTGGGAACTGGATACACGAGTGAAGATATTTTCCTTGTCCCGATAGGTCAAGCTAAAAAAGGGAGTCCCCTCTGAGCAAGGTTGAAGGGTAAATATTGTCCCCACCCGATAAGGGGACATCGGAAGGTTTAAAAGCTCACTACGAAGGACATATCCCACCAAATGACTATAGGAACTTGGTGTTAACTGACTCGGACACACCTGCCAATACCGAAAGAGTATTTGGAAAAAGGGATGGAAAAAGGTCCGTAAACCACAACGCATCTGTTCGGTATAAACGGTCATGTAACCTGAGGGGGGTGCGTAAGCTCTATGGCCCGAGGAAGGCACTAGTATGTCATAATCTTCGAAATCAAGGTTATAGCTGCTAAAAAGAGATCTTACCGAGTTCTCACATTCTGTACTCGTAGTGGATCCTACACGTCCTCTGCCTATTAATCGAGATGGATTAAGAGGAATCAAATCGAACTCCGAAGACTCATCCGCCAAAGGATATGGCTCCCTACTCATGAATATTTCTCTGATATGGTTGTTCCTACGTGAATTCATAGATGGAGTCCTACGAACCACTCCAAGAGAGGAACTAGCACTAAGTGTCGTTTGATTCTCGGATGGATTGCCCCTCGGAGGAACCCTTGATGATCCAGAAGGACCCCGAGCGGTATCTTGAGAAGAACCACCAGATGAAGTCGAGCCAAATCTTCTATAATAAGGAGGCATCATCGTATCAAGTAAGTATTATCTTTGTACTTGCAATTATAAAAGAAAATCAAAGACTAATAAGGATTAGGAAATAAGTGCGGAATTGGTAAAGATCTTACATGCATATATACTCTTTAAGCCAAGAGTTAAAATTAGAAGCTTAAGCTCATATTAGGTTAACTAAGGGACACGTGTTGAAAAACTTTTTGGTTAAGAATGACACGTACCCTATTTAAACATGCAAAGCAACACCTCCTACTTAGTAAATCTACTTAGTCAGCAACTTTTTGAGAATTATCATTATCCATGTTAATTGAAATTTAACTATATAAACAAAAAGTAGAAAAAGGGAAAGTGAACAAAAATATTTATTTAAGACGGAGATACCTCGGAAGGGATAATAAGTACAAAGAACGTTTATTTTCAAAGTAAAAAATTACAAAGGATAAAATTAAGCCCCCGTGGAAGGAGGAAAGAAAGAAGTTGTCTCCTCGGCGGAAGTACTCAATGGAGCAAGACGAGAAATTGGAGAAAATACTCCCCCGGAACCGCTAGCTCTCGGACTCGGACTTGTGGTAGAGCGCATTGGAGACGGTGTCGGAGAATCCCGAGAGGATAGCAAACCCCCAAACCTCCCCACAAAATAATGGCAGTCGTCGGAAGTTGGCTTCTTTAACTTGCGAAGATCGAAAGACTTGGAGAAGTTAACATCCGACCTTATCAAAGATTTCGCCACCTTCGCACACTCCAAATAACCCCACAGAACATGACCCATCAAGAGCTCATGAGAAGGCGCCTCGGATGCTCCTGATTGCTGCCGTGAAATCTCTTGCTGGGCAAATTGAACAGCTGCATCCACTTTAGCCTGCACGTCCTCGGGAGAGAGAAAATTTGCTAACTTCCCCTCGGCTGACTCTGCCCTATCAGTAACCTGGCCCAGTGTCTCCTGGAGAACCCTTTCTCTCTCATTCCCGTCTGCCACCGCCTTCTCGAGAGCCGCAACACGAGCAGTAAAGACCCCCTCGGAATCTTTCCATTCCTTCTCCCTCTTCATATAAGCGGACTCGGCAGCACTTAAACTACCTTGTAAATTTGCCCTCGCCTTCTCTGATTCATTGAGAGCAAACTCGTAGTCGGAAATTTTTGTTTGAAGAAGGTCCTCCCTAGTTTGACTCTCTTTATCCCGGAATAAGAGAGGTGCCAATTGTGCCCGGAGTGCTCCTAAATCCTCTATATCTTTCCGACCGCGCTCTTCAACGGCAGTAACTGCCTCCCGAGTCTTTCCAATCTACAGAAAAGTCAACAATAAAAGATTCAGCAGATATGTATTGTGTAATTTCAGAAGACTAATGTAGAGAAGCTTACCATGAGCCCCAACCAGTTAAGACTGGTGTACAAAAATTGATACCCCTCGGCGGGTGCTGAACTGGAGGAGGCGAAAAATCGGAGGATATCTTGATAAGCCTCCCCCACTGAACGAGATGCAAATTCCCCCCCGGATCCGCTGGGAGGAATAGGCTCTTGGAATGTATGACCCCTCGGAGACAAAGTCACCGGAACATGTCCCCTCGGAGGAGTCGTATCCTTTACGGGAGTCGCCACTTCTGAATTTGTAAATATGGCCCGTGAACCACCCACTGTTGTGGAGGGGCTGGTCTTTCCTAATAGTGATTGCAGAATTCCATCCTTCAAATCTCGGTCCTCTGAAGAAGGATCAAACTCCCCTTGGGTGTCTTCGGAGTCCCCTCGTAAACCTTCTTGCTCGGGAATGCTGAATTGGGCCAGAAAATCCTCCTCTGCAACAGATACGAACTGTCAGTGATTGAAAGGATGAAACTAGAAAAAATTATGGAAAAAAGGCAAATGACGAATACTCACCATATAATGAAGACTCTTCTACCATCGGAGCTTTCCCTTTATCCATAGCCACTACATCAAAAGAAAAGGGGTCAACACATCATCAAATATTGCAGATAAAGATATGAAAATCTCATTAAAAACTCGTGAAAACTTACCCCGAGGAGCAGATTCAGGAACTGTCGGAAGCTTAGGAGAGTGATCCTCGGAAGACAGGTCTATTACTTCAGTATCCATCCGAGCAGATTCATCCTCCGCACCACTCGGAAAGATACCCTCCTCGGAACCTCTCGGAGATATTCCCATATTAGATTCGGAAGCAGGTAAATTCCCTGACTCCGATTTGGAAACGGGCACTAAAGCCAAATCCCAAGGTGCTACTTGACGCAGGGGAACAGCGCTCCTGACGACCCCCATCGCATCCATGCATAGAAGAGAATGATCCTCGTGAAATCCACCCTTCTCTGAATCCATATGCATACTCTCGGGAGCATTAACCTCCTCCTCCTCGTGATCTCCCTCCTCTGGTATCTCCGAGACACCACTAGGAGTAGGCTCCCTCGGACTCGACTGCAGATAGTAGTTCGCCATGACATCCCCTGCATCATCCCATCAATAACGTGTATAAGCACAATTTACCACTGTGCTCGGAAAGAGAATAAAAGGATAAAAGAGTGAATAAAGAGACTTACGAAAGAGACTCCTCGCAATGGGAGACAGGGACAAGGGCCTCTCCACTGCGTCGTCGGTAAAAACTACGTGGTGAAGACCAGAAGTCTCGTACAACATCGAGAAGTCCTCTGATTCCATCAATTTGTGCTGAGAAATTATAGGAGATAGCACCGCCTCCTGATCCAGAGCATGCACGGGAGTAGTACCCTCTCGCCAATCAAAGGGCACATCCCACTCGCCGTTGACAGGACCCACGAAGAAATACCTGTTCTTCCAGACGCTATGTGAGGTAATAGCAGCCCCCAAGATCCTCTTCGTGGAATCCCCCGAGTTATCCCGATGACGAACGTTATAGAAAGGATACCCCCCGGGTGATACCGCCACGTCAAAGATTGAAAGAAAGTGATCCACCGAACACTCTAGCCCATTCACGTGGCACCAAAATACATAAATACAGATAGCAGCAAATCCATTTGGTACCATCTGACTTGGGCTAATATTACAAGCTTTAAAGAGCTCACAGAAAAAAGGGGACATAAACGAGCGCCACCCATACTTCACCTGAGCAAAAAATACTGTCAACATACCCGGAGGAGGATAGCACGCCCTCTCATCCTTCGTCGGGATTCGGAAGACCATGTTCTTCTGAAGGACTACGGTTGAGGTCAACAGATCTGCTACCTGTTTACGAGTAGCAATATTCCTCATCTTTTCCACCTTAGCAAAGGTCCGAAGAGGTGGTTCCTTTGATTTGGGAACCCTAGCTTTTTTCGAGGAAGTGGCTCCACCCTCAGCAGCAGCAGCAATTTCTCCCTTACGCTTGCGAGTAATAACTCCCACTGGAATACCTCTCACACTCGTAGAAGAATTAATCGGAGCAGTGACTTCCGAGGAGATAGCGGCGGCAATAGAGTCAGTATTGGCGGAAGAAGCCATGGATACAATAAAAGAGGAATGTTTTTGAAAGAGAGAAGAGGAACGGGTAAGTCTGCTGGGAATTTGAATTGCAAAAGATGAAGAATAAAGATTAAGGAAAGGGATTTCTTTTTTTGCTCTGAGAGGAAATTACCACAAAGACGGATTGAGTGAATGAAGAAAAAAGGAGCAACAGTGTCCTATTTATAACCGAAGGTGACAACGGTCAAGAATTTTGAAAACGTGGAACTTATTTAAAGCTCCACGTAACTGCCCCGTGATTGTGCCACGCCGTCCCCATTCTGACCGTTGCCAACGGTCAGATAGTTCAAATCTCCAAGCTGGTCAACAACAGTCCGCCACCTGCGCCCCGAGATCTCCGCGTACTTAATAACGATACCCCAAGGGTATTCAGGTAAAATCCTTATAAATTCTAAATATATATACGTATTGAATAAATATCAAAAAAGAAAAAAAAATAAATATAGGGACACTAAGCAAAAAATAACCCTTCACCTCACTAGAGGACGATGATTTAAAATTCCGCTTGTCTCTACGAGGACAATCGAAATTTGGGGGGGCTAGTGTTAACCCTAAAAAATAAAATAGAGGAAATCACCCCTACTCGGGAAAAATAATATGTGGACAATACTATTGTCACGAGTACGTCCGATGAGATGTACCTATAAAGAAAACCCCTCGGAGGATATATGGACAATACTATTGTCACGAATACGTCCGATGAGATGTACCTATAAAGAAAACCCCTCGGAGGATATATGGACAATACTATTGTCACGAATACGTCCGATGAGATGTACCTATAAAGAAAACCCCTCGGAGGATATATGGACAATACTATTGTCACGAGTACGTCCAATGAGATGTACCTATAAAGAAAACCCCTCGGAGGATTGCCCTACCTCTCGGTCACTGACCCGAAAAGGTTTATAAAAGCATCCGAGGAGAAACGCAAGCGTCCCTTGGAAAGTCATACGGTGAATAAAAAACAGATATCAACACGGCATCGGAAAAAGAGCAAACCCCGATGGACCCGTATGACTCCGATATCCACCAAATGCGCCAAGAGGGACCAAGAGGGACCCCGAGTCCCATGAACTTACAAGAAAACTTCCTTGCTGAACACTCCTCAGAAAAGGCGACACTCGGACTTATCCGAGAACACAATTTTGGAAGAAGTCAATACAGGAACACCCAGCGAATACATTCCGAGCACTCTGGTGAAGAAATTTCACTCAGTAAAGCAAAAACAGTCCTCGGACACAAAATCACAGTCCTCGGAAGTCATACCAAGTCCTCGGAGATCACGTTTCCACCCTCAGAGATCACTCCTGAATGTTGAAGATAATACCCGAATCAAGAAGGAGAAATAAAGGCCCTCGGAAGAATAGCTCTATCAGAAATAGTCTACATCAGAGGCCCTCGGAGATATCGGAAGATACAAAAGCTAATCCAGTCAGCACTTAGTAGATAAACGATAAACATTATCCTAATTTTTACACCTGTATCAAGGTAACAACAACACCTGTCCTTATCAAAACACATGCACAATGACACCTACCCCTACCAAAGTCTATATAAAGGGAGGTGATCAGAAGGAAAAGAGGAGGCAATTAAGCTTACTGACTACAATCTATCATAAGATAAAAGGAGGAGGAAATGTTCAGTGAATAAAGGAAGGGAATATTCTTGCAATTAATCTCATTATGTCCATCTTGTGTTGCCTTTGAATCACGGACAGGACGTTTCGACCCAAATAAATATCTTCCGTTAAATAGGGAATAATTCCAAACCTATCAACAGAGTGTCTTGTTAGTTTTTAAGTTTAAAAGAATATATCCTTTTGTTCCTCTTGGGTAACCAAGAAAAATGCATTTCTATGCTCTTTCAGCAAATTTGTGTATGTGAGCATTGAGGGTGGAGAGACAACCAAAATTTCTTAATATGGAATAATCAGGAGACCTTTTGAACAACATTTCAAATGGAGTTTTGTTTTGAAGCACTGCTGAAGGCAATCTGTTAATGAGAAATGTCGCAGTGGCTATACAGTAAGTCCAATATTTAAGAGGTATGTTGGACTGAAGTTTTAATGATCTTGCTACCTGAAGTAGATGTTAATGCTTGCGGTCAACTAAGCCATTATGTTGTGGAGTTTCCACACAGCTAGTTTGGTGCAAAATGCCATACTTAGCATAAAACTCTTTCATTAAGAATTCATTACCATTATCACTCATTAAAGTTTCAATGTTGGAGTTAAAATGGTTTTCAATTAGAAGATAGAACTGTTCTAAGTGCGACTGCACTTCTGACTTGTGTTTCATGAAATATACCCAAGTGCTTATTGTGAAATCATCAACAATTGTTAAAAAGAATCTACAACCATCATGAGCAAGGGTAAAAAATGGACCCCCAGACATCACAATGTATAAGTTCAAAAGTTGAATGAGAAGAAGTAGTACTAACATGAAATGCAGATCTTTTATGTTTTGCATAATGACAAGTATCACATAATGTGGCAGAATGTTGTTTAATTGAATCAAAAGCAGTGATACATGACAATTTTTCATGATAAAGGTGCCCAAGCCTTGAGTGCCAAAGATTTTTATCTACTGAAACAACATTACAGTTAATATTAGGGGCACTCTTATTGACAAAATCATGTAATACAACAACATAAAGACCATTCTTCTCTTTAGCAGAACCAATCGTCTTCCTCATGATTGAGTCCTAAATTAGGCATATATCAGAAAAGAAAGTTAAGCAAACATTAGAGAATTTGGTTAGTTTTGAAACATAAATTAAGTTGTAATCAAATTCCGATACATATATATAATGCATCTTTCAGAAAAATTGGAGAAGTAAGAGGAATATTTGTGCATAGCTTTGCATGAGTTGTGTGTTTAGTTGGTAAGGAAACAAGAATCATAACATGCTTGGCATCATTAGAGAATAAGTGAGATTCACAGATCATGTGATATGTGGCTCATGTGTCAAGAATCCAAGGCCTTACATTGGGTGTACCTGTTAAGCTAATGGATGACAAGCAAGAATGGTTGATACCTAACACAGCAGTAGCAGTTGCTGCAAAAGATGGAGCTGGAGGAGGATGAACCCTGAGCCCTTGTAAATGCTAGAAACTACTCAAATAGTAGCTGGTTAGGATCAGAAGTGGTGGAAGCAGCGGTTTGTGAAGTAGCAGCTCCATGAGTTGAAGCAAGATGAGCTGAGGAGTTGTTCTAAGGGAACCAGGGGGATATCCAATGAGTTGGAAACATCTATCAACAGTGTGTCCCCCAAATCCACAGTGAGTGCATTTATGCTTTTTCTTATCTTTTCCCTTCTTGAACTGATTCTGGACAGTAGAACCATTGTTTGGAGTTCCTCTTGCTCTGATGAACATAGCCAGACGATCAGAAGGAATGTTGCTCAAGTGAAGATTCCTATGGTTCTCTTCTTGAAGCAGAATATAGTACACTCTTGAAAGAGATGGTAAATGAGAGTATAAGAGGATTTGACTCCTTATGGCAATAAATGAATCATTGAGTCCCACCAAGAATAACATAACACAGTCGGATTGTTGGAGATACATCATCTGTTTCTTCATGTTACAAACACACAAACCACAAGCACAAGTAATGATAGGTCTATGATTCACATATTCATCCCACGGGGCTCTAAAAGCATTATAGTAAGCAGTGATTGCCATGGAGCCTTGAGAGATGGTGGACGAAGATTTTTGAAGTTGAAACACTCTAGAACCATCAGATCTATCATAATTGGTTTTCAACTCTTCCCAAATCTCAATAACAGTCTTAAAGTACATCAAATTATTTCTTATGTCACTTGTCACAGCCCTATGTAACCAAGAAAGAACCAAATTGTTGGCTCTCAACCAACAGTTGCTCAACACTGGATCATTAGTGGGGATACGGAGAGTACCATCAATGAAGCTAATCTTATTTTTAATTGTGAGTGCCATCTCAATATCTTTAGTCCATTTAATGTAGTTCTCACCATTAAGGAGTTCAGCAACTATGGTGGATCCTGTGAAATCATGTGACCCCAAGTAATACACAGAATTCAAATCCTCACAAGGATTCTTAGTAGCATTAGAACTAGGTACATTAGTAGAAGAGTTTGCAGGTTCTGAACCAGACATTGTTTAGGTTTTGCAGAGATCAACAAAAGGAAATCGAAATTGGGAGAAAATATGAACCCTAACTTCGCAGATTCAAAATCGAACAAAAAGCGAGTAACAATTAGCACAACAGAACGATCGAAATCTGGTGAATGATACCATAACAAGAATTGAAATCGCAATTCGCCATTGAAATCAACAACATTATCAAACTTTATTGAATCAGATCAAATGATTACAATGGTGAATTTGTATGTGTGTGTAAATCGCACACACGAGAGGTGTGTTTTGATCTACTGAATTCTGGAAAAGAAAGTGATAAAAACTTAGAGCAGGAGCGGGCTTAATATATATACAAACTCCACTTACCTCTAACGGCTCTATTTTGCCAAATAAGAAAGGTTGTTAATTAATTAATTAACAGAACTCTAAATCTTACTAAATAAAGTAAATTACAGAAATTACATATAAATGTGTATATTTAAGACTAGTTTAATGCACTCCAGCTTTTTTTCTTAGAATTACGCCCTAACTCAGCGCTTCGAGGCACTTTCATGTGAATATTGCCTCAGGAACGCCCTTGGGGTTTGGAGTTAGGGTTTACGGTCTAGAGTTTAGGACTTATGATTTATGGTTTAGAAGAATGTAATAAACTATGAATTGTAAGTTCATTTTATGATGGCATGTGATACGACTCTTGTTATTGTGAATCTTAAGTTCTTTTTGCATTCAGTTGTAGCAGATAATGAAGTTGCAAAGAGTGTTGGGCTTTAAGATGGTTCAAGTGTTGTAAGAGTTGAAACATTTCATGTCTTAGCTCTTTTTTTAGCAGGAAAAAGTGTCGATTTCTATAAGGTGCTTTTAAGTTTTGTGTGTGTGTGTCTAATGATAAGGATCTTTGAGTTTTTCCAACTTTCTTATGCAGTTATTCACTGAATACAAGAGGGATCCGCCGAAACCTCGATAACCTTGAGCATATTCTGGTATGTGGAGAGCAATTTATTTTTTTGTTAATCAATTCTCCCATTTTGTGAGTTATGATTTGCATTAGTTTGTTTGTATTTACAAGTGTGATTGAACTGCTTCTTATGTAGTATTAGTTAAATCTTCATTAAGTGAATGTTGTTAAAAGTGTGATAGATATGGAAACTTTGTTGATAATTTTATAGTTTTTCATATGTTATTTCTGTCAACAATAATCATTATATCAGTTCCGAAATTAATTACAATAATTTGTTTTTTCAGAGCCGGTGCAATTGGTTCATCCCCCAACACATACGTTGCAACTTCGCGGATGGAGGAAGTCGATAAAGTCGAGGGGAAAGCCAGTGACCAAGTAATCGATTAGAGAGAAGCTAGCAAAGACGTGGAAGCTGAATCTCGTCTAAATGATGATCATATATTCGTAGATGCAGAACCTGGTCAGATTGGTGTTGGACTATGATGATACATTTCTGAACAAGATTGCATAAATTATAGGATTGGTGGATTTAATGGTGATTAGTAGTATGAGTTTAGGTTTTATGTTATACGATGCTTTTCATTGCAAAAGTTAAAGGATTGGTGGTTTACAAAGTTAACCATTTATAGGTGTGAGAGAGGGAGTCTATGATCATCCCTTATATCATTCTAGATAACCTTTAGTAGACATTTTACAAGATTGATTTAGAATTATTTTTAGAATATTCCTAAAATATTACTTAACTGCCAAGTTTTAGAAACTCTAAAAATATCTTTATTTCAAAAACTATGCTTAATTAGATTGTTAGAGAATGCATCATTTATCTATACTATTATATAAAGGAAGCAATGTTGGCACAAATCTTTTGATTTTCTTATTTATCCCTCTACATACTATTAAATTTTGTTACTAATTGTGATATAACTGTAATTTATTTTTGATTTATCATTATTTGTATCTTCTTATTAAAGGAAAAACTCCTTACTTAGTTCTCTTACATAAAAAGGGTTAAAATTAAATTGTATAAATTTTGTGTCCATAATTAAGTTATAATCTTCAGCATATAAATTAATATATTATATTTAAAATAAGTCGTTAATCATGTGGTGACCGCATGTCAACGTTTCTAGTTTTAACATGAAGAAATCTAATTTTTAATTTGAAGCTTAGACTTTGTGTGGACTGGGGTCAACTCATTTGTAGCTATGGTATAATGTCAATGTGTCGATCCATTATATGTTTAGTTGATCAATATATGTGAGATAATAGTATTTTTACACTGCGTAGTATCTCTATTAGGCATACTTCAGTTATTAGTTATTACCTCATTGAGTCATTGCTTATGTGAAAAATAATCAAAACAATTTTCTCAATATTAATATGATATTCTTATGTACACATGTTAGATACATTGCTTATAATCAGTAAAATACATTGCTTACGTGATATCTCTCAGTGTATACATGTAAAATAAAATATGTATTCCAATTGTTACAATATAAAGAATTAGATATAGAATAAAGCAATAACCATTAGTACAATACCCGCAAATTATAATACATAATGTTCATCAACAAACTAATATCAGAAAATCATGGCAGACTCTTGGATATTTCAACAAACACGACACAATAGTAAATCGTTGTGCAATAACAAAATAAGACCATGTCCAACTCATCTTTTAATGTTCACGAACATCCGCATCTTGGCCCATGACGCTCAATTCTACAAGACAACACAGTAAAATAAGTGATTAGCAAAAAAACTGAATCAAGTCTATTTTTATATTAATTTGAAGAAAATCCTGAAACACAATAATATACATAACAATTACCTGCACCTCGTTGCTCCACCTTGTACAAGTCATCCTCCATGTAATATTGAGCACAAATGAGAACTTGTAGCATCTTAGTAGACAAAAACTCCTAAACATGCCCTCTTGTGCTAAATGTTGTCTCAAAAGCCACCATCAAGATTGGAATCGCTTGAATGTCACGAGCCATCTTAACGAGGATTTGAAACAATGGATTTCTATTATCCACCAACCCAAAAATACCGAAGCCATTCAGATCCGCTGCAATTTCCTCGACCAAATATCTCTTGAGCACCATTCTACATCTTCTTATAATTTCCTTCACACTTCACTTGCATACTTTTTGTGCCATCATTCGATTAAAATCTTCATGCATATCGTTAGGACTGGGCATCGGATTCGGGTTTCCCCGATCCGATCCGATCCGATCGGGTAAAAACCCGTTAGGGTCGGGACATACGGGTTGCGGGAACCCGATAATCTGCACCCGCATAAAAATCCATAATTTCGGTACGGAATATGGGAATATTGGATTCATCTCCCGTACCCGCTCGGATACCCGGCAACAGATAGATAGCAAGAAATCAACGAAGAGATAGCAAGAAATCTGCAAAAGATTTTGCAATTTCCAGTCAATTTTCAGTCCTTCCGAGAATCGCAAAATGAGGAAAATTGCTATCCTCAAATCTCTTGCCCAAATCTCTAATTTCCATACAGATTTATCGCCTCTCTACCCCAATTATCCAATTCTCAGTCAAGTATTTAACCTCCCAAACCCTACATATTATAGCTCACACATAAATGGTGAATTCATCGAGTCTTTAGCTACAATTGAACAAAGCAACCACATTACACACTATATTTCGTGATTTGAGGGTTTTCTAGCCTTGAATTTTTTTGTTTTACAACCGATTTGTGGGTGTCTCATTGTTCCTCTGTTGCCATCCCCTTTCTCAGTAAGTTTCTTCTTTTTCTTCATTACTTTTATATATTCCTTCATTAAAAATGTTTAGTATGGTTGTTCTTTGAACATGCATGGTGTTTTGGGCAAGTTGGAATCAAAATTCTATTTGCAGAGCTATATGTTAGTTTCTTTTTTGTTGTTTTTTAAATATTTTTGAGTGAAGTTATGATCTGTATACTATATGTCATATTTTTTTTTCCAGAATTTTGTTTGGCTACGTGTTATAATTACTTTTGTAAAGAATGACAAATAATTAGATTTTTGTCCACCATTTGTCTATATTGCTTGCTCAAGTGAGTGAATAAGATTGATTTGAAATAATGATTTTTGTCCTCTGCTTGCTCATAAGTAAATAAGATTGCAAGAAAAGTTGTTTAGAGTCCTATCTTTCAACTAGTATAGGATGTTGAGAAGTGGAGTATTTGATGATTTTCCATGAGATGACATTGACAAGCCTTACTCTTTTTGCAATCTGGATATATAAGTTTCTGAAATATAATGGGATTTTGCACACTCCATTATTCTTTGTTGTTGTGACATTTCATTGTCAAATTCACTTGCCAGATCCAGAATATAAACTATGTATACATAACTTTGAATGAATTTATGTATGTTTTCTCCTTTGAATGTGAGATAAGCAACTTTATATCTTCTGATTTGTATGAAGGATATATAAGCTAAATTACTTTGCACTGATCTGTAACTTATATCTCATAAGTTTGCTATTTATACATTGGTAACTCTTTCTTTTGATGATGAATTTCAGATGTCAGGAATCGAGATGGAGTCCAATTCCCACGTTCAATCAACAACAAACTTACATGAGACTCAAACTCCAAATGTTCCCACCCCTATGGAGGTCAGTTACACCGCCCCCAATCCTAATGCTACCGCTCATGCTGATCATACGAGTCAGAATGTTAATTTGGGTGAGGGTGAGGCCGAGTCAAAAAAGAGAAAAACTTTTGAGTCTAGGTCAGGGTATTGGGTTCACTTTGATAAGTTCACTTGTCCAAAAGATAATATACAAAAGGCGAGATGTAACTATTGTAAGGCAGATATCAAAGCTGATCCTAGGAAGCATGGGACAAATGGTATTAGGAACCATTATAATGCATGTAAGAAAGCCCCTCGTCAAGTACCAACTGAACAAATGCAGATAAGTGTGCAAAAATCTTTGTTAGGGGATTTTGATTTTAAAGAAGGGCGTCCATCGTTGTGGAAATTTGATGATGCAAAAGTTAAGAAAGCATTGTGTTATATGATAATTATCGATGAACTCCCCTTTAAGCACGTTGAAAACTTGGGGTTTAAACACTTCTTGTCTGTTCTTTGCCCTCAATTCAATATCCCTTCAAGAAAGACTATAGCAAGACAGATTTTTCAAATCTATTTGGATGAAAAGTTGAAAATTAAATATTTTTTGAAACAATCATCTCAGGGGGTTTGTATAACCACAGATACATGGACCTCAATACAAAAGATAAACTATATGTCTCTCACTGTGCACTTTATTGATAATGCATGGAAATTACAGAAAAGAATATTGTGTTTTTGTCCTATTACAAGCCACAAGGGTGAGGAGATAGGGAAAGGCATAGAGAGATGCATTCGTGAGTGGGGGATTGAGAATATCTTTACTGTCACTGTTGATAACGCTTCATCAAATGACGTGGTTGTGTCTTACTTGAAAAAGAGAATGGATTTGTGGAAAACAAGCCTACTAAATAACGAACATGTGCACATGAGGTGTATTGCTCATATAGTTAATTTAGTAGTTCAAGATGGATTAAAAGAGAAAGAGGAACATTGTGCTATTGATTCAATAAGAGGTGCAGTTAGGTACATCAGAAGTTCTGCATCTCGGTTTCAAACATTTACTAACTGTGCAGATTTTGAAAGAGGTGGTTCAGGTAAATTGCTTTGTCTTGACGTTCCTACTAGGTGGAACTCCACCTACTCCATGTTGGAGGCAGCAACAAAAAGGCCTTTGTTTCTTTTGAAATGGCTGATGATAACTTCAGAAAAGATTTAGAGAAGTCCCCATATTGTGGTGTTCCTTCTGATCATCATTGGGAGAGGGCTAAGTTGTTGGTAAAATTTCTTGGTCATTTCTACAACCTCACCAAGAAAAATTCTGGTTCTTCATATGTCACATGTAATACAGTGTTTCATGAAATAAGCTCTGTTGACTTGTTGTTGAAGGAGTGGATGAACAATAATGACTTAGAATTAAAACGTATGGCAGTAAAAATGAAGAAAAAGTTTGACAAGTACTGGGGTTCGATTGATAAGATGAACAAGATTATTTACTATGTTGTCATTCTTGATTCACGTAATAAATTGGAGTTCTTAGAATATTCTTTTGATAGGATATATGGTGCTGAAAATAGTGAAAAAATGAAAAGAAAGGTTAGAGATGGCATGATTGTAATGTTTAATGAATACAAAAGAAGGTACGAAGACACATCTGGTCCAGTAAGTATGCGTGGCAATCCTCTATCTGGAATTGTACAATCTGTGCCAGAATCTATAAGTATGAAATCAGCAACTTTATTTGATGAGTTTAAGAAGTTTAAGAGTGCTGGTGTGGTGTCTGAAAAGTCGGAGTTGGATAGGTACTTGCTGGAGGAAGTTGAAGTTGTGGATGCTAATAGTTTTGATCTCTTAGGGTGGTGGAAAGTGAATGTTCATAGGTTTCCAGTTTTGTCCAAAATAGCTCGAGATATATTAGCTGTTCTTGTTTCAACTGTTGCTTCCGAGGCTGTTTTTAGTACCGGGGGACGTGTCCTTGATGCTTTTAGGAGTTCATTGTTACCTAAAACAGTTCAAGCCCTCATATGTACTCAAGATTGGCTTCGTGGACCTATAAGTTCGATAGATGTTGAAGAAACTATTGATGATTCTGACTCAATTGAAAAAGGTACCTTCTATATAGTACTTTTCTTACTTGTTTGTATTCTGTTTTTTATTTTTTTATAACCTCAAGATCATTGTATGGTTTCAGCATTCACCAATCTTACTATTGGTCCAAGTGCAAGTACAAACTAACTGACGGATATCTTGGTTTATGAGGTACTTCTTTGTTTCTATTTAACATTGTTAGCTTTTCTTTTACTGTCATAATCATAAGATAATTTTAAATAATGTTAGTAACTTGTCTTGGTGTATATTTTTATTCAATAGGTTCTGTGAAGTTTATGGTTGGAGCTCAAATCCACAGATCATTTGAAGTGGAACTTAAATTTATGATTTTTTGCCTTTTGAGATTTTTGCATTATCATTATGAAACTTAAATTTATGGTTTTAATTTTATGGGTTGTATTACCTGATTTGTGAATTTGGAACACTATCAGTATTTGAGTATCAGTGCTTTAATGACAATATGAATTCTTAATGTTTTGTTGAGTTTTATGATTGTTCATAGCAGTTATCCTTCTGTTCGTGGAATGTGACTTTGTATGAAATATATATATAAGATGTTGTCATATGCAAGATGACAAATTGTGCTATGCATTTAAATTTTAAACTGTTGAGGAATGTAGTAGTTACTGTTAAAGATGTTTACCTGTTAATGGCACAAGTTTTGATTGATGTTTACAGATTACTGTATTATATATTCTTTTATTTGATTGTTGTAAGCAACAAAAACCACTTCCTGAAATCCCGACCCTATCCCGACCTGTTACCCGATTCCGGGTACCCGCAGAATTTGGGATCGGGAACGGGTGTTGAGTTTTGATATCCGAAATAACCATATACCCGTTATCTCGTCCCGAACCCGCCCCGCGCCCACCCCTACATATCGTACCACAATTCCTGGCTAGCCGCCGAAATAGAACCATTACCAACTGAGCTATAAATGGCTTCTCATTGAGTTGAGCCACCGTAAACTCTCTTGTATTCATTAAAAAGTTCTTTGAAGCTGTCGCAAATCCCATCAAGTAAATCAATGGTCTTTTTAAGATCAACAAAATACATCCTAGTCAAAGAATACTCAAAATACGCCCATTTGAAACGTGGATAAAGAAGCACGCCATAACACATAGACTTATTCATCTTAGAAGTGTCCCCCCAATATCTATCAAATGTCTTTTTCATTGAAATAACATGAGACACAATTAGTCAACTTAAAAATGGGCTCCAGAAAAGTCATCAAACAACTTCTTCTATCCCAACCAAAATACAACGGAACACCATCTTCAAGCATCAAATAATCATGGTTAACATACAAAAGTCTTCTTAAGAGATATAGCAGCCTCCAACATCAAGTAAGTCGATTCCACCTAGTAGGAATGTCTAAGCATAACAATTTTGTAGTTTGAAGTCCTTGTCGTACTACACATGCTTTAAACTTTTTAACCTAGTCGGTGAGCCCCTAACATATCTTCATGCAACTCTTATACGAGTAATACCTTCAACCTTCTCGTTACCATTCAGACCATCTTGCACGATAAGGTTGATGATGTGTGCAACACACCTAATGTGCACGTACGCTCCATCAAACATGGTGTTATTTTTTCCTGTTGTATATCTATCCTTCAAGTATTTCACAACCACATCATTCAATGAAGCATTGTCAATTGTAATCGTATTCAATTTGTCAATGCCCCAGTCTATCAAGCACTTTTCAACGTCTATGCATATAAACGTACCTTTATGACTAGATATGGTACACGAATTAATAATTCTTTTGTTCAAGCTCCAATCATTGTAAGTAAAATGCATGGTAAGACACATATAGTTGACTCTCAGCATAAAAGTCCAAGTATATGTATGAATTGTAATTCTTTGGTCATGTGCTTTTGTGAAAAACATCAATTTCATCCCCCAATTTAGGTAAAGTTGTGAAATGTTCTTTGTCACCGTCTTTCGTGTAGGAATAGAAAGCATAGAGCATGCAGCTATCATGAAAAGCCTTCAGCCACACTTTTCTACAGTCTTAAATGGCATCACATCAATTATTATCATCTTGTAGAAGGCTTCCATAACCACTTCATGTTAAAAATGCCAGTTCACTAGCCCACCCCGTTTATTCAGGAGAGGTGGCTGGAATTTTAGACTTTGTTGATTAGTTTTTACTTCATCTGGCTTCAATTTGCAGTTTTAGTAATGAGTTTTCAAACCGGAGCACCGTGTATGGAAGAATTTGCCTAAATCTCTCTTCTACAATATATACATCTCCTCTGTTCATTTTTTCTTCCTTGAGGTAAAATGGTATTAAATGGTCCAAAATTTTAGATTTTCCCCATTATTTTCCTTATTTTAATCATATCTTTTTCATCAACCAATTTATTCACACCCATATAAACTCTCACTATCACTTCATCACTTCCAACATATTCGCTATCAGAAAGGTTAACACTCGATGTGCGGGTTGTTTAGATATCGCCTTTTGTCTGTAACTACTAACTGGTTTAGATTCCTTGTTTTTTTTCTCTCTATTTGAAATTGCTACTATTACTTGCTTTCCTTTTGGACGCGAACCCATCACTTACCTTCCCTTTAATTTTGAACCCATCACTTCCTTTCCTTCAAAATTTGAAGCTATTACTTGTAAATTGATAGATAGAAGTTAAAGTTTATTAGCAATTTAACATAACAAGTTTATCAAGATAATAAAGTTCATATCATATCAAGACATACAATATTTAACATTCATTAGCATAACAAATTCATCAAGTTCATCAAATTCATATCATATCACACCAGACCAAATTGGTCAAAACCAATTAAATCACACCACAAAATAGTTAATCAACATTGATTCATCCTCATTGAACATGACAAAAACATTAGAACAATGTAACACAACAACCACTTCATGAACCTACCCAAACAACAACAACAATCCATATACCTAAGCTCCAATCAACAACACATCAATAACCAAAAATGAACCACACAACAACACACTAACACCAATTCATCATTTACAGACATCAAACACCAATTCATAAAACCTAACTACCTAAGCTATTATGAACAACACAAATTGAGTCCAAAATTATCAAAAAAAAAACAATACAACACCAATAAAATAATAATATCGAAAAAAACCTACCTCGAAAAACGTGAGAGCAGTGAATCAAAAGAGAGAGATAGAGGGGCGAGGGGGTCCAATCGGGTGCAAAGATAGGGATGATATGTTCGATTAGGGTAGAGGAGAGAGAGTGAGAGACATTGAGTTAGGAGTTGAGGTGAGGGTTCAAATGTTATGTTTTTTTTTTGCTAGTTGGGAGTATGAGGCCAAAAATTGTTTTAAAAATGTGCACATGTTTTGGGTAGTCAACTGAGTTTCGAATTGTTTTTTGAAATCGACCTGATTTTCCTAATCGGGTTAGATACCCGAACCACGTCTTACAATAAGGCAAAAAACCCTCCAAAAAATTGGGTTTTACCTGATCAGGTTGAGTAGGGTACCCGAAACCTAAACCCGTGAACCCAACCCTAGAATTTTCACTCGTCTCCGAAACAAATTTTTCCGTTTGGTTCTCACATTCTAAAAATTGGATGAAAATTAATGAACATTGACATATTTCACCATTTTTTGAGATTTCAATATGGTTCAGATTAAGGCAACATCAAAACCTTCAAGTAGTCAAAAACTTTACTTACACCTTTTTAACACTTTTCATTATTTACTAATCACAAAATATTTAGATTAGCAAAAATATTCTCTCTAATATTTTACATCTCCCCCTCTTTTCCTTTTGTATAATTCTCGTTTGATAAAATATAACTAATATTTTTCTATCCTCTACTTACTTTTCCGAAATTTTTTCTATTTCCCATTTTTCTCTCTAACTCGATGATACAAATTTTATTTATTTGGATTTTGATAATTACAAAATACTTACGCCCGTTTTCCTCCTTAAAAGTTTAAGAAGTTCAAAATGCAGATTAGTTTTTCTTGACAGGATCTAAGTCACCTAATCCTCCACGCCTAGAAAGTTGCAGGCGCACCGATCTCGCCCTGACGACTTCAGTGCTCGTGCTTCGCACTAAGACGCATTACAAATTCTTAGTTCCCGCACTAAGATTTCTTAGTTCTTATGTTAAAATCTTATGAATAATCATAGTTGGTAGAAGACAAACAAAAGAGTGATATTGAAGAAGTAGCAAGAGGAGAACAAAACTAACTCAAAAATTATATAATTAAAAAAAATTAGAAGTGATTTAAGGCTTATACATTTGTCTTCCCACCATAATTATTTAGAAAATATTATACAAAATTGATAGCCATGAGAAGTTATGTACCTTTCTTTCATTATAATCCATTTCTTTGTGTGAAAATTTTATATATATTTATATTTTATGTGTTTATAACATACTAATTTAGGTAATAATTCTTTTATTTTTATATATAAGTTATTTTTCTTTTTCTTAGAAGCGCATTATAGTAGCGCACTAAGACTGCAACTTTTTGAAATTGTCGCACTGGCGCACCCGCACCGGCACTCGCACCAGCACCCGCATCCGCCTCAGGTGACTTAGGACAGGATATCTAACATTAAACTTATAACGTGGTAAACCTACCTTAAAATGAGAAAGTCTTTACATATGTACTAATGTAACTTTTAAAGTCATATTATGTTTTACTTTAATAAAAAGCTACAAAGCCAAATTACATCGTACACTGTACTAAATATCATTAAGGTTAAGTCTACTTGGTACTGTACTACTGAGAGGCTTAGCTGCGTGGATTTTTCTCTCGCACTAAACAGTCGCTCTCTCTCATCATTCGTCACTCTCTCTCTTTCACTTTATACTTCCAATCAAAGTGTCCGTTACCAGGTAATTTAATCAAATTAATGTTAATTAGATTTAATTTCATGTATTTTACGATGCGATCAGTGATAACACTCAACCGTGCCTTTCAATTAAATCATAAATGTGTCAGCTTGTGATCCCCGCTTAAATCCCTTTTGCCTTGTGCTTTCAGGGTTTTAGTCTGAATTGTTATTATAATTAGATCTGCTGTTAAAATCAGTAAAAAGCTTTTCTTTTTTACTTTAGGTTTTTAGTTTAGTAGAAATGTTACTGTAAAGTGTATAACATCCATAGTAAAAGTTTTGGGTTTACTTTATGATACAGAAATTAAGAGATTAGGGTTTTTAATTTCAAATTTTTTTTTAGTGATTTTTTGTAAAAAGAATTGATTTTTATTTCTATTTTGATCTGTTTTGGTTTATTAAGAACCCGCATTGTTCCGCGTATC
This sequence comes from Linaria vulgaris, assembly GCA_948329865.1. Taxonomy (NCBI): domain Eukaryota; kingdom Viridiplantae; phylum Streptophyta; class Magnoliopsida; order Lamiales; family Plantaginaceae; genus Linaria; species Linaria vulgaris. Next base: position 16,205,268 of record OX415250.1, on the reverse strand, counting down.
CTGGCAGGATGATATCATAAATTTTAATTGTATGTTGTCTAAATTTCACGCCTTTCGCTGTTGAAGATTTGTTTCTTAGTTTGTAATTGTAGGGGAAACTATTTTGTCGTCTTTGGAAAATGATTTCCTGAATGAATTGTTTCACTGGAAGTTTAGAATTTTTGACCAATTTTGTTTTTATATGGCTTAGATATAAACTAAAGTCTGATTACCTGGATTCGATTCGTTTGTCCTAAATGAGTATGACGCAGCTTTTTTAAGGCTTTAATTTCTGTTTTAACTTTGCTTATAGTGTCTTTCTACGGTGTTTCTGATGATTATACACCAGAATGCGGTTGAGATGTATTATGAATTTCTCTATTTTTTTTTTTGATATCAAATGAATACAATTTTGTGATTTTTTAGGTTTCTGGTTAAAATGGCCACACAAACTGCAACGCCCCCACCAGCTCCCAGTGCACAAGTTGTTGGAAATGCCTTTGTGGAGCAGTATTACCATATTCTCCACCAGTCTCCAGAGTTGGTTTTCCGATTTTACAAGGATTCTAGTGTGCTAAGTCGCCCGGATTCGAATGGTCTTATGACGTCTGTGACAACCATGAAAGTAAGTTTTTTTGAGTTATTATACTATGTCTCTTATTCCTCTGAGTGAGTGTTCTCATCTTTAAATTCTCTTTCTTTTGTCCTTTACTCGTACCGAAGAGAGCTTTTTCAGAAGCCATGCGATGTTCTAGAGCCTCATATTTCCTCATGTATTCCTTTTATGTTCATGAATGCCTGGCAGTACTCTGTTAAGCTATCTTTTCTTTTGCAAAAAGTGTTTTTTTTTTTTTTTTGGTTATGGCAGGTCTGTTGCACATTTCTAGCAACATTTCTAATCAGTTTCTGGCACTATGTTACCATTTAGTGTAAATTTACTGTGCAATTTTTTTGAATGAAAATTGCTTACATGGGAATGGCTAAAACTAACATTTCGAACTTGAATAGGTTGACAATTAAAAAACCATCTCAGCTGTGTGATCTTGGGTAATGGTACTTACTCGACGTCGTTCGGGAGGCATATTCGAAATAAACATATACATTGTAAAGAATCACATATTGAATGAACTTGCTCTCTGCTTTTTTGTCAATTGGGTATATTTGGATATTACAAGTATGAAATATTGATGAGATTGAGTTTATGTTCAGACCTACTTTTTGGTTATTATTTGTTACTCCCATAATCACTTAATATTAGAACTTTTCAAGTTTAGAAGAAGAGAACTCGATGAAGCAACCCCAGACTAAGTTAGGAACTAGTCCACTAGAATACCTATTCAGAGTCACCTCTGCGTTTGGTCCATTCAGCATCCCTTAGCCAGTGGAATCTTTTGCTCCTAAGCATGAGGGAATAATATTATGCAAAGTGGGAAGGAATACATTTGTTCATTTATGCTTTAAATATCATATGAATATTGGTGAGATGACTTAATGCCTATATATGATTTAATTTGGTATTTATTTTCCTTAGTTTCAAAGAGTAGAATTGTAAAAGTATAGTAACTTGTTGTAGGACGCTTCTTTCTCTTTCTAAATTAGTCGTGGAATGAATGGTTGAAAATATTATATTATAATAAAATAAGCCTTGAACAAAAGCATAGGTAGTGAAGTGGGAGCACCATCGTTTCACCTCTTTTCCGGCTAATTTACTCATCATTGTTCTGATGTCATTATTCTTACTATGTCTTGAATAGGACAAGACTGTACGTCTGAACACGGTTGTCTTCTTTGGACCCCTCTTTGCCTCCTCATTAATGATTCTATTATACCTTAGATACTCTCTTTGAATTTTGGCATAGAAGTTAGGATAATGGTTGGAGGAAGCGAAACAGTATTTAGTTGATCTCCGACCAACTTCCAGTATAGACAAGTAAAAAGGCGAATATGATTAATGAAACTGGTGCTTCTTGACTTAGTCGAGGTTATGAAACTAAATTGCAAACTAAGAGATTTTTCTATGATGTCTGAAAAAGCTTTCTAACGATTGAAAGACATTGGTTAACGGAATTTGATATTTTAAGGCTGAATTCATCCTTAATTTACACGGACATTCTGCATAGAACCGTTACGACATAAAAAGTATGTTCATCATTTTCTCCATCTTTATTTAAACTTGTTCGATCCGTTGCGTCGTTTGGTGAGTTGGGGAAATTTGATCAAAAAATAAGTTGTTTTAAATGTTACGTCTTAGTTTCCATTTGATTCAAGAAATAAGTTGTCTTTTATGCAAAATGTAGTAATATAAGTTTTACTCTGTTTTTGTATTGGATCAGGACATAAATGATAAAATATGTTCCTTGGACTACAAGAACTACAAGGCTGAGATTAAAAGTGCTGATGCTCAGGATTCTCACAAGGATGGAGTTATTGTCTTGGTAACGGGATGCTTGACTGGCAAGGACAACCTGAGAAAGAAATTTGCACAGACCTTTTTTCTTGCCCCGCAAGACAAAGGATATTATGTTTTGAACGATGTTTTTAGATATGTAGAGGAAGGTGAACCTGAAACTAGTGAAGGCGTGGTTGTTGGAGTGAGCGACATACCATCAAGTACTTTGACCCGAGAACCAGGTTGGTTTTAACTTTGTTATAACATCTTGCTACAGTCCTATCATTTTATGTTTTACCATATTTCATCAGCATTTTTTTCCAGAGCCGGTGCAAGTGGTTGATCCCCCCAACACAAACGATGCAACTTCGCTGGTGGAGGAAGTCAATAAAGTTGAGGTGAAAGCCAATGACCAAGTGGTCGATGAGAGAGAAGCTAGCACTGATTGGGATATTGTGGTGGAAGCAGAATCTCGTTTAAATGAGGATCATGTATCCATGGATGCAGAATCAACTGCTTCTGCAGTTCAAGAAGATGCTCCAAAGAAATCATATGCGTCAATTGTTAGTTCACAAACAAAGAAAGGACCAACCAAAGTTTATGTTCCCGCGAACAAGACAAAAGTGTCTTCTGCAAAAACTGAGAAGCAATCAGTCAATCCTGCTGCAAATGCTTCAAGCTCTGAAGCATCAGCCCCAGCGCAACCTGTTAATGAATCAGAAAGTAAAGACGTTCAGGATGAAGGTATTTAGTCGTTTACATTATTTATGAGAACAAGCACAGATACTCTTATATTGGAGCTTAGGTAAAACGATATAGACGTAAAACCTCGAAGATTTGTAGACAATTGTTGTATATATGCCAAACTTTTCATATATTAGCTTTTATCTGGATTTTTAATGATTATTACTTCCCCTCGTTTGTTACAGCTGAGGGTCATTCTGTATACGTCCGAAACTTGCCTATGAATGCAACAGTTGCTGAGCTTGAAGCTGAATTCAAGAAATTTGGACCTATCAAGCAGAATGGAGTCCAAGTCAGAAGCAATAAGGTTAATACCATGACTCCTTAGTGTATTCTCCTCGCTCAGCCATGTTCATACTCCCATATTATTGTCCATATCTTTGCAGCAACAAGGATTCTGTTTTGGCTTTGTGGAATATCAAGATTTCAGCTCTATGCAAAGTGCAATTAAGGTCTGTACCTTGTACTCTTGCTGTTCTTATCATCATTTTATGTAGTTCTTTATTGTAAAGAGGAAAATTATACGCGCTTTTATGCCCCAAAATGTAGATCTTGCTATGTCTTAAGTTTTATATTTTGTTGTCAGTTGTGTACTTTATGTGTTGTTCTAGTCTTAGAAGTATGCTGCCTTGATATCACTCTTTTTGTCTAAAACAATGACTTAATTTGTTGCATAGCAAAGCAGGGTTATTACTCCACTATACCTCTCAGTTTCAGTGATGCTACATCTTCCGCGTGTCTCTGTTTTTCCAGCAAATTAGCTTGTCCTGTTGTAGAATATTGTAGAATATATCCTTACCTTGATTAGATCCATGATTTATGTAATTAGGGGTTGGTAGATCAATTAGTGTAATCTTTCTGTACTTGTATATTTTGTATCCTCTAAATTGAGTAGAAGACACGGCTGTAATCGTCAAGCCAATTATATGAATATTCAATTCATATTCAACACCTGTATTTGGCTTTCAACAGCCTATTATTATTTCCTGCCTGTATTTAAGAGAGTAAAAAGTCTGGAGCTGTGATGCTGCTAGAAATTAACTTCCATTCAAACTTCGTTACTAGATGAGGAAATGTTTTCTAGGTTCCTTGATTTTGCCAAGCTTCCAAATGCGCACATTCATGCAAGCTGGCTCCATATGATCTACTTGCCGACATAGTTTATATTTACATCTTTGGTGAATGTTATAATTGGCCATTTTAGTAAAACTCTTGACCTGTAATATGTCTAAGCTGACCACTGTTTCATTAGATACTGCTTTTTAGAATAAGATTGTTGTAAAAGCTACCAGATTAAGTGTCATTAGAGCAGGAAGACTATCATTAAACTCCTATTTTGTTGTGCAACATGTTGCTACTGTCATTTTGCTACGTGTCACTATCGTTGTTTACTGATCTACGTATCGAATATTTCATCGCATTTCTGAAGCCTATTTCCTGGAGCAGCATATTTTTATTGTCAGTTTGCTATGCGTCACTATCTCTAGGTTGATGAACAAGAACTTTTGATTCATCTTCGTTGTGCTTAAGTAATTTACTCTTACAGGCTTCTCCCGTCTCTATTGGAGATCATCAAGCTGCTGTGGAGATAAAGAGGACCACAACTCGAGGTGAGCCACAAGCATCATCTTTTTTTTGATTTGCTGTTCTGGAGACATAATTAATGAGAATAACTACATCTACCACTGACATTTGATTCAATTAACAGAACCCCTCATACTATTTAATATTTACATATGCCCCATGAAGCTTCAAAAACATGTAAAATAGGAAGTCTATCTGTATATTTTTGAAGTTTAAGCGGTTTCCATTATTAGTCCAATCTCAAGGAATATTATTTGTATTATTTTTCTTGGATTTGTGTACCTTGACCAAGCATCTTGAAGGGTTAAGTTAACTATCCTTAATCAATATAGTACGAAAGGACATGAAATGCCGTATTTCATACCCCGTTATCCATCTGTTGGTACTTGCATCTTCGAGACTTTACTTAGATGTTTTAGCTGTTTTCCTTTGTTTGCGCAGTTGGAAGCGGGAGAGGCCGTTTCACTTCTCCACGTGGAGGCTTTCGTAATGACAACTTTAGAGGTCGCGGGAACTTTAGCGGTGGTCGGAGTTTCACTAGAAACGATAGTTTTAGGGGCCGAGGAAACTATAATGGTGGGCGCAGCGAAGAAGGTTATCAGGGAAGAGGGAGGGGCAGTCGCCGTTCTGCCCCGGTGGAGAATTCTTCTTCAACATAGTTTGTGGGTTATTAGATAGTAGAGAGAGTTAGAGCTAGTATTAGTATCAACTTATCTGAGTTGATCCTTATTTTCCCCTTTATTTCTTTAAGAAGACAAAAAAAAGTTGCTTATGTTTTACTTTTTGTGGGTTTCCCCCTTCTTAATTCTTTAATATTTTAGAACAGGGGGATGGCTCACAATGTAATGGAATTTAGTGTAGTACATGTCAGTCGATTTGTTCTACTTCTAACAGATTTTTTGTCCGGATTTTTTTTGCGATTTGGAGAAATGTAACATGCGATGGTTAAGTGTTCGTGTTTGATGAAAGAGAAGACTGTTATTACCCTCCCATGTTAAAGAATGAAAACTTATGTGTCCGATTCAACGTGATATGTACTATTATTCATTTTGATGTACATTTGAAACTCTTGTCATTAGCTTTGATATAAAGACTGTTTTGCTCAATTTTGACATTAGTTTTGCAAATAAAATTGGGTTTGCGCAACTTTCATACTCTTTTTTATGTAAAAAAGATTGGTTTGCGCAACTTTAGAACTAAGTTGTGCCTACACGTATATATTGGAAAAAAACAAGTGTGCAACAATTTTTGCATTGACAATGTCGTGGGAGACTATCCATGAAATTGATCGTTCCACCCATGCAGACGATTAAGAAAAACAAAATAACACAAAACAAAAAGATCTCATGCAATGGAGAATGCCTATAACCTTGTCGAGGTTTCAAAATTTTGGTGTGAAATCTTCTCGTAGTTTGATATTGGTTTTGAAAAATATATACTTAACTCCTCGTTTCCACACCAACAAAAATAAAATAAAATGTCCGTCTAACTTTATTAGAGAGTGGCGTACACTCTATTTTACGCCACTCTATTTTTGAGATTAGCTTGATCATTGTTTACTTTTTCTCTTGACAAAGTCCAACATACCAATTCTAATTAATATATTATGGATAATCCTTCAAAAAAATAAAAAAATATTGATAATGCTACTGGAAATGGAAGTCCTGGTGGTGAAGTTACTATCGGGGTTCAGTCCAAATGCACAATAACAATATTTCATATGAAAACGAACAACTATGTGCGAAAGCAGCGTTGTACATATTCACGCGCATCTAATATTATATATATACAGTTGGAATGGAAAAATACAATATTAAACATTTCTATAATTCTTAGGAGCAATAATACAAGAATACATATTCCCGTGATCATTGGCTCCAGATTTGGCATCAGGAACGATTTTAATAGTTAAGGTAGTTAATGAGCCATTTGCGAATCACCCTATAGTTCAGCGTGTTTGACGCACACAACTATCCGTAACCCGAATATGCATCTTTGATGTCACAAAAAGAACAGTACAGTCGACAAAAAAGTGTTAACGAGAGATGCAATATCGATGAGATTGACAGCTTCACAGTCAAATCCTCATTCAAGATGATGAATACAAACACCAAAGGTACTTCAGAGATCCGATCTTAGCGACTATCTCAAATCACGATTCTCTCTGATTGAAGTTCTAGCAAGACGCCTATTATTTGTTATTACTTCGACAATAAATGGAAATGGGATACAAATATAGAACGCAAGAAGCTAATTATCTGCTCTCTTCTGCAGAAACATTAGTGAACTCCCTAATCTAACAACATGCACCGAAAAATGGGGACGAAGCTATAACTACAAATTTACAGATGGCTATAATTCAAGGATAACTAAAGCCTACAAACATTTATAAAAGTGCAGGGCCACAAATTACAACTGAGACTAACTTCTCTAAGAATCGCTATGTCAATCAAACAACCCATGAGCATACCTAACAAGGTGGAGGTTGAAGTTGTTTTAGCCGTCTTACCACTTGTTTCATTGTTGGTCTCGTTGAGAGAGAGTCAACGGTACATACAACCGCTAAGTGCAGTACCTCAACAAGATCATCATGTGGGCCTGCATCCCACAATCCAGCCGTGAAGAACTCCTTTGCACGACCTTGTCTCAAGAGCATGCACGCCCAAGCAACGATATTGAAGCCGTTCCCAAATGAAGAAAACGAGGGATCAAGCACTTTTTTGTCGGATATTAACTCGAGTAACACAACTCCATAGCTATAAACATCGGCTTTATCTGATACACGGCATGTCATTGCGTATTCCGGTGCAACATAGCCAAATGTTCCGGCTACACCGGTGGTTGCATGAGTTTCCGAAGTCCCAAGGAGCCTAGCTAGTCCAAAATCAGAGAGATAAGCATTATGTTCCTCGTCTAATAATATATTGCTTGGCTTCACATCACGGTGAAGAACGCGTGGGACACACTGATCATGTAGATATGCAAGTGCACGTGCAATGTCCAATGCAATCTTGTGCAGCACTCTCCAATCAACGGCTCTACTTGACCTTTCTTGGATAAATTTTTCAAGATTTCCACCCGGTAAATAGTTATATATAAGAAACATCTCTGACTCACTAGCATGATATCCAATGAGAGTCACGAGGTTCGGATGGCGAAGCCTGCCGAGAGTTCTGATTTCAGCATCGAATTGTTGAACACCTTGGAACCGTCCCAGTGCAAGGCGCTTGATTGCCACAAGGACACCTGGGGCGACCTCTGCTTTGTATGTTGCTCCAAACCCCCCACTACCAATGCAGTTGCTTGCATTAAAGCTCCCCGTAGCACGCACCACGTTCTCAAATGTTAGTGGAACTCCAATGTCCGTAAAGACGATTACTTCTTTCCTTGCAGTTCCACTGACTCGGGATCTTGGTTTCCACTTTCTGGTGTAAAAAAAGAGGACAACAAGAGCGAGAAGAACCGACACAATAGCTGCTGCAGATGTTATAGAAGCAATCTCGATTGAGTTGAATCCGCTCTTTCCTTTTCTTAAGCTCGGAGTAGACGATGGCGAAGAAGTATCGTTCTGTGTATCGCCTATTCTACCCTGTGGATCTGCAGAAGACAAAGAACCCGCAGAGCAGTGGAGAGAAGGGTTCCCAACAACGCTATCGCATTTGATAACATCATTGATTCCAGGCATTGGCCCAGACAAATTATTGAAGGATGCATTAAATACGGCCAGACTGGATAGACTTGCCAAGTCAGGTGGGAGCTGCCCAGACAAATTGTTCTTGTTCAAAACCAGAACAGTCAAGTTTCTCAAACTAACAATATCTTTAGGAATTTCACCAGTTAGAGAGTTGGAAGAAAGCTCAAGAACCTGCAGAGAGTGTAACTGCACCAGATTTACGGGGATGGGACCATTCAGGTTATTTCCCGCCAAAGAAAGAGATTTAAGATTCTTTAACTCGCCAAGGTTGCTCGGAATTGAACCTTGCAAAGGGTTCCAGCTTAAGCTAAGAACAACAAGTGAATCCAGGCTGCCAATGGTGGGAGGAATACTCCCAGCAATCTGATTACTGGAAATATCGAGGAGTACTAATGACTTGCACATTGCAGCAATATTTGAAGGTATTTGACCAGATAACCCATTGTTAGTAACATTGATAATTGTACCTCTCACTTGATCACACTTCTCGAACAAAGTGCCAGGAAATGTTCCTGTAAGCTTGTTCTTTCCAGCAAGAAATGCATACACTGTTTGCTTCCCAGATCTTTCAGGTGCAATGGGCATTGACTGCAAAGTTCCGGTAAGGTTGTTAGAACCAAAGTTATGCAGTACTGGGAGAACACCACTCTCTCCAAAAGACGGCAACGCGATTTCAGTCTGAGTTCTCAATCCAAAGTAAGATATATAAACTGCTGCAGCGTCGTAAGCCTCAAAGTAATCTCCATGCAAGGATCCGATAGGAGCACATGCTTTATAATTAAATTTTGGAATAGAGCCTGAGAGAGAGTTTCCACTGATATCAAAAAGAGTCATGCAGGGAACAGGTATTTTGTCGCTGATCTCCCCACTAATTCTGTTCGAGCTTAAATCAAGAAAATGCAGCTTCTGGCAGTTGCTGAACTGATCCAACATCTTCCCGGAGTAATAATTCTGAGCCAAATTCAACATCTCTAAGTTGCTGCAAGCACCCCAACTAGCAGGGACGTTCCCCTCCAGAGTTGCTCTTGGAGCCCACACCATCCTCAAGCTCTGGAGACCAGTAATTTCTGTCGGAATTGTACCCTCGTAAAAATTGTACTCATTGTCCGTAGAAGCCAACTTCTCCGTCGCGTAATCACCTCCAAAACTCGAAACATTTGGAAGAGGATCCCACAAGTTTGACAATACAAGGACCGACAATTTTTTACAGTTGCCAAGCTCTATCGGAATAGCACCGCCAAGACTATTCCGAGACACATCCAGCACTTCAAGCTGACTTAACTGACCAAGCTCACTCGGAACAACTTCCTCCAACAGATTCGAGTACAAAAGAAGGGTCTTCAACACCCGACACTTCCCAACACTCTTCGGAATACCCTCAGTAAGATAATTCCCCGCGAGCTCCAAATTCTCGAGTTTCCCACAATTATCCCCAATCTCAACTGGAATAGATCCAGTTAGCAGATTAAACGACAAATAAAGCCCCCTCAAATCCCTCAACCCCCCAACAAGGCCCGGAATCGACCCGTTCACCTGATTCCCAGCCAAATTCAACACTTGCAAACCAACACAATTGGACAACGAACTCGGTATCTCCCCCGAAATCGCATTGAACCCCAAGTTAAGAACTTTCAGACTCGTCAACCCACCGAACCTCGACGGCAAAGAACCCGAAAACCCATTCCCTTCGAGGTCAAGCACCTCGAGCTTCTCCATCCCCCAAACCTCCACAGGAATCCCACCACTCAGCTCATTATACGGCAACGACAAAACCGTGAGCTCACTCAGCTCAGCCACAGCAGCTGACAACTCACCCAAGATTCCAACTTTACCATTCCCACCCAAACAGGGCCTCCTAATTCCAAACCCATAAAGCGGAAACTCACTAATTCGACCACAAGAAACAGAATTACCTCCACCCGTGAGGTTCAACGACACGACCCGATAACCCGAATCACACGAAACACCGGCCCACTTACAGTGATCCGAATTTTTCAAACCCCAGCTCCTCAGCACACCGTACGGGTCCGAAAATGAAGCCTTTAACTCCAAGAGCGCAGATTTATCCGAATCGGAGCTCGAAACGGCGTCGGTTTGAACTGAAAACCAAACATAGAGTAAAATTAAAAGCTTCAACGGCTTGTGAAGGAGGTGCCATGAAAATCGACCCATTAAATTACTGAGCAACAAAAAGGGTCCTCGTTAAACCCTAGTTTTGACTGTAACTAACTCTCTCTTTAGAAGAAGAAGAAGAAGGAAAAAAAAGCGTGAAAACCGAAACCCTAATTCCTAAATTATTTTGGGGTTTGATTTTGGAACAGAGGTCTGATGAGAGAAGAGAGAGAAAGTAAGAGGAACGTGGGGACTGGCTTTCTTTCTTTGTTCTTTGCTGTTCACATTATTTTTTTTCTTCTTCTTCTTATTATTATTATTATAATATTCTCTTTCTCTCTCTCTCTCTCTCTCTCTCTCTTTTTTTTTTTGTTCATCAATTTGTGATTTTAAAATTGGGGAGAATTTTGGTCATGAGATGGACTATTTAGACTGGAAATAGGAATTATGACTGATATTTTGTCTTAACAAGTCTTTCTTGTTATTTTATTTGAAAAGAAAAGGAGGTATATATTTTGGTGTAAAAGAAAATAAAGAATCTAATAAAAAGTTAAAATCATCACATGATTTGAATCTTTTGGTAGACGGTAGTCACGTTTGTAGAAAGAGAGAAAAACATGTTGCTGTCCTTTTTGGAAAAGTTCAAAGAAGAAAAAGAAACACATATTGCACACTGTTTTATGACAATAAAGTTTTGTAAGAAGTTCAATAACTTAAATAAGCATGTCTGTTTTATATTATCTTTTGAAAATATTCGGAGCTACATCAGTAAATAAGTGCATTTCACTCTTCAAAAATAAATACTACTTAAATCATTCCGTTCAATCAATGTATTTTGGTTCCATAGCGTGATAAAATTTTGTCATAATCGCAAAGTTTTTTTAGAAAGCATCTAATATATATATAAAACTAGGGCCGTCGAGGCCACATAATGTAAATAGGAGTGCAAGGTCGGAGCACGCGAAATAATTGATTGTACATACAAGACAAAACACACATGTCAAAATATGTCAAGTCGGACTGACAACTCGTCTAAATTGTGTAAAAAAGTGGTTGTAGAGAGCAATTCACGTGGGCCCGACTGGATCCAATGCGTGGAAACACATTTACGAACCTTTTCGCTTTTTCTATACGTGAACGAGATGAATAGGAAGTCAAAATTTAGAATGTAGCAACCAGTTTCATAGTTTGATGCACTCTATCTAGTAGGAACTTTGCTTTGTGGATGTGGGCATATATTTCATAATTTATTGGCTTCATAAAATTTATTAGATTTCTTGCACTTCGGCGCATATAAAAAGAACTTAAATGCTGAATAAATTACAAATATCTTAGTTCTTTACTAATGACAAGAAGATAAGAGGGCGAGATACTCTACACTGCATGACAGGTAATACCTTCATTTTTTATTTTGGATGGTAGAATTATTGCAATTCTATTTTTATATATATTAGGACAATTTTTAATTGGTGGGTATGATGGTGGGACCCATACTAGAGGAGTTTGGGGACCATCCATCGGCCGGTCAATAAATGCATCAGCCATCAGCCCTGTCAATTGGGTCAGGGCCCAAACCCTAGCAGTACGTTGTTTCAATTTGTTTTTGATTTTGATGGGCTCAATTATTTTACTTACTGAGTTGACACGAAAGCATGGTCATGGGGCCCAGTGACTCAGTCTAATCATGGAAAATTAAAAAGATAACTTCGTCTTTTTCAATTTTTTTCTTTGGTCCCGTGTGATGTAAACTTTACGTTAACCTCAAGTCATGATTTTTTTTATTTCCAATTTCTTTTTGCGTTACATTCGTGATCTTGGTTAGATTATTTTCGAATTTGTCCTAATTTGAATTTTAATTAGTCTCACGTTTTTGTAGAACATTTTTACGATATGATAAAGAGATAGTGACGCTTTGCCGACGCACATTATCCCTATTTTAAAAACAAAGAAGCAACAATTAATATAATACTTGTTTTAGAGAAAAGTAAACATATTATCCATTACATGTTTTTTAAAATATTGCGTATTTTCCTGATACTTTGAAAAAGAATGTATTCTGTTATGCATAAAAAGAAAAAATATATACAGATAGCAGGAATTGGTGTGCTTATTTGACATAACAAATAAACACTTTGGGTGTTTTATCAAAAACTTATGAAAAAAAGTATGAAATATCAAATATAAAACATAACCTTAAGTCTGAAATTTAAAATTGGCACAAAAGTTAGGCTGTCACAGTGGTATATTCTCCGGGCATATTTTTTTATACACGCTATGCATGCTTCCATTTGTTTGATATTATGCATAATTTTTATACTACATGCACACAATATAGTTTCATAGCTTCACATCTTCACATATTTCTCACCAAAAAAGCAAAGTATCTATTAGAATCCATAATTTATTCTTTTTAAATTGTGAAGGTACGATTCACGAATATCCTATTCCTTCTAATGTCAAAAGCTTTGAGCCACCTATGCAACTGCTTGCCCCAATGATTTAGATATCTCAATAGTAAATTAAACTGGTGGGTGAATAATTTGGTGATGGCAAAAGCACAGAGGAATCTCCAAGTGTAAAAAATTATAGGACAACAATTTTCTGAGTACACGGTGTATCTTTAGATTATCTTATAATAATTAATAATGTTGTACTAACAATGTTTTAGTACTTCTGCCAGCCATTTGTGATTCCTTTTACTCCTGTATACAGTAAGATTTGCTTGTAATGTCTTTATTAAAGCATATAGCTGTGAAATGAGTACAGTTCTGTAACCTAGCTAAATTGGAGGCATCTACTACAAAATGAGTCACAATACTTTATTTCATTTTATTTTAAAATCCTTATAATCCTCCATGAAAACGTTACCTCACAATATATGTAACTGAAATACTTTACAAGGAAAGTTGGTTAACACATAGGACTCGAGTATTTCATTCCCATACCATCACAAGCAAAAGTTTCACAGACCGATTCTTGGAAATCTGGAACAACCTTCACGATGTCATGGTGCAACCAATTCAGTTATAAATGTTAATAAACGGAGTTGAGTTGAGTTGAGACAAATAGCGATATACGCAACACCTACATCTTGAAGAGTATTACAGTCTCGATGGCCTATTACATCACTTCATTATATAGCGACTGCACGAAATAGTTCTTCTGAAAGAAGCCAGTCATGCAAAAAGACTAGGTTAAAAAATAGTACATATGAAAGTATTAAGGCCAGAACTATCAAATTCATGACTTGATGCGTTACTTCTTTTTACAGTAGCGGCGAATGTGTCGAACAAACTATTCCTCATACACGCTACACCTCAACTTCAGTGAGCCATCTAGTTGGCTGATAAACGAGCAGTCAGCTTGATGAAACCTAACCCGCTCTTAAGGCGATGCAGCATGACTATACACACATATATATAATCGGTTGAAGAATTATATTCACATTTAACAGCATCGAGGCCGCCAGGGGAAGCAAGAAAACCATCTTTCATCAGAAACTTTAGTAGGAGTTGTTGCTTTAGGGGTTGCTTTATCAGTTTCTTTAGGAACTATTTGTGGCGATTTTGGTGTCTCGGATTTCTCTGTTGCCGCAGCAGCCTTCAATGAGCCAGCCTTTCCAGAATCATTCACCAATCTGAGATGAAAAAACATTAAGAATTGGTCATACAAGCCATACCAATACTTTAAAACTAGTAAAGAGATATGTCAGATAGCACGCGACACGACTATTTTGAAGCACAAACAGAGAAAAATTCCAATCTCATTAAATCGAAACATAGTACGAACTCATGCATGAAACATGTATAATTTTACTTCTTAATCTTTTGTCTGAATATCAACAGATATCTCATGCCTATGCTGTTTCCATTTATCATCTGAAACACCAGCATATAAATTTCAACAAATTAGAATTTCAAAATCGATATCTTACACTGGAAATGCAAAAGAGCTGCCGCTGTGTCCACTCTCACCAGAAAGTCGAGGATTGCTGTACGATGGCTTATGTTTCTTTGACGAGTCAAGGTTAGTCTCAGAAGGCGAAAACCCTTTAACATCTGTTGCATTAGTAGGAGAAGCAGGTACTATGTCTACTGGAACAGGAGCTACCTTTTCCTTTGTATGATTCTCGAGTTTAGGAGAATCTTCTTCGATTCGAGAAACATTTCCTGATCTTACACTACTTTCTTCATGCGCCGATACTTCCATAACTGGAGGAAGGGTGCTCAACTCATTAGTTTTCGATTCAGGAACGTTTGGTAGAGCACTGGGCGGTGGAAGGTTCCAATCATCAAACTTCGAAAATTCCCCTGACTTCCCAAATAAAATAGCGTGATCTCGTGAGAAACTATTGTTTCCCATATGAATACTGAACAACGACTCGTTTGAGGTAGTACTCCACTCCGTGGGATTCGAAGGCTTCGAAGAGAAAATAGACGCAGGTATACGATTTGGATCATAATCTGATAGCCGTCCCATTGTTTGGACAGGCGGAGATTTCATTTGCGGGTCCATACTCAAGGCTTCACCATCTGGAGAAACGGATGGCATATCTTGAAATGGATGCAACCCATTATCGCCTAAAGGAACGGATTCCGGCCCAGATAAGAAATTTAGATCAAATTGAGGGGTGGAGGAGGAAACATCAGCTGCAGCATTTTTATTGGTACCACCAGGCTCTTGTGAAGAAATAAAAGATGAAGATGCATAAGGCGGTGAAAAGAACTCGAGAGAATTTCCGTCCACGAGGGATTTGCCAAAGTCCGGTGTAATAACCTCGGGATTTTGGTTTAAATGCTTATTGCTTCCATTCCCATGATTGAATTCCATCTCTCATTGAACTACTCGGGTTTTCAAGAACAATACAGACGCCTCAAAAGCCGATTGACGCACTGCAGAGCAAAGGGAATTTTTAAAGGTTAGAAATTAACAAGTCAACAAACATGGCATTCCTCATGTTCTAAACTTTCACCATCAGAGCTATACAAAACACTATGTGCTAAAAACCATGAAGAAAATAACAAAAACATCAGGTACTTCCATTCTGCATTCCATGAATCGATTCATGAAGAAAGAACTGCTGCAAAAGAACATGACATCAATTTATATATTGCCTAAAGGGCAGATGAACAAGCCATTAGCATGCACAATGAACCATTACAAGAATGCTACAAGGAGGCATAAACAAAATGCAGTTAGATAATTAATCCTATATTCTAAAGATTAATCAGGGATTAATTAAGGTACCTATATTACCGTTAATCCTATGAACAAGAAGAGATCATTAGTTGCAATAACAAATGCAATTAAACCCCTCTAAAGCAAATTGTCAATCACCAAAATGCCAATTGCCGTTTCTTGATAATCATAATATCAAGTTTCTGAAATTTATTTGTTGATTCTAGCTTAGAGATAAAAATGGCTTTTATTATAAATTTCATGCATCAAACAATTACATACCTTTATACCATGAAAAAGTGCTTGAATCAATCGACAATAAAATTAATTTTCCTATATCAAATTATTTTTCCCAACATAATCTTTGAACAAAACATTGGAAATGCAAAACAAATAGAGACTGCAATTTAAAATCGTTGAAGGGATTTGATGAAAAAAGTTAAGGCAGGTCAAGATCAAATGGATTTAGGGTTTATTATTGGAATTAAATTGAAATTATGTTTTTTAATTGTAATTTAAAGGAGGGACAAGCGGCCGTTTCGGACATTGAATATCAACATGTAATAACGCGGGAACGTTACTTGTTAATTGTTATCACACATGTGGTTTTAATTTTAATTCAGTTGAGGGGTTTTATTGTCATTTCACTTTATGGGGGGAAAGCTAATAATATAACAAGTGGTAAGTTAAAAATCTAAGGTTCAAATCCGGGGTATCATCTTATCTTGTACATAATTGTTTTTTTTTCTTTTTTGCCAATCTCTCTCTTTTTTGCTGCTCTTCTTATCTACATCTTTTTTCTTGCATTTTTAAATCGTTGAAACATATTATGGAACATACCATGAAGAAACTGCTATTGTGCAATAGAATTCAATGTTTAATGGGCACCCTCAATTCTCAATTCGAAAAACAATCTTCCCAACTCTGTGCATTCCCCGATTCGAAGTCACAAATTGCTTTCCAATGTATTCGTGGAAACAGCCAATTACCAGGAAATCTAGCCAAGGTAAATTACAAACACATACTTCATCTTTAATTTGTGTTCTAGTTCTAGAATAATTTTAATCGAACCGACATCTTGTTTAAAAGCTTAAAATTTTAGAGAAGTTAGATATTTACTATTTTATAGATATTTTAATTTCTGTATATCTTCTTAATATGTGACGGTTGGAAATCTTGTTGTTACATTAAATATGTGATTTTCTCATAGTGATTCGTGCCACTGAGTTGTTTGGCATGATTTGGTCCGACAACTATCATCTCATCTTAGAGATTACAATTAATAAAAATCTTATTCATATATCTGTTGATGTGTGACTAAATCGACACATTGTATGCATCTATGCAGAATATATATATATATATATATATATATATGCAAATTCTCATTTGAATTATATTAAAGACGTATGTAACTCCTCCTATTTAGCCCCGTGATTTAGAAAGTTACACAACGTCTATTGGTACGCACGTGTAAAGAGGGTATTTCGCGACATATAAAATTACATTTTTGTTATTTTCTTTAGCATGACGTCATTCTTACTCATCTATACTCAATCGTACTTCTTTTTATTTTCGTGTGCGACTATTGTTCGCTTCAACAAAAACTTCTTGCGTCATATCTAGGTTTGTGCGATGAGGAGGAGACGAGCGAATACACAAACGGACACTTATGTATTGATGGAACCTGGTAAGAATGAAGAGTTTGTATCTGAAGAAGAATTACGTGACAAGCTGACGGAACTATTAGAGAATTGGCCTGGTGAAGCCTTACCGCCTGATCTTGCAAGATTTGATGAAACTGATGAAGCTGTTGAGTACTTGTTAAAATCTGTTTGTGAGCTTGAAATTGATGGGGATGTTGGCTCGATTCAATGGTATCAAGTTCGTTTGGAGTAACTAAGTGTATATATGTTGCATTGTTCTTCTATTAAGGATATGTTCATTTTATTACTTTTTCATCCTTGAAATTTGGCTTAATCCATGGGGGGGAAGCCTCCTCTATTGTTTGAACTTTGAATTAAGTATAAGAACATCCCTTACAATTTAAGAAAGTACTATGAAGACACTAATGAGCTAGGTAGGTCACCTATTCTTACATGTATCAAGTTCCAGGGTGTTTCTATAATTATTATTTAAACAATGAGACTTTATGTAATTAAACCAAACCTAATATTGCGCAATTATACTAGCTTCTAATCTAGGTCCATGATCCATCCCATGTAGACTCTTTTGAGCCATTTTAAATACTAGCAGTATCTTGTTATATTCATTGCATCAAACATTTTCTCATACGACTTTTGATGGGTCCAATAATTTGGCCCAAGAATAGGTCAACTGAGGCAGGCTCAGTAATAGTGTAATACTAATACGGCAATACGTCAACAGGGGTCAACGACAGTCTGACTTATTCATGAATCATGAATATAGGAAAGTTTTATAATCGAGTTCTTTGATCTGTTCAGAATTTTATGATACTTTTTTTTTTTGAAGAGAGAATTTTATGATACTTGTAAGTTGTAATAATGCAATGATTTTTGTAGTAACTAACTCGAAACTATAGGGGGTGTAAATAGCATTCTTTTGTATTTTCCAGTATGAATAGAATTGTTTTGAAATTCTAGAGGTGTAAATGATTGTTATGAAATACTTGTGGGTAATCACTGGTATTGGGTCACATCTTAGTAGTGACAGTAATATTATATCTTTTGATTTTCCTTAAATTTTTTCTTTTTTTAAGAAAGAAATTTTGGATGTAAAATAAAAAGATAAATCAAATTTGGCTAAAAAGAGACACGGACTATTTACTGGCTAACTAAAATTAAAATTCATTTCATTTTTGAAGGTTTGGGTGTGACAAATGGGGTTCGGTGAGAATTTTCTATTCTCAACCCCATTCTTTTTCCTATTCTTTCAATTACGTAGAGACATGTGCCATGCAAATGCCACAAATATTAACCCCAATTAATAAATATTATAGAATTCCTTATTTATTTACTCAAATAAAATAAAACATATTTTATTTCTTAATCCACTAAATAATTTACGTTACCTTCAAATACAATAAAATTCAGGACAATTTGACACTCTTCTCTTAATTAAGAAATAAAGAACTCTCTCCTTTAATCTTAAGAAATAAAGAACCTGACACATACTTTATAAAATCGTAAAACAACTGTACAGACGCACTAAGTCAAAATTCTCATCTTCTTTATTTTTCTATTTTATTTTATATTTGTTTGTTTTTTGAAGAACTCTCGCTGGTCAAAATCCTCATCTCTCTTTCTTTCTTTTCTTTTTTTGTGAGAGAGGAAAAGACTCGATTAATGAAAAAATAGATTATTCATTCATTAAATTTCTAATAATAACGTTCATTTGATTTAAGGCATGGAGTTTTGCAATAACTTTGACTGTTTAGATTATAATAATAATTGAATTCCACGATTTAGAGTGCATTGTAACATAGTCAAATTTAATCAGCAGTGTTTGATAACACAATACATAATATTGTTAAGAATTAACTCAAAAAACTACCTTGAAGGTTGATGAGCCTTCAGGATTTAATAAAAATGACAGCAAGTAGAGTTTTGAAAATTGAAGAGGAAATTGGTGCATGTTGGTTAATCACTAAGAAACAAACACATACACAAAAAAAAAGGAAAAAAGAAGAAGAAGAGAGAAGACGAGGTTCTTTATTTCTTAATATTAAAGGAAAGAGTTTTTTATTTCTTAATTAAGAGAAGAGTGTCAAATTGTCTTAAATTTAATTTGTATTTGAAGGTAAAGTAAATCATTTAGTAGATTAAGAAATAAAATATGTTGTATTGTATTTGAGGAAAGAAATAAGTAATTTTATAATATTGATTAATTGGGATAATTAGATGGGTTAATTTTTTTGCGCCTCTACATGCCACATGTTCCTAGGTAATTGAAGGAATAAGAAATATCACATGTCTCAACGTAATTGAAGGAATAAGAGGTGAGAATTGAATTCTCACAGTCACAGGAATGAGGTTAGACGATTCACAGGAATGAGGTTAGACGATTCTAGCCAGATTCGATTCAATCCAATCCAAAAGGATCCGGTCCATTGAGAGTATGTTTACTTATTTACTTTCATTGCACTGGATCTGAAGGATTCAAACTAGTCTCAAATTCAGGGTTTTTATCAGTTTGGTTCTTTATGTATACCACTCTGCAACTTTAGTCCTTTATATATACTCTGCTCAATTTTAGTCCTTTATATATACACGACGCTCAATTTTGGTCCTCCAGCCAAATTAATTTTAAATTTTATCAAAAGACGTCGCATGCGAGTCACGTGAAACCTAAAACCGGTCCCATTATTATTTTTATTTATGGTTTTAACTTAGAATTTAAGATAAATGATAGTTTCGTTAACAAAAACGAGATTGGTGACCTAGTAAGATGAGGCGTACGAGTCTATTTTTACCACTAAATAGAAGGGTAAAAACGGTAAATATGATTTTTGTAACTACAAATGATCAAATGTGCTAATGTGTTGAATGTGTATTAATCTTGAAAGATAAAAATAAAAAAGTGGGTTAGTCATCGTTTTGAGACTATGCATTTGGTAATCACTTAAGAATTTAAATAAATAAAGCAAACCTGTATATATTTTATTTTTCATTCTCCCCAAGTTGAAACCATGAATACAAGATACATGTAACTCTTTATGATGCAAAGTTTCAATCCATAATTTATGATGAGGGGAGGGGGTGGCGGGTTGTTACCGGATCTACCCTTTTTTCTTAAATTTTAAGTTAAAAACATAAATAAAAATAATAATGGGACCCGTATCGAACATCACATGGCTCGCACGTGACGTATTTTGATAAAATTTAAAATTAATTTGGCTAAATGACCAAATATGAGCAAAATGTATACATAAAGGACTAAAATTGAGCACGATATATTTAAAGGACAAAACTTGCAGAGTGGTATACATAAATGACAAAAACTGCCAAACCCCCCTCAAATTCACTCCTAAATGGGGGTATTTTTTTATTTATAAAAGGAAAATTTGGGTTATGCAAAAGTACACATGTAATTCTTAATTTATCTTATACAAGGTAATAATACATGTATTCTCTCTTTAAAAAGTCAAGTTTTCTACTAATACGTGCTAATTATTTGAGATTTTAAAGTTCCTTCATTTTTTTATTTGTGAAACGTCTTTTGAGAAGAGATTATATTCGTCTTAAATTGATCTATATTAAATTCTAGATTCAACACATAGATTAACTAATAATATTATAATATATAACCAAATGACTATAACAATAATGTAACCATGAATTTGAGGAGTGAGTTCAAAGCGAAACACTTTACCATACGTACGGGAGAGGATCCTCCATACGTACTTATCCGGATATAAACCGTGACCTCTATCCATAAATGAGTAACGATATGCAATTAAAACTAAATTATTAATTATTCGAATGCTGGCTTATACATCTTTTTAAATGCACTATAAAGTAAAAACTACGCAACTCTTATATCAATATTTTAATAAAATTGTAACAAATAATTTGTCTTGAGAGAGGAATTGATAACTAGTCTACAGATTTGACCTGATGCCCAATTTTTCGGCCACATTACATGGAGCAATATAAAACAAAAAAGTAAAATAAAATACTATTAGATAAAACTAATATTTACATGTAATTTGACTATTTTCAACAAGAATATATTATAAATTTGGAGTCGCTCTACAATAACCTTTCTATTTGAAATAAGTATTGTTTAGTGGTTTTCATACCTGGACAGCTGGACTTTATTCGCATGGAATTTTAGACCGTGGTTATTGATTTCCACTATTTCTCATGCGTCGCTGATATAATTTAATATCCATCTTCTTATATATCAACTTTAGTTTGACAATATATCGTGTGTATATATATATATATA
The DNA here is from genome assembly GCA_948329865.1 of Linaria vulgaris. Taxonomy (NCBI): domain Eukaryota; kingdom Viridiplantae; phylum Streptophyta; class Magnoliopsida; order Lamiales; family Plantaginaceae; genus Linaria; species Linaria vulgaris. The sequence goes on along the minus strand of OX415250.1, from coordinate 16,183,657 downwards.
TATATATAAATGGATCGATTACAAGGGTATTACAAGTACACTATTAACTAGGCCTATTCTAGCTATATTAGTCTCAAATAGGCTTGGTCCGAAACACCTCGGACTAACGTCTGATAAGATAAGATGTCGGGAATATATCGGATATGACGTCGGGGACTTATGTCGGGTCCTCCATGTCGAGAATGACCCACTAAATATCGAAGGGGTGCACGTGGTATATATATATATATATATATATATATATCGAAGGTATAAGTCGGGTACTATGTCGAATGCTATATTGGGTGTGGCTCGATATAGATCTACAATAATTGCGGATAATTAAAGCGTACCTCGATTACTGAAATGCAGGTATTTATAGGCCTCGGGATACGGGGACCACTCACGTGATGAACACGTGAGTTGCACCATATCAGGGATAATATTCAATATATATGTCGGGGATGATACCCGACATAAGTAAAAACTGGGCCTAGCCCATTGCAGGCACACTACGGGAAATACCTTCAACATACCTGCGTGGAGTTCCATGCTGACGCTAGAGGAAACCAGCCTCTCCAAGCGCGTCGCTCGCACCGCAGACGTCGCCCTTCTTACTGTGTCTCAATAAGCCGCCCCGGATCACGCCCCCACTCCCTCTTTCCAACACAATTCTAGTTATAGGGGTTGTGGACGTGGACGCGGTCGCGGGAGTAATAGCAACGGGCGAGGCGGTCATGGCCACGGTCGCAGCGACTGCAATTACCCTAATCGCCGCTCGTATCATCAGCAGCCACCCTAATGGGCCCAACCGCCTTGGACCTATCCACCGTGGGCCGCCCCTGGACCGCAGCAATGGTCCGCACCTCCAGTGCCCTACTCGACCGCACCTTGGTCTTCGCGTCCCGTGCCATCGTCTCGACATCGGGCATTCTCGGGTTGCGTCCCTCGCAGGCATATCGCGCTGCCCTTTCGACCACTAACTACGCCTCTACCGATCTTGAGGCCGCTATGCATACTCTCTCTCTCACTCCTCAAGACGACCATTGGTAAATGGACACGGGGGCAACGTCTCACATGACGTCCAATCAAGGTACTCTCTCGCCTTACTTTAATTCGAGCATTCATTCTAACATTACTGTTGGTAGTGGTCATATGATTCCCATCCATGGTTTGGGTTCTGCGGTTCTTCCTCCTCCTTTCCCACCCTTCTCTCTCAAAAATGTCCTCCATGCTCCCAAACTCATTAAAAACCTTATCTCAATTCGTAAATTTACTACGGATAATCTCGTTTCTGTTCAATTTGACCCCTTTGGTTTTTTTGTGAAGGATTTCAAGACGGGCAATCCCATCATGAGATTCAATAATCTTGGTGATCTCTAGCCCCTCACTCCTCCGTCTCTACCATCGTCCTTCGCTGTTCTCTCCTCCTCCACGTGGCACATACGTCTCGGCCACCCGAGGACCTATCCCTTACGTTTTTTGAGTGCAAATAATCTAGTTAATTGTTCTTCTAAAATTAGTTTTTGTTCATCTTGTTCGCTTGGGAAAAACTTTAAATTACCGTTTGTTTCTTCAACAACTGTTACTTCTATGCCATTTGATATTTTACATAGTGATATATGGACGTCACTTTTTTTAAGTAGGTCGGGTTCGCGCTACTACATATTGTTCTTGGATGATTACACCGATTTTTTATGGACTTTTCCCCTTACTCAAAAATCTCAAGTCTATAATGTTTTTTTTGTCCCTAAACAATTACATTAAAACTCAATTTGAACGTGACATCAAAACTCTCCAATGTAACAATGGTACTGAATATAACAATCGCGCGTTCCACTCCCTCTTCTCCTCATGAGGCATGCAATTTCAATTATCTTGTCCTCACACCTCTTCTCAAAACGGCAAGGCTGAAATAAAATACGAACAATTAACAACATGATGTGCACCCTCTTGGGTCATGCCTCCGTCCCGCCCCAATTCTGGCCTCACGCCTTACAAATCGCCACTTATCTCCTCAACATCCTCCCCAACTCACGCCTCGGGTCCAAGACACCTCTTCAACTTCTTTTACAAAAAGACCCCTCCTACTCTCATCTACGCGTGTTCGGGTGCTTATATTTTCCTCTTTTCCCTCTACTACAATCAATAAACTCCAAGCTCGGTCCACTCCTTGTGTCTTCTTGGGCTACCCTACTAATCATCGTGGTTACAAGTGTTATAACCTAGCCACCAAACAAATTATTACGACCCGCCATGTTGTGTTCGATGAAAACACTTTTCCTTTTGCTCAACTTAGTCCAACTTGTTCCCCATCTTGTAAGTTCCTTGACACACCAATCTCTCCTATATTACAACAACAACTCCAACACTTGGCCTCACTCCTCTCAAACGTTGCCCCGCCATACCCCCAACATTGGGGAAACATTATAACCAGAAGTTTTAGCACATATCTCTACCCTTTCTGTTCCCAGTGTTGGGTCCCAATGTTGCCCCAAAATTGCAACCAGAAGCATCTATCTCTGCACTTTTTGTTCCCAATGTTGGGTCTCCTCAACTTGCGGTTAACCCTTCTCCGCTCTCACGACCCTTCTCTCATACCTCACCACCCCCGCCATTACTTCATCTCTCTCCTCAAATGGCCACCCGTAGCAAACATGGCATCTTTCATCCCAAACAACTCTTCAATCTCCATACTTCTCATTCTCAATCACATATTCCTATTAATCCTTCCACCGCATTATCCGACCCTAATTGGGAATCCGCTATGATTGATGAATATAATGCTCTTATTAAAAATAAGACGTGGGAGTTAGTCCATCACCACCCCAATGTCAATATCATTCGTTCTATGTGGATTTTTATTCACAAGTTTCACTCTAATGGTTCTTTTGAGAGGCATAAGGCCCGTCTTGTAGGTGATGGCAGGTCTCAACAGGTTGGAGTTGATTGTGAGGAAACATTCAACCTCGTGGTTAAGTCGGCTACTATTCACACGGTCCTTAGCATCGCTCTCTCCCATTCTTGGCCCATTCATAGTTGGATGTCAAGAATGCCTTCCTCCATGGTAATCTTAATGACATTGTCCATATGCATCAGCCCACGAAATTCCAGGACTCTTCTTATCTGGACCATGCGTGTCTCCTTAAGAGTTCACTTTATGGTCTCAAACAAGCTCCTCGAGCTTGGTACTAAGGGTTCGCTGATTATGCTGCTTCTATTAGTTTCTTCCATAACACATCAGATCATTCTCTCTTTATCTATCGTCGTGAAAAGGATATGGCCTATCTCTTACTATATGTGGATGACATATTTCTCACGGATTTCTCCATTGATTTACGCCTCTCTATCATGCGTCGCTTCTCCTCTAAATTTGCTATGAAGGACTTGGGCACTTTAAGTTATTTTTTGGGCTTCGCTGTCACAAGGGATTCACACGACCTCTTTCTCTCTCAACGTAAGTATGCCAAAGATATTGTAGACCGCACAGGCATGCGCATGTGCAAACCGAGCCTCACGCCAGTCGACACTAAACCGAAGCTTGGCGCGATCTCGGCCAGTGCCCCTTATGAGGATCCGGCTCACTTTCGTCGCCTTGCTGGAGCTTTATAGTATCTCACCTTCACTCGCCCCGACATATGCTATGCGCTGCAACAAATTTGTCTCCACGTGCATGATCCTCACTTGGAACATATGCAAGCTCTTAAGCGTATTATTCTTTACGTGCAAGGCACTTTGCACCTCGGCCTTCATCTTTATCATTCCCCCGTTTCTCGACTTATTTCTTACACCGATGCCAATTGGGGTGGCTGTCCCGATACCCGCCACTCCACTTTGGGGTATTGTGTCTTCCTCGGTGATAACTTGATCTCTTGGTCTTCTAAGCACCAACCTACTTTATCACGTTCTAGCGCCGAGGTCGAGTACCGCGGTGTTGCAAACGTTGTATCCAAATCTTGTTGGATACGCAATCTTCTTTTGGAGCTTCATCATTCGATCCCCTCTGCCACTTTTGTTTTTTGTGACAACGTGAGCGCCATCTAGGTCTCGAGGAATCCGGTCCAACACCAGTGTACCAAACACATTGAGATGGATATTCACTTTGTTCGTGAGAAAGTCGTCTGCGGTCAAGTCCGCGTTCTTCATGTTCCATCTCGCTATCAAATAGGATATTCAATCACATTTTCACCAAAGGGCTTCCTTGCGTACTTTTGAAGATTTTTGGTCCAGTCTCAACGTTCAAGAATATCCCACTTCGACTGCGGGGGTGTGTTAGATTAGATAGAAATATATTGTATTATCTCTTGTAAAGATATAATTAGATTATTTCCATAGTTGATAGGACTCTTGTATTGTATATATATACTGGTTTGATTAATGATAATCCCATCGAGGAATAATATTTTTCAGATTCTGAGAAAACAAAAAGAATAATATGAAAAGAACAAAATGGATTTCAGTTTAGAAGTCAAGGATAAGAAAATGCATGCATAAATATTTCTTTATATAAAATGAAATATATAGCTGCTTGATAAAATAGGACATTAAGGGCTCTCGTTTGGTTTATTTTAAGGTCCTTTAAGGGGCATTTAGACCGGATTGAACATTGGATTGAACATTATTTGGCTTTGCTTCGGTTGTTAAGTTTCAATCCCGGGTCATTCATATTGAATATGAATAACCTGGGATTCAATAGCAATTTGAAACCGAGGTGACGAGCCATTTTTAATAAAATGACTTCCACGGTGTTTTAAACTCTTTAGGCGAAATAACCGTTTTCTCCTTCGGCATTAACGTATCTCTCTTCAATCATCACTTTAGTACAAACAAAATTCCCCAACAAAATCATGATGAGAGCAGCTATCGAGAACAGTAAACCCTAAATCCGATTGAGTGAACAATTGCATAAGAGATGGAGAAAAAATACGCGGCTTACAATGGGGCGAGGTGAGCTGCCGTGGCTTGAGAAACTATTGCTCGGAACTGGACTGTTGTTTATCAACGGCCATTTTGGTGTAGTACTACGTGATTTGAGGGATCTGTACGTGGGGGTTGGCACCTAATAGAGACGAATATCTGCAGAAGGATTACGTGCATATGGGAGGCTGGAGGAGAGCCATGATTGTGCAGAGTGGCAGGTTCTTGTCTAGGGCTTTCCTGTTCGTCTTCGGCTTTTATTGGATATGTTGAAAGGACCATAGGGGTTGTCAGGTTGATCAGCAGCAGAACAACGAGGTACGATAATAAGATAAGTGTGTTTAATCTATAAAATTTGTTGTTCGTTATTTTGGACTATTTCTGTATTTGCTCCACCTACAAATTCTCTTTCTTTCTCCACCAAATTAAACTCACCAACCAAACCCATCTTTCTGTTATACGACATCGTTACAATGGCGTCATCCCTCGGAGCTCCGTCCTCTTCTGATGGCCTCAGATCCCTCCAGTCGCCGTCAATTCTGCCGTCCCCGACCCTCCACCTCCCGGATCAGAAATCTCAACCCAAGCTCATCGGTAACGATCTCGATTTCTTTTTTGTTGATCTTATTTGTTCATTTACCGTTGATTATTTGGAAAGAGCTATGCTGTTGTTATTGAATGAGTTTTAGCTTCACTTTTTTTCTGTCCAGCTCAATAATCAGAGCGATAAAAGGCGTCGAACCGAACCTCGTTTATAGATGCATTCGTAACCATTTTGTAATGTGTGATTTGGCCATGTTTTTTGATGTAATAATTCTCTGCGTGATTGCATATTCGATGAAATCTTAGCAATGGATAGCGTATGACCTATTTGGTTGGGTTTTCCATGTTTAATAATGTTTCGGACGGAGTATTTTTTTAAAACTAGACACAAAAGTTGACAGGCTAGGGGCAAGTTTCTCTTTCTTGACAGCCCATCGGCGAAATAGTAAACCCTACAATCAGATCTCGAGAAAAATTTTCAGATTCACTGCGTCACTAAAATGTAAATTTTTATTCCCCCAAATTGACAATTAGTTCCTTGTACCCAAATTTGTTTCGAAAAAGGAATCAACTCGAACCCTAACTTTTGTCTTGATTTATAATATCTGCCTATTGCTGTTGAATAAGTTTTGCGAATTTGTCCTCAGGCGTCTGTAATTTACAAATGGTACGTTGGAGAACTGATTCATCATTGATTAGGTTAATGCTAAATTTTTAGGCGCTTCATAATCTGAATTTAACTACTATTTTTAATAGTACTGCGTTTGGGAGTGCTTAGCTTTGACAACCGTACAGGTAAATTAATTGTCACAATTCTACTCGTAAATTATATTTTTGTAATTTTGTAATGTTAGACTAAAAGCTATAGGAATATCATCGATTCTCCGTAACCTCTATATATTCCTTGCATGTATGTACATGGTGGTCCTATGATAATTTGGTAGTCGGCAGAACCGTACCCTTCACAAGTTTTTGGGGAATAATCTTTGTTGGACTACACTTTTCAGGTAAGACACCTCCTCTATTACATAACTAGCTAATTAAATCTGATTATTAGCAGTTAGTATTTTATGACTTGGCTTGCTACACTGTGTTTCATGTTAATTCTTCATGATAATGTGACATATTTGGATACTGTATCTTTCTTTGTTAGCTAGCAAATGGGTTGTTGTCAAAGAGGCCAAATAATTAACTTTCATATGGTCATTGATTGATCGGTTTTAGTTTGTTGGGGTAATTTTTGTTAATATGTGGTAATTTTTAGTTTTCTTTCTCCGATTCACCAACTGATGGTTAAGATTTGCCTAATATTTGGCATGAAATCTTTTTTAGAACAGTCAATATGGGCCAAATAGTAAGAGCATATGTGTTCTACCACTTTGGTTCACAATGATTATGGAGTATAATTAGTTTTTGTGGCCTTATATTAATCAATAGTATTTTTAATGATAGATTTATGGTATTCCATTGTTAGAGCAGTGTAAATAATGACAAGCACCCCATATTATGTCCAAACCAAATTCTTTAACTACAATAGCCAAAATGTTATCCTAAATATAATGCTTGATTTGGTGGAGTGATGAAGTGGCCATCATATAATTATAATATCTGCTGGAAAAGAAATATTTGTATACATTTTTTTCATGTAAGTTTAGTAACAGAAGTGGACTTGGCAAACCATAAGCTGCATCACTACACTGTGTCGCAGAACAAAGTGTTTCTCAAATTATAAATATCTTATATTAAGTTCCAGCATCAAGTTTACATTTTATTTTTATGCTGTCACCCTACTAAACTTTGTTATGTTGACAAATGGAGAATTCTGCCACTAGCAAGCAACAAAGAAATAAAAAAATCGGTGAAAATGCGAGTCGGAAATATTGGAGTAGAATGGAGGAGGAGGCTTTGATTGAAGCCGTGAAAGAGCTTATTATAGAGGGGTGGCAGTCCGGGAATGGGTGGAAACCAGGATTTAACAACCATGTTGCTAACGTGTTATGCCAAATGCGTGCAACGGAACAATTATTTAAGTAACCACCCTTAAAATCGCTACGAGAACTTAGATTATGTTTATGGCGGTGTTGTATTTTGCTATTTTGGGACATAGGTGGGTTTAAACATGCATCTTGGAATTCTTGTATTTGGCCAATCCTCCATGTTAACCCCTCGAGAAATAAGGAACTATCGGATAACTAATCCCTCGGGACTTAAATGACTCGAAGAACAAAACGATACAAATATACAACTCCCAGAGCATCCGATATACAAAGGCACTACTAGTCTTAGATGACTATACGATGCCTAGAGCAATGATCGCCGATGCTTTAGCAAGTTGACAAAGTATCGTAAATTAAGTAGTATCGTAAATGGTATCATAACTAGTATCATAACTGGTATCATAAATAGTATCGTAACTAGTATCGTAAATAGTATCGTAACTGATATCGTTCCCAGGTCGGTGTTTGAAGATCTGATGGAGGCAACTCTGAGAAGAGCACCGCAAGGCGATGTAAGCCCCCAATTCCACAACCCATACAGCCATACGGGGAAAGGTATCGTGTTGAAGAACAAGGGTCAAGGATGACTCAAACTCTCCCTCAAATGCCACCGCAACAACCTAGACACGATAGGATGAGATATCGCGAGGAAATGCCATATCCGATGAGTGGATACGTTATGGGAATGCCACCAAGACAAGCTCAAAACTTGTTCAATTACCCGAACAATGACCCAGCTCTGTAGGACATAATTAATCACCTCAGCCAAGAAATGCATAACATGAAGAGAACAATTACCCCAGTAGATGAGCCTGTATATAACGGGTCCCTCTTCATCCTAAAGATCGCTCAAGCAGTGATACCAGTTAATGCCAGACCAATCAATTTGCCTACCTATTCAAGAGAGAAAGATGGAAAAGATCCACAAGACCACATTAATCAATATTTAGCTGCGATGGATTTAGCCTCTGTCCCTGAATATGCTCTTTGTAGGGTATTTCGTACAACATTAACCAGAAGAGCCCAGTCATGGTTCACACAGATAGCTCCATGCACTACATCCATTTTTTCTCAATTAGCTTGCCTATTCGTGCGATAATTTTCCTGTAATAGACGATACCCAAAATCGGCATGTCATTTGTTTACTATCAAACAACATAGGGATGAATCCCTCAAAGACTTCATGAAACGCTTTTCTGATGAAATGTTGGATGTACATAATGTGGAGCCATTCATGATAGCAGACATTCTAGCACATAGTTTGAGAGCATGAAATTTCTTCCGATACCTGATAGGAAATAGAGTAAAAGACATGAATGAACTCATGCAAAAAGCAGAAACATACATTATCATGGAAGAAGCAGAAAACTCGAAGTTAAAGGCTGAAAATGCAGATGCAGGTAAAGGTAAAGAGAGGGGGGATAATAAAGGAATTCTACCACGAAGAGACAATCCAGGAATAGTGAAACGAGACTTGCAACCAGTACTGATACCCACTTTAACCATTACTCCGACGGAAGTACTTAATGTAATGAAGGGACATAAGAATTTTTCCTGGCCACTGCCTGTTCGGAAACCATACAAAAGGAAAGAAACAAATTTTTTTTGCAAGTATCATAAAGCATATGGACACACCACTGATGGCTGTAAAACTCTGAAAAATGAAATACACCGATTGTTAGATTTGGGATACTTGCATGATTACCTGAGCGAGAATAGTAGTCGGCCGACAGAGGTAAGAAAGAAGGCCAGAAGTGATGAAGATGAAGCTGCCATAGAACCTTCACAAGCGAAAACAAAACAAGAAGAATATGTGCATCGCTTACCCCCTCCTCCTGAGGCTGATGAAGATAATCCCCCTTCGGGAAGAATTGCCAATATGATTGAAGGAGGAGAAATATCCGTCACTCCCTCGGGGAAAAGAAAAAAATACCTCAAGGAAGCCCGAAAAATGGAACAAGGATTACCAGTGTGTACCTTACAAGGGATAAGGTTGCCCATACTATCATTCGGATCGGAAGACCTTAAAGGAATCATTTACCCTCATGAGGATCCACTAGTAATTACCGCTACCATTATGGGGATCGAAGTACAAAGAATCCTCATAGATGCAAGAAGCTTAGTGGATGTTTTATTTACTCCAACTCTTGGAGCAATGGGGTTAAAAAGAATGCATCTTGAGCCCACAGAAATTCCATTGGTAGGCTTCTCGGGTGAGTCCAGTCGCACATTAGGAACAGTAGTATTACCTATGTCACGGGGAGAGGGAGCGTTGCGACGTACGAAACACATAAAATTCTGGGTAGTAGAAGCTCCTTCCAGAACTTACAACGCTATATGCGGAAGACCTTCGATACATGCCTTTGAGGCAGTGCCATCTACTTTGCATCTCAAGATCAAATTTCCAACTCTAGCAGGTATAGGGGAAGTTCGAGGCAATCAGGTCAAAGCTAGGAAATGTCGTATGAACATCATCCTGCTAAAACTAGAAGAAGAAAGCAGTCTAGGGAAAAAGAAAAAGATGGAAGAAATTCGAGTACAACCAGTGGAAGATTTAAAACTTGTGGATCTTGGAAAGGATAATAAAAGGGTCAAAAAAACAACAGAAATGAGTCGGGCCATAGAAGGAGAAATAGTAAACATCTTGAAGGATTATCTCCATCTATTCACATGGGAAGGAGGCCCTTCAGGTAAGATCAGTTCAGATATCTGCCAGCATTATCTTAATGTAAAAATACATCCAAGCCTATCCGGCAGAAAAAAGGAACATGGGACCAGAAAGAAACAAGATAATCAAGTCAGGAGTACAGAGGTTGCTAGGATTGCAGCAGATAAGAGAAGTGATTTATCCTGAATGGTTGTCCAATGTGGTGTTAGTACCAAAAACAGGTGGACAATGGCGAATGTGCGTAGATTTCACTAAGTTAAATGATGCTTGTCCCAAGGATTGTTATCCTCTGCCCAACATCGACCAGCTAGTGGATTCTACGGCTGAATGCGCATTATTGTCCACAATGGATGGAGACCAGGGATATAATCAAATTTTGATGGCAGAAGTTGATCAGGAAAAAACAAGTTTCATCACAGATGCATGTACCTTTTGCTACATGGTAATGCCCTTCGGGTTAAAAAATGCGGCGGCCACATACCAAAGGCTCGTAAACCTAATGTTTTCAGAGTTAATAGGAGAAACTATGGAGGTTTATGTAGATGATATGATATTGAAAAGTAAAAGGGAAGAAGATCATTCGAAAGATTTAAAACAAGCATTAACCATCATGGATTCATTTGGAATGAAGATTAATCCTAAAAAATTCTCTTTCGTAATTAGGGGTGGAAAGTTTTTGGGATATATGGTGACAGAAAAGGGAATAGAAGTAAATCCTGAAAAATCCAAGGCCATCATAGAAATGAAACCTCGTGAAACGATTAGGGAAGTTCAAAAGCTCACATGAAGAATGGCATCGCTTAGCCGTTTTATCTCTCGATCAGCAGAAAGAGGATTGCCCTTCTTAAAAATCTTGAGGAATACGAGAAGTTTTCAATGGAGTTCAGAGTGTGATAAAGCCTTTGAAGATTTGAAGAACTATTTGGTAAACCCGCCCCTGTTGGTAAAGCATGTGGCAGGAGATAATTTGTTTGTATATCTAGCAGCGAGAGAAGAAGCGGTAAGTGTAGTACTCATGAAAGAGCAGGTTAGAGAGCATCGTCCCGTTTACTACGTCAGCAAAACATTGCAAGGGGCTGAAAAGAAATATGCACATATAGAGAAGTTAATACTCGCATTAGTAACAGCAGCCCGTAAACTGAGATCTTACTTCCTGTCATATAGGATAACAGTTCTCACTCGGTATCTTTTAAGGAGTATTCTTAATCGTCCAGAGACTTCTGGCAGAATGGTAAAATGGGCAATAGAATTAAGCGAGTATAACCTATCATATGTGCCTCGACCATCCATCAAAGCGCAAGTCCTAGCAGATTTCTTGGTAGAGATGAAAGAATTGCATATCGAAGAAAGAAGCCCAACATAGAACATCTATGTGGATGGATCCTCGGTAGGAACGCATGGAGGACCATGAATCATGCTTAGAAATACTGAAGAAGAAGAAATCCTACACTTTGCTGTGAGGATAGATTATCCCTTATCCAATAATGAAGCCGAGTATGAAGCCTTGTTAATCGGAATGAGGTTAGCTCAGGAAGGAGACATCAAACGAATAGTCGTTCATAGCGACTCTCAACTGATTGTACAACAGATATTGGGAAACTTTGAAGTAAAGGAGGAACGACTGAAAGCTTACGTGCAAACAGTCCAAAATAGGAAAAAGTTGTTTGAAGAATTCCAAATACTCCAAATACCCCACTCAGAAAATCAGGAAGCCGATGCCCTATCTAAAGTGGTTGTGCAATCAATAGTAGGGACCAGGCGAATCACGCTGCCCAGATCAGAAATATCTAAAAAACAAGAAGAATAAGTTACTAGTGCTATTGTGGCTCCTGTTGCGATTGGATGGATGACGTAGATTATCGCATTTTTAGAAAAGCCGGAACAATTCTTGGGTGACGAAAAGAGAAGCAAATAATAGAAAGAAAAGGGCAGCTCGTTACTTCCTACATGAAGGTACTTTATTCTGAAGATGTTATTCAAATACACACACCAGGTGTCTCAGTGAGCAGGACGCACAAAATGTGATAAAGGAAATGCACGAAGGAACTTGCGGAAACCATTCCCAAGGGGCAAGTATGGCTAATCGCATCATTCGACAAGGATATTATTGACCTACAATGGTGCAGAACTGCAAAGAATACGCAATGAAATGTCAGGCTTGTCAAGCACATGCCTCCCAAATTCACCAACCAGCTGCTCTCTGGGAACCTAATCTATTAGCGTGCCCCTTTGCAAAATGGGGAATTTATCTAGTAGGACCTTTGGTCCCCAACACAAGATAAAAGCGATTTGTCTTGGTCGCAATTGACTATTTTACGAAGTGGGTTGAAGCAGAACTAATGGCAAAAATAACGTCAGATGTAGTCATCAATTTCTTATGGAGAAACATATTATGTCGATTCGGAATCTCCATAAATTTGGTTAGTAACAATGGTCTTCAGTTCGATAATGACCAATTGGAGAAATGGTGCGAGCACTTGGGAATCAAGCATCGATTTGCCTCAGTGGGATATCCGCAAGGGAACAGACAAGTAGAAAGAACCAATCGGACCTTGTTGAAAAGTTTGAAGGCACGCTTAGATTGGCACAAAGCCCGATGGGTGGAGGAAGTTCCTAGCGTCTTATGAGCTTATCGCACAACACCAGGTTCCGCTACAGGTGAAACACCTTATAGCATGTCATACGGTTGCGAAGCTGTAATTCAATCTGAGATAATATCCGAGAGTTGGAGGATTAAAGAATATGAAGAAGTTGGAAACAGTTCTAACCTAGCATTAGCTTTGGACTTACTCGAATAAAGAATGCATCGGGCATTGATAAGGATGGAGGGATATAAAGCTCGCATGTCAAAGCATTACAACAAAAAGGTCAAAATTCGAACTTTCCAAGTAGGAGATTTGGTACTTAAAAGAGTAGGAGCTTCAAAGAACATGGCCAAATTGCAACCCAAATAGGAAGGCACATACAAGGTAAGTGGAATAGTCGGACCAAGTGCGTATCAGTTAAGCAATGAAGAATGAATCATTCTCACCAAAACTTGGAATTCCCTTAACTTAAGAAATACTATGCATGAGGGATTTATGTAAACTATGTTTTATGTATCACAAGTGTGCATGTAAATAAGTCGTGAGTAATAAAGATGGCTTTTTTATTTTTCATACAAAGGAGCTAGTACATCGCGTGGTGACTAACGATTCCTAACGGATGATACGAAAAAGAGAATCGCACAAGTTTCTCCATAAATTGCCATATAAAACTAGGACTTATTTACATCACACCAGGCAAGGTAAGCATAAAACATAGATACATAGATATACTGAGTAAAAGACTAATCCGATATGGGATGCTTTTCTTCCCGAATAATATGACGACGCTGTTCAGGAGATAGATCTACAGGATCCCTAACAGTCACGGTGGGAACCACGGTCCGTCAGAAGGATGAAGGAGTCGCACCACTCGTCGTTGAAGTACTGATTTCTAGATCAAAAAGTATCAAATCTGGAGGAAAACCTGGGAGAGACCGAACATCATCCTGGCATATACGATAGCCTATCAAAACCATCTCCCGCATATCTCCTCTAAGAGTCTCTCGCATCTGGGAAAGACTAAAAGTGGCAATCGTAGCCTCAACCCGAGCAATCATAACAGCTACTTCATGAGGTTTCTCCAGGTTATTCAGTTTGAAAGCTAATGCATCTCTCTCGTTAGTTAACGATGAAATCAGGGTATCAGAAGCCTGGATCTGGACTGAAGGTTATTAATTCGTCCTTCCAACTCTTGGGAGTGATCTCTTTCCAATGAGACGAGTTGATTCAAATCTCGGGAAATATCTCGGGCCTCTTTCAGCAAAAAATCTAGCATCCCTAGTTCAGATTCAAAGTGCGTACGCAAGTTCTCCATTCTTTGGCGGGTGTTGGCAAGATCTCTCTCCAAATCCTCGAGGTAACAAAATAGGAAACCCACATTGTCGGTGGTATAATCTTTCTGTGATCCGAGTGCATCAGCAATCATGAAAACCTGAAAAAGATTCACTCTTAAGAAAAGAGAAAAATAAAGAAAGAAATACATACACAATAAGGATACCTCTATTACCTCACATCAATCACGGCAAAGCCTGTCACGAAGGATGGATGTAGAGGCAGAGTTTAGAGATTCACAGTCATCCTGATTTAATAAGCTGCTCATGAAGTTGCGATAAAAGCTTGCATCAGGGTTAACTAGCAGAAAGTCAGAAGAAGCATTACTGGTGTTCCCTTGTGTATGACTGGTGCCCTCACCCGAAGGAGGAATCATAAGAGGAGGTGAAATTGTAGGAAAGATTTCTTCGACACGAAAGGTTGCGCGAGGAGAGGGAGAATGATCCCGATCACCATCCACTACATTCACGGAAGCTGGAATTGGCAATGTTCCAAGGGATAATGTTAGACTCGAAAATGGGGAAGATACAAGGTTATCAACTGTAATCATCGGAGTAGTATCGCAGAACACACCATCCATAGCAGGAACATCGGATGACCATAGGGATTCCAGGCTCGACGTCACCACATAATCCTCGAGACCCAGTCGAGTGCCGTTAAACTCATGCCTCGAGGAAGAAGAACTATCGGGATACTGAGAAAGGATAGCTAGAGGACCCAGAGAGTCGGCCGAAAAAGGCCTTATGGCGGATCGTTCCATCTCAGCACCTGTTAAGGCAGCTAAAAGCATTAGTATTTAAACAATAAACGAATTGGTAAAAAGAATTTTTCGATGCTTACGAAAAAGGGTACTAGAATGCAGAGGCATCGGAGGAAAATCTAGCTAATGCACCCCATTTTGCAGGCCAGTCATGATCAAGGCAGAAGAATTCGTTAACAAAGAACAAATATCGTAGCACCCAGAAAACAATCATGTGGAGGACAGATAAGATATCTCACGGACAGAAACATCGGGGGCAAGGCAGAACATACCCTAAGCCCCATCGTAGAGGTACATCCCATATTTCAGCGGACGAATTCTTTGGCTGGATAAAAAAGTATCTCTTCTTCCAATCTATATTGAATGAGAGTCGCCTAGGAATAGAGTTAAAACTCTTACACTGATCTCGGTGTATCAGACTAAAGAAAGGAAGGCCGTTAGGGCAAGGGCGGAGAATAAAAGCAGCACCTACTCGATATGGGGTCATCAGAATATTTAACAAATGACAACATAATATAAAACCAACTAGGTGACGCAGTGAATTGAGAGTCAATTGGCTGGAACAGATTTGCCAATATTTGAACAACGATTGCATAAAGGGATGAAAGAACAGACGCAAACCACATCGAACTTGTTCAGAGTAAGCCGTTAGATATCCTAGAGGAGGTTTAAATGCTCTTTGATGAGTACGAGGGATAATAATGTTAAAATCATCGGGGTTCAAATTGTATTCTTGCATTAGTTGAAACACAGACTCCTGAGATTCTACGCTCCAACAGGAAACCACCCTACTACCTCCTATCATGGCATTCACGTTCAAAGAAGAAGTATTAAAAATTGAAGAACTATCTGTCGGGTTATATGGTTCCCTACGTAGAAAAGTTAGGCGCTAAGAGTCAATAATGGAGGAATGGGTGCGGGAAGCAGGGATACGACTGAGAATAGTAGCATCCTGGTATAACGATGACAAGCCCCCCATAATCCTCCTAACTCGGGCAACACTAGGAGAAGACTCATGGTAATCGTGATGGATATCATCATTGTTAGAGAAAAGATGATCGGAAGAAGGAGAATGGGAAGGTGAAGACGACATAAATAACATAAAAAGGTAACCAGAGGCTAAAAGACAAGGAATGCTTTTTGAGGATGAAATAGACAATGATTGGAAAGTCTATTTATAGAGCCATCCAAAGGCATCAAGCAATAAACGTGTCCAAACTGGTCCAACACTTGTGCTAAATATAGAGTCATGCAGATGCTAAGGTGGACACGTAAGGGAGAATGTTCCCAATAGAGGGAGACATTCTCTGGACCCAAGCATGAATAGAAATTAAGAGGCTTGTCAGAAAAATCAGATCTGCAGAATTTTTAAAAGAGTTAATTGAAACAAGAAAACTATCATCCATTGAAATAAAAATGAATATCTTTATATAAGCAAAGCGTTCATCGGATAAATTATGCTTACAAAAGGAAATATTCTTGAAAGGTTACAAATTGGTTAAGCTTAAAAACAACATCAAGAGAGGTTGGCATCAGTAGCCTCAACATCCATTGAGTCTTGATTCATCTCCATAGCAGCATCATCGCTACGAGTGGATGGAGCGGGAGAGATTCTTGGCGTTGGAAGAGGTACAGGTGCAAGAGGCAGGGACGGAGAAGGAGATCGGGCCACTGCCCGGCTATAAGTGTTATATGCTTCACTCATCATAGGAGGCATTGATAGCAGAGTGCGGGGATTGAGGGCTCTCCAGCTATCTTCATGGTGAAACAGTTTGTCTTCGCGACACTTATTCACACAACCTAAGAAGCCGAGCAATAGATATCCCATCAGATACCCTTGTTGGCGAGTTTGAAATTCTCCCTCACAAAATTGGAAAGTCTCCGCTTTCACTAGCTGCACTGCACTGGATAGCTTCACTTGCACATCCTCGGGGGAAATATAGCCAACAAGAGAAGCATGAGGTTTCTTCAACTCCTCCTTCAACATCCCGACTCTCTCGTATACTTCTGATAACTCCGCCTTCAATGAATTCTCTTTAGCGTCCCACGATGATTTCTCATCTCTCAGGGAGAAGATTTCATCTTCCAAAGCATCACCGTCAGCCTTGTGCTTGGATAGGGATTTCATCGTTTCCTAGAGTTTGCTCTCTAGTATCTTCTCTCTAGCCAGGCTTTGAGCATAGCAGTTTTGGAGTTGGCCTATTTCTTTCTTAGCATCGGTGAGGGCTTGGTTTCTCTTTTTCAAGTCATCCATGGCGAACATGGCGATAGATTGCGCAACATCAACCTCTTTCCAGATAGAAGGGATGATCATGGGTACCTGAGAAGTAGTAAGATAGGGATATCAGATGGCAAAAATAGTTAAGAAGATACAGCAAAGCGATACTCACCATATGTACCATCCATTCAGAACAAAAACGTGCTATCCCTTTGCTATGTTGTGTTAGAGAGGAAGTGGCATTAAGGTATTGAATCACCACTTCCAAAGCATTCTCCAGTTCAGATTTATCGAGTTGAGTACTCGATTCCGCCTTTTCACCCGTGGTATGAAAGAAATAAGGGGAACCCATAGGAGTAAAGCGGCTGGAAAAAGACATTCCCTCTCGCTCCGAAGGCGTCGTAGTAGCCATAGGTTGGGAATCGGTTGTGATGGCTGCAGGAATTCCAAGAATAGGCAGCCACACACTCTTCGCCACTAACAGGGGAAGCATTTCGTCTAAAAGAGAAAGATCTACAATACGAAACGTAGAGTCGGATGTTGGCTCTCCAGAAGGGAGATCTTCTCCCGATAGAAGATCGCCAATGGATAACATGTTGTGACTCGAAGAAAACTCAGGGTCACTCGAAATAGTTGCTTCTGCACATGAAAAAGACAAAAAATAATAATAAGGACACGAGATGAAATTAAAATAAAAAGGAAAAATGAACGAACAGGAGAAGCAAACCTGCTTTGAAAAAAGCATTGTCATCCATGGCGATAGTTTTGCCCTTATCTACAAGGAAAAAGATGGTTAAAATGACGACTTAACGGATTCATAGTTAAAAAGAATCGAAAACAGATACCTTGGGAAGAAGTTTTTGCCACGGAAGTAGGAACAGTGGGCGGAAGATCAATTGAAGGCAACACGCAAGAAGTACCTTCGACGCCAAAGGAAGAACCGCATGAAGCAGGAAGAACTAACATACCAGCATGATCATACTAGGAGGTTTCAGACGACACTTCATGAAATTGAGGTTTGGCAGGAGCCTCGGATTGAACATGTGACTCTTCGACAATTTTGATGGGTAGAGACATTAAGTCTGGAGCATCGGATCCAACTTTGATGACAAAATCAACCGTGTCTCTATCTGAGGGATTAGATAGGTCTCCCTCTTTAGAGCCCATGTGATCGTCATCTTCGCTGGAAGCCTACAGAGTATCATCAAATAAACCACTTGTATCCCCCGAGGGTTTGCTCTTTATCCGAAGGGTGGTAGATTGTGAAGTTGTGGGCTTGTCCGACGCTGATTTTTTCAGAAGAGATACTGCAGCAGGCAAACACCAATAAAGTAAGATAAACACAAATTATAATATAGATATATAAGAGATAAGTATCTTCGTACCAAAGACAGGTAGTTCTTCGTCGGAGAGAGATAAGAATGGTTTATCTTCTGGCTCAACCTCTATCGGAGAAATTTTGAATAGCCCCGCAGCTTTATATAAGGTACGATAATACTTGGATTTGGATAACTCGGTAGCATCGAGAATGAAATCAAAAGAAAGGGAGGTATCGATTTTATAAAGTGGAGCTTCGGGAGTTCCCAAAATGTAAGGAAAGTCCCACTTACCCCCTCATCAGGTTTCACAAAAATAAACTTATCTTTCCAGCTGCTATACGAAAGGTTAGTACCTACGACTACCCTCTTAAACTTATCACGATGGGCAAAGAAGTAAAAGGGATGACCAACTGAAGATACACTTACCTTAAAGATGGAAAAAAAATATCCTCACAGTACACCTCAAACCCATTGACAGACACCAAAAAACAAAAGCTGATAGAATAATAAAGCTATTAGGAGTTAACTGACTCGGGCAAACCCCACAAGCTTTAAAAACCTCACAGTAAAAAGGGGGAAGAAGGAACGAAGGCCAACACAAACCTGAGCATAATATAAGGTAAGATAGCCTTCGGGAGGATTATCACCTCTCTCGTCATCAGAGGGAATTTGAGGAACCAAATTTCGTGAGGAAACCTTAAATTCTTCGAACAAAGTAGACGATTCATCCTTGGAAGCTGTGCTTACCACATTGTCTACCCTCTGGTATTTGCGGGGTTTCGGCGTCGCAATAGCCTTAGCCACGTTCTTCGACCGCTTGGAAGCGCGGATAGGTTCACCTTCATGAGTGGTGGCAGAAGCTTTGCCTTTTCTCTTGCAATGATAAGTTTCCACATTCGCGGGATTTTCAGACGCCATCTTCGCCGCAACCGCGATGGAATTTTCCTCTAGATCCATCGCCGCCGTCAGATCCGGGATAGAAGACAGAAATTCTTAGGAAGAAATCAGTAGCCATGAGACTCTGCTAAAAGGGTAGATAATTGCTGAAGAAGAAGAAAATGGGATGAATCGCGATTGAGAAGAAGAATAATTGCGGAAATTGGGAATTGTGCTTGAAAAGAAGAAGAAGAGAAAATGGAGAGTTCTGCTTGAAGAATGATGAAAAAGTAAGGGAAATAGTGAACAGAAACCCTATTAAAGGAAAATAGGGGATAGGGGAGAAGTTATGAGGCATAATTATTGGGCACGTTTCCCAAAAAAGAGTCATTATACCTTCACAACCCCCGAAAATAGGAATCATTACACATTCTGAAATCCGTTACAATAAATGCAGAAAAGCCCGATGGGACTAGAAATTATCCTCACTCTTAGTTCCTGATGATTAATGAATACCCCAGGAACTGGGGGGACTAGTGTTAACCCCTCGAGAAATAAGGAACTACCGGATAACTAATCCCTCGGGACTTAAATAACTCGAAGAACAAAACGATACAAATATACAACTCCCAGAGCATCCGATATACAAGGCACTACTAGTTTTAGATGACTATACGATGCCTAGAGCAATGATCGCCGATGCTTTAGTAAGTTGAAAAAGTATCGTAAATTAAATAGTATCGCAAATGGTATCATAAATAGTATCATAAATTAAATAGTACTGTAACTGGTATCATAAATAGTATCGTAACTGATATCGTAACTGATATCGTAACTAGTGTCGTAAATAGTATTGTAAATTCGACAGGTAAATTGCTCAAAAGGTACCATATGAAAAATGGAGTTCTCATAAAGAAATCGTAGCTCCGATAGAAGAAGTATTCCAAAGATCTTTTATAAGATTCCCCCGAGGTTCCTAAGTATGCTCGATATCAGGTATCATCACAGTCCAAGATGTATCAGCACGATGAATACCATATGTGATCACAGTTCAAGATGTATCAACATGATGGATACCAGGTGTCATCACAGTCCAAGATGTATCAGCATGATGGATACCAGGTGTCATCGCAGTCAAAGATGTATCAGCACGATGGATACCAGGTGTCATCACAGTCCAAGATGTATCAGCACAAAAGATACGAGGTGTTTTTATATCAAAGATATACATTTTATGCTTAAAGGGCTATAAATACCTCCACTCTAGGAAGGAAGAAGGACAAGTTGAAAAGAAGAATAAAAATAGTTTATGCAATAAATTCCGATATTAATAAAATAGATTCAAAGTTAGCGTTCATGCAAGGCGTTCCACAATATTTAGATATAATTTCTCATGCTTGAGTTAACAATCCGCATTTTGTGACCATGGTATTCGTTGTGTATTTGAACTCACCAACTATTTGTGAAATTGTGGTAATATTTTCGATTGCTATATATCAAGGCAAGTCTTATTATTATTGGTTATTCTTAAATTGCGCTATTTTTTATTACACATGGTATTTTTATGAATATTTAGTCTGCATTGGGAAAAATGCCTTTGTTTAGGTGACTTTAAATCAAGTTTTTATTTTTATTTTTTGGTAAACACTTTAAATCAAGTTAATAACAATGTTTTGTACTTTGACTTAATTCACTAAGACACGAGAACAGGCAGAATGAATTTAGGAAAATTTATGATTAAATTACATCTAATTTGTTTAAACTCAGAATAATTGGTCGCGAGAGTTGGAATCAGTAATCATATAGTTAAATTAATGAAATGTAAACTAAATACTTGTAGTAGGACGCAAAATAGAAACAATTCGTCACTACGTACCAAAACGCATAAAATCACTCCATATAATTACCAAAAATGGGGTTATTTTTAATGTTTTAATTGTAACCACTAGGCACATTATTTTAAGGTATTTTCCAGTCAAATTAATGGGAATTAAACTTAAGCTGTCGACACAGTGATTACTATCTAAATATTGAATAAAAAAAATGCCATGTACATTTATTTGTATTATGCTAAAAATTTGGGTTCATTTGACCATCAGAGTTCTCCAAAAAGAATAACAGGAGGCCATTTGAATGTAATTGAGTTGGGCTGTTTTGTTGAGTTATTTTAAGGGCATAATAGCCATTTCAAATATAAAATGATAAGTTATGGCTGAAAACTAATAACCAAAGGTAAGGATATAGCTGGCACATGTTGTTAATATGTCAATATTTTTTTTTGCAACCAAACCTAGTTATAACCAAAATAATATGGATCTTATTAGATTTCTTGTTGAGTATGACCCAATTCTTCGAGCATTTCAAGGTTTTGCAGGTTTCGACTATAGAGAATTGGAATTGGACCGTGAAGCAATCGACCGCATGATAAAGACCAATATACAGTTTTCTTAATAGCTAGACCAAAAATTTGGTTGTGCTTTAATTGATGAAACATTATTATTTTGTATTGGTACTTAATAATACACTGCTTTGAGAACAACTTCCAAATTGTTTCTTTTTAAATTAAATTAAATATAAAGAAGCTTTTTTATTAAGAATTCGCAAAAGCCAATATAGCATTCAACTGTTACGGGCACAACTCAAGATTAGTTTAATTTATTTATATTATTAATAGGTTTTTATTTGATTTATGTAATTTAATTTCCTCATGTAATTCCAATAGCAAAAAAAGTGCCACTTATGATTCCTAGTCAAAGATTTGTTTCTTAATTATAGTTAGTGGATAAGTTAGAGAGTAATAGTTAGTTAAGGAGAGTCATGGGTCATTTAATTTGTATTTGTATGGGCCGTGTAACCTCATTCAAAAAACAAGAAGAAATTAAAAGTTATTTATTCTAGAATATTTGCATTCCAATCTCTATTCTTAGGAGTTTGTTCTCACTCGAAGTAGAACACAACCCGTTAGGATCCTTGATTCTAACAATGGTGCTTTCATCATTAAACTCGTCAAATCCTTCCAAACCCACTCAAACACAATCGTTCTCATTCCCATCACCAACCTCACAAATGGAACATAACATGGATGTATGTCTTTCCAGAATGCAACAAAACATGAATGACTTTTCCTCCAAAATGTTGGAATTTTTGGAAGCAAGAAAAAAGTACAACGAAGAGATGTCTCGTCGTATTGATCGTATGTTACATATTGTCAAAGCTTGAAGAAAATTGGCGCACCCGTTCATCACCATAACCCGCAAATCCTCCAAAACGAGTCCGACCAAAAATCTTCAACACTCGACCAAAATACCAACTCAAACGACGTATTCAATTTCGTACGTGTAAGACACATCTAAACTTTTATGATCGTTGTTCGACTACTCATCAACATTCAGAGACACAGACTTGTCGTTCCTACAAACACGTTACCATTGTACACCACATTTGCCATGTCTATTATTCTTTTCAATTCTATATCTTGTTCGGCATACCACACTGTGACCTCTTGAACACACTACTCTCAATTCACTGGCATGGATATTTCAAAGAAAATCACAAGGCATGGCTGCGTCACTGGAAAAGGAGGGAAAAAATACATAATTTAACCGACGACTCTTTCTTTGGAATATTGAAGAATCAAAATTGACCTTGAGGACAAGGCCAAAGTCAAGGGAGTGGGATTGTTACGGGCACAACTCAAGATTAGTTTAGTTTATTTATATTATTAATATGTTTTTATTTGATTTATGTAATTTAATTTTCTCATGTAATTCCAATAGCACAAAACGTGTCACTTATGATTTCTAGTCAAAGATTAGTTTATTGATTGTAGTTAGTGGATAAGTTAGAGAGTAATAGTTAGTTAAGGAGAGTCATGGGTCATTTAATTGTATTTATATGGACAGTGTAACCTCATTCATAAAACAAGAAGAAATTAAAAGTTATTTATTTTAGAATTCTTTCATTCTCAACTCTATTATTCTTAGGAGTTTGTTCTCACTAGAAGTAAAACATAACCGGTCAGATCCTTGATCCTAACATCAACTCCAATTTATGCAAAGCTACTGCAGTGGTGATGTTGCAATATTCCATCCAAAATCTGGAAAGGACTACAGAAATCGTGAACTGGAAAAGGAAAAAAAAAAGGAGAGGCTGTGATGACACTGTGAAACCACTCATTTTCTAAATTGAGGAAGAAATTAAACATTAAGTGGTGAAAGCCTCGTGAATTTTCTTGTCCAAATTCTGAAAAAGAAATATATATAGCTAATCTGAAATCAATAATCATCAAAACTTTCGTCACCTTTGGCTAGAAGCTTGCCACTTTAAGAAACGAGTCATCACACCATCCTCGCGTGCATGTTAATTGTTAACGGCAATTTGGAGGATTATCATTGAAGGAAAAAAAAATCGTATCACAAATAATTGTTTTAATACTTAACTGCAAATTAAAATCATATAGTAAAAACTAAAATTAAACCTGAACACGAAAATTTACTTTTTTTTTTACACTTTATGCTGCAAAACAATGAAATAGTGCCTCAAAAAGTCCAAAGTGATCAATAAAGAACTTACGATATTAGAAACCTTACTTTATTTTATGTATTGCACATTTTTTTTACATATTGGTTAGGATCAGACATTCTATAATACTTCTTGGAATTTTGTGTGAAAGATTTTTGTACATGTTAATAGTTGTTGAGGAGATGAAACAAATTTTAATTTGATGCGATATCGTTAAGTTGTATCTTGTGGTGGGACCCTTCTCCGGACCCTCGCATTGCGGGATGCTTTCGTGCACCGGGTTGCCCTTTTTTTATCGTTAAGTTGTATCTTATTCAATTTATGTATTATAAATGAATTGTCTATAACAGTTATGATTTACGGCATATCCTTGTAGTGTACAAAAAGATATGCTTAATTTGAGCATGCAAATCCCGGCAAATATTGGAGAGTGTTTGATGACTTAAAATACGTGGCCTATATACACAAGTCATGGAACCTTAAGTTTTTTTGGTGGTAAGTCATGGGACCTTACTTAGTAATATATAATGGATCGTATTCATCAATCTTCCACTATCTATCCACCCCACATCTAATCTCCCAAAATCCTATCTACGAATCATACGTCCCCCAAGAGTTCATATTTAATAACACTAGAGATCGACTATTGCTTTTGTGCTCTAAATTTGTACCAGCATTATACTACTTAATTACTAATATATTAATTAAACGATAGACTTCTTAGGATAATTATTGGAAGCAATGACTCCAAATCAAGCAGCTCCACAATATATTCAAGTCATGTAGTTCCAACTTCAAACCTTCTTTATTGTTTTAAAGATCTTGTTTATGCTTTTTCCACATGACTTTTCTTCCATTTTCTAATGTACTAAAACAGTTATTTTATGTTTAATAAATGTAATTTCTTATGTTGTTTACGAAAGAAGAAGAAGAAATAAACATGACAAAAAAATACGATTAATCGATCGTCATGCCATTAATGTCGTGGCAGGTGAACCCATGGCCTGTAATGTAATATACTTAGATGTGTCTAAGTCTTAATTATTGAACTTTTTGAATAATTATAAACTTTTCGGAAGAGTATAATTAAGAAAATAATGGTCGTAATTAACCACATTCCAGTAAAAACACTTGAATTATGTAATTAGACTGTTCCTCAATATCTTTATAATCATAAGCCGTTGACCAGATACTTTGTGGCCTGTGGGAACCAATCAACAAATATGAGAGTGGGTCTAAATGGTACACTCGGGCAGTCGTCGGGCATAAGCTTCAACGAGTGTACTTGTTGTGTAAAGAATATAAAATAATTCAATTTAGAAAGGAATCAAACGTGATTCCAATGTTTTTAGTTCAAGAACGGAGTTTTTATAAGATGATTTCTAATTCATTTGCAAAATTAGAGACCTATTTTTGTTTTTTGGGATACGATGCAACCTAGGTCACTAGAGTATGTAGTTGAGAATTCAGAGTTTATTATAAACTATAAGACGTATTCTAGGTAGTGAAATTTTGAAGTTATTCCAGAGTTTAGATAGAAAGTATGTAAGAAGTAAGAACTACAATATGATTATATATTTGCAGACTACTTATTACATTTTCCTATTTGAATACTTGTTTTTCGTTTTACTCATAAAAAAAAAAGTATTTAAAAGACAGAGCACTGAAAAAATGGGAATTTTGCAACAGACGTCCTCTATGTTAACCACTTTCCAAAAAAGGTCATTTATGTTGACATTTTGCAAAAAGAGTCCTGTATGTTGGCATCATTTGCAATTTAGGTCCTTTATGTTGACATTTAAAATTTAGGTCCTTTATGTTGACGTTAATTGCAATTTTTCGTCCTGTATGTTGGAATCATTTGAAATTTAGGTCCTTTATGTTGACATTTAAAATTGAGGTCCTTTATGTTGACGTTATTTGTAATTTATCGTCCTGTATGTTGGCATCATTTGAAATTTAGGTTTTTTATGTTGATATTTGAAATTTAGGTCCTTTATGTTGACGTTATTTGCAATTTTTCGTCCTTTATGTTGACATTTTGCCACAAAAAGTCATGTATGTTGACGTCATTTGTAATTTTCGTCCCTTCCGCCGGAATCCCGTAAACTTATTATTTATTTATTTTTTAATTAATTTTATTATACTTACACGTGCAAATATTAAACCATGAAATCGAAGATGTTAAACATAGAATTGAAGTTAAACATATTTAAACATACTGGTGATGATAGGAACCTTTAAACATATTTAAATAAATATATATATGTTTATATTTATTGAAATTATATTGAAAAGCAAAATGAAACACGTTTTTGATGAGCATGTACCTCGCACGTATCAATTGCACGTGTAAGTATAATAAAATAAATAAATAATAACTTTACGGGATTCTGGTGGAACGGGACGAAAATTGCAAATGACGTCAACATACATGACTTTTTGTGGCAAAATGTCAACATAAAGGACGAAAAATTGCAAATAACGCCAACATAAAGGACCTAAATTTCAAATATCAACATAAATGATCTAAATTTCAAATGATGCCAACATACATGACGATAAATTACAAATAACGTCAACATAAAGGACCTCAATTTTAAATGTCAACATAAATGACCTAAATTTCAAATGATGCCAACATACAGGACGAAAAATTGTAACTAACGTCAACATAAAGGGCCTAAATTTTAAATGTCAACATAAAGGACCTAAATTGAAAATGATGCCAACATACATGACTCTTTTTGCAAAATGTCAACATAAAGGATTTTTTTTGAAAAGTGGTTAACATACAGGACGTCCGTTGCAAAATTCCTATGAAAAAACTGTTTAATTAGCACTCACCAATATCATGACGCCCTTCTCAAAAAAAAAAAATGTATATCATGACGCCAATATTGCGTCACTCTCCACTTTCAGAATCGATTTATAGCGCTCACAATCAAACACACAATAATTACGAACAATGAAAAACTACCAAACACCCAAATCAATGGAAATTAGTATCAGAGTACTCGTGTATAGATATAAATATCAAAGTAAAGTTCAAAAGGGTATGTATGTAAAGTGAAGTTTATGGTCACGTGTAAAATATGTTTTTAGATTAAAAACAAGTAATTAAGAGTCAACACTGGATTTGTATTCTGTAGAGTCTTTTGCTCATAATAATGCACATGAATTTTTTGGTTTAGTTATACCAGGATGTACTCGTGCATTTTTAACATGATACTACTACTGATATGGACCTATTTGAAGAGTCATTGCCCATGATGTCCGCTCTATTATTAATTATTATAGATGGAAAAATATTATGTAAACATGTACGACTGAGGTCACATAATCTTTCACATCGCCAAAGTTTTCGGTGCACTGGTTTCGCACTGGCGCATTCAGTGCTCGTGCTTCGCACTGAGACGCATTATAAATTATTAGTTCTCGCACTAAAATCTCTTAGTTCTTTTATTAAAATTTAAGGAATAATCGTAAAAAGTTTGTAAAGAACGAAACAAATGAATGATAATAAAAGAAGAGTCGAAGCAGATGGAGAACAAAACTAGGTAAATAAAATAAAATAAATATAAAATTTTGGAAGTAATTAAGATTTATACTTTTGTCTTTCCACCATAATAATTTTAAAAGTATTATATAAAATTAATTATCATGAATAGTTATTTAACAATACTCAAATATCTACGAAATTATAATCAATATTAAATATTTAATTATTTTTAATAAACGCATTAAGGCACATTGAAATTTAGGTATTTTTAAATTTGACGAACTGGCGCAATTATATTTATAAATAATAAAAGAAAAACCTTATTAACTGGCTTTTAAATTTATCCTACGCAAAACCTTTGTATACGTAAATACTAAATAGATACATACATGGTTTTATAAAATTAAATTCGTAGATAAATTTTTAGTATTTCACATAGGAAGGCGACGTGCCTCTTAAGGTGTACTAAGTGTGTATATAGTTTAGTACATACAGATGACATCATAAATATATGTCTTATGCACAATTCAAAATTGGTTGGGTTGCCCTCTCTCTCTCTCTCTATTTATTTCAAAGAACTGATTACAACACAAGCTGCCTCATAACTTCACTAAAGACAACACCTAAAGGTTTCTCTTTGCATTCATTTTTTGTATTGGTGGTTGAGTTACTTACTCTTCTGCCCATCTCTCTCTCTCTTTTTGAATGGCCAAAATGCACCAAAATTCTCTTCTTTCTGTTGTATCAATTTCTTTTCTTGTACTATTAGCACAACTTACCACTAGCGCTGTTGAATCTCACAACAAAGAAGAAGAAGCCGACCGTATTGTCGCACTTCCGGGTCAGCCTAAAGTCGCATTTCACCAATTTTCCGGTTATGTCACCGTCAACCAAGTTGCTGGCCGTGCACTGTTTTATTGGCTCACTGAGGCTGCCGTTAAACACCCCTTCACAAAACCTCTTGTTGTTTGGCTTAATGGAGGTAATTAATTTACTTATTTATTTATTTGTTACATATTGTTTGTTTGTATTTAATTTGTTACGGTTGGTTTTTAAATTAGAGAAAAATAATTAAGGGGCTTTGGGGGTAAATTATGAATGAAGTGACGTGCATTTATTTTTTGAGTGGATCGACGGGGTCCCAAAGGGGGTCCATTTTGTGGGCAATATTATTTCTGTGAGACTTATACATCATCATGCATATTCATTCATCTTCTAGGAAATAGTGACATATTGAATTCCACTCTACATACTACCATATTGACTGCATGAGTCGTGATAATATTCTAGAACGTCATGCATTCAGGATTTATTTACAGAGGGTTTTGTGTTTTTTGTGCCATTTTTTGACTAGAACTGTTACATTACACGTCACAATTAGAATTTTGTTTATCTATTTATTTGTTTATCTTAAGGATGTAAACTCTTGCTCAAACTAATTATGCATACATGACCAAATCGTATCATAAGTTTTTTTAAATCATAGCATAAAATCAGTAACATTAAGTATAATCTCAAGTAAATATATTGGTTTTTATATTAGATATCGAGGATACATGAATGTTTATTATTTTTTTTTGGTAACATAAATGGTTAAATTAAGAACACTAGCTAGACTGAAATGAAGACAAATACTTATATTGTTTACTTTTTGTTAAATTCTTTGGTGACTCTTTTTCAATAGAAACCACCAAATGATTTGTAAGTTTCTCCATCTCGTTTCAAACGAATGTCGTGTGAAGTTTTAGGAATTTTTCACTACAACTTTAGAACACCTAACTAATTAATATTACCTCTTTGGTAGACGTGTGGAACCAAAAGCCATTTAAATTTTACCAAAAGCCAAACACAAGTATATGATAATTGTGTGCCTGCCCACACCGCATGGAGCAAATAATTAAATGGATACAGAGAGAAATAAATGCTCGAGACTAACTTTTTTAGAACACTCTTCATTTATTGATATCAGCCCGTTACAGTTCTGCGTAGAATTAAATTTGTCAGCATGCGTGCTGCACCAGCGATCGATGGGTCATTCATGTTGCTCTGCAAACACACACACACGCACCACACAGTAACACTCGCATTTCATCTAATTCTTTAATTAGGCACTTTATTTGGTAATCTTCATTTTGAAATTTAAGTAGTAAACTTGAGTAGTCATGTCATATGATTACTAAATCACATAATGATTTGGACAACATATGATCAGGTTGTGATTATGACTGGTGAATTCCGTGTCTTAGAATTTAGAGATATTATAATTCTATAAATTAGCATTTTAATTGAAACTTGTTACAAGACTTTAAGTGGATGGGACTTGTGACGTGCAGTCAATGGCCGCATTTATTGGGGTTTTTGACTCGTCTAATCTTTCAACAAGTTGTCCGGCGGTATGTAGTTAGGTATTATATCTAATCAAAGTGTAATATTTTTATGGAAAAACCACACATGTGTTACGTAAGTACTTAAGCATGTAAAAGTACTCTTGTACAATTTATAATTTTATATTAGCAAGTACTCCTTGTTAATATTTTTGTTGACAAAATCCCCCTCCACACATATAGTGTTGTTAAAAAAAGAAACAAGCTACTTCTTGTTTATTTAGAACTTTGTTATGAAAAGCATGTTTACTTGGCAAAAGAATCATGTAATTTGTTCATTAGCAAATAATCCGCTTATTTGATATTGTAGTTTCCTTGAAATGTACTATGAAATGATTTTCTTGTTACATAAATTATGTGATACATTTTTATTTCGGTAGAAATTTATTTGATATATTTATTTCTTCATAAATCATAATGTTGTGGTTTTTGCTCTTAACTCAAAATTTTAGTAGCTAGCAAGGACATCTTTGTGCCTCTGCCTTAATAATAAGAACTTATACTACCATGGCCGAGGTTTCCACCGATTAATTATTAAAACATTGATAATTCACTAATAGAAACAAATGCAAGGTTTCAATTCCAGTTACTTATTAACACAGGGGTATTTAAACAATAAAATAAAACATTTTTTTGTCAATGGTGTGTTAGCATTAGCAAATAACTAAGCTAAGCACCTCAATTCATTCAAATTAAATCTTAATTAGTCTGTTCAAAAGTATCTTAATTAGTGTTGTTTTTCCTTTCATTTTATTAGGACCTGGATGCTCCTCTGTGGCATATGGTGCATCTGAAGAAATTGGACCATTCAGGATCAATACAACAGCTTCAGGCTTATACCTAAACAAATTTTCATGGAACAAGTTGGCCAACTTATTGTTTTTAGAAACTCCAGCAGGTGTTGGATTTTCTTACACCCAAAGATCTTCTGACCTCTTCGACACTGGAGATCATCGCACGGGTATAAATATATCATAGTACAATACTATTACAAATTCTGAAATCAACAAATTAATCCATTTTACATGATTTCAGTTAATTTGACAAACCAACTTTATCTGACAGAGACTTCATTTAAATTATTGCACAGCCAAAGACTCGCTGCAATTTCTCGTTCGATGGTTGGAGCGTTTTCCTCGATACAAAAATCGTGAAATTTACCTGACTGGAGAGAGCTATGCTGGCCATTACGTACCCCAATTGGCTAGAGAAATAGTGAACTATAACGCCAACACCATGCACAAAATTAATCTCAAGGGATTCATGGTAATTATATCAATTGATAAGTTAAGTGTGACACGAGACCTTATAATATAGTAATGTAACATTGAATTAATATTGCAGGTGGGTAACGCCGTGACTGACAACTACTACGACAACTTGGGCACAGTGAACTATTGGTGGAGCCACGCCATGATTTCAGACAGAACCTTCCACCAACTTATGAGCACTTGCAACTTCCGGCAACAAAAAGAGTCCAACGAGTGCGAATCTTTGTACTACTATGCAATGGATAAGGAATTCGGTAACATCGACCAGTACAATATTTATGCACCCCCTTGCAACCACTCGGATGGTAGTGGGGCGACCCGCCACAACATGCGCTTACCCCATCGACCTCACTCGGTAGTATCAAATACTATTTTGTTACGTTGGAGCGATCGACATTTTCATCTAAACCAATTATTTAGCTAATAGAAATGATCGGCTAATTAGTTGTTACTTTTGTCGTAGATTTTCAAGCAGCTATCGGGGTATGATCCATGTACGGAGAAATATGCCGAGACTTATTACAACCGGCCCGACGTGCAGAAAGCACTTCATGCAAACGCAACTGGACAGATTCCATACAAATGGACTGCTTGCAGGTATAACTAACTTAACTAGCTAGATTCAATTTCAATTATTACATGGCAATTTAGTTAGTGAGGTCTATTAGCATTACTTATAATAAACAGGATTATTAGGACTGAACATAATTGTTTGTTTACAAATATTTTTCTTATAGTGAAACGTTGAACCGCAACTGGAATGACACGGAGAACTCGATCCTTCCTATATATCGGGACCTAATTGCAGCTGGGTTGAGAATTTGGGTTTTTAGGTACCTAAGACTGTATAGATTATTGTTGTATGCATGTAATTTTTGTATGACTAACTTTCATTAACGATGGTACTATATATATGATCAGTGGTGATGTTGACTCGGTTGTGCCAGTCACGGCTACAAGGTACTCTTTGGCACAACTCAAGTTAGACACCAAGGTTCCATGGTACCCTTGGTATGTCAAGAAACAGGTCAGTCACATATTTAATATTAAGTTGTATACATGATATATCCCATTTCTTCTATGGTTCGAAAAAATTCATTTCCATATTGAAAAAGGTATATGGAAAAATAAATTATACTTTCATTATTCATTAAGTAGTAGTATAAATAATTGTGACAGGTTGGAGGGTGGACTGAGATATATAAAGGGTTGACATTTGCGACAGTGAGAGGTGCAGGTCATGAAGTGCCTATGTTCAAGCCTCGAGCTGCATATCAATTATTCTGTTCATTTCTAGAAGGAAAGCCACTCCCAAAATCATAATCACAAGATTCACCAATTTCTTTATGAAAGAATTAAGAACTTGATTATGTTTGTTTGTAACCAAGGGTTTTGGCAAAAATTGCCTACGTGGTTTGTTTTTCTCATTTGGAACAATATTGATATTGGTGAATTATCGGTAAGTAAAGGTTTAGGGGGAAAATTCAAATGATCAGTTGATGAACAAGATTGTTAGACTTGTTGAAAATCTTTCTAGATATTGTTATTTTGTTTCATATTTTATTATTTGTTTTTTTTATCGGCAAAATAAAAATTTATAAATGTAGTAAAAGGAATACTCCAAAGGAAAAAAATTCACAGATTACAGAGAAGTGGTGAAGAACACCATTCAAATAACGAGAAAGAAAAACTATCTACCGTCGATGTTAGCCAAGACCAAATCTGAATCTGCATTCCTTCAAAAGTTGCAAAATTGTTGAGTTGTTTGCCTTTGAAGATAGATTCATTTCTATAGAGCCAGATACTCCAAACTGAAAAAAACCAAACACATTGAAGATTCGGTTCCTCGTGAGGCCGATGCAAGAGATCCAAATGTATCATCAAGTGTGGTACCGTCGCGCCAGGCAAAGCAATCGTGAAACCAAACCAACTACATATCCTCATCCAAATTTTATAAGTAAAAGAGCATCGAAAGAAAATGTGTTTAGTTGTTTCCTCAAATTTACCATAAAGAACGCACAAGGGATCACCGGTGTTGACGCCTCTACGAGAAAGATTATTTTTCGTAGGGACTTTATCCAAGATCAGCCTCAAACCAAAAGTCTTCAATTTGGGAGGAGCCTTTACATTCCAGATATCATCGAAAAAATTGAAGTAGGAATAGCTTGGAAGGAGGAGCTTGTAAGCGGATTTCACCGAAAAAATTTCGTTGTTCTCACATTTCCACATCCATGTGTCCTTCCTATCATGCACTGGCCTAAAGTCCTTAAGAGCGTTAACAAGAATTCCCAACAATTCAGATTCCCAAGCAAATAGATTGCGACGCCAACTCTATTTCCAAACCCAAATGTTATCAATAAGTTCACCTTTTTTCGCAATGGTCGCATCTTTGTCGGTCGCAATGCTAAGAAGTCGACTGAAACTTATGAAGAGAGGGGTGTTGGTGGCGTATGTATCTTTCCAGAAAGAGGTATCCTCACCATTGCCAATATCTTTCAATATCTCATTGCCAAACCAGTCCATATCAAATTGGTCTAAGTCAAGACGTAATAAATCATTCCACCAAATTGAATTTTATGTGGGGGAATTTCTCATCATGTTGAAATCTCTTGGTCTACTAACACATCCATACTTTGCCTCAAGGATTTGACTCCAAAGACCCTCCTCTTTTTTTTAAGGATTCTCCATTTCCATTTTGATAAAAGAGCGACATTAAATCTCGTATTCCCAAACCTCCGGCTTCCTTGTAAAGACAAATGTAGTCCCATTTAACCCAACAAATTTTATTGACTTCGTCATTTCCACCCCCAAATGAATCTTCTTTGTTTTCTTTCAATAAGCTTGATAATTCCTTTAGGGGCACGAAAGAAGGAGAAGAAATATAGCGGGAGTCCAATAAGGACAGATTTCATGAGAGTTACTTTCCCTGCAAAAGAAAGATGAATTTTAGACCACGGAGAGAGTTTTTTGAAGCAATCAACCAGCGGTTTCAACATAGTAAGACGCCTCAGATTGTCCCCCATAGATACCCAAGTATGTAAAGGGAATGCGGTTAATTATACAGTTAAGGATTATACATTATTTTAGATATATATTACTTTTCATGGAGTGTATCTAGTTGTTGTTAGTTATTCCTTCACAATCTTTAACTCTCTTTTGTTAGGTTTATTAACATTTGATTGTTTCTTAATTATAAGAAAATAATTTTAATTATGGTATTGAGCTCAAAAGAACTCATAAATCTATCTTCTATTAAAACTGACAAAATCTGTCTTTTAATGATGGTATAACCTGGCCTATAGGGTTATAGAGAAGGATCTTCCATATGGGCATGGTTGAGAGAAACGAAGACACCAGGTCAGTTTGCTCGTCAACGATTTGTGGACAGAGGGGGCAGAGAAATCAGCGAGAGGGGAGTTTTTTCGGGTCACAGTCACGTAATTGTGATCAGTCATGGCATCATCGGGAGGTCTCACCGAGTAGCAGCAAAACTCCAATGGTAAATGCAACGCGGGTCGCGGTGGAAGGAACAGGGATGGCCGAACGTTCGAACCAACTGCAACTCTCTATGGCAACTAATTCTGGGGCGTTGAACGCGCATGGAGTGACTAATTTAGAGAGTGGTTCAGAAAGGACAGTGTCATCGGATCAGCTAAGAAAGCAGAAGGGGCGAACACGAGGACGGAAGCCGATTATTCAGAGACAGATGCATGCATGTGACAAAAAGTGGAGTCCAGTCGGGTCAGTTTTGGGCAGAAAAAGAGCGTCGGAGACTGAGGAGATTGTGCAGAGAGGCAAAAAATAGAAGGGACTTAACGATGGCAAGGTTTCAACACTTTTGGCGGAGGTTGCGGAGGTGCAACCCCGCCACATCCAATGAATATCATTAGTTGGAACTGTTAGGGATTGGGAAACCCTTGGAGAGTTCGAGAATTGAGACGGATGGTCTCATGTATTCACACCCCTCTGATTTTTCTTTGTGAAATGAAGTGTCGCAGTAGGAAAATAGAGGTTCTGAAGGGTCAGTTGGGTTACTTTGGAGTTTGTGTTGATGCGAGGGGTATGTCCGGTGGATTGGGTCTCCTATGGGTAAAAGATGTGGATGTTCGATTAATCAGCATGTCAATTAACCATATAGATGTGGTTATGTCGGGTTTGGGCGTTGCGGGGGACTGGAGGTTCACAGGGTTCTACGGGGAACCAGACGGGGCTCTTCGGATGAACACATGGAACTTGCTTCGTGGATTGAAAAGGGATTTGGGGAGGCCATGGGTGTGCGTGGGTGACTTAAATGAAATACTAAATCACGGGGGAAAACAAGGGGGTCAACGACGACCTAATTGGTTAATGAGAAACTTTCGGGAAACACTGGTCGAGACGTGGTTGAGTGATTTGGGGTTTCGGGGGCCGAGGTTCACATGGTGCGAACGTAAACCTGTTTCCTCACACAATATGGGAAATATTAGATCGAGCTTGAGGCGATTTGACATGGAGAAATCAGTTTCCATCAGCAAGGGTTACAAACACTCCGATCGAATACTCAGACCATCACGCCCTCATTATTGATTTATGCGCAGACATGGGGCGTAGCTCGAAGGCTGATCGGTTTCGTTTTGAGGCGGGGTGGGCTAAGAAGGCCGATTGTGCAGCATTGATTGCGCAGCTGTTGGGCGACTTGGGTGATGGTTCGGTTGAGGGTGCAGTTATGAAGAATAAATTAAAAAATTGTCGTGTTGGTTTAGTGCAGTGGAACCGTGTGGATGGGGCTGATATGAAGCGAAAAATTAAAATGTTGAGGGCGCGAGTGTTGGAACTGAGGGGAGGGCAACTCACGGCTGATTCAAAGGAAGAGAAGACTAGGGTCAAGGCTGAATTAGAAGGATTGTTGCATATGGAGGAGGTTTATTGGAAGCAACGGGCGAAAGTGCAGTGGTTAAGGAAGGGAGATAGAAACACGTCGTATTTTCATAGTAGAGCAAGCGAGCGATGGGCAAAGAATGAGATTAGTGGACTAAGGGATGCGAGGGGCGTGCTTAAATCCACCCCGGGTGAGATAGATTCAATTGCATCCGAGTACTTCACGTCGATCTTTGGTTCCACACATCCTTCGGACATGGTTATTGAAGAGGTATAACAAGACTTTCAAGGACGAGTTAGTACGGAAGCAAATGAACGGCTAATGCAACAATTTACAGTCGATGAGGTATGTATGGCGTTGAAAGAGATGTATCCTTACAAATCCCCGGGGCCGGATGGATTTTCTGTTTTCTTTTATCAGATTTTGGTCTATTGTTGGGGATGATGTTATTCGATTTTTGCTTGCTTATTTGAATGATCGTGTCCTTGATTCTGATGTCAACTTTACTCATATTGTCCTTATTCCTAAGTGTGCTAACCCTGTGTTTATGACACAATTCCCTCCTATAAGTCTTAGCAATGTGTGCTTCAAAATTGCCTCCAAAGTTCTTGCAAACAGTTTGAAACCGTGCTTAAAGGAAGTAATTGCGCCGACTCAATCAGTTTTTGTTCTGGGAAGGCTAATTACTCACAATATCTTGGTAGCTTTCGAACTCAACCACTTTCTCAAAAATAAAAAGACGGGAAACCGCTGTTATATGACACTGAAACTCGACATGAGCAAGGCGTATAATCGGGTCGAGTGGTCCTTCTTGGAACAGGTAATGATTAGGTAGGGTTTTGCCCCTACTTTCGTGTCTTTAATTATGATGGGCGTGCGCTCAGTGCCCTATTCTACGCTTATTAATGGTAGGGAGTCGAATATTTCTTTCCCCGAAAGGGGTATAAGGCACGGGGATCCTCTCTCCCCTTACCTTTTCTTATTTGTTTCTGAGGCTTTTTCAGCTCTTATCACGAAAGCGGAGGAAAAAGAGATGTTGCATGGTCTTGTTATTAGTAGAAGTGCGCTGCAGGTTTCTCATCTTCTCTTCGCTGTTGACACGCTTCTCTTTTGTGAGGCAACACGCGACGCAGTAGGGGGGATTCAGAATCTCCTTCATAAATATGAGACGACCTCGTGTCAAAAAATTAACTTGAAAAAGTCAGTTGTGGTGTTTAGCAAGAATACGGGCGCGGGATGGACGAATGAGATTGAGGCACTGTTAGGGGTAGCCATCGCGGAGTGGCATGAAAAATATGTTGGACTATCGTCGGTTGTGGGGAAATCAAAGAAGGAACTGTTTGATTTTATTCGCGAGCCCGTTTGGAAGAGGGCACGGGATTTTAAGGGACAACTATTATCAAGTGCGAGGAAGGAGGTCCTTATTAAAGTTGTTATGCAAGCAATGCCGACGTTTGTTATGAGTTGTTTTTGTTTGCTTGGCTCTTTGATTCGAGAGATTGAGTCTATTATTTGTAATTATTGGTGGGGGAATGGTAATCAAAACAAGATTTATTGGGTCGCATGGAAAAATTTGTGTCAAAGTAAGGATGACGGTGGGTTGGGGTTCCACGATCTTAAGCTTTTAAAATGGCGTTGCTTGCGAAACAAGCATGGCAAATTTTTAGTAATCCGAATAGCCTTGTTCGCCGTATTTTTAAAGCTAAGTATTTTCCATCGGTTGATTTTATTGAGGCGCGAGTGGGCATGCTCCTTCGTTCTCTTGGCGATGTATTTGGGAGATCTTACCCGTGATTCGGAGGGGAGTAAGATAGTGCGTTGGGAACGGAAGGAGAGTATCAATTTGGGAGGATAAATTGCTGCCTCGCCCAATTTCTTTTCGGCCAATAATTGCGCGGCAGCCACATATGGCGGTTGCGAAGGTTTGTGATCTTATAGCCGAGGACACGAGATGGTGGAATGTTGATTTGGTCCGAGAAGTTTTTTGGGAGGTGGACGCTCGCTGTGTTTTGTCAATTCCGTTGGGGGATCTGGCGCACGAGGATCGTATAATTTGGCACTATACAAAGAATGGAGGATTTACGGTCCAAAGTGCATATTATTTAATCCTGGCGCAAGGTTTGACAAATAAAAATGGGGAGGGCGAACCGAGCTCAAGCGGTTGTTTGGCGTGGAAGAAAATTTAGAAGCTCCAGTGTGCTAACAAGATTAAAATGTTTTGGTGGCGAGCATGTATGGAAGTGTTACCAACTCGGGATAATGTTGCGCAGCGTCGGGTATGTAATGATACATGTTGCGTCACGTGTGGCGAACGTGTGGAGACAGCGCGACATCTCTTTTTTGAATGTACCGTGGTGCGCCAAGTGTGGGCGTTATCTCATGTTCCAATGATAATGAGCATTCGTGAAAGCGAGGCGCTGAGGGACTGGTTTCTTCGCGTGGGGCAGGGGACCGAGAAGGAGCATCTTGCCGTTATGATCACTATATGTTGGTCACTGTGGAACAGCTGCAACACGAGTCTCGCAGGGGATGGACAGCGGAGTTCGATGGAGATAGTCTCATTTGCGACCTTGTATGCAGAGCAGCGGCGCAATGCCGTGAGAGGACAACAGCTCTCAGCTCCATCGACGTCACTAGAGTGGATTGCGCCTGTTGAGGGGCGCCTTAAAATTAATTTTGACGAAGTTGTCTTCTTGGCCGAAGGCGAGGTTGGGTTGGGTGTATTGGTACGGAATCATGAGGGTGAAATAATTGCTATGGCGCAAAGGTGTTTTATCTCAACAATGGATGCGGTGTGTGTTGAAGCATTAGTTGCATTGTGGGCGATTAAATTGGCGGTGGGGATGCAATGGACGAAGGTAGTGTTTGAGGGCGATTGCCTTAATATTGTGCACGATATCATTTACCAAACACGGTCGGAGGCGCAGTATGATAGCGTCATTGAAGATTTCATTCGATTATTTGAACCAAGAGGTGGTTATCGGATCCGTTGGGTGATGAGGGAAGCAAACACTGAGGCTCATGAACTTGCTCGCACAGCGACATGGCTTGTCCTTGTTCTGGATGATCTTATTTTTGTTTCTTAGACTTTTTGCTAGTAGGTGGGTTTTGAGTTTGGGCGTATTGGCCGCATTTTTGCGTATGTACTCTTGTGTACAAGTTTGCACGGTTTTATTATAAAATTATTTTCTTAAAAAAAAAGTGTTGAAATAAACACAGAGAATTTAAAATAATGATACTCAAGCGAGGGACAAGTACAATACTTTAAGTTAGGTAAGAATTTCTCCCGTTGAGACACATAATTTTCCACTTCTACTAAAAAGCTACTCCGACTACAATGTTAATTATTGTAGATATTCTTAAAAGTATTTTAATACTTGATTACCATATTTATACTAAATTTGGTTTATGAAAAACATCAAGCAACGAGTTTGAAAATTGTTAGTCTTCATGTGACAATACATATCAAATAAAATAAAATCGTAAAAATGTAAGGACTAGATAAAAAATAAAATATCCCTATATATATATATATATATATATCATTTTGCAATTATCTCTACAACCAAATGTGAACGGATTCAGCTAATGAGATTCAATCATTCGAACGTGCTCAAGAGATGGACATGCCTGTAGCCTATTGAATATTGATGATATCATATTCACACTATATATATATATATAAATAATGGACCTAATAAAGTATTCTTGTAGTACACCTGGACGGTCAGAAGAACCTTTGAATTAAAATTCTAATACCAAAGATCTAAAGATCCATCATGAAATTTATAACTGTGCAGTAAGACAAAAAGCCTATCACACCTCTGCATTCTATACTATTTGATGTAATTTTTCACAGTTAACTCTCTATAGTGTCCTGTGCGTATAAGTTAAAACTGCAATCATATATTTTCATTTTCATTATTGTCTCCAATTTCATCTTTTAAAAGTAATGAAAAGATCTCCGACATCAGTTCGGTAAAACAAAGGGAACGTTCTAGAACAGTCAGAGGTTCAATTATGCCGGGTAAAACTTCCAACTGACTTTAACTTGAGCTTTCAAGCATTGTAATTTACTATATAGCAAATTATTGGACAAATATAATAAAGATAAAATGTGACTTATACAAATTAATATACATAAATATATCTGAACCCTGGAATTTTAATTCAAATCTCTATACAATAATAAGTAGCACTTCACAGTTCACACAGCAAAGTCTAAAATAAAGAATTTGAGGCTTTTTATAATTAGTTTAAAACATTATAAGAACACAAATTACTAAATTAATAGAAGAAAAGTCTCCCTGTAAAACCACAGTCTCTTTATCTTTACCCAAACAAGATAAAAATAAAAATATAAAAAAAGACTATTTTCAATCAGAAAATAGAATTGACCGTTTGTGTTTTCCTCCTTGAAGACTGGGGAGAGACGTCAAACTCAAAAAGGGTTAGCAACAGTTTCCAAAAATATATTGTAAAATAAATATAAACCAAACAAACAGAGATTTTCTTCTTAGGTATTCAAATTTTAAACAAAAATCCAACAAGTAAAAGTCAGATCAGCCATTTTCACAGCCTTTTGCAGCTTCTCTGAAGATTACTGGATAAAGGGTCAGTCTTTTTTTTTTTTTTTTTTTCTATTTCTCTTACCATATCCGCATAAAGGTTGTAAAGGTACAACCTTTTTTTTTGTGGGTAATTTTTCTTGCTTCCTCATAGCTTTTTGTATTAAAAATTGTATCTTTTGCTAATATCTTGGTGCAAGAAATCTTTTGGCATATACCCTTTTAATTTCTTGGCTGAATTAGCAGATCTTTGTTACCATCTTTGCAATTTTGTAAACAATTATCTGGGGTTTGTTGGTTTTCATCTTTGGTGGTGTTGTAATTTGTGGTGGTATTTGTAAATACTGCTTATCTTGAGGGGTGGTTGTTGTAATATGGGGGATGTTACATCAGCAAAACCAGTAATGGAAAATGAGGAAGATTTGATTGCTGCAGCAGAACATATTGTGAGAGCTTTAGAATTGAATCACAATTTGACAGATGATGCTAGGAGAATCCTGGCAAATCTTGGCACACAGTTGTCTAATATAGCTAGAATTAGTGAGAGTAAAAAAGATGATGATGAAGAAGAAGAAGTGAAGAAAGACGACGAATATTCCGAGATTGAGGAGCAGCTGAATGACATACAGAGTAAGGTCATGCTTTGGGAGAAGGATCAGTCCATGATTTGGGATTACGGCGCTGATGAAGCGTACGAGTATATGAAAGCTGCCGATGAAGCTCGTAAGTTGACCGAGGTTTTAGAGAGTAGGGGTGCGAATGATAGCGGTGAAGGCTCTGATCTGCTGCGTAAGGCGCACGATATTCTTCAGACGGCCATGGCTAAGTTGGAGGAGGAGTTTCTCCACTTGCTGGTCCAGAACCGGCAACCCTTTGAGCCCGAGCACGTTTCTTTTAGATCAATTGAAGATGATATGCTTGACGCTAATTCTGTTATGTCGTTTGGCGATGATTCTGTTGATGATGTGATCCGTCGTGATAGCATGGGCCGTTCCTCGGTGGATTACATGCTTGAGTTGGTGAATCCTGACGTGATTCCGGAACTAAAGAGTATTGCGAGTTTAATGTTTGACGCTGGTTATGGTCAGGAGTGTTCTCAAGCATTTATTAAGGCCGAAAAGGAAGCTCTTGACGACTGTTTATTTATACTCGAAGTGGAGAAACTGAGCATTGAAGATGTGTTGAAAATGGAGTGGAATTCACTTAACCATAAGATCAGGAGATGGGTACGAGCCGTGAAGATTTTTGTGCGGGTTTACCTTGCGAGTGAAAAGGTGGTGAGTGATCAGATTTTTGGAGAACTCGAATCGGTAAGTTCCGCTTGCTTTACGGAGTCGTCGAAAACCGCAATTTTTCAGCTTCTGAACTTTGGTGAAGCCATAGCCATTGGCCCACATCAACCAGAGAAATTGATGAGGATTCTTGACATGTATGAGGTTCTCACTGATCTAACACCGGACATACTGGCTTTGTATTCCGACGACACTGGATCTGGTGTTAGAGACGAGTGCCGAGATGTCCTAAGAAGATTAGGGGATTGTGCGAAGGCAACATTTCTTGAATTCAAGAAGGCCGTTTCCAACAACGTATCGTCAAACGCGTTTGCGGGTGGCGGAGTCCACCCTCTCACAAGATATGTCATGAATTACATCAAACTTCTCATGGATTATAGCAAAACTCTCGACGAGGTTTTGAAGGATCATGACCAAGATGACCCAGTTTCATCTTCACCAGACATGAGCCCTGTTTCCGAGGAGGAGAACATTAGCAGAGGAAATGCCTCCACTTCTCCAATGGCTCTACAGTTTCGATCCCTAATCTCCATTCTCGAATCAAACCTAGACGAAAAAGCCAACCTTTACAGAGATGATTCCTTACTGCAACTTTTCTTGATGAACAACATTCATTACATGGCTGAAAAGGTTAAGAATTCCGAGCTCAGAACTGTACTGGGCGACGAATGGATCAGGAAACACAACTGGAAATTCCAGCAGCATGCAATGAGTTACGAGAGAGCAACTTGGAGCTCGATTCTTGCTCTATTAAAGGACGAGGGCTTACAGAACCCCGGTTCAAATTCTGTATCTAAAAGCATTCTAAAGGACCGCTTGCAGAGCTTTTATCTGGCATTTGAGGAGGTCTATAAGAACCAATCAGGATGGTCGATCCCGGATATCCAACTTCGAGACGATCTTCGGATCTCGACGTCGCTTAAGGTAATCCAGGCTTATCGAACTTTTGTGGGACGACACATCAATCATATTAGCGAGAAACACATTAAGTACAGTGCTGATGATTTAGAGGATCATCTATTGGATCTTTTTGAGGGGTCTCAGAAATCATTACATGGAGGCCATAAGAAGTGATATGGAAACATGGTACTGAACTAGATTATTGATTGTAATTGTACTTTTATGTCTATTGTAATTTATGGTGTGAGCCATTCAAACCTCTGTGCTGTGTTGTAATAGATATGAAAATAGTTCCATTTTTG
This sequence comes from Linaria vulgaris, assembly GCA_948329865.1. Taxonomy (NCBI): domain Eukaryota; kingdom Viridiplantae; phylum Streptophyta; class Magnoliopsida; order Lamiales; family Plantaginaceae; genus Linaria; species Linaria vulgaris. The sequence continues at coordinate 16,140,865 of OX415250.1, read as the reverse complement.
ACATAATGAAAGAAGAAAATGATATATGAGCAACTGAAATTGTATTGCATATTTAATGAATAATGACAGAAGCCTGAGCTTTTTAGGAATTCTGCTTGCTACCTTGTTTTACTCTTGACCATATGTCTAGTAATACCATTAATAACTATTACAATTACAAAAATTGCAAATGAGAATCGCGTCGTGTTGCACGTGTAAATCTTTTTTAGCTATTTGCTTCCGTTGAATAGAACATCTTCATGTACTCATTTAGGCTTCATCGTTTAATAAGATTGCCGCTCATAACCTCTTCGTATTCAGAGGAACTTCATCGGTGATCCTCGGACAAAATCTATTTACCTTAAACCGAGGGCGAGATGCACGTTACATAGATTATGATACATGAGAAGTAGTTTTCTGTACCTGGTGAGGCTTTTCAAGGATATGTGCAAAAATAGTCAAACAAATTGTAATCTTTTTATCTTTATCTTTTCATTGTATAAGAATCTGTGACCACGAAGCGTGACAGGTTTAGGACCTAAATATTGACCAAGTTGATGACCTAACATGTCATAATTCCGAAAAGATTGCATCACCATACGTATGGAGGACGCGATATCATGTTTGTTTTCCGGCATTGATTAATGACTATACAAATCTGTTAGTTATAAGCAGAGTTGCAGTTTGGCCATGATATTTATTATTTACAGAAAATGACATTTAAGAGGGCCCATTAATCATGTGGCTCATAGAAATTTGTGTACGGAACTTGTTTTACAAGAGTAATGGTAATAATATTGCATCTTGTAAGGCTTCACTTAAACCTTACAATATTGGATGTTTGCTCTTTTACTTAACTGCTTAATTGATTTTGCCAAAACTCAAACTGTATCTAAGATGAATCTGTGTAGCAGTGTAGCTAAACTATAGGAAAAATATGCCATTTCATACTTCATAGTTCTAAACATTATTACAGAACATATGAATTCCACCACATGGCTATATAACTAACTTTTCCGATGCCCAGATGATGCAATAAGCACAGCTACAGCCACAATGAACATTAGTATCATGCTCACTAGCAAAATATATGTCCTCCACGATGATCGCCGGTACTCGCCACAGCATACTATGCCCCAAAATGTGCTCACCAATGGAAGTGCCTGCAATTTATCCCGTGAGCGTGATATATGAACTACCAAACCAAAAAGCCACCGAAAACAAACAATCGAGCAGGCGAATATTTCAACAATTTAGCTGACCTGAACGCAATCAGCTGCAGCGTAACCTGCAGCTTGGCCTCCCATGAACTGCAGTCCATTGCCTAAACCGCACAACACGCCTGCTAAAAGTGCCAACTTTCTTCCATTACTATCGTTAAGGTACGACTTCAGAGATGATCTTGGCAGGTTTAGCATGGGGCGGTAAAGAAACGTGACATTCAAGATTAACGCGACTGCAAAGAAGGAAACCGAGAAGTAGAAGAATGCAGTGTAGACGACCAAGTGTGGAACACCATCGTTCATGGTGTGCCATTGATCATTAGTCGCCAAGTTAAATGCTGGAGAGAAGAGAGAGTAGCATATCCCAGCGAAGAAAGTTATGCCTAATCCTAACCAGATACTCTTTCCGAATACCTGTTCAACGAAAATCTTGCATTAGGATCAATATCTAAGTGACTGGTAAAGTGGTAATCTTTGATTTTACTAAATAAGACAAACAAAAGACGACAACCTTAATTGCTCTATTGTCCTCGAGCTCGATAAGATAGTCTGCTGATCCCACTTTTACTTTGTTCCCTTTTTTACTTCCATCTTCCAAATCTTTTATGCCTTTAGAAGAATCTGTCTCTACGTTATCTGACTTAACCGCATCCCTGATAAACCATCTCATTTAAGAGAATCAATGCTAAATGTGGTAAGAACACTCATAAAAAACATACTAACAGAGATGGCAAGGTAATATCATACTCAGTGGCCTCTCCGCAATGACTTGGAAGCGTTGCCAATTTTGCTGCATTATCAGTTGCATTAGAAGAATGAAGAACAGATCCAAGGCAAACAGCTACGAGGAAACATCCGACTCCAGGGAAAAGGATTTCGGCTCTGTTAATCCGATCATCCAGAAAATAGTTCAGAGTTGTCCCTGTGTTAAATTTGAGGCCATACAAATTTGGACATTATTATTATAGTCCATCCCAAGTTTGTTGTCATTTGTCAACGAATCAACTTGAAAGTTGATGTTCGATCACTACAATTACTTTATAAGGAGAATCTCAAAAAAAATGGTCTTGTTCAAAAACCATGTCTTAAGTTTGACGAATATTTGCAATGTAACGCTTCAAGTAACTTAATTTTTTTTGCACAACTTTTGTAAGTTTGCAGAAAAATTGTCCATCGGCCAATTTCCAACCGACTATCAGTACGACTACACTCGAACTCATCATACAATCAAAGTGCTAATTGCCATGCCTTGCCACGGTCTAGTTTCATCATAAACTTCATCATAACAGTAAGCCTCAGTTACTATTACAACAACTTTATTACCATGTAAAATTATACAAATTAAATAATTCAGTAGCAAGAGAAATTCGTTTTACCTAAGACAACTGATATGCTTGATGTGATAACCTCAGTAACTGAAAGTCCAACAAATGCAAAAGCATATTGCGTCGACAAGTTCCCTAAACTGAGGAACACCCCTCCGGCCATGGCCATCAGAATACAAGGCCAATTATCCTGAAAAAAAATCACCCACTCTAAAAATAAAAAATAAAAAACATACACTAAGAAATGAAGCTAACTCGTTATTATATTAAATTGGCGTCTACTCCGATCCAAAAGCTCAATTTGGTACAAAGATCAAAGTGGGACTCTAATCCTTTTGGTCAGGTAGCATACTGAATTGTCATCTCATCTAAAAACTTTAATACCAAAACGGTCAGAATGTTCTCTTCAACATTTTGTTCCGTTTTTCGTACCTGCGAGAGTTGCGTGATGAAGTTCGGTTCACCAGGCTTGCCATCACCAATCTGGCCAAGTGTGAGCGCAATAACAATAGCGGTTAAGAAATTAGTGAGCGCATAATCGAGATACGTGTGCTGCGGGAGGCGACCGCGGCGCTCGAGGTGGGCGAGAATTGCCGGCCATGTGCCCAAGAACAACAGAGCGGCCACCATGCAACCTATGGCACCTCCTTTGCTCTCCACCAAATACATTTTTCTTTCAACAAAATGGAAAATAATTAAATTTGTTTCAGACAACTTTTGACTTGTGTAAAAGGTACCTTAAATTTGTCATTTGTCTAAGTTAAATTTGTCTAAAATTGTCATCTAACTAGGATGGATTGGCATATCGAATTTGGTGTTGTCGGTTTAATGAAGGAAATTGAATGTTCGAGGTTTGTTAAGGAACAGGTGGCCACTGCCACCGTCTGAATTTTACATGACGTGATGTTTTGTTTGGGTTAATAATATCTTGTAAGGACAAATTAACGACAGTAATGGTGGTTCAGTGTTATTTGCTACTACAGTAAATATTCTATCGAGTTAAAAACAAAAAAATAAATGGGGCATTCCGAGAATTGAACTCGGGACCTCTTGCACCCTAAGCAAGAATCATGCCACTAGACCAAATGCCCACTTGTTGTTGTTACTTTTGCATTACCTTTTAGTATATCTTTATTTCGTTTGCTTAACTTATTTAGTAACTAAAAGTATGATACGTATAATTTCTCGCGTCAATTGTTTGATTTTTCGATTTGTGTCACATCTTCTTTAGGATTTCAAACCCGTTGCTATATGAGTAAGAGATAATATTTATCGGTCCAAGTCTCTCCTCTGCGAACTGTGATATGATTTTCTGATCGTTATTAGTACATTCATTCAGCAAAAGAAGAAAAAAATGGCAGAGATAATTTGGATACAACTAAAAAATAGAGTTTGATTTAAAAATCATTTATATGCCCAAGCCAAAGATTGGAGATGCGGGGGATCGAACCCCGTGCCTCTCGCATGCAAAGCGAGCGCTCTACCATTTGAGCTACATCCCCGAATTAATGATTTACTGAGGTTAACGTTACTAATTAAGTACTTCCTGACCTGTTAATCATTTAAAAGTTTTAATGGATGTTGCCCATAACATATAGCAATTACAGTTGGAACGATATATACTTTTGAGTTTTGAGTCTAAATTGCCAACGCTAATCTGATATGCATTGTTACAGGCGGTACTACTACTGGGCTAAGCTATCCTAGTGCGGTTCCTTATTTACCATTTCAGAAGATGCCAAAACCATCACTGTCTTCATTAAAAAAAAAAAAAAAAAATGGACCAATCTATGTTGCCTTTTACTGCTGTAATTTTCCGTACAACTTAAATTTGTGTCTCAGCTCTCAAGTTACAATCAAGCTGATGATGATGGGATAGTGACAAGTAGAGAGCGGTGGCATGAGTCATGACACGTTCTAACTGTGTCCATAAAACAAAATTGTACGTAATCGAACAAAAGTTTCCCACACATTTTTAGTAGCAAATACATTGACATGGGAAAAGTGTATGTGTTCTTCTCCTTTTTGGTGGCGAGGATTCAATATGTGATGTTCTTATTCTTTTTGGAAATGTTTTTGATGGTTTGTGAAACAAGGAAAAAGAAATAAAGTTAATACTGATTCGGTTTTGTAGTAATTCTCTATCTCCTTTAGATAATAATACTTCTGAAATAGAAAAAAGAACCATCTTTTTGCAGTAACTTATATTATTATAACAAAATATTGATATCTAAGCTTACACGGTATTGATAATGTATCATGTGTGAAGTGGGAATCGTCATTGATTTTCTCTGAGTCTTCTATGATCGATGCCATATTTTACTAAAGAGGTCACCAATGATTTATATCCATCTAGGCATTTTAATTTGCTCATTTGAAATTTTATATTATTCCGGTACACTTTAACACATAATAGAGATTTGAGCCAAGGACATAGTTAATTAGACATGGTGCGTACAATATTTTCTTATCTTTATATGTAAGATCAATGCATGCGTATCTGGGGAGCATGGATCAAAATTTCGGTTCGGGATCATGTTTCGGTCGATAAAGTATTAGAAACGTTTCGAAAATTTTCGTAGCATTTCGAGAATATTTCTTAGTGCTCCAAAAATAAGATATGATTTTTTAAGTAGAATTTATTTGCCAAGAATTAATAATATTTACCATAATTCTTATCTATCACATATCAAATACTTTATATAATTCGATAGTAATTGATAAAACTCAGTTTACAGAACATATAAGTTAGAGTCCATGAATTGCTATTAAGTATTAACTTATGAAAAATTGATCACCAAATAAAATTATATATATGTTAAATAATAAAGAGTTAGTATATATATATGTATGTATAACTTAGCTCAAAACTTGAGCATTAAATGCGGGCAACCACAAAACAATAAACAATTATATCTAAGATTAGCTAATTGTGCATGTTAATTTCGCCATAATAAATTGGCTTGACTCTCATTATAAAATAACGTACAAGTTTCTTATTTGCATCACCGAATTATTTCTTTAACTTTGAATCCCAAAAAATTTCGGCCGTTTCGTACGAAACGCACCGATTTTTTAATCCATGAGATTAGCTAATTGTGCATGTTAATTTCGGCAGAATGAATTGGCTCGACTCTCATTATAAAATAAAGTACAAGTTTAGAATTTACATCACCGAATTGTTTCGTTGCCTTTGAATCTCGAAAATTTTTGGCCGTTTCGTACGAAACGGACCCATTTTTTAATCCATGAGATTAGCTAATTGTGCATGTTAATTTCGGCAGAATTTGGCTCAATTCTCATTATAAAATAGCATACAAGTTTCGAATTTACATCACCGAATTGTTTCGTTAACTTTGAATCTCGAAAAATTTCGACCGTTTCATACGAAACAAACCGATTTTTTAATCCATGCTGGGAGTAAGGTTGGCTAATCATACATTTTGACACTGAATTTTTTAGTGTATGTGTGATATTATTGGTGGTTTTATACAAACTTCTAAACTTATATCTCAAGTTATGCTAAAAATAATTAGGCCTAAGACTATATCAGGTTAAGTTATTAAGTGCAATCGCCGGGCAATAAGGTGGTAAATCCAATTGCTTATTGCTATTGATACGCGATATAGATGTGATTATAGGTATTATTTTCTATAATCTAGGAAATTATTTTAATGTTAACCCTGAATTTATACCACGTCGCCGATACAACGATTGCTATCAATATTTTTTTTTAATTAACTCATTTTTACCTTGAAAATAAGTCTAACCCAATTATATAGGTGGGCTTCGGAAGTGAACTAGTCCGTTAGCTCTGTTTACACAGACATATATTTCGCTAAAGGGCAAGTCCAACACAACATATAATATCTTAGAAAAGGAGTAACACAACTATAGATTATAATAACAGAATTGTTAGATGATTTAATTTTTTTTATTTATACAATTAAAGAAATATTTTTGACATTTAACTAACCATCAAGACACCATCGGATAACTTTGATGCCCTATTTCTTATGTTTCTTCAAGCTAAGAGATGACCATATAGTTACTTGAACCATACAAGAACTTAGGTGGTGTTTGCAAACTCTTAAAAAAAAAGTTATAATTAACTTTTTATTTGAATAAGTGATTTTGGGGTGTTTGCAAAGTAAGCTTTTTCGGTTATACAACTTTTTTTTTTAAAATAAAAGCACACAATCTTAAAGCTGGTGTGTGTGTGCTTTTAGCTTATAAATTTTTACTTTTTCAGTAGAGTTTGCAAACACCACCTTATATCTATTGTGGTTAAAAAAAAAGAACTTACATCTAATTCTTTAGAACTTAAGGAAGGAAGGAGTTTTTAACAATTAACCATCTTACCTAAGCGAGTTCCATGGCAAACGAGACTTGTTCGCGAACAAGGTTCCAGAGATTGTGTTCCACAAACAGTCAAACACACTAGAATAGATCGGGGGAATGCACGACCCCTCACTTAACCTATTTAACGAAGGACTAGCCCCTTAGTCACAACATAAACTCGTATAAGTAACATATCAAATTAATGTTAAAGATATTTTCTCCACAATCATAATCTTTTTATAGGCGAAGATGAAGATTAATGACGAATTGAATATCTCATTTGAGTGTAAGTTCTAAATCAAGCCGACCCTTTTGCTCGCATGCCATACAAAAATTATTTGAATGTTTTGTTTAAGTGTAAGTTACTTAAAATAAAGTTTTTTTTTGTGTGTGTGCATATATGGATAATTCTTGTTGACACCAAAATTTCATCCAATTTGAAGGTTATCCCACATTAAATGCGAGAATGTGAAGGTAATAATCATCTCATTTTTTAAGAAGTAATCCATATCCACAAATAATAAATACATATTCAATCCCAAATCCTAATCTATTGATATAGCAAAGCTAAATTAATAGGATAAATATGTACACCGGTTAAAATTAATGTGCAATTCCCCCATACGGTTTTTTCTTACCAATTGAAATAATTCTATCCTACTACATTAAACAGAATTAGATCCCCTAATACAATAAAAGGAAAACAAAATCCAAGTAAAATGACCGTTAATAGCCGTAGAAGGAATTATAGTTATTATGAAGTATACTCAAACCATATTTTTATAATTGCCTAATTCGCGGCGGGAAAATACCACGTGAAAAAGGTCACTAAAAATATTTTAAACACCAAAATGTATTTTTCCTTGCAAAAAAATAACATTTCCACTTTCCTTAAAACAATTGCACCGCTCACGCGCCCAACCTCATTTAAGCGCGTGAATCAACCATACCAACCCCTTACTTTTCCAAACGCAATCCCCACCGTCGGATCAAACTAAATATCTCAACCCCGCGGTCGAAAATAAAGCTACAACCGTACACCCTACAACACCCGAACTTCTCCTCTCAGCCCAAGCCTCAGGTTCGGAACCGAAGCTGAACAAAAACTTATACATTTTATTTATTCGGCAAAAAGTATTTTTATTATCTCGACTGGAAAAGAGTTTCAGTATTTAGAGTGAGAAAGTAATCAGAGAGCACATATAGAGACAGACCTGTGTGTATGTATATGTTGTGTGTGTGAGTGAGAGAAGAAAGTAAAAGCGAACTTGACGAGCTCAAATTGATCTTCAATTTCATGAAATTACGCCACATTTCAGAGTAAGTGAGAGGAAAAACTTGTTTGAGGTGTTAATTAAATTGAATTCAGATCACACTTGAAGCTTCAGTGTTTGCTGCTTTTTTTGAGTTGTACGAGGTTGTTAATTGAAGCTTCATTTAGTTTATTTTGTATTTTGAGTTGCGGTTATGGTAATTTGAGCTCGGATTGTGTGTCCTGTGGTTTTGAATTTGTGTTGAATGGAGTGGAGTTTGTTTTATTTGAGGATTTAGCTTTAATTTTGTGGAATTTGGGGGTTGTTTTGTGACATGCAAGTGTGTTTAGGGTTTTGGATTGGTTGGATTTTTGGATTTTGCCCTAAATTCCTGCTTGTTCGTGTGTTTAATTTAATTCTATGGTTGTTGGTGGAAAAAAAATAAGCTGATTCTTTGGTGTATTTCCTTTCATGGTGCAATGGGGATTAATGTTAGTAGAAGCCTAGCCTGGTGGTTGTTATGGTCATTAATTTGGTGTGAAGGATTAGATTTTGTGCTAGAACTTCGAATTTAATGTTTATGTAGCTTTAGCTCGTGGAAAGTAACATTAATTACCCGGTTTGGTTTCGTGCTTGCCCGTAGATGAAAGGGGTAATTAGTTTCTTGTCGTTTTATTGTTGATCGAGGTGTATCTTGTTTAAGCAAATTGTAACTTTACATTTTTGCAAGAGTGTCTCTTATTTTTCAACAGCGTGTTTGGCGATATACTTTGGCAGTTAATGCTCATTAAAGCGCTACGAAACTATTTACTAGAGTTTGAATGTGGTAGTACTTGTTTCGATGGGCACATTATTTAAGGACTTTGTTGTTCTTGATAAAATGTTTGGTGTCGATCGCCTTCATTTGGTGTTTTAACATATTCGTTTTTGGTTACAGTAGCTTATCCACAGAAAGTACTACTGGGTACAAATACCTCTTGCAATCGATCAGTCGGGCTCTTTTGTTGGACCAATGTTGCAGCGCCAAATTATGGTTAAGCAGATGCAGGAGCTGCAGCGGAGGCAGCAGCTCCAGGAGTTGGGTAACACTAGAAACCAAGCTTATGCGAATCAATTGTCAGCGTTAAAGCAAGCTTCTGGGAGTCAGTTTTCGCCTGCAGTTAACAGAGAACCCTTTCAGGATTCACAACATATGTTTATGCTTGGTAATATGCAAATGGCGCAACCTGGTGGCGCTAGTTTGCCCAATGGACTTGTCCCTCCACAAAGTCATCAATATGATTCAGGTCATTTGGGCTTATCGCAGCCGCAGTTTGACATGGGTTTATATGGGACTTCTGCTCCAAATGTTGATAAGAATTTAAATCAATATTCTCTCCTCCAAGAACCATCTGATATGGGCAGGAATAGTAATAGCACCTTAGGAATGTCAGTCATGCAGCCATCAGATTTTGGTAACTCATTCATGAGCCAACGTGGCAATTTCTCTTCTGACCAGATTAGTGCAACCCATGGACAATTGCTAGAGAATCAAGTGTTTCAGGAGAAGAATTTGTTTGGACAAGTTCACGTTCAAAGTTTTGATAATGGAACGTTACCTGAAGGCTACTCCCAACAAGGCACTACAATGCAGAGGAATGCGCCGACGCTGGAATCAGAAGGAAGTCGCAATGATGGCGCCTGGAACCAACTTTCTCCAGGAAAAGTATCAAACTATGGCGCCGCTTCTCTGGATCCACTAGAACAGAAGATCTTATACAGTTCAGATGATTGTGTTTGGGACTCCTCATTTAGCGCATCTGGCAAAATGGGCACCAAAGACTTTGAGAATCAAGTGGAAAACACGCGTTGCATGGATGAGTTGCCTTCATTACAAAGTGGAAGCTGGAGTGCTCTGATGCAGTCTGCTTTGGAAGAAATGTCTGGCACTGATAATAAGATGCAAGAAGAGTGGAGCGGATTGAGCTTCCAGAATCCAGAAACATCAATTGAAAAGTCATACTTTGTGAACAATGGAAAGCCACAAAATAATTGGGTTGATAGGAACTTGCAAAACGAATCGTCTCCAAGCTCAAATCCAGAGAAATCAGTCCAAAAGTCCAATATGAACTACATTTTCCCTGGTTTTCAACAATCTGGTCATCAACATCTCCACCAGCAAGAGGAATTCCATAACTCCGCACAACATTCTCCCAGAAGCCCGAACCAGTCAGCTGATTACAACTCTCAGCAGAAGCATCCCATCAGAGGGAGTCAGCTGATTCATACATCTGTATCTTCACCGAGTATTTGGCCTGATCAACATAATGAGCACATGAAAAGTCATATGCATCAGCCTAGTCTTTTGTCGCGCTCTACTAACAACCAGCCGCCTGGTTACTTTTCTGGTAAGAATGTAAATGTTAGGTTTGCCACTTTGATACTCGACCTTATTATGATGGATGAGAATGCAAAGAAATCCTCATAGGTAGTTCTGAGCGATAAGCGTAATGGTCTGGATAGTTCATTGAAGATTGATGAACAAATTAATTAGCTATTTGGCGTCTAATAAATATGAGAATCAATATCACAGTGAAATGGCCTGTGTCACCTTGCAGCTACCTTTATCCTTAGTTTGTAGTTTGAATGATTAGAAGTATTACGTGAGAAGTATTTATCTTGATTTAAGAGGAGAGCTATAATAAAGGATTTCTTGATGACGCAGGTCATGAATTTAGAGACAATACATGGGTTCATCAGAGTACGCCACAGCATGTGGCTGGTGGTATTCAAAAGCCATTTGATCAGGTTGGTCACGTTGTAGTATGTTTGCCTTGCGATATTCATTCTATTCAATAAATCTGAATTGTCTCTGCATGCACTGCATGCAATCTTTGTTCTCTAATGAGCACCTCCATTTTGAAGTAACCATGAGAATGCCATAGGTTGTCCATGGACAAACTGTTTTTCAAGTTGGATCTTACCATGAAAACTAGATTACGGGGTAATATTTTCACTTTGAAGGTCAGTAATGGACAGTTCTTCACCTCTCTTGTTACAGGCACACCAGTCAAATATTCATAGATACTCGATAGATCCAGATAAGATGGCTCCAGGAGACAATGTTGAACCAATGTCAACTCTCATGGGTGCTTCGCCTGATTTTTGTAGTCAGAATGTTCCTGCTCAGAGGTAGTCACTGCAAGTTGTTAAGATCTGTTATGCACCTTTCCATTTTTTTTAGCTTTGTTTATTTTTCTCTGCATTTCGCTCTTATAGTGCCTCAGTTGAAGTCCATCAGATCTTACGTTTGCCTTCGTTTCATCCAATGTATATCAATTCTGGTGAATATTTCTATTGTAGTGAAAATCAACCCAACAAGGACGACATGTCTAACAATCATACAAGCGGGACGCAATGGAACTCGAAAGTCTCAGCTCACAGTGAAAGGCCCCTAACCGAAAGTTCCATGGCATCTTTAACTAAATCATCCACCAATCTGGGATCCCGCGGTTTTGGGTTTACACTGGGGCGTGCAGATCCCCAGACTCCACACCCACACTCATTTTTCCCATCTTTGTCGATGGTGGGTAATAAAGCAATTTCTTATTTCAAACCTTTGGCTTTCGTGGTCCCGCTAAATGCCATTTCCCCCCCTTATTAATGGTATATGATCATATTTCTTTACATGTCCTGAATATTAGTGTTACCATCATATACGCAGGGGAACTCAAGTGCTGCATCTCTTTCCGGTCATAATGTCAACGAGTATATTAAAAATCAGGGCCAAGCAGTACCAAGTCACTTAGCTTCTAAATATTCGATGGGCGTATCCCCTTCAAGAGCAGATATGAGCGGTCATGAAAACGTGTCTTCCCCGAAACTTAACAAGTTGTCCCATTTATTTAGCCCCCCTGATTCCGCATCCAGCAGTCTGGAAACTAGCTCAGGGGCTCCAAATGAGCGGCAAAATCAGAGTTCTTGGAAGCATGAACATAACATACATGCATTTGGTACACATCCAGGGAAATCACAGCATCTTGAGAAGCAACTGCAGAAAGGAATGTTCTTCAATGAAGGCTCGACTGAGATAAATAACTCAGCTTCGCTGAGTGGAAGTACCCATAAGCCAGAGATTTTCAGAAATAATCACTCAGAAGAAGATTCTGTTGCATCTGGTTCGCTCATGATCCCTGCGAACCAGCAGCCCTCTAGTCAAGCAGACAAAACAATCCACGAGATTCCTGATATTCATGCTAAAGATATTGGATCCTTTGATCACTCTTCGGGCCCGAATTACTCCATGCCGCACCAAGTCCATTCTCCAAAAAATGCTGAAACCAACAAAATGTTTCCGAAAAATTATGGTGTTGATTATCAGCAGGGAATTGCCAATGCAAAGGATATGGTCTCAAGTGGACAAAAATCTGGAGTCAAAGATGCAGTATCAGAGTTTGGTGCATCTTCGTCTGGTAACAAGGGATGGAACTTTGCGCAAGAGGGTGTAGGAGATGGATCAGGCAAAGATTTTCCAATGGGTTACCTTCAGAATTTCCAATCGATGGATATGTTTGCACAGAATAATTTGCAGAATCATTCTATGGGTATTAATGAGACTTCTAATGTAACACATCAATCACCAATGAACCCGCAAATGGCTTCATCCTTGTTTAAGCTCTACGGAAATTTAAGGAATGGGCAGATGCTACCGTTACATAATTTTAAAGCTCCAATTGGTGCAGCACAAGCTTTATCGTCTATTCCTCACCGGAACTTGCAGGAGAACAGTTTGATTTTGCCAGTAAGTTCGGATAATGCTACTCAGAGCTTATGGCCATCTACTGCTGGAGCCTCTATAGCAAGTAAACAGGAGTCACTTAGTATTTTGGCCTCAGATGTCTGTTACCAGAACTTTGTTCCTTCAGTTCCAAAGAAACGTAAAATCTTTGCATTTGATATGGTACCTTGGTACAAAGAAGTCAATTCTGAGCCACTGAGGCATCTTAATACCAGGTATTTTAAAGGCCATGTTTTTCCAACCAAAATTTTGGGTTGTTATTGAGCATATACAAGAAGTATCGTATCCAGTTTTTTTGCAAATATATGAAAGCCAACACCATGGATTTTCTTATAGGTGAAACTAATAAGTTCTGAAAGCCGCCCTATGCTTGTACTGCTATGTAATTTTATTTTTTGTTGAATCTTCAGTTCTGAAAGCATGGCTGAGTTAGAATGGGCACAAGCTTCAAATAGAAGACAAGAAGAGGTGATGCAGGTCAGTTAATGATATTATACTTTGAATAACTTTCCTTTTGTTTCTAAATCAAAACCAATTCGTAATTCTGATTCACCTCTCAATACTACCAGGTTAAAAATGAGGCTGAAATTGTTGAAGATCCATTCTTCCCAGTGGTTCATCCAAAAAGAAGACTTACGTTTACAACACAGCTTATGCAGCAAGTTTTTCTACCTCCACCAGCGAACATTCTTCGTGCAGACGTGGATTTAACTTATGATTCTGTGGTGCATGTCGCCGCCAGATTGGTATTGGGAGATGCGAGCAGCATGGCTCATCTATCACCACCTGGAACCAGTGACGTGTAAGCGTTGCTTTTCAAACTATAGACTAGTGTGTTTTTCATTACAAATAATTTCATTTTTTGATCAACAAAAAGTTAAACTTGCATTATTAAATGCCTGAACTTCATTTTAAAATATGCTCAGGGCACGTGACAAGCTGAAGACATCAAACAAAAGGAAATCATGTGATTTCTCAGAAGTCGTGGAAGTCCTGGTCAGTAAGGTGGAGAAGCTTGAGGAAGACATATCAAGGTACGAATATGCATCTAATTTTCTAACATTTTTCTGATTATCATTAGCATATGGAGGCTGGACTTGAAATATCCACTTTCTTAACATGACCGACCATCAACAGTTGATGTATTTCCTTCTGTCACTCAATATAAGTCTTACCACTTTATCTGTACATTACTAATATAACGTCCAAAACTTGTAGCTCCAACGAGTTGAAATAGTTGGTCTTGCCCATGTCTTTACCTAAGGTGCTTTCTAGTTAAAGTTATGCATGTGAATTTGATGTTGCAGATTGGATAAGAGTTCGTCAATTGTGGACATCAAAGTGGCGAACCAAGAGTTGGAGAAATTTGCTATGCTCAACCGTTTTGCAAAGTTCCATATTAAGGCCCCCCCAAGCACCGTAGATCCTACATCGACTAATGTGCCTAAAACGGCTCCCCAGAGATATGTGATAGCGGTACAAATGCCTAGGACACTACCAGACGGGGTGAGTTGTATTTCTTTGTGATAAAAACCATCCCCTCAATCCATCAGCCTTTTCTGCAATGTTTCCCAGGTGATGTTCTCCAATTAACAGTGGACTTCTTCGCCATTTTTGAGGAAGTATATAAAAATATATTTGTATCTGTATATGTGCATGAATTATTAGAATGATATAGGAGTAAATCACTTACCGTTGATGGATTTATTAGACGACTTCTAGTGTATATGACTGATCTTAGCTTTAAGTAAGCTTTCCTCATTTATCCCAACGTTGCATCTGTTGTTGTTAACTAAAAACCTGTTTTTGACTTGAACCAGCCGTTTAAGGTATTTTGAATTTGGCGCTTGAATTGTAAGTTTTATTCCTGGCGTCCTATTTCAAAATATAGCTCATAATGCTTGTATCACTTTATGTTTTATTGGGCTAATAAAATAGTATCTCAAGAAGCTTCTGATACCTTTTCAGAATATTTTATTATGACAAGTACGAGGTTGTTCCCTGCAGTGTTTGTTTGTGGCCCTCAACCCCAAAAACAAAGATCTGATTTTATTATTGTACTAAAAGGGTATAAATAGTTGGATTTCTCTGTAGTACAAAATTGTGCCTGCTTTCTTTGATGATGCATTCATTCCCTTTCAATAGATACTGAGTGTAAAAAGCTGCTGCCACCTCAGCAAATCAGAATCCTAATAACTGACCGATGTACTTTTGTCCACCCTATCTGAATAAGGACATGTGTCAGTAGCAGTATCTGATTCAATCATGTGTGAGAAAGTGACGTGAGAGAGAAACGAGCAGCATTATATTTGCTTCCTTATCCCATTGCAGTATTGAAAAGACAAAATCTTTGGTCAATTTGTGGCTTTGTGATTGGTGGGGCTTCGCCCAAGGTTCTTTTAACATGCTGATCGAATGTTGCTTGATTTTAGAACATATCTTTACATGCAATTTGTTTGGTCTATGAAAACTGCTTTTGTGTCTTTTTTTCTCGCCACCGTTTATCACCACGTGTGGGTTCTTTGTTCTTCACCAGGTGGGACCCAAACTCCTACCTGGCTTGGGGTGGGAGGGTTGATATTTGTATTGGGTGTGGGGAATTACATGGATTTGGGATTACCTGTTTAAGATGGTCCCATTTGAACAAATTTTCAAACGCCAACATGCGAGTGAGAAATTGAATGTTGAGTTGCTGATGACAATAAGACCAAAGAAAGCGGGGGAAAATGAAATAAAACTCACCTAATAGCTTAGGTATGAACGGGCCTTAGACTTTAAATAGTTTTCGAGAGGTCTGAACTTCATGAAGACTTATGTAATAACATGTCCAAAAAAGTTGGGAGCTCGATGACGCGCTGATGAAATGAAACACACAAGGGTGAATACTCCAAACAAGATTAGTTGCTGATTCTCTCTATTCAAGTTGAAGATGGTTCGACTTTACCAGCATTTAAACGAGTCACTTTTTGTTGGACTTCTCTGCAAACTACAACTCCGGCACATGTTGTCTCGAGTGTGGTAGAGTCGGATCTTTCATGTGCATTTCGCTTGCATACTTGAGTACCATTCTCTTGCAAGTTTACGACTGTAAATAATAGTAATCCCGCGTGAAAGGAAAAGAAGAAAACGAGACACCTTGGGGCAAAACATGGCTCTTTCATAAAAACTGAATCCAATTAAACTATCTAGGGGAAAAACAACTTTTGAACTGCTTTCTTTTTACCTAGCCGAGAGTTTTTCATGGATGGTCTGCGTAATCAGAAAGTAAAGGTTTTCAATTAGGAATTCCTACAATCACAAGAAGAAAGAGAGAAAACTCAAAAAATTGACGAGATACTGAGCTAAATGGAGAATGTTTCTTTTAAATAGATCCTCACTTAGGATTTCGGAAATATAATGACAAACATTTAACACACTCAATGTGCTGCGAAAGAAGTAAGAATGGAGTCATGAGATTTTAGAGATTTGCAACACATGCATGTGCATCAAAAGCTGCTCCATAATGTACTTTATTCGATTTAACAAAACTTAAAAAGGTAACTAATCTTTAACGGTCGGTCTCATATTCACATGATGACATGAACTGTACAAGAAAGAAAATTAGATACAGAATCGCGCCTTACAGGGAAGTATTTTATGTGGCTGCCGCATGCGTTTTTAGTGTAGCAACTTAATAACAATGCTTAGCTTTTTAAAGTTATGGGACATTTAATTCATATTCCTATTATAATTGTATATTGTCCAGATAGTTTCATAACTTAGACGTGGCAGACCTTAAAAGTCAAAGGGGGTGACGATGCTTGGAGAATTAGATGGAGACAGCTCTATTTCAATGTGAACTCGAGCTCTTCCAGGACATGTAGCGAGTATTAGCGGTATCCGTTTGAATGAGGTCGAGTCAGATTCTTGGAAATGGAAAGCTGATCCATCGGGTTCTTTCTTTGTCAAATCTGCATACTCTGAAGATGACGCCTCCTTGTTCAATTTTATTTGGAAGACTCAAGCTTCGCATAAGCTTGTTATTTTTGCTTGGAAAGCTACTCAAAATCAAATTCCAAAAAAAGATAATCTCTTGCGCAGAGACGACAACTTGAATGAGAATCTGATGTGTGCACTAATAATGTGGATCATCTTTTTTTTTTTTCTTTCTTGTATCGTTTATCATTTGGTACGGTTTATTAGATTGGTTCAACATTACATCCGTTTCACTAAGGGCTCTCACAAATCTTGCTCTGCAATTTGGTGGTCTTGGAGTGAACTGTAAAAGTTTGTGAAACTCACTTTGAATTTATTATTTTTGTTGGAGCTATTTTGGAATGCCAGGAACAAAGTCACCTTTAAATGAGCAAACACGAATGTTTCAAAAATGCTTGAAAGCACGACTTTGGTTAGATATTTTGCTTTCTCTTTTATGAATTGGTGTAGTGTTCATTTCTTTGCTTGTAGGTTGTTCTGTTGTAAGCAGTGTTGTGAAAGGCGAAAAGCGCAGGGCGAGCGTTTTTCATACTTAGAAGCGAAGCGTAAGCTCAGAGACGTTAAGCGTAAGCTCTTCAAAAGTTGGCATTTTTATTTTATTTCAAATATAAAAATATAATTACGTAAACAACATTGGAAAAAATATTGACTAGAACAAAAAGATGCAAATAATATAGTCTTAAGAATGTTGAAAAACATATTTCAACTAAAAGTCTAAAACCAATATTTCTCAAATTCAAAAATATCCATAAAGATTATTCATAGTCGCTTTCACAAAAAATATAAAATATAAAAAAATATATTAAAGAAATACTTAAAATTGCAATTTGTGAACCATAAAATTACTTAGTCACTTTCAAACATAACATATCCAAATCATCGAGGCTAAAAAAAAAAAAAAAAAAAGGCTCAGAGCTTGGAGCGTTCTTAGAGCGCACTTGGAGCGCACTAAAGCGCGCTTGGAGCGGCCTAGAGCGCACGCTCCAGAAAAGCCACGCACAAAACAGGCGCTCTAGTGCGTTTTTGGCCCCGTTTCGCTCGGAGCGCGCTTTAGCAGCGCTTTTCACAACATTGGTTGTAAGTACTTGCTGCTCTGTATCAACTTTCTTAATTAATAATTTGAGATAAATGCATTAAACTCCCTGAACTATGCAGGTTTTCGCGTTTTCGTCCTTAAACTAAATAAATAAGCGCTTTGCCCCCTAAACTATGCTATTCTGTGCGATTTGCCCCTGGCCGGGTTTTCGGCTATTT
Source organism: Linaria vulgaris (assembly GCA_948329865.1). Classification (NCBI taxonomy): domain Eukaryota; kingdom Viridiplantae; phylum Streptophyta; class Magnoliopsida; order Lamiales; family Plantaginaceae; genus Linaria; species Linaria vulgaris. Next base: position 16,122,738 of record OX415250.1, on the reverse strand, counting down.
TTGGCCATTCTTGGCCGGGATTCTTTCCCTTACCCGACACATATGTGTTGTACTAGATGTATTTTAGTAGTTGATGACAAAAAGTAGACGAAAAAATACCTCGAACGGGACATATTCCGACTAAAATACACTGAAGAGAAAATCACAATTTAGTCGAAATATGTCCCGTTCGAGGTGTTTTTAAAACTCGATTTGTCATCAACTGCTAAAATGCATCTAGTACAACACATATCTGTCGGGTAAGGGGAAAAATTCAGGCCAAGAATGGCCAAAAATAGCCGAAAACTCGGCCAGGGGCAAATCGCACATAATGGCATAGTTTAGGGGGCAAAACACTTATTTATTTAGTTTAAGGACGAAAACGTAAAAACCTGCATAGTTCAAGATTTAATGCATTTATCCCTAATAATTTTGTTGCCAATAACTAATAAGAAAACTTACACGTGAAATAAATACAACTATACAAGGTTCTACACTTCTAAGCCCATTAGCTGGGAAATATCTCAAAGAAGATCCATAAGTATTTTTTGTTGGAGCCCCAAATTATTTTCAACGTGAGCCCACCTAGCTGGTAAATCAGTCATCAACCTTTACTTTAGTCTAAGATGTCATAATCTCGACCCAGGGTTTATGAAATCCACATGACGTTAACGTATGATAAAATTATTATATTCCACCATTATTTAAGTGCAATAATTTGATTATGTATAGCAAAAAGCAGAGCCTATCATTTTCATCAAATGATTCTGCATGTCACTCCAAGTGCGTAATTCTCAGCAGGTTTATAATAATAAAAGTTCCTTGTCCGTTAGAGGAAAAAACCAGAAAGAGCAGGTATCATAGTACAATAATTCTGTACAAATCACTTCTATAAAGATAAGAGTTCACCTTTCGTTTTCAAAAAGTATTAATATCTAGTAAATAACAAACTAATAGTTAGCTAATGACAATAATGAAATAGCGACTGTACATGATTTGCTGTTTAATATTTAGATACTTGAAGAAATTCCGAATGCGATGATCATATAGTTATTATTGTACAATAATGTAGTTTAATTTATAGAGTCATCGTAATTCAAATAGTCTATTTTTTTTACTATGCCAATAGCTAACCAGCAAGAAGTAACATATTTTTATGAATAATCAATTTGAACAAGCCTCTCAAGTTTCCTCTAATTACAAAGACACACAATACGAATAACATAAAGTTATAAACACGAAAATAAACGACACTGTAATTTGTTTACGCACTTCACCTACTTCTAAGACGCACCTAAGTTAAGGTTTTTCACTATATATTTTTTTTCTCGTATGATTACAATTACATCAAATGGCTATTTACGTTAGACACGATCCTTAAATAGGTTTTACACGAATTACTAAAGCACTCTCAGAAAATTAATTTACATTATAAATACTATTTTAAGGCTCCACGACCCAACACGTCACTTATGCTTCCAACAGTGTATATATAAGACAGTAAGGCTGACCTCTAAAGAACAAAAAAGAACTAACAATGGCGAAAGGTCCTCCTCACGTACTAATGGTACCTTTCCCCATGCAAGGTCACATAATCCCACTAATGGAACTCGCCCACTCCTTAACCAAACACGGCCTTAACATCACATTCGTCAACACACAAATCGTTCACGACCGCATCGTAAATAATAACACTTTCTCGTCACATGATCATGGAAATATTCGGTTGGTTTCGGTCCCTGACGGATTGTCGGGGGCGGAGAGGAATATTCCGGGGAGGTTGACGGAGGCTTTGTACGAGTTGTTGCCGGATAAAATTGAGGAGCTGATTGTTGAAATTAATAATGGTGTGGAGGAGGAGGAGAGAATTAGTTGTGTTGTTTATGATCAGAGTATTGGGAGTTTACAAGGAGTGGGAGAGAGGGTCGGTGTACGGACGGTGGCGTTTTTGCCGGCAGCGGCGGCGTTGCTGGTGTTGGGGTTCAAAATTCCGGAGATGATTGAGGAGGGAATTATTGATGATGAAGGTAATATTTGTTTGCTGTTTCTTTCTTTCTTTCTTTTTTTATTTTATTTTATTTTGTTTGCTCTGTTTTAATGTAAATTATTGTTATATACAATAGACTTAGTGCAACTAAGGTGGTGTTTGCAAACTCTTCTCAAAAAGCAGAAGTTTATAATTTAAGTTTAAGCTCTAAAATTAACTTCAAGTCGTAAGCTGGAAGTGTTTGATAAACTAGCTAAAAGTTGCTCTTTTTATAGTAGAGTGTTTGCAAAATAAAAAGTGATTTTGCTGATTTTTTAATAAAATGACTACAATACCCATAGCATATACATTTCAATATTTAAATGTATTACCGTAACATCTAATAAAGTAAAAAATAAATCAATCACAACATAGTCATATTTACTAATGAAGAAAAATCTTTATAGATATGGTTATAGGGATTACACGATAAAATTATTTATTTTAGTAGATTGATATTTTTTAATTTTCAGCAATATGACGTAATATTTAACCACGTAAGAGGTTTCGACGTTAAATAGTCAAAATTTTCAAGGAAAAAAAAGTTCACAAGAGAAATAACTCACGTATATGATAAAAATAAATAAAAATTGAATACGATAAAAAATAAGATCTTGTGTGTAAAAGTGAATGCTCGAATTGTATTTCTTAATTTATTGTTAGAAATATGAATATTATTGGTTAATAAAAGATAAAGGGTATAATTGTACATAAATATTTTAATTAATTTAATAATTGCTACCATAAGCTGGAAGCAGGTCCATAACAGCTTCAAGATTGTGGGAGTTTTTGGCTTAAAAAAAGTTTTCAAACCGGAGAAGCTATATTTGCAAACACCCTAAACTGTTTAATTTAAGTTAAAAGCTGATTTTGACTTTTTTTAAGAGTTTGCAAACACCACCTAAAGATTCAGATTGAACTATTTTTGTAAATTATAAAAAGTAGGGATAAATGCATTAAACCCCCTGAACTATGCACGTTTTTGTGTTTTCGTTCTTAAACTAATTTAATAAGGGTTTTCCCCCCTAAACTATACCAGTCTGTGCGATTTGCCCCTGGCCGGGTTTTCGGCTATTTTTGGCCATTTTTGGCCGGAATTTTTCCCCTTACCCGACACATATGTGTTGTACTAGATGTATTTTAGTAGTTGATAACAAAAAGTAGGCAAAAAAACAGCTCGAACGGGACATATTCCGGCTAAAATACACTGAAGAGGAAATCACATTTTAGCCGGAATATGTCCCGTTCGAGGTGTTTTTTCGCCTACTTTTTGTCATCAACTACTAAAATACATCTAGTACAACACATATGTGTCGGGTAAGGGGAAAAATTCCGGCCAAAAATGGCCAAAAATAGCCGAAAACCCGGCCAGGGGGCAAATCGCACAGACTGGTATAGTTTAGGGGGGAAAACGCTTATTAAATTAGTTTAAGGACGAAAACGCAAAAACGTGCATAGTTCAGGGGGTTTAATGCATTTATCCCTAAAAAGTAACTACGAAACTATCACATCTAAACGTGTATTGGTACCATTAATAACACTTCATCGTGCATGTATTATGCATCGGTTGCACGGAATAATTTTTGAAATTGGAGTCTTAGAAAATGGCGCATGCAATTTTGTAACACTTGTAGGGGGTTATTTATTTCAAATTTTCAGAGGATTTTTTATAGTTGTTTTCCAAGTTATATGTGTTAAATCCAACTTTAAGAAAAGGTTCTATATTGTTCAAAAAAAATGTTTCTATTATTACATCACTACAAGATTTGGGGGGTTTTCGCGACCCCCGCCTGGTGACCGCCGGGCGGTCCCCAGCTTTTTGGTGACCGCCCAGAGCAACGGGGACCGCTGGGCGGTCACCAGCCCAAAAGGGGGACCGCTGGGCGGTCCCCAACCCAAAACGGGTTTTAGGGACCGCCCGACGGTCCCTAAAATTGGCTTTAGGGACCGCCCGGCGGTCCCTAAAATTGGCTTTAGGGACCGCCCGACGGTCCATAATAATATTCATATTTTTTTTTTATGTTATGAAACAATTAAGGTGTCTCCTTGTTTGTTTAGTTGATAAATATCCTAATTATAGTTTAAAGAACAAAATTAGAAAGTTTCATACAAATTGAAACAACATACGATGATTAAGTGTACGTATAACGTAGAATAGGTTCAACGTTAAAAATTTCTCAATCTCATTCAATCTACAATTAAATAACTAAATTAGTGGTTTTAAGATCGTTTGTTACTTCAATTGACATGTTATAATGAATTTTGTTGATAAATATAAAAAACACATGGAAATCGCTTCATAAAATCGAAAAAAAGAGTATGAATATTATTAGGGACCGCCTGGCGGTCCCTAAAACCACATTTGGGGACCGCTGGGCGGTCACCAATTGTCTTTAGGGACCGCTCGGCGGTCCCTAAAGGTGGCTTTGGGGACCGCCCGACGGTCCCTAATAATATTCATACTTTTTTTTTAAAATTTTATGGAACAATTAAGGTGCCGCGTTGTTTGTTTAGTTGATAAATATCCTAATAATAGTTAAAAGAACAAAATTACAAAGTTTCATACAAATTGAAACAACATACGGTGATTAATTGTACGTATAACGTAGAATAGTTTCAACGTTAAAAACTTTCTCAATCTCATTCAATCTACAATTAAATAACTAAATTAGTGGTTTTATGATCATTTTTTACTTCAATTGACATGTTATAATGAATTTTGTTGCTAAGTATAAAAAACACATGGAAATCATTTCATAAAATCGAAAAAAAGAGTATGAATATTATTAGGGACCGCCTGGCGGTCCCTGAAACCACCTTTGAGGACCGCTGGGCGGTCACCAATTGTCTTTAGGGACCGCCCGGCGGTCCCTAATAATATTCATGCTTTTTTTTTTTTTTTTTTAATTTTATGAAACGATTAAGGTGCCGCGTTGTTTGTTTAGTTGATAAATATCCTAATAATAGTTAAAAGAACAAAATTACAAAGTTTCATACAAATTGAAACAACATACGATGATTAATTGTACGTATAACGTAGAATAGTTTCAACGTTAAAAACTTTCTCAATCTCATTCAATCTACAATTAAATAACTAAATTAGTGGTTTTATGATCATTTGTTACTTCAATTGACATTTTATAATGAATTTTGTTGCTAAATATCAAAAACACATGGAAATCGTTTTATAAAATCGAAAAAAAAAGTATGAATATTATTAGGGACCGCCTGGCGGTCCCTAAAACCACCTTTGGGGACCGCTGGGCGGTCACCAATTGTCTTTAGGGAACGCCCGGCGGTCACCAATTGTATTTAGGGACCGCCCGGCGGTCCCTAAATGTTTAAAAAAATAGGCGGGATTGGGGGGGGGGGGGGAAATTTGAAATTTCCGAAAATTCAAAATTTTCACCTTAATTCTATATATACCACCACTCTTCTATCCAATTTTTCAACACTTTTCAAAAACACCCAACTCTAAAATTTCTCTTCTCATTTTTCTCTTCCTAAATCCAAAAAATAAAAATCATCCAAAACACAACATTTCTTCCTTTCTTCTCAACCTTTCTTTTTTTCTTCAAATCCCAAAACACATCATTTCTTCTCTTTTCTTTTAACAAATGTCAAGAAAACACCAACAATATGTTCTTCATTTCTTTTGCTTCTTCTTTTTCATTGTTTTTGGTTTATTTTAATAACTATCTTTTGTTTTTACTTTTATTTCATTATTTTCTTTGTTTTATTTTGTTAACTTTCATTTCATTTTACTTTTTTATCATTATTTTGTTTGTTTTTGTTCTTGTAAATGTTTGTTGCACATATTTACACGCAATTTATACAAAAAACCCAATAATATTCCGGTAAATTTCCGGAATATTATTGGGTTTTTTTTTTATTCTGCCGCAGACTTTTAGGGACCGCCCAGCGGTCCCCAATAATATTCATAGCCCTGGTGACCGCCCAACGGTCCCTAAAAGTCTGAATATTATTGGGGACCGCTGGGTGGTCCCTAAATGTCTGAATATTATTGGGGACCGCTGGGCGGTCCCTAAAATTCTGAATATTATTGGGGACCGCTCGGCGGTCCCCATAAGGCATTAAGGACCGCCCGGCGGTCCCTAAATTCGCGGTCGCGAAAACTGGTCCCCGCGACCGCCAAGCGGTCGCCAAAGGGTAGGGGACCAAGGGCAACCGCGACCGCGTTTTGGTGACCGCTGGGCGGTCCCTAAAGGTCTTTAGGGACCGCCCGGAGGTCTTTAGGGACCGCCCGGGCGGTCCCTAAAGACCCCCAAATCTTGTAGTGCATAAAATCTCAAGAGGTGTTAATTAATGAGGGTGATTTACATTGGCACCCTCTATGCAACTGTAACACAAAGATTTTGAGTTAACTATATAGACCATATGATCATGAATGTAGGAACGCCAATAAATCAGCAGACTGTTCAGTTCACTCCAACCATGCCTATCATGAACACATCCGACTTCGTTTGGTCCCGCGTCAAAATCTTGAAACTCCAGCAACTAATCTTCAACATCATGATCCAAAACAACAATGCCATGAAATCAGCTGACTGCATAATATGCAACTCGGTTCATGATCTCGAACCAGGAGCATTCGCCTTAGCTCCTCAAATAATCCCCATTGGCCCCCTCACATCAATCAACCGATTAGGAAACTCAGCCAGCCACTTATGGCCACACGATTCCACTTGCCTCGAATGGCTTGATAACCAGCCTCCAAAGTCAGTCGTATACATTGCGTTTGGAAGCTCTGTGGTATTTAGCCAAGTCCAGATTCAAGAGTTGGCGTTTGCGCTTGAGAGCATGAATAGGCCATTTCTATGGGTTGTGCGCCAGAGGGCGAATGAGGCCTTTCTGGACGGGTTTTTGGATAGAGTTTCGGGTCGTGGGCGGGTCATTAGTTGGGCGCCTCAGCAGAAGGTTCTGAATCATTCGTCGGTTGCTTGTTTTGTGAGTCATTGTGGGTGGAATTCGACGGTGGAAAGTGTGAGTAATGGAGTTCCGTTGTTGTGTTGGCCTTATTTCGCGGATCAGTTTATTAATCAGAGTTATATTTGTGATATTTGGAAGGTTGGATTGAGATTAGGACAGGGTGATGGTGGGATTATAACTTTTGAAGGGATTAAGAATAAGATTGATCAGTTGTTGGGTGATAGTGTGTTTAAGGAAAGAGCTATGAATCTGAAGGAAATAATACACAACAGTTCAAGTGAAGGGGGAAATTCTTACAATAATTTCATGGATTTTGTCAAATGGATTGGTGAATGAGACACTGTTTATGATGATGCAAAGACCAATCAGCCGATAATTTTATCAGGGGAGTATGTTGAATATATTGTCACATCTTGAAGCAAATGTCTTCATATTCGTGTAAGAAAGTTTGATAATCTTTTTTGTCATTGAGGCTGATTGTGTTTATACAGCTAAAAAGTTCAAAAAAGTGGTTGATTTGTAGCAATAGTACTTGAAGTACGTGTTTGAATGCTAACACAGTCTTTGAGTTTTGGCAATATTAATATTTCTTTGTGTCCTAAAATACCCATTTTCTCTCATATTTAACGTTGTTGTAACTTGACTACTTAAAATGTAACTAAGTTATATCCAGATTAGAGGGAAAACGCGACAGAAAATTTTGAGAAGACATAATTGAGGCACAAATTTACATGAAAAGGTCCAAATAACTCTGATGTAAAACAAAATGGCAAAGATTATCAAATTAAAGAAAAGAAAACCAAAAGAAAAAAAGTAACTGGGCAAACTACAGAAATTTCAGTACGAAACAAAATAGGTTCACTTAGTAAAGCACACAACTTCTCTATTTTACTTCAGCACAACTCATAAACTATAATTTAACAACAAAATCTTCATCTAAAGATAAATATCGTTTGTATTTAAACAATTAAACATTTATTTATTATTTTGGTCTTATTTCGTCTGGGTTACAACACACCGAGATAATTGATACAATGAGCCTGACTCAACCAAAATAATGCTAATCAATTACAAGGAACGGACTAGCTTGGTCTGAAATACCTACTACACGTAGAGAAATACAAGACGACCAGAGTTATCCTAAATGACCGAATTGAGAAAACAGTCGAATGGGTGGCAATTCGACGCTGAGCCGAATCTTGAGCCAGAAGACGCTCGAATCGGCCTCGGTTCGATGCTGCATTCCAAAGAACGTTAACACGAGGGGATGAATACTTATGATTTCAGACTGAACTTGGGAACGTGCCAAACTGCCTACGTATCCCATTGAGGGAATCAAGTCGAACGCAATTCATTTATTTCTTTTGGCGTAGCCTTTATAGGGTCGTACCCTGGTAGGGCTGTGTGGTTCAATTAGTTCTGCATTACGCGACTTTACGGTTTTGATCATATCTCCTTATTGGTTGGTCGAAAGCTCGATCCGCTTCTTGATTATGGATCTTGACTCATGTAGCTTTCAAGGCATGTTTGGGTTCGACCGAAATAACTGTCGAACTCCCCTTGGTTCGACCATAACTGTCAAACTAGGTGGATTCGAGGGTTACTATCGAACTGCAATGCGCGGCTTCACGGTTTTGATCATATCTCCTTGTTGGATGATCGAAACCTCGATCCGCTTCTTGATTCAGGACCCTGACTTGTGTAGCTTTCAGGACATACTTGGGTTTGACCAAAATAACTGTCGAACGCTCCTTGGTTCTGAAAGATCTTAGATCTATGTTACTTGTAATCGGATGCTGTTGCACTTGATAGTAGTTGCAATTGCACTCGTAAGCAAGACAATAACAGTTCTTTAATGTTTGATGGCTGTTTTACTGTTGCAATTGTGAAAATACAGTTAAACATAAAACAGTAAAGAACACAAAGGTTTTAACGTGGTTCGGTCAAATGGTCCTAGTCCACGGGGTTTGCACCCAAAAGTTTGACTCAAACAATACCCTACTAAAAAATTACAATGTAGGTTTTACATCAACCCAAATCATAGACTCCCTCTAATATTTGTAGTTGCAACACCTATTCCTTAACTATTTTTGGTATATTCGATTGAGTCGAAGACCACACTAAGCTACTCCAGAGTACCTCTGACTTAATGCTCTTCTCTAAAAGACTTTGACTCGATACAAGACTGAATCACAAATTATCTTTTTCAAAGTATCCTTCAATTGTGTCGAGTCTTCTCCTTATATAGGCACGAAAGAATCTTCAGCATATCTTTAGTTGCAATCCACATAATATCTTCTTTCCTTATGTGATAAGCGCACCGATAATTCTGTTGCACTCCGACTGGATCTTCTTGCCTTTATCCAGAAGATTCTGTATGATCATAACAGTTGTCCAATGAATGTGTCTACAATTATGACTAGATGCATAATAAGAAGATAAGAGTAAGTTAATCTTAACAAGATGGAATAGTATCTTATAATGATATAGAAATATATTTAAGATAATTACCATCTAAGATTTAACTAATCCTAATGATTTAAACAAAACAATATCAATTAAGTTAAGCATGGGCCGATCGGATCTAAGCCCAGTCCGAGTGAGGGAGACGACCCTAACAATCTCTCCCTTTGATTTGTTTTGTCAAAAATCATTGACCAATATGCACAAGTGGTTAGAATACGTCATACCAAGGATCCATAAGATCCAAAGTGCAAACAAAACAAAGTAGCGCGAAAAGAGTATCGGTTGCAACATTGGTGCAACCATCCGACAAAACGACAGAGATAAGATTGTTCAAAGTTTAAAAAGTTTTCAAAAACAAAAACTGAAACTGGGGACTGGGGTGCTCCCCTTGATTTGCAACTCCTTCTAACTTCTTTTTCTCTCCGTTTTTGAAATAACAAATCACTGGGTGCCTGCAATGGACTGTTCCAACAGGCGATCTAGCTTAGAGGCCTGTAGTTCCAAGGAAGTGCTCATTTATTCATGGGACTTGGCCAATTTTTCAACGAGGCCATTCAAGCGAGAGAGTTCCATGTGGATACCCTCAAGGCTGGCAGATGCATCTGGTAATGATCCAGGGTCCTTCTTAGAAGTGGTGCTAGTTGCAACTAGTGATGGCTGTGGTTTATTTAAGACCTTGGTACTCACCCGCATTGCCTGGACATGAGTGAGTTACTCCCCCTCTACCTTTAAGTCTGGAAACTGAGCCATTAGGAACCTGTAGATGAGAGATGGGAAACTATGCGAGAGATGCAAATTTGGAAATGCCTCTCGATAGATGCGCTCAAAAACCAGTTAACCCAAGTCAATGGCAACTCCAGTGCCTATGCGGAACAGAACACATGCAACCTCTGCACGCATAGTTGAGGTTTGCGAACAGGGCATCCAATGACAGACTAGAATGCGAAAAAGAGATTGTACCTGGGGGTGAGATCGCTGGTGGTGAGAGGACCAGAGGGCCACAATTTAACAGTTCCACCTGTGAGCTCTCTTGCAACTTTGTTCAGGTTCTTCTCTAGTCGCAACTCGGAGAAGGCACCTGTTTTCATAACAGGGCCCTCCATCTCTTGAGAGATGAGTTCAGCAGTGAACATGCACACCTTGCCGCGGATAAAAATGACATGATGCTGGAGTGAACCCTGCACATCAAGCTGAGTAGTGAGATTTGCATAGAACTCCTGGACTAGCACCTTTCCGTAGCTGTCAGCTTTCTGAGTTGCAACTAGCCAACCTCGTTTCTTCAGCAAAGTAAGTACATCAGTCTTGGCATATGACTTGGTAACCCGGGAGGCGTTCCTCAACCAATGGCCATTTCTGATACCCAAGAAACCGTTCCTGAGCCACTGGCATATGTGAACCGATTTGAGTGAGCACAATGGCCTTCAAGGCTGTGACTACATGTGCAACTTCAGGCAGGACGAACTGAGTGTCCATGACTGGGGGAGCGGCCATCTTGGACTAGGCGGTGGATCGAGCCTTTTTTTTCGGTGGCTCAACTTGAGTATCCACTCCTTGTGGGTCATCATCTTCGGAAACGGGCTCTGAGGTAGATTGCTCAGAAAGTTTGTGCAAACGACGACCGCGGATTGGCTGGCAAACATGGATCTTGGTCCGCTTCCTAGTTGCAACTCTAGGAGTGGACAAAGCGGGTGGAGCATAAGGAACATTACCCTCCTCATCGAAATCCCCTTGCGGGGTGGTGAAGACACCCACTTTGGCCTTTCCTTTTGCTTGAGCGGACACTCGTGCTGGTGGAGGATCCGATGTGTGAGCATGAGATAATGGGAGTTGAGGAGTATCTTCCTCAGTGTTAGGAGCGTACTCCTCATCAGCATCGGAGGCAGTTGCGAGCGCGGAGTTGGTGGCTGAACCGTTTGCAGAGGATCCATGGCAATGGGCTCGTCGGTGTGGGAAGCGACATGTTTCATCACGAAACCACCCATCTGTGAGAGAAGAAGAGGCTACAGAGAGAGAAATCGTGAGATGTGAGTGAGAGAGAGAAAGTGGAAGAGAGTAATGGGAAGTAGTGAAAATTGATAAGCAATAAATAGTTTCCCTAACCCTAGGGTTTAGGAGGGAGATTTTCCCACCAAAACACAATCTCCTTAACCTAGAGAATCTTTCCTTTAAAATTTAAAATATGAAGATATGCACAACAAGGGAAAATGATAGAGTTAAATCGTATTGAGATAATCATAGTGCACTATCCTCATATCTTAACAGACTAAAAATAGCAACTCCCAATATTAGACGAAAGGCAACACAATCGTGGAGCAATTAGGATCCCACAAATTACGTAGAATTGGATTCAGCGATAGAGAGCTATAAGGACTAAACTTAACTGAAAATAAATACAGATTCCATAGAAAGATTCAGTCCCAAGATAAAATCAATACCACGTTATCTCCCGAGTTGCAACCTTGTGCAATTTACTCATACAACTGGTAGCTTTCACTCTGACACATTTTTGAACAAGGTAGCTCTTTTCAATGAGTAGACGCGTGAGATAAGAATTGATAGCTTTCACACTTGTTTCTTTTAGGTCAAGTAGCTTTTTCCAGTTGCAACTGAAAGTAGTGTGACATGCTTTAACAAAGAGGCACCTTGCGGTGTACGCTAAATTTTCCACAAAATCTCATATTTCCCTTTTTTCTGATATAATTCTTTGTTCTTACACAAGAGACATCACTGAGGAGGGAAACAATGTATACAAATAAAGACCAGAGGACTATCTAAGAATAGAATGAGGAATTAAGTCCAGACAAGTCACCCTTAGTTTCATCAGTGTCCCTGTTGAAATTCACATAAGGCAGAGGCCTAACGACTTGCGAAAGTGCTCAAAACGTGTAACATCGAGAGCTTTTGTAAATATATCTGCAAGTTGAAGGTCAGTACACACATGATGTAACTCAACAGTCTTAGCTTCTACCAATTCCCTGATGTAGTGATATCTAATATCAATGTGCTTGGTGCGTGAATGTTGGACATGATTTTTTGATATGTTAATAGCACTGGTATTATCACAATAGAGAAGAATTTCATTTTGGGAGATACCGTAGTCTTCCAACATTTGCTTCATCCGCACCAGTTGGGTGCAATAGCTGCATGCATCAATATATTCAGCTTCCGCTGTAGACAGAGTGATTGAGTGTTGTTTCTTGCTGAACCATGACACAAGATTAGTGCCAAGATAGAAGCACCCCCTGTAGTACTTTTTCTATCATCAGCACATCCGGCCCAATCAACATCACTGTAACCTAAAAGTGAGAGGTTATTATTAAAGTTGTAACTGAGACCAAAGTGAGCTGTACCTGATACATATCGAATAATCCTCTTAACAGCCTTGAGATGCGACTCTTTAGGGTCGGCTTGGTAACGGTCACAGACTCCAACACTAAAGCAGATGTCAGGGCAACTAGCAGTGAGGTACAACTGACTCCCAATCATGCTCCTATAGAGACCGATATCCACCGAGTTGAAACTCTCATCCTTGTTGAGACGGTCAGTAGCTCCCATGGGTGTCTTTATTGGTTTGGCATGTTCAAATCCAAATCTCTTGATTAGATTCTTGGCATACTTTGTCTGAGATATAAATATCCCATCATCCTGTTGTTTGACCTGTAGACCAAGGAAATATGTGAGTTCATCGACCATGCTCATTTCAAACTCATTTTTCATAATAGATATAAAGTGTCGCAACTCGTTAGGAGACATAGAACCAAACACAATGTCATCTACATATATTTGTGCAATAAGGATATGAGTTCCAAAATGTTTATAGAACAGAGTTCGATCTACACTCCCTCTTGTATACCCCTTTTCAAGAAGATGAATGGTGAGTCTTTCATACCAAGCACGCGGTGCTTGTTACAGACCGTAAAGGGCTCGTTTAAGTTTCAAGACATGGGAGGGGAAATGTGGGGTCAATGAACCCTATGGGTTGTTCAACAAAAACTTCTTCGTTTAAAAACCTATTCAAGAAAGCACTTTTGACATCCATCTGAAATAGTTTAAAGCGTAAGACACATGCAACATCAAGTAAGAGACGAATGGATTCCAGTCTTGCAACTGGTGCAAATGTATCATCATAGTCCACTCCTTCGACTTTAGTGTAGCCTTGTGCAACAAGCCTTGCTTTGTTGCGCACAACGTTTCCTAGATCGTCGGTCTTATTCTTGAATATCCATGTAGTGTTAATGATGTTTACTCTGGCTAGTCTAGGCACTAGTTCCCAGACATCATTTCTTTCAAATTGATTAAGTTCCTCCTACATGGCCTCAATCCATGCCTCTTTCAATAGTGCATCTTTTACGTTCTTGGGCTCAATCTTGAAGGTGTAACTTACAAAGCGTACCATCTGATCATACATTTTGCGTGGAAGATCTCGCGTACGAATATCTTCACTCATCTCGTCAATGACTGCTTCACGTGGATGATTCCTCCTGATATGAGGAGGAGCCTCCAAGTTCTATATTCTTTCGTTTATTTCTGCTGGTGGTTCCGTCGCAACTGGGACCTCAAGAGTAGTTGCAGCTGGTGATTCCACAGTGTCGGTTGCAACTGATGAGGTGGTTCTAGGAGGAATTGGTCATGATTCATCCTCGTCTTTCGAATCAATTAGCTCTGTGATCTGAACTTCTGAGGATGTTGATGCAAAGTCCATGTAATCATCAAATTCAACATTAGAAGATTCCACAACAGTTTGAGTGCGCATGTTGAACACGCGATAAGAGTGACTATTGCGAGAGTAACCAACAAAGATGCCCAAGTCAGATTTGGATTGAAATTTACCTCTAGATTCTCTATCATTGAGCACATAGCAGGCACAACCAAAAATGTGAAAGTGATGTACACTAGAACGTTTACGTTTCCAGATTTCACAAGCAGTTTTAGTTGTACCTGGGCGTAGATACACACGCAATGTTCACTGCCTCTGCCCAGAACTTAAGAGCCAACTTTTTCGAGTTCAGCTTAACCCAAGCCATTTCTACCAGTGTCCTGTTCTTTATTTCTACCATACCGTTTTGTTGTGGTGTAATGGGAGACGAATATTCATGAAAAATTCCCTTATCAGTAAAGTAATTACTAAAGCTGGAATTTTCAAATTCTTTCCCATGGTCACTTCAGATTCTTTTGATGGTTAAATCCTTTTCAGTTGCAACTGTGTTGCACAGATTTTTAAAAGACATTAAAGGGTTCAGTTTTCTCTTTTAAAAACTAAACCCAAGTGAATCGTGAGAAGTCATCCACACACAAAAAAATGTAACGTTTACCAGAGATACTTTCCTTATGGATTGACCCTACCAGTTCTATGTGAAGGAGTTTCAGAATTCTTACTGATGGAGTGTGTTGCAACACGGCATGAATGACTTTCTTCTGCTTTCCTTCGAGGTATGAACCGCATTTTCCAAGAGGTTTGGGACCAAGTTTGAGCAGTCCTCTTACGACTTGATTGTTGAAGAGATGTGCAAGAGATTTTTAATTGATGTGGCCAAGCCTTTGGTGCCAGATATCTGCAACTGTATCTGCACTAAAGTTGCAAGTGAGTGACCTATTAACAGTTTTACAGTTAGTCATGGTATAGCCGTTTTCAGTATTTCTTAATCCCTGTAACACCCTATTTTAGAACCGATCAATAACTTCACATTCATCTTTTGTGAAACGAACATACATATCGTCATCACACAACTGACTGATGCTAATTAGATTACCATGTAATCCATCAACATAGAAAACATCCTTGAGTTTAGGGAATCCCTTCACGTTCAGGGTTCATTTTCCTATGATTTTTCCTCGGTCTCCGTCTCCAAACACCACATCGCCCTTTCGTTCGTGAATGAAGTTGTTCAAGATGCTTTTGTCCCCTGTCGTGTGCTTGGAGCAACCACTATCAAAGAATCATGATTTAGAGTATAGTGCACGTTGAGAAGCAGAATTGCATGTAGTAAGACATGTAAGAGTATTAGATGTTTTTTCAACCCAAACTTGTTTTACTGGCTTCACTGTTGCAACTGGTGTTGCAATCTGGTTGATTTTCTTCTTCCTTCGGTTTCTCCTCTTCTTTTTGGTCTGCACTTAGGTTTGTCAGGTTGGGATGTGTGGTATGGTTCCCAAAGTTGATAGCAGTAGGGTCTGATATACCCCTGGACACCACAGTGGTGGCACGTTGGGACAAACCATCCTCTTGAGAACCTGTTAGAATAACTGGGGTCATTGACTTGTGACTGAGAGTTCTAACTAGATTGTACCTGATCTTGAAGAAGATGGATCTGAGAGTAGTCAAGTGGAATTTCAACTCCCTTGGGTATTCGTTTCTTCTTAGATATGGTAATTTTGGTATCTCCAAAAAACTTTGGATTGACAGGGTCAACATACCCTACTTCAGTTTTGCGAGTTGCAACTTTCTGAGAGTCCAAAACCTTTTCCAGATTGTCGGTACCTGGACTGAGTAACTTTATGTTCTTTACCAAGGAGTCTAACTCTTTTTGAGAGAGATTGCACACATCTTCCAAAGCCTAATATGCCTGGAGGGCTGTGTCAAGATCGGCAGATAGAAGATCTCTTTCCATCGTGAGTGAAAGGACTTTTCTTTCCAGTTCCAAGATATTGTTGTTCATTCTGACTGGGCTGCCAAAGGTTGAAATAATTCTGAGTTGAGCCTCAAGTTCAGAGTTTCTCTTACATATGGTATCCATATCGTCTGTGGGGTCTAACTCATCGCTATCTAGTGAGTTGCAATCAGATTCCGTCAGGTTCTGGATTGCAACAACCATGTTGGATCTAGCGAACGAAATGAAAGATGAGAATGCAACATCAACAACTTCTTCCGAGTCATCCTCGCTGTCTTCAGATTCGTCATCACTCCATGCTAGAAGTGCTCAATTCTTGTTTTTCTCGAGGAGGTTGGCACAATCTACCCTTATATGTCCAAATCCTTGGCATTCCCTGCATTGAATATCTTTTTCGGACTTTCTGTTGTCAAGTCTATTAGTAGCGGAAGGTTTTTTAAAGTTATCAAAGGGACTTAAAACAGAACTAGAAGAGTTACCTTACCTCCAGTGTTTGTTCATTTTATTGAACCTTTTAGTGAGGAGCGCCAGTGAATGGACCAGTTCGGTGTTGGAACTGATCTGAGGGAGATTTGCTTGAAGTGCAACTCCTTTGGAGATGGTGTCTCCTTCTATTTTGAGTTTCATTTCCCATGCGGTGAGGGAACCCATGAGATAGGCCAGAGATAGCGTGTTGACATATTTTGCCTCTTCAATGGCTGAGACCTTCATTGCAAACCTTCCTGGAAGTTTTAGCACAATTATGGATTCTGGGAAGTCGACCCCAAGGATGGTGGCTTTTCTTGCTAGGTGCCTGAGTTTGGAGTGAAACTGTGCAATGGTGTCAGTCTCTTCCATGCGTATAAAGTTGAACTGGTCGTTTAGCAGTTGCAACTTGGATGCACGCACTTTTGTATTTCCTTGGTGCGCGTTCTCAATAGCCTGCCAAGCATCTCTTGCAACTTCATAGTTAGAAATACTCTTATATTGGTCATAATCAACAACAACTAAGATAATATTTAAAGCTGATGAGTTATAGTTTGCTAGGAGTTCTTCTGCATCGGTCCATTCTAGTTCGAATTTTACTCTTCCCTGTTCGTCAGTTGGTGGGGTCCACTCTTTTAGGATGCTTTTCCATGCCTTTTGGTTCTGCTGTTTGATAAAGTTTCGCATGCGATTCTTCTAGTAGGAGTAGTTTGTTTCCGTCAGCATCGTTGATTTTAATGTCGACAAACCTTCCCTCATTTTCTCCATAAGAAAAACACTTAAACAAAACAAAGATCTTTAAGCCAGAATCTACACTAAGTAGTATAGTGACCCGCTCTTGATGCCAATTGAAAGATCTTAGATCTATGTTACTTGTAATCGGATGCAGTTTCACTTGATAGTTGTTGCAACTACACTCGTAAGTAAGACATATAACAGTTCTTTAGTGTTTGATGGCTGTTTTACTGTTGCAATTGTGAAAATACAGTTAAACATAAAACAATAAAAAACACAAAGGTTTTAACGTGGTTTGGTTCAAATGGTCCTAATCCACGGGGTTTGTACCCAAAATTTTGACTCAAACAATACCCTACTTAAGAATTACAATGTAGGTTTTACATTAACCCAAATCTTAGACTCCCTCTAATATTTGCAGTTGCAACACCTATCCCTTAACCATTTTGGGCATATTCCATTGAGTCGAAGACCACACTAATCTACTCCAGAGTACCTCTGACTTAATTCTCTTTTCTAAAAGACTTTGACTCGATACAGGACATAATCACAAATTATCTTTTTCAAAGTGTCCTTCAATTGTGCCAAGTCTTCTCCTTATATAGGCACAACAGAATCTTCAGCATATCTTTAGTTGCAATCTACATAATATCTTCTTTCCTTATGTGATAAGCGCACCGATGATTCTGTTGCACTCCGACTGGATCTTTTTGCCTTTATCCAGAAGACTCTGTATGATTATAAAAGTTGTCCAACGAACGTGTCTACAATTATGACTAGATGCATAATAAGAAGATAAGAGTAAGTTAATCTTAATAAGATGGAATAGTATCTTATAATGACATGGAAATATATTAAAGATAATTACCATCTAAGATTTAAGTAATCCTAATAATTTAAACAAAACAACATCAATTAAGTTAAGCATGGCCGATCAGATCTAAGCCCAGTCCGAGTGAGGGAGATGGCCCTAATAGGTTCGATCATAACTGTCAAACTGGGTGGGTTCGAGGGTTACTATCGAACTGCAGTACGCGGCTTCACGGTTTCGATCATATCTCCTTGTTGCACGATCAAAACCTCGATCCGCTTCTTGATTCGGGACCCTGACTCGTGTAGATTTCAGGGCACATATGAGTTTAACCTAAATAACTATCGAACCGACTTGGATTCGATCATAACAGTCAAAATCACTTGGGTTCGACCATAACTGTCAAACTCAATCGGGTTCGACCATGAAGCTTCTCCGTCCACCCCCTTACTTGTGAGGAGTGAGGGGGTATATATAGGCACTATTAGAGGGGTTTAAAGGTTATTTTAGGCTTTGTATCGAACTGAGGTGGTTCAATCGAACTGAGGTAGTTCGATCGTTGTTTAGTGTCGAACATGTAGAATTCGAGAGTTTTCCAGATCTGCGTAGCTTTACCATTTTTAGCATAACTTTCACTCCGGATCTCCGAATTGCATTCCGTTTGTTGCGTAATTACATAGACACGTGTGGCTTTCCAATGATAAATTACTCAATGTCTAATTCGTTATGTAGATATAATGGTGAAACAAATATGGTCAGCTAGTTTTACCTTAAATCCTTCTTGACACTTATCGATCAGTTTCGCGCCATTGTCATACCATTTGGTCTCCCATTTTGGAGTGTGATTTTGAAACATAAGCATAACTATAATGAAGTGCTAGAGTTGTTTCGACTCAGTTTTAGGGTGATTAGTGCCATTATTTACCAGTGTAGCCAACCGAATAAGCCCATCACATTTATGAAGAAAAAAACTTATCGTATACCAACACAAAAGCTTCCAACATCCACTAATTAACCACAATGAATGATTTAAGTCACTTCTGGTGCCATATAACTATTACCTTTTAGGATAACATAACCATCATTTTTAAATACTAAAATTCAAATTAAAGCACATGTCAACGTTACACAAAATAACATACGATGTGACGTAAAAAAGTGGCATAATTATAAACGATGTATACCGATAATTAATACTTTTTTTGTGTGTAATGAAATTGACATAATGATGTTATTAATTGACGCGGTAATGAAAATGATCTTACAAAGTCTTAATTCCACTGAGCGACGGGCAGTGCCAGCTTTGGAACAATCATATTACTTGCAAGCTTCGTCTTCTATTACCAAACGGAAAGATCCATTCGACTGAAACCCGACAGGGCGTATTTATGGCCAAGTCAGATTCTTCCAAAACATCTTAGTACGACAACGATATCCCATTATCACTAAACAATGGATACTTGATCCAAGGCATGACAATAATATACGAAACTAAATTAGAGAAACATAAACTAATGGATCGTTGTATTGTCGTCTCGTTTAAAAGCTACGTACAATATATTTAAATATATTCTTCAACATGCTTTTCAAGTGCAGATTGTAGATCATTATGTTAATTTTAATATGTCACAATATTTGATAAGAAGTTAGCCGTGCTTCTTCTTTGGTCTTAGCCCGGTATCATTTTTTTAAATGACGCGGACACCACATCCGCTACCGTTCGGCTGCAGACTATGTAAACTCGCACCTCGATATCATATTAAATTGTTGTCTAATTTAAAATTCTAGCTTATAGAGAATATTAATATTATATATATGTAATCTCCAACCGATTAGACCGTTGAAGTCACAATCATTGACCATGGCAATGAACTAAAGATGTAATAACAAAGGTCAAACAAATATATATATATATATATCAACAACAGACAAACACTCTGCCACAAAACGACAAAAATACGATTCCAAATTCTACAATTTTGCCACTATACATTCAAGATAAAATAAGTTCAACAAACTGTACAATAATCCAGGAGATCATCAACCAATTAAAAAGAAAGAAGGGAAAGCCACATGTACTTGCCCTACCATATCCAACACAAGGCCATGTAATCCCCTTGATGGAGGTTTCATAATGTTTAGTGAAAAATGGCATCCGAGTTACATTTGTCAACAAGGATTTCAATCATGAGCGAGTCATGAAGTTGTTGTCAGAGTCGAGAGACGTGCATGAATCGATAAATTTGTTTTCGATTCTTGAACGAGTTAAGTCCATGAAGGATAGAGTAGATCATAGAAAGTTGGCAAAGTCGATTTCGAAAAACATGACTGGAGAGCTGGAGGCAAAAAGGTCAACAACGAGGAATGTGATGAGATTGTGTGTGTTGTTGCTGATTTTTACATGGGATCTGCAATGGAAGTGGCAAAGAAATTAGGATTAAAGAGAGCAACTTTCACGCCAGCATCAGTTTCCATGTTGGGCGTGACAGTAAGTGCTAAAATCTAATGGATTTTTACATCCATGTCGCGCCGCCTTCGTGACCCAAAAAACGCGTTTTCTCGCATAAAGAAAGAGGAGATCTGCAGAATCAAAATATCTTCGGATTTTGGCTGAACTATCTCTATCTCTTACCTATTCTACATTACCTAGATCTCTTCTATGCATTAAAATGCCATATCATGATAACGTGTTTTATGAATTATTCTTTGTGTGATTAAAATTGCTTAAGTATTAAGAGCTTATTAAAAATTGACAATTTTCTTTTTTAAGAACTCTTGTGCTACATATTGAAGAACAATCACACATAATTTTTCATTACTCTCTTCAGATCAAAGTTTTTTCTCTTCTTTCTTAGACCTGCGCACACTTTAAAATCTAAATTACTTTATTACTTTATTGAATTAATGATATAGTTACTTAATAGTGAAAAAAATACACATGTTTAAGAGGGAGCCTCCTCGAAGACCCCAAAAAGAGAGGACCCTCGTCCTCCTTAGCGAATACACGACTCATCTGTCTACTCATCAATTCTATTTTCTTCCTAATAAGTTCGGGAGTGCTGTTCCTACTCTTATATAAATTATATTTTTCTTTATACGACCAAGCATTACTCTATATAAACCTAATAGGAAATTATTTTTTCATGTGTCTGAAATCCTAGGTGGTTAAATTAGTTAAAGAAGACTTTTAGCTGAAGCAAAAAAGTGCTACCAGTTTTGTTTTAATAGGAAGTCAAACACGCGTCACAAATATTTGCTAAGTTGAGGCTGCAAAATGTCACTAAAACTTATAAGCACGTTCATGTATGAAATGCAATTCACAAGCGTCACTATATACATTTTATAGTGAGCGTCACAAAAGAAGTTCTTTTGGGTAGTATATAGTCATGTGACAAAATAGTACTGAATATATGTTGGTAATTAATCGAATACTTAATTAGTATTTATCTAAAATATATTACTATATATATATAATCAGGATAGGTTTGTGAGCTATATTTCTAGAATCATAGCATCGTTATTTGCAACTTTTACTCGCTCGAACAAAAAACAAAACACTACAAGATTTCGGGGCTTTTCCCGACCGCAATCTCCCGACCGCCATTTGGTCGTGAGCATTCCCGACCGCGCAATAGTCGATACAAACATTCCCGACTGCAGCGTGGTTACGAAACGTTCCAGGACTATTCTCGACCGCGCTGTAGTCAGGAAAACATCTCCCGACTGCAGGGCGGTCGGGAGTGTATTGGGCCGGATATTATCAGCCCGAATTTTTGGCCCGGCTGGGCCGCGCAGCTGGGCCTTAGGGTCCCGACCGCACGGCAGTCGGGAGGAAGACAGACGATTTAGTCGTCTTCCTCCCCCTTTCTCTCCATTTTCGCCTCTCTCACCACAAAAACCCTAACCGACGTCCACCGCCTGTGCGCCGCCCCTCTCTCGACCGCAGTTCGGTCGACGCCTTCCTCTCTCCCTAATCTCGACCGCGTTCCAGTCGTCTCTCCACCTCCAGCGCCGCCTCTCCACCTCCACTCTCTCTCTCTCCGCCACCACCGCGCTCCGCCTCTCCACCTCCAATCTCTCTCTCTCTCCGCCACCACCGCGCACCGCCCCTCTATCTCTCTCCGCGTCTCCACCGCCCCTCTCCACCACCGCGCACCGCCCCTCTCCTCCGCCTCTCCACCGCCCCTCTCCACCACCGCGCTCCGCCTCTCCACCTCCAATCTCTCTCTCTCTCCGCCACCACCGCGCACCGCCCCTCTATCTCTCTCCGCGTCTCCACCGCCCCTCTCCACCACCGCGCACCGCCCCTCTCCTCCGCCTCTCCACCGCCCCTCTCCACCACCGCGCACCGCCCCTCTCCACCGCCCCTCTCATCTGCAACCACCCCTGCCTGTCCACCGCCTGTCCACCGCCGCGCCGCCACCTTTCCCGCCTCTCCACCACCGCGTCACTTTCTCGATCCGGTAAAATTTAATTAATTAGTTATGTTTAAAAGTTAATTAATTATGTTTAAAATTTAATTACTTATGTTTAGAATTTAATTAATTATGTTTAAAATGTTTTTATATATACTTATGTTTAAAATTTAATTATTAATTAGATACCCGCGCCTTCTCCCGACCGAACGCCACTTTTCTACACCGAAATTTATTTGGCGACCCCGATCCGGTAAGTTTTCGACTAATCTTGTATTTTTTTATTTGTTTAATGTTAATTTGTTTATTGTTTAATGTTTAATTTATAATGTTTAATTTTTAATGTTTAATGTTTTATTTGTTTAATTTTTAATGTTTAATTGTTAGATATCGTTAAATTTTTTAGGATTTTAGTAGAAATTGTTTTAAGAATATTGTTAGACTTAATATTAGTGGATTTAATTAATATTAGGAAAATAATAGTGCTTTTAGGAAATATTAGGAAAATATTAGTGCTTTTAGGAAATATTAGAAAAATATTAGTGCTTTTAGGAAATATTAGGAAAATATTAGTGCTTTTAGGAAATATTAGGAAAATATTAGTGCTTTTATGAAAACTGTTTAATGTTTAATTTATAATGTTTAATTTTTAATGTTTAATGTTTTATTTGTTTAATTTTTAATGTTTAATTGTTAGATATCGTTAAATTTTTTAGGATTTTAGTAGAAATTGTTTTAAGAATATTGTTAGACTTAATATTAGTGGATTTAATTAATATTAGGAAAATAATAGTGCTTTTAGGAAATATTAGGAAAATATTAGTGCTTTTAGGAAATATTAGAAAAATATTAGTGCTTTTAGGAAATATTAGGAAAATATTAGTGCTTTTAGGAAATATTAGGAAAATATTAGTGCTTTTATGAAAACTGTTTAATGCCTTTAGGAAAAAACTATATAACTTAGTGTTTGATTACAATTAGCGTTTTCTTTTATTTAGATGTCTTCCTGTGATCGTGACGAGCCCTTCCGTCGTAGTAGTACTTTTGGTACTGTATCTGATCCTTCACCGCGTCTTCCTTCCGTTGCTCGGTCGACTGCTCCTCCCGTTGCTCCGTCGACTGCTCCTCCTACTGACGTCGGGACTACTGCCCCACCACCGAGGATACCTATTCGTCTCGCCTTACGTGATCAGGCTGCACCATCTGATACGGACGATTCCCGTGATTCCCTCGTCGCCGAGACTCCACCAGGTTTACTTGATGATCACGTAGCTGCGACGCCCTCGACATCTGGTGGATCGAGGCCTACGGCACCTGTGGGGCCCACTACTTCTTCCCGACCAGACGGGGCCCAGGCAGGATCATCTTCGACACAGCGCCGACCCGGACGAGGCCCAGCGAGAGCTCCAGAGGTTCCACAGGATCGCACCAGGCGTCCGACGATCCGTTTGACGCCTCTGGGCGAATTTGAGGATAGCAACGCGGTGGCCAAATCCATTACCACGAGTATTCGAGAGCATATGAGGGTCGTTTGTCACCGATTTGACAAGGTTCCTGCAGCCACAAAAGGGAAGTGGTGGGCTAGTTTTCGGGTAAGACTTTAAAAGTTTACAATATATATATATATATACATATTCATCAATTTTATATATCGAAAAACTAATAATAAACTTTAATTAAATGCAGGATAAGTATATTATTGATCCCACTATATTCAATGAAGTTCATAAAGTGTTCCTAAAAAAGGCCCAAAAGTGTTACAAGGAAGTTAACCACGCTGCGAAGCATTACTATTATGAGAGGCTCAATGATCCGAGGTGGGCGAACCGTCCGAAGAATGAATGGATGAGCGACGCGTTAGAGAAGATGTACATAGAGCATTGGGAGTCGGAGAAGCATCAGAAGAGGGCCGTCACTGGAAAGAAGAACAGGCGAGGAGGAGAGGAGCCAGTCCCAGGAAAGAAAGCAAAAGGGACGCATGCTACTGGAAAAACGGGCTACACGAAGATTTCTCAAAAGATGGTATGTCTTATTAAAACTTATTATACGAATATAATACTTATTGTCTTAAATTTAAATTCTTACATTATATCAATATGCAGGCTGCTGCTAGAGGTCCCGGTGCCCCTAAGCCTCGACACGATGAGATATATCGTTATCAGCACACACATGAGGTCGAGGTGCCAGAGGGAGCTCCACGTCGCCGAGAGTGGATTCATTCCGACTACAAGGCTATATATGTAAGTATTTTACTTGTAAAGCATTCTAATAACATACGTGATGAAATTAATGATGTACTAACTCATTTTTGTCTTATTGAACAGGATGACTACATAGCCCGTATGACAAGGAGGTACGAGGCGGACCGTTCACAGTGGGTCCATTTGGACAATGAGTTGTGGCAGCTTGCGAGTGGAGGGTTGAAGAAGGGGCTAGCTGCTGGTTTTCCACAGGATGTACCTCACAATGTGTTTGGGTTCGACACGCAGAACCCCAATGCCGAGCAGGATGAGTACATTCGCGTATTGCAGACAGATAGCCAGCAGCAGAGGGAGACTATGGCGAAGAAAATTGACGAGCTTGTTGGTCACATCGGATACTTGTCCGATCACATCACACAGACTACAGGTTGTGCCCCTTCTCGACCCACACCTAGCTTTACGGGTTCCGATGCAGCGAACCCTACTCAGGATCCATTTGCCCACGGAGTGGAGAATGTTCCATTGTACGACGATGATCTAGACGATGGAGCCGAGCTTGGGCTTGATGGTGATGTTGGACCCGCTACCATGGATACCTTCGGTTTTTACGATTGTGACTATGTTTGACTTGTATTATGTTTTGACTTGTATTATGTTTTGACTTCTATTATGTTTTGGCTTGTATTATGTTTTGTATTTCTACTATCTTGGGGATGTTTGTGATGTATGTCTTGTATTATATTTGATTGTGACGATGATGGTTATATTTTGACTTGTATTAATTTTGTTAAATTTTTAATATTCATCTCGAAACACAAACACATTAAGTAAGACAATATTTCAATAAAAAAATTAGACAATATTTCAATAAAAAAAGTAGACAATATTTCAATGAAAAAAGTAGACAATATTTCAATAAAAAAGAACACATTTGGAAAAAAAGTAGACAATATTTCAATAAAAAAAGTAGACAATATTTCAATAAAAAAGAACACATTTCAATAAAAAATTTTAATATTCGGAAAATTAATCTTCCTCAGAATCATAGTCACTCATCATCTCTCCCTCTTCCTTTTCCTCGTTGTCCTCCTCCTCCTCGTCTTCGTCAACCTCCACAATCGGTTCATCGGGCTCTTCTACTGCATATTCATCAACCATCTCAAACTCGTCATTGGCCAACTGGATATTCATATCAAATGAGGTAAGGTCCACGAATAAGTTAACCACTTCTGATACATTTTCTTGTAGAACTTGGTTCGGCATCCCTGATTCGACATCGTTTGCTCCCGCAACTGATGACATATCGATTATGTGTCTGGCAGGAATAGTTGTTACGGCCAACCATCCTTCTTGTCCTGGACGCCCCGTCGTCAAGTTTGGATATGGCACATAGTACGCCTGTTGTGCTTGGTTAGCAAATACAAACGGTTCGTCTCTCCAACTTGTACGCTTGGGGTCGATGTCAACCAACTTGTACGTCGCATGTTCCACTGTACCTGCATTAATATCATACCAAACACACTTGAACATGACAATGTATAGGGGTCTCTCGTGGCTACAATATACAACCTGTAAAACTTCTTTTAACGTTCCATAGCAGTTTGTAGCATCAGAACCACCCATGGCGCCCTTCACACAAACACCACTGCAATCACTATGTTTGGGCCCCAATATCGAGTCGACGTGAAATCTGAACCCATTCACAATGTATCCCTCGGAGGTTATTGCCTTAGTATTCGGACCATCAAGTAGAGGATTTATTCGTACGTCAGTCTCGTATTTACCACTGCCATATGTCCGTTTGAACCATGCTACGTACTCACGGTTCCTCTTTGCTTGTTTCTCCCTTTGACTAAGACCACTGCACTCTTCCATTTCAAACAATCTACACATAAACATTTACATTAGTCAGTTATTCTAAAAGTAATTCAGTATATCGTTATTAAGAATAATTAGAGAGCACTTACTCGACCCAATCGTCAAGCTCTGGACAATTTAGAAGCACATAGAGCTCTATTTGCTTCATTTCCTTGGTAGTCAAGGGCCTATCGTCAATTTTTCCTAGCGTACCGCCTCTCTTCCGAAATATTGAAAGCTCATTATCCCACTCCGTGCTCTCTAGTGTCTCGTTCCTGTTGAGTTTCTTAAATGTAGTCTTAGCCGAGACATCCAGATATTGAGCACACAAATTTGACAACTCCAAAAGTAGGTACTGGTTGGCTATGCATCCTTCCACCCTCGCCTTGTTAAGTACAAAACCCTTCATGACGAACATTTGCCTATATCAATTAAATCAAAGAAAGATGAGAGAAAACAACAAATATTTTTAAATATAATAATTTTAAAAATATGAAATTGTACCTCTCGAACGGATACATCCATCTATAATGGACTGGACCCCCAACTCTAGCCTCGTACGCGAGGTGTATGGCTAAATGCTCCATGGAGTCAAAAAATGAAGGAGGGAATATCATTTCCATCTTGCACATAGTAACAATAAACGAGTCCTCCAAAATCTTCATATCCTGAGCCGACACCTCTGAGGCGCAAATCGCCTTGAAGAAAAGGCTAACCTCAACTAAAGTACCCCAAATCTCGGTGTCCAAGAAGTCTCGAAAAGCAATCGGGATCAATCTCTGCATGAAGACGTGACAATCATGACTCTTCATTCCAATCAGTTTTCCTTGTTGTTTTTGCACACATCTTCCCAGATCAGAGGCATATCCATCAGGAAATTTGAGTTTGGTCAACCAATCAAGTACCATGTTCTTTTGTTCCCTCGTGAGACAGTATTTTGCCACTGGCTTTGCATACTCACCACCTCTTCTTCCACCGGGTTGCAAAAACAATGCTTTACGTGTTGTGTAAAGCCTAAGATCGTGCCTCGACTTAATGTTGTCCTTCGACTTAGCACTGTCCAACACCGTGTTGATGATGTTCTCAAAAAAGTTCTTCTCACAATGCATGACATCTAGATTGTGGCGAATCAAGTTCGAGGACCAATATGGTAGTTCCCAAAATATGCTTCGTCGACACCAATTATGAGTTGTGTTAAAACCCGGGAGCTTAGGGGGATTTAACCCAAACCTAACCGATCGTAGCCTATCCACAATTGCCTTCATCTCCTCCCCTGTTTTCCTTCGAATAGGCGGCTCATGCACCTCCTTCTTCTTGGTGAAATCCTTCTTGTTGTACCTAAACTTATGACCAGGTGGTAGAAATCGACGATGACAATCAAACCACGAAGGTTTTCCACCGTTATCAAGTGTGAAAGAATCTATATCACCCATGCAATAAGGACATGCTAGTTTCCCGTGAGTGCTCCACTGTGACAACATTCCATAAGCCGGAAAATCGCTAATAGTCCACATAAGGGTCGCTCTCATCTGGAAGTTTTCCTTTCGTGAGCTGTCATATGTCCATAAACCATCACTCCACAATTGTTTCAACTCATCAATCAACGGCCTCAACAACAGATCCAAGTTCTTTCCAGGACTCTTCGGGCCAGGTATAATAAGGCTCAAAAAAAGGAACTCTGGTCGCATGCATAAATCCGGCGGGAGGTTATAAGGGGTCACAAACACGGGCCAACAAGAATATTGTCTCCCAGATTGCCCAAACGGTGAGAACCCATCTGTACAGAGCCCAAGTCGGACATTTCTGGGCTCCGCGGCAAAGTCCGGATAAGTGCGATCAAAATGTCGCCACGCCTCGCCTGCAGCGGGGTGTATCATTCTATCAGGTGACGCGCGACACTTCAAATGCCAAGTCATATGTCGGGAAGTACCGATGGTATAAAACAATCTCTGTAACCGAGGGCCTAGGGGGAAATACCACAACTTTTTCCTTCCAACCCTCGACTTTCTACCGGCCTCGTACCTATCTGTCTTGCATATCGGACACGATGTGAGATCCGGGTTGGCATTTTCACCGTAGTACAAGAAACACAGATTCCAACATACGTCGATCTTTTCGTACCCTAAACCCAAACCCGCAAGCATCTTATTCATGCCTTGAATCGTGCTCGGTAGCATTTCCTCAATCTCTGGGTCCATGCAATCCTTGGACAACGCTAAGTACTTTTCGCTCTCGACATTTGAGGATTTATGACCCGTCTTAACTGTCAACCACTGGGCAAACCACTGGAGCACAGTCTTAGGCTTCTTCTGGTGCATTTTATGGTCGCCCAACTTCATCAATTTGTAGAACTCCTTTGCATCGCGACTCGGATCTTCGTTGTGCACCTCTCCCTCAACAAATCGACCCCCATATGCATCCACAACCATATCCCTAAACAAAGTATCGGCATGAACAGGACTATCAACGTGAAAATTAGGGGTCGGTGATTCTGGTACATACGATGTGGATGCCTCGTTCGCCTCCTCTCCATGCAAGTCCCATATCCAATATTGATTCACAAACCCCGACTTATGAAGATGATCTTGTACTACGTTTCGTTCCCAATATTTTAAATTTGTGCATTTCTTGCACGGGCACCTAATACGTTTTCCATCTACGTAATCTGTTTGTGCTAATGCAAACTTTATGAATTCACGAACCCCAATCACGTAATGTTCATTCAAATAACCGGTATTACTATTTATCCTATCGTACATCCAAGATCTATCGGGACGATAATCCATTTATAATCTACGGAAATTAAAAAGAATTTGTTACACTTCTAAGAATTTAGCTTGATCTTATAAAATTAAATAGCGTAGGAAAAAAATGCTTACTTGTTGTAGCGTAGAAAAATACTTAGATCAAGTATTTGTTGCACACACATACGCCCCTCGTTGCATTTAATTACCGCAATATCTAAAACAAATCAATAAAAACATTAGTTTCTAAATAAACATGAGCTTAATGGTTATAAAATAGGAAAATTGGGATATAACAAGGGAAAATCGTGCATACCTTAAAAAATGATGAATGTTGGAATGATTTCTAAAGGGAATAGGAGAGGGTATTTATAGGAGATTCGCAGAGTATTCCCGACCGCACGGTGGTCGGAAAAACCAACGGTAATAAAGAGTCCCGACCGCAAGGCGTTCGGGAAACTTTGTTACCGTTACTAGCCGTTACATCTCCCGACCGCCGGGCGGTCGGGAAACTTTGTTACCGTTACATCTCCCGACCGCACTGCGGTCGGGAAACTTTGTAGTCGCGGTCGGGAAAATAACTTACCGACCAAACTGCGGTCGGGAATGTTAGGGTATAGGGTTTAGGGTTTAGGGTTTAGGGTTTACCGCTATTCAGTAACGATTAATATTCATATTTTCTCAATTATTATTTGATTAGTATTCATCTAGTGTTTTAAACATTGGTGAAATTTTATAAGTGCAATAAAAATATTATATTTTGTTATCCAAAGAATCATGAATCGATTGATCTTGTCATATATATTTACGTAACACTAATAATTCAGTAACGTAACTAATCATCATCTCATAATTTAGTTATATATATATGTGTATACCTCTAATTAACAAATGTGTTCAATAACACAAGTGGCTTATCTTTACTTATCACTAACGATTACAACAATTGTTGATTCCTATATATAGGTAGATAGATATATAGATAGATAGATATATATAGATAGATAGATATACACACGACTAATTAATATATATAGATATATATACATAGATATACACGTAAAACTCAAAGTTACCCCGACATAATATTATTTAACAAATAATTATTAATTTTTTAACTCAAATAAACATTAAACTAGTATTATTATAGCTCAATAATAATTTTTAAAAAATAAAAAATTTATCATTCCCGACCGGCGTTCGGTCGGGAGTAATATTCATATGATTCTCGACCACCCTGCGGTCGGGAATAATATTCATCGGTGTGTTTCTGGGCAAAATAATTGTCCCGACCGCAGGCCGGTCGGAACCGTTAAAAGTTTTGGCGGGGCCGCCAACAATTTAAATTTTTCAACAAAACAAAATCCAATCTCATCCGTTCATTAACCAAAACAATCCAACGACTCAAACCATGATCCGCGCCACTCACATCCCACCAATCAAAACCAATCCCACAAAACTTATAAATAAACCATACCCCATTGCCATCACTCCACACAATTTTTTCACTAAACACTTTTTCATTTATTTGTTGAAACACCTATCTTTCTTTTTCTCCAAACACTTTTTATCTTTTATTTCTTCAAACACTTTTCTTTCTTTTTCTTCAAACACTTTTTTCTTTCTTTTCCTTCAAACACCTTTCTTTCTTTTTTTCTTCAAACACTTTTCTTTCCTTTCTTTCTTTTTCTTCATAAACTTTTATTTCATTTATTAAAACACTTTTATTTCATTTTCTTCAAACACTTTTATTTCATTTCTTCAAACACTTTTATTTCATTTTTCTTTCAAACACTTTTATTTCATTTTTCTTTCAAACAATTTTATTCTATTTTTCTTTGAAACAATATATATAATAAAGAAACATTAAATTATATTGAGCATATAGATTGGGCTACATATAAAATATAATATTCCGGTAATTTTTACCGGAATATTATTTTTTTTATTTCTATGAATATTACTCCCGACCGCACACCGGTCGGGAGAGTATGAATATTACTCCCGACCGCACACCGGTCGAGAAAGTATGAATATTACTCCCGACCGCACACCGGTCGGGAGAGTATGAATATTACTCCCGACCGCAAACCGGTCGAGAAAGTATGAATATTACTTCCGACCACAAAGTGGTCGGGAATCTTTGAATATTATTTTTGACCAATCGGCGGTCGATATTTCTTGTAGTTCCCGACCACGTGTTGGCCGGGAAATGCAAATTATTTAAAATATATACGGGATGGTTTCTCGACCAAATTGCAGTCGGGAATATTACTCCCGACCGCCATGTGGTCGGACGCTGGCCCGTAGCCCGGTTTTGCAACCGGGCTACAACCCGACCAGATTCTGGTCGGGAATAATCTCCCGACCGCGTGGCGGACGGGTATTATCCCGACCAAACTGCGGTCGGGAATTGTTTCTCGACCAAATTGCGGTCGGGAATGTTATGACCAGGCTCCGGTCGATATTTTGTGGTCGGGAAAAGTATTGCCGACCTATTGCGGTCGGGAATGTATTTCCGACCAGACTTTATCCGACCGCAGCTTCGCGACCGCCCTGCGGTCGGGAATGGGCTTTTCCCGACCGCAGGAGGGCTTTTCCCGACCCGAGCTGCGGTCGGGAAAAGCCCCGTTTTCTTGTAGTGAAATATTGTTAGCATTTAGGAGAAGAGACAAAATTTGATAACGTTAATGAAGGATACAATTGACTGTAATTAAACAAAAAACTAAATACAGTATATAATAGAACAATTAAAATAAAAAGTAAGACTGAACAACGGGAGCCAAAACCGTGGAAATATATTTTATATAGCACAAGGGCCAAGAGAATATGTTACAATGAAATAGAGTGTACAATAAACTATTTTGAGGTATACATTAATTGAAGTGATGAACTGATTGAAACTTTAGCTAGTGATGATGAAATTGCCGTTAGAACAAAGCTCACCAACACCTTTTATTCCAGATTCTGAAAACAACACACGTTCATAATGCTCACTGCAAGAAGATTCACAAACGACGACAAACAGTAATTCCATTGCCGAGCGTAATTTGAGAGATCTCCACACGAGCATCGCCCGCAAGGTACTTATTGAACTTAATTGCAGCCTCCCTGTGTTCTAATAACCATAATTGCGGGATACGATCCTCCACCATGGCAACCGTCCCTTTGCAAAGCGTGTTATCATATATGACGACAGCCCCGGGTTTCAGAAGCTTCATCATTCTATCGTGGTAATTTGCGTAGTTAGTCTTATCAGCATCAACAAAAGCAAAGTCGAAACTTTCCTTATTCTTAGGCTGCATCAAATTATAACAAAACACAATGTAATTGCATGAATTTTCGAATGTGACAGGTAATTGCAATTGCAAACATTATAACTTACATGTAGTATATAAATAGTCCTAAAGAATTACTATAGTCGTTACTCGTTATAAAAACAAATAAATAGACACTATGTATCTGTTATTGTACACGTTTTACTAAAGACATTACAACTTTTAAGCAGCTAGAAAACAAAACTCAGCATCTAAGAACCGAAGGCCTTAAATTAGTCTTACATCTTCCAATAACTGATCTAGGGCCGGAAGGGCCTCCGACTCGATAAAGTTGATCTTGTGCTCCACCCCGGCTTTTTGTATTACAGGCAATCCCATATCGTATGCACTTCGATCCACGTCTATCGCTGTAATCTGGTGGAAGAAAACAACAAATTTCAAAACTTCAACAAACATTAAATGAAAATATTGACTTACACGAAAAATGTGAAAAAAAATCGTAACCTTTCCGTCTTCAGGGATGTTTAGGGCAGTAACGAGCAACGAGTATCCAGTAAAAACTCCAAGTTCAATTGTGTTCTTTGCCTTGATCAACTTCACGATTAAAGCCATGAATTGACCAGCATCAGGAGCTGTACCCATCACTGACCTGTAGACAATTTCATATAATATAACAGCAAAAATATTTGTGTATCCACAGTAATTTGAGAGCTAATACCATTTTATCAAGGCATAATACACATGTCAATAACACGCATGCATGTCAAAAAAGGACAAAAAATATGTGTCAATTTAATAAGCGCATTACTCTCATGAGACAAAAAAAAAAAAATGCCAAGCACCTCATGATGTAATGTCCAAAAGAGACGCAATTACCACTTTGTAAAAAAATAATATGCACATTAATTCCTTGGAATCTTAAAATTATGCAAAACACCCCTCACGTAAAGTTCACTTGCCAAAAGAAATTGAGAGGGGAGACTTTCTTCTTGTCATTTCTCCTTAATTCTTTTATATTTACGTGAAATTACATGACCGTAAGATATATATGTTGGGACCGAAATCGAAACCCAAGAGCGTTCATGTCAAATCATCGAGAATTAAATACATATACCAAAGAACTGGATTGCGGAAGCGTACCTTACACCGTATGATTAATTGCTTGCGAAACATCATGTGGTTGGTCTTCCAAATCAGCACGAATCTCTTGAGAGTTCCTTTAGTTCTCTCTTGATCTAACTATCAATGAGATGTAGTATAGAAAGTGACTCGTATGATTTGGGGACCATGACCACCTTTATATATTAGGTCACCAAAACCCTGGTGCCCTAATTCCGTAACTTGGGCTTCGGCCCATCATCGTAAGCACAAGTTACAACAGTCTCTACCCATTAAAGGCTCACACCCTATTAGATACATTAAGCCCATAATTTAACCGAACTTTAGATCACTTTTATCGGGCTTACTATTAATGACATTTCGTATCACATAATTATTAACATATAAGCCCAACGTTGGATTAACGATCCAACATCATTGGATAAAAGATCCAACAATCTCCCACTTGGGCTATATGTGAACTTCATAATTATGCTTAACCGAATTGAGCTCCTTTACTGTCATTACCGAATGTATCTACAACCAATCCCGTCCATCAATCATACCAACATAGAATCGAAGGGGTCTTTGTCGCATTTATCGTGACTCGACCCATCAACGGTCACGTATGTCAATATAACTGAATGACATAGATCATGATGTGGATGCGTAGCATGGAAACTTCATGTAACGTGACCATTAACATGCCTGTTTCCAACTAGTCCTCCCTTAAACCTTAGTGAGATCAAAACTCAACCTTCAATCAGAGTATAACTTTACTTCAAACTTTATTTCTGCAGAAACAACCTTGAAATCCTTAAACTGGATTAACCAAAAGCGTCTATAGTGTAAAACACCTACAAACTCCCACAGAAGCTGAATTTCCTTAACTGATGTGTCATCCATATGAGCCCAAGCTCATAAAACCTTTTGGATGATACTTCTTTAATTAGTGGATCCACGATATGGAGTTTGTGTTGATGCGCTTTATAGACAACCGTTTACTCTGAACTATTTACTCAACAACTAAGAATATGATGTCTTGTGTAATTTGACATTATCAATATCCTATTGTTAGAATGTATAACTGCTGATTATTGTCACAAAATAACTTTAGTGGTACGTTTCAACGCTATCCACTTCACGCAGCCTCGTGACAAACATATACAGTCATACTTTTATAATTGGACGCCTTATAACACACTATGGACACTGTTGTCATGAAAGTATTTACCATACGAGACGGTTAAGTACTCTTTCTAAAATGACTCTCATGACAAACAGATGAACACAGCCTAATGTAAAACCATACTTTTAGGCATCCACCGAAATCGGAGTCAGTATACTTTACGATCTCAAACTGATCCGACCTCCGATATGTAAGCATGTATCTTTTAAAATACTTTAAGTACTATAAGACTCATTTTTGCTGCTTTCTAATGGTCTTTTCTGAATTACTTAAATATCATACCAACATTTATTATAATTCGAGCATACTTAAGAATCTCCATTGCTAAGGCATATGGAAATTTCTTTATTACCTTTTGCTCAAGAACAACTTTTAGGGCATTAATTAAATTGTAGTAGTCTCTTATAAGAAAGAGTATCAAAGGCAATGCAATTACACTATAGTTTTACTCCCACATACCTTATGATATTTACTAAATTCGTCTCAAAATTAATTGAGACAATTACTTGATAAACTTGAAATACCATTCAAAACTTTACTAAAATACTCAGATGGATTTTCTAAGCTTGCAAACCATAATCCATGCGTCTTTTGACACAAGGTTTTCTGGATGCACTATATATATATATATATATTGTCCCACAATGTTGCCATTAAGAGACAGTAATCATATCCATCTCGTATAATTCATAGTATATCTTTAATGTTATGGTTCTTGAGATGCTGAAGTTTGTTCTTTTGAAAGTACTATCTAAACGGGAGTTTCCTTGACATTGTCTTAACTTGCATAGTATTGAATAGGATGACAAAGAAGTCAAGACCTATTCAACATCCATAAGAATACAAACCTATTCCTTCTGAAAGACAATGTCTTCAGCTTTATCTCCCCCCGCAAACTCTGCATCGTCAAAGACCCAAACATTTATTTTGTCTTAAAAGTTGACTTTAATGTGGGATCTAAAACTTTTAACTTAGACTTCTTTAGAATACTTAAAGTAACTTACCGTTATAGAATTCAGATTATGATCTTAAAGTCAATAAGACTTTACTTTTAATTGGATATTCCAAACAAGTAAATACTTTAGTAAATATTCTATATAATGTAGGCTGCAATCTCAAGAGCTTCACTTTAGAGAAATTTTAATAGTCATATTTCATCTTTTAAGTGACACCATTATTGTGGAATTAACCCTTTTATGATGTACCTAAAGATGATATTACATTTCTCTATAGGAATTTAACAAACTATATTGGATGAACTTGAAACAATAAGTATACCAAATTAATATTTTGGATGAACATAATGTTTTGATCCTTAAGTTGAGGAAACTCTCAACTTTAACAACACACCCTATGTTTGAGAATTATAGTAACATGAGTCCTTGTTCTCCTTTAGGAGGTATGACTTGATCTCATATACCATAACTTCACTGAATTTTCACAGATTAATATAACTTTTGTACCTTAAGTACTATAGTAAAAGATTTATGAGGCAATTATACTACTTAAAAAATGATTTTCGCAACTGTAGAAAGAACTCGAGAACCTTTAAAGCCAAAACTTTTACAAAAAACTGAATTTTCTTTAGTAACTTGATAAATCAAGAAATATCTTAATTTATTTAAAAATAATGATTTTCTCCCAAAAGACGAAATAGAAAGACTTTACCAAAATAATTCTTTAAAAAAAACAGTTCTTTCATAGTAAACTAAATCTATTTTATTGCCTCAACTTGAACTTATTGTCATCACGCAATAGATGCATCTTTCAGCATCATTTGACTTTAGACATTTTAGAGAACATTTTATAGACATAGTGATGTAAGATACTACAACTTAATTTATCCATCACATGGGTCTATGTAGCCAAAATTGATTTAATCTGTGAAATTATCGAATTAAGAAGTACACCGTTTGGCATGCCTAACATGACAATTAGTGCATTGCTTCTCCTTAAGATTAAGACTCGAATGAGAAACAACTTTTTCTTTTCCAATTTAATTGGTGACTTTTGTTGTTTCTTCTGAGTTGCTATATTTGCAGCTTTTGTAAGATTGCATTTTGCTTTGTCCTTAGGTATTAAGGTAATACGAGATATTTCGAGATGTACTCTCTAATATCATCCTTTCCTCATACATATTTAAAATTTAAAATTATCAAGAATGTATATATTGTAGACTTATCATTCTGGACAACTTTATTTTTATATCCTTAAGGACCTTAACTTTAATATATATATATATATATATATATATATTAAATAATACCCCTAAAAGTTACTAAGATTGTCTTGTTCATGAATATCCTACACATGCGTTTATCATTTTCTCCCACAATTTTATATTACCCTTGTTGCAAAGGTAAATTGTATCCTTAAAATGTGGTATAGAAGTAATCCTTAACGCAATATGGAGATTCATGATAAAAATAGAAGTGCTTTAACACTAAAACGAAATTTATGTTGGTAGTTATGTTGGTAATTATAAGTAGCATGTGCTACAACAGAATAAATCTTATACATGCTCACATTAAACTTGAAGCAAAATCATATTCAAATATTGATAATTCCCATCTCAAGATACCGGAACTCCATTAACATTTTATCTTTGACCAAATGTTAACTTGTAAGTGGTATCTTGAAGCAGTAACTAAACTTTGATAATAAATGTCGAACATAACTCTACCTTTGGCCGATGTTATGCTCACATGCCAAACTGCGTAATTATCACAAGCTTAATTCTGCAAGTATGCATGCAATTCTGATAAACATCGATCTTCCTTTTGGCCGATGGACATTCACATAAGTTACATGCACATTACCATTTATATTTTCAAATAAATTAATTTCCACAAGAGAGCTCACTTTTGCGAGATGTTGCTTCAATTAACATATCTAAAAATATATATAACTTTTTCAATATTAGAATTCAAGATTGCACCGAAAAATTTGGGCTTCTATAAAAGGTTATTCTTTTTAATCACAAGTCAATGGTCAAGGTTTTGACCTTTGACTGAGTCGGGACTGGACAAGTCAAGCTAGACTTGTATCCTGCTCCAGTTTCTTGACCCACACCCAAATTTTTAATCTTTTGCTTTAATTTTATTAAAGCTTAAAACCTTAATTCTTTAACTTTAATTATAGTTGGGCCACTTAATTTAGTTAAACTTTAAGGCCAATTTGGAATTGGAATTTTCACAGGCTGGTTTGCAATTTGTAGGATGAAAAGACTGGAATTGCAATATAACTAGACTTGATTCCAATTCTAGAAAAGATATAGGCTGAAATTGCAATGTCAGGGGACGTTTTTGCAATTTAAAGAAGATTTATGGACTGGGATTGCAATTAACGTTTAAAAGGGGGTTTATTGCAATTTTCGGCCTCTTCTTCTTCAACAGGCAGCAGCGCCTCTTTCTCCAATTTGCAGCAACCGCCCATCGTCTTCTTCCACCGTGGACTTTCGAAGCTAATTTCGTCGGAGTTCGTTCAATTCGATGGTGCAATAATTTTTTGGAACAACGCGGTGGCGGTGGAACCACCGCCGCCACCTGCCTTACACCGCTTGGTTGAAAGATTGAATCTTGACTCCGCCGTGGTCGGGCGGCGATGGTTTACCTTATCAATGCCAAAGTTTCTTAGTTCCGGCGGAAGTTGTCCGCCGGAGTCTCTTTGCCGATTCCCCCCTTTTGATAAAAATCAATTTCTTGATTTTCCTTTTCTTTAATTTTAATTTACCTTTTATTTTAATTGAACTGTAGCAGCGGCGGCGAACTGCTGTCCGTGCCTCATCCGCCGTGGTCGGGCGGCTTAAGTCCTTTATCGCCGGCGGAAGACGTCCGTCGGCATAATCTTTGCTGATTTCCCTTTTAGGAAATAGAATATGGATTTACTGTTTGGAAGTTCTCTTTTCCTTAATTACTGTATTTGTTTTCCTTAATTACTGTTAACAACACCTTTCCCAATTTCCACCCTTTTGCTTTT
The DNA here is from genome assembly GCA_948329865.1 of Linaria vulgaris. Classification (NCBI taxonomy): domain Eukaryota; kingdom Viridiplantae; phylum Streptophyta; class Magnoliopsida; order Lamiales; family Plantaginaceae; genus Linaria; species Linaria vulgaris. The sequence goes on along the minus strand of OX415250.1, from coordinate 16,083,938 downwards.
GTTAAGTCCCGTAAAAGGAAAAGAATTTGGCAGAGTCAATTAATTTGTTCTTAATTAGGAGAAATCCCAGAATCACCAACAAACTCAATCCAAATTAATCAAAAAACATAGCCATAACCATAAGAGGTGGAACTTAAGAATGTCTTACAGATGGAATCTTACGTAACATCAGAAATATAATAAAGAAGCCAAAATCCGTACTTAAAAAGTTAAAACCATATAAAGCCCTTCTCAAATTTAATTTCGTGAAAGCCATATTAATCAAATTCGAGAAACCTTAAATCATAGTTCAACCACATCAACATATTCTTCAATTCAATCACACAAAACATATGAACTAGATTTCAGAACATGCTTAACTCATACTTCACCGAAAATAATATTCTCAAATTTCAATTTCTACAGTTCATAAGCATGAAATCCAGAATATCATCCAATTAATCATTGTAACAAATACCTAATTTAATCCCAATGATTCAACATGAAGCGGCTCTGATACCACTTGTTGGGACCGAAATCGAAACCCAAGAGCGTTCATGTCAAATCATCGAGAATTAAATACATATACCAAAGAACTGGATTGCGGAAGCGTACCTTACACCGTATGATTAATTGCTTGCGAAACATCATGTGGTTGGTCTTCCAAATCAGCACGAATCTCTTGAGAGTTCCTTTAGTTCTCTCTTGATCTAACTATCAATGGGATGTAGTATAGAAAGTGACTCGTATGATTTGGGGACCATGACCACCTTTATATATTAGGTCACCAAAACCCTGGTGCCCTAATTCCGTAACTTGGGCTTCGGCCCATCATCGTAAGCACAAGTTACAACAGTCTCTACCCATTAAAGGCCCACACCCTATTAGATACATTAAGCCCATAATTTAACCGAACTTTAGATCACTTTTATCGGGCTTACTATTAATGACATTTCGTATCACATAATTATTAACATATAAGCCCAACGTTGGATTAACGATCCAACATCATTGGATAAAAGATCCAACAATATATACTATTAAAATAACTTAGTAAAATAGAAAGTAAAAAAAGTAAATAATATATTTGGCAAAGTACAACTTATAAATACGTGACAATTCAACAAGGGTGTGCCATGCACGAATTTTAAATTAAAATTACATCAGGTTTTTTTTTTTTTTTGCATGTTTTACGGTTAAAGGAACATAATTATGGCCAAAATTACTTGCAGCCCATTGTAGACTGTAGAGTATGGTTTAAGAGAAAAATAACTTACCATGGATGATTTGAAGAGAGTTCTCTTAGCTCTTTGAGAAGTTCCGGTTCTCTTGGATAAACACTCGTTTCCAAAATATACTTATTAACACAGAAGAAAAAAAATTAGTTCCATAATGTTGATAAATTTCAAAGTATGCAGTGTTGTATTCAATAAATGAAAAAGGGTGAAATTGCATACCTTATACAACTCTGGGGTTTCGAGTAATCCCTTTTCATTAGAAGGAATCGATGTCACTATATCGTCTAACATTGCCATCTCTTCACACACAAACAAGTGAAAAAAGCTCAAATAAAGCTGAAAGGGTAACTAACATCAAGGCCTCTAATATATACTATATATTTTAGTTTGCCCTTAAGGTTTCAAAAGTAACAATATGCCTCTTGAGATATGTTGAATACCCAGTGGACTAATATAAATTCTCAACAATAAAAGCGCGATCATGAGTCTAAAATGCACGGTTGATCATCAATGGTACAGGGCTTAGTAAACATACTTTAGAGGCCACGTTCGTACTTGAAATCTTAGTGGACAACTTAATCTGATTTATCCAAGTAGAAGTGACGCAGCTCTTCACCTTGAAACAAGAAACATCTTAATTGATTAAAGTTCTTCTAATTTTATTCTATTAGAAGATTAAAATTATAATAGCTAGTACTTGATTCTGATCTTCAACTTCTATTCAATAAATTAACTCTGGCATCAATGAAAGTATAGTAACAGGAAATCGCAAACGAAGTAAGGATATTTAAAAGGGTCTCAAGCCAACTGAGACTAACTAATTTAACTACATTACCTAAATAATTATAGAAACACATGTATATCATTTTTTCAGTTTTAAGTCTTAATTAATTTGTATGAGTTGAGAATTGAGATCAATCTTCAATCAAGTAATAATATTTGGGAAATGATATAGACATAACAAAATCCCTTAATACAGAGCAATATTTCGATTTTCTCCACAATACCCTCCAATTAATTAGGAAGTAAAATCTCTTTGGTTTTGGACTTTTGGTAACAGCCTAAACAAGCGAGAATCTTTAAAATCTAGAAATCAATCTTCTACATTCCAATTTACAAAGTCAACGGTGATCTTAAATAGAGAGATAGTAAAATATCATACGAAAAGTGTATGAAAACACAACCAATATTAACAAAAATAACATAAAAATGATATACAATATATAAATATTAATTTGAAATAATTATACAAATTCATGTCTTCTTTCTCTGTACAAATAAGAAAATAAAGTAAAACCTCCCTTTGTGGGAAAGAAAACAACAAAACAGAAACGTAAGATTGTATATAGTGAAAAAAAAATGATAAATGTTGTTATTGGTATTTTATGTGAAGATATTCGGAACATTGAAAATCAGTGACTTGAATTATTAAGTCTTTATTCAAATAATATATCTTTTAGTGAGAATAAGTTTTGAATAAATATTGTGGTACGTAGTTTATAAAATTCTGTAACATCATTGCTGTAATAATTAAACTTTAGCTAAGCGTAATAAAAGCTACCAGGAAGAAAATCCAATATCAAGGACATTAGGAAAATATTGAAAAGAGTAACGTGGTACTTGAATATGGGTATCAAATTAATAAGACGACTTCTAATATTATAAAGAAATTTCCTGTTGACTTTTTGAATAAGATAGATATTGTAGAAAACTCTTTCTATTTGTAATCGTTCTAGATATGAGTAAATTAAGGAATTCAAATATTATGATTTATTTTATGATTTGAAAAAGGGTAAAACAGAGAATCATAAAAAAATTGCTCTGGATTTATAGATTTTGCTCTGGATATATCAGCTCCCATAATATTTTTGTTATCGGACATCCATAAAAGTAGTAAATCTGTTCACTAATATGGAAAAGATAATTGCCTATTTGATAACTAATAAACAATTCATGAAGATAAATAAAGGACTATAGAGAAAAAGGAAAATCTAAGTCTCAATTAATGAATGGGTTTCAACCTTCAAGCAACCAATCAAATTGTTTTCTGTATTGAAGATCCATAAAAGTAGTAAATGTCTTGGACATTAAATAAATCCTAAGTTTGATATTACTATCGTTATCCATGTACTCAGCGAAATAGCGAGATAGATATAAAATTATTTATATATCCGTAAATCAACAATAGTCTCTGGTTCTTACCTTGTTGAACACGGCAACAGAACCTTTGCTTACTCGAATTCAGTCGGGGAATGTGTTACGAGAATAATATTTGCACTTCCTCACAAATCAAAAATATGCTAAAAATATGTTGTTTTTTTTTTGAGACTGTACTAAAAATATGTATATATATATTTAAGAGAGAGAGAGAGTTCTAATTGATGGTTCTTAGCCAAGGTCGATCGAGCTTATTTATAGGCTTCAAGGAATGGTTTGTTCCATTATTTGATTAGCCATGTGCCCTCCTGGTGTGACTGGCAAGAAAATCAGTTCACCACTTGAAACGAGATAATATTTTGAAAATAATTGTTAATTCGCGCGATTGGTATTAATCACCGAACGTTTGTATAAAATTTATGTAACGTGTGTATCATTTTGAGTATGTCTAACATTGCATCAATAAATTTGTTTTGCCCTAATTAAAAAAAAAATTTGTTTACTCGATGACTAAAACAGTTCGCGTAAATAAATCCCATCTCGTGATGCACGTTTATCCGTGTGTGTGGCTGTAATCTGCGATATTACCAACAAAATCTGAAAGAATCAACTTTTAATAAATAATTATTTGCAAACTCAATCATTGAGGAAGCGTCTACCTAGGACTATGATATTCATAACTACTATTATCCTAACCACCTTATTATTGACCCAATGCAAAAGAAAATTATCATCAAATTAACAATGAATCACTGGCCCAAATGGCATCCGAATAAGTCGTAAGTCAAACATGGTTTTCACTTTGCAATAGAAGGCCATGGAATAAGGTACCCTTTAAGTACCTAAACACATGCTTGAGAGCACTCTAATCAAGCTCCATTGAAGCAGCCATTCGCTGTGAAGCCTATTGACGACAAACGCGACATCGGAGTGGGTAAGAGTAAGGTACTGAAACGCCCCAATAACACGTCGATACTTCGTAGCATCAGTGAGCGAGGAGGACGTGAGAGTCGATGAAGTGGACGCCATGGGAGTAGAGAGCGGCTTGGCTTCATGCATTATATGGCGAGCAAGAATATTCATAGATATACTTGTGTTGAGATAAGAATAAGCCTTCAGTCTTCACGACAACAAAAGACCTCAACATCAAGAAAATAGGGCAACTCGCCAAGATCTTTGAACGCAAACTTGAAACCAAGTTGCGCAATATGGCAAGTAAAGTCGTGTCATTTTTGGTGACTATGATATCATCGACTTACACCAAGACATACACCAAATCCAAATCCCGAGAATAAACAAATATAGAAGTGTCGAATGTGGATTGAATGAAGCTAAGAGAGCCTAGAGCCCAGCTCAAAGCTAGATACCATGCACGAGGAGATTGCTTTAAGCCATAGGGTGATTTCTTGAGATGACAAACATGCGGCAAAAACATAGAGTTAGAAAACCCTGGTGGTAGAGACATATAGACACCCTCAAGAAGATAGGTATGCAAGAAGGCATTACTCACGTCAAGCTGGAGAAGAGACCAAGAATTCATAACAACAAGAGAAAGAACCGTGCGAACGTGGCAGGTTTGACAACGTGACTAAATGTCTCTTTAAAATCGCTTTCCTCACGTTTATGAAAGACTTTAGCAATTAGGCGAGCCTTGTATTTGTTAATAGTGCCATCAGGGCGACGCTTGATCCAAAAAACCCATTTGGAATCAATTTCAGTTTTGCCAATTGGACGCGGAACAAGATGCCACGTTCCGTGTTTCATAAGAGTCGTATACTCCTCTACTATGGTCGTTCACCAATCCAGATCCTTACAGGGCGGTGCTAACACATGTCGGCTCAAGAGGACCCTTAAAATGGTGTTTCATCACAAGGTTAAGTTCTTTAGCCTTAAAGATGTTACTTATAGCTCGAGTGGCCATGCGATGCATGCGAGGAGTTTCAAGCAGTAAAGCAGATGCTATTGGAGATGCCGATTCATCAGATGAAGCAGACGAACTCAGAGAGAACGCGAGCAAGAATGGCACGAGTGCAAGGTTTACAGCAGGTGGAGATGCTGATGCGTGTGGTTTCTCAAGTGCAGACGATGGTGTGAGTGCGGGCATTGGTGCACCTGCGAGAGGCACAAGTGACAAGGGTGGCCCACGAGTTGATGGAAAAATAAACAGAGGGGTCAGACCAGCGGTCCCAAAGGAAGGTCAAGACACTGAGGTAGTAATAAAAATGCTCGGAAACTCAGTCTCAATAAACCGCACATGCCGAGAAATATAAATTTTGCCAGACTCAACATAACAGCAGTATGCACTATGTGAGGTAGAATACCTGACGAAGATACAAGCTCAAGAAAGAGAATTGAGTTTGCCCAGAACATAAGGTCACAACTACGGGAAGCAAAGGCAACCAAAAATTCTCAACTTTAAGTAATTTGGTGAATGACCAAAAACAACACCAAAGTGAGACCGACATAGGGAGGCGGTTAGAGAGGTACACCGCAGTAGCACAAACGCAAAATCCCAAAGGCGTGAGGCAGATGTGCATGATGAATGAGAGTTTGGCCAAGAGAGACAACTTGGGGATGAGGGCGATCAACGGTGTCGTTCCGCTGAGGCGTGTGTAGACACTTAAAATTTGTGTCTAATTAAATGACGACACGTGGAAAATAATATATTAATTATCAATTTATTTTCTATTTTATTTTGGATTTATAACAAATTTATTTTTAGTTAAATTTATTGATTTTAATATATATGATGGATAAATTAAATGATGTCTTATTTATTAATTGGAATTAAATTATCCAATTAAATTAAATAATGACAAGTCTTGTAAAGCAAGAAAAAGGAAATAAATATAAGGATTATTTCATCCTAATATTTTAAAGGATTAAATAAATATATTTATCAAATTTCAAAACATGGAAAGTCTTCCTCTCTAAGACTCAATATTCAAGAGATATCAAGAAGATTATTCTAGGTCAAATCTTCCAAATCAAGGAATTGTAGACGCGATCACAACCGTTCATCTCATCAGAAGATTGTAATTGAGATTCACTCCACAACTATAAATATAGGTGATCTTGAAGAAGTGAAAACACACACAAAATATTCACACGTTGAAGAGGGAAAAGCTCTAAGTTTTTCGCTCCACCAAATTCATCCATCTTCAAGCGTTTTTCGCGGCATTCAAGGCATTCTTCAACAATCTTTAAGGTGTTATTCGTAAAGAACTCCTTTCAATCCGCCATCAAGTATCAATTCCATCCAAAAACCGTTTTTGAAGATTTCACTTCTGCCGAGAAAGATCAAACTCCAAGAAGTTCAACAAATCAAAAACCAAGTTCATATTGTTCTTCATTCGTCTTTAAGTCAAAAATCCGTTTAATCCGAGATCAAGTCCTAAGACCCTCGAAAAATCGTTTTTGAAGATTGAAGTCCATTCAAAAAGATCAAAACCCAACAAATCTGAAGAACTGAAGACGAAGATCATATCGTTCTTCATCAAACCTTCAAATCAAATTCAAAATCAAATTTCCATTCGATCCGAGATCAAGCCGTCAGTATTGAATCAACGTTGGCCAAATATCCAAGTATTTTGAAGATCAAGATTCCTCCAAAGAAGATTGATATTCAACAATTTCAAGAAGTCAAGACGAAAGACGAAGATCAAAGTGTTCGTCGCAAAGATCAAGTCAAGTAGATCGCTAATTCAAGATCAAGCTCTAAAGCCCTTGAATCAACGTTCAACTCAAATACAAGTGGAATAGATCAAAATCAAATACAGTCAAGTCAACCAAATTTCAAAATCATTTGTTTGAGAAAAGAATCAGAGGAATAATAGAGATTGCATCACAAATTGTACTTTAAATTTTGCTCAAATTTACTTTGTAATCTTTTCTTGTCTTTTAATATGAGAGATCAAGAATTTGTCATTACAAATTTGGCACGCCCAGTGGGACAATTTCTACCTCTCATCTCTTTTCGAGCAAGTTTGCAAGTCACAAGAAGTCAGCGTTGCTCAACAAATGGACAAGTCAATGGGGGCAACAAGCGGAGCCTCTTCGCAATCGACGATGAAAGATACACTCACACAGAGAGCAAGGCATGATGCTAAAGAAGATGATCAAGCATCCTCACTAGAAGAACAAGTTGCAGCGGTGACAAAAGCCATTGCGAATCTCACAACTCAAGCTCAAAAACGTGAAGACCACTTGAATCGCCTTCTCCAAAAGCTAGAGCACAAAGAAGGAGTTGAAAATTCCGAAGAAGTCACCAAAAACATTGGAGCTCGAGGATGCATCAAGACTACAATCAACGAAGTTGAAGTCTCCCCTCACCTCCAAAAGCAAAAACTCGTGGAAAATGACGATCAAAGCATGGCACGTAAAAAGGTTGCTCAAGAGATCAAAACTCAAGAACGTGGTGGAGTCCTCGGCAAAGGAAGCCAAACCACTTTTCACTTCCAAAATCCCACTCTCTCAAGAAATGATAGTCAAAGAATGGTGCATGCGACGAAGCCTGTGGGAGAAAACCACTCAAAATTTGGTTGAAGTAGGAGAGTGTAGCGAAGTCTCAAGCCAATGAATTCAAGTCTCTTCCAAAGGGCTCATCTCCATCGATCAATTGAAGAACTTGGTTCAAGAAGTTGCAAAGGATTTAAAAGCTCAACCTGCAATGACCAAAGCGTACATGAAGCCCTATACTCAAAGAATAGAGCAATTGCAAATGCCGAAAAGCTATCAACATCTGATGTTTCAAAGATTTGATGGGACTGGACACCCAAGACAACATGTTGCTCACTTTATTGAGACGTGCAATAGTGTCGGAACTTATGGAGATCATCTAGTCAAGTAATTTGTTCCATCCTTAGAAGACTTTGCCTTTGATTGGTACATTAATCTTGAGCCAAACTCCATTGACAATTGGCACGATCTACAAACTAAGTTCTTGAGTCGCTTTTATAGAACTCGGCGTACTGTGAGCATGATTGAACTTGAAAATTCTCATCAACAAGAAGTTGAACCAGTGATTCAGTACATGAATAGGCGGAGAAGTCTATCCTTAAGTTGCAAAGAGAAACTGTCCGAAACTTCAGCCATGGAGATTTGCATTCAAGGGATGAATTGGAGTCTCCCTTACATACTTCAAGGAATCAAACCAAGAAACTTTGAAGAGTTGGTGATGCTAGCGCATGACATAGAGACAAGTGTAAACTCTATTGAAGAAGAAAACTCAACTCATGGCTTTGATATTGAAAGTGATGACACAAATGACGACAGTGACTATGTAGAGAGAACAACATCATATTTCATTCCAACCGATATGCTCCTTGATACGAGCCTAAACTATCTCAAATCTTCAAATTATGTGCCAAAATATATACTCCTTGATAAGAGTATAAACTATCAACTTTCTCCTTAACATGAGTATAAGCTGTTTGCATATCCAAACTCAAAGCAAATTCTTCAAGTCTTCAAAGCAAATGCACAAGCCTCCTAGACACAAGCTAAAAGGTCTACAAATCCTTCAAGTCTTCAAAGCAATTGTTCAAGTCTCCTATACACGAGCCAAAAGGTCTAAGAATCCTTCAAGTCTTCAAAGCAAATATTCAAGTTTCATAGACACGAGCCAAAAGGTTTACAAATCCTTCAAGTCTTCAAAGAAAATGATCAAGTCTCCTAGACACGAGTCAAAATGTCTACAAATCTTCCAAGTCTTCAAAGAAAATGTGCAACTCTCTTAGATACGAGTCAAAAGGTCTGCAAATCCTTTAAGTCTTCAAATCAAATGTGCAAGTCTTTGAAACACGTCGACATCCTGCAAATCCTTCAAGTCTTAAAAGCAAATGTACAAGTCTTCGAGACACGTCCGAAGCCTGCAAGTCCTTCAAGTCTTCAAGTCCTCCCAGGCACAAGCCAAAAGGTGTGGAAATTCTTCAAGTGGTCATGTCTCCTCGGCACAAGCACAAAATTTCTTCAAGTCAATTGCTCCATGAGGCACGAGTCTAAACTGCGCGTTACTCATCGCATGCATGAGTATAAACTGTGAATGGCACCCCTAAATCCAAATTCATGTATTTTGAACTACGTCTTGACTTGATTCCTTTATTGGATACGTAGGCAGCATGGAAGCGATTCCATGGTCAGTCATATTATGTTGCCAAGTTATGTTTCATTGAAGACGATATATGAAGCTCCTTGAGATACGATGTGCCAACAAAGCTGAGTGCGCAACCAAATCATGAATGCATTGGCTCCTCCTTCAAGGTGTCTTTGATGTAGGGTCAACAATGTCCGCTCTTGCCAAGGTGTCTTTGACGTAAGGTCATGAAAACAGTGTTCGCTCCGTCAAGGTGTCTTTGAGGCCAAGTCGTGGAAAGAGTGTCTCTTCCTTCAAGTTGTATTTGATGTAGCGTCATGAAAACTGTGTTCGCTCCTTCAACGTGTCTTTGAGGCCAAGTCATGGAAGGAATGTCTCTTCCTTCAAGTTATCTTTGAAATAGGGAAATGAAAACAATATCCGCTCTTTTCAAGGTGTCTTTGATGTAGGGTCAAAAATGTCGCTCTTGCCAAAGTGTCTTTGATGTTGGGTCATGAAAACAAGTCCATTCCTATTGAACGTCTTTGGCCCCAAGTCATGAATACAATGTCTCTTTCTTTCGGATGCCTTTGAAGTCAATGTCTCATTCATGGTTTCGTCAATTACGTTCACCAATGAGGTTGCGTCAATTACGGTTTGAATGTGCTCTCTCTCTCTCTCTCTCTCACCTTGCAGGAGGTCCGAACTTCGTCAAGTATTGCTACGCGCATAATCTTTCATTAATACCAAGTTGCAATTTGTGTGAATAAGAACGCATTGATTGTCGTGTATCTTCGTGGAAGCCGTTTGCTCTTGCACCAAATGAGAATGTCTTCTTTCCACCGCATCTCCTTCGACTGAGGTGCCCACTTTCAAGATTGTGTTACGCTTGGTTGATCGATGCCTGTCGTCAATGATGATCAAGTTCGATGTGCTGGATAAAGATATGCCCCTTTTGAATGTAATATACTAACTCTAAAATAACAAAAGAAAACACGTATAATAGAGTTAGTTCCAAGAAGAATGGATACAATCAGATCAAAAGAAAAAGAAAGAGCGAGAGTGAGCACAACTTTGTTGAAGAGAAATCAAGGGTAGCTAATGACAGAACCAAGCAACAAGTGCAACTCTGACTTGCTGAAAATTACTTCTTCCTTCTCTGAATTGCTGCGAAAGAAACAGAAAAGACCGTGAGTTCCTCATTAAAAAAAAGAAGGCTAGAAACGTGAGACGCGCAGTCTGCTATCCGAAACTGTCATGCATGTATGTGACAAAATCCGCCAAGCTTGACCAATTGCTCACCAAGTTTGACCGTAAGCCACAGCTCCAAGAACGATCACAAGTTGCCAAATATAAAATTGCTGAAGAAGAACTTAATTGCAGCAGGATAGAAACTATGTTTCGTGTTAATGAAGAAAAACTTACGCCCCAAGCCTTCTTTTATAGTCAAAAATGGATGTTGAGTTTGAAAACTTTCTTTCTTGACAGGATATGAAAGAGAAGAAGCAAAGCTATAAGTTTCCTTTCAAAATTCACTATTAAGAAATTCTGCCTATTTTATTGTAGCGAATATGGAAGAGACAAAGGAGATAGGCTAATGGTTTCCATAACCACAACGCCAACCTCAAGGCCCCAAGCTACCCCCGAAACTTCACCTTCTTATCGACATCTCCCGCAATAACAGAGAAGGGTAGGAACACGGTAGTTCAAGGTCCTTTAGCGATACTCGCGAAGACATCTGGAAAATCCTCGTTTGGGAGAGATCTACCTGAAAAGCTAGATTGGGGCGCCTCTAAAAAAATGTCCTCTAAGGAGCGATGAAAGGCCTCTTGTTGCTTCTCCAACCGCTTCTCAACATCAGCATGGACCCCTCAGCTATCGCCTCTGAACATTGTTGATCGTCTCCTTTCACCTGCATGGAAGAATTCACTCCTCCAAGCCCCTCTCTAATAGAAGCCTCACCTTTGAAAGACACCCTCTTCACTTTCATGTCTCTCTTCTTGTTCTTCTCTTTCTTCTCGCTAGCATCGACAACTTTTGTTGCCTCCTCACCCTCTACGCTTTGTCGAGACCTCGCCAAAGGGACTTCCTTGCCCTTTGCTACTTCTTCATTATACTCTGACTCACCACCACTGCCCTACTTCAACAGTTCCATGTCTATACGAGTACCTAATAACATTACCCTAAATGAGCATAAAATTTATGCGTAAGTACACAAAGATATATGATTAAGGAAAAAAGAAAATGGCAAGAACACTTACAAATTACATGAGAGTCAACCTGAGAAAGCCTCCAAAGACCTGTGTTCACCACAGACAAGTTGCTCTTCTCATAAAATAAGCCGAGCATCCTCCCATCCAAAAACTTTGTTGCGTCGTAACGCATATAAAATAAGCCCTCGACGTTGATCTATCAGCTAAAGCATCCAAACAAACTAATCCATGTGCTAAGGGATTATACCGCCACAATTACATAATTACCCACACCACCTTGGTTGGGCGAACGAAGAAATAACGCGCACTTCAATTCCCAAAAGACAAGGAAGTATTTCCTATAAACCTAAAACTGGCATGTTAAGGAGTGAAGAAATAGGAAAGAGGACCCGAAGGTGAAAGACTTACCACATACGCCACCAAAAAATGCTCAATAGAGCATACGACCCCCTTCATCAAGCATACGAACACGAAGCATGCCTGACAAATATATCCATTAGGCGTAACTTGACTAGAAAATGTCACACATGCTCGAAAAACTTCACAAAAGAAATGGGAAATTAAGACTCTCAGTCCTGCCTTAATCTGCATCACATAAATAATATTGTGACCTGTCGGTGGATTATTTGCTCGCTCCACAAGGAAGGGCACTTATCCCCTACATATATATCAGTAGTCACTGAGGGAATGTCCTCCACCAACACATTTTTCTCCACTACCATCTTCTTCCTCAAAGATGACCCATGGCGCTTTCCTCGCCCAGAGGTCCCTTCTGCCACCCCTGGTGAAATGTCCATGGGAACTAGAGCCGCCTATATGTTCACTAGAACAAGCTCACTCTCTTCGAAAGAAGGCACAACAACAGCAAGAACAGAAGAAGTCATGTTCCTCTTAAAAGAAGGGTAGAAAAATTACAAAAAATGAAGAAGAAAAAGAAGAATCGCTCCAGAAAACAGGAAGAAAGCTTGTAAGCTGTTCGCCAAAAACAAAATTGTGGTGTGAATTTTTTTAGGTAAAGTCCTCTTTATATATAGGCGGTAAGCCAGGGCAATTTAATTCCCCCCCAAAACCATCGATTTAGGAAGAGGCACATGGACAAATAGATTGGACCTTGAAAGTCGCCTTACTTCAAAGTGACGTAACCGACTCTAATCAATGTGTCCCATCGAACCGTGGAAAATAAAGAGTCGTGACCCTCTAAATTCCCCTCGTATTCTCTAACTACGAGGAGAATTAGGGGGACTCCTGATAATATAAAGTTCATCCCCTCGAACATCCACTACGACAGCTCCACACGTATGTAGCAGTAAGATCAAGAAAGAGAGACAGCGCTGAGAAGATGTTCCTCGAAGAACTTATCTTATTTGAAGAGATCGGCCACGGTACAGGTGCACCCATGAGAATTCGGCATGCACCTCCTAAGCACTTGCCACACGTCAAAACCCCTTGCAACCACGAAGGACGACCATGTACCAAGGAAACACAAGGGCCCACCCCACGATCACCTGGCAAGCCTTCATTTGAGGAAATAAGAGGACGAGCAGCAAACTCCGCCTATAAGAGAACCCCCCCCCCCGCCACCGAGTTCAAAAAGAGCGAGCTTCCTCAAAGACTCCAAAAAGAGAAGACCCTCGTCCTTCTTAGCGAAAAAATGATTGATTTGTCTACTGATCAATTCTATTTTCTTCCTAATAGATTCGAGTGGTGTTACTACCCTTATATAAATTACAATTTCTCTATATACGACAAAACACACAGGAAAAATACTATCATCACTCCATATAAAGCGAAAAGGAAATTAATTTTTCACATGTGTCTGAAATCCTAGGTGGTTAAATTTGTTACAAAAGACTTTTAGCTGAAGTAAAAAAGTGCTACCAGTACCAGATTTTTCTTATAAGAAGTCAAACATGCGTAACAAATATTAGCTAAGTTGACGCTGCAAAACGTCACTAAAACTTATAACCACGTTCACGTATGAAATGCAATTCTCAACCGTCACTATATATATTTTATAGTGAGCGTCACAAAAGAAGTTCTTTTTGGTGGTATATAGTCATGTTACGAAATAGTAGTGAATATATGTTGGTAATTAACCGAAGACTTAATCAGTATTTATCTAAAATATATGAATATATATATATATATCATATATATATGACCAGGATAGGGTTGTGAGTTGGGTGAGGAAGGGATGGGATCCCACGTCGTGGGATTCAAAAACTCACTCTCGTTCCCGTCCCTCCAGTTGACGGGATCCCTCGCCGAGTGATCCCATGAAAGAGGGATTCCTCGGCGAGAGATCTCTCAATCCCGCCATTTTCCAGTTTCAAAGTGGACACTTTAGGAGACTGGAAATTGGAGGGATTCCCGCGAGAATCCCTCCATTTTCTAAATTGTCAATATCACAAAAAGTGTGATTTTCCCCCATTTTTTACCCGAATGTCTTCTTTTTGACATTAATAACGAGTATCGACCTGTAAACACGAATCACAATTCAATCATCCCGAACCACATTCACAAATCACAATCGTAATTCGCTATCACAGGTCACAAGTCACAAGTCACGAGTCACAAGTGACAACTAACAAATCACAAAAAAAAAAAAAAAACCTTCGCGGCTCACGAATCATAAGTCACAAGTCACAAATTGTCTAACCATTACAAATATCACAATTCAGATAACTAGCAATAAAAAATTGCCCAAACCATCATCAATAATCTATTCATCATATTACAAGTTCACAATCACAGCCAATCAAAATTCAACCACAAATCATCTTCAACTTCGACGTCTCCACTTCTATGCTTGAAAGAAGAATGCATCTGAGCAATGACAATAGCAACAAAAGCAAATATTGTATTTGTTTTTTTATATTTCAACTAAACCCCCAATCCCGTAGTAATTATAGTTTCTGGAAAATGGTGGGATTTCCTCCTCCCTGGAGAATCAGAGATTGACTCCCGTACCCGTCCCTCGATTGGAGGGAATCTCATCCCTAACAGTCCCTCGTGAAGGGAAATTTTCCCACGGGAAGTTTTTCCGTGAGTCGGTACGGGTAAGGGAATTTTCCATACCCATTCCCACCCTAGTTGTGCGCTTATATATATTTCTAGAATCATAGCATCGTTATTTGCATCTTATTCGTCTAGAAGTGGATAATGTGTTCAAATTAACACAACAATAAACACACTCTTTTACTAGCTCTAACAAAAAACAAAATAATGTTCGCATGTAGGAGCAGAGACAAAATTTGATTACGTTAATTAATGAAGGATACAATTGACTGTAATCAAACAAAACAAGGAATACAGTAAACAATAGAACAATTAAAATAAAAAGTAAGACGGAACAACGGGAGCCAAAACCGTGGGAAATATATTTTATATAGCACAAGGGCCAAGAGAATATGTTACAATGAAATAGAGTGTACAATAAACAATTTTGAGATATACATTAATTGAAATGATCACACTGATTGAAACTTTAGCTAGTGGTGATAAAATTGCCGTTAGAACAAAGTTCACCAACACCTTTTATTCCAAATTCCGAAAACAACACACATTCATAAATGCTCACTGCAAGAAAATTCACAAACGACGACAAACAGTAATGCCATCGCCGAGCGTAATTTGAGAGATCTCCACACGAGCATCGCCAGCAAGGTACTTATTGAACTCAATTGCAGCCTCCCTGAATTCTAACCAGAATTGCGGGACACGATCCTCCACCATGGCAACCGTCCCTTTGCAAAGCGTGTTATCATATATGACGACACCCCCGGGTTTCAGAAGCTTCATCATTCTATCGTGGTAATTTGCGAAGTTAATCTTATCAGCATCAACAAAAGCAAAGTCGAAACTTTCCTTATTCTTAGGCTGCATCAAATTATAACAAAACACAATGTAATTGCATTAATTTTCGAATGTGGCAGGTAATTGCAATTGCAAACATTATAACTTATATATATAGTAGTATATAAATAAGTTCTAAAGAATTACTATAGTAGTTACTCGTTATAAAAACACATAAATAATAGACACTATGTATCTGTTATTGTACACATTTTACTAAAGACATTAATACTTTTAAGCAGCTAGAAAACAAAACTCAGCATCTAAAAACCGAAGGCCTTAAATTAAGTCTTACATCTTCCAGTAACCGATCTAGGGCCGGAAGGGCCTCCGACTCGATAAAGTTGATCTTGTGCTCCACCCCGGCTTTTTGTATTACAGGCAATCCCATATCGTATGCACTTCGATCCACGTCTATCGCTGTAATCTGGTGGAAGAAAACAACAAATTTCAAAACTTCAACAAACATTAAATGAAAATATTGACTTACACGAAAAATGTGAAAAAAAATCGTAACCTTTCCGTCTTCAGGGATGTTTAGGGCAGTAACGAGCAACGAGTATCCAGTAAAAACTCCAAGTTCAATTGTGTTCTTTGCCTTGATCAACTTCACGATTAAAGCCATGAATTGACCAGCATCAGGAGATGTACCCAGCACTGACCTGTAAGAGAATACATCAGCAAATATATTTGTATATCCACAGTAATTTAAGAGCTAATACCATTTTATCGATAATACACATGCCTTGGTAAAGTTATCAATAACACACATGTCAAAAAAGTACAAAAAATATGTGTCAATTTAATAAACACAAAAAAAAAAAAGTTAACTTGCCAAGCACCTAATGTAATGTCCGAAAGAATCCCAATTACCACTTTGTGAAAAAATAATATGCATATTTTTTTTTTTTTGAAACTAAATAATATGCATATTACTTCCTTGAAATCTTAAAATTGTGCAAAACACCCTCGTGTAAAGAGGTGTAGTTCACTTAGCAATCTTAAAATTGTGCAAAATACCCCTCGCATAAAGAGGTGCAGTTCACTTGGCAAAAAGATTGACAGATGAATTAACTTTTTTCTTATCCTTTCTCTTTAATTCTTTTATTTTTATGTGAAATTACAAAACATATGATATAATATTAAAATCACTTACTAAAATAGAAAGTAAAAAAATCAAATAAAATATTTGAAAAAGTACAACTTATAAATACGTTAGCCAAAATTACTTGCATCCGGCCCATTCTAGAGTATGGTTTAAGTGAAAAATAATTTACCATGGATGACTTGAAGAGAGTTCTCTTAGCTCTTTGAGAAGTTCCGGTTCTCTTGGATAAACACTCGTTTCCAAAATATACTTATTAAAACACACATAAAAAAAAATTAGTTCAATAATGTTGATTTCTAAGTATGCAGTGTTGTATTCAATAAATGAAAAAGGGTGAAATTGCATACCTTATACAACTCTGGGGTTTCGAGTAATCCCTTTTCATTTGAAGGAAACGATGTCTTTATGTCTAACTTTGCCATCGCTTCACACACAAACAAGTGAAAAAAGCTCAAATAAAGCTGAAAGGATAACTAACATTAAGACCTCTAATATATACTATATATATTTTAGTTTGCCCTTATAGTTTCAAAAGTAACAATATGCCCCTGAGATATGTGAAAATACCCAATGGACTAAGTCTCAACAATAAAAGTGCGGTCACGAGTTCAAAATGAATGGTTGATCAATGGTCCAGAGTTTAGTAAACATACTTTAGAGGCCACATTCATACTTGAAATCTTAGGAAGCAAAATGAAAAACACCATACACGTTAGAGGACGACTTAATGTGATTTATTAATTATCCAAGGGAAGTGACGAAGTTCTTCACCTTGAAACAAGAAACAGCTTAATTGATTAAAGTTCTTATAATTTTATTATATTAAAAGGGCATATTATAATAGTTAGTACTGTATTTTGGTCTTCAACTTCTATTCAATAAATCAACTCTGACATCAATGAAGTATAGTGATAGAATATCTCAAATGAATTTAGGATAATTAAGAGGCTCAAACAAATTGCGACTACCTAATTTTACTAACCCAAATAATTACAGAAACAGATGTATATCTTTTTTACTTCAGTTTTAAGTCTTAATTAATATGTATGAGTTGATTTCAATCTTCAATCAAGTAATCAATATTTTTTTATCGGACATCCATAAAAGTAGTAAATCTGTTCACTACTATGAAAAATAATTGCCTATTTGATAACTAATAAACAATTCATGAAGATAAATAAAGGACTATAAAGAAAAAGGAAAATTTAAGTCTTAATTAATTTGTATGAATGGGTTTCGGCTTCAAGCAACCAATCAAATTGTTTTCTGTATTGAAGATCCATAAAAGTAGAAAACGTCTTGGACATTAAATAAATACTAAGTTTGATATTACTATCATTGTCCATGTAAGCTGCAAAATAGCGAGATAAATATAAAATTATTTATACATCGGTAAGTCAACAATAATCTCTCATTTTTACCTTGTTGAACACGGCAACAGAACCTTTGCTTTACTCAAATTCAGTCGTGGAATATGTCACGAGAATATTATTTGCACTTACTCACAAATCCAAAATATACTAAAAATATGCTATAATATATGTATATATATATTTGAGAGAGAGAGAGAGAGAGAGTTCAAATTGGTGGTTCTTAACCAAGGCCGATCGAGCCTATTTATAGGCTTCAAGGAATGAGTTGTTCCATTATTTGATTAACTATGTGCCCTCGTGGTGTGAATGGCGATAAAATCAATTCACCACTTGAAATGATTTTGAAAAGAATTGTTTACTCGATTGGTATTAATCAAACTTCATACCATTAACATATATCTTGCATGTATCATTTTGAGTGTATATTCTTATATATACATTTCTTAAGTTTCCAACACGCGCACTCTCAAGTGTCGGACACGGGTGTCGAAATTAATTTGTATTTATTTTAATAGAGACACGCTACGTGGCGTGTCGGACGAGATCAGGGAGTGTCGGGTGTTGGATACGTGTCGGACACGGATACGATTGATTTTTGGAAGTGTCGGTGCATCATAAGCATTAATAAATTTGGTTTGCCCTATTAAAAAAAATTTGTTTACTCGATGACTGAAACAGTTCGAGAAAATAAATCCCATTTCGTGTTTCACGTTAATCCGTGTGTGTAGCTGTAATCTGCGATATTACCTACAAATCTGAAAGAATCAACATTTAACAATAAATTATTTGCACACCAATCGTTGAGGAGGCTTCTAGGATTATGATATTCATAACTACCATTATGCTAACCACCTTATTATTGAGCCAAATCTTTTTTATTATCAAATTAACAATAAATCTAAGATTTTTTGTAGTGTATGGCGGTTGAATTGTCTATATATATATATATATATATATATATATATATATATATATATTTACGATGTAAAGGCTATAAAAATTATAAGTAAATGATTTTATTCATCACGGTTTGTGAAATTTAAAAAATGTACAACAATTTAAAAATAGATGCACAACTAAGGAAAGACGCGTAATTAAATACAAAGAAATATCCTAAACAATATATACTAAGAACTCTGTCTAATATGCCCCCGCAAAATTGACGTTCCATCAGCCTTTTTGAGACGCAAGAGCTAAAACCGCGCATGAGGAAGCGGTTCAGTGAGCAAATCAGCAAATTGGTCAACAGTACTAACATACGAGACGGTAAGAAAACCTTTGTTGACAAGGACGTCACGAACAAAGTGAAAATCAATAGAGATATGCTTTATGCGAGAGTTAAGCACCGGATGAAGGAAAACACATGTAGCGCCCAAGTTATCACAAAGGATCCAAGAAGTAGGGAGAGGAACGTACAACTAATGAAAAAGGTGTTGCAACCAACGAACCTCACCAACAACGTTGGCAAGGGCGCGGTATTCAGACTCTGTGGAAGACTGTGAGACAGCACGTTGGCAACGAGAAGACCACAAGATCGTATTCGTGCCAAGAAACACCATATAGGCAGACGTCGATACCACAGAGGTAGAATCACTGGCCCAATTCGCATCCGAATAAGTCGTAAGTTGAACATGGTTTTCACGTTGCAATAGAAGTCCATGGAATAAAGTACCATTTAAGTACTGAAGCACATACTTGAAAGCACTCCAATCAAGCTCCGTGGAGTAACCATTCGTTGAGCAAGCCTATTGATGACAAATGTGATATCAGAGCGGGTAAAAAAAGGTACTGAAGTGCCCCCAATAGCATGTCAATACTCTGCGACATCAATGAGCTAGGAGGACTTGAGAGTCGACGAAGTGGATGCCATGGGAGTAGCGAGCGGCTTGGCAATATCCATTTTATGGCAAGCAATATGTCACATATATATTTGTGTTGAGACAAGAAGAAGCCTTCACGAAAATGAAAGATCTCAACACCTAGGAAATAGGACAACTTACCAAGATCTTTGACCGCAAACTTGGAACCAAGTTGCGCAATATGGGGCGCAGGTAAAGCCGTGCGATTTCCCGTGATTATGATATCATCGACATACACCAAGACATAGAACAAATTGTAATCCCGAGAATAAACAAAGAGAGAAGGGTCGAATGTGGATTACACGAAGCCAAGAGATCCTAGAGCCGAGCTCAAAGTTAGAAACCATGCACGATGGGCCTACTTAAGGCCATAGGGTGATTTCTTGAGATGACAAATATGCAACAAAAACATTGAGTCAGAAAACCCCAGGGGTTGAGACATAAAGACATCCTCTAGAAGATTGGTATGCAAGAATGCATTACTGACGCCAAGCTAGCGAAGAGACCCAAAATTCATAACAACAAGAGAAAAAACCGTGTGAATCGTGGCAGGTTTGAGAACGGGACTAAACCTCTCCTTAAAATAGAGTCCTTCACGTTGATGAAAGCCTTTAGCAATAAGGTGAGCCTTGTGTTTGTTAATGGAGCCATCAAGGCGACGCTTGATCCGAAAACCCCATTTGGAACCAATTTCATTATTTCCAATTGGACGAGGAACAAGATGCCATGTATGGTGTTTCATAAGAGCCGTATATTCCTCTACCATGGTCACTTGCCAATTCAGATCCTTACAGGGCGGCACTAACACATGTCGGCTCAAGAGGGCCCTCAACAGGGTGTTTCGTCGCAAGGTTAAGCTGTTTAGGCTTAAAGATGTTGTTCATAGCTCGAGTGGTCATACGATACATGTGAGGTGGATCAAGCGGTAAAGCAGATGCTATAAGAGTTGCCGATTCATCAGAAGATGAAGTGGACAAACTCATAGGTGACACGAGCAAGAACGTCACATGTGCAAAGGTTTACCGCATGTGGAGATGCAGAGGCATGTGGTTCCACGGGTCTAGGCGATGGCGTGGGCGCAGGCATTGGTGCACCCTTGAGAGGCACAAACGACAAGGGTGGCCCGCGGGTTGATGGAAAAATTTACAGAGAGGTCGAACCAGCGGTCCCATTGGAAGGTCGAGACACTGAGGTAGTAATAGAGATGCTCGGAAACTCAGTCTCAATAAATCGCACATGCCGAGAAACATAAATTCTGCTAGACTCAATATCATATTAGAGGTATGCACTATGTGAGGTAGAATACCCAATGAAGATACAAGCTCGAGAAAGATAATTGAGTTTACCTGGAACATAAGGTCGCAACCACGGGAAGCAAAGGCAACCAAAAGTTCTCAACTTTAAGTAATTTGGTGGACGACCAAAAAGAACACTAAAGGGAGAATCCTTACGAAGGACCGACATATGGAGGCGCTTAGAGAGGTACACCGCAGCAGCACAAACACGAAATCCCAAAAGACGTGAGGCAGATGCGCATGATGAAGGAGAGTTTGGCCAAGAGAGACAACTTGGAGATGAGGGCTCTCAACGGTGCCGTTTTGTTGAGGCGTGTGCAGCGCGATTGTTAAGTCTCACAGAGATAAGAACGCAAAGCAAAAACCTCACCCTCATTATCAGAATAAAAACTCTTGATACTGAAGCCAAATTGTGTTTCAACGAGGCGTCGAAACTGGCAAAACACTAGGAGTACCCGAGACTTGTGAGATATAGGATAAAATAAACAATACTTGGATTAATGATCAAGAGGTAATAAGTAATAAAGGTTGCCATCGAGGAAACATAACATATTATACAACACCTAAAATAGTTTTAGATTGTGGACCGAGCAGAGATGGAGGGTCTGATATATATAGCAGGAGGTAATCTCTCCTTCACTCACAAACATAAGAGATTTGATTACTCTTTTTACATAAACATATACGTGTATTTTTTAAGCTAGTTTATCTAGGTACAGTTAGATTCAATTGCTACCATCTATAAAAAGACCTTTCATTGAAGAAGCTTTATTATGTAGTGGTCAATATCATTCAAATGTTACAAAATCTTAACCAATACTAATGTTAATTTATCAAATGGAGTTGTGCTTTTTATTGCTTATGTTTCTTTATTGTTAATATATTATACATGTGAAAAGCTCCAAATAAAGCTAATAGGAAAATGTCTTTTAATGTGCGTTTCAAGTCCTTAGTGGTTAAATTAGTTAAAGAAGACTTTTAGATGAAGCAAAAAAGTGGTACCAAATTTTTTTATACGAAGTCAAAACGCGTCACAAGTATTAGCTAAATTGAATAAAACGTCACTATAACTTATAACCAGAAATTAAAAAAGAATTTAAAACGCATTCGTAAGATTTATATAAAGCAATTAAAATATTGAATAAAAAACAAATTTTATACATTTTTGGAATATAACTAGTTTAATATAAATTATACATATAAATGAATTAAAAATAATTATAAAATTATTTGTAACATTTATTAATTATAGCATTATTCTAAACTAGTTAAAGTAGTAAGTATGAAAATTATAAGAGTGAATAAATATAATGAGATTTATAGAAGTGTGGAAGAACTTAGGACATGTGAGTTTATGTAGGAGAAGTTGGAGATGTGAGTTTGTGAATGGAAAGGTAGGGTAGTTATAGAATGGAATGAAAGTATTGGCTAGGGAATTTTTGTAGGCAATAATTATTGCCTGCGGACAATTCCGTAGGCAATACCCATTTGATTAATTATATTTTTTCCCCTAAATCTTGTTTATCGTCTTCCGTAATTTCGCTTTCGATGAAATTCAAAGGAACATTCGTATTCATAAATTAGAAATTTTTGGTAAAAGAAAAAATAAAATTGAGATTGTTTTGCAACTTTTGATTAATTACGTTTTTTCCCTAAAGTTTTTTTTATCATCTTACGTAGCTCCCTTTTTTATGAACTTCAAAGGAACATTCATAATCATAGTTTAGAAGTTTTCTATGAAAGAAAAAATGAAATCCGAGTTTTTTTTGTAACTTTTGATTAATTATTATTTTCTCCCATGAAATTTGTTTATCGTCTTTTATACCTTTGTTTTTGTTGAAATTCAAAGGAACATTAGTATTCAGATTAGGAGTTCTTGGTGGAAGAAAAAATGAATTCATAGGTGTCTCAGAAGTGTTAACAAGCTCTTGCAGAAAGATAACACAATTTTGTTCTTTACTATAAGAAAAGTAGTAGTGTTTAGGATTTGGGGTTTGGGGCTTATTGTGTATGTGTTTGGGTTTTTGAACTTGGGCAGTAGAAACAATGGTTTATCGTCTTTTGTAACTCCATTTTGGATAAAATTTGAAGAAACACATCTACTCGTGGTTTAGAGGTTTTGGGTTAAAAAAAGGATTTTTGAGGTGTTTTGCAGCTTTTGATTAATTACATTTTTTCCTCTAAAATTTTTTAATCGTCTTACTTAGCTCCATTTTGGATAAAATTTGAAGAAACGCATCTACTCGTGGTTTAGAAGTTTTTGGTTAAAAAAATAATATGATTTTCGAGTTGTTTTGCAACTTTTGATTAATTCTTATTTTTTCCCTAAAGTTTTTTTATCGTCTTACGTAGCTTCGTTTTGGATAAAATTTGAAGAAACACATCTACTCGTGGTTTAAAAGTTTTTTTGTTAAAAAAGTGATTTTGGTGGTGTTTTGCAACTTTTGATTAAGTACATTTTTCCCTCAAAGTTTTTTTTATCGTCTTATGTAGCTTTATTTTGGATAAAATTTGAAGAAACACATCTACTCGTGGTTTAGAAGTTTTTGGTTAAGAAAAATATAATTTTGGAGGTGTTTTGCAACTTTTAATTAATTACATTTTTTCCCTAAAACTTTTTTATTGTCTTACGTAGCTCCGTTTTGGATAAAAACCGAAGAAACACATCTACTCATGGTTTAGAAGTTTTTGGTTAAAAAAATTTGATTTTGGAGGTATTTTGCAACTTTTGATTAATTATATTTTTCTCCAAAAGTTTTTTTTATCGTTATACGTAGCTTCGTTTTAGATAAATTTGAAGCAACACATCTACTTGTGGTTTAGAAGATTTTGGTTACAAAAACATATGATTTTGGAGGTGTTTTGCAGCTTTTAAATAATTATATTTTTCCCCTAAAGTTTTTTTATCGTCTTATGTAGCTCTATTTTGGATAAAATTTGAAGAAATACATCTACTCGTGTTCATTCAAGAATCTAACTTAATTCGAACAAACATTTCAACTAAATTTAAATTCATATTTACCGAGAAAGATTGGTACATACCAAACTAAACATAGTAATTATAAACATTACGACAAATTCAAATTATAACACTAGGCAAAAGTAATTAAACTAACAACTCGGGTCTGCTGCATCATCAGGGTTCTGGGGAAAGTTTGAGGGATAGTTTACCGGTTGGAATATCATCAAAGAAAGAGAGATCGCAAAACAAATTTGGATTTGTTGGTTGACCTACAGTGGGGTCCATCGATGTGCTTGCACCGTTCTAGTTTTGACTCCAGTTTCTTTGGCGTTCACTCTCAAGCCACTGTTCTTGCATTTCATCCATTCGTTTATTATTAGCAGCTAGTTGTTCTTGGAGTGAAGCCAATTTTGTTCGAGTTTACTAGTCCTTAATCTCTCCCCCTGCAATATCTTGCTCTTGTTGAGGCTGTATGATGTCGCCTTACCACTTCTGGGCACTCCTCTATATCTCACCTTTGTTCGTTGGTCGTTTGCTTCCTCAACATACTTTGGAACATGCTCCTCCGGCTATTTGGATTCACCATCCCCTTTTCCCCTTCTAAGAATGGTGCAATATTTATCCTACGCAATTTTTTATTAACATTAGTTCATATGAAAGTATGACATGTAAAACACACAAACTAATATTCGATCATATATGTATGTAACTATACTTACAAAATACACCTTGTCTTTTTTGTTCAACCAACAATTCGTTGGTTCGCCACTTGCATTCCTTACCGCCTGAGGCCACATGTACGCCTCATGATATTTTATCTTCCTCCCGTAGTACTTGATCTACAACAATGTGTTGAAAAATGTCGAATAATAATATTATATAATCTAGGAATTGATAAGATCATTTGAAATTACTAACTCGTAATTATCATACCATTGTTTGTGCAGATTGCACGCTGCTAATGGATCCCCCGATATATGTTGATGTCACAAAGTTGCTGCCTGATTTGCTTTCGTTCGCCTGTCTATTTTTTGACACTTGGATGGAAATTCTCTTAGTATCTTCCTCTTCCCAATACATTTTATATTGTTCAGTCAAATCATGAGGCAACCAAAAGAGAGGCCGACCCTTATATCTAAGATCATCTTTCCTTTTGAAGTACAA
This sequence comes from Linaria vulgaris, assembly GCA_948329865.1. Lineage (NCBI taxonomy): Eukaryota > Viridiplantae > Streptophyta > Magnoliopsida > Lamiales > Plantaginaceae > Linaria > Linaria vulgaris. The sequence continues at coordinate 16,058,662 of OX415250.1, read as the reverse complement.
GCTCTTGGCGCGTGAAATATTGTCACCAAATCGATCTGTTGTAGTATTTTCGAATGCATCAAAACTAGGCCACACGTACGTAGACTTGCAACAAATTGAATTGCATTGGTATAAGGAAATACTTTAATGTATTAATCTAAGATAATATATATATATATATAATTAAATACTTGATTACCTCAAGTCTATTCCAAAAATTAACTTTATCATCTCCGTCAATCAAGTCGTAGGTCGCCGCCATTTTTTGTATCAACCTTCTAACGATTGCGCTAATAGTACTTGAAATTTGATGTTTATTCAGAACACATTCTCTATACTTGTCAAGTCCGATGGGTATTCTGTTAGACAAGTCATCCGGTGGTTGGTCCCCTTTTGCTAAACTATTGCCATGACGAAGACTCGAACTAGCACACTACTTGAACGGTGTGAACTTAGAGAAGGGAGCCCTGGCAATGATTGCTCCTCGTCATCTGAGTCTTCTAACTCCTCATCCAACAACGCGTGAGGTATTGTAGAGCAGATCGGAGTGGTAGGGGTATCATGTTGACGTGGCACCTAGACTGGACAAGACCTCGAAACGGAAAGATATGGCGACGTCGCAGACAAGATTCGTCGATCGAGCAAAATTACTGGATTTGGATTGACAACGATATTTGGAATTGGCTCACCATTTAAATCGTCATTTGGCTCAACGGAGGTGGGAGGATTCCTAGTATTTCTCAATTGCAATAAATTTTGAAGACTTATTGCGCTCGATTATTATATCTATTTTCTCATAATAATACGCTCATGTTTGGCGTCTTTTCTTGATGCCCAACATGTCTATTTATAATGTAGTCTTCTTTAAAGTCCAACACATGTTGTGCACATTTTTTACATGCTTTAAATCTCTGTGTATGACTCAATTTCGTTCTTAAGCATATCTACTTCAAAAGGGAAAGTTTCATTGTCCAACTCGAAGTCTTTAATGGAAATAAGTCTTCTATGGAAAGAATCTTACTCCATCATGAAGTCTATAGAGAAAGAATCATTCACCATCTTGAGGTCTTCTATGGATAGAATTCTTCTTTATCTTGAAGTCTTGTTAGCTTCTTGATTTAGAAAAGTTTCCTTCTTTAATTTGAAGTTTCCTAGGTGAAGTGTCCTTCTCCTCCTGAAGTCTTCACTTGAAAGAGTTTTTCTCTGGAAATCTTCTTTCCTTATTCAATCTATGAATCTTTCTCGCACTTGCCTGATTCTTTCTATTGCAGCACACACGACTTTTCTTCTTTAATTATTGAAAGTTCTTCTTTGGAAACTTTTCTTTGAATGGTAGATTTTTATAAAGAAAATAGGCACATCCTCATAGTCTATAGACCTAGAGCACATAAAAATATCAACTACAACTCATAGAACTTAGTTAGTAAGTGAATAAAAGCAAAACACAATTATGACAATAAATCTCGATTGTTTAGTGCCTGGTGTTATACTTGATGTTGAGTAACCACTGCATATCCCAGTGTTGGACTGACACTTGGTCTAACACCTGTACTTTCATATGTATGTATATATATATATATATATTATTTATGTGTATCATATGTATATGTATGTATTTATATACGTGTTCTGTTGCCGCTAATATCAAAATTCAAGAACATAAGTGTTAACAGGATGGAAATTCACCTGCTTAAAGTAGACAATAAATCAATTACTGGAATTACCAGATATATTATTATGCCACCTGCACTCACAATACAGGTATCACACCCCAAACATCCCTCGGAAGACCCCCGAGGATCGACAAACGAGAACAACACTCAAATATCCCATAGCTACATCAAACGCTCACGGAACACATCTCCAAACATCAAATACTGGAGCAAGTTGTGCCTAATAGCCCAACAGGCGGAATCTGAAACCAAGGCAGATACCTATCGGAATATACATCTGAAGAAAGCATTCTACAGACTAACCGCTATCGGAACTACCGCAGCATCGGACAAACACTCCGCCCCACTCATTCTGCCTCTCCGAAAAATATGAACTCTCGGAAAGGATGAGTTAAAAGAACCAATCTATCAAAGCCCACTGGAGCTGTCGGAAATCAACAGAGTCCCAGAACCTTGACAAAAACACTTCCTTGCTATGCACTCCCAACACAAACGCTCTCGGAACACTACCCCAGTACTTCCCTGCTACGCACTCCCAGCACAAATGCTCTCGGAACACTACTCAAGTCGACCAACCCAAGGTCGGAACTTCACAATAACGCAACAACTACATAACAACACTCTCCGGGCACTCGGAGAAAGAAAACACCTACCCACGATAGCTAAAAACCTCTCGGAAATTAACCCATGAACGAACACCCCATCGGAGAATATCCTGAAACAAACACACCAGAATACACACCTATCGGAGAAGCATTGTCACTAAGAGAACACTCAGACTCGGCCTTCGAGTCACCATTAGAAGCAATGAGCTCTCGGAAGCAAAGAAGGCAGTCTACCCCTTATCATAAAGAAGACCAAAGCCCTCGGAAGAAGAAAAGATACAGTCAGCACTTAAGATAGACACGTTATCTTATTGGTTAAATGAACATTGTAACACGTGTAGAACACCACCACATGCATAACGACACCTGTAAAAACATGCATAACGACACATGTCCCTAAAAACTCTATATAAACAGAGGAAGAAGGGAAAAAAGATGAGAGGTCGGACAATTAAGGGAAAACACACGTATAGACTCGGAAATACGCATATCGACTCGGAAAAGAGAGTGGATCATAGTGAATAAAAGGAAGGAATATTCTTGTCAATTTTTCTCTCCTGTTAAATAGCATTTATTAGTTTTGAACCACGGACAAAGGCGTTCCAACCCAAATAAATAATACAGTTAATTAGGTCGTAATTCCAAACCCGTTAACAATAAGATATTGCCGATAACATCAAGATTTAAGAACAAAAATTTGAATATATCATTAAATGTAGAACATCATTTTATACGCTTCAGTGAAAACATTTAGCTAAAAGTAATGTTGTTACAGTTATTTTATATGATATTTTATAGATGCTTTTTGATATATGTATCTAGTATAGTTCGTAGCTCGAATTCCTGGCTCCGCTCCTGTATTTTTTTATTTTTCAATCTTTGAGCTCATGTGTTGTTAAGTTCTTATATGTTGTATGTGGTGTTGGTCTCCTTAGTACTAATTAATATGCCATTTTTCATTCCAAATGCAAAATACAACATATTGAATGAACATATTTAATTAAGACTTTGTGAAATATGCCAAGAGTGATGGAATATTGGTCATACTAGAGGACATCAATTGTGTGAGTTGAGAAGAGCAATAGAAGGGACCTTGATGTAATACAGCAGCTAAAAAACTTTTAGAATGTGGATCCAGAAGAGATCTGTTTACTAATTTATTTCTTTTTACATAAACAGATACGTGTACTTTTTAAGCTACTTTACCCATTCAAATGTTACAAAATCTTAATCTATACTAATGTCAAAATATCGAATGGGGTTGTGGTTTTTATTGTTTATGTTTATTTTCTTAGAACAAATTATTATTTGTGCCCTGTAAGTTTGTTCTTTTTATAAAAATGCCCAATAAGTTTCGAGTTTTTAGAAATGCCCTGTAACTATGCTCTTTGGTAATTTTTTTGCCCCGTGTCCGCCAACTGTAAAAAATGGGTTACGTGGCTAACACATGGAAAAAATGCCACTCCACGCGTTATAAACGCTACGCCACATCAATATTTCGTCTGCCCAAAACGTTTTTGGCTCTTAATTTTAAAACAAAACATAAAAACACAACACTTAGCCAAATTTTAACAAAAAAAAATCCCTCAAATTGATTTCATACCCGAAACCCTTATTCCAAATCCCAAAATGTCGGAATCGACTATGAGCTCCCATTTGATGTGCAATTGTGGAAAACCCGTCATTGTGCGCTTGTCAGTGACCGATGGAAACCACGATATTGGGGGTCGAGTTTAGGTTTTTGATTCACGATTTTGGTTAGAACACGATTCTCGTGCGTGCACTAAGTAAGGTCAACTTCTAAAACGCAGTGATTTCAGCTGAGAATCGACAATTTTGGGATTTGAAATTAGGGTTTCGGGTATGAACTCAATTGGTGGGAAAAAGTTTTGTGAAAATTTGGCTAAGTATTGGGTTTTATGATGTTTGAGAAAAAAAACGTTTTTGGGCAGCAGAAATCCTGGTGGCATTGCGTTTTAACGCGTGGAGTTACAGATTTTGGCGTATGGCAGCCACATAAGAGATTTTTCACAGTTGGCAGTCACGGGGCAAAAAAATCACCAAAGGGCATAGTTACAGGGTATTTATAAAAACTCGGAACTTATTGGGCATTTTTCAAGAAGGCAAACTTATAGGGCACAAATAATAATTTGTCCATTTTCTTATTATATTACTAGCAATCGAGAGCACGCGAAGACATCACACAATGTTGTCTATAATATAAAAAACATAATGTAAAATTTGTGCACACTGTTAAGTTTATCTAATTAATAAAAACTAAAGTAAATCTGCGGATTAATTAAGCCTCGTTAAAAAAAAAAATCAAGACTGAACTTCAACTATTTCTACAAAGTACAAAGTACTCTAACTCCGTCGATAGTTCCAATATCACGCAGACTCTAACATATTAGGAGCTTAATAAACTATGTTGTGTAAATATTTTGATTTACCTAGAAAAATTAAAAGTAAAATGAAATGAAGATAATTACAAACAATCAGTTGAAATATTTGTATAAACAGGAAAACATCATAATACATACATGTGAAGTCGAAGTTTTGGAAATTTAAAAGCCAAAGATTATACCCCAAAATATATACATGAATCAATGATTTGCTGTCAAAGTGTATTGGCCATGCATGTTGAATCCTGCCTCACATGGAAAAGCGCAAATATTAAAATTGTCTGTTTTCTTAATTTTCTTATGGTCCGTAGACTTATTCTTTAATCCTTTATTAAAATTGTCTGTTTTCTTAATTTTCTTATGGTCCGTAGACTTATTCTCTAATCCGTTCTCTTTGTTGTTATATCGTTCTTTTCCCTAATCGTCGTCCTCTTTTTATTCTTTCTACATTTTCTTTTTCCTTTCCTATTATCAGTCCAGATCCCACATCGCGATGATCTGAGCAAAGAACAGTGGACCAGTTAAAGTATTAAAAATAGATAATACAAAGAAAAATATTCTAAACCAAAACATATTAAAAAGGTAAGTTTTTTTTCAGAAATAACCTAAGTGATGAAGAAAATCGCCCGTTTTAATTGAAAAACATATGATGCAATCAAAACAAAGTTAAGAGATGAGATTAAGAAAAAAAGAAAAAAAAAACTATAACTTCAAAACAAATTGAAACGATAAGATCAAACCTCTCTATATATAGTAATAATAAAAATGGTCGCCAAAATTAAGCTATTTAACTCAAGAGCTAATTGCTAATTAAGATCACGAAAAATATTTCAAATCAAAACAAACTGATACAAATAAGATTAACATTTTTTGCAATAATATAACACATATGTTGGCAAAAGTACAGTAGAAAAGTGGAATGATTAACATTCCATCATGTCTTCTAACAAATTTAAAATAATAACAATAATTCAGCAAAATTATTCAGAACAAATAAAAACCTGGAAGCCTCTGCATGCAGTTCTCTGGCAATTAAAACAATCTTACGCTTAGAGACATTTAGAATAAACCTCCATTGCAGAAAAAAGTGTAATAAAAGAAAGAAAACAAAGATTTAATCTAACAAAACATTTTCAGAACAAAAAGTGACAAAAGATATATAAAACTCACTAATCGTAATCCTTATCTGCACATTTAAGCGGAGAAGATATATATGAGAGAAATATAAATTGTGAGAGATTCGTGGAAATATAAAAGACACGTGGATTATGTTGTACCATAATTTGTATTGCTCACGTGTCATGCCATGTGCCTGTGCAGAATTCAAAAAACGACAAGCAACAACAACCTTAGTTGGTGGTTGTGTGTCTTAAGTATAGAAGTCAAATGGCAAATACAAGCACGACTTGTAAAATTTATTACAGTTCTGTAAGATCAAACCAGGCTATGAATCATATGTCGTTGGAAAAAATCGAATGTCTAGCTTCAAACGCAAAAAACGGATCTCAGTTTCGTTGAGTATTGAAGAAGTCATGCTCAAATTAGTGAAAATCACATTGTGAACAAAAGAAGCCCAATGCTGATCCGCAACTCGAATTCGACTTTTAATTGTTAAATTCGAGTTATCATCCTTTATATGTATGGAAAGTCCTTTGAATCTAGTTTTCATATCAAGAAGCAGTTCATCAATCTGACCTTTGAAAAATGAGTTATGTGCAAAACTGTAAAGCCGCGCAATGTTGAAGCATCAACAACAGGTATTGAGCCATCAACTAACATCTGATTGGCAATGGTTCACCCTCTAAGGGTCAGCCTTCACCTCCGATCACATTCGGCTTCTACTAAGAACAATGAACTACGTTCGGCTTGATTCCCTACACGGGATATGTAGGCAGCTTGGCTTAACCCCAAGTTCAGTTTGAAATCAAAAAAACGATCCAATCCACTTCAATAAGTTCTAGCCTGACCTAGAAGCCATCAACGAGCGTCAACTCACTCATGCGTCAGAGTGCCTAAGCTGGACATCCCTAGCCTAGTTTATGTGTCGTGTTTCTAGTGCAGGTTTGCCGAACTCAAAGCTAGCTCAAGATCAATAATGTGCTTGGTTTAGTCTGACGTGGAGTGATTAGTAAACAGACGAAATTATCCCGCATCAGTGGCGTCGTTTGTGAGAAACCACTAAATACACTATGACGAAAACACCCGCGACAACCAATCATGACAAGAAATACCAGAGCATCTGAAATGGCCAATTTAATGGTCGATGATCAACAGCCTGAACCTTTGGCTCAGGCTGAATGAGAGGCGCCCACTGTCCATATAGCCAGCATAGGGACAAGGTTTTTGTGGATGTTACTGAACATGGTCGCAGAATGGTTGCATATACAGTCCATCAGCAGCCTGACTCATCGTCTCGGGCCTAGAGGGAAGCGACTACTATCCCTAGCCAGCAAAAGGATGAAGCTTCTGTGATCGAGAAAACAAGGTCGCAGAGCTACTACTCATGCAGCCAACCAACAGGCTACTCAAGAGCATGTGAATCCATCGCCACCACAACATGTGGCTCAAATAATTCAAGCATTACAGGCACTAGGGTGACCTCCTAGTTATTCCTGCCACTCAACCCAAGATTCAAGTTAAGACTAAACAACACACAAAACTCTCGTTCTGGTGGCGCACATGCCAGACCTGACTCGAAGGCATTCGTATAGACCAAAGTCTATCGTTTCTTGATCGCGCAAGAAGACGCATTATGCGTCCTCCAATTTCTACGCCTATCATTAGCTAACATGCTACTTCATTATGACTTGCTCTGAATAGCGCACATCGTTGAGATACAGCAATTCAACAGAAAATTCAACAAAGAAATGGCCTACAAATTGCTCAGATAAGCAAGGCAAAACACTTTTTAGTAAAATTCCCATAAATTGAAGTCGCGAGTGTGTGACGAACCTTTAGGTGAAACTCCCATAAATTGGAGCCACAAGTTCTCAACGAATACAAAAGTGACAAGTCTTTGGGGTGAAATCCCCTGTAAATTGGAGCCACGGGTGCTCAACGAATACAGGCAATGAACCATTGGGTGAAATCCCCACAAATTGGAGTCACAAGTGTTCGACAAGTAAACACGCTATGAACCTTTGGCCGATCTTGAAATAAAGACTTAAAATAAATATAATCTTCTTCTTTGGCCAAAATATTGTGTTGTATTTTTATTTTTGTGCAGATTCGTCTGTGGTCAAGTAAAATATGCTACTTCACACAGTTGAATAGTGCAACAAGGTTGGCTTTTCAGGACTTCACTGCTCAAAAATAAGCTACGGAAGAGCCTATTGGGTGAAAACCTCACAAAGTAGGCGAGCTATAACAGTCCTACAAAATTAAGCTAGGCAAAGAGCCCAGTGGGTGAAGAATCCATAAAGTAGGTAAGCTACAACAGCCCTATTAAGAATTAAGCCAGGCAAAAAAACTATTGGGGGAAAATTTCATAAAGTAGGCGAGCTACAGAAGCCCTACAAAATTAAGTTAGGCGAAGAGCCTATTGGGTGAAAATCCCCTAAAGATGGCAAGCTACAATAGCCCTAGAGAACTAAGCTAGGTGAAGAGCCTATTGGGTGAAAATCTCATAAAGTAGGCGAGCTACAACAACCTTACAGAACTAAGTTAGGTGAAGAGCTTATCATGCGAAAATCTTATAAAGTAAACGAGTTGCAATAGCCCTACCGTATTAAACTAATTGAAGAATAAAATCAAGAAAGGGAGAAAGCAAGGTCAGGAAAAGAAGAAAGTAAGATCAAGAAAAGAAGAAAGCAAGATCACAAAAGGAAGAAAGCAAGATCAAGAAAGGAAGAAAGAAAGATCAAGAAAAGAAGAAAGAAAGATCAAGAGACGAAAAAAGGAAAAAAGGAAGAAAGCAAGATCAAAAAAACAAGAAATAAGATCAAGGAAGGAAGAAAGAAACAAAAAAAGACTTCATTAACGAAAATAGATATCCTGAAAACCTATGTCTACCAAAGCAAAGTAGCACACGCGAAGAACAAAACTATATTTGTCTCAAAAAGACAATAAAGAAGTATCAAATGTACTAGAAGTTGAAGAGAAAAACAAAGGCACAAGGGCCAAAAAGTAAGGCCAATAGGGCCACCTTCCACTCTCAATAAGCTTGACCCCCATCGGCAACGTCATCCTTCCCCATAGAAGTAACATCTTCTGTGACTTCTATTGCATCAATGACAAGGGAGAACTCCTCTATAAGACCACCACCAATAGGAACTTCGGAAGACATGCAACCGCGTTCCTCATCTTTCTCCAGGCATGCATGGTCCTCAGCAGTGAAACCAACCCAATTGTCTTTTAAGGCACAAGCCGACACCAGCAAGAAGATTCAGGTTTTTTTCAAAAATGGTCCTTTATCGTGGCCTCATTACAAAAATAGTCCGTTATCGCGTCACTGTCTAGATTTAGTCCTTTATCGTGGTTTTTAGTCCAATTTTGGTCCTCCGCCCAAATTTTCTACCGGATGTCGCACGTAAAGTCACGTGCCGGCGAATTTTGGGGATTTTGGCCAATTTGGGGTGATTTTGACCAAATTTTTGGGGATTTTGACTAATTTCGGACGATTTTGAGCAAAAAAATTTAAAAAACAAAAATATTTTTATAATTTAAAATATATAGTTTTTATAATTGAAATCCAAAAAAAAATAAAAAACAAAAAAAAATTGTAATTTAAAATATATAGTATTTATGGTTGAAATCCCAAAAAAATCAAAAAAAAATTATAATTTAAAATATATAGTTTTTATTATTGAAATCACAAAAAAAAATTTAAAAAACACAAAAAAAATGTAATTTAAAATATATAGTTTTTATAATTGAAATCCAGAAAAAACATAAAAAACAAAAAACAAATTTGTAATTTAAAATATATAGTTTTTATTATTAAAATCCGAAAACAAAATAAAAAACACAAAAAAATTTGTAATTTAAAATATATTGTTTTTATTACTGAAATCCAAAAAAAAAATTAAAAAACACAAAAAAAATGTAATTTAAAATATATAGTTTTTATATTTGAAATCCAAAAAAAACGTAAAAAATAAAAACAAATTTGTAATTTAAAATCTATAGTTTTTGTTATTGAAATCCCAAAACAAAAATTAAAAAACACAAAAAAATTGTAATTTAAAATATATTTTTTTTATTATTGAAATCCCAAAAAAAACTATATATTTTAAATTACAAATTGGTGTTTTTTTTATTTCAATAATTACAAATTCGTGCGAAATCCGGTAGAAATTTTGGCTGGAGGACCAAAATTGGACGAAAAACCACGATAAAGGACTAAATCTAGACAGTGGCGCGATAACGGACTATTTTTGTAATGAGGTCACGATAAAGGACCATTTTTGAAAAAAAACAAAACCCAGAAGATTCACACTGGCTGGCTGACTAGTTACCTCTATATCCTTCATCAGAGCACCAGTACTCATGGCAGGTATCAAAGCAAGATCAGAAGGATCGGATTTTGAAACAAAAGAAGTTGGAGCAGTAGTGAATATTGCCTCAGAGGTGGCTAGTGTCTCATGAATATTTAAGGGAGGAACCACTGCAGCTATTGTCTCTACGACTGCAGTGGTAAAAATGGTGGTAGTCAGCATAATTCGCGAGGCAACAACCGGAAGAAACAACATTGTCAGATGCCAGGACATCATCGGGAGGAAGAGTACATCAGCAACAGCAACGTCAGTCACAAGTGGTTCCTTCGAAGTTGCGATGATCACCTTCGACTTACAGTCTTTCTCTACATAAGCCTTATTGGTCTTTCGGTATTTTTTGAGGGTTCTATCTCGCCTTCCAAGCCTATCCACAACAAACTTATGATCAATCAGAAGCTTTGCAAGCTCAGCTCAAGTGTCCCCAATGGAACCGCCAAAGCCACCCCGAGTCGAAAAGCTACCACGATGAAGGGAAAGAATACGTAGTCGTTCGACTCTTGGCGACAAAGACCGATGACACCCACGCCACATTCAAAAGTTGGGGTCACATTGCAAATTTCGGGACACGGTGGGGCGATTGTGTAAATAAGCACTAATCTAGATACTAATAGATTTTTTCGAAATAATCTAGAAAAGAATAGATTAACGTAGAAGAATCTAGAGTTCTCTCGACTACTAACTATTCACACCGCCTTACTAGTATTGTACGTGTTTCGTTAATCCTTTCAGCAGTAGAGTTAGAAAAACTGCTAACTGCTTAGGCGGGCCCCACCTTAAGTCGGTGGAACACGCCTATATATATGTAACCATCCCTTTCATTCGAATCAACGAAAATTTTTCCCAACACTTTCAAAGCTTTCTTACTTAGCGCCAACTTTGCTCACTTTCTATCGCATCCATTCGCACTTAGTCGCACACTCTCGCACGATCGGCTTAACGAAAGACTGACTTGTCGAGCTGAGCGAGCTGACAAGGCCGCACGTGACGCTAACCTACGGTGCAAAGAGGTTAAGTACGTGACACGTGGTATCAGAGCCACGGTCGGGGAAGAACGAAGGCTCTGGGCTTCCGCTTAAGTGATCGTTGCAACAGTTGTGTTTGGGGGACTTAGTTGCGAAGACTAACATGTCGGGTTCGAGCGCAACGGAGCAAGCAGCAGCACCGGCGCTCGAGAGGCAAACGCGCACAAGCACGCGACGCGGCCGCGCGCCCTCTCGCGAGCCGTCGGTTGATCCAGCGACGGAAAGGGGCCGAACGCTGGACCATCGTGTTGCGGCAGTCGAAGGTGCGTTGGGGGAGGCGCACCAACTACTCGAAGACCTTGTGGACCGCGTCCGAGACATCGAGGACATTGACGTGAAGGACGTGGCCGATCGGTTGGAAGAACAGGTACTATCCAACCTTAACTCGATTTCTTTCGAAGTTCAATCGGTTAAGACTTCAATGGCCGCCATGCAAGACGAGTTTAAGGCCATGAAGGAGGAGATCGTTGTGTGCCGGCGAGCCGTGGCTAGTGTGGACGTTCCAAGGCCGAAGCCATATAACGGGGCAAGGAACGCACGTGAGTTGGAGAACTTTCTGTACGACATTGAGTTATACTTTTCATCCGCTCACGTCGACGACGCTGCTACTCGGTTGAGCATCGTTCCACTGTTTCTTACCGACGTTGCCATGCTTTGGTGGAGACGGCGCCAAACCGACATTGAGAAGGGACTGTGCCATATAGACACTTGGGAGGATTTCAAGGCCGAGATCAAGAGACAATTCTACCCGAAGAACGTTGAGTTTGAGGCCCGGGGTAGGTTGCAGCGACTACAGCACCGCAACGCTATCCGAGACTATGTCAAGGAGTTCCAGGAGATTACACTCGAGATCCCGGACTTGACCGAGAAGGACGCCTTATTTGCATTCTTAGACAGACTTAAGCCGTGGGCTAAACAGGAGCTGCAACGGAGGAACGTGCACGACCTTGCCTCTGCTATTGCCGCCGCTGAGTCAATGATCGAGTTTAGGTCGGCGTCTGAAGGGACCAAGCAGACGACGAAGGGACGTCGTGATGATGACAAGGGTAAAGGTGGGGGAGCACAGTCATCACGCCCACAACTGAAGGCAGGTACGTCTAAACCTTCTCAATCAAATAAATCAGGGTCTTCGGGGCAAGCTTACAGGGGGTCGGCCGAGCGACCCAAGTCGAAGGACTGCTATCTATGCGAGAGTCCAGATCACCGCATAGCAGACTGCCCGCAACGTGGACGCATGGCTGCGATGTGGCAGAAGCTTGAAGGACAGTCGCAGCCCGTTCAACCGGAGGAGGAGGAGGAGGCGCACATGGGGTCGATGCGCCTACTCAATGCCGTCAAGGCTCAGGTGGAGCCGAATAGGGGCCCAAGGCGTGGGCTTCACTTTGTGACCGCAACTATCCAAGGAAGGACGGTCAAAGCCTTGGTAGATTGCGGGGCGGAATACAATTTCATGCGAGCAGGCTTAGCCAAAGAGCTCAAGCTCACCGTCGTACCTACGGTCGGCGCCATGAAGTCAGTTAACGCACCGGCCAAACCTATCGTTGGAGTAGCCAAGGCCGTCCGAACGAAGGTGGGAGAATGGACCGACGACATTCCATTCATTGTCGTGCACATAGACGACTATGACATGGTGTTGGGGCTCGAATGGTTCTATCAGGTACGTGCTTGCATTGTGCCATTTTCTGACTCGTTATACATCTTAGACAGCAAGACAACCTATGCCATACCGACTAAGAGGGAGACGAAAGGGACAAGAATGCTATCGGCGATGCAATTCGCAAGGGGACTGAAGGCCGATGAATCCTTTGCCGTCTTTCCCATTCTCGAAGACGAGCCAACACCGAAGGACACTATGGACGTGCCGACAGAGATCCAAAAGGTCCTTGCCGAGTTCAAGGACATTATGCCCAACGAGTTTCCGAAGAGGTTGCCACCAAGACGGGACGTGGACCATAAGATAGAGCTCGTTGCAGACGCATCACCGCCATCACGAACACCCTATCGGATGGCACCGCCAGAATTGGAGAAGCTTCGACGTCAACTCAAAGAGTTGTTGGAGGCAGGGATGATCCAACCGTCAAAGTCGCCATATGGGGCACCGGTTCTATTCCAACGCAAACACGACGGGTCATTGCGGATGTGCGTGGACTATCGGGCGCTCAACAAGCTTACCGTCCGCAACCGGTACCCGATACCACTCATTGGCGAGCTATTTGATCAACTTGGAGTGGCCAAGTTGTTTTTGAAGATTGATCTTCGATCGGGCTATTGGCAGGTGAGGATAGCCGTGGGGGACGAACCGAAGACAGCGATGGTCACAAGGTACGGATCTTATGAATTCCTTGTTATGCCGTTTGGACTGACCAATGCACCGGCTACGTTTTACACTTTGATGAACAAAGTATTGGGACCGTTCTTAGACAAGTTCGTAGTGGTGTATTTGGACGACATCGTCGTATACTCACCCAACTTGGAGGAACACGTTAATCATTTATGGCTCGTGTTCCAAGCACTTCGGGAGGCCGAGTTGTATATCAAGCTCGAGAAGTGCTCCTTTGCCCAAGAAGAGGTGGCGTTCTTAGGGCACAAGATCCGGCACGGACGCATAATGATGGACGATTCGAAGGTTCGTGCCATTTTGGAGTGGAGACCACCCGAAAATGTCCATCAACTACGGTCGTTTTTGGGACTTGTCAATTACTACCGGCGTTTCATCGCGGGCTACTCGAAGATAGCCGCACCCTTGACGGAGCTTCTTAAGAAGAACACGTCGTGGGATTGGGACGAGTCGTGCCGGAAAGCTTTTGACGAGTTAAAGGCACGGGTGACGGGAGAGCCTGTACTTGCCCTACCAGACCACTCGAAGCCGTTCGAAGTCCATACCGATGCATCTGACTATGCTATCGACGGAGTTTTGGTCCAGGACGGGCATCCGATCGCATATGAGAGCCGCAAGCTGAACGACACGGAGCGCCGCTATACGGCCCATGAGAAGGAGATGACCGCCATAGTCCATTGCTTGCGGACTTGGAGGCATTACTTACTTGGGAGTCACTTCGTCATTCAGACGGACAACGTGGCGACAAGTTATTTTCAAACTCAAAAGAAGCTCACTCCCAAGCAAGCACGGTGGCAAGAATTTCTAGCGGAGTTCGACTATACGCTAGAATACAAGCCGGGGGCGCTGAATCATGTAGCAGACGCCTTGAGCCGGAAGGCCGAGTTCGCTGCCATCAGCCAACCACTTAGCTCGTTGAAGGAACGCATCAAATAGGGGCTGAAGCACGACGCCGTGGCCAAGAACATTATGGAATTCGCTCGTGAAGGCAAAACTCGAAGGTTCTGGATAGACGACGACGGGCTCCTTTATGCGAGGGGAAATCGCATTTACGTGCCGAAGTGGGACAACTTACGGCGCGAGATCATTCGAGAGAGCCATGATACCCGATGGGCCGGGCACGCTCCCTGGCATGAGACACACGGAGGCTCTTATCGAACGAACTTACTATTGGCCTCACATGAAGCAGGATATTGAACACTATGTGCGGACGTGCTTGGTGTGCCAGCAAGACAAGATTGAATAAAGACAACCCGGAGGACTTTTGCAACCATTGCCTATACCGGAGCATCCATTCGAGAGTTTGTCGATGGATTTCATCACTTCGTTGCCCAAGTCCGAAGGATGTGGCACCATCATCGTCGTGGTGGATAGGTTTTCAAAGTACGGGACTTTTATACCGGCACCACCCGACGTGACCGCGGACGAGACGGCCAAGTTGTTCATGCGGTACGTTGTGAAGCTTTGGGGCATACCGAAGACCATCGCCAGTGATCGAGACCCACGCTTCACGGGTAAGTTTTGGTCCGAGTTGTTCAAGTTATTGGGATCTAACTTGGCCTTCTCCATTTGCTTTCACCCGCAGACGGATGGTCAGACCGAGCGAGTGAACGCGCTATTGGAGTTGTACTTGCGGCACTTTGTTAGTGCCAACCAACGCGATTGGTACCGTCTACTCGATACGGCCCAATTCGCCTACAATTTGCAGGTAAACGAGTCGACGGGGCAGAGCCCGTTCGAGTTAGCGACCGGAAGGCAACCAACAACACCCCAATCAATCACTTCCGGCTACGAAGGAAAGAGTCTCGCCACCTATAAGTTTGTGAAAACACTTCAAGAGGAGACCGACATGGCAAGGGCTGCCATGAGCAACGCCGCCAAAAAGATGAAGAAATACGCCGACTTAAAGCGACGGACGGTTCAATTCAACGTAGGGGACAGGGTCATGGTGAAACTCAACGCGCACCAATTCAAGAGTTTGCGTCAAGTTCACAAAGGGTTGGTGCGACGGTACGAAGGACCCTTTGAAATAGAGCAGCAAATCAGCACGATGGCATATCAGCTGAAGTTGCCGCCAAACCTCAAGATCTACCCGGTCTTCCATGTGAGTCAGCTCAAGCCATATCACGAGGACACGGAGGAACCGGACCGACGCATTTCCAGACGGGCACCAATGGCGGTAGTCACCCAATACGACAGGGAAGTCGATGAGGTCCTAGCCGACCGTATCGTCAGGAAACGCGGAGTCAAGCCCACAACCGAGTACTTGATCAAATGGAAGGGGCTACCGATGGCCGACGCGAGTTGGGAGCCGGAGGATGAACTTTGGCAGTTCAAGGAGTTAATCGAGGCATTCAAGGCAACCAAAGCGTCGAGGACGTCGCCAACTTCGGTGGGGGAGGATGTAACGGCCAAAGCCACCCCGAGTCGAAAAGCTACCACGATGAAGGGAAAGAATACGTAGTCGTTCGACTCTTGGCGACAAAGACCGATGACACCCACGCCCCATTCAAAAGTTGGGGTCACATTGCAAATTTTGGGACACGGTAGGGCGATTGTGTAAATAAGCACTCATCTAGATACTAATAGATTTTTCCGATATAATCTAGAAAAGAATAGATTAACGTAGAAGAATCTAGAGTTCTCTCGACTACTAACTATTCACACCGCCTTACTAGTATTGTACAGGTTTCGTTAATCCTTTCAGCAGTAGAGTTAGAAAAACTGCTAACTGCTTAGGCGGGCCCCACCTTAAGTCGGTGGAACACGCCTATATATATGTAACCATCCCTTTCATTCGAATCAACGAAAATTTTTCCAATACTTTCAAAGCTTTCTTACTTAGCGCTAACTTTGCTCACTTTCTATCGCATCCATTCGCACTTAGTCGCACACTCTCGCACGATCGGCTTAACGACAGGCTGACTTGTCGAGCTGAGCGAGCTGACAAGGCCGCACGTGACACTAACCTACGGTGCAAAGAGGTTAAGTACGTGACACCAAGCTCTTCTTTGCCCTTAGTTGCCTCATCAACGGCCTCGTGGCGTAACTAGCTTTGCTCATCCAAGCTCCGGCCGCAGCTTGAGCCTCTTTGCATACTTTCTTCTACTCTTTAGCAGCATCTTGTGCTTCTTTCCACAATTTATTTTACGGCATCCTCTGCTACTCTCTTGGCCTCTTGATAAGGCTCTAAGCATAACGCCTTTTTCTACTCAAGCGCCCTTTATGCAAGACGCTTTGCCACTTTGACAAAGAGAGCTTGTTCGACTTCAATACTAACGGTAGAGTTTTGACCAATTGTGGTTTCAACCTATATTAGGACAATTTAGAACTGCAAATTATGGCCTCTCAAGTATATAAGTTCGCAAGGCGTCTGTATTCTACGACCACCTTTTAAACTGGGTGACTTATGTTGTACCATAATTTGTATTACTCACGTATCATGCCATGTGCCCGTGCGGGCTTCAAAAAATGACAAGCCACAACAACCTCGGTTGGTGGTTGTGTGTCTTAAGCATGAAAGTCAAATGGCAAGTGCAAGCACAACTTGTAAACTTCAGTATGGTTCTTTAAGACCAAATCAGGCTATGAGCCATATGTCGTTGGAAAGAATCGAATGTCTAGTTTGTAACGCATAAAATAGATCTTAATTTCGATGAGTATTGAAGAAGCTATGCTCAAATTAGTAAAATCGCACATAATTAAAAAAGAGGATCCCAACCCACTCGTATAATGGAACAAGAGAGGCCCTGGCCCACGGCACTTATAAATACCCCCAAACCCTTCACATTTGGGGAGAGCCACCCACAGCACTCAACTCAAATTCTGAGCTCAAAATCGACTTATAATTGTTGAATTCGAGTTATCATGCTTTATATGTATGGAAAGCCCTTTGGGTCTAGTTTCCATATCAAAAAGTGGTCTATCATTACGACCTCTAACAAAAGAGTTATGACCAAAACTGTAAAGTCACGCAATGCTGACCCTCAACAAGAGTTCGACTTATAATTGTTGAATTCGAATTATCATGTTTTATATGTATGGAAAGCCCTTTCAGTCGAGTTTCCATATCAAGAAGCAGTATGTCAATCCGACCCCGGACAAAAGATTTATGAGAAAACCGTATAGCCGCGCAATGTTGATCCTAAACTCGAATTCTAAACTCAAATTCATAACTCCAATTCGACTTATAATTGTTGAACTCCTCTTATCATGTTTTATATCTATGGAAACCCTTTGAGTCTAGTTTCTATATCAAGAAACGGTTTGTCAATCCGACCTACGACAAGTTAGGGGCAAAACCATAAAGTCGTGCAATGTTAATCCTCAACTCGAATTTGACTTGTAATTGTTGAGTTCTAGTTATCATGATTTATATGTATAGAAATCCCTTTGAGTCTAGTTTCTATATCAAGAAGTTGTTTGTCAATCCGACCTTAACTGCACGAGTTATGGTCAAAACCGTAAAGTCCCGCAATGTTAACGCATCAACAACAAGTATTGAGCCATCAACTAACATCCGATGGGAAATGGTTCACCCTCAAAGGGCCGACCTTCACCTCCGACCACGTTCGGCTTATGCTAAGAACAATGAACTACGTTCGAATTGATTCCCTACATGGGATATGTAGGCAGCTTGGCTTAACCTCAAGTTCAGTCAGAAATTAACATACTTCACAATCCACTTCAATGACTTCTAGCCTGACCTAGAAGCCATAAACGAGCATCAACTCACTCATGCATCGGAGTGCCTAAGTTGGGACAGTCCCAGCCTAGTTCATGTGACATGTTTCTAGTGCAGGTTTCCAGAACTCAACGCTAGCTCCAATAAGGTGCTTGGATTAGTCTGGCGTGGAGTGATTAGTCAGCATACCAAATTACCCTACATCACTTTACACTAAATTAATTATACTACGTTGAGTTATTAATTTGTAAAGGAAATAACTGAATGGATGGTGAGTGGGGGAATAGGGCATGCACTAGTTTACATTGAATTTGAAAAGTTCAAAAATCTATCAGAAATATAAGCATACCATATGGTGTGCCATAATTTGAACTTAAACGATGATCAATTATAGTTGTGACAAGTGGCAACGACATCGAAATGGACTGCGCAAACAGATCCAGCGGTCATGGTAGTTCGGGCCCACCAACTAGCCCATGAACGAACTCATTTGAGCCCACGACACATACTCATTAGAGTTGGGTCAAACCAATATGTACTCAATCCCATAAAATGGCCCCTGGGGTATCTATAAATACCCCCTCCCTAGAAGGCAAAAGGACACACAATTCACACTTTACTTTCTCTCTTTAAACTTTTAGAGCCCAAGTCCCGTCTAATGTGACCACGTTGTCAGCCGTACCATCCAGTATGGACAGGCGGCTTGCCCGACCCGCTCGGTCCAACGAAGTCTCATCTGACATGGTCCATTGACCCATCGAGCTTTTGTGCAATGCACCATCTAGTACAGATTGACCTCCAGAGCAATAATGAATTGCGTTCGGGTTGATTCTCTATGTGAGATACGTAAGCAGCTTGGCCCAACCCAAGTTCAGTCTGAAATCAACAAACTCATAGTTCACGTACGGTGTTTTACGGTGCACGTTTTTCTAACTAAAAGCTAACTCATCACCAGTGCGGAGCATGAATTAGTGTGACGTGGAGTGCTAAGTCATTAGACGAAATCACCCCGCATCACCATGCATTTCTTTTCTACCAAGGAATCCCCAATAACCCTGCAAAGCAGAAAATGAAAAAGGAACAATTATCACATACATTAACTAAACAATAAGAAAAAAAAAATCAATGAAAAGTGAAACAGGAGATTAATTGCATGGAAATCGCAAACATCACAAAAGCCTACCATGATTGGAGTAGCGTGAAACTGGTTTAATTATATCCTGCCTTTATGCACAATTATGTACTCTGATGAACGAAATTCCAAAAAAGATAGAATTCTCAAATCTCACAGAAACTTATCCAAACAGATAATGTAGGAGAAAAAGAAAGACGCAAATTATAGAAATAAATGAAGCTAGTCCCGAAGAAATTTCAGAGTAAGAACTAAGAAGAACGGCTTAAAGAGATACACGTACAATATCATGTTTTAGTCCTCACTCCTCATATTGCAATTTTATTTGTATTAGAGGAGAGGGGGTGTTTAACTGAAAGAAATGGTGCACGTGCGTGAGATTATTGTGAGGAGAGATGAAGAAAAAAGATAATTGTATGCAGTTGAGTTAATCTAGGGATATTATAGAGTAGTGGGGGGGTTTTAAACGAATTTTAAACCTCCATTTTAATTTGTTTGGGTTTTTTTTTTGGATTCGTTTAACCTCCATTTTGTCTCACAAAAACATTTTGTGGGTTTTATTATTTGATTTGTGAGATTTGCTGTTAAAAAACGTGGAAAATTTATTTGGGAAATAAATGTATGGTGGTTATCCATTATTCAAATATTAAACTTTTTTTGTTGGGGGGGGGGGGGGGGGGGGGAGGGGCCGGGAAATTTTGGTCCAATTCGTCGGACAACCGCCATTTTGTGAGACAAAAACCTCTTCTTTTATAGTAGCAACTAGTAATTTTGACACACACAAAACTTCGTGTAAGTTATATTAATATTTTAAAAAATAAAAAATTAAAAGATAAGTGTATGTGTGTGGGAATTGCTATTTTGTAGGGTGTATAGTTGAGCAAAATAAGTAAAATAACTATGCTATTCATTTACTTGAAGAGAGAGAAAGATGGGCATTTTTGGAATATCAAAAGTTGATAGAAATGACTGTTTTTAATAACCAACTGTTTTCTTTTTTTCTTTTTTGAGAGAAATGACTTTGCTTTTAATATAGCAATATATATATATACACATTACTATATTAAAAAAAACCCAAATTTGAGTCTGGGCAGGCAGTTATTTGGTCATTTTTACCAAACGTACCCTTGAAAAATTTTGAACTTCTTTTCGTAAAGAGCAGTTGGGGGGCTAAAATAGTCAAATGATCAGAATTTTGGTCAGTTGTCAGACCAATTTTTTATGTTTCCTAATTTGTCCCTACTCAATACCCTTTACAAAAACAAATGATGGCACTACACGGTAGGATCATATTGTAATTTGATCCAAAACTACAACCCCACGTTCTCACGTTCCCTCGAGGTTTTCTATAACTGCTCTGAAGATTACACATTTGATTGTACCCTATTCTACTCAAGAAAGACAGTCTTATGTTAACGGGAAATGACAAAGTTGTTGAAGATTAATTGGTCAAAAAAAAATTTGGAAGGTAAACATGATTAAACTTTGGAATTTGTGTATGTAGCGACCTCATTTTTTTCAAATTTTGTTTAAGGTGTATTTTTCATTTTTTCTTAATCTACATCGACGAATAGTTTTTTTTTTCAAAATCCTATTTGCCATATTTATGAGGGACAATCGGCAACATAATGTCAGCCTCAAAATTAGTCAGGACGCTGATAATTTGTTTCCCAGAGTTGACAATGACTTTTATTTTGTTTTTAGAGTAGTAATTAGGTAAAAACGTCTTAATTCATACACCAGAATGTGCTAATTTTAAATTTGCTATTATGAGATTAGGAAAATGGGAATCAGCAGAAAAAGAGTATGGAGTTATGCCTTATATAGCATGATAATTGGTTTGAGGCATTGTTAACCTTATGCAAATGTCTCTGTTTGTTTATAATTTTTGATTAATCACTACAGAAAGGATCTTAACCGTATTACATATGATGGTTATTTTGGTCTTATTTCGTCACGGTAATAGAACACAGTAAAACAGTACAATGGGAATATAAATAACCAAAATAATGTTAATCCAATAAAATTAATCGGACTAACTTTGTCCGAAACACCTACTATCTATTACAGATCTTACACTGATTTAAACTATACAGATAACACTAACTATTTAGCGCATCGAATTGTGGTTGTTCGATGCTGAGCTGATTCGATATGACCTTTATAATACACTGAATCGTATCGAATTATGGAACGTCTCGAATTATGGAGCGTATCGAATAGTGAAATTCGATGTGGTTAGGTTGGGACTCAAGTTCGATCTGCCTCTGAATGCTCAAAACCGTCATATATATAGCAACCTCGCTATGTGGGGCCCGAGGACAGCTGTAAAATACGCATCGAATCATACCAATTCGATGCGCGCATCGAATGATGAGTATTCGATGCGTTGAAGGTATCGAATTGGGCCAATTCGATACGATTATGGGCCGGCCCAATCCCTATTGCTGGCCCAGTCCTAAAATACCCCCATCACATAGTCCCCCTAGTTTGGGAGACGTTAATAGAGTGATGACGACTTCCAAACTCAAATCATATTCGTCATAATAAACTATGGGCATCGAATTGTAACAATTCGATGCGTCAGTTTGCAGGCATCGAATTTTGATGAGTTCGATGCGCGCATCGAATTATGAAAATTAGATGCGTTCAGAACAGTGGCGGCCCATGGGCCTATATATAAGGGTCCACATGTCTAACATTTCTTATTTTTATTCGGAGAAGGAATTTTTGTTTGCTTCTGAACCGCATTGAACGGAGTTTGTTCGACACGGTCCGTATCAAATCGCCGGTATTCGACACGCTACTGATTATTTATTTTTATAGAAAAAATATTGAAATTTGTTATTAGGCTGATATGGCTCGTATAAAATCTCGAAGTAGCAGCAAAATTGTGCTATCACCTGAGAATATTCACGATGCTCAGGGAAGGAGCGAGCGAAATGAGCAAAATGAGCCCTCAGGCGCGGGCCCATCTAATTTATCTTCCCCAAATCATTCTACCATGAGGCTAGGTGGTATTAGTGCTGGCACTCGGGTGCCCATTGTGAGCGATTTTGAACGCAACGAGAATGTTGATACGCGTAGAGTGGTGGTAACACCTACTGTTACTGGTGGACGGATAAAAGTTGGGACTAATCGTCAAATCCGAATAATGGAAGATATCAATTCTGAAGACGAAAGAATTGCCACTGACTTGGCCAGATTTAATGCACCTAACCCTACATTCAGACAAAGGCGAAGTGCAGAGGAAGCGAGCTCCTCCCGCTCATTTGATGAGGATTAGTATACTTCTGCTAAAAGATAATTAGCGGAAGATGAATCCGCTCGTGATGCTCAGGACATTCCGCCGCCTCCCCTAAGACGACCTCGACCTTCGGGGAATCCAAGACCTGCCCCTCCTGGAAGTCTTATTAATTACGATTTTCTCAATGATGAGAATCCAGAATCATTAAGTGCCACATTGGGTGGATATAGACTGAGAGAGGAGCAAGCTGGAGAGATAATGCATAGTTTATGGCCTCAGTTGGATCGTCGAACCGTAATAAATCGGTTGGGGTATCAGGATTTGGCGCGCTTTGGGCGTTTATTCTTTGCTGTCGTCGTCCTAGCAGTATATCGACTATGCAGGGATTATAGCGGGTTAGCCGAGGTGCAGAACCAACATAATAGTGTTGTCGATAATCTTCGTACTACTATTCGTAATGGGAATTATAGTCGCCAAAATGCACTGAAACGTGCTAAGGAGGCGGAAGCAAAAGCATCGAAAGCTACCCGCGACAGACATGATGCTGAAGTTAAGGCTAAGAAAACAGAAGAGGACGCCGAGGCTCTGCGTGCTGAAATTATTGCGCTAAAAAAGGATAATGAATCCCTGAAACGGAAAAACTGTTCTCTTCAGGCTTCAAATACGGATGCTGAAAATGCCATTTCCAATTTGCGTCGTCGAATCCAGTATTTCGAATCTGAAGATTACAAATATGCAATCGTTTGAGATTTTATGCAAAGTAACGTATATAAATTTTTGGAATTGCTCCGCGGTTCTGCTGATATGAAATACGGCATGAAAGTCGGTGTTGGTCAAGTTGAACATCTTGGATATCTCGGAGATGGTTTCCGGAAGGATATGCTAGATGTAACGCGTAACTCTAAAATGGAGATCCCAGAGTGTAGCAGTGATGATGATAATGACGATTTACATACTCCTAAGCCTGGTGATCCATTTTATGCTGTGTGGCGCGACCGTAAAAAATCGAATGTGAGCGGTTCAGGTTCCGTAAAATCAAGCTCACCTCAATCCCATAAGGGAAAAGAGAAAACCAGTCCTAGCGCAACTATGGAGGATTCAGAGAGTATCAAAAAAGCTCTTCACGATGCTTTTGGTTCAAGCGATGATGAATCGAAATTACCTTCGAGAACTTCTAGGTCTACAATCTTCCTCCAAAGTCCTCCAAAGAGAACGGGTTTTCAAAATGTTCCCCCTGCAACCTTGGACAAAAGAAGTAGGGCATTAAACGCACCTAAGACTTCTGGTCCTAAAGGAGTTTTACCAGGAGGAGCGCGTTCTACTCCAGGTGACAAGGTTTCTGTGCTGGCCAGTAGTGTACCTGATCCATCATTAAGTGCACAAAATCTTATTTCTCCTAATAGATATCAACTTCAGGATCCTTCTGAAAGAACTGAAGTTGTTTTGCCCGATAATTGGGCACAAGAGAATGAATTGATTTTCACAGAGGATCAAATTCAAAGTAATTGTGCTAAATTTTCGCGTTCAGTGGGTGTGGTTCTTCGTCCGGAGTCCCCCCATTCATCGAATGAGTAGTGATATTTTGTTAAACTGAATTGTGGATATCAGTCTTTTGTTTTGTATAGAGTCTTGTAACTTTAATCAATTGCTCTGTAAGGAGAACGACTCAACCGTTTAACATTAGCTATGTAATTTAGGTTTACTCCTATATTGCTTCTTTGCGATTATTCCCAAACATAGCATTCAATTTATTTGTTTGTTGTTGAGTGAATATATTTCCGATGTTTAATAATGATGTTTGATGTCATGGTGCATGTCTAATATTATGATTTTACTTGCCATGAAAAATATGAGCACTTTGAGCTATTATTATTATCTTTTAGGGCATTCATGTTTTATTTGAGAGATTAGATCATTTTATGTCGCTGTTTTGACATGCGGGAATGGATCACGTTGGGCCTTCTTATCCCTTCGTCTTATTTTATTTCTGGCATGCGGGGGTGGACCACTTTGGGCCTTCTTACCCCTCTGTCATGTTCTTCCTTCTAGCATGCGGGGGTGGACCGCTTTGGGCTTTCTTACCCCTCCGTCATGTTCTTCCTTCTGGTATGCGGGGGTGGACCGCTTTGGGCCTTCTTACCCCTCCGTCAAGTTCTTCTTTGTATCATTCAACGAATAAAAAAATTTCAGTTAATAATTTTTGAAAGAATCAATATAAATTAAAGGGTAAGAAACATATATTTGATGAAATTTCTTCAATTTATGCGTAATAACGCCTGAGATGTTGCACATTCCATGGACGTTTCTGTTGAACTCCTCTTAGAGTCTCCAAATAATAATATCCTCGTGAACTTGCTCGTGTGACTCTAAAAGGCCATTCCCACTTTGGTTCAAGCTTTCCGATATGTTGTTTAGCTGCAATGCTCCTAATAACCAAATCTCCTACTTCAAAATTTCTGAATTGAACTCTCTTATCATAGCTTTTGGCCATTGCAGCTTTATAAGCAACAGTACGCTGATAAGCATCCTCTCTTGTGGATCCTATCATATCCAGATCCATCTGTCGCAACCGGGCCGATTGTTCTGGATCATAGTCAGTAATTCTGCGCGTTGGCATACCTATTTCAGCATGCAATACAGCTTCAGTGCCATAAACAATAACGAATGGGGTTTCCCCTGTGGATGTCCTCGGAGTCGTTCTATATGCCCACAATATTCCTTGAAGCTCTGCTGGCCATGTTTTTCCTGTGGCTCTGACTCTCCTTTCGAGATAATCCTTCAATGTTTTGTTAGTGGATTCTGTTTGGCCATTGGATTGTGGGTGATATACTGACGTGAGATTGTGTGATATCCTTAATTCCCCAAACCATGATTTAATCTGCTTCCCAGTAAATTGCGTGCCGTTATCACACACAATGGACCTCAGTATGCCGAATCGGCATATAATGTACTTCCAAATAAACTCGATCATATTATTCTCCATGATCGACGTTATAGCTTCTACCTCAACCCATTTAGTATAATACTCAACTGCTACTATTAAATATCATTTTTGACCTTCGGCAGGTGGAAACGGACCCACAATATCAATTCCCCACTGATCAAACTGACAGGCCACGTCGATGGGTTGCAGTTGACGTGCCGGTCTGTGAATGAGGCGAGCATGGTATTGGCAACTGTCACATTTTCTCGAATAAGATGTTGCATCTTTACGTAGAGTTGGCCAATAATATCCTTGATGCAATATTCGTTGAGCTAATGCTCGTCCCCCGAAATGATTTCCGCAGCAACCTGCGTGGATCTCTTCCATGACATATTCAGCTTGAGTAGGAGTCAAGCATCTTAACAATGGTCCTTCGAAAGATCTTTTATATAACTCTCCATTACTGATAGTAAACCTGTAAGCCTTGTAACGCATTCTGCGTTGAGCATTCGAATCTGCTGGTAAAATGCCCTGTTGAAGATAGATCATAATTTCATCCTTCCAAGATGGGTCCTCTTGTATTGTCATTATAAATTCCACTCTGACTTCTGTGGTAATATATTTTGATATCCCAATCGAAGGTTTATCAATGACCATAAGTGTGATTCGTTTCTCTGCCACAATCTCTGAAGAACTTGCAAATTTAGAAAGCGCGTCTGTTTTTGCATTGTCATCCCTAGGGATTTGAGTTATATCAAAAAATTTGAAGCTCTTTGCCAACTCTTTAATCTTAGCGGCATACAGCTTCATAGTTTCCTCACGTGTTTCATATCTTTCCGAGAAATGATTTACCACCAAGAGCGAATCGGTGAACACGTCTAGATGTTCGATGTTGAGTCCGAGTGCCATTTTGATCCCTGCAATTATTGCTTCTTATTCAGCTTTGTTATTCGTTACCATGTAATTCAGGCTGATAGCAAATTCAAATTCCCTCCGCTCTGGGGACAAAAAATGTATTCCAATTCCCCCTCCGTGAGTTGTGGCAGACCCATATGTGTGTAATATCCATGTCGATGTTGCCCTACTGGTGCCCACTTGATTGGATATAGAAAAAATACAGCTTGTGGTCTCAACTACACTGTTTTCGAGAGTTTCGGCCATGAAATCTGCTAGAGCTTGCGCTTTGATTGCAACCTGCGGCTTAAACTCCAATCCAAACTCACTAAGTTCAATTGCCCATTTCACCAATCTGCCCGATGTTTCTGGCTTTGCCATGGTTTATATGTTACCACAGTAATTGGGTAAGATTGAAAATACGGTTTCAACTTCCGAGCTGTAACAACAATTGCTAACGCAAATAACTCTATCTCCAAGTAATTTCTCTCTGCCCCCTGCAATACTCTGCTCACATAGTGTATGGGTAATTGCTGAGCTCATTTTTGCTTGAGCAGTACCGTACTGATTGCATTTGCAGATACTGCCAAATAGAGATACAACATTTCATTCTCCTCCGGTTTTGCTAATAACAGCGGGCTTACCAAATAATTCTTCATTTGTCTAAAAGCTTCTTCACATTCCGGCGTCCAAATAAAATCTTTGTTCCGCTTCATCACCTTAAAGAAATGGAGGTTCTTTTCGGCAGATGTTGATATAAATCTCCCCAAGGCCATCAGACGGCCCACCAAACATTGTACATCCCTCACCGTCCTTGGTGAGGGTAAGTCCAGTACTGCTTTTATTTTATCAGGATTGGCCTCGATTCCTCTCTCATTCACCACATATCCTAGAAACTTTCCAGTCGTTACTCCAAAAGTGCATTTTTTAGGGTTTAATTTCATTCCATATGTCCTCATTATGTTGAATGCCTCATCCAGATGTTGCACATGTTCATCAGCTTTGAGGCTCTTTACAAGCATATCGTCAATATATACTTCCATCGATTTCCCAATCTGATGGTAAAACATTTTAGCCACCAGCCTCTGAAATGTTGCTCCCATGTTCTTCAATCCGAATGGCATTACCCCATAACAGTACACTCCGATATCAGTTACAAATGTCGTTTTACTCTGATCTTGACTGCCATGAAGATTTGATGAAAACCACTCTTTGCATCCATCATACTCAATAATGCACATCCTGCTGTAGAATCCACAAGTAGATCTATCCGCGGCAAAGGAAAATGATCTCTCGGGCAATGCTTGTTTAAATCAGTATAGTCCACACACATTATCCATGTAGCTTATTTCTTTAAAACCAACACAATATTGCTCAACCATTCTGAGAACCTTATAGCATAGATATGCCGAGCTGCTAAGAGTTCTTGCACCTCTTTTTCAGCTGCTTCATTCTTTTCCTTGCTGAAATTTCGCTTCTTCTGCCGTATCGGTTTTGCACTCTTGTCTACATTCAGATAATGTACAATGATTCTTGAGTCTATCCCGAGAAGGTCAGAATCGGACCATGCAAATATATCTGAATTACGGCAAAAACAATCTAACAGCGCAGCCTCTATCATCCAGTCCATTTCGGCTCCAATCTTGACTACTTTCTCAGAACTTTCTTTGAAAAGCTGTACGATTTTGAATCCTCCTAAAGGTTCCATCTTACATTCTTGCCATTGCTTCAACAACTGACTTTCTATTTTATCTTGCCCCTGTTTTTTAGGCTCAATCCTATCTTGACTCAGATCTGTCTTTGTTTTGATCTTTTTCTCCGTTTGTTGTTTTTCAACCACATTCATGCGCCTTTTATTTGTCATCCTAGCTGCCTTATCTTAAAACAGTGTTTACGGTGTTCCCACAGACGGCGCCAATATTTTGGTCTTATTTCGTAACGGTAATAGAACACAGTAAAACAGTACAATGGGAATATAAATAACCAAAATAATATTAATCCAATAAAATTAACCGGACTAACTTTGTCCGAAACACCTACTATCTATTACAGATCTTACACTGATTTAAACTATACAGATAACACTAACTATTTAGCGCATCAAATTGTGGTTGTTCGATGTGCGCCTCGAATGGTGCTGGTTCGATGCTAAGCTGATTCGATATGGCCTTTATAATACACTGAATCGTATCGAATTATGGAACGTCTCGAATTATGGAGCGTATCGAATTATGGAGCGTATCGAATAGTGAAATTCGATGTGGTCAGGTTGGGACTCAAGTTCGATCTGCCTCTGAATGCTCAAAACCGTTATATATATACCAACCTCGCTATGTGGGGCCCGAGGACAGCTGTAAAATACGCATCGAATCATACCGATTCGATGCGCGCATCGAATGATGAGTATTCGATGCGTTGAAGGTATCGAATTGGGCCAATTCGATACGATTATGGGCCGGCCCAATCCCTATTGCTGGGCCAGTCCTAAAATACCCCCATCAATGGTACATGCACAGATGCACTGCTCTTGCGTGTTGATAAATGTGCTTTAAACAAAGTTTAAGGCTTACAAAAATAGTTTGTTGGTCATTTTCCAAGACTGGAATTATCAATGCCCTATTACGATTTATTAATTCATTACTTTCCTTTGCTTTTTCTAAGAGTTTTCATCATGTTAGCATAAACACTGCTTTCTTTATTATAGAACTAACACTTTCTAATTGTATTCGTTTTTTACGTTTCACTTACGTATTTTTCGAACTTTTTGAAGTTTGGTTTTTTATCAATATTGGATTTGTGCATGTAATAATGATTGTCATAAAATTTCAATTAATTCAGTTATTTATGTTGTGCTTTTGTATACTTAATTGTTAGATCCGTGTGAAAACCGATACTTATCGTTGCACAATGCATTTTATTAATCTGATTACCTTTTTGTAGAATGCCCATACTATTTCTTACCTTTTCACGTTTACGTATTACATCGGTCAATTTATCCTATAACAGCACGTTTGGAAGGCCCAAAGAGGCCATATTAATTAAATAGTGTGGCCTTATATAGGGTTTGGTTCGTCAATAACTTCAGCTCAATTACGCCGGGTGCCCGGTATTAGGTGGGTCAGGAGAGCATTTTTAGGCATTAAATTATCATACCTTTCCACCAGCTATTATTTAATAGCAAGACATGCATCATGTAATGTGCAGATTAATTAATATACCTTTTATTGGCAATAGTCTTCCAGACGTGCTGTTGGAGAATTACATCGACAACTCGCTCTTTTTCTATTTTAGGTGTCATCCTTAGTATTGCTGCTAAAGTTATTATAACTAAAATTTCAGGGATCTGAAGTTGGGGTGGCTTCAATATGTTAAGAACTTTGGAGAGTTTACATTGTTCCATCTGCTAAGGTTTACCACATTTGGAGAACTGTTTAGCAAAATTCTTTTATTCTTAATATGATAATCTTTATTAATTTTCATGATTTTAGTTTCACCAAGTAATTGGATTAGGTGTTTCATTTATTGACAAGACATCTAAACACTGTAAAAGAAAATTAACAATATGGTTACCGGCCCATTAAAAATTATTATGTTTACATTTTCTAGCATCGATTGACAAAGCCTAAGAACTCATACATAGTTTAAGAAATAAAGAAACTATTCATTGCACGTAAGCCACTTACATATAATCTAATCACAGAAACTCTCAAGTGAGAATGAATAGTAATATAAGATACTTCATAAATTAAAAATAAGTCAAAACCATTGTTTACAAGACAAGTGGTAATTTTCTTTTTCTTTTTCTTTCTTGGTAAACGAGTGGCAGTCATCCTTATGAATTGTAATTTTTGTTAGTAACATAAATTTTCAAGTAAAAGTAATAATATGTTAAACAAAATATTAAAAAATCACATGTCTTACAATTTGAATTGATAATAGTTCATTTAATTGACCTGAAACTTCGTTAAAATCAAAAGATTTTTTACATCAAGAAAGAAACTTGCACGCGGTTACCGCGTGCGCCCGGTCGCTAGTATATAAAAAAGCAAATGTATTTATATTCGTGTAAGAAAAATTGATTATCTTTTTATGATTGTGTGTTCACGGCTTCAGAGTTGAAATCAAAGTACTTGATTTGTAGAACTGAAAAGTAGGGATTTGAATGTACATTCTTTGAGAAGAAGTGGCTGCCACCCAAACAGATGGAATGCAATCTCATAGGCAATTTCCTATGAGGATTGGACCCCCATAGTTAGGACCGAATATTCGGCCTAAATATATTTAATTATTAGTTAGTTAAATATATTTAAAATAAGTGCTTATTGATTATGTTTTGAGAATAACATTTGTATACCTTTTCTTTTGTTTAAGATCCTCTCGTATCAGGTTATCTAAGGAAATAGTGTATCAGGTTATCTAAAGAAATAGTGTGGGTGAGATTCTGGAACTGAATCTTCGAGTTTCCATGTTTAATAAGGATCATGCCGCAATAGGATAAATAAGGAAAGTAGATTCAGTAGATATTATTTATTTTTGTATAATTCAATTTATTCCTAATGAATCTAGACAAGATTAAATGCATTAACATTGGAATATTTTGTTTACTTGTATACAGAATCAAATCTGATGAATCAAGGAGGTTTGTAGGTTGTCTCAAAGAATCGAAGATTGGTGCAATAGGGAGTCTAGATTAAGAGTATCTAATAATATCCTGAGTGAGTCAAGTCTTGTACTATTGGAAAGAAACTTGAGTTGTCAAAACAGGCAAAAGGCGAGTGAATTAGGTATGTTGTGACCGAACCACTATAAATCCATGTATCTTTGTTTTACATACTTACCTGTTACAACAAGTAATATCTATTACGAATAAAAAATAATAACTAAAACGATTATGATCTTACACCCATCATACAGATTAAGATCTTACACCCATCATACAGAAAGTTTACATGAAAATGTCCAAAATCCAAATAACATTGATGGAAAACAAGCTGGCCAAACTACAAGAATTTCAGTACAAGATAAAATAGCCTTGCTTCAAAAAGCACACAACTGTCTATTTTATTTGAGCACAGCTCATAATCTATTTTAGCCATGCTTTCTCTCTGATCTAATGCAGAGTATGATTTTACAAAATCTTTGCCTAAATGTTTACAAAGAAAAATCTCGTCGTAGACCAACATAAAACTTTCAAAGCTCACTGATCAACCACGATGGATCATCAAAGTCACTTTTTGTGTCATATAATCATTTATTTACATGTGTAACCATCGTTTCAATATACTTAAATTCAAAACATGTGTCATCATTATAAACATGTAAGCTCAAATAAGTGGCACTGGCGATTCATACACTAATTTAAAATGTTTTCATGTATTGAAATTGACATGCTGGTGCTATTCTTTTTGCATGGTCATGAAAGTGATCTTACAACGTTTTCCACTGAGCGGCAAAATGCCGGCTTTGGAACTATCATATTATTGCAACTGTCCTGTCTTATATATTAGAAGGCAAGATCCATTCGACTGAAACCCGACAGAACTTAATTATCACCAAGTCAGATTCTTTCAAAACTCCTTAGTACGGCAACAAAATCCTATAATCACTAAACAATGGATACTTGATCCAAACCAGGACAATGGTATAATATTACACTGAATTACAGATACATAAAAGTAATGGATTGTATCGAATTTTCTTCTTATGTAAAAGCTCAAGCCTTATAAGGGCTTGATATTCATATGTTTTCTTCTGCATGCTTCCTCAAATGCACATCGTAGATCAATACGTTATGCGTAGCGTGTGACAGTATTTGATAAGTAAATGGCAATGTGAGCAATACGTTACGCCTGAACTTCAATATTATATTAGGGGATAATTACATTAAACCCCCCATCGTATGGTCCATTTCTCAGTCAACCCCCTTAACTTTATTTTGACTCAGTCAACCCCCCATCGTTTGCAAAAATCATCACTTTGCCCCAAGTCAACTTTTTTGCATTTTTTCCAGGGGTATTTCCGTCAAATGTTAAAATTTTTAATATTTGTTTTAAAAAATGTAAAATTTAAAAAAAATTAATATTTGTTTTTCGAAAAAAAAAATTTCAGCAAATTTTTATTTTAGCCAAATTTATTTACGATTTTTTTTTTCGGCAAATATTTTGTTTTCGAACAAAAAATTTTTTCGACAACATTTTTATTTTCGAAAATATTTTTTTTCAGAATTTTTTCTTTTCGACAATCAAAAAAAAAACTATGTCGAAAAAAAATTTGTTGAAAAAAAAATTTATCGGAAAAAATAATTTCTGAAAAAAAATATTTTCGGAAATAAAAATGTTGTCGAAAAAAAATTTTGTTCGAAAACAAAACATTTCCTGAAAAAAAAAATCGAAAATAAATTTGGCTAAAATAAAAATTTGCTGAAAAAAAAAATTCGGAAAACAAATATTAAAATTTTTTAAATTTTACATTTTTTAAAACAAATATTAAAATTTTTAACATTTGACGAAAATACCCCTGGATAAAATGCAAAAAAAATGACTTGGGGCAAAGTGATGATTTTTGCAAACGATGGGGGGTTGACTGAGTCAAAACAAAGTTAAGGGGGTTGACTGAGAAATAGACCATACGATGGGGGGTTCAATGTAATTATCCCATATATTAAATTGCCGTCTATCTGAAAGCTCAATCTTATAGACAATATTCATATTTACTAATATACTTACATATATGCATATATATATATATGTATATTCTCCAACCTATTAAACCCTTGGAGTCACAATCATTGGCAAGAGCAATGAGCTAAAAATGTAACAACAAACGTTAATCATATATAAGTAACAACGAGAAACACTCCACAAAATGGCAAAAAATATTATTCCAAATTCGACAATTTCCCCCTATAAATTCAAGCTACACTGAGTTCAAAAAATTGTACAATAATCCAGGAGATCATCAAGCTAGCAATTAACAAAAAATGGGAAAACCACATGTAGTTGCTATACCATATCCAGCACAAGGCCATGTAATCCCCTTAATGGAGGTTTCACAACGTTTAGCAAGCAATGGAATCAGAGTTACCTTTGTCAACACGGAGTTCAATCACGAGCGAGTCATGCAGGCGCTATCAGAGGCGGGAAACTTACACGAATCTATAAAATTGGTTTCGATTCCTGACGGGGTTAAGTCAATGGAGGAAAGAATGGATCATGGAAAGTTGGCAGAGTCGATTTCGAAAAACATGACTGGAGAGCTGGAGGCTCTCATTGAAAAGATTAATCAAGAGGAATGTGATGAAGTTGTGTGCGTTGTTGCTGATTTTTACATGGGATTTGCAATGGAAGTGGCAAAGAAATTGGGAATAAAGAAGGCAGCTTTCATGCCAGCATCAGTTGCCATGTTGGGAGTGACAGTTAGTGCTCAAAAACTAATTGATGATGGAATCGTTGATTGCAATGGTGAGTCTATATTTTCTTGGAAAATAATTTATGCCACATGATAGTAAAAAACAAGGAAAAGCCAACATATGTTATTGTTAATATTCAAACCAATTGTGAGATAAGAGGCTAACAATCCCAAGTGTACTTTAATGTGTTAAAACATCTTGGGGCCAATTTGATCACAAGATACCAGTATACCACAGAGACGCCTTCTTAGAGCTTAACGTCGTTCACAAAGCTTACCCTCAATGATTTGAAGCCTACACCCAAAAGGCGAGATCATGTCGACTTTAAGTTTTAAATAGTTTTTCACCCTTTACTTTAACGTGGGAAAATTACATTTTTTTACCACAAAAATTATAAGTTAATATAAAATTAAAACACGAAATTAAGAACAGGTTAAATTTTTGAAAACACCAACAATAATGTTGATACGAAAATGTATAGATTGTTTTACACTAATTTCTTAGTTTTTCTTATTTTAAATTAAAATGCATTGCATAAGTAAAGATGTTGTGGCATCTGACTAGCATTTTAAAATTATATGCGTTTTTGTCCAATACTTTTTTGTCAGAGTTATTTGCCTAACAGTAGTAGTGATAACAAAAAATTATTTTATGCAACCATTGTTTGATCATGTGGTGCAATCGTAAATATTTTTTAAATTAATGGACTTAATGTTTCGACAACATATTTCAATAGTAAATTTGAATTGACTGCATCACCCTATTGTGTACCGATTTCTAATAGTTTACTATTATTTACACAAAATCTGAATTCATGTTAACTATAAGGATGCGTCTCACATTTTGCATATTTTCCAACAGGAACGCCCCTGAAGAATCAGGTGATTAAAATCTCACCATCAATTCCTGAAGTGCTCACTACAAACCTGCCCTGGTGCCTCCCTGATTTCAGGGTTCAGAAAATCGTCTTCCAAGTAATAGTAGAAAATAACAAATCAGTAAAACTAGCACAACGCCTGATTTGCAACACGTCCCCTGAACTCGAGCCCGGTTCACTAGAAGTCTTCCCCGATTGTACCCCCATCGGACCTCTCCTCGCCGTTTCCAATTCATCAGGCCACTTCTGGCCCGAAGACTCCACTTCCCTCGACTGGCTCGATCAACAACCGCCCAATTCCGTAATCTACGTTGCTTTTGGAAGCTTCACCATCTTCGGTCAAATTCAGTTCCAGGAACTGGCAACGGCCCTGGAATTGACAAGCAGGCCGTTCCTTTGGGTCGTGAGGCAGGACATAACGCAAGATATCGATCAGGCGTACCCGAACGGATTTCTTGAACGAGTGAAGAATCGTGGGAAGATCGTGGGATGGGCGCCTCAACAGAGGGTGTTGTCGCATTCCTCGGTTGCGTGTTTCTTGAGTCATTGTGGTTGGAATTCGACGATGGAGGGTGTGAGTAACGGCGTCCCATTCTTGTGTTGGCCGTATTTCGCGGATCAGTTTGTAAACGAGACGTATATTTGTGATCATTGGAGAGTTGGATTGAGGTTGGAGAAAGATGGGGATGGGATTATTAGGTGTGAAGAGATTGAGAGTAAAGTGGACAAGTTGTTGAGTGATGGTGGTTTTAGGACAAGGTCATTGGAACTTCAGAGAAAGGTTATGGATGGTGTTAAGGAAGGAGGATGTTGTCAAAAGAATCTTGATGGATTTGTGGATTGGGTTAAGGGAGATTAATTTGTTAATGAGGTCGAGTTAATTTAATCTTTTGGTTTAGTAGTCATAAAGGCATTTGTGCTAAGATGGATTGTCTCAGGCCCTCAGTAAAAAATCTTTTTGCTTAATTATAATTTGGGAATTGTAAGAGGTAATCTTAGTGTGAATGTTGCGTTTGAAAGAAACTATGCTGGTAATTAATATGACTAGCTTTTTATTACAGTAATGACATGTGAGACTTGTGTGCTTTTGTGGTTGCAGGCAGTGTTGTTATAAGTTATAACAATGTGTCATATAAATTAATTAAATTACAGTTACTTCCTTAATTAAATTTCAGGATCACATGGGAGAACCCATATATAGCATTAGTTTTAAACAGTGTGAAATCAGTGATTTTGGCAGAAAGAAAGCCCATGTGATATGATGGGCCAACAATGTCATGGTATTTTAGCCCTTTATTGGTGGAGGAAAATGAAAAGGGTGTGAGATAAACATAATTATATACTTGAATCTTAATATCAAGAAAAAATAAAATCTACTAAGAAAATTATGTAAACAGAAGAGAAGTATAAGAGAAAACGTGAATGAACAAGTTTTGAAGTAACATGTAATAGTCTATTGTTAACGAGCGAAAAATTGACTTTGGCCCATGTGATCGAACAAACACACATGATTGAACGCTTCGTCAACCCAATTGGTTGATAAGCCTCTGTTCGGTGTTGATCTTGCACTCATTTATCAATTGCGGCTAACTTAGTGGTGTCGGGATTTCGTCGCCGACTAGACTAGAAGTCTACAACTAACAATTTGGTTAGCCAGACTTTTCAAAATAGAGTTTACGTAAAGTGGTGAAAGGCAAATTGCAATTTAGGGAAAACTTCTTCTTTTTTTTCTTGACTTCATAAAGGTCCAGTCCATATACATATTCATCAAATTTTTCATACCAAATATTCAACAGACACCTAGGTGAGACATGGAACGTGAGTGTCATTAATTGAGCAACCCATACTACATGCAATGCCCAAATTCATTTGAATTGCATAGCTGGATATAATTTAGGGCTCATGTACTCGTGGGAGTGAAGTGGTCACCCCCTATCTTTTAGTTAACGTGTACGTATCTTTTCTTCTTCTTCTCAATTCCTTCAATTTCAGTGGTCACCACTTATTATGACGCGTACACGCATAAATTTAATTATGTAATATATATCCATATAAAATAAATATTCATTAAAAGATCTCTCCTGTAAGCTGGGTAAAATCGTTAACTTGAATTACTTTTACCGCCTTAGATAATAGTAAAGTAATTCAATGAAGTAAGTTTAGTTTGTCAGTTCATTATATATATTAAATGCATGAAATATAATATGAAGAGAGTCAAACACCCACACCCTATCTGTACTATTTTGTAACATGCCCGGTCTCTTTTAAGAAATTGCAATTTCTCCCCTAACTTTTCTTAATCATTGAAAAGTACCTCTTGGCCTGTTTTTGTGGTCTTGCCCAGAAAGTTTATTTTCGTCGTAATTTTATGCGTAAAGGTGAGGATTTATTAATCTCGAGTTAACCTTAATTTCAATAAAACCCCTTGTACCTCGCCCTTCAATTTCATGTTGTACTTCCCTTCAACTTCATGTGGGCATCTACAATTAGGATTCAAAACTAAACAGTTGTACTAAAAGATCAGGGGCAAATATACTTCATTCATACATAGTTAACAAATCAAACTTCATTCACACATAGTTAACAAATCAAAGATAAATATGAATAACATGTTACAAGCATGAATGATAGAAGGTATATATGAGGCTTTTATATATACCAGTTTGTTCAAATTTATGAAAATATTGGGAGCATGGTAAAAATATTGAATTTTGATGAAAGAAGAGACAAAATGATTCACCAATTGTTGCACATGTTTAGTGTAAATGGCAGAGTGATCGTTGCTTGTCGCTGCCAAGCCATAACATGGCATGTGAACATCATTACACATGGCCACAGTGCTGTCTGTTTCGTCCAGATATCATGTGAAAATATTACTAGCTAACGCACAAACACTTTTAATTCTTCCCACTAATTATTAATATTTATCGTCGGACTTTGAATTTGACGCGACCACTAAATATTTTCTCAGCTATATTTTCTCATTTATCCGGGCAAAATTTTCTGGTCTTACGACAAAGTTACTACCTATAGCTCAAAGAACAAAATAAGGACTAGTGAATCCGTACGATCATGAAATAAATTTTTGTTTTGCGAATATATTTTGGTCTGTTATATATTAAAAAGAAATATGTTTCGATAGAGCTACAAAAATACTTTTCGAGGAAAAAATATTTTGATCCATGTATGCGTATGTTATTACTATATCTAATATATTATGTGATTAACTATAATACAGAAAGTAGTTACGAAAGAA
This sequence comes from Linaria vulgaris, assembly GCA_948329865.1. Lineage (NCBI taxonomy): Eukaryota > Viridiplantae > Streptophyta > Magnoliopsida > Lamiales > Plantaginaceae > Linaria > Linaria vulgaris. The sequence continues at coordinate 16,020,727 of OX415250.1, read as the reverse complement.
TATAATTGAGATGATTACAATTTACAAATGAAATCTATTTTACATAATTCTGAATGTTTTGGGACATTTGTATATTCTCATTAATTATTCTCTAGTAATGTGGTTAAGGAAAATACATAATTGGTGTAGAAATTTGGAGATTTCCATAAATTAAAACTTTTATTTATAATTTTGAAATTAATTAATACAGAACATTATTACTGCCTTATCTTTCGATAAAAAAAATATCTACTTAGATAGTGAACATAATACTGAATTGTTGACACGTGCACACATACATACACAGATAGATAGATATAATATATATATATATATTATATAATGCAAAAAAAAAAAAAAATGTCATTCCAGCTGCCAGGTACATGCTCTTGTGCGGTAAAATGTTGGCGCGGACTGAGAAAAGTTGATGGCCTTGTCATGAAAAAGGGGACATGTTTTTAACTTTCATGTGAGATTCAATGCATTGTTAATCACTAATTTAACCAACAAAACCAAAAAATAAAACTAATTATCTACTTTATATAAATTGATGTAATTTGCCATCGATACCAAACAATTGCCAAAACAAAATAACACAACTACTGAGTAACATCAACAATCCATGAAGAAAAAAAAATCAAGAATATAAGTAGTAGAGGACAGTAAATAATAACAATTGTGATACTAAATGTACTTTCTTATGATAATAGTTACCATACATTAATTAAGGACAATAACGACATTATCAAAACTAATTGATTTACTTTTACTAGCTACCCAAAAACAAAAAACAAAAAAATTGAAAAAAAAAAAAAAAAAAAAAACTCCAATCTTCTTCTTCTTCTTCTTTCATTCTCTCTCTCTTCCATGCTGCAAATCTCCTTGTTGGTTACACTATACGACATTATTGGTTTCTTGATTTGACCCGTAAAATTCGATCAATTTCTGCAAAACAATAACCTGAGTTTGGAGGCGCAAAATATAGTCGGCGGTTTCTTGAAAGAGCTGGTCGGGATCTATTTCTTGTTTGTCGGAAGGTACGAGGTTTTTTAGTGCTTCCAGTTTGTCGGAAACTGAGGTGGCGGCGCCAATGTGATGAGCTGTCGTTCTGCGGTGGCAGATTTGTGATTTGGTTGAGTTTGATGGTCTTTTTTTTAGTATTTTGGCGGCGGCGGAGGGGGTGGAGATTGTTGGCTTTAAACCCATTTCGGCGGTGGTGGTGGCGGAGGTGGGATTGCGTGTGGAAAGGAATATAATACAACGGTGTAACGGGTAGTGGAGGAAAATGGCGTTATGGGTTTGGGGTATAAGTAGGGGGGTTATGGCGTAACGCCACTAGTTGGTTGAGTAACTACCAATATGCCCTTTGGGTACTTGAGGCTTTTATTTATTATTATTAATATTAATAATAATTGTTTGAAATATCTCAAATGTGGTGAAATGCAACTAATTTTAGATTCTATCGAGATATTGTTTAAATACTTTTATTTTAAGAGAGATTAGACATTTATTGATTTCATATACATGCAAATACTTATAAATCATTTTTTTATATATTATTATGACGTAAGAACCTACGGCCGCAATCTTTTAAGGTGCGCATTCTAGGTAAATCGCAAGTTAACGCAATAGCACGTAAACCACGTCAAGCGAGCAAACAATGTGTGATAGCAATCACAAACTTAGAAGGTAATGATTGATTACATCTTTTTATTTTTATTTTTGTGATACAAATGGAGGGGCAGAGTCCAAGAAGTCAACAATTAATTGAGACTACGCACAATATTAACATTTCTCTAGCACAAGCCACCAATAGTGTTCAAAAGGAGAATGGAAGATATAGATATTGGTGGTTGATCAAGCCGTGAAGGCCAAAATTCAATTCGTGTCCCATGCATATTAGTAGGACAATCAGTGACGTGGTTGGTTTCTCTGTAGTCGTGTTTATTGTCACACAATCAAAAGTTGGTAATAAGCGCCTGATATGCGTCGGCAATGGTCTTGGACGGATGCGAAGTCGACGGAGGTTTAAGGAGCAGAGAAACTGATATTTTCGAGTCGCATGCAACCATAATTTTGTCCAGCTAAAGTCGCTTTGCTTCTTGCAGGCTGTATTAGAAATGCACCCCATAATTTAGTAAGTGTGATTGGTCTAAAGCCAAGATTACAGAAAATTTGTGTATCCAAAAATGGTTCGATGTCATCCCAAAACACTCCTCCACAAGGTATACGTCCCGGATTCTCTTTGGCGCTATCATCTATATATATATATATTAATCAAATCCAACTAAAAGCTCGAACGATCTTGTTGATTTATGGTTGCTGATTTTTAAGTTTGGATTAGGTCGTGTGCTCTTTCAAATTGAGTACATATTATAATAATGTCATCTCACATTTGTGATTGACAACATAATTGGTAGATACTAGTATAATCTGATGATAATCTAATTCATAAAAAAATTATATTGTCATGAATATATTGGTTGACCGAATTATATTTTTCTAGCCTATATGTTTGGTAATCCTACCAAATCTTATAAGACCCTAATAGTAAATATAAGACTGCTATAGACATCTCTTTTTCAGATCCTCATTGTTTAATTATGATATTTATCAATATCAAGTTGGTAACTAGCTCATTTGTTCTATTCTCTAGTGTTTATAAATCTTCATGATATAGTACAATCAGTCATCATTATGATACCTGTAATTCATATGCGTCAGAGTTCAAGTTATAAGGCATTAATAACACGACAAAATAATGTAGGGTGAAAGTTAAAAATAAATCGGTTTACCAATATTTAAGTTTTGAAGTACTTAAAAAGAGAGCTTCATTCATTGAATTACAGAAATGATTCAATGAGCGAGTACTAACAGATTGTACTATATCATGAGAAATTAGTTTTTGTCAGCTTAATATTTTACCGCTCGATCGGTGTTGTCTTTAATTTGTAAAAGGGCGACTTAAAAATGTAAATGCACCAAAAGTCCGTTTCAAGAGGATTGAATCGTGTACATAATTGTATGAAAAACATGTAATTTATAAGATTTGACAACAATAAGTTTTCCACAAAAAAACGGCGTACGTGACGGTTTTACCCAAATTTGTTCCCGTCACTAGCTTTAAGTGAATTACATTAGACATATCTTCTTCTTTTTTTTGGCAACTACATTAGACATATCTTAAAAGTCGATTCACTAAATTATCTCACCTACATCTATATAAATAGTTTGTGAGAGTTAATCGCGTTGGACACGACAAAAAAAGGAAAATCTTTTGATTGCTATGTATTTCATAAAAAATAAAAGAAAATACAACAAATTGACATCTCCTACATCTCCGACACTTCATTGTGCTAGCAAATGTGTAAAAACAAAATGAATGGTCCATATGAAAAATAACAAATGTACATTATCTGGCATACTTCATCGTGATGTCCAAATATTTAAATGGAGAACTCAATGAGAAAGAGAAAGAAAACTAACAAAACTGTTTTCCACCTCTTCGAATTATTATTCATTATGTTTTAAGAAAAAAAAACCCATCAACAATATTAACTTAATCGCCCAAACAATTGGGAAAATGGGTCCGTTTTGCAATGAACAATCGGCCCTACGATATTTTGTTTAGGAAAAAAAAAAGATATTTTCTAGTCTGTAGGGGTATTTTCGTCATTATTTGTATAAGACGACAAAAATGATCGTATCTCAGTTGAAAACTGGAAAGAGTATGTATTAGCGGGAAGATGGCACAACTTGCGAGCAAAACGAAATTATTCAGAGAAAAGCCTGTCCATATGCCAATGGTGCATGTGATGCTAGGGGACCCCATTTAAGTCATCTTCCCAATATACCCCTACTTAATAAAAATTGACTAATATATGGTTTTTTAACAAACCCTTAAAATTATCTCTCCAATTTAATCATATAAGAATTCTTTTGCTATGAGGCTATTGTTAGTCCATGGAGCTGGACTTTTGTTTTTCTCAATGAAGCCGTGTAGTTTTCTCAAGAAAATCTCTCTTAGAGAAGTAATGTATCATATATTGGACTTTAAACTCGGTGATCGGACACGAGACCTGTGTTAATTAGAGGTCACGTAAGATTAAGGAAGAGGGACCAAAATGATTCGTCTTTGTCGTTAAATTAATTCGTTGATCTGAATTGCCCTTATGCCATTAATTTTTTCCGCAGTTCATGATCGTTGTACCGACGTCATCAACCATCAACAATCTCAAACCTCACATTTCCAACTATGATTATTCATTCTCCTAATCTCCTAATCGCATTTACCATCATCATTCTTGATCGTCTTTTTGACAAAGGTTGCATCGGAGCTCTTTTTGCTCTTTCTATCACTATGAAACTTGATCGTACATTAACAATTGATTTGCACTTTAATTACAACAAGGTAGATCCCAAACAACTCTTCGCGACCAACACATGGCGTCCGAAGAAACTATATATGTCTCAACATTTCGAGGATGCCATTCCTAAAAAGTAAAAATACAAACTCGCATGCTTTGAGAAGGTACAAAACTTGAGAGCTTGATTATTTGATCGTTCTACTCATAACAAATTCGATTGTTAATTGCATCCTGAAATTGATCATTCTTTCGAGTTCAATAATTTATTTTAAACAATTGTTTTGTGACATTTGAATAGTATTACTAATTTAAGAATCAAAGTATACACTGCAGTAAACAACCATATATACTTCCATGGATGGTCCCACATTATTTGGAGAAAAACAAAAACCCTGGGAAAATTTCAGAGTTAGTCCCCCCTAATGTGGCCTCTGCCCATAATTAGTCCCATAATGATTTTTTTGTCAATTTCAGTCCCCTATTGTTGAATCTGTCCGATTTTAGTCCCTCCGGCACATAATCGTGTTAACTTCGCCGGAATAAGTCACGTGACCTGCACGTGGCATATATTTGTATGTTACATTCAAAATTCGCACGTGTGATGGCTGAATTAAGGTGAAATCACGTTTTACAAAAAGTTTCAGCGTTTTTGTTAAAAAGAGTTGTTCCCAAAAAAAAAAAAAAACAATACCCCCAAATCTCACAAATAATTGAGAGGGAGAGAGAAAACAATACCCCCAAATTCACAAAGGCTAAGAACCCTAAATTCTCACCCAATTTCTTACTAAATTCTCACCTCAACATCTCCGTACTTGTTGAAGACCCAATCGAACTGTTGCAATGCGCCCTATAGTGCGATCAACGGAGAAGAACGACGACCCAACTCCCGTATATGGTTAGTGTATGTTCACCTTGTTATTATTTTGCATATTATTGTTTGTGGTTAATAGGCTATAATTCTATGTTTGTTGCGGTGTAGATGAACCTTAAATTATCACCCCACGAATTTGGTCGGATTTGCTCAAACCTTAATTCCGAAAACCCTTAGGCGATTTGCTCCTTTTTTTTTATTAACAAAACTTGTTTCTTTATGTAAGAATGTCTTCCTTTTTCTAAATTCGGTATTATTAATTTCTTTTTACTAATACAGTGTTTGTAATTTGTTTTTCAGATTTGGGTCAAAATCTTGTCACACTACGATTGTATTATTCTGGAAAATCCGTGGAAACGCCGCATCCAAGATATGAAGGAGGCGGGGTTTTGGTGATCGATAAAGCTGGACCGTCGCTAAATGGAGCTTTATTTTTCTATTGGGCAAATGAAGTAATGAAATATGGATTTTGTGACTTTTAATTTTAAAAAGCAAAAAAAGGAAAAAAGAAAAAAGAAAAAGAAACGAATTCAGAAACACGATTTCACCTTAATTCAGCCATCACACGTGTGAATTTTGAATGTAACGTACAAATATATGCCACATGCAGGTCACGTGACTTATTCCGGCGAAGTTAACACGATTATGTACCGGAGGGACTAAAATCGGACAGATTCAACAATAGGGGACTGAAATTGGCAAAAAAATCATTATGGGACTAATTGTGGGCAGAGGCCACATTAGGGGACTAACTCTGAAATTTTCCCCAAAAACCCTCTTAGCCACATCCTAACCAAATTTCAGAACTAGCAATTGCACAATATATCAAATTAAGAACATACTGCTTATTTTTAGAGCAAGCAATTAGGTGTAAGATGGAGTTATAGAGTACATGTCTCATAATTCTCACACCATTGAATTAATCTTTAATTATACACATGTCTCGGTAAGTCAATAAATAAAATCCATGTTAAACTTTCCTAGTTAATTATGATTTTTGAAAGGGAAAGTACTTGTTCGCTCGATCTTTAAATCGAACATGGCAAAATTAATGAGACAAATATCCATAGGGACATAACTCTATCGGTCCAGCCAGTTACATTAGGAATAACCAAAAGGGTAATAATGTCATTTTAAACATAAAGTGAAACTTGTACCTCGTGAGCTAGTTGGGAAGGAGGCAAAATGGCACATGTGAATGTGGGTATGGGCCACCTAAATGGCCACAATGAAAGAGAGAAATACATATACGTGTATGTACATGGAGAGAGATATAGGAGGGGGGGTGGGGGTGGGGGGGTAGGGGGTAATGAAGAAAAGGAAGATTGCACATGGAGAGCACATGCACCAAGTGAAAAGAGGATTGTACCTTTGTGTGTGTCTGTGTGAGTGAGAGAGAGAGAGAGAGATTGCATGTGAGAGAGGGAGAGAGAGCAGCATATGAATTGTACCGCATGTTCTGCACATTCCCTGCATGGTACGCCTCTTTCCTTCACCTTTCCTCTTTCACAAACAAATAGTTATATCCAACTAATCCTAACCTCTAATTATAGTAAACTATAACCTTTGTAAGATCAACTTAATCCATTAAATCATAATGTTACATCAATGATCAGTTATCACAAATAAACGACGCCAACACACCAAATCTCACAATATTCGATTGTTAATTTAAGATGATTTATTACTACTACATACGCATTGATACATCTAATGAAGGCGCGAGCTCTAAATTCTGTACGATATTAATGACTTTTCACAAACATATTCAATAAAACTAATGCAAAGTTAGAATTTTAGTGACTTGTCTGAAACAACACATGGCAATAGTAGCTCAAACCACGTACAAGACCGCAACTTGTAAAAGCATTGTTACAAAGTAACAAGGTTCGTTTTGCGAGCCTAATGTCTAAAGGAGCTTAAAGGTCATAAGTATATATTATTAAGCTAAATTCGTGATTTTCCGTAGTTCTACTCTGGCTATCAGTAGAATATAATGGTGTTCATCACGAATCATTTTAACATACTAATTATAAATAGTTTTCCAAACCATAACTGAGCTTTCTTCTAATATTTTTAGTTTAGTTGGATGTGAGTTATGCAATTATAATTGAATCTTAATTGTGTCACGTGTTAGCATGTGGAATTTCGGGCGATCTTAATCCGGCATGTGTGGCAGCTGTAGTTGTAAGAATGCACGTGAATGCATTTTCTCGATTAAATAATCAGTTGTCAACATTAAGTCTCCCGATCCAAAAATAAGGATTCGCCGCCCTACGTTAATTCTGATATTTTAAAATCCAATCCATTACCCATGATATCAAAAGTAAAAAAAAAAATATATATATATATTTATAAAGTACTCATGGCTTTTCTAAGTACGTTTGTACTTTCTGACACAGCAAATTTATTTCCACCGCATGTAAGTCATTAACTATGAAGTAGGTCGTTGGAAACTTATGTAGTTTCATTATCTTTAGCAGTATCTCCACAATAATAATTCTCATACGATAATTATAATTACATGAAATTCCTCTTACGTTTAGAAAATTTCGAATTCCTCTAAATTTAAATAGTTACGAAAAAGTCCACAAAACCTTACATATAAAGGAAAAATCAATAGGGGTGGGTCGTGTACGTGTGTTATACTTTCAAACCTCAACACTGTGCTTGGATTTATTCAAACTTATTAATGTGGGCCTATCTATATTACTTTTTTAATCAGTTGTAAAAGTTATGTTTTAGCACTTCAAAATTGGCGATAATAGTAATCATCTAGTAAGTTTTGTCTACACCTGATATAGAGACAACTTGTCACGTATTTGCTCTTGCATTTTGTTAGTAAAAATTATTAATATTCTGATATGAGAAACTAATGTATTGTATGTATGTATTAATGTATATAGGCTTCTTGTTTTGAAGAGACATTGATCATCATTTTATGTAATAACTAATCAAATAATATCTAGAAAATCCGCAACCTATGATGGAGAAACTTTAAAATTCAATTGATAGTTTTTTGTTGTCAAACTTCTTATTTAATTTATTAAGGTCAATCTAATAACATAGAATCATATAGTATCATCAGAGATATACATATTATTATTTTTATAACATCAGATATGCACAATTGGTAGTACCTTTTTCTGTGGAGCTCCATGCATGGACATACATGGATCCATGTGCTTTTTCAACTTTTCTTTATTCCTTTTGTTTTTTGGTCGGATTTTCAACCCACAACCGATCAGAATTGCCTCATGAATCATGACACTTTCCACTTTTTTCTTCATGTATGTTTTTTCCTAAATATTATGTTTTCGAATAATTCATTTGAAATCTATAGCTCTTCTACATATGCTCGGGAGGTTTAAGTGTCAATATGTCACTTAACAAAACATAAGATATTAAGATTAATGCCAAAAAAAAAACTATTGAAATAGATAGAAAAGAATTCCCTCGGTTTTCTTTTTTTTTTTTTTTGAAAAGAATGATATCATTACCTCAAAAAAGTCAAAACAGTGTCAATTGTTACAACGAAAAAAGTACGCCACACTAACTAGCAAAGACAAGCAGGATAGGACCGTCAGCATTCGACACCGCACTACGTGCAAGATTATGCGTCTCCTTGTTTGCCTCCCGCGTAATCCAACTGAAAGAAAAATTCCCATGATCGTGCATAGCGATAACAACGTCCTCGATGATATTGGTCTGGATAGCGCCGCCCGAATGATGCCTAACGATGTCGTGCACCACATTCAAACAATCCCCCTCCATTATCAGCCTTTGCCAATTCATCTCAATAGCTAATCGGGTTGCCCACCTTGCCGCAATCGCCTCAATACAAAAAGGAGATAAATTCGCCTCCCAACGTCACTGCGCCCATGCAATGATCGCCCCACTAGAATCTCTCGCTACAATACCTACACTTACCGCCCCTTCCTCCTCAAGCAACGACCCGTCAAAATTAATCTTGATAGAATTACTCGGAGGCGCAGCCCAACTCTTCCCTCTTTCACTATTCGTGGGCGGAATAATAGTCAATGCGTCGCTCCATCCATGCGCACAAACAGTAGCATATACCGCGATATCACCTGGTGTGCGAGCCTTATTCCCCACAAGGATGGAGTTTCGATTGTCCCACAAGTCCCAACATAGTGTAATTGCCAATCCTACTAATTCAGCTGACACGATGCCCCCAATTCGTACGACCCAATCCATAACTTCCTCGTTCGCACCAATAATGAGAGAGAGAGAGAGGAAAATTTGCAGGAGCCCAACATTGCCTAGCCACATGACAATCAAAGAGGCAATGTCGAGAGGTCTCATCCCTCTCCAAGCACACCACGCAATCCGTATCATCACATATCTGTCGTCGCCTAAGATTGCATTTGGTCGGAAGGATATTCATGCATGCGCGCCAAAGAAACACCTAAATCTTATTCGCACACTGGAGAACCCAAATAATTTTCCAAACCTTATGCACGTGCGACGTCGTACCCCCCACACCCCGAGTCTGCACCAAATCCTGTGAGACAATAAGATGATAAGCACTCCACACGGTGAACTCCCTTTTACGGTCATAGTGCCAAATCCATACGTCCTACTGGTGCGTCCCTCCAACCGAAATTGACAAAATATGCTGAACATCCACTTCCCAAAACAACTCGCGCAACCAGTCCACATCCCACCATCCTGACGCGTGAGCAATGAATTCGCTCACACGAATAAACGGCTCCTACTCGCTGCGCGGAGTAATAGGATGGAACGAGGTCGGTCGAGGAATCCACGCCTCCCCCACGCATAAATAGACTCGTGGTTTCCCACACGCCATCTCAATCCCTTCTTCAAAATTGGAATAGTCTCCCAAATACACCTCCAAGAAAAAGAAGGTATCCCACCAACTCGCGCCTCCAACAAGGAGCATAACAGGAAATAGCACGCCTTGTAGAGTCAGCCAACTAGACTCTCCGGGTTTTGAAAAATGTGTCAAACTTGTTTTGCAAGAAGTGCCATATTGAACGCCTTCAAAACACGAAATCCCATCCCCCCTTCTTCCTTCCTAAGACACAGTTATCCCAAGCGATCCAATGAATTCTATTCTGCTCGCCACTTTCCCACCAAAAATTGCTAATGATGGCTTCGATCTCCTGAATTAGGGAAGCCGGAAGCAACTCATAGCAAAGGACTTGATAGTATTGAAACTAAAATTTGGAGGGAAATATATAGCTCAAGTCTCCTTCACCTTTTAGCAAAATAATTAGGGGTTCAAATAATGTCTTAATTCTAGTTTATAACATCAACGCACTTGTTAAATTTTTTTAATTTCATTACAAATTTTGCTAAATGCATAATCAGACTTCTGTTCCATTCCATATACATTTTAAAATATCGTACAAACATTTCCAATATATTATACTTATGTTACTATCAACGTACGGGTACCATGTCTTGCGCATGCATCATACGAGTTTAGCCTGGTTTGAAATAGGCCACGTCCACCGTAATGTATGGACTAAAAAGGAATGCCAGCCTATTTACATTTTATATTTATATATATATATATATATATACTTCATGATTTTTATTTATATGATTACATTCACAGTTTTCAGAATAGATTAGATACAACTAAATAAAATAGTACATTTGAAAATTTTGAAAAATATTTGCTGTGGTATGTAGAGATATTACACATGATTAATCATTGAGGAGATCATACCACAACAAATAAAAGTATTCACAGAGTTGGAAATGGTCCAAGTTTGGAAATACCTTGTGCTGTTGTGCATGTGTCATACGTATCAACTCATACATCAAAGATTTGGTGTGATTGAATAATCTTTTTCGTTTGAACATTACAACACCACTCCAAACTTTAGTAACGTGACAAATTGCGAACTACTATGAAACACTAGTTTTCGAGGTCAGATTTTGCCCCCAACAATTATTCAAACACTAGAGAAACTAATCTATAGAACGAAATTTAGAAACTATACCAAAACTCATGTATATAAATGTAATTATCGCAAAAATAAACACTTGCACAAGCGACTGACAGAAGAAGTTCATTCTGTATTCAAATAATTAAACTATCACTAGCAAAAAAATAAAATGATAAATAACTATCACTGGCAATTCATTGATGAAACAAATGTACCATTGTTATCTCTAGCATAACAATCATACAAACACAATCAAAAATCGGACTACTATTTTCTGAATCAGAAAACTAAAAAATCTGAGTAGATATGTTACAGTCTTACAGGATGTGAATACAAAAATCAAACCCGGTGCGACCCACTCTCTGGAACAATTGGTTCACCAGTGAAAGGATCGAATTTGTAAGGCTCCCCAGTAAAAGGATCGAACCTCATCTGAGGACGGGTCGGTAGGCGATCAGATGTGGCTGTGATGTTGGAACCCAGACTTACACCATGTCGTGCATAAGACATAGATGAACTGGGCACTGAAGGAAGAGGGGAAACATTAGATTCCTCCAATCTTAATCCAACTCTTCCATATGAATTCGGTGGAGTATCAAATGGAGAATGACTTCTTTCCAGTGCTCCTACATTTCTTGAAAGTTGGAGGTTTTCTGAGCCAGATAGCGCTGAATTTGATGTCAGAAAGTTCAAGCCTCTCTCCCCCACATTCCCATGGAGCTGCACGTTTTGGGGCCCAGATAAGGCCCGGTAAGACATCAGTTGATTCGAACCTCTATCTTTCCCGCTTCCCAGGAGCTGCATGTTATGCAAACTGGATAGGGCCCGATTTGAAGTAAGAAGATCTGATCCTCTGTCCTCAGCTCTTCCCAAAAGTGTTCTACTTGATATGGGATAATCTGAGAGTGATGGTGTATACTTCAATCCATAGATGTCAGACCTGTGACAGAAGCTAAACTAACTGATGGCTTTTCCTTTCTACCGCATATTGCTAAAAATTATATCTGAGGTTTCAAAAAACTGGCAGGCATCGTTTAAACTATCAGTTAAGGGTGCACCTTGTTCAGATATTAGGTAGGCTTAAGTGGAATGTAACAATCTGAACCTGAAGTTTGGCCTAAACAATGAAGAGGTCTGACTTCATAAAATAGACGAATTTGGACTGATGTAGAAAAGTTCAACATTGTGAAATCAACAATATAAAGCAGCAAACGGGAGCAGTATATGTTGATGCAGTGTATAGTCTATTATGCTAGTTAAGTTTCCATATTGCCTACAGGAAGTGTTCTATGAAGGTTAATCCAAAATTAGAAGATACAGCATTTCAAAAAAGAAAGGCATCATATCAAATAAATGTCTAAATGCGAGGCTATAACAGCACACACTAGTTTCATAATGTACCTGATCAAAGTAATCCAATTAGTAGTATTTTGAAGATGCACGGAGGACGTGGGTTGCAAGAAGCATAAATGAACTCAACAATTTCTAAATATCGCATTGTCTTTGCTATCAGCTTTGCATGAGTCAGAACTTTGCATGCTTCATGCTACGCAGTTCTGCTTTATGAATTATAGTAGCATTTTGAACTGATTTTAAAGTTACTTACATTCAGCCAGTTGGATATATGTTTTTTACATTAGGTCAAGTTGTCAAGATATTTTAATATGATCTTCAGAAATAATATAGTTTTGACTTGGGCATAAAGCTACAAGACAAACAAATTAATCTGCAAGGATACTAAACGAAAAAGGGAAGGAAACTTATGTAAATCAAAACAAATAAAGCCTCTCTTCCTAAGCCATGATGGTACTGAGCCTCCATGATTATTTCCAGTAACCAATGTAACATGTTTCCTTTGCCAAATAGACCCGGCCCTATTTTACCCAGGCAGGATAGTTTTGGCCAGAAAGAAATCTAAATAGGGATTCTGATCAACCAACACTAATGATTATGTGTGTTGTGAAATCTGGAATTTGACAAGGAAAACTAATATTGAAGACTAGGTTCATAAGGAACATCATATCCAAAACTGAAGAGGAACAGGCATATTTCCATTACTGTAGAAAAAATCAAAGGAAGATTTGATAAGTAAGCAGATTACATATGATATCCGGTACTTGATCCCAAACTGCGGTAGTTACGTGTCCTAACTCAACAGATGTCGAAAAACTAACCTAGCAGTAGCTGAGTGTGCATGAGAAGTAAATGAACCAATAGCTGGGGGAGACATCTGATGGGAGAAGCTGAGGTTAGATTCCTTTGTAGATGCATCAGCAACTTTCGTCAAACTGCCAAAGCTCCGACTCAGAGCAAATCTATCAACTAAGTGCTACATGGTAAAAGAAATCCAAGAGTAATTACAACATTGAAAGCAAGAAAAAAATGAGAATTTCTGAATGATCAACAGAGGTAAGGGACATACTTTAGAAATCAGCGCAGCAAGATATGCTCCTTTATTTTGCAAAGATGCTCCTGATAACATAAACTACAAAACAGAAGCATAGAAATCCTAAACTCCGAATGCATACAACATTTTCCATATCCATCTACTAATTACAAATGTGAAAGAACAATCTATCACCGTGGAACAGAATTATATAAACTAGTGGAAAAACCTGATCAAGGACGGATATAGCAGTAGACTCAGGCAGATCCTTCAGACTGGATAGACTTTCGACATCAATCTGTCACCAAACAAGATATAATCTATTTAAAACTTGAGTAATGTCACATGGAAGTGAAAAATGTGATTGAACTGAAAATTTCCGCTAGAAGTAGTATTTTTGTTGTATAAAGAAATTAAGCTTCGAAGTCCAGATCTCCAAAGACGGCTACATGTAAACGCATCAGCGACAACCAAGTACACGAGAATTTTCGTAGCTTCATCATGGTCTAACATTCTTACACTACAGAATAACTTTCATTGGCAAGGATACTGAAGGCTTGCACCAGATAACCATAAATTTCCTTCTGCCGAATGAGGAATAGTAAGGAGTGAGCAAGGTTAGCTCGAAGAAAACTTCTTTTATTTTTTCTTAGTAGGTGCAACATGTGCCAGTAGAGGCTAAAACGGTAAGGGTGAAGCTCTGAGACGTATATAGAAACATAATAAAGGGGGCATTGAGACTTTGAGCCATTAGATGTTAGGAAGAGGAGGGGAAGCGGGACAACTATGCATAGAACATAGAAATGCGACACTGGGACCTGGTTGATGCCAGTTACCGATTCACAGAAAAGTTGAGTACATAAATAGAACCAACCTAACCTCCAGTGTGCACAAAGAAGTCAAAAGAGTATGAGCTTAAAGCATTAAGTCTGACATATTACATCTTTGAGAAGTACGATAAAACAGTAGCTCTAATGTGAAAGGAGAGATTTTGATTCATGCAAAGGCTGCAAAACTTCACAAAAATCATAATCCTTAAATCTAATGAACTTAATTTCATTATCAAATACACCTAGGATATAGTTTAAAGCTTACATCAAATCTCGTGGCAATGCCAAGCCTTAGGATGCGAAGTAAGCGCTCTTTAACAGCTAAAGGCAATGCTATTACAGCAGCCTCATAAGGATCAATGGATTCTGGTACCTGCTGGAACAAGATAACACAGCATTATAAAAAGAGAAATACGACCAGAGAAAAGGGCGTGAAATTCCTCAACCCTAGAAAAGTATGATTCAGTCGATTAATTATTTGTTAAGGAAGAGGATGTCCTGTGACAAAATGACTTCTTGCTGCGTCAAACACGCTTTTGTTACTCACAAACTAAATAATGCACAGCCGACAAACAACAGGATATGACTAACTAGAAAAGACCAGCACCGAGTCAGGAGCATATCGTTGAGACAATATAGGAATCATTCTTTTATACAGAAACCATTTTTTTTAAAGAAAATTCTTCTCGTATTTCCAGACACATTCAATTCCAACTTATGTCTTAAAGGAACTAACCAAGATTACTATTTTATACAACAAAAATTGAGTATCAAATTTATACGGCACCAATAATAGGAATTAAGTACTTAATACCACAAAACAAATGAACAGAAAGATATCATAAAGGAAATATCTAACCCTCTGAACAAGGAAATTATAATTGTTGGATGGAGGTACACTTGGTTTCTCCTTTAAGGATTTTGCATGAGTTTGAATGGCAGGATTACTCTCTGAATCATCACGAGCTCGTTTCTTGTTTCTATCCATTGGCCTTGCGACTTCAACCTACTTGCAGATAAAAAATGTCAAAAATTATATTTTTATGAAGAAGAATGCTTCCTTAATGCTTCACTAAGAAATGTCAGTTATAAGCTAACAAATTAGGCTTCAAAGTACTATTCCAACTACCTGGAGTTTATGCACTTGACCTCCTGCAGATCCTTGAATGGTTTTCTCATTCAATTCCCTGATAGATCTGTCAAGATCCTGTATCAAGAATCAAAAGGATTAGAGGGGGATTCCTCCAGCCAAGTCAGCAAAATAGGCGGAAAAGAACATGTCCAGTTTGATGCTAGTTTCTGAACTTCTTTTGATATACATCAAAACACAAAAGCAGTAACCCACAAATATAAAAGACGTAAAACTAGCTATGGGTGCATGTGGGCAGTTTTGAGAGTTCTACTCGACCCAATTCTAGCGGGTGAGCATGATGATTTTTCTTTTTTCAGATTTTGTGATAACAGATGTATCAGAATATATTTAAATACTCATACAAAACCAGGGTCTAATTTCAGTAACATATACGGTATGGAAATATAAAAATGCGTATTCTATCAAGTACGAACTAATTCAGGAATTGTGATGATAAGGAATAATTTAAACTAGAAACCACAACAGCAGTAATTTGTCCACATATAGCACAATATATTAACGCAACCATGAACAAACTGAAGATCAACTCACCGATCTCTCTGCAAAGTGAACAAATCCAACCGGCGAGCTACCCTTTTTGGAGACTACTACCTTTTCTACCTGAAGGGTGTATCAGCATATCACGTTTAGATGAGGAAGTATTATAAAAGAAAGTTCTGACAAAAGATAATGAAAATACACGACCTTGCCGAATGGCTCAAACAAGTACTTCAAGAAGTTCTCATCCGCATTAATGGGCAGGTTTCTGACAAAAGCTATCTTTATCTGAAAATGAAAGAAGAAAGTAAAGGCACAGTAATATTTTCAAATATCCCGCTTAAGAAATAGAAGACAATGATATAAACCTTGGCAATTTCTTCTGAATCGACTTCAGGCTCCTCATGAGCCCACTGCACAGCTGGGTGCAAATTTCCAAGACGAAAATCTGGTTGGGTGCCCACCCGGTGGGCACGGGCTGCAGCCTGTGATTGAGAATTTTGAAGGAGGCGATTTAATTTTCTGATAAGGAATTTTAAATTTGCGATTTTGGAATTTTGTGATTACTAGCTTGGTGAATGATTGCAAATTAAGGATTGAGAGCACATCGGCTAAGAGGAAAGCTCAACGTGCCGATAGTTATAGTATTGCAAAGACGAGTTTTAAGATTGATATATTGTATTGTTGAGGGTAATATCATAGGAGTAGATTTATGGAGGTTTAACAGCAAAACAACAAGACATTGCTGAAGATTTATTGGGAACTAATCCTTGGCATAACAAGTACATCGAGCGTTGAAAATGTACAAACTTAACAACTAGGCACATGTTGCTTCTGCAATAATATCCATCTTTTACATTTAATATCATTAACTTTGTAGGCAGCGACAGAGACATACTGGATACAGAAGCTAGAGCAGGATTACAATCTGAGGTCATTATCATCTAATAGTAATAGTGGATGAAGAACAGCCTGAGTACCAAAAAAATCATTAAGAATATTTGAGAAGCTGCTGCAGGGATTTTAGTTTGAATAACTTGATTTAAAATTGAACTGAACCGGCAACACATTATTGTCTCAACATCAGCTGGAGCGGGAAAATCCAAGAAAAAAGCAAAGGGCTGGATGGTTTGATCACGTTACTATGGCTTAGATACAAGAGAGGGAAGATGAAATTTGAGTAATGAGAACCACAAAAGAGATGACAATTTATAGAGAAGTGTATCATAATGCATAAGTTAAACTTCAAGCAAATAGACACAACAAAGTATATTTGTCAGCCATTGTTACAGCCTTAACCAGACAATGAGATGTGAACCAAAAGATAGTCAGGTTACAGGTTAAGATCAAGGAAGGCCGTACAAACTATACAAGTATACAACAGTAGAAATCAAGGCTGCATTCATGGAAAAGAAAAGTTAATAATAAGTGACTGCATGATCTGTTGGTCTACCAATTAACTCAGGGTTTAGTTATGGGTTGCATGATTATGAGTTCTAATCACGAAGATCAAAACGTATTTTGCATATTGATATCTTAATTGATTGAAGCTCCCTTAACAAAAATTCTTTTTGATTTCTTATGTTCTCGATGAATATTGAGATTTTTTTACCTATTGACCAACTATGGTTTAAAGATAATAATTGTGAAGTGGATTCAAGTGACCATAACAAGATGTTGAAACTTCATTGTCAACAGAGATTGCTGGAAAGGGCAATTAATTAAAGAAGGGGAATCTATGTCGAAGAAATCACAGTTTTTTCTTATAATTTGATCAACGTGTTTGAGAACCAGTAAGTTTGCAGTAACTTCAGGACAATAAGCTCAGATTATGCAACATCAACAAACAGGTCTTTTCTCACAATTGCCAATTAGATATTTCTTGGTTCACTCACAATTTATTGCGGAAACCCAGGATCTGAAATTCAGGATTCATAATCTGTAACATAGTTATTTGTTAAATTTGGGTAACCTAAAGCTTTTGAAATATTATTTTTTGATATATTATGGAACTTGTGATTATTTATTTGGATTTCCAGTAACAAAGGGATGAATAATCGATGCTGGAACTGACAATCAAAACCACGAACCTGAGCTTTCAGCCTGTATGATTTCAGATGCAACAGGGAGTCAATTATTTCATGCAATAAACTTCAGAAGAATGATTTCTAGATTAATCAGCTGCAAGACCAAATAAAAGAATGAAAACAAGAACTTACTGAATGGGAGGAGAATTTCACAAAGGCAAAACCCCGGTTTTGCTTGTTTTGCTTCGGATCCAGGTCTTTAAGCATTGACAGATCAACAGATGCAACATCAGAGAAAACCTATAGCACAGGAGAAAAAATCGGTGGACAGATACAATCTGAAAAATGTATTTATCATGATATATTGTAAGTAATTGATCCAACTCTTGCAGAGAGAAAAATAATTATACCTGTAGCACAATTTTTTCGAATTCATCAGCACCCCAAGCTAGGACAGTGGAAAGTATCATAGTCAGGCATGTTCGAGAAACGAGAAACCATCTTTCCCATTAAAAAGATAAGTTGAGAGAGAGAGATGAAACATAAGAACAGGTTTAAACTAAACAACAAAAATCATAGATCAAGACTACACAAATTATGATGATTAAATATAATCCTCGGACAGGTCTATCTAATAAGCAAGTCCTAAGAAAACAGACCTTTGTTAAGGTTTCCAATGTACAAAGTATCCTGCTCGGCAGACGGGAGGACACCAATCTTCTTGCCATCTAACTGAAAAATATAAAAAACTGGAGATATAAACAACAAAAACGGAACTGATTCCGCATATTGTATTACTACAAAGAATGTACAATCATTTAGATGTCCTTACAACGTTTTCTACTAAAAGAGTTCTATCAGACTGGCTTGTAATGGATAGACGTTAAACTTTCAAAGTTAAAATAAATGACTCACAAATAGTTTTGGGAAGATTATCAGAAAATGCAGAGATATGGGTTTGCATATAGAGTACTAGAAACTCCGCACATGGTCCCCGCGTAATTAAGAATTTATTTAAATTATATGGTGAAACAAATAACTCGAATGAGTAAAACATTAAATATGTAACAATAATAATATAATATAGAGGATTTATATAGAAAGTTTTAAATTTTGGGAAACTAAATCACCAATCACCATAATTATAGTAGTTAATGATTTTACTTAATTTTAAGGCTAGATTAGGAACTTAATAATGAAATATTGTGTCATCCCTAAAATTATAAGGCTAAAACCGGAAATTAAAAGTTTAGTGTCACAGTTTGCCTTTCTTTATATAATAGTATAGATAAACAAGGGGACAGTGGACATTCTACATGCATATAGCTATTACAGCAAGCCCCTAATCATAAAAAATCAACTTACGATTCTCAAGATAATAGACTTTAGCATCTTCAGGAGGAAACAAAAAGAAATTATAAGAAACTACAGCTGAGAAGCTCTTCGCTGTAACTAATAATACTTACCAAAATTCCGGACTTTTCCCTCACAGCTCTACCTGCAGCTTCTTTTGTGGCGAATCGCACAAAGCCAAATCCCTGCAAGTATAAAAAAATCAACAACGTATATAACAAAAAGGTATTCAATTGTCTGCTCCACCCTACTCATCTTTTATTTTTCTGAATTCTGAAGACATGTCAAAACAACAGGAATAATCATATCTAAGATAATAATTTCTGAGTAAATTAACCTTTAAATTGCCAGTATGGTCCTTTATAGTACGAATTTCTACAATTTCGCCACATGAAGAAAATACCTGAGAGGTGAAAGGTCTTTACGGAGTTAAAAATGGAACAAAAGAAATCGAACCCTAGAAATTTAATCAGTTAAAAAAACATACGAGAAAGGAATGAAGCCCATGGCTACAACAAGCAATCGGATACCACCATATCTCTCTTAGTGAAATGACAAACATAAAGGCATTCTCCATAGTTAACGCAGATGGAATATTCATAACAATCTCTAATTTGATGAGCTAAAGAAATAATATATACTTGAGCTCTCGGTCAACAAATAAAAGTAATTTTTCACCAAGCATATCCATACATTACCATGCAGATAGAGTCACCTGAATCAGATAAACTACAACAACTTAGTATCTTATTTTTCTGAAGAGCTGGTTGTTTTCTCAACAAGCAAGACTTCTCTTCTTCTCTTCTTAATTCTTATAGATTAAACATGTCCAATAAGCTATACCTGATTATATAATTTCTGAGACATAAAACTTAGTTTCATTCACCTAAAGGTTCTTACCTGAACAAATCTCCATCATGAATTAGACAAAAAAAAAACATGAGAAGCTAAATTATAATGAAAATTCTAGGTTCTTTAACTCACAAATATTTAAAGGCCGGATCTCTTCATATTCGGCATTACCCTAAATAAACGACCCTTTGCAAAATAAGGCTCATTTGTTATTTTCCAAACTACAGTACTCTCAATATATTCCACATTCATATGAATTGCTAAAAGCTCGGTAAACACTCGATTAACAGCATATTACACGCAATACGAACTCAAAACTGAAATCAGACCTCGCGAATTTTGTCGTCAGATATAGTACGCGGTAATCCGCCAACAAAAACTTCAGTTCCTCTTACTGCATTCTCTACTTGCACGAAAAAAATTGTAAGAAATTATAAAAATCAATATTTTGCGGGAGAATTAAAATTATCATCAACTTTGGGTGGAGGAACATACTGTAATCAGTTGATTGATGTTGGCTCATCTGCAAGCAAAAAAAATCAAACTAAAAAAAAACTTTAATCAAATATTAAAAGTATTAAAAATGTATAAAAAGGAATCACAAAATACCATCTCCAATCAGGGGAAATTTAGCTGACCGACCGCTCTAATCGAATCCAATTGAAAACCCTAAAATTGAATATAGTGAAGTTTTATTGAGGTGTGTTTCGTAATTGATTATGATTTGTTTAGTTGGAAATCTGAAGCTACAAAATAAATTAGAAACGGGGGAGGAGGGAATATTGCAAATTGGTCCTCGAGTTCAAATTTTTGTTTCATTTTAGTCCTTTCAGTGTGTGATTTTACGTAATACCGATCCTCCGGTCAAATTGCCAGTTTTCTTATTTTATATATTGTGTTGCAGGTATTATTTCTATTATTTTCACTTGACAGCATTGATGATTGTAATTTTTTATGGTTTATTAAAGATCCAAAATTGAAATTCCCTATATTATTTTTATTTTCTATTTTGAAGTGTAAATGTTTGTTACTCTTTTAATATCATATTTTGTTATAGACTTTGTAAGGTTTGTACTTACATTATATTAACTTTTATGAATAAATATATCAGAATGATTCTCACACTCGACAAAGTTGAGATTGTTGAGGAATCACTTCGACTAACTTTAATTTAGTCGATTATATTTCAATTTATTATATATATATATATATATATATACTGAAGATTAAGTACCTAGGCATAAGTACTACAATGAATGTGGGTATTTGGGAGGTGTGCATATATATCAAGCTTATAATGGACGAAGTTAGATAGTATGTTTTCCTTTTATGACGTGAGAATCTGATGACTTATCCTATGCATTAGGTTAAATATGATATTTTTTGGCATACGCCGGATCTTATTTTAAAAGGTTTTTGTATCCCTACACACTCAAACTCCAATATTATTATTTGGGATTAACCTTGGGTTCCAAACATCAAAGATATTATTCCCAAACGCTTGATCCCTCAAGCCCGAGCCGTTATACAAACTTTTTGGTTAAAACTTTGATCTGTCAAGATACTAACAGATGGGATGAAGGCAAAATTATTTCTATCTTTGATCCCATATCTACTGCTGAAATTATGAAAATTCAAATTCGCTCGACAAATACTAAAAATCAGAATATTACACCTCTATGGATTCCCTCTAAGACACGGATTTTTTTCCACAAAGAGTGCTTTCCATGTCGATACCTCTCACCGCCAAGTTCCGACGAACAGCAATGACTCCATTCTTTTTAAGAAAATCTGGAATGCTCGAATTCATGGCAGATATAAGCTGCTCTTGTGGAAAATAATGCGCAACATTCTTCCCACTCGATCTAGGCTAAACATGGTTTTCAATATTCAAGACAAGTCTTGCCTTTTATGTGATCAACATGAAGAAACCATTGATCACATCTTTCTTCATTGCCCATTTGCCATTCAGGCATGGTTACTCTCGGCTTGGCATTTAAACCTCCTGGCCTTTCAAAATTGGAGAATAAAGGATTGGCTCTCACTCATTTTATTGAATACAGGGAGTTTCTTTAGCTCTGATCTTATTTGTGAAGATTTTTTAGTGTATTTTGCTTGTACTTGTGATCTGATATGGGAGAATAGAAACAAAATTTTGCACAATCTTACTTTTTTAAATTCGCAAGAAGTTTCAAGCTTGGCTGACTGAAAAGGAAAAGAGCATTGGATCACTCAAAGAAGTGCAAAACTCAGAGCCACCGCAACTTCTTCCAACCAATGGAGTAAGCCACCCCATGGCTGGACTAAAGCAAATTCAGATGCCACCTTTAAAGATGGTAAAGCCACTTCAGCTTTCATCATCCACAACAATGAAGGAAACATCATTTTCACCTTTGTCGCATCTCACTTATGCATGGATCCGACCAGTGTTGAGGCTTTTGCCCTCCTTAGAACAAGCCAATGCCTTAATTCTGCAAATATTGCTAAAGGAATCCTGAAATCCGACTGTCTAGAGCTCATTAGGACACCCGTGAAGAAATACCTTGGAATATCCATCCGCTCGTCGCTGCCATCCGAAAGATTTGGCACATCCACCCTATATGGAAATTTATTTTTGCTAATCGAAACTGTAATCAAGTTGCCCATAATCTTGCTCATTGGGCCTCTTCAAATGCTTGTTTTTTTCGATTAATAACTTCACATCTACATGTCTATGTGATGGAGGTTCTTTTGTAAATAGTTACATTGACACGTTTGGTAGTAATATAATATATTTTCCTTTAAAAAATATATATGGAGACTAGCTATGTGGCACGATATCGTAAATTGAGGACTACATACTTGTGTTGGGGTTGATTCTAAACACTAGGCGTATTCGAGCAAATCGGGCTACATCAATTGTGCTTACAAGTGAAGAAAAGAGGAGAATCCCAAATTATCTATGTTGTACGGGTTCTGGTACGACGGTACGGGTACGGTACGGTACAGATACGCCGATACGAAATTTTTTAAAAACAGTCGATACTGGTACGACAAGGATACGTCTATATATAAATAATTATTAATATTCATTATATGTATTTTTTTATTTTTAACAAGCAATAAAATTAAAAACTTAAACTAGAAAAATTAGAAATACATAAAAAAATGTTTAACATTAAAAAAAGTCATGCATCAAATATGAAAAAAGACATATAAACGTGAATTATTTATAACTAATAAGTTAAACAACAACATAACAAGCTTAAAGATGGCGCACGGTGGTGGTGATTATGAATAGAAAAACAAAAGTATAATTGTAAAAATAATGAGACCTGAATCGTGCCCTTGATAAAGGGATTTTCATTTTATATTTGGTGGAATTTATATTTAAATATTTAACCCATCAAATATTAAAAGTTTATAAAAAAGACCCATAATAGTTCCGATACGCCTAAAAAAATGTATCGGATATGTATCGAGATTTTTTTTATTTCAAAATTAAAGGATACGCCACGTGGCGTATCTGATACGTCAAAACTGATATCGGTATCTGAATCGGTATCGATATGTATCGAGTACTGCATAGCCGTCTTGGTATCGGTATCGGTGCATCACAGCAAATTATTCATTTGTGTGGTTTGGGTAGCAGCATTGTATTCTCTCTTCTTCTTAATTTACGTCAAGTTTGAGAGTTCTTTTGTAAGGAATTTTCTAGCATGACTTGAAGAGTGCTACTGTTATTTTATGTATTGTTGTATTTTGTTTTTACGTTTCTCCGTATAGGTAGATCCGCATGCATCAAGATTCTTAACATTTTAGCCGATTATTCACACACATATCGATCAAAGCTTAGCTACATTTTACTTCTCAATAAATAGTTATTCTTGCTCCCCATTCCCTGGCTCGAGTTGGCATAATATTTAGAATCTTGGAATTCCAAAGAGACGGAAATTCATACTAGGATATAGTAGAAGAGCATATGCTTGTTGCTGGAACAGAATAGAGTAATAATTGAAACTTTGTTATAAATCTAAAATGGCATCCAATAGATGCTTTTGCTTGCTGACTTCCATCGATCGTGGTTTGTTTCCTCGAAATATTTATTTTTGTTGCAGATCTTTTTCCATATTTTCCTTGATGAACCTTCTCATAATTTTACCCGAAGGCGACTTTGGGATCGAATCCACAAACTGCACATATCTCACTCTTTTGTAACTTGCCACATTAGATGAAATGTAGTTAATTATGTCCTCTTCACTTTCTTTTGATTTCTTGTTCATCACCACACATGCTGCTGGAATCTCTCCTGCTTCCTTATCTGGCAATCTGCCAAAAAAAAAAAAAAAAAAACGACATCTGAGCACGGCATTTACCTTTTGATTCTTTTTCTCAAATTTATCAAAAATAATGAAATTTACCCCACGACAGCAGCATCTTCAACTGAAGGGTGAGTTAAAAGAATTGCTTCTAATTCTGCTGGAGCAACCTGTCCAGTATATATTTTTGTTTTTTATGTTATGTGAAAAGAATATTTTGTTCTTACAAGTAAGTAATATGTCTCCAGAATCATATGGTACCTGAAAACCTTTGTATTTGATAAGTTCTTTGATTCGATCTACGAGGAAAATATCTCCATCATCGTCAATGTAACCAATGTCTCCCGTGTGAAGCCACCCGTCTTTGTCGATAGTGAGGTTGGTCTCGAACTCATTCTTGTAGTACCCTGAAATTTATTTTACAAAATCTTAAAGGTATCTCTCATTTAAAAAGAATGTCAGTCATCAAGCAAAGGCAAAATTCTCGACCTTTCATCACACATTGGCTCCTGACACAGATTTCCCCAGGCGTGTTCTGAGGAAGTGATCGACCCGTTTCTGGATCGATAAACTTCACTTCTAAATTCGGAAGAATAAAACCAACAGAATTCCTCTTTGCAATCCCATGTTCCCTGCTTGGATCCCCATGAGTTAGAGTAATGCAGCTATGCTCAGTCATTCCATAGGCCTAATTATGTACATTATTGCAAAAATCAGATGTTGAAAATATTCGCAACTTTAAACACGAGGCAGTTCTGTAATTTGTACATTACCTCTTGGACATCAACACCAGGAAACTTCTTTTCGAATTCATTGAGAATTTCAGGAGCAAGTGGGGCTGCAGCAGTCATGATGGACCTAAGATTTAGCTTACTGAGATCAAACTCATCCACTATCGGATTCTTGACCAACCCGAGTATAATGGGAGGAACAATGGGGGCAAACGTGATCTGGTGGGTAATTAGGGAACTAAGAAATGCCCTGAGCTCGTATCTACGCATCACCACCACTTTCCCTTTATTTTTTATAGTGGCACAGCATATTCCGGTCAGCCCGTAAATGTGGAAAAACGGTATTAAGCCAAGTATAGTGACCTGTCCTATCAATTCAGCGCCGACACTGAAGAGAGACGAGCAGAGATTAGCCACCAAGTTTCGGTGAGTCAGCATCACACCCTTTGACAAGCCTGT
Organism: Linaria vulgaris; assembly: GCA_948329865.1. Taxonomy (NCBI): domain Eukaryota; kingdom Viridiplantae; phylum Streptophyta; class Magnoliopsida; order Lamiales; family Plantaginaceae; genus Linaria; species Linaria vulgaris. Next base: position 15,995,002 of record OX415250.1, on the reverse strand, counting down.
GGTACCTAATAATAAGAACCTAACACTGATTAAGTGATTGATACTTTTAATACTTGATGATTCTGGTAAAAGACTCAAACTTTCTTTAGTACATTGTATGTTAAATTCACCTTCAAAGAACGAGTTATCAAACTTGTATCTATTTCCTTTATTAGAATGAAGATATTTACCTGAGGAGAAAGGAAGGGCACAGAGATCGTTCTGCTGCACTTTTTCATCAATAGTATTATTGCTAGCTTTGTCAGCTGCGGCAAGGAGTTCGTCCCAGTATATAGTTCCCTCCACGCGGTCTTCGCCTTGTATTATAACTGGTAATCCCAAATCTTTCACCTGATGGAAATATTGTGAATTCAACACTATATTTGATTAACAGTAATAACTAGTATATAACAATATCAAAGGATACTGGGACCCCAAGGTTCGGTCTAGTTATAAAACTTTCCCTCGTTTAACCAACTGTACGACACTCGATGAACATTTAAACACGATAATACGAATCTATTTATAATGCTCCAAGAAATTTAGCAGTGTCTTCTATAATTGTTTAACTTTAGAGGATCTGTTGATTTTGTTTGAACTTTCAAGGGTGTTTGAGTTTCTATAGTTATGCAAATAGTAGGAGAAGTTTCTTTCTATAATGTTTACCTTGTCATAGGTTGATCCATCGGTGACAATGACCTTCGCATCAGCATCCTCAACTTGTTTCTTGATTTCTGATGCATGAGCATTAGGATTGGCACCGGAAAAAACGCCACCCGCAGCCATGATTCCCAGCGCGATGATGGCATATTCCGCCACGTTTGGGAGCACGACCACAACGACGCGGCCTTTTCTCAGGCCAAGTGACCTCAAGGCCTTCGAAAATCTCTTCACGTCTCTGCTCACTTCCCTGTAAGTGTACTCTTTCGAGGTGACTGAGTCCACAAATGCTACCTTGTCCAAATACTTTTCGACATTTGAGAGCACGAATTCTGGTAGAGTTACATCGTCCGGTACTTGCACCGGGGGATATTTGCTTCGGAAAATAATCTCCTCTTGTGCTAAGTTTTGAGCCTCAGTTCTCATGGTTGCTTTGGTGTTTTTAGGCATGAAATAGTTTACTTCATCAGCTTATAAAGGAATGGATTTTTGGTGTACTTAATCAACTTTATCATGGCAAGCTCGTGTGTTTGGATTAATGCAAGTTTAGGTAAAGCAAATTAAGGAGAAGTATTGATGATGGGAATTGGATAGGTGAAAATTTGTTGGGTCATGTTGAGGGTGAAGGGATTAAGTTTTTGGTATTTTGTTTAATGAAATAAATTAGGAAGGAAATTGGACGACACAAATTAGATATTGGTTACTGTTGGGGACTAGTTATGGCGCTGGGTGCAAAATGGCAATTTAAACCAGGCAGCCCTCTTATTGCATTATATTTTGGGAAAAATTACGAATTATACCCATCGTTTAGCCTCTTTTACGAAACTATACCCAACATTTGAACTTTTGCAATACTATACCCAACCTTTGTAAATCGTAACTATGCTATACCTAGACTAATTTTCCGGCAAAAAAACGTCATATTCTGATCTTGTGACATCAGCAATCCGATTTGCACGAGGGCAAAATAGTCATTTCATTTATTTATAATAAAAAAAAACAAAAAAAAATTAAAAAATAGACCCCCCCTTCTTCCCCGTCGCCCCCCCACCCCACCCCCACCCCCACCCCGCCGATTTGCAGCAACACCGCTGCGATTCGCAGCGGTGTTGCTGCAAATCGGCGGGGTGGGGGTGGGGTGGGGTGGGGTGGATTGGTTACTGTTGGGGACTAGTTATGGCGTTGGGTGCAAAATGGCAATTTAAACCAGGCAACCCTCTTATTGCATTATATTTTGGGAAAAAATATGAATTATACCCATCGTTTAGCCTCTTTTACGAAACTATACCCAACATTTGAACTTTTGCAATACTATACCCAACCTTTGTAAATCGTAACTATGTTATACCTAGACTAATTTTCCGGCAAAAAAACGTCATATTTTGATCTTGTGACATCAGCAATCCGAGTTGCACGAGGGCAAAATAGTCATTTCATTTATTTATAATAAAAAAACTAAAAAAAAATTAAAAAATAGACCCCCCCTCCTTCCCCGTCGCCCCCCCCACCCCACCCCAACCCCCACCCCGCCGATTTGCAGCAACACCGCTGCGAATCGCAGCGGTGTTGCTGCAAATCGGCGGGGTGGGGGCGACGAGGAAGGAGGGGGGGTCTATTTTTTATTTTATTTTTTGTTTTTTAGTTTTTTTTTTAATTTTGAGTGTAGTACCGGTTTTACCCCTGCAAATTCCCAATTTTGGCCGGAAAATTAGTCTAGGTATAGCATAGTTACGATTTACAAAGGTTGGGTATAGTATTGCAAAAGTTCAAAGGTTGGGTATAGTTTCGTAAAAGAGGCTAAACGATGGGTATAGTTCGTTTTTTTTCCCTTATATTTTTGTGAATCTCTTTCTAATTTCCCTTATATTTCGTGAAGTCAATGTTAAAAAATGTCCTAAAATGAATATTAATGTTTCTTTTAAAGGAAAATGGATATTAATGTGTTGATGCGTACATAATACATTTGTAGTAATTTCTACCATAGGATTCATGGTAGTTGTCCAAGTGGATTTTTTTTTATACAAAATAAGATTTTAAAAAATTGTTTACTTAATATAAAGTTTATAAAAGAGTAATTTAGTTTAATATTGGTGTCCAACGCTTGAGGCAATCTTAAAATGTGATATCGTACTATATATAATTGAAATAATTAGTGTCATTTGGTCTAATGCTTAATGCAATCAAGTAATCAACTATGAAGATAATAAATTATGCACCATCTACGGTCTACCACATAATCATTTCATGATGAATGAAGCTTGGGTGGTTACCTAATAATGAACTAATACTTTTAAAATTCGCTCGTACTTATGTATGATATGTGTATTAAATACGAAAACATCTTGAACATGTATTGAATATGTCATATAGCGTATCTAATTAATTAACAATTAAATAATAAAGTCATATTACATATCAAATGTTGTGAGAGCTTATTCGACACGTATCCATCAATAATAAGGTATAGTTAATCCAATGAAAAGTGATCGTGATGTTAATCATTAGTATTATGATATTGTAAGATTTGGTAATATTGTTGTTGAATATGTTTGTACTCTGAGTGTCTTATTTTGGTATTTAGAGTTTATATGAATATATGAATATTTTTTGTACATGCTTGATTTTTTAATTGAGATTAAAGTTGAACATATTTTATATTACTACATTGTTATGTAAGTGAACCAAAAATATTTTTTGTGGTATTTTTATTCATAATCTATTCTTATGTGTAAATTTATTTACATATTATATTCGACATATCTTTTTTTGTTTAGAACATGTTCGATATATCTTAAATGTATCATATCTTGAATTGTTCAAAACAAAGTTGTATCCTCGTGTATTTGTATCCGTGAAACAAAAGTATAATGCTAGCCACAATTATCACGTGCAAACGATTCAATCAAAATAGCAAGTCTAATATGTGAAACATGCAATTGTACGAAAAACGTGAACATGGTGGCTCGATCGGCCTCCCACCAACCACGATAGTCAAGTTCAGTTTACAAATCAAAACAAATAAAACAAAAGTTTACGATGTTAGCATAATTAACGAATATAATTTATCAGTTCGTGTGATGCAAGATGCCAAGTGCAACATATTATACATAAACATGGACAGGAAATCTATATATCTTAATCTTCTATCGTAAGATATGATAATATTATTTTTTTTTAAATGAAAAGATTTAAAATTAATAAAATTAAACTAAGTTACAATTATATGCCAACTAATAAGAAAAATTAATAGTGTGTTAATGGGTAATAAGGAAATCAAAAGATTTGTGTAATAATGAATTTCTTTATATAATAGTATATAGATGTTCAATTTAGGGGTTTTCTTCATTATTAAAACCCTAGCCTAATTTGTTTTCTCTCATAACTTATACTTATGCCAATTCTTCGGTTTTAGCCGATTTATCTTCTCATCCTCTGCTTTGTTTCTTCTACAACTCTTACCTTTAGTTTATTGTTGATGATCCCTATTTTAAATTGTTTCCAAACAATGGGAGATATGATGAATAGGCTTTTTGGCCCATGTGACAGATAATCTTTAACCATTTATGATCTCCCACTTAATGTAAACAATATTATTTGTGGTGGCTCTGTGATTATTGACTTAATAATTGGGCTAATATACGATATACCGATATCTCACACCAACTAGTATGAGAGTCTTTCTGCAATATCTTTGTTTGTTTTGATGGTATATTAAATTTTTATTTTGTGTTTGACACATTCTTTTTCTGCTATTAAGATTTATGAATTAAATTGATGTTACATGGGGGTTTTATTTAAATTTATTTATTCATTTTTATTTTCCTATTGAATTTTTACTAGATGTATATATATTATATATATCCTCGCTTTTTATTTTTAAAATTTATTTCTTTATTTATTATAATATTTTATTTTTAAACAAAGCGGTCTAACGGACTGCGGCCCAACACTCGATCAAAATGAGTATTCCTTTGCGCCTTTTTTTCCTCGTTTTACTGTATATGTTAAATTTTATATCTCACACTGATTGCGTGGTTTCATCTCCCATTCAAAAAAATAAGTTTTAATAATATATATTAACTCTATGTAATAGATCAAAGTCTAAGTATATATTTGTCAATATTACATCAATATGTAACTAACTTTGGCGCAACACTTCTCATGTTTCTGTTTTGCTTCTCTTAATTCTCATTCGATAAGTTTTACTTTGACTCTCTAGACTTAGCTGCCCTTTATTCAAATGTATAGGGACCAGTTGGTAATTATTTTAGTCTGTAAGTTTGGCCAATTGTTTTTTGTTACAATAGCTTCTCTCGCTTTTCTTTTTTGTATGTATTTTGTACGTTGCGTTCTGTTTCATTCAAGTTGATTAATTTATGTCAATATTTTTGATTCTCACTAAGATTCAACATTTTTCATAATTCACATCAATGGCTCCAATTCTCGAGCATTCTTCTTGCTTTAGGTTTAATTCTCAAGTATTCTTCTTCATTTAAGTGATTATTGTCGTGAATCATATATGTGGGTGACTATGGATTTACCCCGTGAAGGTTCGAAAGAGTGCATCTACTCACATTCGACGTTGGATCTGAAGTTCTAACTGTATATTAGTGGAGCCTCTGCTGATTGTGTGCTTGTTTTCAAGATTTCCTGCTCAGGTCACTATCAAAGGTGTTAATCTTAGATGTAATTTAAATGATTTTAGAAAAATAATTTTCGATGTGCGTATGTTAAGTAGTTTGATCTAATTGAGATTTGATAATGTGTGAAAAATGTGTGTGTTGATTGCAAATGTGTGTGTTATGTAATTGGAGTGATGTGCGTTTTTTCTATGAGGTGGATGTTAAAAGTGCGTACAAACAACATGTTGATTGTAGATTTATTCTGGTGTTTTGCAGTTTTAGGGATTGCAGTGTTTTCCGTGTTTAAAATATTTTACTTGTTTAAAGCTACATCATAGATTGTTGTCGGGATGGGATGGCGGTGATGGAGTGATAAGTTTAGTTGGATTTAAATACAAGTAAATCGTCTAATGAACAACTCTGATTGGTTTGACGCAATGATTAACCTAAGAGGTTCTATGATGCCCATAAGAGTTATGCCCGACTCTAGGTCATTCTAGAAACCTGTTCAGGTGTAAACAACTCTAGATATGAGTATATCTATATGATAGTTCCTCAAAAATGGAAAATTGGAAGCCCATTCCAAAGTATGTTGTTCTTAGTTTGGGCTTGCTACCTTTGCAGGCATTAGGCGTTGTGCAATAGATTTAATATTTCCCCCCTTTCTTTTTATAATAGATAATTTTGTCTCTTATGTACTTAACTTATTGTCATTATAATTTTTTTTATTAAAGATAAATCAAGCATGTTAGACACTGCATTATAATTTTGAACATATTGTCCAAATTTATGAAAATATGTAACTATTAAACTGCAATAACTTGATTTAATCATAGTGGTGGTAACTTTTGCATTTTTATGAGAGTCATGTTTCAAATATGGTACTTTTATACTATGTCGTTATACAAATGGCCCTAGTTGCTTTAAACGTGATTCATAATTGACACTTTCTAAAATTCTGCATTGCTAAAGAAACTTCACACTGGATTTGAATAATTATAGAGGAACTCACTATAGATAATGCCCTAATACTTTTAACTTGAAAATCAAATCCCCGTCTGTACGTGATTTAGGGTTTCGACAATTTTGCTATTCGAACAGGTGATGGCTTTGCGTACTTGGGCCTCACGATTCTGGACATAATCTAGAAATCAAGTTCTATAAAATTCAGCGATTACGATTAAGAGGATAAATCAGTCGATTAGTGGGTTATGGATGATTTGATGCAAAATCAATTTGGGGATATTTTTTCTTTTTCTATAACTTTTTGATGCTAAAAATACATGCATGCGTTTCGACTTTGGAATAGGTTTATGCGGTTTGTTTTGTTTCTTGAGATAGTGTGTTCTTCTCTTGTTGTATGTGTTAAACTACATTAAAGGGTGCAAATTGCCAAAAAGAAAAAAAAAAGAGTGTAATGCGGAGTTTCAATATTACTACCTAACACTCTGCTTTGTTGATTAAATCTTGTTTTCTACAAAATGCAAAAAAAAAAAAAAAACTAGAATTCAAGAAATGTCTATTTTTCTAAACTATGAGTACAAAGTGCAAGAAAATGACATTCGACGGGTGCAAAGGGCCACCAACTCCAACTTAAGGAGCACATGTTCTATGTACTAATATAAATAATTTTGATCGTCAATGATCAAAGAAAATTACTATATTTGAAGTTCACTTGTTTCAAAGTATCCATTAATATATTAAGTAAGTTTGTAAGTCAATTCATATTTTGCGAACAAAAAATAACTCAAACTCTCAAGTTTACGTGAGTAAATGATACCATCACATATGAAAGGCATGCCCTACTTTTCAAAATTACTAAAAGTGACTGCCTGTTTATTGTTTACAATACAATAATTTATCACTCTATCTTAACATAGTAGAAGGGGTTTATTTGCAAAACGCATTAGATATTGTTCTGTGCAATATATTAATGTTTTATCTATCTAAAAGAGATTTCCAAAAAATATTTAGACTATTCTCGTCAAGCAGTTTTTCTAGTCGTTTAAAATTGAATAAAATCATAATAATTAAATTCGGCCCAACTTTGAGCCCAAAGGGGAAAAGGCCCAACAATAGAGCACTACATAAACTAAATTGAAACCCTAGCTAGGGTTTCATCCATCATCACTCAGCTCCCGAACCGATCGGCGACTCTCGCAAGTGAGCTGTACTGAAATAATAAAGATTTGATGTGATGTGAGTTGGTGCTGGTTTGAGAAGTTTTTCACAAGTGTTTACCATCTTCCAATGTTGTCATAACAGTCTGCATTATGCATTCTGCATTCACTTAGGCCTACATTCATTCATTCTTTCCTTGTTGTGTCTGTGTCGGTTTTGGGCTTAAGGGGCAAAAATAGTTATGTTCTCACGTGAAGGCATATATTTTGGGTGATTCAGTTGCGGTGACACACTACGTTGTCTCTTGTTATGATTTGGAAGTAGATTAACTCCTCTAATTTACTTCATACCCAAAATGTTGGATTTTCTGTTAACTAACTCTCCTTTCCATGTATAGGTCTGATATATTTGTGGTACTAACTTGCCAATATGTCTTAAGTTTCATATATGTGTTTTGAGATCTAGCTCATGCTTTTACTTGAAAAGATCTTGAGGGTAAGCTCAATACCTCCACATTAACAAGAACCAATGTTGATTCAAAACATGTGTCAATGTTGTGACAACATCAGTCTGCAAGCACGTTGTCTCAACATCCAGGTTTAGCATTATGACTTATAGAAAATCAGTTGATATTTTTATGTGCTCCAGGTCTAGAGACTTCAAGGATGAATTTATTTCCTTAAAGAAAAGTTGTCATTCAATAAGTTTCCAAAGAAGAACTTTCCTTAATTGAAGACGCGTGCAGGCTGAAAAGAAAAGAAAAGAACAAGAGCGAATTATGAATGAAGATTTCCAGATGAGAATCCTTTCAATTGAAGCCTTCTATAAAGAGAAGGAAACTTCCCTTAGAAGAATTCAAGTTAAAGAAAGAAACATTTCCTAATTCAAGAAGGAAAGTTGCATGCGCTGCAATGGAAAGAACAAGGCGCGTGATTTTCAAGTAGGAAAGAAGATTACTTGCAGTAGAATTCTTTTCATAGAAGACTACAAGGTGCATTAGGATTCTTTCCATACAAGACTACAAGATGGAGAAGGATTCTTTCCTAAGAAGACTACAAAATGGAAAATGATTATTTCCTTAGAAGACTTTCAGTCAAAGAAGGAAACATTTTCATTGAAGACTTCTAGTTGGACAAGGAAACCTTTCCATATTGAAGAAGACTTGCCATGAACGAAATTAGAGTCATACAAGAAGATCTAATAACAATCAAAAATGTGCACAACATGTCTTGGACATCAAGGAAGACTACATTATAAATAGGCATGTTGGGCATCAAGAAAAAGACACGAAGACAAGAGCAAAAAACTCCCGTGAGGAAATTATTAGAGTCGAGTGTCTTTGTCTTGTTTTTCTGAGGTTTGAGATTAACGAGTTGAGTCTAAAATCCGAGGTTTGAGATTAACGAGTTGAGTCTAAAAGTCATGTTTAGATTTAAGGAGTTGATATTTGTTTGCTCGGTTGAGTTCAAACAACTTGAGAGTTGAGAGAACGACTTTTGTTAAAATCATTATTTCGATAGTGGTTATTTCGCCTAAGGCTCAGAAGATTATAAACCCTTATAATCTTCTTAAGATTATCTACTTTTGTTCTTTACTTTTTCGTTGCGTTATATTCTCTGTCAAGTAGATTGGTCCTAACGTTTACTGCTGTTAACAGATGTTAAGATAACATCATATCCAGTAGTTTCATAACATTGGAAAAAGAGTATCAAGTCCCGATCCAATAATTTCAGTGATCGTGATGTTATTCATTACTATTATGATATTGTAAGATTTTGTAATATTGTTGTTGAATATGTTTGTACTCTGAGTGTCTTATTTTGGTATTTAGAGTTTATATGAATATATGAATATTTTTTGTACATGCTTGATTTTTTTATTGAGATTAAAGTTGAACATATTTTATATTAATACATTGTTATGTAAGTGAACCAAAAATGTTTTTTGTGGTATTTTTATTCATAATCTATTCTTATGTGTAAATTTATATACATATAATATTCGACATATCTTTTTTTTAGAACATATTCGTTATATCTTAAATGTATCATATCTTGAAATGTTCAAAAAAAAAGTTGTATCCTCATGTATTTGTATCCGTGAAACAAAAGTATACCGCTAGCCAAAAATATCGCGTGCAAACGATTCAATCAAAATAGCAAGTCTAATATGTGAAACATGCAATTGTACGAAAAACTTGAACATGGTGGCTCGGTCGGCCTCCCACCAACCACGATAGTCAAATTCAGTTTACAAATCAAAACAAATAAACCAAAAATTTACGATGTTAGCATAATTAGCAGATATAATTTATCAGTTCGTGTGATGCAAAGGTCGCAAGATGCCAATTGCAACATATTATACATAAACATGGACATGAAATCTATATATCGTAAGATATGATAATATTAATTTTTTCTTAAATGAGAAGATTTAAAATTAATAACATTAAACTAAGTTACAATTATATGCCAACTAATAAGAAAATTTAATATTGTGTTAATGGTTAATAAGGAAATCAAAAGATTTGTGAAATAATGAATTTCTTTATATAATAGTATATAGATGTTTAATTCAGGGCTTTTCTTCATTATTAAAACCCTAGCCTAATTTGTTTTCTCTCATAACTTATACTTCTGCCAATTCTTTTGTTTTAGCCGATTTATCTTCTCATCCTCTGGTTTGTTTCTTCTACAACTCTTACCTTTAGTTTATTGTTGATGATCCCTATTTTAAATTGCTTCCTCTATTTATGCAAAAAAGAAAAAAAATCTTGTTTTTTATTAAAATAGATCCAAAAAATTGGAGATATGATGAAGAGGTTTTTTGGCCCATGTGACGATAATCATTAACCATTTATGATCTCCCACCTAATGTAAAAAGATTATTTGTGGTGGCTCTGTGATTATTAACTTTATAATTGGGCTAATATACGATATACCGATATCTCACACCAACTAGTATGAGAGTCTTTCTGCAATATCTTTGTTTGTTTTGGTGGTATATTAAAATTTTATTTTGGGTTTGACACATTCTTTTTCTGCTATTAAGATTTATGAATTAAATTGATGTTACATGGGGGTTTTATTTAAATTTATTTATTCATTTTTATTTTCCTATTGAATTTTTACTAGATGTATACATATTCTATATATCCTCATTTTTTATTTTTAAAATTTATTTCTTTATTTATTACAATATTTTATTTTTAAACAAAGCGGTCTAACGGACTGCGGCCCAAAACTCGATCAAAATGAGTATTCCTTTGCACTTTTTTTATCTCGTTTTACTGTATATGTTAAATTTTATATCTCCCACTGATGACGTGGTTTCATCTCCCATTCAAAAAAATAAGTTTTAATAATATATATTAACTCTATGTAATAGATCAAAGTCTAAGTATATATTTGTCCATATTGCATCAATATGTAACTAACTTTGGCTCCACACTTCTCATGTTTCTATTTTGCTCCCCTTAATTCTCATTCGATAAGTTTTACTTTGACTCTCTGGACTTAGTTGCTCTTTATTCAAATGTATAAGGACCAGTTGGTAATTATTTTAGTCTGTAAGTTTGGCCAATTATTTTTTGTTACAACAGCTTCTCTCGCTCTTCTTTGTTTGTATGTAATTTGTACGTTGCGTTCTGTTTCATTCAAGTTGATTAGTTTATTTCAATATTTTTGATTCTCACTAAGATTCAACATTTTTCATAATTCACATCAATGGCTCCAATTCTCGAGTATTCTTCTTTCTTTAGGTTTGATTCTCGAGTATTCTTCTTCATTTAAGTGATTATTGTCATAATCATATATGCGGGTGACTGTGGATTTACCCCGTGAAGGTTTGAAAGAGTGCATCTACTCACATTCGACGTTGGATCTGACGTTCTAGTTGGATATTAGTGGAGCCTCTGCTGATTGTGTTCTTGTTTTCAAGATTTCCTGCTCGGATCACAATCAAAAGTGTTAATCTGAGATGTAATTTTGTGATTTTAGAAAAATAATTTTCAATGTGTAGTTTGATCTAATTGAGATTTGATAATGTGTGAAAAATGCGTGTGTTGATTGCAAGTGTGTGTGTTATGTAATTGGAGTGATATGCATTTTTTCTATGATGTGGATGTTAAAAATGCGTACAAACAACATGTTGATTGTTGATTTATTCTGGTGTTGTGCAGTTTTAAGGATTACAGTGTTTTCCGTGTTTAAAACATTTTACTTATTTAAAGCTACATCGTAGATTGTTGTCGAGATGGGATGGCGGTGATGGAGTGATAAGTTTAGTTGGCTTTAAATACAAGCAAACCGTCTAATTGACAACTCTGATTGGTTTGACGCAGTGATTAACCTAAGAGGTTCTATGATGCCCATAAGAGTTATGACCGACTCTAGGTCATTCTAGAAACCTCTTCAAGTGTAAACAACTCTATATATGAGTATATTTATATGATAGTTCCTCAAAAATGCAGACATTAGGCGTTGTGCAATAGATTTAATATTTTCCCCATTTCTTTTTATATTAGATAATTTTGTCTCTTATGTACTTAATTTATTGTCATTATATTTTTTTTTTATTAAAGATAAGTCAAGCATGTTAGACACTGCATTATAATTTTGAACATATCGTCCAAATTTATGAAAATATGTAACTCTTAAACTCAATAACTTGATTTAATCCTAGTGGTGGTAACTTTTTCATTTTTATGAGAGTCATGTTTCAAATATGGTACTTTTATACTATGTCGTTATACAAATGGCCCTAGTTGCTTTAAACGTGATTCATAATTGACACTTTCTAAAATTCTGCATTGCTAAAGAAACTTCATACTAGATTTGAATAATTATAGAGGAACTCACTATAGATAATGCCCTAATACTTTTAACTTGAAAATCAAATCTCCGTTTGTACGTGATTTAGGGTTTCGACAATTTTGCTATTCGAACAGATGATGGATTTGCGTACTTGGGCCTCATGATTCTGGACATAATCTGGAAATCAAGTTCTCTAAAATTCAGCGATTACGATTTATAGGATAAATCAGTCGAATAGTGGGTCAGGGATGATTTGATGCAAAATCAATTTGGGGATATTTTTTCTTCTTCTATAACTTTTTGATGCTAAAAATGCGTGCATGCGTTTCGACTTTGAAATAGGTTTATGCGGTTTGTGTTTGTTTCTTGAGATAGTGTGTTCTTCTCTTGTTGTATGTGTTAAACTACTTTAAAGAGTGCAAATTGCAATATTATCGAAAAAAAGAAAAGAAAAGAAAAGAGAAAGTGTAATACCGAGTTTCAATAACACTCTCCTTTGTTGATTAAATCTTGTTTTTCTACAAAATGCAAAAAAATAAAAAACCTACAATTCAAGAAATGTCTATTTTTCTAAACTATGAGTACAAAGTGCAAGAAAATGATATTCGACAGGTACAAAGGGCCGCCAACTCCAACTTAAGGAGCACATGTTCTATGTACTAATATAAATAATTTTGATCGTCATTGATCAACGAAAATTACTATATTTGAAGTTCACTTGTTTCAAAGTATCCATTAATATATTAAGTAAGTTTGTAAGTCAATTCATATTTTTCAAACAAAAAATAACTCGACTCTCAAGTTTATGTGAGTAAACGATACCATCACATATGAAAGGCATGCCATAATTTTCAAGATTACAAAAAGTAGCTGCCTATTTATTGTCTACAATACAATAATTTAACAATCTATCTTAACGTAGAGGGAGGGGTTTGTTCGGCAAACCGCATTAAATAATGTCATTTTAAAGAAGAGAAAATTCGTATGATATAGTGTCGAATTTAATTGGGGTGCGATATATTAATATTTTATCTATCTAAAAAGAGATTTCACAAGAATATTTAGACTTTTCTCATCAGCAGTTTTTCCCACTCGTTTAAAAGTGAATAAAATCATAATAATATTATTCTTTACATTAACAATTAGATTCGGCCCAACTTTGAGCCCAAAGGAGAAAAGGCCCAACAATGGCGGCCGCAAAGAATGTGAAGGATGTTTCCCCTCACGAGTTCGTCAAGGCCTATGTTGCTCACCTCAAGCGCTCCGGCAAGGTACCGCTACAATTCTCTCTCTCTCTCTCTCTCTCTTTTTTGTCCTTGCATTTGTCAACTCAGCTGTATTGCATTTCTAGTTATTGAAATTTCATAGCCGATTTGTGTGAACTGTGTTAATGAATTGACTATTACCGTTGCTCAGAAGTCAGAACGAATAAATTTAGTGTTTTATTCTTATCCGTATGATCTGCTTATACCAAAATTCAATTGCCTGTATTATGCTTACTTACAGTTTTTTTTTCTTGTGGGGTTAATCAGGTCATATATATAATGATTTATATAAAGCTTATTATGTTAGTATTTTTATGAGCTCCCAAGTCTCGACTATATCAGCCCGATGGTCAAAATGTGGTAGACAGACTAATCACCTACTGTAACATATACTGATGCTAATTTCCTTTTATTGTGATCATTAGATGGAGCTTCCCGAGTGGACCGATATCGTGAAAACCACACTTGCTCCCTACGATCCTGACTGGTATTACATCCGGGCAGGTAATACTCGATCTTCTGTTCTTGCTCGTGGTCGATATAACGATAATTGTTGCTATTTTAATAATGTTGTTGCGCTTGTTTGCTTTGATATATCAATTTTTACTACAGCATTGTTTTGGTGGTTTGCGGTTTTCAATTTTTCTTATAGAAGTAGGTTTACATGTTTTTGTTTTTACGTAACTTCAATGCTGTGTAATTGATTATTGGTTATCTTCATGAGATCACAATGCTTGGTTTGTTTAGTTTTTCCTGAGTAATGCAGTATTCTATCTGTACAGCTGTATGATGTCAGGAAATAGTTTAATTTGCATGGTTTATTATTTGTTTCAGCTTCCATGGTTAGGAAGGTATACTTGAGGCCTGAGGGGGGGTCTGGGTGTCGGTGGCTTCAGAAGGGATTTATGGTGGAAGCAAGAGAAATGGAAGTCGCCCACCTCACTTTGGCTTGAGCAGTGGATCTGTTGCTCGTCACATTCTTCAGCAATTGGAGAAGATGAGCATCATTGAGATTGACCCTAGAGGGTAATGTCACTAGTAACTCTTTTTAGTGCAATGTGGTTGTAGTTTACTTATCTACCCTGTCCTTTGAGTACACTACTGAAATATAGTTTGTCCCTTTAATTGAACAATCTTTTGGCCTTGGAGCATACAGGACATTAGCAAATTTTCAACTGTCTGATAGTATCTGCTGCTTCTTGACAGCGGAAGAAGAATCACATCAACTGGCCGAAGGGATCTTGACCAAGTTGCTGGAACAGTCGTAGTTGTTGCACCATAGATTTATGATGTCCGCTTCCATGTAGCTTCTGGAGAAATTTCTTGGGGACTCTCTGAACACATTTTTGAGTGAAAATGTCGGGATGTTTTGACTTCTTTTTTATTAAAGTTTCAGCAAGTTGTACTTTGGATTATCGAGTTCCTCGTTTTATATAGTTTATTTGTTACTGGCTGATATGACCATTCATTTTGACGAGTATGGTATGTTTTGTTGTTTTATTGGATTAAAATCCTTTAATTTTTGCCTTCCAGTTGTAGTGAATAAATAATGTGCACAATGAAAGATTAATTATACACCGAAATGACACCAAATTTCAGGTAGGTGTAGACGTTTAGTTACTATAACTCATTATTTTGGTTCATTCTTGCGTCTGAGGTTATCATTCATGCATGCCGAAGTTTGAACTCTCAAAATATTGGATTTATGGTTACTTTTTTTTTTATATTAGAAGTAATAAGTTAATACACATATATTTCCCCCCGACTCCAACAACTGTATTTTAGTCGCTCAACCTTAATCTCCAAGTGTGAATGCGCGCGTCATTATTCTTAGTAAACTTTATGCAAAGATGTACAAATGTTGTATTGCCTCAAAAACGTTGTTCATTCATTTAATCATTTTGTTTCTAGTCTTTGAGTTGTACATGGCAGCCGAAAGATGCGAACCAACATTTGTTTTTTGTACTGTCTTAATGTCGAAGTAAGATTTTGGTTACAATTTGGCTAAAGTTGTACTATCTACGAATTCCAAGTGACTTTCTTGCTCTAATGTAACACCTATGTCCCAGAGAATATGAAGAACAATCACTAAAAGTCGAGAAATAATTTTGTGGTAACCATTGTACAATGAAGAACAACAAGTCGGTTGTTTTTACCAATATACGATGGAATCGGGTTGTGATATTTTGATAGGATCCTTGGTTGTACCATGTTATCAATACAACAGTTCCTAAACTACACAAAAAAATTCTTTTTATTTGAATTTTGCTATGATATACCTGATGTGATGTTCCTACGTTTGAAGTTATTGGCTTGCACATTTTACCCGATTTTGAGAACAACTCCAGAGTCGTAGAAAATTAAGTGAGCCAAGTACTAAATTTTGGTAATTTTAGAGGCTGGAAATGAAGGAAAATCCAACGAGGAAATTCATTTAACAAGCACGCCATTGTGCCAATTTTATCAACGATTTGTGTAGCCAAAAATGTATAAAATGTGTGAGTCACAGTGTTACAACACATTCTTATTTGGCTCATAAAAAAAAACACATTCTTATTTGGATTTTGCATTGATATACCCCTGATGCAATTGTTACCCGATCTTAGAGAACAACTCCAGAGTCATTGAAATTTAGTTAGGCACGTGTTCAATTTTGGTATTTAGGGGCTAGAAATGAAAGTTATACAACCTAGGGATTTTACCCACGTTTCTTCTGTTCTTGGGAAATAGTCAATTCTTCAATTTTTGCCTTCAATTCCACGTCTGGTTGTAACATTTCCACAGTAAGAGGTAGTCGGTTGAATGGATCAGTCGAGCTGGTTAGAAGATGCCTCTCAATGAATGCCATGTCCATTCTGATAGTTGGTGGGGAATTTCGCAAAGTTGGTCATTTATAGCAACCAACTTTCAAAATTGGTCCTTTATAGTACCTTGTTTCGTTTTTGGTCATTTTGCTGTAAAATTACTGTTTTGCCCTTAATTTTAGCATGTGATGTGCACATGACCTCCAATTCAATTTTTCTCTATCAATTAAAACTTAAATCTTTTCAGTTGTTATATTTACACCCCCATAATATAATAACCATTTTTTCATAATTTTGTAATAATAATATTTAATATTTTAAAACATAAGCCCTAAAAATTTATTATTGTTTCAATTCTTTTTTACTACAAAAATTGTACATTAACAGCACACTAATAATAATGATAATAATAATAATAATGAGAATAATTTTGCCTCCAAAAATTTAATAAAAGGAAAATCTTGAAATAATTAAAACAATATATTTTCTTCAACTGTGAAATTTTATAGTTTTATTACTTATTATTTGTATTAACAGTTGTATCCTAGAACATTTTTATTAATTTTGAAGGTAAAAAATTAACATTAATATAACCTGAAAACTAAAAAAGAATGGAAAATAATATAATTCACAATTTAAACACATAGTGAATTTTATTATTATATACTTGTAATTTATTTAAGAATTACGCTTAATTAAACCAAACTTGCGAATAAAATTTCACAGTTTACATAGATAAACATGAATGATATTTTGAATTGAGAAAAATATTAGTATTTATAATTTTAAATTTGTTTGTTTAATATTAATTATAGGGTTTTTAAAAAACTTAGATAAAAATATATAAAGAAAAAATAAATTATAGAAAATTATTAAGTTGCTATTGTACACATTTTGTACAACTAAAAAGAATGACAAAATAATAAATGTTTAGGCTTATCTTTTTAATATGTTAAATATTATTATTACATACCTATAAAAAAAATAGTATTATAAAATTGTGGGGGTGTAAGTATAATAACTCAAAGGTTTGTACCAAAATTAAAGAAAAAAATCGAAATTAGAGATCATGTGCAAGTCAAATGCCAAAAAATAAGGGTAATTTCGTAATTTCACAGTAAAAATGACCAAACATGACACTATAGAGGACCAAAAATGAAATTGTGGTTACTTTATAGGGCCAAAAACGACCCGAGGTACTATAAAAGACTAATTTTAAAACGTGGTTACTATAAAAGACTACAAAGTCAAAATTCCCTAGTTGGTGAAGTAGGAAGAATGACAGAGTCTTTCATTATTGTATCCTGAAATCCAGGGGGAAAAAGAAAGGCATGTTAGACAAGACCAAAATCAAAGAAGAAAAAAGTCTTGTTAAACAAAAGTACCAGTAATGCACATACATGTATTTTACAAAGAAATAAAAATGAGGATGTCATGTTACCTGAAGCTCGTCGCGAAACTTCTGTGGTATGTCTCCAACTCCAAGAACAGCCTCAGCGTCCCGTGCTTCTGAAACAGCGAGTTTGACTTTTGCTCCAAGGCCAGCAAATTCTCTTAGAAGTGGATCATCTTTAAAAGTTCTCCTCAAAAAATCAGCTGCAACACCAAAGACCTACCTCACGCCAAACCACCAAATAGGTGAAGAGGTTAGTTTATTTTCTTCCCAATAAAGCTCCAAACTTATGATGCTTTGGCGATAAAGATAAGTGTGTGCATGTGTATCTTGGTGAATTGAGTGGAAAAGTACCTGCTCTGCGTATGAACGGTCATCCCTTATGATGGCTGCAGGGAATATATTGTCTTTGTCACCCTTAGCCAGGTTGACGTATATAGTAATAATCTTCAAATTAACAAAGACTACATTGAGCATCATATCCTAGTTGGTGTCGCCAAAGAAGGTGAGCTCTTTCCTTCAGCAGCAAGAATAATGGCTTAAAATGGTATTTTTCAGATTCCTTCGAGGTTAGACATTTCCAACGGGGATCAATAACTATTGGCATGAAAGAATTCAGCATATTTGCCACTCGGTCAACCTGAAAAAGCATCTGGGCAATTAAACAATGCATCAAGTTTAAACTAGTTGATTATCAACAGAAAATACTAAAAATACCATCTCCGCCAGTAAGAGTGACGTTGTAGTCTGCTCTGAGGTAAATTCTAGTAATTTGAGATCTTCAGTTGCCAACATCATCTCTGTTAAGATACTCTACATACAAAGTAATAATACCTGAATAAGCATATTTCGACCTAATGAAAACCAAATAATATGAAGTTAACACTAACATGCTCATGAGACTGGAAAAGTCGATTTTTCTCCTGCCTCTCTTGTGCTGGTGTCCTCTCCCACTCCACAGTATTTGACATTAGAGCTTCTGTTTCTTTATGACTAAGAAGTTTACTGAGACTATCTTCGAATAGATAACTACTATCTTCAATCAAAAACATCAAAAACTTACCGTAAACGCCCTTCTTCTCATCCTGAGCAATCTGGAGCAGCAAGAAGTATATAAGTAAAACCTCTCTGAGATATAAAAGAATAAAGCACATAGAGAAACATTCATATAGATAACTCTACCTTTCTCCAGACATTACCGTCACTCGGAACCTTCCATAAGTACTCTAGGAGTACCACAATATGGCGCGAACCTTCCATTTGTCATAGAGCTGTGCCATCAAAGCCGAATCAGAAGAGTATATACAAAGAGTATATACATGATACCATTACACACACACACACACATATATATATATATAAATGTATATGCAAAAACATTATAATAATAACTAGCTGAGGAACAATCACCACAATGTCTGAAGCTTTGAATTTATCATCAACAAAAAGCTTCAGAACATTCTTCACGAGATACTCAAGGGATAACTGGTGGCCCTCGAACAAAGTTTTTATCGCCTTTGAGCCACTGCAAAAATTATTTTGAATGAGAAGCATTTGAGGACATTCAGATGCGAAACAAAAAAAAGGTCAACCCAGTTATAGAGTTCTCCGTAATAAGAAAACAAAAACATCTAAGCTTTTAAAGTTGCCCTTCGTGATACATCCAGCAAGTGAGGACTTCAACCATCTTGGCTCTTAGGTATGGATTTTTGATGTACTCTGGACTGCCCATAAACATAATTATGAAGTTCATAAAATCATCCTGTCAAGATGAACACAAAGTTAGCAGTTATTTATTAAAATCAGATGATTAAGAACACCCTAAGTAAAAATGGACTCCTAAAATACCAGCTTAATTCCCTCCAAAGCTGGAATTTCTGAGACAAAAATGAGAAACTGCATTGTATCTTCCAACAAATGCTCGGGCAGACAAGTGAATTCCATTGGGCAGGTTGATGGTAGCGGGATTTTAAAATCGCCTGCTAGCTCAATCAACCAAACTACCATTCGCTGATAGTAAGACAATGCACGCCGAAGAAGGTCTCCATTCTACAAAGGTAAAACGATGTCGAGAGGGCCTGGTTCAGAAAAAGGCCAAGAAAAAAGGAAACATGCACCAAATGATTTCCTGATAGAAATTCGTCCTAGTGGAGTGAGGTGTTCCATAGTTGTAAAAAGCAAAACGACTCATAGTATTTGGTTTATAAATGAAATGCCAGTACAAGTGGACTATTTACTTAGCTGGCATGTCACTCAATTCTGATGGTTTCCATGAACTAAATGCCCTTATTACAATGTTATAAATTGTTATAGCAAATACTAACAATTCTAGGGTAAGTGAATAAGATCCCATCTGACACACCAGGAAGAAACTGTGCGTGCTGGAAAAAAAAACTTTAAAAGTAAAAAAATACCAAAAGAGAAAGAAAAAAAAACTTCAATACATTGATATTTGAGCTTCATAGCACAACTTCTGTTGAGAAAACCGTTCAATTTTTCTTTCAAGGAGCGTAATCTCTCGCTGTTGTTCTCTAGATGAAGCTTTGTCTTGCATGGCATCCAAAGACGATTGAGTATCTTCAATATCCTGGACAACAGGAAGGTATCCAAGTAAAAACTTCAAACGACCATTATATATGCATGAAGACGAAAAAATCCCGGATAAACGAAAGAGTTACAGGAAAGGTACACAAAACAAGTAAAACATTTAGGCTCAACCTGAACAAGCTCTTTGAAGTCTGAAAATGCTTTTATCAAACCCAAATTAAGCACCCTTGAAGTCATAAAGAAAATTTCACATAAGGAAGGATACTTGGTTTTCTCAGTACTATTGGAAATTGTTTTAGCACTATTGCTCAAACTTGCTAGAAACCGATTCTGATTATCATTCTTGGTTGAGATAATCCACTCAGAAACTTCTTCAGAAGATGCGTGAAGAGCAGTCAACCCTCTGGAACAATGTAAGACCAAGAAGAAAAAGGTTTCAGTGTATGATTAAAAATAATTTTCGATGTGGGTATGTTAAGTAGTTTAATCTAATTGAGATTTGATAATGTGTGAAAAGTGTGTGTTGATTGCAAATGTGTGTTATGTAATTGGAGTGATGTGCGTTTTTCTATGAGGTGGATGTTAAAAGTGCGTACAAACAACATGTTGATTGTGGATTTATTCTGGTGTTGTGCAATTTTAGGGATTGCACTGTTTTCCTTGTTTAAAGCATTTTACTTGTTTAAAGCTACATCATAGATTGTTGTCGGGATAGGATATCGGTGATGGAGTGATAAGTTTAGTTGGCTTTAAATACAAGCAAACCGTCTAATGAACAACTCTGATTGGTTTGATGCAATGATTAACCTAAGAGGTTCTATGATGCCCATAAGAGTTATGCCCGACTCTAGGTCATTCTAGAAACCTGTTCAGGTGTAAACAACTCTAGATATGAGTATATCTATATGATAGTTCCTCAAAAATGGAAAATTGGAAGCCGATTCCAAAGTATGTTGTTCTTGGTTTGGGCTTGCTACTTTGCTGGCATTAGGCGTTGTGCAATAGATTTAATATTTACCCCCTTTCTTTTTATATTAGATAATTTTGTCTCTTATGTACTTAACTTATTGTCATTATAATTTTTTTTATTAAAGATAAATCAAGAATGTTAGACACTGCATTATAATTTTGAACATATTGTCCAAATTTATGAAAATATGTAACTATTAAACTGCAATAACTTGATTTAATCATAGTGGTGGTAACTTTTGCATTTTTATGAGAGTCATGTTTCAAATATGGTA
This sequence comes from Linaria vulgaris, assembly GCA_948329865.1. NCBI lineage: Eukaryota > Viridiplantae > Streptophyta > Magnoliopsida > Lamiales > Plantaginaceae > Linaria > Linaria vulgaris. The sequence continues at coordinate 15,973,553 of OX415250.1, read as the reverse complement.
CTTTTATACTATGTCGTTATACAAATGGCCCTAGTTGCTTTAAACGTGATTCATAATTGACACTTTCTAAAATTCTGCATTGCTAAAGAAACTTCACACTGGATTTGAATAATTATAGAGGAACTCACTATAGATCATGCCCTAATACTTTTAACTTGAAAATCAAATCCCCGTTTGTACGTGATTTAGGGTTTCGACAATTTTGCTATTCGAACAGATGATGGCTTTGCGTACTTGGGCCTCACGATTCTGGACATAATCTAGAGATAGTGTGTTTTTCTCTTGTTGCATGTGTTAAACTACTTTAAAGGGTGCAAACTGTCAAAAAGAAAAAAGAGAGAGTGTAATACCGAGTTTCAATATTTCTACCTAACACTCTACTTTGCTGATTAAATCTTGTTTTCTACAAAATGCAAAAAAAAAAACTACAACTCAAGAAATGTCTATTTTTCTAAACTATGAGTACAAAGTGCAAGAAAATGACATTCGACAAGTGCAAAGGGCCACCAACTCCAACTTAAGGAGCACATGTTCTATGTACTAATATAAATAATTTTGATCGTCAATGATCAAAGAAAATTACTATATTTGAAGTTCACCTGTTTCAAAGTATCCATTAATATATTAAGTAAGTTTGTAAGTCAATTCGTAGTTTGCGAACAAAAATTAACTCGACTCTCAAGTTTATGTGAGTAAACGACTTCATCACGTATGAAAGGCATGCCCTAGTTTTCAAGATTAAAAAAGTAGCTGCCTATTTATTGTCTACAATACAGTAATTTAACAATCTATCTTAACGTAGGGGGAGGGGTTTATTCGACAAACCGCATTAAATAATGTCATTTTATAGCAGAGAAAATTCGTATAATATAGTGTCGAATTTAATGGGCGTGCGATATAATAATATTTCATCTATCTAAAAAGAGATTTCACAAAAATATTTAAGACTTTTCTCATGAGCAGTTTTTCCCACTCGTTTAAAATTGAATAAAATCATAATAATAATATTATTCTGTACATTAACAATTAAATTCGGCCCAACATTGAGCCCAAAGGTGAAAAGGGCCAACAACAGAGCACTACATAAGCTAAATCAGAAACCCTAGCCATCATCACTCAGCTCCCGAACCGATCGGCGACTCTCGCAAGTGAGCTGTACTGTGAGTTCGAGATCGCAATTAATTCCAACAATGGCGACCGCAAAGAATGTGAAGGATGTTTCCCCTCATGAGTTCGTCAAGGCCTATGCTGCTCACCTCAAGCGCTCCGGCAAGGTACCGCTACAATTCTCTCTCTCTCTTTTATTTCTGTCTTTAATAGTTAGTGTAATCTTTGTGGTGTTTGTCAACTCAGCTGTATTGCATTTCTAGTTATTGAAATTTCATAGCCGATTTGTGTGAACGAATAAATTTCGTGTTTTATTCTCGTCCGTACGATCTGCTTATACCAAAATTTATGGTCCAATAGTTGTATCACAGTGAATGCCTCTAATTTGCCTAGTTATACTTTTTTCTTGTGTGGTTAATCAGGTTATATAGTGATTTATATAAGCTTATTATGTTAGTAGTATTATTATGATTTACATAGTAGTATTATATAGGTTTATTCACCATTTTATAAGCTCCCAAGTCCCCACTGTCATCCGGATCGTCGAAATAGGGTAGTCAGACTGATCGCTTACTCTAGTAGATGCTGATATTAGTTTTCTTGTATTGTGAACATTAGATGGAGCTTCCCGAGTGGACCGATATCGTGAAAACTGCCGTGCTCAAGGAACTGGCTCCCTATGATCCTGACTGGTACTACATCAGGGCTGGTAATACTCGACCTTCTGTTCTTACTCGTGGTCGATATAATTATATTCGTTGCTATTTTTATATTGTTGTTGCGCTTGTTTGCTTTGACATATCACTAATTACTACATCGTTGTTTTGATTGTTCGGTTCTCGATTGTACTATAGAAGTTGTGCTAATATGCTTATCCTAGTTTTGCAATTGTCAACTTACTAGTCCTAGTGTAATTAATCAACCCATCTTCATGAGTCCGCATTGTTTACTTGTTATTCAGTATTCTATGTGTTAAGCTGTTGTATCAAGAGTGAATTCTAATTTGCATAGTTTATTATTTGTTCCAGCTTCCATGGTTAGGAAGGTATACTTGAGGGGAGGTCTGGGTGTTGGTGGCTTCAGGAGGATTTATGGTGGAAGCAAGAGAAATGGAAGTCGCCCACCTCACTTTGGCTTGAGCAGTGGATCTGTTGCTCGTCACATTCTTCAGCAATTGGAGAAGATGAGCATCATCGAGATTGACCCTAGAGGGTAATGTCACTAAAATCTCTTTTAATACAACGTTCTTCTAGTTTACTTACTACTACCCTGTCAATTTGAGTGCACTATTGAAATATAGTTTACCCTTTTGCTTGAACGTAACATTCTTTCGGCCTTAAAGGATACAGAACATTAGCAAATTTTCAACTGTGTCTGATAGTATCTACTGCTTCTTGAAATATAGTTTACCCTTTTGATTGAACATTCTTTCGGCCTTAAAGGATACAGAACATTAGCAAATTTTCAACTGTCTGATAGTATATGCTGCTTCTTGACAGCGGAAGAAGAATCACATCAACTGGCCGAAGGGATCTTGACCAAGTTGCTGGAACAGTCGTCGTTGTTGCACCATAGATTTATTATGTCCGCTTCCATGTAGCTTCTTGAGAAATTTCTCGTGGGGACTCTTTGAACACATTTTTGAGTGAAAATGTCTGGATGTTTTGACTTCTTTTTTATTTAAGTTTCAGCAAGTTGTACTTTGGATTATTGAGTTCCTAGTCTTATATAGCTTATTTGTTACTGGCTAATATGACCTTTCATTTTGATGAGTATGGTATGGTTGGTTTATGGGAATTGAAATCCTTTAATTATTGTCTTCCAAATTGTATTGAATAAAGTGTAGACACCGATAAAATATAGGATTTATGATTATCATAAATCCATGCGTCTGAGATTATCATTTGGTGAACTCTGAAAATATAGGATTTGTTTTATGATTACTGTTGTCTTTTAAAAGTATTAAGTAATAATAACTCTTACTTGTCCTACTCAGACGACCGTTTCAGTGGTTAATACTTAATCTCCATGACTGAATATGCACGTCATTATTCTTAGGAAACTTTATGCAAAGACCTACAAATGTTGTATTGCCTCAGAAACTCTCAGTCATTTTGTTTCTAGTCTTTGCATTGTACGTGGCAGCCGAAAGATCCGAACATTGTTTTAGTCTTTGGTTGTGTACGGTTTAGTAAAAGGTGTGGAACCAACGTTTGTTTTTTGTACTGTCTTAATGTCGAAGTAAGATTTTAGTTACAGTTTGGCTAAAGCTGTACTATCTACGAATTCGAAATAACTTTAGTGCTCTAATGTATCACCTATGTCCCAGAGCACATGAAGAACAATCACTAAAAGATGAGATATAATTTTGTGTAACCATCATACGATGAAGAACAAGAAGTCGTTTGTTTCTATATACGGTGGTATCCGTTGTTGTATTTTATAAGATCGTTGGTTGTACCGTGTCATCAATACAACGCCAGCATGACAAAGTCTCTCTTTTTATTTGAATTTTGCTATGATATACCACCTGATGTGATGTTCCTACATTTGAAGTTATTGGCTTTGCACATTTTACCCGATTTAGATAACAACTCTAGAGTCGTTAAAAGTAAGGGCAGGGCAACCCGGTGCACGAAAGCATCCCCGCAATGCGAGGGTCCGGAGAAGGGTCCCACCACAAAGGTGTATAAGGGCAAATACTAAAATTTGGTAATTTTAGAGGCTGGAAACGAAGGAAAATCCAACAACGAGGACATTCATTTAAGGAGCATGCCATTGTGCCAATTTTATCAACGATTTGTGTAGCAAAAAATGTATAAAATGCATGAGTCACAGTTTTACACACATTCTTATTTAACTCATAATAAAACACATTCTTATTTGGATTTTGCAATGATATATACCTGATACAATTGTTCCAATATGCAGTCATTGATTTGCGTATTTTACCCGATCTAGATAACAACTCCAGAGTCATTGAAATTTAGTAAGGCAAATATTCAACTTTGGTACTTTAGGGGCTGGAAATGAAAGAAAATCTAACGACGAGGACATTCATTTAACAAGCACGCCATTGTGCCAATTTTATCACTGATTTGGGTAGCCAAAACTGTATGAGTTTGTATCAAATTATTGAAACATATACAGATGGTAAAGAATATAGAATGTGAAGCAAACAATATAATGAGGACTCGTTCAGTCCATCCTTTGCCCGATTTAGATAACAACTCCAGAGTCGTTAAAAGTAAGGCAAATACTAAAATTTGGTAATTTTAGAGGCTGGAAACGAAGGAAAATCCAACAACGAGGACATTCATTTAAGGAGCACGCCATTGTGCCAATTTTATCAACGATTTGTGTAGCCAAAAATGTATAAAATGCATGAGTCACAGTTTTACACTCATTCTTATTTAACTCATAATAAAACACATTCTTATTTGGATTTTGCAATGATATATACCTGATACAATTGTTCCAATATGCAGTCATTGATTTGCGTATTTTACCCGATCTAGATAACAACTCCAGAGTCATTGAAATTTAGTAAGGCAAATATTCAACTTTGGTACTTTGGGGGCTGGAAATGAAAGAAAATCTAACGACGAGGACATTCATTTAACAAGCACGCCATTGTGCCAATTTTATCACTGATTTGGGGTAGCCAAAACTGTATGAGTTTGTATCAAATTATTGAAACATATACAGATGGTAAAGAATATAGAATGTGAAGCAAACAATATAATGAGGACTCGTTCAGTCCATCCTTTGCCAGTCACTGCCACTGTGCACGCTTAAACCATCAAAAGACATGTTACATCTGATCTTCTTGTGCTGAGGTACATGAAGTTTTGGTTCCTTTGGAATTGTGGGGTGCTTCGAAGACCTGAGGTCACGAAAAGCATATAATAAAGTCATGTATGAAAATTGATAATGTCACGTATACACATCAGATATAACGTGCAGAATAGATGATTAGTTTTTACCTTCTGGGGATAAAGGGCCTGTCGAAATAAGGCATTGGTTGTGCTTTTGGGACGAGCACCTTCCTTAGTCGCCTGATTTCTTCTTCCTCCTCCAACTGCAAGGTATTGAAACATTCTTATATAGTAGTTTACCAGAAAACAACAGTAGTTGAGTATGACATGCTTCTATCGTAGTTTACCTTCTGTCGCATCTCCCTTTCCATCCGGTACTGTTCAATTAAGCTCATTTTTTCAGCCACCTATATTGGAGCAAATGAAACGATGAAGTTACACAAACGAAATTTAAATTCTCAAAATGATGGAAACTATAACTGCGCATTGTGTTCAAAGTAGGTGAAAAGATCAAGGACCATCATAGGGACTTTTTGGTTGTGAACTATCTGTGCTTTTCTGAATTTCGCATTCAGGAAGTAAAGAAAAGGCTATACCTGTTGATCAAACTCAGCACGCTCCATAGCCCTAACATCAGTGTGCAGTACGGGATCAACTGGCCTTGTCTTTTCTTTAACTGGACGCTTCACCAAACACTGAGACGGAATAACTTCAGATTATTTTCATGGACTCATTCCTGATGTAAATATGCATGTGTACTGCACAAAAAAGATATTTTGGGAAACCGCCGCTAACTAAACTTGTTTGATGTTTTGGGATAGAATACAAAACAAGGACACTATCATAAGGCAGTGCATGCTAGAACTCAACTAATAGATAAACTACAGAACTACACTTAACTAACTAGAAAATACCTCAAAACACAGTGAGGGGCAAGTTAAAACAGCGGTATGGCCATAGCTGAAATCTATAACTCAACAAGACTAAACACTCTCACTGGTATGTTTGAAGATCTGGAAACAGTGATGAAGTACTAAAATGTCGTGTCAAACAAGCTTATTTTCCAATATATACCAGAAATTAGACATAATGTTAGGAGATCACTTAGATAGGACATAATATCTAGTATATGACATCATTAGTTCATTAATTGCATTTTACTGAATCACCTCAAAGTTAAGTAACTTCCAGTTCAAAAAAAATCTTTTATCCAAAAAAAAAACAATTTAAAAAATAACCCCAACAAATTTAATACAACTTATTTACTTTAACCAACAAGTCTCAGGCCTCAAAAGTTGGCAAAGGCAGGTGCATGTACAAAGATCTAAAGACACATAGATAGAATTTTGTTTCTCTTGACATTTGCTTTTTGTAATTGGCAGATACTATTTTACATAAGCAGAAAAAGGCAATTCATTGAGAATTTATCAGTGGTTCAAATTCCGGTTATCAAGTTCAATTGGAATAATATCATACAGATCTAGCCAGCAAAATAATTCTAGTAAAGTAAATGGAACCAAAAGCAATACATCTAGAGCCTGATACACAAGCGGGCCTAAATTAAACAGGAAAGCTTTCCCCTTAGTATTGGGTTACCTCAGGTTCATCTGTTGTCCATGGAAGGCCTTGAGCAATAGGTACCCGCAACTTTTCCTCTTCCTCTAGCATTTGTTGCAACTTCTTCATAAATTCTTCCTCCTTGCATTTTCCTCTTTCCTGCAGTAGACCCAGTAGCCATATATATGTAATTTGCAGAGCTATAGTTTATAAAAGGTATCAAAGCCACAGAATTATCCATCTACATATGATCGATCAGAATCAATTGAATAAGTTGCCAAATTTATATATTTCTCAGCATCAACAAGTGCTTTTTGCTCTAATCTACCTTCCACTAGCAATAACTGGCTTAAACACGTGCACGTCCCTCTCCCCCACCCCAGTTTGATGTCTAAGCAAGAACCAACATGCTAACACATCATACAAGATTATTTTGTTTGATGCTCATATTTATCTTGTCATGAAGAGGTCAATCTCTTAACAGCATATCTCTATATATTAGCAGCTATACTGCTTGAAGCATATGAGCAACACAACAAATCAAAAAGCAAACCACAAGCGCTAATGTGCCTTTACTAGACAAACCTCTGTTCTCAGCATGAAAGGCTTCTGAGAGGTTGCCCTTGCCTTCCGCTGCTTCCTCCTCCATTTTCGTCTGGCAAAGGTTCCCAATGATTCATCACTCTGCAGGAGTAATAAAAACAGCTAAGATAACCTAAATTAATGGAAAAGAACCTCCACCAACTAAGAGAAGAACACGGTTAACGAACTCTCACATTTCTCCTGCTTCTTTGACCACCTGCTGAAGTCCTAGTTGTAAAGCTTCAAAGACACATAATTCAATTCAGAACCAAAGCTAAAGTAGTTCAAACAGTAATATGTTCATGAACTATCAAATTAGCTAGTTGTGATTATTCCTACTCACCTTCCTTGGCTGCTGTCCAATGAATAAGAACGCTGTGAATCCAGACCTAAGCTCTCCGACGTCAAGAAAAAATCCGAAGGGCAAAAGGAAGAAGTCGAAACCTGTGTTTCTAAAACCTTAGTATGGCTCTGATCAGGCTGAAGCCCTGGCAATGCCCATTTTACGGTCTTGCCATCGTCCTCCCCTCCATCAACTTTCTCCGAATCATCCAATTTGAGCACCGTAAGCTTCTCAAATGCCTTCACCAAATGCATCACCCTCCCCGATCCTGGCTCCGGTACGCCTTCTCTCGCTTCTCTCAACAACCTATCCCTACTCCTCTTCAGATTCGCCTCCGCCTCGTTTCCGTCCCCCGCATTTTCACCAACATCCCCCTCCACTTTCTCCTCACATTCCTTCACCTTATCCTCAAAATCAACCTCTGCAGCATCTACTACTTCACCATCCACTACTTCACCGCCACCACCGCGATTCTTAAAAAACTCCTCCTGCGAAGCGCGCAAACTCTCATACGCTGAACACAAACACTTGTTCTTCCCGATCGCCTTCTTACATTTCTCACAATCCACGGGAGAACTCGATTCCTCGTTCCTCGATTTCTTCTTCGCGATCACAAACTTCCGCTCGCGAATCTTCTTCTTCAACGGCGGCGACGCCGCTACTGTCACTAGGTTAGGGTTAGGGTTAGGGTTTCTCGACGCCGATTTCTTCGCTGATTTGCCGATCGCCGGCGATTTGGAGAATTTCAATCCAGGACTCGACACGTTGGGGTTCAGATTCTCCGATAGCTTGCGGCTCTCACTCGATTTCGATCCGGCGATTTTCTCCTTCGCCGGAGTAGTTGTTGTTGCCGATGAATCCATTTCGAAATTCGCCGGTAAGAGGGAAGATGATGATTGTGTTGATTTTATTGGTAATTAGGGTTTCGAATTTACAGTATGAGTTTTATAAATGAATTTTGGTGAAGTGAAGGGGAAAGTATAGAAATGGGGGAACACAAGAAGAACGTTAAGCTTTGGACGCTCGGGTTTGTAACGGCTAGTTTTGTTGGTGGTGATGTGTGAAGCGTTGGATTAGGGTTTGAATATTCGAATGATTTTCTGACCGTAGGATTATTTATATTATTCATCATCATGTTTTTTTTTTGTTAAGTTGATATGGTATTGATTACCGTTATGATGATATATGATCTGCTAGGATTAATTTATTGGTTTCTGCAGTATTAAACTTAATAATGGACCATTTGTGTGGCAGCCCAAATGTATAAACGGGCCTTGAGCGATCTTAATCTTATTATTTTCTGACGAAATAAATAAATATTGGATTATTTTATCTACTGGAATACTATAAAAGTATAAAATGATTTTATTTTGACAATGAGGCAAGCTATCAAGGACTTTACTAGTTAATGAGTTCGATATTTGACAACCTGGGCCCATCTTTTAAGCGGGCCGGCCCAAGCCGCCACAAGAGTATGATTCGAACACTCAATCCCAATTCAAGGGAGTCAATGTCGAGCGTGTAGAGTTAGATCGTCTGACAATACCTATAATTTATCGATTCGACAGATACTGGTCCACGAGGTGTGGGCCTCGAATGCTAAAAGGGCCCTCGAGGGACTTGATATAAAGGCCCCATAGGGTCTTTCGAGGGGAAGCCGCGCTGGAACATGGTAGTCGGCGGGAGGATCTAGTGGTTGTTCTTGTTCTACTTTGGTCTTTCTACAAATGTTGCTTAGAGGATGTCAATTGTTGGAAAAGGTTAACACATGTCTACTTGAGGCATGATATCTTAAGAATTGCAACCCCCCTTCCCGTGTGTTCTATTCGTGTATTGGTCCTCATGGCGGGCCTCAGTTGTGAGGGTATGGTGTGTGGGCCAAACTATTGTTTTGCTGGATTTGGTCATGCTAATGGGCTATATACCTCATCAATATTGATACACAATCATAAAAGTATTTTTTTGCCTATTTTTGTGCAAGAATACACACAAGTATGAAAGAAAAGTACGACAAAAAGAAAAAAAAATGATTGATTGGAGTCCACCAAAAACAATGTGGTTGTTGATTTACGAGGATTGCGGTGTATAGCTACGCTCCCCGAATTCTGTAAAAAGATGTTGTATTGTATAAGACACTTCATATGTGATAATTCGATATTTCAGTACTCCGATACTTTAATATTTCTATATGTGTAATATGGACACTTTTTCGTAAGTAATCCAGTAAATTATTTTATAGATTAATTTTCAAAATATCTTACCGATTAATTTTTAATGTATTATAAATTAAATTATTTGTATACCTAATAAAAGTAATTAGTAGGCTAGTAGCTGTATTACCATCATACATATGTGTTGTTGTAATATGTGTGTATATATATAATCGCCATTGCGTGTCAAGAACCAGTGTAATACATCGTGTTAGCTACACTTCTGGTGAATATATTGCGTGGCATCATGTTTGTTTGAGATTATTCTTAAAAGAGTTAGGTAAGTACATCATATACCCCTTGTGGGTGGCTAAGTTGGTTAAGAAGGAGGGGATGCCTCTCCTAGGTCTCATGTTCGATTCCCATTGGGAGCGAATTGAGTCCAGCCTTCTGGGTCTGGGCCTGTCACACATGGTTAGCCTAGTGTTGATCCCCAACTGGTTGGCGAGGTTTGCAGGCTATTTCGTCGACCCGTGGTTCCCACGTCATCAAAAAAAAAAAAAAAGGTAAGTACATCATATGGTTCATACTTTTCCACCCAATCCTTAGCTCATTTGCCTGAAATAGAGATAGGTGATAATCTGATACGCATTTTTCATACATCCCACTTATGTCTTCCAAATCTCTTATTTTAAGAGGTGATTTGAAAAGATGATTTACGGCAACTTGCAAGACACTTAAATAAACACTACTAGAGGTAACAACTAACAACTTCAAGGGTTCAAGCCGAAACTCATTCATTTATCCAACCCGCAACACTAGTATATTTTGAATTGTAGTACATATAATATGTGTTTTGAATTCACTTCAAATGATAAAAATATGTTGATAGTTTACACAATCTTTTTTTCTTCTTCTTTTTTTGCTTACACTTTGCCCAATCTATTTAATATACCTATTCGTTAACTAGTAACTACTAACAAACGGGTAAATAATAAAATCTACCCCTGTGTTATTTTAATTGGCAAACCCCCTTTGTGTTATTATGTAAAAATTAGTACACTGCACCCAAGTTGGCTTTTAACGTTGACTTCATAGAGAATACCTATTTTGCCCTTGTGTAAGGTTTTAAACTATTATTTAGAAAATTTAAAAGTATAATAATCTCTTTTAGTTCATATATTTTATTTTAAACATTTTGATACATAGAGTCTATATTTCAAATAATTTACTTTAAACACAAAAAGAGAAGAAACGGTAACATCATAAATCTTACCATTTCAGAATATTTTTCATTTGAACAAATTTAAGATGCCAGAATAATGAAAAAATGTTCTGCTCATTCTCTCATAGCCTCATAATCTCATCATATTCTTGCCAATTAAATGCTGTACAGAATATAAAAGGAATAAAAACAAAAAGAAGAAGAAGAAGAAAGAAAAGAAAAGAAAATCTGAATCGTTTCTTCCTTCACAATTCCCATCAATCCATCCCTCCTCTCCTTCAAAAAACACATGCTCACTCTCAAATACTGCGCGTGCACTGCAATTTTGGGTCTCAGAGGGTTTTTTGCCATTGACTAAATAACACAGGGGTTTTTCGCCAATTAGAGATAACACAAGGCTAGTTTTTGCTATTAACTCACTAACAAACCAATTAACCAATCTATTTACACATCATTTTTTGCCACCACTAAGTAAAAGAAGCAACAACACCACTAAACAAGCCGATTGATTTTTTGTTTTTTTTTTTTGTTTTTTTAAACAATGAAAAGGTATCATTTAGTATAATAAAGCAACATTTCTAGTACAAATACAAGTACAAGGAATAAGACAACGAAGAAAAAAACGTGAAACAAAAGTACAATAAAAAAAACAGTAACGGTTACATCCAAGTTAAACATGTGTTCCAAACAGTGTAAACTGATGTGAACAATTGATCCGGAGATGGATCTTGTGCTGACAATGAGGAGTCTCCTAATATTGCAAGGGATGTTAGCAATCTGATTAATATCCCTATAACAAAATTGAGCCTTGACTCGAGTGAAGTACGTAATGTTAGTTTGAATCTCCGTGAGCAGTCCAATAAACTGTGTCGACGTCACTTGGGTCACGTTGATGCAATGAAGCAGAAAAAGCAAAAGCGAGTCTATAGCAATCACGAGATGAAAAATCTGTATAGACCGTGCATAAAACCGATTGAAATTTCATCAGTAGTTTTTTTGACATCATTTAATAGAAGAAGTATTATAGAACACTGCTTTCATTTTGATCGGTAGCATATTATGAAAACGACTTAAAGAAGCGTTACGTCCAAGTTAATTAAATGGTACTCAATAAATTCCAATTTTTTTTCAGAGAGTAATTAATAATAAATTATATTTGAAGACAGATATTTATTATTCCCAAAATTTGTCGTCCCTCACTCACTCACTCACTCACCGACCTGGTAGCTGGTGGAGGGGTAGTATCGTAAATTCATCTCAAATCCGCGGGTGGATCTTGGATCTGCAACGACTATATATATATATTGAAGCTAACCCGCTTTTTCAGCATTTTGTATCATAATTTTGTTCCTCACATTCATTCACTCACAGATCTCACACTGTTTACAGAATTATTCAACAAACTTGTGATCCACAGGTAAAATCATTTTGTGCTCGCATTTTGTAATCTCGTTGTGTTCATGATTGAGGATCTACGTTGTGTGTCGGCGTATTTAGATTTGCGAATTATCCATTTGCTGTTCGGATTCCGTTTGTCGAAAAGCGAATGTGAATTATGCTGTTTGATCTATTATGATTTGATGTTGTCAATTGTTGTCCCTGATCTGAATGATTTTTTTACGGTTTTTAAGACTCTAATATTTTGTGTATTTGTTTAATCACTTGAATTCCTTTGATCTATCCGGATTTAGTGATTTGAATCCGAGTTGCTTTTGTCGTTACGGTAGATCTGTTCATTTTTTGATTTAACTTGAGGAGACACTGCTGTTCTGTGATCTTGATCTTCACCAGAGTGCAGCTGCTGATCAGATCTGATTGATTGTTTAATCTTTAATATTATTAGTCACCTCTTCGCATGAATCCTTTGGTTTTGGAATATCTGTAGTTAGCGTTTTGTGATTCTATAAACTGGAAGCAGGATGTAGATCACCTCAGTTAGGCATTATATCCTGATCGTTTCCTTTGTTCGTTTTTGCGCGACAGAAACTATATGATATGCTTCCCCCACCTACAAAAGTGTAGTATAACCAAAGCGGTGACTGTGTATGTAATTACTTAAAGATCCGGCAGATAATCTGTTGGCAATGAAAAATGCTCTGAAATGCAGTCTGCGGTTTCGCTATAGATCAACATTGCTCTATTACTTATTATGCCTAGTGCTTATCCTCCTGTATTATTAAAATTTGTTGTTTTAAAGAACTTGTATAACGAGATTTTTGCGTTTGTAATTTCTTTTCAGGGCATCTAAGTAAAGTCAAAAAATGGTGAAGATTTGCTGTATTGGAGCAGGGTATGTGGGAGGCCCTACTATGGCTGTGATAGCACTCAAATGCCCTTCAATTGAAGTGGCTGTCGTAGATATCTCTGTTCCTCGTATCGCTGCCTGGAACAGTGATACACTTCCCATTTACGAGCCAGGGCTAGATGATGTTGTGAAGGAGTGCCGGGGCAGGAATCTATTCTTCAGCACTGATGTGGAGAAACATGTCTTTGAGGCTGACATTATTTTTGTTTCAGTTAATACTCCAACCAAGACTCGGGGTCTTGGAGCTGGTAAAGCTGCGGACTTGACATACTGGGAGAGTGCAGCACGTATGATTGCCGACGTGTCAAAATCGGACAAGATTGTGGTCGAGAAGTCCACAGTTCCTGTGAAGACAGCTGAGGCCATTGAAAAAATTCTGATGCACAACAGCAAGGGAATTAACTATCAAATTCTCTCAAATCCTGAATTCCTGGCCGAAGGCACAGCAATTGATGATCTTTTTCAACCCGACAGGGTTCTTATTGGAGGCAGGGAAACCCCAGAAGGCTTCAAGGCCGTACAAACATTGAAGGAAGTTTACGCCCATTGGGTACCTGAAGACCGCATACTCACCACTAACTTATGGTCTGCAGAGCTCTCAAAGCTTGCTGCTAATGCGTTCTTGGCCCAGAGAATCTCTTCAGTGAATGCCATGTCTGCGCTTTGTGAGGCCACTGGAGCAGATGTTACCCAAGTTGCTTTCGCCGTTGGCAAGGACACCAGAATCGGTCCCAAGTTCCTTAACGCAAGTGTTGGTTTTGGTGGCTCCTGCTTCCAAAAAGACATTCTGAACTTGGTCTACATTTGTGAGTGCAACGGTCTCCCCGAGGTTGCAGAATACTGGAAACAAGTCATCAAGATCAACGACTATCAGAAGAGCCGTTTTGTCAACCGGGTTGTTGCATCTATGTTCAACACAGTTGCAAACAAGAAAGTCGCAATCCTAGGATTTGCCTTCAAGAAAGATACTGGTGACACCAGAGAGACTCCTTCTATCGATGTTTGCAAAGGACTCTTAGGTGACAAGGCACAATTGAGCATCTACGATCCTCAAGTCTCTGAAGAACAGATCAAGAGGGACCTCTCGATGAAGCCCTTCGATTGGGACCATCCTCTCCATCTCCAGCCGATGAGCCCCACCACCGTGAAGCAAGTTCACTGTGTTTGGGATGCATATGAAGCAACAAAAGATGCTCATGCCGTTTGTATTCTCACCGAGTGGGATGAGTTTAAGGCCCTTGATTTCCAGAAGATATACGACAACATGCAGAAACCAGCATTTGTTTTCGATGGAAGGAACGTTGTCGACGCCAACAAGCTCAGGGAGATTGGTTTTGTTGTTTACTCGATTGGCAAGCCGCTTGATGCCTGGCTGAAGGACATGCCTGCTATTGCTTAAACACGTTATCATTGAACCGAAACACCTTAGTTGTGAGGCAGCCTACTATATTCTTTCTCTTCAACTCAATATATTATTGTTCTTTCATTTAAAATCAGTTTGAGTTTTGTCATATGCCTTCCGTAGTCGGTGAATCATTCAGCGTTGCTATTTGGGTTAATGGTAGAAGCCTTGGACGTTTACTGTTGCATTGTAATGGTGAAATTACTTTTTTGTCTATGCACTCATGTTGTTAAGGTGGGAAGAGTTGAGACCTGTTTTACATTTTAGTTTGTGAAATTCTAATAACTGTAAAAACAAAGGATTTTCGTAAAGTTTAAATGAGTCATTCGTACTCATAGGATTAATAAGTGATGGATGTTTGTGCGTGACTCAAAGTTTCGATTCCAGTGTATGTTTTAGTTTGCTAAACTTCTCAATATTTTGCCATTTTCTTTTACATGTTTTGGAAAGCTTGTAAACATTGTTATTGCAATTGAAGGAGAAAACAATTTTTTCTTTTCACTTTTATGGACATGAATAGGGGTGGACGTGAGATGGGTACCCGCGTTGTGGATACCCACACATGGGTATCCTCGCTTGTGGGGAATGAGACTCTGATACCCATTCCCATTCCCGCACTATGCGGGTACCCGCGCGGGTACGGAATGGGTAGTGGGGTACCCAAGTCTTATTTTTCAAGTATGCTTAGCTTAGGAAAATTGTGAAGCAAATCCCAAAATACTCTATAATGAGAATTATATATTCATTTGCCACTAATTTGTTACATATACAATAGTACCAAATAAAAAGTCAAACATCAAATTCATTCGGTCAACCTCGCCATTCATCAACAAAAACCAAATCATTGAGTTTATCTATCCTTTTTAGTTAATTCAATTACTTAATATAGCTATATATATATGACCAATAACATGTTACTATTATACATTTTGTATATATCAAATATTATTAGTATATCAATATATATAACATATAAATATGTCATGTACAAATGTGCAGGTACCCATATAGGGGCGGGAAATCGCCGAATACTACCCATTCCCATTCCCGCAATTTATGTGTGGGGACTTGCGTTGTGGGTACCCATTTTCGCTTTTTCCATTCCCAATGGGAAATATCCAAATGGTATGGGCTTGAGATTGGGTATCCGTTTCAAATGCCCACCCTTAGACAAGAAAATAAAAACTTTTTCGTACCCTTTAAACGTATATGGACTATGGTATCAAATGTATTAACTATTAATAGCATACCAGTAGAGGCACTTTTCCCTTCCTCTATACCACTTGTGTTTTTTTTTTTTGTGCGCGCGCATTAAGTGTAACAGTACAGAAGGACGGGCCTCTAAAGTAATGGCTCAACCATGAAATATGGGAGAAAAAGTTGAAACTGTGAACCTATCTACTTCACCTTTGTCAATCAGGTTTTTTGACTGTGTTTGCATGGAATCGATTTTGTCCCGAAATTCAGAGTTCATAAAGCAAAATGCAGCTAATGCATCTAACTATAACCGCATCTTGTCAACATGCATGAGAAAGTCAATCCGGTCACAAACACGTGCCGCAAAAATATTCTTGAAATGAGCAAATGAAGCAGTGACATGTGGACTTTAAATCTCGTACTTTTAATTTATTATTATGCACTGACTCCATGTTAAGGATGTAAATAATTCTATTACTTAGTAATTATCTTCTTTTCTTGTATATCTAGTATAGGATCCTTGTATATCTTGTATAGGATATTTTCTAACTTATCTTGTAAGTAATTGCCTATATATTCAATGAAATTGATCCACCTTGATCAAGGTGATTTTCACACATTCACATGGCATCAACCTAAAACTAGGGTTCATCCTAAACGATCCTAATGGCCGACTCCACTCTCCCTTTCTCCACCATGATCCTCATGATCACCATCAAACTCATCCCCAAAACTTATCTCTTGTGGAAAAGTCAGATCGTTCCTCTCATCTCTTGCCAAGGTCTCTTTGGTTTTCTTGTTGGCACCAAACCTAAGCCCTCCCAAATGCTTACCGTTGCTGGTGTTGTCTCTCCAAATCCGGAGTTCGCTACCTGGACCTCCCAGGATCAACGTTTGCCCAGCCTCCTCCTCTCTTCTCTCACGGAGGAAGCTATGGTGGAAGTTTTTGAATGCAAGACTTCTCGCGCGGTGTGGCTCGCCCTTGAGACCGCGTTCAGCCACAATTCAAAGCAACGTGAAATCCGCCTCAAAGACGATCTCCAACTCATGAAGAAAGGCGCATGTTCTGTGTCTGAGTTTGCTCGTGATTTTAAATCTCTTTGCGACTAACTTTCTACTATTGGACATTGCGTTGATGATACCGACAAATCTCATTGGTTCCTCCGTGCCTTGGGTCCTACTTTCTCGAGTTTTTCCGCTGCTCAGATGGCGATCACACCTCTGCCACCATTCTCGGACCTTGTTCTAAAAGCTGAGAGTTTTGAGATTTTCCAACAATCTCTTGACGGTGCTCCTCCTCCTGCGGCTTTTGTTACACAAAACGGCGCTCCTCCTCACGCAAATGCTGCCAACTTCTCACGCAATCGCGGCCGTGGTAACGGTCGTGGTGGTGGCCGCGGTCGCCCTGGTAATGGTCGCTCGTATGTCCCTCGTTGTTAGATTTGCAAAACTGAAGGCCATACCGCTGATCGTTGTTGCAAGAGGTACGATCGTGCACCGCATAGTGACTCTGCACATCTGGCCGAGGCTTTCAATGCCTCTTGCTCGTTGTCTCCCAACAATGTCTCTGATTGGTGTGTTGATTCTGGAGCATATGCGCGGATGACTCCCACTCTTTCTCATCTTGATTCGGCCAAGCCTTATAAGGGTAAAAGTCGTGTTGTGGTTGGTAATGGTACCTCTCTTTCTGTCTCTCATATTGGCACTCATTCTATTTCGTGTGATGTTACTTTATCTGATGTTTTGGTTGTTCCAGACCTCACCAAGAATTTACTATCCATCAGTAAACTGACTCGTGATCTTCCTGTTATTGTCGCTTTCACTGATAATTATTTTCATGTTCAGAACAAGTTGACAGGGGCTATAATAGCACCGGGTCATCATGACCGTGGTCTATATATTTTGGAGAAAGGTCATTCCGTTTGGTTGCTTCTGCTTGCCGAAGCCGTCTAAATGGATCCTTCGAGTTGTGGCATGCTCGTCTCGGGCATGTTGCCCATAATGTTATTTATTTATTAAATAAAAAAGGACTTTTATCTGTTACGTCCTTGCTTCCCCGCCCCTCTTTGTGTTCTACTTGCCAGTTAGCAAAGAGTAGTCGTTTACCTTTTATCGTTAATGAACAGCGCTCGACGCATGTGTTGGATTTAATACATTGCGATATTTGGGGTCCAACCCCCATTATTTTTACACGTGGTTTTCGCTACTATGTGGTGTTTGTTGATGACTTCTCTTATTTTTCTTGGTTTTATCCTATGCGCTTGAAGTCGGATGTTTATGAAATTTTTTTGCTCGTTAAAAAGTTTGTTGAAACTCAATTTGGACATGTTATTAAACAATTCCAAAGTGATGGTGGGGCTGAATTTACAAGTCGGCGTTTTCAAACTCATCTCTCTTCGAGCGGCATTCACCACAAAATTTCTTGCCCACATACTCTGGCTCAAAATGGTCGCGCTGAATGAAAACACCGCCATATCACTGAATCTGGTTTGGCGATGCTATTTCACTCGCATTCTCCTACATCTCTTTGGGTTGGTGCATTTAGCACGACAACTTACACTATCAACCGCTTGCCATCTACCGTTCTTAATGGTGTTTCTCCTTATGAATTATTATTTGCTGTTGCTTCTGCTTATGAGAATTTTCATCCGTTTGGTTGTCGGGTTTTTCCGTGCTTACGTGATTATGCTCCTAATAAGTTTTCTCCCAGAAGTCGTGAGTGTATTTTTATTGGGTATAGCTCCAGCCACAAAGGTTATCGTTGTCTTGATCTGGACAACTCTCGGGTTTATATTTCTCGGCATGCCAAGTTTGATGAAGGTTTATTTCCTTATTCGGCGAATCGTTCCTCTTTGCCACCTTCGACTTTGGACTTTAGCACCTTTGTTGATCATGCTTATGAGTCTTCGAATGACGTCCCGACAGTTCCCTCTTTGGAACCTTCTCCTCCTTCGCTCATGCCGTGTCCCGTCTGTCCCGATGATGTGACCATGCCTCCCACTATCACGCCTTCTGATCCAGCTCCTATGCCGCCTCCTGCTGCCTCATCTTCTTCATCTCATCCGATGGTGACACGTACTGAGGCTGGTATTTTCAAGCCCCGCCACATTATGGATATTGCCGTTCTCTCTAATACTGGCCTGCTTCATGCTCTATTCAGCACTGTAGAGCCCAAAGGGTTCAAATCCGCCGCCAAGCATCCGCAATGGTTGACAGCTATGGATGAAGAGTCGCTGATCTAAAATCTAACGAGACTTGGGATCTTGTTCCTCGGCCTCTTCATGCTAACATGGTCGGCTCCAAATGGGTTTTAACACCAAATATCTTTTTGATGGTTCTATTGAACGACACAAAGCTCATTTGGTTACTCAAGGATTCACCCAACTCCCGGGTCTTGACTATTCCACCACTTTTAGTCCCGTAGTGAAGGCTACCACGGTGCGTGTTGTTCTTTCTCTCGCCCTTATGTGCAAATTAGGGGTGTGCATTTGGATCGGATCGGATCGAATCGGATCGAATCGAGATTGGAAGTCGATTTTGATCCTGGAGAAATGAGGATCGAAATCGAATCAATTTAAAACGATCCGATTCGATCCAAAATCATTCGATTTCGATCCGATTCGATTCGATTTCGATCCTTTTTTCTTTTTTTTTTCTTATTTAATTTAATATCAATTGGACCAATCACAACATTCAAACAGAGTTACTGAATTACAAAATTCACTTTCATATAATGAGAGAAAGGTGTTACAAATTTACAATTGTATATGTTTCCCAAAGACAGAAACGTGGTCTTCAAATGGACCAAGAAAAAGATGTTAGATAGGTGTATATATAAAAATATAATATTAGCATTATATATAGAAATATCTTAGTAACATTAATAGGCTTAGCTTTATGGATAAAAATATAATATTATATATATTATTATATATTTATTTATTTTTAAAAAATAAGATGAGTATTTGATCCGATCCGATTCTCAGCCTCTAAAATCGAGGATCGAATCAAATGGGGGTTCGATCCTAAGGAAAAAATCAAAAGTCAGATCAAATATTCGATCCGATCCTCAGATCGGATCATTCGATTGATTTTCACCCGATTCGATCGATCCGATTCTTTTTGCACAGCCCTAGTGCAAATGGCCATTGCGCCAACTTGATGTTAAAAATGCATTTCTCCATGGGTTTTTAACTCACTTGATCTTCATGGAGAAGCCCCCTGGCTACATTGATCCGCGGTTCCCGAATCACGTTTTTCATTTGAACAAGGCACTTTACGGTTTGAAACAAGCCCCTCGCGCTTGATTTCAACGATTTAGTGATTTTTTGCTCAAGCTTGGTTTTTTATGTAGCCGCGTCGATACGTCTTTATTTATCCTTCGTCGTGGTGATTCTATTATTTACCTCCTCTTATACTGTTAACGGGTTTAGAATTATTCTCTATTAACTGAATTATTTATTAGGGTTGGAACGCCTTTTCCCATGGTTCAAAAGCTAAATGCTATCATCACGAGAAGGAAAAATGGACAAGAACCTTCCTTCCTTTTATTGACTATACTTCATTCTCTCTTCCGAGTGGATTTTCTTACATTTCCGAGTCTCGTTTTTGAGTTGCCCCCTTTCTTCTATTGATATCTCCCTTTATATAGGTTTTGATAGGGGCAGGTGTCATGGTGCATGTGTTTACAGGTGTCGTTATGCATGTGGTTATGTTTACACGTGTTACAATGCTTATTCAACCAATAAGATAACGTGTTCACTTTGAGTGCTGACTGTATCCTTTCTTCTTCCGAGGGCTTTGGTCTTCTTTGTGATACGGGGTAGATTACTTTCTTTGCTGTCTCTAATGGTGGCTTCGAGGGCCAAGTTGGAGTATTCCCTTAATGATAGTGCTATTCCGAGAGATGTGTATTCTGGAGTAAGTGTTTCAAGATATTTTCCGAGAGGGTGTGGGTGAGTTGATCTCCGAGAGGTTTTGAGCTATCGTGGGTAGGTGTTCTTCTTTCTCCGAGTGTCCAGAGAGGTTTGTTGAGTTATTTTGTAGAGTTCTGACTTTTAGTCTGATCGTCGAGAGTAGTGTTCCGAGAGCTTTCGTGTTTGGAATGTATAGTTAAGGAAGGGTTTTTTGCCAAGGTTCTGGGACTGTTGTCCGTTGGCTCATTCTTTCCGAGAGCTTTCGTATTTTGAGACTGCCTTGGTTTCGTATTCCTCATGTTGGCTTTTACTCCAGTAGTTTGTTGTGTGGGAGATGTGTTCCAAGAGGTGTGATACCTGTATCGTGGAAGTAGGTCGCATAACCATATAATAATATATTTGGTAATTCCAGTAATTGACATTGTTTATTTTAAGCAGGTGGATTATCATCCTGTTAACATATACGTTGATGACATCGTGGTCACGGGTAATGACTCTTCCCTTCTTCAATCGCTTATTTCTCATCTTGGTTTGGAATTTGCTATTAAGGATCTTGGGAAGCTGTGTTATTTCTTGGGCTTGGAGGTTACTTACACTAATGATGGTTTGCTGTTAAGTCAGACTAAGTATGCTCATGATATTCTTACTCGCGCTCAATTACTTGATAGTAAACCGGTGTTTACTCCCATGGTCACGACACAACACCTCGGTCGTGAAGGTACTCCCTTCTCCGATCCCTCTCTTTCTTGCTCTTTGGTTGGTGCACTCCAATATCTCACCATCACGCGCCCGGACCTCACTTTTGCCGTCAACTCCGTTAGTCAATTTATCCAATCACCTACTGATGATCACTTCCAAGCGGTGAAACGAATCCTTCGTTACGTCAAGGGTTCACTCAATTTTAGCATTCACTACTCACTCTTCGCCTACTGTTCTCGCCTATTCCGATGCCGATTGGGCCAGCTGCAGCGACATGTGTCGTTCGACGTCGGGTTACTCTATGTTTCTCGGCTCCAATATGGTCTCGTGGAGTTCGAAGAAGCAACCAACTATTTCTCGGTCAAGTTGTGAGTCGGAATATCGTGCACTAGCTAACTCTGCCGCTGAAGTTATTTGGCTTGGTCACTTGCTCCATGATCTTGGCGTTTCACTCCCTACTCCGCCACTTATTCTTTGCGACAACAATAGACTATCATTTTGTTCGGGAACTTGTTAGAAAAATACGTACTCAATACGTTTCTACACATCTTCAAATTGCCGACATTTTCACCAAGAGTCTCCCGCGTCCTCTCTTTAGTTTCTTTCGTTCCAAGCTTTGCCGTTGCACCAAGTCTCACGCTTCGCTTGACGAGGGGGGGGGGGGGGGGGTTGTTAAGGATGTAAATAATTATATTACTTAGTAATTATCTTCTTTCCTTGTATATCTAGTATATGATCCTTGTATATCGTGTATAGGATATTTCCTAACTTATCTTGTAAGTAATTACCTATATATTGAATGAAATTGATCCACCTTGATCAAGGTGATTTTCACACATTCACACTCCACGCATCAAAAATAAGCAAATGGATCATATTACAATCTAAGTCAAAAATCTTTTCATGCAATGAAAGTTGTACTACTAACTATATGTGTATATACAATGGTCACATGATCAATGGGCATGGTTTTTACTTTTTACTTTATACAAAGATCACCATCACTTTACTAAACTTTTAACAACTATTTCAAGCATATACGGATTGTAGTTATAGAGGCTCTTAGCGTTAAAACAAACAGAATGCTGGTAAATTACTAAATCCAATTCATATTGAAATTACAATGGGTGATTGTTCTAATATCCACAAAACAAGCACACACCTTTTCTTAAAAATAAACTAACCCAAATTCATTTCTCCACTCCCTAGCCTAGCCACGCGCCGCCACTAATCAAACTATTACTTTTCTAAAAATCAATTCCAAGCACAAAAATTAGCAAAAATCACCACAAATAAAACACAATTAAGCGAGTAGCCATAATTAATGTACTAGTGCAACTGTTCCTGCCAATCCTCCCCTCGTGTCACTCATGCCTTTTGCTTCCATGCAAAGCCTTTTTTTTTTTTTTTTTTTTCTTCTACTCAACTTTATTTCAGCCGCCACCAATCAAGATTCCAACAAATTCTATTAAATACATAACAGCCAAACAGCCCTTTAATAACCACTCTCTCACACTTCAAATATCACAACTCAACACATTAGAGTAGTAATAAAACACTTACTAACAAAAATCTCCTTACTTCTTTTCTGTTCTACAAGATCCTTTCTTTGATCAAAATTCGAAATGGGTTTCTCTCAATAGTTTGATATTTCTTCAAAAAAGATGGGATTTTGCTGATCTGATTTTGCTAGTAATTGCTCTGTTTTGATTCTTGAGTGATTTCTTTTGATGGGGTTGGTTTAAATTTGTTGAGTAATTGCATTTCTGATCTGGGTTTTTGATTTTGTGGATCATAGGTGAAATTTGACTAGAAATGGGGGGAGTTCAAGAACAGAGGTACTTGTGTAAAATCTGCAGCAAAAGTTGCGTAAGTGGTAAGTCATTAGGTGGTCACATGAGAGTTCATTTAGCCCTTATTTCTGCTAATAAGAAAGCTGCAGCAAAAGCGAAATTTGTGAGCAAAATGTGCGTTGATGATGATGATGATGTTGATGGTGATGATGATGATCGAGATTGTGGTGATCACTCCAATAGTACTCGTTTGAAAATGATCAAGAAATGTTCAACCAACTCTGGATTTGAAGGTGGTGATCCGAACAGTAGCTATGTATTGAGAGAGAATCCAAAGAAATCTTACAGATTCTCGAATTTGAAAGACAGGATTTCGGAGATTGGAGTGGTTTCGTGTAAAGAATGTGGCAAAGGGTTCTCGACTCTTCGATCTTTATCGGGTCACATGAGGTGTCACTCGATCAAGAACGTGAAGGAGGTGCATCAGTGTAAAGAATGTGGTAAAGGGTTTGATTCGGTTCGTGCTATGTTTGGTCACATGAAAACTCACTCGAAGAAGTGTAAAGTGTCGAATGCCCCTGCTGATGTTATTTCGGGGTTTGAGAATTTGTGTCCGGTTCGCAAGAAAAGGTCGAGTATTAGGTACAGAGTTACTCCGAATGTGTCTGTTTCGAGTTTGAATGAGTCGAGTTCTGCTGATTCTGAGCTTAGGGAGTTGAAGTTGGCTGCTAAGTGTTTGATGATGATATCCAAGGGTGTGACTCATTGTGTTGGTTTTAACTCGGGTATTGAGTCGGATGACGATGATTCTCTCTACTTTGGAGCTGAATCATCTCGTAAAAAGAAGAGAATTTGTGGAAATGGTGATGGAGATTTGTCGTGTGATGGTGATAAGAGGCTGGAAGTGAAGTTATCAAGCGGGAATGTGTTTGAATTTGATGGTCTTGATTCAAAGTCTGTTGCTGAAGATACAAAGATGGCTGATCTTGAAATATGTGATGATTTGCTAAGCAAAGTTGACAATGGATTGAAGGGTGGTGTAGAAGTTGCTGATCCTGGAATTGTTCAACTCGATCAACTTGAATGTCTCGACTATCAAATGAAGCTAGGAAGTGCAGATACTAGCACTGAATCTACCGAAAGCCTAATGGAAGAAGCAACGGGGATGAATCATGAAAATGAGGCCGTTGGTGATCTTTTTGATCTTAACTTTCCAGCAAGTGTTGAAGGGATGACACTGAACGTTGGAAGCAATCGATGGTGGGCTGGGCTAAGTGTCGCCGCGAGCATGAGTTACTTGTGTTGACTAATTGACAAACCTGCTTTATCCTGTGAACTGAATCATGAAGATGTTGAGAGTCTGTTGCTATGCAACCGTTAAGATTCGAGCTGCTTAGTGGTTAATACTGATTTTTGGTATAAAATTTACTGTTCATGCTAGGAGATTTCCAGTACAAATGCTTGTTATAGAGTGAATCTGTTGTACCTATTAATGCTTTTGTTTGTTCACATATGCTGTAGAACTTTGGAGTACAGTACACAGATGCCATACTTTCATATCAGAAAATTTGAGTCATACTGTCAATATTCTGTGAAATGCAAAGGAGATATTCATTTCTTTGTTAATTTGTATCTTCCAACCTTTTCGTTTTATGCCATTTTTA
Organism: Linaria vulgaris; assembly: GCA_948329865.1. Classification (NCBI taxonomy): domain Eukaryota; kingdom Viridiplantae; phylum Streptophyta; class Magnoliopsida; order Lamiales; family Plantaginaceae; genus Linaria; species Linaria vulgaris. The sequence goes on along the minus strand of OX415250.1, from coordinate 15,948,795 downwards.
AGGTTTCAAGAATTGTTACCAGTGCTGTGTTTGAGGGAGTGGTTCAAAGAGTTTAATTTGTTAAGCTGGAAGGGAACATGTATGATGCCCCTTAAAGCAATATTATAATGCATAGTTTAATAGTGTTTTGTGCAGAGAAGTGGTGGTTTAGTCACCTGTCACACAAGATTAACATGACAATTGACAACTATCTCACTACCATGTCTCTGTCCTTAAGAGTTGGATCCTTTACATGCCCCCCTCCTCTCTCTTTTTTTTTATTCAATTTTAAACAACTGTATGTGTGATAAAAGAACATGTTACAGTGATCTTATGTAGGTCTGGAGGTATAATATTTTACATAATTAGATTTGGATGTAATTTGGACTGTAAATTTCTACATTAACTGAATCCAAATCAATCAACTAGGGGTGATTTTGACGATAAAGAAGAGCATGTTAGAATGATCATGTGTAGGCGTGAGGTGAAGTTTATGTAATTAGATGTGCGATGGATTTTAGGTTGTAATGTTCATATCGAATGAGTCAAAATTCATCAACATTTCTTGATAAATGCATATTATCTATGAAACTTTCACTAAGATAAACAAATATATATCGACTGAATCTAAGTTTATCGATTGGTTGCGATACAAGCATATTGATGACAATTTTTTTATGAGATCAAGAAAAAGTAGGAGAACATAGAGGATCTATTGGTCTCTCTATATCTTTTTAAAGTATCTTACTGAAGATGTATGTGGGTTAAAGTTAAAATTTAAGCCACTTATATATGTGCAACTCTTTGAATTGGATACGTATAAGTTAATAATCAATTTCGAATAATAGGTAGAAATAAAGTTTTTAAATGTAAGAAAAGCTAGAGGACAGGTTGGATTGGAAATAGGAAAAAAGACAGTGACAGGTGGCATTTCTTGCCCTTTATATCCAATTAGTTTTTCAAGTTTGTACTTATACTTTTTTTTTGTCAATATTTTCTTCAGAGTGGTGGGATGAGTGGCAGGTGGACCTTTTTCATAAAAGGGAGCCATTTGTTGTTGTTTGGTAGGGGTAGTTACTAGTTAGTACAGTGGCATTTCACATCGGACAAGAAAGTTATGTAGGTCCCTGCATATCTCCTGGTATTTATTAATTTTATAAGAACTTTTGTAAGATATACTGGTGAAATTTCTAATTAGAATTAAATTACATTTTCATTTTCACTGAGTTTCAAATAAAGAGGATTAAGCTTTGTAATCCACATAGAAAAAGTGAACTGCGATGAACATTAAAGTTAAACTAAAGAACACAACTTTACATACAATTGCGAGAAGACCAAATCCACTGAATGGGTGTTAGTATAAAGAAACAAAAAATATGGAAATGTTAATTTTGTTCTTAACTTTATGACTTAAAATACTTAAAGTTGTTAAAATGCAGCTGAAATTTTGAAGACAAGTATCGACCATATATTGATTTTTTTTTTTGGTAGAAATCGACCATATATTGATTACTAACATAATTTTGGATTTACTAATTACATAAATCGCATTGTGGATCGACCCCATGAGAGATTTGAGAATGTAAAGTTTTCTTTCAATATTAAAGAGATACAATACTTTTGGTAAAATTACACACAAGGTTCACTCATGAGCATATTCATAACAATTTGTGATAATTGATAAACAAATAACATGTTATGCCTTGTAAATTATATAAATTCAGCAAATCACCCCTCTCTTAATTTTGTCTTCGTATACTTCTGCTTAAAAACACTGAAATATCTTTAATTAAGGATACATCCAGGCGTGTACGCGGGTGGTGTTTAGCGGGTATCAAAGAAATATTTCACCCCACCCACGACATAGTGGGTGACCAATTTTTACAACCGTACGTGTGGATTTTTTCAATAAATCGTGCGGTTACGGGTGCGCGGGTGCGTGTGGATTGGCGGGCGGTTGGAGTTACAAGGCATATAAAACTTTTTGTTTAAATTAGTAGCTCTTTTTTTTTTTGTTCCAGAGACTAATTTTTTTTCTAACTACATATTTTCAGCAAATACCACAATTCAATTCATCCAATACAGTTGATAAACTGCATTTTCAGCATAAAAAAGTCTAACATCTGCATTGCACAATATTCTGTCCAAAAATAATAATTTACAACCCCACAACAACATTTCTTTACAAACTAAAACATCAAAACTAGAAGTGAAGGAAAAAAAAAGTGAGAAGAGGCGTGAAAAGAATGTATGCTTCTTTTCTGTGAGTTGTGAGTTCTACACCTGATTAGGACTTTCTCTCTCTCTTTTAGTATTTATTTTAGCTACATTTATATTGCGGGCGGGTGGGCGGGTGTAAGGATAAACCCGTCATCCACCCATAGACCTACGGGTTACACAAAAAAAAAACCTGCAACACCTTATTTAAAATGAGAAACCGCACGGGTGCTAGCGGACCGGGCGAATCGCCATATTTTGTACATCCTGTTGTGCGAGCTTCCGTCTTGTTTTCTAATATGCAGTTAGAAATTAGATTACGGCGTAATTTGCTGGGCTGTTGCATCCCGGAGACGACGCGTTGTGTGTGACCCTACTGTATGTTGAGAATTATCAACTTGGGGCGCGAATCGTCTTAAAGAAAGCCGACATAGTCCGCGCCTCAGTCTAACGTTTATACTTCACACTCGGCGTGAATCGATGGAGTTTCGGTAATATCGACATTTTTTATTTTGTTGGTAAATTCTTATTATTGTCGTTCGAGGTACGATTCAGTCCTATGCAAATTCGAGGTAAAATAACTTTACTTTACATGTTTTTTTATTTAATTATTGTGAATTATTAAATAGAGAAACAACAATTTTAAGACGATTAGCATCTTGAATAACAAAAAATATATTATCGTGAATTGATCAAGGATATATAAAACTTTGTTTCTTTTTCTGTGTGCATGAATGTGTACAACTCGATCCGAGGAAACGAATGATGCACCTTTTTGTGAAGGAGCAAAACATATCCCCCAATTTTTCTTGATCAATGATCATAATTTGAGCCGATCATCGAAGTATGAAATTACTTTCTTTCTTTTCCATTATTGTTTGGGTGCTTGGTGATGTTATAAATTGTGAGCTAATGGAGAAATCAGCTAGCTCCAGTAACTCAAATAAACTAAACTCCAAGGTATGTTCACTCTATGAATATAATAATGGGTTCGTATTGTTTTTACTGGGCTAATTTATAAATTAGTGTGCATCTTTATTTCTGTAAATTATTTGTGCACTAGTAGTTTCTTCTACTGGTGAAATACCCTTCTATGTTATATAAAATAAAATGGAAATTATTATGAGCTATGAATAGTGGGGGTTACAATATTGATTGCGAAATCATTTTTTTTTGTCGAGTTTGTAACCTCTAATGCATATTAGAACTATTCTTGAAGTTCAGAAACACAGCCCTCATAAATTTATTTATACTACCATTTAAAATGGGTATGTATTTATTTCTCTATTACTTGGTGCATTGAGAAGGCTTTGATTCATTTGACTAAATTCACGTGGATGAGAAGCTGTATATTTTTTTTTTTTGGAAGTAATAGAGAACTCTTATTAACTTATAATTATTTGTGATGCTTCTTTGTGGAATTCTTAAAACCATGAGTATTGAGAAATGTGCTGATATGGATGAAAAGCAAAAATGGTCTATCAAGTGGTGAAGACCATGAGGTATGCATGTATTTTACTCACATATTATGAGACTTCATGCTTTTACAAAATAATATGCCCTTTTATCCCGGCAATTATATTAACTATTATGAGTAATTAAAAAATAATGATGGAAAATCATCTTAACTAGTGGGGGTTTTCACATAATGTTTTATGTTAATCATGTGCCTCAATTTTCACATGATCAAATGAGTTCATATAAATTAGTAAATTTCACATTATAAAGAATGTGACCAAATTATCTTGAATAGTGGGGGTTATGTTACTTAATATGTTTCATTGTGAAAATATTTATGCACAAATTATTTTCACAATTGAATTATTATGTTGTGAACTAACACATTGTGCAGTTGTGATGATACATCATAAACTTTGGAGAAAATATTAAAATCTCGATAAATGAGATTTTGCCGTGCAATATGACACTATATTGCATTTTATGCAAGTGAAATTAGTTGGTTCCGAGTAGGTGTAAGACTACTTGCCAACAAGATAAGTGAATATGAGAATTGAAAATATATGCACGGTTCCTAGTAGGTGAAAAGACTACTGGCCATTGTTTTTTAAAAGCAACGATTTGGCGTGAAAAACACAATGGTTCCGAGTAGTAGACTACTGGTCACTTCGTGATTCCGAGTAGTAAGACTACTGACCATTTAATTGAATATTTTTGTGGGTTTGTAAAGGCTAAATATTTATCTCAAGGAAAATAGAGTTCTCGAGATTCTTTAATTACACGTGGGTGATTAAATATTATAATGCTTGAGATGCATTATTTGTGAGAATTTATTGTATGAGCTCAATATGCAATTAGCATCGATGCTAGATTCCCTAGACCTTTATAATATTTTTGGAAGTCAAAAACTCAAGCTTGAGTTAAGGGTCTAGAGATACATCGGAGGGGAGGGGACGAGCCCTAATATGTTATAAATTTCCTATGAGGATACCCTACCTAGGGGCTAGAGATCCTACGAACTAGGTTAAAGGGACAAACGAATCAAGAGGAGTTTGGAGAATATATATGCACTAAAAAGATCTTTTGATCATATGTTTCTCCTTATGGTATAAGTGCATATTCCTATGACGTTATGGAGGTTGAGATTATTTTATCTCTTAATGAGTTCTATAGCCCTTATATGGGTGGGATGTAATAGTCATGAGAGCATCCTTGATAGACTCACCTATACAAGTGAGAAAGTGGGGCCGCTTTCTTTGAGAATTGTTGAGCTAATTCTCTAAGACACTTGTGAAAATCGGGATTAGCACAAGACCGTTAATGTGCGAGCTGGTGAAGCTATTTTTAGAACACTTTGAGTATTATGTGTGTTGCATAATTTTACGTGCCCTCGAGGATCATTGTTTAAAGGCTTTGTCCACTTTGATTCTAGTACGGGAATTGTGTGATACTAAGTGAAGGTTTAAAGGCATTGCCACTTTCATGATGCATAATATTCTCGCTCTTGCTCATATATTGCTCATGTATATTGCTATATTATTTTTAATAAAATAAGTGGGATTGTTGGAATATTTTAATAAAAAATAACCAATATCATATTATTATTCTTAATAGTGGTTCAACCGTTGGAGAGATCAAGGCTCAGGTAGTGGGGTCAAACATCATAATTTCTTTCATTACATAGCAATTAGTAATATATATATATATATATATATATATATATATATATATATATATATATATATATATATATATATATATCCTTACCGTATCCGTATTGCCTGTTTTTTGAAATTAAAATCTGTATCGCCGTACGCCCGTACCCGTGCAACGTAGAGCTGACAATTTTTTTGTTTTGTTTTATATTTTGTGTTAAAAATCATTATGTGATGAGACTTAAAGAGAGTTTCCATCTTCTAAATTTTTGATTTCAGATTATGATAATTTTCTAATTTTTTGTTATATACACATTTTCTGTTCTTATTTTATTATATATTCACTTTATTTAGATCCTTTGATCCGGGTCGAGTATGTTTGAGTTTAGAACTTTGCAGGGCTGGGTCCAGACCCAGATCCATACCATACTGTCCGGCCCCAGACCCGGATCCGTATCCGGGTCCCGACTCTTAAAGTTCTTGATATTGGGCCGGGAAAACTTGCGAACCAAGTTAATGATACCATTTGTGAATCACACTGCTTCTTTTAGGTATCATGTTGCATTGGCCTGTGTTATTCGGATCGGGAATGGTTCTCCAAGTAATTGCGAGTTGAAATTACTTCGAATAATGGAGAAGCTCTCCACTGGCACGCGCTGGTGTAAGCTGGAATCTGGTGAGGGAATCACATTTAGGCCGGGTAAATTTAAGAGGATAGTTCCAATGGAAATCAACATAACGAGACCTGATGTCTCCGTTGGTTACTATATAGAACCCTTGATTCTCGTCTGTTTGTTCGAAGAGCATCCTGCAAGGATCACGATCATAGGTGAACTTTGTTATTTACCTCTAAAATGAGATATGTGTGCTGTGGATGTGTAGTTGTTGTGATGGATCTGTAGTTTATTTGTTGTTTATTTGTTGTGAAAAATGAATGTTGAGTTGCTGTGATTTTGCTAATAATACTCTTGGATTCACACAGTCTCTTCGAAGCCTCAAGCTACGTGCTCGTAGGTATCTGGAATTACAAGGTTTCTCTAGTGATATAGTTAATGTAGAGGGGAGTGTTAAAGAAAAAGAAATGGTGTAATGGCAGCTAGCACCTGAGTAATAATATTAGAAGTGTTTTGTGCTATTTGTTTAGTTTGTAACTCTGTTTTGGTATTTTGAAGTTTATATTCCTGGATTCTGTTTGTAATTTGGCACCTGTTGCATTATAGAGAGCAATATTGGGTGATTAATGAAGTGTGTGCCTCTTCTGAGCATTGAGCTGTTCATGTTTCCTCGATATTATTTAGATGTTGAATGTATTGAGCTCTTCTGATCAATTTTGCTTGTATGAATGTTTTCTGAATCTTATGTTTACAAGAGTGCATTTCATGTTTTCTCGATAATATTTAGGTGTTGAGCTCAATGAATGGCTCACATCAATATATACATGGTATGAGCTCAATGAATTGCTCACATCAATCTAATCTAAGGCTAAAGAAATGTTCTACACTTTTCTTACAATTAAATGAGTTGGCCAATTCTAGCCATGTTTTAGAGAATGTTAACATTATTATATATAAGAAAGAATCTAGAGTTGCCCTATTTACAAGATAGAGCCTAAGTGTTGAAAAATCAGGAGCGACCCTAGAATTCAGGTTGTTGGATCTGTCAACCAAAGTGCAGGGTCCTTGTGATTGGGGCGCATGCGTTGTTTGGTCTACTTGCGTGCCTGGCGCGCGCTGTTGGCTGGATGATGGGGCTCCCGTTCGCCGAATCAGGGCAAAGTGTGGTTGCGTGTAAAATCCTCCCACACATTGAAAATGCTACGTCCATGACGGTTGGGAACTCCGAAACGCTTGAATCTCGTCTTGAAACTGTAATAATTCGTTCTCGATCTCCTAGCTCGCCTCTGCCTTGACGGTCCACTCGACAAGGGTCTGGTAGACTGTGGTCACGTTGCAACAGCTAAGGAGCCCAAATAACTAACCAAATTAATATCTCCAAATGATCTCAACCCATCAACATACAACAAATGTAAAAAAAAAGTCCATCATTAAATTCCTTTACACTTTAAAAAACACCCATTTTTCTCTCAAACCTTCAGCATCAAATCTTGAGATATTTAGCATGTTGAACTAAATTAAATTATTATATACAAGGAGTATAGTAAATTTTATTGTTTAATTTCATTTATAGTAGATGCTAGTCTTGTGTGTTTAAATCAAACTTATTACTTTGTTGGGGCTTTAAAGTAAGATGATTAAGTCTCTTTTATATGTCAATAAAAATTGCTTCTTCTAGTTTTATAGATAAAATATTTTAATAAGAGAAGCATGTTTATTCCTGATAGCTCGTTTGCAAGTGCTATTGATTACTTATTTTTTTCCCATATGATTGTAGAGTTTAACTTCGATAACATCTCATTCTAACATGTATCTTTTTATATGTACCGAACGGAAAGTAGTTTCATTCTATTGTATGCATTTTAATATATGTATATATATATACTTTATTTAAGTTAATTGTAGCCTGGGGTCCAAAAAGGTCCTGGCTCCGCCCCGACATGGAGCCTCTCCTTATAATAGCCTTGTTTTTAGTGAATCGAACAATGGTTCGGTTTGGATGTAAGTCATGTCTTATAACTCATGGGTTTGTTGTTGTTTATAATAGTATTGAGTGTTGAATGTGTTTAATTAGGTTTTTATGTTTGATAGTAAGTCAGATCCAATGTTTCATTGCGCAATGATGGTTAGAATTGATCTATATTGTGTAGCCGTGTTGTTTTGATGGTGTCTCCTGGAATATTGATGTTAAGACTGGTCTGTAATGTGTAGTTTTGTTGATTTGATGTTGGTTAATTGAGTATTGATGATAAGACTGTCTGTAATGTGTAACTTTGTTGTTGGTTTTATGCTCGTGGCCTTTGTTAAGCTTATTGTTATTTCATGGAGGACTGTTGATAGGTCTGATATCTAATGTGTTGGTTTGTTGTTTGATGGAGGATTGATGATAAGACTGATCTTAAATGTGTATTTTTGTTGTTGTTTGATGGAGAATTGATGATAAGACTTATCTCAACTGTGTAGTTTTCTTGTTGTTCAGGAGTAGAGTTTTAAATGTGTGGTTAAGTTTGATGGTAATGGAGTATTGAGTTCTGATGGAGGAGGGTTGGCTCCGAGTGTGGATGCATACATCTATACAAGGGATTCACCGGTTGAGGTGAGAAAAGTGGACATGAAATCAACACATTCTATTACAATGAAAGTTAGTTGCATTGTACGTCGCATGCAACTTATTAACGTTCACTAATATTGTAAATTAGTACTCAAGAGAAGACCTGGGGATTGGCCTACTGACATCCATACTCAGAACCGTTCCTGTTGATCTCTAAACAAATTCCAAAGGTTCAATGTTCCATATGTCCTCGGCGTATTCACGGATCGTCCTGTCGCTGCTGAACTCGTGGGAACCGGCTGTGTTCAATATCGACATTCTCGTCCATCTCTGCACAAGACGATTAGATTTTTTTTGTGAAACGACGCCGGGGAGGAGGACGTTGAAGTGCAGTATAATTGCATAATTATTGAAAGAGATAATTCTATCAAACCCCCCAAACTATGGTACCTTTTACCGTACGAGGTCAGAACTTTTATTTTAGCATCAATGCCCCCTAAACTTTAGTCGTTTGTTCGATTTACTTTTGTGCGTGTTCCGGCCATATTTTTGCCGGAACAGTAAGGCACGTGAACAACACATGTTAAAGTTTAAGGGCATTTTTGTCCAAAAAATATGCGCCAAACTTTCAAACCCCCCAAACTATACTCTTTTTTGACTTTCCTCCCTGAACTATCAAGTGTGCGAATTGCCCCCTGAACTATGGTATGATTAGTAGGACTGCCCCTTGAACTATTTTTTGAGTTTTTGGACTGCCCCCTGAATTTTAATGAGTTTTTAGGATTGCACGCCTGAGCTATAATATGGTCCTTGAGATGCATTTTGCTGAATTAAAATGGTATTAAAAACACCCAAAAATTAACATCAAAACACCAAAAAAATATTCATAATGATCATTTACAATAGGGGTGAACAAAAAACTGTCACCCGCCCGACCCGCCCGCCACCCGCCCACCGCCACCCGCAAACCCGCGGTTCGTTTTTTTATTTTAATGCTGACAGTTCAAAGTTATGGTAACCCGCCTTCTCGCGGGCGGGTGGCGGGTTATCTAGCTCACCCGCCCGCCCGCCCGCTCCTTAAATATACAATCCTAAAATAAAAGACCCTGCCCTAATAGGTTTTTATTTTCCCACACCTTTTCTGCTCACCACTCACCAGCCGCCCTCCTTCTTTCACCAGTTCTCTCAAGGTAATAATAGTCTCTCTCTCTCTCACTCACCATCCTCCAGCCGCCGCCGCCACCAGTCCACCACCACCACCTCTCCGTCGTGCTCAACTCGGTCACAAACTCATCTGCCACCCCAACCCCACTCACCCCACCCCACCTCTCTCACGCCGCCGCTAACCACCGCTCCCTCCACCACGCTCGACGCTAACAACTGTCCCCTCCAACAAGCTCGTTGCCACCATCGTGCAATCACCACCATCGCGAAACCTTAGACGTCTACGCCGCTTTACCACCACCACAACCAGCCCTTCGCCACGCCACCTCACCACACAACCACCGGCAGCCCCCCGCCATTGTAGTAACCCGCAAATACCCTCCCGTGTCCACCCCTATATTCTACGGATCGGATGGGCTCACGGAGACTACGGTGCCGCCTTTCTCGCAGGAGACGAGGAACGAGACGTACTTGATTGCTAGCTTTGCGGCCGCGGGTAGGGGCCTGTGGTGTTCAATTTGAGGATGATTTCTAGGGTTAGGTTTCAGGCGATGGCGTGTAGGCCGAGGAGGAGGTTTTTGAAGGTGTTTTGCGGTGATTTGCGCGTTGGGATTCTGAGTAATGGGATGTCCGGGGCGTTGACTGGTGGATCGAGGCTGTGTCGTGTTGGGATTTGCGGTGATGTATTTGAGTTTTTAGGCTCGTTGGCTTTTTGATGATCTTTTGTTGAATGATTGATGTTGAAATGGGATTAATTTGTGTTAGTGTACAGTTATGTTCTTAATTGTTTAGTTCTTGATTATTGTTATTGAATGCTTAAAGAATTGTGCTTGTCGTTGCTTTCTCTTATGTGCTTTGTATCTTCATCATGTGGTGTTTATTTTGTTTATCTGTTGGTCTGAAGTTGAACTAGTTGTAAATGTAAAGAATCATGTGCACTGTGTATTGGACTTACTCTCCATTATAGTTTTCTAATTAACTGAAAAAGCCATTTTGGTGTGTTCTCCCTGGCAAGGCATTTGCATTTTAGTTACTGTGCTTTGCTGGAACCACAGACTTACAGGCTCTGTACCTGTCAGTGGACTGTCAAATTCATGCTCTATAATTGTGTTATAACCCGCCACCTGCCCGCTAGCACGCACAACCCGTCAAACCCGCAACCCGCATGGTTTCAAAATTAAAATGACCCGCTCGATTGAAGATTTTGGTAACCCGCCATATGTGGGTATATTGTCTTTTTATGTGGTAACCCGCAAGTACCCGCCCGTGTGCACCCCTAATTTACAACCCCATCACTACCACAATAATGTATCTGAAGGCCTTAACAAAATTACACAACATTTTAAAACTAAAGAGATCTCAATTCTTCGTAAAAAAATAAGAAAGGGCATAACATGGTAGTTATCCCGCACAAAATAGTGGTCACAACCACTTCATCGGGCCAATGAGTCGACAGGCATCTCGTAACCATATCTATGACGAAACTCAGCAGCTTCATTCCTGGCTTGCTGAACCAAAGCCCTTGCATCAGCTGGAAGCCAGTAAAGAAATAAAACAAATCAAGTCCCCGTAACAAAAAAGGTCAATAAAGGCATCAATCTTGAAAATCTTACAAAATGCCACGAAACACGAACTAGATTTCCATCAACCAACCTTACTCAATAAACAACACAAATAATAATCGTGTATGTATGATCGCAAAGACCATCAAAAAGGCACAACAACCCATTGCAGCTACCAATTGAACATCACAAACAAATTGAAGGCCAACAGTGAACAAAATCACAGTGAACAAATCAACAAATCAGCATCATTCACAACCAAAATACAATCAGTAGCAAGTGACATTCAACTCAATCCTGAATCGTATAGAATCTAATAGTTAATGACCCCAAAATACAAGCAAGTGTCCGATATTGCGGCATTGTACACAAGCCTACTAACAAATAGCTATGCATTCATGCTGAAAGCTTAATAACTCGATCACAAAGAAACTATTCACTTAATCCATGACATATATCATCCAAATAAAAAATCGTAAACTTGAGCTTCATAGTAATATAGTCAAATAACAGGCCACTGCGCAATATTAAAAATATGTAGCAGCTCAAAACTGAATACTAAATTTAATAAGTTTTAGCAGGTATTCAAGACTTGATAATTTATTAGTTAGTAGCAGATCAAAGGATGTTACTTTTTCCTACTCCATCTGACATTTGATACACCAACTCCACCCCTATTCAGTTAATACAGTTGGCAAAGCATTATATCGTTTTTTTTCTTCCTGTAAATATATTCCTCAAAAAGCACTGCAATATCTGTACCTTGAATTGCACGCATCAAGATTTTAACAATTGCTGAGAATATATGGATCAAAAAAAATTCCCAGCTTTAATTTAACAAAAGGATAAGGTCTGAAATTCTGGTAAATGCTTTGATAACCTCAAAATACAAGTACAACACGGATACGGCGTCGCATTGTAGGCTACTAACATAACTTCACAAAACAGATCAACTAGATGATTTCGGTTACAGAATAAAATGATACCCACCTTGTTCTGGTCGATAACGTGGTTGCGCGGCGGAGAGGTGGTGCAGCGGTGGAGTCGTGGAGTCGCGAGTTCGCGGCGGAGAGGTGGTGCAGAAACGGCACCGCACTCGGCATTCATACACTCCTTCCTCAACCTCTGCACTTTCCCGGAATCATCAACCTTGTAGAACTGGAGAACACGGAGTCGGAGAACCAAGTGGAGAGTCGATTCCTTCTGAATGTTGTAATCGGCTAAGGTGCGGCCATCCTCGAGCTTTTTTCTGACGAAAATCAAACGTTGCTGGTCAGGGGGATACCTTGTTTGTCCTAAATCTTCTCCTTCACATTGTCGATCGTGTCGGAGGATTCAACCTCAAGGGTGACCGTCTTACCCGTTAGGGATTTCACGAAGATCTGCATCTTTTCTTTTCTCTCTCGTGGCTGCAAGGGGAAGAAGAAAGCACAGTGACGGGTTTAATAGTTTTTAGGTTTCTTTTTTATTAGTTTTTAATTATTTTAAGTGGCGAGTCTATTTTACCCCTTACGGGTCACGTGAGACATGCACGTGAGGGAATATTCTAAGAATATTCCAGTAAAATGTGACCGGAACACGCACTAAAACCAACACGCACAAACGACTAAAGTTTAGGGGGCATTGATGCTAAAATAAAAGTTCTGACCTTGTACGGTAAAATGTACCATAGTTTGGGGGGTTTGATAGAATTATCCCTTATTGAAACATGTAGGTGTGAATTTGCAGAAACATAATGTATTTTCCAAACTTCAGAGGTTGTCTCCCTGAATCTACTCAACTTCAAGAGAGCCTATATTTCAGGAGGCATGTCCATAATTACAGTAGAAGAAGGAGATTTTGAATTTTCATGAGACAGTTGTCTCCGGATAAAATTGCAGAATGTTAAGAGTGGCAATGCTAGCAACACGGGGAACATTATTAGTTTGTACACTGACCTTTTGATCTCGATAAGCATCATCAACCTTCTCTTGGCATTCAATGTAACTAGGGAAGTCCTTGCCCACGAGAAAATAGTCTGCACGACCATATCCTTCATTTCCTTCTAAGGATCCGATCATTTCGTCATAGTTGTAAGGACCAAAAGCGCCTCTTCTGACAAATTCTTTGACTTCTTCGAAACGTTCATCCGGTATAAACTGTAGTCTCGTATAAGACCAGAATTAATATACTTGGAGATAGAATAAAATTGGTCAGATAAACACATGGTAAATTACAGAGATAATTATATGAACACCTCTTGATGTTTGGTCTAATTGCACAAATCTCTCCTATGGTCTGGTCTAATTACACAAACTACTCTTACTGATGAATAAGTACAGTGAACCCTTGAATATTTAAAGAAATCACCACTTCCTTGAAGTTTGAGATGGACCCGAATGCATGGAAAATAATTGTGTTTTTCAAACTCAAAGACGGGTTCCCCAGAAGCAAAATTACAAGAAAATCTTGAAGATAATAATTTTGGCTACCTTGATCCGAGGACAGTTGTATTAAAAGGGGTGAATAGTTATGTATCACAGAGTAATTCCATCTATATCCTCTAGGGGGTGCCTCTGCAATTTATTAAGCCTTTGATGAGGTTCTGTAATCAGATCAAACTTGGTGGAATATAGTTGTAATTTCCCTAACAAATATATACTCCCAAAGTAATTACATTGGGCCAATCTCGGATCCAGGTTTGAGGATATATAAACAAGGGAGAACAAAATTACATCATACCTTTGCCTGCAGCTCTTTCTTCTCTAAGTGTTGCAATCTCGTGAGCTTCGGCACCAAAAAGGAAAAAATTGTCTTCTCCAACTTCTTCCCTAATCTCAACATTAGCACCATCCAAGGTTCCAATCAAGATGCAACCGTTCATTGCAAACTTCATGTTACTGGTTCCACTGGCTTCCATCCCAGCAGTACTAGAATTGCCATTGAGTAGACAAGTAGGGATAAGTCAGATGGTTGGTTTCTTTAAAGAAGAATAATTCCTCAATAAGGTTATATTGTACATCATACGCAACTTGCATATCCATGCTTTGGTGGTAAAATCCTGGTACCTCAAAACTAATTAAAAGTCAACAAAATAGAGTTTGTCACAGATTACATACAAGCACCCGATGACAAAAAATTAATTAACATCATTATTAAGTCGCTTATAGCAGATTTACTTCAAAATAGGAATGCAGAAGGAAAGAACTATAGTTGTAACTTGAATCCATAAACATATAACTAGGTTAATGGAACAGCTTCAACAGAGGCAACTCCAGGAAAAAGTATGGAACTGTCAAAATAAAAACTTTATGTTCCAAGTGCCAATAAGCTGGTTTGTCTGGGTAGTTCCAGCATTTGCATAAAGTACTCTAATATACTAAAGACTTAGAACTTCTCTGCATCCAGAATTCACTTAGTTATGTTATGTTCAAATATATAACAGTATTTAGATGTTTACTAACATAATCCACTGTTTCATCAAAATAGCAAAAACCGTTTAGAACTATTTTATCAATCAAAGATGGTAGTATAAAACCAAAAACATACAATGACGGTTCAGGAATGATGACAAAATACCTGGAATTATGAGCTTAGTTACCTGATATGCTGTGAAAGCTCACTTGCAGGAATTAGTACTTCAGCAACACTTACATTGTAATCTGGAACAAAGATCCTTTCAAAAAAAAAAAAAATCTGGAACAAAGACAACCTGCAAACAAGATCAAACATATCGGAGCTCTTATAACAAATAACTTATGGGCCAGTTCAATAAAGCCAGAAGTGATGGCATATCAAGCAATCCAATTAGAAAATTAGAAGAATGAAGCTCGAATTTCAGCAAAAATCAACTTGAAGAGCAAGCTCTCTTTGCAACAAAATAGAATGTTGTACCTTTAACAGATCACCATGTCAATTATTCTTGTTATTGACTTTCTTGCCTCAACCGGTGACAAGATCCTTCAATATATAAGGATTGTGTTCAACTACTATCAGCAATATATTCTATTCTATATGCAATTGTTAGGTGAAGTAGGTGAAGAATAATGTTAGGTGAAGTAGGTGAAGATTAGGTGAAGTAGGTGAAGATTATCTCTTAACATCCCCCTCAAATTGATGGTGGTTGTTCAACAAGCATCAATTTGTCCATTAGAAATTGATGACGTTGGCGGCCTAATGATTTCGTAAAGACATCAGCAGTTTGAAGCACCGAAGAGATATGTGGAAGAGTGATGATATGATGATCAAAAGCCTCCCTGATAGAATGACAATCCACCTCAATATGTTTGATACGCTCGTGAAACACTGGATTAGTGGCTATTTGAATAGCACTTGTGTTGTCCTCATGTAGTGGAGTAGGTAAATTCTGAGGAAAACCGATTTCAGCTAATAGACCACGTATCCAAATAATTTTGGAGCAAGCAGATGACATAGCGCGGTATTCAGATTCAGTAGAGGATTTAGAAACACGATCTTGTTTCTTACTCTTCCAAGACACAAGAGAGTTACCAATAAACATACACCAACCAGAAATAGAACGCCGAGTGTCCGAGCAACCAGCCCAATCGGCATCACTATACGCGGTCAAACTAATGAGAGTATTGATAGGAAAGAATATACCACGTGTACAAGAACCTTGTAGGTAGCGAATAATACGACGAACACCTGCCAAGTGCAGATGAGTTGGGGCCTGCATAAATTGACTCACTTGTTGAACAGCAAAAGCAATATCTGGGCGAGTAATCGTCAAGTAATTGAGACTCCCCACCAACTGTCGATACAAAGATGGATCAGACAGAAATTCACCGTTCTCACGTTGATATTTCGTGTTGACCTCTAAGGGCGTATCAGTTTAGCGACCATCTTGAAGACCTGCCAACTTAATTAACTCCATAGTGTACTTATGCTGATTTAAGAAAGTACCCGCGACAGAGGAACGCACTTCCAAACCCAAAAAATAATGTAAAGGGCCTAAATCTTTCATGTGGAAAGAGTTCTGAAGATGTGTTTGGAGGTTAGATATCAAGCTGGCATCATTTCCTGTAATAACAATATCATCCACATAAACTATAAGTAAAACAATTCCAATAGAAGTTTTGCAGAGAAACAAGGAGGAGTCATAATGACTCTGCACAAATGAGAAGCTAAGAAGAGTGGCATGAAACTTCTCAAACCAAGCACGAGGAGCTT
Source organism: Linaria vulgaris (assembly GCA_948329865.1). Lineage (NCBI taxonomy): Eukaryota > Viridiplantae > Streptophyta > Magnoliopsida > Lamiales > Plantaginaceae > Linaria > Linaria vulgaris. The sequence goes on along the minus strand of OX415250.1, from coordinate 15,932,426 downwards.
GTTTCAGACCATATAAAGAGCGTTTGAGCTTGCAAACATCTGTAGATGGGACTAAGAACAACCCTGGCGGTGGAGTCATATAAATTTCTTCTTTAAGGTCGCCATGTAGAAAGGCATTCTTGACATCCATTTGAAGTAGATTCCATCCTTTCGAAGCTGATATAGCCAAAATGAGGCGGACAATGGTCATCTTAGCAACTGGAGCAAACGTCTCATCGTAATTGACTCCATATTATTTTCTACTGCCAAGTGCTACTAAACGTGCTTTATAACGATCAAGAGACCCATCAGAGCGTAGTTTAATAGAGTAGACCCATTTACAACCAATAGGCTTAACACTGACTGGACAAGAGACAATGTCCCAAGTGTGATTTTCTTGAAGAGCCTGAAGTTCCTCTTGCATGGCCTTCTCCCAACAAGATTCTTTAACTGCCTGAGAATAAGAATTAGGAACTGAAATAGAAGACAAAGTTGCAGAATAACCATACCGATCTGGAGGACGAATTCCACGAGTGGGTCGTCGAAGAGCGATGGGAGCAGGAGCAGGATCCGGATCAGGGTGAGGGAGGGGTGGTGAGGGGGGGGGGTGTCGTCTTTGATAAACACATTCTGGTTTAAAACGCTCCACGGATAAAGTTAGATTCTCAAAGGACGAAAGTGGAATGTTGGCAGGAGATACCACCTGTTGCTGAAAATAGTACTGATGTTCGAAGAAAGTGACATTTCTAGATATACGTATGCAGTTTGCAACTCATTAGCTCAGGGATGCATAGCGTTGGGTGTGTGTCATTCATCTGAACAATGACCTTTTCAGGAAATAGTTCCCATTTCACGTTGCAGCCAGATCTCCTCTCAAATCGTGCAATAATATCTTGGAGAGAAGCAGAGCACATGGTATACTGTTGCTTCAGTCGAAGAATCTTCCCCTCAGTTGATTCGTGCCCAGGGTAGAGCACAAAACAAATCTGATGAAAAAAGAAAAAATGAAAAACCAAACATTGAATCTCTAACAATTGATGATTCACAAATCTCTGGTTCCCACCGTGTAACAAAACCATGTTAAAAACTGAAAAGGGCCAAAACAAACGCGGAGAACAGCTTAGGCTATACACATAACACTACAAGATTTGGGAGCCATCTACAACCGCCCCCGCAACCGCCCAGGCGATCGCCATTAACCGCGACCGCGGCGCGACCGCCAGGCGGTCACCACGGAGAAGTGGCGACCGCACGGGCGGTCGCGAGGCATTTATAAGACCTCGCAACCGTTAGGCCGTCGCTTGGTACCATTGCGACCGCCTATGCGGTTGCAGATATTCAGTTCTCGCAACCGCTGGGCGGTTGCGAGGTCACATGGCAACCGCTTGGCGGTTGCTAATACTAGATATCTGCAACCGCCTGACGGTTGCAGATAATAATCATACTTGATTTTTTGACTATTACGGATGATACGTTGTTTGATCAATTGATAATTACCCTAATAATAGTTAAAACAATCCAAATTATAAGGTTTCATTGGAAAATTGAGCTTAGGGACGACATTAAGAACTAAGTGTGATGATTAGTTGTTGAACATAATATATAGGTGTATCGTTGATAACTCGCCTTTTCATCTTATTTCATTCAGGTAACAAAACACCGTAAAATGTTACAAATGGCTAATCAATTGCCAAAATAATACTAATCTATTACAATGAACGGATTAACTTGGTCCGGAACACCTACTGTATATAACAAGTAATGATTTACTCTTGATATCCTATTTAGGCGAAGATTTGGGTAGATCAAACCGATTGCGTTCTATGTGTATCAAATTGTGGTGATTCGATGCTGCTGCTGATTGAACCTGCGATGTATCGAATTGTGGTGATTCAATGCTGATGCTGATTGAACCTGCGATGTATCGAATGATGTGGATTCGATGCGGCGAATCTCGAACAGTTGAGGTTCGATCTTAGTCAAAGTCAAAGCAGACAGTATCGAACTGAGTTGAGTATCGAATAGAGTTGGTTCGATATACTAGAGTGGGTAGTGAGTATTGAATGAATCTGAGAAGGCGAAGAGAAGGGGTATTTATAGATCGAATTGGGGCAGTTCGATCGATCTCTTAGATCGAATTGGGGCAGTTTGATCGATCACTTAGATCGAATCAATGCCGTTTGATAAACTACTGCGGTGGGCCTTTATTCTTGGGTTGGCCCAATATTATTATTGGGTCGGCCCAATATTATTCCCATCAGTTTGTCTAAAATTAATTATCACTTTTCTTGAGGAAAGAGAGGTTTTGTGAATTATGAATAGTATGGAAAAAGAAAAATTTTGAGATGTGAATTTGGGCAAGAGATTTCGTTTTTTTACTGGGCCTAGTTTTGTGTTTGTGTGTGTGTGCTTTAATTATATAGACATAAACAAATATATGAATAGCATTTAATGGGTGATATATGAATATATAATAAATAGATTGCGTGGTGTATGATATATAAGGAGAAAAAGTTTAGTTACCTATCCAAACTTTGGCCCGTTTGACAGTTACCTATCTAAACTTACACGTTTGACCCTTTATGGTCCAAACTTTTATTTTTTTTGACACTCGACTGTTTGAACTTTCATTCCAACCTATCTCGACCAAAAAGCCTCACTTTTCAGTCTTGTAACATCACGCTGACGTCATTAGAGGGGGCAATTTCGTCATTTTATATATTAGGGAGTGTTACAATATGTATAATTAATTCATATACCCAAAGTTTTGATAAGTAACTGTCAAGAGAAAATAGCCATGTTGTTCTTTTTCTCCTCTCTTTACGGCTTTTGTTTTTTCAAAATCATATTAATCATTGAATTAGTATTTATCCAATAATTTTCTTATTAAACTTTGATCCTTAAAATGAGGTTGATGATTTAGAAATTTATCAACATGCTAAAGTATATTGAGACACCTAAGTATAATAGACTTTCGGGGTTTTTTTCTCTTCCTAGTTTTGTAACCCGATCAAAATTAATCTTCGTCAACTTGGAAAAGTTCATTACATTGATTTGTAATAAGTTACTATATTGGCTCTGGTTTTGACCACTTTAGAGATAAAATGCGTCGTACGCAATTATGCAAATCCACCACAATTAACTCCAACAAATAAACCTAAAGCATATTTAAAGTAATTTACTAATTTTTGTATAAAAGTAGTACCATTGTAACGCCCCAAAAATTAGAAAGAAAATAAATTAATATTTTAGTTTTTGAACTTTTGAAAATTTATATTTGACCCTAAATGTTTAGAAAATTTTGCATTTGAGCCCCCTGAACTTAAAAGTTAGTCCTTTATTATATTTATAGGTCTCTAATCCTAAAACATATATTTCCATTTCAAATTTTAACCAAGTAGATTGAATTACCTAGAAAAATTATATAAGTAAATATATATGTAACAAAGAAATCTAATTATACCTATTTGAATTTTAATTATAAATAATAGAGGGACTTGATATGCAATTAACCAATTGATGAAGTAAGCCATGACATCTTTTTGAGGGGTAAGCCATGACATCCTTAAGAGCATTATTAAATTCAGATTTTTGTGATTTATTATAAAATAATCGAAGTGGAACCTTAATTAAAAGTATTTTAACATGATTTTTTAACTATAAATAGTAGGCTTTATTCCAACAATTTTCACACCCAAAATCATTTCGGTTTTTCCTTCTTTCTTCCTATGAAACTCTAAGTTAGTAAGTCTACTTTCAGGAAAAATTCATCCCAAGTTCGTATTTCATCATTTTCTACCCGAAAATACCCCAAAACTTTTATTGCGCAGAAATTATTCATTCGGCCCTGCACCTTAGAGAAATCATAACTAATTATAGAAATCAAGGCCAACGGTCGAATACTCCTCATGATGTCCCCTAACTTTCATATGAAGAAATGTTTTTCAAATAAAGTGATTTAGAAGGTCGAAATTCCTAAACCGTAGACTGTTGTCTGAAAATTAAAAATAAGTTCTATGTTTTCAAGAATTATTTAGTATAGTAAACCTTTGGATTATCCTTCCTATTCGGGCACACATGTTCCTAGTGATGTTAGGGATCAGTTGCCACAAAACTATTTAGAAACAAAGTTCATTTGGATATCCGATGAAAGGTAAACTTGAAACTACGACGATTTTCAGCTTATTTTACGTACTTTAAGTTCTTTGTTTATGATTGAAAATAATCATCATAATTCTATGATTGATCTCTCACACATGACTCTTATAAGATATAACAATCATTAGAATCACTTTAATATGACTTGTATTCACGAATTAATATTTTTGAGATTTTTCAATAATATATAAATAGTATATTTTTCATGTTTAACATATCCTTACATAGTTTAATAAGATTATCATATATACTTTTGAGGTCTAACCCTCTTATATGATTATGTATCGTAACTTAAACATTCTTTGATCATTTATCTTGATTAGGTTTATGTATTAATATTTTATAAGTTATGAATACAATGTTATGTAATTTAAGATAATCTTGGAACAAAAAAATATTAACTAAGTCATACAAATTAATGGATTACTTCATAAGGTAATTGTTTGATGTCATGATTCCTAGAATTTTTGGATGTACTAGAGTCTTAAAGAACGATTTTCCATAAATCAGTTAAGTAATATATTTTGAAGATTTATTATGCATCAAATTAAATAGTTTATCATACTATACTTGATATTATTGTATACTTACCATTTGAGATAATTTTCTAACATTAAAAAAATTATAACTACAATTATGATTATAAATATATGGTTGCTTAAGATAAATATTGAGATATAAATTACGTATACAAAGTATATTTGATATTTAACTTAACCTTACGACATCAATGTTTATCGCGTAAGATTTTCATCAATAATATGTGCTATTTACTTAAATTAGTATTAGTTACTTTTTTTAACAAGAACTTTCTCAAGTTTCATCAGCACGAAAGTTGAATAGTACATATGTTTATTATGGTCAATTATAAATTCAACTGATTAATATTATTTAAATTTGTTAAAGGTTTGACAAATTAATCAACGACGCGCAAGATTCTCCGTACAAATAAAAGTGAGGTTCCATTTCTGATTTGTTATAGCCCCGTTTGGCATTCGGCCCTAAGGAACTTGGATAGAAAAGCCACTACTCCATTACCAAACCTCGAACAACCTATATTTTATCATAATCCTGTTTTGCATCTCATCTCATAACATGATTTTCTTACTCATCGTTAAATTGTATCCAATCATTTATTATTTATCATATTGATTCCTAATCATGGTAATTCCCTGATATTTTAATCTCATCTTCTGGTTCTTGAACTGTGCAAAGAGCAACGAACTATGTTCGGGACATGTAGTTCAAGGAGCAATGGATATTATCCGATTTACTAGCTTATTTATTTATCTGTTATACCCATTGTGACGCCTTTGGGAAGTTGGGCCCAGGGATTGAGTCGAGTTACTGTTGGGCAGTAAGGACTGTCGGTTTAAGTAATTTCGCTTGATACCCATCTATCTAGGCGCCGCATGCAGTCAGGAGTTGGCTGTCGCCCGCGTGCTGGATCGACATGTACTCGATCATGTCTCTCGATTGTTTGCAAGGTCGCTCCTTGTCGGAAGGTATAAGGTAGAATATTAGAAGTCATAATGTTAACACTAGAAAATAAAGATACAAGATTAAAGAAAATACTGGTCCTAAAACCAAAAGGGCATATAATAAATGGACAATAAAATTGTCACGAGTACCTCCGATGAGTTGTACCCACTCCCAAAGAGGAGGCCCATCGGGTGTGACCAATATCGCTCAGTTACTAACTCAAAGCGATATGATTGGCCATCCGACGAGGGCACCTAAGCGTCCCTCGGAAATTCATAATGACTTAAAACCAGATATCAAGGTGACCTCGGATAAAAAGCAAACCCGGAGGAATCCACCCGAGTCAGATATCCATCATGATACCGAACAGGGCCCCAACGGACAACAGTCCCAGAACCTTGACAAAAAACCCTTCCTTGACTATACATTCCAAACACGAAAGCTCTCGGAACACTACTCTCAACGATCAGACTAAAAATCAGAACGTTACTCAAATAACCTCTCTGGACACTCGGAGAAAGAAAAACACCTACCCACGATAGCTCAAAAACCTCTCGGAAACCAACTCACCCACACCCTCTCGGAAAATACCTTGAAACACTTACTTCAGAATACGCATCTCTCGAAAAAGCACTATCATTAAACGGGAATGCTCCAAACTTGGTCCTCGAAGCTACCATTAGAGACAGCAAAGAAAGTAATCTACCCCGTATCACAAAGAAGACCAAAGACCTCGGAAAGGATACAGTCAGCACTCAAAGTGAACACGTTATCTTATTGGCTGAATAAACATTGTAACACGTGTAAACATAACCACATGCATAACGACACCTGTAAACACATGCACCATGACACCTGCCCCTATCAAAACCTATATAAAGGGAGATATCAATAGAAAGAAGGAGGAGAGGACTGAGAAGCACGAGACTGAAAAATGTAAGAAAATCCACTCGGAGAAAAGAATGAAGTATAGTCAATAAAAGGAAGGAAAATTCTTGTCATAGCATTTAGCCTTTGAACCACGGGCAAAGGCGTTCCAACCTTAATAAATAATTCAGTTAATAGGAAATAATTCTAAACTCGTTAACAAAATGGCGCCGTCTGTGGGAACGCCATAAAATTTGCCTTCGAGAGCGTTCAAGGGCCATGCCTATCGTGGAGAATTTATTCTATAGCGGGAGTTATCCTCAGCAATCTCGATTTTCGGAAGAAGCTATATCCAACCGTCGATGCGAAGAAAGAGACTATATTAATGTCCCTCGCTCCGTCTTTGAAAGACTTGTAGAAACTGGAGCCCGAAGAACCCCACTGGGGTATGGAGATCCTTACGATTCATCCCCTCGACCCGCCCACCACCGATACCCTAGGACGGGGGAAGGTCCGGCTCAATCTAGGTGGAGCCCTGCCTCCGAACACCGGGGCTATGAAACCCCCTGGAATGGTCGAGAGCATTCTGCCTATCGGGGAGCGTGCCTAGTCGGCCAACGAGAGCATAGAAGAATGATTCCGGCACCCCACGCACCCTTCCCCACTTCCAGTGAATATCAAACCATATGGGGAATCCTCGAGGGCCTAAGGAAAGAGGTGGGCGATATTAAAAAAACAATGGGACCTAAGGAAGAACTTACCTTTAAAACATCCCCTTTTACCCCCGAGATAGCCTTGGCCTCTATCCCCGCGGGAATGCGGCCCGTGAATGGCCCTTTGTATACTGGTGACGTAGATGGAAAGGATCCGCAGGATCATATACACCAATACTTGGTAGGAATGGATCTCAACTCCGCCCCGGATCATGTGCTCTGCCGGGTATTCCCCGTAACCCTCGGAGGACGGGCGCAGTCATGGTTTACTCAACTTGCACCTGGGTCTGTCGACAACTTTGATCGACTAGCCCATTTATTTGTAAGGCACTTTGCTTGCAACCGGCGATATCCTAAATCCGCCACGCACCTTTTCACCATTAAACAAACAAAGAATGAACCTCTGCGAGAGTATATAAAACGTTTTACGGATGCGGCACTGGATGTCCCGAACGTTAGTACCACTATTCTGGCGGACATACTTACGCAGGGACTCCGGGCCGGCGAATTCTTCCGTTACCTTACAGGAAATCATATCACTGATATGAACGAACTGATGCAGCAAGCGGAGACTTATATTTTAATGGAGGAGGCTGAAGGCACGAAGAGACGCCTAGAGAACAATGACAATGAACCACGCGAATCCATCGAACGAGAGGTAAAAGCTAAGGACAGAAACCGTGAAGGAAGATACCCCCAACGCAAAGACGAGAATGGTCCAGTTAAGAAATTCCTTAAACCAGTACCTTTACCCCCAATGACCATTGCCCCCGTAGAGGTACTCAACGTGATGCGGGGCAGCACTGAGTTGCGATGGCCAAGGGATGCCCGGTTCCCCAATAGAGAAAGGGATACAGGTAAGTACTGCAAATACCATAAGACTTATGGACATACCACTGAGGAGTGTACCACCCTGCAAAGGGAGGTGCTCCGCCTTTTAGAAGCAGGATACCTTAAAAACTACCTCAAGATAAACAACCCCGAGCCTCCCCCTTGTTATACCTACAAAAGACCCCGGCAGGAAGAAAAGAGAAAGGATCAAGAGACTCCCCGTCGGAAGCCACGAGAAAAAACGGCGAGGCAGCAGACTCCACCCCCTCCCCCGGAAACGTACAAAAATAACGCGCCCTCGGGGCGTACTATCAGTATGATAGAAGGAGGAGACCTCTCGGTGATATCACAAGGAAAAAAGAAGGAATACTTGAAAGAGGCTAGAAGGGCGGAACACGGGTTATTCGTGGGATCTATCCAAGGTATGAAGCTTCCTAGCATCTCCTTTGGACCCGCGGATTTAAAAGGGGTAATTTATCCCCACGAAGATCCTCTAGTAATAGAGGCAGTAATATATGGGATTGACGTCCAAAGGATACTGGTAGATACCGGTAGTTCCGTGGATGTCTTGTTTCTTCCCACTTATCTGGCCATGGGATTGAGGAAAGAACGATTAGAATTGGCCGAAGTCCCGTTGATAGGTTTCTCGGGAGAAACCTCCAATACACTAGGAACTGTGACGCTCCCAATGTCATGGGGAGAGGGAGCCCTTCGAAGAACGGAGCCTACGAAATTTTGGGTTGTAGAAGCTTCGTCCAGAACGTACAACGCAATATGTGGGAGACCCTCCATTCGAGCCTTCGAAGCAATCCCTTCAACTCTCCATCTCAAGGTAAAATTTCCAACCTTGTCAGGTATCGGAGAGGTCCGAGGAAGCCAGGGAAGGGCTAGGGAATGCCGTATGAATGCCCTCCCTTTGGAAGGAGACGGACTCAGCCTCAATAAAAAGCGAAAAGCAGAGGAGGAACGAGTACAACCAGTAGAGGAGCTAAAGCTAGTGTCACTCGTGGAAGGAAGCCCAGAGAAAGTTGTCAAAATAGGTACCCAAATGGAACCTGAGTTAGAAGCCCAACTAATTCCCATCTTAAAAAAATACCACCATATCTTCGCGTGGGAAGATGGTCCGCCAGGACAAATCAGCAATAAGGTATGTCAGCATTTCCTTAATGTGAAGCCCGGGGCTAAACCAGTCCAACAGAAAAAGAGAAAAATGGGCCCAGAGCGCAACAAGATCATCCGATCGGAAATTAAGCGGCTCTTCAGCCTGCAGCAAATCAGAGAAGTCACTTATCCTGAGTGGCTGGCCAATGTGGTCTTAGTCCCAAAGCATGGGGGCAAGTGGCGAATGTGCGTGGATTTCACTAATCTCAATGACGCGTGCCCTAAGGATTGCTATCCCCTCCCGAGCATCGATCAACTAGTAGATTCAACAGCAGGCTGTGCCCTCTTATCTACCCTAGATGGGAACCAGGGGTACAATCAAATCCCGATGGCCGTTATGGATCAAGACAAGACTAGTTTCATTACTGACGCGGGCACCTTTTGCTACCTAGTGATGCCTTTCGGGCTAAAGAATGCGGGAGCTACCTATCAACGACTGGTAAGCTTAATGTTTGCAGGATATATCGGAGATACGGTGGAAGTCTATGTGGATGATACAGTTGTAAAAAGCCGCTCCGCTTGTGACCATCCTGAGGACCTACGAAAAGCCCTAGCCATCATGGACCAGTTCGGGATGAAAGTTAATCCTAAGAAATGTTCATTTGGCATCAGAGGGGGCAAGTTCCTCGGATACATGGTTACGGAAAGGGGAATAGAAGTGAACCCCGAAAAAGCTGATGCCATCCTCGGATTACCTACCCCAAAGACTATCAAAGATGTACAAAGACTCACAGGTCGAATGGCCTCCTTAAGCCGGTTTGTTTCCAAATCGGCGGAAAAAGGACTTCCATTCTTTAAGGTGCTACGTAATATCAAAGAGTTTCAATGGACCCCGCGATGCGAGGAAGCTCTCCAACAGTTGAAGAGCTACATGGTGAAACCTCCTTTGCTAATGAAACCGACATCACGGGAAGAACTTTTTGTGTACTTATCCGTCGGGGAAGAAGCCATAAGTGCGGTGCTAGTTAAAGATCAGAACAAGGAGCACCACCCCGTGTACTATGTGAGTAAGACTCTCCTCGGGGCCGAAACCAGGTATACTCAAACCGAAAAACTTGTCTTAACTTTGGTTACGACGGCTCGGAAGCTCCGTCCCTACTTTCTATCACATCCCGTGACCGTGCTAACCAAGCACCCGTTGCGAGCGATCCTTAACAAACCCGAGACATCGGGGAGATTGATAAAGTGGGCCGTGGAACTCACCGAGTATGATATTTCTTATGCCCCGAGACCCTCTGTCAAAGCACAGGTACTAGCAGATTTTGTGACAGAGATGACGGGAATGGGAAACGAGGAAAGGACACCCCTATGGCACATTTATGTGGATGGCTCCTCTGTGAGCACACATGGGGGGCAGGAATAGTCCTAGCAAACCAAGAAGTCGAGGAGGAGATACTCCACTTCGCAGTCCGAATTGACTACCCCTTGTCGAATAATGAAGCCGAGTACGAGTCCCTTCTCATAGGGATGAGACTCGCCCGAGAAGGCGCAATCAGAAAAATAATCATTCACAGTGATTCACAACTAATTGTGCAGCAGATCAATGGCTCGTATGAAGCTAAAGAAGAAAGGATGCAAACATACCTCCAAGCGGTTCACCGCAGACAAGAATGGTTTGACGAGTGCAAAGTAATCCAAATTCCCCGAAAGGAAAACCAAGAGGCGGACGCCCTGTCTAAAATGGCTACCCAAGCAGCCGTTATTCGCACTCGGAAAGTCACATTGCTTCAAATCACCGAGTCCGAGAAGGCCGAAAGTCAGGAGGTGAATGCCACTATAGATCCTCCGACCAGCTGGATAACCCCTATTAAAGTCTATCTGCAGGACCCGGAAGGCTACTCCACGAGTAGAACCACGCAAAGGCTTATGGATAGGAAAACTATCAGGTATTTCCTTAAAGATGGAATATTATTCCGCAGGACATACTCCTGCCCCCATGCTCGATGCTTGAATGAGGAAGAGGCTCAACTAGCTATGGCAGAAACCCACGAAGGAACATGTGGTAGTCATACGGGTGGAACGAGTATGGCTGGACGCCTGATTCGTCAAGGCTACTATTGGCCCACGATGGCCAAGGATTGCAAGGATCATGCTGAAAGATGCAAACCCTGCCAAGCTTATGCCCCTCGGATTCATCAACCCGCTGCCCCATGGGAACCGCACACAACACCCTGCCCATTCTCTAAATGGGGCATAGACATAGTGGGACCTCTTATACCCGACGCCGGACAAAAAAAGTTTCTCCTCGTTGCAGTAGACTACTTTACTAAGTGGGTGGAAGCGGAGCCAATGGCCCGTATCACCGCTGGCGCGGTCATCAACTTTTTGTGGAGAAGCATCTTGTGCCGCTTTGGAGTCCCTCGTCACTTGGTAAGCGATAACGGTCTACAATTTACGGACCAGGGGTTAGAAAAGTGGTGCGACCATTGGGAAATTAAGCACCGCTTCGCTTCGGTAGGATACCCACAAGCCAACGGCCAAGTAGAGAGAACTAATAGAACTCTCTTAAAGAATATGAAGGCCCGACTCGACTGGCACAAAGCTAAGTGGGTGGAAGAGATCCCTGGCATACTATGGGCCTATCGGACTACGCAGAGCGCGGCCATGGGCGAAACCCCCTTCAGCTTAGCCTACGGCTGCGAAGCTGTTGTACCTACGGAAGTCTCTATAGAGAGCTGGCGAGTTAGAGAATATGAAGAAGTGGCTAACAGTTCTAACTTGGCCCTTGCCCTCGACCTCCTAGAAGAAAAAAGAATGCGGGCCGCTACCCGAAATGAAGAATATAAAGGCCGAATGTCCCGATACTATAACTTAAAGGTAAAACCCCGGACTTTTCAAGTCGGGGACCTAGTGATGAAACGGGTTGGAGCCTCGAAAAACGTGGGCAAACTCGAACCGCGATGGGAAGGACCGTACAAGATTGCGAGGATTGTCGGACCTGCGACATATCTCCTCGCCAACTCCGAGGACGCTATCCTTAACAATTCGTGGAATGCCTTTAACCTTAAGAAATACTATGCGTAATGTAAAACAGCTTGGTACCTGAATAAAGTTGTTTACAAATAAGACCTGTATTATACATAGGGAATAAGGTTGCCCGACAAAATAATGACTCCTTATCTACGAGTCATACTGACAACCTAACCCGAGGGACCATTAAGCATGCAATGCAAGATCCCGCAAAAAAGGGGGAAAACTAAGCGTCCTCTAGCGGACGCTTTCCCTCCCTAATGATACGGCGACGGTCCTCCATGGACGTAGGATCCGGATCTCCCGTCGACACTATTGGCCCCTGCAAAGGGGGAGCCTCGGGAAACACTTGATGAATATCCAGCTCGGGGATCACCATGTCTGAAGGGAATCCTGGCAGAGCTTCCGTAGAATCCCGGCACAAGTAATATCCCATGCGGACTAGATCACGCATCTCCTGCGCAAGAGATTCGCGGAAAGCAGGAGGCCCCGCAACACCCAAAACCGCTTGAACCCGAGCCAGCACTAGCGCTACTTCATGAGCCCGAGTCAACCCCAACACCCGTAGGTTCGCCGCGTCTCTCTCCTCAGTCACCCGCAACAGTTGATCATTGACAGCACGAACTTGCTCTCGGAAGTCATCTAACCCATCCTTTAGACTCGTTACACGAGCCTTCTCCATCGTCAAAAGACGCTCCAAGTCCCACGATTTGTCCCGCTCTGCTTGCAGGAGAATAGCATGAGCCTCGTCGGAATTCTCCTGATCATTCCGCAACTTATCTATTTCTTCTCGAGCATCCAGCAAACCTTGCTCTAACTCGTCCCTACGGCGGTATACCAGCTCGGTATCAGAAGACGATCCTCCCCGAGGCCCGATGGCGCTCAACACCATGTAGATCTATGAACAAACAGTTGCACAGTGTCAGATATCTCGTAAAGGTTAGTATTACGCAATAAGAATATACTACCTCGCATAAATCTTTGCAGACTAAATCTTGAAGGCCCGATAAGGGTAACGACTTCATATGCTCGCAATCAATAGCGTTCAAAAGACCGCTTAAGTAATTGCGGCAAAAGTTAATCGTCCCCATAGCAGAGGGAGACAAGGCGCCGCTTTCGAGAGGCTCCGAACTGATGACAGGGGGATTTTCGTCAAAACGCGGCCCCGAGACGCGGTCAGAACCCTCTCCGAATGGAATAAGGGCTCCCACAATTGGAGACAAAACCCCCTCCTCAATAGCTTGCACGGTCCTCGTATCTCCCCGAGAAGAAGAATGCGATGCTAACGGAGGTAAAGGAATATCCGCCTGCGCAAGCGCAGCTATCGGATTGTATGTAGAAGCCTCGGAATTTACTGGGGGGGCTGTCCCGCGTGAATCCCCTGCCCCCGAGGGACCAGCCACCTCACCCAAACTAAAGCCCTCGGACGAATCATTATCCGAAATACCATACCCACTATCCACTACTTTCCCTAGGAAAGTTTCACTGAAAGGCTCGATGGCAAAAGCCCCCATCTCCGCCCCTGCCAAAAACCCAAAAATAAGCGTGGTAATTGGAACATTAGAATATCATAAAAAAAAGCTCTAAAAGAGAAGAAACTAACGAAAAAAGAAATTGCTATAAAGAGGTTGCTGGGGAAGATTGAAAAGTTCCACCCCTTGCTGTAAGCCGGCCATAATTAATGTCTCTGGAAATTCCAGCATACTACTGATATCGTACATCCCTGAGAACAACCCGCTACCAGATAGGATGTCCCACTCTCTTCTTAAAATCGGTTCGGCAGGAGTAATGTAACCCAACCCCCATTGAAGCGGTATTCCCCATGACCTAGCCGATACGCCCCTCGGACGAACAAAAAAGAATCCCCTTTTCCAATCTGTCCTATTATTACGAAAGTGGGACACGTTCAGAAAGGCCTTCCTTTTGTCCCGATGAGCCAGGCTAAAGAAAGGGAGACCGCCCGAGCAAGGGCGGAGGTTAAATATAGCCCCCACCCGAGAAGGGGACAGTTGCAACTTCAGCAACTCAGAACACAAAATATATCCCACCAGGTAACGATAGGAATTCGGAGTCAGCTGACTCGGGCATACTTGCCAATAGTGAAACAAGTTCTGAAGAAAAGGATGAAAAAACACCCGTAACCCACATCGCATTTGCTCCCGAAAAACGGTGAGATAGCCCAGCGGAGGATCATAAGCCCTCTGTTCAGGATGCGGTATTATTATGTCAAATTCGTCAATATCCAGGTTATACTGGGCAAACAGGTCTGTAACAGAAGCACTATGCTCACTCCCAACGGCAGTACCCACGCGCCCCGGCCCCATCATCCGCTCTGGCTCCAGCACAAGCCTGGTAAACACCGATGACTCATCTACCAAAGGATAAGGGTCACGACTCGTGAACACTTGGCGTATGTGGTTAATACGAGAGAGAAATTCCTCACGAGATATTGACGTGGTCCTCACGGAATTACCTCTTCCCCCGCGAACCCTGCTCTCATTATGCCTGCTCCCTTGAACCAAATTCTCCGAAGTCGCATGCCGTACCCCTAACGATAAGAAAGAAGTCCGAACCAAATTCCGATTAGAGTGACGGGGTGAGGAAGAATCATCCTGTTTAAAAAATGGGGGCATCATTTTTGACAAGGTACGTAATTCGCTTACTTCACTCAAAAACAAACTCCATTTTTTTTTAGAAACGTGACAAGCCTGCACAGTAAAAAACTTCGGGGTAATTCTGAGAGAATTACTGAATAAACTATTTATACCGCCTCAGAAGAAAAGTGAAAAGCTTGAGCTGTCTAAAATAATTAATGGGATCCACGTGTCCACCAATTTTCTTATTTAAGAAAATAGGGCTACATGCCAAACGACACCTCACCCTTAATATTTGAGCCTAGTCAGCAAGCCTTTCTATTATCTTAATCAGCAGGCTTAATTACCCATGATAGAAATAATAAATACTAACAGTTCCCTTGCCTCACGGAGGCCACGAAGTAAAATTTCCCTCGTCTCTACGAGAGCGATCAAAATTTGGGGGGACTAGTGTTAACACTAGAAAATAAAGATACAAGATTAAAGAAAATACTGGTCCTAAAACCAAAAGGGCATATAATAAATGGACAATAAAATTGTCACGAGTACCTCCGATGAGTTGTACCCACTCCCAAAGAGGAGGCCCATCGGGTGTGACCAATATCGCTCAGTTACTAACTCAAAGCGATATGATTGGCCATCCGACGAGGGCACCTAAGCGTCCCTCGGAAATTCATAATGACTTAAAACCAGATATCAAGGTGACCTCGGATAAAAAGCAAACCCGGAGGAATCCACCCGAGTCAGATATCCATCATGATACCGAACAGGGCCCCAACGGACAACAGTCCCAGAACCTTGACAAAAAACCCTTCCTTGACTATACATTCCAAACACGAAAGCTCTCGGAACACTACTCTCAACGATCAAACTAAAAATCAGAACGTTACTCAAATAACCTCTCTGGACACTCGGAGAAAGAAAAACACCTACCCACGATAGCTCAAAAACCTCTCGGAAACCAACTCACCCACACCCTCTCGGAAAATACCTTGAAACACTTACTTCAGAATACGCATCTCTCGGAAAAGCACTATCATTAAACGGGAATGCTCCAAACTTGGTCCTCGAAGCTACCATTAGAGACAACAAAGAAAGTAATCTACCCCGTATCACAAAGAAGACCAAAGCCCTCGGAAAGGATACAGTCAGCACTCAAAGTGAACACGTTATCTTATTGGCTGAATAAACATTGTAACACGTGTAAACATAACCACATGCATAACGACACCTGTAAACACATGCACCATGACACCTGCCCCTATCAAAACCTATATAAAGGGAGATATCAATAGAAAGAAGGAGGAGAGGACTGAGAAGCACGAGACTGAAAAATGTAAGAAAATCCACTCGGAGAAAAGAATGAAGTATAGTCAATAAAAGGAAGGAAAATTCTTGTCATAGCATTTAGCCTTTGAACCACGGGCAAAGGCGTTCCAACCTTAATAAATAATTCAGTTAATAGGAAATAATTCTAAACTCGTTAACACATAAGGTTGGATTTGTTTATTGTTCAGCACAAGTTCATTAACTATTCTATGAAAATTCCTGTACTATTGCTACATTAAATTGTATAGTTTAACTGTTTCTACCAGTAAGATCACTCCTCGAACTGTATCCAGTAGGTCACAATAATTCTTGCATTAACAGTTCTGTTATATGAATCTCACCAAGTTATTAAAGACTTATTCCTCGTTTCTTATGTCCATTTCTCAGGATAAAATCAACATGGCAGCATGGACCAAGTGAATAATTGTTCAAGCGTGCATTTTGGAATATTCGTGTTTTGTCACTAGTGCATAATCATTAAAATAGTCACATTATATGTAATACCAAGACTTTCGCTGTATATATCAAAATATATTTTAGAAAACGTGTATGGTTTTGATCCTCAACAAGTGAGACCTTTCCTATGAGTTACGCTTTAGTCTGAGTTGGGTAAAGTGACTAATCACCACCGAACCAACTCGGATCGAAACATGGCTCGTAGGGCGCGGTCGTCACAGTATGGTATCATAGTCATTGGTTAAAAAAATTTGGACAAACATTAATCACTCAAAGATGTTTTCACTAAAATATTCATATAGATTAAAACATATATTATTACATCAAACATTGATCAACATAAAAGAGTTACAATCGGAGTGTCGTATTTACATCTAAAGCACGTTTCTTACCACGACTATTGTCACTACTTGTCTTCCATTGAATTTGTGACAATATATGATCTACTTTTGGTACATATGCTTTAAGTTTTTCAATCAATTCATTAACAGTATGTGCAGAGATGAAAATTTCACGAGTCGTAGACTTCATAAACTCCTGCTCCACACAATGATCTAGAAAAGACAAAAACTTGTCGTAGAAACTATTAACATTATACAACCCTATAGGTTTCCGATGCATGTTTAATTGAGTCCATAAAGCTATGCAAGAATCTCTTCGAGTGTTTCTAAGCCCAAAGGTAATGCTATAAATGCATCAGAATTATACAACATAGTTGATATTCTTTCGTGCATGCTAGGTACAATTAGCTCTTCACCTACGATTGAACCACCGGGATTCATGTCCGCTAAGGCGTTTGGTATGATTCCTAACACTTTACCACCTATAGAAAATGCGCTTTTTGCTGCACACTCCATTAGACCTAAACTTCCTCCTCCGTAGACTAGCTTTATGTTTTTCTTTGCCAATGTGTTCTCCAGACTACTTGCTACCTCTATAAAGCCATGATTTTTTCCGAACCTAGATCCACAAAAGACACAAATGGATTTTATTTCTCAAATTGAAGATTTTTCCATCTCAAATATTTTTTTCCCCCTGATAATACAACATCTTCAAAAATAATAATTAATTAAATAGCTTCTCCTACAATCCATCTTTTATGATATGACATTTACTAATATAAGAAAACGCATTCATATCGTTGTACCCCATCATCTATTATTTGTGCCTATTAAAAATTATATATATATATATATATATATATATATATATATATATATATCTGTGTGTGTATATATAGATAGGACCGTCTAAGTTTTATTTGTAGTCAAAAATTAAATATTTGCATAATTTTTAAAATACGTGCATGCACTTATAAGAAAAAGTTATGTTACCTTATTTTCCTCCTGTGTTTTGTCTAAGTATCCAGATTTATTCATTTGAAAACAAAATTTTCAAAATAATAATAATATCAACAATAATAATAAATCACATAAACTTCTATATTATGTTACAATTAAATTACTCGTGTTCTTTGTGGTAGCTATTTTTTTTAAAAAAAATATTAATTAGCATGATTTATCGACAAAACAAAAATGAAATTTAAAGTTTTTGGTACTCAAAATTTTAAGAATATTAAAGATTTTCCTAATTACTCTATATTATGCTCGTTAGTTAAAACTTCTTTTTAACTAGCATATTTTTCACAAACAAGTCAATACTTCTAATCTTAATTTGCGTCCCAATCATCATACCATTCAAAAAAAAATATCACTCTCAACGGTTATAACGGCTATAATAGCCCTATCTCCTTCTATAAATACATCATCTTTATACTACAAAACACACACTCATCTTCATCTAACTTCTCTCTACCAAAAATGGATCATATGGTTCTAGTAATTCTTGTCGTAATTTTTGTTATTTTTATTTTTATTATTCTTCTAAATGATGAAGAAACATCATTTGAATTTGCTATTGTATTTTTAGGATTCGCAATACCTTTCCTATTTCTTGCTCTTGGTATGAGTTTACTACTATTATGTAAGTTCAATTGAAATATTGCATCTTGAATAATAAGACATTTATTTGAGTAGTCTTCTTTTACCTATATAGTTGTTATAATGTGTAAAACGTCAAAACTTGAATTGCATAATTATATTAAGCTAATCAAAATAAAATAAAATAAACTACTAAACTCTCGGTTATTATTAGACAAGAATCATAAGAGTTTAATTTTCTTCTTCCGAGAAAATGGGTTTACGACTTCCTATGGTGTTAAGTGTTAGTCTTTAAGGATAAAATTAATCGAAATAGCGGTTAGAAATACTTCTCTTTTGGGATAGGTTAATCTTGTTCGGAAAAAAAGGATAGACTTTTAGGTATCAATTACAAAGAGATATTCACTTTGGAATATAGATTGACTATCTGATCTAGTTAATGGATATAAGTTTTTTAAATTTAAGTAGTGGATACCAGACTGACAGCTTGAAGGTGAAAGGTAAATTTGAGACATAGGGAATGGATTAAAACCTTAATCGAATAATTATCTAGGTGATTTTGAGGTTATTAGATATTCACACGTTGAGAGTGGATTGATAATCTTTTGGAAGAGACATTATAAATTTGAGTTAGATGTGAGCCAAGTTATGGATATGTTCATTGTCAAAGTATTAATTCAATTAAAGATATGAGGATTCTTGAAACAATGGTTAAAGAGAAAATTGATAATGAATTTACAATAAGTTTGAGAAGACGCAATATATATGGAATACGTTTATTAGGTTTTCATAAGTTCTAATAATTTGAGATTACATAAATTAGAAAGACCGAAAGTTTTTATGCTGCAGGTTTATCAGGACGGATCACTAATTAAAGGAAATCCGATGAAGTAAGAAAAGAAGAGGTGAAATCGTAATCCTTTATCTTCAAAACATATCAGGTAAGAATCTGGGGACCAGATTCTTTTGAGGGGGGATTGTAATGCCCCAAAAATTAGGGGAAAAAGATAAATTTATACTTCAGTCCTTAAACTTTTGAAAATTTCTATTTTTGACCCTAAATATTTATAAACATTTTCATTTGAGCCCCCTGAACTTAAAAGTTAGTCTTGACGTCCCGTATTATATTGTAATAGCATTATAAAGAAAATCGTACCCTAGATAAATATGACCTTAAAACAAGAACAATGTGAGTAGATTTATTTAGAGACTAGACGTACTACTAATTAGAATTATTATAAATCCCCATCTTAATTAGAGAATCAGATAATTTCACTACAAGAAAAATAGGTCATTAGGGACCGCCAATTAGCGACTGCCAAGCAGTCGCTTGTCTTCAGTGACTGTTGAAGACAATAGCGACTGCTTAGCAGTCGCTAAATTTTACAAGCGACCGCTAAGCAGTCGCTAGAGAATTTGCGACTTCCAAGCAGTCGCTATTGTCCTTATGGACAATCAGCGACTGCTAAAATACTGGGCCACACATTTTGCCCCAAGTTGGGCCAAAATGTGGGCCCATTTTAGGGCCGAATTTACCCTAATTCAGCCCTAAACAAATCAGCGACCGTTAAGCGGTCGCTGATTTAGGGGTATAAATAAATAAAAAAAAATCTTTTTTTTATTTCACTATCTTCTTCCCCAAATTAGTGACTGTCGAGCCGTCGTCGCGATTTCCTCATCTTCTCCCCGATTTCGAGCCGATTTCAGTCATTAGCGACCGTTGAGCTCAAGTTGCAACCAAAAAACGGTTGCTAACTCATAACGCCCATTTCCGCCTCCTTGCGCCGCCTCCGCCTCTCCTTGCGCCGCCTCTGCCCATTTCCGGTAATGAAATGCTCGATTTAGTTTTTCCTTTTTTTTTGTGTTTTACTAATATTTTAATTTAAATCCAAAAATTGCCTAATTTAAATCTGAAAATTGGTATTGTTAGATTGTTAGATTTGTTGTTAGATTTGAAATAGAAATAGAAATAGATTATTGTGAAATTAGAAATAGATTAGAAATATATTATTGTAAAATTGTGAAATTAGAAATAGATTAGAAATAGATTATTGTAAAATTGTGAAGTTAGAAATAGATTATTGTGAAATTGTGAAATTAGAAATAGATTAGAAATTAGATTAAGGAAAAAAAAAATAGAAATAGATTAGCAATAGATTAGAGATTCGATTAAGGAAAAAAAATAGTAATAGATTAGAAATAGATTAGAAATGAGATTAAGGTAAAAAAAAATAGAAATAGATTAGAAATGAGATTAAGAAAAACAAAAGAAATAGATTTGTGAAATTGATTAATGAATGATTAAAGGAAAAAAATAGAAATAGATTTGTGAAAATTAGATTATATATTAGATAAAATTAGATTAGTTTTTACTTAGATTCTTTAACTAGATTGTAAAAATGAGATTAAGTTTATACTTAGATTCTTTAAATAGATTGTAAAAATTAGATTAAGTTTATACTTAGATTTCTTAAAATAGATTGTAAAAATTGAATTGTTCAATTTGAAATAGTTTTGTGTTAGATTGTTAAATTGTTAAATTAGATTCAAATGTTGATTTGATTTTCTAAATGTTATATTTTCATTTTTACAGTATATACATATTTTCGGCATGACGTCACGTAAGACCACTAGCGGTACTGGAGGTCGAGGTCGAGGTCGTGGAGATGGAGGTCGTGGTGGGGTTGGTGCCATTGGTAGTGGCAGTGTAGGTCGTGGTGGTGTTGGTCGTGGTGGTGTTGGCCGTTGTGGGGTTGGTGCCAGTGCTAGTGGCGGAGTTGGTGGTAGCGGTGTTGGTCGTGGTGATAGTAGCAGTCGGGGGGGGTCGAGGTAGGTTCAGACCTGTACGGATTGTCCGATCGGCGACTCGTGCATCAGATGGTCATCCAGCCGAGCCATCCGTCTCGGCGCTATGGTCAGGTGATGTCTCTACGTCAAGGACACCAGTGCTGCAGCGACAGTTATTAGCAGAGTTTGAGACCGCCGAGGTGCCAGAGGTGCCAGAGGTGCCACTACCCCGATCATCAGAGTCCACCAGGTCCGAGGTGCCACGACCACCTACTTCAGCTTCAGTAGGGACTCACGTGCCCCCATCTGCCGAGTCTACCTGCTTCAGACTCCATCACCTGTACACGACATCGGAGCTGGACAGAGTCAGAGGTCGAGTGAGTCGCCACTACCGAGCCAGTCTCGCCCACCGAGGGGACCAAATGCACCATGTACGACGGTCCCGGCGGGACAGAAGATTCCGCTTATAGAAATGCATCGGGATTGTTTTTCCAAGCCCCCTAGTCGTGACATCGCGAAGGTGATCACTGGCCTCATTCGTCAGTTTATGACTGAGTTTTGGCCCTCCTACACAAAGATTCCCCTCGAGATACGGAAGGAGATGTATGCTCGATTTACGGTGAGTTTTTAATTTATTGTTTAATATCTCATAATTTAGTTTATTAATATAGGGCTTTTTAAAAAAATTATGTTGAATTTAGTTTATTAATTTATTGTCGTAATTAATTGTTGAATATTAATTTTTTTTTTGCAGAATAGGTTTGGGATTCGTTACTCCGATAGGGGTGCAGTACACAGGGCATACCAGGAGAAGGCGAGGGAGCTTTACAAACGAGCGATGAACAAGGCGCATAGCTATTACATGGAGAGGAAGGATATGGAGAAGTATCACAACAAGAGAAAGACGCTGTGGATGAGCGATAGTATTGAGAAGGCGGCGGCAAAACATTGGGAGACGGAAGAATTTAAGAAGAAATCTGTCAAGGGAAAGAAAGCTAGGAGAGGCGGTAAGGAGGATGGCCCGGCGCCCGCCACCTTTTACGGTGGTTCTATTGATTACGAGGAGATCCGGCAGTCTGGTATTTTTTTTTAAATTATATATGTTTAATTGTTCTTAAGTTATATATTTTAAGATGTTAATTTTTTAAAATTATTGTTCTTAAAAAGAAATCCATTGATTAGTATTTTTAAGATAATTTTAACCCCACTTTTATTTTCAATTTGAAGATGAGGAATCAGCCCGGTCACACGCACCCTATCAGGCACGACGAGATATACAAGGCGGGACATACTAAGAAGGTGTCGGGGACTGGGAGAGGTACCAACCAACCCTTGAGGCGGATGTGGAAGTCAGAGGCGACGAGACTGATTTACGTAAGTGTTTCGACTTTTGTACTTGTTTACCGCTTATGAATTCTAATTTAATTTTAAATTATATTTCAAACTAATTCATCTTTTTAATCACATTTTTGATAATTCAACAAATTTATACAAGAGGGAGTTGAGGAGGAAAAATCCCGACGCCGTAAAGGACAAGTATTTGGATGAATGGGATCCCGAGGCGTGGAAGAAGGCCATAGGGACGATCAGCAAGGGGAAGGCGAAGGGTTTACCGACTTATGCCGATCTACGTGACTGGGACATTGAGATGACGCGGGCGAGAAACTGGGATCGGGATTTGCTCAGGCAGGTCCAGTCCGAGAACCTAGAGTTGAGGACGACACCGGACCCGAGAGTCGACGCACTGACGACATGGGCACATGGCTTTGTCGAGGACCAGATTGCAGACGGCCGACCAGTGCGAGAGCTTCCTAGTGAGTTGTTCATGGGGGGTGCTATTAAGACCGGAGGCGCATTCAGGGTTCCGAGAAAGGTCCGTCAGAGAGCTGATCCTTTTGCTCCAGGTACTTCTACCGCCTCTCAGTATGTTGATGATTTTGAGGCTGATGAGTGGTATAGTGATTGTGCTGGTGTTGCTGGTGATGAGGATCCCGAGGCCGGTGTTGATGGTGAGGAGAACCTAGATGAGATGTATAGATTGTGGGAGAGTTCTGGTGATGAGGGGGTCGAGTATCCGCCTAGCGATGTTGAGGGTGGACTTCCTGGAGATGATGAGGGGGTGATGTTGGGGACGGTGATGTTGGGGATGGTGATGTTGGGGACGGTGATGATTGGGAGGGTGATGATGGGGACGGTGATGATGAGGGGGGTCATGATGACTTGGCTCAGTGATCGGGTGGATGTTAGTGGTTTGTATTTTGTTTGAGATTATGATACTATAGTTTTTTGATTATCGCGTTATGAACGGTTATTGTACTTATAATTAGCGATTGTGATTTGTTTTGGACTTAGTTTTGATTATCGCGTTATGGATATTATTGTGTTGAAACAGGTTTTTAACTATTATTAGGTCCAACTCATGTCAAATTTTTTTTGATTATCGCGTTATGGATATGATTGTGTTTTGAATTGTGATTGTGATTGTGTTTGGATATACAGGTTTGTGATTAGCTAGCGATTTGGAAATTATTGTGTTGAAACAGGTTTTTAACTATTATTAGGTCCAACTCATGTCAATTATTTTTTATTATCGCGTTATGGATATGATTGTGTTTTGAATTGTGATTGTGATTGTGTTTGGATATACAAGTTTGTGATTAGCTAGCGATTTGGAAATTATTGTGTTGAAATAGGTTTTTAACTATTATTAGGTCCAACTCATGTCAATTTTTTTTTTGATTATCGCGTTATGGATATGATCTACATATGTCAATTCGATCTACATATATACGTATAATTAATGAATACTTTATCTAATATACGTTAATAACTCGATCGATCTCAATTAATCTATTATTTCACAACTAATCTACTATAAGGTTGGTTTTGCAATCATTTATTACTTAAATTTACATAGTAAAATGAGTTTTGTTGCTTTCAATCACAAACACAACAACATCAATAAAACAAAATCGATTTTTAAGTATGAATATTAGTAGGGACCGCTTAACGGTTCCTATTGTCAAATTAGGGACCGCTTAACGGTCCCTATTGTCTTATTAGGGACCGCTTAGCAGTCCCTATTGTTAATTTAGGGACCGCTTGGCAGTCCCTACTAATATTCATACATCAAAATTATGAATTTTTCGATGGTTCGAGATGCCGCGTTGTATGTTTAGTTCATAATAACCATTGGAATAGTTAAAATAACAATAAGTACAACGACACATTGTATATCCAAACATTATACAAGGAGAACGGGCCGCTTTGAAGATTCTCCTACTGTTTTGTACGACGAATGACATAATGACAAATTAATTCGATCTACATATATACGTATAATTAATGAATACTTGATCTAATGATTATGCCTCATAATCGTATCTATGCTAACGTTTGTGAAGTAAATCATAAACACGGATAACAATTACAACTAACTAATGATAATTAATTAATTGTACATTTGTGAAATATATCTTGAACGTTAATAACTCGATCGATCTCAATTAATCTATTATTTCACAACTAATCTACTATAAGGTTGGTTTTGCAATCATTTATTACTTAAATTTACATAGTACAATGAGTTTGGTTGCTTACAATCACAAACACAACAACATCAATAAAAAAAAATCGATTTTTAAGTATGAATATTAGTAGGGACCGTTAAACGGTCCCTAATGTCAAATTAGGGACTCAAACGGTCCTTATTGTCCTATTAGGGACCGCTTAGCAGTCCATATTGTTAATTTAGGGACCGCTTAGCAGTCCCTACTAATATTCATACATCAAAAGTATGAATATTAGTAGGGACCGTTAAACGGTCCCTAATGTCAAATTAGGGACCGCTTAACGGTCCCTAATTTGACAATATGGACCGTTAAGCGGTCCCTAATTGGCAGTCACTAAAATCGTAAATTTTGAATTTTTTGCAACATTTTTTAGCGGAAATGAGGGGGAAATTTGAATCTCACCAAAGCAATTCTCAACCGTCGATTAAATCCTAATATACGGTCATAAGTACCCCATCATGTCTTTAACACGGATCGCCATCTCAAACCGTCGATCATCTAAAATCATCCAACGAACAAAAACCAATTGAATCCCATCATATATATATATATATAACCTCACCGCTCTTACACACATTTCACTATCTCCAAAGAACACTATCTTCTTTTCTTCTTTTCACCAACACAAAAACACTATTTTTTTTTCTTCTTTTCACCAACACAAAAACCTTTCTTCTTTTCACCAACACAATCTTTTATTCATTTTCTTTTCTTTCACTTTCTTTATTTTGGATCTTCATTTTCTTTTTTTCACCAATACAATCTTTTTTTCTTATACTTTCTTTATTTTGGATCTTCATTTACTATTCTTCACTTTTGATTTCATTCATGTTTTTGATTTCATTAATTTTATATTATTACTCATTTTATTCATCTTTTCACATTCTTTTATTCTTTCATATCAATTGTCATTATATTAATTTTTATTCATCATTTTATTGTTTTGATCTTGTTAAAATTACAATTTTACAAAAAAAAAACAATTATATTTCGGATTTAATCCGGAATATAATTGTATTTTTTTATTTTTTCTGGAGGTCATTAGGGACCGCTTAACGGTCCCTACTAATATTCATAGTAGGGACCGTTAAACGGTCCCTGTTTTTGATATTAGGGACCGTCAAACGGTCCCTATATTTGATATTAGGGACCGTTAGACGGTCCCTACTAATATTCATAGAAATTCTACGAATATTAGTAGGGACTGTTAAACGGTCCCTATTGTAAAATTAGGGACCGTCTAACGGTCCCTAATTTTTTCAAAATGTAGGTACTGTCAAACGGTTGCTACTTTCTGAAATAAAATAGGGACCGCCCAGACGGTCCCTATTGTAGAAATTAGGGACCGTATGAGCTGTACCTATTGTAAAACTTAGGGACCGCTTAACGGTCCCTATTGTTCTACATTAGGGACCGCCCAGACGGTCCCTATTTTTCAAAAGTATAGCGACCGTTAAGCAGTCGCTATATTGCGGTCCCTATTGAGGTCATTAGGGACCGCTTAACAGTCGCTATTGTGCGGTCCCTAATGACCTCAATAGGGACTGCTTAACGGTCGCTATTGGCAAGCGACCACTGTCAATAGCGACCACAGAATAGCGACCGCTAGACGGTTGCTATTGGCCAATAGCGACCGCAGAGGGGTCATTAGGGACCGCCCAGGCAGTCCCTAATGACCCCTTTTTTCTTGTAGTGTTTGGCCTTGGAGCGATTTGTTTAGACATGAAGTATTTAATCACATCTAAAAGTTGACATGTGAAAGTATTACAAACCTGTTGAAAACCATATATTTATACGTCCTTGTAAATATTATCTAATATATGAGTTTGGTTCATTATATCATTCCCACCTAGTTGATTTTCCACTTATCACTCTCCCACGGCATGACTTCCACCAAGATGTTTCCTGTTAGCTTATCTATTTCATACGCTCACAACACACGTGGCAGAGGTAGAAAGACAAGGATTGAGTTACTTCACCTAATTTCAAAATCATTCCAATCCACATAGAATCAGCCATCGTAAGAAAACGAGAATGGAAAGTGATCCAGAACCTTACTTCATCCTTGACGCTGCATAATTAGGTGATTGCTTCTAAATTTTGATTAAGAGAGTTTGTTCTTCCAATCTTCTTTGTCGTTACGTACTCACGATTTGGCCGTGAGCCTTAAGTAGTTGTCCACATTAAAGGTAACTTTTGTGACTAACGGGTTTTATATAATTAATACATATTATGATAAAAGTTACATATATACTTAATTATAAGTGAGATACTTATTAGTTATAGCTACTAGATTAGAGTTCTGTATAGCACACCAATACTTCTTATTTCGATGTGTAGAACTGCGTAGGCTTACTATAGCACTTTTAAACCATGCCTTTAATTAAGTTGACAAATGATAAGATATGAGGCTATTTTTTTTTTTATTATACGATATGGTCCCATAAGTAACTTTGCAAA
Organism: Linaria vulgaris; assembly: GCA_948329865.1. Lineage (NCBI taxonomy): Eukaryota > Viridiplantae > Streptophyta > Magnoliopsida > Lamiales > Plantaginaceae > Linaria > Linaria vulgaris. The sequence continues at coordinate 15,905,127 of OX415250.1, read as the reverse complement.
GACTACCAAACGAAAGAGTGCACAACAAAGCCGATAAAAAAAAACTACATTAATATGTAATCTTAAAATTCATGAGGACTGACGTTTTCTCATACTATAACAGAATAACGCGAACAACCAACTCCGGGCAATTGAGCCCGACCTGATGATCGGAAATACACATATCGTACCAACCACTCATGCAAACTCGACGACGACACCAACTGAATCATTGGAGTTAGGGTTCGAGCGTCTAGCGGAGGCTGTGACTCAAAAAAGACCTCGTACGACGTACAAATTTAAGGCTATGGCGGCACCCGGAAATCCAGCACCTGCAATGGTGAAGGATACAAGTCCTCCCCAAATGTCATATGCTAATAAGGTTCGACCTCCAGACGTGAGAATCGATAAGGGTTTAACGGATGACGAAAGCGAAAACATTAGGGTTCATCCTTCATCGGAAAAGGACCCTTTCACTACGATTGAATTATCGGACGAAATCGAGGCCATATTAAGCGAACAATGGAAGGACGCAATCCTCATTAAAATCCTTGGAAACTCGTGGTACTATCCGGCGTTGGTGAACAGACTCAACGTCATGTGGAAATTGACGGAGGAATGCGATCTGGTGGACTTAGGTTTCAATAGCTACTGCTTGAAGGGTCTCAATACCATGCAAAAAGAGTTTATTTTGACGCAAGGACCATGGCAATTGGCCGGGAGTTTTCTTTCGATTCGTAAATGGACCCCAGATTTCCGATCGGACAACGACAAAGTTGAATATGCTATAACATGGGTAAGGGTTATGCATCTCCCAGTGGAACTTCTAGACCATGCAGTGATTAAATCCATCGCCAAGAGTATCGGAGATCCAATTAAGATAGACGGAAATACCTCCACGGCTACAAGGGGGAGATTTGCTAGATTTTGTGTTCAAGTCCCGTTAAACAAAACTCTTGAGAGGGGCGTCCATATTCGAAACCGTGTGTATCAAGTGATGTACGAAACACCATCATTGTGCTATACGTGCGGTAAGGTTGGTCATGAAGCTGCGAAGTGCAGCAAACGCAATTCGAACAGGGATCCACAAGAGTTAGGACAGGTTGCGGAGAGGGAGAAGTCCACGGAGAACTTGGGAAAAAATCTGGAACAATGGTTAGTTGAAAAAGTGAATAAGGAGGGCTTTGGGGAATGGAAGTCCCACAAAGAAAGAATAAATCCAAAGCTAATGAAGGGAAGTCTTCAGTGAAAGGGAAGGTAAAAGAAGGGGGTAGGAAACAATTTCCTAATCAAAGTCAACGACCAATTCTTAAAGAGACCGAACTGGAATCATCCTCAAAAAAATTCCATCCAAGTAAGGAAGTTGCTGCTACTGTGAACACTACGGGTAAGAGGATTCTACCTAAATCCATATCCATCCTTAAAAGGCCGAACGTGAAAGGAAAAAACATAAGCAATTCTGGGAAGGTAACCACGAAGCCTAATAATCCGAAGAGCCTTGCAAGCGGGAACTCGTTTGCGGTTTTGGCTGAGTCCGAAGAAATCGAACCAATGCCAGACGTCATTAGCCGAGGGGTGGGTGATCAAGCGGACCCAGTGTACAGGCATGGATCTGGACGAGAATCTGGACATTGCATTGGAGAACGACATGGTCATAGTTCAAGCGCTACCACAATTCTGGGAGCACCAAACGATAATGCACAACTTCGTCGGCCCCTCGAGGATATCACAAATAGATCAGAGGACCGTCAATGTGATACAGATCTCACCACTCACATGGGAACTAGAAATAACTACACAAACGATAGAGAGAGTGTAGAATATTCCTATATGTTCGCAGACAATGCGCATGAGCAATTGGGAAGCGAACATGCATTCGTATCTCTTAAGGGAAGTTTTGAGACAACTGACGTTGTCACGGATGGGTCGGAGCATTGAAAACCCGTTACACCGCAGCCATTTGTATCATCCATCAATGAAGATCGTGTCGTGGAATTGTCAAGGGGCTGGACGGGATGATTTTCGAGTTAATTACAGAGAACTTGTACGCGTACATAGGCCGGACATTGTTTACCTTCTTGAAACAAGAGTTTCGCCGGAACGCGCATACGAAATTGCACCTTATCTTGGCTTCCCAGACTTTTGCATCGCGCCAACGGATGGGATGGATGGAGGGGTATGGATGCTCTGGAACGCGGCTGATATTGAGGTGGAGATTAAAGACATTGAAGATCAAGGAATACATGCATTAGTAGGACCGGAAAATCAAACGAAGTGGGCGATTTCCGGAATTTATGCCAAGCCTCATAAAGTTGATAAAGTGCAGATTTTTGATAAATTGGCAAGAATGGCGAGAGTGATGGATAAGCCGTGGCTTATACAAGGAGATTTCAATGAAATTTGTTTTTCACATGAAAAACGAGGGGGAAGTAGAAACGTGCATGCGAGATGTAATGCTTTTCAACAAAGAATCCACTCTTGGAAAGTGCATGACCTCGGATTCCACGGACCAAAATTCACGTGGAGCAACAAAAGAGAATGAAGAGCCACCATTGAGGAGAGAATTGACCGTGCCTTGGCGAATGCACAATGGGTGGATAAATTTCCCGACAACGCGGTGTTTCACTTACCGCGCACAAATGGGGATCATCACCCTATTTTAACAAATACTATGGGCTGGGAAAATCTGAGAGTCCAACGACCGTTTCGATTTGAAGCATGTTGGTATACACATCCGGATTGTGAGGGGATTGTGAAGCAAATATGGGATAATAACACGGAGCTTATAGCAGCGGTTAAACATATCCCAGAGGTGATGCTGCCATGGAACCAAAACTGTTTTGGTAACATATTCAAGCGAAAGAGAATTGTCTTGAGGAGAATTGAGGGCGCGCAGCGCTCGCTTGCAAGAAATCCGTCCGTTTTTCTTGGAAATCTGGAGCAAGATCTTTTAAAAGAGTATAGCAATATCCTTAGACAAGAAGAGATCTTTTGGCACCAAAAATCTAGGATAAAGTGGCTTGAATCTGGAGATAAAAATACGGCTTTTTTTTCACAGGTCTACTATGGTGAGGCGTAAACGAAACCGTATAATTATGCTCCAAATTGACGATATATGGACAAAAAACCAAGGAGTTTTGCGAGAGCATGCAAGGAATTTTTTTAAGGCATTATTTACTGGCGATAATCAGGATACTCCATCTTTAAATATTTCCCGCTTCCAACAGATGATTGATCAGGAAGATTGAGGTAAGGTCGGTCAGGAGGTGTCTATGGAGGAATTGAAAAATACGGTTTGGCGCACCCACCCAAATAAGGCGCCCGGGCCTGATGGTATTCAGGCAAGTTTTTTTCAAAAATATTGGAGTTGGACGAGCCAATCTCTATTCTCCTTTGTGCAAAATGCGTTCCAGTCGGGTTCGTTTGATGCTAACGTTTGTGGCGCATACTTATGCTTAATTCCTAAGGTAAATGATCCCTCGGCTATATCTCAATTTCGACCGATTTCACTCTGTAATGTCGTTTATAAATTTATTACGAAGTGCATTACATTGAGACTGCGAGATATTATGCCGAAAATCATAGCGCCGACACAATCAAGTTTTATCAAGGGGCATAGCACCCAAGATAATATTTTTGTCATGCAAGAAATTTTGCATTCATTGAGAAATAGAAAGAAAAATAAAAAAGGATGCATGATTTTGAAGCTCGCCCTCGAGAAGGCCTATGATAAAATTAGTTGGAAATTTTTGGAAGAAACTTTAGTTGCCTTTCATTTTCCGAGGACGATTGTGAACCTTATTATGTTTTGTGTACGGAATGCGGCCACTAAAATTCTTTGGAATGGCGAACCGCTCGAGCAATTTAATCATGCGTGTGGGCTTCGACAAGGTGACCCGTTATCACCGTACCTCTTTGTTCTGTGTGTGGAGAGACTAGCATATTTGATTAGAGAAGCAGTGGAAGAAAAAAGTGGGAGCCTCTTATTCCCTGCCGTGGGGGACCTAAATTATCTCATATCTTTTTTGCCGACGACATTATCTTGATGGGGAAGTCCACGATGAAGACTACTGGATGTATGAAAAAAATCCTTGATTTGTTTTGTTCATCTTCAGGCCTCAAATTGAACAAGAATAAATCAAAGGTATTTTTTTCGAATAGAGGGGACGCGACCTTAAAACGGCAGATTTGTGAGAAATTGGGATTCGCTCAAACTATGAATCTCGGGAAATATTTGGGTGTCAACTTGCAGCACGGTCGAAACTCATGGGAGCAGTATAATGATATTTTTGACAAGCTTCATGGTCGATATTCAAGCTGGAAAGGGAACACACTCTCTTTGGCAGGGCGTGCAACCCTTATTCAAGCTGTGTCCACGGCCACGCCAATACATATTATGCAATCTTCTTGGCTGCCGGAGGAGGTTTGTAATCGCCTGGATAAACTTAATAGAGGATTTTTTTGGTCCAACAATCCGGAGGTCAAGAAGATCCATCTTGTAGGATGGAATAAGGTGACGCAAAGTAAAAAAGAGAGCGACTTGGGTATACGCACGGCGAGAAGGAATAACGAAGCTTTACTTGCTAAGATTTGTTGGAAAATTATGCCAAAATCCAATGCCCGTCGGTGCTTGAATCTGAGATCGAAGCTATCAGAACGGGATTACTACTAGCTTGGGAGAAACGTATAAGATGCATTGAAATCGAAACTGATTCGAAGGAGGCTTATTCTATTATCATGGACAACTCAGTCACTAGCCACGCTCTTCAAACCAAGATTGATGAATGCAGGGAATTGCTCCACAAACCGTGGAGTCAAGAGTTTCGATGGATTAATAGGATGAAGAACCGACTTGCAGACGCATTGGCGAAAAGTCCGAGCAACATAGATGGAGGAATTAGCGTAATGCATAATCCACCGTCAAATCTACTTTCTATTTTAGAGACTGATGTAGCCTAAGGGCTTATTTTGTTTTTCATTTTATTACCAAAAAAAAAAAAAAAAAACTTTGCAAAGACTATTGTGTTTATAAATCATATTACACAAATAAGCCAAAGTAATGAGAGTCTATGGAGGTAATCAAGCGACAATCACGCGAGTATATTTTATTACAGACAACATCTCAAATCGTTTCGTGTTACTGAAATTACTATAAACACTAATAAACAATAGATCACTCAAGATACTTGAGACAATAGGTTTTCTAGTAAAGTTCCTTGTTGAACAATTCACTATTTTAACTTGTAACCAAAGTATTGAATTGTAAAGTACGTCTGGTAGTGGTACATATGAGCTTTGTTATTTGGTCATCTAGTTTAGTAGATTAATATTGGGACAGTAGAGAGTTTAGAGTGCATGATTGTTATATTAGCTGAGAAACTCCTTGGATATGAATAAATTCATCTTGTAGGTGCTTTGGGTTCAACCCAAAAGATTAAGACTGGACCACGAGGTTACGAAAAAGGCTAAAACGTGGGAACCATGCCACTACAGTGAGATTAAAATTATATATTTTCTCGCTGGAATGAAAATTATACGTATTATATACGAAAGTGTTTTACTCTGCAAATTTTGCAAGCATGATGTTTCAAAAAATAATTGTTTACAAATCTTATGTATTTAACGAATGCTCAAGTACTTGTTTACAAATCATGAAATTATCGTTAATAATATGGCAATTATATTATCCTGTTATACTGAATTATCCCTTGAGGATTCTTAATCTATGTACTGAGCTTCGTGTTTTAAAAACATGCCAATATTGTACATGAAATTAGCTTCATGATTGATCAATTCTTAAAGTCATTTTGATGGCTAAATTATTGCCACTGGATGGCATGCCACTTGATTGCTATTTATTGGGCCCTGGCATGGATGTGTGGAATTCTCCTGGATAGCATAGGGCTATCAGCGTAGTTTTTACAATCCAGCGCCGCTTTGAGCAAACTCTATTCTACGTCTGGACGGAGAGTTCCAGCGGGGTGAATCAGAGTTGATGCGTGTACCTGGGCACGTCCTCACCTTTATCCGGGTCGCTCCTGGAGGGGAGGTATAAGGTCGGGAGTTATAAGGCTGGTGTGTTGTGACATGATTGATCTAATAAGTGTAATGATTTGGCATGAAAATATGAACTTATTTTAAAAATCATTCTTGTGCAATCATGCTTTGCAAAAATATATTTTATGGAAAAAATCCTTATGCATTAAATCTCACTGAGTCCTTTTGACTTATAAACATTTTTCATATTTCTATTCCAAATTGAGATTGTAAAAGCTTAGGAATCGTTGTTTGGGACAAGCCTAGCTATATCTAATTGAGAGGTATTTGGCAGCTGAAGATATTAAATGCAACTTTTGAATATTAGCTTCCGCTCTTTGTTATTTTGGATTAGCTGCAGCTTTCAAAAGAGAACTAATGTGTTCCTTTGAATTTTGTGGCAGTGGCGCTTCGTGCCGACCAGGGTACTTGGTGAGGGGCGCTACATTTATTATATTTACAGGTCTCTAATCTTAAAACATATATTTTAATTTTAAATATTAACCAACTTGATTGAATTACCTAGAAAAATTACATAAGTAAATATGTATGTAACAAAGAAATCTAATTATACCTATTTGAATTTTAATTATAAATAATAGAGGGACTTGATATGAAAATAGCTAATTGATGAAGTAAGCCATGACATCTTTTTGAGAGGTAAGCCATGAAATCCTTAAGAGCATGGTTAAATTCAAATTTTTGTGATTTATTATAAAATAATCAAAGTGGGACCTTAATTAAAAGTATTTTAACATAATTTTTTGACTATAAATAGTAGGCTTTCTTCCAACAAGTTTCACACCCAATATCATTTCGGTTTTTCCTTCTTTCTTCTATGAAACTCTAAGTTAGTAAGTCTACTTTCAGGAAAAATTCATCACAAGTTCTTATTTCATCATTTTCTACCCAAAAATACCCCAAAACTTTTATTGCGCAGAAATTATCCATTCGGCCCATGCACCTTAGAAAATACTCCTCATGATGTCCTCTAACTTTCATATGAAGAAATGTTTTTCAAATAATGTGATTTAGAAGGTCGAAAATCCTAAACCGTAGACTGCTGTCTGAAGATCCAAAAACAGGTTTTATGTTTTCAAGAATTATTTAGCATAGCAAACCTTTGAATGTTCCTTCTCATTATGGTACACATGTTCCTAGTGATGTTAGGGATCAGTTGCCATAAAATTATTTAGAAACAAAGTTCATTTGGATGTCCGATCAAAGGTAAACTCAAAACTACGACGATTTTCAGCTTATTTTACGTACTTTAAGTTCTTGTTTATAATTGAAAATAATCATCATAATTCCATGATTGATCACTAACACGTGACTCTTATAAGATATAACAATCATTAGAATCACTTTAGTATGATTTGTATTTACGAATTAATATTTTTGAGATTTTTCAATAATATATAAATAGTATATTTATCATGTTTAACATATCCTTACATAAGTTTAATAAGATTATCATATATACTTTTGAGGTCTAATCCTCTTCTATGATTATGTATCGTAACTTAAACATTCTTTGATCATTTACCCTGATTAAGTTTACGTATTAATATTTTTATAAGTTATGAATACAATGTTATGTAACTTAAGATAATCTTGGAAAAAAAATATTAACTAAGTTATACAAATTAATGGATTGCTTCCTAAGGTAATTGTTTGATGTCATGATTCTTAAAATTTTTGGATGTACTAGAGACTTAAAGAACGATTTTCTATAAATCAGTTAATTAATATATTTTGAAGATTTATTATGCATCAAATTAAATAGTTTATCATACTATACTTGATATTATTGTATACTTACCATTTAAAATGATTTTCTAACATTAGAAAATTTATAACTACAATTATAATTATAAATATATGGTTGATATTGAGATATAAAAACACGTATACAAAGTATATTTGATATTTAACTTAACCTTACGACATCAAAGTTTATCGCGTAAGATTTTCATCAATGATTTGTGCTATTTACTTAAATTAGTATTAGTTACCTTTATTAACAAGAACTTCCTCAAATTTCATCAGCACGAAAGTTGTATAATACATATGTTTATTGTGGCGAATTATAAATTCAATTGATTAATATTATTTAAAATTTTTAAGGTTTGACAAATTAATCAACGACGCGCAAAATTCTCTGTACAAATAAAGGTGAAGTTCCATTTCTGATTTGTTCTAGCCCCGTTTGGCATCCGACCCTAAGGAACTTGGACAGAAAAGCCACTACTCCGTTATCAAACCTTGAACAACCTATATTTTATCATAATCCCATTTTGCATCTCATCTCATAACATGATTTTCTTACTTATCGTTAAATCGTATCCAATCATTTATTATTTATCATATTGATTCTTAATCATGGTAATTCCTCGATATTTTAATCTCATCTTCTGGTTCTTGAACTGTGTAAAGAGCAACGAACTATGTTCGGGACATGTAGCTCAAGGAGCAACGGATATTATCCAGTTTACTAGCTTATTTATTTATCTGTTATACCCATTGAGGCGCCTTTGGGAAGTTGGGCTCAGGGATTCAGTTGAGTTACTGCTGGGCAGTAAGGACTGTCGGTTTAAGTGATTTTACTTGATACCCATTTATCTAGGCGCCGCTTGCAGTCAGGAGTTGGCTGTAACTCGCGTGTTGGATCGACATGTACTCGAGCATGTCTCTTGATTGTTTGCGAGGTCGCTCCTCGTCGGAAGGTATAAGGTAGAATATTAGAAGTCATAAGGTTAGATTTGTTTATTGTTAAGCACAAATTCATTAACTATTCTATGAAAATTCTTGTACCATTGCTACATCAAATTGTCTAGTTGAATTGTTTCTACCGGTAAGATCACTCCTCGAAATGTATCCAGTAGGTCACAGTAATTCTTGCATTACCATTTCTTTTATATGAATCTCACTAAGTCATTAAAGACTTATTCCTCGTTTCTTCTGTCCATTCCTCAGGATAAAATCAATATGGCAGCATGGACCAAGTGAATAATTATTCAAGCATGCATTTTGGAATATTCGTATTTTGTCACTAGTGCATAACCATTAAAATAATCATATTATTTGTAATACCAAGACTTCCGTTGTATATATCAAAATATATTTTAGAAAACGTGTATGGTTTTGATCCTGAACAAGTGAGACCATTCCTATGAGTTACGCTTTAGTATGGGTTGGGTAAAGTGATTGATCACCACCGAACCAACTTGGATCACAGCATGGCTCGTAAGGCGCAGTCGTCACAACCATTCAACATATAATTTCATTTATGGCATCCCCATCCTTACGAGACGACGCGCAAGGTTGTCTGGCTACTTATAGCTTCCTCTTGTAATATTTTTTTGAGTTTTGTGGTTGATTTATTCTGTAGCATGTACGTTACCCAAGCGCCACATATACATTGCTCGGGTGAAATATTTTAGCAAGTAATTAACAATCATCTTGAATAAAAACATCGAGTTGGTTAATAAGTTAAGAGTTTGGTTCATGTTATTCGTCCATGGGCATGTCCTTACTAATGCAAAAAGAACATGAATCTAGTTTTTTATAGTTTGATAAAAAGGAGATTTACGCATCACCCCAAGTATGGGGTATTTCACTCCTCATATTTGAGAAATTACACAAAGCACCCTTATGTTAAAAAATTAAAATAATGAAGACAAGCTTACAACTTCATATCATAGTAGATACTAAAATTCTCATACAATTTATTTTAACTTTCAAGTTATTATTTGTTTTTGTTTTTTTTTCATTTTAAACGAAATAAAAGAGGCGTAATGCCTATTTTCTGAGCAATTTCGATTTTTTTTGCAAAAAAAATGAGGAGCGTGAGTTTATATTCAACAAAAAATAATAATTTTTATACGAATAATTGGCCATAAAGATAACTGTGTAATCTCTCAATCATGAAGATGATTGTGTAATTATCACATACTTTAAGGGTAGTTTGTATAATCTTATGTACAATATAAGATTACAAGATACAATGTCTAAATTCTCATTTTTCCTAGAAAATAGGAATCGCTATAGGCCCATAATGTAGCATAAAAGGGCCCATAATGTAGCATAAAAGGTGCATGACAGCATGAGCTTTAAAACAAAGGGGCCGCCCATCGGTTTATAATTTAGAAAAATGTTTATGCTTTCAGTTTTGGAAATGGATCATAAATTACTAAATTAAATATTCAGACTTCTAGAGACAAAGATCCTTTAAGCCATTTTAATTTTTTAGGACAACAAAAGAGATGTCAATCTTTATAAGCTAAATATATTTGTATATTTCTTTTTTGGTAAATAATATATCGTCATTCAAATCATTGTCGTAACTTAGAAAACAATATATCTATCTTTGAGCATACGAACAGAAATTATGAAATGTTAATTAACAAAAAGGTGAAAGCTAAATTTCAAGAAAATTTAAGGGACAACTTATGTGGTACAACCAATATTATGTTGCGGAAATTTTTAGGCAGAAAATATATCTAGAGTAGTCTGTTTTACCTACGCCGAAGCAACAACTCGTGCTAGCATTATATGCAGTTAGGATGTATCTCATCATTCCAAGCAAAACCCTCGACGCACCCACACACGAACAGAGTCCTCTTTCGTAGGTCATAAATTGAATATAACTTTTTTTTTGGAATAAAATGAGTCTTTCAAGTCAAACTATAGCACCAAATATTTTGTTCGACCCAAACGGAGTCATTCACAAGATTGTTTGAAAAAAAACTTATATCCCTAAAAGTCTCGTAAGTCGGCTAACTAATGGATGGGTCGATTTCTTCGTTTTGGTTTATCAGTTTTGGTTTTGATTTTTGCGAAATTTCAAACTTTAATTTAGAGAATGTGAAAAAAAGAGAGAAACAAAACTAAGAAAAGTCACTAAGTTAGTAAAAGCACAAAGCTTAATTATTTTTTTTGCTTAATTACTTCTTTCAAAAATTGGCGATCAGACTAGTAATAGCCTTAGTCGCATTGCACTGTAATCATCTTTTCTAAAAATTCTGACTCATTGTACGGTACATGTCTAGTGTCGATATCATTGTATTTGTACGCTTGAATCGGTACTTAAACATTTTTTTTTTATGAATATCGGTTACTTAACATTTTGCTTCTACAAACTTGTATTATCTAATGGAAAGCACTTGCTTGGTTAATAATATTAAATCACATATTTTTTTCTGTAAAATATTGCAATACCTTAATATTTTAAAATATTGTTTGTTTGTTGGGTCAAAATGAATATCAATTTTGAAAGAAAGAGACCTGACTTATCCAATAAACAATTTTTGAGCCCAACGTAATAATAAATGAAGGAAGGCCTATCGTCATTAAAAAAAAATGTACACCACAATAAACCATAGATGAAATTACGGTTTTGCGCTTCGGTTTTTCTATTCCACATTTCTGTTCCACTCTATGTGCCACCAATTAGAGGTTGACATGTGGCATTGCGGACTATATAGGAAATGCACCAAATCACTCCCCTCAGTCTTCTTCCTCCGGATGAAAGAGAAAGTAGAAAACTAAAAAAAAAACCTTTGCAAGCTCTCTCTCTCTCTTAGTTTCCATCACTGAAAGTGTTATTGACATTTGAGAGGCGCCATTTTCAACAATGCAGAAACTTCTGCGAAATCGCCGGCATTTTCCGACGTTCTAACCGGCGAGTCGGTAGTCCATCCCCCCGACAACCCTCCGTCAGATGAGCTTTTGGACGTCGTCGGTGGAGATGCAAACAGCGATGGAGCAGTTGTGAATTCCGACGACGGTTAGTCAGCCAACGGCGACGACATTAAGCTCTCCAGCACCGGAGTCTGTGCTTTATCAAAAAGCTCACCCAGATGAAGCAAACTATCAAGGTTTCAAGCGCGATCATACCGACGGAAACTCCAATATCGAGGAGCTCGAGCATGTTTTTTTTACGACGGCGATGGAGGAGAAGCGGCGTCAGAGAAGGTGGCGGAGAGAGAAAATGAAGAATTCGGTTGTTCCTTTTTCTTGTTATTGTGAAAATTGTGTTATGGTGATGCGTGGTGGAGCTCGAAAGACGAAAAGACGATGTGTAGAGGATTTTTTTTTGTTTCCTACTTTTCTCTTTCATCCGAGGAAGAAGGAGGGGAGTGATTTGGTGCATTTCCTACATAGTCCTCAATGCCACGTGTTAACCTCTAATTGGTGGCACATAGAGTGGAACAGGAATGTGGAATAGAAAAATCGAAGCTTACCCATTACCCGCAGCCGTACACATTCTTATTTTCTTCTTCTCTAAAAAATACGGGTTTAGGGCTTTAGGGTTTTATCATTTTTTCTTTTAACAAAAATCATTGGCCCCATTTCTTAATTTTTATTACACTAAACAAAAATAATTGGGTTTGACCGATTCACGCGGTTCTTGGTTGTGTTCCAGACCAGATGGACATGACACGGGTCACCGGTCAAACCGGTCAGACCATACTAAAAGGGGCTTTCTCGTCAATTTATGTTGGTCGATTGCTGACTAAGCAAAACAAAATTTGGCGCCACTTTTGTGGTTTCTTAATTTCATTTTAATTTATATTTTAATTCATATTTCAAATTCGCCGTTTCACTCTTCTGCACAATATCACAATCAAATTTCTCTCTACTTTTCACTATATTCTCCAATTTAACAATGGATTTTTTATGAACCTCGATTATTCGTCTGATTCCTTTCGATTTACGCTGGCAATGGTTATTGTAAGTGGTACGAACTTTGAGATGAGAAATTGCTATGGTAAACTGGAGGAGAGGAAGCTCTTTACAATGGTGAAGTTGCTATCGACTGGAGCTGAAGGAAAATTTAGGAAGAAATGGCTATTTTTTGTTTGATCTGTTTATTTAGGTTAGATTTTGAAATGCTACTTTGCAATTGTAGTATATTTCATTTTCGGCTATAACACTTGAGCGTACTGCTAAGTTGAGGATTGAAACAGAGCGCGGATATTTCTGTTGGGTACTACATCGAGCCTCTTTGTATAATAGCCTTGTTTTTAGTGAATCGAACAATTGTTTGGTTTGATGGTAAGTCATGTGTTGGAAAGGTTTGTTGGGGGCAATCAACATCATTTTAGTTTGGTAGATCTTGAGGCATAGGTTGAGGGCTAGTAGAGGTGCGGGCGACCTAGGTTTACAACTAAACACTAGTGGTATTTGTCTACAGGGAAACACTAGGTTTATTACATATTTGCTAGTTGTTAGTTAGGGATACATGTTGTTTGTGTTGATTACTTTCTGATAATGTTTGAGGTGGTCGTTGGGCAAAACTTAACTTATTTAAGGGTACATCATAGATTGATGTCTGGTGGTAATTGCGGTGATTGAGGGATACGTTTAATAGTCTCTATATATAAACGAAAATTTTTAATGGACAACTTTGATCGATTTGACTTAACAGTGGAGCTAAGATGTTCTACGATGCTCCTAAGAGTTCTGATCGATTTTAGGTCATTCTAGAATTCTATACAAATGCTCTAAACATAATACATTTATATGATAAGTCCCTCAAAAATAAAAAGTTAGAAGCCAATTCCCAGGAATATTGGTCTTGGTTGTCCGGCTGTTGGGAGTGCTTCCTTTGCGGGCACTAGGCGTTGTGCAAGAGATTTAGCGTTTTCTCTCTATTTTTATAATGGATTATTTTGTCTCTTATGCACTTAATTTATTGTCATTTTAATTTTTTAATTAAAGAAAAAGCGATCATGTTATACCGTACTTTATAATTTTGAGCATATTGTCCAAATTTATCAAAATGTGTAACTCTTAAACTACAATAATTTGGTTTAATCATAGTGGTGGTAACTTTTACATTTTTATGCGAGTTACTCTCGTGAGGGTTATCGTGGCGTTCCGTGATGCTACGTTCGTGGCGCGACATTCGACATTAGTGCGGTCGCTTGGGCAGTTATGCCGTAGCACCTCCCTCTTATCATCATTATGTGTAGGACTGTTCATAACCTGATCGAACCGTCCAAACCAAATTGATCCCAAAAGTTTGGACCAAACTGAATCCGAAAAAAAATCTGAAGTTGTAGTTTGGGTTGAAATTCGGTTTATTTTGGTTTGGTTTTAGAACGGATTATTACCCGAATAATCCGAACCAATCTGAAAAACCGAATTAACCAAAAAACAAAGCAGAAACTTACTTTTAGAAAGAAAAAGATTGTGTTGTATTTTCTATGTTAGATGCTAAGTTGTTTTCGTGTTGTTTGATGTGTAAAAAAATAATTTAGCCATTTGTTTTGGGGTAAATTTGATTTTCGGGCAAAAAAAATATGTATGAAATCGGTTCGGAGAAATAACTGAACCAAAACACAAATTTAAGTTCAGTTTAAAAACCAATTCGAATTTTCGGGTACGGTTTGGATTGGTCCTCGGTTGATCCAAAACAATTTGGTTAACTGAAATTATGGTTTGGTTCGGATCAGATTAACCAAATGAACAGCCTTATATTTATGTGCTAAAATCCCTCGATTAAATCTCGTTTTGGTCTGACTCGACTAAAACTATAAAAACGACAAAACAAGATTAAAAAAAGAGTGAAACTGTTACAAAGATCATGCAAAAGTATAAAAAAAACTCAGCATTTTTTTTTTGACAATAAAAACTCAGTACTTAAATCACTATAATTAATCACTCATCACACACTATGCCATAATCCTATTGAATCAACCATACCTATTCTTCGTGAGTGTGATGCGGCATATAAAATATGGAGAAAGTTGATTCAAAATAATGCTTGGCAATTGCACAACCGGGTTTAGTCATAAACCAAACTTTGTTTTAGCAACAAACGAACTCCGGCATAGTAACATAACCAGAGTATCTTTTTGTATAACAAATACTTTTGAACTTTTATTGCATTTGACACGCTTGGAAATCTAGTTGGGGCCAAATTCCATCTTTTGGCCCCGAAAATGCCATTTTTGCCGTTTTTAGTAATTTTCGTTTTAGTTATATCTTTTTTTCTAGAACTCGGAATTGCATTCCACCTGTTGGAGCGTGTTCCACATGACTAGCATTTTTATTTATGCTTTTATTTTGATTTTTTCTATTTTTGGAAAAAATATTTTTTAGTATTTTAATTATATTTTTAGGGTATATATTCTATGTAAACCCTAAGAAGACAATTTAGTTGATTATTGAATAAATTTCTGGAGAGTTTCTCTCTTTTTCATCAATTTCTTGGTATTCTATACGGAATTAACAAGTCTTTGATTATCGTGCGTCGTTCCAATCATTCCTATAAGCTTCCGATACGTCACAATCAACAAAAATCTACAAGGGTCCGTTTTAACTTTTAACAAGTCATGAACTGCAATGTCTCAACAAACTTGAAGTGTAGATCTTGTGCACCCAGCATGTATATGTCCCACCGATAGATGCTTGACATCTCATGAGCTCATCGCATAATGTTTCTTAATAAAATTTTGGCAGAAATGTCAAAAATGCCCGTTATCTTTTGCCCACTTTACTTTTTGCTCGTTATCTTTTTTATCTACCAAAAATGCCCGATATCTTTGCCAAAAATGCCCGATTCACTGTTCATTTCCATTTTGTCCGCCAAATCATCCAGTGTTGCATATGTGGCCAAAATGTGGCTGCCATGTCATAAAATGTATAATTATTAATTCTTTTTAATATATAAATTATAAAAAAATCATTTATAAATCTATTTTAAAATTTAAAAGTTATAATTACTAAATTTTTTTAAAAAAGCAGAAAAATATAAAAAATTAAATCTTTATAATTAACTTTATTATTTAAATTTTAAAACTCTACTTAATAGTATATTCTTTTTAAAAAATCTAATTTCAATAAAAATTATTTTTTAAGAATTAAAAAACTTAAAAAAAAATGAAAAAATAAAATTGGTCTTCTTTCTCACCTAACCCCCCCCCCCCCCCCATAATCTTGCCGGAACCACCCCCAGCCCCCACGCCCACCACCACCGCCTCCACCTTTCACCGCCGCAGCAGTACACCTCCACCATCGTCGCCCCCCCAAATCCCGCCGGCACCACCCCCAGCCCCCACGCCCACCACCACCACCTCCACCCGTCACCGCCGCAGCAGCACACCACCACCACCACCACCACCACCTCCACCATCGCCGCCGCACGTCAACACCACCACCTCCACCTGCACCGCCGCATCACATCACCACGACCAAATTTTATCACGACTGATGTGTGGGGGGGTGGGCAATGGGGCGGGGCGGGGTTGGCTTGGGTGGGGTTGGGCGGGGTGCGGGGGTGGGGGGGAGGTGGGTTGCTGGGTTTTGTGTTGGGTGGTGGTGGGGGGGGGGGGGGAGTGTACGAATTGGGTTTTGGGGTGGGGGGTGGGGGTGGGGGGGGAGGGGTTGGGAGTGACGACTGATAATTCTTATTTTTTTATTTTTTTTTAAATTTAAATAAATTGGGTTTTAAATTTAATAAAAATCTAGGTGTACTAAATTAATTACACGTGGAAGTGCGATTTTGCCATGTTGGACGCGCTTCTTCAATTTGGCGGATGAACAGTGAATCGGGCATTTTTGGCAAAGATATCGGGCATTTTTGGTAGATAAAAAAAATAACGGGCAAAAAGTAAAGTGGACAAAAGATAACGGGCATTTTTGACATTTCTGCCTAAAATTTTAACTGTTCCTAGATATGACAGTCCTTCCTTGACACCCCTTCATTGAAGTCGTGAAGAAACCACAAACAATCGAAAGTTAACATTCACAAGTTAACGTAGTTGGATTTTTTTTTCCAGAGTTTTGTTGTTGGTTTATTCGGTAGCATGTACTTGCTTTCTTAGCCAAGCGCCATATACATACTGGCTTGGGTGAAATAATTTAGCAAGCAACAATCATCTTGAATAAAAAACACCTTGTGAGTAGACGCATAACAAGCTTGGTAGAGTTATAAGCAGAAGCAACACTTGACAAAGATACCCTACCTTATTTTCGTCCCATTAAATTAAAGAAATTGTGGACTTATTGTCCAATGGAAACATATTTTATTTTATAATAATATGGCAACAATATTAGGCTTGTTCAACTTAGCTCCGTCACTATGTTTTAATAGTGATTGTCAGTACATATTAAATGTCCTGGGTAAAAAACGACTCTACTCATAAATAGTCGTCATCCTTCGTAAATAAAGACTCGTTCATGCGATATAAATCCCGACCAATCTTATTAAAATTTCTCTTATATAAATAGTATGTTAGATATTTTGTGTGTAAATTAAAGTATTGTAGTATCCCACATGGAAGATAAACAAATACAAGTGCCTATTAGTAAATATCACTTGAATGTTTAATTCATATGTTGGACGTTTGGATTGGGCTTTAGGCTTTAGGCTTTGCATTTAGCCCGTATTTAAAAGTTAAGATTGGGCACTTGGGGCTTTGTTAATTAATTCAGATTAATGTTAATATTAGTTAATTAATTCAAATTAATATTATTTTTCAGATTTCAAATTAATTAATTATATTTAAATCTGAAAACGTATTTGTAATTCAAACGAAAAGTTGCAACTTTCTGTAGTGTTGCATTTGTTTGAGTATTTTCCACCATTTTCGAAAAGTTACATAAGTTAGAAAAGTCGTCTTCTAGTCTATAAAAAGAAGTGATGGATGGACGGAGTTAATCATCCAATTATCTGCACTTGTCTCAAAATCAAATTCTTAAGCCTTGTTTATCATGTAAGCTGATTTCCTTCTTAAAAAATATAGTGCGAGAAATATTGCCTTTAGGACAGTGATTCTTCACGACTCAAGACAAACACTTATATTATTTATGTTTCTGTTGCAATATTTCTAACAATCTAAAGGCAATATCTATCAATGGAAACATGCATGAATCCTACCATGAAATTCCAGTTTCGAGAGAAAGAATCCAACAAACTCGATCGTTTTGATGGAACAAACTACACCAGATGGCAGGACCGTAGGTCATGGCTTTTGCTGACTCTGAATATGTATTACCTATTGGATCCAAAACTTGAACAGTTGCAGAACCGACCAAAGATGCTACTGTTGAAGTCAAAAAGAAAATAAAAACAGACAAGGAGAATTGGGAGAAGGATGAGACGCTGTGCAGAGGTTACATTCTAAATTCATTCACAACAGGTTGTATGATGTCTATCATAATTACAAAACGCCAAAATAGGTATGGTCTACCCTAGAATCAAAATATAAACACATGAAAGCAGGTATGGACAGATTCCTGGCGTTGAAGTATTTCTAATTTAAATTTACCGAAAATATGACAATTATGGATCATGTTCGTGACTTGGAAATTCTAGTTTCACAATTGAGCAAATTGCAGATTAGTGTATCTGGTAACATTCAAGTGGGGGCTATATTTTTGAAACTTCCTCCCACTTCGCATGATTTCAGAAACAAAGTACTTCATTCTTCTGAAAATTATACTATTGAAAAATTCACCACTCATCTGCAAATTAAAATGAGAATCGTGCAAGAGATGAATCTTTTATGGGTTCTAAAGTGAACCATGTTTCTGAAAGTGTTCCAAATTGTGGGACTTCCTCTGGCATGGTTCATGCTGTTCAAAACAACCTTGCACCACAGAAAAAGTATTTCAAAAAATCGAATGTGAAGAAAAATCGTCACTATTACAATTGTGGTAAAAAAAGGGGCATTACATAAAATAGTGTGTAAATGTAAGGATCATAATCAGTACTCTTTTTGATTCACATGTTGTGTTAATTTGGAATGTCGTGCCAACACCGATTGTATTCGATGTTGTCTCAACATCCACTAAAGAGTAAAGTGCAGCGGAACAGAACAAACACCGTGTATGAGTTTTTAAGAGCTTATATGAATATAACCTGCCGAGCCTTACGGCCAAATAACCACTAAAATAACTTTAAGGATTTTGCAAAATGCAACTGGGCAAGGAATCCAATCCTAACACTTAACACACTACAAGCTATAGAGATTATAGCTTTCACTCGTTAGATAAAAACTCAGCAAAACAAGATTGAAATACTTGACTCGAATGTTTTTATTCACTCAGAATACTATGCTCTAGTCTCGTATCTCAGCTTGATGTCGACCCATCTTCTTATAGAGTTTGCTCATCCATTCTCGATAATATGATTAACACAATTTGATCATTCCTTGATTTCTTGGATAGTCTCTAAATCTTCTTTTGTGATTATCTTCAAAAGATCTTCTATCTTTATCATAATCAGCTTCTGCTCTATCTTCTTTCTTGATACTTAATCCTCTTGAAACCTAGATCTTCTGATATCCTGAAATACATCAAAGATAACTAACACACGTGGAACTAGATAAGATCATGAATAAAGGCAAAACAAAATATAGTAAATAATATTAATCGAACAATGCAGTGTGTTAAGTTCAATGTTGAGTCAACACTTGTTACAGAATGTTGGACTAACATTTCACTGCAACACTTGCACTTTCAGAGTGCAGATTCAAGAACAATCAAGTGAATCCCAATTCAAATGGGAATTCTGGTTTGGGCAACAACAACAACAAAGCAAACGTGGTTGAGGCTGATGGACAAAAGTTAGTTGCTATGATTAGAGTTGCATATGGCATCTGTTGCTGTATCTCATGATTGGTGGCTTGGTTCTGGTGCCACTGCTCATGTGTGCAACAATAAAAGTATGTTCAAAAACTACAACGAGTTGAGGGAGTCGGAAGAAGTTCTGATGGGAAACCATGCTACTGTAAAAGTTATGGGGAAAGGGAATGTGAAGTTAAACTTCACATCTGGACAGAAACTCACCTTTGTGAATGTGATGTATGTTCCAGATTTGAGGAAGAATTTAGTTTATGTTGTTCTCTTATGTAAGAAAGGATTTAAGGTTGTACTAGAATCTGAGAAAGTGATTGTAACTAAGAACGGAGTGTTCATAGGCAAAAGGTACTATGTTGATGGCATGTTCAAGTTAACTATTAATAATACTAATAATGTTGCTTATGTTGTTGATTCTTCTTCTATTTTATGGCATGCTAGACTAAGATACTTAAATTATGGATATTTACGTGATATGTCTAAGCATGATTACATTACTTTCAAAGATGAACGAGTTGATAAATGTGAAATTTGTGTAGAAGCCAAAATGACTAAGAAATCATTTTCTAAAGTTGAACGAAATTCTGAATAATTGGAACTTGTGCATTTTGATATTTGCGAGTTAAATGGTCAATTAACAAGGTGTGGAAATGTTATTTCATCACGTTTATTGACGATTGTTCAAGATACACATATGTGTACTTAATAAAAACCAAGGATGAGGCTTTTGATAAATTTAAAGAGTTTAAATTTGAAGTTGAAAATCAAAAGGATAAAAAGATCTAAGTGCTTCGTAGTGATAGCGGAGGGGAATATTTTCCTCAATTATTTAACATTTTCTGTGAAGAAAATGGTATAATTCACCAAGAAACAACCCTCTATATTCCTCAACAAAATGGGTTGGCTGAAAGAAAAAAATAGATCATTGGTTGATATGGTGAATGCAATTCTTATGAATGCAAAGTTGCCTTTCAATTTATGGGGTGAAGCTTTATTAACATCATGCCTTATTTATAATAGAGTTCCTTTTAAGAAATTTCGTGCTTCGCCTTATGAACTGTGGAATAATGGTAGAAAGCCTAAATTAAATTTTATTAAATTGTAGGGGGTGTAAAGCTTTTTATAAAGTTACCGATCCTCATAAAACCAAGTTAGGTTCGAGGAGAATTAAAAGTATTTTTGTTGGCTATGCACAAAATTTTAAAGCTTATTTATTATTGGATTTAGAATTTAATGTTATTGTAGAATTTATAAATGTAGAATTCTTTGAGAATAAATTCTTGCATGATTCTCTGGAGTCTAAACCTATTGAAAATAATGAAACATCAAGTAGTGGTGTTGATAAAGAACTTGGTGAAAAATGGTGCAATTAACTGAACCAAGAAGAAGCCAACGGGATCGGAAAGAAAAACACTTGAGTTTGGATTTTGTTTCACCAGATTCTATTGGTATCCTTGTTGAAGCAACTAGAAATGAAGTCTTTAAGGTTACATATATGGTCATACATGTTGATGATGATCCTAAAACCTATAAGGAAGCTATGGCTTCAAGGGACACTTCTTTTTGGCAAGAAGCAGTTACTGATGAGATGAACTCTATAATGTCCAATAATACATGGGTTATAGTGGATCTACCACCTGGTTCAAAGGCAATTGGGTGTAAATGGGTGTTTAAGAAAAAGTGTAAAACTGATGGCACTATTCAAACCTTTAAAGCAAGACTAGTAGCAAAAGGCTTCAAACAAAAGGAAGGTATAGATTATTTTGATATGTATGCTCCAGTGGTAAGAATAACATCAATTAGAGTTATAAGTTATATATACTTCAAATGAATGTTAAGACGGCTTTCTTAAATGGTGACTTAACTGAAGAATTATACATGGAGCAGCCCGAAGGATTTGTTCTTTCGGGAAATGAAAATAAAGTTTGTAAATTGGTTAAGTCGTTATATGGCTTAAAACATGCTCCAAAATAATGGCTTAAAACAGGCTCCAAAAGTTTGATTCTGTGATCTTGGACAATGGCTTCAAGCATAACAATGTTGATAAATGTATCTATTGCAAAATGACAAGTGAATATGGAGTGATATTATGTCTCTATGTTGATGATATGTTGATGATATGTTGATTGTTACTACTAACATGAAAGGCATTGAAGAAACCAAAAGTTATCTAACTTATGTCTTTAAATTGAATGATTTGGAAGAGGTAGATACTATTTTGGGAATTAAAGTTATGAGACATGAGAGAGGTTATGCATTAAATCAAACTCATTATATTGATAAGTTCTTGATAAGTTTAAGTATCACAATATAAAAGAGGCGAACACTCCTTATGATTCTAGCATAAGAGTTCAAGAAAAAAATGAAAGAGTTGTTGCACAACTTGAATATGCTAGTGCCACTGGAAGTCTTATGTATGCCATGCACTGTACGAGGCCAGATATAGCTTTTGTTGTTGACATGATGTCAAGATTTACTAGCAAACCTAGCACTTTTCACTGGAGAGTTGTTGCAAGGATCCTTGGATACCTAAAACGCACTAGAGAGTTTAGCATCATTTACAAGGATTATCCACGTGTGCTAGAGGGTTATTGTGATGCAAGTTGGATGCCTACAATAAATGAAAGTAAGTCGACCTCCTGTCTAGGAGGAGGGGCTATAAGCTGGGCATCTAAGAAACAAACTTGCATTGCACATTCGACCATGGAGTCAGAATTTATAGCCCTATCTCCAGTAGGCAAAGAAGTAGAATGGATGAGAGGCTTATTGTCTAAAATAGAGTTGTGGTTGCAACCAATGTCCGTCATTTCTTTGTACTGCGACAATGAAGCTACAATGTCTAGAGCATATAGTGAGGTATATAATGGAAAATCTTGACATTTAAGCTGAGACATGCATATGTGCAAGAATTAATAATGAATGATGTGATCACCATAGTTTATGTAAAATCTGCAGATAATCTCGTTGATCCTCTCACTAAAGCACTCTCAAGAGACTTAATGAGAAGTACAACAAGTGGTATGGGACTTAAATTATATATTGAGCAACAATAACGAAACCCAACTTTAAATTAGTAAAAGCTGATTTAAAAGTTCAAAGGGTGATAACAAATTATTGTAATTGCTCGAGAGTACTAGCAAAGTCCCATAATTAAGTTAAAAAAGCTAGTGCTAGCAGTTGCGACGAAAAGAGGATGAGCTTTTGTGCTCTTAATGAAGTATGTCTTATTACATGTTGTCCATAGCAACTGAGACAGAGTTGAGACTACACCTATGTGAACATAGAAGTTGTGTCGTTTCGATAAGAGTTTGTGTTATTCTTATAAATGTTAACGAAAGCAGGATTAGCACATGACCATATATAATCGTGCTAAGGTTCTGTTGAGAATCTTTTTACTTATAGATATGTATTATGTGTGCCTAGTCTTCGTTTTAACATATGAAGTCAAGGTTCAATCTTCCGACACATATGACTTGGTTAGAACTTAATGTGTGTGCACTAATTAGAGGTCCAAATCGAGAGATACCTCTTCGTATGCTAATACAAATTAGGCAGAAGCAGTTACACACAAATTAGTGGGGGAATGTTAGATAGTTTGTGTGTAAACTAAAGTGTTGTAGTATCCCACATGGGAAGAAGACAACCAAATACAAGTGATTATTAGTAAATGTCCACTTGAATGTTTAATTCATGTGTTGGACTTTTGGATTGGGCCTTAGGCTTTGGGCTTTGCATTTAGTCCTTATTTAAAAGTCAAGATTGGGCACTTGGGGCTTTGTTACTTAATTTAGATTAATGTTAATCTTAGTTAATTAATTCGAAGTAATATTTTTTTGGATTTCAAAATAATTAATTATATTATTTAAATCAGAAAACGTATTTGTAATTCAAACAAAAAGTTGCAACTTTATGTAGTGTTGCATTCGTTTGAATATTTTCCACCATTTTTGAAAAGTTGCATTTGTTAGAAAAATTGTCTTCTGGTCTATAAAAAGAAGTGATTGATGGACGAATTTAATCATCTAATTTTTTGCACTCGTCTCAAAATCGAACTCTTAAGGCGATTATCGACATGGCAGAGAAGCCTAGCAGAACGGCTATCCGACACACCTTGTTTATCCTGTAGGCCGATTTCTTTCTTAAAAATATAGTGCGGGAAGTATTTCCTTTAGGACAGTGATTCTTCACGACTCAAGGTAAACACTTATATTATTTTTGTTTCGGTTGCAATATTTCTAACATAGTGGCCACAATTGAGATAACCTTTCCTCCCTACGAATCGTGATTGACTCGATTCCCGCCATCGGCATACGTAGAGAATTTGGATTCTTTCTCGAAGTTCGGTCATGAATCCAAAATATTTTGATGCTTTGTTACCCAAGTTACTCATATTATTCGAGTTATTTCCTTTAATTACATGTTAAAAATTATTTATTATTTACAGACATCTCTAAAATCACGAGAAAAGTATTATTTATGGACATTGACAAAACACTACAACAAATCGGAGCAATAGCATGGAAAGTCTTGCATCTGAATTTTTATTTTCGGATGCAAGACATTTAGAATCGAGAAAATCCGATGCAATATAACTGCATCGAAAAATTCGGATGAAACAACGCAGGCTGCATCCGAAAAATCCGATGCAAAGCTTGCATCGGATAAATCGGATGCAGCCTAGCTTGCATCAGATATTTCTGATGCAGCCACGTAGGCTGCATCCGAAAAATCGGATGCAAAGTCTTCTGCATCGGATTTATCCGATGCAGAAATAAAAATAAATCTTGCATCGGATTTATCCGATGCAAAGATATAAAAAACAAAAGCCCCCCACTGTCCGTCCGTCGTTCTTGTTATTTTAATTTTTATATGTTTGTTATAAAATCTTTATATGCTTGTTATTGTATTTTTTATAAAAAAAAAAAAAAACAAAGATATATGTTTGTTATTGTAATTTTTATTCCAAGTATGTTGTAATTTGAAATTTTGGGACTATTGTTATTTTTCGTGGTGTCCTTATTTTTATTTTTCATAATTTTATTTTTTAGTTGTTATTAAATCAAAAAATAAATCATAAAATAAAGACATAGTCGAACAATACAATGAAACCATACATCAAAAGTTCAATATTGAAATACAAGTACATATTAGAACTAAACATAATCTGGGTCGCTATTGTCATCATCTTCGACCTCCTCATCTCCTCCCTCCTCATCATCCCCCTCCTCGTCATCCTCGTTGACCTCGTTGTCATCATCATCTTCGTCACTGCTCACTGCCACGGGTTCCGCCTCAATTGTCACTGGGATATATTGGCCATCCCTGGCTAACTCTGTCAAGTTAAATGATGTAAAGTCAACGAACAAGCCAGACACAGAAACATTTGCTTCTTGGAATACCGTTTCAGGGACACCTAGAACTCCTGGAGCTTCTGTCGCTTTATTAGTCATAGAACTCATGTCAACCACGTGTCTCGCTGGAGTGTGAATCACTACCCACCATCCTCTTCTTTGTCTATTCTTTTGACATGCATATGGCGTATAGTACACTTGTTGCGCTTGGCTAGCTAGAATGAATGGTTCAGTTTCCCCAGATGGAAGACGACACGTTGGATCAAGCTCGATCAAACGGTATGACGGGTGGACTCGCAAACCACGAGAGTTTGTATCATATCATATGCATTTGAGGAGGAAGATAGATGCCCTTTCCTGGTATTGTGGCTCTAGGACTTCGGTTAAAGTCCCGTAAAAATACGTGTCTTCATGCTCGTCACTGCACCACTTCACGCATACCCCACTGTTCGTCGTCTTTTTCCCAACGGCGTATCCATCTGTGTGAAAACGAAGACCGTTTACCACATAGCCATTTTCCCAACTAATCACCTGATTCTTTGGTCCAAGTGCTAGGTTTAGCAGCCGCGGATCATAATCGTGGCGTTTGGTGAATACCATATCCTTGAACCATTGTACAAATTGATCATTCCGTCTTTGGTTGAATGCATCATCGGCTAATCCAACGCACATCTCCTCATCGAAAACACTGATATAACACAATTTGGAAAATAAGTAATGTATTTATTTTAGTACGAGAACTTAATAAACATTTATATAGTGTTTATAACTTTATAAACATTTACACATTGTTTCAACAATCGCAACCTCTAGGCGAGCCATATCAGATTTTCGAATGTTAGTTGCGCACAATGCCCTAAAAAAGTTTCTAACCTCCACTAGCGCACCCCAGGCATCATCTGGCAAGAAGTCTCTGAAAGCAATAGGAATTCGTCTTTGCATTAACACTTGACAGTCGTGACTTTTCATTCCTGTTACTTTTAGATTATGCATCTGAACGCATTGGCCAATATTAGAAGCATAACCGTCGGGAAACTTCAAACTGCACAACCATTCGCACACTTGCCTATTTTGATCCTTTGTTAGACAATATATTACATGAGGTTTATGTGTACGTTGATCCGATCCCCTCACTAAAAACAATTCACTTTGGTTGGTATACTCTTGAAAATCCAGACGCGCATTCATGTTGTCTTTTGTCTTTTCTGCGTCAACCATGACCGTATTCTTTATGTTGTCGAAGAAGTTCTTCTCGCAATGCATCACGTCTAGGTTATGACGTATTAAGTTTGTTGACCAGTAAGGGAGCTCCCAAAATATACTCATACGACACCAGTTGTGCTTCGTTCTAGCCCATTGGATGGTCCCCCTTCCTTCTCCAAAACCGACATTAGGGAGGCGATCAACATGACATTTCATTTCCACCCATGTCCTCCTACGCAAAGGTGGGTCAGTCTCTATGCGGTCCTTGTAGAAATCAGTATCATTGTGCCTCAATTCGTGATCTAATGGAAGGAATTTGTGATGACAATCGAAGAAGCTTGTCTTCCTACCCTTCTTAAGCTGGAATGCTTTCGTGTACTCCATACAAAAAGGACACGACAGCTTTTCGTGTGTACTCCATCCAGACAACATCCCATATGCTGGGAAATCACTAATAGTCCACATAACAGCAGCGCGTAACTGAAATTTCTGTATACTTTACTAAACCAAAATTATATTTTCACATGTAGAGAGTGTCAATCAAGTCCACTCGTTGATTTTTTTTTACCATACGTTATGTTATTAAAAATAACAGTGTTCTTCAAAATTTCGTCAAAAACGGAGTAAGGAAAGACGTTTAAAAAATATTTGGGGTAGAATATCTAATTATGCAAAAGATGGAAAACGACATCAAAACTCCATTTTTTTTAACCACTATTTTAATAACATTTATGAGGCATATGTACATTCAAAATTTGTCAAAAATGCGGAACGAACGATGTTTAAAATACTTTTGGGGTCAAAAATATAAATAAAAATTTAATAAGTATAGGTTTTTTTTTATAAATAGTAATAATTTACGCATAGAAATTTTTCTATGCAAATTGTACCTGTTTCCACTTGCATAGGAAAATTGCAATGCAATTTATAGTTGCATGGGAAAATTCCTATGCAGTAGATGTTGCATGGGAATTTTCCCATGCAGTACATGTTGCATGAGAATTTTTCCATGCAAAGAATATCCTGTACATTTTGCATCCGAATTTTCCGATGCGAAATCTGCAACATTCTCCTATAAATACCCCCACACCCCATTCACTTCTCATTCATCCCCTTCTCTCTTCTTCCTCTCTACTCCTCTTCTCTCTAAATTTACCATATAAATATATATACGAAAAATATAAATATAAATATATATACGAAAAATATAAATATAAGTTTTCATCACAATTTTTTTTAATATAAGTTTTCATCACAATTTTTTTTAATATAACTATACGAATAATTTAAATAACTATGCATAGAAAATAATTATAGTTGAAATTTAATATATATATCTTGAAAAAATAATCAATATGTATTATAAAAATATTTATAATTTAGTATAAAATATGTATTTCTTTCATAAAAATAATACTTTAAAATTTAAAAGAATATACTTTAAAAAATTATTTATATTAATAAAAACAAAAATATTTAAAAAGTGGCGAAAAAATCCCGCCACTTTTGTTTAAAAAAAATTTGCATTTTTTTCATCGAAAATTTTCGATGCAATTGCTTAAAGCAATTGCATGGGAAATTTCTGATGCCAAGAATTAAGCAATTGCATCGGAAATTTCCAATGCAAAGAATTTTACCGAACCTCCCTAACGCTTTCTGCATCGGATTTTTTCGATGCAGCTTGTTTTGCATGGGAAATTTTCCATGCAACTTTGCATCCGAAAATTTCGATGCAGAGCCCTATTGCATCGGAATTTTTCGATGCAATTATTTTGCATGGACACCAAAAACATGGAATTTTTGCATCAGATTTTTTCCATGCAATTGATCAATTGCATGGAAAATGTAATTCCATGCAATTGATGTGTTTTGTTGTAGTGAAATGGTTAGCACAATTCTTAATATATGAAACTGGTATGCATTTTCAAAACAATACTATAGAAAGAAGTTTAATAGAAAAACAATACCTCTTATATTTAACTGTAACTGGTTTGCATCTTCAAAATAATGCAGGAAAGCGATGACAACGCATTGAAATTGGCCGAAACATGAAATGGGTAGGCTAGTTGGTATAGTAGTACTATTGTAAACATGCGACTTTAGTGCCCGTGCTTCATCCTAAGATGCTTTATAAATTTTTAATTCTCGCACTAAGATTTCTTATTTCTTGTATTCAAATTAATGAATAATAATAGAAAATATTGTAAAGAGTAAAACAAATAAGTAAAATACTTATACTAAAGAAGAGTCAAACCCAAGTAAAAAATAAAACTAAGTTGAAAATAAAATAATTGTAAAAAATTAAAAGTAATTTAAGGCTTATAGATTTGTCTTTCAACTATAATAATTTATAAAATATAATTCAATATTAATTAATAACCATGAGTATATAATACTCAAAATATATATGAAATCATATATATATAGTATTCAATAATATATTATTTTTAATAAATGGATTAAGGCGCTTTGATTTTTTATTTTTATTTTTTGTATATTTCTGCTTTTAAGTTGATTTGAGCAGTCAAAGATTAGGAAATATTGATTTAGAGGATATTATATAGTTCCGCAGTTGATCAACACTTAAACAAATCCGAGTGCAGTGTGATGATAGAAGGATATTAACACAGGGTCACCTTTCGCATTTTACTCCATTACCAACCAAGGTTTTTTACTACACTATTTTCATCATTATATTGAAGCTCATTACTGAATTCCCCATAATGAATGATATTGATATATGAAGTACGAAGTGCTTAAAAGATACCATCAAAAACATTATAACAACAATGCAAGACGTTTATTTGAAAGTACAAGAATTTGGAATCTGCAATATGGATGATTTTTTACCCCCGTCATTTGAGGACTTGTACGAAATAAGAATGTTAAATCAAGATCCAAAAGAATAACGGTGGCTGTGAAACAAAGCACAACAACAAATAAGAGCTATACAGAGAGATCAACCAATGTTCGCTTCTCCTTGTTTAGACGTTAGCTAGCCTCTTGTCACTAATATCATCAAACAGAAGGGATAGTAGGATAAGTAGCGTAGGATCCGGTTACTCGAAGTAACTGGCACGAATAACAGAATCAGAAGAAACGACAAAACCACAAGGAACATAAGTCCCACGACACGAACAGTAATACTAAGCCACCTTAGATTGTTGGTCACAAGAAAAACTCCCGCTGTGAAAGCCATTGACATCGTACCAAGAGCGATTCCTAACAACGGTAGGGCCAATGTGAGAGCTACAAGGATCAAATTGAGATCGCCTAATTGTGCAAAAATGAGAGTCACAACAGCAACAATGGAGCAATGCAGGGCTATACTGTCACATAATACAAACATACGGAGTGCCCGGTGTCTTAACAAAGTAGTCGCCACGTCTGGAGCAGAGTTATTATACGCGCCAGGTATAGTGAAGCCGGCAGCAAAAGTCACCGTGGCAACGAGAGTCGAAACGAGCAGAAGAGTGTTGACTCTTTCCTTGAAGGAATGCATCAAGTTACTACTCTGCTCTATACTTCGTCGTTTTGCAATTTTACCCGAAGAAGATCGAGGTGTTCCAGCAGATGTTAAAGCAGCCCAAGTCAAGCGCTGAAAGAGTGAAGAGATATGCAATAGATGTAAGAATATTAGAAAAACACATCAGCCTTAGCATGGGTATTGTCCTCTATAAGTTTCATCACATGGTGAGTTGGTACGATTATGCAATAGTTTGATTTAACTAAGAACAATAATGTTACTGCACTTGCATTTTACAAGTGGAATGCTGGTACCTGGTGAAAGGGGGGATTTTCGCACATGTGATACTCCGCAACATCAAGAGACGTCTTCCCCTTGTTGTTCACCAATTTGACATCCACTCTCTTGTCCCACGTCAAGTAACTGACAATCTTTGTATGCCAATTTTTCGTGGCCAAATGCAGGGGTGTATTTCCATCTTTATCTTTCATATTAATAAGCTCCCCCAGCTCAGGATTGTTGAGAATGTACTTAACTAGGCTAAACTTTCCACTCTCCGCTGCAACGTGCAGAATACTACGACCACGCCTGTCAAGCAGCTCCACTGGAGCAGGGCGGTATCGAAGCAAAAGGCTGACAATATTAACATGGCCTTCAATTGATGCCAGATGAATGGGGCACGTGCCACTGTTATCTCTTTGAGAGGTAGAAGGAACACATTTTTTTAGCAAGTCATCAACTTGTTCGAAATGACCTAATGACGCTGCATAATGAAGTGCAGTTCTCCCTTCGCCGTCTCTTAATTGAACGTTCCAATTCAACATGGCCTCCAAAACATCTGGTGTTCAAGTAATTATGAAAAATGATCCTAAAAGAAGTAAAGAACACATTGCTAGAATTAAATGTATCTATCAAGATGAAAAACATAACTTTGTAAACAACAAAAATACCTCTGCGGTGCATCATGACAGCAACTTGAATGGGTGAATTTTTCTTGAACTGTTCCATTAAGCGTTCACGATCATCACCGCAGGATGAAAGAATCAAATTGACACAATCCACAAAACCGGCTTTGGCTGCGAGGTACAGGGCAGATTCCCATTTCTTGTTCTGGATGTATGTTATCTCAGGAAACTCTTGTATCCAAAATTGAGCTACCAAGTCATGGTTGTTGTTTAACGCTTCAAGCAACACGGTGTTTCCTTCTTCGTTCTTAGCACTCAACAGATTACCCCTAGTATCTGCTGCAACGTGTGGTAAGTCTCTAATATTCTGCACGAGGGACCTGACCATCAATTCATTTCCGGCTTTGGAAGCAAAGTGCAACGCAGTATCCTCATTAAAGTTCCTATCAAATAAAGAGTTTGGACTTTTTGCAACTATGTAAGTTGCTATATCCAGCTTTCCATTTGCGGCCGCAACATGAAGAACCGTGTTTCCTGCAGGACTCCTTCTCTTCAAGACCTCCACATGTTGGGCACACGAAATTCGATCTAGAGCGCTTCTAAAAGCGTTGAGGCTGCCATTCTTTGCAGCCAAATACAAGCTGATATCGTTGAATATGTCCTCCGCCACGTGATCGTTGTTATTGGGCCATCTTTCATCTTCATTTTGGTCTTCGTCATCGCTCGACACCGACGGTGTTTGGCCAGGTTCGTTCTCATTTGTAAAGGGTCTGTGCCTGTACGCATTAATCTTCAAATCAAGCGGAACCATTTATTTACCTTCAAAGTATATAGTTAGCAACGAAGAAAGTAAGAATTTTGCTGTCTTATTTGGAATCTCAATGTCCAGTTACTTTTCTCTCTTTCATTTCATCGACCAAGTCAATTTCTACATATATTCCTCCCATTACCATGGTAATATGATACTAAGGCCCAGGAACTTACTACATAAGACCAGGTGGAGATCAATCAATATATATAATTAAAGTTGCTGGTCAAAGTTTTATCATTCTTTCCTAATTAAATAATTAGCCGTTAGTCAATGGCTTATCCTTTTGTTATTTTAGTGCTGTTAATTCTTCCCCTAATTTTATTATGTATCTAGTCTTAGTGGATTAGCTAGAATAGAGATAAATAAGGAATTAGTTACAAAGCTATGCTTATAAAACTCGCACGATGTAATCTTAAGAAATTCAAGAAATTAATGAAAGTCTTCTTTTTTTTAGCAAATTATCTCTTCTTTTAATTATCTAAGGAGTTTAGTCTTACTCGAAAAGATACATACACAACATTTGGTGCTTTCATTGCTTTGAACCATGGCTCCGAAAAACACAAGACTCACTTCCACTCAGCCCGCTTCGTCTTCGACACCTGTTGACGACAAATCAGCTATTGTGGATCCCATGATTGCCATTCAAGCGACAATTTCAACCTTGGAATCCCAAACCGAAGAAAAATTCAACACTATGCTCGCAATGTTAGCTGACATGAGAGCTATGTGTGAACGAACCAACCAGCTTGCCCTACAAAATCATGTCGTTCCACCTCCACCACCACCGCAACACCACCACTTTAGCAACTCGTCCCAACCCCCACATCATGCCATTCCACCTCCACCACCGGCACCGCAACAATACCACATTGGCAGCCCATCGCAGTCACAAACCTTCAACCCACTTTTCGTTCCGACAGCTGACTATTTACCAAAGCCACCCCAATTGAATCTTGCTACTTTTGATGGCACCAATGGGTGTCCCAAGCACAACATTTTTTTAAAATTTGTAATATTCATCCTGATCAACGTATCTCACATGTCTCATTTTATATGCAGGGCACCGCGCTAAGTTGGTTTAATTGGCTATCTAATAATAATATGCTCGGATCTTGTGATGTTTTTATTTAGGATTTATTGTTGCGTTTTGGTCCTTCATCTTACGAAAATCACCAAGCGGCGCTTTTCAAATTGCGTCAAGTTGGATCCGTGATGGATTAACAAAAAGAGTTTGAGCAACTTTCCAATTTTGTTACTGGTTTAAGTCACGATGCTTACTTGAATTGTTTTATTTCAGGTCTAAAGCCAGATTTACGTACTGAATTAGCGGTGTTCAAACCTCGCACGCTACATCAAGCTATCGGCCAAGCCAAACTACTTGAACAAAAAAACTGTGATACTTGTCAACGCTACACTTTTCCTCGCACCCAACACATAAATCTCCCAACCCCCAACCACCCATATGTCCGCACCTACCACAAATCGCACTCAATTACCAATCCAACGTCTAAGTCCACCCGAAATGTAAGATCGTCGCATTAAAGGTTTATGCTTTAATTGTGATGAGAAATTTGGCCCACACCATAAATGCAAAACACCACAATTTCTCATCATTATAGATGAGGATGAGTCGCAACACCCAGACAATCTCTTAGGTGAACAACAATTGGCTGCTCCGTTGGAGGAACCCTGTCTTACTCTCCCTACTCCACCACACGCCGATGGTCACAGTCACCTATCCATGACTGCCTATATGGATCTTTTCTCCCCCCCAAACTCTACGTGTCGTGGGTTATATTAAAGGTAACCCTGTCACAGTTTTAATTGATACATGTAGCACCCACAATATAATCCAACCTCGTAGTGCCGAGCACCTAGAGTTACCCGAGGTCGCTTCCCAGCTTATTAATGTGATGGTCGAAAATGGCTCATTTTTGCAATGCGAAGGTTTATGTTCATCTACTCTCGTCCTAGATGAAGCCATGTTTCAGGTTCCTTTATTGGTGATACCTATTCAAGGAGTCGATGTCGTCTTAGGCTGGACTTGGATCGCAACAATAGGTGATTTTTCGGGCAATTATGTAGTGCCTCAATTATCATTTTATAAAGATGGTAAGTTAATAACTTTGAAGGGATCTGCACATGTTGGGCCAGCCTCCCCGGCTCAGGTAAAACGTTTAATTAATTCACATTTTGTTGCTTCTTTTCATATGTTATCTTTTGTTTCAGAATATGAACCTACTGATGATATTCCACAATCCCCTGTTTTAAAAAAGCTTCTTACAGAATTTCAAGTGATCTTTAACGAACCAGAATTACAAAGTATTATTATTTTGTATAATTTAAACTTCCAATAATTACCTTATCAAAAGTTACCTCCTTAAATAAAGGGATCTTTAATATTTATAAGTAATAAAGGGATTGTTAGAGTAAATTGTAAGAAGACACATGCTGATCATCACAATCATGTGAACAAAACTGACAAGGGAAGCTTCAAGGTTGTAAGATTGTTGAGCAGCAGTTGAGAACTGATGATAACTTGCAACTCCATGACTTTAGGAAGTCACATGCTTATCATCACAATCATGTGAATAACAGCAAGACAATCCAACATTTTTCAGTTTGTAAGAAGCCACATGATCCACAGGATTCAGTGGAAATTGACAGCAAAGCAGAAGAACTTTAACTCCAGCTTTTATATTAGTTTATTGTTGGCAGATCGCATTGTTATGTTTAGTTGTTGTTGTCTGATTGTAATGTATAAATATAGGATCATGTAATGCAATTGACACACAAGAAAATCATTCTTCTTTTCTGCAACTGAAAGCTTCAATCTTTCTTTCTTTTACTGTTACATTGCTTCAAATATTTAGTTCAGTTCTATAATGAATCTAAGTTTATTATTTGAAATAAATTACCAAATTATACATAATGTCTGTTAGCTAATCATCGCCGGTGCGATAGTAAGATAATAACACAGTCACTTTTCGTGTTGTATTTTACTACACTATTTTCATCATTATATTGAAGCTCAATACTGAATTCCTCATAATGAATGATATTGATATATGAAATACGAAGTTGAAGTGCTTACAAGATACCATGAAAAACATTATTGCCCATCATAACAACAAATGAGGGTGTTTCTTTGAAAGTACAAGAATTTGGAATCTGCAATATGGACAATTTATGACCCAGTTTGTTACAATAAACAACCTCATGTCATTTGAGGGGCATGATGACTTGTATGAAAGAAGAATGTTAAATCAAGATCCAAAAGAATAATGGTGGTTGTGTGAAACAAAACACAACAACAAATAAGAGCTATACAAAGAGATCAATCAATGTTCGATTCTCCTTGTTTAGACGTTAGCTTCTCGTTACTAATATCATCAGACAGAAGGAATAGTAGGATATGTAGCATAAGATCCTGTTACTTGAAGTAGGTGGCATGAGTAACGGAATTAGAAGAAACAACAAGACAGCAAGGAATGTAAGCCCCACGACAAGAACAGTAAGACTAAGCCACCTCAGTTTGCTGATCACAAGAAAAACTCCTGCTGTGAAAGCCATAGACATCGTACCGAGAGCGATTCCTAACAAACGTAATGCCAATCTGACAGCTGCAATAACTAGATTGAGATCTCCTAATTGAGCAAAGATTAGAGCCACAACAGAAATAATGGAACAATGCACGACAATAGTGTCGCATAAAACAAACATATGAAGTGCCCGGTCTCTTAACATCGTCGCAATGCCCTCATCTTCAGCAGAGTTACTATACCCGCCAGGCATAGTGAAGCCGGCAGCAAAAGTTACTGTGGCAACAAGAGTTGACACGAGCAGGAGAGTGTTGACTCTTTCCTTGAAGGAAGCCGTCAAGTTACTACTCTGCTCTGGACTTGTTATGATCCTAATTGCAAGGTATGGGACTTGGATCCCACATTGATATTGTAAGATATTAGTGTGGGGTTTATATGGACTTGGGCTCTTCCACCTTAATAGCTAGCTTTTGAGGTTGGGTTCTCCGAAGCCCATATCAATTGGTATCAGAGCCAGCCACTACTCTCTCTCAGTTGCAATCGTGCGGCGCGGGTGGTGACGTCGGTATTGCAGTGTTAGCCTGGGGCTAGATGAAACTAGCGCAAAGCTAGCCCGCGTGGGCGCCGGGGCTGCGGAGTGTGGTGGAATGTTATGATCATAATTGCAAGGTATGGGACTTGGATCCCACATTGATATTGTAAGATATTAGTGTGGGGTTTATATGGACTTGGGCTCTTCCACCTTAACATCTAGCTTTTGAGTTTGGGTTCTCCTAAGCCCATATCAGGACTCTTGTCGTTTTGGAGTTTTACCCGAAGAAGATCTAGGTGTGCCAGCACTTACTAAAGCAGCCCATATCAAACACTGAAAGAGTGAAAAGATATACCACAGATGTAAGAGCATTAGAAAAACAGATAAGTCTTAGCATTGTGTTGTCCTCTATAAGTTTCAACTTTTAACACATGGTCAGTAGTTAAGATTATGCCATAGCTTGTTCAACAGAGTATGATAATGTTACTGCAAGATAGAATGATGGTACATGGTTAAACGGGGGATTTTTGCACATGTAATACTCCGCAACATCTAGAGGTGTCATCTCCATGTCGTTCACCAACTTGATATCCACCCTCTTGTCCCACGTCAAGTAACTAACGATCTTAGGATGCCAATCTTTCGTGACCAAATGCAGGGGTGTATTTCCATCTTTATCTTTCATGTTTATAAGTGATAACATTCATGAACAAAGCCATGATCTTACAAAACAATGAATGTGTATTAGATCTAGGGTTTACAAGATTTACATATATATACAAGACAACTAAAAGACTAAACTACCCTTAAGACAATTAATATACAAATATAATATAATATGCTAACACCCCCCCCTCAAAATCGAGAAGGTACTGCAATAAGTAACGAGAGTTTGCCAACAAAGAAGTTATGTCGTTGAATCGTATGTGCCTTCGTAAATAAGTCAGCCAACTACATCGAAGACGAAATGAACGGTAGAGAGATAGCACCATGCTGAAAATGATGTCGAGTCACATGACAATCGATCTCAATATGTTTGGTACGCTCATGAAAAATAGATTTATGAGCAATCTGAACAGCACTTTTGTTATCACAATACATGGGTGTGGGGATGACAACAACACCCCCATATCACCTAACAACCGTCGTAACCAAACAAGTTCAGTTGTTGTGGAAGCCATAGCACGATACTCTGCCTCGGTAGAAGAGCGAGAAACAACATCTTATTTCTTACTTTTCCAAGAGATGAGAGAATCGCCTAGAAAAATACAGTATCCAGTGGTAGATTTTCGATCAGAAGGATCACTAGTCTAGTCTGCATCCGTATATGCTCGAAGTTCTAAGGAAGAACTCGAAGGAAACAATAGACTCTGGTAAATAGTACCACGAAGATAACGAAGAATGCAAGTAACAGCAGCCCAATGATCAGAGGTAGGTGCAGCAACAAACTGGCTAACAACATGGACCGCATAAGCAATATTCGGTCGGGTAATAGTTAAGTATACCAAACTACCAACAATAGACTTGTACAAAGTGGGATCCGAAAGAAGTGTGCCGCCAATAGGAGTATAACGAACATTAACCTCTATAGGAGTAGCAGCAACACGAGTGTCTGTAAGACGAGCTCGCTCTAAAATATCTGAAGTATACTTCGACTGAGACAAAAGATAGCCCTTTGGAGATGAGGCGACTTCAATACCTAAAAAGTAACGAAGAGGACCCAAATCCTTCATATCAAACAAACGAGATAAGGTGTGCTTCAACACCTTGATACCCTCAACATCGTCACCTGTAATAATCATATCATCAACATACAGTAAAAGCATTATGCGACCAGCAGAACTGCATTTAACAAATAAGGCTGAATCATTAGGACTAGAGGAGAAGCCAAGAGAACAAGCAGTTGTAGAAAACTTCTCAAACCAAGCTCTTGGAGCTTGCTTAAGCCCATATAATGCTTTCTTAAGTCTACACACATGCCCTTTGTCATGAGGAACACCCGGAGGAGGTGCCATATACACTTCCTCATGTAAATCACCATTCAAGAATGCATTTTTCACATCCATCTGTGAAATATACCATTGTCGTACTGATGCAACTGCAATAAGAACTTTGACAGATGTCATCTTAGCAACATTAGCAAAGGTCTCCTCATAATCCATGCCATATTGTTGAGCAAATTGTTTTGCCACTAGACGAGCCTTATATCGCTCAACTGAACCATCAGCTTTGGTTTTAATTATAGACCCATCGAGAACCAATTGACTTTTTCCCTACTGGAAGAGGAACCAAGTCCCAAGTGTGATTTTTGTTCAAAGCTGATAGTTCCTCAGCCATAGCCTCTTGCCAAAAAATATCTTGGGCCGCCTCAGAATTAAGATGTAGGCTCACAAAGAGGCCAAACAGATGCCAAAAAGGAAACAAAAGGCTGAGAATAACAAGAGTAAATGAAATCAGGCAGTTGAGTAGACTTACGAGTACGCCTGGGATACCGCTCCTGAGCTGGATCCGAAATCGTAAGAGAAGGGACATGAGGGGGTAACTCTTCAGCAATACCCAAGTCATCTCCATCACCAACACTAATATTGCCATTCCCAACAACATCACCAATACCAATATTCTCACCAGTTGGCTCATTAGTTCCAATATCAGAACCATCAAGAGTAAATCGGTCAATGTGAATAATATCAGATTGTGTCACATTATGGGAGTTTCTCGGAATGGAAAAATATGGAATATGCTCAATAAAGTGAACATGAGGAGAAACATAACATTTTCTAGCAACTGGATCATAACACCGATAACCCTTCTGACCATTTCCATATCCCAAAAAGACACATATTGCAACACGTGAAGACAACTTAGTTCGCTCTACATGTGGACGAAGAACAAAACATGTGGACCCAAAAACCCGCAAATAACAATAATCAGGAGTTTGACCAAATAACTTAGCATATGGAGAGATACCTGCGTTCTTACGAGTTGGAACTCTATTTATGATATAAACAGCAGTGAGAACTGCTTCTCCCCAATAGTCACTAGGTACACTAGCAGACAAAAGCATAGAACGTGCCGTTTCAACAATATTCCTATGTTTTCTTTCAGCCACACCATTTTGTTGAGGTGTGTCTGTACAAGAGGATTGGTGCACAGTACCATCACTAAGAAGAGTGTCAGAGAGTGCCTTACTCGTATATTCCCCACCCAAATCAGATCTAAAACATTTTATGACTTTAGAGTGTTGAGTTTTCACATATGCAGCAAAGTGAGCATAAACGTCAATGAATTCAGAACGGTTTTTCATCAAGTAAACCCAACAAGAACGAGTATAATCATCAATGAAAGAAACATAATATCGTGACCCTCCCCCCCCCCCTCCTTGTAGGAATAGGGGCAGGTCCCCAAACATCAGAATGAATCAAATCAAATGGTGCAAAAGAAGTGGATGTACTGTGATTAAAAGGTTTTGCAGAAAACTTTCCAAGTTTACATTCACTACAATCAGAAATATCATGAGACTGCAAGTCTCCCAAAACACCACTATTACATAAAAACCTCAGACAAGATCCAGATACATGACCTAGTCTAGAGTGACATACGTAAAACTTTGAAGAAGAAGAATTCAAATGAAATGTAGATAGATCAATACTCGTAGCTGCAAACTGACCATCAACCTTCATGCCATCCAAAACATAAAGTCCCCCCTCTCTACTTCCAGTCCCAAGTATTCACTTTGATTTCGGATCCTGCACATGACAATAAGTAGAGGAAAAGTGAACATCAAGACCACGATCACACAATTGACCAACAGAAATAAGATTCATAGCCAATTTAGGAATACAATAAACATCAGGTAGTGAGAGATTTTCTGTTTGAATTGTATCAACACCTACTACTGGCATAGGAGTGCTATCAGCAGTCATAACAAATGTAGATGGTAACACATGAGACATAGATACAAATGAGTTGCGATCAAGAGACATGTGATGAGATGCTCCAAAATCCAACACCCATAAGGACGAGTTTCTACCTGATGTGGATGGAGCAGACATAGCATATGGTGGAGACTGGTTTTTGTTTGCCTGAAGAAGGTTCTGCAATAGATTAACCAAAGATGCGTTGTCTGACACAGAGGACTTGGCAGAAGCTGTATCCAATGTAGGCATTACAGCAGCTGTATTAGGCTGCCCTCCAAAACGAAGATTATGTGAATATGAAGGTTTGTCACTTGGCCTCTTTCCATATTCCTGTTGTGGTTTGCCTTTCTAGTGCAATAAATGACACTGATTCTTCCAATTACCCTTTTCATGACAATAGTGACACTCATCCTTATCATAACTCTTCTGTTTAGATCTGATATGACTAGGTTGAGTAACCAAAACAGAACCAACATGAGTGGACTTCTCAATTTGAGTCATGAGGCTGGTTTCTTCAGCCAACAATTCATGCACAACTGAATCAACTGAAGGCAAAGGAGTACGGTGCAGAATTGATCCACGGATGCCTTCATACTCAGAGCAGAGACTGTACAACAGTTGAACCAAACGTTGTTGTTTCCCGCCTCTTCCCTTTTAGAAAGTTTTTCATAACATAACTCCAATATCCATAGTTTTTCCCATCAAAACGAACACTAATCGACTGCAATGAATCATCCTCTCATGTCATGATAATAGAAATCGAGAATTGCATCAATACACAAAGCAAGACTAACCCAGAAACAGAATTGGAGCAACAAATCGAACAAAAATTGCACCAAATCAAAATTGAAATTAACACACCAACAAGTTAAGAGAATGCAGCGGATTACCAGAAACCAGTAGCAATACAAAGACGAAAACACCAATGAGTTCGATCGGTGTGGTGTCATGTTTGCCTACCGGTTAGGTCAGAGATTTGGCTCTGATGCCATGATAACATTTATGAACAAAGCCATGATCTTACAAAACAATGAATGTGGATTAGATCTAGGGTTTACAAGATTTACATATATATACAAGACAACTAAAAGACTAAACTACCCTTAAGACAATTAATATACAAATATAATATAATATGCTAACAATAAGCTCCTCTAGTGCTGTTCAGGATCGTTGAGAATGTAATTAACTAAGCTAAACTTTCCACTCTCTGTCGCAACATGCAGAATACTACAACCACGTTTGTCAAGTAACTCCACTGAAGCAGGGTAGTATTTGATAGAAATCAGAGGCCCATATCACTCCACTTAAAAGGCCTTTTAAGTGGAGAATTATGGGCTCCAATTTCTATCATGGTATCAGAGCCAACCCAAGATGTATGTTGGGTTCCGCAATCTACCCGCGTGATGGCACCGAAGATAATTACCGGGCCACACGTGAGGGGGCGTGTTGAGAATATAAGCAAGAGGCTGACGATATCAACATGGCCTTCAATTGATGCCAAATGAATCGGGCACGATCCATTGTTGTCTCTTTGAGTGGTACAAGGAGCACATTTTCCTAGCAAGTAACGAACTTGTTTTAGATAACCTAATGACGATGCATAGTGAAATGCAGTTCTCCCTTCACCATCTCTTAATTGAATGCTCCAACTCAACATGACGTCCAAAACATCTAGCGCTCAAGAAAATATGAAAAGTAAATCTCAAAAGAACGCATCACCAACTTGATCCAGAATCACGTGTATCTGGATCAAAGGCATAAGTTTGTAAACAACAGAAAATACCTATGTGTTGCATCATGACATCTACTTGAATGGGTGAATTTTTCTGGAACTGTTCCTGTAAGCTTTCAGGATCATCACGGCACAATACAAGAATAAAATTGAAGCAATGCACAAAACCGGCTTTGGCAGCCAGGTACATGGCAGATTCCCATTTTTTGTTCTGGATGTATGCAATCTCGGGAAATTCTTGTATCCAAAATCGAGCAACCAAGTGTCGACCATTGTTTAATGCTTCAAGCAACGCGGTGTTTCCTTTCTCATTCTTTGCACCCAAAAACTATACTTAGTATCGACTGCAACATCAGGTAAGTCTTCGAGAATCTGCAAGAGGAACCTTACCATCAATTCATTACTGGCTTTGGAAGCTAAGTGCAACGCAGTATCCTCATTAAAATTCTTATCAAATAAAGAGTTTGAACTTCTTGCAACTATGTAAGTTGCTACGTCTAGGTTTCCATTTGCGACCGCAACATGGAGAAGCGTGTTTCCTGCAGGACTCCTTCTGCTCAAGGTCTCGGCATACGATGCTTGTTGGGTACACGAAACTTGATCAAAAGCTCTGCTAAAATCGTTGAGGCTGCCGTTCTTTGCAGCCAAATACAAGCCCATGTCCTTGAATATGTCCTCCGCCACGTGATCATTGTTAGTGGAGCATCTGTTTTTATCTTCATTTTGGTCTTTGTTATCACTCGACGACGACGAGGTTTTGCCAGATTCTATCTTCTTTGTATAGAGTATGTCTCGATGAATCTTCCAATCAAGCACAACCATTTTATTTACCTTCAAAGCAACGAAGAAAATCAAGGATTTCGGTTTCCACTTTGAAATCTCAATGTCCAGTGACTTGTGTTTCCACCAAGCTCGTGACAACTGCTAAGTCCAATTGAGTCTTCTTTTTCCTTTCATCGACAAAGTCAAATTCGGGATAAAAATTCGTTTGGTCCCATAAGTTGGCACGCTCACGCATTTGGTCATGTAAGTTGGTAAAAGTGCTCAATGTTAGTCCCGCCTCAGTTCAATAAAGTCACCGAATTTTGCCGATGTGGCTCTGGTCCCGCCTCGCCTAAGATTTGAGTCAAACCAGAGCCACATCAACAAAATTTTGTGATTTTATTGAACTCATGCGGGACTAAAATTGAACATTTTTACCAACTTACGGGATCAAATGCGTGGGATGCCAACTTATGGGACCAAACGAATTTTTATCTCGTAAAATTCTAACATTGGTTGACATTGTAAGTAGCGGTGAGGTGGGCCGGGAATCCGCGGTGGCGGGATTCCGGCCCACGGATTTCGCCGGGATCGGGAGCACGACAGTGCTACCCGATCTGCACCGCGACTGATAAACTTCCGCATATGCGGGAGTCCCGCAGGAGTCGGGATCCTTCTCGGGATCCCACAACAACGGCGACGGAGCAGCGACGATCTTCTCCGGAGCGGTGTTAGCGTGTGTGTGTGTGTGTGTGCGTTTTGGTGGATTTGAACTTGTATGTCGTAATACAGATCTGTAAAGTATATGGCGACGGCGGAGGGGCAGAGCAGCGGCGACGCGGTGGTCCTGGACCGATGTGGTTATTCGCGTGGTACTACCGGTGGTGAGTGGCGACTGTCGCAGTCGGACCAAGTGTGTGTGTGTGTGTGTGTGTGTGTGTGTGTTTTGGTGGTGACTGAGGGTGAAAGAGGAGAGAGGAGAGTGTTTTTTTTTTTTTTTTTTGAATTTCGCTGCTTTGACCGAGTGTGTGTGTGTGTTTTTGTTTTGTTGTGAATAAAGAATTTTGGATACTTCATATATATATATATATATATATATATAATGAGAATTAGACAAAAGAAAGATGTCACTCTCAAGATAGAGTCCAAAGTCCCTACGTATTGTTTTTTTGAAGATTCATCATTGATCCCACAATAGTTAGTTAATTAGAATTAAAGAACTACAAAATTCCATTATAAAAACAATATAATTTTTCCATAACAATCACCCACAAATATTTTAATAACGCATAAAATAATAATATACGTATCAAAAGTATCCAAAATTCTAAAAATCACATCTGCCACCTCCAAGCTCCATTTCCATGGCGGAAAATCTGAACTCTCTACTGCTGGCTGCTCACTGGAATTTTTCGGAATTGCGGGTCGGATCGGATTCTGACTCCAACTCCCGACCCCGACCCGCGGGAGCAACTGCGAGAGAAAATCCCGCAGCGGCGGGTCGGGAAGGAGACCGGGAAAAATCCGGTCGGGTATCCGACCCGACCCTCCCACCCCTAATTGTAAGCACCAACGGCAGACAGAGTCAAACCAACAACACAAAAGCCAACATACGATTTGGCCTATTGGACTATGGGAAATTCAGACTAGGCCCATTGAACTTAGCTCCATCCGTAAGTTTTATTTAGTGATTGTATCTGTAGCTTCCCATCTGTCAAACTTGTCTCCTTTGTTTACAATGTAGAAAATAGAAATAGGTAAATAATAGTACCATCAAACATTCTAAAAAGTGAAAGTATCGGCCTTGTTTGGGTCAATTTTCGTTGGAGTTTTCAGGGTTTCTTTTGGTGGAATTTAATTTGGATAATCTTTCAAGTTTTGATTTGAATGAAACAGATGAAACTTATGAATAAAATATTTCACATTATGATTGCAACATAGGCCCATAGCCTTTAGGTTTTCTTTTTACTAATCATTTTTTTTTTTTGGTGTTCTCCAGACTATAATAAGTTAAATATTAACTCATTAATAAATCATGAAAGGATTGTTAAATCACATATATTAATTCAATTTGTTTGAGTGTTCTTTATACTGCCATAAATTAATATATGAAATCACTAAATATTTTTTCTTTTGTGATAGTAAAAAAA
Source organism: Linaria vulgaris (assembly GCA_948329865.1). Taxonomy (NCBI): domain Eukaryota; kingdom Viridiplantae; phylum Streptophyta; class Magnoliopsida; order Lamiales; family Plantaginaceae; genus Linaria; species Linaria vulgaris. The sequence goes on along the minus strand of OX415250.1, from coordinate 15,861,145 downwards.
CCATTTTTAGTTATGCAATATTGCAATATCACCATATGACATCAAATTGATGGATGTTAACGGGTTTGGAATTATTTCCTATTAACTGAATTATTTATTTGGGTTGGAACGCCTTTGCCCGTGGTTCAAAAACTAAATGCTATATTAACAAGAGAGAAAAATTGACAAGGACCTTCCTTCCTTTTATTAACTATAATCCACTCTCTTTTCCGAGTTGGTCCCCCCCTTTCCGAGTCCCTCTCTCCTTCTCTTTATATAGATTTTGGTGAGGGCAGGTGTCATTGTGCATGCTTTTACAAGTGTCGTTATGCATGTGGTGGTGTTCACACGTGTTACAATGTTTATTCAACCAATAAGATAACGTGTTTGTCTTGAGTGCTGACTGTATCTTTCCTTCTTCCGAGGGCTTTGGTCTTTTTTAGGATACGATGTAGACTGTCTTCTTGGCTTCTGAGAGTTCATTACGTCAAAGGGAGACTCGAGGGCTGAGTTTGAGTGTTCTCTTGGTGATAGTGCTTCTCCGAGAGGGGTGTATTCTGGGGTGTTGGCTTCAGGGGATTCTCCGAGGGGTGTTCGTTCATGGTTGATCTCCGAGAGGTTTTGAGCTATCGTTGGTAGGTGTTTTCTTTCTCCGAGTGCCCGAAGAGAATTGTTCTGTAGTTGTTGAGTTATTGTAAAGTTCTGACTTCTGGGCTGGTCATCGGGAGTAGTATTCCGAGAGCTTTCGTGTTTGGAGTGTATAGCAAGGAAGGGTTTTTGTCAAGGTTCTGGGACTCTGTTGTCCATTGGGGCCCTGCTCGGTGTCGTAATGGATATCTGAGTCAGGTGGATTCATCCGGGTTTGCTTTTTATCCGAGGCCACCCTGATATCTGGTTTTGAGTCATCGTGAATTTCCGAGGGACGCTTAGGTGCCCTCGTCGGATGGCCAATCATACCGCTTTGAGTTAGTAACCGAGCGATATTGGTCACACCCGATGGGCCTCCTCGTTGGGAGTGGGTACAACTCATCGGAAGTACTCGTGACAATATTATTGTCCATTTATTAGTCCTTTTGGTTTAGGACTAATATTCTCTTTAATCTTGTATTTTTATTTTATACGGTTAATAATGGAGTTAATTAAACAAAATATCATTCTAAGAGTTGTTGAGTCGTAATTTTTTTTTTCTTAAGCTTTCATTCACTTAGGCTCAGTTTCTATGACACACAGATAATTTAATGGACAACGTAATACCGTATTATATGAATTGATGATTGATTATGTTTAATACAAAATAAAGGTAACGGATTTATCTATAGCGTAAAGTAATTGTTAGCAATAAATCGACATATTGTAGTTATTTGGGAGGATTAACTTTTAAACATGGTTATTAAGTGCAATTTCTTCTTTAAAGTTACGAACAAGCATTGCCAAAGAAATAAATTTTTTGAGTATTACAAGCTAAAGGTCGCACCCCCCTCCCTCCCAAAAGAATATTTTTGGGGAAAAATAAACTGCACATATATACATATATATGATATATATGAGACAGTCGATATTATCTATCATGGGGAGACAAAGGGCATAGAGAAGATCACATAAATAGGGGGGAAGGCATAAATCTATACTAAGGTGGTGTTTGCAAACTCTTAAAAAAAACTATAATCAGCTTTTTATTTGAATAAGTGGTTTTGGGTGTTTGCAAATCAAGCTTTTTCGGTTATACGGCTTTTTTTAAGTTAAAAAACCTCACAATCTTAAAGCTGGTGTGGGGGTGTTTCTAGCTTCTGAACTTCTACTTTTCTACTAGAGTTTGCAAACACCACCTAATTATCTTATTAGCAATAAGGAACACTAATATTACCCATTTTTACAGGCTTGTATCAAAAGATGTAAACGTACTCTTATGTGTTATATATTTTAAATTGTAAAATTAATCCTAATGATGTTAGGAAAGGGCAAAAAATCCTCTACTTCACTTAATCGATCCTCCTGTACTAAATTAATCATGAAATTTTATCTTTATTCTATTTATTTGGTACATAAAGAATTAATGTGTTCAAATTGAATAATTTTTTCTTGAAGTAAATTAGTTTCTAGAACATAACTACGGTATAGTACAATGTCAATTAATTCAATATGATTTAATACAATGTCAAAAAAATTAGAAAAGTTATATCTAGTTATAATAATTAATAGATATTGTTTTGGTAAAATGTAGTACTTAAAAGTCATTGGTCATAGATACATTTACGCTAAAATATATTGATGAGCTTCCCGTAGGAACCAAAAGTTGGAAATAAAATCACAAAATCTTGTGCACATTCATCTTTTTCAAATTCTCCCAACAATTCTCTATTTATTTATAAGTAAATAAAAAATTAGCACCCCAAATATAATTTATGAATATGTCATTGATGATAAGTAAAACACATGTAGCATATCTAAATTAAATAATTGCGTGCAACTTATATTTTTTGTTGTAGCTCATAACATATGTTTTTGTTTAGGGTGTTAAATGCATCATGTGCAATATAATATGTGCGGTTCGTTATGTTTATATTTATTTTGCTGCTTATGAATATAAATATCGTAGTGGACCGTGCTTATTTTATAATTTAACGCGCACATTATATAATATCTATAAAGAAGATTTGAGATTTTTTGAGCTATGCAGGAGCAACATGTATCATTTTCTATTTTGTTACTAGGATCGAGCATTGAAATATTTATATAATTTTATGAATATATATGCCTTTATATGTAATATACATGTTAACATATTCATTAATTTCAATTATCAAAAAGGAAAGACAAATACTACAGACGTCCTTGGCATGAAGGCTCATTCCCTACAAATTAGGGCAAAACAAATAACTTTTTTCTGGCAAGGCTCACTGTGATCTCGACACGGCGTCACGTTCTGTTTCTCAACGTCATTGTCATCTCACCTCAAGTCTTCCCAGAGCGCGGCACGTTCGTTAGGATTTTTGGGGGCGTTCTCGTTTTTTCTTTTTTTTTTCTTTTTTTTCGTCATCTGCTCACGCGTTTTTCCTTCATTCTTCTTTGTTCAGCTCTATCATCTGGTGCTAAGATTTTTTGGGGCTAACATATTTTTGTGTGTTGTTTGTTTCTCTTTTCGGTGTTCGTGGCGGGGGAAGGTATCGGTTCTCACCTGTTGGCTGGTCTGCGCGGGGCTCACCGTAACACCGCTTCGACTGATTAGTTCTGGGGAACTATGGACGCGGCGTGTAATTTGTTGCAAACTGGTCTGTCTCTCACAGAAGGAGAAAGTGAGGGGGAGGGTTTTCTGATTCCGGATGACTCGTGGACTTATGATAATGCTGAATCAGAGTTGATTGTGGTTGGGCGACTGCTCTCGGGGAAGACAACAAATTTCACAGCATTTTGCATGGTGGTTAAAGGCGTTGTTTAAGGCTGGGAAAGGATTGGAGATAACCCGGATTGCTGAAAATTGTTTTCTCTTCCAGTTCTTCCATAAACTCGACAAGAATAGGGCTCTTTAGGCTACCCGTTGTCCTTTGATAAAAACGTACTTGTGTTGGCTGCCGTGGACAAACATGAGAATCCTATCGACACAAATCTGGATTTCTGTAGTTTCTTTGTTCGGATTTACAACATCCCGCTGGTACGTTAAACGCGCATGACCGCACATGCTATCGGTAGTTTACTCGACGTTATAGAAGAAGTGGATTTAGCGGAGTCGTCGGGACTCAGTATGCGCATCCGTGTTTGAATAAACGTGACTAAGCCGCTTCTCCGGGTCATGAAGGTTAGGGGTAGTGAGGGTCAAGAGATGATTGTGTCTTTTAAATATGAGCGTTTGCCGAATTTCTATTACTTGTGTGGCCTTATAGGACATATCATGGTGGATTGTGATGAAAAGTACGACATGGATATCAACGACGAATCGAATTTTCCATACGGAGATTGGCTTAGGGAATACTCGAGTCGCATGGGATCCGTTGTAGGACAACGTTTTACGGATAGGGGGTGGTCATCTTCAGCTAGTAGGGGTAGGGGATCAACTAGAGAAAGGGGATTCTTGTCGTCAGATAGAGTACGGGACAATAATCAGTCATGGAGAGATAACTAGCGCACTTCACCACAATCATCAGAACTTACGCCATCGGCCAGTCTTATCCATGATTATCTGACGACAAGGGACGTAACATCAGTGATGACAGCTCCTCGGTATGGTGCACAGACGCAAGTGACTCCCATTAAAATCATGGCAAACAAAGATGGGTTCGATCATGAGGAGAAGGAATTAGGACATGATACGCATGTAGTGCGAACGGTGGGGGTGCAACAGATTTATCAGAGGCTCATGCATGACTTCGAAGCGGAGGGGCCGAATGGAACTGTGGATGTCTAGACTGCGGTTGCAACACTGGTTGAGGTGACTAGCCAGTGGAAACGGGAAAAGATTGTGCGAAGAGGGGGGTTCGCGAATAGCAGTTTGGTTGATCAGAGGCCTCGGGTGGGACAGAAGTGACTTATTGCGGAGGTTAGTCCGGGCAGAAAGGGAATAGATAAGAGAGCACGACTGGAGGTACTATTGATGAAAATTGACAATCTTTTGGCAGAGACTGCAGCGCAGTCCCGCCGTTCTCAATGAATCTGTTAAGTTGGAACTGTCAGGGCTTGGGGAACCCTTGGACAGTTTGGGAACTACGGGAGTTAGTTTCTAAGTATCGCCCCCCTCTAATTTTCTTGTCGGAAACTAAATACAAGACGAGGAAAATAGAGGACTTGAGGGGGTGATTTAATTGTTTTGGGGTTTGTGTCGATGCTAAAGGTCGATCAGGGGGACTGGCGTTGTTGTGGGATAAAGAGTTGGACGTTCAGCTTTTAAGTATGTCGGATAATCATATTGATGTGGTGGTACTGCGGAAAGGAGCTGAGTTGGATTGGCGATTTACGGGTTTTTATGGGGAGCCGAATGGAAGAATGCGCACATGGAACTTACTATGACAACTTCGGAGCATTTCAGCATTGCCTTAGCTTTGCGCGGGTGACTATAATGAAATCTCGAGCCAAGAGGACAAAAAGGGTGGCCCACGGTGTCCAAATTGGATGATACTGAACTTTTGGGATATGTTACTGGATACGGGGTTGAGTGAGTTTGAGTTTTCTGGGCCTCGATTTACATGGTGTTGTCATCGCCTTTCACTGCGCACGATTTGGGAGCGATTGGACAGGGTGTGCGCGGACGTTGCATGGCGGGATTGGTTTCCTCTTGCAGGGGTTGACCACGTAGTGACCATAAGGTCGGATCACCACGCTATTCTTGTTCGCTTGAGGGGTCACGCGGGTATGAGTAGACTGCCATCTCAGTTTCGATTTGAGGCGTCGTGGCTGATGAAAGCCGAGTGTGGGGAGGTCGTAAGGCGAAATTGGCGTGATTCGGGTGGCGATGAGCTGAAGGATAAGCTTGAGGGGTGTCGTGAGGGGCTGACGCAGTGGAGTAAAGTCGATGGGGTTGATTTGAAGAAATGAATTTCGGCACTAAGGAAAGAAATTGTCAGATTACGCATTGGTTGTCTCACGGTAGCCTCAAAGGAGGAAGAGAAACGACTTTGTGGATAACTCGAGGAATTATTAAAGTCGGAGAAAATTTACTGGAAACAACGGGCTAAGGTGCAATGGTTAAAAGTGGGGGATAGAAATACTGCGTATTTTCATAGGAGGGTTAGTGAGCGTAGGAAGAAGAATGAGATTACGGGGCTAAGGGATGACGGATGGGTTCTTTGCACGAAACCGGAAGAGATTGACCAGTTGGCGACAAAATATTTCAACACTATTTTCCAGTCCAGTGTTCCTTCAGAGGCGGCTATTGAGAAGGTGTTACGAGATGTCAGCGAGCGGGTCAGACCTGAGGTGAACGAAAGCTTGCTCCATCCATTTATAGTGGATGAGGTACGACGATCACTTAAAGATATGTATCCTTTTAAATCTCCTGGTCCTGATAGTTTTTCTGTTGTGTTTTATCAAAATTATGGGATGTTGTGGGTGATGATGATATTAGTTTTGTGCTCTCTTACTTTAATGACCGTATTCTTGATCCCTGTGTTAACTTTACGCATATTGTTCTTATTCCTAAGTGCACTAATCCGGATTTGATGTCTCAATTTCGACCAATTAGCCTCAACAATGTTTGTTTTAAAATTGCATCAAAAGTTGTAGCTAATCGTTTGAAGCCTTTTCTTTCGTCTATTATCTCTCCCTCCCAGTCCGCGTTTGTACCCGGCCGCCTTATCACTGATAACATCTTGTGGCTTTTGAGGTTAATCATTGTTTGAAAAATAAAAGGACATGGAAAATATGCAATATGATGTTGAAGCTGAACATGAGTAAGGCCTATGACCGAGTCGAGTGACCTTTCCTGTAGAAGGTAATGCTTAAGCTTGGTTTTGATTTGAGTTTTGTTTCCCTCATTATGCTTGGTGTTAGATCAGTGTCTTACTCTATTTTGCTTAATGGGAGAAAATCTAGTGTTTTTTCCCCCCGAGAGGGGTATTAGGCAGGGGGATCCGTTATCCCCTACCTATTCTTATTCGTTTCTGAGGTGTTTTCAGCACTTATAGCGTGGGCGGAAGAACGTGAGGAGCTCATGGGCGTTAAAGTCAGCCGTCTTGCACCTCCAATGTCACATTTAATGTTCGCCGACGAAAATCTTTTGTTTTGCGAGGCGGATGTGGGGTCGGCCGAATTTATAAGGGGAATATTGGAGCGTTATGAGGCAGCGTCGGGGCAGCGGATTAATCTTGATAAATCCGTGGTGGTTTTCAACAAAAATACGGATGCACAAACTCGAAGCGATGTGGGGAACCTTTTAGGATTGGCGGTTGCAGAGAAACATGAGAAATACCTTGGGATGCCATCGGTTGTTGGTAAGTCTAAAAATAAACTTTTTGATTTTATTAGAGAACGTGTTTGGAAGAGGACTCAGGGTTTTAAAGGAAAAACATTGTCGGGCGCGGGGAAGGAGGTGTTAGTGAAGGCGGTGATGCAATCTATTGCTACTTTTATTATGAGTTGTTTTCGTCTATCAGATTCTTTAATCAAGGAGATATAATCAATTATCTGTAATTATTGGTGGAGTAGTGGAACACAAAATAAAATTCACTAGGTTGCGTAGGAAAAGATGTGTCGAATGAATGTGGATGAGGGCATGGGTTTTCGGGATTTACGGGCTTTTAATTTGGCTCTCCTCACGAAACAAGCTTGGCGAATATTGGCAGATCCTACGAGCTTGTTAAGTCGTATCTATAAAGCAAAGTATTTTTCGAACTCTAACCTTTGCGATGCTAGAGTTGGGGCGGCGCAATCTTTTTCTTGGAGATGTATTTGGGAATCGATTCCAGTATTACGGAGAGGGTTGAGGTGGCATGTGGGGAACGAGGCTACTATTTTGGTTTGGCATGACGAGTGGTTACCACGGCCAGTCTCCTTTCGACCGATCACCCCAGTTGATTCGGACGAACCGTTCCTCATGATTCAAGACTTAATTGATGCGAATATGGGTTGGTGGGATGTGGCGATGCTGAGAAGTTCTTTGTGGGAGGTGGATGTTGAGCTGATTCTAACTATTCCATTGGGTGACAACGCTAATGAAGATCGGAGAATATGGCATTATGAGAAAAGGCATTTTTTCAGTGTGCAGTGCGTATCACTTGATTATGTCGCAAGGGCTGTTGAGAACCGCGAGGGACGCGACGTTAGTTTCTGAACCACATGTCACTTGGTCGAAGGTATGGAAAATAGCTTGCGCAAATAAAATCAAATTATTTCTTTGGCGGTGTTGTATGGATATCTTACCGACTAGGTGGAAACTCGCGCGGCGAAGGGTGTGCGTGGAAAAAACATGTGTTGTATGTCATGAGGGTGAGGAGACGTTGTGGCATAGTCTTTTCGAGTGCTCCCTCGCTCGTCAAGTTTGGGCGCTCTCAAATATTCCTATGAGTTGTTGGATCCAAACTTCGGAATCGTTTTGTGATTGTGTGGTGCGCATGGTCCGAACTTCGTCGACACATGAGGTTGGGGTAGTGGGTACGGTTTGTTGGACGCTTTGGGGAAATAGGAATAGCATATTGGCGGGGAAGAAAGAATGACAATCGAATGAGATGGTGTCGTTTGCACTTTCTTATGCGATAACTTGGGCGAATGGCAAGGAGGGGCGTATAAAGGACTTGTAGACCGAGGGCGAATGGTGTGCACCGGTGGGGGAGGTGATTAAAGTAAACTTTGACGGGGCGCGCTTTGTCTCGGAAGGGTCGATTGGGATTGGGATGGCTGCGCATGACAGTCATGGAGAATTGGTGGCGTGGAGACAATGTCTCTTAACGTCATGTATGGAATCAACGGGGATTGAGGCACTTTTGGCTTCGGGGGCAGTAAGTTGGGCGAATGAGAAATGGTGGAAACATGTTTTATTTGAAAGGGACTGTCTTAGTGTAATTCACGACATTATTTATAGTGGTGACACGGATGTTAGGATTGCCAATATTTTGAATGATGTTCGTCGCCTTTTGAGTTTTCACTCGGATTTCTTCTTTCGATGGGTGCGGCGAAAAGCTAACGCGGTGGCGCATGAACTAGCAAGGAACGCCATTGAGGATGCAAATGGGTTTGATAATGTTTAATTTTTCGTGTTTAGTGGTTTCTAGTTTCTCTAGTTAGGAGAACTTAATTTTTGCATTCGGTTTTGAGGCGATAACTGTACTGCTTGGTTGGCATAATTTTTATGCGTAATATAAGTTTTTTTTTTTTGATGAGTAAGAAAACATTCATTACCAAATTACAACATAAACAATACAAGAGGCAGAGCCTCTACCAGACAAAATTCATCACAGGGGATGAGAGGACAGGAAAACAAAATTAGCCCCAATCCTTTGGTAAGGACTCAAAATTGACAGGGCCACTCTAACAATTATCTTTGCCCCACTTTGCTAAGTTATGAGCGTATGCGTTAGCCTTTCGGGGTATATGAGAAAGAATCCAAAAGGGGTGTTCGTCCATCATTGAGCGTGCATCGAGAATCTCCGCTTCACAACTCCAGTCAGATACTGTATCCCGATCACAAACTTGATCAACCACATTTTTTGCGTCTATTTCGATGAGAGCATGATGAAATTTCAGTTCCTCGAGTCATTTAAGCATCTGCATTAAACTTTTGGCTTCAGCTGCAGTAGGGTCTAAGGCTGTTAATGGAAAAGCTTCGCATCGAGTGACAATGCTGAGATGGTTGCGGAAAACAAAGGCTCCCCAGCTAGTCCCCGAGCTTGAAACAAAAGAAGCATCAGAATTGACTTTGATATAGTAGAATGGGGGAGGAATCCACGTTCTATACAGAGTATTTATGCTTTTTCTATGGTGGCGATGGGCGTCAAAGTGCTCGTTAGCAAGATGATTGATGGTTTCCGAAAGGCGAGAAATATCAAGGGCAATATTCTGATGCACCATCAAGTTCTTATTTTTCCAGATCTGCTCCATAGCAACAAAAGAGAAAGTGAAAAACTCTTCCACTAAGATATCTGGAACAAGACCAGCTTTGGGGTCACACGGCTTTAAAATCCATTCAATGATGGATGAGTGCTTGAATGGTTCGAGGTGGAACGTCCATTTTGAGCTGAACCAAACAATGGCAGTGATCGGACATTCAAGGAGCAGATGATGGATTGATTCAGCAGGGCCTTGGCAATACGGGCATGACATATCCTGCACATCAAATAGAAAACTCAATTTCACACGAGTAGGAATCGCATCATTAACAACTTTCCAAATAAAAAGTTTAGTTCGATTATGACTGTTTAACGACCAAATTTTTTTGCACACAGAAATAACGCATGAGTTCGCATTGTTGAATCGATGACTTTGATCAAGATGGTAAGCGCTCTTAGTTGAGAAGATCCCTTTACTCGAGGGGATCCAAACTAAACGCCGTGGTTCCTCATTTGGAACGATTGGAGTGCTAGAGATTCTGCTACAAATATTATGGTCGAACAAACTTTCAAGAACAGTGATGTTCCATTGCCCGGTGTTTTGATCAATTAAACTTGAGACAACTGCAAAAAGTCTGATGGTGGTGGGACGCAGGTGAGCGAAAGGTGGACTGAAGTGTTCAATAGACGGTATCCAAGGTTCTTCCCACGTTTTAATGTTCGAATTAATCGAAATACGAAGACATGCACCTTTTTGGATGATATCCCTGCACTTAAGAGCACTTTGCCAAGTCCAAGAGGAACCACTCGTAGATTTATTAACCGAAAGAAAAGTTTGATTAAAGAAATACTTGGCAGCCAAGGTGCGAGTGTAGAGTCTGTCTTGTGGATTTGCTGCCAAGTTCCAAGCAATTTTCGCCACAAGGGAACGATTCATGTCTTCCGCTCTTCTTAGACCGAGACCACCACATTCCTTGGGTTGACAAATACGATCCCACGCAACAAGACAAAGAGGTTTTTTTCCTGCATCATTAGACCACAAAAAACGTCTCATACTTTGATCAATTTTACAACATATGCTCACAGGGAGGATAGTCGTGCTCATATAGTATATAGGCGTAGCTTGAGCAACATTTTTGAGCAAAATGAGTTTTCCTGCTTGTGAAAGAAAGCTGGATTTCCATGGAGACAACTTTTTGTCCAGTTTAACAACCAAATCTTTGTGAGATTCTTTTGCCCGCGGAGATTTGCAAAAGTGCAGGTCAAGGTGCTTCTGGTTGTGGTCACATTCCTTGAATTTGAGAATATCTAAAATTTTCCCTTTCTCCTGAGGATGAGTGTTTTTGCTAAAGTGGATGACCGATTTAGAAGTATTAGCTTCCATTCCAGTCCATTCATAAAATTTGTTCAACACACTCGCGAGTGCGGAGGCTTCTTTATCTGATGCCCTACAAAAAATGATGAGATCATCAGCAAACATTAAATGATTAATGTATGGGGCATGCCTAGCAATTTTGATGCCTTTAAGATAACCTTTCAACTCTTCTTCAAGAATTAATCAAGAAAGAAGCTCAAAATAAATAACAAAAAGAGAAGGGGAAATGGGATCTCCCTGACGCAGTCCGCGCGAACTTTTGAAAAATACATTTGGAGCGCCATTGACAAGGACGGAAAAAGATGCAGATGAGATACATTGATCAATCCTCTTCGTAAATTTCTCATCAAACCCCAACTTAAGAAGAATAGCACCGAGAATATTCCACTCAACGTGGTCGTAGGCTTTGGCCATATCGATTTTCACCGCCATAAAAGCCTTCTTGCCTTTTTTATGATTGAGATAGTGCATAATCTCCTGCGTCAGAATCGTATTTTCAGAGATAACTCTATCGGGAACGAAGGCAAATTGGTTTGGCGAGATGATCTTGTGAAGCACCATCTTAATTTTATTTGCCAAGATTTTGGTAATAATTTTGTACGAGACGTTGCACAAACTGTTCGGACGGTAGTGTTCAGCGTGCGAAGCATTCTCATTCTTAGGCAGGAGAGCAATGAAAGTGTGATTGAGGGAACGAAGCATCCTTCCATGGGTAAAAAATGACTCCACCGCTGCCACGACATCATTTGAGGTATCATTCCAGAACTCTTTATAAAAAAGAGGCGGCAAACCATCTGGGCCGGGGGCTGAATTAGAATCCATGCTAAAAAGGGCATCACGGATCTCATTGGAAGTAGGATGCATGCACAACAACTCATTCTATGCGCCACGGATTACCCTATGAAACAGTTGATCCAAGTGCTCAAGGGGAGGAATATTACGTCTATCATTAGATGAGTAGAATAAATCACGATAAAAGTTAACGAAACAGCGACCGATACCATCCCACGAGTAAACTAATGAGTCATCAAATAGTTTAAAGGAAAAGATCATGTTGTTTTTCCGCTGAAATAACGTGGACATATGAAAAAAATTTGTGTTCACGTCGCCAAGTTGTAACCATTTTATCCGAGATTTATGCCGCCACAAATCTCCTTCCATCTTAAGCAAATTGTCAAGATCCTTTTGTAACTTAACTTCATTTCTGATGTTTTCAAATGATTGATCTGAAGCTTGAATATTCTCGATCAATCTAGTGGTAGCCTCAATTTTATTTTGGACCCGCCCAAATACAGTAGCATTCCACCTTTTAAGCTCTGATTTAGTGTTCTTATTTTTCGCAGCCAGTTTAAAAAGAGGAGTACCAGCTTCATTGCATTTCCAAGCCTTTGACACCACTCTTTGGCAGTCCGGGTGCAAAAGCCACATCGCACTGAATCTAAACGGTTTCGGGCCAGAATGTTGTACAGCATCTGTGTCAATCAACAAAGGTTTGTGGTCAGATTTTGTCGCTGTAAGATGCGTAACAGAGACTTGAGGGAAGCTAGTGATCCACTCAGGATTAGCTACCGCCCTGTCGAGGCGTTCTTGGATATTTTTGGAACCAAAACAATTATTACTCCAAGTGAACATGTGGCCACGAAAGCCTAAATCAATGAGGTTAGCCTTGTGAAAGTTGTCAAGGAGACTGTGGTTGGACGAAGAGCAAAAAGGCCTACCACCTTTCTTCTCCGATTGGTTCAAGATGGAGTTGAAGTCGCCGACGACAAGCCATGGAGAATTAATAGTGTCGGATAATATATCAAAAGCATCCCAAAACGCAGCTTTGTTTAATGGACTAGGCGGACAATAAACAGTGGAGATAATCCAGGGGAAAGAGCTATCTAACGAGTTCACAAGAGCTGTAATACTCCATTTCGATTGTTGGATTGGAGAGAGATTTGCAACATTAGACCAAGCGAGACACAAACCTCCGGAGAGACCAACCGGAGGCATGAAGACATTGTTGCTGAGGGCATGAGAAGACAGGAGAGCAAGGAGAGAAGGAGAAAGATCAGATTTAACTTCGCAAAGAAAAAGAATATGAGGTCGATATTTCTTCAAGAGAGCTCGAAGAGCCCTTTTTGCCGAGGGACTCGCCATCCCTCGACAATTCCAAGATAAGATGAGCATGATCACTCCCTTAGCCCTTCCGGGCCGTTGGAAAAATTGATTTTAAAGATAAGCGGGGTCGATGACGCCGGAGAAAGGTCGTGATTGATGATCGGAGGCATGGATTGAGGGAATGGCCGAAGGCGTTTAGTGATCACAATGGTTCTTCTGTGACTGCTTTGCTCAGGAGTAATGCTCACAGGGGAGTTAGAATTATAGAGCATATGATCAGAGTCCATAGAGCTGGATTCGAAGTCATGCATAGAAGGTTCTTGGACCAATTCCTCATCTTGGACTATAGTGGCAACTTCTTGGTTGATACAGGTTGGCCTAAGTTGGTGTTGTGGATGGCTTGGATTAAAGTTGTCCATTCTGGGAATAAGAAAGGGGTCCGGATCAAACTTGGGCTTCTTAGAAATAATGGGCTCATAGGTATTCAAGTATCTTTTGAGTGGTTTCCTTGGCCCAAAGTTAGGAGCTGGGTGAAATTCGGTTGTAGTGAGTAACACTTTTGATTTAGGATTAGAATTGTGAAGTGGTGGAGTAGGTGGGGACCTGTCAGATAAAGTATGCTTAGGACTGTGTGTTTGCGGACTATTGTCAGACATTTTAGCCGTTGGGCTCGACAACGAGGGATGGCAGTTTTTTGCAGTGGTTTCACACGGTTGTTTTCCGGTGGGACAAGGGTTTGAATCAGGTGTGAAGATAGAGGTACTACAGTCGAACCTCGATTTGTTGCTTTGACATGGAGAAGGATGCTGATTATTTTCTTCTTTTTCCCTTTTGTGAGTGGGTTCTGAGTGAATATAGAGGGATGTTCTTCCCAGTATAGAAGCACGTAACCATGGACCGTACGGACTAGAGTCGAGACTGAAGGATATGGGAGATGGCAGAGTGCACGCGTCGATCTTGTGGTCCAGATGACCACACTGGTAGCAGAACTCTCCTAACCTTTCATAGGAGATGTTGATAATAGTTGGACCTTTGATGGGAAGGTCAACCATTACTGAAGTTAAGAGGGGTTTGTTTAGGGGAATTTTGACTCTAATCCTTAGTGCCTTTTTCCAGCGCTTGCATTCAGAGTCCAGGTCCGCTTTGAAGAAGGATCCCACAGAGTTGCCTATGAGCTCAGCTGTTTCGACGGTCATGAGCACGGCTGGAATATTAGCCGCTTGAATCCAAAACAAACTCTTGTCGAATTGCAGATCTTGAAAACACATATGACTTGGCCATTCACATACTGCAGCGAGATTCCCACTGAAATTCCAAGGAGAATTCTTCAAAATTCTGTTTGCTTGAGATTGTTTGTGGAAGACAAAGGCAAGAGTATTTTTCTCAATTTCGTTCACTCCTACCCTGAAAGCACATTCCAAGCTTTAAGAAGGGTGGACCTAACTGCAGTGAGATTGACTTGTTTAGTAGTAATGATTTTGCACGCAAGGGTGCAAGGATGGGACTGATTACTATCAGAGTTTGGTTTAGGATTATCCATGAAAGGATAAAGAAAGAGCAGTAAAGCTCTAGAAAGAGGACAACATGAGCTGAGAGAAAAAAACTCTACCAGGAGAGAGGGTAATATAAGTTTGATTTGGAGTTCAAAAAAAAATTATCAAAAAGGAAAATATTAATTATTTTAATATATGTTTGTTAGTTATAAATATGAATTTTAGCTTAACACCTCTGTTCTTAGACCCGGCCCGGACCGGCCGGTCGGACCGGTCGGACCGGGAACCGGGAGCTTCAACGGAACGGATCGGTGCCAAAAACGGGCTGCTGAGCCCTGCCGATCGAACCGGCCGTTTCGGCCGGTTCGCCCGAAAACCCGGTCCGGGTGGTTGGACCGGCTGTTTACCTTTTCTTTTCTTTTTTTTTGAATTACAAATTCGCCCCTTAACTTAAAAAAATGAAAAAAAAAAAGTAAAGACAACTTACAGCAGTAGGCAGCGCCGCAGTGGGCAGAGAACAGAAAGAAAAATGTGAAAGAAAAAGAACAAGAAAAAAAACAAAAAAAAGGAAGAAGGAAGAAGGAAGAGTGTCTGCTACTACGATGGAGATTGGAGAGAGAAAGAAAGAGAAAGGATGAGTGAATGACCTATTTTGTTTTTATTTGTGGGCTTTGTTTTTTTGTTGGGCTGTCAACAATTTTTTTTGGCCCATTATATATTTATTATTCTTAAAAAAAAGATGATATTATATAATGAATTGAGAACTTGATGAATAATGTTACGTGATAAATAATGATAACTTGATGTTACAGATGATGATAAGTTGATAACTGATAATGATAATTGATTATTTGCTTACTTGTTACGTAGTTTATTTGTGTTTATTTTTGGCTCGCTAAACTTTGAATTTGGAATTACGTGTTTTAGTTTCTTAATTGTGGACTATTTTGTATTTTTGTTGGTTACTTTGTTATTTTGGTATAATGAATTCGAGATTTGGAACTAGACTTGAAGTTGTTTAATATTTTGTTTGCTTATTTAGTGATAAGTTGTCATATTAGCATGATATATTTATTTAGAAATTTTGAAGTTGACGAATTGAGTATTTTGTTATGACTTACTAATAAAATTGAGTATTTTGTTTTGAATTTTCTTATATAGTTGTGTATTTTTAATATATTTTATTGATGCGTTGACTAAAGTCAACAAACCGGTCCAACCAGTGGTTCGACCGGTCCGACCTGTTGACCCTCTACCCGGTAGTCTCACCGGTTCTGTGACCGGCCCGGGTCTGAAAACGTTATATTATTATATACTTACTTTTCTTTATAAGACTCAAATATTCAAACTACATCCAAATTAAATTTCAATATTTAGACGTGCTTTTCAAAATATTTTTCCAAACCCTCAAACTTAAATGAGCCAAACCAAAAAATAGATTCAAAGGACCCATCAACTTCTCTCACTTTTAAAACTCCACACTAAGTAAGTTTATAACTAAAAAAGTAAAAACGTTTTACACTCTATACAGAACAGGCACAAGTGATTTAAATTTTAATCACCAAGAAATAAGAGAAGGATAAGCCAACGTGTAAAACACGTGCCTAATCATACTTCCTTATTTCAATACTTCCTAATCACATTATGACATTTCTACCAAACTTCATAGTGACATCAAATCTCTAACCACAGTACAAAGATTCCGCCCCACAACGGACAAATGGCCGCCCACTACCACCCCTGCCACCCCACCTCACTGCCACTGTTACTACACTCCCTCCGATCCATACCACCACCACCCGCCACCGCCAGATCCCCACCTCCACCACTACCCCCCTCCCCTTCCTCCACACCCACACCAGCACCAGCACCAGCCCCAACAAATCCCTAATTTACACCAATACCACCACCACACCCAAATCCAAGAAACAGATTTTCAAATTAACCCCACCACGATCTCCTCCCTCCTCCGCCGCATCGCCGCCCTGGAATCCGCCCTCCTCCGCCGCACCTCCTCCTCATTCTCATCTCTCCGTGATGCAGCTGCACGTACAATCCAGACCCATTTTAGGGCTTTTTTGCTACGCAGATCAAGAACACTCCGCCACCTCAAAGACCTCGCTTCCATCAAGTCAACCCTCGCCCTTCTCAAATCGTCCGTTTCTGAAGGAACCCACTTCGATTACGACGTCATTTATCGCAGAGGCGTTGCGTTGCTGCTCAGACTCGACGCCATTCAGGTAAAAATCGAATCTTTGCGTAATTTGGAGTTTTGTTTATTGTTGGTAGATCTGATTTTGGTTGAATGTTGTGCTTTGAAGGGCGGTGATCCGATGATTAGAGACGGGAAAAGGGCGATAAGTCGAGATTTGAACAGGTTTTTGGAATTTGTCGATGGGTTTCGTGTGGAAAGGAGGGGCTTTTCGCGTCGAGTGAATGTGAGGTATGAGAGGAGTAATGTGCGATCTAATAGTGAGAGAAAGGTTGGTAATTTGAAAGGCGGGGGATTACGCATAGTTAATGAAGAGAAGTTGAGGGGTCTAGCTGCAAGAATCAACAGATTAACTGAGGAGCTGGATGAGGAGGAAGAGGAAGTGATTGAGAGCCCTGTGATAAGGAAGCGTGGTGTTTACGAATATAAAAGAGGAGGTTCAGTGGGGCAGAGTAGTGGGGTGCATCCCAAAGTAAAGAAAAGTGTGAGTTTTGCTGAAGAAATTGGGATAACATCAAAGGATGCCGAGGAGGACGGTGAGGAGGAGGAAGCTCAGTCGGAAGATGGGGGCTCGTCTATGAGCAGTGAGAGTGAAAAGGATGCGAGAAGTTCTCGGAGAGGCCCTGAGATACGAAAGCTTGGTGTTCCTGAAGCTAGAAGAGGGGGTTTAGTGAAGCAGCATGATGAGGTTCAACCCAAAGTGAAGAAAACTGTGAGTTTTGTTGAAAATGGGAGGACCTATAGGGTGTTAACAAAAAACTCTGAGCCAGTTTTGATTGAGGATTTAGATGAAAAAAATGTTAGGGACCGTTTAGTTGCTGCAAGGGCGCTCAAAGACGATCTTCGTCGAGCTGTTGAAGAAATTGGAATATCGTCTAAGGAGGCTGAGGATGACGATGAAGAAGAAGCTCACTCAGATGAGGAAGGCTCTCTTCCCAGCAGTGATGGTGAAAAGGATGCGATAAATCATATGAGAAGTGATCGTAACTTTGAAAGGAGGGATCATGATCAGTACGAAAATGAGGATTTCACATTCTCTACTCAATTGCCTGTGAAGATTGACACAAAAGCCGGCTTGAATGAGAAGAGAACGGGAATTGCTAAATAGCATCTCATCGATCAGTTATCCTTGGTAATGTTGTGACTTTAGGAATGTTGTGTCAGGTATGTGTTGTTTCTGATGCCTTAGTTTAGTTTGACGGTTAGCATTTGTTGTAAGACCATGAAGAGAGTAGTTGAACTAGACATTCAAATTGTCAAGGTGATTATCTATTTTGTATCCATTCTTTTGGAGTTTGGGTTGCGAAACGTCTAGTTTTTTCTTTTTTCTCCTTTTCTTTTCTTCTTCCACGGGATGCTTATTGGCTTCTGTATAAGCTTATGTTGTATTGTGTTTTTTATTCAATGCTCACTATTGTACCATGTTTGAGTATATGGGTAGCTTGTGGCTCTGTGATCAACTATGTAATGGCTGATTTATGCTGCAGTTTCTTTTTCAAGGATCTACTGGATATAATAGTGGTATGTGTTTCATGACATGCGACTTTTGAACATATCTGAGGTTATGTATATCAGCTGGAGTAAGATGGAAAGGATCTGAACGTATCTGAGTTTTTGCATATCAGCTGGTGTTTCTAACATGGAAAGGATTGTTCATAGTAAAGCGAAAAAGTGAGCTTGTCTATAAGTAGACTGCAGCAAGCAACAGAATGGTTGTTTTAGCCTTAGTAGTTAGCAGTAATTTGCTTTGATCCTAATTATTAGAGAACATGGACGTAATTTACATACGGTTGCTCGCCCTGGAACGGAAAGTTTCTCTTTATATGCAGCTACGTGACACGATTAAGATTTCTTGTCGTGAGCTCAATGAATAGCTCGTAGATTTGACTTAAGTGAAAAGTTGTCATTTGTCATGTTTGAACTCCTTTTTATGATTTGAGTCTAGAAACGTAATAATGTATGGTGGTGATCTCAAATATTGAAACTTTGGAGTGCACATTTTCTGTTAAAATTTGTAAACAAAATCAGTAGAAGTGATATTTTGCCCTTACAAAGGGAAAAAAAACATACATTTTGTCAATATGGTGAAGGATGCAATTATTGGCTTAAACATTAAGAAACCAATACATAATACATGATGTTAAAGTATTCATACAACACAGATCACAAACACCCACATTCTTTTTTTGCCTTTTCAAATTAACATCACTTGAACTATAAACCACTTCATGCAATCATTACTATGAAAGTATTCCCTTCAATTTTCTCTAATTTTTTTATATATATCAAAATGCGTGTTAATATCGAAATTACTACAAGATAAATATTAGGTTATAGCCGTTTTACCTCACTCCTTAGTTATATACGTTTATAGTACAAAACACTTATCAAATTTCCATTTTTTTAAATATTACAGATTATTATAAAAAAATTAAAAATACTGTATTTTCTTGTTGTATCAATCAGAAGACAAAAACACGTGTGGGCTTGTGGGATACATTTTCCCCCTCTCATATTTCTTTTTCTATTTTCACCTTCTGGTGTATAATTATTAGAGAAATTAAAATAAATAATCTTTTTGTAAAAAAAAAAAATAAGAAGAAAAAAACAACGACCAATCGAATAAAAGAGGTGGCAAAATTCACAAAATGCATTAATCATTTTCACATCCGATTTCCGATCATACCGCCGGAATATTCCATTTCTGATGATTTGTCGACGAATCAAATCCATTTGCTGAGCTCATATTGATGAAAATTACGCACTAGCCACATGAATCGGAAAACCTAGGGTTCGTGATTTGAGCTGGATTTTTAAATGTTTTTGTAATGCGCTGGGATCATTGAATAGGTGCAGCGCCGGATCTGATGGTGAAGAGTGCATTATCGTATTTCAATTGTTACACGTGCCGGATTTTGTGGAACAGTGTTGTTGGCAATATTGATAGTATTGGTATTAGCGGTGGCAGAGGTGGTGGTGATATCGGTGATTTATCGGGGAGGGAAGAGAGGGGCGGCGGGCGAAGAAGATGCAGCTGCACTTCTCACCTAGCATGAGAAGTATAACCATATCGTCGAGCAGGAGTGCAGGAGATGTCAATGGAGCTGTCGGAGATTTGATGAAGATCAAGGTCGCAGCTCGCCACATTTCGTACCGCACGCTCTTCCACACCATCCTCATACTCGCATTTTTGTTACCGTTTGTGTTCATTCTAACAGCTCTCTTCACCCTAGAAGGTGTCAACAAGTGCTCCTCCTTCGGTACGTTTGTGTCCAGATGTTGATTGTGTTTTCCATGCTTTGAGTCCGATTAGATTGCCGTGGGATGATCCGAATTCTAATTTATATTGCTCAATCTTATGATACTCATTAGTAAATTGAAGATGTACTATAGGCTCAACCTCTTGATGTGACTAGATTTTAAAGATGAATCCGATGGAAGTTATGCTTTTGACGCCTAGTTACCTATCTTGGTTCAGCGTGGTTTTTAGTTTCATCATTCTGCATTTGTTGTCATTAAATAGCTGTTAGTTAGGATTCGGTTATAGTTTGGGCATGGTGGGTTGTATTCCGAGTTTATGCGTTGTTGTGTCTTTAGCATGATCTGGTTTTATTTAAGCCGGAGCAGTTGGGATAGCTTAACATACCTTATTAGGTTGGGTTTGCGAGCTGCTATTCTGCAGTTTTTCAAGGTTAATCATTCTACGATTTTCAGTCAACGTGTTTCATCTTGTACTTGGCATGTAGTGTTTAAAGCGGTACAGGCCTCAGCTAGACTCCAATTTATTATGGACCTATACAGGCTTCACAATTTGCGTTGTTAATAAAATCAAACATAAGAAATCAGAACTGAGGTACATCTGTAACTTAAAATATAATTCACATTCATGCAAGCCTATTTTAGTTTTCTCTTGTTTGGATTTCTTTCATTTTGAAACTGCTATCAATCTCTATACTTTTGGTTCTCTGAATTTGATACTTTGGTATATATCATTGTTCTTCTCGATTTTCAAACTCGTTTTTGGTTAGTTGTGACCTCTTCCCGAGCATCGTATAACATGAGTGTTTTATTTTCGATTATCATGAGCCACATTGATGGTCATCAAACTGGTGAATAAATGAGAAGAACTAAATAAAAAATGTTTATAGGGAGTTCTGGTTGTTAGTGATGGTTTATGACTCACAGACTATCACGACTTTTCTGATGGGAAAAACCCTTTCGTCATAATGATGTTAAAGTTATATAGTCCCTTGAATCTCCATTTTGTCACTTCCTCCTTGTCGATTTTTTAAATTGTGTTTTCATCATTTACAGATTGTTTAGGAAGACGATTGGGGCCAAAACTTCTTGGAAGGAATGATGGTTCTGGGGTAAAAACCTAATACTAATTTCTTAGACATTATATATATATATATATATATATATTTGTGTATGGTTATGTTATTTCTGATTTATCAAAATTGCTTATACTGTTGATTTATATTTGAAACTACTGAAACCTTAAAATGGTGTTGTTATACCAGAGGCTGGCTAAGGACTTCGTTAAGCACCTGAATCAAGTGAACTCTGATAAAGTCCCTGATAGTCTGAAGCTCCCAGCCTCGTTTAGTCTACTTGTTTCTGAAGTGAAAAACAACAGATACAGTTCAAAGGAATTTGCTTTGATTTTGAAAGGCATGGTATGATTTCCTTACCTGATTCCTAATTCTGCTGTACTTATTCCATTGCCCTAACCTTCAGCATGGCGCGTGAGTGTCAAACTTAGGGGCTCATGTCTTGTCTTATTTCTGTGGTGGGCTTGTTTAAGTTTTTAAAATTACAGTTAAAAGAAAAAAAAAATGATAGGGAGACTTATTGGGATGTTCATCATGAAAGGTCATAAAGGTAAGAAAGCCCAAAGAAGCAAACCCGCTATATTCTGGCCCTATGCACAGAGTTGTTTTAGTCTAGAAAACAAAAACCATTTAAAGTTTCATTGGCGACTAAAAACTCATGTGGTTTTGACAAGCATTTTTTAATTTTTGCATAACAGATGGAGAAATATGAAAGGGACATCAGGGAGTCCAGGTTTGCTGAATTAATGAATAAGCATTTCGCCGCTAGCTCAGTTCCTAAGGGCATTCACTGCCTTTCACTGAGGCTGACTGATGAGTATTCCTCCAATGCTCATGCACGGAAGCAATTGCCTTCTCCGGAGTTGCTTCCTTTGCTTTCGGACAATTCCTGCCACCACTTTGTTTTGTCATCTGACAACGTTCTTGCTGCTGCAGTTGCTGTTGCATCTGCAGTCCAGTCAGCCCTACACCCTGAAAGAATTGTTTTCCATGTCATAACCGACAAGAAAACTTATGCAGCGATGCATTCATGGTTTGCTCTGAATCCTGCATCTCCTGCTATAGTTGAAGTGAAAGGTATTCATCAGTTTGACTGGTTAACAAGAGAGAATGTACCAGTTCTTGAAGCTGTGGAGAACCACTATGCGATTCGAAATTACTACCATGGAAACCATATTGCTGGGGCCAATCTTAGTGATACAACTCCACGAAGATTTGCGTCAAAATTACAGGCTAGAAGTCCGAAATATATCTCGCTGCTCAACCATCTTAGAATATATCTGCCAGAGGTAATTTGTTCAAATTGAACGCATATTCCTTATGGTTCACTTACATGGTTTTCTGGAATTATATAGAAACTGCTCTTACTAGTTTTGATGTCTGCATTATGCAAATTGGTTTTCACTCAAAAGAATAAAATTTGGTTATTTTGCAGCTATTTCCTAACCTGGACAAAGTGGTTTTCTTAGATGATGATGTTGTAATTCAACGTGATTTGTCCCCCCTCTGGGAAATCGATCTTAAAGGAAAAGTTAATGGAGCCGTTGAAACTTGTAAAGGCGAAGACGACTGGGTTATGTCGAAGCAATTTAAGAGTTATTTCAACTTCTCACATCCTCTTATAGCAAATAATTTAAATCCTGACGAATGTGCATGGGCATACGGGATGAATGTTTTTGATTTGCGTGCCTGGAGGAAGACTAATATTAGAGATACTTACCACTTCTGGGTTAAGGAGGTAAATTAATTTTCCCTTCTAATATCTTTGTAAAGTTATATGTCTTATTAAGTCTTTGTGGCTTGGAACATACATTGGTTATTTGGAAAGGTGATTGCAGACATATATATATATATATATATATATATATATATATATGTATGTATCGCTCTCTTGATCACCACATGAGCAATAAAATCTCTCTGTATGTGCTAATCAAGCATCAAGTCATTTCTTTTAGGTCCTTTAAGTTTCATTTCTCATGGAAGTTCTGAATATAGACGTGGATCAGTTTACATGGTTTTTCAATCCTGTATGTGCCGTTTGACCTCATTAGTCTGCTTCATCTCCATTGTTAGTTGTACTGTTTCTGTTATTGAAGATCCCAAACACGTCTGCTTGACCTCCTTGCGATAGCAGTAACTGACACTTTTTATTTTGTGCTTCTATGCTTCTTACGTGGTTTCTGTGTTGCAGAATCTGAAGTCAAATATGGCACTATGGAAACTTGGAACTCTTCCTCCTGCTTTGATTGCATTTAAAGGTCACGTTCACCCAATTGAACCTTCCTGGCACATGCTTGGGCTGGGCTATCAGAATAAGACGAAGTTGGAAAATGTGAAAAAGGCCGCAGTTATTCATTACAATGGCCAGTCAAAACCTTGGCTAGAAATTGGTTTTGAGCATCTCCGACCATTTTGGGCTAAGTATGTTAACTACTCCAACGATTTTGTAAGAACTTGTCATATCTTGCAGTAGTAATGGACCAACAAATTTGCATTGGAAATGATGGGACGAAGGATGGAACCGTTATGAGTTACCACGACCAGCCTTTTTTTGGAAATTTAGAAGTTTCTGAATATACTCATGTTTTGAGAGAGTGACCGAGTCTGAAATTCTGTTGATGGCAGTGATGCAGGAAATATGGATTTGACGAGGGGCAATGATTTCCTAGCGGGCATGGATATTAATTCTTGTAGCACTCTGTAAAGTAGCAGTTGTTAATTTATTTTTTGATTGGACCAAGGACATTATTGTTTTACCTCCACGATAGGGACACCTCCACGTCTTAGTGATATGATATAAGAGAAAAAACACAGTATACGCACTTGGTAATGCATAGCAGTGCATTGGCCAACAGAGATCCGATGCATGTCTCTTCCTTATGGCTCCTCTGGCCTCATTTGCGCTAGAAGCGATTCTTTTTCCTCGTACTTTGTTTACTATTCAGATTTGTCACAACTCCACCCCTTTTTTTTCTTCCCATTTTGCTGATATTTTCATATCTTTGTAGCTATTTTAGTTGGTAGGTTCCACAGTTTGTTGTGGAACCTGATTGAGTTAGGTAACAAAATAGGTTATATGTTCGGTATAGCTTCTGTATGGTCCCATCTAAACATTTTAGATGTGCAGTAATATTCTTTTTATCAATGAGATGATTTTTTCATTTCCTTTTTGTACTGCTCAATGCTCATATCTTAAGTTGTGCCTGGTACCGTTAATTGCTTTTGAGGTGTTTTTTGGGGAAAGCATCGTTGTTAACTTGTTATAGTGTGTTGGTCCAGCTGGCAACGTGAAGACCATTAGGAAAAATGAGAACTGTTTGATTTATCAATTTTTAGTGTATGCTCATGTTTACTTTAATAATTGGGTGTCTGTTGGCTAATCATCTTTGCCTTTTCTGAAGATTCTGTTTTAGTCATTACACGACATTAGGTTTATTCATTAGTTGCATATATTTAATCAAAAAAAGAAAGACTGCTGTTTCCAGTTAAAAACTCTTTTTTGATCAAACATGTGTAAGTAGTTTATTCATAATGAACTCTCTCCCTTCAATTCTCAACTGTTACCATGCATAATTCATAAATATTTGATTTCAATTTGCAATCATAAGCTAAGTCACCATGATTCGTAACTACTTGACCCTCTTTTCATTTTTTTAATTTCAATTTGCA
Organism: Linaria vulgaris; assembly: GCA_948329865.1. Lineage (NCBI taxonomy): Eukaryota > Viridiplantae > Streptophyta > Magnoliopsida > Lamiales > Plantaginaceae > Linaria > Linaria vulgaris. The sequence goes on along the minus strand of OX415250.1, from coordinate 15,836,510 downwards.
AATATTAGCCGACTACGGCTTCCACTAGAATATTCTTCTGTTGGTGGTGGGCTTGACAGAAAGGTATAGAGTTTACTTTTGCCTGTTTGATGACTAGTGGATACTAAGATTTCAAGATATTTGTTGCTTTTGCCTTACTGGATATTTTGAGCTATATTTTCTTAATTTCTCATCTAATAGTTTTTAAAGTTATAGTTGGAGTCTAGCCTAACATGGTAAGTGATGTTGTGAGCCAATATTATGTCACATAAAGTTCTATTTTTCAAATAACAAGTCGACGGCTCGACGCCTTTCTGGTCTGTTCAAAGTTCAAATTACGGTTTATAAATCAAACTAAAGAAATTGACTTACTACAATCATATCATTCAAACATCAATGAACTATATAGTATATTATAAACAACTTTACAACCTAAAAAGCTAGATTTTTATTGAATAATAAAAAAGACAAATGCTCCTCGTAATCTTGACTTACCCAAAAAAACGTCAAGTACATATGAGAATGTCTAGTGGGATGGTTAGATTGCCATCAGAACTACTCTTTCCAAGCAAACTGGTTTAGAAACTTCTTATATTGAAATGTCGTCTAATTTAGTATCACAAGTTCTTTCAAAAATATCTATTAAGTTGTGTATACTTTTCAATGCGACCCACTTGTGTTATATTTAAAACCTTAATAGTATAAATGTCGAATTCAATACCTAGTGGTGTTTAAAGACTTATAAAAGGGGTTTGTTCTAAAATTTGGCTTAACATTACGTTGAGCTTCTTGTAACTATAAGTTGACAGTGTTTGTAAATCTAGGAAAAATATATACTTAAAGCAATTGAAATAAAATTTGAAGGGTTTGCAGTAACTATTAAAAAGTAATTTCTAAATATCAAAAAATAGTGGTTCATAATTATCTTTCCTATTCCTATTATATATGATTAAATTACTTCTAGTAAAATAGTTACTTTTGTTTTTGGCTTAGAGCCTTTGTTGTCACTTTATTTATGGTTCAATGTTATTGTCAAATCGATATATTCTTTTCTTTAATATGTTTTAATTTTTATCAAAAAAGAAAAGCAAGACGCAAGAACCTCACAAATCCCATAACGCAACGTGTCTAATTATTAAGCAAAAAAAGAAAGAAGTGAAGTAACTATCTCATAACCAATTTAACTACTAGTTGCCGGTTAAAGAGGGAAAAAATGAAATGCAGTACAAAATAGTATTTATGCATTTGCACGCCCTCTCTTCTTCTTCTTCTTCTTCGATACAATTCTCTTTTTTATGTTTATTCACATAAAACTTGAAGAACAAAAAAGAGGAAGAAGAGTAAACCAGATCAATAAAGTAAGTGTGATCTTACAATTTCTTTTTTTTATTATTAATTATATTATATATTACTGATTGAAAATTCAAATCTTTAATCAAATATGGAAATTCGGACAAATTAATCATCTGGGTTCGCTTTAATTGATCTCAGATTCCTTAAAGTTTCAATCTTTACTGAAATATGGGAAGATTTTCAATTGGGTTTTCAATTTCCGATTGATTTGGTTTCTTGGTAAAAGAATAGATTAATAAATGATCTTAGGAGAAAATAGTTGGAAAGATTCTACTGTCACTTTCTCTTTTTACCCAATTGAATTTTCATGGTATTTTTTAATCAAAGTGGTGTTTCAATTTATATATACACATATTCTTGTATTGATTTGACGATGGGTTCTTATCCGAGTATTTGAGCTTGATTGGAGAATTCTAATTTATCTTTGAATTCTGTACTGGGATTCCTTTCAGATCATATTTAGGTGGCTGTTGCGAATCAACATGAACGGTTACTTTTGATAAGTCAGGATCGAAGATTAAGTGCTCGGTGAAACGCCTGAGTGGGGATCTTGGTGATTTGCTAAGCAAGTTCTTGATTAGGTTGAAAGATGTCCGGTGCACAAGATCAGCAGGATATTAAGTTTAGGTTGATCGATGGAACAGATATCGGGCCGAGAAAGTTTCCCGTTTCTGCAAATGTGGCGACCTTGAAGGAGAACATCATATCTCAATGGCCTAAAGGTTAGAATTATCTTTCGGCTGGATATGATCGACTATATGTATTGTGTAATCTTTTGTTTTGAAGTTGTTGCGTTGAAATTTGTCCTTATGATGCATTTGTATTTTTCTAGATTCGAATCGATTGCAAATTTTTGGAGTGGTTTCGGAAAAATTAAGTAGTTTGGTGACGTCAAAGAGGTTGAGTCTTAAAGTGCATTGGCTTAGAATTATCTAGTTAGCTATAGAGTCTTGTTGGGCTCCTATACATGCGTTCGATCACCATGATTTCCGTGTGGTTCATACAGCCTATCCCAATTTATTGGGTTTACATGTTTGGCTGTTGTTGTAATTAATTTCTGTTGGACGCATTGTAAACATATGCTTGCTTTTAATCTATTTCATGTAAAGGGTTGAATAGCTTCTAATTCTATCAGGATTAAACAAAGTATTGCTCGTGAATTTTCATAAGCTAGGACATTGAATCTGATCAGAAGCTGTATGGGTTTCAATATATGGGCGTACATATATGTCGCTTGGCGCAATAAGTTATAATTATGATGGAATGTTTATTCTCAGTAATAATATATATTGGTTAATGCGATTGTAAGGAATTGGAGATAATGCATCTCGTTACTTTGTGGATCAGTACCTGGAGTCTGGACTTCTATTCAGGTTCAAATTTATGCCCATTTGGACTTCGGATTTTTATAATAACATAGCAGACACGAAATCTCATAACCTTCGTCAGTTGAAATTCTCTCGGAACCCTATTTTACACAATTCGCAGAACCTGCATATATTATCTCATCTTTACTGGATTCTATGCATTTTAGGGCGTTATCTCTGCATTGGAATTAATAATTATCCAACGTGGTACTTTACTGCCTACTATCCTACTGTACTGTAGTTAGCTACGCATCCTTAGAGTTTCTTTTTCTGTACAGAGAAAGAAAATGGCCCACGCACAGTAAAAGACATCAAATTGATTAGCGCAGGAAGAATTTTAGAGAACAACCGAACTGTGGCAGAATGCAAGAGCCCGTTATACGACACCCCAGGAGGAGTCACGACAATGCATGTTGTCGTTCAGCCACCAACTACCGAAAAAGGTACAGTTTGGAGTTGTTTGTGATCCTTTTGCTGCTACAAGTATTACACACTATTGTATCTCATCACTCTGGCTAGATCATAAGATCATTTATTTCGTCTTTTCTTGGCATTATCACCTCAGACGACAAACTTTGTTTACATCATTTTCTCCATCAAGGACATTTACTTAAGTGCGTTCGTCTTTTGACATGGAACAGAGAAGAAAGTTTCAGGTGAACCCAAGCAGAATAAATGTGTGTGTGTGATATTATAGGAAGCAGCTCCAGAGAGCAGGATGCCCAATGTTGGCAGGTAAGGTGACATCATTCTTCCATTTCAAATCAATGGGAGTGGATAAGTATTTTACAAAATTCCGATCTTTGTGCAGATGAAGTTGCTGGGGTTGGTAAAGTTTACCAGGACTGGTATGTTATATCCATTTCTTACACAAAGCAAGTGATTGCAGCCGTCGCACAAAGTGTAGTTTAAGCTCGTTTTCTGTTTTACGTGTTCATATTGTTCTCGATTTTCTTGTTTGTTTCAGACTACATTGTGGCCTTCAGACTATACTACAATTTGTGGTTGTTCCTTGGGAATGAATTCAATGGAAGCCCCAGTTTTATTTGAACTATATGATCATATGTTTCACAGAATCATGATCATATTTTAGAATTGATAAATTATAATATATATGTTCATACTGTTTCAGTTTTGCGTTAAATCTCATCTTAAGCAAAGTTATGCCTTTACACACTCTGAAAGCAAACTTTTGTGCTTGAGTCATAGACTGAAACTAAAGTAATTTCAGAGCAACTCTTATAGACTTGAAATATCAAGAATTAGTGAAATACATCCCGAACTGTTCCCTATTAACTTTATTAGTCGTGCTAGTAAAACCGCTACGTACAGCGATAACTCCGCCGAATAAATCAGACTCATTTGTGAATTCCAGCATGTTCTTCTGAGTGATTTGAAAATGCAGACGTCATAAAAAAAGAAAAGAAAAAAAAGAGAAGTGTTTGATTCATGGCAACTTTTTTATTCCATATGATTATGATATGATGGTTTCCATGGCAATTTATCGAGATTGGGATGCTTATGTGTTTTAGTACTATATAATAATATATCCGGCACAATAACAGACGATGAAGCTCAATGCCACGTGCACCAACAAAATGCATTTGTTTTTTTGTTAAGAAAAAGACAAGAATAAGAAAACAAAATAAACAGTAACATTATCAACTATCATGCAATTTGCTTCCAACTTTTTACTACAAATATAGATATAGATTATAGATATATTATTTTAGAACATCTTAATAAATATTTAATAGCCATTAATTTAGCAGAAGGAAAAAAATATTTATTGATTTCAAAACTTGCGACCATGCAGAATGTCATCACAGACCACCCAATATATAACATATATGCGAGGAATGTGTAATTTGAATGCAACCTCTACTCTTATTTGATTTGATTTATCGAATGTTGTGTGACTCGTACTATACGTTCTTCTTTTCCTTATTGCACTAAAGCTTTGTCATTGTTAAGAAAAAAACATATATTTATTGATTTTAAATTATAGCGCACACACACACACACACACACACACACACATATATATATATATATGTATATATATATATATTTCAAAGTAAAAAAGAAATCCCTCCACCTCCACCACACAAAAAAAAGTTTTAGTTAATTTCACTAGAACCTCCCAGAATATCAATATACAGTATTGCTACAAAAACTCCATCCTTTTTAAATTCTTTCTCACGCAAAGCTAATAATAATAATAAACGCCCAATTACAACAACACTTCATTAAATCACTAGCTCCAATTGCTACAAAATTCCGTTACAATGGCCGTTACGGCGTCGCTCGCCGCCGCAACTCAACTCCGTACACCGCCGGCGGAATATTCCAACAGAGCAACTACTCTCTTTTCTCATCCACCGGTGTCCGTCAATTTCTCAGCTAAACCAGGAGGCTTCAAAGCCCTAACTTCACTGAAATTTAACAATAAAAATGCTAAATTTAGTCGAAATTCTCGGCAGTTTGTTGTTCGTTGCGACGCCTCCACCAGTGGCAGGGTAAGTTTACCTGATTAAGAGATTGGTTAGTTTGTTAACTGTTGATTATTATTATTATTATTATTATTATTATTATTATTATTATTATTATTATTATTATTATTATTATTATTATTGAGGTTGTTATGCTGAATTTGTGTATTGTTGGCTTGGTGTTGACAGATTACGCAGGCGGAGTTTACGGAGATGGCGTGGCAGGCGATTGTGTCGTGTCCGGAAGTGGCCAAGGAGAACAAGCATCAGATAGTGGAGACTGAGCATTTGATGAAGGCCTTGTTGGAGCAGAAGAATGGCCTTGCTCGCAGGATTTTCTCCAAAGCTGGTGTGGATAATACTCGGTTACTTGAAGCTACCGATAAGTACATTCAACGACAGCCTAAGGTAGTTTCTGTTGTAATGGTTGTTGTGGTGGTTCTGCTTGCAAGTTGTTCTGTGATTTCCTTCTCGATGTTAAATGATATCTGGTGTTTACGGATTACGTGCTAGCTTCTCTGTTTACCTGGTGTTCTTATACTTCTAACTTGTCAGCCTCAGCCTACGTTTAAGCACACCTGCAGTACATGAGCTTACCTTGATTCATTTGATCAAAATCTTGGACTACTCGATATATAATGCTCAATCTTGGCAAGTATTTTAGGTTCTTGGTGAGTCAGCTGGTTCAATGCTAGGACGAGATCTGGAAGGACTGATACAACGAGCAAGGGACTACAAGAAAGAATTTGGTGATTCATTTGTATCAGTGGAGCATTTAGTTCTTGGTTTTGCACAAGATAATCGATTTGGAAAGCAATTATTTAAGGATTTCCAGCTTTCTCTGAAAAGTCTGAAAGATGCCGTTCAGGCTGTAAGGGGTCGTCAAACAGTTATTGACCAAGGTAATAAATAACTCCTTTTTCTGCAATGACTGTAGTTTTGGGTTTTGTCTGCTTCAATTGTCTTCTGGCTGTGATTTGGCTCCCTGGAGAATTTCTACTTTTTGGTATTTTCATAATGTGCAACTATAGCTTCTGTTACTGTGTGAATGTAAACAACTTTTCCTTAACTTTTCCTGGTGGATAATCTCTTTCATCTCATGCCTGAACCTTGTAGAAGCTAATTTGTTCATCTGTAATAACTATAATTTAATCTTAGTACTGCTCCACGTAGCACTCTAGAACATAGATGTTTCTGAGTGGATTGGGTGCAGTTCCTTTTATCTTAGACTTCATGAGTCTTGTGGAATTTCTGCTGGACACAACATCAAATATAACCCATGTTACTGACAGATCCTGAAGGAAAGTATGAGTCACTGGAGAAATATGGGAAAGACTTAACTGCCATGGCAAGGGCAGGAAAGCTGGATCCTGTAATAGGAAGAGATGATGAAATACGTAGATGCATTCAGATTCTTTCTAGGAGAACCAAGAACAATCCTGTTTTAATTGGTGAGCCTGGAGTCGGGAAAACTGCAATCTCTGAAGGGTAAGTTCCACTTTTCTTTTCTTTAATCTAGACTCTTTTGATTCTAATGGCATCACAATTCCAGCATTTGGTTTGTACTCGTGGATCTTTGCAGTCCTTATAGGATTGGTCTATTAGTCTGTTAATAGTCATCGATCGTTAACCTGAATGTCTGATATAGGTGCATGTAACAAGTTGACCAATGTACCAAGTTAATAATGATAGAATTAGCAGCAGTTAAGTGACTAAATCCGTATCGACCAAACTGGGAACTGTAAGTCAGCAATTCCGGGTGGTGACCTAAGTAACATGAAGATTGGTCTGCTCCTTCAACTGTAGCCATACTCCTCATCCAACAGCACTTTCTCTCACTTTCATTATTAACTGGATTGTTATGATTTGTGGCAGGCTTGCCCAGAGAATTGTTCAAGGAGATGTACCTCAGGCTTTGATGAATCGGAAGGTGGGTATAGATTGAGGTTTCAAATTTTCTAAGGCGACATATATACATATGCCCTGTCTTTGTGCACGTGCGAGTTTATTATTTTATTGTTTATGAAATAACAAAAGTTGAAGCATTCTCCATTCAACTGCAGTTGATATCACTTGACATGGGAGCGCTCATTGCTGGTGCAAAATATCGTGGAGAATTTGAAGATAGACTGAAGGCTGTGTTGAAGGAGGTGACTGATTCAGATGGCCAGATTATCCTTTTCATTGACGAGATTCATACAGTAGTTGGTGCAGGTAATTCTTATAATGGTTACAAGCTCTATGGCTCTTCCTTCTCTCCTCCAGCAGTTTTCTAGTCCAAGCTATCGCTCCCTAATTCAAAACTCTCTACCAGTCTGTAGACATGTGGCTATTTTTCGATATGTAATTTTAAGTGTCTACTAATCTCCAACACTAAGAGATGCTTGCCATGTACTGCAGGTGCGACCAATGGTGCAATGGATGCTGGCAATCTCTTGAAACCTATGCTTGGCCGTGGAGAACTTCGGTGCATTGGTGCGACCACATTAGATGAATACCGTAAATATATTGAAAAAGATCCAGCCCTAGAACGCCGCTTCCAGCAAGTTTATGTCGACCAACCAACGGTAGAAGACACAATCTCTATTCTTCGTGGACTGCGTGAACGATATGAGCTGCACCATGGAGTCCGCATTTCAGATGGTGCCCTTGTTGAAGCTGCAATATTGTCAGATCGTTATATCAGTGGGCGGTTTCTTCCCGACAAAGGTACTTAACTCAGTACATGAATCTGTTGTTAATTCCTATTAAGTGTAGAATGAAGTCTTTAGACATCACACTTTTCAATGAATATATGGTGGATGTGATTAAATTAAAATCTTTGTGGTTAAAAATTTCCATCTGAAATTTTGGGCGACTCGGGTATATATACTGGAGTTGTGTTCGTAAGAATGAAATACTTAATGTTCCTATCAAGAAGGCTGTTATTGAATTAATGTTCCAGGACTAACTTCACTGCTAAAATTTACTTATCCGATTTGCAGCTATTGACCTGGTCGATGAATCGGCTGCCAAATTGAAGATGGAAATTACTTCAAAACCAACTGCACTCGATGAAATCAACCGTGCGGTTCTGAAACTTGAGATGGAAAGGCTATCTCTGACCAACGACACAGACAAAGCGTCAAAAGATAGGTTAGATCGTTTAGAGGCAGAGCTCTCTCTCTTGAAACAAAGACAAACTGAGCTGAATGAGCAGTGGGAACATGAAAAAACTGTCATGACCCAGTTACAATCCATTAAGGAAGAGGTATGTGCTTACTGCTTGGTGTGCACGCCCTTAAGGTTTTTGCGTGGAGTTTGATTTATATTTGATATCAGTAATCACTGTAAAGATCAGTAGAAATGAATCTCTTTTAGTGAAAACATCATGTTAAAAACTACGAGCCACTAAAAGTAAAACCATGATTCTGGATTATGAGTTCTAATTATTCTGGATTATGAGTTCTAATTAAAGTTGTGACAGATTGACAGAGTAAATTTGGAGATCCAGCAAGCTGAACGTGAGTATGATCTCAATCGTGCAGCAGAATTGAAGTACGGGAGCCTCAATTCTCTGAATCGCCAACTTGAAACTGCAGAAAAAGAACTAGATGATTATATGAAATCTGGAAAGTCCATGCTTAGAGAAGAAGTTACTGGTAGCGATATAGCCGAGATTGTTAGTAAATGGACAGGAATTCCTGTTTCCAAATTACAGCAATCAGAGAGAGATAAGTTGCTACACTTGGAGGAAGAGCTACATAAACGTGTTGTTGGTCAAGATCCTGCTGTAACAGCAATAGCAGAGGCTATACAAAGATCAAGAGCAGGCCTTTCAGATCCGCACCGTCCGATTGCGAGCTTTATGTTTATGGGTCCTACAGGTGTTGGGAAGACGGAGCTGGCAAAGGCTCTTGCTTCATATATGTTCAACACTGAAGAAGCTCTTGTAAGAATTGATATGAGCGAATACATGGAAAAGCATGCAGTTTCACGGTTGATAGGAGCACCTCCTGGCTACGTTGGATATGAAGAAGGAGGGCAACTGACAGAGACTGTTCGCAGGAGGCCATATTCCGTTATTTTGTTTGATGAAATAGAAAAGGCTCATTCCGACGTATTTAATGTCTTCCTTCAAATTCTGGACGACGGTAGAGTTACCGACTCACAGGGTCGGACTGTGAGTTTCACCAATACCGTAATAATTATGACGTCAAATGTTGGCTCACAGTATATACTGAATACTGAGGATGATGAAGCGCCCAGGGAGAAGGCTTATGAAACTATAAAGCGAAGGGTAATGGAGGCTGCAAGATCAGTTTTCCGTCCCGAGTTCATGAACCGTGTGGATGAGTACATTGTATTCCAGCCTCTTGATCGCGATCAAATTAGCAGTATTGTCAGGTTACAAGTAAGTCTTTCTTTTATGATAATGGAGCATCTTTTTTCCCACTTCAAAGAGTCGCACACAAGCATATCTTCTTAAGTTAACAAACTATTACAAACTTGAGCTATGGTTATGATACTTATTTTGCCATTAATAAGTTTTTGGTATTGCTTCTTCATCTCTGGAAGCTTTCCAAACCGTATAGTGTTCACGTTGACAAGAATAATTTCATGTAATCCTTCTGCTTTATATACTCACGCATGACGACACTTTTGAGACTCACCATATCCTTGTGTTGGAGGAGGAGTTTGATGGAAAATATGTTAATCTCACTCTTTTTAATGTGGCATTACACAGTTGGAAAGAGTGCAGAAAAGAATTGCAGACCGGAAGATGAAGATCCAGGTGAGTGAAGCAGCAGTTCAACTTTTGGGTAGCCTTGGGTATGATCCGAATTATGGTGCCCGGCCCGTTAAACGGGTGATCCAACAACATGTCGAGAATGAGCTCGCCAAGGGAATCTTAAGAGGTGACTTCAAAGACGAGGACACTGTGTTTATCGATACCGAAGTCACGGCTTTTTCGAATGGTCAACTGCCTCAACAGAAGCTTGTTTTTCGGAAAGTGAACTCATGTATAGCTTCTGGAAATCAAGAAGCTTTGACTCTATGAGAGAAATCTTGTAAATGAACCTATACTAGACCAGTCAGTATCCTCTGCACTTCAATTGTTTATTTGAAGCAGAGGAACGAGAAGAAAATACGACTCATCTACATAATATTAGTTCACACTTGAGCCTTATATGGACGATGAAGAAATGTACACATTTTTGATGATAAACTTTGATTTTGTTATCTAGTATGTAATAACTAATAAGGATGGCATTGCCCCCAGTTCTTCTGTTAATTCCTCGCTTTACAACCTTTGGGGTTTCAGTAGGTTTTTTTTTCCTAAGAGGAGGAGAAGCAAAAACAAGAGTTGTAAATCACTAATCAAGTGCTTCTCTAATGGTCAAAGTTTGATTACTTATCATGCTAATTAACGTAATTAGGTTGTGTCCAAATAGGCAAATACTAGTGGGTGGGGAATGGGGGGCTATAGCTCCCCAAGCCCATACTCAGATACGTCAATTACATATATACATATATTACTTTTTAACGAAGCCTCTCATAATTACATCACAATCATGCATTTACACCAATAAACTGAATTTGTCCACTAGTTACATGGTGCATGCAATTGCACAAGTGAACTCTTCCATTCAATGTACATTAGAATGCTTACCGAATAAACCCTAAACGCATTTACACAGGTCACACAATTTGATGCACTATTTACATGGTGCATGCACAAAATAATTCTCCATGCAATGTATATTAGAAATGCATACTGAATAAACCAAAAGCAAGCGTTGCATTCTCGTTCCATTTAAGTAGTTTTAACTTTCAAGGTCTTACAATTTACAATACAAATGCACGGTTCACAGTAGTACCATACAGCAAGGAACAAATGTTGAAGACAAATAGTTGCTATTGGCACTCTACCTGCTTTATATGGAACACAAGTACTCGAGCAGCACACACTAAATTCTTATAAATCACCCCTCTTCCGATGCTCCTTCTGAATCCGACAACGGCAACAAGGTGCAAATCCCAAGCACATGTCCGTTAAGGCACACATAATACTCAACGCAATCTTCATAAGCACCCAACCGACAGTTCACACTCAACGGTACCATCTTTGCTGCCAGCATGTTCCATAGCTTTGCCTTGCAATATGGGCATACCTCTGAAGGATGCAGTGGTGCGCGCCTCACTATCAGCATCTTCCGAACCTTCGACGTTGCAAATGATTTGAATATCCCTCGGAAAAATCCAACATCCCCTTCATCTCCCTGGTCGAGATGCTCACATGGGTCTGACACATACAAAACGTCTGTTCTGCATTGTGGTAATAAAAAGCTTTTTCCTGATGTCCTAGAGAACCGTGTCCTGTATACAAAGTGGCCAGGAATGTTAATATTAGTAAATAATCCATCTTTGTTGCATCCAGCACAATATATGAGTAGCTTGCCAAGAGCTCTCCAGTTCCCATCTATGCTATGAATTCCATTAGACTGCAAATCGAGCATCATCTTTGGCGCCCGTGCCATGCAGAACTCCTTCCAGAGAATTCGTTTGGCTAGATCGTCAAACCATTTGCATGCACAAGACAGGGCTGCGATCGACTGTGGGTTCCATTTTAAATGATTGAACACTAAGAATATGACTTCTTCACTGAGATGCCCTTTTGTACATGCACAGCTTGATGAGTGTGTGCAGCGGTACTGCTTTGTGAGAATCAATGTCATTGCCTGGTAATAGGAGCAAAATATTAATAATTATTGCTTCTATTTTGAAAATATCAAGGTTATCAGTAAAGGCAAGTGGGCAATGGCATATTAAACTTTCCACAACAGGATTCTATGAAAAGCCCAATGGCATAAACCAAAAATCAAAATAGATAAATGAAGAGACCTATCAAATGCAACGGACAGAATGTTCTATGAGATCGTAGAAAGAACCACAAATAGAATACAAGGTGATAAAGTACTTCAGAAAGGAAAGTGTCCTAGCTCTATGTCACTTAACTCTAGTTCAACGTGTAGCACCATAGTACCAATGTTCACAAACTAAGCTACAAAACGAGTTGATATGCTATAGGTACTGAGAGTGGCACTATATCTAGTGAAAGAGATGAAATTGAATCAATTGGGAAAGTACAGAAGTATCAAACTCATTCATTAAATTTTGCAAAGGAGCAGCAAAATTTAAACAAGCAGGATAACAAGGCTCGACCTTGTCACCTAGAGAGAGCAAGAACCGCAAGCCCTTGCACCATCTATGTATTCAGTGATAAGATACAACTTCAAGAAAGTTGATCTTTTTTGCATTTTGCTAGAGGTGAAGTCAGTTTGCTAGAGCAAAACAGTTGCAAGCTTACCTAGTATCAGAAGAAAGATATAATGATGAATACCATGTGCATCCACGTGAATAAGCACACACATTGAGGCAGAGCAATGGTGCTCTTTTATTTTACTAACATCTAACTAAAGTTTCCATATATAGAAAAATCTTATCCAGATATGTGAGCCTACCTGAGGTCAATACATAACTAAATAAAAACAACTACAAGTAAAGGTTATGTGGCCAAACATTCTCACTTAATATACAACTATATATTCACCTTAATTCTATGATGTATTTTGCAGCCTACATAATTTATAAAGTATTAAACTAGTTTTGGCTAAAAATGATTACAACTAGACTTAAAATTTTGCCACTAGCCTTAGATATAGATAATAGGAAGGAATAGAACCTTGCTGATTGTCAGGCCTCATTTTATGTAAGGGAGTTTAGAATTAATGAGCTTTTCAGTACAAGTAAGCATGCAAATCATAATTGTAACCCCTTATAACTTCTTTTCATCCTTACAAAATGCGCCGTACATGTATAAATCAAAAAGTGGGGGAGCATTTTCTTCAAAAATATTACAAATGAACCCAAGTAGTCTTATCTCAAGTGGGAGCGGATGAACACATCCCACCCTTGTACCACCACAGCATTGGCAGCCAGAAACCTTCCATATAAAATCAATCAAACCGAATACGCCTTTCCAAAATCAACACACAAACTACAATTAATAATTACTAAGATTGATTAGGCCATCAAAGGGACTCAATAACTCCAAGATAACTCTTGATACTATGGAAACAATAGATTTACGCGATTAAGCAACGCGCAACGCCGCGCCTACATTGGTAGCAAAATACCATTTCACAATCACAAGCATAAACCATAGTTCATCTTTAGAACTTAAATCCAACACCAATAATCATACAAATCAAATTAAAACCAGCTCCAGGTCTAATAATTAGAGAATTTTTTTCTTTTTTGAAACTATACAAAGAGCTTTATTTGGATAGTAGACGCAACAAAATAAACTAGATCGTTACAATAAGTGAATCAAAACCTCACCTCAGCTCAAATCCAGCTCACTTTCAGCCTGCAACAAGAAAAATAAAAACAAAAAACTAAATTTAGGGATTTGCATGTTGAGCAAAAAGGAAAGCTTTGTTGCAAATAAATTTGAGAAATCACCTGAAATAATGTAAAAAGTAATGGGTTTTTCTCTATTGAAGAATTAACTTGAACCCACAAAATAAAAATTGAATCTTGAGCTTGCTGAAGAAAGCTAAAGCAACAATTTAGAGTAAAGTGAGCTACTTGCATATCTAGAGCAAGAAAAATTGTTTTTAAAATATATGTGGTGGGTGATAAAGTCACCTTGCTTTTCATGCTAGATTTGTGACAGAACAATGGTTTTTGCTTGTATTTTTATGTGGTATTTTCTCAATTTCTTGTGAGCACAACTTAGGCACAAACCTATTTTTTTTAAATAAAATGTGTGTTATAATATGTGCATGCAGACAACATGCAGAGCGGCAGGCCAGTAAAAATGTTATAATTTGTCTTCATTTGATGAGAATATTTTAACAATTGTTTAATCTTTAATGATAAAAAAGATTAGGTTTTGTTTTCTTACTATAATCTCTCTTTAACATTGGCAAGAGATTGTATTCTCTCGTTTCTGATTTTAACTTTTAGACAACATAAAATAACAACCACCAAATATGTAATTTTAATAAATTGTGATAATTCCAATAAATTGTGTCAGACTAGATATATAAGCCATAAATAATCACGCCGAGTCGGGTAAATGAATTTGACGTCTCCATTCGTTACGATTGGTGTATAACATCTTCTTCGTTTCATATCGTTCCATATAACCACCGCTCACATTTTCTTTTAGTCTTTCTCGTGTTTTAGACAAAGCGTGAAATAATATTACAAAACATATTGAGTAATTTCTGTTGTTCAGCGAACAAGAAAAAAATAGAATTTCTGTATCGTACACGATTATAAAGAAAACCAAAACAAAATCTTTCATTGTGTCAATGCCAAAACAAACACTCAACAATTTACAGTTCACATTGCAACAACTCAAGGAGGACATTCGAGTATGTCCCGACCTTGTAGTTCTCCTTCCCTTTAGTCTAAAATTCAAGAAGAAGAAAGAACTCTAACAAAGTATGAAAAAAAAAAAAACCACTAGACAAAACCTCAAGACACGAGCACACAGTGTAGTAAAGCCTCCCAGGCTTTACCAATTCTAACACCTGCCTGAAATAATCCACGCACATGTGTTTGCAATATCAGAAACTAACGTATGTCACTCCACTATTCACACGTTAACATAATTCACCAGTAAATTACTCTAAAATGTCAGAAACACGATAAAAAAAAGTTATTTGCCACTCAATCGACAGCTTGTCAAGAAGGTTTGCTCTCTTGGAGGGAGATGACTGTTTCAAAAGCTCCCACCAGGGCTTTAACCTTACTTTTCCTGCTCTCAACAAGTTTACTTGCTGTTTCTTCAATGACATTATTGAACAATCCTTGTGCGTCTTTCTTCCCCTGTACACCTTGATGCTTTAAGACAACCTTTACAGAGGATAAATCTGAACCAGATACATCAGCATTGCCTCCACCCCTTTTATAGGCCCGCCTTCTCAAATCACCGTTGCCATCGTCTATACCTTGGGCTCTAGCTCTCCTAAATTTGAGTCTCCTAGGAGCGGTATTAACCGGATTGAGGTCCATTACCTTCCCACTCCTGAACTTTAGCTTCACAGGAGATCGATATTTGTCTTCAGAACCGACCACCCGACTTTTTCTTAGAGCCTTGTTATTATCTTTCATGGGTTGTACCTTGCCAAGCTCCACAGTGTCCTTGTTGTCAGACGCAAGTTCTGCTTCACCACCACTGTACTTGGACTCTTCATCGTCATTTTTGTTAGATACTGGAGACGATGATGGAAGTGGATGATCAGAAGATGAAGATTCCACTACATCTTTTTCAGTTTCCAACTTGACAACATGCAAAGTTTTCTCAGGAACCTTCTCGTTGTCGGATATCTTAGGTTTGGTCCTGCTTATCCTACTGCGATCCTTCAGCGGTACAAATTTCAGGGTACCAGGAACTCTTGCTTTACTGGAAGCTGTCTTACTCAAAAGGAGTTTCGAAGACGAAGTAGCACCAAGTGGAGAAGATTTCTTTACAGATGCTCTAGGTGCCGTTACCTTTCGACCAGTTTTAACGTCTCTATTTGATTCCCCTTTTCCATGCATGCCATCTGAGTTGCCAGAAGATAATGATAGTTTACCCTTAACTGTTTTTAACTTCATCGGGGAAGAAACCTTATCGGAGTGATTATCTGTCGTCTTTTCAGTTCCTGTCGTCCTACCCTCAGTTGAGGAACCTGCTATTGCTAGAACACCAAATGGTTCAGATGGCAAAGCAATCTCCCTCTTGATAACTTCAGGTGGATCTAGTGAAGGCGATCTTTTAGTAGGCAAAGGCTTGTGGTGTACCACACTAGTATTATTTCGAGTCAAAACATTTCTCAAATAAGTTTTGGCGTCCAAAGATATCTTAGGTTTTCGCGCATAAACTTGGGTATCAGGGGAAGGCTTCAGGTCAGTTAAATGGTTATTAGTATCATTTGAAGAATTTTTCTTTGATGTATTGGGTTTTGGCGAACGGTACCTGGTTTCAGGAGAAGGTTTCAGGTCAGGTGACCAATCATTGGCATTCGTTGAGATTTTTTTCTTGGATGCCTTGAGTTTTGGCGAACTTACTTTGGAATCAGGAGTAGGCTTCAGGTCAGGTAAAGGGCTACTGGTAAAGGTTGAAGACTTTTTCTTAGCTGTCATGTGTCTTGGTGAATCATATTTGCTATCAGGAGAAGGCTGAAGGTTAGGGGAGTGGTTTTTCGTATCTGCTGAAGATTTCAGCTTGGGCGTCTTGGGTGTTCGCGCATAATATTTGGTACTAGGAGAATGCTTCAGATCAGGTGAATGTTCAACTCCATCTGTTGAAGAATTTTGCTTGAATCTCATTAGCTTGCGCTTGGTCTCCGGAGACGGCTTCGGGTCAGATGAACGTTTATTGATATCTGTTAAAGACCTCCGCATAGCAGACTGTTTCTTCTTTGGTTCCGTAAGTTGTACAAGATTGGGGTTACTAGACAACAATTTAACTTTTCTCCTTAGGGGCTTCCATGGCTTCTCTTCAAACTCATGCTTTCTTCCATATTTACAGAAATCATGGCAAGAACCCATGGAAGCTCTCAGATACCTTGGAACCACTTTCTGAATACTGAATGCAGAATCTGACATTCCAGCAGAGTTTCTTCTTGAACTGCCCCCAATATGGTAAAAATCAGAGGATGCTCCACCGTGGTTTGGACTGCTTAAGAAAGTTCGAAAATCCGAATCCTCAGCACGGTCTTTATCCATGCTCCCCTCATCCAATTCGTTACTTTCAGGAGCTAACAATAGATCAGCATCGTTCCCATTAGTTGGAAAATCCGAATTCCTAACATAGTCTTCAGACGTGCTTCCACCATCCAATTCATTGTTTTCGGGAGCTAGTAGTGTATCAGTACTTTCTTCAGCCATAAAAACGAGACACAAGAGATAGCTGGAAACTCAAGAACCTGTAAACAGAAACATATACAAATAATCAGATACAATGTACATTAAAGAAACTGACTATATAAACAGCAAATTCCTTAAAAGAATTCACAGTTCAGATAGGTTGGAAAGTTTCTGAAATAACAAAGATGTATAAACACTTGATCACCTTACATAAAAATCAAAAAGTAAAAAGCTTGAGGGAATCATTACCCATCTTTTCCAATAAAAGAAACTTCGGAATCACTAAAATATGATTACATAGCTTTGCACTCTTTGCCCTTTCCCAAAAGCCACATGTGGAAAAACATAATTACCATCCGGATAGAGGAAGTACTCAACATAAAAGAGTAGAACACTTTGGGATTCAATGGAGTGCAACAGTCGATAATATACGTGGTTGCGTAGCTTCCATTACTAACTCTTGATTAACTACACCGAAAGGGATGAAACGAGAATTGTTCTAAGCACCCATATCAAACAGTTAAGAGACAGAGTGAACGCAAAACATACGAAAATCTATACATTCAAATACACATCATTTGAAGGCAGAAAAGCATACGAGCAATATATGACATACGCTCCTCTATTATAAACGACCAATTTCCGGGCACTACGATTAATAAAACCTCTGCCCCTCCTACAAACATAGTGTACGCTTTCGAACAATGAAAGTAACGCGTAATTCTGACGGTCCCACCGCATACAAAGAGCATCCCAAAATCCATCATATGATACATAAACCCCAACAAGATGATAAATCCATTAATCACAACTTCTAAATAATCCAAAAAACAGAGAAATGAAAATAAAAATATGAACAAATATTAAAGATCACATTCATACCAGATAATTTTGGAATCCTCAATCAACCCCAACCAACAACCACCATGTAATACCAATATCACAACAACCCTTTTTTATTGATCAATACACAATAACAGAAAGAGATATTAAAAAAAAAAGTTGGCAAAATTTATATTTAAATGAAAGCTGAGAAAACGCGTAGCTTTTACCTGTTCCCTTCTTTTTGAAGCAAACCCACCAAAAATCTTTTACTGATTAACAAAAAAGCAGATAAATTTAGAATGAAAAAGGGGATTATTATATCATATTCCCATCATTTGTAATCGTAAAGCAAGTGCAGGAATTTTTTATAATAATAATTAAGAAAAGAAAAAAGGAAAAGGAACCCTCCCCTCTTTTTTTTTTTATTTCTCCATTTTTGATTAAATATTTAAAGAGAGGAAGATCGTGCGAGCATGATGAAACAAAAAGAGCGTGACAATGTTTGTGATCTTGCGCGTTTTTGTCTGTAAATTTGGAATGTTCGGTTCATAAAGGGTAGCAAAAAAATTTAGCTAAATTGCAAAAAACAGCCTTGTGTTTTATTTAATTGCCAGAAACGCCCATATCTCTTTTCATTAGTATAAAACACCCCTGTGTTACTAATTATTAATTAATTAGCGTAAAGAGTTTGTGGAAGAAGAGCTAAATATCCTCCATTGTGTTATTGTAATTTTGACCCCCTATTCTCAAAATGCTTATTAGTTTGATTAGTTGTGACCAATAATCAGATTGTCAAACCATCCGCATCGTGTCTATGCAAGACTCGATGATGAGCTATCTTATACAAAAATAGAATCGAGATTCAATTTCTCACATTTCTCTAATTATTGGTTATTAGTTGTTTGGCACGAGTTAGATCAGCTCAAAGCCTCAAATATAATCACGTTTTATCACTTTTCGACAGTTCAATAATAAATTCGATATGCATAAAAATATTTAGGATTTACAAAAGTTTTTCATTTTGAGCTTTTCTATAACAACCTTACATTACTTCTTCTCATGAAGTAGCATAAATGGGAACCATATATACTTCCAACACTTTTTTCACATTAGTAAATTGAAAAACAATTAAATTGAAAAAGAAAGAAATTATAGTTTACTTTGAAAAGGTGAATATTGAAAGGAGAGCAGCGGCAAATTCAAGGGCGTGTACGAAACGCGTTGTTATGTAAGATTTACTTAGACCCGGATTTTATTTTATTTTATTTCTGTTTATTAATTATCATATAACATTAACGGGTCGGTATTAAAATTGCGAAATTATTGCACCACTCTCTGGTAGGCCTAATGAGACATTAAGAGTTAAGACTAAATATTGTTGAGATTTGGTCGGGAAAAAATATATTAGTTGTTGAGTCAGTTCGACTTCTAACGATAAAAGAGAAACTAGTTGTCAGAATCTTGGACAATATTAATGACCAATCAGGCAATTTGTTCAGAAGTTGTATTTATTATTAATTGATTTGTTAACTAATCAATCTCAGTTCAGCTACAATAGCTTACTTAGCTTTATTGCTTTCCTCAAGAAAAAGTAGACCTGGAAATTAATTGGATTAATTAAACAATCAACACAGCTTCTTTAAGTTGCAATAATTAGATATAAAAAGCTTTAAGATACAAGCTTTGTCCAATCTCAGAAAAATAAGCCTACAAGGCGCCATCAAGCAATGACCTATTTTCTATTTCAATGAGTCTTAATATGTCGTTACAACAACACTATATTTACAATACCACATAAGTAGGCTACTTAACTTATATTTCAAAAGCAACCAAAACTATAAATCTTACAAGCAATTTATGTAAAAAAAAATTACATAAATTGCTTGTAACACCCCGTCGAATCCTTCTTGAGGTAATTGGCACCCGAAGATCGAGCAAGGGGCTGCTGACTGCAACCCAGTCCCTTCGACACAAAAGATGAGATGGTAATTCAATATGGTATCAAAGTTAGCCACAAGAGGTCCTAGGTTCGAATCTCACCGCCACCCAATTATCAAAAAAATGTTCAATACACATCATCCCAACTGTGTTGTGTCACAAACTTTCAAATCAATAGTTCGAGCTCCACAACCCAACATTTCACTTTATTGCATCAAATTTATGAACTTAGCTTACCTATATTTGACAAATCGTCCTATGAGGTTCTTTTTTTCCTTATTACAACTGCCAGAATTGATTTTAGTTTTTAGAACTTATTAACATGATGAGGTTGAAGAACCAGTGATCCGTATGTTCGTGGAAGTAACTTTCACTTAAGAAAGACTCTACCATAATTCATTCCAAAAAGAAAAAAAAAGGAGGAGGAGGAGGAGAAGAATCTACCATGTGCCTAAAAGAAACATGCCTAGGATTCCATGGTCCTCTCTCTTTCAGCCCCCCATGAGTCCAATCAGAATACTCAAAGGCTTTAACTTTAGCATGTTATCTGCTATAGTCATCATGTCATATGATTACAAAATGTAAGAATGATTGCCGTCTTAGTAGGTGACCACTTTATTAGGCCAAGAACCCCATCAACCTCATCTCATAGGAAATACTTGCATGAATCAAGCCTAGTTTACCATGGACTTGCATGGTGTGGGTATTAAATCAAAACTGATGTACTAATACTTGTGAACATATAATACATTCACGAAGGTACATAATAATACAACTTTATGATCATGTGGCGCAATCACTTCCTCGTGGTCTACACTACATGTCTATGAACGTATTGCATATAGAACTCGAGTTGGGCGGTTGGTAGAAGAGATTTGTCTAGGTTAGGGTGACCCTCCATCCAAGCATAAGAGTGGATCGTCCACAAAAAGAAACTGTAGTAATTAGAGCACACCAACCGTCACCAACCAAAGAAAAAGCACAGGCTATAATCAACTACTGATGAAAAGACCAGAATGTTGACATTCTTAACACTAAACAGAATATTAAATCTTCATCCAAGAGAATAATGTCCATGCCAGCTTCTAAGTCCAGAATTTCTTACCAGAATATGATCTCCGTAGTTTTGTTGTTAAAATGATTTTAACTCGAGAAGAGAATCTATATGTTTCAACTTTCACATAGCGAGTATCTAAGGAAGATGGCTGCAGGTTCTCCCTTTTTGTTGAGTAATTCTACCTCAAATTAGTTCCTGCAGAGCTCATCTTATCCAAGTACTCTCAGTTTGAAAATTAAATCTAAAGTACTTGAAAGGACTGGACAAGACGATACATACTTTAATCTCGAGACGTCCAGTCTAGAGAACATACAAGAGCTCAAAGTTTGTTTATGTATAAAGATATTTCTACAAAAAGAGGGATTTGTTTCAGCGAAATCAAATCATATTAAAAATCGACCACTACCAGGGAAATTGGCTAGAGTTCTATTAGAGTAGTCTTGGTCGACGAAGCTAAGCCCTTTTAGTACAACAAACAGAAGTTACTAGAATCCTAGAGTTAGTCTCGTTAGTGCAAATTCAGAAATTCATGACAAGAAAGAATTCATACTAGCCAGATTAGAAAGCATATTAACCAGTATAAAACAATTATATTTCTTGGATTTATGACATAATTGTTTGAAAAGTATACAAGAGCTATCTACAAAATTTACCAAATGACATTTTATCATCGCTTACGACCTGAGACAGTCTTTTTCACAGCTCCAACTGAGACCAAAAACTGATCAAGGGAGGATAGGGTCCTCATGTCATCTGGAGGGAAATAACTGGCGGCCTTTCCCAGAAGTGAAGTGAAAAGAAGCGACAGAGAAGGACGTGTGACATAGCGTTCACCCAAAAGATCATCAAGAAATGCAAATGCTGCTAAGAAGTCTGATCTGCTTGCATTGATTGGGCCAGCAAAATGAGCAGGGATTATTCTCTTGAACCTCCAATCTCTTGCAATGCGATCAATCCAATCTCTCACCTGAAATGGTCAAGGAATTCGTTAAAGGAAAAGCCAAGGGGCAATAAGTTTTGAATGGTGTCGACCATTATACTTAGTACGTTGTTTTAAGGATCATTTGCTGGTGGGACACCGCACTGCTAGACAAATATTTGCTTGTAGTTGATACTTAAAAGAAAACCAAATATAGCTAACACTTTAAGTTACTAATGCTCTCCGTTTATACCAGAAAATGCTAATTCTAGTAGAATGTGACAAACACAAGCCTTTAGTGACTCAGAAACCTGATTGGATTAAGGTTCCGATTTTGGTGTACATAATTCGTATCTGAAATAAGAAACTTTTCATTACCTTCCAATATGTTTTCCAAATGTTTTGAGAAAATCATGAAGGTTGTTGTTGCTGTGAACTTAGCAAATGGTGTTTTATTCTTTTTTCTTATAGTTCTGCTTCTGCATTTTCGATGGTTCTCAAAAACTTTAATCCATTACTACTAGAATGTTGATCATAGCAAACAGGGATACAAGTAAAGCTAACATGCATAAGAGATAGGAATATGGGATGGTTTTGCAGCAAATATAGCTCTTACATAAACCACTAACCAACTTACTTTTTCAGGAACTTTGCTGAAGACTAATGTCTTTACGATAGGGGAGACTATCAGCTTTTCAGACATTTGAGAAAAGCTAGCAGCGGGTTCCAACAGATTTGAAGGTCCAAGAAACAAAATCTGCAGAACCATTCGCTCCCATCCTGTGGCTCAAAATATAAGAAACGTGTCACCTCAAAAGGCTGCAAATTATGTTGCCTTATGAGTTATATATTTAACAACTACTAAGACGCTGTCGCTGTAGAGGACTTACCCTTTTGCCGACTCATACTGTTGTCAACAACTGGTTCTGTAGGAACTTCTTTTCCTTTACTAAGAATTTTGACGGCCAGACCATTCTTTGCAGATGATAACAGAGATTCCTTACTGATACAATCAGGAGGCTTCCTGGAGACATATATTACAGCATCTGTCACCAGCAGCGTCCTTGTCTTCTTATGGTAGAATGCCACCTCAACATAAGGTCCAATTCCTTACAGATAACCGAAAAGAAGAAAAGGTTATTGCATGATTAGGTGTTTGTAAGCTTAAAGATGGAGAAATGTGCAATACCAACTTCAGGAGAACTCAGAACTTTCTGTTCAATCTCGCCAGCCCATGGAGCTGATGAGTCCTCATCTATCAATGTTTTAGCACGAAAAATTCCAAAAAACTCAAGGGGTAAATTTAGAGGCCAGCTCCATTGTCTTGGTGCCACCCACACTTGAGCTTGAGGGAACTTTCTTGAAAATGGTCCGACAAATATTTTGTGTTCATACGCAAAAGTAGGCAGGATAATGTATTCTACAGGAGCACCTAATTCTTTCACAAGCTGCATAAAATAAACATTCAGGCTGTCAAGAAATGCATTTTCAAAGATCTTGGAACAACACAAGAGTTCAAGTTTGCACAACAAATTTGTTTGCGCAAAATGCAGGTAAGATGCTTAGTCAGAACATACAGTACTTTGAATGTATTATCTTTAACATCTTGATGTGGTGTATGTAAGATTGTTGATTCTGTACACTATCAAAATTATATGCTCGACGCTAGGCTGGGGAAGTGTGACTGTTCCAAAATCTTATAGGTATGTGCATGGGTTTGTTACCAATAACCGGAAACAAGACAAGCAGAATATCATATAAACAAGGTCCACTATAGCTACTATTCATTACCTGGATGCACTCCTGGGTTGGAGCAATTGGGGCATGAACCCATAGTCCCCCTGACTTCAGCTTGATAACCGTCATCCGGATATTCGTTGAGACACTGCTGAAACCCAGTGCTTGCTCTTGTTCGAATAGCCATATGCTACCTTTTACAGCCTGAAATTCTAACAGCTGACACAATTAGAACTCACACAGAGTTAAAGAACTGTGAGAGAAATTTTTTCGTGGCAATGTGATGTTCTGTTGCAAGGTGAAAATAGCAGTAATTATACTTTGATCACACCAACCCCTAAAGATAAAAAAAATAGTACTAAGGAATCTCGTAAAACAAAGAGAACACAAGCCCAAAGTGTTTTTAATGGAGAAGAAAGATTATCTGTCACCTCTTCTTACAGACTTCATAATTACATACGTAAATGCAAGCCCTACGCCGAACCAAGTCATATTAGGCCCAAACAACTAGGACTGTATTTCTATCCACCAAAGATGTTTAGCTCCCATGTGAAAAGAAACAGCAGCATTTGAGTCACCAACACATAGAGAAGGAACAATCATCACTAGCTATACGCACAATTTTTAGTTAGGAATGTAAGGTCAGTGATACGTCCTATACGGAATTCTCTACGTACAATGGACCCACAATTATCCCGTGATAAAATAGTGCTAAATTCTTCGTTTTCATACACATTCACATAATTTCAGTAATAAGCTTGCTACTGAGTAATGATTTCACCACAAACCAACAATTCCATGCCACCAAATGCAGTAATATCAATTGAATTCGAGCTTTAGGCTCCTTTATCCATGTCTATCCAATTGCGCATCAAGATCATTTTGAATAAAAAAATTCCCAAATCTAAGATATATTCGCATTAAGTATATAAACTATAAAGTAAAGTTAAATAGAAGCTTGAATGGACCAATATCTAAGTTAGCGAAGTCCACATGCAAAAAGTTGTAGCTGTAATACCTCGTATCTCATGGTCTGGCGGTTGAGAAAAGGGCCAAGGGGAAATGGGAAGCCAGTAATATTGAAGTAGAATCTTTTCCCGTCAATAGCCTCTCCGCCAGAGGCGGAGGCGGAGGCAGCAACCACTAAACTCACTTCACTTCTTTTTCTTGGTTTTACTTTAAAGCACAAACCTTTTAATGGGGACCCCCTAAGAAAACAAGAAGTGAGTGCACGAGAAACAAATGGAGAAGATTTTGGTGGGACAGCAATGGACGCTGCCATCTTTTCCGAACAAAAATTAACTCAACACAGCAGAGGTGAAAGGATCTACCACCATGTAATTAAATTGCGAGAAGAGTAGTAGGTATTCATATTGTTCCAGATTCCTGGTTCATTTCTTGACACGTGGAAGCTTTAACAATTTGTTATCCTAGTTGGAATTTGTGAATTTTTCTTCATCTTTTTTTTTTTTTTTTTTTGTATGGATGTAATAAATTCATGGGGTTCTGTCTGTGGTTCTTTCCTGAAATTTTGACAGATGAGGCAAAAGGTACAATCAGTGTACGTTTGCACTGACTTTATGTCGCCGTGTTCTTTGAAAACAATTAGGAGTACATATGCATTCCTTGAGTTGTGACAATAAGCATGAATTAAATTTTTCGAGTTTCTGTGGAAGACTTAACTCCACATTATCACAAAGAAATGTGCTACAAGAGTTCAAACCCTGGTTTAATTATACTGTACTAATAATCTGAAAAAAGATTCTTGAAATGATATCTACATTGAACAATAGAGGCATTCAGTCTCGACTTTCAAACAGTCTTTAACAACAAACCATAAACAAAAGAAATACATCGTTCAATCAAGTTCAGCCAACAACAGCCTGGGCCAAAACTTGCTAATATACAGAGAACACAACGAACACAACATTCCGTAGCAGATTTGCCGAACCCTCAAGTACCAGCGTATCCTAACAAATGCAGATGACTGGGGTGGAGCTATTAGGCAACAATGACTTATACAAAAACAAAAGTTCTAGCAAACACTGAAATCTTGACACAGCAGATGGGCAAATAAGGTTTGGGCAATGCGTGGATTCTCCAGGTATGCGTAAAATGTAGAGACAACATCATGTGATGATCTCCCTCACCAACCAATCCAAACTAGGGTACGCAAAGTACAGAATGAGGAAAGACGGAAGAGCAAAGATGATTGTGATGAGTATGTACAAGGCCAAGATGGCTGCACTGGCAGGTATTGCATACAGAATGATGAGAAGAAAAATGATGACTAACGGGAACTTGGCTGTAAGATGAACAAAGAAAACGAGGGACTTTCTGAGAGACGAATGTAGTCTCTCAACAGTGAGATAGTTGTTGAAGTTATCACCGTCGTGATTTAATCCTGTTGGTTCTGTTTGATGAATATATTGCACCCTCCTGTTAGTCCCAGAATAGGTTGCTGGACTTTTTGTGCTAGACGGCCAAACAGCCGTATGATCCCCACATGCACTTGAATGAGATTTAACTCTGTCACCATTCATGCTCTCCAGCATCCAGAGAAGAAAGAAGTTTTTACGAGGAAACCTTAGGTTGCCCCTATAAACTAGACGGAGTGACAAGAGATTGCACCAGGGGCAGGATATGAACAGTGGGAGCTGAAGAGGTAAAGTAGGAAACTTCACAACTGCCCATTGTAGTCCCAAGATGCAATTTTTACATAACGTATGTCCGCACCACAGTACATACGGTATGTTTTCAACAAGGTTAAAGGACTCCCAGCATATTGGACATTCCAGGCCCTCCTCTCTGCTAGTTCCAGACGAAGCTTCATCATCAGAGCAATCCATTGTATCTTGTGTTGGCCTCAATGCACCACTCTTCGGCCCAACATTTCCAGCTATGCACTTAGATGCGAAGTTCCACATCTTGCAGCAAGCTAGGACCACTACAAGATTGTAATATCAGATTTTCATGGCAGCAAGCTCCAGTTCCTAAGGGACTAAAACAAAGACGTTATTCAGTTTGCGCATAAATAAAATTCTGAATCAACAGTATAGCATCTCGGGCCAATTCTCTATACTTCTCACAAAGTGTAGGAAAAAAGTAGTCCATTAAGATAAAATATTCAAGCCAACATATGCATTAAACAAATACGTAAAGCGTTCCCCTGTATATAACATTGTTTGACCCAGCCTTGTAAGGGAACACAGAGTTGGTGCTCAACATTACGAAAACAATAACAGACCACTACCTTACGTAAGAAACAAAAACAGACCAATGCCATACTGATATCGTACACATCGTCGCACACAAGACGCATTGTTGAATCTGAAACTTATGCTAGGAGAATCAGCACCGTGAAAACTCAAAAATACTTAGTGTAATCTCTTGAGGAAAATGCTAAGAGAAGCGCAACCTTTTAGTAATTTAAACTAATTCAGAATCTACTGCAGTCAGTTAACAGTCTAGGTTATTGGACCAATTTCCTTTACTTCTTCACAAGGTGTAGGAAATAAAGTAGTGCATTCAAGATAAAAATGTTCAAGCGAACGTATGCATTACCATAAAGAAGTAAAGCATTCTCCTGTACAGTACGGTGCTCAGTATTACAGAAACAGCAGACTTCTACCTTACTCAAGAAAGAATAACAGACTACTACTGCCATCCTTACTTCATACACACCGTCACACATAAGACCCATTACTGAAGCTAGAAGTATAAAGAATTACGAGAATCTGAACGGTGAAAAATCAAGAATACCACTACTTTCACGGAATCTCCTTGTGAAAAAGAAAAAAAAAACACGTTCACTGCTATGTCGACTCCTTGCTTATGAGAACATCTAATCCTGATTCAGAGCACGACCCGCCCATGGATGAACATCACTAACCAAATTCACCAGAGTACTAATTGCTCAAACAGACTCTACCAGATATTTAGAGAGCTGGAGTTGCTTGGAAGTTCCAATGGATTTCCCTTTTTTCCATTTCAACTATACTGACTCCATCAGATCCAACCGACGCTTATACGACAAGAAATAACTAACCCTACTCGTTTAGATCTCAACATAAAACTATATAACAACCGTCCCATCATAATCATCCATTAGGTCTACAACTCAAAAAAAAGTTCCAATTTTTGGTGATAAATTATTTATAGGTCAAAAAAATTGTTAGTCATCAATAATTCAGTTCAATAATCAACATCATCAGAAACTCCATACACCAATTAAGATAGATAAAAAAAAATGAAAAACACAAAACATCGAAATTAACAGATTCATGAATTCAAAAGCGGTTAAAATGAAAAATTGAAGGTATAACCGATTTACCGATTGATCCAAAGAGATCATACGCATCAGAGAGATGAGTCCACGAGAGCGACACAGTAAATGATTTCTTCTCACTCTGATATGAATCTGATATGATATGACATGTGGTTTAGTTTCATCAGCAGGTTGGCACCTCAACTGCTTTTTCATATTTGAACCGTGAAAATAACACTATCGGGTCGGGTCGGGGTAATGCTGAATTGCCGTTATGCCCCTAATGTTTCCTGATTCTCTTTTTTTGCAATTTTTCTCAAGCTAATGAAAATGTCAATTTTGTGTACCACATCACCAATACCACGGATGCATAAAATAATTTGTTCAATTAATGATAAAGAAAACTTTTAAACAAAGTTTGATAACTAAATAGAAAAAGAAAAAATAATGAATATTGTACCCTACTCAACGTAGATTATCGTAGAGTTGGATACAAAGTCGTCCTCTTTTATATTATGAAGAAGTCTCAATATGTGTTCATGACTCAAAATGTAAAAGTTATTAACATGGTAAAAAATAGTAAGTGACATTTAAATAAGAAGAGTTAACATGCCAATTAAACTACAATCTTGTGTCTCATCAGTTTATCTCACTTGATTTGTTACAAAACTCTCAAATATTTGATGTACTTTGTCTTTTTGTTGACAACCCCCGACTGCTTTATAAGCAAGATCTTTTATATTAGGAATCTTAATCTCATAATTTACATGAGCTAATTAATTTCACATTGGCAAGAAACATCAAGCCTTCTTCTCTCGGTAAATTAAAATAAAGAACTATCCTACTTCTTTATTAAAAGGGGATAACCGGATAACTACTTCTTTATTGAAAGGGAATAACTAACTGACATCTTATGACGTAGTATATGAAGTAGTATATATTTGTAGTAAGAGGAGGAGGCTTCGCATACTTTTACTACTCTAGAGACAGGGTAGCACCTCTTATCCTGAACATACAAAGTTGAAAAGTTATTTGACGTTGGGAGGTGGTGACCCAGTCAAACGCTGAAGCTGACTATAGAGTTATGGCTCACGTCGCATGTGAACTAATGTGGCTCAATAATTTGTTAACTCAGATTAGAGTGTGATGAGCCAAGACCGATGGCATTCAATTCAATATATCAAGAGACTTGTTTTGTAAAGATTGGCATGCTAACTTTGTTAACTCCGTGATTTCATCGCAATTAGACAATCACAAGCTTCACTTGGAATGGGGTTTAAAGATCTTTCATCCATATATGATAATTAATCATTACAAGTCACTTGTGTTAAACTAAATATATTCAGCAAAAACGTTCTATTCACGTTCTCTATTCCCTCAATTAAATAATGGCATGTGTCATGTGAAGCCCACCTAAATCAACTCATAATTAATTTGTCAAACATATTTAATTACTTAAATTAAAAATTTATAAACATTCAATTACTCTCTTCCTCCCTCTCTTCGTGCAATTGTAAATATAAGAATTATAATGTAAAACAACTGTAAAAAATAAAAAAATAAGAAGTATGAATGGTCATCTGTTTTTGTTCTGCAGGAGAAAACACTACCAAATGATACAAGAGCATTAAAAAAAACACTTGATAATAAAACTTGATGACCCATATTTGAGGTTAATGACCACATAATGGTGACATCATCTGGTGGCTGACTAACCAATTCGTGAATTCACCCATTTTTGGTTTCACAAAACTTTTGGGAAAACGAAGGAAATTTAATTAAATCAAGTTTTAATAACTAACAACAGCCACAATTGAGAACTGTGATCTAATATCAGCGAAAATGTTCTATGCAGAGAAAATTGCAGCAAGGTAAGTTTAAAGAATGGAAGAATTTGAGGGAGAAATAATTCTCTCCAATTATATTTGAGTACAGAAATAATTAATTTCATAAAATAAATTAACTAAATATATTTGACAGGTTAATTAGGAGTTAATTTAGGTGAACTTCTACCTGACACATGTCATTATTTAATTGAGTGTGTCATTAATTATTTAATTGAGGGGATAGAGAAAGAAATAGAGAAAGAAAATAAAACATTTTCGTTGCTAAATATTATACCAAGAGAAAATTAATAAGTCTTTGAATCCGCTGTAAAGTACTCGTTCGATTGTCGCCTCTACTAGTAGTATATTCACTTGTAGCTACCGTTTATGCGATTTCTATAACTTGATCCTAACATAACTAAGTTCAACGCTAAGACAAGCCCCAAGAAGATTGACAACGCAACTTAGTTTTGAAAAGAAAAACTAAATAAACATCTCTTATTTAGTTTGCCAAATCATTGCTAATCGTAATCGTAGAACAAAATAATGTACATGACATGCATAAATCTCGTCGCCATTACCAGCTCTAGCCTGTTATGCGTCAAGGTGACATATATGTTAGAAATATTGCAACAGAAACAGAAAAACGATAAGTGTTTTGCCTTGAGTCGTGAATAATCACTGTCCTAAAGGCAATATTTCTCGCACTATATTTTATTAGAAAGAAATCAGCCTACAGGATAAACAAGGCTTAAGAATTCGATTTTGAGACAAGTGCAGAATAAATGGATTATGAATTCGTCCATCAGTGATTTATATTTATAGACTAGAAGACAACTTTTCCAACAGATGCAACTCTTCAAAATTGGTGGGAAAATTCAAACGAACGCAACACTTACATAAAGTTGCGACTTTTCGTTTGAATTACAATTAACGTTTTTTCAGATTTAAATAACATAATAATTAATTCGAAATTCAAAAAATAATAATTTGAATTAATTAATATACTAATCTGAATTATTAATCAAAGCCCCAAGTGCCCAAGTGCCCAATCTTTGACTTTTAAATAAGGGCTATGTTCAAAGCCCAAAGCTCAAAGCCCAATCTAAAAGTTCAACACATGAATTAATCATACAAGTGGGCAACTACTAATAAACACTTATATTTTTTGTCTTCTTTCAATGTGGGATACTACACTTTTTACTTTTTAACACAAAATACTCAACAATCCCCCACTATTTTATGTACAAAGCTTCTGCCTGATTTGCATTATGCATACTAAGAGGTATCTCTCGATTTGGACCTCCAGTTAGTGCACACGCCTTAAGTTCTAACAAAGTCATAGGTGTCCGAAGATTGAACCTTGACTCCATATGTTAAAACGAAGACGAGGCACACACAATACATATCTTTAAGTCTCAAAAGATTCTCAACACAACCTTAGCACGATTATATATGGCCATGTGCTAATCCTGCTCTCGTGAACATTTATAAGAATAACACATATTCTTATTGAAACGGCACAACTCCTATGTTCACATAGGTGAAGTCTCAACTCTGTCCCAGTTGCTTTGGACGACATCTTGTAAGATAGACTTCATTAAAAGCACAAAGCTCATCCTCTTTTCATCGCAACTGTTGGTACTAGCTACTTTTAACTTTATTATGGAACTTTGCTAGTACTCTCGAGCAATCACAATAATTTGTTGTTACCCTTTGAACTTTTAAATCAGCTTTTACTAATTTTAAAGTTGGGTTTCCGTTATTGCTGCTCAATAAACAATTTAAGTCCCATACCACTTGTAGTGCTTCTCACTAAGTCTCTTGAAAGAGCCTTAGTGAGAGGATCAGCGAGATTATCTCCAGATTTTACATAAACTATGGTGATCACCCCATTTGTTATTAATTCTCGCACATATGCATGTCTCAAGCTTAAATGTCTAGATTTTCCATTGTATACTTCACTATACGCTCTAGACATTGTAGCTTCACTGTCGCAGTACAAAGAAATGGCGGACATTGGTTGCGGCCTCAACTCTATTTCAGACAATAAGTCTCTTAGCCATTCTGCTTCTTTGCCTGCTGCAGATAGGGCTATAAACTCTGACTCCATGGTCGAATGTGCAATGCAAGTTTGTTTCTTAGATGCCCAACTTATAGCCCCTCCTCCTAGACAGAATATCCATCCAGAGGTCGACTTACTTTCATTTATAGTAGACATCCAACTTGCATCACAATAACCCTCTAGCACACTTGGATAATCCTTGTAAACAATACTCAACTCTCTAGTGCGTTTTAGGTATCCAAGGATTCTTGCAACAGCTTTCCAATGTAAAGTGCTAGGTTTGCTAGTAAACCTTGACATCATACCAACAGCAAAAGCTATATCTGGCCTCGTACAGTGCATTGCATACATAAGACTTCCAATGGCACTAGCATATTCAAGGTGTGCAACAACTCTTTCATTGTTTTCTTGAACTCTTATGCTGGAATCATAAGGAGTGTTCGCCTCTTTTATATTGAGATACTTAAACTTATCAAGTACCTTATCAATATAATGAGTTTGATTTAATGCATTGCCTCTCTCATGTCTCCTAACTTTAATTCCCAAAATAGTATCTACTTCTTCCAAATCTTTCATTTTAAAAACAGAAGTTAGATAACTTTTGGTCTCTTCTATGCCTTTCATGTTAGTACTAACAATTAGCATATCATCAACATAGAGACATAAGATCACTCCATATTCACTTGTCATTTTGCAATAGATGCATTTATCAGCATTGTTATGCTTGAAGCCATTGGCCAAGATCACAGAATCAAACTTTTTATGCCATTGTTTTGGAGCCTGTTTTAAGCCATATAACGACTTAACCAATTTAAAAACTTTATTTTCATTTCTCGGAAGAACAAATCCCTCGGGTTGCTCCATGTACAATTCTTCCGTTAAGTCACCATTCAAGAAAGCCGTCTTAACATCCATTTGATGTATATATAACTTATAAATAGATGCCAATGCAAATAGTACTCTAATTGATGTTATTCTTGCCACTGGAGCATACGTATCAAAATAATCTATACCTTCCTTTTGTTTGAAGCCTTTTGCTACTAGTCTTGCTTTAAAGGTTTGAATAGTGCCATCAGTTTTGCACTTTTTCTTGAACACCCATTTACACCCAATTGCCTTTGAACCAGGTGGTAGATCTACTAAAACCCATGTATTGTTGGACACTATAGAGTCCATCTCATCATTGACTGCTTCTTGCCAAAAAGAAGCGTCCCTTGAAGCCATAGCTTCCATATAGGTTTTAGGATCATCATCAACATGTATGACCATAGGTGTAACCTTATAGACTTCATTTCTACTTGCTTCAACAAGGATGACAATAGAATCTGGTGAAACAAAATCAGAACTCAAGTGTTTTTCTTTTCGTGCCCGTTGGCTTCTTCTTGGTTCACTTGGTTCATTTAATTGTACCATTTTTTCACCGAGTTCTTTATCAACACCACTACTTGATGTTTCATTATTTTCAACAGGTTTAGGCTCCACGGAATCATGCAAGAATTTATTCTCAAAGAATTCAACATTTATAGATTCTACAATAACATTGGATTCTAAATCCAACAATCTATAAGCCTTAGAATTTTGTGCATAGCCAACGAAAATACTTATAATTCCCCTCGGACCTAACTTGGTTTTGTGAGGATCAGTAACTTTATAAAAAGCTATACACCCCCACACTTTAATAAAATTTAAGTTAGGCTTTCTACCATTATTCCACAGTTCATAAGGTGAAGCACGAAATTTCTTAAAAGGAACTCTATTATAAATGAGGCATGATTTTAATAAAGCTTCACCCCATAAATTAAAAGGCAACTTTGCATTCATAAGCATTGCATTCACCATATCAACCAAGGATCTATTTTTTCTTTCAGCCAACCCATTTTGTTGAGGAGTATATGAGGTTGTTCTTTGATGAATTATACCATTTCTTCACAGAAAATGTTAAAGGATTGAGAAAAATATTCCCCTCCTCTATCACTACGAAACACTTTGATCTTTTTATCCTTTTGATTTTCAACTTCAGATTTAAACTCCTTAAATTTATCAAAGGCTTCATCCTTGGTTTTTATTAAGTACACATATGTGTACCTTGAATAATCGTCAATAAATGTGATGAAATAACGTTTTCCACCCCTTGTTAATTGACCGTTTAACTCGCAAATATCAGAATGCACAAGTTCCAATAATTCAGAATTTCGTTCAACTTTAGAAAATGGTTTCTTAGTCATTTTGGCTTCTACACAAATTTCACATTTATCAACTCGTTCATCTTTGAAAGTAATATAATCATGCTTAGACATATAACGTAAATATCCATAATTTAAGTGTCCTAGTCTAGCATGCCATAAAATAGAAGAAGAATCAACAACATAAGCAACATTACTAGTTTTATTAATAGATAACTTGAACATGCCATCAACAGAGTATCATTTGCCTATGAACACTCTGTTCTTAGTTACAATCACATTCTCAGATTCTAGTACAACCTTAAATCCTTTCTTACATAAGAGATCAGCAGAAAGTAAATTCTTCCTCAAATCTGGGACATGCAACACGTTCATGAGGGTGAGTTTCTGTCCAGATGTGAAGTTTAAGTCGACACTCCCTTTCCCTAGAACTTTTGCAGTAGCATGGTTTCCCATCAGAACTTCTTCAAACTCCTTCAACTCGTTGTATTTTTTGAACATACTCTTATTGTTGCACACATGAACAGTGGCACCAGAATCAAGCCACCAATCAGGAGACACGACAACAGATGCCATATGCAATTCTGTTATCATAGCAACAAACTCTTGTCCATCAGCCTCAACCACATTTGCTCGGTTGTTGTTGCCCGAACCAGAATTCCCATTTGCATTGGGATTCACTTGATTGTTCTTGAATCTACACTCCTTTATGTAATGCCCCTTTTTACCACAGTGATAACAATGACGATTTTTCTTCACATTTGATTTTTTGAAATTCTTTTTCTGTGGTGCAAGGTTGTTTTGAACAGACTGAACCGTGCCAGATGAAGTACCAATATTTGGAACACTTTCAGAAACATGGTTCACTTTAGAACCCATAAAAGACTCATCTCTCGCACGATTCTCGCTTTCAATTTGCAAATGAGTGTTGAATTTTTCAATAGTATAATTCTCAGAAGAATGAAGTACTTTCTTTCTGAAATCATGCCAAGTGGGTGGAAGTTTCGACAATATTGCCCCCACTTGGATGGCATCAGGCACATTAATCTGCAACTCACTCAATTGTGAAACTAGAATCTCCAAGTCACGAACATGATCCATAATTGGCATATTTTCAGTAAATTTAAATTCAAAATACTTCAATGCCAGAAATCTGTCCGTACCTTCTTTCATGTGTTTATATTTTGATTCGAGAGCAGACTATACCTCTTTTGGCGTTTTGTAATTGCGATAGACATCATACAGCCTGTTGGTGAGGGAATTCAGAATATAACCTCTGCACAGCATCTCATCCTTCTCACGATTCTCCTTATCTGTCTTTGCTTTCTTTTTGACTTCATCAGTAGCATCTGCGATCGGTTCTGCAACAGCTTCAAGTTTCGGATTCAACAG
This sequence comes from Linaria vulgaris, assembly GCA_948329865.1. Taxonomy (NCBI): domain Eukaryota; kingdom Viridiplantae; phylum Streptophyta; class Magnoliopsida; order Lamiales; family Plantaginaceae; genus Linaria; species Linaria vulgaris. The sequence continues at coordinate 15,801,200 of OX415250.1, read as the reverse complement.
GTAGTACATATTCAGAGACAGCAAAAGCCATGACATGCGGTCCTGCCATCTGGTGTAGTTTGTTCCATCGAAACGATCGAGTTTGTTGGATTCTTTCTCTTGAAATTGGAATTTCATGGTGGAATTCATGCCTGTTTCCATTGCTAAATATTGCCTTTAGATTGTTAGAAATATTGCAACAGAAACAGAAAAACGATAAGTGTTTTGCCTTGAGTCGTGAATAATCACTGTCCTAAAGGCAATATTTCCCGCACTATATTTTATTAGAAAGAAATCAGCCTACAAGGCTTAAAAATTCGATTTTGAGACAAGTGCAGAATAAATGGATTATGAATTCGTCCATCAGTGATTTATATTTATAGACTAGAAGACAACTTTTTCAACATATGCAACTCTTCAAAATTGGTGGGAAAATTCAAACGAACGCAACACTTACATAAAGTTGCGACTTTTCGTTTGAATTACAATTAACGTTTTTTCATATTTAAATAACATAATAATTAATTCGAAATTCAAAAAATAATAATCCAAATTAATTAATATACTAATCTGAATTATTAATCAAAGCCCCAAGTGCCCAATCTTTGACTTTTAAATAAGGGCTATATTCAAAGCCCAATGCTCAAAGCCCAATCTAAAAGTCCAACACATGAATTAATCATACAAGTGGGCAACTACTAATAAACACTTATATTTTGTTGTCTTCTTCCAATGTGGGATACTACCCTCTTTACTTTTTAACACAAAATACTCAACAATATATATATATATATATATGTATGTGTGTGTGAATTATGTCTGAGTTCAAACTTTAAATCTACATTACGTGTTGCAACACTTATATTTGCAACATGCACCATTCTTAAACAATCATTCTCTTGAAAATAAATCGATATCATCGACATGCCAAATAGTGTTTTAGGAAAAACTTTCGATAAAAGATCCAAAAACACTCAATGTCGAATAAAAAATCCAATAACACCGCGTCTTATTAAACATGCGTACAAAAAAATAACAATATATATCTTACTGTCTTAAACGCATGATTTTCTTAAATTTATGTTTGGTAAAGTACTTTATATCACACTAACTACTAATATCACCACTCATCAGAAGACTAATTAATTATATGCTAAAAGATAAGTTATAGTGCTCATATAATTATACGTACTTATAAATCCTGTTAGAAACTAGCAAAACGCAACTTTACTTGAGAAAACGCATAAGAAGTAAATAATAAATTGTGGCCTTCTTCTTTAACGGAAAAATGGCAGTTTTATTTTTTATATTAAAAGGAGAACGAAAAAAACAAATACAGGCTGTTACGTATGTGGTGTACGGAAACTCTTTTGTCAGCTTGAAGGTACAACAAACCCCACACCGTTTTGTCTTTTGAACTATTCTCTCAATTATTCAATCCTACAAAAATAATAGGCATTTCACTCCCTCAAAATATCAACTCGTAATAATTTGCTACCTATATTTCATTAATAAAATATTTGCCTTCAACTCGTAATAATTTGCTATAATAAAATATGTGCCTCCAACAATTTAAACAATACTGCTTTAACCCCCAAGCAAATTTCAATCAATTTTAAGAGGCATTTAGGTCATAGTCAAGGTAAAGTTTCAAACTCATTAATTCGAACTTTCAGACCGTAAATTGGAATTTGATAAGAGCAAATATTCAAGAAGCAAACTGCTATATGCTTTCTAATTAGTTTCTTAAATCAAATGTCCATGCTACCCATTGTACTCATCATCAAAATATATATGCGAAGTTATCAAATAAAGATGTGATTGTAGTTATCACCCAGACTATTTATATAATTTTCTAAATAAAAATCATATAATTAAACCACAACTCGAAAGTCCATACTCTTTATTTATTGTCTCTTCACCTAGTTAGTTTTTAACAAAATAAGAATAAAAAATCAACTGATAGTTCAACTTGGAGAAAGAGATTTCTTGAGAACATAATTTTGGAAAAAAGACGTTGAAACAAAAAAAAAATCATTTTGTGCGTAAAGTGATAGCCGCTTTTCGTAACATCTCATCAATTACTAGAATGGTGGTGTGCGATGTGATCACACTTAGAATAGATATGTAACAATATTAGATAAGTGTTATACGTGTCAAACACCCTAGATAGATAGTAGATATTGATAGTGTCATGACTGTCACACTTATATTGCATGCCAAACAATATGAAATATATGGTTAAAAGTCTTTTAAGTGTTCTAACAAAGAAAATCTCCTAAATTCCCTTCAATTATGTCGCCCGCAAATTCGTTTTCCCCTTCAATAATGGCATCTTTTTGCAATCTCCTAAATTCGGTAGGGTCCTAGCTCCTAATGTTCCAAATTCTAAGCAAATCGAATTGCCCGGGGGTAACCCTTTTTTTTTTTTTTTATGAATCCCGGGTGGTGGAGATTATATATAACTTAAAATATGAATGTGTAGGAGCTACATGAAATATTATAAAAATCTGTTTCTATTAAATTATAGAAGACATAATTATATATTTTACATTACCTTTTATTCGCACGCACACACTTATAAATACAATCAATAATTATTGAGACGAAACAAGCCACATGTACATGCATCACAATCGAATGGGTACTAGTCCATATTATATTATTGATCATTAATTCCACGTCGCATTGGTGACAATATTTTTGGGCCGCGCGTCATCACCAGCTTAAAACGTTATATATATATATATAATAATCATCAAAGAAATATATATATATATACACATATAATATTATGTAATTAGTTTATATATCATAAATAGAAGAGGATATTATATAAGTTATATATCATGAATGGGGAGAGTACCTCTAGAGGCTTTCGCTTCGACATATATGATTGAAGATTCATAAAGGTTATTATCACTATTTTGACAGAAAAGAAAAGATTTTTGAATGATTTCATGTCATCTTCAAAATATCTGGAGAATTATAAGCTCGAGATTACCAAAACATGAAATATGTAAACAGAAGTTTGTTTCTTTTGGTACATTCTACAGGATTGTACATGTGGTAATTTTCAATTTTAAACTACAGAAAAAGAATGACCGATGTCATGATCAATTAAAGCTGCATTTTCCTACAAGATGAACGAACATAATTTGATAAACCATGCGAATTTCACAGGAAAATACTCATTATAAGTATCCCGAAAATTAACAATACCAAATGTATTTTTTATTTTTATTTTTAATAAAAATTCAAACCCTAATGCTACGCGCCTCCACGCGCCTCCGTGCATGACCCTGATTTCAAACCTTCTTTTTACGTCGGCGATGGCGGCGCCACCTCCATCCCATATCTCAATCCTCATCCTGATAAGCGTCCAAGATTTATGAACATCTTCACGTCGAAAATAGTTATGTCTGATGGTCTTGATATGGTTGCCATGGACCAGGACTCCACCATGGACAACGTCACTCCCGAACATACTCCACCTCTCTCTCCTATCGATGAATCCTACAAACACAAAGTCATTGGCTCTCCCACCCAAGGGAAACCTAACTTTATTGGCCTCGTTTCCCAAACTCATTACTCCCCCGGTGTTGATCTGCAATGGCGCGACATTGATGAAACCTTCGCTGAGACCCTAGTTGTCGATATCATTATGGATCCATCACCATGGCCTCGACTACAACTTTCATCGGATGATTGGAAAGATATTTGCACAAATATGGCAAGATGTCTTGTTGTCAAACTCATGGGTAGATCAATTCGCTTCGACACTCTCGCACAAAGATTATCAGGCTTATGGACAATGAAGGGTAACTTCGAACTAATTGAACTTGGTTTAGGATTTTTTCTTGTAAAAATCCAAGATGACTATGATTTCATCTTGCATGGAGGACCATGGGTCCTTTTTCAACACTACCTAATAGTGCGACGGTGGACATCGGATTTCAAGACTTCTTCAGCCTCAATTACGAGCACAATGGTCTCCTCGAAATTCCATATCCACTCCTTTCCCGACCTAGCCAACTAAAAGCCATTAGCGACATGATAGGAAGCTTCATCAAGGCCGACAGTCTCATAGCAATGGCAACTAAAGGTCATTTTGCTAGAATTGCGGTTGAAGTGGACTTGAAAAAATCGCTACTCCCTAAATACATGATAGGCAATGCCGAGTAAAACATTGAATATGAGAGAATAAAGTTGATTTGCTATCATTGCGGTGTGTTTGGTCATCACCATTACGACTGCCTGATCTCACCTACTGTTATGGAGATGAAGACAAAAGAAGTTGAAGATGCGGTGGCAGCGTCGTCCCACCCTGTAGATACTAATAACTCCAACACCGAGTATGGACCTTGGATGCTTGTCAATACCAACGTAAGCCAAACCTGAGTCGCACAAAACCGCGGAGTGAACCTCCTAAATCTGTTGGAAACCCACAAAAGAAAAATAAGCAGATGCTGAATAAGGGAAAAATGTGATCAATAACTCCTCATTTTCAGTTTTGAGAGATTTGGAAGAAGATGGGTTCGACTCAGAGCAGCCGGGTAATCTGCTCGTTATTCAGAGAAAGGAAACCAACTTGTTTGATCCATCACGACCAAGTCCATCCAGCCCTCGTCCACTACTAAATAATATTGATTCCATTGCCGCTCGAAGACCTATTCCAGTCCATACAGTGCAAATCAATAACGCACAACCTATTGATAAAACTGTACCAATAATCCAATCCGCTCATGCGTCACTAAATCAACCCGTTGCCTCTTGTGGATCTTACACCTAGCAGTGTTAATAGGCAATCCTCCATTGCTCCTCTCCAGCAGAATCCAAACACTAGTGAGACTGTTAGCAAATAGAATTCACGTCGATCGATCAGTGTACCGAATAAAAGAAACGATAGAGGTAGCGCGTGTGATAGAGGGCCTTCTGTCACGTCCAACAGGGATTAGTTTCCCTTGCCCTCCTTTTATCCGTTTGTTTCTATATGGATAGACGACGTAAATTTATTTTTTGGAACACCCAAAGTACTGGAAATGCGAATTTTCTTTCCAACGTTAGAGAGTTGATCAAATTCTATGATCCTCTTTTGTTGATTCTTATAGAGACTAAAATTAGTGGAACCCGAGCGGATGATATTATTCGACATATTGGACCGCTTGGTAATGCCCATGTTGAGGCTAGAGGATTTGTTGGTGGTATTTGGCTCGTTTGGCAACATGATAAGATTCAAGTCGACGTAATTGGCGCATCGACTCAGCTTATTCACACTCTTATTACGGTGCTTGATTTTGATCCATTTCTTCTCATTAGAATCTATGCTTCTCATGTCACTTCTCTTAGAGATGAGTTCTGGGATGATATGTATAACATATCTAGTAGTATTGACATGCCTTGGATTGTCGGGGGTTGATTTTAATGATATTAGTTCAATTGATGAGCGACAAGGAGAATCAGGGAACTATATCAATAAATGCGCGCTTTTCTCTAATCGAATGCATCGTTGTGGCTTAACCGACTTGGGATTTGCTGGACCAAAGTTCACTTGGTGGGGAAAATATGGTAATAAGATAATTAATTCAAGGCTTGATCGGGTTATCTCTAACGAGCATTGGAATCTTTTGGCGCTGAATACTTTTGTCCAGCACTTGGCTCGCACCCACTCGGACCACCGTCCGATCCTTCTCGGTTTTGGTGTCCCCCAAAGTCTTAAAAAACCTCATAGATTCAGATTTGAGGCTGCATGGCTTCTTCAGGACGACATGAAGGATGTTATACGACGTCACTGAAATAATTCGGGTAACTTTGTTTCTTCCCTTTCGGATTGTGCTAAAGGCCTCACTCATTGGAATCAAAATGGTTTTGGCAATGTCTTTCAAAGAAAAAGGAGACTTCGGGCTAGGATTCTTGGTGTGCAATCTGCACTTGACACAAAAATCACGCAGAATCTTTTGAAGCTCGAGCGTTCGCTTGTTCATGAATATAATGTCGTTCTTCTTCAAGAACAAATTTTTTGGTTTCAAAAATCCAAGGAAGACATTACTACCCTCGTCGATAGAAATACCCGGCTCCTCCATTTATCCACCATATTTGGCAAAATCGAGCTTCGGCATATGGCTGTGTCACATCTCAAAGATATTTTCACGGATTCCGTTTGCACCTCAACCGTACTTCATGCTAATTCTTGCAGCCCAAGGCTTTAGAGGCGCACGATCTCACCCCAGATATTTTACTCGAGGAAGTGCGCACAACGAGTTTTGCCATGGGTCCATATAAAAGCCTCGGTCCGGACTTCCAACCCATCTTTTATCAACGTTTCTGGGATATCATACATAAGGACCTTCACAGACTTGTGTGTTCAGCCTTTGTGCTCGGTTCTTTCCCCATCGAACTCAATGAAACGTTGTTTCATCTCATTTCCAAGGTGGACCACCCCAAAACTATCCATCAATTTCGTCCGATTGGGCTTTGTAACGTTGCTTATAAGACCATCACAAAAATTCTTGTCACACGTTTAAGCCGTTACTTATGAGTATTATTTGTCCCGCTCAAAGTAGTTTCCTCCCGGGTCGACAAATTCGAGATAATATAATTGTTGCTCAAGAGCTTGTGTATACGATGAGGAAAAAATCTGGGCGTCATGGGATTATGGCATTAAAAATTGATTTAGAGAAAGCATTCGATCACCTCTCATGGGCTTTCATTGAAGAGACCCTTGTCCTCGTTGGCCTCCCCGAAAAAATAATCATGCTCATCATGCATTGTATCTCGACACCGTCTATACGACTTATTTGGAATGGTGAGATTACAGAATCCTTTAAGCCATCTCGGGGTATTCGACAAGGGGACTCCATATCTCTTTATATATTCATTATTTGCATGGAGCACCTTGCGCATTTAATTCAAGCAAAAGTCGAAGTAATTCTTGGATTCCTATTGCAGCTTCTCGTAGGGGCCCTCGGGTTTCTCATCTTTTTTTCGCGGACGATCTTTTGCTTTTTGCACGGGCAAGCACAAGGTAAATGCGTGTCATCCTCCACTGTCTTAATGCATTTGAGGGAGTTTATAATCAAAAGGTAAATCTCCACAAGTCTCTTATTCTTTTTTTGTCGAATGTTTCGAGGTCTCTTTCGCGTGATATTCTCGCCCTCTTGGGTATTCCTCAAGCTAACTCACTGGGCCGTTACATGGGAATCAAGATTTGTGACGGTTGCATCACGGAAAATTTATTTGCTAATATTGTCGAGAGGGTTTATAAACGCGCGTTTTCTTGGAAGCCTCACTTCTTCTCTCTCGCTGGTAGACACACGCTCATCCAATTGGTGAATTCCTATATTCCGTTGCATACCATGCAAACGTACAAGTTGCCCAAGTCCATCACTAACAAGCTCGATCGTATTAATAGAGACTTTCTTTGGGAAAGCAATGATACTCGTTGACGTCTCCATCTTGTTAAGTGGGACACGGTGTGTCTATCGAAGGATAAGGGTGGCCTCGGAATTGTTGAAGCAGAGACCATGAATTCGGCGGTCCTCGTGAAATTAGCGTGGAAGCTTTTATTGAAAAATGACACGTTATGGGTCAAAATGGGTCAAAATGTTGATTGCCAAATACATTGTTGATGGTGATGTTCTTAATGCAAGAAAGCCTACTGTTTTTGTTCCCCAATTTGGCGTCAAATATTTGCTAGTGTTGTACAATTGCGTTGAGGGAATAAATGGATAGTTAGGAATGGGAAAAGTGTTCAGTTCTGGAGTGACTGGTGGGTGGGTGATCTGCCGCTTAATCGCGTTAATATTCAGCAAATTCCCGAAGACTTTATTAATGCTACCGTCTCGGATTTTCTCGACAATAATAACCAGTGGATTTGGCAATCTTTTCACCACCTTTTGCCTACGGATACTCCTTGTTGGGGACACACATCCAATGGAGTTTTCTCAGTTAAATCCGCTTGCTCGATGATCAATCATAACGATCAGCCCTGCTCCTCTTCATGGAATCTAGCTTGGAAACTTCGCACTCGTCAGAAAGTTAGAACTTTTATTTGGTTAGCACTCCATGATAAAAACCCGAGTAACGCTCAGCGATTTCATCGGCATCACACTGAAGACGCCTCTTGTCCTCGATGCCATCAAGATAATGAGACCTTGCTTCACTTGTTATGTGACTGTCCGACTAGTCGCCGCATTTGGGCCAACCTTATTCCTCTAGGAGACCGTCCTTCTTTTTTCCATGCACCCCTTAAAGATTGGCTTTGTACGAACCTTTACCAGTGCTCTTTGCTTAAAGATAATGATACCTCGTGGGCATCTCTCTTTGCCATTGCTTGTTGAAAAATATGGGGATGGCGGTGCAAGAAAGTTTTCGAGAACGTAGATATTCACCCAGGTCGAGCTACAAATCTGATCCGCATCGCTTCAGACGATATCATAGCGTGGAGAAAAAAATTTAGCCTCCAACCTTCGGGACTCACGAAGGTTACTCGTATGCTGAGTCGGATTCGACCCCCTCCGAATACTATCAAAGTTAACGTCGATGGAAATGCTTTGGGTAACTCGGGACCTATTTCATGTGGCAGACTAGGACGTGACAGCGATGGTAGGTGGCTCTTTGGCTTCTCGACCAATCTGGGATTCGATAGTATTACCGCGGTGGAAATTTGGGGTATTTTCTACTGACTTTCTGAGGCTCTCAAGCGAAACTTTATGAACGTGTCGCTTGCTTGTGATTCAAAAATTGTTGTTCAACTGCTCACACGAGACTTGCATAGCACACACTCCCACCGCGGCCTAATCGATGCTTGTCGGAATTTGATGATAAGTTTTCTCTCCTTTACCATTCAACATGACTATAAAGAGACCAACATTGTGGCGGATAAACTCGCCAACTTAGGCCACGATCAGATGTATGGTCTTCACGCTTCCATATCCCACTACCTCCTCTTTGATGTAGTTGGTGGTTTTAGTAGCTTTGTTTCTTTCTGGGGTTTCCCCCTTCCTTTGTATCGAAAAAAAATCTTTCTCATTTTTTCATACATATAGCAAAAGTTGATTGCTACACAACAGCATACCAAGGTATTATTGCACTAGCTATTTTACGTACTACGAATTTAGTCAATTTACACGATTAATATTGTCTTCTAATTCCTGTATCTTAATATATTGTCAAATCAAAAGAACACCACACACGTGTGATGTGAATAATAAAGCAGCGCGCAAGATCAGTTTACATCTTTCTAGTCTATATTCACATAAATAAGAATAAGTCATATTAATATAATTTGATGACATGTGTAGAAACTGCTAGCAGCTATTTTTCGAGTGCACATTAATTAACTAAACCATATAAAAATATATATGCATTGACATGCCAAATAAACTCAAATCAAAGGCCTTTCTAATGATTTTTTAATGGAATTATTTTATCAGTGAAGTGGTGCAACTAACAATTTAGCTAAGAGATATAATAATTGTTTCAATTCGTACAAATATTTGTGATTAGATTTATATTTTACTTCCAGGTATAGAAGTGATGGATCCAACTTATATTTTCAAATTAGGAACATGATGAGGGGAGTCGAACATAATTTAGAGTGCAATATTGTACAAGATGTATATGTGTATATAAATGAAGTGATTATGTGACTATTTTTGCCTATAACTTATAAGTAAAAATATATTTTCTCTCTAACTAGCTATTTTGAATTTTGTTCCGCCCTCAATCGTAGTCTTATGTGACGAACCCATATATATATATATATATATATATATATATATATATATATATATATTGCCGTATTTTAACGAGGTCTTGATCACCTTCTTTCTCGTATGTACTATAGGGTTTGTTCCAAAAAGTCCTACCACGGACACCCTGTTATATATTAGCCCCCACTCTTGATTCTTAATAAGGTTAAATAGGTGAAGGAGGAGTACAACAGGTCCCCTCTTGTACATTGATGAAATCTCAAGTTTTCACGATAGGTATTCGTTCATTCCTTGTTATCGATCTTTAGGACCACTATTGGTCAAGAAAAGTTCACTTGCTGTATAATTTCAGTGGTCCTGTGCAGTTGCATGAACTATGCACGCCAGGTCACTAGCTATTACTTCTATTTGAGGCATACAAATTATTCGGTCACATGCATTTATCAGAATTATTTTTTTATTGATACATTGCCATCGTGGCTTTGCCGTGTTACTATACAAATTGAATAGTCACAATTGCTTCTAACCAATACATGGTGTATATGTATACATAGATAGATACATACATACATATTGATTATGTATGGCTTATAATTAGGCCGATTATATTGTTGGTACGAAATTGAATAGGAACTCAGAATAAGTACTAGACTTGATTAATATGTAGGAAAAATTGCTAAAGTTTCACAACTATATTAGCCGTTCATCAAATCTTTTGTGGTATGCCATTTTTTTTTACTCTTTTTTTTTTTTTTTATAACTGGTATCTTTGTGGTCTATATGCATATGTTACGTACCCTATTCTGTGTGTAGTCACAATCAAATTTTCATCTCTACCAAAAAAACAAAAAAAAAATATCACATACAAATATGTGATGACTCGAAGGTACTAAGTTTAATTGTAACTGTATTCTCATGTATACTTACCAACCATGATACATATATAATATGTAGATAGTATAATTTTAAAGATGATAAAATATAGTAACTCTCTTCTTTTTTGTTTTTTTTTTTTTTGGCTCAAGTTGTACTTTTAAGTTACACACATTTGCACACAATGTGGTTTATCTGATAGATGCTCGCAAACTTGATAGTAACTAGATTGCTGTGTTTACGACTGATTTGTGATATGAAAAGACAACTTAGCAATAATTAGAGTTTTGCTATATGTATGACTTTTATAAATATGTAATTAGTAAAGAGTTTATCATTCAATCTATGCATACACATGTGATGTGTTATATGTCTGGTAGAGACTTAGATTAGACGACACAAATAATGGAAGTCTTACAATCATACATACATGGCTTTGCAACTGATCCAGTTAAAAGCAAGTATAATAAAACATCCGTCAAACTCAGATCCAATACCATTTTTCATTTTTTTTTAGTCGCAAGATACAGGTAACTTTTTTCATTTCACCTTTGACATCATCAGCAGTCAGTACTTATGATGTTTTTTACTGATCAGTTAGAATTTTGAAGATACATAAACACAAAGATGGACCATATCTACAAATTCTGGACAAATTAACAACCAATATTCGTGGTATTTTGTACCCAATATGACCATCTCTTCATGTGCTAACGTGACAGTCTTTTCACTATAAATAAACAAAATACGGAAATATTATTTTCCTTCTCTCCATCGATCAACTATATTACCACATTCTTTTTTGTTTTCTTTTTGCTGTTGTCAATCTATTCCTATCCTCTTCTTCAATTATTTTCCTTTGGCTCCAGTTCATTTGTTACGTAGTATCAAACAATATGACACAAATACTATTATGATTTTCCACTGGTTTCTTTATTTTTGGTATTTAAATCTCCTCTCACACACTTTCTTCAGCACTACAATTCATTTTTTCCTTCTAAACAGTTACACATCCTCTCTCCCATGGTTTCCTTCTCTCCGAGATGCCTCACAATCCAGACCCCCATTTCTCCCTATCAAGGTTAACAATATCTCTTTTTTTCTAAATATATTATTTCCTAATCTTTGCTTATACGAAATTTATTATTTACTTATCGAAATGTTGCTATAATGAAATAATCATAGTGTTGTCATATTCAATTCTTTGTTCAATAAAGTCCTCTTGTAATCAGATTCTCAGGACGAGCGAAAGATCGCCTAAACCACGTTTTGTGTCGTATAATCATTCATCCTCTTCAATAAAACTTTGTACACATGTTATTAGGACGACTTAATTAGGGGTACACAAAGTGAAACATATACGTTAATCGATTCAATTGTGTAATCATGATTGTATCTACGATGTCAGGTGGTTTGGAATATTCCGGCAAGATCCCCTCCGACCGGGCAACGCTGATGACGACGACAACACAGTCGAATGCTATGCATGCACGCAAGTTGGCGTTCCGGTTTTCCACTCAACCAGCTGCGACAAGTTCCACCAACCGGAGTGGGAGGCCAGCGCCGGTTCATCTTTACTCCCCATAAAAAACCGGCCCGGTCAAAAATCCCGGTCCGAATCCGGCCGGACCGTTCTGGACCCGCGCAGCAAGCGAGTGCAGAGGTGGAACCGGGCGTTTCTGATGGCGCGTGGGATCGCGTTGGCTGTAGATCCCCTGTTCTTCTACGCGCTGTCGATCGGAAGGGGAGGCTCGCCGTGCTTGCACGTCGATGGGGGAGTAGCCACGGCGGTGACGGTGCTGCGCACGTGTGCGGACGTGGTGCACGTGTGTCATATGTGGCTGCAGTTCAGGTTGGCGTACGTGTCGAGGGAGTCGCTGGTTGTCGGGTGCGGGAAGCTCGTGTGGGACGCACGTGCGATCGCGGGGCATTATCTGAGGTCGTTCAAGGGGTTTTGGTTTGATGTGTTCGTAATTCTTCCCATTCCTCAGGTTAGAAAGTTGAAATAAAGCTTCATTAATCATTAAATACTTTTTTTGATTTAACTACAGTTTCTTAATTTTTTATTTTTTTTATTTTTTAAATAGTATACGTAAGATTCATTCGAGTCATATCATTCTCAATGTTAGTAACATGTACTTATTTTTAAGGAAAGGTAAATATTTTCTCTTCCATCATTATGTCAGGGTACAGGCTTTTGCATGTTTGATGACGCAAAGGTTGTACGTATTAATAAAAATAGGTTGTTAAATCTGACAATCAGTTCAGAGCACTAGATCAGCTCACGGATTTGATTTTTGCATTTTCTATTATTCTTCAAACTTCATGTTCATTCGTCACTGTTACAGGCTTACGGCTTGACAAACAAGATTATTTATTCGATTTTCTTTTTGATTCCTTTAATAGTCATAATAATCAACAAAAGACTCCAAATCAAAGAAAACAGAAGGTTAAGTAATTGCAGTAAGAACTAATGAAGGGTTAGTTTTTTAGATATGCAGAGTTCATGATAATCTTTTGATGGATTTCTTAACAATAGTTTGTTTCTTCTATTTTCTTTTCGCAGGTTGTATTTTGGTTAGTAGTTCCACGATTGATCAAAGAGGAGCAAGTGAAGCTTATAACGACGACACTCTTGCTCATCTTCTTGTTCCAATTCCTACCTAAGGTCTATCACAGCATATGCTTGATGAGAAGAATGCAAAAGGTCACCGGCTATATATTCGGCACCATATGGTGGGGTTTCGGCCTCAACCTCATCGCGTACTTCATCGCTTCTCATGTAAGCTATACTTCCGCTCATACCTTTATAAGACTGCTTTTACAGGAGTAAGAAAGACTTTAATTTTTGTATATTTTTATAGTACCAGAGCTTACCTAAGAATAAGATCACTAATTCTTAGAGATAAGAGGACTTCTTTACATACGTTATTGTTAACTCTGTGATGTAGTAAAGGTTTCTCGGTTATCTTCCCAGGTTGCTGGCGGATGTTGGTATGTGCTTTCCATACAAAGGGTGGCATCGTGTGTCAGGCAGCGGTGCAGCAATAACATGTGCAATATCCCCTTGTCGTGTGTAGGGGAGCTCTGTAACCAGTTTCTATTGTCATCGGGGAACCCATGTGGAAGTAACTCAACGTTTGTGCATAGAACCGCACCCTGTTTGGATGTGAACGGACCATTTCGCTATGGAATATACAGATTGGCTCTTCCAGTTGTGTCAAGCAAATCTGTCGCCGTGAAGATTCTTTATCCTATTTTTTGGGGATTAATGACCCTGAGGTAATCCCAGTGACAAATATCCTTCATCGTGCGCATTAGTAACCTCAAATTCTTCTACAAAAACAAAAGATTATGAACTTTGTGGGGGTAAATTAACTTACTGAATCATGGTGTGCCTTCGCTGCAGCACTTTTGGGAATGACCTGGAACCAACAAGTCAGTGGCAGGAAGTAATGTTCAGTATATGCAATACCCTTAGTGGTCTAATGCTGTTCACTTTGTTAATTGGAAATATCCAGGTGATCTTATAAAAGCACAACTACAATTCAATCTCCATTTATAAACTTGTAAATCAGATGACATCAATGATTAAACCTTATGTTGTTTGTACTATAGGTATTTTTGCACGCCGTCATGGCAAAGAAGAGGAAAATGCAGCTGAGGTGCCGAGACTTGGAATGGTGGATGAAGCGACGACAATTGCCATCGCAACTCAGACGAAGAGTCCAACGCTACGAACATCAAAGATGGTCCGCCATGGGTGGTGACGACGAGATGGAGCTGATTCAAGACTTGCCCGAAGGACTCCGGCGAGACATCAAACGCTTCCTTTGCCTTGATCTAGTCAAGAAGGTACAACAGTACAAACACAAACAAAATCGATCTTTTACACCATTTGGCATACTAATTTGGATATCAAAAAAAATTCAGGTACCTCTGTTCCATAACTTAGACGAACTCATTCTCGACAACATATGCGATCGCGTTAAGCCCCTCGTTTTCTCCAAAGACGAAAAGGTACGATATAATCCTGGATAATCAACATACTACATCTAAACGCTAACGACTTATGATCAAAATTTTATACCAAAAACAGATAATACGAGAAGGCGATCCGGTTCAACGAATCGTGTTCCTAATGCACGGCCGCGTAAAAAGCAGCCAGATTCTCAGCAGAGGCAATGTGGCAACCAGCCTAATCGACCCTGGCGGATTCTTCGGCGACGAGCTTCTCTCGTGGTGCCTCCGTCGTCCCTTCAACGACAGGCTACCAGCATCCTCCGCCACGTTCACGTGCTTAGAATCCACCGAAGCTTTCGCGCTGTACGCCGATCATCTCCGGTACATCACCGATCACTTCCGGTACAAATTCGCGAACGAGAGGATGAGGCGCACGGCGAGATTCTATTCGTCGAATTGGAGGACTTGGGCAGCGGTTAACATTCAATTGGCGTGGCGGAGGTATTTGAGGCGGAGAGGGGGTGGGGTGCGGTGGGGGGTGGTGGGTGGGGGTGGCGATGGGGATGGGGATCGACGGCTGAGGCAGTACGCGGCGTTTTTCATGTCGATTCGACCGCACGATCATCTTGAATAAAAGGGGGAAATTGGGATTTTAGGGTTTTTGATTTTTGGATCCATTGTGATTGATTCGGTGATTTGTGAGAATAAAGAGGGTGTTTGGCGCGAAAGTTATGTGGAACTTGTTATTTTTTTTTTTTTTTTAAAAATACTTTATTATCTAGATAACTCAACAATGATTTAAAAAGAACTTTTATAAATCATTATACAAATTTAAAATGTGGTTAAATTAGGCACAAAGAAAAGAAGACATGCATTGCGATTTTCATGAAACAACTCGAAAAGATTTCGAAGTTTTGCGATATTTTTAATATTTAGTTGACTGGAACATACTCAAAACCTACTCTAAAAATGAAACTTCGAATAAAGATTTAAAGAAATTTGGTTTGAGGTGTCTTTGAGCCTCACTCTTGCGTTAAACCAAGGTTTTCGTCACATAATGTGGTCATGAGATTTTAAGGTTGTTGATCTTATCAAAAGCCGCTACATAATATTCGCCCTCACTAAGGTCTGGGGTTGACTCATGTAAGTAGCTCAGGTTGAACTTTCTGTCGTGCGACGTCAATCGTGAGTTTCGTGAAACTAATATAGTGGTGGAAAAGCCCGCCAACTTGGGACAAAGGCTCCCCTATAGCATTCAGTTCTACGATCACCCCTAGATCTATTTGTTACTTTTTTTTATGTTGTTGGTGGTACCAGCTCTCGTACTATCACAGATAGGGGTGAGGTGGGCCGGGAGTCCGGGGGGTCGGGATCTCAGCCCACGGATTTTGACTGGATCGGGAGCAGATGACATGCACCCGATCCGCCCCGCGTTAGCGGAACTCCCGCGACGGCGGGAGTCGGGATCCCGAAATTTCCAGGGGACATTTTATCCCCAGGAACCCGTACTCAAAAAAGAAAAAAAAAACCTTCAAAAAAACCATTCACATAATCACAACATGGCAATCGAATAATTGTTTTCATACATGACTGTTATGATTAGGGCAATTTTTTAATTAATTCTGATAGTGGGGAAGAACTTGCGAAAAAAGAAAAGGAGCTCAGGAGAGAGAAGAAGATTCCACTAAGAAATAAATTGTAAAATATCAACAGTTGAGTGGAGTGATTCCTCCACTAAGAAAATATCCCATTATTTTTATTATTAAAAAAATAGTGGTATGATATATGGGGCAATGAGGGTATTGGATGATATAATACGGCGGCTATTGGAAGGGAAAGGAGGGAAACAGGTTCAGCTGTCAGAGGTCGAGAACCGGCAACTCTGCGTCAACGCCCGTCAAATCTTATTCTCTCAACCAATCTCCTCCAACTCCGTGCCCCTATCTGAATTTGTGGTATTAATATTATTATTATTATTATATTTCTCTTGTTGTTGCTTTTTTATAAAGGATTTAGCTTCTTATTCCCCTTTTTTCTGTTTTGAGAGGGAATAATAAAAAACCTGCCTACTGGAAAAATCGGGAGTTGCGGGTCGGATCGGATTTTGACCCCAACTCCCGACCCCGACCCGCGGGTGCAGCTGCAGGAGAAATTTCCGCAGCTACGGGTCGGGAAGTCGGTCGGATTTTTCCCGAACGAGAAAAATCCGATCGGGTCGGGTCGGATTCCTGTGATCCGACCCGGCCCTCCCACCCTGAATCACAGAGTAGTTGACCGCGTGTTGTGTTTATTTGGGATCTCTCATGCCGATATAAGAAAAAAATATTATTGTTTATTGGAAAAAATGTAGATACATATCCAAACTTTGGCCATTTTTGCACTTACCTATCCAACAGTCAAATTTCTACAGTTTCCGATCCAAAGTTTAATTTTTTTGCAGTCGACGGTCCCAGCTTTCATTCCGCCGGAACTCCGCCCAAAAACGTCACTATGCGACTAAATGACGTCATGACGACGTCATCCAGGAGGGGTAAAATCAGTAGACCGCCTTTTATTTTATTAAAAAAAATAATAATAATAAATACATAACCCACCGAAGCCCGCCCCTTTTCAGTCACTTTACCTTTCTCGACCCGCCAAAACCAGAAACTCTAATCCCAAAATCAAACTCAAATATCCCAAATTAAACCTCGATCTCTTGCATACACTACTCGATTTGTATAATCTGATAATGGGCTAGAAAGTTGGAGCCCCAAGTGACTTTATTCCGGAAGGTTCACTCACACTCGATTATGGTAAGAAACTCTACTTCTTTAATTTACTTTATTCCTTTGTTTAGAGCAAATTATGGGTGTGTGGTCCCTTGTTTTGGCTGTATTTGAGGAATTAGTTGAATGCATGTGCAAAAGTATTACTTTTTTTTTCCTTTTTTGTTCACACTTTCTCTGCCACTAAGTGTAGGGTTTGTTGTGGTCCTATATTTCACTTTTTGCCACGTGATAAGTGAGGTTCTTTTATGTATATGTTGCCCAACACTTTATGTATATGTTTCCACGTGATATTTTCAGCTTGGAATGCAATTTGATAACACTGAAACATTGATGGAAGTTATTGTGCAACTTGCAATAGTTCAGGGGAGGTCTGTGAAATATCCAATAAACAACAAGAAGAAAATTAAAGCAAAGTGTTATCATGATGAATGTCCATGGGTGCTATATGCATCAAGAGAAAATGGTAAAGACTTACAGAGGACCACATGAATGTCCAAGACAGGATAGAGTTATTCAAGGAAAAACCAAGTTCTTATCCAAGAAATATCATGCAAAGATCAGTAGTGATCCTAACTGGCCTGCCAATTCCATGTTGACTATCACTGGAATGGATTGTGGTATAGGCTTCAGTCTCGCATAAATGTACAAAACTAAGAAGAAAGTTTTTGCTGATGTTCATGGAACTGATGCAAACCAATATGCCATGGTGTGGAGTTATGCTAAGGAGATTATGAGGACTAATAAAGGCACTCTTGTAAAGTTGAAGTGTAAGGTGGTGGGTGAAGTTTGTAAATTCAAAAGATTGTATATATGTTGGGATGCATTGAAGAAATGGTTTTTGATTGGTTGCAGACCCATCATATGTTTGAATGGGACACATTTGAAGACAAAGAATGGAGGTATACTTTTGACAGCAGTGGGGGTGGATGCCAATAATTACACAAGTTTTTGAAAATCCTGGTTGATGATTTGAATATCACTAACAGTTATCATTAGAATGCAATTAGTGATAGAAGGGATTAGTTGATGCTTGTGAGCACATATTTTGTATGTTGCATATGTGGTCCAATTTGAAGAAAGAGCATCTAGGACTTGCAATGAGGAATATACTATGGGATGCTGCCAGAGCTACTAGAGTTGTGAACTTCAACAAGATCATGGACAAGCTCAAAGAAAGGGATGTCAAGTCATATAGCTGGTTAGCAAGTAAACCTCCTGCTCAGTGGTCTAAGGCATTTTTTAGTACAAATTGGAAGAGTGATATACTTCTAAACAACATGTCTGAGAGCTTTAATGCAATAATTGTCAAAGCTAGGGGAATGCCCATCATTGATATGATGAAAACAATTAGAAGGGTATTGATGAAAAGGACTTGTAACGACCCAGAATTTCTACTAAACAAATCACATGACAAGTTCAATAAAAATAACTAAACCAATGTCAATAAAATAAATCGCGCACGGCGCTCACAAGATTCGACATTTAACAATCCAAAACTATTAAAGAAAAGCAACTTAACTAGAATGTTTTATAGTTTCATGGTTTAAAACTTAACAAACTAGACAATCAAAAGGAAAATAACATAATGTGACAGCCGCCCTACTCCTCTGGGTACTCGGCCTCTATTGGTACTATCTGCCCACCGGAGAAGAAGGCTCGTACAACTCAGAATAACATACAAGAGGTGGAGAATCAAGTTCTGGTGCCAAAACCTTTACAACAATACATGCCTAATTCTGAGAATAGGACTAATCACCCTGCAGTGCAGGGTGATGTTAGCCAACATGGTCGGAGATGTGCGTTCTTTGGGAAAGCCACTCATGATGAGACTCGATGTTGGTTAAAGAGCGGCTGATGCCTGGTTTACTTGGGATTATGGTTTCCTAGCACCAGTCCTCTTCATCAATACCCTTTTAATTGTTTCCATCATACCAATGATGGGTATTTCTTCAATGCATCCCAACATATATACAATCTTTTGAATTTACAAACTTCACCCACCACCTTACACTTCAACTTAGCAGTAGTGTCGTTATTAGTCCTCATAATCGCCTCAACATAACTCCACAACATAGCATATTGGTTTGCATCAGTTCCATGAACATTGGCAAAAACTTTCTTCTTAGTTTTGTACATTTGTGGGAGACTGAGTCTATACCACAATCCATTCCAGTGATAGTCAGCATGTAATTGGCAGGCCAGTTAAGATCACTACTGATATTTGCATGATATTTCTTGGATAAGAACCTGGTGTTTCCTTGAATAACTCTATCCTGCCTTGGACATTCATGTGGTCCTTTGTAAGTCTTTATCTGCATTGTGTCCTCACCATTTACCCTTGATGCATATAGCACCCATGGACATCCATCCTGATAACACCTTGCTTTAATCTTCTTCTTGTTGTTTATTGGATATTTCAAAGACCTCCCCTGAAGTATTGTAAATTGCACAATAGCTTCCCTCAATGTTTAAGTGTTATCAAACTGCATTCTATGTTAAAACTGAACACTGGGCATGTCAATCTTTGCATTTAAAACAGGATGGCCTCTGTGTTCCATCCTATTGGGTCCCTCATTTGTTGTTTTATCACACTTTGAACTCTTCCCTTTTCCAGCAGCCACAAATGCATTCTTGGCAGCATTTCTCTTTGAAGTTCGAACTTCATCTCCAGAAGCTGGTGCTGGAGTAGGTGCAACAGTTTCAACCTAGGTCACATAAGTCTCCTACTACCCCTGCCGCACTAGCGCATAAGTCGCGAACTGGCGAATTCAGTGCATGTCGCGACTTAAAGACGGACTAAGAATCCTTAATTCTTGAACTAAAAATTCTTACTAAGTTCGTGTATTTTTTTTCCGACATCTATTGTGATTTAGGTCTAGTTCCTGAATCTTTCTCTTTTTCGATAGGAAGGATAGCAAAATATAAATAGAGTATCTTGTGGGATCAGGACAAATAAGAAAGAACATAAAAATTAATAATGACTAAATACATTGAAACTTTTATCTCGATTAACAAATAAATCAGAGACTAAATTTAGCACATGTTTTAATAAAAATAATCAGCATTTATTTCTTTATCACATCAATATAGATGACTTCACTTAATATTTGCAAGAATTTTATATTTTTCTAATAGACGCATTAAAGCCGCATTAACAATTCGATGTTTCAAAATAGGCGCATTGGCCCACCGGCATCCGCCCACGCCCACGCATGTGCATCCGCCTTATGTGACCTAGGTTTCAACATGTTCTGGAATATGTGCAACAGTTTCAGAGCCTCCTTCCCACTCTAACCCCACCTCAATATTAGCTCAGAAAAGATAGTCATCTTCAGCTGCATCATTGTCACTATCCACCAGATAGTCTGACATTTCAGAGTCACCACCAACTGATACTTCACCATCACTATCATCATTGTCCTCTATATCAAGTATAGAATCCAACAGTGGACTTGTATAGTCTCTTACGCATTGGGGTAGAGATCTTTGGCTCCTTGGTTCTGATGCATTGGGCAAAACCTCTAGTTCAGTTGCTGGTGCTCTCTGTCTTTCATCATTTGCACTTGAACAGCTAGGTAGATCACTGGTTTTTGGTTTTGGTGTCCTCAACTCTTGTAATAAAGATACTAGATCCTCATCAAGATCTTCATTCTCACTTTCAACAACCACTTCCTCTGGTTTATCTTCACCTACATTTTCACAAACTCCCTCATTTTCACCTATGTAGTCCAATCCTTCACTAATTGGAGGAAGATTTGGCAGTTCACTCTGTGATCGACTCTCATTCAATAGCACATCATTTGTAAGAACATAAACATAAACTGTTTTCCTTGTAGAATCCACCAATGCCATCTCCAATGCTTTCTTATAATTATTGATTGCAATATAATACTCAGGAACTGAGTTAAAAATGTAACAGATCCTAACCACGCACCCCTCAACTTTAACACCAACTTCTTCTACCATGTGCAGCAGTCCAATCCTAGACATTTCATCCTCAGTACACCAGTCTATGTAGTTAACATGTCCCTCCAAATGAACAACTTTGTCCAAATTCATTAACTTCCCAAATGATGCAATATGATTGTGAAATGGTCATCTTTGTCTCCAACTGAAAAAAACACAATGGAAAAATTATTATGCTATTACCATGTTGGGCAACATATACATAAAAATCCCACTTATCACGTGGCAAAAGTGAAATATAGGACCGCAACATACCCTGCACTGAGTGGCAGACAAAGTGTGAACAAAAAAGAGAAAAAAAAAGTAATACTTTTGCACATGCATTCAGCTAATTTCTCAAATACAGCCAAAACAAGGGACCACACACACACAATTCGCTATAAACAAAGACATAAAGTAAATTAAAGAAGTAAGGTTTCTTATCATAATCGGGCGTGAGTGAACCTTCCGGAATAAAGTCACTTGGGGCTCTAACTTTTCAGCCCATTATCAGATTATACAAATCGATTAGTGTATGCAAGAGATTGAGGTTCAGTTTGGGAGATTCGAGTTTGATTTTGGGATTATGGTTTCTGGTTTTGGTCGAGAAAGGTAAAGTAACTGAAAAGGGCGGGCTCGGTGGGTTATGTATTTGTTTTTAATTTATTTTTTAATCAAATAAAAGGTGATCTGCTGATTTTACCCCCTCTCAGATGGCGTCATTTAGTCGAATAATGACGTTTTTTGGCAGAGTTCCGTCAGAATGAAAGTTGGGACCGTCAACTGCAAAAAAATGAAACTTTGGATCAGAAACTGCAAAAATCCGATTGTTGAATAGGTAAGTGCAAAAAGGGTCAAAGTTTGGATAGGTATCTGCATTTTTCCCATATGTTAATATAGTATTGCATTTATTCATATTTATTTTATCCTAATTATGTGTGATTCTGTTATCAGATATATGAATTAGTAAAATTGGATGAAGTGTACTACGCTCGAAGCCATGGAATGGACATTATAGGGCCCGTGTCACATGTAAATTTTGACAATGGCCACTATAGACAAATACTATAAATAAAAAGGTTAATTAGTGTGTTATGATATATTATTGATATTAAGTCATTTAATTTATCGTATAAAACCTCACATAACGTACAAAACCTGTTATACTTAGGGCAACAAATTCACAATTTAGCAGCCTGCTAAGGAGTACATGCCCTCTGTTAAAGAGATAACGTTCGTTATATATCCTCAATTATTAATGAACAAATGATTTAGTAATCTTGTTATTTTTTGTAAATAATTATGGAAAAAATGCACTTAACCCCCCATCTATTGGCTCCCGAGCACTGGGGACCCCAACTTTTTTTTTCCGAGCACTCCCCCCCCAATCTTATTTTTTGAAAGAATCCCAGTCCGCCGTCACGCCCCAGACCGGCCAAAAGGGGCAAAATGCAAAAAACTGATTATGTATTTTACTCTAAATTTCTTTATTTTTTCAATACACTACAATTCTTTCCGATTGTATAGACTCTTTCACCGAGTTTAATTCAAATAGCTAATTATATATTTTATTCTAATTTTTTTGATTTATATAATACACCCCAATTTTTTCCGATTGTAAATACTTCAATATAGACTTTTTCACCGAGTTTAATTCAAGCTTCCACTGTGTAATTAATCTCTCACTAATTTATTTAATTTAAAAGCGAAACCCTCAATATGTCCGTTTTTTCTTCCATCTTCCTCTTCATCGAATGCAAGTTCACCATAAGTAATCCGTCTTAAATAACCCTAGCAATTGTTTTGGGTTACTATTTAGTATTCAGTTTCTCGTAAGTGCTTGTTAACTAGTTACGAATCACAAACACAATGTAAAGTTCATGCAAGTCACAAACTATGTTCTCTAATCTTTCAATTCAAGAGTCATCAATAAAGTTTTTTTGTAAATATTTTTCCTTCAATTCAATTGCGAATACTTTAACAATACTGAAAAATAAGAATCTTGAAGAAAATATGTTGCGGGTTCTCGCAACATTTTAAAATACTCACAAAAGCACAAAAAATAAAATAAAATACGGTTGTTGGTTAATTAAGTAAGCAAAAAAGTAAAACACTTAGAAATTTAACAACACTAATGAAATTAACTATGTAAATCTTTAGATATAAAAAGTCTGAAAATTAACCACAAAACTATGTTGCAATGTAATAATTCCTGCAATTGTCGATTTATTAACTTATTAACCATTATCACATTTAGAAGTCACACACTAAGCAATAGTGACAAGTTTAAGTCATTATCTCATAATAAAAAAAAATTACCAAAAATACCCAACAATACAAGTTTTTTTGTTGATGATAACATTTGAGAAAATATTATAAACAATAATTTTTTAGCAAAGAGAATAACAATAAGGTATTGCCATGACATCCAACTTAATTTGCTGATAGTTAATATGAAAAGTAAAAAAAAAAATGTCTACGTTCACATCAAAGCACAATCTAAAAATTTTGATTTGAAAAAGATGATATTTTTGACGAAATTGAAAAGAATTGGGGTGTATTATACAAATAAAGAATCTTTAGGTAAAGTATACAATTAATTTCAGTTCATTATAGACACGTCTTGGACGAGGTTTGTACATTTCAATTTATCTTTTAAAAGTGAATAGTTCATTAAGGATAATTTTAAAAGTTGATAAACATTAATCTTCTACATGTTGCAGGATTATAACAGCCTTGTGAAGATAATATACAAAATATTCTCGAGTTATCCTGGTTTCCATCTAGCTCGAGGGAAGAAAGTATTGGAGATCGGGCCACCCATAAAATGGAACAAATGGAATGCTCTAGAGCATCTACTCGATACACTTGGATTATCTAATTCTAGTGACATCCCCCCCTTTTTACATTGGTGACGACAAAACTGATGAAGACGCATTTAAGGGACAATTAGAGTTAACCAACTCGTTAGAAGAGTTGGATATCAGAATATTTTGTATGTTAAACTCACAAAATATAGGATATATATGTGTAATATTAGTCTGTAATTTACTTAAGTTAATAAAACCAAAAAAAAAAAAAAGTGTTCTATTAATGTGAAGGTACTTAGGAGCAGAAGCCAAGGATACCTAATAATTGTATCATCTGAGCCAAGGAACACCTCGACTTTACACTCTCTGTTTCCAAGCACTTTTCTCATATACATATATTATATTTACTATGTACATTTTTTTCATATACAAATAATATATTTACTATGTGCACCTTTCTTATATACAAATATTATATTTATTATGTACACTTTTCTGATATACAAAATAATGACGTAAAGATGACGACTATGTAAAATATTTTACTTTCTCGACCAATAATATCTGACTTTGCAACTTTTTGTTTCTTCCTTTTTAGCGCGTGGAATCATTATTTAGAATATTTTGTATGTGAAACTCACAAAATGTAAGATATATGTGTAATTAAATATCTAAAAAAAGTGTTCTATTAATGAGAGAAAGTACTTACCGACTACTTAGGAGCAGAAGTCAAGGATACTCGATAAGGTGGGGGTTGGGGGCCGGGTGGGGTGGGGATGGGAATCGACGGTTGAGGCAGTACATGGCGTTTTTCATGTCGATCCGACCTCACGATTATTTTGAATAGAGGGGGAAATTGGGGTTTAGGGTTTTTGATTTGTGGGTCCACTGTGATTTGATTAAGTGATTTGTGAGAGTAAAGAGGGGGTGTTGGCACGAAAATTATGTGGAACTCGTTATTTTATAAAATTACATTATTCTCCCTATAACTGAAAAAATAATTGAAAAATAATTTTATAATTTTAATTAAGAACAACTTTTTAAGCCTGGATCAAAATTTTACTTTCTTTTTCTCGAAAAATACTGAAAAATATCTTTTGATCGCTCTACCACTCAAGTATTTTCCTAATTATTTACACTTACAATTTTTACAAATTAAACAAGTCGAAGAGAATCTCGAAACATTACGGTATATATATATATATATATATATATATATATATATATAAATATCATAACGTAAACTCAAAACGAAACTTTGATCCAGAAATGTGATTTTGGTGTCCGAGAGCCTCACTCTAGCGCAATGCAAAAGGCATAAGTTTTGGGGCGTAAAAGGCAAGCAAAACGTATTATTTACTAATATATTGCTTATATTATTTACTTATATATAATATAGGCCAAATTATTGAAAATGCCCTGTAAGTCTTAATTTTTTTGCTTTTTGCCCTGTAAGTTTTCGGGCCGCTGAAAATGCCCAAAATACTCATTTTTCTGTCTAAATATGCCCTGTAAGTCTTTAAACGGGCTTATTGTCAAAAATGCCCTGTAACTTATAGTTAAAGGGCACTTTTAGTAATTAGACAATTTTTTTTTTAATTTTTCTATTAAATCTTAAAACTTATAAACACTTGTTAAATTATATAATTAATTATCTAAATTGTGTTAATTCTAATTATCAACTTTGAAAAATATTAAAACATGTGTTTTCTACATGTTATTCAAATGAATTAGAAATAAATTCTGAAATGATAATTAAAATATATTTTCAATTCAAAAATAAAATAAATTTTACCATACCAAATGTAGGGTGTAAAGAATTATTTCCCCATTTACCCCACCAAAATTTTAAATAAAGTGGGACATAAAATCATTCTTTACACCCTACATTTAGTATGATAAAATTTATGTTATTTTTGAATTGAAACTATATTTTAATTATCATTTTAGAATTTATTTCTAATTCATTTAAATAACATGTAGAAAATACATGTTTTAATATTTTTTTAAAGTTGATAATTAGAATTAACACAATTTAGATAATTAATTATATAATTTAACAAGTGTTTATAAGTTTTAAGATTTAATAGAAAAATTAAAAAAAAATTGTCTAATTACTAAAAGTGCCCTTTAACTATAAGTTACAGGGCATTTTTGACAATAAGCCCGTTTAAAGACTTACAAGGCATATTTAGATAGAAAAATGAGTATCTTGGGCATTTTCAGCGGCCCGAAAACTTACAGGGCAAAAAGCAAAAAAATTAAGACTTACAGGGCATTTTCAATAATTCTGCCTATAATATATTGAAACGTATTATATGTTTTTTTTATTAATCCGCTTCATTGATGGATTTGGATTTTGGAAAATAGACGTCTAATTAAGTCATTATTATTTTCTTTTGGTTGTTTGATTATCATTTTATCTTATATTTTTTTTGTGATTACTATGTAGCGTAGTTTCATATAGTAAGTGAAATATCTGTGATGGTGAGATAAACATTTTTTATGAAACTAAGATGGTGCGTGTAAAAATATCATAATGTTCTTACACCATTTTATGTAATTTGTATTATCTCAAAAGGTTTTTGACCATCTTCAACAAGAAGAATGTTGGAATGATATATTGTTTAGCATGATGAGAATTTTCTAATTGAGTAAAATTTACAAATCAATTCTAAAAGTAGCATATGTCCCCTTGCCCTGTTGATGCGGCCTCATTTTCTCGAAATTTAAGGTTGTTTAAATTGTGGACAAAATCTTTACATATTAATTAATCTTCTCTCACCTAATTAATCATATGACATAGGCTCCTTCATCTCCTCCTTTTGGCCCCCTTAAGAAACAAACACAAATTTAATATATTAAAACTTAATCTTTCTTAAATTTTTTCTTTGATTCTTGGATCAATCTTTGTGACCTCCGTTTCACTTTGGTTGTTCCAAGCATCCCCCCCAAAGAAGAAATAAAAAGAAAGGGAAAAAAGAATATTATACATGCTGTAAGAAAAACATTTTTCTGCATGCTAACTGTTTTTTAATCTTGTTATATGGAGTTTGTATTGTTGATTTGAGGTTATGCATGGCGATCTTGTTCTTGCATGCACGTTTGTGCCAAGTAGATTATGGGTTTCTCTTTTGATCATTGCGTTACATTTTTCTTTTTCTATTAATAATTCACTATCATGTGGTTAACTTCTTTCAAGAATCAGTAGGGAGAACAACAATGTGGTTAATTTCTTTCAATTGTGGTTACAAATTACAGAGGGTTGGTTAACAGTCTGGAAATTGGAGATTGATGTCTTAATGATAACGTTTGATTTTTGGACATGATATATTGCAGGATAACATTTTCTTCTGCATGTGAACTTCCCATAGATAGTAGCTATGGGGCTAAAATTGTCGAAGAAGGAGCAAGAAAGTTCACAAAATGTGAACTTAGAGGATATTAAGCATCAAGTGGTGAACTGTCTTTGGAAAAACTACATACGCAACTTAGTTTCGAAGAAAAGAAGGCGAATGTTAGTTGCAGGCTATGATCTCGACATGACTTATATAACGGATAGGATATTGGCAATGTCGTTCCCTGCTGAACGAATGCGAGCCATGTACCGTAATCCTTTATGGCAGGTGAAATCCGTGCTGGAAATGAGACATCCGGGACATTATAAGGTGGTGTTAATTTCTCTCTGTTTATGTTGTCTCTTTTTTATTTAAGATTGACATATTATCTTCTTATACTAAAGCATTGTGGCTGACAGGTTTACAACTTGTGTATTGAAGAAGCTTATAATGCGTCGCATTTTGATGGACGAGTACAGAGATATCCATTTGACGACAACCACGTTCCACCATTGTCGATGATCAAGACATTTTGTGAGGATGTTGAATCTTGGCTAGCGAGTGACCCAGAGAATATTGCAGTTGTGCACTGCATGGTACATAAACTTCAGTTTTTAACCTTTTTTTTCTGTTTTATGTTACTTAAATCATTTGTAGCTCTCTTGTATGCGTAGCTTTTCTGGTAAACCTTTGACAAGTCCTAATTTCATAGACACGGCGACTCTAGGATAGTGCTAAAACTGTTTTGTAATGAAACTTGATGTTTGAATATGCAGGCAGGAAAAGGTCGAACGGGCTTAATGGTATCGGCTTACTTAGTTTATGAGGGCATGTCAGCAGAGAAGGCCATGCAAGTGTATGCAGATAAACGAACCACAAACAATGAAGGAGTAAGTCAATTTATCATGGCTGCACAATTTAAGCTCTTTCGGCAAAGTATTAATGGAAGAGTTTGATCCAAAATTCTTGACAACTCTCTAGTTTTGTTTAGTTTGGAGTAATCGATCACATTGCTATGGTACAGGTCTCAATAGCAAGCCAACGTCGTTATGTTGCTTACTGGGAAAGACTACTTTCTTTCCCAAATGGAGCTAATCTTGGAACTCCGTGCGTTAACTTGCCTAAACCGTGCAGCAGAGAACTTCAACGCATTCGGTTATATGACACAGTCAACATTGACCGGATCTTCGTTGTTGTTTCCGTCTTACAAGAGGTAAGAAACAATTTTAAATACATCATATACTTGTTGCCCGAGCTCAAGTTCCATTACACTAACAATTGTGGTTTTGTTCTGTATCAGCAGATTCCTGGACAGCAATATTATCCCTCAGTTGAAGTCTCCAAGAATTGTTGTCGAAAGATAAAGGGTTACGAAGGATGTTGCAGCCCTCGTTACTATTACTCCTTTGTCGAGAACGAAGGAATAACAGAAGCGACCGAGCCTCGTCTTGTGGTACAAATGGACACCGAAAGTTCTATAATTTACCAGAAAACTTGTCTTGGTTGTTCTTATGATAAGCCCGTGCAAGTAAGATATTAGCCACATTCTGCTATAAATTGATCAAGAATATATGGTTAACTCTTTTCATACAGTTACATAATAAAACTAATATGTTGTAACAACAGCTGAAGGGAGACGTTCGTATAATCTTCTACGAAAAACTGATAGGCGGACGTCTATTCTACGTTTGCTTCAATACATCTTTCATAACTAGCAGTCTACTTCAGGTACTTTGTTTGTTTTCAAAATGTGTACATTCTTCTAGTTCTAGCAATATATGTTACATATGTTAATATGTTGTCTGCACGAAAATTTCAGTTCTCAGTTAGAGATTTAGACAAAGTTGGAAATAGAGGGAGATCAATATGTGGCCCTTCATTCTGCTTGGAGTTGTTCTTTGGTCCAGCGAACGTTAACTGCTCGTTGCCTGCATCGACAGAGGAACTTGTCATCGATGCAGATTTCCCGTAGTTTGCAAGCAGATTGTTCTTAGGTGTTTAGCATTTAGATGGAATGAGTAAAAAAGTTTTGTACTTAGGAATACATTGAGGATTTGTTTTTGTGTTCGTTTTGCAGATTATGATTAGAGTGAGTAGTGCTGGAATAGTGCACAGTTTTAGCCTGTATAATTGTGGATATTGATGTGTTTATAATAAAGTTATGGTTTACCTACTTTTGAAGTCCAATAGTAATGCTTTCTTCCAAACTGAGAACTCATCAGTTGTAATTGTATTGAATGTACCAATTAATTCATGTTGACTGACTTCATTTGTTGAATAACATTGCATAGAGATATTTATCAATTTTATTTAAATGGTAATTTCCAGTTTTAAAATAAAGTATAAACACATTGAGTTGATTTTGGATACTGTAAAATCTGAGTTTAGATAACGCTATATCTACTCAATGCATGAACATCATTTTTATGAATTAATTTGATGAAAACATTTTAGAATCAACTTGTGTATAAATAGAGTTATTTGCTCTCCATGAAAAAGAATCGGACAAAATTTAAAATGATGCTCATAAATTAGTCTTTTATTTTAATAATTTGCAGGAATGGTCTATTATCTTTGGCGGAGGCTGTTTGAGTTGAAAAATTATTCGGAAAATAGGAAAAAAGAAAAATAGAAAAGGAAAATGAGGGAAAATAAAACTCTCTTATTTTCCACGGGTTTAGCTCATCCTGATTTTCTCGAAAAAAAATTTATTATGTGTAAAGGATTTTCCTCTATTTTTCAAAGATTTTCTAGGTTTTCTCTATTTTCCAAAGATTTTCTTTATTTTCCAAGAAAATCTCAAAATACCACAAAAAGTAGAAAAAAAAAAGATTTTTTTTTATTTTATTTTATTATTTTCCTATTTTCCGGGGAAACAAATAGAACTTAAGAGTTGGTGTTGAGCGAACATGTACAATAACTTTTTCATAATTCTTATTCTAATTGGTTTGTTTTGCCTTTAGTTTGTTTGAGACTTATTAGCTAGAGAGATTTCGTTTTCGGTCGGTTCTTGCTATTTTATGACTACGTCTCATACTCATAAGTGTCATTTTCTTCGTTGTTAATTGAAATCTTGCTTAACCAAAAATAAAATGGTCTATTATCTTTAAGGTGGTCTTAAACTTGGAAATTAAATTAAATTTAATAACACTAAGTCTGAATTAAATAAATCACTGCAAAATCTTCCATATTATAATGTTAATTGTTACTTCCCTCAATAAAGAAAGCTACCTTTCTTGTCCAACAATTTTAATATTCCCAATTAAACCCCGTAAACTCTTAATAATCTCAAAAACCACCACAAACTTTCTCGCAATTAAATTCTGACCCCACATTTTTCCACCACCAGCTGGTAGTAGTAGAGTAGTAAATAATACAGTCTTCTACCCTTTCACAGTAGTGATCTAATCTCGCAAAACCCCTAAAATCCAGACGATAATATCGCCAATATCTCGTATCGTGACCATGGCGACGCCAAAACCCCAACGAACGCCGGCCGAAATCGAGGACATCATCCTCCGCAAAATATTCCTCGTATCTCTCGTAGATTCCATGGAGAGCGACTCTCGCACGGTGTACCTCGAGATGACTGCCGCCGAGATTTTGAGCGAGGGCAAGGACCTCAAATTATCGCGAGATTTAATGGAGAGAATCGTCATCGATCGTCTCTCCGGCGATTTCCCCGCCGCCGAGCCGCCGTTTCAGTACCTAATCAACGTGTACCGCCGCGCACACGACGAAGGTAAGAAAATCGCTTCAATGAAAGATGTTAAAGTGAGATCGGAGATGGAGATTGTGGTGAGACAGGCGAAGAGATTGGCTGTTTCGTATAGTAGGATTCATTTAGGTAATCCGGATATGTTTTCGAGTGGTGAAACGAGTAAATCGAGTGTATCGCCGTTGTTGCCGTTGATTTTCGCGGAGGTTGGGAGTAATTTGGATGGATATGGAGGAGGGGGGAGTAGTAGTGGTGCGGCGTCGTGTCCTCCCGGTTTTTTGGAGGAGTTTTTTAGGGATGCGGATTATGAGTCGATGGAGCCGGTTTTGAAGCAGTTGTACGAGGATTTGAGAGGGAGTGTGTTGAAAGTATCGGCGTTGGGGAATTTTCAGCAGCCGTTGAGGGCATTGATGTTGCTTGTGAATTATCCCGTGGGGGCGATGGGATTGGTTAATCATCCGTGGTGGATACCAAAAAGCATGTATTTGAATGGGAGGGTGATTGAGATGACTAGTATACTCGGGCCATTTTTCCATGTGAGTGCATTGCCTGATCATGCGATATTCAAGAGTGAGCCTGATGTTGGGTGAGTGAGATTCTTTTTTGTTCATACAATTTTTACGTTTTCTTGTAATGCTAGTTACCTTGTACTGGTTTTTGTTGCACTGAGCAAATTGTAGCTCGCAAATGATTTGTTATTCGCATTGTAAGACATGATTAGTGCCTGGAAATAATAGTTCTATTTTTGGTTGTGCTTTAATTTAAGCTCATGGAGTACGGGAATTTCGCCCCCTCATAAATTTGTGAACAAGTTCCTTTTATTTATTGTAAATAATCGATGGATGACTGTCTGTAATGATGACAGACAACAGTGTTTCTCTGAGGCATCAACACGCCGACCAGCCGATCTTTTATCATCATTTACCACTATCAAGACTGTTATGAAC
This sequence comes from Linaria vulgaris, assembly GCA_948329865.1. Taxonomy (NCBI): domain Eukaryota; kingdom Viridiplantae; phylum Streptophyta; class Magnoliopsida; order Lamiales; family Plantaginaceae; genus Linaria; species Linaria vulgaris. Next base: position 15,769,143 of record OX415250.1, on the reverse strand, counting down.
AATTTGTACGACAGATTGGCGGAAATTCTTATGTGCCTTCTTAAAAATGCAAATACTCGTGAACATGTGCTCGAGTACCTTGCAGAAGTCATCAACAGAAACTCATCGAGGGCTCATTTACAGGTACATCTTTCACCCTAGATATTCATCTGATTTGATTTACTTTTCATGACTGATTATTGAAAGAACTAAGAAGTGGTGTTGGGAATGAAGATTTTGATTGTCATTTGACTTATCATTTTCAAAGGCTCTGCACAAAAGGTTACAACGTCCTAGTCTGTATAATCTTTCATCGACTTGATCATCGACTTGATCTGTGTTACAGGTTGATCCATTATCTTGTGCTAGTTCTGGCATGTTTGTAAATCTCAGTGCTGTATTGCTTCGTCTCTGCGAGCCATTCTTAGATGCCAATTTGACAAAAAGGGACAAAATTGACCCCAACTACGTATTTCATTGCAACCGCCTGGAACTCAGGTAGAGTATAATTATTTTGGTTTGTTAATCACTTTTAGCCATATACTGAAACCTATTTTCTTCATGATTTTACATTGTTCCAGAGGATTGACTGCTCTGCATGCATCTTCTGAAGAAGTCACTGAGTGGATTAACTCTAATAATGCAAAAGTTGATATGTCAATCAATAATGATGGTCAAAATCGGTTTCTGCAGTCTCAAGAAGCTACAAGCTCTAGCAACAGTACTAACACAATTTCCACTAGTACTGAGAAAGCCAAGTATCCTTTCATATGTGAATGCTTCTTTATGACTGCAAGGGTGCTTAACTTGGGTTTGCTAAAAGCATTTTCAGACTTCAAGCATCTTGTTCAGGTTGAGCCTAAATGTTGATTTGACCTGGAACTGTGTCTTATTTGTTTTGTCTACCTTTCCTGTTTACTCTTTCGTTTATCCGGGTTTTTTTCATCTTCATGCATATAAAATATTTTATTATGGCCGTTTGAGGTTTTTACTTGGATATCATCTTGTGTCCAGGATATTTCTAGATGCGAAGATACTTTATCCTCTTTCAAAGCCATGCAAGGCCAAGCTCCATCTCCTCAACTGCAGCAAGATATTACCCGCCTTGAAAAAGAAATTGAGTTGTACTCTCAAGAGAAGTTGTGCTATGAAGCTCAAATATTAAGGGTATTAAAGTTTTCTTTTTTGGGGTATTGTTTTACTTTTAAGTGTATTTTTCCAAGACGCACAATTTCTTCCTGGTGTGTCATAGATGTGAATTGATTCACTTGCCCTAGAATTGTTAGAATTCGCCATAACAATTTATGACATTGTAATGAGGGCATTTAATTCATTGAAACCATGAAACAGTTGATAGACATGCCAGCTAAGTAAAGAGTCCACCACTTGTACTGGCATTTCATTTATAAACAAAATACTAGCAGTCATTTTGCTTTACAACTATGGTTTAACATCTCACTCCACTAGCACAACTGTTTATCAGGAAATCATTTGGTGCCTCTTTCTTTCTTCTTGGTTTTCTAAATCAGGCCCTTTTGACATCGTTTTACCTTGTAGGATGGAGGCCTTCTTCAGCGTGCATTGTCTTACTATCGGCTAATGGTAGTTTGGTTGGTTGGGCTAGTAGGCGGTTTTAAAATGCCTCTACCATCAACTTGCCCAATGGGATTTGCTTCTCTGCCCGAGCATTTTGTGGAAGATACCATGGAGTTACTTATTTTTGCCTCGCGAATTCCAAGAGCTTTGGACGGAGTTATGCTGGTATTTAAGGAGTCCATTTTTACTTAGGGTGTCCTTAATCATTTGATTTTGCTAAATAACTGCAAGCTTTATGTTCATCTTGACAGGATGATTTTATGAACTTCATCATTATGTTTATGGGCAGTCCAGAATACATCAGAAATCCATACCTAAGAGCCAAAATGGTTGAAGTTCTCAATTGCTGGATGCCTCGAAGCAGGTATATCTTGTTGAACCACATCAACTTTAAAGGCTTAGATGTTTTGGTTTTGTTATTACGGAAAACTCCATAACTGGGTTGACTTTTTTCTTGCTCCTCTGATTGTCCTCAAACGCTTCTCATTCAAAATATTTTTTGCAGTGGCTCAAAGGCGACGGAAACTTTGTTCGAGGGGCACCAATTATCTCTTGAGTATCTCGTGAGAAATCTTCTGAAGCTTTATGTTGATATTGAATTCACAGGTTCACACACTCAGGTGATTGTCGATATTTTTCCTAAATTCATTTGTGCTTTTATCAAACCTTCCATTGGAGTGCAATGGCATCCCGAAATTCCTTGAACCTTTTAGGTGCCTTATTTTCTAATACATTTGATCGCGTATTATATTATTAAGAATATAACGTTTGACCCGAAAATGTCAAATTCTAGAACTTAATGCTTTGTTGTTGTATTGTGTTTGATGAAACTATACTTCTTCCTAATTAGATTACTCTGTAGTCTGTTGTTTCTAATTCATCAAATTCGTGCCTATGCAAAGTTCAAATATGATAGCGTAGACTTCAGAGGAACCAAGTAAACGGTAACAAAAGCAAAGGAATAGAAATTTGTGAATGAGAGAAGGAAGACAGAATCTACAATTCTCATTCAATTGACATTTTTTTTAAGTTATGTTACATATATTCTCAAAATTATTTATCTACTGAAATTACTCTGTTCAGTAGTGAAACAGACTAGACTAGATGCAGTCCTCACCATAACAGAAAGGCTAGGTCTTCATATTTACAGTCTGAAATATTTTTTTTTTCTTCACCATTGCATATTTGAGGCCTGCCAATTTGACCCACTTATAGCCTAACGTTTCATCAATTTTCCTCTGCTGGAGGTTAGATTTAGCCACATAAGTGCTGATCTTTTTACTAACAATTACGGAAAGTGCACGATATTCCTTAACATCCCTTGAAGCTTAGAGCTGTAGATTGTGTTATAGATTGCGATGATTTTGTATAAAAAGCAGATGAAATTGTATTCTGGTGCCCTTGGTCCCTCTGTGATCAGAACTTAGAACTTATCAGGTTAAACCCATTTCTGTGTAAGAATGTAGGGTCGTAGCTCTTTGTTGTGCATTATCTTATGTTTTTGCATATATATACATATGTATATATATATATGTGTGTGTGTGTGAGTGATAGTAATGGTATCCTGTATACTATTCTGATTCGGCTTCTATGTCACAGTTCTATGACAAATTTAACATCCGCCACAATATTGCGGAACTCCTAGAGTATTTATGGCAGGTTCCAAGTCACCGTAATGTCTGGAGAAAGGTAGAGTTATCTATACTAATGTTCCTCGATGTGCTTTATTCATTTATATCTCAGAGAAGTCTTACCTATATACTTTTTGCTGCTCCAGATTGCTAAGGATGAGGAGAAGGGCGTTTACCTGAACTTTTTGAACTTTTTGATTAATGATAGTATCTATCTATTGGATGAAAGTCTCAATAAAATTCTTGAACATAAAGAAATAGAAGCTGAAATGTCAAATACTGTGGAATGGGAGAGGAGACCAGCACAAGAGAGGCAGGAGAGAACTCGACTTTTCCAGTCTCAGGAGAATGTTAGTGTTAACTTCATATTATTTGGTTTTTATTAGTTTGAAATGCTTATTCAGGTATATGTTTCTTTGGCCTACAGATTATCAGGATCGATATGAAGTTGGCAAATGAAGATGTCAGTTTACTGGCATTTACCTCAGAGCAGATTACAGCCCCACTCTTACTGCCGGAGATGGTATTTTTAGTCTTTTCTGTTGATCATCAACTAGTTTGATCGTGATGCATTGTTTAATTGCCTAGATGCTTTTTCAGGTCGAAAGAGTTGCCAGTATGCTGAATTATTTTTTGTTACAACTTGTTGGGCCCCAAAGGAAATCTCTCACCTTGAAAGACCCTGAAAAATACGAGTTTCGGCCAAAATTATTGCTGAAGCAGGTAAGAGCTCACATTCGTCATGCCAAGAAATCTTACAATTGCAGTTTACCTTGTCTGAAATTTGACTGTAGTGAATGGCATTATAGCTCACGGTGGGAAGCTATCTTATCTGCCTCTGCTATGTGTTTTAACTTGGTTGAATTTTGCTAAAAAGAATGTCCTATATGCACTTTTACCATTTGGTTTATCGATACCAACAGGTGCTAACTAGTACAGGGTTCTGGCTAGAATACCAAAATGCCTACAGGCCCACTGCTAAAACTGTTGGTCTGGATCTGGTCCTGGATTTAGATCCATAGCTTTAGGTTCTGAGACTCAATGTCAAAGTCAATTCTTTTTGTATTTTTAAATTTAAACATGATATTGCGACACCAACCCACCCTTCCACCCCACCTACCGCGGCAAGCTCCGCTTGCTGCTGAGTAGATCTGTAGTATTTATTCTACCCGGTTTGTGTTAAGAAAGATTTAAAATACCCGGTTTGTGTTAAGAAAGATTTCGGTTTGTGTTAAGAAAGATTTGATGCTCACTGTAGTATTTCTGTTAATTTGAAGATTGTTACTATTTACGTCAACCTGGCCAAAGGCGACAAAGATAATATTTTCCCTGGAGCCATCATAAGGGATGGACGTTCATACAATGAGCAGGTATTTTCCCAATCATTCACCTAGATACACATGCACACACGCTTATATGATACACCAAAGCATCACCAATTTGGGAGCTTTACTGTGAAAGAAATAAGCTGACCTCTTCATTTTTTTGGTGGTTTGGGGTGAGGTAGCTCTTTGGTGCTGCAGCTGATGTCTTGAGGAGAATTTTTGAAGATGCTCGAGTTATACAAGAGTTTGTTGACCTTGGAGCAAAAGCAAAAATCGCTGCTTCAGAAGCACTGGATGCTGAGGCTGTTCTTGGAGACATACCCGATGAATTCCTCGACCCAATTCAGGTAAACTTGACAACCTCATTGATCTTTTATTTTATTTTTCGTTTGGTTTTATATTTCTTAGCAAAACAGACTTACGTGCATTACTCATGTTTGGAATAGTTCTATCTTTTTAATGTTGTCGTTTTTTCTGTGGATTTCAGTATACATTAATGAAGGATCCTGTCATTCTACCTTCATCAAAGGTCACGTTGGATAGGCCAGTAATTCAGAGGCATCTTCTAAGCGATCCTGTAGACACCTTCATAATTTTACTTTTTCCTTGAAAGTATCTCTTCATCTTGTAGATAATGAAGTTAATTATTGTTATTTTCTTTGAATTACAGACAGATCCGTTTAATCGGTCTCATCTCACCGTGGACATGTTAATACCAGATGTGGAGTTGAAGGCAAAAATTGACGAATTTATTAGGTCACAAGAACAGAAGCGATGCGGGGAGGGATTGGGTGTGCAAAGCTCTAAGGACACAATACAAACAACTGATGCAACTACCTTAATTGATTAGCATATATTTCCATCTTATGTAAATTGTGTCCAGTATTGTATTTGTAATCTATTAGTGTTAAATTAAACAGATGCATAATGAAAATCAAGGCTTCTTTGATACGGTCTAATCGTCCATGGATTATAGTAGCACAATTGGACACTTTATGAGTAAGTAGTTTCTTTTTTAGTTGGTTAAGGAGTGTCGCAAGGCTGCATGCTATGAAGCACGCTAAATTTTATGGGTCTTATCATTCCATCTTTTGAATATTGGACAAGTTTCTCTTCTTTTTTGATGTTTTATTCTTTCTTATTCTACCTATGTCAGGCCTAACAGGGCAAACAGAAATCTTATTGCAGAATATTAGCAGTAAGGTGTGCTATAGATGCTATCCATGTATAACCAAAAGCAGCAAAAAAGAGAAGGCAAGATTATGTCCAGGCAATACAGTTCTGTAAATGATTGAAAGGCTACAGATACATTATTCAAGGATCAGAATCAACACTTATAACCGATTCGTCGATTTCGTTGGGTTTTTCTGCAATCTCTTAAAAAATAATGTAGCTAACACTGACGTATGATGTACAGTAAACCGGAGATAAACATTCCAACTTACGTTGCACTGAAAGCCTGACCCTTTAACCATAATCAGAAACCTAGGGTAAATTAGGCAAGGCAACGCTGCACAGAAAGCCAGCAGAGAGTTTACCAAAATCTTGCGACATTGTGGTCTACCCTACAAAGTGCTTAAGTTTTGATGTAGCTAATTAAATAGACTAACATGTGTGTGACCCATACGGAGAGCACTTGGTCCTAGGGAGGCAGATGAATGTATGCCTGCGCCCTGCAGTCACCACCGATGGCACTTGAGAACAGCCATCTGTACATTTATCAGATGATATATTTTTACAGTTTTGAGACAGGACGGGCTGACTTCCTCTTGGAGAATTCATTTGCAATGCTAATGGAATTGTTGTTGTGACGCAGATAAAACTCCGCCAGAAGGATCTGCCGCTCCATCTGTGTTAGATCACCATGGTAGCCCTAAAGACAAAACAACCAACAAGTAGTTAGGACCAGTGTGCTTCTCAATTTCTCAAGTAACGACAACAGTAAACATAACATTGACAGTATGCATCACAGAAAAATGGATTGAGAGATTACAAGTCAAAAGAAATGATATGCAAATATGTTCAGAAGCACAAAATTTGCTTATGCAATTTGACAAGTTGTGCTATTCCCGGCATTATTTCAAAAAAAGGACGACTTCACCCCAGAAGACAACCAGGGAAATCATGCGGCAAAAGACACTCTTATCACTGATAACATTTACAGGCTCACAATAGAAACTGAAACAATGTCTAACAAGGATTTGGTTAATCCATATCATGTCATCTTTCAAAACTAGTATGCTAATGTAATTACATCCATTTGAAATTCTAGAGTCCCCACACAAGGCTAAAATTTACAAATGCAGAAATATCGATCTCAAAACTGTAGCCACAGCACATGAAAGTCAGATGAATTGAAATGAATCTACAGTTCAGGCTAGGTCACAAGCCCTAATACTTTTGCCCAAAATTCTGCACCCACAAGATGAGCAAGTTCATATGCTGACATTTCACTAAATGTGGAAATAACAAAAAGTCACAGGGGTACAGTTTGTGATGACTGAGGTTTCACCAATACGAGGTATTACCATGCGGGTTGTCCTGTCGCATACAGCTTGGTGCATAAGTAGGCCAGCAGCTACCGAGACATTAAATGAGTCTACCATGCCTCTCATTGGGATACTGCAGTGTATATCAGAGAGCTCAAGAGCCTCATCACTTATCCCCCTGAATATGATAATGTCAACATGTGACATGTGACATGTTCCCATCAGAAGAACAAATATTAGGTTTATAACATGAAACAAGAGAAGGTTTCTGTTCAATCTGAGACATAAGGTCGGGAGGTTTATCATATCTTGCTATTTTACATGGATAAAAATATAGTTTATGATTTCAAAGCACTTTTTTTCATGCATGGATGAAACTGATGAGCCGGAGACCAGACGAGACTTACATAAGTTCATTCCCCACAACTATTGCAGTAGGGCATGACCAGTCAACATCATAGACTGATACCTGGACAAAGTTCAATACTAAGATTGTTGTAGAACAAAATTTCCATCGACAGTGAAATAAAAATTTAAGAAATACTTGAAATTATGACTCCACTCAGCACAAACACGGAGGAAAAAAATAATTTATAGATACCGATTCTACTCCCAAGTGGGTTGTAGCAATTCTATAACCACGTGACTGCAGAGCCTCAAAGCACTCTTTTATAGAATTCCAAAGTTCAATATCTAACCACTTTTCAGCTCCCATGCTAACGTGGCGATTGTCTCTGTATCTGCATTGCGAGGCAAAAGTCGTACAAATTATCCCCAAATTCAAATCCAAAGATGATAAATGTGTCTTTGAAGGATATATATAATATATATATATATAGGACCTGTAGTTTATCAGTGCCCATCAAGATAAAAATTTAAGTTTATGATAAAAAGAAATGCGTGGCTGATGAATGAAAGAAGAAAATACAATCTACAGCATCTTTGTATGAGCTGAAGAATGGACTAGAGCAAACACCTAATCTATTATAGCTAATATCGTTGATTGCAACCAAGATTCTTATACAAGCTTCACATCTCTCTTCACAATTCACATTTACAGATTTAACCATTTCAAGTCAACAGATTAAAGATTCAACAATCTTCAAAACAAAAGCACAATCAGTTACAGCCATGGAATATTCCGTAAACTATCCCAAAACATAATAAAAAAGCAATTTCACCTCAGGGGTAGAAGCACCTTTTCGAGCTGTCAGGCGACACGACATGAACAGACTGAATACCAAGCGCATCAGCAGAACGAAACGCAGCCGAAACATTCCCAAAATCGCTCAACCCCTCCACCACCAAACAAACAGAATAGCTCCTGTTGTCCACCACATTCTTAAACTTCTCTTTCCTCGCGTCCATTATATACGGCTCTATCGACTCCAAAACTTCGCCACTACTCAAATACGCATCCGCTGCTTTAAACTTATCCAGATACGGAAACCAATGCTCAATCTTTCTGTCAGCTTTAAACTCGTTACCAGTTTCCAAACGACGTTCCATTTTCATTAATCGTGAAATGTCGTTCTTGTCTTTGTTACGTAACAATTCTTCCACATTGTCTTTACATAACTCTAAAGAAGTGTCTAAAGTTACGGATTCGGAAGCTTCTAATGGAACAACACCATCCGCCACATGCCCAAAACTTCTCGAAATTGAAAAGGGGTAATGGGTTTTGAGCCTCAGCCCTAATTTAGCAAAAAAGTAAATTAAAAATACTTACTTTAATACATAAAAATATGCTCAAAAACTAGAAGTGTGTGCACGTGCTTGTATGTACCTGAATGAGGTGAAATTGGAGATGAGAATTGACGGAGGGAAGCTGAATTTGGGAATTTTGGTCGGAATTCGAGACATGAAAGGGAAGTACGGATTAGGGTTTTGCAGGGGTTCATTTGGAGGTGACGAACAGTTGATTTCTTTCTTTACTGAGCTTGAAGAGCAAGTGAGCGTGTGAGCACAAACCTTATTATCATTACATTCTCTTATCTTAATATTTTATCAATTGTTATGTAATAATAATTTAACTTATTAATTAGTTATTACTTTTATTTATAAAGCAGAAAGTAGAATATGCATTATAATTGTTACAAACTTCCACTTTTGTCATGTAAGTTTCATGGCGCGAAAACACGATGGTGCATATTCTATATTTCTGTTTTTTGATAATAACATCAACCGAATTTTCACCATGAAAGAAAAACTTTCATAACTATGTATTGTAAATCAATGAATTTGTTTGTTTTTTTTTAAATGGCTAAGAAATAACTAGCACTTTGTCTAATGTGTTATCACATAATTCTGAACTGATTCATTTTATGTATGGATGTAAGGTGTTAACAAATTATCACCCTATTAGATTCGATTGATAAGAAGCCCTGGATCTAATAGTTTTGAAATCCTATAAATTTCTCTATTTAGCATATTATTAATATATTTACATCTATTATAGATCTAATAATGGACTATTGGACTTAGCTCAAGTGAAAGCAACTTCTTATTAATTGAACAAAATGGTACCAAGGATATAAATTATTTAAACACAGGTCCCCAGATGAATCAGCAATAACCTACTGTGAATATTAAAATTGAATTTATCCCATATAAAAAGAGAAAAGGGATTGACATAAAAACTTTTCATTTACATGAAAATCTTTCATGGGTCAGTGTATCACACAAGAAGCTGTTTTTGCCTTCTTGGCAGAGGGCTGAAGTAGATTCCTTTCAGTATTTTAACAACTATCAAACAAACATGCAATTGAGACTTGAAGGAAGATTAGTTCAGAATTCAGACAGACCATCACAATAATGAAGTTGTAATAATCTTAGATATCCTTTATATGTATACAGGCACTGAGTGTGAAACAAAGATCATATATAGAGCATTCAGACGCTGCTAATCTGGGATTTGCAATGTCGGTTTCGCACCATTTCAACTGCGAGTATCCTCATGTAGTTTTTTTCCCAAGTGGGATCGGAAACTTGACGTTGTTCTATCGGCTTGCTGTCAAGGTGGCGTCGAATAACTGCAAAGTTACCTTCATAAAGATTCAATCACAAGTCAATGATCCTGAATTTCTGCAGTTCTCCAGTTTCGTCTCCAACCACCCCAAAATCGAGCTTCTTGAACTTGAAATTCATTCTCAGAAGACCCCTTCAGAATCCACCATCAATGATCCTTTCATTACACGTATCGAGAACATCAAAAGCTCGCTTCATCAACTAAATCCAATTCTATCTTCCTCACATGTTACTGCAATAATGTCAGACTTTGTTCTAGCAGCTAAGGTAACTCAATTATTTGATCATACCAATATTCATGTTTATATCCTTTCAACCACTTCAGCACTATTTTTCGCGACTGTGGCATATCTCCCAGTCCTAATGGATAATGATCCGAACATTTTTAGCAACACTTGTCGAAACATTGAGATTCCAGGCTTGCCAATGATACCAAAATCGAGTATTCCTCCAACATGGTTGAATGACTCTGCATCAAACTATCTGTTGGAGGCCTACCTGTTACCCAATGCAAGATCTCTCTCGAAAGTGAAAGGCATGCTCTTAAACACCTATGATTGGTTTGAATCAGAAACAATAGCAGCACTCCAGAGCGGTAGAGTCCTTAACAGTCTGCCACACGTTTTTGCAATTGGACCATTACAACCTTACGAGCCTAAAAAGAGTTATCATCTTCCATGGTTAAACGAACAACTTGTCGAATCAGTTGTGTACATAAATTTTGGAAGCCAAGAAACAATGTCATTGGATCAAATAAGAGAACTAGGCAAAGGGTTGCAAATATGTGGATATAAGTACTTGTGGGTGCTTACAAACATTGAGGACTTACAGGATAGTTTAAACAATGAGAGCAGAGGTAAAATAGTTAAAGGGGTGGTGTGTAATGAAGAAATTCTGGCTCATCCTGCCATTGGAGGATTTGTTAGCCAATGCGAATGGGATTCGATCATGTATGCAGCTCGGTATGGTGTACCGACGTTGGCATGGCCACAACATGGTGACCAAAAGATGAATGCGGCAACCGTTGAGAAGGCAGGCTTGGGGATTTTGGTTAAGGATTGGTGTTGGACAAGGGAAGTACTGGTGAAGGGGGAAGAGATTAGCCAACTGTTGAAGCAAGTTATGGGAGATTTAGATATAAAGGAGAAGGCTAAATTAGTGAGGGAAAAAGCTAAGGAGGCTTGTGAAATTGGTGGGAGCTCTGAGGAGGCTTTTGTGGAACTAATGAAATGTTTGGTAAGAGGCAGATAGAACTCGCTCGAACCTCGGTAGATAACATATCAAGTCTTTTTTTTTTTTTTTGACAATACAATGATACTTTTTGTATCGTTAGATTTATGTCACGTGTAATAATTGTAAAGTAATGAAGTAAGTGGTTCACTTGAACCACTTACAATTACTATAAGTGTCGTAGATCTAATAGTGACATGGCAATTGGCATACTGCTTGGCTCATAAGATTTGGACAAAGGGCATAAGTATGCATAAAGGAACCAGTGTGAACCCTAAGCTAAGAAATTATGTATGTATACGTGCAACGTTCATGTAGCATTTGCGATTGCGAAGTTATCATATTAAATGATACCACTTTGTCAATTACACAATTACTAGAACATTAGTCTCCCGTATATGAGAAAGCTCATTTTTTAGCATTTAGTTTTGAATATTAAATGGTACTATTACATCACCAATCGGGTTCTATGGTGTAGTGGTTAGCACTCTGGACTTTGAATCCAGCGACCTGGGTTCGACTCCCGGTAGGACCTCTTTTTTTTCTTTTTTCATTTTATTCTTTTTTTTCCTCTTCCTCTATTGTTGAAAATTTCTTGCAAGGCATGTTTATTTTATTCTTTTCCTTAAGTACGATTCATATACAAAATAATTAATGACCATAAATCTCATTCATTCATTTCTAGTCCTTCTGACCTTCAGCTTCTTTTCTTTTTCTTGGATTTGGTCTTTAATCTTCATGATGCCAAAAGTCAAAATAGAATTTTATTGATTATTTCAAACTAAGGGGTTAAATTTTCTAAATATGATGCAAGTTTAGGCTGACATATAATATACAATTCCAGCAGAATTTTGTAATGAACTTGGAAAATATTGTGGTGCTTCATTTCCGGAAAACCATAAACATAGATACTTTAATTTTTTGTTTTCATTAAAAAAATAAAAGCGTTCAGAAAATTTTGATGCCTGAATCCTGATCACACCCTTGAAAAGCGGATGCATCAGATTCCAGGAATAGTATCAGAAATGACATTTACACTTGCATGGCACTAAACATATAATTGATCATGAAAGAAGAAAAGCAAATAAAATCTAAAAACACCAAAATTTTCAAGTCTACAGTTTCTTTTTCTTTTCTTTTTTTAAAATAAAAATAAAATATCCATGTCTACTTGAACAGTCGAAAATTAACGCTATAAATTATTTACAAAATCTGACACTTAGAATCCAGGCTAAAACAAAATGAAGCCAGATAAAATCCTCTCATGTCTGTAACTCGAGTTTCTTTCCCTATTTAAAAACGCATAAAAGCACCAACACCATTCCTCAACATTTCACGGGAAACGAAAGATTGGCGTTAGGAAACGTCTGCCTTGGCAGACGCCTCCTCCTCTTTCCCCACCCGGTCAAACTCTTCTCCTTGAGCTCTAGTTGAGGACAAATTGGATACGCCTCTGTCTGAGTTATGCACCGTGCTTTTCTAGGCGGAGATGTACTTTCGCCTCCCGAACGCTTCTTCCCCTTGCCATTCTTCCGGTGGGACGAATCCCGAGCACTGCCTTCTGACTTGGACAGCTCTTTGAACGTCCTAAGATCCTCGTTCATTTCCTGACGCGCTAATGTGACTATACCGGGGAGTATGTCCCTCTGGAAGTCCTTTCGCTGTTTCCCTCTTCTTGTCCGCGATTTCTTGGATTTTGTGTGGTCCACGGCCACTTCATCGATGGGGGATTTTGATACAGCAATTGGATTGTAGAAATAGTGTTCTTCCTTTGTTTCTTCGAGCTGTAATGTCATGAATTCAAAGTAATCCATGCCATTGGGAATCAGATTTTCTTCATCATAGGCTCCTTTTTGATCAGACGTGAACTCAACGTCACTCAGAGAAGAAACTATTTCTGCAAACCAGTTGAGAGGATCGCTAGGCTCAGCTTCTAGTGGCAACCGATCACCATCATTCACCCAATTCCTTTTGCCAGCCGAGAGGGCGATTATAGCATCAGCAGCATTTCTGTCACGTTCCTCGTACACCATTTCAGCTTTTCCGGCAGTAAAACCTATTTCCCTCGAATTGGTTTCTTGCAAAGATGTCTCTTTCAATTTAGTGGCTGCTGAAGTCTCCAAGTCCATGTCATTGATCGAGATCTTGGCAATAGCTGTTGGAAGTGACGGTGCTAATAGAGACTCCTCGTCATCCAAAGATAAGTTCAAGTCAAAATGATGCTTGAGATTAGATGAGTACTTTTTGGTCTCAAACTGGTTTCTTACATCATTTTCATTCTTACTAACTTTCCCCATATCAGCATTGTCGCTACCGGAGCAGTTCACCTTAGAGAAATCTTCTCCAGGATTTGAATCCTCGAAGTTGCCATTATTGACCTCATTTGTTCCAACTTCACCATCTTTTCTCTGTTTTGAATTCTGAAAAGAACCATCAGCTACTCCAGATTTCCTGAAAAAACTCTGCAAGGAGTCCACATTCATAATATAAGAACTTTCTGTCGTTTTACTTGGTTCATCGTTATGTTGTGGCTTTTCCAGGAACCAGGGTAAACCGCTTTTGGGATTTTCCAACTTGCTTTCATGTAGTAGTAACTTCTTTGAATGTTCTGAATCTCTCTCCGGAACTTCTGCAGGCTTTGAGTTTACGTTCCAATTCTTGAAAAAATTTAGGGAATCACTTTCTGCTGTTTGTCGAGACCCTTCAACCAAGTTTATTCCAATTGAAGAACAGCCCTGCAGCCATTTCTCATTCGCTTTCGATTGATTGGAGAACCCTTTTTGGAACGATACTTCATCTGCCTTCAGTATTAAATGATTTCCATCATCCAAATTTCTTGGGCCAAGCTTGAGGTTTTGCGCCAGAGGATTAGCAATCTGCGAGAATGGTTCACAAATGGAAACACGGCGACTTTCCAAATTCGATCTCACTGTCTGGTTCAAAGAGATAGAACCTGTTTTGCAGAGTGAACTAGGGAAGGAATCTGAGTTGATTAAACCACTTTTATGGATTAGACTTGACGAATTTCGTGAACTTCCATTTTCTTCGGAAATTTCAAACCCGAATATGGCCTTTTTCTTCTGAGAGCATGGAAATTCATTTCTTGCCTCAGCCAGCGCTGGTCTGGAGAATGTCAGTGAATTGCCAGAGCAGAAGTCTCCAATAGAAGAACTGTCATCAATTTTTCGTCTCTCTGAAAAATGCAAGGAATTCATACAGTATTGAGGAAGAAAGTGAATAAAAAAAGTTTGACTGAAGTCCAATAATGTGCTCCTTTGAATAGGGATAGTTAAACGTTTAAACATGGTCTTTTAACTAACATGGTAACTTATTTATTACTAGAAAGTTACATAAATTATATTTCTCATAGAATCAGAAACATGGGCAATATTCATAATAAGAAGGCTTCCTCTCTACCAGGAAATGAATACCGTTGGGATCTATAATTAGAACATGTGAGAGAAGACAAAGAAAGAAACCGAATGTGCGAGAAGACAAATAAAGAAACATAGCAAAGCAGACAGGATCATTCAATGACATCGAATTGGTCACAGTTAAGGCAATGCAAAAGACAATAAGAAAATCACGCAAACCACGAGGCGAAGACTATAATTAAATATCTCATAAATCAAAATAGTGTTAAACAGAAGTGTCTTAAAATGACTTACCACTGCAGTCAGCAGACATATGCTTGTTTCTGTTCCTCTCATTCGTCCAGCCTGAACTTCTGACAGAACTTTCTCCACCCATCCCATCTAGAGAATTTTTAAGGAAATCTTTCGACAAGAAACGAGTGTTTGAACATGAACTCATAGATAGATCTCCTCTTCCAAGCATTAGGCTCTCTGAACCTTCATCCTTTGTGTTGGCTATATTCAAGTGAGATGGGTAACTGTTTCTTTTCATGTACATACCAAATTTCAAAGGATCAGCATTACTTTGAGGCGTCCAGACACCACTAGCAGATGATTTAGAATCTCTATCATACGAGGTCTGATGGTTTGTGTCTCTAACCCCAGGATATTTAGAAAATCTTTCTCGTATCTGCTTATCAATAGCACTTAAGTAAGCATCAGCTGAAATTCCAAGGTCATAGGACTTAGAGGAAATCGTGCCTAATGTCGGCACAGAACTAGGAAGTTGTTTGCAAGTAGTGTTGGGTGGGGACAAGAAGGTCAATGAAGAAGAATGAGGGGCATTCCATGTCCCAATTGCATCTTCGTGACGCATGGATGAGAATAAAGAGATTGACTGAGAATTTTTGTCATTCCGATCATCTTTATTTGCTCCACTTTTCATTTCATTCATCAGATCCCGCTGTGTTCTATAAAGACGGTGGAGTTCTTGGACCTGAGTATTCAAAAATAACAGATTAGTGAGTAAATTACTAGGCAACAAGCATTGAACTCCAAAGCTCAGGCAAGGACAGAAAAGTCAGCGGAACACTATTTTATCACAAGGAAGTACGGAGAATTAAAAACTCAATTTTTTTACATAAACTGTAAAGTGAAAATGATTCATACCTGACTTCTGAAAATCGATTCTTGCTTGAGCATTGTCTGCCTCACTATTTCTTTGTCATATCCCATATAACCATTGTTGGGTATGCGGGATGTCGCCAACTCAGGATTCTGGCCATCTTTCACTATTTGGTTATCATGATATAAGGATCTCACATCGTTTCTTGTGTTTCCATCAAGATCGATCACTGATTGGTACTCCGGAAAAAATGCAGTAGCTTGGACTTTAGTTCCCATTCCTGGTATCAGCACATTGAGAAGAATTAACATAACCAGAAAGACTATTTAAATTAGCTAGTACAACCAAATGCCAGTAAGAAGTAATCCACATATCATTCACACTTTGCTAAACCCAACCTCAGTAATTCAGGTATTCAAATTAGCTAAAGAAGGAAAGTTCTAATAAGCTAAGCAACAAGAAAAATTGTTCCAGTCCTCAAAATAACAAAAAAGTACAGATTGCCAAATGCGGTCGGCATTTACTTTTCATTTTGTCGTTATACGGCGGGTAAGGATGGTTGTTTGTTCAAGGAGAAGACGTTTGGCACCGAAGCATAACATCAAAACAAATAATGTCGTTTGCTGCCAATTCTAAAACAAAACATTCAACCAAACCATTTATTCACAGTTACTAATTTCGTGCACAAGGAATGTCGGAACCATCTGCATATTTTTCAACCAATTCTTAACAACCATCAAATCCCCTGGTTCACGAGTGCATACGTCAGTCGGCCACGTCAATACCTATAGGATAAAAGTGGAGACACACTCACACAAGAATTAATTCCAAAAGTGCGATACGCATCCAGCCGCCAGATCTCTGAACCATTACGTACCAGTAACGACAGATTTTGAGAATATCCAAAAACTTTTCATTTTGTGTGAATTCAGTGTCGAATAACCTAACCATATCAAGACAGCTTTGCATCAGAGATTTACAAAACCAGCTTTAAACCCCCATATGGCCACTTCTTGATTACTCAATCTACATTTAACAATCCTAAAATATGAATTAAGGGTAAAAACGGCGTACAATTCCCATTTAGCACAGAATTCACCACAAACATCAAGGCATGCCAAGAATTAATGCACAAGCTATCAATTTTCACCAAAAGAATCCAGAACACAATGTAAAACACAACAATTCATCATATACTATATTTATAACAAATACAAAAATTCAGAAAAAATCAGAGAATTACCTCAACCCAAAATTCTTCTCAGATTCCTTCACACCTCCAAAGTATCAATTTATCCACATGAAACCAGAAGGCTAAAAACTAAAATTGAAACTCAATTCCTCCACTTGAAATCATCTGCATTAACAAGACAAGAAAATCAGAATTACCCACAAAATAAAAATGGAATCTTTCTTCACCCACTGAAAAATCTCTCAAAAGAAAATAAGAAAAGATGAACCCTTTACCCAAAAACATAAAAAGAATATACACAGAATTACACTCAACACTGACATTTCATAATCAAATCAGCTTACACATAAACAAAAGTGCGAGAGATCCAAGATAAGATCTTTTTTTTTTCTCTACAAACAAACTGAAAATATGCTCAAGGTATTTCTTTTGCAAACTCGAATTTTGTCAACATGTTGGTCTCACCTTATTCTATGTACTTTTTTTCTATCTCTTCTGGCTTTTGTTGCAGAGAATCAATAATTCTTTTTCCTATTTGGCCATATGAGAGAGTTTGGTAATAATAGTACAGGTACAGAAAAATATAACATATCTAAGAGAATATTTATTTTAGTATTATTATTATATTCAACAAAAAGATTTTCTTGGCTTTTAGGAAGGGCAAAAGCATGGGTATCTGTTGTACATTTATTACATTTTCTAGATTCTCTCACCTTCCACGCCTTTTGGCTACAACACACATAATTTATGTGTGTACTTTAAAATATTTGTCATATTTCTAACACTATCAGCTTCAATGTTAATTAAATAATACAACAAATTAAGTAATTAAACTATCATACACAAAGAAAAATGCAAAAAAGCTAGAGTCTTTTGCATTTTCTTGAAATGGGATTTTGTTATTTTGTTAAAGAATTCAACTTTTATTTTTCTGAATTATAGGTTTTATTTAGGGGTGTGCAAAATAATACACATGGATCGAATCATTGATGATCGCATCAACTGGTACGGATCGTTTATCGAATTATTTAAATGATCCGATGTAAAACTCTGATGTATTGTTTGATACGTTATTTGTTTTTATAAGTCGATTATGGTATCGTACCGAATTACCGAACTATTTAATATATATATATATATATAATATAATTAGAAATAAATCCAATAATACAACTTATTAAAGTATCAAACTTAGAGAAAATGCAAAAAGCTAGTCTTTTGCACTTTCTTGAAATTGGGATTTTGTTATTTTGTTAATGATTTCAACTTTTTTTTTGTTTTTCTTTTTTTATCTGAATCATAGGTTTTATCAAAAAGAAAATGTAAATGTAAGAGGGACACACATGATTTAACTTGCCACAGCGATGCTATCTAACTGACCTGATCCCTTTACTTTTTGTCTCACATGCTTTTGCAGTGAGTGACAAACACGCTCCAGTAATGCCAGTAAAATAAGAAGATTAAGAAAATCTTTGCCTGTGAGTGGAATTACGCGTGATTGATGCGCGTGTGTGAGGTATTTTTATTGGGATTTTGCTCATGAATTCGCGTTATGGCATAATTTACTGTGTTGAATGAAAATGTTGGTTGTGATTTTATTTAATAATTCTTTTTCTAATTATGTTGGCTTTGATTTGATCTAGAACAATTCAACTCTTCAAAAGAAGGCGATAATAATACATGAAATAGTATTGTTAACTTTGTAGTTAGAGAAGAATCTTTGTGCTTAATCGGCTGACGTAAGAGAGCTAATAGCCTAAAACGACTTAGGTAGGTTAGAACCGAGAAAAACGTGTAATGAGGATAAGAGTCAAAAAGTTCTGTTTTTTACTTGGTTTACTTTCATGTGGATGTTAAAAAAAATATATATACATACAAATGAATTGATAAAAGGAGAACAAAAGGGTGTTCAATTCTTATACAAAAAACATCATCTCGGGTACCGATAATACGCATTGATCGAATCATTGGTAATCAACTTTTATTTTTATGAATTATAGGTTTTATTTAGGGGTGTGCAAAATAATACGCATTAATCGAATCATTGGTAATCATATTAATGGGTACAGATCGTTTCCCATGATCATTTAAATGATTCGATAAAAAATCTAATGTAAAATATCGAATTATAGTTTGATACGTTATTTGGTTTTATACGTTGATTACCGTATCGTACCGAATTATCGAACTATTTAATATATATATATATATATATGTAATATAATTAAAAACAAATCCAGTCATACAACTTATTAAAGTATCAAACTTAGAGAAAAATGCAAAAAGCTAGAGTCTTTTGCATTTTCGTGAAATGGGATTTTGTTATTTTGTTAAAGATTTTTTCTTTTGTTTTTTTATCTGAGTCATAGGTTTTATCAAAAAAGAAAATGTAAATGTAAGAGAAGAGGGACCACACATGATTTAACTTGCGACAGCAATGTTATCTAACTGACCTGATCCCCCTGCTTTTTGTCTCACGTGCTTTTGCAGCGAGTGACAAGCACGCTCCAGTAATGCCAGTAAAATAAGAAGATTAAAAAAATTCTTTGCCTGTGAGTGGAGTTACGCGTGATGGAGGCGCTTGTGTGAGGTATTTTTATTGGGATTTTGCTCATGAATTCGCGTTATGGCATAATTTATGGTGTTGAATGAAAATGTTGGCTGTGATTTTATTTAATAATTTTTTTTCTAATTATGTTGGTTTTGATTTGATCTAGAACAATTCTATCTTCAAAAGAAGGCGATAATATTGAAATACATGAAATAGTATTGTTAACATTGTAGTTAGAGAAGAATCTTTGTGCTTAACTGGCTGACATAAGAGAGCTAATAGCCTAACAGAACCGAGAAAAACGTGTAATGAGGATAAGAGTCAAAACATTCTTTTATACTTGTTTAGTTTCATGTAGATGTAAATAAAAAAATTATACAGACACAATTGACAGAAGGAGCAAAAGAAGTGGCTCAACCCATACAAAGACTTCAAGCACAAAACATCGATACAAAGATCACACAACCAAAAACACCCTCTAGGGGTGCTGATAAATATCCAAAAAAGATAAGGAAAAGATTGTATAAAAGCCTTTAACTGAATTCTAGTTTTTATCACATTGTTCACTCTATTAATATCTTAAGTAGTTCCTTGGTTTAATTTCTTGTTTCTCTCCATCCATATGGTTCAGGTCACAACAAGCCATAAACAATTCCAAGTCTCATTTCCTATTCCTCTATTAAACAGGTTCTTTGTTTGTATCAGTTGAATATGTGGGGTATTGTGCACCACTAATTGAATTACAACCATTTAAAGTTATGGTTTCAAATTGTGAAGGAAAATCTGAATTCACCAAAAATATTTTTGGTATCTTCATTTATTTTCCCGTAAATAACACAAGAAAGCGAATGCAAATTCATGATGATACACCTCTTGGTGATGTTTGGTTTATGTTTAAAGCATATATTAATATTAGTGCTTAAAGAAATACAAGAACACTTTGTAATTTTAAAAATCGTTACAAATGTAGTTTACCCAAGGTTAGAGTTATTTTAGAATTATAGTTTGGAAAGTATTGAGAATATATTTATTTTCGTTCTTTTGAAAAAGCTTCGAGGATGTCTAAGTAACTATAGAAATGAAATACAATATTTTTCAAATAAGATAAAATCTTACTGAGTGTAGATGTTCTAGTCCATATATATAATCTACCACTTTTTGGACAAAATGATAATTCGATGTTAGGGGTAACTTGGTTTGAATTGTGAATCAAACTTATAAGACTCGTGAATTTTACGAGTATTTATATTTCTAGACAACTTTAAAAACATAAGTAAAATAAATTTATAGATTTGTGGTTGTTATTATTCCGAAAGGGTTAGTGAGTAAGGAGCGATTATTCATTCTACTTCTTTCCGCCTACATCTCACGTATATGTATTTGTATGTACAACACTGTTAATTCTTTTTTTGACCACTACTATTTAGTCTTGTTCCTTCCATAATTTTCAACAATTTATTCTCTCCTTCTTCATCACGTTTTATCTTCAAAAATCATGGCAATGACTCGATGGCTTCCTTCTCGCTGAATACTCTCGTTCATTTCGATTCAAATTAGCACTATTGTGCGTGGTTGGTAGATCTTTTGTATATTACCCTCTGAATGAGTATGAACTAAAATTTGTTGAGTTGGTAAAAAAGCTTTCTACACGATCAAAATCTAAGGTCTTCAAATTTACTAGCTTGAATTCATTCAAACTACATGAACTACTTTAACAAAAGGGCTCGAACTACAATGATTTAAATGGTAAGCTATTATGATATTAATTTAGGTATGTAATTTGAAAAAAAATAAATCTGACACTCTTAAGTAATGCTTTTTAGGTTCCTTTGTAAAAAGTTTGAACAACGGACTCCATTGATGTTTGATTGCATTTTAATTGTTGGTGTGGGTTTTTTTTTGGCAACACATTCTCGTAATCAACGAAAAGTTACAAAAACTACTCGTACTACTAACACAAAACATAACATTCTATGGTTGCAAATTCATTTCTGCTGCAATACTATGGATTATTTCAGTTATATATCCCTTGGAGATCTGCATAGATTTCATCATGTCTCAAGCTCATTGGCATGGCCAGGACCCGATGGGGTTGTAAAAACTTTGGAGAGAATTAAAGACAAGATTCAGTCTTTGGATTAAGAAGGTTGCGAAATTGAGTGTACTACTAAAGATATTTTAAAATCTCCTAAATGAGCTAAAATGGGGCGTGTTGAGTAAATATCTCGCATCGTTTTATGGTCTTGGATTATGCTTCATAAAGAGAAGTTTCCGCTCCACTTAACAAGGCATTTTAAGTGGAGAAATATGGACTTCAATTTCTATCATGATATTAGAGTCAACCCAAGACGTATGTGGGCTCACACACACGTGATGGCACCGAAGATAATATCGGGTCACACGTGAGGGGGCGAATGCTTTTTAAGTGGAAAAATATGGACTTTAATTTCTATCAGATCATATATTGTTATCTGATTGAGATGAAGGTGATTTCGTGATGAAGTGATAAGTTTAGCTATGTTTACTTACAAAAATGTTTTAATGGACGACTCTGTTTGGTTTGACTTAACGGTGGAGCTAAAAGGTTATACAATGCTCATAACCCTTTAAGAGTTTTGATCAACTCTAGGCGATTCTCGAAATCTATACAAGAGCAAAGAACTCTAGACCAAAGTATATTTACATGATATTCCCCAAGGAAAAAATCGAAATTGGTCCTTTATTGTGTCTTAGTTACAGTTTTCGTCCTTTATTGTGTCCTTGTTTTATTTTGGTCATTTATTGTGTGTTTCAGTACGATTTTGGTCCTTCAGATGGAATCTCAGCCGAAAATGTCATGTACGAGCACGTGTTGCCCTCAATTCAATTTTTTTGAATTTTCCACAAACATATTCGCATGTTGGAACAACAATTTTAATTTTTTTATTTAAAATTTTGACATGTCCGATCCGAATAACCAGGTCAAATCTGGTTGGCCGGGTCAGAATTTTAAATAAAAAAAAATAAAAAAAAATTAAAACCAGCATTTCCACATGTGAATTTGCATGTGGGAATTAAAAAAGTTTTTATTTTGGCCGGCAAGTGCTCCCACGTGATATTTACGACTCTGACTTCTTCCTGATGACCAAAATTGTAGTGAAATACACAATAAAGGACCAAAATAAAACAAGGACACAATAAATGATCAAAACTATAACTAGGACACAATAAAGGACTAGTTTCGATTTTTTCCCATATTCCCTATAAATGGAAAATTAGACGTCATTTTCAAGGTGTCAAATGTTGGTCTTGGTGTCTTTCTCTTTACATGTTTTTTCTGAAAGTTTTGTGGATGTCTAATTGACTATTGAAATGAATTATAATACTTTTAAAATTAGATAAAATCATATTAGTTGTAGATGTCATAGTACATATATATATATATATATATATATATATATATATAATACTTTTTGGACAATATCATGTTACGCGCTAACTTTAAAGTTAGCGTAACATGATATTAAATTTTGAGTAAATCTTATAAAACTCAGGAATTTTGGGGAGTATTTATATTTATAGACTAACTAAAATTGTAACTAAAATAAATTTAGAAATTTGTGGATGTTATCAGTCCGAAAGGGTGTAAGTATGTATATATGTATTATTAAATGGATGTTGGAGTACATGGACAGTTGAAAATATTCATTTATTCTTTCTTGTGATAGTGTTTTTTTTGGGTTGCCATTAACCATCATTAATTAATGCTGACGGTCACCATCATTGTTCAAAGGCGTAAGACTTCTGCTGTTGAAGAATATAATTAAAATGATTTGAAGATATTTAAACGACTCCTAAATTTATAAAATATATTTCACAAGAAAAACTTTAGTTCCTATTAGTATTTTTATTGTATTATTACTGTACTATAAATTGTTATCTGAGTTAGAGCACCATCCCATATCCGAAACAATAACATTTAACCTACATAAATGGATACAATTAATTATATTTTCTTGTTTCATATAATTATTATAAATGCATACTCGACTTCCCAATAAAATCAATAGCATTAATTGGTGCATTGGCTCGGTGGAGGCTGGAGACTTCCACCATGACAATCTATGAGTTTTGGTGGAATTGTACGTAACCTTATTACTGCAGGTAGTTTTACTTTCTTTTTTTTTATAATTAATAGTCTAGAACGGGGTGAAAGCCACGGTAAAAACAAACAATCTAATTTTACGCGTATATTTGTCTTTGATCTTTCTATAAACGCGCGTTCAATTGTCTCAAATTCTCAATTTCAGAAAGTAGAAATTGACCATTAAAAGTCTTTATGATTTTAAATGAAGAATCAATATGATTAATTTTTGTTGGGGTCTAGGGTTAGATGGGGGTTATAAATAACACGAGTTTGATGGTGGCATGTTCTCCACATTGTAAATTGCATGAGTGATCCCTTCAATTTTTAGGATTCTTTTTTATATCTAGTAAGGTAAATGTTAACTTGTCTAATTGGACGCGTTTATTTAAATTGTTGACTCGCATTTCATAGTTTGCCGGCTTAAAATTCAATAAACCAAGTTAGCTACCTGGTTACTTTGTTAAATAAACACATAAGGTATATATGGGATATATGTAATATTACGTTTTTTTTTATGAATATATGTAATATTAGGTTAGTTTTTACTAAGAAGTAAAAAGTGGGCAATCTTTTTTTCATTTTTTTTTAACTTTTTAGAAAGTCCAAGTACCTCAAATTAATCTTGTGCTACTCATGTCTTTTTAGACTACTAAATTAGATCGCTGGGTACATTTTTTGCTTTTCTTTTCTTACTAATGAATTTCAAAAACAATGGGTTAGAACTTAGAACGTAACTCAGATGCATACAATTCCAAGAAATCTTATCCACTTCATAAAGGTGATTCTTTGGATGCAATATCCCATAACAATAACTAATTGTTTTTTTCAACTATGAATACAATTAATAATTTTAATCACCAATGAGCAAGTCGCATACAAACCATACCTACTGACAGCTTCACTCGAATCTTTCAATATAATGAAAAAATATAAACAAAAACCAATCACGTATGAAATTTCTTACAATCGCCCGAACCCACTGGGGTCAACCTTTAGGCATACATAAAATAATAGGCTGTCATGAACGGGAATTTCTATGTAACTTGAGTTGAGTCCATAAAATAAAGTTTTAACTTGATATGTTGAAAATTAAAATTGTGATGACTGTGTTATTTTATTATTTATTTTTAGTTTCTTTCTGACATGCATACTTTAAAAAAGTATACATGCGTTATCATCGTGCCCGAAGGAGGGGAAATTAGGGGAAATTAGATGCTAGACTCAATATAGTGCTCTCGAACCATACAAATCTTGACACGTGGATATTGAGTCTTTACCAATATTTTTCTTTTTTCTTTGAAGCTATTTTACAGTCAACCACTGGAATACTGACACGTGTAAGTTTTGGATCTGAAACTAAACCCTGGTTAGCTTTTGAATTGTTTTGAATTTCAACTTTTGAATTGCAGGCCCGCCCTTTATTTCTTCTCTTTCCTCTAATCACCGTCTCCCTCGTTTCTCTCTCCAAATCCATGGCGGACGGTGGTGGAAAGCTAGAGGCGAATATAATGACATCCGCTGCCACCATAACGACGTCGTAACAACCTCCGACAACAATTTCGCAATTGATTGCCGAAATCTGAGCTACTCAGTTAAAATTCGTAAAGGCGGATTTATACCTATCCTTAACGGTTGCGGAAAATCGACTCTCCTTAAGGTGCGCAGGTAGTGAGCGTAATGGTACTTCTATTTGCTGATTCTCGAGTAAATGTAGTTATGGTATTGTCGAATGTAGAAATACTTGAGTTTTGTGTGGTGTAATGTTGTGTAGATTTTGGGCGTTTTGTTGAATCCTAGCGGTGGGGATTTGCGCATGACGAAGTCGAGGAGCTTAGTGTTTCAGGTTGGGGAAAACACCATCTGTGAGAGTGAGACTTTATACGTCCGATCTAGGATTTTGCAGTTACATGTCTCCTTTTTTACCTTCATTACATTTATGTCTCAGTGATGGATTTTATATAATCAATTACTTGGAAATGATCTTTGTATTTCAGTGAACTGCTGTTGCTATTCAAATTTACTTCTTTAGGTGTTCTTTCTAACCCTCCTTTGTTTGTGTTTTTCAGGTACTTCTAAGTAAATTGGAATTGATTAGAGTAGGTCTAATTTTAGGTGATTTTATTTGATTTATAGTGTAATCTGGTGCTATGGTTAATTGATTTTATGGTAATGTAATCTCCTGCTATGGTTAATTGATTTTATGGGGGATTGTAACTGGAGTTCACATGAGGATCTGTCAGCATGTTAATCTTCTCTGCTGCAACCTGTGCCCTTGCTCATTTTCAGCTTTTGTGCAATGCATGCGTCGTTGAGGATAATCTAGGCTTCAATAGTGGCTATATGTTTGTCTGGTTTTACTGCTCACTCGCTATGCATAAATAATGCCGTCTAACTTGTTTTGTCACTTGTACTGCAGTATTGATATGTACATACGAACCGGGAGATTTGTTAGTATCAGCGATTACTGAATTTGCGGTGTGAACTTTCTTGTTCTTTACGGATTAAGAACTCAGTTTTGCGCTTACGATTTTCTCTTCTCTTTGTATTTTTCTCCAGTTGGTCAAACGGGCCGAATATTGGATTTCTCTTCCCACCCTTACGAAGCACCACTGAGTTGTTGGCGGCAAAGACCACTCACCACATCCGCTGCATCTAGAGCATTCTTACCAATCACATATTTACTACAATTTTAAAATTCATTTTTGTTGAGATTATTTTGTAATTGAAGATAATGTTTATTTTTATGATAGCTTATTATGCACTGATTATATGACATTATTATGATAGCTTATTATGGCTTGAATATGATTTTTACCATGGTGATGATATTAATGATTACTTCTTGTTCATATTCAAATTATGATTCTTTCCTGTTCTGATAACTCGTGGTTTTTGTTTGTTATATAAGAATTATACCTTTTTGTTGATTTGATTACTCATAATGTCTGTTGATTATATTGAAATCATCAAGTAAAAACTGTGTCAAGAAAGAAAAAAGAAAGAAACTTTATAGATCAAAGAGCAAATAACAGAGAGCAGCCGTTTGCTCTCCATTGAGAAGTAAATATTTTTCACTCTGTTCTCGTTTTTTTTACTCACTATTTTGTTGTAAACTGAGAGGAAAAAGAACAAAGCCAATTGCTTTTGTTCACTGTTTTTGGTTAGAACAACTGGCAATATTTTTTGCTCCCTGTTCTTTAAAGAAGCATAGGCACTTTTTGTCAATTGCTGACATTATATACCTGTGAAGCTCAAAAATTCTGTGAAGCTCAAAAATATCCTGTCAATTGCTGACATTATAGACCAAAACATGCTAGTGAAACTCAACTAGCTAAATGGTTTACATAGTTAACCAACAAAATGATTTGTCACTAGATTGCTTGTTAATATCAATCTGATGCGCTAGTGAAAAACTAAACTCCAAGCTAATCAAAGACTCTTTCTATCCAAACCAATTGGAACCCATATCATTTGGAGATTTATGATTAGTTGTTCCCTGCAAAATTAAAAGTAAAAATTAGACTATGCATGCCAAGAACATAAATATCAAAGGAAAACATTCTTTTTTACAACATACCATGGGGAAAATTTGAGAATGAAGGGTTTGTGGAAAATATTGATTTTGTTGCACAATTGGAGTTTGTTGTGGCCGACAACTTCCTTCATTTTGTTGTGAACTTTGTCTTTTTCGTTTTGCACTATTTGTAGTCCCTCCTATGAATATAAAACGTGATTCAAAATAATAGAATAAAACTAAGACAATCAAATGAAAGTATTTGTAGCAACGAATCTTACTTGAGCTTTCGGCTTTGCCTTTTCCTTTCTTCGTTTTGAGCTCCCAATGGCGTTTGTAGACATTTGCGATTCCCCTTGCCTTGGCAATAAGTGGATCATGCACAATAACTTCATCAAGAACATTACTCTCTTTGCCTATGGGAAAATCACTTGGACCCGAATCTTTGGAGTTCACATTCCCACATATTACATCCACTTCCTTCTTAGCTAACTCAATATACTTTAGTACTACTTCTTGTGCCTCTTTGTGTACTTTACTTTTGGTGACAAGATCTTGCAATTCTCTTAGAGCCTTATTTTGATATGCCAATTGGGATATATAGTTGCAATCCCCTACATTCATCCTTTTCCAACTTTCATCAATATTGTCACATGACCACATATCCACTTTCGCATCTTTAGTCCACCGCTTCTTAATATATTTCTTCGGTATAGAACGCATATTGATAACATCAAATACTTTCAAAGCATGAGCACATAATATACCGAATGTCTCAAATTTGTGGCAACTACACCTTATCTCTACATTCTCACTATCAAACTCAACAATTCTACTTCTTGTCTTTTCAAGGTATGATTTGACAATGAACCGTGACAAGGAAGGCCCAACACAAGAAAATCGTTGCGGGGTCTCAAAGCTCATTGTCTCTTTCAACTCATTTTCAAACAACTTGAAGATGTTGAATGTATAAACACTAGAAGCTTGCTTCAACAAAGGATTGCCCACCAACATTGGTGCCTTCTTATGACGACAAGAAGTATCATTTTCCTTTTCACGCAAACGCCAACTACTTTGAATATCATCATAACACATGACACAATTATGCAAAGTAGTTGTCTTATTTCCAAATCTATTTTTCAATACCGCATTTGTACCCTCACTTCGAGAAGTAGCCAATAACCCAACACTAAATATGTGATCGCTAAACACCGAGGCCCACTTGTACCTCAATTTGTATGTGTTGTCAAACCACTCTTTGTTGCCACCAAGATCAAAATCAGTCATCATTTTACTCCACAATGCTTCAAACTCATCTTCAGTTTCACACTCATTCATACAATTATCCCATAACTTCTGAAAAGTCCGATTACCTTTTAAGTTACCAAAATGTTTTGAAGTGTTTTGGTTGATATGCCACTGGCATAATCGATGGTGAGCTAAAGGGAATACAGTTGCAATTGCATTTGTCATTGCTTGACATTGATCAGTAAAAATCATTCGTGGTTGTTTACCATGCATAGATTCCAGAAATGTTCTTAATAACCACTCAAACGACTTCTCGGTTTCATCCGACATAAATGCCATTCCAAATATCATATTTTCATCATGATGATTGATTCCAACAAAAGGAGCACATATCAATTCATACTTATTAGTACGATAAGTAGTATCCAATGAAATCACATCACTGAAGCACATATAATCATTCAAACTACGAGAGTCTCTAAAGAAAAAATTCATAAGCCTATTCTCATCATCAACTTCCATGTTCCAATAAAACTCGACTTCTTTATTAGACTTATCCTTGAAATATTCAACTAAGCCAAGAGAGTCTTTCATACCAATTTTTGATTTTCGAATGAAATCATATGCATCTTTCGGTGTGAATCCCACATATTGTCGCCCTTGTGCCATATTTTCAAACATGCAAATCGAATCAGCGACAGATATTCCAGATTTAATCATTCCCATTAGAACTATTTGCTGCTCATCTGTAATTTCTCGACCTCATCTTAACAAGTATGTTTGATCCATGTCATACATGTCATGTGTATGCTCTTTATTGAATTTTGCTACCTTCCATGGACCACCTTTCATTCTTGTTATTTTTAATTGTGCCTTACAATCACATCTTGATGATGGCTTTTGATAAACAGGTACCTTATTTTTTGATCGCTTGTCATCCTTTTTACCTTCACAAGAGCACACAAAAAACTTTGCTTGTATCTCACCACTACTATCCCCAAACTTCACATTTTTGCCTCGTCTTATGCTAAAGCCTTTAGCTAAACCATATTCACAATATAATGCATAGGCCATCTCCTCATTCTTAACAAATTGACCAGGTTCTAGTCGACTTTCTAGTTCTTCAATTGACCAGTTATTAGAAGCTACCTCTTTTACAGCTTGAGCATCTTCATCGGCCATAGAAGATTCATTAAATGCCACTTCTTCCTCGCAATTCAAATCTACAAACCCATACAATTATGAATATAAGAAGTTAAATAAAGTAATTAATGTAAATCAAGTAATAATATAAAACTACCTGGAAAATCATCAAGTTTATGTGCCAAAGATGAAGTTGGATGGTTTTCCATTATGGTGAATCAACGCCAACACCTAAATAACAAGTCATTGAGTGGGGTAATTAATATACATTTTTCCTTGCTAATTTGACAATGTTTCACAAGAACAGAAAGTAATAGATATAAAAAGAAAAAAAGAAATTTCTCTTTGATACATTTAGTCTTTTTGATAAGATTGTTTTGACAAAAACCAATCTTTGAAAACTCTTTTTATATTCTCTTTTCTATATCACCGCAAATACACACTGATGTAGGCATAGATTTTATGGAAAACAAAATATATACACCGCAAATAACTATAAGAACTATAAGAACTATAAATAACTATAAATAATTCGAATGAAGATTTACAGCAAAAATAATTTAGCAATGAATAAAGAATATATCAATATATAAAAGAAAGGTAAACCTTTTAAAATATTTAAGAAGTAAAGTAAAGAAATGTACCACCACCACGGCAGCGGCGGGCGGAAAGGGGCGGCGGGCGGCGAAGGGTGGCAGGAGTGGTGGTGACCGGCGCTGGAGCAAGGTGAAGGTGGAGGCAGCAATGTCAAAGAAGCTTGGGATTGTTGAAAATGGGAGGGAAACTTTGAGAGAATAGGAAATGGTTTGACTGACCGTAAACCCTAACTAAATATTATTTTACATTTATTTTTCTGATAAAAAAGTTAACCATGGTTGAAGGTATAGACATACTTTACACGTGTCAATGTATTAGTGGTTGGAGATTTGAAAAGGATTAAAAAAAATGGTAAAGACTCAATATCCACGTGTCAAGATTTGTATGGTTCGAGAGCACTAGTATTGAGTCTAGCATCTAATTTCCCGGAAATTAGATGCTAGACTCAATACTAGTGCTCTCGAACCATACAAATCTTGACACGTGGATATTGAGTCTTTACCAATATTTTTCTTTTTTCTTTGAAGCTATTTTACAGTCAACCACTGGAATACTGACACGTGTAAGTTTTGGATCTGAAACTAAACCCTGGTTAGCTTTTGAATTGTTTTGAATTTCAACTTTTGAATTGCAGGTCCGCCCTTTATTTCTTCTCTTTCCTCTAATCACCGTCTCCCTCGTTTCTCTCTCCAAATCCATGGCGGACGGTGGTGGAAACCTAGAGGCGAATATAACGACATCCGCTGCCACCATAACGACTTCGTAACAACCTCCGACAACAATTTCGCAATTGATTGCCAAAATCTGAGCTACTCAGTTAAAATTCGTAAAGGCGGATTTATACCTATCCTTAACGGTTGCGGAAAATCGACTCTCCTTAAGGTGCGCATGTAGTGAGCATAATGGTACTTCTATTTGCTGAAAATCGACTCTCCTTAAGACAGTTGCAATTGCATTTGTCATTGCTTGACATTGATCAGTAAAAATCATTCGTGGTTGTTTACCATGCATAGATTCCAGAAATGTTCTTAATAACCACTCAAACGACTTCTCGGTTTCATCCGACATAAATGCCATTCCAAACATCATATTTTCATCATGGTGATTGATTCCAACAAAAGGAGCACATATCAATTCATACTTATTAGTACGATAAGTAGTATCCAATGAAATCACATCACTGCAGCACATATAATCATTCAAACTACGAGAGTCTCTAAAGAAAAAATTCATAAGCCTATTCTCATCATCAACTTCCATGTTCCAATAAAACTCGACTTCTTTATTAGACTTATCCTTGAAATATTCAACTAAGCCAAGAGAGTCTTTCATACCAAATTTTGATTTTCGAATGAAATCATATGCATCTCTCGGTGTGAATCCCACATGTTGTCGCCCTTGTGCCATATTTTCAAACATGCGAATCGAATCAGCGACAGATATTCAAGATTTAATCATTCCCATTAGAACTATTTGCTGCTCATCTGTAATTTCTCGACCTCATCTTAACAAGTATGTTTGATCCATGTCATACATGTCATGTGTATGCTCTTTATTGAATTTTGCTACCTTCCATGGACCACCTTTCATTCTTGTTATTTTTAATTGTGCCTTACAATCACATCTTGATGATGGCTTTTGATAAACAGGTACCTTATTTTTTGATCGCTTGTCATCCTTTTTACCTTCACAAGAGCACACAAAAAACTTTGCTTGTATCTCACCACTACTATCCCCAAACTTCACATTTTTGCCTCGTCTTATGCTAAAGCCTTTAGCTAAACCATATTCACAATATAATGCATAGGCCATCTCCTCATTCTTAACAAATTGACCAGGTTCTAGTCGACTTTCTAGTTCTTCAATTGACCAGTTATTAGAAGCTACCTCTTTTACAGCTTGAGCATCTTCATCGGCCATAGAAGATTCATTAAATGCCACTTCTTCCTCGCAATTCAAATCTACAAACCCATACAATTATGAATATAAGAAGTTAAATAAAGTAATTAATGTAAATCAAGTAATAATATAAAACTACCTGGAAAATCATCAAGTTTATGTGCCAAAGATGAAGTTGGATGGTTTTCCATTATGGTGAATCAACGCCAACACCTAAATAACAAGTCATTGATTGGGTTAATTAATATACATTTTTCCTTGCTAATTTGACAATGTTTCACAAGAACAGAAAGTAATAGATATAAAAAGAAAAAAAGAAATTTCTCTTTGATACATTTAGTCTTTTTGATAAGATTGTTTTGACAAAAACCAATCTTTGAAAACTCTTTTTATATTCTCTTTTCTATATCACCGCAAATACACACTGATGTAGGCATAGATTTTATGGAAAACAAAATATATACACCGCAAATACACAATATGTATGTTTTTTTTTTTAAACGGAATTACAAATATATACGTTTTTTTTAAATAGAGGGGCGGCCGCCCTGTGGATCCACTAACATAAGAACTATAAATAACTATAAATAATTCGAATAAAGATTTACAGCAAAAATAATTTAGCAATGAATAAAGAATATATCAATATATAAAAGAAAGGTAAACCTTTTAAAATATTTAAGAAGTAAAGTAAAGAAATGTACCACCATCACGGCAGCGGCGGGCGGAAAGGGGCGGCGGGCGGCGAAGGTTGGCAGGAGTGGTGGTGACCGGCGTTGGAGCAAGGTGAAGGTGGAGGCAGCAATGTCAAAGAAGCTTGGGATTGTTGAAAATGGGAGGGAAATTTTGAGAGAATAGGAAATGGTTTGACTGACCGTAAACCCTAACTAAATATTATTTTACATTTATTTTTCTGATAAAAAAGTTAACCATGGTTGAAGGTATAGACATACTTTACACGTGTCAATGTATTAGCGGTTGGAGATTTGAAAAGGATTAAAAAAATGGTAAAGACTCAATATCCACGTGTCAAGATTTGTATGGTTCGAGAGCACTAGTATTGAGTCTAGCATCTAATTTCCCCCGAAGGAGGTAAAATGTGGTCAACTAAGTAAAGCGAGGGACACTTTTTTCTTTTTCTCGTAACAGAAATACCTATATTTGATAGAATGATTTTCTTTTGAGTGGTGGCACTCACTTCATTACAACTCAGTTTTAACTTTTAATCCACGAGAAGCATTAATCAAGATTCTTCAAATTCCCTTTTCCATTTGTCATCAAATAATAATATAGGTGCATGGACGAAAGAAAATGCTAGTGAAACTGACCTTGGGATTTTTTAGAGAATTAAAGTAATCAGTTATCGAATCGACAAGTATACTTAATATACTCTATTTTAAGGCTAGACAATTACAATACAAGCTAAATACTCTACTTTTCTTTTATTTAGGAAGTTCTGTTATAGCAATCTTCATAGTTGAATATTTACCATTCTCATGTACACGTTTTTAGATTCTCCTTACCGCGAATGTTGGATTTCGGGGTTTACGGTTTAGGGTTCCAAGGTTAGAAAAAATAAAATTGTAGCGCTAAAGTTCGAATCTTTAAAACGGCCTTTCATTTATTTTGCTCCTAATAATCTTATAATTCAATCTAAAATGTCATCACAAACTGGAGGAAAGAACATCACTACAATAATATCTAAGGTTTTGACAAGTACATTTGCCCTACTTTCTGCAACATTTTAATGAATGCTGATTACTTTAGGGTTGGGGGAAATGGGCTTTTCAGTCACCTTTTCGGCTTTTGGATGGAAGCATTTCACATCACCAAGGTAAAGATTCTCCCTGTTTTAGTTACTACAGTTGTAGAATTTTTCTGGCATCATCAGGTTAAGTGTGATATGAAGTCTTGACACTTTATGGGTTTGTAGATAAAATAAAAAAGTTAAGACTTTAAAGAAAAAATCCTTTTACCACTTAAAATTGATCAACAAATGTATAATCTCAAAAATGTTACTGATAGCATTTTATTCGTAAAAGCAACCGAATTGTTGTACCACATCGTCATCATCTAATGGTTGAATAAAATACTTGGGCTCTAATCACGCACTCAGTCAACAGGCTTCTCTGGGCCCATCAGCCTCAGCCCAATACATCTCACAATAGAAGGCCCAGAAATGATAAGATTGCATGTAACCTGCCAGCTCTCATCTCATCTATATTCATCAATTCAGCAGCAAACCTCACACACTCTACTCAGTTCCTTAATGCAACCCTCTTATTACCACCTCAATACACCCAACTATTCGAGCTTTATCTTTTGCAGTGTCGAATGTATAAAAATGGAGACTCACAGGCAGATGAATCCAGAGGGAATGCTAAGCAAAAATATGCAAATTACGCAGTATGAGGTTGTAAATATAAATTGCAGGTGTGCACCGTTGATCAGTCGATTCTATACCTAATGCAACACATAAAAACAGGGATGAGATGGCTGAACCTGGTTGAAGAACACGCGAGCAATATTAGCTTCATTGTAAACACTAATAAAAGGAAACAGACAACGATTCATTAGTCATGAACATTGCCTTCAAAAATTTATGAAACTGAATTATAGTTCACAAGGAGGAGGGCCACACGGGAGTAGAAAAAAGAGTTTACAGAAGAGAAAAACATGCATGCTGCATATAATGAACAAGATTACATGAGTTCTATGTAAAGACCTTCCAACCCCAAAGAACAATCTCGACAAAGAAATGGCACAAAACAAGAACAGATTGATGGTAGGAATCTCAAGTGATAGTCCTTTCCTTGTGGAAAAATTCTTCGTACATACCTTTTGAGAAAGCAGGCTCGTCTCCTGACCCACTTAATTACAAAATAATCTTCCTCGAAGATCTAAAATTTGTTAGAAGTTACAGAAGTTTTCATATAGATCGAAGATTTCTGTTTCTACGAGAAATGTTCAATTGGAACTTGAAAGAAGCTTTAAAATTAAAAGCAAATCACAAGATGATCTTCATGCATGTATACAAGTATACAACTTACAAGCAATCAAGACAAAATTCTTTTCTATAAACATCAATATATACACTTTCCATGTTGGATATTTATTTGCCACTAACTAGACGTCTAACAGTTATACAATTATGAAACAGTGACCATAATTTGATCCAGGGGTAACTGGCAAAGCAGCTGATTCACGCCTGGACAAAGATGGATCCGAAATATTCATCGTGCCAGGAGTTTCTATTCCATATCAAGAGGATCAAGGCTTTACAGCATTAGTTTCTACACAAGTACATATGGAGCACAGGAAATCTTTTTAAGATGCTGATTCAATCTACTGATTGTCTGATAAATCTTGTCTGATTTAGGGTGAGTGGTGTCCATGGCAGTGAATTCATGAAACTCATCATTCAACTCAATTATACTAGCCCCAGATGGTCTTTTACTGCCTGTATTCCTCATTTGCAACCTTGTATTTGAAACATTTCTCCAATCTCCAGCTGCAGCATACATATTTGACAATGCAGAAAAATTACCAGCATCAGTTGGCTCTAATTTCATTACTTGATTAAGCACCTCTGCTGCAAGTTGAACATCATTATGCATCTTGCAAGCTCCTAAAAGAGAACCCCAGACAACAACATTTGGTTCAAATGGCATGGCATTTAGAAGCCTGAAAGCTTCGCCAAGGCGTCCTCCACGACCTAAAAGGTCAATCATACAACCATAATGCTCAACTTCAGGTGCAATACCATAATCTTTGTCCATGCCGTAAAAATAAGACATTCCTTCTTTTACCATGCCAGCATGGCTACAGGCAGATAAAACACCAACTAACGTCACTTTATCAGGTGCAAATCCTTCTTGTTTCATCCGAGCGAAAAGTTGAAGGGCCTTCACACCATGACCATGCATGGCAAGCCCATGGATCATAGAATTCCAGGAGACCAAATCTTTTCTTCCCATTGCATTGAAAATCCTCCATGCCTTGTTCAATACCCCACACTTGCAATACATGTCAATTAACGCATTATTCACCACAACACTACCCTTATGCCTACTCTTGAGTGCAGACTTGTGAACTCTCTTCCCTAAACACAGCAACCCAGACTCCGCGCTCGCAGATAAAATAGCAACAAAAGTCCCCTCATCTAGACCAAATCCTCCCTTCTCCAACCGACTGTACAACATGATTGCTTCCTTGGCAAGTCCCTTTTCAGCATACCCGGATATCACTATCGTCCAAGCAACCAAATTCTTGACCGGCATATTATCAAACAACACTCTCGCCATCTCAATGTCCCCCATTTTTGCATAACCCGAAATAACAGTCGACCACGACACAACATCCCTCAACGGCATACTCTCAAACAGCTCAAACGCCGCAGGCATCTCTCCAAACTTCACATACCCGTCCAATATCGCGTTCCAGCTCACCTTATCCCTCTCCGGCATTTCATCGAACAGCTTCTTCGCTTCCTTCAACTCCCCCGCCCTCACAAGCCCACTGATCATCGAATTATAAGTAACAACATCCCTCTCCTCCGTCACATCAAACACCCTCCTCGCCGCACCAACACCCACCAACCCACACCTCGAATACCCATCAATCAACGAGTTCAACACGAACAAATCCGCGTAAAGATTCAATTTTTCCACATGGGCGTGCACCATTTTAACCAGTTGCAACCCCTCACACGCTTTAAGAAGGTAAAGGTAAGTGTAGCTATCTGGGACAACCCCAGAACACCGCATTTGATGGAAAAGCTGGAAAGCTTTTAAAGGCTCGGAGTTTCGAATGTGGGCCTTTATTAAAGAATTAAACAAGTGGGCATTTGGGTGGGGAATTTGGTCGAACACGTTGATGGCAAGTGTCATTTGGCGGCATAAGGATAAAGCGGAGATGAGTTTTGGAGCTACGAAGGGGTCTTGGTGGAGATTGGACTTGTAGATGAGGGCGTGGAGCTGTTTGAGCTGCTTCAAATCGGTGCATTTGTGAAGCTCGGCGAGCTTTTGTTCGAAGATTCTGCGGCGGGAGACGAATGATGGAGCTCGAATTGGACAAGGGGCAATCTGCATTTTTGTAGCATGTGTAATGAAACTTTGAGGATAAGAAGAATCTCTTGTTTTCTTTTCTCTTTTCGCTCTTTGAAAAGTGAAAAAAAAATCTACTAATTGTTGGAATGGGCTTTACTAATGTGAAATAAGATTTTAGGTAATCATTTGAACACCTTTACTATTTTCATTTAAAAATATAGTTACCATCATCTTAAACAAAGTGTATGAGATAAAATTTAATTCTAATGTCAAGAATCTATACTATTATATAAAGAAAGACAAACTGTGACACCAAACTTTTGATTTCCAATTTTAGCCTTATAATTTTATTGTTAGTACAATAGTTTAATTATTGAGTTCCTAATTTAGCCTTATAATTTAAGTAGAATCAATAACTATAGTAATTATTGTGATTGAATATTTAGTTTCCCAAAATTTAAAACTTTGTATATAAAGTCTATATCCTTATTTATTTAATCTTTACTTATTCAAATTATTCTTTTACCATATAAATTAAAATAAATTCTTAATCACGCGGGGACCGCGTGCCACCGTTTCTAGTATTATTGTAAAGACTCTCATATAATTAAATTATTTGGCATAACCTAGGCGTGTGTATGTGATTTTACATTGAAAAAAGTTATAGCACTAATCCATATTAACTAATACCTATGAATACTATACAAACATGGACATGGCGACACGAATACAACATGAATACAATGATATAAAAAATTAAAACAATTTTTTACTTCAAAGTGTCGTATACGACGATACGATACGACACGACACAAGCACATGCGATTGTTTGAAGTGTCGGTGCATCATAAATTAATACACTGGTCACGTAATTATAGTAACGACTATTGTAGCAAATGGCGTAGAGAGGGGGTGCAAAGGGTGCCACTACACCCTTTCATTTTTTATTTTTATTTTTCACTTTTTTTGCTACTAGTTATATTATTATTTAAGGAGTCCTAAATGAGACAATCTACAATAAAGTAAATCAAAATTTAAAATAATGTAAGTTTGACCAAAAATGTATATGTTTTTTTCTAAAGCCAATTTAGTATTGTTGGTAATTTTTATTTCGTATATTAAATTATTATTTTAATTAAATAAAAGAATATTTAAAATAATCTCGAATCTCCTCTTTCTAAATCATGCCTCTACCCTTATTTATAACTCTAATAATTTAATATGTTTGTCCAATCTTGAGTATGTCAATTAATAGTAACCTATGAATATCCGTGCCATACCTTTTTGTTGCACATTTTCAAATGTTGGAGTGTTGTAAGTAGAGGTGTGAAAACTACGTCGGGTCACACATCCCATCCCGCGGTGACTCGTGCGAAACGGATCAACCCGTGCCCCAGTCCCATTATGTCGCTGGACGAAACTGGACCGGGTGTGAAATATGGTACCATTGGGGTACACCGCAAGAATATTTTCTTCAAAGAAAACAAAGAGTTGTTAAAGTCACACCAACGACATTAACATTAGTATAGGAAAAAGTTAATTTTTTTCCTCTTTTCTCACTCGACACTCATGCCTCAACCCCCTTTTCCATCACTTGACACAAATACACACACCTCACTGCCCAACCTAGCTGCACCTCACCCCCCCTCCCCCAACCGCCGTCTGCCACCAAATACCGTCGCCTAGTCACGCTAGTTGTCCTCCCCCCGTCAACAGCCGTCTATCTCTTTTCCAACTTAGTAAATTGTAGTTTTTTTAAGTGTTCGTTCTAATTGTCTCATGAAGTTTTGTAATATGTTTATATATTTTTATTTAAGACGTACTTAGGGTTGTTCTCTTAGTATCCTGTGATGCAAATTAAAAAAAGCATGATTGAGAATTGAGACAAGGGTTTTGAATTGAAGTTAATTTTAAAATTAGGGATTTTTGTTAAGTTGTATTAATGTAGCTATTGTAGTCTACAATTAAAAAATTATGATTATGCAAAATTGTTTAAGTTGTCATAGTAAAACTTTTTTTTTGTTATTAGTGAATTGTTGACTTATGTTATGTGAAGTTGTTTTTTTAGATTTGTTGATGTCTTATAAGTGTGGATTAGTTACTTGTTGTTATGTGAATTAGCTACTTGCCAATGTGTTCTTGCCTTCTAAGTGTTTTTTAAAATGTCTCGTTATTATAGATTTTAAACAATTGTTGTAGTTTGATTATACGAAGTTGTTGTTGAACACTTGTTGTTTTTCATTCTAAGAATGGCGAAATAATCCTCTTCTCAAGGTTGTGGCCGTTCTTCCGTGGGTGTCTCTTCTTCTACCCCCGTCGGCCTCTTATACTCCGTCAAAACAAGTTTCTTCCTCTCGTGATTCTTTGCCGCCTTTATCCCTTTACAACAAAAATGAATATTGTGAATGGGAAGATGATGATATGTCTAATACGAGTGCAGTAGATGCAGGACAAAGTGCTCCAACATAAACCTCAACACCAACACAAACTTCAAGTCAAGCTCCTAGTAATCACCCCACGACCGCAACCACAAAGATGGATCCTGGAAAAGAAATCAAAGAAGGATAGAAAAAATTGTTTCATGTGACAAAGTAAGTGAATGAGGATTGGAAAACGGTGATTTCAGAACGAGCTATTACTTTCATGTCTCATCTTTAGGATAATTTTGAGCATTTTTAGTGTCCTGAAACCCACTGGTCAAAGGACAATGCTTATATTGTGGGACAAGGATAATTGTCGATGGAAAAAATAACATGACACACATGGGTTCAAGAATCACTTTGATTCCTGCAAAGATAAGCGGTAAATTTGAAGGGTGACCAAACCAAACTCAACTTTCAACCGACCAGAGTAGTAGGTACTTGGAAGTTTGACCAAAAGTGGATACTAGCGGGGGCGATTATGTTTTTGATTGAGAACGAGATGCCTCTATGTACTATTGAAAATAAGTCATTCAGGAGAATGATGGCACGTGCTTGTCCTTAGTTAAAATTTCCTTGTCGGACGAAGATACCCAAGAAATGTTACAAAATGTACGTTGATGATAAGGCGAAGTTGAAGGTCTTCATTAGAGAAGATGCTCAGAGGGTTTGACTTACTACAAACACTTAGACGACAATAACGAAGGATACCTACATGTGTCTTGCCGTCCATTTTAATTGATAACAAGTGGATTTTTTTTTAAAAAAAAAGACGAATTATAAACTTTATTTTGATTTCTAGTCATTTCGGGAGAAGATAGAGATCTGATGTCTACAAACGCTTGGCCAATATATACATTATCAATATGTATATATGTACATAACTTTGTTGATTCTTGTTTTTTTAAGTTACATATATGCAAAGCTATAAGAAAAAATAAAAAAAAAATGTTTCATTCGACTGGACGAGGAGTCCCTTGTTCGTGACTGAAATTTGAGTTGGAATACATTTCAAAATTTTGGCCTAGAAACTAGTTTGGCCAATATTTGAAAATTGTGAAACCTAAATCTCGATTGGTGAAATATTTAAAAAAAAAAAAAAAAGAATTGTTTTTCAATAATGTTTTCCTTTTTACATTTTTTTCGACCGATTTCTTTTGCTCTCTCTCTCTCTCAATATTATGGGCAATTCATAATTGGCAAAATATACCATTTTGTTAAGTTTAATTGATAAATTACCGCCCTGTAAAGATGAACTAGACAACATACTCCCATGTCATTACACAATGATTTCCATTTATTTTGTATTCTTTTATATATTTATGACCAAGATACCATATATAGTACATATATATTTTGGGTAATTTTAAATTAATTATATTTCTTATTTTAAAATGAAATATTACATTTCAACTTCTGGGAAAAAATTTACAAGAGGTGTCATCTGTAGCCTCAAAAGAGAAGAAGAAACATATCCTATAATAAACCTGTGCATAACTACACATACATGAGCCATAACCCAAAGCAGAGAACAGAACACTCTACGAGAACATGATCTCACCTCCAAAATCGAGAATGATTATTTACCAAGCTATATATCTACAACTTATACCTTACTTTTTACCCCCTTTTCGATTGAAACAATATATATATATATATATATATATATATATATATATATATATTAAGATCATTACTTAACTTTATTTTATTTTATACTTTTTTGATAATTTAGAGTATTAAACAAAAATAAACGGACGTTCTTGTGAACAATAGTGTCGTTTTCGTACAAATATCTCACCATAACCTACAAGTTCGGGCAAATGAATTACACCTCCTTTAAATATGGAGGTAACATGTAAATTTTCAAGATAACTTTATTGTATTATACACTTCTTTGATAATTTAGAGTATTAAACAAAAATACACTTACGTTCTTGAGAATAGTAGTGTATTTTTCGTACAAAAATCTCACTGTAACCTACAAGTTTGGGCAAATGAACTACACGTCCTTTAAAATGGAGGTAATATATGTAACTTTTCAAGATAACTTTCGGGCAATTAGCCTTGTATATCTTAATAGAGGAGGTAATTAGTAATCTGCAAAAAAATTCAAATTCATGTTTGCCTTCTTTAATAATGTATTTAATTACAAATGTATATTAAGTATTCAAAATAATTAAATGTGTATATTACTTAATTTTGTAACATGAGTCTTCATGAAGTAAAAATTATGGTATGTCTATATATACATATGTATATATATTAAAGTGTTCAATACATAATATTACAATATAAACTACATAATAGGACACAGCATTACAATAGTCACACACACACACACACACACACACACACACGTAGCAATAATCATAAAGAGTTTGCATTTCAATAGTTCAATAATGAAATTCATATATTGTTATAATACTCATTAAAGCTATGGTTTCTACATTTAACTATTTATTGATTTGATATCTATACAGCTATTTTTCTCTTTCACACTCTAATACTGAAATTATATCCAAATCATATTTCAACTTCTCGATATAAACATGATTATTTGAAATTACATCTAAACTATGTTTCAAAGTTTTGCACGTGTTTCAAAATAATTCTCAAAACTTTCAACCAAAAATTGAGACAAACCAAACTTGCGAAGTTGCATCAAAACGGGGTCACGTGTGGACGAGATAGTTTCATTTAAGTTACCCACATGACATGATCATTTGGGCTAATTGTGTATCTTGTAATCTTAAGTTGATAAACACACCCCATTTATTTTCTTGGGGCCTTACTAAGCTTTTAAGAAAAATGATCTAAGATTCCAAGCTTACAAAAATGGTCCCAACTTTGAGATCAAAGTATCGTCCAAGAAACAAACTTATTACGAGTTTATGTCATGCATGGTCCTGAAATTTGTTGTATACCATAAATATTTTAATGATTAAATAATCCTTATTATGGATTCCAAAATTAAAAGGATTAGAT
Organism: Linaria vulgaris; assembly: GCA_948329865.1. Classification (NCBI taxonomy): domain Eukaryota; kingdom Viridiplantae; phylum Streptophyta; class Magnoliopsida; order Lamiales; family Plantaginaceae; genus Linaria; species Linaria vulgaris. The sequence continues at coordinate 15,726,661 of OX415250.1, read as the reverse complement.
CTACGCATCTCGTAAACCTTTTTCGTATCCGGCACACTTTTTTTGTAATCTGGTGTTTGAACTTGTATTTAAATTTAGAGGATTAATACGTCGCGTAAGAATAAATATCTTTTACACTATTGAAAGGAGTCCAATCCATTACCATTCAAAGTTCAAACCAGAAAAAAGAAATAGATAAAAAATCCAGTACCTGTACTGCTGTACCCACTTATGAAAAAATCAAACTCATTTTGATATCACCAATTATATATCAAGAATTCTTATTGTAAGTAACGACAAAGATGATTGCTTACATATTCTTTTTTGGTATTGCAGAAATTTGAGCTAAATCATCCTTAAATTATTTACGTTCATTGACTATCAGTTGAAATTCGAAGTACACTGTAATTGAAGTGTGAATAAACTCTTTTTTTTACATTTGATTCGTAAGACTGTACGTATGAACATAATATATACTTGGACGAACTTCTGCACCTAACGCGCATAATATTAAGTACGCAAGTATTCCTTTCCAGTCAAATCTATCGCCATTATAAACATACCTATAAATTAATATGAGAACTGAAAATATATATAGTTTCAGAAGAGCCTGTAAAATAACATTTTGACTATATATACAGTATCGTATATGTTAATATTCTCGATTGACGTGAGTGATGCTACCGAATTAGTTGCCACCTTAAAATGCGTTAGTATGTCCCGCTTTTTAGAATTTGGTCCTTCTATTCCTGCAACATTTATTGTATCGTACGTATTCCATTAATTATTATTGTCACACTAGCTCACACCACGTTACTTTCCAACTAATATAATTGTGAAGTGTCAAGATTGACACGTTCAATAGGGTTTTTGTATGTTGTACGTACATTCAAGCACGTAGGTAAAACAAGTGGAGCACAGGTCGCCGGACCCAAAAATTGTTAATTTTTATCGACATAAATAAAAACTAATTATGAAATATTAATTGACTCGTCCAATAATTAGCTAATTACAAGTTTTATAGTTTAGTGCTACAAGCCTGCAACAGGAGTCGTTTGAAGTTGCTAATCTATTATTGTATAATATTGTTTGTAGCAACGCACGTTAAGTTATCATCTTTATATATATTCCGATTAATTTGTTCAGTTTTACTTCAACTTTTGTACATTTTTTCCAAATTTTATAGTGAGTTCTCCCTACATTGCACGGGTTCGGGTACGGCGGTACGGGTACGGTACGGTACGGATACGCCGATACGGCATTTTTTAAAAACAGCCGATACCGGTACGGCAATGATACATCTATATATAAATAATTATTAATATTTATTATACGTATTTTTTATTTTTAACAATCAATTAAATTTAAAACTTAAATAAGAAAAAATAGAAATACACAAAAAAATGTTTAACATTAAAAAAATTCATGCATCAAATATGAGAAAAGACATATAAACGTGAATAATTTATGACTAATAAGTTAAACAACAACATAACAAGCTTGAAGATGATGCATGGTGGTGGTGGTAATTATGAATAGAAAAAGAAAAGTATAATTGTGGCGGCGCATGGTGGTAGGGTGAAGATGGCGCATAGTGGTGGTGGTGATTATGAATATAAAAAGAAAAATATAATTGTAAAAATAATGAGACATGTCCTTGATAAAGGGATTTTCATTTTTTTATTTTATTTTATACTTGGTAGAATTTATATTAAATATTTAACCCATCAAATATTAAAAGTTTATAAAAAAGACCCATAATAGTTCCGATACGCCTAAAAAAACGTATCGGATACGTATCGAGCTTTTTTTAATTTCAAAATTAAAGGATACGCCACATGGGTATCGGATACGTCAGAACTGGTATCGGTATCTGAATCGGTATCGATATGTATCGGGTACTGCATAGCCGTCTTGGTATCGGTATCGGTGCATCACACTTCTCCGTTTCTGCTCATATATTTTGTTAAATACTTCTACTTTTACTTCAACTTTTGTACATTTTTTTCCAAATTTTATAGTGAGTTCTCCGTTTCTGCTCATATATATTCACTACAAAATTTTCGGTTCCGTTTCTGCTCATATATATTCACTACAAAATTTTCGGTTCATTCCCGACCGCAATGCCGGTCGGGAATGACAATTTCGGTCAGGAATTGTCTATTCCCGACCGAATTTCGGTCGGGACAGGCCGGTCGACATTGCTTCGGTCGGAAAAAGTTTTCCGACCGAACGCCGGTCGAGAAAATGTTTCCCGGTCGGCAATCCCGACCGAATCCCAGTTGGGAAATTCCCGACTGGTTATCCCGAACGAATATCGGTCGGGAAAAGTGTTGAGAGAGAGATAAAATGGAGAACAATTTGTAGAGAGAGAAAGCAAAATATTTTGTGTTATTGATTAATTCTGTTACAGAGAAGATCAGTACATTATATATACAGGTGACTGTGGAAATGAGCTGGAATTAGTTATAACTAACTAAAAGACTATTTACAAGTTGGTCCCTAGAATACAGCAGAATTGAAACTAAATGCAGAATATAAATAATCTGTCAATACGCCCCCTCAAGTTGGACTGAGGTGTGGATCACTAAGGTTCAACTTGGAGAGCCATGACTTGAATTAAGGGCCAGCCAAGGGCTTGGTAAAAACATATGCAACCTGCTGAGTTCCAGGACAGTGAAGAGGTAAAATGAAGTCATCTTTGTAGGAATTTCTAACAAGATGGCAGTCAATCTCTAGATGTTTAGTCCTTTCATGGAAAATGGGGTTGTGAGTGATGTGGACTGCAGAGTTATTATCACATAGGAGAGGAATATGAGTGACAACATGGACCAATAAATCAGTGAGTATGTAAGTGATCCACTTGAGCTCACAGTTGGTGTGTCCTAAACTCCTGTATTCAGCCTCAATAGAGGATCTAGAGACAGTGGTTTGCTTCTTAGTTCTCCAGCTGATGAGAGATTCCCCCAAGAAAACACAGTAGCCAGTCAAGGACCTCCTAGTATCAGGACATGAAGCCCAGTCAGCATCACAATAGGCTCTGAGAGAAAGAGAAGAATTGGCAGCAAAGTAAAGTCCCAAAGATGGAGTGCCTTTGAGATAATGCAGGACAGAAAGAGCTGCATTCCAGTGTTCCTGAGATGGAGAATGCATGAACTGCTGAGCTGATTAACCACATAACAGATATCAGGCCTGGTCATATTCAAATAAATGAGTCTCCCAACTAGTCTCCTGTATTGATCAGGTCTAGGATATAAAGGACCATCAACAGTAAACTTGAATCCTTTTGGACAAGGAACATCAGTGGACTTAGCCCCAAGAAGACCAACGTCATTGATAATATCAAGAATATATTTCTCTGGTTGACATGAAGACCAGTGGATGATCTAAAAATTTCCAATCCCAGAAAATACTTGACATTACCAATATCTTTAATGGTGAAGATAGAGTGAAGATGTGCCTTAATGGACTGATTGAGAGATAGGTTAGGTCCAGTTACCAATACATCATCCACATACACAAGGAGGGCAACAAAGTCTGAACCAGCCCCCATAGTAAACAGACAGTCATCTACTTTGGATTGAATGAAGCCATAGGCAAGCAAACATTTAGTAAATTCTAAATTCCATTGTCTAGAAGCCTGTTTGAGGTCATATAGGGACTTGTTGAGTTTGCAGACCTGTCCAGGCTTAGCTTTAGAGTATCCGAGAGGAGGTTTAAGATAGATGTCTTCATCCAGAAATCCATGGAGGAAGGCATTGTTAATATCTAATTGGTGTATGAACCAATTGTAATGAGTGCTGACAGCTAGTAAAATTCTCACAGTAACCATCTTTACCACTGGAGAAAAGCTGTCAATGTAATCAAGGCCAAAAATTTGATTGTAACCTTTGGCCACCAACCTGGCCTTGTGTCTGTCAATGGAACCATCTGGTTTCAGTTTCAACTTAAAAACCCATTTTGATCCAATGGGATGTTTGTTAGGGGGAAGATCTACTAGAGATCATGTATTATTATCTTCCAGAGCTGCAAGTTCAGCTTCCATGGCAGTGACCCAGTGGGGATCAGTGCAAGCCTCTTTATAGGATTGAGGTTCTGTGTGTAAGCTCATATTAGCTAGGAAGCTAACATGAGAGGGAGATAATTGAGGGTTAATGATATAGGGAAAGGTAGGTGGAGTATGTAAAGAACTCCGTGGGAGAGTAGGATTGGTATGTGTGAGGGGATCAAGAACACAATTGAGAAGAAAATCCTTCAGATGTGCAGGTTTAGTACATGTTCTGGTACTCCTTCTGAGAGGTGAAGGATTAGAAGATGGGCTGTTATTTTCTGAGGTAGGATTGGAGGTAGGATGTGAGGGAACAAGAGTAATATCAGGGACAACTAGAGGGGTGTCCAGAGAAATATTATCATGGAAGGGAACAACTGGTAAGGGGTTAAGTGGAGGTTCAGCAATGAAAGAAGAGAAAGGAAAGGAAGATTCATGAAAAATGACATCTCTGATTAATATAATTTTGTGATCATGAAATCTGTAGACTCTATAAGCCTTCTGTCCAGGAACATAACCAAGGAAACAACCCTTGTAACCCTTTGGTTCCAATTTATCTTTGTGAGGCTTTGTGTTGCCTGTAAATACCAAGCATACAAATACTCTGAGGGTGGATAAATCAGGCCTTTTGGCATGTAGAGCTTCATATGGAGTGGACCAATTTAGAATTCTGCTAGGAGTTCTATTTATGAGGTGGGTTGCCATGAGCAAAGCATAACCCCAGAAAGTAGAAGGCATGTCAGCCTGAAAGAGTAAGGCTCTTGTGACTTGAAGAAGATGCCTATGTTTCCTTTCCACCACCCCATTCTGTTGAGGTGTGTAGGGACATGACTTCTGATGAATAATACCAAGTGAACTAAACAATGACTGGCATTCATGGTTTGTAAATTCAGAACCATTATCTGACCTCACATTCAATATAGCAGCCTGAAATTGAGTTTGAATCATAGCAAAGAAATGTTTCAAAGTACCAGCAACAAGAGTTTTGTTATTCAACAAGAATGTCCAGGTAGACCTTGTAAAGTCATCTACAATAGTGAGCACATAGTGTGCATTGCCAGCAGTAGCTACTCTGTATGGAACCCATAGGTCAATATGAATTAATTCAAAAGCTCTAGTAGTACAGGTAGTGCTGTTAGGAAAAGACAATCTATGAAACTTAGCCTTGTGACAGACAGAACAAGTGCTAAGATGTTGTGCTGAAAACTTGGTAAATGCAGGAGATAAATGCTTTAGGGTATCAAGGGAGGCATGTCCCATTCTTCTGTGAGTAAGCTCCAAGTCAACACCAGACTCCTTAGTGAGTGTGTAACAGGAGAAGTGAGTAGAGGGTAAAGTTGTTGGACCCAGAAGATAGAGGTGACCAACTAACTTGCCCTCTGCAATGATTGTATTAGTCTGAAGGTCCTGCAGCAAGCAACCATGAGGAAGAAAAGTGAATTTCAGTTTAGAATCTCTGCTCCATTTAGAGATAGATATCAGGTTGAATTTGAAGTCAGGAACAAAGAGAGCATTGTATAGTCCAATGTGAGGAGATAGAGCTACTGTGCCAATTTTCTGAACCCATTTCAAAGAGTCATCAGGCAAATATATGGGAGTAGGCTGAGCAACAGTGGTTGCTGTACTGAAATAAGATTCATCTATTATCATGTGGCTAGAAGCCCCTGTATCAAGTATCCAACTACCAAGAGATAAAAAGATGGAAAAAGAAGGAGTCAAAGTGTTAGTACCAGCAAAGTCTCCAAAGTGAGCCATGTTCACTCTGTTGGAGTCATGGCCAGTACCCATGGAATGATGATCCATCATGTGCTTCATGAACCTGTAAAATTCTTGAGGAAAATTGTCAGTGGAAGGAGCAAGAGAATCAAGAAGAGAACCATTGTGATGATCAGGACCCCTGAAAGTTTGTCCAACATCAACTGCATTTGCAAAAACCTTTGTGACGACCGCGCCCCACGAGCCATGCTCCGGTCCGAGTTGGTTCGGTGGTGATCAGTCACTTTACCCAATTCAGACTAAAGCGCAACTCATAGGAAGGGGTCTCACTTGTTCAGGATCAAAACCATACACATTTTATAAATATATTTTGATATATATACAACGGAAGTCTTGTATTACAAACAATGTGACTATTTTAATAGTTATGCACTAGTGACAAAACACGAATATTCCAAAATGTAGGCTTGAACAATTTTCACTTGATCCATGCTGCCATGTTGATTTTATCCTGAGGAATGGACAGAAGAAACGAGGAATAAGTCTTTAATGACTTAGTGAGATTCATATAAAAGAACTGGCAATGCAAGAATTTACTGTGATTTAATGGATACATTTCGAGGAGTGATCTTACCGGTAGAAACAGTTCAACTAGACAATTTGATGTAGCAATGGTACTGGAATTTTCATAGCATAGTTAATGAACTTGTGCTTAACAATAAACAAATCCAACCTTATGACTTCTAATATTCTACCTTATACCTCCCGACGAGGAGCGACCTCGCAAACAATCAAGAGACATGCTCGAGTACATGTCGATCCAGCACGCGGTTTACAGCCAACTCCTGACTGCAAGCGGCGCCTAGATAGATGGGTATCAAGCAAAATTACTTAAACCGACAATCCTTACTGCCCGGCAGTAACTCGACTCAATCCCAGGGACCAACTTCCCAAAGGCGTCCCAATGGGTATAACAAATAAACAATCAAGCTAGTAAACCGGATAATATCCGTTGCTCCTTGAGCTATATGTCCCGAACATAGTTCGTTGCTCTTTGCACAATTCAAGAACCAGCAGATGAGATTACAATATTGGGGAGTTATCATGATTGTGAATAGATATGATAAATAATAAATAATTGGATATGATTTAGCGATGAGTAAGAAAATCATGTTATAAGATGAGATGCCAAACATGATTATGATGAAATATAGGTTGTTCGAGGTTTGGTAATGGAATAGTGACTTTTCTGTCCAAGTTCCTCAGGGCTGGATGCCAAACGGGGCTAGAATAAATCAGAAATAGAACCTCACCTTAACTCGTACGGAGAACTTTGATGCCGTTGATTAGTTCGTCAAACCTTTAATAAATTTAAATAATATTAATCAACTGAATTTATAATTCACCACAATAAATATTAGTATTTTTCTTCAATCCTCATGTTGATGAAATTGAGAACGTTCTGGTTAAGAATGCTAGTTACAATGTAAATATTAGTAAATTACACATAAGCTTAATTTATGTTATTACTCTAAACATGAAAATCTTAGATGATGAATTGACAAACGTAAGGTTAAGTTAAATATCAATTAATAACCTTATTAATATCTCAAAATTATCTTAAACAACCATATGTTCAAGCTTATGACTGTGAGTATTCATGTTAGAGTCATTTCGATGACAAGTTACGGTAATAAGTAAAATTTGATTAACTATCCAATTTGATGCATAATAAATCTTCAAAATATATTACTTAACTGGTTTATGGAAAAATCGTTCTTTAAGTCTCTAGTACATCCAAAAATTCCAAGAATCATGACACCAAACAAATACCTTATGAAGAAATCCATTAAATTGTATAACTTAGTTAATATTATTTTGTTCCAAGATTATCTTATTTTACATAACATTGTATTCATAACTTTTAAAAATATTAATACGTAAACCTAACAAGGTAAATGATCAAAGAATGTTTAAGTTACGATATATAATCATATAAGAGGATTAGACCTCAAACGTATATATGATAATCTTATTAAACTTATGTAAGGATATGTCAAACATGATAAATATACTATTTATATACTATTGAAAAATCTCAAAAATATTGATTCGTGAATACAAATCATATTAAAGTGATTCTAATTATTGTTATATCTTATAAGGTTCATGTGTGAGTGATCAATCATGGAATTATGATGATTATTTCAATCGTAAAATAAGCTGAAAAATTGTCGTAGTTTCGAGTTTACCTTTGATCGGATATCAAATGAAGTTTGTTTCCAAATATGTTTTGGCAAATGATCTCTAACATCACTAGGAACATGTGTACCCTAATGGGAAGGAAAATCCAAAGGTTTGCTATGCTAAATAATTCTTGAATACACATATTTTCGGATTTTCAGACAGCAGTCTACTGTTTAGGAATTTCGACCTTCTAAATCACATTATTTAAAAAAACATTTCTTCATATGAAAGTTATAGGACATCATGAGGAAAATTCGGCCGTTGGCCTTGCTCAAAAAGGATTTTTCTACAATTAGTTATGATTTTTCTAAGGTGCAGGGCCGAATGGATAATTTCTGCGTAATAAAAGTTTTGGGGTGTTTTTGGGTAGAAAATGATGAAATAAGAACTTGGGATGAATTTTTCTTGAAAGTAGACTCACTAACTTAGAGATTCATGGGAAGAAAGAAGGAAAAAACGAAATTATTTTGGGTGTGAAAATTGTTGGAAGAAATGCTAGTATTTATAGGCAAAAATTATGTTAAAATATCTTAATTAAGGTCCCACTTTAATTATTTTATATTAAATTACAAAAATCTGAATTTAATCATACTCAAATGATGTCATGGCTTACCTCATCACAAAGATGTCATGGCTTACATCATCAATTGGTTAATTGCATATCAAGTCCCTCAATTATTTATAATTAAAATTCAAATAAGTAAAATTAGATTTCTTTGTAATTTTTCTAGGTAATTCAATCATCTTGGTTAAGATTTGAATTTAAAATATATGCTTTAGGATTAGAGACCTATAAAAATAATAAAAGACTATCTTTTAAGTTTAGGGACTAAAATGCAACTTTTTCTAAACATTTAGGGTCGAAAATAGAAATTTTCAAAAGTTCAAGGACTAAAGTATAAATTTATTTTCTTCCTAGTTTTTTTTTTGGGCTTTACAACCTTGCCATTGGAGTTGTGACCAGGAGTGGAGGTTCTCCTGTCCTTGAGATCCTTGTACCAATCAGGGACTCCAACCAATTTGAAGCAACTCTCTTTTGTGTGACCTTTTGCTTTGCAAAAGTCACAAAACCTATCATTCTTGTTTTTCTTAAAATCCTTATTGTTGTAGGACCCCTGCTGATAATGAGGTTTTGGGACAGAATGTTTGACATACATTGCAGAATGTTCAATAGGATCAGCAATAGATATCTGAATCTCTCTCTGTTTTTCAACTCTCAGTACCATAGAGTATGCCTTCTCTACCAAGGGAAGTGGATCCATTCCAAGGATCTAACTTCTCACACCATCATACTCATCATTCAGTCCCATGAGGAGCTGCATAAGCCTAGTGAGGGAATGAAAGTGTAGTGATTGTTGAGAAATTTGACATGTATAAATTTTTGCAGCATCACAATGACAGTTAATAATTGGCACCAAGCATGTGAGTTCATCCCAAAGCTTTTTAAGCCTAGTGTAGTATGCAGAAACACTTAGAGAGGACTGTGAAATAGAGGCTACCTCTCTCTGCAGCTGATAGGCGAGGGCCATTACTGAGGCCATAAAGCTCCTCCAGTTGTTTCCAAAGATCGAAGGCCGAATTAGTGAAGAGGAATGCATCGGACAACTCGTCGGAAACAGATCGGAGAATCCACGACACAACCAGACAGTCAACTCTTTCCCACTCAGCATAATCCTCATGAGATGGATCTGGTCGTCGTTCCGTACCATTGATAAATCCTAGTTTGCGACGAGCACCGAGTGCTAATTTCACTACACGCCTCCACGACAAGTAATTCGCAATTCCGGTGAGCGGCGTTGAAGTGAGAGAAGCACCAAATTATTCATTGTTGTAAAGTTGCAGGGCGCCACCAGATCTGGTGGTGCGAGAGGTAGGTGACACGGATTGCGCTGAATCAACGCTAGAGTTAGTGTTCGTCATAGGAAAGGTCCGAAATTAGGGCGACGATCGTGCTGGAAACTCGAGCAGAGTGAAATCAGCTGCAATAAACTGAAATTGTGAGCTACAGTAAGCTAAAAAATGGCGGAATCGGGTGGATCGAACCAGAAGCGAATGATACCATGTTGAGAGAGAGATAAAATGGAGAACAATTTGTAGAGAGAGAAAGCAAAATATTTTGTGTTATTGATTAATTCTGTAACAGAGATGATCAGTGCATTATATATACAGGTGACTGTGGAAATGAGCTGGAATTAGTTATAACTATCTAAAAGACTATTTACAAGTTGGTCCCTAGAATACAACAGAATTGAAACTAAATGCAGAATATAAATAATCTGTCAATAAAAAGTCCCGACCGGTCAACGGTCGGAACAATATATCCCGACCGCTTTTCGGTCGAAACGTTTTTTCAAACATCCCGACCGATTTTCGGTCGGAAATTCTTCAATTTTTTTCCCGACCAAAAATCGGTCGGAAATAATATTCATACTATTACCGACCGAAGTGCGGTCAGAAATAAAACTCATCAGAATAAAAAAAATAATATTCCAGAAATAATTACCAGATTTTTTTTTACTATTTTGAAATATTTTAAAACATTATTTAGCTTTTTGTGTTTTAGATGAGCAATTAAATTTTTGATTCATTGCTCAATCTAAAACACAAAAAAATTTAAATAAGTGTTTGATTATTTAAAAGTTGAAGAAAGAAGTGAAAATTTTAATTTTAAGGTTGAAAGAAAAAAGTGTTTGAAGATGAAAAAATTGTTTGGAGATGAAAAAATGAGGAGAATAATGAAGTGTATTTATAGAAAAAAATAAAAAAATTTGAATTTTTGGCAAATTTGAATTTCCCACCGAGTCCCGCCAATTTTTCGAGTATTCCCGAACGAAAATCGGTCGGAAAATTTCAAAATTTTGCCAACCCGCCAATTTTTAAAAAATTGCCGACCGAATTTCGGTCTGCAACATTCCTGCCCAAAAATTTGTGCAATCCCGATCGCATTTCGGTCGGGATAAAGTTTAAATATTATTCACGACCGATTTTCGGTCGGGAATAACTTTGAACATTATTCCCGACCGAAAAGCGGTCGGGAATAAGTTTGATTCTTATTCCCGTCCGACTTTTGGTCGGGAATAAGTGTCATTCCCGACCGAAAATTGGTCGGGAATCACGTTGAATATTTTTCCCGACCGCAAATCGGTCAGGAAAAATAGTAAATTTTATTTTTTTCGATCTTTTGGAAAAACTTGATGTGTTTGTTAAGTATAACTATAGAATCTCACTAAATACATGAATTGCACTAATAGTTAGTTAGTTTAATGTACTTTTAATTATGAAATTAGTATATATTACCGGAATATAAGTTAAGTTAGTTTGGAGTTTTACATATATTAATCATACGTAGTATATGAGTATTCACAATTGGCAATTAACATTTGTTACAAACGTTAGTATAGAGAGGCTAATTGTGAGATATATATATATATATATATATATATATATATATATATATTAACATATGTTTAACATAATCGTAAGTAGTTACATTATTAGCAGCTACATATAACAATCTATTTATAAGTGACAATATGAATCGACGCTACAAACGATTCATCAACGTGCAACTAAATTTAATTTTTTTGAGATTTTTAGTAATATATAACTAATATTGATGCACTTGATCATTAAATCAACGATTTATCTAAAATGGAGAGTAAAATTGTGAAATTAAGAATATGAATATTAATCTCTACCGAAAATCGGTCGTCAATATCCCAAAACCCCAAACCCTAAACCCTAAACCATATACCCTAATATTCCCAACCGAAATTCGGTCGGGAATAACAACGGTCAGGGTTATTCCCGACCGTCAGCCCCCTATAAATACCCCTCCCTATTCCACTTGAGAAATCATTCCAGCATTCATCACTTGCTAAGGTATCTACGATTTCCTCTTGTTATAACTATTTTTTGTTAGTTTTTCTCAATTAAGATTGTTTTTATTAACTTTTTTTAATGTTTCTTTGTTTTAGATATTGCGGTAAATGCAACGAGGGGCGTGTGTTTGCAAAGAATACTTGATCTAAGTATTTTCTACGCTACAACAAGTAAGTATTAATTGCCTTGGCTTCTATGTACTCGTGTTTTAAAATTTTTATATAAATAATAAATATATTGATTGGTGAAATTAATTGTAAAAATTTCTTTTTAATTTTCTTATATTAGAAATGGATCATCGTCCCGATAGATCTTGGATGTACGATAGGATAGATAGTAACACTGGTTATTTGAATCAACATTACGTGGTTGGGGTTCGTCAATTCATACAATATGCATCACAACAGAGAGATTATGTAGATCTAAGAAATCGTATTAGGTGCCCGTGCCAGAGATGCATCAATTTAAAGTTTTTTGATCGAAACGTAGTACGGGATCATCTTCATAAATGGGGGTTTGTGTATATTGGATATGGGTGTTGCATGGAGAGAAGGCGAGCGAGGCGTCTACATCATATGTACCTGGATCACCGTCCGCTAGTATTCACGTTGATAGTCCGGTTCATGCCGATACTTCGTTTAGAGAATTGGTTGTGGATGCATATGGGAGCCAATTTGTTGAGGGAGAGGTGCGCAACGAAGATCCAAGTCCTGAGGCAAATGAGTTCTACAAAATTGATGCAGATGGGAGACATAAAAATGAACAGTAAAAAGTCGAAGACTGTGCTCCAGTGGTTTGCCGTGTTCTTAACTACAAAGACGATGCACAAAGGAGCTAATGTCGCTTGCGAAAAGTTCTTAAGTTTGTCTAAAGATATTATGGACCCAGAGATTGAGGGAATGCTACCGAATATGGTTCCAGACATGAATAAGATGCTCGCGGGTTTGGGTTTAGGGTACGAAAAGATCGACGTATGTTGGAATTTTTGTTTCTTGTACTACGGCGATAATGCCAATAAGGATCTCACATCGTGTCCGATATGCAAGACCGATAGGTACGAGGCTGGTAGAAAGTCCAGGGTCGCAAGGAAGAAATTGTGGTACTTCCCCCTAGGCCCTCGATTACAGAGGTTGTTTTATACTGTAGGCACTTCGAGACATATGACTTGGCATTTGAAGTGTCGAGAGTCAACTGATAGAATGATTCACCCAACTGCAGGCGAGGCGTGGAGAGATTTTGATCGTACGTATCCGGACTTCGCATTGGAGCCTAGAAATGTCCGACTCGGCCTATGTACTGATGGATTCACACCGTTTGGGCAATCTAGGAAGAACTACTCTTGTTGGCCCGTGTTTGTTACCCCTTATAACCTTCCACCGGATTTATGCATGCGACCGAAGTTCATTTTTCTGAGCCTTATTATACCCGGTCCAAAGAGTCGTGGAAAAAACTTGGATCTTTTACTGAGACCGTTGATTGATGAGTTGAATGATTTGTGGAGTAATGGTTTGTGGAGTAATGGTTTGTGGACATATGACAGCTCACGAAAGGAAAACTTCCAAATGCGAGCGACCCTAATGTGGACTATTAGCGATTTTCCTGCTTATGGAATGTTGTCCCAATGGAGCACGCACGGTAAGCTGGTGTGTCCATATTGCATGGGTGAGACAGATTCTTTTACACTTAAGCATGGTGGAAAAGCCTCGTGGTCCGATTGTCATCGTCGATTTCTACCAGAGGGTCATAAATGGAGGTACAACAAGAAGGATTTCTACAAGGGTAGGGAGGTACTTGAAGCGCCCATTCGAAGGAAGTCAGGAGCGGAGATTAGGGCAATTGTGGATAGGCTACGATCAGTTAGATTTGGGGCAAATGTATCAGGAGCTGTGGAGGGTCCAGCACCATCATCGCCATCACCGCCAAGATCGGCTGCATCACCATCGAGAGTGTCATCCTCGGGGTCATCCTCGCACTCATCATCATACATCGTGCAGTCCGGAGCACCATGCACAAAAGGATCAGGAGGGGGGCCGAGGAACGCTGGCCGACTCGACGAGCATCACGCATGAATCCCCCTGTAGGAATGGGTCGAGAAGGAGTACCTGTAGTCTGGGTGATGTGCTGAGTCAAGTACTCTACGTGACTAACAAGCTCGTCAACCCTCTCATCAGTAACAGTCCTAAGACGACGGTTCTCCCTCTCTAACGCCCTCGCATAATTATGTGTCGTGTCTGGCTTCTTCTTTGTCGGGAAACCAAATCGATCATAACGTGCATCCGTAGGAAGACCCGCAACCTCCCCCTTCTTCAATCCTCCTATTGCCATACTCCACAACTCCTGATCTAGCGGTGGCCACGCAGAACGATCCGCCTCGTACCTCTTGGTCATACGGCCTATGTAGTCCTCCTGTTCATTTTGTCATAATTGTTAGTACATAATTAAGGAAGACATATGTTAATACAGTAATCAAAGAATGCTTTACAAGTTAAATACTTACGTAGATAGCCCTATACTTGGGGTAAACCCAAACGCGGCGACGTGGAGCTCCCTCTGGCAGACCACTGGGCACATGTGTGTGCTGATAACGATATTCCTCATCGTGCCGAGGCTCAGGGGCCTCTGGAGGTCTAGAAGCAGCCTGCATATTGATATACATTTGTTATTTTAGCTATTTAAATTTAAGACAATAATATTATTCGTATAGAAACTCAATTTAATAAGACATACCATCCTACGTCGAATCTCCGTGTAGCTCCGGGACCCACTAGCATGAGTAGCTCGTGCAGGACGATCAGGGTCTGGTGCCTCTCCTCCTCTCCTATTCTTCTGGCCTGACTCTGATTTCTTCGCATGGTCAGCCGACTCCCAATGCATCACGAACATCCTCTTGCATGGGGGTGCGAGTGGCTAAGCGACGTGAAAAGTATTTGGGACTTCCGTCGATTATTGACAAGTCTTGGAAGGAACTATTCAATTACATATGGGACCGCCCTTAGGAAAGGGTTAAAGGGTATAAAGAGAAGAAATTGTGTATTGGAGGAAAAAAGGTGTTGATTAAAGCGGTCCTCCAAGCGATTCCTATGTTTGCAATGAAGAAATTTGAGTAAAAGCTTAAAGGAATGGGGACTTGGCTTTCGAGACCTAAGAGCTTTCAACTTGGGTTTACTTGCAAAACAGGCCTGGCGTGTATTTGAAAATCCAAGTAGTTTGATAGCTAGAGTTTATAAGGTGAAGTATTTTCCTAATTGTTCGATTATGGATGCAAAGCATGGGGCAACGCCTTCATTCTCCTGGAAGTACATTTTGAGGCACTGGAAGTGGTCAAGGCCGGTTTGAGATGGCGAGTTGGGAATGGAGAGAACATATGTATATGGGATGACGCATGGCTTTCAAGACCTCATTCGTTATGTGTTATGACACCACAAGTTGGGGACATTGGGAACGCCACGGTGACAACATTAATTGACGATGTTACAAGGGCGTGGAACATGAGTCGTGTGCGGCAATTGTTTTGGGTGGATGATGTGTCCACGATCCTTTCTATTCCTCTTGGAGAACTGGCATTACTCTAAATCAGGTTACTTCACTGTTGAGAGCTTACCATTTGATCATGGATAGGGTCCTGCATAGGAAAGTATCAAATCCTGGGGTAAGCTCTAGAAATACACGGAACTGGAATTTTCTTTGGAAGGCAAAATACCCAACGAAAAAAAATTATTTAGCTTTCGTGAATATCACAACATACTCCCTCCGCGATGCTCATTGGCGCGACGAAATGTGATTACTAATACTACGTGTCCGGTGTGTTATGGCCGCGGGGGGGGGGGGGGGGGGGAGGGGAAAGGGAGAAGATATTCGGCACATTGTGTCTTCTGCCACGTTACTAGATAAGTGTGTGCACTCTTATTCATTCGTCTTATTTAATGCGAGACCATGAGGGTGGGGAGGGGTGGCTACGTCGCATTTATGAGAGGTGATGGCGCACGACATTGGAACGCATGTTGTTACATGTTGGGCGTTGTGGGGTAATCTGAACAGATTGATGCATGGAATCTCAGACTTTGTGGAGGGGCAAATGGATTTTTGGAATTCGAGGCGTATCTCGGGAGAGTCGGGTAAGCCTTTGGCCTCGAGATTTTGTGCTGCAATACCTGGTCCTAGTTTTCGTATTCGGTTCGACAGTGCTATCTTTGAGACCGACCAGGAGACATGATTTGGGTACACGTTACGTTATGGATTCTTCCGGGAATCAGGTGGCTGAGTATACAACGAAGGATGGCTGGAAATCTTGGACCTCACCATGCTAAAGCTTATGCGGCATATTTGGTGATAAAGTATGCAGTTGACGAAAGCCTAAAAATGTTATATTTGAGGGCGATTGCATATATGTTATTCATGATATATGCTTTCCGAATGAGGCGCAGGGAGAATATGTCAATATTATTAGCGATATTTGGTCTCACATGTGACACAAGAAATATTGAATTTTTCAGTGGACTAGTAGAGATGAAAATGTGGAGGCACATCAACGCGCACACAGTGTGCCTATAATAAGCTGAATTTTTCGTTTTTCTATGAATTGTATAAACTTTGTAGCTAGTTGGCTTTTTATAATATATGTCGTGAGTATTTTCAAAAAAACCAACAACAGATGAATGACTTTGGAATTATTCTAGCGATAAAAAATATTTCCATTAATAAGTTATATACCTCATGAGCAAATTGGTTCGTCCTGGCCTTTTGGCCTCTATTGCATATTTACACGTAAGTCACGTTGTGACTTATGAACAGAAGTTATAACATTATTTTCCTAATCACCAGTATATAATTAAAATTAAATTCAACACGCAGAAGCTATTTATTATATTGCACGTCTAGGATAATCTTAGATCATTATTATGTCAATAAAATACGAATAAACATACTATATTGCGCGTCTAGGATCAAACTCTTGGCAAATACTCAAATTTGGTAATAATTGGTAGAACTATAGAAAAATAACAACTAGTCAATAAATTTTTTTTTTATGACGTGGGAACCCTGTGCCTCTACCTTTTGGGTGCGCACTGGGTAAACTCTCGGGTCGACGAAATAGTCTGCAAACCTCACCAACCGCGAGTTAAACCACACTAGGCTAATCATGTGTGACAGACTCAGACACAGAAGGCATAGAATCAATTCGTTCTCAATCCCTAAACCCAATTAAATTCGAACCTGGGACCAAGGAAAGGAGACCCCTCATCTTTATCCAATCGGGCACTCAAGGGGTAACTAGTCAATATTTTAATAAGAAACAATATGCAGTGACAACAATTATTTACATAGAAACGCCTACGCATTCGTACAACAATTGCAAAATGGTCTAAAATACCAATAATTAATCCAAATAATCAAATGTTTTAAATTTGAGGAGTACAATATCTAAAGAATCTAATTTGTACTCGAGATTTATTGAGATAAAAAGGTTTATTGAACGATTTAAAATTCAAAAGTAACAGTACGTACGACCCTCCCAGTGTCTCACAAGAAAAGTATCCCCAATCAGAAATTCAGAATCCAATTCCAATTTGATCTCGCTTTCGGTGTATTCGTCATATGAGAATTTTCTTATAGCTAACTGTGGGGTGACATTATCATTTGCAGAATTTTAAAAATTGTCCCGCATATAAAGTTTCAGTTATGTAGCTTAATATGCGCTTAATCCAACTTCAATTCATCTGACAAATTTTTATTTGTTTTGACAGAGGTACTATAAGTATAATTTTCAGTTTGTAGCTTAGTCCAACTTAGTTCCCTGCCACTAAAAAAACCAATTCCAACTTGATTTCGCTTTCGGTATATTAGTCAAATGAGTATTTTCTTTATGCTGATTTTGGGGTGACAGCTAAAATTTATACATAATAATTTAGAAAGTGTACTACACGTAGAATTTCCATTGAGTAGCTTAACCCAACTTAGATTGATATATAAAATTATCTAATATAGTTTGTAAGACTGCAATAAATTAAAGGATAGCTCGTAGAACATGATAGCTCCATATCATGCAATGAGTTTTATTTTGACACAGTCCTGCACGATTTTGTGTTTAGTAGACTTATTGTACATATCAATTATTTGTGTTTAGATTATCTTTTAAATTATCTCGTGAGCACATAGTTTTTATACTTATTACAGAGATTATGGATAAGTTATATCACCCTGGTGTAAAATAATGATGGGGATGTATGTTCCACCAAGTATGAAAAAACTTTTCTATATGTTTTAGCTCTTACCCATGTTTTAATTAGTGGATAAAGTGTTTCGCATAAACTGACACGCACATCCCTAATGATGGGGTTCAATCTCATCAAATAATAAGATTAAACGTGATAATGCAGATGTAATCTTATCTTATCTTATTTAATATACATCGGAACGCTTTAATTATATTTTGTTCTTATTTCGTTCGGGTTACAATACTCCAGAGATAATTACAAATGGGTCTGACAATGCCAAAATAATGCTAATCCAATATAATAAACGGACTAACTTGGTCCGAAACACCTACTGTCTATTACAAGTATTGAATTGCTTTAGATATCCTAATAAGACAAATAATCGTGTAGATCGAATAGAGGGCGTTCGATGTGAACATCGAACGTGACTGGTTCGATGCTGTTGTAAGTCAAACTTGATTGGTTCGAGAGTGTTGTCGGTCGAATTGATGAAGTGCCGAACCGTCCTGTTTCGATGTTGGCGTGTCGAACTGAGCCGATTCGATACAGTAGAACATCGAACGGGGACCGGTTCAATCTTAGTCAACGTAAGCTGGGTTTAAGTCGAACAATAAAATATATCGAACTCTTGTGTTCGATGTGGTAGTATTCGTTGTGTGTATCTAATGAATCGTCAGAAGGTTAAAGGGCGGGATATTTATAGACCCCGTTCCGCTGGACCCTTCAGGCATTGGAGAATAAGCGTCGAACAGGCGTGGTTCGATGCTGAATCCGCATCGAACCTCCTCCATTTGATGCGCCCGTTTCTGCGAGCCTTCGCTGCTAGGCCGGCCCAATGTCGAATTTGGGCCTGTACTAAATAATCCCCATCAAATTATTTTAGAATTATGTGGTAGAAATATTTAAAAATTTAAGGGAGAATTACACAAAGTACCCCTCAACTATGGGTAAATTACACAAAGTACCCCTCCTCTTTGGGAAATTACACAAACTACCCTTATGGTCAAAAAATTAAAATAATTAAGACAACCTTTCAAATTCAAATCATAGCATAGACTAAAACTCGCAGATAATTTATTTTTTCTTAGAAGAAATTATTTGTTATCAATATTTTTTGTCTTTTTAAACGAGATAAATGACGTTTAATGCAATAACTTTGACTTTTTTTTTGTTTTTTGTGTAAAATAATTGAAGAGCATGAATTTACATTCAATAATTTGAAATAAAAAAATTACGAAAAATCGGTCATAAGGGTAGTTTGTGTAATTTTCCAAAGAGGAAGGGTACTTTGTGTAATTTATCAATAGTTGAGGGGTACTTTGTGTAATTCTCCCAAAATTTAATTATTACCAATCAAATTATTTAAATCGTACAATCATAGGTCATCTATTTAGATGCTTAGTCGATCGAGATTGAAACTAAAGACTAGTGCTTTTCGTGACAGGTTTATGGAAACGTCTCATTTGAAGGAGGCTGTTGTGCCTCCCCTCTCACAGATGGGCAGGCCCCACAAACATGGGGCCACAATGGGACCCGCCCCTCTGTGTGAGGGGGAGGCACAACAGCCTCCCACAAATTAGACAATCCCCAGGTTTATGGGGGTGAAGATTTATGTTTTCAAGACATCATTTTGATGTTTATAAATCTACATGATTATTCTGAAATTAAACACATTCGTTGCGTTTTATCTTTTATTTGATAATCATGACTGTTGGTAATTTCTTCTGCTATCTGTACTCTTGTTTTTCATTCTCATAATAACTTTGCTAGTGCAAAAATATAGTCAATTATTTTCCTGATTATATATGCGCTTAAACTGTGTTATGAGAAATTGGAAAGGGTCAATTGAGTTAGACTAAAGTCCAAAACTCACATTGGTGTAGAAGATTTTTTTTTTTTTAAAATTGAACTTGAAATTAAGTACAACGTCAACATTCTTAAACCAACTAGACTATCCTACTAGCGGTGTTATATTATAACCAGTATGGATTGTAATATAATTTGGACCTAATTTTTACTTTTAAAAAATATATAATTTACCTAATTTTGGCTTTTCATACTGGCAACACCTAGCTTTTTATGACCTCATTATAACTTATAACTAAAACAAATAACTGGGTTTTATTTTTATACATCACATCACATGAAAATGTAACTAATGCATTAAAGTGGCTCATCTTTAAACGTAACTCCCATAAATTATCAAAAGATAAAAGGAAACAAAACGTTACAAGCAACCTTAGGAACTTCTAAAACTCATATTACAAAATATCAAATTTCATTTTTTGCGTGACTTGCATCCATGACAATTGACAATTGACCATTGACAAATGACATGCACTACTTGTGAACCAACCAACAAGTCATCAAATCAAAACAACCTCAACAAGAAAAAAGGTTTTAACTCACCTAACTTTACCCCCCCCCCCCCCCCTCCTAACCCCTACCCCACCCTCACCAACCCAAACCCATAGCAGCCTCATAAACCTTTGCTTTTCTTCTTCTTTCTTTCTCTGTTCCCTGTTCCCACCTATATTTAGTACTCTGTTATCTTTACTTTATTACAAAAAAATTTGTCTCCTTTAATCAACTTTTATTCTTCTTTTACTTTGGCCATTTGAAACTATGGAGACCAAGCTTTTGAGTTCTTCTTCTTCTTCTTCTTCTGTGTTAACTCCAACTATTTCCAAGATTTCAACACCCACAACCACAAGATTATTTTTTGCCAACCAAACATGGCGTAATAATAAAAATCCTACCTTTGAAATACCCAATTCAAGATTTTCCAACAATGGCAGTTTGGCAATTCGAGCTTCTGCCACCACCACTATTGGGTATACATATAGCTTTATATCTTTTGTTTTTCAAAATTTTACCTTTTTTGGCAAATGGGATTTTGAATTAGTCTTGAAATTTGGTTGTTGTGGGGGAAATTAGCTGTTAATTATTTATGTCAACGAGTGGTTTGGTGCAGGCGTTAAATTTCATGTCCTCGATGTGCATGCAGCTATTAATTTATTCTTTTCGTAATGTAACGTGAGATTTTTGATAATTTTATTTCCTTAATTGCAGTAGAGTATAATATCAAATTGAGTTTTTTAATAGTTATTTGGTTTGGCTTAAAGTGAAACAATGTATTGCAAACATTGTAGCTCCTCTGTGGCTCTGTTAATTTGACATAGCTTTTTGTGTTAGATGAGGCAATCAAAAAAAGGACCTTTTTTTGATCAGTGGTTTGAACAGGGAAAGCATATGTGACTACTCATCCACTTAGGAGCTATTCATGTAATTTCTGTACATGAATTATTAGTTAGTTTGATCTATACAAGAATAACTATAGTAAAATGTTAGTCAGAAGTGCAATGATGAAAAATGAGGTTGAATATTGACTTATATAGTCATGAATGTGTGTTGAGGCCACTTTTGTCTGTTCGAGTTCTAGTCGGCTTGTGTTACTAGTCGTCTAATTTGAAATTTTGTTTGCTTTCAGATTGGTGATGAAAAATAGAGTAGACGAGACTCAGAGCTACACTCTTGATGGCATTAGGAGCTCCTTGATACGACAAGAGGATAGCATTATCTTCGGTCTAGTCGAGAGGGCTCAATTCTGTTACAACGGAGAGACATATGATCCCCAAGCTTTTTCCATGGACGGATTCCATGGATCTTTGGTTGAGTACATGGTTAAAGAAACTGAAAAGCTTCATGGGAAGGTATGTTGAGCTTTTCAACTTTTTGTGAATTTTGGAATTGAAAATATAATGAGGTTTAATAGGTTGCTTGATATATATAGGTCGGAAGATATAAGAGTCCTGACGAACATCCCTTTTTTCCAAACGAGTTGCCTGAGCCACTGTTGCCTCCGCTAGAGTATCCGCGGGTGAGCTCTAGATGCCTTTACCCTTTACCTCCACAATTAGTTGCTAAATTAAGCAGGGCATGGAATTGAAGCACAATTTTTGTTAGTAGACAAAAGCCTTCGAATAATTGCATGGAACTAGAATACTTGTTATTATATCACCGCAACTTTGCATCTTTATAACCTGTAGTGAACTCGGCGATTCATGTGTTGCTTCGTAGAATCATCAGTAGCCACATAAGTTTACATTAATTTTAAGTATAGTATATTAGTGTGACAATAGTCATTTTATTACATACATAGAAGCCTATATCCTAAACTTCCAGAAAAATATTGAAGCACATGTGTGATCCTTAAATAGGTGATGTGACCTATCTTGTGCAGGTTCTGCATCCGGCAGCAGATTCGATCAATATCAACGCCCAAGTATGGGATATGTACTTCAAAAACCTGCTACCCAGATTAGTTAAAGAAGGTGATGATGGTAATTGTGGATCATCTGCGACTTGTGATACAATTTGCTTGCAGGTTTGTACTCCAAAACTGTGTTATGTGCACAAAACAAACTTATTGAATGATTAATTTGAATGGCATGAGTACATCGTTTCAGGATTGTTCTTGAGACATTAGTTCTATGCACACCTTTTTACAAAATGTCAGCATTTCAAACAAACTCATTTAGTGCAACTGTCTGATGGCTAGAAAGATCCTTATATTCAAAAAAACATTGTAATTTGTACATCAATTTATAGAGAAATAACGGTTGTCTCACTGCTCGCCTCTGTTTGCAGGCACTCTCCAAGAGAATTCACTATGGTAAGTTTGTGGCAGAAGCTAAGTTCCGCGCCTCCCCTGATGTCTATTCACCCGCCATTAAAGCTCAAGTGAGTTGATCCTCCAATGTTCTAAATACCCTCTATAGATACATCAAAAAAGACGACATTTTGACCCGGCTACTCCATAATTTGCATCATAACATTGCAGGATAAAGCACGACTGATGGATTTGCTGACATACCCAGCTGTCGAAGAGTTGATTAAGCAGAGGGTGGAAGCAAAAACGAGGACATACGGGCAAGAGGTCAATGTCAATGGAGGGGAAGAATCGAAAGATCCAGCCTACAAAATAAATCCAAGTTTAGTAGCTGATTTATATGGGGACTGGATCATGCCGTTAACTAAGCAAGTGCAGGTTGAGTATTTATTGAGGAGACTGGATTAAGATCGTGAGTAACATTGTTGTGAAAACTTAAAATGCAAAGTTTGTCTGTTTATAGCTAATTTAGCATTTGTTATTGATGCTTCTATTCTATATTA
Organism: Linaria vulgaris; assembly: GCA_948329865.1. NCBI lineage: Eukaryota > Viridiplantae > Streptophyta > Magnoliopsida > Lamiales > Plantaginaceae > Linaria > Linaria vulgaris. The sequence continues at coordinate 15,703,399 of OX415250.1, read as the reverse complement.
TGATATATTGATGTGTGTATATACTATATACTATAAGCACAGACTCCTTATGTGTCTTATAATGGTGAATTTGTCGAATATGCTTCTCAAACTGGAATCCCCTTTTGTAATTTTGTAGTGAACAAAGACTCCACTGTATTAGTTCATTTCAGAGCTAATGAACAAACAAAATCCCATTTGCCTATGGGATTGTCCGAATGGATTTGGAGTGTGGTCGAATGTGTGGTGCTCTTGTAGTGAGGGTGTGTTAATTGCATTATGTAGCGTGGATTTATATGTGTAACGAATACGATAATCCCCCAACACTCTATCAAATGAACTTGCTCAAGAATTAATGCACAAACAAGAAACAGAAGCTTTCGTACTGAAAATTTCAGTTTTGCATATTAAGATTTTCTTAACTCGTTCGCAACTTCACAGTATCGGCTTGACAGTAGACCTTGCAATCTTGATCTGGCTGTTACTGTCCCACGAATCTTCCGCAACATCAGCAGGACGTCGATCATTCTAGGCCGCCTATCGGGGACTCTATCAACACAGTTCACTGCTATTTGCATAGTTTCCATCATTTCATCCTCCACATTTCCATACCTCACAAGCTCCACATCGAACACTTCAGAAGCCCGCTCCTGTCTGAGAACGGCCTCAGTCTTCTGAACTAGGTGCATGGCCTTGCCTTTATATTTCGTATGTGGCTTTTGTCCAGAAACAAGTTCAAGTAGCACGATCCCAAAACTATATACATCAGAAGCCTGAGAAACTTTACTATCGTTTGTGACTTCGAGGCCATAGTATCCCGAGTTACGACATGAAACAGAATATGCCGTTGGAACAACTAATTTTCTCAATCCCACATCAGAAACAATAGCATTTTGCTGTTCGTCAAGGAGAATGTTTGAGGTCTTTATGTTTCCATGCACAAGCTTCTGCCCATTTTGAGCATGGATATGAGCAATCCCTTTTGCTGCCCCCACTGCAATCTTTAACCGCGCATCCCAGTCTAAAGGTCTCTTTCCTGAATATTTACTGCCTGAAAACTTCAAGAAAGTGCATCATGTTACAATCAGTTTTCATTTTAAAGAAGAAAAACTGCTGAAACGTTTCATTGTTAACATACCGTGTAGCATTGAATATAAGCTCTCTTTATTGTGATAATCATATACCAGGAGCTTTTCGTCCCTGCAGTAGAGGTATGCCTTCAGTTTAGCAACATTTTTCTGCCTTATTCTTCCCATGGTCTCTATGTGCTCCTGAAATTCCGTCTTTGTAACTATAACGTCTCTCAATCTCCTAACAGACATTATATTTCCGTTTTCTAATATGACCCTATACAACGTCCCAAATGTTCCCTTTCCAAGAACCTTAGCAGGAGCCCTTAACAGATCGTCAAAGTCAAATGTCGGATTGCCATCCCCTAGAAATACTAGTTTGCTACTTTTTGCATGCGAAGAAACCTGTTTTCCCGCAGTCATCATACTCTCAGATTTTATGTTATCCTGATTCTCCATATTCATCATAATGATATCCTCCATCATCTTCAATACTAACGACATTTTGGGTCTCTTCTTGGGAGATTTCGCCACACAACTTATTCCTACTTCCAACATTCTCACAATCTCTTTCCTTATACCTGGATTCGACAATAGATCTCCATCAAATACTTTATTATACCATTCTTTACGACTGACAGAATTCACCAACTTTGCTATATCCACAGCCTCATGACCAAAGGAAACATCAGTGCATTTTCGAGTGAGAAGTTCAAGCAACACAATCCCAAAACTATAGACATCAGATGCTTGGGAAATATCCTGAGTGCTTTTGACTTCAGGAGCATAACACCTTGAAGATTGTGGATATGTAGCCGGGATCATGTTGGCTAAGCCGAGATCAGATATCAGGCCGTACTGTTGAGAATTTAGAAATATATTTGAAGACTTTATGTTTCCATGGACCAACTTTCCACCATTTTGTGTATGTATGTGACTGATACCCATTGCTGCGCCTATTGCAATTCTTAATCGTGTTTTCCAGTCTACATGAGCCCGATTCTCACCTGTTTTTCCTGGAAGATGCATAAATCACTATTATATACCAGAATTTTTCTAACGATTAGTAGCCAGTCATTACCGAGTAAATTCAAGACTAAGTGCACAGATGTATTCCACACAGAACTTGCAAATCTAGCGTACTCTAACAGAAGGTATAGAAGAATATCGCACCACACTAGAAATTCGAGAAACCAAGTTGGATTGCTCAGTGTGGAACATAAAGAACATTTCAGCAAGTAATCATGTGTTCTCTCTACTACCAGTACAAGTACACAAAACTTAGCTTCATGCATCACATGGTAATGCTAAAACATTGTTGCAGAGGTTCACATACCGTGTAACAGCGCAAAAACGCTCCCACCACTGTAATAATCATAAATCACGAGTTTTTCAGTGGAGGAATAAAAGTAAGCCCTCAACACCGCCACGTTCTCTTGCTTAACACCTCCAAGAATCTCCATACGTGTCTCGAATTCTTGCTTGGAAATATCAAACACCTTCAGTCTCTTAACCGCAAAAGTCAATCTGTTATCCATTTTAACACTATAAACCAGGCCGAAATTTCCCTTCCCAACAACCTCGGCCAGAGATCTACAGAGATCATCAATGTCAAGAACAGGCTCATAACCTGAAATCAGAATCGGACCCGGGGAAACATCTTCCAAAACTAAAATGGAACTCAAATCAGATGCGTCGGAGAGGACGCTGGGAGTCCTCGATTGAGCATGAAAGAGCTCCCATAACTGTTCTCTCTTTATAACAGCTGCTACCAGTCTTTCCCAGTTATCGTAATTCCTAGACATTTTATCGATCGAGCACCTGACCGGCTCTTCAAAATGCAAGTAGTTACAAATGCTTACTCAACAACCAGCATTTCAAATAGTTTGTTTTTGTTTATTGAATAAACATGGACTGTGGTGCAGTTCTCTTTCGAAAACGGTTTCCATTAACTTCCATATTGTTTCAATACATTCCAAAATGTGACTGTGATTGAAAGAGTTATATAGTTCAATAGAAAGAAAGAAAGAAGAAGAAAATAGAGATGCTTTAATTAATTTATCATGATGAAAATATCAAAGCCAATTTGTTTATTACTTTACATTTGGAGGATATACAAATATAAAAAGCTTTCAATCACAGACTCACAGTCACATTTTTTTTTTTGAATGTATTCAAATAATATGAAAGAAATATCATGCAAACTTCCCTTGGAAAGAGACCTCAATCAAAGTCAATGTTTACTAACTAAATAAAAACAAATTGAACATTTTGAAATTTCATGAAGTATGCTGCTTTCAGCTAATTGCCATTATTTACATTTTCAGAGCAGATCAAGTGTTGAATAAATGTCGAGGAATTACGCTAACTCAGAGAGGCAATTATGCAACTATGCTCATTCCAGGTCCCCGACCGTTCGCTCTGATGCAACAGATTTCAGTTCTATCTCCGCCTCAGATGATGTTTCATTCGTCTATTACATTCCACGAAGTTCAGGCCTCGTTTTCATTTCAGACTATGAACCAGGCTTTGACCTTGAAGGTTTATTGACAGCCTCACAGGAAATGCTAGGGAGGGGTACGTTCGGGAGCGTTTATGCTGCTAAACTCAAAAATGGGATGTCTGTCGTTGTTAAGAGATTGAACACGGTTAGTATTTTGGAATGAGATTTTAAGGAGCGTATGGAGATTATTGGAGACGTTATATAAGCATGAAAATGTGGCGGAATTGAGGGCTTATTATTATTCCACTGTTGAAAAGCTTATGATTTACTATCAGAAAAGAGGCAAAACAGACAAAAAGAACTCATGTTCTTGTGTGTTGGAGAGAGAACAAAAAAGATTTTCATCATTGCATAAAAGTTGTAAAGTGGATGATTACAATGAAGGCACAACTACTTATTTATAGCTTGCAAGAAGTAACTTTACACATAAGAAAGAGAACAGATACAAGAAGTATTCTTTCTAACTACCAACAAAGACAGCTAAGCAATCAACTCATTTTTCCTTGTTGTGCAAGTATCTTTTCATTTCCAAACTTCACATGCTCTTTCTCTTCATGTTCCATTGCTGCATGAACGCTGGTGTTGTTGTTGTTGCTCTGATACTCCCCCTCAAGATCAGAGTGCATATCATACACTCTAATCTTGCCAAGAAGCTGTCTAAACTGCTTCACTCCTGCTAACTGATTTCCAGTCTTAACATGAATTAACTTGAACAAGCCTTGTTGCATCCTTTCCCTGACCAGATGGCAATCTATGTCAATGTGTTTTGTTCTCTCATGAAACACATGATTAGATGCTATATGGATATCAGCTTTGTTATCACATAACAATAGAGCTGGCAGTTCATGCTTGCATCCTATATCATTTAAGAGATTTTTAATCCAAACCATTTCACAAACTGCTGAAGTCATTGCTCTATATTCTGCTTCAGCAGAAGATCTAGAAACAGTATGTTGATTCTTGGACTTCCAAGAAATCAGTGCATCCCCAAGAAAAATGAAGAACCCTGTGACAGACCTCCTTGTATCTACACATGATGCCCAATCAGCATCACAATATCCTTTCATATGTATAGCATTTTTGCTTGGAAACAAGAGTCCCTGTCCTGGTGCTGATCTAAGATACCTCACAACTCTGAGTGCAGCATGCATGTGTGACTTGAGAAGATTAGCTATGAACTGACTTAGAGTCTGAACACTATAAGCAATGTCTGGTCTAGTAACAACAAGATATAGAAGTCTTCCTATCAACCTTCTGTATTCAGTGGGGTTCTCCAAGACATCTTCTCCTTCATGGCTTAGTTTCAAGTTCTGATCAATAAGGAAACCAACAGATCTTCCTCCTAACAATCCACAGTCATTTATGATGTCAAGAGTGTACTGTCTCTAATTCAGAGATATTCCAGACTTGTTTCTGGCTACTTCTATTCCAAGGAAGTACTTGAGTGGTCCAAGATCATTGAGTTTGAAGCTTTTATTCAAACATGCCTTTAGTTTTTCAAGCTCTGCAGGATCATTTCCTCCAATGATAATGTCATCTACATAGATGAGGATGACAGTGATAAAAGTAGGGCTAGAATGTTTGATGAAAAGAGAGTGATCTGCAGAGGATTGTTTGTAACCTTTATTGACAATAACTGAAGCCAGTTTGTAATTCCACTGTCTAAAGGCCTGCTTCAATCCATATAATGATTTATGAAGCTTACAAACTTGCTCCCCCTCAGTAGCAAGACCAGGAGGTGGTGACATATACACTTCCTCCTCTAAATCACCATAAAGGAAAGCATTATTTACATCAAGTTGAAAGAGGAGCCAGTCATGAGCAGCTGCAAAGGCCAAGAGACATCTAACAATGGTGATTTTTGCTACTGGAGAAAAGGTTTCAAAATAGTCATATCCCTCAATTTGATTGTACCCTTTTACCACTAGCCTAGCTTTATAGCGCTCAACTTCTCCATTTGAAGTGAATTTCACTTTGTAGACCCATCTACAACCTATAACTGTCTTACCAGGAGGCAAAGTTGTGAGGGACCAAGTGCCATTGTCAGGAAGAGCAGTTAATTCAGCAGACATTGCCTCCCTCCACAAAGGGTTCAGGTTTGCTTCATGAAAGGAACTAGGCTCATGATGAGAAACAACAGATAGGGCATAGTGTAAATGGGAAGGAGAAAATCTACTAAAAGATAAGTTAATGTTAAAATAAGGAGAAGTACCTTGTGGAGAGGTCAACTCAACATGAGAGATTGAAGCAGCTGAAATGGCTGCAAGCTTGCACTGGAAGTCCTTTAAATAGTCTGGTGGTCTCCTGATTCTAGAGGAATGTCTAATAGCAATAGGAGGATCAATAAGAGGTGAGGACTAAGTAGAGGTGACAGGAGAGTTAATGGTAGGTGAGCTAGGTAGATGTGATGAAGAGGGAGTAGACACTTCTGAGGGAGTGTGTCCTATAGGAACATGATCACTGTCAAAAGCATTAGGTGATGCTGGCGGGAATGGAGAATCAGAGGAGAGAGGAATGACATGTGATGATTTAAAAGGGAAGTAAGATTCATTGAAGGTTATATCCCTTGAGATGAACACTCTTTTGGAAGACAGATCATACAGTTTGTATCCCTTAATGTGAGGGGGATAACGAATGAAGATACACTCACTAGCTCTGGGAGAGAATTTATGTTGTGGATGAGGTAGAGTGGAAGCAAAACACTGGCATCCAAAGGCCTTGAGATGGGAGTATTTTGGTTGTTTGGAGAAGAGTAGCTCAAAAGGAGTTTTATTCTGCAACAAGGGAGTAAGGGTTCTGTTTATGAGATAGGCTGCAGTGAGAAGGCATTCTCCCCAAAATAGTAGAGGAAGAGAAGCCTGGAATCTCAAAGACCTGGCAACATTGGCAACATTGAGTAGGTGTTGGTGTTTTCTTTCCACAACAGAATTTTGTTGTGGAGTATAGGTGCAACTTTGTTGATGTATTACTCCTTTTGAAGCAAAATACTCATTCATGTTGAACTCAAGTCCCTGATCAATTCTTATACTTTTGATATTGAGATTAAATTGTGTCTTGACAAATTCAAAGAATTGTTGTATAAGGTTTCTGGTGTCACTTTTATTCTTCATGAGGTAGGTCCATGTGAACCTACTGTGGTCATCTACTATGGTGAGAAAATACTTGCTGCCATTCATTGATGAAACACTAAAGGGCCCCCAAATGTCCATATGTATAAGATCAAAAATATTTTGAGAGATGTGAGGATTATGAGAGAAAGGTAAACTGTGATGTTTAGATAAATGACACACATCACAAGTAATATAATCAAACTTTGAAGGAAATGCTTCATTAGATGATTTCAATAAGGATAATCTGGATACAGAGGGATGTCCCATTCTTACATGCCAAAGCATAGATTCAGAACAAGAAACAGAAACAGAATGTTTGCTACTTTGAACTATTCTACTAGAATCAGGAAATTGCTTCTTCAAGGACAAGTGGTACAGGCCTGCATTCAGCTCAGCTATCCCAATCATCTCCCAGCTGAGAATGTCATGTATCAAACACAAGTTACCCCACATTATAAGAACACAGTAAAGTTCAGTGACTAATTTACTGACAGACAGTAAATTGAAATGGAAAGATGGCACATACAATACATTTGTGAGGGTAAGTTTATTGTTCAAAATTACAGTTCCAATAGAGGTGGCATAAGTGTGTTTACCATCAGGAAGTTCCACTATAGTATTAGATAGAGGCTGATGAGAAGTGAAAAGGCTGGGAGTGCAAACAATATGATCAGTTGCCCCTGAATCCAAGATCCAGGAGTTGACTGAACTGGAATTAGAAAGAGCACAGTTAAGAACTTGGTGAATACCTGAGTGAGTGTTTTGTGGGATTGATTTAACCTGATTGGGAGTGGAAGTGGAGCTTTGGAAAAGAGAACAAAGCTGTTGAAACTGCTCTTGTGTGATAGGCAACTGTGGTCCTTGAGCAACAATACCCTGAGTGGCTTGATTGACAGCAGATGTAGATCCTTTGTAGGGTTGTTGTGCTGGTTTGAACCTTGCAAGTTTATGTCCAGGGGGATATCCATAAACCTCAAAGCATGTGTCAACAGTATGGTTAGTTTTGCCACATTTGCTGCATGGTGGCCTTTGCTTATTGTTGTTATTGTTGGATTGCTTATTCCATGGTTTGAATGGTGGCTTTTGACTGTAGTTCACCATAGCACTTTCTTGAGATCCATGTGAAGTAGTTTTCACCTGCATAGCTGCAGTCTCAACTGCAGAACCAGTAGCAATATACAAATCAAAATTAGCTTCCTCTTGAAGCACCAAACCAAAAATATCATCAAGAGGTGGTAAGGGCTCTTTTAACAAGATCTGGTTTCTAACTTGATTAAATTTATCATCCAGTCCCATCAAGAACACCATAATCCTTCTCCTTTCATTTTTAGCATGTAAACCTTGCAACACCCCACAAGATCTATTGTTACAAGTGAGAGGTACATCATATGAACTGAGTTCATCCCATATCACTTTTAATCTAGCAAAATAGATGCTCAGTGGACTGCCATCTTGTTTAATGTTGGTAAGTTGTTGTTCAAGAACATAGACTCTAGTGGTACTGCTTCTAGAGAATTGTTTGCGCAGTTCATTCCACAATCTCAGTGCTGAATCAGAGAACAGTGGGTAATCAGATATTTCAGATGACAAAGCGTTGGTAATCCATGAGATCACCATTGAGTTACAACGCACCCACTGTCCATAAGTTGGATCTGTTGGTGGGCGTTCAGGAATGGATCCATCAACAAAACCGAGTTTGTTTTTGGCCAAGAGAGCAAGATGCATGGTTCTGCTCCATCTGTAATAGTTTTGGCTTGTGAGTTTTTGATTAACAAGATGCTGCCCTGGATTTTCTCCATGATGTAGATAAAGAGGATGAGTTGGATCATCACCATAATTACTGATCCTAGGCAGTCCTGGCCATTGAGATCCAGTAGCATTATGCTGAGATCCTGTGTGGTGTGAAGCTGGTGATGTGGTGTTGCTTGATGCAGGTGAAGAAGGATTGGTCATGGTGAATGTGAAGTTTCACGCGGAAGAGATGGTACGGACCAAGAGACAGTGAGATAATCTCATTGCTCTGATACCATATCAGAAAATAGGCAAAACAGACAAAAAGAACTCATGTTCTTGTGTGTTGGAGAGGGAACAAAAAAGATTTTCATCATTGCATAAAAGTTGAAAAGTGGATGATTACAATGAAGGCACAACTACTTATTTATAGCTTGCAAGAAGTAACTTTACACATAGGAAAGAGAAAAGATACAAGGAATATTCTTCCTAACTACCAACAAAGACAGCTAAGCAATCAACTCATTTTTCCTTGTTGTGCAAGTATCTTTTCATTTCCAAACTTCACATGCTCTTTCTCTTTCTGTTCCATTGCTGCATGAACCCTGGTGTTGTTGTTGTTGCTCTAATATTTACGACTACTACGGCGATGGGAGTGTTTCTGCTTTATTACATGGTATGTGCTTTTTTGTTAGAGAACTCTGTTTTTCTACTTCTTTCTTTTGAATGAGGGTAAATGTTTCAGATTTAATGGTTCGAATACATGTGATGTAGCTATTGAGTTATTTTCTGGAATGTTATTGTGATTGTGGGGTGTTAAAGGACTGTGGAATGTGATCGTGATTTATGCATTTTCAGGAGGAAAAAAATGGTGAAAAACAGGACCATTTAGATTGGGAAACACGATTGAGAATTGCAACCGGTGCAGCGAGGGGTATTAGGCACATACATACGCTGAATGGTGGAATTTTGGTCCGTGGAAACATAAATTCTTCAAATATTTTTCTAAATTCTCAACGATATGGGGTTGTATCCGATCTTGGCTTAGCAAGTATGATCCGTACAACATTCACAAAATCTGCAAAGTGTTATGCTCCGGAAGTCAAACACTCGTAGAATGTGTCTCAAGCTTCGGATGTATATAGTTTCTGAATTCTTTTGCTTGAACTTTTCACTCGAAAATCCCCACGTGAACCTTCCTCCCCTGGTCGTAAATCTGTGGACCTAGTCCAGTTGGTTAATTTTGTTAGTTGTAAGGAATGGGATACTAAAGTATTAGATAGAGATCTGTTGTTGAACGCAAATATAAGGGCCGAGGTTGTGAGGATGTTGGAAATGGGAATAAATTGTGTCGCGAGATCCCCAAAGAAGAGACCTAAAATGTATGCAGTAGCAAAGATGGTAGAGGATATCAATATCATGAGAATTGTGGCGCTAGTGATCAATCGTGAGGAAATTCCGCAGACGAGCAAACACCTCCACTTCACCCGATTTTGATATTGATTCATTTTCAGCTTCAAGCTCTCGACTTGTTCAATCGCCACATTCCAAGTTCCAACAGACTTGTACTCAAATTTATAAAGAATGGACTGAAATGTATGAACCTGGCATCCATGTAACAATTATAGCCTTCAAAGATGGGAGAAGAGACATCAAAAGGTTTCAGTTGTAGGTGCCTAACATTGAGGATAGTTGCATTTAAAGTTTGTCTTCAATCACAAATATTTCTTAATAAGGCTTGGATTTATAATTTATTGCATTGCGTTCAGTTTTAAAGGATATAAATGAAAAGTTTCTCTTAATATTGTTGTTTGAACTTTGAATGATGTATATACATAATTGTAGTGTAGCTTACTATTTCTATTTTTTCTCCTTATATTGATGTATAATTAGCCGGGAACATTTCAAGCAACGATAGTCAGAAGAATGGAGAGACCGAAACCAACATAGAGTTTATGAAAGATTCAGTGTTCGCCCTGTTTTCTCAAAAACAGCCAAAGAGTATAAAACTGGTGTTTATATTACACTTGGAGGATTCAACACAGATGGAACAAGAGACACCCAAAGGATCCACTTCAGGTACATCTTACTCATAGATTAAAGTTTTTAAACGTTTGATGGGTGTGATTTAAGATTGGCCCAATACATTGTTATTGGGCCGACCCACAAGTGCATCGAATTGAATTAATTCGATGCGCGCATCGAATCTACAGTCTAATATGTTGTTTTTGGGCCGGCCCACGAGCGCATCGAATCGGCAGAATTCGATGCGCACATCGAAAAAGTATGATTCAATGCGCCTTTTTATATTGGTTTGTGGGCTCCATGGGACGACTGCTATATATAGCTCGTCCCCTTGTATTCCGTGCACGTTTTGGGAAGGCAACCACTTCAGCACAGTCAGCATCGAACGATTATTCATTCGATACGCATCGGATTGAACAGCCCACATTCGATACGTGATAAAACAGTGTTCCTCCATTCGACACGCCAGATTACGCATCTAATTTGACACCTATTGTACGCATCGAATTTGACACGATCCAGAGCAACTTCGAATCAGTGTTAATTATTCCGCATCGAACAAAGGCGTTCGACACGTCAGCATCGAACACTGACGATTCGACACGTTACATAAATCTTGTAATTAGTTTATTCTACCTAATAAGCTTGTAATAAGTGTTCCGGACCAAGCTAGTCCGTTAATAAAGTTGGATAGCATTATTTTGGTTATTTATCTCATTTTGTACTCTTTTATTGTGTTCTATTACCGTGACGAAATAAGACCAAAATAACGTTTGTGCAAAAAGTAACCAACGATCTTCTACTGCAAATACGATCTTTTCGAAACATTTCGTAAGAAACTCTAAATATTATAGAAGTTTCTATCATTTAATAGATCGGAACATGCACTACGATCAAAACTAGGGATAATTTTAAAACTTGGCATTTAGTCCAATATAAACTTAATATTTTTACTAGTTAACATATGTAAGTACTATAAGTTAAAACGTGTATTCCATTAATTTTGCATTATTATGTCTATAATCAGTGAAAGTCACTTCAATGAACACGAGGCAGATTTCTGGTGGTATGATAACCGATATAAAGTATATGAGGCATACAATGTTCGGCTTCCCTCAGACCTGGCCAAAGATTACGATCCAGCTGAGATTTTTACGACACTTAGGAACTATACAAGTCGAATAGGTGCGCCTAAATTTGTTCCAAGAGACTAAAAATTAAAATGAAAACAATGTCATTTGGAAAGAAACCAGTTTCCCATAATTTGTTTGTACCATGCGAACAAACTGCAGATTTTGAACATGTATTGGACATTAAAGAATGAAGAACACTTTGTCTTTGTCCCCCTCTTTTCTTCTTTGGTTTTCTTTGCTGGATTTGGTTAAGGGAAAACCATTTTTGTTGTTTTCAAAAATGGGTGCAAAGTGCATTTTTTTGTTTAGTCAAAGGGAAAAAGAATATCTTACCTGCTGATAAACTCAAACACGCACTCGAGTGCAAAGCAGCAAAATCGTACAATACAATTCATTGGCGCAAATGTTTGTTACTTGGTACTCTCTTGTTTGGGGAGATCCGTAGGATATGATTCGACGCTCGTAATGGATTAATGATAGTAACAATGACTATGTCAATGGACTTTCGTAACTTGTTTCAAGTAACGATTACATGATTATATCTTTTTTCTTTTTAAAGCTATTATATGATTATATCTTACGAGCGCAATATCAGATCATATGCATATCATGTACAAATTAATAAAGCATTAGAAGCGAAACAAAAATATTAAACAGATTAATAAAACACCAGTAATCAAAATTAAAATAGTAGAACAGCGTATTGTAAGTTTACTGTGGGGCGGTTTTCATGTTGTAGGTCCCCCCACTTTTGTGAAGTGATTGAATTGTGCAATTCAATCACTTTAATTTCACACGTCCAAAGCTTTGCACTGCCTATAAATAGCAGTGCAAAGCTCCTCATTTGAGGTATCCAATTCAGAGCAATACTTAGCAGTGTAATAATTTTTCTTTCCTTTTGTAATATTTCTATATTAGTGTGAGGTGTATTCGGGGAGTGTTACGGGTAAAAAGGCTCTGTGGGGATCGGTTGGGTTGAGCGAGAAATTGTGTAGTTGTAACAATTTTCTACATAGTATATTTTCGTTCGGGCCCCGTGGTTTTTCTCCGGTTTTGGAGTTTCCACGTAAAATCCTTGTGTTGTTACTATCGTCATATTTTATTCGTATTTGCTTCGTATATCCACGATGGGCAAATCATGGGGGTGCGTATTTGTTGACTCAAATACCTAACAAGTGGTATCAGAGTCCGGGTACTGCTGGAGGTGGAGCTTTTGTTGGGGTGGAGTTCTGGTGTGATAGTAGTGTGAATACGCGCTGATAAAGGCGGTTCTGTCAAAGGTAATTGGTTATTAAGCGAGGCCTCTGTGACCCCACCAATTACCTGGGAACCTTGAAACCCTGTCTGGAAAGACGAGCTATCTCTTTCCGGGGGTTTACTTTGTGCTATTCAGATTTACTTGAAATTCACCAAGGCTCGCCAGTGCAATGTCAGGGAGCAAGGCTACGAGTGCAGTGAGATTTGACGTTGAAAAATTTGACGGAAAAATCAACTTTGGCTTGTGGCAAGTTCAAGTCAGGGATGTGTTGATTCAGTCAGGGTTACACAAGGCTGTAAAAGGAAGGGTCGCTAAAGGTAGAGGCGCTACTAGCACGAGTTCCGAAGCAGCTGGTATAAAAGCTGTGGTGGACGATGATGACTAAGAGGATCTAGATTTGCGAGCTGCGAGCGCAATTCGTCTGTGTCTGGCCAAAAATATTCTTTCAAACGTGCATGGAATTTCTTCGGCTAAGGGACTCTAGGAAAAATTAGAGGAGTTGTACCAGGCGAAGGGCGTGTCGAATCGCGTGTACTTGAAGGAGCAGTTTCACACACTGCGAATGGCAGAGGGTACGAGTATCTCAGATCATCTGAGTGTTCTGAACAGAATCGTTGCTGAGCTTGAATCCATTGGAGTTGCAATTGATGAGGAAGATCAAGCCTTGAGACACATATGGTCTCTTCCAAGTTCGTACGAACACATGAAACCGATATTAATTCATGGGAAAGAGAAAATCAATCTCTCTGAAGTTACGGACAAGCTTCTGTCTGAAGAGAGGAGGCTTAGCGGGGGTAACGGTTCACATGTAAATAATGCATTGGTGACTTACGACGGCATGAAGACAAATTCTGGGAGGAAAGTGTGTTGGCGGTGTGGACAATCTGGCCACGTTAGAAGAAATTGTCCAACAAGGGGAGCCGGTTCGGCAAATGGCTCCGAGGCATCAAAGGGAAACACTGGAGGAGATACTAACATTGCTTATTGCAGTGACTCCGAAGTTCTGTAAGCGGCATGCTCGTCCTGATGGCATGAGACCCTAAAAGTTGCCATGAGACAGGACGTTAATGTTAGTGGGTCTAGTGTGCACACTGGCATTGCTTTTGGTGTTAATGCAAGGTGTGGTATATTCATGTCGGCGGACTGATGACTTTCGGAGGAGCCAAAAGGGGAAGTTGCACCATCCTATCAGCAGGTTAATGTTCGACATGGGCCGAAAAGAGAAATTCTTGGAATTGGTTTATTCTGAGTGGTTATGCTTTATGGTGGAGCATGGTACTTCTAAAAGTACGACTGTGGTTGCAGTGATAGCGGGAGCTATGGAGATCTTCTGAGGCGAAGTGGGTGTGCGATTGCCCAATACCGGAATGAAGATGATTTTGAAGACGTGATTAGTCACTAATAATCACATCTTCAAGGTGGAGATTGTGGGGCGGTGGCAAGTGGGGGACAACACTTCATGGTGTAGGTCCCCCCACTTTTGTGAAGTGATTGAATTGTGCAATTCAATCACTTCAATTTCACGCGTCCAAAGCTTTGCACTGCCTATAAATAGCAGTGCAAGGCTCCTCATTTGAGGTATCCAATTCAGAGCAATACTTTGCAGTGTAATAATTTCTCTTTCCTCTTGTAATATTTCTATATTAGTGTGGGGTGTATTCGGGGAGTGTTACGGGTAAAAAGGCTATGTGGGGATCGGTTGGGTTGAGCGAGAAATTGTGTAGTTGTAACAATTTTCTATATAGTATATTTTCGTTCGGGCCCCGTGGTTTTTCTTCGGTTTTGGAGTTTCCACGTAAAATCCTTGTGTTGTTACTATCGTCATATTTTATTCGTATTTGCTTCGTATATCCACGATGGGCAAATCCTGGGGGTGCGTATTTGTTGACTCAAATACCTAACATTTACTGCTTTTCTTATGTTTCAATCTTCTGTGCTAAATCCAAAACACAAACCTAAGAACTGAATGTATGGTTTACTACTTTACTTATTAGAATGAATTAAGTTGGGCTTAAATTCCGCCAAATTTAACAACAACAAAAGTGTCCCGCAAGCAGTGGGTTCAACCCGCATAATTATGGCTCATAATCAAGTGGATAAGTACCAACACTAGCCCAGTGACATGGACTTAAATACTCAACTAACCCGTTCAGAAAACTAAAAAAAATAACACACACACATACAAGTACTAGAGATTTTGAAGAAGCTGTTGCTAAAACGTTAGACTTGCAGTCTTGCACTGATTACTTGATTAGTACATTAAGGCTTAACTTTAGGCTATGAAAAATATAATTTTATATCTGGATCACATGGTTGACTGCGTAGCTAATCATCTTCTGTGGTAAAGTACTTGATTAAATAGTAAGAGTAAGTTTTATTGACTCGCACGCGGTTAAGAAAAGAACAAAAAAATGACGAATAATCATATTTCTTTTATTGGGAAAAAACAAACGACAGGTAAAGATTAAGAGACGACCACATGGTACGCGAATATGTTGTCCGTGTTTGCGCGTATACAACAACTATACATATTATATATTTTCCTGGACCCTCAAATCTTCTCGAGATCGGCCCCATTTCTCATATCAGCATGTTGCATGAATACGGATATGAGTATCGTTATCTACTGGATACAGATAAGTGGATATGATTTTTTTAAAATTTACAAGATACGATATGTATGTGATACGTCAAATATTTAATATTAATTGTTGGAGATATTTGGAATTGAGTCCAAATATTTTGTGTGTGAATTAAAATTTGCTTAATGAGAAGCAAGTGGGATTAATCCCAAAATTTGTGATAGAATTTTATTTGAAAAGAAATTAAAAATGAAAATAATTCTAAGTATTGAGACTTGTGAATTATTTGAAGAAACTTCTTAATTAGAATAATTCTAAGTATTGAGACTTGTGAATTATTTGAAAAGAAATTCAAAATGAAAATAATTCTAAGTATTGAGACTTGTGAATTATTCGAAGATATTCTAAGTGAGAATATTTATACAGACGGTTCTGTCGCAGAAAGGTGGAGTGTAAGCGGACTTGTCCCTCCACTGGCCTGGGAACCTAATATTCTGTCACAGAAATGTGGACTTTAAAGAGGTTTTGTCCCTCCACTGGCCTGGGAATATCTGTATAAATAGTTCGGTTGAGAATTCTCAGCGATACTAATATAAATAATTGTGTGAATTATTTAATTAGTTATGGCGGCTGAAAAATTAAAACAACAACCCGAACGAATGGTAGGTAGACATTGGGGCTACTCGACCACATCTGTGCAAACAAGTGGATGTTCACGACCTATCAACTTGTGGAGAACAAGCAGTGTTTCTTGGGAAACTCTGCAATCTCAAAAGTTGAAGGCAAGGGAAAGGTTGTGCTAAAGAGGGCCTCGGGGAAAGAGTTGACCCTAAACGAGGTGCTTCATGTTCCAAAGATTCACACGAATCTAATATGTGGTACAATGTTGAACTAGAAATGGTTCACACTTGTCTTTGAGTCAGACAAAGTTACCCTGTTTAAGGGTGGAACCTTTGTAGGAAAGGGATATGGGTCTAAGAATCTTTTAAGATGTCTGTTATGACCATGTCACCTAAGGCTGAAGCTAGTACTGAGGCTAGTGTTCAAGTTTGATGTAGTAAAAAGGTCTCGTGTGAGGAGGCTAATTTTACGAATAAATGTAATCGAAATTGCATATGAGGCTAAGATTATAATCATTTCGATTACTTGTGACGTCTTTATGACATGGAAAATAATACAAGTGCGAGACTTGTATATTGTGTGTGTATATATATATATATATGAATATATATTTGTAGGAAATACAAGTGTGAGACTTGTATAATATATATATTTATATTTGTAGGAAATACAAGTGTGAGACTTGTATAATATATATATTTATATTTGTAGGAAATACAAGTGTGAGACTTGTATAATATATATATTTATATTTGTTGAGAATAACACAAGTGTGAGACTTGTATGTTATATATATTTGTAGAAAATAAAAACAAGTGCGGAGACTTGTATTTTATTATATTATATATATATGTGTGTTTGTGTGTTTGAAATATTTGGAATTGAGTCCAAATATAAGTGTGTAAATTAAATTGCTTAGTGAGAAGCAAGTGAGATTTAATACTATTTATTTTATTAAATAGATTAAATATTCAGATTTATTTGAAGTAAGACGCGAAGTACGCAAACAAAATAAATTCTGAAATAAGTAATTTCTTTAAGGCTAGAGACCTTTTTTCTTGAGGAAAAGAAAGAAATGTGGGGGCTTGAAGAAGAAAGTGTTGGTTAAGATTATTCCAAACTTTTAAGTTGAATAATAATCATAATATTTTTCGAATACTTTAAGAGGTTAAACAAAATATTGGAGGCGATTGACGAAAGGTCTAGCGAGAGACTAAGTAGCAAATTCATCGAGGGAAATGGAAAATTTGAGCCCACCAATAAGACATCACCCCCATGGTGGCAACCCTACCTGAATTGTAAACCCCAATTTGCAGGTTCAAAGGGACAACCGAATTGTGGGGGCGAGTCGAACAAAGCACTCGGGAAATTGAGTTTCCAACCCATTTCTAGGATGAAAGAGTGATGGACCTGTACAGGTTAAGGAGAACTTGAGGTTCTAATGATCCTTATGTCTTGCAAATACAAGCGGGGTATTGCAGGATACCCTTAATGAGAGATCACCTATGTCGAATGTGAAGGGGTCGCTTCGTTGAGATGAGTTAAAGGGCTAAATCTCTAGAGCATTCGATGAATATCGCCAAGGCAGTCCAGGGCCGAAACGGACAACAACGAGGACCAATATGGTATTGGAATGAGTTGTGTGAGTACCATTGTCTTGGTATACACAAAACGCCGAACAGTTCAATGCATCACGTCCACTGGTTGGCAAGTATATCCGATGGTATTTCACTAAGGAAGGTTCAAGGCCGAAAACCACCTATCCTGATGCAACAAGTTCCGGCAGAACTCTGAAATTGCATTTAACATTGTTAGGCTCACGTGCATTAAGCCAAATACATTCATGTGGGGGATTGTTGGAGATATTTGGAATTGAGTCCAAATATTTTGTGTGTGAATTAAAATTTGCTTAATGAGAAGCAAGTGGGATTAATCCCAAAATTTGTGATAGAATTTTATTTAATCAAATAAATAAAATTCATGGTTAAATATTCATATTTATTTTGAATATGTGAATTAAGTCACACACTTAATGTGGTAAAAAACCTTTGAATGAATTCAAATGGTTTGAATGACAAGAGTAAATTATCCCCTTAATGTATTATGGTGGTTTCATGTTTTCTCACCTATAAATAGGGGGCCCTCTAGTCTTGTGAAAAGTATCCAAAAACACAATTTTTTTTTTTGCATACTCATAGCATAAACATTTTTTTTTCTGAGTTCTGCAAATACGATTCGAGTCCGATTTGAGAAGGGAGTGTAGTCTTTCACTTACTCCCTTATTGTGTGAGGACGTTGTACCTTGGGAGGTCGTTTCCCACTGAGGGCTTGAAGGGTAGCCGGGAAAATTGATCTTAAGGGGAGGAGGTTAAACTTCCAACTCGTCCGATGCTTCGACGGAATTTTCTGACTCGTCTAATCCACTCCAAGGATTTTCCTACAGTTGCTGAGAGGTCAAATTTTATCTTATTGTCGTTTTTTTAATTTCAGTTTTGCAATACTTGTTATATGTTAATTGTTTACGTATTCTGAAAATATATTCATGTTTATGCTTATGCTTATGTTTATAAATTGACATGTTTATGTGCAATACCTACCCAACATTAATAATTATATATAAGGATATAATTTAAATAAAATATCAAATAATATTATATCTAATCACTTGCACAGTCATTAATCACATACTACTATGAAGCATATTAAAACTTTATGTGTTGTTTTTATTTTGGTTTGAAATAGATGGTTTTCACGATTTTATATTTACTTTTTTCAAAAGATATTGCAATTTGGTTATTGTTGAGTCTTTTCTAGTTTAAGAAAACTACCACACTACTCTTATAAATTGCTGATACATGTCGAATACTCTTTGGATATGCTTCACAGCGTATTCGATACGTGTATTCATCTTTTTTTTAATTATTTTTAATACATGATACGACACGTGACGTATCTAATACATATTCGAAGAGTATCGGTATCCAGTACGTATCCGACATTGACCGGTCATTTTTTTGGAATATTCGTGCATCATAGATTATAAGATTACACACAACAACTATATTATATAAATTATGCAAATTAGATTTTTAATATACGTAAGGAACGTAACACATCTCAGTATGAGCTGTGCAAAAGGCAATTTGAACTTTCCTTGAGAAACAATTCAGACTTTTAAATTCAAAGAGGCAAAGCAAAGGTCTTCTTACATTTCAGATTCACTCAATTTTATTGTCAGTACTAAAATTAAATAAAATACAACGAACGTACATCAGTCAAACAAACTTATCTGTATTTCTTTTTTTAAATTTTATTCTAATAAAATTTGCTGATCTGTCCAATTTACCCCACACACACTCAAATGCACTCTCACTCCTAAATATAACTGCTTCCACTCCTTTCTAGAGCAATAAGTTAGCTAATTTATTTATTTACTTACTCACATCATTTTGAGAAAAATGGGAGGGTTAAGCTTAAGATGGGGCGTTGGATTGGCGGCGGTGATGATGTGTGCGGCGGTGATGTTGCCGGAGGTGGCGGCTGTGCGTTACATAGTGGGTGCAAACATGGGTTGGACTTCAAATGTGAACTACACTATTTGGGCACAGGGCAAACATTTCTACAATGGGGATTGGCTTTGTATGTTAATGTTACCCACCTCTCTTCTCTTTTTTTTACTTGTTATTATTATTATTATTATTACAGATCTATAATGTTCTGTTTTTCATTTCAAGATTTATTATTATATGCTCATAAATTATTTATTAAATTATGGTTGTTGAAAAGATTTGAACTTGGAAACTTATATTTCTACTTTTAGATCTATTGATTTGTTGCTTACAGTGTGGAACTTGTTTTACTAATGCGAGTAGTCTTAAAAGAGTGTGTTTAGTTTGGTGGGCTTTGTGTTAATTGCTCTGTCTCTATTATAGTAGTACTCTTTTACATTTCCTTTTCCTTTTTACTTGTTCATTAGTCGTTACAATGAAATGGAGTTATTAAAAATATTGTCTTTATGGAAAAAGGTGACTAAATGGAACTTACTTTGATTGTTTGTAATGTGGTTAATGAAACCTTTATAGATTTCACAAACTAGAGTTAAGTAGCAATGAGTTTGATTGTTTAAGCATGACTTATTGATCTCGAATCAATTGCCACAGAAAGAGAAGGCTTCTGTGGGTCGAACAATTATCGTTTTTGATATTTGGAGGACTTGATTGACAACATACTGTTGGTTCTTGATGAGCCTTACTACGTCTTCTGATTCATTAGACATTCATCTTATATTATTACGAGTTTTGATGTCCGGATAATGGTCAAAATTATATGATACTTTGTTCATAGCCTTGTTTATTAGAATCAATCCATGAGCAGTTACTTGCGAACGTCTAACGAGTCTATGACTGGCTTGTGCGCTGATGCTTTTAGCTTAAAGTATAATCCCTTTTAAAAGCTTCATTTTTCTGCTTGTTTTATTGACAAACGAATGCTAAAATATCGCTTGGGATGATGAAGTTTGTTGCAAAATGCATGACTTTGGACTCTGCTACGATATAATTTGTTGTCAGTAAGGTGGTTGTCGATGTATTTTGCATTACACGTTATTCTTGCTTCTGTTGAACGTATTAATTTGGCCATGCCTACTGATTGAAAAGCTCTCACTTAAGTAGTCTTTAGGTGCCATAGACTCGAAATCTTGTTATAACAACATCCAGTAACTCTACCGGTTTCTTCCAGTTTTTGTGTACGATAGGAACCAAATGAACGTGCTTGAGGTGAACAGAACTAATTACGAAACTTGCAACACCGACCATCCAATTCACAACTGGACTACTGGAGCAGGAAGAGATGTCGTTCCTCTAAACGTGACTAGGAATTATTATTTCGTTAGTGGAAAGGGATTCTGTTACGGGGGCATGAAAGTAGCGATCCATGTTGAGAATGCACCACCTCCACCATCAGCTTCGCCAGTGAGAAATGCTTCTCCCAGTTTGCTGTCTACTTTCAGAGGCCAAGTTTTCGTGCCAGCTCTTTTTGCCGTTGCTGCACTATGGGAGTCGTTTCTTCTGCTCGTTTAGTCGCTTTGAATACGGATTTAACCACATTTGTCTAGAAATATCGTTTTATTGTTCCATTATTTTGTTAGGTTTGTCATTCTTTGTTTTCATATTTGTCCATCATGGTTTGATCTGATCTCAAAAACTTGTTCGGATCAAGCTTTTTGGTTTGTTGTACTTTGTAGCAAAGTGTTGAAAACTTTTTTGTTTGTTCAACAACTCCAAAAGAAAATGCTTATATTATTCTTGGTAGGATGGCATTGGGCCATAAACCATGTGACTACAAGAATATTGTATTTGATTTATAGTCATATCCCTCTGTGTTTGAAATTAATTCAAATCTTTGCATGTGGTGCTGAATCTACTGAAAAGTCTGTTGTCCATAAATTAATGGGTTCACATGAATTTTGCTGAAACCAGGCCGTATTATTCTCCTTTATTTACTCAAAAAGGAAAAAGATAAGTTTGTCGGTCATGTCATATTTTCTCCAGTACTACTATTATGGTAAAGTTTGAATAGTATGAAGTGTGGGCAAAAAAAGAGTGAAAAAGGGTAAAAAGTTAAGGGACAAAATGGAGGAATTCGAGGGGAAAAGTATATCACTTGAAATGGTCCATCGGTTCTTGATATTCTCAATAAATATGTTTTTATGATATCCATTTTAATTATTACTTTTATTAGAAAAGTGAAAGAGAGTATTTTCTTAAGAAAGTTCTAATTTTGATATATTAAATTTAATTTTATTAACAAGAAGATTATTTACCTAACCCCCAAATCCCAATAATTAAGTTTAACCACCCAAATGTACCTTTTTGGTGTGTACTCTTTTTTGTTGTATTAGGTAGTACTTTTAATATATGCATAAGAATATGGGCATAATTAATATAGAATGACAACAATACTTTTATGTATATTAAAGATTATGGGATGTTGTCGTAAGCTTTGAAATGTTTTGAGATTAAAGATTATGGGATGTTGTCCTAACACTAAAGCTTTGAAATGTTATGAGATGTTATCATAACATTGAGCTAAATGAAGTGTTATCATAACAATGAACATTAACACTCAACCATCTAATTTATCTTCTATATATTATTGTTTTGCCTTATCACACATTAATCTAGTTCCATGGTTGTAGTTGTCTATGATTGTTTCAGGATAACACGATTCTTTAAGTGAATCATTAGTTACCATATTTCGCACCTTCCTTATAGAGCCGCATGAGTTTGAGTTAAAGAAAGAAAAAGTTCAACCTAGAAGAATGCTACATGGAAAAGAGATTCTATGAAGATACTTTTCGTGGATAAAGTCTGGTTAAAAATGAGTCTTTCTTAAGAAGAACTCGTGATGATCAAGGAAACCTTCCTTAGTAAGACTGAAGCCGAAAACGAAGGAAACGATGAAGATCAAGAAATCGTGAAGGCAATCTATAACTTGTACAACATGCCATGGAGATCAAGACTCATTCAGTTATATTAGACATGAAGTACGTCAAGACTAACGACAAGATAATTGATCAAAAGAATACAAGCGATTAGATCATTCATGTTTAGTTGTTTGTCTTACTTTTGCGAATTTTTAGATTAACGAATTGAGTCTAAAGTCTCGTTTGCTTAGTTGAGTTCGAATTAATTCGTAGTGAGGAGCTTAGAATTGAGAGAATACTGTTATGTAAGATCATTATTTTTAGTGATTCTGTGTAGATTTAATTTTCGCTGCCATATCCTGTGATCAATACAGTGTTGAGATAACAGTGTTATCGCAACACAGGGTAACATTGTATCAAGTTCTGATCCACAAACTTACAAATTCCATCTGAATTTTAATCACTTTAGTGACACCATTTACAGATGGTCGAGATTCAATCTCCAATCGTTGCCCATATTTTTGTTAGATATCATTGTTTACAAAAGTTTTGGAGCACGAAATGAGTAAGTCTTCTAGTACTAGTTACATTGATCGAGTATTCATAAGTACGATAGTCGATCTCGTTGTATGATAATGAATGAAAATTCCATTTTGAGGTGAGCCAATGCTTTGAGAGAAAGGACAATGAATGAAAGATTATTCCAAGATCGCAATGTATTTAAGAAAAATATGAACCATACAACCAAAATCGGAAAAATAGATTTAAGATTAGATTGAGACGGGAGTGAATTAGTGAGTACCTTCCAAATAAAGATATTTCCATGATTAAGATTTTTAGATGACCATAAACGTTTGTAGACTTTCGATAATCTTTGATCCTTAGCATTGAAGTGTGGCACTTGGTCAGTGTGGTATGCGATCTTAGATGGGAAGATTCCATTGCCCGATGAAACCAAACAAAGCGGTGTGGTTCCACAAAAGGAACGATTATAATATTTTGAATCTCCCCAAAAGTCTGAGAGTATAAAAGACAGTGATGAATGGACATATTCCACTACCCTATCTCGACATTAATAAGAGATTTCACTTTTGCATAATGAACAATGGAGTTAAGATGAGCAAATCCATTAGAAAATCTCCAAAAATGAAATTCACAAGTCCTCTTAGGTTTTGTGTAGTATGAATTACCAGAAAATTACGGAAACAAAATTTAATTAGGATTTTGAGAGACTTAGTTTTTGGGAATGGTAAAGTTTGAATAGTTGTATAATTAGGAGAGTGTCCTTATTATAAATTGTCCACTGATATATATTTGTTAATTTGCACTCATCCAAAATAGTGACAATCTTGACTTGAAGACACCCGCATGGGTATCTGTTTGGCGAACTGGGTAAGCATATATGTATGTCTTTTTATTACTTTTCCTCCGCATACTATTTTGTCATAGTATTGTTTCGTAACAAGTGGTTGCAGAGCTTCATGTTGAAAGGGTGTAGACACGAGGGTGTATCTATATGAGATTAACTACATCCTTCATGAGATACTAAGAGGATTAGCTACTCAAAGTCATATTCAAATCACAACAATTCATCATAGATTATTCAATAAGAAAAAAAAAAAGAAAACTCATGATCTCCCTGTTATTTTCCTCTACTCTGATTGTTGACTCTTCTTGTTCACCTTTCTCCCTCAACTACGATTCTAGTGTTACAAACGGTGGAATTTCTGCTCCTCTAACCCTAGAATGTTCTTGTAAGTGCTTGTGAAAGCTGTATTTCTGTGTATCAAGCTCTTGTAAGACGGTATCCTAATTGTTGCACGTAGTTTTGTTTTTATAATTTTTCTTCGCTTTGGGATTCGTTTTAGAGTTTTTGGCGTTGGCCCATTTTTCGTCTTGATCGTGCACCACACGACCGATGCGCCTCTGATCGCGCGACTCCTCTTTCTCTAGCTTTCTCCCGCGATCCTGCTCTTGCTCGCCCTGCATTCTGTTTTCTGGTTCCTTTAGCAGCGTGGTTGGTAGCACCGTGGTCCAAATAAGCATATTTTTTCTCCGACTCGACTCAAACTACAAAAACAATGAAACAATACTAAAACAAGTAAACTGCGACAATGATTATACAAAAGCATAAGAAATCAGGGAGTCAAATCACTATAATAATTCTCTTATCAAAAGTCATTATGAAAAGAGAAATGTACCCCTACATGATCTCATATATGGATTCTCATTCATGCACCTGAGTTAGAAGTTAGAACCAATGAGTAGTGCTTTTTAAGGTACTTATACATGGATACACCCAACCTATTAGAAATTTTCAGTGTGGGTGGAGTTTGAGAACGAGTACTCATTTTCATTGCCACCTCTACGTATAATATGTCCATAAATATCATTTTTTATTAAAAAAAATTGTTTTCATCTATATATGTCCCAAACTAGAACCTTTTTTGGAGTAGAAGAAATATCACCATGCAATGTTATATTTTCAGATCTCTGCGTATTGTTTTTCTTCAGAAAATCTCTTTTACTTTAATTAAAAGAAATGGCATTCTTTTTAGTTCGAATCTATGAATTATAAAACTAAGTTTTGAAATCATTTAGCTTTATTATTTATTTTGAAAAAGGAAGTTGAATTTAATAGCAAAAGAAAAAGACACTCTTCTCCGTTTTAGAATTCTCATGACAAAAATAGTTGTATTTTACTAATTTTAATAGTTTGAAGAGAGTTCTTGTAATGTTGCTAACCAAATTTGCATGTTGCAGTATTTATGTCTAGATTTCCTTTATGTGAAGCGGATTCTTCTAATGTAATGCTAGTGCTCCTCATGCGGAGGGTTTCTTTTAATGAGGCGAATTTTCTTTTATATTTTCCTTCTACCAAATTTACTTATATAGTGCATATAATATAAAAGTAAAATAATATATAATACATGAAATAAGTGTTTCTCACTTATCAAAAACTTACTCGTGCCTAGCTAGCACGTTTTCTTCATAGAAAATTTTGCACCAGAAGCCCTTTATGTTAATCACTTTTCAAGAAATGTCCTCTATCTTGACATTTAACAGAAAACGTCTTATATGTTGATATCATTTGCAATTTTCGTCCTTTTCAAAAATTTGGTAAGAGAATATTCCAATATTCCTCAGAATATTCCATATGACTCCTAGTCGGAGTTTTTTATTTGTATTTTCATCCCCAAATATTTTATATAATTACACTCACACCACAATATATTTTATAAGTAAACACACTCACACAAGAAAAATATAAAATAATTATATTCATAACTTTTAGAGTTTTATATTTTAAAAGTATTTAAAGAATTTATGTTAATATAATTCATACTAGTTCAAAAAATATTTTTGTCACCTAGTACACCTATTAAAATAATTTGTTTTTGAACTAACACCCCAAAAACATTTTAATAATTTATATTAATAATTTAAGATCTTTTTGTAACTTCAAAAATATTCAAAGCTTTAAAAACTAATAAACTCTAACTAATATAAATTTAAATTAATTTCTTTTTGTTCACAAATTTCAAATTAAATATCATCAATTTTGTTTTACAAATTGTGCATTTAAATGACATATATTTTTAGAAATTTATATTTTTCATCAAACTTAATTAGTAGTTTCTCAAGCTTGATTTTACAAATTATTTGATAAATTTAAAATTTCGAGAAAAAAATATATTATACTTCATCTTCTCCCCCCCGCACCCCCCACCCACCACTCCCCCCTCCCTCCCGCACCCTCACCCTCCACCCCCACCAAATCCACCACCACCAAACCCCAAATTCAACTCAAATCGACCTATTTTCATCACCATCGCTCTTCCATGATCTCAATTCCGAAAATTACTACCCAAAATCGTTCGAAATGGCTCAAAAATTGTTACCCAACCCCCCCCCCCCCCCCAACCACAAAACCAAAAACTATGGTCATAGAAGTGCGAGGGTGATGAAAATGAGTCGATTTGAAGTGGATTTGGGGTTTGGAGGGGGTGGAGGGGGTGGAGAAGATGAAGTATAATATTTTATTTTATTTTAGAAATTTTAAATTATTAAATAATTAATCAAATCAAGCTTAAGAAATTACTAATTAAGTTTGTTGAAAAATTTAAATTTTTAAAAATACATGTCATTTGAAGACACATTCTTTTAAAGAAAAAAAATTGATGATATTTTATTTGAAATTTGTAAGCAAAAAGAATGTACTTTAAATTTATATAGTTAGAGTTTATTCGTTTTAAAAGTTTTGAATATTTTGAAGTTGCGAAAAGATTGTAAATTAAAATATGTTTGGGGTGTGAGTTCAAACATAAATTATTTTAATAGATTTACTAGGTGACAAAAATAAAATTTGAACTATTATAAATCATTTTAACATAAATTCTTTATATACTTTAAAATATAAAAGTCTAAAAGTTATCAATATAATTATTTCATTTTTCTTCGTGTAAGTGTGTTTACTCTAAATATATTGTGGTGTGAGTGTAATTATATAAAATATTTAGGGATGAAAATACAAATAAAAAACTCAAACTAGGAGTCACATGAAATATTCTGGGGAATATTGGAATATTCTCTTGCCGGATTTTTGAAAATGAAGAAAATTGCAAATGATGTTAACATATATGACCTTTTGTGCTAAATGTCAACATAGAGGACATTTTTTGAAAAGTGATTAATATAAAGGACTTTCAGTGCAAAATTCCCTTTTTTCATACACGTGTTCGGTTATGATCCGTACACTCTTCCGTTTTCACACGATGTTGTTTCGATTTTTCATAAATACCATTACCAGCCCTAATCTACTTCCCACCCGAGAGTCATTTTCTCCGCCGCTCCAAAATCCTTATATCTCTTTTCTCTTTCTTACTACTAAAAGTTGTCAAACGATGTCTTCAATTTCTTGCAAAAATATGACATATATAACACCCCTCACGTGTTTTTATGATTCTTATCACGTGTTTTTATGATTCTTAACCTATGGAGTGCAAGATAGAGACTTTTGGCAATGGAAGTCCTCCCAAGTAGCAATAAGTGTCATGGGTTGCCCCATTTAGCCGAGATCTGAGGTATACATTTTTTTTTTTTACTATTGGATTGTTTGCTCTTCTTGAACTTGAAAGTCAAATCACCATCAATCTCGGTTTTTTGGTAGGAGTTTTCTGCATTATTTATTATTGAAAGAAAGTTAATATATTATTTTACACTCCAAGATTTTAAAAGTTATAAGAATTGAATTTAATATCGAAAGATGACTTTTATTTTCTTCGGACTAATGACAAATATAATTGTCTTTTACTAATTTCAATAGTTTGAAGGGTCTTCATCGTAATTTTCAAACAACAATTGAGGTTTTTCTAGCAAAACAATTTTGTATGTAGCATTACTTTTTCTAAATCCTCTTTAATATAGGCAGATTTTCTTTTATACTTTCTTCTCCAAGATTTACTTAAAGTGTATATTACGTAAACGTAAATAACATAATACATGAAATAAGTGTGTTGCAGATACGTAATCTCGCCTATTGTGAACATGCTCATTCCTAATCACATATTTAGTCTCTCTTTCCTAGTTAATAGACGTGTTCGACTATGACTTGTTCACTTTTCCCTTTTTCACACGATGTCGTTTTGGATTTATATAATATCATTGCCAAACCTAACCTATTTCTCATGCGATTCTTTTACTCCGGCTATCTAAACCCCAATCTCTCTTTTATTGCCTTATTACTTTAAAACGTCACGTCGCCAATAAAATAATTTTTTTTTTCAGAAATGCCCTCCCACATCTCATGATTTTTGAGGTCGTGGAAAGCAAGCTAGAGATTTTGGTAATGGAAGTCATCCTAAGCAGCCATAGGCGGCACATGTTGCTCTATTCAACTAACATCTAAGGTATGTTTTTTTCTTAATTATTATTACTATTATTATTTGATTGTTTACCCCACTAGAACTCGAATATTGAATCTACCTTCAATTCAACATGGTTTTGATTGGTTATTTGTTATTAAAATCAAAGTTAGTATCTTCCCTTATTTTCACTTCCCTTATTTTCACTTCAAAACTAGAAAAGATCTAGAAACTTTATTTAATATCCAACACAATAAATACATTTTTTTTGGTTTTTGGGAATTCTCATGACACGTCTTCCTAATTTTAATAGTTTGAACTTTGAACTTTGAACTTTGAACTTTGAAGGGAGGCCATTATAAATCTTGAAACAAGAAGTGAGGTTTTTCTAGCTAACCGAATTAGCCCTAGTATAAGTATTTAAAATGTCCGCTAAATATGAGTTTTGCATACCTATTAGGATATGGTCTTTTAGTTGTTCATTTTACCAACATCTTTTAGTTCATTCGATATTCGTAGTTCATTGTTGAAGTTAGGGACTTAAGTACTACATTTAACTCAGACCACGTTCTAAGAAAGTTTGTATGTAATTCAAAGAACCACACAATATAATCTCTACTTCAGATATTAAGAATCTATCCAAAAATTTAGTAACAAAATCTAGAACTCTTAAATACACAATAATATCTCAACTCACCAACCACTAACCAAGTCTAAAAGAACCACAACAATTTTCACTCACCAAAAATATTTACAATACAAGCACACCTACACATCACCATGTTTCTAGAAGATTCTCACAACCCCCACTATATAATTCCAGTGCTTCATTCATCCCTCTCACCATTAGTTTTTATCTTTAAGCAAACAACTCAGAGTCAAAGTAGTCAACCAAACACAATATAAACAAACAAATGGCCTCATCTAATAACAACCTTGATAGATTGATGTCGTCCATTGCCGACCTCACCACCGCTGACGCCACTGCCCGCATCCGCTCATGGATCCTACCCCATGCAACGGAGCACAATTTCACTCCGCGCAGACTAAGGATCGTCTTTCTCCAACCGAATGGATCTGAAACTATCATTGAAGATGGATTCGACTCTGAATCTGAGCCTTCATCACCTAATCAAGGAGCACCACAATCCTCTTTGAGAGCGGCAATCGACGCTCTACCCCTTGTCGAGGTGTCGAATCCAGGTCTGGAGTGCTCCATTTGTTTAATGGAGTACAAACAGTCTAAGGCGAAAAAGATGCAATGTGGGCATTTTTTTCACCCAGATTGTATCGATAGGTGGTTGAGCACCCAAGGGTCGTGCCCGGTTTGTCGGTTCATGATGACAGTAGAGGAAGAGGAGAGAGAGAAAGAGGAAGATAGGAGAGAGAACGTGGAGCACGGAGGTGGAGGGTCCATGTGATTTTTGTGAGGGGAAGGAGTGCAAGTCCGGGCATGGGTGCAAGTTTTGACTTGGATCCAGGTACGAGTATAGGGGCCAGGTGGGTGGGGGGGAGGGGGTGAGCGGGGGTGAGGGATCTTGCCAAAGCGATTATTGTTGGTGCCAAAATAATATTTTTAGTTTCTCTAGTCTACCCTTGTAAGTCAGAATTTATAGAGGGAAAACTTCAGGATTATTATAACAACTCGTGAGCTTTTTTTTGTTTGTTGTTTTACTATCAAACCTTAAAAAGTCGAATTGACTCATGGATTAAATTTAACAAGAATATTTTAGGGTCCCATTTAATTAGTAGATATTATATGGACACTTGTTCACAAATATTTTGAAAATATATATCAATAGAGTTACTAGTAATAAAGTTTAATAAATTATATAATCACAAGACAAATATTTAAAATTGAGCAATTTGAAACTTCATGCGACTTTCAGTACAAGGAGCAATTTTTCAATCTTATCACTACGAACATAATGATTTAAAACTGAAAATCAATAGTCAAAGAGATTTATTATCTTCTCAATGACCTTTTGAATAATAGAGAACAAATTAGGAAAAGACCATCTGATTGTTGTTTTTATTCTATTTTTAATTCTGACATATTTGAATTACTTCAATTAATATTAAAGTTTACCTTTTATAAACTTTGACTTACAAGGGCAAATCAGAAAACTTAAAAATATTGTTTTGACTACAACAATTGTTGATTTGCCAATATAGCTAGTCAATGGCGAGTTGTCGGCGAGTTGCCGTCAGGTGGTGGCCCTCCTATGGAAATAAACTTTAGTGTGATATTACATTAAATGATTAGTTAATGTAATTAGTGACTGTAAGAGATGTTTGTTATAGAATAACTAAAATTATTTGGGAATTATAACAATATATTAAAAGAACATAGGAAAAGAAGAGCAAATAAGGAGTATATTACTTGTGAATGAGTGTTTTTCTCTTCATCTTGATGACTCCTTATATAGGCAAGAATTTCCAATATCTTACATTATTTACAACAACTATTATTATTATAAAATAGTATTTGTACATAATTTTCAACAATGGCCACAAGGCATATTTTACCAACCATATTTATAACACTCCCCCTTGGCCATTTGAAGATTTTGTTATGTACATGATTTGTCTTCTGCACACATCTTATATTGCCTCGTTAAAAATCTTATAAGGAAAAATCCAGTAGGATAAAAACTTTAATAAGGGAAAAAAGTGCAGCCGTGTGAACTCCCCCTCAAGTTGGCATCTCCAATTCTTCACAAGTCTCGTAGGTGACGCATCCCAATACTTTGAACATGTTTCTTAAAAGTTACAGTAGGGAGTGTCTTTTGTAAAAAAATCTGCCATATTATCACATGATCGAACATATTGGATATTAATTTCTTTGTTCTTCTCGAATTCCTGAGTCTAGGCAAAATATCTTGGGTGTATGTGTTTGGTTCGATCCCTCTTGATATAGCATTTTTTCATCTCTGTAATATATGCAGAATTGTCTTCGTATAATGTTGTAGGACCCTCTCTAATAGGTAAGCCAGATGTACTTCTTATATGATGTGTCATTGATCGTAGCCATACACATTCCCTGCTTGCTTCATGGAGTGCAATAATCTCAGCATGATTCGATGATGTTGCAACAAGTGTCTGTTTCTGAGAACGCCATGAAATAGCAGTGCCTCCATACGTGAATACATATCCAGTTTGAGATCTGGATTTATGTGGGTCTGATAGAAAACCTGCATCTGCATAACCAATCAATTCTTGTACCACATTGTTAGGATAAAATAGACCAAGATCCACAGTTCCTTGAAGATAATGGAATAAATGTTTAATTCCTTTCCAGTGCCTTTTTGTGGGTGATGAGCTAAACTTGGCTAATAAATTCACAGTAAATGATATATCAGGTCTAGTACAATTAGCTAGATACACTAAAGCTCCAATGGCACTTAAATATGGAACTTCAGAACTAAGAATTTCTTCATTTTCTTCACAAGGACGAAATGGATCTTTATCTATAGTTAATGATCTTGCAATCATAGGATGGTTCAAAGGTGTTGCTTTATCCATGTTAAAACATTTCAATATCTTTTTAGTATAGTTAGATTGATGCACAAGTATTCCATTTTTAACATGCTCAAATTTTAAACCAAGACAATATTTAGTCTTTCCAAGATCTTTCATTTCAAATTCATCCTTTAAATAATTCATTGTTGAATGAATTTCTTTGTCAGTGCCAATGATATTTAAATCATCTACATAAACCGCAATAATTGCAAAATCAGATGATATTTTCTTAATAAAAACGCATGCACACAAAGAATTATTTATATATTGTTAACAGGATGATAATTCACCTGCTTAAAATAAACAATAAGACAATTATCGGAATTACCAAATATATTATTATATGATTATGCGACCTACCTCCACGATACAGGTATCACACCTCTCGGAGCACATCTCCAACACAACAAACTACTGGAGTAAAAGCCAACATCAGGAATACGAAACCAAGGCAGACGAAAGCTCTCGGAACTCATACTGCTTCTCCAAGAAAATTGAGCTCTCGGAAAGAATGAGACAAAGGGATCAATCTCTCAGAAATCAACGGACAAATAGTCCCAGAACCTCGACAAAAAACCTTCCTTGCTATACCTTCCAAATACAAAAGCTCTCGGAACATTACTCTCGACAAACAGACCAAAAGTCATAACTTTACCATACTCAACTACAGATCAAATTTTCTCCGAAACACTCGTAGAAAGAAAATACCTACCCACGACAGCTCAAAGCCTCTCGGACAACAACTCACCAACGTCCTCTCGGAAAGCCTCTTAAAATCACTTACTCCAGAGTACACATCTCTCGGAGAGGCACTATCGTGGAGGAAATACTCAAACTCGGCCATCAAAGTCGACCTTAAGAGACAATAAAGAATGCAATCTACCCCGCATCACGAAAAGATCAAAGCCCTCGGAAGAAAGAAAGATACAGTCAGCACTCAAGATGAACCCGTTATCTTATTGGCTGAATAAGCATTGTAACACGTGTAAATACAACCACATGCATAACGACACTTGTAAATACATGCACAACGACACATGTCCCTACCAAAACCTATATAAAGAGAGATACCAGGGTGAATAGAGGAGAGGAAGGTTCTTGTCAATTTTTCTCTCTTATTATCATAGCATCTAGCTTTTGAATCATGGGCAAAGGCGTTCCAACCCTAATAAATAATTCGGTTAATAGGAAATAATTCCAAATCCGTTAACAAAATGGCGCCGTCTGTGGGAAAGCCACAAGATTTGTCTTCAAGAACATCTAAAGAAGACGCGAATCAGGGAAAGTTTACTCTCGCGATCGTTAAACCCCTGAGAAGGTTTTTGTTTGATCGTTGCCATAACCAAAAGGGGAAGCGGGTGCTACAGCAATAATACAGTTACGCAACAAAGATAAGTATCCATCTCTCTTTCAATTACAGTATGAAATAGATATAGTATGAATTACATTATGGTATCTTCATAAGGAACTCATTAAGACCCTATAATTTACTATGTAAATACTTGGGAGAAGAAAAGGGCAGAGCCCAGGAACCCAAGAGAGTATTTCCGAGAGCAATTACTCTAGGAAACCTCACTCGTACTCTCTCATCAAAGGCTTTCCGAAAGTCTTAATAAGTAAAAGAGAAGGATATAAACAATTCTACTGGGAACGATTCTTTGAAAGGACGTGAAAATATTCACTAAACTCTAAGCATCTATGCATACTTACGACCCTCCCTCAAAAAGTTGAATCAAGATTGAACTGCCCAGAGCATACTATAATAAGCTACGAGAGCGTGTTAGGGGATACTCCTATTTAGGAAAGTATATTCCCCTAAACTTGCATTGCAAACAGACACGTTACGCTAAGAAAGTTGTCTGGCCAGTAAGAACGAGATGCTCTCTCATCTGTAAACTCAGTCTCGAAGTTCTACGGTTAAAGGAAGGGAATCAAGTATTCATAATATGCTGAAAAGTTATGTGAATATGAACACGGGAAAAAAGCTTTGTTCCAAACAAGAAATGTTTCATTCCAAATAAAACTAAGTACCATTACATGAAAGTATAAAAAAAAATATATAAAAAAATACAACGATAGAAAAACAAATTGAAAACTCCTAAGGCTGGGGGGGTTGAACACTCGAAGTTGGCTCAGTGGTAGGAGGAGCAGGAGGAGTAGAAGCACCCGTAGAAGGAGGGACACCAGAGGAGGACGCCTGAACACCGACTGGGAGAGGGGAAAGCGTTGAGGACCGCGGAAGGATAGCAGCAACAGGCACCCGAGTTGGGGAAGAGGAGGAGGGAGGAATTCGGGAACTACTCTTTTTGAAGAGGTCGTAGGCCTCCTCCAGAGTTGGCCTCTTCATCTCCGCGATATTAACCACTCTCGGGTCTAAGTGGGGAGCCACCTTGTTTCGCACTTGCCCAAAGCACTGAAGGAATCCCCACATAGCAGATCCTGCTAAGTACCCTGGATGCTTGCTGAGGTACAGGTCCCTTACTTGAAGAGTAGTTTCCTCTCGGGCCTGCTTAACAACAGCATCCACCCTTTGCTGCACCTCCTCGGGGAGAATGCCTCCCGTAGCAGTGGCCTGTGCTAGCTTCTCGTTGAGAGAATCCACCTGGCCCAATGCCTCCGATAGATGTTGCTCCAGCTCTTTCTGCTTGGCTTCCCAAGCAACCTTCTCCCCCTCGAAGGAGGATACCTTATCCTTCAGCACCATCCCAGAAGCCTCCATCTCCTTCACGGAAGTGTGAAGCCGCTTATTCTCCCCCCTCAGATCTTGGTTGCTCTGGGCGACCTTGGCAAACGCCTCCTCATATTTCCCCATTTTCTCCAGTAGACTCTTGTTCTCGGTCTCCAGCGTCCGAGACTTCTCTTCAGCTTTGCTTGTTAACTTCTGTAGCTTCTCGACCTCGAGTAACAGAAGAGGAAGCATTTTAGGTGCCTAAGAAAGCAAAGCAAAAGAATAAAGATCCTGATAAAGGATCTTAAACCAATTAGTTAAATAAAAAGCTTACCAGCATAGCCACGTTATTGACACAAGCTCGGGTAAATTCCCACCCATCTGCTGGTAAGGAGTTGGCAGCGGTGAGGTATCGAGTCACCGTCTCGAGTGCCTCTTGGGCATCTTCAGAGCTAGGCTCTCGTCCAGGAACGGGAGCACTGGAAGAAGAGGGCCTCCCGGAAGGTGCCACTCCCGGTAGCGGAACCTGGGTGACTATGGGGCTATCAGAATGAATGGCCACAAAGGGTCTCGGGGAGGAAGCACTCGTAAGTGGGGGACCCGCGGCCAAAATCTCATCCAGCAAACTCATGGTATCGAAGGCTGGAGGATGAGCAGGGTCGGAAGGAAGTGATCCCTCTTCCAAACCGAAAAAATCTTCATCTCCTGCGAAATCAGAAAATTATCTACAACATCTACCTAAGGCATACTCCTATACCATAAAAAATATATATATAAATACTCTTTAGAAATACGTACCTTTCGAGGGAGTCGCCAACAGGGCGTAGGAATCCCCCGATAACCCCGACGAGGAGGGTATGTGGACGACACCGGGGGCTGATAAAGTCATCCCCTCGATCCCGGCCTCATCCTCCGCGCCCCCTATGACAAACGTCCTCCGAGCCTCAGCATTGGCGGAAGTCACACCTACTCCCACCTCCTCAGGGGTATCGGAAGTCGCGCTAGACGACAGGGAGGTAGCTGTAGCAACCTTTGAAGAAATCCCCCCCTGATCATTCGCGCCCTCCACGATACCAAGATTTCCGCCTAGAGAAGGCTTCATCTTCTTAACTACATCCTCGTTCTCCACCATGAACGGGCGCAGTACATTCACTACCAAAAACAGTTACGAGTTAGATAGATAATATATACTAAATCACGTACAGTACGAAAGAGATGAAGACTTACCAAAAAAGTCAAAAAGATTCTCGGGAACAGCCAAAGGTTTCTCGATCTTGTCTATCGGAAAGATATACCTCAATCCTGCAGTCCGATAGAGGCGGATAAAATCCTTTGACTCCACAAGAGGCTTCGCCGAGAACACCGGTGAGAACGACAAGGTATCATCCATCACTCTCTCGGGAAATATGGGTTTCCCCCAGGTTAGGGGAATATCCCATTCTCCCTCAGCAGGGCATATGAAGAAGAACTTGTTCTTCCATGAGCTGTGAGAGGTGACCATGCCCTCGGAGATCCTGTCATCCTTCTCCCGATGAGTGAAGCAGTAGAAAGATCCTCCCCCGGGAGATGGCTTCAACTCGAAAATAGCAAAAAATCTATCCCTCGTGCACTCGATGCCTCTCACCAGGCACCAAAACACGAACAACGCCAGCGAGGTGAAGGAGTTGGGAGTAAGCTGGCTAGGGCAGAGATTGCAATACTTGAAAATATCACAATAAAAGCGCGGGAAGAAGGAGCGCAATCCCACCTTTATGAAAGGGTAGTAGATCGTTAGGTGTCCTGGCGGAGGAGCGTCACCGCGGTGGTGGGCCTCCGGCACCATCACCTCCACATTACGGCCGGAGGCGCCGTGCTCCAAGAACAAATTTTGGATCTCCTCCTCCGTAGCGGTGCTAACCATATCACTCACCTTTTGGATAACCCGCGGAGCGCTACCCTTATCAGCCTTTCGTTTCAATTTCTTCGATTTCCCAGCACCGCCACTACTACCCGCCCCCACCGCAGTAGCACTCCTCTTCCGCGAAGTTTGAAGCCCCAACCCCGCCGTCCCTCCAGTAATAGAAGCAGCCGAAACCAGGTTGGTATTAGATTGCGAAGCCATTAGAAAGGAATTTTTGAAAGAAAAGGATACGCAGAAATCGATTGCAGAGGAAAAACACTTTGCAGAAAAGTGAGAGTGATGGGTAAAAAAGAGGGTTTTTAAACCCTACACCCACTAAGTGTCTTAAATGACCACTAAGCGTGCCCACGTCTCACGATTGAAAGTCGTGATTAATGACACGTCTCCTTGGTTAACGTAAGAATAACGGTCGAGACGCTTCGATTACCGCACCCCACTTAAAGCGTGGCATTAAATACACCACTAACTTCATTTTAAATTACAGTTAATTAAATGCTGTAACTTTAAATTATAATTAATGCCCCAATAATGACCTACGAGGGCACATTTGGATAGTACGACGGGATCACTCGGAGAGAGTAATCACTATACTCCTCGCCTTTTTAAAGGTAATGCCAAGAACGAGGGAAATGTCGAACAAAACATACATGTCACTGACGAGTGTTTACGACACCCCTGAAGAGTTCTACGAGGCCTTGTGAAATATTTCCAGTATATCTGACAAAATCTACGATACTAGAACCCTCGTACCCTTTAAACTATTAAGTTTCTAGTACAGTAGTGATAACTAACTGCACTAGAAACTGGGGGGGTTTGTTAACAGGATGATAATTCACCTGCTTAAAATAAACAATAAGACAATTATCGGAATTACCAAATATTTTATTATATGATTATGGGACCTACCTCCACGATACAGGTATCACACCTCTCGGAGCACATCTCCAACACAACAAACTACTGGAGTAAAAGCCAACATCAGGAATACGAAACCAAGGCAGACGAAAGCTCTCGGAACTCATACTGCTTCTCCAAGAAAATTGAGCTCTCGGAAAGAATGAGACAAAGGGATCAATCTCTCAGAAATCAACGGACAAATAGTCCCAGAACCTCGACAAAAAACCTTCCTTGCTATACCTTCCAAATACAAAAGCTCTCGGAACATTACTCTCGACAAACAGACCAAAAGTCATAACTTTACCATACTCAACTACAGATCAAATTTTCTCCGAAACACTCGTAGAAAGAAAATACCTACCCACGACAGCTCAAAGCCTCTCGGACAACAACTCACCAACGTCCTCTCGGAAAGCCTCTTAAAATCACTTACTCCAGAGTACACATCTCTCGGAGAGGCACTATCGTGGAGGAAATACTCAAACTCAGCCATCAAAGTCGACCTTAAGAGACAGGAAAGAATGCAATCTACCCCGCATCACGAAAAGATCAAAGCCCTCGGAAGAAAGAAAGATACAGTCAGCACTCAAGATGAACCCGTTATCTTATTGGCTGAATAAGCATTGTAACACGTGTAAATACAACCACATGCATAACGACACTTGTAAATACATGCACAACGACACCTGCCCCTACCAAAACCTATATAAGAGAGATACCAGGGTGAATAGAGGAGAGGAAGGTTCTTGTCAATTTTTCTCTCTTATTATCATAGCATCTAGCTTTTGAATCATGGGCAAAGGCGTTCCAACCCTAATAAATAATTCGGTTAATAGGAAATAATTCCAAATCCGTTAACATATATCATTCTTTTAATAAATATTCACTCAAACGATTGTACCACATGTGACCTGATTGCTTTAACCCATATAATGATATTTGCAATTTAATTGAGTACATTTATCTAGGTTTATAACTTGATGTTGCGGGTAATTTAAGCCCATCAGGGACCTTCATGTAAATATCATTATCAAGAGATAAGCAGTGACAACATCCATGAGATGCATGTTTGGATTTTCATAGACCGCTAGACTGATCAAGAATCGAAATGTAATCCTATCCATTACCGGAGAATACGTTTCTTCATAATCGATTCCAGGTCTTTGAGAAAAACCTTGTGCGACAAGGCGAGCTTCGTACCTTACAATTTCATTTTTCTCATTTCGTTTGCGAACGAAGACCCATTGAACCCTAGGGTTTCAGACTTTTCGGTGTGAGAACAATGGGTCCAAATACATTTCGCTTATTAAGTGAATCTAATTCAACTTGCATAGCATCTTTCCAGTTATCCCAATCATTCCTATTTTGTCATTCAATTACAAATTTGGGTTCAAGTTCATCATTTTCATTTTCAATTTCATAAGCGACTAAATATGAAAATATCTCATCCATATTTTCCATCTCATTTCGATCCAATACCATTCATGTATTGATATAATTTATAGAGATTTCAACGTTCTCTTTATTTATAGGATCTGATTGGATAACTTCTTGAGGTATCTCATATGTCACATTTTGCGACTCATGAGGCATAGATTCCTCAATAATAGGATCATTAGGTTTTGATGCTCCTTTTTTTTCGAGGATTTTTGTCCTTTGAGCCAGTACGACGCCCACGTTTCTTAGTTATATCAAAGATATCATCCTTTGATGTTTCTTTGGAATTACAATACAAGTAGGAGTATTTGCAGCTGGTATATGTGATTTTGTTATCCTGCTTATGTCAGTAAATGCATCGGGTAATTGATTTGGAATAGCTTGTAAATGCAAAATTTTCTTTACTTCCAAATCACATTGCTTTGTTCGCATATCAAAGCTTCTCAAAGATGGATTATACCATGATATATCCTTTTCCAACTGTTTCTTTCTCCCCCTAAGGTTGGAAACTTTGCCTCATTAAAATGGCAATCGGCAAAACGTGCCGTAAAGACATCACATGTTAGAGGTTCAAGATATCTGATTATTGACGGTGAGTCAAATCCAACATATATTCCCAACCTTCTTTGTGGTCCCATTTTTGTTCGCTTTGGTGGTGCAATTGGAACATAAACTGCACAACCAAAAATCTTTATATGGGAAATATTAGGTTCATGACCAAAAGCAAGTTGTAATGGGGAGTATTCATGATACGAGCTTGGTCTAATGCAAATTAGTGATGCAGCATGTAAAATCGCATGACCCCATAGAGAACTTGACAATTTAGCTCTCATCAACAATGGTCTAGCAATTAATTGAAGACATTGAACTAATGATTCAGCTAAACCATTTTGAGTATGTACATGTGCAACACTATGTTCAACCGTAATTCTAGTTGACATACAATAAACATTGAAAGCTTGAGATGTGAATTCACCAGCATTGTCAAGTCTGACTTTCTTGATCGTGTAGTCAGGAAATTGAGCTCTTATTTTAATTATTTGAGCCAAAAATCTCGCAAATGCCATATTGCGAGTAGACAATAGACAGGCATGTGACCATCGACTTGAGGCATCAATTAATACTGAAATTGTGGATCGGGTTGATACGTTGTTGTTGTTAACTTAACACTGGAGAGTTAACAGCAGATTTGCAACGTTGTTAACTCAGCGATGTTACTTTAACAACAGACCAAAAGAATAGTGCAGCGGAATAAACAAACACCAAGTTTAAGAAGTGAATATAGAATTATATTAACTTCTGAGCCTTAGGCAAAATAACCCGTGAATGTTTTAACAAAGGTCGTTCTCTCAATTCTCAAGCTCCTCACTCTTAAATTGATCGAACTAAGCAAAGCACACAAGAATTGCTTCGTATATCTCTAACAGCTCCTCACTCTTAGATCTATCCTAACAATTCACAAACTTTGCTAAAGCAAGACAACACTCAACAACTGTAAATTAATCTCTCGGATTGATTGGCTCTTGTCTCGTATTTGTCTTGATGTACTTCACACCTATATATAGGTTCTTGATCTTCGTCTTCAAGGTGTGTTGTACACGGTTGGTAATTCTCCTTGTTTCCTTCTTGAACTCTTCTTCTTTGTTCTCGCAGTCCTTCTTGAATAATAGTTCCTTCGTTAGTGATCTAACTAGGGAAAGACTCCTTCTTCAAATCAGGACTTATCTTGGAAAGCATTCCTAGTTCCACTCGAACTCTTCTTTCCTTGTAGAGTGGTTTGCGTAATTAAGGAAACTTCCCTTCTTGGAAACTTGAGCGTCCAACCTATGACAAGTTTGTTTCCTGAATAATAATCAAAGACAATTACAACTGTGGAACTCAGTTAGTTAGGTGAATAAGGCAAAACAATAATGAAGAAATTAATTAAGATTGTAAATCGGATTCTGCTCCAGCAATGTTATTCTAACATTGACTTCTCAATGTTAAACTAACATTGACATAATACCTGCACTTTCAATGTTAAACTAACATCGACCGAATACCTGCACTTTCAAATAACATAAAATATTGAAATGGTCCACATGATGGATGAATAGGTCCACATATATCACCTTGAATTCTTTCAAGAAATGTGGGTAATTATGTCTTAATTTTAACTGGTGAATGTTTTATAATTAGCTTTCCAAGAGAACATGCTTCACATGGACTATTGTTGCTCAGATTGAGTTTGGATCCTTTTAATGAATATCCATGTGTAGTTTTAATTATCCTTCGCATCATTGTTGAACCAGGATGACCTAGTCGATCATGCCATAGAGTCAATAATTCTGGATTTTCATTGACTACCATATTTAATTTGATTTATTAATATATGTATAATGCAACCCTGATGAGATATATGGTAGTTTTTCAAGAAAATGTTTCTTTCATGGTATATTCTTAGAAATGAAAACATATTTAGCCTTATTCACAGTCATTGACTCAATATCATATCCATGATGGATATATATCTTTAGAACTCAATAAATTTCTTCTGGATTTTGGGGCAAATAAGGCATCATCGATGATAAACTTTGTTCCATTTGGTAAAGTAAAAGTAGTTGTACCAGATCCTTCAATCAATTTAATAGGACCTCCTATTGTACCGACTTGAAATTTTGAGGGTTCTAAATATGTAAAATATTTCTTACTTGTGAGAATTGTATGAGTTGTACAACAGTCAAGTAGGCAGAAATCACCAGTATGCTCCATATCACGCTCAAATAAACAATATTAAAACAAATATTCCAATAAACAGGGTATATATTTGAAAAGAGATTATTTTATTGAAAGCACACAACAAAAATGAAGGAAGTAGATAATACAACTTAAAACATAAATCACAATAAGCATATTCAGCCAGAAGATCACATAACACATATTAAGCCAAACGAACATCATAGTCATCAGTAAAGTTTGCCGCCTCCATAAAGGTGGAATCACCATTTGGATTTTGTTCGACAAGGTTAACTTCATTTTCTTTACCCTTCAAACTTTCTTGGTACATCTTACAGAGATGTTCTGGTGAACGTCATGTGTTGGCCCAATGCCTTTTCATTCCACATCTAAAACAATAACCTTGAGGGTTTTTATTATGTTTTTCTTTGTTCTGGTGGTTATTCTTAAAGACAGTGTTGTTATGCGAGGGGTGTGAAAAACCCCTCGACCACGACCACCTCTTTTACCGCGTCGACCTCTATAGCCATATCCTCCTCTATGACCACCTCTACCTTGACCATGACCACGACCACGACCACGACCTCGACCTCGATTGGCATTTTCATTGTTACCTCGTCTATAGGAGTTTGAAAAGTTAATGAAATTTGCCTCAGGTAATGCATGTGCTCGAGGAGGACGATATTGATGATTTTTCATCAATAAGTTATTGTAACTTTCTGCCATTAACAACTTTTGTTGCAAGTCGTGATATTTTGAAATATTCAGCAATCGGTATTGCTGTTGAACATTTATCATGGACACATGGAAAGTAGAAAGTATTTTTTCTATCATTTCTCTATCAGTAAGCTTTCTTCCACAATAAATTAAATCTGAACGAATCTCCATAAGCGCGGAGTTGTATGCGCTTACAGTTTCAAAATCTTGGAACCTTAAATTGTTCCAATCATCGGTGGCTTTTGGCAACATGGTTTCCTTTTGATGGCCATATCATTCCTGTAGATTTGTCCATAATTCATGAGGATTGGTAACATCGAGATATTCTCTCTTTAAGGTTTCATCTAGATGTTTTCTCATGTAGATCACAACCTCACATTTTTCTGGATCCGTATTTGTATTTACTGCGGCAAGAGTTTCAACGATACTATTTGATCTGAGATACAATTTCGTATCCGATTTACATTGCCCATAACTCTTGCCAGTGATATTGAGTATACAACTAACTGTACTCGTGACGTTAGACATTTTGCTAGCTAAATACATAACCAAGAAAAACATAATTAGTATCGAGATAATTTATTTAACACATAATCATAGAAGCATAATTATTACAATAATACAATGCAATTATCTCATCTCTAGCCAAATCTTGAACTCGAACATTATCATGATAAAAGGGAGGAATATCATAGGGACAAACATATAAGTGTCTTCATCTACTAGCATAAAATAAAAATTGAAAGGTAAATGAGGATCAAGATCGCTGTTGTCGTAGAGATCATTTTACAAGATGAGAGAAATAAGGTGAAGATATGTGTGGAGTTTGTGTTATGAAATTTGTGTATTTATAGAGGAAAAATATCCGCAAGTAGCCGTTTATAGCCGTTAGAGAAACAATCATTTTTTTTATTTTGGCATATTTTATGAACGGTAATGTCTTTAATAATTTAGCAACAAAAATTAATTGTAATAACATGTAAAATAATTTTTGCCGCATTAATGATATTTTAACAGGCATATGAAATAATATTACGATAAGTAAATACATATATTTTTTCCGCCACATTACTATGTAAAAACTTTCATGGGCTTAAGGAATAATGTAAACAAGTAAAATAATTGCAATGAATTAAGTGCGTAAATAATTTCCGCCACATTACTATGTAAAAACTTTCATGGGCTTAAGGAATAATGCAAACATGTAAAATAAT
Organism: Linaria vulgaris; assembly: GCA_948329865.1. Classification (NCBI taxonomy): domain Eukaryota; kingdom Viridiplantae; phylum Streptophyta; class Magnoliopsida; order Lamiales; family Plantaginaceae; genus Linaria; species Linaria vulgaris. Next base: position 15,660,029 of record OX415250.1, on the reverse strand, counting down.
TGCAATGAATTAAGTGCGTAAATAATTTCTGCCACATTACTATGTAAAAGCTTTCATGGGCTTATGAAATAAAATAAGCAATAATAAATTGTCAGTAGTCATTTCTAGCTTGGGGTTAACTCAAGCATCAACGAAAGTTAAAATTAGCTTTAGTGTTAGAGTTAGATGACAGTAAAATATAAAGATGATATAATCATAAAATTATAGATAGGCGGTAGTCCGCCTTGTCTATAATAATGTAGATACATGAACACGTAAATATTAAACTTTAACAACAAAATTATAAACACATATTCATCTAATCATAAAGTTATAGATTGGCGGTAATCCGCCTTGTCTATAATAATGTAGATAGATGAACAAGTAAATATAAAACTTTCGTACCTTTTAACGTTGAACGTTTTCTCTAACGAATGAACTAAATTCTTCCGAATCGAGCACTATCGTGCTGATAACGTGTTATAGAATAACTAAAGTTATTTAGAAATTATAACAATATATTAAAAGAACATAGGAAAAGAAGAGCAAATAAGGAGTATATTACTTGTGAATGAGTGTTTTTCTCTTCATCTTGATGGCTCCTTATATAGGCAAGAATTTCCAATATCTTACAATTTTTACAAGAACTACTATTATTATAAAATAGTATTTGTACATAATTTTCAACAATTGCCACAAGACATATTCTACCAACCATGTTTATAACAATGTTCTGGTTTTCATTTTTTGAAAGACTAAATTAAAAAATTCGTGGATTAAAGAAATTTAAAATTGAATAGTAGATCGACTCGTATTTATTATATCAGTTATAATGCAACAACAAAGTAAAGCAAAGAGAATGAAGACGATGGCAAGGAAATTAAATAAGTAATATTATAAAATTAAATTGCATTATTTAAATAGCTTCAATTGCTCACTCTCATAGTCTCATTTGGTGCAGCCGCTTTATGTGCATCCACTATCAATACACGGTGTGGATGAGATGTTGGGTGGTTATTCTTACAATTTAGGAATCTCCTTTTAATCTCAACTATTGATTGTTCATACAACGGATGTATATAATAATTTCTCATCATTACTAGACCGGGTCTGCTTTTTTCCATGCGGAATATACGCTTGCATTTAGTACATAATTCTTTTAGTAATTGCACTTGACATGCATTATCCTTCTTTAATTTATGATTACAACATCACTAATCTATATTTGCATCAGAATTATCGTTTATGGCCTACTAGCTATTAGATATTATTAGATATATGTTGTATATTCTCTAGTATATTCTCTAGTATATTCTTTTGTGTATATCTTAGATTGATTTTGTACTTATTTAGATTAGGTAATTTACCTTACTTAGACTCCTTGTTGTACTATATATTGACCTCAAGATTAATGAAGAACTCATTCAGCAAAATACATTCTTACATGGTATCACGAGTCTAACACTAGCCATGTGCCTTTTCTCTCTCTCTCAATAGCCGTCCCCCCCTCTCCTTTCTCTATCTCTCTCTCTCTCATGGCTGAATCCAAACTTCATCCCGCTTTAGCCGTCTCTAATGTTCGGAACTTCATCCCGATCACTCTTGAGATGGAGAAAGGTCAATACTCCACATGGGTAGAACTTTTCTGTATTCACTGCCGTGCATATCAAGTCATCGACCACATAATTCCTCACTCACCTTCTGCCCCCACCACGTCTGCCGCCAAAACCACGGACAACGACACCACCGCGGACAAGGAGAAGGACAAAGTCACGTCTTCTCCCGCTGCCGACTCTGACCTCTGGTCCCGACTTGATGCTATCATCCTCCAATGGATATATGGCACTATATCCGACGATCTCATGCACACCATCATTGAGAAGGATTCCACAGCACACAAAGCCTGGGTCCGTCTTGAAAACATTTTTCAGGACAACAAGAATTCACGAGCAGTTTATTTGGAGAACCAATTCTCTCAGGTATCTCTGGATAATTTTGCAAATATTTCTTCTTATTGTCAAGAACTAAAAGTCCTTGCAGATCAACTCTCGAACGTTGGTGCACCCATTTCAAATCAACGCCTCGTTCTCCAACTCATTGCCGGCCTTACTGAGAGTTACGACGGTGTAGCCACGTTCATTCAACAGAGTGATCCTTTGCCTCCGTTCTATGAGGCTCGTTCCCGTCTCATCATGGAAGAGACCCGCAAGGCCAAACAAGCCTCTACCGCCGCCGCCGCTATGATTCACACCGCACCACCATCGAACCCCCTCACCACGACTGCGGTACGCCACCTCCCAACCGAGGCTCCTCCTCTTCTTACTGATGACGTCGTAGCGGTAACCGCGGACGTGGTCGCGGTCGCGGCTATTCTGGACAAGCCGCACTGCGCCCATGGGCTCCTCCGGCCCAACCTTGGGCGTCCTATCCGTGGCCCAATGCTCCATGGACCTATCAGTCGTGTCCTTACCCTACCACTGGTTGGACACGGTCCACTGCTCCATCTCAGTCCAGAATTTTGGGCCTACGCCCCCAAGCATACTCAGTCCAAGCCCAAACTCCGCACGGCTATGCGCCTACGGACATTGACAGTTCTATGCATACTCTCTCCTTGCAACCTCCGGATCAGCAGTGGTACTTGGACAGTGGTGCCTCATCTCACATGACCTCGGCGAAAGGTACTCTCTCGTCTTATTCTTTTCAGGCATGCATCATAATATTCTGGTCGGCAATGGTTCTCATATTCCAGTAAAAGGTCATGGTAACGCATTGCTCCCTTTCTTTTCTTATCCACTCTATTTACAAAAAGTCTTACATGCTCCCGATATTATTAAAAACCTTATCTCTGTGCGACGCTTCACTACTGATAATTGTGTTTCTATTGAGTTTGATCCTTTTGGTTTCTCTGTGAAGGATTATTGGACGGGGACCCCAATCATGCGATGTAATAGTACCGGTGACCTATATCCCGTCACTCCCTCCTCACTACCGCCTATCTCCACCCGCCCCACTCTCACCCTCACCGCCACCTCACCCTCACTTTGGCATCATCGTTTGGGACATCCGGGATCCTCTATTTTACAGTTTTTACATAAACACAATTTTATTCCTTGTCGTACTTTGAATAAACAAACATTATGTGAACCATGTGTTTTGGGGAAGCATATTAGACTTCCTTTTTCTTTATCTTCTACTGCAAGCTTGCACCCTTTTGATATTATTCATAGTGACTTATGGACCTCACCGGTCTTAGGGGCTAGTGGTCACAAATAATACGTCTTGTTTTTAGATGACTTCTCTAAATTATTGTGGACTTTTCCTGTTGGGCGAAAATCTGATGTTTTCTCTATATTCACTGCCTTTGCTACATTTATAAGAACTCAATTTGGTACCCATATTAAATGTTTGCAATGTGACAATGGCAGGAAATTTGATAATGAGCAATTCAAGTCACTATGTCACAACTCTGGCATGTCTCTTCGCTTTTCTTACCCCTACACTTCGGCCCAAAATGGAAAAGCTGAACGCCAAATCCGGTCTCTTAATAACATTATGCGCACTCTCCTCACTGAATCGGCCGCCCCTCCCTCTCTTTGGCCTCACGCCTTGCAGACTGCCACTTACCTCTCAAATATCCTCCCACATAAAACTATACACCACTCATCTCCCACTCAAATATTATACAACCGCACACCCTCTTACACGCACCTACGAACTTTTGGGTGTTTGTGTTACCCACTCTCTCCCTCCGCTACTATCCATAAACTCCAACCTCGTTCCTCCCCTTGCGTCTTTCTCGGGTATCCCTCGCATCATAGGGGTTACAAATGCTTTGATCTTCAGCACAACAAAATTATCCTATCTCGTCACGTTCTTTTTGACGAGTCCAAATTCCCTTTCAAAAACCTCTCCCCCTCCTCTCCACATAACTACTTGTTAACCATAAAAAATATAAATAAATAAATAAAAGGAAAAGAAGAATGTTAATCCTAATTGTGGGAATTAATGAATGGACAATACTATTGTCACGAGTACTTCCGATGAGATGTACCCATTCCTACTAAGGAGGCCCCCTCGGATGCTACCCCACCCCTCGGTCACTGACCAACGAAGGCGCAAAGGAGCACACGAGGAGGAACATAAGCGTCCCTTGGAAAGTTAAATGGTGAGTAAAAAATAGATATCAATGCGGCGTCGGAAAAAGAGCAAACCCCGGTGGATCCGCGCGACTCTGATATCCACCAATGCGCCAAGAGGGATCACAACGGACCTCGAGTCCTGCAAATTTGTAAGAATACTTCCTTGCTAAACACTCCTCAACATGATGAGCCCTCGGACCATCACCCGAGGACCTATTCTCGGAGAAAAACCAGAAATGAATAACGGAGCGCCTGGATAACATACTCCGAGGACTGAAACGAGAAAATACCATTTCAAGAAGGCCAAATGAAGCCCTCGGAGATCACCTGCAAGTCAAATGAAGGCCAAATGAAGCCCTCGGAAGTCAGATTAAGCCCTCGGGGATCGCAACAGACCATAGGAGAACGGACCCGAATCAAGAGAGAAAGATAAGACCCCTCGGAAGTCATATACAGCAATCCCCACTTCCGAATACCCTTATGCCAAAACTTGGTACCCCCGGACGAGCATCCTAATTATTTATCAACAAAAGCATAGCATATCGGAAGAGTAAGCATCCCAAAGTAACCATTCCCCGGAGACCATCGAAGCCCTCGGAAGACATAAGGATTGGTCTAGTCATCATCTAGTAGACCAAAAGATAAACCTTATCCTAATTTTACACCTGTATCAATATAACGACACTTGTCATTATCAAAGCACATGCACAATGACACCTGCCCCTATTAACATCTATATAAATGGAGGTGATCGATAGAACGAAGAGAACTTAACTTAACACAGAAAAACAGAGATAAAAGAAAGGAGGAAAAGTTCAATAAATAAAGGAAGGAATACTCTTGCATTTCTTGTTATTTCCAATTATCTCCATCCAGTATTGTTTTTGAATCACCGGCAGGGCGTTCCAACCCAAAATAATATTCGTTAAATAGGGGATAATTCCAAACCCGTTAACACTACTCTTTCCTCGACAGTACCTTTCACCCTTACCTCCTCCACAAACTAGACGCCCGCACCACCACTTCGGCCTAACCCGCCACGGGCGCCCTGGCCCATAGTCACTCGCCCTACCCGACCGCTGGCCCTTTGGACCCGACCCCTTACACCGCTGGCTCAACTGCTGAGGCCCCCTCCCCTCCGGCCCAACCTCCACCAGCCCAGCGCCGGTTCATCTCGACCCCGCTGGTAGTCCTGCGTCTGCCGCCTCCCCCATTCCGACCGCTATCTCCTCCTCATTACCGCCCCTTCCTCCCTCTCGCACTATAGTCACTCGCATCATGCATGGCATTCACACTCCTAAACGTACTTTTAATCTCTCTCTCACTACAACTCCCTCCCCTCTTCCCAAAAATCCTACTCTTGCGTTATCTGATCCTAACTGGAAGTCAGCCATGCTAGATGAATATAATGCTTTGATTAAGAATGAGACGTGGGAGTTAGTCCCTCGTCCGACTAATGTGAATGTTATTCGCTCTCTATGGATTTTTCGTCACAAAACTAACACTGACGGTTCTTTTGAGTGATATAAGGCTCGTCTTGTTGGTGATGGCAGGTCTCAGCAGGTTGGCATTGATTGTTGGGATACTTTCAACCCAGTGGTCAAACCCGCCACTATTCAGACCGTTCTCAGCATTGCCCTCTCTCGTTCTTGGTCCATTCATCAGTTGGATGTCAAGAATGCTTTCCTTCACGGAGATTTGAATGAAACGGTCTACATGCACCAACCACTTGGTTTTCGTGACTCACGCCACCCCGACTATGTTTGCTTACTGAAGAAGTCTCTCTATGGGCTTAAGCAAGCCCCCCGGGCATGGTATCAGCGGTTTGCAGACTTTGCTTCCACCATCGGTTTCTCTCACAGCAAATCCGACCACTCTCTCTTTATCTATCAACGTGGTAAAGATATTGCTTATTTGCTCTATATGTTGACGATATTATTTTGACTACATCTTCTATTGCTCTTCGCCAGTCTCTTATTGCTCAGTTTGGTTCTGAATTTGCCATGAAGGACTTGGGTTCCCTTCACTATTTTTTGGCCATTGCTGTTACTCATCATGCAGGTGGTATTTTCTTGTCTCAAAGCAAGTATGCTAGAGAAATTATAGAACGTGTAGGCATGTCTTCTTGCAAACCTGCAGCTACACCCGTTGACACTAAACAAAAACTCGGTTCCTCGGGTCCTTCCTTTCCCGACCCGACTTTGTTTCGTAGCTTGGCGGGCACCCTCATGTATCTTACCTTCACGAGACCGGATATATCTTATGCTGTTCAACAAATCTGTCTTCATATGCATGACCCTCGTTTAGAACACATGGCAGCCCTGAAACGAGTACTTCGGTATGTTCAAGGCACGACTCATCTTGGCCTTCATCTTTCTCGTTCACGACTCGACTCTCTACTTTCTTATACTGGTGCTGATTGGGCTGGTTGCCCCAACACTCGACGATCCACTTCTGGATATTGCATATTTCTTGGCGATAACCTTATTTCTTGGTCTTCTAAATGGCAACTCACTATCTCACGATCCAGAGCCGAAGCCGAATACCGTGGGGTTGCTAATGTAGTATCCGAATCATGCTGGATTCGTAATCTTCTTTTGGAGCTCTGTCTTCCTCTCTCAAAAGCAACCTTGGTTTATTGCGATAATGTGAGCGCCATCTATCTCACTACTAATCCGGTGCAACACCAACGCACCAAACACATTGAGTTAGACATCCATTTTGTTCGTGAAAAAGTTTCTCGGGGCCATGTTTCTAGTTCTACACGTCCCCTCTCGGTCCCAAATTGCCGACATTTTCACTAAAGGATTGTCCCGGGTTCTTTTTGATGACTTTCGTGACAGTCTAACCGTTCGTGATCCTCCCGCTTCGACTGCGGGGGTGTATTAGAAGATATTATTAGATATATGTTGTATATTCTCTAGTATATTCTTTTGTGTATATCTTAGATTGATTTTGTACTTATTTAAATTAGGTAGTTTACCTTACTTAGACTCCTTGTTGTACTATATATTGACCTCAAGATTAATAAAAAACTCATTCACCAAAATACATTCTTACACTAGCAAATCTAAAAGAAATAAATTATTTCACATCCGTGAATATCTATGCAAGAGGTAGTTGCAAATTCTTATTAGATAATATTCTTAAAATTTCATCAAATAATATAAGATTTCAAAATACTCTGTAACTGACCACTTGATAATATTTCTTTCTTAGATTTGTAAGAAAAATAGCAAAAGCCAAAAACCCCAGGGTATTTTAAGATCAAGTTATTCTCTTATTTTAATTATGTCAAATCAATAATGCAATTTTGCAACCTTTTTTTTCATTCTCTTTTCTTAAATTTCTTGTTTTATTATAACTAATAATAAATACGAGTCAAATTTGTCTTTCTAAAATAAAATATGGCCTAACTATCAACATTGTTAAATGCCACAAAATTACGTCAACTAGTCATCCAATCATCGAATGTAATATCAATAAAATCTATCTCTATAGGAGGCTCACCGCTTGGCGGTAAATCCTCATTATCCCCCACCCCACCCGCTCCACCCCTGAATCCGTACCTGAATCCAACTAAAAAATTTATACCCATATCCGAGCATGCAACCCTCTCACTCACAATAATCATGTGAATCCTCAGCTCCCTGCTCCAAGTTCTCTCCCCTCCCCACTCTTCTATCTTTGCTCTTCCTCAACCGACATTACGAATCAGCTAACCAAGCACGACCCATGTATACCAAACCAGATATTGATGCAATCCGCGTAAAAAACAGTTGCCGACACGACATCTTTTTTCGTATCAAACTACTTCACCTCCATGCAATAAATGGAGCACTCCAGGTCCAGATCCAACACCTCAACCAAGGACAGAGCGTCGGTTTCCGCTCTAAAAGCGGGTTGTGGTGAGCCCTCATTCGACATCGAAGGCTCTGATTCAGAGACGAATCGGCCTTTCAGATTTTTTACCGATCGGGTTGTTTTGTGTAAGAAAATGATTAGTTCGCTCAGAGTTGCATTATACTCCAACGCCAAAGATAGGATCCATGAGCGAATGTTTGCAGTACACTACAAGAAAATAACATGTTTTCTGACCGGATAAGGGTTATCCGATCGTGAATGACCTATTTTCGACCGCAATTCGATCGGGATTGCTTCGGTCGGACTGCGGGCGAAATATTTTTTTTCGACCGGAGTCTAGTGACAAATATTTCCACCGAGTTCTGGTTGGTATACGATATTTTTCGACCGGTCTCCGGTCGGAAAAATTGCTACCGAATCCGATCGGAAGAGAATATTTCGACCGCACTCCGGTGGCAAATTTTTCGACCGGCGTCCGGTCGAAAAATATGGCATATCGACCGGACTCGGTCGAAAAATTCTTTTCAACCTTTGCCGACCGGAGTCCGGTCAGAAATAACATTCACAATATTTTCGACCAGAGTCCGGTCGAAAATAAGATTTAAGGTATTACCGACCGGTTTTCAGTCGAAAATAATATTTAAGGTATTTCGACTGGAGTCCATTCGGAAATAATATTTAACAGAATAAAAAAAAAATCCAGAATATTATTTTTTTGCTATTTTGAAAGATTTCGATTTATTGCACCATTCTAAAACATAAAAAGTGATTGTTAGTCAAAATATTTTTGAATTAATGGAAGATATGTAAGAACAATTGTTTTAAAAAATAAACTGAAGCAAAAAGTGTTTATTTAAAGAGGAAAGGAAGCAAAAAATGTTTATATAAAGATAAAAGGAAGAAAAATGTGTTTATATAGAAAGGATTTGTGTTTGGAAAGTATTTGTACTAATACTCGGCCCAGCTGGGCTGAGTTTAGGGCGACAACCTTTGGCGGGAATTTGTCCCGCCAAAGGGTCCTGAACGGAATCCAGTCGGGAAAATTGAGATTCAAATTTCCGACCAGATTCTGGTCGAAAGCAGTCGGAAAACATCCCGACCGGATTCTGGTCGAAATTTTCGTGTCGGGAAAACTGGTTATTTTTTGTAGTGGTAGCGTTGAGTGAGACCTGCAATAGACGACTACAATGATCAGAATTGTTAGTAGATAAGAAAGTCATTTATTTGTTTGCATGTTTATACAAGTGTTTGGTTGACTACTTTGACTTTGAGTTGTTTGTTTAAAGATATTATGATAAAACAATGGTGTGGGATGAATGACACACTGAGATGATATAGTCGAGGGTGTTGGAATCATCTAGAAGCACGGTAGTGTGTAGGTATATTTGTATTGTAAATATTTTTGGTGAGCGAAAATTGTTGAGTCTTTTAAATTTGGTTAGTGAATGAGTGATATATTGTTGTGTCTTTAAGAGTTTTGATTTTTTCATTAAATTCTTTGAGAGATTTTGAAGTCTTGAGGTAGAGATTAGAATCTCAGATTATTTAAATACACGTAGACTTTCATAATTTTGAATAATACTCTTTTAAGAAAATGTGTAAATTGTGGTCCGAGTTAATTCATTACTGGTGTCCTAATTTCGAAAATGAACTACAAATACAAATATCAAATGAGAAAAATGACTTTATCGACGAAGAATATTTTAGTACAATGCGTGCAAATATAAACCGCACATATATTAATCACTACATATTAACATGAGTTACAAAATTTGAGTATAGAAAATCACGGGCATGTTGTTGAAAAAATGAGCAACTCAAAGACCAAATCCTAATAAGTAGGCACAACTCATATTTGGGGGAAATTTTAAATACTTATAAGAGGTTTAATTCGGTTAGCTAGGAAAATCTCACCCGGTGTTGCAAAATTTACTATGACATCACTTCAAACTATTGAAATTAGCAAACAAAAAAAAAACAATAATATGCGTCATAACACTTGCCAAAAAGAAAGAAATGTTTTTATTATTTTGGATATTAAATTCAGTTTCTATATCTTTTTTATCTAGTTATGAAGCAAAATAAGATAAGTTATTAAATTTTATTTTAATAATAAATGATTAAGCCAATTCATGTTAAAAAATCGATCGTAATTTAAACCCCCTTATCGTTTGTGGTTATTTGCAGCAAACCCCCTAACTTTGATCTTTGCCATAGTCAATCCTTCATTACATTGATGCCGTTGCACTTTATCCTAAAATCAACTATACGACGAAAGATTCTGCCACAGATTCCTTGCACGTGCCAGACACGTGTTTTGAGTGAGAGTATTTTTGTCCGAACTTATTTAGGGCGTTGCGGATTGCCCTCAAACCTATTGATGACACTGCAAATTGCCTCCAACCTTCAGTAATTTTGTATTTAGAGATATATTTCTATGAATATTTCAAAATAAAGGGATATATGTTAATTTATAGGGGAGTCTCTCTCTCTCTTTATATATATACATATATATATTATACTCTCTCTCTATATATATATATTATATATGCATACATATATATATATATATATATATATCTTACCAATTCTTTTATTTCTTTGTAGCATATCAGAGTCTTTTCTTAAGAAAGTCCTAATAAAAATTTGATATATTAGATTTAATTTTATTAACAAGAAGATACTTTACCTAACCCCCAAATCCCAATAATTAATTTTAACCACCCAAATGTGTTTTTTTGGTGTGTACTCTTTTTGTTGTATTAGTTAGTACTTTTAATATATTCATAATAACATGGGCATAATTAATATAGAACGACAACAATACTTTTATGCATACAAAGATCGTGAATTACAAGTTATCATAACACAAATTACGTTTTTATCAAGGCTGACTCTAATTTAAAAATAGGACAGTCACTAATTTATAAATTTTCCCATATTAATTTCTTTTGTTCTCATGTGGACATAGAGGTTACATTAAAGATAAGACTAATATTCACTCTAAAAAATTTTATTTTCTTAAGTTCGAATTTTGAGTATGTACATCCAAGTTAATATCTACTTTAAAAATAATTTATGCAAAAAGATTAATTGCAAACTAATTGTCTAGTGTCTGCTTTTTTTAGGACTGATTACAAGAATAGGACTGGATAAATGTATTTGGGTGATTTTATTAATTATTGAAAGAGGGGCGAGAATATCTTAAGGAAAGAAAAAATGATAAAGATTAGTCATATAAACATATGCGAAAAGTTTAATCGCAAATTAATTGTCTAATGTTTATTTTCTTAAGACTAATTAATTATTCCATAATTTGTACACATCTAAATTCATTTCAATGATTTTATTTATTCTTGAAAGAGAGAGAGAGGATATCTTAAGGAAATAAAATAATTATAAAATTACAAAAGGTTATATGAAAAAAAAGAGAAAATAAAGAGAGAAAAAAGCCCTAGCGCCACTGCAATCAATCAAGCAACCCAGCGTCGACCGAATTTTTTTCCATCGGACTTAGGGCTGGTGGATAAACGCACACAAAAACGTCTCCGTCGAGGAGAGGAAATGGAAACCGAGACTACTGCCCCGGTGTTCAGAGCAGAATGATTTGACAACAACTAGAAGATAGATTTTTCTTATGTGGACGCCATACGGAAGAGAAATGAACATGTGCGAATTGATACGGAAGAGTTTGATGAAGAATTCGATCTCATCATCACCAACCCACCTTCTGAGAGCATGTCGTTTAAACGTTTCACTAGTCTACCAAATATGCGCGATCGAATGAAGAGTCAGTGGGAAGATTCTATCATAATTTGGGTGTTGGGAAACGCATGGTACTACCCATCCCTCGGGTTTAAGCTTGACACAATGTGGAAACTGCCGAGCGAATTTTTTTTTCTCAAAATTGTTATGTAGCAATACAATAAATAGAAAATAATACACAAACGAAAAGGCAAGAACACGAAGATTTGCTCATCCATGTCGTCTGTGACTCCTTTGAGGGAGATACCAAGCTAGGATTTCACTATATGTTTTTTTTTTGTCATAGGTTACAGTTACAAGAGAAGCTGTTTAAATTAGGTAGAGTCCTAATATGAATTTTGCGTAGAATAAAAGTATGTAGAAAGAGTGGCTATTTACATAGACTAAAAGTACGAAAATTAGCCTAAATTTACACTACGGGTCCGGGTCAATATTTAGGCTCCACAACCCAATAAACATGCCTCATATTGTTTTCTTTTCAGGCTAAATGGAAACGATTCACAGATATATATATATATATATATATATATATATATATATTAACAAATTAAGGGTGAGAAGTAAATTGTGAAGAAAATGAGAGTAAAATGGGCAAAAAAAGTGAACCGGGATTTTTTTTTCGATTTATAGTATAATAGATATATATTTAAGTTATCGATAACTATAATTTTTATAAAACATGTCAAAAACATTCCAAAGTATTACGCAAAATTTCTTTAGTCGATCGAAAGTGAACCCATGAACCTGTTAGAAAATTCTGATTAGACTTGCTTCCATGTGATCTAAAGAACATGTTTCTTATCCACGTACTGTCTGAAAGCCGTTGGCAGTTGGGAATCGGGATATGAATTTTCAGCACATGCATGAATGCCAACACGTGGCTTTATAATGTTTCTGTCGAGCGTATTTATATTACAGGCTAAACAAATTAACATGAACATATGTATCTTGGCGCTGTTTATACTTTCATGAGAATTAAGGAATGTGAGTGGGGGTGGGTAGGAATGAGGATTTTCAGTGGACATGGTAAAGAGCTAAAGGAGGCTTTACAAAATCATTTTGTTGGATGGCCTATATTAAGAAGTGTATCATCAATATATTTTATTTCTTTGGAACAGTTTCGGTTATTTATTGTCAATATAGTCGAATAATCTATTGGAGAAATTTTTTAAAATTTTTTCGCGTTTAGGGTCGTTTGCAGCTTACTTCCTAACTTTATTTTTTTGCAACTATTGTCTCCCAACTTTTTTTCTAATGCACATTTTAACCGTATAATTTGTCGATGTGTTAACATTTTGACCATTAAATTTACAAAGTTGCAAACGTAAGGGGGCAACATGCAAAAAAATTAAAGTTATAAGTTGCAAACAATTCCAAACTTGGAGTTTGATTTTTTTCCCCTAATCTGAACATTATGTAATTAATGCTCACTGAGAATAACACGTCATTTGTTGAATGTCTCAACTTACATCGATGTTATAGGATATTGTAAACGTATTGATATATACTTCCTATCAGGTCTCATTACGTGTAGATTCTTAGAAATATATTTGTTAAGATAAGATATAATGATATATGAAGAAGCGCTTGTCAGACATAATTAAAAAATTAATGAATTATATTGTATGAGTTGTTTAAGAATTCTTAAACATATAAGGATGTTTGACATTTTGTATTAAGTTACATATTATATTATAAAAGTGAGATAAACCAAATGGCGGGCAACCCATCAAATCAATTTCACTTGTCAAATACTCTCTTGTCAATTCATAACTAAAATAAAGAAAACAAAATCTATAAGCCACAAATAAACACAAACCCCGCACGCAACGGCTCACATTTATTAATGCCGTGCCTACAAGTCCTTGCGTTATTTTTCAACTTACTGTACCATAACTTACCTGCAATCTCTTAATTATAACTTATGCTTAGTGATGAAAAATATTCACTTAAGGCCTAGTTTGTTTCCCCGGAAAATAGGGGAAAAGGAAAATCTTGAAGGAAAATCTTTTTTTCCTACTGTTTGGTAATTTAAGATTTTCTTGGAAAAGAAATGAAATCTTGGAAAAGAGAGGAAAATAAGGGAAAATCTTGGAAAGAAGAGGAAAATCGGCATGTGAAATTTTATCTCCCATTTTAAAATTTTATCTCACTTCCTACAAAAAAGGTGGGAAAATTTCATCAAAATTTTCCCAATCTCTTCTAAAAATTTAAAAAAATTCATTTGTTTGTCTCTATATAAACTAAATTGTATCTTGTTAATTATACATATCTCAGTTTTATTTTTATTTCGGTTGTAAAAGTTTTTCTTTTTTAATTATATTATATATAACATATATATATTTAAAGATAATTATCATAATACGTATGAAATAAAGTTATGCAAGTTTTTGATATTTTACATAAAGTAGTTTCAAGGAGAACTTCAAAAATAAAAATATTAACAAAATTAATATAACTTCTTTTTTTGTTTTTTATGCATATTTCAAAGTATAAAGTATAATTATGGATTTTAAACGGTTAGATTATAAGAAATACAAAAAAGCTTAAGAATTTTCCCTGAAAAGTCATTATGTGCCAAACACAGGAAAAGAAAGGAAAATTTTTATTTTCCCTAAGGAATTTCCTGGAAAATCTTGTTTTCCCTCATTTTCCTTATTTCTTTTCCTTTTCCCCCATTTTCCGGGGAAACAAACTAGGCCTAAGTGTGAAAAAACGATGGAGAAATATATATGGTTAGTATGTTTTTTCATTATTAAAGAACATCTTTGTAATATCTTAAACGTTAACATATTTTTTGTAATTAGATGTGTAAGATAGTGCCTGTTATGGCTAATGTAGTGGCTCAAGTAAAATTAGTATAGGCCGATCTGATCAAACAGTAAGCTTTCTGAAATACATCAAATATTACATTGGATCTATCATGAGAGCGGAGCGGTACATCGAGTATTATACTCGATGTACATGAAATATTCGATGTATCTGAAAATTACGGATTGTGGTCTCGCACCATGCCTATAACACTTATGGCTTGATAATCAAGGTACAATATTTATAACAATCTACTGGTCATCGCTCTTAGATTGAATATAACATTCGAACTGTTATATTTGATAACTCATTTGGTACGTTGCCACTCGATATTTAGTGGGTGTTAGAAAATATACTCGACGTATCAGTACACTTGAAGTATCCCAAAATCCTCGATGTATCAGAATATTTGATATATCTCAATATTCAATTTACGTTAAATCGTAGATTTATCGTCTTGTCTTGTTGTTAGTTTGATGCCTTCCGGATAAAGCTCATCGTAGAAATCCTTTGAATCTCCAAATTAACATAGTTAGTGTATTTAGTCTATTTCTATTTTTTAGCTTGCTCACATGTAATTCAAACGAACTTATATCAAACTGTGGCGATTAATCAATCTATTTTTCCAGCTAGCTAGTTGTTAATTAATTTAATTATAAAAGTTACTCAAAGTCAAGAGCTGGTAAATTAAAGTAAATCATTATTTTCACCGACCATGATGCTGTACAAAAAACACAGCTAAAACGTGAATTTACAGTTCCACGCATAAGATTATCCGTTTATTCAATTTAGACCCCACTTTTTCCTGTCCGAATTTTAAAGATAAGACACAAAAGTCAGACAAGCAATCGAGGGCAGTGACGACAAAAAGAAGAAAGACAGCAACTTGTTGCGGTTTGAAATACAATTCCTTTACAAATCACAATATAAAATTCTGTTACATAAATAAATTATATATATACACCACAACAAAAATCGTAACAGTGGGAGTTAAGTAAAGTAAAGTAAACACATCAAGAAAAAAAATCCCACCTTTTTGTAGTGCTAATAATTAAATTATCTCTTAATAAATAAAAATCGAATCTTTTTTACAAAATCAAGAACCCAAAACATGGGTAAGAGTACTACAGTTCCGACGATCGCGGTGCCGCCACGTGGGTCCATGGAGACCCTTTTTGCGAACGGGTCTGGACCCGGGTTCAGCCCGGGTCCGATGACTTTGGTGTCGAGTTTCTTCTCGGAGCAGAGTCCCTATTCTTTTTCACAGCTGTTGGCCGGAGCTATGAATTCGCCTATGGCTATGAAGCCTGGTTATATGTTGAGTAATAATAAGGATAGTGAGAGTGATGGTGGATATAAGAGGAACAGGCCGGTGGGTTTGGTGGTGGGTGGGGCCCAGAATCAGATGCAGCAGCAGCAGCAGGTGGATAGTTTGGGTTTGAATTTGAGTCCCATGTTCATGTTTCCACCCGGGTTGAGTCCTTCTGGTTTGCTGTCTCCACTTCAGGTAACCCTTTTTTTTTTTTTTTTATGAGAGTTATTCAAGTGTTTATGATGGTGTATAATTGAAATTTATGGATGATGAATCTTACTAGAATTAATTGACTTTTGGTGGGTGTTTTTTGATATAATGATTGGTGTAGGATGACGTGTGTGTGTCAAACATATCTACACACGTGATCAAGCTTGCTTGAGCTTTGAGATGAGACGACAATTCAGTATGGTGTCAAAGCTTAGGTCACTAGAGGTAGTCTTGACAAGATTAAGCTTTTAGATGGGACGTCAATTCAATGATTCATGAATATCTAATGTTACTAATTAGAACAAAATATTGAGAATTATAGGACATTACGGTGGGAGTTCGAAAGACCTCTACTGTTGGGGCCTTAGCTTAAGTCCATTTCCTTAGGAGTCTCAGTTCGGTGGCCAAGCATTTGGAATAGTTTATGGAAATAGTTTTGTATATAGAAGTAAAAACATATGCTGTTTTCGTTTTGCTATATATGGCCTATACCATAGGCTTAGTTATTGGTGTTGTTGGACGTTGGACGTCAAATGTCTGTCTTGTTATATTAGTAACTTTACGGACAACTCGTGTGGCTTTTGCTGCTCGGCCACTATGTAACAGGGCACATGGAGTACACGTTTAGTTAGGGCCTAAACCAACCTTCTTTAACTGTGATATTTGAGTTTAAATCATCATGTAAGGCAATCTTAAGTCTACTGTCTTATTAGGCTATAAATCTGAGAATTTGACATTTTTATTGCCCTTGTATTCTTAATCTGCATATTACGGTTTGGAGGTTACGATCTTGTATATGCAAGATGGATGATATTTCTGTATTCATTGGCTGAATGAGTTCTAGGGGTGGCTCAATTGCCAGTAGTTCTATTGTTGGTGCACTAGATACCTATTTATTTGGATTCCATATGCTATATAACTGAGTAAAGCTTCTTACATTTCATGCAGAGCCCTTTTGGAATGTCCCATCAACAAGCCCTAGCACACGTTACGGCACAAGCAGCTTTCTCCCAATCGTACATGCAAATGCAAGCAGAGATCCAACGTTCAACAACCACTACTGCAGAAACAGCAGCTAACCATTCACCCTCAGCTCCCAACGAAACTTCCACACAGGAGAGAAATCCTACGCCAACAGAACCAGAGATCTTAAAACTAGAGGCATCTGAAGTTTCACAATTTGATCACAAAGTCACTCATGTTGCTATTGATAAACCAGCTAGCGACGGTTATAACTGGAGAAAATACGGGCAGAAACATGTCAAGGGCAGTGAATTCCCACGGAGCTACTACAAATGTACGCATCTGAATTGCCCTGTCAAAAAGAAGGTTGAACGATCTTCGGATGGTCGTGTTAATGAGATCACGTATAAAGGGCAGCACAATCACGACCTGCCTCAACCGAGTAAACGGGGAAAAGAGAGTTGTGTTTTGGATAGAACAACCAACTCAGAGGTGAAAGCTGTTTTGGCCTCGAGTCAGGATGAAGCAAACGAGTTAAGTGAGACTGCACGAGTCACCTCTGAGTTTGAAAATTTCCAAGCTACCAACCGGGATTCAGCTGAGCGTCATCCTTACACTAACAATGATACTGTAGATAATGCAATAGTGCTCGATGATGAGGATGACGATGAGCCAAGTGCCAAAAGAAGGTAAACAAATAGCAGGACATTTATGCCACCTGCCATTTCATCTAATCATAAGTACCTCCCATGAGGTTTAAATAATACAATGTCATCCTTTCAAGCTTGAAGTGTGAAAAAGATATTACAAATAGGAGATGTATGACGTGTTAATTTCAAACTTTAGGGGTGTTGCTGTAAATATTTAAACCCATAAGGCACGTAATTAGATGAAAACTTCAAGGGCCTCAGATGCAATCTCTTAACTTATGTGAAAACATTTCCTCTGAGATGCAGAAACGTGGATGTGGGACCAACCATGCCAGCTCCATCACACCAAACTGTTAGTGAAGCAAAGATTGTTGTGCAGACGAGAAGCGAAGTTGATCTATTGGACGATGGATTCAAATGGAGGAAATATGGGCAAAAAATTGTCAAGGGGAACTCTCATCCAAGGTATGTTTTGGATGAATTCGGAATAAGCATATCTTTGTCGGTCTTTCAAAATTTATTCTTCTTGAATCTTAGCGCTTGTTTCAGCGTTTGTAAATTTTCATATGCAAAAAGTAGTTGCTGAATTTGGACTCAGATTCTTCGCTTGGTAAGTATCCTCAACTCTCATTTACAGTATTTGTTAATCTGTGTTATTCTTTTTTGCAGGAGTTACTACAGATGCACATATCCCGGTTGCAATGTTCGTAAACAGGTCGAGAGGGCTTCGGCAGATCCTAAATCTGTCATTACTACATACGAGGGTAAGCACGATCACGAAATACCAAAGGGAAAATACAGTAACCATGGCACAACCAATGCCAGTTCGCAGCAATTAAAGACGCATAAGACGGTAGCTCAGAATCCTTTGCAGAATAAAGAAATGGATTATGGAAACATAGAACAAACGCCAATGACATTACAGCTGAAAGATGAACAAATTGCCGCGTAGCCTTCAAAGTCATGAATAATTCATGACTGTATTCATTTTATATTTTCATCACACGATTAATAAAATGGAGGGCCGTGACCTTCTGAGTTCTTAGGGGCAACGACATATCAGAGGGAGGCCATGGCAGCGAAGATTGAACCCCCACTTGTGATGTAAGATATATTATATATATGCTATATACTGTATATGCGAATCACAATGTAATTCCTACTTAGTTTGATACAAACTCGATGTGTTAGTACGAGCTAATAGCAAATAATTTGTTTGTGTTTTGTTCATATCTTGTGTTATCAAAAACTCCACGTAAAAAAAAGCTTCAAATTACTGTCATGTGATTTTGTAGAAGTTGCTTACTGCCTCTTATTCCTCTTGTGTGTGTGTGGTTTATGCATAATAATCAAATATCGATACACAATAATTTTTTTTAATTTTTTTTTCTGTGAGTTATGATTTTGAGAGAGATCATTTTGTGGAAGTTGACTATTGTACTGTTTAATAATTTAAAGCATCAGAATAGATGTATGTTTTTATAGACAATATAATGGTATAAAATATAAATGTCTATTGCTTAACTCCATCTTTATGACTTTATCCCAAGCTATAGAACCAGTAAAATAATACTATGTCAGTATATGTCTATTTCCTTAGTATGGAAGGCAAATTTTGCTTGTTCAAATTTTCCACCATCAGGCTTGTAAAGTAATCTAAGTGATAACGACTTTGAGTTGATCCATCCAAAGTGCCTAAAGGCTTCACATTTGTAACACAAATCGCTTCATAAAGTAAAAAGATCGATAAAGTTGTTAACGATCATTTCCCACTATCACCGCGTAGAAAAAAGCCGGTGCCTCTTTTATACGTCTTTTGACTTTGTTATGTGTCCATTTAAGTCATCTGAAAATCACAAAAAAGGCTTAGGAAAAAATGGGGAAGATTTCAGTTGGTACAATAGTTTTATTTTCTCTTCTTTTGATCACGGCATCTGCATCTGGTATGTACTATTCTCTCCCTCTTTCTCACACGAATGCATGCTCAATATCTGCGATTATTATTTCAATATGATCGAAAATGAATCGTTTGATTGATCGTATTGCTAGCAGGGGCGTTCCTGTATCCAGAAGAGAAGGTGGTGGAACGAAGTGAAACAGTGGCGGATAGTGGTTTGAAGGTTCAAGAAACTACAACAAGCTCGATGAAATTCGAAGTGAGGCCGTTGT
Source organism: Linaria vulgaris (assembly GCA_948329865.1). Taxonomy (NCBI): domain Eukaryota; kingdom Viridiplantae; phylum Streptophyta; class Magnoliopsida; order Lamiales; family Plantaginaceae; genus Linaria; species Linaria vulgaris. The sequence continues at coordinate 15,640,167 of OX415250.1, read as the reverse complement.
AAAAATGCAACATGATATGTTATCGAGATCCATACTGCTGCAACTGAGAGTTTCCGATTGTGCCATTCGTCTGTTGAAATGAAGGATACTGATATCCGTCGATCGATGATAGGGTGCTTTCATGTAATTATACTATAACTGGGTTGTGTAGTTGCTAATCTGGCAATAATATTCTGCATATTCATATTGTACTCCCCGGGAACCATATGTAATATGGATAATGTTTGTGATTTGAATTTTACTCTCTTGTAAGCCTAGCTCCATTAACTTCTTTGCAACAGGAATGTTCATACAAAGTTGGTAAAACACACAAGGAATTATTTGATTATTCAGAAATGATTACACATAAGTTGCTATAACTAAAAATTATGGGACCATAAGTTATGAGTAGATATAGGCGGTGTTTGGAAACTCTACTCCATAAGTAGAAGTTCAGAATCTAAGCAGAAGCTGCATAAATTTGTTTAAGTCACAAGTTAGAGTGTTTGGAAAAACAGTTAAAAGCTCAAAAAAAATTTACCCTAGAGTGTTTGAAGAAAAAAGTGATATTTAGATTCTTCTTCAAATTGACTATAATACCCTCAACAACATATATTCTTATATCTAATTAATTTTGTAAACATCAAAATATACAAAATTAATAAAATGAATATAATACACTGTGGATAATTTTCTTACGTATAATTGTTAAAACTTTGTATCTTATTTTATTTCCTAGATGATTAAACTTTATATATTTGTGTAAATTAATTTGTATACCTTTATATTTTAACTATACAATAAGGCCATTTTAAGATCAGAACGAGATCCTTTGGACCCTTCGCCCGCTTAGAGGTGGATTCGCGAATTTTTTTTCAAATAAATTGAAATAGCTTTTGGGGTATTTTTGCTATCTTAATCCATTCAACTAAGTTTAATAAATCATTAAAATAAATTACATAAGTTAATGTCCAAAGTCTACCGGAAAAAAATAACAACTAGATAGTGGGTACTCCAATTCTCCCAAAGGCTATCGAAGTGCATATATCATCTCGGACTCGATCCACCTCAATGTTATTTGAATCTATTGGAACGCCATGAGATTCACCACTATCAGCATCATGATTTGGAATGTAATATGGATTGCGATCATAATACAAGAAAGTCTCATCTTCCAAGTCTGTCTTACGAATAAAATTATGAATTGTCATCGTAGCGGATACGAGAGCAACATGGTCGTTCCAAGGATAGTTAACCGGGATGTCAGGAATAATTTCAAATCGAGATTTTCAACACCCAAACGATCTTTCGATTGTTGAACGCAATGAAGAGTGGACATGATTGAACATTTCAAAATGATTGCTATATTGAGAAGCACGTTGAAAGTCCGAAAGATGATATTTCTGACCTTTTTAAGGAGCTAAAAACCCGTTTATATTAGGGTAGCCGGGATCCACTAAATAATATTTACCTATTAAAAATATAGATATTAGTAATAAATATAGAAAATAATGTTTTAAAATGATTATCTAGACGTGCATATATTCATACCTGGGGAGGATTTGGAAACTTTTTTTGAGGATCCCCAACCCGTCTTGCTAAAATATATGTCGGGACGATTTCGAGCCCTTAGCTCATCAACACATAGTCTAATAAATATCATAGTAGTCTTTGTATCCCAGCTAGCCTTCTCTACCGTGTCTACACCATTTCCCTTTGATTTGTTACATGTTTCTATGTTTGGATATGATGTTTGGGAATATAATTGTGACTGAAATACATAATTTGTACTTGATCCCCTAAGATCATCCATTTGATTTTCTAATACTACAGTAAACAATGTAACAAAAACTAAGTGAAGCTTACTGTGGGAAAAAAACATTAACAGGTTTGGAGCAACTATATCAACAACAAAATAATCTAAACTTCACAATTGAATCATAATACTTATAACAAAGTGCATGACAGAAGTAGGTAGAAATATTACATGTGAAATGAGTTTAGTGTTGGTTAAAGATAACAATGAGAAAATATATAATCTAATGTAACATCACTTTTTACTAATAGTTGTTATCTGCAGATTCTATACTGAAATAAGTAGCCTTATTGAATTTTAAAGCCTCAAATTTATTTAGTATTAGCACAAATATGGTACTTACTCATAGTGTTATAATTCATTTTCGCCATGTTTTCTCATAAAGTGAATTGAATTAAAAAGCAATTTTTCATAAGAAAACTACAAAGAAACAATCAATGATCAAGTATGAAAACAAAGCATCACTTTTCTTTTGAAACCTATGTACATGTGCATAGCAGACTCTCTTTTGTATACATTGGTAAAGCTAAAAAACAGAGACAAATAAAAATGTTGAAAGAATTAATGTTGATTTAGAGCATGAAAATATTTTCCCAAATGAATTTCACCACAATTTCTCAAATATAGTCAAATAACATCTAGTAGATTATCAACACAATCACTCCCCATAAATCATAAATGATATCTGCTCATAATTATGAGATTCTTTACTATCTTGAGCTAAAGAAAAAAAAAATCAACCGGTAGAGGTGGAAGTATTACACCCATTAACAATTTAACATCATTGATTTGACCACTTTAATTCTCAAAGTAAAAGCACATAATTTTCTCAAAGTAAAAGCACATAGCGCACATAATTTTTTAAATCAAAACCATTAGAAAAAAGTAAAAGCCCAAACCTTGAGTAATGAGAAATTGGAGTATTGCAGAATCATTTGTATCGCCAACTCCCTACAATCAATATGATTACCAAAATGTAAAATTATTAGAGGGAGACATTAGGAAAATAATTAAAGAGAAGAAATTTGATAGATGTTAATGGAGAAAAGAAATTGATTAGAAGCCCACATTAATTTTTCATCTTCACAGCAACACGACAAGAATTGGAATGAATTTGGAAATTTATAGCCGTTTCACCCACTTTCACAAGTAAAGAGATGATGGGGTTGTTGGGTTGTTGAGAGTGGAAGTGTCCGATGATTAAGCCCATGTTTGATTTTTCCCCAAACATATTTTTTTCAGAAAACAAATAATTCTGAGAGATATTGGCCTTCTCAGAAAAAATAGTTTCGGCCCATTAACAACATATTTGGGCGGTAATTAAAATTAGTTTAATAAAAGAAAATCTGAAATTGGGGGGAAATATAGCATTTCGCTGTGCGACTGTGACATAAAGCAAGTGATAAAGCTGTTACTTTATTTAGCTAATGATTACATAACTGAAATGATTAAATTTTAAAAAATGGTTGATTCATTTAAAAAAACGGTTGGTTTGCTTTCAATTCTTGAATACCTTTTTAAATGCCCCACTATGTGCAACATTTTTGAATTTTATGAGCTTGTTTTCATGCTTGAATATTTAAATAATTACATAATTAGATTACAGTTATTATAATTATATACTTTTCTTGTGCACTAAAATTTGATTTCCTTGAAATTCGTTGGCTTCTTTGAATGATCTTAGTTGATTCTGGGACATATTATAATTTTCTCCAAAAAGGTATCAATTTTAGCCGGAAACATAATATTATATTTGGTACAATCGAAAAATTAAATAGAGACATATATATATATCACCATATGTAACAACACAAACATAATTGATATTATTATCCCATTACTCATATATTGAGTTTACGTTAGTCACAATACGAAATTAACTATTCCGAATAATACATGTCATATTCAGTCTTAACCTCTTCAAATTTTAGATCCTGGTACCATCTGTGCCTCTGCCTTATCATTTTCTCTAGGGCAATGTACGAGAATCTATCGCCGAAAATGGATTCCATCAACTGGTAGTCCAGCAAACCGTAATTGCGAAAGAATTTCCTATCGGCGTATTCCTGCATGTTTATTTTAAATCATGATTAGACATCGCTAGCATGTATAACACAATTTACTTATCAAAATGAATATACGGTGCGCCATTACACATCTTCAACCCGTACGACATTTCGTGTTCTTTTGTTGTGCTGACCCGCTTTGTTTGCCGGTTGAAACTTACCCCAAGCAAGTTTATGAACTCCAAAAAACCTAGTATCGCATCCAAATAGTCTAGTACTGTCTATAAACTAACACACAGTTTGTTCCAGCTAGTGGATGACTCTCGTATAGAATGAAGTGGATGTGATCTAAAGCACTTTCGAGACCGGCAGGGGTTGAAATGTCAATCTCTTTGGCTACGCTTTGTAAGGTCCTTATGTAGCTCTCGTCCAACGAACGGTGCCAAAAACATTTGTATATAGATAGATGGTCTTCCCATTTAAGTTGAGTGTCCGTCTGAATTTGTTGTATTCGTGTACCTTTTTGGGAATTCGTCCAAACGAGGGTTGCAGCTGCCTTGTCCGTACTCGTAGTTGTCCTGTGTTGTTCCTTACTACACTTGGTTTCCATTGTAGCGCTCCTGGTAATATTGATGAAAATTGAAGTGTACGAACCACCCTGCATATAATGGTTATGTTGAATGCATTATATAATCTTCCCACCGAAAGTCAACTTTGATGATAAGACTTTTGTGTTGCCATTACTACACACAACTGCTACTACATATATGATACTTATAAAATGTGGTAGCATTAATTACGTAGAAGCCAACTACTCATGTGATTTCTTTAATACAATCATGTAACTCTATTGACGGGAGTGCTATGGATACTCCATAATTGTGAATCCCCCAGTCCATCAATGAACTTTGTTAATAGAGTACCAACTCTGTTGAGTTAGCAGTATTCCCACCTAATTAAATACACAAGTCAACTAATTTGATTGTTATCGTCACATCTAATTTACAAACCTCCATTTTTTTTTGTTATGCACTCGGTCTAAGCCTTACGATATAAGCATACAGAAAAACAATTATGGCAATAAATTTCCTTGGATAATATGACAACTTATATCTCCCTAATTTATTGTACCATTTTATTAACTCATGCGCCAGTTTAAATTACTCGTGTGTTGAGATTATATAATCCCTTTGAAAATTGAAGTTCTAGTTTTATCTAGCCCGATGAAATTTATTTTGATTTGCCTGTCTTTTGTTGCAAGGTTGGCCACGTAGTTGTTTGTTTCCTTTCGCATTGTGTTAAATAAGTTGGTATTTGTAATAGGAGCGGCGACTGACACGTAAAAGGTTTCTTTCAATCGCAACCATCATCCCATCATTGTGGGATTAATCAAAACAATACATAAGGTGGTTTCAATATTCTCTTGCCGAATTAAATTCTCTGATCACAAAAACATAGGTGCGATCAGTATATATTAGGAACTACGTTATATGCGGCAGGTCCCATTCGAGCATAATAATAATTTAAACCGACGATGAAGCTTCAAAACGTTGCTCTTGTCTGACTACCACGGTCCTATCTTAATAATTCTTTGGAGGTCGCGCATCTCTTTCCCCGAAGATGAACTCCATTAAGTCGCACCAATCACGCCTATGTCTTGGATTGTGTCTAAATTTGTCTCTTGGGTTGTGTGTAAGTCTGTCTCTAACTCAATATTTGTGGGTGAATTTCGAGTTAGAGATAGTTTTAGATATAACTTGGCATTGTCTCTAATCATGTCTCTAATTTAGAGACTGAATTAGACATAGTTTAGAGATAAAATTGATTGGTTTGATTTAACACATATTTCTTCGCGTTTTCATTGACCGAGTATCCTCCCTTGATCGATGCCACATAATACGATCATGATATGATATAACAGGGTGCTACTCATAATTCACGATAAAATAAACATTCGCACGGTGGGTCTTCTTTTTAAGTTAATGATTCACTGTTCTGTTTGGCAGAAGATGGAAGTAGTTTGCCAGAAAAAGTCGAAATCATTGATTTTGGGGAGAAAAAATTGTTCAGATTACAAAGCTAGGAAAAATAGCTAAACATAAATAGATATGTTATTCGCTGACTTTCCCGAAAACTAAACCAAGGCAATTGCTTAAAGGAGAGTTTGGTTTTTCAAAATATTTATTATGTGCAATTGTTGTATTGATAGAAATAACTATTATTCTATTCCTTATTCCTTATGTATTGATAGAAATAATGAACTTCTTGCGTCACCTCATGCTCCAAATAATAATTTCTTTAAAAAAGAGACAGTCCCATCAAAATAAAAATGATGCAAGTAATTAAAAACGTGGCTGGATAGGGCCGAAAACATTAACAAAATCAGCCCATCTTGCAATGTTATGAGCTGCAGCATTATCGAGATTGACGTAGAGATGAATCTGAGTTTCCATTTTAGCTTAATTAAATGAATAGGTATTCGACTTGATCCGATTTCGGCCAAAAGTGAACCATTCATTAATCATGTTTGACAACAAATGGGACCTGATAAAGTAAAAAATTCTTAACCCGACTTTTATAAAGATGCAAAAGTTGCCACCTCTGTGATTAAACAAAAATTATTGTGGTTTACGAGTAACATTATTTGACAAATTAAAGTTGCTTCTCAAAATTTTAATGTACTCGTTAAACACGCTTGTTTCTTCTAATTAAAATAATAGAGTCGACTATAGGAAAAATGACTTTTGAGAAGTTGCTTTATTAATTTGGCATATTTTGGACATCATGTCATCACCATCACATAAAATACAACTTGAATAGAAATGAAAATGGGGAAGACTTCATCGAGCAACATCATTTTCTTATTCCTTCTTTTGATCGCTGCATTTTCCTCTGGTAAGTGGTAATAGTATACATCTACTACGTACGACTAATTAATAACAATATTACATTAATCAATACTGTTGGACATTTTATATTATTTAATAACAATGTCGTTATTACTATCAAAATAATTTTACGCAGTGGAATTATGAGGCATAAACAATAAATTATGTATACCTCCGTAAGTCGATAGTAGCGTCCCTTTTATGTCGTTGATCCTTCGTGTCGAACCCGACGGCGAAACCTTCGCGTTTCTCGATCTCGACGGTGGAATATATTATTAGAATAATATTCACCCGATCCACGAACTAAAAATCTCGACGATCGAAAATACACTAACTAATATATTAAATATATATCACAAAGAGAGAGGAATATATTGAGAAGAGAAGATTGGCTTTTTATTGGTGTTTTTGAACAAGGCCAGGTGACTCCTTTTATAGCCTCACTTGGGAGACAAAGGAATGGAATTCCATATTCTCTCCATCAATCATCCAACCACTTCAAATAATGTTCTCTCCATCAATCATCCAACCACTTCAAAAAAAAAGCCTATATGGGTGTAAACAATTCTCCCCACATGGCATGACTGACAACATCTCTCACTCACACATAGTGGGCACAACACAGTCGTGCATCTCTCAGTGTATTTTTATCGTCTTCATACTAGTAAATAGTTCGTGCGACCACCGAGAATACTTGCTAGTTTGGGAGTACTAAACCAAATCTTCTTTGAAAGAAAATCAGAAGAGCACAATCCCCTATGTCTTCTCGATATGCCCTAGACTCATTTGATCGTATCAGTTTAAAGAATGCCTAATCCATCAAGAGGTCGAACCTCAATGCCATATTTTAACTCTGAACTCTCATGATAGCGCAATTGTTCGTTAACGATGGACAAATATCACAGATGTGGTGTCAAATAGTCTTTATTTGCCCTCATGCCAATCGATTTTGGTTTGACCGCTTTTCCAGTAATGCCTCTTTAGACCGAATCAATCATGGTCATAGATAACATTCTAAAGTAGCTATCATCAAATCCTTTGATGTCATGACATAGTCAAAAGTCAATAAGTGCACTAAAAAAGATATTTAGCTCACACAGTGAGGAAACAGGGAATCATTCGCTCACTCTTACAAATGGTCGTCCAAGCACATGTAGTATGAAACACATGATGCGGTGGAATACTATTTATTCGTGTATCAACCTCTCAACTCATCTTCTGCAAAACAAGTAAGGGACACATTTATCTCATCTCTGCTCGCTCACCTAGCGCCAGAGGCGATCGCTCGTGTGAGAGAGCAGATCATGCCTGTTGACATACTTCAGTGTGTATAAACAGAAATGCTATATGGAATCAAACTCGAAATGAACATCATATTGCATTAATATCCAAATGAAGTAAACAAATTAAAAGTCAATTAAAACAATCTACGCAATCCCAAACTTCTAACATGAGTCTGAAAGACATCTCTAGCTATAGATTTGGTCATTAGATCAGCAATCATGCGAGTCATAGATATGTATGTTAGGACTACTTCATTTCTCGCAATCATGTCCCGTTTGTAGTGAAACCTTAGATCAATGTGTTTGGTTTTTCCATGTCACTTCGAATCCTTTGCATGGGCCAGCACCGCAGCACTATCACAAAATATTGTTACCATATTTGAGGCATCCGTTACAATATTTAAGTGGGTAAGGAATCTTCTCAACCAAACAACTTCTTACACTACTGATGAACATGCTATGTACTCAGCTTCCAAAGTGGACAACGCTATACAAGGTTGTTTCTTGCTATTCCAATTAATGGCGCCATTATTTAGCAAGAATACGTACCCAAACGTGGATTTGCGCTCATCAAGGTAGCTGCCCCAATCAGCATCACTATAACCATGTAACTACAAATCTGAACCTTGATAGCAAAGTACATAGTCCATTGTTCCTTTCATATATCTAAGAATCCTCTTGACTGCTTTCCAATGAGCAAGTCCTCGGTTCAATTGGAATCTGCTTACTGAACCAATTGCATAACAAATATCTGGGCGAGTACGCATCATTGCATACTTCAAGCTCCAAATGGCACTAGCATAAGGAACATGAGCCATTTGCTCTTTTTTGGATTGAGTCTTAGGACACATTTCTTGGCATAAGCTCTCACCTTTGGCGATAGGGGTGTCGATAGGTTTGCAGTTTTGCATCTGGAAGCACTCTAGAACCTTCTTCTAGTAAGTCTAGTGGGACAAAGTAAGAAGTTTCTTAGAATGATCTCTAGAGATCTTAACTCCCAGAATGTATTCTGCTTCACCAATTTCTTTCATTTTACAGTTTGAAGACAACCGCTCTTTAGTCACGACAATCATCCCTTTGTCATTACCCGCCAACAAAATATCATCAACGTACAATGATAATATTATGAAACTCCCTTTGGACCGTTTGACATACATACAATGGTCTTCTTTAACCATCGTAAACTCATTCGTAAGAATAGCTCGATGAGTTCTTAAGTACCATTGTCTAGATGATTGTTTAAGGCCATAAATGGATCTTTTAAGCTTGCACACTTTGCGCTCTTGATCCTTGACCTCAAACCCCACTGGTTGATCCATATAGATCTCTTCATCTAGTTCTCCATTGAGAAATGCTGTCTTTACGTCCATCTGGTGAAGTTCCAGGTCCAGGTGAGCTCCATAGCTAGGATTAGGCGAATTGAGACAAACCTCACAATTGGAGAGAAGGTTTCCTCGTAGTCTATACCCTCTTGTTGGGTATATCCTTTTGCAACTAATCGAGCCTTATACTTATCTATTGATTCATCCGACTTGCGTTTAAACTTGAGAACCCATTTGCTCCCTATAGCTTTACGCCCAGGTGGTAGATCGACCAAGTCCCAAGCTTGGTTTGTCCTCATAGACTCCATCTGATCTTTCATTGCTTTTAACCATTCTTCTTTACAAGGGGATGCAAGAACTTCCTTGAAATTCTTAGGTTCTCCATCATCCTGCGGAGCTACCATAAAAGCTTCCCATTCAATCTCAAAACGACGACGGGGTATACTTTTACGTGAGCTTCTACGCAGCTGAGAGACTTGTGATATCTCTACAAGTGGAACGTCAAGTCACTCCCACTGTCCCTAGGAGTGTGAAGATTTTCTTCTTCATTCTCAACTTGGCGACTTAGTTTAATTTGCACTTTACTCCTTCAACTTACACAAATTAGGATTTTGACACCAATTAGTTTTAGAATTTGCAAATTTAGTCCTAAACGTTTATGATTAGCTTATGATAGCATTTACACAATTTATGTGTTCTTAAATTAGGTTCATAAACCCTAAATAATAATGATTATTTTGAAATTAGCTTAAAACATGTTAATTACATAGTTATCTCCTTAATTATGTATATATATCTTTTATATAATAACTATAATTGCATAATAGTTAATCAATTACAAGTTGTGAATTATTTAAGATGAATATATGATCTGAATTTGATGTTATAAGGTGTATAAAGTAAAATAAAATAAAAAATAAGCGATAAGGAGACAACTATACAAGTTGCCAACTTGTTACTATAATTGCACATGAACCTATCAACATTTGTCAGCACTCTAGATCTGACTTTGAACAATATTAGTTGTCATATTACTCACGTAAATGCATCATTTTTCTTCATTATATTCAACTATTTTGAGTCTAGTTTCATAAAATTCAGAATTTTCCCCATCGTCCTTCTACCCTCCAAAGACCAAAACTTTTCATTATGCAGAAAAACTACTTTCGAATCCGAGCACTAAAATCATCATAACTCATCCAAATCAAGTCCAAAAATTCTGAAATTTTAGATCCAGATTTCCCTCTAAGTTAGGCATCTTTCATATCCAGACACCATTTCAAAGAAGAAGTTTTTGAAGGCCGAAAGCAAGCAACAGTCAGCCTCTGTCCAGAAAGTCCGAAAACAGCTTCTATCACATAAGGATTTTTACAAAATAGTAAATCTCTTTATTTATCACTCATACTCCATGCATTTATTCCTATATATATGTTGATTCTTTAAAAAATATTTAACTATGATATTCATTTGTTTAAAAAGGTCAATTTAGTATAAGAATCTAAGCATGTCACTATTTTAGTTATTTGTTTTAGAATACTATGTAATATTTCACCAATCTCTTTATATGGTTGCTTAATATGAAGAGTTGAAATGTGAGTTCATGATAGATCTACTATATTGAAGGTTATTTAAGCAAATCACTCATTAGATCATAGTTTAGACGGCAAAGATAGTAGTAGTCGAGTATGTTTTATTTTTACTAATGATGATGCATGTTTTTATGTGATCTTTAGTTAACTTTCATATTAATCCTTTGTATGAATTTTTGGTGTATATTAGGACACGATTCTCTCACATTTTAACTTAGTTAGTATTAAAGAATAGCCTAATTACTAGTTAGAACAACTTATGAAAAACATAAACTTACTAGCTAATTGTATAGCTATTAACACTTTATAAACCTATTTAGGGATTGACGAAGTTAACGAAGACAACTAGCGGCAATTGTGTGGAAAAGGTGAGGTTTGATTTTGATTATTCCGGCCCCGTTTGGCACCCGGCCCTGAGGAACTTGGACAGAAAAATCGTGATTTTTGTTCGCGAATCACGAGTCACTTCTTTCATCCTTTATATTGCCTTTATGTTTCATTTACTTATTCTCTTTGGCGATTCAGTTTCTTTTATCTATTGTTACTTCATGTTCAAATGCTAAATCTATGACCTGTCAATTCATAATTGTATTACCTGATCTAATATGATAAACTACATGTTGATTCTTGGACTGTGCAAACGAGCAACGGATATTATCCGGCTTACTAGCTCATATGATATTATGTTTCACCCATTGGGACGCCTTTGGGAAGCTGGGCCCGGGATTGTGTTAATTTACTGTTGGGCAGCAAGAGCTGCCGGTTTAAGTATTTTTGTATAATACCCATCGATCTAGGCGCCGCGTATAGTCAGGAGTTGATTATATCCCGCGTGTTAGATAGACGTGTACTCGAGCATGTCTTTTTGTTTTGTTGCGAGGTTACTCCTCGTTGGGAGGTATAAGGTAGTATATTCGTTGATATAAGGTTGAATCTAGTTGTTATGTGCACATGTTCATTTTCATACTTCAATGTTCATATGTTATTAACGCTCAATAGTTATTTTTTGCCATTCTTTACCGTTCAGTTCATTTTCGGATTTTACTTATTCTTGTTCAATTTACCGCCTAAACCTATAAATCTCACTAAGTCATTAAAGACTTATTCCTCTTTTGTTTTGTCTGTCCATTCCTCAGAATAAAAGGCGACTTACGTGTGGCTGGTGTGAGCAGTTTTCCAAATCAAGAAGTTATTTTGCTAAGTGTGTTTTTGAGTATGCATTTCAATAATCATAAATACTTTAAATAACTAAGTATTGTTACTTTTATTCAACTATGACGTTGTTATTTGTATTTTATCAAGACTTCCACTGTGATATGTAATAAATTGATTTTCTTTGTGTATGGTATGATCCTGGCCGTGAGACCTTTCCTTTAGACTAAATTAATATCGAGTTTGTTTCTGTGCTGTTTGAACATGTGACGAGTTTGATATTAACTAAATCTCGAGGTGCGGTTCTCACAAGACTCCTATCAACATCACCCGTGTTTGGGAGTTCATTTTCAATAAAGTCCACATCTTGTAACTCAATTTCAGTTACACTACCATCCTCACGTTCTCCAAGCATAACATAGCCCTTAGAGTATTTAGAATTTCTTATAAAGATACACTTATTTCCTCTAGGACCTAGTTTCCCATATCTATGAGAACTGCTGAGAACGTATATCGTAGAATCCCAAGGACGCAAGTTACTCAGATTTGGTTTCTCGCCTGTCCACAGTTCGTAGGGGGTAGAACTAACTGACTTAGAGGGCACTCGGTTAAGAATGTAGGCAGCAGTTTGAAGAGCGTCACCCCAAAAGGATATTGGGAGACTAGCATGCGCCATCCTTGACCTAACCATCTCGAGAAGTGTTCGATTCCTTCTCTCTGCTACACCCTTTTGCTGCGGAGAATAAGGCATCGGCAACTGTCTCTTGATTCCTCTTTCATCACAGAGCCTTTTGAATTGCTCAGATAAATATTCATGACCACGGTCAGTTCGAAGAGTCTTAATGCTCGAATTCAATTGATTCTCTACCATTGCCATATATTGTCTAGAGCACTCAAATGCTTCTGACTTATGGGAGATCAAGTATACATGACCGTATCGTGAATAATCATCTATAAATGTAATGAAGTAGACACCACGTGTCTTGCCCTCACATTTATTGGTCCACAGATATCAGAATGAATATGTTGCAAAGGAAACGATGTTATTTTGGCTTTATCGAATGGTTTTATTTTTGCCTTCCCTATCAGGCAGTGCTGGCATGTGGGAAGAGAGACATTAGCGAGATTTCCTAATAGGCCTTCTCGAGCTAATCTTGCCATCCGATCTTCCCTTATATGACCCAGTCTGGCATGCCCCCACAAAACCATCACGAATAAAACCACGTTCGTACAACGTGTTCGCAAGAAATATGGAAGCATAATTGTTTTCAAACACAAAGCGAAAACCAAGCTTTAACAACTTAACCAAAGAAAGTAATTTTCTTCGAATATCTGGGCATAAAAAACATCACGTAGTAAAAGAGTGCGTCTGCTGCACAGATCGAGCTTGTACGTACCGATCTCTAGCATCATAACGCGAGCTCCATTTCCTACTTTGATGTCTTGACTGCCGACATGTACTCGACGGTACTCAACGTATCCAATTATATCCCGAGCTATGTGCTCGATTTCCCCAGAGTCTACAATCCACGTAAGAGAGTTATGGGCAACCATAACATGACAAGTTACATAAGCACTAGGAAAACAAATTAGAAATTAATCATGTTTGACAACAAATGGGACCTGATAAAGTAAAAAATTCTTAACCCGACTTTTATAAAGATGCAAAAGTTCCCACCTCTGTGATTAAACAAAAATTATTGTGGTTTACGAGTAACATTATTTGACAAATTAAAGTTGCTTCTCAAAATTTTAATGTACTCGTTAAACACGCTTGTTTCTTCTAATTAAAATAATAGAGTCGACTGTATCTCCCCTCCATTATAGCCTATAGGAAAAATGACTTTTGAGAAGTTGCTTATATAAATTTGGCATATTTTGGACATCATGTCATCACCATCACATAATATACAACTTGAACATAAATGAAAATGGGGAAGACTTCATCGAGCAACATCATTTTCTTATTCCTTCTTTTGATCGCTGCATTTTCCTCTGGTAAGTGGTAATAGTATATAGAGCAAATTACTTTTTCTGCCCTTTAATTTAAACTATGTTTGCCTTTTGCCCTTTAACTTTTCGGGCTCCACTTTTGCCCTTTAACTCCTATTTTTTGACCAAAAATGCCCTATGGGCTTTTGAATGAGGGCAAAATAGCCATTTCCTTTATTTATAATAAAAATTTTAAAAAAAAACAAAAAAAAATCAGAAAATAGACCCCCTGCCCTCCCATCCCCTACCCCCCCGTCGCCCCCCCACCCCTCCCCTTCATTCCCCGCCGCCGCCGCCCGCCCCCCCCCCCCCCCCCCCCCTCTCTGGTCCCCGTCGTCCCCCCTCCTTCCCCGTCGCCCCCCCTCCTCCCCCCTCCCCTCCTTCCCCGTCGCCGCCACACCCCCCCCCTCTGGTCCCCGTCGTCCCCCTCCTCCCCCTCATTCCCCGTCGCGCCCCCCCTCCTCCCCCGTTCGTCCCCCGTCGTCCCCGTCGCCCCCCCCCTCCTCCCCCCTCCCCTCCCCTCCTTCCCCGTCGCCGCCACCCCCCCCCCTCTGGTCCCCGTCGTCCCCCCCCTCCTCCCCCGTCGTCCCCGTCGCCCCCCCCCACCCCACCCCACCGATTTGCAGCCACCCCCGCTGCAAATCGCGGGTAACGACCTGCAAATCGCGGTCGTCAACGCGATTTGCAGCCACCCCCGCTGCAAAAGTGGAGCCCGAAAAGTTAAAGGGCAAAAGGCAAACATAGTCGAAATTAAAGGGCAGAAAAAGTAATTTGCTCTAGTATATATCTACTACGTACGACTAATTAATAACAATATTACATTAATCAATACTGTTGGACATTTTATATTATTTAATAACAATGTCGTTACTGCTATCGAAATAATTTTACGCAGTAGAATTACGAGACATAAACAATAAATTATTTATGCCTCCGTAAGTCGATAGTAGTGTCCATTTTATGTCGTTGATCCTTCGTGTCGAACCCGGCAATGAAACCTTCGTGTTCCTCGATCTCGACAGTGGAACATATTACTAGAATAATATTCACCCGATCCACGAACTAAAAACCCCGACGATCGAAAATACACTAACTAATATATTAAATATATATTAGAAAGAGAGACAAATATATTGAGAAGAGAAGATTGGCTTTTTATTGGTGTTTTTGAACAAGGTCGGATGACTTCTTTTATAGCCTCACTTGGGAGACAAAGGAATGGAATTCCATCTTCTCTCCATCAATCATCCAACCACTTCAAATAATGTTCTCTCCTTCAATCATCCAACCACTTAAAAAAAAAAAAAAACCCCATATGGGTGTAAACAATTCTCCCCACATGGCATGGCTGGCAACAAATACTAATACATTGAGAGCAAATATGAACTATAAATTTTATCAAATGCTAACTCGCAGGGATACTCGCCTCAAGGCCACCGCCACCGAGAAGATTCGATAGTGAAGAAATGTTAAGGTTGTCCAGACGACGTCCACCGCCTCCGAGTAGATTCGAAATGACCGCCGGAATGTCAAGGTTTTCAAGGCCGCCGCCAGCCCGCCACTGAGAAGATGTTGAGATTATTCGTATTTCGCAACCCCATTGCATGCACGTGGATAAAATAGTGTTCTTTCGACGTCAAATTAAATAAAGGTAGCTGAAACCTGAAATGGATACTAATAATAGTATAAGCTTGAATTTCTGATTTCTGCAATTTAGTTTTTGTTTTATCTTTTTTCCTTTTTCCTTAAATAGTTTGTGTTTCTGGCCAGTGTGGCAAACTGGCAATAATATTATTGTGCGTGCTGTTGTTTGCTATTCTTTCTTTCTTTCTATTTTGCGGTTGATTAATAGATTTGCTTGCGTCTTTTTTCATGTTGTGATTGCAACACAATAAGACACACAAACTAGTTTAGTGGTTGCCAGAGCTTATTTAATTTACAAAAACACAAATAGTGTGTTTTACTATATTTACATCTTTTAATAATTTAAAAGAATTATATAAATATGGCATACTCGGTATATACGAAAATTGACCGAATTCTTTTGGAATGGAGGAGAACTTTCATTTTCCTTCACCATAATCATCTTACGTTTTTCCTCCCTATCTCTAGGGTGGTTATATTTTGTAACGCCACAGTGTCATAAGCCATCTGCCCACTAAAGATAGGCGCAATTTAAAAAGAAAACAAAATCTAAAACTAGCTCGAATTAAGGTCAAACTCGACCTAGAGCTACATTTTGACCTTCAAGGTGAATTCCACGTGAGCACAAGTCCAATTCGATATGATTTCTTGAAAACAAATCTTTCGAGTAAAAATAAATCTCGGAGATTAGGTGTTAAAGTACATGCCGTGAAAGACAAAAAAGGTTCAGATACTAACGAAATTTGGATAAAATTAGCAACACGAAGATAAGCTAAATCCAGGCAAAGAAAAGTTTTCTATGCCTAACATAAATCAAATACAAATTCTTTAATCATTACATTTTGAGATTGGAGATAATTAGTAAATGCCGATATTAAAAATGTAACAGCTCACTACAAGATTTGGGGGGTTTTCGCGACCCCCGCCTGGTGACCGCCGGGCGGTCCCCAACTTTTTGGTGACCGCCCGGAGCAACGGGGACCGCTGGGCGGTCGCCATCCTAAATAGGGACCGCTGGGCGGTCACCAGCCCAAAAGGGGGACCGATGGGCGGTCCCCAACCCAAACGGGGACCGCTGGGCGGTCACCAACCCAGAAGAGGGACCGCTGGGCGGTCACCAGCCCCAGCGGTCCCCAACCCAAAATGGGTTTGAGGGACCGCCCGGCGGTCCCTAAAATTGGCTTTAGGGACCGCTCGGCGGTCCCTAATAATATTCATACTTTCTTTTTTATTTTATGAAATAATTAAGGTGCCGCATTGTTTGTTTAGTTGATAAATATCATAATTATAGTTCAAAGAACAAAATTAGAAAGTTTCATACAAATTGAAACAACATACGATGATTAAATGTACGTATAACGTAGAATAGGTTCAACATTAAATTTTTTCTCAATCTCATTCAATCTACAATTAAATAACTAAATTAGTGGTTTTAAGATTGTTTGTTACTTCAATTGACATGTTATAATGAATTTTGTTGCTAAATATCAAAAACACATGGAAATCGTTTCATAAAATCGAAAAAAAAAGTATGAATATTATTAGGGACCGCCTGGCGGTCCCTAAAACAACCTTTGGGGACCGCTGGGCGGTCACCAATTGTGTTTAGGGACCGCCCGGCAGTCCCTAAAGGTGGCTTTGGGGACCGCCCGGCTGTCCCTAATAATATTCATACTTATTTTTTTTAATTTTATGGAACAATTAAGGTGTCGCGTTGTTTGTTTAGTTTATAAATATCCTAATAATAGTTAAAAGAACAAAATTACAAAGTTTCATACAAATTGAAACAACATACGATGATTAATTGTACGTATAACGTAGAATAGTTTAAACGTTAAAAACTTTCTCAATCTCATTCAATCTACAATTAAATAACTAAATTAGTGGTTTTAAGATCGTTTGTTACTTCAATTGACATGTTATAATGAATTTTGTTGCTAAATATCAAAAACACATGGAAATCGTTTCATAAAATCGAAAAAAAAGAGTATGAATATTATTAGGGACCGCCTGGCGGTCCCTAAAACCACCTTTGGGGACCGCTGGGCGGTCACCAATTGTCTTTAGGGACCGTCTGGCAGTCCCTAAAGGTGGCTTTGGGGACCGCCCGGCGGTCCCTAATAATATTCATACTTATTTTTTTTAATTTTATGGAACAATTAAGGTGTCGCGTTGTTTGTTTAGTTGATAAATATCCTAATAATAGTTAAAACAACAAAATTACAAAGTTTCATACAAATTGAAACAACATACGATGATTAATTGTACGTATAACGTAGAATAGTTTCAACGTTAAAAACTTTCTCAATCTCATTCAATCTACAATTAAATAACTAAATTAGTGGTTTTAAGATCGTTTGTTACTTCAATTGACATGTTATAATGAATTTTGTTCCTAAATATCAAAAACACATGGAAATCGTTTCATAAAATCGAAAAAAAGAGTATGAATATTATTAGGGACCGCCTGACGGTGCCTAAAACCACCTTTGGGGACCGCTGGGCGGTCACCAATTGTCTTTAGGGACCGCCCGGCAGTCCCTAAAGGTGGCTTTGGGGACCGCCCGGCGGTCCCTAATAATATTCATACTTTTTTTTTAATTTTATGGAACAATTAAGGTGCCGCGTTGTTTGTTTAGTTGATAAATATCCTAATAATAGTTAAAAGAACAAAATTACAAAGTTTCATACAAATTGAAACAACATACGATGATTAATTGTACGTATAACGTAGAATAGTTTCAACGTTAAAAACTTTCTCAATCTCATTCAATCTACAATTAAATAACTAAATTAGTGGTTTTAAGATCGTTTGTTACTTCAATTGACATGTTATAATGAATTTTGTTGCTAAATATCAAAAACACATGGAAATCGTTTCATAAAATCGAAAAAAAAGAGTATGAATATTATTAGGGACCGCCTGGCGGTCCCTAAAACCACCTTTGGGGACCGCTGGGCGGTCACCAATTGTCTTTAGGGACCGTCTGGCAGTCCCTAAAGGTGGCTTTGGGGACCGCCCGGCGGTCCCTAATAATATTCATACTTATTTTTTTTAATTTTATGGAACAATTAAGGTGTCGCGTTGTTTGTTTAGTTGATAAATATCCTAATAATAGTTAAAACAACAAAATTACAAAGTTTCATACAAATTGAAACAACATACGATGATTAATTGTACGTATAACGTAGAATAGTTTCAACGTTAAAAACTTTCTCAATCTCATTCAATCTACAATTAAATAACTAAATTAGTGGTTTTAAGATCGTTTGTTACTTCAATTGACATGTTATAATGAATTTTGTTCCTAAATATCAAAAACACATGGAAATCGTTTCATAAAATCGAAAAAAAAGAGTATGAATATTATTAGGGACCGCCTGACGGTCCCTAAAACCACCTTTGGGGACCGCTGGGCGGTCACCAATTGTCTTTAGGGACCGCCCGGCAGTCCCTAAAGGTGGCTTTGGGGACCGCCCGGCGGTCCCTAATAATATTCATACTTTTTTTTTTAATTTTATGGAACAATTAAGGTGCCGCGTTGTTTGTTTAGTTGATAAATATCCTAATAATAGTTAAAAGAACAAAATTACAAAGTTTCATACAAATTGAAACAACATACGATGATTAATTGTACGTATAACGTAGAATAGTTTCAACGTTAAAAACTTTCTCAATCTCATTCAATCTACAATTAAATAACTAAATTAGTGGTTTTATGATCGTTTGTTACTTCAATTGACATGTTATAATGAATTTTGTTGTTAAATATCAAAAACACTTGGAAATCGTTTCATAAAATCGAAAAAAAGAGTATTAATATTATTAGGGACCGCTGGGCGGTCCCTAAAAAGCATATTTAGTGACCGCCGGGCGGTCACCACATGTCATTAGGGACCGCCCGACGGTCACCAAGTATATTTAGGGACCGCCCGGCGGTCCCTAAATGTTTAAAAAATAGGCGGGATTGGGGGGGAAATTTGAAATTTTCGAAAATTCAAAATTTTTCACATTTAATTCTATATATACCACCACTCTTCTATCCAATTTTTCAGGGTTTTTTTCAAAATTGGTCCTTTATTGTGGCCTCATTACAAAAATAGTCCTTTATTGAGGCATTGCCCTAATTTTGGTCCTTTATCGCGTTTTTTTGTCCAATTTTGGTCATATTTTAACAAATTTGGGGATTTTGACCAATTTAAGGCAATTTTGACCAATTTTGACCCTCTTATTTTCTATTTTTGCATTTGTACCCCAAAATAAATTGCACTTTGCACCCAAAACATTTCTCTTCTCATTTTTCTCTTCCTAAATCCCAAAAATAAAAATCATCCAAAACACAACATTTCTTCCTTTCTTCTCAACCTTTCTTTTTTCTTCAAATCCCAAAACACATCATTTCTTCTCTTTTCTTTTAACAAATGTCAAGAAAACACCAACAATATTATCTTCATTTCTTTTGCTTCTTCTTTTTCATTGTTTTTGGTTTATTTTTATAACTATCATCTATTTTTACTTTTATTTTATTATTTTCTTTGTTTTATTTTGTTGACTTTAATTTCATTTTACTTTTTTTTATCATTATTTTGTTTGTTTTTGTTCTTGTAAATGTTTGTTGCACATATTTACACGTAATTTATACAAAAAATCCAATAATATTCCGGTAAATTTCCGAAATATTATTGGTTTTTTTTTTATTCTGCCGCAGACTTTTAGGGACCGCTGGGCGGTCCCTAAAAGTCTGAATATTATTGGGGACCGCTGGGCGGTCCCTAAAAGTCTGAATATTATTGGGGACCGCCCCGGCGGTCCCCCATAAGTTATTAGGGACCGCCCGGCGGTCCCCATAAGTCATTAGGGACCCGCCCGACGGTCCCTAAATTTGCGGTCGCGGAAAACGGTCCCCGCGACCGCCAAGCGGTCGCCAAAGGGTAGGGGACCAAGGGCAAACGCGACCACCCTTTGGTGACCGCTGGGCCGTCCCTAAAGGTCTTTAGGGACCGCCCCAGAGGTCTTTAGGGACCGCCCAGGCGGTCCCTAAAGACCCCCTAATCTTGTAGTGGCTAGCAACTGTCTAAATTCGGAAGAAATGTTATAGGAGAGGGTGGGTGAGCAAACGAGAGGTTTGTAAAAGTAAAAGCTACAATGCACAGATACCAAAAAGAATCACGTCGTACACATATTGTATACTTCTATACTGCATCGATACTCCTCGAATACGACTCACATTTGATATGTCACGTGACGCATCCGATAATTAAAACAAATAAAAAAAATTCTCATTCGTATCGAACACGTAGTTAGGACGATGTATCTGACCGGTTCTTGGCCAAATTAAAGAGATTTTAGCTTTTTATGGATCAAAAGTCGAAATTTTGAATCTTAAAACATATATAAAAAGATTAAAAAAAATAATTTGTGAGTAAAGGCTTATGTTCAACCCTCTTTCCATTTCTTACTTCTCATAAAACGCTGCAATAAGATTGATTTCCAAATTCAAACACAAATGTCTTGATTGCTAGTAATCATTTTAAAATCGATCTTGTACTTATTTTTGTTGTAATTTTGTGATTTACATTTCTATTGTGGTGCACTATAAGAGTTTTTTTCTTTTCTTTTTTTCTTTTTGTATTATGTTTGATAGAAATAAATATAAATATATAAAATATTTACAGCCGTATTCGTGTTGTACCGTATCAAATATTTCTGAAAAAATCAGTCTTTTTAAGCGTACCGTATTATATTCGTATCTCCGTATCCGTATATGTGCATCATAGAGTGAAAACAATAAATAAAGTGTATTTTGCAACACATAAGAAAATACATGAAGTAATTTTTTTGTTTTTATAAAAAACGTTTTCACATTTTATATAATATTTCAAACATTTTTATTTTTATTTTTATTTTGGAGTAGGTAGAAAATTAGCAATTCTACTCATTTCACAATTCGGGAAATTTTCTGAACTACTCCCCTGATGTGCCCTATTTCCAATTTTGGTGCCATATTGATTGTTTTTTTCATTTTATATAATATTTTGAACCTTTTTATTTATTTATTTATTTTGGAGTAGGTAGAAAATTAGCAATTCTACTCATTCCACTATATTCGAAAAAAATTTATGAACTAGTCCCCTAATGTGCCTTATTCAATTTTGGTGCCATATTTTTTTTTTCCTATTTTCAGTCGTGTATTGTTGAAAACGTCAAATTTTGATCTTTTGACACAGGAAACGTGCGAATTTGGCTGAAAATGGTCAAGTACCTTAACTGTAGACAAATTTAATACGTATCTCACACGTGTGTCATTGAGCCTGAGTTTGTGAATATTATTTCTACAAAATGTTTTCGACACACATGCAGTGCGTCTCACACGTGTGGAATTTGAAAATAACGTAAGTTGCACGTGACCAGTTCTAGCCAAATCCGCACTTTTTCCGGTGCTAGTGGACCAAAACCAGACGTTTTCAACATTATAGAGTTAAAATTGAAAAAAAAAGAAAGAAAGATCAATATTAAACCAAAATTGAAATAAAGTCACGTTAGGGGACTAGTTAAGAAATATTTCCCATATCCTCCATTGTTAAAAAAATATTGAAATGCTATCGACTCCATTTCAATGGCATTGACCAAAATCAATCGTCTCTCAAGTATTTTCATCTTTTTTCTGATGCCGCGTTAACTTGGGCTGGGCCCATAACGTAGAAATTTATTTCAAAACCGGTGGCCCATCATAGCAGAAATTTCAATACCCCGATCCAATTCCGCCCTCTCTCTCTCTCTCTCGTTTCTAAATCGGTTGTTTGATCTCGCTGTCGTGAAATCCCTCCGATCAGCAGAATTGTCCGGCCTCTCAGTTTCCATGTAAGTGCTTGTTTACCTCCGAATCGACTCAATGTTAGGTTCTTCTTTTTTTTTTTTTTTTTTTTTTTTTCTGAGAATCTTGTGCGAAATTGAACAACGTGGTATTGATGACGCCTGTTCCATTTCTTTCATAGTTGCAGCAAAATAAACCGCATCACGTTTGGTGTAGTTTGTTGCCTAATCCTATTGATATTATTGTTACATCAATAGTTTTGTACTGGTTCATTTCATTCGGTTTTGATATATAATTACTACATCATAATAATCTATAGAGGCCGGACGATTTACAATTCGTGTATTTTACTGAGTTATATATAATTGGAGATGTTAATCCTTAGTGGTGGCAAATGTTCAAGTTAAGTTCCCTGAGTCAGAAGAAAATAATAGATATCGCTTGTGTTTTATATATAATTTTGAACTTGAGGCAGAGGATGGAAGAGGGGTTTTTGTTCTAATAACTGCAATTATTTATTGGCTTCATCAGATCTGTGAAAATATTTTTGTTTGACACATTCGGTTCTTATTTCGTTAAATGTCCTGTAGTTTTTCGTAAAATCTCTTCTCTTGTATTGAAGCCCTGTAGTTCCATCGGAGCAACAAAGTATTTTGGACGTTTAAAAACAATTATGGCGGCAAGGCGTAATATCCCCTATAGTCGTCTCGCTGCTGATGAGGATTATGATGATAATGGCGGACTACGTAATGATCCTAGATTTAACTACACGCCTAAGACTTTCGACAAAGTTCCATGGAAATCGATCCTCCTTGCACTCTTTCTACTTTCCCTTGGATGCCTGCTTCTAGCGGTGTCGTTCTTCATCTTCACCGGTCACATGCAAGGAGACTCATCCCAGTCATATGGCTTCCTTGGACTAGGATTGCTGACTTTCTTGCCAGGTACTTTACGTCTCCCGTTGCAGTGGCAGTAATATTTCACCTGTCTTTGGGCTATGAATACTTATGTGATTAACTGTCGTTTATGGTTTGTATTACTACCTCATAGTTAGCCTTCTTTTATCTATCTGCATGCGTGGCTCGTGTACTTATTGATATTATTACACTGCGAGTTATTGGTTTCTTATATCATGCAAGCGATGATAATATAATTATTCCAATGCTTTAGTTTCCTGCAATTGCTTGAGCAACATTGTGCTCTTTATATTGACTTTAAAACTCTTGGTGTAGGCTTCTATGAAACTCGAATTGCTTACTATTCCTGGAGAGGTGCTCAAGGATACCGCTGGGCTTCAATTCCAGATTATTGAGGTTTCCATTGTTTCAGCCCGTCCAGAGCACTTTGGTTAACTTTCCCTTTGTTGTGTGTGGCTTCATATATACCTATGAAGAATTTTCTAGCTTACTGTATAACTAGTACCTTATGTTTGTAGTTCTGTACAAACTTTAGTTTATAGCACAAATTTCTTATCATATGTTGAATCATTTAGGGGTTTAATGTATAAATCTTTTCTAAAAATTCATGTTCGGAAATTAATCAAAAGAGTCGAGACCATTGTCGTTGAGAATGTCATCTTTTGCTGATTCTGTAAAGTATGATAATAGCATTAGTTCCCCTTCCCATACTAGTTCAGTGACAACCCATTAAATTTGAACGAAACATGGCCGCTGTGCAAGGATGAGATGCACAAATTGAGAAATGTCCTACTTCCCAAACTATTCGTTTGACCATATTTTAGTTTGATTTAATTTGCTATATAGATGAGTCGCGAGAAGTTAATTTGTCCAATGAACGAATTGCAAATTTATTTTCATATCAATGTTTACTTGTTTGCATTGTCGGCACCATTGTAAGAAAATGGTTTTCTGCCTATATTTGTAATGATTTATTGATGGATTCTGAAGAAGTATTATGCAAAGGGCTTGATCTATGGTTTGAAGTCCATTCAATATTTACTACTAAGTAGCTAAAAGAAAATAGGGTATTTAGCATGTTCAATTGAACCGAACAATTTTTGGTGATCGGTTGAACTGATGAGCCCATGGATCCGGTTTGATCATAAAACAGTCCACGACTCATAATTTAGAGAAAATGCAAAAAGAAAAGAAAAAATATATAGCCATGAGCTTATTATAAATTTCAAAAAGGAAAAAAGAATTAATAAGAATTATTTATGACTAATAAGTTAAACAACAACATAACAAGCTTGAAAATGGCGCATGGTGGTGGTGGTGATTATGAATAGAAAAAGAAAAGTATAATTGTGGTGGCGCATGGTGGTGGGGTGAAGATGGCGCATGGTGGTGGTGGCGATTATGAATAGAAAAAAAAAGTATAATTATAAAAATAATGAGACCTGAATCGAGCCCTTGATAAAAGGATTTTCATTTTTTTTATTTCATTTTATATTTGGTAGAATTTATATTTAAATATTTAACCCATCAAATATTAATAATTTATAAAAAACCCATAATAGTTTCGATACGCCTAAAAAACGTATGGGATACGTATCGAGATTTTTTTTAATTTTAAAATTAAGGGATACGCCATGTGCGCATCGGATACGTCAGAACTGGTATTGATATTTGAATAGGTATCGATATGTATCGGGTACTGCATAGCCGTCTTGGTATCGGTATCGGTGCATCACAATCTATTTCTAATTTTCCAATTTTACAGGACTCTCGTGCAAATATACTTATCTCTAAAAAAAAGTCGCATATGATCTAGAGTTATCCATAAACTATAGTTAGGAATGTTGTAAGACCTCTTAGCTCCAACTTTAGATCAAGCATATCAAAGTTGTCCGTTGACACAAATAGTTTGTATATATGTTAGACTTTGGTCCACCCAGAATTTCACAGGATTAACTTACATTTTAACCACAATTCTCCCAATGACAACTGTTCTTTCTTTGGAAACCTTTACTTCACCGTAACTCCAAGAATAGTGGTCTCTACGCCACACAACACTATCTTGGGCAGTAACTCCGTAAAAAGATATGCAGTTAATTTTACCAGTCTTCCAGTATATGCAGTATCATGCAGATCCACAGCCTAAAATTTGATTCTTGGTTAAAATAATAAACAAATAAATTACTAGCAACTTTAAAAAACTGAAATCGTACCTAAGACCATTCAAGTAAGGAGGATACGGTGCTTTAAATGCAGAAAAAGCTTTTTGGACTTGAATATATGAGCATAAATCA
The DNA here is from genome assembly GCA_948329865.1 of Linaria vulgaris. NCBI lineage: Eukaryota > Viridiplantae > Streptophyta > Magnoliopsida > Lamiales > Plantaginaceae > Linaria > Linaria vulgaris. The sequence continues at coordinate 15,614,470 of OX415250.1, read as the reverse complement.
GTGACAGAGTGGGAGCTCGTCATAAAATGGACCAGCTTTTTGAGGTACTGTGAGCTTAAAATCCATGATGAGGCAATGCCCAAATGCATGAGTTGCAACGGGACTTTCATCTCTATGACGATCGAAGAAGCCATTGAAGCGGCTGGGGGACTTAAAGTGATACCTAACAAAGAGACGGTCTTTTTGGCAATGCAAGGGCTGCAAGAAACTATCCTGGGAGGTAGCTGTTAGAAATTTAGCAGCATAATTGAGCTAAAACGAACAGAGATATCGAAACTGATTGACAAAACTTAAAGAACGGAAATTACAATAATCAAGATTACTGTTACCGAATAAACCTCAATCAAATGAAAGAAGAAACGTGAAGTCGAGGACCTTGCGGTTTCCTTAAAACAGATTCGCCCTCTCTACGTGCTTGAGAAAACGTTAGCGACTATCTTCTAGGATACAACGACAAACGAGCAGAATTGCGTGCACAAGCAAGGACAGCCCCGGCGAACTCGAACTGTAACTTTACTCTACCACCACATGATGAGAAAATATTTTGGCTGCGCACAAAAGCCTTTTATGTATGTATGCTTTTGTTTTCGATGATAATTAAAACCCTACGGGGAGCGACCCCTTTTATAGACTAATTCATGAGGAGAAAGATGGAAAAACTTAGCAACCAATGAATGTGGTTAAGATAAATACGAATCTCGCAAAGATCATTGGATGAATGTATACACGTTTCAGTTAATAATACTGATCACGAAATCTTATGGAAAGATTTCCTTAAGATAATTAATTAATTAATTATCAACTTTGATGCTTATTATTTTCCGTAATATAAAATATAACAGAAAATTACATAATTATGTTTACGCAAAACAAAAATATTAAATATTGATATACAATATTTTCGACTTTAATTAGTCAACGTTGACCATCAATTTCCCATTCACCCATGTACCAAACTCGACCTAAAGTCGATTGTACAAAACCCGGTTCTTTGACCAATTTTCCAACAATCCCCCACAGGAATGAAATTGAATGATCATGCATACATCATCTGAAATAATTGGCCCCTTGAATTTCATGTGAGTCCTTGTTAACCTCTCAATTTGTTTAATCTTTAGTTTTATTGAATGATCGTAGATTTATAGGGTTTATTGCCAATTGAACGCTTCTATTTTTCTTAATTACGATGAATTACACGTACTTGCCATACTTTATAATTGAATCATTTTTGATGTGAAATTATGCATGCTCGCTAAAATCCGAAAGCATTTCATATTTGTTCCTTTAGTTTTATGGTGATGAATAAACCTTATTTTATTTGTGAAATGTTTGCATGGATAATGTATATTGCAATCTTGTGGTCTTGTTTGTTGCTGAATCGACGTCGTCCTATTAGTGTATCCGACTTAGTAGCAACGTACATTTTTTCGCCTCCCGAAGTACTTACTATAAAGCCTTGCGTTTTACTGATTTTCCCCCAAAATCGAAGGTGTTGATCGTCGATTATATTTGTACAGGTTGACCTGGTATTGTATTGCATAATTCTATAGATGCCAGGTGATAATATGGAATGTATTTTACGAGTTATGATTGGATAACATTGAACCTTAGTGGAGGCGTAAATGTTCAAGTTTCATAAGGTCTTTGTAGATATCTGTCTAGCTTAGTGAAATTGTCATCAACTCATACTTTCCTCTTGTAGCAATTACCGTCTCTATTTTATTAAACGTCCTGCCCGTTTTTGTTGTCTGTTGTTTTCTTTCTCATATAGAATCTCTCTCTCTCTCTCTCTCTCTCTCTCTCTCTCTCTCTCTCTCTCTCTCTCTCTCTCTCTCTTTTTGTATTGAAGCCCTGTAGTTCCATCGGTGCAAGAAGTCTTTTGGACGTTTAAAAGCAATTATGGCGGCAATGCGTAATATCCCCTATAGTCGTCTCGCTGCTGATGAGGATTATGATGATAATGGCGGACTACGTAATGATCCTAGAATTAACTACACGCCTAAAACTTTTGACAAAGTTCCATGGAAATCGATCCTCCTTGCACTTTTTCTACTCAGCCTTGGATGTCTGCTTCTTGCGGTGTCGTTCTTCATCTTCACCGGTCACATGCAAGGAGACTCGTCCCAGTCATATGGCTTCCTTGGACTGGGATTGCTGACTTTCTTGCCAGGTACTTTACGTCTCCCTTCGCAGTAATATTTCACCTGTCTTTGGGCTATAAATTACTTATGTGATTAATTGTTGTTTGTGGTGAGTGTCCTTGTATAATGTGAATGGAACAGTCGTTTATGGTTCGTATTACTACCTCGTAGTTAGCCCTCTTGTATCTGCATGCGTGTCTCGTGTACTTATTGATATTATTACGCTGCGAGTTATTGGTTTCTTATATCATGCAACCGATGATGATATAATTCCAATGCTTTATTTTCCTGCAATTGCTTGAGCAGCATTGTGCTCTCTATATTGACTTTAAAACACTTGGTGTAGGCTTCTATGAAACTCGAATTGCTTACTATTTCTGGAGAGGTGCTTAAGGATACCGCTGGGCTTCGATTCCAGATTATTGAGGTTTCCACTGTTTCATCTCGTCCAGAGCACTTTTGGTTAACTTTCGCTTTGTTGTGCGTGGCTTCATATATACCTATGAAGAATTTTCTAGCTCACTCTATAACTAGTACCTTATTTTTGTAGTTCTGTACAAACTTTAGTGTATAGCACAAATTTCTTATCATATGTTGAATCATTTGGGGGTTTAATGTATAAATCTTTTCTAAAAATTCATGTTCGAAAATTAATCAAAAGAGTCGAGACCATTGTCGTTGAGAATATCATCTTTTGCTGATTCTGTAAAGTATGATAATAGCATTATTTCCCCTTCCCATACTAGTTCAGTGACAACCCATTAAATTTGAACGAAACATGGCCGCTGTGCGAGGATGAGATGCACAAATTGAGAAATGTCCTACTTCCCAAACTCTTCGTTTGACCATATTTTAGTTTGATTTAATTTGCTATATAGATGAGTCGCGAGAAGTTAATTTGTCCAATGAACGAATTGCAAATTTATTTTCATATCAATGTTTACTTGTTAGCATTGTCGGCACCATTGTAAGAAAATGTTTTTCTGCCTATATTTGTAATGATTTATTGATGGATTCTGAAGAAGTATTATGCAAAGGGCTTGATCTATGGTTTGAATTCCATTCAATATTTACTACTAAGTAGCTAAAAGAAAATAGGGTATTTAGCATGTTCAATTGAACCGAACAAATTTTTGGTGATCGGTTGAACTGATGAACCCATGGATCCGGTTTGATCATAAAACAGTCCACGACTCATAATTTAGAGAAAATGCAAAAAGAAAAGAAAAAATATGTTTGTATGCTTTTGTTTTCGATGATAATAAAAACCCTACGGGGAGCGACCCCTTTTATAGACTAATTCATGAGGAGAAAGATGAAAAAACTTAGCAACCAATGAATGTGGTTAAGTTAATTACGAATCTCGCAAAGATCATTGGATGAATGTAGACACGTTTCAGTTAATAATACTGATCACGAAATCTTATGGAAAGATTTCCTTAAGATAATTAATTAATTAATTATCAACTTTGATGCTTATTAATTTCCGTAATATAGAATATAACAGAAAATTACATAATTTATGTTTACGCAAAATAAAAATATTAAATATTGATATACAATATTTTCAACTTTAATTAGTCAACGTTGACAATCAATTTCCCAATCACCCATGTACCAAACTCGACCTAAAGTCGATTGTACAAAACCCGGTTCTTTGACCAATTTTCCAACAATCCCCCACATGAATGAAATTGAATGATCATGCATACATCATCTTAAATAATTGGCCGCTCGAATTTCATGTGAGTCCTTGTTAACCTCTCAATTTGTTCAATCTTTAGTCTTATTGAATGATCGTAGATTTATAGGGTTTATTGCGAATTGAACGCTTCTATTTTTCTTAATTACGATGGAATTACACGTACTTGCCATACTTTATAATTGAAGCATTTTTGATGTGAAATTATGCCTGCTTGCTAAAATCCGAAAGCATTTCATATTTGTTTCTTTAGTTTCATGGTGATGAATAAACCTTATTTTATTTGTGAAATGTTCGCATGGATAATGTATATTGCAATCTTGTGGTCTTGTTTGTTGCTGAATCGACGTCGTCCTATTAGTGTATCCGACTTAGTAGCAACGTACATTTTTTCGCATCCCGAATTACTTACTATAGAGCCTTGATTTTTACTGATTTTCCCCCAAAATCAAAGGTGTCGATCGTCGATTAAATTTGTACAGGTTGACCTGGTATTGTATTGCATAATTCTATAGATGCCAGGTGATAATATGGAATGTATTTTACGAGTTATGATTGGATAACATTGAACCTTAGTGGAGGCGTAAATGTTCAAGTTTCATGAGGTCTTTGTAGATATCTGTCTAGCTTAGTGAAATAGTCATCGACTCATACTTTCCTCTTGTAGCAATTACCGTCTCTATTTTATTAAACGTCATGCCGTTTTTGTTGTCTGTTGTTTTCTCTCATATAGAATCTCTTTTTTTTTGTTTGTATTGAAGCCCTGTAGTTCCATCGGAGCAAGAAGTCTTTTGGACGTTTAAAAGCAATTATGGCGGCAAGGCGTAGTATCCCCTATAGTCGTCTCGCTGCTGATGAGGATTATGATGATAATGGCGGACTACGTAATGATCCTAGATTTAACTACACGCCTAAAACTTTTGACAAAGTTCCATGGAAATCGATCCTCCTTGCACTTTTTCTACTCAGCCTTGGATGTCTGCTTCTTGCTGTGTCGTTCTTCATCTTCACCGGTCACATGCAAGGAGACTCGTCCCAGTCATATGGCTTCCTTGGACTGGGATTGCTGACCTTCTTGCCAGGTACTTTACGTCTCCCTTCGCAGTAATATTTCACCTGTCTTTGGGCTATAAATTACTTATGTGATTAAATGTTGTTTGTGGTGAGTGTCCTTGTATAATGTGAATGGAACAGTCGTTTATGGTTCGTATTACTACCTCGTAGTTAGCCCTCTTTTATCTGCATGCGTGTCTCGTGTACTTATTGATATTATTACGCTGCGAGTTATTGGTTTCTTATATCATGCAAGCGATAATGATATAATTCCAATGCTTTATTTTCCTGCAATTGTTTGAGCAACATCGTGCTCTTTATATTGACTTTAAAACTCTTGGTGTAGGGTTCTATGAAACTCGAATTGCTTACTATTCCTGGAGAGGTGCTCAAGGATACCGCTGGGCTTCGATTCCAGATTATTGATGTTTCCACTGTTTCATCTCGTCCAGAGCACTTTTGGTTAACTTTCGTTTTGTTGTGTGTGGCTTCATATATACCTTTGAGAATTTTTCTAGCTCAGTGTATAACTAGTACCTTATGTTTGTAGCTCTGTACAAACTTTAGTTTATAGCACAAATTTCTTATTATATGTTGAATCATTTAGGGGTGTAATGTATAAATCTTTTCTAAAAATCCATGTTCGGAAATTAATCAAAAGAGTCGTGACCATTGTCGTTGAGAATGTCATCTTTTGCTGATTCTGTAAAGTATGATAATAGCATTAGTTCCCTTTCCCATACTAGTTCAGCCAGTGACAACCCATTAAATTTGAACGAAACATAGCCCCAGTGCGAGGATGATATGCACAAATCGAGAAATGTTCTCCTTCCCAAACTCTTCGTTCGGCCATATTTTAGTTTTGAATTAATTTGCTATAGATTAGATGCGAGAAGTTAATTTTTCCAAAGAACAGATAGCAAGTTTATTTTCATATAAATGTTTACTTGTTAGCATTGTTGACACCATTGTAAGAAAATGGTTTTCTGCCTATATTTGTAATGATTTATTGATAAGTTCTGAAGAAGTATATTATACAAAGGGCTTGATCTATGGTTTCAATTCCATTCAATATTTACTACTAAGTAGATAAAAGAAAATAGGTTATTTAGCATGTTCAGTTGAACATAACAAATTTTTTGTGATCGGTTGAACCGTTGAACGGATGAGCCCATGGATCCGGTTTGATCTTAAAACAATCCACGACTTATAATTTAGAGAATATGCAAAAAGAAAAGAAAAAATATATAGCCATGAGCTTATTATAAATTTCAAAAAGGAAAAAAAATTAAGAAAAAACAAAGCTACTGATAACTAACTAACCAAAAAGAAAGGAGAGATTTTAAGGCAAAAGATGAGTAAAAAAAAAGAGTTGGATCCAAAATCAGAGGATTACTCTTAATCGGGTGCCAACTCAGCAAATTCCGATTGCTTTTGAAAATCCCGGCCAAAAGGGACAAGATTGAAGTAAATTTACCAATTTAAGAGATGAAATTGGTAGTGTTAAATTAACGGACTAAATTAGTGAGAGTGTCAAGTTAATGGACGAAACAAATTTTATCTCAGTAAAAGACTAATATAACCTTCAACTAACTAAGATGCTTTTCCACATCAACATCATCTAGAAGGATTCCCTTAGCTACTGATATGCATTCGAGTTGAGCTAACTGAGCTGGTTTTTCGTAGGTTTCATTTGATAGTTGGGAAATGATTTTTTTTTTTTTGGTAGAGAAACGAAAACAAATGCCCTTAGGCTACATCAATCGAGATAATCGATAAAAGTTCGGGAGGAGGTGTGTGCATAAAACATAAACCTCCATCCATGTTCCCTTTGTGTTTAGCAAGCGCATCCGCCAAAGTATTTCTTGAACTCCCGATCCATTGGTATTCCGTTGTCCATGGTAAGCGAAGCAACCTACGACATTCTTCAATTTTTCCTTGGAGATTCTCATCCCATTTTGTCACGTCTCTGATCAGTTCGTATGCGTCCTTAGAATCCGTTTCAATAGCTAGCTTGGGAATCTTTTTCTCCCATGCTAAAGTGAGTCCCCTTCTTATGGCCTCCAATTCACCCTCAAGAACCGTGGAGCTGCTCACGGTCTCGTGAAATCCTCATTGCCATGCTCCCAACTCGTCCAGCAATACACCTCTGATAGCCCCATAATTTTCATGACTACGGACACTCCCATCACCATTCAACTTCATCTACCCCTTTCTTGGTTTAACCCCGAGTTTTGCGCATATTAGACTTTAGCGCGGCCAAGTCGAAACTCAGTTGCTTAATGTGGTAGAAGGTGAATTTAGTCTTGTCCTTGAAAATCTTCGAGTTTCTTGCTTTCCAAATGGAATAGTCGGCAGAATGGAGCTTTTACGCTCGATATCCATCAAGTTCTTCTTAAGTCACACCTCATCATCAAGCTTCGTAAAATTAAATATTGATATACAATATTTTCGACTTTAATTATTCAACGTTGACCATCAATTTCTTATTCACCTATGTACCAAACTCGACCTAAAGTCGATTGTACAAAACCCGGTTCTTTGACCAATTTTCCAACAATCCCCCACATGAATGAAATTGAATGATCATGCATACATCATCTGAAATTATTGGCCGCTCGAATTTCTTGTGAGTCCTTGTTAACCTCTCAATTTGTTCAATCTTTAGTCTTATTGAATGATCGTAGATTTATAGGGTTTATTGCGAATTGAACGCTTCTATTTTTCTTAACTACGATGAATTATACGTACTTGCCATACTTTATAATTGAAGCATTCTTTATGTGAAATTATGCCTGCTCGCTAAAATCCGAAAGGATTTCATATTTGTTCCTTTAGTTTCATGGTGATGCTTAAACCTTATTTTATTTGTGAAATGTTCGCATGGATAATGGATATTGCAATCTTGTGGTCTTGTTTGTTGCTGAATCGACGTCGTCTCCTATTAGTGTATCCGACTTGGTAGCAACGTACATCTTTTCGCCTCCCAAAGTACTTACTATAGAGCCTTGCTTTTTACTGATTTTTCCCCAAAATCGAAGGTGTCGATCGTCCATTATATTTGTACAGGTTGACCTGGTCTTGTATTGCATAATTCCATAGATGCCAGGTGATAATATGGAATGTATTTTACGAGTTATGATTGGATAACATTGAACCTTAGTGGAGGCGTAAATGTTCAAGTTTCATGAGATTTTTGTAGATATCTGTCTAGCTTAGTGAAATAGTCACCGACTCATACTTTCCTCTTGTAGCAAATACCGTCTCTATTTTATTAAACGTCCTACCGTTTTTGTTGTCTGTTGTTTTCTCTAATATAGAATCTCTTTTTTTTTGTTTGTATTGAAGCCATGTAGTTCCATCGGAGAAAGAAGTCTTTTGGACGTTTAAAAGCAATTATGGCGGCAAGGCGTAATATCCCCTATAGTCGTCTCGCTGCTGATGAGGATTATGATGATAATGGCAAACTAGGTAATGATCCTAGATTTAACTACACGCCTAAAACTTTTGACAAAGTTCCATGGAAATCGATCCTCCTTGCACTTTTTCTACTCAGCCTTGGATGTCTGCTTCTTGCTATGTCGTTCTTCATCTTCACCGGTCACATGCAAGGAGACTCGTCCCAGTCATATGGCTTCCTTGGACTGGGATTGCTGACCTTCTTGCCAGGTACTTTACGTCTCCCTTCGCAGTAATATTTCACCTGTCTTTGGGCTATAAATTACTTATGTGATTAATTGTTGTTTGTAGTGAGTGTCCTTGTATAATGTGAATGGAACAGTCGTTTATGGTTCGTATTACTACCTCGTAGTTAGCCCTCTTTTATCTGCATGCGTGTCTCGTGTACTTATTGATATTATTACGCTGCGAGTTATTGGTTTCTTATATCATGCAAGCGATAATGATATAATTCCAATGCTTTATTTTCCTGCAATTGCTTGAGCAACACCGTGCTCTTTATATTGACTTTAAAACTCTTGGTGTAGGGTTCTATGAAACTCGAATTGCTTACTATTCCTGGAGAGGTGCTCAAGGATACCGCTGGGCTTCGATTCCAGATTATTGATGTTTCCACTGTTTCATCTCGTCCAGAGCACTTTTGGTTAACTTTCGCTTTGTTGTGTGTGGCTTCATATATACCTTTGAGAATTTTTCTAGCTCAGTGTATAACTAGTACCTTATGTTTGTAGCTCTGTACAAACTTTAGTTTATAGCACAAATTTCTTATTATATGTTGAATCATTTAGGGGTGTAATGTATAAATCTTTTCTAAAAATCCATGTTCGGAAATTAATCAAAAGAGTCGAGACCATTGTCGTTGAGAATGTCATCTTTTGCTGATTCTGTAAAGCATGATAATAGCATTAGTTCCCTTTCCCATACTAGTTCAGTCAGTGACAACCCATTAAATTTGAACGAAACATAGCCCCAGTGCGAGGATGATATGCACAAATCGAGAAATGTTCTCCTTCCCAAACTCTTCGTTCGGCCATATTTTAGTTTTGAATTAATTTGCTATAGATTAGATGCGAGAAGTTAATTTTTCCAAAGAACAGATAGCAAGTTTATTTTCATATAAATGTTTACTTGTTAGCATTGTTGACACCATTGTAAGAAAATGGTTTTCTGCCTATATTTGTAATGATTTATTGATAAGTTTTGAAGAAGTATATTATACAAAGGGCTTGATCTATGGTTTCAATTCCATTCAATATTTATTACTAAGTAGATAAAAGAAAATAGGTTATTTAGCATGTTCAGTTGAACAGAACAAATTTTTTGTGATCGGTTGAACCGTTGAACGGATGAGCCCATGGATCCGGTTTGATCTTAGAACAATCCACGACTTATAATTTAGAGAATATGCAAAAAGAAAAGAAAAAATATATAGCCATGAGCTTATTATAAATTTCAAAAAGGAAAAAAAATTAAGAAAAAACAAAGCTACTGATAACTAACTAACCAAAAAGAAAGGAGAGATTTTAAGGCAAAAGATGAGTAAAAAAAAAAGAGTTGGATCCAAAATCAGAGGATTACTCTTAATCGGGTGCCAACTCAGCAAATTCCGATTGCTTTTGAAAATCTCGGCCAAAAGGGACAAGATTGAAGTAAATTTACCAATTTAAGAGATGAAATTGGTAGTGTTAAATTAACGGACTAAATTAGTGAGAGTGTCAAGTTAATGGACGAAACAAATTTTATCTCAGTAAAAGACTAATATAACCTTTAACTAACTAAGATGCTTTTCCACATCAACATCATCTAGAAGGATTCCCTTAGCTATTGATATGCATTCGAGTTGAGCTAACTGAGCTGGTTTTTGGTAGGTTTCATTTGATAGTTGGGAAATGATTTTTTTTTTGGTAGAGAAACGAAAACAAATGCCCTTAGGCTACATCAATCGAGATAATCGATAAAAGTTCGGGGGGAGGTGTGTGCATAAAACATAAACCTCCATCCATGTTCCCTTTGTGTTTAGCAAGCGCATCCGCCAAAGTATTTCTTGAACTCCCGATCCATTGGTATTCCGTTGTCCATGGTAAGCGAAGCAACCTACGACATTCTTCAATTTTTCCTTGGAGATTCTCATCCCATTTTGTCACGTCTTTGATCAGTTCGTATGCGTCCTTAGAATCCGTTTCAATAGCTAGCTTGGGAATCCTTTTCTCCCATGCTAAAGTGAGTCCCCTTCTTATGGCCTCCAATTCACCCTCAAGAACCGTGGAGCTGCTCACGGTCTCGTGAAATCCTCATTGCCATGCTCCCAACTCGTCCAGCAATACACCTCTGATAGCCCCATAATTTTCATGACTACGGACACTCCCATCACCATTCAACTTCATCTACCCCTTTCTTGGTTTAACCCCGAGTTTTGCGCATATTAGACTTTAGCGCGGCCAAGTCGAAACTCAGTTGCTTAATGTGGTAGAAGGTGAATTTAGTCTTGTTCTTGAAAATCTTCGAGTTTCTTGCTTTCCAAATGGAATAGTCGGCAAAATGGAGCTTTTACGCTCGATATCCATCAAGTTTTTCTTAAGTCACACCTCATCATCAAGCTTCGTAAAATTAAATATTGATATACAATATTTTCGACTTTAATTATTCAACGTTGACCATCAATTTCTTATTCACCTATGTACCAAACTCGACCTAAAGTCGATTGTACAAAACCCGGTTCTTTGACCAATTTTCCAACAATCCCCCACATGAATGAAATTGAATGATCATGCATACATCATCTGAAATTATTGGCCGCTCGAATTTCTTGTGAGTCCTTGTTAACCTCTCAATTTGTTCAATCTTTAGTCTTATTGAATGATCGTAGATTTATAGGGTTTATTGCGAATTGAACGCTTCTATTTTTCTTAACTACGATGAATTATACGTACTTGCCATACTTTATAATTGAAGCATTTTTTATGTGAAATTATGCCTGCTCGCTAAAATCCGAAAGCATTTCATATTTGTTCCTTTAGTTTCATGGTGATGCTTAAACCTTATTTTATTTGTGAAATGTTCGCATGGATAATTGATATTGCAATCTTGTGGTCTTGTTTGTTGCTGAATCGACGTCGTCTCCTATTAGTGTATCCGACTTGGTAGCAACGTACATCTTTTCGCCTCCCAAAGTACTTACTATAGAGCCTTGCTTTTTACGGATTTTCCCCCAAAATCGAAGGTGTCGATCGTCCATTATATTTGTACAGGTTGACCTGGTCTTGTATTGCATAATTCCATAGATGCCAGGTGATAATATGGAATGTATTTTACGAGTTATGATTGGATAACATTGAACCTTAGTGGAGGCGTAAATGTTCAAGTTTCATGAGATCTTTGTAGATATCTGTCTAGCTTAGTGAAATAGTCACCGACTCATACTTTCCTCTTGTAGCAAATACCGTCTCTATTTTATTAAACGTCCTACCGTTTTTGTTGTCTGTTGTTTTCTCTAATATAGAATCTCTTTTTTTTTTGTTTGTATTGAAGCCATGTAGTTCCATCGGAGCAAGAAGTCTTTTGGACGTTTAAAAGCAATTATGGCGGCAAGGCGTAATATCCCCTATAGTCGTCTCGCTGCTGATGAGGATTATGATGATAATGGCAAACTAGGTAATGATCCTAGATTTAACTACACGCCTAAAACTTTTGACAAAGTTCCATGGAAATCGATCCTCCTTGCACTTTTTCTACTCAGCCTTGGATGTCTGCTTCTTGCTGTGTCGTTCTTCATCTTCACCGGTCACATGCAAGGAGTCTCGTCCCAGTCATATGGTTTCCTTGGACTGGGATTGCTGACCTTCTTGCCAGGTACTTTACGTCTCCCTTCGCAGTAATATTTCACCTGTCTTTGGGCTATAAATTACTTATGTGATTAATTGTTGTTTGTAGTGAGTGTCCTTGTATAATGTGAATGGAACAGTCGTTTATGGTTCGTATTACTACCTCGTAGTTAGCCCTCTTTTATCTGCATGCGTGTCTCGTGTACTTATTGATATTATTACGCTGCGAGTTATTGGTTTCTTATATCATGCAAGCGATAATGATATAATTCCAATGCTTTATTTTCCTGCAATTGCTTGAGCAACACCGTGCTCTTTATATTGACTTTAAAACTCTTGGTGTAGGGTTCTATGAAACTCGAATTGCTTACTATTCCTGGAGAGGTGCTCAAGGATACCGCTGGGCTTCGATTCCAGATTATTGATGTTTCCACTGTTTCATCTCGTCCAGAGCACTTTTGGTTAACTTTCGCTTTGTTGTGTGTGGCTTCATATATACCTTTGAGAATTTTTCTAGCTCAGTGTATAACTAGTACCTTATGTTTGTAGCTCTGTACAAACTTTAGTTTATAGCACAAATTTCTTATTATATGTTGAATCATTTAGGGGTGTAATGTATAAATCTTTTCTAAAAATCCATGTTCAGAAATTAATCAAAAGAGTCGTGACCATTGTCGTTGAGAATGTCATCTTTTGCTGATTCTGTAAAGTATGATAATAGCATTAGTTCCCTTTCCCATACTAGTTCAGTCAGTGACAACCCATTAAATTTGAACGAAACATAGCCCCAGTGCAAGGATGATATGCACAAATCGAGAAATGTTCTCCTTCCCAAACTCTTCGTTCGGCCATATTTTAGTTTTGAATTAATTTGCTATAGATTAGATGCGAGAAGTTAATTTTTCCAAAGAACAGATAGCAAGTTTATTTTCATATAAATGTTTACTTGTTAGCATTGTTGACACCATTGTAAGAAAATGGTTTTCTGCCTATATTTGTAATGATTTATTGATAAGTTCTGAAGAAGTATATTATACAAAGGGCTTGATCTATGGTTTCAATTCCATTCAATATTTACTACTAAGTAGATAAAAGAAAATAGGTTATTTAGCATGTTCAGTTGAACAGAACAAATTTTGTGTGATCGGTTGAACCGTTGAACGGATGAGACCATGGATCCGGTTTGATCTTAGAACAATCCACGACTTATAATTTAGAGAATATGCAAAAAAAAAAGAAAAAATATATAGCCATGAGCTTATTATAAATTTCAAAAAGGAAAAAAAATTAAGAAAAAACAAAGCTACTGATAACTAACTAACCAAAAAGAAAGGAGAGATTTTAAGGCAAAAGATGAGTAAAAAAAAAAAGAGTTGGATACAAAATCAGAGGATTACTCTTAATCGGGTGCCAACTCAGCAAATTCCGATTGCTTTTGAAAATCCCGGCCAAAAGGGACAAGATTGAAGTAAATTTACCAATTTAAGAGATGAAATTGGTAGTGTTAAATTAACGGACTAAATTAGTGAGAGTGTCAAGTTAATGGACGAAACAAATTTTATCTCAGTAAAAGACTAATATAACCTTTAACTAACTAAGATGCTTTTCCACATCAACATCAATCTAGAAGGATTCCCTTAGCTATTGATATGCATTCGAGTTGAGCTAACTGAGCTGGTTTTTGGTAGGTTTCATTTGACAGTTGGGAAATGATTTTTTTTTTTGGTAGAGAAACGAAAACAAATGCCCTTAGGCTACATCAATCGAGATAATCGATAAAAGTTCGGGGGGAGGTGTGTGCATAAAACATAAACCTCCATCCATGTTCCCTTTGTGTTTAGCAAGCGCATCCGCCAAAGTATTTCTTGAACTCCCGATCCATTGGTATTCAGTTGGCCATGGTAAGCGAAGCAACCTACGACATTCTTCAATTTTTCCTTGGAGATTCTCATCCCATTTTGTCACGTCTTTGATCAGTTCGTATGCGTTCTTAGAATCCGTTTCAATAGCTAGCTTGGGAATCCTTTTCTCCCATGCTAAAGTGAGTCCCCTTCTTATGGCCTCCAATTCACCCTCAAGAACCGTGGAGCTGCTCACGGTCTCGTGAAATCCTCATTGCCATGCTCCCAACTCGTCCTGCAATACACCTCTGATAGCCCCATAATTTTCATGACTACGGACACTCCCATCACCATTCAACTTCATCTACCCCTTTCTTGGTTTAACCCCGAGTTTTGCGCATATCAGACTTTAGCGCGACCAAGTCGAAACTCAGTTGCTTAATGTGGTAGAAGGTGAATTTAGTCTTGTTCTTGAAAATCTTCGAGTTTCTGGCTTTCCAAATGGAGTAGTCGGCAGAATGGAGCTTTTACGCTCGATATCCTCAAGTTCTTCTTAAGTCACACCTCATCATCAAGCTTCGTAAAATTAAATATTGATATACAATATTTTCGACTTTAATTATTCAATGTTGACCATCAATTTCTTATTCACCTATGTACCAAACTCGACCTAAAGTCGATTGTACAAAACCCGGTTCTTTGACCAATTTTCCAACAATCCCCCACATGAATGAAATTGAATGATCATGCATGCATCATCTGAAATTATTGGCCGTTCGAATTTCTTGTGAGTCCTTGTTAACCTCTCAATTTGTTCAATCTTTAGTCTTATTGAATGATCGTAGATTTATAGGGTTTATTGCGAATTGAACGCTTCTATTTTTTTAACTACGATGAATTATACGTACTTGCCATACTTTATAATTGAAGCATTTTTTATGTGAAATTATGCCTGCTCGCTAAAATACGAAAGCATTTCATATTTGTTCCTTTAGTTTCATGCTGATGCTTAAACCTTATTTTATTTGTGAAATGTTCGCATGGATAATGGATATTGCAATCTTGTGGTCTTGTTTGTTGCTGAATCGACGTCGTCTCCTATTAGTGTATCCGACTTGGTAGCAACGTACATCTTTTCGCCTCCCAAAGTACTTACTATAGAGCCTTGCTTTTTACTGATTTTTCCCCAAAATCGAAGGTGTCGATCGTCCATTATATTTGTACAGGTTGACCTGGTCTTGTATTGCATAATTCCATAGATGCCAGGTGATAATATGGAATGTATTTTACGAGTTATGATTGGATAACATTGAACCTTAGTGGAGGCGTAAATGTTCAAGTTTCATGAGATCTTTGTAGATATCTGTCTAGCTTAGTGAAATAGTCACCGACTCATACTTTCCTCTTGTAGCAAATACCGTCTCTATTTTATTAAACGTCCTACCGTTTTTGTTGTCTGTTGTTTTCTCTAATATAGAATCTCTTTTTTTTTGTTTGTATTGAAGCCATGTAGTTCCATCGGAGCAAGAAGTCTTTTGGACGTTTAAAAGCAATTATGGCGGCAAGGCGTAATATCCCCTATAGTCGTCTCGCTGCTGATGAGGATTATGATGATAATGGCAAACTAGGTAATGATCCTAGATTTAACTACACACCTAAAACTTTTGACAAAGTTCCATGGAAATCGATCCTCCTTGCACTTTTTCTACTCAGCCTTGGATGTCTGCTTCTTGCTGTGTCGTTCTTCATCTTCACCGGTCACATGCAAGGAGTCTCGTCCCAGTCATATGGCTTCCTTGGACTGGGATTGCTGACCTTCTTGCCAGGTACTTTACGTCTCCCTTCGCAGTAATATTTCACCTGTCTTTGGGCTATAAATTACTTATGTGATTAATTGTTGTTTGTAGTGAGTGTCCTTGTATAATGTGAATGGAACAGTCGTTTATGGTTCGTATTACTACCTCGTAGTTAGCCCTCTTTTATCTGCATGCGTGTCTCGTGTACTTATTGATATTATTACGCTGCGAGTTATTGGTTTCTTATATCATGCAAGCCATAATGATATAATTCCAATGCTTTATTTTCCTGCAATTGCTTGAGCAACACCGTGCTCTTTATATTGACTTTAAAACTCTTGGTGTAGGGTTCTATGAAACTCGAATTGCTTACTATTCCTGGAGAGGTGCTCAAGGATACCGCTGGGCTTCGATTCCAGATTATTGATGTTTCCACTGTTTCATCTCGTCCAGAGCACTTTTGGTTAACTTTCGCTTTGTTGTGTGTGGCTTCATATATACCTTTGAGAATTTTTCTAGCTCAGTGTATAACTAGTACCTTATGTTTGTAGCTCTGTACAAACTTTAGTTTATAGCACAAATTTCTTATTATATGTTGAATCATTTAGGGGTGTAATGTATAAATCTTTTCTAAAAATCCATGTTCGGAAATTAATCAAAAGAGTCGTGACCATTGTCGTTGAGAATGTCATGTTTTGCTGATTCTGTAAAGTATGATAATAGCATTAGTTCCCTTTCCCATACTAGTTCAGTCAGTGACAACCCATTAAATTTGAACGAAACATAGCCCCAGTGCGAGGATGATATGCACAAATCGAGAAATGTTCTCCTTCCCAAACTCTTCGTTCGGCCATATTTTAGTTTTGAATTAATTTGCTATAGATTAGATGCGAGAAGTTAATTTTTCCAAAGAACAGATAGCAAGTTTATTTTCATATAAATGTTTACTTGTTAGCATTGTTGACACCATTGTAAGAAAATGGTTTTCTGCCTATATTTGTAATGATTTATTGATAAGTTCTGAAGAAGTATATTATACAAAGGGCTTGATCTATGGTTTCAATTCCATTCAATATTTACTACTAAGTAGATAAAAGAAAATAGGTTATTTAGCATGTTCAGTTGAACAGAACAAATTTTTTGTGATCGGTTGAACCGTTGAACGGATGAGCCCATGGATCCGGTTTGATCTTAGAACAATCCACGACTTATAATTTAGAGAATATGCAAAAAGAAAAGAAAAAATATATAGCCATGAGCTTATTATAAATTTCAAAAAGGAAAAAAAAATTAAGAAAAAACAAAGCTACTGATAACTAACTAACCAAAAAGAAAGGAGAGATTTTAAGGCAAAAGATGAGTAAAAAAAAAGAGTTGGATCCAAAATCAGAGGATTACTCTTAATCGGGTGCCAACTCAGCAAATTCCGATTGCTTTTGAAAATCCCGGCCAAAAGGGACAAGATTGAAGTAAATTTACCAATTTAAGAGATGAAATTGGTAGTGTTAAATTAACGGACTAAATTAGTGAGAGTGTCAAGTTAATGGACGAAACAAATTTTATCTCAGTAAAAGACTAATATAACCTTTAACTAACTAAGATGCTTTTCCACATCAACATCATCTAGAAGGATTCCCTTAGCTATTGATATGCATTCGAGTTGAGCTAACTGAGCTGGTTTTTGGTAGGTTTCATTTGAAAGTTGGGAAATGATTTTTTTTTTTGGTAGAGAAACGAAAACAAATGCCCTTAGGCTACATCAATCGAGATAATCGATAAAAGTTCGGGGGGAGGTGTGTGCATAAAACATAAACCTCCATCCATGTTCCCTTTGTGTTTAGCAAGCGCATCCGCCAAAGTATTTCTTGAACTCCCGATCCATTGGTATTCCGTTGTCCATGGTAAGCGAAGCAACCTACGACATTCTTCAATTTTTCCTTGGAGATTCTCATCCCATTTTGTCACGTCTTTGATCAGTTCGTATGCGTCCTTAGAATCCGTTTCAATAGCTAGCTTGGGAATCCTTTTCTCCCATGCTAAAGTGAGTCCCCTTCTTATGGCCTCCAATTCACCCTCAAGAACCGTGGAGCTGCTCACGGTCTCGTGAAATCCTCATTGCCATGCTCCCAACTCGTCCTGCAATACACCTCTGATAGCCCCATAATTTTCATGACTACGGACACTCCCATCACCATTCCACTTCATCTACCCCTTTCTTGGTTTAACCCCGAGTTTTGCGCATATTAGACTTTAGCGCGGCCAAGTCGAAACTCAGTTGCTTAATGTGGTAGAAGGTGAATTTAGTCTTGTTCTTGAAAATCTTCGAGTTTCTTACTTTCCAAATGGAATAGTCGGCAGAATGGAGCTTTTACGCTCGATATCCATCAAGTTCTTCTTAAGTCACACCTCATCATCAAGCTTCGTAAAATTAAATATTGATATACAATATTTTCGACTTTAATTATTCAACGTTGACCATCAATTTCTTATTCACCTATGTACCAAACTCGACCTAAAGTCGATTGTACAAAACCCGGTTCTTTGACCAATTTTCCAACAATCCCCCACATGAATGAAATTGAATGATCATGCATACATCATCTGAAATTATTGGCCGTTCGAATTTCTTGTGAGTCCTTGTTAACCTCTCAATTTGTTCAATCTTTAGTCTTATTGAATGATCGTAGATTTATAGGGTTTATTGCGAATTGAACGCTTCTATTTTTCTTAACTACGATGAATTATACGTACTTGCCATACTTTATAACTGAAGCATTTTTTATGTGAAATTATGCCTGCTCGCTAAAATCCGAAAGCATTTCATATTTGTTCCTTTAGTTTCATGGTGATGCTTAAACCTTATTTTATTTGTGAAATGTTCGCATGGATAATGGATATTGCAATCTTGTGGTCTTGTTTGTTGCTGAATCGACGTCGTCTCCTATTAGTGTATCCGACTTGGTAGCAACGTACATCTTTTCGCCTCCCAAAGTACTTACTATAGAGCCTTGCTTTTTACTAATTTTTCCCCAAAATCGAAGGTGTCGGTCGTCCATTATATTTGTACAGGTTGACCTGGTCTTGTATTGCATAATTCCATAGATGCCAGGTGATAATATGGAATGTATTTTACGAGTTATGATTGGATAACATTGAACATTAGTGGAGGCGTAAATGTTCAAGTTTCATGAGATCTTTGTAGATATCTGTCTAGCTTAGTGAAATAGTCACCGACTCATACTTTCCTCTTGTAGCAAATACCGTCTCTATTTTATTAAACGTCCTACCATTTTTGTTGTCTGTTGTTTTCTCTAATATAGAATCTCTTTTTTTTTTGTTTGTATTGAAGCCATGTAGTTCCATCGGAGCAAGAAGTCTTTTAGACGTTTAAAAGCAATTATGGCGGCAAGGCGTAATATCCCCTATAGTCGTCTCGCTGCTGATGAGGATTATGATGATAATGGCAAACTAGGTAATGATCCTAGATTTAACTACACGCCTAAAACTTTTGACAAAGTTCCATGGAAATCGATCCTCCTTGCACTTTTTCTACTCGGCCTTGGATGTCTGCTTCTTGCTGTGTCGTTCTTCATCTTCACTGGTCACATGCAAGGAGTCTCGTCCCAGTCATATGGCTTCCTTGGACTGGGATTGCTGACCTTCTTGCCAGGTACTTTACGTCTCCCTTCGCAGTAATATTTCACCTGTCTTTGGGCTATAAATTACTTATGTGATTAATTGTTGTTTGTAGTGAGTGTCCTTGTATAATGTGAATGGAACAGTCGTTTATGGTTCGTATTACTACCTCGTAGTTAGCCCTCTTTTATCTGCATGCGTGTCTCGTGTACTTATTGATATTATTACGCTGCGAGTTATTGGTTTCTTATATCATGCAAGCGATAATGATATAATTCCAATGCTTTATTTTCCTGCAATTGCTTGAGCAACACCGTGCTCTTTATATTGACTTTAAAACTCTTGGTGTAGGGTTCTATGAAACTCGAATTGCTTACTATTCCTGGAGAGGTGCTCAAGGATACCGCTGGGCTTCGATTCCAGATTATTGATGTTTCCACTGTTTCATCTCGTCCAGAGCACTTTTGGTTAACTTTCGCTTTGTTGTGTGTGGCTTCATATATACCTTTGAGAATTTTTCTAGCTCAGTGTATAACTAGTACCTTATGTTTGTAGCTCTGTACAAACTTTAGTTTATAGCACAAATTTCTTATTATATGTTGAATCATTTAGGGGTGTAATGTATAAATCTTTTCTAAAAATCCATGTTCGGAAATTAATCAAAAGAGTCGTGACCATTGTCGTTGAGAATGTCATGTTTTGCTGATTCTGTAAAGTATGATAATAGCATTAGTTCCCTTTCCCATACTAGTTCAGTCAGTGACAACCCATTAAATTTGAACGAAACATAGCCCCAGTGCGAGGATGATATGCACAAATCGAGAAATGTTCTCCTTCCCAAACTCTTCGTTCGGCCATATTTTAGTTTTGAATTAATTTGCTATAGATTAGATGCGAGAAGTTAATTTTTCCAAAGAACAGATAGCAAGTTTATTTTCATATAAATGTTTACTTGTTAGCATTGTTGACACCATTGTAAGAAAATGGTTTTCTGCCTATATTTGTAATGATTTATTGATAAGTTCTGAAGAAGTATATTATACAAAGGGCTTGATCTATGGTTTCAATTCCATTCAATATTTACTACTAAGTAGATAAAAGAAAATAGGTTATTTAGCATGTTCAGTTGAACAGAACAAATTTTTTGTGATCGGTTGAACCGTTGAACGGATGAGCCCATGGATCCGGTTTGATCTTAGAACAATCCACGACTTATAATTTAGAGAATATGCAAAAAGAAAAGAAAAAATATATAGCCATGAGCTTATTATAAATTTCAAAAAGGAAAAAAGAATTAAGAAAAAACAAAGCTACTGATAACTAACTAACCAAAAAGAAAGGAGAGATTTTAAGGCAAAAGATGAGTAAAAAAAAAAAAGAGTTGGATCCAAAATCAGAGGATTACTCTTAATCGGGTGCCAACTTAGCAAATTACGGTTGCTTTTGAAAATCCCGGCCAAAAGGGACAAGATTGAAGTAAATTTACCAATTTAAGAGATGAAATTGGTAGTGTTAAATTAACGGACTAAATTAGTGAGAGTGTCAAGTTAATGGACGAAACAAATTTTATCTTAGTAAAAGACTAATATAACCTTTAACTAACTAAGATGCTTTTCCACATCAACATCATCTAGAAGGATTCCCTTAGCTACTGATATGCATTCGAGTTGAGCTAACTGAGCTGGTTTTTGGTAGGTTTCATTTGATAGTTGGGAAATGGTTTTTTTTTTGGTAGAGAAACGAAAACAAATGCCCTTAGGCTACATCAATCGAGATAATCGATAAAAGTTCGGGGGGAGGTGTGTGCATAAAACATAAACCTCCATCCATGTTCCCTTTGTGTTTAGCAAGCGCATCCGCCAAAGTATTTCTTGAACTCCCGATCCATTGGTATTCCGTTGTCCATGGTAAGCGAAGCAACCTACGACATTCTTCAATTTTTCCTTGGATATTCTCATCCCATTTTGTCACGTCTTTGATCAGTTCGTATGCGTCCTTAGAATCCGTTTCAATAGCTAGCTTGGGAATCCTTTTCTCCCATGCTAAAGTGAGTCCCCTTCTTATGGCCTCCAATTCACCCTCAAGAACCGTGGAGCTGCTCACGGTCTCGTGAAATCCTCATTGCCATGCTACCAACTCGTCCTGCAATACACCTCTGATAGCCCCATAATTTTCATGACTACGGACACTCCCATCACCATTCAACTTAATCCACCCCTTTCTTGGTTTAACCCCGAGTTTTGCGCATATTAGACTTTAGCGCGGCCAAGTCGAAACTCAGTTGCTTAATGTGGTAGAAGGTGAATTTAGTCTTGTTCTTGAAAATCTTCGAGTTTCTTGCTTTCCAAGAATAGTCGCAGAATGGAGCTTTTACGCTCGATATCCATCAAGTTCTTCTTAAGTCACACCTCATCATCAAGCTTCGTAAAATTAAATATTGATATACAATATTTTCGACTTTAATTATTCAACGTTGACCATCAATTTCTTATTCACCTATGTACCAAACTCGACCTAAAGTCGATTGTACAAAACCCGGTTCTTTGACCAATTTTCCAACAATCACCCACATGAATGAAATTGAATGATCATGCATACATCATCTGAAATTATTGGCCGCTCGAATTTCTTGTGAGTCATTGTTAACCTCTCAATTTGTTCAATCTTTAGTCTTATTGAATGATCGTAGATTTATAGGGTTTATTGCGAATTGAACGCTTCTATTTTTCTTAACTACGATGAATTATACGTACTTGCCATACTTTATAATTGAAGCATTTTTTATGTGAAATTATGCCTGCTCGCTAAAATCCGAAAGCATTTCATATTTGTTCCTTTAGTTTCATGGTGATGCTTAAACCTTATTTTATTTGTGAAATGTTCGCATGAATAATGGATACTGAAATCTTGTGGTCTTGTTTGTTGCTGAATCGACGTCGTCTCCTATTAGTGTATCCGACTTGGTAGCAACGTACATCTTTTCGCCTCCCAAAGTACTTACTATAGAGCCTTGCTTTTTACTGATTTTCCCCAAAATCGAAGGTGTCGATCGTCCATTATATTTGTACAGGGTGACCTGGTCTTGTATTGCATAATTCCATAGATGCCAGGTGATAATATGGAATGTATTTTACGAGTTATGATTGGATAACATTGAACCTTAGTGGAGGCGTAAATGTTCAAGTTTCATGAGATCTTTGTAGCTATCTGTCTAGCTTAGTGAAATAGTCACCGACTCATACTTTCCTCTTGTAGCAATTACCGTCTCTATTTTATTAAACGTCTTGCCGTTTTTGTTGTCTGTTGTTTTCTCTAATATAGAATCTTTTTTTTTTGTATTGAAGCCCTGTAGTTCCATCGGAGCAAGAAGTCTTTTGGATGTTTAAAAGCAATTATGGCGGCAAGGCGTAATATCCCCTATAGTCATCTCGCTGCTGATGAGGATTATGATGATAATGGCAGACTACGTAATGATCCTAGATTTAACTACACGCCTAAAACTTTTGACAAAGTTCCATCGAAATCGATCCTCCTTGCACTTTTTCTACTCAGCCTTGGATGTCTGCTTCTTGCGGTGTCGTTCTTCATCTTCACCGGTCACATGCAAGGATACTCATCCCAGTCATATGGCTTCCTTGGACTGGGATTGCTGACCTTCTTGCCAGGTACTTTACGTCTCCCTTCGCAGTAATATTTCACCTGTCTTTGGGCTATAAATTACTTATGTGATTAACTGTTGTTTGTGGTGAGCGTCCTTATATAATGAATGGAACAGTCGTTTATGGTTCGTATTACTACCTCGTAGTTAGCCTTCTTTTATCTGCATGCGTATCTCGTGTACTTATTGATATTATTACGCTGCGAGTTATTGGTTTCTTATATCATGCAAGCGATGATGATATAATTCCAATGCTTTATTTTCCTGAAATTGCTTGAGCAACATCGTGCTCTTTATATTGACTTTAAAACTCTTGGTGTAGGCTTTTATGAAACTCGAATTGCTTACTATTCCTGGAGAGGTGCTCAAGGATACCGCTGGGCTTCGATTCCAGATTATTGATGTTCCACTGTTTCATCTCGTCCATAGCACTTTTGGTTAACTTTCGCTTTGTTGTGTGTGGCTTCATATATACCTTTGAGGATTTTTCTAGCTCACTGTATAACTAGTACCTTATGTTTGTAGCTCTGTACAAACTTTAGTTTATAGCACAAATTTCTTATTATATGTTGAATCATTTGGGGGTGTCATGTATAAATCTTTTCTAAAAGCTCATGTTCGGAAATTAATCAAAAGAGTCGAGACCATTGTCGTTGAGAATGTCATCTTTTGCTGATTCTGTACAGTATGATAATAGCATTAGTTCCCCTTCCCATACTAGTTCAGTCAGTGACAACCCATTAAATTTGAACGAAACATAGCCCCTGTGCGAGGATGATATGCACAAATCGAGAAATGTTCTCCTTCCCAAACTCTTCGTTCGGCCATATTTTAGTTTTGAATTAATTTGCTATAGATTAGATGCGAGAAGTTAATTTTTCCAAAGAACAGATAGCAAGTTTATTTTCATATAAATGTTTACTTGTTAGCATTGTTGACACCATTGTAAGAAAATGGTTTTCTGCCTATATTTGTAATGATTTATTGATAAGTTCTGAAGAAGTATATTATACAAAGGGCTTGATCTATGGTTTCAATTCCATTCAATATTTACTACTAAGTAGATAAAAGAAAATAGGGTATTTAGCATGTTCAGTTGAACCGAACAAATTTTTTGTGATCGGTTGAACCGTTGAACGGATGAGCCCATGGATCCGGTTTGATCTTAGAACAGTCCACGACTCATAATTTAGAGAATATGCAAAAAGAAAAGAAAAAAAATATAGCCATGAGCTTATTATAAATTTCAAAAAGGAAAAAAGAATTAAGAAAAAACAAAGCTACTGATAACTAACTAACCAAAAAGAAAGGAGAGATTTTAAGGCAAAAGATGAGTAAAAAAAAAAAAGAGTTGGATCCAAAATCAGAGGATTACTCTTAATCGGGTGCCAACTCAGCAAATTCCGGTTGCTTTTGAAAATCCCGGCCAAAAGGGACGAGATTGAAGTAAATTTACCAATTTAAGGGATGAAATTGGTAGTGTTAAATTAATGGACTAAATTAGTGAGAGTGTCAAGTTAATGGACGAAATAAATTTTATCTCAGTAAAAGACTAATATAACGTTTAAGGCTTTAACTAACTAAGATGCTTTTCCACCTCAACATCATCTAGAAGGATTCCCTTAGCTACTGATATGCATTCGAGTTGACCTAACTGAGCTGGTTTTTGGTAGGTTTCATTTGATAGTTGGGAAATGATTTTTTTTTTGTTAGAGAAACGGAAACAAATGCCCTTAGGCTACATCAATCGAGATAATCGATAAAAGTTCTGGGGGAGGTGTGTGCATAAAACATAATCCTCCATCCATGTTCCCTTTGTGTTTAGCAAGCGCATCCGCCAAAGTATTTCTTGAACTCCCGATCCATTGGTATTTCGTTGTCCATGGTAAGCGAAGCAACCTACGACATTCTTCAATTTTTCCTTGGAGATTCTCATCCCATTTTGTCACGTCTTTGATCAGTTCGTATGCGTCCTTAGAATCCGTTTCAATAGCTAGCTTGGGAATCCTTTTCTCCCATGCTAAAGTGAGTCCCCTTCTTATGGCCTCCAATTCACCCTCAAGAACCGTGGGGCTACTCACGGTCTCGTGAAATCCTCATTGCCATGCTCCCAACTCGTCCTGCATTACACCTTTGATAGCCCCATAATTTTCATGACTACGGACACTCCCATCACCGTTCAACTTCATCCACCCCTTCCTTGGTTTAACCCCGAGTTTTGCGCATATTAGACTTTAGCGCGGCCAAGTCGAAACTCAGTTGCTTAATGTGGCAGAAGGTGAATTTAGTCTTGTTCTTGAAAATCTTCGAGTTTCTTGCTTTCCAAATGGTCCATATTCCAGCCGCGAATATAAAGCACCATGGAATAGTCGGCAGAATGGAGCTTTTACGCTCGATATCCATCAAGTTCTTCTTAAGTCACACCTCATCATCAAGCTTCGGAAAATTTAACCATATTTGATCCTTAAGGAGGTATCTTCAAATCTTCACCGCCGGTGTCAATGCGTCAATATGTGACTCACGGATTCCTCCGTTCCTCCACAAATAACACACATAGCCGACTCAGTAAGCTTCCTTATTTTCCGTAATTGATTTGTCGCAAGAAGATTTTGGGCCCGAGCCAAACAAAAAAGTGGATTTTGCTACTACATGGGATCTGCCTTATCCTAGAAAATTGGGAAATGATTAGATATTATAAAATGTAGCTAAGAATTATCTAATTTACATGATTAAATGATCCTTTGGTAATATATACCAATAAAGGCGAATTATGTTATGCAGGGCTCGTGGGGTTTAATATAAGTAATCATCGATCGATATAATAAGCTTACCAAATATAAGTAGGTGAGAAGTTTATAATTTTGGTTATGTTTCAAAAGCAACGTAACTTTAATTCATTAGTGGAGACATACAATTAACCCATTTTCACCATTTAGTTACATTTTCAGTTCCTATCAAGCAGTGTTCTGAAACCCGGCCCGGTGAGTGACCCGGTGAGGTTACTGGGTAGTGGGTCAACAGGTCGGACCGGTCGAACCACTGGTTAGACCGGTTTGTTGATTTTAGTCAACATTTAATAAAATATATAAAAAATATAGCCAACATGTACAAAATGTCTTGAAAATTTTAGTAAATAGGTTAATTAATTCAAGCCCAATTAAAGTGTGATGACTAAGCCCAAAAATTATTGAAGTCTTATTAATATAAAATAACTAGGTCCAAAACATTTGCAAGTCTTATTAATATAAAGGGATAAATGCATTAAACCCCCTGAACTATGCACGTTTTTGCGTTTTCGTCCTTAAACTAATTTAATAAGCGTTTTCCTCCCTAAATTATGCACGTCTGTGCGATTTGCCCCCTGGCCGAGTTTTCGGCTATTTTTGGCCATTCTTGGCCGGAAATTTTTCCCCTTACCCGACACATATGTGTTGTACTAGATGTATATTAGTAGTTGATGACAAAAAGTACGCAAAGAAATGCCTCAAACGGGGTATTTTCCGGCTAAATACACTGAAGATGAAATCACATTTTGGCCGGAATATGCCCCGCTCGAGGTATTTTTTCGCCTTCTTTTTGTCATCAACTACTAATATACATCTAATACAACACATATGTGTCGGGTAAGGGGAAAAATTCCGGCCAAGAATGGCAAAAAATAGCCGAAAACCCGGTCAGGGGGCAAATCGCACAGACGTGCATAGTTTAGGGGGGAAAACGCTTATTAAATTAGTTTAAGGACGAAAACGCAAAAACGTGCATAGTTCAGGGGGTTTAATGCATTTATCCCTAATATAAAATAGAAAGAAAACCTAATCAAAGCGTCAAACTCATCAATCCTCATCCTCCGCCACTTTCAAATTTTTTTTTTCAAATTCTCCTCATCATCTGTCACTTTCTTTCAACTTTCATATATTTCATTTCCAACTTTCTTTCAACCTTGTCAATTGGACAACCGTTTACTTCTGAAAAACACTCTGTGGCTGCAAATTCTTTTGGCAAAATACACAAAGGAGGGTGGCATTATGTCTCCTAAAAAGCATACCACTTTCTCACCTATTTGGAGATAAATATTCAGCTGCATTGGTTTTCTTAAACAATGAATCAAATGGGTATTTTTTTAATTTTGCACAAATCTTTCCCCCAATCGTGAGTTGAGCGATGGAGGGTAGAGATGAGGTTTTTTTTTTTTTTATCTTTTATTAAAGGTTGACTTGCAGCTGAAAAAAAAGGGCTTGAACCGGTTCGCAAGCCAACCGGCCCGCTATAACAAGAGAACCGGCCCGGACAAGGCTCCGATTCCCGATCGAACTGGCCGGTCCGGGCAGGGTTTCAAAACACTGCTATGAAGACAGTTGGCCTTAGATTAGACTTCCTCTATTTCCTAGCACAATCCCATCATTTGGAGTATTGAGAAGTAGTTGGGGTGACATCCAATCCAATTCATTTGAAGCCCCCCCTAAGGTGTTGTTTGCTAACTCTAGTGGAAAAGTAAAAGTTCACAATTTTAAGTTAAGCTAAAAGTATCCCCACATCAGCTTTATGATTGTGGTATTTTTTAGTTTAAAAAAAGTTTTGTAACCAAAAAAGCTAGATTTGCAAACACCCCAAAATCACTTAGGTGGTGTTTGTAAACTCTTAAAAAAGCTATAATCAGCTTTTTATTTGCATAAGCGATTTTGGGGTGTTTGTAAATCTAGCTTTTTCGGTTAAACAACTTTTTTTAAGCCAAAAAAAACCCCCACAATCTTAAACTGGTATGGGGTGCTTTTTGGCTTATGAACTTCTACTTTTCCACTAGAGTTTGCAAACATCACCTAAGATTGTGAGGTCAACCCATGTCCATTCTTGGATGAAACAGTGATACTCGTAATGGAAAGGTTAAACATTGTGCTTTTAATGATTCTTACGCGTCGGAAATTCGAGCGGAGTAATACAGGTTACTCTTAGATAAGAAATCACATATGTAAGAGAGATGAGGGGCCGCCTTTGAGAAAAATTGTGATGGCTTAATTTTTTGGAAAACTCTTGCAGAACCATGCATATGTTCAGGGCCAAAATGGACATAAACCATGAGAACCGCAATTGTGACATGAATATACATGTGTTGAGATTATGGATCGTTTGCACGACGGATAGTTCAAAGACATCAAGTTCATACTATCGGCTAGCAAAAAAAGTATTTCTCACAAGGGAAGGTTCAAGGCCGTGTCCTATCTATCCTATACAGGCATAAACCGTAGAACTCTATCACCACATGATGTATGCATGATCATTCAATTTCATTCATGTGGGGAATTATTGGAAAAATTTGTTCAAGGAACCGGGTTTTGTACAATCGACTTTAGGTCGAGTTTCGTACATGGGTGAATGAGAAATTGATGCTCAACGTTGACTAATTAAAGTCGAAAATATTGTATATCAATATTTATTACTTCTGATTTGCGTAAACAGAATTATGTAATTTTCTGTTATATTTTATATTGCGAAAAATAATAACATCAAAGTTGATAGTTAATTAATTAATTATCTTAAGAAAATCTTTCCATAAGATTTCGTGATCAGTATTACTAACTGAAAAGTGTCTACATTCATCAAAAAATCTTTTGCTAGATTCGTAATTATCTTAACCACGTTCCTTGGTGGCTAAGTTTTTCATCTTTCTCCTCATGGCCTAGTCTATAAAAGGGGTCGCTCCCCGTAGGATTTTTATCATCGAAAACAAAAGCATACATACATAAAAGGCTTTTCTGTGCAGCCAAAAATATTTTCTCATCGTGTAGTGGTACAGAAAAGTCATAGTTCGAGTTCGATGGAGTTGTTCTCGTTCGTGCCAACGGTCCAACTCGTTAGTCGTTGTATCCTGGGAGACAGTCGCTCACGTATTCTCAAGCACGTAGAGAGGGCGAATATGTTTCAAGGAAACCGCAAGGTCCTCGACTTCTCGTTTCTTCGTTCATCCAATTCTGATTGAGGTTTGTTTGGTAACGGTAATTTCGTATCGTTGTAATTTTCGTTGTTTAATTTTTCGTCAACCAGTTTCGATATCTCTGTTCATTTGTCTCAATTGTGGTGCTATATTTCTAACATATAGTGTACTCTCGTGGGTCCATCATCCATCTGTAATGTTGATGTGTGTCATTTGAATTTTACTCTGTTGTAAGATGTACATGAGTTGCTAGCTAGCATGAATTAACTTCTTTCTGATAAGAATGTTCATACAAAAAAGTTGGTAAAAATACACAAGGGGTTATTTGATTTTTCAGAAAATGGCAACACCTAATTTGCAATAACTAAATATTATGGAACCATAAGTTATAAGTAGGCTCAATCAATTAATCATAGTCCAAATATACTTTTCTCAATGTAAGTCCACGTGCCAAATAAGAATCAATTTGTGGCCGGATTTCTCGATATAATTACATTTATATCTCTAGTTTTCTTGAAGCTTGAAAATATTATTGATCAAGTCCGGTATCGTAAATTTTGCAGCACGTACGTTAGGTAATTCGTGTAAAATTAGTATAGGAGCGTGCTTAATATACAAGTGCTTAATATGCATTAGTGCCTTTACTGTATATAGGAATCACTTTGTGAACTCCTACGTAGTTTGATACAAACTCGATGTGTTAGTAAGAGCTAATATAAATAAACTAATCTGTTTTTGTTATGTTCATATATTGTGTGATCAAATAATTCTATTGTAAAAAAAAGTGTCAAATTACTTTCATGTGATTTTGTAGAAGTTGCTTACTGCCTCCCATTCCTTTTGTATGTGTGTGTGGCGTGTGTGGTTTATGTATAATAATCAAATATAGTATATCCAGTTTTTGTGTGAGTTGTTGTGATTCTGAGAAAAAGAGAGATTATTTTGGAGGTTAAGTTTAGTACTACTTTATAATTTAAAACATAAGGATAAATAGATGTATTTTTTATATATAAAAACAATGGTATACGTGTAACATGTCTATTGCTTAATATATTCATTATAAAAAAAAGTCTATTGCTTAGTATAGAAGGCAAACTTTGCTTGTTCAAATTTTCCTCCTCCATCAGGCTTGTAAAGTAATCTCAGTGACAACACCTTTGAGTTGATCCATCCGAATTTGATAGCAACATAATTCAGGTACTTCTATAAATTTGGCACATTTAAGTCATCTGAAAATTACAAAAAGGCTGAGTAAAAATGGGGAAGATTTTATTTAGTACAATAGTTTTCTTATCTCTTCTTTTGATCACTGCATCTGCATCTGGTATTTAATTACCGCTCCCTCCCTGTTTCTTATGTGAACGCACACTCGATATTTACCATTGTTATTCCTATTTGATCGAAAATGAATTGTTTGGTTGATTGTGTTGCTTGCAGGGACGTTTCCCTATCCAGAAGAGAAGGTGGTGGAACGAAGAGAAACAGTAGCGGATAGTGGTTTGAAGGTTCAAGAAACTGCAACGAGCTCGATGAAATTCGAAGTGAAGCCGTTGAAAAAATGCAACATGATATGTTATCGAGTTCCAAACTGCTGCAACTGAGATTTGGTTTGCGAATTGCGCCATCCCTCGGTCAAGGAGGCTGATATCGGTCGATCAATAATAGGGCGATTTCGTGTAATTATATTGTAACTGGTTTGAGTATAGTAGGGCTATTTCGTGTAGTTATAGTAGGGCTATTTCGGTTGATCAATAGTAGGGCTATTTCGTGTAGTTATAAGTATACATAATCATAGTCCAAATGTACTTTTTCCTATTTAAGTCCACATGCCAAATGAAAATCATTTTGTCCCTATATATCTCGAAACAATTACGTTTAAATCTCTAGTTTTGCTGGGTTGCAAAATTAAAAAATAAATTTGATCAAGCTCGATATTGTGAGAAATTATAGCTTGGCGCTCCTTCAGAGGTAATCCGTCATAGACGAATTGAATAAACGAATTCTTGTGTCTTTGCTTTCATGTTTTATGAGTTGCTATTTATATTGTTGCGGAAATACAAGTTTTATACTTGTGTAATATCATATGTGATACTAAATAACTAAATTCAAAAAATAATACACACAATTTTTTAATGAAAAACAATTGTACTAAATTTAAGACACCAAAAAGTAATATGTTTTGAATGAAGAAAAAGAAAACAAATATTCAGATTTATAAAAGTACCAAAAACAAATTTCTCGTCACATCAAGGACAAAAGAATAAATCTATCGAGTTGGGCCCATTACGTCACATGATGTTTCATTTGGCGGCACTTCTTACATGAACTTGATCCAATTTAAGCGTCTCTCGTTTTTGAATCGTTTGATCTCGTCGTCGTACAACCGCTCCGACCAGTTGAAATAGCTGGTCGCTTGATTTTCATGTAAGTACTTATTAACCTATGAATGGATTCGTTCAATTTGAGGATTTATTGTAAGTACCGTAGATTTCTGTGATCAATTGAACGGTATTACTTTTTTAATTACGATATATTACGTATGCTTACTTTAGAATTGCAGCATTTTGATGCGAAATGATGCCTCCGAGAGCATTTCATCTTTCGAAAAGTCATTTCATAGTAATGAATAAACCGTATTTTATTTGTGAAATGCTACCAATCTTGTGGTCTTGTTTTATTGTCGAAACGATCATCATCCTATTAGTGTGTCCGGCTTGGTATCGACGTACATCTTTTCACCTATGCGAATTTAGTTGACTTTGAAAGTACTGGAAATGAAAGTACAAAATACCTTTGAGTCGGTGCCTAAACTCTTAACGAAAGATAATACACTTTTTCGAGTCAAGTGTAAAATTGTATAGAGAACTATCCCAAACTTTGATACATGTAGAAGATGATACAAAACACTATTTGTATATTGTTAAGAGATCATTTGGGGTTGTTGTTCAATTGGGCTTCGTTTCTTCTGGGCTGTGAGGTTCAAATTGCAGTATTTTTCTGGTGACCCCTCCATACGTATCAGAATGTTTACTTGTGACCCCTCCATGGATTCGGTTTGATCTCAAAACAGTCCACGACTCATATAATTTAGAGAAAATGCAAAAAAGAAACGAGAAAAAAAAAATAGCCATCAGCTTATTATAATTTTCTTATAAATAAATTTAAGAAAAACCAAAGCTACTGTTAACTAAGTATACCAAAAGAAAGGAGATATTTAAGGAAAAATGACAGCACGTTCATTTGAGAGCTCGATTTTTTGTTTTTTTTTTTTTACTTTTCGTTTTTGGGATTACTCTTAAACTAGTTTATTTGAAAGGCTAACTAGTTCCGCACCGATTAACTAACATTCCATTTCAGTCAACGTATTTCAAACTATCAAAACTAGTTTTTGATAAATTAAATAATAACCATATTAAGTCAAGTGAAGCCTATAAATAAATCTCGAATATAAAAATATAATTGAAATTTAAAACAAATAAAAACAACGGCGCTTGGGTTTCTATCTGGGCCATCTCTTCTTCTTACCTCACACAACAACAGCATTGGAGGATATCAAAATCCCACTTAATAATTTACACGTCACACTCACTCTCTCTCACTGTAACAAATATTTTTTCACCTTTTTCATTTTCTTTTTCTGTTAAAATTAAATAAAAATAAAAAACTTTTTAATTTCATTCGCCCCCTCAAAGTTCGTTCTTTTCGAACACCCTCTCTCTCTCTTTCTCTCTCACTAATTTGGGAATCTGCTCCTCCTCTTCGACGTCGTCGTTTCGTTCGATGTAAGTTTCGAACACCGGAATTTTTTTTTCTTTTTTTACCTGATAATTGATTTACACGTGTATTTCCGCGAATTTTATAGATCTATTGAGTGGTGAAATTGAAATTGGTTTATGAATTCTATTATAAAGATTCAAGCTTTAGGGTATGGGGTGTGAGTTTTTTGTATATATATATATATATTTTTTTTGTTATAAAGAAGTTGTCTTTTCACTTGAAAGGAGCTGCTTGATGTTCAATTGGCATAAAATTAGGGTTTCAAATTAGGATTTTATATTCTTGTGGATGGATATGAAGCAATCTGGGACAAATTCATGTTGTATCGTCGAATCAGAATTTTGTCGATTAATGGATTCAGTGTTGCTTTCTGCTGGCTTATGAAATCCACCACGAGGTTTTCCTAACGAATCCATCGTTGTGTGAAGATTGTTATGACTTTCTTGTTTGTCCCTGTGAATCCATTTGTAATGCTGTTATTGTTGAATTCCCACTTAGTGAGAACCGACAACTGTTGTTGCGAGCTAATGGGATTAACTCATTTGGTTCTATTTGGTAGGCTTTGCTCTAATTGTGTGTGATTTTTTAATATGTGTATGTAGGAATATGGATGGATCTATTCAAGAAATTACTAGCGTGGATGCATTCTTGCGGAACTATAAGCTTGGGAAGACTCTGGGAATCGGTTCATTTGGTAAAGTTAAAATTGCTGAACATGCATTGACTGGACATAAAGTGGCTGTCAAGATCCTTAACCGCAAGAAAATTAAAAATATGGACATGGAAGAAAAAGGTTTGTCAAGTCAATCAACCAACATCTGAAGCATCTTATACGAAGCAGAATTGCCTTATTTGTCATTTCTACTGTAGTTATCCTTAATTTTCTTTATTGATTTATGCTTTTATAGACATGTAAGTAAAGATTAGAACTGGTATACTCTCTAAAACTGATCTTTTGTGTTACTTTAGTTATTATATTCTCAAAGCTTTTATCCCTAAATTTTTGACTTCTTGAGTGATTACTTCCATTATCAAAGTTACCATGAGAAACATATTCATGAGAAACTAATCATGTTCTGTCTGCCATTTGTAGTTGTACTGCATTTAGATAAAGTCTGAGTTTTTATGATGATTTTGCTACCTCTAGAGCACTTCCTTACGTTTCCAATAACTGTTGAATAGAAAGCTTGAGAAATTATAAGCTGGAACTTAATTCTCATATTAGCGTTTATGGCTTGATTGTCTCATGCATTTCATTTCTTAGTACATTTGTGTTGTTTGGGTTCCGTCTATTTCTAATTATGCAAGACTTAGTTGATCAAGTTTAGCTATTAGACCTTAGGATTTCATATGGTTGGGTTGTCTTCTTGCAGTTAGAAGAGAAATCAAAATCTTGAGATTGTTTATGCATCCCCATATCATACGCCTTTATGAGGTTGTGGAGACACATTCTGACATATATGTCGTGATGGAATATGTGAAGTCTGGTGAGTTATTTGATTATATAGTGGAGAAGGGCAGGTTAAGTGAGGAGGAAGCCCGCATCTTCTTTCAGCAGGTATGATACTATTGTGCACTTCTTTATCTATGTTTCTTTTATCTCCAGGGAGTATATTGGTACCCTGTCTAGAAGCTGACTGTGTACTAATGATTGTAGATTATCTCTGGTGTGGAGTACTGCCACAGGAACATGGTGGTTCATAGAGATCTGAAACCTGAAAACTTGCTTTTGGATTCCAAGTGTAACGTGAAGATTGCTGATTTTGGTCTGAGTAATATCATGCGAGATGGTCATTTTCTGAAGACAAGCTGTGGAAGCCCCAACTATGCTGCTCCAGAGGTACACTTGAAAAGCAGTGACGATCATGAGTTACAGATTTACTTTTCACGTTACAAGAAATGCATTATATGGAGATTTGAACATTTTGAAATGGATTAAAATGGCTTTGATACGAATCATTTCTTCCGTAGGTTATTTCCGGTAAACTATACGCTGGGCCCGAAGTGGATGTATGGAGCTGTGGTGTGATACTCTATGCTCTTCTGTGCGGCACCCTTCCATTTGATGATGAAAATATTCCTAACCTTTTTAAGAAAATTAAGGTTCTTTTCCTCTTGTATCATTCTCAGCCCAAGCATCCTAGTTAATCTTTTTATGCGTTAATGCATTATTAGCTTTTTACTGTCCAGAAATTGTACATGTTTGACAGCTTTGACTTGTTTCACCTTCGAGCTAAATTTATGTCAGCTTTGTCCTCTGCCGACTGGCTGCTTATAGTTGCTATAGTCAATTTACTGCCCCTGAGTGTAATGTGGTTAATTTTTTAATTTTTTAGACTCTGTAACATGTTTGCTACTATATAGTCCTGAATCAATTAATTATTCACATGTCGCCCCGAAATTAATCCTTTTATTAATTTTTTTTTTTTGAGTTAAAAGAAATCAGAGATTTATACTACTGCTGCTGTCTTGCTCCATTTAATTACCTGCAGGGTGGGATATATACACTTCCAAGCCATTTATCTGCTGGAGCGAGAGATTTAATTCCAAGGATGCTTATAGTGGATCCTATGAAGCGAATGACTATTCCCGAGATTCGTGCGCATCCATGGTTCCAAGCTCATCTTCCCCGCTATTTGGCTGTGCCACCACCAGATACATCTCAGCAAGCTAAAAAGGTTAGTAGAGGTTGCTTACCGCTTTCTGTTTATATTTGGAAGGGAAGGTCTTTCGTGATTATTCAGTTCTACAAACACAAATGAAAACAACTTATTGAATTCATAACGTCTATTCTTTGATGTTTTTTCTGCCATATATATGTTTTCCATATTGCTCATGTATCGTTGTCAGACATCTGCATATCATTTATTCTTATTCTTCTCACTTTGGTTTTTATACATGCTGTGAAATGTAATTAGTAAAAGTTCCCTTTGCTGATTCCTGCAAACCATCACATACAGATTGACGAAGACATTCTTCTGGAAGTAATTAAGATGGGATTTGACCGGAATGCCCTAGTTGATTCTCTTCGAAACAGAGTTCAAAATGAGGTGAACTTTGTTGTCGTGTTGTGTCCTTTTAGTTGTTGAAGTTTGCTTATGTGATATGTTCGGTTGTATTCCAGGGTACTGTTACATACTATCTGCTACTAGACAATCGGTTTCGTGTTTCCAGTGGCTACCTTGGAGCTGAATTTCAGGAGACAGTGGTATGTTTTAAAATTTTATGTCACGTAATGAATTTTGTCTTTACTTGATTCTAGAGGGATAGCAAAATGTTTTATCCTTTCATGAAGCCTGTTGTTTGTACTAATTCTGCAATTGTATGATTTTCATACGCTGTTTTCTGCCTTATAATACCATCTTGGCTTAGCATTTAATACAATTCTTCGCAATTCTGTAGGATCTTGGCTATAACCGCATGAATCCAAGTGAAACTGTAGCATCTCCAGGCAGTCAACGGCTTCCTGGAGCCATTGATCAACAATTTGGGGGCAGGCAGTTACCAGTCGACAGGAAATGGGCACTTGGACTGCAGGTCAGCTTCCACCCTGTGTAATTCATTTGTTGGACGATATAAGTCTGTTTAACGTACATATTCCTTTAAAATGATTTGAATAAGTAGATTGACTTACTAGTATAGATGTTGAC
Source organism: Linaria vulgaris (assembly GCA_948329865.1). NCBI lineage: Eukaryota > Viridiplantae > Streptophyta > Magnoliopsida > Lamiales > Plantaginaceae > Linaria > Linaria vulgaris. The sequence continues at coordinate 15,578,007 of OX415250.1, read as the reverse complement.
ACCTCAACAGGACCAAACTCAGATTTACAATCCTTAGGAATTGGGAATCTAATATTGCCATCATATCTGATGTTAGAAAATGCAAGAGTAGCTTTTCCAGCATTAGCGGTTTTAATTCAATTCATATATGTATGCGTTAAAAGATCTGTTTCACATCCCAATGGTATAGGTTAACCTTTTTTCCTGGACCATCATTATTTTAAAAGTGGGTTTAGATCAGACTTGTCAGTCTTGTGATGGTTTATCGTTGAGCGAGAATCTAGATTATCGTTGGTTTCCCTGTACTTATTGGGTTCATTTGGTCTTCTTAATAGTCTCGAGCTCATCCTCGCGAGATAATGTCTGAAGTCCTGAAAGCTCTGCAAGAACTAAATGTTTACTGGAAAAAGATTGGACATTACAACATGAAATGCAGATGGGTTCCTGGCAGTCCTGGTCGCCATGAAGGAATGCTTAACAACTCAATGCACGATAATAACTTTTTTGGTGATGAGTCTGCTATCGTCGAGAATGATGGAAAGCAACAAAATGTGATCAAATTTGAAGTGCAGGTAATAGTTTTAGTTGTGTGACAGTTTTCTAGTTATTTTAAGGATAGTTACATTTACACCTCTGCGGTTTGATTTGCATACAGAAACTTTATCTACTGCTTGAGTAATCACAGAAACACCCCTTGAAAATTTGAATGTATATAAGACCCCTTGAAGTATGTGGCTATCCCTGTTAAACCCGTTGATTTACATTTCTATTTTTTCTTCTTACAGCTTTACAAAACCCGTGAGGACAAATACTTGCTTGATCTTCAGCGAGTTCAGGGGCCGCAGTTCCTGTTTCTTGATCTTTGCGCGGCTTTTCTCGCTCAGCTTCGCGTCCTCTAAGTCAAATGCGGGTATCAAGCTCTGCCTGTGTTTGTGGAGAATTAGAAGCTTATGTTGTATATAGAAGGTTATCCCCTAAGCCGTGTCTCGTGCTTAGGGATGAATGTCGTGCCAAGCCAACGTTTTTGTTTACTCTCTAGGAGTGGCTTCTGCAACGACAAATTCTCGTTTTACAACTACAACTTTTCTTTTCGCAAGTTTTAAAGATATTCAGATTTTAAATCAGCCCTTAAGTTATGATAATTAACATAATCCAGCACTTCTGTGCGCAAGATGCAACGCATTCTAATCAAGGATTATCTTAATATAACCTTGCTATGCCTGTGTTTAGTAACATTAGTATAATTTTATTTTGCATTTTTTATTAGTTAAATCCAAGTTTCTTGTTATAGCTTGGCAGTGTCGCCGGGGCGGGGTTGAGAGGGGGTGATCTTGTTAAATGTATGTTAGATGGGCTTATGGCTCGAATGTCCCACCAGTGGATGTGATTTTTTGTTATCGTTTTTTGGTTTCATTTTAGGGAGAATTATACAACTACCCTGAAAGTTTGGATTAATTACATAGACCCCCTCATGTTTGGAAGTTTTTCAAACACCCTTTATATTAAAAGTTAAATGATCAAGACGATTTTACAACTTTGGATTATAACAGAGATTAAAATTTGTACTAATCTATTTCTTTTAAGACATTATCTATTTTCTGTCTTTTAAACATAATAAAGAGGCGTAATGTCTATTTATTGAGCAATTTTAATTTATTTTTTTTGTTTCGTGTGTAAAATATATGTTGTGTGTAAAATATATGAGAAGCATGAATTTAACATTCAACAAAATTTAATAATCTGTATACAAAAAATTGGTCATGTAAGGAGTTTGTATAAATTTTCGAACATGACAAGTGATTATATTTCAGGGTTGTTTGTGTCATTCACCTCTATTTTATGAAATAATAACAAAGATAATCAGGTTATGACTATAGTTGAGAATTGAGATAATATTATTTTTTGGCATTAGTATTATTTATTGTTTCCAATTCTAAAATAGAAGACGACTAGATAAGTTTTTTTTTTTTTTTGAAAAAAATGATACAAAGGTCCTTAGACCATGTCCTACATCAAACCATCGTACCTTGCATGCCTATGGGAGTCTAATCAACTCCGTGCATTCCTTCACTAGATAAGTGTTTATATCAGAAGTCATGTTGTTTTGATTTGAGGAATTAAGTAGTAATTATGACCAAATTTCTCATTATGCCCCTATTGATACTTAATGTATCTTTATTATTATTTTCTTAGATTAATCTGAAACATAGATAAGCCTTGTGAAAATATGGTATAATTTAAGAAGTTAGTATTTAATATAAAAACTTATTAGAGTTATTCTAAAGTAACACAATTGTAACTATTTTCATAAATTGAAAGTACAGATATAATTAAATATAGAAATATGTCGTTCAATTAGTTGAACTCAAAATTTCCGCAGGTATAAGGTAAAATAAGAATATCTCCCCATATTTAAATTACAACGTTTTTTTATTCTTTATTTGTGCTCAATACAAACTTACGACATCATGTTCATAAGAAATAGAAAATAACCCAAATTGCTTAGAAAATAGAATATTACCATATTTATTACGTTTCAAAAAATATATAATAATCACAAACATTTTTTTCAAATTTCTTGTTTATTTTTTATTTTATGAGTGATAATTGAAAGACATACTGACATTTGTTTTTATAATTTGCATATATATTAAGGTGGTGTTTGCAAACTCTTAAAAAAGTTATAATCAGCTTATTATTTGAATAAGTGATTTTGGGGTGTTTGCAAATCTAGCTTTTTCGGTTACAGAACTTTTTTTAAGCTAAAAAAACTCACAATCTTCAAGCTGGTGTAGGGGTGCTTTTGGCTTATAAACTTTTACTTTTCTACTAGAGTTTGCAAACACCACCTTAGCCACAAGGACAATGCTATTGTAATTTCCAAACATGAGTAGACTTACTGTTATCATCACATACTTTGAGGGTATTTACTGAATTTGAGTGTCTAGAGCATTAAATCAACGGTCCTGTCAAACGAAAAGGACTGGGATCTTATATGCCTAGCGCAGCACGCACGCCACGCCATACTCAAGGACCTACTAGTACCCAAGCAGCAAGGTAGCAAGGTTGCGAAGAGCCTAGGACCAATACTCGGCAACTTGGGGCAATTTTTTATCCAACTCTTTCGTGACGATCGTGTAATTGTTATCGTCTAAATTATGTTGCACGAATCTTTATAAAATGTAGATCATGGTGTATCCATATTCGATATCGATACGCCTGCTTATACATGCATGGATACATATTCGATACACGTGGTGTTATTATTATTTTTAAAAGAAACTTTATGTTTCCAATACACATTAAGAATGTATCATCTAAGCGGACTTCCATTTTTGTATGAGTTAAAGTCTTTTTTTTTTAAGCAAAGAAATACATTATGGGAGTACAATGGGTACTGCAAGCCCTTACAAAAATACCCCGTCTCAAGTACAAATCAACTATCAATTGTAGCTAAACAAATAATTGGAGCAATAGCCCAGTCATAAAAAGAAAACCAACGTTACTACATTATTTTTGATCCACGACCATGATTTCACTTTCACAATATCAACAACACTATTGATCCCGTCATACTCATTATTGAAGATTTTCTTATTTGTCATACCCTAAATTGACGATATGATGAAAAACCAGAGGCTCATCTACACCTTCTTCCCTTTCACTCTTGTCCAAAGCCCTTCATGGTTCTCAAAATAAAGCTTTAAGGCATTAAAGATAGCTGTGTAGCATTCCATCCAAATGTGGTATGCAATTTTACACTCAAGGAACAAGTGTGGAACATTTTCTTCTTTATCACCGTACAATAAGCACATCGGTTAAAGTCTTAACAATCCTACGATATTATTTCATATTAACTTTTTATATGATATTTATTGTTAATAGACAATTTTTTAATTGATTGACTAATTCTTACAAATGGTGTACTTAGATTTTGTAATATTTCTAGTTTATATTTGTTAATATTTACATAATCTTTGTATGTTTTTGTTTTGTGAATGTTAGATTTTGTAATGTTGTGAGATTTAGTTCTTTTTTTTTTTTTTTGCATTTGCATGTTTGTTTTCACGTCGATTGCAGGTATTTCTATTTATGTTAACCATAATATAAATTTTAACATAAATCTACACATGGGTATCCCGCCTTATCTTATCCATTTTTTTTCATGAATCTTCGTACGCATATCGTCATATCCTTATTTGTGCAACATAGTATAGACTATAGCTTTTCTAATTTTTATGAGTTCACACTTCTCTATAAAGGCCTACAAATGGCCAAGACACTTAAGTCGATTTAGTACGGTTTGAAATTTTTAGGGGCATTGTTGGATCATAACGATGCTCATTGTCCTTTAAAAGGGCTAACATGTAATAATAGGCGCCTTCGATCATTTCTGAAAGCAGCAACAAAGCACTTTTCGCCCTCTTGCTCACTTTCTAATCCATACTTATATTCTTTGGCATATTTAGCAACCTATCGCTTATGTAACACAAGGCTGGCTGCGTAGCAGCCTCCATATTTTAAAACACAATACCATGTTAAAACAAAACTTGAAAACTGAAAGGGGCCAAAAACAAATTTCAACTCAAAAGTGAATTCAACCAACTAAGATAAACAAATCTATAGAGGTTCAGAGGAGTATACATTCCAAGAGTATTTATGTCTTTACTGTCGGTACATTTCAACCTATATATCCCCAACACGAAGGTGCCTTTGTTACAACCTTGCCCAAAACCACCCGTTCGGACTAGAGATGTATGTATGTGAGGAACTCCAAACGGATATAATAGAGGCAATATGGCATGACATATTGCCTCAGCAGATGGGTAGGCATAGTGGGCCCCCATTACACCTGATGAAACACGTTCAAAACTCCATGAAACACTAACAAAACATACATCACATATCTCTCTTACCATTAAACTTAAAAACTTGATTAAACAGGCCCAAAACTCAACAGTCCATCAAACAACAACAAAACCATCAGGTAGAAAATCTGATCTCACAATCAACCTTAACAGCCTGATCAATCCATCTTATATCTCAATACTCCATTACCATCAAACTTGACAACACATTTTTAAACTCTACTCATGAACAACATCAAAACTAAACAATTCAGATAAGTCTTATCATCAATCCTCCACCAAACAAGAACAAAACTACAAATTTTGGATAAGTCTTATCATCAATCCTCCATCAAACAACAACAAACTGCACATTTCAGATCAGTCTTATCATCAATCCTCCATCAAAGAGCAAACCAACACATCACAAACCAGTCTTATCATAAATATTCAGCGAAACATCATATGAACAAAAGTAAAACGTTACAGATCAAATCTATCGACAGTCCTCCATGAAACAACAACAAACATAACAAAGGCCCCGAGTATAAAAACAAAACATCAAAGATACACATTGCATATCAGTCTTAGCATCAATACTCAATTAAACAACATCAAATCAATAAAACAACACATTACAGATCAGTCACATCATCAATACTAGATGAATCAACATCAAATCAACAAAACTATGCATTATAGATCAATTCTTACCATTATTACACAATAAAACATCAGATCTGACTTACTATCAAACATAACAACCTAATTAAACACAGTCAACACTCAATACTATAATGAACAACGGCGAAAACACAAGTTATAAGACTGACTCACCATCAAACCAAACAGTGGTTCGATTCACTGAAAATAATGCAATTATAAGGAGTGGCTCAACAAAATATCCCACCGAAACATCAGATTCTGTTTTGACCTGCAACGCTACTGTGCGCTCAAGTTTTCCAGCGATAAAACGAAAACACCTACAATCGCGTTTCAAAATCTAACATAAAAAAAATTCAAACAAAAAACAGCATCGAATTCCAAAATCTAAGCAAAATCAAGCAAAAAACAGTGCTATCACCATTCGTCCTAAATTTTCCTTTAGCTTCTGTTGAGAGTAACTTCACCATGGTAAGAAGCTCCCTCTCCTCCGGTGTACCATAGCAATCTTTCATTTCAAAATTCATACCGCTTACTGCACACATCGCGAACAAAAATCGGAAAGATTCAGGCAAATAATCGAGCTTCATAAAAACATCCATTGCTAAATTTTGAAAAAATAGTAAAAAGTAGAGAGAATTTTTTTTCCTGATATTTTGCAGAAGAAAAGAGTGAAACGAAATGGGAGTGAAAATGTGAATTTGAAATATGAATAAAATAAAAATAAAAATGAAATTAAGAAGCCACAAAAATGGCGCCAATTTCTGTTTTGCCTAGTAAGCAACCGACCATCGTAAAATAACGAGAATGCCCCTTTTATTGTGGTCGGACCGGTTTGACCGGTCGTACAGGTGACCCGTGCCATGTCAATCCGGTCTGGAACACAAATAAGAACCGCGTCAACCGGCCAATCCCAATTATTTTTGTTTAGTGTAATAAAAAATAAGTAAATGGGGCTGATATTTTTTGTTTAGAAAAAGAATGCAATTGATCATTTTTTTTAAAAAAAGTCACTAAAGAACCCACACAAATAATAATATACCTGATTAAGTACACAACGGTATAATACTTAAATCGGACTTTGTTTTGTTCAAAAAAAAAAAAAGGAACAAAAACAAAGGTGTCCATTGTCAGTGACAAATAAGCACCTACATAATATAATAAATAAAAAGAGTAATTAAAATTTGAAACAGGGAGAATTGAACTAAGTACCATTCCTCTATGGATATTTTACACAAACGGCGATTGTGAGCGTTCGGATCAGGTAATCAAACCATCATCTTACTTAAAATAAATAAATTGAACAATGTATGTAATCAGACCATCATCTTACATATATAAATAGATCCACACAAACAAACTTAGTATTTTGACCCATAAGGCCCTAAATTTTGTAATAAAGAACACCGAGTGTAATTCAAATTAAATTTTAGATCACACAAAATCGGGCCTTGTTTTGTTAAAAAAAAAAAAAAGAAGAAGTGGCCATTGTTACCACAAAATATATTAGTTTAGCGACAAATAAGCGAAAATAGATAGAATTGTACAATTCATCTACGGATATATTATCCAAACGACGAATATGAGAGGTTCGGATCATGTAATCAAAGCATCATCTTACATATATAAATAGATCCACAACCAGATAAAATAATAGTAGCAAAATACTAAGAAAAAATAAGCACAATTGTGTGATTGACAAAACATATCAAACAAAAAATAGAAAAAAGATTGAAAAATGACAAAGGAAAAAGACTGTTGAGAGAAGAAGAGAATAAGAATGTGTACGGCTGCGGGTCATGGGTATGTCTATTTATAGGCAAAACCCTAATTTCATTTATGATTTATTGTGTTGTACAGCTTTCCTTCATTTATTATTACGTTGGGCTCAAATTTGTTTATTGGATAAGTAAGTCAAAGTCAGGTCTCTTTCTTTCAAACCTGATATTCATTTTGACCCAACAAACAAACAATTTTTTTTTTTAAAAAAAATATTAAGGTATTGCAATATTTTACAGAAATAAAGAGCAATGGAGTCTCTGACTTCTGTGGAGTTTAACAAGAAAAAGGCACACTGCCCTGTTGTCAAACTAAAAGAAAGCAAGTTTCTGAAGCGCAAACATAGTGTAGCCAATCGTTGTGATACAGTCTGACATATGTTTCCACAATGAACAATGGGAGTCAGATATATGTTTTAATGTTAACAGGCAAACATGATTGGACTGTTGCCTCAATTTTCTGCGGATTTGACTCAAGCCTTTGCTAAAACTTTAAATTTCACTGTTGGCCCTCACCTCGGCTGACGACATGAATGAGGGTTCAAATACGAGGAGAAGGATATTTCATGGTGATGGGTATTCTGAAAAAAATGAAACTAAACCCCAGATTAGTAGGGTTTCAACCGCAACCAATGTTGGTCAAAGCTTTTCTAGAAATGAGCCATCAGGCCCTTTAATGTACTATGTGATGAACATGAATCATACTAGGGCTGCCCTGTTTTGTTGTTTAATAGGATGGTCCCTTTTTTTGATTGTATTTGTTAGGTTGATTGTGTTGCTACTTGTTATCTATTCCAGGATGTAATAACCTTAAGTTATTTAAAGAGTTGGTCATATGTAAGACTAAGTTATGGACATGTTTTAATGGTTCTTGTTTTGTAAGACTCTTAATTTTAATGGTATTGTGTTGGTTTATATGATTTTGTTGTATATACTCGTAATCACTTATATTTAATATTGTGTTACAGTTTAGAATCAAATTATGGATCCCATGAATGTCGACATTGTTCTGCCTTGGATGGACAATTTCCTTGGGGAGGTTGGAGAAAAGTTCCTTTTGGAGTACCTGTGTAAGTATGGTACTCGACACAAAATCCAAAATGAAGAGCCTTTGACGCGCCGCACGCGCTTGTCATTTCAGGCTTGGAGCAGAGTACTGGAAATCTCTTCAGCCCTGGTCACATGAGCAGGATTGTTGGCAAGCTTAGATTGAAACTGGAGTTGTTTAACCACTTTCGCTCCCAACCAGGTGTGCATTGTGTGGGGCCTGACTTTACAGTCGATGTGAACCTGGATTACCTCAACGACGTTGATTATTGGGTAACTGAACTGACTTGACATTTCCTTCTAATTGTCAGATTATTTGAAGAAACTAACTTACTTATATTGTAGGAATCTGATGTTGATTACTACTTCCGCAATCATGGCCTTCCTAATGCCCTGTATTATGAGCTCTTTGAAGAAATATGAGTGTTCAGATTTGAAGAAGAGGGTAACAACATTGAGGCTGATCATATTGTGTTGCCTATGATGATGAGCCTTTTGTAGTGAAGCCTGTTGTAGCAGATGCTGTTGTGGATGCTGAAGTGGAGTCTGATGTTGATGCTGTTGTGGATGTATCATTGATGAAGTTGCAGCTGCAGAGGAGAATTTTGCAAGTGGTTCTGCTTCTGGAGCTCCATATATGGGTGATGGTTGGCTGAATGATGTTGATTAAACTTATGAATTTTTAAGTTTTGAAATGTTTGTGGTGGATGATGTTTTGATGTGATTTGTTTTTTTTTTTTTTTTTGCTGCAAGCGTTCTGGTTTTCATGGTTGTTTTGATGGGGGATATTGCTTTGCTGTGGCCACAATGCCAATTATTGGCCAAAACTACTATGAACAAAGTGGTCATATGTTTTAAATTATATCCTGTTGATTGTTGTTTTAAATTAAGTACAATAATTGTGAACTGCAAGCAAACAATATAAACTAATAGCCTTGTTAAGCTTAGATATGAACATAGATAAACAAACTCAAGATGCATCAAGGCTTAGATAAACAAACTAAAGATGCACACCAATAGTTCACAATAACAAGCACAACTGCCACATAAATCAGTTCAAAATCCAGGGAAGATTGCAGTGAGTTGTCATACATCAAAATGTGACACCAACAGGCAAAAGCAAATGTAATAAAAAATGCAGCTTCTATTTCTTTTTTGAGCTCTCCTTCCTTGACTTATTCACTTGCAACAACATGCACCCTCCTCTTGTTCTTAACTTTTCAATTCTGTTACATGTGATCTTCCTAGTTGCCTGCAATTGCTCATTCATGGAAAGTCCTTCAGATGGTCTAGGTAATTGTCTTTGACTGAATGGCATGTTCACCCACTTGTTTGTATAACTGTCTTGACTCTGAACCAAAATAATTGAAGATCACATTACTATTTTGAGTTGGCAAATATACATGTTCAAAATTAGAAATCCACCTTAAGAATGCTGTCTTGAATTGGCTTTTTATGCTTCATTGGTTTCTTTCCATTAACTCCTTTTTCTCAATCTCTTTGGTAGTCCCCTATCATACAAAAAAAGCTAATAGAGTCATTGAATATCAAATAAAATAGTACCACAAATATATGCAGATGACATAAACTCACACTTAAATGAGGAGATGATACATGATTGATGAGCTGGTAATTAACAGGCACATCAACTCTAGAATCCTGAGTTAAGTCAACTAATGGCTGAGAACCACTGCATTGAATCTCAGTTAAGTCAACTTGCTGAGCTCTCACCACTTCAATCACAGGATCATTTGCCATAGGCTCCTCAACAACCTCTACAACTATAGCCCTGTCTAAAGGGTCATGTATCTCAGTATCATTGGGTAGAATTAGGGAAAAAATCAAACTACATACCATAAGTTGACTCCTTAACACAAATGGTACTATAAGTTGGCTCTTTACGATTTTGATACCATAAGTTGGCAACACGGTGGTGAAGCTCAATTGTCTCCTTTCAAATAAACGTTGGCCGTCGTTGACCCCCAAACTAATAATTCTGGCCTGAATTTGACACCTCGACGCTGACTAGGATGCGGATTTGGAAAAACAAAATTTAAAAATAAATAATGAAAAAGTAAAAAGTAAAAATCAACTCTCCTCATGCCCTCAGCTCATTATTGTTGAATAAAAAAAATAAATCCCTCAGCTCATTTCTTCTTTCTTACCCGCTCCATCACTGCTCCGACATTTCACTGCTCTGATTCTTTCGCCGTTACTACTGGCTTCGTCACCGTTGTTACACGACTTTAAAGCATGGCCGCCGTTCGACCCAAACTCAAGGCTCAACATCCGTCCAAAGTCGACGACCCACCTCCATCTTATGGTTAGTCTTCGGTTTTTAGCTGGGTATGGTTGATTTAGGCATGCTTGAGGCTTGGACTTTGTGTGTGACTGTTTCCCCAAAAAATAATGAGTTGAGAGCACGAGTAGAGTTGATTTTCACTTTTTCATTTTTTTTTCTAAGTCAGCGTGCTAGTCAACGTCCAGGTGTCAAATTCAGGCCATAATTTTTAATTTGGGGGTCAACGGACGTCAACGTTTATTTTAAAGGCGGCAATTGAGCTTCACCACCGTGTTGCCAACTTATGGTACGAAAACCGTAAGGAGCCAACTTATGGTACCATTTATGTTAAGAAGCCAACTTATGATATGTAGTTTGATTTTTTCCCAGTAGAATTACTTCTTCAACATTTACTGGCAAAGTGTGCTCATCAGGTTGTCCAACATCCACTCCTTCAACTTCCACATCCATCAAGTTACCAAAAAGTAATTCATCCAGTTCATTAGCATACCGATCATCATGATGCTCCTCATTAGGATGTTCCTCATCATCTAATTCATCTTGATCATTACCTTGTTCAGCAGCAGTCCTTGCTGCTTCAGCTTCAGTAGTCCCTGCTGCTTCTGCTTCAGCAACCCTTGCTGCCTCTGCCTCCTCTGCAGCCTTAATAGCCTCAGCTTTCCTAGTTGCACACCCTTTTATATTGTGCCCCAACACTTTGCAATGCTTACACCTTACTGTTATCTGGTCTCTTTTCAAATTGTTAGGGTTAGAGGATGAAAATGCTACTGGCTTGCCTCTGCATCTCCTTTGTTTCTTGATTGGTTTCTTTCCAGGTTCTCCCCTTCTCACTGCCTCAGGTCTACCAACAGTTCTTCCATCGTTAGGTGGGTTTATTGGCAGATAGTTCATCATTTTCCACTATTTCCTTCCATTCATAGGACATACAGGCATGTTGCATACTTCCATGTAACATCCAATGATATATGAGTGGTGAATGTAACTAAGTACATCATCACCCTATGCAACTATGGTACTTACAACATGGGTACAAGGTATCCCACTTATATCCACTTCCTACATCTACACATCTTCTCGTGTAAGTCAACAACATATGTATCACAATCACATGTTTTCACAGAGTAATGAGTGTCATCAGACTTGATTGGTGTACAATATTTTGCATGAATCTGCATCAGATACCAAACAATCTTCCTCATATTTGGACACCATTCTCCCTTCCATCTTGCCCTAGCTCTATCTTTATTCTCCTGATGCCTTGTTATAAGATGCTGAACTATCCATTCCAGCATTGAAAGGATTGGCATCTTCCTTGCATCCAGTATGCATAAATTAAAAGCCTCACATCCATTGTTGAACATCATGTCACATTTCAGTTTAGGATCAAAATGTTACCTGCTCCAATGCTCATGTGGCTTATCTTGTAACCACTTCCAGGCTGATGGACTTATGACTTTCAAAGCCTCCATTTTGGCAGTTAATTCATTCTTAGTAGTAGCTCTTGCAGCCTTCCACATAGCATCCTTCAATGCATCTCCAATGAAGCTAACTCTCTTAAAGTTTCCATGGAGATGTCTTACATATAATCTGTGTGAACCTGGAAAGACAATCTTGAATGCTTGCAACAACCCCTTTTGCTTATCAGACATAAAGTTCCACTACTCATTTTTGAATATATGCAGATCAAGCTTGAGGATGTGGAGGAACCACTCCCAGTTTCTTCCGTCTTCTTTGTCTACTACTGCCCATGCAAATGGGAATATGTTGTTATTAACATCAATACCAACAACTGTCAACAGAATACCTTTGTGGGGCCCTTCAAATGTGCACCATCAACCCCAATTATTCTCCTGCATCCATTAAAAAAACCCTGCCTCAAAGAAGCCAGATACATATAAATCCTATCAAACTTGTTTTCATGTTTCATTGTGTGCATTTAGAATAACTGTTGAACCAGGATTTGATCTCTTCATCGCTCATTTAAAATCCCAAAGTGCAGATCAACATGTGTCATTACCAACAGCTATCAACAGAATACCCTTGTGGGGCCCTTCAAATGTGCACCATCAACCCCAATTATTCTCCTGCATCCATTCAAAAAACCCTGCCTCAAAGAAGCCAGATACATATAAATCCTATCAAACTTGTTTTCTCATGTTTCATTGTTTGCATTTAGAATAACTGTTGAACCAGGATTTGATCTCTCCACCGCTCCTTATAAATCCTTTTTGCATTGGGCTTCAAACAACACTGATTCAACAACACTCTCATTCACATCCTGCCCCATTTCCCTGTCATCTTCCATACCATAATCAGGATCACTAAAGTATTCCAGATCATTTTCCCCATCAAAGTCACCTGCCTATTTACCTTCTTCAACCTCCATGTTATTATCACCTTCATCCACTCCACTGTCTTCACCTTTAAACATTCTTTGTTGTTTTGTATTTATCCTTCCTTCACAATCCACAAATAGCATCATAGTTCTACTCAATTGACAATCCAGGAAGCGGTATGTGATTTCATGATCTTTCTAGAGAAGAGCATAACGAGCTGACTGTTTCATATATATAGCCTTCACATGAAAAAACCCAAAATTTTGGCACATGGATTGCATGCCACTAAAGCTTATATGGGTTGGCCCCAAATAATCTACCACAACCTGAGCATTACCATAATTATCAAGTATACCCTTAGCTGTTACATTTCCACCATACTAGAAATGAGAAGTAAAATGCAAGGATCCACAATCTGTTACAAGTTGATAAGGAATTTCATTAGTATAGGTACTTATGCCAATTCAATTAAAATATCCCAAATACAACATAACAACCCAACATTAAGGGTTCGCGTCAACATAGTGAGGTTATAGTTCAACAATTGGGGGATTCTTAAACTAGGGTTCAACAATTGGAGGTTTCTGAAATTAGGGTTCAAAAATTGGGGGTTTCTGAAATTATGGCTTTTCAAGACATGTAATCATGCTATACGACTACAAATGTATAGTTACAGTTATTTAGCAGAAATTCATCGATACTTACCATAATTCGAGATAGGCTCTTCATTATTCGTAGGTTTACAAAATTTGAACTTACATACTGTGCGCACCATGGAAGAGCTGAACAGCAGAAGACCGGCGGTGGCGAGACGTTGGTGTGTGACGGCGGCGAAGAGAGGGTGGTGGCGGAGAATCTTTGAGAGAGCCAAAATGGCGCCATGGTGAGATTTGTGAAGTGTGTTAAGTGAAAATGGCGCAAGAATAATTAGTTTTGTTCCTTTTTTTTTATTATTTTACATGTGGATGACACATATGCATGTGGGACCAAATTTCGGGGAAAAATAAGAGACTAGATGGTCAACGGACGTCACGTAAGATTTTCCCGACGAATTTGGGCAGAGCGAGGTCTATGGGACCAAAATTAAGGTAAATAGCCAAGTTGTGTGACCAAAATCAAGAGATGCCAAGTTATTGTACTAAAATAACGGAAAAGCCAAGTTATGGGACTAATCCATTAAACTTTCCTCGTGGGATGATGACTTTTCACATTCCCACCCATCTCGTTTCATTTCTTCAAAGTAACTTATTTTTAACTAGCCAACCTTAACATTTAACTTCTCATTCATACCCAATTGATTTTGAGCAATCAAATATACTAGGGTAATTTGCACCAAACGCAGATTTCATAAAGCTAAAAAAATTCCAATTTCATAAAATAGAACCTAGTAAAATAAATTAGCAAATATTGTCTAAAACCAACATTTTCCAACATAATTAACATAGCCAGCATTGTAGCTTGCAGGATGCTACGCATTATTATAATCAAAGATTATAATACAGCCTTGATATGCCTGTGTTTAGCTAGTATAATTAGTAGTAATTTGCTTTTAATTTGTGATTAGTTGAATCCAAGCTTCTTTTATAGCTTGAGGAGGTGATTCTGTGAAATGTTAGCTGGATGGCGTTAAGGTTCGAATATCCGACAAGTAGATGTGATTTTCTTAATAAATCACTTCTGACCTTCTTTCTCGATCAATTTATAAAGTTCTTAAATAATATATAAGCATTTATGTCTATTCTAGAATTTTGCTGGTGTTATTGAGAGGCACTAAATCTCGAAAAATAGTTTTTATGTTTTATTTAAAAAAAAAAAAAAAAAAACTAGAACCTAAACTCTGTCGAGCGAACACATGCACTAGTATAAAATTATAATTTATAAATTGATATGTTCAGTAAGAAATATCTACTCAAAGGCTTTCGAGTGAACTCATGAACTAATATTATTGGAGCCTAAAGGGTTTGTGACATTACACCAAATCAAGTGATATTATTCCTATATTGAATTACGTTAAACAATGAAGTTGTTCTTTGTCTTGCACCCACAAACTATAATGCTTACCTCAAATGAGAAGAAGAAACTGGCAAAGAGAAGATAAACTGACTTTATTGTTCCATTGAACACGATTAAAAGAATGATTACACCAAAATATGTTAAGAACCAAATCAACAATTATCCTTAGCCCACAAGAATCAAGAACTACACCAATAGTGTTAAGCAAATCAACTCAATAGCTAAACTAGTTAACAAAGCATATCGTTGGAAGATCAATCGAGCTCCAGAGCAACAATTCTCCGTCATGATCCGACGAATCTGCAAAATGTTCATCCTCATTACAGTTGCTATCCATCTTCTCTTGCTCAACAGTGTCGTTTACAGCACTTTCTTGATTCATCTTACAACTGTTCTTAAGCCTGGTGACTTGATCGGACCTGTCGAATCGAGCTGAATTCCCGAGCTTCACCTTCAAGTACTCAGTTATACCGTTAATGGCGTACAACGAGGCAGAGAATTTCCTCTCGTAGTTCATCCTCTTCATGGCTTCACTCAGCATCAAAGGCTCCTCCTCGTGATCCGTCGTGTTGGAAATCTCCTCTGCTATCTCGAAAGGCGAGTATTCGACTGATGGAAGGAGTTCATCGACAAACTTGAAGTTCTCCTCTTCGATTTCATCCTCCATTTCCTGATCATCCGGAACTTGGACAAAATCAGGTGAGTTAAGTTCCCTGATTTGGGAGTAGGTGTCATTTTGAGTTATGCACGAGTCGAAAATCGTGCATTTGTCGTTTACATCAGTGGTCAGGCTGTTTTCCATGACATAATCTTCATCAGGGTCATTGAGGAAATCAGTGAACTGGGATTCTGTAAAATCAGGGATTTCATCCGTGTTTTCCATTACTTGATTTTGATCAAGAAAGGTCATGGACGAAGATGAAGTAGAGGACGAAGAAGAAGTGGATATCGATGGATTGAGTTTAGTACAAGTATTGGAAGCCAAGGCATTGTTTCTTGCTTTAAGTCTGCTGAGGAGTTGGTTTCTAATCTTTATCGGAAGGGCAGAGGTTGTCGTCGAATTAGGCGAACAAGGCCAGAAATTCGTTCTTGTATTTGCCCCACGAAGCAAACAGGCGGCCTCATCGTAGGCACGCGCGGCCTCCTCAGCTGTGTCGAAGGTTCCCAACCACACTCTGATCTTCTGTATGGTGTCTTTGATCTCCGCCACCCACCGCCCCGAAGGCCGTTGGCGGACTCCCACAAAGCGTTTTCGGGCTTGTCGGATTCCTCCCAAGGCCGCCTCGTCCCAGGTGGCGAGATTCTTTTCGTCGTGGGTGAGATTTTGATCATGGTTGTTTGCAACCTCATCAGACTTTCTTTTTCTTGCCATTTCTTTTCCTTTGCGTGTGTTTTGGGGTTAAGATTTGGTTATTGTATGTTGGTGAGGTTAGTTGGTTTGCATATGCAAGAAGAGGAGATTTCTTTTTCTTTCTTTTGCTTGTTTTGGGGTTAAGAGTTGGTTATCGTTTGTTGGTGAGGTTAGTTGGTATTTATATGCATGAAGAGGAGATTCTGTGTTAGATTATTTAGAGTTGAAATGGTCTTCTTTTGTCCGTTTATTAGATTTTTCTATTGCTCAGAGTTTTGAGCCTATGACATATGGAAAATGTATAGTATGAGAGAGATTTCGTGTATTGCGTGACAGATTATTATGAAATCTTGGTGTATTATTATATGTGTGCTTTGAACTGGCCACATATTGAAGTTTCTTCTGGGGTAATTTATGATTGCTTCTTACGTTGGGTTTAAGTTTAGAAACATGTATTTCCGTTGATATTTCATTTGTGATTAGCAAAAACAAGAAATGAATAAAAAGTTTAAAGCTCGCATATATTCACCAAATCCACATATATATATAAATATATGATTATTTAAAATTGCACTAAACACTTGCTTTTGAAACCAAGGAGTAAATTTGATAATTCATATTTGGTTATGGGAAAAAAACATCCATAAGTGTTAAAAGGGACAATCGATGTAGACTTTTGGAAATATGAGAAATTATATATGAGGAAAAGAAAAAACTAAAGGTTGGTGAAGGTTTTTATAATACACAAGGATCTTTCCATTTTTTCTTGGACGAATTATCAAAAATGCCCGTTAACTTTTTTTTTAATCTTAAATGCACGTTTTTTCAAAACATGCTGAAAATGCCAGTTAAGTTTTAAATTTTCTAAAAAAAATGCCCGATGTTAAAAATTCGGACATTTTATCCGACGTGGCATCCGAGTCAAAGAGACGCGCTGCTGAATCAAAAAGTCGCGTATTTTTGGTAGAATTTTAAAAGATACAGGGCATTTTTAGCATTATTTTTCAGACAAAATAGATTTTTTGTGCTTATTTTTCATTTCGGGTATTTTTAGTAGAAATTTTAAAAAATACAGGGCATTTTTAGCATGTTTTGAAAAAACGGACATTTAAGATTGAAAAAAAAAAGTTAGCAGACATTTTTGATAATTCGTCCTTTTTTCTTCCAAAAAGTTTCGATAATATTAAGAATCCTCAAACCAAAACAAAACTTGTATGATGAATCCATGTTGGATAGCATTCTTTCCTACAATCCTACAGGAAACGAAACACCTTTCTTAATTAATCATTGATATCTTATAGTAATAAACCAGTAATATATTTGGTTGATTTGTTAATATAAAGAAACCATGAAGGATGAAGCTCCGATGCTTAACTTTTAGGTCAGTAACTAAACCACAATAATGTCATAGAAATCATCAATACTTCGAAAGAGACGATCCCCTATCTTTTTCACTAGGGTGCATGATATTGTATTTTAAGCACAAGGATCAATTTAACTCCATGACGTGATATATATATATATATATATATTGTAAATAGTTCTGAGAATTTTGAATATCAAGAAAACTCAGTTACATATATATATATATATATATATATATATATATATATATATATATATGTAACTGAGTTTTCTTGATATTCAAAATTCTCAGAACTATTTACAAGTTTCGTAGTCATTACTTCCACACTTTTAACGCGTTAGAAATTAAACAAAAAGACTATAGCTTGACTCAAACTTGCATAAAAAATACCCTCCTTGTGTTTTATTTAAAAAATATTATGAAAAGCCATTTTTTGTCGTTACTGATTAAGGTCAAGGATAGCGATTTCTCCAAGAGCAAAGTAGAATATAGCATATTTGCAAAGTTGATGCTAACTGGCATAATAATTATTAATAAGAGACTATATGATTATTTTCATTATCTTGATGTCAGCCAAAAAGTGTTAGAAAGTGACATTTCAAGCCTCTCACGCGGAACCTGACCAAATAAAAACCATAATAATAAATACAGATTATCTTTTTGAAACTGGAGTTAGAAACATTCATTTTAATCTCTGAGAAAACAATTGGCTTTTTATTTTAAAATTAAAGACCACTTATGTTGGTTCCAAAATTCAATCCCAATTGAATGACTGTGGCCGCATGAAAATGTATTTAAACAATTTCATAGCAAACCACCGTATTACTAGTAAATACTATATAGCATCATATTTATCAACTGGAAATCATATAAGATTTCTAAAAAACAATTCAAGGAATACTTGAAAGAGGCCGAAAGGATTTTGTGTGTTGAGATGTACGGCCAACCATTAACAAAACAAAGACATGGTTAAGTTCCAATGCCCCTAAGTCCCTAACTCACATAGTACACCGCTTCTTCTGTTTGTTGTGCTGACTTATTACTTGATCTCCAAAAAAACTATGTATATATTTGTTAAAATATATAAAAGACATATATATATATATATATATCTGTTTTGGTCTTATTTCGTCACGGTAATAGAACACAGTAAAACAATACAATCGGAATATAAATAACCAAAATAATGTTAATCCAATAAAGTAAACCGGACTAACTTTGTCCGAAACACCTACTATCTATTACAGATCTTACACTGATTTAAAATAACAAGAACTATTCAACGCATCGAATTGCCGTTGTTCGATGCACGCCTCGAACGATCTCGATTCGAGGCAGGGTTGATTCGATACGGCTCTGGTCAAATACTATTGATGTCGAATTTAGGTATGTGTCGAACAGTGGAGTGTATCGAATAGAGGAGCGTATCGAATAGGGTGATTTGATGTGGTTAGGTTGGGACTCGGGTTCGATCTCTCTCTGAAAGCCGGAAATCGGGATATATATAGCAGATGCGTCTTGTGGGCCCATAGACAGCTGTACAAAGCGCATCGAATCACTTGGATTCGATGCGCGCATCGAATGAGAACAATTCGATGCGCTGAGGGTATCGAATTGGGCCAATTCGATACGGTATTGGGCCGGTCCAATTCACAATGTTGGGCCAATCCTAAAATACCCCTATCACATAGTCCCCCCAGTTTGGGAGGCGTTTTCAAGTTGATAACGGTTTCCAAACTTCTGACCATGTTCACTGGTTTGAAGGCATCGAATTGCGATCATTCGATGCGTGCAATGGTTAGGCATCGAATTGTGATCATTCGATGCGTGCTATAGTTAATCATCGAATTGTGATCGTTCGATGCGTACTATAGTTAGGCATCGAATAGCCCAAATTCGATATGACACATCGAATTCAATGCGCTTTGGGCAGACGCTGGCCCATGGGCCTATATATAAAGGTCCACCTCCTCTGAAATTTCTGTTTTCATTCATAAGGGGAATTTTTGCTAACTTCTGGACCGCATCGAACGGAGCTCGTTCGACACGTGACGCATCGAATCTCATAAATTCGATGCGATCTAAATTTAATTTTTACTCTGAGTGAAATAATTTAGATAACCGAGGCTCTCATGGCTCGCACAAAATCTAAAAACCGGAGTAAAATTGTGATGTCCCCCGAAAATATTTATGATACTCAGCGAAGAGTCGAGCGAAATGAGCCCTCGGAGGCGGGCCCATCTGCTGCCAACCTTGCTCCGAAAAATATTCCAGAGGCATCTGCAGCGAAAGATCCTGCGACCACAGACCCTAGAAATCTTCAATAACTGGGGTACAACTCATACGAGTGATGTTAGTGCTGATTATACTACCATAAGCCTTGGTGGCATTAGCGCTGGCACTCGGGTGCCGATAGTGAGCGATTTTGAACATCCCGAAGGTGCTACTACCCGAAGATTGGTGCTGACGCCAACCTCTACTGGTGGGCGCCTAAAAGTTGGGACTAACCGCCAAATCCGTATAATGGAAGACATTGATGCTGAAGATGAGAAAAATACTGCTAATCTGGCCAGGTTTATTGCGGCTAACCCTTCATTTAGGAATAAACGGAGAGTAGACGAAGCGAGCTCTTCTCGACTAGTCGGTGAGGATTGGTTTTCTTTCGCTAAAAGGAAATTGGCGGAGGAAGAATCTGCGCGAGACGCTCAGGATATACCAGCACCTCCTCCTAAACGGCCTCGGCCTTCAGGGAACCCGAGACGGCCCCTCTAGGAAGCCTCGTTAACTATGATTTTCTTAATGACGAGAAGTCTGAATCATTAAGTGCCACCTTGGGCAGTTATAGGTTAAGAGAGGAGCAAGCTGGAGAAATAATGCAGAGTTTATGGCCTTAGCTAGATAGGCAGGCCGTAATAAATCGTCTAGGATACCACGGTTTGGCTCGCTTTGGGCGCCTATTTTTCGCGGCTGTCGTTCTTGCAGTATACCAGCTATGCAGGGATTACAACGGTTTGGCTGAGGTGCAAAACCAACATAATGTTGTCGTCGACAAATTACATAATACTATTCATAACGGGGATCATAGTCGCCGAATCGCGCTGAAACGTGCTAGGTAGGCGAACAAAAGCGTCTAAAGCCATTCGCGATAAATATGATGCCGAAGTAAAGGCCAAGAAAGCAGAAGAGGATGCTGAAGCCTTTCGTGCTAAAATTATTGCACTTAAAAAGGATAACGAATCCTTGAAACGCGGAAATTGCTCTCTTGAGGCTTCTAATGTAGAGGCGGAAAATGCTATTTCCAATTTGCACCGTCGAATTCAGTATTATGAATCTGAAGAATACAAATGTGCAATCGTTGGAGAATTTACGCAAAGCAATGCATATAAATTTTTGGAATTACTTCGCGGTGCTGCTGATATGAAGTACGGAATAGAAGTTGGTGTTGGCCAAGCTGGACATCTTGGGTACCTCGGAGAGGGTTTTCACAAAGATATGCTTGACGCAAGTCGTAACGCAAGAATGGAGATTCCAGAGGCTACCAGTGCCGATGATAATGATGGTTTGTACACTCCTAGGCCTGGTGATCCATTTTATGCAGTGTGGCGCGATCGTAAAAAACCAAATGGTTTCGGCTCAAGTTCCTTAAAACCGAGCTCACCTCGGGCCCACGAATGAAAAGAGAAGAGCGCTCCTAGCGCTACTCTGGACGAAATAAAGAAAATCAAAAGAGCTCTTCATGATGCTTTTGGTTCGAGCGATGACGATTCAGAATTGCCTCCGAGAACTTCTAGGTCTACAATTTTTCTCCGGAGTCCTCCAAAGACAACGGATTTTGAAAATGTCCTCCCTACGATCTCAGATAAAAGAAAAATGGTGGCCAGTGCATCTAAGACTTCTGGTCCTACAGCAGTTTTACAAGGCGGAACGTGTCCTGCCCAAAGTGATAGGGTTTCTGCGCTGGCCAGTAATGTAGCTGAACCATCACTTAGTGCACAAAATCTGATTTCTCCTAGTAGATATCAACTCAATGATCTTATTGAAAGAGTTGAAGTTGTGTTGCCCGATAATTGGGCACAAACTGACGAATTGATTCTCACAGAGGACCAAATTCAGGGTAATTGTGCCAACTTTGCGCATTCAGTGGGGGTGGTTCTTTGTCAGGAGTCTCCCCATTCATCGAATGAGTAGTGATATTGAGGTTATATTATTTTGTGAATATTAGGCATTTTGTTTTGTATTGAGCCTTCTAACTCTTTAGCGGTTACTTTTTTTATGAGAACGATTCAACCGTTGGACATTATTACCTTTGTTTTCAGTTATTCGCACATTGTTTCTTTCCAATTTATTCCAAGGAACGTTACTTCACTCATTTGCTTGTTGTGGGTCAATATTTTCTTGATGTTTGACAATGGTTTTTGATGTTATGATTTTGCCCTTGTAACGAAAATATGAGCATTTTGAGCTGTTAATATTATCGTTTGGGTATTCATGTTTTTCCTGAGATAACGAATCATTTGGGTCTTTATCTCGCCGTTGTTGCATGCGGGGTGAACCACTTTGGGCCTTCTTATCCCTCCGTTGTGTTCTTTCTTCGGGCATGCGGGGGTGGACCACTTTGGGCCTTCTTATCCCTCCGTCATGTTCTTTCTTCAAGCATGCGGGGGTGGACCACTTTGGGCCTTCTTATCCCTCCCTCATGTTCTTTCTTCAAGCATGCGGGGGTGGACCACTTTGCGCCTTCTTATCCCTCAATCATGTTCTTTCTTCAGGCATGCGGGGGTGGACCATTTTGGGCCTTCTTATCCCTACGACATGTTCTTTCTTTAGGCATGCGGGGGTGGACCACTTTGGGCCTTCTTATCCCTCCGTCATGTTCTACCTGTGTCATTTGTTAATAATTATTGAGGGATTGATATCAATTAAAGTGTACGTAACATATATCTGATGAAATTTATTCAATTTTATGCATAATAAAGCCTGAGATGTTGCACATTCCATGGGCGTTTCTGTTGTACTCCTCTTAGAGTCTCCAAATAATAGTACCCTCGTGAACTTGCTCGCGTGACTCTAAAAGGCCCTTCACATTTTGGTTCAAGCTTTTCGATATGCTGTTTAGCTGCAATGCTTCTCAGAACCAAATCTCCTACTTCAAAATTTCTGAATTGAACTCTTTTGTCATAACTTTTGGCCATTGCTGCCTTAAAGGCAACAGTACGCTGATACGCATCCTCCCTTGTAGAACCTATCATATCCAGATCCATTTGTCGCAGTCGTGCTGATTGCTCCGGATCATAATCAGTAATTCTGCGCGTTGGCATATCTATTTCTGCAGGTAATACTGCTTCAGTGCCATAAACAAGAACGAATGGAGTCTCCCCTGTGGAAGTTCTCAGAGTCATTCTATATGCCATAATATTCCTTGAAGCTCTTCCGGCCAAGTTTTTCTTGTACACATCACTCTCCTTTCGAGATAATCCTTCAATATTTTGTTAGTGAATTCCGTTTGGCCATTGGACTGTGGAGGATATACTGAAGTGAGATTGTGTGATATCTTCAATTCCCCAAACCACGATTTGATATGCTTTCCAGTAAATTGTGTGCCGTTATCACATACAATGGATCTCGATATGCCGAAGCGGCATATGATGTATTTCCATATAAACTCGATCATATTATTCTCCTTGATCGACGTTATATCTTCCGCTTCAACCCACTTAGTATAATACTCAACGGCTACTATTAAGTATTGTTTCTGCCCTTTGGCGGGTGGAAACGGACCCACAATATCAATTCCCCACTGATCAAACGGACATGCCACATCGATAGGTTGTAACTGACGCGCTGGTCTATGAATGAGACGAGCATGATATTGGCAACTATCGCATTTCCTCGAGTAAGATGCTGCGTCTTTAAGTAGAGTTGGCCAATAATATCCCTGACGCAGTATTCGTTGAGCTAATGCTCGTCCCCCAGAATGATTCCCACAACAACCTGCGTGTATTTCTTCCATGACATACTCAGCTTGAATAGGGGTCAAACATCTTAACAACGGTCCTTCGAAAGATCTTTTATATAGCTCTCCATTGCTGATAGTAAATCTGTAAGCCTTATAACGCATTCTGCGCTGTGCATTCGGATCTGCCGGTAGAATACCCTGCTGAAGATAAGTCATGATTTCATCCTTCCAGGATGGATCTTCTTGTATTGCCATTATAAACTCCACATGGGAATCTGTGGTAATATATTTCGATATCCCAATTGAAGGTTTATCAGCGACCATAAGTGTGATTCGCTTTTCCGCCAGAATATCTGAGGAACTCGCGAATTTGGAAAGTGCATCTACTTTTGCATTGTCGTCCCTAGGGATCTGAGTTATATCAAAAAAATTGAAGTTCTTTGCCAATTCTTTAACCTTAGTGGTGTATAACTTCATAGTTTCCTCACGCGTCTCATATCTTCCCGAGAAATGGTTTGCCACCAAAAGTGAATCGGTGAATACGTCCAGATGTTCAATGTTGAGTCCAAGTGCCATTTTGACCCCGACAATTATTGCTTCGTATTCGGCTTCGTTATTTATTACCATGTAATTCAGGCTAATAGCAAACTCAAATTCCCTTCGTTCTGGGGACAGAAAATGTATCCCAATTCCCCCTCCGTGAGTCGTGGCAGATCCATCAGTGTGTAGTATCCATGTCGATGTTGCCCTGCTGGTTCCCACTTGGCCTGATATAGAAAAGATACAGCATGTCGTTTCGATTACACTGTTTCCCAGGGTCTCGCCCATGAAATCTGCTAGAGCTTGCGCTTTGACTGCAACTCGTGGTTTAAACTCCAATCCGAACTCACTGAGTTCGATTGCCCATTTCACCAATCTACCTGAGGTTTCGGGCTTTGCCAACACTTGCTTCAATGGTTTGTCTGTTACCACGGTAATTGGGTGAGACTGAAAATATGGTTTCAACTTCCGAGCTGTAACAACAATTGCTAATGCAAACAATTCTATTTCCAAGTAGTTTCTCTGTGCCCCTTGCAGTACTCTACTCACATAATGTATGAGTAATTGTTGAGCTCCTTTTTGCTTGAGTAGAATTGTACTGATTGCATTTGCGGATACTACCAAATAGAGATATAGCATTTCATTTTCCTCCGGTTTTGCTAACAACGGCGGGCTTACCAAATAATTCTTCATTTGTCTAAAAGCCTCTTCACATTCCGGTGTCCAGATAAAATCTTTGTTCCGTTTCATCACTTTAAAGAAAGGAAGATTGTTTTCCACATATGTTGAAATAAATCTTCCCAAGGCCGTCAGACGGCCCACCAGACACTGAACATCCCTCACTGTCCTTGGCGATGGTAGATCCAGTACTACCTTTATTTTATCAGTGTTGGCTTCGATTCCTCTTTCATTCACCACATATCCTAAAAACTTCCCAGCCGTCACTCCAAAAGTGCATTTTTTAGGGTTTAGTTTCATTCCATATGTCCTCATTATAGTGAAGGCCTCATCCAAATGTCGCACATGCTCATCGGCCTTTAGGCTCTTTACAAGCATATCGTCAATATAAACTTCCATTGATTTTCCAATTTGATGGTAAAACATTTTAGCCACCAACCTTTGAAAAGTTGCTCCCGCATTCTTCAATCCGAATGGCATTACCCTATAACAATACACTCCAGTATCTGTCACAAATGCTGTCTTGCTCTGATCTTGCACTGCCATGAAGATTTGATGAAAACCACTTTTTGCATCCATCATACTCAACAATGCACATCCTGCTGTAGAATCCACAAGTAGATCTATCCGAGGCAACGGGAAGGGATCTCTCGGGCAATGCTTGTTTAAGTCAGTGTAATCCACACACATTCTCCATGTAGCTTCTTTTTTCAAGACCAACACAATATTGCTCAACCATTCTGAGAATCTTATAGCATAAATATGCCGCGCTGCTAAAAGTTCTTGTACCTCTTTTTCAGCTGCTTCATTCATTTCCTTGCTAAAATTCCGCTTCTTTTGCCGTATCGGTTTCGCAGTCTTATCTACATTCAAACGATGTACTATGATCCTAGAATCTATCCCGAGAAGATCAGAATCGGACCATGCAAATATATCTGAATTACGCCGGAGACAGTCTACCAACGCAGCCTCTATAATCCAGTCCATTTCTGCTCCAATCTTTATTACTTTCTCAGAACTTTCTTTGAAAAGCCGAACGATCTTGAATTCCCCCAAAGGCTCCATCTTACATTCTTGTCACTACTTTAACAACTGACTTTCTATTTTATCTTGCCCTTGCTCTTTAGGCTCAATCCACTCTTGACTCAGATCTGTCTTTGTTTTGATCTTTTTCTCGGTTTGCCGTTTTTCGACCGCATTCATGTGCCGCTTATTTGTCATCCTAGCTGCTCTATCTAAAAATAGTGTTAACGGTGTTCCCACAGATGGCGCCAATGTTTTGGTCTTATTTCGTCACAGTAATAGAACACAGTAAAATAATACAATCGGAATATAAATAACCAAAATAATGTTAATCCAATAGAGGAGCGTATCGAATAGGGTGATTCGATGTGGTTAGGTTGGGACTCGGGTTCGATCTCTCTCTGAAAGCCGGAAATCGGGATATATATAGCAGATGCGTCTTGTGGGGCCCATAGACAGCTGTATAAAGCGCATCGAATCACTTGGATTCGATGCGCGCATCGAATGAGAACAATTCGATGCGCTGAGGGTATCGAATTGGGCCAATTCGATACGGTATTGGGCCAGTCCAGTTCACAATGTTGGACCAATCCTAAAATACCCCATCAATATCTATATATATATGTGTGTGAATATATAAGAAGAAATAAAAGAAGCTAATTTATGATGGTTTTATATGTTAGCTGTAAATTTGAAAATGCATGAGCATGAGACAAAATTTTGAAACTCTGAAATTAAATTAAAGCAATTGAATGGAAGAAAGATAACGCAGATGAAAGTAGTCAAGGAAATAATTATGATACAATAATACATGATTTATTGATATTTGATACTAGTATGCAGTTGTAGGTCTCAATATAATATGTTACAGTGAAGAAGCAGAAGATGTCAATCGGGCACTTTTATTGCTCCACGTGGAGGTTTAAGAAAACATCAGACATTTTCACTGATTAGTTTGATATATGAAGAGGTAAACTAAATAATTAATGTAGTACGTACGACTCCTTAAACAAGTAACAGAAAACGGACTGCATATTCAATATCAACTAACGCATATTAACAAATAGGTTATTGATACAAAGGCTTTAAGCATGCTTTCAAAGACTTATACTAGCACCTAAACTCAAAAAAGAACAACAAAAGAAAAAGAAAGACTAAAAAAATCTTAGTGATGATGACAATTAAGGCAATTATACTTTGGGCAGTACGTACGTAGTCATTGGAGAATCGTTGACACATTTTCAGGCTCTCACGCAATGGACATAATTTGAAGTTGATGTGAAGATTACAATAATTATGTAACTTTCAAAATGCCTATATTTCATTGAGCTAAAGAAATTCCAATTTCATAAATAGGAATTTATTGAAATAAATTATATAATATTGATGCAACACCAAGTTTTCAACACAAATTTGATAGGGGAAGGCTTGCCCCTTATACACCTTTGCGGTGGGACCCTTCTTGGGACCCTCGCATTGCGGAGATGCTTTCGTGCACCAGGCTGCCCTTTTTTTAGGCGATACGAATACGGCAAAGATACGTGTATATATATGATTATATTAATATTAGAAAATTTAAATGGCACGTTCATAGTAAGTAAACTAATTCGTATGTAAAAACTTATACCAAAAACATTCATTCATAGAAGTGATAATTACAAAATAGTGAATTATGAAGGTGGTGGGCGTGGGGTAGCGTAGTGGGCGGGTAGAAGGTGACAACAACCATGGATTTGGTGTCTTGGTAGAGGAAGGTGAGGAAGAAGAAATTTTGATTAAAAGTTAGAAAAGTAAAATTCTGATCGTGAGCTAGTTAAGTAGATTAAAAGATTTTATTTTAATTTTTAATCGTATGTGGTACTTATCGAAGTTATCCATCGATTTAAAAATTTGTAAGAGGCCCAAAATATTTTCGATACGCCCAAATATGTATCGAATACGTATCGGGAATTTTTTTTCTTTTAATTAACCGATACGCCACGTGGCGTATCGGATTTGTATCGACAATGTATCTGTAGCGTATCGGTATCAGATACAACCCTTATACACATTTGCGGTGGGACCCTTCCTGGGACCCTTGCATTACGGGGATGCTTTCGTGCACCGGGCTGCCCTTTTTTTTAGGCGATACGAATACGGCAAGGATACGTCTATATATTTATATATATATATATATATATATATATATATATACTAGAAATTTGACACACACGGAGACCGCGTGTAAATTATATTAATATTTAAAGAAACAAAATTTAAAAGATAGATGCACAAAATATGAATTGTTATTTTATAGGGTGTGTAGTTGAGCAAAATATGAAAAATAATAATATTGCTATGATATGCTTTTATTTAAAGAGAGAAAAAGATGGGTATTTTAGGAAACGCAAAAATTGGTATCCCAACTGTTTTTTTGTGAGTGGGAGGGCTTTGCTTTTAATATAGCAATAGATGATTATATTAATATTAGAAAATTTAAATGGCACGTTCATAGTAAGTAAACTAATTCGTATGTAAAATTTATACCAAAAACATTCATTCATAGAAGTGATAATTACAAAATAATGAATTACGAAGGTGGTGGGCGTGGGGTAGCGTAGTGGGCGGGTAGAAGGTGGCAACAACCGTGTCTTGGTAGAGGAAGGGTGAGAAAGAAGAAATTTTAATTAAAAGTTAGAAAAGTGAAATTCTGTTTGTGAGCTAGTTAAGTAGATTAAAAGATTTTATTTTAATTTTTAATCATATGTGGTATTTATTGAAGTTATCCATCGATTTAAAAATTTATAAAAGATACCCAAAATATTTTCGATACGCCAAAATATGTATTGGATATGTATCGGATACGTATTGGGAATTTTTTTTCTTTTGATTAATCGATACGCCACGTGGCGTATCCGATTTGTATCAATAATGTATCTGTAGCGTATCGGTATCGGATACGTATCCAATACAACATCATTAATTTTTTAGATGTATCCCTGCATCATAGCATTTGGATTAAGAAAAAAACGAATTGAACTTTTTGGTTTTTCCCTCTCATAGGAAATATTATTTCATGGAACTGTGTATAATGATGTAGCGCAACGGATAATAATTACTAATACAACTATACTTTTCTTTGTTATAGAATACTATATACCTCATAACAATATCTTTACATCGTAATCAAACTTTGATTGTATGAAAGAGTTTCTTCTATAACTATGTCTAGAACTAATTAAATTAGAAAATATTGAATTCGATATTCCGACTCAATATTGATTTAATATTATTTGATACATACCCTAATTCTAAATATTCCGTGTTTGAACTCCCCATCACAACTAATGAGCCACCCGTAATAGCAAGAATTTGGGATTTGATTTTGGAGAATGTTCTAATCTGATAAATGTTTAAAACAAATAGGAGATTTTTTGGACATACAAGACTTTGTAAAATTTGTAGTTGTAGTGAACGTTAAACCAAGTATATACCCACTTAAAAGTCATAGAATAGAAGCACCTCGATTATTATTGAGAAACATTTAAGAACTTGGATCTCGATCCCCAACGAATCTTGAAAGTCAAAACCATAGGGTCTTAGGTGGTGTTTAAAAACTCTTGTGGAAAAGTAGAAGTTCATAAATTAATTTAAACTTCAAAAGCACTTAAATTTAAAAGTTGAGAGTGTTGCAAGATAATCCTGAATTTAAAATAATCTAATTATTTTATTTAAAAGTACCCACCATAAACCAAAAGCAGCCTCACACCAGCTTTAAGATTGTGGGGGATTTTTTATCTTAAAAGAAGTTTTATAACCAAAAAGCTATATTTGCAAACACCCCAAATCACTTATTCAAATAAAAAGCTGATTATAACTTTTTTTAAGAGTTTGCAAACACCACCTTACACTTACATTTAAGTCGGTTGGGCTTAAACTTTAAATCCCTTCAACCAATTCATTAGACACATTTTTTATTTAAGGTCTAAACTTAAATTAGTTCCAAAAACATTGGGCCAAGAATCATAGTCCTTGCGGGCCTAAGTTGTAGGTCAATCCAAGGACCTTGTTGTAAATTTTGAGGTGGATGTATCCCCGAAAGCGCCGACGAGTCGAAAACGTCATCCTCACGCTATTCCAGGATACTGTTTCCCTGTGGGCTGAGATTTTTTTTTTTTTTTTTGTGAAAAGGCGAAGGATGCAAAAGAACGTTTTGTGGAGATTGTGAGAGAGATGATGTGTTTGAGATAGATACCTGATACTTTCGTCGTATTCTTTCATATGAGAACTCATTTAAGCCAGGCTTTTGCAGAACTGCATGCGTTGCATATTATAACTCATTAAAGCCCTATTAGCATCATTATGTTCATAACAAGGTAGATATCGACATTTTATTATCAACATTTTGAATTTCATAAATTCTCATGCAAAACAAAAGTGTAATATTTAGAAAACACCAGCGTATAATCAAAAGGAAATTCTAAAACCCACCAGTTGGAATAAAATTCCAATTTTATTAAATAAATCAAAGATAATAAAAGTCTGAATTACAAGAATAACAAAAGTGAGCTATACTTAGCTCATAAGATCTAAACAAATAGGAGCTAGACTCAAACTAGGAAAAACAAGTAAACTAAAACTAGACTACAAAGTGTAAAACAAAAGGAAACAAAATTGTAACTAAAAAGAAAAATAATTGTGTGTGTAGTATAATTAAATGGGCTTTTTAGGGCCCAAAACA
This sequence comes from Linaria vulgaris, assembly GCA_948329865.1. NCBI lineage: Eukaryota > Viridiplantae > Streptophyta > Magnoliopsida > Lamiales > Plantaginaceae > Linaria > Linaria vulgaris. Next base: position 15,547,408 of record OX415250.1, on the reverse strand, counting down.
AGTTGTAGGAAACTCAAAAACGTTTGGTTTGATATAATAAATAAATATTCAAATAGAATCTATACTATTATATAAAGAAAGGCAACTTCTGACACCAAACTTTTGATTTCCGATTTTAGCCTTATAATTTTAGTGTTGGCACAATATCTTATTATTATGTTCCTAATCTAACCTTAAGAATTAAGTAGAATTATTAACTAAAATAATTATGGTGTTGTGATTTAGTTTCCCAAAGTACAAAACTTTCTATATAAATTCTCTATCCTTATATATTTAGTCTTTACTAATTCAAATATTTTTTTTACCACATAAATTAAAATAAATTTTTAATTACGCGGGACCGCGTGCCACCGTTTTTAATTTCACAAAGTAAAATTTACAAATGCATGAAATTAAAAGTTCAACATGGGGCGGTGTGCACCAAGACTATAGGAAATAATTTGCCGATTTTTGATTAGAAAGAGGTAATGTGTCTATTCCTATATTACATGGAAATTTTGTTATTTGCTCTTTGTGATACAAATTTTTGTGCTTTTGTTGAGTAAAAGGTTTAAGTGTTTTGATTATAGAACACGTCTTCATTATATTGTTTTTACAATTAATTACGATTTGATCAAAATATACATTCATGAATGGAATACTAAACAATTAACATTATATGGAACAATAAAATGGTGTCTAACTTTGTCTTCGCCGACTTGTATGTGGATGCTTGTAAAGAAGCATCGTTTTTTTCCTCCATCAAATAAGGCAAATGATATAGACAGAACAAATTCCCTAAATACAGAGCAAATTCCTATGAATTCTCATGTTTGCCCTTTGCATAAAAATCTCACATTTTGAATAAGAAGTTAACTAGCCGTATTTAATGGAAATCTGTTGCTTTGGTCAATCTTACCATCTTACCAGCATCGGATCAGATAGATACTATGCCAATTCAATGGATTACATTTTTTTTTCTCGTTCTGCATAAATACATTTTGTATTAATTCTCTTAATGACTTGAACTGCCAATGCCATTAATGATGCAAATATGGAAAATATTTGTTTTTAGGGCAATTTAATATATTTGCCCTTTATGTTATTTGAAAATTAGATTTTGCCCGATATTTTTGCGGGCTTCACAAATACCCACTAGGTTTCCAAAATCAGCCCAAAAATGCTCAGTAGGCTTTTTCACGGGCCCGGTCCACTTTTTCGCTGACTGGACTGCTGACTCGGTTGACACATAAGCGCCATTTATTATTATTATTATTTTTTGGCAGACATAATCGTGCCAGGGGAAATTACAAAGTTGCCCCCCGATTATAATAACTTACCCACACTTTCATTTTCAGAAACAACAAATCGCTCCATCTCCCACAACCGTCAAAATTCCCGCCGCTCCACCTTCCTTGCCAGCTCAACGGTCACGTAACCTGTATAAAAGGGCGAAACTTGTAAGTTCTATTTAGTGGCGAAGGTAATTTCTTAATTTCCCTTTCCTATCCTTCAAAATTCGTTGTTCATTGTATTTTAAGTTTGATTTCAATTTCGATTCGAATCACTAATTGTTTCTTGTTCAATCCTAAATTGCAGATACCCTTCACAGCTTTTCCGACCAGAATTACAGGTGAAAACGTTGAACCCTTATTTCAGTTAACATATCTAGGGTTAGGACTTTATTTGCAAGTTTTTAATTTAGGGTTTAGTGTAATTATTGATGTCGCCCAACACTTTAATTTCATGTTTTAACTTGTGAATTTTCGGTGTGAGTTCTGCAATTGTTACCTCTTTTTCATTCGTGTTGCATGTTAGTTAATTTGTGTAGTTGAAGAACATATGGGAAATTTGTGTAGTTGTGAATATTAATCTTTGTTGTCTTATACTGCCAATTGTAGATGGCTCAACAATACAATATACCTTGCTTGTGTGGTCGAGGCGCCATGCTTTATTTACAGGCTAGCTATAGGGAAACTTACCCTGGTAGATTTTACTATGTTTGCCCAGAGAATAAGCCCAGAAAAACTGGTTTATATGGGCAGATAAGAATGATACCAACATGAAAAAGAATCCTATTCTTAACCCCAATTCACAAGGGGCAGCAGGTGTTGGTGATGTATCAGAGACACATAACCCTCAATCATCATTTGTGGCCACCTCTAGTACTTTGTTGACCACATCTATGTTGGATTCTTTGAGTTCGGTTGATGCTTTGAAGGCTGCCGTTGTGTGTTGTGTGATTGGATGGCTAATGTTGGTTTTTTTCTTTGTGTTGTTTTTGATAACTTTGTCCATTTTATATTCGAAATTATAATGGTATTGTCGCTTTATTCGTATTAGACTGGTCGTTTGGTCTTGACTTAAACTAGTTAACAATCGTAGTTATTGTAAGAATATTGTTGTGTTATTTTCATTCGGGTTTGTAAGTCTATTCATGGTTTATGCTTATTGTTTTATGATTTTAATTAACTATTATTTTTTTCTACAAGCCCTTTTCCACCCCATCTTTAAAGCATGAAAGCATACATACATGCACTTGAACCTCAACTCACCCCCAACAGTTTCTGTCCCCACTGCTACACTGCTATCAGGATTAGATCTCCTCAACTCCTCAGCATAGTCAAATAACATGGCAAATTGTTTGTCAGGAGTGCCTTCTAATTTCTCCAATCGCAGCCTCTTAGCTTTATAAGCTTGTGTCCTTGTAATATTCACATTCAGTGTGTTAACAACATCCAATCTGAATCCTTCAGATTTTCTTCTTGGATCAGTCTTAAACAAATTTAGAAACTTCTGTGCAAGCCATGGAGACTTGACATTCTTGACATGAAATCTTCCCTCACAGACATGAGTTGGATCATACTCTCTTATCACAAATGTTGCTTCATTCTTCACCTTTATGACATTCATCTTCAATGGACAACCAACCTCACAGCACCTCACATGCACTCTACTTGGATCACTCTTTTTAACATACAAACTCCTCCTTTCTTGCACTGCATGTGACTGGATGGCCATTTTAATCTCTCTCTTGCCACTGAAAATCATTCCCAACTCAAATGTTGGATTGAATATTTGATCTGGATTGAAAAAGGATTCAACCTCCTGATCAACACCAGCTCCTTCAATGTCAGTTGTCCTACTTCTCATAGGAGTAGATACAACATCTTCCTCATTTTCAAAATCTGAATCACCTCCATCAATAGTAGTTTGTTTTGCTTTCCCCCTAGTTTCTACACCAACAGACTTAGTTTTCCTCTCATCTCCAACACCAGCAGACCTTCTCCCTCTATTTTGAACACCACCAGCTTCAGGTCTTTCCTCATCATCACTTCCATCAACATACTGAGAATAAATATCATCATCTTCATCACTTACACTTGACAGTTTGTAAGTGTCATCATCACTACTTTCATCTTCTAACCCAATGTCTTGCTGGTACTTAAACCCAACCTCATCATCACCACTATCATCACCAGCCCTTCCCTGGTCATCCCCACTATCACCAGCTTCAACAGCCACATGAACATCACTTACATTATCACCTTGCTCCAGTTGAATTGGATCAATGCAGAAGTTAACTTCTCTGTTACCCACCAAACTCTCACAACACACTATCTGTAGTACCTCATCATCTGAGGCAAGTGTGAACCCAATGTTACTCCTGGTGTAAAACCTCACATAACCTCCATAGACAAGCCCAGAGCACCAATCCCTCAACAATGCATGGTTGACCATTTGATAATTGACATGGTCATACTTACTGACCATACCCTCAAGGTAGTCATTAGTTGGCATGGTCCTGTAGACACATCCATGGTGCAAAACAACAGTCAACTCAGTACTATCTGCATCTGCAAAACAAATTGAGGCAAGAATTTGAGTCAGTGCAAAAAATTATTAACAAAAGACCCTAAAAACCTTTAAATATAATGTGAAACCCTATATTCCAGTGGTTAAAAGCCAAAACCACTTTGACAATAGGGGGGTGGGGGACCATTTCTGACTTTCACAAAGCCCTAATAAAGAACAAACTTTACAAACCCCACAAAAAAACAGAATATACCCCCACAACTAACATAAACAACTAAAACAACCATGGGTCCGGCAAGGGGGGACCATTTTTGACTTTCTCAAAATCCTAGAACAAACCCCACTAAGAAAACCCCACTGAACTACTATATTAAACAACGACATCACCCAAAAACGACGACAATATCTACGGGAAACTCAAAAATCCTAATAATTTAGTCGAAAACCAGAAAATACAGTAACTTTAACTTAAAACTTAAAATTCTTTAAACATCTCTCACTGTATGTTGGAGGTGGGTTTCCGATGCTCCCTGTCGGACGTCGTACAACCATCGTCGCGTAAGAACAGCAAATTTTACAAGAATTTTGGGATTTCAGCGATTTTGATTTTTTAGGGTTTCAGAGATTTTCGCGCCGCAATGATTTGGGATTGTTGAAAGTGAGGAAATGTCAACCACTTAAGGACTTAAGGGTTTTCTTTGTCCTAAACACACGTGTGGGTAAGTTATTATAATCGGGGGCAATTTTGTAATTTCCCCTAACACGATTATGTCTACCAAAAAAAAAAGGTGGCGCTAACGTGTCAACCGAGTCAGCAGTCCAGTCAGCGAAAAAGTGGACCGGGCCCGTGAAAAAGCCTACTGGGCATTTTTGGGCTGATTTTGAAAACCTAGTGGGTATTTGTGAAGCCCGCAGAAATATCGGGCAAAACCCAATTTTCAAATAACATAAAGGGCAAAAATATTAAATTGCCCTTGTTTTATGCAACTTATTTTTTTGAATAATTAAATCAAAAGTATTTCACCTTATATTAAAAAACACAAAAATAAAGGCTTCAGTAAATGAATATTGTGAGTCATTTGCTTCATAAAACAAAACGTGATAAATGTCATATCTTTTTTTATCCACCCACACGATAATATATGCATATAAAAAAAATTTAGGGCTTAGGCTTCAAGTTTTATTTTTAAAATTTATCATATCTAGTTTGTTTATATGTTTTTGTGTGCATAAAGATGTATTCGTAATTTTGTATTCTGCCATATCTAATATCATAGATTATAATAATTAATAACACATAAATTAATTATTGATAATTATATTGTTGTATTCCACTTGTATTTGAAGTTAATAAAATAATAACAATCAAATGGTGATTCAAAAAAATAAAATTAAATATATGCAAATATGTTTGGTAGGTATCCCTATAAAGGAAAACAAGGAAAGATGAACTCAAGAATAATCTTCAGTGTTTCTTGTTATGCATAATTACCGTAAATTACGGGATTAAGAAAAGGGAGACAGTTTTAATTATGATTTTGAAAAGGGTAAAATTGGTACATTATGAAATATTGCTTTGTGAATATGGGTTTTGCTCTGGATATATCAGCTCCCATCAAATAAAGGTACTATGCAGCCCCATCATATTCAAAAGCAGAGTGTTCCCTTATTTACCAAAGTGTTTTTAGAAGATGTGAAATGTAACTAAAGTGAACTATTAATAAATAATTATGATGTAAAACAGAGAGTGATTTCGACACACATTTTGTTAGCACAGAATTCCCCATGTGGGGAATTCAATGATTGTTGGCAAGTTGTATGCATTTATGCATGCATGTGAAGCCTAACATGGCCTTAGGTGGCAAAGCCATTATTTGTGAAATAATGGAGCTTGGGAGTTGTGGAATTAAATTTCACACGGTTTCTTCCTTTGTGAATTGCCTATAAATAGGCATTTCTTGTGCTGAAGAAATCATCCCACAATTTAGAGTTCTTTTGTAGTATAACTCTTATATTTTCTCTTGTAATATTTCTATATTTGTGTGAGGTGTATTCGGGGAGTGTTACGGGTAAAAAGGCTCTGTGGGGATCGGTTGGGTTGAGCGAAAAATTGTGTAGTTGTAACAATTTTCTACATAGTGTATTTTCGTTCGGGCCCCGTGGTTTTTCTTCGATTTTGGAGTTTCCACGTAAAATCCTTGTGTTGTTACGATCGTCATATTTTATTCGTATTTGCTTCGTATATCCACGATGCGCAAATCCTGGGGGTGCGTATTTGTCGACTCAAATACCTAACAAGTGGTATCAGAGTCCGGGTACTGCTGGAGGTGGAGCTTTTATTGGGGTGGAGTCCTGGTGTGATAGTAGTGTGAATACGCGCTGATAAAGGCAGTTCTGTCAAAGGTAATTGGTTATTAAGCGGGACCGTTGTGACCCCACCAATTACCTGAGAACCTTAAAATCCTGTCTGGAAAGACGAGCTATCTCTTTCTGGGGGTTCACTTTGGGCTATTCGGATCTACTTGAAATTCACCAAGGCTCACTGGTACAATGTCAGGAAGTAAGGGTACGAGTGCGGTGAGATTTGACGTTGAAAAATTTGACGAAAAAATCAACTTTGGCTTGTGGCAAGTTCAAGTCAGGGATGTGTTGATTCAGTCAGGGGTTCACAAGGCTTTAAAAGGGAGGGTTGCTAAAGGTAGCGGCCCTACTAGCTCGAGTTCCGAAGCAGCTGGTATAAAAGCTGTGGTGGACGATGATGACTAGGAGGATCTAGATTTGCGAGCTGCGAGTGCAATTCGTATGTGCCTGGCCAAAAACATTCTTGCGAACGTGCATGGGATTTCTTCGGCTAAGGGACTCTGGGAAAAATTAGAGGAGTTGTACCAAGTGAAGGGCGTGTCGAATCGTGTGCACCTAAAAGAGCAGTTTCACACACTGCGAATGGCAGAGGGTGCGAGTATCTCAGATCATCTGAGTGTTCTGAACGAAATCGTTGTTGAGCTTGAATCCATTGGAGTTGCAATTGATGAGGAGGATCAAGCCTTGAGACACATCTGGTCTCTTCCAATTTCGTACGAGCACATGAAACCGATAATGATTCATGGGAAAGAGAAAATCAATATCTCTGAAGTTACGGGCAAACTTTTATCTGAAAAGAAGAGGCTTAGCGGGGGTAACGGTTCACATGTAAACAATGCATTGGTGTCTTACGATGACAGGAAGACAAACTCTGGGAGGAAAGTGTGTTGGCGGTGTGGACAATCCGGTCACATTAGAAGAAATTGTCCAACAAGGGGAGCCGGTTCGACAAATGGCTCCGAGGCATCAAAGGGAAACAGTGGAGGAGATACTAACATTGCTTATTGCAGTGACTCTGAAGTTCTGTAAGCGGCATGCTCGTCCTGCTGACATGAGACCCTAAAAGATGCCATGAGACAGGACGTTAATGTTAGTGGGTCTAGTGTGCACACATGCATTGCTTTTGGCGTTAATGCAAGGTGTGGTATATTCATGTCGGCGGACTGATGACTTCCGGAGGAGCCAAAAGGGGAAGTTGCACCATCCTATCAGCAGGTTAATGTTCGACATGGGCCGAAAAGTGAAATTCTTGAAATTGGTTTATTCTGAGTGGTTATGCTTTATGGTGGAGCATGGTACTTCTAAAAGTACAACTGCGGTTGCAGTGATAGCGGGAGCTATGGAGATCTTCTGAGGTGGAGTGGGTGTGCGATTGCACAATGCCGGAATAAAGATAATTTTGAAGACGTGATTAGTCACTAATAATCACATCTTCAAGGTAGAGATTGTTAGCACCGAATTCCACATGTGGGGAATTCAATGATTGTTGGCAAGTTGTATGTATTTATGCATACATGTGAAGCCTAACATGGCCTTAGGTGGCAAAGCCATTATTTGTGAAATAATGGAGCTTGGGAGTTGTGGAATTAAATTCCACACGGTTTCTTCCTTTGTGAATTGCCTATAAATAGGCATTTCTTGTGCTGAAGAAATCATCCCACAATTCAGAGTTCTTTTGTAGTATAACTCTTATATTTCCTCTTGTAATATTTCTATATTTGTGTGAGGTGTATTTGGGGAGTGTTACGGGTAAAAATGCTCTGTGGGGATCGGTTGGGTTGAGCAAAAACTTGTGTAGTTGTAACAATTTTCTACATAGTGTATTTTCGTTCGGGTCCCGTGGTTTTTCTCCGGTTTTGGAGTTTCCACGTAAAATCCTTGTGTTGTTACGATCGTCATATTTTATTCGTATTTGCTTCCTATATCCACGATGGGCAAATCCTGGGGGTGCGTATTTGTCGACTCAAACACCTAACACATTTGACTAATCTTCATTGCTTATCTAACTTCGGGCGGTTGACTTGAAGTCAAGAGTACACTTGAAAACTCATTTCATATATACTGGTTCAGACAAAAATAAATTTATAATAATTCAGAGTCTCTTCCACAAAAACTTAACCAATACTCTCTAAGTCCAAAGTCACATGTGCGTGAAATGTGGTGGGAAATGAGTCTAAATTTGCTGGTCTAAAAAAATTAAGAAATTAAGAAGGTGGGTTAAATTTAATAAATTTTAGATTTTGTACTAATATTTTTTAAAATGTCCAAACTTAGGTTGGGGACAATCTGCACACAACTCAATACGTTGGGGCACATTTAACCTATCAAAAGGTGTGATAAAATTATTTAACGAAAATATCATTGATCAAAAGACAAAATGTTGACTTGGGTCAAGTTACCTATTTCTCCAAACAAAATGGAGTTGATCGTTCCAAAATAAACTTAAGGGGGTTGACTGCAAATGGCCCCAAACGTTGGGGGTTGATGTAATTTCCCCATTATTATATTTAGTCTTAAACCAAGTTAAAATTTGAACTCAGATAAGAACTAAAACACTTTGGCTGGAGTCTTTATATAGCCAACCCTCTACGTATCCCATCTCCAGTCCCGTGATGTATCAAATCAAATGACATTTGGATTAAGTAAAAAAAAGAATTGAACATTTTTGGGGTTTCCCTCTCATAGGAAATATTATTTCATGGTCTCATACCCTAATTCTAAATATTCTGAGTTTGAACTCCCCATCACATCCCATTGATTCCACCCCTAATAGCAAGAATTAGAGATTTGATTTTGGAGAATGTTTTAATCTAATAAATGTTCAAAATAGTTCGTAATGCTTAGAGATTCTTTTAATATATTTCAAGGCTTTGTAAAACTTGTAGTTATAGTGAATGTCATTACAAGACTGGGCTGTCTTTAGGGACCACCCAGTAGTGACCAAAGTTAGGTCGCTGGCCTTCAGTGACCGCTGCAGGCAACAACGACCTAACTTCGGTCACTCGGCCCATTGGCGGATATTTGCGCCATTGACAGTCAATAGGGACTGCCAAGCGGTCCCTGTTGATACTAGATGTTGTCAATAAGGACCGCCAAGCGGTCCCTGTTGATACTAGGTGTTGTCAATAGGGACCGCCCAGCGGTCCCTATTGCCCATATTTGTGACTGCTCGGCGGTCCTTACTAATATTCATACTTAAAAAATGAGATTTTCCCGATGTTTTGAGGTGCCACATTGTTTGTGTAGTTCATAATTATACTATTCATTGTTAAACCAACAATATTTACACATCTTTAATTGCAAATCCAAACATTATATAGGGGACGACCCGTTTTGAAAATACTTAGTTTATACGAGCATATATATATATATAAATGGAATACATAAATACATATATTTATACATTAATTGAACCGCGTGGTATTGTATATACTTTAATTTGTAAAGTTAAAGCATAATAACCAATAACAACCAGGGTGTAGATGATGATTATAGGTGTCGATAATAAAATAGGTTCAAAATTAATAACTCACTCGATCACATTCAATATCTAATATGGAATAACTCAATCACTTGTTTTGTAACCATTAATTACTTTATTTCACATTTAGTATTGAGGTCGTTGCTAAAAACCACTAACGCATCGAAATCAATCCATAAAATCACGATTTTAAAGTATGAATATTAGTAGGTACCACCCAACGGTCACAGTTGGGTTAATTGTGACCGTCTGACGGTCCCTACTGACCCAATTGTGACTGTTTGGCGGTTCTTATTGTCCCGACTAATATTTATACTTTAAAATAGTGATTTTATGATGATTTACAAATACAAAAAAAAAGGAGGAATAATTCATATATACTAACATATAAAATATTATACTAACACATTTTGCTTTTGCTCATTTGAGAGACAGTAGAGTGCCTTTGGCTTCTTCGTCCCCCCCCCCCCCCCCCCCCCCCCCTCATGGGTCGTTGGTTCTAAAAATAGCTCTCTACGGTTGGTCCAAATTCTCAAATCTTTATGTGACTTGATGTTGTCCTTTGTCTTAGCATCATCCAACACCGTGTTGATGATGTTATCGAAAATGTTCTTCTCACAGAGCATAACATCTGGACAGTGACGAACCAAGTTTGTGGACTAATAAGGCAATTCCCAAAATATACTCTTTCGCACCCAATTATGGTTCTCGGCAAAACCTGGGAGGTGTCTGAATTGGGTACCAAACCCTACATGCCCAAGGTCATTAATAATTTCCAGCATTTCGTCACCAGTCTTTCTATGAATCATGTCTTCGAGTGACGTTTCCCCTTTTTTAAAATTATGTTCATCGTATAGAACCGGCGATGGCAATCAAAAAACATGGTTTACCCCATTCACCAACGAAAAGGATTTCTTGTCACCCATATAATAAGGACACGAAAGCTTTCTGTGTGTACTCTATCCCCACAACATCCCGTAAGTGGGGAAGTCGCTAATCGTCCACATGAGAGATGCACGTAATAGGAAGTTTTGCTTCCTCGAGATGCCGTACGTCTCGGCGCCCTGCTCCATAAAAGATTGAGATCATCAATAAGTGGCCTAAGAAAAAGATTCAAGTTCTTTGTAGGACTGGTCGGCCCAGAAATGAGTAGACTCAAAAATATAAACTATTTCTTCATGCAAAGATCCGGAGGAAGGTTATAAGGGGTGACAAACACTGGCCAACAAGAGTACTTCTTTCCAGACATTCCATACGGTGTGAATCCATCCGTACACAAACCAGGTCTTACGTTCCGTGGCTCCGCTGCAAAATCGGGGTGCGTCCGGTCGAAGTGGCGCCATGCATCCCCTAAAGCTGGGTAAATCATTCGGTCATGCACCCCATGATACTTCGAATGCCATGTCATATGCTTTGCAGTTCCTATTGTATAATACAACCTCTGAAGTCGATGAGCAATATGAAAATACCACAATTTCTTTCTCCCAACCATCGACTTTAGTCCATGCACGTATGTATCTGTGCGGCATATCGGGCACTTATCATAGTCCTTTGTCTCCTCCCTGTAGAACAAGAAACATTGTTTTGGACAAACATCGTACGTAACGTACCCTAACTTTGACTGCAGCATACGAAGGATCCCTTTCGTATCCTTTGGTAATAACTTCCGCACCTCCGGCGTGAAACCTTTCTTCGTTAAATTAAAAGCCCTATCAAAATAAATAGTACTAGCCTTGTGGTGTGTCTTGTACTCCAACCACTCCGACAACCACTGAAGGATACTTATAACTTCATCTGGACACATGGGCACATTTCCTAGGTGCATCAACTTGTAGAACACCTTTGCTGTCAGGTTGGGATCCTCGTTAGTTGCCTCATCCTCAAATGATCGACCTTCACGTGCATCCACGACCATGTCTACAAACAGCACATCAACATATACTGGGTTGTTGGGAATATCGATGTGTGACGAGCAGGGGGAATCAGGCACATACAACGGTATATCATCTGTTGATGTTTCCCAATGAAAAATCCACTCTGAATATCCATCTGTACTTATGAAAATGATCCCGTACAACCTTTTTATCGAAAAACCGTATATTATTGCATTTCATGCAAGGGCACCTAATTTCGCTCCGTAGATCTTTGAATCTAAGACCTTGATGCGTAGCATATTCAATGAAGGCCCGAACCCCAAACTCAAATATATCGCTCAAATAACCATCACTATCATACATATCGTACATCTAAGATCTATCCGCATGATAATCCATTATGTATCTAATAAGTTGTAAAATATAAAACAAAGAATTACAATTTATGCTACAAGAAATTTAAAGAGCTAAATAGAACGATCAACGTACTTCTTGAAGCGTGAAAAAACACGCCGCAAGAATGTTTTGTACACCACGATTACCCTAGGTGTGTGTAATATTACCTATCAACAAATAAATAAAATTAATTTAGGATCTAATTAAATAACAAATTATATTGAAAATAAACATTTGGGATAGTAAGGGGAAAAACATGCATACCTTAAAAATTAGTGAAGGTTGGAATAAATATTAGAGGAGTAGGAAGTGGCCTTTTTATAGGCCACTGACAGTCAATAGGGCGGTCCTTATTGACAACGGTAAGTATCAACAGAGACCGCTGGGAGGTCCCTGTTGACACTAGCCGTTTTCAATAAGGACCACCTTGCGGTCCCTGTTGATATTAGCCGTTGTCAACAGGGACCACAGGTCCCTATTGCCCATATGTGTGACTGATCGACGGTCCCTACTAATATTCATACTTAAAAATAAGGTTTTCCCGATGATTTGAGGTGCCGCGTTGTTTGTCTAGTTCATAATTATCCTATTCATTGTTAAACCAACCATATTTACACATCTTGAATTGCAAATCCAAATATTATCTAGGGGATGACCCGTTTTAAAATTATTAATTTATACAACGACAATGATCATATATATATTCAATAACTCACCCAATCACATTCAATATCTAATATTGAATAACTCAATCACTTGTTTTGTAAGCATTCATTACTTCATTTCACAATTAGTATTGAGGTTGTTGCTAAGAACCACTAACATATCGAACTCAATTCATAAAATCAAGATTTTAAAGTATGAATATTAGTAGGGACATCCTGGCGATCACTGATGACTCAGTAGTGACCGCTTAGCGGTCCCTATTGACCCAACAGGGATTGCCTGACGGTCCCTATTGACTCAATAATGACCGTCAGATGGTCCTTACTAATATTCATACTTTAAAATCGTGATTTTATGATGATTTGAGGTGTCACGTTGTTTGTTTAGTTCATAATTACCATTGTAATAGTTAAAATAACAATAATTACAATAATGCATTGTAAATCCAAACATTATGTAGAAGGAACGGTCGGCTTTGAAGATTCTTTTACTATAACGACAAATTTCATAATGCGTAGATCTTATATAAACACACATATAAGCATAATGATTAGTTGAGATAATGATTGAACATCATAATCATATATATGCTAACATTAGTCAAGTAAAACATAAAAACGAATAACAACTACAACTAACTAGTGATGATTAGTTGTAAAACATGAAATATATGTTGAACGTTAATAACTCGCTCAATCTCATTCAATCTATTATTTCACAACTAAACTACTAGTTTTGCAATCATGTGTTACTTCAGTTCACATGTTACAATGAGGTTGGTGGCTAAGAATCACAAACACATCAACGTCAATCAAAGAAATACAAATTTAAAGGATGCATATTAGTAGGGACCGCCTGACAGTCACTGATGACTCAGCGGTCCCTATTAACCAAACAGGGACCGCATGGCGGTCCCTATTGACTCAATAGTGACCGCCGGGCGGTCCCTACTAATATTCATACTTTAAAATCGTGATTTTATGATGATTTGCGGTGTCACGTTGTTTGTTTAGTTCATAATTACCATTGTAATAAAAAAATAACAATAATTACAACGACGCATTGTAAATTCAAATATTATGTAGAGGGAACGGTTGGCTTTGAAGATTCTTTTACTATAACGGCAAATGTCATAATGCTTACATCTTATATATACACACATATAAGCATAATGATTAGTTGATCTAATGATTGAACCTCATAACCATATATATGCTAACATTAGTGAAGTAAAGCATGAAAACGAATATCAACTACAACTAATTAGTAATGATTAGTTGTAGAATATGAAATATATGTTGAACGTTAATAACTCGCTCAATCTACTTCAATCTATTATTTCACAACTAAACTACTGGTTTTGCAATTATGTGTTACTTCAATTCACATGTTACAATGAGGTTGGTGGCTAAGAATCACAAACACATCAACATCAATCAAAACAAATACAAATTTAAAGGATAAATATTAGTAGGGACAACATTGCGGTCCCTATTAACATAATAGTGACCGCAGTGTGGTCACTATTTAGTATTAGTGACCGCACTCTGGTCACTAATTTAGTTTTGTGACCGAGCCGCGGTCACTGAAATCCGTTTGAAAATTTGGTGAAAATTTTAGGGGAGATTGAGGGAGAATTTTGAATTTTGTGAAAATTTAAAAATTTCACCCTTCCCTGTTTATATACTCACCACTCTTACATCTAATTTTATTAATCTCTAAAAAATACCCAACACAAAAACATTATCTTCTTTTTTAACAAAAAAACTTTTATTCTTTTCACCAACACAAACTTTCTTTTCTTTCTTTTCTATTATTTTGGATCTACACTTTCTTTTCTTACTTTTCTTTCACTTGTTTTTTTTATTCATGTATTCTTTGCTTTCATTACATTTTTTTTGTTTTCCTACAAATTTGGATCTGCACATTTTTTTATTATTATTCATTTCATTCATCTTTTTATATTCACTAATACTTTCATGTCATTATATTAACTTTTTCTTAATTATTTTATTGTTTTTATCTTGTTATAATCATATTTCTACAAAAAAAAAAAAAACAATAATATTCTGGAAACTTTTCGGAATATTTTTTTTTTATTTTCCTCTCAAAATACTAAGGACCGCAATTAGGTCCCTACTAATATTCATGGATACTCTATGAATATTAGTAGTGACCTAACTGCGGTCCCTAATAATAGTAATAAGGACCGCAATTAGGTCAATATTGTTTGAAATACAATAGGGACCGTAATACGGTCCCTAATGTTTTTAAGGAAATAGGGACTGCATTGCGGTCCCTATTACTATTAAAGTATCAGGGACCGCAATACGGTCACTCATGTTCCGGTCCCTACTGACCCTCATCAGCGATCTAATTGCGGTCCCTGATGGCAAGCGACTGAGGTCAATAGGGACCGGTCAATAGCGACCTAACTGCAGTCCCTATTGACCTTCAGGGACCCGAAGGGGGTCAATAGAGACGGACCGCCCATTAAGTCCCTATTGACCCAGTTTTCTAGTAGTGTGTTAAACCACGTATATACCACTTTAAAAGTCATAAAAGAGAAGCACCTCGATTATTATTGAGAAACATCTAAGAACTTTGATCCTGATCCCCAACGAGTCTTGAAAGTCAAAACCGTAGGGTCTTACTCTTACATTTAAGTCGGTTGGACTTAAACTTTTGTTACGTCTCAGGGTTTCAATTGGATAATTTCTAAAATCCATTTTTTGGATTTGCAAAGTGTTGAATATGTTGTACTGGTTTTTGGTATTTTTTATGAATAATTCATGAAATAAGAAAATTATTGTTAAAAGAAATAAAGAACTTGGGGGAAGAAGATAGAGAGTAGAGAGAGAATTGGAAAGAGAAATGAGAAAGAGAGTTTTAAGATTAATTTTTTAATTGTTTTTCATAAGGATGAAATGTTAACATATATAATGAAAGTAATAAAACACATCATGTGCTAGGCACACATGTGATAACCTAAGATAACACAATAAGCACATAATATTCTAAAATACCAATCACGGAAAAAGCGTAAAAGACTTGGACTCGAAAATGCTAATTTATCTTAGACACGCAATTAATTTCCAACGTAAGCCGAAAGGCGCATTCAGCCAGGGTCATGACAACTTTAAATCTCTCCCAACCAATTCACTGAGACACATTTTTTATTTAAGTCTAAACTTAAATTAGGTCCAAAAACATTGAACCAAGAATCATAGTCCTTGCGGGCCTGAGTTGTAGGTCAACCCAAGGACCTTGTTGTAGATTTTGAGGTGGATCCCCGAAAGCGCCGACGAATTGAGAGTATCATCCTCACGTTATTTCGAGATACCGTTCCCTATGGGCTGAGATTTAGTTTTCTTTGAGAAGGCGAAGGATGCAGAAGGACGTTTTGCGGAGATTTGAGGGAGAAGATGGTGTTTGAGAAATATACCCAGTACTTACGCCGAATTCTTCCATATGAGAGCTCATTTAAGTTTGGCTTTTGTGGAACTGCCTGAGGTTTCATATTAGAACTCATTAAAGCCCAATAAGCATCATTATGTTCATTACAAGGTAGGTATCGATATTTCGAGTTTGCATAAATTGTTACGTAGAACGAAAGTGTAATATTTAAGAAACACCAGCCTATAATCGAAAAAGTATTCTGGAACCCACCAGTTGGAATAAGATTCCGATTTTATTGAATAAATCAAAGATAATAAAAGTTTGAATTACAAGAATGACGAAAGGGAGATATGGATAACTCATAAGACCTAAACAAATACGAACTAGACTCAAACTTGGAAAGCAAGTAAACTAAAACTAGGCTACAAACTATAAAACAAAAGGAAACAAAATTCTAACTAAAAGGGAAAAATACTAACTTGCGCATCAAGACAAATTGTCTGCGTTAAACGAGCTTTTTAGGGTCCAAGACAAGTTGTAGGAAACTCAAAGACGTTCGATTTGATATATATGAGGCAAAAATAGAGTAACGAGTTAGAAGTTATAGATGTTACAAGTGAGACCCAATATCTAGTCGCGAAAACTACTATTTTGGGCATGATCTCTTTCTATCGAGTTTTTTTTCTTCTCAAAATTCAATATTTCATGTTCTACATTATTGTTGCCTTATTAGCATCATTATGTTCAATAAAACTAAGCTTGCCCACATTTCGGGAATTTATAAATTTCATATAAGCCAAATTCAAAGTAGCTTTTGATCTCTTACCCAGTCAACCAAAAATTCCTTTATTTATCTTCTGTTTGCTTGCTTTTTTGGTTTTTTCTTTTTATTCCCTAACATGCCTGGCGTCTTCTTTGTAAATCATTTGATGAATTATCATAAAATTGCCTTTTTACTTCGATTGGTCACACCCAAAGAGGTGCACTAATAGACATATTATCTCCATGTAATTTTAAAGGGATGCAAAATACCCTCTTATGTAAGAAGGTACATCTTGTCAAAAGTTGAGTGTAATTAATTTACTTTCTATCATTTCCCTTTTTTTCTTTTTAGCGTTTTCACTTCAAATTGAAAAAAGATGATGCAATATGAAACAAACTTACTAAATGAATAATAAAGAAATATTGAAATAATAGAAATTTACCAAGTAGAAGTTACAAATGCATGAAATTAAAAGTTCAACATGGGGCGGTGTGCGCCATGACTATAGGAAATAATTTGTCGATTTTTGATTAGAAAGAGGGAATGTGTCTCTTTCCTATATTACATGGAAATTTTGTTATTTGCTCTTTGTGATATAAACTTTTGTGCTTTTGTTGAGTAAAAGGTTTAAGTGGTTTGATTATAGAACACTGAACACGTCTTCATTATATTGTTTTTACAATTAATTACGATTTGATCAAAATATATATTCACGAATGGAATACTAAACAATTAACATTATATGGAACAATAAAATGGTGTCTAACTTTGTCTTCGCCGACTTGTCTGTGGATGCTTGTAATTAAAGAAGCATCATTTCCTTCCTCCATCAAATAAAAGTACCATGCAGATTGCAGCCCCATCAATCAAAAGCAGAGTGTTCCCTTATTTACCAAAGTGTTTTTAGAAGATGTGAAATGTAACTAAAGTGAACTATTAATAAATAATAATGTAAAATGGAGTGTGATTTCGACACACATGTGACTAATCTTCATTGCTTATCTAACTTCGGCCGGTTGACTTGAAGTCAAGAGTACACTTGAAAACTCATTTCATATACTGGTTCAGAAAAAAATAAATTTATAATAATTCAGAGTCTCTCTTCCACAAAAACGTAACCAATACTCTCTAAGTCCAAAGTCATCTGTGCGTGAAATGTGGTGGGAAAGATCACTTTCTCATATAGTACCTTTGTCGACTAAATAAATGTTCTCATCTTTTTAAATATCTTGTGCTTGAATATTTTCCCATCATCGTAATCATTTCGTCAGAAAAATGATAGTTCAAGTTAGCACAAAACACTTTGCTTCTCCTCATGTATTTCTTGTTCTGTTGTTGTTCATGCCAATCACTGTGAGCCTTAAAGATCACAGTGCAGTGAAGTGCATAGAGAGGGAAAGATTAGCACTTCTCGAGTTCAAGGCTGGGTTGGTCGACGACTATGGTCGACTCTCGACTTGGGGAACCAAAGACTGCTGCGAATGGAGAGGTGTCCAATGTGATAATAGAACAAACCAAGTTGTGGCACTCAATCTTCAGGGTCCTTACTCAAAAAAAAAAGAATATCCTGACGATCGTCATTCGGATGTAATTTTTGAGTCACAAGCTCCTTTAAGAGGTAAAATAAGTAACTCTTTGCTTAAATTGGTTGGTTTGAGTCATCTGGACCTGAGTTACAATGATTTTTATGAGACTAAAATCCCCAAGTATCTCGGTTCCTTTAAAGAATTGCAACATCTCAATCTTAGTCACTCTAAATTCATCGGCACAATTCCGTATAATCTCGGGAATCTCTCTATGTTGCAAGTTCTTGATCTCAGTCGCAACGATGGGATATCTGCCACAAACCTTAATTGGGTGACGAGTCTAAGCTCACTACAACATCTTGATCTTAGTCATACCAATCTCCGAATTGTTACAACATGGGTGCATGCAATAAGCAAGTTGACAAAACTGAAAAAACTTTACTTAAGGGAGTGCGGTATGCAAGAAAGTGTTTCTACCTCACCTTTTTCTTCGATAAATTCTACAAACTCTCTCGTTGTTCTTGATCTCTCTAAGAATTCTCTCAAGAATAATTTATTCTTTCTCTGGTTTATAGAGTTTAGCAGTAGTATCACTTACATTGATATTTCTGGTAATGATCTTGAAGGTAAGATTCCTGATTCTTTAACAAAATTGAAGTCCCTTGCCTATCTAGATCTATCATTTAATGAGCTTCAGGGCAGTATCCCTTACATTTTAGGGGATTTGGTGTCCCTAGCTTATGTTGACCTCTCAGGAAATAAGCTTGATGGTAGGATTCCTGATTCGTTATGGAATTTGAAATCTCTTTCAAATCTTTATCTCTCGGAAAATAATCTTGACGGTGAGTTTCCTTTGTTCAGCGGAAACTTGAGAAACTTAATATCGTTAGATTTGTCTTCCAACAAACTCGAAGGAGATTTATCCCATATGACTACTTTGTTATGGAATTCCACTAAGTTAGAGTATCTTTGCTTAGATTCGAACCGATTTTATGGCTCAGTACCTCACTTGTCAAGATTCTATTTCTTGGACACAGTGAGTTTCAGGATGAATCAACTGAACGGGTCGTTCACAGAAAGCATACTAAGGCTTCCTCATCTTGTCACTTTAGACACTTCCGGAAACCTCCTATCAGGAGGATTGCCTAATTTTGCATTATGTTCATCCTTAAAGGTATTGAGCCTAAGCAACAACAAGTTTAAGGCAACAGTAACAGAAAGACATTTATCTAATCTCTCGAAACTGGAAGAGTTGTCCTTGTCCTTCAATTTAGGCCTTGCTTTAAGAATCAACCCCCATTGGAATGCCACAGTTCAACTCGTGACTCTAGACTTGGCTGGTTGTAACTTGGGTCCAAACTTCCCAACATGGCTTCATAATCAAAGAAAGCTTACATATCTTGACATCTCCAATTCTGAAATTTATGACAGTGTCCCAACATGGTTTTGGAACAAAACTCGTGTTTGGAGTACCATTAACATGTCACATAACTATATTTATGGTGGTCTTCCTGAGTTTTCAAGTCCGGAGATTCATATATTGGACCTGAGCTCAAATGAGTTCAATGGTTCATTACCAGTTCTTCCATCACTATCAATTGTCGATCTATCTAGAAATAGACTTTCAGGAACCATCAAATGCCCCATAGACGTGACGATGAAGAGTGTTCTTGATCTCTCTGACAACTTGCTTTCTGGAAAGCTTTCCGGGAACTGCTTCGAGAAATTAATGACTGCATCTTATGTCGATCTGGCTAACAATAATTTATTTGGGGAAATTCCAGACCAGGCCGGGGCGGGTTGTTCTATTTCTTCATTGAATCTAAGGAACAACAGTTTTACAGGACAACTTCCTACATCACTGAGGGAGTGCAAACAATTGGAGATTCTTGATCTTGGACATAACCACTTAACTGGTGAAATACCTTCTTGGATAGGAGAAAATATGTTGAAATTGGGTGTCCTAAGTCTAATGTCCAATGAGTTCCATGGAAGCGTGCCTACAAGCTTATGCCATCTCACATCTCTTCAAATCTTGGATCTCTCTGAGAACAAGATCTCTGGAATTATACCAAGATGTCTGAACAACTTCACTTATATGTGTTCGAAACAGGACTCAAATCCTTATAGCTCCGTTATGTTTCTACATAGATTAAATCTTCCAATCTATGCCACTGCATATATGATGTGGAAAGGACAGGATGTCAAGTATTCTAGTACTCTTGAAATGGTAAAAGCCATTGATATGTCGAGCAACAATTTAGTCGGAAGCATACCTCCTGAAATTACCACTCTGTTAGGCTTGATTGCTTTGAACCTCTCGAGAAACAACTTAACAGGATCTATTCCTCGTGATATCGCAAAGCTGGAACTCTTGAACTTTCTCGATTTATCTGCAAATAATCTTTCGGGTAGCATACCCGACAGCCTTTCAGAGTTAAGTCACCTTGGTGTCTTGAACTTGTCTTTCAACAATTTGTCTGGTAGAATCCCATGGCGCACCCACTTGCAGACTTTTGACTCTTCGGCGTTTACGGGAAATGCTGAACTTTGTGGTCCTCCCCTTTCAAAACCCTGTCCTGGATACCAACCGCCTCATAAACCAAAAGATACGAGTAACAATGCTGGTGCAACAGACCACCCTGATCAGGAAGACAAGTTCATCACCATAGGATTTTACGTGAGTATGGCGATTGGGTTCGTAATTGCATTTTGGGGGACATTTGGCTCTTTAACTTTCAACAGGTCATGTATGGTTGGATTTTCTATGTTCTATACCGGTTGGAAGGATTGGATGTATGTAAAGATAGCAGTGAACAAGAACCGCCTGCAGAGGTACTATCAGAATGAGTGAATATGTTGTTAATTCAATGATTTCCTTTTAATCTAGATTGGTTTTGAAGAAGTAAAGGAAGGGACTTTATGTACACAAAAATAAGCTCTGTATTGCTTAGTTTGCGGGTCATTCTTCCTTCATCTTAATTGCTTATGTAACTAGATTTGCTGCTATACAAATAAAATGTCTAATATTAAATCTTTCTATGAACTCAAAACTTTTTGATGAGCAGACAATTCTATAAGACATGTTGCTATATAGCTTTAGATGGAGTAGCTAAACGTCGAATGTTTACTTACAAGGAGAGGGGAAACTAAGTCACGTATCGCTGAATTCAAGGCAGGTGCGCTTGCTTAAGGCGACTTAAGTTTTCATAACTCGCATTTTAGATTTACTTATTTTGCGTGTTTAGTCTAACAAAATGGAAAAGAAGCAAATGAAACGAGGAAGAAGGCCACTCAAACAATAAAGAGATTGAAGAAGAAAGAGTAAAATGCAAAAACCTACCCTGTGTTATTTTTAATTGACAAAAAAACCCCTGTGTTATTTTTATTAGAAGCAAAAAACCCTTGTGTTATTTGGTCAAAGGCAAAAAGCCCCCTTTCAGCTCCATATGCAAGTTGGATTCGATTTTTAGGTATATATTTACTATTACGCCCTTGCTCATTTATTATTCTTTTTTTTTAATATAAAATTATATTGGAAAATAATAGTTATAATTAAGTAAAAGCAATAATAAAACTGTATTTGTTTTTTATATTTTCAGACTTGTATCAAGGACACAAAAGTAAATTTACATCAGGTCAAAGCCTAAAATGACGTTTGGGGGTTGTGTGCTAATTATGAAATAACACAGGGGGGTTTTTGCTAATAAAAATAACACAGGGGTTTTTATGCTAATTAGAAATAACACAGGGTAGGTTTTTGCATTTTACTCGTATATAAAATATAGGAAGAAGAATAAGCCGAAAGAGATTGAAGCTACAATAACATATTTTTCAAAGCTGACAGGAACTGTTACTTTTTAGCAGTAGCCATTGGACATAATTCTATTACCTTTATAGCAATATATAAGACAACCATGTATATTTTGAGTTCCTACAACAGGATCCAAACATAAAGGGCAGTACAGTAGTATGATTCACAAGTAGCCTTGCACAGAAAAAAGTTACTGTTCTGATCAATCTTTCTTCCAAAACATTCCCTGCTTTGAAAAAAGTTGTTTAGACTCCGACAACCAAGGAGATTTGCAGCAGTTGGGAATAATGGCTTCAGCAACATATGATTTCATTAGAAAGTTTAACTTTCTCCCTTCCATACTGGCAGATATATTAAGTTTGCCCTTTGTAGGGGTGTGCATAGAAAACCGAAACTGACTAAACCGGTCGATAACCGATTCGGTGGTTTGGGTTTTTAACCGAACCGGATGATTGGTGCGGTTTATGGTTTAGTAGTCAAAACCGAAATCATATATAGTTTGGTTTTGGTTTATACCATCGGTTAACCGAACCAAATCGAAACCGCATTTTTATTAGCATAATTATTTAGTAGTATAATATCCTAATACTCTAAACTATTACATTTATATTTAATATGAATAAAACTAAGTATGTAGATGAAATCATAAAAAAACTATATTAAATAAAAACCGTATAAATTATAAGAAAAATGTATTATATTGACGTTGTATTATTCAAATATATAAATAGATAGTTTTGTGCATGCAAGGATATATATATATATATATATATATATATATATATATATATTGTATGATTTTAGAAAGAAATTATTGCAACTACTACCTTTGCGATTTTTGAATCTTTGATGATTAATAATTTGCGGTTGATGAATGATCTATATAATTACTAAGTTATTTTATTAAATATTACATGTCATTTGTTTTATTTATGCATTGTCTATCAATTTATTTTTTAATTCAAAGATTGATTGTTTAATAGATAATGAGAGGGTTTATATATTATTTTGTAAAAAACAAAAAATAAAACCAAAATCGGTGCAAAAAAAAAAAAACAAACCGGTGGTAATTTAAACCGAACCAAAGCGTGTCAAACGGTTTGGTTTATGGTTTGTTTTAGGAGGAAACAGAAACCAGACCCCCTATTCAAAATCGAACCATGGTTCGGTTAAACCGAACCGCACACCCTTTAACTCTTGCCTATTAATAGTTTAATTTTTATGATATATATATATGTATATAAGTTTAAGAAAATAATGAATTCATTTATTTTTCTTTTTCCAATGTATATTATGGGGCAAAAAATGTGATTTCAAAACTATAGGGGTTGTTTTTGAATTTTATCTATTATAATTATAAAGTGACAATGTGAAAAAAAGAAGCAAAAAGTTAAATATTTTCCACGTGGCGACCACATCAGCAAAAAAGGCTGAATAAGACCAATTGGGCATTTCAAGTAGAAAAAATAAAACTTATGTGGCATATTTATCGGCTATATAACATGCAGGACATATTTGGTAAAAATGAGAAGTTAAGGGGCAGAAAAAATAATTTCTCCCTATATATATCATATTTATATACTATTATATAAAGAAACTCAGTGTTATACTAATTTTTTTGATTTTTTTATTTACCCTCATCATACTACTAAACTTTGTTATTAGTTGGGGCATAACTGTAATTTATTTTAGCTTTAATATTATTTAAGCATTAATATTATTTAAGCATTCTCATTAAAGAAAACAAAATTATTACTTAATTACTCTTACATAAAGATAAGGTTAACATATATAGACTTTCTATCTTTACATGTTTAATAATATTTAAGTTGTAATCTCTATCATTTAAATCAATTGTATTATACTTAAAATAAATTTGTAATCACGCGCGGACCGTGTGCCAGCGTTACTAGTTTATATATTAAAGTAAGGGACTTCCACTCTTAAGCATGCGTATTTTTTTCCACGTGAGTAATTATATATATATATATATATATATATATATATATATATATAAGATCCATTTAGAATTAAAGAACATACATTATTTTTTATGGATGAATGATGAATTTATTATATCTTGATTGTGATGATTTCATGGTTGTTGTTTTTTTTTGTTGAATGTCATATAATATTTGAGATGTATGGATGGTTAAAATATGAGCTTTATAGTTGATTTAATGATATATTGTTGAGTTTTTGAAAATAAATTTGTTATATATGTTATTTTTTTTAATTCGACTAATAGTTTTTAAAGCTGTTATAAAGATGCACTTTTTTATCATCTTTTATTTTGTTTTCTGCAAAGAAAAAATGTTCAAGAAAAGTTTGGCAAAAATACCGAGTCTTTGAAAATATCAAATTCAAATTCAATAATTACCAAACCGTATCGTAGTAATTTGATTTGACAAATAATTCGAATTTTAAAATTATCATAATCAAACTATTTATCCAAATACCGAACCATTGATACTATAATATCGATTTGCACACCACCAATATTATTCATCAATAAAAAGTAAAGAGATGTCCCGAGATGCTCCATTTAAAGCAATAAGCGTATAAACTAGCAAACCAACACTAACTCATGCACAATGGCTTTACTGATAAGTCACCTCATCAAAATGTTTAAATTTGTAGAAAGGTTGAACAATAGTAATTCTGTTGGAGAATTTAATTAATTGGTGTTGAGACCAAAATATTAAATAAATTATATTGGAATTGAGTCCAATATAAAGTGTGGCATAATATATATTAATAGCCAAGAGTTAGAGGGTGTGAATGGTAATTTGCTCACCTCAAAGTTCTATATAATCCCTACATAGATGTTTTTTGGGAAATACATGGTTTTGAAAAGAAAAGAAGGATGTCTTTAGAGCTCAAGATAAAACCATCCTTCATATCAAAATTCTTTTGTGCATAAAACTCATAGCATAATCATTTGGAGTTCTGCAAGTATCGTTAGTGTTCGACTGAGGGGATAGTATAGCGCTTCACTTGCTATCTCGGGAGAAGGACGTTGTACCTTGGGAGGTCAATGTCGCACGAGGGCTTGAAGCGGTAGCCGCGGCATAGTGATCTTAAGGGGAAGAGGTTTGCTTCTGACTCGTCCACTATAAACGATTATTTAATCGTTTGAGGTTTTTCTATCACCCTTGCATATTTTCTAATGAGTGTTCTTTTATGTTTATGTTTTATAAAGTTTATTTATTTGAGTTATATTTCTATGAACATTATCATGTTTATGTTCTTGTTGATAATATATGCTTACATGTTTATTTTATTTATGTTATAGAAATCTGGAAATTGTTGCTATGTTTATACACCGATCCAACAATCTTAAGATCACTATATGTATAATTATTGTTCTCGATGTTCATAAGAATTTTCCAGATTACGTTTTGTATCCTCAAAACAATTTTCATAAGTTTTAAGCAGGTGCAGGTGGTTATAATATTTGATGATGTGCATTCTATTTGGATTCATCAGTTGAGGTATTTAGAAGTTTAAAGACTTTCTAGGACTTTTGTTGTTATGAGAATCTTCAAAGTTTTCTTAGCATAATTTTCAGAAATATATTTCATGAGATATGTAGCTGAACGTGTGATTTTTTTTCATTAAGTTATGTTTAGAAAATGATTAATTTTTGGTCATGTTTGAGAAATTAATCGTTTGAGGCTATACGTTTATTTCAAGTCATTCGCGGAAGGCCAACTTTGTGTTTCAGCTTTACAAGGAGGTACGTTTTTTTTTTTTGATTATGCATGTACGTTTTGTTAATTAAAAAGCAGTACGTTATTTTCCTTGGTTGACTGAATCAATGGTTTGTTGAGTAACGGCCTGGCATTATTTCAAGTAAATGTTCATGATTAAATTAGGAGTTAATTTTTTAATTGCTTCTTTCCTTATCTACCAAGTTGACCAGGTCCTTTAATTCTTGTAATTGTTCATATCCAGATCTAGATCACATAATTCGCGCATTTACCGGCAAAAAAAACGCACAGGGCGCGCTCTGGCGCATTAAGTGCGCGAGCGCCGCACTAGGACGCACTAAGCTTTCTTAAGTCGCGACTTAAAGGTTGTTAAAACGCGCACTAAGCTGCATTATCGCGAACTTACCCGCATTACGGCGCACTAGGCCGCATTAACGCGCACTAGGCCGCATTAACAAATTAAAATCCAAAAAATTTAAAATGTTAAAAAAAGGCTGCAACGTATTATTGAAACCCCAAAGCCCAAAATCTTAACAAAAACAACAAAGAAGAAACTCATATTGCCCTACGATGAATCGAAAATCGAATCAAGGTAATTTCTCCATCTTTGATATTTGTTTTGTCAAATGGACTATCGCAGTTTTTTGTCTTTACTATTTTATTTAGCTTACTTTTTTTACTCACTTGCTCTGGTTTGACAAGTGAATTAGGTGGCAATACGTTTTGCTCTTGTTGATACTTTTGCTATTTTTGTCTTTAAGAAGTTTGGTTCTTTTTTATTATGATCCATATTTTTGAGAAGTTTGGTCCTTTTTTTATTATAATCCATCTTATTATGAATATTTTATAGATATTTTGCATTTTTTTTTTGTTTATAATTTACATTCTTCCAGTAATAATGAGTTTTTATATATAAATTATTTATTTTAATATTTTTTTAATAAACGCATTATGGCGCACTCAAAATGTGTTATTTTATAAATCGACGCATCGGCGCACCCGCACCCGCACTCGCACCCGCACCCGCACCCGCCTTATGTGATCTAGATCCAGATTAAATTTGGAATTTATAACTGTAGGAGCGAGATGCATGAGTGTTACTAATATGTGTTTAATTATCCCAAAATTAATGCATATGTGATGTTAAGTGTTATGTTAACGGACTGTGGCTAATTATTTATTGTGGGATTAGTGGTTTTACCATAGACTTTATTGGTCATAATCTCAGCGGATATGTGTATGTGTGGTTAATTACATCTGTGATGTATGTTAACATGAATGACATGCTATATAATTATTGATATTTTATATAAGTTGACGTGTGTGCACGTGATGAACTATACTATAACTTTTAGTTACTTGGGATATATATCAGTTACCTTGTGAAAACTATGCATGTATAGTCTAATATTTATTAGAACTTTGTGGATACATGTTCGTGTGATTAGTGGAAAATAATTGTAATTGAAATATGTGAAAATATATAAAATTGCAAGTGTGCCATATGAAGGCTTTAAATAATTCTAAGTGTGAGACTTGTGAATTATTTAGAGATATGGTGGGTGAGAGCTCTAACAACAATGCCGCGAGCATTGAGACCTTCCCAATGTCGGGCGACGTTGAGGTCGTCGCGCTAAATCAAAGAGCTAACGGTATTGAGACCGTAATACCGGTTTTGAGAACCACTATGTCTTATTTCAACTTGAGAAACCCAACATAATTTCGAAATAATTCTAAGTACTGAGATTTGTGAATTATACGAAGAAAATTCAAAAAAAAAAGAGAGTAATTCCAAGTATTGAGACTTGTGAATTATTCAAAGAGAAACCAAAGTGAGAATAATTCTAAGTATTGAGACTTGTGAATTATTCGAAGATATTCTATGTGAGAATATTTATACAGACGGTTCTGTCGCAGAAATGTGGAGTGTAAGAGGATTTGTCCCTCCACTGGCCTGAGAATATCTGTATAAATAGTTCGATTGAGAATTCTCAGCGATACTAATAAAAATAATTGTGTGAATTATTTAATTAGTTATGGCGGCTGAAAAATTAAAACAACAACCCGAACGAATGGTAGATAGACATTGGGGCTACTCGACCACATATGCGCGAACAAGTGGATGTTCACAACCTATCAACTTGTGGAGAACAAGCAGTGTTTCTTGGGAAATTCAGCAATCTCAAAAGTTGAAGGCGGGGGAACGATTGTGCTAAAGAGGACCTCGGTGAAAGGGATGACCCTAAACGAGGTGGTTCATGTTTCAGAGATTCACACGAATATACTATGTGGTACAATGTTGAACTAGAAAGGTTCACACTTGTATTTGAGTCAGACAAGGTTATCCTGTCTAAGGGTAGAACCTTTGGAGGAAAGGGATTTTGGTCTAAGAATCTTTTTTAAGATGTATGTTATGACCATGTCATCTAAGGGTGAGGCTAGTATTGAGGCTAGTGTTCAAATTTGATGTAGCAAAAAGCTCGTGTGAGGAGACTAGTTTTACGAATAAATGTAATCGAAGTTGCATGTGAGGCAAATATTATAATTCATTTCGATTACTTGTGACGTCTTTATGACATGGAAATATAATACAAGTGCGAGACTTGTATAATGTGTGTGTGTATATATATGTGTATATATATAGTTGTTGAAAATACAAGTGTAAGACTTGTATAATATATATATTTATATTTG
The DNA here is from genome assembly GCA_948329865.1 of Linaria vulgaris. NCBI lineage: Eukaryota > Viridiplantae > Streptophyta > Magnoliopsida > Lamiales > Plantaginaceae > Linaria > Linaria vulgaris. Next base: position 15,518,926 of record OX415250.1, on the reverse strand, counting down.
TAGGAAATAACACAAGTGTGAGACTTGTATGTTATTACATATATACATATATAAATATTTGTTGAAAATAACAAAAGTGTGAGACTTGTATGTTATATATATTTGTAGAAAATAAAAACAAGTGCGAGACTTGTATTTTATATATATACATTTGTTTGAAATGTTTGGAATTGAGTCCAAATATAAGTGTGTAAATTAAATTGCTTAGTGAGAAGCAAGTGGAATTCAATACTATTTATTTTACTAAATAGATTAAATATTCATATTTATTTGAAATAAGACGTTATGTACGCAAATCAAGTAAATTCTATTTTCTTTGAGGCTCGAGACATTTCTTTCATTGAGGAAAGAAAAGAAATGTGGGGCGAGAGGAAAGAAAATGTTGGTTCAGATTTTCTAAATTTTAGTTAGAAAATAATCATACTGATTTCTTTAGACTTTAAGAAGTCAAAGATAATAGTGTAGGCGATTGGCGAAAGGTCTAGCCAGAGACTAAGTAGCAAATTCATCGAGGGAAATGGGAATTTTTGAGCCCGCCAAAAGACAACACCCCATGATGGCAACCCTACCTGAATTGTAAACCCCAATTTGCAGGTTCAAAGGGACAACCGAATTGTGGGGGAGAATCGAACAAAGCACTCGGGAAATTGAGTTCCCAACCCATTTCTAGGATGAAAGAGTGATGGACCTGTACAGGTTAAGGAGAACTTGAGGTTCTAATGATCCTTATGTCTTGTGAACACAAGCGGGGTATTGCATGATACCCTTAATGAGAGATCACTTATGTCGAATGTGAAGGGGCCGCTTCTATGAGATGATACAAAATGGCTAAATCTCTAAAGCATTCGATGAAATTTTCCAAGGCAGTCCAGGGCCGAAACGGACAAAAATGAGAACCAATACGGTTTTGGAATGAGTTGTGTGAGTACCATTGTCTTGGTATACACAAAACGCCGAACAGTTCAAGGCATCACGTCCACTTGTTGGCAAGTATATCCGATGGTATTTCACTAAGGAAGGTTCAAGGCCCAAAACTACCTATCCTGATGCAACAAGTTCCGGCAGAACTCTGAAATTGCATTTAGCTTTGTTAGGCTCACGTGCATTTTAGCCAATTACATTCATGTGGGGGATTGTTGGAGAATTTAATTAATTGGTGTTGAGACCAAAATATTAAATAAATTATATTGGAATTGAGTCCAATATAAAGTGCGGCATAATATATTTATATATATTAATAGCCAAGAGTTAGAGGGTGTGAATGGTAATTTGCTCACCTCAAAGTTCTATATAATCCCTACATAGATGTTTTTTTTGGGAAATACATGGTTTTGAAAAGAAAAGAAGGATGTCTTTAGAGCTCAAGATAAAACCATCCTTCATATCAAAATTCTTTTGTGCATAAAACTCATAACATAATCATTTGGAGTTCTGCAAGTATCGTTAGCGTTCGACTGAGGGGATAGTATGGCGCTTCACTTGCTATCTCGGGAGAAGGACGTTGTACCTTGGGAGGTCAATGTCGCACGAGGGCTTGAAGCGGTAGCCGCGACATAGTGATCTTAAAGGGAAGATGATTGCTTCTGACTCGTCCACTATAAACGATTATTTAATCGTTTGAGGTTTTTCTATCACCCTTGCATATTTTCTAATGAGTGTTCTTTTATGTTTATGTTTTATAAAGTTTATTTATTTGAGTTATATTTGTATGAACATTATCATGTTTATGTTCTTGTTGATAATATATGCTTACATGTTTATTTTATTTATGTTATAGAAATCTGGAAATTGTTGCTATGTTTATACACCGATCCAACAAATTCTATATAGATTTTTCTACATATCTAATTGCATAAAAAATAAATTAAGAGAACTCTAGAAATTAAGTAAAAATGACTGATCACCCATGACGCAAGACGCCGAGGAAAATACTCAATTATATTCGAAACTAAATACTCTTGTTCATAGAATATGTATAATTACTCCATGCTTCATGCGTAGTTTATGTAATTCTCCCTAATAATAAGTATATACGTGACTAATTAGGTAAGTAAAAATGTAATATACATGAAGATACTTGATTTGTTAACTAAAAAATGGGTATTTTTCATCCACCTCCTCTGAGATTTGGCCCTTTGGCAAACACCCCTCTTAGGTTTGACACTTTTTTAAAGACTCCCTTCTATTAGTTGACGAGTTAGTCAACAGTTAAAAAGAAGGGCAATAATGTCATTTATCATTCACTTCAAAACAAAAAATTATTTACTATTATAATCTTCATTATCTTTATTAAAAAAAAAATAGAATTATTAGTAATTTAATATATACATTACATGCTTTTTCCTTCTTAATTCTCGAGGTGTATGTTGTTGTTGTTGTTATTATTATTATTATTATTATTATTATTATTATTATTATTATTATTATTATTATTATTATTATTATTATTATTATTATTATTATTATTATTATTATTATTATTATTATTATTATTATTACCTATGGTTGTTGGTGGTGGTTGTGGTGGTTTTATACCAATCTATACCTAAATAATGTATCATTTTTAAAAAACCAACGGGAGGTCTACTATGGTGATTTTCAAACAATAAATGTAATAAGAGATTTTGCGATTTATATAAATGTCCTTACAAAATCCATGTCAGAAACAAAACTACTGTGTATTGTATCATGAAAAGAAGTTGTACTAATATATATATATATATATATATATATATATATATATAATATTAGAGAACAAACGTAATGTCATTATATCTATTCAGGAAATTACCAACTATTTGGTTTTACCGTGTTATATCATTTCCTAATTAACATTTCGTTAATTGACTACTTTTACCACATTTGTTCTCTCCGGCATTAGAAATAAGTAAAGATTAGTCCAATTTCTTTCCATTATTTCCGTTTCCTGTTAATTTCTACCCATTGGGTTACTTGTCTCGTTGTTTTATTTGGTATATTGAGATGCGATACATACAATCGTTTTGTTCAATACATGATAAAAATACCACTTACCTCTAATTTGTTGACTAAAATTTTAGTTTTAGTTTCTGAAGTAAATTATTTAGTGACGTTAATATAAATCCCAAAGTTTCTTGTTTTTTATTTTTTTAAGAAATGTGAATAAAAAAAATAAAGATTATAATAGTAAATACTTTTTTGTTGAATAAATGTCATTATTGCCTTTTTTTTAACGGTTGATAAATCAACTAATAAAGGGGGGTCTTTAAAAAAGTACCAAACCTCGGGGGTGTGGATGAAAAATACCCACTAAAAAATGTATCCCGAATCTTATTTGCCACCAGAGTAATAAATATATACCTTACTAATTAGGTAGGTAATATACACAAAGATACTTGATTGGTTAATCGAAGAATATATGCCCAAATTGTAAAAGGCAGACATTGGCCGACCATAAAATCAAAATGTATCTATAAGATTTATTTTGGGGCACGTGTTCCAGAAAAGCGCGTTTTACTTGCGACGAACGCAAAAGCGTGCTGGCTCGAATCCCTAATAGTGAGCGCGATTTAGATTTTGACTCGAAATTAAAAAATATACTTTTTTTATTTTTTATTTTTTTCATTTGCACAAAAGCTTGTCTCTCCCTTCTGTCACCGCAGGCGACGGCACCTGCGGAGAAAAGAAAATCAAAATCGAAATCGAAATCAAAATCACTTCTCTCATCTCGATCCAGAAGAAAGGTACTTTCTCTCTCTCTATCATCTATTTGTCGTAGATTCCTTTTGCCGCAATTCGCATTTTGATTTCCCGCTTTTCACTTCCAATTGTGTGTGTTTTTTGATTTTTAGATCTCGCCGGCATTTTTTGTTCATTGTCAGATTTAGCTTTGATTTGCTTAGATCTGTGTGCTCGAGTTGTTTGATTTGTTGCTTTTGTTTCTGTTTGATTGATCTTTGAGGCGGGAAAAGTGTGGTTAATTGTGAATTGTGATTAGTGTGATTGGCTGGATTTTGATTTGGTATTTGTGTTGATTCATTTCTCTTGCTACCTGAGTAAGTAGTTTGCTACCTGACCTAATCGACCGAATTCGTCAAATTAGGTAATTTAGCCATACTTAAGAAAAAATGTGTGTTAGATACTATATTCTGATGCATGCCGATAACGGGTAGATATATGCTCGATGTATGTGTTGTATTGTTCCACTGTTGATCCTTTTTATGTTGTTTGGCGTTCGTTCATAATATATACCTGACCGATGTACTGATCTTCTTGAAAATGTGAAGGTCAATAGTTGATCAGGCTGGAGGGCCTGGCGCACACATCAACTTTTTGACGGCTTAGAGACAAGGTCAACCATGAGTTATCTAAGTCAGCAGAACGAAGGCAATGGGTTGGTTGAGAAGACCAACTGTTTAGTGAAGCCTTCTGGTGGCGCCTTAGCTTGTCTAGTGAACTCAGAAATTGGTGCAGTTTTGGCTGTGATGAGGAGAAATGTGAGATGGGGAGTTCAGTATGCCAGTGATGACGAGCAGATTGAGCATTCTCTCATAATATCCTTCAAAGAGCTTCGTAGGAAGATCTTTTCATGGCAAAATCAGTGGCATGGCATGGATCCTCTGGTGTACCTCCAGCCGTTTTTGGATATTATTAAATCTGATGAAACTGGTGCACCAATCACTGGTGTAGCTTTGTCGTCTGTTTATAAAATCTTGAATCTAGAGATACTTGATTCGGAAACCCCGAATGTAGATAATGCGTTACATCTAATTGTTGATGCTGTTACCAGCTGCCGTTTTGAGGTGACTGATCCTGCTTCTGAGGAGGTTGTGCTGATGAAGATTCTTCAGGTTCTTTTGGCTTGCATGAAAAACAAAGCGTCTGTTAGTTTAAGCAACCAACACTTATGCAGCATTGTGAACACTTGTTTCCGAATAGTTCACCAGGCAAGTTCTAAAAGTGAACTGCTGCAGAGAATATCACGCCACACGATGCATGAACTTATAAGGTGTATTTTCTCGCACCTTCCTCACATTCACAATGAACGGCGTGAACTGGATCAGGAAAGCATATCTTCTCCTAGCAAAGAGGTAACAGAAACCATTGTCATTTACCTAACGTCTTCAAGCTGCGATGTTCTTGTGCTTCCATTGTGAATGTTAATGTATTTGCTATTTTTCACTTGTTCCAGGACTCTGTTTTTTTCACGGGTATGGAAATGGCATGATATATTGGATAATGTTAATTGCATAGAATAAATAGTCTTTTGTTTAGAAGTATGAATTGATGTTTTTTAACCGGAAACCAGTGAGAACAGCAGAAAATATAATCTAAATTAAGTTTAGAGATTTGATGGAAATTTGCTGGGGGGTCAAGCGGCATCAAATTCTTAGAATGTTTGTAGTCAGAGTGCTGCATGTTTTGTTTCATTTGAAATGGAAAAAGCAAGATAATAGTTGATGTAGGAAGCTATCCACTTGTTTCGATTCAGCCTCAACTGATTCTCTTGTCCATTCTTCTTAGACACTACATTTTGGCTAGTCACTTTGTCCTGGTTCACTTCATAACGAGTAGCTAATCCCATGAGAGACGGTTGAGTAATTACAGCCTAACCCGCACAACTAATTGTGGAGTTGACTCACTCTGAATGTTATAATGAAATATTTTCTGGGTCATGGCCTCCCAAACTTGATAGTCAGAATTAGAAAGGCACAACTATGAGATGAAGTTGAGAATTTCTGCACTGTTTGTTTGAAGGTTCAACCTCTTCATTTTCTTCATGAATATGTCATACTGTCTTAGAGATGATTATTCAAAGAAATTGAGTGGTTATTGAAACAGAATACTTCCATCAGTTGCCTATGTCATTCTTTTTCATGTCGACTTCCTTCATGGTTAAGAGTGGTGCAAAGTGAAGCCAAGTTACGCAGTTCTGGTGAAAAATGTGCACATTCTTTTTACTTTCTCCTTTTTACATTGTTTTTGAATATTCTAGTTCTTTTGCAGGAAAACTTAGAAATTGAAGCTAACGTTGTTGAAGAGAAGCAGCAAGTCAATGGTCACATTAGTGCAGAAACGGACAGTAAAAAACACGAGGACATCAATACAAGGAAAGATAGAGCTTCTAATGATGATTCTTCAATGATGGATCCTTATGGGGTCCCGGCGATGGTGGAAATATTCAATTTCTTGTGTTCTCTTTTAAATGTGATTGACGACATAGATATTGGTCCCCGATCTAATCCAATAGCATATCATGAAGATGTACCGTTGTTTGCTCTGGGTTTAATTAATGCCGCAGTTGAAGTAGGCGGGGCTTCTTTTGGAAATCATCCTAAATTAATGTCTTTGATACAGGAGGAACTCTTTTATAGCTTGATGCAATTTGGTTTATCAATGAGTCCGTTAATCCTGTCAACTGTTTGTAGCATTGTACTTAACCTCTATCACCACCTCCGTTCTAAGTTAAAATTACAACTCGAAGCTTTTGTTTCCGGTGTGTTATTGAGGGTTGCAGAAAGTAAGTTTGGAGCGTCTTACCAACAGCAGGAGGTTGCTATGGAGGCTCTTGTTGATTTCTGCAGGCAGCCTATGTTTGTTACTGAGTTGTATGCCAATTATGATTGTGATATATCCTGCAGCAATTTGTTTGAAGACCTTGCTAATCTGTTATCAAAGAGTGCCTTTCCAGTGAACAACCCTTTGTCTGCAATGAATATACTTGCTTTAGATGGACTGATTGCGTTGGTTCAGGGTATGGCTCAAAGAATAGGACATGATTCATCAGGCTCAGTGGATTCATCAGAGGAACTTGAAGAATACAAGCCATTTTGGATTATGAGGTGTAATGATTACACCGACCCTCTTCACTGGGTTCCATATGTTCATAACTTGAAGCACATAAAAAAGAAGTTGATGATTGGTATTGATCACTTTAACAAGGATCCGAAGAAAGGTCTGGAATTCCTTCAAGAATTTCATTTGTTGCCTGACAAAATGGATGCCAGAAGTGTAGCGTACTTCTTTAGATATGCAAGTGGGTTAGATAAAAATCTTGTTGGGGATTTTCTTGGAAGTCATGATGAATTTTGTATACAGGTTCTTCATGAATTTGCCAGGACATTTGATTTCCGGAACATGAACTTAGATACTGCATTGCGTGTTTTGTTGGAAAACTTCAGATTGCCTGGAGAGTCCCAGAAGATACAGAGAGTACTTGAAGCTTTTTCTGAAAGCTATTTTGAGCAATCACCGGATATTTTGGTCAATAAAGATGCTGCTCTCGTGTTGTCATATTCTTTAATAATGCTCAACACGGATCAGCACAATGCACAGGTCAAGAGAAAAATGACTGAAGAAGATTTTATCCGGAACAACCGCAAAATCAATGGTGGGAATGATCTTCCTCGAGATTTCTTGTCCGAGCTCTATCACTCTATCTGTAGCAATGAAATTCGCATGGTTCCAGATCAAGGTGCTGGTGTTGCTGTTCTTTCAAGAAGCAATTGCATCGGTCTCGTGTACAAAGCTAAGCAGACTTCTCCGTTTATTATCTGTGATTCTGGATCCTATCTTGACTATGACTTATTTGCTATTCTGTCTGGTCCGACAATTGCTGCTATATCTGTGGTCTTTGGTAACGCGGAGCAAGAAGAAGTCTTACGGTCATGCATTGATGGATTCCTGTCCATTGCTAAGCTTTCAGCCTCTTACAATTTAGGTGAAGTTTTGGATGATTTGGTTGTTTCTCTTTGTGAGTTTACCACATTGTTGCATCCATCATTTAGTGAAAAGTCAATCCTGTACTTTGCGGACGACGAAAAAGCTAAGATGGCAACTGTAGCAGTCTTTACCATAGCAAACCAATATGGTGATCATATCCGCTCAGGCTGGAGAAACATACTAGATTGCATCTTGAGTTTGCAGAAGATTGGCCTTCTTCCAGCTCGTCTTGCCAGTGATGCTACTGATGACTTGGAATCTTCTACTGACCGTGATCAAGCTGGAACATTGGCTACTCAGTCACCAGCATCTCAGGTTCCAGCTACTACTCCTTCAAGGAAATCATCTGGTATCATGGGTCGGTTTAGCCTACTTTTATCTCTTGACGCTGAAGAACCTTTACCACCCCAGCCCTCAGAAGAACAACTTGCTGCTCGTCAGCGCGCTCTGCAAACAATGCAAAACTGTCATATTGATAGCATCTTTGCTGAGAGTAAGTTTCTGCAAGCAGAATCTTTATCACAGCTTGTTCGTGCTCTTGTTCTGGCTGCTGGGCGTTCTCTCAAGGGGAATAACTCTGGGGAAGATGAAGACATGGCCGTCTTTTGCCTGGAGTTGCTTATAACAATCACCCTGAATAACCGGGATCGAATCATGCTACTGTGGCAAAATGTTTACGAGCACATAGCTACCGTTGTTCAGTCAACTTTCATGCCTTGTAAGCTTGTCGAGAAGGCCGTCTTTGGGCTTCTTCGTATTTGCCAAAGGCTACTTCCGTATAAGGAAAACCTTACAGATGAACTTCTCAAGTCTCTGCAGCTAGTGTTGAAACTTGATGCTCGGGTAGCCGATGCTTATTGTGAACAAATCACGCAGGAAGTAATGCATCTTGTCAAAGCTAATGCCATGCAGATAAGATCTCATATGGGTTGGCGGACTATTATATCCTTGCTTTCTATTACAGCCCGGCATCCAGAAGCTTCTGAAGCTGGATTTGAGACTCTGTATTACATAATGTCCGAGGGGGCTTATCTCTCACCTGCCAATTATGTGCTTTGCCTCACTGCTGCCAGGCAGTTTGCAGAATCTCGAGTAGGTAATATTGACCGATCCATGAAATCCCTAGACTTGATGGCTGGTTCTGTTGTTTGTCTTGTGAGATGGTTTAACCACACCAAGGAAGCCTCTGCGGAAGAGGCTGCTATAAAAATGTCGCAGGACATTCTAGAAATGTGGATGAGGCTCGTACAGGGATTGAGAAAAGTATGTTTAGATCAAAGGGAAGAGGTTAGAAATCATGCAATTCTGCTGCTACAAAGATGCTTGACGGGGGTGGAAGGCATTCGTATCCCAACTGATATGTGGCTCCAGTCTTTTGATTTAGTGATCTTCACATTGCTTGATGAACTACTGGAAATGGCTCAGCAACAATCTCCAAAGGAATACCGAAGCGTGGAAGGATCATTGGTGTTAGCCCTTAAACTCTCATCAAAAGCTTTCTTGCAGTCTTTGGTAGATCTCTCTCAGTCAGCATCGTTCTGCCAAGTTTGGTTACAGTTGCTTAGTTCTCTCGAAAAATGTATGAAAATGAGGTTCAGAGGGAAAAGGAGCGAGAAGATCCATGAATTGGTCCCCGAGCTTCTCAAGAATACGCTGCTAGTAATGAAGACGAGCGGGATTCTTGTGCCGTGTGATCCTATTGGAGGAGACAGCTTTTGGCAACTAACTTGGTTGCACGTGAAAAATATAGCACCCTCTTTGCAATCAGAAGTTTTTTCTGCAGAAGAATTGGAGAAGTTGCAGGAAAAACCTGCCAAATCTGGGTGTAGCCCTCTCCCTGACGGGAGCGTTCTTACCCCACCAAACGAGACCACAGCGTAAGGATCTTCCCTCATTCATGAATATTGTATTTATCGAGTGGAGCAGCAAAGTTCTTGAGTTAGTGCAATTAGAAGCCTATGCTCCCCCGTCCCGCGGCGAATCAGGAGGCATATTTGGTGGATGTTTTGGTTTTTTTGGAGGCTTGAGGGGGTTGAATACTTCAGTGAATTTTTTGTTTTCAGCAATGTGTTGTTAGAGTCTTTTGTATGATAACACAAAGTATTAAGTATAGCATTTATAGTGGAATTGATCAATCAATTAAAGTAGGTTGTTATGATTACTGAGATATCTTAGAAGGGTTTTTATTACATTCTATAATTTTGGTTGGTCAATGAGTTCAGGTAGAGGAATGAACTTGTATTGGAGTATATTTTTTACATGTTGCAGTTAAAGTGTCTGGTTTCGTGATTTTCTTACACGAGTTAATCAGCATTTCTTGCTGATCCGTTATTTAACGATTTCCATTTTTTTCTTCTTTTTTGGGGAGTTTTATTTTGTCCATAAACACCAATCTATCGCACGTTTGCTTACTTGATATAATAAAATTGGCATTACTTTCCATCTCGCTGTTTTATTAAATAGTATTACAAATTGTTCGAAGTGTTCTATTTATGAAGTAAAATCATGTAACTATCAAGTTTGGGTCATGTTACTGAGATTAAGTTTACTTTTCCATGCGTGACATAAATGAAGGAAAGAATTACACAAACGACTCCTGGAGTATGATATAAGTACACATACCACCCCCTCATGTTTAGAAAATTACATAAACACCTTTATGTATATAAAATAATATATATATATATATATTAAAATATCCTTACAATTTCAAATCACAGCACGACTAAAATTCAAAAAGAGTTCATTTTAACTTTCAAGATATTATTTATTTTTTGTCTTTTTAAACAAAATAAAGGAGGCTTAATTTCTCTTTCTTGAGATGCTTGATCAATTTTTATAATTTGTGCAAAATAATTGAGAAACGCGAATTTAAATTTAACAAAAATTAGTAATTTATATACGAAAAATCAGTCATTTGAGGTGGTTTGTATAACTTCTCAAACATTAAGAGTGCTTTGTGTAGTGTTCAAACATTAAGAGTGCTTTGTGTAGTGTTCAAGGGTAGTTTGTGTAATTCTCTTTGAATAGAAAAGTAGAATTTATTAACTAAGTAATTCTCAAAATATTAGTTTTATACATGGGAGAATTTATCAAATGCTAAAAAGTAAATTAGAGCAATTATTCGTGTATGGTGCATCACTAACTAAAATTCACAATTTATAAAAATATAATTAATTGACTAGTATAAAGAATCCCAACCATCATCCATTCCCGTTTCTTTTGGAATAATATTAAAGTATCGTTTCACACGCATACAACCAAAAGCGACGTCGTTTCACTGCCGAATTCGTCAAAATCACCCGATCATCTCTCACCCGATTTCCAGGTTGTTCTTTTTTCCTTTTCCCCAATCTTCTTCTTCTTCTTCTTCTTCTTTTGGGATCAGATTATTTACAGATCTAATAATCTTATCAGTATCGTTGAATCTAATAATCCCTCAGGCAACAACAATGAGTGAGGTATTCGAGAATTACGAGCGCAAATACTGCGAGCTCTCCGATAATTTGTCGAAGAAATGTTCTGCTGCCAGCCACGTCGATGGAGGTTAATCTAATCCCTAATTCATATTTAGTTAAATCCATATATATGTTGGTGATTGCAACAGTTTCAATCTGTTTATTTCTTGTAATTATATGTGCAAAAACCCGAGGTAGGATTATTGGCAAGGGTTATGATTATGGAATCGCTCGATGCGTCGCTTCGCATCCTATATATATATATATAGTCGGATTTCTGTTGCAACTGTTCGGAATTAGATTAGATGGAAAGTTGCTGTTTAATGTTAAAAGTGTGGTTTGTTTGCAGAGCAAAAGAAGCAGAAGATTTCCGAAATTAAAGCTGGACTGGATGAGGCAGATGCTTTGGTGAGCTTTCAATTGCTGCAATCGACGTTATTTGTTTTCTTTTTAGTTTTCGTGGACTTGTGTTCTATATGTGTATGTGTGTATGTTGATTTTGAGATTGGGTGATGATGATACTTCAGATTAGGAAGATGGATCTTGAGGCGCGCGCTTTGCAGCCGAATGTGAAGGCGGTGCTTCTCGCCAAGTTGAGAGAGTATAAGTCTAATCTGAACAATTTGAAGAATGAAGTCAAGAGAATCTTGTCGAGTAACTTAAACCAGGCTGCCCGAGATGAGCTGCTGGAGGCTGGAATGGCTGATATGTTGACTGTACGTTCATGCCTTTTTATTGGTGCTGCCATTTTTGGGCATCTTCCTTTTGTTTTCTTTACCTCTATTTGATTATTTTGGTTACATTGATATGGCTTCTTGAAATATGTTGTGGAAGTGAATGCTTATCATGCCCTGTTGTCCTATCTTTCAATTGGAGATTGCTGGTGATCTGAGAAATTACTCCTTTGTCTTGTATTACTTTTCGAACAATTGAGAAAATCTTGTTGCCGTGTTCCACTATTGATTTTTGTCCTACGTGTGAGTTCTCTGTGATGTGACCTTATGTGCGTCTTCCAGCAACCCGTGTATAGTTTTTGGACATTATGGTTTAACTGCGAGCAGGCAGTACAAGTCTATCTCATAATTTATGAAAAGAACTAAAGAAGCCAACCCTTACACTGGGGAGTCTATAATCTATGCCCCTTCATTTCCTTGCTATATCTGTTAATACACTTGTGGTGATGGCTGCAGGTATCTGGAAACCAAAGGGACAGATTGCTAATGTCAACTGAAAAATTGAACAATTCCAGCAACAGGATCAGAGATAGTAGAAAGGTCATGCTGGAGACGGAAGAGCTTGGTGTTTCGCTTCTTCACGATTTACACCAACAGCGCCAGACTCTGTTACATGCTGATAACGAGGTATACTTTGTTGATGCCTAACGTTTCCTTGCATCTTTTTCATGGTCGTCGTCAACATGAAGCGGCACTATTTTCTGTGTCTGGATTACAAATAGTTTCACATGTTCAGATTTTGTTTTTGGTCTCAATAATTATTCTCCATCTATCAACTGAAGAGTTTGTAATCAGCAGAGTGTCGAATGGATCCTGAGTAGTGTTTTTTTGGCATGTCTGATGATTCAACTTTTTGTTCCAGCTTCATGGCGTGGATGACAACATAAGCAGGAGCAAGAGAGTCATAACTAACATTTCGAGGAGGATGGATCGAAACAAGTGTGTTATTGGTTCTATAATCACAGTGTTGGTTATCGCCATTCTTGTGGTATTGTACTTCAAGATCTCCAAACATTTCTGAGGTGTGGCATTGTGTAGAAGTACCCGGATTTTGCTCTTGTTACTTCAATTGTTTTTAAGTGTTCAAAACTCCCTTTGGTATTGTTATGTTCATCAGCTGGAAAGTTGGGACATCAGTGTGATTCTACTACTAAATATGTGATGCATTTTATCTGTGCCTTGAAAACTCAGATTTGGGATTGTATTGTTGAACTAATTAAGTCGAAATGAGAATTTTTGGAACTCTTTGTGTAAGTAATAAGACTTCATTTATAAGTAAAAGTTAATTATATGGATAGTTTCACTGCTTCAGTGGCACGTATTACTTTGGGGGACAGCCAATGATCCATGTAACTGTGAGAAAATTGTTAATTTATTCGTGGATAATGAGAATTACTATGTAGCGGAAGAATCGAAGAACATTCATAACGGTGCACGTGAATACATAACATGACCATAAAAATGGAATATTTTAATAATTTGAACAAAATTAACCAAATGATATTGTATTCATCAGTGGCGAAAAAAAAAAATCCATTGCCGATCATTTATCTCTGTATGGTTCGCATAACCTAAGTTTTCTTGACTTTTTTCTCACTTAACAATATTTTTGAGCATTCATGTTCATTCGAGAGATCGATAACACTTTCTACCAATGTCATATTACAGGAAATCTTATTGTAGATAAACAAAATTTAGATGCTTTTTAAACTTGTGCCAAGATAATTGTTTTTTAGTTCTCTAGTGTTCTCTAGAAGTGTTTTAGCAAATCGGGGATGTAGCTCAAATGGTAGAGCGCTCGCTTTGCATGCGAGAGGCACGGGGTTCGATCCCCCGCATCTCCAATTTTTTTGTTTTATTGTTTCTTCAAATTGATTCAGTTACTCATTTTATCCAAATTTTCCCTTTCCTTTCAAGTTAATTATATTATATATGTACCTCAAACAGTGACAAACTAAGTTATAAAACAACATTAACATATTGTAACTTACAGCATAAAAACAAGAGCTTTCACTTTACATATCTGTCAAATACAAATTATACTGTAAAAATGTTGTTGGGGAAGTAAAGCAAAACTGCATTCTGTACAAACATTCTACAAGGTAATCGTAGAATTTGTCAAACTTTTCGAGCCTCCAAAAATCATACATTGCTCGACGACATTATTTGACTGATCCAAATTTTCACCAGATCCGATCACGTCCTCATGCTAAAGCTTTTGGCTTCTCCCTCTTAAATGCACTATAGTCTGCGGTCAAGCTGCTATTAACTTTATCTTTCATGTTCTCCACCAATCTCCTAAGAACCTGTTCACAAGCAAATTGGATAAAATAAACAGAAAACTATATCTTAAATATCCTCTCAAGTTTCTAAGTTATGTTCAACGACAAGAAACGGATAAATAAAGGAAAGAAACGAAAAGCTTAAAAGAAGGGATGGATATCTACCGTTTCTGCAACATCTCGGCGTACATGTTCAGGGACCAATTCAAGCAGAGGAGGAAGAGCAAAGCTTATACTCATCTGCAATTGACCTTTCAGCCTACTTCGAGGTCCACGTCTGTCCGGGTACAGAGCTCCTTTAACTCCAAGGGAGAATTGAGATGGCTTGAGCATGTCATCTAATCCCTGAAGCTCCCATCTAATCTGAATCACAAAGACATTTCATTTTTCATTCGTATTCTAGATTTGGAAGCAAAAACGTTTATGTGAGTTTTAGGTAATGAGATGTTTTTGTGCGGTCTACTTACAATATCAAGCTCAAGAACCTTTGAAATATCTCTAGGAACTCCAGGGGGATATCCATTCCCACTAGATTTACATCTTAAACGCATGTCAATTACTGGAAGCGCAGTCAGGAATAGGAATTCTATTGGCAGCATGTGAACCCTCCACTCTTCCTGCACGCAAAACATATGCAGAGATTAAATAGAAGGCACATGCTTGATCCAGATTACAGAATGAGACAAAGACACTCAAATATTTCAAAGTAACCAAAGTTGATCATCAAAATATGTCAGCTTGTTACAAATATTTCATCCATTGTTTAATAGCCTATCCAACGTTTAAGGCTCGACCTCATGCAACCTTACCCATTCATCTACAAAGTATACGACCACAGAGAATCTTATGCCTGCCACAGCAAAGGTGCAGAATGTGCTCTTTACAAATTACCCATAGATGTTGAGAGCGATACATGCAAGGGACTGAAGGTTGCTAAATAAGCAACGAGGCTGTAACGTAGATTGTGGTACTGATTCTCCTGAAATCCCAATAGCATAACCGAACTCGGTAGTCAATAACAGTTTAATTTCGAGAAGGGGTTACTTGGAATCTTATTTTAAACTTCCATGTTTCCAATGAGTGTTTGTTTCCCATGTTGTTTAAGGTAAAATTTGGTACATTTGTATGTCATGATTTGTCGCAATTGGCTATAACGTAACGACAATTGGGTTTGAGCTGAAACAACACTACTGGAATCTTATGTTATACTTTTACATTTTCCGACTAATACAAATTCCGAGTGTTTCTTTCTCTTGGTTGTTGGGGTAAAATCTGTTCACCCCCACTCTTCCACTATCACTGTCATAGTGAAGGTATGCTTTATTGACAAAGAATTACTCTGTTCACATTTACACTATTTCAAGGACAAGTGCTTAAATTCAAAAACAGAAAAAAAGTGGAACCTTTCTACAAGAACATAAAGAAAAAACGGAAAACCTATAAGATAAAAAAAAATCAAAATTTAAAAAGATTATTAGTACCTCATTAAGCTGCTGGCTCCTCCGTTTGTCAGGAAACATGGCTTTGAAAACCCTTGGCTTATCTTCCAAATACTCATCAAAAGAAGCCTGTCCCATTTTAAATTCAGACTTAATAAACATAAAAAAATCAAGAAAAAGAAAATTGAAAATAAAAAAATCGCTAGTGTTAGAATTAAATACCCCAGGAATTTCATAAAGAGGGATGTCGGTTGAAATTCGAGATGAGTAAGTTGATGGATTCACCATCTCACTTCTTACTTTCATCATGGGCCTTGCCATTTTTCCCACTCTCATAATGGTGCATTGTTGCCATTTTAAAGGGTTTCTGTTCATATGATACGCGCCACCTCCGGAGAACAGGCCGTTCCGGCACGACGGCGCCGCCGCGAGCTCCGTCATATTTGGGTTTTTTTGATTTTTTTTTTTTTTTTTTGAGTGAGTGGCATTTGAGGTAGACAACCATATCCTACTTTTGGCGGTTCAACTATCTGATGTGGCGCGTTGTAAATGGTTGAGGATTTAAGAAGATTAACAGCTAGTGTGCCAGGGTCCCATTTTAGTGCAATAAGGGAGTGAATAAACCAATATAAACATCAATTTAGAGAACACTTCAATTATCAATTTATGAAATAAATTTGTTAATCAAGACTTGTTAACACCAGTTTCTCATTAAGTTTTCAATTTTAAATAATTGTACAAAGCCAAGATGATGTATAAAAAGAGAAGTGACAGCAAGAATTATAAGAAATATTTCACAATAACTGGTAGGGGTGTGCATTTGGATCGGATCGAATCGAGGCTGGAAGTCGATTTCGATCCTGGAGAAATGAGGATCGAAATCGAATTAATTTAAAACGATCTGATTCGATCCAAAATCATTCGATTTCGATCCGATTCGATTCGATTTCGATCCTTTTTTCTTTTTATTTCTTATTTAATTTAATATCAATGAGACCAACCACAACATTCAAACAGAGTTACTGAATTACAAAATTCACTTTCATATGGTGAGAGAAATGTGTTACAAATTTACAATTGTATATGTTTCCCAAAGACAGAAACGTGGACTTCAAACGGACCAAGAAAAAGATGTTAGGTAGGTGTATATATAAAAATATAATATTAGCATTATATATAGAAATATCTTAGTAGCATTAATAGGCTTAGCTTTATAGATAAAGATATAATATTATATATACTATTATATAATTATTTATTTTTAAAAAATAAGATGAGTATTCGATCCGATCCGATTCTCAGCCTCTAAAATCGAGGATCGAATCAAATAGGGGTTCGATCCTAAGGCAATAATCAAAAGCCGAATCAAATATTCGATCATTCGATCGATTTTCACCCGATTCGATCGATCCGATTCTTTTTGTACAACCCTAATAACTGGTATTCATTAGCTCAAGGAGAAAAAATTGATGCTTTTCACATGAATAAGTATGCCTTGCTCTCACCCCTTGTGGGTGGCTCACTTGGTTAAAGAGGAGAGTTACCCTCTCCTTGGTCTCAACCCTCAGGTTCGAATTCCATTGGGAGCAAACAAATTCTGATTCTATGTCTTCTGAGTCTGAGCCTGTCACACATGGTTAGCCTAGTGTGGTTTAACTCGGTTGCCGATGTTTGCAGGCTATTTCGTCGACCCGGGGGTTTACCCAGTGCGCACCCGAATGGTAGCGGCTGAGGGTTCCCACGTCATCCAAAAAAAAAGTATGCATTGCTCTTCAAAATTTAAGGCCAAACAAATGCGGAAATGATGTAGTTTGAGAGATAAATTAGCAATTGTCATATTTGGACATTAGGGACATGTTGTACCATAATTTGTATTTTTTAAGTGTCATGCAATGTGGCCGTGCGAGCTTCGAACATAACAAGCTACGACCGCCTCAATTGGTAATTAACTAATTATGCATCTTAGAGATGAACGGTTAAGAGGCCAACTCAAGAACAACTTTAAAAATTCACTTCTATTTTTGTCAAAAAATCTGTCCATGAGCCATATGGCCACGAAAATCTATTTTTTAATCCAAAAAATGAATTACAATTCCCACATATACAAAGAAAGTTATGAGCAAAACGGTGAAACTGTGTAATACCTACGATGTACAATCTGTTATTTCACATTTTGATTGAACAATGTTACCATGCACGCAAACTTCTACGACATATTCGACTATTGTCTTGGTGTTGTATATAATTGGTAATGGTGTTGCAATTGACATATGTAAGCTTGTTTTTGAGAGACTATATCTAGAAGCTTTATTCCTAGACACTCGTCTGTCCCTTGGATTCCCTTCTTTGATATATAGGGTTCTTCTTGAATAAAGGCCTAAAATTAAGGTTGTTCATTATGTGTTGGTCAATCCTAAACAAATGTGTGCAGGTATCATGGTAATCAACAAGCCTATCCCCACTGAAGCTCCATCTGGATCGCAACAGTCTAGAGGAGGAGTTGCAACTGACACGTAAAAGGGCAAAGGCTCCACACCGTCTGCTGTTAGCATGGATGGCATTCAACTAAAGTTGACTCGCCTCTCCAATAATTATGAAGGCATGCGTCTTCTTCTTGATGAACTCTTCTCTAATATTGATGTGATGGACTCCAAATTGATTGGGTCGTCCACAACTTTTCGGAACAGTGATTTGCTTATGTCAAAAAAAAGAGATAATGTTGTAGTAAGGTGGAGATTTGGTATGAAGGGGGAGTTCCCTCATCTGTTGAACTTTTTAAAAAAAATCTGAACTACTTATTTGTTTTTTGAACAATTTTTTGTTGTTTGGTTTTATGGATAGTTGCACTTGTGTTGCAATTTAACTTATCTGCACTGGCTACTTTTAGACATGTTGCCTTTTATGATAAGTTTTATTGTCTAGCGTCTTTTTGTAGATTAAAATTTTGAGTTTGACAAAACAAATCAAATGGGGAGATTGTTAGCACAAAATTCTTGGATTGATTGATGTTTTTTCACATCAAAAATATTTAGGCAATGGTTTTGAAAATAGAAGTTATTTGATATAATTTCATTATTCTATTTAATTGACTAGCGTATCTTTTTCATATAGAAGTCGATTGTAAATAGCTTGTTATGTATTGCATATTTATTCTGTTAATATAACAAGATATACATATATTTTATTGAAGATCAAGATCCGGCTATTTCTAGTATCTGTTAATCAGTTGCAACGATCAAGCAATTAGTCAGAGTTGCAACGTGGACATAAGGTTTCTCCAGCCTATAAAAGGAAAAGACTCAAGAAGAGTGAATATCAAGCTTTGACAAGTCTCAGGTAAGGTTGATAATTGGCAACAACCCCATGATTTTTCTTTGTTCTCTCTGTAGAACTCTCTTTCAGGGTTCCAACTATTTGGTTAAAATTTCACCTTATTCTCATTTCTCCTTTATTCACCACTTTTTCTTCCTCTCAACTGGTTTTATTGCTCCCTCTCTCTCTTCTGTCATGGAGAATTTCAAAAATCACATTCATATCTGATATGGTAAGCTCAATTCCAACCCTTCACCTCCTCCTCCAGACCCTAATCCCCTTATAGAAAATCATCCCAAAACCATTATAGCAAAAGCTATCACTGATAAGCAATTAGCATCCAAGCCCTCTAATCCACACTTCTCCAAGCTTGGGGAATCACATAATCCATGCAAATCAGCCACATCACCAAAATACCCTTGTTTTTGTCTTTACCAACCACCAAGACGCCGACAGAATTCTTCGCCAGACTCCGTGGAATTTCAAAGGCCACTTAATCACTCTTACAATCTAGCCTCCCAACAAAACATTCGACTAAATAGATGTATCAAAGACAACAATATGGAGTCGAACCTTTGGTATCCCTGTCTATTTCATATATCAAAGAACCATTGAAGTCTTAGGTAACTCTGTGGGCAAATTTCTTAATGCTGACATCAAAGAGGGAAACAAATGGAATCGATTCATCAGAATCCGAGTTGAAATAGATACATCTTCACCGCTCATTCCCCCATGCATGCTCAGGATTGCAAATTGCTCTAAATTCAACGTCAATCTTCAATATGAGAGACTTGGTGAATATTGTTATCACTGCGGATTGCTAGGCCTCAAATTGCAGTCTATTGATGTTCTATAGGCACATGTGACCAACTCTGAATCTATTCAACTGTAAAGGATCTTCAAAACAAACTTGATGATATAAGGAGAATAGTCAAAATGCAATGGAGGCAAAATTCAAAAGTAAAGTGGATTGAGGAAGGAGATGCAAACTCTAAATTCTTCCACCTATCCACCATCTTCAGGGGTAAGAAGAACAAAATCCATTTCATTCTTAATGAATCAGGCAACTCTCTCAACTCTTGGTCTGAAATAGGTTTGACCTTTCAAACTTACTTTTCAAACTTATTTAAGTCTGATTATGTGCCGTATGCCCCTCTCCCCTACCCCCTAACTTGGACAACCTCTTTAGCTCTATTATCTTAGATGATATCAATACTGATCTTTGCTCCATCCCTTCTCCTGTTAGCATTAAGAAAACCTTATTTGGTATGGATTCTAATACTAGTCCAGGTCCTGATGGACTCAACTCATTATTCTTCAAAAAATATTGGCCTATTATAGGCCCATATGTCATTTATTCTGTAAGGTCATTCTTCCTCAACAAACCTTTGCCTAGAGCCTTTAATCACACTTTTATAGCTTTGATCCCCAAAAATGAAAATGCCACCAAACCTGATCATTACATGCCAATTGGTCTATGAAATGTCACTTACAAAGGCATATCAAGAATCATAGCTGACACATTAAAGGCTTTCTTCACCTCTTTGTCTCCCCTCTCCAGTCTGCATTCATCAAAGGTAGACACATACAAGATAACAACAGTATAGCCCATGAGCTCATGCATTTTCTGAATTGTAAAAAAGGTCCAAACTCATTCATGGCAATCAAGATTGATTTTGTTAATGCCTTTGATAGAGTGGAGTGGCCTATTTTAATCACAATTCTAGCAATGCTTGGCTTCTGTGATACCTTCACAAACCGGATCAGATTATGCATCTCCTCCACTTCCTTTAGCACTCTCATCAATGGAGCTCAATATGGCTTCTTCAAACCCACTAGAGGTATCAAGCAGGGAGATCCATTATCTTCCCACCTCTTCATTATCTATGCCGACATCATTTCTAGACTCCTATCTAAAGTTGGAAATGAAGGCCTTATTCTGGTGTAAAAATATCTCGACATAGTCCCCCCATCATTCATCTTCTCTATGCAGATGATCTTACAGCTTATGGTAAGGCAGATGAGAATAATGCTTTTGCCATCAATAGTTGTTTTGATCTTATTACTTCTTGGAGTAGTCAAAAAATGAACTTATCCAAGTCATTTGTCCATTTCAGCTCCAACACCCCTCCTAATACAAAAATCTTCATCCTCAACACTCTCAATCTTAAAGAAAGTTCTCATACAGAGAAACACCTTGGTGTTCATTTCTGTAGAACTGCCTTCAAAAAACCTTATCTTCTTCACTTTCTTGATGGCCTCAACTCTAGTCTATTAGGTTTGAAAGGCCAAAACCTCTCTCTTGCTGGCAAAACAATTCTTCTCAAAACTGTTGCTCAAACTCTTCCTTCCTACACTCTGATATGGATAGCTGACACATTAAAAGGCTTTCCACCTTCTCCCTCCCTGCTACAATCTGCTCAAAAATGGATAGCCTCATGATGAGGTTCTTCTAGGGTGAAAACAACAACAAAAACTTACTCTCACTCAAAAGTTGGGTTGTCATTTGTAAACCAACGGCTCAGGGTGGTCTAGGCCTAAGGAAAATGAAAGACCACAACTTTGCTCTCATTTCCAAACTTGCTTGGCACATTGCCAACAAAACTGACAAAATGTGAGTTTAGGTCCTTAGAGCTAAATATGTGCAAGATAAGAATTTTCTGACTATGGCTACAATCAAATCCAGAACCTCTTGGATATGGAAGGATCTTTTTAATCAAATATCCCTTATTCTTGTTGGAGCATGTTTCAATACCTTCATTGCCTCCCCCATCTCTCATTGGACTGAACCTTGGGTTCCTACTATCCCATCATTTATCCTTTCTCCTCTTCCAATCCCCCTTGCTCCTATGGATTCAATTTCCAGTGTTTCTGATCTTATCTCTCAGGAAACTAGCAATTGGAATATTGAGACTTTACAAAAGTTGTTCCCCCAAAACACAATTGTAGAAATCATCAAAATTCCTAATGCCCAATCTCCTGACAATTTCTCTCTTTTTTGGACTCCCTCCAAGATAGGGGTCTTCTCAACTAAAAGTGCCTTCACCTTTCTCACCAAGTCTTGCACTAATCTCAATCCCCCTTCCTTCTGGAATCTTATTTGGGCTTCTCAAATTCATAATAGACTTAAAATGTTCTTGTGGATATGTTGTGCTGATATTATACCTACTTAAAATCTTATCTGGGCTAATAGACTGTTTCACATTGATAATACTACTTGTCCTCTATGTAAATCTGGAGAAGAATCTGTTCAACATATTTTTCTCAACTACTCATTTACTAAGAAAATCATGCTTACTTTAAAATGGTCCTTTAACATGTCTAACTTTTTTTCTTTTACAATCATTGATTGGATATCTTTTTTTCTTAATTGCAGGGTCCCTGGAAATCATAATGCAAAAATCAACTTGGAGTTCAAACACTTTTGTGCAATTGCAATGGAAAAAATATGGTTCAATAGGAATAAACTCAGAAGAAATCCAGGCATGCAAACTCACTTCCATCATTGAAGAAGAGGCCAAGATTCATTCACAAGTCAGAAGCAACATGCTTCACCTTAAAGCAGCCTCAAAAGATACTAAATGGAGGAGACCTCCTGAAAACTGGATCAAAGTTAATGCAGATGCAGTTTTCAACCAATTCTCCTAATCAACTGTCTCAATTTGGAAGAACTCAAATGGCTCCATCATTCTTGCAATGGCCAATCCCACTCCCTGTATGGATCCTGCCTCTACTGAATCCAAAGCCATGCTTGAAGCTTGTTCCATGGCCAACTCCAAAAAGCTGGGATATATTCTCTTTGAATCTTATTGTCAAAGAGTCATTGAAATGATTAATGATCCTACTATCATCCTAGACTGGACCACTACTCATTTTATTGAAGAAATTTGGAAGTTCTGGGCGTGCTGGCCCAAATGGTCTTTTAAATTTGTTCCGAGACTTTGTAATTCTGCAGCCCACAATTTAACTTGTTGGGCAAACTCTTGTAATTGGGATGGCACAATTCCTCACTCCATCATCGCCACTTCCTATTTTTGTGATAGGGGATTCCCCATCTTAGACTATTTGTAATTCATGTTTGTTATATGCTAGTTCTAATTTATCAAAAAAAATATCAAGCTCTCAGAGTTAATTATAATCACTTGTCTTGTATTTGAGTCAATGCTATTTTTATTTTAAGAAAACTTCTTAGCCAAATGAACTTTGAGCTATCTTAAAGTTTTCTAGACTCAAAAGGAGTATACTAGTAAGAGTGAACGCTTAGGTATTAGAGAGTCTAGTTTACTTAGAACATAAATCCTAAGATTGTAAATCTAAAGTCAGTATACAGATTTTGAGTTGAACTTGGGCGATAGCCTCGTGGATTAGGCCGTGTTGACGCGAATCACGTTAAAGTTTTTGTGTTCTTTATTATTTTCTTTTATTGTTACAATTGTTCCTACTTATAACTATAAAACTTTACAAGTAATATTGACTAAGATCTTTCATAAATCCTCTTTTTTTTTCTTCTGAATACTTAATCCTTTAAGGCAGTAACAACCAAATCCCAAATACACCAACCCACATTGGAGCGGCCACATTATATCAAGTTTTGTTTGAAACGCTAAGATAGACCAGAGTTTTCCCAAAACTCGCACAATGATTGTATATTTCCATTGATTGAACATAATGCTTGCGACTCCAAAATCAGTTGGTTTGAATGTCATTTCTTTGTTCGGTTGTATTCATGGATATTTTCTCGTTCTTCTACAGTTTCTTGTTCATCGATTCTAACATATTTTCTGTAAATCATTGTTTAGCAATTGCGGCGTAGGTATTCGATAATTCTCCCAATACAATGTCGTTCATTGGCATCTCTCCTTTTTTTGGTGGCATCATTCAGTTGTCGAAGACGTTTTTGGGTTCTTAATTAAAGGTTAGCGGAGCCGAAGGGACAAACTCCATGGCGGTTGGGGAGAGGATATCTGGTGGCAGTGGTGGCGTTAGGTTAAGCGGAATAATATCATGGTTCTAAAATTCAATACGAAACGGTTGAAACCAGCGAAATGCACATGAAGTTTCGAAATTCATTTATGTCACAACTTCATGTGATAACTGATTAGTGATTACTAAGGCGTAGCTATTGAATATATTGATATTAAATTCATGTCTACTTTTAATGCTCTTTATGGTCCAACCTTTGATTTTATTCAAGTTTCTCGTTTTTTTTAAGTCTTCTTATGAAGTACAATTAAAAAAAAAAGGATAAAAACATCAATTCCCCCAACCAATGGGCACTTTTGCGCGTTGCCCTCTAAACTAATTTTATAAGCGCTTTGGTCCTTAAACTATATGGTGTATGTTCGATTTGTCCTAGTTGTGCATTTTCGACCATTTCTGGCCATTTTTTGCCGAAATATTCCCCTCTACCCGACTCATATGTGTTGTACTAGATGTATAATAGTAGTTGGTGAAAAAAAAAAAAAGACAAAAAAACACCTTCAAGTGAGGAATATTCCGACCACAAAAAGACTTGGAAGGCACTACGGGATTTGCCAATTTCTGGCCATTTTTGGCTAGAATATTCCTCTCTACCCAACTCATATGTGTTGTACTACATGTATAATGGTAGTTAGTGACAAAAAAAAGGCAAAAAAACACCGCAAATGAAGGAATATTCCGGTCACAAAAGACTGGAATTGCACAACTGGGGCAATCGAACATACACCCTATAGTTTAAGGACCAAAGCGCTTATAAAATTA
The DNA here is from genome assembly GCA_948329865.1 of Linaria vulgaris. Classification (NCBI taxonomy): domain Eukaryota; kingdom Viridiplantae; phylum Streptophyta; class Magnoliopsida; order Lamiales; family Plantaginaceae; genus Linaria; species Linaria vulgaris. Next base: position 15,494,258 of record OX415250.1, on the reverse strand, counting down.
ATTTAGGGGGCATCGCACAAAAGAGGTCATAATTTGGGGCTTGATATTTTTATCCCTTAAAATAATTCTTGTATGTATTTGGTCTGAAATGTTAATGTTATTTTGTGTTATTTACATGTAAAACGCTTCACGTGGATATACAAATAATATTTTATTTTTTTAAAATATATTCTTGATGCCTTAGAAAATTTTCGTATACTTTATTCAATATTTTTTTGAATAGTGTGTACCAAACATTTCCAAAACTATTCGAAATGTTTTCGATTTTTTTTGAAACGTTTCTAATATTTAGTCCACCGAAACTTTGAACTATGCGTTATATGCTAATGGCATTTTCACGATAGGACCTTGATGACACCGTACGTGCAGGTGTTACCTCTTTTTGTTTAATAAATCCGCCTAAGTCACTATCAGAATATTGTGAATAAGGTTGGCTGTTGGCATGTCTTAATTTGTTGTTAATTAATTAGTTGAAACAAGCAGAAGCATGTTACTGTGCATAAAAATATAATCGTAACTGAGAATAATTGGATGTTTAACGGGAATTAATGCTAATGTCGCGCAAAATACAGCGTGTGTCCACAGCGCTCTGTGCCACAAGGGGGTGAGGGTGAGTTTGTCAAATCTCAACTTTTTAAGGGTCAAAATATAAGAAAATTGCTAGTTCAAACTAATGCACATGAAACTGATTAAAGATTCCATATAAACAGATCATGATTCTATATCGGTTTCAAGGTAACATGCTAGAATATTAACATTTTGTAACTGTAATTGATCGTGCCATAACAAATTATGTTATGTGAATAAACAAGGACTCTCTTGCGTGCCAACTTGTTTTGAGCCCGCAAGTGAGACATGTACTACAGCTTGCCATTAAAATATATTACATATATATAATTGAATGGTCGACATACCATGTACACGTATATAAAAATAGTCGAGCGATATTATATTTGAAAAATTAGTAAGGTGAAGAAATCTTAGATACTATTTAAATCATATATAATCAACTAATCACATCACAAACTTAAGTAACAAATTAGCTTCTCGTTAGAACTTTTCAAATTACATTTTGGACTGGTTTTCATGGCTCTCACGTTACATTCCAAAATAAAATGGAGGAATCTTTTCCTTCTTACTTAGATATTAGTCTGTCATAATCGAATAATTAGGTGAATAATTTTGTATTTTCATATCAAATCATAAGAGCAATAATTAAGTCAAACAGACATATGCTATTTTAAATATCCTCTGGAGCAAGTGAACACTCTTTATAGTATAATTTCTCAACTTGACATTAGCGCTAACTCAAAAGTGTGGTGGCAACGATTGTAGGACATAATCGTTGCCCTTTGTAATCATAGTATAAATACATGGTCTGAAACATAACCAATACAAACCATAAAGAACACAACACATAAGCAATTTGAAATGGCACTCAAAACTCATAGTTTTACAGTTTGTCTTCTCTTTTTGGCCTTATTGGGCATATGTAATGCTCAAGGCTTGAAAGTTGGATTTTACAAGAAAACGTGTCCTAATGTCGAGGCGATTGTGAAGGAGACAACCAATATCATCTTCTCTCGAGCTCCGTCTCTAACCGGTCCTTTGCTAAGATTGCACTTCCATGATTGCTTTGTTAGAGTATGATCTCACTGCTTACACTTCTCATGATTGATTTACATTATAGTTTATCTTTTCTAGATATGCATATATATAGATTCATAATTTATTTTTTTGAGCTCTCTTTGTTAATTTTTCGCCTAATCAAATAAATGCTATTCTCTGTAGCTCGATCATTTCCAGCTCATTTCGTAACAGTTTATTGATGCCGAATTTGAAAGTCATTCTATAGAATTATATATGCTAGCTAGTGTCTGACAGATACGAGTAATTAGTTACTATACATAATTAAAGCAAATACATTGTTTGCATGGTGTAAAAAGATTATGATCAGAAGGTTGTTAACGTACCGATTGTTCCTGTCCAAACTATCATAACTTCTCTAACTTTCTTGAGGTTAGAAAACACGTACATCTTATAAAAATCATTCAAAAAAACACTCTAATGAATATTAGATAAAAACATATGAAGATAAAAATAATTAATCATAGGATCGTACCCCTCCGGCCAATAATAAAAAAAAATGTACTAACTACAAACCAATCCGCATTCATCCATGCAGGGTTGCGATGGTTCTGTTCTATTGAATTCAACAGGTAACACTGCTCAGGCCGAGAAAGATGCATTCCCAAATCTATCGCTAAGAGGATTCGGATCGATTGACAGAGTGAAAACAGCGGTGGAAAAGAAATGCCCAGGAGTAGTTTCTTGTGCTGATATCGTAGCTTTAGTGGCTAGAGATGCAGTTTCATTTGTAAGTAATATTGAGGATCATATATGCCACAAAAAATATATATATACTAGCTTGAAGAAAAAATTGTTAATACTTTAGACTAAATAAAGATACTAATATGCATGTAAATTTAAACAGACGAAAGGTCCTACTTGGGAAGTACCATTGGGAAGAAGAGATGGAAGAGTGTCAAATGCAACGGAGGCTCTGATAAATCTTCCACCACCTTTTTTCAACATTACTCAATTGAAAACGGCATTTGCTGCCAAGGGTTTGAACACTAAGGACCTCGTCGTTTTGTCCGGTAATTTAGCTTTTTATTCGCCAAATTTTTAAACACACACACACACTTCTTAAGCAGATTAATTATCCGCGTGTTATATTAAATTGGTATATGCCAAAAAGTGATTTAAAAAATTAGTACATTATATAATTTACGTCCTATACAAAGAGAAGTGCAGTTCACTCGTCCAACTTGAAATCCGAAGTCAGCGTGATTTTTGGAGCAAAAAGAAAAAGACATTTGTATCGGGTTCCTCTAGAAATATTGAAATTAAATTTGGAATTGCTGAAATAATAAAAATATCAAAGGTATTTTGCCTCTTAAAATCTAATAATAAGAGTACGAAAAATGTCTTGATCGAGGCGGCATGCAACTTCGAAAATCACGAGGGGTATACCTCCTTTTTTTTTTTTTTTCCTTTTCTTATGGCGTGATCTGCCAACCTAGCATAATACAAGGGGATAATTGGTCAAAAAAACTTGAGTTGCGTAAAATAATTATATGTGTGTTTTATAATTTGGACTCAAAATTGTTGAAAAACGAATGATTTACAATCTCTATCTATATATTTATAGGAGGACACACTATAGGAACATCACACTGCTCCAGCTTCACCAACCGCTTATACAACTTCACCGGCAGAGGCGACGTTGACCCTTCGTTGGATTCGGAATACGTTCCGCGTTTGAAGAGCAGATGCACTGCAACTGACCAAACAACACTTGTTGAGATGGATCCAGGAAGCTTTAAGACTTTCGACCAAGGTTACTACACTCTTGTCGCCAAAAGAAGAGGCCTCTTTACATCTGATTCGGCTCTTCTTTCGGAAAGTGAGACGAAGGACTATGTTATCAAACACGCCGGTGCTTCGCATCTACAAAGTTTCTTTAAGGATTTTGCCGCATCAATGATCAAAATGGGTGAAATTGAAGTGCTCACGGGCAGTGCTGGAGAAATCAGGAAGCATTGTGCTTTTCCCAACTAGTTAGTCGTTTCTTGTAGCTTTTATAAGAAGGTTTTTTTCTCTTTTCTTTTCTTCATTAAGGAGTCTCACTTTGTGTTACCATTATTTCATTGTTGATCTGAGTCATCTTATCTTGTATGGAAATCTTTTGTTTGAGGAGAAATAATAAGGAGGTTTGAAATGACATATGAAAATGCACGAATCGACAACAACGATTAATCTATATTAAGACTGGATTCTTATTATTAACATTGACGAGTACTATATATATTATATTTGTCTTGATCTGAGCTATGTTCTTAGCTTATGCCGATAAATTTGGAGCATATAGATGTGATCAAAAAAGTGACATATTTCACTCGTTAGACCACGTTACGCAGAAAGTTATAGTTATTTACTTATTTTTAACTATTTGATTCAAAGTTTTTTTAATGATTACTACATGTTTTCAAATCTTAAGAAATGTTGGAGAAATTATAATAGTCTCGACAAGAACAATTGGTACATAACTACTTATTGATCATTTTTTAAAGTTGCCAAAGCTTTTATATATGACATGCCATTTTTTGGTTTTAAGTTGTATAGTAACATTACAAATCATGCTAAGATCATATAGAGCAATCGGTTTCGAACTTCGCAAAGGCATTAGATGGTAAACTTACATCCTCTGCTACCGAAGTTGTCTCTGAGAAAAGTTATAATTGTTCGAGAGTCCCACCAGGTAGCCAAATTTCAATCAGGCTTTATTTCAATTTTCTGAGTCCACCAGGTAGCCAAAATTTCTGTTTCTACCCACTTTTTAGTGTTTTCTATGCCTATCTTATAGTTTATGTTTTTTTTCTTTCTATAAAAGAGTGTTGACAAATGACAATAGAGCTACTAATGTTGCACTTGGATAGTCAATTGCCATCGGTTCTTTGTTGCCGGATTACAAAAGAATATGTTATGCCTCGCTTTCAACTTCTCGTCGAGCTTTCAATTGCAAATAGTTGTATAAAGCAAAATGAAATGAAACAAAAAGTGATAGCAAAACCATATTTCATTGCTTAGAAAAATTGAAGGTAGAAGAAACGGGAAATTGATATAATTTAAGTAATAAATTAGCGATTATCATTTTTGGACACTAAGGACACAACACTACAATAGGTCTTATAAATTACATCATAAAACAATACAAATCAAATAGTATCCAACTTAAGCTGCTTAGTATTATCTATGCATCCACCTTCTACCACGTTCATATCTGTTTTTATCAAATAAATTATTAATTGGACTTGGCATACTTGTATATAATGTTTGAACCAGTAAGTTTCTTCACACACCCTAAGCTGAATATGGAATCATCACAGCCATTCTCCTGGCCAGCCACGGTCGTTGCTGATCTGGGTCAATAAAAGTATGTGCGAGAAACTGCCCGGCTTCCTCATCTATTAGTTCCCTGCACCAATTCACGCGTTTAGAAGAGCAACTTCCTGGCCCAAAACACCTGTCATTGCAGCATTGAAAAATATGAGTCGATGATAGATACAACGAAAAGAATGGCAATGATTTGGTACTTAGTATGTTTAGCGATGTAACTATTGTTCATACACAATTGCTCTGTTACCTTGGAATTGGATATTCTTTTCAACTTATATAGTGGGCTGGATCAAATCGTAAAAATGTTTCTTCATTACGTCAGAAATTCTAAATCAACATGTATATACCTTCAAATGACTTTTTTGACCCTTCCCTTAACCTTTAAAATGGAGCTCTTAAACGAATAAATTTCCAAAAAACAAACTTACTTGTACTCATAAAAGCAAGCGCTTCTTTCATTTTCAACCTTCCCCCAGTTATGCCAGCCAACCGGTTTAATACAAGCATCCATGTGGGTGTATATGAAGACCACCCTTCCAAATGGACCCCATGGCCGTCCAAGATACACGTACTCTTTCCCCCCGTTACCAGTAATTGTGCATCTGCATCACAACGAAGAAAATACTCCAACATTGAAAATGAGGAAATGTGGCATAAGATAGCTAGGTTACAAACAACAAATAGTTTATACTTCATAACATGAATACATGAATGATAGAGTCGAAAACAATGCGCGGTTGTGATATTTGTGCTGTCAAGAGCTAATAACTTCTATTCTAAGCACAATATGTACACTCTTACATTGAGAATGTCATGCGACCATATGAATTTGATGAACAAGTTTAAAATATAGATAATAGTTCAGGCAAGCAAAGCCAAAATGGAAAGGAAAAAAAATAACAGCGAAAAGCTGATTCAGTTGAAAACCATGCATACTACAACACCTCAGGAATATTTGGCCCATCTATTTTTAAAGCTCAAAAGACATCAATAAATGATCGACAAACCTCAAGAAAACATATCCAGTTGTCTCCTGGGATGATTTTCTGCTTTGAGCAGTTATAAATCCATCAGCTTTGCAGTGGATATGACAATGCTCCATAAGAGCAGTGCTGTTACCAAAAATGAAGTCTACGCTTCCTTCAATGTAGCAATCTCGCAAATATTGCTTCCCATAATGCAAATATAGTGTATCCTACAAAAGTTTAGGCAGAGTAAGAACTATTTCTTGTAAAAACATGTACTTTACAACCTCTTACAGACAGTTCAAAAATCTGGTTGCATATAACAATTTTGTTTTCTCTTTCTCAAATTTGAAGCTTTAAATGTATCTTAATGACATGTGCAAATATGTTCTCTCATGCTCGCAACATGTCACTTATCCACATCAACATAGTATCATATACTCAAATTTACATGAATGACGCCTTTCAATAAAGGAAATAAAAGCTTTAAAATAAGTCCAAGCACAACAAATTAACCATCAAACACGTTGGCGAAAGGCACAATTACTCCTATGTTATAGGAAGATACAATATTCTTCATCGTACGCCATTTATTCAATGTACAGTCAGTGCATTTTATTTTCAGCAATTATAGTTCATTAGTCCGTATCTTTAAAGTGTCACGTTTCGCGATTACAAGTATAACAAACTACTAGACATTTCAAAGTCTCTAAGACGGTGTTCAAAAACTGTTCTCGAAAAGCAGAACTTCACAATATACGCGTCTACACCAGCCTCAACGATTTCAAAACCGCAAAGCTCGATTCGCAAACACCACAAAAGTAAAGTAACACAATCATCACTTAACCAAACTTTCTTTTTCTACACACAATGAACACATTTTCATACCTGCCACCCCAAAAACCTGCAATTATAAAACGCGCAACGATCCGCCGTCACTCTAATCGCCACAGCCTGCCCTGAGCCCTACACGAATAAAATCCGAAAAACGAGTCACGAAATCAGCAATTTCAAATCAATAAATTCATTAGTTCACTTCATTTACGCACCTGAGGCGCACAATTCTCGAAAGTAATATTCTCCGCAATGAAATCCTCTCCTTCCACAATAACAGTACCGCATCCAAATGTGCCCGTGCCAATCACACGTGCCGGCTGGTGATGCTCGATGTGAGTCGCCGTGTTGTTCCACGTCAGCACGGTGTCCTCCGGCCGCATTCCGGCGAGAGTGATGAAGTTTTTGGTCTTCGGAACGTACACAGGCTGCTTGTACGCCCCCGGCGCCACGCGAATGATAGTGCGACACGTGTTGCCGAGAGGCACGGCGTCGATTGCGTCCTGTACGGATCGGTAGTCGGCGGCGCCGTCTTGAGCCACCGTGATTATTGTAGAGCTCATTTTTGTCGGCCGGCGATTTTTTTGTGTTGCAGAGTGAGTGCGCTATTTTCAATGTTGAAGATTAGAGCTGATTGTTCAGTCTGTTATATATAAATTTGAAAAGGGGTAATTACACTATGCTCCCTAAAGTTTTTGATAATTACGGAAACCTCCCCATTTAAAAGTAAAAAGGCTAATTAAAGGATTCGTTTTCGCCTTGAAGGCAAATTACTTTTACGAGAATTGTCAATAGCGTGTGGGAAGAGAGAACTTGCTTTCATAAATGTAATAAAATTCTTTGGGATAACTTACATTTTTCAACCTAATTAAGATAATGAGGAGTATTATATATTATTCCTCATTTGCCTGATTTAGCATAAAGGATATGTTATCTTGCTTGTACGTGATAAAAAAGTTGTATCTAATAATAACTTTATACTATTATTTGATCGAGTTTATTTTTACATGGAAGAGTATTATTCTTACGAAGAACGCGTTTTTAATTAGTGTAAGCTTTTGTGATATGAAATCTCTATTTCAGGATTACTTACGTTCGTCTTTGAACTTGGTCCAAATAAAACTTTAATCTAATTATGATAGTTAATGGAAGTGTATTATTTCTTATTCACCTGGTTTAGCATGTGAAATGATATGTCATCTTTGCATATGCATGATAATTATCTGCATTTGTATTTAAAAATAACTTGTAATATTCGTTTTGATCCAATCTAGCAAGCATCATTAGTTATACCTTGCTTACTTTTATGGAATATATCATTTGCCATTAGTCAACTAAATCATAAACATTATGTTAACAGGATGATAATTCACCTGCTTGAAATAAACAATAAATCAATTACTGGAATTACCAGGTATATTATTATATGATTATGCGATATGCATTCACGATACAGGTATCAAACCCCAAGTATCCCTCGGAGCACATCTCCAAACGTCCTATACTGGAGCAAAGTCGTGCCTAATAGGCGGAATCGGTGATTAAGGCAGGCACCTATCGGGATACACATCCGAAGAAAGTCTTTCACAGACTAACCGCTATCGAAACTACCGCAACACCGGACAGAGCACTCCGCCACCCTCATTCTTCCTCTCCGAGAAGAATGAACCCTCGGAAAGGATGAGTTACAGAACCAACCTATCAAAGCCCACGGGGGCTATCGGAAACCAACAGAGTCCCTGAACCTTGACAAAAACACTTCCTTGCTATGCACTCCCAACACAAACGCTCTCGGAACACTACCCCAGTACTTCCCTGCTACGCACTCCCAATACAAATGCTCTCGGAACATTACTCCAGTCGACCAACCCAGAGGACGGAACTTCACAATAACGCAACAACTACAGAACAATACTCTCCGGGCACTCGGAGAAAGAAAACACCTACCCACGATAGCTAAAAACCTCTCGGAGATTAACCCATGAACGAACACCCCCTCGGAGAATATCCTGAAACAAACACACCAGAATACACACCTCTCGGAGAAACACTGTCACTAAGAGAACAATCTGACTCGGCTCTCGAGTCACCATTAGAAGCAATGAGCTCTCGGAAGTAAAGAAAGCAGTCTACCCCTTATCATAAAGAAGACCAAAGCCCTCGGAAGAAGAAATGATACAGTCAGCACTTAAGATAGACGTTATCTTATTGGTTAAATGAACATTGTAACACGTAGAACACCACCACATGCATAACGACACCTGTAAAAATATGCATAACGACACATGTCCTTAAAAACTCTATATAAACAGGGGAAGAAGGGAAAGAAAAAAGAGGTCGGACAATTAAGGGAAAACACACTTATAGACTCGAAAATACGCATATCGACTCGGAAAAGAGAGTAGATCATAGTGAATAAAAGGAAGGAATGTTCTTGTCAATTTTTCTCTCTTTAAATAGCGCTTAGTTTTGAACCACGGGCAAAGGCGTTCCAACCCAAATAAATAATTCAGTTAATTAGGTCGTACCTCCAAACCCGTTAACAAAATGGCGCCGTCTGTGGGAACGCCATAAGACTTGTCTTCAAGAGCATTCAAAAGAGATGTCAATCAGGGAGAATTTACTCTCGCGGTCATTAAACCCTTAAGCAGGTTCGCGGGGTCATTGCCTCAACCAAAAGGGAAAGAAGGTGCTACTGCAGTGGAACGATACGCACCAAAGATAAGTATCCTTCTTTCACTATTTGTAGTTCGAGTTAGATTTTGGTTATCTTCGTGAAAAACCATAAGATTCTATAATTTACTATGTAAATACTTGCGCGAAGTCGATACAAAACTTGAGGGAAGGGGGGAAGACATGGTCCAGTGGCCTCGGAGAATATCTCCGAGAGCAGTTACTCTGGGAAACTTCACTCGTATTCTCCCATCAAAGGCTTTCCGAAAGTCTACATAATTAAAAGTGACGAGGATATAAACAATTCTATTGGAATGATTCTTTGAAAGGACGTAAAAATATTCACTAAACTCTAAGCATCTATACATACTTAGGACATTTTCCTCGAATAACCGAATTAAGTTGAGCTGCCCAAAGCATACTATAAAAGGCTACGAGGGCGTGTCAGGGGATACTCCTATTTAGGAAAGTATATTTCCCCAAACTTGCACTGCAAATAGACACGCTATGCTAAGAAAGTTGTTTGGCCAGTAAGGGTGATATGCTCTCTCATTTCTGTAAACTCAATCTTAAAATTCTACAATTAAAGGAAAGGGACCAAGTATCCATAATATGCTGAAAAATTATGTGACTATTAACACGGGAAAAAAAGTTTCGTTCCAAATAAGAAATGTTTCATTCCAAACAAAAGATAAAAGTACCATTACACATAAAAATAATAACAGGTCCTTGAGAAAAACAAATTAAAAACCCCTAAGACTGGGGAGGTAGAGCACACGAGGAAACAGGAGCTGGCTCAGTTGGGGAAGGAAGAACCGGAGCACTTGCAGGAGGAGAAACGCTAGAGAAGACAGCCTGGACCCCCACTCGGAGAGGGGCGTGCACCGAGGGCTGCGGAAGTACCGCTGCCAAGGGCACCCGAGTCGGGGAAGAGGAGGAGGGAGGAAGTTGAGAGCTACTCTTTTTGAAGAGGTCGTAGGCTTGCTCCAGGGTGGGCCTCTGCATCTCCGCGATATTGACTACCCGCGGATCTAAATTGGGAGCCACCTTACTGCGCACCTGCCCGAAGCATTGAAGGAACCCCCACATAGCATATCCTGCTAAGTACCCCTGGTGCTTATTGATGTACAGTTCCTTCACGTGAGCAGTGGCGTCCTCCCGAGCTTGCTTAACCGCAGCATCCACCCTTTGCTGCACCTCCTCGGAAGTGACGCCCCCCGGAACCATAGCCCGTGACAACTTCTCGTTAAGAGTGTCCACCTGGCCCAGCGCCTGGGACAGATCCCGCTCTAACTCCTTTTGCCTGGCCTCCCAAGCAACTTTTTCCCCTTCGAGGGAGGTCACCCTGTCTTTCAGTACAAGCCCGGAGGCCTCCATCTCCTTTACAGAAGAGTGGAGCTCCTTATTCTCCCCCCTCAAGTCTTGGTTTTGTTGCGTAAGCATGGCCCACGCCTCGTTATACTTTCCCATTCTTTCCCGGATATCCTTGTTCTCCGCCTCCAGCTTCCGAGACTTCTCGTCAGCTGCGCTTGCCAGTTTTTGCAGCTTCTCGACCTCGAGTAACAGAAGAGGAAGCATTTTAGGTGCCTAAGAAAGCAAAACAGAGGAATAAAGATCCCGATAAAGGATCTTAAGTGAATTAGATAAATAAAAACTTACCAACATAGCCACGTTGTTGGTACAAGCTCGGACGAATTGCCACCCGTCCGCTGGCAAGGAATTGGCAACTGTTAAGTATCGAGTGACAGACTCGAGAGCCACCTGGGCGTCTTCAGAACTAGGCTCTCGGCCTGGGACTGGGGCATTAGAAGACGAGGGCCTCCCTGGAGGTACTCCCCCCGACAGTGGAACCTGAGTGACTACGGGACTATCGGACTGGATGGCCGCGAGTGGTCTCGGAGTTGGAGCACTCGTAAGCGGGGGACCCGCAGCCAGAATCTCGTCCAGTAGACTCATTGTATCAAAAGCTGGAGGAGGAGCGGGATCTGAGGGAAGCGACCCCCCTTCTAGACCAAAAAGGTCTTCACCTCCTGCGGAATCAGAAATGTTTCTAAGTAAATCTATCCCTTCGTCTATCTAGAGTAGATTCCCATATAAATAGAAGAAGTGTATACTGTTTCAATACTGTTTAAGACTAGGGAGAAACACATACCTTTGGGAGGAGTCGACAGTAACGCATATGCAGAGTCCCCCGATAACTCCGAGGAGGAGGGTATACTGATAACACCGGGGGGTGGTAAAGTCATCCCCTCTATCCCAACCTCCTCCTCCCCACCCCTTATGACAAATACCCCCGTAGGGCCTGCATCGGCGGAAGTCACGCCTAACCCCGCTTCCTCAGGGGTATCGGAAGTCCCGCTAGACGACCGGGACGTGACTGTAGCAACCTTTAAAGGAGTCCCCCCTTGTTCGTCCTCACCCTCCGCAACACCAAAGGCTTCACCCTCTCCTAGGGTAGACTTCCCCTTCTTGGTCACTACGTCCTCGTTCTCCATCATGAACGGTCACAGAACATTCACTACAAGGACGGTTACAAGTTAGATAAGATAGAAAGAAACACATGTACTATAAGGGAGGTAAATACTTACCGAAGGTATCGAAGAGCTCCTCGGGAATGGCCAGTGGAGTCTTGATTTTGTCTAAGGGATAAATATGCCTCAATCCTGCGGTCCGATAGAGGCGAATAAAATCCTTCGACTCCACCAGGGGCTTCGCGGAGAATACCGGTGAGAACATCAGGGTATCGTCCATCACTCTCTCGGGAAAGGTGGGCTCCCTCCACGTCAGGGGTATGTCCCATTCTCCCTCAGCAGAACATATGAAGAAAAACTTGTTTTTCCATGAACTGTGGGAGGTGATGTTGCCCTCGGAGATCCGTTCATCCTTATCCCGATGGGTGAAACAGTAGAAAGGACCTCCCCCCGGAGATGGCTTCAACTCAAAGATAGCAAAAAACATGTATGTCGTGCACTCGATGCCTCTCACCAGACACCAAAACACGAACAAGGCCAACGCAGTGAAAGAATTAGGGGTGAGTTGGCTGGGGCAGGGATTACAGTAATTAAAAATATCACAGTAGAAGAGCGGGAAAAAAGAGCGCAGTCCCGCTTTTATTTGTGGATAGTACACCGCCAGGTGCCCCGGTGGAGGAGAATCACCCCGGTGGTGGGCCTCCAACACCATCACCTCCACGTTACGGCCAGAAGCGCCGTGCTCGATGAATAAATTTCGGTTTTCCTTATCCGACGCGGTGCTAACTGTATCACCCACCTTCTGGGTAGCCCGGGGAACACCACCCTTATCGGCCTTCTTCTTCAATTTCTTCGCCTTTCTGGCGCCACCACTGCCACTCGCCCCCGCCACCGCTGCACTCCTCTTTCGAGAACCCAGAAACGTTGCCCCCGCTGCTTCTCCGGTACCAGAAGCGGCCGACACCAGGTTAGTATTAGATTGTGACGCCATTGTAAGGACTTCTTAGAAAATCAGAGAATGCTTTTGCAGAAAAGTTTTGCAGAAAAGAGAATTTTTTCGCTCAAAGATTGCAAGTGAGATTAGTTAGGAAAGAAGAAGGCTTATAAAACCCTATACCCACTAAGTGCCTTAAATGACCACTAAACCCACTCACGCCCCACGATTAAAAGTCGTGCCTAGTGCTATTAAATGTCACGTCTCCTCGATTAACGGAAACACAATGGTCAAGACGCTTCGATTCCCGCACAATACATAAACGTGGCATTAAAATCACCATTAACTGCATTTAAATCGCAGTTAAGTAAATGCCATAACTTTAACTTATAATTAATGCCCCGATAATGATCCAACGAGGGCACATTTCAGAATACGACGGGAATCACTCGGAGAGAGTAACCACGATACTCCTCACCTTTTTAAAGGTAATGCCAAGAACGAGGGAAACGTCGAACAAAACATAAATGTCACTGACGAGTGTTTACGACATCCCTGGAGAGTTCTACGAGGCCTTGTGAAACATTCCCAGTATACCTGACAAAATCTACGATACCCGAGCCCTCGTACCCTTTAACCTATTAAGTTTCTAGTGCAGTCATAATGACCAACTGCACTAAAAACTGGGGGGGGGGGGGGCGGTTGTTAACAGGATGATAATTCACCTGCTTGAAATAAACAATAAATCAATTACTGGAATTACCAGGTATATTATTATATGATTATGCGATCTGTATTCACGATACAGGTATCACACCCCAAGTATCCCTCGGAGCACATCTCCAAACGTCCTATACTGGAGCAAAGTCGTGCCTAATAGGCGGAATCGGTGATTAAGGCAGGCACCTATCGGGATACACATCCGAAGAAAGTCTTTCACAGACTAACTGCTATCGAAACTACCGCAACACCGGACAGAGCACTCCGCCACCCTCATTCTTCCTCTCCGAGAAGAATGAACCCTCGGAAAAGATGAGTTACAGAACCAACCTATCAAAGCCCACTGGAGCTATCGGAAACCAACAGAGTCCCAGAACCTTGACAAAAATACTTCCTTGCTATGCACTCCCAACACAAACGCTCTCGGAACACTACCCCAGTACTTCCCTGCTACGCACTCCCAACACAAATGCTCTCGGAACATTACTCCAGTCGACCAACCCAGAGGACGGAACTTCACAATAACGCAACAACTACAGAACAACACTCTCCGGGTACTCGGAGAAAGAAAACACCTACCCACGATAGCTAAAAACCTCTCGGAGATTAACCCATGAACGAACACCCCCTCGGAGAATATCCTAAAACAAACACACCAGAATACACACCTCTCGGAGAAACACTGTCACTAAGAGAACAATCAGACTCGGCTCTCGAGTCACCATTAGAAGCAATGAGCTCTCGGAAGTAAAGAAGACAGTCTACCCCTTATCATAAAGAAGACCAAAGCCCTCGGAAGAAGAAATGATACAGTCATCACTTAAGATAGACGTTATCTTATTGGTTAAATGAACATTGTAACACGTGTAGAACACCACCACATGCATAACGACACATGTAAAAACATGCATAACGACACATGTCCCTAATAACTCTATATAAACAGAGGAAGAAGGGAAAGAAAAAAGAGGTCGGACAATTAAGGGAAAACACACTTATAGACTCGAAAATACGCATATCGACTCGGAAAAGAGAGTGGATCATAGTGAATAAAAGGAAGGAATGTTCTTGTCAATTTTTCTCTCTTTAAATAGCGCTTAGTTTTGAACCACGGGCAAAGGCGTTCTAACCCAAATAAATAATTCAGTTAATTAGGTCATACCTCCAAACCCGTTAACACATTAATTTGAAATTTCGCATACATGAGGAGAAGGAGCAACTTTTCTATAATGTATACAAACCATTTAGCATGTGGTGCCTCTGATGAGAAAGTTCTTGTGTTTGCCTAAAATTTTGATAAGTGTGGTACTACATTTCATATTAAACATTCGTAGATGTCTCACGTCAACTGTTGGGGCGGTTTAGTGCATCACTAAATTAAATGGGGCGGTGATGTGGGACGGTGATTTTAGAATTAGGGGCGGTGATTAATGGTTAATTGGGGCGGTGATTATAGAAGTTTTTTATAATCACCACATTATTTTAACACATTTTATGTTTGAAATTAAGCCTATAAATACCAAGCCCCTTCCCCATTCTAAACCTTCCCAAAATACAAGTCCTTCTCTTGTATATTGAAGTATAATTAATATATAAAGAGTGGAATAAAGTGTTGTAAGTGTGAGGTAAAAATAGAGAGTTTGTGCGACTTTACTACGGTAAAAGTCGGAGTGTTGTAATTCCTATTTTACACTCACAGTGAAGTTCTTCTACCTTGCCCGTGGTTTTTCACCCTAAAGTAATTTTGGGTTTTCCACGTAAAAATTTGTGTGTCGTTTATTTTTCCGGTTTTCAATTATTGCCGTGTTTTCGCTCTATCGAGAAGGGTCCAATTTACAACAAGTGTAGCACTTGTTGTAAATTGGACCCTTCTCGATAGAGCGAAAACACGACAATAATTGAAAGACGGAAAAATACGACACACAGATTTTACGTGGAAAACCCCAAATAAATTTAGGGTGAAAAACCACGGGCAAGGTAGAAGAACTTCACTATGAGTATAAAATAGGAATTACAACTCTCGGACTTTTACCGTAGTAAAGTCACACAAACTCTCTATTTTTACCTCACACTTACAACACTTTAACCACTCTTTATATTACTAATTGTGTATTAATATATATATATATATATATATATATATAAGAGATTAGTATTTGTTGGGATGATTTTGAATGAAGGGAGAGGCCTTCTATTTATAGCCTCACTGCATAAAAAGGAAGTGATAAACAATTGGATAGTGCTGCACTAATAAAGCCTAATAATGATGCACTGCCACCGTCCCAAAAACTTCTTGGTGCTGCACATTCAATTAATAAATGAACCGCCCCAACAATTATATGTTATAATCGCCACATCTAGCAAGTCTCTAGCTTCGTATAAACATGGACCCTCAAGCATGCACACCCTTTAACTCACACAAACCTCAGAATCATGTAACCTCACACATTCACACATACCATATAGGTTCAAACCCATAAGAACCTCGAAGGCACGTAGAGTCATGGCTCTCACAAACTTTGCAGCTCAATTCCACACAGACTTTGCATGCTCGCTCGCATCTATGGACCTCCTAACATGCGCTATTCTCATCCACAGCTTGCGAAACTCCCGTCGATACTCTATCTTAGAATGAAAAAGTACATTAAGTTATAGTATTTTTTCACTCTGCACTTTATTGTCAACTCTTATTAGCTTAAACAATTGATAACTTTTGATAACAATTGAATAAAAATGCCCATGGACGAGTTTGATATGGAAGTTAAGCCCAATACACTTTGAAAGCCCATTATCAACATTCCAGTACAGTGTAGACTGTATATTGCCGACAACCAAAAGTTGACATAAATCAAAAAATCCGTGTGCACACGTTGACACCTTGTAGTATGTTTGTGCATCTCAGATCCAAACACACGTTCACATCAACAAAAGGTCAAATATATCACACATGACACAACCCTATTGGAAAATAGTTTTTTTTTTTTTTTGAACAATGCAAAGATATCATAAATTAAAATTCAAGAGTTCTAGTACAAGGAATAGAAGAACGAGAAATACGTGAAACAACTGAAGTACAATCAAAAAGTAATAACGGTTGCATCCAAGTTGGACATGTGTTCCAAACACTATATGCTGGTATCAACAGTTGGTCCGGAGATGGGTCTTGTGCTGGTACCGAGGAGGCTCCCAATTTTACAAGAGTGTCTGCAATTTGATTGATTTCTCTATAACAAAATTGGGCCTTGACTCGAGTGAAGTACGTGATGCTAGTCTGAATCTCCGTGAGTAGTCCAATCAGATGAGCTGGTGTCGTTTGTTTCCTGTTGAGGCAGTCAAGCAGAAAAAGCGAGTCTGTAGCAATCACAATATGGGAAATCTGTATAGACCGTGCATGTCGCAATCCATCTCTAAGTGCCCAAAATTCTGCCTGGATGTTGGTGGAATATCCCACCGATGCAGAGAAAGCGAATAGGAAGTCACCCTGAGAGTCTCGAATAATGCCTCCAATACCTGCAGGTCCTGGGTTACTATAGGCCGAACCATCTACATTTAACTGGGCATATAACTATTGGAAAATAGTTTATGATCCAATTCTCTTCTCTCATAATTATTATACATCTAAAAGATCTCACAAGCTGGATTAAAAAGTGTTATACAATTCCAATCCACAAAATAAACAAATTCTTAAATATTGAATATACTTTCCTGAAAAACAAATTTATCGAAAAAAAATATTTATTGAAAGATGAATCACCCAAATCCAAAAAGTTATCTGTAACGCGTATGACGCGTCGTTTCCTAGGTACTTGCACAAATAAAATACTCTCTTTCCAATTAGTTGTGTAACTTTTTTTCTTTTTCTTTAACAAAAAAATTAGAGCTACACAAAATATAAATACCAAATATTTCTCTCCACTTTCAGACACACACAGATCCAAATTCCAAATTCCAATCAAGTCAACCAACTAACTAATCAACAATGTCTTACTTTCCGAAAGGCCACCACGACTCCGCCGACGAGCTCGACGACTTCGACGAGTACGACTCCACCCCTTACGGCGGCGGATACGACATCGCCCTCACCTACGGCCGCCCCTTGGAACCCTCCGACGAGATCTGCTACCCCAACACCTCCAACAACTCCGACGACTTCGACTACGACCGCCCCCAGTACTCCTCCTCCGCCCAGCCCTCCGCCTACGCCGACGAAGACGCCCTCAACAACGAGTACAAGAGCTACACCCGCCCCACGACCCGACCCGCCCACGATGGGCCCAAACCCGCCTACGGGTTTCAGCCCGGCATGAATCGCCCCACTGAAGAGCCCGAATACGGCGGATCCGGGTATGGCCGCAAGAGCGAGTACGAGGAGCCCAAACCCGAATACGGTGGATCCGGGTATGGTCGTAAGGCTGAGCCAGAGGAGTACGAGGAACCGAAGCCCCAATACGGATCCGGGTATGGGCGTAGGCCTGCTGAATCGGAGGAATATGGGTCGGGTTACGGGCGTCAGGCAGAGTACGAGGAGCCGAAGCCCCAATATGGATCCGGGTATGGGCGTAGACCTGCTGAATCGGAGGAACACGGGTCGGGTTACGGGCGTCAGGCTGAGTACGAGGAGCCGAAGCCCGAATATGGATCCGGGTACGGGAGGAAACCCGAATCTGAGGAATACGGGTCGGGTTACGGGCGGCAGAGTGAAGAGGAAGAACCGAAGCCTGCATATGGATCCGGGTATGGGCGTAAGCCTGCTGAGTCGGAGGAGTATGGATCAGGTTACGGGCGTCAGGCTGAGTATGAGGAACCCAAGCCGGAGTACGGTGGATCGCGATACGGGCGGAAGGCGGAAACTGAGGAGTATGAGGAACCGAAGCCGGAATACGGTGGATCGCGATATGGGCGGAAGGAGGAATCCGAGGAGTATGGAGAGGAGAGGCCTAGTTATGTGAAGCCGAGCTATGGAGGTGAGGAGGAGAGCGATGAGAGGCCCAAGTATGGGAGATCGGAAGAGGAGGGTTATGGGAAGCCGAGCTACGAGAGGCGCAGCGATGACGATGAAGAAGAAGAGGGATACCGCCGCAAGAAACATGTAAGTCTAGCAGCTAATTGTGGTACATTTGTTCATCGCAGTTGAAAGTTATGATCTTTATACGAATGCCTTAATGTGGTGTTTGATTGGCATTCCATCGTGATAAGGCAGAAATGCGCTTGTTTGATCACGCCTTACGAGCGATAGCATTGCTAATTGTTCAGTATATGTAGTTGTAGTGGTTCTGTAGATGTACTTATTTGCATTTGTTTTGAAACTTATTGTGCATCAGCTTCTAACTTGATAATTGATGAACGTGGATAGTTGTTATCGATACATTTTATGTTGACTATTGTACCATGGATTGTAGTTAGTACAAAGTTCATG
The DNA here is from genome assembly GCA_948329865.1 of Linaria vulgaris. NCBI lineage: Eukaryota > Viridiplantae > Streptophyta > Magnoliopsida > Lamiales > Plantaginaceae > Linaria > Linaria vulgaris. The sequence goes on along the minus strand of OX415250.1, from coordinate 15,475,283 downwards.
ATTGGATCAATCATATTATATGAGTTTCAGCGCACAATACCTTTTGTTAGAATCGTTTTGGTAGAAGAAGAATGTCGCCTTTGATTATGGTGGCGTGCGTCTTTGCTTGATGCTTTTCAACATCCTTATCTGATAATTGTACAAATGGCAGGGAGATGATGATGACGATAGTGAGGATGAGGAGAAGAAGAAGCACTACGGCCGCCACCACCGCAAGCACTATGATGATTAAGCACTGTGCTGCTCTCTTCAGAGCAGTCTCTTGCCAATGCTAAGATATACAAAATAATTTGGCATGTTTTCTCGTAAGTGTTTGTTTCCGAGTCTTTGTAGCATATTGGTCTGTTGCCAATATGCAAAAAAATAAAGATGTGCCTCATAACAGTTTGCTTGAATGCAATGCTTTGCTATTTTCCTATGAACAATGTTGGAGTGTCTGTGTTACTCAACTTATTTAATGAATGTCATTGTGTTTGGATTTGAAAGATTTGTTTACTATGGTTGAATCCCTATATAGTTTTTCTGCTAATTTGTTTACTATGTTGATCACTTCACCTAGAAGAAGATTGCCATCTATCGTAGAACTCTGTGATACCATTAGGCCTTAAACAGTAAGGTAACAACTTGTTGAAATTGCATCTCTATCTCGGAATTGGTCACATATCATTTTCGATCTATTTGAACCTCTACCAGCAAAAGTAATTATCTTGTTTCATCATAAAATGAAGTTAAAAGTAATCCTATAATTTCGGACATTAAGCGCGGGGTTTAGTGTTTGCGAATTGTAATCCGCACATAGTTCGAACAAATTTGAAATGTTGTTTGCAGGAGTTCAAGAATACGTAAATTCTTTTCATAAGTATTTGCAAGTACATTTAAAAGATTACTAATTATCTAGGTTCACCTGTAACTTAGTATCATTTTCCTAGCAAACTTACACATAGAGAAGTCTAATCTGTTCAAAAGCTTGAACATTTCATAACATTGCCATATCAGGCCAACGCAATAACACTGATCCAGAACCAGATAAGAGTCCCCTACCATATATTTCAAGCAAACGTTAGTCCGAAAAAGTATCCCCGCGTTAATTACTAAGGAACAATCGAGAAATATTATGTTGACAAGCTAAGGGAACGAACACCACAAACATTAGTTATAAGTCACGACAGAAATTTTGATCTTTATTTCCAAGAAAGAAAAACCTCTAAACCTCATATTTACCAAAAACAAAAAGGATCACAACATGCTAACATAACAGCTTATTGTACACCATATCCGCAAAATTTACAACTTAGGTGTCAGACATGGAGGCAGGGGCAAAAAAGGGAAAAAAGTTTATTTGGAAGAATTGGAATCTTCCTTTGTTTCCTCTCCATTCTGCGAGTTTATGGAACGGTCACAAGGCGAGTTTTCTGCTGTTACAGCACCTGTACTGTCGTTCTCTTGGTTTCCATAAAGATACGACAACGATAAAGGATTATAGGTTGAGCTTTCCTTTTTCAGTTCTTGTATAACTCTAATTGCAGCTAGCGTGCTCCGGTAAATATCTCCCGTTTCTTCCCCGAGTAATGATGAAGTTGCGGAGTAAGTATTTGATACACCAGCACCAGATGCACCCTTTTGTTCCTGTACAGAAGAGGTTGATTCCACGACTTCTGCTTCCAGTGGAAATAAGACCTCAAGCTTTTCCTCACACTCACGAACTAATCTCGTAAGAGGTTCGGTAGTGAAGAAGGGCTGATGAACAGCAAGCTGAGTGAAAGGATAACTCAATAATTCCCCAGTTCTTTTATCGTACTTCTTCAATATCTTAATAAAACCTGATCAAAAGCAGAGGAGTAATAAAAGTAAGCACCAGTACCCCCATTAAGTCTGAAAAACTTGTTAACAACTCACTTCATCATATATAGAAGGACAAAACCCGAAGTAGCTTTTTTACCAGCGAGGTTAAGGGAGCTGTAGTTTTTGAGAAGAACCATCTCTCCATGAATAGCAACAAAATCTCTACGTATCTTCATCATCTCTTCACCGAATTCTGTCTCTGAGGTAAATAATTTATTGTTACTTCCCCTCTCCTTGAGTCTCTCAATTCTTTCCTTTAGTGCCTGAGTTAAAGCAGTGGATAAGGATCAAAGACCATATCGTACACTTTGTGGTCTCTATCAAAATAATGCCCTTATATTTAATCACAGTGAAGCTTCCACATAAATAACAGAACAAGAAGTATGTCATCCACAGAACTCCGTTGCACCTTAGCTATGGCTTCGACACTGAAACAAAAAATGATACGGGACCAAACAAAAATAGTCCTGTGCACAATTTCAAAGAGTTAAATATAATGTCTAAAAACTTAATGACGTCTGGATGACTCATGAAACTCGATTAAGATTCTATATTGTTATGGTGCTAGTCTGATTCTATGCTGATGAACGAACAAATTAATAGTTTGATCAAATGGTTGCAATATTTGACTCAATTAAGGCCTTGAACATGTAAATGTGCCAAACTCATTTCAAGTAATAGTTGGCGTAGTTCAGATGGCACCAATGCAACAATTTGAGACATCAGTTAGGTTCAAGACTGAAAGCCTTCAAAAATCAAATTATTTATTATATTGGCATTTATGTCTTTTTCGACGTGGAAATGGAAAAGAACTGGGAAGGAGTAGCTAGTAGTGTATTTATACAGCAGTTGTAAGTAACACTAATACTTTCTTCTTCCACATATCACTCAGTAGGTTCAATCAACTCAACTTATAACCTGAAGAACATATAATATCGTTTTGAACCATGGTATAACCAGAGAAATCACCCTCAGCGTTGGCCTGCTTGAACAGCTCCAGAATCAATGTAAGATTTTTAATAAAAAGAACAGCCCGGTGCACGAAAGCATTCCCGCAATGCGAGGGTCTGGGGAAGGGTCCCACCACAAAGGTGTATAAGGGGCAAGCCTTCCCCTGTCAAATTTGACAAGAGGCCTCTCCCAGAATTTGAACCCGTGACCTCTCAGTCACACAGCAACACCTTTTTACCGGTGCGCCAAGGCTCACCTCCAGATGTAAGATTTGATTACTACAATTATTGTAGGTGAATATGATTCTACGGGCTTTCGAATAAAGGAAGGACCACCGAATCCTCGAGCAAATACAAAATATTTTAAAAAAGCATGGAAAACTTCAACGAAAACCGGATATGCCACAGATATTCTTCAGTGGCATCTAGTGTAATGCAAATTACAGAAAAAGAATCAGCTCCTTTATCAAATGCTACTGACAACTGTGGTTATGTAATATAATGACTACGTTAAAATTTCTAACAGGTTCAAATCTTTATTTCATTTGGTATTAGCAACTTGATGGCTAAAAGTACAAGTTACATAATCCAGATATAACTAAGGAAAGCTCAATGCAAACTTTGAACAGATCCCTCTATCTCTACTGTTAAATACCATGAAAATCTAGCTATATTGATCAAGAAAATTAAACAAACCACACATAATAGACCTCTCAAAAGAAGGCCCATGCAGCTTAAAATGGAAGCTAAAATATCACAAACATTCATCATATATGTGAGGCTTAAATCAGTCAACGATACAAGTTGTTCTAGTTTTCCTTTCTTTTCGTCACTAAAATTAGTGTTTTCGTAATGTTAATTTTATTAAAAAGTATCCATTAGTAGTTAATAACTATATCAACACATCCGAGGCCCATGCAGAGACATTTGTTGCAGTTAAGTAAAATAAACAAATCCCAGGTGAACTGGAATATGCCATGGAGATCCTTTTGAACCATCCAACTTCATAGTGACTACATAAGTAATATACCTGGAATTCTTCTGACACCACTATCCCATTAGAGCATAAATTGAAAAGCCCAAAATAGATCCAACAAAAATATCCAACTTTTCGTCGAATTATCTCAATCAGTCCCATCTTTATTAGATGTCCTCATACACAGGGCACTCTCTCTGCCTATTTAATGAGCCTTGCTGTGCATGCATTAGTTGTGTACTCAAATCAAATCAAATCAAATGCCTTACTCATTCATCTTCAAGATAACCTCGTGGTTGAGAAAAGATCGGCGGTTTCTACGTTGAGAAGGTTACGAGTCTACCGCTTCCCGTGTTTGGTGTTTCAAAACCAGTAAGTTGGATATAATAAACTAGCTAACCGAACTCCATAGTTCGTTTTCTTTTTAAGCAAATAAGATGCAATGTTTCAAATTGTGCATGAATTCACAAAACATCAGATATTTCGCATCCAAAATTCGATTACTCCATCTAAAAGATATTTTCAAACATCATAACGAATTAAAAAAAAAAAAACCCTAATTAGAAAATTACATACATACATGAAGCAAAAGGGTAAAGGGAAAAACCTGGAAGCGGATGATGAACTCTTCCTCCTTTTCGACGTAGAAATCGTTGAGCTTTTCGAGTTCCTCGTTCAGAATCTCAACGAACCTTTCCGTAGAAATCGCCGGAGTTACATCACCACCGTCGGCCGGTAAATTAACAGCCGGAATATTCTTGAGAAGCTTCTTTAACGGCTTGTAGCACAAATACTTGTCCCTCCATTCAGGTAGGGTTTCTTCCAAATGGGTTGTGAAATCTTTCCCGAATTTCATATTTTTTTTTTATTTCAGGTCAATTGCAGATTTTTGTTCTATGAAATTGGTGCCCTAATATAATAGATACAAAGTGTGGGCAGAGTGAGTGATGGGGCTGTTAATTTAATTGTTGCAGGCGGAATTAAATCAAAAATTGAATGAAAGAATATTCTTTGAATTCTCTTGTCCTTTGGTGGAGCAAGAAATAATGACAAGGATATGGTAATGAGCAAGAAATATTGACAGGAAACTTGGAGGAACTAAGCCCCCGTTGGCGCTCCCCTCAGAGTTATTTTTCAGAAAACAAATCCTTTTTAGAGATATTGGGCTTCTCAGAAAAAGTGAATTTGGCCCATTAAGACTAATTTCCGGATGAACAGTGAAATTCTGCAATATAAAAAATGTGAAATTTGGGGCTAAATGTAGCATTTCGCCAAAAACGATGTGTGATTTTGACATAAAGTTGCTGAAAAAGCTGTTGCTTTTTGAGGGTAATTATTACATAACTGAAATGATTTTTTTTCAAAAATCTGTTGCTTCATATTTTAAAAACTAACGGTATATATGTATTTGGTAATTCATTTCTTTTAGGCTTATTTTGTTTATATTAGCCTCAATACCCTTTAAATGGCCCATTATGTGCATCATTTTTGAATTATATGTCCTTGTGATTTTACTTGGATATTAAAATATTACATAATAAAAATCCCTTTTTTATAAATATAAAATTTCAGAGATCTTGTGCTCTCGTATCCTTATATGAAATTTAATGATTCCGTGACATAGTAAACTTGTCTCCAAGTTTAAAATGTATCAAATTTATCCGTGAACATAATATTATATATGCTACAAGCAACCAATGTTTTATAGATGCATCAATATCCCCATACGTTACAAAACAGACATATTTTGTAGTTCCCCATTACTCATACATTGAGTTTACGTTAATCACAATACGAAATTAACTATTCTGAGAAATACACGCCATATTCAGTCTTGACCTCTTCAAATTCCATATCCTGGTACCATTTGTGCCTCTGCCTTACCATTTTCTCTAGGGCAATGTACGCGCATTTATCGCCGAATATGGATTCCATCAACTCGTATTGCGGCAACCCGTATTTGCGGAAGAATTTCCTATCAGCGTATTCCTGCAAGTTTATTTCAAATCATTAGCAAACATCGCTATCATGTACAACAAAATTTACTTAATAAAATGAGTATACTGTGCGCCATTACGCACCTTCAACCCGTGCGTCATTTTGTATTCTTTTGTTGTGTTGACCCGCTTTGTTTGGCGGTTGAAACTTACCCCCGGCAAGTTTATGAACTCCATAAAAGCCTGGTATCGCATCCAAACAGTCTGGTACTGTCTGTAAACTTTCACATAGTTTATTCCAGTGCGTGGATGAATCTCGCATAGAATGAAGTGGATGCGATCTAGAGCGCTTTCCAGTCCGTCACGGGTTGATATGTCGATCTCTTTAGATACGCTTTGTAAGGTCGTTATGTAGCTCTCGTCCAACGAACGGTTCCAAAAACCTTTGTATATAGATTGACGGTCTTCCCATTTAAGTTGAGAGGCCGTCTGAATTTGTTGTTGTGGTTATCACATTAAAAAGGTCAAGCCATATTGTTAGGGGCTTTGTTAATCACCAGCATAAAGAAGTCAATGTCCGAATTTTCAACGTTATCCCCATCACGTTTAATATTTGAAATCGAGGGAAATATATATATAACTATAATTCAACTAGCGTTAGTTAAAATTTTTATCGATTAGAACTTTACTGGAAAAAATGTTATCTCGATGTTTGGCCAACATCTCAGAAACATTGAAAACAGAGAGTTCTGGATATTTTTTTGTAACTGAATGTTGAACGTTTTCCCTTTTTCCTTTCCCGCTAATTCTGACTGTTTCATGCATCTTTGAACATGATCATATCACATAACGAAGAGCATAACATGCATGTTTTTGCGATGGACACTTCCACTCATGCGAAACACATTAAATATGGGCAGCCCATCAGTTGCCTCTTGTATATATTCATTTCATAAGAGTTTTGGTACACTATTCTAATTCGCGATTCTCGCGATCAGGTTCGTTCATTGAATTAAAGAAGATTTCAATTCTTATAAAAACATACGTCAGCGTTTTTGACATATTCGTGTACCTTTTTTTGGAATACGTCGAGTCGAGTGTAGCAGCTGCATTGTCCGTACTCGTAGTTGTCCTGCTGCTGCTCCTCGCCACAGCTAGTTTCCATTGAAGCTCTTCAAGAAAAAACGTTGAGAAGCGAAGGGTGCTAACCACTGTGCATATAGTGCCTCTGTTGAATGCGTTATATAACGTTTAAACCAAAAGTATACTTTGATGATAAGACTGTTGTGTTGCCATTACTACACACAACTGCCACTACATATATGATACATAAACAATGTGGGAAACATTAATTACGTAGAATACAACTCTTCCTGTAATTTATTTAATGTACTCATGTTACTCTATTGACGTGATTGCTATGGATACTCCATAATTGAGAATCCCCTAGTCCATCTATGAACTCTGTTAGTAGCGTACAACCTGTGCTGTGTTAGCATGATTCCCACCTAATTAAGTACACAGTTCACCTAAATTGATTGTTATCGCCACATCAAAATTACAACCCTCCAATTTTTGTGTATGTGATGCACCTGTTGTTAGTCTTACGGTAAATGAATAACTAAAACAAATTTTTCGTTGATTTTCCCTTGATAATATGCTTAATTATATCAACTTACTTTATTGCACCACTGTAATAACGAACTTTCGTCTACACTATATATGCAACTATCTCATTTCTGTAGGCGGGTGGGACGTTGATGCGTATTACTCGTTACGTCGAATAGCTGTAACTCGATAACTTCATCTCGTACTGCCGCAAGTCATTTGTATTACACAAAATTTTTAGAAAGCGAACGTGTGGTTTTCAAAATGTTGTATGGATGTTGTCCCGACATCTATCCAACATTGAAACCAGGAACCTCCTTTCTTGTGGTTGAAGTTTAATCCGTTACTACAATGATACTGAGGTGCATTGAATTAAAAGTACATAGTGATGTTCACATCGACAAAGTTAGGTAAGCAGGGCAACACAAATACATGTTCGTTATTAAGCTTCGTTTATTCCCACTCTAAATTTGCATTAATTGTATTGCAATTCTTATAGGTCGATTGTGTGCATCTTCTTCTATTAAATACAGATTTAAATTGTTGGTCATATAGTTTGCTGAATTTTGCTGGCCTCAAACATATCCTTTTAAAACATATACTTAAATCCTTGTCCAGCGTATCATACTAGTTGGTTATGGTTTAATCGACAAATCGGTTACAATATGCACAAGTTGATATGCATCACTGCAATTTTGGCATATAATATATATAACCCATCCCTGGCCCAGTTATAACATAATTTTTTTTAAACCGGGGATAAAAATTGGCAAATGCTATTGACTACCACTTGCATGTGCATGGGCTATGTAAGCAGATATATTTCATCGTGGCATTTAATTACCGGACATGACCTACAACAACCCCAACCACCAATGATCAATGCCATGCAATACGACTTAAATACAAATTTCCGCTACCTATTACAAAATCACCTTGTTTTATATTTCTCTTGTGTTATATTCTGAAAAACAAATACTCCTCACGTTTCAATACCCGAAGAAATCCAAACGCATCTTGTGCCATTCTATCATGTCTTTTGAATTCTCCACTTGTTCCACCATGGATAGCACCGGACGCAGCCCTTCCATCGAGGTACTCTATTGTGTTCAATAGGCATAATAACTTACGCAACAAATGCCAAACATCACAGTTTATGATTTTGTTTGGGTTATGTTCTAAACCACAGATATTCAATTCATATTGTTAGGAAACTTACCGCCACTCGGGACATCCATTTCACTACAACAAATTTTGGTGTGCCGAAACCGAGGCACAACTTGCTTTTGCACTACGCGAGTTCTCCAAACCTCACCCGATTTTGGATTGCACGCACATGTGGAAGGTTATTAAACAGGCGGCCATTTTCATGTCCAACACGTTCTCAAACGATGTTACTCCCGGCATGGTACGAGCTCGCGTTGGCGTTATGCGTGAAAGGTTTATCAAGTTTCGGCGTTATATGTCAATCCCGAGATTGATTTTCGATCCGTTAAGTGATTGCGTCCGAACCGACGAGTTATACGCTGACTACGAGCATAAGGTACTTATTTTACGCGATTCATCGATTAAACAATAACGATTCTGATAAAAGCAAATACCATTAATGCCGTGGCAATTAGTGATAGATAGAATATCCCCTAACAATATGTATAATTTTTTCAATTTAAATACGCTGACATTATATACTGTTTCTGTAATTATCGTTGCAATTATCTATTCGTACATGCTCTACTAGCACATGATTAAGATTAATCACGTTAAGCCACTCTCTTATATGTTCTCGTATCAGCCATGCCGATTCTTCCGTTGACATACCGAATCCGTCATATTTCTATTAAGTGATGTCGGACGTTATTATTGATTGCGTGTGTTTTCTGCCGATCGAGACTCTTTCCACATTTCTCGAATCGATATTTGTCCATCTAATTCAGTTGTAAACAAAATGCAGGAGACAATGCTCGACTTCTACTTTAAGGTCTACGGAATGCCCAATTATTTCGAGCTTGATTATTTCTTCAACGTGAAGCGAGCTCCGCTAACACGTGTTGAGGAGATTGGCTCTTCAGACACCCCTTACGAAATTTATGAAGAAGCATCAACAACCCTTCAACTTAGCTCTACTTAGAGTGATTTATGTCGATTCGGTTCACAAATTTATTTTCCATGGATATTTTAGCCAACATTTTTGTACTAAGTCCGGCAAACATCTACAATGTAACATGTTTGTCTGTACCAATCGATACTCTACTATGGACTTACCTAAAGTTTGGTACCATTAATTTATATGTTCATACTTTTATATACATACTTGTGTGGAGGCTATTACGTACAAGTACAACCACAAACATCCCATAGTTCAAGCTAATTGTCAAATCGGACATACATGGGGAAGAGAAAGCATTAAATGCACCTAAACATGTCATGATTAGCAATATCTCAAACTTGGCGGTAAAAACACCCGCCATAATCCCAAGAGCCTTTTTCCCCCCTTTTGCATTGTCTATAAATAACTGCCTCCTGGCAATAAATATTTCCAACAACAAAAAAAAATGTCATCTTTTCTCGTTATACAATTTTAGCGTTTTCCATGCAATATTTCTTTAATAAATAGATTTCGGTTTCTTTGTGTTTGTCAAAGTCAAGTATCAGTATTTAAAGCTTCTTGTATGTAATTTATCACCCTAAAAAAAAAACTTTGCCAAAAAAAAAGGATGCAAAAATGGTGTTGTTCTATGAGCCCCCGTGGAGTGTCGAAGTTGATGGCACTTTCATCGGACTCTTGGCTAAACATGGAGAGTGTCTCGAGCGTAATATACAAAAGAGTGATACTTTTGTTTTCACCGATTACATGGAAAAACTGAACGCGAAACACGGCACAACTTTCACTATGAAAGCCCTACGTCTTCGTTTTGCGCACTTGCATGCTAGGTTTATATGTTTTTCAAGTATCATAGACAACCCTTGTATGAAATTTAACCCAGTCACTTGCAAGGTAATCGCTGACTACCCATTTGTTTGGGACTTCTTCGTGCAGGTAAATTCTATGTATAACTACGGACATGATTTCATCAGTTATTTGAAGAAACCCTAAACAAATGTGCAAGAATTAGTAAACTTTATTCATATATATGTCCAAAGATTTATGATTCTAATTTGTCGTACTGCAGAGAAATGCCCTTGCCGTAGCATATCATGAAGAGGGTGAACTCTTGTGGAACGAGCTCGTGTCCATCTTTGGAAGACTAGACCCGGCCGGAAGCTTGCGCAGTTTTCCAGTTGTCGATCTCACTGTCGATCCTTATGAGTTTGACGATTTGGATGCCTTGGACAAGTGGGATTCAGGGACCACGGCCGATAATTTCGTTGAATTCCCCAGTCCAGACACCGTACTCCCTCCCCGAACTCAGAAGCGCCCTCAAATCACAATCGATGATCTTCTTGAGTGGTCGCACCCCTCAAAGGATCCTCATGTAGAGGATCTTAACCCCAAAAGGAAGAGGGTAGCAACGGCAAAGTGCCTGTTCCCTGTGAAGCAAGAGAAGAAGACCCCGGAATCGAAGCCCACAAACATTGTGAACATCGACTCAAGTCCAGAAACCCCCATTACCAAGAAGTGATGCACAGATGCATCACTTCTTAATTGCTCACTATCTACTGAATAGCCCTTGACTGTGTAATAGTAGTAGACAGTCAATTCTCTTTTGTAAGGGCTTATTTTGGAGCGTGGTAGATGTTGAATGTTTTGTTGTTGTGTTGATGATGCTTCCATACGGTCGGCTGATTTTGTTAGTTGGCCATGTCTAAATTTCGGTTTTATATATAAAATCGATGTATTTTGGAAGTTGGCCATACCTATGTTTGGGTTATTTTGTGTTTGATTTCATTTGGGAGGTCACAAACCTCTTTTGCTTGCTTTGATGATCTCTTAATGTCAAGTTCAAATGCGTCTGGATATAATGTTGATATGATATTCCTCCAACAACTGTCCAACATTGAATAGTATGTTTAGGGTCATTTGCAAGTAAGAATGCACACCGCTTGTATAGTGGGTCACTGTTTTTTATAGTTTAATATGTTTAGGGTCAGAATTCAAAAAATAACAAATTCACACTAGTCACTTTGAGATTATCATTTTGCCAAGTCGATCAATAAATTAGGGGTACTTAAAAAAAATAATTTAATTATATATTTCATTTTTCTAATACTGATCTTAAGTTGTCAAATATTTACCATTTCCTGACATATCGTAAACACCTGTAATCCAATAAAATTTAGCCTAAAATTGTTATCTTAATTTTATTTCTCGCAACTACACATTGCCTTTGTTTTGGTTTATTTTTTATCATTACACTTGGAATCAATACATTTTACTTTAATATTTAGCTTAATTTTGACGACGTCTTAACTTATAATTATAGGTTAAACACTAAATCAAGCTCCTGTTTGTTTAATTAACAGTGAATTTAACTTAACATACAAGTGGAACATGAGGAGGTGCCCATGTTGGATGGGTGTTGGCCCAACACTGACAAAGTAATTGTTGACCACCCTCTCATATTTAGATCCTTATTTTGAAAAACGTGTTGCACCTTCGACAGAATCCCAACCCGCACAAAGTTAAATGTCTTGTTAATCCCCCTTTTGAATCGTTTTCTCTAGCATTACAACCTTTTCCCCTACCCGCCCCTCCTTAATTGGTCACGACATTCTAGGGTTAAAGTTGTAACCCACTCTTGTGGAGTTACAACGGTACATTATTTTAACATTGTTATATAACCACACCAATGGAAAATAAAATTAATTATAAACCCATAACACATTCCACATCCGGCCCGCAAAATTATATTGGTCACCTTAAGTTGTAAAACTTACCATCACAAAATAACAAAGGGCCATGGAACAACTGATCACGGAGATAAAGCGCCTTGGGGCGACGCCGGTGGAGAGAATCATTGTAAGATTACTTTCCTTTCAATCGGTTCTCGTGTTATTGCACCGTTCTTTGTTTCGTGTACTTTTATATCCATTCCCTACAACTTAAACACTAATAATGTTTCTGCATGCAATAGGAACCGCATGCTGAATCGGTGTTCCAACCAATGCAATACAACCACGAGTGGGACGACACGAGAGAATCCTTGTTACTCAAATATCTCCGGTTGGTTGGAGACACAACAAGGAGCACACTTGAACAACTCGCTATCGAACTACAAACACACGGTGGTCCACCACTAAGTGTAGTAAGCCTGGATGAACGGACGCAGCTTTTGGCGCGACGTATGTCTTGTTACCTTTCCTTCATTAATAGGGAAGGTGTAGTTTACGACAAGGCCACGCATCTTCATACTGTGCAAGAGGATTCTTACTTCGAGGCTTTATCACGAGACGGGGTACCCAATTTTTATGCTTTGCCCATTTGTACCACGACAACAACTATAATTTAACACTGACAGTATCTTATTTACATATTTAAATTGGGTGATTTGTTGTTGTTTGAATGATCCTTTTATACGCGCTCCTTAGGAGGTCGAGGCTGCGATATATAGGTACTTCCGTCTAAACGGCCTACCGAACCGCGAGGAAATGTTTGCCGTGTTTGTCCCAACGGAGGATGCATTTCCTAATACAGATAATGAATCAAGTGAAGAACATGAGGACGAGCATTCCACCACAGCCGGATCGGGAGACGACATAGGGTCGGAGTCGATCGAAGCCGAGATATATCACGACGACGACGGGTGCTCTTTCGATAGTACAAATATGCAGTCGCCCCCCAATAATGTAAGTACGGGGTGTGAGAAATGTGGGGAATACTATGACATGTGTGTATGTTTATCGTCCGATGGGTCGAGTGGTCTCCCCTCGGACTTTTACGACAATTCAGACTAAACACTTATTAATGACGTTTTGTGTAATTTACTATGACAATGGATATTGAAATGATTTATGTTTTGGATTGTTAATTTAATGCATCGTAATTGCATCGCTGTTTTATATTATTTAATCTGTTGGGCTTTGATATTATAACCATCCGTGTTAAGTGAATACTCTGGCGTGCTACTAGTTTCAATGTTGGTCAGGTGTTACCTCAACATCCCCATGACATTCATAAATTACCTGCTTACAATATCACAAAATTGACTGCACTGTTCAACTACTTGTGCCGTACCATTAATAACACAACTTATGGATACCATATGAAACTTGAGTTATTATATGAGGCGAGACATATAGTTGGCTTTTTCCTCGTTTTAATTATTATCAGGTGACATAGTCAAGAAAATAAGGAAGACCCACGCTTTTGTATTATGTCACTGTTCAGTTTCTACCAAGTCCAAAATCATTACACGGCCATGTCCATTCATAATTTTTGTGAACAATGTAATAGATGATTTTATTAATTAATATTAATTTATTTAATGAAGTATCCTAGTCGGCTGTGCATGTGTCGTGGTAAATGGTGGCTAACATTTAAGTTTGATTTCATGTCCCCTTGAGTTGTTGAGTTATTTTAAAAAAATAAAAATTATTATTTCATATTCAGTATATGTGTTTTTTTAGAAAATGGCAATGATTATTGTTATGCAGATCACAAGTACTATTAACATAAGTCTTACATCCAACCAGGGGCAAATATGCTAATGTCAAGTAACACATGTCAACCCATTTGCCATATATATTCCTGTTTTGTTACACATTGGGGAGTCACCCTACCCATACAATCTTTTGGATTGCAAATCTTTATTTGATAAATGCTACTTGAATCATTCACATGGGACTTCCCGATGTAATGATTACGAGCTGTCATTTGTATACGACGTGACGGCCAATGTCATATGTGCCTATATTTCTTAATAAATAAAATAGAAAAGATTTCCCCATTTGGGCATGTTTCATTGATAAGCTATATACTTTAGGCCTTCATGACTTCTTCTAATATAGTTGACCAATGTAATTTTTGACTTGTATGTCAATTATATGAGTTTCGGTATACTGTTCAGCAATGGTCATCTATTCCACGGCCGATAATTACGTACATAAATATAGTTATTTTAATCTCGATTTTATAGTCGAACGTGATACGCGTAATTACAACGTACCAAACCAACAGCTAACAAAATTTGGACGTTCAACTAAATCACCAAAACATTAACCCAAAAAAATTACCATATGAAATATGTTGTTGCCATTGCATAGGACATATTAAAAACATTCGAATATCCTTCATGTGTCACCAAACAATACATCCATCTTAGACAGGACCTTAATTTGAGGGATGGGAAGTTCTTTCACTGCAAACAGATACTGCATCTTGTTGTAGTTCTTGAACCCTTTTTCCTTGAACCACAAATCAATCCTCGTGGGCTGCAATTATCAAATGAAATATTCAAATTTTGGTTACGGTAAATTAACATGCATCAGTGTTCAAGTTAAACTCACTTGTTTCACATGCAGATCATGAAGGTTTCGATTAATTTTTACTTTGCCTTTCTTCTTGATAAGAGTCACCCCGGGTACTTTATAATATCGATTGAACAAATGGAAACGAGTTTGCATGATCATGAGGCGTTCCCTGATCATCACATGGGATATATCCGTCCCCTTGAACGCCGTTAGTTTTTCGGCCAATTCCTCGTATATCGGCTGCATCATCTCCGTCGTGAACCAAATCCAACGATCCGCTCTCTTGCGGAGCTTGCGTAGTAGGTAATCCTCGTCTGTTTGTGTGAACTCTCTGAAACTCATGAACACATTGCTAATGTCCTCCTATTAATTTAGTATCAAAGGAACAAGTCAACACTACCCACATGAACAAAATAAGAATTATAGTATTAGTATGTAAAACTGACCTTTGTCGAATCGTACACTTCCTTCAATTTGCCATTTGTTCCCGCCATTGCAGTGGAGAAAAGTAATTTTTTTACAGTAAGGACTGAGTGAAAAAATGTTGCTTTCGAAGTGAGAGTGTGTGTAAGGTCAATGTATTATATATAGTGTTATAACACGTACATAATGACGTACATCCATAATTTGGTCAAGTGAACGGTCCAATACAAACACGTGTCTACTCATGTTCAATGGCATGCCTGTATGGCCATACACGCATCCGACAACAGAGTGGTTTTTTATAAATTTTTATTACAAGGTTTTCTCATTTTATGGCAACGTAATAAAAGTGCAAACCTCGGTTTCTACCCCAACTACCACTTTTTAATATGGCTGCTAAAACATAATTTATTGTAAGAACAAACAGTCAGGAATAATTAACGTATGTTCCTATTTGATTTCAAGGGACATACACGCTTGATAAAAACAGTAGACTTAATTGTTGCTGCTTTATATGGAAAAAAAATTAATGTTAATATCTGTTAGGACCTGTGTGATAAGTAAGGAGTAGAATGTTGTACTGATGTTGGACCAACTAAAACTCAACATCCGTTGTACGAAGTGTGACACTTAGTACAGTTTAATTGCAACAAACATGTGTGATGCTTTTACACGTGCAATGAAGTGGTGATGGATACACACTGGGATTACATATTTTACAACATTTAATTTTAAATTCTGCACGAAGACTATTTTTACATTAAATTAATGAGTTAGTAGCTTTGGTGTGAACTACATTTGTTCAATAGATGTACCTTGTATAATTTGTAGGACATTTGCTTTGCCCAGTAACAATCCATTTGTTTTAGCAAAAAATAAAAAAAAAATAACAATCCCTTTGTACTCAAATTGTCATAATTACCATTCAGCTAACATTTCAAATGTCTAAGGGCAATGTAGTAATATTATGAAACTTATCTGACAACCAATACAAATTGGATGGGGTAGATTACTTTTGGGAGGCAAACCCAAAAAGTAATCTACGTGCACTTTCTTCAATTGTGGCTAAGCGTATTTATGCCTATATATTTACTGGTTTCATTAATAATTATATTCGCAGGAGATATGACTAAAAATATTGCCTACGGTGTAGCTGGAAAATTTGAATGATTAATCAATATTCTTAGTATTGTATCTCGGTATATACAAACATTTCGTGGACAGGATTTACACAAGTAATGGGGTTTGTTTGATATTTACTATACGACGTCGAAACAAATTGTGTGATAGATTGTCATAGGGGTCATCTATGCTGTACGGTATCTGACTTAGCTGACTCTGTGATCTCTTGTGACAAATGAATGCGGCCGAAAGTTAGATACGATCTGGTGAACTTTGCACATCAAGGAAATATAAATTTGTATGTATCTAATTAAATAAACCATTGGTGGTGCAATATTTCGCTTATTGGTAGGACAAACATATAGGATATCTGTTTACGTTATTGTTCATAATTATAAATACCAACCGGTATTTATATTCAACCATTTTCTCAAGAGATTATAATTAGAGATAGATAATCCAACAAAAAGTGCCGTGTTAACCTGGTGACATAGTTAATATACTATTGTTATGACAATGTGGATTATAGTTTATCTATAAAACATCGATATAAGAATTGAATAGAACCTCAATACGAACTTTTTAGTATAACGATTTGGTACCATAAAGAATATATTTTGAAAAATCAAAATGAATAGAGACTCAATATGCATTCCCTCGTATTTTTTGCTATACATTTGTTGCATAAAAAGCAACGGGTATTTAATAATAAATATATTAATATAATACATATATATATGTATCAATTAAATAGAGCCAACTGGTGATAAGAGGATGAAGACGACAAATTGTATCTTTCTAGGCTACTATATAAAATGTACAATAACATGAATTGTCTTCCTGGACACGCTGGGATATGTCATTTCATAAATTACCGTTGAGCATTAAAATAGATTATGTATATTTGGTTGGATAGTTTCAAATTTAAAAAATGATGAGCGCGGGTTTTCTATATAAACATTCCTACCCCAGATATCACTCATCCATTTTAATAATTGAAGAAAATTAAATCACACTAATAAACCACTTCAAATTCACCATGGAGTATGAGCAAAGGTCAGGTATCACAGAGCGTCGAACAACCGGGGTTATAAATGGGCTGGTATTGTGCCATTGTGGGCGAGAGGCGGTGATGCAGACAGCATGGAGAATTCCGAACCCAGGTCGCCGTTATTGGAGATGTCCGGTGGGCATACAAAGACTATGAAATATGTTATGTGTATTGCACCTAGTGAAATTGATTCTAGTACATAATTTGAATAACAATAATTAACCACATTTTTTGCAGGCATTGCGGTGCAAGATGGTGTCATGGATTGATCCCGAACCTTGTCACAGATGTAAGGCTGTAATTCCAGGGCTCATCAATAATCTAGAGAAACAAGAGGCCTCAATTGTGCATTATCAAAAACGCGAGAGAATTGGAATGCGCTTGGCGATGGGAGCATTGCTCGTGGTGGTGGCAGTGGTTGCAAAGATAGTAATAATGCAATGATTTTCTATCAGTATAAGTGTACTTTGTTAAAGCTCATTGGTAGTTTGTAATATTATCATGTGGCCATTGTCCTATATGAAATCAAGTCTTGCTTTTTGTTGTATATCCACGTACCAAGTTGAATTAAATTCCTGACTAAATAATGTATTAGACTTCAGCGTTGTCACGCACATGTTCAACCAGCACAAGAGGTCGATTATAATAACGGTGTCAAGTTTGTAATATGAATTATTAGTCATGATTTTGTAACGTTATATACAACATTGTTTGGTCAGGTTTTTTTGGAACAAAAAATTCATGAATATATATTATTAGTAATATATCCTCGCTGAGCGAGACGACTGTAGCTGCTGATCTTTGTCTTATTAATTGAAATTCAAATAATAACAGCAAAGATTTCAAGCTGCCCCAAAAAAAATATGTGGGAATCGTTCTTATAATTGCCATGTACGCACTAAATAAACTATTACACGGATGCCTCAGTTGTCACTTAATATATATATACAAAATTTAAAATTACGCATGGGAATGATTACTTGTACAGAACCATGTCGCGCCAATCACCTTTTGGAAGGATTTACGGGATACGACTCTTCTATTATATGCAGTAAAAGCTTGGTAGCAACGTACGAGCACGAAATGCCTATCATGTGCAGTCCCCAATACACATTAAAAGCAGATGAACACATCTCCGGTCAAAATAAAATTACAAAACCATCCACCAAACGATCATTCATCAAACACTTACAAAATGGCACCAATAGTTCCAGTGCCACAAGAAGAACTGTTGTATAGAAAAGATTGGACCAAGGAAATGGACACGAAATTCATTGCAGTCCTGTCTGACATTGCACGCACGAACCACACAACTTTATCGTTGTGTAACTTCGATGCCATATCAGCAGCCGAAGTAGAGACGAACATCGCGTTTGGAACCAGTTTGTCGTATATTGACTGTGTGTGGCAATTTCATTTACTGAAATTACGATACGATACTTTCAGTGATTTGCTGGGCCGAGATGGATTTTTCTGGGACGAAGAAAATAACGAAATAGTCTATACAGCCGAAGACGCATTTGATGATGTATTGAAGGTAACCAGGGTCGTTATTAATTGTGATTAATATCTCTGAAGTTGATTAAACTGTATTCGACAATCGATTATGTATTTTACAGAATAACCAATTTGCGGAGGTCTATATGATAAATGGAGAACCAGCATGGAGCGAATTGTGCGAAATTTTCCGGAATAAGGCATCATCAAACGTAAGCACCTCTTTCTGATCGCAGTATATGTGAGAATTATGCTACTGTATATGAAAGCTAACAATATCATATGGTCCGTAGGTACCACGAGCTTAAACGTCACACTGCTCAAGTATTTATACCTAGAAAGTGAATCCAGAGTTGAAGTTCAACGGCATAAGCTGAATATCCCCGACGTGGATATTCAACTATTTTCCCCCTTCTTATTACCTATGTAATGTAGATGTTGGCTTTTGTAACGCTCAGTCATTGTCATATGATATTTTAAATGCATTAGAAGACCTTGCCAAACGCTAGAAATTATATTTTATATATTGTTTAATCCATGGAATTCATATTTTTATACATGTACGGAGAGTGCCTTTTTACCCACAACACAACAAGAATTTTAAAGAAAAATGTTGGGCATTCGAACATGATTAGTGTTGCATTACCACCCAAACATCTTAATGGAAACATCATCGCCCATGCAATGCACTAAGTACAAAGTACACATTTCCTGGTTACGAAACTGGTGTTCTGGAATCGATGTTGGCCTGATGTTGCCCCGACATCGTCCCAACATTAAAATCAGAACAATTTGTACTCAATTATAGGCAAAAACGCAGCAGGTCAAATAAAGCTTGGGACGCGTTCGGGAATCAATGATGGCCTGATGTTGCCCCGACATCGTCCCAACATTAAAAACAGAACAATTTGTACTCAATTATAGGCAAAAAACGCAGCAGTTAAAATAAAGCTTGGGACGCGTTCGGGAATCAATGTTGGCCTGATGTTGCCCCGACATCGTCCCAACATTAAAAACAGAACAATCTGTACTCAAATATAGGCAAAAACGCAGCAGGTAAAATAAAGCTTGGGACGGGTTCGGGAATCAATGTTGGCCTGATGTTGCCACGACATCGTCCCAACATTAAAACCAGAACAATATGTACTCAAATATAGGCAACACAACTTATATTTCAAACCAAATTGTTCAACATCCAAAACCCAAAAAAACAGTTAAAATAAACCATATCACGACAAACACAGTCACCGCCCATACAACATAACCGACCAAGGATCAAGCCATACCATTTTGTGCTGCAAGCTCCTCCATGTTCTTAGCCAGAACATCTAGTTCCTGCAACTGAACTTGCTTGGCAGCAATCTCCCGCTGAAGATCAGCAATTGCATTTCTGTACCAAGTGATCGACTGATCCACAAAGTCCTTTGTGGTGACCCTGGTCTCAACATCATCAGAACGGGGCACAGACTGTCCTGCAAATAAGTGGGCCCTCCTCTCCCTGTTACCCCCAGGTTGTGATCCATCCTCCGGCGACCACGGCAGGTCCTTAACTCTCCCGCTTGTCAAGTAAGTTGTCGTGATGGTGAACTTGTCCTGGTTCGGCAGCATCCCATCAAACTCTGCCTGTGGCATCCCCTGTTTGAGAAGAAGGGTGGTGATCAAGGAAGGAAATGGCAGAACCCCTGAGTTCCTTCTCGAAACGTCTTCCATACACCGCAATACTCTTTCACCGATGTTAACGGGTAACCCGTTCTTCAGTTTATATATCAAGAAAGCAGCCTCCTTGGTCAAAACGGTGTTATTCACGGTGGGCAGCCAATTGTAACTAGCAAGCTTGTGCAAAACAGCACTTAATGCAGTCAGTCGAGTGCTTGCTAGTTGTCCTTCCCAAACCCTGACCAATCCTCCTGTTAGATCATCTATCACCTCATCCAGCCTAGGATCGTCACCTTCCCTTACGTTTTCCAGGCCCCATACCTGATTGATCTTCTGTGGGCTTATGTCGTACACATCACCCCTCACCCATGCCTTGCCATGTTTGGACGACACCTGGCATGTGACCCATTTTGAGAGATTCATGTAGAATTCCTGGACGAGGCTGGGCGAATACGCACCGTGCTCCCTCATACAGTTAAGAACTCCTCTGGATTCAAGGAATTCGGTCATCCGGTATTCTTTAGAGCTCACCTTATCCATAACTCTCTCTTTATGGATTGCCCTCTTATTAAAATCGTTAGCCTTGGCTTCTATCCCCTTAGTGAGATAGAATCTAGAGCAGTTTGTGTCCTTCCGGTAGAACTCCGAAAGGTTGTCCTGGTACTCCAACTCTTCTTCTTCTTCTCCGACCGGAACAGTTCCATCAACATCTTGCTCTTCCTCACCCTTGTCCGCCATTTCATCAGCCATCTCAACATCCTCCTCCTCAACTACCCGTTTACTTTTCTTTCTGACATCTCCCTTCTTCTTTTTACGCCTCAGTCGTTTAGAACTCCCAGCTGCTTTTCGTTTCGCAACCGCTCTAGGCAATGAGCTTGATCCGGCATCCACATCTGCCTCCAAATCCGACTCCACCTCGGCTGCCGCAGCGGTTTCCGTCTCTTCTCCCACCTGAGCCTCCTCATCAGCCGCAACAGTTTCCTCTTCATTGAAACCATCCCCTGCATTATCACCCTCGTCATCTGATCTCACTTCATCCTCGTCAACCACAACATTTTTGCGTTTTCAATCAGAAACGTAATCTTTCTTTTTACGACCCAATAGCTTAGATCTCTTACCTTTACCTTTTTTTCCAGCCGATTTCGACACTTTGCGTAATCTTGTCGCCAAATCGGCAGCAATGGTTTCTTCGGCCTCGTCAATATCAGCCGGTTGATCGTCATTCACCTGAACATCATCATCCACCGCCACAGTTTCCACGTCATTTAAACCGTCGCCTGTGTTATCACCCTCGACATCAGAGCCCAATTCTGCCTCGTCAACCACAACATTTTTACCTTTCCCCCCAGCAACGGAATCTTTCTTATTACGAGCTAATCGCTTGGACATCGTACCCGTACCTTTTTTCGAAGCAGCTTTCGGCAATTCGCGTTTTCTTTCCGCCAAATCGACCTCAATGGTTTCTACGGCATCATCAATTTCAGTCGGTTCATCATCCGTGGCTTCAACATCCTCATCAACCACTCTTTTCCCTTTCTTACTGCGTTTGGGCCTACGCCTACAAATCTTGTAGCGTTTAGGGCGTGGAATCTCACCGCTAGGCTCACCCGATTTTGGTGCTGTGCTCGCATCGGCTTCACCCGTAGTCACCCCAATAGCTGCTTTCTCCGCTGTCACATCTGCTTTGTTTACCTTTTCCGGAATCACTTCTCCTTTGTGTACCTTAAGCACTTGGGCTGGGCAATGAGGATCGTTTTTTCCAGGAACCAGCGGTGCACCAGCTGCCGTGCCTGCTGTTCAAGACCTAGTTCTGCGCGCGATAGTAGTACCCACGACTCTGCTCCGTTTACCCTTGTCCAACGCTGCCTCCGCAAGTGTGTCTAGTGGATTTTTGCTTGCCATTACAAAGATGTTGAATTGAGAGTTCAATTTCGGGAGAAAATTGAGAAATAAAGAGTAGTTGGTAATTGGGGATAAATTAGGGCAGAAACAGTGGAGTCGCAGGTGGAGAGAGAGAGAGAGAGAGGATGGGCGAATTTATGGCGGCAGTATCACCCTTTATGTTTAAATTTCAATTTAATTAGAAACCCCAAGTTCTTTGCCCTTTATTTGAATTAAGTCCCAATGATTTTTGTAATTGGAGATATTAGAAGCCAAGTGCCAATATGACATATATTGTTGTTCAATTGACCAATGAAACTTATATTTTCTAACTACAGTGGCCTAAAATATATGGTCATTAAAAAGACATTAGTGGTTCCTTAAATATAAGGTCAACAAGCTAGCGGCATGATATTATAATTAAGAAGTAGTATTCATATGTAATTACTCGGACACATTGAATACCTCATCAAAATAACTTCAAAACTTATTTATATACGATTAAGCTAACTCGTCTGCGAGTCTATACATGACCAACAGTAACTTATTTAGATACGATTAAGCTATACTTAATTAGAGGGCATAAACACCAAATAATAAAATTTGGAACTTTACATCGTGTTATTATCTATATAATTGTGGGTTCAGAGTGGCGGGGAAGATATACGCTGCAATCAAAGTGTAAGGGGCTATATGAAATTACTGTTTTGTAATGTTATCTCGATGTTTGATTAACATCTATTACACACTGAAACCAGTACTGAAGCAACTGTGCTGAGGAAAGCCGATTACAAAGGGCTAACCTCAAAGTATACACGACTAAAATACAAAAAAAAGGCAAATAATAATAACATCCACATATTTGAGAACGTCGAGTCACAGCAAAATACAATAAGACACAATATTCAAAAATAAAGACCACAACAAGGACGGAGTGGCTTTACACCAGATGAAAAATATGCAGCATGTCGAATACTGGAGAGATATTATGTTATATTTAAAAATCACATGGCTCCGTTTTGATTGCGATAGTCGTCCCACATTGCCCGTGCAATTTCACCCCTCCTGCGATCCATTGCTCTTGCTTCTGCGGGAACGGTGTTAATCCGGCTGCGGGATATTAGGCTACTAGCGCGGTACACGTCGTCTGGGTGAAAATCAAACAAGAAATCACCATCTACTCCATTCTTCCGAATGAAGTTGTGCAGGGTACAGCACGCAATGACAATCTTAGCCTGATGTTTTAAACTGTAGTTGGGCATCATCTTCAGAATGGGGAAACGCATCTTCAACACACCAAAAGTACGCTCAATAACGTTGCGGAGACTCGAATGCCTGTAGTTAAACAACTCCACCATTCCCTTCGGCTGAGTATTTTGGTACTCGCGTAGGTGGTACCGCCCGGACGCAAACGGAGTCACGTAACAAGTGTACAAAGAGAACCCCGAATCAACCAAGTAATACTTGTCGGCAGGTGGATTTCTCCAGGAGGGGTCCCTGGCGATAGACATTTGCAATGCCCTGCAGTCGTTCATAGAACCTTCGTACCCGGCACCGACGTAAGTGAAGTTCATGTCGAAATCGCATATAGCAACAACGTTCTGGCTCAAGCTGTTTTTCCGATTTATGTACGCCGTGTGAAGGTGCATGGGCACGTGGGCAGAAATATGTGTACCATCGATTGCACCGACGCAGTCCTGCCGTGAATCAATTGAGGCTATTGTCAAATTGGTAAAACGGAAATAAACTGTGCCACGAAATGTTGGCCGCGAATGACGAAAGAGGTTCTGGAAAATATGTTGGCTAGCTGTTGAAGCAACAAGCGTCCAACATTTAAAGCAGAAACATTCTTAACATGCGCCAGCGTCCATATATAGGGGGAAAATTGCAAAGTGTTCTGGTATCAAGGGTCCACAAAATTTTTTTGACAGCAGATTGTGTTACGAATAAGGACACAACTACTAATTGGTTAAAAAGTACCTTAAAGTAAGGATAAAAGCGGGCATCGCTGGCAATGCGATCAGGAATAGCATTGAAGTCTGGTGGTACAATCATGTCAGTAGCCATGTTTAAAATGGCCTTCATCACCCTACTCACGTGGCGGTGAATGGTTTCCGTTGAGTGTTGGAACCGCTCGCACGAATCGCGGAATCTGTGATTTAGCCCAACAGTCCACATAAATATCGCAAGTGCTTCCATGGACTGTACCTGTGAGTTCCTCGAATCAGTGAGGCCGTAATGGTTCCTAAGTGTGTCGTGCAGCGTGTAAAATGTATCCCGGTTCATCCGCAAAGCATCGTAGAACCGATCATTGTGTCCAAGCAATAGTTCCAGGAGCCACCGCGAACCCGTAAGTTCAGAGTTATTCCTAGGGCGCTTCGGGTAAAACCAATCGGGGGCCATTAACAAACCAATGAACATGAACTCAGAAAGACCATCGTCGCTCTCGTCCTTGCTTAGGCCAGTCGAGGTCGAAACAGTGTTATCGCTGCAGGACTCCATTTCTGCAAATTATAAACATCGTCCAATCAAGATAACCGTACGAGGGGGACTTTCGTTACTGTGCAAGTGCTCAGAAATCGATAAAATAGATAATTGATCATAACAAACACAATGCATTCATTGAAAAGGCCACAACCAAAGCGCATTTACGGTTTTCAAAAGAGCCAAAATGAACACAAAGGTAAACAACAAAATATTATTCCAATATGTCAACGGGGAGGACCTACGTAGACATAAAGTCTACTACAGTAGATTAGAACTCGAAAGCACTAAAAGCCAACACTGCTCTAGGGACCAGTGTCCATGTTGGAGGGTGTTATCACAACCGGCAGACGCATCACCCATTCGCGACGATCGTCTTCCTTCATCCTGAGGAAAAACATCCTTGTCTCTTTGTCCTTCAATTGGTTGATGGCTTCGAAGAACAACGATTTCGGCACGATTTCCAGTTTGTACAGTGCTTCCATGCATTCACCAATCTGTTTGGAAGTTGACTGCGTGATGTTGGCCGCTTTGGTCTCGTGCAACATATTCCAACACTTGAGAGTTGTGTCTAGCATAGCACCTCTGGACGTAGGGTTGTCGGAACGTTTCCTTGGGGCGCGCCTGGTTGCAAGACCCATCTGAGAATGAGTCATATTAAGCACATGGGGCGTAGACACAGTGGGATTAGGGGGATTCAAACTACTTGACGCATATTGGGAAGCGTCTTGTGTGAACCCAGTAGGGTCACCACTTTCAGGGTGGCTATCCTGATCAAACACAGAACTACCGCCAGATACCGGCTCGGGATCACCGAGTTGCGTGATCTCGTCCTCTGAATCAGACCCGCCCTGTCCAGAATAACGGGCCATGTCGCCGGTGGCAACACGGTTGTGCCACATTTCCTCCAACAGCTCCCAATCTGGACAGCCACGCCTGCAGCTTACGACGGCTGCGGGATCTTCCTGCAATTTGTCAACCGATATACGGATTAGGTTGCATTCATAACTCCCGGCATTATAAATATATGCTGAAGGAAAGGAGGATTGACATTTTACCTTCTGGAACTGCGCCCAACGCTCTTCGTCAAATTCCAGCTTGCCTGTCGCTGGATCAACACCAACACCAGTCTTTGACCTGCCTATCTTAATGTGCCTCCATAGGACCTTCAGCCGATTGTACTTACCCTTCAGCTGGTCAACCGTGTAATCAAACCTCACCGGACAATTCGCTCTCATGGCGTTCACCAGATCGTTCCATGTGCTGGTGGTGAAAGTGCTCCCAAGTAACTTACCGGCCACAAATTCCTGGTATATAAGCCGGATGAAAAAACGCTCGTTTACGTCACCCCAGTACGCATCGTCTTTCTTAGAGCGCTTCGGACGGTTTGTGGGAATGTCGACTCTAGCGCCGCGGCGACTACTCATCTAAACCTCAAATAACTTGGCCAATTATTAATACGCAACATACGTACGTAACCACAAACACGACATCGGTGATATGTTCTAACTTTAAATATAATATATGAAAGAGGAAAAGTGTTCTGGTTTAAATGTTATACAGATGTTAAACCAACATCGATCCAACATTTATATCAGAACCCATTCTGCCAAACTATTGTAAGTTACACTGCACTTATATATTCAGTTATTCACACCGCATAAAAGTATAGATCTTTAGTTGGCTTTCATCAAGTTAGTGAACAAATTGAAATCATGGAAAGAAAACACAAGTTAACATAACAATGGTGGCATAATCCAACTGAATAATAGGTGATACAGTAAACAACATACATTGGAAACCAACAGTTTTAGAAAAGTTTCAAAGTTAGGCATAAAGGATTGATGGAACATGTTCCGTGCGTGTAATGACTGTAACAAACAGAACATATATATCTTCATGTGAATACAAGGAGAGAATGCGCACACTAAATGAGGTAATAGCAGCAAACATATTTGACAGATCAACATAAACCAGCAGGAGATGAGGTCAAAAGTTAACCTTTCCTTGGAATTTGTAGGCAAAGAACGGAGTTGTTAAAATTCTAGCTCCACTTCGAATTTGCAGGTAAAGAACGGATTTGCTAGTAACTGCACCCGGAAAAACACAAAAATTAATAACAACTAACGAACAAGAAAAGCAATATATGAGGGTATCATGTGTAAGAACTGGGACAATTTCACTGACCTTCACTAAAAATAGAGGATGCAATGGAAATAATGAGAGTGGTGGTTGTAATATATAGGAAATTATAAGGGGGAAACCAAAAAATTTGAATGTTGGATATTTCGGCTGAATTGTTTTTCGATTAGATGTTCAAAAATTTTGAATTTTAGAGATTTGGAGTTAAATTTTTTTGGATAAGATGTTCAATGTTGTTATTCTTGAGCTGAGGAATTTTGGAGGGAATCGTTGGCGCAATTTTTGATGAACAGTGGCCTTCTTTTCGGGTACAACAGCTTTTAGAAGCTGTCAAAACTGACACAACTGCAAAAAGTTGAGCCTACATTGTAGCCTATTTCTACTTAATTTTAATCCTGATTTTTGAGACCACAAATGGGCCATTTTAATGCTTGTTGGGCTGTTTCAGAAGTCCTAAACCAAACATTTTTTTGGGTTTCTGAAAATTCTCAAATCTTTGTGAAATGAATGCCAAACAGGGGCTAAGTGATGGAGAATATGCTTTCAAATGGAATTAATTATTATTACAAAGAAAATAAATAATATTAACATTGTGCAAATTGATGTAAAATTCGTTGTTACAATTTTTAAATATAGAGAACGTTTGCTTCCCCCACATCATAATTTTGGGCTTCAAAATCACCATATTCTTAGTCCCATGACTTTTAATTAATATAACGTTTGGTTATAATTAATCGATTGCCTTAAAACTGGTCATTATTAGTTAATATTGTGTTTGTTTCCTTATATTAGGTGAGACATTTTGTCATATTCTCGTTTTTGCCCTTGACTTCCCTAATCAAAAAATAACATCTACCCTTTCTCATTTTCACCCTCACCATTCACAGCCCAGCTCTACATTGTAAAACCCATCACTTATTTTTCAACATAAGTGCATATCTGGAAACTAATTCATCTGAATCTCATATGAACTCTTTTCTGTGTGGTTTTTTTTTAACAACGCCGTAACATAAATATTAATTAGGCCCCAACCACTGATCTTGTTCGTAAAGCTTTCTCGGTTACAAATCCAATCGAAAAAGAGATGTTCAGACTTCAGATCAATCGTGGAAGTCATTAGAACGAACCGCTGGTGACGGTAAGGCGATGCATGCAAGAGGAAACTCTGGTTGGTTTGTCAAATTTTCGTGTGGAATTGTGATGGATCCATTCTTTGACAACGCCGCCCCTTCGCCGCCGCGAGGTAACCACATTGAGAATCTTCATAAAGAGACCCTTGAAAATTTGTGAATCAGCTTACTTCTGTAACTGGAAAAGAGCATATTTATTCTTGCATAAAATGATTTGTGAATTTTATGAATTTGCTTCTGGAGATTTTGCTTCTGTAACTGGAAAAGCTGGAGCATAATAATTCACAAGTTTGGAGATTCATGAGTTTTCTTCTGCGGCTTGTTTAGAGGAGTAATATGATTTTGCCTCCTATCAATAGGTTTGAGTCAATTGAGGGTATATTGGGGTTTTGCTCATAAGTTAATCATGTAACATGGAATCGGAGGGGGGGACTGGGCGACTACAAGTTGTGAGATTAGGGCAGCCTGGCCCACTTATCGCGGGCTTCGTGTAAAAGAGTGGGATGATCCAAACGTTGTATTAAGCCCTTATTATTAGTTAATATGGGCTTCTTGGGCCATCCAAACGCTCTAATAGGATAAAGTTTGAACTATTATTCTTTTGGCCAAGAAAAAGGGGAAATTAGATGTTAGACATATGACTTGTGCTCTCGAACCATACAAAAATCGACAAGTGGAAAATGACTTCTTATTAATAATTTTTCTTTTTCTTCTGATTTGCTTTATAACCAACCACTCACAAACTGACACCTGTCAACTTCATACCTGATAACCAAATCATGGTTAAATTTTGAATTCTTTTGAATTTCAACTTAATTTTCATCAACCCACGATTTTCTCTTCCTTCTCATTCATCTTTCTTCTCTCTCTCTCTCTCTCTCTCTCTCTCTCTCTCTCTCTCTCTCTCTCTCTCTCTCTCTCTCTCTCTCTCTCTCTCTCTCTCTCTCTCTCTCTCTCTCTCTCTCTCTCTCTCCTCCAAGATCTCGCTCCACTCATTTCTCTCGAAAATCCATGGCGGTTGTCGGCGAATGACTTGCTTTTGAAGGCGTACTGAGGACGCATCGGCGGAGCTATGGTTGCAGTTCCTCTCTTTCTTCCTCCACGGCGGACGACGGGTGGCAGACCTGGGGTTTCTGTATTTGCAGCTTTTGAGATGAATTAGGTGCTCAGGGGTTTATCTCTACTGGAACCAGGTTCAATTTTTCGCTTAATAGCTTTTGCTCGTCGGTTTGTCTGAATTACGATGTTGAGAAAAACATGGCGAAGCAAAAAAGGAAAATTATAAAAGAAGTTTAGAATGTATATCTTTGATGAAATTATATGTTTGTTGTATGGAATTAAGGGTCGTGATTATATCTTTCCTCAAAGTTTGTTGTATACATAGAATCTTGGAATTAATGGTTTGTTGTATACATATAATCTTGGAATTAGGGGTTTGCACTTTGCTGTATCTTGTAAAAGAAGTCCATGGAAATAATTTTTGAGAAAATCTTGCAAGAAACTAGCTTTTTTCTGAAGAGATTTAAGTTGATTTTGTTGATTTTCATCATGGAAAATTGAGTGTTGATGATGGTAGATTTGTATCTGATGCATGAGATGCATAAGAGAAACTACAGCTGCATAGGCTGCTGCCATATTCCAACTTCAAAGTTTTTAAGAAATGCAGTGACAAAATATGAAAGTTTTAACTATTGAAAGTTTATAATATTACTAGTAGCAATATTGTATTGTTGAGTGCTGACTACACTCATGGATATGTTTTTTTTTATATATATAATAATAAGGAAAGATCATAAAAGAAGTTTGTTTTATATCATTCCAACAACCCATATTAACCATATGATGTTTGTTGTATGGAATTAAGGGACAGAGCATGGAATGTATATCTTTGATGAAATTATATATGTCCCGCAGCTATATGGAATTAAGGGTCGTGATTTTCCATGTTCTGCACTTTTGCACATTTTATGGTTAATATGGGTTGTTGGATTTCATTATCAATTTTACGAGCTATTAAGTGAAGAGTAAATGTCGTTGATGCTGTTATGTTAACATTTCTGAATATGAGGTATTATTGCCTTAGAAAGGGTACCCTCTATTCTGTTTTTTGCATCTGTGTATACTATTTAGATACAATATGTGCATCAGAACTGTTTTCTTTTGTAGAAATACACTCATTTCCTGCCATCTAATTCTAAAGGGTACCCTCTACTCTTCTAATTCTAAAGGGTACCCTCTACTCTGTTTTTTGCATCTGTGTATACTATTTAGATACAATATGTGCATCAGAACTGTTTTCTTTTGTAGAAATACACTCATTTCCTGTCATCTAATTCTAAAGGGTACCCTCTACTCTTCTAATTCTAAAGGGTACCCTCTACTCTTCTAATTCTAAAGGGTACCCTCTACTCTGTTTTTTGCATCTGTGTATACTATTTAGATACAATATGTGCATCAGAACTGTTTTCTTTTGTAGAAATACACTCATTTCCTTTCATCTAATTCTAAAGGGTACCCTCTACTCTTCTAATTCTAAAGGGTACCCTCTACTCTGTTTTTTGCATCTGTGTATACTATTTAGATACAATATGTGCATCAGAACTGTTTTCTTTTGTAGAAATACACTCATTTCCTGCCATCTAATTCTATTGTTCTTTCTTTCTCCTATACAACTTTTAATCAAATTAACAGCTTTTCTTTTTGGTCAATATTACTAACTATGGTATTTCAGCTCTCAAGTCTATGCCGTTTATGTTGTTGATTCCCATTTATTGGTATTAGAGTAAAACAAAAAAAGGCCTATCTATGTTGCTTGTTTTCTCTCCAAAATCTTCCAATGAGATGAGTTGTGATGAACTGTTGTAGCAAAGTAGGCACTACAACTTTCAGCTTATTGTACATGAGTTCTTATTACAAGTTCTTATTTTTTGGCACTATATATGAACTTGGATCCTGTTTCAATGAATTGTTTTGTCGTTTTTAATTTGACTTCCCTAATTGTGCATTGATCCCTCATAGGTAAACAACTTTCGCCTGCGTTTCAAGTCCATTCCTAGTATTCTTGAGCTCGACAGCTTGGAGGTGACGGGTGATGTTTGGTTTAGAACTGGTATCACTTTTAAGGTATGGTTTTTTTACCCAATCATAATTTTACAATGTTTAAGCCACTTTAAACAGTTTTCCTAGCAAGTAACATTATGAGCTTTTTGTTGTTTAGTAGATGAAGCATGGTGAGTTAGCGCCAAACAGAATATAACTTTGATGAAATTAGAAGTATGCAAGATGTTGAAGATTCAATTGTTGGTTGCAGTGCCTTGTTGTTTGGCTATAGATTTAGGTTGTTCTTGATTTGTACACGCTTGTGTATATATATATATATATATATATATATATATATTTTTTTTTTATATTATTATGCTTGGTGATAGATGCTTCAGTTCAGAGGCATTTTTCTTTTGTATAAGTTACCAAAATGTTACAACTCATGAGCTTTCAATTTGAAATGGATTTATGGATATTACATGTTGATTTTGTTTTTTACTTCTGTTTATTCTTCTTTTACTTATATTAATTTTTCAATAGAAAGAAACAAAATAACGTTGTTTAAATGACCAGCAAATGTCATCACCTACTGTTATGTTGAGACAGAGCACCTACCCATATGTTCTCTAATTTCAACTAAATAGAGGCGAATTTTTGCTCTCTGTTCTCAACGGAACAATGAGCCAAAAAGTGACAACTTTTCTTATTTCTCCCTTTTCTTATTCTACAAAATATTATGAAACCATATTATGTTCAATTGCTGATAATTAAGGCAAAACAAGAAAAGTGAAAAAATAATTTGAACTAGTTAAATGATTTCACATCCGACTTACTAAATAGCGAGCCATAATATCGTTTGTTGAACAAGCAACAATAACCAAAACATACTAGCCAAAAATTAAGCTAGCTAAATGGTTTACATAGTCAACCAAGGAAGAGTGATCAAAATGTGCTAGTCCAAAAGTAGACTTCAATAAACCAAAGTCTCCTCTTATCCAAACCATTTGTGTCCCATACCATTTGGAGAATCATGATTACAAGTTCCCTACAAAATAATAAGTAAAAATTATAATATGCATGTCATGAACATAAAAACCAAAAAAAATATGTATTCTAACAACATGCATTGGAAAAAAACTCTTGGAATTGAGAATGAAGAGTTGGTTGGAAATGTTGGTTTTGTTGCACAATAGTTCATTGTGATGGACAATTTCCTTCATTTTGTTGTGAACTTTGAGTTTTTTGTTTTGTCCTTCCTATAAATGTATACACGATCAATAGTATTATAATAAAGTTAAAATAATTAAATAAAAAAATTTCAGAGCAACAAATCTTACTTGAACTCTCGGCTTTGCCTTTTTCTTTCTTCTTTTTGACCTCCCAGTGGCGTTTGTAGACATTTGTGATCCCTCTTGCCTTGGCAATAATGGGATCACGCACAATTACTTCATCAAGACCATTACCATCTTCGCCTAAGGGAAAAGCACTTGGACCCGAATCTTTAGAATTCACATTCCCACATATTACATCCACTTCTTTCTTAGCACACTCAATATACTTTAGTACTACTTCTTGTGCCTCTTTGCATACTTTACTCTTGGCGACAAGATCTTGCCATTCTCTTGAAGCATTATTTTGATACGCCAATTGGGATATATAGCTACAATCCCCCACATTAATCCTTTTCCAACTTTCATCAATATTTTCACATATTCACTTTGGCATTTTTGGTCCACCGCTTCTTAATATATTTCTCCGGTATAGAACGCATATTGATAACATCAAACACTTTCAAAACATGAGAGCATAATATACCAAATGTCTCAAATTTTTGACAACTACATCTTATCTCCACATTCTCGCTATCATACTCAACAATTCTACATCTTGTCCCTTCATTGTATGATTTGACAAGAAACCGTGACAAGGTTGTTGTACCATAAGAAAATTGTTGCGGGGTCTCAAAACTCATCGTCTCTTTCAACTCATTCTCAAGTTGTAAGATGTCTAATGTATAAACACTAGAAGCTTGCTTCAACAAGGGATTGGCAACCAAAATTGGTGCCTTCTTATGATGACAAGATGTGACTTTTTCCTTTTCATTCAAACGCCACTTACTTTGAATATCTTCGTAGCACATGACACAATTAAGCAAAGTAGACGTCTTATTCCCAAATCTATTTTTCAATGCTGCATTCGTACCCTCACTTCGGGAAGTAGCCAATAGCCCGGCACTAAATATTTGATTACTAAAAACGGAAGCCCACATGAGCCTCAAAGTGTGCCTGTGTTCAAACTTCAAACCATTTCCTTTTGGCACCAAGATCATAACTAGTCACCATTTTACTCCATATTGCCTCAAACTCATCCTCAGTTTCACATTGCCTCATACAATGATTCCATAACCTCTTCAAATCCGATTCACCTTTTAAACCACCAAAATGTGCTGTAGTATTTTGGGTTATATGCCACTGACATAGTCGGTGGTGAGCTGAAGGGAAGACAGCTGCAATTGCAATCTTCATCGCTTGGCATTGATCGGTAAAGATCATTTGCGGTTGTTGGCCATGCATGGATTCAAGAAATGTTCTTAACAACCACTCAAACGACTTCTCTGTTTCATCCGACATAAATGCCATCCCAAACAAGATATTATTATCATGATGATTAATTCCAACCAAGGGAGCACACATCAATTCATATTTATTAGTACGACAGGTAGTGTCGAATGAAAGTACATCGCCAAAGCACATATAATCACTCAAACTACGAGAGTCCCTGAAGAAAAAGTTCATAAGCCTATTATCATCATCAACTTCCATGTTCTAATAAAACTCAACCTCTTTGTTAGACTTATTCTTGAAATATTCAACTAAGCCAAGAGAGTCTTTCATATCAATTTTTGTTTTTCGAATGAAATCATATGCATCTCTTGGTATGAACCCCACTTTGTCTCACCCTTGTGCCATATTTTCTAACAAACGAATCGAATCGGCAACTGATATTCCAGATTTAATCATTGCAATTAGAACTATTTGTTGCTCATCTGTAATATCTCGACCAAATCTTAACAAGTATGTTTGATCCACAACATACATGTCGTGTGTATGCTCTTAATCAAATTTCGCCACCTGCCATGGACCACCTTTCATTCTTGTAATTTTTAGTTGCGCCTCACAATCACACCTTGATGATGGTTTCTGATAAACAAGTACCCTGTTTTTTGATCGCTTTTCATCTTTCTTACCTTCACAAGAGCACACAAAAAACTTTGCTTTTATCTCACCACTACCGTCTACAAACTTCACATTTTTGCCCCGTCTTATGCTAAAGCCTTTAGCTAAAGCATATTCGCAATATAATGCATAGGCCATATTCTAATTCTTAACAAATTAGCCTGGTTCTAATCGACTTTCTAGTTCTTCAATTGACCAATTATTAGAAGCTACCTCTTTTACTGCTTGTGCTTCTTCGTCTGCCATAGAAGATTCATCAAATGCTACTTCTTCGCAATTTAAATCTACAAAAACCATAAAAGTATGAATATATGAAGTTACTTAATTTAACTTTTGTAAATCAAGTAACATTATACAATACCTGGAAACTCATCAAGTTTATGGGTGAAAGATGATGATGTTGGATGATTTTCCATTATACACCAACACCTACACAACAATTATTGAGTGGGTTAATTTAATGATTTCCTTAACAAATCTAATTGTTTAACAAAAACAGAAGGTGAAACATAAATAAAGAAAAAAAAGTAAGATAGAAAATTAAGAATTCATGATTTCCTTAACAAATTAACAATGTTTAACAAAAACATAATGTGAAATATATATAAAGAAAGAAAAAGTAATATAGAAAATTAAGAATTCATCATTTCTTTTCTACTTTAATTTATTATATACTCTCTGTATCACCTATAATAAATATGCTTTGCACAAAAAGTATTGATTATGTGTTGAACCTATGTGAAACATATATGAAGAAGAAAAAAGTAAGATAGAAAGTTAATAATTCATCATTATAGTAACTAGTAAGATTGAAAGAAGGCCCACACTATTATAATGTACATCTCCATCTATTTAAGAAGAAAAGTTAAAAAATGTACCGCCACCACGGCGGCGGCAGCAGCACAGGAGGGCGGCGGCAGCAGCACAGGAGGGCGGCGGCAGCAGCACAGGAGGGCGGCGGTCGGCAGTCAGCGGCGGCGGGGAGTGGCAGAGCAAGGTGGCAGGCGGCAATCTAAAGTAGCTTTTGAAAAATGGTAGGAAGATTTTGAGAAAATAGAAAATAGTGGAACTTTTGGCTGTTTGTGTAAAACAAAAGTAAAACCCTAATTAATTATATTTTCTTTTATTTTTCTGACTAAAATAGTTAAACTTGGTAAAAAATGAAGACAAGCTTTACACATAGCAATGTTTCAGTGGTTGGAGATGTAAAGAGGACAACAAAAAATAATAGTCATTTTCCACGTGTCGTGTTGGATTTTGAAGTGTCTGTGTTACTCAACTTATTTAATGAATGTCATTGTGTTTGGATTTGAAAGATTTGTTTACTATGTTGATCACTTCGCCTGTAAGAAGATTGCCATCTATTGTAGAATTCTGTGATACTATTAGGCTTTGAACAATCCGTTGACAATTTGTTGAAATTGCATCTCTCTCTCGGAAATTGGTCAAATATCATTTTCAGTCTATTTGAACATCTACCAGCAAAAGTAATTTTCTTGGTTCATCATAAAATGAAGTTAAAAGTAATCCTATAATTTCGGACATTAAGCCCGGCGTTTAGTGTTCGTGAATTGTAATCCGCACATAGTGCGAACAAAATTGAAATGATGTTTGCAGGAGTTCAAATTTATTGAATGTTGAGTTATCGACATTACACAAATACGTAAATTCTTTTCATAAGTATTTGCAAGTACCTTAAAAGATTACTAATTATCTAGCTTTCACCTGTTAATATCATTTTCCTAGCAAACTTAACAGTTAACCTGTTCAAAAGCTTCAACATTTCACAACATTGCCATATCAGGCCAACGCAATAACACTGATCCAGAACCAGATAAGAGTCCCCTACAATATATTTCAAGCAAACGTTAGTCCCAAAAAGTATCCCCGCATTAATTACCAAGGAACGTTCGAGAAAAATTATGTTGACAAGCTAAGGGAACGAACACCACAACATTAGTGAAAAGTCACGACAGAAATCTGGATCTTTATTTTAAAAAAGAAAAACCTCTAAACCACATATTTACGAAAAACAAAAAGGAATACAGCATGCTAACATAACAGCTTATTGTACACAATATCCGCAAATTTACAACTTAGGTGCCAGATATGGAAGCAGGGGCAAAAAACAAAAGGGAAAAAAGTTTATTTGGAAGGATTGGAATCTTCGTTTGTTTCCTCTCCATTCTGCGAGTTTATGGAACGGTCACAAGGCGAGTTTTCTGCTGTTACAGCACCTGTACTGTCGTTCTCTTGGTTTCCATAAAGATACGACAACGATAAAGGATTATAGGTTGAGCTTTCCTTTTTCAGTTCTTGTATAACTCTAATTGCAGCTAGCGTGCTCCTGTAAATAGCTCCCGTTTCTTCCCCGAGCAATGATGTAGTCGCGGAAGAAGCGTTTGATATGCCAGCTCGGGATGCACCCATTTGTTCCTGCACAGAAGAGGTTGGTTCCACGACCTCTGCTTCCAGTGGAAATAGGACCTCAAGGTTTTCCTCACACTCACGAACTAATCTCGTAAGAGATTCGGTCATGAAGAAGGGCTGGTGAACAGCAAGCTGAGTGAAAGGATAACTCAATAACTCCCCAGTTCTTTTATCGTACTTCTTCAATATCTTAATAAAACCTGATCAAAATCAGAGGAGTAATAAAAGTAAGCACCAGTACCCCCATAAAGTCTGAAAAACTTGTTAACGACTCACTTCATCATATATAGAAGGACAAAACCAGTAGTAGCTTTTTTACCAGCGAGGTTAAGGGAGCTGTAGTTTTTGAGAAGAACCATCTCTCCATGAATAGCAACAAAATCTCTACGTATCTTCATCATCTCTTCACCAAATTCTGTCTCTGAGGTAAATAATTTATTGTTACTTCCCCTCTCCTTGAGTTTCTCAATTCTTTCCTTTAGTGCCTGAGTTAAAGCAGTGGATAAGGATCAAAGACCATATCATACACTTTGTGGTCTCTATCAAAATAATGCCCTTATATTTAATCACAGTGAAGCTTCAACATAAATAACAGAACAAGAAGTATGTCATCCACAGAACTCTGTAGCACCTTAGCTATGGCTTCGACACTGAAACAAAAAATGACCCATGGACCAAACAAAAATAGTCCTGTGCACAATTTCAAAGAGTTAAATATAATGTCTAAAAACTTAATGACGTCTGGATGACTCATGAAACTCGATTAAGATTCTATATTGTTATGGTGCTAGTCTGATTCTATGCTTATGAACGAACAAATTAATAGTTTGATCAAATGGTTTGCAATATTTGACTCAATTAACGCCTTGAACATGTAAGTGTGCCAAACTCATTTCAAGTAATAGTTGGCGTAGTTCAGATGGCACCAATGCAATAACAATTTAAGACATCAGTTAGGTTCAAAACTGAAAAGCCTTCAAAAATCAAATTATTTATTATATTGGCATTTATGTCCTTTTCGTGGAAATGGAAAAGAACTGGAAGGAGTAGGTAGTAGTGCATTTATACAGCAGTTGTCAGTAACACTAATACTTTCTTCTTCCACATATCACTCAGTAGGTTCAATCAACTCAACTTATAACCTGAAGAACATAAAATATCTTTTTGAACCATGGTATAACCTGAGAAATCACCCTCCATTCAACTGGTTTCAAAAGACTCAGCGTTGGCCTGCTTGAACAGCTCCAGAATCAATGTAAGATTTCAAAAAAAAGGACAGCCCGGTGCACGAAAGAATCCCCGCAATGCGAGGGTCCGGGGAAAGGGAAGGGTCCCACCGCAAGGGTGTATCCCCTGTCAAATTTGACAAGAGACCTCTCCCAAAATTTGAACCTGTGACCTCTCAGTCGCACAGCAACACGTGCGCCAAGGCTCCCCTCCCAATGTAAGATTTGATTACTGCAATTATTGTAGGTGAATATGATTCTAAGGGCTTCCGAATAAAGGAAGGACCACCGAATCCTCGAGCAAATACAAAATATTTTTAAAAAGCATGGAAAACTTCAACGAAAACCGGATATGCCACAGATATTCTTCAGTGGCATCTAGTGTAATGCAAATAAAAGAAAAACAACCAGCTCCTTTATCAAATGCTCCTTTATCAAATGCTACTGACAACTGTGGTTATGTAATATAATGACTACGTTAAAATTTCTAACAGGTTCAAATCTTTATTTCATTTGGTATTAGCAACTTGATGGCTAAAAGTACAAGTTACATAATCCAGATATAACTAAGGAAAGCTCAATGCAAACTTTGAACAGATCCCTCTATCTCTACTGTTAAATACCATGAAAATCTAGCTATATTGATCAAGAAAATTAAACAAACCACACATAATAGACCTCTCAAAAGAAGGCCCATGCAGCTTAAAATGGAAGCTAAAATATCACAAACATTCATCATATATGTGAGGCTTAAATCAGTCAACGATACAAGTTGTTCTAGTTTTCCTTTCTTTTCGTCACTAAAATTAGTGTTTTCGTAATGTTAATTTTATTAAAAAGTATCCATTAGTAGTTAATAACTATATCAACACATCCGAGGCCCATGCAGAGACATTTGTTGCAGTTAAGTAAAATAAACAAATCCCAGGTGAACTGGAATATGCCATGGAGATCCTTTTGAACCATCCAACTTCATAGTGACTACATAAGTAATATACCTGGAATTCTTCTGACACCACTATCCCATTAGAGCATAAATTTAAAAGCCCAAAATAGATCCAACAAAAATATCCAACTTTTCGTCGAATTATCTCAATCAGTCCCATCTTTATTAGATGTCCTCATACACAGGGCACTCTCTCTGCCTATTTAATGAGCCTTGCTGTGCATGCATTAGTTGTGTACTCAAATCAAATCAAATCAAATGCCTTACTCATTCATCTTCAAGATAACCTCGTGGTTGAGAAAAGATCGGCGGTTTCTACGTTGAGAAGGTTACGAGTCTACCGCTTCCCGTGTTTGGTGTTTCAAAACCAGTAAGTTGGATATAATAAACTAGCTAACCGAACTCCATAGTTCGTTTTCTTTTTAAGCAAATAAGATGCAATGTTTCAAATTGTGCATGAATTCACAAAACATCAGATATTTCGCATCCAAAAGATATTTTCAAACATCATAACGAATTAAACAAACCCTAATTATAAAATTACATACATAATGAAGCAAAAGGGTAAAGGGAAGAACCTGGAAACGGATGATGAACTCTACCTCCTTTTCGACGTAGAAATCGTTGAGCTTTTCGAGCTCCTCGTTCAGAATCTCAACGAACCTTTCCGTAGAAATCGCCGGAGCTACACCACCACCGTCGGCCGGTAAATTAACCGCCGGAATATTCTTGAGAAGCTTCTTTAACGGCTTGTAGCACAAATACTTGTCTCTCCATTCAGGTAGGGTTTCTTCCAAATGGGTTGTGAAATCTTTCCCGAATTTCATTTTTTTATTCTGATTTCAGGTAAATTGCAGATTTTTGTTCGAAGAAATTGGTGCCCTAATATAATAGATACAAAGTGTGGGCAGAGTGAGTGATGGGGTTTGTTAATTGTTGCAGGCCGAATTAAATCAAAATTGAATGAAGGAATATTCTTTGAATTCTCTTGTCCTTTGGTGGAGCAAGAAATAATGACAAGGATATGATAATGACAGGAAACCTGGAGAAACTAAGTGATGGAGAATATGCTTTCAAATGGAATTAATTATTATAACAAAGAAAATAAATAATATTAACATTGTGCAAGTTGATGTAAAATTCTTGTTACAATTTTTAAATATATAGGATAAAGTTTGAACTATTCTTTTGGCCAAGAAAAAGGGGAAATTAGATGTTAGGCATATGACGTGTGCTCTCGAACAATACAAAATCCGACAAGTGTAAAATGACTTCTTATTAATAATTTTTCTTTTTCTTCTGATTTGCTTTATAACCAACCACTCACAAACTGACACATGTCAACTTCATACCTGATAACCAAATCATGGTTAAATTTTGAATTCTCTACCTAATGGGTTTCTACCATATATCCTTGTCATTATTTCTTGCTCACCACCAAAGGACAAGAGAATTCAAAGAATATTCCTTCATTCAATTTTGATTTAATTCGGCCTGCAACAATTAAATTAACAACCCCATCACTCACTCTGCCCACACTTTGTATCTATTATATTAGGGCACCAATTTCTTCGAACAAAAATCTGCAATTTACCTGAAATCAGAAAAAAAAAAATGAAATTCGGGAAAGATTTCACAACCCATTTGGAAGAAACCCTACCTGAATGGAGAGACAAGTCATGGTTTCTTTTGAATTTCACAACCTATTGAATGAAGGAATATTCTTTGAATTCTCTTGTCCTTTGGTGGTGAGCAAGAAATAATGACAAGGATATATGGTAATGGACAGGAAACCTGGAGGAACTAAGTGATGGAGAGGAGAATATGCTTTCAAATTGTTATTACAAAGAAAATAAATAATATTGACATTATGCAATTTGGTGTAAAATTCTTGTTACAATTTTTAAATATATAGTATAAAGTTTGAACTATTCTTTTGGCCAAGAAAATGCAATGAGAAGAAGCCACAATTACTTAATTACTTTCCACTTTCAAGTGAAAAAGAGTTTAGCCCAAACTTTTGTCTTTTGCAGTTTTTTTCATAGTGGTACTGGAAAGAATTCAATTATTATTTTATTTTTGTGACGTTGTAACAT
The DNA here is from genome assembly GCA_948329865.1 of Linaria vulgaris. Classification (NCBI taxonomy): domain Eukaryota; kingdom Viridiplantae; phylum Streptophyta; class Magnoliopsida; order Lamiales; family Plantaginaceae; genus Linaria; species Linaria vulgaris. The sequence goes on along the minus strand of OX415250.1, from coordinate 15,434,201 downwards.
GTACAGATTTTATTAGTTATATATATTATAGCCTGCCAAAGAATTATTTTTATAATGCTTTTACATATATATATTTATACAAAATATTAGTACTATGTTTTATTAGTTTTTTGGTACTTCTCATTTTCTGTTAACGCTAGGCTCCCTATTAGATTCTGAAGATCAAATGCTGCATCAACCTTTGCTTGTTGACTCAAAAAATTGTATTTGTATAGTACAAAGTACAACCTATACTAAGTGTAGTTTGACAATTCAACAGAACATACTATAATTTGTATTCACAAACTTCAGAATTACTGAACGGAAAGGACCATGCTGGAAAAATAGAGCTAAAACTGCCTCTCCCATCTCAATAATATACATTCAGCAATGTTTACCCTTTATTTTGCAGGAATTAAGATGAATTGATAGGAAATAACACAAAACATTCCCACCATTGGGGGCATTTTATTAATGAACCTTCAAGTCTAAGTTTCATAATCAAAACAACTACAAGCCAAATGATGCCGACCGACCACTTCCAAGGAAAAAAGAGAAAAAATAATGAAATACTCAGCACAGGCCAGAAATTTCTATATGGTTTCCAGAGCCTGAAGAACGTCAGCCTTCACGTCTTCAAAATCCTCAACTCCAAAGCTGAAGCGGACCAAGTTGTCCAAGATCCCATACTTAGCCCTGTCTGACTGGGAAAGATCCCTGTTGCAAACCAGTGTTAAGGTCATAGCAAATGTCAACGGAATATCGAATATACATATACAAGAAAAGAAACGCACCAATAAGACATTATGGCAGGTTGATCAACAATGCTTTCACAGCCTCCAAAGGAAGGGGCTATGTATGGAATCTTCAGTGCATCAACAAACTTTGCAGTCTTCAACAGATCTCCATCAACCTATTCAAATTCGATTATAGGTAAATGCAATAGAGAAGTAACTTAAGTTACCCACAGTAAATACATAAGCTTCTATCCGCAGCTACATAAATACTAACCTCAAAACTAACCACACCACCAAAACCTTTCATTTGCTTCTTAGCAAGGTTGTGTTCTGGATGACTAGCCAGGCCTGGATAATAGACACGACTGATCTGCAACATTTGGATGCTGAATATTACATGTCATGGTACACAAGAAAACATAGATAAATAAGGGTAGGTCCTACTAAGATAGCATCGCCATGTTAGCAACCCAAGGATTAAGGACCATGGGCAAATTATGTGAGCTAACAAGGCCAATTAATATCTCCAGTTAAAAGGAAAACTGCTAGTAAGGCTCTGCATCAATAATGACACAGTATATCATCGCAAGTGAGATTAAGTCTCTTGTTCTAAGAACAAAATCTGAATAATGATATGTAACAGCCATGACAACTTATCCAGAATGGATGTATGGATAGGCGATTTATTCACTTCGTTTACTAAATGGGGGACTAGGAATTAAGACGCTACTAATCACACATGATGCAAATTATGCAAATTACACAAATTTTCATTCATGTACCGTAAAATTTGTTAAGCCATCAAGTACCTTAGGATGAGCCTCTAAAATCTCGGCCATCCTCTGTGCCGTTGAATTTTGTTGCTGTACACGAAGATGCAGCGTCTTCATGCCTCTGATAATCAGATAAGCGGCATTCTGTGGGAAAAAGGGCAAAGTTAACCATGATGAAAGATTGCTTCAATCCAAATAGACAATGCCAACTATTAAACCTAGTCAACGTCTAAACAGGATGACTCACAGGATTTAGAGCACCACCCAGAATATGATGCAAGTTTCGAATAATTGAAATTAATTTCTCAGGGCCACTGATAGTACCTGCGAGGACCTGTACCAGAGATGTGCTGATTCAGTACAAAGATCTTTAAGTTAATAATCTCAACCATATTGAAGTGCTTAGCAACAAAAACAAAACATACGCACATCATTGTGGCCTGCAATGTATTTAGTTGCAGAGTGTACTACAATATCAGCGCCAAGAGCCAGAGCCTTCTGGTTAAGAGGAGTAGCAAATGTGCCATCTATGACCACCAAGGCCCCTTTGTCATGGCAAAGCTTGGACACCCGCTCAATGTCAACACATCTCAAGAAGGGATTGGTTGGAGATTCTGTAAAGAAAAGACTCACCTGCAGTGAAGGTTACATATGCTTTGTATAAGTACCCTGACGAAGAAATAGGATATGACCAATATACAATCCAACATCACAAATACTAACATTGTTCTTCTCTAATGCAGACTCCAGACCTCCAATATCAGCAGGATCAATGACAGTGGACTGCATTTCATATCACAAGTTCATGACACATTTTTCAGGAAAAACAAAAACTAAAAAAGTTTCAGTCAGCGATATCATACACTAATCCCCATTTTGGGAAGAATTGTTTCAATGAATATCCGAGTCTTCCGGTAGCAGTCAGTGGTAGTCACTAAATGCCCACCAGCAGGAACCAGCGCCAATAACAAGACAGTGCTAGCACACATTCCAGATGCCATCATAATTGTAGATTCAGCCCCTTCTAGAGCACTGGTGCAATTTTCAAGAGCCAAAATGTGTCCACTTGTTAAAACTTGCATTCCAGCTTATATATAAAGAAAGTGGAAAAAAGAGGAGAAAGACATTGACCTTATTTTCTCCTCTGCAACGACAGTAGTGTAATTCCCATATCGCCCATATTCAAAACTTGTTGCCCTTTTTTCCTGTAGCGTCAAAGATTCTGAATTTAGTCACATCCCGTCTCAATTTGGAATTTCATGCACGACGAATATCGAGGGGATTGGTACAAACAAGTATATTGGAACAAAAAGGATTGGTCAGGTAAAACATGCAACCGAATCAAGTTTGAGCTTGAAAATAAAGCATTACTTGATGCAAAAAAGACACAGCGCAAAAAAAATCTATTATATGCAGCCTCAGTTTTGATCACACAGCTTTTTTAATTGGTGAACTTTCATAGTTTGATAGCGTTGTGCTAAGCATAAATCTTAAATTTCTTTCCTGCCGGACTAGAACAGAATAAAAGTTCATACAATTCCACTTCGTAGCAGCTCAACCAATTGCCAATCCAGAGTAGCGTAAGTTACAGGCTCATTCTAGTTAATAAGGCTGGAAACACAGCAAGTTAACAGCATTACATGTTGACTTGAAATTTGATAAGCCTGCAGTCCTTAACATCGACATGCAACTTCCAACCAACAACGACATAAACTAGCCACTAGGATCAAGCACGCAAACACTTATTACAATGTAAGAACAGAAACATACCTTAAAATCAATGAGATCAGCAGTTTTCTTAAAGAAGTAAGCAGATGTATTAACCACTGGGGTGGTTATTGCATCAGTTACTATGCCACGACCCAATCTTTCACCTGGTTAATTTAAAAAAAAAAATGTCCATTAGTATATAAAAGGATTAAGCTTTTAAGCAGATATACAACCAATACAATGAGGAACGTAAAGCGAAACGTTATCCGAATCAATTAACAACGTACCGGCATGAATTGCAACGCTTCCATCCGAATTCAAAAATGAAGCGTATTTGAAAGGAGGCAAAGCCTCACTCTGTACAATTTCACCATTAATAGAAAGATCAGCCACCGGCGCGGAGGCCGCGGCCTTCGCCTTCGCCTTCGCCGCCGCCGCCGCCGCAGCGGCAGCCGAGGCGGATTGATTGTTTGACCAAGAAGCCGCGACGACCTGAGCTACGCCAATGTTGCTGCAGTTCCGGCGCGCCTTGTTGCTGAGCTGGCGGACGAAATTAGGCGGGAATCGCAGAACCAGAGAGGAAAGGCCGTGCACCGACGACGCGCCGCCGCGTAGATCCGTCGTGGATTTGGTGGCGGAGGGAATCTCCGGTCGAGAGAAATCGGGATTGGAGCGGCACTCGAAGGAGAATGCGGTGGCGCAGCTGGACACGGCCATTAGGGTTACAGATTCCGGTGCCGTTCCCTTTCTTTCCCTTTCAGTGGACAACCGAACAAAAATGAACTGTTGTGAAAATGGTTGGTGGGTTTCTTTTATAGTATTTTTTGTGGCAGACAATCATATATAATTATGATGGACGGACACGATGGCATTAGGTGTGTTTGACATTGTGTCGAAAACGGCAACACAGCACGACATGACACGACATAAACATATACGATTTTCTTAAGCGTGGGTGCATTCATAGGTAACGTCATTCGTTTGTCATGGTTAATATTTAGCACATTAGATTGGCTGAATTTCGCTTTATTGAAATATGATAGCATTAAACATTTTATTGTTAGAGGAACGAAAAATTAATTATAGAAATAAATTGTCATGTTTATATTTATCTACTTTGTATTGTAAATAATTACAATCATGAACGATAATGGAATCAACGATACAATCATACAAATACGAATTGTATAAGAACCTAAAATGAATTTAGAGTTCAAACAAATGTCTCTTTATGAGAATCTATAACGAGTGGTAAAATTACTTAGTTTCTTCCTCCACATATTTCGACGTATGAATGTTGTTTGTGTTATCAGTATAACTTGCACAGTTTTGTGTTCTAAGAACAAGTGTAGTAATTTGACGACTATATGAATTATGACATATTGTATGACACAGGTGTAAGAATTCAATACATTCAATACCATTTTTTTTTTAAATAATTGATAAAGCAAGTTTGGAAAAACTTTTAGTCAGAAACAAATATTCAGGCAAGATAAGTATAGCGGTGGAAAACTAAATACTGTCTTAAACCTTATTTTACAACGAAAAAACTTCAAAACACATTGGCTTGCTTTTCAAAATTCAATTATATAACTATAGAAAAATTTAAATTTATGCTACCACATCAACTTCACACATTGACAGCTGAGTTATTATATTGTGATGTACCACACGATTCAAATATCGCACTGAACATTAACTGGAAACTGTGTCACAACTCACAACTCATAATGCAATTGATTTTTCTGTATCACGATTTGGGAGCTTTATTTTGAATGAGTGGTTTGCCTCGGTGCTAGTCTGCTCGTTCACAAAAATGAAATTAACAAGTATCTATTAATGGCCCACTTAATTCATAAATATGGGGACAGCATCCAATCGACTACTGCTAGTGCCTTATCTTTCAATCTGGGGCTAAAGGCCTTATGATAGAAGCTGAGTTATTACTAAACTACAAACAAAAAAAAAAAGGGTTTTGATCCAAATTTTTTTTTTTTTGGACAGTAGCAACTTTATTTATATACTACACCGAAACTAAAAAATATACAAGGGGGGTGTGGGGTCAGAACTGGCGAGAGAATCTTGTATATTTACAACTAATATAACATAAAGTTGAAATACCTTAAACAAGATCTCAAGCAGTGGAGCAGGGAGGTTTATGGGCAGTTGGACAACAACATTGAGAAGGCAAAGGGTGAACTCAATAATCTTGATTTGAAGCAAGAGACATGTGGCCTTAATGAAGACGAAGCTCGGCAGAGACTAGATTGTGTGGGGGGAGGGGATTATGGAAAGCCCTCAAGGAGAAGGAAAGTCTTCTAGCTCAAAAGGCCTGTATGAAGTGGCTCAAGGATGGCGATGCAAATTCAGCATTTTTTCATAGAAGCATCAAAACTAGAAGAAACTCGAACAACATTCATGGGATCAGAATTGGACAAAGGTGGATTGGGAATCCTGGTGAGGTGAAAAGAGAAATTAGGGATCATTTCCAGATGTTGTTTTCCGAGGAGGACTGGCAGCGCCCGATCTTTGAAAACGTCGAGTTTAAACAAGTGCCAATTGAAGAGGTCGAAGCGTTAACTATGCCTTTTACTGAAGATGAAGTTAGAGATGCAATATGGAGATGTGACGGCAACAAGAGCCCTGGTCCGGATGGCATAAATTTTAAGTTCTTGAAGACTTTTTGGAGTGATGTTAAGGTTGATTTCCTCCGCTTCTTGGCTGATTTTCATGCCAACAATAAGTTGGTTAGAGGAATGAATGCTTCTCACATTGTTCTCATTCCAAAGAAATCTAATTATGTGGGCATTAACGACTATCGTCCTATATCTCTTATTGGGTGCATGTACAAAGTTCTCGCTAAGCTTCTGGCAAATCGTATAAGCAAAGTAATGAATTATATCATCTCCATGGAGCAAAGTGCATTTATTGGTGGTCGACATATTATCGACAGCATTGTGGCAATTAATGAAATTATTGAAGAGTTGAAAAGAAGAAAGAAACCTCGTACTCTGTTCAAAGCTGACTTTGAAAAGGCTTATGACAGAGTCAATTGGAGCTTTCTGGATCATATACTGGAGAGAATGGGGTTCGGTGTCAAATGGCGAGAATGGATAAAAGAATGTAATCGTACAGCAACGGCCTCAATTTTGGTCAATGGAAGTCCTACGGAGGAGTTTGAATTTCATAGAGGACTTAGACAAGGAGACCCGTTGGCCCCCTTTCTCTTCCTCATTGTCGCTGAGGGCCTTGGCAGAATCATCAACAAATCAACAGAATATGGACTGTACAAAGGCATCTGTATGGGTAACTCTAGCTTGGAGATCACACATCTCCAATTTGCCGACGATACTGTTCTTTTTTGTGAGCCTTCTAATACTAACCTGTTTGCTATCAAAAGTATGCTTATGATTTTTGAGGTTATGTCAGGGTTGAAGATTAATTATGCTAAGAGTCATCTGTATGGGATGAACGTGGACGATCAGATCCTCAATAAATTTGCCTCACAACTGAATTGCCAAGTTGGATCCTTTCCGTTCAAATATCTAGGGGTGCTGGTAGGTGCGAACCATCGAAGATTCACTACATGGCTGCCAGTTATAAATACGCTGAAGAATCGATGGATGTCATGGAAAAATAATCCATTATCCTTTGGTGGCCGGACTGTTCTTCTGCAATCAGTCTATACTGGTATTCCTATTTATTATTTGTCCATTTATAAAGCACCAAAGAAGGTTATCAATGGCATTACTAAAATTCAGAGACAGTTTTTTTGGGGTGGTAATTCTGAAAATGTTAAGACGGCATGGGTCAAATGGAGCACTGTTTGTGATAGCAAAGAGAATGGTGGCCTTAATGTTAAAAATATAGACCTCTTGAATAAGGCTTTGATGGGAAAATGGTTGTGGAAGCTGATTTGTAATGAGGAAGGTGTTTGGAGAAAAATCTTCTTTGCTAAATTTGGTCAGTTTGATGTCAATTCGTTACTTCATTGCGAAAACACTCGTCTCAAAGTTAAATCCAGTTGGTGGAAAACTGTGTTTGATGTGTGTAATTTAGGTTCTTCAAATGGATGGTTTGTTGATAATGTGGTGCGTCGAGTGGGCAACGGATGCAACACCAAGTTCTGGCAGGACAAATGGGTTGGTATTAATCCACTTAAATATGATTTTGTTAAACTTTTCCAGATATGTACAAATAGGGATGCATATGTGAATGATCTTGGTTCGTGGAATGATGGTCAATGGAGCTGGTCTTTTACGTGGAGAAGGCAGCTCTTTGAGTGGGAAAGCGAATTGTTAAACAATCTACTGCATACTATTTCTAATATTCAGCTTATTCCAAATACCGAGGATCACTGGAGGTGGAGTATCGCTAAAAATTCTCAGTATTCTGTGGCGACGGCCTACAAATACTTAGCAAACAGACAAAGCAGCGGTTCACAATCATTCTTTACTTATTTCTGGAAGCAATCAGCTCCTCTGAAGATGGCTATTTTTTCCTGGCGCGTGTTACTTGATCGAATTCCCACCACTACCAATTTGCAGCGAAGAGGCATCATACCAACAAGCAACTCACTTGATTGTGTCTTCTGTAATTCTTTTACGGAGACCTCTCAACATCTTTTCTTCGAGTGTACGGAGGCTTACCTTATTTGGATGGATTTTTATCGGAAATGTGGTATTCTTAATGTTCTCCCGAACAATCCCTATGATCATTTCTCTCAACACTCTGCTTTAAAGGTTAACAAGAAGAACCTTATTTTCTGGAAAGGACTTTGGTGTTTCTTGATTTGGTATATTTGGTGGGCAAGAAATAAAAAGGTGTTTCACAACGAGGCGGTGGTCCGAGGAAGAATTATGGAGTTTATTTTTGTTCAAGTATGGAAATGGAGGAAAGCACATGATCCTGCTCTTGGGTTTTCCTTTTCTGATTTATTTCAGTTCCCTACTAATGTAATAATGATGTAACATTGTTGAGGACCTTTCTTGTACTGTTCTTGGGGTTGGAGGACCCCTTGTCCTCCTGTAGTATATTTTTACTTTTGCCGATCAAAAAAATAAATATAACATAAAGCAAGCGGTTTCAAATCGGGCGGGCAACCTAGTCAGGTTGCACAAAAAGGTGACTGCAGAGGACAGTCCATATAAACGCGGTTGGATTCCTATTTTGCTAGCACATCCGCTAGCCTATTCATCTCACGGTATATACAAGAGATGAATAAGGTGTTGCATCTTCTTCCTAACCTATGAATGTCACGGAGGAGAGCTTTCATCTCGCTGAGCCCATACGACCCGACTTCCTGCTAAGATAAGTTAAACGTGATCTCCGAGTCTGTTTTAATAATTAATTAAGTCATGTATTGAAAGACATGATGAGAGCATAAGTCTGGCGAATAGCTCGAGCTATAAACAATTTTGTAAATTTCGTCAAATAACTTTTAATAAATAGAGTGTAAACGGAAAAGACGAGTTAAATTGTAAAACTAAAAAATAAGCTTCGCGTGCACACAAATTCTAATACTAACATAAATACACCAAACCACCACTGTGTTATTGCATGATTGACAAAAAAATCCAGTTGTTCTTTTTTATTAGCAATATTTCCGCATGTTAAAAAAACGCATTGTTGTCTTCTTCTCAATTGGCACTTTGCTATTTTAGAGTCTTGTTTAAAGACAACTTAACCTAAACATATTCAACTAGTTAATTTTAATGTGTATACCTAATAATTGGCGGCGTGCGTTTATTTCATAATACCTTATACGACAAAATATTGCTATCAAATTAGCTGCAACTTGACATCTATCCAGAAGGTTTGCCTCTATGAGCAATGATTTACATCTATCTATATAATGAATACTTTTGGTTATGAGTCATTTCTTTCTATTTTAGTCTTTAAGGATGTTCATTGAAGACTTGAAAGGCCAATTCTTTGCCATGGTCCCACGATGTTGTTGCAGAACAAACAGAATTATTTAAATTAAAGCATGATTAAAATTTTATTATTACTAATCTTCAATTAACTTGTAGACACAGAGAGTGCGTACTCAGACTTTGTGGATAAGCTAGACTCAAAAAAAAGTCGCTTGTAGAGTCAGCTAGTTTTGTCTTGTATAAAAAAAAAAAAAAAAAGGAAAAGTACGCCGGGAAAAATGTATAAAAAAACCTCACGTTGTTTGAGAACCTGCATGAAATCCGTTTGTTGTTTAAAACTGCATAGAACCACATCGTGGTTTAAAAAATTGCGCACCATACTCTCTTGTGTTTTCATAAATCTTACACAAAATTCATTTTTTTCATTTAATTTCGTTAGAGAGTTATGTACACTCGCTTCGTACGAGAGTGGGCTTGACTTTTGAGCTTTTTTTTACTATTAATAAATCTATTATACCATTTAGAATGTTTAACACAAAACCCCCAATGGTTTGAAAATCAGCACAGAAACCCCTTGTGGTTTGAAAAATCTTACACGAAATTTTCACTTTTAATTTATTTCTCATTAAAAAAATATACAATTTTTTTAACAGTTTTACATAATAAAAAAAATCTTATTTTTCAATATTCTTTTTCAAAAAAATATTATTTTTACAAATATAAATATATTTGTAAAATATATAATATCTACTTATAATAAATAAAGTAAGGATAATTTGGGCATTTAATAGAAAAGTTAATGGTGTTAGTTGAAAGTTAACGGGAAATTTTGTGCAAAATTTTTAAAACCACAAAAAAAAATTATGCTGTTTACAAACTACAAGGGGATTTTGTGCAGATTTTTGAAATCAGAAGGGAGTTATATGCATTTTCCCCAATGAGAAGAGGACAAAGTACAGAATAAGCGTAAGACTACAAATGTACTCTCCTTTTCATCTTTGACTTTTACCTCACGCCATCAAAATATAGTATTTGGTGTGATTCTATTTGAGCAACACTTGGCACTTGCGGCAAAATTTTAACGTAGCTCATCTAATGTATATAACATGCAATCTTATTAGTTAGTTATTTAAACTATGATGTGCATTTATTTTTAAAATTTTTCTGTCAAACTATGATGTTCAACCACTACAAGATTTTTAGTCATTAGCGACCGCATTTTCGGTCGGGGAAAAAATCGAAACTAGTCCTTTATTGTGTCCTAGTTACAGTTTTCGTCTTTTATTGTGTCCTTGTTTTATTTTGGTCCTTTATTGTGTGTTTCAGTACGATTTTGGTCCTTAGGAAGAAGTCAGAGTCGAAAATATCACGTGAGAACACTTGCCAGGCAAAATAAAAACTTTTTTAATTTTCACATGCAAATTTACATGTGGAAACGCTGGTTTCAAGTTTTTTTTATTTTTATTTATTTAAAATTCTGACCCGGCCAACCCGATTTGACCGGATTATCCGGATCGGACGGGTCAAAATTTTAAATAAAAAAATTAAAATTGTTGTTCCAACATGCGAATATTCTTGTGGAAAATTCAAAAAAAATGAATTTAGGGCAGCACGTGCACGTACATGACATTTTCGGCTGAGATTCCATCTGAAGGACCAAAATCGTACTGAAACACACAATAAAGGACCAAAATAAAACAAGGACACAATAAAGGACGAAAACTGTAACTAGGACACAATAAAGGACCAATTTCGATTTTTTCCCTTTTCGGTCGCTATTGACCCAAATGCAGTCGCTAATGATCATTAGCGATCGAAAGTCGGTCGCTGATTTTTGGTCGTTAATAATCTCGTTGCTAATTGCTAGCTACCGAATACGGGTAACTAACGTGGCTCTTTCCTACCGCGTTTTCATCGCTACAATTAGTGACCGAAGCTACGTCGCCACCTCTTCGACTTTAGCGACCGATTTTCGGTAGCTAGTGTAGAGTTAGCGACTGAAATTTCATTATCAACTTACCGATTTGGCTCTCCATTATAACCCACATTTGTTACCGAGTTTTGGTAGCTAATAGTATGAAAGTCATTAGCTACCGAGTTTCGGTAGCTAACTTTATGAATATTAGTAGCTACCGACTGGCGGTAGCTAATAATATTTAAACAGTTTGCTACTGGTTGGCGGTAGCTAATAACATTTACAGATATTTTAAAAAAAATATTCCGGAAAATTTTAGGAAACCTATTGGTTTATTTTTTTCGCAGAAAGTTAAAAGATATATTAAAGCCCAAATCGGAGTGTTTTACACAAGAAAAAAGGGATCACCCTTCAAGGAAGCAACACTAAATACATTACTAATCGACTGCCATCTAGCTAGGGGGTTTTTTGGGTTCTATACTAGGTCTATGACTCAAAACACCTCCCCCAAAACTACAAACACTCCTCCAGTGTTCTGCACTCTCCTCAAGTCTTGCTATGGTAGCCTTCTCCCTTCCTTGGCTCCAGTCATTGACTGTGACCAATCCTGGCTAGCATAGTGTAGTTCTGGTTAGCCTTCATACCAATGGCATTGCTTCTCTTCGATTAGTTGGCTCCTTTTGGGAGGTTGGAAGAGTTTTGAGGGAAAGAGGATACATGTCTCCCTGTTCCAGTCCACTCCTAAGTTCACCTGTTCATTTTCAAAACCAGAAGCGGCAGATTATTCCAGAAGCATTAGTAGTCAGTCTATTTAGATAATAATGTGGTTTAGTTTTTCACAAATACTTCTGTCCACTCTATTTTTGTTCCCTTTGGTTATTATCCTACCAGTAAGAGTATAGCCAACTTCTTTCCATACCTGTTCCTCTGTAATTTTCCTACCCTCAAAGATTGTTTTGTTTCTAGCTTTCCAGATTCCTGCTATTGTTTCTCCCAGTGCTGCTGCTCTAATATGAAAGATTCTGGCTCTCTTTTTCCCTAACTGATGGAACCTCCTTATCCAGCTCTCCACATCCTTTGGGCATGGGTTTATACCTGTGCTATTCATCACTTTACAAAGAACATTATATGTCCAATCACAGTTAAAGAATAGATGATTATGAGTTTCAACTTCATTACCACAAAAGACACAGTTAATATTTGGCAAATTTATAAATTTACCCACTCTATCTTTTGTTGTTAGTCTGCCTTGCACAGCTAACCAGTGAATGAAGGTTGCTTTTAGTGTAGCTATTGTGTTCCACACTTGATTCCACCAATCCACCTCAGGGTTCAGTTTTGTCATGTGGATGTATAGAGCATTTGCCCCTTGGAGTTTTCCTTCTTTCACTTCTCCTCCCAGTTTTGCACTTGGCATTGCTTCAACTATTCTGTCCCTTAGCTCCAGTAGATGTTTCCACCAAGGGGAATCATTTCTCTTCTCCTCCACCTCCCATATGGTTTTTCCTTTCAATTTGTACTCTTTTATCCATCTTTGCCATATAGTTTGTGCTTCCTCCCTCTTATGCAGTTTTACCACTTGCATTCCCAGCACAGCTTTATTCCATCCTAGTACCTCTTTTATTTGCAATCCCCCTCTCTTGTATTCCTGACACACTTTTGACCATGTTATTGTGCTCTTCTTTCCTGTTTCTCTTCCTGACCAAAGGTAGCATCTGCACACCTTCTCAATTTGCTTTATGACACCAACTGGTATAACAAAAATGTAGCTCCAGAAGTTTTTTATGCTCATTAACACTGCCTTGATCATTTGTAATCTTCCTGCATAACTTAGGTTCCTTGATTGTCAGCTCTGGATCTTGCTAATCATTTTCTTTATAAGTCCCTCATAGTCTGTAATCTTCAGTGTCTTTGGACTCAGTGGAATTCCCAAGTACCTTATAGGGAATTTTCCTTCCTCAAAACCCCATAATTCTTTGATTTCCTTTGCTTCCTCTTTTCCCACTCCTGCCAGGAACACATTGCTCTTGCCTTCACTTATTTTCAGCCCTGACATGTCAGAAAATTCCTTCATTGTGTTCTTTAGGATCTCCATTGATTTCCAGTCCCCCTGCAAACTAGTAGCAGGTCATCAGCAAAAGCCATATGACATAACTGTATTTTAGCACATTTTGGGTGATAATGAAACTGATTGTTATTCTCAGTATTCTTTCTAATCAGTCTAGCCAAGTAATCCATGCAGAACACAAATAAGTAGGGGGAGAGTGGGTCCCCTTGCCTTAGCCCTTGTTTACCCTCTATATTCCCTTCTAGACTCCCATTAATATTAAAAGAGAACCTAGGGCTAGTCACACAGATCATAATCAAGTTCACAAACTTCTTATCAAAATTATAACTATACAAAACATTCTCCAGGAATTTCCAGTTAACTGTATCATAGGCCTTCTGAATATCTATTTTCAACATACCCCTAGGAGAGATATTCTTCCTACCATAACCCCTAACAAGTTCTTGAGCTAGGAAAATATTTTGAAAGATGTCTCTATGTTTCACAAAAGCAGATTGGCTATGGAGAATCAGATCAAGCATCATGTTTTTAATCCTATTAGCAATCACTTTTGTAACAGCTTTATATATAACATTGCAACATGCAATAGGTCTGTATTCACTGATAAAAGAAGGATGCATAACTTTAGGAATCAAGCAAACAACAGTTGTATTAATTTGCTTTAATAACTTCCCTGTATTGAAGACTTCATGCACTGCTTCACACACCAATTGTCATGTGATGGTCCAGCTTTTCCTGTAGAAACCTGAGCTCGTGCCATCTGGTCCTGGGCTTTTCATGTCATTCATATGGAAGATAGCCTCATTGATTTCTTTATGGGTACATTGTTCCCCCAACACTCTGTTCATGTCTTCTGTCACTCTAGGGCCCATCTGTATAGATGTTGTGTCAACTGCTGTGACATCATACTCTGTCCCCAGGAGCTTTGTATAAAACTGAATGATGTGTTTCACAATGTCCTCTCTCTTATGGATCAAATCCCCTGTTGTGTCTTGGATAGCAAGGATGTTATTGTGTTTTCTTCTGAATTTGATACTATTGAAGAACAATTTAGAGCAGATGTCCCTATCTTTGATCCACTCCAGTTTAGCAGCTTGAGCTGTTTGGCTCATCAGGTTTCTCTTCTTTTCCTCATATTGTTCCCTCAGCTGCTTCATTTCATTCTGCCTTTCTCTGTTAGTGGGATCTCTCAGCACTGCCTCTTGCTTTCTTTCCAACTGATCAAGGCATTCATCTACCTGCTTGCTCAAGTGTTGGAATTTTCTTGTGTTGAGCTTCTTTAAATTTTCTTTGACTTTCTGGGTCTTTTTCACCAATTGGAACATTTTGCATCCTTCAACTCTATCTGCCCATGCTTCAGTTACCAGAGGGAGGAAGTCTTTGTCCTGAGCCCAGATGTTCTTGAATCTGAAGGGGATGTTTCTCTTCCTGTTATTATCCCTGGAAATTCTAACAAGTCCTGTTGCATGGTCTGAGACCCCTGGAGGTTGGAAAGTCACACTGGATTCCATATTTGCATCCATCCACTCTTTATTGATGAGGACTCTGTCCAGTTTACAGTAAGTATGCCCATTTGTCCAGGTATACTTTGGTCCAGTGTATTGATGATCCTGGATCTTAAGCCCGTCCATGTTGTCTTGAAGCTCCTCTCCCACTTGCTCCTCTCCTCTTTCCTCATTCCATTTCTCATCCCTATTGAGCACCACATTCCAGTCCCCTATTAGAATCCATGGTTCTTTAACAGTTTTACTAATGTTCTGTAAGTCCTTCCACAATTGCCTCCTCTCCTCTACTTTATTATGAGCATACACAAAGGTACATTTGAACTTCCACTTGTTGTCCCTAGTTCTGATCTGGCTGTGTATCAGTTGGTCAGTTTTCCTTTCAGTATTTATCTCAATTCTATCATTATCGCATACCAGCAATATCCTACAGTTACTTCCCAGCTCCATGTTGCTCTCCAGATTCCACTTTTTACCAATTTTTTTATGACTTTTTCATACCCTTCCTTTTTTAATCTAGTTTCCAGAACAGCTCCAAACTCACATTTATTCATAGCTTTTTCCCAAGCTTCCTGCTTGAGAGGGTCATTAATCCCTCTCAAGTTCCATCCACAGAATTGAAGGTCATCCATTTGGGCTTAGAGCCCTATTTTTGCTCCCTCCTCCTTCTCCCTGTTTTGCCTTATTCCCTTTCACTGTCTTGTAGTATTCTATCCTTTTAGATTTTTTTGTTTCCACCTTATTCCATTTCTCCTGGGTTGGTTCCTTTGTGGTCTGATCTTCCTTGGTGTCCCCTTATTTTGGTTCTTCCTCATTCTGTCCTCTATCTTTCTTATTTTTCCCCACTCTCTTTTCTTCCTCATCTTTTCCTTGGGCATTCTTGGTCATCCCTTGCTCTATATTTCCCTCATGTGTCTCATCATCATGTCTGCTAATGGCCTGACTTCCTTTCTTCTGCTTATTCTGCATCTGTGTTTCCTACTCTTTACTTTCCTTGCCCTCTCCTTCTTCTCTTTGTTGTGATCTCTTCTCTGTGCTCATTCTTGTCCTTTCTGTTTCCTGACTCTTACTGCTATTTGGTGTTTTCATACTCTCTTCTTCCTCTACCTCTTCTTGTCCCTTACTCTGCTCCTCTTCTTCTCTGTCCTTTCTCACCCATTCTTGTTTTGGTGTGCTCCCTCTAATGCTATGCCCAAATTTGTAGCATCTAAAGCACTGAAAAGGTTTATTTTCATAGATTATTCTTTGATCATATAGCTCACCCTTTGGCCCTCTTAGCTGAATCTTATCTAAAATCTTTTCTCCATTTTGCAGTTCCACCATCACTCTCGCATATGCTAATTTGTCCTTATTTTTAGTCATTTTATCTATAAAGCAAGGCTTCCCAAGTAAGCTAGCAATCTTACCTAGCATTGAGGGGGACCAGAATTGGAGGTCCAGTCCTGGTAACTGTACCCAAGTAGGGTAATCTGGTAGAGTTGATGGATCCAGTGTTTGCCCTGGTTCCCATTTCTTCAGCATCAGTAAGTATCTGCCCTTCAGCATCCATGGTCCTCCACTCATCACCTCCATCACTTGTTCCTCCTTCTCAAACCGAAACACATAAATTCCTTTGTCTGCTGCATGGATTGCTGGTTTATGAGGCCATCTAACTTCAACAAATCTCTTCATGGCTTCAAATGGAATGTGCGTTCCTATTACTTTTCCATACACTGTATGTTCCCAGTACTCTCTAGTTTCATGCACATCCTCTTCTGTAAAATCCAGAACAGTTCTATCAATGGGTTTGGTGTATGTTACCTTGCATCCATTCTCAGGGCGCCAATTTCCCGCAAATAACTCATTCCACCTTCTTGTTTGTTTCCGTGGGATGTAACTCATATCTTTCTGTCCCTGCAGGTCACGGTAAATATCTTGGTAATCCCTCTCATTTTGGTTTTCTGATTTTTTTCCCCTTTTCAGGCTCCAACCCTAACCCTAGTTCCCCTTCTTCCAGCTCTGATTCCTCCTCTAGATCTTCACTTTGTTCCTCTGGTTTACTGTGTTGCTCCTCCATTACCCTTATCTCCTCCTGAATCTGTTCGTTCGATCGCTTCTTCGCCATTTCTGGCGAAGGAATTTTTCCCCCAATTCGCACCAAAATCGCACCGTGTGTGTGTTTTTTGGCGCGTGAGGCGCGTTGTGTAATTTCTTTATCTATTGAAACAAAACTATTGGTTTATTGTTTCACCAATATGAAAATCATTCTTGATTTGTTAATTTAACACTAACAAACATTTAAATAAATAAATACATTTTTTTAACAAAATGATTGTAAAATAAAAAAGGTTTGGAGTTTTGAAGATATGAAGAAAGTGTGAGAAATGAAAAAATTTTGAAGATTTGAAGAGAGTGTTGGGATTTGATAAATGGAAAAAAATATGGAAGATATGAAGAAAATAAAGAAATGATATGCATAGTTTTTTAGATTGGAGAAGTGAGGAATTTTTGATGATTTGAAGAGAGTGTTGTGATTATTTTGTAGATTTGATAAATAAAGAAATGGTAAGGATAGTTTTTAGATTGGAGAAGTGTTGGGATTATTTTATAAATTAAATAATTGAGGGGTATTTATAATATGAGGTTGAAAATTTTGAATTTTTGGAAAATTGAATTTTTCGCACTTGGGCGCCCAAATTTTCTACGTTTTGCTACCGAAAATCAGTAGCTAATGGTCAAAATTTTTGAATTTTCAGGAAATTTAAATTTCCCGCACTATGGCCGCTCAAATTTTTGAGGTTTTGCGACCGAAAATCGGTAGCTAATTGTCAATTTTCTGGGTTCTGTCAGGTTGAATATTAGTAGCTACCGATTGTCGGTAGCTAAAGATGTTGTAGCGACGGAAAGTCGGTAGCAAATGTGCGTTGAATATTATTAGCTACCGACAAGCGGTAGCTAATGTCCGTTGAATATTAGTAGTTACCGCTCCGCCGTAGCTAATTTAATTTTTTTTTCTATTTTGTAGATTTCTTTGTGTGATTTTGATTTCTTTATGTTTTCAGTTTAGTAATATTGTAATAATAAGTAATAATTAACTTATTTGTTAATAATTGAGTTATTATTACGATTGATGTATTGTTGTGTGACGTATATATTAGTTTTATCTCTACACTTAATCATGTCTCGTATATGTGATTGAAATATCGTTGTGTAGTGATGATTAATGTATCGATGAAATGTGATGATTCATTATGATGTGAAGTTACAATCTTTATTTAGCATTCTATTGGTACGTACATATATATATATATATATATATATATATATATAGTATTGACAAACAAACGACATTATGTATCCTTGTACGTTATTATGAACAAGCATTAGTAATGTCATTTGATTGTGCAATGAAATCATCATTCTGTGTTTATTTAGTTTACTATTACTTGTTATTAACGTAATTGATAACAAACAAACAATTATATGTAAAGTAATCGTCAAAAAATTACAATTTAAGAAGTTGAATATTAGTATCTATCGGACTGCGCTAGCTGTTGTGGTCATTAGCTGCCGTCTTGCGGTAGCTACTGTTAGGATATATTTATTAGTTACCGCCATTTGGTCGCTACTATTAGGATATGGGTAAAAGGTTTAATCAAAGTTTAAAATTCGTGCCAAATAGTTAGCTACGCATTGCGGTAGCCAATGAGATTTACTATTTATAGCTTACCGACGAAAATTTCGTCACAACTTTTTGCTCACCAACGGAGATGATGACCGATTGGTTGTCGCCATTTCTGTAAGCGAGGAAGTTACGTTGGTATCCTCATCAGCTACCGAAGTTCCGTACCTATTGACTGGCGACGGAATCTAGGTAGCTAATATTGCAAAACCTTGTAGTGATTGTTTTAAACTATGAGAGTCATAAAAACTTGCATGCATGATTCACCATGAAAAATGTTCACTGTGGTACATAATAAGGTAAAAGTAAAACTGAATATCAGTTAATAAATCAAGATTGCATCTTATACTAACTTGTTGGTTATCATTGTTTTAATTTGGGATAAATAGCAAAAACTACCATTGTGTTATCCCTAATTGGTAAATAACCCCATGTATTGTTTGAATTGGCAAACATCTCCCTGTTTTGCAAAAATCTCCTACTACACTGAATTAATTCAAACTTACTGAGATTGATCTCAAAATATAATTTTTATTGTACTTCTTTGATATATATGGAACTAATGATGTTCAAATTAAATTGTATGCATTTGTTTTTTTTATTTTGAGGAAAACATTAGTTTTTAGATCTGTAAAGATATAAGTATGGTATCGATTAATTTTATTATGTTTTTATACAATTTTAAAAAAATCTAAAAAATTTAATAACACTATTTGTAATATTTATTGTAATAAGTATATGTTTATTATAAAATCATAATACTTATAAATCCTCAGTTATTGGTACCGTCATGAAGGGGATTTTTGCTATTTTTTGAATATCACAGGGGAGTTTTGTAAATTAAAATAACACAAGGGGTTATTTGCCAATTAGAGATAACATAAGGGTAGTTTTTGCTAATATTTCTTTTCATTTGACAGAAATAAATTATATTGGATTGATGCTGAACATGGAAAGCATATCCTTTTAGGATAATAGACAAGTTAGGTATTCCCCAATTAAACAATGCTGTAAAATTTGATTCCAAATTTTTAGTTTTCTTTCTTTCTTTCTTTCTTTTTCTAGTAAAATAGCCCGTGCTCCGCATGGCCTTGGTCTATATCAAACGATTAATTTACACGAATGATTGATGTATTTGAGAAGATTTATAGGATTTTTTTGGAGAATTTATAGAGTTTTGTAGGTTTCTTATGTCGACTTTAAAATATATGAACAACCCTATGTATAATTCTTGAACTCTTTTAGTACTTTTGAATCTATTAATTTTGTTGGTTTTTGCATTTTATTGGTATTATATGTAAATAATATTATTGCTTTACAATGTATTTATTGGTGTCTAATGATAATTGATTTCGTAAAAATTAAGCCTTTGTAAAGCCCTAAGGACTTACGTTTCAACAATACATTTATGAGGTGTCGCCGTCTTTATGAGAGAAGCGTTGAACAACATTAAACTTTTAGTGTATCTACACAAAGCTATATACGAGAATGCCATTTTTTGTTCACGTCTCTACAAAATTTTCACTTTTTGCTTTCATTTATTATTATGTTTTCAGCAAATTTGTTGCTCTATTGCACAACCCATTATTCTTGTCAATGACCATCGGTATGATTTTTATGGTCATGTTTTCACTTTCTTGCTTAATCACTTCTTGTCACTACTTAGCTATATCGACTTCAAAATTAACCACCAAATTCATCCATAACTCCCTGCTACAATCACCGTTATTCTCCTCAATGACCCACACTACGATTTTTCATGGTCATATTTTCGCCTATTTGCTTATTCCACTTCTCATCACCACTCAGGTTCATCGCCTTCAAAATTAACCACAAAATTTCATCTATAAAACTCGTCGCCACCACCTTTTCTCTTTACCACCATGCTTAACCTACCTCCATCATTATTATATCTCACAATCTTCTACCACATGCACCACACATTTAACAACACACGTCTACTTTTTATTTTGACCTTTTTACGCAAATGGACCATTGTTGTAATCCTCTGACCTCGTTTTTGGTAATTGTATTTTGTGATCTACAAGTGTTTCTAAATAAAACTCTTCCATGTACTTCTTTGAGTTTCACATATTTTTACTAAATTTGTACTTCTAGTCCTAAAAGCTTGAGAAGATTAAAGTATTGCGTACTCAACTCGATGCCAAAAATCTTTAAATTTTAGCCTTCGGGTCTAACCCTACATATATTTTTCGACCCTAAGTACACTTTCTTTTAATGCAAAAATATATTTAACTTTACTATATATTATCTTAATAATAACTTTAAATATAATTAAAATGTTTATCTTAAGAATTCCCTATGACTTTTAAGATATATTATACAATTTTTATATAAATCTTTAAAAATGTTATATAATTTTTATTTCAATAATCTTAATATAGAAACTAATAATAAAAAATAGAAAAATAGAAAGAAGAAAAAAGAAAATAATATATATATATATATATATATATATATGTGTGTGTGTGTGTGTGTGTATGATCACCACCTCCACCACCATGAATCTCCTTCGCAGCCACCTCCACCACCACGACAGGAATCATAATGAGCTTTTGATTCCTCATGTATCTAATCATGGTTCCTTTTGATTTACAATGGACGTGATCGATGAGCTGTCGAAGCTATATCATATTTGATGCGGCAGGCGTCGGCTCTGCTTGCAGTGACCTTGATTCACCGTTGCTGCTTTTCGTGGTGAAAGAGGGGTTGGGTTGAGGTCGTGCTAAGGGTTGGGAGATTGTGATGGAGATGTCGTCCGGGGGGTGCGGGGAGTGGGGTCAGCGGGGGTGGTGGTAGCGGGGTGGGGGTGGGGGGTTAAGGGAAGGGGGTGATGAAGATGATGAGGGTTTTTTTTTGTTTTTTTTTCTTGATTTTTTTTATAAATTATTAAATTATTTATTTATATATACTAAGTAATTAAACATATTTTTCTTTTTAAGATATAAATAAAAATCTTAAAAAATATTTTTTTTCCCTCATTAAAAAATAATTTGTTTTCCCGAACCGGTCTGACCGAGACCCGATGCCTTGTTCGGTCCAGTTCCAACCCAATCACGGTTCGTTTAGTGTCAGCGAGCCGACTAGAAGAAAATTCATTCGGACCCATTCGCCCGGTGAATCGGTTAGACTAACGAACCGATCTGCACTTTTTTTCGTATTATATAAATTGCCCCTAATGTTTTTGCCAATTTCAATCCTGCCTCAAACATTGAAAAAATAAAGGAAATAACATGTAAAACTTTGAAAGACAAGCGTTCGTCTTGGCCTATGGCAATTTGTACAACGCAATTTTTAAAAAAAAAACATTGTTTGCCATAGTTAATTTGATTTTGAAGCCAAAGGAACATGCATCCTAGAATTTCATGCCTACTAATTCATTCAATGCGAAGTTCATTTTCTATATTTTTGTGTCAAGTGTTGTTGTTCTTATATTGAATTTTGTGATACGGTTGGTCAACATTTAAAAATCCAATATAATTTTGCAACATTTTGTTAAATGTATGGTTTGTTGGATTATTTATTACATTCCTTTCTAGCTCAATGGATTCCACTACTTTCCAAAAACTTATTTTGTTGCAGGTCATGTGTTCAACTCCTAATATTGTGGTATCCATATTCTTATCTCTCATAATATAACAAAATACTAGTCACTTAGAATATTTTTCTCACGGTCGTATACAAATTGAGTATTTTAGTATATAATTAAAGTTTGGATTATATATTTCGTTTACCATTGACTACACTAGTTCAACCAGAGGGGCGACTGTCCGACCAACTAAACCATTATTCAGTAGCACCACCAGCTCAGTGAGCGGTCCGCTTCTGAAAACACTGCTCACGCGTCCTTTCTTTTGAATAAAAAAGGTTGGTGCCAAAATTAGAATTTTTTTTTTGTCTATAAATGTTTTACTAAGTCTCATCCATCAACGTTCTTATCATCATTTACGCCACCCAGCTTTTTCTCCCTTAGAGAATGCAGTAATATGGTAAGTGCAATTATTTAAAAGTACCGTTGGAGAAAATACCAATAAAATACATATATGAATTTATGGAGAGAATCCTTGAAGTTTGTCCCTGAGTTAATTAAAATCCAACAAGAAACCACTTATACCTTATATTCGAACAACTAATACACAAAATCTAGCTCAAAATTCAAATAATACCATTTATCAAATCTCGTCATAGCATTATATATAGCATAGCTCTATCCTCGTAAAACCTCATCTCTCAAACAAATTAAAGAAAGCATAACAATTAAAAATATTTTAAAAAAACATAGTTCTAACATGGCAAGAAAGAAAGTAGTCTTATCCTACATAACAAATGCCTCACAAAGAAAGGCTTCTTTCGTGAAAAGGAGCAAAGGGCTTATGAGAAAAGTGAAGGAGCTGACCACCGTTTGTGGTGTTCAGGCTTGCCTCATCATCTACAACCCCTTTGGCGGTAAGCCCTTGGTATTTCCGGAGTCACATGTGGAGACCATGGCTGTTCTAGAACGGTACAGAGGCCTACCCGAGGTGTTCAAGTCACAAAACCAGTTTAATCCGGACAGCTTCATTCAGGAACAAACCAGAAAGATGGAGGATCAGCTCCGCCGCCTGCGAAAGGACAACAAAAGTAAGGAATTGGAACTTTTTTTGGCCCGATGCATGGAAGGGACGGCGAGTATTCATGATTTGAGATTGGAAGACCATGCCGAGATGAAACATGTCATACACAAATTTCTTAGTGACCTTCGCGTCAGGTACGAGAAATATCGCAAACAACATCCTGATGCCCCTCACCCTGAGATGTTGTTTTTGCCGCATCCACCACGAACATTGGATTTATCGGCTCCTCCTCCACCACTACATTCATTCGAACAACATTATCCGTTTCTTCAACCTGTTACTAATCAGGGTTTCTCAACTCCTCCTCCACCAATTGTTGCTTATAATCATCTACCGGAACCATCATACTTGAACCGAATGGTGCCTATTGCACCTATGAGCATGACAGATCTGGTTCCACTTTCAGTGAACGACATGGAGCCGCCGTTTGCTTGTGATGGTGGTTGTGAATAGTGATTTGGTGATGATTTTTGGAGGAATTCGTGGGATGAGCCATTTATTTTATTTTGGGACGACATGTTTAATTCGCCCAGCTCTGATGCAACAATGTTTGGATCTGTTGGCTTCAATCCAGATCCTTAAGTTAATCTGCTTTTTTGTCTATTTTGTCTTTTTACTTTCCTTTGAGTTTTTCTATTGTTGTCGCGAGGATTGAGTCAAATAATATTGTTGTTTAAATTTGAAGATCTATTATATATGTTGTTTAAATTTCTAATAGATTATTAGAACTGCGCCACCAGAGTGTGTATAGATAATTTTAGTGGTTACTAGTTTGATTAAACAACACAATTAATTGGTTAAACTTAAAGGCACATATAACAAAAAATGAATACAAATAATACGAAGTATTGTACTTTCAATTCATAACCCTGATACTACTCATAAAAAAAATCATAACCATGATATTATTGAGCTAATGTCCTTTATTGATTTTATAAAAAATATTAAAATGTGTACATGAATATATATATATATATATATATATATATGGAGTTTAAATATTATACAAGACCTCTTTTCGATAAATGATGGCGCATTTAATTCTTTTAATAATTGATTGGAACTCATACACGCTTGTCAGTATAACTGTATCAAGAGCATACGGGCTCAATTGTTAACTTTCGGTCCGTATACAAGTAGTCAAAAATAAGTGACACAATTGATAAATATATATGTCCACTAACTTGTATACGTTTTGATTTCCCCTGGACTTGAAATAGCTTGTAATTTTTAAAGTTTTTAGCTAAAATCCCTCTTTCGACCCATTTTTGTATGGTATACCTAACCATGTATCAGGCGCAATTCAACATGGGCTTGGGTTTAACCTTTTCAAATCAAAAAAGGAAGTTGTCTAATTATTTTCACAAAAGAGTGATTTCCTTGTTTATTTTTTATGAAATCAAATTGTCTTGTTTAAATATACTTAATGAAGTGAATTGCCATTAGCTTTTCAAATATGGAGCTTAATTGATTATTATTAGATTTCAATCAGGTAGGTGAGGTATTTTCAATTTTCTCTCGATAAAATTCCAATTTGTATTTGTCGGTATACTTTTAATGGGTATTTTGAAAAAATTCACTTACCATAATGTTTTATGTTATAAATGTGGAGAAGAATTGCCGACGGATGAGATTTACGAATCCAAATTTCAATAATTTTAGTATAGCTGGAGCATTTTGGTACAGCTGAAGCAAGCACAAAACCGATAAGCTTACTAGTTACTAAATTTATTTGTTTAATCGCTTAAAACATTTTCTGTGTTCCCATATTTTGTTCATATATGAGTATATATATATATATATATATATATATATATATATTGGCTTACTTAAAAATATTAATGAACTTTTTAACTCCTTGATGAGTGTCAAAAACTCTCATTTGCGCAATGGTGTTTGCTAGGCTATTGATGAGTCATTTTGATGTTGGATTTTTGGCACAATACTCCCTTGTAATCTTAAAATGGTGCATAATACTTCATTATGTAAGGAGGTGCATCTCACTTGCCAAGTTACGCTGAGGATAGAATGCAAATTGCGTGGCTTCTAAAATTATGTTTACAAGCCAAACAAGTAATTATTAAAGACTAAATACTACAAATACTAGTGGCTTATTATTTTTGGTTTCTAAAATATTATGTACATTACTAAATTGCACCATAAAAATATTAAGGGGCTTTAGAGTGCGAATTCTTGAATTCTAAGAGTGAAATTCTCATTCTAGAGGTAGTTAGGATGCGAAAACTCACACTCTAAGGACAAATATTTTTGGATTAATGCATGGTTTTTTTTTTATTATTATTCAGTAAAAATACCATGAAAGGCGAAAATTTTGCATTCAAAAGTCCGACACAAACATGGGATGTGAAAGCGCATCTGATGTTGTCTCTCGTGGCCAATGGAATGCGCACTAACATAAAACATCTAAGTTATTTATGCAATACTAAATTTAATCGCATTCGAAGCCCTATATATAAATTTTTTTGAAAAGGAAAACATTGTATACTTTTAATTATTGAAGTATAAAGTTAGATACATACATACATATATATATATATATATATGTGTGTGTGTGTATATATATACATATGTAAATTATATGTGCCTAAATACATTGAAATTTAGTATCGTTTAATAACTTAGATGTTTTATGTTATTTCTATATATTACTATATTTCCTAATTATTTCTATATTACTTATTCTAAAAGTTGATAATAAAATCATAACAATCTTGAGCTATTAGGTGTTTAGCGTTATATTATTTCTGTTACATTTACTAATTATTTCTATACGGGTTATAATCTTAAACTATTAGGTGTTTTATATTATTTTAATATTTATATATTTCCTAAAATCTCTATATTACTTATTCCGGAAGTTTATGATAAAACCATAACAATCTCAAACTATTATATATGTTAATTAAAATTATAGCAACTCCGGTTTCAATTTTTCCTTCACCACTTATTTTGTTATTTTTATTAGGGATGTTTCACTAAGTTTAATGAAAAACAAAGTTATGCAAGAAGATAAAACAAACTTTAGGGTTGAAAGTGTAATTAATCAAAAACTGTAAAACTACTGCAATTCCATTTTCTTAACCAGAAACTTTAAAAATATTAATGGGTCAGATCGGTCGAATTGCATAAAAAAGGAGTTAGCGAATGTAATATACAAACTCTAATGGATAAAAACAAAATTAATTAGAAGTTGTAAAACAACTTCGATTTTAAAATATTAATGGGTATGTTTACCGAGCTTCATAAATAATGGAGTTAGTGAATGCGATAAATATAACTTTTTTATTGACTCAAACCATAAACATGACCCACCAAAGCCCAAACCCCAAACAACAAAACTTTTATCGGTTTGACCATTCAAGTTTCGGTCAGCATCAAATAATTATTAAACAAAACTTACATAACAACTCTGATTTTTCTTTTTTCGCCAAACACTTTGTTATGTTAATTAAGTGTGTTTGAAGGAGTTTCCATCTTAAGTGGAGTTACGAAAAATGATAAACAAACTTTGGGAAAAATATAAAATTAATCAAAAGTTATAAACAACTCCAATTCCACCTTTTGTTTTCACGATAAACTTTGTTATTTTAATTAAGTGCGTTTCACTGAGTTTCATTTTGAACGAAGTTGCGAAAAACAATAAACAAACTTTAGGGGGGGCACTATGGAATTCATCAAATGTTGTAAACAACTCTGATTCCATTTTTGCACTAGTGTTAACAGGTTTGATATTATTTCCTATTTAACGGATTTATTTTGGGGTTGGAACGCCCTGGCCGTGGTTCAAAGGCTTGTAAAATTATGAAAATGTAAAATTACGAGAATATCTCTCCTTTTATTCACTTAAATCCACTCCGAATTTTCTAGTATCTTAGTGTATATGTGTATGTGTATGTGTCCAAGTCTTTTTCTCTTTCTTTTCTTATGCCCTTCTTTATATAGAGGTTTTTTAGGGACATGTGTCGTTATGCATGTAAAGTACACGCGTTGTTGTTTGCGTACAGAGGAAGATATCATTTATCTTATATTCTCTTTCTTCATCTACTAGGCAATGCCTATGATTAAATTTGATCTCTTCCGAGGGCTTCAGGTGTTCCGAGGGCTGATTCTTCTGATTTCTTTTCTACGAGGGGTTGTATCTTTCGGAAAGACTGGATAGGTGAGGCAGTACGTCCATCCGATGGCTTTGTAGTTTCTGCGGTAGTTAATTCTGGGTTGTCTTTTTCGGGAGGTGTATCCCGAGGAGTATGTCTATTTTCCTTTGTTGGTGGTGCCTGTTCCGATGGCTTTTATGCTTTAGTACGGTTACGTTCTTGCATTTGGGTCTTCGTGACAAGTATTCCGATGGCTTCTGGCTTTCAATAAAATATTGTTCTTTGAATATGATCTTCGTGGTAGGTGCTCTGAGGGACTTTGCGTCTCCGTAGGACATTATTCTTTACATTCTGCTTTCGGGATAGGTGTTTGTTCTCGGCCTTCGTGATGTGTGGTCCGAGGATTTTTGTGTTTCAATAGGACATTGTTCTTTGCTCTCGGTCTTCGTGATGTGTGGTCCAAGGATTTTTATGTTTGTGGAGTGTTCAGTGAGGAGATATTCTCGCAGGTTCTGGGACTCGGGGTCCGTTGTGGTCCCTCTTGGCGCATGGATGGATATCGGAGTCGCGTGGATCCATCGGGATTTACTCTTCTTTTCTTTATTCATCGTTGATATCTTTTCTTTATTCATCGTTGACTTTCCAAGGGACGCTTTAGTGTCTCCTCGGGTGTCCCTTTATACCGCTTCGAGTCAGTGACCGAGCGGATTGGTAACACTCAGAGGGCCTCCTCGTTGGGAGTGGGCACTCTCATCGGAAGTGCACGTGACGGTAGTATCGCCCATATATTGGTCCCTATTTTAGGGTTATTATTTGTGTGTAATCCCTTCATTTTTTTTTCTAAAGTTAACAACTAGAAACTTTGTTATGTTATGAAGATTATCAAACAAAATAATCTAAACAAAAATGCATTTTTCACCAATTAAAAAAGGATGGGAAAAATGTAGATACCAATCCAAACTTTGGCCCTTCTTGTACTTACCTATTCAACATTAAATTCTTTGCAGTTTTTGTTCTAAACTTTCATTTCTTGGCACTTTAGTATCCACACTATGATTCCGACGAAACTCCGCCAAAAAATGTCATTTTTTGCCAAAATAACGTCACGATGACATAAGCTGAGAAGAGACAACTGTTATTTTAGAGAAAGGAGTATAGTGCAATATATATAATTAATTTATACACTCTAAATTTCATTTTATTATACATTGCACCCCAAGTATTTTTATTTTTTAACAAAAATACCATCTCCCCCAAAATAACACACCCTAATTTTATATGTTTTTTAAGCAATGCAGCCCAAATGTTTTGACCTTTTAACAAAAATACCATCTTCTCCAAAATAATACACTTTAAACAAAAAAAATGTACACTTTCTTTTAATTCAAAAATATATTTAACTTTACTATATATTATTTAAATCATAACTTTAAATATAATTAAAATGTTTATCTTAAAAATGCCCTATAACTTTTAAGTTATATTATACAATTTTTATATAAATCTTTAAAAATGTTATATAATTTTTATTTCAATAATCTAATTATGGAAACTAATAAACAAAAAAAATAGAAAAAAAGAAAAGAATATATATATATATATATATCTATATATATGTGTGTGTGTGTGTGTATATGATCACCGCCTCCACCACCAAGAATCTCCTTCGCAGCCACCTCCACCACCACGAATCTTAATGAGCTTTTGATTCCTCATGTATCTAATCATGGTTTCTTTTGATTTACAATGGACGCGATCAATGAATTGTCGAAGCTATATCATATTTGATGCGGCAGGCGTCGGCGCTGCTTGCGGTGACCTTGATTCACCGCTGATGTTTTTCGTGGTGAAAGAGGGGTTGGGTTGAGGGTGTGGTGAGGGGTGGGAGATTGTGATGAAGATGACTTTAGAGGGGGGGGGGGGGGAGTGGGGTTAGCGGTGGTGGTGGTAGCGGGGTGGGGGTGGGGGGGTTAAGGGAAGGAGATGATGAAGATGATGCGGGTTTTTTTTTGTCTTTTTTCATGGTTTTTTTTATAAATTATTAAAGTATTTATTTATTTATATATATTAAGTAATTAAACATATTTTTCCTTTTAAGATATAACTAAAAACCTTTAAAAATAATTATTTTTTTTCTATTTTTTGGGTTTTTTGTTTGATTATTAGTTTCTATAATTAAGTTATTAAAATAAAAATTATATAACATTTTTATAAATTTAATACAAAAATTGTATAATATATCGTAAAAGCTATAGGACATTTTTAAGATAAACATTTCAGTTATATTAAAATTTATGATTTAGATAATATATATTAAAGTTAAATATATTTTTGAATTAAAAGAAAGTGTACAGATTTTTAATTTTGTTGTTGTTTAAAGTGTATTATTTTAGAGAAGATGGTATTTTTTTAAAAAAGTTAAAATATTTGGGGTGAATTGTGTAAAAAAACAAAATTAGGGTGTGCTATTTTGGGAGAGATGGTATTTTTGTTAAAAATTAAAACATTTCGGGTGCATTGTGTAAAAAAATAAAATTAAGGTGTGTTATTTTGGGGGAGATGGTATTTTTGTTAAAAAAAATTAAAATATGTGGGGTGCAATGTATAATAAAATGAAATTTAGGGTGTATAAATTAGTCATACATAGTGCACTATACTCTCCATCTCTAAAATGACAGTTTTACCCTTCTCGCATGATGTCATCATGACGTCATTTTGGTGAAAAGTGACGCTTTTTGGTAGAGTTTTGCCATGATCATAGTATGGATACTAAAGTGCCAAGAAATGAAAGTTTGGATCATAAACTGCAAAAAATGTAATGTTGGATAAGTAAGTGCAAAAAGGGTCATAGTTTCGATTGGTGCGTGCATTTTTTCCAAAAATGACACAAAAACATATCTTGATTGATTACAATTACGTTTCTGTTGCGTACTCGCTTTGATCCTTGCCAAATCACGTGAAGAACGAATCCAGCAAATTGTTCACAACCCAAATTCTTTTAGAGTGTGATGCTTGCACAAAATAGATTATAAAATATAAATAGAACAACACTATGTTGTATAGAATGTAGGAGAGTAAAACTCTTGTACTTTCTTCTCACTTTGGCTTTGTGCGCATGTTTCATCTGAATAGAGAGTTAATGGAAGTTATGGAAATAGGAAATAACCTCTATTCCCTCCACTTCTCATGTTTGAATTTCAAACACATGGGTTGTGGGTCAACCCGAATGGGTGCTCCACACCCATTTAATTAATAACATTTTATTAATTAAATCCAACATGTTAATTAGGTGTTGATAATGCATATTATACATCGGATAAGTGAAACACCGTAATATACCCAAAGAAGGCACTTCGAAATAAGTCCCTCGTATATTAGGCTCATAGACATCGTGCCATACGATGGGCATAAGAGAATCACCCATCATGTATGATGGACTCCTCCGTCACAGCCATACCTTTTAATTGTCCACTTGGAAGGATCACGCGAAAAGTAAAAGAATGTCACTTATTATCTAATCCGCATGTGATTCTTATTGAACACTGTCAGCAGATACATCTCACACGAGGCAAACTTAATGAACGCTCATCTTCAGCATTAAGGAGAGACAATTTGCATCCTTACAACTACACCAGAAATCCTTATATATGGTAGTAATTCCGATATTGTAACCAACTTAGTTTGACTCACCATACTGTATTCAAAATTGAACAAATGCAAGATATTTCTTTAAGTATTTCTTCATATTTAGAGGGCTTTCGTAATTCAAACCCCTTCTTTAAAAATGCTTATATTCATATACTTTCTCTCTACGAATCACGAGAATCGCGTTCTGAACCACATCTCTCACTATAATCTAAGATTTTCCCAACCTGGAGAATTTTGTGTTATTAGGTTTATTTCACGGAGTTTCATCATATACGAGGTTAAGAAAGATGATAAACAAACTTTATGGAGAAAAATATAATTATGCAAAACATGTAAAACAACTCTGATTTCATATATTATTTTGCCACAAACTTTGTTATGGTAGGTGTGCTTCTCCGAGTTTCATCAAAAATGGTTGTGTTTCTCCGAGTTTCACTAAAAATGGAATAAGAAAATGCGATAAAAAAAACTTTTTTTCTAACCTAAACCATAAACAATACATTGGCTATCAAACCACAAATCCCAAACCTTAGCACTACAACTATTATTCTAATTTAGGCCAAGATCGAGTAAGTGTTAAACAAAAGTTACATAAAAACTGCAATTCTTTTTTTTTTCTTCACCAGAAACTTTGTTATGTTAATTAGGTGTGTTTCGCCGAGTTTCATCATAAACGGAGATATGAAAGATGATAAAACAATTTTTGGGGAGATATCTACAATTATACAAACGTTATATAACATCTCCTATTCTATGGTTCTTTAACCAGAAATTTTGTTATGTTTATTAGGCGTGAATTTCGTCATAAATGATACAAAAGACGACAAACAAACTTGTTGGGAGAAAAATATAATTACGCAAAAGTTACATGAAATCTCTAATTCCATTTTATTTTCACCAGAAATTTTATATGTCAATTAGGCGTGTTTCGCTGAGTTTCATCAGAAATCGAAATTACGGAAGACGATAAATAAACCTTAGGAAGATAAGTGCAATTAAACAAAAGTTATAAAACAACACCGGTTTCAATTTTTTCTTTCACCAAAAACTTAAAAAATGTTAATGGGTGTTTATCGCAAAGTTTCATTAAAAAAAAGAGTTAGGGTCTTAGGGATATACAAACTTTGCAGGAGTAAAACAAAATTAATCAGAAGCTAGTTGTAAAACGTCCATTTTTTTCACCCGAAACTTTGTTATGTTAATTAATTACTTCTGTTTCATTGAGTTTCTTCACGAACGGAGTTACCAAAAAATGATAAATAAACTTTAGGAAAGATTTCTATTATGCAAATGTTAATTAGGCGTTGGATGCAAAAAATTTGCATACCACATAATATTATATATATTGTTATTAAAAAATTCTATGGGATGCAAAATTGTCGTATCCCACACTGATTAAATGTTATTTTAATGTGGCTGCATCACATGGGATGCAAAATATTCGCATCACATTCCTTTTCTATTTTGTTTTTAATTTTTAAATCTTTAAGATGCGAAATTTTCGCATTCTATTACCTACAATTTTATAGTGTTGTAATTATAAATTATCTAAATACCCTAGTTCTTAAACATACGACTAGAATGTAAGAATATTGAAGCCATAATCTCACTTCCTAAAGCAAATATAGAAAGCGAGATCTTCGTCTTCGGAATCATTCGCTATTGCTTTTGCCGTTGGCTTGATAGAAAGCGAAATTGTGTTATCATAGCTTGAAGCAAATTATTTTCTTTATACTAAAAAAAGTAGAAAGCATGAACGTGTGTGCTAGAAAGATTTCGCTAACTAGGATGCTGAAAGTCAACTTTTGCTAGCGGCGTGTTATATATATATTTCGTAATGTATCACCTCGTTAACAACGGCTTCTTTATAAATAATAAATTCAAAGATCAAATTATTTTGGTGGCGAAGTTGCCTAGATATCCTCCCTACACGATCTAATCTTGCAAGACGAAAGATAGGCGATGGCACGTGGTGCTTATCGTGTAATGAAAGGGATGAGACGCCGAAGCATATTTTCTTTGATTGTCACTTGGCATGGCAAGTTTGGGCGCTTGCCCGATTCACTACGGGGTCGACGTGTACGAGTAATGAGAGCTTGCTTGCATGGTTTCATAGATTATGGCGTAGCAATGGGAAGGAGCGGGCGGCGATTGCTATTACGATTTGTTAGGCTATGTGGCATAATCGGAATCTTATCCTTGTGGGAGAAAAATATTATGCTGCAGGTGGTATCGTGGAGATTGCACTCCAATATGCGATGACATGACGAGAATTGGGGAGGACTGCGCATGTAATTGCTAAAACGGGCGACTCGAATTGGGTGGCGCCGCGTGAGGGGTGGTTGAAGATCAATTTTGACGGGGCTCGTTTTGAGGAGGAGTTGGCGGTAGGAATAGGGGTGGTGGTTCGGGATCATGAGGGCCGGGTTTGTGCGAGAGTTCAAAAGAGAATTACGGCTACGTTGGCCCACGCGAGTGTTGAGGCTTTGGCGGCATTGTGGGCGATTAAATTGGCGGTGGGAATGCAATGGGATAAGGTGGTGATTGAAGGGGATTGTCTTAATATAATACATGACATTCTTTTCCGAACGCACGAGAATGTAAGCTACGCTAATATTGTGGCAAATTTCCTTCTATTGTTTGAACCACGACGTGATTTTTCTATCCGATGGGTTGGTAGGGAGGCTAACTTAATGGCGCACAATCTTGCTCGCACAGCTTTGGGAGAGGCTTGTGAACCATATGGTCTAGTGTTTGCTGATATTTGAGAGCATAGTTTTATACTCTAGTTTGGGAGAATTTGTATTGACGTTATAGCGCGTTTGCGCAATTTTCTGAGTAATCTATTCCTGAGCTTCAAAAAAAAAATTCAAATACATTGTAGAAAAGAAAAAATTACTTAATTAATTTGAAGGGAAGAAGCGGCAATACGAAATTTCTATTTCTTTTTTAAATGTAGCGACATCGCCTCACATGCAGTGTTAAATGAATTGGACCGAACTGAGCCGGTCCGACCGAGACCCAATGCCTTGTTCGGTCTAGTTCCAACCCAATCACGGTTCATTTAATGTCAGGGAGCCGACTAGAAGAAAATTCAATCGGACCCATTCGCCCAGTGAATCAGTTCGACTAACTAACCGATCTACACTTTTCCGTATTATATAAATTACCCCTAATGTTTTTGCCAATTTGAATCTTGCCTCGAAAATTGAAAAAAATAAAGGAAATAACATGTAAAACTTTGAAAGGCAAGCGTTCGTCTTGGCTTATGGCAGTTTGTACAACGCAATTTTCAAAAAAAAAACATTGTTTGCCATAGTTAATTTGATTTTGAAGCCAAAGGAACATGCATCCTAGAATCTCATGCCTAGTAATTCGTTGTAAGTGTAGTTATTTAAAAGTACTGTTGTAGAAAATACCAATAAAATACATATATGAATTTATGGAGAAAATCCTTGAAGTTTGTCCCTGAGTTAATTAAAATCCAACAAGAAACCACTTATACCTTATATTCGAACAACTAATACACAAAATCTAACTCAAAATTCAAATAATACCATTTACCAAATCTCGTCATAGCATTATATATAGCACAGCTCAATCCTCCTAAAACCTCATCTCTCAAACAAATTAAAGAGTGCATAACAATTAAGAATATTAAAAAGAAAACATAGTTCTAACATGGCAAGAAAGAAAGTAGTCTTATCATACATAACAAATGTCTCACAAAGAAAAGCTTCTTTCGTGAAAAGGAGCAAGGGCTTATGAGAAAAGTGAAGGAGTTGAATACCGTTTGTGGTGTTTAGGCTTGCCTCATCATCTACAACCCTTTGGCGGTAAGCCCTTGGTATTTCCGGAGTCACACGTGGAGGCCATGGTCGTTCTAGAAAAGTACAGAGGCCTACCCGGGGTGTTCAAGTCACAAAACAAGTTTAATCCGGACAGCTTCATTCAGGAACAATGGTTGTTTTAATCAGCTTTTTTACTCTATTTTGTCTTTTTACTTTCCTTGGAGTTTTTCTATTGTTGTTGCGAGGATTAAGTCAAATAATATTGTTGTTTAAATTTGAAGAACAATGGTCAGTTTTATATGTTGTTTAAATTTCTAATAGATTATTAGAGCTGCACCACCAGAGTGTGTATAGATAATTTTACTGGTTACTAGTTTGATTAAACAACGCAGTTAATTGGTTAAACTTAAAGGTACATATAACAAAAAATGAATACAAATAATACGAAGTATTGTACTTTCAATTCATAACCATGGTATTACTGAACTTAATGTCCTTTACTGATTTTTTCCTTCAAAATATCTAAATTTGTACATGAATATATATACATTATATATATATGGAGTTTAAATATTATACAAGACTTCCTTTTCGATAAATGATGATGCATTTAATTTGTTTAATAATTGATTGGAACTCACAAATGCTTATCACTATAATTGTATCAAGAGCATTAGGGCTCAATTGTTAACTTCCGGTCTGTATACAAGTAGTCTAAAATAATTGACACAATTGATAAATATATATATGTCCACTAACTTTTATAAGTTTTGGATTTTCCCAGGACTGGGAAAATTCTGTAATTTTTAAAGTGTTTACCTAAAAGGCCCTCTTTCGACCCATTTTTATATGGTACACCTAACCTTGTATGAGGCACAATTCAACATGGGCTTGGTTTTAACCTTTTAAAAGGAACTTGTCTAATTATTTTCACAATAGAGTGATTTCCTTGATTATTTTTTATGAAATCAAATTGTCCTGTTTAAATATACCTAATGTAGTGAATCGCCATTAGCATTTCAAATATGGAGCTTAATTGATTATTGTTAGATTTCAATTAGGTAGGTAGATTTCAACACCATTGTGATTGTTGATTTTAGATTACTTGGCCTCAGTCGAAAATTCAACGTCACTAGTCAGAATATTTATTTTGTTGTCCATAAATTTTCTGAACGACTTTATGTGAATGTGTGCTCGCATTATGGTGGTTGTCCTGTATTTTTATAGAAAAGAAAAGTATTCATTACAACACTTTGATAATAAGCAGTTTCGATTGGCAAGGATTCTACTACTACGAATATTTCAAACTGCTTACATGTTAGACACTACATCCTTTCTTTTTCTTCTTCTTTTTGAAATTTTCAGCCATTAATACTGTTCAATGAGAAGACATTATTATATACTAACACGACGCTGTTACGATTTATAATTGGCTAAATAAACCTAATATTATTAACAAATAACCTTAGTATTACTATGTATTTAGCGAAACAACCTTCTCCCCATGAGTATTTGTGGATTATCACATTTCATTAAAAGAGTTAACGCACAAATGACCATTCAATTAAATCCAACTATATCTAACTTTGAATCCATAAGTTACCAACTGCACATCAAAATAAAGCAAATTAAAACGATAGTTCATTTACAATATTTTTCACCCAGATCTCCATTTCTTTATTAAAATAAACATCAAACAAAGACAAAATTAACGAATAAAAAAAAAGAACTTCAGAAATAAAATGTTCGGGCATTACAGGCAGCATAAATATTATTTACCAGACAAGGTGGTAATAATTTAAGCAGCAAAGCGGGTCCCGTAACTCAGATTTATGCACATATCAAGATTAGGCTTCTGCAAATCGTTAATTTCACAGAACCTCAGTACGGTGCAATTCCTTTCCATACTTCCGAAAACTAAGAATCAATGAACAGCTGATAAAAAAGAAAAAAAAAAACCAACACACAGTGAATGTGTGTGTGTGTATGGTGAAATGGCAAGCTGCGAGTTGACGTTTATAGGTAAACGTTAGTGTTAGGGATCTCGTTAGCTGGGCTTTTAGGTTTTCGAAATGAAATGAGGCCCATTAGTCAAATTATTATATTAATATATATTTAATATAATTAATACCATGTATTAGATATAATTAATGGGTAGTTAAATTATGTTTTAGCGGGTAAGAGGAGTTATTTAGCAGTTACTCAGATGACTAACATTTTTATATTCACTTATTTGGCTATCACTTTATGTTTTCCCCCCAAATATTAGCTTTTCTATAACTTATAAATAGAGTCATTTGTTTTCATTATTAGCACGTTATATTCTTTAGTCAAAGTTCAATCATATGCTGTCAATTTTGTTGAACTATTTATCAATGTTCAGTATGGATTAAAATGTGGAGAAACAATAAAATGCCTAACTAACAAAAGATAACCCCGCATATTTGCAGGGTATTAAAAATTCTATAAACAAAAAGATTCATATGAGTCGATATCCGAGATATATTCTAAATTAACTTAGACAAATTAATTTATGTATAGTATTTTATCAAACAGATGTTCCACACGTTGACAGCGCACATATGCTGGAAGGCAAATTCGGTTATATGAATATTCAATAATACAGAAGGTTTGTGCTAACTAAATAAATATTAGGTGTATAACGGTATATATTAAAATTATGAAACAATGTATCACATGCATAATAGATATATTATAAAAGAAAGAAAGAATAAGAGAAAAACAAAAAAGGCGGCGAAACCAAAATTAGAAGATGAACAAATATAGATCAGAGTACGAGATTGCTATTCGTGAAGGATTTTGAACTTCATGCTACAGTAAATTTACAGCAAGTTCTGAAATTGTTCAAAATTACCCAAAATGATTCGAAATAAATTAAATTATTTGTAATATAATTGTAACGTCTCGTAACTTTTATCACATAACGCAACATTGATAATTAACTGGTAACACCAACATTAACATCAAAAGAAAGATTTGGTGTGAGGGATTAAAGGAAAACTGATGATTCAAATTAACTCGAAGGCTTAGTTAAGAATGTGGAGGAGACTCGTGCACTTTTCCCGTAGTTTTTAAGAGAAATAATGCCCTTTACAAGGGAAGAAAGAAAATCTCTTTCGTAGGATTTCTTCCCTCGTCTACTTTACATTCAGTAGGGGCCTGACTTAGCTTCATTAATATTTATTCCAAATGGTTCTATTATGTCTGAATTATGGAATTACTAATTAATAGATTCAGTCTTTCAAATACTCAAATCTAAACATTTAATTGTTTAACATAACAAAGCATATATAAGGTGTCGTAAAAAAGAAAAATGAAGGTATATAAAAAATGAAGGTGTCTAGCACGATACATAATTCATTTAAAATTCGAAGCAAGACAGCTCTGCTGATTTGAAAATTGTAACCAATAATGTTTGGGCAATAAAATTAAATGTATGTTAAGTCAATGATGCACATGAATGGATAAAACAAAAATGGTACACAGCATCATATCATATATATAGACACCATGCAGGAAACAGAGTGATACAAAATGTGGCAATTGATAAAACAATTGACCATTATATCTACCGCACGTTAAAAATAGTAATACTGAAATAATGGATGACTGTGATTCGGAAAATATACTAAATAAATATTTTACTGAACGCGATACATACAAAAAAGGAACAAAAATGGATTCTACTTTTGGTTTATATATATACATACATATATATATATATATATATATATATAATTACACAGTTTAGTGACTAAAAATGCAAATGCAAATGTTGGTTTTTATTTGATAATTATTAGTTTTTCTTTTTGTAAATTCACGTAGCTAAATATGACACATATACTGAAATTTTAGTTACTTTACTTTTTCAGCATTTCACGTCTAATTATTTAATACAATTTGGTAATACCTTGATTGATGCGCGATGTGTTAATAACTAAAGATTTATATTGACCGCTAATTTAAGTCTTCCCACGATGGTACAATGGTAAAAGCAACCATGATTAATATAGTACATGCATGCATTTAAATATTTACGCCCTAGCATAGCTCGATCTGACTTTGTGCTGCCACAAAATGCTATAAAATGACTGACCTCTTCAAGCTCCAAAACACATTACTTGCATCTGTTCTTTCTTGATCTCTATTTCAGCAAGAAAGTTCTTTGAAATCAAATTAATGGCCGCTAACGGTGAAAAAGTATTAGAGAGTCATGAGGCTCCGACTCCTGTCAAATACGCTCCTTTCTTGAACTTGGACGGAAGCCTGTCAATTCATGGCGGTACGTTGTTAGTTAATTTTAATGAAGTTACATTTTAACACATACCTTTTTGCTATTCAATTATTATATTTCAAGCAATTTATATTACTTCCTTTTTTCTTTGATAGTTAATTATGTTAGTTCCTTACACGAATATTGTCATAGCTATAAAAAAAATGAGTAATTTTGTGGTTGAAATTCATATTTTCGAAAATTTGAATCCTATGGTTTTTTTATACAGAATTAAGTTAATTAAAGTAAAAGCATATAAACTTCAGGCGTCTAACCATTCCAAACGTATATGGGAAATGTAAATGTTCCAGATTTTACGGCGTAATTGTTATTCCCAAAAGTTCTTGGAGGGAAACTAAGTTTTGACTTTTGACCGAGATTTATCATCAAAGAATTGCATAGTGGAGTTGCACAATTGAACTAAAACAAAATGTCAAAAACTTGTTCGTATTACTTAATTGCAAATTATCGAAAATAATCTGGCCGGTATGTCGTGGTACACTTGCTAATAGTGTATATATTTTCGTTTATATTAATTAATTTGTATAACATTTTTTCAAATTAAAACAGGTGAAAGATTGGGTCGTGGAATAAATCCTGATGCAATAACGACCCCAGTGGTTAATGCATCTGCTTATTTCTTTAAGTCAACTGCTGATCTCATTGATTTTAAGGTATTATGCTTTGTAACATTTCATGGTAATGTCAACTCCCTTTTATGTTAGACTGAGATTGGACATGACAAATTTGAGAATCTTTATTTTCATTGTAACAGGAAAAAAGGAAACCGGCTTTTGAATATGGACGATATGAGTGTTTCACTACTCTTGTTGCTGAGGAGAAGATAAGGTGATGATCAATATTAACTGTGTTTCTTTCTTTTCTCCCCCCTCAATCATGTTCCCGTACTTTTTACTATATGATCAATTAAGCGCACGGTAGTATATATACGAAGTATTAACTAGTTTTGGCTCGTTTGCACCGTGCAGTGCTCTAGAAGGGGCTGAATCTACAACTATAACAGCATCTGGAATGTGCGCTATCACAGACATGTTGTTGGCTCTAATTCCTTCTGGTGGCCATTTAGTCATTACCTCTGAATGCTACAGGGAAGCCAAGATGTTCATTGAGACTATTCTTCCCAAAATGGGAATCACTGTACGTATCATCCATC
Organism: Linaria vulgaris; assembly: GCA_948329865.1. Taxonomy (NCBI): domain Eukaryota; kingdom Viridiplantae; phylum Streptophyta; class Magnoliopsida; order Lamiales; family Plantaginaceae; genus Linaria; species Linaria vulgaris. The sequence continues at coordinate 15,394,324 of OX415250.1, read as the reverse complement.
ATAAAAACCGAATCTTTTGCCATGATGATAATGTTCATGTTTAAGTGGAATATTCTAATTAACACATTTCTTATATGATATGATCGTGAAATGCAGCACACCATCGTTGAACCTAATGATATTCCTGCTCTGGAGGCCGCATTAGAGAATAACAAAGTCAGTATATATATACCTTCTCGATCCTTCATTCATAATAATCTGATGTGTTGGTCAGATCGAATGCTTAACCTTATATGTATATATACAGGTGAGTCTTTTCTATACAGAATCTCCAACCAATCCCTTCTTGAGATGCGTTGATATCGAAGAGGTGTCAAGAGTTTGCCATGCCAAAGGGGTCCTTGTGGTCGTAGACGGCACTGTTGCATCTCCTATTAACCAGAAGGCCCTTGCTCTTGGTGCTGACATCATCATACACTCTGCAGCCAAATTCATTGCTGGCCACACTGATGTAATAAGTCTCTCTGTCTCTCCCGATGATATGTCGACCCTTTTAAGAGTCTCTAGTTATGAACTTCAATATGCATGGTTGTTAATGTTATTAATCTTAGTATTAAATACTAAACGAGCATCGATCTCTGTGGTACAGGTTCTCGCAGGCTCAATCAGTGGCCCCGAGAGGTTGATTGCACTTGTGCGTGATTTGCATCATATTATGGGTGGTTGCGTTGGTCCAGTAAGTTATCTTGTTTGGAAGTTGCCTAGGCCTAATATTTTTGTGTTAATTTGGATTGAAGCAGTAGTTATTGTGGAACTAGAGCTTTTATCATGCATGATTGACTTTAATCGCCCTTTCTCCAACAGAATGCCGCCTATCTGATTATCAGAGGCATGAAGACGCTGAATCTTCGTGTACAGCAACAAAACGCAACGGCACAGAAGATGGCCGAACTTTTAGAGGCTCATCCTAAGGTGCTTTAATCTCTCTCTCTCTCTCTCTCTCTCTCTCTCTCTCTTGTGTGGCTTATTCTGTATCATGCTGTTGATACAAAACCTTACTGTTCAAAATTGGAGGTGTTAAGTAGCATCATTATTATTACCAAAGTTTATCTCTACTCTTGATCCTTAAATCTAGTGTTGTTAATGCGGAAAGTTCTTAAAAAAAAAAAAGATTGCGTTTATTTTATCTATGTTTTCTTGTTTACCATGACATGTGACGTTCAACGTACATAAATTGCAGATTAGTCGTGTCTATTATCCAGGCCTGCCTAGTCATCCCGATCACCACATTGCTAAGAAGCAAATGACAGGTTATGGTGGCGTTGTTACTTTTGAGGTCTGTATTTATGAAACTTCGGATAGCATCTTATCTTTGTGTGGTTCTAATCGAAGTCACTCCTCTGATAAATCACACATTATTGAAAACTTTGAATAGGTTGATGGAGATCTGTGGAAGACTGCGAAATTTGTTGATGCACTAAAGATTCCATACATAGCACCTTCTTTTGGAGGCTGTGAAAGCATTGTTAATCAACCAGCTATAGCGTCTTTTTGGTGCGTTTTCCCTCCTGGCATAAACTGCTCGGTCGCTGGAGTTCAATTATTTGTTTAAATTTTTGTTATGTGAAGTGTTGGTGTGATAAACTTTCTAGTATCGTCTTTTGCTCAATGTTTGTTTTGGAATTATGTATGGTACTATTATGGAGATCTTATTAACACTTGTTATGCCATCAAACGCGCGTATTTGTGACAGGGATCTTTCCCCAGCGCAACGGCTTGAGTTTGGTGTCACGGACAGCTTGGTCCGATTCAGCTTTGGAGTCGAGGATTTTGAGGACTTGAAGGACGATGTTCTCCAGGCTCTGGAAAGCATATAGGAATTTCTAGCCTGTGCTGATAGTATTTTCACGTTTTTTCGTCGTTCCTTTTAAGTCGTCATTTACATTTGGTTGTACTCGTGTTGGTTACAAAATTAGGCTTGTGTTATTTGCTGAAGGACCAGCAACGAAATGGCTCCCTACAGCGAATGTTAAGTTTTGTTTCCTTTCTGTGTTGTTGGTTTAATTCATGTAAAAATAGAAGTGAAAGATTGCTGAATGTATCTATTAAGATGTTGCATAGTACTATGCTTGGTTCTCTCTATCAAAGCAATATCACGACCAAACTCTGCAGTTCGATCTTTGTTTTTCCGGCATGCGAATGTTTACGTTCTGTAATTTCGATGTTCAAATTAGTATGTGGCTCAAATTGATATGCTATAAAGTAACATGAAATAAGGTCTGTTCTCTTAAGTACTTGGATTTCAACACATTAATCCAAGGTTTGCCTGCCTTGGAGAGGATCATCCAATGATAATGCTCCAAATTGTGGAGTGATAGTTTTATAATTGATGCCAACAATAGATTGGATGCACTACATCTTCATATTGCCTCTCCGCTAAATATAATTCCTTAGGATAAACTGATAAAGTGAATAAAGTTCTCTTTCAAATTGTAAGTTGTAACAATAATCTTATATTCTTATTTATGGAGAAAGAGGATCTATAGGCAGGAGAACAAATAAGTTGCATAAGAAAAAGAAAAAAAAACTAAGTTGTAGAACGATTTAGCAAGTAGCTAACATAAACAAAAAACCTTTGAGCCGATTTTGGGAGATTCTCAACTTGAAAATAAATTATTTTCCTAATAATTTATCAAGCAAGTGTTCCATTTCACATGTATGCTGACGGCCACAATTTTTAGGTGTGCGCTTAAATGAATATTCGGCTTAATATATTATACTTTTAAACAAATGTTTCACATGCGCACCAGAGTACTTTTTAAACAAATATCTACTATCTACTACTATATAATAAAGGGCTTGATTTTTGATCCTCCAATTTTATAGTTCCTATTTTACCCCTAACATATATGTTAATTTAATAAAATTGATTTACTTATTTGCCCTTCAACTTTTAAATGTTTTTGTTTTTGCCCATAAATTTTTTTTTTCTTATTTTATACCCTTCAAATTTTCTTTAATTATTTAATGCGAATTGCGAACGGTCCTCTAAGTTCTTAATTCTTTGAATCTTACCCCAAAGGTTTTACACTATCAACTTATAAGCCCGTTATAAATTACAGAACAATCCTTTTAATTTTTTATTCTCTTAAATTTGCCTCCAAGGTTTTATGTTATTTATCTATGGGCCATGTGTAAATTGTTGAAAGGTCCTTTTATTTTTAAGTTCTTTTGGTTTTACCCTAAAAGTTTTACGCGATTTACTTAGGGGTTATGTTGTAAATTGTTGAACAGTTCTTTTACTTTGTAGTTCTTCCAATTCCGCCCTAAAGGTTTTGTGTTTTTTTTGTGGGCCCCTATTATTATATGCAAAAACATTTAATGATTTTAACAATTTAGAAAAAGAAATGGGGTACTTTAATTTCTGCAATTGGTTTTAACAGTAATATTGGTGGTTTCTCGAAAAACAATTTAATTTTTCTGTAGTTCAAAGTGTATTATTTTGGAGAAGATGCTATTTTTGTTAAAAGGTCAAAACATTTGGGGTGCATTGCTTAAAAAGCATATAAAATTATGGTGTGTTATTTTGGGGGAGATGGTATTATTGTTAAAAAAATTAAAATATTTGTGGTGCAATGTATAATACAATAAAATTTAGAGTGTATAAATTAATTATACATATTGCACTATACTCCCTTCTCTAAAATAATAGTTGTCCCTTCTCAGATTATGTCATCGTGACGTTATTTTGGCAAAAAATGATGTTTTTGGCGGAGTTTCGCCGGAATCATAGCGTGGATACTAAAGTGCCAAGAAATGAAAGTTTGAAACGAAAACTGCAAATAATGTAATGTTGAATAGGTAAGTGCAAGAAGGTCCAAAGTTTGGATAGGTATCTGCATTTTCTCCGTCCTTTTTTAATTGGTGAAAAATGCATTTTTGTTTAGATTATTTTGTTTGATAATCTTCATAACATAACAAAGTTTCTAGTGAAAAAATGGAATCAGAGTTGTTTACAACTTTTGATGAATTCCATTGTGCCCCCCCTAAAGTTTGTTTATTGTTTTTCGCAACTTCGTTCAAAATGAAACTCAGTGAAACGCACTTAATTAAAATAACAAAGTTTATCGTGAAAACAAAAGGTGGATTTGGAGTTGATTATAACTTTTGATTAATTTTATATTTTCCATAAAGTTTGTTTATCGTTTTTCGTAACTCCACTTAAGATGGAAACTCCTTCAAACACACTTAATTAACATAACAAAGTGTTTAGCGAAAAAAGAAAATCAGAGTTATGTAAATTTTGTTTAATAATTATTTGATGCTGACCGAAACTTGAACGGTCAAACCGATAATAGTTTTGTTGTTTGGGGTTTGGGCTTTGGTGGGTCATGTTTATGGTTTGAGTTAATAAAAAAGTTCTATTTATCGCATTCACAAACTCCATTATTTATGAAGCTCGGTGAAACATACCCATTAATATTTTAAAATTGAAGTTGTTTTACAACTTCTAATTAATTTTATTTTTATCCATTAGAGTTTGTATATTACATTCGCTAACTCCTTTTTTTTATGCAATTCGACCGATCTGACCCATTAATATTTTTAAAGTTTCTGGTTAAGAAAATGGAATTGCAGTAGTTTTACAGTTTTTGATTAATTACACTTTCATCCCTTAAGTTTGTTTTATCTTCTTACATAACTTTGTTTTTCATTAAACTCGGTGAAACATCCCTAATAAAAATAACAAAGTATGTGGTGAAGGAAAAATTGAAACCGGAGTTGCTATAATTTTAATTAACATATATAATAGTTTAAGATTGTTATGGTTTTATCATAAACTTCCGGAATAAGTAATATAGAGATTTTATGAAATATATAAATATTAAAATAATATAAAACACCTAATAGTTTAAGTTTATAACCCGTATAGAAATAATTAGTAAATATAACAGAAATAATATAACGCTAAAAACCTAATAGCTCAAGATCTTGTCAAAATTATTGACCACTCTGCACAATCGTTAGTAAGCATTCATAAGCAAGTAGTACGCGCAGAAAATAAAGCAAAGAGTACGAAATGTACTGGTTGCAACAGCAGTGCAACCTTCCGCCAAAACGTTTAACATAAGATAGAAATTGTCTAGATTTAGCGAGAGAAAAAAATGTGCAAGTGCAACTCCCCCTAAACAAAATCTCCCCCTTTTTGAAACAACAAATCAAGGGGTATCGTTACCATGCCCAGACGATTCACCAGGCCCAGAGCGAAGACCAGCGTGTTGCAACAGACAGTCAAGCTTGGATGCTTGAAGGGCCATCGAGGTGCGCAGCTCCTCATTGGACTGAACCAAGTCAGCCACCAGACCATTCAGCCTGGAGAGTTCCAGGTGCACCCCATCAAGACTGGCGGAGGCGTCGGGAATGGAGCCGGATTGCTTCTTTGTGGAGGATCCAGTTGCAGCTGGGGAGGGCGGCGGCTTGTTCAGAATTTTAGTGCTAGCACGCATGACCGGGCACTCGAGAAGGTCTTCATTGTCCAGCATGATAGAGGGATGCCTGGAGGCAAAGTACATGTAGATGAGTGCAGGGAACCCAAGTGAGAGATGGAAATTTGGAAAGGTACCCTGATAAATGCGTTCGAACACAAGCGTCCCCAGATCAATTGCAACTCCCGTTCCAGCACGAAACAGTACACTAGCAACCTCATGGCGGATGGTGGAGGTTTGCGTGCAAGGTAGCCAGTGGCTGACAAGGATTCGGAACAACAGGTTGTACCGGCTTGTGAGTGAGCTGGTGGGAAAAGGTTAGAGGGGCCACACACGGATTGATCCGTTAGTCAGCTCGTATGCAAGTTTGTCCATGTTTCCAGTCGCAACTCAGAGTGCCCGGCTGTGTCCACGATTGGTGCCTCTATGGCCTGGGACAGAAGCTCAGCAGTAAAGGGGCAGACATTTCCCCGAAGATAAATGACATGGCGCTGTAGTGACCCTTCCGCATCGAGCTGGGTCGTGAGGTTGGCATAAACCTCTTGAGCCAGGACCTTGTTGTATTTGGTGGCGTTCTGAGTTGCAACTAGCCACCCGCGCTGTTCAAGGAGGTCCAGCACACCAGTCTCTTCATAGGACTTGAGGTCCAACGGTCGTTCCACAACCATAGGGCGCTTGCGAATTTCCAGCATTTTGGCTTCTGTGTCAGTAGTGTAGAAACGCTGAGAGTGAGCCCTAGCAGCTTTCAATGAGGTAGAGGCAGGAGCAACATCGGGGAGAGCGAAGGTAGACTCGGGCACCACAGGTGAGGGTTTTCTTGGAGGAGCAGAAGATTTGGTTTTCTTCTTGGGGGGTTCAGGTGGGGAGGCTGACGGACCGGAATCTTGGACCACTTCCTTGTATTCACACCAGAGGAGGAAGGAGCAGCAACAGGAGAGGCGAGATTGTCCTCAGGTGGTGGTGGCGGCACAGCGGAGGCGGATTCCACTTTGGATTTCTCTTTGGCTGGAGCAGTGGAACGCGACAGAGGAGATGGTGATCGGCGCTGCGGAGACGGGGAAGATGGTGGTGAAGGAGGTGAGGGCTGCTCAGTCGATTGGGTAGTATTTCTATCAACTGCAGTTGCAGGAGCCGTCGTAGGAGGTGGTGGGTGGATTGTGCGGAGAGGAGGAAGGTCAAGGGGCTCTTCTGAGAAGGTGGCGGCTGGTTTACGTGCAGATCCTCCCATCCTCTGAAAGAAAATCTAAAAGACGAGAAAGAGAGAGAGAAAATCGTGAGATCTGTGGAAGGAGGGAAAAGAAGAAGGGCAACAGGGGATAATATAAGACTCTCTAAAGCCCTAGAATTTTAGGAGGGAAAAAAAAACACCAACACTTAGCAAGCCCTAGATACTCTTTTCACAAGATAAAGGATATTAAAAACGGAAAAGATAGAGTTAAAACTAATTAAGATACGCAAGATACAAATCTTAACAACTTGCCAAAAAAAACTGAACTCACAATGTGTCACCCAGTGAGGCCCAATCACGCGTAATTAGGGCTCCAGCATGTTAAGTAGAATTGAATACAACAACACGAGAACCAAGGTAATCAGTGGGAAAAATCCATCATGTTACCGCCCTCACGCAGATTTCTCCAGGCAGTTTACTGAATGGTACTCAGTTGCAACTAAAACCAGGGACTAGGAGCAACTGGTAGCTTTCACACTGACACATTTGTGCACAAGGTAGCTCTTTGCAATGAGTGGTCGCATGAGATAAGAATTGCTAGCTTTCACACTTGCTGCTTCTAGGTCACGTAGCTTTTTCCAATTACACCTCAAGAAAAAAGAATTCTTTCAATCCCCTTTTTTTTGTTGTTATTTTTTTTAAGTTAGAGAACAACAAACATGAGGAGACTGTCTGAGATCAGTAACAGGTTAGATGATCAGCCACTGGTCATCCTCAGTTGCAACCCAGTTCCTGTTGCAATTCACATAAGGCAGAGAGCCCTAGCGCCTTGCGAAGGTGCTCAAAGCGTGACACATCCAGAGCCTTGTTAAAGATATCTGCAAGTTGAAGATCAGTGCACACATGTCGTAACTCAATAGTTTTAGCCTCAACCAGTTCCCTAATATAATGATATCGAATATCAATGTGTTTAGTACGGGAATGTTGAACTGGATTTTTTGAGATGTTGATAGCACTAGTATTATCACAATAGAGAAGTATTTCATTTTGCAAGATACCGTAATCCTCTAGCATTTGTTTCATCCAGACCAGTTGGGTGCAACTGCTCCCAGCAGCAATGTATTCGGCTTCAGCTGTGGACAATGTGATTGAGTGTTGCTTCTTGCTAAACCATGACACAAGATTTGTTCCTACGTAAAAACATCCTCACGTGGTACTCTTCCGATCATCAGCACATCCTGCCCAATCTGCATCATTGTATCCTGCAAGAGACATGTTATCATTAAAGTTGTAACTGAGACCAAAATCTGCTGTTCCAAAGATGTAACGTATAATTCGCTTGACAGCCTTGAGATGAGATTCTTTCGGGTTGGCCTGATATCGAGCACATACTCCAACACTGAAGCAAATATCAGGTCTGCTAGCAGTGAGGTACAGTAGGCTTCCTATCATACTTCGGTAAAGACTGGGATCCACCGAGTTGTAACTATCATCTTTGCTGAGGCGATCTGTAGATCCCATAGGGGTTTTCATGGGTTTGGCATGTTCCAGGCCAAAACGCTTGATAAGATTCTTAGCATACTTCGCATGGGATATAAATATTCCATCATTTTGTTGCTTGACCTGCAAACCAAGAAAATAGGTTACTTCACCAACCATGCTCATTTGAAATTCGTTTTTCATAACAGAAATGAAGTGTTGCAACTCATCCTGAGATGTAGAACCAAACACGATATCATCTACATAAATCTGGGCAATAAGAATGTTTGTTCCAAAGTGTTTATAGAACAGGGTTCTGTCTACACTCCCTCTTGTATATCCCTTTTCAAGGAGGTGCACGGTGAGTCTTTCATACCATGCCCGTGGGGCTTGCTTTAAGCCATATAGTGCTCTTTTCAATTTCAGCACATGGTCAGGAAAGTGTGGGTCTGTGAATCCTTTAGGTTGTTCGACGAACACCTCTTCGTTTAAGTACCCATTCAGGAATGCACTCTTGACATCCATCTGGAAGAGTTTGAAGTGCAAACCACATGCAACTGCGAGAAGAAGACGAATGGACTCTAGTCTTGCAACTGGGGCAAATGTGTCGTCATAGTCAACTCCTTCGACTTGCGTGTATCCCTGTGCAACTAGTCTCTCTTTGTTGCGCACTATTTTTCCCAATTCGTCGGTTTTGTTCTTGAATATCCATTTGGTGCCGATGATGTTCACTTTGTCTGGTCGAGGTACAAGTGTCCAAACATCATTTAGTTCAAATTGATTCAGTTCCTCTTGCATGGCCTCTATCCAAGCTTCTTCCAGCAATGCTTCCTTTACGTTCTTGGGTTCAATCTTAGAGGTGTAACTCACAAACCGCACCATTTGGTCATATCTCCTTCGAGGGATGTCTCGCGTTCTTATCCCGTCACTTATGTCCCTAATCATAGCTTCAGGTGGGTGGTTCTTCTTGATGTGTGGTGGTGCTTGTGGGTTCTCTGTTTGCACTCCTATAATGGGGTCCGTTTCTGTTGGAACGGTATCCGTCGGAGTATCCTCAGGTTGCTGGTTAACTGAGTCAGTTGCAACTGGTGGTGAAATCTTGTGTGGACGGTGTGATTCCTCCTCATCATCAACCTCTGTCAGTTCAGTGATCCGAGCTTCAGATGATGTGGTTGCAAAGTCCATGTAATCATCAAACTCAACATTAGATGATTCACCTACTGTTTGAGTGCGCATATTGAATACGCGATAAGCATGACTATACCGTGAGTACCCAACAAAAATTCCTAGGTCAGATTTGGATTGAAATTTTCCTCTAGGTTCCCTATCATTTAGAACGTAGCAAGCACAACCAAAAACATGAAAGTGTTGAACATTTAGTATTTTACCTTTCCAGAGTTCATAGGCAGTTTTAGTTGTACCTGGTCGAAGGTAAACTCGGTTAGAGACATAGCATGCAGTGTTCACGGCTTCCGCCCAGAACTTGATGGCTAGTTTTTTTGAGTTTAGCATGACTCTTGCCATTTCAACTAGGGTCCTGTTCTTCCTTTCAACGAACCCCATTTTGTTGTGGTGTGATGGGGGACGAGTATTCATGAAATATACCCTTGTCAGAACAGAATTCAACGAAGCTTGAATTTTCAAACTCCCTACCATGATCACTTCGAATTCTTTTAACAGTTAGATCCTTCTCAGTTGCAACAGTGTTGCACAAGTTTTTGAAGAAAACAAAGGATTCATTTTTGTCTTTTAGGAATTCAACCCATGTGAATCTTGAGAAATCATCAACGCATACAAAAATGTAACGCTTACCAAAGATGCTTTCCTTTTGAATGGGTCCCACAAGATCCATGTGTAGCAATTCCAGAATCCTTACCGATGGTATGTGTTGCAACCCACTATGGCTTGCTCTTGTCTGTTTTCCCTCAAGGCATGACCCACACTTTCCAATTGGCTTTGCTCCAAGCTTTGGTAATCCTCTCACACTTTGATTGTTGAAGAGTTGTGCCAGGGATTTGTAATTGAGGTGTCCAAGTAGTTGGTGCCATAGTTCTACAACAGATTCTTTGCTCGAGTTGCAAGTAAGTGACCCGAGGGTAGGTTTACAGTTAGTCATAGTATAACAGTTTTCAGTGCTTATTAGTCCTTTCAAGACTACATTTTGGAATTGATCTACAACTTCACATTCATCTTTGGTAAAATGAACAAAGAGATCATCGTCATACAACTGACTAATACTAATAAGATTTGCACATAGTCCATCAACATAGTGAACATCTCTTAGTTTGGGGAAGCCTTTAACATTTAGGGTTCCTCTCCCCATTATTTTTCCTTTGTTCCATCACCGAAAACAACATCCCCTTTTCGTTCATGCACAAAGTTGCTAAGAATGTCCTTATTTCCAGTCATATGCCTAGAACATCCGCTATCAAAGTACCAAGAGTTAGAATAAGATCCTTCTTGAGAGGTAGAGTTGCAAGCAGTAAGACAAATAAGAGGGTTAGAAGATTTCTTAGCCCAAACTTGTCGTGGTGGCACGACGGTTGCAACTGTGGGTGCATTCAGTATGATCTTCTTCTTTCTTTGGTTTCTCCTCTTCTTCTTCTGTACTTCGGGAACAATGAGGGAGGGTGTGTCCTGAGGTGTCCATAGTTGATAGCAGTAGGGACGAATGTGTCCTTGGACTCCGCAGTGGTGGCAGATATGAATGAATCTTCCTCTTGCAAACCTGTTTACGGAGTTCCTGTCAGATACTGTTGCTGGCAGATTACGTCTAGTACGTACCTGATTGTTGGTGTTGGGATAGTCGAAGGGAATTTCAACTCCCTTGGGCATCCTCTTCTTTTTGGAAACGGATATCTTGGTATTACCAAGAAACTTTGGTGAGGTGGAATCAACATATCCTACTCATGTTTTCCCAGTTGCAACTTTCTGGGTGTCCAGAACTTTTTCCAAATTTTATGTGCCTGGTGTAAACAACTTCACATTCTTAGCCAGTGTGTCCAATTCTTTCTTGGTGAGATCGCATACTTCAACAAGTGCTTTGTGGGCTTTAAGTGTCGATTCCAGATCAGCGGACATGAGATCTCTCTCCAAGGTTAGCGCGAGAACCTTTCTTTCGAGTTCGAGGATTCTGTTGTTCATTCTCACAGGGCTGGCAAAGGTAGAAACAATCTTGAGTTGGGCCTCCAATTCGGAGTTTCTTCTGCAGATTGCCTCCATATCCTCTATAAGTTCCAACTCGTTATTGTCAAGTGAGTCGCAATCGGAGTCAGAATTGCTGCGAATTGTAACTCCCATGTTGGCTCTAAGAGGAATGAACGATGAAAATGCAATGTCATCGACTTCTTCTATGTCATCTTCACTGTTATCAGATTCGTCCTCACTCCATGCGAGTAATGCACGACTTTTTGTTTTTCTCGAGAAGATTTGCACAGTCTGCCCTTATGTGTCCAAAACCTTGACATTCCCTGCATTGAATACCCTTTCCAGACCTTTTGTTGTCAAGTCTATTAGTAGCGGAAGGCTTATTATTAGATAAATCAGAGGGACTTACAACTGGGTTTGAAGAGTTACCTCTGAGTTGGGACTGTTCTGTGGAAGACTGGCCTGAAGTGCAACTCCTTTGGAAATGGTGTCTCCTTCTCTCTTGAGTTTCATTTCCCATGCGGTTAGTGATCCCATGAGATCAGCCAGAGGTAGTGTGTTAACATCTTTTGCTTCCTCAATGGCTGAGACTTTCATTGCAAACCTTCCAAGAAGAGATCCTAGGAGTTTTAGCACGATTCTGAATTCAGGGAAGTCTGCTCCAAGGATGGTGGCTTCACTAGCGAGATGCCTGAGTTTGGAGTGGAACTGAGCAATGGTATCCGTTTCTTCCATGCGTACATAGTTAAACTGGTCATTAAGTAGTTGCAACTTGGATGCACGCACTTTGTCATTTCCTTGGTGTGCATTCTCAATAGCCTGCCAAGCATCTTTTGCAATTTCACAGTTAGATATACTCTTATATTGGTCATAATCAACAGCAACTAAGATAGTGTTTAAAGCTGTAGAGTTATAGTTTGCCAAGAGTTCTTCAGCATCGGTCCATTCCAGCTCGAATTTCACTCGTCCTTGATCATCTGTCGGTGGGGTCCATCATTTTAGAATGCTCTTCCAGACCTTCTGATCCTGCTGTTTGATGAAGTTTTGCATACGATTCTTCCAGTAGGAGTAGTTTGTAGCCGTCAGCATTGGTGGCTTGATGGTTGACAGACCTTCCCTCATTTCTTCCATTGTAAGAAAAAACAATTAAACAAAACAAAGATCTTTTAGACCAGAATCTACACTATGTAAATATAGTGACCTGCTCTGATACCAATTGAAAGATCTTAATGTCTGCAATACTTGTAACTGTGTCCAGTTGCACTTAGCAATAGTTGCAACTATACACTGAAGTATAACAGACGATAGTTCTTTAATGTTTGAAAACAGTTTTTGCAGTTGCAATTGCGAAAAACAGTAAAACATAAACAGTAAAGAACACAAGAGATTTTTAACGTGGTTCGGTCCCAATGGTCCTAGTCCACAGGGCTTTCACCCAAAGTTTGACTCAAACTGTTTCCTACTTAAGAATTACAATGAAGGATTTAAATCAACTCATATACTAGACTCCCTCTAACATATGCAGTTGCAACACCTAACCCTTAACATGTTTTCAGAAACACGATTGAATCGAAGACACACTAAGCTATTCCAGAGACCCTCTGACTTAATGTTCTTCACGAAATGACTCGATACAAGACTGACTGCTTAATATCCTTTTCAAAGTGTCTTGTAACGATCTCGAGTCTTCTCTTTATATAGGCGCACCAGAATCTTCTATCGAATCTTCAGTTGCAATCCACTGGCGATCTTCTTTCCAAGTAAGATGAGCACGACAGCTGTTCTTGTAGATCCGTCAGACTGTCCTTCCTTATTAAGGGGATTCCAACCGATCTTCACGGATCTTTTAATGAACCTGCATGCTTATTAGTCCAAGTGCAATAAAGAGATAAGGAATATAAATCATGATTTAGATGATAACATATCTTTTAAGATAAACCAATATCCTTTAAGATAATTACCAAATCAGGTTAACTAAATCCTAATAATTTAAACAAAACAATATCAATAAAGATAAGGAATGGGCCGCATGGTTTAAAGCCCATCCGAAGGGAATTCGGCCCTAACAATTAGGAAATATAGTAATATATAGAAATAACATAAAACATCTAAGTTATTAAAGAATACTAAATTTCAGTGTATTTAGGCACATATAATTTACATATGTATATATATATACACACATATATATATATATATATATATATGTATGTATGTATCTAACTTTATACTTCAATAATTAAAAGTATACAATGTTTTCCTTTTCAAAAAAATTTATATATAGGGCTTCGAATGCGATTAAATTTAGTATTGCATAAATAACTTAGATGTTTTATGTTAGTGCACATTCCATTGGCCCCGAGAGACAACATCGGATGCGCTTTCACATCCCATGTCTGTGTTGGACTTTTGAATGCAAAATTTTCGCCTTTCATGGTATTTTTACAGAATAATAATAATAATAAAAAAACCATGCACTAATCCAAAAATATTTGTCCTTAGAGTGTGAGTTTTTGCATTCTAACTACCTCTAGAATGAGAATCTCATTCTTAAAATTCAAGAATTCGCACTCTAAAGCCCCTTAATATTTTTATGGTGAAAGTTAGTAATGTACCTAATATTTTAGAAACCAAAAATAATAAGCAACTAGTATTTGTAGTATTTAGTCTTTAATAATTACTTGTTTGGCTTGTAAACATAATTTTAGAAGCCACGCAATTTGCATTCTATCCTCAGCGTAACTTGGCAAGTGAGATGAACCTCCTTACATAATGAAGTATTATGCACCATTTTAAGATTACAAGGGAATATTGTGCCAAAAACCCAACATCAAAATGACTCATCAATAGCCTAGCAAACACCATTGCGCAAATGAGAGTTTTTGACACTCATCAATGAGTTAAAAAGTTCATTAATATTTTTAAGTAAGCCAATATATATATATATATATATATATATGAACAAAATATGGGAACACAAAAAATGTTTTAAGCGATTAAACAAATAAATTTAGTAAATAGTAAGCTTATCGGTTTTGTGCTTGCTTCAGCTGTACCAAAATGCTCCAGCTATACTAAAGTTAATGAAATTGGGATTCGTAAATCTCATCCGTCGGCAATTCTTCTCCACATTTATAAGATAAAACATTATGGTAAGTGAATTTTTTCAAAATACCCATTAAAAGAGTACCGACAAATACAAATTGGAATTTTATCGAGAGAAAATTGAAAATACCTCACCTACCTCATTGAAATCTAATAATAATCAATTAAGCTCCATATTTGAAAAGCTAATGGCAATTCACTACATTAAGTATATTTAAACAAGACAATTTGATTTCATAAAAAATAAACAAGGAAATCACTCTTTTGTGAAAATAATTAGACAAATTCATTTTTTGATATGAAAAGGTTAAACCCAAGCCCATGTTGAATTGCGCCTGATACATGGTTAGGTGTACCATACAAAAATGGGTCGAAAGAGGGATTTTAGCTAAAAGCTTTAAAAATTACAAGCTATTCCAAGTCCGGGGGAAATCCAAAACATATACAAGTTAGTGGACATATATATATATATATATATATATTTATCAATTGTGTTACTTATTTTTGACTACTTGTATACGGACCGAAAGTTAACAATTGAGCCCTAATGCTCTTGATATAGTTATACTGACAAGCGTGTATGAGTTGCAATCAATTATTAAACAAATTAAATGCGCCATCATTTATCGAAAATAGATCTTGTATAATATTTAAACTCCATATATATATATATATATATATATATACATGTACACATTCTAATATTTTGAATAAAATCAATAAAGGACATTAGCTCAATAATATCATGTTACGATTTTTTTTTATGAGTAGTATCATGGTTAAGAATTGAAAGTACAATACTTCGTATTATTTGAATTCATTTTTTGTTATATGTACCTTTAAGTTTAACCAATTAATTGCGTTGTTTAATCAAACTAGTTACCACTAAAATTATCTATACACACTCTGGTGGCGCAGTTCTAATAATCTATTAGAAATTTAAACAACATATATAATAGTTCTTCAAATTTAAACAACAATATTATTTGACTCAATCCTCGCGACAACAATAGAAAAACTCAAAGGAAAGTAAAAAGACAAAATAGACAAAAAAGCAGATTAACTTAAGGATCTGGATTGAAGTCAACAGATCCAAACATTGTTGCATCAGAGCTGGGCGAATTAAACATGTCGTCCCAAAGTAAATAAATGGCTCATCCCAAGAATTCCTCCAAAAATCATCACCAAATCACTCTTCACAACCACCATCACAAGCAAACGGCGACTCCATGTCGTTCACTGAAAGTGGAACCATATCTGTCATGCTCATAGGTGCAATAGGCACCATTCGGTTCAAGTGAGATGGTTCCGGTAGATGATTATAAGCAACAATTGGTGGAGGAGGAGTCGAGAAACCCTGATTAGTAACAGGTTGAAAAAATGGATAATGTTGTTCGAATGAATGTGGTGGTGGTGGAGGAGCCGATAAATCCAATGTTCGTGGTGGAGGCGGCAAAAACAACATCTCAGGGTGAGGAGCATCAGGATGTTGTTTGCGATATTTCTCGTACCTGACGCGAAGGTCACTAAGAAATTTGTGTATGACCTGTCGTCCCTTGCATGCATCGGGCCAAAAAAAAGTTCCAATTCCTTACGTTTGTTGTCCTTTCGCAGGCGGCGGAGCTGTTCCTCCATCTTTCTGGTTTGTTCCTGAATGAAGCTGTCTGGATTAAACTGGTTTTGTGACTTGAACACCTCGGGTAGGCCTATGTACCGTTCTAGAATGGCCATGGTCTCCACCTGTGACTCTGGAAATACCAATGGCTTACCGCCAAAGGGGTTGTAGATGATGAGGCAAGCCTGAACACCACAAATGGTGGTCAGCTCCTTCACTTTTCTCATAAGCCTTGCTCCTTTTCACGAAAGAAGCTTTTCTTTGTGAGGCATTTGTTATGTATGATAAGACTACTTTCCTTCTTGCCATGTTAGAACTATGTTTTTTTAAATATTCTTAATTGTTATGCTTTCTTTAATTTGTTTGAGAGATGAGGTTTTACGAGGATTGAGCTATGCTATATATAATGCTATGACGAGATTTGGTAAATGGTATTATTTGAATTTTGAGCTAGATTTTGTGTATTAGTTGTTCGAATATATGGTATAAGTGGTTTCTTGTTGGATTTTAATTAACTCAGGGACAAACTTCAAGGATTCTCTCCATAAATTTATATATGTATTTTATTGGTATTTTCTCCAACGGTACTTTTAAATAATTGCACTTACCATATTACTGCATTCTCTAAGGGAGAGAAATCTGGGTGGCGTAAATGATGATAAGAACGTTGATGGATGAGACTTAATAAAACATTTATAGACTAAAAAAATTTCTAATTTTGGCGCCAACCTTGTTTATTCAAAAGAAATGACACGTGAGCAGTGTTTTCAGAAGCGGACCGCTCACTGAGGTGGTGGTGCTACTGATTAATGGTTTAGTTGGTCGGACAGTCGCCCCTCTGGTTGAACAAGTTTAGTCAATGGTCAACGAAATATGTAATTCAAACTTTAATTATATACCAAAATACTCAATTTGTATACGACCGTGACACAAATATTCTAAGTGACTAGTATTTTGTTATATTATGAGAGATAAGAATATGGATACCACAATGCTAGGAGTTGAACACGGATACCACAATACTAGGAGTTGAACACGTGACCTGCAACAAAATAAGTATTATGAGCTAATAAGGACTGTAATAAATAATCCAACAAACCATACATTTAACAAAATATTGCAAAATTATTTTGGATTTTTAAATGTTGACCTACCGTATCACAAAATTCAATATAAGAACAACAACACGAGACACAAAATATAGAAAATGAACTTCGCATTGAACGAACTAGTAGGCATGAAATTCTAGGATGCATGTTCATTTTGCTTCAGAATCAAATTAAATATGAAAAATAACGTTTTTTTTTTTTAAAATTGCATTGTACAAACTGCCATAGGCCTAAACGAACGCTTGCCTTTTAAAGTTTTGCATGTTATTTCTTTTATTTTTTCAACGTTTGAGGCAGGATTCAAATTGGCAAAAACATTATGGGCAATTTATATAATACGAAAAAAGTGCAGATGAGTTCGTTAGTCGAACCGACTCACCGGGCGAATGGGTCCGACTGAATTTTCTTCTAGTCGGCTCGCTGACACTAAACGAACCGTGATTGGGTTGAAACTGGACCGAACAAGGCATCGGGTCTCGGTCAGACCGGTTCGGGAAAACTAATTATTTTTTAATGAGGGAAAAAATTATTTTTAAAGATTTTTATTTATATCTTAAAAAGAAAAAGATGTTTAATTACTTAGTATATATAAATAAATAATTTAACAATTTATAAAAAAAAAATCTAGAAAAAAAACAAAAAAAAAAACCCTCATCATCTTCATCACCCCCTTCCCTTAACCCCCCACCCCCACCCCGCTGCAACGACTCCCGCTGACCCTACTCCCCGCACCCCCCTTACGTCATCTCCATCACAATCTCCCAACCCTTACCACGACCTCAACCCAACCCCTCTTTCACCACGAAAAGCAGCAACGGTGAATCAAGGTACTGCAAGCAACGCCGACGCTTACCGCATCAAATATGATATAGCTTCGACATTTCATCGATTGCGTCCATTGTAAATCGAAAGGAACCATGATTAGATACATGAGGAATCAAAAGCTCATTATGATTCGTGTCGTGGTGGTGGAGGTGGATGCGAAGGAGATTCTTGGTGGTGGAGGCAGTGATCACACACACACACACATATATTATTTTCTTCTTTCTTTCTATTTTTCTATTTTTTTTGTTTATTAGTTTCTATATTAAGATTATTGAAATAAAAATTATATAACATTTTTAAAGATTTATATAAAAATTGTATAATATATCTTAAAAGTTATAGGAAATTCTTAAGATAAACATTTTAATTATATTTAAAGTTATGATTAAGATAATATATAGTAAAGTTAAATATATTTTTGCATTAAAACAAAGTGTACAAAATTTTAATTTTTCTGTTGTTCAAAGTGTATTATTTTGGAGAAGATGGTATTTTTGTTAAAAGGTCAAAACATTTGGGGTGCATTTCTTAAAAAGCATATATAATTAGGGTGTGTTATTTTGGGGGAAATGGTATTATTGTTAAAAAATTAAAATATTTGGAGTGCAATGTATAATAAAATGAAATTTAGAGTGTATAAATTAATTATACATATTGCACTATACTCCATTCTCTAAAATAATAGTTGTCCCTTCTCAGATTATGTCATCGTGACGTTATTTTGGCAAAAAATGATGTTTTTGGCGGAGTTTCGTCGGAATCATAGTGTGGATACTAAAGTGCCAAGAAATGAAAGTTTGGAACGAAAACTGCAAAAAATGTAATGTTGAATAGGTAAGTGCAAGAAGGTCCAAAGTTTGGATAGGTATCTGCATTTTCTCCGTCCTTTTTTAATTCGTGAAAAATGCATTTTTGTTTAGATTATTTTGTTAGATAATATTCATAACATAACAAAGTTTCTAGTGAAAAAATGGAATCAGAGTTGTTTACAACTTTTGATGAATTCCATTGTGCCCCCCCTAAAGTTTGTTTATTGTTTTTCGTAACTTCGTTCAAAATGAAACTCAGTGAAACGCACTTAATTAAAATAACAATGTTTATCGTGAAAACAAAAGGTGGAATTGGAGTTGATTATTAATTTTATATTTTCCCTAAAGTTTGTTTATCGTTTTTCGTAACTCCACTTAAGATGGAAACTCCTTCAAACACACTTAATTAACATAACAAAGTGTTTAGCGAAAAAAGAAAATCAGAGTTGTTATGTAAGTTTTATTTCATAATTATTTGATGCTGACCGAAACTTGAACGGTCAAACCGATAATAGTTTTGTTGTTTGGGGTTTGGGCTTTGGTGGGTCATGTTTATGGCTTGAGTTAATAAAAAAGTTCTTTTTATCGCATTCACTAACTCCATTATTTATGAAGCTCGGTGAAACATACCCATTAATATTTTAAAATCGAAGTTGTTTTACAACTTCTGATTAATTTTATTTTTATCCATTAGAGTTTGTATATTACATTCGCTAATTCCTTTTTTTTTTTTATGCAATTCGACCGATCTGACCCATTAATATTTTTAAAGTTTCTGGTTAAGAAAATGGAATTGCAGTAGTTTTACCGTTTTTGATTAATTGCACTTTCAACTCTAAAGTTTGTTTTATCTTCTTGCATAACTTTGTTTTTCATTAAACTCGGTGAAACATCCCTAATAAAAATAACAAAGTATGTGGTGAAGGAAAAATTGAAACCGGAGTTGCTATAATTTTAATTAACATATATAATAGTTTAAGATTGTTATGGTTTTATCATAAACTTCCGGAATAAGTAATATAGAGATTTTAGGAAATATATAAATATTAAAATAATATAAAACACCTAATAGTTTAAGATTATAACACGTATAGAAATAATTAGTAAATGTAACAGAAATAATATAACGCTAAACACCTAATAGCTCAAGATTGTTATGATTTTATTATCAACTTTTAGAATAAGTAATATAGAAATAATTAGGAAATATAGTAATATATAGAAATAACATAAAACATCTAAGTTATTAAACAATACTAAATTTCAATGTATTTAGGCACATATAATTTACATATGTATATATACACACACACAAACACATATATATATATATGTATGTATGTATCTAACTTTATACTTCAATAATTAAAAGTATACAATGTTTTCCTTTTCAAAAAAAATTATATATAGGGCTTCGAATGCGATTAAATTTAGTATTGCATAAATAACTTAGATGTTTTATGTTAGTGCACATTCCATTGGCCCCGAGAGACAACATCGGATGCGTTTTCACATCCCATGTCTGTGTTGGACTTTTGAATGCAAAATTTTCGCCTTTCATGGTATTTTTACAGAATAATAATAATAAAAAAAAATCTTGCACTAATCCAAAAATATTTGTCCTTAGAGTGTGAGTTTTCGCATTCTAACTACCACTAGAATGAGAATCTCACTCTTAAAATTCAAGAATTCGCACTCTAAAGCCCCTTAATATTTTTATGGTGCAAGTTAGTAATGTACCTAATATTTTAGAAACCAAAAATAATAAGCAACTAGTATTTGTAGTATTTAGTCTTTAATAATTACTTGTTTGGCTTGTAAGCATAATTTTAGAAGCCACGCAATTTGCATTCTATCCTCAGCGTAACTTGGCAAGTGAGATGCACCTCCTTACATAATGAAGTATTATGCACCATTTTAAGATTACAAGGGAGTATTATGCCAAAAACCCAACATCAAAATGACTCATCAATAGCCTATCAAACACCATTGCGCAAATGAGAGTTTTTGACACTCATCAAGGAGTTAAAAAGTTCATTAAGTAACTAGTAAGCTTATCGGTTTTGTGCTTGCTTCAGCTGTACCAAAATGCTCCAGCTATACTAAAATTAATGAAATTTGGATTCTTAAATCTCATCTGTCGGCAATTCTTCTCCACATTTATAAGATAAAACATTATGGTAAGTGAATTTTTTCAAAATACCCATTAAAAGAGTACCGACAAATACAAATTGGAATTTTATCGAGAGAAAATTGAAAATACCTCACCTACCTGATTGAAATCTAATAATAATCAATTAAGCTCCATATTTGAAAAGCTAATGGCAATTCACTACATTAAGTATATTTAAACAAGACAATTTGATTTCATAAAAAATAAACAAGGAAATCACTCTTTTGTGAAAATAATTAGACAAATTCCTTTTTTGATATGAAAAGGTTAAACCCAAGCCCATGTTGAATTGCGCCTGATACATGGTTAGGTGTACCATACAAAAATGGGTCGAAAGAGGGATTTTAGCTAAAATCTTTAAAAATTACAAGCTATTTCAAGTCCAGGGGAAATCCAAAACATATACAAGTTAGTGGACATATATATATTTATCAATTGTGTTACTTATTTTTGACTACTTGTATACGGACCGAAAGTTAACAATTGAGCCCTAATGCTCTTGATACAGTTATACTGACAAGCGTGTATGAGTTCCAATCAATTATTAAACAAATTAAATGCGCCATCATTTATCGAAAATAGGTCTTGTATAATATTTAAACTCCATACATATATATATATATATATATATATATTCATGTACACATTTTAATATTTTGAATAAAATCAATAAAGGACATTAGCTCAATAATATCATGTTACGATTTTTTTTATGAGTAGTATCATGGTTATGAATTGAAAGTACAATACTTCGTATTATTTGAATTCATTTTTTGTTATATGTACCTTTAAGTTTAACCAATTAATTGCGTTGTTTAATCAAACTAGTTACCACTAAAATTATCTATACCCACTCTGGTGGCGCAATTCTAATAATCTATTAGAAATTTAAACAACATATATAATAGTTCTTCAAATTTAAACAACAATATTATTTGACTCAATCCTCGCGACAACAATAGAAAAACTCAAAGGAAAGTAAAAAGACAAAATAGACAAAAAAGCAGATTAACTTAAGGATCTGGATTGAAGTCAACAGATCCAAACATTGTTGCATCAGAGCTGGGCGAATTAAACATGTCGTCCCAAAATAAAATAAATGGCTCATCCCAAGAATTCCTCCAAAAATCATCTCCAAATCACTCTTCACAACCACCATCACAAGCAAACGGCGACTCCATGTCGTTCAATGAAAGTGGAACCAGATCAGTCATGCTCATAGGTGCAATAGGCACCATTCGGTTCAAGTGAGATGGTTCCGGTAGATGATTATAAGCAACAATTAGTGGAGGAGGAGTCGAGAAACCCTGATTAGTAACAGGTTGAAGAAACGGATAATGTTGTTCGAATGAATGTGGTGGTGGAGGAGGAGCCGATAAATCCAATGTTCGTGGTGGAGGCGGCAAAAACAACATCTCAGGGTGAGGGGCATCAGGATGTTGTTTGCGATATTTCTCGTACCTGACGCGAAGGTCACTAAGAAATTTGTGTATGACATGTTTCATCTCGGCATGGTCTTCCAATCTCAAATCATGAATACTCGCCGTCCCTTGCATGCATCGGGCCAAAAAAAGTTCCAATTCCTTACGTTTGTTGTCCTTTCGCAGGCGGCGGAGCTGTTCCTCCATCTTTCTGGTTTGTTCCTGAATGAAGCTGTCTGGATTAAACTGGTTTTGTGACTTGAACACCTCGGGTAGGCCTCTGTACCGTTCTATAATGGCCATGGTCTCCACCTGTGACTCTGGAAATACCAATGGCTTACCGCCAAAGGGGTTGTAGATGATGAGGCAAGCCTGAACACCACAAATGGTGGTCAGCTCCTTCACTTTTCTCATAAGCCCCTTGCTCCTTTTCACGAAAGAAGCTTTTCTTTGTGAGGCATTTGTTATGTATGATAAGACTACTTTCCTTCTTGCCATGTTAGAACTATGTTTTTTTAAATATTCTTAATTGTTATGCTTTCTTTAATTTGTTTGAGAGATGAGGTTTTACGAGGATTGAGCTATGCTATATATAATGCTATGACGAGATTTGGTAAATGGTATTATTTGAATTTTGAGCTAGATTTTGTGTATTAGTTGTTCGAATATATGGTATAAGTGGTTTCTTGTTGGATTTTAATTAACTCAGGGACACACTTCAAGGATTCTCTCCATAAATTTATATATGTATTTTATTGGTATTTTCTCCAACGGTACATTTAAATAATTGCACTTACCATATTACTGCATTCTCTAAGGGAGAGAAATCTGGGTGGCGTAAATGATGATAAGAACGTTGATGGATGAGACTTAATAAAACATTTATAGACTAAAAAAATTTCTAATTTTGGCGCCAACCTTGTTTATTCAAAAGAAATGACACGTGAGCAGTGTTTTCAGAAGCGGACCGCTCACTGAGGTGGTGGTGCTACTGATTAATGGTTTAGTTGGTCGGACAGTCGCCCCTCTGGTTGAACAAGTTTAGTCAATGGTCAACGAAATATGTAATTCAAACTTTAATTATATACCAAAATACTCAATTCGTATACGACCGTGAGAAAAATATTCTAAGTGACTAGTATTTTGTTATATTATGAGATATAAGAATATGGATACCACATTACTAGGAGTTGAACACGTGTCCTGCAACAAAATAAGTTTTTGGAAAGTAGTGGAATCCATTGAGCTAAAAAAGACTGTAATAAATAATCCAACAAACCATACATTTAACAAAATGTTGCAAAATTATTTTGGATTTTTAAATGTTGACCAACCGTATCACAAAATTCAATATAAGAACAACAACAAGTGACACGAAATATAGAAAATGAACTTCGCATTGAAGGAATTAGTAGGCATGAAATTCTAGGATGCATGTTCGTTTTGCTTCAGAATGAAATTAACTATGGAAAATAACGTTTTTTTTTTAAAATTGCATTGTACAAACTGCCATAGGCCTAAACGAACGCTTGCCTTTTAAAGTTTTGCATGTTATTTCTTTTATTTTTTCAACGTTTGAGGCAGGATTCAAATTGGCAAAAACATTATGGGCAATTTATATAATACGAAAAAAGTGCAGATGAGTTCGTTAGTCGAACCGACTCACCGGGCGAATGGGTCCGACTGAATTTTCTTCTAGTCAGCTCGCTGACACTAAACGAACCGTGATTGGGTTGGAACTGGACCGAACAAGGCATCGGGTCTCAGTCACACCGGTTCGGGAAAACTAATTATTTTTTAATGAGGGAAAAAAGATTATTTTTAAAGTATTTATTTATATCTTAAAAAGAAAAAGATTTTTAATTACTTAATATATATAAATAAATACTTTAATAATTTATAAAAAAAAATCAAGAAAAAAAACCCCTCATCATCTTCATCACCCCCTTCCCTTAACCCCCCCACCCCCACCCCGCTACCACCACCCCCGCTGACCCCACTCCCTGCCCCCTCCCCGCTCCTAACGTCATCTCCATCACAATCTCCCAACCCTCACCAAGCCCTCAATCCAACCCCTCTTTCACCACGAAAAGCAGCAACGGTGAATCAAGGTCACTGCATGCAGCGCCGACACCTGCCGCATTAAATATGATATAGCTTCGACAGTTCATCGATCGTGTCCATTGTAAATCAAAAGGAACCATGATTAGATACATGAGGAATCAAAAGCTCATTAAGATTCGTGTTGTGGTGGTGGAGGTGGCTGCGAAGGAGATTCTTGGTGGTGGAGGCGGTGATCATACACACACACACACACACATATATACATATATATATATATATATATATACATATATATTATTTTCTTTTTTTTTTCTTCCTATTTTTCTATTTTTTTTTTGTTTATTAGTTTCTATAATTAGATTATTGAAATAAAATTATATAACATTTTTAAAGATTTATATAAAAATTGTATAATATATCTTAAAAGTTACAGGGCATTTTTAAGATAAAAATTTAATTATAGTTAAAGTTATGATTTAGATAATATATAGTAAACTTAAATATATTTTTGAATTAAAAGAAAGTGTACAAAAGTTTAATTTTTTTGTTGTTTAAAGTGTATTATTTTGGAGAAGATGGTATTTTTGTTAAAAGGTGAAAACATTTGGGTGCATTTCTTAAAAAGCATATAAAATTAGGGTGTGTTATTTTAGGGGAGATAGTATTTTGTTAAAAAATTAAAATACTTGGGGTGCAATGTATAATAAAATGAAATTTAGAGTGTATAAATTTATTATACATATTGCACTATACTCCCTTCTCTAAAATAATAGTTGTCCCTTCTCAGATTATGTTTGTCAAAAAATTACGTTTTTGGCGGAGTTTCGTCGGAATCATAGTGTGGATACTAAAGTGCCAAGAAATGAAAGTTTGGAACGAAAACTGCAAAAAATATAATGTTGAATAGGTAAGTGCAAGAAGGTCCAAAGTTTGGTTTGGTATCTGCATTTTTCCCGTCCTTTTCTAATTGGTGAAAAATGCATTTTTGTTTATATTATTTTGTTTGATAATCTTCATAACATAACAAAGTTTATAGTGAAAAAAGGGAATCAGAGTTGTTTACAACTTTTGATGAATTCCATTGTGCCCCCCCTAAAGTTTGTTTATTGCTTTTCGCAACTTCGTTAAAAATGAGTTTAACTCAGTGAAACGCACTTAATTAAAATAACAATGTTTATCGTGAAAACAAAAGGTGGAATTGGAGTTGATTATTAATTTTATATTTTCCCTAAAGTTTGTTTATCGTTTTTCGTAACTCCACTTAAGATGGAAACTCCTTCAAACACACTTAATTAACATAACAAAGTGTTTGGCGAAAAAAGAAAATCAGAGTTATTATGTAAGGTTTGTTTAATAATTATTTGATGCTGACCGAAACTTGAACGGTCAAACCGATAATAGTTTTGTCGTTTGGGGTTTGGGCTTTGGTGGGTCATGTTTATGGCTTGAGTTAATATAAAAGTTCTATTTATCGCATTCACTAACTCCATTTTTTATGAAACTCGGTGAAACATACATTTGGCCTCGCACAGTTTCGGGCATCGCCAAGTAGGTAGGCCAGAACTCCTTCATGAACTGTCTGATCAACTCTGTGATCGTCGTCGCAGCCTCGTTGCTAGTGGGGTTCATAAACAGGCCACGAGGACACAATGTAATTATCTGCCTCTGAGTCTTGTCATTGGGTTGTTGTGCACCTTTGGAGGTGCCTCTAGCTGGGCGCTGCTGCGTGACAGTGAATACTCCCGATGCTGGAGTCTCACACTCACTCGGCCTCTCGCTCGGGCCAGCTCCGGTGGAACCAGCGGAAGATGGTGCTCTAGCCCTAGATCCTGATGCAGTGGGTGCGACATCGGACACGACAGCGGCATCAAAAGAAAGTCGGCGTTGTAGTAAAGGCGTCAACGATGTAGACGCGTTGGGGTTCGCGACATCGCGACTACGACCGCCATGTGTGATTACTATATGAGGTCCAAGACTACCTCGCCCACTAGCAGCAGGGGGAACATCGGGAACCTCAGGAACATCGGGATCATCAGGAAAATCAGAAACACTCGAACGTTGTTGACCACTGCCACCCCGACGACGACAACTGCCTGACATATCGAATATATGCTAGAAAACTACGAAAAATTATCTAAGTTAGATGATTCAAAGAGATTCCCTAAAATTCAGTGGTTACTAAGTTATAAAGATTCCCTAAAGATCATTTGTACTAAGTTATAAAGAACCCCTAAAGATTATTTGTTCTAAGTTATAAAGATTCTGTAAAGGCATTATTTCTAAGTTATAAAGTTCCCTAAAGGCGTTATTTCTACAAAAAAAAACATTAAATAAACTAAATCAATAATTTAACATGCATTTAAACTAACAGTTTAACATTAAATTACCTAAACTAATAATAATACATTAAATTACCTAAACTAACAATTTAATATTAAATAAATATTCTCTAAAGACATTATTTCTAAGTTATAAAGATCACCTAATTGCATTACTTCTAAGTTATAAATATTTTCTAAATGAATTGTCTATAAGTTATAAAGATTCCCCTAAAGGCACTATTTTTAAGTTATAAAAACCACTTAAAGGCACTATATTTCTAAATTATAAAGATTTCCTATAGGCATTATTTCTAAGTTATAAAGACTACATAAATGCACTATTTCTAAGTTATAAGGAACACCTAAATGCACTATTTCTAAATTATAAAGATTTCCTAAATGCACTATTTCTAAGTTATAAAAACCACCTAAAGGCACTATTCCTAAATTATAAAGATTTCCAAAAGGCATTATTTCTAAGTTTAACATTAATAAAACTAAACTAATAATTTAACAATTAAAATTATTACTAAAATATTAAATATAAAAGATAATTAAAAAACTAGAAAGATAAATACTTAAGAGAGAGAGAGAAGGACTTACAAAGTGTGAAGAATGAGAGAGGAGGAGGGGGGGTTTATATAGAAACCCCCCTCATCCGCGACCGCTAGGCGGTCGCGGATGCCTATCATTCGCGACCGCCTGGCCGTCGCGGATGCCACTTGGGCAGGCTGGGCAGTCACGACATTGTTGGTCGTGACTGCTGAGCGGTCACAGAACCATCCGTGACCGCTGGGCGGTCACGACGTTGTTTACCGTGACCGCCCGACGGTCACGTATGACTCCAGATTTTTGTAGTGATACCCATTAATATTTTAAAATCGAAGTTGTTTTACAACTTCTAATTAATTTTATTTTTATCCATTAGAGTTTGTATATTACATTCGCTAACTCCTTTTTTCTTATGAAATTCGGCCAATCTGACCCATTAATATTTTTAAAGTTTTTGGTTAAAAAAATGGAATTACAATAGTTTTACAGTTTGATATGGGCGTTTCCCGCATATTGGGCCTGGCCCAAACCAGGCTCATATTTAACCATATCGGGGGCCACTTTCGACATCATATCGGTGATAATCACCGATATGATACTGTGGTCCCTGGATCCCGAGATCTATAAATACGCGATGCCCAGATCCCAAAGTAAGCAATCATCATCCCGCAGCTACCACGCATCACATCGAAGGAAATAACCGATCTCACTCTCGATATCGTATTCGATATCGAGGTAACCCACGTACTCCACTGACACGTCATACCCCCACACTACCGATATCATATCGAGAGTGGTCCCTGATATAACATCGAAGATTATTATCGATATACATCCGACCTAATTACCGATATACCCCCGCCGTCCAAGCATCAAAGCGTTAGTTCGAGGTGCTCCGGAACAAGCCTAATCGAGACACCTAGATTAGGCCTAGTTTGTTAAGATAGATTCGTTGTATTTCCCTTGTACTCCATTGTAACCAACCAATACTTATATACACGATCTATTGTCAAACTACAGTTTTTGATTAATTACACTTTCTCCCCTAAAGTTTGTTTTATCTTCTTGCATAACTTTGTTTTTCATTAAACTCAGTGAAACATTCCTAATTAAAATAACAAAGTATGTGGTGAAGAAAAAATTGAAACCGGAGTTGCTATAATTTTAATTAACATATATAATAGTAATTAAGATTGTTATGGTTTTATCATCAACTTCCGGAATAAGTAATATAGAGATTTTAGGAAATATATAAATATTAAAATAAAATAAAACACCTAATAGTTTAAGATTATAAACCGTATAGAAATAATTAGTAATTGTAACAGAAATAATATAATGCTAAACACCTAATAGCTCAAGACTGTTATGCTTTTATTATCAACTTTTTAGAATAAGTAAAATAGAAATAATTAGGAAATATAGTAATATATAGAAATAACATAAAACATCTAAGTTATTAAACAATACTAAATTTCAATGTATACATGCACATATAATTTACATATATATCACACATATATATATATATATATATATATATATATGTATGTATCTAACTTTATACTTCAATAATTAGAAGTATACAATGTTTTCCTTTTCAAAAATTTTATATATAGGGCTTCGAATGCGATTAAATCTAGTATTGCATAAATAACTTAGATGTTTTATGTTAGTGTGCATTCCATTGGCCACGAGAGACAACATCGGATGCGCTTTCACATCCCATGTCAGTGTCGGACTTATGAATGCAAAGTTTTCGCCTTCCATGGTATTTTTACTGAATAAAAAAAAACCATGCGTTAATCCAAAAATATTTGTCCTTAGAGTGTGAGTTTTCGCATTCTAACTACCTCTAGAAAGAGAATTTCACTCTTAAAATTCAAGAATTCGCACTCTAAAGACCCTTAATATTTTTATGGTGCAAGTTAGTAATGTACATAATATTTTAGAAACCAAAAAATAATAAGCAACTAGTATTTGTAGTATTTAGTCTTTAATAATTACTTGTTTGGCTTGTAAACATAATTTTAGAAGCCACACAATTTGCATTCTATCCTCAGCGTAATTTGGCAAGTGAGATGCACCTCCTTACATAATGAAATATTATGCACCATTTTAAGATTACAAGGGAGTATTGTGCCAAAAACCCAACATCAAAATGACTCATCCATAGGCTAGCAAACACCATTGCACAAATGAGAGTTTTTGACACTCATCAAGGAGTTAAAAAGTTCATTAATATTTTTAAGTAAGCCAATATATATATATATATATATATGAACAAAATATGGGAGCGCAGTAAATGTTTTAAGCGATTAGACAAATAAATTTAGTAACTAGTAAGCTTATCAGTTTTGTGCTTCCTTCAGCTGTACCAAAATGCTCCAGCTATTCTAAAATTATTGAAATTTGGATTCGTAAATCTCATCCGTCGGCAATTCTTCTCCACATTTATAAGATAAAACATTATGGTAAGTGAATTTTTTCAAAAGACCCATTAAAAGAGTACCGACAAATACAAATTGGAATTTTATCGAGAGAAAATTGAAAATACCTCACCTACCTGATTGAAATCTAATAATAATCAATTAAGCTCCATATTTGAAAAGCTAATGGCAATTCACTACATTAAGTATATTTAAACAAGACAAATTGGTTTCATAAAAAACATCAAGGAAATCACTCTTTTGTGAAAATAATTAGACAAGTTCCTTTTTTGATATGAAAAAGTTAAACCCAAGCCCATGTTGAATTGCGCCTGATACATGGTTAGGTGTACCATACAAAAATGGGTCGAAACAAGGCATTTTAGGTAAAAACTTTTAAAATTACAAGATTTTTCCAGTCCAGGGGAAATCCAAAACTTATACAAGTTAGTGGACATATATATTTATCAATTGTGTCACTTATTTTTGACTACTTGTATACGGACCAAAAGTTAACAATTGAGCCTTAATGCTCTTGATACGGTTATACTGGCAAGCGTTTGTGAGTTCCAATCAATTATTAAACAAATTAAATACGCCATCATTTATAGAAAAGAAGTCTTGTATAGTATTTAAACTCCATTTATATATATATAAATATATATATATATATATATATATATATATATATATTCAAGTACACATTTTAATATTTTGAATAAAATCAATAAAGGACATTAGCTCAATAATATCATGGTTATGATTTTTTTTTTTGTTAACAGCTTTGATATTATTACCTAATTAACGGATTTATTTAGGGTTGGAACGCCCTGCTCGTGGTTCAGAAACTTGCAATAATATGAAAATATCCCTCTTTGTATTCACTGAATTTCTCTCCTAATTTTCTTGTATGTTGTTTTTTTTTTGTGAGCATGTCCTCTTCAACAATGAGGATACCCCTTTTTATAGAGGTTTTTAGGGACATGTGTCGTTATGCATGTTTTAATAAAGATACAGATGTCGTAATATGCGTGGGAAGATAAAATGTACTTTATCTTCTAGGATTTTTATCTACTAGGCGCTGACTGGGATGAATTCTATCTCTTCCGATGGCTTCAGGGGATTTCGACGAGTTGGCTCTTCTAACTTCTTCTCTCCGATAGGCTGGATCTCTTAGGAAGGCTTGATAAATGAAATGGGGTACTCGTCCGATGCGATTGTAGTTTCGATAACGGTCTGTTTTTATGTTGTTTTCATCTTGATATGTGCTCCGATAGGTAGATCTGCACTTTTTCACGTTCGGCGTGGGGTCTGATGGCTTTTTACTTTAGCAGGGCAATGTTCTTGCGTTTAAGTCTTTATGACGTTTGCTCCGAGGGTTTTTAGACTTCAACAGGGCATTGTTCTCGTGCTTTGTCCTTCGGGATGGGTGCTCCGATGATTTTTAGACTTCAACAGTGCATTGTTCTCGTGCTTTAGCCTTCGGGATGAGTGCTCCGATGGATTTTAGACTTCAATAGGGCATTGTTCTCGTGCTTTAGCCTTCGGGATGAGTGCTCCGATGGATTTTAGACTTCGGAGTGTTCAGTGAAGGGAAGTTCTCGTATTTTCTGGGACTCGGGGTCCGTTGTGGTCCCTCTTGGCGCATTGATGGATATCGGAGTCGCACGGGTCCACCGGGGTTTACTCTTTTTCCGATGCCGCGTTGATATCTTTTCTTTATTCGTCGTGACTTTCCAAGGGACGCTTTGGTGCCTCTTCGGGTGCCACTTCTTACCGCTTCGGGTTTGTGACACTCGGTGGGGCTCCTCATCGGGAGTATATGTGACGATAGTATCGTCCTGGGGTTAATCCTTATTTTTAGGGTTTAACGTTTTGGTTAATCCCTAAATTTATTTTTTAGGGTTAACACTAGCCCCCCCAAATTTCGATCACCATCGTAGAGGCGAGAGGAATTTTATTTCTTTCATTTTTTATCCTCGGTGAGGAGAGGGACTTTTTCTTATTTTTTGAGGGGCGCAGGTATATATATTTATAAATTTCTAAGGAAATTACCTTTTGGTCCTTGAGAACTTTGTTCTCGGATGAGCAACGTGGTTGGGCATTTATCGCGAATAATGGTGGAGATGTAACGGTCCATCGACGGTGTAACGGCTCGAGCAGCTGAACGTTGGTAACGGTCTCCTTTCAACGGCTAGGTGGTGCACGACGTACCTGAGACACGTGTCAGACGAGTGGGCGACGTGGGGCATTAGACGCGCTCCATGTTTATTCATGGTGTGGCTATAAATATAGCTTTCACGCCCATTTTCTCCTCACTTCCACTGCTCAATTTTTTTCAGCAAATTCGGCGAGCAAATTCTCTCTGCCTCTTTCTTCAATTTGGCAATTTCTCCTCAAATTTTTGCAAACACTTTTTAATTCTCCTTAATCAACTCAGATGGCATCCTCTGCTACTGATCTTACTACTGCCGCGTTGGCTTCGGGGGCCGTGGCTTTCACCTCCGCCACCGATTCACCGGCGGTTACTGGCGGCATTACATCGAGTAGTCCTGTTGTGGCTACTCGTAAGAGGAAGGGGAACTTATGCGGCGGAGGAGAGCAGTGTTGCTTCCTCAAATAAGGTTAGGGCTTCGAAAACAAAGAAGCCTGATACTCGCAATCTTCAGAAGGCCGAGTAGACCGCGAGTACTACTACTCGGAATCAGGTGCTGTCGTTGTTCAAGGATCTGGGGGCGTACCAGAAGAATATGACTTTCAAGATCCCGAAGAAGGAGGAGTGGGCCAACAACCCTCCGACGGGTTACCTCACGGTGTTATTTGCCCATATGAGGTATGGCTGGCGATCGTTTATGCCTCCCTTCTTCTGCGAGGTTTTCAAGGCATGTAACGTTTGTCCAAGTCAGGTAACTCCGAACAGCTTTGCCGTCTTATGTATTTTCGTCTTCTGGTGCCAAGTGAAAGGATTGAGCTGTACTGTGGCTCAGTTCTTTTCAATTTTTGACATCGTAATCTCGCCCGAGGGTCTCCCTGTTTACCATTCTGCCATCGGGATACTGCGAAGCACTCCACGAAGAAGATTATGGATGAGACACTCAGCTCTCACAGTACTTGGAAGGATAATTACTTCTTTATGAAGCTTGTAGAGGGTGAATGGGATATGCCCTTCGACTAGAGGGCATATGATGCTCCTGTGTACTCTCTGGACTCAGAGATGAGTCTCTCTCCGATAATTTTGCAAAGATCTTTAATGGAGTCGGATGACTTTAGCATGCTGTATGAAATGTCAGGGCTGCATCACGTGGTGTTCACCGATGCCTCCGTCTTGGAGCCTTTATCCATATCTTCTGAGGGGCGAACTATTTTTGGTAAGTAATTTTGGTTCAGTCTTGTTTGTGCCTTCTTTCGAGCGACTTTTGATTTCCATGTTTCTTATGTGTTCTCGCGTGATGTAGGAAAGATTTTGCCGAAATATTTTTCGTGTAAGAGTCCTTCAGATCCATTCGTGACCGCACTGCTATCGGGGCAGGATATCCTGGCTTTGAGTGGTCGCGTCAAGTGGTACTTCCGATGTTCCCGAGGAAGAGGATTCGGAAGATGAGGAGATAAATACTCCCGAAGACGTAGATATGCATCCGATGGCAGAGGAGGAAGAAGACCATTCGCCGTTTGTCATCGGGGCGGACGTCGTGATCTATGAGACTGTCCCTCTTACCACCGTGGATCCGCGATCAACTATGGTCTTAGCATCCGACTCGGGTTCTACTGCGGGAGGCTCTCCGAGGGCTTCCGGGGGAGAGTTCTCATCGGAGGGAGGTTTCCATACGGAGAAAAGTCCGTCTTCGAGGGCTACTAAGGGGGGAGTCAGTAGTTGTCCCGCCCGAGTTGGTGGTTATATCTTCCAAGGATCCTTCGCCATCTCCTTCTCGGGAAGCTGGGATGCCTTTATTGGTGCCTTCGGCGGAACCAACTTCTGAGTCCCTTACTTCTGGTAAGTTTTCATGCTTCATCTTTTTCTTCAAGTAATTTTGTTTTCATTGGTATCCTTCATGCTTAAGTAACTATTCCTAGATTTTTTTTCAGTTATCGTAGATAAGGGGAAGGCTCCAATGACTACAGAGGAGGGGACCCCTCTTTCAGGTAATTGATCACTTCCCTTGCCTTAATTATTTATGTTTGTCCTTAATTAGTAGTTGACTTGTTCTTTTCTTTGTAGGAGATGATTTGTTAGCACAGCTCCTTAGGCCTAGCTCGGACGCCTCGCTGGGTGATCTTGACGATGTTCTGGAAGTGCCCGATGTGCAGCATGTTGATCCGTCTTAACTAGATGTCAAAGTCTCACTCTTGAGTTCTCTTTTGGGGGAGGCGGGTCCTTCTGAAGCTGCGGGAGTCCATCGGGTGTTGTTTACCAATTCCGAGACGATCGCCTCGGTCCCGGTGACTCTTTCTTCGGGAGGCATCCATTTCCGGAGGCCATTTATAGGGGCTCATCCTTGCTTAGAGGATCTGCCATCACTGAAGATATTGGACGACGATTTCGCTTCTTGGTTTCTTCCAACTCCACTCCTGTCGATGGCTTCCACTTTATGTAGTCATGCCTCAACTGGATGGGGCTTATGGTGAGTCTTTTTTTTTTTTCCCCTGTTCATCCTTCTTTCATTCCGTTAGGGACTCTTCCTACGATGGGAGAACTTATGCTTGTATCTTTTCATTTTCAGGTCGAGAAGGCTCGAGAGGCGGCTACTACTGCTGAGCAGGGCTACAATAAAGGTGGGGAGGAGGTGAGAAACCTTCAGGCGCAAATGGCGTCCCTTATCTCCAAGAGGGATGGGGACCAGATGACGATGGACGTTCTTCGGATGAAGATATCCTCTTATGAGTTCCAATGGGAGCAGGACCAGAAGGAGCTGAAGAGGCAGGAGGAGCTGATGAAGAGTTTTCAGGCTTCATATGAGAAGCTGGAGGCTTCGAAAAAGGTTTCCCAGGATAAGATTAGGCTTCTCGAGAAGGAGAAGGAGGAGGCTCAAGCGAGGGAGAGGAGTCTTCATGAACAACTGGGTCGGGCTCTTGATCGTGCAGATTCAGTATAGGGGAAGTTGTCTATAGCCATTTCTCCCGAGGAGTTGCAAACAAAGGTGGATGTGGCGGTTCAGTATGCTCAAAGGGAGATGGCGCGGCAGAGTTTGGAACTCTCTGATAGACGGCATCAGGGCTCTTGACAGGGCATGTGCTATGGGGGTATTTGGAGTGTGCCAAGTTGGCAATGGGGTTATTGCGGCCGGGAGCTGACTTTTTGAAGACTTTCGACGTTCGCAAGTTGAAGAGGCCTACCCCCGAGGAGGCCTACACTCTTTTCGAGAGGAATAGTGGCTTGTTGGCTCCTCGGGCATCTCCTGCACCTTCTTTGACGAGATCAGTGAGTGGCGCGAGTCCGAGGCCTAGCGGTTCTGTAGGGGCTCTCTCGCCTGCTACTCAGCCGCCTCTAACAACTTTTCCTTCCGAGGGGACAGTTTCCACCACCTCGGCCCCGTCTCTTTCGACCACGGGGGCATAGTCTAGAATTTTCTTGCTTTTTGTTCTTAATTTTCGAATTTTAAATTTTTCATTTTAGCCATTGTAGTTATCTTTTACGATTGTGGATGTACTCCGAGGACTTCTCGGTTTTTATGAATGAACAGTCATTTTGTCCTTTCTCTCTTTTGTATTTTTCATATTTTTCTGCTAACAATAAATGTTTAACACCTATAAATACTCTGACGGGTTTCTTTAATTTGGGAATTAAGGTTGAGTTCAGAGAGATTGAGATAGAATCTCATTCTTGCTGGCCAAGTATGTAACTTAGCATGATGTGCCAACCTGCATGGCAGTTTTTAGGGATATTTCTTCCCTAAGTAGGGGTATCCACTGACACGTGGCCAAGCATGTAACTTAGGCAGTTTAAGTTTAATTCCTTTATTAAGGGAGAAGGTCATGAGTATATATACGTGCCTAGAGTCCAGTAAATATTCTTATACTTACTTCAAAAAATCCACTTTAGATACTGAGCTTACTGATTTTTTCGCAAAATTGCCTTCTCATTTTCGCGAAGTTTAGCTTTTATATTTTGGTTTTCCTTTCCCTTTAGTTTTTGAGCTAAGCGTGAGAAAAGAGTAAAAACTTACTTGGAAAGATGATGCCCCCACATTATAGGCAGGGAGGATTTGTTTCTTCTTGTAATTTTACTAGAAATTCAGTTTGGAATCCCTCGTTGTCGCTAGGGGTACGTCATGCTTCCTTGGAGAGCTTCTCTTCTGGACAGCGAGATAGACTCGATGAGGATCTGGCGGTCATCTTGGGGAGTTCTTCGAGGAGGGCGGTGTCCATGCCTTTGCATGCAGATTCCCGTAGGATGAATCACATCCGGGAAGTGTTCATGGGTAGGGAACCTTATTCCCTTATGCATCAGTCTTCGGTGTTTGATATGCTTCCGTTAAATCCTTCAAAGTTAATGGGCCAATGACGCGTTGGAACTGCCGTGAGTAATGAATACGAGGCGTCTATCATGACCCTCTTTGCTGAGTATAACTTGGATTCTGGCAAGTACGATGTGGTTATACCGCACCCCGATCTGAGGGCTTACAATCCGTCATCGGGTTATTTAACCGTGTATTGCAAGCAGGTACGTTGCAGGATGCGAGTATTTTTCCACCCTTTTCTTCAGACCTTTTTCCGGTATTGGCAGATATGCCCTAGTCAGCTAACGCCGAATTATTATCGTCACTTGGTGGGGTACATCTTGTGTTGTGAACTCTTGAATCTTCCCATGTCTCCTTATCGGGTGGGGGCGATTTTTATCTTACGCCCTTGTTTAGGTGGTGCTCCCTTTTTTAACTTGGCCTATTGGGACAACAGTAAGGCCTTCACTCATGTATCAAATCCACGCTCTCGTAGAGGGGATTGGAGGCGGGGGGCTCTTCTTTGTCCATCTGAATGGCCTATCAGCTAATCTGTGGGGAGTACCTATCCGATAGGGCTTGGGATATGTCACCCCCAACGCCGAAACTTTGGTGCGTGATGGGGAGGCGTTGTCCAATACCGGGTTGTTCTCTGGTACTTATGATATAAGCTGCTTGTTGGAGCTTCCCGAATCTTTGATCCTCGTGGGTCTTCAAGAAGGGGTGGAGATATTCAATATCCTTCTGAAGCCACTTTACAGTAACTTCTTTTTCCATAAGTTCGTCTTCTTGTCTTTCATATTTAATGTGTTTTTTGTTGCTTCGGACTTATAGTATGTTTGTGTTTCCGATAGGTACGGAGATGGAGATGTTTGCAATTAAGCCTTTTGATAAGGCCTTTTTGGCGCAAATATTGAATGATGGGTATGCTTTGTCGGAGGATGATAGCTCCGATCGATTGGTTTTGAGGTGGTGACGAGTCCTTCTTCGGAGAGGAGAGAATCGAGGGCTTCGCCTGTTGCAGCCCCCCAGTGAACTTTCTAGCTCCTGTTGTGGTAGAGGATCCGATTGCCACTCTTCTCTGAATGGATTTTCCGATACCACCATTGGTGTTGCACTCTTCTCCTTCGGGAGGTGTTAGCGTTGTGAATATGGTAGAGGAGGGTCTTCCTTCTCCTACTCCAGGCAGATCTCAGCCCCTCGAGGAGAGTCTTGATCGTGTTGCTCGCTCGCCCCTCGAGGGCAATCCTCTTCTTTCGGGGATTTGACCCCTCGAAGAGGGTGGTACCGTTCCTTCGGCCTCTTCGGTCGTGGATTTTTTTTGAAACTACTTGAGCGGGCTATTGAATACGACAGACTGCGAGTTGATGAAGACCCTTCATCTGTCTAGTCTTCAGGATCTAGCCTGCAAGGATTTATGCGAAGTATTGCAATTTTTTGTTCGTTCTATTTAGCACTAACCTTTTTACCCCCTTTGTGGTAATGGGCTTGCTTCGTGCAGATTTATATGGTACTGAAAGCTATCGGATCCCTAGGGGATTCTTCTTCTGACCCCGACTTGGTGTACCACCGTCGGGATGAGCTGAAGAGGGGTTTGCTAGAGGCCCATGAAGAGATAGCTCAGTTGAAGGCGGACAGAGAGACCGCTCGGGAGGTTCACGAGGGGATACTGCAAGCCGAGAGGAGCAAATCTTGGGAGTTGGAGCGTCGGTTGGTGCTCGAGAAGGCACGGATGCTAGGCTTGGAGAAGAGGATAGGAGACTTGAGGGACCAAGTCCAATTTTTCAACGAGCAGCTGATACACGTCACGAGATAGAGGGATGTGGCAAATCAAAAGCTACTAGAGATGACTCGCACTCACGAGGTGGTGATAGTTATGGCTCAAGTCCAAGCAGTACTGGACGTTGTGGGTCCATCTGACCTTCGTGAGTCTTTGCAAGGAGAGATGCGTGACTTGGTCCGCATAGGGTATTGGCTGTGCCAGGGTTTCCTTCGGGACAAGCGATCCCCAAGCTTAGCATTCGCCATGTCTTTACACAAGTTCCTCCCTCGGCTTTTGAGGATCCTGCGGTTCCGACTGTAGTGATCGACGATCCTGCGGCTTTGTCCGAGGAGTAGCATCATCGCCTTATCAGGGAGGGAAAGTGTCCGATTGAGGAGGCTTAGGGTGTGTAAGGGTAGTTTATTGGTATGAAGTACTTTGTATTGGATATGGTCCAACATACCTACGGGGTGAGGATCTATTGTTTGTACTAGATGGCCCCTTCTGGGTTAGGTTGCTTAAGATGACTTTCACATAGGGTCATCGTTTTGTCTTGCAACCATTTTCCCCTTTTTTTTTTGTTTTTGTACAGGAACCATCTATATATAAACAAATTTTATTTATGTACAAACTTCTACTGTTACATTAAGTATAATACTTTCGAAGGTTAAGGGCGTTCCAAGTATTGTGGAGTATTGCTCCTTCGGAGTTGGCAAGCTGGTAGGTTGTGAGTCCGATAATTCCCGATATTTTGTAGGGTCCTTCCCATCGGGGGTCGAGCTTTCCCACATTATTGGAGGCTCTGACTCTTTTTAGCACTAAAGTCTCCAACTTGGAAAGTCCTAGACTTTACCTTAGTATTGTAGTATCGTGACATCCGAGCCTTGTATTCCTCCATTCGGACTACGGCTCGGGCTCTCCTTTCTTCGAGGAGATCAAGGGCAAGGGCTAAGTTGGAGCTATTGACGACTTCCTCATATTCCCTGACTCACCAGCTTTCAACTACCACTTCCGGAGGTACTACGGCCTCACTACCATATGCAAGGCTATAAGGAGTTTCACCCGTGGCTGTTCTTTGGGTGGTCCGATAGGCCCACAGGATGCCAGGTATCTCCTCGACCCACTTGGCCTTATGCCAATCAAGTCTGTCTTTTATGTTTTTAAGGAGAGTTTGGTTGATCCTCTCCACTTGACTGTTCGCTTGGGGGTATCCCACCGAAGAAAACCGATGCTTAACCTCCCAATGATCGCACCATTTTTCTAACTCCTGGCTCGTGAACTATAGCCCGTTGTCACTCACAAGGTTCTGAGGGATGCCGAATCGGCACAAGATGTTCCTACATAGGAAGTTGATGACCGCGCCCGCGGTGACTCGGGCCAGAGGTTCTGCCTCCACCCATTTGGTGAAGTAGTCAACCGCCACCAACAAGAATTTCTTTTACCCGGCATCGGGGATGAGGGGTCCCACTATATCAATGCCCCATTTGGAAAAAGGGTAGGGGGTTAGGTTAGGTTCCCATAGAGCCGCAGGCTGGTGGACTCGGGGGGCGTAGGCTTGGCAAGGTTTACATTTTTTGGCATACCTTTTGCTATCTCTAGCCATCGTGGGCCAGTAGTAGCCTTGCTGAATCAAGCTTGCGACCATGCTTTTGCCTTTGGTATGGCTCCCGCACGTCCCTTCCTGGATCTCCGATAGGACCTGTTGGGCTTCTTCTTCATTAAGGCATCGGGCGTGAGGGCATGAGTGAGTTCTCCGAAATAGCACCCCATCCTTGAGGAAGTACCATATGGTTTTATGGGGCATGGTCCGCTGTACGGACCTATCTTCGGAATAGCCCTCGGGATCTTGTAAGTGGGCTCTAATGGGAGTTATCCAACTCATCGGGGAGTCCGTCGCGGCACTTATCTCTTCGTTCTCCCTCTTCTCCGATTCACTTGCATGGAGTAGGGTGATTTTTCGGGTATGGATGGTGGCTATTTGGGTAGCCATTTTAGACAAGGCGTCCGCCTCCTGGTTTTCTCCTTGGGGAATTTGAGCGACCTTGCACTCATCGAACCATCCTTGCCTCTGATGGACTATCCGAAGGTAATCCTGCATCCTTTCTTCTTTGGCTTCGTATGAGCCATTAACTTGTTGAACAATTAACTGAGAGTCGCTGCGGATGAGTATTCTCCTTATCCCACCTTCTTGCGTGGGTCTCATTCCGATGAGAAGGGCTTCATATTCGACCTCATTGTTGGATAAGGGGTAATCGATTCTGACTGCGAAGTGGAGCCTTTCCTCTTCGACTTCCTTGTTTACTAGGACTACTCCCGCTCCCCCGTGTGAACTTACGGAGGAGCCATCTACGTAGGCGTGCCATAGGGCACCTTCTCTTCGGCTCCGATGCCCGTCAACTCAGTCAAGAAGTCCGCCAAGACTTGTACTTTGATGGAAGGCCTTGGGGCGTAGGAAATATCGTACTCTATGAGCTCTATTGCCCATTTTATCAATCTCCCCGATGACTCAGGCTTATTGAGGATCGCCCGCAGGGGGTGTTTGGTCAACACAGTAATTGGATGGGAAAGAAAGTATGGGCATAGCTTCCGCGCCGTAGTGATCAAAGTTAAAACAAGCTTCTCGGTTAGGATATACCTGGTCTCCGCTCCGAGAAGAGTTTTGCTAACATAGTAGACAGGGTGATGCTCTCTGTCCTGTTCTTTGACCAATACTGCGCTGACGGCCTCCTCTCCGACGGACAAGTAGACGAAGAGTTCCTCTTGGGGTGAAGGTTTTACCAGCAAATGTGGTTTCACCATATAGCTTTTGAGTTCTCTAAGAGCTTCTTCGCACTATGCGGTCCATTGGAACTCTTTGATATTTTGAAGTATCTTGAAAAAGGGGAGTTCTTTTTCTGTCGATTTAGAGACAAACCTTCTCAAGGAGGCCATTCGGCCGGTCAATTTCTGGACATCTTTCACCGTCTTCAGGGTTGGAAATCCTACGATGGCTTCTGCCTTTTCGGGGTTAACTTCTATTTCCTTCTCCGTGACCATGAAACCCATGAATTTTCCTCATCGGATGCCAAAAGAGCATTTCCTTGGGTTAACCTTCATTCCGAAGTTGTTCATGATGACTAGCGCTTTTCATAGATCTTCGAGGAGATCTTCCGTGGCCTGGCTCTTAATGACCATGTCGTCCACATATACCTTTACCGATTTTTCGATGAGTCCGACAAACATAAGGCTTACCAGTCTTTGGTAAGTAGCCCCGACATTTTTGAGTACAAAGGGCATTACTAAATAGCAAAAAGTACCCGCATCGATGATAAAGCTAGTCTTGTCCTGATCAACCGTGGCCATCGGAATTTGATTGTATCCCTGATCTCCATCTAGGGTTGATAAGAGCGCGCATCCAGCGGTGGAGTCGACCAGTTGATCTTTGTTGGGCAGGGGATAGCAATCCTTTGGACATGCTTCATTGAGATTTGTAAAGTCCACACACATCCGCCATCTTCCTCCATTAGCAAGCCATTCGGGTTACATGACTTCCCTAATTTATTTTAGGCTAAGGAGTCATTGTATCTCCGACCGAATAATATTATTGCGCTCGGGTCCCATCGTTCTCTTCTTTTGCTGGACTGGTTTAGCCCCTATGCTTCACATTAAGAAAGTGTTGACATACCTTGTCGCTGATTCGCCCAGGCGGTCCTCCTTCCCACACGAAGAGGTGATAAAATTTCTTGAGAACGAAAGTCAGTTGGGCTTCTACCTCGGGTTTCATGTTGGTGCCCATCTTAATCACCTTCTCGAGATTTCCTTCTACTAGTTCTACCATCTTCAATTCTTCCACGGTTGAACCTGTGCTTCTTTGGTTTTACGCTTTTTATTCCCGAGAGTGAGTTCATCCTCTTTCGGGGGGATAGTGTTCATGCGGTACTCTCTAGCCTTAGATTGACTTCCTAGGACTTCTCTGATGCTTGAGAAGATGTGGAATTTTACCTTAAGATGAAGGGTAGAGGGAATCGCTTCGAAGGTTCGAATGGACGGCCGTCCACATATACTGTTGTACGTCTGTGACGAGGCCTCCACCACCCAGAATTTGGTGGGCTTCGTTCTTCGAATGGCTCCTTCTCCCCATGACATCGGAAGGATCGCAGTTTCGAGGGTATGGCAAGCTTCTCCCGAAAAACCTACTAGGGGCACCTCAGCCACCTCCAATTATTCTTTCTTCAATCCCATGGCAAGGTAGGTAGGAAGGAATAGGACGTCCATGGAGCTACCCATGTCGATGAGGATCCGCTGAATTTCAAACCCATGGATAATGGATGCAATCACTAAGGGGTCTTCGTGGGGGTAGATTATACCTTTGAATTCCTCATGCCCGAAAGTGATGCTAGGCAGCCTGCTCCTTGAACGGAGCACACGGGGAGTCCTTGTTCTACTCGCCTTGCTTCTTTCAAATATTTCTTCTTCTTACCTTGGGGTGTTATCGATATATCTTCTTCTTATCAAGGTAGGTAGGAAGGAATAGGACGTCCACGGAGCTACCCATGTCGATGAGGATCCGCTGAATTTCAAACCCATGGATAATGGATGCAATCACTAAGGGGTCTTCGTGGGGGTAGATTATACCTTTCAAGTAATCATGCCCGAAAGTGATGCTAGGCAGCCTTGCTCCTTGAACGGAGCACACGGAGAGTCCTTGTTCTACTCGCCTTGCTTCTTTCAAATATTTTTTCTTCTTACCTTGGGGTGTTATCGATATATCTCCTCCCTCTATCATGTTAATTGTTTGCCTCGATGGGGCGTTATCTTCGTAGGACTCTGGGGGAGGGGGTAAGTTCCGATGCCCTGTAGTTCTTTCTTGTGGGCTCCGTCGGCGTTTCGCGGTCTTTTCTCATGACAGTCGGCTAGGGGTAACCTCTTCTTCTTCTGGTTCTCCTCGTGGCCTTTTCCATACATTCGTTTTGGGCTCCTCGGGATTATTCTCCTTGAGATGGTTCTTTAAATATCCTGCTTCCAGGAGGCGGAGCACTTCCCTCCGTAGGGTAGTGCACTCCTCGGTGGTATGCTTATAGGTTTTATGATATTTGCAATACTTTCCCGTGTTCTTTTCCCTATTAGGAAATTTGGCCGGTGTAGGCCAGTGTAGCTCATCATTACCTTTCATCACGTTGAGCACTTCTTGGGGAGCGATGGTCACCGGGGGCAAGGGTACGGGCCGAAGAAACTTCTTGACCATGCTACCATCGTCTTTGCGTTGCGTGGGTTTCCCTTCCTTGCCCTTCTCCTTGGCCTTCGCCTCCCGTTCGGCGCGTTCACGGTGTTCATTGTCATCGTTCTCCATGCGCCTTTTCGTGCCTTCTGTTACCTCCATAAGAATGTAAATTTCTGCTTTCTGCATAAGCTCATTAATGTTCGTGACATGATTTCCCATGAGGTATCGAAAAAAGTCTCATGTTCGGAGTCCTTGTGTCAATATGTCAGATAAGATGGTTGGGCTGACATTAGGGACATCTAACGCCTCATCAGTGAAGCGTTTTATATATCCTCGTAGAGGTTCGTCCTTCTGCTGTTTGACCGTGAAGAGATGTGTGGCGGATTTGGGATATCGCCGAGTACAGGTAAACTGTTGCACGAATAGGTGGGCCAATCGGTCAAAGCTAATTATGGAGTTAGGTGGAAGGTGGGTAAACCAAGCTTAAGCCCGTCCTCTGAGGGTAACGACAAACACACGGCAGAGGACGTGGTCGGGGGCGGAGGATAAGTCCATTCCGACCAGGTATTGATGGATATGATCATGTGGATCTCTTCCATCAGCGTCCCCGGTGTATAAGGGGACGTTGACGGGCCGCATCCCCGAAGGAATCGATGCTAGGGCAATTTCGAGAATAAAATGGGAGGTTTTAAATGTAGGATCCTCCTTAGGGGCCATGGTTTTCTTGATGTCACCCATCTATTTGCATAGGCCATCGAGTATTCCCCATAAGGTATGATCTTCACCCATAGGGTATTCCGAGGGATGCGGTCTTTCTTCTCCTTGACTCACCCTCGGAGTTCTTTCGTAATTATAGTACCTCCGTGATTTCTGCAGAGGTTTGCGGTGCCGAGAGACAGGAGTAGGGCTCCATCTAGCACGGGGTGCGCCTTCTTCCGAAGGGTGATTTCTCCGTTGGAGGGATTCGGAGGGTATGTCCCGGGGATTCTCAAATCCTCGTGGTGTTCTCCGAGCCGTAGCCTCTACGAGCCTCTTGATGACGGAGCGAGGGATGTTGATGAAATCTCTTACATCGGACCGGTGGTCCGATAAAGTCTCTTCCGAATCTCCTTGATGGGTCTGACGACTTTCACTATCGAATAAATTGTCCATAACAAACAATACTTGCTTAACACACTCAAAGAAAAATCCTATGGTGTTCCCACAGACGTCGCCATTTTGTTAACAGGGTTGACATTATTACCTAATTAACGGATTTATTTAGGGTTGGAACGCCCTGCCCGTGGTTCAGAAGCTTGCAATATTGCGAAAATATCCCTCTTTGTATTCACTGAATTTCACTCCTAATTTTCTTGTATGCTGTTGTATTTTTTGTGAGCATGTCCTCTTCAACAATGTGGATACCCTTTTTTATAGAGGA
This sequence comes from Linaria vulgaris, assembly GCA_948329865.1. NCBI lineage: Eukaryota > Viridiplantae > Streptophyta > Magnoliopsida > Lamiales > Plantaginaceae > Linaria > Linaria vulgaris. Next base: position 15,349,865 of record OX415250.1, on the reverse strand, counting down.
TTTTAGGGACATGTATCGTTATGCATGTTTTAATAAAGATACAGATGTTGTAATATGCGTGGGAAGATAAGATGTACTTTATCTTTTAGGATTTTTATCTACTAGGCGCTGACTGGGATGAATTCTATCTCTTCCGATGGCTTCAGGGGATTCCGACGAGTTGGCTCTTCTAACTTCCTCTCTCCAATAGGCTGGATCTCTTAGGAAGGCTTGATAAGTGAAACGGGGTACTCATCCGATGCGATTGTAGTTTTGATAGCGGTCTGTTTTTATGCTGTTTACATCTTGATATGTGCTCCGATAGGTAGATCTGCACTTTTTCACTTGCGACGTGGGCTCCGATGGCCTTTTTACTTTAGCAGGGCAATGTTCTTGCGTTTAGATCTTTATGATAATGATGTACCGGAAAATACACGAACCATCAGGAGAAGCAAATACTCTAGTTTATGGACACTTCTCTATGGTACAAGTTGTTGTTTTATTGAATTCGCTTCACTAATAGGATCACGATTCGACTTTGATTGTTATGGACTAGTACCAAGATCGAGTCCTAGACAAGCAGATCTATGTGCTCCGAGGGTTTTTAGACTTCAATAGGGTATTTTTCTCGTGCTTTGGCCTTCAGGATGGGTGCTCCGATGGTTTTTAGACTTCAATAGGTCATTGTTCTCGCGCTTTGGCCTTCGGGATGGGTGCTTCGATGGTATTTAGACTTCAATAGGGCATTGTTCTTGTGCTTTAGCCTTCGAGATGAGTGCTGCAATGGATTTTAGACTTCAATAGGGCATTGTTCTCGTGATTTAGCCTTCGGGATGAGTGCTCCGATGGATTTTAGACTTCGGAGTGTTCAGTGAGGGGATGTTCTCGCATTTTCTGGGACTCGGGGTACGTTGTGGTCCCTCTTGGCGCATTGATGGATATCGGAGTCACGCGGGTCCATCGGGGTTTACTCTTTTTCCGATGTCGCGTTGATATCTTTTCTCTATTCATCGTGACTTTCCAAGGGACGCTTTGGTGCCTCTTCGGGTGCCACTTCTTACCGCTTCGGGTTTGTGACACTCGGTGGGCCTCCTTATCGGGAGTATGTGTGACGATAGTATCGTCCTAGGGTTAATCCCTATTTTTAGGGTTTAACGTTTTGGTTAATCCCTATATTTATATTTTAGGGTTAACATTTTTTTTATGATTAGTATCATGGTTATGAATTGAAAGTACAATACTTCGTATTATTTGTATTCATTTTTTGTTATATGAAATTGTAGGACCGTGGATTGACACAACACTTTTTGAGAGTTAAGCTGGAATTGCCTTAACTCTATTTTGATCTTCTTGATAATAATAATGTGCAGCGGAAGTAAGAACACAAGAAGATATAATTTTAAGAAGTTTTCAATATTATTAAAAACTTCCGAGCCTCAGGCGAAATAACCATAAAGGTTTTATCAAAAACGTTCCTCACAACAATTCACTCACGCTCTTTGTTGATCGGATTCAACGAAGCAGACAAGTAAGAACTACTTAACTTCTATGGACTAGACTTAAGCAGTTGATACAAAAACTTCGCAAAACAAAATGAAGACAATACAAAGAAGAATTAATCTTTTGGATTATTGGCACGATTGTCTTGTCTTCATCTTGATGAACTTCACATCTTTATAGATTTCTTAAGTCTTGAACGCCAAGATGTGTTGTTCACAGTTTTGGTAACTCTTGTTGTTTCCTTGTTGAATATTGCCTTCTTTGTGAACTTCATATCTTTCCAGAGAATCGTGTTTCCATTGTTACTGATTTAACAAGGCAACACATCTTCTTCAATTCGCAGAATCTTGGAAAGAATCATAGTTGCATAGAATCCAATATTGTTTCCTTCTTTTGAAACCGTGTGAGTTGACTATTCAACTTAGCTTGAATTATGGAAACTTCAAGTAAGGAATCTTCTAAAGCTCTTCCTTATGTTTAAGATACTTTCCTGGACATAAACATAAACAACCAAAACCGTGGAACTTGATTAATAAGTGAATAAAGGTAAAACTTAATTTTGGCAACTAAAGAACAGTTTTCGCAAAAGCTCTCGGCTTTCAATGTTATCCAATGGTAACCCAACATCGTCTAACATTGTACCGTCTAACATTGATTCCAGAAAACCTGCACTTTCAATCTCCCCCTTTTTGCCTTTCTTCACAAAACCAATACCTGTTCCAATCAAGTCTTATATCCAGAAAGTTATAATCAACAAGAAACAAATTAAACAACCAAACTGCTCCCCCTTAATACAAGATATCATAATCAAAGTTAAATTAACAAAGACATGAATAAAGATCATCACTACAATCACATATGTACATATGTTCAGACCTCAACATTCATCAATGTTACCTCAACATTGAAACCAGTAAGTTTCCTGCATAAAGGTTAACAAGAAACAGTTCAAAAAGTTCCTTCATAAGGAATAGCAGTTAAGAATAATTAGAGCAGTTCAACAGTAGTACTTAGAGTTACAGGCCATAGCTAGATATCAAGGACAAGCCCCTTGATCAAACAAAACCAAATAGAGATTAATGTACCATCAGTTCAAATATATTAGCAGTTCATAAGAAACAAAACAAAAACTAGAAGACTAAAATTAAAATTGGAACTACTCTCCTCCTTTTTTGTGAAGAAGGGAGTTCCTCCAAATTTTTCACAATGTCCTCCAGTTCTTTGAGGTGTTCCTTCCTCTCCTCGATCTCCCTCTGAGTGTCAGCAATCTGCCCCCTATACCAATTCAGCATATGATCCACAAAAGCATAAGTGATAACCAAGCAATCCTCTTCTTTGGACATTGGCACTGAAGTTCCAGCAAACTCCTTAGCCCTTTTCTGCTCAGTTCTTGGTCTCACCACTCCTTGTGGATTCCATGGAAGGTCTCTCACCCTTGATCCAGACAAGTAGCTTGGGAGAATTGTTAGTTCAGTATCATTCTTCCTCCAGCCCACAGTTACACTTGTCTTCAATCCTTGACTGCCAAGGATTTTGCAGATGAGTGAGGGATAGGGTAGCATCTTATTCTTCCTTCCAGCAACTTCAGACATAGACTTCAAAATCCTCTCCCCCATATTTACAGCTAGCCCATTCTTGATTTTTTACACCAAGATTGCTGATTCCTTGGTAAGTACAGTCACATTCTTGCTTGGGAGCCAGTTGAAGCAAGCTATCTTGTGCAAGACAGCACTCAGGGAGGTGAGTTTTGTGGTTGGCAGAGCATCTCTCCAGATTTTGACCAACCCTCCAGTCAAGTCTTCCATCACATCATCATAATAGGGGTCCTCAGATTCATCAGTAGTAGGGAAGCCACAGATCTTGTTGATGGTGTAGGGGTCAATGTTGAAGACTTTCCCCCTCACCCAAGCCTTTCCAAATTTTGGTGATTTGTAGTCCCTAATCCATTTGGAGAGATTAAGGTAGAACTCCATGACAATCTCAGGAGCATAGTCACTCAGCTCCATCACTGACTGTTGCAGCCCTCTTGCCTCAAGCAAGTCCATCACCTTGTTCTCTTTGAAACTGGCCATCTCTATAGCTCTTTCAGTGTGAATCTCCCTTCTTTTGAAGGCATCCCACTTCTTCTCCAATCTTGAGAGAGATAGTAGGGAGAATAGCAGTTCTCCTCCTCCTCAGGGTAGACCACATATAGCCCATCAATGTACTCCTCTGTTCCTGATGTTGCCCCAACATCAGCAGCAACATCCTGCTCCTCCCCAGTTTCCTCTTCCTTCTCCTTTTCTTCTTCCCCATCCTCAACATCCAACACCTCTACTTCCTCTTCCATCACTTACTTTCCTTTCCTCTTTCTCTCAGCAGCAGCAGCAGCCTTCTTCTCTTCCTCAGCTTTCTTCTCATCCTCAGCAGCCCTCTTTCTAGCTGATCTCTCAGCCTGTCTTTTCATGGCCTCAGCCCTAGCCTTAGCAGACTCAGACATATTTTTCAATTTCTCCCCATTGCCCTTTCTCTTTTTCTTCTGAGCCCTAATCCACTTCCTCACCATCTTGTCAACAGACACATCCGCAGATATCTCCACAGATTTTTCAACAGAGCCACTACCCTCCCCCTCAACAGGTATATCAGCATCAAATTCAGGGATGGGTTTAGCAGTGTTTACCTCAGTTTCAGGCTCATTGGTGATAGGAGTGGTTGGTTCCACTGTTGGCTCAACATTGGAGGTCGATTCTCCCTGTTTGGTCTTCTTTCCTCGTCGCACATAGGGAATCGCCTTCCTCTTGGCAGCAACAGGAACCTCAACTTTTTTTGCAGCAACACCTCTAGTATGTGAGCGAGTGCGTGCGACAGTGGGTTCACTTCCTAGAGCAACATCTGCAAGAGTTTGCATGGGAGACTTGCTTGCCATTGTTAGTACATAGATTTTGAGAGTAATCGCAGAGAAGATCGAGAGAATTTTGAGAATAATTTTGCAAAATAGGCGCAAATAAGGAACTTGCAAGTTTAATTAAGGAAAATAGGGTTTTGATTTCAGTAATAACCATGAATAGGAGAGAGAGTGAATGTTAATGGGCAGTTACCAAATTTGAATCATGAAAAACTTTCCCACTATGTTTTCCCGCGCACAAGCTTTGATATTTAATTAACAGTTAACCAGAGCGGTTTTCAGAAAAAAAAATGAAAACTTATAAGTTCCTGTTTTCAATGTTGACATGCGTCTGTGCATAATGTTGGGATAACATTTGATAACATTCAAAACCGAAGGTGGAGGTACAGGCTTCACCAAGGCAAATTCATGTGAGAGCTTGAGATACATCCAAAAATACATCTGAAACTTAACCAATATAGCAATTGAGTACCTCAGACATATTGTTCAGATCAACATCATGAGTAAGCAACATAGATAACAAGAAACACACAGAGATAAGCAGTTATGAATTCAAGGAACAATTCACTTCCACAGCATAGAAAGTCACAGATCAGTGTGTCACCTGCAGTATGTCACCCAAATTGTATGCCTCAACACATGAATTATACTCCCCCTAAGCCTAAACCGACACAACTCACACACAAGAAGGAAAACAATGCAGTTCTATATGAATGCAACAATGTAATGTCAAATAGGCAGATGGTAAACACAAATGAAAAACTCCTCAAGACAGCACAGTGACATCTCTTTTTAATCTTTATTATTTTCATAACTCATCTGAACAAAAACTGAAGGTTGCTAAACACAAAGTTAATGTCACAACTGAATGAGGGCAGCCTGAACTCCACACACCCCAGTAACAACATTAACAGCAGCAAGTTAGGCAAGTACAAAGGCCTTGAATGTTGGCAATTCATTTATCATGCACCCCAACACCCCAATTCCTTATGCATACTTGTTTACCAACCTGCATTCAAGAGAATCACCAAGTGATCAGTGCTGCTAAATGTAAGAAATCGAAACCTCAAACACCCTAGTAGAAAGGATCACCCTCATGCGTTCCTTGGCCAAACAAACAGAAACATGTAAATAAGCACAACTGAGTAACAGTGAAGTTGTCAACATCATGCACCCCAGCTTCTCCACATGTCCTGTACACCTTCCATATGAATAAGACACAACTGAATAGACATCAAAGTAGTGAACTTTGTGTACCCCAGCTTCTCCATATGTTAGGCAATCACAACCTCAGACAAACAGAAGAGTTTTATTAGCCTTTACAAAACCAAAGATGTGAAACTGATAACTAGAGAGAGTTGTTAATCAAAGAGTTTAACCACACAAACCAAATATGGCAAAACAATGATAAAATGAGACTAAAAAAGAAATGCAACTCAACAAAGGAATAACAACAGAATACCTACTACACCACAACCAATATACAGTGTTAGTCAGTGGTGTTATGACAACACTGGTTTTCTCAACATTTTCACATATCACACATGCCAAGAGATTTCCTCAGGCTGAAGAATCTCTCACTATCTAAAGGTTTTGTAAACATATCAGCTAGCTGATTTGTTGTCTCAATATGTTCAATGTTGATTATTTTGTCCTCTACCATATCTCTTAGGAAATGACGCCTTATGTCTATATGCTTAGTTCTAAAATGTTGGACAGGATTCCTAGAGATACTTATGGCACTTAGATTGTCACAGAACATGAGAAGTGTATCACTATCTAGCCCATAATCTGAAAGCATGTGTTTGAGCCACACAAGTTGGGTAACACAGCTGCCAGCTGCTACATATTCTGATTCAGCAGTTGATAATGAAACACAGTTCTGCTTCTTGCTATACCAGAAGACCAAATTATTCCCCAAATAAAAACAGCCCCCACTTATGGATTTCCTGTCATCCACATCACCTGCCCAGTCAGAGTCACTGAAACCAACCAAGTTAGTGTTAGTGTCATAAGAGTACCAAATGCCTAAAGGTGAAGTTCCAGAGATATATCTAAGAATCCTCTTCACAGCAATCAAGTGAGACTGTTTTGGATCAGCTTGGTACCTAGCACAAACACATACTGAAAAAACATGATGTCAGGTCTAGAGGCAGAGAGATACAGCAAACTACCAATCATGGATCTGTACAATGTTGGGTCAACATTGCTACCAGTACCATCTTTTGTTATCTTCACTGAAGAGGACATAGGAGTTTTGCAAGGTTTTGATTCTTGTAGCTCAAATCTCTTCACCAGATTCCTTGCATACTTCTCCTGGTTCAGGAAGATACCATTCTCCAGCTGCTTGACTTGTAGTCCCAGAAAGTAGTTAAGCTCACCAATCATGCTCATCTCAAATGTTCCTGTCATAGACTCAACAAATTTGTCTAAAGTAGACTTGTTAGTAGAGCCAAATACTATATCATCCACATATATTTGAGCAATGCATATATCAGAGCTTTTTCTAAGGACAAACAATGTTCTATCTCCATCTCCTCTATTGAAACCTAGGCCTAACAGAAAATCAGTTAGCCTCTCATACCAAGCTCCAGGGGCCTGTTTTAAGCCATACAAAGCCTTTTCAAGTTTGTACACATGGTCAGGATGTTTAGGGTCAGCAAAGCCTTTAGGTTGTTCTACATAAACCTCTTTGTCAATTAAACCATTCAGAAAGGCACATTTAACATCCATTTGGTAAAGTTTAATCCTAAGACAGCAAGCAATAGCAAGGAGTAATCTAATTGATTCTATCCTAGCTACTGGAGCAAAAGTCTCATCAAAATCTATACCTTCTACCTGAGTATAACCTTGTGCAACCAACCTAGCTTTGTTCCTCATAATTACACCATTCTCATCTGTTTTATTTTTGAAAATCCATTTTGTACCTATTACATTCACATGTGATGGCCTAGGTACTAGATTCCAAACTCTATTTTTGGTGAATTGTAAGAGTTCCTCTTGCATGGCATTAATCTAGTAACTATCCTTAAGAGCTTCAGTTACATTCTTAGGTTCAATGGAGGACACAAAACAAGAAGCATTTTCAACAGTACATGAAGAAGACATACAAACACACAACTTAGCCATATCCTTGTAATTTACCCTTTCTTTGTTGCGTGTTCTTACTCTTTCAGTAATTTGACCAATTACTTGAGAGGCTGGATGATCTCTTTGTATTCTAAGAGGGGGATCTCTTCTGGATACAGGAACCACTTCATCTTCAGAATCTGACAGCACAGATGTTGGCCTAACATTGGGGGTTTCTGGTGTTAAGTCAACATTTGTTCAAGTTTCCAGTTCAGCATCTCCAGCGTCTGTGTTCGATGTTGAGTCCAATGTTGGAGCAACATCTGAACCAGTGACTTCTTCAGTACCTGTAGAAACAGTTAAATCATCAAATATGACATTCACTGGTTCTTGAACAGTATGCAATCTTAGATTGTAGACCCTGAAAGCAGCACTATTAGGAGAATATCCAATAAATATACACTTTTCACTTTTGGGATCAAATTTGCTCAAATAGTCTCTATCTTTTAGCAAATAGCAGTTAATACCAAATTCATGAAAGTGTGCTAATGTTGGTTTTGAACCCTTCAAGATTTCATAAGGTGTCATAGTAGTACCAGGTCTAAGATAAAATCTATTACTAATATGACATGCAGTATTCAAAGCTTCAGCCCAGAGTTTCTTAGATAGGTTTTTTGAATTCAACATAACTCTAGCCATCTCTTGAAGTGTTCTATTCTTCCTCTCAGCAATACCATTTTGCTGAGGTGTCTTAGGTGCAGAGAACTCATGAAAAATGCCTTTAGATTCACAGAAATTAGCAAAGCCTACATTTTCAAACTCTTTTCCATGGTCATACCTAATTCTTCCTACAGAAGTGCCATAAAGATTCTTAATACTAGCATGCAAAATTTTGAATGTGTTGAATGCCTCTGATTTTTCTTTCAAAAATTTAATCCATGTATATCTTGAAAAATCATCAACAATAACAAAAGCATACTTCTTACCATTCAGGCTACTAACCTCAATAGGACCCATGAGATCCATATGTAGCAATTCAAAGCACTTATTAGTTCTAGGGTTAGTACTTTTTACCTGTAGTGGTGGATGAACAACTTTTGTTTGTTTACCTTTCAGGCAATCTTCACAAACAATTTTACCTGGGCTAGTCAACTTAGGCAGTCCTCTTACAGCCTCTAACTTATGTAGTTTCTCCAGATTCCTATAGTGCACATGTCCTAACTTCTTGTGGCACATGACAGATTCATCTACCTTGGCATGGTAGCATTCTGCTTCATCTTGAGCAAGATAGCAGTTATCCTTTGATCTTGTACCTGTCATGACACGGACATTGTCACTATTAAACACATCACATGAACTTTTATCAAAAGTAACTAGCAGATTGTCATCACAAAGTTGACTTATGCTAATTAAATTTGCTTTCAATCCTTCAACCAACAACACATCCTTGAGTGGTGGAAATCCTTCAACATCCAGTACTCCTTTTCCAATGATTTTCCCTTTAGTGCCTTCTCCATAGGTAACTGTTCCAACAGTCAAAGGGATTACATTTTTCAGGTTGTCAATGTTTCTAGTCATGTGCTTTGAGCATCCACTGTCAAAATACCACTTACCTGCAAGGTTAGAGTAAACAGCAGAAAAGACAACATTGCAAACAACTTTAACCTTAGGAGTTTTTATCTTCTCAGTCCAGGTTCTACTTTTATGTCCTTCAGATTTGTTACCTAATGTTGGGATAACATTCAGATCATAGGTTTTCCTAACATTGGTACAGCTATTAATTACTGTTTTCTTCTCAATCACAATTTTATATTTTTTACAATAAGGCTTAATGTGACCAAGTTGAAAACAATATTGACAGATAAAAGTAGGCCTTTTCACAGTGTTGGAAGATATTTCACAACTCAAGTTATTGCTATCCTTGATAAAACCAGCTTTCAAGTAGGCATAATTTACATCTTCAGAGGGAGGTTTCTCAACATAGCCCAAACCATTTTTACCTTGATTTCCCATACTCAGCACTTCATCAAGCAGAGATGTAGACGAGTTCCATTTGTTAATGGTTTGTTCAGCTTTTTCCAATTTTACCTTTACCTCTTTCAGCTCAGCCTCAGTTTTGTCAAGGTCTTTCTCATACAGTTTCAGAATCTCCTTCATGCATTCAATCTCTTCCTTCAAGCTTTTGTTGCTCTTGATGAGTTTGTGATTCTCAAGCAGCAGTTTGTGGTAGATAGACTTCAGGTCTTCAATGATTTCCTCCTGGGACATTTCACCTTCAAAAAAGTATTCTTCATCTAGATCCACTGTACCATGAAAACAATCAAAGTTAGCTTCATCAAAGTAGGACGCAAGATAAGGTTCAGAATCATTATCAAATTCATCCCAATCTGCAAAGAAGGTCTCCTGTTCTGATGTTGGATCCTGAATGTTGGGGTAACATTGAGATCCGAAGCAGTTCAGGGAGTCTTCTGGTGTCCAGTCAATCTGAGTGAGTAGCGCAGCAGTTTGAACCTCTTCTGATTGTTCTTCAGCTTCTCCAGAACTAAAGTCATCTTCATTGAAACCATCTACACAAACCCAATGAGAATTTCCTCTTTTTCTAAGAGTGTTAGCACATTCATTAGCCATATGACCATATCCTTTACATTCAAAACATTGAATATCTTTTAACTTATCAGCTTCTAAAGGAGTAGGTTTTGATGCCATGTACTTCACAAACTTAGGAGGTAATTTCTTGTAACATGTGGAACTATTACTAAGGTTCTTCTCTTTACCTTTTCCTTTAAGATTCAACTTATTGAACTTCTTAGTAATTTTCCCATAGTTTGAAGAAATTATTTCAAAATCATCATCACTTTCATTGTCAAGATTAGAACCTCTTAAAGCAACAACTCTATGTTTGCTAGGTTGTGAGGCAAGCTCCATCTCAAATTCTCTAAGAGTATTCATCAAGACTTGAAACTGTAGATTAGCAAGGTTTCTAGATTCACTCATTGCAATTTTCTTGAGAGCAAATTTAGATGACAATGTTCTCATAGCTTTATAAACCATTTCTTGATTAGTCATAGCAAAACCTAGATTTTCACATTGGTTAGCAATATCAAGAATTTTCTCAAAATAACTGTCAACACTTTCATCTTCTCCCATCTCAAGTTTTTCAAATTGCAAAAGCAGTTGTCTATATTTAGAATCTTTAACAGCAGAATCTCCTTCACAATGTAATTCAAGTATATCCCAAGCATGTTTGGCTTTTGTACAATTCTGGATTAACTTGAACATGTGATGATTAACCCAACTAAAGATAGCATTAAGAGCTTTTTCATTAGAGTTATAGAGACTTACCTCTGCTGCTGTCCAATTTGCTTCTGGTTTTGGTACTAGATCACCTTCACCATCTCTTGGTAATGTTGGAAGAGAGTATCCATTGATCACGGATTGCCAGGCTCGAATATCAATAGCTTTGATGTGAGGCCTCATCCTGATCTTCCAATATGCATAATTGGAGCCATCCAAAACTGGAATCCTGTTGGTATTAGGATTGACACTGTCCATGGTGTTGTATCACCTCCAAACCACCAGTGTAGTCGGTGTTTGGCTCTAATGCCAATTGAAATTGTAGGACCGTGGATTGACACAACACTTTTTGAGAGTTAAGCGGGAATTGCCTTAACTCTATTTTGATCTTCTTGATAATAATAATGTGCAGCGGAAGTAAGAACACAAGAAGATATAATTTTAAGAAGTTTTCAATATTATTAAAAACTTCCGAGCCTCAGGCGAAATAACCATAAAGGTTTTATCAAAAACGTTCCTCACAACAATTCACTCACGCTCTTTGTTGATCGGACTCAACGAAGCAGACAAGTAAGAACTACTTAACTTCTATGGACTAGACTTAAGCAGTTGATACAAAAACTTCGCAAAACAAAATGAAGACAATACAAAGAAGAATTAATCTCTTGGATTATTGGCACGATTGTCTTGTCTTCATCTTGATGAACTTCACATCTTTATAGATTTCTTGAGTCTTGAACGCCAAGATGTGCTGTTCACAGTTTTGGTAACTCTTGTTGTTTCCTTGTTGAATATTGCCTTCTTTGTGAACTTCATATCTTTCCAGAGAATCGTGTTTCCATTGTTACTGATTTAACAAGGCAACACATCTTCTTCAATTCACAGAATCTTGGAAAGAATCATAGTTGCAGAGAATCCAATATTGTTTCTTTCTTTTGAAACCGTGTGAGTTGACTATTCAACTTAGCTTGAATTATAGAAACTTCAAGTAAGGAATCTTCTAAAGCTCTTCCTTATGTTTAAGATACTTTCCTGGACATAAACATAAACAACCAAAACCGTGGAACATGATTAATAAGTGAATAAAGGCAAACCTTAATTTTGGCAACTAAAGAACAGTTTTCGCAAAAGCTCTCGGCTTTCAATGTTATCCAATGTTAACCCAACATCGTCTAACATTGTACGGTCTAACATTGATTCCATAAAACCTGCACTTTCATTATATGTACCTTTAAGTTTAACCAATTAATTGCGTTGTTTAATCAAACTAGTAACCACTAAAATTATCTATACACACTCTGGTGGCGCAGTTCTAATAATCTATTAGAAATTTAAACAACATATATAAATGTTCTTCAAATTTAAACAACAATATTATTTGACTAAATCCTCGCAACAACAATAGAAAAACTCCAAGGAAAGTAAAAAGACAAAATAGACAAAAAAGCAGATTAACTTAAGGATCCGGATTGAAGTCAACAGATCCAAACATTGTTGCATCAGAGCTAGACGAATTAAACATGTCATCCCAAAATAAAATAAATGGCTCATCCCACGAATTCCTCCAAAAATCATCACCAAATCACTATTCACAACCACCATCACGAGCAACCGGCGACTCCATGTCGTTCACTGAAGGTGGAACCAGATCTGTCATGCTCATAGGTGCAATAGGCACCATTTTCGGTCCAAGTGAGATGGTGGCCAGTAGATGATTATAAGCAACAATTGGTGGAGGAGGAGTCGAGAAAGAAACCCTGATTAGTAACAGGTTGAAGAAACGGATAATGTTATTCGAATGAATGTGGTGGTGGATGAGGAGCCGAAAAATCCAATGTTCGTGGTGGAAGCGGCAAAAACAACAACTCAGGGTGAGGGGCATCAGGATGTTGTTTGCGATATTTCTCGTACCTGACGCAAAGGTCACTAAGAAATTTGTGTATGACATGTTTCATCTCGGCATGGTCTTCCAATCTCAAATCATGAATACTCGCCGTCCATTGCATGCATCGGGCCAAAAAAAGTTCCAATTCCTTACGTTTGTTGTTCTTTCGCAGGCGGCGAAGCTGTTACTCCATCTTTCTGGTTTGTTCCTAAATGAAGCTATCCGGATTAAAATTGTTTTGTGACTTGAACACCTCGGGTAGGCCTCTGTGACGTTCTAGAACGGCCATGGTCTCCACCTGTGACTCCGAAAATACCAAGGGCTTACCGCCAAAGGGGTTGTAGATGATGAGGCAAGCCTGAACACCACAAACGGTGGTCAACTCCTTCACTTTTCTCATAAGCCCTGATACGATATCCACCAATGATGAATGGTATTTGTATGCTAAATGTAGGATCGTTATCTTTAGGTTATTTGGATGGAACCTCGACCCGTTGCCTTATTACAAATAGGAACCTTGATATGGAGACCACGACCCGCTACTTGATACAAAACACGAACCTTAGTATAATGAAAACGCCACAAACGGTTATGGAGGGTGCCGTTTGATAAGTCGGATTTGAACGCCACAAATGAGGGTGATGTACTCGTTTGATAATTTCAGAAGTACTTCTTCAAAGAACCAAAGAGAATAAAATCTCCGAAAGTTTTATAAATATGATAAGTGTTTCTTACAATGAAAATGGTCTTCCTAATTTATAGGAGAGACAAACTTGATCACAAAGAAATCAACTATGACATTCCAACAACTTCTAGGAAAAGAAAATACATTAACTAGACTAGAAAATGATGAAAGAGACTTCTAGAAAAAGGAAATACATAAACTAGACTAGGAAATGATGAAAGAATGGTCAAAACTTGTCTTTGACTTTTGACCATGTTTTAAAAGGTCACTTGGATCAGATTTGACCATCTGTGTTGCTAATTTGGACCTCCTTCATCATTATGGACCCAAACTTGGTTAATTAGTCCATAAAGAGATGCTCTCATCTTCTTAGCAAGTTCTCTTGTGATTGACCCATTTAAAGTGGGAATTTGGTCAATTCTTGTGACATCTTCTTCATTTGCATTTTTATAATCTTCTTCTTTTGTCACCGTGTCCATATTTGCATCATTCCCCTCCTCTTGAAAAGGATTTGTCCTCAAATCCGTATCGTCGTGATTTTGCACTTTGGACTTAGCTTGTTTACAAATGATGCATCTGCCGTATGTTCTTTCAACATCCTTTTTTCATGTGTGACCAAAAGAAATATTCTTGCAGAATTGCTAAGGTCTTTGCAATGCCAAAGTGTCCCATTAGTCCTCCTCCATGACCTTCCTGCACAAGTAATTCCCTCAAAGAACAATTAGGCACACAAAGCTAGTTTCCTCTAAATAAAAATCCATCTTGCCTAAAGAACTTACCACTAGCATGGTTTTCACAATCTTGATACTCAACATGAAAATAAGAATCATCCATATACAAATCCTTGATGTACTCAAAACCATGCAACTTTGAATTAAGAGTAGAAAGTAAAGCATACCTTCGAGAAAGGGCATCAGCAACCACATTCTCCTTACCTTGCTTGTATCGAAGACATAAGGAAATGTTTCAATGAATTCTACCCATCGTGCATGTCTCTTATTCAGCTTTTGTTGGCCCTTCAAATGCTTTAAAGATTCATGATCTGTGTGAATCACAAACTCCTTAGGCCAAATGTAGTGCTGCCATGTGTTTAAGGCCGGAACCAAAGCGTACAACTCCTTGTCATAAGTTGGATAATTCAAGGCTGCTCCTCTTAGATTTTCACTAAAGTAAGTTATGGGCTTTCCATCTTGCATAAGAACATCACATATTCCAATTCCTGAAGCATCACACTCAATTTCAAAAGTTTTAGAAAAGTTAGGCAAAGTAAGTAAATGACCATTGGTTAACTTTTCTTTAAGTAATTGAAAAGCCTTTTCTTGTTCCTCTCCCCACTTGAATCCAATGTTTTTCTTTATCACTTCGCTGATTGGTGCAGCTATGGTGCTAAAATCTTTCACAGATCGTCGGTAAAAGCTTGCCAATCCATGAAAACTTCGAACATTCCCCACACTTGTTGGATTTGGCCACTCTTGTATTGCCTTGACTTTCTCTTCATCAACACGTATACCATGTGCACTCACAATAAATCCTAGAAACACAAGATTATCCGTGCAAAAAGTACACATTTTCAGATTAGCAAACAACTCTTCTTTTCGTAGAACATCTAAAACAAGTTTCAAATGTTCAACATGATCATCCAAGTTCCTGCTATAGATCAGAATATCATCAAAATATACCACAACAAATTTTCCAATAAAAGCATGCAAAACATGGTTCATCAATCGCATGAAATTACTAAATGCATTAGTAAAATCAAAAAGCATCACTATCCATTTAAACAATCAAATGTTTCTATAATAATGCTTCTCCATTCATCTCTCTCTCTTTTATTGTGATTTGATGATAACCACCTCCCAAATCAACTTTCATAACCACACAAGATTCATGCCTTTTAGTTAGAATATAAACCAAAGTAAGTATAGGTTGGTGATATTTTACCATAATCCGGATTGCTTTCCAATTGATGCATATCCAATGAAAACAAGGTAAGTCGGGCGGTATATCCTTGGGAAAGAGATCATCATATCCCTGCAAAAGAAATGCCTTTGTACTTGGCAATGAAGAAAAGTCTCTGTTAGTTCTCAAAAATACCCCACCTTCCAACTCACTTTCTTTTGAAAAGACACTCTCTTGTGTTCTCTCTATTTTCCTCTCATTTGCCAAAACCTCAACTTCTTTTTTGTTGGCAACTCTCTGTTTTTCACGCACATCTTTTTGAGAACTCTCTTTTTTCTCTCATTTGCCAAAGCTTCCAATTCTTTTTTGTTGGCAACTTTATTTTTTTCACTCTCTTCTTTTTCAACACTCTTATTTTTTTGTTTATTTTCTTTCTTTTGAAATCTCACTTGATCTTCAAACACTTTCTTTGGTGTTAAAGGAACAAGGGTGATTTTTCTTTCATTATGGATAAAAGAATACTTATTCGTAAAGCCATTGTGGCTAACTTTACGTCAAACTGCATTGGAACTACATCGCACATACCTTCATCTTTGTACTTCCCAATGCTGAATGAAATCATCACTTGCTTGTCAACTTCCACATTAGCACAATCATTGAACCAATGAAGCTTGTATGGCTGTGGATGTTTCACCGTAGACAACCCAAGTTTTTCAACGAGCGTAGTGCTAGCAATATTGGTGCAACTTCCGCCATCAATGATCACACTACACACCTTTTCACGAACATGACATCTAGTTCAAAAGATGTTCTCTCGTTGATCATTGTCCTCATCGTTCAATTGCGCATTTAAAACTCTTCGTGTAACCGAAGTGTAATCGGCATAAAGGGCACTTTCTTCTTGATATTTAGACATGATAACCTGCAAAAAAAATGTTAGAAATAAAGAAACCTCACAACACTCCCTTACGTGTTTACTCTCAAGTTTTTTTTTTTTTTTTTTTGCACTCAAAATATGTCACTCGTGTATCACTCAAATATATTGACTTTTTCGTCTAATAATCTCACACTCACTGCCTTTTTCCACTCGTATATTCTTTATAGGTTCTTCTCGAACTAAATCGAACGGAATCAAACAAAGGTGGCGAAAGACACGATTCTGGTTTCAATGTTGACCCGCGATTGGCTTAACATCCATCCAACATTGCTTCTAGAACTTTTTTCAACTATTGTGGCGAAAGTCAGGGTTCTGGTTTCAATGTTGACCAGCAATTGGCTTAACATCCATCCAACATTGCTTCCAGAACATATTACTCAATCAGTCCCAACAAGAAATTAGCAACAAAAGAAATAAAGTTGATACTTCTCTTTCTTTTCTTTTCTTTTTGTACCACTATTTTTTCTTGGTACTCTTTTCTATTTTTCTTTTTTTTTCTTTTTTTTGGACTTTTTTTCTTCTTCTTTTTTTTGTCCTTTTTTTTCTCTGTTTTTTTTTTTGACTTTTTTTTTTAACTAAGAAATAAAAACACAAACTAAAGATAGATGCTTTTGGTAATTCAAAGATTAAACCAAGAACGGATAGGGCCTGAAAGATAAAACATTTGCTCTAGATACCAAATGATACGATATCCACCAATGACGAATGGTATTCGTATGCTAAACGTAGGATCGTTATCTTCAGGTTGTTTGGATGGAACCTCGACCCGTTGCCTTAGTACAAATAGGAACCTTGGTAGGGAGACCGCGACCCGCTACTTGATACAAAACACGAACCTTGGTATAATGAAGACGCCACAAACGGTTATGGAGGGTGCCGTTTGATAAGTCGGATTTGAACGCCACAAACGAGGGTGATGAACTCGTTTGATAAGTTTGGAAATAGTTCTTCAAAGAACCAAAGAGAATAAAATCTCACAAAATTTTATAAATATGATAAGTGTTTCTTACAATGAAAATGGTCTTCCTAATTTATAGGAGAAACAAACTTGATCACAAAGAAATCAACTATGACCTTCCAACAACTTCTACGAAAAGAAAATACATTAACTAGACTAGAAAATAATGAAAGAGACTTCTAGAAAAAGAAAATACATAAACTAGACTAGGAAATGATGAAAGAATGGTCAAAACTCGTCTTTGACTTTTGACCATGTTTTAAAAAGTCACTTGGATCAGATTTGACCATCTTTGTTGCTAATTTGGGCCTCCTTTATCATTATGGACCCAAACTTGGTTAATTACCCCATAAAGAGATGCTTCCATCTTCTTAGCAAGTCCTCTTGTGATTGGCCCATTTAAAGTGCGAATTTGATCCATTCTTGTGACATCTTCTTCATTTGAATTTTTTTAATCTTCTTCTTTTGTCACCGTGTCCATATTTGCATCAAGCCCTTTCTTTGTGAGGCATTTGTTATGTATGGTAAGACTACTTTCTTTCTTGCCATGTTAGAACTATGTTTTTTTTAATATTCTTACTTGTTATGCTTTCTTTAATTTGTTTGAGAGATGAGGTTTTACGAGGATTGAGTTATGCTATATATAATGCCAGGATTTCCTAAAGTTTGTTTATCGTTTTTCGTAACTCCACTTAAGATGGAAACTCTTTCAAACACACTTAATTAGCATAATAAAGTGTTTGGCAAAAAAAGAAAATCAAAGTTGTTATGTATTTGTTTAATCATTATTTGATGCTGACCGAAACTTAAACGGTCAAACCGATAATAGTTTTGTTGTTTGGGGTTTGGGCTTTGGTGGGTCATGTTTATGGCTTGAGTTAATAAAAAAGTTCTATTTATCGCATTCATTAACTCCATTTTTTATGAAACTCGGTGAAACATACCCATTAATATTTTAAAATCGAAGTTGTTTTACAACTTTTAATTAATTTTATTTTTATCCATTAGAGTTTGTATATTACATTCGCTAACTCCTTTCTTTTATGAAATTCGGCCAATCTGACCCATTAATATTTTTAAAGTTTTTGGTTTAAAAAATGGAATTGCAGTAGTTTTACAGTTTTTGATTAATTACACTTTCTCCCCTAAAGTTTGTTTGATCTTCTTGCATAACTTCGTTTTTTATGAAACTCGATGAAACGTCCCTATTTAAAATAACAAAGTATCTGGTGAAAAAAAAGTTAAGATCGGAGTGGCTATAATTTTAATTAACATATATAATAGTTTAAGATTGTTATGATTTTATTATCAACTTTTGGAATAAGTAATATAGAAATTATTTGGAAATATATAAATATTAAAATAATATAAAACACCTAATAGTTTAAGATTATAACTAGTATAGAAATAATTAGTAAATGTAATACAGAAATAATATAACGCAAAACACCTAATAGCTCAAGATTATTTGATTTTATTATCAAATTTTTAGAATAAGTAATATAGAGATAAGGACGAATTATCAAAAATGCCCGCTAACTTTGTTTTTCAATCTTAAATGCCCATTTTTTCAAAACATGCTAAAAATGCCCTGTATCTTTTAAAATTTCTACTAAAAATGCCCGAAATGAAAAATAAGCAAAAAAAAACCTATTTTGTCTGAAAAAAAATGCTAAAAATGCCCTGTATCTTTTAAAATTCTACCAAAAATGCCCGAATTTTAAAACGCGACTTTTTGATTCAGCAGCGCGTCTCTTTGACTCGGACGCCACGTCGGATAAAATGTCCAAAGTTTAAAAATCGGGCATTTTTGTTAGAAAATTTAAAACTTAACGGGCATTTTCAGTAGGTTGGGAAAAAACGGGCATTTAAGATTGAAAAAAAAAAGTTAGCGGGCATTTTTGATAATTCGTCCTAGAAATAATTAGGAAACATAGTAATATATGAAAATAACATAAAACATCTAAGTTATTTAAACAATACTAAATTTAAATGTGTACACACACATATATATATATATATAATACATATTGAATCCCTATAATTAAATTTTTAAAAAGAAAATATTGTATACATCTACTTATGTAAGTATAAAGTTAGATACATACGTATATATGTATAAAAATTCATGCATTTCCAAAGCATGTGGATCCCTATATACTAAATTTTTAAATAGAAAATATTTTAACATCTACTTGTTTAGGTATAAAGGTGGTGTTTGTAAACTCTTAAAAAAAGCTACAATTGGCTTTTTATTGAATAAGTGATTTTCGGGTGTTTGCAAATTTAGATTTTTCGGTTACACAACTTTTTTTAAGCTAAAAAACTCCACAATCTTAAAGTTGGTGTGGGGGTGCTTTTGGCTTATGGTAGGTATTTTTAAACAAAATAATTGAATAATTTCAAATTCAAAATTATCTTGCAAACACTCACAACTTTTAAATTTAAGTGTTTTTGAAGCTTAAATTAAAATTATGAACTTCTACTTTTTCACTAGAGTTTGCAAACACCACCAAAGTTGGATACATACATATATATGTATAAAAATCCATGCATTCCAAATCGCATTTCAAAGCCCACGAGAGACAACATGTGGATGCGCTTTCACATTCCATGTCTGTGTCAGACTTATGGAATGCGAAATTTTTGCCTTCCATGGTATTTTTACTGAATAAAAAAAAATCATGCATTAATCCAAAAACATTTGACCTTGGAGTGTGAGTTTTCGCATTCTAACCACCTTTAGAATGCGAATTTCACTTTAAAATCCAAAAATTAGCATCCTAAAGCCCCTTGTTGTTTTTGTAGTGCAAGTTAGTAATGTACATAATATTTTAAAAATCAAAACATAATAAGCAACTAGTATTTGTAGTATTTAGTCTTGGAGTTTAATTTCAAGAAGTGTCATGCATCTATATCTACTAAAACGGCAGAATTTCAATTTTGTAAATCTCATTCATCAGCATTTTTACCCCTAGGTTATAATAGGAAAACGATTTTTATCTCAGGCGGTCGTAAGCGTACATCCAGTCATGTTTTCATTACATCCCAAACTTAAAAGAAAGCAGGCGGCAAAAATGCTTTCCTTCAACCTCAGTAGAAAAAATATATATGCTTTTATCTTAGGATTCTTCAGAAAAGTAAAGTATCTTAGGATTCTTCTTAATTTAGTTTTTAAGATATAAATATAAAATTTTAAAATATATGTTTTTATAAATAGTTTTTAAGATATTAAAAAATGAATATATATATATATATATATATATTGGGGTGCAAAGTGCAAATTTATTATGGAGTGCAAGTGTAATTTTTACTATTACGAGGATTAGTTCAAAAAACGTTTTTTGGGCTGAAAAATATGACGTGACGCGACAACTTATTGACTAGGTGTAGCAATTTATTGACTGGGCAGTCACATCAGCAATTTAACCCGAATAAAAGAAATTGGGCATTTTTTTATAGAGAAATGAAAACTAGCGGGGCAGAAAAAATGGATCCGAAAAAAAGGGCATAAAGTAATTTTTGGCAAAAGTTATTGGACAGAAATAATAATTCGCCCTATTTTCAATAGCCAAACAACATTTAGAACTTTTTCTTATTTCATGCTTAAATTCAAAATTTATAAAATAAAGGTAACGAAGACATCACAATAATAATATTACATAATGTTGATCTTGTACTTTTTTTCGATTTTTTTTGATGTATGACTCTTGTTTGTCCCAACAATTTAAACTTGTAAACAAAGTATATAACCAATATAACTTAAAAACGTGGTAGTCTGGGCAAAAGGAAAATGTTATGAGGTCCTTTTTCCCTAATCTTGAAACAGGTTCATTGTGATAGATTCAAGATCGAAGGAATAACAACAAAATACAGAATGAATTTTTATATGGAGAAACTAATTCAAATCCAACATAAGCTATTTAGGCATCATATTTGATAATTTGAACAACCTATGAAAAGGACAAACACACACACACACACAAACACAAAAGAACATTATATTATATTTGACCAACTAATAAAAAGAAAATCAAAGTCAAATTTCGAATAATATTATTACCAATTCGCGTTAGAACATTATAAATTGTACACATCAACTCTCTTAAGAATATCATCTCCCAAGAAAAGGAGAATAAACTCAAGAAATGGAAGGATATGAAATAATCCTAACATGCATACAAAAGGCCTCGGAAATGCTTCCTTCAATAAAAAGAGCAACGACTTAATCAATAAAGAGACCGAGCTGAGCAAGTTGGCTGTCCAAAAGCAATCCAACTTAAAGTTAGTTGGCTGTATAAAACGTAACCCAACTTTAAGCCAGTTAACAGCTCAGTAATCCAACTTTAAGCAAGTTGGCAGAGTATAGAAGTTGAACGTTCTATTGAATTAATCTTTTGGGCTGCCAAGCCATATGTGCCCTAAGTGTAGTAATAAATCATTTTATATTAATCTGTTCACTCTTTAAATTCAGCTAGACACTGTTTTATTAAGCTAATTGGTGAGTACAATTATACAACAGATGCATCGATAATAAAACTAACAAGTACACTATTGCTGCCGAAGTTACATAAGTATTATATCTTGCTTAATCAGGTATAAGTTAGATTACTGCCGAAGTTACATAAGTATTATATCTTGCTTAATCAGGGATAAGTTAGATTAAGCTGATTTAAATATTTCAATAAAGTTTTCAGCCTACATGAAATGGGCCACATATGAGACTTTGCCTAATGAGTCTTTGTACGATTTGATACTAGACCAACCTGACTACAATTAGATTTGACGCAGTCCACTTAGTTGGGTTCCTTTTTAGTAATTCAACTTCAAAACTGTTATACCCCTTGTGGGTGGCTCAGTTGGTTAAGAAGGAGGGGATGCCTCTCCTAGATCTCAGGTTCGATTCCCATTGGGAGCGAATTGAGTCCAGCCTTCTGGGTCTGGGCCTGTCACACATGGTTAGCCTAGTGTTGATCCCCAACTGGTTGGCGAGATTTGCAGGCTATTTCGTCGACCCGTGGGTTTACCAGGTGCGCACCCGAAGGGTAGTGGCTGAGGGTTCCCACGTCATCAAAAAAAAAAAAAAAAAACTTCAAAACTGTTACTTGAATTTGAAACAAGTGAGAATATTGAATATTTCTTAGAATAACCATCGATCTACAAAATTATTAACGTTTATTCAAAACAGAATACACCAAAAATCAGTAACAAAGTTTTACATGTTAAATCTTGTCACCGTACTTAAAACGTTCAAACCTTCCCAATAATTAAGAAGAAAAGATTAAAGAAATAAGTAGTTAAAAAAAAAATCATTCATTGGATGTCACACGCCACAAATAGGGATGGATGGATAACTTGACAAATATTTTGTTTTCATTTTTCTTGGAATCAGTTAACAATATAATGAAAAGGAACTATAAGACACCACACACGTGTTATTTCAGTTACCTCTTCAATTTGATCACTTGCATTCGTCCAACAAATTACCTCGTCACGCGTAGCCAACTTCGGGCAAAAACTGACGATGGCTTGCTTCATTATTATATCTTTTTTGCCTTATAGTTATTAATACATGATGGAATGCAGAAACTATTGGACGTACTTGTTTCCAGTTTGATAACGGATTTCTTGATTAACTTAAAGGAAAAAGCAGTTGGTGACTAAGGGCGTTTACAACCACAGGATTCACATTTCGATCAACACATTTATATAATTTGAGGTGAATAGTAATATTGAGGTCGTTAATCGGACCGAATCTCAAATACCTCATTATAATATATATTAATTAGCTGTTTTACCTTTTAATTCATAGTTGCTTATGTTTTGAATAACAGAAGGCCTTTATTGCACAACAACAACGAACGTCCTAGTGACATATGCAGAATATATTTTGCTTCTTATTTCTTTCCTAGAATAGACATATTATCTTTTCAATTTAAAATATGTATTGTATTGAAAAACATAGCGAAATCAATGAATATTTCATACTCTTACAAACTTTAACACCTAGTATGCGATTTTATTTTGAAATCGTATCATTTAAAATACTTCTCTTGCTGCGGGTTTATCTGGGAGATATTTAATGATAGACGAAAAATTATCACGTTGATTCTCAAAATACGTCATCTTCGACTTTGTTTCCAAAGCATGCACACCAACACCATATAAAAACTTGTCGGATAGCTAGCTGAGACGTCTCTAATACTTTAGGTGGGCTAATAGTCTGAAAAAGGAGAAATTTGACACATGTACACCATTTAAGAGGAGGTATCTTTAAATATTTTGTAGGCTAACTAATGGGCATAAACTATACCTA
Organism: Linaria vulgaris; assembly: GCA_948329865.1. Classification (NCBI taxonomy): domain Eukaryota; kingdom Viridiplantae; phylum Streptophyta; class Magnoliopsida; order Lamiales; family Plantaginaceae; genus Linaria; species Linaria vulgaris. The sequence continues at coordinate 15,326,459 of OX415250.1, read as the reverse complement.
AAACACGATAAGTTAGCGACAAGATGCATGGTATTCTTATATTAGAAGTGCATTAAATCCGACAATTTGATGGCCGATGTTGTTAGATGAGAACGTCAAGCCAACAATATGGTGGTCATGACATTCATGAAGAAAGCCATAATCTTACAAGATAAAGAGGGATCTTACAAAGAATGACTATGTGTGTGTCTAGGGTTTACAAGAGAATACATATATATACAAAACAACTAAAAAACTAAACTACCCTTAAGACAATTAATATACAAATATGATAATATGCTAACACTCCTCCTCAAACTCGAGAAGGTACTGCAATAAGTAACGAGAGTTTGCCAACAAAGAAGTTGTGTCGCTGAATCGTATGTGCTTTCGTAAAGAAGTCAGCCAACTACATCGAAGACGAGATGAACGGTAGAGAGATAACACCATGCTGAAAATGATGCCGAGTCACATGACAATCGATCTCTATATGTTTGATATGCTCATGAAAAACAGAGTTATGAGCAATTTGAACATCACTTTTGTTATCCCAATACATGGATGTGGGGGATGACAACAACACCCCGATATCACCTAACAACCGTCGTAACCAAACAAGTTCAATTGTGGTGGAAGCCATAACACGATACTCTGCCTCGGTAGAAGAGCGAGAAACAACATCTTGTTTCTTGCTTTTCCAAGAGATGAGAGAATCACCTAGAAAAATACAGTATCCATTGGTAAATTTTCAATGGGATGGATCACTAGCCCAGTCTGCATCCGTATATGCTCGAAGTTCTAAGGAAGAACTCGAAAGAAACAATAGACTCTGATAAATAGTACCACAAAGATAACGAAGAATGCGAGTAACAGCAGCCCAATGATCAGAGGTAGGTGCAACAACAAACTGGCTAACAACATGGACCGCATAAGCAACATCCGGTCGGGTAATAGTCAAGTATACCAAACTACCAACAATAGACTTGTACAAAGTACGATCCGGAAGAAGTGTGCCGCCAGTAGGAGTATAACGAACATTTACCTCTAAAGGAGTAGCAGCAACACGAGTGTCTGTAAGACGAGCTCGCTCTAAAATATCTGAAGTATACTTCGACTGACACAAAACATAGCCCTTTGGAGATGAGGCGACTTCAATACCTAAATAGTAATGAAGAGGACCCAAATCCTTCATATCAAAACAAATGAGATAAGGTGTGTTTCAACACCTTGATACCCTCAACATCGTCACCTGTAGTAATCATATCATCAACATACAGTAAAAGCATTATGCGACCAGCAAAACCGCATTTAACAAATAAGGCTGAATCATTAGGACTAGAGGTGAAGCCAAGAGAACAAACAGTTGTAGAAAACTTCTCAAACCAAGCTCTTGGAGCTTGCTTAAGCCCATATAATGCTTTCTTAAGTCTACACACCTGCCCTTTGTCATGAGAAACACCCGGAGGAGGTATCATGTACACTTACTCATGTAAATCACCATTCAAAAATGCATTTTTCACACACATCTGTGAAATATACCATTGTTGTACTGATGCAACTGCAATAAGAACTCTGACAGATGTCATCTTAGCAACATGGGCAAAGAGCTCCTCATAATCAATGCCATATTGTTGAGCAAATCCTTTTGCCACTAGACGAGCCTTATATCGCTCAACTGAACGATCAGATTTGGTTTTAATTTTATAGACCCATCGAGAACTAATTGAATTTTTTCCTACTGGAAGAGGAACCAAGTCCCAAGTGTGATTTTTGTTCAAAGCTGATAGTTCCTTAGCCATAGCCTCCTGCCAATAAACATCTTGTGCCGCCTCCGAAAAAGAGGTAGGCTCACAAAGAGGCCAAACAGATGCCAAAAAGAAAACAAAAGGCTGAGAACAACAAGAGTAAATGAAATCAGCAGTTGAGTAGACTTACGAGTACACTTGGGATACCGCTTCTGAGCTGGATCCGAAATCGTAAGAGAAGGGACGTAAGGGGGTAACTCTTCAGCAGCACCCAAGTCATCTCCATCACCAACACCAATATTGTCATCCCCAACAACATCACCAATACCAATATTCTCACCAATTGGATCATTAGTTCCAATATCAGAACCATCAAGAGTAAATGGGTTAATGTGAATAATATCAGACCGTGTCACACTATGGGAGCTTATTTGAATGGAAAAATATGGAATATGCTCAATAATGTGAACATGAGGAGAAACATAACATTTTCTAGCAACTGGATCATAACACCGATAACCCTTCTAACCATTTTCATATCACAAAAACACAAGTAGGTCAAAAATCGGGCTTGGACCATTTCGACCTATTTCATTGTTTGACCTATTGCTTACATAAGGCATAGGTTCGTTAAGTCTAGCCCAAGCCATTTCAGTAATTAAGAAAGTATATTATGCTAAACATTATTATTGTGAGAGATTATACGAGGAGAGCTTCATTTCTAGCTTATCTTTGTCACGTCCTATTTCATTTCATCATATATGCGCTAGTTTGACCTATTTTATACTGTCTTATTTGTGCCACATCAACCTATTCATTTTTATCTATATGTATCAATTTGACCTATCGGTGCTAATTCCAGCTTTTTGGCCATTTCAGTCTATATTACACTATTTCATAACTTTGGGGATCTAGTTTACACTTTAAGAACCGGTTTATGAATCTGACATCTAAGAAAAAAGTTTTACCTAAAACGGGTCAGGAGTGCAAAGCTGAAGTGTTAATTTAGCGCTTCACCTATTTAATTAATGAGCCCAAATTCGATCTAAAGATTTCTATATGATACTAGATTGTCGTGAACTCTCGATTTTTCAGGATAAATATTCAATTCATTAAGAGACCGATCTCCAACAAGAAATATTGAAGTAAATTTAGTTTGAATTTCTAAACAAAATATGTAGTTTGGGGTAGTCCTAAGTTCAGTGCAACATTAAAAATTACAACCGTTTGCAGGCCATACGACATAGACATGAGAGCGCAAACATTTGGTTAACGTAGTTCATATGATGTGTTTCATAATACCCGTTTATGACATTTAAGGTAACTTATGCCACTCAAGGTTAGTTTGACATGGAGTTAATCACATGAATTTAACAAAAATGCATATCAAATTTTCATTAGTTTTTTTATATCTTTCACTTTTCCTCGTCTCGTGGACGACACGCTTAGCTTAAAAAATTGGATGACGTGTCATTTAGATGGCGGCTTGGTCTACATCCAAACCATCAGCTGTTGATGGTCCAATTGTGCTGGATCTTTGTCTTTTAGTGGATCACGAGATATGGGCTCCGGGTCCAGAGAAGACACGTATCTACAATTTCAGTTAACAGGTGGGGGCCTGCCAATTGCCAGGTTGGACTCATTGTTACATTTTCAGTCTAAATACTCACATATCTGTTTCTTCCTTTCTGGAACCAAAGTGTCTAAAACACTGTTAATGTAAATTAACTCTTTGTTGGATATCTGTCGTAATCTACTTCTTTTGATTGATTTAACCATTTCTTTTTCGAATGAGATAATGTACTAGCTTTGTTGTTAGTTGTTACAGTTTTAATTATAAGATAAGATGTACTAGAGATTCATGTTTTAAATTCCTGACTGGTAAAAATACAAGGAAACCATAAGATGTTGACATTCAATTTTTATTACTTAGAAAATGTATTCCAATACCACTAATAAAAAGCTATTGTGACCACAAGTGTGTTTGTTTCATGCAAAAAATTAAAACAGAAGATTGAGCTGAAAGAATGGGTTAGTTACTTAGATTCATGAACCACTACTCATTTTGACATACATTTTTATTGACCAAAGAAATCTGGTTGGTAGCCTAACATAACAGATAAGAGACACATGGCCCTATAGTTCACACCAAATGACAAAATAGGAGTATAACAATGTGTTCAAACCACTAATTTTGCATATACTAGTGAAAAATAATTTCAGATATAAATTAACCTAATTAACTTAAGATGAAATCCCAAACATAGATAACAGAAATCAAATTCTCAAACATTGTCCTACATGAACAAAACATCCTAACAATCAAATATTATTGAAGCCAATGATTTTAATAATACAAGAGAGTACAAGAATCAAACCCCCTTTTGTCACAAAATAAAATATTCAGAAATTGGAAATCTATACACAAGCACCAGCCTCACTGGCATTTTGCAAAAGAAGCTAATTACAAATTTTCTTTTACCCTCCTAAACTCTAACAACAAATCATCTAATAATTCAATAATTCCACAAACAATCCAAATCCACTGGACCAGTAGAAATAAAATTAAATTCCTGATCATCACAAGGATCATATCCCATTTCATAATTTGAAACAGAAGAAGACACATCAGCAGCATTCACACCAGAATAATCCATTACAAACTCTGTGTTGCAATTTTTCTTCTGTAGCAAACTCAATATGGGCTGATCTTGCAAGTGTTCCAAACATTGAGTTGAAAACTCCAATTTCGGGATCGAAAATTCAGAAAAATTAAATGGAATTGAAGAAAAACCACCACAGTTCTTTGAAGAAGAAGAACTGAATTCATCAACATTTCGCAATCGATTTTCGTCACACGATAAGTCCATCAACTGCGGCAAACCAGACGGCTGCGAATTAATTCCACAACTCTTGTTTTTCACAAGACCTGATATGTGCACTTTCTTCCCTTCAGAAGTCTTTTTAAATACTCTACAAATCACCCATTCACTCTGCAAAATCCCAACAAAAATGATCAACAAATAAAAGCAGCAATAAACTAAAAGACAGAGAAAAACAGGGGAAAACAGAGTAAAACAGGGGAGTTTTTTTTTTTTTGTTTTCTTTTTACCTTTGCTGTTTTATGTTGATCTTGTGGGGAATTTTTGCCTTCCATTCTAAATTCATGCATGACCCAATTAGTCTTTTCACCTTTAGGAGCTCTCCCTGTGTAAAAAACCAGAGTTTTCTTCATTCCAATTAAGATTTTTCCTTTATAAATTTCTTTATCTTTCCCAGTTGCTTTCCAGTATCCAGCTTCAGTAGCCCTATTTGTTCTCATACCAGTTGGGTACTTTCTGTCTCTCACACAGAAAAAGTACCACTCCTTTTCTCCCATTTTCGCCCTCCCTTTAATTCAAAACACACATAAATAATTAGAAAATAACCAGATTTTCGATAAATTCGCAAAAAGATTGATTTTTTTTTTATAACTAAAACTCACATGGCAAATCCCAAGGCTCAACCTTGTTTAAGTCCACTTCCCCAATGGCTTTGGTGGTGAAGTTTGTGTTGGTTATTTTTGGAGATAAGTAGTGAGTTATGAGCTCTTCATCGGTTGGGTGAAATCGAAAACCGGCTGGCAATATCATTGATTCATCATATGTGGCGTTAAAACCAGAGAATATTTCCATTCTTGTTAGAAAAAGAAAAAAAAAATGAAACAGAGGAGAAATGTGAATTGGTGATGAGATTTTGAGATGGTGTTAATGTTATCAGTTTGATGAGAGAGATTGAGGTTGTGTTGTGTTGTAAGAAGAGGAAGTTGTGAGGAACATAAGTCCCATAAATAGTTGTTGTAATAAGGAGGGAGAGAGATAATAAACGTGGGATAAAAGGAAACTTTAGCTAGGCAGTTATTTTCCTAGCTTATATTCCTCAGCTTTTTTAACTTTTCTGCTGTAACTACCTGATCCTTATCTCACTAACTAATCGAAGAAGATTATGATTTCTTTTTTAAATATAATATTAGTGGTAGGTTATATAGTCTTAGTTTGCTCTATATTTTGGGTGTGAAAGGGTGAGAGTTACATGGTACTTCTGTAAATTAATCGTTCTTCTACATATGATGTACACATACGCACACACAACAAGGACTAAAAAGATAGAGACTTTTTTTAAGAGAATACACACACACACACACACACACACACATATATATATATATATATATATATATATATATAAATATATAAAACAAATTATGGCCAATGCCACATAATATACATAGGGGTGCAGGGTCGGAGCTAGCAGGACAACCGCGTATATGTACAAATATCATTAGACATTCAAAATGTGTCATACCAGATTGGCAACTCAAACATACTACACAAAAGGGTGGTTGCTCAGAGCAGTCCACGGGACCTGACTGGATCCTATGCGGGACATCACATTTGCAAATTTGTTTGCCGATGTATATGTACATGTGACGAATATGATGGTAAACTCTCCTCCTAAACTCCATAGGTCATTGACCATGGCGTGCAATTTTGCCGAGGTCGTAAGGCCCATAGTCTAGGTAAAACTGAGAAGAACAAATTATGAGGCAGCTGCAATAATGTAGTCCAAAATCAACAGATGTAAAACAAGTAACACTTCCTGACAGACAGCTGGAGTTCAACAAATATTGTTAGTGCTGCATCTTTGTGGCCTCGAAAAAAGCATCCACTGTCACACCTGCAAAATCACGCAATACTCCACCAAGGGTTACCCAGGTCGAACTATCGCAATTGAGAATCTTTTGAAATTACGAGGTAACAAACACGACTATAATTTTATATTAAATATCTCGCAAATAATGTATTTTGTTTCCTACTATAAATATGCCCCATAGGTCTTAATCAATAGAGACGGAAATAAATTCAAAATATGATAGTTCTGTTTGTTGCAACCTGTTGAACGAAAGTTAACTACTTGCAAAGTTGCCAAGTTTGCTAACTAAGAGAAAAGGAAATTTAAAAAAAAAAAACTGAAAATGGTCATCACAGAACGAATATATGTCCACACTAAGATTGTAGGATAAAACTGTAAGTTTTATTGCTGCAATTTTATACTAGCTTAATGTACATATTTTCTTTATCAGGATAAGAACAAAACGTCTACAAACTTAAATTCAGATGTTTCTTAAGAAAATATAAGTCTCTTTTGTACATTAGACAAGTTTTTAGGACACAGGTGGACTTTGTTAGTGAGTAGTACACTAATTTGATTACACTCGGACAAATTTGTGTAACTAGACTAGTACATTAAATACCACTTTATTTCAACGAAATTTCCTAATTTAAATCTAGAATAGACAAGTTGTGTGTCTCACAGTTGGATAAGCACACAACAATAAGAGAAAATCATATATCCTACTGCTTTTCTGAATGCAGTACAATACCTTAAAAGTTGGTACTGAACTGAGACCAATTATCTCGAACCATTCGGATAAACTCTACACATGATGTCTCAATTATTTACTTCAAATGAAATGACTCGATACGGTGAATCTTCTGGCAAGTAGTTAAAGTTCAACTATGAATCTTGATCAAAATACATTACTTATCTTTATTTTCTAATTGGAACGAAGAGAATATAAATAAGACTAATAGTAAAAAACGAAGAATAACTTTAGCCAAAGTCCATTCAACAGTTCTTGTTGTACCCAACCATATATATATATATATATATATATATATATATATATATATATATACATTACGTAACACTACAGGAAAATGAACTAGCAAAGTTGTATCTTGCATGCTTTACTTTGATGTTATTATTTGATCACATTCCACATTTCCCACTTATTTGATCATTTAATGTTTCTATAGTACGTTTATATAGAGAAAAAAGCCAAGTACGTAAAATAATTACAAATACATATGCTTAACGTTTATAAATTAAGATTCTATTCATCAAGTTTTTATATAGTTTAAAAGTGACATATTTGACATTATAGCGTTCTTGACCTCTGTGATTATTTATAATTTAACTTTTCAATTTTTTAATACTTTAGAGAGGTATACACCATTGTCTTTTTCCTAATCTGTGCAATTCAGAATGGTCCAATAATCCGCTTGACTATTGTATTTAATCTTTTCTCCGTACGTAGGAGTATGACTTATACTCCTCTCAAATAAAATTCCATTTGCTTATCAAAAAAAAAATCATAATATTTGACTCATAGGGTCGCCATTTTACAATTTATGTTTTTAATCATATTATTAACGCGCACTTAATTTGTCAACTCTGTTACCAACCCTCTTTCCACTGGTTTTACAGAACTGTGAGGGTTATAATCTGTAGGTAATATTTGTTACTATATTCATGACACGTAGAATAGTTTCTTCTTAATTTGATGAAATATTGAAAATACATTACCGCACGTGCTAGTGAAGTAATTAGGCAAATGTTTACATCTTTAAATTACGGGCGACAACATACTCCTTCCTATCCAACGAGACTCGTACTATTATTATAAATGTAAATTCACAAGGTTAATTAATTGTTCGTATCTATCCGTTGTTAATTGGTATATGATCCACCACCTAACCATCATTTAGAACGCAAATCCAACTTTTCTCATTGGCAAACTGCGACGAACTTTGTGTATCAAGTTAAAAAATGATATATATGTTACAAAAAGTAAACATCTAAAAAAGAGAGTAAATTTTATTGAAAGAAACTTGCCACCTGTTAACTGTTGAAAATTTCATATATTCAAAACTTTCGTCTACTACTTAGATTCATTTCACATTAAGTGCTAAATAATCTATAATATTACAACATTTAAAAAACGTATCATATGTGTCAATGTCGTGCCGTGTTGTATCGCATCGTATTAGTGTATTTGATACTGTGTCGTATACACTTATAATGAAAATTTGTTTGAAAAACTCATGTCCACGGGACTGTATTATGTCGTGTTAATATACAAAATTTAATTATGCTAAAAAAACTATTGATAATATTAAGTTCAATGATTTGACTATAATTTACATTTCTAACTATTTTCCATCTCAAGTACATATTTACATAACTCTTATTATTAGATTTGGTGCATTCTCTATATGAACTCCAAAGCAAAATCAAAATTTTAATTTCTAAAACTTTTAAACCCCTCAACAAATAACTTATGCAAACAAAATTCAATGTGCATCCCTGTAAATATAGAGACGAATAAACGACAAAACATTCAGGCTTATAAAATTCACCTTCAATGTTTGCCACGTGGAAACCACATTGACGGCACGGCTTAAGCAAATGATCAGATAATCATCACATTATTGATTCTTGATTAGTTTAATAATTGAATTTTAAGGTAAAATCCTGCCTAACTTATACTAAATAATATATATATAGTTATATACTGACAAAGTATCTTTTGACTAGTAAACCTTTTATGAGAATTTGGGAAAATCTTTTTACAATGGGCCATGTCGCATCTCTTTAGACACGATGCCACAATAGGGAACAAGGACATGGCATCATTTGGTTTGTGTTCAAGTCTCAATTTTGCGTCGCCGTGTGTATATATGATAGTTTATCCTAGGGACTACTAACTTTTAAGTATTAATTAAAGTCATAGGTTAGAGCCTAGGGATTAGGGTGACTTAGATACGTTAACTTCTGTTGAATTTGGAAGTTTGAGTTGAATTCGTAACTAAATAGCTTAAAGATTATTATAAAGTGTTGAAAATGTACTTCATGATCAATGACAGGCGAGATGTTTTTGCTATATATTTCTCAAAAACCAAAATTAATTCATTTCATATATGCTCTACACCACGATAACTATCTGTGTTATGTGAAATAGACATAATAAACTAGGGGAAAAATAAATAGCAAATTTCTACATGTAGTATGTGAAATAAACCCATTCATCTAAAACTTAAATAGCCAAGCTGCTCCTATTGTATTTTCATATGCATACTATGAAGTGACACAAACTTTCAAAACTACATATGCGGTAAATTAACGTCTGTCGTTTCCTCACGTGGAATAGTATGCTAATTTTAGCTAACATAATAGTGGGGTGTTTTTTTTTTTTTTTATGTAACGGTAACATGATAGTGGTTATTTGACTAGCTATATTATTCATATAGGATAATGTGTATATTAAACATATCAAAGGTAAGATGGCAACTTTTTACGAAGTACAGAAATAATACATTTTATATTTTGCTTTCCCAAATAGAAATGTGTGAACAATACATTATGAAAATACAGATGTGTGTGCACAAGATTTAGACCACGTGTGTTACGCACAAAATTACATACTCAATAGTTCATTAAGTACACATACCGGTCGATCATAATTAAACCAGACAATATAATACGGTATTAATGATTTAAATGGCAGCTACTTATATACAATTATTAGAGATTCAGTGAACAAACGCACACTCACTTGATTGTGACGACACATTTAAAAATTGGAACAAATGCAGCGGACACAATTGAAAGGAAGAATTATACTTTGTATTAGGCAGTTTTATGCTGCAAACAAACTAAGTTTAGGATAGGATTAAATTGTTCAACTATAAATGGGAAATGTGTGCTTGTTGATTTGTCTGTTACGGGAAACATGAACCAGAAACCAGAGCGTTCCACTGGTAGATCTGGTCCTAATTATTAATCGAATTAAACAACGATAGGCTCACAGTTAAGCACGATATAAAGAAACCAAGGCCAAGAAACCAATGGTGCTAGTTATAGACTATGTTCCAGGAATGTTGGAATACGGCATATGTAGGGGTGGGCGGTTTGGTTTAATCGAATTATTGGTTGAATGTGGTCGGATTTTGGTTTTCCCCTAAAGTAAACCATAAATCAACTCGTTTGACACGGTTTGGTTCGGTTTAAACCGCCACCGATTTGATTTTTTTCTTCACCGGTTTCGGTCTTTTCTTTTTCCTACCCCACCCCCCAAAAAAAGAATGTATAAAGTATAAACCCTCTCATTTATCTAACAAACAATAATAAATATTTGAATTGAACGAATATATATATATATATATATATAAGAGAACGAATAACATGTTATAATAATTTATAAAATAACTTAGTAATTATATAGACCGTTCATCAACCGCAAATTATTAATCATCAACAATTTAAAAATTACAAAGGCCATTGCAATTACAATCGTTTTTTATAAAATCATACAAAATATATACCCATACATGCGTAAAGAACTATCTATTTATATATTTGAAGCAATACAAACGTCGATATAATATCATTTTCATATAATTTATAAATTTCAATGATTTTCTCTTGAACTAGATTTTTTAAGACTACATCTACTTACTTAAATTTATTTATATTAAATACAAATTTAATAATTTAGAGTACGTATTAGGATGTTAAAATATTTTTTTTAGATCAACCCAGGAAAATATCATAAAAATATTTGAAGCACAATGAGTGCTTCAACCATTACAAAAGAAACGCAAAACAACAACTCTCGCCCCAAAAATCGACTACAAATCTCAACTATTTTTTACTTGCAAGACAAATTTGAGGATTACTACACCAATCATGAAAGGAAAATGGGAAATCTTTAAGGTTGGCTTTTGCCCATCCCCAAGCTTTCACTTGGATACTTTCAAGAATTTTACTAACGTTACTTTCTTCACCTTTGAAAATTCTTTTATTTCGCATCGACTAAAGGCTCCAAACCGCTACGCACCACAAGCCTTTCCACAATGATCTGTTCAAACCATGCATTCTCAGCCCCGAATTGGCGCTGAAGTGTTTTTTAGGGTCATTCGGAAAAACCACAACCAGTCTGAGCCATCTATAAAACTTCATCCAAATTTTATGGGCAATCAGACATTCAAAAAAAAGATGATTAGAATTTTTCGGTGAGATGCTGCACAGGCCACACTCAATACTATTCCTCAACCCCTGGACACCTCTTTTAACCAAATTAAGTTTTGTAGGAATCCGATCTAACAGGAGTCGCTAAGCAAACAAGGAAATTTTTGGAGCGATCGAGTGTTCCTGTGACGACCGCGCCCTACGAGCCATGCTCCGATCCGAGTTGGTTCGGTGGTGATCAGTCACTTTACCCAACTCAGACTAAAGCGTAACTCATAGAAAGGGATCTCACTTATTCAGGATCAAAACCATACAAGTTTATAAAATATATTTTGATATATACAACGGAAGTCTTGTATTACAAACAATGTGACGTTTTAAGGATTATGCACTAGTGACAAAACACGAATATTCCAAAATGCATGCTTGAACAATTATTCACTTGATCCATGCCGCCATCTTGATTTTATCCTGATGAATGGACAGAAGAAACGAGGAATAAGTTTTTAATGACTTAGTGAGATTCATATAAAAGAACTGGTAATACAAGAATTAACTGTGATCTACTGGATATATTTCGAAGAGTGATCTTACTGGTAGAAACAGTTCAACTAGATAATTTGATGTAGCAATGGTACTGGAATTTTTATAGAATAGTTAATGAACTGGTGCTTAACAATAAACGAATCCAGCCTTATGACTTCTACTATTCTACCTTATACCTCCCGACGAGGAGCGACCTCGCAAACAATCAAGATACATGCTCGAGTACATGTCGATCCAGCACGCGGGTTACAACCAACTCCTGACTGCAAGCGGCGCCTAGATAAATGGGTATCAAGCGAAATTACTTAAACCGACAGTGCTTACTGCCCTGCAGTAACTAAACTCAATCCCTGGGCCCAACTTCCCTAAGGCATCCCAATGGGTATGACAAATAAACAAATAATCTAGTAAATCGGATAATATCCGTTGCTCCTTGAGCTACATGTCCCGAACATAGTTCGTTGCTCTTTTGCACAATTCATGAACTATCAGATGAGATTATAATATTGGAGAATTATCATGACTATGAATAGATATGATAAATAATAAATGATTGGATATGATTTAATGATAAGTAAGAAAATCATGTTATGAGATGAGATGCCAAACAAGATTATGATGAAATATAGGTTGTTCGAGGTTTGGTAACGGAGTAGTGGTTTTTCTGTCCAAGTTCCTCAGGGTCGGATGCCAAACGGGCCTAGAACAAATCAGAAATGGAACATCACCTTTATTTATACGGAGAATCTTGCGCGTCGTTGATTAATTTGTCAAACCTTTAATAACATTAAGATAATATCAGTTAACTGAATAATCGTAACTCACCCACTATAAACATATGTACTATTCAACTTTCGTTTTGATGACATTTGAGGAAGTTCTTTAAGTCTTTAGTACATCTAAAAATTCCAGGAATCATGACATCAAACAATTACCTTATGAAGCAATCCATTAAATTGTATAACTTAGTTAATTTTGTTCCAATATTATCTTAAATTACATAACATTGTATTCATAACTTATAAAAAATATTAATACGTAAACCTAATCAAGGTAAATGATCAAAGAATATTTAAGTTACGATACATAATCATATAAGAGGATTAGACCTCAAAAGTATATATGATAATCTTATTAAACTTATGTAAGGATATGTTAAACATGATAAATATACTATTTATATATTATTAAAAATCTCAAAAATATTAATTCGTGAATACAAATCATATTAAAGTGATTCTAATGATTGTTATATCTTGTAAGAGTCATGTGTGAGTGATCAATCATGGAATTATGATGATTATTTTTAATCATAAACAAAAAACTTAAAGTACGTAATATAAGCTGAAAATCGTCATAGTTTCGAGTTTACCTTTGATCGGATATCCAAATGAACTTTGTTTTCAAATATTATTGTGGCAACTAATCCCTAACATTACTATGAACATGTGTACCTGAATGAGAAGGGAAATCCAAATGTTTGTTATGCTAAATAATTCTTGAAAACATAGAACCTATTTTCGGATTTTCAGACAGCAGTCTATGATTTAGGAACTTCGACCTTCTAAATCACATTATTTGAAAAACATTTCTTCATATGAAAGTTAGAGGACATCATGAGGAGTATTTGACCGTTGGCCTTGATCAAAAAAGATTTTTTCTACAATTAGTTATGATTTTTCTAAGATTCAGGGCCGAATGGATAATTTCTACGCAATAAAAGTTTTGGGATATTGTCGGGTAGAAAATGATGAAATAAGAACTTGGGATGAATTTTCCCTGAAAGTAGACTCACTAACTTAGAGATTCATAGGAAGAAAGAAGGAAAAACCCAAATAATTTTGGGTGTGAAAATTGTTGGAAGAAAGCTTGCTATTTATAGGCAAAAATCATGTTAAAATACTTTTAATTAAGGTCCCACTTTGATTATTTTATAATAAATCACAAAAAATCTTTTAATCATGCTTTTAAAAATGTCATGGCTTACCTCATCAAAAATATGACATGGTTTATTTTATTAATTGGTTAATTGCATATCAAGTTACTCAATTATTTATAATTAAAATTTAAATAGGTATAATTAGATTTCTTTGTTACATACATATTTATTTATGTAATTTTCTAGATAATTCGATCATCTCGGTTATGATTTAAAATTGAAATATATGTTTTAGGATTAGAGACCTATACAAATAATAAAAGACCAACTTTTAAGTTTAGGGACTAAAATACAAATTTTTCTAAATATTTAGGGTCAAAATAAAAATTTTCAAAAGTTCAAGGACTAAAGTATAAATCTATTATCTTCCTAATTTTTGGGGCGTTATAGTTCCTAGAATTCACGGAATGACCCAACTTCATGGTTGCTGCTCATTTTTTACAATTGATAATATGCCGACTTCACGGAATAGTTTCCCGTAGGCGCAAGATTCCAAAACCAAGTATTACTTTTATCATCGGCCAATTGCACCAGCTCTACAATACTCCTAAGCTCATCAAAAAGTTGTTGTTCCCAGACAAAGAATTCTCTTCTCTATTTCAAATTCCATATTCATTCATCATTTAGTCGAATACGAAGATCGACGACAAATTTATCTTTGTCTTCAGATATGGAGAATAAACGGGGAAACCTTTCTTTGAAGGTTTGAGTACCGTTCCAGATATCATTCCAACATCGAGTTTCCCGACCATCCCCAATGACTCTCAACATTTCTTTCTCAAACCAGTCGCCATTGCCGTAAATTGAAAAAACTAAAATATGATCTCGAAACCAAACTGAAAGTCGATGTCGTGTGGAAGTGGATAGAGGCTGCCCCATCATCATTGATCCATCTCCATACTTAGCCTGAATGATTTGTTTCCACAAAGGATTCTCTTCTGTACTCATCAGCCAACGTCATTTCCCCAGCAATGCAATGTTGAACCATTTTAGGTTCTTGACTCCGAGGCCACCATCAACCTTTTCTGTACACACTTTCTCCCAACTAATCCAAGGTATCTTTCTACATGATTCATTTCCGCCCCAAAGGAAATCTCTTTGTAGTTTCGTGATGTTCTTGATCACCTTCAACGGAGCCTTATAGAAAGAAAAGTAATAAGTAAGGTGAGTGTTGACAAAAGTATCGTAGCTCTGCCCCCAAATGAGATATGCTGATTATTATAAACATCAAGTCTTTTGTTCATTGTCTCCTCCAATGGCTTCCATGACAGAACCCTCTTGGGATTAATACCCACTAGGATACCAAGATACTTAAATGGTATTCCATCCTTTTTACAGTTCAAGACCTCTACCAATTCCAAGATTTTGTACTCCTCCACATTAATTAGGCTAATAAAAATGCGATTTTGGTTTGGTTCGATAAATTGAGGGTATAAACTAAAACTAAACTATATATGATTTCGATCTTAACTACCAAACAAAACACCGAACCAATATCCGGTTCGGTTGAAAAATCAAACCACTGGATCAATTATTGACCGGTTGATCGTTTCAATTTTTTGTGCCCATCCCTAACGACATGTAGTACAAATATATATGGTAAGAATACCTCTATTTTTTATTTTTTTAGTGATAGATACATTAAGGTATAACTATTTAACATTAGTATATATTGGTCGTAAGTAGTGTGATTTAGAAATGAGGTAAAATTTAATTTCATACAAGAGATAAACCCCTTCTCTATAAAACGACATTTTTCTGGTCTGAGATGTTTACAGTACTAGTAATCGTATCCCAAGATACCTCAATAAAATCTTAATATAACAACATTACTACAAATAATAAGAACGACAAATAAAAAAAAAACGTTTTAGGTGTATGTTGAATTGGTGTTTATGTGTATGTTCGCCGACCTTACAACTTTTCACCAACTAATAATCATGATTTGAATGTGTTGGAGAATTTTAAATAAATGGGCTTAATTGAGTAAGCCCAAGTAAGTAAGTGTGTAGTGAATGTTCATTGACTTATGCAAGTGTAAGGGACTTTGTCCCACATTGGAAAAAGTCCTACAAATTTTATTGGTTATATTGAGATACCAAACTAGAGAGTGTAGTGAACTAGAAGATATGGGACTCCTCGCGCAGTCGTCGTCGTTCGTCCGCCGCGTCGCGTCGCGTCGCGCGTGTCCCTGCCGGGAAGGCAGTAAATATCTTTTTGGGAAAAATGCTTAAGAAGTTTGAATTCAAGAATGATTATTACACACTTAATGGCTACGAATTTAATTAAAAAATTAAATCTGCTGATTTAATTTGTGAATTAAATCAAACGTTTTGAATTACACATTTTTCAGCTATAAAACTAGACCCTCTGCGCAGAGGAATTTGATCGAACAAAACACAAATCATTCTACATTTTATTTCATATACAATTTCAGAGTTTTTGGAAGTACCCGCTCGTGTTCGAAATTGAAAAACAGTATAGTCCTTCACTTGCTGTTTATTTGAGTGGACGTTGTACCTTGGGAGATCTCTTCCTCACGAGGGCTTGAAGGATAGCCGAGGAATTCGTTCTTAAAGGGAGAAGGCTTGCTTTCAACCCGTCCAAAACCCTTTCGTCAATCCATTTGTTCACTACATCGGTAAACTTTATTTGTATGTCTTATGTATTTATTTGGAAAAATCTACATCATGAATATAAACGTTATTTCTTGCCGTTAATTGTTCTTTATCATTATACGTTTGCGACGCATACCAACAATCTTAAGATCGAATTTTATTATCTCTATTCGTAATATGTGTTGCACGTATAGGTGTTTCTAGAATCTGTTCATATGCTTCTCAGTTGATAATATGTTTATATCTTATTTGTTATTACTAATCGGTTTATCGTGTTTCAAAGGATAATCTGCCGAGGAAGAATTTAATCTTCAACACTAGTATTGGTTGATTTATTTGCTGAGTTCTATTGCAAGAGTCTGCTAAAGATTTCAGTAACTTTGTTCCTAAAGTTTTATCTGCTAGTTTTTTTTTTTTTTTTTTGGTTTCAAAGTGTTGGTCTCTTTTATTCTCTATTTAAGGTTTCCATAGCAGCAAGTGTTTTCGGTTTTCAAATGTTTCAAAATTTTGTTTCTGTTTCAAAATTATGTGAATTGGTTTCTTCAAATTAATCCTAAAAGTTTATGCTCTAAAAGGATCTAAAGAGCAGTTTTTAGTTCTCTGTTCAAAAATTTATTTCCAGCAGTTTTAGTTATCTGGTTTTCAAAAGTCGAGCAGGTTTTCAAAAAATTAATGATTTCGTAACAGCTGGCTTTGACATTTGAACTCTGTACCTCGTTTCTGTGCTTGTTGTCCGTTACCACTGTGCTATATTAATTCTTGTGAATTAATTGATTCGTTATATATTTATTGCTATTAATTCGCTGAGAATGTTTTAAATTCCAAAACGATTTCTTCTGGATTCGAACCCGCATCCTCTGCAGTATTGAATGAGCTCCTTACCGTTAGTCTATGTGTTAATTCATGTTAAAAGCATGCGTTATTCTGTATTAATAATAACTGAGATGCTGTAGTTAATTATTTTGTTTAATTCACTGTTCATGAGTTAAGATAACGATCCGGTGAAGAAAAAAAATCTGTGAGTTATTATGATAAAACTTGTTATGTGCCGTGTAAAATAATTCTAAAATGTGAGACTTTTTTGAATTATTTTAGATATGGCGGGGGATGATTTGTCCAACAAAGACGGAATCGAGACATCCTCAAAAACTGTCGGCACTGAGGTCAACGCGCAACATCAGAATAGTGGTACTGAGGCCACTATACCGATCCCGAGGAACCCTCCAATGCCTTACTCTCATCCGGAGAAACCGGAGAAGTTCAAGGGCTCGAACTTCAAACGGTGGCAACAAAAGATGCTCTTCTCTTTGACGACACTCAATCTGACCAAGTTTCTCAAGGAGGAGAAACCCAAAGAAGATCGTGAGGATCCTCTGTCCGTTGAGAAGATGGAAGTTTGGTCAAATGGTGATTATCTTTGCCGAAATTATATGTTGAACTCACTAGATGACTCTTTGTTCAACGTGTACTCCCCAAAGGAGAGCGCTCGAGAGCTTTGGTCTTCGTTGGAGACGAAGTACAAGGTAGATGATGACGGGGCTAAAAAATTTGTGGTCGGACGTTTACATGAGTACCGGATGGTCGATGGGAGAAGCGTGGTAGAACAATGCGAAGAACTGTAGTTGATTTTCCACGAATTGGCGGCGGAAGGAATGCCTCAACCCGAACCTTTTGAAGTGGCAATGGTGATTGAAAAATTAACACCCTCATGGAAGGAGTTCAAGAGCTATCTCAAGCACAAGTGAAAGCAGATGGGGCTTGAGGATCTTGTTTGTAGACTGCGGATAGCACAAGACAACCGCAAGATGGAGAGGAAACCAGATGGGGCGTATTCAAAGGCCCATGTGATCGAATCTGGGGATACCTCTAACGACCAAAAGAGAAAACATTCGGATGTTTCAAAGGCAAAAGGAAAAGAGAAAGAAGAATTCTCGGGGGATTGCTACACATGTGGCAAGGCTGGACACAAAGCAAAAGATTGTCGCCGACGTCCCAAGGGGAAAGGGAAAGGCAAACGATCAGTTGCAAATGTGGCAGAGGCAAGCCAAAACTCCGATGAAGACACATATCTAAGTGCTATGGTCTCGGAAATCAACCTTATGGTGGGTTGATACGGGAGCTACGAGGCACATATGTGCAAATAAGTGGATGTTTAAAACCTACCAAGCTGTTGAGAACGAACAATGCTACATGGGAAATTCCGCTATATCTAAGGTGGAAGGCAAGGGAACGGTGGTGCTTAAAATGACCTCCGGGAAGATGGTGGGTTTAAGTGACGTTCTTCATGTCCCAGAAATTCAGAAGAACCTGATATCCGGTTCTATGATGAGCAAGAAGGGTTTTAGGCTCGTTTTCGAGTCCAACCGGGTCATCCTTTCAAAGGGAGGAACATTTGTGGGCAAGGGATACTTGACCCAAAATCTATTCAAAATGTCGGTGATGACTTTGGCAAATAAGAGTGAAGCTAGCAATGAAGCTAGCAACTAAGTTGAAGATTTAAATTATTTTAATAAAAGTCTTGAGAGAATAGACTAATAATTTAAATAATTGTAATAAAATTTGTCTCGTGAGAGGAAGCTAAATATTATGAATAAATTTTTTTTCTTTGATTAATTGCAATGTGTTTGCTACATTAAAGGATAAAATAATATGTATATATATATATATATATATACTTGTTGAGAATAACACAAGTGTGAGACTTGTATGTTATATATATTTGTAGAAATAAAACCAAGTGCGAGACTTGTATTTTATTTTATATATATATATATATGTGTGTGTGTGTGTGTGTGTGTGTGTGTGTGTGTTTGAAATATTTGGAATTGAGTCCAAATATAAGTGCGTAAATTAAATTGCTTAGTGAGAAGTAAGTGAGATTTAATACTATTTATTTTACTAAATAGATTAAATATTCAGATTTATTTGATGTAAGACGTGAAGTACGCAAACAAAATAAATTCTGAAATAAGTAATTTCTTTAAGGCTAGAGACATTTTTTTTCTTGAGGAAAAGAAAGAAATGTGGGGGGCTTGAAGAAGAAAGTGTTGGTTAAGATTATTCCGAACTTTTAAGTTGAATAATAATCATAATATTTTTCGAATACTTTAAGAGGTTAAAGAAAATATTGGAGGCGATTGACGAAAGGTCTAGCGAGAGACTAAGTAGCAAATTCATCGAGGAAAATGGGAAATTTGAGCCCACCAAAAGACATCACCCCATGATGGCAACCCTACCTGAATTGTAAACCCCAATTTGCAGGTTCAAAGGGACAACCGAATTATGGGGGCGAGTCGAACAAAGCACTCGGGAAATTGAATTCCCAACCCATTTCTAGGATAAAAGAGTGATGGACTTGTACAGGTTAAGGAGAACTTGAGGTTCTAATGATCCTTATGTCTTGTGAACACAAGCGGGGTATTGCAGGATACCCTTAATGACATATCACCTATGTCGAATGTGAAGGGGCCGCTTCTATGAGATGACACAAAAGAGCTAAATCTCTAAAGCATTCGATGAAATTTTCCAAGGCAGTCCAGGGTCGAAACGGACAACAACGAGAACCAAAATGGTATTGGAATGAGTTGTGTGAGTACCATTGTCTTGGTATAAAGAAAACGTCGAACAGTTCAAGGCATCACGTCCACTGGTTTGCAAGTATATCCGATGGTATTTCACTAAGGAAGGTTCAAGGCCCAAAACCACATATCCTGACGCAACAAGTTCCGGCAAAACAATGAAATTGCATTTAGCATTGTTAGGCTCACGTGCATTTCAGCCAATTATGTTCATGTGGGGGATTGTTGGAGAATTTTAAATAAATGGGCTTAATTGAGTAAGCCCAAGTAAGTAAGTGTATAGTGAATGTTCATTGACTTATGCAAGTGTAAGGGACTTTGTCCCACATTGGAAAAAGTCCTACAAATTCTATTGGTTATATTGAGATACCAAACTAGAGAGTGTAGTGAGCTAGAAGATATGGGACTCCTCGCGCAATCGTCGTCGTCCGTCCGTCTCGACTCGACTCGACTCGCCTCGTCGCGTCGCGCCGCGCGTGTCCCTGCCGGGAAGGCAGTAAATATCTTTTTGGGAAATTTTATTTAATTATATTAAATAAAATGCTTAAGCGAAATTCTGAATTCTGAATTTGAAGTTTGAATTCAAGAATGATTATTACACACTTAATGGCTACGAATTTAATTAGAAAATTAAATCTACTGATTTAATTTGTGAATTAAATCAAACGTTTTGAATTGAGTCAAAACGTTTTGAATGCTGATAAATCCCCCTTGATTGTCTTTGGCTGTTACACATTTTTTCAGCTATAAAACTAGACCCTCTGCGCAGAGGAATTTGATCGAACAAAACACAAATCATTCTGCATTTCATTTCATATACAATTTCAGAGTTTTTGCAAGTACCGTTCGTGTTCGAAATTGAAAAACAGTATAGTCTTTCACTTGCTGTTTATTTGAGTGGACGTTGTACCTTGGGAGATCTCTTCCTCACGAGTGCTTGAAGGATAGCCGAGGAATTGGATCTTAAGGGGAGAAGGCTTGCTTTCAACTTGTCCAAAACCCTTTCGTCAATCCATTTGTTCACTGCATCGGTAAACTTTATTTGTATGTCTTATGTATTTATTTGGAGAAATCTACATCATGAATATAAACGTTATTTCTTGCCGTTAATTGTTCTTTATCATTATACGTTTGCGACGCATACCAACAATCTTAAGATCGAATTTTATTATCTCTATTCGTAATATGTGTTGCACGTATAGGTGTTTCTAGAATCTGTTCATATGCTTCTCAGTTGATAATATGTTTATATCTTATTTGTTATTACTAATCTGTTTATCGTGTTTCAGAGGATAATCTATCGAGGAAGAATTTAATCTTCAACACTAGTATTGGTTGATTTATTTGCTGAGTTCTATTGCAAGAGCCTGCTAAAGATTTCAGTAAATTTGTTCCTAAAGTTTTATCTGCTATTTTTTTTTTTGGTTTCAAAGTGTTGGTCTCTTTTATTATCTGTTTAAGGTTTCCATAGCAGCAAGTGTTTCGGTTTTCAAATGTTTCAAAATTTTGTTTCTCTTTCAAAATTATGTGAATTGGTTTCTTCACGTTAATCCTGAAAGTTTCTGCTCTAAAAGGATCTAAAGAGCAGTTTTCAGTTCGCTGTTCAAAAATTTATTTTCCAGCAGTTTTAGTTATCTGGTTTTCAAAAGTCGAGCAGGTTTTCAAAAAATTAATGATTTTGTAACAGCTGGCTTTGAGATTCGAACTTTGTACCTCGTTTCTGTGCTTGTTGTCCGTTACCACTGTGCTATATTAATTCTTGTGAATTAATTGATTCGTTATATATTTATTGCTATTAATTCGCTGAGAATGTTTTAAATTCCAAAACGATTTCTTCTGGATTCGAACTCGCATCCTCTGCAGTATTGAATGAGCTCCTTACCGTTAGTCTATGTGTTAATTCGCGTTAAAAGCATGCGTTATTCTGTATTAATAATAACTGAGATGCTGTAGTTAATTATTTTGTTTATTTCACTGTTCATGAGTTAAGATAACGATTCGGTGAAGAAAAAAAACAAATCCGTGAGTAATTATGATAAAACTTGTTATGTGCCGTGTAAAATAATTCTAAAGTGTGAGACTTTTTTGAATTATTTTAGATATGGCGGGGGATGATTTGTCCAACAAAGACGGAATCGAGACATCCTCAAAAACTGTCGGCACTGAGGTCGACGCGCAACATCAGAATAGTGGTACTGAGGCCACTATACCGATCCTGAGGAACCCTCCAATGCCTTACTCTCATCCGGAGAAACCGGAGAAGTTCAAGGGCTCGAACTTCAAACGGTGGCAACAAAAGATGCTCTTCATTTTTACGACACTCAATCTGACCAAGTTTCTCAAGGAGGAGAAACCCAAAGAAGATCGTGAGGATCCTCTGTCCTTTGAGAAGTTGGAAGTTTGGTCAAATGGTGATTATCTTTGCCGAAATTATGTGTTGAACTCACTAGATGACTCTTTGTTCAACGTGTACTCCCCAGAGGAGAGCGCTCGAGAGCTTTGGTCTTCGTTGGAGACGATGTACAAGGTTGATAATGCCGGGGCTAAGAAATTTATGGTCGGACGTTTCCATGAGTATCGGATGGTCGATGGGAGAAGCGTGGTGGAACAATGCGAAGAACTGTAGTTGATTTTCCACGAATTGGTGGCAGAAGGAATGCCTCTACCCGAACCTTTTGAAGTGGCAATAGTGATTGAAAAATTACCACCCTCATGGAAGGAGTTCAAGAGCTATCTCAAGCACAAGCGAAAGCAGATGGGGCTTGAGGATCTTGTTCGTAGACTGCGGATGGAACAAGACAACCGCAAGATGGAGAGGAAACCAGATGGGGCGTATTCAAAGGCCCATGTGATCGAATCTGGGGATACCTCTAATGGCCAGAAGAGAAAACATTCGGATGTTTCAAAGGCAAAAGGAAAAGAGAAAGAAGAATTCTCGGGGGATTGCTACACATGTGGCAAGGCTGGACACAAAGCAAAGGATTGTCGCCGACGTCCCAAGGGGAAAGGGAAAGGCAAACGATCAGTTGCAAATGTGGCAGAGGCAAGCCAAACTCCGATGAAGACACGTATCTAAGTGCTATGGTCTCGGAAATCAACCTTGTTGGAGGAAACTCCAAGGAATCGTGGGTTGATATGGGAGCTACGAGGCACATATGTGCAAATAAGTGGATGTTTAAAACCTACCAAGCTGTTGAGAACGAACAATGTTACATGGGAAATTTCGTTATATCTAAGGTGGAAGGCAAGGGAACGGTGGTGCTTAAAATGACCTCCGGGAAGATGGTGGGTTTAAGCGACGTTCTTCATGTCCCAAAAATTCGGAATAACCTGATATCTGGTTCTATGATGAGCAAAAAGGGTCTTAGGCTCGTTTTCAAGTCCAACCGGGTCATCCTTTCAAAGGGAGGAACATTTTTGGGCAAGGGATACTTGACCCAAAATCTGTTCAAAATGTCGGTGATGACTTTGGCAAATAAGAGTGAAGCTAGCAATGAAGCTAGCAACTAAGTTGAAGATTTAAATTATTTTAATAAAAGTCTTGAGAGAATAGACTAATAATTTAAATAATTTTAATAAAATTAGTCTCGTGAGAGGAGGCTAAATATTATGAATAAATTTTTTTTCTTTGATTAATTTCGATGTGTTTGCTACATTAAAGGATAAAATAATATATATATATATATATACTTGTTGAGAATAACACAAGTGTGAGACTTGTATGTTATATATATTTGTAGAAATAAAACCAAGTGCGAGACTTGTATTTTATTATTATTATATATATATATATGTGTGTGTGTGTGTGTGTGTGTGTGTGTGTGTGTGTGTGTGTGTGTGTGTGTGTGTGTGTGTGTGTTGAAATATTTGGAATTGAGTCCAAATATAAGTGTGTAAATTAAATTGCTTAGTGAGAAGTAAGTGAGATTTAATACTATTTATTTTACTAAATAGATTAAATATTCAGATTTATTTGATGTAAGACGTGAAGTACGCAAACAAAATAAATTCTGAAATAAGTAATTTCTTTAAGGGTAGAGACATTTTTTTCTTGAGGAAAAGAAAGAAATGTGGGGGGCTTGAAGAAGAAAGTGTTGGTTAAGATTATTCCGAACTTTTAAGTTGAATAATAATCATAATATTTTTCGAATACTTTAAGAGGTTAAAGAAAATATTGGAGGCGATTGACGAAAGGTCTAGCGAGAGACTAAGTAGCAAATTCATCGAGGGAAATGGGAAATTTGAGCCCACCAAAAGACATCACCCCATGATGGCAACCCTACATGAATTGTAAACCCCAATTTGCAGGGTCAAAGAGACAACCGAATTGTGGGGGCAAGTCGAACAAAGCACTCGGAAAATTGAGTTCCCAACCCATTTCTAGGATGAAAGAGTGATGGACCTCTACAGGTTAAGGAGAACTTGAGGTTCTAATGATCCTTATGTCTTGTGAACACAAGCGGGATATTGCAGGATACCCTTAATAAGAGATCACCTATGTCGAATGTGAATGGGCCGCTTCTATGAGATGACACAAAAGGGCTAAATCTCTAAAGCATTCGATGAAATTTTCCAAGGCAGTCCAGGGCCGAAACGAACAACAACGAGAACCAATATGGTATTGGAATGAGTTGTGTGAGTACCATTGTCTTGGTATAAACAAAACGCCGAACAGTTCAAGGCATCACGTCCACTGGTTGGCAAGTATATCCGATGGTATTTCACTAAGGAAGGTTCAAGGCCCAAAACCACCTATCCTGATGCAACAAGTTCTGGTAAAACTCTGAAATTGCATTTAGCATTGTTAGGCTCACGTGCATTTCAGCCAATTACATTCATGTGGGGGATTGTTGGAGAATTTTAAATAAATTGGCTTAACTGAGTAAGCCCAAGTAACTAAGTGTGTAGTGAATGTTCATTGACTTATGCAAGTGTAAGGGACTTTGTCCCACATTGGAAAAAGTCCTACAAATTCTATTGGTTATATTGAGATACCAAACTAGAGAGTGTAGTGAACTAGAAGATATGAGACTCCTCGCGCAGTCGTTGTCGTCCGTCCGTCTCGTCGCGTCGCGTTGCGCGTGTCCCGGCCGGGAAGGCAGTAAATATCTCTTTTGGAAAATTTTATTTAATTATATTAAATAAAATGCTTAAGCGAAATTCTGAATTCTGAATTTGAAGTTTGAATTCAAGAATTATTATTACACACTTAATGGCTACGAATTTAATTAGAAAATTAAATATGCTGATTGAATTTGTGAATTAAATCCAACGTTTTGAATTGAGTCAAAACGTTTTTAATGCTGATAAATTCCCCTTGATTGTCTTTGGCTGTTACACATTTTTTCAGCTATAAAACTAGACCCTCTGCGCAGAGGAATTTGATCGAACAAAACACAAATCATTCTGCATTTTATTTCATATACAATTTCAGAGTTTTTGCAAGTACCGTTCGTGTTCGAAATTGAAAAACAGTATAGTCCTTCACTTGTTGTTTATTTGAGTGGACGTTGTACCTTGGGAGAGCTCTTCCTCATGAGGGCTTGAAGGATAGCCGAGGAATTCGATCTTAAGAGGAGAAGGTTTGCTTTCAACTCGTCCAAAACCCTTTCGTCAATCCATTTGTTTACTGCATCGGTAAACTTTATTTGTATGTCTTATGTATTTATTTGGAAAAATCTACATCATGAATATAAACGTTATTTCTTGCCGTTAATTGTTCTTTATCATTATACGTTTGCGACGCATACCAACAAAATGCAATTTGCTATATATATGTCGTGCACATATGTCATGTTTTAATTAAATTTGAACAACAAGGAATTTTCTTAAATAAAATTTGTCCAAAGTTATAACTCTTTGGAGGAACATATGCCACATTCCATGCCTAATTGTTTTTAAGTTCATATTTGAATCTGAGATTGGCCGGTTGATTTATTATTTATCCTACCAAGTGTGTATGCTAGCAATTGCAATGGGCATAAAGTATCCAGCCCAATTTTAGTTAGTAGGTAAAAATATTAATGTTCCAAAAATTAAATGCCAATTTTAGTTAGTAGGTAAAAATATTAATGTTCCAAAAATTAAATATATTTGAATAATTAGATGGAGGACATATAAACAATATATATTATGCATTTGCAGGTTATATACTTATAGTCATAGATCTGGCGCTCTTTCCAAATCTTTTAATTTTGTGTTGTGTGTTGTACAGTAAATTAATTCGTTTCTGTTTAGATTTTAAGCTCGCGAATGTTCAAAAATCAAATAAACAAGCCCAATGATATGTTGAACTAAATTAGCAATTAAGTCCCAAACCTATGCTGGAAATGGGCTTGGTAGGAACCGCATGCAGCACTTTGCATGCAATGTCAGAACAGCTGGGATTAAATAAAAATGAAACTTAAATTAAATAACTTGCAAATATACAATATGAAATTACATACATGTTTTTTACCAATAGCACAAGAACTGTAACAACAACACACCTTATCTTTGTCTAAGGGGGTACGGGATTAATGAACATAACATTTCATTAGAAAAGCAAACAACTTTCTCACCAACACAAATAACTTATAATTAATTACAAACATCATATGAAATAACATTTTAAAAAAGCCATCCTTAAGTGTCTCAAATCAAATCAACGGCGAGATAGAGTAACAGCTGACATCAAAATCAACAATATGAAGACAATCATCCCTCCAAATGAACCAATCAAAGATCCTGAAATCCTCTCGCAAAATGAATTAAATTGCTGACAAATTGCAAACCAGTTAGTCCTAGTGTTCCCTTTGTGTGCCAAGTACACAATTGCTGCTGCTGCTGAAGCTCCAGCACTCAATAGAGCTAGCATTGCCTAAACAAATTCATACCAAAAGTTACTTAATAATATATTTTTAGAAAAATGCTTGAGAATAGGAAAAAAGGCAATGAAATGTTATATTAAATATATACATATAATTTTGTACCGTGTCAAAGAAAATCAACACCACCCTACTCTTTTGTGCACCACTCCTTATGATGTGCATGGCGGAAAACGCTAGAGAAATTAATAAGTAGGCGCACACAATAGAATTCGCCACGACAAAGAATCTGCATTTACAGATATATGTATAAGTCATTAGATACTAGTAAAAATATAGGTACTTGCACATCATGAAATATATATAAAGTGCATAATGTGAGCATGCATATATGTTTTTGTTGTAGTGGCGCATGCACTTACGTGAGAGTGGGGAGATCACTGTATCGAGCCCTAAACCGGATGAACTGAGTGAAGAACGAGAGTGATTCGTTAGTCGTCCCCATGGCAATAGCACTAGCTAAGGTTGCAATAATCCCAACAATTCTTAAGATGAAATCTAGTACCGCGGCTCCACGGTTCACCCCAGCAGCTTTTGCAGCAAGCTCAATTCCCGCCATTTTTCTTTAACAAATAAGATGAATGATCAACTCAATTTACAATATTTGTAGACTGAGATTAGCTCTTGATTGAATTGAGTAATAAGAACCTGAAATGTGGAATTTATACCAATTGAGGAAGTAGTATAATTGCGTATTAGGTGAGGAATGAAGTTGGTAATAATTAACCTGCCGTACTTGCTCTAATGATTTGCTTTTTTTCCATATAAAGAAAAACTGAAACTGCATAAAAATGGAATAAAGAGGTTATGAATCCCGTTGCATACTCGCTTTGGACACGGATGAAACTAATCCACCGATCTTTTTATCTATTTTTCGTTCAAGAAGGAATCTAAAGATAATGTTTATTCCATTGTTTTACAGCAGGTACTAAACAATTTGTACCAAACCCATGTTATGCGCACTGGTATATCTTTTCCAATATATATATATATATATATATATATATATATATATATAATAACCTTATAATGTTGGGAAAATTATCTATATACTATTATATAAAGAAACCCATTGTGACACCAATCTTTTGATTTCCAACTTTAACTTTTGAGTTTTAGCTATATTGTAAAAGTATACTATTAAATCCCCAAAATAACCTTACAAATTAAGTTAGACTAATTAATTACACTATTTATTGTAATTAATTATTTACTTTCCCTATAATATATTTTTCTTCCATTGTTATACTCTAAATTTATGGCACATGTTATCTAGATAAATTTTCTTCTTTAACCCACATAGAATGACATTGGAAAAAGAATTATGCTCGCGGGAACCGCGTGCTCCATTTGCTAGTATATATATATATATATATATATATATATATATATATATATAATAACCATATAATGTTGGGAAAATTTATTTCCATAGAAGCTAAGGGTGTAGAACACCAATTTATGATCATAGCACATAGGTGTGTGCCCAAAAAACCGTTCTATAAATTACAAAATGTTCTCAAAGAGTTGTCAGTTAGGTCAAAATTGACCAAAGTGAGTTGAAGTTAATTAAAACTAAATGGAATCTTAGTGACATATTACACGACCACTTATTTTAGCTCGAAATTGTTTCTTTCTCCGTTTCAACTTTCAATTTGTATATCCTAGCGGTAGGCAAAGTGACATATTCTTAATGATACTTATCTTGTGTTCTCATTAGTTCTATCATTTCGAAGATGTTTTTCTAATTTTTCAAAAGTAAATATTTTCTCTATGAATTGATCAAACATTTCACAATCCACCTACATAAAATATGGAAATAGAGAAGCACTTGGGTGCGAGCTTAAGCTAGTACTTTTACTTCTTGTTTATATGATTCTGAATCAAAGCTTGATTTACGTATACGGTGTACGTTTAAGTCAACTAATATTAAAAACTTTTCATTATGCATTGAGATATTTTAGTCTATCTTTCACATCATCCGTAAAATAGTTGATAATAAACATGGAAATTACCCTAATATTTCATTTTCATAGATACAAAAATAAAAATATTTCAAAAGATTTTTATGTATATCAACATCGTGTGAAAATTTTGATTTTGATCCATGCTATTGGAAGCGTGAATTTCTCCTAAAGGGGAGGAGACCATGTAGCCCCTGTTTGGTTTTCATTTCCCAAAGATTTGAGAATTTTTAAAAACTAAAAATCTTGTTTGGTTTAGGACTTCTGAAACAGCCCAACAAGCATTAAAATGGCCCATTTGTGGTCTCAAAACTCAGGATTAAAATTAAGTAAAAATAGGCTACAATATAGGTTCTACTTTTGCAGGTATTGCAGTTGTGACAGCTTCAAAAAGCTGATGTACCCGTCGGACTCAGGCCACTGTTCACCAAAAAATGCGCCAATGTTTCCCTCCAAAAATCCTCACCTCCTGAATAACATCATTGAACATGTAAATCCCAAAATTATTCAGTCGCAACTATCCAAAATTCGAAATTTTTGAACCTTTATTCCAAAAATATTTCAGTCCAAATACTCAACATTCGATTTTTTGGTTTCCCCCTAATAATCTCCTATATATTACAACCATCACTCTCATTATTTCCATTGCAGCCTCAATTTTTAGTGAAGGTCAGTGAGATTGTCCGAGTTCTTACACATGATAATCTCATCTATTGCTTTTCTTGTTCAGTAGTTGTTATTAATATGATGTTTTTTCCGATGCAGTTACCAGCAAATCCGTTCTTTATCTGCAAATCCCAAGTGAAGGTTTTATCTTGAGAAATCCGTTATTTGCCTTCGAATTCCAAGAAAAGGTTTACTTTTGAACTCATCTCCTTTTTATTTAAGTTGATATGCCAATTATCTTTGTTGTTATTGCTGTCCATGTCTCATGTATTTCGTCTTCGCATTCTCACCTTGTATTCACATGAAGATGTATATGTTCAGTTAGTTACAGACATTTCACGCACATAACATGTTCCATGCATCCTTGATGCATAGCTTTGAAAGTTTTCTTAGACAATTGATGCCCAATGTATGCTGTTAACTGTATCACCTATTATTCATTTGGATAATGCCACATTTGTTATGTGAACTTTTGTTTTATTTAATTGTTGTGATTATGTTAACGGACATAATGAAATCCAACTACATGAGGTGTGGTTAAACGAATATATAAGTACATAGTTGCTTACAGTATTTTGGCTGAATGGTTTCTGATATAAATGTTGGATTCATGTTGCCTTAACATCTGGCTAACATTGAAACCAGAACACTTTGCAGATGCATATATTATAGTTTGAGTTAAAACATTTCCATGATGTCCTGTTTGTGGTTACCTACGAGCTTTGAGTATTACTAATTGGCCAAGTTAATTGAGGTTTAGATGAGTAGTCGCCGCGGGGCTAGAGTTAACAGGCCCACAAACCGTCCGAAGCGCTCTAAGAAAGACGATGCGTACTGGGGTGACGTAAACGAGCGTTTTTTCATCCAGCTTATATACCAGGAATTTGTGGCCGGTAAGTTACTCGGGAGCACTTTCACCACAAGCACATGGAACGATCTGGTGAACGCCATGAGAGCGAATTGCCCGGTCAGGTTCGATTACACGGTAGACCAGCTGAAGGGTAAGTACAATAGGCTGAAGGTCCTATGGAGGCACATTAAGCTAGGCAGGTCAAAGACTGGTGTTGGTGTTGATCCAGTGACGGGTAAGCTGGATTTTGACGAAGAGCGTTGGGCGCAGTTTACAAAGGTAAAATGTCATTCTTCCTTTCCTTTTAACATATATTTATAACGCCGGGGACTATGAATGCAAGCTAATCCGTTTATCGGTTGACAATTTGCAGGAAGATCCCACAGCCGCCCTAAGCTGCAGGCGTGGCTGCCCAGACTGGGAGTTGTTGGAGGAAATGTGGCACAACCGTGTTGCCACCGGCGACATGGCCCGCTATTCTGGGCAGGGCGGTTCCGATTCGGAAGACGAGATCACGCAACTTGGTGATCCCGAGCCGGTTTCTGGTAGCAGCTCTGTGTTTGATCAAGACAGCCTTCCTGAAAGTGGTGACCCTACTGGGTACACACAAGACTCTTCCCAATATGCGTCTAGTAGTCTGAATCCTCCTAATGCCACTGTGCCTACGCCTCCTGTGGTTAATATGACTCATTCGCAGTTGGGTCTTGCAACCAGGCGCGCCCCAAGGAAACGTTCAGACAACCCTACATCCAGAGCCGCTATGCTGGACACAACTGTAAAGTGTTGGAATATGTTGAACGAGACAAAAGCTGCCAACATCACGCAGTCAACGTCCAAGCAGATTGGTGAATGCATGGAAGCACTGTACAAACTAGAAATAGAGCCGAAAACATTGTTCTTCGAAGCCATCAACCAATTGAAGGACAAAGAGACAAGGATGTTTTTCCTCAGGATGAAGGAAGAGGATCGTCGCGAATGGGTGATGCGCCTGCCGGTTGGGGTAACACCCGCCACTATGGACACCGGTCCCTAGATCATTGTTGGCTTTTTGTGCTTTCGAGATCCAATCTTTTGTATTAGATTTGACGGCTACGTTGGTCCTCCCCGTTGACATCTTGGAATAATATTTAGTTTTTTCCTTTTGTCTGCATCTTGGCTGTGTTGAAAACCGTCACTGCGGCTTTATTGTTGCCTTTTATATAAATGCATTGTGTTTATTATTATCAAATATATTTTATTGATTTGCGATGACTAGTACAGTGAAGTAAGGCCTCCTGGTACGATTATCTATCACGTTTATCTTGATTGGACGATCTTTAAACTTTGCAGAAATGGATTCCGGTAGCGATAACACTGTGTCGACCACCACCGGAAGTAGCAAGGACGATAGCGACGATGGTCTATCTGAGATCATGTTCATTGGTTTGTTAATGGCCCCCGATTGGTTTTACCCAAAGAGACCTAGGAATAACTCTGAATTGACGGGTTCGAGGTGGCTATTGGAACTATTGCTTGGACACGACGATCGGTTCTTCGATGCTTTGCGGATGAATCGGGATACATTTTACACCTTGCACGACACGTTAAAGAACCATTACGGCCTCAGTGATTCGAGGAACTCGCGCGTACAGTCCATGGAGGCACTTGCGATATTTATGTGGACTGTTGGGCTAAATCACAGATTCCGTGACTCGTGCGAGCGCTTCCAACACTCAACGGAAACCATTCACTGCCACGTGCGTAGGGTGATGAAGGCCATTTTAAACATGGCTATTGACATGATTGTGCCACCCGACTTCAACGTTTTTCCTGATCGCATTGCCAACGATTCTCGGTTTTATCCTTACTTTAAGGTACATTCTAATCAATTAGAAGTTGTGTCCTTTTCCGTAACACTCTCTGGCTTCGAAAAAATATGTGTGGATCGTTGATACCAGAACACTTTGCCCTTATCCGCCAATATAGAGACGCTGCCCACTGTGAAGAATGTTTCTGCTTTACATGTTGGACGCATGTTGCTTTAACACCTACCCAACATTTTATCCCGAACCTATTTCATCTTTCATGATCTTGTGTTTTGAGACACAGTTTAAATAATTTTGACCAATTTGACAATAGCCTCCATTGATTCTCAGCAGGACTGCGTTGGTGCAATCGACGGTACACATATTTCAGCCCACGTGCCCATGCATTTTCACATGGCGTACATCAATCGGAAAAACAGCTTGAGTCAGAACGTTGTTGCTATTTGCGATTTTGACATGAACTTCACTTACGTCGGTGCCGGGTACGAAGGTTCTATGAACGATTGCAGGGCATTGCAAATGTCTATCGCGAGGGACCCGTGTTGGAGAAATCCACCTGGCGACAAGTATTACTTGGTTGATTCGGGGTTCTCATTGTACACTTGTTACGTGACTCCGTTTTCGTCGGGGCGGTACCACCTGCGCGAGTTCCAAAACAATCAGCCGATTGGAATGGTTGAATTGTTTAACTACAGGCATTCGAGTCTCCGCAACGTAATTGAGCGTACTTTTGGCGTGTTGAAGATGCGGTTCCCCGTTCTGAAAATGATGCCCAACTACAGTTTAAAACATCAGGCTAAGATTGTCATGGCGTGTTGTACGCTGCACAACTTCATTCGGAAGAATGGAGTCGATGGCGATTTCTTGTTTGATTTTCACCCAGCCGACGTGTACCGCACGAGTAGCCTAATATCCTGCAGTCGGATTAACACCGTTCCTGCAGAGGCAAGAGCAATGGATCGCAGGAGGGGTGAAATAGCAAGGGCAATGTGGGACGACTATCGCAATCAAAATGGAGTCATGTAAAATATAAATATAACAGATTATGTCGACGGAATTAAAGGCACCCCCCGTCCCCCATTGCTGTTGTATTTTTATTTTTTGGAATATTTTGGCTGATTTTATTTTGCTGTGACTTGGTGTCCTCACTGGTTTCAATGTGTAAGAGATGTTAGTCTAACATCTGTTTAACATCAAAATCAGTAAGTTTATAAAGGCCCCTTTAATTATTCTTCGATGTATACTTGAAGAAAGTATGCACCACAATTTTATAGATCGACCACATTTAAGGCCTATACTTTGTAGCTTTGTTATTAACAAATCACAGTATTTGTTGGTCTTGCATGTACCCACACACGAGCATTGTTAATCGTTTATAAAGATGTTTTTAACTAATTTGGATTGTCTAATCAGTCTATGCGATTATTTTCAAATAAACAATACTTGTTAATTATAATATCGTGCCGTTAGGTTGTTGACTACATATTTCTATATTCGTGTACACTACTTGATTTGGAGAATTCCTTTTAAATTAATAACAGTTAACTTATTTATACAAAAGCAGGGTAGACGTTAGGTGGGGTGTTTGGCAATGAAAGAAATTATTTTTTATTAAACCTTCAATGTGATACTGGCGCCATAAATTACACCACCCTCTCTCTCCTTCTGCGACTCCACTTTATCTGCCCTAATTTATCCCCAATTACAAATTCCTCTTTCCCTCGCTATTTCTGGGAAAATTGAACTCACTTTGACCTCTAAATTTCTTTCTGCATATCTACAATGTCAAGCAAGAACCCATTAGACACGCTTGCGGAGGCAGCTTTGAAAAAGGGCAAAAGGAGCAGACCGGTGGCTACAACTCTCGCGCACAGAACTAGGTCTCGAACATCATCCATGGGTTCTGTTCCCCCGTTGGTTCCTGGTGAAATAGATGCAGGGTGCCAATTCATGGGGATGAAGGTAAACAAAGCGGCTCGGCAAGCAGACAAGTATCGACTAGCCGCAATTGAGAGGCGCGCAAGAAAAAAAGCTGAACTTGCTGAAAAAAGTAGCACTGTTGAGAAGGAGGATGTTGCACCAGACCATACTGGGGCGCCTACTGTTGATGCTGAAGCGAGCAAAGCGCCAGATGCGGGTGAGCATAGCGGTGAGCCAAGACGCCCCAAACGATTCAAGATTGCAAGGAGTCAGCCCAAGCGCAGTAAGAGATTGAAAAGAGTGGTGGAGGAGCCTCAACATGTTGAGTCTGAAGTGATATCAGATGCCGAGGGTGATAATGCAGGTGATGGTTTAAATGACGAGGAAACTAGGGATGCCGACGAGGAGGCTCAGGCGGGGCCACATGCAGAGGCCGGGGTGGGGTCCGACCCGGAGGCAGATGCGGGTGCTGGGGATGAGGGCGATATTGAGGCAAATGTGGATGCTGAAGCTAGCACATTGCCTACAACGGCGGCCAAACGAAGTGCAGCAGGGAGGTCTAAATGGGTGGGGCGTAAAAGAAAAAGAGCGGGGCCGAGAGAAAAGGTAAACGGTTAGTTGATGAGGATGATGTTGTGGTGGATGATCAACCTGCTAATATTGATGAGGCTGGGGTAAATGGGCAAGAAACCGAGGCGGCTGATTTGGCGGCAAGATTACGCAAAGTGTCGAAATCTGCTCGAAAAAAAGGTTCGGGTAGGAGATCTAAGCGGTTGGCTGGTAAAAAGAAAGATTCCGCTGATGGGAGGAAAGGGAAAACTGTTGTGTTTGACGAA
Organism: Linaria vulgaris; assembly: GCA_948329865.1. NCBI lineage: Eukaryota > Viridiplantae > Streptophyta > Magnoliopsida > Lamiales > Plantaginaceae > Linaria > Linaria vulgaris. The sequence goes on along the minus strand of OX415250.1, from coordinate 15,291,295 downwards.
GATGATGTGGTATCAGATGCCGAGGGTGATGAGGCAGGGGATGGTTTAAATGATGAGGACACTGTGGCGGTCGATGAGGAGGATGAGGTGGATGCAGGGGCGGAGATTGGGGAGGATGCCGATTTAGAGGCAGGTGTGGAGGCTGAATCTAGCACATTGCCTACAGCGGCAGCCAAACGAAGAGCAGCAGCGAGGTCTAAACGGCTGGGACGTAAAAAGAAAAAGAGCGGCGCCGGGAGGAAAGGTAAACGTGTAGTTGAGGAGGAGGATGTTGTGATGGATGAGCAACCGGCGAATACTGACGAGGCAAATGTTTCGGCTGGTGAAGACGAGGCAGAGGTTGAGTACCAGGACAACCTTACGCAGTTCTACCGGAAGGACCCATCCTCATCTAGGTTCTATCTCACTAAGGAGATAGAAGCTAAGGCAGCTGATTTTAATAAGAGGACAATCCATAAGGAGAGATTTATGGATAAGGTGAGTGCCAGAGAATACCGGATGACCGAATTCCTTGAATCGAGGGGAGTTCTAAATTGTATGAGGGAGAATACCGGATGACCGAATACCGGATGGTGCTTATTCTCCCTACCTAGTCCAGGAATTCTACATGAATCTCTCCAGATGGGTCACGTGCCCGGTGTCGTCCAAATATGGCAAGGCATGGGTGAGAGGCGGAGTGTACAACATAAGCCCACAAAAAATCAATCAGGTATGGGGACTGGATCACGTTGTGGAATGTCCAAATCCTAGGCTAGACGAGGTGATAGAGGATCTAACTGGAGGTATGGTGAAGGTATGGGAAGGACAACTGGCAAGCACTCGATTGACTGCATTAAGTGCTGTTTTGCACAAGCTTGCTAGTTACAATTGGCTGCCCACTGTCAACAGCACCGTATTGACCAAGGAGTCTGCCTTTTTGATCTATAAACTGAATAACGGGTTGCCCGTTAACATCGGTGAAAGAGTTCTGAGGTGTATGGAAGAAGTTTCAAGAAGGAACTCAGGGGTTTTGCCATTTCCTTCGTTGATCACCACCCTTCTTCTCAAACAGGGGATGAGGCAGGAAGAGTTTGATGGGTTGATGCTGAATCAGGACAAGTTCACCATCACGACAACTTACTTGACCAGCGGAAGAATTAAGGACCTGCCGTGGGAGACGGCCGATGGATCACAACCTAGTGGCACCAGTTCGAGGAGGGCCCACTTATTTGCGGGGCAGTCAGTGCCCCATTCCGATGATGTTGAAACCAGGGTCACCACAAAAGATTTTGTGGATCAGCAGCTCGCTTGGTACAGAAATGCCTATGCTGGTGTTCAAAGGGAGATTGCTGCTAAGCAAGTTCAGTTGCAGGAACTAGATGTCCTGATCAAGAACATGGAGGAGCTTGCTGCACAAAATGGTATGGATTGATCTATGGTTTATTATGTTTAGGGGTGGTGATTGTGGTTGTCGTGATGTTGGTTTAGTCTGAATGTGGGGTTGGGTAATGGATGTTTAACAATTTGGTTTGAACATTTTGAAATACTAGGCACTTGTTTAATATTTCGCTCCTGATCTTTTTGATGGCTTTCTTAAAACAACATTTAAATTATCTATTTGAATGCGTGTTGTGCACGAATCCATTGTGTTGAATGAACTTTATCTGCATTACGGTTTCATATTTTGGTGTGTTTGAAATGCTGTATTGTTGTTTGGACAACAACGGCCCAACGTTTACCCTAGAGCTCGTCCTTCCTTGAATTAACATGATACCTAATTGCGATCACTTATGTACAAACTGTTCTGATGTTAATATTGGGTAGATGTTGGTGCTACATCATGCCAACATTGATTCCAGAACACGTCCCGCTTATTATTTGGCTTGCTGCATTACTGCATACAGTAGAGTGCAAAGTGTTCTGGTTTCAATGTTGGCACGATGTTAGGGCAACATAAGGCCAACATTGATTCCAGAACCCCATTTCTCATATATTCGATTGAGCTACTTTGTTCGGCCTGCCTTGCAGAATGTACTGTGTTAATAGTCTTCTTGTGGGGTGATGCATCAGTAGTCATGTACGACAGACCGTTTGAACTAATTTGAAAAAAATCCTTTATTTCCCATCGGTTAAACGAACAAAGTAAACAATTTATTAAATATACACGCAATAGATCTGTAATTTATGTAAAAGCATCTAAATAATCAAATTGTAATTAATATCCGTTACATAGGACAACATCCATATGGCAAAAGAAATCAAAATAAGGGAAATATTTGATTTTACATGTCGGACGATATGGCACTGCGTGTCTTTGCACATCCACTCCAGCTGCATTCAGCCATTTTTGACAAAATTTGCCGTGTGATTTTTAAGATCGTTGCTCATATGGATCATACGTAGAGGTTATTTTTAATATGATATGCCAAATAATTCGTAGATAGTGTGATCAGACACAGTTGGTTACTTTTTATGGTTTATTTTCGCGGAAAATTTCGCACAAACCGCCCCATGCTGGTTCACCATTTATCATGTAGACCTCCGCAAATTGATTTTCCTGCCAAAGATATTAGTTCGATTGTGCAGCACATTTAAATTATTGCTGAAAGAATTACCAACAATTAATATAAAGAATGTTTACCTTCAATACTTCATCAAAAGCGTTTTGGTCAGTATAAACTATTTGGTTATTTTCCTCGTCCCAGAAAAATCCATCTCTAGACATCAGATCAGTGAAAGTATCGAATCGTAACTTGAGTAGATGAAATCGCCACACGCACTCAATATACGATAAATTTGTTCCAAATTCAATGCTCGTCTCTACTTCGGCTGCTGAAATGGCATCAAAGTTGCACAACGATAAAGTTGAGTGGTTTGTACGCGCTATGTCAGCCAAGACGCCGATGAATTTCGTGTCCATTTCCTTTGTCCAATCTTTGCTATAGAACATTTCTTCTTGTGGCACAGGAAGTATTGGTGCCATTTTTTTGGGGCTTGCTGGATTATCTTTTCGTGGATAGTTGTGCAATTTGCTATTGACTGGAGAAGCCTGCATCTGTGTTTAGCGCGTCATACTATTATTTATAGAGCATGAGCAGCTGAAGCCCCCTAATTTGATTGATTAGACAACCACTTGAATATAATTGTACTTTCATTGTGTATTTTGTTATAAAATATTCCATATAAAGTAACTCAATACGGCCTTAACAAATGCCTGTTCTTTGTATGGGGGAGGATCCAACACTTCATAATTTACCTATAGTACATAGTGCCCTGTAAGTGATTGTTTGATTTAGTAAATTACAAAATATGTTGTTGCCATAGTTCGATTGCTGATGACAAATATAATCTAAACATTTGGAATTTTAGTAATAACTACTGATTGCGCACCATATGATATAGACATGGTATATGACCTTGACAGAAATTTTCACAATGATATAGGTCCCAATTGCACACCATATGTGCATGCATTTAAATGACACATCTTCAACAAAGATTTCTAGATATTAGCAGTAAAATGTTCTGTCCCAGCAAGAGATAATATGTTCCATTTTCATAAATAATCGTATTGGAGTGCGCAGGATACTGTGATAGGTTGCTGGTGCTAGTAAGCGGCTACATTGCTTGTACTGTATACAGCATGACGGTAAATCCCATAAATCCTTCCAAAAGGTGACGGGCGTGACATGACCATGTACAATTATTCATTTCCTTTTGTAATTTTAAACCATGTATAATTTTAAACCATGTATATATAGTGTGTGACAATAGAGTACTCTGTGTATTAGTTTATTTAGATTATGTGTTGGCATATAATTTTTTTTTTAGGTATTCGTAGTTGGCATTTAAAAGAACAGTTCCCTGATATTTATTTTTGTGCAACTCGACATCTGTGTTATTACCATTTGTATTTCCCGTCATCAGATAAAGATCAGCAGTTAAATTATATTTGCTCACCGATTATGGATAACTTTAAAAATGTCATCCAGGTTCTAGTGTTAACAAAATACCGCAAAAAATCTAATTTATATATTTACAAACACAATTACAACTTTTTAGATCTAAATATGAAATTAGTATTAAAGGCTAGACGATATCTTGTGGCCGAAGATTTTCTTTAAAATATTAATTAATTGTATATACGAATTTATTAAAATTATAGTTGATTATTTGGTAATTAGGGACCTGAAAATAGAGAGCGTTGATCTGTATGCAATGTTGGATCGATGTTCAGTCAACCTGTGCGCGACAACGAACAAATCTTTTATATATTTGGGCCCTAGCTTCAAATAAATTTCGACCGTGGAAAAAACAACCAAAAGCATGCGCTAGTCTCTACTAGCCCAGTGCGAACACGCTAATATTATGAAATACCAAATATTAATATAACTAATTAGACATAGATTGATAGAAAATCAGTGCATGAATACAATCTTTGCAACCACAGACACCACCAGGATACAGGCCCCAAAAGCCATCATCATTCCAAGTCTCTCACGTTTTTTATGACGCTCAATCGTTGCCTCTTGTTTCTCAAGGTTATTGATGAGCTCGGGAATTACAGCCTTACATCTGTGACAAGGTTCGGGATCAAGCCAGGATACCATCTTGCATCTATATGTCTGTAATATTGTGGTTAATTATTTTTAATCATATTATGTACTAGTCACTGGATAAACGTGTACTACGCATAACCTAATTATTTGAATACCCACCGGACATCTCCAATAACGCCGACCTGGGTTCGGAATTCTCCAAGCTGTCTGCATCACCGCCTCGCGTCCACAATGGCACAAAACCTGCCCGTTTATAAACCCTGTATCTGGTCACGGCCTGATACCAGAGCTTTGACCGTACTCCATGTCGAAATATAATGTGGTTAATATTTTTGTTTAATTTTTCAACCACGCTAAAAACAGATAAGTGACCACCGGATTGGGAATGGTTATATAGAAAACCCGCCTTCCTAATTTCCTACTTTTGAAACTATCCATCTACTCATACGTGTTATATTTTAAGTCACAACGGTAATATTTGAAATGACAGATCCCAGCGTGTCCATGAAGCAAGTCATATTATTGTTCTTTTTGTATATTGCAAAGTGGAGACGCACTGTTGTAAAAATAATGTAGTTTAACTTCTATTACATCGGTGTTGTATACTTATTTAGACATTCCATGTTTCATTTGATAACGTACAATGTTAGTCCATTGTTTTCCGATTATTGAGTAGGGTATTCGCTTCGTACCACTTTGAACGTGTCAAGTAGCCCACCGCTAGGACAAGTATGTTATGAAATGATGACGTTGGATCGTAATATATGTATTTGGTCCGCAATCAATTTCTATTAAATGGGAATCGCAACTAATTAAAAATGACTGGAGGTGAGTGTTTTCGATTACAATTGTATGCTTGTGGTTAGTGTTGGCCTCGCATGCTTTTAATGTGCACACGAATCTAATAAATCATGGCTTCAGTTTATAATATGTACTTAAACTGCCAATGTTATATATATTATCTATTTCTCATCATTATATTTTTAGGAATAATAATGAAGTAAACAGAAATCAGGTATAATTGTCTTTACTTTTCTAGAAGAGACTAGCAAGGTTGTGCGATGAGATATGAGGAGGCAGAATTAATATATTGTTTTATTATTTAGAATCATACCAAATTATGTAACTTGGATAGTGATCTCCAAAACGTATCTTACTTTCGGCACGCATTCAGTTGTCAGAATAGTTGACATTGACTGATAAGTCAGCTCCCCTACACCATAGATGGCACCTATAACACGCAATCAGACTATTTGTTTCGACGGCGTGCCATTATTACATCAAACAAACCATACTTATTTGTGTAAATAGTTTCAACTGCAGTCATAAAGTCGTGTTACTATGTGACACGCTTGTAAATGAGAGTATTGTGTGTGGGCCCATTATTCAGTATGGCCGTCTGCAATATTTTTTGATATAGTTTATACGGAAGTTGGAGATAGCAAAACAAGCAAATATATGGTGAGGAATACTTCATCCCAATTCCCACCAAGAATATTACGCGTAAACACATTGTAAGAAAGTAAATATGGTACAGTGTATGTACTATACCTACTACTATTAATCATGCAATTTGCATATCCCAGTTCTTTCACGTATGCCAACTTATATTTGTCCGTGTTATATTAAAATAAAATTTTCAAAATGTACACTAACATTAGTCTAACCAAATACAAATATACACGGTACAACTCTTGAACTATAAATTTCACATATAAGCTACTAAAACATGTATTGAATCTGCCTTATATTTAGGATGGATGTAGGGTATTCCCCATGAATATAATATTAGATGCTATAAAATAAGTAATGGCAGAATGTATCACTTTTAAATGATCATTGCACGTTCTAGTTTAGGATTAAATAAGAGCCAAATGTTCTAGAAGGGATGTTTCAATATTGTGGGTTTAACATCGGAACGACATTCTACAACATACTAATCACACAGTTGCCAAAGCACAAGAACAATATTTAGTGTGTAATTAAAAAGTAGTGTAAGTATTTTCAAGCGTACATTACTTTTTCCTCTTCCTAGGAAATTTAACTATAATTATATTTGAGCAGCGCAATTAAAAGTAGTAGTTGGGATAGAATCCGAGGGTTGCACCTTTAATACAAGGCCCTAAAAAGAGATGTCTTATTATATTTAATTCCGTAATTGACCTTTTTGGTGCCGTTTGGTTATTTTGTCATACATGCATGCAATTGAACATGAATAGCCCATTTTTTGTACTGGTCAGTTCCCTTGACCAAAGGATGGATACACGTCATTAATAACTAAGCTGAAAAGTATATATTATGTTGACTACACCAACAGTCTCACTCAGCAATCAACGTTTTCCCACAACGTACTTACACCGAAAAAACAACTTATTGCAATTGAAATGGCGGGAACGAATGGCCGATTGAAGGAAGTGTACGATTCCACGAAGGTTAGCTCAAAATACAAATAATATAATTGTTATTTTCATCATGCGTCGAGAGTTGACTTGTTCATCTGATTATTTTTTTATAGGAAGACATATGCAATGTGTTCATGAGTTTTAGAGAGTTTACACAAACAGACGAGGATTATCTACTACGCAAGCTTCAAAAGAGAGCAGATCGTTGGATTTGGTTCACGGCGGAGATGATGCAGCCGATATATGAGGAATTGGCTGTAAAACTAACTGAACACAAGGGGACGGATATTTCCCCTTTGATGATCAAGGAACGTCTCATGATCATGCGAACTCGTTTCCAATTGTTCAATCGATATTACAAAGTACCTGGTGTGACTCTACTCAAGAAGAAAGGCAAAGTGAAAATTAATCGACGGCTACATGATCTGCATCTCAATCCCCTGCTGCATATTAAATAACTTTAACCAAATTTTGAACACCATATTTGCTAAATACAGCCTACGAGGATTGATGTGTGGTTCAAGATGAAAGGGTTCCAGAACTACAACAAAATGCAGTATCTGTTTGCAATGAAAGAACTACCCATCCCTAAAATCAAGGTACTGTCGAATATAGATGTAATGTTTGGTGAGCCCTGAAGCATATTCGAATGAATGTAGTATGTCCCTTGAGATGGCATTAACATCTTTCATTTGATAGTACTTCTGTGTAAATGTTTTGGTACTCCAACGTTCATGTGTTGCATTGAGTTGTTTTGGTATCTACTTGTATTGCGTTCAACTTCAAAATGCTTGCATGTTAACATGTCGCTCGCAATAGTTGATTAAACAACCACTCATCTGCTATAAGTTATGATATTTTTTTATTTGGTAGGGAATTATAAATATAGATACTCGGTATTGTATGATACTGTATACTTGTAATAAAATTGAGGATTAATATAACTAACTATATGAACGTAAAATCATTCCTTGTAATCGTTGATGAAAATTGCTGATAAATATAGGAAAACTCATTCAAGTGACATCAGAGTGAAACATCCATTTGTCAACTTTCTTTCAAAAAGTCGGTCTACCCTCAAATATGTTGCTTAGAAATAACACAATACTTTACCGGGAGAATTTTTTCTCGCTTTATTTTAATTATGCGTAATTGCAACTCTGACACTGGCCGTCAAATCAAGCCATATATATAAATGACTGTCGTAATCATTACATCGTACAATTCCGGTGATAAAATCAAATAGCGTTTATCACCGAACAATTTCCAACCACAAAATATTTTATGGGGTTGTTGACCCCCAAATGAGAAACTTAACTTGAATATAGTACTACAGACCTGCTTCACAATGCATTGTATATGGGATGAGTCACCAGTGCTATATATATATATATATATATAACAGTTTGACAGTTTCTGAAATGTTAAACACGTTTTACCACCACCATGACCCACCTCTGACTATGTTCCTCTTAATAAATTAATAATAAGATACGCGACCCCAACTACAATGCTCCCAATTTTATGAATTGACACACTCGTGGAATTATTTCGGAATATGCATGGACAGGCGTGTGACCTAATACAAAACCGGACGTCTTCCATATTTTGTTGAATATTTCACTTTGTGCTAAACAAAATATTGGAAAACACAACTAACTGTTTATCGTAGTATAATAAATGAGGTAGCATATGTTGTCGATAGGACGGGCTTGCCATGGTACTACAACTCTAAATGAATAGTGCACGTGTTTTTATGCCAGTGCAAGTGCTAAATTTTAAATGTCATATGGATGTTGGGGCAACATCGTGCCAACATTGAATCCAGTAGCATGCCATAGTATACACTTAATACGTATTGCAATTATATCATAGCACAACAAAGGCCATAATGTAACACAGGGATGTAAGAACGAAATAAAAGTAAACATTCAAAATACATAATACTGCAATATCCAGAATCATAGTAAATACAAGCAAATTACCATTACTATATGATTAGTCCGAATAGTCATAAAAGTCCAACGGGAGACCACTCGACCCATCGGAACTCAAACAGACGCAAATATCATAATATTCTCCACATTTCTCACACACCGTACTTACATTATTGCGGGGCGACGGCATATTTGTACTATCGAAAGAGCACCCGTCCGAGTCGCGAGATATCGAGTCTTCGATCGACTCTGACCCTGTGTTGTATCCCGATCCGTCTGAGGAGGTCTCCTCGTCATCAGTTTCTTTACCTGATTCGTTATCTGCACTAGGAAATGAATCCTCCATAGGGCCAAACACGGCAAACATTTCCTCGCGGTTCGGTAGGCCGTGCAGACGGAAGTAGCGATATATCGCTGCCTCAACAGCCTAATGCACAAATATAAAAGAATCAGCCAAACAACAACAGAGCACACAAATTAAATATGTACACAACATAAACTCCGATTTATAAGATTTTTGTTGCCGTCCTACAATTGTACAAAGCATAAAAATTGATTACCCTTTCGCGTGCCAAAGCTTCGAAGTAAGTATCCTCCCGCACAATATGAAGATGCGTGGCCTTGTCGTAAACTACACCTTCCTTTTCAATGAAGGAAAGGAAAGAAGACATACGACGGGCCAAAACCTGCGACCGTTCTTCCAGGCTTCCTACACCCAGGGATGGACCCCCGTGTGTTTGTAGATCGGTTGCGAGTTGTTCAAGTGTGCGCCTTGATGTGTCCCCCACCACCCGCAGATATTTGAGTAACAAGGATTCTCTAGCCTCATCCCACTCGTTGTTGTACCGCATAGGTGCGAATACCTCTTCATTTGGCGGTTCCTGGTGCATGCAGAAACATTATAAGAGTTTAAACCGTATGGAATGGATATAACAAGTACGCAACACAAAGTACAACTCTCTAACAGTAGTTCGAGTGAAAGGAAGACAATCTTACAATGATTCTCTCCACCGGAGTGGCCCCAAGGCGTTTCATCTCGGTGATCAGTTCTTCCATGACCGTTTGATTGTAGTTGCTTATTATTTTTACCACTTACAAAGGAAAATATAATATTGACTGCCGGATGTGGAACGTGTGTTGGGGTTTCTAAGTAAATTAATGTTGTCATTGATGGGGTTAAATTACAATTTTAAAATAATGGACCGTGGCAACTCTAACCGGTACGGGTTACAATTTTCAACCTAGACTATCGTGTCCAATTAATGAGGGGATAAAATGGAGAAAAAGAATTAAACTGTTCTTCAAAATAATGAAGTAACTTTTAGAGGGTGATCATCAAAAAGGGGTGGTCACTGTTGGACCAACATCCAGCCAACATGGGCGCCTGCACATAATGGACTTAGTTGTTAGACCCCGCAGACTATCAATTAAACAAAACAAGTTTTTGATCAATGAGTAAACTATAAATAATGATGTTAGATAATTGAAACACCGTGATACTTTACGACCCCCATTGACTAAAAAGCACAATCTAAAAGTTAACTTGATTCATCTTTTGCCAAAACTTAAATGTTGTACGAAAGAAAAAATTTATATAGTCATGGGAAATAAAATTAACGTGATCAATGTGTGCTAACATTATATTGTAATGTATCTATTTACCATACTTTTATGTCAGGAAAATTATATATATTTTACTACGTAAAACATGAGTTAAAGAACTCAATATATAACACGAAGGAAAAGGGCAGACGTGGTATTGATCACGGTTGGATCGATGTTGGATACACATCATATGAACATTGTGTCCAGACGAATTTGACTTTGATATAAATAAATCATGAAAGCTTTCAATAATGAATTCTGACCTCCCAAATGAAACCACACACATAATTAACAACACATAGGCATCAACGAGTTCCAAAATAGGTCGATTAATATATATAACCGGAATTTAGTGATGGCCAACTAACAAAATAATTCGATCCCATGCTAGAAACATCAACACAGGAACAAAACATCCAAAAACTACAACGCTCCAAAATAAGCCCTTACTAAAGAGGGTTGGCTGTCTCCTAATATATATTACACAGCCAGGGCTTTTCCAAGATAGTGAGCGAATAAGTAGGATGCACTAAGACATCACTTCTTCATAGCGGGAGTTTCCGGGCTTGAGTCGATGGTAACAACGTTTGTTGGCTTCGATTCCGGGGTCTTCTTTTCTTCTTTCACTGGGAACAAGCACTTGGCCGTGGCTATCCTCTTCCTTTGGGGAGTAAGGTTCTCTACAGGAGGATCCTTTGCGGGGTGCGCCCACTCAAGAAGATCATCTATTGTGATTCGCGGGCGCTTCTGAGTACGGACAGGGATGACGATGTCGGGACTTGGGAACTCAATGAAATTATCGGTCGTGCTCCCTGAATCCCACTTGTCAACGGCGTCCGAATCGTCGAACTCATATGGATCGGTAGTTAGGTCGACAACAGGGAAACTGCGACCATTTTCGGCAGGTTCTAGTCTTCCAAAGATGGAAACGAGCTCGTTCCACGCGAGTTCACCCTCGTCGTGGTATGCTACGGCAATGGCATATCTCTACATAAATACAAATGATAATCGTAAACATTTGACCATAAATATGAATAAAGTTTAATGAATGTAGCACATTTGTAAATGAGCGCTTGAAAATCAATATTATTTGATGTCTACATTTGGGAAATGTTACATAGCTCAACAGTGGTCGAATCTACACGACATATTACAATTGAACGAGGTAATATACTAATTCTCAAAGCACGAATTATTGCAAAACACTTATAAATCATTTGCGAAATTATGAAGCTAGATGGACGTAGGATTTACCTGAACGAAGAAGTCCCAAGCAAAAGGAAAGGTGGCGGTTACCTTGAAAGTGATTGGGTTAAACGTCATGCAAGGATTGTCTACGATACTAGAAAAACATTTAAAACGAGCATGCAAGTGCTCGAAACGCTTACGTAAGGCCCTCATATTCAATGTTGTGCCATATTTGGCATTAAGATGTTCCATGCACACAGAAAAAACAAAAGTGTCACTCTTTTGTATGTTACGTCCCAGACGTTCGGCATCCTTTGCCAACAGGGGACTCATAGAACAAAATGCTTTTGGCGTCCATATTGGTGGGAACAATTTTTTGGGGAGTGATAATTAAACAATAATAGACGTTAAATACTTATAGTTGACTTTGAAAAACAATAAGAAGATAGCCAACGCTGCTAATGTATAACACTGAATGCAAAAAAGAAAAGAGGAATCTATTTAGAGTGGTGGAGAAAATGAATTGCCATGAGGCCGTTATTTATAGAATAAACAATAGCGGGGGGAAAAGGGATATTGTTGGGATTATGGCGGGTTTTTTTACCGCCAAGTTTTACATATGGCTAATCATGACATTTTTAGGTGCATTTAATGCTTTATCTTCCCCATGAATCTGCGATTTGACTATTAGCTTAAACGATGGGATGTTACTCATTGTACCTAGTAGCCTCCACCCAAGTATGTATGTAACAGCATGAACATATTATTTAATTGTACCAAACTTTAGGTGAGTCAATAATAGTAAAGTATCGACAGGTACAAACCAAAAAGTTATCATGTAGATATTAGCCGGACTGAGTACGACAATTTTGGATAAAATATCCATGGAAAAGAAATAAACATTGCTAATCTAAGTAACACACTCTAAGTACAGCTAAGTTGAAGGGTTTTTGATGCTTCTTCGTAAACTTCGTAAGGGGGTGCTTGAAGAACCAATCTCCTCAACGCGTGTCAGCGGAGCACGCTTCACGTTGAAGAAATAATCAAGCTCGGAATAATTTGGCATGCCATGGACCTTAAAGTAGAAGTCGAGCATTGTCTCCTGCATTTTGTATACAAATGAATTAGCTGGATGAGGTTCGATTCAAGAAATCTGGAAGGAGTTTTGATCGGTATAAAACACCCGCAATAATACAACGGCCAACATCAGTTAAAACTTCAAAGAACTAGTGTGGAATCGAAAATTCAACGAAAAGATCGGCAGGGTTGATAGATATAAAATGATGGCTTAACGTGATTATTCTTAATCATGTGCTAATATAGCATGTAGACGTACACTATTACAACCAGAATTAAATATGTAATATATAATGTCATCGTAGTTATTTTAAAAAAATTATACATATTGTTAGGGGATATTCTATCTATCACTAATTGACAGGGCATTAATGGAAAATGATGTTATCAGATCCGTTATAGTTTAATAGATCGACCGCGCAAAACAAGAATTGATATTGGTAAATGAGTACCTTATGCTCGTATTCGGCGTATAACTCGTCGGTGCGAACGCAATCGCTTAATGAATCGAAAATAACTCCTGGAATTGACATATAACGGCGAAACTTGATAAACCTTTCGCGCATAACGCCAACGCGAGCTCGTACAATGCCGGGTGTAACATCCGATCCGAACGTGTTTGACATGAAATGGCCGCCTGTTTAATAACCTTCCACATGTGCGTGCAATCTAAAATCGGATGAGGTTTGGAGAACTCGCGCAGTGCAAAAGCAAGTTGTGCCTCGGTCTCGGCACACCAAAATTTGTTGTAGTGAAATGGATGCCCTGAGTGGCGGTAGGTTTCCTAACAATATGAAGTGTATATCGGCCGGTTAGAACATAAACAATAAGAATCAAATATTTTGTATTATTTGGTATTCAATGCCAAATTTATTTTCAATAATGATTAGAGTAGTGTACCTCGATCGAAGGGGTTTGTCCGGTGCTATCCATGGTGGAGCAAGTGGAAAATTCATAAGACATGTTGAAATGGCAATAGAGGGTGTTGGAGATCGGAATGTCTTCAAACGTGATGACTGTCTCGTTAGCAAAGTATAAGGGGACAGGAATAAAAAACAACAAGAAGGTATAATATAGGTACATGATCATGGTATTTAAGACAGATTGCATGGCATTACATTATGGTGGTTGGGGTTGTTGAAGGACAGATCCGCTAATTAAATTCCACGAGTGCATTTCGATGAATACACATCCGAGCCCCACACAATTACAAGTCAACGGTACATGCCACTAATTAACAAACTTTAATAAGCACAAATTCAGTATATGATGGGCTATAGTTACTTATCATATATTTAAATTAATTATAATGTTGGTTTGGCATATTGGTGTACAAACGCGGATCAAACCATAAACAACTCGTGGCGTAGTTTGTAAATAGGGATCGTGTGATACGCACGAATAGAGTTCACGTTTATGGTTATCAACGATATGTTAATACGCAAATATATCTACAAACTATGGCAAATACTTTAAATATTTTATATAATAGGAAGGACTTCCAGAAGGTTATCTACTAATTGCATAATGATGGATAACACTTAAAACCAGTCTTAATCATGCACTTGTATAGATACCAAACACATTGATTGTCTGTGAATAGTGGTGTGGCATTAATCTATATTAAACATCTCTCGCATACTTGCAACGGCTCCTATTCAGCACTTAACAGGAGGGATCGGGTTTGAATGTTATTACAATGTTAACGCAACACGCATCAAACATTTAGCCCAAAACAAGTTGGCTTCAAAATTCTACTTGGAATAATTTGTGTGTACTACAATTTTAGGTAATGGCTGCGCATTATATTTTCGGGAACCTTGACATTTCGAAAAAATCACTTTACGGAAGTCATCAATTTCTCGACTTGCAATGAAGTTAGTCAAAATAAAGGTCGGTATTGTCATTAAACCCCAAACTGTAGAGGTCCAAAAAACTAAACGTCAAGTTGGACATAATTAGTTGTAGGATTATTAACGTGGACATAGAAAACAGTTTAAGGAACTGTGTCAACATTAATTAAACCGGGTTTCGATGCTTAGCCACAGTCATTAATAAATCAAACTACCGGATGCAGGGATACTAATGGCAATACCGCCGTATGAGGTACCATGATGTGACATGTAAGGCCATATAAAATGTATTTTCAACTACAACATCTTGTGCAGTGAGCAATTATTATCAGTATAACTTGCAAAAAAATAAGATATTACGTAGCAATGGAGCAAAATGTAAATGGCGATGGCAGAGGCAAGAACTTCGAGTATGGAGGTGGTAGCACGGAACCTCAATATCATGTTTTACCCAGAATACAGGTAACGTGCCAAAATTATATTGAAGTGACTAGTTAACATTCCGAGAGGAAGGTTCTTTTTTATGCATTTGACGTTTCATCTCATGCCACATTGCAGTAAAAAATTTGCATACCATCTTGCCGGGTGTTTATGCTAATTATATGTCCATTTTTAAATTTCTGAAGACACGTGGGAGGCGTACTATGTCTACCAACCAGGCTATTTACAAGTGGGGATGGAACCGTTCATTGGATGAGTTGTATATACACACATTGTACAACGTGGCGAAAGAGGTCGACGTATCAACGCGACTTGGTGTCGCAGAAGCACTCAGCCGGGTACACTTCATGCTATGTTGTTCTCGTCCCGAACTCGGCATCACGATCACGGATGTAATGGATCAGTACCGGAATCTATGCAGGAGGTATGTCGCCTTCAAGGAATACATTCGCTTACCGGGCGTAACATTCGACCCCAACACCAATTGTGTTAGCGTATCCAATAAATTACAGCTTTTAAAGAACGGCGTTGCGGTAAGGGCCCAAAGATAAACGTAACATGATTTAAATAACGTAGACCCCAGTGATTCATAACTTAACTATGTTTTTCTGCATTCGCAGGATGACCTGTGGAAGAAGTTCTTTCGCAACAACGGGTTGCCACTCTACAACTTAATGGAGTTCATTTTTGGGGAAAGAGATGCACATCGTCCGAAAAGTTTCTAAGATAGGAACATTGTGGTCAGCCAATCGAGCAACGTTTTGCGGCTTCATCAACTATTTATATGATTATCATGCTCGAATGGAAACTGCCACCAATTATATATGTAGTTCTGAGTATATGCTGGTCGCCTTATGTATTGTTTTGAGTAACCCCACGCCAGTGGGATGACACAAGTTGTTATGATATTAACACAGTTGCGCGTGAACTAATTAAGCCAACCACGATGGGATTTCACTCGTCGATTGAAATTAATTTTGTTGTCGTGACTCACCGCCCATTTTACCAATAGCAACCTATTTAAGTTCTAGCCAGAAAAACATTTATACAAGCGGAGAATGTTGCATCAATAGACATGCAAATCTAAATCAATCACACCAGCCCGGATAAAATGATATCTTCTATTTTCAAAATGATATTTTAATCTCAACACACGAGTACTTTTAAAAGTTTTTAATAAATTAATAAGAGGGTGAAATAAGTAAGGGAGATCTAAGTAGTCATAATATACAAGGCAATGTATCGTAGTTATTTTGGACGGCCTGCTCATATCGTAATGCTTAGATCTCGTGCATGGCAAAAACAAAAATGGGGTTTTAAAATTATATTTGACGATAATCAAATGAGTTGACTTGGGTATTTATATAGATAATCATTTGGCCAGCACAGGTAGGTTATTAATATATTCACAAAGTTCATTGATGTGCGGGTGGATTCATAATTATGGAGTATCCATGCCAATCCCGTCAATAGATTTACAAGATTGCATTATAGAATTCACAGGAAGAGTTGTCTTCTTCTTAATTAATGGTTACCAAATTTAATATGCATCGTATATGTATGGGCAGTTGTGTGTAGTAATGGCAACATAAAAGTGTTACAAGTAAAGTTCACTTTTGGCGGGAACATTATATAAAGCAATCAACAGAGGCATTATATGCATAGTGACCGGACTACACATTTTTCACAAATATAAATAGAACAGCACCAATGGACACCAAGTTTTGTAAGGAGAAGCAGGCGGACAACTACGAGTATGGTCAAGGCAACTGCAACCGGCCGTTGGTTGATTTACCTAAAAAGGTACAAGAACAGACAAATCCACTAACTTATGTATTTCAAAACTTACATGTAACTCTATTCTTCATGACCTCTGGTCATGTTCAAATATGATTTAATTAGGCTACGCAAATTTCAATAACTTAGTTACAATAATAGTTAGGAAACATTTTGATTTAAATGTTGGAGGGATGTTGCCTAAACATTGATATAACATTATTTCCAGTAAACTAAACATTGAAAAAAAAATATGTAACGTAGTTTTGTATCATGTCTATATATACAACAAATTCAGAATGGCGCTCAACTTAAATGGGAAGACCATCTATCTATATACAAAGGTTTTTGGTACCGTTTGTTGGACGAGAGCTACATAACGACGTTAGCGAGCGTAGCCAAAGAGATTGACATTTCAACACGGGAAGGTGTTGAAAGTGCTTTAGATCGCATCCACTTCATTCTATGCGAGATTCATCCGCTCGCTGGATTTAACTATGGGATAGTTTATAGACAATACCAGACTGTTTGGATGCGTTACCAGGATTTTATGGAGTTCATAAACTTGTCGGGGGTAACTTTCAACCGGCAAACAAAGCGGGTCAGCACAACAAAAGAATACGAATTGTCACACGGGCTGAAAGTTTGTAATGGCGCCCCGTATACTCATTTTGATAAGTAAATTATGTGGTACATGTTAGCGATGTCTACTATTGTTTTGAAATAAACTTGCAGGAATACGCCGATAGGAAACTCTTCTGCAAATACGGGTTGCTGCAGTACGAGTTGATGGAATCCATATTCGGCGATAAATGCGCGTTCATTGCACTAGAAAAAATGATAAGACAGAGAAACAGATGGAATCAGGATATGGAATTTGAGGAGGTCATGACTGAATATGTCATGTATTTCTCGTAATAGTTAAGTTCGTATTTTGACTATCTGCAAACTCGATGTATTAGTAATGGAGAAATACGAAATAGGCCTGTTTTGTAACGTATGCGGATATTTATGTATCTATTAAACCTTGTTTCCTTGTATCAAATATAATATTATGTTCACGAATAATTTTTATACATTGCAAATTTGGAGACAAGTTTAATACGTGACGGAATAATTAAATTTCATAACAAGAGCCGAACAGATCTCAAGGGTTTCAAAATTGATTCCAAATGCCTTTTGAAAATTTATATTTATAGTAAGTGGATTTTTAATATGTAGTATTTTAATATCCAAGTAAAATCACAAGCACATATGATTCAAAAATGATGCACATAATGGGTCATTTAAAGGGTATTGAGGCTAATATAAAGAAAAGAAGCCTAAAAGAAATGTAGTACAAATTTCAAAACTACCGGTAGTTTTTAAAAATTAGGCCAACCGAATTTTGAAAAAAAGTTATTTCAGTTATGTAATAATTACCTAAAAAGGCAACAGATTTTTCAGCAACTTTATGTCACAATCACACCTCGTTTTAGGCGAAAAGGCTACATTTAGCCCCAAATTTCACATTTTTTTTATTCCCGGATTTTACTGTTCATCCGAAAATTAGTCTTATTGGGCCGAATTCACTTTTTCTGAGAAGCCCAATATCTCTAAAAATGATTTATTCTCCGAAAAATAACTCTGAAATGTAAACCAAACAGGGGCGTAGTCTTTGGGTTGTCCCCAATGTCTCTATTTCTGTGGCCTTGGACCATTTTTTTTTTCACCTATACAGACTGCTTATCCAAAAACTCAAGCCCGTTTCCATTTTCTATTCTATGTTCTAAAGTAAGCCCAATAGTAGTTTCATTACACAAAAACTTTATACAACCATACAATGATACAAGTTTTAGCAATTCAGTTGTATTGTAAATTTAATTTTTTTAATTTCATATTTCAAAATTAAATAGTTTCAAGGTTAGGCGTAGTCGTAGATTCATAGATACGTAAGTGAGGTACGGCATATGTTTGAATCTGTACATTCCTATGTATTTTATATATTTAACAAAAATCATGCGATAATGAGATAACATGTTATTCCACGTAACACATGGGTTAAGTCTAAAATAAATATTAAGCTATTAAGGGTTTGAATAAGTAACTCTTTATGTTGCTCAAAGAGCCACCTATGAAAGAAATAAATCCAAAAGAAAAAGTCAACTAAGAGGACAAAACTGGAATTTCCACGAAGCATGTACATATGTCATGGTTGCTCTTCGTGCTCAAAGTTGACTTTTACTTAAATGGCAATTATTTTGTAATTCTTCCATAGATCATTAAATTCAGACCAAAACTAAAAAGATTCTCCGCCCCTTCTTCTTACAAAGTTCCTTAACCGAAGAGAAAAAAGAAATGGATTCGAACAAAATCTCGTTTTTGCTCGGAATTGTAGGTGCGGTAATAACCCTTACTGCTTACGCTCAGCCTTTCATGTCCCCAACACAGGCCATTGGAACTGGGTTGGTCGTTCTACTCACTGGTCTTCTTATTAAAGAAGGTCTCATCCCTGTTTAAATTTTCGCCTTTTTCTCATTTCATGTTTTCTAATTTGTGTTTTTGTTTATTTTCTTGTTATGTAATTTCCATGGAGAAATATTTGATATTTTACTGATTTGATATAAACTTTGTGTACTGATTTTAGATGTTTTAAATATTTTGTTGGGTTTTGGTAATTATGTTTAAATATTATGGTAATTATGTTTAATTATTTGAAGTAGTATGTAAATTGGTGTATTATTGCTAATTGGGGCTTGTACATTGGTACATTTTGTGGTGGATCTTAGGTCTTGACTTGGATTGTATTAATTACTTTGTTTGATGAACAATTGGTATAGTAATCTTAAGAGATGTAAAAATAGAAGAATCCTCGAGCATGATTAATTAGATACCTCTTTCAGGTTATCAATCTTTTGTAGTATCATGAGGGCATACTCAATGCATTTTTTTTTTTGTTCAGATATTTGAATAAGAGTCATGCTTTCCTTATTTTTTTATATTTATTAGTTCAGACTTCACAGACAAATTAAGAAAATAAAATGATATTAAATACACCATACAATTCTAGGTGCAAGAACAGTCATGAATTATGATCAACATGTTTGTAGAGAGAGAGAGAGAGAGAGAGAGGAATTTCCACAATTTGTTTATACCATAACATGAGGCTTTAATTTAACTAGTGACTAGGTATAGACCATTTTGTGAAAACCCATGGTATCCTGTATTATGGGAGGATTTTCAGGTCATCTGAGAATAATTGTAGGAAATTTGAAAAGACAAATGACAAATATGTATATAATGCTTCTCTTGAGATTTTTGAGTTTTATGTTTGTGCGTCACAAGTAGGCTCATTTTAAGATGTTAGCTCATCACATATACGCGTGTCAAACTAGACTTTACATGTGTTCGAGTAGTCAAAATAGACATGGAATTTATTAATGTGGCACAAATGTATCTCATACTAGATTTTTAAGAATAATTTAAAGCACTTGCAAATTGGGTAAGTCGATTTTGACATAACCGTACAAGGATGTTGTTTTCTAAAAATAATATCAAACACGGCCTAAGAGCCGATCGCTGCTATTTCGAATATAGCATATAAGACGCAAGTGGTCTTAGCGGTGTGAGATCATTTGTTTAGTTAACTACCAAACACTTTCGCGGTATTTCAAGATCTTTCAAGAATGATTAAAAAAAATACTTTTAAGATCTTTCAAGAATGATTAAAAAAAATACTTTTATGTGTCGTTTCATAGTTAAGAGATAAATACGTTTCATATTTTTTGAATAAATATATCGAAGCTCTAATTAATGGTGGAGACCTTCGGGCTTTACATAGGCTTATCTAGATATGTAACGGGCCAGCGGCCATCCCATTGATAAGCCCATCTCAGTTTTAGCTGGGCCTAGCTAGGCCGAGAAAAAGAAATGTTGAAAGGTGATTTAATTTAGTAAACAAAAGGCTCCCCCCTTAATACTATTCCCAGTTGACTTTAAATACTTAACTTTAACACAAAGTAATAGTTTTCTTTTTTTTTTTGCTCGTTTCGAATTTTTACACTATAAGACACTATTGATTAATTAGGATGCAATATCGCTACATTAAAAGTCATATGACTCACATATCATACAAATCTTGAACCTGAAAGTTTTTTTTAACCATCTCATAATCAAGAACAATTAAATGCTGTGGTTGTTCAACCGATAGTACAATCAACAAGTACCAAATGAAATACTTTACTCATTTCAAATGCAAACAGTCAGTACTCGGTACAAAAAAAAAAAAAATGGTATCTGACCTTATTTTTCAATAAATAAGGAATTTGTTGGTCCACCTATAATATAATCTATATGACAGTATGATACCGAACACGAATAGTTATATAGCTTGACAATCATATGTTTGTTATGGTGTGCTGCTGGGTGTTAATTAATCTCGAAACACAGATCCCGCAAAGAGCGTGTGTGGAGTAATTTGGCTCCCTAATTTTTCATCAATTCACTAGGGTCAACATCATTAAGATTTTGGTTTCTATGTCCCTAGTAGGAACGTGGATACACATGTTAATTTGTTCTATTTTTATATATTGTTCGACTAGTTATTAAAATTAAAATAAACCGCTCGATTTGTCATAAGGTATATATTTTGGTCTTATTTCGTCTAGGTTACAATACACCGAGAAATCGATACAGTGGGGCCTGACTTAACCAAAATAATGCTATCCTATTACAGTGAATGGACTAGCTTGGTCCGGAACACCTATTACACATAGAGAAATATAAGGTTACAGGAAATAATCCCTAAATGGCCAAGTTGAGGGAACAGTCGAACGTGAGAGATTTGGTACTCTTTGATCGTTGACTTGCGGGCGTTAGACACTTGTGATATCGGACTGAACTTGGGAACTTGCCAAGCTGCCTACGTATCCCATTAAGGGAATCAAGCCGAACGTAGTTCATATGTCTCTTTTGAGCTGCTTCTATTAGGTCAACCCTTGGTTGGGCTGCCTGGTTCACTTGTTTCAGCATTGACGTGACTTCACGGTTTCGATCATATCTCCTTGACGGATGATCGAAACCTCGATCCGCTTCTTGATTACGGACCCCGACTCATGTAGCTTTCTGGGCATGTGCATCGAATTGGCTTGGTTCGATGCGTGCGCATCGAATTCGATGCCTCAATGTCGAATCGGGTGAATTCGATGCGCTGTGCGCGACTTCACGGTTTCGATCATATCTCCCTAACGGATGATCGAAACCTCATTCCGCTTCTTGATTCGGAACCCTGACTCTCGTGGCTTTCTGGGCATGTAAGGCTTCGATTTTGGGACGCATCGAATTGTCATGATTCGATGCGTCCATGTCGAACAAGGTGAATTCGAGGCATGATAGATTGCGCATCGAACCTACTTGGTTCGATGCGCGTGTCGAATCGACTTGGATTCGATGCGTCTCATCCCCGTGGGGTCCCCCCTACTTGTGAGGAGTGAGGGGGTATATATAGGCATGATTAGAGGGGCTTAAAGGTCATTCTAGGACCGCATCGAATTGTACAAATTCGATGCGCTCAGGACACATCGAATTCTGCAAATTCGATGTGCTCTGCGCAGCTTTACTAATTTGACCATAACTTTCTCTCTGGACCTCCAAATCGCATTCCGCTTGTTGCGTTGCGACCTAGACTCATGTGGCTTTCCAATGACATATTACTCAATGTCTAATTAGCTATATAGATATAATGGTGATCCAAATACGGCTAAGGTAACTTTACCTTTAAGCCTTCTCAACATTCATTGGTCAGTTTCGTGCCATCGTGGCTTTTCTTTGACATGACACATTATACCATATCACTAGTCCCCCAGTTTGGAGTGTGATTTTGGTACATAAGCATACTTCAAACTATGATGAAGTGCTAGAGCCGTTTCGCCTCAGTTTTGGGGTGATTAATGTCATTATGCAACAGTGACCGAATAAGCCCACATCATATAATCCCCCCAGTTTGGGAGACGGTGTCGATCAGAGAGCGGGTGCCAAACTTATAAGATGTATTCTTGACTTACCGCTTTATGCTAGTTATTTTGATAATGCTGAAAATCATGCCCTTGATTGGGAGGCGGTCTGATGTGTGCGACTAATGCTCTGTGGAGATTAGCGCTCAGAGGTGTGCGCGCTAGGCTCGTAAGGCTCAGGTGCTGATTGTAATGAACAATTTCTAATTTGCTATTTTTGTGGCGCTGCGTTGCCTTTTTATTAGTCGCATAGTTGTCATTTATGACTATTCATTTGTTTGTTTGATCGAAGGCTCGTAATCGTTGCCTTTTCTTTCAATTGCTATCGTTGCTTTTTACTTTATTTTGACAACTCGAGCATTCTTCCATAATCACGGAAAGTTATTGTTGCTGTTAGGTGCTTAGGAAGTTGCGGTATCATGCGTCCTTTTAGACAGAGTCTCCGTCCCTTTTTAGTTATTTAGGGAGTTGCGGTATCTCGTGTCGTTTTAGACAGAGTATCCGTCCCTTTTTAGTTATTGTGAATCCCCTTTTTAGGTCCTGCATGACGTTAGTTTCACGCAAATAACTCGTGGTTCCGCTTTCTTTATGCGTATAGGCATAATCTGATCGATTCTTTTCATTGTTCTAATGCATCTTGTCATTCTTATGACATATTCTTTTGTCGCCAATAGGACGACTCTCAATTCTATGAATATCGTGGTTTTGTTGCGCATTATGACAACGCACCTAGTTACATCTCCGCATTTGGGGATTCGGTAATAGTTAAGACTGTGAAATGATTTCACCTGTCGCTAGTCTATAAAGACCGCCAGGCATTTAACTCGTAACGAGCTTGCCATTGAGGTTCCGGCGAGAATAACTTTGTATTCTGCCTCGTTGCTGGTTGCAATAAAGCTCGACCTTGGGTATGCTATCTAGTTGTATGATCATACGGGGTTTTTACCTCCAATTTTGATGTTATCGCTGTTTCGACAGTGTTGTTGATAAAAAAGTGATAAGCATAATGAACTCTGACTTTGGAGTCATTTGCTTCGGTGCTGTGCACTGATTTTGCAGTTATGTTTGGTTTAGATTTTTACCCATAGTCGTGAGACTTTATGGAGTGCATTGCTTCCATTGAGGGCGGTGGCTTTACATGATAGGCCGAATCTGAGCTGTTATATCAATGGTAGATCGAATCTGATGAATCTCCAGATCATTCATACTGAGACTATTTGATAGTCATTTCATGTTTGAAGCGAAAACAAATCGGTAGTGTTACTTCACCATATCTAGGAATTTGATTGGTATGACCTATGGCATGCTTCGAATGGATGGAATTCGATCGTCGTTGCGCAGTCTCAACCTAATTTGATTTTGAAGGTTGTTAAAAAATTGAAATTTGGATGATCACTATCGATCGAATGTGTTCAGATTCGACCGACTGACTGACGCGTCTGCTTTTATGAACAATTTATTGTGTCTGTTTTGGCTCTGTGTCGCCCTATTGCTTTGAACATTGTTTTTCAATGGATCTTTGTTGCTTTATTCTTGCGGTTATTAGAATTGCCTTATCGAAATGCATCACTTGCTTGCCCATTTATTTCAGCGGCAATTTGTATTATTTCTATGTTACTTGCCAACTCTGTGCCACGTCATGTTGCAGAGTTGCTATGGCATATTTTGCTAAGTTAGCTCAATATTCACATCATTGTTTTGAGGTTTTCCATCATGCAGGATTTCTTTGGGTGCACTTGCTGCTGCTTGTGGCGCTTATTTTAGCGGAATGTGTTGTTAGCACTCGCCATTTTAGGCGAGGCACAATACATTGAGAAAGATCACAATAACCGAGGAGAATTAACCCACTATTGCGAACGAATTTATGAGTCGGCTTGAAAGCGAGAGCGTCGTCTACTGAGGAAAGTCTCCGCCTCCTCCGATGCCTGCCATTTATCCTTCTTCAGAGGATGAAGAATACGCCGAAAGTTAACGACCTTGATTTTAATTTCCTACTTTTATGATCAACGCTTCTGATTCGGTTTGACGTTGCGCCACCCTTTTATTTTGAATTATTTGATTATTTGAATTCCTGCCGTATTTTTCTCGTTCAATCTTGCGATACTTTGTTGGCTTGATCAATTGCAGTTTCGTTTGCCTTTTCCTTCAAATGCTATTTTTGCAATTTACTTTATTTTGGCAACTCGTATGCCGTACTGCATCGTGGGGTATCGTGCGTGTTTCATTTATTTTTGCCGCATCAGACATTTGATATGTCAGTGCAATCAATTTCATTAGATTTTTCATAGATAGCTGTCTCTTGAGACAGACTTTCTTATCTCGTTGCTTTGTTTTTAGGGATTTAATGGTTAGCACTTGTCATTTGAGACAGAGTGTCGATCCCGTTTCTTTCTCATCGCGGGTCTCCTTTAGATCATGGATGGTGTTATTTTTATGCAAATAATTTCGCAATGCATGGTTCTGCTTTTGCTGCATTTTTGAGACAGTGCTGCCATCGTTGCTTAACCTTGTATGATTTGCGTTTTGAGGATTATGGTCTCACTCGGGTATAGGTTTTTTTGATATTTTTGATTGGTGCGTCCTAGTTGATGCATTAGCGTTGCTGGATCGTGCGAAGGCGCGATGTTAGTTATCTTTTGAATTAATCGTTGTTGTCTTTGAGAGATAGACAACTTAGATAACACATAGATTATGTTGTTAAGCACCTCGATCGAGCGAGAGATCGTCTCAATGGAGACCTTCGACTATGATGGAAATGATATATAAGTGATGGATCTAAAGAGATCTAGTGCTAAGTTTCTCAATCTTCCTACATTGATCTTGTAGTTTACGCTTGGTAGAGATCTTTGTCTATCTGGACATTGTGTCGCATTTATTCGTGTATTTTGTTGCATTCTTGCTCAATGATTTCTAGCGTTCTGTTTACGGAACTTTGTGCTGTCACATGTTATTGCTCTTCGACGTTGACGGCTAATTCAACGAATGGATATCTGCACCTCTTAAGATGATACTCCTTTTATAGTAGTCTAAATATGCACTAATTTGGGCAGATTTTCATCGTATTAAGCTGGGTAGCTGACATGGTGCTGCTTTGGACACGTTCTCATTGTATTGTTATAATTAGATGTTTATCGTGTTGTTTTGGGTGGATTTGCATCGTATCATGCTGGATAGATGTAACTGATTTACCGCGTGAAGTCTATTGCCATATTCAGCCTTTAAGGTATATGGATATGTTGTTTGCATCATGCTTCTACTAGCGAATGTCTATCCTTTGCGATGTCTAATATGTTTCAGACCATGATGGACTGATGTCTATTTTCGATATATTCCATTTATTCATCTGACCACTTCGGGCCATTATTTCATTTTTGAAATTTTAGGTTTACGTTTATCTTGTCGGGCTGATGCTTTTGGTATTGCTCTGGACAAGTTTGCTTCGTACCATTTCGGGTAGGTTTGCACCGTGCAACTTTGTGTGGACATTCTTGGTGCCAATCTGGATACGTTTGACGTACCGCATAGGATCAAATTCCATGAAATTGTGCCAATTTCGCTCGTTCGGTGGGTGTGATCATTCGTCAGGAGTCCCCCCAGTGTTCGAGTGATTAGCAGTATTTAGGTTACATTATTTTGACGATATTAGGCCTTTTTGTTTTGTATAGAATATTTGTAACTTTTTTCGCAGTGGTTTTTGTATAAGACTGATGTTACTGTTTGATATCATAATCTTTGATTTACGTTTTACTCGCATAATGTTTCTTCCTAATGCATTCCCAAGTATGTTATCTCATTCATTTGCTTGTCATTGATATGTATTTATTTGATGTTCAATAGTGGTTTTTGATGTCATGGTGCATATCTAATATTATGATTGTGCTTGCCATGAAAAATATGAGCACTTTGGGCTGTTATTATTTTCGTTAGGGCATTCATGTTTTACCTGAGAGATCGGATCATTTGGGCCTTTATATCGCCGTTCTTGCATGCGGGGTGGACCACTTTGGGCCTTCTTATCCCCCTGCCATGTTCTTCCTTCTGGCACGCGTGGGTGGACCACTTTGGGCCTTCTTACCCCAACGTCATGTTCTTCCTTCTGACACGCGTGGGTGGACCACTTTGGGCCTTCTTACCCCAACGTCATGTTCTTCCTTCTGACACGCGTGGGTGGACCACTTTGGGCCTTCTTACCCC
Organism: Linaria vulgaris; assembly: GCA_948329865.1. Classification (NCBI taxonomy): domain Eukaryota; kingdom Viridiplantae; phylum Streptophyta; class Magnoliopsida; order Lamiales; family Plantaginaceae; genus Linaria; species Linaria vulgaris. Next base: position 15,264,294 of record OX415250.1, on the reverse strand, counting down.
AACGTCATGTTCTTCCTTCTGACACGCGTGGGTGGACCACTTTGGGCCTTCTTACCCCAACGTCATGTTCTTCCTTCTTACACGCGTGGGTGGACCACTTTGGGCCTTCTTACCCCAACGTCATGTTCTTGTGTTTGTCTTGTTGCTGAACTTTGGTTCCTCATTTGGGATTTTTAGCATCATTTCTATAAGACTCCACCTGCGTCGTTCACGTAGATAGATACATTTAATAATTTGGAAAAAGTTGGGCTCAGTTTCTTACCGAGGGGTCTACGCTTCCCAATCTTTGCATGGGACTCAAACCTTAGCAGCTCATACAATTATTTAGCCGCCGAGTTTTTTTTTTTTTTTTACTCCTATGCACAGTAGCGTTTAAGATGTTGCACATTCCACGAACGCTTTTGTTGAACACCCTGCATAGTATCCAAGTAATTACATTCCCGCGAACTTGCTTGTAAGATTTTGGAAGCCCCCTTCCAATTCGGTTCGAGCTTCCCGATATGCTGTTTTGCCGCAATGCCTCTCAGGACCAAATCTCCTACCTCAAAATTTCAGAATTGGATTCTGTTGTCGTTACTTTTAGCCATTGCTGCTTTTAAATGCTACAGTGCGTTGGTACGCATCTTCTCTTGCTATGCCTATTATGTCCAGATCCATCTGACGTAAATGAACAGTCGATGTTCTTGTAGTTGTCCTATATGCCCATAATATTCCTTGAAGTTCCTCTGGCCAGGTTTTTCCTCTGTCTTTCATCCTCTTCTCGAGGCAATTCTTCAATGTCTTGTTGTTGGATTTCATTTGTATGTAGTATCCACGTGATGATGGCCTTGCTGGTTCCTGCTTGGTCTGATAATCAATGCAATCCGACCTTCGATACCACCTTAAGGTAAGACAAATCGTGAGACTATTCGGGGTGTAGTCCTCTGTCCGTGTAGGATTGGAATTGAAGAATCCCTAATCATTCTCCGATAATGTTAGTTTTCTTGGTGGAATTGTGGATTTGTTTATTGCTCTTAGCACCACTCCTTGCTTGCTTGGGACCGAATTCCATATTGTCAACTTCGTAGTTGTATTCCAATCTCGATATAGCTACTTGGACTCTTCACGGTTCTTTTCCCATTGGTCCATTCCCTTTCTTGCCATTTTACCTAAACAGACTCTTGAGCGTAAGCGAAATGGTGTTCCCACAGACGGCGCCAATATTTTGGTCTTATTTCGTCTAGGTTACAATACACCGAGAAATCGATACAGTGGGGCCTGACTTAACCAAAATAATGCTATCCTATTACAGTGAATGGACTAGCTTGGTCCGGAACACCTATTACACATAGAGAAATATAAGGTTACAGGAAATAATCCCTAAATGGCCAAGTTGAGGGAACAGTCGAACGTGAGAGATTTGGTACTCTTTGATCGTTGACTTGCGGGCGTTAGACACTTGTGATATCGGACTGAACTTGGGAACTTGCCAAGCTGCCTACGTATCCCATTAAGGGAATCAAGCCGAACGTAGTTCATATGTCTCTTTTGAGCTGCTTCTATTAGGTCAACCCTTGGTTGGGCTGCCTGGTTCACTTGTTTCAGCATTGACGTGACTTCACGGTTTCGATCATATCTCCTTGACGGATGATCGAAACCTCGATCCGCTTCTTGATTACGGACCCCGACTCATGTAGCTTTCTGGGCATGTGCATCGAATTGGCTTGGTTCGATGCGTGCGCATCGAATTCGATGCCTCAATGTCGAATCGGGTGAATTCGATGCGCTGTGCGCGACTTCACGGTTTCGATCATATCTCCCTAACGGATGATCGAAACCTCATTCCGCTTCTTGATTCGGAACCCTGACTCTCGTGGCTTTCTGGGCATGTAAGGCTTCGATTTTGGGACGCATCGAATTGTCATGATTCGATGCGTCCATGTCGAACAAGGTGAATTCGAGGCATGATAGATTGCGCATCGAACCTACTTGGTTCGATGCGCGTGTCGAATCGACTTGGATTCGATGCGTCTCATCCCCGTGGGGTCCCCCCTACTTGTGAGGAGTGAGGGGGTATATATAGGCATGATTAGAGGGGCTTAAAGGTCATTCTAGGACCGCATCGAATTGTACAAATTCGATGCGCTCAGGACACATCGAATTCTGCAAATTCGATGTGCTCTGCGCAGCTTTACTAATTTGACCATAACTTTCTCTCTGGACCTCCAAATCGCATTCCGCTTGTTGCGTTGCGACCTAGACTCATGTGGCTTTCCAATGACATATTACTCAATGTCTAATTAGCTATATAGATATAATGGTGATCCAAATACGGCTAAGGTAACTTTACCTTTAAGCCTTCTCAACATTCATTGGTCAGTTTCGTGCCATCGTGGCTTTTCTTTGACATGACACATTATACCATATCAGTATATCTACATATTAAAATACTTTCAGTAAAACATACTAAACAAAAAAATAAAATCAACTCATGTAATATTTCGTTGCAAAATTAATAGTTACATTGTAAATCCCTCGTGTGTCATTCATTAGCGACAATTATCTTATGTGAATTTGTTAGTATTATATATTAGCAATATCACTCCCGTGTCCTTAATGACAACTTTTTCTTTGTAGTTGAAATTTGTTAGTATTTATCGTGTATATACGTTACTTGAATCGATTTAATGGGCTAATTAATTGATGATGCAAATTGATCTATGTATGATAAATTGATGATACAACTCGTTTTTTTCTATATTTATTTTTTCGATAATTGGTGTTAAATATATACACACACACACACACACATATATATAATATAACACCATTGGTTTGCGACAATAAGTTCAACGGTCATCAATTTCACAATTTTAATCATGAGTTCTGCTAAGAGTTATATGTACATCCACTCAACTTATTCTCTTCCATCGATAAATACGGACAACATTGCCATATAGGGGTGTGCAAAAAGAATCGGATCGATCGAATCGGGTGAAAATCGATCGAATGATCCGATTCGAGGATCAGATCGAATATTTGATCCGACTTTTATTTTTTGCCTTAGGATCGAACCCACATTTGATTCGATCCTCGATTTTAGAGGTTGAGAATCGGATCGGATCGAATACTCATCTTATTTTTTAAAAATAAATAAATATATAATAGTATATATATAATATTATATTTTTATCTATAATGCTAAGCCTATTAAGATGCTACTTCTATTTCTATATATTGTTGGTGATACTAACATTGATCAAAATTGGAAGTGCTAGAGTAAGTAGTAACCTTAAATGAAGCTGCTGATAAGCCAGTGCATAGTCTGAATGGAAAGTGTAAAGTGGTGAAAATTAATTTGTGAAAGTGTATCTTTTATAATTGATTTGTGTTTTGTGTCAAAAAGTGTGATTGAGAACCATATGAAAGTGAATTTTGTAATTCAGTAACTCTGTTCGAATGTTGTGGTTGGTCCCATTGATATTAAATTAAATAAGAAAAAAAAAGGAAAAATGATCGAAATCGAATCGAATCGGATCGAAATGGAATAATTTTGGGTCGAATCGGATCGTTTTAAATTGATTCGATTTCGATCATCATTTATCCATGATCGAAATCGACTTCCAGCCTCGATTCAATCCGATTCGATCCGATCTGATCCAAACGCACACCCCTAATGCCATATTGTTCAAAAGATCAACGTACTCTATCTACCCTTCTAACTTTTTCCATTAAAATAAATTTACATATTTTCGTCGCATTCCACCGCAAATTGTTGCGGGAACCTTTTATCATAATGTCAACCGGACATCTGGCATTCTTACATATTCAATTGTGCAAAAATAAAGCTGGATTCATTTATTTCCTTACCTGATTGGGCGCGACAAATCTGCTTATCCGGAAACGATTAAACTCCTCCGTTGATAATTACCGTCTATCATTAGATAAATTTCAAGCTTTCTCATATTTTATTCAGAGAATATTAAGGACAGGATAATGTTTGTTTTAGATAGACTAAAAGTGTGCTGTTTTCATACTATTAGGTTTAGACACCTAGCAAGAATTTTTGAGACAAGCGTTGCTATTTGTTTATGACACCATTAACGGTTTTTATTTGTTTGTTTTAGTATACTAGAAATATTGAAATGCGGTTCTGCGTGATTAACAGTTTATTTTAATTATTATATAATTATTTTGTATAGTAAATATTACAACTTAATTATGGATACACAATTTATATATTTTAGTCTTCTTTTATGTAAGATAATTAAGTAATAACTTTTTTCCTTAATAAGAAGATCTAAATAAATGATAAGGCTAAGATAAATTACAGTTATATCCAACTAATAATAAAATTTAATAGTACTTATAAAGGTAAATAAAAAAATTAAAAAGTTTGGTCTTAACAGGGCTTCTATTATATAATAGTATATATTAGTATGTAAGGCATGAATATTACCTACTATCAATGGTTAAACAATTTTTTTTTTTTGGAAATATATATAATATAGAATTTCGATTAGAGATAGCCTGCTACGCAGATTTTGGTCAGCAAAGGAAATCATTGGATTAATCAATATTGGTGCAGTTTCTTGAAAGTATCGTGCGTCCACACGTTCGAAGATATATGAATATAATCATGAACATAACCTATGAGCGATTTTGTGGCAGCTAAGAATGCATGTGCGTGTGAGAGGAAGGGGTCCTTAGTCTCCTAAGCCACATAACTCAATTACATTTGTTTCTTTCTTACTTCTTTCTTTTTCATATGATACTTTTAATATAATATTACAAAACCGAGTATATATATATATATATATATATATATATGTGGGAAACTTAATACATATGGATGGTTCGATGACGCAAATAAAAAACAAGTTGTAAAAGACGAGCTTTGTGAGCTCTCTATTTAACAGACCCTCTATTGACAGTAATTTTTTTTCTTGTAGAGCTTCTATTAGAAAATAATTAAAGTATTTTCATAAAATACAACAATTATATGTTAACAAGTGGACAATCCCAAATTAAAGATAGTTTTCCTCACGTAACTTGCATGAACAGTAATATTTTGGGACACATGCCTCTCAATATAAATATTGGATCAGATTTGGAATTGATTGATTTTCATCGCTTATTAATGTATGTGGCTGAGGTCGAGAACTTGATATTTCATCTCTTGAGTTTTGGCTTGAAAGAATTATACAGAAAAAATTACAGTAAGTTTTATCAGATTTATATTTTCGATTTGGTTAGCTAGCTAGTAGTTACTATTAAAATGGTACTTTTATAAGCCTTATTTGTCTAGCGCGACACTGTTACACGATAATAAAATGAAAAACAGTTCAAGCAAGAACGTCACAACATAACCAACAAAATTGTTTATTCATTAGTTTTTGTTTGTTGCATAAACTACATCTTCGTTTGTTGCATAAACTACATCTTCTTGACATATTTTTAGTGGCTATTTCAATTGCTTATAAGTAAACTGTTATATTAAAAATGTAATGTTAATGTATGTGTTTATAATTTTGTGAATTAATCCTAATGGTAATATTTTATTTTTCAAATTTTGGAAGCTTTAATTAGTGAAAATGTCATTTTTCTAACAAAAGTAAGTGCATAAATTTAGTTCTAGACAAATGCTCAAACACATGCATTCTAGGGGTTTTACGAGTTGGTTTTACTCTCATTTAAGAAAGACGCATGTGTAAATAGACGCACATAAAAATTATTTATTTTACCACTTCAATTCCTTTTCCATAAACAGGCCAATACCAAAATATCAGAACGATATTTAATTTATAGTGCATAAATTTGTTTTTCTCATGGAGTGTATTTCTCTAGGAAAATGTGGCACCATCAGTCCCGGGACCTAGGAGTCTAAAATCTACGCGCATGTTAAAAGGTATCTTTATTTGTCTCCCATGGTGGTTGTCGCCTTTAAATATTCTGGTCCAGACCTTATCAAGCACAACGAAGAAAAAATAAAAAATAAATTATTGTGCATCGTGCAAATTAACTATTACAACCATATTTGTGCCCCAACTATTTTCAACAGTGTCCTCCAATGCTGGTTGGTGTCCGTACCAAAACCAAATTGGGGTAATTACCTAGACCCGGATCCAGACACAAAGTCACAACTCATAAACCACTGCATTAGGTTAAGACGCTTTAATTTTGAACCAAATCATCAAATTATTTCTAGATATTATAATTAATTATCACATATGTTAGATATTAAGAGCTGCCTCTATAATTGTCCTCTCATGTAATGTTTCGGATCAAAATATTTTACTGCTTCATTGTTTTTTTTATGGTAAAAACGACTTCTGTAATATCTTGTAGGTTGAGGAAACAAAAGGAGAGGAACCTAAGTGAAGATGTTTGCGCCTAATTGGTCACTAGTTGGTGAGGTAATAAGGTGCATCGCAAAAAAGGGTTGTCGATTTTGACTTGATCCAATTTTCACGATATATCGGCCTATTTCAATCATAAACCGGTTAGGGAGCAGAATTCATGACAATGCTAATTTCAGACAAATTTATCAAGCGGTTCCTTTCTTTCTTTCTTTCTTTTTTCTTCTAATTTCGTGATTTCTCTTTCTGTGAGACTTTATATGATTTAAATTCCACTTGTTTAGGTGTAATTTTTAGTATCTTGCTGAATTAATAAGTACTTGAGAAAAAAATGTGTTGTTTTTCATCTTTGGTGTAGTTTTAGTTACGTCAGTATTGTTTACCAAGACATAGAATCACTAGATGATTGGGAAAACTAGAATTTAAAACTCTACAATAGGCAACATTGAGGAATTTCCTTTTGAAAGTTTAATTATGTAAAAAAGTAAGTATGCGTATATCGACTTATAATCCCCTACAACAATAATCAAGATTATTTCGTATTTTGATATGAATAAAGTGATGCAAATAACAGTTTGCCACGACCAAGCCTGAAATTGCCAACTTTTAAAGCATATATATGTCAGGCAAAGGATCAGGTGAAGTGAACTTGTCAGGTGCGGTCCATACGCCACAAAATCCCAACTTCACCTAAGTAACTTTTAAAGTCTTAAATTTCAGGCACGTACAACTACTAACAAATAAAAACATCACCACACATTAGTTTTATCTTTTCTTATAGTACTGCTTCTGAAAAATTATTTTGTGCAACATGGTAATGCTTACACGTGTAAAATGTAATTAATGATTCAAATTAAATGATTTTCGTAAATTATGGTTTACAAATTTTTACAATTTCACTCCAACCATTAATTACTCCAATAATCAACTGTTAGCACTATGTTATCATACAAAATTTGCATGAAATAATTTATCTTAATTCTTTCCGAGATCTAAACAGATTTAGCATTCAAAAATCAATATGGATTATTGAAATTACCCATTAGAAAAAGGAATAACGAAGAAAAAAGTAGTTAAATTAATCATGTGGTGTGGTTCGCGTTAATTACGTTAGCGTATGTGCAACAAAAAAGATTAAAAGCCTTAAATGCAATCGAATAAATTTGTAGTGCCGTAATTGAACTAACGAAATGGTAGTCCGGTGTACTAGGCATTTAAAAAGCGACTGGTGTGTGTCTGCTTAGGACCCCATGCATCCATGTGACACCATTTAAATTTTATTATTAATCACAATCTCATTAACTATCACATGTTATTTTGTTTAAGACGTACCAATCACAACCCAATATGTTAGAAAAATATCTTTAGACGATATGTATGGTGTTATAAAAAGTAGAGCTACGTAAGAAAGTCTTGATCTTTGCTGGAACCCAACTTTGTTGTCTTAATCTCTCTGCTTAACTGTAAGCACTTTAATTAGGTTACATGACTATTAAACTTCATTTTCAACTTCGATCTTGAAAAGACAAAGAATTTAAATGTTCTAATCATATTTAACAAAAAAAAAGGGTAGATTGATCACTAAAGAATCCACGATGATTACGTCATTTTCCCCATTAGTGAGTGGTTTAGAAGGATAAAGAACAACTGCCCCCCCCCCCCCCCAACTATCGTACACATACGACTCTCTTGAAGTTCAAAATATTTCCTGATAAGCAAATCTTCGACAGGAGTATTACATTGAGAAATTACAATTTCTAGACACCTCATTTCTATCCTAAGCTTCTCTTAACAAAACAAAGTCACTTGTGTTGGGGCGGTGGAAAAAAAGGAAAAACAATTCATAGTGTAATTCCCATTGCTGCCAACCACCTCTATTATAGAGGTGGTGATTAAAATATGGATGGGGAGGCAGCCAATCCCTCCCCATTTGTGCCTATAAATAGCAATGTGTTGCTATTGGAAAAACACACCTCAAATGTAGTCTTTTAGTGTAATTTCCTATAGTTCTCTTGTAGTATTTATATATACTTGAGTGAGATGTGAGTTAGGGAATAAATCTTGTAAGAAGGTTCGTTTGAGAGGTCGTTCGAGTTAAGTGAAAATTATGTAGTTGTACAAATTTTCTACATAGTAGATTTTGCTCGGGTCCCCGTGGTTTTTCTCCGATTTTGGAGTTTCCACGTTAAATCCTTGTGTTGTTACTATCGTCAATATTTTATTCGTGTTGCTTCGTTATATCCACGATGGGCAAATCCTGGGGGCGCGTATTTGTCGACTCAAATACCTAACAACTTGAACGGTAAAAATGATCACGTTTTGAACGGTAAAAATCCTCGTAACATGGAATTCCATGTGTTTGACAGTTGTGCTAACAATTCCAACACAATATACATTTGTGATGTTAGGGTAAAAAATACGATTTGTACCATAAGTTTGCACTCTCACGTATTTGGTCCAGTAATTTGTCATCATATTCTCTTAATCCCGTAAGTTGGTGAAAGGCTCAACTTTAGTCTGAGGTTGCCAGAATTTCTTAGAACTCGTCGATTTTGACTGATATGACTCCACGTTGACTTAAAAGCTATAAATTTTGACACCCCCCCACCCCCCCCACCCCCCACCCCCACAAAAAAAACCTAAGTACATGGTCTGCCCATGGACACCATGTAATCAAATAAGGGAAAACGTACGAACTATACCCATCGTTTAGCCTCTTTTACGAAACTATACCCAACGTTTGAATTTTTGCAACACTATACCCAACCTTTGAAAATCGTAACTATACTATACCTATACTAATTTTTCGACAAAAAAAGGTCATATTTCGACGTCATGACATCATATTCCGTTTTGATCGAGGGCAAAATAGACATTACACAAATATATACATAAAAATATTAAATTTAAAATATATCAATTTTTTATTATTAAAATAAAAGAAAAATCCATCTTCTTCTTCTCCAGCAGATCGGACCACCTGCTTCACCAGACCCACCTTTCCCCCACTCTCCACCCCCACCAGAACGGACACCACTGCAATAATTACAAAAATAGCTTGAATTGTGGGCCTAAAGAAATAACATGAATTAAAAAAAAAAACACTCACTCTTCATTTCACTTCACTTAACCCGCGACCCACACCACCCCGTACACTCCACCAAACTCTGCCACTATTCGTCACATCCCACCACATCTGCCCCTTTTTTAATCTGGAAATGTAATTATAATCCAAGGCATTGTCACATAATTATACATTTTAAGTTGTAAAAAGAGAGATTCAGCCATCCAATAACTTAAATATCAAACTAGAATATCTAGTGATAAAACAAATATCAAAAAATATTTATGAATTAAAAGTTTTGTGATTCGATTTTTCTTTCTCTTTGAATGCAGGTTTAAGCTTAACATATTATTACAAAGAAAAGTCACTTTCTCTTCAAATGCAACTTTGTCAAATCACCACAAATTGGATGAGAAATGCACCAGAGAGAAGACTCACACACTCACACGCAGTATCTATTTCAACATTTCACAAGTCTATTTTAGCTCAATGCTTTTAGTCGAGTGGCGCACGCAAAACTTCAGCTCAATGCTCAATTCCTTGACCACGGGCTTCTAGGGAAGTGGTGGACAATGGCGTAGTGTACTGGTGAGGAGCGGGTCACGGGTTGAGTGAACTGAAATGAAAAGTAAAGGTTATTTCTTAAATCATGTTATGAAGCCCAAAATTCATGTTATTTTTTTAATTATTTGATTACATGGCGTCCAGGTGGCGTGTCATGTAATTGGATTATTTTTTGGTCAAAATTCTTATCTTGAAGTCAACGGGGAGCCACATTAGCAAAATTTGGCGATCTTAGAGGATTTTGGCGACCTAGGACTAAATTTGAGCATTTTCACCAGGTTACGGGATTAAAATAGGGGTGATAAATTACGGAATCAAATGCGTGAGGGTGCCAACTTATGGGACCAAACATGTTTTTTTCCTGATTAGTTACACTTGATACAAGGGATTAATAGTCCAATGATGGTTCAATATGTTTAGACGAGTAAGTATCTGCAATATGGTTAAGTAGAATAAAATATTCTTAAGTTATACAAGAAATTAAACGTGTTTTATAAACACGCCTTTTAGTGTATTTTGGGTGATTAAGTCGCCAACCTAGATAATATATATAGGGTTTTTTGTATTATTTTATTCACTTTGGTAATTAACAAATTATGATATTCGAAAGAGAAACACTCGTTCTCTCTCAACTTTTCTTCTCAACCCCTATCCGCTCTCTTGATTTCAATTCATCTAATATGCTATTGTTAACGAGTTTAGAATTATTTCCTATTAACTGGATTATTTATTAAGGTTGGAACGCCTTTACCCGTGGTTCAAAGGCTAAATGCTATGACAAGAATTTTCCTTCCTTTTATTGACTATACTTCATTCTTTTCTCCGAATGGATTTTCTTACATTTTTCAGTCTCGTGCTTCTCAGTCCTCCCTTTCCTTCTATTGATATCTCCCTTTATATAGGTTTTGATAGGGGCAGGTGTCATGGTGCATGTGTTTACAGGTGTCGTTATGCATGTGGTTATGTTTACACGTGTTACAATGTTTATTCAGCCAATAAGATAACGTGTTCACTTTGAGTACTGACTGTGTCCTTTCCGAGGGCTTTGGTCTTCTTTGTGATACGGGGTAGATTACTTTCTTTGCTGTTTCTAATGGTAGCTTTGAGGACCAAGTTTGGAGCATTCCCGTTTAATGATAGTGCTTTTCCGAGAGATGCGTATTCTGAAGTAAGTGTTTCAAGGTATTTTCCGAGAGGGTGTGGGTGAGTTGGTTTCCGAGAGGTTTTTGAGCTATCGTGGGTAGGTGTTTTTCTTTCTCCGAGTGTCCAGAGAGGTTAGTTGAGTAACGTTCTGATTTTTAGTCTGATCGTTGAGAGTAGTGTTCCGAGAGCTTTCGTGTTTGGAATGTATAGTCAAGGAAGTGTTTTTTGTCAAGGTTCTGGGACTGTTGTCCGTTGGGGCCCTGTTCGGTATCATGATGGATATCTGACTCGGGTGGATTCCTCCGGGTTTGCTTTTTATCCGAGGTCACCTTGATATCTGGTTTTGAGTCATTATGAATTTCCGAGGGACGCTTAGGTGCCCTCGTCGGATGGCCAATCATATCGCTTTGAGTTAGTAACTGAGCGATATTGGTCACACCCGATGGGCCTCCTCTTTGGGAGCGGGTACAACTCATCGGAAGTACTCGTGACAATTTTATTGTCCATTTATTATATGCCCTTTTGGTTTAGGACCAGTATTTTCTTTTTGTATCTTTATTTTCTAGTGTTAACACTAGCCCCCCCAAATTTCGATCGCTCTCGTAGAGACGAGGGAAATTTTACTTCGTGGCCTCTGTGAGGAAAGGGAACTGTTTAGTATTTATTATTTCTATCATGGGTAATTAAGCCTGCTGATTAAGATAATAGAAAGGCTTGCTGACTAGGCTCAAATATTAAGGGTGAGGTGTCGTTTGGCATGTAGCCCTATTTTCTTAAATAAGAAAATTGGTGGACACGTGGATCCCATTAATTATTTTAGACAGCTCAAGCTTTTCACTTTTCTTCTGAGGCGGTATAAATAGTTTATTCAGTAATTCTCTCAGAATTACCCCGAAGTTTTTTACTGTGCAGGCTTGTCACGTTTCTCAAAAAAAACGGAGTTTGTTTTTGAATGAAGTAAGCGAATTACGTACCTTGTCAAAAATGATGCCCCCATTTTTTAAACAGGATAATTCTTCCTCACCCCGTCACTCTAATCGGAATTTGGTTCGGACTTCTTCCTTATCGTTAGGGGTACGGCATGCGACTTCGGAGAATTCGGTTCAAGGGAGCAGGCATAATGAGAGCAGGGTTCGCGGGGGAAGAGGTAATTCCGTGAGGACCACGTCAATATCTCGTGAGGAGTTTCTCTCTCGTATTAACCACATACGCCAAGTGTTCACGAGTCGTGACCCTTATCCTTTGGTAGATGAGTCATCGGTGTTTACCAGGCTTGTGCTGGAGCCAGAGCGGATGATGGGGCCGGGGCGCGTGGGTACTGCCGTTGGGAGTGAGCATAGTGCTTCTGTTACAGACCTGTTTGCCCAGTATAACCTGGATATTGACGAATTTGACATAATAATACCGCATCCTGAACAGAGGGCTTATGATCCTCCGCTGGGCTATCTCACCGTTTTTCGGGAGCAAATGCGATGTGGGTTACGGGTGTTTTTTCATCATTTTCTTCAGAACTTGTTTCACTATTGGCAAGTATGCCCGAGTCAGCTGACTCCGAATTCCTATCGTTACCTGGTGGGATATATTTTGTGTTCTGAGTTGCTGAAGTTGCAACTGTCCCCTTCTCGGGTGGGGGCTATATTTAACCTCCGCCCTTGCTCGGGCGGTCTCCCTTTCTTTAGCCTGGCTCATCGGGACAAAAGGAAGGCCTTTCTGAACGTGTCCCACTTTCGTAATAATAGGACAGATTGGAAAAGGGGATTCTTTTTTGTTCGTCCGAGGGGCGTATCGGCTAGGTCATGGGGAATACCGCTTCAATGGGGGTTGGGTTACATTACTCCTGCCGAACCGATTTTAAGAAGAGAGTGGGACATCCTATCTGGTAGCGGGTTGTTCTCAGGGATGTACGATATCAGTAGTATGCTGGAATTTCCAGAGACATTAATTATGGCCGGCTTACAGCAAGGGGTGGAGCTTTTCAATCTTCCCCAGCAACCTCTTTATAGCAATTTCTTTTTTCGTTAGTTTCTTCTCTTTTAGAGCTCTTTTTTATGATATTCTAATGTTCCTATTACCACGCTTATTTTTGGGTTTTTGGCAGGGGCGGAGATGGGGGCTTTTGCCATCGAGCCTTTCAGTGAAACTTTCCTAGGGAAAGTAATGGATAGTGGGTATGGTATTTCGGATAATGATTCGTCCGAGGGCTTTAGTTTGGGTGAGGTGGCTGGTCCCTCGGGGGCAGGGGATTCACGCGGGACAGCCCCCCCAGTGAATTCCGAGGCTTCTACATACGATCCGATAGCTGCGCTTGCGCAGGCGGATATTCCTTTACCTCCGTTAGCATCGCATTCTTCTTCTCGGGGAGATACGAGGACCGTGCAAGCTATTGAGGAGGGGGTTTTGTCTCCAATTGTGGGAGCCCTTATTCCATTCGGAGAGGGTTCTGACCACGTCTCGGGGCCGCGTTTTGACGAAAATCCCCCTGTCATCAGCTCGGAGCCTCTCGAAAGCGGCGCCTTGTCTCCCTCTGCTATGGGGACGATTAACTTTTGCCGCAATTACTTAAGCGGTCTTTTGAACGCTATTGATTGCGAGCATATGAAGTCGTTACCCTTATCGGGCCTTCAAGATTTAGTCTGCAAAGATTTATGCGAGGTAGTATATTCTTATTGCGTAATACTAACCTTTACGAGATATCTGACACTGTGCAACTGTTTGTTCATAGATCTACATGGTGTTGAGCGCCATCGGGCCTCGGGGAGGATCGTCTTCTGATACCGAGCTGGTATACCGCCGTAGGGACGAGTTAGAGCAAGGTTTGCTGGATGCTCGAGAAGAAATAGATAAGTTGCGGAATGATCAGGAAAATTCCGACGAGGCTCATGCTATCCTTTTGCAAGCAGAGCGGGACAAATCGTGGGACTTGGAACGTCTTTTGACGATGGTGAAGGCTCGTGTAACGAGTCTAAAGGATGGGTTAGATGACTTCCGAGAGCAAGTTCGTGCTGTCAATGATCAACTGTTGCGGGTGACTGAGGAGAGAGACGCGACGAACCTACGGGTGTTGGGGTTGACTCGGGCTCATGAAGTAGCGCTAGTGCTGGCTCGGGTTCAAGCGGTTTTGGGTGTTGCGGGGCCTCCTGCTTTCCGCGAATCTCTTGCGCAGGAGATGCGTGATCTAGTCCGCATGGGATATTACTTGTGCCGGGATTCTACGGAAGCTCTGCCAGGATTCCCTTCGGACATGGTGATCCCCGAGCTGGATATTCATCAAGTGTTTCCCGAGGCTCCCCCTTTGCAGGGGCCAATAGTGTCGACGGGAGATCCGGATCCTACGTCCATGGAGGACCGTCACCGTATCATTAGGGAGGGAAAACGTCCGCTAGAGGACGCTTAGTTTTCCCCCTTTTTTGCGGGATCTTGCATTGCATGCTTAATGGTCCCTCGGGTTAGGTTGCCAGTATGACTCGTAGATAAGGAGTCATTATTTTGTCGGGCAACCTTATTCCCTATGTATAATACAGGTCTTATTTGTAAACAACTTTATTCAGGTACCAAGCTGTTTTACATTACGCATAGTATTTCTTAAGGTTAAAGGCATTCCACGAATTGTTAAGGATAGCGTCCTCGGAGTTGGCGAGGAGATATGTCGCAGGTCCGACAATCCTCGCAATCTTGTACGGTCCTTCCCATCGCGGTTCGAGTTTGCCCACGTTTTTCGAGGCTCCAACCCGTTTCATCACTAGGTCCCCGACTTGAAAAGTCCGGGGTTTTACCTTTAAGTTATAGTATCGGGACATTCGGCCTTTATATTCTTCATTTCGGGTAGCGGCCCGCATTCGTTTTTCTTCTAGGAGGTCGAGGGCAAGGGCCAAGTTATAACTGTTAGCCACTTCTTCATATTCTCTAACTCGCCAGCTCTCTATAGAGACTTCCGTAGGTACAACAGCTTCGCGGCCGTAGGCTAAGCTGAAGGGGGTTTCGCCCATGGCCGCGCTTTGCGTAGTCCGATAGGCCCATAGTATGCCAGGGATCTCTTCCACCCACTTAGCTTTGTGCCAGTCGAGTCGGGCCTTCATATTCTTTAAGAGAGTTCTATTAGTTCTCTCTACTTGGCCGTTGGCTTGTGGGTATCCTACCGAAGCGAAGCGGTGCTTAATTTCCCAATGGTCGCACCACTTTTCTAACCCCTGGTCCGTAAATTGTAGACCGTTATCGCTTACCAAGTGACGAGGGACTCCAAAGCGGCACAAGATGCTTCTCCATAAAAAGTTGATGACCGCGCCAGCGGTGATACGGGCCATTGGCTCCGCTTCCACCCACTTAGTAAAGTAGTCTACTGCAACGAGGAGAAACTTTTTTTGTCCGGCGTCGGGTATAAGAGGTCCCACTATGTCTATGCCCCATTTAGAGAATGGGCAGGGGGTTGTGTGCGGTTCCCATGGGGCAGCGGGTTGATGAATCCGAGGGGCATAAGCTTGGCAGGGTTTGCATCTTTCAGCATGATCCTTGCAATCCTTGGCCATCGTGGGCCAATAGTAGCCTTGACGAATCAGGCGTCCAGCCATACTCGTTCCACCCGTATGACTACCACATGTTCCTTTGTGGGTTTCTGCCATAGCTAGTTGAGCCTCTTCCTCATTCAAGCATCGAGCATGGGGGCAGGAGTATGTCCTGCGGAATAATATTCCATCTTTAAGGAAATACCTGATAGTTTTCCTATCCATAAGCCTTTGCGTGGTTCTACTCGTGGAGTAGCCTTCCGGGTCCTGCAGATAGACTCTAATAGGGGTTATCCAGCTGGTCGGAGGATCTATAGTGGCATTCACCTCTTGACTTTCGGCCTTCTCGGACTCGGTGATTTGAAGCAATGTGACTTTCCGAGTGCGAATAACGGCTGCTTGGGTAGCCATTTTAGACAGGGCGTCCGCCTCTTGGTTTTCCTTTCGGGGAATTTGGATTACTTTGCACTCGTCAAACCATTCTTGTCTGCGGTGAACCGCTTGGAGGTATGTTTGCATCCTTTCTTCTTTAGCTTCATACGAGCCATTGATCTGCTGCACAATCAGTTGTGAATCACTGTGAATGATTATTTTTCTGATTGCGCCTTCTCGGGCGAGTCTCATCCCTATGAGAAGGGACTCGTACTCGGCTTCATTATTCGACAAAGGGGTAGTCAATTCGGACTGCGAAGTGGAGTATCTCCTCCTCGACTTCTTGGTTTGCTAGGACTATTCCTGCCCCCCCCATGTGTGCTCACAGAGGAGCCATCCACATAAATGTGCCATAGGGGTGTCCTTTCCTCGTTTCCCATTCCCGTCATCTCTGTCACAAAATCTGCTAGTACCTGTGCTTTGACAGAGGGTCTCGGGGCATAAGAAATATCATATTCGGTGAGTTCCACGGCCCACTTTATCAATCTCCCCGATGTCTCGGGTTTGTTAAGGATCGCTCGCAACGGGTGCTTGGTTAGCACGGTCACGGGATGTGATAGAAAGTAGGGACGGAGCTTCCGAGCCGTCGTAACCAAAGTTAAGACAAGTTTTTCGGTTTGATTATACCTGGTTTCGGCCCCGAGGAGAGTCTTACTCACATAGTACACGGGGTGGTGCTCCTTGTTCTGATCTTTAACTAGCACCGCACTTATGGCTTCTTCCCCGACGGATAAGTACACAAAAAGTTCTTCCCGTGATGTCGGTTTCATTAGCAAATGAGGTTTCACCATGTAGCTCTTCAACTGTTGGAGAGCTTCCTCGCATCGCGGGGTCCATTGAAACTCTTTGATATTACGTAGCACCTTAAAGAATGGAAGTCCTTTTTCCGCCGATTTGGAAACAAACCGGCTTAAGGAGGCCATTCGACCTGTGAGTCTTTGTACATCTTTGATAGTCTTTGGGGTAGGTAATCCGAGGATGGCATCAGCTTTTTCGGGGTTCACTTCTATTCCCCTTTCCGTAACCATGTATCCGAGGAACTTGCCCCCTCTGATGCCAAAGGAACATTTCTTAGGATTAACTTTCATCCCGAACTGGTCCATGATGGCTAGGGCTTTTCGTAGGTCCTCAGGATGGTCACAAGCGGAGCGGCTTTTTACAACTGTATCATCCACATAGACTTCCACCGTATCTCCGATATATCCTGCAAACATTAAGCTTACCAGTCGTTGATAGGTAGCTCCCGCATTCTTTAGCCCGAAAGGCATCACTAGGTAGCAAAAGGTGCCCGCGTCAGTAATGAAACTAGTCTTGTCTTGATCCATAACGGCCATCGGGATTTGATTGTACCCCTGGTTCCCATCTAGGGTAGATAAGAGGGCACAGCCTGCTGTTGAATCTACTAGTTGATCGATGCTCGGGAGGGGATAGCAATCCTTAGGGCACGCGTCATTGAGATTAGTGAAATCCACGCACATTCGCCACTTGCCCCCATGCTTTGGGACTAAGACCACATTGGCCAGCCACTCAGGATAAGTGACTTCTCTGATTTGCTGCAGGCTGAGGAGCCGCTGAATTTCCGATCGGATGATCTTGTTGCGCTCTGGGCCCATTTTTCTCTTTTTCTGTTGGACTGGTTTAGCCCCGGGCTTCACATTAAGGAAATGCTGACATACCTTATTGCTGATTTGTCCTGGCGGACCATCTTCCCACGCGAAGATATGGTGGTATTTTTTTAAGATGGGAATTAGTTGGGCTTCTAACTCAGGTTCCATTTGGGTACCTATTTTGACAACTTTCTCCGGGCTTCCTTCCACGAGTGACACTAGCTTTAGCTCCTCTACTGGTTGTACTCGTTCCTCCTCTGCTTTTCGCTTTTTATTGAGGCTGAGTCCGTCTCCTTCCAAAGGGAGGGCATTCATACGGCATTCCCTAGCCCCTGCCTGGCTTCCTCGGACTTCTCCGATACCTGACAAGGTTGGAAATTTTACTTTGAGATGGAGAGTTGAAGGGATTGCTTCGAAGGCTCGAATGGAGGGTCTCCCACATATTGCGTTGTACGTTCTGGACGAAGCTTCTACAACCCAAAATTTCGTAGGCTCCGTTCTTCGAAGGGCTCCCTCTCCCCATGACATTGGGAGCGTCACAGTTCCTAGTGTATTGGAGGTTTCTCCCGAGAAACCTATCAACGGGACTTCGGCCAATTCTAATCGTTCTTTCCTCAACCCCATGGCCAGATAAGTGGGAAGAAATAAGACATCCACGGAACTACCGGTATCTACCAGTATCCTTTGGACGTCAATCCCATATATCACTGCCTCTATTACTAGAGGATCTTCGTGGGGATAAATTACCCCTTTTAAATCCGCGGGTCCAAAGGAGATGCTAGGAAGCTTCATACCTTGGATAGATCCCACGAATAACCCGTGTTCCGCCCTTCTAGCCTCTTTCAAGTATTCCTTCTTTTTTCCTTGTGATATCACCGAGAGGTCTCCTCCTTCTATCATACTGATAGTACGCCCCGAGGGCGCGTTATTTTTGTACGTTTCCGGGGGAGGGGGTGGAGTCTGCTGGTTCGCCGTTTTTTCTCGTGGCTTCCGACGGGGAGTCTCTTGATCCTTTCTCTTTTCTTCCTGCCGGGGTCTTTTGTAGGTATAACAAGGGGGAGGCTCGGGGTTGTTTATCTTGAGGTAGTTTTTAAGGTATCCTGCTTCTAAAAGGCGGAGCACCTCCCTTTCCAGGGTGGTACACTCCTCAGTGGTATGTCCATAAGTCTTATGGTATTTGCAGTACTTACCTGTATCCCTTTCTCTATTGGGGAACCGGGCATCCCTTGGCCATCGCAACTCAGTGCTACCCCGCATCACGTTGAGTACCTCTACGGGGGCAATGGTCATTGGGGGTAAAGGTACTGGTTTAAGGAATTTCTTAACTGGACCACTCTCGTCTTTGCGTTGGGGGTATCTTCCTTCACGGTTTCTGTCCTTAGCTTTTACCTCTCGTTCGATGGATTCGCGTGGTTCATTGTCATTGTTCTCTAGGCGTCTCTTCGTGCCTTCAGCCTCCTCCATTAAAATATAAGTCTCCGCTTGCTGCATCAGTTCGTTCATATCAGTGATATGATTTCCTGTAAGGTAACGGAAGAATTCGCCGGCCCGGAGTCCCTGCGTAAGTATGTCCGCCAGAATAGTGGTACTAACGTTCGGGACATCCAGTGCCGCATCCGTAAAACGTTTTATATACTCTCGCAGAGGTTCATTCTTTTTTTGTTTAATGGTGAAAAGGTGCGTGGCGGATTTAGGATATCGCCGGTTGCAAGCAAAGTGCCTTACAAATAAATGGGCTAGTCGATCAAAGCTGTCGACAGACCCAGGTGCAAGTTGAGTAAACCATGACTGCGCCCGTCCTCCGAGGGTCACGGGGAATACCCGGCAGAGCACATGATCCGGGGCGGAGTTGAGATCCATTCCTACCAAGTATTGGTGTATATGATCCTGCGGATCCTTTCCATCTACGTCACCAGTATACAAAGGGCCATTCACGGGCCGCATTCCCGCGGGGATAGAGGCCAAGGCTATCTCGGGGGTAAAAGGGGATGTTTTAAAGGTAAGTTCTTCCTTAGGTCCCATTGTTTTTTTAATATCGCCCACCTCTTTCCTTAGGCCCTCGAGGAATCAAATGCGTGAGGGTGCCAACTTATGGGACCAAACATGTTTTTTTCCTGATTAGTTACACTTGATACAAGGGATTAATAGTCCAATGATGGTTCAATATGTTTAGACGAGTAAGTATCTGCAATATGGTTAAGTAGAATAAAATATTCTTAAGTTATACAAGAAATTAAACGTGTTTTATAAACACGCCTTTTAGTGTATTTTGGGTGATTAAGTCGCCAACCTAGATAATATATATAGGGTTTTTTGTATTATTTTATTCACTTTGGTAATTAACAAATTATGATATTCGAAAGAGAAACACTCGTTCTCTCTCAACTTTTCTTCTCAACCCCTATCCGCTCTCTTGATTTCAATTCATCTAATATGCTATTGTTAACGAGTTTAGAATTATTTCCTATTAACTGGATTATTTATTAAGGTTGGAACGCCTTTACCCGTGGTTCAAAGGCTAAATGCTATGACAAGAATTTTCCTTCCTTTTATTGACTATACTTCATTCTTTTCTCCGAATGGATTTTCTTACATTTTTCAGTCTCGTGCTTCTCAGTCCTCCCTTTCCTTCTATTGATATCTCCCTTTATATAGGTTTTGATAGGGGCAGGTGTCATGGTGCATGTGTTTACATGTGTCGTTATGCATGTGGTTATGTTTACACGTGTTACAATGTTTATTCAGCCAATAAGATAACGTGTTCACTTTGAGTACTGACTGTGTCCTTTCCGAGGGCTTTGGTCTTCTTTGTGATACGGGGTAGATTACTTTCTTTGCTGTTTCTAATGGTAGCTTTGAGGACCAAGTTTGGAGCATTCCCGTTTAATGATAGTGCTTTTCCGAGAGATGCGTATTCTGAAGTAAGTGTTTCAAGGTATTTTCCGAGAGGGTGTGGGTGAGTTGGTTTCCGAGAGGTTTTTGAGCTATCGTGGGTAGGTGTTTTTCTTTCTCCGAGTGTCCAGAGAGGTTAGTTGAGTAACGTTCTGATTTTTAGTCTGATCGTTGAGAGTAGTGTTCCGAGAGCTTTCGTGTTTGGAATGTATAGTCAAGGAAGGGTTTTTTGTCAAGGTTCTGGGACTGTTGTCCGTTGGGGCCCTGTTCGGTATCATGATGGATATCTGACTCGGGTGGATTCCTCCGGGTTTGCTTTTTATCCGAGGTCACCTTGATATCTGGTTTTGAGTCATTATGAATTTCCGAGGGACGCTTAGGTGCCCTCGTCGGATGGCCAATCATATCGCTTTGAGTTAGTAACTGAGCGATATTGGTCACACCCGATGGGCCTCCTCTTTGGGAGCGAGTACAACTCATCGGAAGTACTCGTGACAATTTTATTGTCCATTTATTATATGCCCTTTTGGTTTAGGACCAGTATTTTCTTTTTGTATCTTTATTTTCTAGTGTTAACAGCTATCATTCGCTCATCGATCCTATTTTCCTGTGTAAATTTCTGATTCCCTATTTTCTTGTGAATCTATACATATCCAATTCACTTTGTCTCTCTCAATTTCCCCTTTTTCGAAACCCTAGTTTCACTTTCGATTGATATTTTTTCTCTTTTGTCGCGATAATAACGACTCTTTCAACTGAATCTACTACCTCTGGTACGAAGAATTCTTGTGAAGACTCTATGTCGGTGTACTTTCTCGAAAACCAGGATTTTACCAATTCCTCCATTGTCGGTGACAAGCTCTCTGGTCACAACTATGTCTCTTAGAGTCAAGCAGTTGAGTTGGCACTCACAATTAGGAATAAGATCTGATTCCTTGGTGGTTCGCTCCCTATGTCGTCTAAATAAAAGATCGTTGAAAGCATTTGTTGGGTTTGTGCCAACAACCTTGTTCTTTCTCGAAGTTTTTCAACTCCAAAAATCTATGTTCTCTGATGCTTGGCAAACCGTTTAGTTTTTATGAATGCAATGAATTGCTATGCCTAGGTGTTCGCAAGTTCAGTTAGCCTACTTCTATTACATAAACCAAACATGTAGCTTAGCCACGATGCACGTTAGCGCTCATCAAGCGGATAAATCAAACATATGGAATATAAAATGAATTACATCTAAACACATAAACTTAACATGGATTCATAACTAAAGATTCACTATGCATAAATAGTCATTCCTTTCTCCAAATACGAAGAGTATTACCACATAACGTTAACAAGTTCAATAACATAAGCGGAAGAGAACATCATAATAAAAAAGTAAAGATAAGAAAAAAATGCAGTATTCAATCTATGTTGCGCTGCTTCTCCTAGCGTGTGATGCTTGTGCCGTCTCTCTCTCTCTCTCTCTCTCTCTCTCTCTCTCTCTCTCTCTCTCTCTCTCTCTCTGATCTCACAATTTGTGTTATAAGGATGTATGATAAATTTTGTAGCCTTAATTATTTATAGGTAAAAGTAGACGTTGAGCCAAAATTAAAGTTTTGTGTGTTTATAGAGATGCGCTTCAAGACGTGTCATGCAGCATGTTGCGCAGTTAGTGGCTTGGGTTGCACAACGTTTCTCTGTTGTAGAGCAACTCTCTACATGGTGCTCGCGTCGCGTAGGTAAGTTGCATGAGTCAAGCAGGTGTCGCGCGACTTGGCATGTCCCATGACTCATGTCGCGCAACTCTATTCTGCTCAATGCTGCTTCACGATTTTGGCTATAACTTTTTCTCTAGATGTTGGAATCTAGATCTGCTTGTTTTTTTTTGGAACAATGAATCCTGTGACTTTCCAATTGTATGTAGCACGTCCTGTAATTCATCTTGTGACTCTGTTTACACGCATTTGAATCAATAGCTTCATATGAATTTTCCTAATTGCACCATATTTCCAAAAACATCCATTTTAGGCACTTCTAGCTTCATTTCTTATTAACTCACAGAAATCCTAAAAATATTAACACCAATATATATATGCACCAATATTTATATAAAAGTATAAGAAACAAGTACTTAAATCACGCCGAATAAACGCTCATCATTCTCCCTTCTTTGCCAAGGGTGTATGATATGTTACTGCAAGAGGAGGCTCAACGGTCTATGCATTCCTATTCACAGTCCCTTGAGCCTCTCGCAATGTTTACATGCTCCAAGACTCTGTCAGAAAACCCTAAGTCTCCCACCGAATACCCTAAGTTCTCCAAACCCAAAAAACGTGACAAAAAGAAGCTCAAACGTACATTTTGGGGGTCTAGTGGTCATATTGCGGACACATATACCAAATTCCCGATTATCCACCTGGATGGGAGAGCCCCACGGAAGAAGGCAAGCTTTAGTCACCTTTGTTTCTTCATCCAACTCTTCTATTCACTCTGAAAAGTGGTTCTGCATGAAACATTTACCATGGTTGCACCTAGTGACATAACCATCAAGGCATTATTTGAGCAGTTTCTAGCCTTCACTAAGTCTCAAGAGGCTTCATCTTCAGTCCCTCAGCCACTGTTGTCCACTATGCTGCTACAATCACTTCTGTGTCTGGTATAAATCTATCTTTCCCTACTTGCTTATCATCTGAGAATGGCATGTGTGCTAGAACTAAGAAAGCTTGGATTCTTGATATTGGGGCCACTTATCATATACTATGTGAATCTCATTTGTTTGCTAATTATGCCCCGAGTTAAAACTCCTATTCCTTTATCCAATAACCAAGTGAATTTAGCCATTGTTATTTCTGATGTTAAGTTACATGACAATTTTGTCCTCAATGATGCAATTTTTGTGCCTGGTTTTATGTACAACTTGATTTATATCTCAAAATATTTCTCTATATTTTCTCCCGTCTATCTGTGTTCTGCAGAACGCAACCACGAGGATGACGATTGGTTTTGCTAAAATTTGCAATGGTTCCTATGTTTTGGACATAAATGTTTTTTCAAGTAAGTCCACATGTAATGCTACTATTTCTAAAGTGAATCCTACATCTGATTTGTGGCACAAAAGATGGACATCCTTCAACTCAAAAATTACCAGGTCTTCCCAATTTAAGTCTTTCTACTCGTAATTCTCATGCTTCTTGTGATACTAGCCTCATGGCTAAATAGAAAAGGTTGTCTTTTTCTCAAAGTACATTAAATTATGTTGATGCATTTGATCTTATTCATTGTGATGTGTTGGAGCCATTATCAGTGCCCTCTACTCATTATTATAGATTTTTCTTAATTGTTGTTAATGATTTTACATGATGTACAGGGTTTTCTATATGAAACATAAGTCTTAAGTGCACACCCTCTTGACTCACTTTTACAAAATGGTTGAAAGTCTATTTTCTGTCAAAATTAAACCCCCCCTATCAGACAATGGCACTGAATTCATCTTAAAATATTTTTGCACTGATCTGGGTGTTATTTATCAAAGGAGTTGTGTTGATACTCCTCAACAAAATAGATTAGTAGAACGAAAGCACCAACATATCCTTCAAGTGGCTAGATATTGAACTAATTGCATTTTTACTGCTGCATTCATTATTAACCGGCTACATTCTTCTGTTTTAAGAAATAAAACACCTTATAAAACGCTTTTCCAAAAATCACTTGATTATTCTTTGTTAAATTTGTTTAGTTCCTTATGTTATGCTTCCACCTTAACCTCTCATAGGCACAAATCTGACCTTAGGGCTTAGGAAAGTGTGTTTTTTGGGTTATCCATATCTTGTTAAATATTGAAACAAGAAAAATATCATTTCTAGAAATATTGTATTTCATGAGCACGAGTCCCCTTTCAAGTATGTTTTTGCACTCATCCAAAGTGATTCTACAAAAGAGAATATAATTCTTCGCATATATCTTTTCATTGTTTTGGAGGATTCCAGTGTTGCAACACCATACCCCTGCCTCCAGTTGTACCTGATGCACAAGATACCAGTGATGCATACTCTCAAGTCCCAACTCCAGCATTGGACACCCTTTTAGAAATTGACACTTCCCTCACTTTCAGCGAACATGAGCATAGATCTGTTTGCATTTCCTCTCTTCCTAATACTCTTTCATTACCTGCTGATATTGATAACAACTTGCATGCTTATAATGAAAGTAATGTTCTTATTGTAACTAATAACAACTTGCCTACTGGTAATGAGAGTAACTTGCTTGCTGTGAAACATTTGTTAGGCATTGAACCCCACCTTAGGTGCTGAGTGGTGCCCTCTCCTCCCTAATACCTAATACAGAATTCCGTCTATGGAGCCTAAAGCTTCAACCATGGCAGTAAGCAGTAAGTTGGCCTAGTCTCTTCTCGCCCAGCCTTCTTCAGTGGCCGAGTTGAAGCGTTCAACGGTTCTTCGCCACCTTTCTTTTTCAAGGTTGAGCTTGTGAAATGGAAGCTAATGCTATGCCCCTTGTTCAAGAGAAAGCGAGGACTTTCTTTTAGCTACCGGCCCAAAGAAAAAAAAGAGATTAGCCTCTTGATCGATCGATTGATTGGATCGAAGTACGAAGGGGTTGATTGAAGTGTGAGATCAGCCCAAGACTAAGGCCGAGCAACTAGCTGCTGCAGGATTGGACGTCTATCTATCTCACCACGCTCCCCTACTTCTTAGGAAGTCCAATACGTACATTACAACAACTGTTAATTTGAAAGTATATAGTTATGACTTACCCAGTTCTCTTCATAAAGCAAATTCTAGTCATTAAATTTTTTAAAACTAAGTATCCCATTGGATCTGCCCTTTATGTGTCCCAACTTGGAGTTAGCCATAAGACATTTACTGTTGCCATATCTTAGATTGTTGAACCTAGAACTTTCAGTCAGTGAAACAAATCCAAAAAGTGGCAAATTGCTATGAAATATGAAATATAGGCCCTTGAAATATTAATACATGAATTTTAACCGCCCTGCATGATAATAAACATTGTATTAAGTGTAAATGGGTTAATAAGATCAAATATAAGACCGATGGTTCTATAGAGCGATATAAAGCTCGTTTAAATGCTAAAAATTACACTCAAGAAAATGGGTTTTGACGTAGCGAAAGCTTATAGAAAAGATTGGAACAACACACGATAATCAAAGACTTGTTGATTCAACAAAATAACAAGAAATTGATATAAAAAAAGAGAAACTCTGAAGAAATTTATTTAATAATTAACTAACTGTCTTCTTAGGGTTTACATAGAATATACCCAAAAAAACATAATTAAAAATACTAAAGACCTTTTTTTCAAAAACGAAAAAAAGGAAATAAATGCATAAAATAAAAGTGTTGCTCATGTGGTGGAACACACTCCAACAAGCAGAATGCAATTTCGAGTTCTAGAGAAAAATATATAATTAAAACAAAAAATACTAAAAGCGGCAAAAACGACTTTTATGGGGACACTTTGGGCTCATCTTAGTCTCTCTTCTTCACTATATAAATATTATTATTCACTATTAAGGACGTTCACGGGATGCAAAACTAATAACTATTAGTACGTACTGATTGATATGCTGTCACTTTATTTTTCTTCGAGCAAACAAATATGGAAGTTGTGTGAAGGCCCTAGACGATGGAATTTGCCTATTGTTTCTTGGGCCGTTTCAGATGTAATTAAACTAATTACACGTAAAAAACTGACTGAGCCAAAATCAGTCTCTACTTTTGGGATAATCCAGTTTCTTCATAAACCCCAATGTCTTCTCAATTGCGTCAGTCTTGATCATTTCGAAATGTTTTCTCATGTTGCTAAATTGACTTTTATTAGTGTATTACGTGCTTTTGCTGCATCTAATAATTGGTTTCTTCATCTGTGACAACCACACCCCATGAGCCATGCTCTGATTCGAGTTGGTTCAGTGGTGGCCAGCCACTTTACCCAATCCAGACTAAAGCGCAACTCATAGGAAGAGGTCTCACTTGTTTAGGATCAAAACCATACACGTTTTATAAAATATATTTTGATGTATACATCGAAAGTCTTGGTATTACAAATAATGTGACTATTTTAATGGTTATACACTAGTGACAAAATACGAATATTCCAAAATGCACGCTTGAACAATTATTCATTTGATCCATGCTGCAATGTTGATTTTATCGTAAGGAATTGACAGAAGAAACGATGAATAAGTCTTTAATGACTTAGTGAGATTCATATAAAAGAACTGGTAATGCAAGAATTAACTGTGACCTACTGATACATTTCGAGGATTGATCTTACCGGTAGAAACAGTTCAACTAGACAATTTGATGTAGCAATGGTACTAGAATTTTAATAGATTAGTTAATGAACTTGTGCTTAATAATAAACCATTCCAACCTTATGGCTTCTAATATTCTGCCTTATACATCCCGACGAGGAACGACCTTGCAAACAAATCAAGAGACATAATTGAGTACATGTCATTCCAGCACGCGGGTTACAGTCAATTTCTGACGGCAAGCGGCGCCTAGATAGATGGGTATCAAGCGAAATTACTTAAACTGACAGTCCTTACTGCCCGCAGTAACTCGACTCAACGCCTAGGTCCAACTTCCCAAAGGCGTCCCAATGTGTATAACAGATAAACAAATAAGCTGGTAAACTCGTAAGATTTCGACTCAATCCCTAGTACTTTTTTTTTCAGTTTCGATGTTGGTGAAATTGAGACGTTCTGGTTAAGAATGCTAGTTACAATGTAAATCTTAGTAAATAACACATAAGTTTAATTTACGTCATTACACAAAACATGAAAATCTTAGATGATGAATTTAAAGAAAAAACATATGCTTAAATTGAATATCAAATATCTATTGTTTTAACCACCTTATTTATCTCTCAAAATTATCTTAAACAACCATATTTTTAAACTTATGACTGTGAGTATTCATGTTAAAGTCATTTCCACGACAAGTAACGGTAACAAGTAAAGTTTGATTAACTATCCAAGTCGATGCATAATCAATCATTAAAAACATATTACTTAACTAACTCTGGAAAAACTCATCTTTTTAGTCTTTAATCAATTCCAAACTTTTAATAACCACACACCAAATATGTATCATACGAAGTAACACCTTAAAAGGTATAACTTAGTTATTTATTACTTTATTTTACATAGTAAGTTTAAAATGCATATACTTATTTTATAACTTAAATATAAAGATATACACATGAGAAATTTATCAAAACATGTGATAATGAATGTTTATTATGATAAATAATCTTATTTGATAGTTAGATCATGAAGTGGCAAGAACAATCTTGTAAAACTTATGAAAGTAGTTGTAACGACAAATTCTTGAATTCTGAAAATAAAAGACAAGAAAAAGATTACAAAATAATGTTTGAGTAAATTTAAAAGTACAATTGTGGTTCAATCTCTATCTAATCCTCTGATTCAATTCAACAAGAACAATATTAAAATTTGTGGTGAAAATCTTCAATTCGATCTTCACTGAAATAATTTAAACTTGGAGAAACGTTAATTCGAGGGTTCTTGGACTTGATCTCGAATTAAACGGTGATTTGATTTCAGAATTTGATGAACACTGATTTGACTTGAAGATTTGATGAACGCTGATTTGATTTGAAGATTGATGAACACTGATTTGACTTGGAGATTTATGAACACCGATTTGACTCAGGGATTTGATGAACAATGATTTGACTTGGGTATTTGATGAAGGATGGTATGATCTTCGTCCTTAGTTCTTTGAATATATGAGTTTTGATCTTTCTAGTACGGATTTTGATCTTCAAAAACGGTTTTTCGAGGGTCTTGTGACTTGATCTCGGATCAAACGGATCTTTGGCTTGAATGTTGTTGAAGAACGGTATGAATTTGATTTGGATTTTTCCGGATATGTTGAAGATTTGATCTTCTCGGCAGAGACACGATCTTCAAAAAATAGTTTTTGGATGAACTTGAGGCTTGATGGCGGATTGAAAGAAGTTTTTAACGAAGAACATCTTGAAAATTGTTGAAGGATACCTTTGAAGATTGCTGAGATTGTTGGAGACGATTTGTTGAACTTCGTTGCTTTGAATTATTCAAGCTTCAATTGTGATTTTTGTTCTTCAAGGGCACCGCTATTTATAGTTGTAGAGTGAATCTCAATCAGAATCTCCTGATGAGATGAACGGATGTGATCGCGTCTACAATTTCTTGATTTGGAAGACTTAGATCTAAATGAATCTTTTTGATATCTCTTGATTATTGAATCTTGGAGGAGAAGACTTTCTTTGTCTTGATATTTGATGAATATATTTATTTAACTCTTTAGAATATTAAGATTAAATAATATATATTTATTTTCCTTATCTTACTTTACAAGACTTGTCATTATTTAATTTAATTGAATAATTTAACTCCAATTAATAAATATGACATTATTCAATTTATCCATCATATATATTAAAATCAATACATTTAACTACTTTACTTTCGAGATAAATTTATTATAAATTCAAAATAAAATAGAAAAATAAATTAAAAATTAATATATTATTCTCCACGTGTCGATATTCAACTAGACACACATTTACGTGTCTACAAATTGCCCCCTTGTGACTTGTTTGCGAAGTTGTGAAACATGTCATGGACGAGTCACAATTTTTTAGTGAATGCAACGATAATTTTATTGTTAAATAATGTAAGCCCAATCTCCACCATTTGTTTTTGGCATGTACCTTCAGGGTCTACGTGAACCACGTGTACATGATAATTCCCATCTCCATTCCTTTTGAAATTGACCGAGAGCAACTGTTTCCTTTTTTTTGTTTTTTTTTTAATTCTTCACATTAGTAGGGTCCACCACTTGTGGTTTATGTAGACCAGCAACAGTGAATGACTCTTCTCATCTTCCTTATTTGAAATTAAAGGAAACATTTGCAAAACAAAGCTTCAGCCCCTTTTCTTCTTCTTTTTTTTTTTGCTGCGCGGGACAATTTTTTTCGTTTCAGAAGGAAACTCTTGCTGGTCACGATGCTTTATTTCCAGTTATCAGATTTAAACAAGGGAGTATTTGACGATGGAAACAAGACTTTCCTCGTCTCTTCACGCCGCTACACTTTCCCTTTTACTCTATCATTGTTCCCTTCTGTGTGAGTTTCCTTAGCCGTAAATTTCCAAATCCAACGTTCATGCTCTCGTACAAAAGGAGAGCAGAGCATCATGTAATTTTCATCCGCAGAAAAGAAATTTCACTTCGTTCAAAGCATCGTAATAGAGCTCTTTTTTTTTTGGCTGAGACAGACCTTGCTGCAATTTCAGCAAATTTGGCGAGGATTGATCTAACTCGGGTGAGAATTTGTTGCATACTCCCTCGATGGTGCGACGAATAGAAAACAGAAGCTTCCTTCTTTTTATTTTCTGATATATATATATATATATATATAATCACAAGAATTTAATTATTTCACTTGTTTTTCTTGTTGTGCAGCAATTCAGAGAAGGCTACCGACTTACGGGCACGAAAGCTGACGAGTGAGACATCTTTTTCTTCTTCTCACAGTATGCGTATCAACTTTCTTTCCCCTCCCATTTTTTGTGTGTATTTCTTTGTATTTTTTTTCTCTAACTCTTTTGTTTCTTTCTTTGTGTTGACAGTTCACGCACGATGGTGAAATTCGGCCACGCCTATAATTTGAAGGGAATTGAGACTCTAACCATCACCGGCGATGAAAACCAATGGGACACAATATTAGAGGTCGGCACCCCTCTTGCCGGAATTTTCACAAGCCGATGGCCCACTTTGATTAACACCACTAAACTTAAAGACTAGACCGAAGAGTTTTCCAAGTCCTCCAATCGATCTGTCTCGTCGTTCGTGCTCCAATCTCCTCACCACCGAGTATCAAACCATGATCTTCCTTACAATACCTTAGGGCGACACATTGCCAAAGGAGATTCCACATGGGACGATGCATTTCTTCACTTTCCCGGCAAAAGCCATTACTTCTCCGGATATTGGGAGTGGACAGAAGATGTCCTTGTTCGGTGCAAGTCTACAGTTACTTCAACCAACACGTACGAGCCAGTCTACGCATCCTTATTCACATATGAGTGCAATTTGGAAATCATAAAAGCCTTGTGCGAAGCATGGTCACCGTCTACAAACACCCTTGTCACTTCACTTGAGAGCTCTCAATTTCCTTATGGGACTTGGAACATCTTGCCGGTCTGCCTATATTTGGATCCCTATATGACGAAGTCATACCGAGCGAGAGAGAACTTTTTGGCAAAGAAAAAGACAACTATCACCTGTTGGGATCATGCAGAGCTTTGTTCCATGCGCTTCACCTAATCCGAGCACATGTTGGTGGTGATGATCCACGAGTTCCAATGAAAGAGTGGATCAACTTTTGGTCGAAGAAAGAAGTCAAATACAAATGTCCCCTATCACGTAAGGAGAGTAAAATAATGCGCCGACCTCAATCGACACGCAACCCTTCAGGAAAGCTCGAGCCATGCAATCGGTGGTCGTCGCAAGAAGAGATTATGTTTTTACAACTCGGTGTCAAAGGTATTTGGAAGGAAGAGACATTTTTGGCCGCGCACATAGCTTGTTGGTTGTGCATCTTTGTTCTCCCTGTGAAGGATGTTGGCTTTATCCATCCAAGTACATTCAAGATGGCGAGTCTTATAGCCAGCAGTCAAAGAGTATGCATTGCCATTCCGGTACTAGCGTCGATTTACAAAGGGTTGAATGCAATATCAAGGTCTACTCAATCGTCTCGAGGGTGCCTTCCTTTTCTGATCCATTTTGTCTACGGGTGGATGGTGCTATACTTCAAGACTCAGTTTTCCATCCACCAAGAGTCGCAACCTAGAATGGCGGTATTTTCTGGAGAAAATGGAGCAAGGTCTTTTGATCTAAAAGAGGCTCGCAAGAGGATTCACAAAGGAGACTACACCACTTGGGCATGCAACCTTCTTCCAAACGTCAATAACATCGCACTTGTGGATTGCGGTACCCTTGGCGAAGCAGAGCATGAATATTTTTTCAACCTTCGATCATGTTATCTTACTCTGAGGCAAGGCGAGACTTTTGATGTTGAGCCCTATAGTCCACATCGATTCGGCCGACAATTTGGATATTATCAAGATGTCCCAAGCATACTCAACAATGACTACATCGATGCTTCTTTGGATGAAGGACTTTGTTTTTGGAGGTTAAGTCTTGCACAAAGGACATATTCAAAATTTGGATTCCCGATGCTCCTATTAACGCAAAAAGGAACTTTTCAGATAGTTATAAGTCATGGATAACCAAAACCCATATGAGCTACCTTGAAGACAATATCGACTCTTTACTTTTGCACCAAAAGCGCTTGATACTCGGTGGAGATGACAAGGTCGCACAGAGTTGTGACAACCAAATTGCTCCTCTTGGGAAGAGCTCGCGAGACGCGCCACACATTGCGGTAGAAGAATCAGCGAAAAGAAAAAGCATTGTAAAAGAGAGCGGTAGCAGCGAAAATGGCGACCACCACTGGAAGAAGGTTAAGAAAGTTCAAGTGTCTCGCATCCTAGAGAAGTCAATTTTCCTTGCTGCCTTTCGAGCACCCCTTCCGCGACATTGGACTTGGTTGTACAGGTATTTGTCAACTCTGCTCTTTATTTCCATACATATATAAATATACATATGTATATGTATATATAAATATACATATGTATATGTATATGTTCCTAAATTTCGACATATTCCTTGTAGGCGGGTAAAGAGAGGATTTATGCTTTGAAGGATGATGAGCAACATCCTCAAACAAGCGAAGGGTCTACTTCATGTGCTGGCACTAAACCTTCAAAAGATGACAAAGTGCATTTGAAACCAAGAGACTCAAAGAATGGTAAGGAGAGCTCTCCACCTGTTGTAGTCTCTATTTTCAAGGGTGAAAGTCTATTAGAAATTCATGACAAGAGGTATCTCAACTCTCTATGGGATGATGTTAGCGGGAGGATTGTTAGTGCACCAATTAACCAAATTTCTTCTTTTAAAGATGAATTATGCATTGTTTTGAGAGAATGAAGTTGGTTGGAAAAGAAAAAGTTGCACCCTTAGAGGCCTTAGTGAGCAATTATTTTGATCAAGCCGCTGCTTATGATGTGCGAAACTCCGCAATATTGGAAAACTCATCACTTCTTCAACAAATTTTAGAAATAGGGGGCCACATATCTGATGCCAAAGCTGACAAGGAAAAAGGGATCCTCACAAATTAAGTCCACATAAGATGAACTTCAAAGTGTTAAAAGAAGATTGAAATACTTAAAGTCGAAAAAAGCAAGCTTAACGTCATCCTTAAAGACCCAAAAAGAGTTCCTTCGAGGTGCCAAATATAAGATCTCTAATTTGGAAGAGAAGATGTTCGTCCTTAAAAGCACTGCTTCAGTTATTGACACGGAGATGGAAGAATTGGCCGTTATGAGGATACACATGGAGACTGCACAACTGGAGTTGGGGGATGTGAGGCCTTTTGTTTGAGAGAGATTTCCCTTGTTTTGTTTTTCTTCACCTTTGTTTTAGTGGTATACTTTATTCTGTTTTGCTTTGAATTTGTAGCATCATCAAAACCTAGAGATTAATAAAAGATTTACCTTTATTTACCTCATTTTGAGTTATTCATTTGCATTTGGCATTATGTTTATTTCCCATGTATGTTGTAACATAACGCAACAAAATCAACTTAAGCAAATTTCATGACTGAACTTAGAAAACTTATAAGTTGCCTACGTACCTCAATAAAAGGATCAAGTCATGACGTAGTATCAAGATTGATTTAAGGGGGTGTCGTACACAGTTTATACTCATGCGAGCCAGAAGTATTCATTCTTTAACCACTTTGAACAAAGTGGGTATTTAAAATTTAACCACAAAAAATACCTCTAGTGGGGTAAGTTATCATTTTAACCACATAATTTACCATTGGTGGTTGCCATCCACAATTTATACTCATGCGGGCCAGGAGTATACTTAATCACTTAAGGGTAATATTATTTCAAGAATTTTCCATTGATAGGACCAATTCTTATTCCATCTTCGGCAACCAACTTATATGCGCCATTCGTGTATACTTCTGTGATGACATAAGGACCATCCCACTTTGAAGTGAACTTGTTTTCGGTTCGATGAGTGATAATAATGGGCCTTCTCACTGCGAGAACCAAATCACCAACTTGAAAGGAGCGTCGGCGGACCTTTTTGTTAAAATACTTGGAGATACGAGCTTGATAGCACTCAATTTTTTGTTGCGCTTCTAGTCTTCTCTCATCAAGGGCATCTAGTTCTTGTAAGTGCAAACGAGCATTCTCTTCTTCGGTGAGTCTTTCTTGCAGAGCTATCCTTAAAGACGGGATTTGTTGCTCAAGAGGGAGAACTGCTTCTACTCCATAGACCAACGCATACGGGGTTGCTTAAGTTGGCATTCTGTGTGTAGTTCTATATGCCCATGGAGCTTCTCCAATTATTTCATGCTAATCTTTCTTTGACTTCGCCACCACTTTCTTTAGCAAGTTGCAGAGAGTTTTGTTTAACGCTTCGGGAGGCCATTAGAAGCAACATAATACATGGAAGAGATTCTTTGCTTGAATCCAAACACACATCTTGTCTACTAAACTATTGCAAAATGGCTTTCCGTTATCAATGACGATGCATCGGGGAACTCCGTAGCGGTTAATGATATTGGTACGAATGAAGTTGACAACAATCTCATTTTTTACTTCTTTGAGAGGCACAACTTTGGCCTATCTTAAGAAGTAGTCGGTTGCAACCAAGATGTACAAGTGATCGCCAGAAGACTTTGTCATAGGACCGACATCGTCCAAACCCCACGAATTAAAAGGCCAAAAAGCTACAATTGGATGTAAAGTTCAGGCGATTGATAGATGAAGTTTGCGTAGAATTGACAAGCTTGACATCTTTGTGCGTACTTCATGCAATCTAAAACCATGATAGGCCAGTAGTAGCCCATTATTTTGATGCGAAAATGTAACTTTGGACCAGACTGATGAGCTCCTCAAATTCCAGAATGTGCCTCTTCCATAGCTTGCATAGCTTCTTCTTTTCCTAGGCAGCGCAAGAAAACCCCCATCGAACAAGCACCTATAGAGTGTGTCTTTATAGAAGATGAAGTGAGCTGCACGACGCCTAATGTCGATCTCTTGACATACATCATCGGGTAATTTTTCGTGCTTCAAGTAGTCCACGAATGATTGTCGCCAATCTTCCACTTCAATTTTGTATACCTCCATAGCATGACTTTCATTATTATTACCTTGCTCACCATTATCTTGTAGAATAGGCGGGAGTACCCATTTGTGGCACACGGGTACGAACGTCTTTTCTTCTGATGTAACATAGAAGCAAGTTTAGCTAACGTATCGGCTTTCCCATTATCTTTCCTCGGCACATGCTCTACTGTAACGTCACCAAGATTTTTGATCAATCTTCTTGCATACTCAACATATGGTAGGAGCTCTGGCTTCTTAACCTCAAATTTGCCATACAATTGATTGGCGACCAATTTGGAATCGCCACACACTTTTAGGTGAGGTTGCCTCAGCTCAATTGCCATTTCTAACCCGAGTATCAAAGCTTGATATTCCGCAATATTGTTTGAGCAAATTTGAGTTAATGTGAAGAAATACGGCAAGACCTCTCCATTAGGTGTGAGAAAGATAACGCCGGCACTGGCTCCATTTATATGTGCGACACCATCAAAGTACATTTCCCATAGATGAGTAACTTCAACTACGAGCGCATCATCATCAGGCAAGTCGTCCATTAACTCCCACTCAATAGGAATAGGGTGGTCAGCTAGAAAATCAGCCAATACTTGTCCTTTCACAGCCTTTTGAGGGATACATGCAATCTCATCATGACATACTTCAAAGGGTTTGCTCTGGATACATGATGAATAGTATGAGCTTGAAAGTAATGCTTTAGTTTTTGAATTGAGAATACAAGAGCTAGGCAAAGCTTTTCAATAGGAGCGTACCTCAACTCATTCGGAGTCATTGTTCGGCTCAGGTAATAAAGTGCACTTTCCTTCCTTTTGTCATTTTCTTGGGCAAGCAATGCCCCCACTGATCTTTCTTAGGCAGCAATATATAGGATCAAGGGACGTCCCGGCACAAAAGCGGCTAAAACGGGATTAGATATGACTTGATTCGTTCAAAAGCATTGCGACAAGATTCATCCCACCTAAATGGAACGTCTTTCTTCATCAAATGTTTGAAGGGTTGGCAACGACTAGCTAAATTTGAGATGAACCTTTGGAGATACGCCAATTTTTCTTGTAGACTTTTGAGTTCATGAATATTTCGTGGCTCCGGCATCTTAACTATTGGATCAATCTTGGCTTGATCCATTTCAGTGTCTCGCTAACAAACAATGAAACCAAGGAACTTTCCCGATGTTACGCCAAATGCACACTTCATAGGGTTCATCCTTAATTGATACTTCTGCAGTCGCTCGAAGAATTTTCGTAAGTCACTTATGTGATCTTTCCTTTCCCTCGACTTTACGACAAGATCATTCACATAACACTCAACATTCTTGTACAACATGTAGTCGGAGATTTTTTGCATTGCCCTTTGATAGGTAGCATATGTGTTCTTCAATCCAAACGGCATCACCTTGTAGCAATATATACCCTTCAGAGTATGAAAAGCAGTCAATTCTTCATCCCTTGGAGCCATGCGAATTTGGTTGTATCCGGAAGATCCGTCCATGAAAGACAAGGCTTCGTGTCACATGGTAGCATCAATCATTAGTTTAGCAATAGGTAGAGGAAAGTCATCCTTAGGGCATGCTTCGTTCAAGTTTCTAGAGTCGACACAAACCCTAATTTGTCCATTCTTTTTTCTTACCAGCACAATGCTAGAAATCCAAGTTGGGTAATTGACTTCTTTGATGAACCCGACTTCAATGAGCTTGTTAACTTGGACTTCAAGAAATGGGACTAAGTCAGGTCGAAACCTTCTTTGGGCTTGCTTGACGGGACGAACATCTTTCTTTATCGATAAGTTGTGTACCGCCACCTTTGGATCCAAGCCTGGCGTTTCTTTGTATGACCAAGCAAACACATCCTTGAACTCGTGCAACAACTCAACGTAACTTTGTTCTTCATCAGCTCCGAGCAATGTACTTATGTAAGTCATTCTTGGGTCATTAACGTTGCCCAAGTTTACCTCTTTTAACCCATCAACAGTGGCCCTGACACCCTCCTCCCACTCAACAGGCGCATCTTCGGCGTCTTCTTCAACATCTTCTTCACGAGAAGTGATATGGCATGACGACCCTACACTCTCTTCATCTCTGTCTTTGGTCTTCGTAAGCACCACGTTTTGCAACTTGACTTTGAGCATTTCACCACAAGACACTATCAAGCCTTCGCAGCGAGTCATTCAAGATGGGATCAGACTTTGAAATTTCTTAGAGTTTGATGACTTGAGGTTTCTCTTATCGTGTCGACATATGCGGAACACTCAACCTTTTCCAATCAAACCTTTTATTTGGGCCAAGCCTATCGAAGACTGTTTTATTTGGACCAAGCCTATCAAAGACAATTTTATTTGGACCAAGCCTATCAAATATCGTTTTATTAGGACCAAATCGATCAAAGACCGACATGTGTGGCATCTTCTCTTCACGACCTGTTGTTGAACCCTCTACTTCGCCTATGTAGTTGGCGTTAGCTCTTTTTATAATAATACAAAATGGGTTTGGTGGCTTGTAGCCAAGGCCTATCTGAATGCTTGGAATGGTATGCCATTTCTCCTTTAGCATAACTTGTGTGGCATTGAGTCCGTATGGCTTCTATGCAGCAGCATCAAGAATGAGGCCCTCCAGTCGTGGTTCTTCATTAGGGTCATATCCAGCTTTAACTAGCAATTTGAAAGCTTTCGGGTCGAAGCATTGCTCAATCTTCTATGTGGGCAATGTTCCATACTCTATTTCTGGTCCTTTGGATGGACGAATAAATCCTTCAAGTGGAGGAGATGGCCCTTTCCTTTCAAGTGTTATAAGAGGAAATGTAAGTTCTTTTAAAGGCTTTGTCCCAAGGGGATCTTGCATAGGTGGTCCATTGACTCCACTTGCCACCATGCTCAATTCTATGTCATGAGAATGAGTTGCTAACTCTTCAAACGTCCTTGGTTGTATTCCTTAAAGAATGTAACGGAGCCCTCATTGCATGCCTTGGATGCACATCTCTATAACACAGGTCTTGGACAATCAATCCTTGCAATTAAGACTCAGGTTTCTCCAACGGTTTATGTAATCAATCACCGGCTCTTCATCCCATTGGCGAGCATTTGTTAGTTCAATCATGCTGACGGTCCTTCTTGTGTTGTAGAAGCGATTGAGGAATTCTTGCTCCAACTCGTCCCAACTATCAATCGAGTTTGCTTCCAAGTCAGTGTACCAATCAAATGTGTTTCCCTTCAATGAGCGAACAAATTGCTTGACAAGATGACCATTGTAAGTTCTGGCATTGTTGCAAGTCTCAACAAAATGAGTTACATGTTGCTTGGGGTTGCCTTTGCCATCAAACTACTGGAAATTTAGTGGTTGGTAGCCATTCGGCATCTTCAGGCTATCTATCATTTGAGTGTACAGTTTGGAATAGGAGAATGATGATTTGAAGCCTCCGTCTAGCTTGTCCTTCATAGTTCCCATGATGAATTCCTTCAATTGATCAGCAGGGATCATGCCATCTGAAGAGACTTGGAACTCCTTGGCAATAGACTTTTCCTTCTCATTGGATAGTTGCTTCATGGATGTTTCACCCTCTTCAAAGCCTCCAAACTTCAGTACCTTTACATGACTTTCTTCCACCTTGTCTTCCCTACTCAGCAATTTTTCTATCTTGGAGTCTTGGTCTTGCACATGTTTGTTCAACATCTATACGGCTTTGTTCAACATCCCAATTTGTTCCTCCAAAGTTGTACCACTTGTTGTCAACACGTGCACTGTATCCAACAGAGATGAAAAACCCGATGCAGTGTGAAGAGTTGGTGGGGAGGAGTCGTCGCTTTCAACATCCCCATCATTATTGACATTGTTGGAGATAAATGAGTCCTTTTGAACAATGTCGCAGACGACTTCACTTGGCATCTTCGTGGATGGATCAACCAATAAGTCAAACATCCTTCTTGTCTTGACTGGTGCCATATGGTTGACTTGTTGTTTTTTGATGAAAATAGATGAGAGGTAAAGAGGTCCAACTGGGCGTGCCAAATTTGTAACGACAAGTTCTTGAATTCTGAAAATAATAGAAAAGAAAAAGATTACAAAATAATTTTTGAGTAAATTTAAAAGTACAATTGTGGTTCAATCTCTATCTAATCCTCAGATTCAATTCTACAAGAAAATTTGTGGTGAAAATCTTCAATTCGATATTCACTGAAATAATTTGAACTTGGAGAAACATTAATTCGAGGGTCCTTGGACTTGATCTCGAATTAAACGGTGATTTGATTTGAGGATTTGATGAACACTTATTTGACTTGAGGATTTGATGAACGCTGATTTGATTTGAGGATTGATGAACACTGATTTCACCTGGGGATTTATGAACACCGATTTGACTTAGGGATTTGATGAACAATGATTTGAGTTGGGAATTTGATGAAGGATGATATTATCTTTGTCCTCAATTCTTTGAATATATGAGTTTTGATCTTTCTAGTACGAATTTTGATCTTCAAAAACGGTTTTCTGAGGGTCTTGTGACTTGATCTCGGATCAAACGGATCTTTGGCTTGAATGTTGTTGAATAACGATATAAATTTGATATGGGTTTTTTCCGGATATGTTGAAGATTTGATCTTCTCGGCAGAGACACGATCTTCAAAAAATGGTTTTTGGATGAACTTGAGGCTTGATGGCGGATTGCAAAAAGTTCTTAACGAGAACATATTGAAGATTATTAAAGGATACATTTGAAGATTGGTGAGCTTGTTGGAGAGGATTTGTTGAACTTCGTTGCTCTGAATTGTTCAAGCTTCAATTGTGATTTTTGTTCTTCAAAGGCATCGCTATTTATAGTTGTAGAGTGAATCTCAATGAGAATCTCCTGATGAGATGAATGGATGTGATCGCATCTACGATTTCTTGATTTGGAAGACTTGATTTAAATGAATCTTCTTGATATCTCTTGAATATTGAATCTTGGAGGAGAAGACTTTCCTTGTCTTGATATTTGATGAATATATTTATTTAAATATTAGGATTAAATAATATAAATATATATATATATATATTTCTTTTCTTGCTTTACAATACATGTCATTACTTAATTTAATTGAATAATTTAACTCAAGTTAATAAATATGACATTATTCAATTTATCCATCATATATATTAAAATCAATACATTTAACTACTTTATTTTGGAGATAAATTTATTAGAACTCCAAAATAAAATAGAAAAATAAATTAAAAATAATATATTATTCTCCACGTGTCGAGATTCAACTAGGCATGCAATTTACGTGTCTACAGTAGTATGTTAAACATGATCAATGTACCATTTAAATGCTATAAATAAAATCACAAAAATGTCAATTCATGATCATACATTATAATAATATAATTATAACTAATACTATATCATGTTAAATTCACATGTGTGATAACTACTTGAATTATGATGGTGATTTAACTTATAAACTAAGAAAATAAAGATTGTGCCAAAAAAACTAATAAATCACAGCCGTTTCGGTTTTACCATTGATCAGACATCCAAATGAATTTTGTTTTCAAATCCTTTTATGGCTTCTGATTCATAATGTCATGATGAATGTGTGTATCCAAGATTTTATGAAAATACCAAGGTTTGTTATGCTAATAATTCTTGCAACATAAGAAATGTTATTAGATTTCTTGGCAGCAGTTTACAGTTTATTGATTACGGCCTCCTAGATCATATTATTTGAGAAATATGTCTTCATACAAAAGATAGAAGATACCAAGGAGAATATATATATATATATATATATATATATATATATTCTAAATAGGTAGTAAAATAATGTTTCTACTATTTGATATGATTTTTCTAAGGTGTAGGGGCAGAATCGGCATTTTCTGTACAGTAAATGTTTTGGCGTCTTTTTGGGTAGAAAATAACAAGATAAAAATCTATAAAAAGTATTCTCCAAACGAAAACACAAAAATGAACAACTCTTATTTCAGGGAATTTTTGCAGAATCGGATTATTTTGGGCTGTATAAAATGTTGAACAATGGTGAGTATTTATAGGCGAAAATAGTAGTTTAATCATAACTATTTATGTCCCACCTTGATTATTTTATAATAAATCACAAAAACCTGATTTCAATCATTCTTTTAAAGATGTCATGTCTTACCTTATCAATTAGGTTAATTGCATATTAAGTCCCTCCATTATTTATATTTAAAATTCAAATATGTATAATTAGATTTCTTTATTATATACATATTTTTAATGTAATTTTTTCTAGGTAATTCAATCATCTTGGTTAATATTTAAAATTAAAATATATGTCTTAGGATTATGTAATTTTTTTCTAGGTAATTCAATCATCTTGGTTAATATTTAAAATTGAAATATATGTCTTAGGATTAGAGACCTATAAAATAATAAAAAAGACTAACTTTTAAGTTCAGGGACTAAAAGACAATTTTTTCTAAATATTTAGGGTTAAAAATGGAAATTTTCTAAAGTTCAAGGACTAAGGTATAAATTCATTTTCTTCATAATTTTTGGGGCATTACAATCCCCCTCAAAGGAATCTTGTACCCAAATTCTTACCTGGATTGTTTTGAAGATAAAGGATTACGATTTCATCTCTTCTTTTCTTACTTCATCGGACTTTCCTTTAACTAGTGACTCCTTCAGATAAAATATGCAACATAAAACTTTTCGGTCTTTCTAATTTATGTGATCTCAAGTTATTAGTACCTATGTAAACTCAATAAACTTATTCCATAAATATTTCTGTCTTCTCAAGCTTATTATAAATTCCACCCCAAATTATCAATTTTCTCTTTAACCATTGCTTCAAGAATCCTCATATTTTTAATTGAATTAATATTTGACAATTAACATATCCATAACTTGACTCGCCTCTAACTCAAATTAATAATGTCTCTTCTAAAAAATTATCAATCCACCCTCAATGTGTGAATATCTAATTACCTCAAAATCACCTAGATAATTATTCGCTTACGGTTTTAATCCATTCCCTATGTCTCAAATTTACCTTTCACCTTCAGATTGTCAGTCTGGTATCCACTACTTAAATTTAACAAACATATATTCATTAACTAGATCGGATAGTCAATCTATATTTCAAAGTGAATATCTCTTTGTAATTGATACCTAAAAGTCCATCTTTCTCTCTTTTCTTTTCTTTTTGGTCCGAACAAGACTAACGTATCCCAAAAGAGAAGTATTTCTAACCACTATCTCAATTAACTTTATCCTTAAGGACTAACACTTAACACCATAGGAAGTCGTAAACCCATTTTCTCAGAAGAAGAAAATTAAATCTTATGATTCTTGTCTAATAATATGCGAGAGTTTAGTATGTTTTTAATTTGATTAGCTTAAATAATTCTGCAAATCAATTTTTGACGTTTCACACATTATAACAACCATATAGGTAAAAGAAGACTACTCAAATAAATGTCTTATTATCCAAGATGCAATATTTCAATTGAACTTACATAATAGTAGTAAACTCATACCAAGAGAAAGAAATAAGAAAGGTATTGCGAACCCTAAAAATACAATAGCAAATTCAAATGAAATTTCTTTATCATTTAGAAGAAAAATATAAGTGAAAATAACAAAAATTACAACAAGAGTTACGTGAACCATATGATCTATTTTTGATAGATAGAAGTTAGATGAAGATAAGTGTGACGACAGCGCCTCATGAGTTGCGTTTTGATCTGAGTTGGTTCACCATTGGTCAGACACTTTACCCAGCTCAGACTAAAACACGTCTCGTAGGAAGGGGTGTCACTGTCCATGATCAA
Organism: Linaria vulgaris; assembly: GCA_948329865.1. NCBI lineage: Eukaryota > Viridiplantae > Streptophyta > Magnoliopsida > Lamiales > Plantaginaceae > Linaria > Linaria vulgaris. Next base: position 15,221,676 of record OX415250.1, on the reverse strand, counting down.
CCATACACATAATGATAAAATTGACTTTAATATACACAGCGCAAGTCTAGAAAATACAAATAATTTGACACTTTAATAATTATGTACTGATGATTAATCATTTTCAATTACATGGATATTCCAAAAGGCAAGATTCGCAAAATTATTCATGTGATCCATGTTGCCACGTCAGACTTATCCTGAGGAATGGACAGACAGGAAAAAACAAGGAATACATCTTTGATTACTTAGTGAGATAATACAAAACAAGTGGCAATGCAAGAATTACTAGTGATTCAATTGATATAATTCTAGGAATGATCTAACCGATAGAAACAATTAACAAGATAATTTGATGTAATAATGGTACTAGAATATTCTAGATATAGTTTATGAACATGTGCTTAACAATAAACAATCCAACCTTATACTTCTAAACACTACCTTATATCTCCCAACGAGGAGTGGTCTCCCAAACAAAACAGGCGACATGCTCAAGTACATGCAGATCCATCCCGCGGGTTATAGTCAAATTCTGACTGCAAGCGGCACCTAGATAAATGGGTATTAAGCGAAATTACTTAAACTGACAGTCCTCACTGTCCAGCAGTAAATCGACTCAATCCCTGGGTCCAACTTCTCAAAGGCTTCCCAATCGGTGATAAACCAACAAGCTAGTAAACCGGATAATATATGTTGCTCATTGAGCTACATGTCCCAAACACACAGGTCGTTGCTCTTTGCACAATTCAAGAACCAGCATGTGAGATAATTGACGAATTACCATGATTATGAATTAATATGTGATAAATAATTAATGGTTGAGTATGATTTAACGATGAGTAAGAAAATCATTTTATGAGATTAAATAAGATGCAAAAATAGGAATTCGGTGAATAATAGGTTGTTCGTGATTTGGTAATGGGTTATTTTTGTTCTGTCCAAGCTCCTCAGGCCGGATGCCAAACGGGGCTAGAACAAAATCAAAATTTAAACCTCACATTTATTTGTACGGAGAATCTTGTGCATTGTTGATTAATTTTGTAAAACCTTTAATAACGTTAAGATAATATCAGTTAACTCAATAATCATAACTCACCACTATAAACATATGTATTATTCAACTTTCGTATTGATGAAATTTGAGCAAGTTCTTATTAAAAAAGGTAGCTAATACTAAATTAAGTAAATAGCATATATCATTGATGAAAATCTTACGCGATAAACTTTGATGTCGTAAGGTTAAGTTAAATATCAAATATACTTTGTATATGTAATTTATATCTCAAGATTTATCTTAAGCAACCATATATTTATAATTATAATTGTAGTTATAATTTTTCTAATGTTAGAAAATCATTTCAAATGGTAAGTATACAATAATATCATGTATAGTATGATAAACTATTTAATTTGATGCATACTAAATCATCAAAATATATTACTTAACTGATTTATTGAAAATCATTCCTTAAGTCTCTAGTACATCCAAAAATTACAGGAATCATGACATCAAACAATTACCTTATGAAGCAATCCAGTAAATTGTACAACTTAGTTAATATTATTTTGTTTCAAGATTATCTTAAACTACATAACATTGTATTTATAACTTATAAAAATATTAATACGTAAACCTAATCAAGGTAAATGACCAAAGAATGTTTATGTTACGATACATAATCATATAAGATGATAACTCAAAAGTATATATGATAATCTTATTAAACTTATGTAAGGATATTTTAAACATGATAAATATACTATTTATATACTATTGAAAAATCTCAAAAATATTAATTCGTGAATACAAATAATATTAAAGTGATTCTAATGATTGTTATATCGTATAAGAGTCATGTGTGAGTGATCAATCATGGAATTATGATGATTATTTTCAATCATAAACAAAGAACTTAAAGCATATAAAATAACCTGAAAATCGTCGTATTTCAAGTTTACATGTGATCGGATATCCAAATGAACTTTGTTTCCAAATATTTTTGTGGCAACTGATTCCTAACATCACTAGAAACATGTGTACCCAAATGGGAAGGAAGATCCAAAGGTTTCCTATGCTAAATAATTCTTGAAAACATATATCCTATTTTCGAATTTTCAGACATCAGTCTACGGTTTAGGAATTTCGACCCTCTAAATCACATTATATGAAAACACATTTCCTCATATTAAAGTTAGAGGACATCATGAGGAGTATTCGTTCGTTGACCTTGATCAAAAAGGATTTTTCTGCAATTAGTTATGATTTTTCTAAGGTGCAAGGCCGACTGAATAATTTCTGCGCAATAAAAGTTTTGGGGTATTTTTGGGTAGAAAAAGATAAAATAAGAACTTGGGATGAATTTCCCTGAAAGTAGACTAAAAAATGAATAGATTAATAGGAAAAAAGAAGGAAAAACCGAAATGATTTTGGGTGTGAAAATTGTTAGAAGAAATCCTACTATTTATAGTTAAAAAATCATGTTAAAATACTTTTAATTAAGGTCCCACTTTAATTTCTTTATCCTTGGCCACCTAATGATGACTCTAATATGATAATATGGAGATGTGACTGATTTTTCTTCCATAACTTAAAAGTATGATATGTCTAATTCAAACAAAATACATATAAATTAATATACACATATTTATTTATTTATTTATTTATACATGTTAAAACAATTTAACTAAGGTCCCACCTTAATTTCTTTAACAACTAATCACCAAAATATGATTTCAATTGTCACAAGAGTGATGTGGTTGATTTCAAAGCCATTCACCTATGATGTGATATTATTCTTGTTGTTTATGATAAGATAAATATGAATAAATAGATATTTTTACACATAATTACTTATGTGAATTTTTCTAGGTGAAAAAACTCTAAGATCAATATGTACATGTAAACCATATTTCTTAAAGATATTTGAAGTATATGAGATAATAAAAAATAGTTACTTTTTGTTCGCGGACTAAAATGCAATTTTTCTCAAACGTTTGGAGGTCAAAAATGCTATTTTCAAAAGTTTGAGGACTAAACTATAATTTTATATTTTTGTTCAAATTTCAGGGGCGTTATAATAAGTTTATGTTTTGTAGTATAAAAATGATGTATTTATAGAAGGAGATAGGGTCATTATAGCCGTTTATAACCGTTGGGAGAGGAAAAAAAATAAAGTAAAATGATATTTTTTTGAATGATTTGAATGGTATGATGATTGGGACGAAAACTAAGATTAGAAGTATGTAACTTGTTTGTGAAAATATGTTAGTTAAAACAAAAGTTTAAACTAACGAGCATAATATAGAGTAATTGGAAAAATCTTTAATATTCTTAAAATTTTGAGTACTAAAAATTTTAATCCAATTTTTTTTGTCGATAAATCATGCTAATTAATATTTTATTTATTTTAAAAAATTAACTACCACAAAGAACACGAGTAATTTAATTGTAACATAACATAAAAGTTTTTGTGATTTATTATCATTGTTGATATTATTATTTTTTTTAAAATTTTATATTCAAATGAATAAAGCTGGATATCTATACAAAACACAGGAGGAAAATAAGTAACATAACTTTTCCTTATAAGTGTATGCACGTATTTTAAGAATATACAAATATTTAGTTTTTCAGTACAAATAAAACTTAGACGGTCTTATATATATATATATATATATATATATATATATATATATATGTTATTTCAGTATATATATATATGTTATACACACACACACACATATATATATATATATATATATATGTTATTTTAAATAGACATAAATAATAGATGATGAGGTACAACGATATGAATGCGTTTTCTTAGATTGGTAAATATCATATCATAAAAGATGGATTGTAGGAGAAACTATTCATAAAAGACGGATTGTTGGAGACGCTATTTAATTAATTATTATTTTTGAAGATGTTGTATTATTATTATTTCAAAAGCTTCATCGGTACGCCTACTATGTTTTCTTATAAATAGCGGGTTTATGATATCGAATATCACACATTGACACATACCACGTTATCCGGGGAAGAAAAATAATTTCAGATGGAAAAATCTTCAACTCGAGAGATAAATACTATTTGTGTCTATTGTGGATCTAGTTTCGAAAAAAGATCATGGGTTTCTAGAGGTAGCAAGTAGTCTAGGAACACATTGGCAGAGAGAAACATAAAGCTAGTCTACAGGGGAGGAAGTTTAAGGCTAATGCAGTGTGTAGCAAAAATTGCATTTTCTATAGGTGGTAAAGTGTCAGGAATCATACCAAACGCCTTAGTGGACATGAATCTCGGTGGTCCAATCATAGGTGAAGAGTTAATTGTACCTAACATGCACGAAAGAATAGCGACTATGTTGTATAATTGTGATGCATTTATTGCATTACCTGGGAGCTTAGGAACACTAGATGAGATTTCTTGCATAGCTTCATAGGCTCAATTTAAGATGCATCAGAAACCTATAGGGTTGTATAATATTAATGTTTCCTACGACATATTGTTGTCTTTTCTAGATCATTGTGTGGAGCATGCGTTTATGAAGCCGTCGGCTCGTGAAATTTTCATCTATGCACATATTGCCGATGAATTGATTGAAAAACTTAAAGCATATGTACCAAAAGTAGATCCAATATTGTCACAAATTTAAGGGTTTTTTTCAAAATTGGTCCTTTATTATGGCCTCATTACAAAAATAGTCCTTTATTGAGGCATTGCCTAATTTTGGTCCTTTATCGCGTTTTTTTGTCCAATTTTGGTCCTATTTTGACAAATTTGGGGATTTTGACCAATTTAAGGTAATTTTGACCAATTTTGACCCTCTTTTTTTCCATTTTTACATTTGTACCCCAAAATAAATTGCACTTTGCACCCAAGACATATATATATATATATATATATATATACACAATATTTTTAACATCTTTAACAATTTATAAAAGTTATAAAAATTATAACAAAAAAATTAATTCATCATCTAAATATATATATAATTTTTTTATTATCTTAAATAATTTATTAAATTTATAAAAATTATAAAAAAATTTTAAAAGTTTTAGTTCATCACCTTCATGTATATATATATATACATAATTTTTTTATTATCTTAAATAATTTATGTGATGAACTAATTTTTTTTGACATTTTTTTTGTAATTTTTATATATTTAATAAATTGTTAAAGATAAAAAATAAAAATTATGTATATATTTAGATGATGAATTAAGTTTTTTGTTATAATTTTTATAACTTTTGTATATCTTTAACAATTTATTAAATTTATAAGAATAAAAATAAAAATCATTAAAAAAAATTAGTTCATCACCTTCATATATATATATACACAATTTATTTTTATCTTTAACAATTTATTAAATGTACAAAAATTACAAGAAAAAGTTAAAAAAAATTAGTTCATCACATAAATTATTTAAGATAATAAAAAAATTATATATATATTTAGATGATGAATTAATTTTTTTGTTATAATTTTTATAACTTTTGTATATCTTTAACAATTTATTAAATTTATAAGAATAAAAATAAAAATCATTAAAAAAATTAGTTCATCACCTTCATATATATATATATATATATATATATATATATATACACACAATTTATTTTTATCTTTAACAATTTATTAAATGTACAAAAATTACAAAAAAAAAGTCAAAAAAAAATTAGTTCATCACATTAATTATTTAAGATAATAAAAAAATTATGTATATATATATACATGAAGGTGATGAACTAAAACTTTTTAAATTTTTTTATAAATTTAATAAATTATTTAAGATAATAAAAAAATTATATATATATTTAGATGATGAATTAATTTTTTTGTTATAATTTTTATAACTTTTATAAATTGTTAAAGATATTAAAAAAATTGTGTATATATATATATATATATGTCTTGGGTGCAAAGTGCAATTTATTTTGGGGTACAAATGTAAAAATGGAAAAAAAAGAGGGTCAAAATTGGTCAAAATTACCTTAAATTGGTCAAAATCCCCAAATTTGTCAAAATATGACCAAAATTGGACAAAAAAACGCGATAAAGGACCAAAATTAGACAATGCCTCAATAAAAGACTATTTTTGTAATGAGGCCACAATAAAAGACCAATTTTGAAAAAAACCCCAAATTTAATAGCAGACAAGTAGTGACAATAGTCGTAGTAAGAAAAGTGTTTTAGATGTACATACGACACTCTGATTGTAACTCTTTTATGTTGACCAGTGTTTGATGTAAGAATATATGTTTTAATATATATGAATATTTTAGTGAAAACATCTTTGAATGATTAATGTTTGTCAAAATATTTTAACCAATGGCTCTGATACCATACTGTGACGACCGCGCCCCATGAGCCATGCTCTGATCCGAGTTGGTTCAGTGGTGGCCAACCACATTACCCAATTCAGACTAAAGTGCAACTCATAGGAAGGGGTCTCACTTGTTCATGATCAAACCATACACGTTTTATAAAATATATTTTGATACATACATCAGAGTCTTGGTATTACAAACAATGTAACTATTTTAATGGTTATGCACTAATGACAAAACACGAATATTACAAAATGCACGCTTGAACAATTATTCACTTGATCCATGCTGCCATATTGATTTTATCCTGAGTAATAAGTCTTTAATGACTTAGTGAGATTCATATAAAAGAACTGATAATGCAGGTGATATCATTCATGAAAATAGCCATGATCTTACAAGACAAAGTGAGATCTTACAAAACAAAGAATGAATGTGTTAACTAGGGTTTACAATAAGGAATATATATATATATATATATACAAGATAACTAAAAGACTAAACTATCCTTAACACAATTAATATACAATAATAATATGCTAACACCCTCTCTCAAACTCGAGAAGGTACTGCGATAAGTAATGAGAGTTTGCCAACAAAGAAGTTGTGTCGCTGAATCGTATGTGCCTTCGTAAAGAAGTCAGCCAACTGCATCGAAGACGAGATGAACGGTAGAGAGATAACACCATGCTGAAAATGATGTCGAGTCACATGACAATCGATTTCAATATGTTTGGTACGCTCATGAAAAATAGAGTTATGAGCAATCTGAACAACACTTTTGTTATCACAATACATGGGTGTGGGGGATTACAACAACACCCCCATATCACCTAACAACCGTCGTAACCAAACAAGTTCAATTGTGGTGGAAGCCATAGCACGATACTCTGCCTCGGTAGAAGAACGAGAAACAACATCTTGTTTCTTACTTTTCCAAGAGATGAGAGAATCACCTAGAAAAATACAGTATCCAGTGGTAGATTTTCGATCGGATGGATCACTAGCCCAGTCTGCATCTGTATATGCTCGAAGTTCTATTGAAGAACTCGAAGGAAACAATAGACTCTGATAAATAGTACCACGAAGATAATGAAGAATGCGAGTAACAGCAGCCCAATGATCAGAGGTAGGTGCAGCAACAAACTGGCTAACAACATGGACCACATAAGCAATATTCGATCGGGTAATAGTCAAATATACCAAACTACCAACAATAGACTTGTACAAAGTGGGATCCGGAAGAAGTGTACCGCCAGTAGGAGTATAACGAACACTTACCTCTAAAGGAGTAGCAGCAACACGAGTGTCTGTAAGACGAGCTCGCTCTAAAATATCTAAAGTACACTTCGACTGAGACAAAAGATAGCCCTTTGGAGATGAGGCGCGACTTCAATACCTAAAAAGTAACGAAGAGGACCCAAATCCTTCATATCAAATAAACGAGATAAGGTGTGTTTCAACACCTTAATACCCTCAACATCGTCACCTGTAATAATCATATCATCAACATACAGTAAAAGCATTATGCGACCAGCAGAACTGCATTTAACAAATAAGGTTGAATCATTAGGACTAAAGGAGAAGCCAAGAGAACAAACAGCTGTAGAAAACTTCTCAAAGCAAGCTCTTGAAGCTTGCTTAAGCCCATATAATGCTTTCTTAAGTCTACACACCTGCCCTTTGTCGTGAGGAACACCCGGAGGAGGTGTCATGTATACTTCCTCATGTAAATCACCATTCAAGAATGCATTTTTCACATCCATCTGTGAAATATACCATTGTCGCACTGATGTAACTGCAGTAAGAACTCTTACAGATGTCATCTTAGCAACATGAGCAAAGGTCTCCTCATAATCCATGCCATATTTTTGAGCAAACCCTGTTTCCACTAGACGAGTCTTATATCGCTCAACTGAACCATCAGCTTTGGTTTTAATTTTATAGACCCATCGAGAACCAATTGACTTTTTCCCTATTGGAAGAGGAACCAAGTCCCAATTGTGATTTTTGTTTAAAGCTGATAGTTCCTCAGCCATAGCCTCTTGCCAAACAATATCTTGTGTCGCTTCAGAATAAGAGGTAGGCTCACAAAGAGGCCAAACAGATGCCAAAAATGAAACAAAAGGCTGAGAATAACAAGAGTAAATGAAATCAGGCAGTTGAGTAGACTTATGAGTACGCCTAGGATACCGCTCTTGAGCTGGATCCGAAATCGTAAGAGAAGGGACATGAGAGGGTAACTCTTCAACAACACCCATGTCATCTCCATCACCAACACCAATATTGTCATATCTAACAACATCACCAATACCAATATTCTCACAAGTTGGATCATTAGTTCCAATATCAGAAACATCAAGAGTAAATGGGTCAATGTGAATAATATCCGACCGTGTCACATTATGGGAGCTTCTCGGAATGGAAAAATATGGAATATGCTCAATAAAGTGAACATGAGGAGAAACATAACATTTTCTAGCAACTGGATCATAACACCAATGACCCTTCTGACCATTTCCATATCCCAAAAAGACACATATTGCAACACGTAAAGACAACTTAGTTCGCTCAACATGTGGACGAAGAACAAAACATGTGGACCCAAAAACCCGCAAATGAGAATAATCAGGAGTTTGACCAAATAACTTAGCATATGGAGAGATACCTGCGTTCTTGGGAGTTGGAACTCTATTTATGATATAAATAGCAGTGGGAACTGCTTCTCCCCAATACTCACTAGGTACACTAGCAGACAAAAGCATAAAACATGTCGTTTCAACAATATGCCTATATTTTCTTTCAGCCACACCATTTTGTTGAGGTGTGTCTGTACAAGAGGATTGGTGCACAGTACCATCACTAAGAAGAGTGTCAGAGAGTGCATTACTCGTATATTCCCCACCCAAATCAGATCTAAAACATTTTATGACTTTAGAGTGTTGAGTTTTCACATATGCAGTAAAGTGAGCATAAACGCCAATGAATTCAGAACGATTTTTCATCAAGTAAACCCAACAATAACGAGTATAGTCATCAATGATAGAAACATAATATCGTGACCCCCTTCCCTTTGTAGGAATAGGGGCAGGTCCCCAAACATCAGAATGAATCAAATCAAATGGTGCAAAAGAAGTGGATGTACTGTGATTAAAAGGTTTTGCAGAAAACTTCCCAAGTTTACATCCACTACAATCAGAAATATCCTGAGACTGCAAGTCTCCCAAAACACCACTATTACATAAAAACCTCAGACAAGATCTAGATACATGACCTAGTCTAGAGTGCCATACGTAAAACTTCAAAGAAGAAGAATTTAAATGAAATGTAGATAGATCAATACTCGTAGTTGCAAACTGACCATCAACCTTCATGCCATCTAAAACATAAAGTCCCCCCTCTCTACTTCCAGTCCCAAGTATTCTCTTTGATTTCAGATCTTGCACATGACAAGAAGTAGAGGAAAAGTGAACATCAAGATCACGGTCACACAATTGACCAACAGAAATAAGATTCATAGCCAATTTAGGAATAAAATAAACATCAGGTAGTGAGAGATTTTCTGTTTAAATTGTACCAACACATACTACTGGCATAGGAGTGCTATCAGCAGTCATAACAGGTGTATGTGATAACACATGAGACATAGATACAAATGAGTTGCGATCAGGAGACATGTGATGAGATGCTCCAGAATCCAACACCCATAAGGACGAGTTTCTACTTGATGTGGATGGATCAGACATAGCATATGGTGGAGACTGGTTTTTGTTTGCCTGAAGAAGGTTCTGCAATAGATTAACCAAAGATGTTTTGTCTGACAAAGATGAATTGACAGAAGCCGGATCCAATGTAGGCATGACAGCAGTTGTATTAGGCTGTCCTCCAAAACGAAGATTCTGTGAATATGAAGGTTTGTCACTTGGCCTCTTTCCATATTCCTGTTGTGGTTTCCCGCCTTGGCCTCTTTCCATATTCCTGTTCTGGTTCAATAAAGGACACTGATTCTTCCAATGTCCCTTTTTATGACAATAGCGACACTCATCCTTATCATAACTCTTTTGTTTAGATATGATATGACTAGGTTGAGTAACCAAAACAGAACCAACATGAGTGGACTTCTCAATTTGAGTCTTAAGGCGGGTTTCTTCAGCCAACAATTCATGCACAACTGAATCAACTGAAGGCAAATGAGTACGGTGCAGAATTGATCCACGGATGCCTTCATACTCAGAGCGGAGATTGTACAACAGTTGAACCAAACGTTGTTGTTCTCGCCTTTCAATATACGGACTGAATGCTTTCAGTTCAGCGCATTCTGTCATAGCCAACTGATCCTAAAAGTTCGTCACCTCAGAACAAAACTCTTGAACACTTCGATCACCCTGTGTAAGAGCACGAATTTCCCCTTCAAGTTGATATTGAACAGCAAAGTTTGACCTCACATACAACCTCTCTAAATGGTCCCAAACTTCTTTCGCAGTATCAACCTTAGCTAACTGAACACCAATCTTATGCTCAACGGAATTGTTAATCCAAGTAATAATTTAGAATTATTGGTATCCCACACATCCAATAACTCAACAAAATTAGCATCATATGACTTAGGAGCAACCAAAACACCAGAAATATAATTCCACATCTTCTTCCCTTTTAGAAAGTTTTTCATAACATAACTCGAATACCCATAGTTTTTCTCATCAAAACGAACACTAATCGACTGCAACGAATCATCCCCTCCCGTCAAGATAACAGAAATCGAAAATTGCAGAAATACACAAAGCAAGACTAACCTAGAAACAGAATTGGGGCAACAAATCGAACAAATATTGCACCAAATCAAAATCGAAATTAACACACCAACAAGTTCGATCGGCGTGCTGTCGTCTTTGCCTACCGGTTGGGTCAGAGATTTGGCTCTGATGCCATGATATCATTCATGAAAGTAGCCATGATCTTACAGGACAAAGTGAGATCTTACAAAACAAAGAATGAATGTGTTAACTAGGGTTTACAATAAGGAATATATATATATATATATATATATTTTGATACGAAATAAGGAATATATATATATGCAAAATAACTAAAAGACTAAACTACCCTTAACACAATTAATATACAATAATAATATGCTAACAGCAAGAATTAACTGTGACCTACTGGATACATTTCGAGGAGTGATCTTACCGGTAGAAACATTTCAACTAGACAATTTGATGTAGCAATGGTACTAGAATTTTCATAGAATAGTTAATGAACTTGTGCTTAACAATAAACAATTCCAACCTTATGGCTTCTAATGTTCTACCTTATACCTCCCGATGAGAAGCGACATCGCAAACAAATCAAGAGACATGCTCGAGTACATGTCAATCCAGCACGCGGGTTACAGCCAACTCCTAACTACAAGCGGTGCGTAGATAGATGGGTATTAAGCAAAATTACTTAAACCGACAATCCTTACTGCCCGGCAGTAACTCGACTCAATCCTTGGGCCCAACTTCCCAAAGGCATCCTAATAGATATAACATATAAACAAATAAGCTAGTAAACCAGATAATATTCATTGCTCTTTGAGCTACATGTCTTGAATACAGTTTGTTGCTCTTTGCACAGTTCAAAAACCAACATATGAGATTATATCAGAGAATTACCATGATTATGAATCAATATGATTAATAAATTATTGGATATGATTTAAGGACGAGTAGGAAAATAATGTTATGAGATGAGATGCGAAAATAGAAATATGATGAAATATAGGTTGTTCGATGTGTGGTAATGGAGTAGTGGCATTTCTGTCCAAGTTCCTCAAGGCCGGATGTCAAATGGGGCTAGAACAAATCAGAAATAGAATCTCACCTTAACCTTGATGACGTTGATTAGTTCGTCAAACCTTTAATAAATTTAAATAATATTAATCAACTGAATTTGTAAAATATTAGTACTTTTTTCTTCAGTTCCGATGTTGGTGAAATTGCGAATGTTATGGTTAAGAATGCTAGTTACAATGTAAATCTTAGTAAATAACACATAAGCTTAATTTATGTCATTACACAAAACATGAAAATCTTAGATGATGAATTTAAAGAAAAAACATATGCTTAAATAGAATATCAAATATCTATTGTGTTAACCACCTTATTTATCTCTCAAAATTATCTTAAACAGCCATATTTTTAAACTTATGACTGTGAGTATTCATGTTAAAGTCATTTCGACCACAAGTAACGGTAACAAGTAAAGTTTGACTAATTATCCAATTTGATGCATAATCAATCATTAAAAACATATTACTTAACTAACTATATCAAAACTAATCTTTTTAGTTTTTAATCAATTCCAAACTTTTAATAACCACACACAAAATAAGTATCATATGAAGAAACGACTTAAAAGGTATAACTTAGTCAGTTATTACTTTATTTTACATAGTAAGTTTAAAATGCATATAATTGTTTTATAATTTAAATATAAAGATATAAACATGGGAGATTTATCAAACATGTGATAAGGAATGTTTATTATGATAAATAATCTTATTTGATGGTTACGTCATTAATTGACAAGAATAATCTTGTAAGACTTATGAAAGTAGTATGTTAAATATGATAAATCTACCACTTAAATGCTATAAATAAAATCACAAAAATGCCAATTTATGATCATAAATTATAAACTAAGACAATAAAGGTTGTGCCAAGTAAACTAATAAATCACCGCAGTTTCGGTTTTACCATTGATTGGACATCCAAATGAACTTTGTTTTCAAATCCTTTTATGGTTTCTAATTCATAATGTCATGATGAATGTGTGTATCCAAGATTTTATGAAAATACCAAGGTTTGCTATGCTAAACAATTCTTGCAGCATAAGAGTTGCTATCGGATTTCTTAGCAGCAGTTTACAGTTTATGGATTACGGCTTCCTAGATCATATTATTTGGAAAATATGTCTTCATACAAAAGATAGAAAACACCAATGAGAGTATATATCTGGAAACAGGTAGTAAAATAATGTTTCCGCTATTTAATATGATTTTTCTATGGTGTAGGGGCAGAATTGACATTTCCAGCGCAGTAAATGTTTTGACGTCTTTTTGGGTAGAAATTAACAAGATAAAAATCTGGACAAATTATTTTTCAAATGAAAACACAAAAATGAACAACTCTTATTTCAGGGAATTTTTGCAGAATCGAATTATTTTGGGTTGTATAAAATGTTGAACAATGGTGAGTATTTATAGGCGAAAATATTAGTTTAATCATAACTATTTATGTCCCACCTTGATTATTTTATAATAAATCACAAAAATCTGATTTCAATTATTCTCTTAAAGATGTCGTGGCTTACCTCATCAATTAGGTTAATTGCATATTAAGTCTCTCAATTATTTATAATTAAAATTCTAATAGTTATAATTAGATTTCTTTATTATATACATATTTTCTAATGTAATTCTTTCTAGGTAATTCAATAATCATGGATAATATTTGAAATTGAAATATATGTTTTAGGATTAAAGACCTGTAAAATAATAAAAGACCAACTTTTAAGTCCAGGGACTAAAAGACAAATTTCTCTAAACATTTAGGGTCAAAATAGAAATTTTTAAAAGTTCAAGGACAAAAGTATTTTCTTCCTAATTTTTGAGGCGTTACATCATCTATTAGATGGTAATAGCGAATTGTGCATCGGGACTTAGGTGAAACCATTTACATTAGACCTTCACCCAGTTAGCGTTCTCCATCGGATACTCGAGTGTGTCTTTTAGAAATTAATCTTGACGGTCTAAAACAAGCATCAAGACGGTGATACAATAAACTTACCACTTTCCACAAAGCTTATGGTTATGTGCAAATTCTGTGTGATTGTTCTTTATTTGTGAAAAAGCATGATAATTCGTTTATTGCATTATGTGTCTACGTTGACGAAACTATCCTAACGGATAAACACTTGCTTGAAATTCAAAATCTCAAATAAACATCTTGATAATAAAATTACTAGAAAATATTTGGTTATTTAAAGTATATTTTAGGCATTGAGGTAGCTAAGAGTCGTAAAGGCCTCATGATATGCCAAGGAAAATACATTAAGGACATCTTTACGGGGTTAGGGTACATTGGGTGCAAATCTGCCTCCACTCCTATGGATTGTTCCACAAAATTAAAGAAAAATTTTGATCCTTTTTTACAAGATCTCACTGAGACATGTTGATCGTTTGCTTTATCTTACAATTACTCGGCTAGATTATGCTTCTAGTATACAATGTATTACTCAACACATGTCACAACTAAAGTGCACCAAGTTTTGCGTTATATTAAATCATTAATAGGTAAGGGTTTATTTTACACTTGAAAAACCGAATCTCAATGGAATTCTTTTTGTCAGCAACTATGATGCTTGTCTGGATACTCGACGCAACGTCACATGCTTTGCAATATACATTGAAGACTCTCTGGTCTCATGGAAGGCAAAAAATCAGTCGATCGTTAGTCGCACCTCCACCGAGGCCTAATACCAAGTTGTTGCCACCACTACATGCAAGATTCTCTAGCTTAATCAACTCCTTCAAGATCTACACATCACTCGAACTTACACTCCGACTATGTTCACGGACAACAAGAGTGCGTATTGCATATTAATTAATCCACTATCATGAGAGAACGAAACACGTTCAGATCGACTGCCATTTCATCCGAGAAAGGGTCCATAACGGTCTTTTCAAAGTGGCACACATATCTAACGAACATCAGCTCGCCAACATCCAGACCAAGTCGTTGGCTCTACAACTATTCCAGAGAACGATATTTAAGATAGGCACATTAGTCATTCATGCCCCTCTTGAGGGATGGGGGTGGGGGCGTCAAGTATATTAGAAATGTGTTTTATAAACACGACTTTTAGTGTATTTCAGGTGATTAAGTCATTAACCCAGATAATTAACAAATTCATATATTAGAAAGAGAAACACTCGTTCTCTATCAACTCATCTGCTCAAACCCTAGCCGCTCTCTTCATTTCAATCATCTAATAACCTTCAATGACTTATGCCGGCGTCCATCCTACATGCCTTTAATATGCACGAAGTTGGATGTTTTGTATTATCAATTTAAAATACCTCAAATAAATAATAATAATAATAATAATAATAATAATAATAATAATAATAATAATAATAATAATACATTTAACATTATAGACTCTCTTGAATTCTGAGTCCCAAGTCACTTAAAAATGATCTCATACTTATGTTTTCATATATTCTCTACCCCTCTTCTTCTAACATTGTCTTTCTAACATTGTATTTTTAGAGGTAAATTCTTCTTCTAACATTGTCTTTCTAACATTGTCTTTTTAGAGGTAAATGGGAGATGATCTAGGTTCTAATATGGTATGAGAGCCTATTCAAGTTGATATTTGGGGCTTACCCGCTATCTAACTTATGTGTTCAGAATTCGATGCTCATTCCGCCTTATATGTGAGAAGGAGTCTATAATTCTATGTCATAGATCAATGAGAATAATCTTATGCTTCTGTTTGTATATACTTTGTGTTGCTCTCCCTCTAATAAAGCTTTTTATGGGGAAAATAAAAAGGAAATCTTAGTTGCAATAGATACATTTGTTTAAGGAACTTCTTAAAGTTACTTTTATAATTATGAAAACCTTGAAAACATTTTTATAATTAGACCAATACACAAGTCTACAATTGTAATTATATATTCCTAACTACTGATATTTTTTTTTTCAACTCATACCTTGAAATGGAAGAATTTCTTTTGCCATTCGTTTTCAACACCTTGAATAGTTTTCTCCCTCTTATCCGACTTTACAGCATTTTGTTCAAGCTGGCGCAGTGAAAAAGTCGCTTATCTATGACCAAGAAGATTATAGTAATAATTTCCCTTAAAAGCCGAAGCTTGTACAACTAATTGACATTTATTATTTGCATACATTTTTTTATCCAACCCTTTCACTTGCAGATTTGTAAGTTTTTTTATTATGTTTTACACGTGACAATTTTTGATAGATTTTGAATTATACCTTGCATGGATTGAGAATGTCGTAATAGGGTATCTGTAAATTAATGATTTTTCATTCTCCTTCTAATAATCTTTTTAATACAAAGATATGCGAGAGAATCAAAAGTGTAATTTTAGTATCAGAGTATACCCAAAATTCCATGAGCTCGTCTACTTTCTAAGTCATATAATGTTAATCGTAAGCCTATACGTGAGTGAGCATGTTGAGTTTTAGGTTATGTCGCGTGGAAATGAACTTAGGCTCTTGTATATATTAATGACTTGCACTCCTTTTTTTTTAATAAGGTTTTTCTAAAAAGAATATAAAGGACTAGACCTTCTCTTTAACCTACGTTCTAAAACCTCATAATAAGTAATGTACGTAGGGTCATCATAAGCTAGGTTAGGATCTTTTAGAATGGAAATCGAAATGTCGGTGTCCGCAAGTTATGCCAAAGATTTCAACTTTTTTTTACAACTAGCATTTAATTCAACTTTTTTTTACAACTAGCATTTAATTCAATCTTTATATTACATAATTATTGACAAATAAGAAACTTACGTCTTGATCAGTTCTATGGTCCCATGCGACAGATAAAACTTCGCAGATGTCAACTTTCAATGTTTTGCCCCACCCTTTTTAACTCCCCACAACTTCTATTTATTCCACTCAAATGCTTCTCTCACTCCCTCACAACTTCTCCTTCATCAGCGCTCTCACAGTTCCTTGTAACATTCTTGTCTTTTTAAGTTTACGTATTCCATTTCATTTCTTTATTTATATTTTTTTTTTCAGTCGTACGAAACATTTTGCTAAGTTTAATTTATTCTTACAGGAAAATGAGTAAGCTTGCACTTGTATTAGTGGGCTTATTGTCAGTGGTGACCAGTGCATATGGATATTATGGAGGTTGGATTAATGCTCATGCCACCTTCTATGGTGGAGGTGATGCATCTGGAACAATGGGTACGTAATTCTATTATACCTTTAGGAATATATACACCCATTCCCGGGATATACGTACCATCTTAAAACTTCATTGTGGTTTGAATAATTACTGCAAAATAATTTGTAGTGCTGTAATTGTTGAAAAACTCGAAACTCTTTCGGTTATAATTGTAAACTAGTTTGTTATGTTGTTGTGAAGTGACAAAATTACCCTTACTTGCAAATTAGTTTTTAGATATTATTAATATAGCAAAATAAATTTGTAACAAAGTCTTTCTCATTTCTACGATGAAATAGAAGTAATTTGTATGAATTATTTTACAATGAATAAATTACAATAGAGATTGTGTGCAGAATTTTCTAAGGATATATATATTTTGTTTTAACATTCCTTTAATTAAGAATATCATGAGTTAAGAGAATACAAAAATCATGTCCACTCGAGTCTCGACACATATAGCGGTGTGCGCTTCTTTCTGAAGTAGTTAGGCGAAGAGAGTACATGTGCAGAATTTATATTAGGATTTCACGATGATTTTTACTTAGTGCAATTTTACTAAATCACAAGTGTAATTTGAAATTTTTTCAAACTACCAAGAAGATTTCGTGCATATTTATGAAGCCAAAAAAGCGTGTTTAAATTATATTATATTATTATTTTTATATAAATTTGAAGACAACTACATCTAATTAGATTTATCTAAATTTTAAAGTAATACTCCCTTAGTTTTGAAATGACTACAGACCTAATTAAGGTGCTTTTGTATCATTTATCAATTTTTTTTGTTTTTTGGCAAAGAGTAAAAAGTACACACACAAGACACATGTATTTGCCTATTTGGTGTCTCACTTATGTAAAATTTAATTTCAGTATTCGGTTCCTTGTGTTTTTGTAGGTGGGGCATGTGGGTATGGGAATTTGTACAGCCAGGGGTATGGTACAAATACAGCAGCATTAAGCACAGCTCTATTCAACAATGGTTTGAGTTGTGGAGCTTGTTTTCAGTTAGTCTGTGTGAATGATCCACAATGGTGTCTCCGTGGGTCGATTATCGTCACCGCCACAAATTTCTGCCCACCGGGTGGGTGGTGCGATCCCCCCAACCACCACTTCGACCTTGCTCAGCCTGTTTTTCTACGTATTGCGCAGTATAAAGCCGGCATAGTGCCTGTCGCCTACAGAAGGTATCATTAGTACTTTCGAAAGCTTATGTTGAACGTATTAATAACATGTCATTCCAAATTACCTATGTCTTGATAAAGGTGTATTAGATTCTACAAAACTATACATTGGATGATGAATTACACTTCGCTTAATTGATAAGTCAATGGTAAAAGCTTGACATGTTAATTTTCTTGAATTGTGTTATACAGGGTACCCTGCAGGAGAAGGGGTGGCATAAGGTTTACTATCAATGGCCACTCTTATTTCAACCTCGTTCTCGTTACAAACGTTGGAGGTGCTGGTGATGTTAGGTCAGTGTACATCAAAGGATCAAGAACTGCCTGGCAGCCAATGTCAAGAAATTGGGGCCAAAACTGGCAGAGCAATTCTTATCTTAATGGACAAAGCCTATCTTTTAAGGTTACCACAAGCGATGGCCGAAGCGTTGTTTCTTATAACGTTGCCTCGTCAGGCTGGTCGTTCGGACAGACGTACTCCGGGGCGCAGTTCCGCTAAAGATTTCTTTTATGATTATTATGACTTGGTTTAGCATTTATATTCCTCAATTGTAATCTTATATTTAATTTAGTGAGAAAAGAAAGATATATTAAAGCAAAAGGGCTTATTTTGAAATGGTCCATATTCTTAATTTGTGTAAGTGAGAGAGAAATAATGACGACTTTGGTGGATGAGGCAGTTATTAGCTGTGGGAGAAAAGTAGAAGAATTTATGGGAAGCATTTTATAGGGTGATGTGGCATTGACAGTTCTTGTATGTGTTAAAGACAAGATATAATTGTCATAAGCTGAAGGAGGAAGGTAGCTATACTGGGAGTGATCAGCAGATATGGGCTGTCTGAAGAAATTTAAACAATGTGTTTGCATCTATTTTCTGAACGTTGTTATATATGTTTTTTTTTTTTTATGGCCGGAGAAGATGTGTAACTAGTTGTCATATTGTTTATTGGATTTGTACTATTCTTATGATGATATGAAATTGATTAATTAAGAAAAAAGATTGGTGTCATGTGTTAGATTTATGGGTTTAGTTCATATAGCAGTCATTAGTGACGCCTACGACGTCTTGTAGACAGTACGTAATATAGGATGATTTAGTACTCGTGCATTTGACAAGTTTCGCGCTACCAAGTGGCCACATTAAATTTAGATAAGTCGATAAATTATATAATCCCCTTTTCAATGATGTACATAAGCCTAAAGAAATTATAGTTGATAGCCAGTAAACTATGTCACGAAAGGTATCTATTCTAGACGGACGTATGATCCTCAACGCGTCAAGCTTAATAGATGTGTTATCATCACAATTAAACGAGATTAAATTGTAAGACAATACGACTAATCTACCTAGAGTTTTTCTCTGCTGAAATTTCGGTCTTTATGGCTGAATATTATACTGGAAAAGTCTTACTTAATACCGCTGAGACCAGAAAACACCCTTACAACTAGCTTGACTCGGCAGGGTACTGAATATTCAATACAAAATTACAAACTGTACGACTGGACACAAATCTTCATGCAAAAATATGAAACGGGGAGTCTTTTGAGCCTTCTAAATTAATAAAATAAACTGAATGGATTGGAATTTCCTATAATCTTACTGGTCCGTATGAAAGCTCCTACTAATAAAGAAAAAACATGTTTTTGACAAGAGGACTTTTCGTACGTTCGCATGTGCCCATAAGAGCTGCCAAGGTCCACTTCTATTAAATATCGGCAAAGTGTTGTCCTTGATTTCGTTTATGGTTTTATTCTTGAAAGCTACTTTCAATGTACATCATAGTAAAAGAGATTTTTTTTAAAAAGCAGTAATTATGTTATTCATTGTAAACGTGTTTTAATTTCTCTCCACCATCAAATAGTGCACATTCTGCTTTTTAGACAAGAATCAAGATCAAAAGTAATTCTGTCAAATACTTAGAAAATATATGTGCAAAACTTGAGCACCTTGATTATCTTCAGTAGCGAAAATAAACTGCAGAACCACAATATCCGACGTAGCGGGAAGATGTTTTAAGGTAGACTAATTATGTGCGTGCGGGCCTTTTAGTCACCATTGATTCATGTATCAAAATTATATGGTCGTACTCGGACACTACATAGAACTCATGCAAAATGGGGATGAAAAATCTTAATACACAAGTGTAAGAACAATCGGATAACGAAAGAAGTAATTCTGTATTATATTGAATGAACTCAAATCAGAATAATAATAGATAATATATACACAACATTAGTTAAGTACATAGCAGAGCTTGTTCTGAAAAAACTCATGTACGTCCCTCGATTTAACCGAGTAAAAAATACTATAATTCAATCCTATGTTTTTAACTTTCACTCACAAGAAACTAATTCTCCATGAATTTCACAAACTCTTGAAAATCAATAACTTCATCGCCATTTTCATCGAAAGCCACAATCATTCTCTTACAATCCTCCATCGCTGAACCTTCCTTGTTAAATCCCAGTGCACACAAAACACTTTGCAACTCCCCTGCATCAATAAACCCGTCACCATTTTTGTCAAACACATCGAAAGCCTCCTTCACTTCATCCAAACTCGGGCTTTTCGCCTCGAATATATTCGCAATTTCATCAGCTCCCAACTCTTCCGGAAGCTTCTTTTCTTTGGAATCGGAAAAAAGTCCTAAACTTTTTAAGACCAACTCTGTTTCTTCTCTGCTAACACTTTGATGGGGTCCGTTTTCTTGTTTGATCGACGACGTTAACGATAAAGTTGCGTTCTTTGTTGTCGACTGATCATGAGACTGGATTGAAGATTGGAATCCTTTGAAGAAGTTAAAGATCCTTTTTTTGTCGAGGAGTATGTGCAACAACATGAATTCAAACAGTCCTAGTACGAGAAGAGTGAGTTGAATGTTGTTCAAATTCATAGTGAAAATTGGGATTGGCAATTGATTCAAATGGCTGATAGACATAATATTGTAATAATAATAATAATAGTCTCTAATGGAGGGAATGTTTTTGTTGTTACTTGAATTTGAGTATTTGATGTTTTGTTGAAATTTGATGAATGAAGTGTGTTGTATATATATATGAATGGAGTGGGAAGTTGCTTGTGTGGTGCAGGTAATTAAGTGAGAAGAATGTTAGAGGAAGCGTCAAAAGAAAAGGTTACGTTGTTACGTGAATTGAATATACATTTAGGTTCAAGGAAGTTTCTTAGCTGCTGCTCCAGGCTTGTAGGAAGGAGAATTGGAAATTTTAGTCAAGTTAACTCTTACACGTTATATGAATTTTCTTAAAATGTTTAGTCTTTTCATTTTGTTGAAAATTCATGGTAAGATCCTTAATTTGGAAAAAGCCTTCAAATTTAAGTCAATGTGAGAGTTCAAGTCTCTAGTCCTTGAAACGATAGTGCTCTACTGCGGTGACGCCCATCCTACTACTATTGTTTTCTAAAATACAACAACTACATCCTTATTTATGGGAAGCATTTCAAATATTCCGTTGTAAATTGCCACTTGTCACGTATGTGTTGGATTTGTTTTTTTTTTTTTTTAACCTGACCCTAGTTTGAGTATGGCGTGTGGTATGTAAGGCTTCCCTCTTTTAAAGAATTGCAGTAATCCAAAGAGTTAAATTTATTGTGTAAAGCAACAAAGTGTTAAACAGGAAAATACAAGTATTTTTTCACATGCATTAAATTTCCAATTCACTAAAAATTAATCTTGAATAGTTAAATGTATTGTCTGCATCGATACAAAAATAGATCACTTTATGCTAAAATAATTCCAATATAATTGATGAAAATTCACTTAAATATATTGTTAAACAATTCTCGGATAATTAAAAGTGTGGTGAGTTATCCTATGGCACTTGACTGATACCAGAAAATTAGTGCTTAGCAATTTCGTGGAAATTGGAATGGTTTTGTAGCCCGATAGCCTCCACAGCACTATGTTAGAAGACAAAAAAATTGGTAGTTAAATACTTTATCTTGTTCTAACTGCCTCACGAAATTGCATATTCGTGTGCAAAACTTTTTTCTTTTTCTATTTGTTTTTGCACACTTTTTGACCAAGACTTTAAACTCTACTGACCCCAAGATTTACTACTAAAATACTAGCAGATATAATTGAAAAGACTCGTAAATCCTGCTTTTTCCATGCATTTTCTTTGCGAACCAAAAAAGTCACAAGGAATATATTCTCCAAGAAAACTAATCGGAATGTATAAGTATTTTGGTCTTATTTTGTTCGGGTTACAATACACCATAGGTAATTACAAATGGACCTCACAATGCCAAAATAATGCTAATTCAATATAATAAACGGACTAACTTAGTCCGGAACACATACTATCTGTTATGTTACAAGTATTAAATTGCTCTAGATATCCTAATAAGACAAATAATCGTGAAGATCGAATAGAGGGCGTTTGATGTGTGTATCGAGCGTGGCTGGTTCGATACTGTTGTAAGTCGAGCTCGATTGGTTCGAGAGTGTTGTCGGTCGAATTGATGAAGTGTCGAACCGTCCTGGTTCGATGTTGGTGCGTCGAACTGAGTCGATTCGATACAATAGAACCTCGAATGGGGACCGGTTCGATCTTAGTCCACGTAAGTTAGGTTTAAGTTGAACAATAAAGTATATGTTCGATATGGTAGCATGTGTTGTGTGTATGTATCCTCCTCCAGAAGGTTAATGGGCGGGATATTTATAGACCCCGTCCAAGTCAAGCTTCGGAGAGTAAGCATCGAACAGGTGTGGTTCGATGTTGAATTCGTATCGAACCTTTTCCGTTCGATACGTGTGTGTCTCCGGGCCCAACGTTGTTGGGCCTGCCCAATGTCGAATTTGGGCCTATCCTAAAT
Organism: Linaria vulgaris; assembly: GCA_948329865.1. Taxonomy (NCBI): domain Eukaryota; kingdom Viridiplantae; phylum Streptophyta; class Magnoliopsida; order Lamiales; family Plantaginaceae; genus Linaria; species Linaria vulgaris. Next base: position 15,198,360 of record OX415250.1, on the reverse strand, counting down.
AAGTCACATCACATAATCCCCCTAGTTTGGGAGATAGTGCTGATTAGGAAGCGCCTTCCAAACTCAAGAAATTATGCGCCTCGCTCTTGTATGCTGGAAATTTATGCCCCCGATTGGGAGACGATCTCGATTAAAGATCGGGGTCCAATTTTGAAGGACTATAACTCATTAACCTCTTAAAATTCATTGGAATTTTTAGCACAACGAACCCTACCTGTTCGATGTGCTCTGATGAGAGCATCGAATTTATGGAATTCGATGCATGTGTATCGAACGGCAACCGTTCGATGCTATTGCATCGAATCGGAAAGAGAGGCGGTGGTGTGTCTATAAAAGGAGCCAATTTCCACCTCATTTTCATTTTTCTTTCCAGGAGAGGTTTTTTGCTGCCTTCCATACCGCATCTAACCGTGGGCGTTCGACCTTCCCATCAACATCGAATCCTGAGGATTCGATGCTTATATGATTTTTTCTTTTTTCTTTTTAATCTAGATAATTTCCTATAATTGACTAAAAATGGCGAGGAAAAAAATCTGAAAGTCGGAGTAAACCTATAGTGTCACCCGAGAATATATATGGTGCTCAGACTGGGAGCGAATAGATGAACGCATTGGATGTGGGCCTATCATTTGCGAGTGTTTCCTCAAAAGGTTCCCCTGAACATGGCGTGAGGACTCAACCTGTAGTCAGAGCCCCCGTTCGTTCCGCTCCTCCATCGGGTGATCGTTCTACGATGAGGATTGGTGGCGTAAGTGCTGATACCCGGGTGCCTATTATGAGTGACTTTGAGCGTCATGAGGATTTTGTGCCGCGGAGATAGGTGATGACTCCAACTGCCACTGGTGGTCGCGTTAAGGTTGGGACTAATTCTCAAATCCAAGCGATGGAAGAAATTGACGCGGAAGATGAAAGGATTGCTGCTAATTTGGCTAGATTTAATGCAAGTAACCCCACGTTTCGAAACGCGCGAGGGCCCAATGGAGAGAGTTCTTCCCGGTCAGGAGGTGAGCATTGGTACGCTGCTGCCAAGAGGAAATTAGCTGAAGATGAGTCAGCTCGAGAGGCTTAGGACTTCCCCCCGCCTCCACTTAGGCGACCTCGACCTTCCGGTAATCCTAGACCGGCCCCGCCTGGGAGCCTCATTGACTATGATTTTCTTAATGATGAGAACTCAGAATCTTTGAGCATTACTCTAGGTGGATATCGATTGAGGGAAGAATAGTCGGCATAGATTATGCGAGACCTATGGTCTCAACTGGATCGCCAAGTCGTAATTGATAGGCTAGAACATCGTGATCTGGTGCGCTTTGGTCGTTTATTTTTTACTGCTATTACTATAAAAGTGTATCGACTTTGCCAGGATTACAGTGGTTTGATTGAGGTACAGGGTCAACATAATTTCGTCGTCGATAGGTTGCACGCAAGTATTCATAGCGGTGATAATAGTCGACGCAATGTGCTAAAACGTGCCAAAGAATATGAAAGGTGGCTGCTAAGGCTGTTCGTGATGCCCAAAATACTGGAGTAACGACCAAAAAATTCGAGGAGAGTGTTGTCGCATTGCGGGCAAAAATAGATGCATTGAAGAGAGAGAATGACTCTTTGAAGCGTGAGAATTCTTCTCTTAAGGCGTCGAATGCTGCGGCGAATAGTGTCATAGACGATTTCAGTCGCCGAGTCCAACATTTCGAATTGGAGGATAACAAGTGCCCCATTTCCAAACCTTTCATGCAGAGTAATGTTTATAAATTTCTTGAGTTACTCCATGGTGTTGCGGACATGAAATATGGTATGGAACTTGGCGTCGACCAGGCTGTTTATCTCGGATATCTTGGAGAGGGTTTTCGGAAAGATATGTTGGATGCTAGCTGTGGTCCTAGGATGGAGATCCCGGAGCCTAGCGGCGCTGACGACAATGATTTATAGGCCTCTAGACCCGGTGATCTGTTTTACGCCGTATGGCGTGACCGTAAGGGCAAGAGTGCGACTGGTTCCAGTTCTTTGAATCCGAGTCCACCTTTAATGCATGAGGGAATAGATATAGGTGCTCCTAGCGTTACTTTGAGCGAGTTGGATAGGGTCAATAAAGCCCTTCACGCCACTTTCGGTCAAGTGACAGTGAAGTTGAATTGCCTCCAAAAGCGTTCAGGTCTATGATTTTTCTATCAAGTCCTCATAGGACGTCAGGTGTTCAACACATGCCTGTTGTGGTTGTGGATAAGGGAAAGAAGGTTATGCCCGTGTCCGAGATTCCTGGTCCGACAATGATTCTGCCAACTAGAATGTGCCCTCCTCGAGATCCTTCTTGAGATCTAGGAACTTTTGTTATTGAAGTTGTTGTGCCCGAACGATCGTTCAATGACCAGAATTTGATTCTCCTAGCAGATATCAGCTTGAGATGCCTCCGAAATAGATGAAGTTATTTTGCCCGAAGGTTGGGCACAAGCAAATGACTTGGTGCTCACAGAGAATCAAATTTAGGGAAAATGTGTCAATTATGCACGTTCCGTGGGTGTGAAGCGGACCTTTAATTTCTTTGGACCACACAATAATTCGTCATCTGACTTCGTCCTGAGTCCCCCAAGTCGTCAAATGAGTAGCGATATTTAGGCTATACAATTTTGATGATATTAGGATTTTTGCTATGTAAACGATCTTTGCATTTCACTTGCAGCGGTTCTTGAACGAGACCGATTTTGTAGCTTGATATCATATTTTTGATTTATACTCTATTTGTATAATTTACTCTCTTTTTTAACGAAGTTCAATGCACGTTTAATTGCTCTTTGTCTGTCAATTTAATAATTGTATTATGCCTTATAATCGTTATCGATCCCGCGTTGCATCTCTGTCATGATGCTTGTGTCATGCATGAGGGTTTTGACAACTTTGGGCTATTTATACCACCGTCATGACGCTCGTGTCGTGCATAAGGGCTTTGACCATTTTGGGCTGTTTATACCGCCGTCATGATGCTCATGTCGTACATGAGGGGTTAGACTACTTTAGGTTGTTTATACCGCAGTCATGACGCTCGTGTCGTGTATGAGGGGTTTGACCACTTTGAGTTGTTTATACCGATGTCATGACGCTTGTGTCGTGCATGAGGATTTTGACCCCTTTGGGCTATTTATACCGCCGTCTTGGCACTCGTGTCGTGCATGAGGGGTTTGGCCACTTTGGGTTGTTTATACTGCCGAGTCCACCTGCATCATTCGACGGATGGAAAATATAATTAATTATTTTAAATGGACTGAGCTCGATTCTTACCGAGGTGCCTACGTTTCCCAGTTTGCATGGGACTCAAGCCTTCGTAGTTCATACTATTATTTGACTGATGGGCGATATTGTTTCAATTCCTATGCATAGTAACGTCTAAGATGTTGCACATTCCACAGACGCTTCTGTTGAATACCCTGCATAGTTTCCAAGTAATAGTATCCTCGCGAACTTGCTCGTATGACTCTGAAAGGCCCCTCCCATTTCGGTTTGAGCTTCCCGATATGCTGTTTTGCCGCAATGTTTCTCAGGACCAAATCACCTACTTCGAAGTTTTGGAACTGAACCTTTTTATCGTAGCTTTTGGCTATTGCTGCCTTAAAAGCCATTGTGCGTTGATACGCATCTTCCGTTGTCGAGCCTATCATATCGAGATCCATTTGTCTTAAACAAACCGATTGTTCGGGGTCGTAATCGTTAATCCTGCACGTCGGCATACCTATTTCTGCAGGCAGAACAACCTCGGTACCATAGACAAGAACAAATGGAGTCTCCCATGACGATGTTTTCGGAGTTGTTCTATTTGTCCATAATTTTCCTTGAAGCTCTTCTGGCCATGTTTTTTATGTGCTTCTCACCCTCCTTTTAAGATAATCCTTCAATGTTTTGTTCGTGGATTATGTTTGACCATTTGACTGTGGATGATAGACTGAGGTCAGATTGTGAGATATCTTTAATTCCGCAAACTAGGGGTGAACAAAAAAACTGTGACCCGCCTAACCCGCCCGCATCCGCCCGCACCCGGGGGTTGTTTTGTTTATTACTTATACGCGGTTGGTTCTTTTGTAACCCGCAAGGAAAATGAGTGGGTGGCGGATATAGACATTGTTTCGTCCGCAGTTTCCACCCGCCCGCATAATTATTTAAAAAATAATATTTTATTACCTATATTACTAATAAATCATAGTTTTAAATATATAGATATATATATATATATATATTCTTTGTGCAGCCTAAAAAATGGCTTAAGAAAATGAGAAAAAATTAACCTTAAAAATATGCCACTGGCGGCACACATACAATACACACACACACATTCATTCTTCCCCGCCTCTCCCCACCGACGGCCACTGGCGGCTCACCGCAACCACGAATTTTGTCTTTCTTCTTCACTATCTCTGTCGCTCCACTCCTTAATATAAGTTTTCGCCGAATTTCATAGATTAATTTCAATTTTGATATGCTTTTGCTTAGGGTATGTTTTAGTTTACTGTAATTAGCTTGGATGTGTAATGTATTATGTATCACTTCTATTGCATGTTAAATTGTTGATTTGATTGTTATGCTTGTTATTTTTGAATGCAGACCTGAAAGATGCCAAAGTTCATCTTTTGTAATGCAGGCCTGAAAGATGTCGTATTTGGCTCCATAAGATGCTGTTTTTTGGGCTCAAAGTTGCTGTTTTTCGCTGAAGTTGTTGTTATTTTGACTGAAGTTGCAGTTTTTTTGCTGAAGTTGCTGGATTTTGGCTAAAAGTTGCTGGTTTTTGGCCGAAAGTTACTGATTTTTACTGAAGTTGCTAGTTTTGCCGAAGTTGCAGATTTTAGCGGATTGTTTTTTCTTAATCTTACTCTTTTGCTGAATTTGTTGTCTTTTAGCCTGAAGATTATTGAATGTTGCTGGAACTTGCTGTTAGGGACATATATTTGCTATTTTTGAACTAGAAATTGCTGTTTGAGGGCTGCACATTCTAGTTTTGACAAATATTTTGATGGACTGGATCTTTAGTCTTAATTCGTTGTTTTATGGTCTGTAATTTGGGCTTTACTCTTTAGAGGCAAAATTATGTTTTGATTTCTGTTAATAGTTTTATGAACTTAAGATTTGTATCTTTGCTATTTTAGGATTAAAATGTATGATTTATTCTCGTTGGATAACCCGCCATCGCCCGCAAACCGCACGCACTCGCCAAACCTGCACCCGCATGGTTTGATAAAAAAAAAACCACTCGTATGGTTTGTGAATTGTGGTTTTTTTTTGTAAACCCGCCCACAATCACCCGCGTACACCTCTACCGCAAACCATGATCTAATCTCCTTTCCGCTGAATTGCGTACCATTGTCACATATAATATACCTCGAAATTCTGAAATGGCATATGATGTATTTCCAGATAAACTTAATCATATTTTTCTCAGTGATCGATGACATAGCCTTTGCTTCGACCCACTTGGTATAGTACTCAACCGCCACTACCAAATATCTTTTTTGACCTTTAGCCGAGGGAAAGGTCATACGATATCGATTCCCCATTGATCAAATGGGCACGCCATGTCGATGGGTTGTAGCGGATGTACATGTGTATGAATGAGACGAGCGTAGTACTGACAGCTGTCACATCACCTCGAAAAAGTTGCTGCATCTTTTAATATCGTTGGCCAATAATATCCCTGACGTAATATTCGTTGAGCCAAAGCTCTTCCCCCAAAATGATTTCCACAACATCCTGCATGAATTTCCTTCATGACATATTCGGCCTGGGTTGGAGTCAAACATCGCAGAAGTGGTCCTTCAAAAGATCTTTTGTAAAGGTCTCCATTGTGGATAGTAAACTTGTAGGCCTTATAACGCATTCGGTGTTGTGCATTCGAATCTGTTGGGAGGATACCCTCCCGAAGATAAATCATAATCTTGTCATTCCAAGACGGGTCTTCTTGTATTGCCATTATAAATTCCACCCGCGCCTCTGTAGCATTATATTTTGATATCCCTATTGAGGGCTTGTCGGCGGCCATAAGTGTTACTCTCTTCTTTACCAGAATCTCCAAAGAATTCGGGAATTTAGAGAGCGCATCGGCTTTCGCATTGTCGTCCCTCGGGATCTGAGTAATATCAAATAATTTAAAACTCCTCGCCAATTCTTTAACCTTTGCGGCATACAATTTCATTATCTCTTCTCTCGTCTCATATTTTTCAGAGAAATGATTTGCCACTAGGAGCGAGTCGATAAATATGTCCAAATGTTCAATATTGAGTTCGATAGCCATTTTGATACTGGTGATAACTGCTTTGTACTCAGCCTCGTTGTTTGTTACCATGTAGTTTAGACTGATAGCGAATTCAAACTCTCTTTGCTCTGGGGATAGAAAATGAATCCCTTCGTACTCGGCCTCATTGTTTGTTACCATGTAGTTTAGACTGATAGAGAATTCAAACTCTCTTTGCTCTGGGGATAGAAAATGAATCCCAACCCCTCCTCCATGAGTGGTTGCGGATCCGTCCATGTATAATATCCATGTTGTGGTTGCTCTGTTGGTTCTGGCTTGGTCTGATATAGAAAAGATACAATTTGAGGTATCGGCTACGTTGTTACCCAATCCTCTGCCATGAAATCCGCTAGGGCCAGCGCTTTAATTGCAGTTCGCGACTTAAACACCAATCCGAATTCGCTGAGCTCAATCGCCCATTTAACCAATCTTCCGGAAGTTTCGGGCCTCGCCGACACTTGTTTCAAATGTTTATCTGTCACCACCGTGATTTGGTGAGATTGAAAGTATGGTCTCAATTTTCGTGCAGTGGCCACGATTGCCAGTGCGAACAACTCTATCTCCAAGTAATTCCTTTCTGCCCCCTGCAGAACTCTACTCACATAGTAAATGGGTAACTGCTGGATTCCCTTTTGCTTGAAGTGTACAGTACTAATGGCGTGCGAGGTATAGATACAACATTTCATTTTCCTCCGGTTTAGCTGACAGTGGCGGGCTCACCAAATAATTTTTCATTTGCCGAAAAGCCTCCTCACACTCCCGCGTCCAAACAAAATCCTTGCTTCGCCTCATGACTTTAAAGAAATGGAGGTTCTTTTCTGTAGAGGTCGATATGAACCTTCCCAAGGCCGTCAACCGGCCCACTGGACACTACACGTCCCTCACTGTTTTTGGTAATGGTAGATACAACACTGCCCTTATCTTATCTGGATTGGCTTCGATTCCTCTTTTGTTCACCACATAGCCTAGGAACTGCCCCGCCGTCACCCCAAAAGTGCATTTCTTAGGGTTCAATTTCATTCTGTAGGTTCTCATGATGGCAAAAGCCTCATCTAAATGACGAACATGCTCCTCAGCCTTGAGACTTTTCACGAGCATGTCGTCGATATACACTTCCATTGACTTTCCAATTTGATGGTAAAACATTTTGGCCACCAGTCTTTGAAATGTCGCTCCTGCGTTCTTCAACCTGAAAGGCATTACTCTGTAATAGTACACTCATGTATCCGTGATAAAAGTTGTTTTGCTCTGATCTTGCAACGCCATAAATATCTGGAAAAATCCACTTTTCGCATCCATCATGCTCAACAGCGCACATCCTGCAGTCGAGTCAACCAGTAGGTCTATCCTAGGCAATGGAAAATGATCCTTAGGACAATGCTTGTTCAAGTCCGTATAATCCACACACATTCTCCATGTCGCTTCTTTTTTCATAACTAACATGACATTGCTCAACCATTCTGAAAATCTTAGTGCATAAATGTGTCGTGCCGCTAAGAGTTCTTGTACCTCTTTTTTCGGCGGCTTCATTCTTCTCCTAAATTCCGCTTCTTCTGTCTTATCGGTTTTGCGTCTTGTCTACATTTAACCAATGCACTATGATTCTGGAGTCTATTTCGTGCAAGTCAGAATCAGACTAGACAAATATATCTGAATTTTATCTGAGACAGTCCACCAAAGCTGCCTCTATCATTCGTTCCATTCTTGTCCCAATATTTATTATTTTTTCGTCGCTCTCCCTGAATAGCTGTACAATCTTGAATTCCGCTAAGGGTTTCATTTTACATTATTACCATTGTTTCAATAACTAACTTTCTGCTTTCTCCCGTCCCTGCTCCTTAGGCTCGAGTCGCTTTTCATTTTCGACTGTTATCACTTTGGTCTTCTTTCTTGCTTTCTTTTTTCCATCTGAACGCGCACGCCGTCTCTTTGTCGTTCTAGCTACTTATATCTAAAACAATGTAAACGGTGTTCCCACAGACGACGCCAATATTTTGGTCTTATTTTGTCCGGGTTACAATACACCAGAGGTAATTACAAATGGGTCTCATAATGCCAAAATAATGCTAATCCAATATAATAAACGGACTAACTTGGTCCGGAACACCTACTGCATATTACAAGTATTAAAGTGCTTTAGATATCCTAATAAGACAAATAATCGTGAAGATCGAATAAAGAGCGTTCGATGTGAACATCGAATGTGGCCGGTTCGATGTTGTTGTAAGTAGAACTCGATAGGTTTGAGAGTGTTGTCGGTTGAATTAATGAAGTACCGAACCGTCTTTGTTCGATGTTGGTGCGTCAAACTGAGTTGGTTCGATGCAGTAGAACCTCGAACGGGGACCAGTTCGATCTTAGTCCACGTAACTGGGTTTAAGTTGAACAATAAAGTATATCCAACCACTGTGTTCGATATGGTAGTATGTGTTGTGTGTGTGTATCCTCCTCCAGAAGGTTAAGGGGCGGGGTATTTATAGACTCCGTCCCGTGGGACCCTTCAGGCGTCGGAGAGTAAGCATCGAACATGCATGGTTCGATGTTGAATTCGCATCGAACCTTTTTTCGTTCAATGCGCGCGTCTCTCTGGGCCATCGCTGCTGGGTCAGCCCAATGTATAATTTGGGCATATCCTAAATAATCCCCTTCAATAAGCAAATTTTCATCTTCCTTCGCCGGATAGGAATTGAAATGTGTATATCTTAGAAATTATTTTTTAAGATTAAAGAATAAGTACGTCACTGATTCATGTTGAACACTTGTGAAACTTTGCAGAACGCGAGTCGATTAGAAAAGTCACGATGGCGTGAAGAGTCTTTATTCACTACATCGCTACAACATTCTTCAGATAAACATGCTAGAGCCGTAGCATTTCTTCTTGTTTTTGAATAAGTATTATAATTCACACATTATCACATGTGCTTCAATTCATGTTAAGCCCACTTCATATTGAACTCCAACGTAACTGAATTTGTATTAGGCGTCCATACCAAATTCAAATAAATTCTCCGGCAATTAAAACAATTTATTTAATATGTTTTTGACCAACCACTTGATAACAATGGAGTTAGTTTTGCATCTCCATTCATGGAAAAATCTTGTACATTGCTCTTGTAAGCAAAAAACTTCCTATGTAGTATCAAGTATCTCACGTACCCCTATAAACGTTTTTTTTTGTGATGTGTAGCCCCTTACTTCGAAGAAATTATTATATACATCTGTTGCATGTATAACCGATGATTGAGATTAAAAGAAGATTCCTAAATTGTATAAATAATCACCCAATACCCCATCCCCACCGTGTATTGGTAGTGGATGTACATATATTAATTGCACCAAATAATCTATTTTTACTTCGGCCCCGATCTGTAAAATCATAACTTCATAAAAAAGGTTTTTCAAGTATGGGCAAGCATAAAATGATATATTAAGTATATCATCATCTTAAAAAAAAAAGTGAAAAATGAAAAATAATGGAGAAGGCAGCAAAAACAAATACAACCAACATGTTTTTAGTACAAACAACATTTTTTTGGGCTAAGCAGTAAGCACAAATATTTGATTTTTTTATCAACCAATTTCATGAAATGGGCTCACAATTTCGTAGGCCCATTAATAAGAAAGCAAACCCCATTTTCTTACATTGATGGAATCTTTCAGAATATTGAAGATACAACAAACGCATATTAGGGATTTATCTCAGAAGAGAATCCAGCCCCATAAACCCCAATCACCGGAAAATCCGAGATGAACTCTAATTTCACGGCGGAGGCGGCGGCGCAGCTGCACCAGGGGATCACTCTGCTGCTTGACCGGTGGACGGCGCTTCAGATGGCCGTCGCCAACGAGTGGGGAGGCCGCGACTCTCACCAGAAGCCTGCCGAGCTCGCCAACGGTCTTTTTCACCGTCTCACGCAATCCAAAGGTACCTTAATTCGATTGTGTTCACTGGGTTTTTAGTATTTTGTGGTTATAAAGATTTGTAAAGTACATGCTGCAAGGTGTTTGTTCTGTTGCTTCAACGAAGTAAGTGTTGTTGTGGGGAGTGAATTTGATGTCGTGTTTTGAATTTTGGTGATGATGGTCCTCAGAGCAAGTGTATATGGATGATTTGGAGGAGTTGCTTGATGCTTTCATGGATACATTGAATACCACCATTGACGATGGCAGCATCGAGGAGGTACGTATGTCGTGAAAAGTAGTTTTACGTGTATGTCGTAATTTGAGAAATTTAGCCAGGTTTAGAAGAGGCCTAGAAGAAAAGTGGATGTGTTATATTGTGAATGTGGTAAAGCGGGTTCATTTTACTCTTATGAACCCGCGGGAAGAAATTTAATAACGATGAACTAATCGTCGAGTAAAAACCAAACTAAAATGGTGATTGAAGAGTCAATCTCTATTTTGTGGTGTGAAAGATGTTGGTGTTAGTATTACACACTGTCCTGTTATTTAACAATATTAGAATAATCCCGGAAGATACTCTAGGATGTTATGTGGTTAAGCAATACTGGCCTGGTAAGGTCTGCTCACTGCGTAGTCATAGAACAATCACGTTAGTTTTAAGATTAAGACAATGAAAATTCTGAATTTAATGATTGAATGACTAAGGATTTTCTGTTAACTGCATTTTCACCATTTTCAGATAGCAGAGAAGTTGATGTTTATGCGTGAAGAATGTTTGGAAGGCAATTTTGACTTGATAAAGAAGCTGAAGGAAACAAATGCTCCTACCCTCTCTTATGTCCAACAGGTTATGATCACCCTCTGTTGAAAATGAATTCTTCCAATTTTTGCTTCGCATGGATTGCATTATTATTTCATAGTTTCAACTGATATTCAAGTTAGGACGAGTTAGTCTTTCTGTGAGGTTATGATGATTATTGAAATATAATTCCACCTTTTTACGTAGCAACCAGGCTGATTTCATCCTCATGATTATGTTGTCTTAATATTTTGATTAAGATGTAGTCATTTTCATGACACATTCTGTATATTGATGGCTCGGGCGCATGAGTTTCGAATGGGTTATAATGTCACGTGTAAGGAATAAAAATCTGAACTCTACCCTTGAGCTGTTTGGTTATCATTTTTTGATGAATTGCTGTTTTGTTATCATTGCTTTGCCCTTTAACTGATTTTATGTAGTTAGGACCGCCTTTATATCACACAAGAATGACAGAACAGTTTGCTTACAAATTTTCTTCTTTTTCGCACTTGTACTTGGATCCCTGTTGACGTGAGGAGATGAGGATGCTATGCGTCAAATTTCTATCCTTCCTCTGAATTTTCTTTTAGCTCCCCCATCGTTATGCCAGAAGTGTGAAAGTTGGATCTTTCCTGTTGGAGAGGATATGCATAGTGCATTAAAGGAAATAATTCAAAACGTTGTCAGGAAAGAGTACTTCGTGTTGCCGTATGCATCCTACTTTATCTTTAATCACACTTAGTTGAAGAGCAAGTAAAAAGATACCAATTTGAAGAGTTTACTTTCAGCTCAATACTCTGAGTAGTGATGTCCCCAGCACTCATGTTTGTGTTTTATTTATATTTGGGCAGCCTGCGGGTGATGGCGCGGGAAGCAGTACTGATGCTAGCAGTGATGATAATTCGGCAATGGAAGTTGATGAAGTGCAACACCAACAAATTCCCAATCAAAATAACATCACCAATGAGCCTAGCACTGTAGTAGATGATGGCTGGACTGTAGTTTCTTCTAACCGTAACAGAGGAAAGAGGACATAAGTTCTATGCTTTTTATCCTCGGTTTTGATTTTCATTTTCTTTTCTTTTGTCTTTTTCTGTCTTTCTTATCCAGGGGGGTGGGTCGTGGGTGGAGTTAGGGTGGAATTCTTGTTTGTTAGCGAGTTATCACTACTATATATCTGTAAACACCACATAATCTAGCGCCCAAGTTTGAATTGTTTGCGGTTGCAAGTGTTACCAGTTTTTGTAGGTGTTGCTAGTTTTTACTGTTGTTCGACTGGACATGCTCCAAATTCTTGGCTGTTTCATGAGTTTCATGATTCTTGCATTCTTTTGTCTATTCCAGTTATTGCAAGTATCAAGTTATTGTTAAATTCTGAAGGAAATCTGTAGTAACGCCCACAAGGGCTGAGCTGGGAAGACCAAGGGCGGGGCTCCTAGAGAGGACAATTCTCAAAATTCTTAGAAGCATGTAAGAAACTTTTATGTTTTTTAGTTTATAAAAATGAAGCATAAAAATATTTTCTAATTTTTTTGATTCCTTATATAAATACATTGCAATGACAACCTTTTAACATAAATTGCTCGTCATAAGCCGCGAAGTTAGGATTTGGTTGTTGGGTGTCAAGAGTGGAATCAATTTGCCCATTAGCTTAAATATGGTTAAATATGACCAATTAGTTTATTCGATACTGTTGTTTGCTCATAATGCACATGTAAGATTTATAAACAATTATGTCTCTAACAATTGAAGTAATATTGCTTCCTTCTTTTTTTTATGGCTTTTTTAACGGCTAGTGCGAAAAATGTATTATCAATATTCCTATAAATCTCAAATTCTATTATTGGCTTCCAGACAATGAGGTCTGAAGAGTGAAACTAATCTGTTGGCTTTTACTATATAGACATATCTGTTAAAATTCTGAATAATAATTCAGTGACAGCAGGGTAACCTGAACATGCCCAATCATTATCGCGGCAGTTCTGATAGATCTGCTGTACCAAAAAAAAAGAAGAAGATAGTTTTCTCTATCAAAAACCAAAAAATAAAGACAAGAAAGAGCCAAGAGGAATTGTTTAATATTGTGGTGGAAGAAAAAAGATCAAACATTTCTATTTCTGTTTGTTCAGAAACAACAAAACAGCATTGGTATAGCTTAAACCATTAAAACTACCTTGTTCAAATTCATAATTATATTGTAGCAGAACCAATCTGATTAAGATCTAATTCACATATCTAAAGATAAGATAGAGTAATAGTACAATATTACACAATCTCTCCGACTTATTACAATGCTTGTGCTAATTGTTACACAAACTCACTCTCTTGCAGCTCTCTCAGTATTTCATATAATAATATATGTACATTACTAAGCAAACCCACAAAAATATCTGTCTCCTATCTGCACCACATAACTCTAGAGGTGGCTATCTAATTGACAAGCATTTACTAGATTCTCGCTCGTACCTCGATCTTTAGTCTTGTAGGTCCATAGATTTAAGAAACACATACTTATCGAGCACCAGCCAAGAAATGAAGTGTTCTTGGCAGAAGCAATCAGATTACGAGCTCTCATGGAAGCTTAACGATCTTGATAAAGCAGCAGGATTGGCTTGCAATACTGTAGAGGTTTCTTGAACATGTGTTTTCTCATCGCCTTTCCCCTGGCTTTGAAAAGCCTTGAAAAGACCAGTTCCACCTATGGAATCAACTCTCTCGTTCTTTATACCCAGTGTCGCCCATATAGAGCTTTTTGCAGCTTCACCTGGATCATCAATCCGCAATGTCTTTGGAACCCACAAACACTTTTCAGTATTACTCTCTTTTTGCGACTCTTCCTCGTTTCCATTAGCCAGTTTCAGAATGGTGTCGTCCCTCGAATGCTTTCCTAAAGTCGGGGAATTGGAACCTGAGTTTGGAGAAGAAAGGCTCTGTGAAGATGTTGGCGTAGGTGGGATAACCCAAGGAACATTCCAAGTGTTGGGTATAGTACAACCCCAGTAAGGTGGTGGAACGGCGGGATATAATGGCAGAGGGTAGGCAGTGGGGCTGAGAGCGGGAGGAGATACTGGAGAACTCCATTGAACGGAGCTCCAGGGATAGGGCCACGGGGCTCCGGGAAAGCAAGGTACTTGAGGAGGAAATGGGGCACTAGGTACCTGCTCCGGCAGTGCAACTTTTCCAATCTCGTTCTTTGAGCTTCCGATAGTGATGGAAGATCCACTCAAGCGCTCATCGCCATTTGATCTACTTCCATGAGAAACAGAGATACCGAGTTCCTCAGATCGATGGAGCCCGTTTCTCATAGTTTTGTCAGCAATGTTCAGAACTGAAGCCATTGATTCACATAAGGGTGTGTCTGAGCTAAAGGTGAGGACGGTGCCATTGGGGTTCATAGCAGCATGGTGAATTCCATTTGGAAGAGCTTCTGGCACAGTGAGATGACGGAACTGTGAAGCGGTGTGTTTATTCTTGCGGCGGCCAGCACCTACAGGAACATTCCTCATGGTCCCACCGGCTGTCCAGTATCTCTGGCAATTCTTGCAGAAGTGTCTAGGTTGGTTGACATTGTAATTGTTGAAATAACAGAATTTTGTGTCCATGCTATTACAACGAGGGCATGGAATTATTTTGTCTGGCTTCTTCAAGGTTTTCTCCTCTGAGTTACTTGACTCACTCTGGTCCTCACCGGCTTTTGAGGTTTTTATCAGTCCAGCATCACTATTAGTAGATAATGCTTTGGAGTCATCATTTGTTGGTGGAGAAGCGGACTCTTTTGATTCCTCCAACATCAAATGTTGGCCTTGATCTTCCTGGTTCATATCAGATTCTTTTGGACCTGACAGACTCTGCATAGGCACGCATAATCAATGATAAGGCAAGAATCTACAATTCAGAGTTAAGATTCTACGGGACTTAATTTTTAAGTTAAGACAACAAGATGAACTGAAAGCAGACACTAAACATTGTTCTGATATTTTTGTTATATTCGCCAATTAATGTCAAGAAATAAAAGTATACGACAATCCCCTAACAGAGTGCCAACAAAATAGGACAACATGGGAACTGAATCGCGAGGCTTACGCGACATGCGGCACTTATATTTATCCTTGTTTCGCATCCCCTTGTTTTTATACAGTAAAAAATGAAAGAAAGTAATGCCAAAAATAACAAAAGACAGTGCATGTATTAGGCAGTCTTTGTAAGGAAAAAAACTAAACCGGTTTGAATAGAAATAAATGCTTACGCCCTCGTTGCCAACATAAATTCAAAAGAAGTTCTCTGTTTTTGATCACTTCCAAAACAAGTAGGAGTCAGAGAATCAAACAAAAAAGCTAAAAAGTCTAAAACAACCACCAAAAACTGAACCCTGTGTGCAACTCACTTGGTTATAGTAGTAGATAATATACGAACCATAATTTGAATACAAAACGGCAGTTGTTTTATTTTTCCCGGTGGAGACCGTCAGTTATACTACATTAACACTAAATCATATAGCGTGAAAGACGGTGAAAGACACTTCTCCTGATTTGGCAAGACTCTATTCAAAACATGTGTATATATTTTCAGGCTTTGACTCCGATGCTTTGAACATGAACAAACCCCCATTTGTTCAACTGTTCTCCCAAAAGTCCACTTTACTTAAGCTGAGAAAATAAACAGAAGACCAGGAGAAACAGGGGGTACGGAATTCCCCTCGTTCTGGTACTTGGAAGGTAATCTTCATCATCATTTCACTTCCTATAATTACATCTTATGATATAACGGACCGTCATAATCACTCAAGATGTATTGTTGGATGATTAATTTTGGGAAAGTAATCAACTTATAGCAACCAACAGAATTAATGCTATTGATTAGTTCCTTTTCGAGATTCTTAAACAAGATTGAGACACACTAACACCAGGATGATCACCAAGTTTCACTGAAGAAAATGAATATTCCAATTTTCATGTACTCAAGAAATTAAATTCAACTGCCGCCAAACACAATTTTTTTTTTTTTTTTTTTGCATAAATGAAACCATAATAGCACAGAAAGATAACAACTTCCAATACAAATTAATCCCAAAACAAAATATAAGACCTCCTTGTATGTTATATATATCTCTTCAACTCAACAACCTTAAAAGTTAAAACCCTAAATCAAGAAATAAGCCAATCGCCAATCTACCAAAATTGACTATAATTATACTACAAACAAAAAACTAAGATCGACCCATTAGATTCCACACCATAATAATTAAAGGGTTGTCCTTAAAAACAATTTTTGTTAATCAAAAAAAAAAAATTTAAAAATCAAACCTTTTGTGATTCCAGCTCCTCTACATCTCCATTAATACTACTATCTCCAAGAACAGAATCCGACGAACAAGGAGGATCTTGCTTTGATGAGCCACCTCCATTAATAATATTAGTCTCCTCATAACTTAATACAGCTCCACCGCTTTCCGCCGCCACCGCCGGAGAAGCTTCAAGCAGTTCAATAGTTTTCCCAAAAAGTTTTATTTTTGGGTCTTTTACTTCAGACATCTTTCTTTTTTTCTTTTTAATAAAAAATCCCTTTCTCTCTCTCTCTGTTTCTTTCTTTATCCAAAACCTATAAATAGCGAAAAATAAAAAATAAAATAAATAAGAAAAAAAAGAAAAGCACCCTGGTGTGTATATTAGCTATTAGGAGATCTGAAGGGAACTATACACGTACAGAAGGTGTAACTGCGTGTTTTTCTTTTTTTGGCTCTGTGAAAATCATCTGTATGTAATAATGAGTGCAAAATATGTTTGTCGTATGAGACAACGTGTGACAGATGCTGTCAAAAATGGGAGCGCCACGTAGGACAGGGGAAAGTGTAATTGAATTCTGAGCCACAAATTTGTATGTGGGCTTTCTTTTTCTTTTCTTCTTTTGATTCTTTATGCTCAAAAGTGGACTTGCTCTTTTAAGCTGACTCAGCAACTTTAACCCTTTTAATAAATTATTTTTTAATTTTCAAATTATGTTTTCCTCCCAAGTTCCTCGGCCACCTTTTCAAAAAGTTGTCCAGCTTTTCAGACTCTTTTTGATTCTTTCTTACTTTTTTGCTTTCTTTTGCTTTTGTGGATAACAACGAAAGTTGGTTAAAAAAGGGTGTACATTTCTTGAGTTTTAAGTGAGAAAAAATGGGGACCGCCGGGTTTCAAGTGTTTTGAGCACCCACTTATCAAAAAAAAAAGTGTTTTGAGCACCCTCACCATTAGCGTAGAATCAAAACTATTGGTTTAAACTACATAGTCTTTTATTTTCAACCACACGACAACTGAATTAAAGATTAATTTCATTAAAAAACTTATATATTACATCAGAAATTCTTAATCCTCTAGTCAGGTTTAAGATTATCAGTATTTTGTTATGCCCATCGCCGCATCGCGTGTTTTTTGGATAAATAAGTCACTGTGCAATTTAAGTAGCATGCCAATTTTAATTATTCTGTTTTGGCTTTGAGATATATGCTGATTTGTCATCTTACTTTTAAAGCTTAAACTTGTGATAGAATTGTGTTATTATTTTTGAGTAATTCTTTGGTAATGTCAATCATATCAAGAGGTTATGAGTTATAATGCAATCATTTCTGATAATGTCATCAAGAGGTTATAAATAACACAATCATTAACTAATTATTTGTATCGAGACACTTTATTTTTAATCACGAGCGTTGATAAGGAAAAGTTATGAATGATACCTAAGTAAGTATTCACGTGTGCAATATTACAATTGATGCATATTGAGTGAGTTTGCCTTTGTGTCGTTACGAAGCGGACTTATATATAGAGCTCGAGTCTCTGACAAGAGCATATCTCTACCAGCAACGTATTCACTAGTTTGAGACTGTCTTGACACAACAACCATTAAATGCTACGTGATAGATTGTGACGATTATTGAAAGTTTCTTGTAAATATGCATAGGTCATTAAACGAGACCTTAGAGGTTCAATAGTCCTACTTGTCAACGTGTTGCGGGTAGTGGGGTCTTTATATTGGTATAATCCTTCCTAAACTAACTTCAAGTCTCGATATGATGACATCAAATCTGACCTGCGATTCTTATAAATGTCGACCAGAACGAGGGACGAGTCGCATAAGAAATGCTTTCGAACTTTATATGTATTGTTCCTTGAGCGACTGATTTGGAGCTTGAAACCCATGTGAGTGTAACAAGCATTTGCTTGGTCGAGGACTCCTTCGTGTTACTAGCTTAATGTGGAGAGATTAACCGTAATCCTTGTTGGTTGTATATTTGTACTAAAAGACTAGCCTACCGTTAGCACATATGTCATCAATCTCCAATACAACGTCTTAGAGATAATCATTTCGTGATAATTAAATGGACAAATGGTATATTTAGTGTTTGTTAGAGTTTTATCCTATAGTTAAACAATTTGAGCTTCTTTTAATCTTATATGTTTGCACAAACATTATGATTGATGCGGAATATCTTCATGTATAATTTAAAAGTATTATGGTACTATACAAAAATGGCACATGCACATCAAATATTTTTTGCACATGAACCTCAACAATATTTGTGAATTTATGTTGGAGACTGTACCGCGATTCTTAGCAGTCTCATTATTGTTTATCAAACTTTGGAGAAAGTTCGGTAAATTAATTTAATATTAAAATGGAAAAAGAGTTACCCTTGATTTGTTCGAAATGTGAGTTGCACTGTTAAAAGGGATATAGTTAAATAGGTCATGAAATGCATTGTACCGGGAATTTAATTTATGTATTCTTAATTTGTGGCTCATCTTCATTGCAAGTTAGATGGAGGATGTGATTCATGGAATTGATTCTTGCTTTGGTCCACCAAGAACACATGTTGCTAGCTGTTTAAGTGATCACCATTTTTTATATTTTATATACTTTTAGTTGAAAATTGGGTTAGATTTGCTTTCATTTGGAGCCACATATACTCGATGTGGTATTATTAGTTTGTGTTTCCCATTGTGCGTGACATGGATGAAGGCAACTATATTTCTAAAAGTGGACAGAAAAAGATGATATGACATGAAACTCAAATCTTGTGATACATTCTCAAATAAAAAGAAAAACTTGTGATACGTCAAATCTTCGAAACAAATAAAATAATATACAATCTGCGCAAATTAATTAACCTATATTAAACATTTAACTCTAATAAAGTAAATTTAATTGATGATAAATTAATTGTCAGAAATTTAGGATTACTATTTCCTAAATTTTAAGCCTCATAGATTATTTTCCATGATCGCATTGATGGCGATAACAGTAAAAAGAATAGCGTAACCGATA
This sequence comes from Linaria vulgaris, assembly GCA_948329865.1. NCBI lineage: Eukaryota > Viridiplantae > Streptophyta > Magnoliopsida > Lamiales > Plantaginaceae > Linaria > Linaria vulgaris. The sequence continues at coordinate 15,179,083 of OX415250.1, read as the reverse complement.
TACATGATTAGGAGCGTGTAGATTTTTTTTTTTTTTTTGAGCTGGAGCGTGCAGAAATTAGAGTACATATATAATGTTCTATAATTCTATATACAGCTATGGAATCTCCACAATTTTTGATGAAATATATCGTACCTCATTATTGTATGCAGTGTACTCTTAGCTTAAATTACAAAAGTATTAATTGTACCGTCCTAAGAATATTTAAGGATAGTATCAAAAAAAAAAAAAATTAGGGATGGGCAGGACAGGAATTGGGTACTCACTACCCAGCTTTGTATAATTGTGCTTGTCCTTTTTAATTCTTTCTTAGCTTGAATATGTGAGGCGTTGCTTTATCGATTATAATCAAAGTATCTAACTTTTCCTATTTACCCAACCTAAGGACACTTGAATTATCAAATTAACAAGTAAAAAATATATAAGGACACTTGGGAAATTAGCAAAAGATTACAAAAAATTAAGAACACTTGCCACTGCCAAAAAAGCCGTGGCGTGTCCCTGCCTTTTTGCACTATAAGTACATAATATATCACTTTTATCTATTACATATCACGGTTAAGATTTAGTAATACTACCCATTTATTTAGTTTTGAGTTTTGACACGTCAACAGTTCATCCATTTAAAACTGCATATTACAGCGCCATGGATCAGCAATAAGTTAAGGAAGTAGCCGATTTATGTATGAATTTTAGTTTTTTTTAAGTCGTTTAAGAATTATAATGTATCAAAAGTATTTTGATAATATAAAAAACTAAATAAGTTATTACTAAAGGTTTATATCATGTTACTATTATTACCATTAATATTGTTATTGAGTTGACTGACATGCATGCCATGATTATGAAAAAATCTTTGTAGCCTAAAAAATTGCGAGCTTTGAGATTTCAGTGGTTTCTAATAATTCTAATAACGAAATTTAACTAAAAGATACAGTCATTCAAAAGTATTTTTCGTAGAATTTGAAATACCTAATAAGTATTTGATATATAAGCATTCGCAACAACCCCTTGTTGGCTATTAGCGGAATAAATAGTTTATAGATTTGTTAGTGGGCCATACAAAATCTTTCTGAATCAACGGTTAACTAAGTTGTAATTATTGATGAAGGATAATACTCACATAATCTGGTGTTAATTTAAAAAAGAAATGTGTATACGAAATGCTAGGGCGATTCGACTTACGCGTGGAAAGGTTTTAGACACGTTCATTAATGAGAGTGAGCAATACATATATTTTAATCCTTATTTCTTGTAGGAAGCGATTAGTATTAAGTAGGGCTTTTGTTAATCTATATTATCCTGATACACAATCTATAATCAAGTATGACAATCAAGACAATAATTTCATAACCATCGTTTTCTATGTGTTGGTGTTGATCCGTTTAACATAGTGACTGTGAACAACTATGAATTTGATCTATTCTAGTCACTCGAAGGATTTTACTATTTGATGTTGTTGTTAGTTCCTAATTTATTGATTTATGTTGTTTTATATATTACTAATAATTTGTTGATACAAAGTAAGAGATACGAGGTTCTAAGTCGAAGAAGCCCAAGAATAAGTCCCAACTGCTTGTAGCTACAAGGCCAGTTGGCCCAAAAAATTCTCAATACATTTTGGGGATTGATTTTTGTCGTATGCAACTTTATGATATTTTTACGATATTAAGCCTGGTGCTTATTTTGCAAATCACAAATTTTAAGCTTAAAAAGAATACTCTAATAAAATCTTCACAAATCTTAGCGGGAGTAGTCTAGGTGACAAGAACTGATATTTCTATTACAGATAAGACGAGAAAAATTGAATTGTCAAATCATATTTGTAAACCCCCTCGAAGAATAAGGTGCTACCGGAATAATATCCCTCGAGACTTAAATGACTCGAATAAAGGGATTAAAACCCATCGAAGGTACTATCGGAATAATATCCCTCGAGACTTAAATGACTCGAATAATGTAACGATACTTATAGCTCCCAGAGCATCCGGTATACAAGGCACTACCAGTCTTAAATGACTATACGATGCCTAAAAGTCGCCGATGTTTTAGCAAGCAGACAAAGTATCGTAGAGTAATGAGTATCGATGATTAGTATCGCAACTAGTATCGTCAACTCCGATGGATGAATTGCCCAAAAAACACGATGACAAATAAGTAATGCAAGTCACGATTATCCAAAAGACCTTTTATTCATAAAGACCAGGTGTCATTGCCATACATCAACCAGCACGATGGGCACCAGGTGTCATTACAATACAACAATCGACACGTTGTGCACCAGGTGTCATTACAATACCAAGATGTATCAGCACGATGAGCACCAGATGTCATTACAAGCCAAGGTGTATCAGCACGATGGTCACCAAATGTCATAACAGTTCAAAATCTGCCAACTCGATAAATACCAGCTGTCTTTGTATTAAGCATAGATATTTTTCTCTCAACAGGCTATAAATACCGGGATCCTAAAGAGGAAAAGGGCAAGTTAAAAAAAAGAAAAGCATTTAAAAGAAGACAATTCTGATAAGATTCACTGTTAGTGTTCAGGCAAGGCGTTTTCCGATACTTACATATAATTTCTCCTACTTGGGTTAACAAATGGCGCCGTCTGTGGGAAACGCCATGACATAATTACCTTTGAGTAATGCTAACGAGGGAATCAAACGAAGCTATTTTGAGGTAAAAGAATGGAGAGTTCGGTCAATCATGATAGGCAAACAGAGAACCACGAAGGTGAAAGTACACGTGGAGAGTCTGCTGAAAATTCCATGGGAAATCCTCTCCTCGCTCCAAATACAGATTATATCAATGTTCCGAGATCGGTGTTTGAAGATTTGATGTAGGCAGTCCTAAGGAGAGCATCGCAAGGCGGGGAAAGACAACCAATTCCGCAACCCATACGGCCTTATGGGGAAAGATATCAAGTAGAAGAACAAGGGTCAAGGATGACTCATACTCTCCCACAAATGCCACCATCACAACCCAGACACGATAGAATGAGATATCACGAGGAAGCATCCTATCCGATAGATGGAAATGTCCGGGGAATGGCACCAAGACAAGCTCAAGGTTTGTTTTATCACCCAAATAAGGATCCAGCATTGTGGGATATAATCAATCATCTCAGGCAAGAAATGCATAACATGAAGAGAACAATCACCCCAATAGATGAGCTTGTATACAATGGATCTCCCTTCGTCCCAGAAATCGCTCAAGTGGTAATACCAATTAATGCCAGACCTGTCAATCTACCTATATATTCGGAGGAAAAAGATGGAAAAGACCCGCAAGACCATATTAATCAATATTTGGCCACCATGGATTTAACCTCTGCCCCAGATTATGCACTTTGTAGGGTATTCCGTATGACATTGACTGGAAGAGCCCAGTCGTGGTTCACACAGATAGCTCCAGGCACTATATCTAACTTCTCCCAATTATGTACGGCAATTCGCCTGCAATAGAAGATACCCAAAATCAGCAAGCCATATGTTCACCATTAAACAACAGAAGGATGAATCCCTCTGAGATTTCATGAAGCGCTTTTCTGACGAAATGTTGGATGTACATAACGTGGAACCCTCTATGATAGCAGATATCCTGGCGCAGAGTTTGAGATCGGGCAATTTCTTCCGATATCTGATCAGAAATAGAGTGAAAGATATGAATGAGCTCATGTAAAAAACAGAAACATACATTCTTATGGAAGAAGCGAAAAACTCAAAGTTGAAAGCTGAGAATGCAGATGCAAATAAAGGTAAAGAGAGGGAGGATAATAAAGGAATTCCCCCACGAAGAGACAACCCAGTAGTAAAATGAAACCTGCAACCAGTTCCATTACCCACTTTAACCATTACTCCGACGGAAGTACTTAATGTCATGAAGGGACATAAGGATTTTTCTTGGCCACTGCCTGTTCGGCAACCATGCAAAAGGAAAGAAACTGGAAAATTTTGCAAATATCATAAAGCATATGGACACACCACCGATGGCTGTAGAACTCTGAAAAATGAAATACATCGATTGTTAGATTTGGGATACATGCACGACTACCTGAGCGAAAATAGTTGTCGACCAACAGTGATAAGAAAGAAGACCAGAAGTGATGAGGATGAAACCGTCATAGAATCCTTACAAGCAAAAACAGGGCAGGAGGAATGCGTTCATCGTTTACCCCCTCCTCCTGAGACTTATGAAGACAACCCTCCATCGGGAAGAATAGTCAATATGATTGAAGGAGGAGAAATATCTGTCATGCCTTCGGGGAAAAGAAAAAAGTACCTTAAAGAAGCTCGGAAAATGGAGCAAGGATTACCAGTGTGCACATTAGAAGGGGCCAGGTCGCTCGTACTGTCATTCGGATCAGAAGACCTTAAAGGGGTCGTTTATCCTCATGAGGATCCGCTGGTAATAACGACTACCATCATGGGAATCGAAATACAAAGAATCCTCATAGATACGGAAAGCTCTGTAGATGTTTTATTTACTCCCACTCTCGGAGCAATGGGGTTAAAGAGAATACATCTTGAACCCACAAAAATTCCCTTGGTAGGCTTCTCAGGATAGTCCAGTCGCACATTGGGAATAGTAATATTACCAATGTCATGGGGAGAGGGAGCATTGCGGCGTACGGAGCACATAAAGTTCTGGGTAGTAGAAGCTCCTTTCCGAACTTATAACGCTATATGCGGAAGACCCTCGATACATGCCTTTGAAGCCGTACCATCTACATTACATCTCAAGATAAAGTTTCCAACTCTGGCAGGTATAGGGGAAGTTCGAGGCAATCAGGTAAAAGCTAAGGAGTGTCGCATGCACGCTATTCCACTGAAGATAGAAGAAAAACTTGATACTATGGGGAAAAGGAAGAAGACGGAGGAAGTCCGAGTGCAACCCGTTGAAGAGTTAAAATTGGTCGAGCTGGGAGAAGACAATAAACGGGTCAAACTAGGAACTGAAATGGATCCCATAATAGAAGCAAAAGTGATTGCCGTCTTAAAGGAATACTTTCATATATTTGCTTGGGAAGGAGTCCCCCTGGGGCGAATCAGCCCAAATGTATGTCAGCATTATCTTAATGTGAAACCCACCTTCAGACCCATTAGATAGAAAAAGAGGAATATGGGTCCTGAGAGAAACAAAATCATCAAATCTGAGATACATCGATTGCTTGGATTGCAGTAAATTAGAGAAGTGATTTATCCAGAATGGTTATCCAATGTAGTCTTGGTACCCAAGACTAGAGGACTATGGCGTATGGGTGTTGACTTCACGAACTTAAATGATGCTTGTCCCAAAGATTGTTATCCTTTACCCAACATTGATCAACTAGTGGATTCAACGGCCTGATACGCGCTGCTGTCTACAATGGACGGTGATCAGGGATATAATCAGATTCCGATGGCCGAAGAAGATCAAGAAAAAACAAGTTTTATCACAGATACAAGCACATTCTGTTATATGGTAATGCTCTTCGGGTAAAAAAATGCAAGGGCCACATACCAAAGATTAGTGAACTTAATGTTCTCAGAGGTGGTTGGGAATACCATGGAAGTCTATGTGGATGATATGATAATCAAGAGTAAAAGAGCAGAAGATCATCCGAAAGATTTAAAACAAGCCTTGGCCATCATGGATAGGTTTGGAATGAAAGTAAACCCCAAAAAATGCTCCTTTGGGATCAGAGGTGGAAAATTCTTAGGATACGTGGTAACAGAAAAAGGAATAGAAGTAAATCCTGAGAAGGCGAAGGCTATAATATAGATGAAATCCCCTGGCACAATTAAAGAAGTACAAAAGCTAACCGAAAAAATGCGGAAAAATGGCATCACTCGGCTGATTTATTTCCCGATCAGCTGAAAGAGGGTTGCCCTTCTTTAAGATATTAAGGAATGTGAAAAAATTTCAGTGGGATCAAGAATGTGAAAGGGCTTTTGAGGATTTAAAAACTTACCTGGTAAACCCACCTCTATTGGTAAAATCCGGACCAGGAGACCAACTGTTCGTATATTTAGGAGCAGGAGAAGAAGTAGTAAGTGCAGTACTTGTGAAAGAGCAGGTTAGAGAACATCATCCCGTCTACTACATCAGCAAAACATTGCAAGGGGCTGAAAAGAAATACGTGTAGACAGAGAAGTTAATACTCGCATTAGTGACAACAGCCCGCAAGCTAAGATCTTACTTCCTGTCATATAGGATAACAGTCCTTACTCGGTATCCCTTAAGAAGTATTCTTAACCATCCAGAGACTTCTTGCAGAATGGTAAAATGGGCAATAGAATTAAGTGAGTATAACTTATCATATGCACCTCGACCAGCCATTAAAGCGCAAGTTTTAGCAGACTTCATGATAGAAATGAAAGAATTACGGACCGAAGAAAGAAGCCCGACATGGAATATCTATGTAGATGGATCCTCAGTGGGAACACATGGAGGAGCAGGAATATTGCTCAGAAACACTGAAGAAGAAGAAACCCTACACTTTGCTGTAAGGATAGACTATCCTTTATCGAATAATGAAGCTGAGTATGAGGCTTTGTTAATCGGAATGAGGTTAGCTCAGGAAGGGGGCATCAAGCGAATAGTCGTTCATAGCGACTCTTAGTTGATAGTACAACAGATATTGGGAAATTTTGAAGTAAAAGAGGACCGGCTAAAAGCTTACGTGCAGACAGTCCAAAATAGGAAAAAGTTATTTGAAGAATTCCAGATACTCCAAATACCCCGCTCAAAAACTCAGGAAGCCGATGCCTTGTCTAAAGTGGTTGTGCAATCGACTGTAGAGACCAGGCGGATAACGTTGCTCCGATCAGAAGTATCAGAAACAAGAAGAAGAAATAGCTGGTGCTGTTGTGGCTCCTTTTGCGGTTGGATGGATGACGGAGATTACTGCATTTTTGCTAAACCCGGAACAATTATTGGGTTATGAAAAGGAGAAGCAAAGAATAGAAAGGAAGGCATCTCGCTATTTCTTACAGGAAGGTATCTTATTCCGAAGATGTTATTCAAATCCACACACCAGGTGTCTCAATGAGCAAGAAGCGCATAACGTGATAAGAGAGATGCATGAAGGAACTTGTGGAAACCATTCCCAGGGAGCAAGTATGGCACATCGCATTATCCGACAGGGATACTACTGGCCTACGATGGTGCAAGATTGCAAAGAATATGCGCGTAAATGCCAATCTTGTCAAGCACATGCGTCGCAAATTCATCAATCAGTGGTTCCATGGGAACCCAACCTCCTAGCTTGTCCATTTCAAAAATGGGGAATAGATATAGCGGGACCCCTGGTTCCCAACCCGATGCAGAAATGATTCTTGTTAGTAGCAGTGGACTATTTTACCAAATGGGTGGAAGCCGAGCCGATGGCAAAAATTACTTCTGGAGCAGTCATAATTTTCCTATAGAGAAACATAATATGTCGATTTGGGATTCCCCGATATCTGGTCAGTGACAACGGACTCCAGTTTGATAACGAACCACTCGAAAAGTGGTGTGCTCATTAGGAAATCAAGCATCGATTTGCTTTAGTGGGATATCCGCAAGGAAATGGACAAGTAGAAAGAACTAATCGGACCTTGTTGAAAAGCTTGAAGGCGCGTTTAGATTGGCACAAAGAGCGATGGGTTGAAGAAGTTCCTGGTGTCTTATGGGCTTATCGTACAACACCAAGTTATGTTACAGGAGAAACACCTTACAGCATGTCATACGGCTGCGAAGCTGTAATCCCACCTGAGATAATAGCCGAGAGTTGGAGAATTAAAGAATATGAAGAGGTTGGAAATAGCTCTAATCTCGCATTAGCTTTAGACTTACTCGAGGAAAGAAGGCATCGGGCGTCGATAAGAATGGAGGGATACAAAGCTTGAATGGCGAAGCATTACAAGAAAAAGGTCAAGATTCGAACTTTCCAAGTAGGGGATTTAGTGCTTAAAAGAGTAGAAGCTTCGAAAAACGTGGCCAAATTACAACCCAAATGGGAAGGACCATACAAGGTAAGTGGAATAGCCGGACTAGGTACGTATCAGTTAAGCAATGAAGAAGGGATCCTTCTCACCAGAACATGGAATGCCCTTAATTTATGAAAATATTATGCATAAAAGGTTATGTAAAATGTGCTTTATGAATCATGTGTGCATGTAAATAAGTCGCGAGTAATAAAGATGGCTTCTTTATTTTTATACAATGAAGTTAATACAGCACGTGACACCTATAATTCCTATCGAGCGATAAGAAAATTGCACAAATTTCTCCATAAAATGCCATCTAAAACTAGGACTTATTTACACCACTGAGCAAGATAAGCATAAAACATAGATACATAAATATATTAAAAGACTAATCCGATAAGGGATGCTTCCCTTCTCGAATGATAAGACGACGCTATTCAGGTGATAGATCTATAGGATCCCTAACACTCACAGTGGGAACCACGGTCCGTCGAAAAGACAAAGGAGTCGTACCACCTGCCGATGATGTATTAATCTCTAGATCAGGAAGTATCAAATCCAAAGGAAAACCTGGGAGAGACCGAACAACATCTTGGCATATGCAGTATCATATCAAAACCATATCCCGCATTTCTCCTTTAAGGGTTTCTCGCATCTGGGAGAGAGACTAGGAGTGCCCATCGTAGCCTCAGCACGAGCAATCATAACTGCTACCTCGTGAGATTTATCCAAGTTATTCAGTTTGAGAGCTAAAGCATCTTTTTTGGAAGTCAACGATGAGATCAGAGCATCGGAAGTTTGGATATGGGATCGTAGGTTATTGATCCGTTCCTCCAACTCCTGAGAATGATCTCTTTCCAAGGAAACGAGTTGGCTTAAATCTCGAGAAGTTTCATGTGCCTCTCTTAACAAGGATTCCAGCATCCCTTGCTCGGATTCAAAGTGCGTACGCAAATTTTCCATTTTTTGACGAGTGGTAGCGTGATCCTTCTCCAAATCCTCAAGGTATTGAAATAGAAAACCCACATTGTCAGTAGTATAATCTTTCTGTGATCCGAGTGCGTCAACAATCATGAAGACCTGAAAGAAATTCACCCTTAAGAAGAGAGAAGATAAAAAAATATATATGCATTAAGGATATCTTGACTAGCTCACACAAATCACGACGGAGCCGGTCACGGAGAATGGATGTAGGAGCAGAGTTTAGAGATTCACAATTGGTTTGATTCAGTAAACCGCTCATAAAGTTGCAATAAAAGCTTACATCAGAGTTAGCTAGCAGAAAGTCGGAAGGAGCATTGTCGATGTTTCCTTGTGTATGACTGGGGCCTTCACCGGAAGGAGGAATCATAAGAGGAAGAGCAATTGTAGGAAACACTTCTTCAATACGAAAAGATGCACGAGGAGAGGGAGAACGATCACGATCACCATCTACTACGTTCACAGAAGCTGGAACTGACAATGTTCCGAGAGACAATGTTAGCCCTAGAAAAATGGGAGATGCAAGGGTATCAGTCGAAACCATCGGAGTAGCATCCCGGAATAAGCCATCAATGTCAGGAACGTCTGAAGACCATAAGGACTCTAGGCCAAAAGTTATCACATAACCCTCGGGACCCAGTCGGGTGTCGTTGAGCTCATGCCCCGAAGAAGATGAACTATCAGGATATTGAGAGATGATAACTAAAGGACCCAAAGAGTTGGCGGAAAAGGGTCTTATGACAAATCGTTCCATCTCATCGCCTGTTAAAAGATCAAAGAGTCAATACTATAGTAATAAACACGTAAAGACAAGAAAATATTTTTTGATGCTTACGGAAAAGAGGATTAGAATGCAGAGGCATCAGAGGGAAATCTAGTTGTTGCACTCCATTTTGCAGGCCAGCCATAACTAAGGCAGAAGAGTTCGTTAGTAAGGAGTAGATATCGTAACACCTAGAGAATAATCCTGTGGAAGATAGGTAAGCCATTTCGCGGACGGAAACTTCGGGGCAAGGCAAAACATACCCTAAACCCCATCGTAGGGGTACATCCCACGTTTCAGCGGACGAATTCCTCGGCTGAATAAAAAAGTATCTTTTCTTCCAATCCACTGCAAAGGAGAGTCGCCTAGGCATGGAATTGAAGCTCTTGCATTGGTCTCGGTGGACTAAACTAAAGAAAGGAAGGCCGTTGGGACAAGGGCGAAGAATAAAAGCAGCACCTACCTGATAAGGGGTTATTGAAACATTCAATAAGTGACAACACAATATGAAACCCACTAGATGGCGCAGGGAATTGAGAGTCAATTGGCTAGGACAGATTTGCCCATACTTGAATAGAGATTGCAAGAAGGGATGAAAAAACAGACGCAAACCACAACGAACTTGTTCAGAGTAGATCGTTAGATACCCCAGAGGGGCTTCGAAGGCTCTATGATGAGAACGAGGGATAATAATATTAAAGTCATCGGGATTTAAGTTATATTCCTGCAGTAATTGAAACACTGATTCCTGAGACTCTACACTTCGACAGGAACCAACCCTATTACCTCCTATCATGGAGTTAACGTTTAAGGAGGAAGTACTGAAAATTGAAGAGGTGTCTGTCGGATCATATGGTTCCCTGCGTAGAAAGGTTAGGCGCAAGGAATCAGTGATGGAGGAATAAGTACGAGGGGCAGAATTACGACTCATGATGGCACTATCCTGATATAGGGAGGACAAGCCCCTCATCGTTCTTCTCCCTCGGGCAAAATCCGGAGAAGATCCATGATTGTTATGATGGGTATCTTCATTGTTGAATACATGATGTTCAGAAGGTGGAGAGTGAGAAAGTGGCGTCATAACTTGTATAACAAAAGGAGAACAAAGGAGAATGACCAGAAAAGCTAAAGGACAAGAAAATACTTTTTGAGGATGAAAAAGACAATGGTGGGAAGATCTATTTATAGAACCATCCATGGACATCAAATAATAAACGTGTCCAAATTGAATCAACACTTGTGCTAAACAAAGATTCATGCAGATGCTAAGGTTGACACTTTAGGAAGAATGTTCTCAATAGTGGGAGACATTCTCTGAGCCCTAAACGTGAACCGTAAGAGAAATGTCAGGTAAGTCAGATATGCAGAATTTGCAGAGTTAGTTGAAGTAAGGAAAATATCATTCATTAAAATAGTCAAAACAACATTCATCGGATTGCATGCTTACAAATAAAAAAGAAATGGAGGGAAATATTCTTAAAAGGTTACATATTAACTTTGTTCAGAAATATCATGGAAGATTGGCATTGGTGGCCTCAGTGTCCATCGAGTCTTGATTTGTCTCCAGGGTAACACCTTCAATGTGCGTGGATAGAGTAGGAGAGACTCTAGGCATCGGAGGAAGCGCAGAAACATGAGGAATAGATGAAGAAGGAGATCGGGCCGACGCTCGATGATAAGTGTTATATGCCTCATTCATTGTTGGAGGCCTTGATAGTAGAGCCCGAGGGTTGAGGGATCTCCAGCTGCTTCATGATGGAATAACTTGTTTTCACGACACTTGTTAACGTAGTTTAAGAAGCCGAGTAATAGATATCCCATCAAATACCCCTGTTGTCGGGCTTGGAATTCTCCCTCACAAAACTTGAAGGTCTCCTCCCTCACTAGTTGCACATCACTGGACAGCTTAGCTTGCGCATCCTCAGGAGAACTAAAACCAGCGGGAGGGGCAGGAGGCTTCTTCAATTCCTCTTTCAGCATCCCAACTCTCTCATAAACCTCCGATAGTTCCGTCTTCAACGCTTTTTCCTTGGTCTCCCATGATGATTTCTCACCTCTCAGTGAAAAGAGCTCATCCTCCAAGGCATCAATCTCTACCTTCTGTTGTGATACAGAGTTGGCCGTTTGTTGAAGCTTGTCCTCTAGAATCTTCTTTCTGGCTAGACTTTGAGCGCAACAGGTTCGGAGTTGATTTATTTCCTTCTTGGCATCGGCAAGAGCTTGATTCCTTTTCTTTAAGTCCTCCATAGCAAATGTGGCGATGGCCTGCGCAGCATCAATCTCTCGCCAGATGGAAGGGATGACCTTGGGTACCTAAAAGAGTGACATATAAGGGTGTTAGATAGCCGAAATAGATAGGAATATACGGAGAAGAGGATACTCACCATTTGTACCATCCACTCAGAACAGAAGGGAGCTATTCCCTCAATGTGTTGTGATAGAGGAGTAGTAGCGTTCAAATATTGAGTTACCACTTCCAATGCATTTTCCAACTCGGTTTGGTTAGGCTGGACGCTTGACTCTGCCTTCTCACCCGTAGTATGGATGAAGTAAGGGGAGCCTTTAGGAATGAAGCGACTGGAAAAAGGCATTCCTTCCTGCTCCAAAGATGTCGTCGTAGCCATGGGATGGGAGTCAGTGGTGATGGCTGCCGATATTCTCGGAGGGGGCACCCACACACTTTTCGCTACCAATAAAGGAAGCGTCTCGTCCAAAAGAGAGAGATATACTGTGGAGAAAGTAGAGTCAGATGCTAGTTCTCTCGGTAGAGGATTTTCTCTCAATAGAAGATCGTCTATAGATAGCAAGTTATGACCCGAAGGAAATTCCGAGTCACTTGGCAAAGTCTCATCTGCACATGACAATCATGAAGGATAAGAATGTGAGATGAAACAAAAAGGAAAAATGTAAATAGTAAGAGCTAACCTGCTTTTTAAAAAGGCATCGTCCTCTATCACGATGGCTTACCTTTATCTGAAAAGTGAAATATTTAAATAATGGTAACAGATGTACAACTAAGAAGAGTAGAAAATATGTACCGGTAATAGAAGGGGCCTTTGTTGTTGGGGACAGAATTGGTGAGGGAAGGTCAGTTGGCGAATGCTCGTAGGAAGTACCCTTGGTGGCAGGCAAAGGACCGCGCATAATAGGAGATGCCACTACGCCAGTGCGACCAAATTCGGAAGAGTGGGAAGATACTTCACGAACATGAAGTTTGTTGAGGGACTCGGAGTGAGTATGTGGTTCCTCAATAACTTCGATAGGTAGAGACATTAAGTCTGGAGCATCGGACCCAATTTTGATTACAAAGTCAGCTGCGTCCTTTTCCAAAGGCTTGGTTGATTCACCCTCTTTGGAGTCCAAGTGATCATCTTCACTGGAGGCCTGTTGAGTATCATCAAACAAACCACTCGTATCCCTTGAAGGTTTGCCTTTTATTCGCAGAGTTGTAGAGTGCGAGGCTGTAAGCTTGCTCGATGCTGATTTCTTCAAAAGAGACTCTGCCACAAGCAAACATCAATAGGTTAAAATGAATATAAAATCATGATATAAGATATATATGAGGTGAGTAGCTGCATACCAAAAGCATGCAGCTCTTCGTCGGAGAGAGATAAGAATGGCTTGTCTTCTAACTCAATGTCTATCGGAGAAATCTTGAATAGCCCAACAGCTTTATACAAGGTACGATAGTATTCGGATTTTGATAGCTCAGTAGCATCAAGGACGAAATCGAAGGAAAGGGAGGGGTCAATTTTATAAAGAGGGGCTTCGGGAGGTCCCCAAGAGTAAGGAAAGTCCCACTTACCTCATTCCTCAGGCTTCACAAAAATGAACTTATCCTTCCAACTACTATATGAAAGGTTAGTACCTATGACTACCCTCTTAAACTTATCACAATGGGCAAAGAAATAAAAAGGATGGCCAGCGGAAGATACACTCACTTTGAAAATTGAAAAGAACCTCCTCACAATGCACTTTATACCCGTTGATAAACACCAAAAAACAAAGGCTGATAAAATGATGAAGCTATTAGGGGTTAATTGACTCAGACAAACCCCACACGCTTTGAAAACTTCGCAGTAAAATGGAGGGAAAAAGAACGAAGACCGGCACGAACCTGAGCATAGTAAAGGGTAAGATAGCCATCGGGAAGGCTATCACCCCTTTCGTCATCGAAAGGAATCCGAGGGTTCAAGTTCCGCGGAGACGCTTTAAATTCCTCGAACAAGGCCGATGCTTCGTCTTTGGAAGCCGTGCTTACCACGTTGTCCACCCTCAGGTATTTGCGGCGTTCCGGCGCCAGAGCCGCCTTAGCAGCTTTCTTTGCACGCTTTGAAGCGAGGGGCGGTTCACCCTCTTGAACAGTTGCAGGAATCTTGCCCTTCCTTTTGCGGTGGTAAGTTTCCACCTTCGGAGGGTTTGCGGTGGTAAGTTTCCACCTTCTAACGCCGTCGCCGCCGTCGACTTTGGAAAAAAAGACAGTAGCTCTGAAGAAGAGGGGTTGGTAGCCATGGGATTCAGTTGAAAGTGTAGATGTTTGATGAAAAAGAAGAAGACGAAGATGAATCGCAAGGGAGAGGCGAAAATGGCGGAAATCGGGAGTCGTGCTCTGGAAGAAAGAGAGAAGAAAAGAAGTTTGCTTGGTAAAAGTAAGAAAGAAAATGAACAGTTGGCCTATTAAAAGAAAATAGGTAAGAGAGGAGAAGTTATGAGGCGTCATTAATAGGCACGTTTTCCAAGGAAGAGACGTTACGCCTTCGCGACCCTTGAAGAGAAAAGAGTCGTTTCTCCTCCTAAGACTCACTACAATAAATGCCCGATAGGAGTAAGAATTATCTACATTTTTAGTTCATGATGATTAATGAATACACCAGGAACTGGGGGGACTGGTGTAAACCCCTCGAAGAATAAGGTGCTATCGGAATAATATCCCTCGGGATTTAAATGACTCGAATAAAGGGATTAAAACCCATTGAAGGTACTATCGGAATAATATCCCCTGGGACTTAAATGACTCGAATAATGTAACAATACTTATAACTCCCAGAGCATCCGATATACAAGGCACTACGAGTCTTAGATGACTATACGATGCATAAAAGTCGCCGATGCTTTAGCAAGCTGACAAAGTATCGTAGAGTAATGAGTATCGATGATTAGTATCACAACTAGTATCGTCAACTCCGATGGATGAATTGCCCAAAAAACACGATGACAGATAAGTAATTCAAGTCACGATTATCCAAAAGACCTTTTATTCATAAAGACTAGGTGTCATTGCCATACAACAACCAGCACGATGGGCACCAGGTGTCATTACAATACAACAATCGGCACGTTGGGCACCAAGTGTCATTACAATACCAAGATGTATCAGCACGATGAGCACCAGATGTAATTACAAGCCAAGGTGTATCAGCACGATGGTCACCAAATGTCATAACAGTTCAAAATCTGCCAACTCGATAAATACCAGTTGTCTTTGTATTAAGCATAGATATTTTTCTCTCAACAGGCTATAAATACCGGGATCCTAAAGAGGAAAAGGGCAAGTTAAAAAGAAAAAAGAGAAAAGCATTTAAAAGAAGACAATTTTGATAAGATTCACTGTTAGTGTTCAGGCAAGGCGTTTTCCGATACTTACATATAATTTCTCCTACTTGGGTTAACAATATTTGAGATCTTAATTTCTTAAATCGGTTTAATAATTGATGTAGAAAAAGAAAAAAAAAAGTTATAGATTCTAAAGGCCAACTTACCAATAGATTTAGCAAACTGGGCTTTATTTTTCTGTTTGTTCATTACATTCTCAGGTTCTCTAGTGTTTCGCTACCATTGGCCCATATACATACAATGATGTCGAAGTCAAAACAATATCTTTGTTTTATTAGTTATATATTACGAATAATTAAAGTATTAAACGTATCAAGTCGAGACTTCATCAAAAAAAGAAAAAGAAAAAGAAAAAAGAAAACACAAATCGAGATTTAATGGAAATGCCTGTTCGACATATTTCATTGCACGCGCATATAACTTAAGCAGTTAAACTCATATTCTTATAATATATTATACCTAAAAACATTGGTTTGTTCCTTCCTCAAAGTTATGAAACTAGCTAGATACCTAAACACCTAATCATAGTTATGTTAATTTCTGGTGCTCACATAAAAACACCCCTTGGAACTGGATACAGAGACTTTATTTTTTTTGGTAAATAGGATATAGGGATTTAATCTACAGAACCCAAGAAGTCTTCTTGTTATTCAACATCATATTAACTTCTTCAACGAGCTCTTGGAATGAGTCTCTTCGGATCTCAGAATTCAACACTTTAGTCCACATGATGATAACCAATGGACCACAATATTTCCGGTAACAAGTTGAAAGGTTTGACTATGGTGCAACAAATGGGTTTTTGAGGGTCCGACATTTAGCTGCTTAGAGCACTTATTACTTGGATCATGACATTTGCTAATGAGGAATATATGGTCCATAGTAAATTTAACGCACTACAAAAACCCGGTATTTACTTGCACAGGCGTACCTTGAGCTGGATTATCCCGGTTTAAGGAGTAATAAAAATTAATGTTGATCGTAGCGCTTAAGAGAATTTGGGTATGCTCTGTTGCGAAAGTGGCCAATGGAGACATGGTTTAGCTGAAACTTAAAATATCAATCAATCACATTTTAGCCGATATGTGGGGCATTTACTAGAAAAATAGGGATATAATCTACCAACTCTATACTAAAATATTCTTCGTTGTTAAAGTAATTTTACGCATTTGATACTTTGTATTTTGTAGTTCATTGTTGAAGTGAGGACTTAAGTAATATGTTTACCTTGGACCCCGTTCAATATGTTTTCTTAAAAGAGTAATAGTGAAAGTTATGAAAGACGGTGTGTATTTAAATAATCTGATATTATAGTTTCTACTTCAATTCCTAGAAATCTCTCAAAAAGTCTAATGAAATAATCTAGAGCTCTTAAATACACAACAATATATCACTCACTCAACCACTAACCAAATTTATAACCACTCACCAAAAATATTTACAATAAAAGTACACCTACACTACATACCAACCTGCTTCTAAAAGATCCACCTCAATTATATAATTTCAATATCTAATTCATCCCTCTCATTATTTTATAATATCTTTAAACAAACAACTCAAAGTCGAAGTAGTAAACCAAACACTCAAATAAACAAACAAACAAATGACTTTATCTTTTAATAACAACTTCGATTCATCATCGCCACCTGTCGTCGGGTCTCACCGCCGTCAACTCTACCGTACTCATTCGCTCATGGATCCAATCCATGGCGTCAGAGTATGATTCTATTCTGTGCAGACTAACAATTTTCTTACACCAAATGACCCGATCTATAACAATCCTCGAAAGCCGATTCGTCTCCGAATTCGAATGGCGAGGATTCAGAGGTGAAATTGCCTTTGAGGATTGTTACAGATCAAGTCGCTTGGTGTAAGAAATTGTTAGTCCGTGCGGAGTAGAATTGAACCCCATAGCCATGGATAAGATCCATGAGCGGATGAGTGCGGTGACATTGACAATGGTGAGGTTGGCGACGACCGTCGACGATCTATCGGAGTTGTTATAAGATGAGGAAGTCATTTGGTTGTTTGTTTGTTTATACTGTGTTGGTTGACTACTCTGACTTTGAGTTGTTTGTTTAAAGATATAAAAAAATAATGGTGGGAGGGATGAATGGAACACTTGGATTATATAGTAGGGGTGGTGCGAATCATCTAGAGATAGGATTGTGTGTAGGTGTACTTGTATTGTAAATGCTTTTGGTGAGTGAAAATTATTGGGGTTCTTTTAGATTTTGTTAGTGGTTGGTGAGTGGAATATTGTTGCGCATCTAAGAGTTCAATATTTTTTTCATTGAAATTTTTGATAGATATTCTTTATATTTGAAGTAGAGATTATTATATTGTGAGACTATTTGAATACATATGGACTTTCATAGTTTTATTGTTTACTCTTTTAAGAAAATGTGTAGAACATGGTCTGAGTTAAACGTTGTTTTTAAGATCGAATGAACAAAATGACTTTAACTAGTAAGAGTATTTACGTATAATATGTATTAATATGCAATATATTAATCATTAAATGTTAACATAAATTAATGATATGAGTTTAAAAATTCATTGATACATGTTGGTGGCACAAAGTGGATGGAGATCACAGACATGATGTTGGTAAAATGATAATGCCAAAATCATAATAGGTATGCACAATTCATATTTGGGGGACATTCTAAATACTTTTAAGAGGGAAAATGCAAAAGAAATTGCCTATTTGTTTTGATCTCAAAATTTACAATGACCTCCCTTCAAATTAAACTATGTGTCATCAAAAATACCAAAAAAAAAAAAACTTTTTTTTGGATAATCAAATTAAATTTCTTGTTTTTTTTAAGTCAAAATAAGATAAGATATTAATTTTGATTTTAATAACAAATAATGAAGCAAAATCATGTTGAAAAACAGATCTTGGTGGTAGGTAGATTCAAATTCAAGTTCTAGAAAATAAAAAATCCAATAAAAAAAAGAAATTGATACCTTAGATCTCGGTCAAATAGGATAACTCGTGCCGCCTATGGTTGTTTGGGAGGACTTCCATTACCAAAAGTCTCTATCTTGTGTTCCACGACCTTAAGAATCATGAAATGTGGGAGAGACTTTTCTGTAAAAAAACAAAACTGAAAATGTTATATTTGTGACGTTCTAAATCTATGATAGTATATTAACTTTTCTTTCAATATATAACAAATAATGCAATAAACTCATATCAGAAAATCGAGCTTGATGGTGATTCAACTTTCAAGTTCAAGAATAGCAAACAATCACCCAATAAAAGAAACTTAAACCTCACATCTGTTGGGAGGACTTCCATCGCCAAAAGTCCATATCTTGCGCTAAACATGCTTAAGGATCACAAAAATGCGAGAGGGGTGTTATATATGTCATATTTTTGCAGAAAATTACATCGTTGAACACCATTTTGAAGTAATGTGGAAAAGAGAAGAGAGAGATAAGGGTTTGGAGCAGGGGAGAAAAAGACTCGAACGAGAAGTCGATTAGGGTTAGGAACAGTATTTATGAAAAATCAAACTAACATCGTTTGGAACTGGAAGAGTGAAAGGATCATGAACGAACACGTGTATAAAGAAACGTTCTAGGCACGAGCACGTTTTCAACAAGTGAGATTATGTTATTTTACGTTTGTGTTATATGCACTATATAAGTAAATCTTGCAGAAGGAAAATTTAAAAGAAAATTCGTCTTATTAAAAAATAAAAGCTTCACTTGTTGTTTTGAAAATTATAATAACCTCTTTTCAAACAATTAAGATTAGTATAATATAACAAAAAGGAAAAAAAACTTTTTTTTTGCTATTTTATTCAACTTGTATAGGGATATAAAGACTTTATATTTTTGGTAAATAGGATACAAGGATTTAATGCACAAACAAAATCCACGAAGTTGATATTCAACATCATATTAACTTCTTCCACAACGAGCTCTTCGAATGGATTTCTCCGAATTTCAGAATTCAACACTCCAGTCCACATGATGTTAAACCATGGACCACAATATTTGCGGTAACAAGTTGAAAGGTTTGTCTATGGTGCAACAAATAGGTTTTTGAGGGTCCGATATTCAGGTGCTTAGAGAACTTACTTGGATCAAGACATTTACTAATGAGGAAGATATAGCCTGGACTAAATTTAACGCACTACAAAACCTGGTATTTACTTACACTAGGCGTACCTTGAGTTGGATTATCGAGGTTTATAGAGTAATAAAAATTTGTGTTGATCGTAGTGCTAAAGGGAATTCGGGTAGGCTCGGCTGCGAGAGTGGCCAATGGAGACATGGTTTATCTGAAACTTAGAATCTCGATCAATCACATTTTAGCCTAGATGTGAGGCGTCTACTAAGGAAATAGGGATATAATCTACATACTTTATACTAAAACACTCTTTGCTGTTAAAGTTATTTTACTTATTTGATACTTTTATTTTGTAGTTCATTGTTGAAGTGAGGACTTAAGTAATACGTTTAACTCGGACCATGTTCAATATATTTTCTTAAAAGAGTAATACTCAAAGTTATGAAAGACGATGTGTATTTAAATAATCTCATATAATATTCTCTACTTCAATTCCTAGAAATCTCTCAAAAAATCAAATGAAATAATCTAGAACTCTTAAATACACAACAATATATCACTCACTCAACCACTAACCAAATTTATAGCCACCCACCAAAAATATTTACATTAAAAGTACACCTACACATCACCAAAAATATTTACAATAAAATTACACCTACACTACACACTAGCCTGCTTCTAAATGATCCACCTCATGATCCACCTCGACTATATAATTTCAATGTGTCATTCATCCCTCTCACCATTATTTTATAATTGATAAACAAACAAATTACTTTCTCATGTAATAACAACTCCAATTCATCATCGCCACCCGTCGTCGGTCTCACTACCATCAACTCTACCGCACTCAAGCGTCGGAGTATGATTCTATAAGAGAAATAAGAGAAATAATATTTAGGAGTGAATGAATAATTATATTAATCACAAGAGTATTTATACTATATTACAAGGGCAATAACGTACAACACTAAATAAATACAGTAATTAAACAAAAGACTAATACAACAATATAATATCATCTAATACGCCCTCTCACGTTCCCTCAGTAACAGAGATTTTTCCGCGAAGAAGCTCAAACCGAGAACGAGGAAGGGGCTTAGTGAGAACGTCAGCCAATTGGTCAAGAGTGTTCACGTAAGTGACACTAAGAAGACCTTTAGCCACGAGATCACGAATGAAGTGAAGATCAAGGAAGATATGCTTCATGCGAGAGTGCTGAACCGAATGAAGAGAAGAACGTAAAGCACCCAAGTTGTCACAACGCACTGTAGGAACTGAGCGAAGAGACAACCCAATCTCCCCAAAAAGGTATTAAAGCCAACGAAGCTCAGACGCAGCGGAAGCAAGAGCACGATATTCCTCCTCAGTAGAGGAACAAGACACCGCCTTCTATTTCCGAAGGACCACGAGATAGGATTCGAACCCACCATGATAATATATGCAGAAGTAGGCATGCCATGAAGAGTATCACCACCCCAATCCGAGTCTGAGTAAGCAGTAAGATAAAGATTAGTATCATGGCGCAATGTGATACCATGAGTGAGCATACCTTTAAGATAACGTCGCACACGCTTTAATGCCAACCAGTGAGCCACATTTGGACCCGACATATGTTGGGAAAACCTATTGATTGAAAAAGCAATATCCGGGCGCGTAAACGTGAGATACTGCAAGTTACCAATGAATAGACGCATGGATAATGGGTTAGCACCATCCATCTTGTGACGAGCCAAGAGGTCATGGATGTACTTGTGTTGCGAGAGAAAAAGACCATCACCCGTGCGGTAGACCTCAACATCCAAGCAGTAATTGAGAGCACATAAGTCCTTAATTGCAAAGTCTGAGCCAAGATGCTTAACAAGTGAGGAGATAGTCTTGGAACACGACCTAGTGACTACAATGTCGCCAACATAAACAAGGACATAGACGCGAATCGAACCACGCATAAGGATGAATAAGGACGTGTTCAACTTCGACTGTAGGAAGCCAAACGCAACAAGTGCAGCACTAAGAGCAAGATACCAAGCTCGAGGGGCTTGTTTGAGGCCATTGATAGACTTATGGAGAAGGCACACATGATCTGAATGAGCCTTATCAACAAACCCCGGTAGTTGGCTCATATAGACAGTCTCAGAGAGCATGCCATGAAGGGACGTGTTTCTAACGTTCCATTGTTGTAGAGGCCAAGAGTGCATCATGGCTAGTGCAAGGATGATGCGAATGGTGACTGGCTTCACCACCGGACTGAATGTTTCTTTAAAGTCAATCTCTGGTCGTTGGTGAAACCTCTTAGCAACCAACCAAGCTTTATAACGGTCAATGGACCCATCCGAATGACATTTGATACGAAAGACCCACTTGGACCCCACCAAGAAACAGTTGGTAGGAGGTGGAACCAAGGACCAAGTGACATGACTAGATAGAGTCGTGAGTTTCTCGGACATAGCTGCACGCCACAACGAATCAAAGAGAGCCACTTTAACCGAAGTAGGTTCCAAGGGATGAAGAACAAGATGCTTGGTGGCAGTATACATCTTTGGCTTGAAGATGTTGTCGAGAGATCTCGTGATCATGTGGTGTGGACGAGCAGAGGAGGGCGTAACCGCCGTGGTTGATGCACTAGGGCTAGGGTTTGCGATTGGCAGCAGAGCCCTAGGGGAGCCAGAGGCCGAGGGCGGCGCGGACCGGGTTGCGGGCGAAAGAGGCCTAATAGGCAACCGCTGCTAGGCCGAAGTTGACTGCCCATGGGCCTAGGCTGACCGAACCACCTGGTGGGCTAGTGGGCTCGACCCAGTAGCCTGGTCCACATGGGCTGGTGGCGGCCCGCTAGGGTTTGTGGCCTATGGCGCCCTAATGGGCCGAGGCACAACCGGTGTTGGGCCTAGGGCAACATTAGCCGACGGCAGATCGTGAAGCGGCGGTGAAGTGGACGAGAAGTCAATAAACTTATCTTGAACAAACTACACGTGTCGAGAGATGTAAACACGAACTGTGAGAATATCAAGACACTTGTAAGTCGATTGCGATGTAGAGTACCCAACAAACACACAAGCTCGAGACGAAGGCGTTAGCTTTCCGGGAAGATAGGGACACAAGTGAGGGTAACAAAGACACCCAAAAACATGTAACCCCAAATAATTCGATTATCAACCAAAGAGAGCTTCGAAGAGGAACCGAGAGCCAAGAATAGTAGTAGGGATCCTGTTATAAAGATAAGTGGTCGTGCTAAAGGCAAAGTTCCAAAATGTCGAGAGGAGAGAAGCACGAGTGAGTAGAGTGTGCCTCATCGTTACAATAACACGATGACGACGCTCGCTAGTGTTGTTTTGTTGGGGCGTGTGTAGGGCGATCGTGAGCCAAGAGATGCCGTTTCAGGAGAGATATGTCCGCATGCCAAGAACTCACCACCATTTTCGGGATAAAAATTATTAATTGACCTACCAAATTATTTTTCCACTAGACCTCTAAACTGAATAAAAATACGTAGTACATCAGACTTAGCCTTCATAGGGAAAAACCAACAAAATTTGGTAAAGTGATCAACTAGAAGTAAATAAAAATGACATCCCGTAGTAGAAGTAATGGGGGCTGGGCCCCCAAACATCACCATAGACATAATGAAGTACATCGTTCGACACAAGTAAGGTATCACGAAAGACTAGATTCTGACTTTTATTCGATAAACAAGAAGTGCAAAAACTAGAGTCCGACGCAGCGGATGACACAATAGGTAAACCAATTTTGTTAAAGATAAACGACCCAACTTTTCTGGGTGGATGACCGAGCCTATCGTGCCAACAACTAACACTAGTCCGTTCACCAACAAGTGCCATAATCGGAGAGCATCCAAGAGAGGGAAGCTAAACACGATACACACCATCCACACACGTCCCGCAAAACAATCTACTCCCCGTGCGATAATCATTCACAACAAAATAAGACGAGAAAAACTCAATAGAGACATCATTAGCAGTAGTAAAACGATGCACATATAAGATATTTCTCCTCGAAGAGGGTACACATAAAATATTGTCAAGTGTAAAGGAACGATCATGAAGAGTAATTTTAGAGGAACCCGTGTGTGAGATAGGTAAACCGTTACCACCTACTATCGTAACCTTCTCCGGACCATCATACTCTGAGTGAAGAGCAAGATTCCCAAAATCAGATGTGAGATGATGAGAGGCACCCGAATCAGCCAACCACTCGTCACGCTGAGTAGCTAGTGGCGGCGGTGATGCATAGTTTGTGCTAGGGTTAGGGTAGCGGTGGCAAGTCCTAGCCCCATGGCCCATTATGCCACACAACTGACATATGATAGGCCCTCGACAGTGAGGGGGCTGATACTGTGTCATGGTTAGGGTTCGGGTTCGTGGGCCCATTGGAGCCCATATTGTGGTCGCCACGTTGTAATTGGCCCGATATGAGTCGGTTGCAACTGCGGTTGTTGCGAGAGTTGGACCATGGCTAGGAAACAACTTGATTTGCAGATGTAATAACGGTCGACTGTTCAAGCTCAAGACGACAAAGGTACCCCTCCTGATTAACAAGAATGTCATGCAACTCAGCAAACTGAATTGGGTGCTCTCGAGCACGAATTGCGCCAGCGATGCCACAATAGAGAGACCCAAGGCCATTGATACATACAACGTGATGTCATCCTCCTTCACGGGACCATCAATGGCAACCAGTTCATCAACCATGGATTTGACAGATTTAAGGAACTCTGAAACGGAAAGATCATTTAACTTCATGTTGTTCAGTTCATCCTTCAACTGCATGACACGAGAGCGTGAGCGACTAGCATAGTGTTGTTGCAAGTCATCCCACATGCCCGTGAAGGTTTCATCGGAAGCAACAAGTAAATAGATCTCCACAGAGATAGAACCAACCAAAGTCGTGACCAAAAGAGAGTCCTAACACGTCCATATGGAGTAGGCCGCCAGCGACTCCAGTGTAGTACCAATTGGTGGACATGGATGGGATCGGTCAACAAAGCCAAATAATTCATAGCCATACAAGAGGTGACAGATCTGACAGCGCCACGCAGGATAGTGGGTACCGGTGAAACGGATCATAATTTGGTTGAAGTTGATCGGAATCAATGCAACACCGCCAGAGGACGGCCCGTGGAAGGGCGGTGATAGCGTTGAAGGGATGTCAGCCATAACGGTGGCAGATCTAGAGGTGTCGCCAGTGGCACCCTCAACGGAGGAGTGGGTAGGTGAGTCCGATCGAGACATATTAGGTCAAGGATCGAAGAAAGTCTCGTTAGATAAAAATGTCTCTTGATACCATATAAGAGAGATAAGAGAAATAATATTTAAGAGTGAATGAATAATTCTATTAATCACAGGAGTACTTATACTAGGTTACAAGGGCAATAAAGTATAACACTAAATAAATACAATAAATACAATAATTAAACTAAAGACTAATACAACTATATAATATCATCTAATAGATTCCACTATATGAGAACTAACAATTTTCTTACACCAAACGACCCCTTTTGTAACAATCATCGAAGGCCAATTCATCTCTGAATTTGAGTTGCAAGGATTCAGAGGTGAAATCGCCATCGAGGAGTGTTACAGATCGAGTCACTTTGGGTAAGAAATTGTTAGTTCGTGTGGAGTGAAATTGTAATCCATAGCTAGGGATAAGATCCATGAGCGGATGAGTGCGGTGACGTTTACAATGATGAGGTTGGTGACGGACGTCGACGATCTATCAGAGTTGTTATCAGATGAGGAAGTCATTTGGTTGTTTTTTTCATACTGTGTTGGTTGACTACTCTGACTTTGAGTTGTTTGTTTATAGATATAAAAAACCTAATGGTGAGAGGGATGAATGAAACATTGGGATTATATAGTAGGGGTTTTGCGAATCATCTAGAGATGGGGTTATGTGTAGGTGTACTTGTATTGTAAATGCTTTTGGTGAGTGAAAATTATTGGAGTTCTTTTAGATTTTGTTAGTGGTTGGTGAGTGGAGTATTGTTGTGCATCTAAGAGTTCAAGATTTTTTTCATTGGGTTTTCTCACAGATTCTTTATATTTGAAGTAAAGATTATTATATTTGAAAGTGCAAGTGTTGCAGTGAAATGTTAGTCCAACATTCTGGTAATAAATGTTAGCTCAACATTGAACTTAACACACTGCACTGTCTGATTAATATTATACATTTAGTTTTGCCGTTATTCATGATCTTATCTAGTTCCACGAGTTGTAGTTATCTTTGGTATATTTTAGGATATCAGATATCTAGATTTCAAGAGGATTAAGCATCAAGAAAGAATATAGGGCCGAAGATGATTATGATAAAGATGAAAGATATTTTGAAGATATTCACAAGGAAGATTTCAAGACTATCCAAAGAATCAAGGAACGATCAATTGCGTTTATCACATATTCGAGAATGAACGTGTGAACTCTATAAGAAAGGTGATCAACATCAAGCAGAAATACAAGACTGGAGCATAATACTCTGAGTGAATAGAAACATTAGAGTCGATTATTTCAATCTTGTTTTGCTGAATTTTTATCTAACGAGTGAAAGCTATAATCTCTATAGCTTGTAGTGAGTTAGGTAGGTATGATTGATTTCATTGCTCAGTTGAATTTTGTAAAATCATTAAAGTAATTCAGTGGTTATTTTGCCGTAAGGCTCGTTAGGTTATATTTATATAACATGCTTAAAAAGTCATTCACTGTGTTGTTCTGTTTCGCTGCAATTTACTCTTTAGTGAATGTTGAGACAACATCGAATATAATCGATATTGGCGCAACATTCCAAATTAATACAATGTGTGAATTAAAAAGGTATCAATCCTAATCCACACATTTACAATTGGTGTCAGAGCCAAACACCAACTACACTGGTGTTTGGGTTTGGTACTAATTCATGGACAACGCGAACTCTGACACGAACAACAGGCTACTAGTACTGGATGGAACCAACTATGCCTACTAGAATATCAGACTCTGATCATACATCAAGTCCATAGATCTACGGGCATGGAAATCAATCATTGATGGATATGCCCCAGTGATGATGGCAGACAATGATAGTGATGATAATCTAAAACTTGAAGCTGATTGGACTCCAGCAGAAATCAATGAAGTAACCTCTATGTTTAGCTGGGTTGATCCACACATGTTCAGGCTGATTCAAAATAGCACAACAGCCAAGCAAGCCTAGATATTTTTGCAGACCCACAATGAGGGCAATGTAAGTGTTAAGGAATCTAGGCTTTAAATAGATTTACACAAGTTTGAAAATATTAGGATGAGTGAAGATGAAAGTGTTACTTCATACTTTGAGAAATTAATGGATATTTCACATGAATGTCAAAGTCTGGGTGATCCCTTAACTAATAAACAACTTGTTTATAGCTATGAAAAACTTTCATCAAAATTTGAGGTGAAGAAAGTTGCAATGCAAGAAGACAGACATATGTCCACTCTCAATTTTCATACTCTTCTAAATGTCTTGTAAGAATTTGAAATGAACCTTGAGCCTACTAACAAATAGAGAGGATTTGCTCTAAAAGCTACTGAGGAAGAAGTAAGTGATGAAACAAAGATTAGTGCTTACTTAGGTGGCATTGTTAGAAAGTTCAACAAACTTTCCTTGAATGATAGAGTTAGAAAAGAAAAACAAATATGCTAGCCAATCTGAAAAAGAGTTTTCTTGGTAAAATGGTGAAATACACCTCCAATAAGCCTTCTGATAGTGACACGTGGCTTATGAATGTGCAAATATACTGAGAATCAAAGGAAACTCTGACTGGTTGTGTATAGATGATATTGATAATGTGCAAGTATAGAAGAATTCCAAGATGAACAGGAATTTGCCTCTGAAGAGATACACACAACAACTTTATCTGTTCAGGTAAACTTGACTGAATGACATGACAACATCGCTATGGACCGATGTGCGGTCAACATCCAGACAGAAGCAGAAGACCAGAAAGAGTTTTTTAACAACTGGGGGGATGAAATAATAATTTATGACTCTCAATTTTTAATTATTGATATAAATGAGTCTGAAGAACATTCTAACTTTGTGGTTCTATAGATTTAGACAAAGAGTACTTCTTTAAAGGAGAAATGGACCAAGGAGAAATCATTGATGAACTGAAGGTGATTAGGTGATCTACAGAGAACTACTAGTTGAAATAAAAAATATTATCAAAAGGGAAACAGATCTCCTAAGAGAAAATGGATTTCTAATTGAAACTATGACTGAACTTAAAAATAATCTCACCAAAAAGAAAGGTACAGATAAAACTTGATGAAGCATAAAGAATGATTGCGAAGTGGAACTCATGTATAAGTAAACTGAATGGAATACTTTGTGTTGGAAATAAAGGTACGACTCCATTAGGTTATCAAGAGTTTTCCAACAATTCTTAAACCGTTATTCCTGGTTTTGTCAAAGCGAATGATACTTCTCATAAAACTAAGAAAATGACCTATATATGTCAAT
The DNA here is from genome assembly GCA_948329865.1 of Linaria vulgaris. NCBI lineage: Eukaryota > Viridiplantae > Streptophyta > Magnoliopsida > Lamiales > Plantaginaceae > Linaria > Linaria vulgaris. The sequence continues at coordinate 15,151,182 of OX415250.1, read as the reverse complement.
TTTGCTATCAATCTGGTCATTTGAAACCATATTGTTTTAAGTATAGAAAGTTTTGTGAGAAAATTAGGTATGGAAATAGTGATGTTATTTCGGATGTTAGGTCAACAAAACATAGATCTGATGTTGGCTCAACACTCGGAAATAACCATGTTGATCAGAAAAACTGTTTAAGAAAAAGTAAACTCTGGTCTCCTAAAATCAAGATTATCTATAATGTTGTTTTCTCTGCTACTCACACTCTTACTGGTGATTGGTACTTTGACATTGGGTGTTCGAGACCTATGACATGTACAAAAACTAACCTCATGGAGTTTGTACCATTGACCACTAGTACAATCACTTATGGTGGAGGCAGTAAATAGAAGATAATAGGAAATGGGGTTCTAAATGTTGATGGCTTTCCACATCTGAAGGATGTACTCTTGGTTGAAGGATTGCATGCTAACCTCATTAGCATCAGCCAACTCTGTGATGACAATTTATTAGTTAAATTTGATAAATATTCTTGTGATGGTTTCGATAAGAATGATGCTTGTGTTATGACAGGAAATAGATCAGAAGACAGTTGTTATCTAATGAATAAAGAGTCTCAATGCCTTCATGCTAAAGTGGATGAGTCAGTTGTATGGCACATGAGACTTGGTCATGTTCACTATAGGAAATTGGAAAAGATCATTAAACTTGAAGTTGTAAGAGGAATACCAATACTGACCAGTCAAGGTAATCTTGTATGTGGTAATTGTCTGCAAGGTAAGCAAACCAAAACTTCACATGCTTCAATACATGTAGAAGGACAAATAACTAGAACATCTAAATGTTTTGAACTTCTGTACATGGATCTGATGGGTCCTATTGAGGTTTGTAGTCCAGAAGGGAAGAAGTATGCCTATGTTATTGTAGATAACTTTTCTAGGTACATTTAGGTGAAGTTCTTGAGAAAAAAATCTGATGATGTAGAGACATTTAAAATACTAGTCGATAGTATAAAAAATCTCTATAATGCATGTATTATTAGAATCAGATCTGATCATGGTAGAGAATTTGAAAACAAAAAGTTTGATGATCTGTGCGATTCTAAAGGTATATCTCATGAATATTCTGCTCATATTACTCCTCCACAAAATGAAGTAGCTGAAAGGAAAAATAGAACATTGCAAAAAATAGCCAGGGTAATGTTAAACTCTAGAAAAATAAGAAAAAGGCTTTAGGCTAAAGCATTAAGTACTGCTTGTTATATTTCTAAAAGGGTGTATCTTAGATCAGGTACAACAATGACTCCATATGAAATTATCAAGAAGATTAAACCTAATCTGAGTCATTTCCATGAATTTGAATGTGTATGCTACATCTTGAAAGGTAGACAACCACTAGGAAAGTTTGATGCTAAGAGTGAAAAATGCATATTTGCTAGATACTTTGTGAATAGTAGTGCTTATAGAGTGTTATGAGAGACTTATGTTGTATCTTATTTGTAATCATTCATCATCGTCATCATAGTGGAGATCATGGCATGGATCGACCCAAGAGGTGGTCGTAGACGAACAAGATAAACAAATTGTGTCTTGTGTTATTTCATTTGTTTTATCATTTTTTGTGCATGTTGTGAATTACTCCGTTCGTCGTTGGTGGTTGTTTCCATTAGTCAATATTCAATATACTTTTCTGCTTCGCAACAGTTCTCACCAACCACTCTCTCAAGCCCATTGTGGATGCTTGTCTTGCTCTCATCCCCCATTTCAAGCTTTGTATTATCAAGCATGATTATAGAGAAACCAACAAAGTTGCTAATGAACTTGGTCAATGCGAGGCACACCTTTCAATTTGGACTTCACATGTTTACCCAACTGTCGCCGTCATGTATCTTCCATTCTCCTTTTTGATATTGTTGGTGGGATAAGTTGGAGAAATGCAATTGTTAGATACAATATGCAGTTGTTAATCCGAGCTTCACGCTTTCCTTTGTAACAAAACGATAAGTTACGTATAGTGGTTAGACTATTAAGTTTCTTACCTAGACCAATGAAAGTGAATACATTGTAATAGCAATAATAAAATATCTAAATAAAATTTAGGTCGTACTATTTGAATTTGACGTTTTTAGATGCATTTCAATAATGAGCTGTTGAGGCAAACAAGAGTTCCACATCGGAAAGATGAGGGAGTTGAACTGGGTTTATATGATTGGAGACATCTCCATTGGTATGAGGCATTTTTGGAAGTTGGACCCCAAAAAACAAAAATCATGAGAGCTGGGGCCCAAAGTGGACAATATCATACCAATGTGGAGATTCCAATGCCTAACAACTGGTATCGGAGCGAACAAAAAAGGAGGTGAGCGCTGGCTAAAGAGACGATCACAAATGGTGAGTTGTCGGGTTAAGGGGAGGCTCGGAGATCCTTTGTTCAAGGGAAGAAAAAAGTTTGTTGGGGCAAAAACAATATCCCAGGAGAAAAACTGAAGAAGGAGACGAAATCCCAGTCACGTGAGGCGCACGTAGGGATAGTTCGGTGGTCTTTTATTTGAGGGGAGGATTGTTGAGGCAAACAAGAGTCCCACATCGGAAAGATGAGGGAGTTGAATTGGATTTATAGGATTGGAGACATCTCAATTGGTATGAGGCCTTTTAGGGAGTTGGACCCCAAAAAACAAAAACCATGAGGGTTTGAGCCCAAAGTGGACAATATCATACCAATGTGTAGATTCCAATGACTAACATGAGCAACATGCAAAAACTTGTATTTACTTTTTGAATATTGTGCATAGACCAGGGCGAATTCTTCGGAATATTTGTGTGTTACGCAATACGATCTGATAAGTGAAATGAATTAGACTAAGTGTTTTCATACATGATCCATTCACTAAACGGAGAATTCTTTCTTTCGTATTATTATAAGATATACTAGAAACTGAAAATGAATGCGTTAAACGTCATGTCAATTGAGTGTACACATTCGAATTAGCTTCATGATTAAGGACTAATTATTATAATACTGTACAATGATGTTCTTTTAATTCAAAATTCCAAGAAAACAAGGGTAATTTGGTCTTTATCAATTTAAACTAGCAAAATACGTTATCTAAAGGGATAATTCCATCAAACCCCCCAAACTATGGTACCTTTTACCGAACGAGGTCAGAACTTTCATTTTAGGTCCAGTGCCCCCTAAACTTTAGTCGTTTGTGCGAGTGTGTTTAGTGCGTGTTCTGGTCACATTTTTACCAGAATATTCGTAGAATATTCCCTCACGTGCATGACTCACGTGACCCGTAAGGGGTAAAATAGATTCGTCACTTAAAATAATAAAAAACTAATAAAAGAACCTAAAGTTCAGGGGGCAGAATCTCACAAAAAAATCTGCTTTCTACACTTAGGCGGGAAAAAGAGGGGCGAATTTAGGGTTCTTAAAAAACACAATTTCTTAATTTCCATTCAATTTTCGGTTAATAATCATTCAAATGGGGTGGAAAATACGTGAGTTCAGCGACGAACTGCCTCGGGGCCGAAATCATCCCAATTATGGTAAGTTACGACCCATTCAAAACAATAATTTCTACAAGTTTTTGACCAAATTGAGTTGATTTTTGTTTCTATTAGTGGTATATGTCTCTACTTATGTTAGAATAAGTGTGAAAGTTTGCAAATATGCATTTTGTTGGTATTACGTGGGCTAGGGTTTGAACTGTGGTCCAATTTTTTTTTTTTGTTTATTTTTGTTGCACATGGTTATTTCTGAATGGATTTGAGATGATTTGGTGTTGTTATATGTAGAATAATAGTGGGTATAGATAGTGCAGTGGTGGGGCTTGATCCTCAACAAAAAAGTTTTGAATATTATGTTATTGTCATGCTTTGCTTAGTCTGAGTGATAGTAATTCTAAATTTAAGTAATTTGTAGTTGGTTATGGTCCACCCATGTTACTTGTACATGTTTGTCATATTCAATTGAATAAAGTCAGTCCTTTTGTGTTGCTATATGCCAAAAAATAGCTGGTCTTGGGTTGTGCTGTGTTGGGGCTTAAGTAGCAACATAAAGAGTGCTAAATATTACATCATTGTCACACTTTGAGTGCTCCCAGTGTCTATTCTTTACCTTTTAGTAATTTATAAGTTGTTTGTGGTTACTCATGCTTTGAAAAAAATGATAAACATCAATTTAATAAGCTTGCTATCTTATTGCAGGAACTGATCCTGAAGATTTCACTATCACACTTCTTCACAGTGGAAAGTTTAGGCACAACATAGTTGTGAGATATGTGGGGGGAGATGTTACTCACATTGACTTCTGCAATGTGTCAGAGATAAGCCTTCTTGAGGTCTTTCAAATGGGTGAAGTTGTTGGTTTTAAGAAGAATACTCATGCTAAGTTCTACTGCAGTCAATTTGGTGAGAATGACTTGTTAGTCATGGACTACTTATGGAGGGATGAGGAAACTTTGAAGTTGGATAAGTATATTGATGAGGACAGAGTTGTTCATGTCTACACAGAGGGTGAGGAGTTATATAATGTAGTTGAGGATGATGGGTATCATTCAGAGGGAGAAGGTTCTGGGAATGTTAGAGGTGAGGGCCAATAGGGTGCTGGTGATGTTTTTAATGAGGATTTGGAAGCTGATGGTGATGATGAGATTGAAGAGGAATCTAGTTTCTGGGATGAGCTTATCAAAGATAAGGAAGATGTTGACACATATGATGCTAACTATGTGGGGAGTGATACAGATATGTATGTGTCTTTCACTGATAGTAAGGATGATGGGACATATGATGAAATGGTCTATGTTGTTGCTGGTGAAACTGAAGCACACTGGGCTCCCCCTTCTGCATTTGAAGATGAACCCCTTGAAGAGGAAACCCCTGAATCTACACAAGCTACAGATCAGAAAAGTGAAGAACCCCCTGTAGATACACAAGCTTCTAATGTAGAGGGTGGACAATTACCTAGAGAAGATACAACTCACAATACCCCAACACCTTCCACTGGATCACAAGAATCAAAGGGCAACCCACCACATATGTAATTTGGGACTGGGCAGGTAAATAAGTGTTAGTTCATTTACTTAGTCAAAATGTTATAACCATAAAATGAGCTAACTTTTAGGAATTACATGCAAATAAGGGAAAGAAGAAGGGTGCTGGTACTGCTCCTGCTAGTCAAACCCCTCAGCTTGCTCCAATTAGATTAAGCCAATGCCCCTTCTTCACCACTTGTTTCAAGCCAAAAAATTATATCTCCTCAGAAAAATAATGAAGTAGGTAAAGGGAAAAATGTAAAAAGGAAGTGAGTAAGTGAGGAAGAGGATTTGAAATTTGAGGAGAGGTAGGTTAGAAACAAGAAGAAGGTGTCAAGATTGGTTGAGGAGGTCAATGGTAAGAAAGGGCCCCACAAGAATGTGAAGAATGGTAACCAAAAAAGCAAGAAGATCAAGGTCATAACAGAGGATAAAGAACATGAGCCAATACTAATTGAGGTTAAATTCCATTTATGTGCAATCCATAATTTTGAAGTTTATGTTATTGCTATCTGTCTGAACCACCTCGTTTTGTTTGCTTATTTGAATGCAGATACAGAAAAAAATGCAGAATTGAAAAAAAAAGGTTCATCAACTTCAGGGGAGAATGCACTAAGGAATGAGGTAAAAACTGCATTTACATGTTTGTGGTTCAAAATTTCTTATTTATGTCCTGTAGTCCCAAATTCATTATCTCATTTCCTTGTGTTTTTTATGCAGACATCTAATAAGGAAATAATGAGCAAAGTGGGGAGCACTTCAGGTGTTGTGGATCTTATAATCGACAAAGCAGCAAAGAAGTTGATTAACAAGCGAGTGAACAGGAATCTGAAGAAATGAAGTGGTTGTGACCACTATTTTGTGAGGGATAACCACCATGTTATGCCCTTTCTTATTTTGTTATGAAGAATTGAGATCTATTTAGTTTCAAAATGTTGTGTGACTTTGTTAAGGCCTTCAGATACAATGTGTAGGTATTTTGTTAAGTCTTTGGAATATATTATGAGCTGATTGTTTACTATGGTGATGATGGGGCTGTGAATGATCATTATGAATATTTTTTTGGTATTTTGATGTTAATTTCTGGGTGTTTTGATGCTTACATTTTTGCTCGAGTTAATACCATTTCAATTCAGCAAAATGCATCTCAATGACCATATTATAGTTCAGGGGTGCAATCCTAAAAACTCATAAAAATTTAGGGGGCAGTCCAGAAACTAAAAAAATAGTTCAAGGGGCAGTCCTCAAAATCATACCATAGTTCAGGGGGCAAATCGCACACTTGATAGTTCAGGGGGGAAAGTCAAAAAAGAGTATAGTTTGGGGGTTTGAAAGTTTGGTGAATATTTTTTGGATAAAAATGCCCGTAAACTTTAACATGCGCTATGCACGTGCCTTACTGTTCCGTCAAAAATATGGCTGAAACACGCACAAAAGTAAATCGCACAAACGACTAAAGGTTAGGGAATAGGGGACACTGGAGCTAAAACGAAAGTTCTGACCTCGTTCGATAAAATGTGCCATAGTTTGGGGGGTTTGGTGTAATTATCCCTTATCCAAATGAACATTTGCAATATATATATATAATATGCCATTACATAACACATGGGTAGTATTAAATCTGTCTATAAAAAATCTTGTTCCAACTTCCAAATCATTGAGCCACGAGTCCAGTTTGCTAATTTCACATTATTTGGTTATTGACTCTTCAATCAATAATTATAAATGCAGATATCGTGTTCATAGATTGTATAAATTATGTATTATTTATGTAGCATTAAAGGAGTAACCATGTACATGCAGTAAGTGAAATATGTGAGTTAGTATTCCTGATTGACCATGGATGACGAACTGTCGAAACAAAAATTATAATTGATTTTCGAAGTCCATGGTTCTTTCTTCTCGCAGAAAGATGAACACTAGTGATGATTTGAAGTTTAAAAAGGAAAAATCACAAGTCCCATTGAACATAAATGATACACACTAATTAGATTAATTTGTCCTAATCAGAGTTAGAACACAATTCTAGAAATACATGAGAAATTTAGAGACAAATTATAAAAGACTGCAAATATTTTTCTTACTTCACATCTGTCAATATAAATACTATTAACATAACTGCTATCCATAACTGCTACTAACATAACTTCTCTAAGATAACTGATCATATATAATTAATAATGATACACACTTAATTACAGGATATAAGTTATATTAAGTAACTGGCCTTAATTCGTTATATAATCTGCATTCTAGCTTGGAGCTTGTATGTTACGTTTAGGCCTAGTACTGCGGTTCAATTCAACTGGACTCGTATCAATCCCACCCGCTTGAGACAAGGCCTGGTCCTCCTAACCGATATTAGCACGAACATAATCTGGACCGTTGACAGAAGAAGAAAAATGCTGGAGATCAGCTGAATCCATCCATTCACAGTCAGCATTTTGATCATCACCCCAAAAAATGAGTGTTTGCTCTACTCCTTGTCCTTCACGCCAAATAACCCTTTTCTCATCAGTTACTTTTGGTGTCATAATCACTTCATCATTCTCATTCACTGAAGGAAAAGTATGTGCAACATCAGGCTCTCCAACACACAGCTTAAGAAGAGAAATATGAAAGACATTGTGAATGCATGCATGAGAAGGGAGATCGAGGGCATATGCAGTGGCGCCGATGCGTCAGAGGATACGAAAAGGGCCATATAAGCGACGACTCAACTTATAGAAATCATGAGTTTTCAACGACCGTTGACAGTAGGTACGAAGCTTAACATATACTAAATCCCCTTCACCAAAAGTATGATCTTGTCGTGTTTTATCAGCCTGATTCTTCATCCTTTGTTGTGCTCGCTGCATATTGGCCCGAATAGCTTGTAAAAGTTGTTGGCGGGTTGAAAGTGTATTGTCCATAGTTGCATTGTTACAAGATCCAGTGGAATAAAAGGGCAGATTTAGGCGGTCGACCAAACAAAGATTCATATGGTGTCTTTTGTGTTGTGGAGTGAACTGAAGTGTTACACCAATACTGTGCAAGCGGTAAAAAACGTGTCCATGCCTTAGGACAATCGGATGTGAAACACCGTAGGTAGCACTCGACCGATCTGTTGACCACCTCTGTTTGTCCATCCGTTTCCGGATGGTATACACTGCTGAAACATAACTTTGTGCCAATCTGTTTAAATAACTGTCTCCATAATGAACTGATAAAGAGTGGATCGTGATCCGATACAATAGACCGTGGTAGTCCATGTAAACAGTGAATGTCATTTATGAAAACTGAAGCAATATAAGCTGCAGTGAATTTAGCTGGTAAAGCCAAAAAATGAGCAAACTTACTAAGACGATCCACAATGACCCAAGCAGTAGACTTTCCATAGGATAGCGGCAGATGAGTGATAAAGTCCATCGAAATATTCTCCCAGACATTTTCTGGAATAGGCAATGGTTGTAGCAAAACCAACTTTTTACTTGTTGAATATTTATGTTGTTGACAAGTTTGGCATGCTTTCACATACTCATTGACTGAATCTTTCATGCGAGGCCAAAAAAAACTTGCTGTCAAACGAGCAAGAGTAGAGGTTATACCTGAATGGCCGCCGACATAACTCTTATGGAACTCTTCTAATAAAGTGGTGCGAAAATCATCATCCCCAGGTATGTACAGTCGTCCTTTATAAAAGACAAGGCCATCATAAACAGAATAACATGGCTGTTGAATGAAATCTTCCTTAATCCACAGGCATGTGGGTGAAGCATAAAAAGTGCAAAGTTTTTGAAGCCATGGAAAAGTAGGCACAGAAAAGGCAGTAAACGTCGCATATTCAACACGAGAGAGAGCATTCGCCACTTTGTTATCACGACAAGGTTTATAACGTACCTCAAAACCCAAAAATTTACTTATCCACTTAGCTTGATCGGGAGTATGAATAACTTCAGATATAACATGTTTCAAACTGTTGTGATCAGTATAAATGATGAGCTTTTTGCCCAAAAGATAGTGCATGAATTTTTTAACAGCTTCTGTAACTCCATATAACTCCTGATTATATGAGTTGAAGATTGCATGCGATTACTCATCTTTTTGCTGAAGTACGCGATTGGAAGAAGCGTATGTGGTCAACTCGAAAGGCAAAGAGAAATCCGGCAAAGTGAGAACTGGCAGTGTAGTCATTATAGATTTTAATTTGCCAAATGTTGCATCGGCTGTATCACTCTAGGTAAATGACTTTGTCTTTAGTAAACCCGTGAGAGGAGAGGCGAGAGAGGCATAATGGCAAACAAATCGCCGATAATAACCTGTCAAACCTAGAAAACCACGTAAGCCAGTTACTGATATAGCTCTTGGCCACTCCACTATGGCCTTGATCTTATCTGGATTAACTCGAACACTGTCGGAAGAAATGATATGGCCCAAATAATGAACCGTATCCACTGCAAAAACACATTTAGATAACTTTGCATGAAACCCATGTTCCAACAGTTTTGCAAAAACTTGACGTAGATGAGTAACATGGTCATCCAAATTAGAACTATAGATAAGGATGTAGTCAAAAAACCAACACAAACTGTCGTAAAAAGCCCTTGAATAGATCGTTCATGACTGCTTGAAACGTAGATGGTGCATTAGTTAATCCAACGGGCATAACTAGAAATTCATAGTGCCTCTCCGTAGTTCTAAATGCAGTTTTGTGAACATCATGTGGTGCAACTCAAATCTGGTGATATCCTGCACGTAGATCGAGTTTTGTAAAAACAGTAGCACCATATAGTTCATATAGTAACTCATCAACAGTGGGAATAGGAAATCGATCCTTAATTGTAATTACGTTTAAGGCTCTATAGTCGGCGCAAAATCGCCTGGTGCAATCCTTTTTCCCCACTAATAGTACGGGTGATGAATATGGACTGTTGCTAGGCTGAATCTTCCATTATGTCAACATTTCTTGAACCAACTCATTCATAACATTTTTCTGAAAATGGGGGTAGCGGTACGGTTTAACATTCACAGAGTTAGTGTTTGGTTGTAAGTGAATATGGTGATCATGGGGCTGAGGGGGAGGTAAGGATTTTTGGAGTTTCAAAAATTTTGATGAATTCGGTCAATAAGTCAACGATGGCTGGCTGGGGGTGAGTAGGTAAATTTGTAGGCAATAGCAAAAAGGGTTGAGTGTGTTCCATAGTCGACATTTGGATAGAAGAGATTGCATCAGTTTGTAGCATTCGTTGTAGTTGACTAGGTGTTGCTGCCGAACAACATTCGTTCCCACTTAGTAGAATATTTTTGCCATTATATTTCAACTGTAAACTCGGCACTCGAAAATCTGCGACAACAAGCCCTAAAGTTTGTAACCACTGCACCCCAAGAACTAAATCAGCCCCTTGTATAGGTAGAACCAAAGGGGAAATCTGGAAATCCGATCCCGCAAGAGAAAGTGTCACGTCAACGCATTGCCCTTGGCATTGTAAAAAAATTCTGTTTCCAATCATGACCTAGAAAACGGGAACAACAATAATAGGCAAAGATAAAAATTGAGCAATGCGAGACTGCACAATATTGTGTGTGCTACCCGAATCAACTAACACAGTAATCTCATGGCCTGAAATTGTTCCTAGAACCCTTAGTATTTTTGGCACAGTTGCACCGACATAGGCAGCCATGAACAATGAAATTCGGAAAGATGTGCCTGCCTGGTGTAGGAGTCATTGAATTGACCATCATCAGTCGTAAAATCATCAATGTGTGGTGGTAATTCTGATGCATCGTCTGTCATTAAAATTAGAAACCGTGGGGTCTGCAACGATGACCTGGGCTAAACTTTTCGTCACAATTAAAACATAGACCTTTAGATCTACGTTCTTGCATTTCAGCGGGCGTGAGCCGACGTATTGGTAAAGGGTTGGCTATTTTGGAAGGTGGTAAAGCAAGGGTCGGGGTTGGTAGTAAAGGTGTTGAATTAGTGGTTGAACTGCTCGAGTTTGTAAAACGGGTGTAAGGAAGGGGTCGCAAATCTCGATTTTTTTCTTCAATTAACTTTGCTAAGTCAACTGCATCAGCGAGATTTGTTGGTTTGTGGATGGCAATCTCCTGCTGAATTTCATGTTTCAGCCTAGAAATGATACAATTCAGGATAGCAGTCGATAACAAAGTAATTGATTTTTTCAAACTGATCCTGATAACTGTCAACCGATCCGATCTGTCTTAATTCGAAAAGTGCTGCCTGATGATTTTTGTAAGAAGTAGGTCCAAAACGAATTGATAAATCCCGCAAAAATAACACCCAATTAGTAAACTGATGATTTGCTCGCATCCATTTATACCAATTCAAAGCGCGACCTTTCATATAACATGAACTTTGACCAATACGTTGATCCAAAGGAACATTATTATGGGAAAAGAATTGTTCTGCATGGAATACCCATTCTAACGGCTCTTCACCGTCAAATTGATTTTAAATCATTTTCACTGGGTTTGGAACAACATTGGGATGATTTTGTTGACATGTAGGATTAGAAGAAGTGTTTGATGGGCTTTGTACATGATATTCTGATGGTTGGGGCATGGGTGAACTTGTGGATTGATTCATTGTTACCTGATCAAATTTGCGAGACATCTCCTCCATTTTTTGCAAAATGGTGTCAAATCTGTTGCTTGTGTCAGTCCGATGTTCAACCAATTTCGATTGCAATGGCGTAAACTTGCTTTCTGAATTTCCTCAGAAACTGTTGTAGAATTCGTTGGTTTGGGAGGCATAGTAAGCAATGAAAGCACCAATTTGAAACACACTAATCGGAATCAGAGTTAGAACACAACTCCAGAAATAGATGAGAAATTTAGAGAGAAATTATAAAAGACTGTAAATATTTTCCTTACTTCACATCACGGTTCTGTCAATACAAATACTATTAACATAACTACTATCCATAACTGCTACTAACATAACTACCTCTAAGCTAACTGATCATATATAATTAATAATTACACACACTTAATTAAAGGATATAAGAAATATTTATTTTAAATAGGTGGACTTAATTCATTATTTATTTTGCATTCCAGCTTGGAGCTTGTATGTTACGTTTAAGCCTAGTACTGCGGTTCAATTCAACTGGACTCGTATCAGTAAAGTAGACTGTTGTTTACATAAAATCCTCTGCTTGAATTTAAATTGTAGACTATATGTGATAATTCTTGATACCAGCCTCTGTGACTCAATTATTTCCTAGATCTCCGGTTAGGTTGTAATTGTCATTAATGATTTGAGCGGTCCTTCCGGTAGCGTAGTCATATTATAAAAATGTTTAAATCATATAAATACCTTATTAAAGGAATACAAAAAAACTTCATTTATATAAAAGTAAAACCAATAAATTGCATCTAAACAACTTTTAACAGCATACGAAACTGTCCCAATTATGAATTACATTTTCTTTCTCTTTCCTTTGCTCGCATGGCAAACTTGGAGTTCAAAAGTCAACTCTCCAAATATAGTAGCACGAAATTTTGTGGAAAAAACTGAAAAACCCCATCATCATTATAAATTCTTGTATCACCATAACCTTTTTTTTTTATAGTTGTGTCACCCTAACACTTTTACCATATACTTCAAACCAAAATAGATACTACTCTAACCGGTAAGTAAATAAAAAAGGTACGCATGCATCCAACCACCAACTACCACGTTAAAATTCCACCACAACTTTAAACTCATATGTAATAACTTTGACCACACTGAGAAAATGGTACACGACTTTGATACATAAAATTTCGACCCATGTACAAACATAATTTACCAATAATGGACACCTCGTCCCATGTTTTCACTAATAATTTGATGCATAAAAGTAGATAAAAAAGTTAACAAGTTATTGATAATATCGAGTAGGCCCAAAAACCTATAATAGTAACAACACTAATCATTCACAAATCATATCAAAAAATCACAAATCATTTAGCCCATAAAGTCCACATCACACAACAGCCCACAAAGCAAGTAAGCGTGTATGACCCTCCAATCACCACCACCTACAACTACAAGCGCCATTCATCTTCATCAGAAAGTGATAAGTAACTTAAAGGCATTAAAAAAACAGTCTTTTTGTATATAACAACAATATTAATGACTGCTAAAACTGTATTACTATAATAATCACTTCACCATAACTCTATATTCTCTTCTCTCATAAATAAAGAGCCGGCCAATTTTTTATTTCTCATATATTTATTCCAATGCCTTCATATAGATATCAGTTCTTGAGTTGTGATTTTGTTTGAAGAAAAAGGTTGGATCTTTTTTTCTCATGGTCACCGACAAGTCCCGATCTTTCAGGTGCACCTAAAATCATTTAATTCTTGGATTCGTGAGGTGGGTTTGATCTGAAATTTGTTGTAGAATTGTGGGTCTGATTCAGAATTTGATTTTGGTTGGTGGGTTGTTGATAAAGACTCGATCTTTACTGTTTTCTGGATGCAGTTTTAAATTTCAAATGGTCCATTTTCATGGTTTACTTTCTGTTGACCAGCAGAGAGAGATGGCCAAATCTTTGAATTCGAATGACCCTTGTTTCAAATTGAAGCAAATTAATCAGTTCTATAAGAATAAAAGAGCTTCCACCTCTGTCAATCAGTTGAATATTCCGGCTTGTGAGCAATCCCCTTATGCTTTGATTGATGTTATAATCTTTATCGCCATGCTTGGTGCTCTTGGGTTTTTGGTCTATCCGTATGTCGTGGTATTAGGAGAAAATGCGGTAGAGGTTAGCGGGGAAGTGATTGATGTGATGAAGGAGGAGATTGTTCGTGCTCCGGTGGTGTTTGGGTGTTTAGGACTTAGCATTTTGTTTGCAGCGATGGCTCTTGTGGCGATCACGGTTTGTATAGAGCGGAGGTGTGGGAGACCGGGCTGTCGTGGGCTTAGCGATGCAGCTGAATTCGACATTTATTTGGAGACGGAGGAGTGCGTGAAAAGATCGAATTGTGTTGCCAAAAGTTCGTTGAGGAAGGGATTGTTCGAATTGCCCCGTGATCACCATCGTGAATTGGAGGCCGAGCTAAAGAAGATGGCGCCGCCTAATGGGAGGGCGATTCTGGTATTTCGTAAAAGATGTGGATGTTCCGTTGGTAGAATGGAGGTCATGGGGCCAAGAAAATCTCGGAAAGTTAAGAAGTAGTGTTTTTCTTTTTTCTCTATAGGAACATATTCGATACTGAAATAGATACATTTATGAGCAGATCCTTTTACATGTTTATCTCGTTTGAACTTTATACATTTGAATAAGCTCTTGGGAATAAGTTATCTAAACATTAAACATAATCAGATTGTGAGGAATATGGGGATTCCTTTTACTTAGCTCTTGTTTTAAAATCATATATGTGATCTTTTAGTTGTTATGATTATCTTTATATGGTCCTGTTTACTTTAGTCTTTGTGGTTATTCAGTTCAAAAGATAATTCAGTTTCTACATCTTTATATTATTCGTTAAGTTCCATGGAACCTTATCTGCACTTTGATGATCTATAATGATGCAGTTTTTATCGCTGAGTTGTGGTTCTGTTTCATGTAGATTGTAGAGCAATCATGCTGCCTTTTTTAGGAAGTTTACTAGTGGGTATTGATTCTCAAACTTTAGATGCTTCTAAGTAAAGGTAAAATTTTGTTGCTGATACTCGATTTATTATGACGTGTCCTGGTGAACTTGGAGTGCAATATGATACAATCTAGGATTCTTTTTGGAAATTCAGTTGCTAGTTGCTACTGAGTTCAAAGAAATTGGAGTATTCTTTGAGTAATTATCTACGCGAACATCCGTTTGCCTCTAATATGCCTTAGGATGCTATACATAAACTCCTTGGCTATATTGTGATTTGTTGTTTGTTCTGGCTACAAGTTATCGAGATCAACCTTCATGATGTAACCAATTGTTACAGACAAATACATTTTGTTCTAATAATACGAAGCTTATAGATAGGTAGAGTTTCATAATTTGTGTATATATATATATATATATATATTGAAATTATTTCTCTTCTTTTGCATTGAAATTAATAGTTCATGGCCCATAAACAAATAAAAGCCAACATTCAGCCAAAGTTTACACTTCTTTGACAGTTCCATGTGAGCATTGGTTGAGTATAAACGTTGCCTGCTCAAATTTTGGTCTGTATCTGAAAGTTTGGTCATGAATGTTGCTTTACTTAGTGATAGTTTAAATGCTTGTTTCGAGTTATTTGCCTACTGAATAGTTGTTCTAATGAGGCAATACTGTTACCGTGCATTTTGTATAGCAAAATGATTCCGTTTTTACTTTGATTCTGTAATCTCTTTGATTTGGGTCATTATCCGAAAACTCTTTCTGGTGAGTTCTCATAAAGTTTAATCCATTGTTTACTTCATAATTGTTGTTGAGTTGTTTTAGTCCTGATTTTGTAGTTATGTTCGTTTCTGGAGAATAGTAGCCATGTCTTAGAAGAAGCATATTTTCATATTGCAAGGATGCTGTTATATTGCTATTGCACGTGCAAATAAACTGATTCCAAAATGTTGGCAGAAGTGTATGTTCTTATTCTGGATTCTGGAGTTATGTGCGAATAGCACCCCCTCTGTTCTTCTTAACAGGTGAAAAACCCTGTTTTACTTTTATTGAATGACCAAACGGTGATACCCGTGGGGGTTAAGCTATGTTTTTTTATGTTTCTTATGCGTAAAAAATTTGAGCAATACGAGTTACTTAGGTTGCACGGATACGGATACGAGTATCGGTATCCGCAGGATACGATATTTTTTTAAAATTTACAAGATACGATACGTATACGATACATTAAATATTTAATATTAATAAAGGTATATAAGGATATAATTTAAATCAAAATATTAAATAATATTATATCTAATCACTTAGCACAATAATTAGTCACATATTATTATGAAGCATATCAAAAGCTTTGTGTGTTGTTTTTATTTTGGTTTGAAATAAAGGATTTTCACGATTTTATATTTAATTTTCTGAAAAGATATTAAAATTTGGTTCTTGTTGGGTCTTTTCTAGTTTAAGAAAACTACCACACTACTTTTATAAATTGCGATACGTATCGGATACTCCTCGGATACGCTTCACAGTGTATTCGATATGCGTATCCGTTTTTTTAATTATTTTTAATGCAGGATACGCCACATGGCATATCCGATACGTATCTAAAGAGTATCCAGAGAGTATCAATATCTGATACGTATTCGACACTGACCGACCATTTTTTTGGAGTATCAGTGCATCATAGCGAGTTACTCTTAGATAAGAAACTACGTATGTGAGAGAAAAGATGAGCAGTTCTGAAGGAATTTGTGAATGCTCAATTCTTTGAGAACTCTACAACTACACTTATGCGTTTGAATTTGTGAATGCTCAATTCTTTGAGAACTCTACAACTACACTTATGTGTTTTGTGTCAAAAGTCAGAACGAACATAAACCATGGATATTGAAATTGTGTTAGGTAAATAGAATCGTTTGTACAAATTGTGATAATTCAAAGACATCATCTCTATTAATCTACTAGCAACCTAAAACTTTCTCATACACCTACTATCCTACAAAGACATCATTCAATTTCATTTGTGGGGAGAATGTTTAAATCTAGTGTAAAATGTAATGGATTTAAGCAATCAACTGCCTCGCGCTCATGAATTTAAAACTACAACCTGGTCTTTCGAGAACACTTCAAAATGATATATAATGTATTAAAATTGATTAACAGATAAAGGAGGAATTAACGCTCAACATGAGTAACTTGAAGGTGCAAAATATTAATCAAAGTGGGAATGGTTTTCCTAAACTAAGAGAAGACACTTGTTTGAAGTATTAGGAGTGATTTTGTAATTGGTGTAATGTGTTTCTTACATGCTTAGACACAACTGCAAATCATCCACCAAAATGGGTTGAGCAAATAGTCGAATACTCAGCACACAAAGACAAATGAGTTAAATGCTGGTTCGTTAGGCCTGTAGAGCTCAGCGTTGCTTCTCAAATTTTTTTTTTTTTTTTTGCTTTATTTAATAGAAGTATGTAGTTTGTATATTATTTAAGCACCCTAATGTTGGTAACCAAATAATTACCTTAATTTTTTATTTTTTTTTAATTTCACATTACTTTTAATAACTAAATAAGGTTATTGTAGTTCTACTTGTATTGCAAATGGCTCTAGTGAGTGAAAAATGTTAGAGTTTTGTAATTAAGGTTAGTGGTTGAGTATTTAATAGTTCTAGATTTTTTTCATTGGGTTATATATGGATGTTTTTTTCATTGGAACATATTGATAATTCGAGAATAGTTGAATATTCAAACTTTCATAAATTTGATTCTTAGTTCTTACTATTTTGGATAACATTTGAATTCAAATATTCTCAGAATATCAATATTTGTGTCAAATACAAAGAATAATTCAACAACAAAATGAAAAAAAATCTAGAACTAGTAAATACTCAACCGCTAACCGGATTTACAAACCCCAACAATTCTTATGCACCAAAACCATTTACAATACAGGTACAACTACATCACCCTAATACTAGATGATTCTCACTTAACTTCATCACTTAACCCATTTCACCATACAAGTGAGGAGGAATCTTATAGCTTGATGAAATAAGATTCAATTTAGTTTCAGTAATAAATAATTTCTTTACTAATCCAAGTTGTAATAATAATTTTTTGAGAAATCTTAAATTCAAATTGTGGTCTCAAGTTGTAATGCATGCTAAAAAACTACATAAATGTGTATTTTATTCATAATTTGTTTACACCGATAAGCATCTTAAAACTCGATTTTGAACTGCTACTACATGTCACGCTACATAGCTTGTATGAATGCGAAATGAAATAAATTTAAAATTCTTTAGTGCCCTGTTTATATCTCTAGTCCAAGTTGTATGCATGCTTGAAAACTACATAAAGGTGTTGGCCCGCAAATAGAAATAGATTTTATTGTGATTACATTGGATGATTAGTCGATGTAATTGGTGACAATTAGGAATGTTTGGAGTAGTTCTGGTTTTCCAGCACTTTTTATTGGGTTCGCTTTTCTATAGCTTAAATATTGAATCTACCACCACGTTGGTTTTTTTGACATGATATTGCTTCATTATGTGTTATTAAAATAAAAGTTAATATTATATCTTATTTCGGCTTCATAATTACAAAAAAACTAGAAAATAAATTTAATATCCGAAAGAATAAAGAATTTTCTTTCTTTATGGTAATTTTGATAAAACGTTTTTTTACTAGTTTTGAAGATTATTTAATAAAATAATCTAAATGAAAATACATTTTTCACCAATTAAAACGCATAAAAAGGACACGAAAACATACCTTGATTGATTACAATTACGTTTCCGCTGCGTACTCGCTTTGATCCTTGCCAAATCACGTAAATCACGAATCCAGCAAATTGTTCACAACCCAAGTCCCTTTAGAATGTGATGTTTGCACAAAATAGATGATAAGATAGAAATACCACTATACTATTGTGTATAGAAAAGTAGGAGACAAAAAACCCTTTTTTTCTTCCTTTTTTACCTTGTGTTGTACGGCTGATTGAAAGAAAAAAGTAAGAGTAGTGGAAGTTATGGGAATGGGAAATAACTTTCATTCTCTCCACTTCTCATTTTGAATTTAAAAAACATGGGTTGTGGGTCAACCCAAAATGGGTGCTCCACACCTATTTAATTAATTACATTTAATTAATTTAAACCAACATCTCCCACTCACCCATGAGGGTTGAGCTCAGACACAATATTATCATCTTATCACATTCTTCAAATCATACAGGTAAGAGGGTCGTGTGACCAGCGAGTAATAAGAGCTTAATGCTATATACCGGTTAAGGATACATAGCTGCTCATTTAGTATGCAAAAGAGAGGACATTTAACTCGCTATACCGCAGTCTATCTGATTTACTACACAAGTCGACATATCTCTTATCCCTCTATATGTAAATAGAGCATATTCGACTCCCAAGTTACAAACATATATTCACAATTATGTCTCGAATTTCAAAATTCAACATAATTGGCTAGCCGGTGAATATAAGTCATGTGATAGTCAAAAGATAGACTTCCTTTCCCACTGGAATCTTTATACTCCCATATAGCCGCTTTCCTAGTCATGCACCGCATTGCCGAATATATCATAACTATTAGTAACATGCTAAAGTAGCGACACTAAAGTGAAGTCTCGAGATACCGTTGAAAGTCATAGGGGTACCATAATGAGATATTTAAACCTCTGGGTCTCACACAATGAGAAAGCAGGGATACATTTGCTCATTTCCCATGGTCATTTAGCACATACGGTATGAAACATATGCTACGATGCTCATCTTCCTTTTGGAAGCGTATGTCATTTACAAATGAAAATGTAATTCGCATCGTACAAATCTTAGTTCAAGTGTACATCAACACTTAACCTGAGTTTTTGTCTATTTGTCCTCTAAAAGATTTCTCCAATAAATCTCCAACAAACAACTCACATCTGGCTATACTTCTAGACAAGCTCAATGAATGTGGGGAATCCAACACGATAACCAAGTCAAAATTGCTAGATATCTCATCTCTGCACATTCCTCGATGTCATAGGCGATTGCTCGTGTGAGAGAGCCAATCTTAACTTGTCCGACATACTTTAGAAACATTCATTAACATCTATATTGCTCAAACATGTGTATATATAGAAACATTCATTAACATTAATAACATGGGCATTATACATAAATATTCACAACATTCAATTACATCATATCCTACGCAATCCTAACGACTTAACATGACCCATAAAAACATCCCTCGGGATTGGCTTTGTGAAAGGGTCTGCCAGCATCATATGCGTAGATATATATTTCAATGCCACCTCCTTCTTTTCGATGATGTCTCTCACAAAATTATATTTTGTATCTATGTGTTTGGTCTTTCCATGATACTTGGGGTCTTTTGTGTAGGCCACTGCTGTTTGACTGTCACAATTGATCGTCACAGCTCCCACGTTCTTGCCTACCACTCACAAATGTTGTAAGAATCTTCTCAACCAAACACCTTCTTGTACTGCAGATGCACATGCCACAAACTCAGCTTCCATTGTGGACAATGCAATGCATGTTTGCTTCTTACTGCTCCAAGAGATAGCATTATTATTCAGCAAGAAAGCATAACTAGAGGTGGATTTACGCTCGTCTAAATCACCTCCCCAATCAGCATATGTGTATCCTTCTAAGGATATATTCTTTCCTTGATAACATAGGAAATAGTCCGCAGTACCTTTCAGGTATCTAATGATCCGCTTAACTGCTTTCCAGTGACTTATCCCTAGATTGGATTGATACCTATTACCTACTAACTAGACCTACGGCATAACATATGTCAGGGCGGGTACATAACATGGCATACATCAAGCTCCCAATTGCACTGGAATATGGTACATTAGACATCTTTTCTTTTTCTTCTGGAGTTTTAGGGCACATTAGATGACTTAAGCCTTCACCTTTAGCCACATGGGTATCGATGGGTTTACAACTCTCCATCCTGAATCGTTCAAGAATCTTTTTAATATAAGGCTCTTGCGAAAGAGCAAGTAATTTCTTTGAACGATCTCTATGGATTTTCACACCAAGTATGTAATTTGCTTTACCCATATCCTTCATTTCGAAGTTTGACGACAACCAACCTTTGATGTCTTCAATACATCCCTTATCATTACTAGCTAACAATATGTCATCAACATAAAGAGATAGAATTACAAATCCTTTCTTGGATTTCTTCACGTATACACAATGGTCTTCGTCTATCATGGAAAAGTTATAAGATATCACAGCCTTGTGAAATTTGAGGTACCATTGTCTGGAGGACTGCTTAAGACCATAAATAGACTTTTTCAACTTACAAACCTTGTTTGTTTGGCCTTCAAGAACAAAACCTACTGGTTGTTCCATGTAGATTTCTTCTTCTAATTCTCCATTGAGAAAAGCAGTCTTAACATCCATTTGGTGTAATTCTAAATCTATGTTAGCTACTATGGCCAAAAGTAAGCGAATAGAGGCAAACCTCACAACAGGTGAGAAGGTTTCTTCATAATCAACACCCTCTTGTTGGGTATAACCTTTTGCCACCAAACGAGCTTTGTACCTTTCTATGGTTCCGTCAGCCATTCGTTTTATTTTGAGAATCCATTTGCTCTCAATAGCTTTGCGCCTAGAGGGAAGATCAGCTAATTCCCATACTTGGTTTGATTTCATGGATCTCATTTCCTCTTTCATTGCTATCTTCCATTCTTCTTTTGCAGAACCCGAGAGAGCCTCTTTAACACTCTTAGGTTCTTGCTCACTTTCTAGAGAAGCTATGAGTGCATGTCCCTCTATGTCATAGTGACGTTTGGGCACATTTTTCCTAGTACTTTTTCGGAGTTCAAACTCCGTTGAATCCTCGAGGGGCTAACAGCTCCCACTAGAATCAAGTGATGACTGGTCATCATTTGAGTCCACGAGATTCGATCCCCGTAATTGATCCATCTTCTTGTTCTCCTATGAATACGTAACCCTTAGATTGTTCTGAGTATCTTACAAAGATACACTTCTTCCCTCGAGGACCCAACTTACCAAACTTACTCGTAGAGTCATGTATGTAAGCTGCTGACCCCCAGGTTCTAAGGTTACTTAAATCAGGTTGCCTACCTGATCATAAGGAGTGGAAGGCACCGTCTTTGATGGCACTCTGTTTAAGATATACACAACGGTTAAAAAAGCATCTCCCCAAAAAGAGATCGACAAGTTAACTTGTGCCATCATGGACCTAGTCATGTCTAACAATGTTCTATTCCTTCTCTCAGCAACCCCATTTTGTTGAGGCGTATAAGGAATAGTTAGTTGTCACATGATACCTTTTTCACTACAAAGATCCTTGAACTGATCTGATAGATATTCACGTCCTCGGTCAGTCCTTAACGTTTTAATTGTTCTATCCATTTGATTCTCAACCTCGTTTATATATTTTCTAAAGCATTCAAATGCTTCAGATTTGTGAGATATCAAATAGACATGACCGAAACGTGTAAAATCGTCTATGAAAGTAATGAAATAGGAGGCTCCATGCCTAGCCCTCACACTCATTGGACCACAAATATCAGAATGTACTAATTGCAAAGGAAATTCAGCTCTAACAGCTTTGCCAAAAGGTTTTCGAGTCATCTTACCAGCAAGACAGTGTTCACACGTAGGTAAATCAACTTTAGATAATGAACCCAACAGTCCTTCTCTAACTAGTCGATTCATTCTGTCTTGCCCAATATGACCTAATCTAGCATGCCATGTATTAACATCACAATATGCATCAACAGAAGAAGAGACATTTAACAACATAGAACAATCTATATAATAGTTAAACATATGTCTATTACAATCTAATATAATAAAGCCATCAGTCAGATGTCCAGTACCAACACACCTATTATTATAATAGATATACACCATACTACGAGAAAAGTTCAATACATAGCCTAAATTCATAAGAACAACAACAGAAATAAGATTTCGTCGAATCTATGGAGCGTATAGGACGTCATGCAGGATTAAGGTTCGGCCACCCTGCAACTCTAGTTTGCAAGTACCAATTCCCTTCACCGCCATTCGTGCGTTGTTTCCTACATATATCCATCTAGTACCAGCAGAAAGTCGACAAAAATCTACAAACACTTCTCGATCTCTAATCACATGGTCTGTGGCCCCTGAGTCTACAATCCACAACGGATAAGATTCAGTGAGTAAAACAGTACTAGAGACATAAGTAATATGCTTTGAAGCGTTAGTGAGTAATAACTTGTCCCTCTTAGGTTCGGTACACTCACGAGCAAAATGCCCGTGTGCATCACAGTTAAAGCACTTCATCTTGCTCTTGTCCTTCTTTTTCTTACCAAAACGCTTCTTCTTATTGTTGTGGTTCTGATTGTTGTTCCTAGAACCTTCACCAATCTGCTTTCCTTTCTTTCCTTTCTTCCAATTCCTCTTGCGCTTTTTTCCAGAAGCACTTTGGGAACTAGATTCAGTAACCATGGCACCTGACATGGGTCTCACAGCTCCAAGCCGCTCATCCTCAAGCTCCACATGACAAGCCGCATCAGCAAAGGTTTTGATGCCGTCATTGTGAGTCAAGTTTACCTTCAGATGCTCCCACTTGTCAGGAAGAGACCGGATCAAAGCTTGAACCTTCTGTTCATCAGAGAGGGAATGGCCAGCTGTCTCTAACTCACTTATCATGTTTGACATTTCCCTCAGATGTTGCTTGATCGTGTGATCACCTTTTTTCTTGTAAGTGTCAAACTTGATAGTCAGCTGCCTCAGACGAATGATTGAGGTCCCACCATACTTCTCCCTCAGATACACCCAGATATCATGAGCAGTAGGGTGCTCCTCACATTCACGGATGAGATCATCCACAACAGAGCTAACCAAAATGGCACGAGCAGTGGAGTTTTTCTTTTTCCACGCCAGGTAAGCGTGTTGATCCCTCCTCTCTTGAGCACTGTTTCCCGTTCCAGGATCCACCATCACCTGGTTGATGCCATCCAATGCATCTTGTTCATCCAGTATGTACCAGATCTTGTGACGCCAGGTGACATAGTTGTCACCATTCAGTTGTGACCCTTGTTCAGATCAGCAATGATTGATTTGGATGCCATAGTCTAAGTTAATGACAAAGAGGTAACATAAAAATATTAATGCCCATTTACACATGCTATTTTACATTAAGCCAACTAACATCTATGACAATTTTGACATAAGGTAAGAATCAATAGGTCACTTGGAGTATCCAATCATCATCTTAACCTAAAACATTATTGTCACTGGCTCAGTTACTTAATGCAAAATTAATAAGTTCAAGGTGAGAATCCATTAACTCTTCCTATTTAGAACTCCCACTTAATCATCATGATTAAACATATATCATTTGCATCATATGTCATGCCATAAGAAAATAACATTCATAAAACATGTATTTACAACATATTTACACAAAGATAACAAATTATCCATTGTTTGTTAAATACATGTATTGAATGAAAAACACAACATAAAAGCAATATGTACACGACGAAATGAAATAAAAACACATCAATTCATCTAATCCCATATCTCGTCTGAAGCTATAGCTCTTTTGAAGCTGTCGAGAAGGGTCGAATATTTTAAGCAGACTATATGTGAGTCTATCTCGAGGAACACATCGCACCCAAGAGTTTGCGGGAGGCCTTCTATAGATATGCCTTATACCTCTCAGGCTAGGATTCATGCTTAAAAAGAAAGTCTTTCTCAAAGTTTGTTGACATTCTTTTTCCCATCTCGCAATCATAGAATCCAAGTAAACTTCTACAATTTTACTTTCTCCCAAGACTCTACGTGTATCCTCGAAAATAGTAGTCCAATAGGGACTTAACGAATTTTTCCAAATTCTTTTCTCAGACTCATGGTCCATATATAGTCCCAAACGCTTAAGATATTTTATCTTGTTCTTCATAACATTTATGTGTTGAGGTAATGTGTGAGCCGGATCCATCCTATAAACTTGTAACTCCCTAAATCTCCTCATGCGCTCAGGAGCATACCTTTGCCTTGCATTCCTCCGGAGAATGCGAGGAGCGTTGAAGGACCTAGCCATATCTGAAAATAATGGGGCATTAACTTATTTAATACAATATAATGAAATTCAAAACATAAACAAAAAGAACAATAATTATATTCCAAATATAATTATATTCTTTTAAAGTTAAGAATTTACAGTAGCCACCTTCAAGGTGATGTTTTGCTCATCTTTTACCAAAAAAAAAAAATCCATGTGTTTTCAATTAAAATTATTTTTTTATTAGAATATTGAAAATTCCCATCAATGAAAAATCCAATTTCTGATCCACAAAAATTAATTTTAATTTACAGAAAACAAGGAACAAGAATTTTGGTTTTTCAGAATTTTCAAAAAAATGAAGCAACAGAACGTCCGCACGCGCCCATACGCGTCGCGCATTATCCGACAATCGGATTCTAACTATCCTCCCATTGTTAGGCCTTCGGAGTTCAATGGTTCAGTTTATTTTAGGGATAAAAGCATCAAGCCCCCTGAACTATGCACGTTTTTGCGACTTGCCCCCTAAACTAATTTAATAAGCGTTTTGCCCCCTAAACTATGCACGTCTGTTCGATTTGCCCCCTGGCCGGGTTTTTGGCTATTTTTTGGCCATTCTTGGCCGGATTTTTTCCCCTTACCCGACACATATGTGTTGTACTAGATGTCTATTAGTAGTTGATGACAAAAAGTAGGCGAAAAACCATCTCGAACGGGGCATATTCTAGCCAAAATGTGATTTCCTCTTCAGTGTATTTTAGCCGGAATATGCCCCGTTCGAGGTATTTTTTCGCCTACTTTTTGTCATCAACTACTAATAGACATCTAGTACAACACATATGTGTCGGGTAAGGGGAAAAATTCCGGCCAAGAATGGCCAAAAATAGCCGAAAACCCGGCCAGGGGCAAATCGAACAGACGTGCATAGTTTAGGGGGCAAAACGCTTATTAAATTAGTTTAGGGGGCAAGTCGCAAAAACGTGCATAGTTCAGGGGGCTTGATGCTTTTATCCCTTTATTTTAAGATCCGACATAATTATCTCAACAAGTGCGCTGCCCCGTTAGTACGACGAGGGTGGATTATGAATTTAGTGTTTAGATTTCTTAATCATGCATTTTAAATAATTTTCAGAATTACCGTAAAGTCGGTTAAATCTTAGAAAATTCATAACAAATTCATACTAAGTCCGAATTAGATGATTCCAGCGGGGTTACGAAGCCCTTAACATAAGGTTTCTAACCGTATAAAGAACAAAATATAATACGGACTACAGAATTATTTACGAATTTCTAAATATTCTAAAATTTGGTGGTTAAACAATTTTTTTCGAGAAACTACCGAGCCAAAAAATACAAAAATTTGCAGATATGTTTATCAGCAAATAATGATGCTACAGTAATTGTTTCAGAACCAAATTCGGAGTTTTGAAAAAACTGAAAAAAAAACATAACCACCATCAATCCTTTCAAAAAAAAAAAAGGATATAAAATGCATGACATACTATTGGCATGGATTAGAGCACGAAAATGGCAGAAAAAAAATGTGATATAATCAACCATTTAAAAGCTCTGATACCAATGAAGATTATTTAATAAAATAATCTAAACGAAAATACATTTTTCACCAATTAAAACGCATAAAAAAGGACACGAAAACATACCTTGATTGATTACAATTACGTTTCCGCTGCGTACTCGCTTTGATCCTTGCCAAATCACGAATCCAGCAAATTGTTCACAACCCAAATCCCTTTAGAATGTGATGTTTGCACAAAATAGATGATAAAATGGAAATACCACTATACTATTGTATATAGAAAAGTAGGAGACAAAAAACTCTTTTTTTTCCTCCTTTTTTTCCTTGTGTTGTACGGTTGATTGAAAGAAAAAAGTAAGAGTAGTGGAAGTTATGGGAATGGGAAATAACTTCCATTCCCTCCACTTCTCATTTTGAATTTAAAAAACATGGGTTGTGGGTCAACCCAAAATGGGTGCTCCACACCCATTTAATTAATTATATTTAATTATTTAAATCCAACAAGTTTCAATAGTTTGAACGGAGGTAATTGTAAAATTTAAAACACAAGTTTTTTCTAGATAACCGAATTCCACCGCTTATAAGTATATAGAATGTCCCTCAAATATGAGTTGTGCCCATTTATTAGCATTTGGTCTTTGAGTTGCTCATTTTTCAACATAATGCCCATGACTTTCTAAACTCAAACTTTTTTGTTCCTGTTAATATATAGTGATTAATATATGCATAGTTTGTATTTGCGCGTATTATACAAAAATATTCTTCGTTGTTAAATTCATTGTACTCATTTGATACTTGTATTTTGCAGTTCATTGTCGTAGTGAGGACTTAAGTAATACGTTTAACTTAGACCACGTTCAATATATTTTTTGAAAAGAGTAATAATCAAAATTATGAAAGCCAGTGTGTAAACTCACATTATAATCTCTACTTCAAGTCTTAAAAATCTCCAAAAAAATCCAATTAGGTAATCTAGAACTCTTAAATACCCGACAATATATCACTCTCTCAATTACTAACCAAATTTAAAACCACTCACAAAAAACATTTACAATAGAGGTACACCTACACACAAACCTGCTTCTAAATGATCCACATCGACTATATAATCCTAGTGTCTCATTCATCTCTCTCACCGTTATTTTATAATATCTTTAAACAAATAATTCAAAATTGAAGTAGTAAACCAAACACTCAAATAAACAAACACAAATGACTTTCTCATCTAATATCAAGTCTGACTCATCGTAGCCATCTGTCGTCAGTCTCACCATCGTCAACTCTACCGCACACATCGATCATGGATCCTATCTCAGGGTCGGAATATGATTCCACTTTGCGTGATCTAACAATTATCTTACACAAAACAACCCAATTTGTAACAATCGTCGAAGGACGATTCGTCTCCGAATCCGAATGGCAACGATTCAGAGTCGAGCTCGCCTTTGAAGATTTTTACAAAATCAAGTCGTTTGGGGTAAGAAATTGTTAGTTCGTGCGGAGTGGAAATATGCTCCATTGCTAGGGATAAGATCCATGAGCGGATGAATACGGCGCTAATGACGGTGGTGAGACTGGCGACGGACGGTGAAGATCTATCAGAGTTGGTATTCGATGAGGAAACCATTTGGTTGTTTGTTTGTTTATACTTTGTTGGTTGACTACTTTGACTTTGAGCTGTTTATTTAAGGATATAAAAACTAATGGTGAGAGGGTGAATGAAATAGTGGGATTATATAGTGGATGCTAGGCGGGTCAAGAGACAAGGTGGTGTGTAGGCGTACTTGTATTGTAAATGTTTTGGTGAGTGACAATTGTTGGGGTTCTTTTAGATTCTATTAGTGGTTGGTGAGTGGAATATTGTTGTGTATCTAAGAGTTCAAGATTCATTTCTCTGGATTTTTTGATAGATTCTTTATATTTCAAATAGAGAATAGTATATTGTGAGATTATTTGAATACCTATGAAATTTCATAGTTTTAAGAAAATGCGTAGAATGTGGTCCGAGTTAAATGTTGTACTTAAGATCGAAAGAACACAATGTCTTTAACTACATACTAATAGTATTTTATCATAATATGCGCAATTATAAACTATGCAATATATTAATCATTAAATGTTAACATGAATTAATGTTATGAGTTTAAAAATACATTGATAGCTAGTGGCACAAAGTGGATGAAATTCACATGCCTGTTGTTGGTAAAATGAGCAACTAATAAGACCAAATCCTAATAGGCAAGCACAACATATTCAGGGGACATCCTAAATATACTTACAAGAGGAAATTTTTGGTTATCTAGAAAACCTCACTTTTTGTCTCAAAATTTACAATGACAACCCTTCAAATTAAAATTTGTAACAAACGATTGTATGTGTCATCAAAATTACCAAAAAGAAAGAAAAATATTTATTGTTTCGAATAATTAAATTAAATTTCTAGTTTTTTTGAAGTCAATATAAGATAAGATATTAACTTTGATTTTAATAACAAATAATGAAGCAAAATCATGTTGAGAAACAGATCTGGGTGGTAGATTCAATATTCAAGTTCTAGAAAATGAAAAATCTAATATAAAAAGAAAGTTATACCTTAGATCTAGGTTAAATTGGGCAACTCTTGCTGCCTATGGCTGCTTGAGAAGATTTCTATTACCAAAAGTCTCTAGCTTGTGTTCGACAACTTTAATAATCATGAAATGTGGGAGGGAATATTTTCCAAAAAAAAAAAAAAAACTGAACATAGTACATATGTGACCTTTTTAAATCCTAAGTGTAAGATAATATATTAACTTTTCTTTCAATAAGAAATAATGCAGCAAACTCATATCAAAAAATCGAGCTTGATGGTGATTCAACTATCAAGTTCTAGAATTGCAAAGAATCGCCTAATAAAAGAAATTTAGACCTCAGATCTCGGGTAAATGGGGCAACCCATGACGCTTATTGCTACTTGGGAGGACTTCCATCGCCAAAAGTCCCTAGATTGCGCTCCACGGGCTTAAGGATCATAAAAATGTGAGAGGGTGTTATATGTGTCATATTTTTGCAAGATATGGAAGATATCTTTGAACAACATTTTGAAGTAGTAAGGAAAAGAGAAGAGAGAGAAAAGGGCTTGGAGGGGCGTAGAAAAAGACTCGAATGAGAAGTCGATTAGCGTTGGGAATGGTATTTATGAAAAATAAAAACAACACCGTGTGAAAATGGAAGAGTGAAAGGATCATGACCGAACACGTGTATAAAAAGAATGTGCTAGGCGCGAACACGTTTTTGACAAGTGAGTAACACGTATTGCATGTGCTATGTTATTTTATGTTTATGTTGTATATGCACTATATAAGTAAATATTGTAAAAGAAAAAGGGAAAAAACCACTTACCCCCCTCAACTTTAACCTCGGTTTCACTTACCTCCCCGTACTTTCAATTTTTTCACCTGCCACCCTCAAGTTTCTTTATTGTATCACTTACCCCCTAAGTCAAAATTAGCTGATTAAACTAAGGCTTCGTTTGGGAAAATGAGGGAAAATGAATTTTTTTAGGGAAAATAAAAGATTTTCCATTATTTTTCGGCATTTGGCTCATAATTTTTTTTCACGGAAAATTCTTATTATGTGTAAATGCTTTTTGTATTTATTATTAATCTAAATGTTTAAAAACCATGATTATATTTAATGCTTTGAAATATGTATTAAGAGTAATAGACCAAAAAATTCTATAAAATTAGTTAATGTTTTTATTTTTGAAGTTCTCCTTAAAACTACGTTATGTAAATTATCAATGTACATAAAAAAATAAATTGCATAACTTTATTTTATAAATACTATGATATTTACCTTTATTTTTATATATTTTAATATCTTAATATTTTCAATTAACTCAAAAATCAAAGAACATAAATGATACTCATCAAAAAAAATATTAAATTTTCATAAAGTTTCATAATGATCTAAGAATATATTAACAAAGTTTTTCCCACCATTTTTGTAGAAAGAAAGATTAAAATTAAATTTTTTGGGATTAAATTTATAATTCACACAGTTTACTTATAAGAGGAAAATTTGAAATTATTTTCCTATATTTTCCAAAGATTTTCTCTTTTTTTCTGGAAAAATCTCAAATTGCCAATTAATAGGAAAAAAAGTTTTTTCTTTTTTTTTTTCCTTTTCCCCTATTTTCCGGGGAAACAAACGGGGCCTAATTGGGAAAAAATCACTTACCCCTCTGAACTTTGACCTCAGTTTCACCTACCCCTCTGTATTTTCAATGTTTTTTACACGTCACCCTCAAATTTCTTAATTGTATCACTTACCCCCCTCAACGGGACACGTTTAATCAGCTAATTTTGACTTAGGGGGTAAGTGATACAATTAAGAAACTTGAGGGTGACGGGTGAAAAAATTGAAAGTACGGGGAGGTAAGTGAAACCGAGGTTAAAGTTGAGGGCGGTAAGTGATTTTTTCCCAAAGAAAAATATAAAAGAAAATTCGCCTCCCTAAAAAATTTAAGAAGTTGCACTTGTTGTTTTGAAAATTACAATAACCTCTCTTCAAGCTATTAAAATTAGTAAAATATAACTAATTTTGTCATGAAGTCTCTAAAAAAGAAAAAAAATATATTTTAAAATCTCTTGATCACTTTTTTTGTCTACTACAATCAACTTTTATTTTAAAATAAATAATAAAGTAAAATCATTTGGAATCATTGTTTTTTATTCATTTATTTGAACTAAAATGAATGCCATTTCTTTTAAATTAAAAGAGATTTTTTAAAAATGTAATACATCGAGATCTTAGAACAAATAAATGCAAACACTTTATGTAAAGGAATTTCGCATTTGACGTCCCTTATGTTAACAACTTTTCAAAGAAGGTACTCTATATTGACATTTAATAGAAAACGTCTTATATGTTGGCATAATTTTTATTTTTGTCCTTCTTCATTGTAGTCCGGTGGACTTAACTTCTCACTGGACATCCTATATGTTGTCATAATTTTTATTTTGCGTCATTTTTCACCGGACTCCGGCGAAGAAGGACGAGAAATAAAAATTATAACAACATATAGGACGTTTTCTGCTAAATGTCAACCACTTTTTATAACATTACATGGTGATATTTGGTATACTCCAAAAAATTTTCTAATTTGGGACATTTGTAGACACGGAAGCAAATTTTTTCATAAAAATGATATTGAGGGACATATTATATGTAGGGGTGGGAATGGGAGCGGGTACTCGTTCTCAAACTCCACCCGTAATAAGTTAGGTGTATTAAGGTAAAAAGTACCCTACAAAGCACTACCAATTGGGGTACATGAATGAGAGTGAGCACAACCAAGCTCGATTCAAATTAGTCTGCACCAAAATTTCAATACGGTTTGATCCATAAAAGTTAACGGCTCAATTAAAAATGAATTAACCTATGCCCTATGAGTAATGATTGTAGTCTCTAGTAAACACTTTCTTTCCCCCATTTCTTTGAACACTCAACTACCCAAATCACCATTAACAATTATTATATTGTTTTGAAACATCGATATTGTCAAGAGTTTGTTATGAAGATTCGGGGATAAAAATATATCACAACTGAGGTTAGTTCTCGGTACTTATCTTGTTTATAAAAAAATAGTTAATATATTTATTTCCGAAATACTTTGACGCTAATAAAAGAAGAGATATTGAGCTAACAATGAATCTTTTCTGGGAAAGTGTGGCCCTAAAATATTATCAACAACACAAAATAAAAATAAAAATTGTGTAACGAGGATTCTGTCAAGAGTTTGTTATGAAGATTCGGGGATAAAAATATATCACAACTGAGGTTAGTTCTCGGTACTTATCTTGTTTATAAAAATATAGTTAATATATTTATTTCCGAAATACTTTGACGCTAAAAGTCTCTCGCATGGGAGTTTACGTTGTCTCTAAACATTAGGGCTTTTTCCGGGAAAGACTACCGATCGTTTGGCAGCGTTGTCTCAGCTTCGGTTTTTGACGTCAAATTCTCGCAATCCTGCTAGCGGGGGCACTCCGTTTTCCACGGGTTTTTTCGGTCCACCGCGCTAGGATTTTTAGAATTCTTCTAGTTTTCTTCTTTCATCGTTTTTTTGTCTTTTTTCCTCTCGTTTTATCTGCTGCGTTCCGTCCAACCTCCGGACGTCGGGATTATTGTGATACTAATTTTTTGGTTTTTTGTGTTGCTTTTCCTGTGTGTCCTTGGCTTGTCTTCCAAGGAATCGCTTCACCTCTTGGCTGCCCTGTTCGGAACCCACCGCAACGCACGCTCAACTGACTGGTACTGGGAACAATGGATGAAGAGTGTCGTAAACTGCGCAACAATCTCGTGTTAACTGAAGAGGAGGGTGAGGGGGACGGTTTCCTCATCCCGGATACTGCATGGGTTCAGGAGAATGCGAATTCGGAACTAGCGCTAGTAGGGCGACTTTTGTCTGGCAAAACAACGAACTTTACGTCTTTCTGCACAATGTTGAAAACTCTGTTTAGGGCTGGAAAGGGGATTGAAATAACGCGTATCAGTGAGGACAGATTTATGTTCCAGTTCTTTCATATGCTAGATAAGACAAGAGCGCTTCAGGGCTGTCCATGGTCTTTCGACAAAAACGTGCTTGTCCTTGCCTCGGTGGATAAGAATGAAAACCCGTTGGACACAAACCTGGATTATTGTAGTTTTTTCGTCAGGAATTATGGCATCCCGCTTGCACGACAAACTAGGGCCACAACCTCTGCGATCGGGGATTTGTTGGGTAGAATGGAGGACGTGGATTTGGCAGAATCAAGTGGACTCAGTATGCGGATTCGTGCTCAAATCAATGTTACTCGACCATTACTCCGGGTCATGAAACTCCGGGGCCGAGAGGGCCAAGCGATGGTAGTCTCGTTTAAATATGAACGTTTGCCGAACTTCTGTTATCTATGCAGTTTGTTGGGGCATATTATGGCGGATTGCGAGTTACAATACGAAGATACCACTACGACGGACTCGCTTCCTTATGGAGATTGGCTCCGTGAAACTTCAACTAGAACAGGTCCCTTTATTGGCCAACGTTATTCGGATAAGGGTTGGCGAGGGGGCTCGTCGGGGTCTAATGGGGGCCGCTTTTCACGAGGGGGTCGGGGTTCTTTTGCTCCAAATAGAGAACGAAATTTCGAGGCATCTTGGTGCCCTTCTCCAGT
Organism: Linaria vulgaris; assembly: GCA_948329865.1. Taxonomy (NCBI): domain Eukaryota; kingdom Viridiplantae; phylum Streptophyta; class Magnoliopsida; order Lamiales; family Plantaginaceae; genus Linaria; species Linaria vulgaris. Next base: position 15,117,795 of record OX415250.1, on the reverse strand, counting down.
TGAGTCTGTCCATACCTCTGAGCAAACAAACACTGCCACGTATGTCCATATGGGTCAGACCAAACAGCGTCATGCGCAGGGTAAATGCAATGATGTCAAACTGAAGGAAAAAGCTGATGGCCGAGACGGAACCATTGTGGGAGTGCAACAGGTTTTCGACCGTCTTGCGAGGGATTTAGAGGAATCAGGGTCCGAGAATGGGGCATTACTTCAGCACAAATCAGTCAAGGTTACTACAGCAGTTGAGACTACTTTTCGGGTTACTTGTGCACGACAGAGTGGGGGGCGGCGGGTCGTCAGACGTGAGGGGTTTCTAAACTGTAACACGTCGGTTCAGCCATCTTGGGCAGGTCAAAAATGCCTCTTTAATCAGGAGAAACCCGATGACCGACGCGTCGATAAAAGGGCTAGATTGGAGGAACTCACGATGGAAATTGATCAACTTTTGGCGGCGACTGCGGTGCAGTCCCGCCCCTCCCAATGAATCTCTTATGTTGGAACTGTCAGGGCTTGGGGAACCCTTGGACAGTTCGGGAACTATGTCAGTTAGTTTCCAAATTTAGCCCCCCTATAATCTTCTTGTCAGAAACAAAGTGTAAGACTAGAAGAATAGAGGCGTTGAAAGGCCGTTTTAATTATTTTGGTGTGAATGTGGACGTACAGGGTTTGTCGGGGGGACTAGCATTGCTATGGGGTAAAGAATGGAATGTCGAACTGATGAGTTTGTCGGAAAATCATATTGATGTTGTGATTATTGGGAAGGATGGCGCACAAGACTGGCGATTTACAGGATTCTACGGAGAGCCGGATGGGGCTAAACGAATGCGCACTTGGAATCTCCTGCGCCAACTTCAAAGTGGTTCGTTGTTACCATGGCTGTGTGCAGGGGATTACAATGAGATTTCAAATCAAGAAGATAAGAAAGGGGGTGCGCGCCGTCCTCTTTGGCTTTTGCGAAATTTTTGGGATACTCTGGTCGACACGGGTTTGAGTGAGTTAGACTTTTATGGACCTCGATTTACGTGGTGCAGTCGGAGGCCGACGCCTAATACTGTGTGGGAGAGACTGGACCGTGCGTGCACTGATACCCGTTGGCGCAATTTGTTTCCAACAGTAATAGTCGAACACGTTACAACTATTAGATCGGACCATCACGTGATCGTTGTACGACTAAAGGGGAGTCAGGGTTCGGTTCGGTCGTGACCCCGTTTTAGATTTTAGGCTAACTGGACGTTAAGGGATGATTGTGAGGAGTTGGTATCGTAGGTTTGGGGTAATGCCGTGCACACAGAGCTGAGCAGTAAATTGGAGGCGTGCCGCGCCGAGTTGGAGTGTTGGAAGAAAGTGGATGGGGCAGATGTCAAGCGCAGGATTGAGAAATTGAGGAATATACTGATTCGGCTTCGAGAGGGCGAGATTACGGCCGAGTCTAAGTTAGAGGAGCAGCGCATCAGCCGGGAACTCGAGGAGACACTGGAATCCGTGGAGATTTATTGGAAACAACGAGCAAAGGTTCACTGGCTTCGAGAGGGGGATCGCAACACTGCATATTTTCATCATTGTGCGAATGAACGGAAAAAGAAAAATGAGATTCAGGGTATTCGGGATGAGGCGGGGGTTCTCTGGCATTCTCCTTCGGATATTGATCGGGTGGCCGTTGAGTATTTTACTTCTATTTTTCAGTCCAGTGTTCCATCAGAGGCGGCTATTGAGGATGTGTTGCGAGACGCGAGCGTGCGGGTCAGCCTTGAGGTGAACGAAAGCTTGTTGCAACCATACACAGCGGAAGAGGTATGTAAAGCTCTAAAAGACATGTATCCTTTTAAGTCTCCGGGTCCGGATGGTTTTTCCTCTGGGTTTTATCAAAAATATTGGAATATTGTGGGTGAAGATGTGATTCGTTTTGTTTTGTCTTTTCTTAATGATCGTGTTTATGATCCTACTGTCAACTTTACTCATATTGTTCTTATCCCCAAGTGTGCTAATCCGGATTTGATGTCTCAGTTTAGGCCTATTAGTCTCAGCAATGTGAGTTTTAAGATTGCATCAAAAGTCATTGCTAACCGTCTTAAACCTTTTCTTAATTCTATTATTTCTTCGTCCCAATCCGCTTTTGTGCCTGGTAGACTGATTACTGATAATATCTTGGCAGCCTTTGAGATTAACCACTTTTTGAAAAATAAAAGAACAAGAAAGCGAGGTTTTATGACGTTGAAACTGGATATGAGCAAGGCGTATGACCGCGTCGAGTGGCTTTTCTTGGAAAAGGTAATGCTTAAATTGGGTTTTGATTTGAGATTTGTGTCTCTTATTATGATGGGTGTCCGTTCTGTCTCATATTCTATTTTAATAAATGGCCGCGAGTCTCGAGTTTTTTCCCCCGAAAGGGGCATTAGGCAAGGGGACCCTCTGTCCCCTTACCTTTTTCTTATTTGTTTCCGAGATTTTTTCAGCCCTTATTGCATCAGCGGAGCATAGGGGGGACCTGCGCGGAGTGAATATTTGTCGCCAGGCACCGGTTGTGTCGCACTTACTTTTTGCTGATGACACGGTTATTTTTTGTGAGGCCACGTTGAATTCTGCGAGAAGCATCAAGGATATTCTTGATCGGTTTGAAGGCCCATCGGGGCAAAAAATTAATCGGGACAAGTCAGTGGTGGTCTTTAGTAAAAATACGCATGTGCAGTGTCAACTAGAGATTGGGAATTTGTTGGGGGTGGTGACTGCTGAGAAGCATGAAAAATACTTGGGTATGCCTTCCGTCGTTGGGAAGTCTAAAATGGAGCTATTTGATTTTATCAGAGAACGGGTTTGGAAGCGAGCAAAAGGATATAAAGGGAAGACATTGTCAGGAGCGGGGAAGGAGGTGCTTATTAAGGCCGTGATGCAATCTATCCCAACGTTTATTATGAGTTGTTTCCGCTTACCAGACACGTCGATAAAGGAAATTGAAGCAATTATTTGCAATTATTGGTAGGGAAGCGGTGATAAAAACAAAATTCACTGGATAGCATGGGATAGGATGTGTCGTCGCAAGGTGGAAGGAGGGTTGGGTTTTCGTGATCTTCGAGCATTTAATCTTGCTCTTCTCGCTAAGCAAGCGTGGCGAATTCTGACCGATCCCTCGAGCTTAGTTAGTCGCCTACTTAAAGCCAAATATTACCCGAACTGTGAGTTGTGGGACGCACGGATTGGTGCTGCGCCATCTTTTTCGTGGAGGGGAATTTGGGAGTCTATTGCAGTTTTGAGAAAGGGAACTCGGTGGCAAGTGGGAAACGGCGAGGCTCTAACTGTTTGGCATGACGCGTGGCTTCCTCGACCGCATACGTTTTGGCCTATTACACCCGTGAGCAGCGAGGAGCCTTTTCTCTTGGTGTCGGATCTTATTGATACTAATACCGGATGGTGGGACATTGAGGTTTTAAAGGAATTTTTGTGGGAAGTTGATGTTGAGGTTATTCTCTCAATTCCGTTGGGCGACGCGGGCAATAGGGACAAACTTGTGTGGCATTATGAGAAGAAGGGGATCTTCACGGTTCGGAGCGCGTACCACCTAATTATGGCGCAAGGGCTGGCAAAGAACGGGAGGTCGACGGGGTCCTCGGATCCTCATGGAATTTGGTCGAAAATATGGGGATTTGAATGCGCAAATAAGATTCAGATTTTTATGTGGCGTTGGTGCAACGATATACTTCCAACACGATGGAACTTGGGTCGGCGTCATATTTGTGGGGACCGAACGTGTGTGGTTTGTGGTACGGGGGATGAGACGGCGTTTCACTCTTTATTCTTGTGTGATTTGTCCCGCCAAGTGTGGGCGCTAGTTTTGGTTCCTCAATCGTTGTGGATTCGGACGCATGAGAGCCTTGGAGATTGGCTGTTGCGAGTGGTAGGCGTTGCCTCGAGAGAGATGATTGGTTTGATATGCACGGTATGTTGGACACTATGGGGAAATAGGAACAGAATTCTCGTGGGAGAACGGGGTCGAAATCCGGAGGAACTGGCGTCGTTTGCTCTTAGCTACACGAGTACTTGGGCACGGTTAAATGGTAGGGTGAGACGCGGAAAAAATAAAGCGGATGTGGATGAGTGGACGGCACCCATTGGTGACATGATCAAGGTGAATTTTGATGGCGCAGTATTCAACGACGATGCAGCTATAGGAATGGGGATGGTCGCGCACGATGCTCGGGGCGAGATGGTCGCATGGAGACAGAGGCGTCGAACGGCATTTGTGGAGCCGATTTGGTGCGAGGCTTTAGCAGCACTGGAGGCGGTCCGTTGGGTAGTTGAACGGGGGTGGAATACTGTGATCTTCGAGGGCGACTGCCTTGGGATAGTTCACGACATTCTTTACGGTACATGCTGTGACATTAGTATTGCAAACACGCTTGAGGACATCCCTAATTATTTCCTGTCTAAGCCGGGATTCTTTATTCGTTGGGTGCGTCGTGATTCCAACGCAGTGGCACATGAGTTGGCTAGGAACGCTTTTGAAGACGCCGATGGATTTGATAGTTAGGGGTCTTTTATTATCTGTCTTGTTTTTCAATTGAAGTTTCATTTGTTATAGTCTTGCGACTTTGGTAAGCGATGTTTTGGGAGGTGCTTGTTTTCGCAAGTCCTTCCCGGTTTTCAGGAGGCAATAAAATTGTTCTTGGTTTTCAAAAAAAAAAAGAAATACTTTGACGCTAATAAAAAAAAAGATATTGAGCTAACAATGGATCTTTTTTGGGAAAGTGTGGCCCTAAAATATTATCAACAACACAAAATAAAAATAAAAATTGTGTAACGAGGATTCACTCATATTTAAGGATATGTGAGTTAATTGTTGTTTAGATTCAAAATAAAAAAATAATATATATCACAACCATGTTTACAAGTTAATTCTCTTTGCTTTTCTTGTCTATCAAAAGTATTTAAAAAATATATGGATGCAAGTGCAATTTTAAAAAGAATTGGGGGTAAAAATCACAAAGCTCAAAATATTAAGGGCCTAGAAGACGAATATTTATAAGAATTTTATAATTGTAAGACAAAAAATATAAAGCTTTAATTAAAAGACTAAAATTGAAATGACCTATAGATAAATGATGGTTTTTGATAAATTTCCATAGAATACTGGTGGAAGGGATGAAACGCGAGTTTATATAGTCGGGGATCGTGGAGCCGGTGAGAACCATCTAGCTAGAGGTAGGGTGGTGTAGTTCTACTTGTATCGCAAACGGTATTGGTTGTTGTAAAGTGGACCCTTCGTGTAGAGCGTAAAACACGACAATTATTAAAGACGGAAAAGTAAACGACACACAGATTTTTAAGTGGAAAACCCCAAATTACTTTAGGGTGAAAAACCACGGGCAAGGTAGAAGAACTTCACTATAAGTGTAAAATAGGAATTACAACACTCCGACTTTTACCGTAGTAAAGTCGCACAAACTCTCTATTTTTACCTCACACTTACAACACTTTACTCCACTCTTTATATATTAACTACACTTAATTATATAAGAGTTTGTATTTTTGGGATGATGAAAATGCTGAACGGAGGCCTGCAATTTATAGCCAAGATTATAAACCTAAAATGTATAATTTAATCATAGTGCACCACCCTATAATGCTACACTATGAATTAATGGTGCACTACCGCCCCACTAAGCATCGCCCCAACAATCTCCCACTTGAAGATTTGATTAGGGACTAATCAGATCTTCACACCATTCTTTCTACCTCGCCTTTCATGTTGCTTACGTTTTCACCAGACCACACGAGGACCGACACTGAACAAACTTGTCAGCATTAACACTCTTTGTCAGGAAATCAGCTATGTTATCTTTAGTGTGAATCTTCTGCACATCCACAGTACCCTCCTCGACTTTCTCACGAACAAAGTGATATTGGACCCGAATATGCTTTGTCTTTGAATGAAACGTTGGATTCCTTGCAAGATGCAACGCACTCTGACTGTCACAAAATAGAGAAATACTCTCTAGTTTGTGCCCGAGTTCCTCCAGAACCATTTTCAACCAAATCGCCTCTTACTGGCCTGCGTAGCTACCACGTATTCAGCCTCCGTTGTTGATGTTGCAACAACTGACTGTAACTTCGAAACCCAACTCACTGCACCTCCAGCAAGAGTAAACACATATCATGTCGTAGACTTGCTTTTGTCAAGATCACCTGCATAGTCAGAATCAACATAGCCACTGACTGTAAAACCCGATCCTCCATAACATAATGCAACATCTGAGGTTCCCTGAATGTATCTCAGAACCCTCTTTACTGTACTCCAATGCTCTCTTCCCGGATCCGCCATGTATCGACTAACTACTCCCACTGAATGTGCAATGTTTGGTCTAGTACAGATCATAGCAAACATTAAGCTTCCCACTGCTGATGCATACGGTACTCGAGACATCTCCCTCCTCTCTTCTTCACTGCTAGGACACATACTTGAGGATAACTTGAAATTAACAGGAAGAGGGGTAGAGATCAGTGTTTTAAAAAGCGAAAGCGTAGGTGAGGCGTTTTATGTTCCAAAAAGCGAGGCGTAAGTCTTGAGGCACAAAGCGTAAGCATTATGGGTATTGATATTAAGTATTATAAAAATATGAATATATAATATGAATCTTATATAAATATGTTCTAAGTATAATATAAATGCACTTTGGCCACACTATTATGCATATTCTAAATAAAACTACTGTTAAAATAGGTGTTGTGGCTTTTTTCTTTTAACTTATGTTTAAAAAAAACACATATTTTTTTGTCAATAAACAGAGTTTTGACTTTTACTTCAACATTATAATTATATTCAAAATTTTGCCATTGATTTAGGAGAAATTCTTTCTTTCTTCAATATATATATAGGCGTTAGTTTATTTCTCAAGGCGTAAAGCGCAAAAACCGCACCAAAAGTGTACGCCTTGGCAATAAGGCGTAAGCTTTATAACACTTAAGCTTTTGCATGAGCCTTGAGGCGTTTTCGAGTGAGCTTTGCTTTAAAGCGTGCTTTAAAGCGAGCCTCAAATAAGCTTTTTAAAACATTGGTAGAGATTGACTTACAATTTTGCATATTGAACCGCCGCAAAGTCTTCAACAGATAGTTCTTCTGAAAAAGCCAAATCTTCCTGCTATTTCTGTCTCGGTGGATTTGCAACCCTAGAATCTTGTTTGCTGGTCCTAAGTCCTTCATTTCAAATTCCCTAGCCAGTTCAGCCTTCAATTCTTCAATACGAGCTTTGTTGGGGCCTGAAACCAGCATGTCATCAACATATAAAAGTAAAATAACAAAGTCATCACCAGATCTCTTGAAATATGGACAAGGATCTGCATTCAGCCTGTTGTATCCAAGGCTCATTATGAATGAATCAAATCTTTTGTACCAACACCTCGGCGCCTGTTTGAGACCGTACAAAGGTTTGGTCAACCTACAAACCAAGTTCTTTTTTTATTCTTCAATAAATCCTTCTGGTTGGAGCATGTAAATTTCTTCTTCAAGATCACCATGAAGAAAAGTCGTCTTTAAATCTAATTGTTCAAGATGTAAATCAAATATAGCGCACATCGCCAGAACCACCCGCACAGTTGTCATTCGTTGAAATCAATCCCCTCCTTGTGAGCATATCCTTTCACCACTAATCGTGCACGATACCTCTCCACTTGGTCATCACTGTTACGTTTGATTTTGTACACCCATTTGCTGCCAATGGGTTTCCTTCCTTGTGGTAGAGACACAAGTTCCCACGTCTTATTCTTATGGAGTGCTTCGATTTCCTCCTGCATTGCTGCCATCCACTGAGCTGCATCTGAACTACTCATTGCTTCCTGGAGAGTTGATGGCTCCCCGTCCTCAGTTAAAAGACAGTACGCAATATTATTCTCCATTGAAAAGTCTGTGTGCCAGCGTGGTGGTCTCTTAACACGTGTCGATCAACGTATCCCCGAGACTCCAGACTCCGTTGTCTCCTCAGGTTCATGCTCTGGTTCAGCAGGACCCTCCTGCTAGGCATCCTTCTCGACTACTACTGTCGTAGTTTCTGGATCTTCCCATGTGCTGCTATCATTTCCTTTCTTATCTTCCGTGAAGATAACATCCCTGCTTACAACAATCTTGTGGGCAGTGGGGTCCCACAAGCGATACCCCTTCACTCCTTTAGCATACCCTAAGAACAAACACTTCATGGATTTTGGGTCCAGCTTTGTTTTTTCTTGAGTATTGAACATAACATAAGCGTGAATCCCAAATACATGGAGATTAGAATAATCAACTGGTTTACTTGTCCACACCTCCATCGGTGTTTTCAGCCCCAGTGCTGTTGACGGAGATCGGTTCACCACATAACATGTGGTATTGATTGCTTCTGCCCAGAACGACTTTTCTAAGCCTGCAGCCTGCATCATGGCTCTTGTTTTATCCAACAAGGTCCTGTTCATCCGTTCTGCCACCCCATTCTGCTGCGGAGTGTATGCCGTAGTAAACTGCCTCTTAATCCCAACATCTTTATAGAAGTCTTCAAACTCATTGCCAGTATATTCCCCTCCATTGTCAGATCTCAGGCACTTGATCTTTTTCCCAGATTCAAGTTCCACCAGCGCTTTGTACATCTTGAATATCGAGAACACTCCGGCCTTACTCTTGATCATGTACACCCAACATCTCCTGGAATAATCATCTATAAAAGACACAAAATACTTTGCACCTCCCAGGGATAGTACTGGTGCTTGCCACACGTCAGAGTGAATCAATTCTAGAATGACTTTACTTCTAGAATCTGAACTACGAAACTTTATACGATGTTGCTTGCCAACAACACAATGATCACAAAAAGCTAAAGATACCTTTGTGAGGCCCGGAAGGAGTTTCTTCTCTACAAGAACCTTCATGCCTTGTTCTGACATATGCCCGAGCCGCTGATGCCAAATCATTGATGATTTCTCAATCGACTCAGATGAAGCCACTGACGCTTCTCCCACTTGCGGAGCCCTCCCTTGTACCATGTATAAGTTTTCGGCAATCTTGTCCGCCTTCATTAGTACAAGCATACCCTTTTTAACTTTCATGATCTTGTTTCGCGACCCAATCTCACAACCAAGATCATCTAGTTGTCCATAAGACAACAAATTCTTGCATAATCCCTCCACGTGTCGGACATCTCGAATGGTCCGAACAATCCCGTCATGCATCTCTAGCTTGATCGTACCAACAACAACAACTTTCAAAGGTTCATTTTTACAGCTATACACAGATCCTCCAGCGATCGGTTATACTCATGAAACCACTCCCTCCGGGGAGTCATATGAAAACTGGCTCCTGAATCAATAAGCCATACATCATCGAAGCCACACATACCTCGAATAGCTGTTGCTGCTTCACAACATAGTACATCACCATCATCTGAAGTGCTGGCCACGTTCCCCTGAGGATCAGAACTCTTCTTGTTCGAATCCTTAAGATTCCAACAGTCCTTCTTCAAGTGACCTTTCTTGCCACAGTGCCAACAACTGCCCTTGGTCTTTGACTTGGATCTCCCATGTTTCTTACTCCCACTTGCACCGTGCTCCGTCGTTCTCCCTCTTGTCACCGACAAGGCATCTGCTTGTTGCGAACCTGCCTCCCTGTCTTCTCTGTTCTTACGCCGACTCTCTTCTTCCAGAATATCGGCTGCAATTTCGTCAAAGACCAAATAGTCCGTGAGGACATTATTTGTTAAGTTGATGACAAGCTGGTCATACAAATCGGGCAGACTTTGCAGCAGAATTTCAGCACGTTCAACCACTTCTATTTTATGACTCAACGATGTCAATTGAGAAAATAGAGTATTTAAAACATTGAGGTGCTTAGTTACCGGGGTAGATTCTGCCATCCTCAGAGTGTACAATTTCCGCTTAAGAAAAATTTTGTTGTGTAGGGACTTCGCCTCATACAGCTTGTTGAGATGATCCCATATCTTCTTAGTTGTCTTCTTCTCCTCAACGCTTGACAACACGCCATCACCTAACGCCAGGTGAATATTTGCGATAGCGTTGCCGTCCATCTCGTTCCACTTCGTATCATCTGTGATTTCCACTGGCCTGTCGCCGATCGCCGCGAGACACCCATCTTTTCGCAAGATGGCTTTAATCTTCAGTTTCTACAACGAGAAATTACTCCCGTTGAATTTCTCGATCTCGAATTTCGCCGTCATTGCTTCTATCACGTACCAGCGTCACTGAAAAATAATTTCAGTACGATACCCACAGATATCACCGAGACCCCGGATATGAACCGAGGCTCTGATACCACTTGTTGTAAAGTGGACCCTTCGTGTATATCGTAAAACACGACAATTATTGAAGACGGAAAAGTAAACGACACACAGATTTTTACGTGGAAAATCCCAAATTACTTTAGGGTGAAAAACCACGGGCAAGGTAGAAGAACTTCACTATGAGTGTAAAATAGGAATTACAACACTCCGACTTTTACCGTAGTAAAGTCGCACAAACTCACACTTACAACACTTTACTCCACTCTTTATATATTAACTACACTTAATTATATAAGAGTTTGTATTTTTAGGATGATGAAAATGCTGAACGGAGGCCTGCAATTTATAGCCAAGATTATAAACCTAAAATGTATAAATTAATCATAGTGCACCACCCTATAATGCTACACTATAAATTAATGGTGCACTTATGAATTAATGGTGCACTACCGCCCCACTAAGCACCGCCCCAACATTGGTGAGTACAGTTATTTGAGTTTTGTAGATTTGTTTGTGATTTTGTTTCTTTTTTTTTTTTTGGCTCAAGAATTTGTTTGTAGTTGAGTATTTTATAGTTCTAGATTTCTTTTCATTGGCCTATTGAAAAAAAAAGTAATTGAAAATATGAGAATAGTTCAATAGTCAAACATTCATAAATTTTATTCTTAGATGTTATAATGTAAATGCAATTTGAATTGAAATATTATCACATTATCAATATCTATTTTAAATAAAAAGAATCTTTCCATAAGTACTCAATGAAAAAGAGATAATCTAAAATTATTAAATTCCCAACCACTGTAGCTAACCAAATTTACAGAACCCCAATAATTTACCTCTCAATCAAAAAATAAAATTAAATTATTTACAATATAAGTACAACTACACCACCCTACTTGTTCTCACCTATACCCTCATCCTTTAACCCATAAAGTGGTACTATACAAGTGATGAAGAACCTTAGCTTATAACTTGAAAAAATAATTTTGGATTTAGTGTCACTAATAAATATTTCTTTACTAATCCAAGTAGTAATTAAAACATTTTGAGAAATCCTGAATTTAACTTGTATTTTGATAACGTAACAATGAGTATCTTAAAAACGATTTAGATTTTCTATTAAAAAATGGTATTATTATACATCTCACATGAAATATATATATATATATATATATATATATATATATATATATATATAGTTTAGTTGAATACCAAGTGGAATCAATTTTAGATTCCTTTGTGCCCGGTTAATTTGTTTCTAGTCCAAGCCGTGGCCTCTTTTATATATATACAACATAGCAGGATATTAACGTAACATTTCAAATTTAATGAAATGAATATATTCAGCGAAATAATATTTATAAGCAAAATGTAAATGCAGATATATTTTAATATGTGAAACATCAAAAGTTAGGTTAGGCTGATTAAAACTTAAAATTATTTGCGTGATTAAAATAAAATATTACACATAAATTTACAAGATTTCAAATTACAGGTTAAATTATATCAAATGATACACACACACACACACACACACACACACACACACACACACACACACACACACACATATATATATATTATATGTGTGTGTTTGTGTGTGTAAATACTCAAATATAAAACGTAACATAACTTTACAAGAAAAACAAAAAGAAAATATTGATCTTGCGTCATTACAACTTACACGGATCTTTTCTGGGTCATTATATAATATTATTGGGATAAGTAACACTATCGCAAGAATCAAAAAGATCTTTGGGAGGAAAGAGGCCAAGTTAGATACCGTGATGGAATTTATCAAAATTCGATGTTGTTGACTTTTGGTTGAAAGCTAATTCTGCATTATTTTCTTACTCGGCTAACGGTTGGTTTTAAAATTCTTTCGAGTGTATGAGTTGAGTCAGATTTTATTTCCGTCACTCCCTCGATTCTTCTTGTATAAGGGCAAGCATGCACCCCTTGTGCTTCTTCTAATAATTATTTTTGACGACATATCAAAAACAAAACGCTATAGCAAAATAATTATCTACGGCATATTGTAATCAAGAGGAAAAATAAAATGTGAAATTGCAGAAAATTTGAAAAACGAAGAAGAAGAAGAACATTGATTCCAAAATAACGAGTTGTAATGCATGCTAGAAAACTACATAAAGGTGTTGGCCGGAAAATAGAAATAGATTTTAGTGTGATTACATTATATTATTAGTTGATGTAATTAGTGACAATTAGGAATGTTTGGAGTAGTTCTTGTTTTCCTCCACTTTTTATAGAGTTGTTCACTTTTTTACAGCTTGAATATTGAATATGCCACCATTGTTGATTTTTTAACACGATTCTCTTCATTATTTGTTATTAAAATAAAAGTTAATATCATATCTTATTTTGGCTTCATATTTAGAAAAATTCTAGAAAATAAATTTAATATCCAAAAGAATAAAGAATTTTCTTTCTTTTTGGTAACTCTCATGAAACACTTTTTTTTACAAGTTGCAATAATTTCAAGGGAGGTCATTGTAAATTTTGAACCACAAGTTTTTCTGGCTAACCAAACTAAACCTCTTATAGGTATTTGGAAATAATTGTGGAGCATCGTGGCTTGGTCCATATGGCAAACTAGAAATAAAAAAGTATTCTAGAATGTTGACCCCGATATACATAAGGTAAATGAAATGATTAGGATTATTAGAATGTGGTCTTGGGTGAAAGCTAGCAAGGCTAAATTTTGCTATTCTGATTCTGATAGGGTTGAATTCGTCATATGGAATGTATTTGCATCTACTAGTTTGGAAATTAGATTGAAAGTTTTGTAAGTAGTATGGGGTTGGAGTACTCCATTTAAATTATATTTGATAAAAAAAGTATTTAGAATGTCCCCGAAATACGAGTTGTGCCTATCTATTAGCATTTGGTCTTTGAGTTGCTCATTTTTCAACATCATGCCTATAACTTTCTAAGCTCAAAATTCTTTGTTCATGTTAATATATAGTGATTAATATATACAAGGTTTGTATTTGGTCGTATTATACAAAAAATATTCTTCATTGTTAAAGTCATTGTACTCATTTGATAGTTGTATTTTGCAATTCATTGTTGAAGTGAGGACTTAAGTAATACGTTCAACTCGGACCACGTTCATTATATTTTCTTAAAATAGTAATAATCAAAATTATGATAGCAGTGTATTTAAATAATATTAAAATATAATCTCTACTTCAAGTCATAGAAATCTCTAAAAAATTCAATGAAATAATCTAGAACTCTTAAATACACGACAATATATCACTCTCTCAACCACTAATCAAATTTAAAACCACTAACACAAATCATTTGCAATAATAATACACCTACACATCAACCTGCTTCTAAATGGTCCACCTCGAGTATATAATCCTAGTGTCTCATTCATCCCTCTAACCATTATTTTATAATATTTTTAAACAGACAACTCAAAGTCGAAGTAGTAAACCAAAAACTAAGACAAACAAACACAAATGACTTTCTCATCTAATAACATGGCTGATTCATCGTAGCCATTTGTCGTCAGTCTCACCATCGTCAACTCTACCGCACATGCACATTCGCTCATGGATCCTTTCCCTAGAGTCAGAATATGATTCTACTTTGCGAGAACTAACAATTTTCTTACAGCAAACGACCCGATCTGTAATAATCCTCGAAGAACGATTCAACTCCAAATCCGAAGGGCACGGATTCAGAGTCGAGCTCCCTTTCGAGGATTTTTACAAATCGAGTTGTTTGTTGTAAGAAAATTGTTAGTTCGCACATAGTGGAATTGTACTTCATTGCTAAGGATAAGATCCATGAGCGAATGAGTGCGGTGATATTGATCGTGGTGAGGCTGACAACGGACGACGACGATCTATCGTGGTTGTTATTAGATGAGGAAGCCATTTGGTTGTTTGTTTGTTTATACTATGTTGGTTGACTACTTTGACTTTGAGTTGTTTATTTATGGATATAAAAAATTAATGGTGAGAGGGATGAATGAAATAGTGGGTTTATACAGTGGATGTTGGGCTAATCATAGAGACATGGTGGTGTGTAGGTGTACTTGTATTGCAAATATTTTTGGTGAGTGACAATTGTTGGGGTCTTTTTAGATTCTATTAGTGGTTGGTGAATGGAATATTGTTGGGATTCTTTTGGATTTATAATAAGGGAAGTCTCCTAATTATACAACTATTCAAACTTTATTACTCCCAAAACCTAGGTCTCTATAACTCCTAATTAAATTGAATTTCTGCAATTTCTTGGTAATTCATACTATACAAAACCTACTTGTGTATTCCTTTTTTGCAGGGACTTTCTCCTGATTTTGTCCATTTTAACCGAGCATCCATTGTTCGTATGCAAAATTGAAATCTCTTATTAATATCGAGATAGGGTAATGGAATATGTCTATACACCACTCTCTTTTCTATCTAAGACTTTTGGGGAGATTCAAAATATTCCAATCGTGCCCTTTGTGGAACCACGACACCTTATTTGGGTTTCATCGAATGAAGGAACCTTCTCATCTAAGATCACATACCACACTGACCAAGTGTCACCCTTTAATGCTAAGGATCAAAGATCATCGAAATTGTACAAACGTCTATGGTCATCTAAAAATCTTAATCACGCAAAGATCTTTATTTGGAAGGTAATCACTAATTCACTCCCGTCTAGATCTAATCTTAACTCTATTTTTCCTATTTGGGCTGTGTGGTTTCTACTTTTCTTAATATATCGGTATCCTAGAATAAATTTTCATCCATTGTCCTTTCACTGAAAGCATCTGGCTCACCACGGAATAGAATTTTCATTCATTATTATACATCAGGATCCGCTATCGTACTTACGAATTCTTGATCAATGTAACTAGTACTAGGAGATTTAGTCATTTCGCGCTCCAAAATTTCGGTAAACGATGAACTCTGATTGGATCGACTATGATTGGAGATTGAATCTCGACCATGTGTAAATTGTGTCATTGAAGTGATAGAATTTATATGGGATTTTTAACTTTTTAGTACTTTATAGTAACCATCTTTCAAAATTAGTCCTCTAGACCTCGGACCATTTTTAGTCCTCTAACCTAACCAGAGTTCCGTTTTTGGTCCTCCAACGAAAAATATTTGTTTTTTCCTCAAAATGTTCTTAGCACCCTTACCCGTCGCTGTGGACGGACAACCTATTTCTTTCCACAATCAACTCTCCATCACCACCACCAACAAGCCCAAACAAGTGCTCGATTCTGACTTATTTTATGTTCGACGGAATGGTGGGTTCGAGAACGCCGGAGAATGCAGGGCAACACACGGTGATGGGTTTGGTGAAAAGAGGGAGACGATGATAATCGATTCGAATCTGATGTTCAGTTCCGCTATTGTATGGGTGGTGATGGATGGATACATTGTTGGGATGCGATTTGCTTCTCTCATTGTTGTTATTTTTATTGCTTGGATTGGAATCTGGTGGATCGGCCTGGAAAAAGGAATTTGTGGCTGTAATACCCACGAGATTTGGAGCGATTTGGGTAATGCCGAACTCAGATCAGAAAATGATATCCAATTTGAACCTGATGAGGGGGTGGCGTTGAGAAAGATGATGAACAATATGTTCATGTTCTAAGCCCTTAAATAAAAAAAGAAATTTAGTTAAACTTAATCATTACTATTCTTGTTACTAAAATAATGTAAACTAAAAGTAATAATATATTTAATTAAGAAAAATTATATTGCTTCAAAAGTGTTCTAAGGTAATTTTTAAGATTGTTTAAGAAAATATATATTATTTTCATGATTTTTGGTAATGTAACTTTTAGCGTTAAATTGAGTTTAATAAATATTAAGATGAAAATAAGATGTAGAAATTAAAATAGCCAAAAATGCAGAATAAAACTAATAATATGTTAAATTACGAAAATGTATCCTTATTCGATATTGTTTCTATTTTTTAAGTGACTTTTAAGATTATTTAAGAAACTATATATGATTTCCATAATTTTATTTTATTTTGTAAGGTAACTTTCATCATTATATTGGATTTAATAAATATTACAATAAAATTATTAAATACAATAGTAAAATCAAGAAAAAAAAAAAGAAAAGACAACAAATATTCAACTATTTTGAAGTGTCAATTTTTCATTAAAAAAATTGTAAATATAATTATTCTGGTATTTTTGGGGTAAGTAAAGTTACATGAAGTTTTTGGTCGAGATCCAATCAAATTAATCAAGCAAACTCGCCAGGGGTGGAGGACCAATAACAAAACTCTGGTTACTTTAGAGGAACAAAAAAGGTTTGAGGTACTATAGAAGACTAATTTGAAAGATGGTTAATTTAAAGGACTAAAAAATTAAAAATTCCGAACTCAGATACTCATTCAACCATTGATCTTTGCACTTGTGCTGACCATTTCTGGCCACTAATAAATGTAGTATAGGTGCTATTTTAGACTTAGATATGAGAAGTTTGAGAAGGTGGAAAGACAATTACAGAATAAATGGGACACTGCTAATAACCTACAGTTGAGTAAAAACTGCAGAATTTTACTGGTATGGAACAGGAATATGGTGAGGCTGAATGTTGAAGAGATAGGGGACCAATATATCCACTGCAGGGTGGAGACTACAGACAACACATGGACATGCAACATGACTTTTATTTATGCTCACAACAGAGAGGACCAAAGAAAGGAACTGTGGAGGAAAGTGAGAAGTCTGGCAAATAGGATTAAGGGGCCATGGATGGTGGCAGGAGATCTCAACACAGTTTTGAATATGGATGAGAAGCATGAGAGTAAGACTCAGATCAATGTAGGAGAAGAACTCAAATGAGTCCTGGAAGATACTAGGCTTAAAGATCATTTGTATGTGGGCCCAATATACACTTGGAGCAATTCCCACACTTACTGCAAGCTAGACAGAGTGCTTATAATTCAAGAGTGGATAGACCATAACAAAGAATCAGTGGTCCATTTTATGCCTCCTGGAATATTCAATCATTATCCAAGCATTACCAAGTTATTTGCCACCAATCATAAGACTAAAATCCCATTCAAACTCAAGAATATTTGGGCATCTGATGAAAACTTCCTCAGAATTGTAGAAGAGTCCTGGGAAGGACAGGTTACATGATGCAAAATGTTTCAGCTGATGACTAGATTGAGGAATGTCAAGGATAAATTGAAAGGGTTGAATACAAGGAGATATCAGGACCTGGAAAAAAGAGCCCAAAGCAAATTGAGAGAACTTCAGAATCAGCAGACTAAACAATACTATTAGCCTGGGGGAGAACAAATGAGAAAAAATATAAGCAATCTGAAAGAGGAATATTGCCAAATTCAACAACACCTCAATGACCAGCTTAAACAGAAGGCAAAAATGGATTGGCTTGAGGAGGGAGATATGAGTAGTCACCTATTCTCCTAACATATAAAAGCAAGAAGAAAGAACAATAGTATCCTTTTGCTCACCACTCCGGAGGGTGAAACTTTGAATACCAAAATTGATATAATTAACCATGTGCTTAAATTCTATCATAACCTGTTTGGCGTAGATAAGCAGTTACAGAAGGTAAACCAAGAAGTGTTTAAAGAAGGGCCGAGAGTGAATGAAGATATGAACAATTGGTTACAGAAGCCAATAAAGAAAGAGGAGGTTAAAGTTGCACTGTTCATGGGAGATCTTAAGAGCCCTGGTCCAGATGGCCTAAATGCCTGTTTCTACAAGAGGAGCTGGTCAGTCATAGGTAATTTGGTATTTGAAGCTATTAGGGAATTCCAGCAGTAATTTGGTATTTGAAGCTATTAGGGAATTCCAGCAGACATGTAAGATCTTAAGGCAAATCAATGCCACTTCTGTATGCTTAATTCCTAAAGTCGTGAATGTCACTGGTATAGCTGATTACAGGCCCATAGCTTGTTGTAATGTCATTTATAAAATAATTACTAAAATGCTTGTTAACAGGATCAAGAATACTCTTCCCAATATGATTGATAGTTCTCAAAATGCCTTTGTTTCTGGTAGAGATTTGTTTCAAAATGTGTTTTTGGCTCAAGACATAATAGGAGGGTACAATAGATCTAAGAACTCCCCTAGATGCATGATGAATATTGATCTTAAAAAGGCCCACGACACCATTAGTTGGGATTTTCTTAAGCAGATTCTGATGGGGTTTGGGTTTGAAGATAAGTTTGTTAACTTGATCATGATCTGTGTGTCCACTGCCACTTTTTCATTTAGTATTAATGGTAGTTTAGAAGGGTTTATGCCTGGCAAACATGGATTGAGACAGGGGGACCCTATGTCTCCTTATCTCTTTGTTATTTGCATGGAGTACCTTACTAGACTTATCAAGCTTAATGTGAGGAAGAGTAACTTCAAATACCATCCTAAGACTGTTAGAATTGGACTAACTCACTTAATGTTTGCAGATGATCTACTCATGTTTTGTAGGGGGGATAGGGGCTCTCTTGAAATCATGAAGAGAACCACGAAAAAATTCTCTGCTACATCAGGATTACAAATAAATAGGGACAAAAGCTCCATATTTACATCTGGAATAGCAGAAGAGGAAGAGAGGGACCTAATGACAATCTGGAATTCGCAGTATGCAAATTTCCAGTGAGGTTCCTAGGCATACCTCTGAGCCCAAAGAAGCTAAAGATGACTGATTATGAACCACTAATAAATAAAATCACAACACAAATCCAGAGTTGGGGTACAAAGAGACTAAGCTATGCTGGCAAATGGCAACTGGTACATTCTGTACTAAGAGCTATACAAAGGTTCTCGTGCTACATTTTGCCAATCCCAGTGGGTGTAGTGAAGAAAATTGAGGGGCTATGTAGATTTTTTTTATGGACAGGCACAGAAACAGGGAAAAGGAACCTAGTAGGTTGGTCAAAAGTCTGTCAAGAGCATGAGAATGGGGGATTACAAATTAAAGATATTCTAAGCTGGAACAAAGCATTACTTTGTAACCAGATTGCGAAGATAGATAATAGGATTGCAAGACAGACAGTCTGGACTAAATGGATACATGCATATAAACTGAAGCAAGAAGACATATGAAGGGTACATAAAAAGGAATGTGATTCCCCTTGGTGGAAGACAATGCTAAGATTGAGAGATGAGATCCAGAGCACATTGTCTACAATGCAACCAACCGACTAGAGAAAATTCAAATCCAACCAGGTAACGCAAATCTGCTATAAGGGCATTTCATAAGGAAAATCCAAAAGTGGACTGGAGTGCCCAGGTATGGAACACTTTAGCTACTCCTAGAGTTTCCTTTCTTAACTGGATAATTATGCACAATAGCTTGGCAACTAGAGATAAGCTAGCAAAGTTCAATATTATCATTGATCAAACCTGTTGTTTGTGTAACAATACTAATGAAACTGTAGAGCACTTGTTCATTCAATGTACACAGGTAAAACCTGTATTTCAGAAGATGATGAGGGTTGTTGGAATGTACACCCATGAGGAGGTGAGGCTGAAATACTGGCAAACAAAATTCAATACCTCAAACAGGAGCAATACTGTAGTATTCCAAATCAGAGCATCTATGTTTAGTTTCCTGCTGGCAGGGATATGGAAATGGAGGAACTTTACTATATTTGAAAAGAAGCAACAGACAGCACAAGCTATATGCAAAGAAATAGCTTATGACATGCAAGTAAGACTCAGGTACAAATATGGCAGAAAAAGTAATAGAGTGATTAAAAGCATAATGAAAAACTTGAGCATAATTTATACTACTTAAAATGGGTTGGGATGTATCTTGCTTTGGCTGTGATAAACTAACTACAGGTACAAACAGTGGAGGCTGGATTTCAGAAAAGGCAGGTAGCTTCCCCACTTACTTCTTCTCTTTCCCTAGAAGAGTGAAAAGAACAGTGAGTGAAGCAACTGTCCACAGAAGCACCCATGAACTGCTGGGTGACGTTAGAAGAGTACAGTAACATGCTTGCCTGGAGCTGGAAGGAAGTGAGTGCACCTATGGATATGATTTGACAATGAGGAGTCAAAGGAAGACAACAATTTGGAAGGCTTTCCACAGGTCATAGTCGTAGACTAGAGCTTAGTGGATTCCTTAGCTTGACAGTGCAATGTTCTTAGCATATGAGTTTCTAGAGTGTCTAGTTTCTGAACTTCACCTTGGGGTATACCCCTCGTATCTTGTAATACACTCTTCCGGTTTCTAATATATTTACCTTTCGTGCAAAAAAAAAAAAAAAGTTAACTTTGGGATACCTTTACAACCCCTTTTCTACCCTCTTTGCAAATTATCGAGATTTGTGTTATTTGCGCCATTTTTTTTTCTCGCGTGTTTTTTCACCAAAAAATTAACAAAATAATATTTAAAGTTTGAACATAATTTTTTCCTCATCAAAACGGTTCTGATGGTGGTGACGGTGTCGCAAAATTCAAAGTTGTAGTTGTTTATAACATAACATAGTAAATAGATCAAAAGATTACTTATTTTTTTAATTAGAAACACCCAAATATTTCTATTTCGTATTAATTAATTCCTGCATTTGACATTTCAAAATTAGTTTCTAGGCATGTTTCGATGGAATCGATACCTAGTAGTGCAAAGCCGGGCCGATGTACTGTTTTCACAATGCAATTTAAGCATTTTATGTGTTTTCTTAAATAATAGACCTTTAGTGAGTAGTGACTATGCTACTGGGCATATGTTTCAATTTCTTTTAGCGGTTTTTACCAAAATAATAATAATAATATTCTTTTAGTGGTTCAAATCTACATACAGTCAATAATTAACTTACCAAGTCTTTATTTTTCAACAGTTCAAGTTATTTTAGATTATTGATCTTATAATTAATTTCTTACTAAGCTTGCTTAGATGGACACAATACCTAATCCAAAGCCCATATGTATAATATTATATAATGAAATTCATATTCACACCATTTTTTTGATTTTCTTAGTTATTCTTCAATAAACTTTTTAACTTTTATATTGGTTAAAGTAGAACTGTAATTTTCTATAATTTTGTCCTTATTTAAACTTTCTCATTAAAACAATAAAATTACTTAGTTATCTCTTATATCAATAGAAAGTTAAGTCATATAGAATTTTCTATTCATATTATTGTATAATTTTTATCATACAAGTTACTTATATTCTATTTTAAAAAAAGGTACGAACTACACGAGGACCGCGTGTCATTGTTTCTATAATGCAATTTGTGCATTTTATATATTTTGCTCTTGGTAAATTAAAATCAGGATTTAGAAATTTTGCAGATTTGCACATCTCTTGTGTATCTATCTTAAATATAAATGTTGTTACCTTAATAATAGTACGTGGTTGGTTTAGTTTTAGGAGTTGATCACGGTTGATTTATTGTAGGATTATGGTTACAATTTCCCTATGTTAGAATGAATAAACATGATATTTGTAATACTGATGCAAATATGCAATGATTCATTCTCAAAAGTTCATACATCTTTAATATTCTTATATATATTTAGTACGCAATTTAAAGACAAGTTAGTGTATAATTGATTTCTTTTTATAAATTTTTTATTTGCTAATTATTTTTATAATCATTATTTATACGATCTCCATAATCGAAAGATATATGCGGCAGTAAACAAAAATATCATGCCTACGTAAATCAATTATATTCGAAAAAGAAATAAAAGAGTTATCATTTAAAAACAAATGTATAATTTATGTTTTTCTTGAGGTAATTATGTATTTATAACAAAACTAGAGTTTAAAAGATACACTATAGTAAAATAATTATAACGTTCATTCAACTATATTTCGCCCCTCTAAGTCAAATTCCTGGCTCCGCTCCTGACAGCTAGTCAATTATTTTTATAGTACACAACAGAAGAAGGTTATGGAGTGAAAATTTTGTGTAAGTTAGGAATTTTCGTTTGATCCAAGTCCTTGTTTTTACACCAGGTCATCAATTTCGATTGCATAAAGTACTCTTTGCAAGTTTAATTAGTTTAGTGACTAGTGTTCAAAATTTCAAATCAACACATAGTTAACCATTACTTATTGACTCTAATATTTCAAGTAAGTCAAATATTTTATAAAACGAGCCGTTGATTTGTGCAATAAAAATTGTAGCATTCGTTGAGGTACGCTATTAGTGTGAAATGGCACGGTCCGAATTCAGCTCACTTCAGTCTGATCAAATTAACCCGCCAAATTTCTCTAACTGCAATTTGAACTCAACTACAGCAGTACAACGATACATCACTCTGTTAAGCTCTTGCTCCTCTGTAAAGGAACT
Source organism: Linaria vulgaris (assembly GCA_948329865.1). Classification (NCBI taxonomy): domain Eukaryota; kingdom Viridiplantae; phylum Streptophyta; class Magnoliopsida; order Lamiales; family Plantaginaceae; genus Linaria; species Linaria vulgaris. The sequence goes on along the minus strand of OX415250.1, from coordinate 15,095,258 downwards.
CTACAAGATTCAGGCCCTCATTATTGTATCTGGCCTCCATTACAATTCTTATCTTGCCGATAAAATTATTCACTTTTGTACTTCGGATTCACTCTTACTAAATCACGCTCGTTCTGTGATTAATTACTCCAAGATCTTGAAACCCTCTTCATGGAACGATCTCATAAGGGCTTACGCCACTTCGCATCGCGATATACAGCGAGAAGCGATATGGGTTTTTCTTGAAATGCGGGATTTGGGGATTAAGCCCAATGAGCATACTTACCCTTTTCTCTTTAAGGCGTGTTCGGCGTTTGTGGGGTTAAACGAGGGGCGACAGATTCACGGGGATGCGGTGAAGCACGGGCTTGGTTTGAATGTGTACGTGCAGAACACATTGATTCATTTGTATGGATCTTGTAAGAGGATAGTTGATTCGTGCAAGGTGTTTGATGGAATGCCGATGAGAACCGTCGTTTCGTGGAACTCGATCGTTTCTGCTTGTGTGGAAAGTTTGTGGTTTTATGAGGCGATTCAGTTTTTCGGGAAGATGAGGGATTCTGGGTTTGAGCCGGACGAGACTACCATGGTGGTTGTGCTTTCCGCTTGTGCGGAAATGGGTAACTTGAGTATGGGAAAGTGGATCCATTCTCAAGTGATTGAAAAAGGTATGGTTGTGAATTGTCAGCTGGGTACTGCTCTAGTTGACATGTATGGAAAGTGTGGCGCTGTTGACTACGCGAAGTTCGTTTTTGATAGGATGGTTTATCGAAATGTGTGGTCTTGGAGTGCTATGATTCTTGGGTTTGCGCAGCATGGTTATGCCAGACGCGCTCTTGAACTTTTCAAAGTGATGAAAAATTGCTCAGTCAAGCCTAATAACGTAACCTTTCTGGGAGTTCTTGGTGCTTGTAGCCATGCAGGAATGGTGGAAGACGGGAAAAAGTATTTTGAAGAAATGGAGCATACATATAAGATAAAGCCCACAATCGCACATTTTGGTGCTATGGTTGATATCTTGGGACGTGCTGGTCGTCTTAGAGAAGCTTATGATTTCATAGTTAACATGCCTATGAAAGCTGATGGCGTCGTATGGAGGACTTTGCTAAGTGCATGCAGTATTCATGATGTAAATGATTATTTTGGGGTAGGTGAAAAGGTGAGGCGAAGGCTAATTAAACTAGAACCAAAGAGGAGCGGAAACTTTGTGATGCTTTCAAACAATTATGCTGAAGTTGGACTCTGGGATAAAGCAGAGCGTATGCGAAACAGAATGAGAGACAAAGGGTTAAAGAAGATAGCCGGAGAGAGCTGTTTAGAGGTAGGTGGTTCCATCTTTAGATTCTTTTCTGGAGAGGGTTCTTTTGTTGGTTCTACAGATATCTTCTTGTTGTTAAACAGACTAAATAAGCATGCAAAATTGATTAAATGAAAATCTTATTTTCATTAGTTGTGATAGTTGCCTCCAAGTTATTTTTTGGGATAATTACATTTACATCCTCTGAGGTTGGTCTCGTTACACCCCTGCTAACTGAATCGAATGGTTACATGAAAACCCCTTGTAAGTATAAAACATAACAAATTACCCTTCTAAGGGTTGAATGCTTACTAGACACTCCAGGAAGTTTAAAAAATAATACAAATAGACCTATTTTGAAATGTGTGGAAGCTTCTTGAGTGTCTTTTTAATTACTCAAAACAGTAAAGGAAGTCACTGAAATTAGATCAGACTTCGGAGAGTGTAGGTGCAATTACCCCTTATTTTTTCGTAACGAACGTGGCTTGACGTATGAGCAGAACCAGGTTTCTTCGCACCATGCAGCATCAATGCTGTACAACCGTCCTGTAGATTATCCATCTACACTATAGTATTGCTATTTCGGAAGTCTTGCATATGCAAAGCTCGCTGGAAAAACATCTCAACTTTTCACAATCTTCATCTGAAGCCACTAACTACAGGTTTTGAATTATTTGCACCAAAGAAGTGTAAGTACCAGTGACAAAGATTACTATGCCAAATGATATGGTGAAGCCAATAATCACCACTTCAAAACCCAACCTTTTATAAGATCCAGAAATCTTCAAGTAACAGAAGCATGGAAGTAATATCGAAGCAGTCACGCTTAGAAATGCTCCAACAAGCGACATTAGAGAACCAAAAAGGGGCACGGTTAGTGCTACAACAACGCTACTACCCACCAATGCAGTTCTTAAAAACATACTGTCCGATCTTTTCTGAAAATAACTTTGAAACTTTGCTTCGATCACATCATAAATTGGCTTCAGCATCAATGCATATTTGGCAATAGGATTGAACAAGGCACAGTAGATCGCCACTTTAGAGCTAACCTTGTCGGTGGGAAGGTTTAATGTTATCTGGGATTGTAAATTTGAACCATACATTAGGTAGCCCAAAATTGCCATGGATGCATAAGTAAGTGTGCAGAACAGAAAGCACAGGAGCAGAACCTGCAAAAGAATAATACTGAGTTTCTAGACCAAAGTAGTTATGGCGGATTTACACTGTGTTTTGTGATACGTAAAAGACTTATTAAGATTTATTTTTATATTTGTAAGTATTTTAACTAGTTTTGTAGCATTTGAGCAGGCCCTGGATAACTCAAGGCCTCCTATTAAATGCAAGGAGGTTTGGGAACCTTATAGCTGTGAGTCTTGTAATACCGTACTTGATTATTAAATATATAACTTCTAAATATACGTGATACTGGTTAGGTGTTCAAAATATTTCACTTACCAAGGAGAATTGCCTTTGATTTCTCATCGATGTATATAATGTAGGGAAAACTGGATGTGCACAATAACAGAAGGCATATAAGCTGAAAGCTGTAGGCATCCCAGTCAAATTTAGGAGTCTTCCCTTTTGATGAAATCCAACATTATCATTTACGCCCGTCCATAAAATTGAGAAAAGTATGACAATTGAAGCAAGAACTCCAGTGGCAGATACATAGGAAAGAGTAGTCATATTGTTAATCCAAACAGTAGGCATCAGAATTACTGCCACAAGGATAGTAAAAAAACTTCGTCCACCAAATGCTATACCATAAATATTTACTGTTGCATCTGGGAATAAGTTATGCAAATTATCCCCAGCCAGTATAAGAAAACCAGTTGCGACCAAGTAAAGTTCTAGATTCATGAAAACTGAGACAAGTATTCGTCCTTTTGTACCGAAAGCCTTATCACCAATATCAGGATAACTTCTAATATTTGGATCGAAGTCCATACACTTTTTGATCAACAATCCTGTGTAGAGGGTTGCACTTGCTATAAAGAATAGTAGCACCAAGCTTAACCACCCTCCCGAGGATAATGCATATGGAACCGACAGAATGCCAACCCCTGGAAACAAGATATTTTTTTTAAAAAAAAAAGTACTAAAGTTCCATATAAAAGTACGGGTCTATGGCTATTATATAGTCCAGAACAAGAGGTTCACTTCTGTTCTGTTGACAAAATATGATTATCGCTTTAATATGCTGAAAGCCTAAAACAAAAGAATTCTGCAAATGTTGTATAAGAATTTAGAAACCAATTCTTTGTTTTCACGTGTTATTAACATTATAATAACAGAATGGTCTCTGTATTTTTGTTTGGTAACAAAACAACTCCAAGCTGTATCCGTGTATTCCCTGTCAAGTTAATTGGTATTACTTCAATGGATAAGATAATTCTGTTAAAAAAAGAAGAAGAAGATAAGATAATTCTTTGTATTCATTCTTAGATAAATAGCAACCTCTGTTAAAGTTTCATGATTAGTTTTGAGTACGACCATTTATCTACAAGTACTATCTTTTGTCTCTCCTGATCAACCACCATATGGATATAAAAACGGTACTAAATCCTAAGTATGGGTTGCACGTCAAATTTAGAACATTTCGAGCTTGCAACACTGCAGCTTTTAAACAATTGTGAAACCTTCTAATTCTCGAATACCTGACCTCACTTTTGCACCATTGGAAGATATTGCAGAGCAATAGGTATAGAGACAGACATACAATATATAACTGAAAGAGAGATCATAGACAAGATACGAGATTGACCTGATAGGGCGTTTAGTCCATTGAATGTCGTCTTGAGAAATGAGGTTTCTCCAGTGAAGTTGAAACTGAATTCGACCTCTTTTGCTTTGTATCCAACCAAGAGTGGCACGGCAACGGAATTATCATCATTATTCTGTTTGGCCGGCATTTTGATTTCTTAGCTTCACATTAAGCAATTTGTGATGTCTTTGATCAATAGATCTTATTTGTGATTGCCAGATTGTTATTTCATTACTTCCAACTTTGATTTTGATTAAATAAATGCTACTTGTGAAACACCTAATGCCTGTACACATCTCATTTTCAATGGAAGAATGTAAATCTAATCTCATTTTTTGGTCAAGTATTGAACTAGTCCATCCCGCGCATGTCGTGTATGTTTAAATAAAATAAAATAAGTGATATGATTTGTGGTAAGTATTGAAGTTTGCATTTTGTTGTAATAAGTTGTCAACACGTTTTAGCATTTGTGGATTGTTATATATCTTATTGAAGATTGATACTCAAAGAGATAAGAAAATGCTCGCTGACTTTCAATTGCATGTGAGGCGAGGGCGATTATTTTTATAAATGTAATTGTAATAGAATGTTCATTCGAGGTTTGATCTTGCTTTCTGAACAAAATTGTGCATCCACATGGACAATGTTTTTTTTTCCTTTTATGGATTGGTTTCACGATGTAACCACTAGAGTATATATTACGCACAGCTTGTAACGAAAATAAATCAACTCTCTCTCTCTCTGCAGTAATGATTTTGGGTAACATTATAATATGATTATTTACAAAACAGTCAATGAAGGGAATTGGGTACAACAATGAAGGATAGGTAAAAAAATTCCATGAGATAAATAAAAATAGATTAAGATTAATTGCCACAGTTAAACAATCTAGTTGATCAAAAATTTGAGATGCACAAAAGGAAAGAAAAATGAAAAAAGAAGCCGGTGTTCGTTTCATTTGTCTTAAGATATCTAGGTTATCCAGAATCAATAGCAGTCGTGTGTAGACAGATTTTGTTGCTTACAAATTAGATTTGGCATTGACGTTAGTTTAATGAATATATTGTATCCTTTTCGTGGTTAAAGAATATAACAAATAAACAGGTTTATTTTTCAATAAGCTGGAAAGAAATACGATACAATATACAAATGTGAAAGTAACCTCATAACTGCCATTGTAGCTTCGGTGTATTGGCATTTTTAGAATATCCCTTTACTTTTTTTTTTTTTTTTAACAAAGAGAAACAGTAGATACAACTACATGTCCTTAGCAACTAAGCTAGAAATAACACTTTTTGGAGGCTTATCCCAAAGGATATCTCCCACATTACTATCTTTACTAAAACTAACTAAGCATCAACAACTTTATTTGTTGTTCTTGGAATTCAACGAAATGTAGAGTTTCATGACATGTGAAGTAATCTTGTACAATCCTCCACCAAAGATTTAAAGGCTTGAAGTGGTTCACACTCCCCATTCACAAGCTTAAAAACAGTCAAAGAATCGGTTTCGAGTTCAGTGTTATTGATCCTTTGTTCCCAAGCCAATTCCAATCCTTTTTTAAGAGCCATTAGCTCCACTTCATCAACAGTAGGTGCAATCAGTTGCACATTGAAACCCCAAATCCAGGAGCCATCATCAGACCTTAAGAGTCCTGCAGCTGAGCCTGAGTTCATCTCCAAGTTGATCCCACCATCAACATTGAGTTTAAACCATCCTTTAGTTGGTTTTTTCCATTGCACATCCTTGGATCCTGCATTGTTCTTCCTCCTGCCCTGGAAGAGATCATAAGACAGCTGCTTAATCTAAAATTGCCTACCCTGGACTGATTCCTCATGTTTGTGAAACACCCTTGCATTCTTGTGCTTCCAGCAAGTCCATGAAGTAGCAAGGAACATCCATTTCCAGATAGCATTTGGTCTGATCATATTTCCGATCTTCAGCTTCTCTAGGTTGGTTCTCAACCATTCATCATCAGAGAGTGAATCAAATTTATGAAGATCCTCAGGTTCAATAATCTTTGTTCAGATCACTCCTGCCTCTTTGCAGTGCCTTAACAGATGAATGCCATATTCCTTGGGATCATCACAGAGAGAGCACATAACAGTCAAAGAGAACTGTCTACTGAACTTCATCAGATTAATAGCTAATATCTCCTGGAATAGAAGCCACATGAAGTGCTGAAGTTTGTAACTGACATCCACCTTCCAAACCCACTGAGCATTAATCAGCCCTATCTGAACTATAACATGTCTGTTCTGTAAGCATTTATAAGCTGAGCTGCATGTGAAAACTCCAGTTGATATTTCATTCCATAGAACTCTATCTTCCACATCATATAGAATCACTTGCCTCTGAGAAATGTCCTGCATAATATCTTGTGAGAAATGTCCTGCATAATATCTTGTGAGTGTGCAGTATGAATAGTCTTCAATCTCCATTCACCAATCTCATCAATAAAATCTCTTAAAGTGAGACCTTTATCATTCTGATGAATAGCAATAACCTCATCACATAGTCTCCTAGAGCCTCTTCAGTTATCATACCACGGTGAGATTGTAGAACCATTTCCTATTTTCCATCTCAGAAGAGGCACCATCAGATTCATACATCTCAGAATTCCTTTCCAAGCAGGACTGTCAATAGCCTTCTATTAATAAGTAGACAAGGTTTGTTCTTTCAGATACTTGGCCTTGATCAAACCAATCCATATATTCTCTTCTCCAGTCAAGATCTTCCATGCAAGTTTGGCAAGTAGAGATTCATTACTGGTACTTGAAACTCTAATGCCAAGTCCTCCATCTTTCTTCTGCTTAGTTACCTGATTCCAGTTAACCAAATGAATTTTCCTTTTATTGACATCATTAGACCATAGAAAATCCCTATTAAGTCTATCCAGTCTATCACAAATGTTTTCAGGGAGCCAAGTTGCTTGCGTGGTGTAGACTGGTGAAGATGATATAACAGAACCAATTAAAGTCTCCCTACCTGCTGTTGATAGCAATTTGCTTTTCCAAGTGTCAAATCTGTCTATCACTCTGTCCATGATATCTATATAATATTCTCCGGTGATTCTTCCATAGACCAATTTCACTCCAAGATTTTTTCCTAGATTGCAAGTCTGTGCAAATCCAAGCAGATCACTAATCTGTCTCTTGATACTTGTCCAATGAGTCTTAGAGAAGAATATCTTAGATATTGAGGGCTCAGTTTAAGACCTGAAGCAGAACAGAACATATCCAAAACTCTCTTAATGACATGAGCATTCTTCACTATAGCCTTACCCATCAAAATTAAGTTATCTGCAAAGAACAGATGAGATAACTTAGGGCATGCTCTACATGGCACCACATGACTCCATTTCCCTTTGTTAACTTCCTCATTGATTAAATATGTCTGCCTCCCAACACACAAGACAAAAAAGTAAGGGGAGAGATGGTTTCCTTGTCGTAATACGCACTAGTGCTGAAAGACTTCAATAGGAGCACCATTCCACAGAATTCTAGTTGATGCCCCCTTCACACAAAACATAATAAGGTTCACCAGATTATTAGGGAACTCAAAAGCCCTTAGAGTTTCTTCAAAAAAAGATAGTTAACCTTATCATAGGCTTTCTCCAGATCTAATTTCATGATCATGTAGCCAATTTTGTTTTTCTTCTTAGTCCTAAGAGAGTGCAGAACTTCTTGCAAAACAAAAATATTACCTTGGGTACTCATACCCTTGATAAAACTGGACTGAGTAAGAGCCACCAGCTTAGGCATAAGACCACTCAATCTAGTAGTAATGCATTTAGTAATAATCTTATACAGAATATTGCATAGAGATATAGGTATGTATTGGTTAATACTTTCAGGATTTGGCACCCTAGGAATTAGACACAAAAAGGCTTCACAAATTTTCTGATCAAAACAACTATTATCAAATGCATCTTTAGCAAACCTGAAGACTGAATCCTCCATCCAAGTCCAACAATTCTGATAGAAACCAGCCTGCAGACCATCAGGTCCTGGAGTTTTCAGGGGGTGCATTGAGAATATGGTATTCTTGATCTTCTCCCTTCCAACTTCTCTGACAAGAACCAGTGTATCCTCCCTATCAAGTTTCATTTGGAGGTTAGACACTGGTAAATAATGATCTTAAACATAGCTGAGTGTAGGACTATCACCAGAAAAGAGCTTGATATAGTAGTTCCTTGTATGTTGTTGAAGGATCTCTTCATTCTGCTCCCACTGGCCCTCAATCTTCAAACTAATGATCTTGTTCCTCTTTCTTCTGATTAAGGTAGAGCGGTGAAAGAATTTAGTGTTTCTATCCCCTCCTTAATCCACTAGATTCTGGATTTCTGGTGCCAGAAAATATCCTCCTGTTTGAGGACAACACTAAACTCTTGGATCAGATTCTCCTCAAGTTCACACATTGCTGGATTAGGTTTATAACTGAGAGCTTTCTGGATCCGTCCTAATCTTGCTCTCAACACTTTTTTCCTCTTGAATATGCTCCCAAATTTCTTCTTATTCCAAGGCCCCATCACTCTTGGTACCTCAACAATAGCTTCCATGATGTCTGGTTTGTCTTTCCAGATTTTTTGCAGCAGAAATGAGCATTCTTCTTTGGTAAACCACATGGATTCAAATCTGAAAGGGCGCTTTCCAGTGGTACATGCTCTTCCTTGACATAGGGTTGCAATAGGATTGTGATCAGGGTGATTTTTTGGGAGATTCTCAGCTATATAGTCTGCAAACTGATCCATCCACTCTTGGTTAGCAAAGGCTCTGTCAAGTCTTAATGTAATCAAGCCACCATTCTTCCTTTTGATAGTCCAAGTGAATTTAGGACCAGCATACCCCAAGTCAATCAAATTACATTTCGCTATGAAGTTGTTGAAGAACTGTAATCGGTTGGCACTTCTTACCACGCCTCATTGTTGTTCATGAGCATATATTATCTCATTGAAGTCTCTAGTGACTAACCAAGGGAGAGGATCATGAGAGGACGTCTGAACAAGATCATCAAAGACCTGAATTTTTGCAGATTTCCTTGGCTGAGCATACACACCACTCAGTCTCCATCTATCCTGATGACTAGGTCTGATTATGGCATGAATGGCCTGATAATCAGAATAGGTTATCTCCACCTCCAAATCAAAATTATTCTACAGCATCCAAATACCCTCCCCCCTCATTCGAGTAGTAGGGGCAATTTCATGGCAGTTATAGCCTAAGTAAGGCACTATATCCCATGCATGATCATCACTAACCCTGGTTTCCAGAATAAAAATCACTATATGCTGATGGACTCTAACTAAGTCTCGAAAGTTCCTTCGAAACTCATCATCACCTGCTCCCTGACAATTCTATGACACAACCTTCATGTTGGAATTAAACAGGTGAGCTGGATGGATTGGATTCACAACTAGAATCCCTATCCATGTTGCAACATCTCTAGAGTTAGTGATCTCTGTTCGGGAAAAAATCATGTTTGGTACCTTATTTTGGCCTATATTTCGTTTTGGTACCTTAACTTGTCACGCCAACTTTTTGGTACCCTAAGTTTGTAAACTTAATCAAGATCAGTACCCCCGCGGCGGGATCCCCAAATTACCACCCCTAAAGTCTACGTGGCTCGCCGTTGACCCGTCCTAACTCAATTTTGACCAATTTAAGTCTACGTGGACATGTTGACTGGATAAAAAAAGAGATTAATCAATTAACAACAACAGCAAACGAGTAATTAAATTAAACACACACAACTCACAATACAAAAACAACAAAAATTGCAAAAATCAAGCACCACATCCCTCCTCCTCCACAAACAAATCATTCGTCCTCCTCACCGCCACGTGCACTACCACGTGCACCAGCCCACCAGTAACGACACCAGTATCTCCGTCGTCGCCTGCGTCAAAAACAACAAAAACATCGAGAACACCGCCAACACCACCAACGGCTCGTCTCTCAAAACATACAAACAAGACACCCACCTTCACCACACCACCGACACCCACCTTCCCCAATGGACAAACCCACTATACCCAACACCCCACTCCATCGTCTTCTAAACTCCGTCATTGAAGAAGATGGATTTTGAGAAACAGTGGCGGCCATTATCATCGATAGCGGAGGCCATTCGACTAAAGATGATGAGTATTTATAATCTAGAAGTCGAAGTGTGAGGTGGATCGTGGTGTTACATTTGTCTTTCGAGTTTGTGTATGTGTGCGGGGGAGGGGGTGACGGGGTGTTTGCGGTTGCAGAAGAAGAAGAAGATAATTTTTTTTTACAAATTAAATTGACATCTTTTAATTATTTTGTTAATTTCAGTTATTTCAATGTTTTAATTAATTGATATATTTATAGTCAATTTTTTAGTTTTATGACGTTTTTTAGTTTTTAATGACTTTTTTCATTTTTGATTTTTTTATCCAGTCAGCATGTCCAGATGGACTTTAATTGGTCAAAATTAAGAGTTTATGGGTCAAAGGCGAGCCGCATAGACTTTAGGGGTAGTAATTTGGGGATGCCGTCGCAGGGGTACTGATCTTGATTAAGTTTACAAACTTAGGGTACCAAAAAGTTGGCGTGACAAGTTAAGGTACCAAAATAAAACATAGGCCAAAATAAGGTACCAAACATTATTTTTTTCCCAATCTCTGTCTCCTCTTCTCCCATGCTGTCAATTCGAACTTGTGCTACCACATGTGGTTGTCGTTCTCCTGGTTCACTCTATGAACTTCTGTTTTCAATTCCCACACATTCCCTGGAATTTGTGTAACTTGCAGAATTCTCTCCCAAGTCTCTATTAATGATATTTGTGAAGGGCCTACAAACTGGTTGTGGAACGTTGCAAACCCCCAGAAATCCCAAATACTCCACTGATATCCCGTTCTCCATGTTGATCTCCATTCACAATAATTTATGTCTCACAATTACTGCACTCTCCAAGTTCAGATGTATTTTCTTTTGTAAGTAGTTCAAAGGAATTGTAATTACCTAGACCCTTCAATTTACTCATAGTTGAACTGGTGTCTTTTGGTTTTCTTTTTGATTTAGTAACTGAGATTCGATTTATGTTACCCACATTCCTTCTCAGACTAGGATTCAGAGAAGCTGGTAAAACTCTCTTTCCTTGTTGCCCCACGTTGTAGGTCGTGGGAATCCCAATTACTGGAGCAACATTCTCCTTTCCTCTCACATACTTGAACTTCTTTCTGAGTCATGTTACTATTCCTGGCTATGTTAGTTTTAGGAGCAGTAGGATTCTTTATGCTCCTATTAACTAACATCCAATTACCATATTCCTTACTTATCGCCTTATCAATCAACCAAATTTTTTTCTCACCAGTGAGGTGATCCTTCTCAGGTATGCTAAAGGTATCTCCTTCAATTTCCATATCTTTCTTTGATGTTTCCTTAGACTTGCATGCCTCTTTAGTATGACCAATTTTACGACAAATATGAAATAAAGAGGATATGTTCTCATACACAATTTGATACACTTTGTCATCAATCCACATCCCAACATCTAGTGGATTATCTGTCTTAATCTGAACACAAAATCTAGCATAATTCCCTCTAACTGCCTTATAGGTGACTCCATCAATCTTAATTGGATCACCTATTTCACTTACTAGTAACTGAACTATATACTCTCTGAGATACTCAATAGGTAAATTCAGAATCCTTACCATTGTGATGGTACTTTCAATCACATCTTTGTATGTCCGAAAGTTGGGAGACCACTTTCTGATTTGTAGGAAACCTCCAGCTAATTTCCATGGTCCTTGTGTAAGGATCGTCTTCCTTTTAGTTATTGAGAGGCCCTTCATACAGTAGCAGCCATAGCCTATGTCAACTAGTTCCAAATTATTATGTAACTTCCACATCAGGTCCAACCTTGTCTGAAGAACAGTGTAGTACCAAGGCCTTCGCAGGATTCGAATGATGATTGTGTCCTCCCATTCTTGTTTCATTCGATCTCGGAGTTCCTACCTTGTGCTGATTTGTTTGAAAGGAATGAACTCATCTGCTTCCTTCACATCAATCATCATGCGTTCCTCCACTGTTCTATGGTCATCAATCCAGACACCATCATGCTTAGTTGGGTGTTTTACTATACTTCCATACCTGGATTTGGGCAAGTTAGTTAAACCATTATTATCAACATTAGTTGGTTCCGCAGGTTTGAGGCCTGAGGAATCATTTGATTGTCGAAGCTTTTTCTGGTTTCTAGTTCTAGAAGTCCCTGCATTAGTGTTATAATCCTCATAGATCGCCGAAAAGGTAATTCCGGTGGTTTCGACAAGATCGACGTCGAATTTTCCTCCATTGCGATGCTTTCGTCATCCATTTCCTCCACATTGGTTAAAAGCGGTTATTTTTGGCGGTTAGAGCACGTAGTTTCATATTAAATATTTAGAATATTCTTTTTCATGTTTACATATGAAAGAATAAACCAAATAACAGCTCTAACTCAATCAGATAACCTAACTGAATTAAAATTTTGTATGTAATAGAAGTCCAATGAATAAATAAATTATAAGTAACACAAGTAAAAAATAGACGTTCAATGGTATGTTCGATGCACAGTTTGACATACATGCATCACCATATATACATCAAAAAATAAAAACTAGTAGTTTCAGTATTTTGTGGAGAAGTGCTTTACGTTGGACTAATAATGTTTGACATGTTATCCTTGTAAAATGATAATTCAACTATCAGATTTGAACCAAATAAGCCCAATTAATTGTCCAAAACATAAGTTTCAGAAGGTTGTTATAAAATGTAATCTACATTAACCACGTTATTTCACGGGTTAACTTTTATTTAAAAAATTTAGAATTTCAGACCACTCATTTGTAGAAGTGTCTCAGGTACCTCTGAGGCACAAACCTCCCCGACTCACATACGGGTGGACTCTAGTAGGACCTATTTGTAGGGACCCAGCCCTATGAAAAAAGGAAGAGGTTGTCTTGTGTCTCGAGAGGCACATGAGAAGTTCCTTGTGTTTTGGTAAACGTTTTGTGTTATGGGAGGTAATCACAATTATTTAAAGTTCTATTTCTAGATGTAACTATTATAGTATGACGATCAAACGTACTTTTGGCGTAAGCAAGAAGGACCAACAAAATTTATCACTTTGATTTTGTAATTTTACCAAAAAAGACTCTTTAGTAATCCAGGCAGATGAATTACAATTTCCACTAAACAATAGGAATTTTTAGTATTCCAATGTATGAAACATGATGATGTAAATAGTAATAATTTTTGAGTTTTGGAGGCTTAAGACGATACTTGCAAGCACGTGTACAAATGACTTAATAACTAATTGTTTGAACTCGTATAAGTTTGATTTTCTTTTTTGTATTTGCATTTTTCACTTATCTGCAGAAGTCATTATCTTGTCTTATCTTAATAATATAAAATGCTAACCAACAAAAGAAGAAACATGTGTTAGGCAGAAGATATGAAAAAATCATTATCTTTTCACATTAATGGAAGTCCAGACTTTTGCACAAGTTATAAGAAGAAACCACATTATTAATAAAATTTGCAAGTAACCTCTCTCATTCTGAATTTCTAGTAAAGAGGCAAAAGACCCTCTTATTTTACTCACGTAATAGAAATTTTTTTTGCCTATTTTTCATAGACTTTTTACCTAAGAAACAACTTATGCAAAGCACAGCTGGAATATTCTTTTTGCTAGATACTTTTCCATTTTCCTATAATTTCTCTACGAGCTAGAATCTCGTGTTCATTAACAATAAAAAAGAAAAAAAAAACGAAAAGTTGGATTCCATCTATTAGCGCATTCCAACGTTATGCTCAACCTATATGTAAATATTTTGAATGTTAAACCAAACCGTCGACTTTTAAAATTAATTGCACCTAAAGTATTGATCCGGCCAAAAAAACAAAGTCACAAATTGACTTGACTCATCAGTGAAGGGTAAAATAGATATTCCATCTCGGCATTTTATTAAGGAGGAAAATGTACCCGTTTGCTCTCATTATTCCCAAATCAAATTGGAAATTTAGTAAACCCTAATTTCACATGCAAACTCTACAATCCAAATTCACTTCGACACGATTCCGTTGAAATTACTTACCTAAGAGGACCGTGTAACAATGGGTTGGAAAATTTGAGACAAAAACGACGACATTCCCGAAGGATCCGCCACTCCGAATTATGGTGAGTGGGTTTTTCAAATTACTTTTTTTATTTGTCTTTTTGTTCAATATAGTTGATTTATTCAGCTCTAGTGTACCTTTTTTCACACACACACACACACACACACATATATTAATATATATATATATATATATATATATATATATATATGAAATGCAGTTAGGTTTCTGTGCACCCGTGGGTGGGTTGTTTTAGTTTAGTATTATTTGTCACTTTTTGTATTGTTTTTGCTTGGTTGGTGGTCCACAGTGTTCCCCACTAATAAAAATGGTGCGTGTTTTAGCAATAATATATTGCATGCCCCATAGTTTTGTTGAAAGTGCACCTTATATAGTACTATTAATATTTTAAGCTTGTTGTTGTTTGTTTATTACATTTCATTAAACTTAGGTTTTTGTTGTTGTTGTTGTGTATACACAGGTAGTAATGGTGAGTATTTCACTGTTATGATGGATCATTCTGGAAAATTTATGAATCTTGGGAGGGTGTGCTACTTAGAGAGTCAAGTTAATTATATAGATTATTGCACTGAAGATGAGATGCCCAAACTTTAGTTGATCAGTATGGATGTTGATATAGGCCTGAGTGATGATGTGATGGTGTTTTACAGAGATGATCCAAATGACATATCATTACAATTGACATGCATCAATGATGACAATGATGCACCTTAAATGACAAGGTTGGCTACTCAACAGAGGCTAGTTGAAGTCTGATTTTCAAACCAGAGTTACATGTTGCTACTAATGAGTTATATGATGTTGTTGATGATGAATATGTTGAAGAAATAGACTCCCTTCACTATTAATGAGCCACGAATGATGAAGGGTGTTCCGAGTCGGGAGATGATGAAGAACATGATGAGTTCAAAGTAATTACAGATAAAGGGAATGGTGGAGTGGTATTTGGTGAAGGGAAAAGTGGTTTTTTTTTTGTGTTTAGGAACTGGTAAGGCTGGTCAGACTAGTGATGAGGGGAGAATAGTGAGGGAGAGAAGAAAAACAAGAGCAATTAATTATGAATCAGAGGAGGGGGATGAAGAGAATAGGAATGTTGGAGAAACCTCAAATGTTAGGGTTGAAACAGAAGATGATGATCATCAAAATGGTGATGCTACAACATGTGGTAATCAAATGGATCAAAGTGTAAATGATGAAAATGGAAATGTAGAGCAAAATAAGGGTAGGCATGAGGGAGTAATGGATTTCCCAGCTTCATAATGGAGAATTGTGGTCCACTGGTGGCATCAATACTTGATGTAGCTGATTGCAGTCCTCATGTCCACTTCCAGGACCCATATCACCTGAGGGCTGCAATCAGAAAGCATGCCATTGACCTGGCTAGACCAATTAGAATGATCAAAAGAAATGTTTAAATAACTTGTGCAAGGTGTGTTGATGAAACCTGTCCATGATACATTTATGCCTCAAAGATCATAGGGAAGAATGCAATGCAAATCAAGATACTAGAAGAACCACATATATGTACAAGATAGGACACATGTACACATGCTACTTCAACTTAGCTAGCAGAGAAGTATTATGACAAGATCATATCTGATCCAAACTGGCATGTTCAGTCAATGATGACTATTTTTAATAGGGATTTTAAATTAGAGTTTACCAAGAGCCAAATGTACAAGACAAAGAGGAAGGTATTTGAGAGCGGACACGGAAATACAACCTTATTCATCCTAAAAAACCAAAATCGAAACTAAATTGATCTCCATAGCATTGTAAGAAACACAACCAACAATGCACACCATAGTAATTTCTCTATTTTCTTGGCCCTAACCAGTTCATCCTCAAGTATTCCCACCTTACGAAGCATCCCGAGGATAATTTGGCTCGATCTTGCACACATAGGTGGATCAATCCATACCCAATCGTTGCAACCTCCATTTCTCTGCCAAACAAATTAATAAACATGAAAAAATCAACAACAAAACAAATAATTAGAAGAACAAGCTAAATTTCAAAAAAATAGAAAAAATCGCGATGTACCCGGGTTTGATGCATTGTGAGAACCTACGACTCGGATTGAGGTCATCTCATGAGGTTTCCGTTGACGCCCTTTACCCACAACGACACAATTGAGAATTCCCCATGCTTAATTGATCAGATTTTGAAATTAGGGAATAAGAATTTAAGGTGCTTGGAATTGGGGGTTATTTAAATCTGTTATAGCCGTTAGGAGTTGTTGGGAATAGTGGCTTACCGATTATACCCTTGAAAAAACTATTTTTTGGGCAGACCAATACTTTAGGTGCAACAAATTTTAAAAGTCGAAGGTTAGGTATAACATTCAAAAAAAAATTATAGATTTAGTATAACAGGGGCGTATCTACATAGGGGCGGGGGGTGGGGGGTTACCCCCGTTTTTTAAAAATTATTTTTACCTATATATGTGGGGAATTTTGACTTTGTAGTCCTTTATAGTAACCACGTTTCAAAATTAGTCCTTTATAGTACCTCAGGTCGTTTTTGGTCCTCTAAAGTAACCACAATTTCATTTTTGGTCCTCTATAGTGTCCTGTTTGGTCATTTTTGCTGTGAAATTACGAAGTTACCCTTATTTTTTGGTATTTGACTTGCACATGATTTTTAATTTCAATTTTTTTCTTTAATTTTGGTACAAATCTTTGAGTTATTATACTAATAACTATTTTTTTGATAGTTTCATGTTTAACATATTAAAAAAAATAAGCCTAAACATTTATTATTGTGTCATTCTTTTTAGTTATACAAAATGTGTACATTAGCAACTTAATAATTTTCTATAATTTGTTTTTTCTTTATATAATTTTATCTAAGTTTTTTAAAAACCCTATAATTAATATTAAACAAAAAAATTTGAAATTATAAATATTAATATTTTTCTCAATTTAAAATATCATTCATGTTTATCTATGTAAATTTTGAAATTTTATTTGCAAGTTTGATTTAATTAAGCGTGATTCCTAAATAAATCACATTTATTTTTGTTTTTAAAGGAAAAAAAAAAGAGTTGTTCAAACGATCATCAGCTTAACCTAGCATTTTGGGGGGAAAAATAACAACTTGAAAAATTACACTTTATTTAAAATTACAAGTATATAATAATAAAATTTACTATGTGTTTAAATTGTGAAGTATATTTGCCATTCCTTTTTAGTTTTTAGGTTACATTAATATTAATTTTTTACCTTCAAAATTAATAAAAATGTTCTAGGATACAACTGTTAATACAAATAATAAGTAATAAAACTATAAAATTTCACAGTTGAAGAACATATATTGTTTTAATTATTTCAAGATTTTCCTTTTATTAAATTTTTGGAGGTAAAGTTATTCTCATTATTATTATTATTATTAGTGTGTTGTTAATGTGCAAATTTTGTACAAATAAAAAAGAATTGAAATAATAATGAATTTTTATGGCTTATGTTTTAAGATATTAAATATTATTATTACAAAATTATTTAAAAAATGGCCATTATATTATGGGGGTGTAAATATAACAACTGAAAAGATTTAATTGTAAATTGATGGAGAAAAATTGAATTGGAGGTCATGTGCACATGCTAAAATTAAGGGCAAAATAGTAATTTTACTGCAAAAGGACCAAAAACAAAACAAGGTACTATAAATGACCAATTTTGAAAGTTGGTTACTATAAAGAACCAATTTTGCGAAATTCCCTATATATATGTGTGTTGAAAAAAAAAAGACTAGCTGCTAATTATGTTAACGGCAACAACTAAACAAATCCAAAAAAGATGACAACAAATCATGATTTATAGGGTTAGGCATTATCTATAATTATTTGAACTCTATAAATTGCCAAAATTCCCCTCTTAACTTGTTATATATATATATATATATATATATATATATATTAAGAATTATCATTACTTTTTGTATTAATAAGCAAAAAAAATCTTTTGATGTTAAAAATTACAAATACTTCATTCTACACTTAATTAATTCACATAAAGAACTTGATCTTTATTAAATTTGTTGATACCTTAAAATTTAATACTGCTAGAATTAAATATATATGCGTACATTTTATCATGTTTGCGAAGAAAACCTTAATTTCTACGTATACAACAACATAAATACAATGTGGAGTTTTTTTGTTCATATATCTAGTTTAAATAGATCTAAGCAAGTTATTTCATCTTCTATAATAATATTTACTTTGATAAATTATATATATATACATTTGATAAAAGTAATACGTACAATGCATTTCATTGGCGATTGATAACGGCATCGTAAGATATATATTTGTAGATTTTTCGTTTAAGAACTAAATGTTCAAAAAAAAAAACTCTTGTATGCATTTTTTTTGAAAAGACGAATTATCAAAAATGCCCGCTAACTTTTGCTTTTAATCCTAAATGCCCGTTTTTTCCAAACCTGCTGAAAATGCCCGTTAAGTTTTAAATTTTCTAACAAAAATGCCCGATTTTAAAAATTCGGACATTTTATCCGACGTGGCATCCGAATCAAAGAGGCGCACTGCTGAATCAAAGAAACGCGCCCGACACCTAGGATTTTTTTGTCCGAAAAAATGTTTCTAAAAATTGTAAAAAACAAATTAAAATAAAATAAAAAGTATCCCACCCGTATCGCCCCCCCCCCCCCCCCCCCCCCTCAACCCTGCAGCCAGCCCCAATTTCACCAGCCCGTCGCCACCGTCGGCACTGTTCACAGTCCACCGTCGTTACTGTTCACAGTCGTCACTGTCCATCGTTGTCATTGTTCACTGTTCACCGACGTTACTGTTCACCGATTTCGGCGATGGCGAACAGCCCCAATTTTGTTCTGTTAACCGTCGTCACTGTTCACTATTCACCAGCCCCAAAATCCGAATTCCGAGTTGCAGTGGTGTGGGTGGGGGGGTGATGAAGATGATGATTTTTTAATTTTTTTTTGTTAAAATATTTATTATTATTATTATATATATTTATTATATATATGTTTATATCTTTATTATTATTAACATATATATACATTAGTTACATATATATAAGGAGAAACGTTTTTCAGACAGTGAACAGTGAACGCGACTTTTTGATTAGACAACGCGATTCTTTTACTAGGCAGCCACGTAGGCTTTTTTGTCCGAAAAATTCCCTTCGGGCATTTTTGGTTGAAATTTTAAAAGATGTCGGGCATTTTCAGCAGGCTTGGAAAAAACGGGCATTTAAGATTAAAAGCAAAAGTTAGCAGGCATTTTTGATAATTCGTCCTTTTTTAAACCTCCCAAAAAAATTCAATCAAAATAATAATAAAAAAAAATCATCCATTTTTTCGGTTCTTTGTCCTCTTATTTCTTTCCTACCATTCTATAAAATAAAAAAATTAGTATCCCTCATATTTGATTCCTAGATACGGCACTGAGTATAATATTGAATGCGCCAATAGATGAGGTCTAACTCTTTGTTTTTCCCAATAAAAAACTACTGCAAAAATTTCTTCAAAACGTTTCTTAGAGCACTTGGCAAACACCGCACATTTTTGCCTATAATTAAGCAACTCGTGGTGATTTCAAATCAAAGGGAAAAAAGGGTACCCGTTTGTAAAGTACTAGTGATCAAAAAATCAAGGAAGTCAAAACAAAACTGCACTCTGATAAATGAAATCTCAAATCCCTACTGATGAATTACACCAAACAAAAGAACTACCATAATTTCAATACTGATAAAACTACCCGATTAGAGACATACAATACAGTGTTTACTCATCATATAATAACCATATGCACAATTATCTCTTGTATTGCAGTATAAGTTCCAACCACTAGCACAACTATACCTATCAACACAATGCCCCATAAAGCTATCGATTCGAACCCAAATCTTCGATAACTGCCCGAAATCTTCAAGAAGCATACGCAGGGCAGTATAACCGATGCCGTTACGCTCAAAAATGCGCCCACAAGCGACATGAGGTACTCAAAGAAAGGTACAGCCAGGGCCACAATTATAGTGCTAAGTACCAAGGTCGTTCTGATAAATATGCTGAGTCCGCCGCTGGGGGTTGATCGGAAATGATTCTCTAGCGCATTTACGAGTGGAGACACCATTAGAGCATACTTTGCAAATGGATTAACAAGTGTGGTGCAAATTGCAATTCTCGAGCTGATTTTATTTGTCGGAAGGTTCAGAGTTATTTGAGAGTCTACATTTGAGCCAAACATTAGGTACCCCAACACTGCCATTGACGCATAGCTCATCGTACACACGAGAAAGCAATAGAACAAAACCTGAAATACACAGCCGAGTTAGAGCAAAAGTAACTTATGCAGAATGTAAAATGATAATGAGTTTTAATCGTTTTTAGATGAACTCGGTTCAAATGCCACTGTGACTCAATTAATGAAAGGACAAGTCTTTGATGTGTTAACAAACCTTGGAGAATTTCTTCTGGTTTCTCATTGAAGTGTATAATGTCGGAAAAACAGGATGAGCGCAATAACAAAAGGCGTACAGGCTAACAGCAGTCGGGACCCCTTTCAAGTTTAGAACGGTTCCCTTTTCATGGAATCCAATGTCGTCAAACACACCAGCCCATAATATCGAAGCAACGAGTATAAAAGAAGCTATAACTCCGGTGGCAGAGATGTATGACAGAATGCTCATGTCGTTTAACAAAACAGTTGGCAGCATAATTAGGCCAACAATGAAAATCAGAGTTTGTCTTCCACCAATGACAAGGCCACCAATTTCAAATTCGATGCTCGGTAATAAGTTATGCAAATTGTCTCCCTCTAATATCAAGAAACCTGTCGCAACCAAATACAGCTCTGTGTTCATGGCTATGGACACAAACGTTCTTCCTTTGGGGCCAAAAGCTCGATATCCGATGTCTGGGTAAGTTCTTATGTTGGGATCCATATCCATGCATCTTTGAATTAACAAGGCTGTGTAGAAAGTCGAAATGGCAATGAGGAAGAAAAGTATCAAGCTCAACCACCCCCCTGATGATAATGCAAATGGTATTGACAATATTCCAACACCTGAAAAAATAAAAATAAAAATAAAAATAATACAACAGTTAATGTTTACCTTACCCCATAGTGAAATAATATAGTTATAGCAACACGAAAGAATATCATATATTTTCTTTCAAATAATATTGTTTAGAGTATATTTTGAATTCGAATCAAACTTTATGGTAATTTTTTCAAATTCCAGTTTCCTCATACTATTAATATGTTGCTTCTAAAATCAATCTCATATTTGCTTATTGAATCGCAACATAGTGTAAATCTTTTAAGGGTAAGAGAAAAAACTAAGCCATTCAAATCCTAATATATTATTACTTCAATACTTCAATTGAATACTTGACATGCTGGAGAGCATAAGAAACGCGATAATTCTATTAATCGAGACAAGAGTTGCGCTAGTTCGTTAAGATGTTTGTGTTTAAGAATTTAGAGAAATCGTCTCTCAAGATACCATGACTATACTTTTAATATTGCAGCCCTACGTTAAGAAGGTTTTGAACCCCCGACACAAAATAAGTAGATAAGGGAAATGAAAGCTTTGGGTCGATTTTACCGTGAAAAGCTATATGACTTAGATGTGGCTAGATGGACAGGTCTCGCGTCGTCACTATTTTGTAGACAACATATAATGGTTCTTTCGGTGCGCCTTTTTGTAACTAACAAAGCTATTCACTGTCGACTGGGTGCCTCGGTTGCAATTAGAATAGATAGTAATTACTAATTAGCCACTAGACATGCCTATTCATAAGTAAATATATGTTGCTTGTCACAAATCCAGGATGCAAAATGTCACTTTAATTTTCACGATTTAAATAAATTAACTTAATTTAATTTATTTTATCCAAATATTTTTAGGACAAAATCCAAGCTTAAGTCCACCACTTTGAAGGACAATTCATAACATGCAAGTGAATTAAGTAGCCCATAACTTATCCAAAGAGAAAAAGAACAAGAAAAAGAAAAGGTAGCCTAATAAGTAATAACCTTTGTACTGGGAGTTCACTTGCAATTAAAGATGAAAGTACACGCAATAACTTCCACGGGATAATGCATCACGGCCACACCTCTCCACCTATTTAGTTTACCCGCTTTATTTCATTTAACTAAATTGTAATTTCGCATTCAGATAATTGGAGTGGCTAAACAGAGTTAAATAAGTTGATATACTCGATCATATGATGCCCGAAAAAAAAAAGACCATTTTCGAACTTTAGAACCTATTTGAATATCCTCGTACCCAAAAAAAAAAAAAGAATATTCTGTCAAAGCGTGGTCAAAGATCATTGATTCATTTCTACAAGATTGATCATTGAACACGTTCATCTTCCAAACAAAAAATGGCTAGTGCTAAGCAGACTAATATTGACAATGACTTATGAGTAATGATACATGCATATTCACATGGAACACGACAGGCACAGAAGTAGAGTACACAATTTGGCAGCTAAAAGCTAATGAATGAAATTTTAATAATCATTTGATTGAGTCATTAAGACCACTTTATTTTTCATATGTTATTTTTCGACACCTATGTTGATGATTTCTTTTCTAACAACTAGAGAAAACAAAACATTGGATGTCATATCTACAGAACAAAACAAACAAACAAACAAGAAATGACCAAAAAAGGAAAAAGAAAGAAACAAGATATGCATGACAACTCAATCTTGATAAGTGTCGTAATGCGTCAGAGAGGTTGTGCAGAACTTTGAATAGGCCTCAATTCCCAATAAACCACTCTATTAGATTACAGCCCTTGAAGATAACAAAGCTAAGTATTAGTCTGTTAGATATATTTAATTGTGTTAATCATTTTAAAAGAATGTATTTATGTATTAATTTGTGTTAGGTTCTTAATCAATACTTAATCCGGGTCACGTGATACCATCTATTTGCACTAATTAATAAGCATCCTCACGTGTTAGTACTGACTACTCAGTACTAAGCATGTCATCATATTACTACTTCAAAAAAATAGATTTATTCAAAAATATTGTTTCTTATCACTGCATAATAATTCTCGTCGCCTTTGAGAGTGAAAAGAAATAGAATTTGCAAATAAAAAAGCTACTAAAGGAACAATATATTTATATACGTCGGATTGAAAAAAAAATGGTGGGTTCGAATGCCTTTAATTTATCGAAAAAATGAGACAAGTATGAAAGATACCTAAGACTAGAGCATATGTAAGACAATCACAAAGAAGAAGAAAAAAAAAGGTAAACTTGATAAAGAGAGAAACCTGAGAGAGCATTAAGGCCATTGAAGCAAGTTTTGAAGAACGAAGTGGAGCCCGACCCGAGGTGCTGAAGTTCGGGTCCGACCCGGCTTCTGTCGCCAATGCGCTGATTAACCAGTAGCGGCACAATTGTACTTCTGATGCCATCATCCGGGTTGGGCTCCATCAAATTAATTTCCAATTTGTATTGTGTGTGTGTGTGTGTGTGTGTGTGTGTGTGAGAAGGAACCTTTTTGTTAGATTTTATTTCTACTCAGGAGAGCCAGCTAGTAATATATATAGGACTTCTGCACCTATACACACACGAATAATGTGTATTTGTAACAAATTCTGAATTCTCAAATATTAATGTAATAAATTAAATTATAAGAACTGAAAGTTCTTTTTTGATTAACACTTTTTGAGTTGGATGATTCATAATTTAGATTATTAGCGAATCATCTGCCTTTTACAGAATATTAAGTTTTATACAAAAGCCGAAAGAAATATATATTTATATATATATATATATATATATATATATATTATATATTATTAATATATATTTATATATATATTATTGTTGATTATATTCCATTGGTGTACCAGATCAACCAATTTTAACACAAATATTATTAATTGTCATACAAATATCGTAGCTGACATGATAATTTATTTAATGTTTTATAGTATAATACCATATTCTTTTTAAACGTAAACTTGCATGTTACGAAAATGTTTAATTAAACAATTTATATTTTACTTATTATTAAACTTCTCTACCCTACTCTCTAGCTACTCTCTACTATATCAAATGCCTAAGAGTTGGGGCCAGTCCAGATTCATCATTGGCTGTCGTCTTCACGTTAAAAGAAACTATATAAGAAAAATGTGTGCATATGTTTACAATCTATTATTATTATTATTATTATTAATTATCTTCATTATCTATAGCAATATCAATAATATAACTATACTATAAACCAAGCGATTCTGGTCCCCACCTTTTAATTGTTTATCAAATTTGTTCTTCATTATTTATGATAAAAAAGAATGTCGGGAGCTAGAGATAATTTTATAAATTTTGTCAAAACTTATAATTAGTGAAATGGAGGGAAAAAATCGAAATTGGTCATTTATTGTGTCCTAGTTACAGTTTTAGTCATTTATTGTGTCCTTGTTTTATTTTGGTCCTTTATTGTGTGTTTTAGTACGATTTTGGTCCTTCGGATGAAATCTCAGCCGAAAATGTCATGTACGAGCAAGTGCTGGCCTAAATTCAATTTATTTGAATTTTCCAGAAGCATATTCGCATGTTGGAACAATAATTTTATTTTTTTTATTTAAAATTTTGAGCCGTCCAATTCGGATAACCCGGGCAAATCGGGTTGGCCGGGTCAGAATTTTAAATAAATAAAAATTAAAAAAATTGAAACCAGCGTTTCCATATGTGAATTTGCATGTGGGAATTAAAAAAGTTTTTATTTTGGCCGGCAAGTATTCTCACGTGATATTTTCGACTCTGGCTTCTTCCTAAGGATCAAAATTGTAATGATATACACAATAAAGGACCAAAATAAAACAAGGACACAATAAAGGACGAAAACTGTAACTAGGACACAATAAAGGACTAGTTTCGATTTTTTCCCGTGAAATGGAAATGGGGTAGAGCCATTTTGACGGCTGCGCCACATGAGTGGCGTTTCGATCCGAGTTGGTTCAGCATTATTGACCAAACAGTTTACCCAGCTCAGACTAAAATACGTCTCTTAAGAAGGGGTGTCACTGTCCAAGATCAACCATAACCATAATGATAAAAATTGACTTTAATATATACAGGGAAAGTCTGGAAAATACAAATAATTTGACACTTTAATAATTATGTACTGATGATTAATTATTTTCAATTACATGAATATTCCAAAAGGCAAGATTGGTAAAATTATTCATGTGATCCATGCTGCCACGTCGATCTTATTCCGAGAAATGGACAGACAGGAAAAAGCGAGTAATAAGTATTTGATGACTTAGTGAGATTCATACAAAACAAGTGGCAATGCAACAATTAACAGTGATTCATTTGATATATTTCTATGAGTGATCTTATCGATAGAAACAATTTAACGAGATAATTTGATGTAATAATGGTACCGGAATATTCTGAAAATAGTTTATAAACATGTGCGTTAACACTAAACCAATCCAACCTTATACTTCCAAATACTACCTTCTACCTCCCAATGAGGAGCAACCTTGCAAACAAAACACGCGACATGCACGAGTACATGCCGATCCAGCACGCGGGTTACAGCCAACTCCTGACTGCGAGCGGCGCCTAGATAAATGGGTATCAAGCGAAATTACTTAATCCCTAGGTCCAACTTCTCAAAGGCGTCCCAATGGGTGAGAACCAAATAAGCTAGTAAACCGAATAATATCCGTTGCTCCTTGAGCTACATGTCCCTAACATAGTTCGTTGCTTTTTGCACAGTTCAAGAACCAGCAGACGAGATAATGACGAATTACCATGATTATGAATTAATATGTGATAAATAATTAATGGTTGAGTATGATTTAACGATGAGTAAGGAAATCATGTTATGAGACGAGATAAGATGCAAAAATAGGAATACGGTGAATAATAGGTTGTTCGTGATTTGGTAACGTGGTAATGTCTTTTTTTGTCCAAGTTCCTCAGGCCGGATGCCAAACTGGGCCAAAACAAAATCAAAAATCGAACCTCACCTTTATTTGTACGGAGAATCTTGTGCATCGTCGATTAATTTCTCAAACCTTTAATATCATTAAGATAATATCAGTTAACTGAATAATCATAACTTACCACTATAAACATATGTACTATTCAACTTTCGTGTTAATGAAATTTGAGGATACTAATTTAAGTAAATAACACATAGCATTGATAAAAATCTTACGCG
The DNA here is from genome assembly GCA_948329865.1 of Linaria vulgaris. Taxonomy (NCBI): domain Eukaryota; kingdom Viridiplantae; phylum Streptophyta; class Magnoliopsida; order Lamiales; family Plantaginaceae; genus Linaria; species Linaria vulgaris. The sequence goes on along the minus strand of OX415250.1, from coordinate 15,068,865 downwards.
ATAAACTTTGATGTCGTGAGGTTAAGTTAACTATCAAATATACTTTGTATACGTAATTATATCTCAAGATTTATTTTAAGCAACCATATATTTATAATTATAACCGTAGTTATAATTTTTCTAATGTTAGAAAATCATTTCAAATGGTAAGTATACAATAACATCAAGTATAGTTTGATAAACTATCTAATTTGATGCGTAATAAATCTTCAAAATATATTACTTAACTGATTTATGGAATATCGTTCTTTAAGTATGTAGTACGTCCAAAATTTCAGGAATCATGACATCAAACAATTACCTTATGAAGCAATCGGGTAATTTGTATAACTTAGTTAATATTATTTTGTTTCAAGATTATCTTAAATTACATAACATTGTATTTATAACTTATAAAAATACTAATAGGTAAACCAAATCAAGGTAAATGATCAAAGAATATTTAAGTTAGGATACATAATCATATAAGAGGATTAGACCTCAAAAGTACATATGATAATCTCATTAAAATTATGTAAGAATATGTTAAACATGATAAATATACTATTTATATATGATTGAAAAATATCAAAAATATTAATTCGTGAATAAAAATCATATTAAAGTGATTGTAATGATTATTATACCTAATAAGAGTCATGTGTGAGTGATCAATCATGGAATTATGATGATTATTTTCAATCATAAACAAAGAACTTAAAGTATATAAAATAAGTTGAAAATCGTCGTAGTTTCTAGTTTACCTTTGATCAGTTATCCAAATGAACTTTGTTTTCAAATATTTTTGTGGCAACAGATCCCTAACATCACTTGTAACATGTGTACCCAAATGGGAAGGAATATCCAAAGGTTTGCTATGTTAAATAATTTTTAAAAATATAGAACCTATTTTTGAATTTTCAGACAGCAGTTTAAAAGTCATAGGACATCATGAGGAGTATTAAGCCGTTGGCCTTGATCAAAAAGGATTTTTCTACGATTAGTTATGATTTTTCTAAGATGCAGGCCGAATAGATAATTCATGCGTAATAAAAGTTTTAAGGTATTTCCGGGTAGAAAATGATAAAATAAGAACTTGGAATGAATTTTCTGTGAAAGTAGACTTACTAACTTAGAGATTCGTAGGAAGAAAGAAGGAAAAACAGAAATAATTTTGGTGTGAAAATTGTTGGAAGAAAGCCAACTATTTATAGCCAAAAAATCAAATTAAAATACTTTTGATTAAGGTTCCACTTTAATTTCTTTATCCTTGGCCAACTAATGAAGACTCTAATCTGATAATAGGGAGATGTGGCTGATTTTTCTTTCATAACTTAAAATATGATATGTCTAATTCAAACAAAATAAATATAAATACATATTTATTTATACATGTTAAAACAATTTAACTAAGGTCTCACCTTACTTTCTTTAACAACTAATTACCAAAATCTGATTTCAATTGTCATAAGGATGATGTGGCTGATTTCAAAATCATTCATCTTTGATGTGATATTATTCTTGTTGTTTATAATAAAAAAATATGAATAAATAGATATTTTTACACATATTTACTTATGTAAGTTTTCTAGGTAAAAAAACTCCAAGATCAATATGTACATATAAAATATATTTCTTAAAGATATTTGAAGCATATAAGATAATAAAAATGGTTAATTTTTGTTCAAGGACTAAAATGCAATTTTTCTTAAACGTATGGGGTCAAATATGATGTTTCCAAAAGTTTGAGGACTAAACTGTAAATTTGTAGTTTTGTTCAAATTTCAGGGGCGTTACAATCTCCCATCCTTAAAAGAATCTGGTCCCCAGATTCTTACTTCGATTATTTCGAAAATAAAGTGTTATTGTTCAATCTTTTATTTTTAAAATTAGTGTAATTCTATCCGACTAGTGATTCATGCTAGTACATTCTATAATACTAAAATTTGATTCTCGTACTTTTGAAACACTCAATCGATTAAATAAATTCTTCAATCTTTTCAAACTTAAGAATCAAATTTCTACTTAGACTATCGTTACAAGAAATCCTCACATCTTTGGTTGAATCAATACTTTCTCAATAAATATATTCATAATTTAAGTTGAAAGTTCTGAAATAAATAATTTTATAACTAGGAAAATGTAAGTTATAAATCTGAATAATATCAAAAATAATAAAATAAAATTGGTTGATGCAAATGACAAGGTCAATGTTTATAATATCAAAAATGATTTACGTAGAAGATCTTTTTTTTATGCTTGTCTTTGAAACATACGAGGGTCAGATTTGTTTTGATTTCATTTGCTAAAAATAAGAATGTGTACATCAAACTTTGATGGTTTTAACATTATAAGGGCTATAATTATAAGGGAGAGAAAAACACATACTCGAAAGATGTGTTATTAATCAAGATGCAATACTTTAAGGCTCACAAGTATAAGAAGATGTTGCGAGCCTTAAAAGTACAAAAGCAAACCATGTGGTAGTGTTTTCCCTCGGTTAGAAGAAAATCAAATACATATTTATAAAGTTTACTACAAGAAATATGTAACTCCATTAAATTAATCCATTTTTGGTAGAGAGAAATAAGATGAAGATGAGTGTGTATTTTGTAATATAAACTAATTTGTATATATATATATATATATAAAAAAAAAAGCATGGCTAACGTAGCCGTTTATAGGTGTTGAGAGAGATTTTTTTTTTAATTCAAATAAGTTTTTTAATAATTTGAAATATGATGATTGGAAATAATTAAGAGTGGACGGGTATATCTTTTGTTTGTGTAAGAAAGATCAATTTATGTTTTGAAATTATAAAACGAGAATGTGTTTGAAAGTAGTCAAGAAACTATTTCAGTTAGTACTTTTAAAATACAAGAATAAAAAATATTTCTTTTTGGTCGATGTCTTTCCTTTTGAATGATTATTGTTAAGAAAATTCACAACTACTACTGAGAACATGAGGAAATATATTTGTAAAATAATTAGAATTCATTGAACTTTTGAGTTTACTTATTAATGAATAATTTGCAATCTCACCAAGGAAAAACTCAAGAGAAAAATAAGGTAGTAAACAAATTCAAATTTTCTCTAAAGCGTCTATATTACAATTTATGTAAATATTTCTTCTTTAATAAAAGAAAACTTAAGGATCTTATATATTTTGTTTTCGATAGAAGAAAAATATGATGAAGTAAAATGGTGTGAATGCGGTTACCTAGATTGGTCAAATTAAACTATAAAATGTAGATTATATAAGAAGCTTTTGAAATAAGACACAATCCTTCTGAAACTTCCTCGACACTCTCAAAAATTATTTTGGATTTTGACATAAGATGTTGAAGCATAATATTTTGTGAAATGAATTTTAAAATATAATCTATGTACTTGAGTACATAAATGATGAAAAACATAATCTAATGTTGAAAAACTTCTAGTGGGTTTGAAAATATTCATTTTTCTTTTCAAATATTCAAAAGTAACTCATGTAGAAAAATTATATAACTGCAGAGTTTTGATTGAAAAAAATATTTTATATATTTTGCAAAACTTTCAAATGAAGAACTGAAGCCATAATAATATAATTATCTAAGGTACTAGTGTAAGATGAAGATTAATTAAGAAGACACGTTTCATGATACAAGAGATAGATTGCACAAAATGCTATTCAGTTATTTATTATTTTTATTTGAAGATATTATATTAATCTAATTTTTTCTTTCAAAGCTTTCCTCATACGTTTACTATATTTTTTCTTATAAATACCGCTTTGTATGCTGATGAGAACCTCACACTAACATATACCACATTATACAGTAAGAAAATAATTTCAGATGGAAAAATCTTCAATTCGAGAGATAAATACTATTTTTGTCTTTTGTGGATCTAGTTTCGGGAAAGATTCTGAGTTTCTAGAGGTAGCAAGCAGCTTGGGAAACATATTGGCAGAGAGAAATATAAAGCTAGTCTACGGATGAGAAAAATTAGGGGTAATGGAGTGTGTAGCAAAAAGCACATTTTCTATAGGTTGTAAAGTATTAGGAATCATACCAAAAGCCTTAGCGGACATGAATCCCGGTGGTCCAATCATAGGTGAAGAGCTTATTGTGCCTAGCATGCATGAAAGAATAACGACTATGTTGTATAATTCTGATGCTTTTATAGTATTACCTGGGGGATTAGGAACACTAGAAGAGATTTCTTGAATAGCTTCATGGGCTCAATTAAACATGCATCGAAAACCTATAGGATTGCACAATGTTAATGGTTTTTATAACGGATTGTTGTCGTTTCTAGATCAATGTGTGGAGCAGGAGTTTATGAAGTTGTCGACTCGTAAGATTTTAATCTCTGCATATACTGCCAATGAATTGACTGAAAAACTTAAAGCATATGTACCAAATGTAGATCCCATATTGTCACAATTAATTGGCAGACGACTAAGAGCATTAGTAGTAGTATTAGTAGTAATAATAGTAGTAGTAAGAAACATAAAATAGATTTAAATACGATACCCCAGTTGTAACTCTTTTAATGTAAAACTTTATGATGGCTAGTGCTTAATGCAATAAAATCTTTATTTATCTTTAAGAATAGTTTATAAAAGATATTGAAAATTAGCGTATATCATTTTTTTAGTATATAGCTCTGATACCATACTGTGACGGCCGCGCCCCATGAGTCGCGTTCCAATCCGAGTTGGTTCAGCATTGGCCAGACACTTTACTCAGCTCAGACTAAAACACGTCTCGTAGGAAGGGGTGTCACTGTCCAGGATCAACCATACCCATAATGATAAAAATTGACTTTAATATACACAGCGGAAGTCTGAAAAATACAAATAATTTGACACTTTAATAATTACGTACTGATGATTAATCATTTTCAATTACATGAATATTCCAAAAGGCAAGATTAGCAAAATTATTCATGTGATCCATGCTTCCACGTCGATCTTATCCTGAGGAATGGACAGGCCAAAAAAAGCGAGGAATAAGTCTTTGATGACTTAGTGAGATTCATACAAACCAAGTGGCAATGCAAGAATTAACAGTGATTCAATTGATATAATTATAGGAGTGATCTTACCGATATAAATAATTTAACAAGATAATTTGATGTAACAATGGTACCGGAATATTCTGAAAATAGTTGATGAACATGTACGTTAACAGTAAACCAATCCAACCTTATACTTCCAAATACTACCTTATACCTCCCAATGAGGAGTGACATCGCAAACAAAACAGGCGACATGCACGAGTACATGCCGATCCAGCACGCAGGTTACAGCCAACTCCTGACTGCAAGCGGCGTCTAGATAAATGGGTATCATGCGAAATTACTTAAACCGACAGTCCTTACTGTCCGACGGTAAATCGACTCAATCCCTGGGCCCAACTTCCCAAAGGCGTCCCAACGGGTGATAACCAAATAAGCTAGTAAATCGGATAATATTCGTTGCTCCTTGAGCTACATGTTACGAACATAGTTCGTTGCTCTTTGCACAGTTCAAGAACCAGCAGACGAGATAATGACGAATTACAATGATTATGAATTAATATGTGATAAATAAGTAATGGTTGAGTATGATTTAACGATGAGTAAAGAAATCATGTTATGAGATGAGATAAGATGCAAAAATTGGAATACGGTGAATAATAGGTTGTTCGTGATTTGGTAACGGGGTAATGTCTTTTTTTGTCCAAGTTCCTGAGGCCGGATGCCAAACTGGGCCAAAATAAAATCAAAAATCGAACATCACCTTTATTTGTACGAAGAATCTTGCGCGTCGTTGATTAATTTGTCAAACCTTTAATATCATTAAGATAATATCAGTTAACTGAATAATCATAACTTACCACTATAAATATATGTACTATTCAACTTTCGTGTTGATGAAATTTGAGGATACTAATTTAAGTAAGTAACACATATCATTGATGAAAATCTTGCGCGATAAACTTTGATGTTGTAAAGTTAAGTTAAATATCAAATAAACTTTGTATACGTAATTTATATCTCAAGATTTATCTTAAGCAACCATATATTTATAATTATAATTGTAGTTATAATTTTTCTAATGTTAGAAAATCATTTCAAATGGTAAGTATACAATAATATCAAGTATAATTTGATAAACTATTTAATTTGATGCATAATAAATTTTCAATATATATAACTTAACTGATTATGGAACATCGTTCTTTAAGTCTCTAGTACATCCAAAATTCCAAGAATCATGACATCAAACAATTACCTTATGAAGCAATCGGGTAATTTGTATAACTTAGTTAATATTATTTTGTTTCAAGATTATCTTAAATTACATAACATTGTATTTCTAACTTATAAAAATATTAATGCGTAAACCTAATCAAGGTAAATGATTAAAGAATATTTAAGTTACGATATATAATCATATAAGAGGATTAGACCTCAAAAGTACATATGATAATCTTATTAAATTTATGTAAGGATATGTTAAACATGATAAATATATACTATTTATATACGATTGAAAAATATCAAAAATATTAATTCGTGAATAAAAATCACATTAAAGTGATTCTAATGATTTCTATATCTTATAAGAGTCATGTGTGAGTGATTAATCATGGAATTATGATGATTATTTTCAATCATAAACAAAGAACTGAAAGTATGTAAAATAAACTGAAAATCGCCGTAGTTTCGAGTTTACCTTTGATCGGATATCCAAATGAACTTTGTTTCCCAATATTTTTGCGGCAACTGATCCCTAATATCACTAAGAACATGTGTCCCCAAATGGGAAGGAATATCCAAAGGTTTGTTATGCTAAATAATTATTGAAGATATATAACCTATTTTTGGATTTTCAGATAGCAGTTTACGGTTTTGGAATTTCGATCTTCTAAATAATATTATTTGAAAAACATTTATGCATATAAAAGTTATAGGACATCATGAGGAGTATTCGACCATTGGCCTTGATCAAAAAGGACTTTTCTACAATTAGTTGTGATTTTTCTAAGGTGCGGGGTCGAATGGATAATTTCTGCACAATAAAAGTTTTGGTGTATTTCCGGGTAGAAAATGATGAAATAAGAACTTGAAATGATTTTTTTTTCCTGAAAGTAGACTTACTAACTTAGAGATTCATAGGAAGAAAGAAGGAAAAACCGAGATGATTTTGGGTGTGAAAATTGTTGGAAGAAAGCCTACTATTTATAGCCAAAAAATCAAATTAAAATACTTTTGATTAAGGTCCCACTTTAATTTATATATCTTTGGCCAACTAATGAAGACTCTAATCTGATAATAGGAAGATGTGGCTTATTTTTCGTCCATAACATAAAATATGATATGTCTATTTCAAACAAAATACATATAAATACATATTTATTTATTTATACATGTTAAAACAATTTAACTAAGGTCACACTTTACTTTCGTTAACAACTAATCACCAAAATCTGATTTCAATTGTCATAAGGGTGATGTGGCTGATTTCAAAATCGTTCACCTATGATGTGATATTATTCTTGTTATTTATAATAAAAAAATATGAATAAATAAATATTTTTACACATATTTACTCATGTAAGTTTTTCTAGGTAAACAAAACTCCAAGATCAATATGTACATGAAAAATATATTTCTTAAAGATATTTAAAGCATATAAGATAATAAAAAAATGGTTAATTTTTGTTCAAGGACTAAAATGCAATTTTCTCAAACGTTTGGGGTCAAGAATGCTATTTCCAAAAGTTTGAGAACTAAACTGTAAATTTGTATTTTTGTTCAAATTTCAGGGGCGTTACACCCATTATGTTTGTGTCTAATTAAATAAATCAAAGGATGGTAAGTCTTAAAATGCCTGAAATAAAAATAAACAATTTAATCTCAATATTCAAGAGATAAAAATAAATATATTCATCAAATCTCAAGACATGGAAAGACTTTTCCACCAAGTCTCAATCTTCAAAAGATCATGACAAGATTTCCTTAGATCAAGTCTTCCAAATCAAGAAATCTTAGGACTCAATCATGGCCGTTTATCTCATCAAGAGATTCTTATTAAGATTAAGATGCACTTAACAACTATAAATAAGGGTGTTGTTGAAGAAGAAGAATCACAACCAACAATCAAGGAAGTCTTGGGCAACGAAGTTTTACAAATTCTCTCCATCATGTTCATCAACTTCAAAGGCGTACAATTCAACAATTTAACATCCAAGCATTAGGAGGAAAGAAGTTCTACAAATTCTCCCCATCAAGTCCATCAATCTTCAAGTCAAAGCCTATTTGATTTGGGAACTGTTAGGGTTGTGGACCCTGAACAATGAAGCCATAGTGTTGAACCGTGAAAACAAAGAGCAGGTCAAACAGGGAGTCGCGACATAAGCCTGGTCGTGCATGTCATCCAGAGAGTGGCGCTACAGTGTAAGAGTTCCACTGGTCGTGCAGGTCATCCAAGGAATAGCGCTACAGTGCTGAAAACTTGTAAATCGCGCAGGTAGCTACGCTAAATGTCGCGATACATGACAGGTTGCACGTCTTTGTTTTTGGCCCAATTTATATCCATCTCGACTCTGATGCTCTAACAGCTATAAATATGCATTTATAAGTTTTTTACGAAGTGTAGCAGCAGCAGTGAGAGAGAGAGAAAGAGAGAGAGAGAGAGAGAGAGAGAGAGAGAGAGAGAGAGAGAGAGAGAGAATAAGAGAGAAAAATACTTGTGATATTGAGAAACACTGTGAGAGATTCTTCTTAATCCGTGAGGAACAATTGTATCTTATTTGTAATCATAAATCGTTCATCATCATCATAGCGAAAATCTTGCCTTTGATCGCCCTTAAAGGTAGTCATAGACGAACTGGTAAACAAATTGTGTCTTGTGTGTTGATTGTTATTTATCGCTTTCGACTGTGCGTATTTCTCTATTCTTGTTGTGGTTTTCGTATTTTCTCATGTGCAACAAGAACAAGCGACGAGGCCCTTGAAGAACTGTTTTGAAGATCAAGATTCTTTTAAAGAAGATCTAGATTCAACAAACTCAAGAATTCAAGATGATATCAAATTGGTTGTCGCGAAGAAAAATTTCAAGTCCATTGTCAATTAAAGATTAAGCTAAAGCCCTTGAATTTACGTTTAAATCAAAGTCACGTGCATAAGATCAAAGTCAAATCCATCTCTAAGTCAACCAAGTTTCAAGATTAGAAAAGAACCAGAGGATTAATACGGATTGTAACTCTATATTTGTTTGAATTTATGTAAAGTGAATTTGTATTAATTTTTCTTGTTTCTTATTTTAAGGACATGAAATTATATCGCTACAAATTTGGCAAGCCCGAGGGGACAATATCTACCTCTCATCTCTTTTTCCATCAAGTCCTCAAATCTGAAGCCACGGGAAGTCAATTTCTTTTCAACAATAGCCAAGCTAATGGCGAGAACAAGTGAAGGTTCTTCTACCCTAATGATAAAAGCTCCATTGTATCGGAAGCAAGTCATGAAGCTAAAGAAGATGATCAAACATCTTCAATAGAAGGGCAAGTTGTGGCGCTTACAAGAATAATTGAGAATCTTACATGTCAAGCTCATAAACGTGATGAAAATTTGAATCGCCTTCTACGAAAGCTAGAGGTTCGGGAAGGAGATCAAAATACTAAAGAAGTGGCCAACAACATTGGAGTTCAAGGATGCATCAAGACTACAAGCCAAGAAGTTAAAGTCTCCCCTCTTCTCCAAATGCAAGGACTCGTAAAAAGTGACGATCAAAGAATGGCGCATGAAAAGACTGATCAAGCAATTAGAGCTCAAGAACTTGAGGAAGTCCTAAGTGAAAGAATCCAATCCACTTCTTATTTTCACAAGTTAGATTTCTCAAGGAAGGAAGACTAAGGCGTCTTGATGCACACAAAGTTTTCTAAAGAAACTATTCGAGATGTTGAAGTTGAATAATGTTCCAAGCCCTCAAGCAAGAAAATTCAAGTTTCCTTGCTAGGTCTTGTCTCAACCATTCAGTTAGAGAAGTTCATTGAAGAAATAGCAAAAGATCACAAATCTCATCACAAAAGCTCCAAATTTACACGAACCATTAGATGCAAAGAATCGAGCAAATGCAAATGCCTAAATGTTACCAACTTCTGAAGTTTCAAAGATTTGATGAGAGTGGAGACCTAAGACAACATATGCTCACTTCATCGAAACATGTAGTAGTGCTGGAACTAATGGAGATATTCTAATGAAACAATTTGTTCAGTCCTTAGAAGACTTTGCTTTTGATTCGTATAAAAATCTTGAACCCTACTCCATCGACAGTTGGAAAGACCTACATAGTGAATTCTTTAATCGTTTTTATAGCACTCGGCGCACTTTGAGCATGATTCAACTTGCTAACTGTTACCAAGAAGAAGGCGAACCAGTTATTGAGTTTATCAACAGGTAGAGAACTCGATCCTTAAACTAAAAAGAGAAATTATCTGAGACTTCAGACATTGAAATATGCACCCAGGGAACACACTCGAGCCTTTCTCACATACTTATTGAAATCAAGCCAAAAACTTTTGAAGAATTAGCAACCCTAGCACATTCTATGAAAATGAGTGTAAACTGTGATGAAGAGGAATACTCGTCAAACACCCAGGACACTGAAGAAGACGATGAAGACAAACATAAAAATAAATAATGTGAAGAAGATGAAGAAGATGAAGTATCAATTAAAGTACTCATTGATACGAGCTTAAACTATCTAAATCAAAACTCCTTGACAAGAGACAAAACTGTCTATAAGTATTCAAATAAAAAACTCCTTAAATGAGTATAATCTGTTTGCACTTTGAACTCAAAATAAATATTTAAGTCTCCAAATCTTATGGTTACAAGTGAAAAGGTCTGCAAATTCTTCAAATCTTCAAGTTTTCATCAAAATAATTATTGAAGTTTTCAAGTCTCTCATGAGCCAAAAGGTCTAAAAATCCTTCAAATATTCAAGTCTCCTAGACATGAGCCAAAAGGTCTACAAATTCTTCAAGTCAAAGACTCCTCGATATGAAATAAAATTGTCTACAATTGTCCAAATCAAATGCTCCATGGCGCACGAGCTTAAGCTGCAAGTTACTCCTATCCCACATGAGTATAAACTGTAAGTTGCTCTATTACAAAGCTACGATTTGACTTGATTCCCTCATTGGATATGTATGTAGCTAGAAGTTTATTATTTGCCCAATCATATTTTAAACAACAAAAGAATGAAAAGAAAATCTCATGCAACATTCTACTTCAAGTTGATGCATCCAATGTTGAAGTTCACAAATGTTCTAGAATCATGAAGTGGATCTGTGGTGATTGAATTGAAGCACCATAACGATAAGAAGACGAAAGACGTCAAAACTTATCCACTCACTCATGAGTTTCAACATAAATTAGGAACAAATCTCGAGGGGGCAACTTATAGACACGTTAATTTTGTGTCTAATTAAATAAATCAAAGGATGGTAAGTCTTATTATGCAAGAAACAAAAATATATAATTTAATCCCAATATCCAAGGGATTGAAATATTTATTCACTAAATCTCAAGACATGAAAAGAATTCTCCACCAAATATCAATTTTCAAGAGATCATGAGAAGATTCACTTAGATCAAGTCTTCCAAATCAAGAAATCTTAGGACTCAGTCTGTTCATCTCATCAGGAGATTATGTTTAAGATTCACTCTACAACTTTAAATAGAGATTGTGTTGAAGAAGACAAATCACAACCAACAATTAAGAAGTCTTGAAGCAACGAAGCTCTACAAATCCTCTCCATCAAGTTCACCATGTTCAAAGGCGTACAATTAAACTATTCAACATTCAAGCATTATGAGCAATGAAGTTCTACAAATTCTCTCCATCAAGTTAACAATCTTCAAGGCGTTCTTTGTGAGATTTAAGGAATTTTTGCGGAAAGCTCTGTCTGATACGGCGTCAAACCTCAATTTCATCAAACAACCATTTTGAAGATCGAGTTTCCTCTATAGATGATCAAACTTCAGCATATTCAATAAGTTCAAGCCAACATTCATATCGTTCTTCATCAATCTTCAAGTCAAAGCTTGTTTCATTCGAGAACAAGCCACGAGGCTCTCAGAGAACTATTTTGAAGATCAAGATTCCTCTAACAAAGAAGATCGAGAGTCCACAAGGGTGGCCTAGTTGGTTAAAGAGGAGGACTTTCTCTCTTTGATCTCATGCTCGAATTCCACAAGGAGCAACTTGATTCTATGCCTTATAGTTTGTGTTTATCACACATGGTTAGCCTAGTGTGGTTTGCTCGATTGGAGAGGTTTGCAGGCTATTACATCGACCCACGGGTTTACCTAGTACGGAAGGGTGGCGACTATGGGTTCCCACATCATCCAAAAAAAAAAAATAAAGAAGATTGGGTTTCAACAAATTCAAGATTTCAAGGCGAAGATCAAATTATTCGTCTCAAAGAAAAATTTCAAGTCAATTGTTGATTTACGATTAAACTCAAAACCCTTGAGTTTGCGTTTAAATCGAAGTCACGTGCAAAATATCAAAGTCAATTCCATCTCCAAGTCTTCTCCCCAAGCTTTTCCCCTGACCGTCGTTCACCTCCGATTAATTATCGTGTTGCATCTATTGGTGGCGGATTTGGAGGTGGTGGTGATGGTGGCGGGTTTGGTGGTGGTGGTGGCTGGTTTTTTGGTGGTGGTGATGATGGTGAGTGTGGTGCTGATGGTGACGGGTTTGGTGGGTGATGGTGATGGTGACGGGTTTAATATTTGGAGATGATGGTGGCAGCATGTTTGTTGGTGGTGGTGGCCGCTTTGACAAGTTCTGAGTTGGTGTGGGGGGGGGGGGGGGTGTTAGGAAGAAGATTGCTTCTTTTTTTTTGCGAGGTTATTTAATATTTCATATGTATTAATATATATTGAAAAATGTGTTTTATTTAAAAATTAGAATAACTTAATTTTAAATTTTATGATATGAAAAATGGATGTGTTTTAAATGAAATATTAAAATTTGGGTGTAATATATTAATGAAATAAAACACAAGGAGAGTTATATAATTAAAATAGTATTGGGACTTTTTTCTAATGTATATTTTGGGGTGTAAATGATGATGTGGTGAACGATTTCGTTCAGTTGGACGCACTATTTAATGACGCACGGGTCGACGATGTGGCGGCCTCGTGAGCAAAAGAGTACGAGTAAATCAAAAATAACACTTTTGGTTGAAAAAATCGGAGTATCGGGCAGAGTTCCGGGCCCCAAAACATCTAGGGCACTTTTAGTATAGATTAAAAATTACAATACACATATAATAACTTCTCCTATATAAAATACTTAAATTATTCATAATTAAAGTCCAGAAACTATTGAGTGTGATGTACCATCTCACAATGTGACTGCGTCAAAAATAATTACTCCAGGCCACCCATGTTAAACATAAGAATACTTTTTAAGTAAATTGTTTTGATTTACATCGTATAATATAATGTACTGCATTTGAATTTCTGACTCGCACCTTTACTATTATAGGTTGGTGATACTGTCAAAGCAATATATAACTATTGGTGTCAAAACAATTATATTTTCTTTCTGTAATTTGCCCTTATCAATCAACATTAAAAGATTCTAATTTTCTAAATACCATGCTTTATTGAGTATCCTTATATTATAAAAATTAAATCTCTTTTGACATAAACACACAACCTAGTTATATATCTTCTCACTTCAATTAGTATCCTTCTAATCCATCAACAACTGCAAATTATATTATAAAACTAGTCTTGTCACTTGTGATGAATTGATATGCGGTTTTCAAACAAATAATCACTATTTTCAACTATGAGCCTTTAAATGAAAATAATATTATTTTAGCTTATTATTATGTTGATATAAACTAAAATATTGTTGTTTGCTAATTCTGTATCTTGGAGTATCTCTTATACTCTTTCATAATTCAAAATAAATTAATCGTTGTTCGAAAATATATAGTAAACTGAAACTATATGTATACACACTCTGACGTAAAGATCAAAAGAGAAAGAATATTTGAATTAATAACTGTGTGCTAATGAAAGGAAAAAAAATCTAAGAAAATAAGTATTATGTACACAAGATCAACGTCAAATGATATGAATCTTTTTTTTAGAAATTGTGTTCAAATTAATATGCTATTACGTACATATTTGATATATATTTCCTTCTAGGGCTAGTACCATACATGCCAAATTACATTTGTAGTCGGAACAAATTGCTACAATTATATTGTATACATTAGCATCCACATTTGGAAATTCTAACTGTTATTTGACATGTTAAAAGGGAAACCCGAAAGGGAAAATAGATAAATGTAATTTAAAAAAGTAGGGCTGCCTGTTTATAATTGCCATTTGGCACCCGACCAAGAAAACAATGTAACTAGGCCCCGACACTGATGAATAACCATTATCTAATTTTGTGTCGAGATGCAATAATTAATCTAGTAATCTAACTAAAGAATAACCCATCGTACCAACAAAAGAAAGAGAGAGAGAAAAAAACATTTTTTTTTGATAATTAAAAAAAAAAAAGAATTAACCCATACTGCTAAATTGATGAATTATGACCGTGCAGTTGCCACGTGGTCAACATGCCGAATTTACCCCAAAATCATTTATCGCTCGCTGCCAAATTGCCAATCCATCCATCTGTATGGTTTGTTGCAGCTTAATTAATATGGTACATTTCTGCATATCATTATTGTAGCATTGAGTGGTCCATTACTTTTTAGTTTTGTAAGCTTACACATTTTGGGACTAAGTTTGTATTGGAAAACAAAGAACTGGAGACATATACAATCCTCAATGACATCAAAACCAGAAATCAGACATGGACCACTAGACCACTATATAAATCAGTGTGTGGCTGAGGTGATTTAATTTCTTTTCTCGTCTTATGAAAAATAAACTTAGACCTTAATTAAAAAATAATTTGCTTCTGTTCAAAAAAAAAATGCACTCTGCCTTTTGTGTATCGATGAAAATCACAATATTGAAAGCGCAGCATGCATCCGCCTCATTTTCTTCGATCACTAAATTTTCATCACATTTAACCTTGAACTAGGTCAATTAATAAAATGAATATTTAGTGAAAAATTAAAAGTTTAGGGCGGGTATTTGCTAATGGTAGAAACTTCAAAAGAGGAGGACTTATTTTTAGCACAATATAGGATTACAGGCCAAAATCTCAGACCGTTTTTTTTAATAGAATTCTAAGCATGATATATGTATTATAAGTTTAGAGGTGCGAGCAGGGGCCACCGCTCCCCCCAGCCTCCGCCAACCTATGAGTATATATTTGAAATATATATATTTATGTATATATGTATATGTTATTTTATAAGTATACAAGTCCATACTTAGATATTAACAAGATCCGTGTAATTAGCTTGCAACCATTATGATATGAGTTTTCCTTTTAAATTAAATTGTCAATCGTAGGACTATGAACGGCAATTAGATATTATGCTTTATTGAGATGAATACAAATGATTGTGAAAGTTTTGTATATTGATATAATAGGAAGATTTGATTTTATGTTTTTCTACCGATTTGAAAAAAAAAACAGATTTAGTGTACAATTAAGTTTTTGGGGTAACTTCTTTATTGTTTGTTTGACCGGTTTGTTGTATATACTACTAGAAATTTTGACACACGCGGACCGCGTGCAAGTTATTTTAATTTTAAAAAATAAAATTTTGAAAGATTACGTTAATAGCTATATTTTAGAATTGCAGTCGATCCAAGTGAGTAAAATAGCAATATAGCCCTTTTATTCTTTTATTTGATTTGAGATGAGTAGGGGTATTTTTGGAAAATCAAAAGTTGGTATCCCAACTGTTTTTTTTGTGAGTGGGAGGGCTTTGCTTTTAATATAGTAATAGATATATAATTAGATATTTGACTTTTTGGGCTACTATTTGTTCTTATCCTAAAATAATAAATAAAGAAATAATAATCACCAATTAACAAGATTTGAGTATTGTTACTTTAATATTATGATTTGCTTTAATTTATTTCTATAAGGGAGAATTACACAAACTACCCCTCAACTATGGGGTAATTACACAAACTACCCCTCCTGTTTGGAAAATTACACAAACTACCCTTATAGCCAAAAAAATTACAATAATTAAGACAACCTTTCAATTTCAAATCATAGCAGAGACTAAAATTCGCAGATATTTTATTTTTTCTTTGAAGATATAATTTATTTTTAATTTTTTTTGTCTTTTTAAACGAGATAAATGAGGTTTAATGCAACAATTTTGATTAAATATTTATTTTCTTTGTAAAATTAATGAAGAGCATGAATTTACATTCAATAAAATGTAAAAAAAATTATGCAAAAAATTGGCCATAAGGGTAGTTTGTGTAATTTCCCAAACAGGAGGGGTAATTTGTGTAATTACTCCATAGTTGAAGGGTAGTTTGTGTAATTCTCCCTTTCTATAATATATGTGTAGGTTTGAATAAAAAATTGGATAAGTTAGATTTAACCAAATAAAAGTACTAGCATTTTAGATTTACACCAGTGATCAATAATTCCCACACAATTCAAAATGTTTAAGTAGGATATACTTTTTTATATATATATATATATATATATATATATATATATATATATATATATATAATAAGTAGGAGATATTAGCAATAAGCAATGGTGTAATGTAGTAGTAGGCAAAAAACTCACGTCTTATATGTTTTTCGAAGAAAAATATATGTTTCGCGAAGAAAAATACATTGATTCTAGTTGAGAAAAATAAAGAATGGGATTATTACGAAAAATATATGTTTCGCGAAGAAAAATACATTGTTAAGGTATTACGCCCCTCCTAAGCAAAAATTCTGGCTCCGTCCCTGCCAATGTTCATATTATTTTCATAATTAGAGCTATAAACATTTACTTGATCGCAGTCACATGCATATCAACAATCATATTAAATACAAATCCACGGAATAATAACAGTTAGTGTATATATATAAGAAATTATGATCTCTACAAAGTGCGTATAAATATTTTTCATGCCACATCTCTAGTATTTTAATTTTTCGCATTCTTGTCTTTCTTTTCTTTTTGATAAATTCGTTCGCACACTTCAAAATTTATATATGAAGTTTACGTGAAACACCACACTAAGCCGTGTGGTGTTTGTTCTTGTTGAATATGATCAGCCTCTCAGTTTTATGGTGTACTTGTTCTTGTTGCTACGCACTCGGCACTCCCCACATATTTTGTGGTATTAGATTTTCAATAAATATACTTTCGTCCTAAGTTTATGTTTTCAGAATGAGCCGAAAGTGGGAAAAAATCGAAATTGGTCCTTTATTGTGTCCTAGTTACAGTTTTCGTCATTTATTGTGTCCTTGTTTTATTTTGGTCCTTTATTGTGTGTTTCAATACGATTTTGGTCCTTCAGATGGAATCTCAGTCGAAAATGTCATGTACGAGCACGTGCTGCCCTAAATTCATTTTTTTTGAATTTTCCACAAGCATATTCGCATGTTGGAACAACAATTTTAATTTTTTTATTTAAAATTTTGACCCGTCCGATCCGGATAATTCGGTCAAATCGGGTTGGCCGGGTCAGAATTTTAAATAAATAAAAATAAAAAAATTTGAAACCAGCGTTTCCACATGTGAATTTGCATGTGAAAATTAAAAAAGTATTTATTTTTGCCGGCAAGTGTTCCCATGTGATATTTTCGACTCTGACTTCTTCCTAAGGACCAAAATCGTACTGAAACACACAATAAAGGACCAAAATAAAACAAAGACACAATAAAGGACGAAAACTGTAACTAGGACACAATAAAGGACTAGTTTCGATTTTTTCCCGCCGAAAGTTGATCAAAACTCAGGTATGATTGTCCCTTAATGACTACTACGGTGTTTATTTCTTTTACGCTTATGCATAATAGACCTTACAAATCGTCCATAAAAGTGATTGATGAATGTTGAGTATTTGAACCGCCTCAAATACCGTCTCCAGAATTTGCCTATCATGAGGTAATTGCGAAGCAACACGAATAAAACATTGACGATAGTAACAACACAAGGATTTAACGTGAAAACTCCAAAATCGGAGAAAAACCACGGGGACCCGAGCAAAATCCACTATGTAGAAAATTTGTATAACTACATAATTTTCACTCAACCCGAACGACCCCTCAAACGAGCCTTTATATTAGTAACACTCCCTAACTTACACCCCGCACCTGTATATAAATATACTACGAAAGAATTAGGAGAGAACACTAAACACTACATTTTGAGGTGTATTTCCAATAGTAAAACACTTGCTATTTATAGGAGGATTTTGGATGCCAAAATCCCTTCACCATGCACAAACTATGTGCATTAAACATTCTAGGTGGAAGATGGGATCTTCCACCAAGAAACATGTTGGCCTACTCCACATGGCTATTATAACCATCATCCAACAATCTCCACCTTGAAGATTTGATTCGTGACCCAATCAGATCTTCAAAAAACATCTTCACTCCGGCCCTTGAACGATCGCACGCCCACTCCGCCTAAGAAGACATACATAGCTTTCGCTATCACTGCAACGCAGTCATACCTCATTTCAGAAGTACCATGCTCCACCATAAAAGCACAATCGGCCCAATGTCGAAAATAAACCATTGCTGATAAATATGGTGCAACTCCCAACTTGGCTCTCATGGGAATCATCAGCCATCGACATTAATCTCACACCTTGCATCTACGCCAACTCATGCTTGTGTGAAAACTGGAACCTACTAATACCAACACCCTGTCTCATAGCAGTCTCATGCCATCAGAACGTACCGCCACTTATAACACGTCATGCAAGTAGACAATGTTAGTTTCACCAGTGTTTGACTAAGAGTTGCTTGCCACATCAACTCGTCGTCCTGGACAATTTTGTTATCCGTGGTCCTAGTGTCCGCACCACTCCCAACAGATTTTACCTGTTGCACTAGCAACTATAACCGTCGTGCTAGCAACACCACTACGTATAGCGATAACCTCCACCAGCTGAATCCTCGTGTAACCCGACCAAATCAACGTCTCACCGACTCGCCACAAGTCACAATTGATTTTTTCCGTCAACATACGTCACGCCAAACTTCACTATATTCGTACCCCTGCTTCCGACATTGCCTCGGTGAGTTGGTGAATTTCCAGTAGATCAGAATAGTACAAAGTAAACCCCGAGAAAGAGATAACTCGTCTTTCCTGATAGGATTTCAAGGTTCCCAGGTAATTGGTGGGGTCACAACGGTCCCGCTTAATAACCAATTACCTTTGACAGAACCGCCTTTTACAGTACATGTTCACACTACATCACACCACGACTCCACCCTAGCAATAACTCCACCTCCAGCAGAACTCGGGCTCTGATACCACTTGTTGGGTATTTGAACCGCCTCAAATACTGCCTCCAGGATTTGCCTATGAGGTAATTGCGAAGCAACACGAATAAAATATTGACGATAGTAACAACACAAGGATTTAACGTGGAAACTCCAAAACCGGAGAAAAACCACGGGGACCCGAGCAAAATCCACTATGTAGAAAATTTGTACAACTACATAATTTTCACTCAACCCGAACGACCCCTCAAACGAGCATTTATATTAGTAACACTCCCTAACTTACACCCCGCACCTGTATATAAATATACTACGAAAGAATTATGAGAGAACAGTAAACACTACATTTTGAGTTGTATTTCCAATAGCAGAACACTTGCTATTTATAGGAGGATTTTGGATGCCAAAATCCCTTCACCATGCACAAACCGTGTGCATTAAACATTCTAGGTGGAAGATGGGATCTTCCACCAAGAAACATGTTGGCTATTATAACCATCATCCAACAATGAATTGACTATTAAGTCTAAACACTTTATGTCGTTTTTATTAAGTCACCTGTTCCCCACTTAATTAGCTAAATCATGAAGAACCGTGTCGTTAATTTATTTTGTTACGTGCCGTATATATAATGTCACATGTTCTCTCAAGTAGAATGTATGTTTTTCTCAAGTAAAATATTGCTTAGATATATCTAAAATAAAATAAAAACACATTAAACAAATTTAAAATCTATGAATAATATAAGCAAAGACATCATTTGTTAGTTTGTGACACGAACACCAAAACTTCTCAATTCCTTAAATCTCTCAACTTCTCCATAATCCATAATCTCAATAAATCACTTATTTCGGACAGTTAGGGAGGAATTCTTTATAAACGAAATTCAAATAATAATTTGTATAGATAATAAAAAATTCCTACGTCTTCTCAACTCCCTATTTTGTAGGACATTTCAGAATTATTTCTAATCCGTTTTATGCAGTTAGAGAATTCCAAATTTTGAAATTCAAGGTTTAACTACATAACGCCACTATTTGAACTGCGCAATCTTCTGCCACTATTTCTGCCTGAATGAAGAAACACGAATAAAGATTATATATCAGTTTAGTCCTATCTCTATCATTTCACCGTTTTTAGTTTTATCTGTTTCCCACTCTATCATTTATATTTTTACAGTCTTTAATTTATTATATCCCTTCGTACTCTATTTTTTTCTTTTTTTATTATTTACTCTATGAGTTCTTTCAATATTCTAATTAAATATTTGGATTGTGCAGGTGGTAGTTTGATCTTTTTGTATCATGCAATTCAGGGATCAAAATTGTAAATAAAAAGAGTCAGTAACTAAGGTAAGATTTATGTATAAAATATTAGTACTATTGATATTTGATACTGAAAGTGGGCTAAGAGTTTAATTTCATTACTTTTTTTTCTTATGCTAGCTATGAACTCTAACCACCATCTTCATTTATTGTATATTATTAACATCTTAATCTGTTTCGTTTAAGTTATTTTTTTTACCTTGCACGCTTATATTTATTTAATTACCCCCATTGAATCTCTCCTCTTTCTTTTTTGCTAGTCCTTGAATTGAATCTATCCTTTAATCAAGGTAATACTATACTACACGGTTACTCATTTAACCAATACTTTCCTTCTGTGATTTTCTTATCAATTCTCTACATTACATTTCCTTTTGTGATTATTATAATAAGGTTTGATTATAATCATATTCACTTTGCAATCTCTATTCGTTCTTGATTTTTGTTTCTTTTACTTTTAAATTTGCAGTCTCAACTCAAGAATAGGAGCAATTTGTTACGTGTTCAAGGTGAATTAAGAGTGCTATGATGGTGTCGGGAGATTGTGTGGTTCTCTTTTATAAGTAAGTGGACTATAATAAATTGCCCGTTACAAGAGTTTGTGTGGGTCTCTTTTGGAAGGAAGTGAAATATAATAAATTGCCTGTTACTTTTGGATTTAGTTCATCCATCAATATAATGTAAGATTAACTATGTAAGCCATGTATATAATTGTATTATTCTTCAGTTAATCTAAAGAATATGTTGCACGCGGTCTCCGTGTGCACCCGGTTGCTAGTAACAATATATTAAAAGAACATAGGAAAAGAAGAGCAAATAAGGAGTATATTACTTGTGAATGAGTGTTTTTCTCTTCATCTTGATGGCTCCTTATATAGGCAAGAATTTCCAATACCTTACATTATTTACAACAACTACTATTATTATAAAATAGTACTTGTACATAATTTTCAAGAATGGCCATAAGGTATATTCTACCAACCATATTTATAACACTCCCCTTTGGCCATTCGAATATTTTGTTATGTAAATGATCCGTCTTCTGCACACATCTTATGCTGCCTAGTTAAAAATCTTATATATAAAGAAAAACCCAGTGGGATAAAAACCTTAATAAGGGAAAAATAGTGCAGCCGTGTGAACTCCCCCTTAAGTTGGCATCTCCAATTCTTCATAAGCCTCGTAGGTGACGCATCACAATACTTTGAACATGTTTCTTAAAAGTTACAATAGTGAGTGCCTTTGTAAAAAGATCTGTCATATTGTCACATGATTGAACATATTGGATATTAATTTCTTTGTTCTTCTCGAGTTCCTGAGTGTAGGAAAAATATCTTGGGGGTATGTGTTTGGTTCGATCACTCTTGATATAGCCTTCTTTCATCTGTGTAATACATGCATAATTGTCTTCGTATAATGTTGTAGGACTCTCTCTAATAGGTAAGCCAGATGTACTTCTTATATGATGTGTCATTGATCGTAGCCATACACATTCCCTGCTTGCTTCATGGAGTGCAATCATCTCAGCATGATTCGATGATGTTGCAACAAGTGTCTATTTCTGAGAACGCCATGAAATAGCAGTACCTCTATACATGAATACATATCCTGTTTGAGATCTGGATTTATAAGGGTCTGATAGAAAACCTGCATCTGCATAACCAATCAATTCTTGTACCGCATTGTTAGGATAAAATAGACCAAGATCCACAGTTCCTTGAAGATAACAGAATAAATATTTAATTTCTTTCCAGTGCCTTTATGTGGGTGATGAGCTAAACATGGGTAATAAATTCACAGAAAATGATATATCAGGTCTAGTACAATTAGCTAGATACATTAAAGCTCCAATGATACTTAAATATGGAACTTCAGAACCAAGAATTTCTTCATTTTCTTCACAAGGACGAAATGGATCTTTATCTATAGTTAATGATCTTGCAATCATAGGATGATTCAAAGGTGTTGCTTTATCCATGTTAAAATGTTTCAATATCTTTTTAGTATAGTTAGATTGATGCACAAGTATTCCATTTTTAACATGCTCAATTTGCAAACCAAGACAATATTTAGTCTTTCCAAGATCTTTCATTTCAAATTCATCCTTTAAATAATTCATTGTTGAATGAATTTCTTTGTCAGTGCCAATGATATTTAAATCATTTACATAAACCGCAATAATTGCAAAATCAGAAGATGTTTTCTTAATAAAAATGCATGGGCACAAAGAATTATTTATATATCCTTCTTTTAATAAATATTCACTCAAACGATTATGCCACATGCGACCTGATTGCTTTAACCCATATAATGATCTTTGCAATTTAATTGAGTACATTTCTCTAGGTTTGGAACTTGATGTTGCGGGTAATTTAAGTCCATCAGGGACCTTCATGTAAATATCATTATCAAGTGATCCATAGAGATAAGCAGTGACAACATCCATGAGATGCATGTTTAGATTTGCATAGACCGTTAGACTGATCAAGAATCGAAATGTAATTGTATCCATTACAGAAGAATATGTTTCTTCATAATCGATTCCAGGTCTTTGAGAAAAACCTTGTGTGACAAGGCGAGCTTTGTACCTTACACTTTCATTTTTCTCATTTCGTTTGCGAACGAAGACCCATTTGAACCCTACGGGTTTCACACTTTTCAGTGTGAGAACAATGGGTCTAAATACCTTTCGCTTATTAAGTGAATCTAATTCAGCTTGCATAGCATCTTTTCAGTTATCCCAATCATTCATATTTTGGCATTCAATTACAGATTTGGGTTCCAGATCATCATTTTCATTCACAATTTCATAAGCGACTAAATATGAAAATATTCCATCCATATTTTCCATCTCATTTCGATCCAATACCATTCCTGTATTGATATAATTTATAGAGATTTCAACGTTCTCTTTATTTATAGGATCTGATTGGATAACTTCTTGAGGTATCTCATATGTCACATTTTGCGACTCATCAGGCATAGATTCCTCAATAATACAATCATTAGGTTTTGATGCTTCTTTTTTTTCGAGGATTTTTGTCTTTTGAGCCAGTAGGACGCCCACGTTTCTTAGTTATATCAAAGATATCATCCTTCGATGTTTCTTTTGGAATTACAATATGAGCAGGAGCATTTGCAGCTGGTATATGTGATTTTGTTACCATGCTTATGTCAGTAAATGCATCGGGTAATTGATTTGCAATAGCTTGTAAATGCAAAATTTTCTTTACTTCCAAATCACATTGCTTTGTTAGCATATCAAAGCTTCTCAAATATCAAAGCTTCTCAAAGATGGATTATACCATGATATATTCTTTTCCAACTGCTTCTTTTCTCCCCCTAAGGTTGGAAAATTTGCCTCATTAAAATGGCAATCGGCAAAACGTGTCGTAAAGACACCACCTGTTAGAGGCTCAAGATATCTGATTATTGATGGTGAGTCAAATCCAACATATATTCCCAACCTTCTTTGTGGTCCAATTTTTGTTCGCTTTGGTGGTGCAATTGGAACATAAATCGCACAATCAAAAATCTTTATATGGGAAATATTAGCTTCATGACCAAAAGCAAGTTGTAATGGGGAGTATTCATGATATGAGATAGGTCTAATGCGAATTAGTGATGCAGCATGTAAAATCGCATGACCCCATAGAGAACTTGGCAATTTAGCTTTCATCAACAATGGTCTAGCAATTAATTGAAGACGTTTAATTAATGATTCAGCTGAACCATTTTGAGTATGTACATGTGCAACACTATGTTCAACATCATTGAAAGCTTGAGATGTGAATTCATCAGCATTGTCAAGTCTGACTTTCTTGATCGTATAGTCAGGAAATTGAGCTCTTATTTTAATTATTTGAGCCAAAAATCTCGCAAATGCCATATTGCGAGTAGACAATAGACAGACACGTGACCATCGACTTGAGGCATCAATTAATACCATAAAATATTGAAATGGTCCACATGATGGATGAATAGTTCCACATATATCACCTTAAATTCTTTCAAGAAATGTGGATAATTCTGTCTTAATTTTAACTGGTGAATGCTTTATAATTAGCTTTCCAAGAGAACATGATTCACATGGACTATTGTTATTTAGATTAAGTTTGGATCCTTTTAATGAATGTCCATGTGTAGTTTCAATTATCATTCGCATCATTGTTGAACCAGGATGACCTAGTCGATCATGCCATAGAGTCAATAATTCTGGATTTTCATTGACTACCATATTTGATTCGATTTCATTAATATATGTATAATGCAACCCTGATGAGATATATGGTAGTTTTTCAAGAAAATGTTTCTTTCCTGGTATATTCTTAGTAATGAAAACATGTTTAGCCTTATTCACAGTCATGGACTCAGTATCATATCCATGACGATATATATCTTTAGAACTCAATAAATTTCTTCTGGATTTTGGGGCAAATAAGGCATCATCGATGATAAACTTTGTTTCATTTGGTAAAGTAAAAGTAGGTGTACCAGAGCCTTCAATCAATTTAATAGGACCTCCCATTATACCGATTTGAAATTTTAGGGTTCTAAATATGTAAAATATTTCTTACATGTGAGAATTGTATGGGTTGTACAACAGTGAAGTAGGCAGAAATTACCAGTATGCTCCATATCACGCTTCAGTTCAAATAAACAATATTAAAACAAATATTGCAATAAACAGGGTATATATTTGAAAAGAGATTATTTTATTGAAAGCACACAACAGAAATGTAGGAAGTATATAATACAACTTAAAACATACATCACAATAAGCATATTCAACCAGAAGATCACATAACACATATTAAGCCAAACGAACATCATAGTCATCAGTAAAGTCTACCGCCTCCATAAAGGTGGAATCACCATTCGGATTTTGTTCGACAAGGTTAACTTCTTTTTCTTTACCTTTCAAACTTTCTTGGTACATCTTACAGAGATGTTCTGGTGTACGACATGTGTTGGCTCAATGCCCTTTCATTTCACATCTAAAACAATAACCTTGAGGGTTTTATTATGTTTTTCTTTGTTCTGATGGTTATTCTTAAAGACAGTGTTGGTATGCGATGGGTTGTGAAAACCCCCTCGACCACGACCACGGCCACGACCACCTCTTTTACCGCGTCCACCTCTATAGCCATATCCTCCTCTATGAGCACATCTACCTTGACCATGACCACAACTACGACCACGACCTTGATTAGCATTCTCATTGTTACATCGTCCATAGGAGTTTGAAAAGTTAATGGCATTTGCCTCAGGTAATGCATGTGCTCCAGAAGGAGGAGATTGATGATTTTTCATCAATAAGTTATTGTAACTTTCTGCCATTAACAACTTTTGTTGCAAGTCGTGATATTTTAAAATATTCAGCAATCGGTATTGCTGTTGAACATTTATCATGGACACATGGAAAGTAGAAAGTGTTTTCTCTATCATTTCTCTATCAGTAAGCTTTCTTCCATAATAAATTAAATCTGAACGAATCTCCATAAGCGCGGAGTTGTATGCGCTTACAGTTTAAAAATCTTGAAACCTTAAATTGTTCCAATCATCGGTGGCTTTTGGCAACATGGTTTCCTTTTGATGGCCATATCTTTCCTGTAGATTTGTCCATAATTCATGAGGATTGGTAACATCGAGATATTCTCTCTTTAAGGTTTCATCTAAATGTTTTCTCATGTAGATCATAGCCTCACATTTTTCTGGATCCGTATTTGTATTTACTGCAGCAAGAGTTTCAACGATACTCTTTGATCTGAGGTACAATTTCGTATCCGATTTCCATTGTCCATAATTCATGCCAGTGATATTGAGTATACAACTAACTGTACTCGTGAGGTTAGACATTTTGCTAGCTAAATACATAACCAAGAAAAACATAATTAGGACGGAGACAATTTATTTAACACATAATCATAGAAGCATAATTATTACAATAATACAATTATCTCATCTCTAGCCAAATCTTGAACTCGAACATTATTATGATAAAAGGAAGGAATATCATAGGGACAAACATAGGAGTGTCTTTATCTACTAGCATAAAAATAAAAATTGTAAGGTAAATGAGGATCAAGATCGTTGTTTTCGTAGAGATCATTTTGCAATATGAGAGAAATAAGGCAAAGATTTGTGTGGAGTTTGTGTTATGAAATTTGTGTATTTATAGAGGAAAAATATCTGTAAGTAGCCGTTTATAGCCTTTAGAAAAACAATCATTTTTTGGCATGTTTTTTACCTTCCGCCGCATTAATGATATTTTAACAGGCATATGGAATAATATTACGATAAGTAAATACATATATTTTTCCTGCCACATTACTATGTAAAAACTTTCATGGGCTTAAGGAATAATGTAAACAAGTAAAGTAATTGCAATGAATTAAGTGCATAAATAATTTTTGCCACATTACTATGTAAAAACTTTCATGGGCTTAAGGAATAATGTAAACAAGTAAAATAATTGCAATGAATTAAGTGCGTAAATAATTTTCGCCACATTACTATGTAAAACTTTCATGGGCTTATGGAATAATGTAAACAAGTAAGATAATTACAATGAATTAAGTGCGTAAATAATTTTCGCCACATTACTATGTAAAAACATGGGCTTATGGAATAAAATAAGCAATAATAAATTGTCAGTAGTCATTTTAGCTTAGGGTTAACTCAAGCATTAACGAAAGTTAAAATTAGATTTAGTGTTAGAGTTAGATGACAGTAAAATAATCATAAAACTATAGATAGGCGGTAGTCCGCCTTGTCTATAATAATGTTGATAGATGAACACGTAAATATTAAACTTTAACAACAAAATTATAAATACATATTCATCTAGTCATAAAATTATAGATTGGCGGTAACCCGCATTGTCTATAATAATGTAGATAGATGAACAAGTAAATATAAAACTTCTGTACCTTTTAACATTGAACGTTTTCTCTAACGAAGGAACTAAATTCTTCTGGATCGAGCACTATCGTGCTGATAATGTGTTACA
The DNA here is from genome assembly GCA_948329865.1 of Linaria vulgaris. Lineage (NCBI taxonomy): Eukaryota > Viridiplantae > Streptophyta > Magnoliopsida > Lamiales > Plantaginaceae > Linaria > Linaria vulgaris. The sequence continues at coordinate 15,041,139 of OX415250.1, read as the reverse complement.
GAATAACTAAAACTATTTGGGACTTATAACAATATATTAAAAGAACATAGGAAAAGAAGAGCAAATAAGGAGTATATTACTTGTGAATGAGTGTTTTTCTCTTCATCTTGATATCTCCTTATATAGGCAAGAATTTCCAATATCTTACATTATTTACAACAACTACTATTATTATAAAATAGTATTTGTACATAATTTTCAACAATGGCCACAACCATATTCTACCAACCATATTTATAACAGGCTAAACATTTACAAAAGTATTAGCTGGGTTACGATAGTGAAAGGTAGTAACTAGTAACTGTAATGTACTTAGCGCAAATATAATTAATAAGCTAGTAGACATTCCGGTCTCAAAGAATTTTAAAATATTATTATGTATGAACTCTTTGCGTGTTTGTAATTGATGCGGGGTGATTTCGTCTGCTGACTAAGCACTCCACGTCAGACTAACCCAAGCTCCGTACTGGTGTTGGGTTAGCTTTGAGTTCGAGAAACCTGCACTGAAAAACACGAAAAGTATATACCTGAGTGAACTTTGAGTTTGTTGATTTCGGACTGAACTTGGGCTGAGCCAAGCTGCCTACGTATCCCGTATAGGGAATCAAGCCAAGCGTAGTTCATTGTTCCTCCGTGATAGCCATTGTTGCGTGTTGGGCTATTGGACCGTGCTGAACGGGTATGCCTTATGTTGGGCTCGAGGCTTGTTGGGCCGTGCTGAACGGGTGTGCCTTGTGTTGGGCTTGAAGCTTGTTGGGCCAAAGCGAGTCAGATGGGCCGCCAATCCATACTAGATTGTGCGTCCACGAGAGCTTGATGGACCATGTCGCATAAGACGTCGTCGGACCGAGCGGGTCGGACGGAATTTGAGCTCTCAAAGTCTAGAGAGAGAAAGCTCTGACTTAGAGAGAGAAAGTCAGATGTGAATTGTGTGTCTTTTGCCTTCAGGGGATGGGGTATTTATAGATATCTCACGGGCCTAAGATGGGCTTGGGCCCATCTTAGGGGTCTGGTTCAAGTGCAAGCGTGCAACCTCGCTACCTTGCTAGCATGTAGTCGTGTTACCTTGCCAGTATGCACATGTGCTACTGCGAATTCAACCTTGTTACGGCGTGCAACCTCGCTAGCATACAACCGTGTTATCTTGCTACCATGATAGCTTGCGACCCTTTACCTTGTTACCTTGCTAGTGTGCAACCGTGTGACCTTGTTAGTATGAAACTATATTACACTGAATTCAAGTCTTCAATCACTTAGGACATTTTTGGCTGGAGAAACTCCTAATGCCATGCGTTGGCGGCTTGTAAGCTTTCCGTGTGTCATTACCAAATTATGGCACAACAGTAAGTCCCCCAGTTTGTAATGGGTTCAATGTAGGTGAGCGCATTGCAAACTTTATAAGTGTTCATAATTTGTTGTAGTTTTGTAGCTGAATGACATCCAGATGCAGTTCCAGTCCCACTAATCGGCCATCCTGCTTCTGAGTGTAGGGCTAATTGGTTGGCGTAGTTCATGAGATGTTTACCCAGTGTGTTTGGCAACAAATTTATTTCTGTAGGGCTTACGCTAGTGGCCTACTTTATGAGATACTCGCCCAATAGGCTCTTCACCTAGTTTATTTTGGTAGGGCTTACGTTGTTCGCCTACTTTATGGGATATTCGCTCAATAGGCTCTTCACCTAGTTTATTTTGGTAGGGCTTACATTGTTCGCCTACTTTATGGGATATTCGCTCAATAGGCTCTTCACCTAGTTTATTTTGGTAGGGCTTACGTTGTTTGCCTACTTTATGGGATATTCGCCCAATAGGCTCTTCACCTAGTTTATTTTGGTAGGGCTTACGTTGTTCGCCTACTTTATGGGATATTCGCCCAATAGGCTCTTCACCTAGTTTATTTTGGTAGGGCTTACGTTGTTCGCCTACTTTATGGGATATTCGCCCAATAGGCTCTTCACCTAGTTTATTTTGGTAGGGCTTACGTTGTTCGCTTACTTTATGGGATATTCGCCCAATAGGCTCTTCACCTAGTTTATTTTGGTTGGGCTTACGTTGTTCGCCTACTTTATGGGATATTCGCCCAATAGGCTCTTCACCTAGTTTATTTTGGTAGGGCTTACGTTGTTCGCCTACTTTATGGGATATTCGCCCAATAGGCTCTTCACCTATCTTCTCAGGATTTGCTTTGTATCATGCCTTGTTCCTTCTTCTCGCAATGTCTCTTGTTGTGATCCTTAACACGGTTGTCGTTTGTGTTATCATTGTCACTTGCATAGCTCTTGTTGTGATCCTTAACACGGTTGGCGTTTGTGTTATCATTGTCACTTGCGTAGTTGCAACAATTTGTTTTAGCTGTTTCATTCATGTTGGAAGTCCCTCAATTCCATATCGCACTTGAGCTAACAATGATGTAAGTGCCAGGACATTGGCATCGCTACAGGGTTACAGCCCCAGGGAGATTTTCATGTGCCATTCCACTATAAGGATTGGAAGGTTAATGTTATGCCTTGTGCAGTGAATGCGATTGCGCTGTATCATGTTGTGTACAGTGACGAGGTAGTGAGATTCCTCTTGATTGCTGCGAGTTCGTGTGTTCTGAATTAAGCTCATTTTCTTGAATAACTGATCACCGTGCATCACTTTTATGAGTTGGTTTATTCTCTAAAACATTATACCCCACTTCTAAGTGTATTATAGATACTTAAAAGGATGTCATAGTAGGCATTCAGCGCCTTGAGAGGGATTCGGTGTCGTGGGAGGCGTTCAATACCTCGAGAGGCGATCAAAGTCTTATAAGGTGTTCAATACCATAAGAGGCGTTATTTTGGTGTATGCTTCGTGAAGCGATGTTGACACGTAAGTCGCTGAATGTAACATTGTTTTGGCGTAAATCATAAAGAAGCATGTTATTCTGACATAAGTCACTTAATAAATCATTGTTGATTTGTAAGTCGCTTCATGAGGTACTCTTTGTAGTTTGATGAAGATGTGCTAGTTGGTAGTTTGATGTAGTTGATCAAACTTTTACATTGGTGGAGGTAGTTGATCCAACGACATGTAGCAACCATGCCAAACTGGCTTTGCTTGAGTTGAGGCCATCGTCCACTATAGGAGAATAGGCGGCATTCTTCAGTTCTTTTCTTCGTATACCCTATTGAGTCGCATTAATTTTTTACACAACGCGCCTTCTACGAGATTGAGTTCAATCTTCATTGTGCACATTCTCTTCGATTCACATTCAATCTTCAATGGTGCATATCCTCTTTGGTGTCTCATTCGGTCTTCAATAGTGCATTCTCACCTAGGGGGTCACATTTAATTTTATATGATGCATGTCCTCTATAAGGTCGCATTCAATCTTCATCAATGTGAACTCTTTTGGAGCATTGTAGCTTTGGAGACGTAAGGTCCTTTACTAGTTGAACTTTGGAAAGCTTAGCTCTTCATTATTTTCTGAAGGCTAAGTCTTTGTGAGCTTTCAAAAAACTAAGTCTCCGGCGAGTGAAGTTAAGAAAAGTTAATTCTTCTTGAGCTTTGGAAAAGCTAATTCTTCATTGCTTTAAGCTTTTAGAATGCTAAGCACTTGGGCTTTAGGAATGACTAAGTCTTCTTGAGCTTTGAAAAAGTTTAATCTTTAGCACTTGAGCTTTCTTCCTCACTTTACCGATGAGTGTTGAAACTTGAGGTTAGCTCACTTGTATTAGATTTTGCATCTTGGGGTCGTAGTAAAGTGTTGGACCGTGCTGGCCGGACTACGAAGGTCAAAGATTTAGAATCTCAATTGATGGAAAAATTGAATTGCCATCGATGCGAACTCTTTTGAAGCCACATTCCATCTTTAAACGTGCATACCCTCTCGTGATCACATTAATCAGTGATGGTGCTTACCTTTTCGGGGCTCACGTTCAATCTTTATGAAGCTATTCTTGACCATCGTAGCTTTTGAAAATGCTGAGTCGCAATTGGTTGAGGTTCGAGAAATCAGCTCTTCATAAGCTTGGTGCCATCATGTAATTCTTGAAGCTTTGTGACAGCAAAGTCTTCATTGCTTGAGGCTTCACGAGTTTTTGGAAACCAATAAAAGCTAGAATTATTAAGGAGAGTACTTTGCGCAATTCCAGGAAAATAGCCATAACTCCCTCTAGAAAATTCCAAATGACTTCTAGTTTGTTGCATTAAAACTATGACTCATAGAGCATTCCATCCATATATGACGCACTTTCTGGAATTGTCTCAGTAGGAGCAGTTTTTTGAAAGAGCTTGAGCATCGTACTTTAACTTGACAGATTTCGAAGCAGTTTGCGCAATCTCAGAAAAGCATCCATAAATCCTTCTAGAGAATTCCAAATGACTTCTAGCTTGTTGCGTTGAAAAGAAGACACATAGAGCTTTCCATCCGTATATGCCATGCCTTCTGAAATTATCTCAATAGGAGCAGTTTTGCTAAGGAGCGTGGAAGAGCTGCAACTTAACAGACTTCAATGCAGTTTGCGCAATCCTACGAAAACGTCCATAACTCCTTCTTGAAAATTCGAAATGACCTCTAGTTTGTTGCATTAACTAGAAGACTCATAGATTTTTCCATCCGTATATGGTGCACTTTCTGGAACTGTTTCAATAGGAGCAGTTTTTTGAAAGAGCTTGAGCATCGTACTTTAACTTGACAGATTTTGAAGCAGTTTGCGCAATCTCAGAAAAGCATCCATAAATCCTTCTAAAGAATTCCAAATGACTTCTAGCTTGTTGCGTTGAAAAGAAGACACATAGAGCTTTCCATCCGTATATGCCATGCCTTCTGAAATTATCTCAATAGGAGCAGTTTTGCTAAGGAGCGTGGAAGAGCTGCAACTTAACAGACTTCAATGCAGTTTGCGCAATCCTACGAAAACGTCCATAACTCCTTCTTGAAAATTCGAAATGACCTCTAGTTTGTTGCATTAACTAGAAGACTCATAGATCTTTCCATCCGTATATGGTGCACTTTCTGGAACTGTTTCAATAGGAGCAGTTTTTTGAAAGAACTTGAACATTGTACTTTAACTTGATGGATTTGAAGCTGTCTGCGCAATCTCAGAAAAATATCCATAACTTCATCTACAAAATTCTAAACGACCTCTAGTTTATTGTGTTGAAAAGAAGACACGTAGAGCTTTCCATCCGTATATGGCTCGCCTTCTGGAATTGTCTCAATAGGAGCAGTTTTTCGAAAGAATTTGAGCTTTCGGTTGGACCCTACGCGGGGCAGTTTAATCTTGAAGTCATTTCAATTGTAATCGATTTAAACCTTATATCTTGGCGGTTGTATTAAGGTGTCGAATCGCGTTGGTAGGACAAGTAAGGTCAAACGTCTTGTACTTCGATCGATGGTTCGAGTGATACACTCGTAAATTATTCTCATGAGTCGAATTAGCTTCCAAAGTGTAGTATATATATTTATCTCTCACTTTGTATTGTGTACTACAAGGGTCAACTTGAAAATGGTTTAAGCTTATGGGTTACGACAAAATTAATCAAGATCTCAATGGTGAAGAACAAATTCAGTGGATATTGTGGGCCATTTTGCAATTTCCTTGCAACTTTGACCGAGCAAGATCCACTTTGAACAGAACCCTTTTTTCTCAATTTTCCTTCTCTTGGCTCCACAAAAGATAAAAAAGAAAAATATAACATAGGGTGCAAAGTTGTAGTAGACCATGCACATGCAATACTTTTTAAGTTTCACACCAAGGAATCTTTTCTGATAAACCAAATTTCCGGGTCTTGCTGAAATTAACAGGATTTCCCACATCAATTTAAATCTTCTTCCAGATTTACTCCTTGAATATGTTTCCATAAACAGTCTCTTTGTTCCGATATTTATGTAACGTAATCTTCATCAAATCAAATATTTAATTCCTTGCCAATACCAAACGGTTTCAGAAATTAAGGGGCATCAAATGTGAAGACTGGTTTTTTCTCAATTTTCCTAGTATGTTCGTCTGTTCAGCGAGAAGGGATATTGGAGGAGAATATTCCGAGCAAAACGATCAGTTCGTACATACGCAGCGAGATCAGTTCACAGGTTTGGAGTTCGCACACGAATCAGTTTGCAGGTCTGGAGTTGGTGCACAGATCAGTTTGGCGGCGGAGGAGTTGGTCGGGGGAGCTGCGAATCTGTTCGGTGGTGGTTGAAGAGTTCGTTCAAGGAGGTCGGTTCATGAGTTCACGCAGCAGTGGCAGCGGTGAGTTCGTGCAATCGGAGGAGACCGTTCTTCGAGTGAGCGATGGAGTTTGCTGGCCGCACTTATCAGTTTGTGCACGGCAAATAGCGCGGGTGAAGGTGAAGAGATTGGGTTCCGTTCACATCGCGCAATAGGAGTTTTTGCACGGCGCCGTTCGGGAATGAAAGAGATCACTTTGACAAGGAGTTTGTGTGCAAGAATCACCTGGCGCCATAAGAATTGTTGAAGAAAGTGTTGCGGGTTGAATTAGATGCTCCACAAAAAAAAGTTTCCTTGGCTAGCATAGCCTTGTTGTAGCTCGACGTCAAAAGAGCTCGCACGCGTGAGAAGTTTTTGCGTGGTTCTGTTCGTGCGTGAGAGATTAGCTTGGCGAGGAGTTTGTGTGCAAACATCATCCTCGATCGCGAAAGCGAAACGCTTTTGCGCAGCTGGATTGCAAGGAAGCGTTGGGGCACGTCTGAGATCCGATTGATTCATGGTCGCCGGCGCTGAAAAGCTAGAACAATGATCTGTCATCTGGAGGCAATGCCATTTCATTAGGAGGCCAATAACCATGAAAAATTTGCATATCAGCTGCTCAATGACAAAGACAAGGTGTTGGCGTGTGACGTGTAGCAACGATCTTCGAGATGAGCGTTGCGAAGCGTCAAGAGTCGGATCAGAGTGTAGTCGGTGGTTTTGGGAAGCTAACACGGTCATCTATCAACTGGAAGTGGAAGAAATGCGATTGAATGCTTGCAACTATGTGGAAATCACGATTCAGTTGCTGCAACGTGAAAGACTCATGTGATGGCGAATAGAATTGAGCAGCGATCTTCAAAATGCCCGTGAAAGCACATTTGGAGTCAATTCGAGGCATGGTTGGTACCAACGGAAAGCTGACACAATGGTCTATCAGTTGGTGATAGGGGTCGTCGATTTGTTTGCAGCCAAAAAATATTGTAAACGACAATTTCTGCTGCTGTAGCAACAAAGTGTTGTTGTAATGCGCAACAAACTTTGAAATGTCCGTGAAGGCGCGTGCAAAGTCGGTTCGGGGTAAGGCCGGTGGCGTTGGAATCCTGACAAAAATATCTATCACCAGTTGCATACAAAAGGTCCAAATCATAGGCCTAAACCTATGTAAAAACTGTTTTTCCGCTGCTGCAGTGCCAAAAAAGTCGGTGAGGACGAGTTGCAATGAGCAATGATCTTCAAAATGCCCGCACGACAGCGTCCGCTGTTGAATTGGAGCGTGGTTGGTGTCGTTGGAAAGCTGACATCAAGACCTATGAAACGATGTTGACGGAAGTTCTATCATAGAGTTATAATTACACGAGAAATTCATTTCAGCTGCTGCACACTTCTTGATGATAGTGCGACAATGAGCAGCGATCTTCAAGTTTCCCTTGGCGGAGCATCCAATTCCGGAAATGAGCACGGCAGGTGGCCATAGAAAGCTGACATCAAGAGGTTTCAATTGATGGTACCAATGCCTCGACTGAAAACCGAACACTCTGTGAAAGTTTCACTTCAGTTGTAGCTGTGACTTCGACGATGGCATGTTGTAGTAGTAGAAAATCCTAAAAGGTGCTGATGCAATTGCTGACTTATCATAGATGCATGTTGCTCCGTCAGGATCGTTCCAAAGCTATTTGCCAATGAAGAGGTCGTGCAAGAACTTCGGGCGTTCTTCTGTTTGTTGATGCGAGGGAGATTGTCTCAAAGTTGTTCGCCAATTACGAGGTTGTGCAAGGAGGCTAGTTCGCACCTTAGCTGTGGGATCCATTCACAAGTCTTGAGTTCGTGGTGCTCTGAGAATGGCTTGTAGAGCTTGAATGGGTTGAGCCACATGCTTTGGCGGTTGGAAGTCCTGAAGTCGTCCTGCCGCGATTTTTGACTTGTCGCGGGTGCATGCTGCTACGTTGGGATCATTGCATCAACTCTCCCAGTAGCTCTAGCAGAAGGTTCTTCTCGTTGCTGAGTAGCGGCGTTGATCCTCTCAATTGCTTTCGTACACCTTGTCATTGTGCGTGTGTTTCTTCTACAGTGCATTGAGCGGTTTCCCACAGACGGCGCCACTGATGCGGGGTGATTTCGTCTGCTGACTAAGCACTCCACGTCAGACTAACCCAAGCTCCGTACTGGTGTTGGGTTAGCTTTGAGTTCGAGAAACCTGCACTGAAAAACACGAAAAGTATATACCTGAGTGAACTTTGAGTTTGTTGATTTCGGACTGAACTTGGGCTGAGCCAAGCTGCCTACGTATCCCGTATAGGGAATCAAGCCAAGCGTAGTTCATTGTTCCTCCGTGATAGCCATTGTTGCGTGTTGGGCTATTGGACCGTGCTGAACGGGTATGCCTTATGTTGGGCTCGAAGCTTGTTGGGCCGTGCTGAACAGGTGTGCCTTGTGTTGGGCTTGAAGCTTGTTGGGCCAAAGCGAGTCAGATGGGCCGCCAATCCATACTGGATTGTGCGTCCACGAGAGCTTGATGGACCATGTCGCATAAGACGTCGTCGGACCGAGCGGGTCGGACGGAATTTGAGCTCTCAAAGTCTAGAGAGAGAAAGCTCTGACTTAGAGAGAGAAAGTCAGATGTGAATTGTGTGTCTTTTGCATCCAATTGAGGGGGTATTTATAGGTACTTCATGGGCTTGTTGATGGGCTTGGCCCATCATTGATGGACTTGTGTTAAACCTGAGAAGGCGATGATTCGAGGAGGCAACAACCTGAGAAGGCGATGACCTGAGAAGGCGATGACCTAAGAAGGCGACAACCCGAGAAGGCGACAACCTGAGAAGGCAACAACCTGAGAAGGCGATGATTCGAGGAGGCGACAACCCGAGAAGGCGATGACCTGAGAAGGCAACAACCTGAGAAGGCGATGATTCGAGGAGGCGATAACCCGAGAAGGCGATGACCTGAGAAGCCAACGACTTTCACTCCTTATCTCTTTAAGATACTAAAACGACACCAATGACTTAGTACTTTTACGGAACTTGTCATTTATATACTTCAAGGTGTGACACGTGGTCGAGTGAGAGGTTGCCAAATGTCAATACCAAAGTATGGTACAACAGTAATCCCCCTACTTTGCAGTGTGTTATCTGAAGGAGAAGACATTGTGAAGTAGATTAGGCATTCCTTGGTTCATATTTCGCTTATCTTCTTGTTCTTGCTTGTCTTTGCCTCCGAATGTCATTATTTGGTTCTTGTCTTCATGACTTATGATGATGGCCTACTTTAATAGGCTATTTACATAGTTTATTTCGGTAGGGCTTACATTATTCGCCTACTTTATGGGATATTCGCCCAATAGGCTCTTCACCTAGTTTATTTCGGTAGGGCTTACATTGTTGGCCTACTTTATGGGATATTCGCCCAATAGGTTCTTCACCTAGTTTATTTCGGTAGGGCTTACGTTGTTGGCCTACTTTATGGGATATTCGCCCAATAGGCTCTTCACCTAGTTTATTTTGGTAGGGCTTACATTATTCGCCTACTTTATGGGATATTCGCCCAATAGGCTCTTCACCTAGTTTATTTCGGTAGGGCTTACGTTGTTCGCCTACTTTATGGGATATTCGCCCAATAGGCTCTTCACCTAGTTTATTTTGGTAGGGCTTACATTATTCGCCTACTTTATGGGATATTCGCCCAATAGGCTCTTCACCTAGTTTATTTCGGTAGGGCTTACGTTGTTGGCCTACTTTATGGGATATTCGCCCAATAGGCTCTTCACCTAGTTTATTTCGGTAGGGCTTACATTATTCGCCTACTTTATGGGATATTCGCCCAATAGGCTCTTTACCTAGTTTATTTTGGGCTTTAGCTTATACTGTTCCTCGACTTAGCTTGCCCAAGATTTGATTTGTTCCATGCCTTGTTTCTCATTCTCATTGTGTCCCCTCTGTAAGGGTTGGATGAACCGTGTTGTGCCTTGTGCAGTGTGTGTGACTACGCTCTATCACGTTGTGTAGAGTGACGAGGTAGTGAGACACCTCTTGATTGTTGCGAGATCATGTATCTTGAACTGAGCTCTTTTTCTTGATTAGCTGATCATCGTGAATAACTTTGATAGTTGATTTATTCTCTTGAACATTGTACCCCACTTAAGTGTATTATAGGTACTTAAAAGGCGATGTCATAGTAGGCGTTCAGCGCCTTGAGAGGCATTCGGTGTTGTGAGAGGCGTTCAATGCCTTGAGATGCGATCAAAACCTTAAAACGTGTTTAGTGCCATAAGAGGCATTCTTTTGGTGTAGTTGCTTCGTGAAGCGATATTGACGCGTAAGTCACTGAATGTAGCACTATTTTGTCATAAATCTTAACGAAGCATTGTTGACGCTAAGTCGCTTAATAAAGCGTTATTTTATAAGTTACTTAATAAAGCATGAAGCATTGCTGACTTGTAAGTCGCTTCATGAGGCTCTTTGTAGTTTGATGAAGAGATGCTAGTTTGTAGCTTGATGTAGTTTGATCCAACCTTTTCTTGTATTCGTGGAGGTAGTTGATCCATCGACATGCAGCAACTATGCCATACTGGCTTTTCTTGAGTTGAGGCCCGCGTCTATAATAAGAGCATAAGCGACATCCCTTACTTATTTGCTTCACATCTGAGGGCCCCATTTAATTTTTGATGTGCATGCCCTCTATGAGGTTGAGCTCAATCTTCATTCTGCACATTCTCTTTGCGTCCATTCATTCTTCAAAAGTGCATACCGCATGGAAGTCACATTCAAATTTTATGAAGCTATTCTTGAGCATCTTGGCTATTGGTTAAGCTAATTCGTTACTAGTTGAGATTTAGAAAATCTAACTCTTCATAGGCTTTGGAGAAAGACAAGTGTTCTTCAGCTTCGGGAAGCTATGTCTTTAGTTCTTGAGCATGATGGTTTAATCTTGACCTCCACTAAGTTGTATTGATTTGACCTTGTATTTGGGCGGTTGTATGAAAGCGGGACTGTGCTGGTCGGACAACTAAGGTCAAAGATTTGGGATCTCAATTGATGGAAAATTTGAATCTTCATCTGTGCGAACTCTCTTGAAGCCACATTCAATCTTTAACCGCGCATACCCTCTCGTGATCACATTAATCAGTGATGGTACTTACCTTCTCGGGACTAACTTTCAACCTTTATGAAGCTATTCTTGAGCATCGTAGCTTTTGAAAAAAACTGAGTCGCAATTGGTTGAGGTTCGAGAAATTAGCTATTCATAAGCTTGGGTGCCATCATGCACTTCTTGAAGCTTTGTGAAAGAAAATTCTTCATTGCTTGAGTCTTCACGAGTTTCTCGAAACCAATAAAAGCTAGAATTATTAAGGAGAGTACTCTGCGCAATTCCAGGAAAATAGCCATAACTCCCTCTAGAAAATTCCAAATGACTTCTAGTTTGTTGCATTAAAACCATGACTCATAGAGCTTTCCATCCATATATGACGCACTTTCTGGAATTGTCTCAATAGGAACAGTTTTTTGAAAGAGCTTGAGCATCGTACTTTAACTTGACAGATTTTGAAGCAGTCTGCGCAATCTCAGAAAAGCATCCATAAATCCTTCTAGAGAATTCCAAATGACTTCTAGCTTGTTGCCTTGAAAAGAAGACACGTAGAGCTTTACATCCGTATATGCCACGCCTTCTGAAATTATCTCAATAGGAGCAGTTTTGCTAAGGAGTGTGGAAGAGCTGCAACTTATAAGACTTCAATGTTGTTTGCGCAATCCTACGAAAACGTCCATAACTCCTTCTTGAAAATTCGAAATAACCTCTAGTTTGTTGAATTAACTAGAAGACTCATAGATCTTTCCATCCGTATATGGTGCACTCTCTGGAACTGTTTCAATAGAAGCAGTTTTACGAAAGAATTTGGGCTTTCGATTGGATCGTACGCTGAAAATTGAATTTTAGTCCCCTCATTTCTCAAAGCCCTTTTCAATGATTTCTTCTTGCATCAATCGAGCTTCCACAAAGATAAGAATTAAGGACTCTAAATCCTCACGAGCTTGGAGAAAGCTAAGTCTTCTTGAGATTTAGAAAAAGCTAAGTCTTTTATCTTTGAGTGTCTTGTGTTGAGTGGATTATCGTTGAGCATAACCATCCTTTAATTTGCTTGAAACCACGAGTTTGAGCACTTCAGCGATCTAAACCGTTTCTGGTTCGTCAATATACTATTCTTGAAATTATTTGAGGCTTCTTGTAATCAATAGAACTTTTGGGGGTCTCTATGCAATCTCCGATTGGAGACTTCTTGAAATTCTTCATTCTTTAGAATCAATAGAATGAATTCATTAATAACAGTTAATGACATAATTAAATAGTATCTTTTCACAAAGAGGCCACGTAGACCTTCTACAATCTGATGGCAAATGTCATTACTTCTTCAAAATTATTGCTGATGTAGGGGATGATATCATTAACAAGATACTGTTACATTTCCAATTGACTTGAGCTCATGACTCGCCTTCTTCATCGCCTGTCCGTTTTAAAACGGCAATATTATTATTATTATTTTTATATTTCTCTTTTTGACTCAAATACTTACCAGCTAACCCGTTTCTATAAATTGCAGGACGCTCTGTTATTACTTCCAACACCATGACGGGAGTGAAGAATGTGGACGGCTTTATGTCGATCGAACTTCTTCTACAAATTGTGCACGCTGCTCTGGGCATCATGGTGGATGTTCGGGATACTGGATGTGCACGGCGTGCAACAAGAAGCTGGTTCAAAACGAACGTTCAGATTCAACGAACGCTGGCCGGTGCTAGGAGTTCGTGATTGCAGATTTTTTCAACGTGACGCTACGGGATCAGTTCCAATGGAGGAGTTCGTTAGCATCGTGTGCCTAGGAATTCGTTTGCAGCGAGGAGTTTTGGAGAGAAGATTGCTGCGGATCTGTTTGCTGTAAGGCGGCGTTGATCAGTTTGTGCACATCGACTAGTTCGGAATCAAGGAGACGAGATCGTGCGAGTGGAGGAGATCAAGTACGCGGAAGAGTTCGTTGGCAGCGGTGAGTTTGTTGGCTGCACTGATCAGAAAACATCGCTACCGAACTAGCGGAGTTCTGCGATGGGGTACGGGGAGAAGACAATTCATATTTTTCAAAAAACCATCGCTGAACTAGCAGAGTTCTGAGATGGTGTACGGCGTAAAAGACAAACCATATTTTTCAAAAGAAATCGATGCTGAACTAGTGGAGTTCGGCGATGGTGCACGGCGGCAAAGCCAATCCATATTTTTCCAAAAAATCGTTGCTGAACTAGCAGAGTTCTGCGATGGCATGCAGCGGTGATGACAATCCATGTTTTTCAAAAAATCGTTGTTAGAACTAGCAAAGTTCTGCGTAAGTCGGCAAAGACATTCCATATTTTTCCTGCGTGGTGCACCTTTTTTTCTTTTCTTTTGGTGGAGGCGCATGCAACATTGAAACTCAACATGGGTTGATGAATTGTTGCTCTTCTAGGAACTTTACTAGCTAGTTCCTTTCAAGGTCTCAATTGAGAGATGGTCATTAACGTCCAAGAGGGTTATTTTCATGATTTATGTTTCAATGACATTGTAGTATGATAATGATTTTTTATCGTCGTTGCTCGATAGTGATCGTAGTCTTTGGTGTTAACCTTGCTGGTTTACTTCTACAATGCACTTAGAGTTGTCAATTAAAAATACTTTAGGAGAATCCTTGGCTAGTCGAGTCTTGGATATACCCCTTTTGGTGGAAGGACAATGCTTGATCTCCAGCATGGAGTTAAGTTTTTGTGAAAACTTTGCTAGTTTATTCACAAGTTCCATTATGAAATAATGATGATCCATATATGTGAGGCGTAATGAACGCGAATCTGCTCCATCAGGTCTAGGATATTGACGATGCGGGCAGATCTTATCTAGGTTGGTTGCGGGAATACCCTTCTTCTGGTTGGAACCACAAGTAGCACCGTACGTGCTACTAGGATAATAGGTATCCCATCTGCAATTGTTGACTTGTCGTGTGTGCACGTTGCTGTCTAAGGATCGTTGCATCAACTTTCTCAGCATCTTTAGCCAAATATCCTTCTTGTTGTTGAGTAATTTGTAGCGGTGTTGGCCCTTGTAGTTCCTTTTGTAGATTGGGCAATGGTGGTGAACACGTGTGTTTCTTCTACAATGCACTTAGTGGTTTCCCACAGACGGCGCCACTGATGCGGGATGATTTCGTCTGCTGACTAAGCACTCCACGTCAGACTAACCCAAGCTCCGTACTGGTGTTGGGTTAGCTTTGAGTTCGAGAAACCTGCACTGAAAAACACGAAAAGTATATACATGAGTGAACTTTGAGTTTGTTGATTTCGGACTGAACTTGGGCTGAGCCAAGCTGCCTACGTATCCCGTATAGGGAATCAAGCCAAGCGTAGTTCATTGTTCCTCCGTGATAGCCATTGTTGCGTGTTGGGCTATTGGACCGTGCTGAACGGGTATGCCTTATGTTGGGCTCGAGGCTTGTTGGGCCGTGCTGAACGGGTGTGCCTTGTGTTGGGCTTGAAGCTTGTTGGGCCAAAGCGAGTCAGATGGGCCGCCAATCCATACTGGATTGTGCGTCCACGAGAGCTTGATGGACCATGTCGCATAAGACGTCGTCGGACCGAGCGGGTCGGACGGAATTTGAGCTCTCAAAGTCTAGAGAGAGAAAGCTCTGACTTAGAGAGAGAAAGTCAGATGTGAATTGTGTGTCTTTTGCCTTCAGGGGATGGGGTATTTATAGATATCTCACGGGCCTAAGATGGGCTTGGGCCCATCTTAGGGGTCTGGTTCAAGTGCAAGCGTGCAACCTCGCTACCTTGCTAGCATGTAGTCGTGTTACCTTGCCAGTATGCACATGTGCTACTGCGAATTCAACCTTGTTACGGCGTGCAACCTCGCTAGCATACAACCGTGTTATCTTGCTACCATGATAGCTTGCGACCCTTTACCTTGTTACCTTGCTAGTGTGCAACCGTGTGACCTTGTTAGTATGAAACTATATTACACTGAATTCAAGTCTTCAATCACTTAGGACATTTTTGGCTGGAGAAACTCCTAATGCCATGCGTTGGCGGCTTGTAAGCTTTCCGTGTGTCATTACCAAATTATGGCACAACAGTAATAATGATTATAATTTCCAACTTTTAACTCATATTTTGAGTCAAACCATAAACTAGAGTTGCTTTTCAAATTACTAATTCACCTCATACACTGGGGCAAATAATAGAAGACACTTCGAAAAAAACCTTTCGTATAAAGAATCCACGACTACCTTTTCTATCGAGGACCATACATCATCTCGTAGATCTGATAAGATTCACATGGCAAACAACTTAAATACAATCAGATGCCATAAATGTCCAGTTGGAGGATCATATCACAAGTGTAACCAAGACTTGTCATGCATAAATCAAGGGCAACCCACATTAACATTTGTTTGCAAACCCATCTCACATAAGGCAACATTATATTGATGAAAGCCTATCTCATAGCATTAAAGGCATCCAAATTGTTGGCTATTCCTAGGATCCTATAAATGGGAGAAGGATTCCCCTCGCCGTGGCCAAGTCATATTCATATAACAAAATGTATTCTTATTTCGTGGACAACTTTTTTCGACCGATATTTGGTCGAGAAATTTTAAAATAACATTCCCAACCACAATTCGGTCGGGAATACTTTTCCAGACCGAATCACGGTCGGGAAACTCTGGGCGGGAAATTTTCCCGCCCAGAGTGTCGCCCTAATCTCGGCCCAGCTGGGCCGCGCAGCTGGGCCGAGGCATCCCGACCAAATTTTGGTCGGGAATAGGGTAATTCCCGATCGAAATTTGGTCGGGCATGAGGGAGGTATTTCTCTCTCCCCTCTTCATTTTTACTCTAAAATTTCTCTCTCCCCTCTGCTTTTCCCGACCGCCGAGCCCCTATTCGCGACCGAAATTCCGTCGGCACTTTCGATCCGGTAAGTTTTTTCGCTTTTTTGTTTTTTATGTTATATTTAGTGTTTTCATATTGATTTTTTATGTTTAATTGTTAGATATTGTAGAAATTGTTAGGATTTAATTAGGAAATGCCTTTAGCAATTGTTAGGCATTGGGAAATGTTAGACTTTTATGCCTTTAGAAATTGTTAGGCTTTAGGAAATGTTATAGTTTTAGGATTTTAGTAATTATTTATGCCTTTAGGAATTGTTAGGCTTTAGGAAATGTTATAGTTTAATAATTATTTATGAATTTAGGAAAACTATATATAATTTGTATATGTGTTAATTTATTTATTAGGACGTTAATTTTATAAAATGAGTTTAGATATCTAAGAAATGATAGTTTTTATAACATAGTTCATGACTTTAGGAAAAAACTATATAACTTAGTATTGATTAAATTTAGGTCATCTCTATAATTAGGAAATTTCTAACTTAGATTCTTTTACTTAGTCCGTAGCACTTTCATCGACGACATGTCGTCCCGTGATAGCGATCGTGGCCAACCCTCGAAGAGAGGGTGTAGTGGTCCATCGAGTGCTCCATCGAGTGCTCCATCTACTGATCCACCGAGGACAGGTCCTCGTCTGCGTATCATTAATTCTGGCACTACACCACCCGATCATGTTGATGCACATGATATCGATCTTGCCGAGTCCCCTACTTCTTCACATCCACCTAGGCGTACTATTGAACCGAGTTGCGGTACTCCACCAGATCTAGTAGTACCATTTCAACTAGATGATGATCACGTAGCATCGACGTCATCGTCATCATCTAGGCCATCGTCATCATCGAGGCATACGACACCTAGGCCACGCTCTACTGAGTCTACATTGGCGGATCCTAGTACTACTTCCCCTACAGACGATGCCGGTGCAGGACCATCTTCAGCGACGCAGTAGAGACCAGGCCGAGGCATATCGAGAGGCCCGCAGGTTCCGGCTGACCGTAGAGACCGTCTTAGGGTCGAGCTGGATGTGCACGACGTATTTCTTGATGGGAACAAGATAGCAACGGCGATTACCTCGATCATTAGGGAGTTTATGAAGACGTGTGTTCCTTCGTACACCGAGGTCAATCCAGTAGTCCAGGGACAAATGTGGGCTAAGTTTAAGGTGAGATTTTGAAAGTTTACTAAATATATATACATAGTAAGATTTTTATTTAACGAAACCTTAATTAATTGCAGAACATATACTACATTGATCTGGCTGACTTGCTTCGGGCACATTCCGCATACGAGATGAAGGCTAAGAAGTGTTACAAGGAAATAATGTACAATGCGAAGAAGAACTATTATGACAAGAAGGATAATCCGAAGTGGGCGAGGCGTCCGAAGAACAGCTGGATGAGCGAAAAGTTAGAGAGAATGTTTGTGACGCATTGGGAGTCAGATGACCATGCGAAGAAATCAGAGGCAGGACAGAAGAACAGGCGAGGAGGACAGGCACCAGACCCTGATCATCCTCCACGAGAGACTCATGCTAGTGGGTCCCAGAGCTACACGGAGATTCGACGTAGGTTGGTATGTCTTATTAAATTGAGTTTCTATACGAATACCTATTGTCTTAAATTTAAATAGCTAAAAAACAAATGTATATCAATGTGCATGCTGCTTCGAGACCTACAAGGGCCCCAGAGCCTCGGCATGATGAGGCATATCGTTATCAGACACACATGTTCCCAGTGGTCTGCAGAGGGAGCTCCACGTCGCCGCGTTTGGGTTCACCCCAAGTATAGGGCTATCTACACAAGTATTTAACTTGTAAAGCATTCTTTGATTACTATATTAATATATGTCTTCCTTAATTATGTACTAACAATTCTGGCAAAATGAACATGAGGACTACATAGGCCGTATGATCCAGAGGTACGAGGCGGATCGTTCTACGTGGCCACCACTAGATCAGGAGCTATGGAGTCTGGTGATTGGAGGAGTGAAGAAGGGGAAGGTTGCGGGTCTCCCTATGGATGCACGTCACGATCGGTTTGGTTTCTCGACGAAGAAGAAGCCAGACACGACACATGACTATGCGAGGGCGTTGGAGGGGGAGAACCGTCGTCTTACGACTGCTCCTGATCGGAGGTTTGACGAGCTTGTTAGTCACATAGGATACTTGTCCCAGCACGTCACCGAGACTACAAGTACTTCTCCTTCTTGACCCATGCCTACTGGATTCATGGGTGATGCTCGTCGAGCCGGCCAGCATTCCTCCCCCCCCCCCCCCCCCCCATGATCCTTTTGTGCATGGTGATCTGAATGTTACGATGTATGATCCTGAGTATGCGGGTGACCACGAGGATGACTTCTAGGATGACACTCTCGATGGTGAAGCAGCTGATATTGGCGGTGATGGTGATGATGGTGCTGGATCCTCCACATATGATACATTTTGCTTTCATGATGAGGACTATGAGTAGTAATAGTTTTATTTGTTCGTTGTATTTAAGTATTGAAAACTGTGTTAGTTGTTTGTATTTATGTAACTCGTTTGATGTTTGAACTAATTATGTAATGTTAAACTAATTTCGTATTTATTCTGTAATTATGCGGAGTAGTAGTGTATTATTTGTTCGTTTGATGCGGAGTAGTAGTATTATTTGTTCGTTTTATCTAAGTATTGAAAACTATGTTAGTTGTTTATTTATTGGTAATTATGTAATGTTGTTATTACTACAATGTGAATCAAATTTATTACTACAAGCACGAATACAAACTATAATATGAAATTAAACAACGTGAATCAATTTTTTTTATAAAATAGAAATCGACCACTAAACCATAATCGCACGCTATTCATATATACTATCCTCAGAATCTGTGTCACTCATTATCTCGTCCTCTTCCTCATTGCCCTCCTCGTCCTCGTTGCCCTCCGATGCTGCCTCCTCGTCAACCACATCAAATCCCTCGTTGGCCAATTGGATATTCATATCGAATGAGGAAAGGTCCACGCATAAGTTAAACCCTTCAAATGCATTCTCTTGTAGCACTTGGTTCGGCATCCCCGCGTCAATGTCGTTTGATCCCGCAACTGATGACATATCGATTATGTGTCTGGCAGGAATAGTGGATACGGACAACCATCCTCTCTGTCCCGGTCGTCCCGTCATCTTCTTTGGATATGGCACATAGTACGCCTGTTTTGCTTGGTTAGCAAATACAAACGGTTCGTTGGTACCGAGAGTACGCTTCGGGTCGATGTCAACCAACTTGTACGTTGAATGCTCATGCGTACCTGCGTTTATATCATACCAAACACATTTGAACAAGACTATGTACAGGGGTCTAATTATGCCCTAGTATTCCACATGTATAATGTATTTCAACGTTCCATAGAAGTTGGTAGCATCGGATCCTCCCATGTCTCCCTTCACATAAACGCTGCTACAATCACTCTTCTTCTGGCCCAAAATCATATCGGTGTGAAATCTGAACCCATTCACAATGTATCCCTCGTAGGTTGCCACTGAATTAGCCGGACCTGTGATTAGAGGATCTTTTCGTACATCGGTCTCGTATTTCCCACGTGAATATGTCTGCTTGAACCATGCTACATACTCTTGGTTCCTCTTGGATTGTATCTCCATTTGACTAAGTCCACCGCACTCCTCTTCTTCAAACAGTCTGCATAGGGAAATTTTCATAAGTTAGTTGACTTTAAAGCGCTTAATCATTTCGTTATTAAAAATAATTAACGACCACTTACTCGACCCATTCGTCAAGCTCTTGACAATTTGGAAGCGTGTAAAGCTCTATTTGCTCCATCTCGTCGGAAGTCAAATATCGTCTTTTGTTTAGTGGCCTATTGGCGCCCCTTTCTTGTGAAATATTCTAAGTTCATCATCCCACTCTGTGCTATCTTCGTTTCTGTTGAGTTTTTTATATTTAGTCTGAAAAGATACATCTAAATATTGAGAACACATATTGGACAGCTCAGCAAGTAGGTATTGATTGGCTATGGATCCTTCCACCCTCGCCTTGTTCAGTACTGAACCCTTCATGTCGAACATCCGCCTAATTCATAGAAACGAAAGATTAGGCAAAGAATCGATAATTGTAAAATATAATTGTTATTAAAATATAAAACCGTACCTCTCGAATGGATACATCCATCTATAATGAACTGGACCACCAACTCTAGCCTCGTATAGAAGGTGTATGGCTAAATGCTCCATAGAGTCAAAAAATGAAGGAAGAAATATCATTTCCATCTTGCACATGGTAACAATAAACGATTCCTCCAATCGCTCCATATCCTCGGCCGACACCTCTGAGGCGCAAATCGCTTTGAAAAAAAGGCTAATCTCTACTAAGATCCCCCAAATCTCGAGTTCCAAGAAGTCGCAAAATGCAATCGGGATCAATCTCTGTATGAAGACGTGACAATCATGACTCTTCATACCATACAATTTTCCTTGTTATGTTTGCACACATCGTCCCAAGTCCGAGGCATATCCATCAGGAAACTTCAGTTCGATCAGCCAATTAAGCACCATGTTCTTTTGATCCCTCGTAAGACAATATTTTGCCTTTGGCTTTATATACTCACTTCCTCTGCCAATGGGTTTCAAGAACAATTCTTTACGGTTTGTTTACATCTTAAGATCGTGCCTCGACTTAATGTTGTCCTACGACTTAGCATCGCCCAACACCGTGTTGATGATGTTCTCAAAAACGTTCTTCTCACAATGCATGACATCTAGATTGTGGCGAATCAAGTTCGTGGACCAATAAGGTAGTTCCCAAAAGATGCGTCGACGGCACCAGTTATGAGTTATGTTAAATCCCAGCAGCTTTGTGGAGTTTGCCCCAAATCTAACCGATCGTAGCCTATCCACAATTGCCCTCATCTCCGCTCATATCTTCATTCGAATGGGCGCTGCAAGTACCTCCCTATCCTTGTTGAAATCCTTCTTGTTGTACCTCCATTTATGACCCTCTGGTAGAAACCGACGATGACAATCGAACCATGAAGCTTTTCCACCATGCTTAAGTGAAAAAGAATATGTCTCACCCATGCAATAAGGACACGCCAGCTTACCGTGCATGCTCCACTGGGACAACATTCAATAAGCAGGAAAATCGCTAATAGTCCACATTAGGGTCGCTCGCATTTGGAAGTTTTTCTTTCGTGAGCTGTCATATGTCCACAACCCATTAATCCACAAATCATTCAACTCATCAATCAACGGTCTCAACAAAAGATCCAAGTTTTTTCCAGGACTCTTTGGACCGGGTATAATAAGGCTAAGAAAAATGAACTCCGGTCGCATGCATAAATCCAGCGGGAGGTTATAAGGGGTCACAAACATGGGCCAACAAGAGTAGTTCTTCCCGGATTGCCCAACCCATTAGTACATAGGCCGAGTCGGACATTTCTAGGCTAGGGGTGTGTGGGCCGGGTTGGGACCCGGGAACCCGACCCGCCCAGACGGGTTTTTCCCGGACGAGAAAAAACCTGTCCATTTCCCACCCGACTGGCCGGGAAAAAAGTCCCGGCCAGTGACCCCGCGGGTCGGGAACGGGATCTGATCGGATCCCGTTCCCGACCCGCGGGGGTCCCGATCTCCTTCTTCTCGGATTTGTTTCCCCCCCCCCCCTCGTCCTCCTCCTTTCAGCCGCAACACCACCACATTTGCACAACCACCACCCACACAGCAGCAACACCACCACTCACACAGCAGCACCACCACACACAACACACACCACGCCCATCCGCAACTACCACCACGCACGGATCCACCACTCACGCACCACCACCCCCACCACCACTCACGGCGCCGCCTCACCACCAATCATTCACGCCCCACCACCACACACGCATCCAACAATACCACTCACCCACGGATCCACCACCTCCACTCACGGCGCTGCCCCACCACCAATTATTCACGCACCACCACCCCCACGCACGGATCTACCACCACCGCACCACCTCTTTGGCTTCTCCACACGCGCCTCCGCCGTCAACAACCACAAATCCACATTTTCCCAATTGAACCTTTGCAATTAGAGCTCGGTTTTGTGGAGACAACTATGGAGATCGGGATTCCCGAAGGAATCCCGATCCCGCCGGGACTCCCGGTCGCCGGGACTTTTGTTCCCGGCGGGAGGAAACGGGATCTGCTTGGCAAATCCTGTCCCAGGTGGATCCCGGGGGCCGGGGTCCCGATCCCGCGGGGCCCCGACCCATAACACCCCTATTCTAGGCTCTGCTGCGATGTTCGGATACGTACGATCAAAAGCTCTCCACGCCTCGCCTGCAGCTGGGTGAATCATTCTATCAGTTGAGTGTCGACACTTCAAATGCCAAGTCATATGTCTCGAAGTGCCTACAGTATAAAACAACCTCTGCGAGGGCCCAAAGGGAAGTACCACAATTTCTTCCTTGCGACCCTGGACTTTCTACCAGCCTCGTACCTAACGGTCTTGCATATTGGACACGATGTGACATCCTGGTTGGCATTATCGTCGTAGTACAAGAAATGAAAATTCCAACATACGTCTATCTTTTCGTACCCTAAACCCAAACCCACGAGCATCTTATTCATGCCTGGAACCGTATTCGGTAGCATTTTCTCAATCTCTGGGTCCATAATATCTTTAGACAACCTTAAGTACTTCTCGCATGCGACATTAGCTACTTTGTGCATCGTCTTGGTAGTCAAGAACTCGGCAAACCACTGGAGCACAATCTTCGGCTTCTTACTGTTCATTTTTATGTCTCTCATCTGCATCAATTTGTAGAACTCTTTTGCCTCGGGACTTGGATCTTCGTTGCGCACCTCTCCCGCAACAAATCGACCCCCATATGCATCCACAACCAATTCTCTAAACGAAATATCGGCATGAACCGGACTATCAACGTGAATACTAGCGGACGGTGATTCATGTACATACGATGTGGACGCCTCGCTCGCCTTCTCTCCGTGCAACATTCATATCCAATATTGATACGCAAACCACGACTTATGAAGATGATCCCATCCTACGATCAAAAAACTTTAAATTGATGCATTTCTGGCACGGGCACCTAATACGATTTTTTGGATCTAAGTAATCTCTCTGTTGTGATGCATATTGTATGAATTCACGAACGCCAACCACGTAATGTTGATTCAAATAACCAGTGTTACTATATATCCTATCGTACATCCAAGATCTATCGGAACGATAATCCATTTCTAATCTAAGAAAATTAAAAAGAATATGTTACAACTAATTTCACCAATCAATATATTTATCATTTATATAAAAGAAATTTAAAACACGAGTACATAGAAGCCAAGGCAATTAATACTTACATGTTGTAGCGTAGAAAATACTTAGATCAAGTATTGTTTGCACACCCACGCCCCTCAGTGCATTTACCGCAATATCTAAAACAAAGAAACATGAAAAAAAAGTTAATAAAGATGATCTTAATTGAGAAAACTAACAAAAAATAGTATAACAAGAGGAAATCGTGGATACCTTAGCAAGTGATGAATGTTGGAATGATTTCTCAAGTAGAATAGAGAGGGGTATTTATAGGGGGTGGACACTATTCCTAACCAAATTTCGGTCAGGAATAGTAACAGCCGTTGTTATTGCCGACCGAATATCGGTCGGCAATAACAATAGCCGTTATTGCTGACCGAATTTCGGTCGGTAATAACAGTTGTCGTTACTATGACCAAAATTCGGTCGGAAATAGTAATGACCGTTGTTATTGTCGACCGAATTTTGGTCGGCAATATTAGGGTTTAGGGTTTAGGGGTATTGGCGACCGATTTTCGGTAGGGAATAATATTCATATTCTTAATTTCACAATTTCGCTCTCCATTTTAGATAAATCGTTGATTTAATGATCAAGTACATCAATATTAGTTATATATTACTGAAAATCTCAAAAAAAAAAAAATTTATTTGCACGTTGATAAATCGTTTGAAGCGTCGATTCATATTGTCACTTATAAATATATTGGTATATGTAGCTGCTAATAACGTAACTACTTACGATTATGTTAAGCATATGTTAATATATATCACAATTAGCCTCTCTATACTAACGTTTGTAACGAATGTTAATCGTCAATTGGGAATACTCTATACTACGTATGATTAATATATGTAAAACTCCAAACTAACTTAACTTATATGTTAATCTATACTAATTTCATAATTAAAAATACATTAAACTAACTAACTATTAGTGCAATTCATGTATTTAGTGAGATTCTATAGTTATACTTAACAAACACATCAAGATTTTTCAAAAGATCGGAAAAGGGTAAATTTACTCTTTTTCTCGACCGAAAATCGGTCGGAAAAAATATTCAAACTCATTCCGGACCGAAAATCGATTGGCATTTACTCTTTTTCCCGACTGAATTTCGATCGGGAAAAATGTTCAAACTCATTCTCGACCGAAAATCGGTCGTGAGAAAAATTCAAACAAATTCCCGACCGATAACCGATCGGAAATAATATTCAAGGTCAATATCGACCGAAATGGGGTCGGCATTGACCGCGTATCTGGGCAGGAAAGAGTTGCCGACCGAAATTCGGTGGGCATATTTTAAAATTTTGGCGGGTAGGCCAAATTTCAAACAATCCCGATCGAAATTCGGTCGAGAATACTCAAATAAATTGGCGGGACTTGGTGGGAAATTTAAATTTGCCGAAAATTCAAAAAAAAATCCACTTTTTCTATAAATACATTTCATTATTCTCCTCAATTTTTTCATCTACTTTACATTTTTTCTCCAACTTTCTCTTCATTTCAAAACTTTTTTTCTACAAACACAATTTATCTTTCATCTTCAAACACTTTTTTCTTTCATCTTCAAAACTAAATTTTTCACTTCTTTCTTCAACTTTTAACAAGCATTTTTTTCCCTTTTAAATAAACACTTATTTGACTTTTTCTGTTTTAGATTGGGCAATAAATTCAAAATTTAATTGCCCATTCTAAAACACAAAAAAGCTAAAGAATGTTTTAGATTGGGTAATAAATAAAAAATATTTTAAAATATTAAAAATAATAATATTCCGGTAATTATTATCGGAATATTATTTTTTTTATTCTGACGAGTTTTATTCTCGATCGAACTTCGGTCGGTAATAATATGAATATTATTTCCGACCGATCCCCGGTCGGGAATACGTCAAACATAATTCTCGGCCGGGCTTCGGTCGGGTTTAGGGGCACCGGTATTTCCGACCAATGGACGGTCGGAAATACCGTCACCACTATTTCCGACCGGACCCCGGTCGGGAAACAAGTTACGGTATTCCCGACCGGAGATCGGTCGAAAATGACGAAAAATATTTCCCGACCGAAAGCCGGTCAGGAATTACTTTTTCGACCGCAGTCCGATCGGGACGGTTCCCGACCGGATTTCGATCAGGAAACTTTCGACTGATTTTCGTTCGGGATTGTCGGTCGGGACAAACCCGGGCAGATCGAACTTCGGTCGGGAAAAAATTTCCGACCGAAGCAACGCCGACCGGCCCTCCCCGACCGAAAATCGATCTGGAAATGGTCATTCTCGACCGCAGAAGGGTCATTCCCGACTGGCTTTGCTGTCGGGAATGACCCGAAAAATCCTGTAGTGCACGAGAATTGTATTGCACATCACAAATATTCACAAATTCTGTGTTATCATTTCTAGTTATGTCACGCTCGTGCATGCACTTGATTTCTTATTAAAAATACATGTAAATTTAGTCCACTTATTGCAAGAATCTGTAAAACAAAAATCATTGTACATAAAAAAAATAAAAATAAAAACTGATTTCTAAATTTTATAATTTTATTTAAATCATAAATACTACATTAAAATAAAAGAGTGAAATATATAAATGGAGTGTAATAAATAACAACATATTTCAGTGTAACACTTATGACAGACGTTTTAATAATTTACAATTTATTAAAAGTACCAAATGCATATACATATGAAGTTATATTGTTATTATCAATATTCATTGTTTATAGGATATTAAGTGTTTGAGATTAATCAAGTCATATTATTCAACACTCAAAATGCGCGTGCATCATGCGCAGTACTGCGTGTATTAGTGGCTAATTTTCTTGAAAGCAGATTTAAAAATTCCGGATATGACACATTATTCGTCATTATACACATTATGTTGATCGATGTTATATTCAATTTTCTAATCCAGAACTTTGGATGGTCAAAAGTCTTGTTGATAAATATACCACTAAATTATTTTCAAGGTTACATTGTGAAAATGATACTTTTACAAGATACGGTGTTGATAAAAATAACAATAAAAATACTGCAAAACTAATCCACCTTCCTCACTGATCTAGCTAGCTCGAAAATTGGCCTCTTACAAAAAAACTGATTGTTATGGCCGTTTTTCTATCCGATTTGCACTCAATTCGGGTCGGCCCAACTAGGATTTAAATTGATATTGTTTTGTTAAATCATTAGGATAAGTTAATCTTTTAGATGATAATTATCTTAATATTATTATCTTATCTTTATAAGATATCATTCTATCTTTAAGATTATGTTACTAGATATTAACCATATCTCATATCTATGTATTTAGACATAATATTAGGCATGTATATTGGATATCTTCTATGATCATGTAGAATCCATCAAACAAGGCAAAGAGATCGGATCGGATGGCAACTGGATTATCAGCGTGCTTATCAGATAAGGAAAGAAGACATTCCGGGATTGCAACTCGAGATCTGATGAAGATTCTGCCAATGCATATAAAAGGAGGACTCGACACAATTAGAGGACAAGCTTTGAAAAGGATAGTTTGTGATTTCAGTCCTGTATCGAGTCAAAGTCTTATAGTGAGAACTTCTTGTCAAAGGAGCTTTGAGTTAATCTTAAAGTTCTCCGACTCAAATGAGTATAACGAAAATAGTTAAGGGTTAGATGTTGCAACGGTAAATTAGAGGGAGTCTAGATTTACGTTGGAGTAATTTCTATCATTGTAATTCTTAAGTAGGTATATTGTTTGAGTCAACAATTCAGGTGCAAACCCCGTGAACTAGAACCAATTGGACCGAACCACGTTACAAATCTTATTTCTATATCGCTTTATGTATAACTGTTTTTTAGTCACAATTGCAACAGTAAAACTGGTTTTAAAGTTTAAAGAACTAATATCTATATTATTTTCGAGTACAGTTGCAACTACTGTAAAGTTCTGATTACAAATAATATAGATCAAACATCTTACAATGCTCAAAATACATTTAAATCCGGAGGAAAAGTGTGACGTTGATGGATCATAGTGGTGTTAATTTTATTTTATTTTTTGGGATGAATATAGTGGTGTTAAATCAGTAGTACGTTGCAAAGTGGTAGTATTCATTTAGTTGCCTATAAAACACGTGCATATTGTTTTTTTTTTATGAAAAAAGGAAATAACATAAAATTACATCAAGTCTTTAACGACTAAGTCGTTAATAACGCTAGAAGGAGGTACATCCCATAGGATAAACTCCTCGTTACAAGAATAATGCATGTTGCACAAAGCATCGGCAACCCTATTAACCTCTCTAGGCACCCACCGAAAGGAGGAATTCCACGGCAAGCGTAGCAAATTCTGACACTCTTCAACCAAAGTAGTAAATTGAGGAATCGGATTAGCTTCCTTAGTGATCAGTTTATAGACTACAAGAGAGTCTATCTCCACTTCTATATTGCGGATCCTTCTATTCCAGGCCAACGACAAACCTTCCTTGAGAGCAATAAGTTCCGCTTCATCCACAGAGGGAGACATTAACTTTTTCAGAAATCCACTGATCCATTCTCCATCATCAGCCCTCAGAACTCCCGCGCAGGTACCAGCATTGATCTCCTGACTGACACTGGCATCAGTGTTCAGTTTATACCAACCTTTAGCTGGTTTAATCCATTTATTGACCCTCTTATGCTGCAATCCTTTCCTTCTGCCCAAGAACATGTCCCAACTCAATTGTTTTATCTTGAAAAGTCTGTCATGCAATGTTGATTCCTGATTATGAAAGACTCTATCGTTTCTGTGAAGCCAACATTGCCAAATGGTTGACATAAAAATCCATTTCCACTAGAGTTTTGGTGAGATCAGGTTCCTGAGCTGAAGATGCTCCAGGTTGTTATGAAGCCACTGATCATCAGCAACCCCATCAAATACTGCTAAATCTTCAGGGTGGACAATTCTCATCCATAGAGCTCTGGCCTCCCTGCAGTGAGTGTCTAACCAAATGCAGGCCAGTTTCTTCTTGAAAATCACAAAATGTACAGATAGGAGTTGAAGCAGCAAATCTCATGTATCTCAATAGGTTGGTAGCCAATCTTTCTTGGATCAGAAGCCACAAGAAGTGCTGAAGTTTGTTACTCATGTCCACATTCCAAACCCAATGAAACTTAGAGGGTGAAGAGCATGTTCCTGAATGACTCTGCTGGAATAATTTATAGGCAGATTGACAAGTGAACTTACCAGTAGATGTACCATTCCAGATGATTGAATCCTCCTGATTAGAAAGATGAACATATCTGTTTTGAAGATCATCATGATATGCTGAGGTAAGGTAGTAGTAATAAGAGCCTCCAATCTCCACTCATATGAACACGTGCATATTGTTAGACGTGCTAAATCAACATAATGTTATGGCCGGTGTATTAGATTTAGCGGACGTATTCTTTTTGGATAAATAATTAGCGGACGTATTCAGCACTGTATTAATGAATAAAATTTGCGGTTCGGCAAATAATTATAATTTATAAGAGACAAGCAACTTTCGGATATTTAAGGCCTAAATCCATTAACCGTTGTTCTTGTCCACCCAATATGTCAAGTTTCAAAGTTTGGTTTTTTAGCTCTTTCAGCTAAATATATATATCGTAAAAAGATGGACAACCAAATTGAAAAGAAAAAAGGAAAATGTTTAAGTTATGGAAATTCAGAAGTCTAGTTAATAACCTGTTAACCTTGATCAAAACATAGTATCTTTTATTACAAAAAATGTGATGATAAAGGAATTTTCTTGAAGCTAGTCTTCTGTTGTACATAGAATTTACTTTAGTCCCTTATTCTGTAGATGACCATTTTTGAATAGATGACCAATTTAACTCTCTGACAAATTCAATTTTGATCCGCTTAAATCAAGTATTCATTTTTCTTTTTAACTAGAAATTGTCATGTCCATGCATATGACACACAGGCTTATTACTTATTATTTTTCATATATGTTAAAGTACTAGGAATTATATTAAGGTTATGTTTAAAAACGTTTGTGCATTTGATTCGTCGACTTTTTGGTTTACATAAGCTTTTTCGGAGTGCTTGTATCAAAGACTTGGATAAGTGGTTTGAGGTGCGCTACTTATACTAATTCTAGAAGTATGATAATTTTAAAAGTTTTTGAAGAAAAGAAGTTATGTTTTTAGTTTCACTAAATCATGCAAATACTTAAACCAATGTTTTGGGTTGATTTCTTAACGAATAAGTCACAAACACTTTCGATTTTTAGTCAAAATGGTTTTGAATAACTTGGAATATAGTATCATTGATAAGCTCTTTCCAACTTGCAAGAATACAACAATTCGTTGTATCTCTACGTTCAATATGTTTGAGTATTTGCTAAATTGGCACGACACATAATAATTTGCTAGAATCCCCATATCTTACCATGCGTATTAACAAAGAGCCATGGCTTATATTACCGGGCCTAATTTTATCCGGTCTGCCATGTTTGGGTCAGGGCCCGTTGAATTATTGGTTTGTGCTTATGCAATATTTTGTTTTTGTACATCGCTAAGCAAAAGAAAACGTACAACTTGCCTTGTGCTTAAAATTTGCTTTGGGCTATATGCTTTAGCAATAGGCTCAAGTTTACTACCAAAAACACAAAAACACAAAAGGTAAGCAGTAGCTAGAATTGGAAATCTCATAAATAATACTCAGCAGAACAATTAATCAAAAGGTAAACTCACATTCAAGAACAAACTCTTAATGGAGTTGCACAAAGCAATAATTAAAACCCCCTCAATGGCCCATTATAATTTAAACAACCAAAAGAGGAAAAGAGAAAAAAAACTCAACACAGATCAGATCCCTCATTTGTCAGCACTAAAGCACAACAAATTACTTAAAAGAGACTAAATCTGTAACACCAATATTAACTAAGACGGTAAATTAATTAATAATATTAGACTTGGAAATTAATGATAATTAATTTTCAAGGGCATTTTGGTCCTCCTTGTTGGGTCTTCCAGTTGTTGTAGCAAGGGCAGACTTGTTTGTTGCCATAAAAACCGGGGGGCACACACAGACACTTGTGGCAGCACTTTTGGCAGAAGAACATGCACGGCTTGTGGTATTGTGTGCGGCTACACCTCCGAGTGCATTGTGGTAGGCATTCTGGTCATTACACATTACAAGATAAAAAAATTTAACAAAAACTTTAAAAGTTAAAAACTTTTCTCACTAGCAGTCAAATGTGCTGAGTGCGTTTTTGTACTAGAAATTGTCAGTATTCGCACTTTAAGTCACATCACTTTGACTATGTTATGAGGGAGTACATTTTAATTAACTGAGATGAAAACAGGGGATCTAAAGAAAATATCTACTACAGATTTGGAGTTTTAACAATAAAAATACAAAGTTTTTAAAGAAAATTGATAATGACAATGCAATAAGAAAAATGTAACGTTTAGACACTTACGGTTGATGGTCAAGCTGCCAGGACCATAGCCGCTCTGTAAAGTAGAAGGAAAAACAAAAGGTCGGAATTATATTATTTTATTTTCACAAAAATAAAAAAGTATCAGAATGGAGAAGGACTTCAATGGAGTAAAACTGTAAATTCTAACCTTCCTCAGGGAACCACCGTAACCCGCCTGTGCCATGACCTACAACAACAACAAAAAATGGGGAAGAATAAAAAATGAGAAATAGTCACATTTTTTAAGTACATTGTGCAATATGAGAAAAAAAAAACAAATTACGAGTGCTTACAGGTAGCTGAAGCATGGAAATGGCGAGGAGTGCCAATAGCACAAGAGCAAAGAACTTGGCCATTGCTTTGGCAAAGAGCTACACACTCTAACTATGTGCTAAATATAAAAAGAGGTGGGAACTGAGAGTTGTAGTTAAAGTGTGTAGTGGTATTTGAGGTGGGGAAGAGTTGTGTTTTGTGGGGGCTATAAATAGAGATCTTCAAGAGTTTGGTGGGGCCATCGATCCAACTTTTTCAACCATTTATTGTTTCTTTTTTCTTTGCCAATGTACAAATTAAAAAAGAAAAAACTATTAAGGTAACATTTTGG
The DNA here is from genome assembly GCA_948329865.1 of Linaria vulgaris. Taxonomy (NCBI): domain Eukaryota; kingdom Viridiplantae; phylum Streptophyta; class Magnoliopsida; order Lamiales; family Plantaginaceae; genus Linaria; species Linaria vulgaris. The sequence continues at coordinate 15,009,658 of OX415250.1, read as the reverse complement.
TTAACCTTGATGTCTTGCTTGGGATATTTTTGTATGTCCATCAAATGCTCCATTTAAATGCTTCATTCGAGACAATATTTACTAAAAGCATTGTATGTGAGACTGAATGCACAATTTAGGGTAGTTCTAGATCGAACGACCAAGCCATAAATTTAAGATCAAAATTGACATACACAATTTCCTGTGTGGTAAAAGATATTTATAAGTAGATAGCTAATAAAATCAACCGACAATCTATGACTCATTCTAGTCGAATGACGTGAAAATATTAAAAACGATAGATCCATGGTTATTTTTAGTAGGGCAACTTGTACCGAGATACTAAGCTTGACCCAAGATCGAGCAATTAAACATTCAAACTCATCAAGTAAGCCAATGAGATCTTGGTGTAAGCTACAACTAAGTTTTTTCTATACTGCACACAGGGCATTGTGCGCAGCCCCTCTAGGATGGTGACACGTGGACTGATGTTTTGTCTTCTTGTCCACGTGTCACCATCACAGAGAGACTGTGCACAAATCGACTCAATTATTGCTTCAACACTGAGGGAACGTACAACCCTCATATGTCATGTTTGCCTACTTTTCCCTAGCTAATCCGTCCAATCCCGGATCGATCTGGAATTGCTCTCGTCAAAAAGACATTTGTTTGTTTTTATTCTTATTAAACCTCTTAGAAAATATTTGTTACATATCGAGTTCTAAATTGCACATCACCTAGCGTGATAACGCCATAGTTATATATATAATATAGGATATATGTGAAATATCCTTTCAGTTTTTAATAAACTGTAGACTTGCATATTACATGTATAAATAACGAGTTGCGAATTTAAAATTTAATAATATAATATCAATCTTTTTAGAGATCAAATCACCAAGATTGAAGGGAATTTCCGTTGATTTTTGATTCGAAATGGTAGGTCCCAAATGTTATAATTCGTACCAGTAATAGTAAAACAAATTTTGGCAGCGGTTGATGGTTGTATCACACCCAGAATATCAACAGATTTTCACATGCTTCACAGTCTTTTTCTAGCTGCGTTATTAATTGATGGCCATTTCTTTTTTGTGCTTCAATGGTCCACCACTCGTTTTAAGGCTACGCTATATTAGTCCGTCGTGGGATATCTCAAATTAGACGAACATATTTTAAGACATAAAAAATACTTCTTACTCAAGAGGGAATGCAATATAAAACTATAAATTTATATTCAGCAAGCCAACAAATTGATGTCCAAGTTGGGGAACTTTTAAATAGGATATACATGACGAACGTAACCAGTAGTGTTTTCGAAATGGCCAAACATTTGTGCTTTGTTTGCTGCACCTTTTTTGCTTATGAAGACCCACATTAGTGGTATGTTAATTACAGGCGAGAATTACTCCGCAATTTATGGGTAATAGTAATGGTGACTTTGTAATTTACATATGGATCAGTTTTTAAGTGCTCGTGAGTGACATCTTTATGACCTGCACACATAATGAAAGGATTAGACTAGTACATTATAAATTATCATACATTGCTGTAAGTTTAAGGATAATCTAGATCGCAGTAAGTACACTTTTATTCTCCACAACGGAGCCATTTTTTAGGTGAATACTGAATAGTTCGAGACTTAAAAAATCTACAACAATGTTGGGTACTACTTAGTAGGTCAACTTGAGCCAAGAGTCTTGATTTAAGATCTATTTCAATTACACAGTGGGGCTGACCCTTCGTAACAAAAATGATAAATAATCGAACTGGATACATAATGTAACGCTCATCCCCTTGTGGCAACCCACATAGTCGATAAAAAAAAAAAGGTGAATTCTTTCAATCGTCCTCAATTCAATTTTTACTGACAACAAATTTGATTTGATTTTTTTTTTATAGGTGACAACAATTTGAATTTAAGTTGTGTTCGTTACATAAAGTTTGTAGTATAGTTGGTTAGTAACATTTGACTCCATATTTTATATATTTTCGTTTGTCACAATTTTATTTAGTTTTGTGCCAATTGTGTAGTAAATGATTGCATAAATCTAAATTATGTAAGGCAAGTGGTGAAGTGGACAGTATAAGATAGTCACCGTGGATTCTACTACTAAGAATACACTGAGGTATGGTGAATGATATTTCTAGTATCTAAACACTATTTTTCATAAGATCTAAAAAATTGTTTAAATATACTAACAACTATATTTGTTACCTAAAGCACCGCCTCTATCGTAATTTTTCTTCGTCTCCAATACAAATCTTGAAACAAAAACAAACCACTCATTGAAATAATCTCACATGCAAATGTGATCTTCTGAAAGAAAATAAAGGCTGCCATGTGCGGTTCGGTTAGGGAAGTTGTGGATAGAGGGCCCCAAAACCAATATTATAAGTCAAAGTGGGATCCAGAATTTATACTAATGCCCGAAAAAGATAATCATTTAAAAGAGTATTTAATTAATTTGTTAGAGAAAAATCTAGCTTTTTTAAAATAAAAATTGACCCATTGCATGTGCCTTGCTTTTGCAAAGGACTCTGCACGTGAACCGATATTTTTCCGGGTTCGGACACAACTTCGCGCCGTGCGCTGTACACCGTCCTTTCGGGTATTTCATATTTGTCTAAACGTACATTTATGTATGTACGCATTTTTTAGTTAAATATTACCGCCATGATCCCAATTTAATAGTTGTTTAGAGATTATTAGAAGTTACCTAAGGTAGAACAACAGTTTTAATAGTTGTTTAGAGATGATTAGAAGTTACCTAAGGTAGAACAACAGTTTTTACACTTAAAGATATTAGGAAAATAGATAATATCGAATCTAATTTCTAGTTTATCTATGTATATTTTTGTTAAGAAATTATTCTTATCTTAGATTAGTCCCTTGTATAATTCAATGTATTCTTGTATTATTCATTAAGTATGAAATATATCAATTTAATTATTTTTTACATGGTATCAAGATTCGTCTAAATATCACACGATTTTCTCTCATCAATCCGACCTAGTTCGTTCGGCTCCACCACCGTGCCGCTGCCACAATGACACAAAACGATAATCCTTCCGATAGCGTTTCCTCTGATACCATGACACCACCCAAACCGCCACCACCCACCGCCCTCACGGCACCATCAAGCCTCGTTCACGTGACTCATCATAGTCACTTACCCCTCAAACTCACCACATCCAACTATCTATCATGACGTTTGCAAGTTGTGTCGCAATGCAATGGTCTAAATCTCCTTGGCTATCTTCAAGGCGTTCCCCTGTCCCGATCCGTCGGAAACTGATGCCTATCGTCTTTGGTTCCAACAAGACTCTCTCCTTCTCGGCGCACTTGTTGGAGCTATCTCGGATGAACTACTTACGCTGATTCATTCCGCCACCACCTCATCCGAGGCATGTGTATGTCTCATGCACAATTTTGCTCGTTTCGATCGGACCCGTGGTATGGCTCTCAAGGATGCTCTAAATTCCGTCTCCCTTGGGAATCGTTCGATCACCACATACATGGCGGAGATCAAAGCCAAAGTTGATGAGATTTGCATGATCGACCAACCTTTACGTGCTGATGACGTCACCTTGTACGTTCTAAACGGACTTGGACCAAACTACCGTGACATCGCAACCTCGGTTCGCCTTAGAGAGCATTCGCTCTCGTTTGTCGAGCTCCATAGTGCCCTCGTCACTCATGAGGCCTACTTACTCCGTCTCGACTCCGCCACCTTTACGTTGGTGGCTACGGCCAACACTGCCACTCACGGCCCTAACCCTCATCATGTATATGGTGGGCCGTCCTGCCCATCCACCAATCGCGGTCGTCCCCACAATAACAACCGTGGCCGTTCCTCTTGGGGTCGTAATCGAGGTAATCATGGTTCTCATTCAAATAACTCTGGCTTACCTTTTAGCAATGTCCAATGTCAGATATGTGGCCGCCTTGGCCACACAGCGCTTCGTTGTTACGATCTCGAGTCGGCTCTGGCCACAGCACACACACAGCTTGCACGCCCCCTAATACCCAATCACGCCCCGGTGATGGTTCTTGACTTGTTGATTCGGGTGCTAATCAAAGTCTCACCAATGACATCAACAATCTCACCTTTCACTCCGAGTATGATGGCACCGATGAAGTCCAAATATCCGATGGTTATGGTATGGCAATTACACATGTTGGTAGTACTCATTTACCGTTTCCTTCTCGTACGTTCTATCTATCACATGTTTTACGTGTTCTGGCTTCACAACACAATTTACTCTCGGTCCATCAATTTACTCGCGACAATAATGTTTCCATGAAATTCTTTGTTGACCATTTTCTTGTTAAGGACACAACTACAGGGGCTCCACTGGTGAAATGACTATGTAGCAATGTAATTTATCACATCTGACCCTCCTCTTACTACGTGAAGTCGGTCGCTAGGCTTGCTACTTTAGGGGTTCGGACGTCATCCAACACTTGGCACCGCCGTCTTGGTCATCCTGCCACCAAGACAAGCTTATCTTTAATTCATGCTTTTAAATTACCAATTGACACTAAATCCTTTGTGAAGGACTTATTTTGTGACTCTTCTCATGTGAGCAAGTCTCATCATTTGCCGTTTGAAAACTCTAGTTTTGTTGCTTTACATCCTTTACATTAAGTTTTTGCGGATGTTTGGGGGCCTACTGATACCTCTATTGATGGCTTTCATTTCTACGTAATTTTTGTTGATTTATTTAGTCGCTACTGTTCGTTCTTCCCGTTAGTCGCCAAATCCCAAGTTCACGAGATTTTTGTCCACTTTAAACCCCTCGTGGAAAAATAATTTTCTCAATCTATCAAAAAAAAAATTATAGTGACAATGGGGGTGAATTTTTGGCACTTAAATCTTTCTTTGTCAAATCGAGAACAACTTGGTTAACTACTGCACCTCACACGTATCCTTGCACCCCGTCATGCACTCACGGATGAAACATATTGCCATTGATATCCACTTTGTCACTGACATTATTGCTAAGGGGTTTGTTCGGGTTTGTCACATTAGTACACATGATCAGCTCGCCGATATTCTCACAAAAGCTTTTCATCGCTCTCAGTTCTTACTTCTTCGTTCCAAAATTGCCTTAGCCGATGAAACGGCGATTTTGAGGGGGCGTATTAGAGAAGTAGATAATATCGAATCTACTTCCTAATTTATCTATGTATCTTTTTGTTAAGGATTTATTCCTATCTTAGATTATTCCCTTGTATAAATCAATGTACTCTTGTATATTCATTAAGTATGAAATATACCAATTCAATTATTATTTACAAAAGATAGTGATCGAAACTGTGTCTTACAACAAATGAAATACAACAATGATCTTTACAAGTATGGATAATGGGCGAGTATCTCATATGTAATAAGTGGGTTCTCGGTGATTGCACAGTTCTAACACTTTTCATCGATAGTCACGTAAGGGGCGAGTGTTAAGCCTTCACAAAAAATTTGTCGTCAGATTACTTTTTGTACTAGCAGAAGAATTTAGTGACTGTAGTGAAGCTAGCAACATCCGGTGGATCCAAATGTCTTGAAAACATTCATTATGTTGTTGTCCCGGTATTCCAATATGACAATTCACGTAAATAGAAGAGAAAAGTGCAAAACTAGACCCAACCTATAGGCCTTTTTGCGAAACTATACCCAACGTTTGAAAGTTGCAAAACTATACCTAACATTTGCATTTTGTTCGAAACTAGACCTAACGTTTAATTCCGGCCACTTTTTGAATTTTACAGGGGCAAAACCGGTATTACACTTCTAATTTATATAAAAAAAGAAAAAAACATTATTTATTATTGAAAAAGAAAAGAAAAAAAAAACCTCCCCACCCTAGCCTGACCCACCCCCAACCCACGACCCCCCAGCCCTACCCCGCCCCCACCCCGCCGCATCCGGAATAGCGGCGGCGTCAATTTGACCCCCACCGCGTCTAGAATCTCGGAGCTCTGAATCGCCGCCTCGAAGCTCAGCCTCCTCTTCTTTCTCCGATTCCGATGATTGAAGCAGTGGTGGCGGCGTCGCAGTTCTCTCCCCGACTCCTTCTCCTCGGATCTCTGAATCGCCGCCACGAAGCTCAGCCTCCTCTCATTTTTTCGATTTCGACGATGGAAGCAATGGTGGCGGCGTCGAAGTGGCGGCGTTACAGTGGCGGCAACGTGGATTTGACGCCACCACCACTGCAAATGCAGTGGTGGTGGCGTCAAATCGACGCCACCGCCACCGCCACCATCACCGCCATTCTGGACGCGGCGGCGGGTTTTGGAAGGTGGTGGTAGGGGCTGGTGATTCTGGTGTCGGGTGCGGGTGGGGGCGGGGGTGGGGCGCTGGTGGTCCGATCTGGTGGTGCGGGTGGGGGGGCTGGTTTTCCGATCTGGTGGGGGTGGGGGGGTGGGGCTGGTGAGGAAGATGATGTTTTTTTATTTTAATAATAAAAAATAATATATTTTAAATTTAATGTTTTATTATGTATATATTTGTGAAATGTCTATTTTGTCCTCGTCCAAAATGGAATATGACGCCATGGCGTCGAAATATGATATTTTTTGGCCGGAATTAAACGTTATGTCTAGTTTCGAACATAATGCAAATGTTAGGTATAGTTTTGTAATTTTTCAAACGTTGGGTATAGTTTCGCAAAAAGGCCTATAGGTTGAGTTTAGTTTTACACTTTTCTCTAAATAGATATTCTGCACGTTGCATTAGTAAAGCGTCAATATTAGCATATCTCATTAAAAATCCTATCTCAACATTTGGCAAGGCACAACTTGAGCAACCATGTCAAATGTCTTGAAAGTGTTTTGAAAGATTCTCAATGATGCAAAAATTGAAGCTAATTTAAGGGAAAATAGTTGTGGCGTCAATAAAATTATAAAACGCGAAAGTCTCGAGTATTCAGGCAATAGGCATCGTGGTTTATAGGTCTGTGCACCAATATTCTATATTTAACGTTGGTTGTTAAAAACATTTTATAGTTGATTGATTACATAATGTTGCAAGACTTGCTATTTGTTAAATCTATTTAATTTGAGATTAAATGAAATATAGATTCCATAAACTCATTCAACTACTAAAGTTTGGCGCATTTCAATTATACTATGAGGGTCGATGTTGCGTTGAAACAAATTTGATTAAGGCTCAGTTTGTTTGCCAAGAAATTGGGGGAAAGAAAAGAAAATAAGGGAAAATATTTTTTTCCATGTGTTTGGCAATTTAAGATTTTTCGGGAAAAGAAATGAAATCTCTGAAAAAGCTAGAAAAATATATTCAAAATTTTCTCAATCCATAAAGATTTGAATTTCATCTTTCTTCCTAAAAAAGGTGGGAAGAACCGTATCAAAAGAAGAAGAAAAAAAAGGTGGGAAGAAATTTGCCAATATACTCTAAATCGTTTGAAAATTTTGAAACTTTTTAGTTTTCCCACCAACACGAAAATTTTGATTTCAGTTTCAGCTATATATAAGCACATCCAAGAACAATACTTTTGCAATATCTTCAATCTTCTTCGTCATAAGGTGCGTAGTTCTTAATTCGAATTATATAGAGCCATCTCCCCAAATTCCATTGAGAGAGGCGTCATTAATCTCTTGAAGAATTAAAATATAAGAAGTTTTTCCATCAAAAAAATATATTAAAATATGCGGATAAAACCATTGAGTGGCAAGATGGATATTGGTGTACATCTAACACGAATCCACTAGGTGTTGGCTCCATGTTCTTGGTATTGCAAACAATTCTCCAAGTTTTGACCTAACTGGTTGTTGCTAGATGATGCAGTCGAGAAAGCGTTGGAGTTTATGGTGAAACGAGATCATCCCAAAATGAGAGGCTGATTTTGGCTCGGTCCATTTTTCACGTGCCATTAGTCCAATTGCATCGAAAACGGGCCAACAAACAATAGTAATAATCTAAAGATCATTTAGGGAGCGGATTTTAGCCAAATTCCTTCGTTTAGGCCTCGAAAAGGCCGTTTTTACCATTTTTAGTAATTTTCGTTTCAGTTATATCTTTATTTCTAGAACTCGGAATTGCATTCCGCTTGTTGGAGCGTGTTACTTATGAGTAGCACTTTTAGTTTATGCTTTTATTTCGATTTTTTTTCCTTTTTTGAAAAAAAAAAAACGTTATTTCCTATTTTAATTATGCTTTTAGGGTATATATTCTATGTAAACCCTAAGAAGACGGTCAATTGATTAATGAATAAAGTTTTTGAGAGTTTCTCTCTTTTTGCATCAATTTCTTGGTATTCTTCGTGAATCAACAAGTTTTTGATCTTCGTGTGTCGTTCCAATCTTTCCTATAAGCTTCCGCTACATCACTAGAGCCATCCTTGAAGCATGCAGAATGACGAGCATGAAGGAAATTGATAAGATTGTTTTCGAATCAGATTGCCAAACTGTCATATCCATGATCAACGATCCTTCTTCTATTTCAGACTGGACGGTCAAATGTTGTAGTGACGAAATTCGGAAAATCTGGAATAGATGGCCTTTTTGGACTTTCAATTTTATTCCCAAATTCTGTAATTTAGCAGCCCATAACTTAGCTAGTTGGGCCAACTCTTATAATTGGAATGTGTTAGGGCCGTTTTCCCTCACGCGGTGTGGGCTAAGATTATTCGGTCCAACTCGTTTAAATTGATTTTGTTTTGTTTTAAATTATTAGGTTAAGTTAAATCTTAGATGGTAATGATCTTGTTTATATTTCCATATTATTATAACATATTATTCTATCCTAAATATTAACTTGCATATATCTTCTTATTATGTATCTAGATATATTTAGGTGGCATGTACGTTGGATATCTTGTATGATCTTGCAGAATCTATTGAATAAGGCAAGAAGATATATTCGAGTTGCAACAGAATAATCGGGCGTGCTCATCTATAAGGAAAGAAGATATTATGTGGATTGCAACTGAAGATGTGATGAAGATTCAGCCATGCCTATATAAGGAGAAGACTCGACACAATTAGATGACACTTTGAAAAAGATAATTTGTGATTTAGTTCTGTATCGAGTCAAAACATTTTAAAGAAGAGCATTAAGTCAGAGAAACTCTCGAGTAGCTTAGTATGTTCTTCGACTCAATCGAATATACCAAAAATAGTTAAGGGATAGGTGTTGCAACCACAAATATTAAAGGGAGTCTAAGATTTGGGTTGATGTAAAACCTACATTGTAATTCTTAAGTAGGATATGTTTGAGTCAAACTTTTGGGTGCAAACTTCGTGGGCTAGGACCATTTGGACTGAACCACGTTAAAATCTTCGTGTTCATTATTGCTTTATGTTTAACTGTCATTTCATAATTGCAACAGTAAAACAACTTTTAAACGTTAAAAAACTATTATTTGTCTCACTTACAAGTGCAGTTGCAACTACTGTCAAGTGCAACTGCATCCGATTATAAGTAATATAGATCTAAGATATTTCAAATGGCATCAAGAGCAGGTCACTACATTGCATAGTGTAGATTCTATTTTTAAAGATCTTTGTTTTATTTAAGTGTTTTTATTATGGAGGAAATGAGGGAAGGTCTGTCGACCATAAATCCGCCAATGCTAACGGCGACAAACTACTCCTACTAGAAGAATCGCATGCGAAACTTCATTAAACAGCATGACCAAAAGGCATGGAGAAGCATCTTAAAAGGGTGGATCCCACCAAATCATGAACAGGGAATAGTAAAATCCGAACTGGAATAGACCGACGCATAAGAACTTCTTGCAAATTATAACTATACAACCTTAAATATTACCTTACTTGCAGTTGATTATGACCAGTATAAGAGTATTTCTAACTGTGAAGTTGCAAGAGACGCTTGGCAGGCTATTGAGAACATGCACCAAGGAAACGCAAAATTTCATGCATCCAAGTTGCAACTACTTAACGACCAGTTCAATTTTGTACTTATGGAAGAAACGAACACCATTGCATAGTTTCATTCCAAACTCAGGCACCTAGCATGTGAAGCCACCATCCTTGGAGTCGACTTCCCAGAATCCAGAATTGTGTTAAAACTTCTGAGATCCCTTCCAGGAAGATTTGCAATGAAGGTCTCATCCATTGAAGAGGCAAAAGACATCAACACTCTACCCATTGCTGATCTCATGGGTTCTCTCACCGCATGGGAAATGAAACTCAAAAGAGAAGGAGACAGTATCTCCAAAGGAGTAGCACTGCAAGAAAACCTCCATTAGAGCAGTCCCAACACCGAACTGGTCCAATCACTGGCTCTCCTCACAAAAAGGTTCAATAAAATGAACAAACACTAGAGTAAAGGTAACTCTTCTAGTCCTGTTGCAAGTCCCTCTAATAACTTTATAAAGCCTTTCGCTACTAATAGACTTGACAACAAAAAGTCTGGAAAGGGTATTCAATGCAGGGAATGCCAGGGATTTGGACACATTAGGGCACATTGTGTGAACTTTCTCGAGAAAAACAAGAATCCAGCGCTACTTGCATGGAGCGATGATGAATCCGAGGAAAGTGAGGAAGACTCAGAAGAAGTTGATGATGTTGCATTTTCATCCTTCATTCTATTCGCTAGAGCCAACATGGCTGTTGCAATTCAGAACCTTACTGAATCTAATTGTAACTCACTAGACAGTGATGAACAGGACTCCATAGACGACGTGGATACCATCCTCAAAAGAAATTCTGAACTCGAGGCTCAACTCAAAAAAAAATCATCTTTTGGTAGCCCAGTCAGGATGAACAACAAAATCATGTAACTTGAAAGAAAAGTTCTCTCACTCAAAAGGGAAAGAGATCTTCTATCCACCGATCTTGACACATCACTCAAGGCACGCAAGGCGTTGGAAGATGTGTGTGACCTCACTCAAAAGGAGCTGGATCGTTAGTTAAGAATGTGAAGTTCCTCACTCCGGGAACTGACAATATGGAAAAGGTTCTAGACACTCAAAAAGTTGCAACTGGGAAGACTGGAGTTGGATACGTTGATCTTGTCAACCTAAAGTTTCTTGGAGATACCAAAATAACTATATCATAAAAGAAACGAGTACCCAAATAAGTTGAAATTCCACTTGACTACTCTCTAATCCAACTACCTCAGGTTCAGGTACACCTGAGTTGTAACTCTCAAGTTTTTATTTCTGACCCTGGCTCTCTTAACGGATTTCCAAGAGGACATTTTTTTCCAACATGTCACCACTGTGGTGTCCAAGGGGCACATCTAACCCTATTGCTATCAACATTGGGAACCACACCACACATCCCATCCTGTAAAGCTTGACTTGCAGACCAAGAAGAAGAGAAAGAACCGAAGGAAGAAGAAAATCAAGCAGTTTCCAACACCAGTTGCAACAGAGAAACTAGTAAAACAAGTTTGTGTTGAAAAATCATCTAGTACTCTTACATGCCTTACTGCTTGCAAATCCACTTCCCAACGTGCATCTTTTTCTAACTCATGGTTCTTTGATAGTGGTTGTTCTAGGCACATGACATGAGATAAAAGCATCTTGAACAATTTCGTTCATGAACGAAAAGGCGATGTGGTGTTTGGAGATGGCAACCGAGGAAAAATCCTTGGAAAAGGAACACTGAATGTGAAGGGATTCCCTAAATTCAGGGATATATTTTATGTTGATGGTCTACATGCTAACCACATTAGTATCAGTCAGTTGTGTGATGATGAACTTTATGTTCGTTTCACCAAAGATGAATGTGAGGTTATTGATCAAGATCAAAACAGGGTGCTACAGTGGTTAAGAATTACTGAAAACTGTTATACCATGACTAATTCTAAAGTTGTCATTAGGTTACTGACTTGCAACTTTAGTGCAAAAACTATTGTAGATCTCTGGCACCAAAGGCTTGGTCACATCAACTATAAGTCTCTTGCACATCTCTTCAACAACCAAGTTGTGAGAGGACTACCCAAATCTGGTCCCAAATCTCTGGGCAAATGTGGCTCATGTCTTAAAGGAAAACAGAAAAAGGTCAGCCATGCAGTGTTGCAAAACACCCCATCAGTAAGAATCCTTGAATTTTTTCACATGGATCTTGTGGGGCCATTTCAGAAGGAGAGCATCTTTGGTAAACGTTACATATTTGTGTGTGTTGATGATTTCTCACGTTTCACTTAGGTTGAGTCTCTAAAAGAGAAAAATGAATCTTTTGTGTTTTTCAAAAACCTTTGCAACACAGTTGCACTTGAAAAGGATTTAACTGTCAAAAGGATTCGAGGTGATCATGGAAAAGAGTTTGAGAATTCCAGTTTTAACAATTCCTGTACTGACAAGGGAATATTTCAGGAATACTCATCACCCATAACACAACGGTGTGGTAGAACGGAAGAACAAAACACTGGTCAAAATGGGTCGAGTTATGCTAAACTCGAAGAAACTTGCTCTTAAGTTATGGGCAGAAGCAGTAAACACTGCATGCTATGTCACAAACTGTGTGTATCTACGCCCAGGTACAACTAAAACTGCATATGAGATCTGGAAAGGTAAATGTCCCAGTGTACATCACTTTCACACTTTTGGTTGTGCTTACTATATACTCAATGATAGAGAATCTAGAGGTAAGTTTCAATCCAAATCTGACTTAGGTATCTTTGTTGGTTATTCTCGCGACAGTCACTCTTATCGCGTGTTCAACATGTGAACTCAAACTATTGTAGAATCATCTAATGTTGAATTTGATGATTACATGGAGTTTGCTTCAACCTCCTTAGAGTTCAAGATCACGTAGCTGATAGATTCAGAAAAAGAAGAGGATAAATCACGACCAAGTTCTCCTAGAATTATTCCTCAAGTTGCAACTAATCCTATAGAACCACAAGTTGTAACTACCCTGAGGTCACAATGGAAGTTGACCCCCCGCCAGAGACAAATGAAAGAACGGAGCACCTAGAGGCCCCTCCTCACATCAGGAGAATCACCCACCTAAAGCGGTCATTGGTGAGATGAGTGAAGGCATTCGTACACGAGATCTCCCACATAAAAGGTATGACCAGATGGTACATTTTGTGAGTTACACCTCCCAAAGTAAGCCCAAGAATGTAAATGAGGCACTGTTGGAAGAAGCATGGATTGAAGCCATGCAGGAGGAACTCAATCAGTTTGAAAGGAATGAGGTGTGGGAATTAATGCCCAGACCAGCAAAAGTAAACATCATTGGTACAAAGTGGATATTCAAGAATAAGACCGATGAGCTAGGAAATATTGTTCGCAATAAAGCAAAATTTGTTGCACAAGGCTACGCCCAAGTTGAAGGAGTGGGTTATGACGATACATTTTCACTAGTTGCAAGACTGGATTCTATTCGCCTCTTACTTGCTGTTGCATGTGTTTTACGCTTTAAGCTTTTTCAGATGGATGTTAAAGTTCTTTCTTAAATTGGTATCTAAATTGTTACCAAGTAGACCCAAAGGAGTCGCATCTCAAGGCTGTTAAAAGGATCATTCGATGTATCTCAGGTACAATTGATTTTGGTCTCAGTTACAACTTTAACAATAACCTCTCACTTGCAGGTTACAGTGATGCTGATTGGGCCGGATGCGCTGATGATAGAAAGAGTACCACACGAGGACGCTTCTATCTTGGAACCAATCTTGTCTCATGGTTTAGTAAAAAACAACACTCAATCACTCTGTCCACAACTGAGGCTGAATATATTGCTGCAGGGAGCTGTTGCACCCAGCTAGTCTGGATGAACCAAATGTTGGAGGATTATGGTATCACTCATAATGAGATTCTCATTTACTGTGATAATACTAGTGCCATTAACATATCTAAAAATCCAGTCCAACGCTCTTGTACTAAGCATATTGATATAAGATATCACTACATCAGGGAACTGGTAGAGGCTAAGACTGTTGAGTTACATCATGTGTGTACTGACCTTCAACTTGAAAACATCTTTACAAAGGCTCTCGATGTTAATCGTTTTGAGCACCTTCGTAAGTCACTAGGCCTTTGCCTTATGTGAATTGCAACAGGGACATTGTTGCAACTAAGGGTGACTTTTCTGGACTTAATTACTTATTCCATTGATGAAAGATCCTCTAAGTTAATTTTGTATACTCATTTTTCTCCTCCGTATCATCCTATGTACACCAAAAACAAAAAAGGAAGAAAAACAAATACTTTTCCCGAGCATGAGACTTATACAACAAGGTGATTCATTTGAAGCTAATCACACGAGTCTTCAGTTGCAACTGGAAAAAGCTACCTGACCTAAATGAAATAAGTGTGAAAGCTATCAATTCTTATCCCATGCGTCCACTCATTGAAAAGAGCTACCTTGTTCACAAATGTGTTAGAGTGAAAGCTACCAGTTGCTTGCGTTGATCATGTACTGTTGTAACTGGGGAGATAACGTGATAATGTTTTTTGGACTTAGTTCTCTTATGGAATTTGTAATTATCTTCAGCTAATTTAATTCATTGGGGGTCATTCTGTTGTTGGTCTCAATTCTACTTAACTTGTAGAGTCCTAATTATTTCGCGATTGTGGTTAACTTCGTCTAACATTAGGAGATTTTGCATTAAATATGTTAAGATGAGGTTGTTACCTTATGATTATCTCAACAAGATTTGCCTCAATCTTTTCTCTTATTTCTGCATATCTGTCCATAAGGAAATATTCTAATTAATTAGGATAAGATTGCGTTTTTCTGGGAAAATTTCCCACCCCTTTTCTAGGGTTGTGTACTTCTATTTATTGCAACTTACTTCTCACTTTGACTCACCCCCCCCCTCTCTCCTCATAGATGGGTGGCTCAATGAAATGATCTACGACCATCCAATTTGATGCCGATGAGGCAATCAACACGGAGCCTCTACAATCTATTCCACCACATAACTCACCCTCTGCCTTGCATCACGACGACGATGATGATCAACTTCCCCCTCCCCCCGATGCTGATCAATCATCCCCAAATCGCACTCCCACTCAATCACCACCCCTATCGTCTGCTACGACTTCTGCTCAGGCCAAAGGGAAGGGCAAGGTAGGCGAATCCTCCAATCCACAAGAGGATTTAGTTGATGATTTGGAAGAGATGCATGCCCCTCCAACGTCTACTACATCTGGTATTGCGAGCAGGAAGCGTACCAAGATTCTTGCTCGCAAGACAGTCCGCCCTAGGCGCTTTTACAAAATCTCTGAGAAATCCGCGTCCGAGGCTGATTCCGATGTGGATGTGCCCACTGATGATGCTGCTACTACTGACACTGATATCGAACCATCGACCAAAAGATGCCGCGCCTAAGAAGACGGCACCGCCCATGACTGCGGAACATTTTGCTTATCCTAAAGTTGCACATGCTACTTTTGCCTTGAAATGTGTGCGTGCCTTCTCTACCCGTTTCTACACCCGTGAGGCCTAGGTTGGCTTTGCTGGGTATTTGAAGCGTACCTTGTGGAGGAACAACCTCTTGATGAAAAGACCTACACCAACATTAACATCTTGACGTCACTGGATGAGTGTGGCTGGTTAGTTGCAACACAGAAGGCCACCAGCTATTCCAAGCTGCTGGTCCAAGAGTTATATGCCAACTTGACCCCCAGTTGGATGTAGAGGGTTCCCTCCAGTGCCACATGATCTATGTGCGCAAGCATGTGTGCCCCTTTACCCCCACCATTATATCTGCTACTATGGGTGTTCCTGAAGTGGACACTGGTGATCTTTCTGAGTTGCAACTGGAGCGCAGCATGAATAAAGTTGCGACTAAACTCACTGGTGGTCTCATCCGTTCCTGGCCCTCAGACCCCATCACCACCAGTGACCTCACCAACATGTATAATCTTCTTTTCACATTTTTGTGTGTCACTGGATGCCTTGCACCCACCTCTCCTCTATGAATGCGGATGTGGCAAGTTTTCTCTACCACATTGGCACGGGTGTCGATATTGACCTAAGGAAGCTTGTGTTTGAGCGCATCTATCGGGAAGCCTTTTAGGATGTACATTCTCCCTTGGATTTCCCTCGCTTATCTACCGACTTCTCGTAGCTCAGGTGCCCTCTCTCGAGGTCAAGGTAGAAGACCTCACTAGGGTTCAGCCCATGCGCGCAAGTCCCAAGGTGTTGAATAAGCCACCTCCATCACCATCTGCAACTAGCAGCTCCTTAAAGAAGGGGTCGGGATCACTGCCTAATGCGATTGCCAACCTTGATGGCCTTCACATAGAAATAGCCCGTCTCAACAGCCTGGTGGAAGTTCTGAGCAAGTCGCACGAGGCAATGAGCACTTCCATGGCGCTGATGGATTCCAAGCTGAATCGCCTGTTGCAACAGGCTGGCACACCTTGATTTCTTGTGTCAAAAAAGGGGAGAACCAGTTGAGGGGGAGCTCATGTTATGGTTGCTCTTTGGTTTTTTTTTTTCTTCTTTACCTTTCTGCTTCGTTTTGATGGATGGTTGCACCGTTGTTGCAACTACATCTTTTGAACTACTACTTTTATGCACATTAGCTTTTGTAAGCAACTAACTGTCTTATTTATCTGAATTGTGCTAACCATTTATGCAGATAGGTCAATGATTTTGACAAAACAAATCAAAGGGGAAGATTGTTAGGGCCGTTTTCCCTCACGCGGTGTGGGCTAAGATTATTCGGCCCAACTCGTTTAAATCGATTTTGTTTTATTTTAAATCATTAGGTTAAGTTAAATCTTAAATAGTAATTATCTTGTTTATATTTCTATATTATTATAAGATATTATTCTATCCTAAAGATTAACTTGCATATATCTCCTTATTATGTCTCTAAACATATTTAGGTAGCATATACGTTGGATATATTGTATGATCTTGAAGAATCTATTGGATAAGGCAAGAAGATACATTCGAGTTGCAACAGAATAATCGGGCATGCTCATCTATAAGGAAAGAAGATATTCTGTGGATCACAACTTCGTATTGCAAC
This sequence comes from Linaria vulgaris, assembly GCA_948329865.1. Taxonomy (NCBI): domain Eukaryota; kingdom Viridiplantae; phylum Streptophyta; class Magnoliopsida; order Lamiales; family Plantaginaceae; genus Linaria; species Linaria vulgaris. The sequence goes on along the minus strand of OX415250.1, from coordinate 14,992,754 downwards.
TGAAGTTGTGATGAAGATTCTGACATGCCTATAATTAGAGGACACTTTGAAAAAGATAATTTGTGATTTAGTCCCGTATCGAGTCAAAGCATTTTAAAGAAGAGCATTAAGTCAGAGGAACACTCGAGTAGCTTGGTGTGTTCTTCGACTCAATCGAATATACCGAAAATAGTTAAGGGATAAGTGTTGCAACCACAAATATTAGAGGGAGTCTAAGATTTGGGTTGATGTAAAACCTATATTGTAATTCTTAAGTAGGGTATTGTTTGAGTCAAACTTTTGGGTGCGAACCCCGTGGACTAGGTCCATTTGGACCAAACCACGTTAAAATCTTTGTGTTCTTTATTGTTTTATGTTTAACTGTCATTTCACAATTGCAACAGTAAAACAACTTTTAAACGTTAAAAGAAATATTATATGTCTTACTTACGAGTGCAGTTGCAACTACTGTCAAGTGCAACTACATCCGATTATAAGTAACATAGATCTAAGATCTTTCAGATTGGTATCTTCCTGAACGTCACCTTCCCTTCCTTCCTTTTGTGAGAGTGGTTTTTCCATCGCAAACTATTTTTAATCTTTATGCAATTTCTAGTTCATTAAACAAAAATAAAAATAGCCGAATCCAACCCAAGTTTGGTTGATCAAGGACGTAGTTCCTATGGCTATGGTAGATCCAAGTGGAGTCGCCAATTGTTTTTTGAATTCGCTATTCGTCGTATTTCAAGGCCCCAATATATTTTTGAGTTGAAGGACCCAATAGTTTTTGAGTTTGGATTATGAATCTACAATGTGAAATTGGATCTAGATTTGAGTTTAAACTAGTGGTCCCGACCCAAGATCCACTAGATTAGAATCCATCAATGTAGATATTTTTAGACAAAGGATTGAGGGGGTTGGTTAAACATTTTCTGTTTTTTGAGTTCAAAATCAACACTTTTTGACCGAATTCAAGTCTTAAAGTAAAGAAGCCATTAGGTTGACCATATATTTATGATTGACTAATTGTCAAGGTTTCACTATAGATCCTTGAACTAGCGATAAATTTAAGTCGAACAACATTCAATCAGATATAAGAAATTGCAAAGCCAAAGCCGCATGATCCGATATAGTTATGATCACTATAAGTCATAGAGAAATAAAATTTATTAACTTATCCTTAGATATTGTAGCAATGAGAGATTTATGTTGGTACACTTTTTTTTATGTTTATATAAAAGATGATGCCAATTACATATGAGTGTTATATTAAAATATTTTTCTTCTTTTCACATATTTAATTCACAAATTGGACTATAAAAAATTATAATTTTGTTAATGATGCTCAAATCTTTTGGTTCATCCACATCTCGTCCACGCATTGAAAGTCCGATTCTAACAAGAACGTTAATATATTATACTTTTCCAGAATTTCCTTTATTTTATAGTTTTCCCTAAAACACGAGAAGCTCTTGAGAAATCATTAACAAGTTCAAATTTTTATTAGCAGCAGATTTATACACTTCTGGTCAATTTATCGAATACGACTTACGAGTGTGAATTTATGTGAAAATGTTAGGTTGTTTGATAAATTTGGGCCGACTAGTTAGGCCGAAGCTTCATTTTATTTATTAATAACTTAATAATAATTTTGTCTTCTGAATATTGGGCCTGGCCTAACAGCTTGGTCCGTATAACCTGCTTACTTCACTCATCACTGTCAATTTGACACTTGTTTAGTGAAACTATGAATAAAGTTTTAATGCCCAAGTAAATATTCAAAGAAAACAATTTCTCCTACAGTTTTTACGCGAATTTTTCAATTTCCAAAAATTTAAAAATTAGTTATTAGAATTAACTTGAAAAAATACTCTCATTTTCACGTAGCTAAGAGTGAAAAACGTTCAAAATTTTTTGAATAACCCGTTTAGAACTAGATTGAGAAAAAAAATAAGTTTTTTGCTAACTAGGATCCCTTAATGAGACTTACTAAGACTGTGCCTTATGTCCCTGAGGTGGTGAGAGAATTCTAGTGCAATCTGTCTAAGTTTGTTGAAGCACCTGGCTCACCTAAGTATGCGAGAGCATTTGTGAGAAATAAATTCTACAAAATCAACTCCTCAATCATCAGCAAAGCCTGAAGATGCCACTTAGGAAAGAAACAGAGGCACCACCTGATGACGATGAGATAATCAAAGAACTGACTCGTGGTCTAGTAAAAACTTTGGTGTCAAGGATGCATGTAACTGAGTTGACTTCTCTGAGTGCAATTCTGTGCAAGATTGCATCAACCAACTGGATGCCTTCATCCAATTAGACAGTCCTGGCAGATGAGTTGGTTGTTCTGGTGTTCAAGTTGATGAGAGGACTTCCAGTAAACATGGGGAAGAGGATTTTCAGGTCTATATCTGGAGTTGCACAAAGAAAATATGGAATTCTACCATTTCCAACACTGGTGTATAAGATTCTCTGTGACCAAGGTTTTGAGTAATGTCAAGAAGAAGTTCTTGTGGAACTAGCTGCAATGATTGCCCTAACCAAGAACTATTTTGGGGGAACCAGAATAAGTGACTTGCCTTGGACAAATCCGAATGCACATGGAAGAAGTGGAGTACTAGAGTACAACAGAAAAAGACAACCAAGAAGTTCAGTGTTGCTTCAACATCTGAAGATGACATTGTCCCAACTGTGCCCATCAGTTTGATGTTTCTACTAGAGAATGTCGATTGGTGTGAAAGGATGACCTTAGATAGAAAAATGGAGATTGATGATAAAGAAGTGGAGTTGAAGGTACTGTACTCCATTAAGAAGCACATGTTGGGGATGCGTTCCTCATAAAAAGAGGGAGAGTAGAACCAATTCTTAGATTTTTTTTATTTTATGTTTTTATTGTGTTTCTAAAACTTCGAACAATGCCTTGTCTTGTCTTTGGTTTCGAGAGCATGTTCTATGATTTTATCGTTTTTGATGATGAATCAAGATTATTACTTTGCACGTACTTATTATTCTAGTTTACTCTGTTCTACTACTATCTAACTCATCTGCAAGTGTTATTCAGAATGTTGCGCCAACACCACTTATAGAAGTGTTCACTCAACATATTGGTTTAACATTATAAGTGGAAGCAAAATAGAATAGGATTGTTGGTTGATATTCTAAAAACGGGTTCTTGAAAAAATGGATACTTCATTGGTTTTGTGAAAAAAAGGCAAAAAATTGTGAGATTGAAAGTGCAGGTGTCAGCCCAAAATCAACATTGAGGTAAACAATGCCAACTTAACATCGTATTTGACACAAACACTACATGGTCTGTTTTATAATATAAATAATTAATTTTGCCTTTATTCAGGGACTTAATCTAGTTCTACGAGTTCTTTGGTGTATTTCAGGATATCAAATGAGTTAGATCTCTAGAGGATTAAGTGTGAAGATTGAAAGATCGAACTGAAAAAGATTAGGATAAGCATGGAAGGTCTTTAAAGATAAGGCGTGACAAGATATGATAAAAGAGCTTCCAAACTGAAGATAATCTCGAAGAAAATATCAAGATTATCCAATAGAATCGAAGAGCAATCCAAGGCGTGTCGATCACACCTTCATTACGGGCGTGAAGATCTATAAGCAGTGTGATTGCCATCAAGCAAAAACACGAGACTAGAACATAGAATTCTGAGTGAATTAATATAGAGAGTTGAATATTCTCTGTCTTGTTGTATTGGGACTGTGTCTAACTAGTTGGAGTTATATGCTTCATAGATCGAGATAGTTAGGCTGAAAGGAGTGATATCCTTTAACGTTCTCAGAGTAGTTTTGTAAAATTATTAATTGATTAGTGGTTATTTTGCCTTGAGGCTCGACATATTATATTCATATAATCAACTTAAGATCCATACGCTTTGTTTTTTTACATATTCTCTGTGCAATTTACTCGTTCAGTAATATTAAGGCAACATTAAGTACTTCAGTGTTGGCGTAACATTCAAATTAACACATGTGAAATCAAAGAGTACCAATCCCGATACATACATTTTCAAAAACTTTCAGCTTCTAGATTATGTTCTGAACGCCAAAAACATAAAACTTATAAATAGAAGATGATTATATAAATATACAGTTCTACTTTTTGGGACTAAGGTGGTGCTTGCAAACTCTAAAAAAAGAAGAAGCTATAATCAGCTTTTTATTTGAATAAGTGATTTTTGGGTGTTTGCAAATCTAACTTTTTTGGTTACATGACCTTTTTTAAGCTAAAAGACCCCTACAATGTTAAAGTTGGTGTGGTGGTGCTTTTGGTTTATGATGGGTAATTTTAAATAAAATAATTTGATTATTTCAAATTTAAAATTATCTTGCAAACACTCCCAACTTTTAAATTTAAGTGTTTTGGAAGCTTAAATTAAAATTATGAACTTCTACTTTTCCACAAGAATTTGCAAACACCACCTAATTTCCAATTACTAGTTAAAGATGCTTCAATAAAATTAAAAGTAGAGCCTTTTTAATAATTCAAAAATAATATAATAAAGCTTTTTTGAAAAAATATAACTACAAAAGCTCGATCTAAAGATACTCTAAAAGTGTTATTGATCAAATGAGAAACATATTTTAGCTCATCTATTAAGAGTTCCCAATGAATATTAGTATTGATACTTCTCACCGTCATGCCTCAACCAACAGTAGTGATTCCAACCACTATAAAAAAATCTGAAATGCTCGCATCCATGGCAGACACAAGCTCCTCTTGTGGAAGATTATGTACAACATCCTTCCTACCTGATCACGCCTAGATATGATCTTCAAAACCCAAGACAAGAATTGTTTATTCAGCAATCAACAAGAAGAAATGGTTGATCACATATTCCTCCACCGTCCCTTTGTTACACAAGCACAGTTGCTATCAGCTTGGCATCTAAATCTACTTGCTTTTCAAAATTGGAATATTAAGGACAAAGTCTCACTCATTTTATACAATACAGGGAATTTTTCAGCTATTCTCTTCTTTACAAAGAATTGTTAATCTCATTTGCTTGTACATGTTGTTAGGGCTGTTTTCCTCCAGATTGCGCTGAATTCAGATCGGCCCAGCTAACGGTTTAAAATTGATATTGTTTTATAAATAATTAGGTTAAGTTAATCTTTTAGAATAATTCACTAGCCTTATCTTGAGAAGATATTATACTAACTTCAAGATTATCTTACTGTAAGTTAACCAACCACATCTTTTATCTATGTATCTAGACATATTATTAAGCATGTAAGTTGGATATCTTTCTGTGATCATGCAGAATATATCGGACAAGGCAAGAAGCTCAGATCGGATTGCAACTGGGATATCAGGGAGCTTATCAGATAAGGAAAGAAGATATGTGAGGATTGCAACTGAAGATCTGATGAAGATTTTGCACATTCCTATATAAAGCGGAGACTCGACACTTTAGAGGAGAAGCTTTGAAAAAGATAGTTTGTGATTTCAGTCATGTAGCGAGTCAAAGTTGTTTAGTGAAGAACTTCAAGTCAAAGGAACTTTGGGTAATCTTGATGTTCTTCGACTCAAAGGTATACCGAAAACAGTTAAGGGTTAGGTGTTGCAAAGGTAGATTAGATGGAGTCTAGATTTGCATTAGAGTAAAATCTATCATTGTAATTCTTAAGTAGGATACTGTTTGAGTCAACAATTCGGGTGCAAGCCCCGTAGACTAAGACCAATTGGATCGAACCACGTAATAATCTCGTATTCTTTATCGCTTTATGTTTAACTATCTTATATTACAATTGCAACGGTAAAACAGGTTTTAAAGGTTAAAGAACTCACCCCTGTCTTACTTTCAGGTACAATTGCAACTATTATGAAGTTCAACTATATCTGTTTACAAGTAATATAGATCCAAGATCTGTCAATTGGCATCAAGAGTGGGTCACTATATTTTATAGTGTAGATTCTCGTTAAAAGATCTTTGTGTTGTTTGTGTTTTTTTTTCTATGGAGGAAATGAGGGAAGGTCTTTCGACCATAAAACCACCGATGCTGACCGCAACCAATTACTCCTACTGGAAGAATCGAATGCATAACTTCATCAAACAATAGGATCAGAAGGCGTGGAAGAGCATTCTGAAAGGGTGCAGTCCCCCAATAGATGACAAGGGCAGAGTAAAATATGAACTGGAGTAGTCCGATGTAGAGGAACTCCTTGCCAATTACAACTCTATTGCTTTAAATATCATTCTAGTTGCAGTTGATTATGGTCAATATAAAAGTATTGCTAACTGTGAAATTGCTAAAGATGCATGGCATGCTATTGAAAATGCTCACGAAGGAAATGCCAAAGTTCGAGCTTCCAAGTTGCAACTTCTGAATGACCAGTTTGAACATGTCCTTATGGAAGAAACTGAGAAATTATACAATTGCTCAGTTTCACTCCAAGCTCAGACATCTTTCAAGTGAAGCCACTATTCTTGGTGCTGACTTTCTAGAGTCCATAATCGTGCTAAAACTCCTGAGGTCTCTCCTAGGAAGATTTGCAATGTAAGTCTCACCAATTGAAGAAGCCAAGGACATTGACACTCTACCACTTGCTGACCTCATGGGATCCCTCACCGCATGGGAAATGAAGCTCAAAAGGGAAGGAGACACTATTGCCAAGGGATGGCACTACAGGAAAATCTCCATCAAAGCAGTCCAAACACCGACTTGGCCCAATCCATGGCACTCCTCACAAAAGGGTTCAATAAAACGAACAAACACTAGAGTAAAGGTAACCCTTCTAGTACCGGTGCAAGTCCCTATGAAAATTTTAAGAAGCCTTCCGCTACTAATAGACTTGACAACAAAAGGTCTGGAAAAGGTATCCAATGTAGGGAATGTCAAGGCTTTGGACACATAAGAGCTGACTATGCGAACCTTTTAGAGAAAAATAAGAATAAAGCCTTACTCGCATGGAGCTATGATAAATCTAAAAATAGCGAGGAGGATACGGAAGAAGTCACTGATGTTACGTTCTTATCCTTCATTCCATTCGCTAGAGCCAACATGGCTGTTGCAAATGAGATCCTGACAGATTCTGATTGCGACTCCATTGACAACGTCACTCTAGATGAAGAGGACACTACATTGTCAGATATGGAAGCCATATGTAAGAGAAATTCTGAACTTGAGGCAAAATTCAAAATCATATCATCATTTGGAAGCCCAGTCAGAATGAACAACAAAAGCATGGAGCTTGATAAAAAAGTTCTCTCATTCACTGTGGAAAGAGATCTACTCTCTAAAAATCTAGAGACAACTCTCAAGGTTCATAAATATCTGGAAGATGTTCTTTTACTCCCTCAAAAGGAACTGAAAGCAGTAAGGAAGAAAAATATGTTACTCACCCCAGGTACTGATAATCTGGAAAAAGTCTTGGACACTCAAAAAGTTCCAACTGGGAGAACCGGAGTAGGATACATTGACCCTGTCAATCCAAAGTTTTTTGGAGATACTAAGATCACAATATCGAAGAAGAAACGAATACCCAGAGGAGTAAAAATTCCACTTGGCTACTCCCAGATCCAACCTCCTAACGATCAGGTACATCCCAGTTGCAACTCCCATTTATCTGTTTCTAAATCTGCTCCCTTTAACAGGTCTCAAAGAGGGCATTTTGTTCCAACTTGTCACCACTGCGGTGTTTAAGGGCACATTAGACCATACTGCTACCAGTTGTGGGAAACTCAACAACCAATTCTGATCAGTCAACTTGATGTGATTCATAAGAAGAAAAAGAGGAACTGAAAGAAGAAAGCCAAGCAGAATGCATCCCCCGTTGCAACTGAGAAACCAGTAAAACAAGTTTGGGTTGATAAATCAGCCAACACTCTTACTTGCCTTACTGCTTGCAATTCTACTTCACAATGTACCTCTTACTCTAGCTCATGGTTTTTTTGATAGTGGCTGTTCCAGGCACATGACAGGGGATAAGAGTATTTTGAGCAACTTCATTCATGAACGTAAAGGAGATGTACTCTTTGGAGATGGTAACCAAGGAAAAATCCTTGGAAAGTGGGTGTTAAATGTGAAAGGTTTTCCTAAACTCCGTGATGTGTTTTACGTTGATGGTCTGCATGCTAATTTAATTAGTATAAGTAAGTTGTGTGATGCCGATCTTTATGTCAGATTCACTAAAGATGAATGTGAGGTTATAGATCAATTTGAGAATCTAGTACTACGGGGACTAAGAAGTACTAAAAACTGCTATACTATGAAAAATAGTAAAGCTGTCATGAGATCACTCACTTGCAACTTTAGTGCAGATAATCTTACAGATCTCTGGCACCAAAGGTTAGGCCACATCAAATTTAAATATCTTTCCAATCTTCACAAGGTTCAAGCAGTAAGAGGACTACCAAAAATTGGTCCTAAACCATTGAGTAAGTGTGGTTCGTGCCTGGAAGGAAAGCAGAAGAAGACCAGTCATGCAGTGTTGCAACATTACCCTTCTGCAAGAATCCTTGAACTACTTCACATGGATCTTGTGAGGCCAATTCAGAAGGAAAGTATCTCTGGTAAATGGTACGTTTTTGCGTTTGTTGATGATTTCTCACGTTTCACTTGGGTGGAGTTTATGAAAGAAAAAAAATGAATCTTTTGTAGTTTTTAAAAACCTTTACAACACTGTTGCAACTGAAAAAGATTTAACAGTCAAGAGAATCCAAAGTGATCACGAGAAAGAGTTTGAAAACTCCAACTTTAATAACTTTTGCAATGATAAGGGATTTTTTCATGAATACTCAGCACCTATTACACCACAACAAAATGGTGTAGTTGAAAGGAAGAACATGACACTTGTTGAAATGGCTCGAGTCATGTTGAACTTGAAAAGGCTAGCTCTTAGGTTTTGGGCAGAAGCAGTGAATACTGCATGCTATGTTACAAATTGTGTGTATCTACGTCCAAGTACAACTAAGACAACCTATGAGATTTGGAAAGGTAAACGTCCTAGTGTTCACCACTTTTACATTTTTGGTTGTGATTGCTATGTGCTCAATGATAGAGAACCAAGAGGTAATTTTCAATCCAAATATGACTTGGGTATCTTTGTAGGTTACTCTCGCAACAGTCACTCATACCGAGTGTTTAATATATGCACCCAAACTATTGTGGAATCATCTAACATTGAATTTGATGATTACATGGATTTTGCCTCGGCTTCATCAGAAGTCGAGATCACCGAGCTAATTGAACCAGCTCAACGCTCACATGATGATGATGAGATGGCACCTATGACCTCTGGATCCACACCATCGATTGCAATTGAGTCTGATACATAGCCAGGTGCAACTGCGCCTGAGGTAACCAAAGTTACTACTCTGTCACATGATTTGGATGAGAGAGCATGTCCAGATCACATGGAAGTACCTCCTCACGTAAAGAAGAATCATCCACCTGAAACAGTCACTGGTGAGATGAGTGAAGGTATTAGAACTCGTGATCTTCCGAGAAAGAGGTATGACCATATGGTACGATTTGTGAGTTACACCTCCAAATTGGAACCTAAGAATGTGAAGGAAGCCTTATTAGAAGAAGCATGGATTGAGGCCATGCAAGATGAATTGAATCAGTTCGAAAGAAACAATGTTTGGGAACTTGTGCCAAGGCCACCAAATGTGAACATCATTGGTACCAAATGGATCTATAACATCGATGAACTTGGAAACATTGTTAGAAATAAAGAAAGGCTAGTTGCACAAGGGTACACTCAAGTAGAAGGTGTGGACTATGATGATACATTTATGCCAGTTGCAAGACTAGAATCCGTCCGACTTTTACTTGATGTTGCATGTGTCCTACGATTTAAGCTTTTCCAAATGGATGTTAGAAGTGTTTTTTAAATGGGTTTCTTAATGAAGAAGTTTTCGTAGAACAACCTAAGGGGTTCATTAACCCACACTTCCCAACTCATGTTTTGAAACTTAAAAGAGCCCTTTTATGGCCTCAAACAAGCACCTCGTGCTTGGTATGAGAGACTCACTATTCATCTTCTTGAAAAGGGTTACACGAGAGGAAGTGTTGACCGCACTCTGTTTTTCAAGTATTTTGGAACTCATATTCTTATTGCAAAAATCTATGTAGATGACATAGTTTTTGGTTCCACATCTTATAGGGAGTTGCAACACTTTGTCTCTATTATGAAAAATAAGTTTGAAATGGGTATGGTTGGTGAACTAACTTACTTCCTTGGTTTACAGGTTAAACAACATGTCGATGGAATTTTTATCTCCGAGGCCAAGTATGCCATGAACATTATCAAACGATTTGGTCTTAAATATGCCAAACCTATGAAGACCCCCATGGGATCTACTGACCGGCTTAGTAAGGACGAAAGTTGCAACTCGGTGGATCCTAGTCTCTACAGAAGTATGATTGAGAGTCTCATGTATCTCACTGCTAGTCATCCCGACATATGTTTTAGTGTTGGTGTGTGCGCATGATACTACACTGATCCAAATGAGTCACATCTCAAAGCTGTCAAATGGATCATTCGATACATTTTTGGTACAACAAATTTTGGTCTTAGTTACAACTTTAATGATAACATCTCTCTTGCAGGATACAGTGACGCCGATTGGGCTGAATGTGCCAATGATCAAAAGAGTACGACTGGTGGCTGTTTCTATCTTGGAACCAATCTTGTCTCATGGTTTAGTAAGAAACAACACCCTATAACCCTTTCCACAGATAAAGCAGAATACATTGCTGCAGGTAGTTGCTATACTCAGTTGGTTTGGATGAAACAAATGTTGCAAGACTACGGTATCTCTCAAAAGGAAAATTTGTATATTGTGATAATACTAGTGCCATAAATATCTCTAAAAATCCAGTTCAACACTCTCGCACTAAGCATATTGATATAAGATATCATTACATTAGAGAGTTGGTAGAAGACAAGACTGTTGAGCTGCATTATTTGTGTACTGACCTTCAACTTGCAGACATCTTTACAAGGACTCTCGATGTTACACGATTTGAGCACCTTCGTAAGTCGTTAGCACTTTGCCTTTTATGAATTGCAACAGGGACACTGTTGCAACCAAGGCTGACTTATCTGAACATAGTTTCTTATTCTTTTGAGATTAGTGGTCCATTGCTTTTTCTCTAAATCACATGATACCGTACAGTGAATCGTTGCTGACAAAAACAAACAAAAAAAAGGGTTACAACAAAAGCCATTCTTACAGGCTCTTTGTTGCAATTGGAAAGAGCTACCTGGCCTACAAGAAACAAGTGTGAAAGTTATCAATTCATATCTCACGCGTCTTCTCATTGAAAAGAGCTACCTTGTTCACAAATGTGTCAGAGTGAAAGCTACCAGTAAATTATCTATTGAAACTGAGAAAATCATGTGATATTAGTCATTACTTAGGACTCAATATTTTAAGGGAATTTTGGATTGTCTTTGAATATTTCATTCCTCTGGGAACTCCTTGTCATTGTTTGTAATTTTCCTTAATCTGTGATGTCCTTATCTTCTACCGATTGTGTTTCTTTTGTGTAACCTTAAGAGATTTTGTGGTGTCTGATAAGGAGATTTTCTTTACCTCATGTCTATCTCAAAGGATTTGTGCATATCTTTCTCTTCTAATTTTATATCTTCCGATTTATGCTTAGAAGGAAAGATTGACTTAGATAAGGAGATTAGATTTTGGTAGGAAACTTTCCCTCCTTAAGTCTAGGTTTTGGGCATCTATTTATTGTTATTTACTCTTCCATTTTCTCCACCTCTCTTCATTACTTCCAATTCTAATCTCTCCTCTTCATTACTCTCATCTCTCTCGTAAGTTGTTCTTATCTAACAAATGGGTGCCTCTTCTAAGAAGCCTAACACCATGCACCAGAACATCAATGAGGTCCTTGATATTGATCCCCTGCAGTCAATTCCAGCACCTGGTCCACTATCTGCGGTGAATTCCGATGAGGAAGAGAATCCCACTCCTCAACGTGAGGAAGAACATCTTCAATCGATTCCCACTCCTGCCCCTTCACTGCCACCCACGGCTGAGAATGCCTCTGCTCAGGCCAAAGGGAAGGCAAAAGTGGGTGAATCCGCCGCCTCTCCGGCTGATTTTTATGATGCTCCAGAGCACACCCTTGCTTTTACGGGCCCAGCCTCACCTGGCGACGCACAAAGATGATTGCCTGAAAATCGACCAAGGGACGACAACTACCCAAATTATTCGCTCAATCCTCATCTAAGGATGAGTCCGATGATGCAAAAAGTTAAGGCAGTGAGACCGATGTTGAACCAGCAGCCAAGAAGCACCGTCCAACGCCCATGCAAAAGAAGGTTTCCCCTTAAGCCATGACTGATCAGTTCACTCTTCCCGATCCACCGCCCTCAAAGCGGTTCTGGCCTACTCTGACCGTTTTTACACTCTAGAGGCCCAACTCCAATTTGCTGGGTATTTGAAATGGACCATTATTGATGAACGACCTTTGGAACTAGACTCCTATGCTAAGACTGATATCATCAAATTGCTGGAGAAGCGAGGCTGGTTGGTTACAACTTAGAAGGCAGCTGGCTACAATACCACACTGGTGCAGGAGTTCTACGCCAACCTCACCACACAACTGGATGCTGAGGGTTCTTTTCAACGTCACAAATTGTATGTGTGCAAGCATGTGTGTTCCATTACTGCTGGAATTATCTCTGGGGCCATGGGTGTCCCTGAGGTGGACACTGGGGATCTTTCCAAGTTGCGACTAGAGCGCAGTCTAAACAAAGTTGCAATCGAACTCACCGGTGGAAAGGTTAAGTCTTGGCCCTGTGGCTCTCCCCTTACCACCAGTGATCTCACCAATAGGTACAATCTTTTGTTTCGCATTCTTGTTCGCCATTGGATACCATTTACGCAAACATCCACAATGAGTGCTGATGTTGCAAGTGTTATGTTCCGCATTGGCACCTGAGTTGCGATTGACCTGGGTAAACTAGTGTTTGAGCGTATTTATCGAGAGGCCTTTCCCCACTTGTGTCTCTCTCTTGGTTTTCTATCGCTCACCTACAAGGTTCTGGTAGATCAAGTCCTGTCATTTAAGGTGAATATGGACCATCTCACTCTTGTGCAGAACATGTCGGCCAGCGCCAAGTTCTTCAACAAGCCACGCCCTCCCCAGTTGCAACTGGGAGCTCATCCAAGAAGGGGGCCAACTCATTTCCCGAGGCCACTATCAGCCTTGAAGAGATCCACATGGAACTCTCTCGCCTTCATAGTCTGTATGAGCGCCTAAGAAAGTCGAATGAGGAGCTGAGCACTTCCATGGCCATGATTGACTCCAAGTTAGATAGGTTGTTGCAACAGTCGGGTGCCCCTTGATCTCTTTTGTCAAAAAAGGGGAGAAAGGGTTTGAGGAGGAGTTTTTAGTATGGGGGAGCACCTCTAGTTTTTCAAACATATTTCCTTAAACTTTTTAACAGTTTTCTATTTTTGTTGTTTTACCAATGGCTGCACCGGTGTTGCAACTGCTACTGTTTCTGCACTATTGTTTATTATGGACTTTTTGAATCTTGATGTTTTCTAACCGCTTGTGCAGACGAGTCAATGATTTTGACAAAACAAATCAAAGAGGGAGATTGTTTGGGCCATTTTCCTCTGGATTGGGCTTAATTTGGATCAGCCCAACTAGGGGTTTAAAATTGACATTGTTTTGTAACTCATTAGGTTAAGTTAATCTTTTAGATGGTAGTTATCTTAATTCACTTACCTTATCTTTACAAGTTATTATCATAACTTCAAGATTATCTTACTGGAAATTAACCATATCTTCTATCTATGTATCTAGACATATTATTAGGCATGTACGTTGGATATCTTTTTGTGATCATGCAGAATATATCGGACAAGGCAAGAAGATCGGATCGGATTGCAACTGGGATATCGACGAGCTTATCAGATAAGGAAAAAAGATATGCGAGGATTGCAACTGAAGATATAATGAAGATTCTGCCATGCCTATATAAGGAGGAGAATTGACACTTTAGAGGACAGGCTTTGAAAAAGATAGTTCGTGATTTCAGACATGTATCGAGTCAAAGTCTTCTAGTGAGAACTTCTTATCAAAGTAGTTTTGAGTTAATCTTGAAGTTCTCCGAATCAAAGGAGTATACAAAAAATAGTTAAGGCTTAGGTGTTGCAATGGTAAATTAGAGGGAGTCTAGATTTACGTTGGAGTAAAATCTATCATTGTAATTCTTAAGTAGGATACTGTTTGAGTCAACAATTCGGGTGTAAGCCCCATGGACTAGGACCAATTGGGCCGAACCACGTAAAAACCTCGTATTCTTTATTGCTTTATGTTTAACTCTCTTTTATTACAATTGCAACAGTAAAATTGGTTTTAAAGTTTAAAGAATTCACGTATGTCTTACTTTCAAGTACAGTTGCAACTATTGTCAAGTTCAACCGCATTTGTTTCTAGTAATATAGATCCAAGATCTATCACGTGTGATTTGATTTGGGCTAATACAAATAAAATACTGCACAATCTTACAACTCTAAATCCACAAGAACTCTCCAAATTGGGTGATAGGAAAGGAAAAGAGCACTGAATAGTTCAAAAAGGAGATAAAATCCGAGCCACTACAACTTCCTCCAATCAGTGGAGTAAACCTCTTGAGGGTTGGACCAAAGCAAACTCTGATGCTACTTATAAAGATGGAGAGGCCACATCGACTTTCCTCATCCGGGACCACAAAGGATGCTTCATCTTTGCCTTAGTCGCTTCTCATTCGTGTATGGATCTACACAATGTTGTTCAACACTCGCTCTTCTCAAATCAAGTCAATGTTTAAATTCTGCCAACATTACAAGAGGGATTCTCGAATCTGACTGCTTAGAACTCATCCGGTGCATTCATGATGCACGTGAAGAATTAATGTGGAATAGTAATTCGATCGTGATTGCTATCAGAAAGTGTTACGACCGTTTTTCTATCCGATTTGAGCTCAATTCGGATCGGTCCAACTAGGGTTTAAATTGATATTGTTTTGTTAAATCATTAGGAAACGTTAATCTTTTAGATGGTAATTATCTTAATATTATTTCCTTATCTTTATAAGATATTATTCTATCTTCAAGATTATCTTACTAGATATTAACCATATCTCATATCTATGTACTTAGACATAATATTAGGCATGTTCATTTGATATCTTTGATGATCATGCATAATCTATCAGATAAGGCAAGAAGATATGTTCGGATTGCAACAGGATTATCGGCGTGCTTATTATATAAGAAAAGAAGATATTCCGAGGATTGCAACTAAAGATCCGCCGAATGCTCATGCCTATATAAGGAGAACTCTACACACTTGAATAATCAATGTTTGAAAAGGATAGTTTGCGATTTCAGTCCTGTATCGAGTCAAAGTTTTCTAGTGAGAACTTCTTGGCAAATGAGCTTTGAGTTAATCCTGAAGTTCAGGGACTCAAAGAAGTACACAGAAAATAGTTAAGGGTTAGGTATTGGAACTGCAAATTAGAGGGAGTCTAGCTTTGAGTTGATGTAAAGTGTAAACCCTTTCATTGTAATTTTTAAGTACGATATTGTTTGAGTCAACATTTGGGTGTAAACCCCGTGGACTAGGACCATTTGGACCCAACCACGTAAAAACCTTTGTGTTCTTCATCGCTTTATGTTTAGCTATCTTTTATCAATTGCAACAGTAAAACATGTTTTAAAGGTTAAAGAACTATCGTCTATCTTACTTATGTGTACAATTGCAACTATTGTCAAGTGCAACTGTATTTGTTTACAAGTAATATAGATCCAAGATCTTTCAATTGGTATCAGAGCGGGTCACTATATTTATAGTGTAGATTCTGGTTTAAAAGATCTTTTTTTGTTCTCTTTTATTGATGGAAGAAATGAGGGTAGGTCTTTCGATCACAAGACCACCAATGCTTACCGCAAACAATTATTCCAACTAGAAAAATCGCATGCGAAATTTCATTAAACCTCAGGATCAAAAGGCGTGGAAAGACATTCTTAAAAGGTGGAGCCCTCCAGTAGATGACAAGGGCAGAGTAAAATCTGAACTTGAGTGACCGATGAAGAGGAACTCCTTGCAAAACATAATTCTACTGCCTTAAATATCATTCTTGTTTCTGTCGATTATAATCAATATAAAAGTATTCCTAACTTTGAAATTGCTAAGGATGCGTGGGAGGCCATCACGAATGCTCATGAAGGAAACTCCAAAGTCCGTGCATCCAAGTTGCAACTTCTGAATGATCAGCTCGAATTCATGTTGATGGGAGAATAGGAAACGATTGCTCAATTTCACTCAAAACTCATGCATATTGCAACTCATGCTACCATGCTTGGAGCTGACTTTCCAGACTCATATATTGTTCTAAAGATGTTGAGATCTCTACTCAGGAGGTTCGCAAAGAAGGTTGCAGCCATTGAAGAAGCCAAGGATATTGATACTATTTCTCTTGGGGAACTGATGGGAACGCTCACGACATGGGAAATGAAGTTGAAACAAGAAGATGACAGATTTGCCAAAGGAGTTGCGTTTCAAGCAAGTCTTGTGCAAAACATTCCAAACATGGATCTCACATAATCCATGTCTCTCCTTGCAAACAGGTTTAGCAAAATGAACAAAGAATGGAATAAAGTTAAAAATTCTCATATTGTTACAAGCCGTTCTGATTTATTTATAAAACCTTCCACTACTAATAGACTTAAAAACAAGAGATATGAGAAAGGTGTTCAATGTAGAGAATGTCAAGGATATGGTCACATCAGTGGTGATTGTGGAAACCTGCTAGAGAAAAATAAAAGTCGAGCACTGCTAACATCATTGAGCGATGATGATACTAACAGCAGCAATGAACAAACCAAGGAAATGGGTGATGTTGCATTTACATCTATCTTTTCACCAAGAGAAAATACTGCTGTTGCAACTGACATTTTGACTGAATCCGATAGTGATGAGTCAGAGTCAAATCAAAAGGTGATTGAGGTTTCCTTGACAGAGTATAAAGCAATGTGCCAACAGAATTTTGAACTTGAAGCTCAGTTCAAGACTCTGCAACCATATGGTAGTCCAGTCCAAATAAAAAAATAATTTCTGGAACTTGAAAAGAAAGTACTCATCATTTCAACGGAAAAGATCACATCTTTGAAGATCTTGATACAACACTTGCAGCCCAAAAGGCACTAAATGAAGTTCTAATTCTCACTCAAAAAGAATTACAATCAGTCATGAAGAATGTGAAGCCACTGACTTCTGGAACTGAGAAGTTGTGGAAAGTTCTTGACACCAAGCAACTTGCAACTGGAAAAACTGGAGTTTGATTTGTTGATATCGGTGAACCAAAGTTTCTTCAAAACGCAAACATTAAAATGTCAAAGAAGAAACGAATACATAGAGGAGTTGATACTCCACTGAATTACTCAAACATTCACCAACAGAATTCTTAGGTAAATCCTAGTTGCAACTTGAACAATGTTAACTATTTACAATTTTTTGTTGACAAGTTGCAGAGAAGCAGATTTGTTCCAACATGTCATCATTGTGGAGTAAAATGGCATATTAGACCATACTGCTACCAGCTTTGGGAATCACAATCCCCTACACCTTGCGAACCTACCCCAATGGTTCAAAATAAAAGGAAGAAGAAGAAAAGAAAGAAGACAAAGAAAAGTGCACCCACTGTTACACCTGTAAAATATGTAAAGAAAATATGGGTTGAAAAAGCTGCCAAAACAATTAATTGCCTTGTTACTTGCAGCGCTGCTTCTAAAAATTCTATTAACTCATGGTTCCTTGATAGTGGTTGTTCCAGGCACATGACGGGAGACAAAAGCATCCTAAGTAAGTTCATGGATGACTAGGGAGATGTCATCTTTGGTGATGGTAATCGACGAAAAATCCTTAGAAGAGGAATATTGAATGTGAAAGGTTTTCCTAAACTTAGAGATGTACTTTATGCTGGTGGACTGCATGCTAATTTAATAGTATTAGCCAATTGGGTGACAGTGACTTATTTGTTAAATTTACTAAAGATGAATGTAAGGTTGATCAAAATGAAAAAATGTGTTTTGCAAGGACTAAGAAGCACTGAAAATTACTACATTTATATATAATTGTAACTCAATTGTTAGATCTCTAACTTGCAACTATTGTGTTGATATTCCTACAGGTAAATGTGGAGACAGCCTGGGAGGAAAGCAAAAGAAGACTAGTCATACAGAGTTGCAACACACGCCTTCTGGAAGGATTCTAGAACTGTTTCACATGGATTTAGTATGGCCAATTCAAAAGGTCAAACAAGGTCAAAGTATGCAGGGAATCTTGTGAAAAGATTGGTTCTTGACCATATTACACCAATGAAGACCCCATGAGATTGACTGCTCGACTTAGCAAAGATGATAGTTGCAACTCCATTGATCCAAATCTTTACAGAAGCATGATCAGAAGTTTACTTTATCTCACTACAAGTTGTCCCGTTACTTGTTTCAATGTTATAGTGATGCAGGTTGTGTTGATGATATGACAAGCACCATTGAAGGGTGTTTTTATTTAGGAACCAACTTGGTTTCCTGGTTTAACATGAAGCAACATTCCATTACACTTTCCACAGTTGAGGCTGAATACATCACCGTTGGAAGGTGTTTCACTCAAGTGATTTGGATGAAACAAATACTCAAGGATTGCGGTATTATACAACATGAACTTACAATATTTTGTGATATTACACGTGCTATTAATATCTCCAAATATCCCGTTCAACATTCTCGCACTACACACATTGATATACGTTATCACTATATTCGAGAATTGGTTGAGGATAAAATTGTTGAGTTAAAATATGTTGGTACTGATCTTCAACTTGCAGACATATTTACAAAGGCACTCGACGCTACACGATTTAAGTACTTGAGAAAGTTTTTGAGGAACTACCTTATGTACGTAGCAACATCAGAGCTGTTGCAACTAGGATGATTAAAACACTTGAATATTATTCATATCATCCACTTTTGTTGTTTTCCATCAGGTTCTGTACAAGATCACTTGCAAGCATTTTTCAGAAACCTTTGTGTTAAAGTTGCAATTCACAACTTTTAAAGAATAAAAGTTTTAAATTTAATCAGTGTTGAATTACTGTTGCAACTGGAAAAAGCTGCCTGACCTAAAACTGATGAGTGTGAAAGCATTCAATTCTTATCCCACCCGTCTTCTCATTGAAAAGAGCCGCCCCATCTCAAAAATGAGTTAGCGCGAAAGCTACCACGCAAAATTTTGTGAAAATTTTCTTAATTCAAAGTAATCTGATTTCAAAGCGTGCTCCTTGTATCGTGTTATCAGACTTGATTGCACTCAATCTCTTGCTGGATTAAAAATGTATTTTTGTTGGTTGTAATTCTTCCCTCTTAAGACATGTAATGCTGTTGTGATTGCGTGTCGTGTGATTCACTGAGCGGCTTTCTATGTTCGTAAAATCGTTGTGTTGTTGCACGCGTATTTATGAAAAATTGTTGAGGAATCTTGTCACATAGGTAGTTTCAACAAATTTTCGATATCTTCCAATTTTTGATTCATTGATATCATTTCTTACTTGTGTATCTTGTGGAAATCTTGTTGATTGTGTTTTTGGGAGATATTTTTGGTTGAAGGGAAATTGCTTATCAAGGTTACCCTTGATTTGTTCAAACAAAAAGGGGAAGAAAGAATAGAGAGTGCGAGTTACAACTTAGGGGAAGTGACTCAAGTTGTCTTTGGTCTCGAAAGGTGAAGGTGTTGAACACTAGGACGTTTACCTTTCCATTTGTACCTTGATCTCTTTTGTCAAAATGGGGGATAAAAGGTTTGAAGGGAGGCTGCACCGCTGTTGCAACTGCTTATGCACTCTATTTTTCTAACCACTTGTGCAGACGAGTCAATGATTTTAACAAAACAAATAAAAGGGGGAGATTGTTAGGGTCGTTTTTCTATCCGATTTGGGCTCAATTCGGATCGGCCCAAGTAGGGTTTAAATTGATATTATTTTGTTAAATCATTTGGATAAATTAATCTTTTATATGGTAATTATCTTAATATTATTTCCTTATCTTTATAAGATATTATTCTATCTTCAAGATTATCTTACTAGATATTAACCATATCTCCTATCTATGTACTTAGACATAACATTAGGCATGTTTGTTGGATATCTTTGATGATCATGCATAATCTATCTGATAAGGCAAGAAGATATGTTCGGATTGCAACATGATTATCGGCGTGCTTATTATATAAGGAAAGAAGATATTCCGAGAATTGCAACTAAAGATCTGCTGAAGATTTTGCTCATGCCTATATAAGGAGGACTATATACACTTGAATATTCAAGCTTTGAAAAGGATAGTTTGTGATTTCAGTCCTGTATCGAGTCAAAGTCTTCTAGTGAGAACTTCTTGTCAAAGGAGCTTTGAGTTAATCTTGAATTTCTCCGACTCAAAGGAGTACACCAAAAATGGTTAAGAGTTAGGTATTGCAACTGCAAATTAGAGGGAGTCTAGATTTGAGTTGAAGTAAATCATTTCATTGTAATTCTTAAGTAGGGTACTGTTTGAGTCAACATTTTAGTGCAAACCCCGTGTACTAGGACCATTTGGACCGAACCACGTAAAAAACTTTGTGTTCTTTATCGATTTATGTTTAACAGTCTTTTATCAATTGCAACAATAAAACAAGTTTTAAAGGTTAAAGAACTATCGTCTCTCTTATTTACGAGTACAGTTGCAACTATTGTCAAGTGCAATTGTATTTGTTTACAAATAATATAGATCCAAGACCTTTCAGAAAGATCTGGCATACACGTGCCCTTTAAAAATTTATTTTTGTGAATCGAAATTGTAATCAAGCTGCCCATAATCTAACTCACTGGGCCTCTTCAAATGATTGACATTCAATTTTTTTGATTCAAAACCTTCCATCAACTTGTCTTTGTGATGATCCATCAAAAAAGAAAACTTGTCTTTGTGATGGAGGTTCTTTTGTAACAAGTTACATTGACTCATTTTGGTAGTAATATAATTGTTTTTAAAAAAAATGGTAATTCCACATTTGTTGGCAAAGTAGATGAAGAAAATTTAGGGTTAGATAGGTTTGATTCGTCCTTGACCAATACTAGTGTTGGTCAAATTGCATTAGATAAAAAATATTCCTGTTCTTCAGAAAAAAAAAGATATACTTTCACATCGCTATGATAATGCATTAGGTTAAATAAAGTCATTTTAAAGAATTTTGTAATGTCTGCTGGCAAATCACAAAGATTAGATAATGACATAGCATTCCTCTTGCCGCAAGGGGATGTTATATCAATTCACAAGCTTTGTTTCAATATCACTGCCAACCGAACTTATGATAATAACATTATTTGCTAAATAATAAGTACGGAAAAGGTAATATATTCAAAAAAACAAAAAAAACAAAACAAAAAAGAGGAGTATTATAGAAGGAAAAGCTATATAACTAAAGTGGTGCTTATTAAAATGTCTACATGATAATAGAAAGTTCAATTATTGAAAGGAGGTTGAGTACTAAACTTATTCATATTAATAATTCTCGGAAAGAGGTTTTATATTTTTTATGGATGAAACAAGAACCATTAGGTTGACACAAATTTTTAATACAATGTCAAACTCCGAAAACATCATTACCATGTTATATAGTTATGGGTTTAGTTGTGGGCTTCTCAGTGTCCATTGTGTTAGGTGGACCCTCATAATTGTTTTATATCGCTATCCACTATTTCTTCTGTTAGGCCCATACCATGTTTCCTAACAGAAGTTTTATTAAATAGTTTAAACTACTTGACTACGTTTTTGCTAAACGCATTGAGTTGGTATTGCTTGTTCCGACACTCTAAGAGAGAATTAAGAGAGGAAGACTAGAGACCTAGGTGCAGTGAAATGCATCAAAGATGAAGGTCAGTCTGTCTTAGTGCGTGAGGATCAGGTCAAAGCACGGTGGAGGGAGTACTTCGAGGGTCTGTTCAATGGAGGCCCCACCGAAGCAGTGGGTGACATCTCGCAGTTCCCCCCAGGATCTGAACCGTAATTTTATGCGTCGTATTAGAAGGTCGGAAGTCAAAGATGCTTTGAAGAGAATGAAGACTTGAAAAGCTGTTGGCCCAGATGGTATCCCTATCGAGGCTTGGAGAAGCATGGGAGAGATAGGGGTGACCTGGTTGACGGACCTCTTTAACAAAATATGGCGAGCAAATAAAATACCAGAAGAGTGGAGAAAGAGTACGCTAATACCTCTATATAAGAACAAGGGCGATGTCCAAAACTGTTCTAACTATCGTGGGATAAAGCTTATGTCTCATACCATGAAGCTATGGGAGAGGGTGATCGAACACCGATTGAGACAAATTGTTCCCATATCTAAGAACTAATTTGGATTTATGCGCGGAAGGTCGACCATAGAGGCCATCCATTTGATTCGTCAGCTCATTGAACACTTTCGAGAAAAGAGTAAAGATTCGCATATGGTCTTTATCGACTTAGAAAAGGCATATGACAAAGTACCTTGAGAGGTATTATGGTGGACCTCGGTGAAGAAGGGGGTAACCATTAAATATATCAACATCATAAAAGATATGTATGAGAATGTGGTGACAAATGTCCGAACTTGTGGCGGTTTAACAGACGCCTTTCCAATTACAATTGGCTAACATCAGGGGTCAGCTTTGAGCCCATTTTTTTTTTTGCCATTGTAATTGATGAAATCGCTAGAACCATCCAAGACCGAGTCCCATGGTGTATGTTGTTTGCAGACGATATTGTCCTCATCGATGAGACGAGAATGGGAGTTAACGCTAAATTAGAACGATGGAGACAAACATTAAAAGCACGAGGATTTCGACTAAGTCGAACAAAAATAGAGTACCTCGAATGCAAGTTTAGCAAACAACGAAGAAACAACGATGGCACGGTTCAGTTGGATGGCGAAGAGATACCGAGAAGTGCGCATTTTCGGTATTTAGGCTCCATACTACAGATGGATGGAGAGTTAGATGGAGATGTCAACTACCGCATCCAAGCTGGATGGACAAAGTGGAAGAGTGCAACAGGGATCATGTGCGATCGTAACTTTCCTTTAAAGCTTAAAGGAAAGTTCTATCGTACGGCTATTAGACCTGCTTTGCTTTATAGCTCCGAGTGCTGGGCTATTAAGCAAAGTCATGCACATAAAATGAACATTACAGAGATGCGCATGCTTCGGTGGATGTGCGGTAACACAAGGAGAGATAAGGTGCGCAATGAAGATATTCGACATAAATTGGGTGTGGCGGCCATCGACGAGAAAATGCGAGAAAATCGTTTAAGATGGTTTGGGCATGTTAAACGCAGACCCATAGATGCACTGGTACGACGAGTTGAAGATCTCGACTTAGGACAGACGACTAGAGTTCGTGGGAGACCGAAAAAGACGTGGATGGAGGTCATACGGAACGACATGAAGCTAAAAGATCTAAATGAATGGAGGCAAAAGATTCATGTTCACGACTCGACGTGATTCATTCATGGTTCATATAGCCTACCCCAATTTAATTGGGATTCCAAGCTTGGTTGTTGTTTGTTGTTGAGAGAATTAAGTGATAATTTGTTGCCTTAATGAGAAAGTTTATATAAAGATAAAGTTAAAATAAATTATAGTTATATCTCAACTAATAACAAAATTTAAAAGTGTATCAAGGAATAAAATAAGTAAATTAAAAAATTGATGTCTTTTAATTCCTAAATAAAAACCCGAGGCTTCTAGACTTTTCTTCCTTTAGCCGGAGAATCAATTGCACGGGCAAGACAAAAAGAGCTAATTTATGAAAATCTTACAAGCTTTAGAGCCTGAGAGTAAAATTAGACTTCCCGGGTTCCTTTAATTTGAAATAATTTATCGAATTACAGATTGATGTGATATATTGCAACAAATATAAAAGTAATGTTGGATAAAGTTGGTACATAAGATTTGTAGTATAAAAACAAATTCTTACGTTAGTATCTCAAGAGGGATTTTGAACGTTTTATCTTGCCTTATATGCAAAGGGTGGGTTAATGGCATTTTATCCTTAGGTTTTTGTAAATAAGTATTTGGTATGCAATAATTTGGGACTTATACGACGATCAATTACGACGTGACAAATGGTAAAGATGTCGCATCGGACTGCACAACCAGATCGAGCGGCCTAAATCATTCATGGTAGTGCGGACTCACCAACTAGCTCTTGAATAAACTCTTTTGGGCCCACCCGCTATGTCATCGAGCCCAAAGGCCCACAAACAAACTATTAGGGCCCACCCACGAACTCTTTGGATCAATCAACGAACTCATTGAGGGGCATCCCACGTGATTCTCATCCAACTAACTCTTACAATTAAGGCAATCTCTAGCCTATAGATACCCTCTCTAATTATTATTTAACGAGGGTTCTCTCTAAGCAATTAAATCAGTTCATATGTAAAGAGTTCATACAAAAAGAGTCATAGGTAAAGAGTTCATACGTAAAGTGTGTTGGAGAAAATATTGGAAGTGAGCCAATATTAGTTTGGGCTCAATTTATGCTAGAGCCCAGTGGTACAAAAATGTGTGAATGGAAATTAGCTTAAATGAAATGAAAAATAGACTTGTCCAACATTAGAAAAACACTACACTCTTAGCATGTATATGTTAATTCATGTTAGGGAGAAAGTGTAGTATTGTGGGAAAATAGAACTCCTCGCACAGTCGTCGTCGTTCGTCCCTCGCCTCGCGTCGTGTCGTACGTGTTTCTGCCGGAAAGGCTTTTCTAACTTTTTGGTGATATTTTATTTATTAAATAAATAAAATAATATATAATCAAATTGTTCATTTTAAAGATTCGAAATCAGATTACACACATAAATGTTGCGATTAATACGTGAGGTGATTATCCTGATTAATACATAAATTTTTTAATTTGAGTCAAACGTTTCATCAAGTCCCTTAATTGTGTGTTGGTTGTTACAACTTATCTTTTCCTATAAAAGGAGCTTCTGGCCAAAAGTGAAAAAAACATCCAAACACAAAGCAATTTTCAGCATGCCCATAGCATAAACATTTTTCTTGGGTTCTGCAACATCGTTAGAGTTCGATTGAGGGAGTGGTATTTAGCTTCACTTGCCACTTCAAAGCGACAAACGTTGTACATTGGGAGGTCTTTACCAATTGAAGGCTTGAAGTATTAGTCGGTAACTAGATCTTAAGGGGAGGAGGTCACACCTCCAACTCGTCCACTGTTCTACATAAATCCATTCAGTTGCGGGAAGGTTTAATTTCATTGTCGCCTTTTTATATTTATATGCAATTTTTATTTGATCTTATGCTCATATTCTAGAATAAAAGTTTTTGTTTACATGTATATCTTCATGATTTTTGTGCACGCTAAATACGTTCGCCAACAATCATAAGATCTAATTATATCTACGTACTATATGTATTGCACTTCAAGGTGGTTTTATAATTTTCAGTATCTGTTTAAGCTAATCGATGTGCAGGTTTTGTATCCTGTTTTTATCATACACTATAAGACTGATGGTGCTATTGCAACCACCCCCTCGCAACTGTCTGGCGACCGTCAAACTTCTGCGATCGCCTCGTGACGGCCAGACAGTCGCCCTACTTTTTGAGACAGCATGGTGATTACCCAGCGCTTGCAACACCTCTTCACGATTGCCCAATAGTCGCCATTGTGGGTTATTCGTGACCACGGACAGTTGCGAATAAAATTCATATTTTAAATAAATGCATGTCGCATAATTTGATGTGGCGCATTGATTGTTTAGTTAAAGTGAGCTAAATTTAAAGTTTTTATTACAAAATCAACCATCAATTAAAGGGAACGATCCGTAATGAATCTTTTAACTATTTTTATCGACAACGAATGTAATGCCTAAATACACATATATACATAATGCTTTAGAAGATCTACCAATTGAACATAATAATGATATATATACTTAAATTTGTAGTATAAAGTACAATCACATAATTACAATTATAACTACTTGGTATATATTATGATTAGTTGTATAACATAAGATAGGTACATCGTTAATAACTCACTCAATCACATCTAATCTATTATTTTGATAACACAATTACGAGCCTTGTAATCATTTATTACTTCAATTCACATGTAATAATGATGTTTGTTGTCAAAAACCACAAACACATTAAGATCGTTTCAAAAAATCACAAAGTTAAAACATGAATATTATTATGCACAACCGCCTGACGGTCACGAAAGATAGCATTCGCTACCGCCCAACGATTGCGACATCCCTTCGTGACCACCCAGCGGTCGTCATTGTGGGTTAGCGATTGAGAAATAAAATTTATTTTTTAAATTAATGCATTTCGGATGATTTGTTGTGCCGTGTTGTTTCATCAATTGTAATGACCCCAATAATGGTTAAAATGAGCCAAATTAAATTTTTTCATTGCAAAATCAACCATCAATTATAGGGGACGATCATAATGAATCTTCGAACTATTTTTATCGACAACGGACGTAATGCCAAAATACACACACACACACACACACACACACACATATATATATATATATACACACACACACAATGCTTTAGATGATCTACTAATTGAACATCATAATGATATATATACTTAAATTTGTAACGTAAATCACCATCACATATTACAGTTATAACTACTAGGAATATATTATGATTAGTTGTATAACATAAAATGGGTGCATCGTTAATAACTCGCTCAATCACATCTAATCTACTGTATTAATAACTCAATTACTAGTGTTGTAATCATTTATCACTTAAATTCATATGCAATAATGATATTTGCTGTCAAAACCACAAACACATCAAGATCGTTTCAAAAAATCATAAATTTAAAACATGATAATCATTCGCAACAACCCAACGGTCAAGAAAGATAGCCTTCGCGACAACCCGACGGTTGCGACACTCCTTCACGACTGCCCGTCAGTTGCGACACCCTATTGCAACCGCAAGGCGGTTGCCAGTATAACCTCGCGATCGCTTGCGAGACTCTGATCTTTGCGATCTCTGGGCCGTCGCAATTCTAGTTTTGCCACCGCTTGACGGTCGCAAAAATCCCTGAAATGGCGGGATTCAAGGGGAAATTTGAATTTTCTGAAAATTCAAACTTTTCACCCAAAATTCCATATATACCCACCATTATTCCTTCTAATTTTTAATACTCTAAAATTTTTCTCTCCAAAATATCCCAACACCTACAACTCATTCCCAAATCCAAAAAATAAAACCGAACACTATTTTTCTCTTCTTTTCTTTTCCTAAATCTACAACTCTTTCCCAAATCCAAAAACATAAAACCCAACACTAAACTTTCTCTTCTTTTCTTTTCTTATATCCAAAATAAAAACACCCACCACCTTTATTTTCTCTTTCATTTGTTTTCTTCATCTTTTTTTTGGTTGTATTTTATTTGTTTTGTTAATTTTATTACATTCATTAATGTTTTCATCTCTTTTCATTGCATTTCTTTTTTCTTCATTCATTTTTTCATCTCTTTACTTTTTATTCTTATTATTTTCTTCATATTTTTATTTTTCACCACTCATTTTTTTATTTGCTAATATATATACATAATTTCCAAAAAAAAAAAATGTATTCCGATAATTACCAAAATATTATTATTATTTTTATGTTGATGAAGGCCTTTCGTGACCGCCAGACGGTCGCGAGTAATATTCATGTTATTTGCGACAGCCCGCTAGTTGCCACCAAATAAATATTATTCGCGACTGCCCGGCGATCGCAAAAAGCCTTTAAAGGGCATTTGCAACCGCCTAGAGGTGGCTAATGTCCTAGAGGACATTAGCGACCATCGAATAATTGCAAAAAGACTTTTGCGACCGTTCCACTATAGCGAGTGACCTATAGGTCATTAGCAACCGCTGGGCGATCACAAATAGTTGACTACCGCCCGACGGTCGCCATATTGTGATCGCAAAGTTGCGACTGCTCGACGGTAACAATAAATGTCATATGCGACCGCCTGGCGGGCACGGATGGTGTACAACGGGCTGTATCTCTAACCCGTCAATGGCGATCGTCGGGCGGTCGTAGAAGGGGTTTTTGCATTGGCCCATGGGTCATTCGAGACCATCTGGCGGTTGCGAATGACCTTGTTTTCTTATTTATGCTCAAGTACTGCACATACTCCGACACTTGTCTAATCGCTTATTCAAGTGTCATCGATCCGGGGAAGTCTTTAAATATGGCAGCAAACTAATCCAAATAATGATTTTTTTTGAAGGGAATGGAATTGGAAGATAGGACTCCTTCATTACTAGTTTAAATGTGTTGCCTAAATATCCTTCTCGGTTGAGATCACATTCACTTGTTCTCTTGGATTTGTCTTGGTGTTTCTTCGCAATGCTCTAGTCGTTTGAATACTTAGCTGGTTTGCTATTTGGCCAAATTGTTTCTCAATGTTCTTCGATGACGCGTCAATGTTTTGACACCTTACTTCGATTTATCCCATCATTGCATCAATCCTCGCCATGTTTTGACACCTTACTTCAGTTTATCCTAACGATCTTTGACCTACTCCTTATTGCTGATTTTGTTGACCACCCCAAGAAAAGTTTAAGGGATTTCTCCATCTCGGATTGTAAGTAGTCGAGTAAGGATTGTTTTTCCTCGAATAGTTACTACCATAGTTTGATTTCTTCATGCACCATTGTGTTTACTCTTTTGCACTCAGTGTCCGGATGGTTTCCTCCACAACTGGTACCCACGATGAGAACTGTACTAGAGTTCATATGCTTCAGTGTGGTGTTAATGGACTCGACTTGTGTAGTGAGTTGAGCTACTGCGTCTACCTCATGGACCCCCATATTTCTCCTAACTTGTGCTCGTTCTATACTCCACTTTGATATGTTAGTTGTGATTGTTCCAACAGTTCAAATGCATCTTCATCGGTCCTTACCAAGAAAAACCCTCCTTAACTAACATCAAGTATGGGTTTTTTATCAAACTTAGCCCACTAAGTTGGCACATTTTCAAATTACACTCAATATGTTGGCACACGCCAAACTTAACCCCCTATGTTGGTATTGGCATCAATATTCATCCACTACTGACATGTGTCGCCAAATTTTCCCACGTGGACAGCGCGTGGCGCCACGCGCCATATGTGGAGTTTTTTTACTTTTTTTTTTATATTTCCACGTAATTTTCTTTTAAATTTTTTCTCCTATTTTTGTTTTTACTTTATTAATCAAAAAAATCAATAAAAAAGAGGGAAATGATTTACGGGAGAGAGAAATCAAACCATAAAACATTTCTCCTGTTCTCTCTCTCTCCCACCATAACACTCCACCACTTCACCTCCAATTCACTAAACATGAACCCTAAATCCTCAAATCAAACATAAATCTGGTAAATCGGCCCAGACTCAGTGTCAAATCTCTCGAATTTCCACCACCGTTGGTTGTCTCTTCTCGTTCATCCTCAGATCGCTCCCAATTTCGCATGTAAGGACCCAAAACTCTAAATCCGCCCGCAATTTCTTAATTTTTGTGAAAGTTTAAACGATTCCGACAATTATTTTTTGAGCTTCTTGTTTATTAGGCTTGCAATCCTGATTTGTGGGTCTTTGTTCTCATCAAAAAGTAAAGTGTTCTTGCTATTATTTTAATAGTACTTGAGTAGGCATTGTGGGTCTTTGATTCTTTTATTTTTTTTTATGAATGGGTCTGTGATTAGTGTAGGTTTCTTGTAGATATTTTGTCAGATGTTCTTTCCCTAGTTTAGTCTATGAAGAATGTGGTTTTTAAATACTAGAATTTAAGTTAACAAGCATTTGTTTAAATATTTTATCTAGTATATTTTGATTTGTTGAAACTGATTTGAATCTGGATGAGTTTTTTACAATTTATTAAACAACAGAAACTTTTGTATATAATACTTATATGTTATTTTTGTAGTAAATTCTGACTTCTTGAACTAATTTGTAATAATGTGAGTTTTCTTACAGTTTACTAAACAACATAGATTTCAGCATGTATATGTAGTTGTAGTTTGCAAACATTAGTTTCTGATTACTGTATTTATGAAAGGTTTGATAAAGCTAGTTAAATATTTTTGTAATTGTTGTTTAATTCAAGTACGTGTCAGATAACTTACATAGTTTCTTGTGTTTCAGGTGTAAAGGCCTGAGAGTGAAACACTGTGATGGGTTCTGTCCATAAATATGGTATGATATTCTGTTAATTTTGTGTTATATATTGTTAATGATCATCTGATCCTTCGTTTGAAAAGAGAATCCCAATGACAAACTCCTAATCTTATTGTGTTATATTTTGCAGATCCTCCTAAGGCAAAGTTGAGGTCTCCTAAGCCTTTTTTACTTAATTCGGTTGCCTATTTTATTGGGTTTATATAGATGACAGTTACATTCTTATTTAGCGATGCTCTTACAACTTTAGTGACAATAATTTTTCTAGAAATGTATCGTATCTACCACTTACATCATGTGAATTTGGACAGGGCAAAGGAAAGAAATCGACCTCTGTCCCATTTAACCCTCCTCGTACTCGGAATAAAAGAGGTGCAGCTGAAGTAGGCTCATCAGTCAACAACAACAACAACCAAGCCTGTAATCCCAATTAAATTGGGGGTAGACTCTATGAACCATCACGTCGAGTCGTGAACATGAATCTTTTGCCTCCATAGGTTTCGGTTGACGAGCATGTCTTTATTTAGATCTTTTAGCTTCATCTCGTTCTGTATGACCTCCATCCACGTCTTTTTCGGTCTCACATGCGCTCTAGACATCTGTCCTAAGTCGAGATCTTCAACTCATCGTACCGGTGCATCTATGGGTCTACGTTTAACATGCCAAACCATCTTAAACGGGTTTTTCACATTTTCTCGTCGATGGCCGCCACACCCAATTTATGCCGAATATCTTCATTGCGTACCTCATCTCTCATGGTGTTACCGTACATCCACCGAAGCATGCGCATCTGTGTAACATTCATTTTCTGTGCATGACTTTGCTTAATAGCCCAGTACTCGGAGCCATAAAGCAAAGTAGGTCCAATAGTTATACAATAGAACTTTCCTTTAAGCTTTAAAGGAAAGTTACAATCGCACAAAATCCCTGTTGCACTCTTCCACTTTGTCCATCCAGCTTGGATGCGGTGGTTGACATCTCCGTCTAACTCTCCATCTATCTGCATTATGGAGCCTAAATACCGAAAATGGGCACTTCTCGGTATCTCTTGGCCATCCAACTGAACCGTGCCATGGTTGTTTCTTCGATGTTTGCTAAACTTGCATTCTAGGTACTCTGTTTTGATCGACTTAGTCGAAATCCACGTGCGTCTAATTTTTTTCTCCATCGTTCTAATTTAGAGTTAACTCTCATTCTCGTCTCATCGATGAGGACAATATCGTCTGCAAACAATATACACCACGGGACTCAGTCTTGGATGGTTCTGGTGATTTCATCAATTACACTGGCAAACAAAAATGGGCTCAAAGCTGGCCCCTGTTGTAAGCCAATTGTAATTGGGAAGGCGTCTGTTAAACCGCCATAAGTTCGGACATTTGTCACCACATTCTCATACATATCTTTTATGATGTTGATATATTTAATGGTTACCCCTTTCTTCACCGAGGTCCACCATAATACCTCTCAAGGTACTTTGTCATATGCCTTTTCTAAGTCGATAAAGACCATATGCGAATTTTTACTCTTTTCTCGAAAGTGTTCAATGAGTTGACGAATCAAATGGATGGCCTCTATGGTCGACCTTCCGCGCATAAATCCAAATTAGTTCTTAGATATGGGAACAATTTGTCTCAATCGGTGTTTGATCACCCTCTCCCATAGCTTCATGGTATGAGACATAAGCTTTATCCCACGATAGTTAGAAAAGTTTTGGACATCGCCCTTATTCTTATATAGAGGTATTAACGTACTCTTCCTCCACTCTTATGGTATTTTATTTGTTCGCCATACTTTGTTAAAGAGGTCCATCAACCAGGTCACCCATATCTCTCCCATGCTTCTCCAACCCTCGATAGAGATACCATCTGGGCCAACAGCTTTTCGAGTCTTCATCCTCTTCAAAGAATCTTTGACTTTCGACCTTCTAATACGGTGCATAAAATTGCGGTTCAGATCCTAAGGGGACTACGAGATCACACCCACTGCTTGGGTGTGGCCTCCATTGAACAAACCCTAGAAGTACTCTCTCCATCGTGCTTTGACTTGATCATCATGCACCAAGACAGACTGTCCTTCATCTTTGATGCATTTCACTGCACCTAGGTCTCTAGTCTTCCTCTCTCTAATGCAAGCAATTTTGTATATATCTTTATCGGCCTCCTTGCTATCCCTCTTCTCATAAATTTCCTTGTACACAGCTTCCCGCGATAGTCGAACAGCTTTCTTTGCTTCTTTTCTGACTAGATTATACTTTTCAAAGCTTGCTCCATCATAGTTCTTCTTCAAATACCTGTAGCAATCCCGTTTGGCCTTGATTTGCCGCCTTCACTTATTCATTTCACCATGCCGTGTCTTTACATGTCAAGCTACTACCTCGAGACTCACCTAAGAGGTATTTAGCTACTTTCTTGATACAACAAGACATTTTGGTCCAAGTTGCATCTGCATCGTCGTCAGTCTTTCAATCTACCTCTTGAACCACTCGCTCTACGAAGGCCTTTTGGGTAGACTCCTTAAGCCGCCACCACTTAATTCTATGTTCCACCCGGCGCCTACTCCTCTTCAATCCTTGCCGCAGTCTAATATACAACACCAAAAGCCTATGTTGCGTAACCACACCTTCTCTGGGGATGACCTTGCAATCTAAGGAACGACTTCTATCCACCCTCCTAGCTACGAAAAAATTTATTTGGCTCTTATTTGACCCACTCCTATAAGTGACCAAATGAAATTCTCTCTTCTTAAACCAAGTATTTTCTACAAGCAAATCTCAATTAGAGGGTGAAGTCTAAGATAGTGTTGTCTGGCTCATTGCGATCCCCAAAGCTATACCTTTCGTGGATATCCTCGAACCCATCACGGCTAGATCCTACATGACCATTAAAGTCACCTCCAATGAAGAGTTTATCACTACTAGGGATACTTTGTACCATCTCGTCCAAATCTTCCCAAAACTTACGTTTCACAGCTTCGTCTAGTCCTATCCGTGGTGCATAGGCACTAATGACATTCAAGATATCCTCGCCTATGAACAACTTAACCAGTAAGATCCTGTCACCTTTCCTTCTAACCTCCACCACGTCCTCGAGCCAAAGCTTATCTATGATGATCCCAACACCATTTCGGTTCTTCTCTGCCCCGGTATACCAAAGCTTACAACCTCAAGGGTCTACTACTTTGGCCTTCTCACCAACCCACTTGGTATCTTGCAAGCACAAGATGTTGATCCTTCTCCTGGACATTGCCTCAGCTAACTTGGCCAATCTCTCTATGAGTGACCCCACATTCCACGATGCAAGGCGAACTCATCGTTCCTGGACTAACTTCTTTACCCTCAATCGTCCTGGAAGGTGAGAGAACCCTTGTTCATTTGACACCACACCTAGGCGTCGATGTGGCGCGTTGTTTCATGGTGATAACCTAGAAACTCTTGCCTATTTATCACTACATCCGGGGTCCGATGTAGCGCGTCGCTGAGTAGGGAACGACCCAACAAAATTCATAGTATGGTTCATATCATAGGATGTGACGGGGTTTTTACGTTGGCTGTCACAAGCCTACCACAACCCTTCTCTTTTATCCTGGCTTGGGACAGTGAAAGCTCATTGGCGGAGTTGAAGTAGGATCATCAGTCAACATCCTAAAAACAAGTGATCCAATGCTTTCTCCTCCAAGAATCCTATCATGTCCAGTCCAAGTACCTGGTCCTTCAGTATGCGAGGAATTACCCAATTTTAGGCCAAAGAAGAATGTACCCAAGAGAGTCACTGTTGGCGGGCACGCACTTCTATTTAGTGTCCCAAATCCAAACGCTTTTGAGAATCAAAGGTCGAAGAAGGCCAAAAGAAGTTGAACTTAATGTTGCTTTATTTTGATATGTTAGTGTTGTTGCGACAAAACTTAATGGAGTTATTTTGTTTAGTAGTTAAACTTCGTTATGGTTGGTGTTAACCACCCGTGAACTTGTTGCAACAATTTTGTTATGTTATTGAGTAGTGAATATGGTACTGAATTGATGTTGGGAATATATTTTGGGAATATGGTATCTAATATGAGATCGTATTTGAATTAGAATCCGTTTTGTGTCATATTATTATTTAATGATGTTAGCTTGAGTAGCTTGTATTTGATTCCAAATTTCACACTCATGGTCTTATGTATATATGTTTTATCTGTGTATTTTGGGGTAGGGAAATCTAGGTGGGATATATATACATACAAGTAGAGATGGTTGGCATTTTTATCCTGATGAAGCTAAGAAACGTGAACAACTAAATGCGTAGTAATTTCAATATTTTAATTTGGAAATTTTAATAATATTTGTGAGTGACATATTTATGGTTTTTCTCAACAAAAAAAAGACATCTTTATGGTGATTTGTCTACACTGCAAAATTGGGGAGGATGGATGTGGGAAAAAATATCAGAAATGAAGGTTTTTTTTTTGTATGCATGTGAGGGGAGGAACAATTTGTCGGCCACTGGAATTTATTATATTAGAGGGTCTGTCTATTTTGGGGTTGTTAATTTTTAGTATTTATGTTTGATTTTGGGGTTTAGGGTTCATGTTTAGTGAATTGGGATGAAGAGGTGGAGTGTTATGGTGGGAGAGAGATAACATATGAAATGATTTGCGGTTTGATTTCTCTCCCCTCGTAAGTCATTTCTCCCCTTTTTATTGATTTTTTTAATTAATAAAGTAAAAACGAAAATAGGAGAAAAAAATAAAAAAAAAATAAAATTACGGGAAAAATAAAAAGAAAAATAAAATAAAAAAGAAAACGCCACATAAGGCGCGTGGCACCACGAGCTGTCCACGTGGACAAATTTGGCAACACATGTCAGAAGTCGGTGAATATTAATGTCAATGTCAACATAGCGGGTTAAGTTTGGTGTGTGTCAACATAATGGGTATAATTTGAAAAGGTGCCAACTTAGTGGTGTGTCTACTCCTCGGAATTAATATGTAGTAGAATTATTGAAGTAGTTCCTCAACTTGGAAGTTGTGTTGTGGACACTTTCTCGTCATACCTTTGAATCGTTCTCATGCCTCTGATAGAGATTCTTCTTTCATTTGATGGAAATTGACTATCTCACTTCTCATTTTCACAGTTCTTGTTGGTAAGCACAATTGTCATAAGAAAAGTTGTGCCAATTGTTTCCATGTCGTGTTGTTGTTATTTGGCAGCTCATTTTGCCACCTCTTTGCCTCTCCATTAAGTGACTAGTAAGCATAAAAATTTACCCCCATCATTGGCATCGTTTTTGGTAAACCACTAAGTGCATTGTAGTAGAAACAACTGTGTTCATCACTATGGCAAGGTCTACAAAAGCAACTGAAAAGGCCAACGCCACCACAACTACTCAAGAACGTAAAGAATCCTCTCCAGAGACTAAACATGTTGACCACCAATACAACGGGCGCAGAAAAACAAATTCAAGAGGAATAACATCACTTATTACACAATCAATCAACCCAAAATGAAAAGAAGCGCAAGCCCATAAAACACAATCTCACAACAATCAAGAAGTGTCTCGCAACCTCGTCACTCTATACAACCTGATAGAACACATTCACACGCATATCATAAGACACACCACATATCGTCCAACATTTGCAAAGGTATGGCACATAAAAATCTCCCCACAAAGACAATCAGGCCGGCGAGATGTATGTCCTGGAATTTCTATCATTTTCAACTTAACTACAAGATAGAACTAGGGGACTCGTTGTATGACCGATAAAACTTATGCAAATTGTTATTGCTATGCAAGTAATAATATCAACACATACAACAACTGTATCACCCTTCACAATAGGTATTCAAAAACAACCATTTTGAGTGGTCTAATGAGATTACATCAGTTCTCAAGCTTGAAACATTTAATGGATATATCTAAAAAGTCATAATGTTATTATACTATATCTGAAGAGCGCAAGAAGACCAAACTACTGTTACCTAAAATTCAAACAAAACTGTAATTATTTCGTAAAGATCAATAATAGAATCAAAATTATTAACAAATACCGTTCCTCCGTGGCAACATCGCCAAAAACTTGATGCGCTTATTTTGTATAACGAAACTATAGTAATACTAACGCTTTCGCAAGAGCACGATCAAGTAATAATAAAATAATAAGTATAATTACAAACCAAGTATCGTATCACTCGGGAGTACTTATCTGTTTTAGCAATGCAGTGTTGATGTCAGTTGAGACTAGTACTTTGTACGATGAAATAGAAAGGACAATGTAAATAACTTTAAAAATGAAAATAACAAAAAGTAAAGACAAAGACAAAATTGAATTGGTTGATTGATTGGATTGTTATGCAGATTAAGGAAAATGTATTTAGGAATCAGAATTTATTAATCTCAAATCCGCGTATTTGATAGACAAAATACCATTTCCCCTATGTTATGCTTCTTCCTATTAAATCTTGTTTTGTTCTCAAGTTGACGTGATAAGTTAAGCGCACTTTCGTATCACTTAAAGAACCCACTAGCTCCTTAATGATGTAGACCGTTAGGTACTCTCCTTTCTCGGGAAATTCACCTTGTCAAGGACCCATACAAAGTTTTAGAAAAGATTTAGAGTTACCAACTTAACCTAGATTCCCCGTGGGACGCTAGTGACGAAGGTCTATAGATTGGTTTGTGTGATCCACTATGCAAGTGTTGTATTAACAATATCCTATGCATAATTCTACATAATACATGATATTTCAACATCTCCAGTATGCTTCTTAGAAACATATATGTGTTAAATCACCAAGTAGCATAAGCCACAAATCAAATCCAACCAAACAAAATCTTCATTTGAAATAATCAAAATATAGGTTCAAGTTGCATTCATTAAGATAACTACATCCTATCCCAGACACTGGACCCATGATTGATGTTTCACAATAACAATTCATCATAAAATATCATAATAAAGAAAAAGAAAAGATTACAACTCTTAATCTGAGTGAGATGTCTCTCTGTCTTCTCTTAGTCTCCTCTACTCCACTTTATGTAATTATGATGTGGAATAGTGATGGAAAAATGGATGTAACGTGTTTAGAGGTATTATTTGCAATGCTTCAAATGGTGGCCATCCTTCCATTTTTATAGTTTTTAGGCTATGAATGTATTGTCCTAGGATTTAGAATCAGCCGCCACAAAGGTCCAGTTTGCGCGATTTCTCATCTAAGAGGCCCGGTTCGAGCGATCTTCTTTGTGGGTTGCGCTGCTCTTTATCCTCTCAGCGTGGGTCGCGCGGATATAGGCGCAAGTCACGCTACCTCGTGTCTTGACCGTGGGGATGTCACGGTCCTCTGTGCTATTGTGCCACATTCTAACATAGCGGCGCGAGTCGTATAGGCCGAGTTGTGGTGCTGACTCCGCTGCTATGACATTAGCTTCGACAAATTGCTTTATTTTCCCTTCGTGCTATACCATGCTCATTATCCTTCAATTAAGCCTCGTTTTTCTCCCACTCGATTATAAACTACAACTTGACAAAACAAGAAAAAAAACCATAAATATGCTACAAGAAAGTATCAAAAGTAGAAGAAATGAGGAACTCAAATCACACAAAATAAACGCTCATCGCTAGATGTCCTACTTCAGAAATAGGCCCTGCCCTGACCTCTTCACAAGAATGCATCTCACTACTAACATCTTACAAATAGCTCAACTGGTCATCAATCCTTTGTCGTTGTTGCAATGCTCGCCATCATCAAGAACATTGACCATTGGCTCATGTGGCAACAAAAAGAGCTTATTTTAAAGTCATCGAGATGAGGTACTTTAGGCGGAGGAGCACTACTAGTGGACATATTGAAAACCGTGGAACTCACTTTCAAGAACTATGCCTCATGACAAGTTGTGCTTATCCATCTAAAGATAAAATATCCTAATATCCTCAAATAGGGGTTTTTGTCCACATGATCAGCCGTCTCCTTGCACCTGCATATTCATATCTGCCAAGTTGCGATTGACAAACAATCCTCTTTCCAGTGCTTAGCCGGAAGAGCTCAAGTGCCACTTCCACCTTGCACTCCTTACTCAATTGATACAAAGAATAAACTATTCACCACAGACAACTGATACTAACATCCGAGGGATACCAAATCAAGCTAAATACAAAAACTTACGACAGCTTGGCTGCGAGCACATGCCACAACCGCTACCTCAATCTTTTTGACTCTTCACGAGTAAAGGCAATCTCTACCTTCAATCGACAATCTTTCAGATCCAAAGTGCCTTCAGAACGAACATGTTATCTTACAGCACAACCACCTCCTCGTGGGACTTTTTTGTCTTATCAATCGAATTTCTCGTTGCCTCCTGCACAATAGCAAGCTATAACTTCACCTAAAGTTCCTCTTTCCCCTCGACACATGTTGTAAGTAGTCTTTTCGTTATTCCTGCTAAATTTTATAGTCGTTCCGAACTAAACTTCAGCCTTTAAAGCTTCGGCTGAGTTTAACACAAAATGAGAACAAAAATTCCAATAGAACCTTGCGACCAAGCCGACTCTTCAAGCACTGAAAGTAGGATTGCTACACAGTCAAATTATGGACCGTATATAAATTTTTAAAAGGCTTCAGTTGCATACAAAATCCCTTCTAAACTGGGGGACTTATGGTGTGCAATAATTTGGGACCTATACGGAATTACACGTGACAAGTAGTAACCGCGTCCACAACCAGATCCAACACTCCAAATCAATCATGGCAGTACATGCCCACTAACTAGCCCATGAGCGAACTCTTGTGAGCCTACCAACAAACTCATTAGGCTTAATGGCCCACCAACGAACTCTTTGAGCTCACCCATAACTCTTTGGGTCCATCCATGGACTCATTGGAGGCCCAGCCCATGCAAAACCCATCAAACTAATTCCTACAATTAAGAAAATATCTAGCCTATAAATACATAATAGGATTTTCTCTAAGCTCATTAGAGGGGTTTCTCTAAGTTCTCAAATCACTTCATACATAAGAGTTCATAGGTAAAGAGTTTATGCTTGAAGATTTTATACATAAAGAGTCATACATAAAGTATTCATACGCGAAGAATTCATAAATAAGAGTTCATACGTTAATATTTCATACATAACGAGTTCATATTCAAAGAGTTCATTTACTTAAGATCATCTGCACGAACTCACTTGTGGTTGAACTGTTCCCCAAGAACTCATATACGAACAAACAATTCCGCGTGCAAACTCATCCCTGAACAAACAGTTTCCCTAGCGAACTCATCCCCAGACAAACTATTCCCCAACCGAACTCATCCCTAAACAATGGCTTATACTAATAGAAAGACCTTTGAGTCTACACTACAAGATTTCAGCACTTTTCCCGACCGGAAACTCCCGACCGGATTTCGGTCGGGAGCAATCCCGACCGCAATGCGGTCATTATAAAGTTTACCGACCGATATGCGGTCGAGACATTTATTAAAACCATTCCCGACCGCATTGCGGTCGGTACAAGTTGTCCCGACCGCATTGCGGTCGGGAATACTCTGGGCGGGAAATTTCCCGCCCAGAGTGTCGCCCTAATCTCGGCCCAGCTGGGCCGAGACTTCCCGACCGCAATGCGGTCGGGAATACCCTTATTCCCGACCGCAATGCGGTCGGGAAAGTTCCCGACCGCGTGGCGGTCGGGAATATTAGGGTTTAGGGATTAGGGTTTAGGCTTATTGGCAACCGATTTTCGGTAGGGAATAATATTCATATTCTTAATTTCACAATTTCGCTCTCAATTTTAGGTAAATCGTTCATTTAATGATCGAGTAAATCAGTATTAGTTATATATTACTAAAAATCTCAAAAAAAATTAAATTTAGTTGCACGTTGATGAATCGTTTGAAGCGTCGATTCATATTGTCACTTATAAATAGATTAGTATATATAGTTGCTAATAATGTAACTACTTACGATTATGTTAAACAAATGTTAACATATATATATATATATATATATATCACAATTAGCCTCTCTATACTAACGTTCGTAACAAATGTTAATTGACAATTGTGAACTCCTATATACTACGTATGATTATTATAGGTAAAACTCCAAACTAACTTAACTTATACTACGATAAACTATACTAATTTACTAATTAAAAGTATATTAAACTAACTAACTAATAGTGCAATTCATGAATTTAATGAGATTCTATAGTTATACTTAACAAACACATCAAGATTTTCCAAAAGATCGAAAAAAGGTAAAATTTACTATTTTTCCCGACCGCGTATCGGTCGGGAATTATTGCCGACCGCATGGCGGTCGGAAATAAAATTTAAAGGTATTCCCGACCGCATGCCGGTCGGTACTAATATTTAAAGGCATTTCCGACCGCGGTGCGGTCGGGAATAAAATTTAAACTTATTCCCGACCGCAGTGCGGTCGGTATTTCGCGAGTTTCTGGGCTGCAAAGTATTACCGACCGAATTTCGGTCGGTATTTTTTGAAAAATTGGCGGTTTTTTGAAATTTTTGAAAAAATTCAACATTCCCGACCGAATATCGGTCGGGAATAATCGAAAAAAATGGCGGGACTTGGTGGGAAATTCAAATTTGACGAAAATTCAAAAATTTTCAACTTTTTCTATAAATACACTTCATTATTCTCCTCATTTTTCTATCTCCACACACTTTGTTCCTCTTCAAAAAAAATTTCAAACACTTTTTTCATATTTATACACTTTTTCAAAACCTTCTTTCTTTCAACTTCAAAATTAAAAATTTTCACTTCTTTATTCAAATTTTCAATAATCAAAAACTTATTTATTTTTTTTGTGTTTTAGACTAAGCAATGAATCAAAAATTTAATTATTGCAAACACAAAAACTAAATAATATTTTTCAAATATTGCAAAATATTAAAAAAATAATATTCCGGTAATTTATTACCGGAATATTATTTTTTTTGTTCTGATGATTATTATTCCCGACCGCGAATCGGTCGGGAAATACTTGAATATTATTCCCGACCGGGCCTCGTTCGGGAATAACATGAATTTTAATCCCGACCACTTTGCGGTCGGGAATAGTCCCGACCGCTATGCGATCGGGACAAAAATTCATATAATCCCGACCGCACTGCGGTCGGGAATAATATTCAAGTATTTCCCGACCGATATGCGGTCGGGAAATATTCCGACCGTTGTGCGGTCGGAATAATCGGTCGGTAAATTTCCGACCGCATGCCGGTCGGGAAAGGCGGTCGGGAAAAGTCCTTCCCGACCGAACTGCGGTCGGGAAACTTTTTCCGACCGAAGCAACGCCGACCGCCGCTTCCCGACCGCTATGCGGTCGGGAAAGGGTCATTCCCGACCGCAGATGGGTCATTCCCGACCGGCCTTGCGGTCGGGAATGACCCGATTTTTTTGTAGTGCTAGAGTCATTTATTAATAAATCTTAAAGAATCCGGATAGGATTGGTGATTAGGTGGTGATTAATAAATTTCGTTTTAGTCATATTATCTTTCTATTATTGAATCTCAAATAGAGTTTTTTATTTTTATAAGTAATCTCAAATAGAGTTCACCTTCAACTGATTTTCACTTTTTTTTTTTAGTATATATGCTACAAATACTATAATAGTACATGCCAACTATATATGCTACGTCTTATCCGAGTGCGTTATTTTGTCATTCCATCTATTCAAATTAGTTTAGCAGAGAAAGCACAAGGGACCGCAAATATAGTATTTTTAGGGACAATACATTGTATATATGGTAAAACATCTATCAAAAAATTTTGTTTCAAAGCTGTGCGACATGGTATGTTACGTTGATACACCTTAATTATGTATGGTAATATTTAAAACATAAAAGTGCAAATAATTAAACATAATAGATAAATAATTTGTAGATTTAACGATATAAAGATTAAAAGAATGAGAAATTTGACACGTAGCGTTT
The DNA here is from genome assembly GCA_948329865.1 of Linaria vulgaris. NCBI lineage: Eukaryota > Viridiplantae > Streptophyta > Magnoliopsida > Lamiales > Plantaginaceae > Linaria > Linaria vulgaris. Next base: position 14,950,590 of record OX415250.1, on the reverse strand, counting down.
GTCCTTGTCGAAAATCATTTAGCAAGAAAATGGATTTTTCACGCCTGGTGAACCCGCAAGGCGCAAGGTAATTTTATTAGCTATAGCCTATTAATATTTACCAATGTTAATTTAACCATGATAAGAGAGTGTTTCTTTTATGAACTCTTTGGGAACTCTTCTACACTAAGTACTTAATTGGTATTGGTATTATTACCCTTTGTTTGTGCTTGTCTTACAAAAAGTAGTAAAAAAAAAAAAAACCCAAAGAGAGAGAGAGAGAGAGAGAGGTACAAGCACCACAAGTTGGAGGCAAGGAGATTTTAGAAGAACAAGTAATTTTAAACATAAAAAGTAAGATTTGTTCTTAACCTAAAAGAATGAAAGAAGTCCCATGATTTATAATCTTCCCTCAATTATAATAAAATTTAATTATATTTTCTCACTTAATTATTAACCCTAACAAATACAATAAAGAATCTAGAAGAAGAATTAATAGTTAAAATACTAAGTATATTCATGTAACACACAATCTTTTATATCCATGTTCATTAAGTTACTGCAAGAATATTTTCAGAAGGTTCATAAGAGAAATCAATAAAAGTATCAAAACAAATTTTAGAAATGAAAGAATAATACAGTGAGACACAAAAAAATATTTTAACGAACTATGATTTATAACTTGTAAGAACCTAGCTACATGAAAACTAATATCTCATGAAACGATCTTGATAATGTCAAGCCGTGGGTAAGAAGAAATATCTTGAACCAATAATAAAAAAAACAAATTGACAATACATTGCTCTGTCTTGCCACGTATAAATAAAAATTTCTTGTGTTAAGAAAAAAAATGAACTAGTGTAGGTCTTTTAAAACAATCATAGCTTTTTTTTTAAGTATTGCTTTGTAAATTAGGTCATAGATAAATCTTAAGTATTTGTATGTTTTACTACGGAATAACAGCTGCATTTTACTATATTTTAATTTTTAGAAATTGCATTACGGTAGTCAATGCAAATTCTTCAAGTCTATTTCATTCGTTTTAAGTGGATTATTGTGAAACATTTCCAAACACTCATAACTAATTGTAAAAAGAAGCTTTTAGTATTTTTAAACAAAAAAACCAAACTTTTTTTTATAAGGAATATATCCCGCCGTATAAAATAAACTTAATATAGAACGCGTGATAACACGCAAATTTATAAACCTTAAGTTTTTATTGATTGTTCTTATAATCTTATCTTTTTGTAAAGTCATAAAATTGGAATGATCTTACATAAGTTTTTTTTTTATTGTTGTTATATTAAGCAAATTCATAAAATAGGAATGATGTTACATAGTGTACCTTGCGTGTATGCCATGAACCACAAGTCCACAACATAGATTTGTTTAAGGGTAGTTTTATAAAATAGTAACAAAATGATTGAATTCTTACATCAAAGAAAATGAATGTTTCTCTCCACTAGTTTTTTATTACGATTTAAAGTAATCTACAATTAAAACGCATTTTAAAAACTGAAACTACAGGCCTGCAACAAACCATAAGAGTCCGATTTAAGTAGTCGGTATTGTGAGTTTCAAGGCGTTCTATTTTAAACAAACACACATATTCCAAAGATTAAACCTTTGCAGGGTCATGATTGGTTATATATGATATCATCAAGTGCCCATTTATGTACGAACGGCTCTCCTTTCTCTACTTTCGTACACTCCTACGCATCCGATGATGACTCACCCCAATCCCTACTTCCCCTAATTAAAATATTTAAATATATATTTTGATAATTAAAAGAAATTGCCACCGTAATCAGTGCTCTCAACTGTTTCTGACCATTTGCTACGATAAACAAACTATTATTGGTGGTATCATAAAAAAACAATACAAAACTATTATCCAGGGTACATATTTTTTTTTAAGTTCTCGTGAAGACAATTATATGATCAATTTATAAATTTTAATACCCCGTCCCGGTTTTGAATGTTGGCACTACGACATATCTCGATTCTCGAGTACCAAATAAGGTAATCGTTAGAATGTAACTGTACTTTTTAATAATTTCAACATGGTATGCTCTAATGTGGATAGAGACATAACAACAAATGAAAACACCACAAATAGCTCTTAACAAACTCGTGGATATAAGTAATAAATGATGAATCAAAACACCATTATCCCACAGAGTCAGCAACACATAAATATTGCTATCAGACACATTAGTCCTAACGTCTTTGCCACATCGCCCTTAGGCCCCGACAACTAAGCCACATTGACCCTAGTGACTTTACCACGTCAACCCAACCACTAAGCCACGTCAGCCCTAGCGGCTTTGCCACGTCAGCCCCAACAACTAAGCCACGCTTGCCCGAACACATTTGCCAAATCGTCCGTAACGCAAAAATCACTAAGCCATATCAGCACTAGCGTCGATGTTACATCTGCCACAAAAACTAGGTCAAGTCAATCCTTGCGCCTATGCCACGTAGGCATCTACAGATTGCCACATCGGCGCTAGGACCGACCCGTTGTACCTTCTTAAGGCCGACGTGCCAAACATTTGCATCGTCCTAGGGCGGATTTGGAGGCCAAGTCCACGAAAGCAAGCACATTGCATTCTGATAATTAAGAAAATAATTAGTTTACAAATATCCTAATAAAATATTCAATGGTACACGTGTTAGAGCTCTCAAGTTACGTCTACTAGCTATGAAGTGAACAATCAACTGTCGACCCGCTCCTTACACTTCTGAAAAAGCCCTTGAAATTTACTTTCAAGACCAAGAAGCGATTTGTAAATCCTACTTATACGGAGAGAGTTGTGGGCGAAACTATAAAGCCACACAATGATGAGCCATAAAGTTTTTGTCGGCCTGCTAGGTTTAACCCTTAGTGGCGACTTGCCCTTCTATACACCTATAGAAAGCCCCTGAAGTGTATTTTCAAGATGAAGAAGGGGTTTGCGAACCCAACCAATATGGAAAAGTTATGGGCAAAATAGTAAAATCCCACAATGTTGAGCCATAAGCTAACTGTTAACAAGGTAAAAATTCATGTGCTTAAAATACGCCATTATTCGATTACCAAAATTACTAGGTATATAATTATAGGATTTGTATTCGTAATCACAAAATACGAGAACATTCTCTTACTGAACACTCCGAAGTCTAAATGCCCTCAGAACACCCTTCCCGAACACCAAAACGCGATAACGATGCCCTATTAAAATTTAAAACCCCTCGGGGCACATGTTATAAAGACCTGAATGCAAGAACATTGCCCTGCCAGAAATAAAAAGCCATCGGAGCGTTATTCCCAGAAGTCATATTCAAAGAACTATTACATTACTATAGACCAATAGCCATCGGAATATGCGTTACAAAACCCCCAACACAAGAACTCAGCCCTACTCACATAAAAACACCCTCGGAACCCACGCCACGAGCAATAATGAGCAAATATACCTGTTAACCATAAAAATAAAAATAAAAAAGGGAAAAGAAGAAGGTTAATCCTACTCGGAAAATCAATAAATAGACAATATAGTTGTCACGAGTACTTCCGATGATATGTACCCACTCCTAATAAGGAGACCCCCTCGGATGTTGCTCTACTTCTCGGTTACTAACCTAACAAAGGCATAAAAGAGCACACGAGGAGGAACATAAGCGTCCCTTGGAAAGTCAAAGGGTGAGTAAAAAACAGATATCAACGTGGCATCGGAAAAAGAGCAAACCCCGATGGATCCGCGCGACTCCGATATCCACCAATGCGCCAAGAGGGACCACAACGGACCCCGAGTCCCATGAACTTACAAGAAAACTTCCTTGCTGAACACTCCTCAATGTCAACCGCCCTCGGAGCATGTTCCTCAATAAAAATCGCCCTCGGACCATCATCCGAAGACTCATTCTCAGAGGAAAAACCAGAGATGAAGAACCGAGTGCCTAATAAATATATTCTGAGAACTTGGACGGAAGCGTCTCATGTCAAACAGAGCAACTACAGCCCTCGGACATTAAATACAGCCCTCGGAGAAGAAGGAATACCCTCGGAGATTAAATCAAGCCCACGAAGATCACATTATATTATCAAAGATTCTGTTACGCTATTGCACTACGTCCTCGGAGATCACCCCAATCATTGAAGAATAAACCCGAGTCAAGAAAGGGAGATAAAGCCCCTCGGAAGACATATACAGCAGTCCTTACTTTCATACGAGCATTCTTATTATGTGTCAACAAAAGCCTAGCCCTCGGAAGAATAACGCCCCCAAAACAATCATTCATTGGAGATCCTCGAAGCTATCGGAAAGCACAAAATCGGGTCTAGTCAGCATCCAGTAGATCAAGAGATAAATCTTATCCTAATTTGTACACCTGTATTAATAAAACGACACCTGTCCTTACTAAAGCACATGCACAAGGACACCTGCCCTTATCAAAGTCTATATAAAGGGAGATGATCAACAGAAGAGAGATAACTAAGTCCAACTTAGTACAACTTACTACTAGTACACAAAGAGGAGGAAAAGTTCAGTGAATAAAGGAAGGAAACTTTCTTGTAGTTCTGATTATTTTCTAGTCATTTCCACCTGCGATTGTTTCTGAATCACGGGCAGGGCATTCCGACCCAATATAAATTTCTTTCGTTAAATAGGGAATAATTCTAAACCCGTTAACAAAGTGGCGCCGTCTGTGGGAACGCCATAATATCTGTCTTCGAGAAAATTCAGCAAACATCGGCTAGGATGGATGATCTCTTCGAAAGTGAAAACCTTCCACTCCATTACAGCGACTCGGAAGAAACTCTGTCCAATTATGAATCAGGTACGAGAGATTTTATTAATATTCCCCGGTCTGTCTACAAAAGACTTATAGATGCCACATGGGCACCCCGGAGGAGGGAACCTCTCGGAAACATGTCCTCAATATCCTCCGAGGACAGAAATTTCCCTTCGGAGAGGGATACCCCTCAGGCGGTGCGGAAGCCAAACTCAATCCCTTGGCATCAAGAACCCCGACAAATGCCCCGAAGGTATGTTTATTCTGAAAGGACCCCAGAAAGGGGTCGGGAGGAAATTCTCCACCCCTCGGAGTATCAAGGATATGTTGAACACTCCTTGTGGGGAATGATGGACGACTTACGAAAAGAATTGGGTGATCTAAAGAAAACCATGGCCCCCGAGGAAGATCCCACATTCAAGACCTCACCTTTTATACCCGGAATTGCTTTAGCCTCTATCCCCTCGGGGATGCGACCCATCAACATCCCGCTATATACCGGAGAAGCTGATGGGAGGGATCCACAAGACCATATCCATCAATATCTGGTCGGAATGGACCTATCTTCTGCTCCTGACCATGTGTTATGCCACGTATTTCCTGTCACCCTTGGAGGACGGGCTCAGGCGTGGTTTACTCATCTTCCACCAAGTTCCATTACGAGCTTTGACCGATTAGCTAATTTGTTTGTACGACAGTTTGCTTGTAATCTAAGGTACCCCAAGTTCGCCACACATATGTTCACCGTTAAACAGAAAAAGGATGAACCCCTACGAGGGTATATAAAGCGTTTCACAGACGAAGCATTAGATGTTCCCAACATTAGTCCGACCATCATGGCGGATATATTGACTCAAGGACTTCGAACGAGAGATTTCTTCAGATACCTTATGGGCAATCGTGTCACGGACATGAATGAACTTATGCAAAAAGCAGAAGTCTACATTTTGATGGAAGAGGCGGAAGGAACGAATAAGAAAATGGAGTAGGAGGATAACGAGCACCTAGAGCGCGCAGAAAGAGAAGCAAAGACTAAAGAAAAGGGTAAAGAGGGAAAACCTCCTCCGCGTAAAGACGAGGGCGGGGTGGTTAAGAAATTCCTACGACTCGTGCCCTTACCTCCCATGACCATCACTCCCCCGGAAGTGCTCAATATAATGAGAGGTAGCAATGAATTTCACTGGCCCGTACCGGTTAAATTCCCTAACCGAGATAAGGACACGGGTAAATACTGTAAATACCATAAAACATACAGACACACTACTGAAGAATGTACCACCCTTCGTAGGGAGGTACTTCGTCTCCTAGAAATAGGATACTTGAAGAATTATCTCAAGGAAAATAATCTCGGGGAGCCCAAGACAAACGTATGGAAAAGGTCACAAAGAGAAGAAGAGGAAGAAGAAGAAGAAAGGACGCCTAGTCGGAGGTCACGAGAAAGGACACTCAGTCGGAGGTCACGGGAAAGGATAGTTGGACGCCCACGACCCCAAGAGAGAAACAAGGACCGTCGGGAAAACTCCCGAGAACGAACCATGGGGTATCAGAGTTTGCCTCCTCCACCGGACTCATATAAACACAATCGTCCGTTTGCTCGGTCTAAGAGTCAAAGCTGCCTGACATCACCTTTGGTCCGGAGGACCTCACATGTATAATATACCCCCATGAAGACCCGTTAGTTATTTCAGTTGTTGTCTACGGGTATGAAACCCAACGGATCCTAATAGACACATGCAGCTCTGTGGATGTACTCTTTTTGCCTACTTACCTTGCTATAGGGTTGAAACAAGAAAAATTGGAAACCGCTGAAGTTCCCTTGGTAGGATTCTCTGGGGAAACGTGTCACACCCTCGGAACTGTGACTTTTCCAATGTCATGGGAAAAGGGAGCCCTTCGGAGAACGGAGCCCATCAAATTTTGGGTTGTGGAGGCTTCTTCAAGGACATATAATGCCATTTGTGGGAGACCATCCATTCGAGCCTTTGAAGCTATCCCTTCTACCTTGCATCTTAAGGTAAAATTCCCTACCCCTCGGGAATCGGTGAGGTCCGAGGAAGTCAATCTAAAGCCAGGGAATGTTGCATGAATGCCATCCCCTCGGAAGAGGACGAGCCTACCCTCGGAAACAATAAAAAGCGCAAAACCGAAGAAACACGAGTTCAACCTGTGGAAGAATTAAAGATGGTAGAACTGGTGGAAGGAAGCCTTGAGAAGGTTATCAAAATGGGTACTCACATGACATCAACCATAGAGGCTCAACTGATTTCCCTCCTCCAGCAATTCCACCATCTCTTTGCATGGGAAGGAGGACCGCCCGGGAGAATTAGCAACAAGGCATGCCAACATTTTCTTAATGTAAAGCCCGGAGCTAAACCTGTTCAACAAAAGAAAAGGAAAATGGGGGCCGAGCGTAATAAAATTATTCGCTCGGAAATACAACGCCTTCTCAACTTGAAGCAAATTCGGGAAGTTATCTATCCCGAGTGGTTAGCTAATGTCGTATTAGTCCCCAAGCATGGAGGGAGATGGCGAATGTGCGTAGACTTTACTAATCTTAATGAAGCATGCCCGAAGGACTGTTATCCTTTACCGAGCATAGATCAGTTAGTTGATTCAACCGCTGGATGTGCACTATTGTCAACCTTAGATGGAGACCAGGGATACAATCAAATCCCAATGGCGGCGGTAGATCAGGATAAAACCAGCTTCATTATGGATGCAGGCACCTTTTGTTACCTAGTCATGCCCTTCGGGCTAAAAAACGCTGGCGCTACCTACCAAAGGTTAGTAAGTCTTATGTTCGCAGGACTTATTGGAAAATCAGTGGAAGTTTATGTGGACGACACGGTAGTCAAAAGTAACACTGCTGAGGAGCATCCCGAAGATTTAAGGAAAGCATTGATCATTATGGATAACTTTGGCATGAAAGTTAACCCTGGGAAATGCTCTTTTGGCATCCGAGGAGGTAATTTTTTGGGTTTTATGGTTACGGAGAAGGGAATAGAAGTAAACCCCGAGAAGGCAGAGGCCATCATGGGATTACCTACCCCGAAGACAGTAAAAGACGTTCAAAAGTTGACTGGTAGAATGGCATCATTGAGTCGTTTTGTCTCCAAGTCAGCAGAGAAAGGGCTTCCCTTCTTCAAAATACTTCGAAATGTCAAAGAATTTCAATGGACTCCCCAGTGTGAGGAAGCCCTCGGAGAGTTGAAAAACTATATGTTGCAACCACCCTTGCTGGTAAAACCTTTACCACAGGAGGAGCTATTTCTATATTTATCGGTCGGAGAAGAGGCTATTAGTGCTGTGTTGGTCAAGGAGCAAGATGGAGAACATCGTCCGGTATATTATGTCAGCAAAACCCTCCTCGGAGCCGAAACCAGGTATACCCTAACTGAAAAAATCGTCCTAGCATTGGTTACTACGGCCCGCAAGCTGCGCCCCTACTTCATTTCCCATCCAATTACCGTACTAACGAAGTACCCCCTAAGGACCATTCTTAATAAACCTGAATCATTGGGGAGGTTAATAAAATGGGTCGTGGAACTCACCGAGTATGACATTTCTTATGCTCCAAGACCCTTCATCAAGGCACAAGTCCTGGCGGACTTTGTAATGGAACTCACGGGCATAGGATCCGAGGGGAAAGAACCATTGTGGTACGCCTATGTAGATGGGTCCTCGGTAAGCACACACGGGGGGGCGGGAATAGTTTTCGTAAACCAAGAAGGGGAGGATGAAAGGCTTCATTTTGCAATCAGAATAGATTATCCCCTCTCTAATAATGAAGCTGAGTATGAAGCTCTCCTTATCAGTATGAGGCTAGCAAAGGAAAGAGGAATGAAAAGAATACTCCTCCATAGTGATTCTCAGTTGATTGTCCAGCAAGTCAAAGGATCCTACAAAGCCAAAGAATAAAGAATGCAAGAGTACCTCCGAGAAGTCCGTCACAGGTCCGAGTTCGAGGAATACGATATAGTTCAGATTCCACGAAAAGAAAACCAAGAAGTGGATGCCCTATCCAAAATGGCCACTCAAACAGCCGCCGTATACACTCGGAGGATTACCCTACTTCATGTTAACGAGTCTGAAAAAAAAAGGAAAGCAGAGAGGTGAATGCCATCTCAGATCCTTCATCCAGTTGGGTGACTCCTATCCAGGCCTATTTACAGGATCCTGAGGGGTACTCCTCGGATAAGAATATCCAGCGGATGATGTTCAGAAAAACCATTCGGTATTTCCTTAAAGATGGAATACTTTTTCTAAGGACGTACTCGTGTCCTCATGCTCGATGCCTTGAAGAAGAAGCCCAACTGGCTTTAGCGGAAACTCACGAGGGGACATGCGGGAGCTATACTAGCGGTGAAAGCATGGTCGGGCGCTTGATTCGGCAAGGCTACTACTGGCCCACGATGGCTAAAGACAGCAAAAGTCATGCCGAAAAGTGTAAACCGTGCCAAGCTTACGCCCCTCGGATTCATCAACCCGCGGCCCCGTGGGAACCCCATTTTAATCCTTGCCCGTTCTCCAAATGGGGCATTGACATACTTGGACCTCTCATTCCTGATTCCGGTCAAAAGAAATTTCTACTGGTAGCTATTGACTATTTTACCAAGTGGGTGGAAGCGGAACCCCTGGCCAGGATAACCACAGACGCTGTTATCAATTTTCTATGGAGAAATATCATCTGTCGCTTTGGTGTCCCTCGGAGCTTGGTAAGTGACAATGGTCTGCAATTTACAGACCAAGGGTTACAAAAATGGTGCGATCATTGGGAAATAAAACACCGTTTTGCTTCGGTGGGATACCCTCAAGCAAACGGTCAAGTTGAAAGGACCAACAAAACCCTTTTGAAAAACATGAAAGCCCGACTGGATTGGCATAAGGCCAAGTGGGTTGAGGAAATACCCGGTATACTATGGGCCTATCGGACCACGCCAAGCACCACTACGGGCGAAACTCCTTTCAGTCTATCCTACGGATGTGAAGCTGTCTTGCCCTCGGAGGTCTCAATAAAAAGTTGGCGAGTTAAGGAATACGAGGAAGTGACCAACAGTTCGAAACTGGCCCTCGCCCTTGATTTGCTCGAGGAAAAGAGAGCCCGAGTAGCCCTCCGGGTGGAAGAGTACAAGGCTCGGATGTCGCGATATTACAATGCCAAGGTAAAGCCCCGAGCCTTTCAAGTTGGAGATCTAGTGATGAAACGAGTAGGGGCTTCCAAGAATGTAGGCAAACTAGATCCACGATGGGAAGGACCCTATAAGATAGTGGAAATTGTAGGGCCGGCAACCTATCGTCTTGCTGATTCCGAGGAAGTAGTACTTCGTAATACCTGGAACTCAATCAACCTTAGAAAGTATTATGCTTAATGTAATAGTCATGCTTGAATAAGAAAATTTATTCATATACGAAGGGTTTTATTACAAAAGAAAATAAAGTTGCTTGACAAAAGGATAACTCTACATATGAGTCATCTTAGCAACCCAACAAAAAAGCCCCTCGTACTATGAACTAAACTGCATAATATCTCTCTACGAGTTAAACCCCTCCCATAGGGCGCTTTCCTTCTCGGATAAGTCGTCGGCGCTGTTCCTCGGAAAGGGAAAGGGGGTCATCAACAAACACAGTCGGAACTGAAGGATCCCTAACAGGTGAACAGGGAAACTCCTCGAAAACTTGACGGATGTTAAGGGTCGGAATTAACAAGCCTGGGGGAAACTCTGGCAAAGACTGTACAGCATCTCGGCACAATTGATAGCCTATATGGACCAAATCGCGCATCTCATCTTGAAGAGACTCACGAAAGCTAGACGGACCCACCACTTCCAACACTGCTTGGACACGGGCCATAACCAAAGCCACTGCTTGGGTACGAGTAGCCCCCAGTATTTGCTGATTTAGGGCATCTCTCTCCTTCAGAGCCTGCGTCAATTGCTCTTCCGAGGACCTCATTTGGTCATGCAACTCTCCTATTTTCCTCTCTAAATTCAATACACGAGCTCTTTCTAGCACCAGTCGGCGTTCTAAGTCCCACGCCTTATCCCTCTCGGATTGCAACACATTGTTGTGGATTTCCTGGGTGGACTCATGAACTTCCTTCAATTGAGCTATCTCCGTTTGAGCTTCTAAGAGACCTTGCTCCAACTCGTCCCGACGGCGGTACACTAAACCAGGGTCAGAAGAAGAGCTTCCATAAGATCCGAGGGCATCTAGTACCATATAAATCTGCTCAACGAACAAAGCAAACTCCCTCAGACATTGGTAACATGTTAGTAGTAAACAGAATAGATAAAATAAATAAAATACCTCACACGGGTCTTTACAAGCTAAGTCCTGGAGAGCGGACACCGGAAGGGCTTTTATCAACACGCAATCAGTCACATTCAGCAAGCCACTAAGAAAATTTTGACAAAACCCCACAGCTGATCCGAGAGGAGAAACATCCTGACTGTCCTCGAAGGGAAAAGGTCTCCCTAAGGAGGGATTCCCTTCGGGTGGCGGTGCGGGAACACGATCAGGGACACCCTCAAGGGGCGACAAGTCCTCCGTGTTGGGAGAGAGAAGATACTCCTCTAACACATTCACCACAGCAGAAGTGCGGGGTAAAGGTTGTGACACCACTAGAGCTATGTGGGAGTCTGTTGGGGAGGAATCTGCTATCGGATCTGGCCCTCCGAGAGGAATTATAAAGTTTACTGGGGGGGCTGCTATGGGCGATGCCTCCCGTTCCTCCTCCTCCGAAGAGATATCAACTATTACTTCCTGTACGAGGGGATCAGAGCCACCAACTTCCAACAACTCGGAACTACCGTGCAAGGCCCGTCCCAGAAAAACATCATCGGAAGACCCGAGAGAAAATGCTCCCATTTCTGCGCCTGTAAAAAACATCAGTATGCCAACAGTGCGAGGACACCCAGAAAATTTACAAATTAAACAGGTAAGGAGTGATCAGTAAACTTACAGAAATAAAAGTTACTGTGAAGAGGACGAGAAGTAGGAGTACATCCCTCCACTCCCTCTTGTAAACCAGATAAAATCAGGGCCTCGGGGAAGTCTAGTAGCCCGGATATGTCATAGGAACCAGAAAAAAGCCCTGAGTGAAGCAATACCTCCCTCTCGTGACCTTGTATTTCGGCGTTAGGAGCAATATATCCCAGACCCCATCGGATGGGTACCCCCCACAATCTGGCTGATTGACCTCTCGGACGGACAAAGAAAAATCTCCGCCTCCAATCCCCTCTACAAGAGTGGGTATTGGATACACGAGTGAAGGTATTTTCCTTGTCCCGATAGGCCAGGCTAAAGAAGGGAGTCCCCTCTGAACAAGGTCGAAGGGCAAATATTGTTCCCACCCGATAAGAGGACATTGGAAGGTTTAAAAGCTCACAACGCAGAACATATCCCACCAAATGACTATATGAACTTGGTGTTAACTGACTCGGACATACCTGCCAGTAGCGGAAGAGTATTTGGAAAAGGGGTGGAAAAATGTCCGTAACCCACAACGCATTTGTTCGTTGTAAACAGTTAGATAACCCGAGGGAGGCGCATAAGCTCTCTGGCCCGAGGAAGGCACTATTACATCATATTGTTCAATATCCAGGTTATAGCCGGCAAAAAAAGATCTTACCGAGTTCTCGCACTCCGTACTCGTAGTGGATCCTAGACGTCCCCTACCTATCAATCTGGATGGATTAAGAGGAATCAAATCAAATTTCGAAGACTCATCTGCCAAAGGATATGGCTCTCTGCCCATGAATATCTCCCTGACATGATTTACTCTACGTGAATTTGTAGATGAAAGCCTACGAGCTACTCCTAAAGAGGAACTAGCACCAAGTGTCGCTTGGTTTTCGGATAAGTTATCCCTGAGAGAGGAATTCTCACGAGGAATAGGAGGAACTCTTGATGGTCTAGAAGGACTCCGAGCGGTGTCCCAAGAGGAACCACAAGATGAAACTGAACCACTTCTTCTATAGTAAGGGGGCATCATCTTTTCGGGTAAGTATTATTCTCGTGCTCACAGCTATTGGTAAACTTGAAAGAAGATCAAAGACTAGTTATGATTATAAAGTTATGATCATAAGGTTAGTATATAGCCTAAATACATATATACTCTTTATTTCGTGATTAAAAGAAGAGGATTAGATTCATATTGCATAAAGTAAGGGACACGTGTCAAAAACTTTTCTTAATTAAAAGTGACACGTACCTTACTTAACCATGCAAAGCAACACCTCCTACTTAGGAGATAAGCTTAGTCACCAATTTTATATGGTTTATCATTATCCTTTCTTAATTAAAAATTTTAACAATAAAAACAAAAGGTAGAGAAATGAAAAATGGAAAAATATTTATTTATTTAAGAAGCCGAAGAGCCCTCGGAAAGGATGATACGTACAAAGGACATTTATTTAAAACAAGAAATGAAAATTACAAAGAAAGGACTATGCCCTCGTGGTAGAAGGGTGTGAAGGAGTCGTCTCCTCGGCAGAAGTACCCAGCGGAGCAAGGCGAGAAATTGAGGAAAATACCCCCCCAGAACCACTAGCCCTCGGGCTTGGACTACTGACAGAGCGCATCGGAGAAGGCGCGGGAGAATCCCTAGGGGATAGTAAACCTCCGAATCTCCCCACAAAGTAATGACAGTCATCGGGAGTTGGCTTCTTCAACTTGCGAAGGTCAAAGGACTTTGAAAAGTCAACGTCCGGCCTTATCAGAGACTTGGCCAGTCGGGCACACTCCAAGTAACCCCACAAAAGGTGGCCTGTCAAGAGCTCGTGAGAAGGCGTTTTGGAGACTCCCGAGTGCTGCCTTGAGATTTCTTGCTGAGCAAATTGAACTGCTGCATCAACTTTAGCCTGCACATCCTCGGGAGAAAGAAAGTTTGCCAACGTACCCTCGGCTGACTCAGCCCTATTGGTGACTTGACTTAATGTCTCCTGGAGACTCATTTCCCTCTCACCACCTTCTGCCACTGCCTTCTCAAGAGCAGCGATACGAGCAGTGAAGACTCTCTCGGACTCTTCTCTTTCCTTCTCCAGAAGAGCTATCTTAGCTGTTACAGCCTTCTCGGATGTCTCCATTTTCTTATAAGCAGACTCGGCAACGGTCAACTTATGGTGTAAACCCTCATTCGCCTTCTCAGCTTCTTGAAGAGCGAACTCGAAGTTAGAAATCTTGGTGAGGAGAACATCCTCCCTCGGCTGGCTTTCTTTGTCCCGGACCAAAAGAGGTGCTAATTGCGCTCGGAGAACTTCCACCTCCTCTATGTCTTTCCGACCACGTTCTTCCACAGCAGTAACTGCCTCCCTAGTCTTTCCAATCTGCGGAGAGATCAATAAGAAAAAAGTTAACACAAATGCATCATATGATCCCGAGAAGACTAGTACGGAGAAACTTACCATGAGCCCCAACCAGTTAAGACTGGTGTACATAAATTGATACCCCTCGGTCGGTGTTGAACTGGAGGAAGCAAAAAACTAGAGAATATCCTGATAAGCTTCCCCCACTGTCCGAGACGAGAACTGCCCCTCAGGTCCACTATGAGGAATGGGCGCCTGAAAGGTATGACCTCTCGGAGAAAGAGTCACTGGAACAGAGGAAGATGCTGGAATGCGGCTCCCCGGAAGAGTAGCTCCGGGTACTGGAGTCATCACCTCCGAGTTTGTAAACACGGCCCGAGAACCGCCAACTGCTACGGATGGACCAGTCTCCCCCATGAGGGAATTCAAGATCCCCTCATTCACATCTCTGTCCTCGGAAGAAGGGTCAAATTCTCCTTGAATATCTTCGGAATCCCCTCGTGAGGCCTCCTGTTCGGGAACATTAAACTGGGCCAAGAACTCTTCTTCTACAAAAGATAATCACTGAAGGTAAGGAAGAGAAGGAAACTAGAAAAAATTATTAGTAAAAGAGGACGGGTAATGAACACTTACCGTATAAAGAGGGCTCTTCTACCATTGGATCCTTGCCTTTATCTACAGCCACTGCATCAAGAAGGAAAACATCAGCACATGAAGGAAATCTACAGTGAGAATATGAAAAACTTTGCTAAAAACTCATAAAAACTCACCACGAGAAACGGATTCAGGCATTTCCGAGGACGTAAGTTCAGTAGAATCAGGAGAAGGATCATCAGAAGACAAATCAACTACTTCAGTAGTCTTCTGAACAGCCTCTTCCCCAACTGCCCTCGGAAATATCCCTTCTTCGGATGCCCTCGGAGAATTTCCTATATCGGAGCTAAAAATAGGTAGATCTCCCGTCTCGGACCTAGAAACTGGCACCAAAGACAAATCCCAAGGAGCTACCTGGCGTAAGGGAACAACACTTCTGATAACCACTGTCATATCTATGCACAGAGGAGAGTGGTCCTCGGGGACCCCCCCCACCTCCGGAGCTGTTTGCTCGCCCTCGGGAGCATTGACTTCCTCTTCTTCGTGATCACCCTTCTCTGGCGCATCAGAAACACCACTCGGAGTAGGATCACTCGGACCCGACAGATAATAGTTGGCCATAACCTCCTCTGCATCACCCCAAAGTCAGGATACATAAGTACAATTTACTATTATACGCAGAAAATGAGTAAAAGAAAAAAATAAGAAACTTACGAAAAAGATTTTTGGCCTCGGGAGACAGGGACAAGGGCTTCTCCACAGCATCATCGGTAAACACCACATGATGGAGACCGGACGTCTCAAACAACATGGTAAAATCCTCCGATTCCATCAGCTTATGTTGAGAAATCACGGGAGATAAAACTATCTCCGGGTCCAATGTATACACTGGAGTTGTGCCTTCTCTCCAGTCAAAGGGCATATCCCATTCACCTTGTGCGGGCCTCACAAAAAAATACCTATTTTTCCAAACACTATGTGAAGTAATTGCCGCCCCCAGGATCCTCTTCGTGGAATCCCCCGAGTTGTCCCGATGACGAACATTGTAAAAGGGATACCTCCCGGGCGACACCCCCACATCAAAGATTGAAAGAAAGTGATCTACCCTACACTCTAACCCATTCAATTGACACCAAAAAACATAAATGCAGAGGGCAGCAAACCCGTTCAGAACCATTTGACTTGGGCTAATGTTGCAAGTTTTAAAAACCTCACAAAAGAAAGGAGACATGAATGAATGCCACCCATATTTTACTTGAGCAAAATAGACTGTCAACATACCCGGAGGAGGATAACATGCTCTCTCGTCCCTGGTCGGAATTCGGAACACCATGTTCTTTTGAAAAGCCCCTGTTGAAGTGAACAAATCTAGCACATGTTCACGAGTAGCAATACTCGGAACCCTCTCCACTTTAGCAAAAGTACGAAGAGGCGCCTTCTTTGGTTTGGGAACCCTAGATTTCTTGGAAGAAGTAGCGCCGCCCTCAGAAGAAGTAGCAATCTCTCATTTACGTTTACGAGTGACTACCCCCGTCGGAATACTCCTCGCAGTTGCAGAAGAATCGATCGGAACAGTGACTTCCGAGGAGGTAGCGGCGGCAATAGGATTGGTATTGGCAGAAGAAGCCATGGATACAATAATAAAAGAGGAGTGTTTTTGAAAAAGAGAAAAGGGACGAGTAAGTTTGCTGGAAATTTGAAGGGCAAAGAGCGAAGAACAGAAATTAAGGAAAGAAGTTTTTGCTCTGAGAGGAAGTTATCGCAAATTGGAATTGAGAGAATGAAGAAAAGAAGGCAATAGTATCCCTATTTATAGCCGGAGATAAACAACGGTCAAGAATTTTGAAGACGTGGAACTCATTTAAAGCCCCACGTAACCGCTGCCTGATCACGCCACACCGCCAATATTCTAACCGTTGCCAACGGTCAGATACTTTAAATTTCAAAGCTGGCACGAGATCTCCGCGTGCCTAATAACAATACCCTAAGGGTATTCAGGTAAAATTCTTATAAATTGTGAATATATATACATATATCTCTCGAAAAAATATCAAAAGACGAATATAGAGGATACCAGAACAGGAACTAACCCCTTGCCTCACCGAGGACGATGATTAAAATTTCGGTTGCCTCTATAAAGGCAATCGAAATTTGGGGGGGCTAGTGTTAACCATAAAAAAAAAGGGAAAAGAAGAAGGTTAATCCTACTCGGAAAATCAATAAATGGACAATACAGTTGTCACGAGTACTTCCGATGAGATGTACCCACTCCTAATAAGGAGACCCCCTCGGATGTTGCTCTACTTCTCGGTTACTAACCTAACAATGGCATAAAAGAGCACACGAGGAGGAACATAAGCTTCCCTTGGAAAGTCAAAGGGTGAGTAAAAAATAGATATCAACGTGGCATCGGAAAAAGAGCAAACCCCGATGGATCCGCGCGACTCCGATATCCACCAATGCGCCAAGAGGGACCACAACGGACCCCGAGTCCCATGAACTTACAAGAAAACTTCCTTGGTAAACACTCCTCAATGTCAACCGCCCTCGGAGCATGTTCCTCAATAAAAATCGCCCTCGGACCATCATCCTAAGACTCATTCTCAGAGGAAAAACCAGAGATGAAGAACCGAGTGCCTAATAAATATATTCCGAGAACTTGGACGGAAGCGTCTCATGTCAAACAGAGCAACTACAACCCTCGGACATTAAATACAGCCCTCGGAGAAGAAGGAATACCCTCGGAGATTAAATCAAGCCCACGAAGATCACATTATATTATTAAAGATTCTGTTACGCTATTGCACTACGTCCTCGGAGATCACCCCAGTCATTGAAGAATAAACCCGAGTCAAGAAAGGGAGATAAAGCCCCTCGGAAGACATATACAACAGTCCTTACTTTCATACGAGCATTCTTATTATGTGTCAACAAAAGCCTAGCCCTCGGAAGAATAATGCCCCCAAAACAATCATTCATTGGAGATCCTCGAAGCTATCGGAAAGCACAAAATCGGGTCTAGTCAGCATCCAGTAGATCAAGAGATAAATCTTATCCTAATTTGTACACATGTATTAATAAAACGACACCTGTCCTTACTAAAGCACATGCACAAGGACACCTGCCCTTATCAAAGTCTATATAAAGGGAGATGATCAACAAAAGAGAGATAACTAAGTCCAACTTAGTACAACTTACTACTAGTACACAAAGAGGAGGAAAAGTTCAGTGAATAAAGGAAGGAAACTTTCTTGTAGTTCTGATTATTTTCCAGTCATTTCCACCTGCGATTGTTTCTGAATCACGGGTAGGGCGTTCCGACCCAATATAAATTTCTTCCGTTAAATAGGGAATAATTCTAAACCCGTTAACAAAGTGGCGCCGTCTGTGGGAACGCCATAATATCTGTCTTCGAGAAAATTCAGCAAACATCGGCTGGGATGGATGATCTCTTCGAAAGTGAAAACCTTCCACTCCATTACAGCGACTCGGAAGAAACTCTGTCCAATTATGAATCAGGTACGAGAGATTTTATTAATATTCCCCGGTCTGTCTACAAAAGACTTATAGATGCCACATGTGCACCCCGGAGGAGGGAACCTCTCGGAAACATGTCCTCAATATCCTCCGAGGACAGAAATTTCCCTTCGGAGAGGGATACCCCTCAGGCGGTGCGGAAGCCAAACTCAATCCCTTGGCATCAAGAACCCCGACAAATGCCCCGAAGGTATGTTTATTCTGAAAGGACCCCAACTTAGTACAACTTACTACTAGTACACAAAGAGGAGGAAAAGTTCAGTGAATAAAGGAAGGAAACTTTCTTGTAGTTCTGATTATTTTCCAGTCATTTCCACCTGCGATTGTTTCTGAATCACGGGCAGGGCGTTCCGACCCAATATAAATTTCTTCCGTTAAATAGGGAATAATTCTAAACCCGTTAACAATACCCCTCGGAGTACACTTCCCAAAGAAGACAAACCAGACTTAACTACTGCAGAAGCTACAACAACGACATACGTGCATTTCGTCCCACTTATCCGACGTTTCCGATAGATACAACTCATCGAAGAGAAGAAGATCGAGGAGCCAGTTCATCGGAGCCCGTTGGAGCTATCGGAAAGGATATGATTCATCCTAGTCAGCGCCCTGTCAGCAGATATACTAAACCAATATACCTAATCTTATCTTTTTCACACTTGTACCTATACTACGACACTTGTACTTACTAAAACACATGCATAACGACACATGTCCCCAACAAACTCTCTATAAAGGAGGTTCTCTAGGGGAGAAAGAAGGGGAGGAAAAAATTCTGAACTTATGTTCTCGACATGAGGAGAACTCCTTCTCTCGACCCCCTCGGACTCCTCTCGTTCTCTCTTATGATTTTACGAGGACAACCCCTCCAACAAATACAAAACTAATTCAATCGATAAAAGAGACAAACACCAAATATCAAACGCCAAGAACAAGAACTACGAGTGGCTTGATTCCCAATCGGGGGATACGTAGGCATCTCGGAAAATATCCGAGTCCAGCCGCAAATCAATAAAAATCAACAATCTCCTCAGGTCGGGATCGGCGTTTCGAACAATCCGTTACGCTCTTCGTCAAAGCTAGCAGGCACGACGAAGATATCGTTAACAAAATGGCGCCGTCTGTGGGAACCGCTGTTGAATCCTTGAGCAAGCCCGAGGAAATCGCTGCCAAAACCAAAATGGAAAGTAAGTGATACAGCCACGGGCGATACGCCCCGAAGTTAGGTTTCCTTTCTCCAAACTTACGTGATTCGATTCCAACCTTAGAGATCTCCTTGAAAATCATACGATTTTCCAATTGCTATATAAGTACATATAAGTGTATATATACGAAGCCTGTAAGAGACTCGGGTAGGAGTGGATTCTTTAGCCTACTGCTTGAAAGTTTTAGAGAAAACCTGCAAATGAAAAATGAAATGAAGGAATAAACAGAAAAGAGTAAAAGAAAAGGAGAGAACTGCTACATGATATGTAGAGGAAACCATTCCCTTATAAACAAAAATGGGCATAGACCAGTGGCCTCGGAGCGGCTCTCCGATGGCATTTACTCGAAGAACCTGGGTTCGAATCCCATTCTCGAAGACTCTATTTTGCTATAAAGAGCCTATATAATAAAAATAAGAACGTCTCCTGTTGTTAAACAAGAAGAGATGATCCAACGGTCCTCGGAGCGGCTCTCCGAGGGCAACCACACGAAACACCCGGGATCGAATCCCATCTTCGGGGCAGGTTTTGTTTAATTATTAAAACGCTGCCATAGTATAGTAATAATAAAAATCAAAAGATCTTGTCATATCCAAAATGGGGACGTAGTCTCGTGGTACGAGAACATTTCTCCGAGGGCCTCTAATAGAACTCAGGATCGGGTCCCCCCACGTGCCTTTTTTTTAGTTCCCTGATGTACGATAGGTAGCAAATATAGTATCCTTATAAACAAAATAACGAGAACACCCCGAAGAAGGAAAGGAATAAGTAACTCAGCCGAAAATAATTCCTTTATGAAGTAAGTGAAAATATTCACTAAACTCCAAAGCCCCTATATATACTTATGAATCTTTCCTTAGATAACCGAGTTAAGCTTGAGCTGTCCAAGTTCTATTATAGCCACAGTTACGTGTCGGGGGATACCTCTATTCAGAGAAAATATGTCTCCAAAGTTTGTACTACAAACGGACACGTCATGCTAAATAATTTGCATGGCCAGTAAGAATGAATCTCATTTCTTTAAACTCAATCTTAAATTCTACAATTAAAGGAAATGGTCTAAGTATTTATAAGTGCTGAAAAGTTATGGTGACTATTAGCACTAAAAAAGACAAGTTTCATTACAATGAAAACAAAATACAATTATGCTAAAAAATAGAGAGGCCTCTAAGGCGGGGTGGGGGGTAGAGCACTCGTTGAGGCAGAAGCTGGCACATTTGCAGAAGGAAGAATCAGAGCACTTGTAGAAGAGGGAGCACTAGAGGGACCAGCATGTGCCCCCGTATCGGGAGAAGGACGAGCTATACGCAGCGGGACTACAGCAGTTAGGGGAACCCGAGTTAGGGCAGAAGATGAAGGAGGGAACTGAGAGCTATTCTTCAGAAAGAGAGAATAGATTGTTCCAATGTAGGCCTCTGCATCTCGAGAATATTTATCTGATGCAGATCAATATTTAGAGCTACCTTCCTACGCACCTGCCCGAAGCATTGAAGGAACCCCCACATTACGTGTCCAACCAAGTATCCGTAATTCTTGCAGACGTATTGCTCCTTGACTTGGATAATAGCCTCCTCCTGGGCTTGCTTAACAGCAGCAGTCAGCCTCTGCTGCATCTCTTCGGGGGTGATGCCCCCCAAAACTGGGGTTTTCGATAACTCTTCAGTAAGAGCATCCACCCGACCAAGTGCTTGGGACAAACTATGCTCCAACTCTTTCTGCTTTACTCCCCAAGCAATATTTTCTTCCTCAAGGGAGGTAACCTTTTCTTTCAGCACCAACCTCGAGGCCTCCATCTCCGATACGGAGGATTGGAGCTGCTTGTTTACCGCCCTTACTTCCTGAAGCTGCTTCGTGATCTTAGACCACGCCTCCTCGTACTTCTGCATCTTCTCCCGGAGACTCTTATCTTCTTCCTCCGTCTTTCGAGACCTTTCTTCAGCCGTGGTCGCCAACTTTTGCAACTTCTCGACCTCAAGTAACAGAAGATGAAGCATTTTAGGCGCCTAAAAAGCAAAACAGAAGAATAAAGATCCCAAAACTGGACCCTAAACGAATAAGATAAGTAAAAGGTAAACCTTACCAGCATAGCCACGCAATTCGTGCAAGCCAGGACAAATTGCCACCCCTCCGATGGAAGAGAGTTGGCAGCCGATAGATATCGGGTAACGGTATCGAGGGCCACCTTAGCCTCTTCCGGGCTAGGCTCTCGCCCCGAGGTTGGAATACTCGAAGATGAATGTCCCTCTAACGGTACCCCCTGATATGGGCACGTGAGTAACCACGGGACTGTTCGATTGTATGGCGACAAACGAACTCGGAGGGGGATGGTCTGCAAAAGAAGGAGTTGCGGCCATCAGCTCATCTAATAAGAGCATCGGATCATCGGAAGCGGGAGGAACATCAGGATCCGAGGGAAAAGATCCTCCTTCAAGATTAAAAAAGTCACCCCCTGCGAATTAAAAACTTCCCCAAGTAAGTAATTTATTCCCTAAAAAGAAAAACAAAGGAGAAAATAGTTAATCTTAAGAAACTTACCCAAATCGAGAGTGTTTTCCGGTAGAGATACTCTCTCGTTCTCAGCAAGGAGGGTTGTTCCTTTATCTATCAAAGACAATTTTTTATAAGTAAAAGGTACAAAGTATCTTAATACCATTTAAACCAAGAAAAGATATATACCTTTAGGAGGAGTGGCCAGTAATATATCCACCGAATCCCCCGATGTCTCTGAGAGTGAAGACTCGTCGACAGCACCTAAGGGGGGCAATGGCATCCCCCCTATCCCTATATCTTCTTCCGATCCTCCTAACGAGAAAGCCCCCACGAGGACCGCATCCGCAGAAGTTACGTCCAAATCCGTTTCTTCTGGGGTATCGGACGTTCCACTAGATGACCGAGATATATCTGTCGAAGTCGTTAAACGAAACCTTGCTCGCTCAGCATTACCCTCCGCAGCCACGGGGACTTCACCTTCCCCTGACATCAGTCCACCCTCCTGAGCCCCCTTCTCTTCGTGAACACCGGAACCGCTGACACCTTCTACCATATACGGCGGTAAAGCATCCACTGCAAGACAACCAAAGTTAAACGAAAAAAAAAAAAAAAAAAAGATATATGTAAGAACTTACCAAAGCATTGAAATATTTCTCGGGTACAGCCAAAGGAGTCTCGAGTCGATCTATCGGAGCAATATACCGCAAACCCGCGGTCCGATAGAGGCAGCAAAATCCCCTGACTCCACCAAAGACTTTGCAACGAATATGAGGGAGAACACCAAGGTATCATCTAACACCCTTTCCGGAAACTTGGGCTCCCTCCAAGTGTAGGGCAAGTCCCACTCCCCATCGGTAGGGCAAACATAGAAAAATTTGTTCTTCCACGTGCTGTGAGAACTAACGTTGCCCTCGGAGATACGGTCATCTTTGTTCCGATGACTGAAACAATAGAAATGAGCCCCCCCCCCCACAGAGACACCTTCAACTCAAAAATAGAAAAAAAACTATACCTCGTACACTCTATCCCCCTCACCAAACACCAAAAGACGAATAAGGCTAGGGCCGTGAAGGAATTAGGGGTGAGTTGACTAGGGCATACGTTACAGTACTTAAAAATCTCGCAGTAAAAAGGTGGGAAAAATGAACGTAACCCCGCCTTTACCTGAGAATAGTACATGGTCAAGTACTTCGCTGGAGGAGAATCACCCTTTTGGTTTGCCGACGGAACCTCCACCGTCACATTCCGCCCTGAAGCGCCATACTCAAGGAACAAGTTCCTAACCTCCTCCTGCGACGCAGTGCTAACTATCGCCGCCACTTTCTGGGTAGCTCGGGGAGCACCACCCTTATCAGCGTTTTTCTTCGATTTTTTCACCCTCCTCGCACTTCCGCTACCACCAGCCCCCATCACCGCCGCCGCGCTCCTCTTTCAAGAAGTCAGAGAAACGGCCCCCGTCACACCTCCAATACTAGAAGCGGCAGAAACCAAATTGGTCGCGGATTGAGACGCCATTAGAGCCGAATTAGAGAAATCTTAAGAAAAATCAAAAAACTTCTTTTGTAGGGAGAGAAGATAAGCGGGAGGTATTTTTCGCCTAAAAATTGCAAGTAAGAATAAAAATTAAAAGAGGAAGGTATTTATAAACCCTAAGCCCAATAAAGGTATTAAACCCATTAAACTCCTTTACACCCCACGATTGGAAATCATGTGTAGTGGGTTATAAACCGTCACGCCTCCTCATTTATGGAAGACGTAACGGTCCGAATGCCTCGGCAAACCCACCACTTCTGGACGTGGCATTTAAATCACAATTAATTGCATTTAAATCACAATTAGTTAATGCCACGACATTAATTATAATTAATATCCTTAAAAAATTATTAAAATATATCAACGAAGGCATCGGAAAACATTTAGCCTCGAAGAAGGCAACCACGATATTCCCCTCACCTCTTCGAGGGCAAGCAAAAAACTAGGGGGGCTTATGTTAAACAGATATAAACGTCAATGAAGAGTTCTACGATACCCTAGAAGAATTCTACGATACCCCAGGAGAATTCTACGATACCTTTCCAAGGCTTTCCGAGTCCTATATGAAACTCATATGCCTTTCGAGGATATACAACGCCTTATGGGATATTCACGATGCAACAGCCGACAAGGACCTACAAGGTTCTAAATAACTCTGCGATGCTTAAAAGGGCACTAAGATGTCCTGAGAGGATATACGATACCTTAAAAGGCTCGAAACAATGCCTTAAACGACTCCGATTACAAGAGGCTACAATACCTCTCTAAAAAATCCCCGATACTCGAACCATCGTAACTCTCGACCTTTTTTAAGTTTCTAGTGCAGTCATAATGACCGACTGCACTAAAAACTGGAGGGCTTTGTTAACAGGGTAAAAATCAACGTGCTTAAAATATGCCATTATTCGATTACCAAAATTATTGGGTATATAATTATAGGATTTGTATTCGTAATCACAAAACACGAGAACATTCTCTTACTGAACACTCCGAAGTCTAAATGCCCTCGGAACACCCTTCCCGAAAACCAAAACGCGATAACGATGCCCTATTAAAATCTAAAACCCCTCGGGGCACATGTCATAAAGACCTGAATGCAAGAACATTGCCCTGCCAGAAATAAAAAGCCATCGGAGCGTTATTCCCAGAAGTCATATTCAAAGAACTATTACATTACTATAGACCAGTAGGCATCGGAATATGCGTTACGAAACCCCCAACACAAGAACGCAGCCCTACTCACATAAAAACACCCTCGGAACCCACGCCACGAGTAATAATGAGCAAATATACCCCCTCGGAGTACACTTCCCAAAGAAGACAAATCAGACTTAACTACTGCAGAAGCTACAACAACGACAGACGAGCATTCCGTCCCACTTATCCGACATTTCCGATAGATACAACTCATCGAAGAAAAGAAGATCGAGGAGCCAGTTCATCGGAGCCTGTTGGAGCTATCGGAAAGGATATGATTCATCCTAGTCAGCGCCCTGTCAGCAGATATACTAAACCGATATACCTTATCTTATTTTTTTCACACCTGCACCTATATTACGACACTTGTACTTACTAAAACGCATGCATAACGACACATGTCCCCAACAAACTCTCTATAAAAGAGGTTCTCTAGGGGAGAAAGAAAGGGGAGGAAAAAATTCTGAACTTAGGTTCTCGACAGGAGGAGAACTCCTTCTCTCGACCCCCTCGGACTCCTCTCGTTCTCTCTTATGATTTCACGAGGACAACCCCTCCAACAAATACAAAACTAATTCAATGGATAAAAGCAACAAACATCAAATATCCAACGCCAAGAACAAGAACTACGAGTGGCTTGATTCCCAATCGGGGGATACGTAGGCATCTCGGAAAATATCCGAGTCCAGCCGCAAATCAATAAAAACCAATAATCTCCTCGGGTCGGGATCGGCATTTCGAACAATTCGTTACGCTCTTCGTGAAAGCTAGCAGGCACGACGAAGATACCGTTAACACTAACACTCGACCCCCTAGGATCAAACCCTACGCCTGACATGACACATAACACTATGCAACCACCGAGAATCAATAAACCACATTCGATTTGATTCTATAAACATGTTTTGTAGAAAGCTTGGCTCAGTTCCAAATTCAGTCCAAAATCAACAAACTTTTAATCTGCAATCAGTTGCTCTCCACCCGATTTAGTAGATAAGTTCCACCTAGATAATTATTTCCTATTTATATTACACGACTTGTAACGGTTATTTGATTTACATCTTATCTGTGTAATAATCTGTTTATAGTCTCACCCATCAAAGAATCATCGGACTTTGCCATGAAGTGCCTAAGTTGAGTCAGTCCTAACCTAGTTCATGCGTGATTTTTTAGTGCATGTTACTCGCACTCAAACCTAGCTCCAAACCAATAAGGAGCTTGAGTTAGTCTAACTTTGAGCGTTTAGTCAATATACGAAATCACCATCCATCACAACAAAAAACCTGTTTTTTCTTTTTTTAGCTAGAAAAGTGAAGGGCCGTCAACACTCAGTTTTTCATGTATTGCATTATGAATTTTGTTGCTTTTTGAATATTCATAGCCTTAACATCATAGAAATCAGCTCCCTTGAGAATTCAACTTGTCTATCAATATTAGTTCATCGAATACATATAGCCGGCTCACTGTCATAAGGGTTACTAAGTCGCTTTTCCTAAAGGAGTGTTGCGCCACAAGGACATTTTTTTGTCCAATGAAGAATATGTCACCAAGTATACTTGATTATGAACACTTGTGTAGTGTGTAACATTGTAATTTCATGTTTGTATGCCTTCTCTCAATGGTGTACTTGAATTGTTCTAGGAAAATTAGGGGTGTAGTTTGATAAAGTTGCCAGAAGGTGGTTGTGTCCCTCCTCAATTACTTATTGTATTCGTTATGATACGCGTGAATGGGCGATCATGATCGAAAAACGGGGGTCATATCCGTGGCCTGTTACTCTTCGTGTAGGGTCGTGAATAGAGTCATGCGGCGAGTCAAGTGGTCGGTTGCGACGCATAACATATATGTGATTAGTTATTGATGTAGCGAGGTGAAGCCATAATTTTTTATCTCCATCAGTTATTTATCTTTTTATTTCATAGAACTTGCAAACTTTGTTCTTAGGATACCTTAAAATCTATTAGTTGCACATGATGCAAGTCAAGCAGATCGCAATACACAAACTTGAGACTTGTGGCGACGGCCACAAATTTAGTATCAAATTAATCTTTGTGTGGTAAGAATCGCTTATAAAAAGAGTGGAACTCAATCAAAGAAATAAATCAAATTATTTAAGTTGCACTTATCTCCCCAATGATTAATTACGAAAAGATGAGATCCATTAAAGACGAAAATCACTAGTCATATCCCACTTGTTTATTTTGTCCGAGTAAAGCACGTTAAAGTTGAACGTGGCGTTTAGCCGAAATTATGAAATCCACGCGTTGAGCATGAGGGGATATATTAGTACACGTGGCTGTGTTTTGTGGGCTCTTAATGAGGCTAAGCATGCTATTTAATGACTAAACAGCTAGGGTTTGCATGCACTAAACTACAAACAAATCGTACGTCGACTAGTTAAATATGTACACACTTTCAAACTGGCTAGGAGTCAATGGGGATTACGATCATATCTCATCTTTTAGATTAAAGAATTAGTTGTAATAAAGAAATGAGGTCTTTAGTTTACTATGTCAAACCAAAAGTTCGGAATTTTATGGGATCCGACAAAAGTGTTTTTAAATTTAGTGATGAAGCCATATTTTAAACCAAAGGTCCTAATGAATAGCTGCGAAGTGATTGAAAGACGCTTTTGCCCTCGCGAGTCACGAGTCTCGTAATGTTGCTTGGTGCTTTAATTAATTCCAGGGTTTAAATTAATATCTTTTGCAAATATTTTGTCATTCAATACATAAAATAAGAAAAACTTAACAACAATTTGACTGCTAATTGACAAATATTTTTGGAACTTTTAAAGGTAAAAGAAATATTGTAGGGGGTAATTAAATGAGCAAATTGGTGGTAATTTTTGTGGGGATGCATGACAAAAAGAAAAAGTGAGGTTGATGAGCATTGGGGGGGTAGGTTAGAGAAGAGAGGGAAATTTGACAAATAAAGGTGGGATTCAGTAAATGCAGCAGAGCCTGCACGTCCTGCTTCTCTTCCTTTACGTAAAATTAGTAACTAAATGTAACTCTCACGCAACCAAAAATTCCTGCCTCTGTACTTACCTCTGCATGTTACATTACACTACTATTACTTTTATCTTTTTTTTTCCCTTATTTTTTATTCAAGCAAATAATTAATCATGAAATTAGTTTACTTCCAGAATCATATTAATTATCATCTTTAAGTTGAGGACAAAATTTCTGAGTTTGAGTCTAAAAATTTTTGGTTTTTATTTATTTATTACATGTTTCACATCATGTCGACTAGGGGATGTACTTTTGCTGTTGTTGTTTTTAATATAGAATAATTAGTTTAATTCGATGATATGTCAAGTCATGCCTAAAATCATTGTAGCTGCTCGAGATATATATATATATATATATATATATATATATATATATATATATATATATATATATATATATAAGACGGAAGATATAGAGACAACAAAACATGATTTATTATTTGTTTGAAATTACTTAAGCTCAGGTTAATTTATAGATTTGTAATTTTGTACAAGCGATATTGCAACAGAAAAAATGTTTATTTTATTATATATGTATGTATATATGTATTATATTGTTACATAAATATCGTTAGGGTAAAATCAATTTAGAAAATTAGTTTGCACTAGATAGAACATTATATAGAACTGCGTAGATCCTTAATAGAAAAACTTGAGTTGTAATTTGCATCGACAACTATATGCAACGATTATATGAAATAAGTGTTCTATGTCTATATATATTCTTTTTTCTTTAATGGTTAGCCAAATGCATTTAACATTTTGATTCATAGATTTGAGTCTCAATAACAAATTAAATATCAAGTGAACTTCAGTTATTATTGTAAAATAAATTAATAATTTTGAACTTATTTATCATAACACATTTGCATTTTTCCTAAGGAAAAATCGGAAAGAGCTTTAATATTTGGGAATATATATAATTTTGGTTGTCATTTTGTGCCAGCAATCAAGTACAGAATCATGTAATAAATCTTATATATCTCCAGATGCTATGTCATGCATATATTTTATTTAATGTTTAGTCAAGCGTTGATGAAACTTTTATTTCAGAAAAGTTAGATCGATCACTAAAAATAAAGAAGAATGATTTTTTTTTAATATCTATTACATAAATATGGCTCGGTATAATAAATCTGGGTACTTTTGTTGCAGTAACTAGTGGAGACTAAGGTAAAGCTTTATAAAATAATCATTGACCATTTTTGGGAAATTTTGAACTTATGTCAACTAAAGAAAGGATGAATGAATTTAAAAACATAGTTCGGCACAACAAATGAATGATAACAAATATGTTGAGAGCTTTAAAATTTTTAAGTATTTAATTTAATGTCTTTGGGTTTGAGTTGCTCTATTTCACAATTTTCTGTAGAGGGTTGAAGGCTTCTTTTGTTCCAACTTCTCTTGACTGAAAAAAGAAAGTACAACGATTATATTTTTATCAAAAAAAAAGTATTAACGATTAAATGAAATTAACAAGGGCATATACCTATTACATAAATATGGTTTGGTGCGTATAGTAAAGATAAAGATAACTTGACACTCATTTGTAGGATACATTTGGGGATATATAGCTCTCCTTATTTAATCCAATTTTAGTTCTTATTTGTACACAAACAATCGAGTACAATATAATATTATTATTACAGTTAAGTTAAAGATTATACAGAAAATCAACAACTTCGGATGATAATTGCATAAATATAATTTATTAAAAATAAGTCAATATTCGCGCGGAGATGAAATTGTTGAGAACTTTAAATATAAAAATATTTAATGAGTACGAGTTAAATGAAAATTAACAAGTCTTGATTCTTTGTTGCATAAATAGAGTTTGGTATAACAATTTTGGTAAAAATATCGAGGCGTGCTATTGTAGAGGTTAGTATTAAAACTCCGTTGTTAACAGGATGATAATTCACCTGCTTGAAATAAATAATAAATCAATTACTGGAATTACCAGGTATATTATTATATGATTATGCGATCTGCATTCACGATACAGGTATCACACCCCAAGTATCCCTCGGAGCACATCTCCAAACGTACTATACTGGAGCAAAGTCGTGCCTAATAGGCGGAATCGGTAATTAAGGCAGGCACCTATCGGGATACACATCCGAAGAAAGTCTTTCACAGACTAACCGCTATCGAAACTACCGCAACACCGGACAGAGCACTTCGCCACCCTCATTCTGCCTCTCCGAGAAGTATGAACCCTCGGAAAGGATGAGTTACAGAACCAACCTATCAAAGCCCACTGGAGCTGTCGGAAATCAACAGAATCAAAGAACATTGACAAAAACACTTCCTTGCTATGCACTCCCAACACAAATGCTCTCGGAACACTACCCCTGTCGACCAACCCAGAGGTAGGAACTTCACAATAACGCAACAACTACAGAACAACACTCTCCGGGCACTCGGAGAAAGAAAACACCTACCCACGATAGCTAAAAACCTCTCGGAGATTAACCCATAAACGAACACCCCCTCGGAGAATATCCTGAAACAAGCACACCAGAATACACACCTATCGGAGAAGCATTGTCACTAAGAGAACACTTAGACTCGGCCCTCGAGTCACCATTAGAAGCAATGAGCTCTCGGAAGCAAAGAAGGCAGTCTACCCCTTATCATAAAGAAGACCAAAGCCCTCGGAAGAAGAAAAGATACAGTCAGCACTTAAGATAGACACGTTATCTTATTGGTTAAATGAACATTGTAACACGTGTAGAACACCACCACATGCATAACGACACCTGTAAAAACATGCATAACGACACATGTCCCTAAAAACTCTATATAAACAGAGGAAGAAGGGAAAGAAATTAAGAGGTCGGACAATTAGGAGGTCGGACAATTAGGAGGTCGGACAATTAAGAGGTCGGACAATTAAGAAAAAACACACGCACAGACTCGGAGATACACGTATCAACTCGGAAAAAGAGTGGATCATAGTGAATAAAAGGAAGGAATGTTCTTGTTATTTTTTCTCTCTTTAAATAGCGCTTAGTTTTGAACCACGGGCAAAGGCGTTCCAACCCAAATAAATAATTCAGTTAATTAGGTCGTAACTCCAAACCCGTTAACATCCGTAAATTAAGTTTACAATATTTAAACTCGCTCTGTAAGCCCCTTTTATTTAATGAAAAGTCAAATTTGATTACCTATTTCATAATTTTCATATTGGCGAGATGAAATTGTTGAGAACTTAAAAATCCAAAAATAGTTAATTATTATTGTTGTGAGCTAACAATTAAGTACCGGTTACATGAAAATCAATAAGGCTTGATTCTTTTGTATAAAACAAAAGTTCTAGTGCAGGACTATAATGCATAAATATAGTTTGGTACAATGATAAAGTCACAATAGCACTAAACAGTAGAGACGAAGTTTTGTTGATCTTTAACATTTAAAATATTTAATTTAATGGAGGAATTATTATTTCTGCCCATTATCTTTTTTTCCAAAACTTAAATGCCCATTTTTTCAAAAAATGCTAAAAATACTCTGTATCTTTTAAAATTTCTACTAAAAATGCCCGAAGTGAAATTTTCGGACAAAAAAACCTACGTGACTGCCTAGTCAATGAATCGCGTTGCCTAATCAAAAAGTCGCGACCGACACCTAGGATTTCACTTCGGGCATTTTTAGTAGAAATTTTAAAAGATACAGAGCATTTTTAGCATGTTTTGAAAAAAAACGGGCATTTAAGTTTTGGAAAAAAAGATAATGGGCAGAAATAATAATTCGTCCTTTTCAAAACAAATAGTAAGTGTCGGGCGCGACTTTTTGATTAGGCAACGCGATTCTTTGATTAGGCAGCCATGTAGGATTTTTTGTCCAAAAATTTCACTTCGGGCATTTTTAGTAGAAATTTTAAAAGTTACAGGGCATTTTTAGCATATTTTGAAAAAACGGGCATTTAAGTTTTGGAAAAAAAGATAATGGGCAGAAATATAAATTCGTCCTAATTTAATTTGTTGTTGGGCGCTAAAAATAAGTGCATATAGTTGCAAAAAATAAGTCCTCCATATCTACACAATAATGTAACCATTTTTATTTTAATATATGAGATAAGTATTGTTGAAACTAAATTCAATTTCCCATAGCCTTTTTAACAATTTTGGAGTGAACTTTAGTCAAAAAATAATAAAATAAACTAAAATTTGGTACATATTTCATGAATATAGTTGGTGATATCTTAGCCAATTTAAATTGTTTTCTGGTAGTAAATAGCGGAGATAAATATGCAAAGAGCTCCGAAATTAGAAAACACGTGTCATTTTGCATTGTCAGGTAAGGTTAGTATAACAACTTCGTAAATTAAGTTTATAATATCTAGGCGCACCCTTGTAAACCACTTTTATTTAATGAAAAGTCCAATATTGTTGCTTTACTTAATTCATAATTTTCATATTGGCGGAGATAAAGTTGTTGCGAACTTAAAAATCTAAAAATATTTAATGATTATTGTTGTGCACTAAGAGTTAGGTACTCGTTACATGAAAATAAACGAGTCTTGATTCTTCATAAAGAAAAGGTCACGATGATTATAATTGTATAAATATAATTTCGTATAACAATAAAGTTATAATCGCACTAAATAGTAGGGATGAAGTTTTGTTGAGCTTTAATATTTAAAATAATTAATTTAGTTTGTCGTTGGGCGCTGAAAGTAAGTGCAACAGTTCCAGAAAATAAGTCTTTCATATCAACAAGTCATGTGAACCACTTTTATTTAATGAGATGGTATTATTGAAACTAAATTCAATCTTTCAGAGATTTCTTTTTAACATATTTGGACTCATTTTAGCCAAAAAAACTAAGAAAATAAAATAACTTTTGATACCTATTTCTTGAATATAGTTTGGTGATATCTTAACCACTTTAAATTGCTTTCCGGTAGTAAATGACGGCGATAAAATTGCAAAAAACTTCGAGATTAGAAAAGCACCTATTTTGACTGTCGTTTTGCGCTGTAAGGTGAGGTTAGTACAACAACTCCGTAAATTAAGGTTACAATATCTAGGCGCGCTCCTGTAAACCACTTTTATTTAATGAAAAGTCCAATATTGTTGCTTTACTTACCTCGTATATATTTATTTTTGATTTATCTTCACATTTGCGGAGTAAAATTTATTCAAGAAAATAAAGTAATAATGCTATTATTTTTCAGGGAAAAAATCAGAATTCCAATTTCTGAAAATAATGTAGATGGTACAAATCAAAGTATTATGTTTAATAATCTAATAAAATCTAATATGCTATATAAATTATAGGGCACCCAAGAATTACTCCATTTCATGATTAAAAAATGTAAAATAAACTAAAATAAACCTAGAATAAATTAAAAAACTAAAATTAAGTAAATGAGATGGTTGGAGAGGTATATTAAATGATTTTACTTGTCAAAGAATCTGATTGAGGGAAGGGTCAGTCAGCAAATTCAGGAAAGCTAACCACAGATTAGAACCTCACCTCAGGGTTATTTAAAACCCACACTAGTGGCTTAACAAGTCCAAACACAAACCCAAGATTTTTATTATCTCCCCTTCCTTCCATCAGTACTCTCTCTTCTCTCCATTTCTTCATTCTCATCATCATCAACATAACCAAAACAAAAAAAAAACCATAACCCCCTCTCTCTCTCTCTCTTCCTCCTTTAACCTTCTCTCACTAAAAAAAAAAAATTCCCTTTCATTTTTATTTTAAACCCTAACTCTTAACTTAACCAAAAGATACCTTCTTACATGTTATTTTAAGCCATGGACATCACCAACACCAACACCAACACAACCGTTAAAACCCCTGAAGCCGAATCCGAAACTCCGACCCGAATCCAACCCCAACCCGTTACCACCAAGACCCCACCTTTCATCAACGGCGTACTAAAGCGCCACCCGCCGTTGAATCTCCACCACCAGTACAACCACCACCCACCCCACCACCCCCCTGTTGTCTTGGCGTACAGAGAATGCCTCAAGAACCACGCCGCCACATTAGGCGGCCACGCTCTCGACGGCTGCGGCGAGTTCATGCCTTCCTCCGCCTCCATCCCCGCCGACCCCACCTCCCTCAAATGCGCCGCGTGTGGCTGCCATCGCAACTTCCACCGCCGTGAGCCCGACGACACCCTCAACCACCAGCTCATCACCACCGCCGCCCCTGCTCTTGACTTCCTCCCCCACCACCGCCACCACCCCCCGCCGCCCCGCGGCGGCAACGGCAACAACAGCAACAGCAGCCCCAACAACTCCTCCTCCCCATCTCCGCCGCCGATCTCGTCGGCGTACTACCCTGCCTCCGCGCCTCACATGCTCTTGGCCCTCAGCCACCCTGCGCCGCAGTCGGAGGGAAACAACCACCACTCCCCTGTTCCCAATTTCAGCCGGAAGAGGTTCCGTACCAAGTTTACTCAGAACCAGAAGGAGAAAATGCTCGAATTTGCTGACAAGGTTGGGTGGAAAATGCTGAAAAAGGACGAAGATTCCATTGGGGAGTTTTGTGCTGAGATTGGGGTCGACAAAGGGGTCTTTAAAGTGTGGATGCACAACAACAAGAACACCTTTGGAAAGAAAGATTTGATTTTTACGGCGGAGGGTGGCGGTAGCGGTGGTGTTTTGGCTATTGCCACTCCGCCGGCGGTGGTGGCGGGTTCGAGCAATGGTGGCGGTTACAATGAGGTGAGTGATGAGAGGAAAGAGATGGCTGTTGATAGTGGTAATAACAGGGGAGATGAGAAGGAGAATGCTGGTGGGTCGTCGTCGAGGTCAAGTTCTTGAATCGTTGACTGTGGTGGTGGAGGGATTGAATAAGCGTTGACCGGTGATTGGAATTTGGAAGGAAAGAGTAATGGTGGCTGATGATAAAGTTTTAGTTTTTTTTTTTGCTTAATTTTAGTTGAATTATGGGTTTTGAACTTTTGATGATGATCAGACCTTTTTCTTTTAGTTAATCTTGTTTTGATTTTAATTAGTTTTAATATGATGAATGAATGACTAGTGTTGAATATTGACCGGAGTTTTTCCGATAATGAATTGAAATGGAGGATTATTTTGATCGGAATATTCTGATTTTGTTTTTGTCTTTTAATTGCTTTTTGTATTTAATTAGTAGCTTAAAATTTTGATCTTTGATCAGGCCAGGGCATGCATGGGATTAGTTTTGAATTTTCGATT
The DNA here is from genome assembly GCA_948329865.1 of Linaria vulgaris. NCBI lineage: Eukaryota > Viridiplantae > Streptophyta > Magnoliopsida > Lamiales > Plantaginaceae > Linaria > Linaria vulgaris. The sequence goes on along the minus strand of OX415250.1, from coordinate 14,915,774 downwards.
TTTGATTTGTGGGTTTTGATTTACAGGAACAGTAGCTCTGGTTTGTCTGAAATGAAGCAGCAAAAAGGGGGTGGGAGTTTCATAAATTAGGGCGGTTACATGTTAATGATATTTTATTTGCTACATGACCCTTGCTTTCTCTTTCAGCTCAGCAGGGAAGATGGATTTTAGCTTTTAAAAAAAGAATAAACAAATATTCTTTTTTGATTAATTTAGTATAAATCTTTGAGTTCTAGTTTTAGTTTCTTCTTTTATTCTTGCATCTTTTACTTTATCTCATCTATCTTTAATCTTATTCCGTTCTATATTGATAGCAACCAATTGCCTTTCCGTAATCTTATGATGATTGAATCAGGCGTGTTTTTTAATAGTAGTTATACTGTTCACTTATCTTTCTTAATAGGGTGCTTAACTTTTGTTTTCTGGTGCATGATGTGTACTACCCAACTTCTATTTTATTTAAACCTAAGATTTGTTACCTATAAAATAATGTTTGGTGTGCCTGGTTTAGTAACAAAGCTATCCCATTAGCTGACACAACCGCATCATAATTGCCAACTTAGCTAATCTAATCTAAGCTTTAGGGTTAGTGAAACTTCCACAAAAATGACTTTCCTTTTAAGGGAGGTAGAGTTTAAGTGTCCATTATAGTAAATTAATAATTAATTATTGGTACGTACGTGACGAAAGTTGAGGCAGAGTCGTATTTGTTTGAGTAAGTTTGGGTCAGTTGTGAGGTCACTAATGTTGTTTTTTTCTTGGAGGGATACATGCCCTTATACGGATGGGGTTGAGATTTATTCAACAACCAAAAGTATGGGGTGAGTCCTTTGGCATTAATTCAACCAGAGAGTGGGTAATGGGTACATACATGTTAGTAGTAGTAGTAGCTAGCTGGATTTTGTAAGATTTGTTTAAGTGATAGATGGCAGCCTTAACACTAACATCATTATTGCAATTTCTTTGGTTACTTGGTCTCAAGTCTTCCAACCTATCATTTTTTTCTTCACGCACCGGGAATCATGATAAAGGCTCTTCAAGAGAAATATTACTTCTGTATAATATTACATAATATGGAATAGTTATATTTGTTGAGGATATTTGTTAGTAATCATGGAATTGTCGCGGGCTTGACTGGCTCGCGACAAGAAGAGAACTTAAGGCCCTTTTGCGCACGAAAAAACCAGGCATCATTTTTTTGTGCGAGCTCAAAACCTCTAGCACCCAACCTATCATAAACCTCCTCAATAATGTCGGCTATAACAGCCACCATTTTGTCGACCCTATTGGACTCTCAAGAGGACTTTGCCTTGCTTGGAGAAATCCTCCCATTTTGGACATACTCCATTCCGACAGATACTCAATTACTGTTGTTATCAATTATCCCTCACAGTGGCTCCTCACGGCTGCTCATGTCCCTTGTACCACACATGATAAAATCTTGTTTTGGAATTCCATCCTCCAAACAAACCAAAATTGACAGGGGCTGTGGGTTCTTTTTGGCGACTTGAATATCATAAGCTCCCAAAATGACAAGAAAGGAGGCTTGCCATTCGCTTCTCCCTCATCATCGGACTTCCAATCCATCATCGATGAAATAGGTCTCTCCGATATCCACTTCACTAGATATACTTTCACATGGAATAATAATAGGCCCGGTGCGGCAAACATTCAGACTCGTATCGATCGCACTTTATCCAACAGTGAATGGAACTTACTCTTCCCTCATGCTCTTGTCACCCATCTTACTCCAGCCAATCGGACGATGCGCCAATTCATCTCCAGACCAATACTCTTTCAATACCAAGCCCGAAACCTTTTCGCTTCGAAGCCATGTGGATCACTGATCACAGCTGCCTCACTACTATCTCATTGCCATGGATTGCTCAATCTGTTGGCTCTCCCCACTTTACCCTGCTATCTATAATCCGCCAAACTAGAGCTGCCCTCAAAATCTGGAATACCAATACATTTGGTAACTGTTCCAACAAGCTTTTGGACACTTAAAATCAACTCAAAAACCTTCAACTCCTTGATCAAACCAGTGGCACCTTGGCAAAGTCAGAAGCTTTAAAATTACACCTTGATGGCCTTCTTTACAAGGAGGAAATCATGTGGAGGTAGAGGGCTAAACAAGAGTGGTTCAAAAAATGCGTTGCGAACTCGAGGTATTTCCATATCTCAACTTTACATCGTTCACGTTGTAATAGAATTCATGCTATATTTGATCCTATCTCGCTTACTTCGGTCACTAGTTAGAATGAGATAGGGGAGGTCTTTAACTCGAGTTTTGCTACGTTATTTACTACTGTCCATCCCACACCCACTCCAAACTTCAACAACCTTATTCCTAATTTGATTACTGATGAAGAGAACAACCTCTTAACAACATTACCTACCTTTAAAGAAATCGGATTAGCCGTGTTCTCTATGGAGTCCTTCAAAAGTCCTGGTCCAGATGGCTTAGCGCCATCCTTCTTTAAAAAAATTTGGGATGTTACTGGTCGTGATTTGTGCACGGCTGTCACTCACTTCTTTCGATTGGGGTTTTTGCTAAAAGCTTTCAACCATACCTACATCACCTTAATACCGAAGTCCCAAAATCCCACCAAAGTCGAACAATACCATCCCATAAGCCTATGTAACACATTTTACAAGATTATATCCAAGATTTTGGCCACCTGTCTCAAATCCCTCCTCGGTAAGATCATTACGCCGTACCAATCTGCCTTTGTCCCTTCCCGTCTCATTTCAGACAACACTATCCTCACCCATGAAATTCTTCATCATATAAATACACATAAAGGTCGTCATCCGCTTATGGCTATCAAACCTGATTTATCTAAAGCCTTCGACCGAGTGGAGTGGGAAGTGCTCTCGCAAACTTTGAACCACTTTGGGTTTAGTGACATATTTGTGCATCTTATAAACCAATGTGTCTCTACCACATCCTTTTCCTTCCTTCTCAACGACTCCCCTTGTAGTTTTTTCTCTAGTTCTCGTGGTATCCGACAAGGCGATCCGATCTCTCATTTTCTCTTTGTGATTTTTATTGATATCCTTTCTCGTATTTTAATCAAGTCTGAAAATGATGATCCTATGCATGTGATAAAAAATAGCAGAGGAGGACATCCTATTTCCCATTTGCTCTACGCAGATGATGTCACTATCTTTTGTCACGCTACCTTGGAAGATGCCGAACAAATACATTTGTGCCTCTCCTCCTTCACATCTTGGACAGGACAATCCATCAATCTCCAAAAATATTTTGTCCATTTCTCTAAGAACTGCGCAGCCCCGACCAGAAATTCAACCCTGCTCTGTGTTGGGTTTAAAGCGATGTGATAATAAATCCAAGCACCTTGGATTTCTTGGCTGTAAAATTACCAAGTCCCGCGATAAGTTTTATGAACTCCTGTCCAAACTTGATAACAATCTTGGGAGTTGGAGAAAAAGCCTTTTGTCTTAAGCTGGCCACTTTGTTCTCATTAAACATGTAGCTCATAGCTACCCCGTCCACCAAATGTCCACCCTTTTATTCCCTAAAACCACATGTTCCCGAGTGGACCAGCTGGTGCGTAAATTTTGGTGGAGCTCTAACTCCGGCAATAACTACCTTGCTCTCAAAAAGCTGGGATTTTCTTTGTCAACCCAAGTCTTGCGGTGGAATTGGTTCTCAAAAATGGAGGACTTTAATTGAGCTCTTCTTGCTAAGCTTTCATGGCAGATTTCTTCTAATTCCAAACGACCATGGATCAGCTCTCTACATTCCAAATACATCCGTCATAGGTCCTTTTTGAACCTCATCCTTGCCCTAAATCATCATGGGAATTGAGGATGTAACGGTAGAACATATCTTCATGTGAGGCCCGTTTGTTTGTAAAATTTGGTTTTTGTCTCCGTGGATCTTTAGACTGATTGGTCCATTTCCATGATTGGTCAATTCAAGAATGGATTAGTTTTTTGCTAAATCCTAACAGCCATATCTTCAAACAGAGTATCCATTTTCTTGATTTTTTGACCTTTTGTTTTTGTGCCATGAACCTTATTTGGATTGCTCGCAATAATCTCACCCACTCTAAGCCTCATTTGAATGAAATGGAAGTGGCTTCCCTTGCTCTCAAACATGCCAAGGAGCATGTCACGTCACAAAATCTCATTTTAGTCGCCGCTTGTTCCCAACCTTTGAGCACCTCTTGGCAGCCTCCTAGTGCATGGGTTCTTAAAGTAAACATTGATGCATCATTCGTTGATGGTTCCTCAACTGTTGCAGCCGTTATCCGTAACCATTGTGGATGCGTCCTTGCTGCCATTGCTTGTTCATTTCCTTGTATCAGCATCATAGAAGCTGAAATTGGTGCTATTAAGCTTGCAACATGTTTTATTGATCCGTTGAACCTGCATTGTACCCTTGTTTTTGAAACAGACTTGATTGAAGTTGCGGCTCTTATCAATGGATCCAATGACTTATGGACAACCGGGGAAGATCTACAGGTTGTTCGTCAATCTTTTGGAGCTAACCCCTAGTGGACTTTACTCAAAATACCTCGTCTAGGAAACAAAACAGCCCACAATCTTGCAAAGTGGGCAAAACAAAAGAATTGGAATAGAGTGATTCCTCTCTCTGTACTTTGTAGGTTTTACTTTTTTGGGGAGGATTTTTTCTCGCCTTTAGTTTGTAACGAATGTCAGTCCTCGTTGGACACACTTTGATCTGTTATAATATCATGTTTGATTCCCTAAAAAAAAAATTGAATACACATCCCGAGATTACTGTGTTGAAAGCCCTCCTAGCTAGGATTTAAAGAACTCCAAAGATTTGGAAGCATGAAAAATAATTTTATAACTTGGACATGCCAACCTCATGTGAGCTTCAATATATAGTATCTTTTAAAATTTGTAGTGGCATATTTAAGCTTAAGTAAGTGCCCTATAGTAAATGGCCCGTCGTGTTGATTAGGAAAAGTACGATGGACAATCGTATACCTTGCGGTTAAGATTGAATCAGTCGGTACGCAATGTCTAATTATCAAATACAAGGCCCTTCCAACGACTTGATAAGGGGAATGCACGTTCAGTCGTTAGATCGTGCTTTAAACTTCAACCAGTCGGCCAAGATCTTGGGACATGTACCGGTGGTGTAATTAGGGTTGCGAGCTTCGAAGAGCACCTCTAAATATCCATATTTTTGTAAGAAGAATGTAGTTTTTACCGTGGGGCACGATTGGTCAATCAAAAGACGTATGATTGGTTCACATATTTTACTTAATACAAATTTCCTAAAGTGCATACGATATTTTGTAGGCTCTCATTATAACATTAATTGTTAATCATACAAAACAAAATACAAAATGCAATGTCTTGTGGTATGTTTTACTTAATGCCATTTCTTTTCAATTTTTCGATTAACAATTACTTTCTAATTAGAGATTGAGAACATCCTTGTGCAAACAAGATAAATGTGTAATCTAAGATATAAAGGTATTTGTTTTTCATAATTATATTAGCAATCTACTTTTTAAACACATTTTAAAAATATAATAACTTATTATTTTACCTTTTTAGATTATTAGTATGTTTCTTACAAAATAAATATTAAAACTCCAGGCCCATGAAAGTGTCGCCTTTACACACAATGCTATTAACATTGTATATGACACATAAACAACAATATATATATATATATATATATATATATATATATATATATATATACTAGGCAACTTCGCATGTGCAGTTTCGTTTTGAACGATAAATAACTTTTACGTAGAAAAACAATAAGTGTTTTTACATGTTTAAAAATGATATTGAAATTTTATTTTCTAAATAACTTGCGACTATAATATTAATATTTTCTTGAAACAGAATATAGTAATTTGTTAAACTTATAGGATAAAATCAAAACAATAAAAGATAGAAGAAATTATTATTTACAACCGCTGCACCACGTCATCGCATACGACGTGGTGCAGCCAACTAATTAAAAACTTAAAAATGGATAATAATATCACAATCATCATTTTTATAACTTTTCCTGGATCTTCTCTCTCATGTACAAACACACACAGACGGATTTTCAGCCACAAATCAAATATTAACCTTTATGAATTTCTTATGCCCAATGCTAGATCTGTATTATGTGGGTTGATTTTTCTTCTTTTTCTTGCTTTCAAACCAAAGATTAACCTCTACGAATTTCGTGTGCCCATCTCTTAATTTTCTATTGTAACTTCCTCTCGAATAGAAGAAATTCTCACTCATTCTTGAAATTGTTTACTTCGTAGAAATCACATATTGTAACAAACCTAGTCATTTTACATACCATAAAGAATTATAAAGTGTAAGAAACCGTAGATGATGAGATTGCTAATTAAGAAAATTGTTGAAGTTTTGTTTGTAGTTCCGAAGGTCAAATGAAAGCAAAATAAAGAGATCTGGATCTATATTTTATAAATAAAAAAGTCATGTAAAATTGAAAGTGTGGTGTGGCAATGCGTTCTTCGACGGTGGAATGAACAGAACTTAGACCGACAGTTTTATCCAGGTATGTGTTAGTGTGTGCGAGAGAACCAGTGAAGATGGAGAAGATAATTGTAATCATGAAGTGTAATTGATTTTTTTTGCTATCTTACGTGTAAGTTTTTTATTGGAGTGCTGCACCACATAGGACACGATGACGTGGTGGAGCGGTTGTAAGTAATAATTTCTCGAAAGATGGACGAGCATATTTATTAGGTGAGGTCAATGTAAATACACTCGGACCATTGTACTATTAATTACTGAAACCTAACAGGGACGAGTTTAATAATATATTACTGCATAACCAAAAACATAATATATTATAAGGCATGTTCTAAAATTTATAGCGGACCCCCACGGTATTGAGTGTTAATCAATTTTATACTGAGCGGGTCGCAATTGTTTAATACGCGTGAGCACACAAGTTATTCATTACGAAAAAACCCCAAAAAATATAGTAGCCAAACTTTTGGGATAAAACTGAAATAATTCTAAAATTAAAGGGCCAATTAATAATTTACAGTAAGACCTATAAGTAAATAACAAAATTTTTTGGGTCAAATTTTAAAAAAGTAAAAAATTAAAAGGACCATTCTGCAATTTACAGTAGGACAATAATTGCAAAATGTATAATTTTTGAGGTAAGATCGAAAGAATTAAACCATTGAAGGATTGTTCTGTAATTTATAACGGACACTAACGCAGTTAACTGTTAAGAAATTTTATTATTTGCGGGTTCCAATCGATTAATACGTGCGGGCCCTCCAGATATTTATTACTGTGAAATAAAACATAATATAATAATTAGTTGAACTTACAATGGCAAAATCGAAGGACTGTTCTGTAATTGATAGCGAACACTAACGCAGTTAACTATTAAGATATTTTATTATTTGCGGGTCCCAATCGATTAATACGTACGAGCCGTTTAGATATTTATTACTGTAAAACAACACATAATATAGTAATTAGTTGAACTTACAGGGGCAAAATTGAAGGACTGTTCTATAATTTATAGCGGACACTAATGCAGTTAACTATTAAGAAATCTTATTATTTGTAGGTCCCAATCGATTAATACGTGCGGGCCCTCCATATATTTATTATTGTAAAATAAAATATAATACAATAATTAGTTGAACTTACAGGGACAAGATTGAAGGACTGTTCTGTAATTTATAGCGGACACTAACACATTTAACTATTAAGAAATTTTATTATTTGCGAGTCCTAATCGATTAATACGTGCGAGCCCTCCAAACATTTATTACTGTAAAACAAAACATAATACAATAATTAGTTGAACTTACAGGGGCAAAATTAAAGGACTGTTCTGTAATTTATAGCGAACACTAACGCAGTTAACTATTAAGAAATTTTATTATTTGCGGGTTCCAATCGATTAATATGTGTAGATCCTCCAGATATTTATTAATGTAAAACAAAACATAATACAATAATTAGTTGAACTGACAAGAGCAAAATTGAAGGACTGATCTGTAATTTATAGCAGACACTAACGCAGTTAACTATTAAGAAATTTTATTATTTGCGGGTCCTAATCGATTAATACGTGCGGGTCCTCCAGATATTTATTACTGTAAAACAACACATAATACAGTAATTAGTTGAACTAAAGATAAAAATAAAGATATATATATATATACATATTTATCGCAAAATAGCGTTATTTAAAAACAAATGTATTGGACGATTAAACAAAGTAAATTGTTTCAGAATAACTGTACAAGTACTAGAACTGGCAAATTATAAATTAAATATCTTATGAGTTATTTTACGAAATACCATTATATATAATGGCCCACTTATACAAAGAACATTCGTCAATAATTATGCAAGAATAGGTTTGTTATAAGTTATGTTATAAGCTATGATGAGAGTTCATTCAACTAACTTATAAAAATCATGACTGGTTCGGTGTTTTTGGTTACACCATAAGTAGCAAAGAACGAACAAAAAAACAAAAGAAAAAGGAAATCAAGAATTTTCAGTTTTGTCTATTATTATTATTTTCCTTAATGTAATTTAGGTCATTATAAATATTTTGTCCGCTGACCCAGAAAAAGTGTCAGAGCGTTTTATGAACAGAATATACTGGAAATTGTTGAATTTGTTATACATATACATATATAATTATCTATATATCTGATATTCTTATTGTTATATCATTTTTAGTTAATTCACACTGTGGGTTGACACGGTATTTTTATTTTTACATCATTTATAATTCGATATAATTTTCTTATTGTTATTTCCTTCTTAGTTATTGAGGCGCTATCCGTATGCTAATTTGAGCGTATGATAGAAGTATCACAAATATATCAATATGTCAAGAATATTCAACCCACAGTGTGAATTGCTCTGCACAACACAATTTTACATTTAAATTAGGGGACAAAATACGTACTGAGACATGGTGATGAGCTTACTTTTATATCAGAAAAACGAACCAAATTGTTTTTTTCTATAAGCAAAAATTCATTTAAAAAAAAGAAGTATAAAACATACTTCTTACAAACTTCAAGGAACAACAATGCACAATGAAATACAAAAAGGCATTAATCCCCAATACATTTAACCGGATTACTAATCCAATTAGAAAGTGAATAGAAGAAATATTTCTTAGAATCCTTAATCCACTTCCAAGCACGAGCTTTGATAGCATCAACTACTCTTTCGATTTTCGCCATATCGTTGTTAAAGATAATATTGTTCCTCGACAACCAAACTGACCAAATTATAACAAACCACACAGAACCCCACCAATCTCCCCTTAATGTATTAGGCTGAATATCGAGAAATTGCAGAAAATGAGTTCTTGCACAATTAGATAAGGTAGTAGAAATACCAACCCATTTGAAGCACTTTAACCACACCGCATATGAGAATTTATATCCGGAAAATAGATGTGTGTTGTTTTCCTCCTCCATATTACAAAAAGGACATCAAATCCCATTACGTCCTTGATCAACTCCTCTTTTTTGAAGGTTAACCTTAGTAGGTACTCTATCACAAAACACTTTTCACGCGAAGCTTTTCATTTTTAGAGGAGCTTTAATTCTCCACATCTTCTTTAGGATTGGATTCTCATTGCCTCTGACTTGCTTTTCAAGAACTTGGTACGCTGATTTAACTGTATAGCATTGGAACTATCCTTACTTCACATCCAACTATCTTGCTGCTCCTCCATCAAAATTGATCTGTCAAGCACACCCTTCAAATTTCTAATCATCTCATCTTCCCATTCATATAAATTTCTCCTCCACCTAAATTTCCACTTCCAAATTCCTTGGTTCCATTCACCCATCTACACTATTTTTTCTTCCTTATTCAGCGTCAAATAGAACAGTCTTTGAAACTTCTCTCTTAACGGTTCCTGCTCGATCAGTGAATCGATCCAAAATTTTGTTGCCCTTCCATTGCCCATTTTTCTCTTCATCCCAGCCTTAAACCAATCAAAATCTGATCTACTGTGCCTTAGATCAGTGATATCCCACCACCATCTTGAAAAAACTGTGCTTCGTCTAGCCGCTCTCACCTTATCCAACGCCTGCTCCAGATTTTCGTACTTTGCTTCAAGATTTTCCTTCCAAATTGCCTTACTTCCATTTAAAATTCGCCACCTCCACTTTCCTAATAATCCAAGATTGAAACTTTCTAAATTCTTTACATCCATTCCACCTTCTTCTTTCTTTTTACACATCACATCCCACCTTGCCCACACAATCTTTTTAACTTCTTCGCTGCCCCCCCCCCCCCCCACACACACAAAGTTTCTTTGGGTCTTTGCTAAAGACTTTATCACCTGCTTAGAGGCCTTGCAAAATTAAAAATAATAGATAAGGGAACTCGTAAGTGCATAATTATTAAGAATGAGACGCCCACCAAAAGAAAGAGAGTTGGTCTTCCATGCCGAAATCTTATTCTTTAGGAGATTGCTCATTGGATCCCATGGCCTGATTCTTCTCGAATTAATTCCAATTGGCACCCCAGGTACTTAAAAGGTATTGAACCCTTGCTACAATTAAGAATACCTGCAAACTCTTCCATCACATTATCTTCAATATTAAACCCAAATAATTTGCTCTTTTTAAAATTAACTTTAAGGCCCGAACCAAGTTCAAACAACCTCAAGATACTTTTAAATTCCACATGCTCTACCAGCTATAATTCGAAAAAAAACAACGTATCATCGGCATATTGCGACACGTCAACTTTGTACTCTGATCTCCCAGTTTTAACACCTTTGAACAGACCCAAAGCGGAAGCCTTTTTAACCATTTCGATAAGACCTTCGGCAACTAATAAGAACAGGAACGGTGAAAGAGGATCTCCCTAACAAAGACCCCGAAATAAAGGAAACTCTTTAGTTGGGCTACCATTGACAAGCACATAGATTGTCGCTGATCGAAGGCACTCTTTAATCCATCCTCTCCACTTTGAACAAAAGCCCATCTTCTCCATTATCAAATCAAGGAACTCCCAATTAAAGCTATCATAAGCTTTCTCAAAGTCCGCCTTAAAAATAAAACTTGGCTTTTTCTTTTTATGAATTTCATCAACCACTTCACTAGCAATCAACAAACCATCTGAAATACTCCTTCCTTGAATGAAAGCACATTGTTCCTCCGACACGATATGACTCATCACTTTACGTAATCTGTTCGCAAGTAACTTGGCCAAAATTTTATAAATGCTTCCTAGCAAGGAAATCGGTCGAAATTCGTGAAGAGAATGGGGATTCTCTTTCTTCGGAATCAAAGTAATGAAGGAAGCATTCAACCCTCTAACCATATTACTGCTATTATGAAACTCAAAGATAAACTTACATATACCATCCTTCATCACACTCCAAAAATTCTTGATAAACAAAAAGTTGTAGCCATCCGGATCGGGACTTTTAGAACTCTCACTACTCCAAACAACTTGATGCACCTCCTCTTCGTCGAACGGTCTAGTAAGAAAACAATTGTCCTCGGATTTATTTTCATGAATTCAATACCACCCAGAATGGGTCGGTTCCACCATTGCTCATCATACAATGCGGCAGAATGCTTTACCACCTTATTTTTTATAGAACGCACATCATCAATCCACACGTCATTCACTTTTAACCCTAAAATAGCATTAATTCTATTTCTGATTTTAGCACACTTATGAAAAAAAAAGCCGAGTTTGTATCGCCTTCTCTAAGCCATTTCATTCTATATTTTTGGTAACAGAGACTCTTCCTATTACGCATAGCCTGCCAGAGGTTATTGACGACTGCTCTCTTCCTTTCAACGTCATCCACCGATAAATCATTATCCTCATCTTTTAAGTCCAGATCTGCTAATTCATCTTTGGCACTCAGAATTCTTTTCTGGACATCACCAAAAATATCGCTGTTCTACGTCTTCAATTTAGCCTTCAAAGCTTTAAGTTTTTCTCAGATAACATAACCACCCCACCCTTGAAATGACAGTCCGTGCCATTATTCCTCCACAAACTTCTTCAAATCTCTATGCTCAAACCACACATCAAAGACCTTGAAGGGCTTTGGGCCCTCGCTTTTAAAAATATTGGACAGTGATCCGACACGGATCTATTAAGTCCCCATTGTCCTAAACTAGGCCACATATTCAACAACTCCCCCGAAACAAGAAATCTATCCAATCTACTTCTGACAGATCCATCACTTTTATACCATGTGAACTTTCTCCCCAACATAGGTAAATCAACTAACTCCATTTCTCCAATAAAGTTCACAAAGTCAGCCATATCATTCGAATATCCACTTGCTCTTCTTCCTTTTCTTTCAGCCACAATTCGGATGGCATTAAATCACAGACAACGCACCATAAATGTTCATTTCATTGGCGCGTAATTCTAAAAATTTCTTCCCATAATCTTCTTTTCTCATTGGATTGACAATGATCTTATACATTACAAATAACACACTTCACTCTATCTGGACCAAAAAGACCTTCCACAAAAATAAACCTTGAACCCATCGTTGAATGTTCGAACTGAACACCCCTTTCTTCCATAAGGTAATTAAACCTCCTGCACTTCCCGTCGCATCCTTGCAAACCCATTCACAATCTTCTCCTCCCCATTACCCTGAAATAGTCCTTATCCGCTAGTAATGCTGCTTTTGATTCCTGAATACACAACAATTCAATTTTCAACTCGGTAACTAGATCCATTATCTCCATTTTTTTGACTCCTCCCCCAATCCCCCTAATATTATAGGATAACAACCGCATTAAAAACAGCTTCAGCCTTGTCCCTTTTCTCCGTCTCCATTAACTTATGTATTATTTCAGAATCATTCCCCCTTCCAACAATTCATATTTTCCACAACTACTCAGCTTCCCACAAATAATCCTTTTTTATGGCATTATTACAACAAATTATACTACTATCACCAATTGAGTTACTAAAGCTCAAATTGCCTCCTTCAGTTTGACCCTTGTTCTTTGCTTTATGAGTCACCCGCTTCTTATTCTTCGACTCCCCGCTTCTTTCATCTTGAGACGCGTCTTATTATTGATCACTTCTTTTTTCCTCCTCTGTTACCATTCCTTCACAAAACTTGGCCAAGCTCATACTTTTTACCTTCTTCATTACTTTAGCAAGCTTCTTTTTCTTTTTTCCTTGAGACTCCTTTATCTTTCCCGTTACTCCCAAGATTAGTTAGGCAAGAAACGTGTATATTCTCTTTAGTTTGGGCCTTTGTTTCATTTTCTGGCCCACCCTTATCAGAAGCAACTGAAATTTCTATTTGGTTGACCTGACCTAGTTCATTAGACTTAGAATTGGGCTTAGTTATACTTTATTTTCCTTACAACCCTGAATTGCATCCAACTCATTGATTGGTCTCTCCATGACCCAATCCATCTCATCCCCAACATTAATCTCCTTTGACTCCTCGGAGTCCTCGTCTATCTCCACGCTGTTACATTGGTCTTCTCCCATTTCTTTATTTCCCAGGCCTAATACTAAGGCTTCCTTTTCAAGATTAAACTCTTCGAGATCAGTCATAATTGTTGCGCCGTCTCCCAACACCGAATAATCTTCTTCGACAGGTTCTTAACCCCAGAATTCCGACTCTGAGATGTCGTCGTCAACCTCTTGATTCTTCAAAGAATCGGCATCTTCCACAACTCCATTTTGAATCATCATTCCAATTACCCCACTTCAGTTCTTCCATTAATCGAATAGCAAAGATCGAACCGCCAATCTTAATCTGAACGATTTTATTGATCCACTCAATTGAAGTTGTTTTAATCAACAACCTTACTGCCTCCAATTTTCTTTTACTAGTAGTATCGTCATCCGATTTAATGAAAGATCCGATCGCTCGGGTAATCTTTCGAAAAATATTATAATTCCATGACTGTAGAGGAATACCATGACATGTGGCCCAAATAATTATTTCTCTATTAACCTCTCGTGGTGCCCAAGGCCTTATCCTCGAAAAAACTCTTCCCACTAAGATTTAGAACCCTGGAGTACTTCGTCGACCTCACCTTTTTCTTCTGATCGGATAAGGACTTGATCGCCACCCAAGGAAGTAAGATGAACTGTAAACATTCCTTCCTAGCGTAGTTTCTCCTGAATATCGTTCATACGAGAATTTTCTTTCAGTGTTCCAACATAACACCCTTCCGACCATTCACAATCCTCTTTCGCAGTTGTATGTTCCATGCCTTTCCACACCTTCATATCGTCTATCTTATTTGAATGGTTTCCTTCTTTTTGCTTCATTGATGACTCTTTCTTTGGTGCGTCAAGGAAGCTTCCCCATTTAAGTTTATTATTCGGACTCTGATCTACACCACAAGGTTTACTTCTCTCGTAATCTCCCACTCGTTCCTTACCGAACCTCGCAACATTAGCCCTAATGCTTACGTCACCGATTTGAATCGTGTTCAACTTTGCCTCAAGCGCCCCGATATCAGTAACATTTTTGAACCTCGCAAATCCAAATCTTTCACCATTTTGTCCTTCTTTGTAGGGATTTCAACCTCACCAACACTGCTTTCCAACTTGCCGAAAAATCTGTGATGAAATATGTGACTAAACTCCTCCCCCAGTTTGCCATCCTGAGTTGAGATAAGAATCATAATTTGAAAACGGGGAGAGCCGTACTGTCAAATTATTCTCTTCGTACAGACAATGAAAGGAGAAATCAAGCCACTCTGATTTTTCATTTCTTCAGTTTTGTAAGTATGTAAATATGGCTGGTAAAAATGAACCAAATTGTATCTGCATTTTAGTTATGAAATTCATGCTCTTTAATTATTGAACTGTGTACAGAATGAGCTAAGGGAGTTCATTCTGCTAATTATAAAGATCTAACTAACTAACATACTAATTACAGCTAATAACATAATTAACTACAAATTAAATAATGTTAAATGACAAATGTGCCCTTGTGTAACTAACCAACTAACTAGTTAACTCTACAGCCCCCCTCAAGCCGGATTGAAGTGAGCATCACGAAGACCGAGCTTAGACAACCAATGAATAAATGTGGAGAGACCGAGGGGCTTTGTAAAAAAATCAACAAGTTGAAATGTGGAAAACATATGCTGAGGTAAAAGCAAGCCTCGTTTGAAACAATCACGCAAAATGTGAAAATCAATGTCCAAGTGCTTTGTGCGCTCATGAAAGACAACGTTCTGGGTGATGGGAACCACCAATTGATTGTCGCAGTAGAGTGGAGCGGGAAGAGGAACTGGAACCTGAAGTTCTGAAAGAATATAGCTGATCCATTGTACTTCACGAGTTGTGGCAGCCTTGCTGCGATATTTCGCTTAAGTTGAGACTTCGAAACCGTGGCTTGTTTCTTTGATTTCCTGCTGATTAGTAAGTTCCTAAGAAAAACACAAAACCTAGTGATGGAACAACGTGTGTTGGAGCACGATGCCCATTCAACATTACCGAAGGCTTTGAGGGTGAGATCAGCACCAGTGGGGTAAAAAAAACCCAAAGATGGGGTGTGCTTGAGATACAACAGCAATGACTTAGCAGCATTCCAGGGAGTAACCCTTGGGGAATTCATGAATTGACTGAGTTGATTCACCATGAAGTAAATATTCGGTCGTGTCTTATTGAGATACAACAAACGCCCGATTAATTTGCGATTTGATCTGGTTTTGGATGAAGTGGGGGCTAAGCCTTTAAGACTTAGAGCAGGTAGTGGTTTAGCACCAAGAAGACCCGCATATTCAATTAATGTGTAAACCATAAGTTGAACGAATGAGTTCCAAGCCAATGAAATATTTGGTTTCACCCAGGTCTTTGATTGTGAAAGCTTGACTGAGATAATGCTTAACCTCCATGATCAAATGTAGATCAGGACCAGAAAGCAAAACATCATCTACATAAACCAAAAGACACAGGAAAGAGAAGCTTGAGCCTTTGGAGAACATGCAATGATCAAAAAAAGATTGTGTAAACCCATAAGCAATCAAACTTTTAGTGAATTCGACATTCCACTGGCGAGAGGCCTGTTTCAGACCATAAAGAGACTTTCTCAGCTTGCAAAAATGCGATAAGGGACAAAATAACCTTCAGGAGGTTTGAGGTAAAGATTTTCATCTAAGAAACAATGCAAAAAGGCATTGTTGATGTCCAATTATTGCACATGCCAGTCGAATTGAACAGCCACGACTAATATAATTCTCAATGTTACCAATTTGACCACAAGAGAAAAACTTTCAGTGAAGTCCATACCAAATGCCTGATTGTAGCCCTTAGCTACAAGCCTTGCCTTATGTCACTCAATAGAACCATCGGGTTTGAGCTTAAGCTTGTAAATCCATTTGGAATCAATAGGTCTCTTGCCAGATGGGTAGGGGAACAATATCCCAAGTATGATTGTCTTCAAGAGTTTTAATTCCAACTTTCATGGCAGTGATCCACTGAGGATCAAACATAGTTTGTTTGTAAGACTGAGGTTCAATGGTGAGGGAAAGGTTAGCAAGGAGTTTCGTATAAGAGGTGGAGAATTGAGGTGTAGCAATGTAAGTAAATGTGGGTGGGGCATATGAAGAAGAAGAGGATACATAAGGGAACTGGCTTAAAGGATCAAGAAAGCAGGATATAATATAGTCTTGTAAGTGAGAAGGTAGTTTATGCTTGAAATTCAGTAGAAGGGCCTAAAGAGCTTGAACTTGGAGTGCTGGTAGTGAGTGTGGAAGTATCAACAAAGTGAGGAGAGTTTCTGCCAGCTTTAAGCCTTTGTACCAATCAGGGATCCCAACAAGCTTGAAACAAGAATCCTTACAATAACGTTTCCTCTTGCAATTATCACATAATCTGTTAGCATTCTGTTGTTTATAATCTTTAGGCGTATATGGCATGGCTGAGGAGGTCTTGACACGAGAAGGACTATAATTCTAAGCAAACAGAGCAGAATTCTCCATAGGAGTAGAAATGTTAAGTTGAATCTCATGTTGCTTCTCAACTCTTAAGATCATGGAATAAGCTTTCTCAATAGTAGGTAAAGGTTCAAACCCCAAAATTTGACTTTTAATGACTTCATAACAATCATTAAGTCCCATGAGAAACTGCATCAATCTATTCAAAGCTAAAGCATCCAAAGCATGTTGAGCAATGTGACAAGTACACAAAACAGCAACCTCACAATGATAAGATACCACATGAATTAAGAAATTCAATTCATCCCAAACCTTTTTTAGTCTAGTGTAATACTGTGAAACAGAACAAGATCCTTGTGAAATAGAAGAAACTTCATGCTGCAATTGGTTAAGTAATGGGCCATTGCTCATATCATAGATTTTTGCAAGTTGTGACCACAAATAAGCAACAACTTTAGTAATAATGAAGTCACCGTGCAATTCATCAGAAATTGAATGAGGATCCATGAAGTAACCATACAGTCAACACGAATCCACTCCTCATAGTCATTTCATCTGGATTAGGTTTAACAGTAGCACCAGTAATGAAACCTAATTTCCATCTCGCACCGAGGGCGATTTTAACAGATCTACACCACGACAGGTAGTTAGCAATACATGTGGGAGGAACAGAGGACAACCTCATGTTAGGTGCATCAGATCCTTGCAATGACAGTGGGCCATGCACAACAGCAGTGCGAACAGGTAATTCAGAAGCAAATTTAGAGGACAAAGCTGGAGTCGTCATAATCGAAGCAGAAAAAGGATGAATCGAAGTAAAATCGAAGCCGCACTAAGCATTAAGAATGATGAATTTCATAAAATCTCGCCGGAAAGAAGGATTGAAGATTCACCGGGCTTCGTTAACGGCGGATCTAATGAAAATTCGGTCAAAAGCAACCGGAGAAGACGATTCGGAGGTCGCCGACGATTGATAGCATGATAATATAAGAGAGAAAAAAGTAATATGCTATTGCAACTGAATTGGTAAAGTATAGAATGAGCTAAGAGGGTTCATTATGCTAAATATGGAGATCTAACTAACTAAATAACATACTAATTACAGTTAATAACAGATTAACAACAAATTAAATAATGTGAAATGACAACTCTTCCCTTGTGTAACTAACCAACTAACTTGCTAACTCTACAACTTGCATTGAGTCCGAACTTAACGTAAAACCGAAGTACCCGGAAGAAAAATGATCAAAAACAAAATGAAGTATTTTTCATTACCAAAAAAATAAAATTATTCATCGTTATCTTTCAGGGTGCATTAACTGAATATGGGGCGACCGCCTGGATGTCACGACGTGACCACCAGGCTGTCGCGGATGATATCGTGACCGTTGGGCGGTCACAAAATTTAAAAAAAATTGAAAATTCAAATATTTCGTGACCGTTCGGCAGTCACAAAAGACCTTAGAATTTGGCGGGATAACGGGGAAAATTCAAATTTTCTGAAAATTTAAAATTTTCACCCAGATTCTATATATATATCCACCATTCCACACACTAATTTTCACTACATTCAAATTATCTTCATTAAAAAACCTAACACTTTCTCTTCATTTCTTCATTTCCCAAATCCAAAACAAAACACCAACATTTTTTCTTATTCTCTTTCCTTTCTTTATATCCTCAAAAACAAAATACCAACTATCTTATTCTCTTTCTTTCTTTTCTTATAAGACAATATAAAAACCAAATGTTTTCTCTCTTAAATGATGTTTTATATCAAAAAATCGGCCAACCATACATTCTTTTCGCAAAAAAAAAACTATTCCGGTAAATTACCAGAATGTATTTTTTTTATTTCGTTCATTGGTATCCTTGACCTTCGGGTGGTCACATATGGTTTGAATATCATCCATGACCTCCAGGCGGTCACAAATGGTTTGAATGTTAATCGTGTCCGTCGGGCGGTCACAGATGACCCAGGAAGCATCTGTGACCGCCAAGAGGTCATGGATGACCCCGGCGTCATTGGTGACTGTCGGGCGTTCACGGATGCTACCTGGGTCTTCCGTGACCGTCGAGCGGTCATGGTGGTGTTCGTGACCGCCGGGCAGTCACGGATGCTAACGGGGTCATCCATGACCGCTGAACGGTTACGGAACTGCTTGTGACCGTTGGGCTTTCACGGATGTACGCCGTGACCGCCTGACAGTTACGCTTCACGATCGGTTGGCGGTCACGGATGACCACAACATCATTTATGACCGCTTGACGCTCTCCAAATGGGTCATTCGTGACAGCTGAGCGGTGACGAAGGACCCACGTAAGGCGGCCGCAGATGAACATCGGCGACTGCCAAAGGGTCTTTCGCGACTGCCCGGGCGGTCGCGAATGACCTACTTTTTTTGACACGAGAAGGACTATAATTCTCAGCAAACAGAGCAGAATTCTCCATAGGAGTAGCAATGTTAAGTTGAATCTCATGTTGCTTCTCAACTCTTAAGATCATGAAATAAGCTTTCTCAACAGTAGGTAAAGGTTCAAACACCAAAATTTAACTTCTAATGACTTCATAACAATCATTAAGTCCCATGAGAAACTGCATCAATCTATTCAAAGCTGAAGCATCCAAAGCATGTTTAGCAATGTGACAAGTACACAAAACAACAGCCTCACAATGATAAAATACCACATGAATTAAACAATTCAATTCATCCCAAACCTTTTCTAGTCTAGCGTAATACTGTGAAACAGAACAAGATCCTTGTGAAATAGAAGAAACTTCACGCTGCAATTGGTTAAGTAATGGGCCATTCCTCATATCATAGAGTTTTTTAAGTTGTGACCACAAATCAGCAACAACTTTAGTAAAAAGAAAGTCATCGTGCAATTCATCAAAAATTGAAGGAGGATCCACGAAGTAACCATACAGTCAACACGAATCCACTCCTCATAGTCCTTATCATCCGGATTAGGTTTAACAGTAGCACCAGTAATGAAACCTGATTTCCATCTCGCACCGAGGGCAATTTTAACATATCTACACCACGACTGGTAGTTAGCAATACATGTGGGAGGAACAGAGGACAACCTCATATTAGATGCATCAGATCCTTGCAACGACAGCGGGCCATGAGCAGCAGCAGTGCGAGCAGGTAATTTAGCAGCAAATTTAGAGGACAAAGCTGGAGTCGTCATAATCGAAGCAGAAAAAGGATGAATCGAAGTAAAATCGAGGCTGCACTAAGCCTCAAGAATGATGAATTTCAAAAAATCTCGCCGGAAAAGCTGGATTGAAACATCACCGGGCTTCGTTAACGGCGAATCTGCAAAACAATTGGCCAAAACCAACCGAAGAAGACGATTCGGAGGTCGCCGACTATTTATACCTTGATAATATAAGAGAGAAAAATGTAATATGCTATTGCAACTGAATTGGTAAAGTACAGAATGAGCAAAGAGGGTTCGTTATGCTAAATATAGAGATCTAACTAACTAACATACTAATTACAATTAATAACAGATTAACAACAAAATAAATAATACGAAATGACAATCGTTCCCTTGTGTAACTAACCAACTACCTTGCTAACTCTACAACTTGCATTGAGACTGGACTTAACGTAAAACCGAGGTACCCGGAAGCAAAATGATCAAAAACAAAATGAAGTAATTTACAATACCAAAAAACAAAACTATTCATCGTTATCTTTTAGGGTGCATGGTGTGATATAATGTGTCATGTAAAGAAGAAGCCACGATGGTGCAAAACTGACCGATGTGTGTCGGGAAGGATTAAAGGTAAAGCTACCTTAGTTGTATTTGATTCACCGTTATATCTATATAGCTAATTAGACATTTAGTAATTTTTCATTGGAAATTCACATGAGTCTAGGTTGCAACGCAACAAACGGAATGCAATTCGGAGGTCCGGAGAGAAAGTTATGCTGGAAACAGTAGAACTGCGCAGATCAACATCGAATTTGCACAATTCGATGCGGATAGAGCATCGAACCCCCTCGGTTCGATGCGGACTCAAAATGACCTTTAAACCCCTCTAAGCAAGCCTATATATACCCTCTTACTCCTCACAAGTAAGGGGGGACGGGCAGAGATGCCACGCATCAAATCCAAGTCAGTTCGATGCGCGCATCGAACCAAGTCCGTTCGATGCACAATCCATCATGCCTCAAACCAAGTCAGTTCGATGCACATGCCTTAAACACCAGTCAGTTCGATGCAAATTATTTGAGAACTACATGAGTCAGGGTCCCGAATCAAGAAGCGGATCGAGCTTTCGATCATCCTACGAAGAGATATGGTCGAAACGTGAGGTCGCACCAAGCTGTCTCGAATTCACCCTGTTCGACATGGATGCATCAAACCAAGCCAATTCGATGCTCACCAAGATCTAACCCATATGTGAACTGAAGCTACATGATTCAGGGTCCTGAATCAAGAAGCGGATCGAGATTTCGATCATCCTACAAAGAGATATGGTTAAAACCGTGAAATCACGCCAAGCTGTCTCGAATTCACCCTGTTTGACATGGATGCATCGAACCAAGACAATTCAATGCTCACCAAGATCTAACCCATATGTGAACTGAAAGATACATGGGTTAGGGTCCGTAATCAAGAAGCGGATCGAGGTTTTGATCATCCTACAAAGAGATATGATTGAAACCGTGAAGTTGCTCCAATGCTGAACCAAGTGAACCAAGTAGCCCTACCACAGGTCGACCTAATAGAGGCAACTCAAAAGAGACAAACGAACTACATTTCAATTGATTCCCTTAATGGGATACGTAGGCATCTTGGCAAGTTCCCAAATTCAGTCTGATATCATAAGTATCTAATGCCCACAATACGACAATCAAAGAGCACCGAATCTCTCCCGTTCGACTGTTCCCTCAACTTGTCTATTTAGGGATTATTTCCTGTCATCTTATATTTCCTTATGTGTAATAGGTATTTCGGACCAAGCTAGTCCGTTCATTGTAATAAGATAGCATTATTTTGGTTAAGTCAGGCCCCACCATATCGATTTCTCGGGGTATTGTAACCTAGACAAAATAAGACCAAAATATTGGCGCCGTCTGTGGGAACACCATTTCGCTTACGCTTAAGAGTCTGTGTCGGTAAAATGGCAAAGAAAGGGAATGGTCCTACGGGGAAAGAACCGCAAAGAGTCCTGGTAGCTATATCAAGGCGATGAACTACTACGGAGTTGACAATATAGAATTCGGTCCCAAGCAAACAAGGAGTGATGCTAAGAGCAATGATCAAATCCACGATACAACCGAGGAAATCTACATCATCGGAAGAAAGATGAGGCAACGACTGAGAGGAGGTTCCTCCGCGGGGACAAACACTTACACTACAAATAGTGTCATGATTTGTCTTAACCGTATGAGGTATAGAAGAATCATACCCGAATGAGGCGATATCGAAGAATCTTACCCGTATGAGGTATCGAAAGAGAGACTCCGTCTGTTCTTGTCTACGGTACCGAGGCTATTTTGCCTGCAGAAATAGGTATGCCGACGCGCAGGATTATCGATTACGACCCAGAGTAGTCGGTCCGATTAAGACAAATGGATCTCGATATGATAGAATCGGCAAGGGATGATGCATATCAACGCACAGTTGCCTTAAAGACAGCAATGGCCAACAGCTATGATAAAATGTTTGAGTTCCGAAACTTTGAAGTAGGTGATTTGGTCCTAAGAAGCATTGCAGCAAAATAACATACCGAAAAGCTCGAACCGAAATGGGAAGGGCCTTTCAGAGTCATACGAGCAAGTTCACGAGGATACTATTACTTGGAAAATCTACAAGGCGTTCAACAGAAGCGTCCAATGTGCAATGTCCTAAACGTTATTATGCATAGAAATTGAAACAATTTCATCTGGTGCTCAGATAACTGTGCGAACTACGAAGACATGAGTCCCATGCAAAATGGGAAACATAGGCACCTCGGTAAATATTAATATAAGTTCTTTTTCGAGTTACTAATTATAATTTCTATCCATCAAATGACGCAGGTGGGAATGACGGCAGGATAAGAGGCCTAACGAGGTACAACCCCTCATGCACAACACGAGCGTCATGACGGCGGGATAAGAGGCCGAACGAGGCCCAACCCCTCATGCACGACAACAACATTATGACGGCGGGATAAGAGGCCCAACGAGTCTAACCCCTCATGCACGACAACAACATCATGACGGTGGGATAAGAGGCCCATAGAGGTCTAACCCCTCATACACGACAACAACATCATGACGGCGGGATAAGAGGCCCAACGAGGTCCAACCCCTCATGCACAAAACGAGCGTCATGACGGCGGGATAAAAGGCCCGACGAGGTCCAACCCCTCATGCACGACAAGAGCGCCATGACGGCAGGATAAGAGGCCCAACGAGATCCAACCCCTCATGCACGACAACAACATCATGACAGCAGGATAAGAGGCCTAACGAGGTCCAACTCCTCATGCACGGCTCAAACGTCATGACGGATGTCCATCCATCCAATCGAGGTCAAAAGTAAAATTCATCCCTCATGCACGTCATAAGCGTCATGACAGAGGTACGTATATGAATTTGTATAGATCAAAAATTATGATGTCATGCCACAAAATTGATTTCATAAAGAACCGTTACAGAAATGACAAGGAAGAATGTCAATAAAAAAAATATCATAATATCATCAAAATGGATCCAAGTATTGCTACTTGGCAAATGACTGGGGGGACTCAGAACGATGCACCAGACTCATCGAACGAGCGAAATTGGCACAAGTTCCCTGAATTTGATCCTCTATAAGCACAAGTTCATCCGCTTGCGCCCAACATTCGAACAATGCAATTTCATATCCCTCCGATACAAAACTAACGACCTAAATCGTCTACCCCAAACGGTACGTCAAACGTGTCCACAATGGCACCGAGAACGTCCACACAAAATAGTACGGTGCAAACTTACCCGAAACGGTACGAAGAAAACTTTTCTAAAGCGACACCAGAAGCATTAGCCCGACAAGATAAACGTAAACCTAAAATCTCAAAAATGAAATATCTGCCCAGAGCGGATAGATGAAGAATAAAATAATGGCCCGAAGTGGTCAGATGAATATATGGAATATATCGAAAATGGACATCAGCCCATCATAGTCAGAAACAAATTAGACATTGCAAAGGATATACATCCGCTAGTAGAAGCATGATGCAAACAACATATCCATATGCCTGAAAGACTGGATATGGCAATAGACTTCACGTGGCAAATCATTTACATCTGTCCAGCATGGAACGATGATTATCTGCCCAGATGAGTGCATATTTAAACTAATATAGAAGGCTTATCACCTCAAGAAGTACGAATATCCAGGTGCCAAATTAACCGTCACCGTCGACGAGTAATAACATGTAAAAGCACAAAGTGCAAGAAACAAAACGTGAGCGGTCATCAAATACGAATGCAACAAAGTATCCGAAGAAAGGCAACACAATATCCAAATAGACAAAGATCTCTACCAAGCATAAACTGCAAGATCAATGCAGGAAGCTTTAGAAACTTAGCACTAGATCGCTTTAGATCCATCACTTATATATCATTTCTATCACAGTCGAAGGTCTCCATCGAGACGATCTTTCGCTCGATCGAGGCTCTTGGCAACATAACCTTCGTGTTATCTAAGTTGTCTATCTCTCAAAGACAACAACAATTAACTCAAAATAAAAAAGCAAAACCGTACTGGGCGAATAAACGTCGTGCCTTCACACGATCCAACAACACAAATGCAGCAACTAGGATGCACCAATTAAAAATATCAAAAACCTATACACGAGTGAGGCCATAATCCTCAAAACGCAAATCATACAAGGTTAAGCAACGATGGAAACGCTGTCTCACAAATGCAGCAAAAGCAGAACCACGCATTGTGAAGTTATGTGCATAAAAATAATGCCATCCATGATCTAAAGGAGACCCGCGATGAGAAGGAAACGGGACAGACACTCTGCCCCAAAGCGGCAAGTTCTAACCGTAAATCCCTAAAGACAAAGAAAAGGGACAGACACTCTGTCACAAATGACTAGTGCTAACCATTAAATCCCTAAAAACAAAGCAACGAGATGAGGAAGTCTGTCTCAAGAGATAAGTGTCTAGGAAAAATCTGATGAAATTGATTACGCTGACATAACAAATGTCCGATGCGGCAGAAAGAAATGAAACACGCGCGACACCCCACGATGCAATATGGCATATAATTTGCCAAAATAAAAGTAAATTGCGAAAGCAGACTCGCAAATTTGTTCGCAACAGTGGGTTAATTTTCCTCGGCTATTGGGAGAATTTCTCTGTTAGGTCCCAATGACAGGTCCAACCACTGCAAGTTGAACGCGCCACAAAGGTAGCGGGTGTTGTGGATCTACTGAACGGTGAGCACTTGGGATTGGCGGCTCGCATAGAAAAAGGGATTGGCGCCTCGCCTAGAATGGCAAGCGCTAACAACAAGTTCCGCTAAAATAAAGACAAAGGGGATATACACTCTGCCCACAAGTGGAAAGTGCACCCAAAAATATCTTGCAGGATAAAAAACCTCAAAACAATGATGTGAACATTGAGCTAACTTAGCAAAAGATGCCATATCAACTCTGTAACATGACGTGACATAGAGTTGACAACTAACAAAGAAATATAAAAAAATACCACTGAAAGAAAATAACCGCAAAAAGAAAGCAACATAGACCCATTGAAAAACAATGTTCAAAGCAGCAGGGTGACGCAACACCAAAACAGACATAACAAATTGTTCATTAAAGCAGACCCGTCAGAGTGTCGATCCAATATGAACACATTCGATCGATGGTGATCATCCAAATTACAGTTTTTTAATAACTTTTAAAATCGAATTAGGATGAGATTGCGCAGTGACGGTCGAATTTCATCCATTCTAGGCATCCCATAAGTCAAACCAATCGAATTTCGAGATATGGTGAAGTAACACTATCGATTTGTTTCCGCTTCAAACATGAAATGACTATCAAATAGTCTTAGTACGAATGATTTGGAGATTCATCAGATTCGATCTAGCATTGATCTAACAGCCTTCGCCCTCAATGAAGGCAATGCATCCCATAAAGTCTCACGACGATAGATGAAGATTCTAAATCAAACATAATTGCAAAATTAGTGCACAACACAAAGGCAAAGGATAACCAAGTCAGAGTTCATTATGCTTGCCACCTTGTTACCAACAACATTGTCGAAATAGCGATAACATCAAAATTGGAGGTAAAAACCCTGTATGATCATACAACAACTAACTGGCACACCCAGGGTCGAGTTTTATTATGACCAACAATGAGGGAGAATACAAAGCTATTCTCGCCGGAACCTCAATGGCAAGCTCATTACGAGTAGAAGGCCTGGCAGTCTTTACAGACTAGCAACTTGTGAAATCATTTCAAAATCATAACTATTGCCGAATCCCCAAAGACGAAAATGTAACTAGGTGCGTTGTCGTAATTTGCAACAAAACCACGATCTTTATAAAAATGAGAGTCATCCCATTGGCGGCAAAAGAATATGTTATAAGAACGACAAGATGCATTAGAAGAATGAAAAGAATCGATCATATTATGCCTATATACATAAAAAAAGCGGAACCACGAGTTATTTGTATGAAACTAACGCCATGCAAAACCTAAAGGGGACTCGCAATAACTAAAACGGGACAGAGACTCTGTCGAAAACGACACGAGATACCGCAATCCCTAAAGGGACGAAGACTCTATCTAAAATGACACGAGATACCACGCTCCCTAAAGGGACGGAGACTCTGTCTAAAACGACACAAGATACCACGCTCCCTAAGGGACGGAGACTCTGTCTAAAATGGCACGAGATACTACAACTCCCTAAATAACTAAAAAGGGACGGAGACTCTGTCTAAAAGGACACATGATACCGCAAATTCCTAAATACCTAAAAGCAGCGAAAACTTTCTGTGATTATGGAAGAATGCTCGAGTTATCAAAATAAAGTAAAAATCAACGATAGCAATTGAAAGAAAATGCAACGATTACAAGCCTTCGATCAAACAAACAAATGAAATAGTCATAAATGACAACCGTGCGATTAATAAAAAAGCGACGCAGCGCCACAAAAACAGCATATTAGAAATTGTTCATTGTAGAGCAAAATAAATATGAGCATCGTACCACCTGATTTCATACAGCCTAGATCGAATTCCCTCAATTCGATACACTCTAGATTCGATACAGGTCAATTCGAGATACCCTGTATCGAATCCAACCGATTCGATCGTCGTTAGATTCGACCTATCGTGGACATTTAGTCAAAACAACACCCCGAGGTAAGTGCAAACTAGATCACTACTCATGGCGCGACGTTCATAAATCAGATCATTAGCACACAAGTGCGTGTATCGCATCAAGCGTGCATCGCACCAAGATTGATAAAAGTTATTTGGCAACCGATCATACGGAGCATGGCTCTCAGATAAGGGGCGTATTTAGAAGCCGCGTAAGATTTTATAATTTGGCACCCTCTCTTGAATCAAGACCGACTCCCAAATGGGGGGGACTGAATGATGTGGGCTTATTCAGTAAGCTACACGAGTGGATAATGACATTAATCACCCCAAAACTGAGGTGAAATGACTCTAGCACTTCATATAGTTTGAAGTATGCTTATGTACTAAAATCACACTCTAAACTGGGGGACTATATGGTGTGATATAATGTGTCATGTCAAGAAGAAGCCACGATGGAGCGAAACTGACCGATGAGTGTCGGGAAGGATTAAAGGTAAAGCTACCTTAGACATATTGTGTTCACCATTATATTCATTTAGCTAATTAGACATTTAATAATATGTCATTTCAAAGCCACATGAGTCTAGGTTGCAACGCAATAAGCGGAATGCAATTCGGAGGTCCAGAGAGAAGTTATGCTCGAAATAGTAGAATTGCACAGATCATCATCGAATTTGCACAATTAGATACGGAGAGTGCATCGAACTGCCTCAGTTCGATGCGGTCCCAAAATGACCTTCAAGCCCCTCTAAGCAAGCCTATATATACCCCCTCACTCATCACAAGTAATGGGGGACATACGGAGATGTCACGCATCGAATCCAAGTCAGTTCGATGCACGCATCGAACCAAGTCAGTTCGATGCACAATCCGTCATGCCTCGAACCAAGTCAGTTCGATGCACATGCCTCAAACACAAGTCTGTTCGATGCACATTATCTTAAAGCTACATGAGTCAGGATGCCGAGTCAAGAAGCGGATCGAGGTTTCGATCATCCTACAAAGAGATATGATCGAAATCGTGAAATTGTGCCAAGCTGTCTCGAATTCACCCTATTCGACATGGATGCATCGAACCAAGACAATTTGATGCTCACCAAGATCGAACCCATATGTTACCTGAAAACTACATGAGTCAGGGTCCTGAATCAAGAAGCGGATCGAGGTTTCGATCATCCTACAAAGGGATATGCTCGAAATCGTGAAGTCGCACCAAGCTGTCTCGAATTCACCCTGTTCGACATGGATGCATCGAACCAAGCCAATTCGATACTCACCAAGATTGAAGCCATAGGTGACCTGAAATCTACATGTGTTAGGGTCCATAATCAAGAAGCAGATCGAGGTTTCGATCATCCTACAAAGAGATATGATCAAAACCGTGAAGTCGCTCCAATGCAGAACCAAGTGAACCAAGCCGCCCTACCACGAGTCGACCTAATAGACATTGTGGATATATCCATGTGAGTGATAGAATATGATTTAATTTATAATGACAAAAATATAAAATATTCTTTAAGAGATATAAACTATAGTATAAATGTAAATGTACTAAACTTGTAAAACGGCCACATGGGCTGGAGCCTAGGTAAACCCCAACCAGAGTTTGCCAATATATATGTATAACACAAGAGAAGAAACATATATTGGACTAAATCCAGTCTATTTATATATTAAACGGGAGGGACTTAGAGGGAGTAAAAGACCTTGATGCCTATAATGGGCTCGAAAGCCACCTATGACGCTACAATGCAAAGGCCTTGCACACTCGACGTTCATGGTGGGTCGTAGTGTCGATTGACTATTATGTCAATATCACCTTTCGTTTCATGTTGGAGCCTTGCTAGATGCCAAATAAGGTCCTGGCATATGGTAATGAAGATTCACAATGATGACAATCACACTTACGACCGATCACACTCATGGTAAACACCGTTAGGTTAGGTCATAAACTATCGACGGTAACATGAACACATCCTCCAATGTTCTTCACTCGCACAAGCATGTCGATGCAACAAACTATTCCTTACTTTTCCTTTGCTCGTCGGCAATCATTTCATGCTGACGTTCTTTTGTGTGTTTTACATACCAATCTACATTAGTCCTTTTCATTATGATGCCCTCCAACCTTGGCATAATAAAGCATCTTCTTCGCCTTTTTAAAGTAAAATCGACTTGTAAAATATATGAACATTTTAATAGAAAGTTCATATTGACGCACAAACTATGTCAACGATTTATAAAGTGACAAGTTATACTAGGTGACAGATCATAATATTGTCTTTGCTCTGTATTCTTGGACACGTGTTTGTACTATATGTGATTACATAATATTTATATAGCTTAGAGTTTTCAATACCCCATTTACATATATTGCAAGAGCTGGTTTTAATTGAGTTAATTGTGATTCGAGTACGTCTCTCGAATATAACTTGATTGATGGGTGTTCACCCTACAAAGTGTTATCTTTAACTTTAACAATAAAATAGGGGTAACTCAATAACAATATTTATACACGTCTTCCCCGGTATAGCACGATCATACATGTTACTCCTCCAATTTTCTTTGGGACCCGGAGGCCCGACCCATTATTGTGTTTAGGTTATTTTAGAAGGGCAGAGAAAAAAATTAGAAAGCCTTTCAGTTCTAGGGCTTATTTAGTCGTAAAAGTATTTAGTACTTAAAGTCGAACACTAGATTTAGAGACGTATAATATTTAATAATTTTCATAATGCTGAGGGCCCAAATTAAAACGTACACGGAAAAAAAGATTAAATAAGCAAGCACCCAACTTGTAGTGCATTGTCTTGATTTTAGAATTTAGGGCAGGTAGAGGAACATATCTTAACACGAAAATGCTAAGAATATAAGGTTTTACATTTGATGTGTGCAATTCACCCTAAAGTCTCTAACTATCACGAGTCACGACACGATTGATAATTGATTAGTGGAATTTGTATTGGTTGGTAACTCAAATATGTAGGATCCAAACTGTCGGGCGTGACAATAATCTATTTCAAATAAATGCGCATCAAATTATTCAATTAATATGGTAATTTTGGAACTGTTTTTTTTTTTTTTTTTGGTTTAATTAGCAAAAGACCGGGTCAAAAGTTGATTATACGTGTGAATAGTAGTTCCATATACCTATATCTGTTGATTTTATTTCCGTTTTCTGAATTTAAAAATAGTGTTATTACAAGGGATGGATTTAAGCAAGAACTTTGAGATTTATGTAGTAATTGAAAACACTTTAAAATACCTTATTAATCTTGGGACCATATTAGCATTTTTTTTCGGTATTATAATTGCTTCTCGAGCTTATTTTGACTATATTATTTTACGAATATTTTCTAATGATAATAATTATTTCTTTCCGCCTCATTTCCTCCACTAATCACCCATTCTTCCCTACCTGGCTCAATATGCTTTAGAGAAAACGGCGGAAGAATCGATGATTGACCCTTGTGACGACGAGATGACAGGATCTGTGCCTCAAATCAATTTCACGCTAGTTGAGATGCGCCATCTCAGTCAACGATAACTCATTGCGCAAGCAATATGCATCTTACATACCATCCTTGATATGGCTACCAAACTACAACGCGTTTGGAAGCTTGCTCAACCAGTAGGCATCACTTATAAGGGCCAAAGCGCATCACTTATAAAGGCCTAAGCGTGTCTGTTGTGCAACTAAGTAGCCGTAGGACTACACTATTGCCTTGGCGGGTGGCTCGTGGTTTCTTTTTAACCACTTGGTTCTCCGTCAATAGCATCCAAACTTCATCAGCGATGTGGCTATGCCTGTCAAAATCTGTACCTAGATCCAGCTTCCAAGGTTACACTGGAATTCTATGACTTTGAAGCATGTTTCGAATTGCGGACCCGTTTGACTGCTCGATTAAAATAGATACCTATACAACATCTCGCGGGAGAGCCCGTTATGCTCGAATATGCATGGAAATTGACACATCTAATTCCTTGCCTGCAAAAATCCGTGTTAATGGACACCCACAACATGTGACGTGATGAGCTTTTATTCAACGTCATTTTAGTACTTATTTACTAGTATTTTTTCTTGTTTCTTAGGATTTTAT
This sequence comes from Linaria vulgaris, assembly GCA_948329865.1. NCBI lineage: Eukaryota > Viridiplantae > Streptophyta > Magnoliopsida > Lamiales > Plantaginaceae > Linaria > Linaria vulgaris. Next base: position 14,884,420 of record OX415250.1, on the reverse strand, counting down.
CGAGTCAAGACAAAATGGAGCTAAAAGAATACAAAAATGGATGTATTGGAAACATGGCGTCATGACACAACTTTAAGGGACATGGCGCTACGCAAATGATGCAAAATCTAATCGCAACACATTAAGAGTCCAAAAGTTGGCCCAAGCCGAGGCGGGAGCGGGCGAAACACGATAGCGCCACCAAAGTTGAACACCTTTTTAGTGAGAATTTATCGTTCAAAGGATTTGGAGGCATTGTAAAAACAGAGATGACCAATTTGAAGTTCAGTGAAGAAGTGAGAGACAACATCAATCTTCAAAAGGTTATGCATGGAGATCCCTTCAGGTTAATTGAACTAAGTCAGTTTATCGAAGATATAGGGGAAGACCTCGACGCACACGGGGAGATACAAACTAAAACATGCACTGACTTCGGTTGGTAAGACACCGACAGAGCCGACCGCATGTTCTCGATTTCACTCAAGGGGATAGCAAGAGCTTAGTGTGATGGAATCTACAACAAAAGGTCCTACTCATGGGACCGATTAGAGGAGGACTTTTGTCACCGATTCGTGACAACTAAAGGAAGACACAAGAGGCACGTAGGAACTCTCAGCCTTAAGCAATATAGCGATAAGACAGTTGTTCATATGCAGGTAAGATATCAAAAGATGATTGTATCATTTCCACAATCCAATCTTGGAGAAGATGTACTCTGGAGAAACTTCTACAATGGACTCGAGTTTGAAAATAAGATGTTCATGGATCCAATCACTCTAGAAGGTTACTTGAAAATGCGATCTGATGAAATTCATAACTTGATGGAGAGAATCTACATAGAACTAGGTAAGTGGAAACAAAGCATCATGATGGGTGTGTTAGTGGATCGAAAACCATCGGCCACACCCATACCTCGAGACGAAGGAAGAAGAATTCTGTGAAAAGTTAAAAAGCTAGAAGGAGAGTTCATAGCCCTAGTAGGGAGACGATATAAAATGATCACCTGGATCCAACAATGAGGCTCTTCGAGCCAACGAGAAACTCCATAGAATCTCGAGCTCCGAAGACCTCCACACACATATATCAGCCGCCCGCTCCGCTATCATCACAACAAACCTGGCTCGTACGTACAGTCGCCACCCCACGAATGCCTCCACATTCCCGTCGATCCCACCCCTATACTTTAGAAACATCAGCAACAAGGGAACAAAGACAACACCCTTGATTCGAGTTGCTCCATGCGACGATATCTCCGGCTCACCTGACTGCTTAGTCCCCACACCTCTAGTCACCGTCAATGTGTTTCAGCGTGTGTCCGCAGTTCGATCATTTCCCCCTAACCCCTCTGGTCCCACATGGTATCAAGTTGCAAGATCTTATCGCCATGGGGAATGTTTGAAAGCAACACAGATAGATCGACTCTTGGCAACCATGGCCTCAAAAGCATCTAGGGTTGTGTAAAAAAAATTGAACCGATCGAATCAGTTGAAAATGGATCGAATGATTCGATCCAGAAATTGAATCGAATATTTGATTTGACTTTTGGTTTCTACCTTAGGATTGAACCCCACATTTGATTTGAACCTCGATTTCACATGTTAAGAATTGGATCGAATTGAATAATATTGAATTGTAACCTACTAATTACTAAGTACTAACTATGACTTGTCTTCTTTTTTGGGTTTCTATTTTGAACATTGGGTTAATATCTTGTCGTGAGAAATCCACTATTGTATGTGGATTTGTTATAAATTATCACTGTATTCATGTTTAATCAATTTTTTTTTTAATTTTAGATGCACAATAAAAAGTTATATAATGTTTGTTCTTTAATATTTAAAAAAAAGATCAAAATCGAATCAAATGAGATTGTTTTAAATTGATTTGATTTCGATCTTTGTTTTGCCTGGATCAAAATAAATTACTAGTGCCGATTCGATCCAATTCAATCCAAATGCACATCCCTGCATGTACCGGTGGCGTGATACGTGATTTTGCATGTACGATAGTTGGTGTTTTTCCGCAGCGACGAAAAATACCACCAACAATGTAGCTGAACTTCTGTCTATCCGCTAGGGAGTGCTACTTGTATTACAACTTTTGCTTTTTGCTCTGATTGTTGAAACTGACTCGAAAGTTGTGTGACCTGGACGCAGGGCCTTATGGCCCCGACAAAGACGAGACCCCTACTCCATGAGCTACGGAGTTCAAGAAAAAGGATTCCCATCGTGTTACTCTCATGTACATATCGTGAGGCGAACAAGTAAGCGAACGTGCCAGCACAACAAGAATCTGAGTGGGCCCGTTGGACTACCCACTGCAACCACCTTTTTGTGCAGCTTGGATAGGATGTCCGCTTAGTCTCACGCATTTTTCTATGTGTGATCTATTGTATATTTACGCGGTTGTCCCGCCAGTTCCTACCCAACACCTTGATGGACATCTGCTGACCTCGACCTTAGTTGATATTTATATATACATATATTTCGCTTTGTTTAATAAACTTCTTTTAAGAAAAATCTTGAAATATGCCTTTAAATTATTATTCTTATATGGTGACGCCACGTGAGAGACGTACACGCTTAGAATTTTCATTGTGCATAATTTGCGTTTCGTTGAATCGTGATAGGAAGCCTGCTTACAATTTGGTCTTGATTATAATACACACACATACACACACACACACACATATATATATATATATATATATCACTTATTCTTGGCCACTTTTAATATGTATTTACGAGATCTTCAAAAATTTCTTTTTATGTAAAAATAAGAAGAACAATTGGTAAAATCATCCAAATTGTGTTGTTTATTCTCACCAAAAGAGCTACATATTTATACAATTAAATTGACATAAACTTAAGCCTCAATATTCTCCTACATACAAGGTAATGATATCTTTCCATATCAAGCTCCAACTAATCTAGAAAAATATAATATACAAATATATACGCTAACACTCCCCCTCAAGTTGGAGCATGGAGATTCGAAATGCCCAACTTGACTAGCAATGTCTCGAACTGATGTTGGCCTAGAGCCTTCGTAAAAACATCAGCAAGTTGATTCATCGTGAAAATATATGAAGGAATAATGAAACCACGTTGAACCTCGTCGTGAACCAAATGACAATCCACCTCGATATATTTGGTGCGTTCATGAAGCACCGGGTTCTGAGCAATGTGCAAAGCCGATTGGCTATCACTATAATCAATGATAGGAATAGAACTAGTGATCCCCAAAGTATGCAGCAGCCCTTACGAACACTTCAACTCACACGTGGTTGCGGCAATGGATCTATACTCCGCCTCGGCAGATGATCGCGAGACAGTGGGTTGCTTCTCTGTTTTCCACGAGATAGAGACTTGCCTAGGAAAATAAAATAAGATGCCAAAGACCGACGAGTCAAGGGAAAACTCGCCCAATCTGCGTCACAAAATGCCTTGAGCGATAAAATAGAAGAAGACTTGAGAAAGAGTCCTTGTCCATTATTAAGTTTCAAATAACAAAAAACTCGCAAAGCGGTGTCCCAATGCCCCTCATTCGGCTGTCACATGAACTGGGATGGGATATGAACACAATATGTCAACTCTGGTCTAGTGATGGTCAAATAAATAAGGCGACCAACGAGACGACAATAGTGCTCAGTAGAGAGAAAATCCGAACCATCGGCGAGAGCTAAGCGATGATTTTGTTCAATTGGAGTGCCAACTGGTTTAGAGCCCAATAGACCCATCTCCGAAATAATATCAAGGGCATATTTGCGCTGACTAGGAAAAATCGTTGTAGCAGCACGACCAACCTCGAGTCCCAAGAAATACTTGAGCTTCCCTAAATCCTTCATACGAAAAGAAGAACACAAATAGGTTTTGAAACACTGAATAACGTCGCCATTGGCACTGCAAATAACCAAATCATCAACATAAACAAGGACGGTAGATGCACACCCAACTTGAAATAAGTAAATAAAGAATAATATGAGGTAGACTGAATAAAGCCATACCGAGTGAGCGTTTGTCCAAGTTTAGCAAACCAGCATCGAGGCTCTTGACGAAGACCATACAAGGATTTTCTCAAGCGACAAACTTGACTCACGCCTGGCGATGCAAAACCCAGAGAAAATTGCATATATACCTCTTCATCAAGGTCCTCGTGTAGGAAAGCATTGTGAACATCCATCTGATGCAACTCCCACTGCTTGACCGCGGCTACAGCCAAAAAAGTACTTACCGTGACCATTTTGGCTGTAGGAGAAAAAGTCTTCGTATAATCAATCCCTTCCACTTAATGATTGTCGAAAACCACCAAACGAACCTTATGTCGCTCGAGAGAACCCTCAACGTTGTACTTAATTTTGTACACCCATTTACTCCCGAGAGCTTTCTTCTCATGCGGAAAAGTTGTCACTTCCCACGTGCCATTTTCTTCTAAGGCGTGAGTCTCTCGATTCATGGTTGTGCGCCAACACTCATGGTGCATAGCTTCTTTAAAGCTAGAGGGCTCAAAACATGTAGAGATAGCAGCCAAGAAACAACAATGCGAGGCAAAGAATTTATCACAAGTCACAAAATTAGATATCGGATAACGAGTACCTGAGGATGCTTTAGGGGCACTGTGAATGGAAGAAGCATCCAGCCGAGCTGTAGGTGTGATATAATCCTGAAGGCGGACTGAAGGAATTTTCTACCTCTGTCCTCTTCCCAGCGCATTACTCTCAACCAAAATTGATGAGGCATCCTCAACAGGGGTCGAAGGTACTGGGGTCAATGTTGCCCCAGCATCGACTCTTACATTGAAACCAAAATGTCCAGAAGAGACAGGGGCCGAAGTCACTGGTTTCAATGTTGCCCCAACATCGACTCCAACATTTAAACTAGAATGTCCAGAAGAGACAAGGGCCAAAGTCTCTAGTTCTAATGTTACTGCAACATTGGGAACAACATTGGAAATAGAATATATACCAACCAAGTCAGCCTCATTAGCGTTCGAAGGCAAAGAAAGAGGGGCGGCCTCTTGCACATCAAAATCTCGGCTAAAAGGAAACTATGTTTCGAGAAAAACCACATCCCGAGACTCAAAAACAGAGTTAGATTCCAAATCATACAAAATCCAACTCTTCTTCCCGTAGGGATACCCAAGAATAACACATTTGTGACTCCTACTCGCAAATTTATCCTTGTCTCGGTTCAAGCTCTTAGCATCACAAACAACCGAACACACGAATATGATCAAGCGAGGGAAGACAACCAAACAAAAGTTCATATGGCGTTTTACCGTGGAGAATGGAAGAGGGCGTGCGATTTATTAAATAACCCACAGTTAAATGCAGTCCCCCCCAAAATTCAATAGGTAGATGAGCTTGAAATCTTAAAGCCCTTCCCACGTTCAAAATATGTCTATGTTTACGCTCCACTCTCCCATTTTGTTGAGGAGTATCAACCATCGACGTTTGGTGCAAAATCTCATTTTCATGCAAAAAACTAGTAAGACAACTAAATTCTGTAAAATTTTCACTTGCTTATTAAACTGTCGTCCAGTCATGGCCAAAAAATTCTTTAGAATTCGAGGAACCTCATGTTTTTCTTTCAATAAGTACACCCAAACAACACGAGAAAATTCATCCACGATAGTGAGAACATATTTTGAACCGCTAAGTGAAGCTTCATGATATGCACCCCACAAATCACAGTGAATTAAATCAAAAATTTGCTGAAGCTTTATTCTCACTAGAAACAAAAGGAACGCGAGTTTGTTTGGCTCAAAAACATACATCGCAATGTTGTTCTTCATTTTGACTAACATTAATACTCTTATTCATATGGGAAATTAAATCTACCACTCGCGAAGACGGATGTTCCATTCTCATATGCCATAAATCTGAATCATGCACGCCATTGACCAAACTGTGCACAGAGGCCATTAACACCCCAGTCATAACATACAACCCGCCGTGATCTTCACCCACTCCAATCAGCATCCTCGTAGTGCGGTCCTGTACTACACACAGTCGATCAGTAAACAACAAGATATAAGACTTGTCACGAGTCAACTGCGATACAGAAATAATATTACAATTTAAATCGGCAACATAAAGAGCATTCTTCAAACGCAATCTTCCTAATCTCATTGTTCCTTTCTTGGTTGCCATTATTTTCCCACCATTTGGCATCCAAATGGGACTAGGAACAATATCCCGAGAACCACTAAAAGGAACAATATCCAAATGTGAGGCTCTTGTATCAATAATCTAGAAAAGTTGTTCATTACTAGAAAGTCGGGGATTCGAGTCCGACTTGTGATTCTTCAAGAGATTCATCAGCAAATCCCAATCCCCGGGGCTCAAATTCTCCAGTCCAACTTTATCTGTATCATCGATACCTCTGCTCGCGGTCGAAAAATCTGTTGCTAGTGCCGCGTTTACTTTTGCAGGTGTCATCGTGAACCTGCCGCCACGTCCTCCACCTTTGGCGCGACCACAACCACCTGGGGGTACTCTCCATCCCTCGAGAAACCCATGAAGTCGGTAGCACGTTTCTATCGTATGTCTTAAGCATTTGCAGTGATCGCACGACAATTTTTCCTCACTCTTCGTGTTTTGTATTCCAGAATTAGACATCTTCATCGCAAAACTCACGGGATCTGAGCACTCACTTCCCTTGTTCGTCATATTGTGCACTTGCTCTTGCTCTGAAATACGAGTATATGACGTTCAAGGAGGGCAGCGGATGGAAACCTCCATACTATCCCATGACAGTATCTCCGTTTTGCTTGCAAATGGAAACCTCCATCTTCAGCTGATGTACTCGCGCGCCATAGCAAACAGAAAACAACTGTTATATATCGTCCCATAACACATTTGCCATTTCTTTGTAAGAGATTGTGGATTTTAGACTTGGTTCGATGGTGTTAAAAATCCAAGAGACAATCATGGAATTCACCGTCCACTAATCCTCAATTTCATCAGAATCCTCGGTAGGTTGTTTGTACGTTCTATTGATAAATCCAATTTTTCTTTTCGCCCAAGGCGAAACTCGTACCGCCTTTGCCCATTCTTCAAAGTTGGTTCCCTTCAGTTGAGTGTGTGTAATAATTCTACCAGGATTGGCGTTAGGCATGAGAGCATATGGCGAGGGTGATGTGGCCTTTGCCTTTGTGAGAACGTCGCCGCTCACTTTTAGCTTCGAGGGATCGTCGCCCGACATATTAAGAAAGATGAGAGAATCACGTTCTCAACCTTGCTCTGATTACCATGTAAAAATAAGAAGAACAATTGGTACAATCATGCAAATTGTGTTGTTTATTCTCACCAAAAGAGATACATATTTATATAACAAAATTGACCTAAACTTAAGCCTCGATCTTCTCCTACATACAATGTAGTTATATCTCGTACATACAAGGTAATGATATGTTTCCATATCAAGCTTCAACTAGTCTAGGAAAATATAATATACCAAATATACGCTTATTGCTAACACTCATTTTATTTCGATGGAAAAATTGAGCTATTAACGGATATTTGTCTCGTGGGTATTTTACGATGCCTATCATGCTCCGATGCTTTGTAGCGATAATGCTTTCAGAACCATCGAAGCCGAAGAAGACTAAGTATCGGAGCAATGTTGATGCCTCTCCATGGAGAGACATCGTAGCATATGGGGGATGCCTCCTCATGGTGATACGTTTGTATAGTATCTTGATAGATGCCTCTCTATTGGAGCCATTGTAGCATATGGGAGAGCCTCTCTGGTGATACATTTGTATAGTATCTTGATGAATGGCTATCCATGGGGGGCCATCGTAGCATATGGGAGATGCCTCCATAGTGATACATTTCTATAGTATCTTGATGGATGTCTATCCATGGGGGGTCATCGTAGCATATGGGAGATGCCTTCATAGTGATACATTTGTATAGTATCTTGATGGATGCCTATCCATGGGGGGTCATCGTAGCATATGGGAGATGCCTCCATAGTGATACGTTTGTATAGTATTTTGATAGGTGGCTACTAGAGTAACGTGGTCCCTATGGGGCATCATGGAGTCATCCAAGACCCGTAGTGCCACGCATGGATCTGTACCCTATGAGCTTCTATCGTGATACTGAGACGGCTGATTGAGGCATCATTGTACTCTTGAGGTATCACTAAAGCATCTAAGGTCAACGATACTCAGGTACATTTGGGGATGCCTTTTAAGACATCGTAAGGCCTTTTAAGGCATCGTAGGACTTTTTGGTCCTCGTGAGGCCATAGAGGCATGGTAGGACTTTTAAGGCATCGTGAAGCCTTTTAAGGCATCTTGGAGCCATGTTAAGGCATCATAGAGCCTTTTAAGGCATCTTGGATATTGTCTTGTCCCAGAGATATCGTGAGGTGGACCCTCTCTTGATCTTATACCTGAAATATGAGGGGTTACATCAGCCCCCCCCCCCCCCCCCCCAGATCCTTTTGTATTCGTAAGAATCAAAAGGAACTCTAGGTATTTATGAGGCTATCGGGGCACTTGGATTTATGCTGAGGCATCGGATATGGGGTGACTCAAGTTACATTTTCTCCATCTAGGTCATCGGTGTTGCATGCTTCGGAGGTATATGCATGTACATATGTATTATGTGAAAGACTACGATTACCGGGGTTAGAATAAGATGCGTGGTTGGTGGAAGATGGCGATATTTTTTAGTAGGTATGGATTCATCGTGTATCCTAATCCTTTTGGAAGACCGTACTTTGTACTACTGTAATGATACCCACTTAAATAAAAGAACCATCTTTCACACAATGTAGATTTATTTATGTACAATTATTATTTGAAATTACATTAAGCATAGTACTTCCTTAAATTTATAGCATCCCAAGTATTAGGGTATACCTCCCTTTCGTAGTTTTTGGACTGGTATGTTACGGCTCCGATGATCTTAGGTATTTTGAAAGGTCCTTCCCCTCCTCCCTTCAATACTTCAGCAGGAGTGGTGGTCAGTGCTAGCAGCATAATTGGTTGAAGATATCTTTTTTATGGTGTTCTCGTCATCTTGTCGATGGGAGGAGGTTTCTTCTCTGTCTTTTTCTTTAGCCTTCTTCTTATGCTCATTAGCATCGTTTTCGGACTTAATTTTTGACCTTTCTGCCTCTTCCAGGATAATATAGGTCTCAGCCTTTTGCATGAGCTCATTCATATTTCTTATCCGGTTACCAATGAGGTATCAAAAGAAGTTCCTGGCTCTGAGTCCTTGAGCCAATATATCTGCTATCATAGATGGGTCCACGTTGGGGATATCTAGTACTTCATTTGAGAAGTGTCTCATGTAATCCCGTATAGACTCGTCTTTTCCTTGTTTGATAGTAAATAAATGACATGGGGATTTGGGGTATCTCTTGTTGTATGCAAATCGCCGAACAAACGAACAAGAAAATTGTTGAAATTTAGATATTGTACCTTGGAGAAGCTGGGAAAACCAAGCATGTGCTCGTTCTGCCATGGACAAAGTGTGGTGCTGATACTAGATCCATGCTAGCCAAATACATGTGGATAAGGTTCTGAGGATCCCTTCCATCTTTGTCGCCCGAGTACATGGGCAGATTTGCGAGTTGCATGGCCACGGGGGGTATCCACGCGTCTTCGTGTGATTATTTGTCTCGTGGGTATTTCACGATGCCTATCATGATCCGATGCTTTGTAGCGATAATGCTTCCGGAGCCATCAGAGCCGAACAAGACTAAGTATCGGAGCAATGTTGATGCCTCTCCATGGAGGGACATCGTAGCATATGGGCGATGCTTCCTCATGGTGATACGTTTGTATAGTATCTTGATAGATGCCTCTCCATTAGAGCCATCGTAGCATATGGGAGAGCCTATGTGGTGATACGTTTGTATAGTATCTTGATGAATGCTTATCCATGGGGGGGCCATCGTAGCATATGGGAGATGCCTCTATAGTGATACGTTTGTATAGTATCTTGATGGATGCCTATCCATGGGGTCATCGTAGCATATGGGAGATGCCTCTATAGTGATACGTTTGTATAGTATCTTGATGGATGCCTATCCATGGGGGGGGGGGGGTCATCGTAGCATATGGGAGATGCCTCTATAGTGATACGTTTGTATAGTATTTTGATAGGTGGCTACTAGAGTAACGTGGTCCCTATGGCGCATCGTGGGGTCATCCAAGACCCGTAGTGCCACACATGGATCTGTACCCTATGAGCTTCTATTGTGATACTGAGACGAATGATTGAGGCATCATTGTACTCTTGAGGTATCACATAACCATCTAAGATCAGCGATACTCAGGTAAATTTGGGGATGCCTTTTAAGGTATCGTAAGGCCTTTTAAGGCATCGTAGGACTTTTAAGTCCTCGTGAGGCCATAGAGTCATCGTAGGACTTTTAAAGCATTGTGAAGCCTTTTAAGGCATCTTGGAGCCATTTTAAGGCATTGTAGTGCCTACTAAGGCATCGTAGAGCCTTTTAAGGCATCTTGGACTCTTGCCTTGTCCCAGGGGTATCGTGAGGTGGACCCCCTCTTGATATGATGACTAAAATATGAGGGGTTACCACTTATAATTATACATTAATCACTCTTAAATTAAAGCACTTTGTCTATGCCATCTATTTTTATGTTTAGCTAACATATATATTAATTAAACTTTTACTCTCGTCACCTGACTAAATTTTATCAACTACTTACGTAACACTTTTATAAGAGTTGTTAAGTAATCGAAAACACGACGGAAAATATATACTGAACTAATGATGCGATGCTATTCTGCAATTTGATGCTAATAAATAATAATCATCAATTCTTTCATGTATTTCTTCAGGACTAGTTCCTTAATTAATCAGGTCAATTACCAGCAAAATGGCCGCATAGGCGCATAGTTAATTTGAATTTCCAAAAACTGCGTTTTGTGTTCATTCATTAGTTATTTGAAGGAAGTGACGAGACCCAAATAACAAGCTAGATTTCTGATAAAAACTGGACCACATAATCGTTTAAGCATAAAGGTTACTGCACTTTCTAATTTTTCTGCTATCTTCTTACTATTTATTTTGAAGTGGTCCCTTAATTTTTTCAAAAAAATAGTGTAAAATTCTTTAAAATTGCTTTTACTTCCTTTACCTACCTCATTATCATGGCGTCTCGTGCAATTTGTTTCGAATATGTGCAAAATAGGCGGTAATATGGTTTTATTTACTTTTTCAAAACATGTCACTGATAATAATATATATGTTCAAACTAGAAAACTAAATAAATCTTGAATGTTGCACCGTTTTTCTTAAATTTTTAACACTTTAGTCGAGAAATGTGACAGTAACTTTATGTCATGAACTTTATGTACATCTAGATTTTTTATACTAAATCAAAACTCATGGTATTTTATTTATTTACTTGGTAATGGAATTTTTAAAGGTGTGTAATTGGATCCGTAAATAGTCAGCGCGAATGGGATTTAATTATTTGAAATATTGGGCATGGGTCAAAGAGATTCTGTGAATTTCTTACTTTTTAAATGGCATAAAAGGTCCACCTTAATGGAATTTTCTAAGGATGATGTTGATGCTGACTTCTGTTAACAAAATTCATTAACATCTATATAATGAACGGTCAATACTAAATTGATCGTTGCCTTTTGTAATTCATAATAAAATAATACAGAAATCGGACTTTGTATTTATGGTAAATCCTCAACCAAGTATTCCCCTTAGATGAGTGTCACTTTGGTATAGTTTTTTGTTTCTTTAATTAATACGTAAATTGTAATTTCGTCCCAAAATTATATGGGGTTAGATCTTTTAATCTTGAAAAAGTTGTGTCCTTTCATTTAAGGTTCAATGGGATGTTTCGAATTTCGATGGTGTTTTATCAACTTGCCGAGTTTTTATGTCCACTTTGGTGGGATTTTGTCCCTAACCTTTTCCTTAATTCAGATAATAGCCTGACCAAAAGAAAATAGACTACCCTAATGCTAATAAACTTAATTTCAGATAATAGCCTGACCAAAAGAAAATAGACTACCCTAATGCTAATAAACATCGTTAAAGGGAATAACAAAACATCCTTAAAGATCTAATTATAGAGTACTTTAAAAATTTTGTTTTATATAAACTTTACATAGTGAAGTGGCCATGTGCGTAATTAGCTTTGGTTGCATTACTCTCTAAATTCTGTGCGCCCAATTCATTATTATATAGCTGAACTTGCGCTTATATAACAAGTTGGATAAAAATAATAGTTGGATGTTCAATATCATGCATTGTTTGTTTAACATAATTACTCTTGTGTATACATGTTTCATCTCATGAACAAATTAAACAAGTGATAAAACAAAGAGTTCTAAAACAAATCTCAAAACTCGAATGAGCTTCTTACTTGAGTTATATTAATTCACGTGTAACATGTACTGCAAATAGTGATAAAAGTATTAAAATGCGACATTATTTTCTTCGTAAAGTGCAATGGAATATGTCACATGAATACATCCATTTCACTTTTTCTTTTTTTCCTTGCACACTAATCATAAAGCGTTCTTAAACCAGTGGAGATCACTACAACAGATTTGGGCTTTACCGACGGCTGAAAATCCGTCGGTAAAGGGGCTTTTTCCGACGGAAATACCCTTTTCCGTCGGCAAAAGCCGTCGGAAAAGCCCGACGGAAAAAAGCTCGTAAGTAAAGAGCTTTTCCGTCGGACTTTTACCGACGGAATAGGTCTTTTCCGTCGGCTTTAAGCCGACGGAAAAGCCTTTTTCCTTTACCGTCGGCTTAAAGCCGACGGAAAAGGAGTTTTTTTCCGTCGGCTTAAAGCCGAAGGTATACCTTCCCTTTTCCGTCGGCTTAAAGCCGACGGAAAAGCCCTTTAAAGCCGACGGAAAAGGGTTTTAAATATTAAAAAAAAAAAAATTTAAAAAAATCAATTTAAAAAATTGATTTAAAATGATTTAAAGCCGACGGTATAGGGCTTTTCCGTCGGCTTAAATCCGACGGTATAGGGCTTTTCCGTCGGCTTTAAGCCGACGGAAAAGGGTTTAAAAATATTAAAAAAAAAAAAAATTAAAAAAAATGATTTAAAAAAACGATTTAAAACAATTGAGTTAAAAGAAATCGTATTAAAATAATTAATTTATGATTTTTTTCGGATTTATTTAAAATAAATCGATTTTAAATAATTATTTTATAATTTTTTGGCGATTTTTTGTAAAGAAACGATTTTAAATAAATTTTTTATGTTTATTTGTCGATTGTTTTTAAAAGAAATCGATTTAAATAATAACATTCACATTTTCGAGTAATTGTTTTAAATTATTAATTATAATAAATAAAATTTCGTATTTAAAATAAAATCTTGATAATATAAGTTTTTTATAGTTATTATTTGTTAGTTAGATAATGAATAAAACATAAGTAGAAATAAAATAATAAACAAATAATAAACTCTAATTATAAGTTAGTGAATATATATGGATAAATTTTTGTTAGTTATTTAGAATTTTTGGGAGAGAAAGTAGATAGTTTTTGGAGAATGGGAAGAATGAATGAATTAAGTGGGTAAAATAAGGGGTATTTATAGATATTTAGGAGGTGTAGGTTAAATTAAAAAAATCAAAAAAAAGGGGGTGGGGGGTGGGGGGTGCCACGTCAGCGATCCGTGTGACTGACGTGGCACGCCCATTGCCCCCCCCCCCCCCCTTTCCTAAGGCCTATAAATATCGAGCTCTTCTTCTCAATTTCAATATCCAACTCTTCAACTCTCACTCTCGATAACAATCCTTTCCTCTCTCTCATATTCGATAATTTTTTTTTTCCGTCGGCAAAATTCTTTTATTTCCGTTATGAATAACGAAAATAATCGTAACGTTGCCGACAAAGGTAAAGGAAAACTCGTCAAATCCAAATCCAAACAAATTCCAAAATATATTTCGAATATAAACTTGTTCAAAAACATTAAGGCCATCACAAAACTTTTGGGCCATAAATCTCATCAAGATGTAGCAACCTCAGATCCTAACGAGGTTATGCAGCCGATAGATGATACTATTCAACCAACAAGCGAGACTGGGGTTGTCTCCGCTTCACAGCAACAGGGGCCTACCCGTAATCGGCCCCCTTTGCCGACAGAACTACCACAGGGGCCCACTTCAACCCGAAACCGGGCCCCGCCTCCAGGCCGAGTTCGTGACCAAGTCTCGGTCCCGCCGCCGTCAATGACTCCTGCAGCTCCGACATTTCCGCTCGCCCTGATGGACGAAGTTCCAGATGACAACGAAGGGGGAGGTTCGACGTCAGAAGGCTCCCCGGTTTCTGGTGGTTCAGCAAGTGGTTCTACTACGCCGGTTGCTGTTAGGGGACGGGGAAAGGGCCGAGCTGCGACTGATGACGAGGCTAAGAGGCCCCTAATTGGCGTTACCGAAGACTGTGTTTTCGATCCATCTTTATCGTACGATAAAAGATATCATACTAATGCGGAAGAGATTACTCGTACAATCAGCTTCATAATAAGGCATCATGTGGAAGAACCAGCTATCTATTACTCCCGTTTATCCAACGATCAGAAACAAAAATTTCTGAACCATTTTGGGGTAAAATTTCTGAACCATTTAGCTTATGTTAATATTTGTGTATATTATTGTTTTTTCCCTAACACTTATATGATATTATAATTTGAAGAGGGTATTCCAATACTCGGATGAAATAAAGCCAATGGTTCGTGAGGCATTCGACCGGGTGGCACGAGGCATCTATAAAAACTCCATCTATGATGTAAAAAAGACGTACAAGCAACGTGACAAGAAGCCAGCCTGGTACAAGAAGTCTTGGTTACCTGCAGGTAAAGAACAATTTTTCGTTAATCACTGGCAACAGGAAAGGACGATAGAACTCGCGGAAAAGGCAAAAGAAAATCGAGAGGCCCTGAAAACAAATAGTGCAGACGACAAGGGTTCGTTAGCCACACACCACGGTGGATCTGTCAGCACACAACGAAGGAGCCTAAAGTCGGTACGATACGTTACAATTTGCTTTCGTTATGAATATACTTTATTATGTTACCTTTATGATTAAATAATATTGCTTTGAAACAAATGCTGTTATAGCTTGAAAGCGATACCCCTTACCGCTTCGACCAACAGTGGGTGGTCGACCACACAGTGAGGACTCCCAATGAAAAAATAATCAGATGGAACCCACCGAGCGCACAAGATTATCATGTAAGTTATTAAAACGTTGTATATTATTTTTGGGAAATATGTATATTGTTTATTGATTTACTTTATAAACTGTAGACTCGTTACACGCAAGGACTCTATGATAAATATATTTTCGAAGAACGCTTTCCGTTTGAGTGTGACCAAGAGGTCTCGGCAAAGGCAGATCTCGGCGGTCAACACGGGAGGCAACGTGGCAAGCCTAAGCACAACAAGATGTCAGATTCAGGGAGGACGACGGCAAAGAAGCCTAACCCTGGCGAGGAGAGAAGAACTAGGAAAGCCGTGCAAAATGTTCATTCACAGTACGAGGAAAAACATACTCAACAGGTGGATCGCATAGCGGCACTAGAGCAACAAATCCTTGATAATGAGGAGGTGAGGAGGCGGGAAAGAGAGGAATCACAACGTAATTTTAACAGGTATCCTCAATATAACAACCTTCCCAATAATTACCCCAACAACAATCCAAGCCAGTTTTGGAATCAAAACCAAACACAACAGGGCCAAATCGCTCCGGGGAATCAAGGCTTTCATTCTTACAGCCAGTCGAGCCAAGGCTATGATTCTTACAATCAGGGTACACCTATGTCGTGGAACCAACAATACGATAAAGGTGCACCTTCATCGTGGGACCAAGTCATTCCACCTTCTGGTTCGTGGGGCCAGAAACAGCGTCAACCCAAGCCGCAACCGGAAACTTTCCCGTTATGGTCAGATGAATATCAACCACCAAGTTCGTGGCACGATCACTGTTATGCTCAAAGTGCTCCTGGACATGCTAGTTATAGTGGGGCTCGTCCAAATGACCCACGACGTGCAAGAGTTAGCGACACTTCTCCGAGTTTTGCAAGGGGTTATCAAGTTGAACCCGTAATTGATCTAAACAATTTGGAGTTACCGACTGAAGACTACACTAATCAAGGTTGGAACAGTGACGTGAATATAGAATACGGTGGTCCATCTTGGATATGATAGCCGGGGTCGCATTAATGTGTAATTTTCGAGTATGAGTGTTTAAATTTCTAGTATGTGTGTTTAATTTTCGAGTATGAGTGTTTAAATTTCTAGTATGTGTGTTTAATTTTCGAGTATGAGTGTTTGAATTATGATTTTGCGTGTTTAATATCCGAGTTTGTCTTTTTAATTTAAAATAACATTGATTTAATCCTGTGGTAGTTTTTTCTTTTACTAATCCTTTAAAAACACTAATTAAGCGTGTCATTCCAAATCTCGTCCAAAACGAAGTAACGAAATACGATAAACAAATAAACGGGTGATTTATGTAATTATAGAAAAGTTAAAGAAATATCCGAATTAAGTTTTTTCTTTTACCAATCCTTTAAAAACACTAATTAAGCGTGTCATTCCAAATCTTGTCCAAAACGAAGTAACGAAATACGATAAACAAATAAACGGGTGATTTATGTAATTATAGAAAAGTTAAAGAAATATCCAAATTAAGTTTTTTCTTTTACCAATCCTTTAAAAACACTAATTAAGCGTGTCATTCCAAATCTCGTCCAAAACGAAGTAACGAAATACGATAAACAAATAAACGGGTGATTTATGTAATTATAGAAAAGTTAAAGAAATATCCGAATTAAGTTTTTTCTTTTACCAATCCTTTAAAAATACTAATTAAGCGTGTCATTCCAAATCTCGTCCAAAACGAAGTAACGAAATACGATAAACAAACATTATAATATAAAATACTATATCTCTCTTCAACCCTAAACCCTAAACCCTAAACCCTAAACCCTAAACCCTATAAGCCCTAAACCCTATCCTTAAAACCTATACAACATAGTTCTAACTTGTATTTTCATACATAAAGGTTGTAAAACACCTTTAATCACTAATATTTTTTAACCATACACTAACATATGTAAAATAGAAGTGTTCCTCCAAATTTCGTACAAAACGGAATGTCGGAAGATGTTTAAAAAACAATTTGGGGAAGAAAGCGCAATTATACAAAAGATGCAAAACAACTTCAAATTCTGTTTTTTCTTGAACAACTATTTTCACAACACTAATGAGGCATGTAAATTCAAATTTTATCGACAAATGGAGAAGCGAAACACGTTAAAAATATATTTGTGGTCAAAAATGTAATTTTATTTTTGTATTTGTAAAAGAAAAAAACCTGCCCACATCAGTTTTGTATTTTTTTTTATTAAAAAATTCTAGTTGACATCCTTTTTTAATTTTATTATTAAAATTTTTTTTTTTAAAAAGAAAAGGCTGACATCAATTTTTCTTTTTTTTTTTATTTTTTTTTTTATTAAATGGGCCATTCCCGTCGGCCCAAACCCGACGGGAATGGGCTTTACCGTCGGGTTTGGGCCGACGGTAAAGGCAGGCCAAAATTTTTTTTTTTTTTAATTAAAAGGGCCATTCCCGTCGGCCCAAACCCGACGGGAATGGGCTTTACCGTCGGATTTGGGCCGACGGTAAAGCCATGCCATTTTTTCCGTCGGCCCAAAGCCGACGGAAAAAGCCATTACCGTCGGGATTGGGCCCGACGGTAATAATTGGGCCTTTTCCGTCGGGCAAAAACGTCGGGCCCGACGGAAAAGCCCAAATCTGTTGTAGTGGATTTTGAGATTAAATTAACATGCTATATTTGATTAAAGGTTCAAAATTATTATGGAAAAGAAGAGATTAAAAGTTGTGAAAAGCTTTTCTAGTTGGTATGAAGTTAGGGACCAACTCTGTATTTGTCTAGCTAAAACAAGAAGTAAAGTGGCATAGTAGACCCCTCCTCAGTTGGGGCATGTGATGCCTTTTTTGTTTTTACAGTTTACACTATTAAGAAAGAATAGGTCAGCGGTTATAATTTTTTCATATTAATCAGTTGAATACCGACGTACTGCAATCATCAGTTGAAGCAGTTACTTGAGTCTTGTCATTTGGTATGACATTTTTTTAGTAACCTTTGATCATTAAAATCAAAGTCATTGAGTTTGTATAAGTTTCATAACTCAAGTGCCATATCAAATTAAAGACTAATGAAGTTAAAATGTCTTGACCATGGTATTCTTGGGTAATTAGGGAGATATATATCTGAGAATCCAAAACTACGTATATATTGTAACTATATATATATATATATATATATATATATATATATATAAAAGCTAAGCCATCGAGAATATTTGAAATTGGAATGTTATTCATTACTAGTCATTACAGATTAACTAATAATCCTGAAAAAATAGAACTAAGTGACTAACAAATTGCTAGAGTAGATCAGTTGCCCTCCAACAAAACAATTTTTTAAAAAATAGTGGTAATTTTGATGGTTTAAGTATATTGTGAGAAATAAAAATATGATTACAACAACACTAGCTAGGAGTTGAACATGTGGTCTCCAACAAATTAAATTTTTGGAAAGTAGTGGAATTCATTGAGATAAATAAGAATTTAATAAATAATCCAACAAACCATGTACTTAACAAAAACTAAAAAACTTTTTGAATTTTTAAATGTTGGTGAACAGTATCACAAAATTCAATACAAGAATTGTTGGGGCAAACGAGAGAAATTTGGTCGTTGTAGGGCAGTTGGATGATGACGGTTATGATGTTAAATTCGGTGGAGGTGCTTGGAAAATAGTCAAAGGAGCTATGGTGGTAGCTCAGGGATTGAAAAAGGGCACTCTGTATATGACCGACATCAAACATGATAGCATTGGAGTTGCTGCAGCACATAGTGACGCTAATTTATGGCATTGTAGACTAGGCCACATGAGTGAAAAAGGAATGAAAGCATTTGTATTTTAGCAATACATCTATTCGTCATGTCTAGCGATCCTCCGCGTAGACCACCATTGTCGAGTAGAGGCTCTCCTTCGAAAGGGGGTCGTAGTCGAGGTACTGCCACTTCTGGCCGAGGTAGTGGTAGTCAGAGTCAGGGTCATGGCCGAGGTACTAATAGCCAGTCAGGTGGGCGAGGTAGTCTGGGACCTCATAGGATATGTATTATAGCGCATCGAACCGAGAGCGAGGATACCACACCAGTCATACAGCAGCACCGAGGTCGTGGGTCGGGTGGGGCATCTACTTCGCTGACGCCTACTTTACAGCGCCAACTTTTTGTAGCGTCTCCTGGCCCTGATGCAGCAGAGGCTATCCAGTCGCAGCGTGTATCGTCTGCAGCCAACGTTAGACCACGGTCGTCGGAGTCCACAGGAGCTCAGAGACCACCATCTGCAGAGTCGACGGGCACTCATCGACCACCGTCTGTCGGGTCATTAGGGGCTCTGATGCCATCACCTACAGCTTCCTCTGGATCTGGACCAAGCCACCCGTCGACCGCGACTCGACCATGTAGGGGACCTACTATTGGGGCCGAGCCACCCGCATATCCGAAAGATAAGAAGGTTATTGTATTGTCTAGAGGCGGGTTTTCTTATCCCCCCAGTGGTGAGGTTTCTTCGACGATCTCGTCCCTCATTCGGAAATTTATGACAAATTTTTGGCCATCTTACCTGGCGATGCCTGAGAGTAATGGTTTTCCAGTTCTACCTCCCCAATAGTCCACTTCTAAGATCTCTTCCAAAGTTCCATAGAAATCGGTGGCTTCGGTGTCTCTCATGTCTCCCTTCACGTAAACCCCACTACAATTAGTTTGTTTAGGACCCAAAATACAATCAATATGGAATCGGAAACCATTCACAATGTAGCCTTCGTACGTCAGCGCCGTGTTGTTTGGCCCATTGATCAACGGTCTGACCCTGTCATCTGTCATATAATTTCCGCTGCAATACGTCTGCTTGAACCACGCCACATACTCAATGTTCCTCTTTCTTTGCGCCTCTATGGAACTCAATCCACTGCACTCCTCTTCTACGAACAACCTGCGAGTACCAAATCAAAGTTGTTAGTACTACTTCCTAGGTGCATCAACCTGTAGAACGCCCTCGCTTCCCGATTGGGATACTCGTTACTAGCCTCGTCCTCAACATAAATACCTCCACGTGCATCCACGACCATGTCTATAAACGACACATCAACATATACTAGGTTGTCGGGAATATTGTTGTTTGATGAGCTGGGGGAATCGGGCACATACACTCGTGTAGTCTCTCTTGACATTTCCCCGTGGAAAGCCTAATCTAAATATCCAGTCACAAATCCCGACTTAAGAAGATGATCATGTACGACGTATTTACCAAAAAATTGCATATTTTTGCATTTCGTGCAAGGACACCTAATTCGGTATTGTAGATCTAAATATTCGGTTGCTTGCCCCGCATATTCAATAAACGTCCAAACTCCAACCACAAAACTATCTCGCAAATAACCATTGCTATCGAATCTATCATACATCCAAGATCTATCGGCTTGATAATCTATTATTTATCTAAGTTGTACAATATAAAGCAAATAATTACAATTTATACTACAATCAATTATCAATATGTACAAAACATAATTAACAAACATAAGAACTATATAATCATAACATGCACAACCAAGTTAAAGAATTATAGATTGATCAACGTACCTCTTGAAGCGTGAAATAACGATCCACGAGGATGTTGTTTCCACCACGATTACGCTTGGTTTGTGTAAGACGACATAATCCATCAACAAATAAATACACTTAAGTTAAAAATAAATAACAAATTCGGCAATTGAAAATAATTAAGTAAGAGAAAAAAACGAAGCATACCTTTAGAATTAGTGAAGAAATGAATTAATCGTAAAGGAGAAGAAGGTGTATATTTATAGTCAAAAAACAAGAAATAGGGACCGTCGGGCGGTCCCTAAAGCCAACGGCTAGTGTTTTTAAGGACCGCTCAGGCAGTCCCTAAAGCTAGTAGCCGTTGGCTTTAGGGACCGCTCGGCGGTCCCTAAAGTCACTAGCCGTTGTTTTTAGGGACTGCCGAGCGGTCCCTAATAATATTCAATAACGAGGTATGAATATCCAGCGGTCTCTAAAGCAGCTTTTAAGGATCGCCAGGCGGTCCCTAATAATATTCATACCTCTTCTTTTGATTTTATGGAACATTTATGGTACCGCGTTGTTTGTAAAGTTGATAGATATCCTAAAAATAGTTAAGAGAACAAAATTACAAAGTTTCATGCAAATTGAAACAACATGTGATGATTAAGTGCACGTTTAACGTGTAATAGGTTCAACGTTAAAAATTCTCTTAATCTCATTCAATCTACTATTAAAGAACTAAATTACTAGTTATATAATCACTTATTACTTCCATTGACATCTTATAATAAGGTTAATTGCTAAAAATCAAAAACACATGGAGATCGTTGCGTAAAAAAAAAAAAAGAGGTATGAATATTATTAGGGACCGCCAGGCGGTCCCTAATAATATTCATACATCTTCTTTTGATTTTATGGAACATTTATGGTGTCGCGTTGTTTGTAAAGTTGATAGATATCCTAATAATAGTTAAGAGAACAAAATTACAAAGTTTCATGCAAATTGAAACAACATGTGATGATTAAGTGTACGTATAACGTGTAATAGGTTCAACGTTAAAAACTCTCTCAATCTCATTCAATCTACTATTAAAGAACTAAATTAGTAGTTATATAATCATTTGTTACTTCAATTGACATGTTATAATGAGGTTAGTTGCTAAAAATAAAAAACACATGGAGATCGTTGCGTAAAATCAAAAAAACGAGGTATGAATACTATTAGGGACCGCCAGGCGGTCCCTATAATATTCATACCTCTTCTTTTGATTTTATGTAACATTTATGGTGCTGCGTTGTTTGTTATGTTGATAGATAGCCTTATAATAGTTAAGAGAGCAAAATTACAAGGTTTCATGCAAATTGAAACAACATGTGATGATTAATTGTACGTATAACGTATAATAGTTTCAACGTTAAAAACTCATTCAATCTCATTAAATCTACTATTAAACAACTAAATTAGTAGTTATATAATCATTTGTTACTTCAATTGACTTGTTATAACGAGGTTATTTGCTAAAAATCAAAAACACATGGAGATAGATCTGTAAAATCAAAAAAAAAATGTATGAATATTATTAGGGACCGCCGGGCAGTCACCAAATATATTTAGTGACCGTCGGGCGGTCACCAATACTCATTAGGGACAGCCCGGTGGTCCCTAAAGTCACTGCAATAGGCGGGATTGGGGGGGAAATTTAAAATTTTCGAAAATTCAAAATTTTCACCCTCTTTACTCTATATACCACCACTCTCATATCCAATTTTTCAACACTCTTCAAAAACACCCAACTCCAAAAGTTCTCATATCATTTTTCTCTTCCTAAATCACAAAAATAAAAATCATCCAACCGAAAGTTTCATTTCTTCTTTCTTTTGAAGAAACACTCTTCTTCTCCTTTTTTTATTTCTTCAAATCTAAAACATAACCTTTCTTCATCTTTCTTTTAAAAAAACAATCTTCTCTTTTTTTTTTTTTATTTCTTCAAATCCAAAACACAACCTTTCTTTACTTTTTTTCTTAACAAATGCCAAGAAAACACCCAACAATCACATTATGTTCTTCATTTATTCATTATTTTTGGTTTATTTTAAACTATCATTTATTTTTACTTTTATTTCATTATTTTCTTTGTTTTATTTTGTTAACTTTCATTTCATTTTACTCTCTTGTCATTATTTTCTTTGTTTTTGTTCTTGTAAATGTTTGTTGCACATATTTACACGCAATTTATACAAAAAACCCAATAATATTCTAGTAAATTTCCCGAATATTATTGGGTTTTTTTTTTAAATCCGATGCAGACTTTTAGGGACCGCTTGGCGGTCCTTAAATGGATGAATATTATTGGGGACCGCCGAGCAGTCCCTGATTCTTTGAATTCTATTGGGAACCGCCGGGCGGTCCCTAAAACTGGTGGCGACCGCCTAGCGGTCCCTAAAGCTTATGTAGTTATTGGGGACCGCTAGGCGATCCCTAAAACGTCCAGGGGTATTGGGGACCGCTAAGCGGTCCCTAAAATGCCCTAGGAATTAGGGACCGCCTGGCGGTCCCTAAATGAGCGGTCGCGGCTGGTGGGGCTGGCGACCGCCAAAAGGTCGGGGACCAAGTGTATCAGCGACCGCCTTTTGGCGACCGCTGGGCGGTCCCTAAAGACCCATGAATCTTGTAGTGATTTTTGAGGCATATTTGTAATTGTCAAAAAAATTAGGGCGGTTTCATAATTAAAAAAACTAAAGAAAATTGCAAACCGGTTCATTAGCCGAACCAGTTCACCGAACGAACCAATCCGATCGAAAAATATTTTGGTCGGCTCACTGTCACTAAAGAACCACTATTGGAGGGAACTGGACTGAACAAGGCACCAGTTCAGCCAGCCGGTCCGGTTCGGTTCTAAAAAAATAGTTTACGTTATTTAATTTTAAGCCATTTAGACGAGACTAGTCACAAAATATGGTAATGTGTGCGCGCATTGTTCGCGGCTTTTTAATTCTTTTAGATTCTCGTTCAGAAAACTTGTGTTCTTCTTATAAAATCTAACCATGTTTTTTAGAAAAATAATCTTGTATTTTCCGTTACATTATATTGTGCTCATCATATTTTTATGTTCTCGTCGAATTCAGAAATGGTCCACATGTAAAAAGCAACTACAAATTGATGAAAAGAGTAGTTTATGATTTAACGAGAAACTTATGCATCCAGGCATGCGAATTTTGGCATTATTAAGTATTCCTTTTAGTTTTGGTGTATATTACACTTCATAATATTTCAGATTCGTTTTTGAAATATATATTTGAAGATTTTTTTGATATGTTTTCAAAAGATCTATAATTTTTTGTTGAGACCGATATGGGGAACTTTGAAAGAATATATAATTGTTATGTTTATATGATTTAGGTTATTTAATTTTAAGGGTGGCCTAGTTGGTTAAAGAGGTGGGGCTTTCTCTCTTTGGTCTCATGTTCAAATCCCACAAGAAGCAACTTGATTCAGTGATTTTTAGGTTTGTGCCTGTCACACATGGTTAGTCTAGTGTGGTTTGCTCGCTTGACGAGGTTAGCGGGCTATTGCGTTGACCCGTGATTTTACCTAGTGTGCACACGAAGGATGGCGACTACGGGTTCTCACGTCATAAAAAAAGATGGGAGTCACATTAAAGAACATTTTCACTGTTGAAACACATTTAGAAATTTTAATGTGCGATATTACTCACTCTTGCTCTTCTTTCTATCAAGAGATAGACCAATGAGTCATCGCTACCTTAATAATCATCTAGGGACTCCTCAAGGCTAATTAGCGACAAAAATGCCTTGAGGCAGTTCCTCGAAATTTACCATTTGTGAAGCTTATGATCCATATTTAAATGCCTACATCTGCAGCTCAAATGGTACACGTATAAAATTATGCCCCGAGTCATTGAGTTCGTATTTCGAACAAATAAAATCTAGTATTCTCTAAGTTTACCTATTGATATTCTTACAACCATATTTTTTCTCCATGAGATATATTTTAAATATCATGGGAATCCTATGAAATGTCTTTTTCTATTTTATCTTTAGTTTTTCTTGATTAATTTTTTCTTTTCATATTATACTATATACGTAATCTAAGTAGACTATTTAACCATAGTTTTTGAATTTCTATTTCGTCGTCTTTTATAAGTTAAATAATAGAAATTAAACTTATCCACATTCATTTGTGGCATTTTGACTAATTAGAACTTAAAGCGTTTACGCGCCGAGTATATTCTCATGATGAATTTGGAGGAAGGATTTTGGAGGCAAAAAGGCAGCTAAATGGTATATCAAAGGGGAGAGAAACACTAAATAATTCCATGGCATGGTTAAAAGCAAACGTCAACATGCAAAAATTCACAAGATTCACGATGTCGAGGAGGGCCTATTGCATAACGAGGCGGATATAGCAAGTTCTGATGTGAAATACTTTCAAAGGTTTCTCGGCCTGATATCATGTATACTAAGCAAATTGATCAAATTTTTATCACTCATCTTGTTTCTGATAGAGATAGTGCGATGCTTCGTGGAACCCCATCTATGGAAGAAGTGAAAGACGACGTTTTCAGCCTTCAAGCTCAAGGAGTTGTTGGACATGATGGTTATACATCTTTCGTTTTTCAAAAATGTTGGGAAATTGTAGGCCAAGTTGCATGTGAAGTTGTCCAAGACTTCATGAATGGTACCCCCTTACCTAAAGCTTCTACATCCACAACACTAACCCTCATACTTAAAATGGAAAACCCGAAGAATGGGGAGATTTCAGACCAATCAGTTTGTGCAAAGTCCTAACAAAATCTGCACTAACGTTCTGAATGGCAGGCTTGCTCGTATTTTGCCAGAGGTAATAAATATGGAACAAAGTGGATTTGTACCTGGTCGTAATATCAATGACAACATTCTTCTTGCGCAAGAGATGGTTCACATGTCTGATGCCAAAACTAGAGGAGGGAATGTTATGTTGAAGCTAGACATTGCTAAAGCATGTGACAATTTACCATGGCCTTTCCTCTATCAAATCTTGAATGCTTTCGGTTATTTCGAAACAGTGGGTTAATCTTTATAGAGGAGTGCAATTTTTCTATATTGATCAATGGATCCCCACATGGCTTTTTCAAATCCACCAAAGGCTTGCGCCAATGAGATCCGATCTCCCCGCAATATTCATCCTTGCTTCTGATTTCATGTCAATAGGATTGAAAAAATTGTATCAGCAAAACTCAGAGTTATATTTTGATACAAAGGGGGAGGGGGTATATCAATCTCTCACTTGTCTTATGCAGATGACTGCATGATCTTCTCAAAGGGGTCATGCAGGGATATTTCTAGCATTATGAAATTTCTAAAAGATTATGAGAGAGTTGTTAGGTTTTGTGGAGCCTGAATTACCAAAATTTCCTAGTTTAACTGAGAGTTGTAGAGACCTAGTTTCCTGAGAATTGCAGAGTTTGAGTAATTCTATAATTAGGAGTTGCTTAATATAAGATGTTCCCTAATATTAGGAGTGTGTCCTTATTATAAATAGCCTCTCTTGTAATTGTAACCCTACAACATAACACATAGTGAAAATCCTGGCTGGGTATCGCCCCCAGATGTAGGCAACGAACTGGGTAAACAAATAACGTGTCTTTTCTTGCTTTTTGTTTGTGTATGATTTTTTGTTTATCGTATTGCTACGCAACAAGTGGTATCAAGAGTATCAGGTTCAGTGGGAGCAGTTACGATGGAAGCAGGGAAATCAATCGAGAAGTGTTAACCCTAAAAAATAAATAAGGGATTATATAAATTAAACCAAAGATTAACCCTTAAACTAGGCATTAAATCCCAAAGGCGATACTATCGTCACAAACACTCTCGTATGTCACATACCTTACTATGGTATGACGTGGCACCTGAAGAGGTAATAGAATCCCTCGGAATTCACATATCCTACCAGGATACGACGTGACACCCGAATGGACATCTAAGCGTCCCTTGGAAAGTCAAGATGAATAAAAATAAGATATCAACATGGCATCGGAAAAAGAGTAAACCCCGATGGATCCACGCGACTCGGATATCCGTCACTGCGCCAAGAGGGACCACTATATGAAAATACTTCCTTGCTGAACACTCCCAAAGCCCTCAGAACCATTATTCCGAAGGCCAAAATTCACAAAACAACGTCCTACTCAAAGCACCAACCACTAAACTCCCTTACTCCGAAGGCACCAACCAAGGAGGTCATTCAACAAAGACCAGAAAGCCCTCGGAGAATGATTCCCGAAGAAGCCACTACTCTCACGATAGCAGGAAACGCTCGGAATCCCTACTACTGGGATCCATACGCAAGAATACCGCCTTACATACACATTGATGCCCTCGGAGCCCACCTTACAAGCCTGGCGAGACAAATTTGCCCCTCGGAAAATCTTACTAAAGAAGTCAATGAAGAAATAGCTGTCCCCGGAACAGAAAACTCCTCGGACACCCACTTCACTTCAACTAGTGAACCTCCTCGTGAAATTCAGCCCCTCGGAGAAAAGAAAACAGAAGATTCCGCCTATCAAAGGGAAGAAAACAGAAGAAGTAACCCCTCGGAACTCCCCGTAGCCCTCGGACAAGATAATGATCAGCCTAGTCAGCACCTTGTCAACAAGATATACCTTATCTATAAGAAGGACACTTGTAATACATGCAACATTACACTTGTACCACATGCATGGTGACACATACTCCCTCCCATACCTATATAAGGGAAAGTAGAAAAAAAGGAGAAGGGAGAGAGACAAAAAAACTCACCCAAAAAAGCATAAAATCATTTTTGTGCTCCTCGGAGTAAGGAATTCAGTGAATAAAGGAAGGATATTTTCGTAATTTTCCTCAAATAGTCATTTACTTTCTTTGAACCACGGATAACGGCGTTCCGAACCTCTAAATAAATCAGTTAATCGGGTATTATTCCAAACCTGTTCACAAAATGGCGCCGTCTGTGGGAACGCCATAGAAGTTGTCCTCGAGCGTGTTCAAGAAAGCAAATCCACTATGGAAAATTTGTTTTACAGCGAAAATTACTTGCCCCATTCGGACAATTCGGAGGAAACTGTAGCGAATCGCCGTTCCGACGAAAGGGACTTCATCAATGTCCCCCGATCTGTTTATGAAAGATTAGTGGAAGTTACCACTCGAGTTAATCACCGAGAACTCGAATCTCCCCTGGAGACCGCCCCAGGATCTCCGAACCAAGGAAATCATCCCTCGGAACAAGGCGAGGTTTATGCAAGAAGGGCACAATGCCCTACGCCAATCTCGTGGTACCAGGAAACTCCTCGGAGGACGCCAAGGCATTATGATCATCTGGAAACTCCGAGGATAATCCAGAGGGAAGAGAGGTCTCTCCCCGTATATCGTCCCCCCCTATTATCACTCCCAACGGAGAACCAACCTTATGGGGAATCCTTGAAGATCTACGAAAGGAAGTAGGAGATCTCAAGAGGACTGTAGGACCCAAGGAAGATCCGACGTTTAAGATATCTCCCTTCATTCCTGAAATAGCATCTGCTCCGATTCCTTCGGGAATGCGGCCTATTAACGTACCATTATATACAGGAGAAGCTGATGGGAGAGACCCGCAAGATCACATACATCAATATTTGGCAGGAATGGACCTATCGTCCGCCCCGGACTATGTCCTATGCCGAGTGTTCCCTGTTACCCTCGGAGGACGAGCCCAATCTTGGTTTACCCATCTCCCTCCTAATTCAGTGGCCAGCTTTGACCGGTTGGCTCACCTGTTTGTACGCCATTTCGCCTGTAATCGGAGATATCCCAAATCGGCCACTCATCTTTTTACTATTAAGCAACGCAAGGATGAATCTCTTCGGGAATATATAAAACGCTTCACTGATGAAGCACTGGATGTTCCGAATGTCAGCCCGACCATTATGGCCGATATTCTGACACAAGGGCTTCGAGCGGGAGAATTCTTCCGATATCTAATGGGGAATCATGTCACGGACATGAATGAACTTATGCAACAAGCTGAAACTCATATTCTTATGGAAGAAGCCGACCATACAAAGAGAGGGCTAGAGAAGGATGACAATGAACGTCACGAGCAGACGGAAAAGGAAACTAAAACCAAAGAGAAGGGCAAAGACGGAAAAGCGCCCCCTCGGAAGAACGATGGGGAGATGGTCAAGAAATTCCTTAAACCCGTGCCCCTTCCTCCGATGACCCTGGCTCCCGTGGAAGTACTCAACGTGATGCGGGGCAACGAAGAAGTGCGTTGGCCCCGACCCACCAAATTTCCTAACAAAGATAAAGATACGGGTAAGTACTGTAAATTCCATAAAACCTATGGACATACCACCGAGGAATGTACTACCCTGCGAAGAGAAATACTTCGCCTTCTGGAGGCAGGATATTTTCATAATTACATAAAAAGAAACAATCCCGAAGAGCCTAAAGCACATGTATGGAAAAGGCCCCGAGGAGGACCTGATGAGGAAAAGGATACTCTCCACCAGCAGTCACGGGAACAAACCGCGGAACATCGGAGGAGGTCCCAAGGAGAGACCAGGAAGCGTCAAAGATCCCCCCGGGAGAGAACCGTTGCGTCTCCGTGGCGGTCACGGGAAAGGACCGCAGGGTATCGGAACCTACCTCCCCCTCCCGATACGTATGAGGTCAACCCCTCCTCGGGACGGACGATCAACATGATAGAGGGAGGAGACATTTCCAGAATACCCCAGGGTAAGAAGACAAAATATCTCAAAGAAGCCAGACGAGTGGGACAAGGGCTCCCAGTATGCTCCGCTCAAGGGGCTAGGTTACCAAATATCACTTTCGGACCCAAAGACCTGAAAGGTGTAGTCTACCCCCACGAAGACCCTTTGGTAATTGAAGCTACCATCTATGGATTTGAGATCCAGCGTATCCTCATAGATACGGGCAGCTCCGTGGATGTCTTGTTTTTTCCCACCCATCTAGCCATGGGATTGAAGAGGGAGAAACTGGAAGTGGCTGAAGTCCCTCTAGTAGGCTTCTCTGGCGAAGCCTGTAACACCCTCGGAACTGTGACCCTGCCAATGTCGTGGGGAGAGGGAGCCCTACGAAGAACGGAACACACCAAATTTTGGGTGGTGGAGGCTTCGTCAAGGACATATAACGCTATATGCGGCAGACCCTCCATTCGGTCATTCGAAGCGATCCCCTCTACCCTCCACCTTAAGGTAAAATTTCCTACCTTGGCAGGCATCGGAGAAGTCCGGGGCAATCAAGCTAGAGCCAGAGAATGCCGAATGAATGCCCTACTCCCCGAAGAAGACGAAAACCCCTCGGATAGTGGCAAAAAACGGAAAGTAGAAGAAACCCGAGTCCAACCCATTGAAGAGCTTAAGATGGTAGAACTCGTGGAAGGAAATTCCGCTAGAGCGATCAAGATGGGCACTAATATGGAACCTGAATTGGAGACCCAATTGATATCTGTTCTAAAAGAATTTTGTCATCTTTTCGCATGGGAAGGAGGCCCCCCCGGACGAATCAGTAATAAGGTATGTCAACATTTCCTTAATGTAAAGCCGGGGGCAAAACCCATTCAACAAAAGAAGAGAAGAATGGGACCCGAACGCAACAAGATTATCCGGTCAGAAATTCAGCGACTTCTCAGCCTACGGCAAATCCGAGAAGTCGTGTATCCTGAGTGGCTGGCCAACGTGGTCCTGGTCCCTAAGTCAGGAGGAAGATGGAGGATGTGCGTTGACTTTACCGATCTCAATGATGCTTGCCCAAAGGACTGCTATCCCTTACCAAGCATAGACCAATTGGTCGACTCTACCGCTGGTTGCGCACTCCTGTCGACTCTAGATGGGGACCAAGGATACAACCAGATCCCGATGGCATTCCCGGACCAGGACAAAACCAGCTTCATTACGGACGCAGGTACCTTTTGTTATCTAGTCATGCCTTTCGGACTTAAGAACGCAGGAGCTACATACCAACGATTGGTGAACCTCATGTTTGCGGGACTCATCGGAAAAACCGTAGAAGTATATGTAGACGACACTGTCGTCAAAAGTCGTTCCGCGAAAGATCATCCCGAAGACTTGCGAAAAACCCTGGCTATTATGGATCGCTTTGGGATGAAGGTAAACCCTCGGAAATGCTCCTTCGGTATCCGAGGAGGCAAATTTTTGGGATTTATGGTCACTGAGAAGGGAATAGAAGTTAACCCCGAGAAAGCTGAAGCAATTATTGGGTTACCAACCCCGAAATCCATAAAGGACGTGCAGAAACTGACTGGGCGAATGGCCTCCCTCAGTCGATTCGTCTCCAAATCAGCAGAGAAAGGGCTCCCGTTATTTAAAATCCTTCGGAATATCAAAGAATTCCAGTGGACCTCACGATGTGAAGAAGCTCTCCAGGAATTAAAAAGCTATATGGTAAGACCACCCTTGCTGGTCAAACCGTCGCCCCAGGAAGAACTTTTTGTGTACCTATCCGTAGGAGAGGAGGCTATTGGAGCGGTATTGGTCAAAGAGCACGAGGGAGAGCATCATCCGGTCTACTACGTTAGCAAAACTCTCCTCGGAGCAGAAACCAGGTATACTCTAGTAGAAAAACTTGTACTCACTTTGGTTACCACGGCGCGTAGACTACGCCCGTATTTTCTCTCCCACCCGATCACTGTCCTGACTTAGCACCCTCTACGAGCAATTCTCAACAAACCTGAGACCTTGGGGAGGCTGATAAAATGGGCCGTCGAACTAACGGAGTATGATATCTCCTATGCCCCGAGACCTTCCATTAAGGCCCAGGTCCTGGCAGACTTTGTAGTAGAACTTGCGGGAATCGGAGTAGAAAGGAAAGAACCTCTGTGGTACGTCTACGTGGACGGTTCCTCCGTAAATACGCATGGCGGAGCCGGAGTAATCCTGATCAACGCGGAAGCCGAAGAGGAGGCGCTACATTTCGCGGTTAGAATTGACTACCCCGTATCCAACAATGACGCTGAATATGAAGCCCTCATTATCGGAATGAGGCTTGCTCGGGAAGGCGGAATACGAAGAGTCCGCCTGCATAGCGACTCTCAGTTAGTTGTGCAGCAAGTTCAAGGCACATATGAAGCCAAAGAAGAAAGAATGCAGAGTTATCTCCGAGTAGTCCATCGGGCCAAGGCATGGTTCGAGGAGTATCAGTTAGTGCAGATTCCCCGAGGGAATAACCAAGAAGCTGATGCCTTGTCCAAAATGGCTGCACAATTGACCACCATTCGTACCCGGAAAATCACTCTGTTACACATGAGCGAATCAGAGAGGACTGAACCTGAAGAGGTAAGTGTCACCATGACAAATCCTCCGATAAACTGGACAACACCCATTAAAGCATATCTACAAGATCCTGAAGGATACTCCGAGGACAAATCCGTCCAACGAATGATGTCTAAGAAGACTATCCGATATTTCCTCAAAGACGGAATACTATTCCGAAGGACGTACTCCTACCCTCATGCCCGATGTTTAAATGAAGAGGAGGCTCAACTTGTTTTGGCAGAAACTCACGAAGGGGTGTGCGGCAGTCATACCAGTGGCGGAAGCATGGTCGGACGGATAATCCGACAAGGTTATTATTGGCCCACGATGGTCAAAGATTGCAAAAACCACGCGGAAAAGTGTAAGTCGTGCCAAGCTTATGCCCCTCGGATTTATCAACCAGCGGCTCCGTGGGAACCCCATCTGACCGCATGTCCTTTCGCTAAATGGGGAATAGACATAGTCGGTCCACTTATTCCCGATGCTGGTCAAAAGAAGTTCTTACTCGTAGCAGTAGACTATTTTACCAAATGGGTAGAGGCGGAGCCCTTAGCGCGAATAACTGCAGGGGCGGTCATTAACTTCTTGTGGAGAAATATTCTGTGCCATTTTGGAGTCCCTCGGAGCCTAGTAAGTGACAACGGTCTGCAGTTCACTGACCAAGGGTTAGAGAAGTGGTGTGATCATTGGGAAATTAAACACCGTTTTGCTTCGGTGGGATACCCTCAAGCCAACGGACAAGTTGAGAGAACTAATCGCACTCTCCTGAAAAATATGAAGGCCCGACTCGATTGGCACAAAGCCAAATGGGTTGAAGAAATACCCGGCATATTATGGGCCTATCGGACCACACGAAATACCGCCACGGGCGAAACCCCTTTCAGCCTATCCTATGGTTGTGAAGTAGTCGTACCCTCCGAAGTTTCAATTGAGAGTTGGCGAGTCAAAGAATATGAAGAAGTGGCCAACAGTGCTAACTTAGCTCTGGCCCTTGATCTCTTAGAAGAGAGGAGAATCCGAGCAGCCATTCGGAACGAGGAATACAAAGCTCGGATGGCACGATACTACAATACCAAGGTAAAGCTTCGAACTTTTCAAGTGGGTGATTTAGTGCTAAAACGGGTTGGAGCCTCCAAAAACGTAGGCAAGCTTGAACCCCGATGGGAAGGACCTTACAAGATAGCGGGAATTGTCGGACCCGCAACTTATCTACTTGCCAATTCCGAAGGTGCCACTCTTCGTAACACGTGGAATTCCTTCAATCTTAGAAAATACTATGCTTAATGTAACATCTTCATTGTTACATAAATAAAACTGTTTGTTCATAAGTGGATGGTTACGATACGTTCGAATTCGATAGGGTACATATGGTTGCAAAACAAAAGTGATAGCCTTACATAGGAAATCATTACAAGCAACCTAACCCCTAGGAGCCATCTACTATAGATAAACAGCCCTCGGACCCCAAAAGACCACCTACTACAAGTTGAATACCACCTACTACAAACTACTCCTCTCGCAAAGGACGCTTTCCTTCTCGGATAAGGCGACGACGCTGCTCCTCGGATAAGGTTAGTGGATCCGCCAATGAAACGCCCTCGGAAACCACGGGACTATCCTCGGGAAAGATGGGATGAAGATTAAGCTCGGGAATAATTAAGTTCCCAGGACACTCTAGCAATGATTGAACCGCATCCGTACCAAGTCGGTACCCGATGCGGACCAGATCGCGCATCTCCTTTTGCAAGGCCTCCCTCAAAGTTGAAGGACCCGCGATATCCAAAACAGCTTGCACCCGAGCCACCACTAAAGCAACATCGTGAGCGCGAGTAATCTCTAGCACCCGATGAGTTTCCGTATCCCGTTCCCGAATCATCTGTAATAATTGCTCATCGGAGTGACGAAGTTGACTCTTCAACTCCTCCAAACTCGCTTGAAAACTCGTCACCCGGGTTCTCTCTAGCATTAACTGACGCTCCACCTCCCAAGACTTATCCCTCTCAATCTGAAGGACCATCTCGTGAATCGCTTTAGCAGCTTCATGCTCCTCTTGCAAACGGGAAATTTCCGTCTGAGCTTCCAACAAACCATGCTCTAACTCATCCCGACGACGATATACCAGACCAGGATCTGAAGAGGAACACCCCCGAGATCCGATGGCGTCTAGCACCATATAAATCTGGATGAAGATGAATGGATCACTACTGGAAAAGTAAAAGGTAAGTAACCAAAATTAACAAATAAAATGAGTATCTACCTCACATAGGTTTTTGCAAACCAAGTCCTGAAGACGAGAGGAAGGAAGGGTCCTCATGAGCTCACAATCCGT
The DNA here is from genome assembly GCA_948329865.1 of Linaria vulgaris. NCBI lineage: Eukaryota > Viridiplantae > Streptophyta > Magnoliopsida > Lamiales > Plantaginaceae > Linaria > Linaria vulgaris. Next base: position 14,850,135 of record OX415250.1, on the reverse strand, counting down.
AACATTCAGTAGACCACTAAGAAAATTTCGGCAAAACCCCGATACCTCCCCGAGGGGAGAAAACCCCGGGTCCGCGCCCGCGGAAGACGAGCCTACAGGAAGAGGATTCCCTCCGGATAGCGACACGGGTACGAGCTCGGGACCTCCTTCCATAACATTCACGATATCGGAAATCCGAGGAAAGGGTCGTGACACCAAGGGAGGCACTGGATAGTCTATCGGAGAAAGTGTCGTAGTCGGATTTTCGGCCCTGAGAGGGATCACAAAGCTCACTGGGGGAGCTGCCACGGGCGAACCCCCCGATTCCTGCCTCTCCGAAGAGGAGTCAGCCCTCGTAACTGCCACGAAGGTATTGGAAAGGCCTTCTGATGCCCGCCCCATACCATGTAGAGCTCGCCCTAGAAAAACACCATTAAATGGATCTATGGAAAAGGCCGCCATCTCAGCACCTACAAGACAAATATAGAGTATATGATGATCCCGAGGACACATAAGTTGATAAAAGAGAAGTCGACAGATCTTCAGACTTACGAAAATAGAAATTGCCATGAAGAGGATGAATTGGCGAATTCTCTCTCCTTATTCCCTCTTGAAGACCTGCTAGAATAAGAGCCTCAGGACACGCAAGCAGACCGGTAATATCGTACGAGCCAGAAAATAACCCGGAATGACTCAGTTCCTCCCACTCCCGCCCCAACGTCTCGGATATGGGCGAAACATATCTCAAGCCCCATCGGATAGGCACTCCCCACGATCGGGCCGAATGACCTTTCGAACGGACGAAGAAATACCTCCGCCTCCAGTCCCCCTTGCGAGGGCGAGGACTGGATGTACCAGTGAAGGCTTTTTCGACGTCCCGATAGGCCAGGCTGAAAAGGGGGACTCCATCCGAGCAAGGCCGAAGGATAAAAATTGCCCCCACCCGATACGGTGACAAGGGAAGGTTAAGGAGCTCGCAACATAAAACGTATACCACTAAAAGGCGATACGAAGTGGGTGTTAACTGGCTCGGACAGATTTGCCAATACTGGAAGAGCGATCGAAGAAAAGGATGAAAAAACACCCGTAATCCACAGTGCATTTGATCACAATAGACAGTTAGGAATCCAGGAGGAGGATCGTAGGCTCTCTGGTCCGGGGAGGGCACAATCACATCAAAATCATCAAAATTCAGATTGAATTCCGTAAAAAGAGTTACTAGAGACTCTCCGTATACAGTACTAACGGCGGAACCGACCCGTCCCCGACCTATCAACCGTGAGGGACTCAAAGGTATTAAGTTAAATACAGAATGCTCATCAGCAAGAGAATACGGTTCTCTACCTAGGAACACATCCCTTATATGGTCTATCCTTCGAGAATCCGTGTACGATGACCTACTCCCCACCCTTGAAGACGAACTTGTCCCAATGATCACTTGATTCTCAACCAACCTATTACGCTGTCCCGGGGAAGAACTCTCCGAGGAGGCACTATAAACCTGGGGTCCAGGGCCGACTCGGGCACGACTCCGAGAAGAACTACTTGATGATGGGGACCCCCCATGCCTGCGATGTGGCGGCATCATCTTTAATGGTAAGTTTTCCGTTTACTCTTATACGAAGGTCGAAAATAAAGTATTGAGTACAATTACGAGAATGAAAACAAGTCTTACGAAGGTAGATTTCTAAAAGAAGAAAGTAAGATGATTTATCTGCTAGAGCAAGATAGCTTTTAACGATGAATATAAATACCATTGTTAGCATATTATATGTGATGAATTAATCATATGAAAAAAAGCTGGAGCTGTCCCACCCACTCCTACGAGTATGACACGTGTTAATGAGTGTCCTTAATTAGGATAAATAACTCTTAAACACGCATGTAATTTGACACGTCCTGCTAAGTTATGTACTTAGTCAGCAGATAAAAGGTTTTGTCTTTAGCTTATCTTTTTGAAGAAGAGTAAAAAGAATAAGTTTTATATGTAAGCATGCTAATAATTTATTAATATCTCATGCTAATGGACAAATAAGACAAAATAGAAAGGTAGGAATAGGACAAATTGTTCATTCATAAATCCGAGAAGCTCTCGGAAAAATTTACAAAAGCATAAGAAAAGGCTACAAAAGGAGAAAAAATAAAAAAGAAGGGATCCTATTCTAAATCCCTGTACTCGGGGGACGTGGGGGTGGAGGTGAAATCCTACTTGAACCAGTAGCCCCAAGATCTGACGCGGTCGGAAGAGGAGCAGGGGAGCCTCTAGGTGTCATCACCGCGTCATACATCTCGAGAAGATTTTGAACCTGCTCAGGAGACGGCTTGGCAAGCTTCTTGACGTCAAAAAGACTACCAAAGTTTACCCCCGAGGGCATTACTCCACGGGCTACGGTAGCACACTCTAACCATCCCCATAACATATGCCCAAGGGAATCCCGAGCGGACAAAGAAGCACTTTGACGCTCTGCTTCCACTGCCACGTACCGAACAGCCTCGTCAATTCGGGCTTGCACCTCCTCCTGAGGCACCATCTTGGCTATTTTCAGATCCACTAACTCCTTGACCCGAGATTGAAGCTCCTGCTCTCGCTCCAACCACCCCAACTTTTCTTTCTCCAGAGCCTCCACCCGAGCACGGAGAAGCTCCTCGGATTCCCTCTTCTCCTTCTCCAGAAGAGTCAGTTGGACTCGAACAGCTCCTTCGGACGCTTCCAGCTTGTCGTAAGCCGACTGTATCCTCTGCAAAGTGAGCCGCATCACTTCCTTGGCTCTCTGATCTTCCCTCCAAACGAAGTCGCTGGCCTCCAACTTCGTTCGGAAAACATCTCTCATTGATTCGGCCTCATAGAGTTGAGCCCGAAGAGAAGTCACTTGCCCTCGGAGAGATCCTAGTTCAGCCACCTCCTTCGAATGGCGCTGCTCTATTGCAGTGATGACCTCTCGAGTCTTCTTGGACTACAAGACAGGAAGAGAAATATAAGGAAAAATACAGGGGTATTATTTAAAAATAAAACGATTAGAGGATTAATACTTACAATTGTTTCCATCCAGACCATGCTGGCCCGCAAAAACTGATAACCTTCCGCGGGTGCAGCAAGAGAAGATCCGAAGAAATGAAGGATCTCATGGTACGCCTCCCCTACAGTCGAAGGCTCCTTCTCAGGCACTTGAGATGAAAAATTCCCCTCGGAAGCTGACCTCCGCAGAGGAACCTTCTTCGGGAGGTCTCCTATCGGAGAAGGAATAGCCGTAGCAGGAGTCGTGGCCACTGCTTCCGTTGTAATCACTTCCGGAACTTTTGCAGTGGTCGAGGGACCCTCCCCCCGGAGCAGGGTATCCCATACTTCCTTCTTTGCCTCAAAATCCTTCTGTAGATCCGTAGGACCTTGGCCGAGCCCCTCGGATGGCTTCTCCGAGTCCGGTTGAAGTAGTTGAGCGAACAGATCCGCGCCCGGAAACATAGGAGCCTTCCCCTTATCAACCTCTACAAGAGCAAGGTAAGCAGTTAAAATAATAAAAACGAAATTCGAATAATGAATCAATATAAATAAGATATTAAAGTCAAGAGAGCGGAGGGATAAGAAGCTTACGAGGGCGAAGGGGAGAAGGATCCGGAATAGCAGGCGAAGGATCCCGAGAGGAGACCAAGATGACATTTGGCCCCGGAGATGAAAATTCTTCCTCCTCGGCTATCGGAGATTGCACCCCCTGCGAACTCCTCGGAAGATTGCTAGTATTGGACTCGGAAGAAGGCATCAAGATCATTGCCGACCTAGGGTCCACCTGTCGCAACGGAGCAACATCCAGACATATGCCCTGGGCATATAGAGAGGGACGTGGGATATTCTCGTATACACCCTCGACTCCCGCGTCCATCCCTGCTTCCTCGGATTGCGCTTCCGCCTCCTCGTGACCTTCCTCCTCGTGATCTCCCCCCCCTCCCAAATAGCCATCGAAAGTCTTCTGACTCCATTAGCGCATGCTGGGCAATCACTCGGGAGAGCACCATATCCTCAGCCAAAGTGTGAATTGGAGTCACACCCTCCCCCCACTTGTAGGGCACATCCCACTTCCCTCGGACGGGCTTCACGTAAAAGAATTTGTCCTTCCAAACGCCGTGCGAGCTTATCGTCGCGCCCAGGATCCTCTTTGAAGAATTAGCCGAGTGATCCCGATGGTGAACGTGATAAAAGGGATATCCCCCGGGTGACACTCCCACATCAAAAATAGACAGAAAATGGTCCACGTTGCACTCGTACCCCTTAACCATACACCAGAACACGTAAATGCAAAGGGCAGCATAACCATTGGGGACCAACTGACTCGGACAAATCTTGCAAGTCTTGAAGACTTCGCAGAAAAAAGATGGCATAAACGAGCGCCACCCGTAATTCACTTGCGCAAAGTACACGGTAAGCATACCTGCGGGGGGATAGCACGCCCTTTGGTCTTCCGAAGGAATATGAATAGTCGCATTCATCATTGTAGTCCCCGTAGCTTCAAATAAATCCGTGACCTGCTCATAGGTCACCACGGATCGGACATTCTCAATTTTAGAGAAGTCACGGAGAGGGGGTTTCTTCGATTTAGAAACCCTAGCCTTTTTTGCGGCGGCGGCACCACTCCCTTTGGCGACAGCCGCCCTTTTCCTACGAGTAGCGGCAGCAGGTCCCACGAGGGGAACGGTAGTCGCGACGGGAACAGGAGCATCCACAGAAACAGCAGCGGCAGAGGACATGTTGACAGAGGAAGCCATCTACTTTTTGGGGTGGAGAGAGATTTTTACGAATTGGGTAAGAGAGAATAAAAAACTAAGAAGAACTAAAGTCACTCTTTTCTGCTTAAGAAAAATTGGAGAAGATTGAAGATTTGGAAGCTTGAAAATTGAAAGATTTTGCGAAGAGAATGGGGAAAAAGAGTACGGATGGGTATATTTATAAGTAGACCGCCATTAAAGACGTGCCCCGTTTCCCACGCCCCACGTCTCCACTCAGGAAGCGACGTGTCAATCCACGCGCTAGCCGTTACTGCAAGTTAATGGACGGACGAATGAATGACATTTAAGACATCTAACGGCTAGAAAGAGCCGTTATAAAAACAACTTTTCATCTGAACCGCTGCTTCCCAAGAACATAACGGTAATTTTACTTCACGGTATTTTAAGTGTATACTTATATACATATAATACCCTCGTAAATCATAAAAAAGAATGGAGAAAATCCTAAGCCCTCGGAAAAATTACCAAAAAATAAAGAAAAAGCCCATTTTGCCTTGTTAAGGCCACGAAATAAAATTTCACTCGTCTCTACGAGAACGATCGAAATTTGGGGGGGCTAGTGTTAACCCTAAAAAATAAATAAGGGATTATATAAATTAAACCAAAGATTAACCCTTAAACTAGGCATTAAATCCCAAAGGCGATACTATCGTCACAAACACTCTCGTATGTCACATACCTTACTATGGTATGACGTGGCACCTGAAGAGGTAATAGAATCCCTCAGAATTCACATATCCTACCAGGATACGACGTGACACCCGAATGGACATCTAAGCGTCCCTTGGAAAGTCAAGATGAATAAAAATAAGATATCAACATGGCATCGGAAAAAGAGTAAACCCCGATGGATCCACGCGACTCGGATATCCGTCACTGCGCCAAGAGGGACCACTATATGAAAATACTTCCTTGCTGAACACTCCCAAAGCCCTCGGAACCATTATCCCGAAGGCCAAAATTCACAAAACAACGTCCTACTCAAAGCACCAACCACTAAACTCCCTTACTCCGAAGGCACCAACCAAGGAGGTCATTCAACAAAGACCAGAAAGCCCTCGGAGAATGATTCCCGAAGAAGCCACTACTCTCACGATAGCAGGAAACGCTCGGAATCCCTACTACTGGGATCCATACGCAAGAATACCGCCTTACATACACATTGATGCCCTCGGAGCCCACCTTACAAGCCTGGCGAGACAAATCTGCCCCTCGGAAAATCTTACTAAAGAAGTCAATGAAGAAATAGCTGTCCCCGGAACAGAAAACTCCTCGGACACCCACTTCACTTCAACTAGTGAACCTCCTCGTGAAATTCAGCCCCTCGGAGAAAAGAAAACAGAAGATTCCGCCTATCAAAGGGAAGAAAACAGAAAAAGTAACCCCTCGGAACTCCCCGTAGCCCTCGGACAAGATAATGATCAGCCTAGTCAGCACCTTGTCAACAAGATATACCTTATCTATAAGAAGGACACTTGTAATACATGCAACATTACACTTGTACCACATGCATGGTGACACATACTCCCTCCCATACCTATATAAGGGTAAGTAGAAAAAAAGGAGAAGGGAGAGAGACAAAAAAACTCACCCAAAAAAGCATAAAATCATTTTTGTGCTCCTCGGAGTAAGGAATTCAGTGAATAAAGGAAGGATATTTTCGTAATTTTCCTCAAATAGTCATTTACTTTCTTTGAACCACAGATAACGGCGTTCCGAACCTCTAAATAAATCAGTTAATCGGGTATTATTCCAAACCTGTTCACAAGAAGTTTGATGGGTCTGATTACGGGTTTTGGAGGATGCAGATTGAGGATTACTTGTACAGCAAGGATCTCTGGAAACCTCTGAATGATAAACCGGCAGACATGAAAGATGACGTCTAGAAGGTTCTGGACAGGAAGGCGATGAGCGCGGTAAGGTTATCGTTGTCGCGAAACGTGGCATTTCACAGTGCAAAAGAAACGACTACGAAGGGTGTGTTGAAGGTTTTGGCAGATATGTTTGAGAAGCCATCAGCAGCCAACAAAGTAAATCTGATGAGTCGTCTGTTTCATCTTCAGATGATAGAGACAACTGCGGCGTCTGATCATCTGAACGAATTCAATTTAATTACACAACAACTGAGTTCTGTGAATATCGAGTTTGATGACGAAATTAAAGCCCTAACTTTGTTGTGTTATTTACCGGAGAGCTGGAGTGGACAGTAACGGCTGTTAGGGCCTCCGCTGGAAGGGTAAAGCTGCAATTTGACGAGGTTAGAGATCTGATAGTTAGTGAAGAAATTCGCATGAGAGAGTCAGATAACTCGTCGGGAAATTCTGCAGCCTCAGTTTTGAGTACAGAAATCAGAGGCAGATCACATAAGAAAAAGTCGAATTCGAATCGGGGTAGATCGAAGTCGAGGAACATAAAGTCGACGAAGGACAAAAGTTCCATTGAATGTTGGAACTACGGGAAAAAGGGTCATTACCAGAACAAGTGTCAAGCACCAAAGAAAGATGACAACTCAGCAAACGTGACCACCGAAGATGATGGTGAAACACTAATTTTGACCGCATGCAGGTCAACAGAGACTTGGGTTCTGGATTCTGGAGCATCGTGTCATGCTTGTCTTGACAAAAGTTTGATGATGAATTATGTTGCTGGGTATTGCGGGAGAGTCTATATGGGCGACAATTTTCCTTATGATGTTGTGGGGAAGGGAGATATTCGTGTTAAATCTTCTAATGGATCCGTTTGGAAGATGCGTAATGTGAGGCACATCCCTGATTTTAAGAGAAATTTGGTCGTCGTAGGGCAGTTGGATGATGACGGTTATGATGTTAAATTTGGTGGAGGTGCTTGGAAAATAGTCAAATGAGCTATGGTGGTGGCTCAGGGTTTGAAAAAGGGCACTCTGTATATGACCGACATCAAACATGATAGCATTGGAGTTGCTGCAGCACATAGTGACACTAATTTATGGCATTGTCGACTAGGCCACATGAGTGAAAAGGAATGAAGCATCTGTGTTTGAAGAGTAAACTGACGGGTCTGAAAACAGTTAATATGGGTCTCTGTGAGGACTGTTTGTTTGGGAAACAGAAACGGGTTCGTTTCGCAAAAGGTGGCAGAACTCTGAAGGAACATAAGTTAGAGCTGGTGCATAGTGATTTGTGGGGACCAGCCCCTGTCACGTCTCTCGGTGGAGCTTCGTATTACATGACTTTCATTGATGATGCAACAAGAAAGTTATGGGTATACTTCTTGAAACAGAAATCTGAAGCGTTTGAGGTTTTCAAGAAGTGAAGAGCACGTGTTGAAACTAAAACTGGTCTGCGTGTGAAGTGTCTGAGATCTGACAATGGTGGAGAGTATGAACTTACAGAGTTTAAGAAGTATTGTGCAGATAATGGCATTCGCATGGAGAAGACAGTTAGAGGAACACCGCAACATAATGGGGTTGCAGAGCGTATGAACAGAACTTTGAATGAGAGGGCTAGATGCATGAGGTTGAAGTGTGGGTTGCCTAAGATGTTTTGGGCAGAAGCAGTTAACACTGCGGCTTTCTTGATCAACTGAGGACCATCCATTCCATTGGAAAAGGGCATTCCAGAGGAAGCTTAGAGAGGAAAGGAGGTAAATCTATCTTACCTTAAAGTATTTGGCTGTGTTTCTTACGTTCATATTGATGCTACTGCTAGAAGCAAGTTAGATGCGAAATATGTGAAGTGTACATTCATTGGATATGGCGGCGATGATTATGGGTATCGATTTTGGGATGACCAAAATAGTTAGGTTATTCGTAGTAGAGATGATGTGTTTAATGAACAGGTTTTGTACAAAGATAGATTGGGTGCATCAAGCACTGTGGGTGTTGATACTCGGGTTAAAGACCCGAAGATTGTGGAATTGGATGTCTCCAATTCTGGTGAAGACAAGATTCTGGAAAACGAGGTGACTAATGAGGAAGAACCACGTACTCCAGAGCCTACTTTGAGGAGATCAAGTAGGGAACATCGTGCTTCTGAGAAGTATTCTCATGCCTTACATTATTTGTTATTAACTGATAGTGGTGAGCCAGAGTGTTATGCAGAGGCAGTGAAAAGTTATGATTCGAGCAAGTGGGAGCTTGCAATGGATGATGAGATGGATTCGTTGAGCTTCCAAAGGGGAAAAAGGCGTTGCATAACAAGTGGGTTTACATAATCAAAGAGGAAGCAGATGGTAGCAAACGTTACAAAGATAGGCTGGTTGTGAAGGGTTTTCAAAAGAAAGAAGGGGTTGATTACACTGACATATTTTCTCCCGTGGTGAAGTTGACGACTATTAGGATGGTCTTGAGCATAGTTGTAGCGAAGAATTTATTATTAGAATAGATGGATGTGAAGACAACTTTTCTTCACGGTGATCTTGAAGAAGACATTTACATGCAGCAACCAGCGGGTTATGTTCTTGACGGTAACGTTGAGCTAGTTTGCAATTTGGAAAAGAGCTTGTATGGTCTGAAACAAGCCCCTAGACAGTGGTACATGAAGTTTGATAGCTTCATGCATGAGATTGGCTTTGGTAGATGCAATGCTGATGATTGTTGTTACTTTATGAGGTTTGATAGTAGCTTCATTATTTTGCTTTTATATGTTGATGACATGCTAATAGCAGGTTCATGTGTTCAAGAAGTGAACAAGTTGAAGAAGCAACTATCTAAACGTTTTGCCATGAAGGATCTTGGCGAGGCAAAACAAATCTTGGGTATGCGGATAAATCGGGACAAGGTGGCGGGTAAGTTGTATCTTTCACAGTCTGATTACATTGATAAAGTGTTGATGAGATTCAGTATGCAAGATGCAAAGCCAGTAAACACTCCTTTAGGTAGTTAGTTTAGATTACCAAAAGGGGAGTCACCTACTAGTGATTTGGAGCATGCACATATGAAGAAAATGCCATATGCTTCAGCAGTTGGGAGTCTTATGTTTGCTATGGTGTGTACAAGACCGGATATTGCGCATGCAGTGGGAGTTGTGAGTAGATATATAACTAGTCCGGGAAAGCAACACTGGGTAGCAGTGAAGTGGATCTTTAGGTACATGCGTGGTACTTGTATAGATCATTGTGTTTTGAGGGAAAACACACAGACTTGAATGGTTCTGTAGATGCTGATTTGGCGGGTGATCTTGATGGAAAAAAGAGTACTACTCGTTATGTTTTCACATTGGGTGGTACGGTTATTTCATGGGGATCTAAGTTGCAGAAGATTGTGGCTTTGTCTACTACAAAAGCTGAATATGTAGCAGTGACGGAAGCTAGTAAAGAGATGATATGGTTGCAGAATTTCTTGGGTGAATTGGGAAAAGGGCAAACAAATAGTATTCTATACAGTGACAGTCAGAGTGCTATTTTCTTGGCCAAGAACCCGGCATTTCATTCGAGGACGAAGCACATTGAGTTGAAGTATCATTACATACGGTATCTCTTGGAAAAGAAGACTTTGCAACTTGTGAAGATTCTGGGAAGTGAGAACCCTGCTGATATGTTGCCTAAGGTTGTGACTTTAGAGAAGTTGAAGCTTTGCATGGCTTCAACTGGACTTGGTGCTTGAAGAGTCCAAAGATGGCGGTACCATTGTTAGGGGATTGTTATGTGGAAGAGTGAAGATGTGGTTACGATGACATTAGTCTCCAAGTGGGAGATTGTTAGGTTTTGTGGAGCCTGAATTACCAAAGTTTCCTAGTTTAACTGAGAGTTGTAGAGACCTAGTTTCCTGGGAATTGCAGAGTTTGAGTAATTATGTAATTACGAGTTGCCTAATATAAGGAGTTGCCTAATATTAGGAGTGTGTCCTTATTATAAATAGTCTCTCTTGTAATTGTAACCCTACAATATAACACATTGTGAAAATCTTGGCTTGGTATCGCCCCCAGATGTAGGCAACGAACTGGGTAAACAAATAACGTGTCTTTTCTTGCTTTTCGTTTGTGTATGATTTTCTGTTTATCGTATTGTTGCGCAACAAGAGTATCGGGACAACAGATCAACCAAAGACAAAGCAGTTTCATCACTAGCAAGCATATTGGGTTGCAACGCATTTTGTCCATAAAAAATGATACGGGTTTCATGCATCAAAATCTACCGATTATATACTTGGGCATCCCACTTGCTAAGGGTGGAAGAAGGTGCTTTCTATTTGATAAATTACTTAGCAAAGTGAGAAAGCTTCTTATTAGGTGGAACAACAAGAATTTATCCACAGGAGGGAGACTTGCTCTCATAAAGAACATTCAATTTTCTTATGCCAAGTAATTAACACCGCCTCCCGCTGTCACTAATCAACTATCTCAGCTTATTCCCAAATTTTTTGGGGTATCGGAGATGGGGAATGAAAACTACATAGGGCAAAATGGGATAGGTTATGCAGACCCCAACGAGGGGGAGTGATTGGTGTGCGTAACTTGAAAGATGTGGTTAATGTCTTCACTTACAAATTGTAGTTTAGATTTCGTGGACATAAATTTTTATGGGTGCGTTTTTTGTTTGGTAAATATTATAAAGGAAAAAGCCATCATTCTGTTTTTATCAACCCAAGACAATCAATACGTTGAGACGTGTTTTAAATATTAGCAAAGAAGCCTAATAACACATGTCTGGAAAATGGATAGTGGGAAATGCTATTTTTTTGGATGACCATTGGGCTATGAAAGGAGTCATCTCAGAGATTGTACCTCCTCAAAGTGTTATCACTAGGCGGGACATTATGTTAGAAGATTTATGGATTGACAGTAGGTGGAATTGCCAGAGAGATAGTGCCTATTCAATTAGTAGATCAATTGATAGCACATCAAATGATATATAATTCGATCGCTGTTGTATTCTGGAAAGACACTCAAGACGGTAAATTTGCAATGCAATCTTCATGGAAATTGGTGCGCAGACCTCATGTCTGTAACAAAACATGTTCACTTATATGGTATAACTCTATTATGCCGACCATTTCTATTTTCTGTTTATTGTTGATTAATAATTGAATTTTGGTTGATATACGTATGATGGAGAAAGGCGGGCTTTGAGCTAGCTTCTAAGTGCCAAGACTGTGGTAATATAGAATCTGTTGCTCATCTTTTTTATGAATGTGCATTGGCAAAGCATATTTGACATTATTTTACTTGCATTTTTGGAGTCATATTACCTAATACTCAAATTGTTACAATTTTTTTTAAGAGCTGGATAAATTCCTCAACATTTACTCGATGTGGGCATATTAGATCGCTAATCCCAATCTATGTTTTTGGTATATTTGGCTGGCAAGACATGCATCTAAGTATGAGGAGGTAAAGATGAATTTCATGCATATCCGTAATATGGTGCTTACATACTTACATCGCAGCCACAAAGTTATCATCGAGGACATGAAAATGTGGCGAGGTGATTTAGAGATAGCTAGGAACTGGGGCTTCCAAATCAGACAACATCGTCATAAACAATTCACTCTTGTTTGTTGGAAACCACCACTTGAGGACTGGAAAAAAATCAACACACATGGGTGTGTTAAAGGAGAGAATAAAATTATTGTCGGGGAGATTTACAAACAATATCTTGCATTGGACAAATTAGCATCTATGAAGCGGAGCTTCGGGGTATTCGTGAAGGGATTTGTTTGGGGCTTGAGCATGGATGGATGCGGATATGGATTGAAACTGACTCCAAAATTACCATAAGGTTGATTAAGCGTAATGGTTGTGTTGGTTGGCACCTTATTCAGGTGGTGGATGACATCAATGTTGGGGCAAACAAGAATCCCACATTGAAAAAGATGAGGGAGTTGATTTGAGTTTCTAGGATTGGAGAAATCTTAATTGGCATGAGGCCTTTTGGGGAGTTGGACCACAAAAGTAAAACCATGAGGGCTTGGGCTCAAAATGGACAATATCATACCAATGTGGAGATTCCAATTCCTAATAACTGGTATCAGAGCCCAGTGCTCCCGATCCGTGTGGGTGTCCCATGAGCGAACGAAGATGATCACAGGTGGTGAGGCGTCGGGTTAAGGGGAGGCTCGGAGATCCTTTGTTCAAGGGAAGAAAAAAAGTTTGTTGGGCTAAGAACAATAATCCCGGGAGAAAAACTAAAGAAGGAGACGAAGACTCAGTCACGTGAGGCGCACGTAGGGACAGTTCAGTGGTCCTTTGTTTGAGGGGAGAATTGTTGGGCAAACAAGAGTCCCACATCGGAAATATAAGGGAGTTGAACTGGGCTTATAGGATTGGAGAAATCTCAATTGGTATGAGGCCTTTTGGGGAGTTGGACCCCAAAAATAAAATCATGAGGGATTGGGCCCAAAAGTGGACAATATCATACCAATGTGGAGATTCTAATGCCTACCAACTGGTATCAGAGTCAGTGCTCCCGATTCGTGAGGGTGTCCCATAAGAGAACGAGATAGGAAGTGAGCTCCCGACTAAAGGAAGATGATCACAGGTGGTGAGGCATCGGGTTTGAGGGGAGGCTCGAATATCATTTGTTCAAGGGAAGAGAAAAAGTTTGTTGGCCAAGAACAATATCCCAGGAGCAAACTGAAAAAAGGAGGCGAAGTTCCAGTTACGTGAGGTGCACGTAGGGACAGTTCGGTGGTCCTTTGTTTGAGCGGAGGATTGTTGGGGCAAACAAGAGTCCCACATTGAAAAAGATGGGGGAGTTGATTTGGGTTTATAGGATTGGAGAAATCTTAATTGGCATGAGGCCTTTTGGGGAGTTGGACCCCAAAAGTAAAACCATGAGGGCTTGGGCCCAAAATGGACAATATCATACCAATGTGGAGATTCCAATTCCTAACAATCAAACGCTTGCTTGGAAATGGAAAGGAAGTCTGAATATCCCATCTGCATAGAGAAGGGAATCAGGTGACTGACCAAGTTGCCAATGAGGCGTGGACTCAACAATCGACGCCAGTCATTTTGGAAAACCAACCATCTTTAAAGGTAATGGCTCTTGCTAGAAATGAAATAAATGGCTCACCTTAGCTCCCAAGAATACAAAATTGAGGCATTAGAGTTTTTGTTAGATCAATATTACTGAAGGTGTAGGAGGTTTGTTGTGTTAGGATTGTGGAGCCTGAACAATGAAGACGGTGTACTGAAATTGAAGACTGGATCTGTTTGTTTATACTATTGTTCCTTTTGGTTAAAAAGTATTAAAAACATTTGTGGCCTTTTGACTATATATTTTTTTTGACAAATTTGTTAAGTGAAATATATGAATAATTAACTCGTTTTTATTCATTTCTGCATTTTAAAAAAATTATATATGTAACTATTTTTCTAACATATTCTACAATATAATAAATCGCATTTGTCTTACACTTTTCTTTCTGTTTTCTTATTGTTATTTTGAACGTAAAAACTAGAATTCTAAGGCTTACCTCCCCACCTTTAATTTAGTTTTCTTACACATAAAGATACGTTAAAGAAAATAGAAAAACAACAAGAATGTGCATAAAAATTAACAAAATAATGAATTTTGAAAATTTAACCTGAAAATGATAATATATTTTACCTTTTTCATACCAATTTTCTGGCCAGGCGCGGTTACACTTTAAATAAATAAATTACGTTCATGAAAAATGAAAAATTAAGTTTATAATTTATTTACCTGCCATTTTTGAAATCAAAGGGACTTTTGTGCCTGTTTTTTATTAAGGTTTTTCGGATTAGGCATAACGCATATTCTTTTCGATAAATTCATACTACAAGAATACAAGGTCATCTGCAACCGCCTGGGCGGTTGTAGATGGCCCATGGGCGGTCGCCCGATGGGTATCTGCGACCGCCTGGGCGGTTGCCGAGGCGGTCGCAGATACCCCTCGTCGTGGGTACTCTGCGACCGACAGGCGGTCGCAGATACCACTTGGCGACCGCCAGGCGGTCGCCACGTCCATACAGACGTGGCAACCGCTTGGCGGTTGTCATGTCCTTATAAACATGGCAACCACGGGGCGGTTGCGAAGTCCCTAAGGACATGGCAACTGCCTAGCGGTTGCGAATTCATATTTTCGAAAGCTCGCAACCGCCTAGCGGTTGCGAAGTCCATAAGGACATGGCAACCGCCCAACGGTGGCGAATTCAAAATTTTCAAAAGCTCGCAACCGCTAGGCGGTTGTGAATTCATGCTTTTTCGCAACCGCCCGGCGGTTGCAGATAATATTCATCGAAACAAAAAAAAAACAATAATATTTTGGAAATTTTCGAGAATATTAATATTTTTTTTGTTGAAATTGACATGGTGAAACAAAAAGAAAAAAAGAGAAACAAAAAGAAAAGAAGATAAACAAAACCTAAAAGAAGTGAAACAAAAAAGAAAGATTCGAAAAAAAAAAGTGTTTGAGTTTTTTGTTGGAGAGATAAAAGAAAAGAAAATGTTTGGGTTTTTGTTTGAGATATAAAAGAAAAGAATGTGTTTAGTGGTTTGTTTTGGAGATAAAAGAAAGTGTTTCGTGTTTTATTTTGGAGATAAAAGAAAGTGTTTACTGTTTTATTTTGGAGATCAAAGAAAGTGTTTGAGAAAAAAGAAAGTGTTTGGGTTTTGTGGATTGGAAAGAAGAGTGTTGGGAATGTATGGAGGGTGTAATATTAGTGAATGAAAAATTAGAGTGTTGGGAATGTATGGTGGGTATATAAAAGATTTGGGGTGAAAATTTGGATTTCCCCCCGAATCTCGCCCATTTTAGCGGAATTGGCGGTTGCTGGGTACCATGGCGACCGCTCGGGTGGTTGCGACAATAGGTAACGCAACCGCTGGCGGTTGTAACAGGGGGATGTTCGCAACCGCCCAACGGTCGCGAATAAAATTCAAGTTTAAAATTAGTGACTTTTGGCAAGTATCTTGATGTGTTTGTGTTTATATACAACATATATCATTATAAACAACATAAATCATCTAAAATAATAAAAATTCAAGTATGAATGTTATCTGCAACCGCCGGACGGTTGCAGATAACCAACATCAGCAATCGCCAAGTGGTTGCGAGAAGCATTGGCGACCGCTCGACGGTTCCTTCTACTGGTTATTTGCAACCGCCCAGCAGTTTCCATGTGACTTAGCAACCGCCCAGCGGTTGCGAGAAGCCTTGGCGATCGCCCATCGGTTGCGAGAACTGGATAGCTGCAACCGCCGGGCGGTTGCAGATAATATCCATATTCGAGTATGAATGTTATCCGTAATAGTAAAAATTCAAGTATGAATGTTTTCTGCAACCGTCTGGCGATTACAGATATCTAGTATCAACAACCGCCCATGCGGTTACCATGTGACTTAGCAACCGCCCAGCGGTTGCGAGAGGCCCTGGCAACCGCCCAGCAGTTGCGAGAACTGGATATCTGCAACCGCCTGGCGGTTGCAGATAACATCCATATTCGAAATTAGTGATTTTTGTGAAGTATCTTGATGTGTTTGTGTTTGTGTTTATTGAACTCAAATATCATTATTACATGTGAATAGTAGTAGTAAATAACTACAAAACCTAGTAATTAAGTTAGTAAAATAGTAGATTATGTGATTAGACAAGTTATCAACGATACACCTATATATTATGTTCAACAACTAATCATCATACTTAGTCCTTAATGTTGTCCCTAAGCTTAATTTTATAATGAAACCTTATAATTTGGCTTGTTTTAACTATCATTTAGGTAATTATCAATTGATCAAAAAAATTACCACAACGAATCATCCGTAAAAGTAAAAATTCTAGTATGAATGTTATCTGCAACCGCATGCGGTTACATATATCTAGTATCAGCAACCGCCTAGCGGTTGTGAAGTGACTTAGCAACCGTCTAGCGGTTGTGAGAAGCCCTGGCGACCGCCGAGTGGTTGCGAGAACTGAATATCTGCAACTGCCCGGGCAGTCGCCATGGTACCAAGCGACGGCCTAGCGATTGCGAGGTCTTATAAAAGCCTCGCGACCGCCCGTGCGGTCGCCATTTCTCCATGGCGACCGCCTGGCGGTCGCGCCGCGGTCGCGGTGAATAGCGACCGCCCGGGCGATTGCGGGGGGCGGTTGGAGATGCCCCCCAAATCTTGTAGTGTCAGTTACTTATTGATTAGTTTTTATGTGTTCTTTAAATTAACGTCAGTTGTTATCCGTTTACATTCAGATGGTGACACGTGTACAAAGGATTTGGCTGTTTGTACACGTGTAGCCATCTGAATGGAACGAGAGCACAACTCTCGTCACTAGCATCTAATATCCCAAACTAACTTACTAAGTCGGAACCAATACTGAAATCTTGAATTAAATACAGGTAAAATGTACATTTAGCGTATAGTTTTAAATCTATATGAACTAATATTACACTACGTACATGTTTAACCTTGGTTTGCTCCTACATCTTATAATTAATGAGTACTGGGAACAAATTAGTCACATTACAATTATCGAAGGGGCAGGTGTCTTTTTCTATATTATGATTGTATTGTGATATTTATACTTCGTAAAATTAAAGATCTTTAAAGTTTGTGCTACCTTTATTTTCAGTATAATAGTATTTATAATACTTTAAAGCGTAATACAAACAAAAAGGAGCATACGCATGCCATATATATTCATATTCACATTCATTCAAGTCGCAATTAATGTGGGTTACGCAAGAAAATTTCGCATATTACTAAAATATTAATAATTGTTCCCTAGCTTTCTTTGTCAAGCACGTGATATGAAGCAGTTTCTGTTTTAATCTTTTTTCTTACCATGTCTTGAATTTCAAATTAAAATATATAAAGCAATTTCAACCCAAGTGCTCACTCGCGTGCACATATTGTATATATAAGAAAACATTTAAGAACTAATTAATTTAACGATGAAATTTCTCATTACAATCACTACTTATAACCTCTACTTAATTATATATAAAGTACTCAATAAAAAGTCCTAAAACCTGCTAAGAAATGTTTCGCAGCTGGTTCTATAGCAAACTGGTGATCACTCTTTTGGATGATAAAGACAGGAGATTAACATTTTTATGTGTGTCAGTGTGTGAGGTTGTGTTTTGTGGCTCATAATTATGTTAACATGCCATGTCGGTATAGAGTTGAAGTATTGCTTCAAATGTATTCTGGGCATATTAAATAAAGTTTTACAATGCATTGCTTTACGGTTTATTTTACTCCGCCAACTGAACTAGACCTTTCACATGAAAAAATCGGAATTGGTTCTATTTGTTTGTCCATATTTGTTCACAAATTTATTCAAGAATTCATATATATAAAAAATACGTTTATATCTTTCATGTGGCAAGGTCCCGAAATGATCACAATGTCATGTGATTGGTGGTTTTTAAAATTCTTCCATTGGAAGTTAAAACAAACGGAATTGAAATTAATGAATAGTTGTTCCGAGGCAAAGAAAATTATGAGTAAGAATTAATCAAACCGCTTCTAAGAAATGTTATCGTTTTGAACAATTAATATGTAAATATTGTTCATTAATGATCATGTAATATACTATTTCATTGATCAAGCATTATAGTTAAAAATCTCTCCATATATCTGCGTGCGCGCGCATACACACACACACACATATATATATATATACTTCTTCATTTTTCTTATATATGTATTCAAAAGTTCAAAATACGTTATGTAGTTAGATTATAAGTGAAAGTGCAAGTATTCTGGTAATGTTAGAGTAACATTGGCTGGCAAAAACCGTTTTACAATCTTGTTTTGAATGTCTTAAATGTTGTTTTGCCTTATTCACCTAACTAATCTAGTTCCACAGTTGTGATTGTCTTTGATTATTATTTAGGAAAAAAACTCGTCATAGGTTGGTCGCTCAAAGTTTCCATTATAGGAAGTTTCCTTAATAAAGTTAACAGCTCAACTTAAAAGGAAAGAAGTGTTCGAGTGCAACTAGGAAACATCCAAGTTGAGTCCTGATTTGAAAAAATGAGTCTTTCCTTAGTTGGTTTACTAACGAAGGAACTTTTATTCAAGAAGGACTGCGAGAACAATGAAGAGGAGTTCGACAAGGAAACTAGAGGAATTACCAACCGTGTACAACACACCTTGAAGTCCAAGTCAAGAACCTATATATAGGTGTGAAGTACATCAAGACAAACACGAGATAAGAGCTAATAAATCCGAGAGATTAATTCACAAGTTGTTGAGTGTTGTCTTGCTTTTGCAAAGTTTGTGAGTTGTTCAATTAGTTCTAGGTTTAGAATTAAGAGAGCAATTCTTGTCTGCTTTGTTGAGTTCTAGCAATTTAAGAGTGAGGAACTTGAGAGTTGTGACTTGTGAGAAACACCTTTTGTTAAACCCTTGTGGTATTATGCCTACGGCTCAAAAGTTAATATTAATATATTCACTTCTTAAATTCTCCGTTTGTTTATTTTTCGTTGCACCATTATTCTGGACGTTGTTAAAGTAACATTGAGACGTTAACAACGAACACGTATCAACCAATTCACAATTTCAATAAGTATGAAATTCAAGATCTTCGTGACAAACATTTGTAAGAATTAAATTTTTACGATGGTGGTTTTGGGTGACCACGAGCAATATATCACGACATATTTATTGAACAAGGTGAGGTGGAGCTATCATATTGCCATTCCAAAATCCTAAGTATGGTATACCTATGAGGGCAGTGTTACCATTTCAGTTGGGAATAATGAGAACAAATATGGGATTGATATTGACCTCTCAGCTATTGCATCTCTATGTTTGAATCTAATGAATCATATCATAAACTCGATCGGTAGTTAAGTAAGCTCAAAATGACAAGCCTCAAACTGAACTAGAAAACCGAGTTCAGATTCAAATTAAAATTAGTAAATATGTATGAAACTTGACCATGGGATGCCCTAACAATGTAGCTCCTAAACTTAGTAGTTATTGGAGTTAGACTTATTAGTTATAGTTGGAAATGAGTTTTGATATGCTTTTACTTCAGATTTATTCACAGAACAGGATTATTACATAACACTTCGAAGACAATTAAAGCACCTCATTAAACCTTTCACTACTTATACACGAAATATTTTCTTTCACGAAATTATCCAGCTCTTGCTGCGTTTAAGATACATATTTGAACTTGCATATATAAAAGTAAATTACAACAATCATTTATTTGTAATCCGTTGTTGGAGTGTTGGAGTAAATCCTGTGCTCCTTGGTCGATAAATATATTTCCTCGAAAGAAAAACTATTTTAAACCCAATGTCGCGCCTGACTATCCAAAACATGAACGATGAACCTATCAGTACGTACTTGTCTGCACTGACATTATTACATTTTATGATAAAAAATATATAGGATTTTGGATTTCTTTTTAAGTGTTGTGCATATGACTGCATTATGTGTAGCTGTCAATACTTACATACTAAGTTGCAATCATAGCTTCTGGACATGTGGTGTGAGTCTCCACAGCACAACTTTCTGTTTTAAACCGGTTTCTTTTATTAATATTTACTTCTTCTTTTTTATAAATTTATTAAAATATACTTAACAACTAATGAGATTTGTAATTTGTATATAGACGTTTCTCAAGTTTCTATATGTAAGTATAACCGTACAGATTTGTAATTTGTATATAGACGTTTCTCAAGTTTCTATATGTAAGTATATAACCGTACTTTATTAGATTTACGGGCTGATAAAATCCGTATATGTATTGAAGTCCACACATATATTATATAATTCCGTTAGCTAAACTTAGTTTTGGGCTCCAGCTTTCAAATTGACCCGGCCCAAAACCCAAAACATCATTTACGTCGATTATATGCTCAATTCAGATATGTCGGATCATCTAAATACTAGTGTTAGAAGCCATTTGGTTTTTAAGATAATTTTATCTCAAAAACTTGATATAAATTAGCAATTAGATAAAAAGTGAGAATTTCTGTGATATTTAATATGTGCCAATTGTTTGACATAATATTAGGTGCCAATTATCTTAATAATTTTTTGTTTGATTTGAGTGATTAACGGTCAACTAACCATTTTTTTTATAAATATTTTTTTTAAATTTGGAAACGTATTGCTGTTTTCAACTCAATGACATATTATATTGTATATTTTTCTCACCATTATGTAATACCTAAAAATTATAAAAATAAGTTCTGACAATAAAAGTATTTTTAAAATTGGGGTGATAGGGTCGAGTAAGAGGGAAAAAAGAAGTTGGAATCTTTTTCCTTTTCTATTTTGATTTTAGTGCTAGTGCGACACTGAAGTCGCCCTAGCGTAGCTGGGTCGCCTGGCGACTGCCAGGCAGTCGCTATTGACCCTCATTAGCTACTGCATGGCAGTCGCTAATGATTGTTATCGTTGGCCCAATGGTAACATCTGAAACCACATACCCATACCCCAACAGTCGCGACCGCCTCGCGGTTGCTGGTTTTGCATTCCCTAACAGCACTACAAAAAAAGGGTCATTCACGACCACCCGAGCGGTCGCGAATGACCCTTTGGCGGTTGTGAATGGTCATCTGCGACCATCGGGAGGTCGCCGATGACCGGTCGTGGGTCCACCCATTCGGCGACCGCTTGACGGTCGCGGAGGTCATCCGTGACCACTGGGCGGTCACGAGCCGGGCGGTCACGGATGACCCCGGGGTCATCCGTGACCGCTGAGCGGTCACAAGATTCACCGTGACTGTCTCGTGACCGTCCAGCGGTCACGGATGACCCTGGGGTCGTCCGTGACCGCCGAGCAACACCGTGACCGCTCAGCGGTCACGGATGACTTTGGGGACATCCGTGACCATCCAACAGTCACGGATAACATTCAAACCATCCGTGATCGTCCGGCGATCACGGATAACATTCAAACAATCTATGACCGCCCGGCAGTCACGAATACCACTGAACGAAATAAAAAAAAATCCGATAATTTACTGAAATATATTTTCTTTTTGCAAATAGAATGTATGGTTGGTCGATTTTTTGATATAAAACATCATTTAAGAAAACAAAAAATTTTGGTTTTTATATTTGCTTATAAGAAAAGAAAAGAAAAAAAAAAGAGAATAAGATAGTTGGTGTTTTGTTTTTGGGGATATAAGGAAAGGAAAGAGAAGAAAAAAATTGTTGGTGTTTTTGTTTTGGATTTGGGAAATGAAGAAATGAGGAGAAAGTGTTAGGTTTTTTAGAGAAGATAATTTGAGTGTGGTGAAAATTAGTGTGTGGAATGGTGGGTATATATAGAATTTGGGTGAAAATTTGAATTTTCCTTCCCCCCCCCCCCCCCCCGGTCACGAAATATTTGAATTTTCAATTTTATTTTACATTTTGTGACCGCCCAGCGGTCACGATATCATTCGCGACCGCCTGGCGGTCACGAGGGAACATTCGTGACCGCCAGGCAGTGGCCCATATGCTTCGTGACCGCCCAGCGGTCACGAAAGACTCTTATTCGTGACCGCTGGGCGGTCACGAATAACCTTCATTCAACGTTTTTTGATTTTCGTTTGTTTATTTAAGGTGCGTTGTTTATTAAATTGATAAAATAGTTAATACTAAGTTAATTATAAGGTTTTATCACAAAATCGCATATAACATCTAAAACAACTTGGTATATATGATGATTAGTGGTAGAACATAAACTATAGGTTATTCGTTCATAACTCGTCTAATCACATCTAATCTATTATTTTGATAAGTTAATTAGTAGTGTTGTACTAATTTATTAATTCAATTCACATGTAATAATGAGATTTGTTGTTAAAAAGTATAAATACATCAAAATCGTTTCATATATTCCAAAAACTTTATATGAATACTATTAGTGACCGCCCGGCGGTCACGAAAGACCCTCTTTCGTGACTGTCTGGCGGTCACTAAATATTTCGCGGTCGTCCAGCGGTCACAAAAGACCCTCTTTCGTGACCGTCGGGCGGTCACGAAACCCAACGGCTAGTTGGCATTCGCGACCGCCAGGCGGTCACGAGCTGCCTGATTTTCAACTATAAATACCATTTCCCTTACTTTCATAATTCACAACAATCTTCACCATTTCTTAAGGTATTCTCGTTTTTTTCATTTAAATTGTCTAATATATTTTTCAATACTAAATTTTGGTATGATATGTTAACTTGTTTATTCATTTATTGCTAGATATTGTCGTAAACGCGTCGAGGGTACTCGTAGTGGACACAAGATTCTTGAAGATCGTTTTTTCACGCTTCAAGAAGTAAGTTGATCAATTTATCACTCTACAACCTTATCGTGCATGATAATTGTTACGTGTTAAATTGTTAATTGCTAATTGGTTGTAATATTAATTGTAATTAATTATTTCCTTGAAAATTTACAACTCAGATAAATAATGGACTATCAAGCAGATAGAAATTGGATGTACGATAGATTCGAGAGCAATGGTTATTTGCTAGATAGTTTTGTGGTCAGGGTTCGCACATTCATAGAATTCGCTTCACGACAAGATGTCTATTTATATTTAGGAGGACGTATTAGGTGCCCATGCAAAAAATGTAACAATTTAAAGTTTTTTGATCGATTCCAAGTTCGTGATCATCTTCATAAGTCGGGATTTACGTCTGGATATTTTGAGTGGATTTTGCATGGAGAGAAGTTTACCACGACTACTATAACGTTTATCGACGAACCTCATGGCCCATCACACGCCAATATTCCCGACATCCCTGTTCGTGCTAATGATTCGTTTAGACATATGGTTGTGGATGCATATGGAGGCCGATTTAATGAGGACGATGTGCGTAACGAGGATTTGAATCCAGATGTGAGAGCTTTCTACGGCTTGCTGCGTCTAGGTCAGGTGAAGATGCACCCTAAGAAGAGCAAAACCGTCCTTCAGTGGGTTGGAGAGTGGTTGAATTACAAAACCATTCACAAGGCGAGTAACATCATGTCTGACAATTTTGTAAAGATGTCTAAAGATGGGTCGACCCAGAGATTGAGAAGTTGTTACCTCAAGACACGAACGGGATGCATAAGATGCTGGGAACCTTGGGGTTAGGGTACGTGAAGATCGATGCGTGCACAAATCAATGTTTTCTGTTCTACGGGTTTGCGGCAAGTACGGACTTCCTAAAATGCCCGATATGCAAGGAAGAAGCATTTGTGGTATTTCCCCCTAGGTCCTCGTCTTCAGAGGTTGTATTATACCGTAGGCACTGCAAAGCATATGACTTGGCATCTGAAGTGTCGAGAGGCTACGGATCGAATGATTCACCCAACTTCAAGTGAGGCACGGCGACACTTTGATCGGATGCATCCGGATTTGCAGTTGAGCCTAGGAACGTACGACTTGGTTTGTGTATGAATGGATTCACACCGTATAGCGCATCTGGGAAGAATTACTCTTGTTGGCCAGTGTTGGTAACCCCGTATAACCTCCCTCCCGATCTTTGCATGAGGCAGGAGTTCATATTTTTTAGCCTTATCATTTCTGGTCCACACAGTTCCGGGAAGAACTTGGATGTTTATCTTAGACCACTAATCGACGAGCTTAATGATTTATGGAGCACGGGCTTGGAGACGTTTGATAGCTCGAGGAAGGAAAACTTTCAGTTACGAACGGCCCTGATATGGATGATTAGCGAATTTCCAGAGTATGGAATGTTGTCTCAGTGGAATACGCATGGGAAGTTAGCATGTCCTTATTCCATAGGAGACACGAAATCGTTTACGTTGCAGAATAGCGGTAAACCGTGTTGGTTTGATTGCCATAGTCGGTTTTTGCCCGAACAATATAGGTGGCGGCATGACAAGAATTCGTTGAAAAAAAGGGCAAAAGTCACTATAAGCACCTATTCTCAGGAAAACGGGCGACGAAATGAGGGAAATTGTTGAGGGACTTGGAGATGTTGGTTTTGGGGCCAAAGTGAAAAAGCTACCGGGTTTTCATACGAATCATAATTGGTTGAGGAAGAGCATATTTTGGGAACTTCCCTATTGGTCCACAAACTTGATTCGTCACAATCTAGATGTCATGCACTGTGAGAAGAACTTTTTCGATAACATCATCCACACAGTATTGGATGACTCTAAGACTAAGGACAACATCAAGTCTACACTTGATTTGAAGATCTTAACTAACCGTGAAGAGCTATTTTTAGAACAATCTCGAGGAGGCGCATATGTGAAGCCAAGGGCAACCTACTGTCTCACGCGGGAGGAAAAGATGAAGGTCTTGAAATGGTTGGGCGATCTCAAATTTCCGGACGGATACGCGTCAAACTTGGAACGATGCGTACAAAAGCAACAACAAAGGCTATTTGGTATGAAGAGTCATGATTGTCACGTCTTCATGCAAAGATTGATTCCCATTGCTTTTCGTGATTTCCTGTCTACCGAAATTTGGGACACATTGGTGGAGATTAGTTTATTCTTCCGGGCAATTTGTGCTTCCGAGGTTTCGGCCACCGATATGAGAATTCTTGAGGAATCCATTATTGTCACGATGTGCAAGCTTGAGAGGATATTTCCTCCTTCCTTCTTCGATTCTATGGAGCATTTAGTCATACACCTACCGTATGAGGCCAAAGTAGGCAGCCTGGTTCACTACAAATGGATGTATCCATTCGAGAGGTACACAATGTTTAATGAGCTTAATTTGCTACTGTTATTCGAAATAGTTTATTCTATATGTCATTCATTTTTTTATATTTCTAGGCGTATATTTGATTTTAAGAAGTCTATGATGAACAAAGCAAGGGTAGAAGGATGCATAGCGAATTCCTACCTCATTTCAGAGCTATCCAATATGTGCGCACAATATCTAGATATATCCGCGAGTACTAGATTTAATCGGCTCAATAGGAACGAGACTTTTGAGATTGCAGAGTGGGATGATGAGTTGTGTTATTTAGAAAGAAAGTGAAGCCCCTTGGGCCACTGAACAAGAAGAGGCGGTTGTCATCCGAAGAGTTGGAGCAAATTGAAATGTACACGCTTCTTAATTGTGAAGAGTTGGACGGCTGGGTCGAGTAAATCAATATTCTTTATTTTACGTGAAAACACTCTCTTTATTAAGGATAACGTGTATGTACGTGCAAACACTCTCTTTATTTTACGTGCAAACACTCGCAAGTTGTTTATAGAGGAGGAGTGCGGTGGACTCAGTGCCATGGAGGTGCAAAATAAGAAAAACACAGAGTATGTGGCATGGTTCAAGCAGACCTACTCGAGTGGCAAATACATGAGAGACGATCGTGTTAAGCCGTTGCTCGCAGGTCCACTCAACTCAGCTTTGTACTATGAAGGGTACATTGTGAATGGGTTCCGGTTTCATACAAATATGCGTTTGGGCCCTAAGAAGAGTGGTTATAGTGGGGTTTATGTGAAGGGGGACATGGGAGGATCCGACGCCACCAACTTCTACGAGACATTGAATGAAATTATAGAGGTGGAATATTGGGGAGGTAAAAGACCACTATACATTGTATTATTCAAGTGTAGGTGGTATGATATTAGAGCTCGAGGGACTCGTATTCACGAGACGTACAAAGTGGTTGATATTAACCCACGATGGTCTCTCACAACCAATTAATCTTTTATTTTTGCAAATCAGACCCTGCAGTCGTACTACGCCCCATATCCTGAACTTACGAATGGTCGACTGGGTCAAAAGGGATGGATGGTTGTATCTACTATACCGGCTAGGCACGTGATCGATATGTCGTCACTAAGTGATTTAGGCGAAATAGAAACAGGGATGCCAGCAGAACTGTTCCAAGAGAATGAATCATACCAGTCGACGTCTGATCTCCTCTATGTCGATGGATCCACCAAAAAAGGTGGGAGGTGCCTTCGTCCCCTCCTTTGCCTCCTCGCCTCCTCTCCTATTTTTCTTGGACTGTCGTGACACCTCTATATGATCCTCCATGGCCCAATGCTTAATCGCCTCCGCCTCCAACGTGTTGTGCATCCAAGTCTTCTATTTTTGAGCATATTTCGGATCCTCAACCCTCTCAAAGTACTGTTTCTTCGTGTTATATATCAAGTTCTTGTAACAAGCCTTCGCCTTCGTTTCATAGGCCGCTTGTACTTCGTATTTCTCTCTCGTACGGATCCCATATGTTTGCTGCAAATTAATAAAGTTTTAAGATTATTATTATTAAGTCGTTTGATTTATTGATACATTAAATTAAATAATATGATATATTTGTGAAATAATTCCTCACCAAAAATTTAACAAACATGTCGCCTCGCACTTCCTTGGGCATCGCTAAGTAGCTAGGCCAGAATTCTTTCATGAACTGTCTGATCAACTCTGTGATCGTCATCGCAACCTCGTTGCTAGTGGGGGACTCAAACAGCTCACGAGAAGACAATCTAATGATCTGCGTATGAGTCTGGTCAGTGGGTGCCTGCGCACCTTTGGAGGTGCCCCTAGTTGGGCGCTGGTGCGTAGCAGTGAATACTCCTGATGCTGGAGTCTCTGTCAGCCTCCGGCTCGGGCCAGCTCTAGTGGGACCTGCGCAAGATGGGGGTCTAGCCCTAGATTCTGACGCAGTGGGCGGGACATCAGCGGCATCATAATAAAGGCGGCGTTGTAGTGAAGGCGTCAACAATGTAAATGCATTGGGGGCCGCAGCATCACGACTACGACCACCATGTGTGATAACTACACGAGGTCCAAGACTACCTCGGCCACTAGCAACAGGGGGAACATCGGGAACATCGGAAACATCAGAAGCACTCGAACGTTATGGACCAGTGCCAGTCCGACGGTGACGACTACCTCACATGTCGAATATATGCTAGAAAACTACGAATAATTATCTAAGTTAGATGATTGAGAAAGATTCTTTAAAGTTCAATCGTTACTAAGTTAAAAATACCCTAAAGATCATATGTACTAAGTTATTAAGATCCCCTAAAGATTATTTGTTCTAAGTTATAAAGATTCTATAAAGGCATTATTTCTAACTTATAAAGTTACATTAAATTAACTAAACTAACAATTTAACATGAATTTAAATTTACAAAATAACAATAAATAAGCTAAACTAAATAATAATACATTAAATTACCTAAGTTAACATGTATTTAACTAACAATTTAACATGTAATAAGTATTCTCTAAAAGCATTATTTCTAAGTTATAAACATCCCCTAATTGCATTACTTCTAAGTTATAAATATTTCCTAAAGGAATCCTTGTTGTTATAAAAATCTTTGAAAAGAAATTATCTCGAAGTTATAAAGATTGCCCTAAATGCATTATTTCTAAGCTATAAAGACCACCTACATGCACAATTTCTAAGTTATAAAGACCACTTACATGCACAAGTTCTAAGTTATAAAGCTTTTCTAAAGGCTTTATTTCTAATTTTAACATTAAGTAAACTAAACTAATAATATAACAATTATAAATATTACTTAAAAATCAAATATAAAAAATAATTAAAAAACTAGAGAGAGAAATAATTAAAAAAGAGAGAGAGAGGACTTACAATTGGTGTGGCATGAGAGAGGAGAATGGGGGGTTTATATAGAGAGAAAAAAAAAAACCCCGCCATCCGCGACCGCCCAGCGGTCGCGAATGCCAGTTGGGCAGACCGCAGGCGGAAGAACTTCTCGACAGCGGTATCCGCGACCGCTGGGCGGTCGCAGATGCGCACCTGCCATCCGCGATCGCTAAGCGGTCGCGGATGCGACGCTGCAGACCGCAGGCGGGAAGTTCTCCCGCCTGCGGTATCCGCGACCACTTGGCGGTCACGGATTCTGGGGCGACCGTCCGGCGGTCGCGAACTGGCGGTTACGGTTGACCACCAATTCTTGTAGTGCAGTGGCTACGGCCTTGCGGTTGCTATTGACCTCATTAGCTACCGTCGAGCGATAGCTAATAATATTCAAGTTCTTCAATTGCGGTTTTTCGACAATTATTTTACGTATAATGCGTTGTTTGTTATCAATTACATTAATAACAAGTAATAATTAACTAAATAAACACAAATTATTGAGTTAATTGCACAATCAAGCATCATTACTAATGCCAGTTCATAATAACGCTAATACCTAATGTCGTTATTTGTCAATACTATATATGTATATATATATATATATATATATATTATATATATGTATATCTTTCAATATGACGTTAAATAAAGATCGTAATATCACATCACAACAAATCATCACGTCACATCGATACATCAATCATCACGTCCCAACGTTACATCAATCATATACGAGACATTATTAAGTGTAGAGGTTAAATTAATATATACGTCACAACGATACATCAATCGTAATAATAACTCAATTGTTAGTAAATTAGTTAATTATTACTTATTATTACCAATATTACTTAACTAAAAGCAGTTATAAATCAAAGTCAGACAAAGAAATACACACAATAGCAAAAAAATAGCATTAGCTACCGCGTCGCGGTAGCTACTAATAATCAACGGACATAGCAAACACGCAGCGGTCGCGAAACAGTTAGTAGCTACCGCCGCTACTGTTGCATGAATATTAGTAGCGACCGCCAGGCGGTAGCTAATAATATTCAAGCTAGCAGAACCCAGAAATTTGGCGGCATTCAAAAAATTTACTATTAGCTACCGAAGAGCGGTCGCAAATCCTCGAAAATTTGGGTGCCAAAGTGTGGAAAATTCAAGTTCTTTGAATATTTAAACTTTTCAATCTCAAATTATAAATATCGTTATTTCTCCAATCTAAAAAATAATCCCAATACTTATTCATATCATCAAAAGTTCTTCATTTCTCCAATCTAAAAAATAGTCCCAACACATATTCATATCATCAAAAATTCTTCATTTCTCCAATGTAACAAATAATCCCAACACTTATTCATATCATCAAAAAAACCTCAATTCTCCAGTCTATACAATAATCCCAACCATTTCTTCATATCTTCAAAAGTTTTTCATTTCTCAAGTCTAAAAAAGTATCCCAACACTTTCTTCACATCTTTAAAAGTTTCTCATTTTTCAAATCTAAAAAATAATCTCAACACTTTCTTCATATCTTCAAAACTCCAAATCTTTTTATTATACAATAATTTTTTAAAATCTTTTTCTTCTTATCTCCAAATGCTTTTTAGTGTTAAAACAACAAATCAACATAGTTTCTCATTTTTTTTTCGTAGAAAGGTAAAATATATTATTGAAAGAGAGTCATTACAAAACTACGAGGGGCATACCCCAAGACAAAGCTACATTGTTCAAACCAGTACTCTATCAAGCCGAGGAATATACTACGCTCTAGTCTAAGACTAGTACTCGTATAAAGCCTCAATCCACACTACACTCGTATGGCCACCCCATTCCTTCCGGCTCCGGGATGCACCCGTGACCGTACTCTCCAGGCTGCACGCAGCAGTCCATGGATGCTTTAGTTTTGATAGATGCTTCACCACTGATTCCTCTCTCTTTCAGGAACAAGAGCAAGAGTATTACCTCGATATGGATCACTCTCATGTGCCAGTTACTTGTAGTAATAAGCAAACCCACACTTCGCAACAAAGAGTCAAATGTTCAAGGCATCATTTATATTAAAACTCTGGATAAGTTAGCTAATATATTATTTATAAAAATGTTACTCTTCTTACCCAGTTTAGCTTTGATTCTGATCTGCTGATCCCTAACTATTTCTTTACAAACAATATGGGTTGGCAGTAACTTATTTTCAAAAATTTGGGTGTTTCTCCAACTCCAGATTTCTGCCAACACACCACCAAAACCTGCAGCTCTTGCCTAAAACACTGCACTCCTACTTTCTCTCTGACTTGCTGAATTCTTCTATCCATACCTGCAGTTGAACATCATATACATAAACTCCAACTGCCCTCATTATTGGTTCAAGTACATTCTTGACCATAGTACATTGAAAGAACAGGTGATCCGAGGTTTCCTCATCGTCTTTATAAAGCACACATGTACTATCATTTATAACTTGAAACCTAACCAATCTCTCTTTTGTTGCCAGACTTTTATGCATGATGAGCCAATTGATAAAGACACTATAAGAGTAGAAATGCTATTATATACTTGATCACTCCAAGTTATGTCTGAAGCTTCTTTATAAAACATGTTGTAGCATTCACCTACCACCTGTTGTTTGGGGTTTTTTCCTCCAGTTTTCAGGTTGATTAGCTGGGGACTTTTTCTTCATTTCATTTCTCAACTTTAGTAATCCTATCCACCATGGTGAGTCTCCTCGCTTTATCTGGACCTCCCATATTCCTATTCCCTTCATTTTTTAATCTTTTATCCGTGAGGTCCAAATAGTTGGCCTCTTTTGATGATTGTCTATGCTGGTTAGCTGGGCACACAATAGGGCTATGTTCCAACTAAGGATCTCTTTGATCTGGAGCCCTCCATGGTCCAATTCTTGACACACTTTTGACCAGGCTACAAGGCTCTTTTTTCCTTGCTCTTTCCAAGTCCAGATATAACTTCTACACATGGCTTCTATCTTTTTTGCCACCCCTACAGGAATAGGCAAAACAAAACTCCAGAATATTTGGGTTGATAGTAGAACTCCTCTTACCAGTTGGAGTCTGCCAGCATTAGGAGTGTATATATAATCGTGACCCGCCCGCCACCCAATCCGCCCAACCCGCAAACTCGCAGTTTGGTATTTTTTTGCAACGGCAGCAGTTTAGTCTTGGTAACCCACCTTTGAGCCGGCGAGTCACGGGTTACCCAGCTCACCCGCTTGCCCGCCCGCCATTAAATATAAAAGGTAAAAAAAATACTCTCTTACTTTTTTAGGGTTAATTTTCAGCAGCAACCCACCCCAACCCCTCTACCACTCTTACAACACAGTACTCACCACCTAACCTCCACCACGCCGCTTCACCACTCACCACCCAATTTCTCATAGCAGCGAATGACGCCACCTCAAATCTCAACCCATGCACCACGCAGGTCACTGTCACACTCCTTCGTTCACGGCTCACCTCACCCTCCACCACGTCAGTCGTCCACCACCTCAACCGTACACCAAACAATATAAGTATTTCCTCCGAATTTTTTTTGTCTTTTTTTTTTGCAATTTAGGCATTTAGCTATGAGATTGTGTTTGAAATAATTTGTAGTTCTTTTTTTTTTTTGCGATTTTGCAATTTGTTTACAATAACAGAATAAACCACAAAATTAATCAACTTTGTTGGGTCAATTGATAGTTGTACTGATAATGTGTACTGATGCAATGATCAAGATGCTTGATTATGAAGTATGATGCAATGATTTGAGGCTTGAATACAAAAATAATTACTTGATATGTACTGACTTGTGCACTGATATATGTTGATTGGTTCACTGATATGAGCTGATATGTGTTGGTCCAGTGGGTATTTTGTGGAATTTTGCAAAGGATTTATCATTCGTTTCTTTTTTTTTGCTACATTAATGTTTTTTATTTTTGGACATGTATTGACTATTGATGGAGAATATGTAATATGTTGTTACTTTTTGAACATTTGTTGATGGATTTTTAGTGATTTAAGAGATGTGATTTAGTTTGTTTATAATATATTTGGTTGATTTAGACATTGTGATTTTTTTGGTGAGTTTTTGATTTAGATATTGCATTTTTCATGCTTTTAGAAACATTAGCAATAGGTTAAAGGCTTAAAGTTAAAAGATAATGGTTATTTGTGGAAGTTTGCAATTTTTTTTAACATGCATCATTTCTACTTTTTTTGTCATCTATTTTATGTAACTCGCCCGCCGCCTGCCCGTCACCCGCCCAACCGGTCCAATAGCAACCTGCATGGTTTCTATATTGTCGCCACCCGCACGGGTGAAAGAATTTGTAACCCTCCAACATTGGGTATGGTGTCGTTTTTTGTTGCCACCCGCTATAACCCGCCCGCGTACACCCTTAGCCAGCATAGCTGAGTTATTTTGCCATCTAACTTTGGATTCTAGCACTCACTTCACTTTCTTTATGAATGGCTCATATTCTGTTATCTTCAACTTCCTAGGGCTTAGTGGTATGCCTAGATACCTTACTGGAAAACCTCCTTCTGGGAATTTCCACACTCTCATGAGGTTAGCCTTTTCCTCTCCTTGTACTCCTACAAGTAAAATGGAACTTTTAGAGCTATAATTTGTAATCCAGAGGCAGCCAAAAATTCATCAAGAGAGTTCTTAAGTATCTGCAAAGACTTTCTGCCTCATCTGCAAAATAAAAGGAGGTCATCTGCAAAAGACATATGAGTGAGCTTTATTTTGGCAGTTTCGGGGTGGAAGTGGAAGTCATTACTCATTCATGTTTATAGTTCTAGACAGATATTCCATACAGATAACAAAGAGATATGGAGACATAGGGCCCTCCTGTCTCAACCCTTGTTTGCCTCGCATGTGACCTTCCAATCCACCTGTTAACCATAAAAAATAAATATAAGATTAAGCAAAATGTTAACCCTAAATCTAAGGATTAATACATGGACAATACTATCGTCACATGCAATTCCAATGAGGAGTGCACACTTCCGATAGGAAGGCCCATCGGGTGCCACCAACCCAAAGTGGTACAAAAAGTCACCCGATGAGGCATCTAAGCGTCCCTTGGAAAGTCACGATGAATAAAGAAAATATATCAACGTGGCATCGGAAAAAGAGTAAAACCCGATAGATCCGCGCGACTCTGATATCCATCAATGCACCAAGAGGAACCACAACGTGCCCCGAGTCCTAGAAAATACGAGAATATCCCCTCAATAAACACTCCATGATCCAAAGGCCCTCGAAACACCTGCCACGAAGGCCGAATACAAAGAAAAATGTCTTATCTAGAAATAAAGGTCCTCGGAACACATGCCTCGAAGGCCGAAGACGAAGAACAGTATTCCATTGAAGTATAAAATCCCTCGGAGCACCTACCACGAAGGCCGAAGCCACCAGAGTATTCTTATTAAACAGTATTCTTATTAAAGCTCAGAAGCCACCAGAGTATTTGTTGCGAAGTTAAGGAGCCATCGGAACAGGCGCCACTAATAAAAGAAAATAGAAATACCCATCGGGGCATCCTTCCCAAAAATACAACCCCGGGTAGAACAGAAATCAGAGAAATCAGCTCCTCGGAACCCCTGAAGCCCTCGGAAGAGATAGAAGTTCAGCTTAGTCAGCCTCCAATCAGCAAACATAAAATTTATCTTATCCCTTTACACAAAAAGCAACACCTGTAATTTATCTAAACATGCATAGCGACACCTGCCCCTAAAAAACCTCTATAAAAAGAGAGACAGGATAAGAAGAAAGGCATATCCAGATCCAAACACACACATACACAACAATATATTAAGAGCATTCAGAGTGAAATTCAGTGAATAAAAAGAGGATTATTCTCGTAATTTTACAAACTTCTGAACCATAGATAGGGCGTTCCAACCTCTAAATCAATCTGTTAATTAGGTAATAATATCAAACATGTTAACAAAATGGTGTCGTCTGTGGGAACGCCATAGAATCTGTCCTTGAGCAAGTTCAACAAGCGTTGTTTATTATAGATAATTTGTTCGACAGTGAAAGTCTTCAAAACCGACAAGGCGACTCGAAGGAAACTTTGTCAAACCACCAATCCAGTACAAGAGATTTCATCAATGTTCCCCGCTCTGTATTTGAGAGACTCATAGAAGCTACGGCTCGGAGAACGAGGATTAGGGAATTTCAGGAACCGGCCCTCCGACTCCCTCCAACGGAGAAATCCCCCTTCAAAAGAAGGCACACCCCGTGCTAGATGGAGCCCCACTCTCGTATCCTGGCACCATGAACCTCCGCAAGAATCACAAAGGTACGCTAATTACAAAAGAACTCCGAGGAGGGGCCTGGGAGAAGAAATACCTTGTCCCCTGGAATACCTTAGGAGTGATGATCATACCCTGTGGGGAATGTTGGATGGCATGCGCACAGAAATGAGCGATATTAAGAAAATCATGGCCCCCAAAGAGGATCCTACCTTTAAAACCTCCCCATTTATCCCTGAAATTGCCCTAGCACCCGTTCCTTCGGGGATGCGGCCCGTCAATGTCGCCTTATACACCGGGGACGCAGATGGAAGAGATCCACAGGATCATATCCATCAATACTTGGTCGGAATGGACCTATCCTCCGCCCCCGACCATGTCCTATGCCGCGTGTTTCCCGTTACCCTCAGAGGACGGGCTCATGCCTGGTTTACCCACCTTCCCCTAATTTCGTAACGAGCTTCGAACGATTGGTCCACCTATTCGTGCGACAATTTGCTTGCAATCAGCGATACCCCAAATCCGCCACCCATCTATTCACGGTCAAACAGCAGAAGGATGAACCCTTGCGAGGGTATATAAAGTATTTTACGGATGAGGCGCTAGATGTCCCTAATGTCAGTCTGACCATCTTAGCTGACATATTGACACAGGGACTTCGAACAGGGGATTTTTTCCGATACCTCATGGTAAATCATGTCATTGACATGAATGAACTTATGCAAAAGGCAGAAGTTTACATCCTTATAGAGGAAGGGGAAGGCACGAAGAAGCGCATGGAGCACGACGACAATGAGCACCGTAAGGGTGCTGAACGAGAGGCAAAAGCTAAGGAGAAGGGCAAGGAAGGGAAACCCACCCAACGCAAAGATGAGGGTGGTGTGGTAAAATAATTCCTTCGACCTATACCGCTGTCCCCGATGACCATCACCCCTCCAAAAGTGCTCAATGTGATGAGAGGCAACGATGAGTTACAATGGCCAACACCGGCTAAATTTCCTAATAGAGAAAATAATGCGGAAAAGTATTGAAAATATCATAAAACCTATGGGCATACCAACAAGGAATGCACAACCTACGCAGGGAAGTGCTTCGCCTCCTGGAAGCAGGATATTTGAAGAAATATCTTAAGGAGAATAACTCCGAGGAACCCAAGGCAAATGTATGGAAAAGATCACGAAGAGAGCAAGAAGAAGAAGAAGCAGCCCCCAGCCGCCGCTCACGAGAAATGACCGCAAAACGCCGGCAATCCCAAGAATGGACCGCAGAACGTCGACGGAGCTCACGAGAAAGAACTATAGGGCATCGAAATTTATCCCCTCCCCCGGACTCATACGAAGATAATGCCCCATCAAGGCGAACTATCAATATGATAGAGGGAGGAGATATCTCAATAACGCCCCAGGGTAAGAAGAAAAAATATTTGAAAGAAGTAAGACAAGCAAAACAGGGACTCCCCGTATGCTCAGTTCAAGGGTCAAAGCTGCCTAGCATCACCTTCGGACCCGAGGACCTAACAGGTATAATTTACCCCCACGAAGACCCCTTAGTCATTACAGCCGTCATTCACGGATGCGAAATTCAGCGAATTCTTATTGACATGGGTAGCTCCGTGGATGTTCTATTCTTCCCTACCTACCTTTCCATGGGATTAAAGAAAGAACGGTTGGAGAAGGCTGAGGTCCCCCTAGTAGGTTTCTCAGGAGAAGCCTGGCATACCCTCGGAACCATGATCCTTTCGATGTCGGGGGAAGAGGGAGCACTTTGGAGAACGGAACCCACCAAATTTTGGGTGGTGGAGGCCTCGTAACGGACGTACAACGCTATATGTGGAAGGCCATCCATCCGAACCTTCGAAGCCATCCCCTATACTCTTCATCTTAAGGTAAAGTTTCCCACCTTCTCAAGCATCGGAGAAGTTTGAGGAAGTCAGTTTAAGGCTAGAGAATGCCGCATGAACGCTATCCCCTCGGAAGAAGATTAACTCACCCTCATGAGTAATAAAAAGCGCAAAACTGAAGAAGCACGGGTTCAACCAGTAGAAGAATTAAAAATGGTGGAATTGATAGAAGGAAGTCCCGAGAAGGTGATTAAGATGTGTACCAGCATGGAACCAGTAATAGAAGCTCAACTGACTTCTGTCCTCAAGAAATTTCATCACCTATTTGCCTGGGAGGGAGGACCGCCCGGGCGAATCAGCGATAAGGTATGTCAACACTTTCTTAATGTGAAACCGGGGGTTAAACTGGTCCAACAAAAAAAGAGAAAGATGGGGCCAGAATGCAACAAAATTATTCGATCAGAGATACAACGACTCCTTAACCTAAGGAAAATTAGGGAGGTCATATACCCTGAATGGCTGGCTAATGTAGTTTTCGTCCCCAAACATGGAGGAAGGTGGAGGATGTGCGTGGACTTTACCAATCTCAACAAAGCTTGTCCGAAAGATTGTTACCCCCTGCCCAGTATAGATCAACTGGTCGACTCCACCGCTGGATGCGTGCTATTGTCAACCCTAGATGGAGACCAGGGATACAACCAAATCCCGATGGCAGCCTTTGGCTAGGATAAAACTAGTTTTATCACCGACTCAGGCACATTTTGCTACTTAGTAATGCCCTTCGGACTCAAAAATACCGGCACAACTTACCAAAGACTGGTAAGCCTCATGTTCGTTGGACTCATCGGAAGGTCGGTGGAAGTCTATGTAGATGACATGGTACTTAAAAGTAATACATCGAAAGACTATCCCGAGGACCTGCGAAAAGCATTGGTCATCATGGATAAATTTGGGATGAAGGTTAACCCGAGGAAATGCTCTTTTGGCATCCGAGGAGTAAAGTTCTTGGGATTCATGGTCACGGAGAGGGGGATAGAAGTCAACCCCGAAAAGGCTGAGGCCATCGTGGAACTGCCCACTCCGAAGACCGTGAAAGACGTTCAAAAACTGACGGGGCAAATGGCCTCCTTGAGCCGATTTGTTTCTAAGTCCGCAGAAAAAAGACTTCCCTTTTTTAAGATACTCCAAAATGTCAAGGAATTTTAGTGGGCCCCCAGGTGCGAAGAAGCCCTCGAAGAGCTAAAAAGGTATATGGTGAAACCGCCCTTGTTGGTAAAACCGTCACCTCAAGAAGAGCTCTTTGTATACTTGTCCGTTGGAGAAGAGGCCGTCAGTGCCGTGTTAGTCAAAGAACAGGACAGAGAACATCACCAGTTTACTATGTCAGCAAGACTCTCCTCGGAGCAGAAACTAGGTATACTCTAACTGAAAAACTCATCCTAACTTTGGTTACCACAGCGCGGAAGCTGCGCCCATATTTTCTCTCACACCCGATCACTGTGTTGACCAAACACCCCTGCAGGCGATCCTTAATAAACCCGAGTCACCGGGAAGGTTGATAAAATGGGCTACAGAACTCACCAAGTACGATATCTCCTACGCCCCGAGACCCTCCATCAAGGCGCAAGTCTTAGCGGACTTTGTAATGGAACTGACAGGCATCAGATCTGAAGAAAGAGAGCCCATATGGCATGCATACGTTGATGGTTCCTATGTAAATACACATGGGGGAGCGGGAGTAGTTTTGGTAAATCAAGAAGTGGAAGAAGAAATACTCCACTTCTCTATCAGGATTGATTACCCCTTGTCTAACAACGAGGCTGAATATGAAGCCCTTCTCATCGGAATGAGACTTGCCAAAGAAGGTAGGGTAAGAAGGATACTCATCCACGGCGACTCCCAATTGATTGTTCAGCAAGTTAATGGCTTATACGAAGCCAAAGAAGAAAGGATGCATGATTACCTTCGGGTAGTTTGTCAGAAACAATGATGGTTCGATGAGTGCCATGTCACCCGAATTCCCCAAGGAGAACACCAGGAGGCGGACGCCTTATCTAAGATGGCTACCCAAACAGCCACCATTCACACTCGAAAAATCACCCTGTTACATACAATTAAATCAGAGAAGAAGGAGAGTAAAGATATAAATACCACAACAGATTCCCCGAGGAGTTGGGTGACATCCATTAAAGCCTATCTGCAAGATCCCGATGGCTATTCAGAAAATAAGACTGTACAACGAATGATGTCCCAGAAGACCATACGGTACTTCCTCAAGGATGGGTTATTGTTTCGGAGAACTTACTCATGTCCCCACACCCGATGCCTCAATGAAGAAGAAGCCCAGTTAGTCCTAGCGAAGGTACATGGGGAGATGTGTGGAAGACATACTAGAGGCGAGAGCATGGTCGGGCAGTTGATTCGGCAAGGCTACAACTGGCCCACGGTGGCTAGAGACAGCAAAAGGTACGCAGAAAGATGTAAACCTTGCCAAGCATATGCCTCCCGAGTCCACCAACCCGCGGCTCTCTGGGAACGTAGCCTAACCCCATGTCCTTTCGCCAAATGGGGCATTGATATAGTAGGGCCCCTTATCCCCGATACCGGGCAAAAGAAGTTCATGTTGGTAGCGGTTGAATACTTCACCAAATGGATGGAGGCCGAACCCCTGGCATGAGTCACAGCTGGCGCGGTCGTCAACTTCTTATGGAGAAACATATTGTGCCGATTCGAAATCCCTCGGAACCTGGTAAGTGACAACGAATTACAATTTACCAGCCAAGAACTAGAAAAATCGTGTGATCATTGGGAGATCAAGCAACAATTTGCTTCGGTGGGATACCCCCAAGCAAATGGTTAGGCGGAGAGGACCAACCAAACTCTCCTAAAAAACATAAAAGCTAGACTTGATTGGCATAAAGCCAAATGGGTCGAGGAGATACTTGGCATCATGTGGGCTTATCGGATCACACATAGAGCTTCCACTGGTGAGACTCCCTATAGCCTAGCATATGGCAGTGAGGCCGTGGTACCCCCTGAAGTAGTGGTGGAAAGTTGGCGAGTCCGAGAATATGAAGAGGTCGCCAACAGCTCCAACCTAGCCTTGATCTCCTCGAAGAAAGGAGGGCACGAGCCGCCGTCCGAATAGAAGGGTATAAGGCTCGAATGTCCCGACACTACAATTATAAGGTAAAATTTAGAACCTTTCAAGTTGGAGACTTGGTGCTAAAAAGGGTCGGAGCCTCCAAGAATTTGGGAAAACTCAACCCCCGATGGGAAGGACCCTACAAAATATCGGGAATTGTCGAACCTGTAACTTATCAGCTTGCCAACTCCGAAGGCACCGTACTCCACAATACTTGGAACACCCTAAATCTTCGGAAATATTATGCTTAATGTAACGAATAATGTAATAGTGGAAGTTTGTACATAAATAAAAAGTTGTTTATATATAGAAGGCTCATGTACAAAATTCGAGGAAAAATGGAGAAGTGGGGTTGCGAAACAAAATGATGACCTTATATAAACGTCATCTTAAGCAACCCCACCCCAAGGGGCCATCTAGTCAAACAACTAGTACAAACAACTAATGCCAACGACTAATACAAACACCAGATCCTCACCCCTAAAGTATATCGGATCATGTCCAGTACAAATAAACCTAATACCTCGACTAAGCATCCTCAATAGGACGCTTCCCCTCCCTAACAAGACGACGGCGCTGCTCCTCGGATAGAGAAACAGGATCATCAATTACCACCATCAGAACCGCGGGATCCTCGAAAGCTGAAGGAGAAACTTCTGCAAAAACCCGACGGATGCTAAGTTCAGGAATGGGCAGACCCGAGGGAAATTCTGGCAGAGCCTGAACCGCGTCTCGGCACAGTCGATACCCCATGCGAACTAAATCCCGCATCTCGCCTTGTAGAGACTCACGAGGGCCAGATGGATCCACCACCTCCTGCACTGCCTGGACTTGATCCATCATTAGTGCCACCTCGTGAGTACAAGTAGTCTCCAGCAACTGTTGATTTGCCACATCCCTCTCCCTCGTGGCACACATCAGTCGTTCGTCGAAAAACCGTATATGGTCCCTCAAAGTGTCCATCCTCTTCTCTAAACCCAGGACCCGGGCCTTCTCCAGCACCAACTGGCGCTCCAGCTCTCAAGATTTGTTCTTTTCGGCTTGCAATATCCCACCGTAAACTTCTCGAGTGGCCTCTATGTCCACAGTCAGCTGAGTTATCTCTTCATGAGCCTCTAGCAAACCCCTCTCCAACTCATCCCGACGATGGTATACCAAGTCGGGGGCAGAAGAGGAATCCCCTGGGGACCCAAT
This sequence comes from Linaria vulgaris, assembly GCA_948329865.1. Taxonomy (NCBI): domain Eukaryota; kingdom Viridiplantae; phylum Streptophyta; class Magnoliopsida; order Lamiales; family Plantaginaceae; genus Linaria; species Linaria vulgaris. Next base: position 14,809,515 of record OX415250.1, on the reverse strand, counting down.
AGCGTTCAAAACCATGTAAATCTACATGAAGTCAGCCCTTCACCTCGGAGAGAATAACAAGGTTAGTACTAAATATAACGAATGAAAATTTGCTATACCTCGCATAAATCCTTGCAGGCTAAATCTTGAAGACTAGATAGAGGAAGGGTCTTCATTAGCTCACAATCCGTTGCGTTTAATAGCCCGCTCAAATAGTTCCGATAAAAATCTGACACCAAAGAGACCGAAGGAATGGAACTACCCTCTCCGAGGGTTCGAATCCCCGCAAGAAAGGGGTTGCCCTTGAGGGGTGGCGAGAAACACGATCGGGACCCTTCCCTAAGGGTTGAGATCCTCCGGGAACAAAAGGGAGACCCTCCTCCACCACATTCACAACGCTAAAATATCCCGGAGAAGAGGAGCATAATATCCGCTGAGGTATTGGAAAATCCATTCGAAGAAGAGTGGCAGTTGGATCCTCTGTGACAACAGGAGCTAGAAAGCTCATTGGGGGGCCTACAACAGGTAAAACTCTCTGGTTCCTCCCCTCCAAAGAGGGACTCGTCACCACCTCAAAACTTAGCCGATCGGAACCACTGTCCTCCGACAAAATAAATATAAGATTAAGCAAAATGTTAACCCTAAATCTAAGGATTAATACATGGACAATACTATCGTCACATGCAATTCCAATGAGGAGTGCACACTTCCGATAAGAAGGCCCATCGGGTGCCACCAACCCAAAGTGGTACAAAAAGTCACCCGAGGAGGCATCTAAGCGTCCCTTGGAAAGTCACGATGAATAAAGAAAATATATCAACGTGGCATCGGAAAAAGAGTAAAACCCGATAGATCCGCGCGACTCTGATATCCATCAATGCACTAAGAGGAACCACAACGTGCCCCGAGTCCTAGAAAATACGAGAATATCCCCTCAATAAACACTCCATGATCCAAAGGCCCTCGAAACACCTGCCACAAAGGCCGAATACAAAGAAAAATGTCCTATCTAGAAATAAAGGTCCTCGGAACACATGCCTCGAAGGCCGAAGACGAAGAACAGTATTCCATTGAAGTATAAAATCCCTCGGAGCACCTACCACGAAGGCCAAAGCCACCAGAGTATTCTTATTAAACAGTATTCTTATTAAAGCTCAGAAGCCACCAGAGTATTTGTTGCGAAGTTAAGGAGCCATCGGAACAGGCGCCACTAATAAAAGAAAATAGAAATACCCATCGGGGCATCCTTCCCAAAAATACAACCCCGGGTAGAACAGAAATCAGAGAAATCAGCTCCTCGGAACCCCTGAAGCCCTCGGAAGAGATAGAAGTTCAGCTTAGTCAGCCTCCAATCAGCAAACATAAAATTTATCTTATCCCTTTACACAAAAAGCAACACCTGTAATTTATCTAAACATGCATAGCGACACCTGCCCCTAAAAAACCTCTATAAAAAGAGAGACAGGATAAGAAGAAAGGCATATCCAGATCCAAACACACACATACACAACAATATATTAAGAGCATTCATAGTGAAATTCAGTGAATAAAAAGAGGGTTATTCTCGTAATTTTACAAACTTCTGAACCACAGATAGGGCGTTCCAACCTCTAAATCAATCTGTTAATTAGGTAATAATATCAAACATGTTAACAAAATGGTGTCGTCTGTGGGAACGCCATAGAATCTGTCCTTGAGCAAGTTCAACAAGCATTGTTTATTATAGATAATTTGTTCGACAGTGAAAGTCTTCAAAACCGACAAGGCGACTCGAAGGAAACTTTGTCAAACCACCAATCCAGTACAAGAGATTTCATCAATGTTCCCCGCTCTGTATTTGAGAGACTCATAGAAGCTACGGCTCGGAGAACGAGGATTAGGGAATTTCAGGAACCGGCCCTCCGACTCCCTCCAACGGAGAAATCCCCCTTCAAAAGAAGGCACACCCCGTGCTAGATGGAGCCCCACTCTCGTCTCCTGGCACCATGAACCTCCGCAAGAATCACAAAGGTACGCTAATTACAAAAGAACTCCGAGGAGGGGCCTGGGAGAAGAAATACCTTGTCCCCTGGAATACCTTAGGAGTGATGATCATACCCTGTGGGGAATGTTGGATGGCATGCGCACAGAAATGAGCGATATTAAGAAAATCATGGCCCACAAAGAGGATCCTACCTTTAAAACCTCCCCATTTATCCCTGAAATTGCCCTAGCACCCGTTCCTTCGGGGATGCGGCCCGTCAATGTCGCCTTATACACCGGGGACGCAGATGGAAGAGATCCACAGGATCATATCCATCAATACTTGGTCGGAATGGACCTATCCTCCGCCCCCGACCATGTCCTATGCCGCGTGTTTCCCGTTACCCTCAGAGGACGGGCTCAGGCCTGGTTTACCCACCTTCCCCTAATTTCGTAACGAGCTTCGAACGATTGGTCCACCTATTCGTGCGACAATTTGCTTGCAATCAGCGATACCCCAAATCCGCCACCCATCTATTCACGGTCAAACAGCAGAAGGATGAACCCTTGCGAGGGTATATAAAGTATTTTACGAATGAGGCGCTAGATGTCCCTAATGTCAGTCTGACCATCTTAGCTGACATATTGACACAGGGACTTCGAACAGGGGATTTTTTCCGATACCTCATGGTAAATCATGTCATTGACATGAATGAACTTATGCAAAAGGCAGAAGTTTACATCCTTATAGAGGAAGGGGAAGGCACGAAGAAGCGCATGGAGCACGACGACAATGAGCACCGTAAGGGTGCTGAACGAGAGGCAAAAGCTAAGGAGAAGGGCAAGGAAGGGAAACCCACCCAACGCAAAGATGAGGGTGGTGTGGTAAAATAATTCCTTCGACCTATACCGCTGTCCCCGATGACCATCACCCCTCCAAAAGTGCTCAATGTGATGAGAGGCAACGATGAGTTACAATGGCCAACACCGGCTAAATTTCCTAATAGAGAAAATAATGCGGAAAAGTATTGAAAATATCATAAAACCTATGGGCATACCAACAAGGAATGCACAACCTACGCAGGGAAGTGCTTCGCCTCCTGGAAGCAGGATATTTGAAGAAATATCTTAAGGAGAATAACTCCGAGGAACCCAAGGCAAATGTATGGAAAAGATCACGAAGAGAGCAAGAAGAAGAAGAAGCAGCCCCCAGCCGCCGCTCACGAGAAATGACCGCAAAACGCCGGCAATCCCAAGAATGGACCGCAGAACGTCGACGGAGCTCACGAGAAAGAACTATAGGGCATCGAAATTTATCCCCTCCCCCGGACTCATACGAAGATAATGCCCCATCAAGGCGAACTATCAATATGATAGAGGGAGGAGATATCTCAATAACGCCCCAGGGTAAGAAGAAAAAATATTTGAAAGAAGTAAGACAAGCAAAACAGGGACTCCCCGTATGCTCAGTTCAAGGGTCAAAGCTGCCTAGCATCACCTTCGGACCCGAGGACCTAACAGGTATAATTTACCCCCACGAAGACCCCTTAGTCATTACAGCCGTCATTCACGGATGCGAAATTCAGCGAATTCTTATTGACATGGGTAGCTCCGTGGATGTTCTATTCTTCCCTACCTACCTTTCCATGGGATTAAAGAAAGAACGGTTGGAGAAGGCTGAGGTCCCCCTAGTAGGTTTCTCAGGAGAAGCATGGCATACCCTCGGAACCATGATCCTTTCGATGTCGGGGGAAGAGGGAGCACTTTGGAGAACGGAACCCACCAAATTTTGGGTGGTGGAGGCCTCGTAACGGACGTACAACGCTATATGTGGAAGGCCATCCATCCGAACCTTCGAAGCCATCCCCTATACTCTTCATCTTAAGGTAAAGTTTCCCACCTTCTCAAGCATCGGAGAAGTTTGAGGAAGTCAGTTTAAGGCTAGAGAATGCCGCATGAACGCTATCCCCTCGGAAGAAGATTAACTCACCCTCATGAGTAATAAAACGCGCAAAACTGAAGAAGCACGGGTTCAACCAGTAGAAGAATTAAAAATGGTGGAATTGATAGAAGGAAGTCCCGAGAAGGTGATTAAGATGTGTACCAGCATGGAACCAGTAATAGAAGCTCAACTGACTTCTGTCCTCAAGCGATTTCATCACCTATTTGCCTGGGAGGGAGGACCGCCCGGGCGAATCAGCGATAAGGTATGTCAACACTTTCTTAATGTGAAACCGGGGGTTAAACTGGTCCAACAAAAAAAGAGAAAGATGGGGCCAGAATGCAACAAAATTATTCGATCAGAGATACAACGACTCCTTAACCTAAGGAAAATTAGGGAGGTCATATACCCTGAATGGATGGCTAATGTAGTTTTAGTCCCCAAACATGGAGGAAGGTGGAGGATGTGCGTGGACTTTACCAATCTCAACAAAGCTTGTCCGAAAGATTGTTACCCCCTGCCCAGTATAGATCAACTGGTCGACTCCACCGCTGGATGCGTGCTATTGTCAACCCTAGATGGAGACCAGGGATACAACCAAATCCCGATGGCAGCCTTTGGCTAGGATAAAACTAGTTTTATCACCGACTCAGGCACATTTTGCTACTTAGTAATGCCCTTCGGACTCAAAAATACCGGCACAACTTACCAAAGACTGGTAAGCCTCATGTTCGTTGGACTCATCGGAAGGTCGGTGGAAGTCTATGTAGATGACATGGTACTTAAAAGTAATACATCGAAAGACTATCCCGAGGACCTGCGAAAAGCATTGGTCATCATGGATAAATTTAGGATGAAGGTTAACCCGAGGAAATGCTCTTTTGGCATCCGAGGAGGAAAGTTCTTGGGATTCATGGTCACGGAGAGGGGGATAGAAGTCAACCCCGAAACGGCTGAGGCCATCGTGGAACTTCCCACTCCGAAGACCGTGAAAGACGTTCAAAAACTGACGGGGCAAATGGCCTCCTTGAGCCGATTTGTTTCTAAGTCCGCAGAAAAAAGACTTCCCTTTTTTAAGATACTCCAAAATGTCAAGGAATTTTAGTGGGCCCCCAGGTGCGAAGAAGCCCTCGAAGAGCTAAAAAGGTATATGGTGAAACCGCCCTTGTTGGTAAAACCGTCACCTCAAGAAGAGCTCTTTGTATACTTGTCCGTTGGAGAAGAGGCCGTCAGTGCCGTGTTAGTCAAAGAACAGGACAGAGAACATCACCAGTTTACTATGTCAGCAAGACTCTCCTCGGAGCAGAAACTAGGTATACTCTAACTGAAAAACTCATCCTAACTTTGGTTACCACAGCGCGGAAGCTGCGCCCATATTTTCTCTCACACCCGATCACTGTGTTGACCAAACACCCCTGCAGGCGATCCTTAATAAACCCGAGTCATCGGGAAGGCTGATAAAATGGGCTACAAAACTCACCAAGTACGATATCTCCTACGCCCCGAGACCCTCCATCAAGGCGCAAGTCTTAGCGGACTTTGTAATGGAACTGACAGGCATCAGATCTGAAGAAAGAGAGCCCCTATGGCATGCATAAGTTGATGGTTCCTCTGTAAATACACATGGGGGAGCGGGAGTAGTTTTGGTAAATCAAGAAGTGGAAGAAGAAATACTCCACTTCTCTATCAGGATTGATTACCCCTTGTCTAACAACGAGGCTGAATATGAAGCCCTTCTCATCGGAATGAGACTTGCCAAAGAAGGTAGGGTAAGAAGGATACTCATCCACGGCGACTCCCAATTGATTGTTCAGCAAGTTAATGGCCTATACGAAGCCAAAGAAGAAAGGATGCATGATTACCTTCGGGTAGTTTGTCAGAAACAATGATGGTTCGATGAGTGCCATGTCACCCGAATTCCCCAAGGAGAACACCAGGAGGCGGACGCCTTATCTAAGATGGCTACCCAAACAGCCACCATTCACACTCGAAAAATCACCCTGTTACATATAATTAAATCAGAGAAGAAGGAGAGTAAAGATATAAATACCACAACAGATTCCCCGAGGAGTTGGGTGACATCCATTAAAGCCTATCTGCAAGATCCCGATGGCTATTCAGAAAATAAGACTGTACAACGAATGATGTCCCAGAAGACCATACGGTACTTCCTCAAGGATGGGTTATTGTTTCGGAGAACTTACTCATGTCCCCACACCCGATGCCTCAATGAAGAAGAAGCCCAGTTAGTCCTAGCGAAGGTACATGGGGAGATGTGTGGAAGACATACTAGAGGCGAGAGCATGGTCGGGCAGTTGATTCGGCAAGGCTACAACTGGCCCACGGTGGCTAGAGACAGCAAAAGGTACGCAGAAAGATGTAAACCTTGCCAAGCATATGCCTCCCGAGTCCACCAACCCGCGGCTCTCTGGGAACGTAGCCTAACCCCATGTCCTTTCGCCAAATGGGGCATTGATATAGTAGGGCCCCTTATCCCCGATACCGGGCAAAAGAAGTTCATGTTGGTAGCGGTTGAATACTTCACCAAATGGATGGAGGCCGAACCCCTGGCATGAGTCACAGCTGGCGCGGTCGTCAACTTCTTATGGAGAAACATATTGTGCCGATTCGGAATCCCTCGGAACCTGGTAAGTGACAACGAATTACAATTTACCAGCCAAGAACTAGAAAAATCGTGTGATCATTGGGAGATCAAGCAACGATTTGCTTCGGTGGGATACCCCCAAGCAAATGGTTAGGCGGAGAGGACCAACCAAACTCTCCTAAAAAACATAAAAGCTAGACTTGATTGGCATAAAGCCAAATGGGTCGAGGAGATACTTGGCATCCTGTGGGCTTATCGGACCACACAAAGAGCTTCCACTGGAGAGACTCCCTATAGCCTAGCATATGGCAGTGAGGCCGTGGTACCCTCTGAAGTAGTGGTGGAAAGCTGGCGAGTCCGAGAATATGAAGAGGTCGCCAACAGCTCCAACCTAGCCTTGATCTCCTCGAAGAAAGGAGGACACGAGCCGCCGTCCGAATAGAAGGGTATAAGGCTCGAATGTCCCGACACTACAATTATAAGGTAAAATTTAGAACCTTTCAAGTTGGAGACTTGGTGCTAAAAAGGGTCGGAGCCTCCAAGAATTTGGGAAAACTCAACCCCCGATGGGAAGGACCCTACAAAATATCGGAAATTGTCGAACCTGTAACTTATCAGCTTGCCAACTCCGAAGGCACCGTACTCCACAATACTTGGAACACCCTAAATCTTCGAAAATATTATGCTTAACGTAACGAATAATGTAATAGTGGAAGTTCGTACATAAATAAAAAGTTGTTTATATATAGAAGGCTCATGTACAAAATCCGAGGAAAAATGGAGAAGTGGGGTTGCGGAACAAAATGATGACCTTATATAAACGTCATCTTAAGCAACCCCACCCCAATGGGCCATCTAGTCAAACAACTAGTACAAACAACTAATGCCAACGACTAATACAAACACCAGATCCTCTATATCGGATCATGTCCAGTACAAATAAACCTAATACCTCGACTAAGCATCCTCAATAGGACGCTTCCCCTCCCTAACAAGACGACGGCGCTGCTCCTCGGATAGAGAAACAGGATCATCAATTACCACCATCAGAACCGCGGGATCCTCGAAAGCTGAAGGAGAAACTTCTGCAAAAACCCGACGGATGCTAAGTTCAGGAATGGGCAGACCCGAGGGAAATTCTGGCAGAGCCTGAACCGCGTCTCGGCACAGTCGATACCCCATGCGAACTAAATCCCGCATCTCGCCTTGTAGAGACTCACGAGGGCCAGATGGATCCACCACCTCCTGCACTGCCTGGACTTGATCCATCATTAGTGCCACCTCGTGAGTACAAGTAGTCTCCAGCAACTGTTGATTTGCCACATCCCTCTCCCTCGTGGCACACATCAGTCATTCGTCGAAAAACCGTATATGGTCCCTCAAAGTGTCCATCCTCTTCTCTAAACCCAGGACCCGGGCCTTCTCCAGCACCAACTGGCGCTCCAGCTCTCAAGATTTGTTCTTTTCGGCTTGCAATATCCCACCGTAAACTTCTCGAGTGGCCTCTCTGTCCACAGTCAGCTGAGTTATCTCTTCATGAGCCTCTAGCAAACCCCTCTCCAACTCATCCCGACGACGGTATACCAAGTCGGGGGCAGAAGAGGAATCCCCTGGGACCCAATAGCGTTCAAAACCATGTAAAACTACATGAAGTCAGCCCTTCACCTCGGAGAGAATAACAAGGTTAGTACTAAATATAACGAATGAAAATTTGCTATACCTCGCATAAATCCTTGCAGGCTAAATCTTGAAGACTAGATAGAGGAAGGGTCTTCATTAGCTCACAATCCGTTGCGTTTAATAGCCCGCTCAAATAGTTCCGATAAAAATCTGACACCAAAGAGACCGAAGGAATGGAACTACCCTCTCCGAGGGTTCGAATCCCCGCAAGAAAGGGGTTGCCCTTGAGGGGTGGCGAGAAACACGATCGGGACCCTTCCCTAAGGGTTGAGATCCTCCGGGAACAAAAGGGAGACCCTCCTCCACCACATTCACAACGCTAAAATATCCCGGAGAAGAGGAGCATAATATCCGCTGAGGTATTGGAAAATCCATTCGAAGAAGAGTGGCAGTTGGATCCTCTGTGACAACAGGAGCTAGAAAGCTCACTGGGGGACTACAACAGGTAAAACTCTCTGGTTCCTCCCCTCCAAAGAGGGACTCGTCACCACCTCAAAACTTAGCCGATCGGAACCACTGTCCTCCGACAAAGCATACTCGTCATTTAATGTTTTGGACAAAAAAGCCTTATTAAAAGGCTGGATTGCAAATGTCTGCATCTCTGAACCTATCGAAAAGACAAGCACACTATGAGCCCGAAGCAATAAGGAACACCCTAAAGCAACCAAGACAAGAAGAGGAACTTACGAAAAAAGAAATTACTAAAAAGTGGCAGAACATGGAGATTGAACATCTCTATCCCTTCTTGAAGGCCCGCCAAGATCAAAGATTCGGGAAACTCCAACAAGCTGCTTATATCATAAGTGCCCGAGAACAGCCCCGAACAGGATAACACCTCCTCCTCACATATCAAGGTTTCGGCGTTGGGAATAACATATCCCAAACCCCATCGGAGAGGTACTCCCCACAAATCAGCTGATTGGCCCTTCGGGCGAACAAAAAAGAACCTCCGCCTCCAATCCCCTCTACGAAAGCGCGGGTTGGATACATGAGTGAAGGTTCTACTGTTGTCCCGATAGACCAAGTTGAAAAAAGGGGAACCACCCGAACCAGGGCATAAAGAGAAAATAGCCCCCACCCGATGAGGAGACCTAGGAAGGTTCAAGAGTGCACAACACATGATGTACCCCACCAGGTGACAAAAAGAATTCGGCGTCAGCTGACTAGGGCCAATATCGAAAAAGAGTTCGAAGAAAGGGATGGAAAAACACCTGCATCCCACATTGTACATGGTCGCAATACACCGTCAAAAAACCCGAAGGAGGATCGTAGGCCCTTTGGTCAAAGTGCGGTACGACCACATCGTACTTATTAAAGTCCAAATTATACTAGGCAAAAAGGGTCATAATGGACCCCTCGTACTCATTACTCATGCCCGTCCCAACGCAGCCTTCGCCCATTAACTTCGTTGGACTCAAATGAAGCATATCAAACTCCGAGGACTGATCCGCCAGGGTATATGACCCCCTGCCCATAAACACTTCTCGGATATGGTTCATCCTACGGGAATCAGCATGCACAGACCTTGAAACAACTCCCCTCGAAGAACTCCCCAAGATGGCCGCTATATCACCATCAAGACTGTCTCTCCTTGAAGAAAAACTATCTGAGGAAGCATGACGAACCCCTAACGACAACGGAGGAGTCCGAACCGAGTTCTGAGTGGAATTATAGGAAGAGACGGATCCTCCTCGCCTATAATGTAGGGACATCATCTTTCCGAGTGAGTTTTCACTTTTTTCTCACGACTAGTTGAAAACTAAAAAGGAGAACTGAAATGCAAAAACTAACTATACGAAAGCAAGAAGGAAAATTTGCAAGAAAATCAGTGAGCCCTATATCTAGAATGAGTTTCCTTTGGAGTGAGTATAACTTTGACTACTGAATGCACATATATAGTTACTTGTAACTTTATCCTTTAATTAAGAATCAAGCCTAAACCGCCATAAGCCAAAGCTAGGGACGCGTGTCTGCAAGATGCTCCTACTTAGGAGAAACTCATCCACAAGACTACCATGCAAGCTGGCACGTCCTGCATAGTGGCAAACTTGGCCGGTAAGAAAAAAAATTATATCCTAATGTCTCTCAGCTTAATTTAATTCCAGCATTAAAGGAATGGTCAGAATAATTATAAGTTCTAAGCATTTATTAATAATTGACAAATAGGAACAAGACAAAAGTAAGCAAGGGCGAAATAAATTGTTCATTAATAGAACCCGAGAAGCCCTCAAAGAATAACCATACATTGCAAAAAAATAAATGTTAAACTATGAAATTAAAAATACTAAAACTGAAAACAAGAAAATGAAAGTCCTAAGTTATGCCCCCGTGGTTGACGGAGGCGGGGTTGAATGCGAAGAGGTCGTCGCCTCAGAAGGAGGATTCGTCGGAGCCAAGCGAAAGGTTGGTGACAGTACCCCTCCGGAGCCACTGGGCCTCAGACTTGGACTGCTCGCTGACCGCATCGGAGAAGGCGCTGGAGAAGCCCGAGGAGACAACAGGCTGCTAAATCTCTCGAAAAGGATGCAAGACTCCTCAGGAGTAGGCTTCTTCAGCCTACGAATGTCAAAGGACTTGGGAAAATCCACATCCGACTGCACCAACGTCTGCGCAAGCCTAGCACATTCCAAGTAGCCCCATAACATGTGGCCTGTCAAGAGCTCTGGAAGACTCCGAGTGTTGTCAAAAGGTCTCCTGCTGAGCGAACCGGACTGCCGCATCTACCTTCACTTGCATCTCCTCGGGAGAAATGGCCTTAGTCAATTTTTCCTCGGCCGACTCAGCCCTGTCCATAGCCTTGCCCAACAACCCCTAGAGTTCAGACTCCCTAGCCTGACCCGCCTCCAATTCCTTCTCGAGAAAGGCAATTCGGTCCTTAGAAGCCTTCTCTGACGCTTCCAACCCCTCGTGTAGACACTGCAACCGTTTCACCTGAAGATGCAAAGCCTTCTTCTCCTTCTGATCCTCCTTCCATCGGAAGTCATAGTCGGAAGTCTTCGTCTGAAGCACATCCCTCTTCATCTGATCTTCCTTCTCCTTGGGCAGAAAGGACGCCACTTGCGCTCGGAGAAGTTTCACTTCATTTCCCTCCCTTTGGCACCCTTTCTCTATCGCAGCAGCCGCATCCCGAGTCTTCCCTACCTACGATAAAGAAAGAAAGGCGTAAGGATTTAAAATAGAATACTTAAAAGAAGGAAAAATAGAAAGAAAAAAAATAGAAAAGAAGTCGAGTTTACCATATGAGCCATCCAATTAAGACTCGTGTGCATGAAATGAAACCCATCGGCAGGGGTTGCATTGGAAGAGGCGAAGAAACGAAGGATCTCTTGAAAAGCCCCCTCCAAAACATGCATCGAGGGCAGATCCTCCAGCCTACGAGGGGCCACCAGGGACTAAAAGGTAAAACCCCTCGGAGAAAGTGTGATGGGGATATGCTCCTCGGAGGAAGGGTCCCCGGAGTTGGAGTCACAACATCTACGTCGGTAAACAAAGCCCGAGGACCCTCAGCAGAAGAACCCACGCCCCCGACAAATGAGCTTAGAAGCTCTACCTTCATGTCCATATCAGCGGATCGCGCGTTAAACTCCTCGAGAATGTCCTCAGAGTCACCCAATGTAGCCTCCGAACCGGGTCGGAGAAGCTGTGCTAAAAACTCCTCTCCTACAAAAAAATATATATATGGATGAGAGGAGAGGACAAATCAAGGGAGACCATCCCGTAATAAATAGACAAAAAAATAAAAACAAATAAAAAAAGGGGACAAAAATTAATTACCAAAAGGAGAAGCCCCTTCCCCCTCAGCCATCAGAGCTTTCCCCTTATCTACGACATCTGCACCGAAAGAAAAGTCTTAGTACAAAAAAAAATTTGTCTTAGCATCGAAAGAATCGAAGGGAACTTACCATGAAGAGGAGACTCAAAAATTGTCCTCTCTGAAGACTCGGGAATCACCAAAGGCTCCGACAGAGTAGCTCCGATCTCATGAGAAGATGAGGGCGATGGATCCGCGGATGAAAGGATCACCAGGTCTGGCACAGGCTCCTCTTCAGCAGCCGTCGGAGAGGGACCCCCTTCGGATGCTAGTCCTTCCTCCGAACCCCTCGGAGAACTCCCTGTAGTAGACGTCGTGGCCTGCACCAACACCAAGGCTGAATGAGGGTCCACCGAAGTCAAGGGGATGGTGTCATAGATTATACCATCCGCCTCGATGACAAAAGGCGAGTGATCCTCCTCTTTCTCCTCCCTCGGAGGCACGTCTGTATACTCGGGGGTATCAACCTCCTCACCGGCAGAATCCTCCTCATCGGGAGCGTCAGAAGTACCACTCGAAGAACGAGCAGAGGAAGTCGCGGCGGCTTTTAACCTCTTCCGACCACTCGGAGTCAAACCCGAGGGACCTTGACGAGAATAGTAATTCTCCAGAGTCTCCCATGCATTGTGAAAAAACAAATAAGTGTCTCTTAAACATACCATCGTATAAAATAAAAGACAAAAGATAAATGCAAAATTACTTACTGAAAGGAACTAGCGCATCGGAGCTCAAGGACAACGGCTCCTTAACGGCGGCATCAGTAAAAACCACGTTCTGTAATCCCGACATCTCAAACAACATCATGAAGTCGTCCGACCCCATTAAAGTCTTCTACAAAATTATCGGAGATAAGCTTACCTCCGGATCCAAGGTGTATACTGGAGCTTCGCACTCTCTCCAGTCGAAGGACATATCCCAATCACCCTTCTCGGGTTGCACGAAGAAATATTTATCATTCCAAGTGCTATGGGAACTGAGTGCCCCTTCCAGAATCTTCTTATTTTTGGCATTGTCCCGATGGCGGAGATGGTAAAACGGAAACCCCTCAGGCAAATTTACCATATCAAAAATAGAGAAGAAACGGTCAACACGGCAATCCAAACCATTCATGTGGCACCAAAATACGAAGATACACAAAGCGGCAAACCAATTCGGAGTCAACTGACTCAGGCTTATGTTGCTCGCCTTGAAAACCTCACAGAAAAAGAGAGGCATAAAAGATCGCCTCATGAACCTCATTTGTGCGAAATAGACAGTAAGCCAGCCCTCGGGAGGACTACACGCCCTCTCATCCTTCGTCGGAATTCAAAAAGTTATGTTCTTGTTAAAAGCTCCCAAATTCCTAAACTAGGCGGACACCTGCCCTCGAGTAGCAGTACTCTGAATGCCCTCAATCTTGTGGAAGCTTCGAGCAACGGGGGCCACAGGCTTTTTTGATTTAGAAACCCTAGCCTTCTTAGAGGGCCCAACATTACCCTCTTCCGTCGTCGTGGAAGTGTCACCCCTTCTCTTACGAGTACCAGCAGCAGGACCCCCTATAACAACACCCCTTGTAACCGTCGGTGAATCAATGGTGGAAGTGAAGGCTACGGCTTCCGAGGTAGAAGCAGCAGTGATGGGATCAGTAGCAATAGAGGAGGCCATCATGCTTGGTTAATAAGGGAAGAGAAAGTGTTATTTATAGCCGGTAGTACAACGGTTGGCTAAAATTGAACGTGGAGCGCGTTCAGCGCCCCACATAACCTCCTCACCTGACACGTGCTAGCTATCCGTCAAAATCTGACCGTTACCACTCGGCCTGTCACCCGCTAGATATCCTTTAAAAAATGACCGTTACCAACGATCAGATTTTGAACTGTAACGCCATTAAACGGACGTTACCTTTCCTGCATTACCATCTGCAATAAATGAAAAGACCACAGCTCCTCCGAGGACCAGCCCGACAGGGACCCAAAAGGTAATTTCCTTCAAAATTTTTACATATATATATATATATATACACATATAATATATACCTAAGCTCCCATGAAAAATAAGAAAAACCCTCTCCTCACCAAGGACAAAAAGAACAAAGGGTTGGGGAAAATATATGCCTATCCCCCTCGTAAGAATACCAGAATTTACAAAAAATGAAGGAAAAAATAAGAAAAGGCTCTTTGCCTCACAGAGACCACGAAATTAAATTTCCCTCGCCCCTACGATGGCGATCGAAATTTGGGAGGACTAGTGTTAACCATAAAAAATAAATATAAGATTAAGCAAAATGTTAACCCTAAATCTAGGGATTAATACATGGACGATACTATCGTCATATGCACTTCCAATGAGGAGTGCACACTCCCGATAAGGAGGCCCATCGGGTGCCACCAACCCAAAGTGGTACAAAACGTCACCCGAGGAGGCATCTAAGCGTCCTTTGGAAAGTCACGATGAATAAAGAAAAGATATCAATGTGGCATCGAAAAAAGAGTAAAATATGATGGATCCGCGCGACTCTGATATCCATCAATGCGCCAAGAAGGACCACAACGGACCCCGAGTCCCAGGAAATACGAGAATATCCCCTCACTGAACACTCCATGATCCAAAGGCCCTCGGAACACCTGCCACGAAGGCCGAATACAAAGAAAAATGTCCTATCAAGAAATAAAGGTCCTCGGAACACATGCCTCGAAGGCCGAAGACGAAGAACAGTATTCCATTGAAGTATAAAATCCCTCGGAGCACCTACCACGAAGGTCGAATCCGAAGAAATGTGTCTTATTAAAGCTCAAAAGCCATCGGAGTATCTGTTGCGAAGTTAAGGAGCCATCGGAACAGGCGCCACTAATAAAAGAAAACAAAAATACCCCTCGGGGCATCCTTCCCAAAAATACAACCTCGGGTAAAACAGAAATCAGAGAGATCAGCCCCTCGGAACTCCTGAAGCCCTCGGAAGAGATAGAAGTTCAGCCTAGTCAGCCTCCAGTCAGCAAACATAAAATTTATCTTATCCCTTTACACAAAAAGCAACACCTATAATTTATCTAAACATGCATAGCGACACCTGTCCCTAAAAAGCATCTATAAAAAGAGTGATAGAATAAGAAGAAAGGCAGATCCAGATCCAAACACACACATACACAACAATATATTAAGAGCATTCAAAGTGAAATTCAGTGAATAAAAAGAGGGTTATTCTCGTAATTTTACAAGCTTCTGAACCACGGGCAGGACGTTCCAACCCCTAAATCAATCCGTTAATTAGGTAATAATATCAAACCTGTTAACACCACCATTTATACAAAAAGAAAAGCTAGCAGTGCTAACACAAGCCATAATCAAGTGGACAACCCATCTGTCAAACCCAAAACCCTATAGAGTTTCTTGTAAGAAAGTCCAGCTAATTGTGTCATAAGCTTTCCTAAGATCTATATTCAACATGCATCTAGGTGGGGTGTTTTTCCTGTTGTAACCCCTAATGAGTTCATGTGTTAAGAAGACATTTTGGAAAAGGTCTCTACCAGATACAAAAGCATTTTGACAGGGATTGATCAACTCAGGCAAGCTACTTCTAATTCTATTAGCCAACACTTTAGTCAAAACTTTATAGATAATATTGTAGCAGGCTATGGGTCTATAATCCACAATAGATGAAGCATTAATAGACAAGGGTATTAAACGTGGTTTCTTATATTGTTGAAACAAAAAATCAAATAATATTTTGAAAAATTTCTGGGATAATTTATTTTTAAAATCTATAAATGTTATTAGCGAAGGCCGCACACTAGTTAATATATATATATATATATATATATATATATATATATATATATATATATCAGTAACTACCGCTAGGCGGTCGCTACTAATATAAATATTATTAGCTACTAATAACGGACGACTGCCCGACGGTAGCAAAATTGGTCAATTGCTACCGTCTGGCGGTCACTGGTCATCAGCTACCGCAAATTTGCGACCGCATTTGGCTCATTAGCGACCGCGCACGAAATCTTGTAGTGTTACCTTTAGATTTATAAACTTTGAACTAAAATGAATGTTACGATTTAATTTCTTTTTTATAAAATTCAGGAAAACGTAAGAAATAAATAATGTGTTGCACGGATACTCTGAAAATGGCTCTGTATCCCGTATCAGATACGTGTCGGATAAGGATACGCTTTGGATACGCCTTGGATACGTGTCGGATACGCCACGTGGCGTATCCTATTTAAATATTATTTTTTTAATAAATCGGATACGTATCGGATACTATCCTAAGGCGTATCCGATACGTATCCTCAATAAAATAGGTTATTTTATTATTTTTGAAAATTTTAGGGGTGAAAAAAGTAATTTATTTATACTACAAACACTAAAATGCAATTTTATAATTTATTAATTCATTTAACTCATATAATAGTTCATCATTTTTACTTTTCACTTGATGAACCCGACTTTGAGTTGGTTTTGTTTGTTGATGATGTTGTTTAACAATAAATAAGCTATTGCAATATTAATCTTTGTTATATTATGAAACTTTGTAATATTCATGTTGAACATATTTATCAATTAATATTTGAGTTTGTGAAATGTGGATCTTTGTATATGGCTATATGTTGATTATTTTTAGAATTTTTTAAGTGTTTAATATTCATTATTTTATATATTTACTTAAATAATATATATACATATATAATTTTTTAATATTAAATATTCGACGTATCCTTGACGTATCTCAATATGTGATTTTGAAAAAATCCGTATCTTCGTATCCGTATCTTGTTCGATACGCGTATCTTGTTCGATACGTGTCCACGTACCCGTGTCCATGCAACGTAGAGTACAATCCCCCTCCTGGTTTACGGCCTAAAGCTCATCTTTAAAGAAGCACTTTTCCATCAGCCAAAAGGGCTTGTTACAGATGAAGGTGGTTTCAATTAATCGAAAATAGATTATTGAATTAGTCCTCAACTTCATATCTGGGCTGGACTCTTTACTAAGTCGAGTTCGTTTCGGATTATGGACATGTTTTGGGAGTTACAAAGCCCAACGGACTGTGTTCAGTAAAACTTATAACTGATTGTTGTTAATTACAACTAAACTAAACTACAAAAAAGTGCATAAATAATGTCCATACCACCCGGTTACATCTATCTCAAATTATTTTCCAACATTCTGTGCCCCTTAATCGAATTTGTGCCGAGAAACTTTTTTTCAAAAATAATAAGGTGCAGAAACATCTGCTTAATAAGTTTTCTAACCTTCGTACTATCTATTTCATAGATTAATCTCTTTATAAAAACCTTAAGCCGATTGGAGAACTACACCAGTTTAGGCTACCTATTTGTGATATCTCTTAGTAGATGTGGATTGTTGAGATCTTCAAGTACTGAAAGAGATTTGTCGGTGTGACAATATTGCAGAAACTTAGAACAAAACACTTGAAAGAAAAAAGCGCAACAAGTAATCCTTACCAATTGAACCACTCTTCGGCTTTTGAAAGTTCCTTTAAGTATGTATTACGATATATAGGGATCGGACACTTCACATAAAAAGAAAATCTGATCACTTGTAACTTTGGTAGCACTAACTCGAGAAAGTAAAACACACCCATTCATGCATACACCAAACATCCACGACCTGTATTAATTTTCACCATGCAACATTTTTTTTATTGAATCTAACACGGCAAAAACAGGATACTACTTGGTTAAAAAAATTGTAATATAATCTAATAAGATAAAGCTAGCTAGCTTTGACGCAATCTGATGTGTAATATAATGTCCAAGTAAAAAGTAGGAGGGCTCTCTTTCCCAAAGTTTTTTTATGATGTGTTTGTATGTACTGATTTTTATAGTGTAAATTGCAATATGGGAGGTTACAAGATTTGACATATACCCGATTGGAATTAATGGATACCTAAAGGTTTGCTCCCTCTCCATATTCATGAATACCTAACCAGCTGACTGTGTGTTTGTTATCTCATTTGCACATGCATCAGATTTAATATAGTTTTGGAGTAACACATTTTCAAGTGCTCTTTCTTTTCTCTTTTTTCCATTACCTAATATAATATTTTAATGTGACTTGATCTGCTGTTAGGCGCCGTCTTTAAAGGGGTTGTTGTCCTGGTTTTTCTGTGTTACCTTTTTATTGTATCGTGTTTTGTCGTTTGTTTGTGTTTGTTAATATAATTAAATGGCAGACCTTCATAAAAAGAAGGCGTTTTATTACAGTAGGAAAGCTGCATGCTCTTTTGAGAAGTGACAGGGTTGTGATTTGTGAATCAAACGTTAAGCATATAGTGTAATTAAGGTGGCAGAGTTTGAAGTTCTCTCTGTGATAGTCTTTTTTAGGCAAAATAGTGGATATAAGCCTAATCCTTGATTTATACTGATTCATGCATTAAGACTTTTCAAATAAGAAAGATTGTTATACCAAAGGACCTTACCTACTCTATGTGAGCTATGCAATCATCCACCTTTATATATTAAGAATCAGAACACGGTCGTCATCACATCAGCGGATGCAAATTATATCAAATAAAACAGTACAATATACCATATAAATTAAGTTATTACTTCCATAGGCTAAGAGAAGAGAACAAATTAAATATTGTACTGCCATAAACAAGAAGAGCACATCAAGGATTGTATAGGAAAAACATAATTACTTTAGGTTTTACAACTCCTTTTTCAACCAGTCCTTACAAACAATGTTTTATTTACATGAAGATACAAAACCAAACCCAATAATTGAAAATGGCCTAAATTTCTTTCATCAAATCAACCATCATATCATCCATCCACACTCATGACCAAACTCACAAAGTACACACACACACACACACACACACAAGCACAACTCAAATACAATTCTCCAATCTTTCAAGCACTACACACATATACTTACTCTAGCTATTACGTGTCGTTAGGAGAAGCTAAGTCCGCCACCACCTCCGCCTCGACCTCTCTGCGGTGAAAATTCCGGTGACAGCCGCAGGCGGCGCACGTTAGCTCGCCGCCGGATCCTTCCTCTCCACACGCCATAAATTCTCGACATCCATCCAAAGCATATCCTCCCACATTTGCCGCATGATTCTTTTGACACTCTCCATATCTAACTCTTCTTACTGTGAAAGAGGAGTTTGTGGAGTTCCTTGAATTATTGTCGTCTCTTTTATAAACCACTTGCCGTTTCTTCATATCTTCTACTTTAAAAAAAAAAAACAAAAAAATTAATAGAGAGGCTTTATTATGTATTTAATACTGGAATTAAGAATGGAGAGAGGGTTGAAGCTAAGAGAAAAAATAATATGCCGAGCTATGGCTGTGACATCTTTAGTGCGGTGCCAAACCCTAACCCTAGGAGGGTTATTTATACACATTGATAATTATTTTTAATTACTAATTACTGGTGATTAATTTAAGTTAAGATTCAGATTATCAGAAAATAATTAGTTATTGTTTTGGAAAGTTGTTCACGTGCAAGCTAAAGATTGCAAGCCAAACGTTTATTATATTGTTAGTATTTAGATTAATTTAATAACTGAGTACTTTAATTAATTAATTATGGCCAACAAAGTTTAACGAAATAGTTTAGTAACTATCAAGTCGGTGTGAAAATTGTACTTCTATTAGTGGTTAATTTTTTAAATATTAATTTTGAAAATTATATGATGTAGTTGTAAGAATATTATTTAAAAGAAAGTATAAAACCCTATAAAGTGAATACACACATACATAAACGACGCTTGCATGTGTGAGTCAATAAATAATGGTACGATTGACTTAAAACAAAATGTGAAGTTGAGACACTTCTTCGAACTTTTGAAACCTTTTTTTTCTTTCAAAAACATAAGAAATCAAAAAACTCAGAAATTCAAAAATACAAGTTCATGGAATTGTTTTGTAAAACAGTTTTTTTTTTTTTTTTTGATTCCTCTGATTCCTAGAAACTAGTTTGACAATAAAGCTATATTTCTTACACTTATAAAAAGTTAAATCACATAATTCACGTACTAGCTAGCTCCCTTAACAATAATAGTAATTAATTATAAAATGAATACAATTTGTTCATCGTGATCCTAAATACTGTTGAATCATGTTTGCCCAAATAGTTGTTCTGAACTGATGGCGCAACTTCCTAACAACTAAATTAGCTAAACCTTTTACTGTTAAAAAGAGCTAATCTCTTTCTTGAGATTAGACTTATTATTAAGTTAATTTAGAATAAAAAAAGGTTAACGTGCGCTCTAGACCTAATTAATATTCTGTGGCCCCTAAACCTACCAAAATTGTGTGGGCAAAACCATTTTGTCTAGTACGTATTATTTGTTTGTGTGCATGCAATTAGCCCAGCTAGTTTTGGCTATACTGTTTGGGATAATAGATCGATTTTTAGTACAAATCCAACTTCTTCCACTAAAAAATCATGTCGAAATTGATTATTAATTGGCTAGCACTTGGGACAAATTAAATAATTACCGCACAAACTTTTTTGTTGGAAGTTTGTCATCCACTATATCAAATGTGGAGCTGGTGACAATGTGGAATGATCTAGCAAGTTAGAAACAAGAGTATACACTTAATTATGACCTTTATAAACTTGTAGGAAATTTGGAATATTATTAACACGGTTGATAGTCCGGTGAGAGCTGGTTATCAATCACTGAAAGATTCAAAAATTAACATAAGATTAATATTTGTATAAAGTTAGCTCAGAAATTAAAGGAAGCCAATGGATCGAGCTCGTTGATCATAAAAAGAATTCATGTGTAATCAAATGAACCATACTTATAATGTGTTAAATATTTTGAGTCTGAATTTAAAAACCAAAATGTTTATGGTTGATCAATTTCATATTATAATCAACCAGCGTCATCATCCTAGCACATACAACGAAAAAAGTTATTAAAACTGCGTACATATGCTACTAAACCGGTCAAGAAATTGATGTAGAATCATGTCAATATCTTTTTTTATATATGTATTCTCGTGTATTTCACCCCCTTGAAATTACAATTCCTTTTCCTTCCGCGGTGCCAATTTCTAGATTCTCTTAACCTTATAAGTTATAAAGCATCTTACGGCTAATTTATGTTGTTTGTTTATGAAGGCTTTCTATACAAAAGAGAATGTTTAAAACATAAGGGCATTCTTCATCAAAAAGTAAATTAAAAAAATAAGATCAGTAGTATTGTTTACAGACAAAGGATCAAATGTAACAAAACTTGGATAGATCTTTGTATTAATGCACATACACGTGGCCCAATATGCACTCTGTAGATCTTTGCCATGAATCGCATTGGATCAAATTAAAGCAAGTCCACTTTTCCCGGTCATTGCTGTCTTCTCTACTACATTTTTCATTAACTACTTTTATTCCTTTGACTCTTCATTACTTTTGGAATGCAATTAGGCCTCCACCCCTATCAAATCTTGGTTTGCCAACATTGGTCTCACAGTCACAAGTCATCTCACGAATCTCTTAAAAGAAAATAGATATTACAAATATTTTTTAATCACGATCCTTAAACTTTAAGCTATATTTTTAGTCTTTACAAATTAAATGCGTTTCATTGCCAGATTTCTCCCCGTATAAACAAATATTTAAAACGAATTTCTTTGCTAACTACAATTTGATATCACTAGCCAAATAGTCTTTTGATAGACAATAATAACTTTCTTTATCAATCTGGAACAGACCGAAACGCATTATCAATCTACTTCATTGTTTGTTTGATCATTAATTATTTCTAATCAACAAGTTAGTTTAGAGTACTAATTAGTTTGATGGGGACTTAAAGTAAAAATGTGACTGTGATTTGTAGAAGGATAATGAAAGTTGAGTAGCTTTGCTACTCAACAACCCAACCCATCTTTTTACAAGATTATTAAATGTTGGGACCATTAATTCTATGGCATCTTAAGCTTAATCGGGATTTTTCACCCTCTTTGAGTTTGAGGCAAAATCTGTTTCCCAATCTATTAGAGAAGCCAATAATAATTGTAATGGTTTCAATCATGGAGGTTAAGATGGAAATGTTTAGGCTAATAAGGAAAAATAATACTGATTGATGCAACTTAATTAATCATCCTGCAGAATTATTAACTCAAGACTAAAACGTGGGTGGCTAATAATCTTCACGAGCAGGGATAGTAAAGTGTGGAAACGGGAATTATATGATTAATTTGGTAAGTATACTAATTAACTATTGGACAATTATAAATAATTCTATTGCAATATAGTTATTAGTTAATGAAAAATTAATTTCCGTATTATGAGATATGTTTTGGATTTACTCAAGAGATTTTCACTGTTTTTGAACAAATCAATAAAATAACGGCAGAAGTGCTAAAAATGCCCTTTATCTTTTGCTCACTTGACTTTTTGCCCTTTATCTTTTTTTCTTGGTTAAAATGCCCTTTATCTTTTTCACTCACCTAAAATGTCTTTTATCTTTTAAAATGTCATTTTGCTTTTGCAATGCAATTTTGCACTGCCAACTGGATAATTCCTGGTACACGTGGCAAAATTTGTGTTGACACGTAGATATTTAAAAAATAACTAATAAAATATTAAATATTAATTTGAAATAACTAATAACTAATAAATTTGAATTTTAAAATATTAATTTTTGATAACTAATAAAATTTATTAAAAAAACAGAAAAATTAAAAAAAAAAAAAAAAAAAAAAAGATCGTCTCTCTCCCCAACCCCGCCCCCCCACACACACCACCACCTCCACTGCACCGCCGCCGCACCCACACCTCCACCCCCACCGTTGCCCGCTCTCTCTCACTTCACTCACTCACGCTCCTCTCTTCAAAGTGGGGGGGTGGGGGAATCAGCAGTGAATCTGCAGTGAAATGATCGGCGGCGGTGGTGTAGATCGACGTGGTGGTGGGCGGGGGGTGGGGGAATCTGCAGTGAATTGATCTGCGGCGGCGGTGCAGATCGACGAGGGGGGGGGGGGGGAAGAACAGGGGGTATTTTCTTTTTTTCTGTTTTTTTATAAATTTTATTAGTTATTAAAATTAATATTTTAAAATTCAAAATTATAATATAAGTTTTTTTTAAAAATTCAAAATTATTAGTTATCAAAATAAAATTATTTTCGAATTATTTTTTAAATGTCTACGTGTCAACACAAATTTTGCCACGTCGACTAGGAATTATCCAGTTGGCAGTGCAAAATTGCATTGCAAAAGCAAAAGGGCATTTTAAAAGATAAAGGGCATTTTAGGTGAGTGAAAAAGATAAAGGACATTTTAACCAAGAAAAAAAAAAATAAAAGGCAAAAATTCAAGTGAGCAAAAGATAAATGCATTTTTAGCACTTCTGCTTAAAATAATTATTTCAATACACTTTGATATATAACGAATGAGTTCATATATATCGTTGAAGCCTGAAGGTGGTACAACTTAGTACTTACTGTGAAGTCTGGCCTAGCTAATTGGATCAGCTAATAAGGATCCACAGTGACCACAAGTGTAATCATATATAAAAACAACAAAAAAGTCAATATCTCAAACTATCGCCTACGGCCTGTTGTATATAGTCCATGATTTAAAGTAATAGGCTTAGTTGAGGCCCAATCAAATAGACAAATCGATCTATAATCTATTTTTAATTTCTAGCTATCAAATTCAAATGCAACTTTCTTTTCAAGCATGAGTTCTCACAAATAGTTGTCAGAAAGATAATAAGATTGCCTAGGGTCTAACGGGAGTAAATAATGAGAGATCTAAAGTCAGATGCAATAATCTAATCAATTGTTACATAAAATAAGTAGGCGACTTAGGTTAAATATATACATTTATTTGGAAACTTATATACCTCCTGCCATAAAATGTAGAGAACAAATCCTATAATATGGCATATATAAGATATATATATATATATATATATATATATTATAGAGAAAAGCAAATTGTTAGGGCGGTTGAATTTTAAATTCATAAGTGCAGCACTAATTTTTTGATGGGGCGGTGAGTGCAGCACCAAGAGATGTTGGGGCGGCTGATTAATTAAGGCTTTGTCTCCAAGCTTGAGGCCTATAAAAGAGCTTCATCCGGCAATTGCAAAATCATCCCAACCAAAAATAAAACATACAATTCTTCTTTTATTAATTGTAATTAATATAAAGAAGTGTTATTAGTGTGTTGTAAGTGTGAGGTAAAAATAGAGAGTTTGTGCAACTTTACTACGGTAAAAGTCGGAGAGTTGTAATTCATATTTTACACTCATAGTGAAGTTCTTCTACCTTGCCCGTGGTTTTTACCCTAAAGTAATTTTGAGGTTTTCCACGTAAAATCTGTGAGTCGTTTCTCGTCTTTCATTTATTGTCGTGTTTTTCTGCTATATCTGAAGGGTCCACTTTACAACAAGTGGTATCAGAGTCTCGGTTCATATCCGGGGTGTCGGTGATATCTGTGGGTGTCGTACTTAAATTATTTTTCAGTGACGGTGGTACGTGATAGAAGCAATGGCGGCAAAATTCGAGATCGAGAAATTCAACGGGAGTAATTTCTCGTTGTGGAAACTGAAGATTAAAGCCATCTTGCGAAAAGATGGGTGTCTCGCGGCGATCGACGACAGGCTGGTAGAAATCACAGATGATACGAAGTGGAACGAGATGGACGGCAACGCTATCGCAAATATTCACCTGGCGTTAGGTGATGGCGTGTTGTCAAGCGTTGAGGAGAAGAGGACAGCTAAGGAGATATGGGACCATCTCAACAAGCTGTATGAGGCGAAGTCCCTACACAACAAAATTTTCCTTAAAAGGAAATTGTACACACTGAGGATGGCGGAATCTACCCCGGTAACTGAGCACCTCAATGTTTTAAATACTCTATTTTCTCAATTGACATCGTTGAGTCATAAAATAGAAGCGGTTGAACGTGCTGAATTTCTGCTGCAAAGTCTGCCCGATTCGTATGACCAGCTTGTCATCAACTTAACAAATAATGTCCTCACGGATTACTTAGTCTTCGACGAAATTGCAGCCGCTATTCTGGAAGAAGAGAGTCGACGTAAGAACAGAGAAGACAGGGAGGCATGTTCGCAACAAGCAGGTGCCTTGTCGGTGACAAGAGGGAGAACGACGGAGCGCGGTGCAAGTAGGAGTAAAAAACAGGGGAGATCCAAGTCAAAGACCAAGGGCAGTTGTTGGCATTGTGGCAAGAAAGGTCACTTGAAGAAAGACTGTTGGAATCTTAAGGATTCAAACAAGAAGAGTTATGATCCTCAGGGGAACGTTGCTAGCACTTCAGATGATGGTGATGTACTATGTTGTGAAGCAGCAACAGCTATTCGAGGTATGCGTGGCTTCGATGATGTATGGCTTATTGATTCAGGAGCCAGTTTTCATATAACTCCCCGGAGGGAGTGGTTTCATGAGTATACACCGATCGCTGTAGGATCTGTGTATAGATGTAAAAATGAACCTTTGAAAGTTGTTGCCGTTGGTACGATCAAGCTGGAGATGCATGACGGGATTGTTCGGACCATTCGAGATGTCCGACACGTAGAGGGATTATGCAAGAATTTGTTGTCTTATGGACAACTGGATGATCTTGGTTGTGAGATTAGGTCACGAAACAAGATCATGAAAGTTAAAAGGGGTGCGCTTGTACTGATGAAGGCGGACAAGACTGCCGGAAACTTATACATAGTACAGGGGAGGGCTCTGCAAGTAGGAGAAGCGTGAGTGGCTTCATCTGAGTCGATTGAGAAATCATCAATGATTTGGCATCAGCGGCTCGGACATATGTCGGAACAAGGCATGAAGGTTCTTGCAGAGAAGAAACTACTTTCGGGTCTCACAAAGGTATCTTTAGTTTTTTGTGAGCATTGTGTTGTTGGCAAGCAACATCGTATAAAGTTTCGTAGTTCAGATTCTAGAAGTAAAGTCATTCTAGAATTGATTCACTCTGACGTGTGGCAAGCACCAGTACTATCCCTGGGAGGTGCAAAGTATTTTGTGTCTTTTATAGATGATTATTCCAGGAGATGTTGGGTGTACATGATCAAGAGTAAAGCCGAGGTGTTCCCGATATTCAAGACGTACAAAGCGCAGGTGGAACTTGAATCTGGGAAAAAGATCAAGTGCCTGAGATCTGACAATGGAGGGGAATATACTGGCAAGGAGTTTGAAGACTTCTGTAAAGATGCTGGGATTAAGCGGCAGTTTACTACGGCATACACTCCGCAGCAGAATGGGGTGGCAGAGCGGATGAACAGGACCTTGTTGGATAAAACAAGAGCCATGATGCAGGATGAAGGCTTAGAAAAGTCGTTCTGGGCAGAAGCAGTCAATACCGCCTGTTATGTGGTGAACCAATCTCCGTCAACAGCATTGGGGCTGAAAACACCGATGGAGGTGTGGACAGGTAAACCAGTTGATTATTCTAATCTTCATGTATTTGGGAGTACCGCTTATGTTATGTTCAATACTCAAGAGAAAACAAAGCTAGGCCCAAAATCCAGGAAGTGTTTGTTCTTAGGGGTTGCTAAAGGAGTGAAGGGGTATCGCTTGTGGAACCCCACTACCCACAAGATCGTTGTAAGCAGGGATGTTATCTCCACGGAAGATAAGAAAGGAAATGATAGCAGTACATGGGAAGATCCAGAAACTACGACAGTAGTAGCCGAGAAGGATGCTGAGCAGGAGGGACCTGCCGAACCAGAGCATGAACCTGAGGAGACAACGGAGTCTGGAGTCTCGGGGATACGTCGATCGACACGTGTCAGGAGACCACCAGGCTGGCACTCAGACTATTCTATGGAGAACAATGTCGCATACTGTCTTTTAACTGAGGACGGGGAGCCATCAACTCTCCAGGAAGCAATGAGTAGTTCAGACGCAGCTCAGTGGATGGCAGCAATGCAGGAGAAAATTGAAACACTCCATAAGAATAAGACATGGGAACTTGTGTCTCTACCACAAGGGAGGAAACCCATTGGCAACAAATGGGTGTACAAAATCAAACGTAACAGTGATGACCAAGTGGAGAGGTATCGTGCACGATTGGTGGTGAAAGGATATGCTCAGAAGGAGGGGATTGATTTCAACGAAATATTTTCTCTGGTGGTCTGAATGACAACTGTGTGGGTGGTTCTGGCAATGTGTGCTACATTTGATTTACATCTTGAACAGTTAGATGTAAAGACGGCTTTTCTTCATGGTGATCTTGAAGAAGAGATTTATATGCTCCAACTGGAAGGATTTATTGAATAAGAGATTTATATGCTCCAACCGGAAGGATTTATTGAAGAAGGAAAAAAGAACTTAGTTTGCAGGTTGACCTAATATTTGTACGGTCTCAAACAGGCGCCGAGGTGTTGGTACAAAAGATTTGATTCATTCATAATGAGCCTTGGATACAACAGGCTGAATGCAGATCCTTGTGCATATTTCAAAAGATTTGGTGATGACTTTGTTATTTTACTGTTGTATGTTGATGACATGTTGGTTTCAGGCCCCAACAAAGCTCGTATTAAAGAATTGAAGGCTGAACTGGCTAGGGAATTTGAAATGAAGGACTTAGGACCAGCAAACAAGATTCTAGGGATGCAAATCCACCGAGACAGAAATTGCAGGAAGATTTGGCTTTCTCAAAGGAACTATCTGTTGAAGATTTTGCGGCGGTTCAGTATGCAGAATTGTAAGCCAATCTCTACCTCTCTTCCTGTTAATTTCAAGTTATCCTCAAGTATGTGTCCTAGCAGTAAAGAAGAGAGGAGGGAGATGTCTAGAGTACCGTATGCATCAGCAGTGGGAAGCTTAATGTTTGCTATGATCTGTACTAGACCAGACATTGCACATGCAGTGGGAGTGGTTAGTCGATACATGGCGGATCCGGGAAGAGAGCATTGGAGTACAGTAAAGAGAGTTCTGAGATACATTCAGGGAACCTCAGATGTTGCATTATGTTATGGAGGATCGGGTTTTACAGTCAGGGGCTATGTTGATTCTGACTATGCAGGTGATCTTGACAAAAGCAAGTCCACGATAGGATATGTGTTTACTCTTGCTGGAGGTGCAGTAAGTTGGGTTTCGAAGTTACAGTCAGTTGTTGCAACATCAACAACGGGGGCTGAATACGTGGCAGCTACGCAGGCCAGTAAAGAGGCGATTTGGTTGAAAATTGTTCTGGAGGAACTCGGACACAAACTAGAGAGTATTTCTCTATTCTGTGACAGTCAGAGTGCGTTGCATCTTGCAAGGAATCCAGCGTTTCATTCCAAGACAAAATATATTCGGGTCCAGTATCACTTTGTTCGTGAGAAAGTCGAGGAGGGTATTGTGGATATGCAAAAGATTCACACTAAAGATAAAATAGCTGATTTCATGACAAAGAGTATTAATGCTAACAAGTTTGTTCAGTGTTGGTCCTCGTGTGGTCTGGTGAAAACGTAAGCAACATGAAGGGTGAGGTAGAAAGAATGGTGTGAAGATCTGATTAGTCCCTAATCAAATCTTCAAGTGGGAGATTGTTGGGGCGGTTGAATTTTAAATTCATAAGTGCAGCACTAATTTTTTGATGGGCCGGTGAGTGCAGCACCAAGAGATGTTGGGGCGGCTGATTAATTAAGGCTTTGTCTCCAAGCTTGAGGCCTATAAAAGAGCTTCATCCGGCAATTGCAAAATCATCCCAACTAAAAATAAAACATACAATTCTTCTTTTATTAATTGTAATTAATATAAAGAAGTGTTATTAGTGTGTTGTAAGTGTGAGGTAAAAATAGAGAGTTTGTGCGACTTTACTACGGTAAAAGTCGGAGAGTTGTAATTCTTATTTTACACTCATAGTGAAGTTCTTCTACCTTGCTCGTTGTTTTTACCCTAAAGTAATTTTGGGGTTTTCCACGTAAAATCTGTGAGTCGTTTCTCGTCTTTCATTTTTTGTCGTGTTTTTCCGCTATATCCGAAGGGTCCACTTTACAACAATAATTTGAGAGATGATATATACTTAGCAAAATCCATCGATACACAGATTTTTTTTTTGTTTACCAATTTACCACTTTTAAATCAACAACCTAATCTACTTTTCTTTTCTAATTACCATGGTAGACTCACAAACTAGATTAATTATTGAATATAAAATATAAAAATTATTCAATTCTATATTCTATTAGCCTTTTTCATTAAATGTTACATCTTTCCGCATAAATATTTTTGGATTATAACGTTATCTATTACTCCGTGCATTTTAATTTTCTTGCATTGGTTCTCGAAGACAAAGTTAATACACAGTCAGTCTATTTAACTTCAATCTCTATATTTTCTCTTACAATTTTATTTTATTTAAATGTACTACTTTCTTTTGGGAGTTAATATATTTCGTGAACTCGTTTTTTGACATTCCTCGTAGTAAAATCTACTACTGAATTTCGTGCTCAATATTAATAGATATGTTGATTTATTGTGTGCATTGGTTATGCTTAATATTGTTCAAATAAGTACAATAATGATAAAGCACCAAAACTTGATGATGATGAATAAAAATTAAAATATATAGATGAATTTGAATACAAGAATTTTTGGGAGAAGCTACATGCATTAACAATAAAAAAGAGGTAAATTTGTAAAGGTTTAAGAGGAAATATATATAAACTAGTATCGCTCTGTAGCTTCTTTTGGATCTTGCTATTATGTATTTATGTCATAAGTTTTATATATATATATATATATATATATTTATTTATTATTTAAATCACATTTTGTTGTGCCGTGAAATGAGTATTTTATTTGTTTAGATTTTGAGTAATGACTTATAACTAATCACAAGATTTATACGGGACTTTTAAATATAATCAAAGATTATCGTTTTGTATAATGAAAGATTATCTTTTTATATATAGAAAATATTGTCTTGATTGAGTTTCAATAACCATCACATACTAAAATGAAAATGAAATAGTACAACCAATTTTAAAAGGGGAAAAGAGTCAATAATACAATATTGCTCTGTATATATCATTTGCCTTATAATTTTAGCATTGACACAATGTTTTATTATTAAGTTTTTAATCTAGCTTTAGATTTAAGTATAATCATTAACTACAATAATTACGGTGATTGTTGATTTAGTTTCCCAAAATTTGAACCTTTTTACATAAGTTCTCTATCCTGATATATTTAATTTTTACTTATTTAAGTTATTTTCTTCACCATACAAGTTAAAATAAATTATTAATCACGCAAAGACCGCGTGCCAGCATTTCTAATATATATGTGTGTGTGTGTGTGACATTCTTTATGGCACTCAACATATTACACCACGTGTTTTATGAGTACAAAGTAAACCAGGCTTGAGTCCCTCACACTTGCGACGAGGGTGATTTGCAATTCTGCTACAGTAACTCTGCTGCTCTTTCTTTTGAGTGTCTCTAGGTTTTATCTTAGCCGCCTCTCCTCCTTCTCCACCACTTTATTCCGGTTATCACCATGGACGACAACATCTTCCCCCATCAATGATCTCCTACATAATGCTTCCCTTGAATGCTCCCCATAAAATGAAGTTGTTATCCAAAGCAACATACATAACCACTTCACTATAATAGCTAATATTCTCTACGACAAACCCACCACTCTTCACGTTTTCAAAACCACGATCAACCGTCCATGGAATTTGACTAAAGACATTCACTGCAATCTCATCAGACCAAACACATTTCCCTGTGTTTTTTAGTCAGAACAAGACCTTAAAAAAGTCTTAAATATATCTTGGACCTTCAACATCCAAATCCTTCTAAACGTTTGGCACCCCGATAAGGCATTTTACGAAGTCGATACAACCTCCATGAGCTTCTAGTGCCAAATCTCTCATATGCCGATTAGCGACATCCATGACAAGAATGCGGCCATCATCGGGAATAAAATGGGGAAGTTCTTGAACATGTATGTCTCCAATCCGGCCAACATTTGGGATTTAACCTTCCGTATCAGAATTCGGTTCAATGTTTCCAACTCATTCCGGACAGAATTACTTTTCTCTCGACGGAGAACAAGATGATAACGGTGGAAGTCAACTTTGAACGTTTGGATTTTTTCTGTCTCAATTGTGGGATCCTCGGCCACCTCCATGTGTCTTGCCACTTGCCTTTGCACGCCACGCTCCGCCACGGGTTATCGTTGAAAACCCTTATTTTTCATCTGGTGCAGAGAGGCCCAATAAGGAGCCCACCCCTACTCAGAATAAGCCTAAAACAAATTCTACTCAACATATGAATTTTCAGCCCACTATACCAGAGCCCAACACTTCCTTTAATGTTAGCCCAACTCCCTCTTCACCTAACAAAACTCACTCTCCTCCTGGACCAAAAGATGATCAGGATTCTACTTCCCAAACTCTCCCATCACCACATACTCACCAGAACGTTCTATACCAAACTCATCTCTCACCATCACCGAAGGCTAACCATCCTCTTTTGCCACCAGTTGCCCCACCAAAAGCTTTCAATAGCCTACCCACCCTATACCCATGGACTCCACAGAAGACTCGAGCAACTCCAATCTCTCTGTTACATCCTCATCCCACAAAAGAAACAGATACTCGGATGAAGAGGAAATTCTTTCCCTTCCATCTTTGGATAGAAAGCCAAAAAAAATGTGTATGTCGTTCACAGAACAGAAACTGGAAAATGTTACCACCAAATGGCTGAGCCGATTGCCACCTTTGATCAAAGTGATGTTGTAATCACACTATCTTTTGGAGACTCCTCGTTGAACGAGGGGTCGAAACACTGATCCGCCATTATTGTACTAGATTGGAGTTGCCAGGGGATTTCAAAACCCCGGGTAATCTAAGCTCTGCGAGCATTACTTGTTAATGTCGTCCTGATGTAGTCTTCTTGTCCGAACTCAAATCCTCCAATCCTAGTGCTTTGTATAATATGCTCTCCGCTTCCTCCATGCCGAATTACTTTACTGTGTCTCTTATCGGCGTGGCGGGAGGCATTTGTATTGATTGGCACAGCCAAGATAATCTCTCGATTGTTACTAGAACTTCTCATCATATTAAGTGTCTCATCCAGCCCAGTACCGACCCTCCATGGCACCTTACCAAAATTTACTACCCGTCTTATGCCACTGTCAAAGTGGAATTTTGGAATCTGATGGATAGTTTGGTTAGCTCCATTACCTCTCATTGGGCTGTTATAGGTGACTTCAATGATATATGTAACCAAGCCGAAAAATCAAGGGGTTGCTATTTTGCTAGCTCTTCTAAACATACTCTTCCGTTTGATTTAGATCGCACCTCACGTTTTGATCTTGGTTTTGCATGAGATGGCTTTACATGGAATAATAGAAGAGGGGGCAGCCACAACATCCAACAACGACTGGATAGAGCTGTCGCTAATGCCTAATGGTGTATTCGCTTCCCGTTGGCACATCTCACTCATCTTACCGCAATCGCCTCGGATCATCGGCCTATTTTCCTCAACACGCCCAATCATAAAAAAAAGGGTTGTAAACCCTTTAGGTTCGAGTTTATGTGGTTATATGATTCTCTATGCGCTAATGTTGTATATAATGCTTGGAATTGTCGTACCGAGGGGCCCCCTCCTTACCAATTACATGCTAGAATCAATTCCATTAAGAAATCCCTTTTATCTTGGAATAAAAACCACTTTGGTAACATTCACTCCGAGATTCGTACTATTACCGATCACATCTCTAAAGTTCAATCAGGCGACCACTCTTGTGACAATATTGATATTGGTAAAAAAAACTTCAAATTGATTTGGATAAGAGTCTTAACTGTTTTTGGCGTCAAATGTCTCGTGACAAATGGCTTAAGGATGGAGATGCTAACACTCATTACTTCCATCTGAAAATCATTCTTCACAATCGTTATAACCGTATTGATTTCATTGATAATCCAGATGTGAGCCGTGCTTCCAAGTGGAAGGATATTGGTAATGTCTTTTGCAACTATTTTAAAACTCTTTTCACATCAGAGACTAAGACCTCCCCTCCTCCCTTCCCTCACTATTTGGATAATCTTTTTCCTTCGGTTATCTGAGAGGCTGATAATGATTTCATGTGTGCTATGCCTACGCCAAGTGAGATTATAGTTGTAGAATGAATCTCAATCAGAATCTCATGACAAGATGAATGGTTGTGATCGCATCTACGATTTCTGGATTTGGAAGACTTGATCTACATCAATCTTCTTGATATGTCTTGAATACTGAGACTTAAAGTAGAAGGCTTTCCATGTCTTGAGATTTGATGAATATATTTATTTAATCCTTTAGAGGATTAAATAATATATGTATGTATCTATTTTCTTTTTCTTACTTTACAAGACTTGTCATTACATTGTTTAATTGGATAAGTTAACTCCAATTAACAAATAAGGCATCAATTCCTTTATATATCATATGCATTAAAGTCAATAACCTGAACTACTTTACTTTGAAAATAAATTTGTTATAAATCTAAAGTAAAATAAAAGATTAAATTGATAACTAGTATATTATTTTCCACATGTTGACATTTAACTAGACACTATATTTAGGCGTCTACATGCCTTTTCTCAGAACTGGTAATTGTCACATCTTGATGTGAACAATGATTTTCTCTATGGTGATCTAAATGCGGAGTTTTATATGATTCCTCCCTTTGGTGTTGCTCATTAGGAGGAGAACTTATATTGCAGATTACGTAAATCACTTTAAGTTCTGAAACTAGCTTCAAAACAATGCAACCATAAATTGAATTCCATTATTGCTGCTCAAGGATGCATTCAGTCTTATGTAGATCATTCCATTTTCATCAAGCATACAGACAAACACGCCATTGTTATGTTAGTGTATGTTAATGACATTATCATCGGAGGAACTAAAGATCAAGAGATTGCCTCTTTAAAGGAGTATCTCAAGCAACACTTCAAGCTAAAGGATCTTGGTCAACTAAAATACTTTTTAGGAATTGAAATTGGAAGAAATGAAAAGGACTATCAATGAATCACAAAAAGTATGAATTAGGGATTATAGGTGACGGTGGGTTGCTTTGTTCAAGGTCTGCAGGTTCACCTATAGAACATAACTTAAAATTATCACAAACATGGGAGAACTACTTGATGATCCATCAAAATATAGAAGATTGAGAGGGAGACTAAGATCAATTGCACATAAAATAATGGATCAAATACCTCACCCTCTAAGCTAACCACTTGATAGGTAACCCACAAGTATTGCTTTGTTTCATCTTGAGTAACTTAATCATTCTAACTCGGCGACTTCAGTAGATCGACCTTGACAACACATTCTTTACCTCGGTTTAGTCGACCTAGTTATGGACCTACAATGGTCTTTCTAGGTCAAGAGATCCTCTTGACGTGGATAGTTATACATATACCGACACAAGAGTGAAATAAAAGACATTGTTATCACGATTCATCACCACTTGTGTATTTGTTATGAGAACCATGAAAAAGTTAATTGATTTGTGAGAATGATTCAATGCATTCATAATCATTAACATATATTATAAATACATTAAAACTATGATTTTTGCAGTATCTTCTCTAGGAGCATATCTTAACTTGATGGCTAGAAACTTCCAACCCAGTGTACCAAATCTCATCAGAGGCGGCTAATTAAATCCCAATGTTCCATACAATATTCGGCCTCTAACCTATTTGAAAAGACTTAAGTATTGAAGGACGCAATTTAGAATTTTTGTAAGTGTGAAACTGTGAATCATTGTCAATCATGTTCGGAGAAATTTGGTATGATCTGAAGTGTCATATGACTCATATCAAATCGTCGCTATAAAAAGTACACGTTTATGCTATTAAGTATTAATATGTTGTGAAGAATATACCTAACAGATTAAACAACTAGATTACCCTTAGCGGTGTGCTTAGAATTAGAAGAAGAAGCTGCACATGTGTCTGTCTTTTCTGTCACCTTTGAGCACGAGCCATATGCAACTCACTGGCCGTGATTGATCTGCTGCAAAATATGTATAATAATTAACATGGGTATGGGTCCATGTACATGTGATGATCACAATTACACCATTTCTAATAACAACTGGTATTTTTTCTTAAGGACATGCATGGACATCAATTTCGATTTGTGTAATTATATATCCACTAACTAGATAAAGTTGAGGGACCCAAATCCAGCCGAACTTAGCTCGATTCCCGTGTAACAAGTTAACTAAAGTGGACATACAATTTACCCAGTTTCCGAATCATTTGTTTTGTCAATTCACTCGCTATTAATTAATTAATCACATACGACGAGTTAAATGCATTTTTGAAAACTAAATCTGTATTACATATTTCAATGACATTCAAGGCCATATATAATCATAGATAACAACCGTATTTTATAAATTAAAGCTGCTGCAAAATAAAAGAATGCTAATTTAGTTGACAAAAGAATAAAGAGAATATAATTATGTGGTCTTTACAGGCGAAAAAAAGAAATTATTATGTTGGCGAGCACTTCACATGTGATCATTTAAGGCAAAATCCTAAAGATTTCCTGACCACGTACCTTCCACATTAGGTATCAGAATTCCTCGACCTACATCTCACAGCAATGCAAAATTTTATTAAAGTTAAAGCAGGTCAGAGATAATTAAATAATTAATTTACTACAAAATGAAAAAATAGACCAGGTCAAAGATGTATATATGAGCTGGAGGTCAGCTTGCACTAAATACGGCTACTCTTTATCATGGGTTTTGGCAATTCTTTTTAATCTTTTAAAAGTTCTGATCACAAATTAAAGTAAAAACGATAGGATAATATTTTATTATGCTAGAACAGTTCATAAGTTTCTTGCACTTCACAATGAATGGACGTGAAACATGTGTAGTGACCTTTTTTAACTTGCTCCAAGTTGCACCAGTTGAAATTGTAATTTTGGAGTTTTGATGGATTTGCTAAGAAGTTGTGCAAGCTCGTGATTGTCTACATATGTTTACATGCCGCTTTATAATTGTTGCTTTCAGTACACAATCTTCAGAAGAAGAAAAAAAATGAGTAGAAAACATGAATATCACCAACGAATATAGCCTTCCATAATCTATAAATTATATAAAGAAAGACAAACAGCGACACCAAACTTTTAATTTCCGATTTTAACCTTATAATTTTAGTATTGACACAATATTTTATTATTAAGTTCCTTATCTAGCCTTAAGATTTAGGTAGAATCATTAATTACAATAATTATGGTGATTGGGGACTTAGTTTTGCAAAATTTGAAACTTTCTATATAAATTCCCATCCTTATATATTTAATATATACTCATTTAAGTTATTTTTTTCACCATACAAATTATAATAAACAAAATGATTCACTGTGACACCAAACTTTTGATTTCCGGTTTTAGCCTTATAATTTTATTGTTAGCACAATAGTTTAATTATTGAGTTCCTAATTTAGCCTTATAATTTAAGTAGAATCAATAACTATAGTAATTATGGTGATTGATGATTTAGTTTCTCTTCTCAAAATATAAATCTTTCTATAAATTTATAATTTTGGTATAATTATGTTTTTGAATTAGCAAGATCTATATGGCATATAATTAACAGCATACATCAATATCCTTATATTGCTGTTAATATACATCTACCCAATGCATATATCTATCCATATATTAACAGGATGTATATAATCCAATAACAACATATATTAACAATATATTAACAGCCTCTGTCGATCCATATATTAACAGCATACATCTCTTAAGGAGATCTATATGGTATGTTAACAGCATATGTATTTAAGAATAAATTATAAGGGTAAAAAATGTATTACTTCAAAGAGCTAAAAATAAGAATAAAAACATAATATACCTGCAAGTGATACGCATAATAGTCGCAACACGTCACTTTGTTGTTATTTATTGTACGACTATTAGTATCCCAACCGTATGTACCATAAGGAAGAAATAATGGGTATTGCATTGGGTCGTAATAACCCGAGAACTCCTTTAAATTAACCAATCTTCCCCCAATTGTTTGAACCACTATATTTCGGTTGGTTGCACCAACTAAATCTTCCTCATCACCAGATATTACGGCTGCGACTTGTGATGCTGTCGGAAGTTGGTATTGTTTGTCGGTAGCGGGTCTTTCTTTAATAACCAATATGCAATCCGTTAAATTTGGACGTTGAGCAAGTTGACGGAATATCTTCACAAATGGATTATATGCATCCAGTACATTTTTTATTTTTTCAATCAAATCTGGACTTAATCCATTCCCTTCTAGTAGACGATTTTCAGTCTCGTGCTCAGTATCATAAATGTACATCTGTATATATCGTGCCCTAATCCCCGGAGAAGGTAATAATGAGCCTATTATGTGATATATCGAACCATGGACTCTAAATGCGTACACTCCTTGCCCTGTCGTTGAACATGTTTCTTTCTCTTATTATCGAAACTAGACGAGGTAAAAGTTGGAATTCTAAGTCTTTAAGCTTAATATGTTTAGGTAGTGGCGTATCCATAAATTGTGCACGAGGGTTTAGATATAGTTTTATGAAATAAGAATTAAGAGGAACAAAAATCGAATTTATTTTTGCTAATTTCTAACATATAAAGGGTTCTTTTTGCAAGTTTTTTACTATATTATAAGAACCGAAAAAATATTACTTGTTAACTTTTGCATTCTAATTTTGCCCATTTAAGTTCAACTAATTATTATATTATGTTTTATTTTACAGTAATAAATACTTTGAGGGCCCACGCATATTAATCAATTGGAATCCGCATGATATAAAATTTCCTTAACACTTAATAACGTTGGGATCCGCCGTAAATTGTCGAACGGTCTTTTTATTTTTTTAGTTCTTTCGATCTCGCCTCAAAAGTTTCACGTTTTACACTTACGAACTCGATGTGAATTGCCGAATGGTCCTTTTAATTTTTTATTTCTTTCATATTATATTTGCCCCAAAAGTTTCATGTTATTTATTTATGGATCTCGCGGTGAATTGTTAAACAGTCCTTTTATTTTAAAATTATTTCACTTTCGCCTCAAAAGTTTAGATACTATATTTTTTTTGGTTTTGCAACAGTAAATAACTTGTGTGTCCATGTGTATTAGACAATTGGAACTCGCTTAATATAATATTAATTAACACTCAATAACGTGGGGGTCCGCTGTAAATTTTGAAATAGTCCTTTTAATTTTTAATTCTTTCAATTTTGCCTCGTATGTTTTATATGGTACGCGCTTATAAGGCCCATTTGTTAAATGCGGACTCATAGATGCACCGGTAAGACGCGTTGAAGATCTCGACTTAGAGCGTACAACTAGAGCTTGTGAGGGACCGGAGAAGATATGGATGGAGGTCATACGGAACGACATGAAGTACAGAGACCTAAGTGAAGGTTTACTTCTCAACTGAAACGAATGGTGACCGAGGATTCATGTGCACGAGACTCAACGTGATTCTTTTATTGTTCATATAGCCTACCTCAATTTTTTTTGGGATGGCATGCTTGATTCATAGTAAAATCATTTCAAAAGTTACATCAGAATTTGTTAAATAAATACTCAAATTAGCTATCATTAAAATTAAACAACACTTTTAAAAATAGCAATTAAATTATTGAATACAATAAGCACGGGCTAATAACTAGCATTACATTAAAAGGGGATTTTGTTAACTTTTTAAGATCAAAGAGGGTTTTATTTTCTAATTTTTAACAACAAAAAAGGGTAATTTTTAATATCATTTTTTTTTTGCCTAATTTCTTAGGTCAAAGGATACAGATTTTTCATGTGTCTCGGTCACTTCACGCAATTGCCAAACCCCTGAAGTATGAGTAAGCTCCCAAGACTTTTTGTGAACATTGAACTCTCAAAGTACATCGTCCGTCATTGGAAGAACATATTGAAGACCAAGATTGTTCCCATTCTAGCTCAATAATATATGTATGTCGCAACTTTGGATGTAATTATGCGATGAAATTTGTAAAAGCTTTTCGTTTTTTGAAGTTTTTACACTCTGCAGACAAGAAAAGTCTTATAACAACGAGAAACATTGATGGAAGGATCGACGTTACTACATCGGCTAAACTTGAATCGTCCTGGCAATTTCATGAAATCATTTTAAATGCAATTAAGTGTGCTATTTAAATTTGAAATTCAATTCAAATATTTTAGATGATTAAGTACGTGAAAATCCACCAAAAAAATACCATTGCATTACTATAAACTCTTTTCACAACCTTTACAAAATATACAGAAAATGTGAAAATGCAATCTGAGTTGCTCTATTACTATGTTATTTAAAGACAAGCTACTTTTACAACTTTTTCGAATAACGAAGAATTGTCATACCATCTATGACATATCAAAACTCCAGAAGTTACTCGAATTTGTGCCGTGTTCACGTACGTGTCGATACTATGCCTATATATGTCGAGCACATTTACTAGTAGGAATTTGTGTCAAAAATCTGTGTCGCTATGTCTATGCCGCAATCCCATTCCCAGCCCATTAGGCCACCATCTAGTTGATAAAAGCATGCTTCGAAACGGATACTTAAAAGTTAAACCAATGATTTGAAGGAACTGGCTTTAAATATATTGTCATTTGTCAAACTAAAGGAACTGGCTTAACATATAGTCAGTCAGTCGTTCTCATTTCATGATACTCAGCATCTAATTCAGATTCATATATATACATAATGCTTTTAACAAAGAATAAAAGTAGAAGTCCCTCAACTACTAAACAACAATCAATTCAGGCCATACTAACTGGACAAAAAACTACAGGGAAATTTTGTTTCATATCAGGCCTACAAAAAATCACTAGGCAAAAGATGAAAGACTAAATTAATCCCTCAAAAGATAAATAACTCCGTTCTAAAACAAATCCAGATTTTCGTCAAAAGAGATGTTACTCAAATAATCCTTCCCTTCATCATCAAACGGCCAATTCTCCAGCATTGACAACGTCGCAAATTCATTTGGATCAACGTGTTTGCTATCGCCACCGGGAGAAGTGGAACTTGAAAAATCTCCCGAATTATTCGCTGATTCAAAACCAAACAAGGAATCCAAAGCCTCAGATAAATCAATCCCACATTGACCATCAGTTTCTTCACTAAAATCAGATTCCATTTTCACAACATTATTCGATGAATCCTGAGTAGTTATCGTCGAACACTTTGATGAGTCATATTTCGACGGTTTTTTCGCCCATTGTTTCAGCAACCTAGCAATGTTATCAGTACTTGCAGCATAGGAAACTACTTTGCCAGGTTTATCATAAGAAGGAAAATCATTTGTGTTCTCAACTAGTAATGCGTCGTGAAGGGCCTGTTTGGCCGTGTTTACATCAGCTTGGAGTGTTCTCTCCCACTGTCCTCTAGTGAGCGAGTGCGAGTGATTAACTGAAAATGAGCCGCCGTTTCCATAACCGCCTTCATAAGTACAACCCGACGCGTTATGAAGCTTACTGAGTTTTTTCTTCAAATGTGTGTTCCAATAGTTTTTAATGTCATTGTCCGTTCTCTCGGGTAGATATGAAGCTATTGCAGCCCATCTGCATCAACAAACAACAAAAATTAAGTATAAGTAAGCAACTTCTAAGTTCTAACTAACTCATCTAAGTAAGCAGATAATTGAGATTTGTTCCACATTCGAAACTATGCTGGCTAGATGCTATAACTTATATACCGGTATTCGCAAACTATTCTCTAAAATCACAATTTGACAAACATAATCCAATCTTTAAAAACTAAACTAAACGCATTTGGGAAGAGAAAAAAAAATATGAAACTTTACTCAAAATGTAAAACCATATTTCAATTTACTCAATAACAAAATAAAGTTCAAAATATTTGAGCAATCCAAACTGATCCAAGTTGGCTCTAGGCAAAAAATAAACCTAAAAATCAGTTTTTTGATTGAATTAAGTAGGGTGGACTAAAAACTAGCATGAACATGATTTTGACTTATATGACTTCTAAAAATTCCCACACTCCATCTGATTATTCGAAGTTAATTTCACAATCTTCAATTTAAATGATGAACTACTATTTTTAAATAGAGTTTGCAAAACCCCACTTAAGGAAAAAGCATATAATGTGTAACAAAACATTAAACAGATCAATATAAATGTGCATATATACTTGTTGCCTAAAAGGGCTTGAAGCTGAATAATCATCTTCTCTTCTTGATCAGTAAAGCTTCCTCTTTTAATCCCAGGTCGAAGGTAATTAGTCCACCTTAATCTACAGCTCTTACTGCATCTCTTCAGTCCTAAAATTAAACCATAAAACAAATCAGTAAACTTAAACATAAATATTAATCATTAATTAATTCAGATTGGTGTAATAATGAGACTAATAATTACCTGTTTTAGTGGGAACACCTCTCCAATTAGCAGCACCATGTTCTTGTACATATGACATGAGCATTATATCTTCTTCAGGAGTCCATGGTCCTTTTTTCACTCCATCTTTATCACAGCAAGGTGGCCTGCCCATAATTCTAATAGATCAAAATCTTGATTTAGGATTTGTAAGAGAATTGTGGGATTTTTTGTTGGCTTTTCCTTTTTGTTTCTTTTGAAGCTAGTAGATTGAGACAAGAGTCTTATGAGAACCTATTAATGTTGTTTGTTTGATCTGCATATATAGAAAGGAAAAAATATGAGAGGGTACTATTACTACTACTACTACTACTACTACTACTACTTGTGTTTCTTTTTTAGGGATAATTATAGTCACACCTCCTTAAATTTGGTTTAATTATGGATTCCTCTATTCTAGTTTGAAAAACTAAAGTCGCTTCCCCTTTAGCCAAAAGATGTAAGTAACTTTCAATTTTGATGTAACCTATTAATTAAATAAGAGGAGTATAGTTCAAAGTATTTGCAAAATGTTAGTTTAGAGCTATTATAAAAATCTAAAACAAATATTAAAAATACTAGCACAATAGTTTTATTCATTTATATAACTCATGATATTGCGTATTCTTAGATTTTAATAACAATTTAACTAGCCCTACTTTAATAATTATTACAAGTCATACCAAAATTAGATTTTAATAACAAGTTAACTAGCTAGCCCTACTTTAATAATTACAAATCCTACCAAAATAATTTTAACGCTCCATGTTCTGGCCTGCGCTTAAATTTAAGTTGTTTCTTATATTTCATTTGATATATAAAACACAAAATTTATTTTTCTATTAAGACATGCACGCCTAGCTAGATTTGTTTTAACACCAATAATTCTTCAGGCCGATAAAAATTTAAAAAGTAAAGAAATACCATAACGACCAAATTGCTTTTAAAGAATTTAGAAAATAACAATAATTATTAAATGAGTAAGGATTATTTAGTTTAAATATTCTTCCAAAAGTTATCAAGTAATTTTTAAATAAGTCTGTGCTAAATTCTTAAAATGACTAATTTGATCAGCACAAAATGGGAAGTTAGATTTTTTTAAAATGTGACTGAAATTGATGTTCAAAAAAAAATGTGACTGAAATTTCTCAAATTAAAGACAGATATTTGTAATTACAGTAAACCTCTTGGAGTGTAGCTGTAATTATTCCTTATTTTTTTTAAGTTTGACGCTGACCTAAAAAGAAAGTTGAAAGAGTCAAAAGGATGACAGCAAATAGCATTTATGCCCCCCTAATGTCAGCTGTGTCTATTGCTACTCCTCTGTTCCTTTTTTCTGCTGCACTGTTTCTTTTCTTCCAAAACCGCGTGGCATTCAATGTGATTTGCTCTCTCTGCAGATCATACATGTTACGAGAATAATTAAATAAATCTTTAAATTGTGATTGGGGCTTATCCCTTAAATCGGATTAACCATAAATTTATTCAGTTGATACTAATAGTGTTAGTGAATGTGTTAAACTATTAGTCTTAATTACTATGATGATTAAGATTTTATTGTGTTTTAATAATATGTGCATGAATTGTTGAAACATTTCTTGTTTTCAATGCTATAATAATTAAGATGCATGTGTTATCTTCTATGTTGCACGGGTTCTTGTACGGCGGTACGGGTATGGTACGTTACGGATATGCCGATACGGCATTTTTTTAAAACAGTCGATACCGGTACGGCAAGGATACGTCTATATATAAATAATTATTAATATTTATTATATGTAATTTCTATTTTTAACACAAGGATACGCCTATATATAAATAATTATTAATATTTATTATATGTAATTTCTATTTTTAACAAGCAATAAAATTTAAAACTTAAACAAGAAAAATTAGAAATACACAAAAAAAAGTTTAACATTAAAAAAAGTCATGCATCAAATATGAAAAAAGACATATAAACATGAATTATTTATGACTAATAAGTTAAACAACAACATAACAAGCTTGAAGATGGCGCATGGTGGTGGTGGTGATTATGAATAGAAAAACAAAAGTATAATTATAAAAATAATGAGACCTGAATTGTGCCCTTGATAAAGGGATTTTCATTTTTTTATTTCATTTTATATTTGGTAAAATTTATATTTAAATATTTAACCCATCAAATATTAAAAGTTTATAAAAAAGACCCATAATAATTCCGATACGCCTAAAAAACATATCGGATATGTATCCACATTTTTTTAATTTTAAAATTAAAGGATACGCCACGTGGCGTATCGGATACGTCAGAACTGGTATCGGTATCTGAATCGGTATCGATATGACGATATGTATCGGGTACTGCATATCGGTGCATCAGAGGTTATCTTTAATATTTGTATATGTGATATAATGACCAATGAGACGTACAGTGTTTAAATTCGCACCACAAAAGGTTATTGAATTGTATTTATTGCTAAGAATTTAATTACATTTCCATAAGTTTAATTAATTCACATAAAACGAATTCAAATATTCCAATTTCCTAAGTTATTTTTAAACAAAAGATGTTTTTATATATAGCAAGAGAAAGGTAAATTAATCAGCATTAATCAGGTAGCTTAATCTAGTATCGGGAATTTAAAACTTTAACGTTTTGCTAGTATTAGCTATAACGTTATATGAAGAGAAAA
This sequence comes from Linaria vulgaris, assembly GCA_948329865.1. Taxonomy (NCBI): domain Eukaryota; kingdom Viridiplantae; phylum Streptophyta; class Magnoliopsida; order Lamiales; family Plantaginaceae; genus Linaria; species Linaria vulgaris. The sequence goes on along the minus strand of OX415250.1, from coordinate 14,765,512 downwards.
TATATATGTACTATGTAGGACCCCAAGTTGTGATTATACATGTTACGTTTGATCTATGGCCAATGGCGTGGACCAATAGTATGGATACACAATGACACACTCAATTTAATTGATCGAATTTCGGTCTGCATGTGGGACAATTAATTGCGAAATTATGGGGGGATAGGGACCTCTCCTTTATTTTGTACAGCCAAATTATTCAGAATTTAGCAGTACAAAGAATTTATTCTGGTAAAATTACCACCCTAAAATAGTTGACAAAATATTGATTCAAGCCTCACGAAAGTTGACTAGCTAATTGCTTCGGAAAGGACACGGGGGGAATTCCGGTGCCATTAAGCGGGGCCGACACGGGGTTGTTGTGATTATGATTATTGTGCTATTATTTGTGCAAAGGATTTAATTAGATTAAATGTTATAATGCCCTGAATAAATTGATAAATAGATGAATATATGAAATGAGTCAGTTAAGAAAATACCTCATGAGGAAAAATGAACTAGTGATGTCTTTCTATCGTAGAAACATATTCCATTCGAACAAAGGAACGTGTGGACAGTGTGCATTAGAGTAATCAACAAGCTAAGCCACTCTAAAGTGCCAACAATAAACATAATTAATCTGCCATTAATAATAGAAATGATATTGAGATACAGTGTGCTACAATGTTCAAAGATCTGGGCATCAACAATATTCATGGTGAAGAGATGAGATTTACTCGCTCTAATTAAAGACACTTGAACAAATCATATGTGCAAATGAGGTGTGAGTTTTTACTCACGACTATAACTTTGGCACTTCAACTATTCAAGAACCAAGATCTAAGTGCTATGTATTCTATTCTCTTTGTTTTATCTATCAGCATTCTTACACCTTTAGAGTACCCACACGAGACACAAAAGCTAAATAAAAGTTTAGAAATAAACGGCAAACGTATTACAAAATAATAATATTAATAAATGCAGTCCATGATTCCATCCTTGATATCCATAAAAGGGCACAATAGATACGTCGTGCTCACTCGTGCATCGCGTTCCTTGTTACACCAATCAATAGTGCTTTATTTATTGCCTATTTTCTTTTTCTTTTTTCTGATAATAAGCTCTTTTAAATGGTGTCTAAGAACTCAGATATTGCACTGTGATTGTCATACTCATATACTTACCTTCCGTATTCAAATTCTTGGATAAATTGTTTAGAATTTCATTTTTCTGGTTATATTGAGCTAAATTTATTTGATTGGGAAAAAGATTTATCCTCCTGATGGACACTAATAGAAACTCAAAAGCACATAAAAATCATCTCGCTTCCAACTTTAACCGATATAGCCAATCTAAAACGGTGATCATATTACTTTTATTAAAATAATTTTGAGAAATATATATAAATACTTTTGACACTTATCAATTTAAAATACAAAAAAATGGTTTCACGGTTACTCAGAATAACTATTGAAGCCCTTAACTTAAGTTATGTTTGCATGTATTTTTTTTTATTTTTTTTTTTGTAATAAAAGAGAAGTAAGTAATTACATATTGTGTTTAGCAACTAAGTTGCTAATACAAATAGAAAGAGGGAATTCTCAAAGGTGATCCACTCTAACAATAGCACTAGATAACTAGCACTCCTAGGTATCCAATTAAATGAATAATTCCAAGGCTTGTGCAATCTGACTTAGCATTCTTCTACCAAATCCCTCAGTTCCGCAACTGGCTCTAGTTCTTTAGTGATAAGTTTATAAGCGACCAAGGAGTCAGTTTTTATGGCAATGTTATTAAGTACTCTATCCCAAGCTAGTTCCAGTCCTTTAGAAATAGCCCTCAATTCAGCTTCATTGGGGGTAGGAGTAGTGAGAGCAGAATAGAAGCCCCAACACCAAGTTCCATGTTCATCCCTAAGGACACCAGCAGTAGCTCCGCTATTAGTCTGAGAAAGTGCACTACCATCAGTATTCAACTTGTACCATCCTGAACTAGGCTTCCTCCACTTTTCAGATTCATGTATGTGCATTTGTCTTCTTCTCCCCAGGAAAAGATCAAGACTTAGTTGCTTAATCTGAGCTATTCTTCCTTTGAGTGTGATTTATGGATTGTGAAACACTCTTGCATTTATTTGTTTCCAGCAGATCCAGAGAGTAACACCAAATATCCACTTTCACTCATCATGTGGTCTGATAATGTTCATGACTTCCAGTGATTCCAAGTTGGATTTCAGCCACTGATCATCCAGAATGTTGTCAAACAGGTGAAGATCATCAAGATGAATGATCTTGAGCCAAATGTGCCTTGCTGCACTGCAGTGTCTCAGCAGATGAATGCATGTTTCCTCACTGTGATCACACATAGTGCACATTGCAGTGAGAGATGATTGGTTCCTGAATCTTAGAACATTAGTTGATAACCTTTCTTGTGATAATAACGAGATGAAATGTTGCAATTTGTTGCTGATGTCCACCCGTCAGATCCAATTGTGTTTTCCAGGGGTCCTGTCAATTATCCCATGTCTTCTTTAAAGCACTCTATATGCATATTGGCAAGAGAAGGAACCATTAGAAGTCTCATTCCACAGAATTCTATCTTCCTGATCAGAGAGCTGAGTGGAATTCTGCAGAATGTTATCAACAATATCTTGAGGGATGACAGTGATCAAGTTATCCAATTTCCACACTCCATCTCTTGTGAGGACATCCTTCAACTTCAAGTGTTGTTCAGTAACATGAATGGCCTCCAGTTCATCACTCAAGCAGCCTACTCCTCTCTAGTTATCATACCAAAAGGAGATGATATCCCCATTCCCAACTCTCCATCTGAGGTAAGGTTTCATAAGATCTAAACATTTCATAACTCCCTTCCATATTGGACTTTTTGAACCCCTTGCTTTATATTGAGTAGCCTTCACACGTTTCAAATACTTAGCAGTGATAAATTGAGACAATAAAGAGTCCTCCCTACTAAGGATTTTCCAGGTCAACTTTGCAAGCAATGATTCATTCGCAGTCCTAGCAGTTCTGATCCCAAGACCACCCTCCTTCTTAGGCATAGTTACTTTCTGCCAGTTAACCAGATGCAGTTTCTTTTGGTTGACATCATTGGACCATAAGAAGCTTATGTTCAGCCTGTCTAACTTGTTGCAGACATGTTCAAGAATGAAACATGATTGCATAGTATAAGTTGTCATAGCAGAGGAGACAGAAGTAATAAGAGTCTCCCTTCCAGCTAATGAAAGAAGCTTGCCTTTCCAAGTATCAAATCTGGACAGAACTCTATCCATAGTATCAGCATAGTCATCCTTAGTGATCCTCCCATGAATTAGTTTAACCCCAATGTACTTACCTAAGTTCCTGGTCTGGCCAAATCCCAAGAGATCACTAATGTGCCTTTTAATATTTGAACCTTGAGTCCTGAAGAAGAAGATCTTGCATTTCTGGTGACTCAGCTTGAGACCAGATGCTCGACAGAAATATATCAAGAGTTTTTTGACTGAGTGAGCAATGCCAGGGGTAGCTTTCCCATGAGTACTAGATCATCAGCAAACAACATATGGGAAAGCTTAGGCCCACCCCTACAGGGAGTAATAGGAAACCACCTCCCTTCCTCTACTTCCTCATTGATCAGATAGAAAGTCTTTCGACACAGAGCACAAAGAGGTATGGTGAAAGAGGATCACCCTGCCTCAGACCACATGTGTGATGACCGCGCCCCACGAGCCATGCTCTGATCCGAGTTGGTTCGGTGGTAATTAGTCACTTTACCCAACTCGGACTAAAACGTAACTCATAGAAAGGGGTCTTACTTGTTTAGGATCAAAACTATACACATTTTATAAAATATATTTTGATATATACAGCGTAAGTCTTGTATTACCAACAATGTGACTTTTTTAATGGTTATGCACTAGTGACCAAACACGAATATTCCAAAATGCACGCTTGAACAATTATTCACTTGATCCATGCTGTCATGTTGATTTTTATCCTGTGGAATGGACAGAAGAAACAAGGAATAAGTCTTTAATGACTTAGTGTGATTCATATAAAAGAACTGGTAATGCAAGAATTAACTGTGACCTACTGGATACATTTTGAGAACTGATCGTACCGATAGAAACAATTCAACTAGACAATTTGATGTAGCAATGGTACTAGAATTTTCATAGATTAGTTAATGAACATGTGCTTAATAATAAACAAATCCAGCTTTATAACTTCTAATATTCTACCTTATACCTCCCGACGAGGAGCGACCTCGCAAACAATCAAGAGACATGCTCGAGTACATGTCCATCCAGTACGCGGGTTACATCCAACTCCTAACTGCAAGCGGCACCTAGATAGATGGATATCAAGCGAAATTACTTAAACCGACAGTCCTTACTGTCTGGCAGTAACTCGATTCAATCCATGGGCCCAACTTCCCAAAGGTGTCCCAATGGGTATAACAGATAAACAAATAAGCCAGTAAACCGGATAATATTCGTTGCTCCTTGAGCTACATGTCCCGAACATAGTTCATTGCTCTTTGCATAGTTCAAGAAACCGAAGATGAGATTAAAATATCTGGGAATTACCATGATTATGAATCAATATGATAAATGATAAATGATTGGATACCATTTAACGATGAGTAAGAAAATCATGCTATGAGATGAGATGCAAAAATAGAAATATGATGAAATATATGTTGTTCGAGGTTAGGTAATGGAGTAGTGGCTTTTCTGTTCAAGTTCCTCAGGGCCGGATGCCAAACGGGGCTAGAACAAATTAGAAAAGGAACCTCGACTTGACTCGTACAGGGAACCTTTATGCCATTGATTAGTTCGTCAAACCTTTAACAAATTTAAATAATATTAATCAACTGAATTTAAAGTTCACCACAACAAATATTAGTATTTTTTCTTCAATCCTAATGTTGGTGAAATTGAGAACGTTCTGGTTAAGAATGCTAGTTACAATGTAAATATTAGTAAATTACACATAAGTTTAATTTATGTCATTGCTCTAAACATGAAAATCTTAGATGATGAATTAACAAACGTAAGGTTAAATATCAATTAACAACCTTATGCATATCTCAAAATTACCTTAAACAACCATATGTTCAAACTTATGACTGTGAGTATTCACGTAAGAGTCATTTTGCTGACAAGTTACGGTAATAAGTAAAATTTGATTAACTATCCAATTTGATGCATAATCAATCCTTAAAATATATTACTTAACCAACTCTAAGAAAACTCGTCTTTTTGTCTTTAATCAATTCAAAATTTTTAATAACCACACATCAAATAAGTATCATATGAAGTAACACCTTAAAAGTTCTAACTTAGTCGATTATTACTTTATTTTACATAGTTAGTTTAAAATGCACATAATTATGTTATAACTTAAATATAAAGATATAACATGAGAAATTTATCAAAACATGTGATAAGAAATGTCTATTATGATAAATAATCTTATTTGATGTTTAAGTTATGAAGTGGCAAGAATAATCTTGTAAGACTTATGAAAGTAGTATGTTAAACATGATAAATCTACCATTTAAATGATATAAATAAAATCACAAAAATATCAATTCATGATTCTGATTATAACGAATACTAAATCATGTTAAGTTCATGTGTGTGATAAATACATGAATTATGATGGTGATTTAACTTATAAACTAAGAAAATAAAGGTTGTGCCAAATAAACTGAAAATTCACCGCAGTTTTGGTTTTAGCTTTAATCGGACATCCAAATGAACTTGGTTTTCAAATCGTTTTATGGTTTCTGATTCATATTGTCATGATGAATGTATGTATCCAATATTTTGAGAAAAACACAAAGGTTTGCTATGTTAAATAATTCTTGAAAACATAGAACATATTTTCGGATTTTCAGACAATAATCTATAGTTTAGGAATTTCGACCTTCTAAAGCACATTATTTGAAAAATATTTCTTCATATGAAAGTTAGAGGACATAATGAGGAGTATTTGGCCATTGGCCTTGATCAAAAAAGATTTTTTTTACAATTAGTTATGATTTTTCGAAGGTGCAGGGCCGAATGGATAATTTATGTGCAATAAAAGTTTTGGGGTATTATCGGGTAGAAAATGATGAAATAAGAACTTGGGATTAATTTTTCCTGAAAGTAGACTCACTAACTTAGATATTCATGTGAAGAAAGAAGAAAAACCAAAATGATTTTGGGTGTGAAAGTTGTTGGAAGAAAGCCTACTAAATCATGTAAAAATAATTTTAATTAAGGTCCCACTTTGATTATTTTATAATAAATCACAAAAACTCTTAATTTAATCATGCTCTTAAGGATGTCATGGCTTACCTCATCAAAATGATGTCATTGCTTACTTCATCAATTGGTTAATTGCATATCAAGTCCCTCAATTATTAATAATTAAAATTCAAATAGGTATAATTAGATTTCTTTGTTACATACATATTTACTTATGTAATTTTTCTAGGTAATTCAATCAACTTGGTTAATATTTGAAATTAAAATATATGTTTTAGGATTAGAGACCTGTAAATATAATAAAAGACTAACTTTTAAGTTTATGGGGGCTCAAATGCAATTTTTTCTAAACATTTAGGGTCAAAATAGAAATTTTCAAAAGTTCAAGGGCTAAAGTATACATTTATTTTCTTCCTAATTTTTGGGGCTTTACCACATGTATGCTGAAAAGAATCCAGTGGAGAACCATTCCACAAAATACTAGTAGTGGCATTCTTAACACAAAACATAATCAGCTCTATAGGGTTAGAAGGAAAGTTAAAATCAACGAGTGTATCTTCAAAAAAGGCCCAACTAACCTTGTCATAAGCTTTCTCCAAGTCTAGCTTCATGATCATGCATCCCACTTTATTCTTTTTCCTCATCCTCAGAGAGTGCAAAAGTTCTTGTAACACCACTATAAAGTCTTTCGACACATAGCACAAAGAGGTATGGTGAAAGAGGATCACCCTGCCTCATACCACATTTATGCTGAAAAGGATCCAGTGGAGAACCATTCCACAAAATACTAGTAGTGGCATTCTTAACACATAACATAATCAGCTCTATAAGGTTAGAAAGAAAGTTAAAATCAACCAGTGATTCTTCAAGAAAGGCCCAACTAACCTTGTCATAAGCTTTCTCCAAGTCTAGCTTCATGATCATGCATCCCACTTTATTCTTTTTCCTCATCCTCAGAGAGTGCAAAAGTTCTTGTAACACCGATATGTTGTCTTGTGTACTTCGCCCCTTATAAAACTTGACTGAGTTGGGCCTACTATCTTGGACATGATACTTCTTAGTCTCATGGTAACACACTTAGTTATGAGTTTGTATACCACATTGCATAGAGCAATTGGTCTGAATTGAGTGATGTTTTCAGTGTGTTGAACTTTAGGTAACAAGCATAAGAAAGCTTCACATATCCTTGTATCAAAGGATCTGTTCTCCAAGGCTTCTTTGACAAACTTAATAATGGAATCTGCTGACCAACTCCAAGTTTTCTGGTAGAAGCTAGCATTGAGTCCATCTGGGCCAGGGGCCTTTAGAGAATGCATAGAAAAAAGTGAAGCCTCAACTTCCTCATCACTGAAAGGTGCCCCAACCAGTGAATGATCCTCTGAGTCCAACTGTTGCTGGAAAGGAGATAGCTGTAGAATATTCCCCTAGAGAGTGTCATGAGTGTTGCAGTTACCTGAGAATAGTTGCATGAAGTAGGATCTAGTGTGATCTTTTAAAACCTCCTCTTGTTCCTGTTAACAGGTTGGATATTATTACCTATTTAACGAGTTTATTTGAGGGTCGGAACGTCATGCCCGTGATTCAAAAAACGATGACTTTATAGAAGATAACGGTGCGAGAATATTCTTTCCTTTATTCACTGAACTTCACTCCTCAATTTTGTGTGTATGATTGTAGGTATCTATCCGAGATCCTCTTTCTTTAATTGATCACCTCCCTTTATATAGACTTTGTTAGGGACAGGTGTCGTTATGCATGTGTTCAATACATACAGGTGTCGTGATATGCTTAAAAGTGCAACAAGATAAGATAGGGTTTATCTTTAGTCTACTAGATGCTGACTAAGCTGGTCTGGTGCTCCTTCCGAGGACTCTGGGGATCTCTGAGGGGTTGTTTTTCCGGAGTGACGACTTGATGGAGTAGCTAGGGTCTTCTTCGGGTGACGTTGTTGCTTGGTAGGGTTTTATTCTGGTGTAGGTGCTTTTGTACATGTCCTCCGAGGGGTGTTCCCACCTTTGACTAGGTCTCCGAGGGTTAAGCATGGTCTCCGGGGGGTTTCTTTGCCTTTGCCTGGGTCTCCGAGGGTGTGGGTATGGTCTTCGGGGTTTTGACTTGATCTCTGAGGACTTTTCTCGGTATCCGAGGGCTTGACTTGGTCTCCGAGGGCTTTGTTTGGCCTTTGTGAAGTGATATTTTATGGTTCAAGCCCTCGTAGAAGATCTTCTTGGGGCTCTGGTACTTAGATATAGCTTTATTCTAGTATTTGTTCTTCGAAGTGATGTTCCGAGGGCAATTTATGTTGAGGAGTGTTCAGCAAGGAAGTATTCTCGCTAGATTATGGGACTCGGGGTCCGTTGTAGTCCCTCTTGGCGCATTGATGGATATCGAAGTCGCGCGGATCCATCGGGTTTGCTCTTTTTCCGATGCCGCGTCGATATCTATTTTTTATTCATCGTTGACTTTCCAAGGGACGCTTAAGTATCTCCTTGGATGTTCCTTCGTTCCATTTTAGGTCAGTGACCGAGGGGTTTTGATAACATCTGAGGGGCCTCCTTATTAGGAGTGGGTACATCTCATCGGAGGTACTTGTGACAATAGTATTGTCCGTATATTAATTCCCATATTTAGGGTTAATATTCTTCTTTGGTTCCATATTTATTTTTTACGGTTAACACTAGCCCCCCCCCCCCCCCCACCCAAATTTCGATCGCCTTCGTAGAGGCGAGGGAAATTTTATTCATCGTCCTCCGTGAGGTGAGGGGTTAGTCCGAGGCTTGGTCTTTATTTTTTGGTATTTTTCTGAGGGAGTATGTACATATATTTATAATTATTTAAAAACGGATCATATAGAACTTACCTTATTACCCCTGGGGGTACTGTCCTCATGCACGCGGAGGTTTCGGAGCGTTGGTTGCAGGTAGCCGTTGATCGGTTTCAAACTTCAAAATATCTGACCGTTGGTAATGGTCAGATTTGTAACAGCGTGGCTGGCGGGCGCGGGGGATACGTGGAGCTTTAAATATGCTCCACGTTTGAAGAAGCATCTGACCGTTGTCTCCTTCTCTTATAAATAGGAGGACTGTTTACTCCTCTTCACACTTTCACAATTCATCTTTACGGTAAATCTTCTTCAGAGCAAAAAAGTCTCTTTGTCTTCTTCCCTTGCAATTCAAATTTCCAGTAAATTCACGCATACTTTTTCTCTTTCTCTTTCCGAAAAAAAAACATTCCTTTTTCATCATCGTATAAATGGCTTCCTCTACCAACGTTGATCCCATCGCTGCTTCCATTTCTTCTGGAGTCACCGCCCCTATTGACTCTCTGGCGGGTATGGTGGGTGCTCCGACGGGGGTAGTCACTCATAAACGAAAGGGGGAGACTTCTACTGTCGTTCAGAGTAGCGTCGCCGCTAAAAAAGCTAGGGTTCCTAAATCAAAGAAGGCATCTGTTCGTGACTTTGCAAAGGTTGAGAAAATTCCCAGTGTGGCTACTCGTGAGCAGGTACTAGATTTGTTCACCAATACTGGAGCCTTCCAGAAGAATATGGTGTTCCAAATCCCTACGAAGGATGAGAGGGCTTGCCGTCCACCTCCAGGGATGATCACGGTTTATTTTGCCCAAGTAAGGTACGGGTGGCACTCATTCATGTCGCCCTTCTTCTGTGAAGTCTTCAAGGCGTGCGACATTAGTTTGAGCCAGATGGTTCCGAACGGGTTCGCGGCTCTCTGCATTTACGTCTTTTGGTGCCAGGTGAATGGACTAGAATGCGGAGTGGATCACTTCTTCTCCATATTTGACGTGGTGGTTTCGCTTGGGGGGTTTCCATTCTATCACGTTCGTCACCGGGATAATAGCAAAGATTCCACGAAGAGGATACTGGACGGGTCAATAAGCTCGCACAGCATCTGGAAAAACAGGTATTTCTTCGTGCAGCCCGCACAAGGCGTATGGGACATGCCTTTCGACTGGAGAGAAGGGGAATCTCATGTGCGCACCTTGGATCAGGATATAGTTCTATCCCCGGTGATTTCACAACAACTTCTGATGGAGTCGGATGATTTTCTAATGCTGTTCGAGACATCTGGGCTTCATCACGTGGTATTTACTGACGATGCGGTCGAGAAGCCACTGTCCCTTTCTCTCGAGGCCTTGATTTTGTTCAGTAAGTATCTTGTTTTCGTCTTCGTTCTCTTTCTTTCTGACATAGGGGTAGATTATAACTATTTGGTGATTCCCGGATGGTGCAGGGGCTGTTTTGGCGAAGTATTTTCGCAGTCGGGTCCTGTGGAGCCCGTTCCGAGTGGTGTTTCTGACGTTCCGGAGGAGGGCGATCATGATGAAGAGGAGGTTAATGCTCCCGAGGGCGATCATACTGGTCCGGAGGCAGGAGGAACTCACGAGGATCACACACATTTGTTCATAGATGTTGTGGGGGTGATTCAGAACGCGGTTCCACTACGCCAGGTAGGCCCTTATTCGAGCTTAGCTTTGGTACCATTCTCCGGGTCCGATACGGGGAGTTCTCTGAGGGCTTCCGAAGAAGGGATCTCTCCGAGGACTGGCGGGGAGGGTTCTGCCCTGGATCTTGCAGAGGTGGTGGTTACACCTTCTAGGGATTCGTCTCCAGATTATCCTCGTGCAGCTGAGCACATGTCTCCGATAATTTCGGAGTTCTCGGAGAAGGTATTGCCTGAGTCTGCCCCCCTTGGTAAGTTCTTGTTGATCCTTTAGCAAGATTCTCTTAAACTTTTGAGAAGTTTGTTCATATACTGATACTCTTTTTTTTGGCGCAGGTACCGTGGATAAGGGTAAGGCTCTGATGGTTGAAGAGTATGCTCCTTTCGGTAAACCTTCTCTGCCCATCCTTTTCTCTCTGTATGGTAATTTTTTCTAGTTGCATTCTCTCTTCTTATACATGTATGTTCCTTCTTGTAGAGGAAGACTTTTTGGCACAGTTTCACATTCCCGATCAGGAGGCTTCATTGGGGGATTCCAAGGACATCCAAGGGGAGTTTGATCCCTCCTCTGAAGACAGTGAGATTAAGGTGGATCTTTTGAGCTCACTGGTGGGGGATGCGGGCACGTCCACAGCTGCTGGAGGTCCTCGGGTGGTGTTCACCGATTCGGATGTGGTGACACCAATTCCGGGAACTACTCCTCCGATGGATCACGTTCCGGTGACTTTATCTCTGATGGGGCATACTTTTCAAACGCATGTGCCTCCTCGTGGACCAGAGGGGCATCCTTCGTCTTGGACTGTGGGGGATGCTTATCAGGAGATCCTTCAGTTCTTTGCTTCCTCCAATTCTGTACTGGCCGAGGGGTTTCAGTTTCTATATACCAGCCTTAACTGGATGGGGCTTATGGTAACCTTCAAGCTTCCCCTTCTTTTATTCATATCTTGCTTCCTTGCACTATACATTTTATTTTCAACAATTCTTTCTTTTGCTTATCTTTTTGTAGATAGGAAAGACTCGGGAGGCAATCACTGCTATCGAGCAGCGCGGGTTAAAGGATGTGGAGGAGGCGAAAGCACTCCGAGCGCAATTGACGCCTCTTCTGTTCAGGGATAAGGAGAGCCAAACGAGGGAGGAAGTGCTTCACACAAAAATCTCTGCTCTCGACTATACTCTGAAAGAGGCTAAGAAGACGAACGAGGGCTTGCACCATAGACTGAAAAGGGCGGAATCTGCATATAAGCAGATGGAGACATCTGAGAAGACTGCCAAGGCTAGAGTGGACTTTTTGGAGAAGGAGAAGTCAGAGTCCGAGGGGACTCTTAAGGCCCAGATCGTTGCTCTTGAGAAGGAGATAGCCGAGGGTTTGGCGAGAGAGAAGGGACTTCAGGAGTTGTTGGGTCAGGTTACCGATAGGGCTGAGTCGGCAGAAGAGAAGTTGGCGACGTTTCTTTCTCCCGAGGCGGTGCAAGCCAAAATTGATGCGGCGGTCCAATTTGCTCAACAAGAGACCTCTAAACAGCAACCGGAAATTTCCGAGAGGCCGCCCCAAGAGCACGGGCCATATGATGTGGGGTTATCTAGAGTGTGCTAGAGTGGCGATGTCCTTACTGCGGCCGGACGTGGACTTCTCTAAGTCCTTTGACCTTCGGAAATTAAAGAAGCCATCTTTCGAGGACTGTCGAGTACTTGTGGGGAGGTTTGGTGGCGTGTTATCCCCTCGGGCTTTCCCTGCGCCTTCTCCGATGCGTTCAGCCAGTAGTCCGAGTCCAAGACTCAGTGGCTCTGGAGGGATGTTTTCTCCGATTTCTCGTCTAGCTCCAATGAGTACTTTGGCCGAGGCGACATCCCCTTCGCATCCCGCCCCGCATCCATCAACCACGGGGGCATAGTTTAGGACTTCTATCTATTTGTATCTTCTATTTTCGTACTCCCAATAAATTTCTTTTGTAAATGTAATCTTTTCCGAGGACTTCTAGGATTTTGAATAAATAATTGCTTATTTCCTCCCTTTGTTTCTCTGCCTCACCCAATCTTATTATTAACAAATACTAGAGATAAGGATAGTACATTTAATCTTGCTCACCAAGTTTACTCCTAAGTAGGAGGTGTCAGTCTGCATGTTAATATTAAGCATGTGTTCTCCTTAAGTAGGAGGATTTTTTCGACACGTGTCCCCCACTTTATATAATGGGGGATTAAGTATACTTATTTAATCAAAGGGTGAAAAATATATAAGAGCTAAATGTTAAGCAAATATATTCATACTTACAAAGAGAAGTCTACTAATTCTCCCGCAAGTTTAGCTTTTTGATCTTATTTTCGATTTCTCTCCCTCTTAAATTAAATAATCATGAGTAAGGAGAAAATACTTACTTGAGGAAATGATGCCCCCACATTACAGGTGAAGAGGATCCGTCTCATCCCCTAGTTCTACTCGGAACTCGGTCCGGACTCCTTCGCTTTCGCTAGGGATGCGCCATGCTTCTTCGGATAGCTTTTCCTCTCGGAGAGACAGTCTAGAGGATGACATAGCTACCATTTTGGGTAGTGTTTCGAGGGGAGCATCGGCACGGTCTTCTCATACTAATTCTCTTAGGATGAATCACATCCGAGAGGTATTTATGGGTCGAGGACCTTACACCCTTGTGGATCAATCTTCAGTCCTTGAAATGCTTCCCTTGAGTCCTTCAAAGTTAATGGGGCGAGGTCGTGTCGGGACTGCCGTGAGCAACGAACACGAGGGGTCCATTATGACTCTCTTCGCCGACTATAACATGGATTACAATAAGTACGATATACTTGTACCGTTCTATGATCAGAGGGCTTATGATCCCCCCTCGGGCTATCTAACGGTGTATTGTGATCAGGTACGTTATGGGCTACAGGTGTTTTTCCACCCCTTTTTTCAAATTCTCTTTAGCTATTGCAGCTATGTCCCAGTCAGGTAACGCTCGTACTCCTGTCGTCACTTGGTGGGGTATATTCTTTGTTGTGAGCTCTTGAATCTCCCTATGACTCCTCATCGGGTGGGGGCTATTTTCTCCTTATGCCCGTGTCCGGGTGGTCCTCCTTTCTTTAGCCTGGTCTATCGGGAAAACATTAGACCCTTCACTCGTGTATCCAACCCTTGCTCTCGTAGAGGGGATTGGAGGCGGAGGTTCTTCTTTGTTCGTTCGAAGGGCCAATCGGCTAATTTATGGGGAGTACCTCTCCGATGAGGTTTAGGGTATGTTACCCCCACCTCCGAGACTGTGGTGCGGGAGGTGGCGATGCTATCTCGCTCCGGGTTGTTCTCGGGATCTTACGACATAAGCGGTTTGTTAGAATTCCCTGAATCCATGATCTTGGCTCGGCTTCAAGAAGGGGTAGAGGCGTTCAGTCTCCCTATACAACCGTTTTGCCATAATTTCCATTTTCGTAAGTTCTTCCTCGAGTCTTTATTATCCCCAGTGCTTTTATCCTCTTCGGGCCCCTAATATGTTCTTGTTTGTGGCAGGTTCGTAGATGGACACGTTTGCGATTGAACCTTTTGACAAAGCTTTTTTGATACAAACACCATATGATGATTACCTTTTATCGGAAGAAGGTGCTTCTGATCAGCAGAGTTTTGAAGAGGTGACGAGTCCTTCCTCGGGGAGAGGGAATCAGAGGGCCTTGCCTATCGCAGCCCCCCCAGTGAACATTCGAGCTCCCGATGTTGGGGAAGATCCAATCTCCACTCTTCTCCGAATGGAGTTTCCAATTCCTCAGCGGGTACGGCGTTCTTCTCCTTTGTTAGAGGTGGGTGTTATTAATATGGTAGAGGGGGATCTCTCCCCTTTTGTCCCGGGCGGATCTCAATCCTTAGGGGAGGATCCAGATCGTGTTGTTCGCCCACCGCTCGAAGGAAATCCTCTCCTCGAAGGGGCACCACCCCTCGGAGAGCGTGGTTTCGTCCCTACTTCCCCTTTGGTTACAGACTTTTGCCAAAAATTTTTGAGTGGTCTTTTGAATGCACCGGATTGTGAGCTAATGAAGATTCTCCCTCTATCAATCCTTCAGGATCTAGCCTGTAAGGATTTGTGCGAGGTACACCAGTTTTATTCGTTCTATCTAATACTAACCTTGTTTACCTTTTGGGTAGTAATGATTTGTCTTCATGCAACTTTACATGATTCTGAATGCCATTGGATCCCGCGAAGATTCCTCTTCTGATCCCGACTTGGTCTATCGCCATCAGGACGAGCTGGAGAAGTGTTTGCTTAAGGCTCACGAAGAGACAGCTCATTTGACCGCTGAAAGGGAAGCCGCTAGAGATGTTCCCGGAGAAATATTGCAGTCCGAGAGGAACAAATATTGGGAACTGGAGCGCCAGTTGGTGCTTGAAAAGGCTCGGGTCCTGGGTTTAGAGAGGAGGATGGAAGCCTTGAAGGACCAGATTCGGTTTTCCGACGAGTGATTGTTGTGTGTTACGAGGGAGAGAGATGTGGCTAATCAACGGCTGCTGGAGACTACTCGTACCCACGAGGTAGCCTTAGTAATGGCCCAGGTTCAAGCATTATTGGAAATAGTGGGTCCATCTAGCCCTCGTGAGTCCCTTCAGGGAGAGATGCGTCATCTGGTCTGTATAGGTTATCGGTTGTGCCGAGATGCGGTTCGTGCTTTGCCAGGGTTTCCCTCTGGTTTGGCCATTCCAGAACTTGATATCCGTACGATCTTTGCGGAAGATTCTTCTTTAATGTTTGAAGATTCAGTAGTTCCGATAGGTGATCCAGTTTCTCTATCCGAAGAGCACCATCGTCGTCTTGTCCGGGAAGGGAAGCGTCCAATCGAGGATGCTTAGTGTAGGCGGGGATATCGTTGATCTCTTTGTATCAAATACGATCCAATATCCCTTTGGGGTGAGGATTCGCTATTAGTACTAAATGTTTTGCTTTAGTTGTTTGAATTAGATGGCTCCTCGGGGCCGGATTGCTGTGATGGCATTCTTGTAGAGTCATCGTTTTGTGTTGCAATCTCTTGATCTTTGTATCGGAGCCTTCTATATATAGAAACAACTCTTTATTTATGTATAATTGTTGCCTTATATTAAGCATAGTACTTCCTGAGATTGATTGAGTTCCAGGTGTTGCGAAGTACTGCGCCTTCGGAGTTGGCGAGAAGATAGGTTGCGGGTCCCACAATTCCCGCTATCTTATAGGGTCCTTCCCATCGGGGATCAAGCTTGCCTATGTTCTTGGAAGCTCCAATCCGCTTCATCACTAAATCTCCAACTTGAAAGGTTCGAGGCTTTATCTTGGCATTGTAGTAGTGTGACATCCGGGCTTTGTATTCTTCCATCCGAATGGCTAATCGGTTCCTCCTTTCTTTGAGTAGATTAAGGGCCAAGGCTAAGTTGGAGTTGTTGGTTACTTCCTCGTATTCTCGGACTCGCCAGCTTTCTATGGAGACTTCCGAGGGCAGGACTGCTTCGCAACCATAAGACAAACTGAAGGGAGTTTCGCCTGTAGCGGTGCTCTGCGTGGTCCGATAGGCCCATAGTATGCCAGGTATTTCTTCAACCTACTTGGCCTTGTGCCAATCGAGTCGGGCTTTCATGTTCTTCAGGAGGGCTCGATTGGTCCTTTTTACCTGCCTATTTGCTTGGGGGTATCCCACCGAGGTAAAGCGGTGCTTGATTTCCCAATGATCGCACCACTTTTCTAATTCTTGGTTAGTGAACTGTAGGCCATTATCACTTACCAAGTTCCGAGGGATGCCGAAGCGGCACATAATATTTCTCCATAGGAAGTTGATGACTGCGCCTGCGGTGATTCGTGCTAAGCGTTCCACTTCTACCCACTTAGTGAAGTAGTCAACTGCTACGAGTAGGAATTTCTTTTGACCGGCGTCGGGGATAAGTGGGCCCACTATGTCTATGCCCCATTTGGAGAACGGCCAAGGGGTCAAATGGGGTTCCCACGGGGTTGCGGGCTGATGGACCCGAGGGGCATAAGCTTGGCATGATTTACATCTTTCAGCATAGGTTTTGCTATCTTTTGCCATTGTGGGCCAGTAATAACCTTGCCGGACCATTCTTTCGCCGCCGGTATGGCTTCCACATGTTCCCTCGTGAGTTTCTGCTAGGACTAGTTGTGCCTCTTCCTCATTAAGTCATCGGGCGTGGGGGCAGAAATATGTCCTTCGAATTAGTATCCCATCCTTGAGGAAATATCGGATGGTCTTCTTAGACATTTTTCGTCGTACGGCCTTGTCCGCAGAGTATTTCTCCGGGTCTTGCAAGTAGGTTTTAATTGGGGATACCCAACTGGTCGGGGGATCTATAGTGGCATTCACTTCACTACCTTCGGTCTTCTCGGACTCATTGACCTGGAGTAGAATGATCCTTCGGGTATGGACGACAGCCATCTGACTGGCCATTTTAGATAAGGCGTCTGCCTCTTGGTTATCTCCTCGTGGGATCTGGGTGACTTTGCACTTATCGAACCATCCTTGTCTTTGATGGACTAATTGGAGGTAATCTTGCATTCTTTCATCTTTGGCCTCATACGAGCCATTGACTTGTTGAACAATCAGTTGAGAGTCACTATGAACAAGCACTCTTCTTATTCCACCTTCTCGAGCGAGTTTCATTCCAATCAAAAGGGATTCGTACTCAGCTTCGTTGTTGGAAATGGGGTAATCAATTCTAACCGCGAAGTGGAGTCTCTCATCTTCTACATCTTGGTTTACAAATACTATTCATGCTCCTCTATGTGTACTTACAGAGGATCCGTCTACATAAGCATGCCATAGGGGCTCCTTCTCCTCGGACCCGATGTCTGCCAAGACTTGTGCCTTGATGGAAGGTCTCGGGGCGTAGGAGATATCATACTCAGTGAGTTCTACCGCCCATTTTATCAACCTTCCCGATGACTCCGGTTCATTAAGAATCGCCCTTAGAGGGTGTTTTGTTAACACAGTGATCGGGTGGGAGAGGAAATAGGGGTGTAGCTTACGTGTTGTGGTGACCAAAGTTAGGACAAGTTTTTCAGTCAGGGTATACCTGGTTTCCGCTCCGAGGAGAGTTTTGCTGACGTAGTACACCGGATGATGCTCTTTGTCATGTTCTTTGACTAATACAGCATTGATGGCCTCTTCTCCAACCGATAGATAAAGGAAGAGTTCTTCTTGAGGTAAAGGTTTTACCAACAAGGGAGGTTTCAGCATATATCTCTTCAATTCTTCGAGGGATTCTTTACACTGGGGGGGTCCATTGGAATTCCTTAACATTTCAGAGTATCTTGAAAAAGGGAAGTCATTTTTCTGCGGATTTAGAAATGAATCGGCTCAAGGAGGCCATTCTGCCTGTTAACTTCTGAACGTCTTTGACAATCTTCGGGGTGGGTAGTCCCACAATAGCTTCCGCCTTCTCGGGATTTACTTCTATTCCCTTCTCGGTGACCATGAATCCTAAAAATTTCCCTCCTCGGATGCCAAAGGAACACTTTCTAGGGTTAACCTTCATTTCGAAATTGTCCATAATGATCAATGCCTTTCGTAGGTCCTCGGGGTGCTCTTTGGCGGTGTTACTTTTAACCACTGTATCGTCCACGTAGACTTCTACCGACTTTCCGATAAGTCATGCGAACATAAGACTCACCAGCCTTTGGTAAGTGGCTCCGGCGTTTTTAAGTACGAAGGGCATTACCAAGTAGCAGAATGTGCATGCGTCAGTAATGAAACTAGTCTTGTCCTGGTCCGCTTCCGCCATCAGGATTTGATTGCACCCCTGGTCTCTGTCTAGGGTTGACAATAGTGCACATCCAGCAGTGGAGTCGACTAGTTGATCTATATTGGGCAAGGGATAACAATCTTTCGGGCAGGTTCCGTTAAGATCGGTAAAGTCAACACACATCTGCCATCTCCCTCCGTGCTTGGGAACTAGCACAACATTAGTTAACCATTAGGGATAGATGACCTCTCGAATTTGTTTCAAGCTGAGAAGGTGTTGTATTTCTGAGCGAATGATTTTATTACGCTCGGGGTCCCATCTTTCTCATCTTTTGTTGGATAGGCTTAACCCCATGTCTCACATTAAGATAGTGCTGACATACCTTGCACTGATTCGCCCGAGCGGCCCTCCTTCCCATGCGAAGAGGTGATGAAATTGTCGGAGAACATAGGTCAGCTGGGCTTCCACTGCGGGTTCCATGTTGGTGCCCATCTTAATCACCTTTTCAGGGTGTCCTTCCACTAACTCTACTATCTTTAATTCTTCTACAGGTCGAACCCGAATCTCTTCTGTTTTGCGCTTCTTATTGCTTCCGAGGGCGAACTCGTCCCCTTCCGAGGGAATAGCGTTCATACGGCATTCTCTGGCCTTAGATTGACTTCCTCGGACTTCTCCGATACCTGAAGGGGAAATTTTACCTTAAGATGTAGAGTAGAGGGGATCGCTTCGAAATCTCGGAGGGATGGCCGTCCGCATATAGCGTTGTATGTTCGTGACGAGGCCTCCACCACCCAAAATTTGATAGGTTCTGTTCTTCATAGGGCCCCCTCTCCCCATGACATGGGAAGGATCACAGTTTTGAGGGTGCGGCAGGCTTCTCCTGAGAAACCTACTAAGGAAACGTCCGCTATTTCCAGTTGTTCTTTTTTCAATCCCATAGCTAGGTAGGTAGGAAGGAATGGGACATCCACAAAGCTGCCCGTGTCAATGTGGATTCGCTGGATTGCAAATTCGTGGATAACGGCCATGACTACTAAGGGGTCTTCGTGGGGATAAATTATACCTTTCAAGTCCTCGGACCCGAAAGTAATGCTGGGTAGCCGTGTTCCTTGAATGGAGCACACGGGAGGTCCTTACTCTGTTCGCCTGGCTTCTTTTAGATATATCTTCTTCTTACCTTGGGGCGCTATTGTGATATCTCCTCCCTCGATCATGTTGATTGTTCGTCCCGATGGGGCGTTATCTTCGTACAATTCTGGTGGAGGGGGTAAGTTCCAATGTCCTGTCGTCCTTTATCGTGAGTTCCGTTGACGCTCCTCTGTCCACTCTTGGGGTCGTCTACGCTCCAAGGTTCTCTCCCGAGACCGGCGGTGTTCTGTGATCCTCCCTCGTGACCGGCGGCTAGGAGTTGTTTCTTCTTGTTCTCTTCGTGATCTCTTCCATACATTTGCTTTGGGTTCTTCAGGGTTATTTTCTTTAAGGTAATTCTTCAAGTATCCTACTTCTAGAAGGCGAAGCACTTCTCTACGAAGGGTAGTGCATTCTTCGGTGGTGTGCCCATAGGTTTTATGGTATTTACAATACTTACCCGTGTTCTTGTCTCGATTAGGAAATTTGGCTGGTAGGGGCCAATGCAAATCGTTGTTGCCTCTCATTACATTGAGTACCTCCGGGGGAGCAATAATCATTGGGGGTAGCGGCACGGGTCGAAGGAATTTTTTGACTATACTGCCTTCGTCTTTACGCTGGTTGGGTTTTCCCTCTTTGCCCTTTTCCTTAGCTTTTGCTTCCCTCTCGGCGCGCTCTAGGTGCTCATTGTCGTCTTGTTCCATGTGCTTCTTCGTACCTTCTGCTTCTTCCATTAAGATATAGACTTCCGCCTTTTGCATGAGTTCATTCATGTCTGTGACACGATTTCCCATGAGATATCGGAAAAAATCCCCTGTTCGAAGCCCTTGAGTTAGTATGTCGGCCAGGATGGTTGGGCTGACGTTAGGAACATCTAAGGCCTCATTCGTGAAGCGTTTTATATACCCTCGCAGGGGTTCATCTTTCTGCTGTTTGACGGTGAAGAGATGAGTAGCAGATTTGGGATACTGTCTATTGCAGGCAAATTGTCGTACAAATAGATGAGCTAGTCGGTCAAAACTCGTCACGGAGCTAGGTGGAAGGTGAGTAAACCAAGCTTGAGCTCGCCCCCCGAGGGTAACAGGAAACACGCGGCATAAGACATGATCCAAAGCAGAGGATAAATCCATTCCGACCAGATATTGATGGATATGGTCTTGTGGATCCTTTCCATCAACCTCCCCAGTGTATAAGGGAACATTAACAGGCCGCATTCCCGAAGGGACAGAAGCTAAGGCAATTTCAGGAGAAAAATGAGAAGTTTTGAACGTGGGATCTTCTTTAGGGGCCATGGTTTTCTTAATATCACTTAATTCTTTACGCAGGCCATCCATCATTCCCCATAAGGTATGATCACTATCTCCACGATATTCCGAGGGGCGGGAAAGTTCTCTCCCTTGGCCTCTCCTCGGGATTCTTTCATAATTAACAAACATTTGTGATTCTTGCAGGGGTTCTTGGTGCCAGGGAGCGGGAGTAAGGCTCCATCCAGCACGGGACACACCTTCTTCCGAGGGGAAATTTCTATGTCAGGGGGAGATAGAGGGCAAGTTCATGAAGTTTCCTCCTCTTTGTTGCGCTCGTATGGCAGTAGCATCTACAAGCCTTTCATAAATAGAGCGGGGAATATTAATGAAATCTCTTGTACCTGATGGGTAGTTCGACAAAGTTTCTTCCGAGTCGTTGCGGCGAGTTTGAAGACTTTCGCTTTCGAATAGATCATCCATCGTAACCGCCGTTTGTTGAACACTCTCGAGGGCAGATATTATGACGTTCCCACAGACGGCGCCATTTTGTTAACAGGTTTGATATTATTACCTATTTAATGAGTTTATTTGAGGGTCGGAACGTCCTGCCCATGATTCAAAAAACGATGACTTTATAGAAGATAACGGTGCGAGAATATTCTTTCCTTTATTCACTGAACTTCACTCCTCAATTTTGTGTGTATGATTGTAGGTATCTATCCGAGATCCTCTTTCTTTAATTGATCACCTCCTTTTATATAGACTTTATTAGGGAAAGGTGTCGTTATGCATGTGTTTAATAAATACAGGTGTCGTGATATGCTTAAAAGTGCAACAAGATAAGATGGGGTTTATCTTTAGTCTACTAGATGCTGGCTAAGCTGGCCTGGTGCTCCTTCCGAGAACTCTGGGGATCTTCGAGGGGTTGTTTTTTCGAAGTGACGACTTGATGGAGTAGCTAGGGTCTTCTTCGGGTGACGTTGTTGCTTGGTAGGGGTTTATTCTGGTGTAGGGGCTTCTATACATGTCCTCCGAGGGGTGTTCCCACCTTTGACTAGGTCTCCGAGGGTTAAGCATGGTCTCCGGGGGGTTTCTTCGCCTTTGCCCGGGTCTTCGAGGGCGTGGGTATGGTCTTCGGGGTTTTGACTTGATCTCCGAGGGCTTTTCTCGGTATCTGAGGGCTTGACTTGGTCTCTGAGGGCTTTGTTTGGCCTTCGTGAAGTGATATTTTGTGGTTCAAGCCCTCGTAGAAGATCTTCTTGGGGCTCTGGTACTTAGATATATCTTTGTTCTAGTATTTGTTCTTCGAAGTGATGTTCCGAGGGCAATTTATGTTGAGGAGTGTTCAGCAAGGAAGTATTCTCGCTAGATTATGGGACTCGGGGTCCGTTGTGGTCCCTCTTGGCGCATTGATGGATATCGAAGTCGCACGGATCCATCGGGTTTGCTCTTTTTCCGATGTCGCGTCAATATCTATTTTTTATTCATCGTTGACTTTCCAAGGGACGCTTAAGTATCTCCTTGGATGTTCCTTCGTTCCATTTTAGGTCAGTGACCGAGGGGTTTCGATAACATCCGAGGGGCCTCCTTATTAGGAGTGGGTACATCTCATCCGAGGTACTCGTGACAATAGTATTGTCCGTATATTAATTCTCATATTTAGGATTAATATTCTTCTTTGGTTTCATATTTATTTTTTACGGTTAACAGTTCCCAAATGCCATGAATCTTCAATCCCACTATTATGTTCTTCTTCCTCCTAACCAGGGTTGATTTATGAAAGAATTTAGAATTCCTTTCAGCCTCCTTAATCCAGTTAATCCTTGATTTTTGCATTCAGAAGATTTCTTTCTGCTTAAGAAGCATACTATATTCTTCCATCAGAGTTTCTTCAAGTAAGCAAAGGACTAGCTGGGGTCTAAAGCTTAGAGCTTTCTGTAAACCACCAATCCTTGCTTGTAAGTGTCTTTTCCTTCTAAATATATTGCCAAAGTTCTGTTTATTCCAGGGGAGAAGGCACTTAGAAACCTCCTCAATAGCCTCCAGAAGGGATCTCTTATCATTCCATGTTCTCTGCAGAATCTCCTTACACTATGGGTTAGTAAACCACATCTCCTCAAATTTGAAAGGTCTACTTCTTGCCTCCTGAGTTTTTCAATGACACCAAATATCCACTAGATGATGATCAGAGTAGGTTCTTGGGAGATTCTCCACCACACAGTTAGGGAACATGTTGATCCATTCCTGATTGGCAAGAGCTCTATCAAATCTGGCCTGGATCAAAGCTCCATGCTCCCTCTTATTAGTTTAGGTGAATTTTGGACTAATGTAGCCAAGATGAAGGTTACATTTCCCATGAAGTTCGTGAAGAACTGAAGCCTATTAAGAGATCTGGTTCTCCCCCTCTCTTCTCATGAGCAAATGCAACTTCATTGAAATCTTTTGCCACCAACCAGGGAATTGGTTGGTTTTGAGCTCCATTAGCAAGTTCCTCAAATACTTTAATTTTAGCAGTTTTTCTTGGTTGAGCATAGAATCCAGTGAGTCTCCAACTATCATACATATTAGGTCTGATGATAGCAGTGATAGCTTGATCATCAACCTCTGTGATTTCTACTTCAACATCAAAACTATTCCATAGCATCCAGAGCCCACCAATCATACCAAAGGATGGTGCTATTTGATAGTTGTTAAATCCTAAAAATGGGCTATATCCCATGCTTGGTATTCACTCACCCTAGTCTCCATAACAAATACAACAGTAGGGTGATGAATTCTTACCAACTCTCTGAAGTTCCTTCTGAAATCTTCATCACCAGTCCCTTGGCAGTTCCATGCGACTATCTTCCTTCCAGAACTATACAGATAAGTTGGGTGTACAAGATTCTCACACGGAATCCCTGTCCATATCCTCAGGACTGCCTCAAACACTCCATCATTAGAGTTTCTTGCCTATTCATCTCCCATGCAGTAAAATCCATCCTCTCACACCATAGGTGATTGAGGTCTTGATGTTCTTCCTTGTTGATTTGAATCATGATCTCCCAATGAATATGAGAGATTGTTGTGACCATAACTACTCTGTCTAGGACATGCATGTTGGTCTCCTGAGTAGGTGCTTGGAACTAGTTGTAAAAAGTTTGAAACTCCCATGGATGCATCCAATCCTCCTGGTCTTGTACATTCTTCATTATCAGATGATGTTGATTTGTTAGTGACTAGAAGGATTTCTTGTTCTGGTTTATCAGGAGGGGTTTCAGATGTCAACATAGAGAACCGATTAGTGTTACAAGTTACAATGTTCGCCTTAACTTTAGAAGTCGAAGTGACTTTTGGCTTCCTTTAAGAAAGAGTAACTGTTGCACGTTTTGCAATAACTGTTCCTTTCCTCAGTTGAGGATTAAGTGAGGCTGACAGAATTCTACCATTAGGCTTAACCATATTTTGCTGACTTAATGACTGCACTGCTCCAGAATTCATTTTCTTACCGCTATCATGATTGAGATAATCTTTCTTGATATTCTTACTATTCTGATATTTCTCTGTGCTTTTGTTATTTGCATTTGGATTCTTACCCTTCTTGCTCACAAGCATCCAGCTTCCATATTCTTTGCTTTTGCCTTTCTCAGTGAGCCAAGTTTCCTTCATTACTGCTGTTAGAGAGTTTGGTTGATGAACATTCATTACTTCACTGCTTGATTCAGCAGGCTTGTAGAGGAGTTTTTCACAGGAGTTCTTGGAGTGGCCAATCTTCCCATAAGCATAGCAAAGAGATGAAATATTCTCATACACCACTTGATAAACCTTACTATAAATCCATAGGCCAAGTTCCAAAGGCTTATCAGTCCTAACTTGAACAAAAAAGCGAGCAAAGTTCCCCCTAGTAGCATTGTACGTATTGCCATCAATATTAATAGGTTCACCAATGCATGAGGCCAAGGATTTGACCATTGCTTCTCTTAAATACTCCATAGGTAAGTTCAGAATTCTCACCCAAGTTATAGAACAGTCAATGGCATCAGTGTTTGCTATAAAATTGGGCACCATTTTTTGATGGATAAGAACCCTTCTGCAAGTTGCCAGGGGCCTTCAGAGACAATCATGTCTCTTTTGACAGAGTTTAAGCCTTTTAGGATATAACAACCTTTCCCCATATCAATGAAATCAAAGCTATTCTGCAGTTTCCACATGGTATCCAATACAGTGTGGAGGGTTGTATAGTACCATGGTTTTCCATTGATTTTGATAATAATGGAATCCTCCCATTGGCGGTACATTCGATCCTTAAGTTCTCGATCAATGTGAATTTGCTGGAAAGGAATAGATTCATTTGGTTCCTTCACTTCAATAAAGCTGCATTCATCAGCATTCTTCTCAGTGTTGATTCTGACATCATGTCAATCTGAACGAGGCTTCACCATGCTAGCATAAGAAGGTTTAGCAGTTGATGACATATCATGACATTGATCATCAGAAGCAGAACGATTTCCTAGGATGACATTGTCAAAAGCAAGTCGGGTTCTCTTCTGGTTTCTAACCTCAGACATGTCCAAATTCCTAGACTTAAATACATAAATGTTGGATTCTGTTAAGTTGGGCGACGACGCGGTGGTGGAGGGTCGTGGCTTTCCTCCATGTCCGTAGCGTCAGACTCCATGGTGGAAAAAGCGGTTGGAGGTAATTGGGCGGTTTTTATTTCTTTTGAATTTGCTTTCAGACAGAGAAAAAACGGTTTTTTCTTCCAGGGAAATTCAAATTTCTATACCTTTAATATGTTTGCATGTATTTTAATTTGATACAAAGAGATGATTTCATAAGTATCTTCTTACTCAAAAAAGTCCACAACGGCCCAACATTATACGTTTATCCAAACATAAATATGGAAATGTCGGCCCATGGGAATTAGACAACAAGTCCTCCTACATCATGTTACATTTTTCACTTTTCCTTCGTTAGTTTCAAAATGGAATAATATTCTGGTAATATAAATATTGCATTCATACTCTGATACTCATATACTCTGATACTCATATACTAGTAACTATAATACACATGCATGAACTTCGGATAACAATTACCTTCTTGATTTAATGATAAAAATATATTATTGTTTACGTCGGTGAAAAAAAACTCAAACTAAAACTTGAACTTATTATACTAAATTGTTGCAACACTATCAACCGTTTTTTCGTTTTTTTTTATAAATAACATTACCAACCGTTTGTATACATAGTAAAACCACATTTCATAACTTTGTTAAAGGTAATCCTTGTTGCGATAAAATCTAACATAGTCTATAATGTAGTACAACTAATTCAATAAAATATAAATTATACAAAGTACCATTGAGAAAGTTATTTGACCTTAAGGAAGGGGTCACAATTATTTAAAATCAAATTAGTATATCTATATATATATATATTCCACAGTTATACAGTCTTTTATTATTTTTAATGATTTGCAATATTATGAATTAGAAACTTTATGTCGGTTATGAGCTGTCGAAAGGCCATAAGGATGGAAGCGTAGAACATTTGAACTCCTCCAAATTAACTACGAAAATTTACTTAACAAAAGTCTTCCAAGTTAGATATTGAAATTTTACAAAAGAACAAAAGGAAGAAACATATCTTATGGTTATGGCCTTATGGAGTTCTGTTCCAATGAAGTCAAACTAGATTTCCTTCATGTTGTCCACTTGTCCCACTTCGTACCTTGCATGACAGTTCTTTTTATATTCTTAAAAATATATTGTGCGTGCGATTTGTCACTATCTCGTGAACTCAACCAAATTTTGGTAAAGCTGCAGCTCCAAGGCTTGTCGGAATTCTAAACGTAACAATAGAAATTTATGTAAAAAATATTGAGTTGTACGAAAGCTCTTCTAATTCTTCTAATAGCGCCGAATGTTTTGACCCTGTCACATTTTGAATAATGTTATAACGCCTAAAATATTTGAAATCAGTTTTACTCACACACGTAACATTGAGATGAAGACTTCGTCAACGACGTGCCTGTGTGCTTCTCAATATGTCCATTTACGTATTTACCAATTACCGTACCTGGAAAAGGAAATTCGTCTTACATTTTTTACTAATTAGTGCATTAAGTAACATGATAAAGTCATGTGGATGAACAGTGGTACAGTACATTTCATTGATGCTCGTTGTATATTTGGTATTGGGGATGATGAATTCGTGTTTTACCTTATTCATCATCAATATTACATTACGTTTGGATTAGGAATTTCATAATGTACATAATAATGTCTTAGCATCCATGTCATTAGATGAGTCTAGCTATACATGAGTAGAAATTGTGGCTATTAGCCTCTCTTTTCCACAAAAAGTATATGATTTACATTCACAAAATTATCGACTACATCAACGACTCGTGCTATTTGTAAGTTTGTTTTCCACATTTACTCTTAACAATTTCAAAATACTAACAAAATAATGTTGTCAATCCACATAATTAGAAAATCAATATGTTTAAAGAAATTGATGAATACATTAAACATATGGGCGGGAGCGAGGAGTCACAAATATAGATTTTTCTTATAGCGCATATCTATTACTATATTAAAAGCAAAGTCCTCTCACTTAAAAAAAAAGCAGTTGGGATATCAACTTTTGATTTTCCAAAAATACCCCTACTCCTCTAAATTCAAATAAAAGAATAAAAGAGTTATACTGATACTTTACTCATTTGGATCAACCGCAATCCTAAAAAATAGCTATTAACGTAATCTTTCAAAATTTCATTTTTTAAAATTAAAATAACTTGCACGTGATCCCCGCGTGTGTCAAAATTTCTAGTAAGTAATATAGTAAAAGCCCTCCGACAATAATTCTTGAGATGAAATCAAAAGAAAACCCACAAAAAGAAAAACTGAATGTTCTTCTAAACAGAATTAGAAATAACTTTAGAACATTTTATTTGTTATTGAACTAGTAGCAGCTATAAGTAGAGAACAATTACAGAAATTAAGACAATATTCACAATTGCCACTCCTTTAAGACTAAATAAGAAAAAGACTACATTCTCGAGAGAGAGAAAACACCACAAGCATTGCTCGTAAATAGTTAGCTGCTATGAGGGAGGTTTCCCTCTAGTGGACTCCGTCAATTTCATCTAGTGAAGTCTTTATGTATAGAAACAAACCTCGTTGTTAAGAAGTTTTAATAAGTGAATGGTATAATTACTTTATTTATAGCACAAGTAACTAAAGGTTTAACAAGAAGTCCTTGTTTATTCCGACCCAATATAATTAGGGGGATTTTACCAACCACATTATCGTTATTATTATTTATTTATAAAGAAGCCATTATTGGGTGTAATTCAACTCAACTTCACCTAGTAAAGTGGCATGCTAAAATTAATGAAGCCACAAACTTTGGTACAAGCATTTCATTCACCTGATTTGGTAACAATTGCTTTCACATAGTAAGTGTCCCAAGCTATAGTTACCGTCACGCAACTTTAACAATTCTAAATGTTACAATTTTCAGTTCACGCCATTATTATAAGTTATGATCTTTTAACAAACTCTGCGACGTTTTTAAGTAGGATAAATAGCAAAAACTGCCCATGTGTTATTTCTAGTTGGCAAATAACCCCTGTGTTATTTTAATTAGCAAAACCCCCTATGTGTTATTTCGAAATTAGCAAAAATCCCCTTACTACACTAAATTAACTCGCAATTATTGAGATTGATCTCAAAATATGATTTTTATTGTATTTCTTTGATACATATGTAACTAATGATGTTCAAATTAAATTGTATACATATTTTTGTTTATTTATTTTGAAGAAAACATTAGTTTTTAGATTTGTAAAAGTATAATTCTGGTACCGATTAATTTTACTATGTATTTATACAATTTTTAAAAAAAATTAAAAAAATTATAACACCATTTATAATATTTATTGTAGTAAGTATATGTTTATTATAAAATTATAATACTTATAAATTCAAAGTTATTAGTAATGTCATTATAAAATATGTCATGAGGAGGTTTTTGCTAATTTATGAATAATACAGGGGATTTTGCCAATTAAAATAATACAAGGGGTATTTGTCAATTAGAGATAACACGGGTAGTTTTGGCTAATAGCCCTTTTTAAGTATGATGCTTGGTTGAAATCAAACGGAAGGAGTGAAATAAAAGAAATAATGTGCTAATATTCTAATCTATTTTAATGATATTGCTGTCTTGTTTGAATAAAATGACGTTAGAGGTTCACGTCAAGTAATTAATTATAGGAAAACCGACTAAAGAGAGAAAAAAATAGATAAAAAAAAACCCACGAGGTAGAAAGTGCGTAATCCAAAAATTTCTCGATTTTCATCATCTCAGATTGACGTAAAATTCCTACCATTTTTATTTATTTTCTATTTATTAACACTGGTAAAAAAATAAATTATTACAGATCCATCGTATTTTTTTTATTTTTTTGATTAAAGATCTATGTATATATTTTGAGTAATGGAAAACTATGATTCAAAATAAAAATAAAAAACACAAAATGGTGATGTACATTTCTATATTGACAAATTTATTGATCTATTAAATATAAAAAAAAGGTTTTTTACAATGTCTAGATACATCCATTTTACAAAATTATATTTAGAAACTTTAATTAAAGAGGACACATAGTAGATTGTCTTGAAGATTTTTACCCCCTTTATTGTATTTCCAAATCTTAAAACACCAAATAAAGATTTTTTTCTTCATATCAAAAAACTCAATTTGATGAACACTATACCTTTGAGAGGCTATTAAAATATATTAATAAATATATCATAAGATACTCCCCTGCCGCCTTAGTCAAACTATAATATGATTTATCATTTTACCTTTTACATTTTACTATATTTTACAATATACCATAATGAATAAGAATTGAATGCTGGTAACAGAATTCCCTTTCATCTCTGTTCACACTTCACACATCTCTTCTCTCTGTACCAATACCAACCAACTACACAGCACAAAACCGACTCATATAACTCTGCAACAAAACCAAAAACCCTTCCATACTTTTATTTTATTAATAATCATCATTAAACAGAGTAGTTACTAATTAACATTAAAACAGTAACAAACTTATCTGTGACAACAAAAGCAGGGGAAATTAAGAAAGAAAAAAACAAACTTGGTCCGAGTCGTTCGCAGGTAACTATCCTATTCTCGTTTTTTTCAAAATCTCACTGTCCCTTTTATTTCTCCAATTAGGTCGGATTTCAACACGGTTTTTTCTTTTTTTACAGGTGCAAAGTCCCATTCTTTATTTTGAAATATTCCAAGGGGTCATAAATACCAGCACCACCAGCATTTTCCCCTGTTCTTTTGATGGATTTCACCAAAAAAAACCGTTCCTTTACAATATATCAACTTGTCTGAAAATGGGTTTGTTTAATCCCAACTTCTTTACACAAAAGGTGGTTGCTTTATTGTACTCTGTTTCAATATACCTGCTGCCCCTGTTTGGGTTCATCTCCACCCACATTTTCAGGTTTGTTTAATTTTGTATTTTGTGGTAAAGATTTTGTTTTTACACTGTTTCTTACTCTGGGTTTTTGTTTGATTGAACGCAGGGTGCAAAAGTATGGTAAATTTTCCTTAAATAAGAAAAATGAGGAGGAAAGCAGTTTTCTTGAAGCAGAGCATGAGTGTGTAGTTGAGAAAGACTTTACTGAATTTATTGGGTTTGATAAAGTTGTTGAAGAAGAAGAAGAAGAAGAGAAAGAAGAGGTGTATTTGAGATTCAAGTTTCCGTCTTTTGAAGAATTTGTTGTTGGAAACCAGAAAGGAACAGGTGAGGCGTTCAATGACTCTGAAGTGGTCCCTTCATCTGTTGCCAGTACTAGTAGTACAGGTGAGAGTTTTAATAGTGCCTTTATTGATGAACTGGATGCTTTTCCTGTGAAAGAAAATAGTGGAGTGGATGAATTTAAGGAATTTTTGGAGCAAATTTACAAGAAGACTGGTTGTGTTGATGGGGAAGGAAAACAAAATGTGGGGTTTGAATTTGATGGTGAGGAATATGATGGTGTAATTGGATTTACGGAGAAGTCGGAAGAGCAAAAACGTTTTTTACAAGACGAGGAAGAGCTTAAGGGAGACGAAGAAGGTTTGTTCGATGAGTCCGAGTTTAGTTCCAGAATGAATTCTCCTGTCAGTGATTCTGATACGGCGTCCACGAGTTTTGGAAACATACGTTCTGTGATGGATGATGGTGTAGTGGATTCAGACGGTGACCGATTCCTGCCTGATATTGGAGGAGAATTGGACGTTAATAGCGAGGATGATAAAATGGAAACGGAGAGCGAATTATCGGGATTCGAGGAAAATCGTGAGTTATCAGATGTGGATAGTGATATAATGGAGGAGCTAAAGCAACTAGAAGAGGAAGAGCACACTTTGAATAATAGTCCTGATGATTTGAACTTAGGCTTTTTGTCTGAGAAAGACTTTTTCGAGGATTTGGGCAGTAAAAAGGACTCAATTTTTGATGATGATGATGATAAGGAGACAATGAATGGTGGAGAAAATTCCAAAAAAGCAAAGTCAAAGGATACATCATTGTCTGATTCTGGGGATGGAAACAAATTGGAGTCATTGTGGGAACATCAAGAATTGATGGAACAGTTGAAAATGGAGCTTAGAAAGGTGAGGGCCACAGGCCTGCCGACTATTATGGAAGACTCGGAGTCACCTAAGATAATGGACGACTTGAAGCCGTGGAAAATTGATGAGAAATTTCAGCGTGGAGATTGTATAGGGGAGCTTCACAAATTCTACAAGAGCTATAGAGAAAGGATGCGCAAATTCGATATCTTGAACTACCAGAAGATGTATGCCATGGGTTAGTCAGTCCTCTTTTCCATAACTTTACGATTCATATCCATCCCTCTATATTATTCGATATATGTCAACACCATGAACGTAACGACCTATCTGACTATAATTAGGCGATCGAAATTCATATCTTCACGTGTAGTTAGTTAACACGAACACGAACCATGCCCGTAAGTTAAAATTTTGGTTTTTGGATCATTTCTTGCATAAGGCTAGTAGTAGTATTACCTTTTCTTGGGATGAATTAGTAGGACTAGTATATTTTGTGGCTATTGTTTTACTTTATCCAACAAGTTGTTATGTTGAATACACTAAACAATTGTAGCCACAAATAGACATTGTTCACACGGGATGGTCAGCATATATGTCTATTCTCTTTTGTTAAGGATGTTATGAGTTGTACCAAATCCTTATTTTCAGAGTTTCTAGAAACAGAAAAAAGAAACATGCGGACTAGTCTGGGAGAAGGCAGTGGAAGGATGATTAGATGACACAACATGCTAAGGTGGGATTGACTAGGTCATTATTGATTAATTAATGAGTAATTAAAAGTCCATTCAGCATCTAATCTGTTGATGTCTTTCTCCCGTTGAAAATCCATCAATGGCTTTCTTCTTTTTCAAAACTTTACCAACAGTATTCAATACTGTGGAATTATTTACCAACCTTGACCTAACAAAATTTATGGCAAATTATAACTGTTTCAAAGTTTAAAAACATCTTCTGTTACCGAGTCAAAATCATTCATCATGAACAAAATTTATAAACATTTAACCCTTACTAAATGACAATAGATTTTTAGCATATACAAATGTTAAAGTTTCACCAAACTTCATATCTTATTTGCATTTATAATCCCTAGAATATATTCAAACTGCAAGTTTCTCTCCTGTAAGTTCGGCATTGAGTTTGTGGCGTTGGTCTTGTTTGAGTTATAGCTCGTACAACCTATGGAAGTAATGAAATTGTTGACTGTTCCCGTAAAGTTTAGGTTTTTATACGACCCTCATGCAATTGTGCACACCACAGGCTTTTTACAGTTGAAGGATCCTCTTAGATCAGCGTCAAAGCCAAAACTCGAGGCTCCAACACTTAAATCCATTGTTTCGCAAAACTTTTGGCTATTCAAACATAAAGTTCACGGTAGTGATCCAATGAAGAAGTTTATCAAAGAATTGGAGGGCGATCTTGAAGTGGTGTACGTTGGTCATATGTGCCTTTCATGGGAGTTTCTGCATTGGCAACACGAGAAAGCTCTAGATTTGTGGGATTCGGATCCTCGTGGAATCCGAAAATACAATGAGGTTGCTGGCGAGTTTCAGCAGTTTCAAGTTCTCTTACAAAGATACGTTGAAGACGAG
This sequence comes from Linaria vulgaris, assembly GCA_948329865.1. NCBI lineage: Eukaryota > Viridiplantae > Streptophyta > Magnoliopsida > Lamiales > Plantaginaceae > Linaria > Linaria vulgaris. The sequence continues at coordinate 14,732,523 of OX415250.1, read as the reverse complement.
CCATATCAAGGACCACGAGTCCAGAATTATGTAAAATGTCGATGTTCCCTCCGCAATCTTCTTCAAGTCCCTGTCATAAGAGGTGAGAGAGTATATTATTTGTTCTTTCTTCTCTTATCTCTGTTTACTTTTTATGAAGCTAACAATCAACAATGTACTGAATTTGGTTTATGTTGCAGAGGACAACTTGAAAGACAAAAGAAAGGCCAGGAAAAGAGATGCTGAGGAATATGTTATCACAAGTGACATGCTAGTGGAGATTGTGGAAGAATCAATACGAATATTTTGGCGGTTTGTACGAGCTGACAAGGATTGCACCACTACAGCGAATAAAGGTCATAAGAAATCACCCGAGCTTCAAAATCCCGAAGACCTCAAGTTATTAGTAGACATTAGAAAAGATCTTCAAAAGGTTGGTAATTTGAAGTTCATTGCCACGCCCTCACAATTGAAAAAGAAAAAAAAAACCACCTACACTTGATTTTCCGAAATTCGACTAAACTTTGTTTCTTTTGTTTTGACACAGAAGGAGAGGAAGCTCAAGGATCTTTTGAGGAGCGAGAATTGCATTTTGCGAAAATTTCGACAGTGTAGGGAAGACGAGACTGATCAAGTTCTTTACTTTTTCGCACAAGTAGATATGAAGTTAGTGTCTAGAGTTTTGAGCATGTCGAAGATAACAAACGATCAACTGAACTGGTGTCATAACAAGTTAGACAGGATTAGGTTTGTGAATAGGAAAATACATGTAGAGCCTGCATTTTTGCTATTCCCATGTTAAGATAGTGTCACTCTTACCTTAAATAGTAATCTTGGGATAATTTTGTATTGGGAGGTTTTGTATCTAGTTTCTCTTACATGCTTAGAAGGGTTATAACATATGCACTTATAAGGCTTGTATCTGTGATTATCTTCTGCCTTGGGTTCTTACAAAGGGTGTAACCTTTAAAAAAGAGAAACTTGCACATAATATTTAAATGTGTATGATTTGTTATTAGATCAACTCTTGACAGAATATTCAATGTGAGATGAGATTTCTTAGTATATTTTGTCTAAAAGACGGAGTATGCTAAAATATTTATTATAGACGCATAATTTCATCAAAAGTTGGCCAAGCATAAATCGTTTGGGATGACGAGTTTTTTCTTTTCAAAAGTTTGGGGCAGTTTGCAAAGTGAGCATACAAAAGGGATTTATGCTTTCTACCTCATTTAATCAGGAAGTGAAGCATGGATTTATCATTTATGATCTACTCAACTCATGTGTATAAAGGATTCGGTAAGATTTCTTAACATAGATTTTTCGAATTTACAATATAAATTGGGACATTTGTTGTAAAATTATTATGTCATTATTTGAAAAACATTTCAATGAGTTAAATCGCACGAGTAGGAAATGTATCGACTTTAAATGTTGTTCTCCTTGCAAAAAAATTAATAGGTACAACTCATGTATTGATGCAGTGGTGTAACCTATAAAATGAATCACTTATAACTCTGTCTCTATCGTGTATTAGTAAAAATAAGCAACTGGGTGTGCCACCTCATTATTTAATGACTGAACCCATTCCTTGTGGTCTAAAAAAATAAAAAATGGTCTCTTGTCTTACTAGTGACATTTTTAAAAGTAGAGACACTATGTTGAAAGGTACATGTTTTAAGGTCTCGATTGACTTCAACTGGATACTTCAACAAAATCCTTGGGTATCCATGATTAATGCTTTCATTCCTCCTCACAGCGTCAATTTTCCCCGGGATGGTCAGATATTCTAAAGATCCTTGAGCTACTCCATCCACGAGAAATTTTTTGGAATTTTGACATCGTTGTGCAGTTGTTTGGTCTAGACTCGGCTAAAGGAAATCCTCAAAACTCCTATAGCTAACTCTCTAGATGCGAAGACTCTTCTGTGGTGCCCCTCAAAGTCGGGGATATTTTTACCCAAGAGTGCATATTCTGAATTCACTAAGCCTGAGTTGAACGATTTGAGCCCTCTTTGGAATAAGTCGGGAAATCTAATTTGCATCTCGAGTATAAAATTCTCTTCGGTAAATGTATATCCAATGCCATTCCCCCTAGAGAAGAGTTAAACTCTGGGTTCAATATTGGAGACATATGTGCCGAATATGCCACTTTGAAGCCGGTTATCTTGAATATCTTTTTCTTCGTTATTTTTACGCAAAGACTTTGTCCTTTGGCTTGAGGTGGAATATTCGTCTCAATTAATTTTTTATTTTACTATTAGTTATTGGTTCTGCTTTCTCTTTGATTGCATGGATAATTTCTCTTCCACCCGAGGTTGAAGAGACTGAACTCCTAGGCCTTGCGGTTGTTAATATCGAGGCTATTTGGTCCATTCAAAACTAAGTAGTTCACGGCAAAAAGTTGATTTATCAAATTCAGACTACTGCTACCATCTCAACAGAAGCATGAACCAACGAAACTTGCCTTCGTGACAGAAGTCCCCCCAGCCCCTTCTCCCCAAGTGGATTAAAGTTAACACGGTTCCTGTCCTCTTCGACGATCGTGCGACTGTTTCAATTGTTTGAAGAAATGAAAACGGTTATGTTGTGTGATGCATTTCAAAGAATTTCACCCCCCCCCCCCTCTGACAATAGTTGAAGCCATTGCGATTTTAGAAGCATTTAAAGATGCCGACTCCATAAAAAAATATCTCTTTTTTTTAGTCGGACTGCCAATACACCCTAAGAATGACAAATGATCCATCATTGAAACTCGATTGGAGTGCATTTCCATATATTTTGGATATTATAAAATTTTAGGCCTTTGGCCTAAACGATTCTTTAAATTTTTACTTAGATATTGTAACTTTGTAGCTCACCACCTTGCTACTTGGGCACTGGCCACCTTGCTACTTGGGCACTGGCCAACGTTTGGAATAGTTTTATGCCGATTTTTTGAGTTATCATTGTCTGTATAGTGCGATTGGAGACTCCCGATGACTGGAACTCTTTAAGTATTTATGCTAATATAGCTTCTATCATCAAAAACAAAAAATCATAAAGAATGTATGAACATGGAAGAAACTTTATTGCAATAATGATCCAAAAATCATATTGCACATGTTTTCTTTTGGATATATATATATATATATATATATATATATATATGTATATGTCTATGTATATTATACAAGTTTTCAAATAGGGTGGGCGGTTCGATTTTTGAATGGGGGGTCCAATTTCGATTTCTTCGTAAGGCAAACCATAAATCAAATCATTTGACACGGTTTGGTTCGGTTTAAATCGCCACTGTTTGGTTTTTTTAACACCGGTTTCAATTTTACTTTTTACTTTTTTTTCATCTTTATTACAAAATAATGTATAAATCCTCTCATTTATCTATTAAACAATCAATCTTTGAATATGTATAAAAACTAAATAACATGTCATAATTAATAAAATAACTTATTAATAATATAGATCATTCGCCCACCGCAGATTATTAATCATCGATAATTTAAAAATTCCAAAGGTCGCTGCAATAACAATTGTCATTTCTAAAGTCATACAAAATATATACACTTGCATGCACAAAAGATATCTATTTATATTTTTGAACAATACAACGTCAATATTATACACTTTTCTTATAATTTATAAATTACAACGTTTTTTTTCTTTACTTGAACTACATTATTATGACTTCATCTACTTACTTAATTTTAATCATATAAAAAAAATTTATTAGTTTAGAGTATTATGATATTAACTATTGAATAATTAGGCTAATAAAAATGCGGTTTCGGTTTGGTTCGGTTAACTGATGATATAAATCAAAACCAAACCATATATGATTTTGGTTATGACTACTAAACCACACATCACACCAATCATTCGGTTCGATTAAAAAACCAAACCACTGGATCGGTTATTGGCCGGTTGAGTCGTTTTCGGTTTTTATGCACACCTTACTTTAAAATGTCATAAAATCATTGGTTTTCCTTTAGAATTAGAGAAGCGACTGACACTAGCATTTTCAAAATTGTCCATAGAGAACTAGAAGGAAGAACCTTATCATCATCATTATAAAGTAAAAAATAAAAATAAAGTTAAACATGTAACAACTCTTTTGAGTTTTGACTCTTTGCCTATGTGCAAAATTTGATACCGATGGTATGGACAGTGGAATTTGGATACTGTGGAACTCCATTGATATTGATGTGGAGATTAAGGACAACGATTATAAGGGGATTCATGCTTTGATTGGCCCGAAGAAACAGGAGAAGTGGCGAATTTCAGGCATATATGCTAGACCATACGCGGATAATAAAGCGCGTGTTTTTAGCAAGTTGGAAGAGATGTAGAAGCAGATTGATATCCAGTGGTTGATCCAAGGCGACTTCAATGAGATTGGGGCAGCTCACGAGAAAATAGGTGGGAATCCAGAAGTTGCAAACCGTTGCTTCACGTTTCAACAATGGATTACTAGATGTGGGATCCGCGATCTTGGCTTTCAAGGGCCGATTTTTACGTGGACAAACAAAAGAGAAGGGGATGCGACAATCAACGAACAACTTGATAGAGCACTTGCTAACTCATATTGGGTGGAAGGATATCCGAACTATAACGTCATTCATCTTCCACGCACACATGGGGATCACCAACATTTTTTGACACTATTGGGGGTGGGGTGGGGGGTCTAAGAATCTCAAAAAGTCGTTTCATTTCGAGGAGGTGTGAGAAGATGATGAAGTTAGCATGGGATGATAGCCCGAATCTTCTTGAGGCGATTAAAAAAGTCCCACATGTCATAAAGCCGTGGAATCACGATAAATTGAAGAATCTTTACAAAAGGAAAAGTCGTGTGCTTAAGAGGATAATGGGTGCAAAAAAGGCTCTTGCCCGAGCGCCTATTGAATTCTTGATACGACTGGAGAGAGAACTCTTAGAGGAACACGGGGAAATCCCAAGGCAAGAGGAAATTCATTAGTAACAAAAATCAAGGATTAAATGGTTAAAAGAGGGTGACGACAATACCAAGTTTTTCCATAGATCGATGCTAACTAGGAGGAAAATGAATGAAATTTTCATGTTGAGCATCGATGATATTTGGGTTGATGACCAACTTATCCTTAAAAACCATGCAAGGGATTTTTTACGACACCTTTTTTTTTGGAACGGCACAAAATACTGCGCCTCCACATGTCTCTCGATTTCAAAGAATTATTAGTTCGGACTTGGCGGCAGATTTAGGGAGTCGGCCGAGCCTAGAGGAAATGAAAAAGGTCGTGTGGGCAATGCATCCATCTAAGGCTCTGGAAGTGATGGTCTTCAAGCTAAGGTTCACCAAATCTACTGGTTGTGGATAAATAAATCTTTGTTCGAGTTCGTTGATGCGGCGTTTGAAAACGGAGAAACCGAGAAAGAAACATGCGAAGCCTACCTTGTTTTAATCCCAAAAGTGTCGGACCCGACAACCATTGCGCAGTTCAGGCCAATTTCTTTGTGCAACGTATCATATAAACTGATCACTAAGTGCATTACCTTACGTCTCAAAGATCTTATGCCGGATCTTATCGCACTAACTCAGTCAAGGTTTATAAAAGGAAGAGGAACGCATGATAATATTCTTGTGATACAAGAGATTCTTCATTCCCTTCGTAACAAAAAGAATAACAAGACATGACATATGATTCTAAAGCTCGATCTCGAGAAGGCGTATGATAAGATAAGTTGGAGTTACCTCGAAGAAATGCTTGATGCTTTCAACTTTCCAAAAAATCTTACTAAGATGATCATGTTTTGCGTCACTAATGCATCGATGCACATCATTTGGGATGGAGAGCCTCTCGAACCTTTTCAACATGGCTGCGAATTGAGTCAAGGCGACCCCCTATCACTGTATTTATTTGTACTTTGTGTGGAGCATCTTGCGTATCTTATTCTTGAGGCGGTAAGTGAGAAAAGGTGGGAACCCATCATACCGTGTAGAGGGGGTTCATCTTTACCCCATCTCTTATTCGCAAATGACCTTATACTACTGGGGAAGGCAACACTCAAGACTAAAAGTACCATTAAACTGGTACTTAATTATTTTTGCTCGGCGTCGGGTCTGACACTTAGCGCCGCTAAGTCTAAGGTGTTATTTTTGAAGACTGGGGGGACGATGTTAAAGAGGCTATTTGTGCTCATTTGGGATTTGCTCAAACTCATACGTTGGGGAAGTATCTCGGAGTCCACCTCTTTCATGGCCGAGTAAAAAGAGAGGATTTTAGTGACTTCTTTGACAAGCTACACACGAGATATTCAAGTTGGAAAAGACAAACCCTATCCCTCGCAGGGCGGTCTACTCTCGCCCAATTCTTATCAACGGCTGAACCAATCCATGTCATGCAGTCATGCTGGATTCCATGGAATGTTTGTCGAATATTGGACCAACTTAATCAGGATTATGTATGGGGTAGCGAACCGAATAGACAGAAACTACATCTGGTTGGTTGTGCGAGAGTGACGAGGGGCAAAAATGAGAGAGGTTTGAGAATAAGGAGTGCAGATCAAATAACCAAGCTTTGCTTTCTTAACACTGTTGGAATTTGTTGAATAATAAACAGATTAGATTGTTGTTGCAACTTATCTTAAAGATCAAAGCCTCTCCTTTTATGAGTCAAAGCTAAGTGATAACGTTATGTAGAAGGGGTTTATCAGATGTTAGCAATTGATAAAACCTTCCTTCGTCGGAAGATTGGTAAAGGCAATAAAATCATGTTTTGGTTCGACAACTGGTTGGGAAGCACGAGACTATGCGATTGGTTGACGTGGAAGATTATTCGGTTACAGTGTGAGATGTAATTGATGATGAGGGAAATTGGTATCTTGAGGATTTTAAGACTAAATTAAATCCGAGTTAGACCAACCTTATTGTGGGGGAAAGTTCCTAGTCTAACTGACAATGACAACATGATTTTGTGAAGCGAGATGACGTATGGACATTTTACTTGTCAAAGCGCATACAAGGCGCTATACCGTGCGCACAATCCAGATAGGACTGCCGTGAGTAAGCTCTCATGGATCTCGAAGGCGCCGAGCAGCAACAATATTCAACATTTTCTATGGTTGGCACAACAGAACTGTCTCGCATCGAACCAACTCCAAAAGACACAGAAAATAACAGATTCAGCGGCATGCGAGCTATGCAAAGATCCCGAAGAAAGCACGTTGCATATTCTCAGGTATTGTGGAGCAGCCAAGAAGATTTGGAGAGCACTACTTGGAGACGAACATCTGTGGATCTACAATAATCTGCGAGATGAGAATTGGATAAAATTCAATCTCAAGTATCATGATAAAATTATGCTACTTGCTGCCCGAAATACCGCGAAACTTTATATTTTCAGCGAGCGTTTGGTGTATTTGGAAGGCGCGCAACACGGGGGTCTTCAAAGGCATAAATGAGCAGAATTATGCCGTGACCGGTTTTATCAAGCATTTGAGCATTGGTCTAACGAAGGCCAATGTGTTAGATCGTCCGAGGGAAAAAAGGAACCAAAATGTGGATGGGTCAAATTAAATGTTGACAGTAATGTTAGAATGAACGCCAATGCGAGGGCTTTTGGAGGAGCTATGTGGGACGACAAAGGTGCATGGTTATGTGGATTTATGGGAAGAATTTAACTGCCCCACGGTTCTAGATTCGTAGATTGCCGCGATAAAGGATGGACTAAAAATTGCTTGGGACAAACGCATCCCAAAGATCATAGTTGAGACAGACTCCTACGAAGCTTTTAAACTGATCACGGACACGATGAGCTCAAACGCACATTTGCGAGATGCTATTGACGAATGTCGTAAGCTTCTCCACAAATCTTGGATGCAGGAATTTCGCGGTGTTAACTCCTTGTGAAATTAATAACCATCGGATATAGATATTGCTAACCCTCGTGAAACCATTTACCATCGGATAAGACTATTTTGGAATTACATGAAGTGATGAATGTATACAGGATCAAACTACTCACAAAGTATCCGATACAATAGCCACTACCAGTCTTGGATGACTACACGATGCCTAAAATAATCACCGATGCTTTAGCAAGTGAACGATCCGATGGCAGTGTATTCACATAAGTGATGCACGGTTCAAACGCAATTTCTCCGATAGGAATACAAAACTATCTACTCGATGGCATGAAATATTCCTTAGATCCCTATAAAGGATATATTAGCATCGTGGAGACCAGAATGTAACAGCATCGTGGAGACCAGAATGTATCAGCATCGTGGAAACCAGGTGTCATCAGCCAGGGTATAACAACATCGTAGAAACCAGGTGTCATCATCAAGGATATATCAGCATTGTAGAAACCAAATGTCATTACCAGGACTGGTGTATCAGAGTCAAATAAGCCAGGTGTCAATACAGCAAAAAGCTTTGTCAGCAACATGATAAGTGTCCTCCAGCTCGAACATCTAAATCATACCTCCAATCTATTGGCAATCTATAAATACCCCTATGTTGCCAAAGAGAAATGACAACTAGGAAGGATACTGAAAAATAATATTAACTATTTTAAAGAAAGGAAATTTTGATAGTATTGTGATTCTTTATTGGCTATTTGGGCAAGGCGTTTCCTAATATTAAACAAATTTTACTCTTATGAGTTGACACGCTCGATTTTGGGGGAAAAGAACACGCTTGCAGATGCCATTGTGAAATCTGGACATTCCGAGAAAGAGGATTATTGCTACATGCGAACGCCACTTTCTGATTTTATTTCTATTTTGTCATGTAGCTTAAGGGCACTTTTTTTTACATAAAAATAAAATAAGAAACAAGAGATTACTTGTTAGTTGTTAGTTGTTATATATTCCTCTTCCTAAATAATAATATTTTTCCCCAATTCCTGAACGTCCAAATTAAACTTAATTGAAAATAAAATAAAACCCTGCCGGGGTTTATCAAATTAGGGTTTTGCCAGCTCCTCTTCTCTCTGCGCTCGTATCTGTTCTGGCTCCGCTCTCTGATACTCAACACTTAACATCAGGTATATTTTACTATCTTTACTTTCTGTTAAATTAGATTTTAGTAGCAGCTTTTAACTATGAATCTCAATCCCACGTACTGGATTTCAGTGTGCATTTAAAACTAATTAAATCAATTATTAATTGGCTTTTCGGTCAATTGTTGGACGCAAATTCTTCATATTTCATGTGGGTTTTCTTGTTCCTATTCTTCACAGAGAAAAAGGTTCTATCTTTTTAGTTGTTCCTTACATTTTTGGTGGATTGTTTAGTCTATGTGTGAAATGTCAGTTTATATTTCCGATTTATTTGAGTTGTTGACAGAACCAGCTCAAAAGAAGTAAAAAGGTCGAGAAAAACGTGTTTGTCATACTATACTGTGGGTGATTTAGTTCTAAATTGGTGACTCTGAGCTTTGCAGTTAATCATGGGAAAAAAATCGGGAAAGTTCAAGAAGAAAGAGAGAGATGGTCCTATCAAGAAAAGAGCGTCTGCCGTTGATTCCGACGACGACATGATGAATGATGAAATTGATGCCTGTATGTTTTTTCTTTTTGATCACATGCATGATTCTTTACAAAAGAGTACACCTTTATTCAGTATCTGTGTTGCATGTGTTTGGCCGTGGCTTATTAACTTATTGTTGCTTGTAGTTCACAAGCAGAGAGATGTTGTACCACTAAACTTGAATGAGGATGCGGAGGAGTCTGATGAAGACAATGAGCAACCTGTTTACGATATTGAGGTTTTGATAGTTTCTATGTCCCTTTACTTTGCTTAGCAACATTGTTTAGTTAGAGGAGTTCATTTGTTAAGATAATTTTGGAAAATCTGTAGCAAATGTTTGGTCAGTCGGATATTAATTGTGGTATTGTCCCTTTAGAGCCTTGAAGGATAAACTCTGAAGAAATAATATTGACTATTCTAAATTTAAGTTTTGCAATTACGATTGTCTATTTGGCCAGTGCAGTACGCAGTGCAAGAAGTGAATTCTATGTTGTTCCTTCTTAACCGAGTTTTATGTGAAGTTATGTACTGGTTCACTTTTTCTTGAAATTTATCCAATCGATAGGAGAATGCTGGAAAGTGTTCAGAGATGTAAATGGTTATTGTTCAAGAATTTAGATTTGTTCAGAATTCTTAGTCTTCTGCTTTAATGATAATCAGGATGATGAAGATGAAGACGATGAAGCTGAGGACGATGATAGGCCACCTAGGGGTCTGGAAGCAAAAAGTAAGGCAGATTTCTCTGCTTGTTTAATACATATGTTACTTTTTTTAGCAATTTGCGGTTTACTCTATGAAGTGAGGCGGTTTGAATTGCTTCTAATAGATTGTCTGGTGAAGAATGGCTCCCTTTTACCTGATTTGAAATCGTGCCTTTTATTTGTAAAACTTTTTGTCTAGCACCCAGTTTTGCACTTTTCACATTTCTCGTTTGGTTGAGAATGGATATGTGGGTGAGTTAAGCAATGAAGTTTTACGCAAATATGTCACCATCTTACATTAGATAACTGCCATATTGTCTCCTTCACTTAAATAACGTAAGGATAAATTTATTTTAAACCCATCATATTCCTTCGATAGATCTGCACCAATATCTTCAGTGCAAACTTCAAGGGTTTCCATCCCCTTGCTTAGATTTTTGTTGTGGAGTAGTATATATATATATATATATTTTTTTTTTTTTGATACGAAGAGTTGTCCTTTGGATTAACTCAGTTTTTTTCTTAGAGAAGCTTTTACTGTGCATTAAATTTTGCTGTTAAATTTTATAGTTATACGGACGCAAAAGTTTTTGCATGCTAAGTTTGGAGATGAGGATGAAACCCTAGATGATGCCGAAGAGGAGGAACAAGATAAGAGCATTTGGGGCAGAAAAGATGACTTATATGGTGGTGATGTCGCCTTTGAGGTAAGATTTACTATTAGTTCTGCAGTTTTTTTACCTTGTATTCAAATATGTTGGAGTGGTAGTTGTTGGTTGATCAAGCAGTTATAATGAGTGAATTAATAGTATTACCTAGCTAGCTTCTGGGAGAAATTAACATCCATCGTGGAATCCTGTGTTCTTATGATATTAAGGTCCTGAATACTTATGGCGACAAAGAATCTTTGCATGTTCTTGAAGCTCTGGGTTGTATAGCGTGATGGCTAATGAATCAGATGGATCATTGTTTTGGAAACTTGTACTGTCATGGTAGAGTAAGTTATGCATAATGATAATCACAATACAATTTTTTAATCAGAAATGACCTTTTCTCGAGATTATGTCTTCTGCATTTAGTGTGTTTAAGGTCTTGCAATCTACTCTACATGCTACTCTCATTAAAATAACATGCCTTAAGGTAAAGATTTAGCATGTTGGGATCATAACCATCAAAAAAGTTCTTTATTTACATGGGATTTGATACACCTGGACTTCAGGGGAGTAATTGCTTTTTTATTTATTATGGCTCGTGTCGGGATCTTTTAACAATTAATTTCCTGATCTTAAGCCGGGATCAAGTGATGACGAAGATGCAGCTGCGGAGGAGGCAGAGGTGTTAAGATTGCAAAGCGAGAAGGCAAAAGCTTTGTCGTTGGCAGATTATGGCCTTGAAGATGTTAGTCAAGACGAGACAGAGATGGAGCCAACATTTGAGGTGAAAGAGTAGTGACCTTCCATTTCCCTAGATACTGCTGTTGCAGTGTAGTTAATTGCTTTCTTCACCATTTTTTCCATATTGCAGGATATTTTGGACCATGGGAAACCTGCAGCGAAAGCTTCTCTGAGCAAAGCAAATAAGGAGGATGTTGACATCACATTTGAAGTTATAAAGAAAGATTTAAACACACTAACGAAGGAAGAACAGATGAGTGTTGTTTACAGGTCAGTTTACTCCTTTTTTCTTTGTTCTTTTTGATTTTTAAGAGTTTGTAGTTTTTGTGAATCTTAACCTTTAGTTAAAGGTTTCTTAAAATATCCAACTCTTAATTGACTGGGAACAGAATATCATTCTTTGTATATTACTAAAATATTCTGAGAGAGTTGTATGAGTAGGCAATTTCAGGGAATAATTCATTACCTTGGAAATCTGTATATAATTGGAAATTGTCAACAGATTCCCAAGACTGTTATTTTATGTCCTAGTACTGGACTGACATAGAGTTGCTTGGTAATATGTTTTATTTTTTGTTTTCAGCTGACTAAATAAATTTACATGGGTTCTAAATAGGATAATACTTGGCATAGATGATTTTATTTGCATGTTTAGCATTGATATCATTCACCATGTTACTCTAGTGGGGTGGTTAAAGTTGAGAATATATGTACCGTAGTTCATTTCTTCTGATGTTCTTCTATGTGCTGTAATATTTTGTTTTACAGCTCTGCTCCAGAGCTTGTGGGCCTTTTGTCTGAGCTGAATGATGCTCTTGAGGAACTTGAAAACAGAGTTAACCCTATTTTGACCAAGGTATTCTTTGCGTTTTATAAATCTACTTTTTCAGTGAACTTGCATTTTTCCTTATGTTGTTATGCTGTTGGAGCTATTTCAATAGTTACAATACTGGTCTTGCATTTCGGTTCTCTAGTATAGGGAGACTTCTATCGAGTTTACTGTATTACCTTCTAAGTTTGTATTAGGCGAGTTTATTTTCCTGAGTTTTTTTTGATGAAAGTGTTAAAACATTTTTTTTGTATGTTAAATTATCAACTTTAAGTGTCTAAGCCTCAGAAATAGTTTGTGTTCTGGAGGCTCAGGATCTCATGCGTAAGGGCAGCTAGAATCTGATTAGTGGTGCCCCTGCCTTTCTTATTCTCATTTTAGGTAAAGGAACCGGCTGATGGATAGTAAACAATGGAGATGATTCATTTTGTGACTTGAGCACTTGTGTAGCTCAGTTCAAAATAACTCTTGTTTTATTATTTTGACATTTGTCCATTTTATAATACCTTAATCATTTTTAAAGATTGGTGGGCGAGAAAGTGCAAAGAAGGGAGAAATGCACTATATGGAGGTAAAGCAGGTTCTGTTGCAGTCCTTCTGCCAAGCCATTACTTTTTATCTTCTTCTCAAGTCTGAAGGACATCCAGTTCGTGATCATCCAGTTGTATCTCGTCTAGTGGAAATCAAGAGCTTATTGGACAAGGTTATATTCTTTCTCATTATTAGTGAAATTGATCTAATGATAAATGGCCAAGTTTTTTAATGCAAAGGTTGTATAGACATGAATGCGGCCCTTATATAATTATTATCTATTCCTTTTCTGTTATACGTTTGAATAATTTCTGAAAGACTTGTATATTTCCTCCCGCAAAAATCCTTTTTACTCGGTGAGGATAATTTCTAGCCCTGTTCTGAAAATTATTTTCTGAGGAAATGGCTCCACTGGTGAGTCGATCTATTTGATGCTCTTATCACAATATTCAGTTGTGACTAGAGTAGAGCATGTCCTTAATCTATTTCAGATAGATTGTCCATTGCAACGTTTTCATGACTGTAAGTTCTCGCCAGGATATTGTTAACTCTTGGTACTGTTGCATTTTCAACTTGCGTTATTGATAGTGCTAGAGATATAATTCATGGAAAACATGATCTGTAAATTTGAGCTCAATGTCTAATTCAAAAAATGCCTCTAATATAGCAATGGAGGCAATTTAGCGGGTTGCTGCTACTGCTGTTGACATAATATCTTTTGCCATCAATAATAACATTTTCGCTTTGTTTTTGGGTTGCAGATGAAAGAAATTGATGAGAATCTTCCTTTTGATATGGAAGACATTGTGAACAACAGTGATGTGCCAGTTAAGAAGTTAGTTGAGGAGAGTGTTCCAGAATCTGATTCTGTGGCAAAGAGTCAGATGCTCTCTAGAATGGCTTCTGAGAACAACCTGAGAGTTGAGGTAGGTTCTTCTTGAATTTTACTGTTTGAGGTATGATTCATTATGTCTCTCTCTGTCCAAATGCCGCCTGTATCCTTTTCAGAACTTCTCTCTGTATCTTCTTACTCACTTTTATCTTTCTTTTGGTGTGCAATAACTTGTAGCCCAACGAAGGGGCTGAATTAGTTACCTTGAGAATTTCGAAGAAAATTGAACCAGAAAACAAGCCTCAAGTAAGTTGTGCATGCCAATAAATCGTATAGTTTTGCTTCATTATAAGTTCTCTTCAGGTTCATGTTACCATACCGATAGTCTCTGTTATGGATCTTTTTGCTTATCTATAGGCGTTTTTATATTCGATGTGCTTAGCTTCAATGTACTTATACAATGAAATTGTGGCAGGATAAACAAGTCGGTAAACAGAGCATGGAAATGTTAAAAGTACGAGCTGCCCTTGAGGAAAAATTGAAGCAGAAAGGTGTTTTTAGTTCCGTTGCACCAAAGAATACTAGGGTGAGAGAAAACAAGCAACCAGTGAACAGGTATTTTGTTTTGTTGGTATTTGTATGTAATATTTAGCTTCATCATTATGTTCAATTAGAGAATATTAAAACAATGAATTTCACAGTCAACTTGAGACATTAGATGACTATAATGACGAGGCAATGGAAATAGACAATGTTGCTCATGGAAAGAGCAATGGCGATGCCAGTCTATCAAATTCAATTTCCCGGCAGCTTCATCAAAACAAGCGTAAGGTATGCAGTTCAGTGATATTCTTCACTATAATACCATGGTTTATGGTTCTACGGAATCATCATGTATAGTTTAATCTTCTACCGGTACAACTGCATGACTGGCAGTGTCAAAAAAAATCATTTTATGGACCTAGGTCGAGTCGTGCCTTATTTACGTATCAGAGAAGTACACTGTGGTAGTCCTGGGGGTACATAAAGTCGCAATGATGAGCAAGTAAATAAACATGAAATTGCAGTCGATAGCATATGGAGACTGGTGGAACTCAGTAATAAAGAATCCTAAAAATTCATGCGCGCAGAAGTTACTAATGACCATGAATATCGGCTTAGCTCCTTTGTGAAATCTAGAAAACTTCGCTACACTAACCTGTAACTCCAACAACCCTGTCAGGAATATCTGACTTAGCTAAGCAAGGTTTGTAGCATCTGGGTATGTTTAAAATTAAGTTCTTTTGTAGATAATATCTGGCGACGATGATTTACCAAAACGAGATGATATTGGAGAAAGACGTCGAAAACATGAGCTGCGAGTTCTGGCGGGAGCTGGAATTAGATCTTTTGATGGTGAAGATGATGATATTGCTAATCTTTCTAGTGATGGAGCTGCTGATTCCGATGGAGGTAGCGATACTGCTGATTCCGATTTGGAATATTACAAAGAAGTGGAACGGCAACATGCTGCAAAGGTTGCTGCAAAATCTGACAAATACTCGAGGTACTTGAGATTTTGGTTAAGGCTACTCAATTTTGCTGCTAATTACTGCTAAGTCTTTTACTTACTTTTCATTGTTGATATGGTTGACAAACCTTTTTTTTTTCAAGCACCTCATGTATTTTCACTACATACTGACTAATATTAACTTCTACAGAACCCCAGAAGTTTCTACTTTGGAAGACGATACAGCCACTGATGGAAAACGACACATCACGCGCCAGGTATAGGAACTTTTACTGAAGGCTGATGATAATGTTTCAACTTTCCATTTCTTCCTCGAGTTACTGTCACTTGCTTTACTGAGTCTTATCTTATGCCATTTTGTTCAGATTGAGAAGAATAGGGGATTGACTCGTGCTAGAAAGAAGCTGCTTAAGAATCCTAGGAAGAAATACAAGGTATTTTAATCGAAATATCTCGATTTTCATTGCAACTTCATCGCTTTTGATTTAATTTTACGACTGACTCTCTCCTCGTTTCCCTCTCCTCTCAGTTGAAGCACAAGAAGGCAGAGATACGCAGGAAAGGACAGGTTCGAGATATCAGAAAGCCCTCAGGGCCTTACGGTGGGGAAACATCTGGTATTAATGCTGGGATCAGCCGTAGTGTCAGATTCAAGAACTAGTTGTGATGTGCTTTCCAGATGCTATAAGTGGCTGGTTTGGGTGATGATGATGCAGTTCTTACAATTTTGTCAAAATTACAAGTTGATGTCTGTAATGGAATGGATATATTTACATCCATATGCTTATGTAGTATTGATTTTTAGATACTTAAAACATGTCATTATACGAAGCTACAATGAATCAAAGGGGGATGATTGCCCATTGGTAACAATTTATTTTGTTCTTATTCCAAATCTAATTGGTACTTCTATTTCATTAGTTAGTTCGATTAGTGTAGTCGACATGAATTAGTAATGCTTAAAAACTTTTGTTTTCTTAGTTACAAAACATATATTTGATCTGTATTGTTGGGCATAGAAATGTTTTGTTGGGCATAGAAATGTTGGGCATAGAAAGTAATGTTAACAGATGCGTCATGGTTTTTTTAATTTTTTTTCCCTTGAGAAAGCCTAATTTTATGAAGAAACTTGTATTTTTGCAACGAGAATTTCATCAATACATTTAATTTAATGTGTGTTTCTCTGTAAGAGTTTTTTTTTCACATGAAAAGTATCGAAATGTTTTTATTTTTGACTTTACCGAAATGAAAAACACATGGATTTTCTGAGTTACGCGCAATTACTTTTTTTTATGATTTTTTTGAAACATGTCGGAAATATCTCAAAACATTATGAAAAGTTTATAATAATTAGTGAACCGAAATATCATGATGGTTGGTTGGATGACATAGTTATTTCGGAACAATGAAGTCATGACATAATTTGATAGTTTAGATCCTAAAGAATATTGTAAGTTTAGAGCGCCTTTTAACCGAAAGAGTGAAGGCGCTCGCACGACTTTAGTTTGAGAAAATATTTTATGCAATTGTTGTATTGCTGACGTGGTGCAACCACTACCAATACACGGCAAAGAAAAGTCAAGTATTATAAAATAGTTCGGTTTCAGAGTTATGTTTCCGTTAGTCAAGTATTATAAATTAGTCGTTGAATGAAATTAGAAGATGCCTTTAAAATGTTACAGCATCTTTTCGTGAAAATGTTGTGAATTTTGATCCATGAGTGCTTCCGGTTGACAATGATTAGCGACATTTTGGTCGGACTACAAAATTATCTGATATTTGAGTGATTTATGTATTGAAGACGTTTTACGATATTATAGATCAAATAGTTGTCGCAACGAACTTGAATGTTACCACATTTTTTCGTGAAAATGTTTTGGAATCTTCATCCTTGAGTGCTGCTACTGTGATGATTGTCGACAGGAGTTTTGATCTAACCACATAAACCTCTGGTAAAATTTGAACATATTTTGAGACTTCTTGAAGCTTCAAAACATGTAACAATAGGAGTTTTATCTATGATGTTTCCGAATGTTTAATAATGGAGTACCTTCGTAAGTATTCTAACATCGAAGTAGTCTATGTGTCACGGTTTAGAAGCACGTGATTATTCTTATAGTATCTGATGTTTCTGTAATTAGGCTGAACCAAAGGTGGTGTAATGTAATTCTCCCTAATTGTTATCATAGGATGATCTATATTTCGTGGGAATTCACCTGCTGAATACAGGAGGTCTAGATTATCCAGGAACCGCAGGACTGTGAACCGTCCTTATGGTGGTGTGTTATCTGGAGGTGCGGTGAGGGAAAGGTTAGTTACTTCTACACTGACTTGAAATCTTTATCTTTTTACGAAACATCAGTTATTTTGGTTGTATGGTCATGAAATGATTGAATGAACGTGCTTTTGCTATGTTTACTAGGATTATTCGGGCTTTCTTGGTTGAAGATTCAGAAGGCAAAGGAAAAGGTTGCTGCCAAGAGCTAAACGCAACGATTTGATGTTTCTTAAAAGTTTTGCTTATGATGATGATGACGATTACGATGAAATAGATGTACGAACATTTAGTTCAAGTACATTTCTATTTGAATGTAGTAACTTGCTTTTGGATTGATGAGTGAGAGAGTATGTTAATTTGTTGACCAAATGTTTCTAGTATTGCTACACTTTTAGAGTAATCTCGCGCTCAACAACGTATTTTACACTGATCGTATATTTTGATTTTCCGCACACAATCAATGAATAATGAATTGATTACTTTCAATTGGTATTTGGCTACTCTTGAATGAAAGAAATAAAGAATCATTTGGATGTCGATAAGTAATATTATGAAACTTGTTTGAAAAATTGGAAATTGGACAACTCGATCCAGTTGGTCTGTTGGAGTAGTGTTATGGATGTTTATCTTTATCTTCAATCACTTGTATAAGGTTCCCTCCAATGAAATAGAGCTTGTATCTTCTACTTTGTTTAGTTAGGCAGCTCTGCCTGATGTCCTGAATGAGGTTATGCATTAACTTCACAAGATTGACATATGAAACATGCGCAAAACTCTACAACATAAAATGTGGACAAAGTATTATTTAATTGACATAAAGAGTATGACGGAGGTTTATGTGATATAGAAGAGATGAAAACAGTTGATAAC
This sequence comes from Linaria vulgaris, assembly GCA_948329865.1. Taxonomy (NCBI): domain Eukaryota; kingdom Viridiplantae; phylum Streptophyta; class Magnoliopsida; order Lamiales; family Plantaginaceae; genus Linaria; species Linaria vulgaris. Next base: position 14,714,093 of record OX415250.1, on the reverse strand, counting down.
AAAGAATCCATCTCCCTACATTTGTTTTAACTTTGAGCCGTAAGTTATCAAAAATAAAAATTTATCTTTAAACCTTTTCAGAAAGGTAGACCAGATCACCAGAATTCGTTTTGGAATTTATAAGGGAAAAAATCACATTCCCCCTATCCTATTGCCCCAAAATCATTTACCCCCCTATCCTATTTTTTTTTATCACTTACCCCCTTATCCTATTCTAATCTCATTACATTCCCTCCCAAGACGAAATTAACTTATTAATCTCTCTAAATTGCGCACGTGCGGCTCGTGTGCCATGCTAATCAGGGCAATTTCATCCATTCAAATGCTCCAACACATTACAATCGAGAATGACCTCCAATTCACTCAAATTAACACTTACAATGTTTTTCTCCAAATTCAAAAAAAAACCGTAAATCTCCAAATTCAATAACTCGTTTCTTGCACATGGGTGGGTCAATCCACACCCAATACTCACACGACCCATTTTGTTGTGACAAACATTACAAACTTAATTGGAGTAGTTTATAACAAGATTACACGAAAAAAAAAGATTGAAATTGAGGCTTTACCGATTCTTGGAGCATGTAACAAACCTTCTTACGGGATTAGGATTAGTCCATGATATTTTTTGAGCTGCCCGACGCTCGCAACGACAAATGTAGGAGTTAAAATTCATCAATTTTGTCGATTTTATGAACCCTAAATTGAATTTGGGATTCTTTTTGGAGAAAATTGAAAACTAGGGCACTTGAAAAGACGAAATTGGGATTTTTTAAAAAAATATATGACCGTTATAATGTGATGGGGTGTTTGAATGGACGAAATTGCCCCTGATTAGTGTGGCACACGTGCGCAATTTGAAGAGATTAATTAGTTAATTTCATCTAGGAAGAAATGTAATAAGATTATAATAGGATAGTGGGGTAAGTGATAAAAAGAATAGGATATAGGGGTAAGTAATTTTTGGGCAATAGGACAGGGAGGTATGTGATTTTTTCCCAATTTATAATGATATATTCCTATGTGTATTCTGTACATAAATAATCTTAAATGGAATTTAGATCATAACAACAAAAGATTTTTTGAATGTCAAGAGTGGGATTTGAACCCACGCCCTTTCGGACCAGTACCTGAAACTGGCGCCTTAGACCGCTCGGCCATCTTGACTTCTCTGATTGCCTTTGATATTTAATAGATCAAAAACATAAGATAATTTGTCAAATACCTTATTCAAGAAAAGAAGAAAAAATTTAATTCCCGTTATATGAAAATAAGCGAATTGCACCTTGTGTTATTATATCGGCACATTACATGTCGCTATTTTTGCCCTTTTTATATACCTCTAAATTTCCACGTCTTTTGTATTATTAGTTTTTTTCACAAGTGAATTTTGTGTTCTTTATTGCTACTCATTTTTGCCCTTTTCTTTATCGGCACATTACATGTCGCTATTATCGTTGTTATCATTGTACTTCTTGGAATGAAATACACAGTACTATAATCTACACTATACACGGATGAAATATGTTGCATCTAATTGTACACGAATAATTATTGATCATATTTAATTTACTCAATGAAACGTGTAGCTCTGCATGCATACTCCATTAAATAACTCAAACATCACTACATAAAATATAATGGTAATCGACAAATTTGAGGTCTAACATATGCCGTATTGCTGTTTCCTTCTTCTTCTCCCACACTACGTACTCTTCCATGTCCGCTCCTCCATCAATTCCCGCACCTGTTAACCAAAATCAGTCCCACTGTACACATGTCTGCAAATTATTATTCTTTCCGTAGTATAGTAACAAAATTCCATTACACTTAAGTTCATTAATGATCCACATCTCCAACCGCTTCTTACATCATGCCAGTTGTCCACCGATCTAGTTAATGCGAGTTATAACCCCACGTTTTTGTTAGCGGAAAATAGCATGCAACTATGTTTAAGGTTGCTTGAATATATTGATCATTAAAAATGATTTTTATCAAAAGTATATGTATTCAATTATTTATAACTTTTATTACGATCTTCCAATTTTTTGTTTGAAATTATTAAAACACAAATTAAAACTAATTAGTACTGTATTTTATTTTTAGTAGATCTAGAAAGTAGATTGTCATCATCAAAACTTTGGATAAAATATATATACATACTTTAATTTGATCAAGGTTTAAAAAAAGATAAAGCACTTACATATATCTATAAATACTTAAATTTGAACAGTATTATTCTTTTATGCATAAATTAAATACAAAAGATGAAGTTTATTATCAAGTTTAGTACTATATGCTAATTAATTATCTGTCGTCATAAGTTGATTTTTGCTAAATTCCTAATTATGGAGGGTTTTTTACTATTTAAAATAATATAGAGAGGTTAATTACTAATCAAAATTAATACAGGGACAATCTCTGCAATTTACTCTTCCACAATCCTATAAATACCACCCCACACACATGCACTCTTCACACAACTCATATACTCATAAACACTCACTTAAAAAGCATATAATAAACATTTTCATAGTCTTAAAAACAATTATGAAGGGGGCTGCAGTAATCTTCTTGGCCGTCCTCGCGGTGGTTGCACTGGCGGCGAGGCCAGGGTCCGCCATCTCTTGCGGCGACGTTCAGAGCCAGTTAATGCCATGCCTCACGTACTTGTCAGGTGGCGGCGAGCCTTCGGGTTCATGCTGCAGTGGCGTGCAAAGCGTTGCCAGCAGTGCACAACAGTCGACCCAGGACAGACAAACGGTGTGCAACTGTCTCAAGTCCGCAGCCGGAAGCTTCAGCGTCGACCTGAACAACGCCGCCCAACTCCCCGGAAAATGTGGCGCCAGTGTTGGCTACACTATCTCCCCCGACGTGGACTGCAACCAGTACGTCTTGTCTCGTTTAAAAGCTTAAACTTTTATAATGATAGATTACCTAGATTAATATTATTACAAAAAATATGTTTATATAGGGACTAGACATTTATATATTACATACATCTCACCTTAATTTTTGAACTTTTATACAATCTTCTTTTATCATTATTTGAAAATACTTAGTTTCTTTACATTTGTTTTTCAATATTCTGATCGACTATATAATTAAAACATCTTATTATTAAAATGACTTTTTTCTTTAATGTTTTTGTATTGCAGGATTTCTTGAGTGATGGAATTTCTGGCGGGCTTTTGATTTAAGTACTACTACTGAATAAACTTTGGATCGGCCTGGGACATGGCCTTTTCTCTTTTGTACTTGTCTATGAATAAAATGATGGGGCTTTGTGCTTTTTTTTGTATCATATGTAGCAGTGTGGTAGGAGCTTGCTTTCATATCGTGGTTGTACACATTTGTTATATATGATATACAAATATTTCAGTTTGCTGCATAAATTTGAATTAGCCGCTAGTGATCTTGTTCATACTAGCTTTAAGTTTAACCGAACTCCCTTTAAATTATTTCTCAAAAGTAATAATCCAGGGTTGAAAGAATATATTGTTGAATTTGGAAGTAAAAGGCGTTCCGATATGTCTAACAAAAAGGACTAAATTAAAAGAGCAAAGGTAAGTTGGTACAAGATAATAAATTGAGAGAGAGATTAACAAAGTTTACAATCACGACTATGAAGTCTGAACTAGAGGTTCAAAGATAAATTAAAAAGTTGTTTAATACATTAATTTTGATACTTATTATTAATTAGAACTCTGGCGGTATACTTATCAAAAAAAGAAAAAAAAGAACTCTGGCAGTATGAAAATCCAGTCATGTGCAAGTGCCCAACTTACATTTAATTTTTTTGACCCTTTTTTAGGAAGAGAAATAAATTTAAATTTGTTGAGATAAGTTTCCACGGCATTAGCCTTTTTTATTACTGGGCTCAGAGGTAATGCCTAGTTGCTTACTTCCTCTTTGAAAACTACAACATATTTTTCTATCTTTCTCCAAAATTCCCTTTATTTTCCAAGAAAAAGCTTAAATTACCAAACATTTGGAAAAACACACATATATACATATTTTTGAAATATTTTTTTTCTTATTTTTTTACAGAACACATCTCCTTATTCTTAAGTGCCAAAACATAAGTTGTTCTGACAAAAACACATCTAAATCATAAAAAAACACACACATCTAAAATTGTGCCCGAGCGCATGTGAAGGGGTTCTATATAAGCTTATGATTATTCTTTTTAGAGGTGTAATTTTGGATTTTGTTTAAGCTCAACTGGATTGTGAATGCTGCACTTTGCTCTGTGTTTGAATATAAATGAAGTTGAATGTTTTGTGCTTATAAGTCTCATAGTTGACGGTAATGAAGTGAGCTCATAAGATAATCAACCGTTGATTAAGATAGTTCTATGGTTTTTCTGGATCTAAGCATTCAAGAGAGTTCACCAAGTAATTAGTGATACTAAGTGTAAGAGATCTAAACCACCCTAGTAGAAAGGATCACCATCATGTGTTCTTTGACATAAAATAAAAACATGTAAATAAGCACAACTAAATAACGCTGAAGCTGTCAACATCATGTACCCCAGCTTCTCCATATATTCTGTAAACCTTTCATTTGAATAAGACACAACTGAATAGACATCAGAGTAGTGAGCTTTGTGTACCCCAATTTCTCCTTATGTTAGGTTAACAACCTCAGACAAACAGAAGAGTTTTATTACTTTTTCAAAACAAAGATGTGAAACTGATAATTAGAAAAAGTTATTCATCAAAGAGTTCAACCACACAAACCAAAATTGACAAAACAAGGATTAATGAAACTCACAAAGAAATAAAATTCAAACAAGAAAAAAATAACAGAATTACTAACTACACCACAACCAATAAACCAGTGCTAGACAACAGTGTTATGTCAACACTGGTGTTCCAACATCCTCACATATTGCACATGCCAAGAGATTTTCTCAAACTGAAGAATCTCTTACTATCTAAAGGTTTTATAAACATATCAACAAGTTGATTTGTTGTCTCAATATGCTCAATGTTGATCACCTTATCCTCCGCCATATCTCTCAGGAAATGATGTCTTATGTGTATATGCTTAGTTTTAGAGTGCTGTACATGATTCCTAGAGATACTAATGGCACTTAGATTATCACATAACATGAGGAGTGTGTAACTATGTAATCCATAATCTGACAACATGTGTTTAAGCCATACAAGCTGGATAACACAACTGCCAGTAGCTACATATTCTGATTCAGCTATTGATAATGAAACACAGTTCTATTTCTTGCTATACCATGTAACCAAATTGTTCCCCAAATAGAAACAACCCCCACTTGTGGATTTCATGTCATCTACATCACATGCCCAATCAGAGTCACTGTAACCAACAAGGTCAGTGTTAGTGTCATAAGAGTATCCAATGCCTAAAGGTGAAGTTCCAGATATATATCTTATAATTCTCTTCACAGCAATCAAGTGAGATTGCCTTGGATCAACTTGATACCTAGCAAAAACACATACAAAGAACATGAAATTAGGTATAGAGGCAGAGAGATACAACAAACTACCAATCATGGATCTGTACAAGCTTTGATTACTCTCGACACTTATATCTACTTAATTTTAATAACTTAGACTCAATTAGCTAACCTTAAAACTTGGTAAAGCAAGACAAGACTCTCAACAATACTTTTATCTAATCTCTTGGATTATTTAGCTCTAAGTCTTGTCTCATTATCTTCTTTTGATGCACTCAATGCATTTATATATATATATATATATATATATATATAGAATTCTTGAACTTCAAGGCATGTTGGACATGGTTTGGAAAGCCTTTACATTTTCTTGCGCTCCACTATTTCCAACTTTGGTCTTCGATTTTCATTAAAGGAATGTTTCAAAATTCAACTTCAGAGTTATTTAAGAAAAACTTCTTCTTCATTGCCGACTTCAAATTTGGTAAGAATCTTCACTTGAATCTTCTTTCCTTTGTGCATTTTTCACGCCCAATTCTTTCCTTCTTCAATTAATCCGTGTTCGTCTATTTTAGAAAAGTGAGAGTATGGAAACTATCTTGTTAAACTTGATCATTCTCATAATCTTGTTGACCTGTAACATTTACAAACAACTAAAACGATGGAACTAAGTTAACATGTGAAAATAGGCAAAACAAAGATATTCAAAATATTTCAAGATTCTTTAGTGTTATAGTGTTTACACGTAGTGTTACGATAACAATTCACAAGTTCAGTGTTACGACAACATTGGTGCACCACTTACACTTTTAGACTTAAATACAACCAGGCATGAAACTACATCAGCTTCAAAGGGGCTAGCTGAAAATGATTATATTTCACAGTGGTGTCTGCTTAGATAGAGTCAGATGTGGGACAAGACAAAAAAAATGCAACGAATGATGAGAATGCTTCAAAAGAAGGGTTGGTTAAGCCAATGCCTTGGCCAACTATGAAGCCCAATACACGGGAGTTCATTGGTGGTCTTCTTGTCCGACGTTTATTTTTAGTTTGGTTAATGATGATTATTATAATAGAGAGAGCTTTAGATTTTACTGACTCTCCGGACTTCCAACTATTCACTTTTTATTTTTGTCTTGTAATAATATTTGAGTTCTGATCGCGTTGCGCCACTGAGGTGCCAACCTAGTTGGGATTTCAGGCAAATGTTCCTGTCATTGACTCAACAAACTTGTCTAAAGTAGTCTTGTTAGTAGAACCAAACAAAATATCATCCACATAAATTTAAGCAATACAAACATCATAGCTCTTTCTTAGAGTAAACAAAGTTCTGTCTCAATCTCTTCTATTGAAACCTAGACCTAACAGAAAACCAGTACCTGTTTTAAGACATACAAAGCCTTCTCAAGTTTGTACATATGGTTAGGATGTTTAGGGTCAGTAAAGCCTTTTGGTTGTTCAACATAAACCTCTTTGTCTATCAAATCATTAAGAAAAGCCCCTTTAACATCCATTTGGTAAAGTTTAATCTTAAGACAGCAAGCAATAGCAAGAATTAATCTAATAGATTCTATTCTAGCTACTGGACCAAAAGTCTCATTAAAATCTATTTCTTCTACCTGAGTATAACCTTGTGCAACCAACCTAACTTTGTTTCTCATAATTAGACCATTCTCATCAGTTTTATTTTTGAAAATCCATTTTGTCTCAATGACATTCACATGTGAAGGCCTAGGCACAAGATTCCAAACCTTATTTTTGGTGAATCGTAAGAGTTCCTCTTGCATGGCATTAATCCAGTAACTATCCTTAAGAGCCTCATTCACATTCTTAGGTTCAATAGAGGACACAAAACAAGAAGCATTTTCAACAGTACATGAGGTAGACATACAAACACACAACCTTACCATATCCCTGTAATTTACCCTTTTTTTTTTTGTGTGTTCTCATCCTTTCAGTAATTTGACCAATTACTTGAGTGGCTGGATGATCCTTCTGGATTCTAGCAGATGGATCTCTTCTGGATTCTAGAACTATTTTATCTTCTGAATCTGACTGTGCAGATGTTGGCCTAACATTAGATCTTTATAGAGTTAAGTCAACATTTGTTACAGTCTCCAGTTCAACTTCTCCAGCTTCTGTGTTCAATGTTGGGTCCAATGTTGGAGCAACATCAGAAACAGTGTCTTCCTCATTACCTGCATCAATGGTTAAATCATCAAAAATCACATCAACCGATTCTTGGATAGTATGCAATCTTGGATTGTAAACTCTAAAAGCAGCACTATTAGGAGAATAACCAACAAATATACACTTTTTACTTTTAGGATCAAACTTGCTCAAATAATCTCTATCTTTCAACAAATAACAGTCAATTCCAAACTCATGAAAATGTGCAACGTTTGGTTTTAAACCCTTCAAGATTTCATAAGGTGTAATAGTAATACCAGGTCTAAGGTAAGCTCTATCATTAATATGACATGCAATTCAAAGCTTTAGCCCAGAGTTTCTTAGATAAGTTTCTAGCATTTAACATCACTCTAGCCATCTCTTGAAGTGTTCTATTCTTCCTTTCAGCAATCTCATTCTGCTGAGTTTTCTTAGGTACAGAGAACTCATGGAAAATGCCTTTAGTTTCACAAAAATTAGCAAAGCTTACATTTTCAAACTCTTTTCCGTGGTCAGACCCAATTCTTCCTAGAGAATGTGTTGAATGCTTCTGTTTTTCTTTTAAAAATTTAACCCATATATATCTTGAGTAACCATCAACAATGACAAAAGCATACTTCTTACCAATCAGGCTACTAACCTCAGTAGGACCCATGAGAACCATATGTAGCAGTTCAAAACACTTGTTAGTTCTAGGAGTAGTACTTTGTACCTGGTGTGGTGTATGAACAACTTTGGTTTATTTACCTTTTAGGCAGTTTCCACAAACAATTTTACCTGGACTAGTCAACTTAGGTAGACCTCTTACAACTTCCAACATCTGTAATTTCTCCAGATTTCTGTAGTGCACATGTCCTAACTTCTTGTGCCACATGACATATTCATCTACCTTGGCATGGTAGCATTCTGCTTCATCTTGAGCAAGATAGCAGTTATCCTTTGATCTTGTACATGCCATGACACAATCATTGTCACTATTAAACACATCATATGGACTTTTATCAAAAGTAACTAGCAAATTATCATCACAAATTGACTAATGCTAATTAAATATGCTTTTGATCCATCAACCAACAACACATCCTTGAGAGGTGGAAATCCTTCAACATCGAGTACTCATTTTCCAATCATTTTCCCTTTGGTGCCTCCTCCATAGGTGACAATTCCAACAGTCAAAGGGATCACATCTTTCAGATTGTCAATGTTTCCAGTCATGTGCCTTGAGCACCCACTGTCAAAATACTACTTACATGCAAGGTTAGAGTAAACAGCAGAAAAGACAACATTGAAAACAATTTTAATCTTAGGAGTTTTTAACTTTTCAATCCAAGTTCTACTTTTCTGTCCTTCAAATTTGCTACCTAATGTTGGGATAACATTCAGATCAGAGGTTTTTCTAACATTCGTACTGCTCTTAATTACTGTTTTCTTTTCAATCACAATTTTATATTTCTTATAGTATGGCTTAATGTGACCAGGTTGAAAACAATATTGATAGATAAAAGTAGGCTTCTTCACAAAAGTTGGTAGAAATTTCACAACTCAAGTAGGCAGAATTAGGCAGAATTAGCATCTTCAATATTAGCCGGAATTCACCTCGAACGGGACAAATTCCGGCTAAAATTCACTGAAGAGGAAATCACATTTTAGCCGAAATTTGTCCCGTTCGAGGTGTTTTTTCGCGTACTTTTTGTCATCAACTACTTAAATACATATAGTACAACACATATGTGTCGGGTAAGGGGAGAAATTCCGGCCAAGAATGGCCAAAAATAGCCAAAAACCCGGCCAGGGACCAAATCGAACATAATGGTATAGTTTAAGGGGCAAACCACTTATTTATTTTGTTTAAGGACGATTTCGCAAAAACGTGCATAGTTCAGGGGGTTTGATGCATTTATCCCTAATAATTATTATAACCAGGAGCACATACTGAACCTAATCGTAATTATTATTGGAATTCAAACTCCTTCAACCTATGCTCTCAACCGCAACTGTTTCAACTGTTTCAATCCTTGCCAAACTCTCCAATTCAGACTTGCCCCTTGCTTCAATGCCACCACAGGTTGAAACGACGAATAATCACCAGGCTGATTGATGAACCACCTTTGGAGGCACGAAAAGAGGTGAGTACGGACATTGAGGCGGAAGCGAGAGGGAGGAGGACAGGAGATTGAGCCTGCATATGGGCGAGTTCATGGAAGAGGAATGCTGGCGTTGGGGAAGGCCACCATGGTTTCGCCTGACCATTTGAAAGAAACAAGTTGGGTTTCTATGGAACCTTTCGTTATCAGAAGAAGAGATAATTTCCACTTTATGGTAAAATAAAAAGCACGTGTATTTGCAGACACACGATTTCTGCATTTAATTATCCTCAATTATCGACAAACAGATCACCCAGAAAGATGGTCGCTCCACATTGATACCACAAAATAAAGTTCAAATTCTTTTTGTGACTAACATGTGAATCCTTTCATTAAGGAAGTACACATAGCAAGTTGTATAAAATGGAAATCCTTACCCCTTCGTAATTTCTGCGCTATGAAGCAAGCAATATCATTTTACTCAAAAGTCCACAAGTAGAGGTGGTTTGGTCAAGCTAATAATAACAGCTACTCATTTGTTTAGTTGTCCTGAATTTCCAAGTAACTGCAACTTGTTTCGTTGTTTCTTCGCATGTATAATAATCCAAGTACACAAATTAGTCACGATACTTTCATAACATACCATAATAATACATGTCTTTTAGTTCATCCAAACAAACTTTGACACAAAACTTGTGTATCTTCCATGTAAAATTTTGCAAACAATTTTACCCCATGCTGGATTTTTGAGTAAAATGAGACACATCTCTTAAACTTTAAGATGAGATGTTACATCTCTCTAGGTAGTAAAGAGATTCTGGTTGTATCTCAGGGAAACGAATTTGCAAAATCCAGAGGATAAGCGAAAAATCATATGCGATTAGTAAGTCTCTACGCAGAATGTTCAGTGTTGAGAGTATCGACGTGTTTGCAACAATTAAGGCACTCCCCAACACATTTGGTCACCCTGAATGAAGGTACAGTGTTCGATATAAAGCTCTAGTTTCCAGTTTTTTTTTTTTTTTTTTTTTTTTTTTTTTTTGTATTAACAGAGTCAGGTCCAAAAAATGTCATAATCGTCGTTAAAGCTGGATTTTAGAGAATATGTGTCTGGCTAAGTAAATTAAGCGACAAAGTGGCGATACTCGTTTGAGGAAATTACATATTCCTATTTATCACTCGGCAGTCGGCACACAATAATTAAAAAATAAAACGATGCATCTTTTTCGCTCTTCGTTTGCAAACTTAAATGTGCACAGTGCAAAAGAAAGTGTATCTTCAAATTTCACTATTCTTTCTCTCTTTAAAATAGAACCTGAAAGCTATATGTAGAACGTGAATTTAGAACTTTAAAAATGAGCTCATGAGTGGTCAAAATAAAAATCAACTCCAAATAAATAAAATGTTTTAATACTCAACCAAAATCTCAACTGCCATTGGTCAGAAAACAGAAACATAGGACTCCTGATAGCCATTGTGTCTGAACGCACAGTTGTCACACTTCAAAATTCTTGCCACCTTAATTTGTACACATGCATAATACCTTGCTGTCATACAGAATCCAATTACAGTACCCCCACACCACCCTACCCCTACCCCCACCCCCACCCCTGTCCCTGCCACCCTGCGGCCGCTACATATATGAGAGGAGGAGCGTTTGGCCAATGCATTCTCCTTTTAGGGCTTTGATTTCGACGGCAGTCTGTTGTTCACTCTGTCTTCTACAAACAGTTCGAAATATATTATATATATACAATGGTGAGGATGAGAAATAAGAAGCCTTTGCATACTCAAAGTAACCATGGTGATCTCTTTGTACAACCTCAAGATCAGACTCCCGCCATTGACGAGCTACGTCAAATCCAACACCAGCTCCAAAAGGTTGTCCCTTTTTTTATAATTTAATTTTGATTTCATTTGGTGGGATTGAGTTATTTGATCTCTTGTTTTGGATCTCTTGTTTTTATCAAAATTTGATCTTTTTTGTTATGTTGGCTAAATTGTCCTTTAAATTCATTGATTTGAATGGGAAATGTGTACTTGAGTAGATTTGAATGGGTAATATATATAAATTTAATATTTAATTTTAGGGGTGTGATTTATATTTTTCTGTGATTCTCACTTAATTGTTTGAAATCTTATGTTATTTCTCTAGATATCTTAAACTGCAAAACTGAGCATTAATTTTGAATTTCTTCTATTTTGGATTCAATTTGGATGATGATGTGGATAAATTATTGGAATGTAGATACAAAACACACATTTTATACTGTAAATTAGTTTTTCGGCCAACAAAGCGAAATTTGAGAACTTTATTAGTACAAATTATCGCTGCGACATTTTTGCGTTTAAGTTAGTCGCTATATTAGAACAGCTCTCTGATTTTTTATGTGTTTGATGTGTGTTTTTAGTTAGATTTCTGAGTTATCGCTATATTAGTCTTCTTAATTCTCTATTTGTATGAGATATATCTAGGTGAACTTAGATTTCTTACCAATAAATTAAAACAAGATATTACTTTTCTCTAATTCTTTCGGCACTTCTTTGACTGCCATTATATAGGTCAACAATGCAGAAGACGAGGAGGTCTTGGATGTTTTGGACAGGTACAGTGATACGAGGAAGCATGTTTATGGCAAAAGAAGTCAGGTTATAGCTACTATTCCAGACTTCTGGTTGACCGTTGTAAGTAAAATAGCCACACCTTACTCTTAGCACTAGATGGAATTCATCTTAATTTCATGTTGAACTGAATCACCGGTAGCATTTCTAACGCTATCTACTTGTTTCCAGTTCTTGAGCCATGTTACGCTTGGAAAACTTCTAACGGAGGAAGATCAAGAGGTTTTACACAACATTTGATCATTTAACTACTGTATAGATCGAGTTTCCAAATAACATAACTTTCTCTTTTGTCTTGATTTAGATATTTAAGTATTTGGATTCTCTCGAAGTGGAGGAGTCTAAGGACTGCTTCTTGGATTATTCCATCATGTTTGTAAGTCTATCAACTCTTTTCTTTATGAAATTCTTTCCACTTTCATTACTACTAATGGAGAAAATTAAATAGATGAAACAAGTTTGTTACTTAATACTTCATCAGAAATCACCCACTCCGCTATGCCTACAATGTTTGTGCTTACAGAACTTCAATTCCAACCCATTTTTCGAGAACTCAAAGCTTACAAAGACTTTTACATATTCAGAAGGAGGAGCGCGCAAGATAACGGGTACAATCATCCTTTGGAAGGAAGGCAAGGTAACAAGTAGTTATTTGGTTTTAGCATATGTTTTTGCTAACTAAAATTAAATACCCTTTGCAATTTTCAGAAGCTAACCAAAATGAACCCTTCTAGAATTTTTGGTTGAAACACCTTTCTTCTTTTCATTTGCTAATTATTCTTAAATTCAGGGCCCTTATGCCGATGTCAAGCGATTACGAGGGCATAGGTACTACTTGATACTTTTTGATAAAGTTCTATTTTTGAACCATAAATTTCTTTAGGCATAGACTGAATGAATATTGTTCTGACTTAAAAATTCTATCATGCCTTTAAAAATGCAGCTTCTTTAATTGGTTCACAGACCCTCAACATGGAGTGGAGAAGGATGTGGTACACACTGCACTCCTAGAATCCCTTATGCATTGTTACATGCGTGTATTGTTGCACATGAAATGCGATACAGTTTGTTGCAATTATAACGGATTCATAAATGCAAATATTGTTTTGCGCAAATAGTGCTACTTCAACAAATACTATATAATTCTTTTTACCATTTTGAAACTGCAGATTGCTGATTTGATAAAAGATGATGTATGGCCTAATCCGTCCAGATATATAACTATTGTAATGTTCTTTTTCTTGTTTCCACTTTATTTCAGTATTGGATTATTTCTGCTTGTTTCTAACCGTGGAATCTCGTTTATTAGGGAGATGATGGAAAAGAAGCTGAAGGCGAAGAAGATAGTAGTGCAGGTCGTTGTAGCTGAAAGGGTACTCTTGTCTCTGCAGGGACCTGATGCTAAAGCAAAAGAAGAGATTAGGTGTATATATACACACAACAATGACAATGTATATATAGAAGCCGCTTTGATTCCATCATGCTTATTAGAGGGTTGTGAAACTTCTAAACGTACGTCTTCTGTTGATTTTCGTGGTTCTGATGATTGTATGATGACATTGCAAGAAATCCCTATCTCAAAATATTGAATGAACAAAGCAAAAACTATTCATGCGGCCAACTTAGTATTCTTTATAATTAATATTTTGTAGGTATAACATGTGCAATTAAAAATTAGTGTAGTTTCCGTAGTTAGATAAGTAAATGCGATACGAAACGTCTTTCTTTCTGCTGATGTTCGCAACCATTGCCCTTGGTCCCTTTAACTTGCCCCTTTTGTCTTGTGGTGTTAGCTTCACTCTCTCTCTAGATATACGTCATCTCTCGTTTAGCAATTGGTAATTGAATAAGAGATCAATACAAAAAATTCTCATCAGATTTTACGACTGGATCTTATTGACTGAATAGGAAATTTGTACTCTGTAACTTAACTCCAAAGTAATACGGGTGCTGAGGATACCCATATTTTGTACTCTAAGTTCCTTTGTGATTGTGACTCTTAACACGTTAGCCTAAGTGTGTTCAGGTAATCACCCAGCATGCTAGGGCTCGAGTGTTTGTTCATGTTAATGTATAATTGATGCAGGTCACTGATACAAATTGGGCGATTTATAGTTTTAATCAGAGTTCACATAACAAAAGCGAATATACGAACTTAATTTGTACAAATACAAGTTTATTCGGCTATATTTTACCATCCGAGGCATCGCGTTATAAGCACAATAACATACTTCTTGGGATACTGAAGAGATCCAGTTTTTTCAGTAGCCCAAAACGTTTTTTATTTAGTCAAATGTCATAAATTAGACTAAATTGCAGAGATCTTAAATAGCAGAATTGAGCAGTGTTTGAATTCCTTTTATTTTGGTTTCGATGATGTCAATAAGTTTTTGGACCAATAAAGCGAAAAGCCTAAAAGTGAGAACTTTATTAGTACAAGTTCCGCGCGACAGCGTCTAAGTTATCGTTGTATTCACACAATTCTGGATTCTTCTTTATTTTTTTGGGGTGTAGTTCAAATTAGATTTCTAATGTTATGTCGCTATATCAGCCTTGTTAATGTGTTATTTCTATGATATATTGTTTAAATTAGATTTAAAGCCTATAAAACAAAATGTGAGAACTTCATTTGTTCATTTTGGCTGCCATCGTGAAGAAGAAGATGAGAGTTCCTGGATGACTTGCACAGATAGAGCGAGATCAGGAAGTGAGGTTATACCGACTATTCCAGTGTTCCGGTTGATATTCGTAACTGAACAAGCCTTATATTACTCTTACCGGTCACTATTTCTAATCCTATCTACTTTTCTCTAATTCTCGAGCCATGTTACGCTTGGAAAACTTCTCTTGTAGGAAGATCAAAATGTATAACACAAAATTTGATCATTTAACTGTATAGATCAAGTTTTGAATTAGTGTAGGTTTAGTAGAAATTAAATTTACATTTAGATTTTATACAAACTGCATTTCATATTATTTGCTCCCTAAAACATTTTGCACGGGATTGAGAAATGATTTTACTTTCTGTTTAGTCTTAATTTAAATATTTTAGCATTTGGATTCTCTTCAAGTGGAGGAGTCCACAGACTGCTTCATAGAACTTTTGCGTCATGTTTGTAAGCCTACCGGCTCTTTTCTGGATCAAAATCTTTCCATATATATATATTTTGTTTTTTGGTAAGGCAAGAAATTTATTGAGAAAGGTGAGTGTACAAGGGGTACTCAACCAAATTACATCAAAATGCCACTGCTAAATGAGCTATTACGTAAATCCTTTTCATTTTGAATACTACTAAGGGAGATTTTTCTTTTTAAGCAAGTTATCGCTGAGACATTATTGCTTCTAAGTTATCGCTGCATTAGCACAAATGTGGGTTCTTTACCTGTTTGATGTGTAGTTTTAAATAGATTTCTAAATTATCGCTATATAAGCATTGTTAATTCATTATTTGTATGAAATATGGTTGATGTATGAAATCAGTTTGAGACCAAAAAGTACTCATCGTATCTTAAGCATTATTTTGACTTGAACTTATCTTTGGATGACGAGGAATCTCTATTAGCACCGTTCGCTCCCAATAGCTACTGTGAGAATCGCGACTAATGAGATAGACCTATGGACTCCAGCAGCAACTAAATCAAAAGAGTATCCATACATGTCTGCAAGAAACCAAGTCGAGAAAAAGAGGTTCTTTTGCCAGAAAATCTGAAAGGTTTTACGAGGAACGTCACTACAAGAAAGTAGTATTAGGGACGGCCGAATGCACGTTACCAAGGGCCAAGCCGTTGGTACAAATATGTACCAACGGCCAAGCCGTGCCTACAGTTTTGGGGGGAAATTTCCCCTCAACTTTCATAAGTACCGAGGGGCTAGGCCTCGGTACTAAGGCAGGGCTGCTGCCCTTTAACTTGGGCCGCATCTGTGTGGCCCAACGAGTCTTAGGTTAAGACTCAGTACCAACGGCCAAGCCGTTGGTACTGAAGTCAGTGGGTAAAAAACGCCACCCCTCCTCTTTTTTTTTTTTTTTTTACTTTTCATCCATTTTTCTCATCACACTCACCTCTCTTCCTCTCTCAAGCGGCGCAGAACTCTTTTCCAACGGCTTTTCCGTAGCTAATGCAAAACTTGTAAGTTTTAACTTATGTTTTGTTTGAATTTCGATTGATTTTGTTTGAATTTCGTTTGAATTTTGTTTGATTTCGTTTGAATTTTGTTTGAATTTGTAAGTTTTAACTCTTGATTGTAGATTTGAGGATGTGATTTGCATAATTGAGAAACATGACATTAGCTTTTATTTTCAAGAATTATGACAATATCTTTAACATTCAAACTATCTTGTTCTATATGCGATTAGAAAATTGTTAGAAATGCTAGATTTTAAATACGGATCAATCCCTGATGCATTTAGACAACTGTTTGAATTTCGTTTGATTTTGTAAGTTTTAACTCTTGATTGTTAGATTTGAGGATGTGATTTGCATAATTGAGAAACACGACATCTAATCATCCACAATTAAGGAAGATTCTTTCCATGATCTAGGAAATAATAAAATCTCGCTTAATATATTACAAAAGGTAAAGAGTTTACTTTTATCTCATTATTTCCTAAAATTGTGGTTAGTGTTGGTCATTGCTATCCTAATACATTATACGTAGTGATCTTCTTCTTCTTCTTCCTCTTCTTTTTTTGGAGCAAACCACATCAGCAAGAAAATAAAATAAAATCCGAATATTATTATCCTTTTGTTAATTAGGAGATTTTAAGGTTGACAATGAAATATTTACATTATTACATACATGAATATGTGTATTGAATAAATTATATTTAATAGGTAACTAAACTATATATTTACATTGTACTATACCTGTTTAGAAAATAAAAAAGAATCCCCAACTATTCCATAATAATTATTCTTTTTTGTATAATCTTATGAAATATTTTGATAACAATTTCAAGAGCTCTTTGTTTCCCATAATTTTTCATGTATTAAATTGATCCGCTTATTATATTTATCTGATTATAATTAAATTGTTAGAAATGCTAGATTTTAAACACGGATCATGTCTTTATGCCTTTAGGGAATTGTTAGATCTCGTAGAATTGTTTGTTTTGAACTATCGCCTAATGCCTTTTAGGAAATGGTAGATCTAGAAAAAGATTATTATTCTACAGACAACGTTTATGCCTTTAGAGAATCTTTATAACTTAGAAATAATTATACTTTCAGGGTATCTCTATATGTTTGGTTTCAAATGAAAGTTGTCTTAATCTAACAAAGATATTTTGAATTTCTATGCAGCTCATTCATATAGAGATGTCAGACGATCCTAAACGCACCCATGAGCATACTAACGCAGCGAAGAAGAAAGGTCGACGATACAGACCTATACAGAGGCAGCTGCCAGATCCTCCCACGCCAGCTCCTGATGCAGCCGCGACACTTGTCGAGACTTAGCGACGTAAGTCACTGCACGAGCCTACTACTACATCTACTCCTCTAGAGTCACGCATCCCGCATAGATTATAGCTTGTGGATGTAGCTCAGGCTGGAGGATCGACACGATAGACGCCCGAGCTTTCCAGGGCAGTACCCCCTACTGACGGAGTAGGATTGAGTGGCGGGGTATCATAGGCAGCGACGGGACCATTACAATCACCATCGTCATCTTGTACGCCGTTGCCGCCTCCTATGGGAGTGGCTAGAGGAGATCCGATCCCTCGTCGGGCGGGTCGTAATCCCTTAGGGTTGACTGATAATGGACATTTCAAGGACCAGCGCCGCATTGTATAGATGATCACAACCATCATGAAGAAGTGTCTGACGGACTTTGTCCCTTGCTACACGAAGCTCGATATTGACGTGCAAACCAAGTTTTGGTTGAAAGTTAAGGTAATAAGTTATTATAAAATTCCATAAAACATGATATATTTATAGTAAAAAAAACGCGTATAACATGATATATTTATATGTGTAGGCAAAATACAAGATTCCTAAGTTGGAGAGGAAGAAGTTTCATGACGCGTTTGAGATTAAGGCGAAATAGAGGTTTTAAGGTATGATAAGTGATGCAAAGGTGAATTATCGGCAGAGGGTGAACGATCCAAAGTGGGAAAAACGACAAAAGACATGGATGAATATAAATTGGAGAAGCAGGCTGCGGAGTATTGGGCGAGGCCAGATGTAGATGCAATATCGTATAAGGCTCGCAAGAACATGAGAGGAGGGAAGGACCCGCAGGATGATGTGCCGGCACCTTGCACTTATGCTGGTGGATCCATTGGTTACACAGAGCACCGTGAGAGGATGGAATGTCTTAAAAAATGTTAAACTTGTACTTTTAAAGAATTTAATACTTGTATCTATTATAAATTAATAAAAACAAATTCTTCTTATAAATGATAGGATGTAGAGTTGGGCCCGAATGCCCTTCCTATTCGATTTGATGAGTTGTATGCAGAGTTGCACATGAGGATAATTGAGTGACAGGGACAGAACCCGGTCTGGGTGTGGCTTCGCGGGCCCTTCGAGGAGCTTCACGTAAGTATCTTTATACTTAAAGTTGTAATCCTTACAAAATTCCTTATTATTATATTTATAATAAATTTTTATCAAACTGAATATAGAGCATATCACGCGGAGTTAACTAGATTACACGGCCATGTTGAGTCAGGGTGGCCTGGATTTGTTCCAGAGGCGTGGCGCAAGGTTGCGGGAGATCCAAAGAAAGGGAAAATGAAGGGGTTACCGTCAGAGGCCCAACTTAAGAACTACGGTACGAACTCCCGGCTAGAGGTCCTCATGGACGAGGTATACGTGCAGGAGTTGGAGACACAGAATGTAGAGTTGAAGAGTAGTGATAGTGATAGATGGCGACATGTGATTGGCTACATAGGTCAGTTGAGCGAGGAGTTTTACTAGTTGTCAGGTAGGCCCGCTCACAGACCTCCTCGAGGGTTCATGCGAGATGCTATCATGTCTGGTGCTCGTGACATACCACCTGTGCGACTATCTCAGAGAAGACAAGATCCATTTGCGCCGAGTTCTTCGGTCGGAGCCCATTTAGAGGACGATTTCCTTTATAGTTCGTCCGATTAAGATGATGATAAGATTGAGGCTTTGGGGGATGAGGATGGAGCTAACGATGCAGAGTCATCGGGTAGTAAGGGCATGATAACTTCCCATGTGAACTCCACTGACAAAACATCCTATATGCCGGGAAATCACTGATTGTCCACATCAAAGCCGCTCGTAATTTGAAGTTTTGCATCGTAGAGCTGTCATATGTCAACAAACTATTATTCACCAGATCCTTAAGCTCGTCAATCAGTGGTCTCAACAATACATCAAGGTTCTTTCCGGGACTCTGTGGACCAGATATAATAAGGCTCAGAAATATGAACTCCTGTCGCATGAAAAGATCGGGAGGGAGGTTATACGAAGTGACGAATACATGCCAACACAAGTAATTGGACGAAGACATGTTAAATGGTGTGAATCCATCTGTGCATAAACCGAGTTGTACTTTCCTGGGCTCTGCTGCGAAATCTGAATGCGTCTTGTCAAAGTGTTGCCATGCCTTGCCAGAAGCTGGGTGAATCCTTCTATCAGTTTCTTGGCGACACTTCAAAAGCCAAGTCATATGCTTTGCAGTACCTTTGAAGACGGGGACCTAGAGGAAAGTGCCACAATTTCTTCTTCGCGACTCTCGACTTCTTACCACACTCCCGTCTTTCTTCCTTTCATATCAGGCATATTGTGTACCCCTCACTCGCGTACTGGCTGTAGTACAAGAAGCACTGATTGGTGCACACATTAATCCTTGTGTACCCTAACCCCAATCTCGCCAGCGTCCTATGCAACTTGTATGCCGAATCAGGTATCAACCTTTCAATCTCTGGGTCCATGCCATCTTTAGCCAACTTTAAATTTCAATCGCTTGCGGCGTTACTCACTTTGTGCATGGTCTTGTAAGTCAAGAACTCCGCTATCCACTGCAGTACTGATTTATCCTTTTTAGGATGTAATTTCGTGTTCACGAGATGCAACAACTCATAAAATACCTTAGCAGCGGAAGTTGGCTCTTCTTCATGTAACTCTTCATCTGGAAATTGGCCACCATATGCATCCATGACCACGTCTCTAAATGGACCCACATGCATAGGGCTATCGATGGGTGTACAAGTGGGGATGAACTGGGTGAAGAGTCTAAATACGATGTTAGGCCCTAGGCACATTCTCACCATGTAACTCCCAAACCCAATATTCCAACGTGAAGCCCCACTTATGAAGATGTCTACGTACCATGTTATGATCAAGATATAGTGTGTTGTCACATCTGGAGCACGGGCACCTAAATCGGTTGCTAAGATCTAAGTTGTCGTTATTGTAAAGCATATTCTATGAACCCCGAAACACCACCAATAAATCTCTTTCAAAACTCCATTGTTATCTACCCTATCGTACATCCATGATCTATCACCGTCATAATCCATTAATTTATCTAGGAAATTGTAAAAAAAAACAATTTACAATTCTTCTAAATATGACACAATATAAAACAATTAATATATATATATATATATATATATATATATATATATATATATGACAAACTAAGTAAAAGATATATGTACGTGTTGGTGAGCCGAATTACGATCATCGAGTAGCTAGCATGATTGCGTACACATCCATTTTCGTGGCGTCTTACGATAATATCTACAAATCAAACAAAATAGGCGTTAATATCAAATACAAATCATCGCAAAAAATAATAGTAAGATAGTAAATATTAATAAGTTAGACGGTAAAAAATAAGACATACCGCAACTAAGATGAGGAGTTGGAATTAAATCTCAAAATGAAAGAGGAGAAGTATTTATAGGGAAAAGTTTAACATTTTCAACGGCTAAACCGTGGCAAATGTCAACAGTAACAATCATTACCAAGGGCCGCGCCGTTGGAAAATTACGACGAGAGTACTAGAGACGGGATATTTCCAAGGACTTGGCCGTCCCTACTAACTCATTATCAACGAGAAATGGGTTTTTACCAAGGGCAGAGGCCGTAGCTAAAGACAATTTTTCTTGTAGTGCGTGACAAAAGCTTAGCTAAAAGAATTGGGTCAAGGATGGTGATCGATCGCCTCCAGAAGCCAAGTGTAGCGATCCCCTCCAATGGTTTTCAGAAATAGTTTCTTCTCAGAGTGACGATCCCACGAGCATGAATGTCAAATTCACGTTGGATCAAAAAGGATTGGGATAAAGAAAGTCTCATTACATTGAATTCATGATATTACAGCTGGAAGAGACAAATGAAGAACATAATTTTTACAATCTCATATTTGTATCAAAGTCCCCAATTGATGAAGTGATTGTGGACCGCACAAATCCAAAAAGTCGCAGACAAGAAGAGGGAGACAGCGAAAAGAGTTCCAGAGGGGCATAGTCCCCGGTATAGTAACTTTATCGCATCATGAAATGAATCAGGATCTTAGGACATTCAAAGAGTTGTCCAAGTTAGAAAGAAGCGCTCGCTATATCAGATCTTTCCTAACTCCAGTCTTACGTTTCCTTTGAAATGTTGAGGAATGGTGTTGATGCTTCTGTGCTTTTTGAATAGGGAAAGAAACTTGGTTTACAGACACGAAAGGATTATTATATCTGGCTTCATTTTGTTTTAGCTTGGATGTCAAGTGTCAAATTTTGTAAATATAATTAAAGAGTTAAATACAATGCTCCTCATTTCAACTGTTCAAGTAGATTTTGAAAGTTACTTTTCTCCTTTCATGATCAAGAATGCGTTAAATTACTACAGAAAAAGCCAAAACATACTTAATCGGCAAAAGAAAAGGATTTCGACTTCTGATGCTGCACCTGATCCATCACCAGTCATAGCTATACTCTTAATCCTATTTATCACTCGGCACACAATAATTAATGTTGGGTGTGCTACAAAGGATTTTATTAGGATCTCATTTAACATGGATCATTCTAGTTTTCCTTTTATGGCTTTTGATGCAAACTGGGGTGTGAGATTCTTAATGGTTTCAGTGGACCAACTAAGCCTTTTTATCTAATTTTGTCTGCACCTGGTGGAGGCTATCTTTTGTATTAAGTCACAGGTAGCATTTGATGAAAAAACAGAAAGAGGTAACGGAATACTGGTTAAGAGTATGTGCCTATCCGGAATGTGTAAACTCTTTTTATGAATAGTTCAAGTATCAGTTATAGCACTTTGTAGGTGATGTATCTTATCTAGTATTAATTACTTTCACGATGCTATAAGGTTGCAGTGGTGGAGAAGCAGTTGGTGGTGTAGCTGTTAATGGTGGTGGAGCAGTTAATGGTGAACTGGAGGTACTACCTCCAGTGTTGCTGCTTGTACTGTAAAAACTATAGGTTCCTTGATATCATGAACGAACACCAGGGTCAATGATGAATGAATCTCCTTGAACAAGATAAACTTGAGTATGTGGAGTGAATGAGTCATACCTTTGTAACTTTTTTGGTAATTTGTTGTCTCACAGACTTGATACTGCTGGTGTCATAGTAAAGGTGAAGGAGCTGGTTAGTGGTCATCCGCTTCTCATCCTTGGTTTCGGTACTTTCTTGCGAAGAAGTTACGATATTACTCTAACCCGATGAGGATGAGGCTCCTCCAAAAAGGAAGGTGATTTTGACTAGGCTACCAATATTTTCTTAAGCTTTGCGCATACGTGGTATAAGAGATCTTAAATTGCAGAATTGAGCATCAGAATTGAATTCCTTTTCTTTTGATTTCAATTTCGATGATCACGATGTCAATAAATTTATTGGAATTAATAGCCGTCCTAATTAGCATAGAATTAGTTAGATATATTTGTAATATATTGTGTATCTTTAGAAGGTAAATCTTTCCTTACTTGTAGCCTAAGAAACTCTTGTATATATATTATTGAGGAGATTAATGAGAAGGATTGAGGGAAAATATCTTTCATGGTATCAAGCCTATACTTTTTTTTTCTCTCTTCTCTCCTCTCCTCATGACAAACCCTAGTCAAGAGTCTCCGTCGTCCGACTCCTCCCAATCAACGACGACACCGCCCACCACCTCCTCTCCTAAATTCGTCCCCGCCTTAGCCGTTACTAACGTCCGGAACTTCATCCTCATTACGTTAGATAATGAATCCGGCCAATATACCACATGGTCGGAACTATTCAAAATAAACGCTCGCGCGTATCAAGTCTTGGACCACATCCTTCCCAACACCAAATCCGCCTTCCCATCGAACGACTCCGACCCGGATCTATGGGATCGTCTCGATGCCATTGTGCTTCAATGGATATACGGCACTATCTCTAATGACCTCATGCATTCGATCATCAAGCCCGACTTATCTGCCATGGAAGCTTGAGATCGCCTTGCGGAGCAATTCCAAGACAACAAAAGCACTCGGGCCGTGCATCTTGAGAATCAATTCTCCAACACAACTCTGGACGAGTTTCCCAATGTTGGTGCCTATTGCCAAAAGTTGAAGATGCTTGCTGATCAACTTGCTAACGTTGGTGCTCCCGTCTCTAACCAACGTTTGGTACTTCAACTCGTTGCTGGCCTCACTGACACCTACGGTGGTGTTGCCACCCTCATCCAACAAAGCGATCCGCTTCCCCAATTCTCGAATGTTCGGTCTATGTTGTCGTTTGAGGAGACCAGCCTTAACAAACGCACGGCTCCCCTTGCTGAATCCGCCCTCTTCAATGCTGCCTCGACCCCTCCTTCGGCTGATCATGGACCGCCTGCACCGCAACCACCGCCGCCGTCCTACGCTCCTCGCCCGTTCAACTCTCGCGGTCGTGGAACACGGGGGCGCGGTCGTGGCAATCACGGTCGTGGTGGACGCGGTTATGGTCGCGGTCCGCCTCCTTCTCCTCAATGGAATCCGTACTCGCAGCAGTGGTCCTATCCTCCATGGTCTCAGCCTCCCCCTCAACCTTGGGCCACTCCTCCTTCACCATACCCCACCACGGCTTGGCAGCACCGTTCTCCACCACCATCTCGTCAACCCGAATTGATTGGTCCTCGTCCTCAGCAGGCATATAGCGTTGATATTGGTCCGTCGAACCATGCATATACTGATATTGAGTCCGCCATGCACACGCTCCAACTGACACCTTCGGATGAAAATTGGTACATGGATAGCGGTGCTTCATCTCACATGACCTCTAACTCAGGTACTCTCTCCTCTTACCTTAATTCGAGCATTAAAAATCATATAATTGTTGGCAATGGCTCCTCTATTCCTATTCACGGGTCGGGTCATGCAACTATTTCCCCTCCATACCCCCCTCTCTCTAAACCACGTCCTACATGCTCCTCACATCATTAAAAATCTCGTTTATGTGCGTAAATTCACTCGTGATAACTCTGTTTCTATAGAATTTGATCCCTTTGGGTTTTCTGTGAAGGATTTTACGACGGGCAATCATCTCATCCGGTGTAACAGTACGGGTGATCTCTATCCTCTCTTTCCGCCGTCGACCGCCCTCTCCGCCCGTCCACCCGCCACCTTCGCCGCCCTCTCATCTTCCATCTGGCATGCACGTTTAGGCCACCGCGGTGCTCCTGGCTTCGACTCCCTTCGTTGTTCTAAGTTTATTTATTGTCCTAGTAGTAGTCGTACTTATTTATGTTCTTCTTGTACTTTGGGGAAACACATTAGACTACCGTTTTTGGACTCTACTACTATTACTCAATTTCCGTTTGATATTATTCATAGCGATATTTGGACTTCTCCAGTGCCAAGTTCTTTGGGGCATAGATATTATGTTGTGTTTATTGATGCTTATTCTGATTTCTTATGGACCTATCCTATCTCTCACAAATCACAAGTTTTCTCGGTTTTTTTGTCGTTTCACAAGCTTATTAAAACACAATTTGAACGCGACATTAAAACTTTTCAATGTGACAATGGTCGGGAATATGATAATGTATCGTTTCACAACTTTTGCAAAACACATGGCATGCAATTCCGTTTTTCTTGTCCTCACACATCATCTCAAAACGGAAAATCGGAACGTCAACTACGCACCATTAATAATATTATTCGTACCCTCTCCGCGCATTCCTCCGTACCACCCTCCTTTTGGCACCATGCTCTACACTTAGCTACTTATCTTCTAAATATTCTTCCTCATAAACGCCTCAAATTCCTCTCCCCTCTCCAGGTCCTATATCACAAACGCCCCTCTCTCTCTCATCTACGGGTCTTTGGGTGCCTTTGCTTTCCACTTTTCCCGTCTGCTACTATCAATAAGCTCCAACCACGCTCTACTCCTTGCGTGTTCTTGGGTTTTCCTTCCAACCATCGGGGCTACAAATGCTATGATATCTCATCTCAAAAAATTATTATATCTCGTCATGTCCTATTTGACGAAACTATCTTTCCTTTCTCCACCATACACAAACCATCTCCCCACTCTTACTCATTTCTTGACCCCGATTGCCATCCTCACCTCACCAATGCAATCCTAGCCGACTCCTCCACTCCATCACAACCTTCTTCAGCACGTCTCGTGCCTCTGCCCTCACGGCTCGACACGCCACCGTCGCCTACTCCACCGTCTCCGCCCTCACGGCCTGAACAAACCCCACCCGAGGTCCCTACTCCTCGTCCCGTTCCACCCGCCTCTCACCCCATGACCACTCGCAGCAAACATGGGATAGTCAAGCCCAAACACATTTTTAATCTATCTTCTATCTCTTCCCCTTCCCTGCTTCCTCGCAATCCCGGGGTTGCACTATCCGATCCTAATTGGAATATGGCCATGCGTGATGAGTTTAATGATCTTATTAAGAATAAGACATGGGAGCTTGTACCTCGGCCCCGTAATGTGAATGTCATCCGTTCCATGTGGATTTTTCGGCATAAATTTAATTCTGACGGTTCTTTTGAGCGGTATAAAGCCCGTCTTGTTTGTGATGGCAGGTCTCAGCAGGTTGGCGTGGATTGCACTGAAACTTTTAGCCCGGTTGTTAAACCGTCTACTATTCGCACCGTGCTCAGCATTGCTGTCTCTCGTTCTTGGTCCATTCATCAGTTGGACGTCAAGAACGCCTTCTTGCATGGGAACTTAGAGGAAATAGTTTATATGCATCAGCCATTGGGTTTTCGTGACCCTACTCACCCGGATTCGGTTTGTTTGTTGAAGAAATCCCTTTATGGCCTTAAACAAGCACCCCGGGCGTGGTACCAACGGTTCGCGGACTTTGTGGCTACCATCAGGTTTATTCACAGTCGGTCGGATCATTCCTTGTTCATATTTCGACGAGGTAATGATATTGCTTATCTTATGTTGTACGTCGATGATATTATTCTGTGCGCCTCATCTATTGCTCTTCGTACCTCTATTATGGACCGCCTTAATGCGGAGTTTGCTATGAAAGACTTAGGGCCGTTGAGTTTTTTCTTGGGTATTGTTGTGACACGTCATCAGCGTGGCTTGTTTTTGAGCCAACGCAAATATGCAGAGGATGTTATTGAGCGTGCAGGGATGTCCTCCTGCAAACCCTGTGCGACGCCTGTTGACACGAAACCGAAGGTTGGGGCTGCCGCAGACAGCCCCTTGTTCAGTGATGCTACCCTTTTTCGCAGTCTTGCTGGGGCTTTGCAATATCTCACGTTTACCCGTCCCGATATCTCTTATGCCGTTCAGCAAATCTGCCTCTATATGCACGAGCCTCGTGACATTAACATGCAAGCATTGAAGCACATCATCCGTTATCTTCAGGGTACTCTTCATCTCGGTTTACACTTGTCGCCCTCGTCTTTGTCTGGCCTTACATCTTATACTGATGCTGATTGGGCTGGTTGGCCCGATACCCGACGGTCTACATCGGGTTACTGCATTTTTTTGGGTGATAATCTCTTATCTTGGTCTGCGAAGCGCCAACCGACGTTATCTCGCTCTAGTGCTGAAGCTGAATACCGCGCCGTGGCTAACGGGGTCTCTGAATCTTGCTGGCTTCGCAATCTTCTTCTTGAGCTTCATTGTCCCGTCTCAAAGGCCACTCTTGTCTACTGTGACAATGTTAGCGCAGTATATCTCTCCGGGAATCCTGTCCAGCATCAACGCACAAAGCATATTGAGCTTGACATTCACTTTGTGCGTGAAAAGGTGGCTCGTGGGCAAGTTCGAGTTCTTCACTTGTTGTCTCGGTCTCAAATTGCCGATATTTTCAATAAAGGGCTGCCACGGGTTTTGTTCGATGACTTCCGTTCCAGTCTCAACGTTCGCCCTCCTCCCGTTTCGACTGCGGGGGTGTAATAGCCGTCCTAATTAGCATAGAATTAGTTAGATATATTTGTAATATATTGTGTATCTTTAGAAGGTAAATCTTTCCTTACTTGTAGCCTAAGAAACTCTTGTATATATATTATTGAGGAGATTAATGAGAAGGATTGAGGGAAAATATCTTTCAGGAATATACAAATTGCACAATTTATAGTGTAAATTAGTTTTTGGGCCAATAAAGCGAATTTTGAGAACTTTATTAGCACAAGTTATCACTGCGACATTTTTGCGTCTATGTTAGTCGTATATTAGCACACCTCTTCTATTCTTTACGTGTTTGATTGGTATTATCAGTTAGATTTCCAAGTTACCGCTATACTTTGTATGATACGTAAGAGAACTGTATTTGTTCAACAAAAGGTCTATTATACAACCTTCTAACGTCTGACTTATCTCTAGTTCTTTCGGCACATAAGATTCATTTTTGACTGCTATTGTATTATATACAGGTCAACAAAGCAGAAGAAGAGGAGGTCTTGGATGTTTTGCACAGGTTCAATGATACGAGGAAATGTTTATGGCAAACGAAGTCAGGTTATAGCTACTATATATACCAGACTTCTGGTTGATTGTTGTAAGTAAACGAGCCATTACTCTTACTACTAATTATAGTTTTGTGTGCTTTTTAACAGATTCATAACTATTCAATTTTCAACCCCGCTTTTCAGATATCGCAACAATAATTTGTTCTTGGTTCTATGATATCAATCAGAAATCAGATTCTTGTTGAGCTCCGGGTACTTGAACAACATCAATGATTTTAATAATTGTCATTTTGTAATTGATAAATGGAGGTCACGTCTCTTTTTTCTCGTCAAAGGGAAGTGCATGATCTTGGTGTGGATCTTATTACACCTTCTGCTTATGGCAGCATATCCGTGCTTAAATTGTATTCTGCTACCTTATTAAAATCTGAATTATTTCTATATTAGCCTATTTAATATAACGATAAGTCTACTAGTCGAGAGCCATTGTGTATGACAGAGAATTTCGATAAGAGAACGACAGAATTAAATTATCATTTATGGTGTATTAAAAAAGTCATCACATGGATCTTAGAGAGTCGATATTATTAGTGGGTGGATACGATGATGTATCACTTTCAGCATTCAACGCCTTCACCCTTCAGGTGATGTCTTTAGAGCCTTAACTATGAAGATATGCCCATATGTATCACTCCCATCTCCAGAAGATAGTGAGTCTGAAGGAAGAAGCTCATTTCAACACTTGCTTTAAGCATTTTGTGCTGTTTACATGGGTGAGTTCGGCTCGTTTCTCAAATATTAATGTGTGAACATTGTGCTCCAAGAGATTTTTCTTGCACATTAGCTTAAGATTAGTACTACCACTGTAAGTTTTAACAGGTTATGTTCTCCTTGACTGTGTCTAATGCAGGAATTCGGCTTAACCAAAAAGAAGGAGGTTGCGCCTATGCACGAGATGGTGGAGTCTATGTTACAAAGCTGAACTATCTGAACTTCTAAATTTTGGCTAGACTGAAAGCCTTTTAAGCATTTTACATTTTGTGCTGTGATGAATCTCCTGAAAAAGCTGATACACCACCTTATTATCAAATGTTTGATGTTGTTCTGTAGTGTTACGATGAAAGAACTGTTTTTTAATTGTAAAACCTTTTAAACCCTTTTCGTGGAAAACTCCAAAATTATTTCAGCTATATTTGGTTGCGCTACTTTTCTGCATCAGGTGCAGTACATTGATACATCAGGCCCAACTTTCTTTAATTGCTTCATTACTGAATTATCATTCATAAATATAAAGTTGGTTTTAGGCTCTAGTGAAGCTGCAATCTCACAGATTTACTTCCTAGTTTACATCCCAGAATACTCGTTATACCAAAACCGAGAGATACAATTCCAGATAAGAAATTTGATCAAATAACTACAATTATAGCTATACTATCTTTGGCAGTAATTACACAAGAAAATATAGATAAGAAAAAGATTTGCATGTAAAAAATGAAACATATAATCCAAGATCAAAATTTTACTCTTTGTAGTAAAGGTAAAATGTATCAAGGATTTCATTCTCAGTATACTATACCTGTAACAATCTTGTATGGGGCTATTATGGGTATATTGACCCTCATAATTAAACCCCTTCACCTTTAACTTCTACACGAGCCGAGAGATCAGTGCAAAGAGTCAAAAATGCTGCTTCACAATCCAAGCCGAAAAAATGCTGCTTCACAAAATGTTGCGTAAACTTCTACTTAGTGTAGAAAATCGTTGCCGCTTTCTGATACTGACTTCCTTGGCGGCGCATTTTAATAGAACTCGTGTGGGTAAGAAAATGACTAGTTCAAGTTCCTATTTTCAGAGGTTTCTCTAACAAATACAGCCTGGGAAGGGATATTGGCGTAGTATAACTTATTTAGTCGGCAGTATGCATGAAAAAAGTAACTTGGAGTATGGTCTTTTTTGTCGTTTATGTAAGGTTTATGAAAAATATATCTTAAAGGAACATTACTTAAGAGTTCGGAGCAGAGCAATAGACATATCTTCATGGAAATCAGATTATGCATAGAAATCTAAGAGATACTTTTGGCAGTGGTGTCTTGGCCTACCATATTATTGTTTATATTTTACAAGTTGTGCCAGATGTTTGTGACCTTACAGGACCTGGACGCACACACCTTTTACCTTTCTTGAGTGGCCCAGTGGACGTGAGTCCAGAGACTTAGTACCATATGGAAATGAATTTATAATTTGTCAAGAAATCTTCTGCTCGAACTGGTATCTTAGTTGCTAGATTTGATGGAGAACTTTATGTAAATGGAGGTATCAACGATTACAATTCGTAGTTCAGTTGAATCATACAACTTTGAAACTAGGGATAAAAACATCAAACCCCCCAACCTATTGCCACTTTTGCGCGATGCCCCTTAAACCAATTTAATCACCACTTTGGTCCTTAAACTATAGGGTGTCTGTTCGTTTTGCCCCAGCGGCGGTTTCCGGCGAAAATCTGACGGAATATTCCCTCCACGCGCGGCGCACGTGTCTGACAGAAGGGCATTTTCGTCCGAAATTATGGGAGAATTATTTGTATTAATGTCCCCCTCAACCTATTAGATAATGGAGCGACTTGCCCCCTCAACCTATTGTAATATGAGCACGTTGCCCCCTGAAGTATTGTGTTGAGATGAAGTATTATATAACCTATTTGTGTTCGGTTTGCCCCCTCAACCTATTATATATGAGCGATGTGCCCCCTTAACCTATTTGAATATTAGCAGTGTGCCCCCTCAACCTATTAGACTATGAGCACGTTGCCCCCTGAAGTATTGTGTTGAGATGAAGTATTTTCATTTACTTATTTTGGCTTTCTTGATCATTGTTAATTTCGTTTATTTTGGCCATGTGTATATTTAATAATCAAGATGCAATAGTAACAATAATCAAAAATAAAGTTTCATTTCTCATTATCTAATAGGTTGAGGGGGACATCAATACAAATAATTCTCCCATAATTTCAGACGAAAATGCCCTTCTGTCAGACACGTGCGCCGCGCGTGGAGGGAATATTCCGTCAGATTTTCGCTGGAAACCGCCGCTGGGGCAAAACGAACAGACACCCTATAGTTTAAGGACCAAAGTGGTGATTAAATTAGTTTAAGAGGCATCGCACAAAAGTGGCAATAGGTTGGGGGGTTTGATGTTTTTATCCCTTGAAACTATGAATGAACTGCCCTTGATAACTTATGAAACTATAAGTTATCGCCGCATTCGCACAATTCTTGATGCTTCATTTGCTTGTTGACTAGTGTGTCGTTAAAATTAGATTTCTAAATTAACCCTATATAATAAGCCTTGTTAACTTTTTATTTGTATGATTTTACTTGAAATTAGATTTCTTACTGAAAAAATAAAAATATAAAAGGTCTATTCAATAACTTCTTTGTGCCACACTTGTTTCTAATTCTGTCATCACATGAAATTCATTTTTGACTACCACTGTATAGGTCACTGAACACGAAGATGATAGGATTCTTGAGGTTTTGGGCAAATACAGCGAGCTCAAGAAGCCAGTCTATGGCAAAAGAAGTCAGGTTATAGCTACGCTTCAGGACTTCTGGTTGATGATTGTAAGTAAACGAGACATCTACTACTCTTACCACTAACTAAATTAATGTTTAATTTCATGTTGAGAGCTAGCTGAATCAACTGCTGTTATTTCTAATGCTATATACTTTTCTCCAGTTCTTGAGCCATGTTACGCTTGGAGAACTTCTGACGCAGGAAGATCAAGAGGTTGAACACGAAATTTGATCATTTAACTGTATAGATCGAGTTATAAAATAATGTTTCTTTAGTAGAAACCATATATAACATTGAGAGTCTATAGAAACTGCATTTTTTTTTTCTTTTCTCACATGCCTATAACATGTTGCACATAACTAAATATCATATATGGTTACATTCTCTTTTGTCTTGATTTAGATATTTAAATATTTGGATTCTCTTGAGGTAGAGAAGTCTAAGGATTGCTTCTCGGACTTTTGCATCGTGTTTGTAAGTGTATCTACTCTTCTCTGTTAGAGGTATTTCTAAATATACATGGATCGTTCTCATGCTAGATTATCAAGACTATAGAGGAGATCATAACGGCGTACCTGATTCCATGATTGACGAATTTGCAAGAGGAATCGCGGGTCGGTTTGATCTTCCACAGTCTAATCTATCTCTCTTTATGAGTCTCTCTCTATTGATGGGAATGGAGGAGAAGAGTAGTTGTTAGATTAGCCTTGGGGACCAAGACCCTATGACCTTATATAGTATTCTAACTAGAGCCCCATAAACCCTAGTTAGAGTACAACAGGGAATTACACATTACAAAGCCCACACATATTAAGATACTAATTGGGCTCTTTAATTAGATCACTTAATTAGTCCAATATAATTAATTAGCCTTTTATATAATTGTCTTAATTTGTAAGCCCATACATTAGATTATTAAATAAATCTAACAATCTCCCACTTGGGCTACAAATCAAATCCAAATGACAATTACATCCGATAACCTTAGGTGTACACAAACTTTGCTAATTGCCGAAGTATCTTCCTTAAACAATCTCGTCCATCTCATATACCAACATGGAACCAAAGCGGCCTTTGTTACATTAATCGTAACTCGACCCTCAATGATCACGCATACCAAATATACTCAAATGACATAGATCATGTATGGATGTGTAACATGGAAATTACATGCAATGTGATCATGAACATGCCTATTTCCAATTGGTCCTAAATTCCTTAGTGAGATCAATCTTTATTCTTTCAAACTTTACGTCAAACCACAATTGAAAGCTAGCAAAACATTCAGAGCAATAAAAATAAAACCATCAACTTTATTCTGCAGAAAACAAAAATGCATAAAGCAATCCAATAGTGTCAACAAAAATAACCAAATACAAACTCCCACTAAAACTGCATATCATCAAACAAAACAACACCCATATGAGCAGTATGCTCATGAAAGACCTTGGGTGTCAAACCTTTAGTGAGTGGATCCGCTAACATTGAGTTTGTCCCTATACGCTGAATGGACACTATTTTACTCTGAACTCTCTCTTTAACAACTAGAAACTTGATGTCTATGTGTTTAGACTTTGACGAGCTTCTATTATTGTTAGAATATAGAACTGCTGACAGATTGTCACAATAAATCTTGAGTGGTCTTTCAATTCCTTCCACAACTCGCAGCCCAGTGACAAAATTTCGCAGCCATATCCCATGATTGGTTGCCTCATAACAAGCTAAGAATCCAGCTGCCATAGTAGAAGGGGCTATAAGTGTCTGCTTAGCACTTCTCCAAGATATAGCTCCCCCAGACAACATGTAAACATAACCAGAAGTGGATCTCTTTGTGTCTTGGCAACCCGCAAGATCAGAATCAGAATACCCAATGATCTCCAAATTTTCTGATTTCCGATACATGAGCATGTAATCTTTTGTTCTTTGTAAGTACCTCATAACCCGTTTGGCTGCTTTCCAATGATCCATGCCGGGGTCACTTAAGTATCTGCCCAACATACCCACTATGTACGCCAGATCTGGACGCGTACATACTTGAGCATACATAAGACTTCCAACAGCCGAAGCATAAGGAATCTTTTGCATCTCTTTTCTCTCAATTTCATTGCAGGGTCATTGCTTGAGACTAAACTTGTCTCCTTTAGCAACATGAGTATCTCCTTGTGCACATCCTTCCATGCCAAACCTCGCAAGCACCTTATCGATATAGCTCTTTTGTGATAACCCAAGGACACCCCGAGATCGATCTCGGTGTATCTCAATTCCTAATACAAAAGAGGCGTCACCAAGATCTTTCATCTCAAAATGCTTAGTTAGAAATCTCTTGGTTTCGTGCAATAAGCCTATATCGCTACTTGCGAGTAGTATGTCATCCACATAGAGCACTAGGAATATAAATTTACTCCCACTAAACTTGTGATATACACAATCATCAACTGCATTGGCCTCGAAACCATATGAGACAATGATTTGATGAAACTTGGGATACCATTGACGAGAAGCTTGCTTGAGACCATAGATGGATCTTTTGAGTTTGCAAACCATAGATTTTGAATCACCTAACACAAAATTTTCTGGTTGTGCCATATATATAGTTTCTTCAATGTCGCCATTGAGGAAAGTTGTCTTAACATCCATCTGGTGTAGCTCTAGATCAAAATGAGCTACAAGTGCCATTATAGTCCTAAAAGAATCTTTCGATGATACTGGAGAGAAAGTTTCTTTGAAGTCAATGCCTTCCTTTTGAGTGAAACCCTTAGCGACTAGACGCGCCTTATATCTTTCAATGTTGCCCTTAGAATCCCTTTTGGTTTTAAATATCCATTTGCAACCAATGGGTTTCTTACCTTCAGGCAATTTGACAAGATCCCAAACGTCATTGTCCTTCATTGATTTCATCTCATCATTCATGGCATCGATCCACTTTTGACTGTTAGCACTTTGTTTGACTTGTTGGAAGTTGATTGGATCATCTTCACATGTCCCTATGTCAAACTCATGCTCTTCAAGAAATATAATATAATCACTTGAGATTGCACTTCTTTTCTCTCTAGTGGATTGCCTAATTGGCACTTCCTCTTGAGGTTGTTGTGTTTGCTCTTCTGGAGCAACTTCTAGATTTTGAGTAGGGAGCTCTATATTTTGATCCTCATTGTTGTCTTGAATAGTGTCTTGAACAATATCAATAGGCTGATCATTGTCCATAACAATTTCTGGCAAAGGAATAAATTCCTCTTCAAAAACAACATTCCTTACTTTATCTCCCCCCTCAAATGCAACATCCTCAAGAAATCTCGCGTTTCACGTCTCAAAAAAGGACTTGGTTGAGGGATCATAAAACTTAAAACCCCTCGACCTTTGTGAATACCCAACAAAATAGCAATTAATTGTTCTTGAGTCCAGTTTTTTCTCATGTGGCTTATAAGGCCTTGCCTCAGCTGGACAACCCCAAATGTGTAAGTGCTTTAAAATAGGCTTTTTGCCTGACCATAGTTCATAATGGGTTTTAGTTACTGCTTTGCTAGGTACTCTATTTAGAATATATACTGCAGTCTTGAGTGCTTCTCCCCAGAGTGATTCTGGTAAGGACGAATGACTAATCATACTTCTTACCATGTCCTTAAGTGTTCGATTTCGTCTTTCAGCAACACCATTCATGCGAGGTTGCCCTGGCATTGTGTATTGTGGGACGATTCCACACTCCTCCAAGAATTTGGCAAAGGGTCCTGGACGTTGTTCACCAGATCCATCATATCTACCATAGTATTCACCACCACGATCAGATTTGACAACTTTAATCTTCTTTCCGAGTTGATTTTCAACTTCGGCTTTGAAGGCCTTAAAAACGTCCAAAGACTGTGACTTTTCATGAATCAAGTATAAGTACCCATAACGAGAATAGTCGTCTATAAAAGTGATAAAATAATGTTGACCATTCCAGGAAGCCGTAGGGAATGGACCACATATATCCGTATGTATCAATTGTAAGACGTCAGAACTCCTGTTTGCACTTAACTTTCTTATGTTTGTCTGTTTCCCTTTAATACATTCAACACATACATTAAGGTCTGTGTAATCAAGGGACTCAAGTATTCCATCTGACACAAGTCTCTGTATTCTCTCTTTCGAGATGTGTCCTAAACTTTTGTGCCATAAACTAGCGGAATTCTCTTTTAATAATTTTCGTTTTGTACCTCTTGATGTCAATTGCAAGGTTTCATTAGTTGAAGTTATTGTTTTCAGCATATATAGTTTATCAATCAAGGAGCCAGTCGCAACCAAAACAGAATTAAGAGAAAGACTAAAAACTCTGTTTTTAAATGAACATTCATAACCAGATTTGTCCAAAACAGAAACTGAAACTAAATTCCGTCTAAAGGACGGTACCACAAAAGTCTCTCTTAACTCAATAAATTGACCAGTCTCAAACGATAATCTAAAAGTGCCAACGGCTTCAACTGGAACTGATTTGCCATTGCCCACATAGATGAATCTTTCAGCATCACTTGGCGGTCGGCTCCAAATGCAACCCTGCATAGAAACACTTAAGTGAGTAGTAGCACCAGAATCCACCCACCAAGTGTCACTAGGTACAGAAGTCAAATTAACTTCAGAACAAACAAAGGTGAAAAGTATACCTTTCTTTACACGCCATGCGGCGTACTTGGAACACTCCTTCTTCACATGCCCAGGTTTCTGGCAAAAGAAACAGGCAGAATCCTTATCCTGCGCCTTTTGTTTCTTGGGTTGTGATGGTCCCACTGCAGTATCCTTATTTTCAGTCCGCTTTTGCTTAGTGCCCTTAGAGGTAGTTGCAATATAAGCACTTTCAGTCTTTTCACGCTTCAGCCTGTCCTCTTCTTGCACACAATGCGAAATGAGCTCATTAAGTGTCCATTTGTCCTTCTGCGTATTATAGCTGACTATAAACTGCCCGTAGTGTGCAGGAAGGGAAATAAGTACCAAATGCACAAGCAAGTCATCAGACAAATCAAGCTTTAGTGCCTTAAGTTTTGAAGCGATGTTAGACATCTCCATAATGTACTCCCTGATATTTCCTTTCCCCTTATACCTCATTTGGACAAGGTCAGCTAAAAGCTTGCTTGTCTCAGCCTTCTCGTTTTTTGCAAAACGCTTTTCAATTTCGAAAAGGAAATCCTTTACAATTACCTCATCGGACATACCGCCCCTGAATGCTTCTGGAACGCTGCGCTTTAACATCATTAGACTTAAGCGGTTAGAACGTTCCCACTTCTCAAAGTTCGTTTTATCCTCAGTCGAACTTGTCTCCGTAAGAGAAGCGGGTTTTTCTTTCCTTAATGCATAGTCTAAATCCATGCAGCCGAGAACTAACATAATGTTCTCTTTCCAGCTCTTAAAGTTTGTGCCGTTAAGCACAGGGATTGAGTTAATGTTGGCAGTGATATTGGCAGCAGAATTATTAACTAAAAAAGAATAAACAAATTACATAAGCTCACTAATAGAAATTTATGTCACAAACATGTAAAATTTAAAGCGATAAACATGTAAAACACAAATTTCAATCAACTGAAGTGTGGTGGGCCCATTTGAACAAGATACCTAGCACAATATCGAAGTTTAATCTTTGGATAGAAACATCAACTTGTAAGTGGTACTCTCCACGCAGAAATCAAACATTGATAATAAATCCGGTCAAACAACAACCTTCCTTTATGCCGGCATGTTGTCCACATGGAAACTTTACAATTATCACACGTTATTTCCGCATGTGCATCCCTTGTTTGGCCAATCAATAATCTTCCTTTAGGCCGATTAGAAACCGCATAAACAAGAGACACACGCATCCAATTATCTTAAAATAAATAAACTCACGCATAGAGGTTACTTAGGCAACGTTTCACATAAATTTATTATTTCAAAATAAAGGACATATGGTTTAAAATAAAGGTTCCCAATTTAAACTTTATTTAAAATATCAACACCAAAAGTATAATAATATTTGATATTTTACCGTATCATGACTAAAAATCATCTTGTACCGAATCACATAAATCATGAAACCAGATTTTAAAAAAAAAACTTCGAAACTAAAAAAAGTAATCATAATCCTCAAACGTGAGTTGTTCCCAAGGAAAATTCTGATTTCATTCACTGAATTGTACGTAATGGCACATATATGATCATAGATAAACCAAAAAACACATACATCACCATATTAAATATTAACTGGGCAAACTACATATAGGTGAAGCATGCATGGTTATCAATTGTATATAGTCACTTAGCACATAAACATAAGAAACGTGCTGGAGGTTATATCCTCAATTCAATGTGGTTAATTACCATATATAATAATCAAACAAAGGAAAGAATCTTCATTAATCACGTTCCTATCATGCTATCACCATCAGGCCATATTACCATATATAATTAAACAAGGCTATCACCATCAGGCCATATTACCATACATAATAATCAAACAAAGGAAAGATAGTCTGAGGCTGTACGTAATTCAATTACTTCATAGATAATATTACTTCAAAATTCAATTCACATGAATGGATATGACCCGTGATAACAACCAAATAACGATCATATAATCATGATTACCCCCCAAAAACAAAGGCACATAATATGAACAAAAACCATACAATCTTATAGATCACCGAAACATATTCATCATGTGCATAAAATACGATAATCACGTCAACTATGATCAATCCCAATAATCTAACATGAATTATAGCTCTGATACCACTTGTTAGAGGTATTTCTAAATATACATGGATCATTCTCATGCTAGATTATCAAGACTATAGAGGAGATCATAACGGCGAACCTGATTCCATGATTGACGAATTTGCAAGAGGAATCACGGGTCGGTTTGATCTTCCACAGTCTAATCTATCTCTCTTTATGAGTCTCTCTCTATTGATGGGAATGGAGGAGAAGAGTAGTTGTTAGATTAGCCTTGGGGACCAAGACCCTATGACCTTATATAGTATTCTAACTAGAGCCCCATAAACCCTAGTTAGAGTACAACAGAGAATTACACATTACAAAGCCCACACATATTAAGATACTAATTTGGCTCTTTAATTAGATCATTTAATTAGCCCAATATTATTAATTAGCCTTTTATATAAGTGTCTTAATTTGTAAGCCCATACATTAGATTATTAAATAAATCTAACATTCTCTGGATTCAAATCTTCCCATTTTGAATACTGTTAAGGGAGGAAAAAAAATTAGAAGGAACTAGTTTATTACTTAATATAGTGATAACTCATAATAGCGCCTCCTGTTTGCGCTTCCAGAAATTCAAGCCCAACCCGTTTTTTGAAAACAAGAAGCTTATGAAGACTCTTTCATGTGGCGATGAAGAATCTTGGAAGGTAACCGGAACAGACATCAAATGGAAGGAAGGCAAGGTAAGAAGCGTTTAATGTTTAGGTTTGAAGTATGTTTAGCCAACTTTATAGTAAAAACTATTCGCAATTTTCAGAAGATTGTCTTCGAAATGTTTTGAAGATATTTTGATTAATTGTTGTACAATAACCAGAAGACATTTCTTTTTTAACTTACATTTCAACTGAATCGAACATTAAACCCTTAACCCTTTGTACATGGAA
The DNA here is from genome assembly GCA_948329865.1 of Linaria vulgaris. NCBI lineage: Eukaryota > Viridiplantae > Streptophyta > Magnoliopsida > Lamiales > Plantaginaceae > Linaria > Linaria vulgaris. The sequence goes on along the minus strand of OX415250.1, from coordinate 14,674,778 downwards.
ATGCGATTCTACTCTCCTCTCTAATTGCCCTTTTCTCTTCATTTCCAATTCATTATGAACATTCAGGGCCCTGTTGCCGATGACAAGAAAAACGGAAACAAACGGCCCTTGCCCCAGGACAGGTACTCCTTGATACATATTATTGATACATACATATATATATATATATATATATATATATATCTCAACTACAAATTTCTTTAATTGAAACATACTTTTAAAAATGCAGCTTTTTTAATTGGTTCAGAGAGCCTCAGCCTGGCGAAGTGGATGTAACCCTTATACATTGTTATATATGTGTAGTGTTGCACTTGAAATGAAATAAAGTTTGTCGCAATTATAAAAGATCAAGAAATGCTAAACTTTTTGTGCCAACAATGCTGCCAATGTTTCCTTATCGACTTCAGTAAATGTGTTATATTATCTTTTCCCGCTTTTAAACTGCATGTTGCACATTTGATAAAAAATGAAGTCTGGGCTAATCCGATGAGAGTTCTGAAGTCTGGACATTGTAATGTTTTTGTTTCCTTTTTCTGTTTCCAGTGGCATTATTCAGTATTAGATAGTTTTTGCTTGTGACTAACTAAGGAATCTCGTTTATTAGCGAGATTATGCAGATTGCTGGAACAAGGTGAAGGCGAGGAAGATAGGAATGCAAAGAACAGTAGCTGAAATGGTATTCTTCGACCTGATGCTATGGTTCAGGAAAAAAAGGCAATGCCATAGGAAAACAACACAAGATTTTAGGTGTACATATGATAGAAGCCTCTTTGATTTCGTTATTGGTTTACTTGTTCAAAAGAGAGTGTAATACCTTTAAAATGTTTTGTCTTTTCTTTATCCACCGGATCGAGACTCTGGTAGTTACGAAGCCTTGTGTTGATTCTCCATTTTTTTATGATTGTATGACGATATGTCCTGAAATACCTTTAGCAAAACTTTGAATGCTCAAAGCAAAAAGTGTGTTTTATAGCATGGAAAATACAAAGTCTTATTTTTCCATGAAGTATGCAAACATAAGCTAAAACAGATGTATTGTAACAGTTGATTATCATTATGAATGTGAGAAAAAGCATCATAACTAATTTTTTATACTTGGAATGCTATACATGCCATGTTTGCTAGGTTGTGAGGCAAGTTCCATCTCAAATTCTCTAAGAGTACTCATCACGACTTGAAACTGTAGATTAGCAAGGTTTCTAGATTCACTCATTGCAATTTTCTTGAGAATAAATTTAGATGACAGTGTTCTCATTGCTTTATAAACCTTCTCTTGATTAGTCATAGAAAAACCTAGATTTTCACATTGGTTAGCAATATCAATAATTTTCTCAAAATAACTATCAACACTTTCATCCTCACCCATCTCAAGTTTTTCAAATTGATGAAGCAGTTGTCTATGTTTAGAATCTTTAACATCAGAATCTCTTTCACAATGTAATTCAAGTATATCCCAAGCATGTTTGGCTTTTGTACAATTCTGGATTAACTTGAAAATGTGATGATTAATCCAACTAAAAATAGCATTAAGAGCTTTTTCTTTTGAGTTATAGAGACTTACCTCTGCTGCTGTTCATTCTGCCTCTAGTTTTGGCACTAAATCACCTTCACCATCTCTTGGTAATGTTGGAAGAGAATATCCATTGATCACATATTGCCAAGCTCCAATATCAATGACTTTGATGTGAGATCTGATCTTGATCTTCCAGTATGCATAATTGGAGCCATCCAAAATTGGAATCTTGTTGATATTTGGATTGACACTGTCCATTGTGTTGTATCTTCTCTGAACCACCAGTGTATTCGGTGTTTGGCTCTGATGCCAATTGATATTGTCGTATCGTGGATTGACACGATAACTTTGAGAGTTAAGATGGTGTTACCTTAACTCTTCACAATGATATTCTTGTTTAGAGTAATATGCAGCGTAAATAAAGAACACAAGAGATGTAATTTTCATAATTTTTCAATATTATTAAAAACTTCCTAGCCTTAGGCGAAATAACTAAAAACGGTTTTAACAAAACGTTTCTCACAACAATTCACTCACGCTCTTTGTTGATCGGACTCAACGAAGCAGGCAAGCACGTATTACTTAACTTCTAAGAACTAGACTTAAATAGTTGATACAAAACCTTGCAAAAGCAAGACGAAGACAATACAACATATGATTAATCTCTTGGATTATTTAGCACTATTGTCTTGTGTTTGTCTTGATGAACTTTACACTTATATATAGGTTTCTTGAAACTTGCACTCCAACGAGTGTTGTTCACAGTTTTGGTAACTCTTGTTGTTTCCTTGTTGAATTGGACTTTCTTTTCAACTCGGCCTCTTTCTTAAATATTTGTTCCCTTTATTAGAGTTCTAATAAGGTAATATAACTTCTTCAATTCGAAGAAAGTCAGGAAAGAATCTTAGTTGCAGATGAACTCCAATTTGTTGCCTTTATGCAAACCGTGTGAGTTGACTATTCTTCTCCTCTTGAATTATGGAAACTTCATGTAAGGAATCATCCAAAGCTCTTCCTTATGATTAAGATACCTTCATGGACATAAACAAAAACAACTTAAACCGTGAAACTTGATTAATAAGTGAATAAAGGCAAAACTAAAATGAAGCATAACAGTTTTCGCGCAGGTTCTTTGGTTTCAATGTTATCCTCAATGTTGTCCCAACATCGCATAACATTGATTTCAGAATACCTTGCACTTTCATGTTGCATTAGCTAAATTCCTCTTTTCATGGGATGGCCTTTTTAAGCTTTGCAACCTAAAGTTGATGAGATAAAGGCAATGGTGAATGCGGCCTCCTCCTCCTCGCCGACATCGACGGCTAATCCATCCACATTATTGTGGTCCAATACCTTCAGGGAGAGAGCTGAATGAAGAAACAATCTGCCTGATTTTATTAACAAAATAAGAACTGGGTATCAGATCTTTCCTTTTCTTGTCAAAGGGACATGTGTGATCTTGGCGTGATATTATGTCGCCTTCTTCTGTCAGCATATCTGTGCTTGAAATGTATTTGATAGATCTTGGATGTGCAAGTATTCGACAACCTTATTAGTATTCGAGTTATCTTTGTATTAGCCTTCTTAATATGCGATTCAAGTCTACTAGTCGAGATCGATTGTGTAAGGCAGGGAAGTTGGAAAAGAGAACGACAGAAGTACATTATCATTTGAAAAACGAACTACATGTGTACAATAAAACTCATCGCATGGAGCTTAGAGAGTCGATATTAGTAGTGGGTGGATGATGATGGTGTATCATTACGTTCAGCAGTAAACGTATGCACACCTTCGGGTGAGTTCTTAAGAGCCTTTGAGCTATATCTTCTGCTTGAGTATAGGTGCCTCAGTTGCTAGATTTGATGGAGAACTTTTTGTACCTGGTGGTTTTGACGATTACAACTTTGAAAGCTATGAATGTTCTGTTCGTCCTCCCATGAAGACCAAACAATGAAATTCGCGTGTGCCGCTTTGAATGGTGCTAAACTCTTCGCAATTGGTGGAAGGAATGTTACCTGGCGTTTTGGTAACTTTTGTTGTTTCCTTGTTGAATTTGGACTTCCTTGTGAACTATGTCTCTTTCTTGAATATGAGTTCCCTTTATTATAGTTCTAATAAGGCAACACACCTTCTTCAATTCGGAGTAATCCTGAAACGAATCCAAGTTGCAGTGGAACTCCAATTTGTTTCCTTCTTTGCAAAATCGTGTTGAGTTGACTCTTCAACTTAACTTGTATTATGGAAACTTCAAGTAATGAATCTTCCAAAGCTCTTCCTTATGATTAAGATACCTTCTTGGACATAAATATAAACAACTAAAACCGTGGAACTTGATTAATAAGTGAATAAAGGCAAAACTCAAATTTAGCAGTTAAAGAACAGTTTTCACGCATGTTCTCTGGTTTCAATGTTATCCTCAATGTTGTCCCAACATCGCATATCATTGATTCCAGAATACCTTGCACTTTCACTAACTCTGATATCTTTGATCAAGGGGATTATGACAATGACAGGGAAGAAGCAGAGGAGAATGATATGAAGGAAGATGAAGAAAATAAAGGTGTTTAGTGAGAAAAACGATGGACGAAATGGTGTTTTCCATCCTGCTAATAAGGTATAGTGCTATTCACAATGCATTAATGGGACTACTGAAGAGTTCGACGGTACATTTACATGAGTGATAAAATTTAAAAAGCTTAAGTTTTGTAATCAGTTTGTAGTTAAGTGATTGTTTTTTACCGTTAAACATTGCGTAAAAGTGATGGATCCTTCAATCGATTATTTTTTGTTTTTCTTGCTCTTATTTTAAGATCTAAGATAGTAGATTTCATATTCTGTTATAACCGAGCGTGTCTGGGCACCACCAACATACATCACCTACGACAAATGGCTCTCGATCAGCCACCAGGCAAATATAATCTAGAAAATCAGATGTCCAGCGCACACTTACGACATTCATATGAGCAGCCCATGTGGCAAATTCACGCTCCTAGTTCCTCAAGGTCGAAAGAGGAGCAACCACTAGATGAGGAGCTACATTCTCCTCAAAAAGAGATGCCAAAAAGGCATTACTTTGTATTGTTTTGCCTGAACTCACAAAGATACACAACTTGTTGTGAATTTTTGAGTAGATACAACTTGTTTCGTCATTTTTTTGCATGTATATCATTCCAAGTACACAAATTACTTATGATACTTTTTTTGACATACCATAACAATACATGTCTTTTAGCTCATCCTAACAAACTTCAACGCAAAACTAACACTTGTGTATCTTCCATGTTAAATTTTGTAAATAATTCTACACCAGCTGGTTTTTTGAGTAAAATGAGATACATCTCTTAAACTTTAATATGACATGTTACATAGCTTTAGGTAGTCAAGAGAATTGGTTGAATATTCAGAAAAGAATTTGCAAAATCCAGAGGATAAGCAAAAAATCATATGCGATGAGTAAGTCCCTACGCAGAATTTTCGGTGTTGAGAGTATCGGCGTGCTTGTAACGAGTAAAGCACTCTTGAATTAGAGCACATTTGGTTACTGAGTTGAACGTACATTGTTCTATATAAATCTCTAATTTCCAGGTTTTATTTTCGGTAATTGTATTAACAGAGTCAGGTCGAATAATGTCAAAATCGTCGTTAAAGCTTGGTTTTAGTAAATTAAGTGATAAATATTTAGAGCATGCACGTGAGAGACGTATTTATATACGAATTAATGTCTACCTTCTCTAGTAATATGTTTGGGGTAGTTAATAATACATAACAAGTTGTACGTGAGTAAGTAGGAGAAAAGATGAATATGTAGGATTGTTGAGATGGTCTTAATTGACTTGATCTTTTCTATTTGTATTCCCTTGAATTTGTACGCTCTCATTGCCGTGCTGGATTTCTTGCAAGTCGTTCTAGAGAAATTGTGTTTGGCTTAGGAGGTAAATCACGCAACAAAATAGCGTTACTCGTTAGAGTAAACTAAATAAAAAAAAGGTATTATTCCTAATTTATCTCTTGGTACATAATAATTAAAATCAAGTGAAAAGATGCATCTATTTGCTCTTTCATATATGCAAAGTACAAAAACATGGCTAAATAATGAAGGCGGTAAAGTATCTTTTCCTTTTGCGATATTATAATACCCCAGGTAATTAAGTGGCAAATATCTAAATTGTAATAAAAATTAGTACGTTTCCTTAGCATTTTACTAATTGTTTTTCCTTAAAATATATAACTTGAAAGTTACTAATTAAAGTGAATCCGACCAATACACAGTGTCAAGTGTCAACAGATATATTAGAATATTATCAACATGCAATTCAATTGAGAAAGTTTTGGTCCTTAATTAGAAATGAACTAAAGAGTGTTAAAAGAATAATAAATCTACTCAAAAAAGAAAATTGTATTTTGACTGGCCTACCCAAATCCTAACTCCCATTGGCTAAAAAGTTAGAAATATAGTACTCTTGACAAATGTGTCCGAACGAGCACTTGCCATTTCTCACTTCAAATATTCTCACAACCTTATTACACAGATTCACGTAATACTTTGCATGCATTGTTCGAATCTGATTACAGTACCCCACACACCACCCTACCCCTACCCCCCACCTCCTGCCCTTGCGGCTGCTATATATATGAGCGAAAACGGCGTTTGGTCAAGTGTATTCTCCTTCTATTAGGGCTTTGATTTCGACGGCCGTCTGTTGTAAACTTTGTCTGCCTACAAACAGTTCAAATTATATATACAATGGTGCGGATTAGAAAAAATAGAAAGCCTTTCCATACTCCAGCTTACATTGATCTTTTATGTACAAAACCTCAAGATCGAACTGACCGCCCGATTGACAGGCTTCGTATAATCCAAGACCAGCTCCAACAGGTTGCTCCTTTTTTTCATTTTTATGATTTAATTTGATTTTATTTGATGGGATTGTGTTTCTTGGATATCTTTTTTTTTCTCAAAGAGGGGTTTATTTTCATTGGTTTATATGGATGCATTGAATTATTGTTATGTATGTTGTCTGATTCGTGTTGATGTTCATTATTGATTTTGAATGCAAAAATATGCACTTAAGCAGATTTGAAAGAGTACTACAAATAATTGTGATTAATTTTTTGTAAGAGGTGTAAATTAGAATTTGTGTGACTTAAACTGAAGCCTTTAAAACCTTATGTTATTTTTTCTTAAGCTTTGTGCATCAGTGAAATGTGAGTACTTTAATTATTTGTATAAGTTAGCGCTGCGACATTTTTGCGTCTAAGTTATCGCCGCATTCACACAATTCTTGATGCTTCATTTGTTTGTTGACTGGTGTGTCGTTTAAATTAGATTTCTAAATTAACCCTATATAATAAGCCTTGTTAACTTTTTATTTGTATGATTTTACTTGAAATTAGATTTCTTACTGAAAAAAATAAAAATATAAAAGGTTTATCCGATAACTTCTTTGTGCCACACTTGTTTCTAATTCTGTCATCACATGAAATTCATTTTTGACTACCACTGTATAGGTCACTGAACACGAAGATGATAGGATTCTTGAGGTTTTGGGCAAATACAGCGAGCTCAAGAAGCCTGTCTATGGCAAAAGAAGTCAGGTTATAGCTACGATTCAGGACTTCTGGTTGATGATTGTAAGTAAACGAGCCATCTACTACTCTTACCACTAACTAAATTAATGTTTAATTTCATGTTGAGAGCTAGCTGAATCAACTGTTGTTATTTCTAATGCTATATACTTTTCTCCAGTTCTTGAGCCATGTTACACTTGGAGAACTTCTGACGCAGGAAGATCAAGAGGTTGAACACGAAATTTGATCATTTAACTGTATATATCGAGTTTTAAAATAATGTTTCTTTAGTAGAAACCATATATAACATTGAGAGTCTATAGAAACTGCATTTTTTTTTCTTTTCTCACATGCCTATAACATGTTGCACATAACTAGAAATCATATATGGTTACTTTCTCTTGTGTCTTGATTTAGATATTTAAGTATTTGGATTCTCTTGAGGTGGAGGAGTCTAAGGATTGCTTCTCGGACTTTTGCATTGTGTTTGTAAGTGTATCTACTCTTCTCTGGATTCAAATCTTCCTATTTTTGAATACTGTTAAGGGAGGAAAAAAATTAGAAGAAACTAGTTTATTACTTAATATAGTGACGATAACTCATAATAGCGCCTTCTGTTTGCGCTTCCAGCAATTCAAGCCCAACCCGTTTTTTGAAAACAAGAAGCTTACTAAGACTCTTTCATGTGGCGATGAAGAATCTTGGAAGGTAACCGGGACAGACATCAAATGGAAGGAAGGCAAGGTAAGAAGCGTTTAATGTTTAGGTTTGAAGTATGTTTAGCCAACTTTATTGTAAAAACTATTCGCAATTTTCAGAAGCTTGTCTTCGAAATGTTTTGAAGATATTTTGATTAATTGTTGTACTAAAACCAGACGACATTTCTTTTTTAACTTACATTTCAACTGAATCGAATATTGAGCCCTTAGGCCTTTGTACATGGAAATGCCATTCTACTCTCCTCTCTAATTGCCCTTTTCTCTTCATTTCCAATTCATTATGAACATTCAGGGCCCTGTTGCTCATGACCAGAAAAACGGAAACAAACGGCCGTTACCCCAGGACAGGTACTCCTTGATACTAATTATTGATACATACACATATATATATATGTATCAACTACAAATTTCTTTAACTGAAACATACTTTTAAAAATGCAGCTTCTTTAATTGGTTCTGAGAGCCTCAGCCTGGCAAAGTGGATGTGGTACACACTGCACTCCTAAGAGCCCTTATACATTGTTATATATGTGTAGTGTTGCACTTGAAATGCAATAAAGTTTGTCGCAATTATAAGAGATCAAGAAAAGCTAAACTTTTTGAGCCAAGAATGCTACCAATGTTTCCTTATCGACTTCAGTAAATATGCTATATTATCTTTTCCCGTTTTTAAACTGCAGGTTGCACATTTGATAAAAAATGAAGTGTGGGCTAATCCGATGAGAGTTCTGAAGTCTGAACATTGTAATGTTTTTCTTTCCTTTTTCTGTTTTCAGTGGCATAATTCAGTATTAGATAGTTGTTGCTTGTGTTTAACTGAGGAATCTCGTTTATTAGCGAGATTACGCAGATTGATGGAAGAAGGTGAAGGCGAGGAAGATAGTAATGCAAAGAGCAGTAGCTGAAATGGTATTCTTCGACCTGATGCTACGGTTCAGGAAAAAAGGCAATGCCATAGGAAAACGACACAAGATTTTAGGTGTACATATGATAGAAGCCTCTTTGATTTCGTCATTGGTTTACTTGTTCAAAGAGGCTGTGATACCTTTTAAATGTTTGGTCTTTTCTTTATCCTCCGGATCGAGACTCTGGTAGTTACAAAGCTTTGTGTTGATTCTCCATTTTTTTATGATTGTATGACGATATATCCGGAAATACCTTTAGCAAAACTTTGAATGCTCAAAGCAAAAAGTGTGTTTTATAGCATGGAAAATACAAAGTCTTATTTTTCCATGAAGTATGCAAACATAAGCTAAAACAGATGTATTGTAACAGTTGATTATCATTATGAATGTGAGAAAAAGCATCATAACTAATTTTTTATACTTGGAATGCTATACATGCCATAAAAGTAGTATAGTTGTAATATTATACATGCGAAGAAATGGCGAAGCAAGTTGCAGTTACTCGTAAATTCAGGATAACTAAACTGATGAGTGGTTGTTATGAGCTAGACTAAACCACCTCTACTTTGTGGATTTTTGAGTAAACTGATATTGCTTGCTCCGTAATGCCAAAATTATGAATGGTAGGGATTTCCATTTTATACAACTTGCTTTGTGTACTTCCAAATTCCAATACTTCCTTAAATGATAAGGACTCACATGTTAGTCACACAAAAAAAATCTGAACTTACTTGAATTCGAACTTTATTCCACGGTATCAATGTGGATTGACATTCTTTCTCAGTGATCTATTTGTCGATAATTGAGGTGGTGGAATAAGATGTATAAAGTCTAAGGTTGCGATATTGGAAATGCAGAAAACCTATTGTGTCTTCAATTTCACACGCACGATATTTTATCATAAAGCGAAATGTATCCCTTCTGATAATGAAAGGTTCGGGGGAATCAAACTTGTTTCTTTCAAATGGGGGGGCGGAAGCCATGGTGGCCTTCCTAACGCCAGCGTTCCTCTTCCCTGAACTCACCCGTACGTGGACTCAATTTTATAGTCCTCCTCCCTCTCGCCTCCACCTCAACGTCAATACTCTCCTCTTCACATGCCTCCAAAGGTGGTCCATCAGCCTAGAAGCTTGTCGGCATTTTAACCTGTGGTGGCTTTGAAGTAAGGTGACTAGTCAAGGTGCGAGTCTGAATTAGAGAGCTTGGCAAGGATTGAAAGAGCTGCGATTGAAAGCGTAGAGTTGAAGGTAGTTCTAATTCGAAGAATAATGATGATCAGGTTCAGGTATATGCTCCTGGTTTTAATAAATATCATGGTTGGTTAATTATATGCTCCAAGTTACAGTTTATGTGACCTCTAACTTAACCACATGAAACTACCAATTCCCGCAGAGTCTGCACCCAAAATGGCTTACGTTTGTTGATGCTTATGATAGAATGTCATAGATTTAGCTTGTTTCTTGATTCTAATGCCAATATTTTTGATCTGGGAGATCATGAGAATGACGGGGAAGGATCATGAGAATGACGGGGAAGAAGCAGGGGAGGATGATAGTAACAAAGATGAAGGTGATTAGTGAGAAAAGTGATGGACGAAACGGTGTTCTCCATTCTGCTTTCAATGTTTAGTGCTATTCACAATGAATAAATGGAATTACAGAAGAGCTCGGCAGTACATTATATAGTCTCACCATTTACAATGTCATGTTGGCGGCCATAAAAATAATCAATTGAAGAGCGCAGCGTTTTTACGCAGTATCTAATGGTACCACACAATAACTTAAACTGCAGCGTTTTTACGCAGTATCTAATGGTACAACACAATCACTTAAACTACAAACTGATTGCAAAACTTATCCTTATAAAAAAAAATCCCTCTCATGTATATGTAACTTGAGCTCACTTGAAACCGTGAGACTCATTCTTCGTGCTTATAGATAGCCACTTTACATATTTGGTCATCACAATTCCGAATGATAGGTTCACGACCTTTACTTTCTCTTCTTTCTCTTGAAAAGAATTAAAAAAAAAAGTTCACAACGAGTACGTAGTATCCAATCACAATAAGAGTTGTTTAGAAGACAAGCTACGAGTTGCGAAATTTGAACTGTTACATTTACATGAAAATTGTACTATGTGGTCAAAAAGTATGTTAATGACCAGATATAATGAGTCTAGATGTTCAATCTTTCTCCATCTGGTGTGAGCATGTCCAGAATTTATCATATATCAATTTAATCCTCATTCATATTTAAACAGAAACAAAATTTCATCTACTGCCTGCCACTTTAGACACGTATATCTAAATCAAATATCATTTGGACAATCCTAATAAAATCACTAGGTAATATATTCTCAAGGTCATCCAGAACATGACATTATATAGATCTTCAAAAATTAGAACACCATTAGTTTTAAATATGTAAAGCTAGATAACCATTTGTCTGACAAATAGAAATACCAACCATTAGTTTTTGTGTGTGAGTAATGGTTTAAATTAGATGTTGTTCTAATAAGACGCAAGCATTCTGCGTTATGGTTTAAATTAGATGCGGTCTGAGTTAGTGCTGCATTAGCTAAATCCCTCTTTCCTCGGACATTGAAGACTCAATTTCCACTGCCCTTATGTAGGTCAATGAAGATGGTGATGAGAAGGTGTCTGATATTGAGGAGAAATACAGCAGGATTAGGAAGCCTGTTTGCGCAAAAAAGAAGTGAGGTCATCGCTACTAATTCCAGGCTCTGGTTGAATGTTATAAGTGAGCTAACCGTGTTTTACTCTACTAATTGGAATTAATGCTTGATTTCATCTTGAACACAATCAATGGCTCGTGTCGAGTGAAGCAGAGTTTTTCATTTGTTGGATATCCGTTTTTGTGTTTATATGGAAGAGCCAGTTGATATTGCCAAAATAGTTTTGAGTGCTTTTTAACAGATTCATAACTATTCAATTCAACACAGGTTTTCAGATATCGCAAAAAGAATTTGATCTTGATTCGATGGTATCAATCAGGAATGACATTCTTGTTGCACTTTAGGTACTCGCACAACTTATAACATCAAAGTTTCAACTCCCCAAGCACTCTAGAAATGGGGAAGAGGCTCGTTCAGAACCGAACAAGACTTCAGAGAATAGCTCGATCGTGGTTCCAAAGACACTGAGAACCGATGATCCTGAGGAAGCGAAAAAGAGTTATGTATGGTCAACATTGGGGATCGAGTATGATTGTGTTGGTAGGGAAGATCTTTTAAGTCTTTGCAACCTAAAGTTGATGCCATAAAGGCAATGGTGAATGTTGCCTCCTCCTCGTCGGCATTGACAGCTAATCTAGCCGCGTTATCGCGGTCCAATACCTTCAGGGAGAGAGCTGAATGAAGAAACAATCTGCCTGATTTTACCAACAAAATCAGAACTGGGTATCAGATCTCTTTTTTTCTTGTCAAAGGGACATGTGTGATCTTGGCGTGATCTTATGTCTTTAGCTTATGTTAGCATACCCGTGCTTGAAATGTATTTCATAGATCTTGGATGTGCATGTATTCGGCAACCTTATTAGTATATTATCCTTCTTAATATGCGATACAAGTTTACTAGTCGAGAGCGATTGTGTAAGACAGAGAATTTGGAAAAGAGAACAATGAAAGTAAATTATCATTTGAAAAACAGACAACCGGTGTACAAGAAAAATCATCGCATGGAGCTTAGAGAGCCGATATTATTAGTGGGTGGATGATGATGGTACATCATTGTCTTCAGCAGTAAGCGCCTTCACACCTTCGGGTGAGGTCTTAAAAGCCTTTATCTTCTGCTTGAGTAGGTTCCTCAGTTGTTAGATTTGATGGAGAACATTATGTATCTGGTGGTTTCGCCGATTACAACTTTGAAAGATATGAATGGATTGTTCGTCCTCCCATGAAAACCAAACAATGAAATTCGTGTGTGCTGCTTTGGATGGTACTAAACTCTTCGCAGTTGGTGGAAGGAATGAAGCCGATATCTCTCAGGTATGGATATGCTCGATCCATGTCTTGTACATTGGATTAGAGGACGTTCAATGCTACGTCAGAGGTATGGTCTTGGTTCTGTGGTACTCAAAAATGCATTCTGTGATGTTGGTTGATATGATGGAGGTTATTGACTAAGATTTTCTGAAAGAGTTGATCCAAGAGAACATTCATGGACAACAATCAAGTCAATGAACTGAGCAAGATGCGACCATCCATCAGTAGCAATGGGTGAGAAGATATACATCATTGGTGGTTGTTCGAGAACTTCTTTCCTGTCATTCATAATCTCCCTAGTAAGCGAGATTCTGTTAGACATAAGCAAAGTATCCAATACAGAAATAGAGGGAGAAAAGGGAAAAAAAACATTACAAGGTTCAAATATCAGATCGGATCATGCCATATTTATCTTTAATCAAATGTGCAACCTACAGTTTAAAATGGAGGAAAGATAAGGAAACACTAGTAGCATTGTTTGCGCAAAAAGAGTAGCATTTCTTGATCTTTTATAATTGCGACAAATATTATTGCATTTCAAGTCCAACACTACACGTTTATAAGGGCTTTAGGAGTGCAGTGTGTACCACATCCACTTCTTCAGGTTGTGATAGGGAAGCAATCTTACACGACGTTGAGATGTATGAGGCACATGTTGGGGTGTGGAAGACCAAGGAGTACATGATGGTAGCATGGGTTATCTTTGCGCTGCAACACTAAATGGAGCAATCTATGCAATTGGAGGAGTTAACATTTATGTGGAAGTAGAGGGGATGGACAGAATGGTAAAATGTTATAGAGAGGGACAAGGCTCGGAAGAAACGGACTTGTTCATACAGTTTCAGCATCTCTTTCATGCATCCAATATCTTCCTTCAAGCTTTTGTTACTTTTGTTCTCAAGCAGCAGTTTGTGGTAGGTAGACTTTAGATCTTCAATGATTTCCTCCTCGGACATTTCACCTTCTAAGAAATATTCTTCATCTAGATCCACTAAGCCATAAAAACAATCAAAGTTAGATTCATCATTGTTAGACACAAGATTACGTTCAATATTAGAATTATATTCATCCTAATTTTTGAAGAAGGTCTCATGTTTTGATATTGGATCGTTGGGGTGACATTGAGATCCGAGGCAGTTCTGAGAGTCTTCTGTTGTCCAGTCAATCTGAGTGAGTAGCGCAACAGTGTGAATCTCTTCTGATTGTTCTTCAGCTTCTCGAGAACTAAAGTCATCTTCATTGAAATCGTCTACACAAACCTAATGAGAATTTTCTTTTTTTCTAAGAGTGCTAGCACATTCATTAGCAATGTGACCATACCATTTACATTCAAAACATTGAACATCTTTTAACTTATCAGCTTCTAAAGGAGTAGGTTTAGATGTCATGTATTTGACAAACTTATGAGGTAATTTCTTGTAACCAAGGGCATTATTACTAAGATTCTTTTCTTTAGATTTGTCTGTAAAGTTCAACCTTTTGAATTTCTTAGTAATCTTACCATAGTTTGAAGAAATTAATTCACAATCCCCATCACTTTCATTATCAAGACTTGATCCTCTTAAAGCAACAGCCATATGTTTTCTAGGTTGTGAGGCAAGCTCCATCTCAAATTCTCTAAGAGTATTCATCAAGACTTGAAATTGTAGATTAGCAAGGTTTTTAGATTCACTCATTACAATTTTCTTGAGAGCAAATTTAGATGACAGTGTTCTCATTGCAAACCATCTCTTGATTAGTTATAGAAAAACCTATATTTTCACATTGGTTAGCAATATCAAGAATTTTCTCAAAATAACTATCAACACTTTCATCCTCACCCATCTCAAGTTTTTCAAATTGATGAAGCAGTTGTCTATGTTTAGAATCTTTAACATCAGAGTCTCCTTCACAATGTAATTCAAGTATATCCCAAGCATGTTTGGCTTTTGTACAATTCTGGATTAACTTGAACATGTGATGATTAACCCAACTAAAAATAGCATTAAGTACTTTTTCATTTGAGTTATAGAGACTTACCTCTGCTATTGTCCATTCTGCTTCTGGTTTTGGAATTAGATCACCTTCACCATCTCTTGGTAATGTTGGAAGAGAAAATTCATTGATCACATATTGCCAAGTTCGAATATCAATGGCTTTGATATAAAATCTGATCATGATCTTTCAGTATGCATAATTGGAGCCATCTAAAACTAGAATCCTGTTGGTATTCGGATTGACACTGTACATTGTGTTGTATCTCATTCAAACCACCAGTGTAGTCGGTGTTTGGCTTTGATGCCAATTGATATTGTCGTATCGTGGATTGACACAACAACTTTGAGAGCTAAGCTGGCCTTGTCTTAACTCTTCACAATGAATTTATTGTTTAGAGTAATATGCGTCGGAAATAAAGAACGCAAGAAGATGTAATTTTCAGAAGTTTCAATATTATTAAAAGCTTCCTAACCTTAGGCGAAATAACCAAAAACGGTTTTAACAAAATGTTTCTCACAGCAATTCACTCACGCTCTTTGTTGATCGGACTCAACGAAGCAGACAAGCACGAACTACTTAACTTCTAAGAACTAGACTTAAATAGTTGATACAAAAACTTCGGAAAAGCAAGACGAAGACAATACAACATATGATTAATCTCTTGGATTATTTAGCACTATTGTCTTGTGCTTGTCTTGATGAACTTCACACTTATATATAGGTTTCTTGAAACTTGCACTCCAAGGTGTGTTGTTTACAGTTTTGGTAACTCTTGTTGTTTTCTTGTTGAATTGGACTTTCTTTTGAACTAGGCCTCTTTCTTAAATAATTATTCCCTTTATTATAGTCTAATAAGGTAATATAACTTATTCAATTCGGAGTAAGTCCTGGAAAGAATCCTAGTTGCAGATGAACTCCTATTTGTTGCCTTTTATGCAAACCGTGTGAGTTGACTATTTTTCTCCTCGTGAATTATGGAAACTTCAAGTAAGGAATCATCCAAAGATCTTCCTTATGATTAAGATACCTTCATGGACATAAACATAAACAACTAAAAGCGTGGAACTTGGTTAATAAGTGAATAAAGGCAAAACTAAAATAAAGCAGTTAAATAACAGTTTCGCGCAGGTTCTCTGGTTTCATGGTTATCCTCAATGTTGTCCCAACATTACATAACATTGATTCCAGAATACCTTGCACTTTCATGTTGCATTAGCTAAATTCCTCTTTTCATAGAATGGCTTTTTTAAGCTTTGCAACCTAAAGTTGATGAGAAAAAGGCAATGGTGAATGCTTCCTCCTCCTCCTCGCTGACATTGACGGCTAATCCAACCACATTATTGCGGTCCAATACCTTCAGGGAGAGAGATAAATGAAGAAAAAATCTACCTGATCTTATTAACAAAATCAGAACTGGGTATCAGATCTTTTATTTTCTTGTCAAAGGGACATGTGTGATCTTGGCGTGATATTATGTCTTCGGCTTATGTTAGCATATCCGTGCTTGATATGTATTTGATAGAGAATTTGGAAAAGAGAACGACAGAAGTACATTATCATTTGAAAAATGAACTACATGTGTACAAGAAAACTCATCGCATGGAGCTTAGAGAGCCGATATTATTAGTGGGTGGATGATGATGGTGTATCATTACCTTCAGCAGTAAACGCATACACACCTTCGAGTGAGTTCTTAAGAGCCTTTGAGCAATATCTTCTGCTTGAGTATAGGTGCCTCAGTTGCTAGATTTGATGGAGAGCTTTTTGTATTGTTATGAACGTCGCCGGACGATCATAATTAAGCGACATTTGAGCGATAAATTGAGAAGAAGAAGAAGAAACAGAGAGCGTTTCTTAGAAAAGAAGAAAGATGAAGTTTTACTTTTTCATTCATAATCCCTTTGTGAATCTTACATCTGCAACTTATACTACTAAAATCAAAATATAATAAAAAAAGAAAAGACACATGGCAAAGTAACATAGGTTGCCTGCTAACAAAATTCATTTAAACTAAGTCGAGCTAGCATGTGCAAAAAAGCGTTGTTCTGAAAGCGCGATATCAAAGCCTTCTTCTCTTCATCACAACATTACTCCCTCTTTTTAACAGTCTTGTCCTCAAGACTGACGAGAATACCAATCATACTGAAATTTCCAGCCCCGTTATGATTTGCAGAACATTGTTCTATACAGAAAAGCCACGACACGCGATAATCTTGATGAAACAGGCCCTCACCCTCATTTGTGCTAGTAATATTTCCTTGAAAAATGAAGTGATACTCTGGATGAACAAATACATTTTGTATTCTGCAAAATTCACAGGAGTGTAAGAAGCATAATAACATCCCATATGAGAAAAGTTTGATCTATGTTGGTCCTTAGGAATAGAAGCAACATTCAAATATGCAACTTTGTCATCAATGTGAAACTTCTCTGATTCACTGTTCCATAACCAAGATGTAGCAAAACAAGGAATATACTTCAAGATACATGATAAACATGTTACTGGAAACACATTAGAATATCTAGCAATCGGATCTTTGAATAGCTCATTCGCACAACATAACAGTGCTCCTAGCATATGTCACTCGCGTGCCAGAATGTATCACAGCTTCCATTCGCATCAGAGGTAAAGAATTCAAGCTTGCAATCAGTTTTCGAAGGCCTGTCCATATAACATAGTATCCCATCCACATCCACAATCAGTGATTTAGATATCAAGCCTTTTGATAATACATTTGCAAACTCAAATGGTGTCGTGTTCCATTTCTTACATTTCTTTTCCTCCATGTTCAGCAATGTAACCTTCTCCTCAATAAACGAACGAGCTTCAAAATCATCTACATCCTCACACTCTGACATCAGAAATGAAGTTCTCATATTTCTGTTAGCATACTTATTTTTTTGATTTGGTTGAACAGATGTAGCAACAACATAAAGCATCAAAAATCCATTAACCAAAATAGCAATTCCTTGAACCACAAAAAGAAGAGCATAAAGCCTACTCTCCTTTGCATTTCCATTGAGAAGATAAGATCTACCATCAGTGTTCAAGTGACTACTGTAGCGTGCCACCATTACACAGATGGATACATTGCACGAATTATAAAATAGATTGTCGTTGATGTAGTGATTTGCAGTAACTATAGTAGAAACTGAGACTCCCTCCTTACTGAACCAATTTGCATATACACTTGTCTCCGCTAGAATCTGATAAAAATCTGAATCCTTAGCCAAAAGCTTCATGTTAAGACCTTCATTCCATCTGTTCGCACCATTTCCAAACTGCAATTTTATCCTCCAAGACATGACACCCATGACCAAGTGAGCATCTAGAGTTGAGAGGTAATTGTTAGACATGGCCTCAATCCAACAAAAAATCAGGTTGTAGTAACCATACAAGTTATCAGCAGATAACCAAGTATATTCCCCAATTGCAACAGTATCAAACCCCACACGCACTTCTGGATGTAAGGCCACCCAATTTACTTGAGGATCTAATTCAGACCTATCAACCTAAAAATGATCATTTTTCACGCCTACAACCGTGCCTCCTAGAAATACACCACTGGTCCACTTCTTTAATGAGTTCCATCCACCCCAACAACAACCATAGATCACTGCATTATCTGTTATGCGGCTATAAGCTTCAAACCTTGTGCAATGCTTGTCCATTTCCTCCAACACTTGATGTATTTCCTTTGCATCTTCTAGTTTCTCATTTCTAACGTCACAAACCTTATCATACATTCTGATTTCACTCTCAGGTGTTTCAGCAAACATGTAGACATCACAGACACCTTCTTCGTACTCCTCGTTTAAAACTTCAAAAACATCACCACAAATTCGTGTTTCGTTACGAGCTTCTCCATCAAACAGATGAGGAATTTCATAAACCTCACCAAAAACTTTGATTTCTTTCATAGGCATTTCATTAAATAGTTTACCTAAGCCAAATGTATCTTCTTCCTGTTCATCTAAAATGCCACAGAACTTGCGATAGTAATTTGGCGGTGGCTCAGGTGGCAGCATTGGCCTTTCAAGTTGTATTTCATGGTTCTTTATGTTGTCATTAGGCATTTATTCAAATAGTTGAGAGATGCAATATGAATCATCTCCCCATCCTTCATCTAAAACGTTAGAAACCTCACCATCAAATTTGTTTTCTTTTGAGGCACTTCGTCAAACAGTTAGTAGATCTCATAAACCTCATCACAATTTTCGATTTCACCTTGAGGCATTTCATCGAACAACTGGTAGATCTCATAAATCTCATCATATTTTCTGCATTCACTTTGAGGCATTTCGTCAAACATGTTATAAGTGTTAAGTTCGTCCTCATCTACATCTGATTTTTCATCAAACAGGTGATACACGTTTAGTGAATCCCCATCTGAATCACAATCTTCGATCTGGTTCAGCGGCATTTCATCGAATAGTCGGTAGATGTGAACAACTTTCAGCTATTCATTATAATTTCCAGTTTGTTTGTACGACATTTCGTCGAACAAACGATACACGTTCAGAGCATCATCGTTTAGTTCATTAGCTGCAACTTCTCGAGCTTTACGACGATGTTGTCTCAATTCCACCGCAATCTGAGCATGAGATTTTGCAGGCTTGAAAGATTTTTTGCGCCTCTCATGAGTTTGCAGCATCTTGTCGAGCTTGTCGTACATTGCCTGAAAAAGAAGTCGGTTCTCTTCCGTGAGATGAAAGGAACCACCAACGGTATGAACCACAGGCCGAGGACAGATTGGCTCTGATGCCATTGTTATGAACGTCGCCGGACGATCATAATTAAGCGACATTTGAGCGATAAATTGAGAAGAAGAAGAAAAAAAAGAAACAGAGAGCGTTTCTTAGAGAAGAAGAAAGATGAAATTTAACTTTTTCATTCATAATCCCTTTGTGAATCTTACATCTGCAACTTATACAACAAAAATGAAAATATAATAAAAAAGAAAAGACACGTGGCAAAGTAACATAGGTTGCCTGCTAAAAACATTCATTTAAACTAAGTCGAGCTAGCATGTGCAAAAAAACGTTGTTTCGAAAGCGCGATATCAAAGCCTTCTTCTCTTCATCACAACATTTTTGTACCTAGCGGTTTTGACGATTACAACTTTGAAAGCTATGAATGGTTTGTTCGTCCTCCCATGAAGACCAAACAATGAAATTCGTGTGTGCCGCTTTGAATGGTACTAAACTCTTCGCAATTGGTGGAAGGAATGTTACCCGGCGTTGAGATCTGTGAGCCACATGTTGGGGCGTGGAAGACCAAGGAGGACATGATCATGGCAGGGGTTATCTTTGCGCTGAAATACTAAAAGGAGCAATCTATTCAATTGGAGGGGTTAACGATTATGTGGAAGTAGAGGAGATGGTGGAATGTTATAGAGAGGGAAGAAACAGACTTAGGATAGTAGGCAGATGATGCTTGGCTGGGACTATTATTTATGGAGACTTACTTCGGCAATGCATTGTCTCATAGATTTATTATTTGACTTGAATGTGATATTAAATTTACCGCAATTATAAAAGGTCAAAGAAATGCGCACTTTTTGCGCTAGCGATGCTACTACCAGTGTTTTCTTTTTTAGCTTTTTCGTAATGTTACATTTCTTTTTCCCACTTTTATATTGCAGTTGCAGATTTTATGAAAAATCCTAATCCAATCAGAAATATGTACATTGTAATGTTCTATTCTATTTTCTCACTTTTCGGTTTTACTATACCATTCTGCATCTCTTATTGTAGTTGAATGGTTATCGTTGCAGGAACGTGACTAAAATGATCCTGAACCAGATGAGGTATTGACAAATCCCATCATGTTTCCCAAGTTACAATTTATGTGATCTCTAAACTAACCGCATGAAACGACCAATTCCGGCAAGAGGTTGCACCCAAGATCGCTTACAGTTTGTTGATACTTATGATAGAATGGCAAACATTTAGCTTGTTTCTCGATTCTAACTCTGATATCTTTGATCAAGAGGATTATGACAATGACAGGGAAGAAGCAGAGGAGAATGATATGAAGGAAGATGAAGAAAATAAAGGTGTTTAGTGAGAAAAACGATGGACGAAATGGTGTTTTCCATCCTGCTAATAAGGTTTAGTGCTATTCATAATGCATTAATGGGACTACTGAAGAGTTCGACGATATATTTACATGAGTGAGAAATTTAAAAAGCTTAAGTTTTGCAATCAGTTTGTAGTTAAGTGATTGTTTTGCACCGTTAAACATTGCGTAAAAGTGATGGATCCTTTAATCGATTATTTTTTGTTTTTCTTGCTCTTATTTTAAGATCTAAGATAGTAGATTTCATATTCTCTTATAACCGAGCATGCATGGGCACCACCAACATACATCACCTACGACAAATGGCTCTCGATCAGCCACCAGGCAAATATAATCTAGAAAATCAGATGTCCAGCGCACACTTACGACATTCATATGAGCAACCCATGTGGCAAATTCACGTTCCTAGTTCCTCAAGGTCGAAAGAGGAGCAACCACTAGATGAGGAGCTACATTCTCCTCAAAAAGAGATGCCAAAAAGGCATTACTTTGTATTGTTTTGCCTGAACTCACAAAGATACACAACTTGTTGTCCTGTACTTTCGAGTAGATACAACTTGTTTCGTCATTTTTTTGCATGTATATCATTCCAAGTACACAAATTACTTATGATACTTTTTTTGACATACCATAACAATACATGTCTTTTAGCTCATCCTAACAAACTTCAACACAAAACTAACACTTGTGTATCTTCCATGTTAAATTTTGTAAATAATTGTACACCAGCTGGTTTTTTGAGTAAAATGAGATACATCTCTTAAACTTTAATATGACATGTTACATAGCTTTAGGTAGTCAAGAGAATTGGTTGAATATTTAGAAAAGAATTTGCAAAATCCAGAGGATAAGCAAAAAATCATATGCGATGAGTAAGTCCCTACGCAGAATGTTCGGTGTTGAGAGTATCGACATGTTTGTAACCTGCCCAAGTTGCCCGTCACGTGCGTCCGTCCATCACGTGACCGTCTCGATCCTTCGGACTTAGCCCCTTTTTCTCGACTACGGTCGAGTAAAGCACTCTTGAATTCGAGCACATTTGGTTACTGGGTTGAACGTACATTGTTCTATATAAATCTCTAATTTCCAGGTTTTATTTTTGGTGTTTGTATTAACAGAGTCGGGTCGAACAATGTCAAAATCGTCGTTAAAGCCTGATTTTAGTAAATTAAGTGACAAAGGTTTAGAACATGCACGTGAGAGACGTATTGGAGATTTATATACGAATTAATGTCTACCTTGTCTTGTAATTTTTTTGGGGTAGTTAATAATACATAACAAGTTGTACGTACGTGAGTAAGTAGGAGAAAAGATGAATATGTAGGATTGTTGAGGTGGTCTTAATTGACTTGATCATTTCTATTTGTATTCCCTTGAATTTGTACGCTCTCCTTGCCGTGCTGGATTTTTTGCAAGTCGTTCTAGAGAAATTGTGTTTGGCTTAGGAGGTAAATCACGCAACAAAATAGCGTTACTCGTTAGAGTAAACTAAATAAAAAAAAAGGTATTATTCCTAATTTATCTCTTGGTACATAATAATTAATTAAATCAAGTGAAAAGATGCATCTATTTGCTCTTTCATATATGCAAAGTACAAAAACATGGCTAAATAATGAAGGCGGTAAAGTATCTTTTCCTTTTGCGATATTATAATACCCCAGGTAATTAAGTGGCAAATATCTAAATTGTAATAAAAATTAGTACGTTTCCTTAGCATTTTACTAATTGTTTTTCCTTAAAATATATAACTTGAAAGTTACTAATTAAAGTGAATCCGACCAATACACAGTGTCAAGTGTCAACAGATATATTAGAATATTATCAACATGCAATTCAATTGAGAAAGTTTTGGTCCTTAATTAGAAATGAACTCAAGAGTGTTAAAAGAATAATAAATCTACTCAAAAAAGAAAATTGTATTTTGACTGGCCTACCCAAATCCTAACTCCCATTGGCTAAAAAGTTAGAAATATAGTACTCTTGATAAATGTGTCCGAACGAGCACTTGCCATTTCTCACTTCAAATATTCTCACAACCTTATTACACAGATTCACGTAATACTTTGCATGCATTGTTCGAATCTGATTACAGTACCCCACACACCACCCTACCCCTACTCCCCACCTCCTGCCCTTGCGGCTGCTATATATATGAGCGAAAATGGCGTTTGGTCAAGTGTATTCTCCTTCTATTAGGGCTTTGATTTCGACGGCCGTCTGTTGTAAACTTTGTCTGCCTACAAACAGTTCAAATTATATATACAATGGTGCGGATTAGAAAAAATAGAAAGCCTTTCTATACTCCAGCTTACATTGATCTTTTATGTACAAAACCTCAAGATCGAACTGACCGCCCGATTGACAGGCTTCGTATAATCCAAGACCAGCTCCAACAGGTTGCTCCTTTTTTTCATTTTTTTATGATTTAATTTGATTTTATTTGATGGGATTCTGTTTCTTGGATATCTTTTTTTTTTCTCAAAGAGGGGTTTATTTTTATTGGTTTATATGGATGCATTGAATTATTGTTATGTATGTTGTCTGATTCGTGTTGATGTTCATTATTGATTTTGAATGCAAAAATATGCACTTAAGCAGATTTGAAAGAGTACTACAAATAATTGTGATTAATTTTTTGTAAGAGGTGTAAATTAGACTTTGTGTGACTTAAACTGAAGCCTTTAAAACCTTATGTTATTTTTTCTTAAGCTTTGTGCATCAGTGAAATGTGAGTACTTTAATTATTTGTATAAGTTAGCGCTGCGACATTTTTGCGTCTAAGTTATCGCCGCATTCACACAATTCTTGATGCTTCATTTGTTTGTTGACTGGTGTGTCGTTTAAATTAGATTTCTAAATTAACCCTATATAATAAGCCTTGTTAACTTTTTATTTGTATGATTTTACTTGAAATTAGATTTCTTACTGAAAAAAATAAAAATATAAAAGGTTTATCCGATAACTTCTTTGTGCCACACTTGTTTCTAATTCTGTCATCACATGAAATTCATTTTTGACTACCACTGTATAGGTCACTGAACACGAAGATGATAGGATTCTTGAGGTTTTGGGCAAATACAGCGAGCTCAAGAAGCCTGTCTATGGCAAAAGAAGTCAGGTTATAGCTACGATTCAGGACTTCTGGTTGATGATTGTAAGTAAACGAGCCATCTACTACTCTTACCACTAACTAAATTAATGTTTAATTTCATGTTGAGAGCTAGCTGAATCAACTGTTGTTATTTCTAATGCTATATACTTTTCTCCAGTTCTTGAGCCATGTTACGCTTGGAGAACTTCTGACGCAGGAAGATCAAGAGGTTGAACACGAAATTTGATCATTTAACTGTATAGATCGAGTTTTAAAATAATGTTTCTTTAGTAGAAACCATATATAACATTGAGAGTCTACAGAAACTGCATTTTTTTTTTCTTTTCTCACATGCCTATAACATGTTGCACATAACTAAAAATCATATATGGTTACTTTCTCTTGTGTCTTGATTTAGATATTTAAGTATTTGGATTCTCTTGAGGTGGAGGAGTCTAAGGATTGCTTCTCGGACTTTTGCATTGTGTTTGTAAGTGTATCTACTCTTCTCTGGATTCAAATCTTCCTATTTTTGAATACTGTTAAGGGAGGAAAAAAATTAGAAGAAACTAGTTTATTACTTAATATAGTGACGATAACTCATAATAGCGCCTTCTGTTTGCGCTTCCAGCAATTCAAGCCCAACCCGTTTTTTGAAAACAAGAAGCTTACTAAGACTCTTTCATGTGGCGATGAAGAATCTTGGAAGGTAACCGGGACAGACATCAAATGGAAGGAAGGCAAGGTAAGAAGCGTTTAATGTTTAGGTTTGAAGTATGTTTAGCCAACTTTATTGTAAAAACTATTCGCAATTTTCAGAAGCTTGTCTTCGAAATGTTTTGAAGATATTTTGATTAATTGTTGTACTAAAACCAGACGACATTTCTTTTTTAACTTACATTTCAACTGAATCGAATATTGAGCCCTTAGGCCTTTGTACATGGAAATGCCATTCTACTCTCCTCTCTAATTGCCCTTTTCTCTTCATTTCCAATTCATTATGAACATTCAGGGCCCTGTTGCTCATGACCAGAAAAACGGAAACAAACGGTCGTTACCCCAGGACAGGTACTCCTTGATACTAATTATTGATACATATATACACACATATATATATATATATATATGTATCAACTACAAATTTCTTTAACTGAAACATACTTTTAAAAATGCAGCTTCTTTAATTGGTTCCGAGAGCCTCAGCCTGACAAAGTGGATGTGGTACACACTGCACTCCTAAGAACCCTTATACATTGTTATATATGTGTAGTGTTGCACTTGAAATGCAATAAAGTTTGTCGCAATTATAAGAGATCAAGAAATGCTAAACTTTTTGAGCCAAGAATGCTACCAATGTTTCCTTATCGACTTCAGTAAATGTGCTATATTATCTTTTCCCGTTTTTAAACTGCAGGTTGCACATTTGATAAAAAATGAAGTGTGGGCTAATCCGATGAGAGTTCTGAAGTCTGAACATTGTAATGTTTTTCTTTCCTTTTTCTGTTTCCAGTGGCATAATTCAGTATTAGATAGTTGTTGCTTGTGTCTAACTGAGGAATCTCGTTTATTAGCGAGATTACGCAGATTGATGGAAGAAGGTGAAGGCGAGGAAGATAGTAATGCAAAGAGCAGTAGCTGAAATGGTATTCTTCGACCTGATGTTACGGTTCAGGAAAAAAGGCAATGCCATAGGAAAACGACACAAGATTTTAGGTGTACATACACACAACTATAAACTATGTCAATACATATGATAGAAGCCTATTTGATTTCATCATTAGTTTACTTGTTCAAAGAGGGTGTGATACCTTGAAAATGTTTTGTCTTTTCTTTATCCTCCGGATCGAGACTCTGGTAGTTACGAAGCCTTGTGTTGATTCTCCATTTTTTGATGATTGTATGACGATATATCCTGAAATATACCTTTAGAAAAACTTTGAATGCTCAAAGCAAAAAGTGTGTTTTATAGCATGGAAAATACGAAGTCCTATTTTTCTGTGAAGTATGCGAATATCAGCTAAAACAGATGTATTGTAACAGTTGATTATCACTGTGAATGTTAAAAAAAGTATCATAACTAATTTTTTATACTTGGAATGCTATACATGTGAAAAATGACGAAACAAGTTGTAGTTACTCGGAAATTCAGGACAGCTAAACAGAGGAGTGGTTGTTATGATTAGCTTGACTAAACCAACTCTACTTTGTCGATTTTTGAGTAAAATGATATTGCTTGCTCCGAACGCCAAAATTATGAATGGTAGGGATTACCATTTATACGAATTGCTCTATGTACTTCCAAATTCGAAGACTTCCTTAAATGATAAGGATTCACATGTTAGTCACACAAAAGATTTGAACCTACTTGAATTCGAACTTTATTCCGCAGTATCAATGTGGATAGACATTCTTTCTCGGTGATCTATTTGTCGATAATTGAGGTGGTAGAATAAGATGTATAAAGTCTAAGGTTGCGATATTGGATAATTAAATGCAGAAAATCTACTGTGTCTTCAAACTCACGTGCATGATATTTTATCATGATGCAAAATTTATCCCTTCTTCTGATAATGAAAGGTTCGGGGAAATCAAACTTGTTTCTTTCAAATGGCGGGGCGGAAACCATGGTGGCTTTCCTAATGCCAGTGTTCCTCTTCCTAGAACTCACCCGTACATGGACTCAATTTTATCGTCCTCCTCCCTCTCGCCTCCGTCTCAACGTCAGTACTCTCCTCTTCCCGTGCCTCCAAAGGTGGTTCATCAGCCTAGTGATTATTTGTCGTTTCTTGGTGATACAAGCTTGTCGGCATTTTAACCTGTGGTGGCTTCGAAGTAAGGTGACGAGTCAAGGCGCGAGTCTGAATTGGAGATTTTGGCAAGGATTAAAGATCTGTGATTGAAAGCGTATGGACATAGGGTTGAAGGTAGTTCTAATTCGAAGAATAATGATTATCACGTTCATGTATATGCTCCTGGTTTTAAGAAATATCATTTGATTAATGATGATGATGATGGGTTAATTAGTACAAATACCTTCTCCTGATGTTATCAAATGTTAAGATAAAATAACTCTTATCGACTAAATAGAGGATTCTGAACTTGATTTTCATAATATAGTAGGATTCCTGCTGACTAATATACAAAGTTGGAAATAAATTTCTGTCAATCTCTTTCTGGTCCTAAATCATAATAAATTATCAGGTAATCCGAGTTAAATCCGTCAGGCCACAACCTACATAGCAGATATATGTGTTTGTTCATGCGCATTTACCACCATAGATCACAATGTGAGTAAATGCAGGTAACATCTCTTTTTTCTCGTCAAAGAGACGTGTGTGATCTTGGCGTGATCGTATGTCTTCTGCTTATGTCAACATATCTGTGCTTGAAATGTATTTGCTAGATCATGAACGTGCATGTATTCTGCTATATCTTCTGCTCGAGTAGGTGCCTCAGTTGCTAGATTTGATGGAAAACTTCATGTACTTGTGGTTCTAATGATTACAACTTTGAAAACTATGAATGGACTGGTCGTCCTCCCATGAAGACCAAACGATGCAACTTTGCGTGTGCTGCTTTGAATGGTAAACTCTTCGCAGTTGGTGGAAGGAATGAAGCCAATATCTCTCACGTATGGATATGCTCGATCATTGTCTTGGATATTGGATTAGAGGAGGTTCAATGCAAGCAATGCTACTACCAATGTTTCCTTTTGAGCCTTTGATAACATCTAGCATGTACCTGAACCTGATCATAATTATTCCTGGAATTCAAACTCCTTCAACCTATTCTCTTTCAATCTTTGCCAAACTCTCCAACTCCGACTCGCCCCTTGCTTTAATGCCACCACAGGTTGAAATGGCGACAACCTGGGATCACCAAGAAACGACGAATAATCTCTAGGCTGATGAACCACCTTTGGAGGCACGGGAAGAGAAGAGTACTGACGTTGAGGCGGAGGCGAGAGGGTGGAGGACAGGAAATTGAGCCCACGTACAGGCGAGTTCATGGAAGAGGAATGCTGGCGTTGGGGAAGGCCACCATGTCACTCACCCGACCATTTGAAAGAAACGAGTTGGGTTTCTCCGTAACCTTTCATTATCAGAAGAAGGGATAATTTCCACTTCATGGTAAAATATCATGGACGTTATCTGCAACTTTAATTATCCTAATATCGCAACCTTAGACATTATCGGAAATCAGATCACCGAGAAAGATTGTCGCTCCACATTGACACCACAAAGTAAAGCTCAAATTCTTTTTGTGCCTAACATGTGAATCCTTCCTGTAAAGGAAGTATTTGAGTTTGGAAGTACACATAGCAAGTTGTATAAAATGGAAATCCTTATCCATTCGTAATTTCTGAGTTACGGAGCAAGCAACTTGTTTCGTCATTTCTTGGCATGTAAAATATTCCAAGTACACAAATTACTTACGATAATTTTTGGACATACCATAACAATACATGTCTTTTAGTTCATTCAAACAAACTTCAACACAAAACTAACACTAGTGTATCTTCCATGTTAGATTTTGTAAATAATCATCCATGAGTGGTGCAAAAGTGTCAGTCTCATACGAGGGAACATCATCCTCCCCCTCTCCCGCTTCTTCCGTCAAATCTCTTTTCTTGAAGGGATCAAGGCGAGGCTCAGTGAACTCGGCGGGAGGTGCTTCAAATGTTTCAACTGCTCAACCGATAGCTGAAATGCATGATAACATTCAAGAACAAAGTGATAACATTCAAGAACAAAACCATGATCTTACAAAACAAGAATGTGAATTAGATCTAGGGTTTACAAGATTTACATATATATACAATACAACTAAAAGACTAAATTACCCTTAATACAATTAAAATATATATATAATATAATAAGCTAACACCCCCCTCAAACTCGAGAAGGTACTGCAATAAGTAACGAGAGTTTGCCAACAAAGAAGTTGTGTAGCTGAATTGTATGTGCCTTCGTAAAGAAGTCAGCCAACTGCATCGAAGACGAAATGAACGGTAGAGAGATAACACCATGCTGAAAATGATGTCGAGTCACATGACAATCGATCTCAATATGTTTGGTACGCTCATGAAAAACAGAGTTATGAGCAATCTGAACAGCACTTTTGTTATCACAATACATGGGTGTGGGGGATGACAACAACACCCACATATCACCTAACAACCATCGTAACCAAACAAGTTCAGTTGTGGTGGAAGCCATAGCACGATACTCTGCCTCGGTAGAAGAGCGAGAAACAACATCTTGTTTCTTGCTTTTCCAAGAGATGAGAGAATCACCTAGAAAAATACAGTATCCAGTGGTAGATTTTCTATTGGATGGATCACTAGCCCATTCTGCATCCGTTTATGCTCGAAGTTCTAAGGAAGAACTCGAAGGAAACAACAGACTCTGATAAATAGTACCACGAAGATAACGAAGAATGCGAGTAACAGCAACCCAATGATCAGAGGTAGGTGCAGCAACAAATTGGCTAACCACATGGACCGCATAAGCAATATCCGGTCGGGTAATAGTCAAGTATACCAAACTACCAACAATAGACCTGTACAAAGTGGGATCCGGAAGAAGTGTGCCGCCAGTAGGAGTATAACGAACATTTACCTCTATAGGAGTAGCAGCAACACGAGTGTCTGTAAGACGAGCTCGCTCTAAAATATCTGAAGTATACTTCGACTGAGACAAAAGATAACCCTTTGGAGATGAAGCGACTTCAATACCTAAAAAATAACGAAGAGGACCCAAATCCTTCATATCAAACAAACGAGATAAGGTGTGTTTCAACACCTTGATACCCTCAACATCGTCACCTGTAATAATCATATCATCAACATACAGTAAAAGCATTATGCGACCACCAGGACTGCATTTAACAAATAAGGCTGAATCATTAGGACTAGAGGAGAAGCCAAGAGAACAAACAGTTGTAGAAAACTTCTCAAACCAAGCTCTTGGAGCTTGCTTAAGCCCATATAATGCTTTCTTAAGTCTACACACATGTCCTTGATTATGAGGAACACCTGGAGGAGGTGCCATATACACTTCCTCATGTAAACACCATTCAAGAATGCATTTTTAACATCCATCTGTGAAATATACCATTGTCGTACTGATACAACTGCAATAAGAACTCTGACAAATGTC
Source organism: Linaria vulgaris (assembly GCA_948329865.1). Classification (NCBI taxonomy): domain Eukaryota; kingdom Viridiplantae; phylum Streptophyta; class Magnoliopsida; order Lamiales; family Plantaginaceae; genus Linaria; species Linaria vulgaris. Next base: position 14,644,760 of record OX415250.1, on the reverse strand, counting down.
ATCTTAGCAACAGGAGCAAAGGTCTCCTCATAATCCATGCCATATTGTTGAGCAAATCCGTTTGCCACTAGACGAGCCTTATATCGCTCAACTGAACCATCAGCTTTGGTTTTAATTTTATAGACCCATCGAGAACCAATTGACTTTTTCCCTACTGGAAGAGGAACCAAGTCCCAAGTGTGATTTTTGTTCAAAGCTGATAGTTCCTCAGCCATAGCCTCTTGCCAAACAATATCTTGTGCCGCCTCAGAATAAGAGGTAGGCTCACAAAGAGGCCAAACAGATGCCAAAAAGGAAACAAAAGGCTGAGAATAACAAGAGTAAATGAAATCAGGCAGTTGAGTAGACTTACGAGTACGCCTGGGATACCGCTCCTGAGCTGGATCCGAAATCGTAAGAGAAGGGACATGAGGGGGTAACTCTTCAGCAGCACCCAAGTCATCTCCATCACCAACACCAATATTGTCATCCCCAACAACATCACCAATACCAATATTCTCACCAGTTGGATCATTAGTTCCAATATCAGAAACATCAAGAGTAAATGGGTCAATGTGAATAATATCAGACCGTGTCACATTATGGGAGCTTCTCGGAATGGAAAAATATGGAATATGCTCAATAAAGTGAACATGAGGAGAAACATAACATTTTCTAGCAACTGGATCATAACACCGATAACCCTTCTGACCATTTCCATATCCCAAAAAGACACATATTGCAACACGTGAAGACAACTTAGTTCGCTCAACATGTGGACGAAGAACAAAACATGTGGACCCAAAACCCGCAAATGAGAATAATCAGGAGTTTGACCAAATAACTTAGCATATGGAGAGATACATGTATTCTTAGGAGTTGGAACTCTATTTATGATATAAACAGCAGTGAGAACTGTTTCTCCCCAATACTCACTAGGTACACTAACAGACAAAAGCATAGACCGTGCCGTTTCAACAATATGCCTATGTTTTCTTTCAGCCACACCATTTTGTTGAGGTGTGTCTGTAAAAGATGATTGGTGCACAGTACCATCACTAATAAGAGTGTCAGAGAGTGCATTACTCGTATATTCCCCACCCAAATCAGATCTAAAACATTTTATGACTTTAGAGTGTTGAGTTTTCACATATGCAGCAAAGTGAGCATAAACATCAATGAATTCAGAACGATTTTTCATCAAGTAAACCCAACAATAACGAGTATAGTCATCAATGAAAGAAACATAATATCGTGACCCCCCCCCCCTTGTAAGAATAGGGGCAGGTCCCCAAACATCAGAATGAATCAAATCAAATGGTGCAAAAGAAGTGGATGTACTGTGATTAAAAGGTTTTGCAGAAAACTTCCCAAGTTTACATCCACTACAATCAGAAATATCCTGAGACTGCAAGTCTCCCAAAACACCACTATTACATAAAAAACGCAGACAAGATCCAGATACATGACCTAGTCTAGAGTGCCATACGTAAAACTTCAAAGAAGAAGAATTCAAATGAAAGGTAGATAGATCAATACTCGTACCTGCAAACTGACCATCAACCTTCATGCCATCCAAAACATAAAGTCCTCCCTCTCTACTTCCAGTCCCAAGTATTCTCTTTGATTTCGGATCCTGCACATGACAAGAAGTAGAGGAAAAGTGAACATCAAGACCACGATCACACAATTGACCAACAGAAATAAGATTCATAGCCAATTTAGGAATACAATAAACATCAGATAGTGAGAGATTTTTTGTTTGAATTGTACCAACACCTACTACTGGCATAAGAGTGCTATCATCAGTCATAACAGATGTAGGTGGTAACACATGAGACATAGATACAGATGAGTTGCGATCAGGAGACATGTGATGAGATGCTCCAGAATCCAACACCCATAAGGACGAGTTTCTACCTGATGTGGATGGAGCAGACATAGCATATGGTGGAGACTGATTTTTGTTTGCCTGAAGAAGGTTCTGCAATAGATTAACCAAAGATGCGTTGTCAGACAAAGATGAGTCGACAGAATCTAGATCCAATGTAGGCATGACAGCAGCTGTATTAGGCTGTCCTCCAAAACGAAGATTATGTGAATATGAAGGTTTGTCACTTGGCCTCTTTCCATATTCCTGTTGTGGTTTGCCTTTCTGGTTCAATAAAGGACATTGATTCTTCCAATGACCATTTTCATGACAATAGCGACACTCATCCTTATCATAACTCTTTTGTTTAGATCTGGTATGACTAGGTTGAGTAACCAAAACAGAACCAACAGGAGTGGACTTCTCAATTTGAGTCTTGAGGCGGGTTTCTTCAGCCAACAATTCATGCACAACTGAATCAACTGAAGGCAAAGGAGTACGGTGCAGAATTGATCCACGGATGCCTTCATACTCAGAGCGAAGATTGTACAACATTTGAACCAAACGTTGTTGTTCTCGCCTTTCAATATACGGACCGAATGCTTTCAGTTCAGCGCATTCTGTCATAGCCAACTGATCCCAAAAGTTTGTCATCTCAGAATAAAACTCTTGAACACTTCGATCGCCCTGTGTAAGAGCACGAATTTCTCCTTCAAGTTGATATTGAACAGCAAAGTTGGACCTCACATACAACCTCTCCAAATGGTCCCAAACTTCTTTCGCAGTATCAAACTTAGCTAACTGAACACCAATCTTATGCTCAACAGAATTGTTAATCCAAGTAATAATTTTAGAATTATTGGTATCCCACACATCCAATAACTCAACAAAATTAGCATCATATAATCTAGGAGCAACCAAAACACCAGAAATATAATTCCACATCTTCTTCCCCTTTAGAAAGTTTTTCATAGCATAACTCCAATACCCATAGTTTTTCCCATCAAAACGAACACTAATCGACTGCAACGAATCATCCCCTCCCGTCATGATAACAGAAATCGAGAATTGCAGCAATACACAAAGCAAGACTAACCCAGAAATAGAATTGGGGCAACAAATCGAACAAAAATTGCCCCAAATCAAAATCGAAATTAACACACCAACAAGTTCAGAGAGTGCAGCGGATTACCAGAAACCAGTAGCAATACGAAGACGAAAAACCAAAAAAAAATTCGGCGTGGTGTCGCGTTTGCCTACCGGTTGGATCAGAGATTTGGCTCTGATGCCATGATCACATTCAAGAACAAAGTGATAACATTCAAGAACAAAGCCATGATCTTACAAAACAAGAATGTGAATTAGATCTAGGGTTTACAAGATTTACATTTATATACAATATAACTAAAAGACTAAATTACCCTTAATACAATTAATATACAAATATAATATAATAAGCTAACAATGCAGACTTCATGTCTGCCGCTGAACGGCGAAGCATCATTTCTGCATAAACAGGCGACCCGAAGAAGTTCCTCACCACAGAAAGTATAGCATCATGATCCATCTCCCAAGGCTCACTCAACCCGCGTTCATACCCCTCCTGCTCAGCCTTCTTGACTGCAACCTCCAGTCTCTTGACATCCTCTCAAGCCTTCTTTAGCTTCTGAACTTGCTCCTGAATCTTCTTGACATCATCCTCCCTGGCCTTCTTCAACCGAGCATTATCGTCCTGCAAATCTTTCAACATCTGTTGTGACTCCTTATGTTGATCTTCAAGTAGCTTATACGCTACCTGGTTGTTTTCCAGCTCCGCTCAAACTTCCCCTTCTCCTCCTCAAGACAGCAGGCACGGTCCAGAAGATAAGGCACATCCATCAGCCTAAATAAATAAAACAAAGGGACGTTCAAATATGAGGTCGGCATTAGCGAGATAAAGAATAGGACAAATTAATATTTATGTCCTGTAACTTTACACCATTAAAGAAAGTGCTCAGTAACTATTAAATCTATAAAAATAACCTACGAATTGGCTTTTTTTTTATTTTTTATGTCCACCCACTGCCACATCAAAAAAAAAAAAAAAACGTGTCAATCGAGTTGGCTTTTTCGGCACACGCCACATCAATATATTTAAAACAAAAATATATTTTTTGTGCTAGGTGGCTGCCACATGAAATATATTTAAAATAAAAATATATTTATATCCAGAATATATATATATATATATATATATAAAAAGGCAAAAATCATAAATATTATTTATTATGACTGAAATTAAAAAAAGATTAAAAATATATAAAAATTGGATAAATCATATATATTATTTATTATTACTAAAATAAATAAATAAAAATGACCACCCCCACCACCCCCGACAACCCCCTCCCCCCCCCCCCCCCCCCTCCCCCGGCTGCAACTCGCGGTTGCAATGGTAGTGGCGTCGATTGACGCCGCCACCACTGCAATTGCAGCGGCGGGGTTGGGGGGGGGGGGGAGGGGGCGGGTTGCGGGTTGTGGGGTAATTTTATTTCAGTAATAAAAAATATTTTTTTCTTTTTTTATATATATTTATATATATTTTATTTTTAGTAATAAAAATAATATAATTTTCCTATTTGTTTATATATATTTATATATATTTGATATATTTTAATACACAAAGATATTTTTTTATATATTTATATATATTCTGAATATAAATATATTTTTGTCATAAATATATTCCATGTGGCAGCCATGGCGTGTGCCAAAAAAGCCAACTCAGCTGACACGTAGGCTTTTTTTTCTGATGTGGCAGCAGGTGGGCAGAAAAAATCAAAGAAAGCCAATTCGTAGGTTATTTTTATAGATTTAATAGTTAGTGGGCACTTGTTTTAATGGTGTAAAGTTACAGGGCATAAATATTAATTTGTCCTTTTAATAAATATCATTTGATTGATGATGGATTAATTTGCAAAATCCCTTCTTGTGATGTTATCAAATGTTAGACACAATAATTCTTATCGACTAAATAGAGGATTCTGAACTTGATTTTCACTATATAGTAGGATCCTGCTAACTAATACAAAGTTGGAAATAAATTTCTGTTAATCTCTGCCTGGTCTTAAATCTTAATAAATTATAAGGTAATCCAAGTTAAATCCGTCAGGCCACGACCAACGTGACAGATATATATATATATATATATATATATATATATATGTGTGTGTGTGTTTGTTCAAACGCGTTTACAACCGTAGATCACAATGTGAATTGTACTATTTATGGTTTAAATTAGATTTTGCACCATTAAGCCAAACAGTACCACAAGAGTCCGGCATGCAATCTATTGCATCAATCATTCTTTCGGCAGAATTCCTATTAGTTTCTTTGTGTGAGTTATGGTTTAAATTAGATGCCGTACTACTAATAAGACGCAAACATTCTTTGTTATGGTTTAAATTAGATGCTGTCTGAATTAGTGCTGCATTAGCTAAATTCCTTTTTCCTTGGACATTGAAGACTCAATTTTCTCTGCCGTGTAGTGTATGTAGGTCAATGAAGGTGATCCGAAGGTGTCTGATATTGATTAGGAAACCTGTGTTTGAGCAAAAAGAAGTGATGTCATAGCTACTATTCCAGGTTCTGGTTGAATGTTTTAAGTGAACTAACCAGAACCGCTAATTGCAATTAATGGTTGATTTCATCATGAGCTCAATCAAAGGCTCGTGCCGAGCAAAGCAGAGTTTTTCGTTTGTTGGATATCCATTTTTGTATCTATATGGAAGAGCCAATTGATATTGCCAAAATACTTTTGTTTGCTTTTTAAAAGATTCATAACTTATTCAATTTTGGAAACAGCTTGTCAGATATTGCAAAAATAATTTGATCTTCATTCTACGGTATCAATGAGGAATCACATTCTTGCTGCACTCTTGGTAACTAGCTTAACTAATAACATCAAAGATAGTTGCCATTTCGCGATGGCTAAATGCAGGTAACATCTCTTTTTTCTCGTCAAAGGGACGTGTGATCTTATGTCTTATTGTCTTCTGCTTATGGCAGCATATCTGTGCATGAAATGTATTTGCAAGATCTTGGACGTGCGTGTATTCTGCAAGCTTTATTAGTATCTGAGTTATCTCTATATTAGCCTTCTCAATATGCAGAGAACCAGTGTACAAGAAAAATCATCGCATGGAGCTTAGAGAGACGATATTATTAGTGAGTGGATGCGATGGTGTATCATTGTCTTCAGCATTAAACGCCTTTACACTTCGGGTGATGTCTTAAGAGCCTTTGAGCCTTTATCTTCTGCTCGAGTATGTGCCTCAGTTTCTAGATTTGATGGAGACATTTATGTACTTGGCTGTTTCAAAGATTACAACTTTGAAAGCTATGAATGGACTGTTCGTGCTCCCATGAAGACCAAACGATGCAACTTGCTTGTGCTGCTTTGAATTGTAAACTCTTCGCAGTTGGTGGAAGGAATGAAGCCAATATCTCTCAGGTATGGATATGCTCGATCATTGTCTTGGATATTGGATTAGAGGACATTCAATGCTACGTCAGAGGTATGGTCTTGGTTCTGTGGTACTCAACTCTGCATTCTGTGCTGTTGGCGCATATGATGGATATTATTGATTAAGATTTTGCTGAAAGATTTGATCCATGAGAACATTCATGGACAACAATCAGGCCAATGACCAGAGCAAGGCGCAAGCATGCATTAGTAGCATTGGGTGAGAAGATATACGCCATTGGTGGAAGTCCGAGAGATTCTTGCCCCTCATCGTCACAATCTCCTAATAAGCGAGATTCTGTCAAAAATAAGCTGAAAGTATACAATACTGGAATAGGGGTGGAAACAGGAAAAAAAACATTACAATGTTCAGATATCAGATCGGATCATGCCATACTTTATCTTTAATCAAATGTGGAACCTACAGTTTAAAAGGGGGGAAAGATTAGGAAACACTGGCACCATTGTTTGCACAAAAAGATTAGCATCTACTGATCTTTTATAATTGCGACAAACATTATCGCATTTCAAGTGCAACATGACACGTATGTCAATGTATAAGGGCTTTAGGAGTGCAGTGTGTACCACATCTACTTCTTCAGGTTATGATGGGGGAGCAATGTTACCCAATGTTGAGATCTATGAGCCACATGTCGGGGCGTGGAGGCGAAGGTTGGACAATATATGATCATCGGCAGGGGTTATCTTTCCGCTGCAATCCTAAATGGAGCAATCTATGCAATTGGAGGAGTTAACGATTATGTGGACGTAGAGGTAATGGTGAAATGTGATACGGAGGGACAAGGCTGGGAAGAAACAGACTTAGGACAGTAGGCAGACGATGCTTGGTTGGGACTATTGTTTATGGGGACTTACTCTCGCAATGCATTGTGTCATAGATTTATTATTTGACTTGAATGTGATATTAAATTTGCTGCAATTATAAAAGGTCGCCCACTTTTTGCGCAAGCGATGCTACTACCAGGAGTAAAATGCAAAAAACTACCCTGTGTTATTTCTAATTGGCAAAAAAAACCCCTGTGTTATTTTTATTAGCAAAAACCCCCCTGTGTTTTTTCAACCTTAGCACACCGCCCCCTAATAGTTGACCGCTCGCGAAAGGACTATTTTACCCCTTTCTTAATTACCTCAAAATTAAACCCCACAAGGGTAAAATAGTCTCAAAAAAACTTTAAAAAGCCGAAATTGGGTAAATAGCAAAAACTACCCCTGTGTTATCTCTTATTGGCAAATAACCACCTGTGTTATTTTAATTGGCAAAAAAACCCCTGTGTTATTTCAAAATTAGTAAAAAAAACCCCTACTACACTGAATTAATTCGCACATACTGAGATTGATCTCAAAATATGATTTTTATTGTATGTCTTTGATACATATGGAACTAATAATGTTCGAATTAAATTGTATGCATATTTTTGTTTATTAATTTTGAAGAAAACCTTAGTTTTTAGATCTGTAAAAATATAATTACGGTACCGACTAATTTTATTATGTTTTTATACAATTTTAAAAAAATCTAAAAAAATTATAACACGATGCATAATATTTATTGTAACAAGTATATGTTTATTATAAAATATTAATACTTATAAATCCTTAATTATTGGTACTGTCATTATAAAATATGTCATGAAGGGGGTTTTTGCTAATTTATGAATAACACAGGGGGGTTTCTGCCAATTAAAATAACACAGGGGGTTATTTGCCAATTAGAGATAACACAAGGGTAGTTTTTGCTAATAGCTCTGCCGAAATTTAAAGTTCAAGTCGCAGTTCAGGCGCGTGTCTTACAAAATTGTACGATAGGGAGTTTTTCGCCTTTGACCAAATAACACAGGGGGGTTTTTGCTAATAAAAATAACACAGGGGTTTTTTTGCCAATTAGAAATAACACAGGGTAGTTTTTTGCATTTTACTCCTACTACCAGTGTGTCCTTTTGAGCTTTTGTAATGTTACATTTCTTAACTGCAGTTGCTGATTTGATGAAAAAGCCTAATCCAATCAGAAATCTGAACATTGTAACATTCTATTCTGATTTTCCCACTTCTCAGTTTTATTATACCCTTTGCATCTCTTATTGCAGTTAAAATGGTTATCACCGCAGGAAGGTGACTAAAATGATCCTGAATCAGATGATGTATTGACAACCCCCATCCTGTTTCCCAAGTTACAGTTTATGTGACCTCTAACTTAACCACATGAAACTACCAATTCCCGCAGAGTCTGCACCGAAAATGGCTTACGTTTGTTGATGCTTATGATAGAATGTCATAGATTTAGCTTGTTTCTTGATTCTAATGCCAATATTTTTGATCTGGGAGATCATGAGAATGACGGGGAATGATCATGAGAATGACGGGGAAGAAGCAGGGGAGGATGATAGTAACGAAGATGAAGGTGATTAGTGAGAAAAGTGATGGACGAAACGGTGTTCTCCATTCTGCTTTCAATGTTTAGTGCTATTCACAATGCATAAATGGAACTACAGAAGAGCTCGGCAGTACATTATATAGTCTCACCATTTACAATGTCATGTTGGCGGCCATAAAAATAATCAATTGAAGAGCGCAGCGTTTTTACGCAGTATCTAATGGTACCACACAATAACTTAAACTGCAGCGTTTTTACGCAGTATCTAATGGTACAACACAATCACTTAAACTACAAACTGATTGCAAAACTTATCCTTATAAAAAAAAAATCCCTCTCATGTATATGTAACTTGAGCACACTTGAAACCGTGAGACTCGTTCTTCGTGCTTATAGATAGCCACTTTACAGATTTGGTCATCACAAATCCGAATGATAGGTTCACGACCTTGACTTTCTCTTCTTTCTTTTGAAAAGAATTAAAAAAAAAAAAAAAAAAAAAAAAGGTCACAACGAGTATCCAATCACAATAAGAGTTGTTTAGAAGACAAGCTACGAGTTGCAAAATTTGAACTTTTACATTTATATGAAAATTGTACTATGTGGTCAAAAAGTATGTTAATGACCAGATATAATGAAATGCATGTTGTTAATTGGTCTAGATGTTCAATCTTTCTCCATCTGGTGTGAGCATGTCCAGAATTTATCATATATCAATTTAATCCTCATCCATATTTAAACAGAAACGAAATTTCATCTACTGCCTGCCACTTTAGACACGTATATCTAAATCAAATATCATTTGGACAATCCTAATAAAATCACTAGGTAATATATTCTCAAGGTCATCCAGAACATGACATTATATAGATCTTCAAAAATTAGAACACCATTAGTTTTAAATATGTAAAGCTAGATAACCATTTGTCTGACAAATAGAAATACCAACAATAAGCAAGTACCAAATCCTTTTTGTGAACAAAAATAAGGAAAGCATTCAAAACTACATTTTCTGATTCCTGATTGTAGAAACTGTTTACTCTTCGTCGTCGTCGTCGTCGCCACCACCACCTTTCTTTGAAGCTGCTTTCTGGTTCTTTCGCTTCACTCTTCCAGCACGACCACCACCGAAGGGACTAGTGAGGGAGAAGTCAATGTGCTTCTGGGAGTCAACTCTCACCATGAAGGAAGCAACATTAACCACCTGCCTTCCAACCCTGATAGATAGCAAAGAAAACATCATACACACAATCTAAATACCAACTAAGGCAAACCAAATATACATGAGTGTAAGATACAATACAAGACACACAATATAGCCAAAGAAGTATCAACAACATTCGCATAGGCTCATATCACTAACACAAAATGAAATGATAGCCCAAGTCATGTGAAACTCATGCAGTAAAAGAAGGGTTTGCAGAATCAAAGCTCATCTCGTAATAGAAAACTGAAACGACGAATTCAAAGATACAAAACTTGGAATTCAGCAATAAGTGCCCATGCATCAAAAACTCGTCAATATAAATACTAGACAGTGGGAAAAAGTCACTTCCCTCGTAGTTTCAAAAAACAAATGAATAGAAGAAATACCTTATACTACAACAACAAAAACTCTACAATTAACTAGTGGAGTTGAAGATATAATAAGACTTTGAATACAGCAATAAGTGACTATGCATCAAAACGCATCATACCGGAAAACAGATACAATAGTCAAAACACCTATCCACATCAATCAAACACTAAAAGAGCGGAGCGGAAATGATACGTCGACGTATAACTACAGTTAAGCTTGACAACAGACTGACATTTTCTCTTTCGAATGAGCCTAACTAACTAGCATTCTAATCAGAAGAATTCAGTAGTAATATATTAAATTTCAGCATATCTCTCTATCTAAAACCACACATATTGAAACACAATCCAAACAAACATATCTCCAAGGCAAAACGCTAAATCGAGAAATAACAGAACAAATAGAGCAACAAAATGAGTACGTACCTGATGTGCCTCTGCCTGATGAGGACACGAGCATGATGAATACTCTTGGCCATACCAGCCTTGAACACAAGAGTCTGCAACCTCCGCTCCAGAAAATTCTCCACGGTCAACGCCAACACGTAATCCAGCTTGTTCTGGCTCTCGTCCAGCAATCCGTACCTGTTCATCCTCCTCAATAAAGCCTCGCCTTCGAAGATCCGACGCGGATCCTTCTCATCGAGAGTCAACAGGTTCCTCGCAGCGTTACGGATCCGGCTCAGAGCGTACTGCACCCTCCACAGCTCTCTCTTGCACCGGAGACCGTACTCTCCGACCAGCCTCAGCTCCGCGTCCAATCGCTCCTTCTCGTACGGACGCCGGGGCTTTTTGAACGTCTTTCCATCTGAATTAAGATGATAAAAAAAAAATGGTGATTAATCAGAAAATGTCATCGAAATTGACGATAGTGACAGAGAGAGATGAGAGCTTACAGTTGCGGTAGACATTGACGTGCACCATGGCTGTGGTACCCTGCTGCGCAGCTGGAGTGTGTGTGTGTTGTGGCGGAGAGAGTAAAAGAGACGATCGTTTTTTATTATTATATATGTTGGGGACAAAGCCAAACCCTAAGGCCTAAACCCTTTTTTACTTGATTTTCCTATTATTGGGCTGGCGGGCCAAGTTGGGTTTGGCCCAATAGTCAATTGTAGAGTTTTTGTGGCCCAGTATACTACTATCTTGATATTTTCACATGCATGTCGAAAACGGTGGACCACATTTCTATGCGTAGCAGTTTGACACTCCTATGTGAACAACCATATCGAGTGTCGTCTAGTATCGAATTCATAAGAAAGGTCAATATAACCCTAATCTTTCTTCTCGAATCGCTCTAGTACGATGGAAATAGAGGGTCCACTGTTGGGTTAAACACACTCTTTTATTTCACACAAATAAGAATTTACAACATGCAAATACTTATAGATTCACTCACACAATAAGTATTACAATTTTCTCTCTTTTTCTTGTTTTCTCCCTCGGTTACATCTCTCTCTCTCTCTCTCTCTCTCTCTCTCTCTCTCTCTCTCTCTCTCTCTCTCTCTCTCTCTCTCTCTCTCTTCTTCATCATTTGCACTCGGTTGTTATAGGAGGAGAAACCAGGTGGTGAGACGTCTAATTCACCGACCTGGATCCGATAGCAACTTATTGTGCGTGAATCATGTTGTCAAAGTTGGCGGACTGGAAAATTGCACACCCAACAATCTCCCCCTCCATCCACAACCGTATTGTGCTCTCTTATTTCTTCTCTTTTCAAAAGATGAACACGATTTATCGTCCGTCTAGGCTCATTCCTCGAACGACTTCATATATTGGGGCGAACACTCCCCCTAGCTCGAAACTTCTCTTTCTCCGTAATCCCCTAAAGAAAGGCAAACAAACGAGGAGATATACAATACCTCCGTATACCCGATTTTTTTCGAATAACCCTGAAAAAAGGTAGACGATCATTGAAATATATATATATATATATGTGTATACCCAATCTTTCTTCGAATAACCCTAAAGAAAGGAACACAAACACTTATCTCTTTCTCCGAAAACCCATAGAGAAAGAAAATACAATCGTAGAGATATAATTATTCTTCGTACACCATCATTCTCTTTTCTCGACTCAACAAAAAAGAATGGAAATCCCCATAGAGAATTTAATCTCCGTACTCATTTGTTCTCTTTCTCCAATATCACTTGGAGAAAGGTATGCACTCTTCTTACGAACTATGCCACCTTATCATAGCTAGTGCCCATCGCATCACCACTTTTTAACGTAGTTTTCACGAAAAAAAATTTGCTTTCACTGCTATTTAGGAGCAGACTCTGGGCAAACGGGGCACACGATTGAATCTGAAACAGTCACAAACCTTCAGAACCATTCTGACCTTGTCGAAAACCGACAAAAAATGAGTTGAACCGGGCCGAAACAAGTTGGAAGGAACTGAATCGGACTGGTTCCGATTTGACCAAAGCTGACCGATCAAACCAGCTGCTGACCGGGTCGGATCTAGGTCGGGTCGCGGGTCTGGACCCCTTCTTCCTCACCCGCCTGGTGAGTTGGCCGAGTTAACTCGTTGTTAACTCGGTCGGCGTAAAACAACGCTTTCCGGCGATCGAAAAATTTCGAAAAATATATATTTGGAATCCACTGAACATGAGCTGCACAACAGTATTAACAAGACACGATTTCGAGACGAAAAAATTTTGACGTTGAATCGGGTCGGGCTCGAACGCCACTCTCCGACGATCGAAATCCTTCGAAAACTATATTTCTGGAATCGTCGGAACGAGAGCTTCGCAACCGTGATAAAAAATCACAGTTTCGGGACAAAAAAATTTGGAGAAAATTTTACCGAAAGCTTCAAGAATCACAAACCAAGCTCTTGATACTAGTTGTTCGGTTAAACACACTCTTTTATTTCACACAAATAAGAATTTACAACATACAAATACTTATAGATTCACTCACACAATAAGTATTACATTTTTCTCTCTTTTTCTTGTTTTCTACCTCGGTTACATTTCTCTCTCTCTCTCTCTCTCTCTCTCTCTCTCTCTCTCTCTCTCTCTCTCTCTCTCTCTCTCTCTCTCTCTCTCTCTCTCTCTCTCTCTCTCTCTCTCTCTCTCTCGCGTTCTATTTTCTTCATCATTTGCACTCGGTTGTTATAGGAGGAGAAACCAGGTGGTGAGATGTCTAAGTCACCGAGCTGGATCCGATAGCAACTTCTTGTGCGTGAATCATGTTGTCAAAGTTGGCGGGCTGGAAAATTGCACACCCAACATCCCACTAGAGAAAATGCAACACGATAGAAGAGTTCGATTTGCCAAAAAGAGACCCGAATATACCACGACCACCATCCGCGGTCCATTTGTGTTCTCTTCCCTGCCCGTGAAGGCGGATCAAAGAAAGGTAGCTTGCTTCTCTCCTGGACTGATGGCGGTTTATGGAGTGGTCGGCCTCCTACCAGAATGCCTTATTGGTCGAAGAGCCACTTTACTAGTCAGGGCGCTGGAAGCCAAAAAACTAAGTTTAGGACGTTTTCTTCTCTACCTTCTCCTCTCCAAAGGCCAAGGGAGAGACTGCATCCATTTTCTTCGGTAGCTCTTTTGGTTTCCCAAGGATAGCGGTAGCTGCGGGCTTTTGTAGAGTTGTTATCGAGGCATGCAAGAGTTAGATCCAGCGTGAGAGTATGTATGTGCCCTTTTCGATAGCTCTAATTGTTTCATGCGTCTGCTTTTTTGAAAAATTAGGAAGAAGCGTGTTTTTTATGATTTTATCCTCGACATATTCTTTTTCCTTGAGAGACATTTGGACGAGTATAAAAGACATGAGATTCTTCAAGATTGGAATGTATACTTTGCCAAAGGATATGAGGCTTTTAAAAATGTTCGATACGACAATTCGACCGAGAAGGGCGTCAAGTATTATCTCAGTTTTTTGGTATCTATCGCTAACTCATGGATTAAATGCAACACAAAAGACTGCGCGCTCAAAACTCTAGGGCTTGGTTGTGCGAGAGGCATGTTCGAAAATGCGAAGGGCTTTCCTTAGAGAGCATTAGTGTACACCAAGTTCTATCCATGATTTAGTAAAATTATCAACAATAAAATAACAGGGTGATTCTTTTCATTCGAGTCTATGACATTTTCAAAGCATTATTAGCCTAAAGTTGAAAGCATGGCTCCCAAACGCACGATATCATCTAGCGTCCAAATTGCATCGACGACGACCTTCATTGTTGCTTTTAACTATAAAGTGAGGGCCTAAGAATTATACTATAACGACGCCTAGTGAAGGGTTATGGGCCTCTTGGTCATCGACATTATGATGACTTACTCAGGTGTGGTCGGGGTCTACTTGGTTGCTTCCTAGAAGAAAGTATACAATGCCCATGACCTGGTAAGCGCGGGTAATGTTTACCGAGCTGGTTGTCGTCCTTTCATCATACTCGTCCATAATTATGTGATCCCAAACAATACAGTGTCTACATGGTAGATCGTAGCCGCAACTAATCGGTGGTTCATAATTGCCTTTATAGCCCACAATTTTGGAGCCCATAGCGACAATATGAACCCTTTATATTAGAGATGGACTCAAAAGCTACACATTTGAGTGTGACACTTTTAGAGCCCCCTTACTTTTCCTTCTCTTGAACGAGTGCTAAGTACAACAACAACAACAACAACAACAACAACAACAACAACAACAACAACAACAACAACAACAACAACAACAACGTAAAATTTCAACAATTGCTCATTTATGTCGACCATTATGGGATCATTTATGAGATTCTTCTTTTTTTTGTTAGAATCACGTGTTTTGGCCTTGCCACTAAACTACTTCTACTCGATCGATGTTGTGGGGTGACCATTTTATTTTGGCTTAGTAATTGCAAATGTGAAGCATGAACAAGAAGAGTGAATAATTTAGAGCGCACGACCGATGCCAATGAGAGTCGCTCAACTGCGCACCGCACACAACAATGCCTTGCCAAGTGGCAGACTGATCCAACATCCACAATTTTGGCCGCTCAACTATATTTTTCATATTTAGGCCACTATCATGTAAATAGACGTAGTTCTAGAGCCTTCCTTGTATAGGCTGTTATTACAACTCTCTAGAAATCAATTGCCATTTGCCAAGATTATTTTACTAATAGAAGAGTCTAGAACTCCACACAAGGACCGTTATATTAGAACGATTTCGGTCATTCATTGAGCTTAGCAACTTGTATAAATATCATATTTCTTGTACTTTTTCAGACATCAAGAATCTTTTAGCTCACTTATCTTACTTTTAACAATTTCTTTCTCATTTTCTCTCTGTTTTACTTCATCGTGGGTCTTAAGCAGCATCGCTGGCATTATTTCTATTTAATGTCTTGAAGTTTACATGCATGAAATAGCCATTAACAAAACAATTATTGCTAAGAAATTAAGGATAGATAGAGAAGTATAGAGAGAGATAAGAGCTTACAGTTGCGATAGACATTGACGTGCACCATGGCTGTTGTACCCTGTGTAGCGGGAGAGTGTTGTGGCGGAGAGAGTAAAGGAGACTACGAAGAGGTGACGATCGTTTTATTATGTACATGGGAAAAAAGCAAACCCCAAACACTTTTTTACTGATTTTCTGATTTTGCCCACGAGATTTGTATTGGGCTGACCAAGTTGGATTTGGGCATTTGGCCCACTAATTCTATTCAAAATTATTTGAAACTATAAGTTTCAAATATCTTATTAGACATGTGTTGTAATGAGTGTTTTCAGACCCGACCGAATCGTAGAACCGATGAGACTACTGGTTAATTGGTCATCCGGTCGAATCGATCTGATCACTGGTTGGACCGATTTGAGACTACAAAGAGGTGACGTGATGATCGTTTTATTATGTAAGGGGAAAACCAAACCCTAATAAGGCCTAAACCCCTTTTTACTGATTTTCTAATTTTGCCCACGAGATTTGTATTGGGCTGACCAAGTTGGATTTGAGCTTCTATTCAAAATTATTTGAAACTATAAGGTTCAAAATGTCTTATTAGACATGTGTTGTAACGAGTGTTTTCAGACCCGGGCGAATCGCAGAACCGATGAGACTACTTGTTAATTGGTCATCCGGTCGAATCGGTCCAATCACTGGTTGGACCGATTTGTTGACTTTAGTTAATAAATAATATAATATACAAATTAATTGTATAAAAAAATTATAAGACTGTGAGAAATATTTTAAGTCATAAATATTTTGTTATATTATAAGAAAAATAATAATATGGTTATCACAATACTAAGACTTGAACACGTGACCTCCAACAAAATAAGTTCTTGGAAAGTAGTGGAAACTTTTAAGCTACCCAACAATAAAATAAATAATCCAACAAACTATATATTTAATACAAGCTAAAAGATTGTTTAAATTTTGAAACTATAAGGTTCAAAATGTCTTATTAGACATGTGCTGTAACAAATAAAAATCGATTCCAACCAAGGAAAATTCATTTTTAGAGATGGTAAGAAGTGACATTATCAACATTTTCTAGTATTTATCTGTATTTTTTATATATATATATTTTCGTGTTTAAAACAATTACACTTTGGATGCAATGCAACTTTGCTATTTATAATATAATGTATAACTTTTTAATATTTTTCCATTTATAACGATGAAGCACACTTTCATGCGTTTCAGTTTGATATGGTCAACCATATCGAGTATCTTTCAGCATTGAATCCACACAACATATTCGCTTGTAGAGTTACCATGTGGGGCTGCAAAACTGGATTAAGCACGTGAGTATGGACAACTGCAATTGTTTCATGTGTCTGGCTTTTTTGAGAAATTAAGAAGAAACGTGTATTTTATGATTTTATCCTCGACATATTCGTTTTCCTTATAGACATTTGGACGAGTATAAGAGAGGTGAGATTCTTCAAGATTGGAACGTCTACTTTGCCCAAGAATATGAGGCTTTTGAACATGTTTGATATGACAGTTCGACCCAGAGAGGCGTCAAGTATTATCTCAGTTTTTTGGTATCCACCGCTAACTAATGGATTAAATGCAACACACAAGACTGCGCGCTCAACACTCTAGGGCTTGGCGGTGCGAGAGGCATATTCAAAAATGTGAGGGGGTTTCCTCATAGAGAGAGCATTAGCGTACACCTAGATGAGATTTTTACCTTTGAAGTGGAGATATAAGAATTAAACTTAAAAGTATATTTGGTTGAGGAGTGACTCGACACACGTGGTTAACTTGCTTATCATAAGACCCGAGAATGTGCCATGAAAATTGAGAAGCAAGTGCTTATCTTGTTTGGTGTACTGAGTTTCGGATATCACATATATTCGAGGGAAACGAAGCGACGAACACATAGGTTAACTTCAACGCCCAACACACAGAATCCAACTGATGGCATTCTTGCCCAGAATTCACTCTGGATTTTCCGAATGACAACTATGTCGAGTGTCTTTCAGCATTGAATGGGGCACAACAACTTCGCTTGTAGAGTTACTACAGGGTGTTGCAAAAGTTAAATTCAGCATACAAGTATGTGCCCTTAGGACAACTGTAATTGCTTCATGTGTCTCGCTTCTATGAAAAACTAGGAACATGTTTGTTGTTTATGATGGTATCCTAGGCATATTTGTTTTCTCCTAAGACACGTTTGGAGGTGTATAAAGGAGGCAAATTCTTCAAGATTGGAACATCTACTTCGTTGGAGGACCTGAGGCTTTTAAAGATGCGCCATATGACAATTCGACCGAGAAGACCACTAAGGATTATCTAGGTTTTCTGGTATCCACTGTTAAATTCATGGATTAACTGCAACATGAATAATTTGCAGTACAGTTAGATGGGTTTTTTGCATTTGAAGCTCAATTATTGGTTGTTATTTAAGTAATCTCATAGGCTAAGGAATTTAAATTGAAGCATATGTGGCTGTTGAGCGACTCTAAGACACATGATTAACTTGCTTACCATGAGATTCCATGAGATTCTAGAAGATGCCATGGAAATTGAGAAGCAAGTACTTATCTTGTTTGCCATATTTTAATACTATTGAGTTTCAGATATCACGTATATTCAAAGAAAGAAACAAAGCGGCAAACACATAGGTTAACTTTGCCGCTCAACTCATCCAATCGATAGCATTCTTGCCCAAAATTCACTCTAGATTTTGCAAATCAGGACTATTGTAATAGAAAGAAATTTGAATTTAGCTAAGTCGCTTGGAGATTGAACTTTTGTACTAACTCTGTTACTTTTATTTTAATTCATTAGAAATAGAAAGTGATCGGCGTAACTGAGGTGCAATCCAAGTGGTAATTCCAGGACTTTCATTAATGGGGACTCCATCTTTTACTCAAAACAAAAAATATATTCACTTGCACACCGTAAATACAAATTAATAACGGAATTTACTTTACAAGTAGGAAAATGAAATTAGCTTTCAATTTAATTTCCTCCTAATTTTATTTGGCTGCAAACATGACGTAGGGTTTTATTTATCCACGTAGGGTCATTAATTTCCATTTTTCAACTCTTCTAATCAACCTATCAAAAAAAAAAAAAAAACTCTTCTAATCGGAAAGAAAGAACGCTCTCTATTCAAACCGGATAAAACCGTACAAAACACCACAGCAGAGGTTTCCTCTACAGAAAACAGAACCCTCCCTTCTTCTTCTTCTTCTTCACCTAAATCAAACACCAAATTCACTGTGAGTACGTTTCATTTTCAACAGAAGAAGAATCCACGCTCATCGATTATAAACCCTAATTTAACCTGTTGACGATTAATTTACTACTGTTGGATTAGCGGCGGATTCAGGTTTAGAGTGAGAAAAATTGAATTTGGGGAAAAAATAGAGTAGTAACAGGATGAGCGCACCGAAGAAGAGGAATTTTCAGATAGAGGCGTTCAAGCATCGGGTGGTGGTGGACCCCAAGTACGCTGAGAAGACTTGGAAGATTCTCGAACACGCTATTCATGAGATTTACAATCACAACGCTAGCGGCCTCAGCTTCGAGGAGTTGTACAGGTTTACTTCCTCTCTTTTTTGTCACCTTCGATTGATCTATCGTATTTGTGTTGATATACTGATTGAATATCAATTGATGTGTTTGAATTTCGGCTCATGTTGTGGTTGAAGTAGAAGTTATGGATGATCTCTAGTTGTTGGCTTACTATTGAATTGATTATCTGCAGTGTACGATGTCAAGTTTCTAATTGTTTTAGTTGTATTTTGATGGTTTATGCATTAGAATTGATGACGTTATGTTGTTAGAAGTAACGGTAATGGCTATCTGTTGTTGGAAATTCATGTTTTACTCCAGGTACAAGGAAATGTGCCTTTATATTCAATTTAGTTAGGTTTAGGATGATTCGCCGTGGTTTCGTCTTAATTGTGTTGTTAGACTGTATCAATACCAACTGGATTTCTGAATTTAGGGTCATGTTGTGGTTCAAGCAGACATGATGGCTCATCCTCTTCAAGTCTTGTGGAATCATTTTGTGATTATGGATCCATCGTCTGAAGAGTACGCGACCGACCAAGTTTCTGGTTGTTTTAGTTGTACTTTTATAGTTAATGAATTAGAATTGATGACGCTATCTTGTTAGAAGTAAAGGCGATGACCGCCGGTTGTTGGAAAATTCTTCTTTTACACCACAACCAAGGAAATGGGAACTGCATGTTTATTCTTCTATGGAAAGTCACTAGTGCGGTGATTTGAATGCTTTGGCTTCATAGCAGCTTAGATTCTTCTTTCTAGAACAGAATAATTCTATTCAACGATTAAAATGCTTGTATTCCAGTGAGCTGTGATTGCCATCGCCTTCTAGCTTGTTTTTGTGGGGATAACTGAAGGTTCAAGATCTTTGAAGTTTATTCCTTACCTACCCCTAACCCACCAAATAAGTTTGTGTTAGAGAACCATTGTAGTTTTTCTTGTATGCAAGAGTATGATATATGATTATGGGCATTGAAACATGTCTTATATCTTTATTTTAACTTAACCTGATGCTTCTGGCTTTTAAACATTTTTATGATATCTGTATAATTTCATTTACCATTCAGCTACCTATATTTTAGAAAACCAAACAAATGTAACTTAAGTGTCTCAGTATTAGAAATGGGTCTTTGAATTTTGAAGCGTTTCATGATTTAGACTGCGAATGTAATGTAAGTGCTTCATGATTTATACAACAAAGCTGTCATTTGCCTCTCTGGTCGTTAGGATACGAATCTATGTCTGCCCTGTGGTAATTGGTTGCTATTGTTTTTCTGTCCGGGTTATTTTTTGGAGCAAGACTCTAATTTCATGTTAGGCCCTGGTGCTGGGCATAGGGAGGAGTGGGGTTGGAAGGATGGGCTATCACCATTTAACCTCATACTTGCCTTTATTTATTTTTCTTTTACACTGTGTAATGTCGAGTTTATCAGTAAAAAAAAATATTTGCTCTTCTGGCTTCCAAACCGTAATTCGTACTGCTACCTTTTTAGTTTGTTGATTTTATGGGTGTCTGGATCGTTGCACATCTCATGTTTTGCGTGTTTATTCTTCAGAAATGCTTATAATATGGTCCTTCACAAATATGGGGAGAAACTATACTCGGGACTTGTATCAACTATGACATCACATCTAAAAGATTTAGCCAAAACCATAGAGGATGCTCAAGGAGGTTTGTTTCTCGAGGAGCTCAATCAGAAATGGACCGAACATAACAAGGCTTTGCAAATGATCCGTGATATATTGATGTACATGGACAGAACTTTCATACCAAGCACACACAAAACTCCGGTGCATGAGTTGGGTTTGAATTTATGGAGGGACAACATTATCCACTCCAGCAAGATCCAGACAAGGCTTCAAGATATACTTCTTGAGCTTGTACATTGTGAGAGGACTGGTGATGTCATTAACAGGGGTTTGATGAGGAGTATAATCAAAATGCTAATGGATTTGGGCCCTTCAGTTTACCAAGAAGACTTTGAAAAGCCTTTCCTGGACGTTTCCGCTGCTTTCTACAGACTAGAGTCTCAGCAGTTCATTGAGAACTGTGACTGCGGAGAGTACCTTAAGAAAGCTGAGAAACGTCTAAATGAAGAGATTGAGAGAGTATCACATTACTTGGATGCAAGAAGTGAGGACAAAGTAACTAGTGTGGTAGAGAAAGAGATGATTGAAAGCCACATGAACAGGTTAGTGCATATGGAGAATTCTGGCTTAGTTGGTATGATCATGGATGAAAAGTTTCAGGATTTGGCAAGGATGTATAACTTGTTGTCCAGAGTTTCAAATGGACTCACAGTAATGAGAGACGTCATGACCTCTTATATTCGTGAGACGGGGAAGGATTTAGTTACAGATCCAGAAAGGTTAAAAGATCCTGTTATTTTTGTTCAGGAGCTTCTGGATAGGAAGGATAGGTTTGATAAGATCATCAATTTGGCATTTAACAACGACAAGTCTTTCCAGAACGCACTTAATTCTTCCTTTGAGTATTTCATCAATCTTAATCCTCGATCTCCTGAATTTATCTCTTTATTCGTGGATGACAAACTTCGGAATGGGTTGAAAAAGGATAAGGAAGAAGATATAGAGACAGTATTGGATAAGGTGATGATGCTCTTCCGCTACCTCCAAGAGAAAGATGTTTTTGAGAAGTACTACAAGCAGCATTTGGCAAAGAGGCTTCTCTCGGGGAAAACCTCTTCCGATGATGCAGAGAGGAGCCTGATTGTGAAACTCAAGACTGAATGTGGCTACCAATTTACGTCAAAACTGGAAGGAATGTTCACTGATATGAAGACTTCCCAAGATACAATGCAGGGATTTTATACCTCCATGGGTGCTGAAATAGCTGATTTCCCAACACTTTCTGTCCAGGTCCTTACCACCGGGTCTTGGCCTACTCAGTCGAGCTCTACTTGCAATCTTCCTCCAGAAATCCTAGGAATTTGTGATAAGTTTCGGACATACTATCTCGGGACTCACACGGGGCGGAGGTTGACCTGGCAGACAAACATGGGCACTGCTGTCCTGAATGCAACATTTATGAATGGCGCAAAGGAGCTTGGGGTCTCCACATATCAGATGTGTATCTTAATGCTGTTCAATAATGCTGATCGCCTGAGTTACAAGGAAATAGAACAAGCCACGGAGATTCCTCCGTCGGATTTGAAGAGATGTTTGCAGTCACTGGCTTTGGTAAAGGGAAAGAATGTTCTGAGAAAAGATCCCATGAGCAAAGATATTGCTGATGATGATGCCTTTTACTTTAATGATAAATTTACTAGTAAAATGTACAGGGTGAAGATAGGCACAGTGGTTGCTCAAAAGGAGACAGAACCAGAGAAGCTGGAGACAAGGCAGAGAGTAGAAGAGGACAGGAAACCTCAGATAGAGGCAGCAATCGTTAGGATTATGAAGTCGCGGAAAGTTCTAGATCACAACAATATTGTCACCGAGGTGACAAAGCAGCTTCAGTCACGGTTCCTTCCGAACCCGGTTGTTATAAAGAAACGAATCGAGTCTCTGATTGAGCGCGAGTTTCTGGAGAGAGACGAAAAAGATAGGAAGTTGTATCGTTACCTGGCTTGAAGAAGCGCATTCATGATATGTAATTGTGTTGGTTTGTTGCAACTCTGTTCTTTCTTGAATTTGGACTGGTGCTAAGTGTCTCTTTTCAGTATCCATTCCTGGTTATTGCCATGGTGATGAGATATTGTAGGGACTGAAATTGATTTTGCAAATGAATTTATTCACTTGGATATACTCCTTTTCTTGCTACTTAAACTTAGTTGAACTACATGTTTTAATTTCCCAGGAACTTTCTTGGGAAAAAAGATTGAGCCTGATTGCTTTGTCACACTTTCTTTTGGGTGAAATTCAGTTAGAATAATGTTTATAGGCTGCTAAATATTAGACTGAGATTTAGTATAGTTGTAGCCAACGTATTTGCAATTAGTATTATATTAGTTTGCGCATAGATATCTTCCGAGTATTTTGATTAACATTTCGTGACTATTGAATATAGATCACTGTACAGGTTTCGGTGTATCCTTTGATACGTTAAAAATTACTTTTACTAAATATTTTAAGATATTATTGGATTTACATTCCTAATTTCTTTTCTTTTTTATGTTTTATTTTGTAAAACTTTGATCTTTGTTTGATAATGTAGGCTTAATTTTCTATTTTCCTCGACCAAAACCACGACCACATCTCCCCCCGTACAAAAAAATACAACCACCATTTAATGATAGAAAGTTGTTGCATTTTTGGAGCCCAACTTGAGCGTGTTGAGATCATCCTTGAGTTGCATAACTCTAGATCGAGAGCGATTCGCATAAACGCGCTGAAGTTCACGCCATGCATGAGCGGAGGAGTCACAGTTCGAGATGAGCGTAGAAATCTACGGGGCGACAAAGCCGAAGAGGGCCGACAGGATTAGGGAATCCTGACGAAGCCATAACATGTGTGCAGCTATGGACTCGGGATCGGCGCTAGAAGGCGGACACGGAGTTGTCCCATCGAGAAAGCCAAATAGGCCATACCCAAACAGTAGATGACGAACTTGAGATCGCCATGATGGAAAATTGAGACCGGTGAAACGAAGCGGCAGATGGTGATGGGCGTTGATCGGAATATGGGAGTCACCACCAAGCATACCATTGCCAGTGGACGGCGTCATGGAGAACCGACGCGTCGAAGAAATGTCCGAAGACGTAGCACCGCTAGGGGGGGCGGCGAAAATAGGGTTGCCAGAGTCCTTTGGTGGGCTTGACATTGGATCGAAATTTCTCGTTAGAGTGAAGGCTAAGCTGATACCATATAAGAGATATGAGAAAAGTGATGAATATTATTAATTGAAGGAGAGTATTTATACAATTACATGTACAAGAATAATTACGGAAAGATCTATTCTAAATACAACAATAATCCTAAATTAAAGATAGGAAGATATCAAAGATATTCTAAAAGATATACTCTAGCTAATACGCCCCCGCAAAATTGACGTCCCATCGGCGACGGAGATTTTGGAACGGAGAAGGAGAAACCGCGAGCGAGCAAGGGGCTTGGTGAGGAGATCCGCCAATTGATCAAGGGTGTTGACATAAGATACCTTGATCAAACCTTTAGAGACAACGTCACGAACAAAATGGAGATCAACGTAAATATGCTTCATACGGGAGTGCTGAACCGGGTGCAAGGAGAGCCGAAGAGCGCTCATGTTATCACAACGAATGAGCGGAGCAGTTGCAACTCGAAACCCGAGCTCACCGAAAAGGTGTTGCAACCAGCGAACTTCAGCAGAGGTAGAAGCTAAGGCACGATACTCAGCCTTCGTGGAAGAACGGGCAACTGCCTTTTGTTTTCGAGAGGACCAAGATATGGAATTGGAACCAAGAAATATAATATACGCAGTAGTGGACGTGCCATGAACCGCATCACCAACCCAATCAGCGTCACTGAACGCGGTGAGGGATAAAGAACTCGTACGACGAAGTACGCCATTCGAAACCGTGCCTTTTAGATACCGAAGGACGCGTTTCAAGGCAGCCCAATTGGCTGAACTCGGGGCAGACATCCTTTCGGCAAATCGGTTAACCGAGAAGGCAATATCCGGCCGAGTTAAAGTGTGGTATTGAAGGCCGCCAATAATTTGGCGATATGCGGTAGCGTCCACATCAGACGAAGAGGAAGAAGATGGAGGATTGGAGGTCATTGGTGTTGCAAGAGGTTTAGCACCATCCATTTTGTGACGAGCCAAAAGGTCAAGTATGTATTCGTTTTGAGAAAAAAAAAAAACCCTCACGACAACAACATACCTCAATCCCCAAGAAGTACGTAAGTGCCCCCATATCCTTAACGGTAAAAAGAGCACTAAGCCGTGAAATAACCGAGGAAAGCAGAGAAGGACACGAACCCGTGACGATAATGTCATCCACGTAAACAAGCACATAAACTCGAATATGCTCCCGAATGAGAATAAAGAGAGAAGTGTTGGATTTGGATTGAGAAAATCCAAAGGAAGTGAGTGCAGAACTAAGAGCAAGATACCAAGTACGAGGAGCTTGCTTGAGACCATAGATGGATTTGCGCAAGAGGCAAACATGGTTCGATGCCGATTGATCAACAAAACCAACGGGTTGGCGCATGTAAACTGTTTTAGACAGATCCCCATGTAAGAACGCGTTGCTAACATCTAGTTGGCTCAAGGTCCAGCCATGCATAGTTGCAAGTGAGAGAAGAGTCTGAATTGTAACTGGCTTAACAACGGGACTGAATGTTTCTTTGTAGTCAAGACCTTGACGTTGATTGAAACCTTTGGCAACAAGACGAGCTTTGTACTTGTCGATTGACCCATATGGGTTCCTCTTGATACGAAAGACCCATTTAGAGCCAATAATGTTGCAACCAGGCAGAGAAGGAACAAATGTCCAAGTGCCATGCTTTCTCAATGCTGTGATTTCTTCAGCCATGGCAGTACGCCAAGCCGGATCAGATAACGCCTTGGATGCACAAGTTGGAGCTATTGGACAATCAATAGGATGCTTTGTTGCAAGGTGAATCTGCTTTGGCTTAAAGATATAATTTCTCGAACGAGTAATCATAGAATGAGCCCTGTTAGAGGGAGGATGAGCATTCACAGTTGCAACAGGAACCTGTTCCAAAGGAACAGCCGCAGTGGGTGAAGGAGGTGCAACAACAATAGGACTTGCAACATCAGCAGAGACTGATTGTGCATCGGGCAGGGGAGTTGCAAGAGAGGTGGCATCGGGATGACCGAGACTCCAAAGAAAGTATCTGAGGGAGTAGTTGCAACAATGGGCGAAGGAGAAATCCACGGAAAAACTAATTCCACAAACCAAACATGGCGAGAGATGTATAAACGCCCCGTGGTGAGATCAAGACACTTATATGCCGCTTGAGAAGTTGAATACCCCACAAAAAGGCATGTCTGAGAAGAAAGAAGCATTTTGTTCGAAACATAGGCCCGAAGGTGAGGATAACAAAGGCAACCAAAAGTACTAAAGCGAAGATAGTTCGGAGTACGACCAAAAAGGACCTCAAACGGTGACTTGTTCTTGAGAACGGGAGTAGGAAGCCGATTCGAGAGATAGACAGCGGCGCCAAAGGCATAGGCCCAATAAGGTGAAGGCAAGTTAGCACGAGTGAGAAGCGCCCGTCCCATAGTTTCAACTGTGCGATGACGACGTTCACTTGTACTATTTTGCTGCAGAGTGTGAGGTGCCGTAGTTAGCCAACTGATGCCATGAGTAACAAAATAGCGCCGCTAGGCCAAAAATTTCCCACCATTATCAGAGTAAAAATTAAGGATGGAGCAGCCAAATTGTTTTTCCACAAGGGATCTAAACTCCACAAAAGCATGGCTGCCTCCTCCTCACGCAACTCTCGACACCACTCTCGTGGACGGGGACGCAACAACAACACAGGTGGAAGAGGGTTCTCCAATAACTATCAGTGTAGCTCTACTGATTCACATTCTCATCCTATGCGTTTGCAAAATCAGCCCTCTCCTCCTACTGTACAACACTGTTCACAGATTGTATGTAAGCTTTGCAACATCCCGGGCCACGGTGCACGCACTTGTCGCCGTTATGGTCCCCCCAGTGCTTATTATGCCGCTTCGTCTGATGGTATCAGGTTTACCACAACCACATCTCCCCTCGTACAAAGAAATACAACCACCATTTAATGATAGACGAGCTCCAATAGCGCATATTTAAGTTGATGCAGTTAAAAAGCTCGTAGTTGGACTTTGGGTTGGGCCGGTCGATCCGCCTCTGGTGTGCACCGATCGTCGCGTCCCTTCTATTGGCGATGCGCTCCTGGCCTTAATTGGCCGGGTTGTGCCTCCGGCGCTGTTACTTTGAAGAAATTAGAGTGCTCAAAGCAAGCCTACGCTCTGATACCATGATAGAAATTGAAGCCCATCATTCTCCACTTAAAAGGCCTTGTTAAGTGGAGGGGGAACTTCTCTTAATTAACATTAATCCAAGACCATACCCAAGTGATGTGGGATACTATTTCTCAACATTTAACATATAGGGTGCACACAATCCCTTCCTCCACCTCCGATCAGGCTATAACCGCGAAGTTGACAAAGCTTGCTTTGAAATACATATCCATATTTTGAGACAAAGACCGATTAACATGACACTGATCAACTACCTTAGAATAATCGACAGGCACCTTCTGACACCCCCTCCCCCCCACACACACACCTGTCCACGATTCGAGTGACCACGAAGAACAAGCATGCACCAAATAAACAAATGGTCCTACACCCACAATCATCTGGCGCCCTCCCATTTGACCAAGCCCATGGAAACAGGATGCTCCCCCGACCTATAAAAGGACTGCCTAGTGCCCTGTAGAAGGGGAGAGGACCCTCGTAATGCTGATAAAAAAGGAACCTTGGAAGACCCTCGTAAATAAAAGGATCTACGGTCGTTTCCCAGATTAGCTATTTTCCTTTCATCTTTTCCTCTGGCTCAAGAGAGACGTTTCGACCCCTTAAATATGCTCCCCCAAATTAAGCACACATGAGAATAATTATCATCAATGTCTATAACAGTACGCATTAAGATCATGGATCAAATTCGACTAGTTATCTCGAAACTTTTCACATGCAATGCAAAAATAGAAATAACGGCTACCATGTAAGAAAGATTTGGTTTCGATTGGTTATATATTAGAATTATATTTGTAGTGCTACGTTATTTCTTTAACATGTTTTAAGACATTTGTAAGAAATGTACGTAGTTAGTAATAAACGCGAACACTCGTATGCCTCGTTTTAATAGATTCCAAATGAAAACATACCACTCCCACAATTATAACTACCAAAAAATCTACTACAAATCACTTGAAATATTGTAAAATATGGGTGTTCATAAACCCGCTCACCCGCCTAAACCCGAACCGCTCAACCCGTCACCAGCATGTTATTTTTGTAACTTGTATTGCGGTTGGAAAGAATGGCAACTCGCCCTTGAGCGGGTGGATTGTGGGTTGAGTCGTACACCCGCCCGCTAACACGCATACAAAAGAAAATAATAAAAATCTTAGTTTATTTCACTAAGCACTATAACAGAAATGAAAAAAAAAATAGTTGTGCATTATTAGTCAAATAATAAAGATAGCTACACAACATTGTAGTTCATATATAACTTGACAAGTTAATAAACAGAAGCGAATGGAGGAAAAAACTTTATATACGTATATATAAAACTTAATATTTGTTAGAGCCGTTTTTCTATCCGATTTGGGCTCAATTCGAATCGGCCCAACTAGGGTTTAAATTGATATTGTTTTGTTAAATCATTAGGATAAGTTATTCTTTTAGATGGTAATTATCTTAATATTATTTCCTTATCTTTATAAGATATCATTCTATCTTTAAGATTATCCTACTAGATATTAACCATATCTCATATCTATGTATCTAGACATAATATTAGGCATGTACGTTGGATATCTTGTATGATATTGCAGGAATCTTTCGGATAAGGCAAGGAAATATAATCGGGTTGCAACCGGATAATCAGACGCGCTTATCTATAAGGAAAGAAGATCCGCGTTGATTGCAACTAGAGATATATAGATCTTATCTTTTAAGAAAAGAAGATCTGCGAGGGTTGCAACTAAAGATCTGCAGAGATTCTGCCCATGCCTATATAAGGAGGACTCGACACAATTAAAGGATAAGCTTTGAAAAGGATGGTTTGTGATTTCAGTCCTGTATCGAGTCAAAGTCTTCTAGTGAGAACTTCTTATCAAAAGAGCTTTGAGTTAATCTTGAAGTTCTCCGACTCAAAGGAGTATACCGAAAATAGTTAAGGGTTAGGTGTTGCAACGGTAAATTAAAGGGAGTCTAGATTTACGTTGGAGTAATTTCTATCGTTGTAATTCTTAAGTAGGTATATTGTTTGAGTCAACAATTCGGGTGCAAACCCAGTGGACTAGGACCATTTGGACCGAACCACGTTAAAACTCTTTGTGTTCTTTACTGTTTTATGTTTAACTGTCTTCTCTTGGTTGCAACAGTAAAACATGTTTTAAATGTTAAAGAACTATCGTCTGTCTTACTTACGAGTACAGTTGCAACTATTGTCAATTTCAACTGTATTTGAGTATAAGTAATATAGATCCAAGATCTTTCAATTGGCGTCAAGAGCGGGTCACTATATTCTATAGTGAAGATTCTGGTTTAAAAGATCTTTTTTTTTTCTCTTTCATAGATGGAAGAAATGAGGGTAGGTCTTTCGATCACAAGGCCACCAGTGCTAACTGCAACTAATTATTCCTGCTGGAAAAATCGCATGCAAAATTTCATTAAACAACAGGATTAAAAGGCGTGGAAAAGCATTCTTAAAGGGTGGAGCCCTCCAGTAAATAACAAGGGCAAAGTAAAATCTGAACTTGAGTGGACCGATGCAGATGAACTCCTCGCAAAACATAATTCTACTGCTTTAAATATCATTCTTGTTTCTGTCGATTATGATCAATATAAAAGTATTGCTAACTTTGAAATTGCTAAGGATGCGTGGAAGGCCATCACGAATGCTCATGAAGGAAACTCCAAAGTTCGTGCATCTAAGTTGCAACTTCTGAATGATCAATTTGAATTCATGTTGATGGGAGAATTGGAAACAATTGCTCAATTTCACTCAAAACTATTGCAACTGAGGTTACCATGCTTGGAGCAGACTTTTCAGATTCACGTATTGTACAGAAGATGTTGAGATCTCTACCCGTGAGGTTCGCAATGAAGGTTGCAGCCATTGAAGAAGCCAAGGATATTGAAACTCTTTCTCTTGGGGAATTGATGGGATCACTTACGGCATGGAAAATGAAGCTGGAATGAGAAGATGACAGATTTGCCAAAGGAGTTGCGTTTCAAGCAAGTCTTGTGCAAAACACTACAAACATGGAACTCACACAATCCATATCTCTCCTTGCAAACCGGTTCAGCAAAATGAATAAAGGTAAAAATTCCCATATTGTTACAAGTCCCTATGATTCATTTAAAAAACCTTCCGCTACTAATAGACTTGAAAACAAGAGATATGGGAAAGGTATTCAATGTAGGGAATGTCAAGGATTTGGTCACATCAGTGCTGATTGTGGAAACTTGCTAGAGAAAAACAAAAGCCGAGCACTGCTAACACCATTGAGCGACGATGAAACTGACAGCAGCGATGAAGAAACTGAGGAAATGGGCGATGTTGCATTTACATCTATCTTCTCACCAAGAGAAAATATTGATGTTGCAACTGACATTCTGACTGAATCCGATAGTGATGAGTTAGAGTCAAATCACAAGGTGATTGAGGTTGCCTTGACAAACTATAAAGCCATGTGCCAACGAAATATTCAACTTGAAGCTCAGTTCAAGACTCTGCAATCACATGGTAGTCCAGTTCAAATGAAGAAACAATGTCTGGAACTTGAAAGAAAAGTGCTCACCCTTTCAATGGAAAAAGAACACATCTCTCAAGATCTTGATAAAGCACTTGCAGCTCAAAAGGCACTAAATGAAGTCTTAATTCTCACTCAAAAAGAATTAGAATCATTCTTGAAGAGTGCGAAGCCACTGATTCCTGGAACTGAGAAGTTGGGGAAAGTTCTTGACACCAAGCAAGTTGCAACTGGAAAAACTAGAGTTAGATTTGTTGATATCAGTGAACCAAAGTTTCTTCAAAACGCAAAAGTTACAATGTCAAAGAAGAAACGAATACCTAAAGGAGTGGAAACTCCACTGAATTACTCAAACATTCACCAACAGAATTCTCAGGTAAATCCTAGTTGCAACTTGAACAATGCTAAATATTTACCGTTTTCTGTTGATAGGTCACAGAGAAGCAGATTTGTTCCAACATGTCATCATTGTGGAGTGAAAGGGCATATTAGACCATACTGCTACCAGCTTTGGGAATCACAATTTCCTACACCTTGCGAACCTACCCCAATGGTTCAAAAGAAAAGGAAGAAGAATAAAAGAAAGAAAGCAAAGAAAAGTGCACCCACTGTTGCACCTGTAAAATCTGTAAAGAAAATATGGGTTGAAAGAACTGCCAAAACAATTAATTGCCTTGTTACTTGCAACTCTGCTTCTAAAAATTCTATTAACTCATGGTTCCTTGATAGTGGTTGCTCCAGGCACATGACGGGAGACAAAAGCATCCTAAGTAAGCTCATGGATGACAAGGGAGATGTCATCTTTGGTGATGGTAAATGTGGAGACAGCCTGGGAGGAAAGCAAAAGAAGAATAGTCATACAGAGTTGCAACACACACCTTCTGAAAGGATCCTAGAACTGCTTCACATGGATTTAGTCGGGCCTATTCAAACGGTCAAACAAGATCACATTGGAATCTTCATTTCACAGGCAAAGTATGCATGGAATCTTGTCAAAAGATTTGTTCTTGACCATATTATACCAAAAAAGACTCCCATGAGATCGACTGATCGGCTTAGCAAAGATGATAGTTGCAACTCCATTAATCCAAGTCTATACAGAAGCATGATTGGAAGTTTGCTTTATCTCACTACAAGTTGTCCCATTATTTTTTTCAATGTTTTAGTGATGCAAGTTGTGTTGATGATAGGAAAAGCACCACTGGAGGGTGTTTTTATTTAGGAACCAACTTGGTCTCATGGTTTAGCATGAAGCAACATTCCACTACACTTTCCACATTTGAGGCTGGATACATTGCCGCTGGAAGTTGTTGCACTCTACTTATTTGGATGAAACAGATGCTCAAGGATTGCGGTATTATACAACATGAACCTACAATGTTTGATATTACCAGTGCCATTAACATATCTAAAAATCCAGTCCAACACTCATGCACTAAGCATATTGACATAAGATATCACTACGTTAGAGAATTGGTAGAAGCCAAGACTGTTGAGTTACATCATGTGTGTACTGACCTTCAACTTACAGACATCTTTACAAAGGCTCTCGATGTTACACAACTTGAGCATCTTCGTAAGTCGTTGGGCCTATGCCTTATGTGAATTGCAATAGGGACATTGTTGCAACCAAGGGTGACTTTTCTGGACTTAATTATTTATTCTACTGAGATTTGTAGTGCCTTGTTTTGATTTGGTATACATGTTTTTTCTCCTTAGTTAATCTTTGTTGACACAAAAAAAGAGGGAAGAAAAACAACGATTGTCTCAAAACTACTTTCAAAATGAAGGAGACAAACACCGAAAGGTGATTTATTTTTGAGCTAGTCACACCGGCTTTTAGTTGCAACTGGAAAAGCTACCTGACCTACAAAAAACAAGTGTGAAAGCTATCAATTTATATCCCACGCGTCTACTCATTAAAAAGAGATACCTTGTTCACAAATGTGTCAGAGTGAAAGCTACCAATTGCGTGTGTGGTCGTATGCAAAGTTGCAACTGAGGAGATTACGTGATATTGGTCCTTTCTTGGACTCAGTTTCTTGATGAAATTTTTAATTATCTTCGGTTAATTTCTTTCCTTTGGGACTCTTTGTCGTTGGCTTCAATTTTACGTAATTTGTGGTGTCCTAATTTTCTCTCGATTGTGTTCCCTTTCGTGTGACCTTAGGAGATTTTTTTTGGATGTTTGTTAAGATAAGATGGTGTTACCGTATGATTATCTCAAAATGATTTGTGCCTATCTTTCTCTTTTGTGGATATATCTCACGATTTATGCTTATTAGGAAAGATTGAATTGAATTTGGTTAGGAGATTGCGTTTTGATGGAAAGTTTCCCTCCTAATGGAATCCAAGCTAGATCGTCCGTTGTAACAATCGGGCACCCCTTGATTTCTTCTGTCAAGAAGGGGGATAATGGGTTTGAGGGAGAGTTGCATGAAAGATGTAAGGGGGAGCACCCCTTAGTTTTGTTTTGAACTCTTGAACAATTGTTTTTGTTTATGGATGGTTGCACCGGTGTTGCAACTGCTACTATTCATGCACTTCGCTTTTATTATGAACTTTTGAAAGTTTGTTATTTGCTAACCACTTGTGCAGATGGGTCAATGATTTTGACAAAACAAATCAAATGGGGAGATTTATCCGACTTGGGCTCAATTCGGATCGGCCCAACTAGGGTTTAAATTGATATTGTTTTGTTAAATCATTAGGATAAGTTATTCTTTTAGATGGTAATTATCTTAATATTATTTCCTTATGTTTATAAGATATCATTCTATCTTTAAGATTATCCTACTAGATATTAACCATATCTCATATCTATGTATCTAGACATAATATTAGGCATGTACGTCGGATATCTTATATGATATTGCATGAATCTTTCGGATAAGGCAAGGAAATATAATCGGGTTGCAACCGGATAATCAGACGCGCTTATCTATAAGGAAAGAAGATCCGCGTTGATTGCAACTGGAGATATATAGATCTTATCTGTTAAGGAAAGAAGATCTGCAAGGGTTGCAACTAAAGATCTGCAGAGATTCTGCCATGCCTATATAAGGAGGACTCGACACAATTAGAGGATAAACTTTGAAAATGATAGTTTGTGATTTCAGTCCTGTATTGAGTCAAAGTCTTCTAGTGAGAACTTCTTGTCAAATGAGCTTTGAGTTAATCTTGAAGTTCTCCGACTCAAAGGAGTATACCGAAAATAGTTAAGGGTTAGGTGTTGCAACGGTAAATTAGAGGGAGTCTAGATTTACGTTGGAGTAATTCCTATCATTGTAATTCTTAAGTAGGTATATTGTTTGAGTCAACAATTCGGGTGCAAACCCCGTGGACTAGGACCATTTGGACCGAACCACGTTAAAACTCTTTGTGTTCTTTACTGTTTTATGTTTAACTGTCTTCTCTTGGTTGCAACAATAAAGCAGGTTTTAAACGTTAAAGAACTATCGTTTGTCTTACTTTGCAACTATTATCAAGTTCAACTGTATTTGGTTATAAGTAATATAGATCCAAGATCTTTCAATATTCGTTAATATATAAATTTACTTGAATATAGTATGAGCATCAGAAAAAAAAGAAAAAAAAAAGAAAAGAAAAAGAGATCATATTTCTTTAATTCGAGAATATGAGACTATTCTACTATCTAACTTGTATGTCTTAAAACATGAAAAAACTAAAAATTACTATTCTGTAATTTGATGTGTAACATAACCCGCCCGCCAATCCGCCCACACCTGCCTAAACTGCAACCCGCATGGTTTTAAAAATAAACTCACCCGCACGGGTGAGAAAATTGGCCCGCAAGTATTGGGTATTGTGCCTTTTTCTACGACAACCCGCTTAAAACCGCCCGCAAACACCCTTATTGTAAAAGCAGAAATATTTAACAAACTGAGATATATAAAATCGAATTATTAAACACGTGTTTTATCAATCAAAAACGAGTGCAAAATATCATAGTTATCGGGTCGTTTCCTAAGTAACCCTGAATAGAATCCAATCTAGAAACGGATCCAAGGTCCAACGGGTTCCAAATGGTTTAATCTGACCCAAAAATAAGACAAACTCAATGAAATTTCGTACACACACGTATATTGAAAGCGGTCCCCCAATCTAAAAACCTTTCAAAAGACAAAAATGTCTCCACAAATATGTATTTTGTTCCTATACGAATCTCTTTAGATCCGATAAACATTTAATTTTGCTCATTCAAACTTGTCAATAGCCATTTGGCTCCACTTAGAGTCCACGTGCACGCATCATTTTTCCCAATTGTCCAACTGAAATCAAGTCGTGGCAGTTGGAAAAACGGTCTCTCCATCACAAACTGCTTAGCTGATAGATTAAGATAGTGACTTAAATCTAATCTCCCCATACCACTTAACCACAATTAGGCACTTATTAATTAAACCTCATTTTTTAATTTATCATGTTCTCGTCTACCACCACGGAAATTGGGAGTTGAACTGATTCAGAATCCGACTACCTAATTCATCACGCATTATTTAAAGAGTTGTTTAAGGATGTGGGGTGAGAAATTAATGAGAAATATCTTTATGATTAAGCCGTAAAGACAAGGACAAGTGCCATGATAATTGAGGTGGTCTGAATATTATAAACTAAATTGGTTGTGTTAATAATAGAAACCTGTTAAGGTTTGTAGATTGGACAGATCAAACTAATCTTACCAAATCTCGTTTCGAATCATTAAATGAATGTTCTTATATGTTATATCCACAAGTGAAGCTACTAACCTATAAACTATCGAAGATTCCTTTATCATAAACACGTCGACTTATAAAACTAATTTGTAAGCCAGTTGTCTATTTTTTCCTAGTACATGCTAACTAATTGTAAAATATAAAGTTCATAGGAAAAACGTTACGTGTGGATCGGAACATAGTAGAAATAAAGTCTCATGTTTGATATATGTCGGTAACTCGATCGGAAGACTTATACATCCACATGGCAATGCTATGTAAATTAGTTCTTCGACATTCATTTGGAGATTATTGTGCGAAATATTGCATGGAAAGCAAGTGCAATGTATTAATCAAGAGGTAATGTTAGTTTATCTCTTGTGTCGCTGTAGAAATGGCCACGTAACAACGTATGAATTAACAATAGGTAAATTACTTTATAATTATACTAGCAAAAAAGCGCAAGCGGAGACCGCGTGTAAACTTCTCTTTAGTGTAATGAATCTTTTATTTTTAACGCGTGTGTTTTACCTTATTTTATGTGACAACAAATAAAATTACATTCAATAGATAAAATTACCCCGCATTAGGCAATATTATTAAATTTGAGTAATATGAAAATTATAAACGTAAGAATTTCATATATATAATAAGTATGTATCCTAGCAGCATCGATTACCTTTATATTTTGGAGGAATTATTAAAAATGCCCGCTAACTTTCACAGAAAAGTTAAAATGCCCGTTTTTTTCGGGCCTGTCAAAAATGCCCGGTATCTTTCATATAATCTTGCAAAAATGCCCGATGGCCTTATTCGGGCTAAATGTGTCTACGTGGCGCTACAGTGCCTGTCAAAAATGCCCGGTATCTTTCATATACCAAGATTATATGAAAGATACCGGGCATTTTTGCAAGATTATATGAAAGATACCGGACATTTTTGCAAGAATAAGGCCATCGGGCATTTTTGCAAGATTATATGAAAGATACCGGGCATTTTTGACAAGCCCGAAAAAAACGGGCATTTTAACTTTTTTGTGAAAGTTAGCGGGCATTTTTAATAATTCGTCCTTATATTTTTCCAGCCCGACATTGTTTCATACACAATTAGATAAGGATTAACAGAAACAAAAATCCCCAACAAATTCTGCAAAACATCAAAATCATGGAAGTGAAATAATAGAACAATCATCTACATGATATATACTTTAACCTTCAGCAGAAATTCAAAAACCACATAAGTCAATAACTCACTATTACAAACAGTAAATCATGATCAAATCCTAGGCAAAGAAATAAAAATTGTTAAACTGATTTTTGAAACCCATAAAATCAAACAAGAATTTACGCTAATAAATATCGATCAACAGAAAAATGTAAAGATCTAATAACTCAAATCACTATCAAAACAAAATTATACAATGTAAATTAAAACCCAGATATCAATTAAGATTCCGGAAGATGAAATACCAATAGAAACCATAATAAAATAATGTTAATAAACATGATCCAAAAGAGCTTAAAGTGATTTTTTTTTTTTAAAAAAAACTTCTAAAATCTAAAATCAATAACTCAAAATCAGAAGAAAAAAAATCCATATATAAATAGAAGATGTTGTAAAATTAATCTTGGAAGATTAGATGGAAATAAATAATGTGAAAGATCATAGTTGAAACATAAACATGTTAAATGATTGAACAAAATTATGAGCAAAAAATAATATTACAAATAAACCAAACAAATTAAAAAGTAGTGAGACCCGAATAAAAAAGGAAACACAATTGTTGAATTGAACAAAATAGCAAATATTTTTAAAATCGATTAATTGAAAAAAAACATACATACAGTAACAAAATGAAGTAAAATCTAGTCACATCTTTGACTAATGAAAATCTCTGTACCTCCTATGCATCAATCGAATATTAGAACAATAACCTGCAGAGTTGAAAAGTTAAAAGTTATTAGGAGAAGAAATGTAATGAGAATATTTGCATAAAACATGAATCAATTATTGCAGAAGATTCACAACAAACAAAAGAACTGCAAAACAAAGAGAGAGAAAAGTTTCTATGAGGTTCGTTCAAATGAAGATTTCAATTTGCAAAAAACAATCTAATACCCATTGCAGCGCCTAAAGTAGTTACATAAATTTTGAATCAAGTAATTTGAAAATTTAAAACCACCAATTATTTCAGTTAACTAATTCACGTAGAAAGTTGTGGATTACTTTTTTGAGAGAGAGAGACGTGGGTCTTTTAATAATAATTGTGAGATTTTACATTTTTGTTGGATAAAGATAAAAAGAAATGTATGGGGGTTGTTATCCCGTTAAGCTTATCTTTGTTTTTTTTTTCTTATTATATTTTTTTTTTGAATCTTTTTCTTATTTTTTTTAGATAGACGTCAAATCAAAAATTATTCCTAAAATCATGGGCCTTCAAATTTAAATTGATACACTGAAAACGTGGAAGTTTAAAAAAAAATCCGATAAAATTGATTTTGAAACAATCGTGTATATCCTTTTTTTTTCTTCATCTATTTTAGTAAATAAGTGGTAGGGGTAAATTTGAAAAATACTTTATTGGACTACCAACTACACAAAAATGTGAGGGATACTTGTTTGCTTATATTAATAGATAGATATTAAAAATTGGCGAATTACTTCATGTAACAAAATAGAAAAGTTGTGGCTCTATGATTTGAAAATGTGCCACACCATCACTTAGCACTTGAGTGTAAGAAGATGTATTAGGTAAAGTAGGAAAATACACATAAAAATAGTGGCATAATGTGACAAAGTTTGTCTATTATTTCTTATGAGAAAGTAATAAATGTGTATTTTTAGCTCATGATCCGTAATTCGCCTATTTAGTTATTACATGAAATTTAATGTGTCAATAACCTAATACATTATGTTGAAGGAGTCATACTTGAACATCTCACTGTCTAGAATCTAGATATTAATATGTTCACGTAGAAAACAAAAGTTAGAGCTAACTCAGACAATTGGCCCACCCCGACAACCAATATATCGAGTGTTCAATCGTAAGTCATTTAGTTATTCCAACCATTTCAGTGGCTCAATTGTATAATTGTGTCCTAGTTTTTCGTTGGCCGCCTTCATGTTATCGATAGATGCATTTTTTATTGTGCCCTAGCTGACCAAAACAATGCAATCCGTAGATGAGCACATCAATCAAATAAACTTCATCTCATCTATGAAATTATTGTCTTCACGCGTTTTAAAAGACAATGACTTTTATCGACAACGATCATACAAATATGAAACACCTTGCTTCAACCAACAGTATGATAGTTCGATTTAGACGACTTATTGGCTTATACCAAAACAATTCTCGACTCGACCTCATGTACAATGTTTTAAGTGTATGTAAATGCGATAAACCAAAGCCACAACTTAGGTGACTTAACTTCGATGCCTAGAATGTTATTTCAAAGATAAATATACCATAGATGGCATTGTGGAATTTTTATTTCACATAACGAAGAAATGGAAGTTTTAATTGGTTGTTGAACACTACACTTACTTATGCGACTTCACCAACACACGACCAACAACAAGTCTTATGATTGAAATAGAACTAGTAAAATACAATATTTGCCCCCGAAAGCTCGCAATACATCTAGAAGGTCATACATGGAACTATCGAAGAGGCATTATTACCAAAAAGACTATGATGCAATGATTTATCGACAAGTTTTATTATGACCAAAAAAAATAAAAATGTGAACATTAGGAAAGTTAAATAGAAGTCAATTAAAATGGTTGGAAAATTAGCCGTGAAGACTCACGTTACAAAGTAAATATTGACGTGTCGTAAAATCAAAACTCTCACCCACCCGAAACGGCAGCACTTTGTACTGGTCCACCTCCCCGGATCACACCACACGTCCTATGATCCATCGGGTCAAACTAGAGTTTTCTCCATCAATAATTTTTGGACCAAATACACGTGTCACAAGGCCACAACCTCTTTACTCCCATAAACAAAAAATACGTAACTCAACTCACAACCTTAGCCAACCTAGCCAAGTATAATACTTAACACCTCATCACACTCAAAATTTCCATACAAACTCTATCTATATATACGTGCATATCATCACACACACATACACAATTTTTTTTGGTGTTGCTATCTAACTCTATATATATCTATATCTAAGCTCATCTTCGACTATAGTATAACTATTAATATTACTATGATGATGATGAAGAGCGTGAAGAAAATATTCTCTACGCTGGAATATTCCGACGTGGATTCGAGCGGCATGGCGGTGGAGATGGATCAAGAGAGGAATGGATCTTCGGTGGAGGAAGGGGAGTCGCCAAAATATGTGGATAGAAGGAATTGGAAGAGTGTGAAAATGAATGCAAATGCTCATATTCAAATATGGAGGATTAGAGAAGAAGATTCACATATAGGTGAAGATATTATTGGAGAAGGGATCTTGAGTTTGAAGGATAAATTTGGTGTCACACATAATTACATGCTTTATTCAAGGCCTATCTTGCCATCTTCGCCTCTCAGCGGGAAAAGTATTGCTAACTGAATTTGGACAAGGTTTGTTTTGATTCTCTTCTTACATGTGTTCGTTCTGTATTGGGATGGATGTTTAAGCTATAGAATTTTCACAATATCAAACTTTTTATATCTGGTAGTTAAAGACATGGACCAAAGCTCTTTCTTCCTCGAAAAATACCAATATGCTCTAATTTTTTATTTTAGCACAATAAAATACATAATTTGTTTTAAGTTATTTGTAATTATTAAAAAAAATCAAAGTTTTTAAAATTCTCCGTTTTTAAAATTTTCTGTTTTTAAAATTTTCTAAAAATCTCGAAACATTTCAAAAAGTTTTTCATATCTGGCAAACTAAAAAAATACTCCCAAACCAGGTTTTGATCCATGGTTAAAAAAGAAGAACATTTCGATATTTTTTGAACTTAATTACCTAAAAGTCCCAATTGGACAAAATTCTTTAATAACCATCTCTTAATTTAGCTCTATATCTTATTGATAGCGAAAGTTTGTTTTATGTCATTAATTCTGCGTTGTTGGAAAAATTAAGTTTCTTAACTTGATGGATTGACATCTTTAAAAGTAAATTTAATTATTCATACAAACTTAAATTTTCATACTATATTTTGGACTTTGTTATACAGGCAGGAGTGCACGAGAACAATTCTCCACGATGTTTGGTGGCAAAGCTTTGAAGATTAGGCATCCGAGTGAGACTTTCACGATGCTAAAAAAATGCTTTTGTACAGAGAAAAATGATGAGCTGCTCTTAGTTATGGAACACGAATAAATCTTACGACTGTATGTACATACACACATAAGTAGCTCTACTAGTTTTGATGCATCTCTACCTTACTAATATCAACTAACTAGAATGCTTTATATTCTGCAATTTTATTACACAAAACTATATCTCACACGTTAAACGAGTATGACAATTATCATTAAACGACAAATTAACATCATAAACTTGCAAAAATTGAACACCAAATTTAATTTGGAATTACGAAACGTAACACCTAGAAGCTCAACCCCTAACAACACGTTTTATAATTAGTTGAAGATTAGAAAAAAAGTGCACGCAATCTGACTACCTGATCAATATCACACACGGATCTTGAAAAAGCTTAGTGTCACGAGAGATTATTAGGTGCAGCCGTTGTACGTGCATTCACTATCAATACACCCATTACCAATACACGGTGGAGATGGGGTGTTGGGTGGTTATTTCTACAATTTAAGATCTTCTTTTAATCTTAATCACCGGTTGTACATACAACGAATGTATATAATAATTTCTCCAGCGTCACGTGAAGTGAAGATTAATCAGGCATGATGACGTGGTGTGATCAAGATTAATCAAGTCATGGTATAAGTAAATTTTAAAATAGTATAGATTTTATAAATTGTATGGCAATAACTAACTTACGAGTATTTTATTCCAATCATGGACAGAGCCAATAATTTAACATAAAGGAGCGCAATATCAGTGAGCCAAGAACTTGGTTAGAGGAACAAATTTTCTTATAGCATTGTAGAATTAAATGTAACTGAGTCAGAAGCAATGGTAGAAGAAATATAAGAACTGCCATGGACATAGCTACCAAGATGCCATTTTATCATCAATAACATAGCTACTAATATATCTTATATTGGGTTTCAACCAAAATAAAATAAACAACTCAAAGAACACTGCAAGATTCCGTAGAAAAGTTAATTAAATATTCATTAACTTGTGTCCAGTCAAATTACAATTTGGATACTCTTCTACAAAATGGTGTTACATCTTCTATTACATCATCCGGATGATTGCCACGTGGAAGTAATTTAAGATTCCTTAATACATTGTTTGTTTTATTAAAAGTGTTAGATGATATCTTACTCTTACCAGACTTAATTAATATATTTACCTCTAAATCAAATATCTCATTTCCAAATTGTTCCAGCTGCACGATATCTACTAATTGAAAGCTTCCAAAATTATTTTTCTCACTAATTTAATTTTAACAAGAAAGTCTTCTAATTTTTTATTGAAATTAAGAACAACTCATCATTAATAAATCTCTTTTCGGGTCGTGTTCCTACAGACCATTAACATTTTGCTATATACTTTATACTATTTAAATAAATCTCATCTTAATCGATAACAATTCAACAAAATTGTATCCACTCTTATAAATTCGAGAATACAATGTATATAGTAAACAAATTGTCATTTATAAATTTTGAAAAAATAATCATTTTATCGTCACTCTTTTTGTGATTTTCTCGTATGTATCTGATAATTTTTTTAAAAATATTTATAAAATAATAACACGTGCTTCATATAAAATAATTAAATGTTGAAGACTTCTATATTCATTTCCATGAATAACTAAATTTTAAAGAATTTCTTATACATTTTTTGTAAGTATTTGATATACTTTTGCTTAAAGAAAAAAAATGTGTATCATACAAAATTATTAAAGAAAAGCATGGGATGATGTTTTAGGAAAAAGAAAATACATGTTACGAGATTAAAATATTTAAATTTGGTAAGAGTAAAATATCACAAGAATAACTAAATGCATTTCATATAAAGCAAACAAGGTATTAGAGAATCTTAAACTACTTTCACGTGGCAATCATTCGGATGATGTAGTAGAAGATATAACACCATTTTGTAGGAGAGGATCCAAACCGAGGTGTAAGATCATGTAGCCAAAAACACAAATAATGAGATGAATACCACTAAAGATAAACTACCAAAACATATCTAGACTTAACTACCAATTATGACTCATCATAGTCAAATTGTGAATTCATGTAGCCAAAAACACAAATAAGGAATGTCTGGTATGCCGCATGCGGCACAACCTCCTGCACTCACAGAAGTGTGGGCTCCACACACATGGGGCCCACACTTCTATTAGAGCAGGAGATTGTGCCGCATGCGACATTTGAGACAAATCCCACAAATAATAAGATGAATATTACTAAAGCTAAACTACCAAAACATATCTAGACTTGACTACCAATTATGCCTCATCATAATATCATCGGCGCTTGATCTTGACAATGATTCTCTTCTCTTCTTGTTCTAATTTCTTCAGTTCTTCAGCATCCTCTTTACTCACTATCGTGGCGCTACGGCGTTCCTCCTTCTGAATATCCGCATACGAAGCCACCTTCTTCAAATCATCCCTACCATCACGAAACTTGGATGGATCGTACCGATATATCCTCCTAATAATATCAATTAGGTCCTTGTCTCCCATGATATCCACCCCCTAATAAGTTTCTTTGTTGCGCTTGCTTCTTCGCCTTTTTAAGTACTTCCCCACTCTTCTCTTTAATCTCTCTCTTCTTTCCCAATGGTTTCTTTGAATCGCAACTTTGTATTCTCAAATCACCGCGTTCATCAACCATGATAACCATTGATCTTTTGGAACAAACTTTAGAAGAAACGCTCATCACCGGGGACGGAGCCAAAATCTTTTTGGACCCCGAGCTACAACTAACTTAAAAATAATATATATATATATATATATATATATATTAAAATGTATACAACAAAATGAAGAATATTTACCATATGGTACAAAATAATAAAAAATATATATTAAATAAAGATATTATCAAAGTTAAACTCTACAATTATATGACTAATAAAAATGATCAATAGCACTTGTAAACGAGCAATTAGGAATATACATGTTTCCACTTTAATTGAAATATTTTTTTCTATAGAATAAGAAGAAGAAAACTTTAATAGACATCTAAAAAGAGATTTTATAATCTTACTTTAAAGCCCAACAAAATAATAAGGTTGGT
Source organism: Linaria vulgaris (assembly GCA_948329865.1). Taxonomy (NCBI): domain Eukaryota; kingdom Viridiplantae; phylum Streptophyta; class Magnoliopsida; order Lamiales; family Plantaginaceae; genus Linaria; species Linaria vulgaris. The sequence continues at coordinate 14,600,956 of OX415250.1, read as the reverse complement.
CTGAATGCACTAGACTATCATCTACTAGAAAATAAAATTAAAAAATAATCTCAAGATTTGATGTTGAAGGTTTGAGCGAAAGATAAGTGTTTTTTTCAAGTGTAAAGGAGTTTCTAGATGGACTTTCTTTTTACATATTGATGGATTGAGATCATTTGGAGATATCCATTTTGTTAGTCATTCGGGCTCCTTAAGAAAAAATATAAAAAAAATAAAATTAGTTTTTGATACCAAGTTTTGACCTCATGACCTATCAAATGCAATGGTAACGCTATTACCGCTGCACTATGACCACAATTTACCAGATCCTTGTATAGCAGTTCGTCAAGCGCTGAGTGGTCAAGCCTTGACATGAATACTTTATTCGATGGAAGGGACTGTCGGAGCCAAAGGGTAGATGTGGGATTGAGAACGGGTTATGTCAATTTAGAATAAGAGTCAAGCATTTTGGAGTTCCCAGGCATCGGGGACATTGCCTATTTGGTGAGGGAGGGGAATTTCATTGGCAGCCACACTTCGGCCTAATCTGGAGAACAGGAGCCATCATCATCCCGCCAGCAGCGCGCACCAGGCACGCAAGCAGACCAAACGACGTGTGTGTCGCATGCACAAGGGCCCCGCACTTTGGCTAACCTATCTAACAACTGGAGTTCTAGGGCCACTCCAAATTTTTTGCAACACTTGAATAATATATTAACAGATATTATTGAGAAAAAAACTGGAATTAAAAAACTAACTACTTGAAGAGTATAATGTATATCAGTACATGTGTAATTAAATAAAATACAAATTACAAGCATAATATAAACATTTATATGGTCATATACACACATTCATACTTATCCATGTAGTTAACTAAGTGGATACATACATGTTATATTTATTATTTAGTGACTCCATTTAATATTTTAATGCAATGGTGCCTTACCTGTGACTGCCAGTGCCTCTTTCTACAGAATGTTTTTGTTATCGAACTTGATGAACGTTTCTGTTTCGGTGCCTTAAAAAAACAAAACTTTTTTCTTTTTTTGGTATTGAAAGAAAAGCAAAGTGACTAAGTCACAAAACTAGCCAAAGACTATCCTTGCATAACAAGCTAATTATCTGTGGCGGGGGCGTGTCCAAAAACACATCTCGTGCACATGTATCCAAAGGAATCTTCGTCAATAAATCTGCCGCTTTGTTTGCTTCCTGCGGTATCCAACGAATTGTCACCCTCCAAGGTCGACGAATTAGCTATCGACAATCTTTGATCAACTGGGAGTCTGTGGACTCGAACTCCCTTATACTCGTAACCAATTTGCAGCAATCTTTTGATTCTAGTTCGACTCCGATGTTGTTAAGTCTCTTCTCCCATGCAATGCTCAACCCGGCCGCTCTTAACAGTCCCGTCACTGCCCCTTGGTTCGATTTTACATAGAAACGTCCGTCGACATTTAACTTCGATCAACCCTTTTTTTGGTTTTTCCCACTTTTGCAACTTGTTCTTTCGGCTTCTCTCATCTTGCGCCTTTGAAATATTTATACTCAGCAACTTGATCTACTGCATCTTACTTGCAATAGGCTTTACTTTATATTGTAATACTCCCATGTTCCTAGCCTTCCATATAATCCAAATAGTCGCAGCAAAAAATGTAGCGCCAGTTGATCCGAAGAATCCCCTCACATTGAAACTGCAGATTTCTCAGGTTCCTACGTATCCACTTTCTCATCTGGTATTGCATCGAACTTCTCCAGGTCCTTATCCGAAAGTAAATTCCTCCAGATTTCTCGTGCTTCCTCGCACATCCGCAACATGTGCATGACATATTCGCAAGGGCCGTTGCATGTCGGGCAATGTGCCATGGGAATGATTTTGCATACCATTCGAAGCTGATTTGTCACCAAATGTCCCCTGATCGCCAACCAGATGAAGTGTTGGATTTTATAGCTTAAGTTGGACTTCCAAATCCATCCAAGTTTAAACTTCTTCGGCGTTTCAACCCCATACCGCATAGTAAATGCCTTATACGCCAATTGGCATGTGAATATCCCATCTCCAGTTTCCGACCATAGCACCACGTCCTCGTTTTCGTTTAAGATCAGATTTATATTTTGTATCTTAGCCTTAACTTCAAACAGAATCACGATTCTCAACCCCTCCAACTTCTAGTCGCTTAGATTGGAAAAAACATCCCCTACTTTGAGTTGTACTTCGGTCGCATTAATATGGGAAACCAACTCGCAAAGCTTACCTTCGCCCCTCTAATTATCGTACCAAAACGAGGCTGTTTTATTGTTCCCAATTCTCCACCTTAAAATTGGTTTCATCAGGGCCACGCACTTCATAATACCCTTCCAAGTTGCACTCGCTGTCACCTTTGGAGAATGATTGAGTATAGACTTACCCTTCAAGTACTTTGCCGCAATAAACTCCCTTTAAACCGTTGTTTCCTTCTTGATGTTTTTCCAAGCCGGTTTTGATAACAAAGCCTCATTGCTTGTACGACTTGTTCGCAATCCCAAACCCCCTTCATTTTTTTGCTTCGTCACTTGATTCCAACCAACAAGATGGATTTTCCTTTGCGCGATATACGCCGACCAAAGGAAGTCTCTGTTGAGCTTGTCCAATTGCTGCACACATGCTCTGGTAACCATGAGGATTGAATGTGGTATAGAGGCATCACCGATGATACAAATGGAATAAGAGTTGCTCGCCCGACAAGAGATAAGAACTTACCCTTCCATCCTTTAAAGCGCTTTGGAATCATGTCCTTGATTTTCGCAAATGTCTCATGGCTTATGCGCCCATGGATCCATTGCACGCCTAGGTATTTACTCAAGTTTGTTGTTTGTTCAAATCCAAAAACTCCACTTATGTGTCGTTTCAGCCCAGCTCCTTATCTCTTCCAGAAGAAGATTTTGGATTTTTGGGGACATATCTTTAGGCCCGATGCCATACAGAACTTATATAGGACTTTCTTGATTGTGCGTGTATTGCTTTTGTAGCTTTCCTCGTGAGAATTAAGTCATCGGCGAAAAATAAATGGAAGAATCGTGGTCCTCCTCGACATTGTGCCATCGATCTCCATTTTTTTTTTTGCACTTCCTCCTCAATCAAATAAGCTGATCGCTCCACGCACAAGATGAACAAATATGGCAATAAGGGGTCACCTTGTCGTAGACCTCAAGAATGATTAAAGTCCACCAACGGTGTCCCATTTTACATGATTCGGGTCGTGCCGTTCATGACACAAAACATAATGAGCTTGATTAAATCTCCCCGGAAGTCAAACGCTCGCAATGTCTCTTCCAAAAAACTTAAATCCACCTTATCGTAGGCCTTTTCAAGGTCTAGTTTTATGATCATCTCGCCCGTCTTATTCTTCTTTTTCGATCTTAAAGAGTGGAGAATCTCTTGTAAGACAAATATGTTGTCTTGCGTGCTTCGCCCCTTAATGAAACTAGATTGATTTGGTGCAATGATGTGTGGCACAATTTCTTCAAGCCTCAACGTTATGCTCTTCGTAATGGTTTTATATAGAACGTTGCATAACGAAATCAGCCTAAATTGAAATATTAATACCAGATTTGGGATTTTTGGGATCAAACATAAGTGTGCCTCGCATATGCATAGGTCGAACCTTTTATTCTTAAAACCTTCGTCGCAAAGTTGAGAAGGGATTTTTGGATCCATCCCCAACCTTGTGGATAAAAGACAGCTTGTAGCCCATTTGGTCTGAGCGCTTTGAGTGGGTGCAACGCCCACACTACTGCTTTGAGTTCGTCCCATAGCACGACTAAGGTTGAGTTTATGCTCCTCGTTCAACTTAACATGAATCCCCGATACCTCCAACCTGTTGTTCGCTCTCTGCACTACACTACCAGTCCCTGAATTAAATAAACTCTTGAAATATGTCAAGGCGTGTAGCTGAAGACGCGACTCATCAGCTTCCCATTCGCCTTCAATTTCCAGCATTGAAATTTTATTGCTTCTTTATCGCGAGAGCGTAGATTGGTGGAAAAAATTAGTGTCCCTCTCACCCTCGCGTGTCCACTTTACTATTGATTTTTGAAGCCAAAAAATTTCATCTTGTTGGAGGATCTCATTGTATTCGTGAATTAATTCGTTCTCCAGCTTCCTCAATAAATCGTTTCGATCGTACCCCTTCGACCTTTGGACTCCATCTATGCGCGCTAAGACCTTCTTTTTCCTTTGGAATATATTGCTGAAGGTGGACTTGTTCCATGGTATTAGAGCTTTTGGCACCTCCTCTATGGCGTCCAAAATACGCGGCTTTTGATCCCAGATTCTCCTTAGAATATCCTCGCAACCCGGGTGTCATAGCCAAGCGGCCTCAAAACAAAACGGTCTCAAACCACTCCACTTGGGCCTACCTCGTTATTTGAGAACATGTCAATCCACTTCTGATTCGCAATCGCCCGATCGATTCTCTCTTTAATGAGCGTGCCATTCTCCATTTTATTCGTCCAAGTGAACGACGGTCCATGGAATCCCAAGTCAATCAAGCCACACTTGTCCATGTAATCATTGAAAAATCTCAGCCTACTCAAAGACACTGTACGACCTCCTTGTTTCTCGCGGGCCAACCCCACCTCGTTGAAATTTCCAACTACTAACCACGGGGCATTCTTCTGTTTGGCGCATCTCAAAAGATCCTCAAAAACACCAATTTTGTCGACCTTGCACAGTTGTGCATAGACTCCGTACAACCCCCAATTCTCCGTCACCCTTGATCGGATCCACACGTGAATGGCTTGAGAGTTAACGCATAGAATTTCCACATCCATTGTTTCCTCGTTCCACAGAAGCCAGATACCTCCATCCATACCATTCGTGGGTGCTCTTATGAATCTCGAGTACCCCAGGGTCGGTAAAATCTCATTCGCATGCCTTTCACTCTGACCCTAGTTTCCAAGATGAAAACTAGAGTTGGGTTATGAGACCTTACGACTTCTCGAAAATTTCTTCGAAAGTCTACGTGCCCCGCTCCTTGACAATTCCACGAGATTATCTTCACCGATACTCTACGTAGGTGATAATTACGGATTGGGTTGTTAGTCTGAAATTCCAACCATCTCGCAGTCACCTGTCTCAAAAACTTTTCGGTTGTTTATCGTACAAAAAAAATAGATTTTTCAGTCATAAAGTTTCTCCAATTATGAACTTGAAAACAAGTATTATTAATACAAGATTACCTTCAAAGTAATTAGTAATAGATTGGAAATACGGTAGTATAGAATCGATAATCAAATAAATAATACTGGTTGCATACTGTATCGATTGTGATCTCAACTTTTTGTTTCCAAACTAATGAAGCTACTACAATGAATTAGCTTACACATGAATGAGAAAGCCATTGGGAATTTCACTGCTGATTGATATATGATTATAAACAAGCGATTAATAATAATAATAATAATAATAATAATAATAATAACTATTATTATTATAAACAAGCTACTACTACTACTAATAATAATAATATTAATGACGATGATGATGATACCTAATAGATTGGGCTAAATAACGGGCCTAAAAGTATTATGTTCAAGGAAACATTACGTACTTAATTTGCTTATATTTGGGCTCTATTTAGAAAACATGGGCTTACCAAATTATATTTGTAAGGAAATGGGTTCCTGAAGTTGTATGGGCCAGTTTAAGTTATCCTATAAAGTGTCCATCACATAATTAACTGAAAATGAACCTATTAAGCGCTATGTCCTAATTCACGAAAAAATATTACGTATAGTGACTGTATTGATGACGTGGTCTTGCAAAGAGTTGATATTAAAAGGATCTCTCAAATTTTAGGAAATAACTACCCATAACACTCATACCAGGAGCAGAGCCACCAAGGGGCCTTGGGTGGACTCCAGCCCGAGGTAGATTTCTGACCTCACGTATAATAGGTATCCTTAAAAAAAAGGAAAGAAGAAAAAGATCTCTAAACAAATAGTGAAAAAGAAATTACATAAATGATGAGTATTCTGGTGGTAGAGCATTATATCATGTCACCCGTGTCTTAGGTCTTGGGTTCGAGTTTTAGCATTCAAATTTCAACAATTGCTTTTTTGCTATATTTTTTTTTCTTCTAAAAATGCCCAAATAACTAACAAAATTCATATCCCAAATGGAATTTCAATTCATCACTAAATATTGAAAGAAAATTCAACTTAAAATTATTTTCACTTAAGAAAACCATATTTCTTTCTCTCAAACCTTCAGTATCAAATCTTTTTTTTTAATAAGGTGTATTAAATAATATTATTATATACAAAGAGTATATTATATTTAATCGTTTAAATTTATTTTCAAGGATAACACGTCTTATCCATTTGAACCAAACTTATTATAATCCATCACTAAATAGAGGAAGAAAGTTCAACTTTAAATCTCCTTTACCCTTAAAAATATCACCCTTATTTTTCTCAAACCTTCAATTATCAAATCCTTTTTTTTATATTGAAATTCTAGCAAGGTGTACTAAATTATATTACAATATACAAATAGTATACAAAATTTTATCGTTTAAATTTATTGTCAAGTATGATAGTCTTGTATATTTAAACCAAACTTATTATCTTGTTGGGGCTTTAAAGTAAGACTATTAAAGGTTTTTGTTACACATATGTCTTTACAATTTTCTTTTTCTAAATCTATAGATAAACAGATATTGCAATTGATGGAGAAGCATGCATATATATATATTCTTGTACAAGTGTTATTGATCAATTTTACTCTTTGTAGAAATATAGAGCTTAGTTTGATAACATCTTTATTTCCCATGTAGTTTTTATTATATGTACAAAACAGTAGATAATTTTCATTCTATTTTATATTATATTATATTATATATATTTAAGTTAATATTAGCCCAGGATAAAAAAAAATCCTGGTTCCGCCGCTGACTCATACACACCGTGTATTGATAGCAATAACTAACTGGATATACCACGTCATCATGCGACGGTTGCGCCTAATAATTTCTCCTAATTCACACCCTGGAAATAAATCAGAAAATTGAAACGTACGTAGTTTTTTGTTAGAAAAAATGTAAAACTAGTTCTAATATAATATGGCAACATCTATTGAGCATAAGTTGATTTTTCTTTTAAGCATGGCAACAATTGAATTTCTTTTTCTCCAATCCGACCATTTGTGTAAAGGTAAGATGATGAAACACATATCACAACCTTTCCAACTGTATTGACAATATATACATTTCATTTCTCCTTTTGTAGTATTTCTTGAAATGGCAATCGATACTAAGAAAAAAAATGCATTTTCATAATTAAAAAAAAAAGGTTCTGATAGATATTAAGGACATATGCAACTTTACCAAAAGTTTTCCTAACTTTAGTTATTGTGGCCACAAAATGAAAGGCAAAAAAGATGTTTATAGAGTGTTCGGTGAAGTGTCAAAAAGAAGTCTATTCAACGATCATTGAGCACAAAAGTTCACTGCTATGAGTTCAATATCTTGTCCCACACATTGAATTTGTAGTCTATAATGTCCCACATGTTTAGGGGCACACATGAATTTCTATCTGAACTATTTTTGGTATTTGGTGGATATATAACCCTTTGAGGAGGAGAAATGAGAAAAAAAAATCATATATTATATATGGGAAAGTTCATATATGTCTCTAAGGGTATAAGAAGAGCAATCACATGTTGTTGGGATATCGATTACATACATTACACTAATATGAATTAAATTGAACTGTTACATACAAAATGACTTTATGATCGGAATCATATGATACGAAATTATGTCGTTGTTAGTAATATCAGCATCAAACATAATGAAGTTGAATTTTTTTTTTGGAGGGTATCCAAACATAATGAAAATCACGATATGTAAATCAATATTGGAACCGTAAACAAAGAGGGGGGAAAACAAGGCATGTGAAACATATTTGTCATCTTTGTGATGTTTGAAAAACTATGAGAGACTGTTTGTCGATATACATTGTTTGAATCATTTGAGTATCTAGTTATAATGTAAAAGGCGTGACATAGTATGAAACAAGAAACAATTGAAAATGCTCTTAGATTTTTTCCATTTTATATGGATATAATTAGGTGAATGAACTCATTTTGAGGAATTCATAATTATGAGCAAGTGTCAAAGTAGGGGCATGCCAAGCAATCATTCCTAATTAACTTCGAAATTACAGGCCTACAAACATGTTTATGAATTTCTGCACCATGATCATATTCATTACAATCATGAATTGAGTTGGAAAGATTATTTGACATAACACCTTTATCCATTAGTTAATTAAAACTGACGTTCATTTATTAGATTAAGCATGGCCAGGGGGAAGGTTATTAAGAACTCCAAATTGTGGTCCTGTATCGCACATTTTTCACAGTTCATATGGTGGTCCATTTGCAGTTTCTTACTATATTTTTAAAACCTTTTATCATATTGCATCTCTGTCCTTCAGCTTTTACCAATGCATCTTTGTCGTTGTACTTATATTATAAAGTACACTTTTTAAATAATTAAATGGGAAAAAAAAAGAGGGAATACATGCTTTAGCAGTTCTTCTTGAACTTTACTGTAAATTACTTGGTTAATGAACCCTAAATATTGGTTAGTTTTTTTAAAAATAGCACGACGATTTGCGCTATATATATGTAGTTCAGACTCATAATTACACTTGTTTGTGCATTCTTTTGTTACAACACTGGGTGAAATTAACGTTTGGAAAAATAGTACCAAATTAATTTGAATGACCATGATGGAACTTTGTATATCTTTATCTTCAACTAAGTGCTTTTTATAGACTAATTAATGAAGCGCTTCTAAATTATTTGAATTTAAACGAGTCCTACAATTATTCTTGACCAAGTATCTATACATTTTGCCTGACTTAGTAAAGCTAGGCGTCGGGTTTTACATAATGACCTGATTTTTCAATACGTTTTGTTGTTATGCACTACAAAAAAACCGGGTCATTTCCGACCGCAAAGCCGGTCGGGAATGACCCATGTGCGGTCGGGAAAGACCCTTTCCCGACCGCTATTCGGTCGGGAAGAAGCGGTCGGCGTTGCTTCGGTCGGCACGAGTTTTTTTCCCGACCGCATTTCCCGACCGAATTACGGTCGGGAATTTACCGACCGATTATTCCGACCGGCCAACGGTCGGGATATATTCCGACCGTTTAGCGGTCGGGAAATGGTTGAATATTATTCCCGACCGCTATTCGGTCGGGGTTATATGAATTTTTTTCCCGACCGTAATTCGGTCGGAAAAATCCCAATTTGTTTCCCGACCGAATTACGGTCGGGACTCTTAACGGGAAGTCCCGACCAACTGCCGGTCGGGACTTTTCTCGACCGATACGCGGTCGGGGAAAATATTCATTTTATTCCCGACCGATATTCGGTCGGGAATAAGATGAATATTTTCCCCGACCGCGTATCGGTCGGGATTAAGATTCATTTTATTCCCGACCGCTTACCGGTCGGGAATAATATTCAAACTAATCCCGACCGATACGCGGTCGGGGAAAATATTCATCTTATTTCCGACCGAATATCGGTCGGGAATAATAATCATCAGAACAAAAAAAATAATATTTCGGTAATAAATTACCGGAATATTATTTTTTTAATATTTTGTAATATTTTAAAAACGTTATTTAGTTTTTTTGTGTTTTAGATGAGCAATTAAATTTTTGATTCATTGCTCAGTCTAAAACACAAAAAAATTAAATAAGTTTTTGATTATTGAAAATTTGAAAGAAAGAAGGTTTTCAAGTTGAAAGAAAGAAGGTTTTGAAAAAGTGTTTGAATATGAAAAAAGTGTTTGAAAAATTTTTTGAAGAGGAAAAAAGTGTGTGGAGATGGAAAAAGAAGGAGAATAATGAAGTGTATTTATAGAAAAAGTTGATTTTTTTTTGAATTTTCGTCAAATTTGAATTTCCCGCCAACTTTTTCGATTATTCCCGACCGATATTCAGTCGGGAATGTTTATTTTTTTCAAAAATTTCAGAAAACCGCCAAATTTTCAAAAATTGGCGACCGAGATTCGGTCGGCAATACCTTTGAATATTATTCCCGACCGCATATCGGTCGGGAATAACTTTGAATATTATTCCCGACCGCATATCGGTCAGGAATACGTTTAAATTTTATTCCCGACCGATTTGCGGTCGGCAATAATGGTCAATGCCGACCGAAAAGCGGTCGGGAATGGGATTGAATATTATTCCCTACCGCATATCGGTCGTAAAAAATAGTAAATTTTACCTTTTCTCAATCTTTTGGAAAATCTTGATGTGTTTGTTAAGTATAACTATAGAATCTCATTAAATTCATGAATTGCACTATTAGTTAGTTAGTTTAATGTACTTTTAATTATTACATTAGTATAGTTTATCGGAGTATAAGTTAAGTTAGTTTGGAGTCTTACATATCATAATCATACGTAGTATATAAGGAGTTCACAATTGGCGATTAACATTTGTTACAAACGTTAGTATAGAGAGTCTAATTGTGATATATATATTAACATGTGTTTAACATAATCGTAAGTAGTTACATTATTAGCAACTACATATACTAATCTATTTATAAGTGACAATATGAATCGACGCTTCAAACGATTCATCAACGTGCAACTAAATTTAATTTTTTTGAGATTTTTAGTAATATATAACTAATATTGATTTACTTGATCATTAAATGAACGATTTACCTAAAATTGAGAGCGAAATAGCGAAATTAAGAATATGAATATTAATCTCTACCGAAAATCGGTCGCCAATAAGCCTAAACCCTAAACCCTAATATTACAGACCGAACGGCGGTCGGGAATAACAACGATTATTATTATTCCCGACCGGACGGCGGTCGAGAATAACAACGGTTATAATTATTCCCGACCGCGCTGCGGTCGGGAATAACAATGGTTAGTGTTATTCCCGACCGCCGTCCGGTCGGGAATATTAGTCAGCCCCCTATAAATACCCCCCCCCCTATTCCACTTGAGAAATCATTCCAACATTCATCCCTTGTTAAGGTATATACGATTTCCTCTTGTTATAACTATTTTTGTTAGTTTTTGTCAATGAAGATCGTTTTATTAACTTTTTTTTTAATGTTTCTTTGTTTTAGATATTGCGGTAAATGCGACGAGGGCGTGTGTTTGCAAAGAATACTTGATCTAAGTATTTTCTACGCTACAACAAGTAAGTATTAATTTCCTTGGCCTCGTCGTACTCGAGTTTTAAAATTTTTATATAACTGATAAATATATTGATTGGTGAAATTAATTGTAACAATTTGTTTTTAATTTTCTTAGATTAGAAATGGATTGTTGTCCCGATAGATCTTGGATGTACGATAGGATAGATAGTAACACTGATTATTTGAATCAACATTACGTGGTTGGGGTTCGTGAATTCATACAATATGCATCACAACAGACAGATTACGTAGATCTAAGAAATCGTATTAGGTGCCCGTGCCAGAGATGCATCAATTTAAAGTTTTTGGATCGAAACGTAGTACATGATCATCTTCATAAGTGGGGGTTTGTGTATCAATATTGGATATGGGTGTTGCATGGAGAGAATGCGAGCGAGGCATCGACATCATATGTACATGAATCACCGTCTGCTAGTATTCACGTTGATAGTCCAGTTCATGCCGATACTTCATTTAGAGAATTGGTTGTGGATGCATATGGGGGTCGATTTGTTGAGGGAGAGGTGCGCAACGAAGATCCAAGTCTCGAGGCAAAGGAGTTCTACAAATTGATGCAGATGGGAGACATAAAAATGAACAGTAAGAAGTCGAAGACTGTGCTCCAGTGGTTTGCCGAGTTCTTAACTACCAAGACGATGCACAAAGTAGTTAATGTCGCTTGCGAAAAGTACTTAAGTTTGTCTAAAGATATTATGGACCCAGAGATTGAGGAAATGCTACCGAATACGGTTCGAGGCATGAATAAGATGCTCGCGGGTTTGGGTTTAGGGTACGAAAAGATCGACTTATGTTGGAATTTTTGTTTCTTGTACTACGGCGATAATGCCAACAAGGATCTCACATCGTGTCCGATATGCACGACCGATAGGTACGAGGCTGGTAGAAAGTCCAGGATCGCAAGGAAGAAATTGTGGTACTTCCCCCTAGGCCCTCGATTACAGAGGTTGTTTTATACTGTAGGCACTTCGAGGCATATGACTTGGCATTTGAAGTGTCGAGAGTCAACAGATAGAATGATTCACCCAGCTGCAAGCGAGGCGTGGAGACATTTTGATCGTACGTATCTGGACTTCGCAGCAGAGCCTAGAAATGTCCGACTCGGCCTATGTACTGATGGGTTCACACCGTTTGGGCCATCTGGGAAGAACTACTCTTGTTGGCCCGTGTTTGTTACCCCTTATAACCTTTCCCCGGATTTATGCATGCGACCGGAGTTCATTTTTCTGAGCCTTATTATACCCGGTCCAAAGAGTCCTGGAAAGAACTTGGATCTTTTGCTGAGACCGTTGATTGATGAGTTGAATGATTTGTGGAGTAATGGTTTGTGGACATATGACAGCTCACGAAAGGAAAACTTCCAAATGCGAGCGACCCTAATGTGGACTATTAGCGATTTTCCTGCTTACGGAATGTTGTCCCAGTGGAGCACGCACGGTAAGCTGGCGTGCCCTTATTGCATGGGTGAGACAGATTCTTTTACACTGAAGCATGGAGGAAAAGCCTCGTGGTTCGATTGTCATCGTCGGTTTCTACCAGAGGGTCATAAATGGAGGTACAACAATAAGGATTTCTACAAGGGTAAGGAGGTACTTGAAGCGCCCATTCCAAGGAAGACAGGAGCGCATATGAGGGCAATTGTGGATAGGCTACGATCGGTTAGATTTGGGGCAAACTCCACAAAGCTTCCGGGCTTTAACACAACTCATAACTGGTGTCGTCGAAGCATCTTTTGGGAACTACCATATTGGTCCACGAACTTGATTTGCCACAATCTAGATGTAATGCATTGTGAGAAGAACTTTTTTGAGAACATCATCAACACGGTGTTGGACGATGCTAAGTCGAAGGACAACATTAAGTCGAGGCACGATCTTAAGTTGTTGACCAACCGTAAAGAATTGTTCTTGAAACCCAGTGGCAGAGGAAGTGAGTACATAAAGCCAAAGGCAAAATATTGTCTTACGAGGGATCAAAAGAACATGGTGCTTGATTGGCTGACCGAACTGAAGTTTCCTGATGGATATGCCTCGGACTTGGGACGATGTGTGCAAAAACAACAAGGAAAATTGTATGGAATGAAGAGTCATGATTGTCACGTCTTCATTCAGAGATTGATCCCCATTGCATTTCGCGAATTCTTGGAACCCGGGATTTTGGGGACCTTAGTAGAGATTAGCCTTTTTTTAAGGCGATTTGCGCCTCAGAGGTGTCGGCCGAAGATATGGAGCGATTGGAGGAATCGTTTATTGTTACCATGTGCAAGATGGAAATGATATTTCGTCCTTTATTTTTCGACTCTATGGATCATTTAGCCATACACCTTCCGTATGAGGCTAGAGTTGGTGGTCCAGTTCATTATAGATGGATGTATCCATTCGAGAGGTACGATCTTATATTTATATAACAATTATCTTTTTAAAATATCGATTCTTTGCCTAATCTTTGATTTCTATGAACTAGGCGGATGTTCGACATGAAGGGTTCAGTAAAGAACAAGGCGAGGGTGGAGGGATCCATAGCTAATCAATACCTACTTGCTGAGCTCTCCAATATGTGTTCTCAATATTTGGATGTTTCTTTTCAGACTAAATATAAAAAAACTCAACAGGAACGAGACACTAGATAGCACGGATTGGGATGATGAGCTTACAATATTTCAAAAGAAAGGGGTGCCAATAGGGCCACTAAACAATAGGAGATACTTGACTTCCGAAGAGATGGAGAAAATAGAGCTTTACACGCTTCTAAACTGTCCAGAGCTTGACGAATGGGTGGAGTAAGTGGTAGTTAATTATTTTTAATAACAAAATGATTAAGCACTTTAAAGACAACTAACTTATGATGATTTTACTATGCAGACTGTTTGTAGAAGAGGAGTGCGGTGGACTAAGTCCAATGGAGATACAATCCAAGAGGAACCAAGAGTACGTAGCATGGTTCAAGCAGACATATTCAAGTGGGAAATACAAGACCGACGTACGAATAGATCCTCTAATCACAGGTTCGGCTTATTTAGTGGCAACCTACGAGGGATACATTGTGAATGGGTTCAGATTTCACACCGATATGATTTTGGGGCCGAAGAAGAGTGATTGTAGCGGTGTTTATGTGAAGGGAGACATGGGAGGATCCGATGCTACCAACTTCTATGGAATGTTGAAAGACATTATACAGGTGGAATATTGGGGCAGAATCCGGCCCCTATACATTGTCTTGTTCAAATGTGTTTGGTATGATATAAACGCAGGTACACATGAGCATTCAACGTACAAGTTGGTTGACATCAACCCGAGGCGTACCCTCAACACCAATGAGCCGTTTGTATTCGCTAACCAAGCAAAATAGGCGTACTATGTGCCCTATCCAAAAAAGACGACAGGGCGACCGGGACAGAGAGGATGGTTGGTCGTATCCACTATTCCTGCCAGACACATAATCGATATGTCATCAGTTGCAGGATCAAAAGATGTCGACGCAGGGATGCCGAACCAAGTGCTACAAGAGAATGCATCTGAAGGGTTTAACTTATGCGTGGACCTTTCCTCATTCAATATGAATATCCAATTGGCTAACGAGGGATTTGATGTGGTTGTCGAGGAGGCAGCAACGGAGGGCAACGAGGAAGAGGAGGGCTACGAGGAAGAGGAGGACAATGAGGAAGAGGAAGAGGAAGAGATAATGAGTGACTCAGATTCTGAGGATAGTATGTATGAATAGCATCGATTATGGTTTAGTAGGTCGAATTTTATTTTATAAAAAAATTTGATTCACGTTGTTTAATTTCATATTATAGGCATAATTACCAATACTTAGATTAAACGAACAAATAATACACAACTAACACAATTTTCAATACTTAGATTAAACGAGCAAATAATACTACTACTCCGCATCAAACGAACAAATAATACACAACATAATTATAGAATAAATACGAAACTAGTTTAACATTACATAATTGGTCCAAGCATCAAACAAATTACATAAATACAAACAACTAACACAGTTTTCAATACTAAAATATCCCTAAAATAAATAAAACTACTACTACTCATAGTCCCCGTCATGAAATCCAAATGTATCAGGAGTTGTGGAGGGTCCATCACCATCATCACCATCACCGGCAAGATCGACTGCATCACCACCGAGAGTGTCATCCACGGGGTCCTCATCGGGGTCATCCTCGTACTCATCATCATACAGCGGGCAATCTGGAGCACCATGCGCAAAAGGATCAGGAGGGGGTGGCGAGGAACGCTGGCAGGCTCGACGAGCTTCACGCATGAGTCCCCCTGTAGGCATGGCTCGAGATGGAGGAGTACCGCCAGTCTGGGTGATGTGCTGGGTCAAGAAATCTACCTGAGTAGCAAGCGCGTCAATCCTCACATCAGTAACAGTCCTAATACGACGGTTCTCCCTCTCCAACGCCCTCGCATAATCATGTGTCGTGTCTGGGTGCTTCTTCGTCGAGAAACCAAACCGATCGTGATGTGCATCTGAAGGGAGACCCGCAGCCTTCCCCTTCTTCAATCCTCCTATCGCCTGAGTCCACAACTGATGATCTAGTGGTGGCCACGTAGAACGATCCGCCTCGTACCTCTCGGTCATAAGGCCCATGTACTCCTGTTAATTTTGTCATAATTGTTAGTACGTAATTAAGGAAGACATATATTAATACAGTAATCAAAGAATGCTATACAAGTTAAATACTTACGTAGATAGCCCTATACTTGGGGTGAACCCAAACGCGGCGACGTGGAGCTCCCTCTGGCAGACCACTGGGCACATGTGTGTGCTGATAACGATATGCCTCATCGTGCCAAGGTGGAGGGGCCCCTGGAGGTCTAGAAGCAGCCTGCATATTGATATACATTTGTTATTTTAGATATTTAAATTTAAGACAATAATATTATTCGTATAGAAACTCAATTTAATAAGACGTACCATCCTACGTCGAATCTCTGTGTAGCTCTGGGACCCACTAGCATGAGTAGCTCGTGCAGGACGATCATGGTCTGGTGCCTCTCCCGATCGCCTGTTCTTCTGGCCTGCCGTGGATTTCTTCGCATGGTCCTCCGACTCCCAATGCGTCATGAACATCCTCTCTAACTTGTCGCTCATCCAACTGTTCTTCGGACGCGACGCCCACTTCGGATCATGGAGCCTGTCGTAATAGTTCTTCTTTGCATTGTGCACGGTTTCCTTGTAACACTTCTTAGCCTTCGCATCGTATGCGGAATGTGCACGAAGCATGTCATCCGAATGAATGTAGTATATGCTCTACAATTAAATAAGGTTTTAATTAAGGTTTCGTTAAATAAAAATCTTACTATTTATATATATATATTTAGTAAACTTTCTAAATCCCACCTTAAACTTAGCCCACATCTGTCCCTGGACTGTCGGATCGACCTCGGTGTATGAAGGAACCATCGTCTTCATAAACTCCCTAATGATCGAGGTAATCGTCGTCGATATCTTTCTCCCATCCATAAATACGCCGTGCTCATCCAGCTGGATCCTACGACGGGCTGTACGGTTAGCCGGAACCTGCGGCCCTCTCGATACACCTCGGCCCGGTCTCTGCTGCGTCGCTGAAGATGGTCCTGCACCAGCAACGTCTGCAGGGGAAGAAGTACTAGGACCCGCCGGTGTAGACTCTGTAGAACGTGGCCTAGGTGTCGTAGGCCTCGATGATGACGGTGGCCTCGATGAAGACGATGGCCTAGATGATGACGATGGTGTCGATGCTACGTGATCATCATCTAGGCGAAATGGTACTACTAGATCTGGTGAAGTACCGCCGCTCGATCCGATACCCCTATGTGGATGTGAAGAAGTAGGGGAGTCGCCAAGATCGGTACCAGGTGCATCGACAGGAGCGGGTGGTGCACCGCCAGAATGAATGATCCGTAGACGAGAACCTATCCTCGGTGGACCAGTCGTAGGTGGAGTACTCGATGGAGTGCTCGATGGACCACTACGCCCTCTCTTCGAGGGCTGGCCACGATCGCTATCACGGGACGACATGTCGTCGAAGAGGAGTGCTACGAACTAAGTAAAAGCATCTAAGTTAGAATTTTTCTAATTGTAGAGATGGCCTAAGTTTAATCAATACTAAGTTATTCCTAAAGGTATAAATATTTCCCAAAGCCCAACAATTTCTAAAGGAATTTACAAATTAAATCCTAACAATATCTACAATATCTAATAATTAATATTAAAACATTAAATATAACATTAAAAATTAATATTAAAACATTAAATATAACATTAATTACTCAATAATTAACGTCCAAATAAATAAATTAACACATATAAAAATCATATATAGTTTTTCTAAAGTCAAAAATAATTACTAAACTATAACATTTTGTAAAGCCTAACAATTGATAAAGATATAAATAATTACTAAAATCATAAAACTATAACATTCCCTAAAGGCATAAATAATTACTAAAATCATAAAACTAAAACATTTCCTAAAATCTAACAATTCCTAAAGGCATAAAAGTCTAACATTTCTCAAAGCCTAACAATTAATAAAGATATTTTCTAATTAAAACTATACCATTTCCTAAAGCCTAACGATTCCTAAAGACATAAAAATCTAATACTTTCCAAAGCCTAACAACTCCTAAAGGCATAAAAATCTAATATTTTTCCAAAGCGTAACAATTCCTAAAGGCATTTCTTAATTAAATCCTAACAATTTCTACAATATCTAATAATTAAACATAAAAAATAAATATTAAAACATTAAATATAACCTAAAAAACAAGAAAAAGCGAAAAAAGTTACCGATTTTGAAGTGCCGACGGAACTGCGGTCGCGAAAGGCTGCTGGGCGGTCGGGATAATAGGAGGGAGAGAGAAATGGAGTGTGTGAGAATGAAGAGATGGAGGGAGGTATTTATAGAAATACCTCCCTCTTTCCCGACCGCATTGCGGTCGGGAAGTCTCGGCCCAGCTGCGCGGCCCAACTGGGCCGAGATTAGGGCGACACTCTGGGCGGAAAATTCCCGCCCAGAGTATTCCCGACCGCGGTGCGGTCGGGACAGAATTTGCCGATCGCATTGCGGTCGGGAATGGGTTTTATCAATTTCCCGACCGCATATCGGTCGGGAAACGTTGTCATGACCGCATTACGGTCGGGATTGCTCCCGACCGAAATCCGGTCGGGAGTTTTCGGTCGGAAAAAGTCCTGAAATCTTGTAGTGATGTTATTTTTATTGTTAGGATATACAAAATAATTAGATAATCCAGCGTGTACACAGATACTACTAGCCAAAAGACAGGGGAATACTTGGGAAATCGAGAATTGAACATAATTTAATTATAAATGACTAATAAAACAAAATACATAGGGTTAATCTTAAATCAATATCCTATCAAAAACAATCTTAAATTAATAAAATTCCGTGTTAGAATCTTGGACGAAGCTTCATTTCCAGGAGTTAAGCACATGGCTAGAAAACTTGAATTAACCTTTAAACTAAAACCAAGGGCTAATTGAAATCACCTTTGAGGATCTAATGTTCCCTAAAGCAGCTACAACACAGCAATAACCACTTCATTATATTGTTAAGTACTAAATCCTAATTAATTAAGAGATAATTTACAATTTAAGCAACAATGGTGGCTTGTATTGTTACAATATAGCAAAGTTTGATGCTCGAGTTGTACTCTTGTAAGACCACGGGCAACAACGAATGATACAAGTGCAACTTTTTGTCGAGTGATTAGTAGACCATTAGGGTATTCTAAGTGACTTAAGACTCGACTTTAACACCTAAGTTTTTGTTGTTAATTCACTTGAAATTGTCGTATTAAATAATTCATTAGCTTAGACTGTTGTTGGAGGTGTGGGTGGTTGATGAAAGCCCGAATATTCTGACTCCTTTCTCCCAACAAAAATCCACACATGAATATTGTCCGAAAGTATTGTGTTTTTTCATACTTTGATTTAAGATCTTTAATTAATTTAAATATTAAGTATGTAAAGGTTTCACACATGTGAACGCTCTCGAAAAGAAAATGGGGAACTTGAAAAGAGAATATTTCAAAGGCAGAACTACCAAAAATGCCCATTATCTTTTGTCAACTTTATTTTTTGTCCGTTATCTTTTTAAGCTACCAAAAATGTCCGTTATCTTTGCCAAAAATGCCCGATTCACTGTTCATTGCCATTTGTTCGCCAAATCATCCAATTGTGTCCTACGTGGCTACCATGTCATCTTTATATATATATATATTTATATTATTAACTATATTATATAAAAAAAATATTTAAAAACAAAATATTATAATTTTGATTTAAAAATAATAACTTTTAATAACTAATAATTTTTTAAAAAAACAGAAAAATAATAATAAACAGGTAAATACCCCCCCCCCCTTTATTTTTGTGTTATATATAATTCTAAATTAAAAAAAATTAATAACTTATAAATTAAAAAACATATATTAAAAAACAGAAAAATAAAAACAGAAAAAACTTTAAAAAAACAAAAAAATGTCAAAACTTTATTCATTTAAATTAAAAAACTTAAAAAAGAACTTGAAAAAAAAAGAAAAAAAAAATTGGTCATCTCTTCCACGCACCCCACCCCCACCCACCCCACCCACCCCAAAAAAAATCTCGCCGTCGTCACCTCCACCTCCACAGTTGTCGTCACCTCCACATCGGACGCAGCAGCCGCCACACTCTCCGTTCTCAACCAACCCACAACCAACCCACCAACTGTAGAGGAATCGGACTCGGAGCGGCGGTGGAGGCGGCGGATTGGAATCGGAATCGGAATCGGAGCGCCGACGAATTGGTTAGAAGCTTTACTCGAATCGGAGCGCCGACGAATTGGTTTAGATTCCGAGTTTAGATCTCCGGCGAGCGGCGCGGACTGAGCAATTCTCCGGTGGGGTGGGGCCGTGGGTGGTGGGGTGGGGGTGGGGGGAAGTGACGCACTGTTCTGATTTTTTTTTTTTTTTCTTTTTCCTGTTTTTAAAAAGTTTAAAAATTTTCAGTTTTTTAATATATATGTTTTTACATTTATTAGTTATTCAAAATTAAATTTTCTTAATTTAAAATAATTTTATAACATAAATATATAAAGGAGGGGAGTTTTTATAACTGTTCTCATTTTTCTGTTTTTTTTATAAATTTTATTAGTTATTAAAACTTTTTTTTAAAAGATTTTTAATTGTTAATTTTTTATTTTTTTTTAAGATTCCAGGTGTAATAACACGTTGGACACGATTTTGCCACGTAGGACGCGATTTTACGAGTTGGCACACAAATGGACATGAACAGTAAAACGGGCATTTTTGACAAAGATATCGGGCATTTTTGGTAGCAAAATAAAAAGATAACGGGTAAAAAGTAAAGTTGGCAAAAGATAACGGGCATTTTTGGTAGTTCTGCCTATTTCAAACTACTTATTTTTTGAAGGAACGTAATTAATTAATATATTTGCGTATATAATAAATCGAGGAATGAAACTGTTAGGCATATAAAAGTACTAGAGGGTTCTTTTTACAAGTCATATATATAAAAAAGATTATTATTTTTGTGAAGCCAAATGTAAGGAACTCATATGTAATATGCACATTTTCTAGAGTGAAGCGAATGAATGAATTCACCTAAGTTATTCTTATAGTACAGAAAAAAGATAATTAAGACATTGCAATGAATAATTTAAAACATACCCCCCTAATATAAGCACACACCATTTTTATATAGAGTAATTGTGCAACTTCCAAAGGCTGGAAACAGCTCTAAGCCTCTAACAAGATCATGCGTACAGCGTACATTATCAAAAAAGAAGAAGTTATATATGGAAAGTGACAACGCCATTTTTTTTTTCTGACATAAATATCATGAACACTTAGTAAAATATGATAATACATAATTCATCCTATAAGACATAGGTACCTTAGCTTGCTTTTTACTGGAATATAATTAGTATAAATATGTTAAACAAGATTCGTTAACGTACAATATCTTCATGGCTGCATGCAGTACATGCATGCATGATGCTTTTGATATATTATCCTTATATACTGAACTATAGCTAGTGATAATATGACCAATCCAATCTTACGCCTTTCATACGAATCATCTGACAATTATCGACTAGCTATAACCTAATTAATTTCTGATTACAGTTCAATTGTGATTCGTTTCAAGAAGATACTGACCTATAACTCTCTAGATCTCTTTATTTGGACCATGCTACATATTTTCCCTAAAGTTTTGTCAAGGCTATAATTATAAGCGGGACCATGCTATCTATGCTTTTAAACTTTAACATAATAGATTTTATAAATATAATTTACTTTAACCTAATTTGCAGTATACACTTTTATCGAAATTCGATAATATTGAAATAATTAAAGCTAATAATCGTATAAAGAGAGTTTTATACACATACAAATCTGACCTAACAACCTGGCCATGCAAATTAAAGTGGGTTAAGGTAAATCTAGAGCTAGGCAAGATTCGTCGTACGTTATTAGGGGCATTTGAGCAAATTAATATGATTAAGATAGATAACTATTGTACTTTAGTGATGAATGTTTAGTGGCCTAGTGCTGTGGAGATAAAGCCTAAAAAGAAAAGATGCATGGAATAGGTAAATAGTTGAAAATTATGATCTCGATGGGTGTTTTGTTTGAACGTGTATGTGGATAATTATTTTTGGTATAAAAAACTATATAGAAACACAGTTATTTGAGTAAGTTTTTTCATCAAAAATTAAAGACATTTTTCTTTGTGTTGTAGCTGCACAAATATAATAGGTTAAATATCGCCCGTTAGAGGAGTTAAATGTTTTACAAACTTAATTTAAATATTATAGATTGTAGCCAAAACTAAGAAATGAAACTAATATATCTTACATCTTATTATATTTTACATTTCTTGTACAAATGATAATAACGAAAATTCGAAGATAAAAAATGTTCTAAGAGTAGAGGATTTCGGTTCCGACTTCCGTAGCCTAATCTAATATCATGTTTCCGCCCAGCCCAACAAAACGTAAGGCAGCCCAAATTTTTGAATGGACATTGTATTTTTTGCATAAAAAAAAGTGGTTTGGATTCTTTTTTCTATTTGTACGTACATGGCAATATTATATGTCATTTGCAGAAAGTGAAATAATGCTGGAGAGTTTATTTTATTTCTAGATATATGACCTAATCTAGCATGCATGTAGAGAAATGTTATATTTGAGTATGAAGCACATAGAAATTATTAGCCAAGTTAGCAGAACCAATCATCTTGGTCATGGCTTTGTCCTGTAAACATTTATCAGCTAGAAACAACACTGCAAGGTTGGAAGCATTAGCTAATTTTTCGTAGACGTTTTATTAACTTGTGGTTGCCCCATATAGTCAGAAACTGGAGTCATGTGTGCTAATTTTATCAGCCGGAACATTTAACAATTTTCTTTACTGCGAGCTTTGGCAAAGGAGGGAATGAATTTTTCAAGGCTCCCTTTTAAAACTGAGTGCTAATTTTTCAGGATGTGCCTCTTCAATTCCTGCATGCTCTTCTTGCTTACCTTGGGGATTCTGAAAGTTATGAAAACCCTGCTTCTAGTCTGAAATCCCCATTAGCGTCCCACCCGTCTTCCAAATATTATGGAACTGGAACTTCTTCAGAGGCACTTGTTAGATGGCAGTTGCGCTTAGAGTATTTCGCTTATGAAGCACTGCAAGATCTAAGGATAGCCAAGCTATTTGAAATTATTGTAGATTATCCGGACAGGTACTTTTGTTTGCTTTCAGCACTATGGTAACATTATAAAATACTGAACAAGCACATCAGTGCATTGTTTCATCCATGTCATTATAACTCTCTCAGAGACTGTTGTACAGTTTGAAAAATATAGGATATATGATTATATTCAAAGTTTATGGAGTCTGCATTACTAATATTTAATTGTCTGGAACTGGCATAGGGTTGAACTGGTATTTTACTTAAACTATTTTACCTAAAAATGGGGCTTTGTTTTGAATCTGCACTTAATAATGTACTTATTGTAGTCAACTCTCAGTTTTATGATTTTATTATGTTGTAACAAATTGACGCAATACCATTGGAGCAGAGGTGATTTCTGAGACACACCAGTAATCTGCAATGGATTGACATAAATCAATACCTGAGTGGAGCTCTCGTGTTCACTTCTCTGATATAAAAGTAAGACTAAGATGCTGCTAGTTGTATGTTTTAAGACTTGTAATCTGTGGTAGTAATGGTAATTCAAAGAGAATGAGAAAAGCATCAGACAGGCTCACCTGATGTTTATCCTATGTTCCTTTTTAACCTTGCTTTGTATAACCCTCTTACATCCATCTATTACTTGGTGGAACAATGAAAACAATTATTTTAGTTGATTACTTTGAGCTGATCCTTATGCTCGTAGACATTGTCTATGGTGTAATTCACTGAAAAGCAAGGAAGATCAAGGAGGGAAGATAACTTGAAAAATTCTAAAAGTCAGAGAAGGTGTTTACCTCCTGGGCCCCAGCACATGATGATAAGATAAAACTGAGTTATGGCAGTAGATATTTTCTTCATCCTTTATCTTGTGGTGGTTTCATGATTTTGGTTTCAATTACCCTTTGAATAGATGAACTGCGTTTCTTATTTATTTTATGTTTGGCATTTCTGTTGCTTAATTAATCTATTGGTTGAGCTCTAGGACTGATGGACCAAGTGAGGCATTCATTTGTCCAGTTGGTTTGTTGAAACAAAGTACTACTTTAAAATGAGGAAGTTGTTCTTTGTCTTGTCAGGAAAAGTAAATATGAGCAATTTTAAGTGTTTCTAATGTTGCACTACTATGAGTTGCTGTCTGCTTCTTCCTATTCAGTTCCCCGGCAATTGAGGACTTGAAACAGTGTCTTGAATATACTGGACAGCACTCAAAGCTCGTTGATTCTTTCATTGCTGCTTTGAAATATCGGTTACTGACAGCTGGTGCCTCCACGACTGATATTTTGCACCAATATGTTTCAACTATCAAAGCCCTTCGGACTATAGATCCAGCTGGTGTGTTTCTTGAAGCTGTTGGTGAACCGATAAGAGAGTATTTAAGGGGAAGGAAGGACACCATTAAATGCATTGTTACTATGCTCACGGATGGAGCTGGTGGAAATCCTAGTGGACCAGGAAGTACTGGAGACAGCCTTCTTGAAGAACTAAATCTCGATGAAGAAAATCAAGAAAATTCGTGTCTCGATGATGATGTCAACATTGACGAAAAACAAGCATGGATTAATGTACAAAAGTAAGCTGCTTAACTTACAAAACATTAAACAGAATGAGATAGTATATGTATCCCTTTGTAAACTATTCTTATCACCGTCATAATTGTCTTTGGATTGACAAGTAGAGAAATGTTGCTAATTTGAACTCTGTTACACTTTTATTGATATTTTCCCTTTAAGTTGGGAGCCTGATCCAGTGGAGGCAGATCCATTAAAGGCTGGTAGGCTTCGGAGGAAGGTTGACATTCTTGGTATGATTGTTGGCATAATTGGTTCAAAAGATCAGTTGGTTAATGAATATCGTGTCATGCTGGCTGAAAAGCTTCTCAATAAAACTGATTATGACATTGATTCAGAGATACGCACTGTAGAACTTCTCAAGGTACTATACTAATTCATATTCTGCAGTTGAAAATTCTTTACATCTGCTGGTCATTTTTCTGACAGACCTCCAATTTTCTGTTTCTTGCCGATTAAAGATTCATTTTGGGGAGAGCAGCATGCAGAAATGTGAAGTGATGCTCAATGATCTAATTGATTCCAAAAGGACTAACACAAATATAAAACTAACCACCAAGAAACAACCCCAGCCAGGTTTTTGTTCATGATCTATTTTCACTTTTCTTGACATAGTAATATTTCCTTAATGGATGGTTGCCACAGTTCTTGTTCTTTTTTTTCTTTTTCTTTTTTTTGGTTTTGAATTGATTAAGGATATATTTTTGCAATAAATGCAGTTGCAGACATTGGAGAGCATGAGTTGTCTTTCGATAATCTTAACGCTACCATTATATCTTCAAACTTCTGGCCACCCATCCAGGTACTTTATCTCTTATTAATTTTTTTGGCTCTCATTTCCTGCGCCTTCTGTAAACAAGAGCTGCTCTGCTTGGCCCTTTACTGAGGAAACATGTGTATGATTTGGTACTTGAGACAACTTCAATCATTTTATATTTGAATGTTTTTCTTATTCCTGTGCCTCTTCTTCTCTTGTGATTTTTGTCTAATACAAGGTATAGATGAACATCTTTTCACTATAATCAATTGAGCTAGCTGAGAAAAGCTTTCTTAAAAGTTGTCTTTTTGCATTCTGATCTGGTCATTCAACAAGAGCACATAATTACTGTCATGAGCGTGCCAAAAAGTTAGTTTTTTTAAAAGATTTTCGTGAAAAAAATCAGAGATATGTGTGTGTATATATATATATATGTTATGAACTAAAGAACTAATGCTAGAATGTCAATTTTGTTGAATATCTTTGCTTTATATTCCTTAGATTATAATCACGACTCTGGCATGTGGACTATCTTCATATGCACATAATTTCCTGTGCACTGTTGGGTGTGCTCTACTGCAGTTCTAACCAGCAACAGCTGCATTTTTGGAGACTTCGTTTAATCCAGTAGAAAATTATACATCTATTTGTTTTACTTTATCGAAAGGCAACTTTTACCCAGTGAATTATGTTACTTATTTCAGGACGATCAACTTAATATACCTGTTGCGGTGGAGCAGCTTCTAAGTGATTATGCTAAAAGGTTCAATGAAATTAAGACCCCAAGAAAGCTGCTGTGGAAGAAAAATCTTGGTGCTGTTAAGGTCAGTCCCGTCCTACCAAACCAATGTTAAATCAGCACCAAACTCCTCTACTCATTCCAACTGAGTAGAGTCATGCCTTTCTGTATCACCTTCATCCAAATATTTTAGATTGTAAATTATATATTCTTTTACAAATTTCCTAAGTTTAGAACTTCTACTCCGACTGGTGTGTTTAAGATCTACATCTTATACCTGGTCTCGTACGGATATCTTCAGTTTTAATCTTTTCCTCTTATAGCTTACCACACGTCCAGCTTAGCATCATTTTGTAGTAGTAAGTTTTGGATTTTTTTAATCGAAAAAGGCTGTAAAATTTACTAAATATAATTCATGCGAGTCTTGGTTTGAAAGTAGCATGGGTGATTCAATAACCAACTTGAAAAGAACATGGTAAATCTTATGGAACATTGTATTTTTGTTTTCTGAAATAAGTATTACCTTTACTATGTCCTATTTGTTCAGTTGGAGCTGCAATTTGAAGATAGAGCAGTACAGTTTACAGTCACGCCTCTTCATGCCTCCATCATCAGTCAGTTTGAGGATCAAACAAGGTGATTTTGGGAAGGATAAATGTTATAATTTGGATTTATATACCATTACCCTATGAGTATCTGTTTTGCTCTTTCAGTTGGACATCTAAGGATCTTGCTGTCGCTGTTGGTGTACCAGTGGATATCTTGAACAGAAGAATATATTTTTGGGTGAACAAGGTCAGTTGCACCTCCATCATTCTGACTTTCTATTTTCTCCTAAAAATTCCACACTTCCTAGTTCCTATACTAAAATTAGGCTTCTGATACTTCTTCTGCATAGTATTTAAACCTCCCTATAAATT
Organism: Linaria vulgaris; assembly: GCA_948329865.1. Taxonomy (NCBI): domain Eukaryota; kingdom Viridiplantae; phylum Streptophyta; class Magnoliopsida; order Lamiales; family Plantaginaceae; genus Linaria; species Linaria vulgaris. The sequence goes on along the minus strand of OX415250.1, from coordinate 14,574,021 downwards.
GCCTTTGTCACACGCAATGTGTTTTTAGTTTCTCTTAGTATACTTCACTTTCTTAACCAAAAGCATTGCAGCACGACAAGTGCAACTGTTCATTAATTTCTGTTGTTTGAAGGAAATAGCATATGCCAGCATATGTGAAATTGTCATGGTATTTTTATGATGGCAGTTTATTTGTCTCACTATCTCTTTGCATGGGTTAATTTAGGGAATCCTGGCAGAATCAGTACAAGATTGTGGTGACCATAAGTTCACATTGGTGGAATCCTTAGTTGAGAGTGGAAAAACTGAAGTTAACAGCGGTGGCTGCGATGAGCTTCTAGTGGGTGATGAGGATGCAGAGAGATCAGTAGCATCAGTTGAGGATCAATTGCGTAAAGAAATGACAGTCTATGAGGTATACCGTTGGAAGTTTTTATTTTAGCACTTCTGATGCGCGTACCATAGGATTTCGTATGTGAGTGATTTGTTACGCATTGCAAATCATCGGACCCAGTTGACCAATACTTTTAAATCGTTGCAGAAATTTATCTCAGGGATGATTACCAATTTTGGCAGCATGGCTTTGGATCGTATTCATAATACTCTAAAGGTAGTCCTTAGTTTTTATCAAAGTAACATAGTGATGGTACGAGTCCGGTAACTGAACAGTACGATGATGTTGCGCAGATGTTTTGCATTGGTGATCCTTCGTATGACAAATCACTCCAGCAGCTGCAAAGCTTTTTATCTGGTCTAGTTGCAGAAGAGAAGCTAGAATTCAGAGACGGAATGTATTTCTTAAAGAAGTAACAAGTTCTTTTTCCCTTGCTATTGAAACCCGTGATTGAAAGAACACAGAATCAGCAAATGGAGCAGACTGAAGATCCATATGGCCAAGCAATACAGAACAGCATTTGATCACTTGTAAATGATTCATATGTTTATTTTGATTTGCAAATGAATGTAGTTATTGTGTAATCTGGTCTGTTGTATTCTAAATTTGGAGACCAGAGCAGTCGCTCATTTAATAGCTAGTACTTAATTCTACTCTCCTCGGCTTATAATGGGAGGTAAGTTCAAATTTAACATAATTTAGTTATTGTTGTTAATTGGAAGAAGAGATCGTTGTTCTATTCAAATCTCAGATACAACTATATATACAAGAGGATTCAGCTATGTTAGGTAATGAATCACTACTATCTCCACTTCACCTACTACACCACTTCACCTACTACACCACTTCGCCCACTACACCACTACACATATTCTAACACTCCCTTCAAGGTAGAGCATAGATATCAGTCATGCCCAACTTGCTACAAAGATAATCAATCCGAGCCCCATTTAAAGCTTTTGTGAAAATGTCTCCAACTTGGAATTAATTTTTTCTGAAAGTAGACTTACTAACTTAGAGATTCATAGGAAGAAAGAAGAAAAAACCGAAATGATTTTGTGCGTGAAAATTGTTGGAAGAAAGCCTACTATTTATGGCCAAAAAATCAAATTAAAATATTTTTGATTAAGGTCCCACTTTAATTTCTTTATCCTTGACAACCTAATGAAGACTCTAATCTGATAACAGGGAGATGTGGCTGATTTTTCTTCCATAACTTAAAATTTGATATGTCTAATTCAAACAAGATACATATAAATACATATTTATTTATACATGTTAAAACAATTTAACTAAGGTCCCACCTTACTTTCTTTAACAACTAATCACCAAAATCTGATTTCAATTGTCATAAGAGTGATGTGGCTGATTTCAAAACCATTCACCTATGATGTGATTTTATTCTTGTTGTTTATAATAAAAAATTATGAATAAATAGATATTTTTACACATATTTACTTATATAAGTTTTTCTAGGTAAAAACAAACTCCAAGATCAATATGTACATGTAAAATATATTTCTTAAAGATATTTGAAGCATATAAGATAATAAAAAATGGTTAATTTTCAATCAAGGACTAAAATGAAATTTTTCTCAAACGTTTGGGGTCAAAAATGCTATTTCCAAAAGTTTGAGAATTAAAATGTAAATTTATGTTTTTGTTCAAATTTCAGGGGCGCTACAGAATGAGTGGATGTTCTCTTCTATTTATATTGTTGAACTTATTTTCGTTATGTGCTAATCTTCTCCGTATTTGGAGAAGAGAGTAATGACTATTTATGCACAATGAACCTTTAGTTATGAATTCATGTTGAGTCTTATGTATTTAGATGTGATTCGTTTTATATTCCACATGTTTGATCTATACACTTGATGAGCATTATCGTATCTCGTGGGTAAACTACATGTTTGATTTATTTGTTAGAAGTATGATTAACGTAACTCGCACATAAACTAGATCACACGGATCCATGTCTTTGATTTGAAAAGATCTAATCGGTTACCAAACTTTAATTCTTTTAGATTGATCGCACTTAGGTCGTTGGATCTTTAGAAGAAGGCGGGGAGATTGTAGTTGTAATTAGCGTTACATCTAGAGTTCCAGTAACTCATTGAACACGAACTCAACATGATGAACCTATCTATGGGAGAATTTATGGTTTGTCTATGAATCACATATTAATTAGTAATGAAACCCAACTTCATCAATCTGATTAAATCTTGTTTTTTTTTAAGGTAGTATAATCAAAACCTCTCTATCGAAATTCTTGTTATTATTTGCTTTATTAGTTAGAACTAAAACCATCTTTTATGAAATATATTTTCTTATTTGTTTTTCCGTTGTCTATTAAGTGAACACTATAGTTACACACTCTCTTTGGGATCGATACTTGGTCAGTAACTATACTTTCTATTTTATTATTACTTGACTCGTATACTTGCGAGCGTGTGTATGAGAGGAATATTGTATATTAATAATTGCACGAGAAAATACGCATCACGTTTTTGGCGCCGTTGCTGGCAAGGGACGAAGAGGATTATAGTGTTTTATTAGTAGACGTTAAACCTAACTGTTTTCCATCTCACTTTTTCAGTTGATCAAGTGCATTGCCCGAGGTGACAGAAGTTGGTTGTTTGCCCACAACTGGGAAAAAAATAGCATTCAATGGAAACACAGATGTCTAAAGGAGAGATGGTCGGTGATGAAGATGCCTTACCTTATTAGACATGCTACTATGGTGATTTTGCAATCTCTGGCACATTCGACAAGTTCTTGGAAAATTGAGCTACCTTTGAGGCGTATTGTGCAAAAATGAACCATGTTATAAGTATGGCCGAGTTCGTGCTGGTACTGATTCCACGTGATACTTCAACATCACAAAGTGTATTATCGACCAACCCAGAGAAAGATTCACAAATTCCTAATGAAATAAAAAATAAAGTCAATGACGAAGAAGGTGCATCCAACGATGACTCGTTAACGGAATACAAATGCATTTGGGGAGAAGGATTTTCAACCATCGGCCAAGTCAATACATTCCATCGGCAAAGTCAATACATTCGAATGGTATACAAATATGGTTACTATTCTTAATCCGGATGATTGCGAGCTTATGGTAAAACTGAATGAGTCTTACCTCCTTTTGAAAGAAGACTATTGTGGGAGTTAGTGACTTTAGGCTCAGTGGTAATTCCATAATTCTACCAGCTTGGGCGTAGTCGCAACTTTGGAAGCCTGTGTCGCAGTGAAAGCTTGTATAGCTGTTGCAACTGGGCGGCGAGAGTCAGATTAGGGCAGGCAGTTAAGCTAATGGGTCGTGGGCCTCATAAGTTGTTTTAACAGACTGCTATATATATACTCTGTTACGCAGCCGATTTCACAACGGTTTTTTGTTACACATTGTACTATGATCTCCTAAATAAAATTGGATCTCGATTTCTCCCTTGGATTAGGGTTCTTCATCACATTGATGAGAGAACTCTGAACCAAGTAAATTGTGTGTTGTTCTTCGTGATTGTTTACTTTTCCTGTTGCTTGGTTATTCGAATTTGTTCATTAACTCTTTGCGATTTGTGCGATTCGATTGGCGGTTGAATCCGGTAAATTTTGCGTTACGATTTTTCCCGATTCACTACAACTACGAAGAAGATGACCCAACAATTGTTGACACTAAGGTGAGCAAAGAAGTTGCAAGACGTCGTGGAGAATCTAGAGATACAACCCCACGCCATCATTACACAAGCAAAGATTGACCTTGAGTTAATGCCTATTATTCATGCACAAGAAGAGGTAGTGGAGATACAAATGAGTGACCCAACATTCAAGGCTAATGATGAGAATATCGAATTCAGCTTAGAATTTGTCTTGGATGACAATGCGGGTTTTTTTCAAAATTCATCATATATCGTGGTCTCGGTATGAAAATAGTCACTTATTGAGGTTTGGTCCAATTTTGGTCCTTTATCGTGTTTTTTGGTCCAATTTTGGTCCTCCGACCAAAATTTCTGCCGAATTTGGAGATTTTGACCCATTTTGACCATTTTTAGGCAATTTTGATATTTTTGACCAAAATTATTTGCACTTTGCACCCCAATATATATATATATATATATATATATATATATATATATAAGAATTTATATCTTTAAGAATTTATAAAAGTTATAAAAATTATATAAAACAAAAAAAAACATTTAAAAAAAAACCTTCATCGTCATATATATATACAATTTATTTTTATATCTTTAACAATTTATAAATGTTATAAAAATTATAACAAACAAAAACAAATATTTAAAAATATTAATTCATCATCTTAATATATATTAGAGGTGACAATTTTACCCATCAACCCAATAACCCACCTAAACCCATTCTAATTAAATGGGTTATGACCCATTTATAACGAGTAAAATGCAAAAAACTACCCTGTGTTATTTCTAATTGGCAAAAAAATCCCTGTGTTATTTTTATTGGCAAAAAAAATCCTGTGTTATTTCAAAATTAGCAAAAAAACCCCTACTACACTGAATTAATTCGCACATACTGAGATTGATGTCAAAATATGATTTTTATTGTATGTCTTTGATACATATGGAACTAATAATGTTCAAATTAAATTGTATGCATATTTTTGTTTATTAATTTTGAAGAAAATCTTAGTTTTTAGATCTGTAAAAATATAATTACGGTACCGACTAATTTTATTATGTTTTTATACAATTTTAAAAAAATCTAAAAAATTTATAACACGATGCATAATATTTATTATAACAAGTATATGTTTATTATAAAATTGTAATACTTATAAATCCTTAATTATTGGTACTGTCATCGTAAAATATGTCATGAAGGGGGGTTTTGCTAATTTATGGATAACACAGGGGGTTTTTTGCTAATAAAAATAACACATGAGTTTTTTTGTCAATTAGAAATAACACAGGGTAGTTTTTTGCATTTTACTCCATTTATAACCCATCTTTGGATGACCCACTAGACCCATTATGACCCATTTAAAAAAACACAAAATATTAACTTAAAATTAAATCTTCTAGGTCACAATTCTCTCTCAAAAAAACTGCTCCTCTCTCTTCTCTCTCACGACTCCACCACGGCGCCACCAGCCCTTCCACGAACTCCGCCACGCTCTACTCAAGTGACATCCACCACCGCCAGTCCACCACCACGAACTGCCACGATCTCTGCCCGCTCTCTTCTCTCTCACTCTCTGTCACGGCGCCACCAGCCCCATCTGAATCGAGTCAATCCGTTTTAACCGACGAAGACGGTAACAATCGATTCTTTGTGGTTTTGCAATCAAGCATGTTGTATCAGTAAATTGTTGTGGGTTTGTATTTAGTATCAGTAAATCAAGCATTTAGTATTAGTAAAATGCAATCAAGCATGTAGTATTACAATCGATTATTTGTGGGTTTTTGCAATCGATTCTTGATTACTTGTAATTTTGTGTTCGACTATCACATCGAACCCTTTCCGCTTCGCCGCCAACGCAAACACCAGTCCTCCAATCCCACCTCCCGCCACCAGAACCTTCGGCTTCTTCGAATCTTCGGTAATCGGCTGCTCTGTTTCTTGAGCTGATAAAGTGGAATTTACTACTTTTTTCAGTTTCTTGAAATTCCCATTAACTGAAAAATGGGTTGGGTTGACCCATTTATAATCCAACCCACCCATTTGCCACCTCTAATATATATATATATATATATATACACATTTTTTATATTTTTAACAATTTACAAAAGTTATAAAAATTATAACAAACAAAAAAACATATTTTAAAAAACATTAATGCACTCTTTACTCCAAGTACCTCAGGCCACCACCTTAATTCATATCGATTTCGTATGTTACAAGAGTGACACATGGGGGATATTACAGAATAGAAATCCGTCAAAGCTTAAACCAGACAAAAGGCACCAACAACTCCCCACAACAAACGCCAAAATAAAACGGCAAAAAGGGGGAAAATGTCGTGCAAAACATGTATGTTGTTTAAGTTTGCCAGATTAATATTCTAACCATGTTATGAGACTTGTAACAAACTAATTGATATAAATATAGATAGATCTCTTTAGTTCTTTAATGAAAAGGTAACTCATGGTCAATTTTCCAGAATATACATACAAAGGACTCAATCGATTACATAACGAAGTCTTAGCCTACCACTAGGCTAAGGAAGATCAAACAAGTAAATATTAAGACAGAAAATTAAAACTTACTTAGGGATGGAAGAGCCCCTATCAAACTTGGATAATTTTATTTCACAATGATAGTGTTTTACTTTTACAAGAAGAGAATGTGTACAGGGGAAGTAGTAAAATAAAACTCTGAAAGACTCTGCTAAAAATGAAAGACGAATGGCCATATAATGACGGTCGGACTCCAAATAATTTACAATTTGTTTTATTAAACAGTAAACACTTTTAAAAAGTGCTACAGTAAAATTGATCAATAAACATTATTATCTTCCACCATTATATTCATTGATCACATTCAAAACTATCAAATATATATATAATTAATTAGCCATTTAAAAATAACATAAAACTCAGAAATAAAAATCAATTATTATCAGCACCTCCATGGAGCTAAGGAAGTGTTGGGTAAGCAGCGATTCGAGCCCAAAACCGCACAATGTTTGCACGTGCGGCACGGAATCAGAGGTGCCGCCGTGAAGTGTTTCTTCATTCGCCAAGCAAAACAAGTTCCAGTTATTTTCCATTTGTTGGACTGATGAGCTTGCAGCGAGAGAATCCAGAACCGCCAAATTACAGATATACAACAACGACGACGTTTACTCCATTGAAATGCCCTAATCAATTTCAAGTTACAACAAATGTTAAACCCTAAATCCTGAATAGAACACAGATTGGGTAGAGTGTGTGCGTGTACATACACTAAGTCAAAGTGTGTAAGTGAATTCATGTGATTATACTTTGCCGCCATTTTTACCTTTAAGCAGAGAGAGAGAGCGAGGGGGACGGAGGAGGTCCACCAGAATGGGCATGGGTCGCAAGTTATATAGGCCCACCCAAGAATATAAAAAGTAAATAATGAAGAGATTGCTCGGCCAAATAATGATTTCTGTAGGTCTCTTATTACCTTTCGAATTCTTGTGCCACATAATCAGAACACAACATGGGAGGGAGCAGTGGTAGCGCGTGAGACCGCGCCTGCTTTTGAAAAATGCTGCTCTGATTCGTGTTGTCCTTACTTTTTTGTTCAATGGTGTCTTAATTTTGTCCAGTTCATCTCTTTACTTATATCTTCTTTCACTTTCTTTGTTTTTCCTATCTCAATAGTTAGCTCAAAGACAAATTTAAATAATATGCTATATATGACTCAAAATAAAATAACTAAAAATTGAACTAAATGCAAGACTCAAAATAAAGACTTACTATTGTGGGTTACCTCCCACGCATCGCTTAATTTTATGTCGATTAGCTCGACGCAATTGATGGACTCATGGAGGTTCGAATATTCGGATGAGACTCCAATGTTCAAAATATTTCAACGTATCAGCTTTAGGCGGTTTTCTCGCCTTCTTCCATTGGAGACTGTTTTGCATAACCTTGCTTTTCGACCCCATGGTTTCTTCCATCGTTGCTTGCATACGATCTCTTTCTCTCTTTGCTTTTCTATGTAGTGGTTCACCAGTTTCACGTAGCAACCTTTTTGATATGGAATTGAAATATAATGCTTTCTTTCTTCTAGCTTTTCGATGAAGTGCCTCACTCTTTCCAACCCTTTGCCTTTTTGATAGTAGCGTTGTGAATTTGGCATACACAATTAGTTTATTTTTCTTCACCTTCCTATAAGATGGCTCTCCACTCCCAAGTCCCAATTCTGCATATGTTAAATAGTTAAATTCAGCACACTGAAAATTTAAGTCATTGTACGTCAAATGATTCTCCAATTTAGACTTTTCAATTATAGGTGCATAATCAATAAGCCGTTCAATGTTTGGATCCACGATCATATTTGTCATCACTAGCTTCTCTTTCAATGTCACAACTTCTCCACATGGTAGGAGTGGTTCCCTTTTTGCATTGTCAGTTTTTTTTTTTTTCAAAATTCGTCCTATATCGTGGCCTCGGTATGAAAATAGTTCTTTATTGAGGTTTGGTCCAATTTTGGTCATTTATCGTGCTTTTGATCCAATTTTGGTCCTCCCACCAAGATTTTTGCCGAATTTGGGCCGAGCAATCTCATCATTATTTACTTTTTATATTCTTGGGTGGGCTTATATAACTTGCGACCCAGTCCCATTCTGGAGGACCTCCTCCGTCCCCCTCGCTCTCCCTCTCTCCCTCTCTCTGCTTAAAGGTAAAAATGGCGGCAAAGTATAATCACATGAATTCACTTACACACTTTGACTTAGTGTATGTACACTCACACACTCTACCCAATCTGTGTTCTATTCAGGAGGATTTAGGGTTTAACCTTTGTTGTAACTTGAAATTGATTAGGGCATTTCAATGGAGGAAACGTCGTCGTCACTTCATATCTGTAATTTGGCGGTTCTGGATTCTCTCACTGCAAGCTCATCAGTCCAACAAATGGAAAATAGCTGGAACTTGTTTCGCTTGGCGACTGAAGAAACACTTCACGGCAGCGCCTCTGATTTCGTGCCGCACGTGCAAACATTGTGCGGTTTTGGGCTCGAATCGCTGCTTACCCAACACTTCCTTAGCTCCATGGAGGTGCTGATAATAATAATAATTGATTTTTATTTCTGAGTTTTATGTTATTTTTAAATGGCTAATTAATTATATATATATATATTTGATAGTTTTGAATGTGATCAATGAATATAATGGTGGAAGATAATAATGCTTATTGATATTTCATTTTTACCATTAGATATATTATTAGATTCAATATGTGCCCTTCGCCATGCTTGACTACAACTTAGGGAGAATGATATGTATATTCGACTGTCTGTGTACAACATCTCAAGTCGATAAAAAAGTCTTCTTTGTCTTTTTGTTGCTGCAGGAAGCTTTCGAGAAAAATGGAGCCTCGAGGTTTTGGAAGCATTTTGACGTTTTTGCTGATTCTGCAGTTCTTGAAACCGATGATCTGGTAGTCTCATACATGTGATGTAATAATGTATAAATAAATCCCTTATCTGCTTGTGAACTACATGCTAATTACCTGGTATATTCACAGGCAACAGAAAATGGAGAAATATCTATAATTGCAATGCCACCTGTATAACTTTGTGAATTAAGATTCTTCTCTTAAAACAGACTAACAAACTATTTTGATTTATGAAATGTTTAGAATTTCATGGTTTCAAGTATATGTGTGCCGGGACTGGATATATATCAAGATTATTGTCCGGGTATATATCAAGATTATTGTCCGAGTCTAGAATTTCATGGTTTCATTTAGTACTGGATATATATCAAGATTATTGTCCGGGTAAAAGCCATTGGTAATATCTGTTTCATGTGCTATACATAACGCTGATCTGGGTATCAAAAGTTGGTTTTTAGTGCCAAATATGTTTAGATTGATTTGCATTATATTGGATTACGTTATCACCATAATTATATTGGATTACGTTATCACCATAATTATCATTTTTTATCAAGAAGACTGTTGAAACAGGACCAACAAGGAGAGATTCAGGATGCGCTTCATAAAGCTCTAGAAGAAATATCATCTGAAAAACAATACCTGGAGAAGGGCCTGTTAATGTTGGTACATGCATTAGACATGTGCAAACGTAGTACGTCAGAGGACCAAACAAACCCGGAAGCTGGGAGAAACCATCTACTCCCAAAATATCAGTTAACTGTATCATCAGTTCTGATGGCGAGTCTTCCTCGACATTTTCCAGGTATTTCTTTTCTCACGTGCTCTAGTAGCTCTCTGAATTTAAAGTCTACAAAAGACATAGTTGGCACACATCTGTGCATAACTATTGCATCAATTCAACACAAGAGTTCATCGTTGACCTAAATTAATCTTTTCCATACCTAATAGCCCAGGGATGGGGTTGTCTTTGTGTAAATACATCAGAACTTCTGTATGCACATTTTATTTTCTTTGAAGTAATAGTTACCTTTAATTGGGAGCTTGGTGGCTGCTGATATAAACTAAAATGATAATCGATAAAATATAAGCAATGGACAGCTTATTTGCGGGTGGATTTGTGTAGGGGATAAAAGTTACCATAACGGCATATGCCACATATCCTTTTGATTCTGGTAATTGGTACAGTATTTGATCAAATTGATTTCTCAGTGTTGGTCCTCTGGCATGTATTACATTTCTGCCTCCCATCATCTTGCCACGCAACGTGATTTTAGGGAGGGTCATGTTTCATTGTATTGCTTCGATTTTAAGCTATATTAACTTCTTGACTGCTGCTGTTTCTATATCATATTATTCTTAGGCGTACTTCATTGGTACTTTAAGCGACGCTTGGAGGAGTTGAGCGCAATGATGGCTACAGACAGTGAGAATGACAACAAATTACTGGCAGATGATGGAATGGATCTGGATAGCAGTGCAGTAGAAATGGACATTGATGGAATTTATCACCATGGGACCATATTTGAGAAAAATAAATTAGTAAGGAGTATTGGTGTCGTTGTTCGTGATCTTAGAAGTCTTGGCTTTACCTCAATGGCCGAAGATGCCTATGCATCTGCTATATTTCTGCTATTGAAGGTTGGATATGTTAATAGTACCATTGTTGATAAACCAAATCAATTGCAGCATATTGTTGTTTTGTTGTGATATTTCTACTAACCCTTAAGAAGTGATGTTATTCTTTTTCTGGTTCCGTAAGGTTTATGTGCCTATATATATGTATATATCATAATACTTTAAAATTTAATGAAATCGTCTCAGTAACAGCTACTAGATTCCCATTGCTTTTGCTTATAAGTTTTTTTTGTTTTTTGTTTTTTTGGTTTCTTGACAGGTTAAAGTACATGAGTTGGCTGGTGATGAATTTAGGTTTTCAGTTTTAGAGTCCATTAAATCATGGATACAGGTATTTTTCCTAGACGTTTTATTAACTTGTAGTTGCCCCATAGAGTCAGAAACCGGAGTCATGTGTGCTAATTTTATCAGCCGGAACATTTAACAATTTTCTTTACTGTGAGCTTTGGCAAAGGACGGAATGAATTTTTCAAGCCTGACTTCTAAAACTGAGTGCTAATTTTTCAGGATGTGCCTCTTCAATTCCTGCATGCTCTTCTTGCTTACCTCGGGGATTCTGAAAGTTATGAAAACCCTGCTTCTAGTCTGAAATCCCCATTAGCGTCACACCCATCTTTCAAATATTATGGAACTGGAACTTCTTCAGAGGCACTTGTTAGATGGCAGTTGCGCTTAGAGTATTTCGCTTATGAAGCACTGCAAGATCTAAGGATAGCCAAGCTATTTGAAATTATTGTAGATTATCCGGACAGGTACTTTTGTTTGCTTTCAGCACTATGGTAACATTATAAAATACTGAACAAGCACATCAGTGCATTGTTTCACCCATGTCATTATAACTCTCTCAGAGACTGTTGTACAGTTTGAAAAATATAGGATATATGATTATATTCAAAGTTTATGGAGTCTGCATTACTAATATTTAATTGTCTGGAACTGGCATAGGGTTGAACTGGTATTTTACTTAAACTATTTCACCTAAAAATGGGGCTTTGTTTTGAATCTGCACTTAATAATGTACTTATTGTAGTCAATTTTCAGTTTTATGATTTTATTATATTGTAACAAATTGACGCAATACCATTGGAGCAGAGGTGATTTCTGAGATACACCAGTAATCTGCAATAGATTGACATAAATCAATACCTGAGTGGAGCTCTCGTGTTCACATGCTGCTAGTTGTATGTTTTAAGACTTGTAATCTGTGGTGGTAATGGTAATTCAAAGAGAATGAGAAAAGCATCAGACAGGCTCACCTGAAGTTTATTCTATGTTCCTTTTTAACCTTGCTTTGTATAACCCTCTTACATCCATCTATTACTTGGTGGAACAATGAAAACAATTATTTTAGTTGATTACTTTGAGCTGATCCTTATGCTCGTAGACATTGTCTATGGTGTAATTCACTGAAAAGCAAGGAAGATCAAGGAGGGAAGATAACTTGAAAAATTCTAAAAGTCAGAGAAGATGTTTACCTCCTGGGCCCCAGCACATGATGATAAGATAAAACTGAGTTATGGCAGTAGATATTTTCTTCATCCTTTATCTTGTGGTGGTTTCATGATTTTGGTTTCAATTACCCTTTGAATAGATGAACTGCGTTTCTTATTTATTTTATGTTTGGCATTTCTGTTGCTTAATTAATCTATTGGTTGAGCTCTAGGACTGATGGACCAAGTGAGGCATTCATTTGTCCAGTTGGTTTGTTGAAACAAAGTACTACTTTAAAATGAGGAAGTTGTTCTTTGTCTTGTCAGGAAAAGTAAATATGAGCAATTTTAAGTGTTTCTAATGTTGCACTACTATGAGTTGCTGTCTGCTTCTTCCTATTCAGTTCCCCGGCAATTGAGGACTTGAAACAGTGTCTTGAATATACTGGACAGCACTCAAAGCTCGTTGATTCTTTCATTGCTGCTTTGAAATATCGGTTACTGACAGCTGGTGCCTCCACGACTGATATTTTGCACCAATATGTTTCAACTATCAAAGCCCTTCGGACTATAGATCCAGCTGGTGTGTTTCTTGAAGCTGTTGGTGAACCGATAAGAGAGTATTTAAGGGGAAGGAAGGACACCATTAAATGCATTGTTACTATGCTCACGGATGGAGCTGGTGGAAATCCTAGTGGACCAGGAAGTACTGGAGACAGCCTTCTTGAAGAACTAAATCTCGATGAAGAAAATCAAGAAAATTCGTGTCTCGATGATGATGTCAACATTGACGAAAAACAAGCATGGATTAATGTACAAAAGTAAGCTGCTTAACTTACAAAACATTAAACAGAATGAGATAGTATATGTATCCCTTTGTAAACTATTCTTATCACCGTCATAATTGTCTTTGGATTGACAAGTAGAGAAATGTTGCTAATTTGAACTCTGTTACACTTTTATTGATATTTTCCCTTTAAGTTGGGAGCCTGATCCAGTGGAGGCAGATCCATTAAAGGCTGGTAGGCTTCGGAGGAAGGTTGACATTCTTGGTATGATTGTTGGCATAATTGGTTCAAAAGATCAGTTGGTTAATGAATATCGTGTCATGCTGGCTGAAAAGCTTCTCAATAAAACTGATTATGACATTGATTCAGAGATACGCACTGTAGAACTTCTCAAGGTACTATACTAATTCATATTCTGCAGTTGAAAATTCTTTACATCTGCTGGTCATTTTTCTGACAGACCTCCAATTTTCTGTGTCTTGCCGATTAAAGATTCATTTTGGGGAGAGCAGCATGCAGAAATGTGAAGTGATGCTCAATGATCTAATTGATTCCAAAAGGACTAACACAAATATAAAACTAACCACCAAGAAACAACCCCAGCCAGGTTTTTGTTCATGATCTATTTTCACTTTTCTTGACATAGTAATATTTCCTTAATGGATGGTTGCCACAGTTCTTGTTCTTTTTTTTCTTTTTCTTTTTTTTGGTTTTGAATTGATTAAGGATATATTTTTGCAATAAATGCAGTTGCAGACATTGGAGAGCATGAGTTGTCTTTCGATAATCTTAACGCTACCATTATATCTTCAAACTTCTGGCCACCCATCCAGGTACTTTATCTCTTATTAATTTTTTTGGCTCTCATTTCCTGCGCCTTCTGTAAACAAGAGCTGCTCTGCTTGGCCCTTTACTGAGGAAACATGTGTATGATTTGGTACTTGAGACAACTTCAATCATTTTATATTTGAATGTTTTTCTTATTCCTGTGCCTCTTCTTCTCTTGTGATTTTTGTCTAATACAAGGTATAGATGAACATCTTTTCACTATAATCAATTGAGCTAGCTGAGAAAAGCTTTCTTAAAAGTTGTCTTTTTGCATTCTGATCTGGTCATTCAACAAGAGCACATAATTACTGTCATGAGCGTGCCAAAAAGTTAGTTTTTTTAAAAGATTTTCGTGAAAAAAATCAGAGATATGTGTGTGTATATATATATATATGTTATGAACTAAAGAACTAATGCTAGAATGTCAATTTTGTTGAATATCTTTGCTTTATATTCCTTAGATTATAATCACGACTCTGGCATGTGGACTATCTTCATATGCACATAATTTCCTGTGCACTGTTGGGTGTGCTCTACTGCAGTTCTAACCAGCAACAGCTGCATTTTTGGAGACTTCGTTTAATCCAGTAGAAAATTATACATCTATTTGTTTTACTTTATCGAAAGGCAACTTTTACCCAGTGAATTATGTTACTTATTTCAGGACGATCAACTTAATATACCTGTTGCGGTGGAGCAGCTTCTAAGTGATTATGCTAAAAGGTTCAATGAAATTAAGACCCCAAGAAAGCTGCTGTGGAAGAAAAATCTTGGTGCTGTTAAGGTCAGTCCCGTCCTACCAAACCAATGTTAAATCAGCACCAAACTCCTCTACTCATTCCAACTGAGTAGAGTCATGCCTTTCTGTATCACCTTCATCCAAATATTTTAGATTGTAAATTATATATTCTTTTACAAATTTCCTAAGTTTAGAACTTCTACTCCGACTGGTGTGTTTAAGATCTACATCTTATACCTGGTCTCGTACGGATATCTTCAGTTTTAATCTTTTCCTCTTATAGCTTACCACACGTCCAGCTTAGCATCATTTTGTAGTAGTAAGTTTTGGATTTTTTTAATCGAAAAAGGCTGTAAAATTTACTAAATATAATTCATGCGAGTCTTGGTTTGAAAGTAGCATGGGTGATTCAATAACCAACTTGAAAAGAACATGGTAAATCTTATGGAACATTGTATTTTTGTTTTCTGAAATAAGTATTACCTTTACTATGTCCTATTTGTTCAGTTGGAGCTGCAATTTGAAGATAGAGCAGTACAGTTTACAGTCACGCCTCTTCATGCCTCCATCATCAGTCAGTTTGAGGATCAAACAAGGTGATTTTGGGAAGGATAAATGTTATAATTTGGATTTATATACCATTACCCTATGAGTATCTGTTTTGCTCTTTCAGTTGGACATCTAAGGATCTTGCTGTCGCTGTTGGTGTACCAGTAGATATCTTGAACAGAAGAATATATTTTTGGGTGAACAAGGTCAGTTGCACCTCCATCATTCTGACTTTCTATTTTCTCCTAAAAATTCCACACTTCCTATACTAAAATTAGGCTTCTGATACTTCTTCTGCATAGTATTTAAACCTCCCTATAAATTGCCTTTGTCACACGCAATGTGTTTTTAGTTTCTCTTAGTATACTTCACTTTCTTAACCAAAAGCATTGCAGCACGACAAGTGCAACTGTTCATTAATTTCTGTTGTTTGAAGGAAATAGCATATGCCAGCATATGTGAAATTATCATGGTATTTTTATGATGGCAGTTTATTTGTCTCACTATCTCTTTGCATGGGTTAATTTAGGGAATCCTGGCAGAATCAGTACAAGATTGTGGTGACCATAAGTTCACATTGGTGGAATCCTTAGTTGAGAGTGGAAAAACTGAAGTTAACAGCGGTGGCTGCGATGAGCTTCTAGTGGGTGATGAGGATGCAGAGAGATCAGTAGCATCAGTTGAGGATCAATTGCGTAAAGAAATGACAGTCTATGAGGTATACCGTTGGAAGTTTTTATTTTAGCACTTCTGATGCGCGTACCATAGGATTTCGTATGTGAGTGATTTGTTACGCATTGCAAATCATCGGACCCAGTTGACCAATACTTTTAAATCGTTGCAGAAATTTATCTCAGGGATGATTACCAATTTTGGCAGCATGGCTTTGGATCGTATTCATAATACTCTAAAGGTAGTCCTTAGTTTTTATCAAAGTAACATAGTGATGGTACGAGTCCGGTAACTGAACAATACGATGATGTTGCGCAGATGTTTTGCATTGGTGATCCTTCGTATGACAAATCACTCCAGCAGCTGCAAAGCTTTTTATCTGGTCTAGTTGCAGAAGAGAAGCTAGAATTCAGAGACGGAATGTATTTCTTAAAGAAGTAACAAGTTCTTTTTCCCTTGCTATTGAAACCCGTGATTGAAAGAACACAGAATCAGCAAATGGAGCAGACTGAAGATCCATATGGCCAAGCAATACAGAACAGCATTTGATCACTTGTAAATGATTCATATGTTTATTTTGATTTGCAAATGAATGTAGTTATTGTGTAATCTGGTCTGTTGTATTCTCAATTTGGAGACCAGAGCAGTCGCTCATTTAATAGCTAGTACTTAATTCTACTCTCCTCGGCTTATAATGGGAGGTAAGTTCAAATTTAACATAATTTAGTTATTGTTGTTAATTGGAAGAAGAGATCGTTGTTCTATTCAAATCTCAGATACAACTATATATACAAGAGGATTCAGTTATGTTAGGTAATGAATCACTACTATCTCCACTTCACCTACTACACCACTTCGCCCACTACACCACTACACATATTCTAACACTCCCTTCAAGGTAGAGCATAGATATTAGTCATGCCCAACTTGCTACAAAGATAATCAATCCGAACCCCATTTAAAGCTTTTGTGAAAATGTCTCCAACTTGGAATTAATTTTTTCTGAAAGTAGACTTACTAACTTAGAGATTCATAGGAAGAAAGAAGAAAAAACCGAAATGATTTTGTGCGTGAAAATTGTTGGAAGAAAGCCTACTATTTATGGCCAAAAAATCAAATTAAAATACTTTTGATTAAGGTCCCACTTTAATTTCTTTATCCTTGGCAACCTAATGAAGACTCTAATCTGATAACAGGGAGATGTGGCTGATTTTTCTTCCATAACTTAAAATTTGATATGTCTAATTCAAACAAGATACATATAAATACATATTTATTTATACATGTTAAAACAATTTAACTAAGGTCCCACCTTACTTTCTTTAACAACTAATCACCAAAATCTAATTTCAATTGTCATAAGAGTGATGTGGCTGATTTCAAAACCATTCACCTATGATGTGATTTTATTCTTGTTGTTTATAATAAAAAATTATGAATAAATAGATATTTTTACACATATTTACTTATATAAGTTTTTCTAGGTAAAAACAAACTCCAAGATCAATATGTATGTACATGTAAAATATATTTCTTAAAGATATTTGAAGCATATAAGATAATAAAAAATGGTTAATTTTCAATCAAGGACTAAAATGGAATTTTTCTCAAACGTTTGGGGTCAAAAATGCTATTTCCAAAAGTTTGAGAATTAAAATGTAAATTTATGTTTTTGTTCAAATTTCAGGGGCGCTACAGAATGAGTGGATGTTCTCTTCTATTTATATTGTTGAACTTATTTTCGTTATGTGCTAATCTTCTCCGTATTTGGAGAATGGAGTAATGACTATTTATGCACAATGAACCTTTAGTTATGAATTCATGTTGAGTCTTATGTATTTAGATGTGATTCGTTTTATATTCCACATGTTTGATCTA
This sequence comes from Linaria vulgaris, assembly GCA_948329865.1. Taxonomy (NCBI): domain Eukaryota; kingdom Viridiplantae; phylum Streptophyta; class Magnoliopsida; order Lamiales; family Plantaginaceae; genus Linaria; species Linaria vulgaris. The sequence goes on along the minus strand of OX415250.1, from coordinate 14,556,060 downwards.
TACACTTGATGAGCATTATCGTGTCTCGTGGGTAAACTACATGTTTGATTTATTTGTTAGAAGTATGATTAACGTAACTCGCACATAAACTAGATCACACGGATCCATGTCTTTGATTTGAAAAGATCTAATCGGTTACCAAACTTTAATTCTTTTAGATTGATCGCACTTAGGTCGTTGGATCTTTAGAAGAAGGCGGGGAGATTGTAGTTGTAATTAGCGTTACATCTAGAGTTCCAGTAACTCATTGAACACGAACTCAACATGATGAACCTATCTATGGGAGAATTTATGGTTTGTCTATGAATCACATATTAATTAGTAATGAAACCCAACTTCATCAATCTGATTAAATCTTGTTTTTTTTAAGGTAGTATAATCAAAACCTCTCTATCGAAATTCTTGTTATTATTTGCTTTATTAGTTAGAACTAAAACCATCTTTTATGAAATATATTTTCTTATTTGTTTTACCGTTGTCTATTAAGTGAACACTATAGTTACACACTCTCTTTGGGATCGATACTTGGTCAGTAACTATACTTTCTATTTTATTATTACTTGACTCGTATACTTGCGAGCGTGCGTATGAGAGGAATATTGTATATTAATAATTGCACGAGAAAATACGCATCACGTTTTTGGCGCCGTTGCTGGCAAGGGACGAAGAGGATTATAGTGTTTTATTAGTAGACGTTAAACCTAACTGTTTTCCATCTCACTTTTTCAGTTGATCGAGTGCATTGCCCGAGGTGACAGAAGTTGGTTGTTTGCCCACAACTGGGAAAAAAATAGCATTCAATGGAAACACAGATGTCTAAAGGAGAGATGGTCGGTGATGAAGATGCCTTACCTTATTAGACATGCTACTATGGTGATTTTGCAATCTCTGGCACATTCGACAAGTTCTTGGAAAATTGAGCTACCTTTGAGGCGTATTGTGCAAAAATGAACCATGTTATAAGTATGGCCGAGTTCGTGCTGGTACTGACTCCACGTGATACTTCAACATCACAAAGTGTATTATCGACCAACCCAGAGAAAGATTCACAAATTCCTAATGAAATAAAAAATAAAGTCAATGACGAAGAAGGTGCATCCAACGATGACTCGTTAACGGAATACAAATGCATTTGGGGAGAAGGATTTTCAACCATCGGCAAAGTCAATACATTCCATCGGCAAAGTCAATACATTCGAATGGTATACAAATATGGTTACTATTCTTAATCCGGATGATTGTGAGCTTATGGTAAAACTGAATGAGTCTTACCTCCTTTTGAAAGAAGACTATTGTGGGAGTTAGTGACTTTAGGCTCAGTGGTAATTCCATAATTCTACCAGCTTGGGCGTAGTCGCAACTTTGGAAGCCTGTGTCGCAGTGAAAGCTTGTATAGCTGTTGCAACTGGGCGGCGAGAGTCAGATTAGGGCAGGCAGTTAAGCTAATGGGTCGTGGGCCTCATAAGTTGTTTTAACAGACTGCTATATATATACTCTGTTACGCAGCCGATTTCACAACGGTTTTTTGTTACACATTGTACTATGATCTCCTAAATAAAATTGGATCTCGATTTCTCCCTTGGATTAGGGTTCTTCATCACATTGATGAGAGAACTCTGAACCAAGTAAATTGTGTGTTGTTCTTCGTGATTGTTTACTTTTCCTGTTGCTTGGTTATTCGAATTTGTTCATTAACTCTTTGCGATTTGTGCGATTCGATTGGCGGTTGAATCCGGTAAATTTTGCGTTACGATTTGTCCCGATTCACTACAACTACGAAGAAGATGACCCAACAATTGTTGACACTAAGGTGAGCAAAGAAGTTGCAAGACGTCGTGGAGAATCTAGAGATACAACCCCACGCCATCATTACACAAGCAAAGATTGACCTTGAGTTAATGCCTATTATTCATGCACAAGAAGAGGTAGTGGAGATACAAGTGAGTGACCCAACATTCAAGGCTAATGATGAGAATATCGAATTCAGCTTAGAATTTGTCTTGGATGACAATGCGGGTTTTTTTCAAAATTCATCATATATCGTGGTCTCGGTATGAAAATAGTCACTTATTGAGGTTTGGTCCAATTTTGGTCCTTTATCGTGTTTTTTGGTCCAATTTTGGTCCTCCGACCAAAATTTCTGCCGAATTTGGAGATTTTGACCCATTTTGACCATTTTTAGGCAATTTTGATATTTTTGACCAAAATTATTTGCACTTTGCACCCCAATATATATATATATATATAAGAATTTACTCTTTGTAGAAATATAGAGCTTAGTTTGATAACATCTTTATTTCCCATGTAGTTTTTATTATATGTACAAAACAGTAGATAATTTTCATTCTATTTTATATTATATTATATTATATATATTTAAGTTAATATTAGCCCAGGATAAAAAAAAATCCTGGTTCCGCCGCTGACTCATACACACCGTGTATTGGTAGCAATAACTAACTGGATATACCACGTCATCATGCGACGGTTGCGCCTAATAATTTCTCCTAATTCACACCCTGGAAATAAATCAGAAAATTGAAACGTACGTAGTTTTTTGTTAGAAAAAATGTAAAACTAGTTCTAATATAATATGGCAACATCTATTGAGCATAAGTTGATTTTTCTTTTAAGCATGGCAACAATTAAATTTCTTTTTCTCCAATCCGACCATTTGTGTAAAGGTAAGATGATGAAACACATATCACAACCTTTCCAACTGTATTGACAATATATACATTTCATTTCTCCTTTTGTAGTATTTCTTGAAATGGCAATCGATACTAAGAAAAAAAATGCATTTTCATAATTAAAAAAAAAAAGGTTCTGATAGATATTAAGGACATATGCAACTTTACCAAAAGTTTTCCTAACTTTAGTTATTGTGGCCACAAAATGAAAGGCAAAAAAGATGTTTATAGAGTGTTCGGTGAAGTGTCAAAAAGAAGTCTATTCAACGATCATTGAGCACAAAAGTTCACTGCTATGAGTTCAATATCTTGTCCCACACATTGAATTTGTAGTCTATAATGTCCCACATGTTTAGGGGCACACATGAATTTCTATCTGAACTATTTTTGGTATTTGGTGGATATATAACCCTTTGAGGAGGAGAAATGAGAAAAAAAAATCATATATTATATATGGGAAAGTTCATATATGTCTCTAAGGGTATAAGAAGAGCAATCACATGTTGTTGGGATATCGATTACATACATTACACTAATATGAATTAAATTGAACTGTTACATACAAAATGACTTTATGATCGGAATCATATGATACGAAATTATGTCGTTGTTAGTAATATCAGCATCAAACATAATGAAGTTGAATTTTTTTTTTGGAGGGTATCCAAACATAATGAAAATCACGATATGTAAATCAATATTGGAACCGTAAACAAAGAGGGGGGGAAACAAGGCATGTGAAACATATTTGTCATCTTTGTGATGTTTGAAAAACTATGAGAGACTGTTTGTCGATATACATTGTTTGAATCATTTGAGTATCTAGTTATAATGTAAAAGGCGTGACATAGTATGAAACAAGAAACAATTGAAAATGCTCTTAGATTTTTTCCATTTTATATGGATATAATTAGGTGAATGAACTCATTTTGAGGAATTCATAATTATGAGCAAGTGTCAAAGTAGGGGCATGCCAAGCAATCATTCCTAATTAACTTCGAAATTACAGGCCTACAAACATGTTTATGAATTTCTGCACCATGATCATATTCATTACAATCATGAATTGAGTTGGAAAGATTATTTGACATAACACCTTTATCCATTAGTTAATTAAAACTGACGTTCATTTATTAGATTAAGCATGGCCAGGGGGAAGGTTATTAAGAACTCCAAATTGTGGTCCTGTATCGCACATTTTTCACAGTTCATATGGTGGTCCATTTGCAGTTTCTTACTATATTTTTAAAACCTTTTATCATATTGCATCTCTGTCCTTCAGCTTTTAGCAATGCATCTTTGTCGTTGTACTTATATTATAAAGTACACTTTTTAAATAATTAAATGGGAAAAAAAAGAGGGAATACATGCTTTAGCAGTTCTTCTTGAACTTTACTGTAAATTACTTGGTTAATGAACCCTAAATATTGGTTAGTTTTTTTAAAAATAGCACGACGATTTGCGCTATATATATGTAGTTCAGACTCATAATTACACTTGTTTGTGCATTCTTTTGTTACAACACTGGGTGAAATTAACGTTTGGAAAAATAGTACCAAATTAATTTGAATGACCATGATGGAACTTTGTATATCTTTATCTTCAACTAAGTGCTTTTTATAGACTAATTAATGAAGCGCTTCTAAATTATTTGAATTTAAACGAGTCCTACAATTTTTTTTTTTTTTTTTGATAACTGAGTCCTACAATTATTCTTGACCAAGTATCTATACATTTTGCCTGACTTAGTAAAGCTAGGCGTCGGGTTTTACATAATGACCTGATTTTTCAATACGTTTTGTTGTTATGCACTACAAAAAAACCGGGTCATTTCCGACCGCAAAGCCGGTCGGGAATGACCCATGTGCGGTCGGGAAAGACCCTTTCCCGACCGCTATTCGGTCGGGAAGAAGCGGTCGGCGTTGCTTCGGTCGGCACGGGTTTTTTTCCCGACCGCATTTCCCGACCGAATTACGGTCGGGAATTTACCGACCGATTATTTCGACCGGCCAACGGTCGGGATATATTCCGACCGTTTAGCGGTCGGGAAATGGTTGAATATTATTCCCGACCGCTATTCGGTCGGGGTTATATGAATTTTTTTCCCGACCGTAATTCGGTCGGAAAAATCCCAATTTGTTTCCCGACCGAATTACGGTCGGGAATCTTAACGGGAAGTCCCGACCAACTGCCGGTCGGGACTTTTCTCGACCGATACGCGGTCGGGGAAAATATTCATTTTATTCCCGACCGAATATCGGTCGGGAATAAGATGAATATTTTCCCCGACCGCGTATCGGTCGGGATTAAGATTCATTTTATTCCCGACCGCTTACCGGTCGGGAATAATATTCAAACTAATCCCGACCGATACGCGGTCGGGGAAAATATTCATCTTATTTCCGACCGAATATCGGTCGGGAATAATAATCATCAGAACAAAAAAAATAATATTTCGGTAATAAATTACCGGAATATTATTTTTTTAATATTTTGTAATATTTTAAAAACGTTATTTAGTTTTTTTGTGTTTTAGATGAGCAATTAAATTTTTGATTCATTGCTCAGTCTAAAACACAAAAAAATTAAATAAGTTTTTGATTATTGAAAATTTGAAAGAAAGAAGGTTTTCAAGTTGAAAGAAAGAAGGTTTTGAAAAAGTGTTTGAATATGAAAAAAGTGTTTGAAAAATTTTTTGAAGAGGAAAAAAGTGTGTGGAGATGGAAAAAGAAGGAGAATAATGAAGTGTATTTATAGAAAAAGTTGATTTTTTTTTGAATTTTCGTCAAATCTGAATTTCCCGCCAACTTTTTCGATTATTCCCGACCGATATTCAGTCGGGAATGTTTATTTTTTTCAAAAATTTCAGAAAACCGCCAAATTTTCAAAAATTGGCGACCGAGATTCGGTCGGCAATACCTTTGAATATTATTCCCGACCGCATATCGGTCGGAAATAACTTTGAATATTATTCCCGACCGCATATCGGTCGGGAATAACTTTGAATATTATTCCCGACCGCATATCGGTCAGGAATACGTTTAAATTTTATTCCCGACCGATTTGCGGTCGGCAATAATGGTCAATGCCGATCGAAAAGCGGTCGGGAATGGGATTGAATATTATTCCCTACCGCATATCGGTCGGAAAAAATAGTAAATTTTACCTTTTCTCAATCTTTTGGAAAATCTTGATGTGTTTGTTAAGTATAACTATAGAATCTCATTAAATTCATGAATTGCACTATTAGTTAGTTAGTTTAATGTACTTTTAATTATTACATTAGTATAGTTTATCGGAGTATAAGTTAAGTTAGTTTGGAGTCTTACATATAATAATCATACGTAGTATATAAGGAGTTCACAATTGGCGATTAACATTTGTTACAAACGTTAGTATAGAGAGTCTAATTGTGATATATATATTAACATGTGTTTAACATAATCGTAAGTAGTTACATTATTAGCAACTACATATACTAATCTATTTATAAGTGACAACATGAATCGACGCTTCAAACGATTCATCAACGTGCAACTAAATTTAATTTTTTTGAGATTTTTAGTAATATATAACTAATACTGATTTACTTGATCATTAAATGAACGATTTACCTAAAATTGAGAGCGAAATAGCGAAATTAAGAATATGAATATTAATCTCTACCGAAAATCGGTCGCCAATAAGCCTAAACCCTAAACCCTAATATTACAGACCGAACGGCGGTCGGGAATAACAACGATTATTATTATTCCCGACCGGACGGCGGTCGAGAATAACAACGGTTATAATTATTCCCGACCGCGCTGCGGTCGGGAATAACAATGGTTAGTGTTATTCCCGACCGCCGTCCGGTCGGGAATATTAGTCAGCCCCCTATAAATACCCCCCCCTATTCCACTTGAGAAATCATTCCAACATTCATCCCTTGTTAAGGTATATACGATTTCCTCTTGTTATAACTATTTTTGTTAGTTTTTGTCAATGAAGATCGTTTTATTAACTTTTTTTTAATGTTTCTTTGTTTTAGATATTGCGGTAAATGCGACGAGGGCGTGTGTTTGCAAAGAATACTTGATCTAAGTATTTTCTACGCTACAACAAGTAAGTATTAATTTCCTTGGCCTCGTCGTACTCGAGTTTTAAAATTTTTATATAACTGATAAATATATTGATTGGTGAAATTAATTGTAACAATTTGTTTTTAATTTTCTTAGATTAGAAATGGATTGTTGTCCCGATAGATCTTGGATGTACGATAGGATAGATAGTAACACTGATTATTTGAATCAACATTACGTGGTTGGGGTTCGTGAATTCATACAATATGCATCACAACAGACAGATTACGTAGATCTAAGAAATCGTATTAGGTGCCCGTGCCAGAGATGCATCAATTTAAAGTTTTTGGATCGAAACGTAGTACATGATCATCTTCATAAGTGGGGGTTTGTGTATCAATATTGGATATGGGTGTTGCATGGAGAGAATGCGAGCGAGGCATCGACATCATATGTACATGAATCACCGTCTGCTAGTATTCACGTTGATAGTCCAGTTCATGCCGATACTTCATTTAGAGAATTGGTTGTGGATGCATATGGGGGTCGATTTGTTGAGGGAGAGGTGCGCAACGAAGATCCAAGTCTCGAGGCAAAGGAGTTCTACAAATTGATGCAGATGGGAGACATAAAAATGAACAGTAAGAAGTCGAAGACTGTGCTCCAGTGGTTTGCCGAGTTCTTAACTACCAAGACGATGCACAAAGTAGTTAATGTCGCTTGCGAAAAGTACTTAAGTTTGTCTAAAGATATTATGGACCCAGAGATTGAGGAAATGCTACCGAATACGGTTCGAGGCATGAATAAGATGCTCGCGGGTTTGGGTTTAGGGTACGAAAAGATCGACTTATGTTGGAATTTTTGTTTCTTGTACTACGGCGATAATGCCAACAAGGATCTCACATCGTGTCCGATATGCACGACCGATAGGTACGAGGCTGGTAGAAAGTCCAGGATCGCAAGGAAGAAATTGTGGTACTTCCCCCTAGGCCCTCGATTACAGAGGTTGTTTTATACTGTAGGCACTTCGAGGCATATGACTTGGCATTTGAAGTGTCGAGAGTCAACAGATAGAATGATTCACCCAGCTGCAAGCGAGGCGTGGAGACATTTTGATCGTACGTATCTGGACTTCGCAGCAGAGCCTAGAAATGTCCGACTCGGCCTATGTACTGATGGGTTCACACCGTTTGGGCCATCTGGGAAGAACTACTCTTGTTGGCCCGTGTTTGTTACCCCTTATAACCTTTCGCCGGATTTATGCATGCGACCGGAGTTCATTTTTCTGAGCCTTATTATACCCGGTCCAAAGAGTCCTGGAAAGAACTTGGATCTTTTGCTGAGACCGTTGATTGATGAGTTGAATGATTTGTGGAGTAATGGTTTGTGGACATATGACAGCTCACGAAAGGAAAACTTCCAAATGCGAGCGACCCTAATGTGGACTATTAGCGATTTTCCTGCTTACGGAATGTTGTCCCAGTGGAGCACGCACGGTAAGCTGGCGTGCCCTTATTGCATGGGTGAGACAGATTCTTTTACACTGAAGCATGGAGGAAAAGCCTCGTGGTTCGATTGTCATCGTCGGTTTCTACCAGAGGGTCATAAATGGAGGTACAACAATAAGGATTTCTACAAGGGTAAGGAGGTACTTGAAGCGCCCATTCCAAGGAAGACAGGAGCGCAGATGAGGGCAATTGTGGATAGGCTACGATCGGTTAGATTTGGGGCAAACTCCACAAAGCTTCCGGGCTTTAACACAACTCATAACTGGTGTCGTCGAAGCATCTTTTGGGAACTACCATATTGGTCCACGAACTTGATTTGCCACAATCTAGATGTAATGCATTGTGAGAAGAACTTTTTTGAGAACATCATCAACACGGTGTTGGACGATGCTAAGTCGAAGGAAAACATTAAGTCGAGGCACGATCTTAAGTTGTTGACCAACCGTAAAGAATTGTTCTTGAAACCCAGTGGCAGAGGAAGTGAGTACATAAAGCCAAAGGCAAAATATTGTCTTACGAGGGATCAAAAGAACATGGTGCTTGATTGGCTGACCGAACTGAAGTTTCCTGATGGATATGCCTCGGACTTGGGACGATGTGTGCAAAAACATTCAGAGAAAATTGTATGGAATGAAGAGTCATGATTGTCACGTCTTCATTCAGAGATTGATCCCCATTGCATTTCGCGAATTCTTGGAACCCGGGATTTGGGGGACCTTAGTAGAGATTAGCATTTTTTAAGGCGATTTGCGCCTCAGAGGTGTCGGCCGAAGATATGGAGCGATTGGAGGAATCGTTTATTGTTACCATGTGCAAGATGGAAATGATATTTCCTCCTTCATTTTTCGACTCTATGGATCATTTAGCCATACACCTTCCGTATGAGGCTAGAGTTGGTAGTCTAGTTCATTATAGATGGATGTATCCATTCGAGAGGTACGATCTTATATTTATATAACAATTATCTTTTTAAAATATCGATTCTTTGCCTAATCTTTGATTTCTATGAACTAGGCGGATGTTCGACATGAAGGGTTCAGTAAAGAACAAGGCGAGGGTGGAGGGATCCATAGCCAATCAATACCTACTTGCTGAGCTCTCCAATATGTGTTCTCAATATTTGGATGTTTCTTTTCAGACTAAATATAAAAAACTCAACAGGAACGAGACACTAGATAGCACGGAGTGGGATGATGAGCTTACAATATTTCAAAAGAAAGGGGCGCCAATAGGGCCACTAAACAATATGAGATACTTGACTTCCGAAGAGATGGAGCAAATAGAGCTTTACACGCTTCTAAACTGTCCAGAGCTTGACGAATGGGTGGAGTAAGTGGTAGTTAATTATTTTTAATAACAAAATGATTAAGCACTTTAAAGACAACTAATTTATGATGATTTTACTATGCAGACTGTTTGTAGAAGAGGAGTGCGGTGGACTAAGTCCAATGGAGATACAATCCAAGAGGAACCAAGAGTACGTAGCATGGTTCAAGCAGACATATTCAAGTGGGAAATACGAGACCGACGTACGAATAGATCCTCTAATCACAGGTTCGGCTTATTCAGTGGCAACCTACGAGGGATACATTGTGAATGGGTTCAGATTTCACACCGATATGATTTTGGGGCCGAAGAAAAGTGATTGTAGCGGTGTTTATGTGAAGGGAGACATGGGAGGATCCGATGCTACCAACTTCTATGGAACGTTGAAAGACATTATACAGGTGGAATATTGGGGCATAATCCGGCCCCTATACATTGTCTTGTTCAAATGTGTTTGGTATGATATAAACGCAGGTACACATGAGCATTCAACGTACAAGTTGGTTGACATCAACCCGAGGCGTACCCTCAACACCAATGAGCCGTTTGTATTCGCTAACCAAGCAAAATAGGCGTACTATGTGCCCTATCCAAAAAAGACGACAGGGCGACCGGGACAGAGAGGATGGTTGGTCGTATCCACTATTCCTGCCAGACACATAATCGATATGTCATCAGTTGCAGGATCAAAAGATGTCGACGCAGGGATGCCGAACCAAGTGCTACAAGAGAATGCATCTGAAGGGTTTAACTTATGCGTGGACCTTTCCTCATTCAATATGAATATCCAATTGGCCAACGAGGGATTTGATGTGGTTGTCGAGGAGGCAGCAACGGAGGGCAACGAGGAAGAGGAGGGCTACGAGGAAGAGGAGGACAATGAGGAAGAGGAAGAGGAAGAGGAAGAGATAATGAGTGACTCAGATTCTGAGGATAGTATGTATGAATAGCATCGATTATGGTTTAGTAGGTCGAATTTATTTTATAAAAAAATTTGATTCACGTTGTTTAATTTCATATTATAGGCATAATTACCAATACTTAGATTAAACGAACAAATAATACACAACTAACACAATTTTCAATACTTAGATTAAACGAGCAAATAATACTACTACTCCGCATCAAACGAACAAATAATACACAACATAATTATAGAATAAATACGAAACTAGTTTAACATTACATAATTGGTCCAAGCATCAAACAAATTACATAAATACAAACAACTAACACAGTTTTCAATACTAAAATATCCCTAAAATAAATAAAACTACTACTACTCATAGTCCCCGTCATGAAATCCAAATGTATCAGGAGCTGTGGAGGGTCCATCACCATCATCACCATCACCGGCAAGATCGACTGCATCACCACCGAGAGTGTCATCCACGGGGTCCTCATCGGGGTCATCCTCGTACTCATCATCATACAACGGGCAATCTGGAGCACCATGCGCAAAAGGATCAGGAGGGGGTGGCGAGGAACGCTGGCCGGCTCGACGAGCTTCACGCATGAGTCCCCCTGTAGGCATGGCTCGAGATGGAGGAGTACCGCCAGTCTGGGTGATGTGCTGGGTCAAGAAATCTACCTGAGTAGCAAGCGCGTCAATCCTCACATCAGTAACAGTCCTAATACGACGGTTCTCCCTCTCCAACGCCCTCGCATAATCATGTGTCGTGTCTGGGTGCTTCTTCGTCGAGAAACCAAACCGATCGTGATGTGCATCTGAAGGGAGACCCGCAACCTTCCCCTTCTTCAATCCTCCTATCGCCTGAGTCCACAACTGATGATCTAGTGGTGGCCACGTAGAACGATCCGCCTCGTACCTCTCGGTCATAAGGCCCATGTACTCCTGTTAATTTTGTCATAATTGTTAGTACATAATTAAGGAAGACATATATTAATACAGTAATCAAAGAATGCTATACAAGTTAAATACTTACGTAGATAGCCCTATACTTGGGGTGAACCCAAACGCGGCGACGTGGAGCTCCCTCTGGCAGACCACTGGGCACATGTGTGTGCTGATAACGATATGCCTCATCGTGCCGAGGTGGAGGGGCCCCTGGAGGTCTAGAAGCAACCTGCATATTGATATACATTTGTTATTTTAGATATTTAAATTTAAGACAATAATATTATTCGTATAGATACTCAATTTAATAAGACGTATCCTACGTCGAATCTCCGTGTAGCTCTGGGACCCACTAGCATGAGTAGCTCGTGTAGGACGATCATGGTCTGGTGCCTCTCCCGATCGCCTGTTCTTCTGGCCTGCCGTGGATTTCTTCGCATGGTCCTCCGACTCCCAATGCGTCACGAACATCCTCTCTAACTTGTCGCTCATCCAACTGTTCTTCGGACGCGACGCCCACTTCGGATCATGGAGCCTGTCGTAATAGTTCTTCTTTGCATTGTGCACGGTTTCCTTGTAACACTTCTTAGCCTTCGCATCGTATGCGGAATGTGCACGAAGTATGTCATCCGAATGAATGTAGTATATGCTCTACAATTAAATAAGGTTTTAATTAAGGTTTCGTTAAATAAAAATCTTACTATTTATATATATATATTTAGTAAACTTTCTAAATCCCACCTTAAACTTAGCCCACATTTGTCCCTGGACTGTCGGATCGACCTCGGTGTATGAAGGAACCATCGTCTTCATAAACTCCCTAATGATCGAGGTAATCGCCGTCGATATCTTTCTCCCATCCATAAATACGTCGTGCTCATCCAGCTGGATCCTACGACGGGCTGTACGGTCAGCCGGAACCTGCGGCCCTCTCGATACACCTCGGCCCGGTCTCTGCTGCGTCGCTGAAGATGGTCCTGCACCAGCAACGTCTGTAGGGGAAGAAGTACTAGGACCCGCCGGTGTAGACTCTGTAGAACGTGGCCTAGGTGCCGTAGGCCTCGATGATGACGGTTGCCTCGATGAAGACGATGGCCTAGATGATGACGATGGTGTCGATGCTACGTGATCATCATCTAGGCGAAATGGTACTACTAGATCTGGTGAAGTACCGCCGCTCGATCCGATACCCCTATGTGGATGTGAAGAAGTAGGGGAGTCGCCAAGATCGGTACCAGGTGCATCGACAGGAGCGGGTGGTGCACCGCCAGAATGAATGATCCGTAGACGAGAACCTATCCTCGGTGGACCAGTCGTAGGTGGAGTACTCGATGGAGTGCTCGATGGACCACTACGCCCTCTCTTCGAGGGCTGGCCACGATCGCTATCACGGGACGACATGTCGTCGAAGAGGAGTGCTACGAACTAAGTAAAAGCATCTAAGTTAGAATTTTCTAATTGTAGAGATGGCCTAAGTTTAATCAGTACTAAGTTATTCCTAAAGGTATAAATATTTCCCAAAGCCCAACAATTTCTAAAGAAATTTACAAATTAAATCCTAACAATATCTACAATATCTAATAATTAATATTAAAACATTAAATATAACATTAAAAATTAATATTAAAACATTAAATATAACATTAATTACTCAATAATTAACGTCCAAATAAATAAATTAACACATATAAAAATCATATATAGTTTTTCTAAAGTCAAAAATAATTACTAAACTATAACATTTTGTAAAGCCTAACAATTGCTAAAGATATAAATAATTACTAAAATCATAAAACTATAACATTCCCTAAAGGCATAAATAATTACAAAAATCATAAAACTAAAACATTTCCTAAAATCTAGCAATTCCTGAAGGCATAAAAGTCTAACATTTCTCAAAGCCTAACAATTAATAAAGATATTTTCTAATTAAAACTATATCATTTCCTAAAGTCTAACGATTCCTAAAGACATAAAAATCTAATATTTTCCAAAGCCTAACAACTCCTAAAGGCATAAAAATCTAATATTTTTCCAAAGCCTAACAATTCCTAAAGGCATTTCTTAATTAAATCCTAACAATTTCTACAATATCTAACAATTAAACATAAAAAATAAATATTAAAACATTAAATATAACCTAAAAAACAAGAAAAAGCGAAAAAAGTTACCGATTTTGAAGTGCCGACGGAACTGCGGTCGCGAAAGGCTGTTGGGCGGTCGGGAATAATAGGAGGGAGAGAGAAATGGAGTGTGTGAGAATGAAGAGATGGAGGGAGGTATTTATAGAAATACCTCCCTCTTTCCCGACCGCATGGCTAGAAAACTTGAATTAACCTTTAAACTAAAACCAAGGGCTAATTGAAATCACCTTTGAGGATCTAATGTTCCCTAAAGCAGCTACAACACAGCAATAACCACTTCATTATATTGTTAAGTACTAAATCCTAATTAATTAAGAGATAATTTACAATTTAAGCAACAATGGTGGCTTGTATTGTTACAATATAGCAAAGTTTGATGCTCGAGTTGTACTCTTGTAAGACCACGGGCAACAACGAATGATACAAGTGCAACTTTTTGTCGAGTGATTAGTAGACCATTAGGGCACGTATGGTTGCCCGGGTGAAATTAAGCTGGTTCTCCCATATTTAATCATGGGCCCACGTATTGAGCCATACTAGATCAGCCCTATTTTTAGTTTGGTTGCGAATTATATAAGAAACGGTGATATGAGATTAGTTGTTTGGTTAGTCATTACATGACCCTTTTTCCTTCACTTCAAAGTATAATTACTAGTTTACCCCTGCTGCTATTTCAGACACTGACCAAATTTAATAATCGTGCACGTAAATCAACAACTATCCATTCACAAATTAAATTAAGATCTTCTTCTTCGTCAAGAGTATTCATAACAGTATTAAAAGAAAAATATAATTCTATCCTTGGTACTTAAATTGCCCATTATTTTTGGCCAAAATTATGCACAATGAATTTCCAGGCGTAGTGTTCTAGTGATGTTTCTTTTTCTTTTCTTGGCCAAGGCAAAAACACATTAGCTTTGAGAAAGGGGAAGAAATCAGTCTGCGGGAATCGCCAATCAACCTTCGTACACTAAGATCTTGCTTTGAGAAAACGAGGAAGAGACAGTTACCCAATCAAAATTGCGAAGAAATATAAGCGCAGAGGTAAATTGAGATATGATGGTTCAGTGATTTTGATTTTTGACATTGTTGCCAAGTGATTCTGATGTTATGGAGAATTTTGGTGTGTTCTTTAGTTCTCCAAGAGGCGTGAGTTTAACTATTCATTCACACAATTTCTTTTTGAGGAATTTGATGCGGTAACGAAATTTTGGGAGATTACTGGAGATTGGCTTTTAGAATTTAAGAGGATAAAATTGTACTTTCAATCGTTACCCGTCCGTCACTGTAGACAAGAGATAACGAATCCAGGGGGGTTGTGGCTGATTGGAATCAGCCATTAAGAGCGGGGCAGAAAGATTAAGTAAGGAAAACCCGGTTTTCATGCTTTCCTACCAAACGTTCTGAATTCACTGTGTAACCCACATTTAGACCCATATTAAGGCCTTATTAGGGGCAACCATACGAGCCCTTAGGGTATTCTAAGTGACTTAAGACTCGACTTTAACACCTAAGTTTTTGTTGTTAATTCACTTGAAATTGTCGTATTAAATAATTCATTAGCTTAGACTGTTGTTGGAGGTGTGGGTGGTTGATGAAAGGCCGAATATTCTGACTCCTTTCTCCCAACAAAAATCCACACATGAATATTGTCCGAAAGTATTGTGTTTTTTCATACTTTGATTTAAGATCTTTAATTAATTTAAATATTAAGTATGTAAAGGTTTCACACATGTGAACGCTCTCGAAAAGAAAATGGGGAACTTGAAAAGAGAATATTTCAAAGGCAGAACTACCAAAAATGCCCATTATCTTTTGTCAACTTTACTTTTTGTCCGTTATCTTTTTAAGCTACCAAAAATGCCCGCTATCTTTGCCAAAAATGTCCGATTCACTGTTCATTGCCATTTGTTCGCCAAATCATCCAATTGTGTCCTACGTGGCTACCATGTCATCTTTATATATATATATTTATATTATTAACTATATTATATATATAAAAATATATATTTAAAAACAAAATATTATAATTTTGATTTAAAAATAATAACTTTTAATAACTAATATTTTTTTAAAAAAACAGAAAAATAATAATAAAAAGGTAAATACCCCCCCCCCCCCTTTATTTTTGTGTTATATATAATTCTAAATAAAAAAAAAATTAATAACTTATAAATTAAAAAACATATATTAAAAAACAGAAAAATAAAAACAGAAAAAATTTTAAAAAAACAAAAAAATGTCAAAACTTTATTCATTTAAATTAAAAAACTTAAAAAAGAACTTGAAAAAAAAAAAGAAAAAAAATTTGGTCATCTCTTCCACCCCCCCACCCCCCCCCCCCCACAAAAAAAAAAATCTCGCCGTCGTCACCTCCACCTCCACAGCCGTCGTCACCTCCACATCGGACGCAGCAGCCGCCACACTCTCCGTTCTCAACCAACCCACAACCAACCCACCAACTGTAGAGGAATCGAACTCGGAGCGGCGGCGGATTGGAATCGGAATCGGAATCGGAGCGCCGACGAATTGGTTAGAAGCTTTACTGGAATCGGAGCGCCGACGAATTGGTTTAGATTCCAAGTTTAGATCTCCGGCGAGCGGCGCGGACCGAGCAATTCTCCGGTGGGGTGGGGCCGTGGGTGGTGGGGTGGGGGGTGGGGGGGAAGTGACGCACTGTTCTCATTTTTTTATTCTTATTTTTCCTGTTTTTAAAAAGTTTAAAAATTTTCAGTTTTTTAATATATATGTTTTTACAATTAGTTATTCAAAATTAAATTTTCTTAATTTAAAATAATTTTATAACATAAATATATAAAGGAGGGGAGTTTTTATAACTGTTCTCATTTTTCTGTTTTTTTTTATAAATTTTATTAGTTATTAAAAGTTTTTTTTAAAAGATTTTTAATTGTTAATTTTTTTTTATTTTTTTTTTAGATTCCAGGTGTAATAACACGTTGGACACGATTTTGCCGAGTTGGCACACAAATGGACATGAACAGTAAAACGAGCATTTTTGACAAAGATATCGGGCATTTTTGGTAGCAAAAAAAAGATAACGGGCAAAAAGTAAAGTTGGCAAAAGATAACGAGCATTTTTGGTAGTTCTGCCTATTTCAAACTACTTATTTTTTGAAGGAACATAATTAATTAATATATTTGCGTATATAATAAATCGAGGAACGAAACTGTTAGGCATATAAAAGTACTAGAGGGTTCTTTTTACAAGTCATATATATAAAAAATATTATTATTTTTGTGAAGCCAAATGTAAGGAACTCATATGTAATATGCACATTTTCTAGAGTGAAGCGAATGAATGAATTCACCTAAGTTATTCTTATAGTACAGAAAAAAGATAATTAAGACATTGCAATGAATAATTTAAAACATACCCCTCTAATATAAGCACACACCATTTTTATATAGAGTAATTGTGCAACTTCCAAAGGCTGGAAACAGCTCTAAGCCTCTAACAAGATCATGCGTACATCGTACATTATCAAAAAAGAAGAAGTTATATATGGAAAGTGACAACGCCATTTTTTTTTTCTGACATAAATATCATGAACACTTAGTAAAATATGATAATACATAATTCATCCTATAAGACATAGGTACCTTAGCTTGCTTTTTACTGGAATATAATTAGTATAAATATGTTAAACAAGATTCGTTAACGTACAATATCTTCATGGCTGCATGCAGTACATGCATGCATGATGCTTTTGATATATTATCCTTATATACTGAACTATAGCTAGCGATAATATGACCAATCCAATCTTACGTCTTTCATACGAATCATCTGACAATTATCGACTAGCTATAACCTAATTAATTTCTGATTACAGTTCAATTGTGATTCGTTTCAAGAAGATACTGACCTATAACTCTCTAGATCTCTTTATTTGGACCATGCTACATATTTTCCCTAAAGTTTTGTCAAGGCTATAATTATAAGCGGGACCATGCTATCTATGCTTTTAAACTTTAACATAATAGATTTTATAAATATAATTTACTTTAACCTAATTTGCAGTATACACTTTTATCGAAATTCGATAATATTGAAATAATTAAAGCTAATAATCGTATAAAGAGAGTTTTATACACATACAAATCTGACCTAACAACCTGGCCATGCAAATTAAAGTGGGTTAAGGTAAATCTAGAGCTAGGCAAGATTCGTCGTACGTTATTAGGGGCATTTGAGCAAATTAATATGATTAAGATAGATAACTATTGTACTTTAGTGATGAATGTTTAGTGGCCTAGTTGTAACGCCCGGCTTCATTCTTGGACGCAAAGGCCGGAGGACGCCGGCACACTCAGACGCAAAGGGGATCGACCATGTGCGACGCAGTCGGCCAGCGGGTGTGCGAGACGGGCCGATGGAGTTGTGCGTGCGACATGGGCGCAACAGGCGCAGACGTTGGCTAACGGGCGAAGAGGACGCGGCGTTAGGAACGGGCGTGCGATGTTGGCGCAAGGACGCGAGGCGTCCATTCGAGACGATGCGACGAAGGGCCGTGCCGTTGGGGCACGATGGGTCAAGAAGAGCGACGACGGTTCTAGAAGTCTCGCGACAAGTCACGAAGGAACGATAACGCTATCGTGCGAGAAGAGCCGAGAAGCTTCTAGACGCCGCCTTACTGTAGCACTCGAGAGAAGTGGAGAACTCTCGAGAAGGGTCGAGACGGTCACGTGTGGACGAGGCACGTGACGGGCAACTTGGGCAGCCCGGGGCAGGGGCGAAGTTGCAACGTAAATACAAAGTTTGGGGTAGCTTTGTAAATACTAGAAAATATAGGGACTTGTATAGTCGGGTCGATGTAATTTACGCCGGGCTCTAGAAGGGTCTAGAGTTGTCCGGTCGGGACTAGAGTAAGGCACCGCCTTACTATTCATTGTACAGTTTCGTTGATAGTTGCAGCAATAGAGTTAGGAAAGCTGCTAACTGCTTGTGTGGGCCCCGCCCACACTTCTATATATAGGAAGGCAACCTTGCCTTCATTTGTAACCTTGCCAACCGAGAGTAAAGCATTGTAACGGCTTGAGAGTTGAGTAATTGAGTTGTAACATTATTTCAAAAGCCTTCAAATCCTTCTAACTCTTTTATTCCTTTCCGTCAACTTCTTCCGAGTCTTTCAGCCTCCTTGAGTAGTAGTAAGGCTGACTAGTGAGCCGACGGGCCGCGCTTGCTAGTGCCGCACGGACGCAACGTCGACTCAAAGGCATCGTAGTCGACCGTAGTCGATCAAACCGGGATAAGTCCGTGACACGTGGTATCAGAGCCACGGTCGGGGAAGAAACCGAGGCTCTTGGCCTTCATTTGTGTTAAGTATAGTCGAGTTGAGGCGTAGACTTGTTCGCTTAGAGGAAGTGATGTCGGGGCAAGTTGAAGGGACGACGACCCGGAGCCGAAGAGCACGCGAGCCTTCGAGCGAGCCATCTGCGGGGACGTTGGGGGACGGTTCCCAAGCCTTAGAGGAGCGAGTAGGCCGGATGGAGACGGCGCTTGTTGAGGCACGACGCACGTTCGAGTCACTACTGGGGAGAGTAGGCGAGCTCGAGACGAACGAGGAGCTAACGGAACGATTAGGCACGCTGGAGGAGCAGGTATTGTCCCACATTAACGCTATAACTTTCGATTTTCAGCAACTTAAGGATGCCGTCGGGGACATAGAGACCTTGCGGGGCGAGGTTCAGGCGATGAAGGACGACTTGGCCGTGGTGAAGCGAGCCGTCCGCCACATGGAGCAGCAGAGGGACACGACGACGCCGACCAAAGTAGACGTTCCAAGGCCATCACCGTTCAATGGGGTAAGGAACGCTCGGGACATAGATAATTTCCTTTACAACATTGAAATCTACTTTGCCGCTGTCAACGTGCACGACATCGACACCCGCATGCGCACCATCCCACTCTTCTTGACGGACGTGGCGATGCTTTGGTGGAGACGACGGCAAGCCGACATAGACAAGGGAGTTTGCCAAATTTCGACGTGGGATGACTTCGTCCGGGAGTTGAAGAGACAATTTTACCCGGAAAACGTCGAATATGAGGCACGGGGCCGATCGAGACGGTTGCAACATAGGGGCACGATTCGGGACTACGTGAAAGAGTTCCAAGAGATCGTATTGGAGATCCTGGATCTTTCGGACAAGGATGCCCTATTCACATTCTTGGACGGACTGAGGCCGTGGGCTAGGCAGGAGTTGCAACGGCGTAATGTCCAAGACTTGGCATCGGCCATCGCCGCAGCGGAAGGCCTAATCGAAATCACGCTAAGGGACGGCGACAGACGGGGCAAGGACCGACGCGACGACGAGGGACAGCACGGCGGGGAGGACCGTGGTCGTTCGAGTCGGAGGGGCAGTTCGGCCGAGCCGACGAAAGCTAAGCCGAGTGGGTCTAACGGTATGGGACGTCATGACCACTCGGACCGACGCGGACCTGACGGTATGGGATGCCAGGATCACGCTGATAGGCGATCGAAGGCCGGGAACTGCTACATTTGTGGTGGGTTTGGCCACTTTGCCCACAAGTGCCCGCAAAGGGGTCAATTTTCGGCAATTGAGCAACGAGTTGAGGAGCCAGAGGAGGAGGATCGCGGGGAGATGCGAATGGGTGCCCTCCAACTCCTCAATGCCATTCAGGGTCGAAGCGAGCCGGCGACTGGGCGACGCCGGGCACTTTTGTACGTGGACGCACGCATAGGGCCACACTTTGTCCGAATGCTTTTCGATACAGGCGCGAATTTTAGCTTCATGGACGAAAAGGTTGCGCGCAAGATCGGGTTAAGCATCGTTAAGGAGGTCGGATACGTCAAGCCAACCAATAAGGGCGAGGAGTCGATAGTGGGCGTGGCTAAGGACGTTCACGTACGCATGGGACCGTGGCAGGGAGCGGTCAATTTCACTGTGGTACCGTTGGAGGACTACGACGCCATCTTGGGACTTGAGTGGTTCGACAAGGAACGTGCATTGGTCATACCGTTCGCACAGCACATACTCGTTTTAGGCAACGACCCTTGCACGATACCAGTCCATAGAGTGGCGACGAAGGTACCAACAATCTCTGCTATCGAGGGGTTCAAGCCGAGATGGGTCGGGGCGCGGGGAGGACGCCGGCCCATGCAAAGTGTTTTAGCCATCGAGTGGGACGAGTCGAGTGGCAAGCTAGCTAGGCAGGCTCAGGAGCCGAGCGACACCGAAGGGAGCGTGTGTTCGCGATCGGGCAGCCTAAGGACCGAACGCATAGATGGGCGAGGGCGGTCACGGGGAGGTGACGGCGTGCCCAAGGAAGCGTCTATGTTGCTAGCAAGGAAGGGACGTGTTGAGCCGAAGGCGCGCAACAACCAAGAGTCGGGACGGAGGCGTAGGCGAAGGAACCGGCGTAGGCGCAGGGGGCGCAAGGGAGGCCGAAGTTCCAACGGCACCGAGGGCGTCGCCGACTTTGGTGGGGGAGGATGTAACGCCCGGCTTCATTCTTGGACGCAAAGGCCGGAGGACGCCGGCACACTCAGACGCAAAGGGGATCGACCATGTGCGACGCAGTCGGCCAGCGGGCGTGCGAGACGGGCCGATGGAGTTGTGCGTGCGACATGGGCGCAACAGGCGCAGATGTTGGCTAACGGGCGAAGAGGACGCGGCGTTAGGAACGGGCGTGCGATGTTGGCGCAAGGACGCGGGGCGTCCATTCGAGACGATGCGACGAAGGGCCGTGCCGTTGGGGCACGATGGGTCAAGAAGAGCGACGACGGTTCTAGAAATCTCGCGGCAAGTCACGAAGGAACGATAACGCTATCGTGCGAGAAGAGCCGAGAAGCTTCTAGACGCCGCCTTACTGTAGCACTCGAGAGAAGTGGAGAACTCTCGAGAAGGGTCGAGACGGTCACGTGTGGAGGAGGCACGTGACGGGCAACTTGGGCAGCCCGGGGCAGGGGCGAAGTTGCAACGTAAATACAAAGTTTGGGGTAGCTTTGTAAATACTAGAAAATATAGGGACTTGTATAGTCGGGGCGATGTAATTTACGCCGGGCTCTAGAAGGGTCTAGAGTTGTCCGGTCGGGACTAGAGTAAGGCACCGCCTTACTATTCATTGTACAGTTTCGTTGATAGTTGCAGCAATAGAGTTAGGAAAGCTGCTAACTGCTTGTGTGGGCCCCGCCCACACTTCTATATATAGGAAGGCAACCTTGCCTTCATTTGTAACCTTGCCAACCGAGAGTAAAGCATTGTAACGGCTTGAGAGTTGAGTAATTGAGTTGTAACATTATTTCAAAAGCCTTCAAATCCTTCTAACTCTTTTATTCCTTTCCGTCAACTTCTTCCGAGTCTTTCAGCCTCCTTGAGTAGTAGTAAGGCTGACTAGTGAGCCGACGGGCCGCGCTTGCTAGTGCCGCACGGACGCAACGTCGACTCAAAGGCATCGTAGTCGACCGTAGTCGATCAAACCGGGATAAGTCCGTGACATAGTGCTGTGGAGATAAAGCCTAAAAAGAAAAGATGCATGGAATAGGTAAATAGTTGAAAATTATGATCTCGATGGGTGTTTTGTTTGAACGTGTATGTGGATAATTATTTTTGGTATAAAAAACTATATAGAAACACAGTTATTTGAGTAAGTTTTTTCATCAAAAATTAAAGACATTTTTCTTTGTGTTGTAGCTGCACAAATATAATAGGTTAAATATCGCCCGTTAGAGGAGTTAAATGTTTTACAAACTTAATTTAAATATTATAGATTGTAGCCAAAACTAAGAAATGAAACTAATATATCTTACATCTTATTATATTTTACATTTCTTGTACAAATGATAATAACGAAAATTCGAAGATAAAAAATGTTCTAAGAGTAGAGGATTTCGGTTCCGACTTCCGTAGCCTAATATCATGTTTCCGCCCAGCCCAACAAAACGTAAGGCAGCCCAAATTTTTGAATGGACATTGTATTTTTTGCATAAAAAAAAGTGGTTTGGATTCTTTTTTCTATTTGTACGTACATGGCAATATTATATGTCATTTGCAGAAAGTGAAATAATGCTGGAGAGTTTATTTTATTTCTAGATATATGACCTAATTTAGCATGCATGTAGAGAAATGTTATATTTGAGTATGAAGCACATAGAAATTATTAGCCAAGTTAGCAGAACCAATCATCTTGGTCATGGCTTTGTCCTGTAACAAACATTTATCAGCTAGAAACAACACTGCAAGGTTGGAAGCATTAGCTAACTGAGAAATTGACAGTAAATTATGTTTAAACTCAGGAACAGACAAAACATTCCTAATAGTGAGTCATGTGAATAATATAATGCTCCCACAGTGAGGGGCTCTAGTAGTGTGATTATTAGGTAAATATATAGTTGTGTCACATGCATATGGAATATCACTGAAGAAACTCATGTCACAAACCATATGAGCAGTAGTTCCTGTATCTAGGATCCAAGAAATGCATTTAACATTATTGATCTTAGAGTGAGTACTGAAAGCAAAATGTTTGATGAGAGGGTTTAAAGTACCAGTTGCTGCTGTTGCAGCAAATTGTGGAGCAACACCAGAGGAGTGTGACAGAGAAGCTCTCTGTTTATGTAGTGGTTGAAATGTCATAAATTGCTCAAACAGTTGCTGATAAGCAGAAGTTACTCGATAAATTGCTTTTGGAACTGGAGAGAGGAGCACTCTCAAAGTTGGAACTCATGTTAGCAGCTTGTGATGGATTCACTCTCCTTCCTCTTCGTTATTCCCAACCAGGGGGTAACCATGCAGCTGGTAACACTTATCCACAGTGTGATCATTGTACCCATAGTGAGTACATCTTAACATTTTCTTCTCCTTATTTTGAGGAGGTTTACGAGATTGAGTACCCGAATTTTGACCCTGAGGATTGTAGTTAGAGTAAGAGTTTTGATATCTTCCTCTATTTTGAGTGTCACCCTGTGTCTTATATCTTGTAAACATTGCCATAGCATCAGAGTTTCACTCACATAATGAAGTTGCATTTGATTCTATTCTTGCAGTAGCATAGATAACACTTTTGAGAGAGTAGGCAGGGGATCAAGAAGCAGGATTTGACTCCTCAATGCAGAGTACGTGTCATTTAAACCAACTAAAAACTTGATAACACGGTCATGTTGTTGTAAATCAGACATTTTCCTATTCATATTGCAAGTACAATTACCACAAATGCAAGCTATGATAGGCCTTTGACTACAAAATTCATCTCATAGAATCCTAAAGGAACAATAGTAATCAGTGAGGGAATTAGAACCCTGAGAAATAATGGATAATGATTTTTCTAAGTGAAATACTATAGATCCATCAGATCCATCATATGTGGTCTTTGATAAATTCCACAAATCAAGTGCAACATCATAAAACACTTTTATTTCTTGATTTCGGGAGTTATAGAGTTACCAAGCCATGAAGTTACAAGGTTATTTGCACGGATCCAGCACAGACGGTTGATGGCGTCATATTTCGGCAGAATCGAGAGAGATTCGTCGATGAACCTAGTCTTATTTTTGACCGTTAGCGCCATGCGAATGTTGCGGCACCAAGTTACATAGTTTGTGCCATTGAACTTTCCACTAACGATCGAAGCGCTAGCAGACTCATTATATCCCAAAAAGTACACCGACGATGAGTCTTCGCTCGGATTTTTGGGTGGAGCAACAGTAGATTGAGAGGCCGGAGTCATCATTATCGGAAATCGGAGTGGATTTCAGAGGAACAAACGGCAAAATTGAAAACACACAGAGAACGACGGCGAATCGGAGATCAAAAATTATGCTGGAGAATGAGGAGAATATGTGCGGAAGCGGATCGAAAAACCTAAGTCGATGATACCATATCAAATCAGTGAATTGAATCCACAATGTGGATGAAGAATTGTGAACAAAATTGAAAGGAAAACATTGCAAAATTGTATTGAAAGATTATGGAGTTTGTTACAAGAGAGAGAAAAGAGAAATTAGTGCATGTGTAGAGCGTGTGTGTTGTTTATATACATCTGATCAGGATTAGATTAACTAGCTATTAATCTTGCTAATCCAGTTTAATAATTAATTAACCTCCAACGGTCGACTTGCCTAAAATAGAAAACATTACCGAAAAGGAAAAAAAATAATGAAAATGGAAAGAATATAGATGAATATTGTAAACCAAATAGAAAATAATCTACGAGGAGTATCACGCCTTTCGTAGATGACAACCCCAATATATCATCAAAAGAATAACCATAGGAGGAAGAAATCATCGGGCTTAACTTGCCTAAAAAACGATGACATGAGGGTGTGAACAGGATACAAATCCCCGAGGTACTACGAGTCTTGGATGACTCTACGATACCTCACACGATCATGTTATCCTCAAACACACCTCCGATAGTTCTTGGCAAAATCAGATAGTGTCTCAGATACTTCAGTTGGCCAGAGAAGAGATAGAGGATAAAACCCTGAAATCTCTTACTACAGTTGGAAGAAAACCAAGTGTACATCATATACCGCGATCATATATAAAAAAGCCACATGTCGTCTTACCAAGTGTGAGAAGAAGCCAGCCATCACGTAAACCACCTGTCGGCCGATAAAAAGCTTGGAAGGCGTACTAGCGCATGAAGAAAAACTACCTGGCAGAAAGGGGGCATGCGTTTTGACAGTTGTTCTAGAAGATCCGCGTTATAAAAAAAGGGCAAGGACGCCATAATGGAAGGGGAGGTGGAAAATAACCCTCGAAAGACAATACTATAAGAATATTCTATTAGTTTGTGGAATAGGCAAGACGTTTCGATATATAAAAAATTCCACAACCCTCGGACTATACGAGTCGAGTGTTAACAAAAATAGTTTAATATCTCTAGATATAATTCATAAAATATATGATATAATCAAACCTGGGTTTGAATCTTGGTTGAGACTTTATGCTTTCCGTTACTAGAATAAATTTATTTACTGATTATATATAATAATTCATAAACTTATTTTTTAAATAACCCTTATCGTTTAATTCCGAGTATCGAACTGTATAAAAATTAATTAAAACATATTCAAGTTTTAGCAAATTTTGGTTATTATTGGTCTCCCACCTTGTCAAAAATCTCCAAATATATTTCGTCAAGAGTGACTTGATTCTATTAATTTTAGGTTTGTACCTGTCACACTCACACATATGCCCGGTTGACTAGGTTTGCTATTGCGTCAACTCGCGGATTTACCTATTGCGCGCCCAAACAGTGGCGACTACATGTTTTCATGTCATAAAAAAAGTCATATTTCACTTTTGAGCATTCAAATTAAGCAAAGTAGCTTGACCTAAACTTACATAAAAATGGACAAAAAACATAAATTCCTTCACCGATATTCAATAAGTTGGATAAAGAAATCCTTGATAACTCAAATAATTTGTGGAAGCAAGTTTTGGACAATTGAACAAGCGACATGACCAAATCCTAGGCACGTACGTACAACATCACTTTCTCCTTTCAGCACATGCAGTGGTTCTACCACGCCACCTCACCTGGACCCCGCACCCCCCACTATCAATATAATATATAACATGGCAATGTCACAAATATTAGAGAGTGAGAAATGTTTGGCCGATTTTGCCATTTCACCTAACCCAAACTTGCATGGCAAATTATGTAAGTATCTAAGTTTAATTTTTCCAATTTTTGATTTCGATTGGTTAATTTTTTCCAAAATTTAATTATACGTTGGTGGGGCTTATTAGACTGTCCAAACGCAAAACCCCTAAACAAACAGGACCCAGCAAAAAGAGTATCGAAATGGCCATTCTATACTCGTATGTGCAAGTATCGAATACCATGTTCAAGTATCGAATACCCAATCCAATACTGAGCTAGTATCAAATATACAATTAGATCTTATTTCGAGAAATCTGGGATACGAGGTCCGCAATTCGAGGTCTATAAATACTCTTAATCCCGAAAATTGTGCACATCATTAGTTATTGTAGCTCACCCCGCTCTGAGATCGAATGCTTTATTCGATATTCTTCGATCAATCTGAGCATTCGAGGGTTATGTACTTTGGTTCAACAATATCGAAGATTCGAAGTCAAACTCTTTTGATATTGTTGAAAGTTCGATGCTCCCCATTCGACAGTTCGGTATTCATATAGCATTTGTATTCGAGGTGATCCAATTCGATACTCGTCAACGTATGATATTGGATCAATTCGACAGTTCCAAATTCGAGGCTTTTGGATATCCGAGTAGGCTTAGGCTATTCATACGTGTTTTTTAAGTGATTCAGACTAAGCTAGTCAATCCTTGTAATAGATTAGCATATATTGGTGTATTTGAGGCCCGTATTGTACTTATCTTCGAGACGAAATTAAACCAAACTATACGTCATCTATATCTTGATTTGAACTTCTCTTAGTATGATTATTTCACTAATACAATATACAAGCTATTCCATCAAATCAAAGTTTTTACTTAATTCACAGTGAGTATTATCAATGCTTACTAATTCACAAGTGATATAGTCTTTTTCTTACGGTAATAATTTTTATGTGTCGAGATTATAGTGATTTATATTTTCTTGGCCCACAATCAGCATATAATTGTCTGACAGGAAAGATGCTGGAAGCGAAATTATTGTGAAAATGAAAGCACTTAACGGATTATCTCGATGGAAGAATGTGAAGGATCGATATATATTTTTTTTGGTTTAGCCGAACTATTGTTAAGTCTATTTTTTCACCTGATGGTGCTGGATATATTAATTAAATATACATGTTGTTGTGTCGACGATTTCAATTATTTTGAAACTCTACTGATCAATACCTCATGAGTATTGTAAAATTTCATTGACAAATAAATAATGTTGAAGTCATAAAATAATCAAGAAAGTCCACAAGAAATGGAATCAAGAACGAATAAGCTTGCAACTTAATATTTTTAAATTCTCTATGATTTATCATTCAGTTTGTCTTTTGATAGGATTCCCTTCACTATTACAAGCTTAGTCTCTTCTACACAGCTTTATGTTATTGATGCAATAAACTTGCATTTCATTATCTTGTGTTAAAATTATATCTTATGATATTTAGTTGTTGGCTTAACTAATTACTTCTTTCCACGGTTTTCTATAATTACAACTTTATGTTTTATGATACTCTTCTAGTAGATGAATGAAAAATAAATAAACATGAACATGAAGGCAGGAAAAAAAAAGTGAAATCTCGAAGGATCGGCGTTGGATAAAAAAAAAAGCGAAATCCAAAGAAAAATCATAACACGAACATCTTTAGGCTATAGGAAATAGGCAAATAAGACATTAATAGAAAAAGACCATTATGTAGGTGAAATTATTTTGTATCATAATTTTTTAGCGTAATAGAAAAAACTATTATGTCAGATAAGCAAGGAAATATTCGACTGGTCTAGGTATATATTATAGACGAGGCACGGGATGATAATATTGGCATGTAAGTACAGTGGTACTTTAATCAAATGCCTATTTTCTTCATTATTTCGCTAAACATCGTTGTATCTGAAGTTGTAAACTCATAATTAAATCATCATACAAGACATTAAAGTGCATTGACATGCTTTTTTATCTCACAGGATTAAAATGCTAAGTTGTCTTTTATTCATCCAAGTTAATTAACCTGGAATTATTTCATACAATGACACGCGCGATGATTAAGTGTATTCTTTACTGATAAAAGTATAATGTACCTACGGTTAATATAAAAGTAATTAAGAATAAACTACTTTTATAAAGGTAAAAGAACTTGCAATTTTGAGTGCGTGGTGGCATGTATTTATTATTATTACCCCCGCCCCCCTAATTAATAGCCCTAATTAAAAACATATATCTAAGCTCAGAATTTTACAGTCTTCAAAAGGGTCTCAATCCTGATGAATCTTTCACCGACTTTGATCTATATACGCGTCTATTTAATTTCTTAACAAGTTATTATATATACCTTATATATAGTACTGAAATGCAACATTATGATGAACAAAAAATATAGAACACAAGAATTTGCTTATATAGTGTCATTAACAACGTATTCGTTGGGGTTCGCAAAAATCAGAATTTTTTGTGAAGTCGATTTTACAAATACATACAAGAAGGTTGTTTATATCAGGTCAACACTTATAACAATTTCATATAAGCTGCTTATAATACCCTTAAATCTCGTCCTTGGACTTGATTAACGATACTTGATACCCTTACAATTTATATTTATATTCAGCAATATTGTACAATATCCTTTACTCACTCGGAATGCAAGAAATTCATCTAATACAACTTATTTGGGCCTTAAATTATACACCCGTAACTTTTAT
Source organism: Linaria vulgaris (assembly GCA_948329865.1). Lineage (NCBI taxonomy): Eukaryota > Viridiplantae > Streptophyta > Magnoliopsida > Lamiales > Plantaginaceae > Linaria > Linaria vulgaris. The sequence continues at coordinate 14,527,139 of OX415250.1, read as the reverse complement.
ATAATGTTCAAAGCAGTTTATGTAATTATTTCAATACAAAATAGTTTTCGGATCCACGATTAAAATAATAAGAATTAGATACTTCGTAACAGAATTCTATTTGTTGTGGTTTCAATGGCGAAAGGCGTAACATCGATTAATAATGAAACTTATGTATTTCCAGAATTCATATCTTATTTTTATAAATTCTCAAAGTAGACTCCAATTTTAAAACCATTAACGAATTGAAACTACAAAGTAGAGTTCATTTCAAACACCTTTAACGAATTGAAACTTACGTACATTATAATGTTAAATATCGGACATGTGATAGCCCAATTAAAATCAAAAAGCGCAGTAAATGGATCTGACTAAACAACTGTGTTGTTTGTTAAAATTGTACCTACCAAATTTTAATTCCTCCTTTCAACGGAACAAACAATAGATATTCCATTTGAATGCAATAAATGCCACGATCCAATTTTAAAAAGGAAAACCACAATTCATTTCTCAGCTTCAGACAAGGTCCGTTCCCCCACCCACTATACACTCATAATTAGAAGACAAAAAATGTTTATGTCAAACAGGCAATTATATATAGCGCGTAATTACTAATTTGTCATGTGGTATAAAAAAAATATTATTTTGATTTACTAAATATATTTTTCCTTTTGAATCAATTCTTAAAAAAGTTGAAATAGTAATTAAGATGAATTGAAGGCCTAATAATTAAAAAAAATAAGGTTGCACAAGCACACTGTTAATTATTTCATTTTCTTGTGTTTCTTCTAGATAAACGATGACGAGATTATTTCTGATCTCAAAGTACAACTCATGTTGAAGTTTATTTCGGCGATGCACCAAAAAGGTACATGTATAATCTTTTATATTGAATATATTTCATGACCCAATATTAAAGCTTGTATACACAATTAAAAGGAGCAATAAATTGATCTGACTAATCAACCGTGTTTGTTTCTTAAAAATGTCCCCGACCAAGTTTATTCTATGTGATAAATTGGATGCACGATCCAACTCAAAAAATGATCATAACAAAATTAAAGAGATAAACACTAATCATTTCCCAGCTTTATACAAGGACATGCACCCCTATCTCAGTAGACAGAACTACAGCATTAAACCATTATATTTAGGTTACAATATTATTTTGAAGAACAATAGGCAAATAATTATAATTAACTAGGAGGACAGAGTATTAAGAAAATACACGACAAACACATTGTTGTTTTGAATCAATTTTTTGGAATCTTAAAAAAGATGAATGTCCATACGAATTTGTGTTATTTTATTCAGCTTTTTGCTCCTCCATTGATTATATATCTTGTCATAATTGTTGAAAGATATTAATATAATTTTACTAAAGTAATGGGACGGTAAAAATAGTAAAATAAAACAATCATAATTTGAACGTAGTTAGAGGTCAACCAACGTAGTTTACGAGGCTTATGTTCAATAGCAGTTCAAATCTTTCTTCTCATACGAGACTTATACAAAAGCTATTAGTATTAAGATGGTCTATACCATTGTTCTGAAACCCGGCCCGGTGAGTGACCCGGTGAGGCTACCGGAAAGTGGGTCAACAGGTCGGACCGATCGAACCACTGGTTGGACCGGTTTGTTGACTAAAGTCAACATTTAATAAAATATATAGAAAATATTCAAGTGTATAACAAAAATTATAACAAAAATACTCCTTATACTACAAAATCTCTAAATTAATATACCATATTAATATATTATCATAACTAATCACTAAATAAGCAAACAAAATATTAAACAACTTCAAATTCATTGTACCAAAACAATAAAGTAACAAACAAAAATACAAAAATAGTCCACAATTAAAAACCTTCAACACATAATTTCAAATTCAAAGTTGTAATAAGTCAACAATAAACTCAAATAAGAAAGTAGTTAGAGTGTTGGAGGGTTTTTTTTTTAATTAAAAAACTGAGTTTTTTTTTTTTTTTTTATTGCTGAACCGGTTCGTAACCGGAACCGGGTCAGCGGGTCACCGGTCGAACCGGCGGGTTTCGCCGGGTCAACCACTGCAGCTATCAACCCGCTTTTGCATGCGAACCGGCCCGGACAAAGCACCGGTTTCCGGTCGAACCGGCCGGTCCGGGCCGGGTTTCAAAACAGTGGTCTATACCAAGTCTACATGCTTAAATTTGTTGTAAAAATTGGTAAATGAAATGGATTTGTACAACTGACTTCAGGTCAGATTTTGAGAGGGTCCCACTTGTCGTTTTGATGAGTTCAAGATAGGAACGTGCTCTCCTATGTGAGAGCTTCGAAACGATTTATTAAATGTTCAAAATGGTACGTAGGTGAATGAGAAATTGATGCTCAATGTTAGCTACACAAATGTGAAAATATTGAGAAAAAATGAGGAAAAAACTTAAAAGGAAATAAAGGAAATAGGGTCGTACGCATGCTAAAAAGAGCACTTTCTTTTGGGGTTTATCTATGAGAATGCATTCTTAGCATTGTAAGAATGTGTTGGCTAGTGTCTACCCGCGTGCAGGGAGGGCCCAAATCTTGTGTCAAAATTCATCGGATTAGTGCGACTCGGTTAGGCTCCTGCTCGCGTGAGCCTTGTTTTGCAATTCTAATATTTTTTTCTGTTTATTCAACGTTTTCAACACGAAGAGAAGGAAGAATCTGTTTTGGAAATCGAGAGATCATCGACCTCTTTTCACGTTCCGATTCACTGCCGGTTGAGGTTAACTATATCCTACTTTGGTTACGTTACTTGTGTTTTATTTATTTCGTCAACTATTATATTATTCTGTTTATTTCAGTGCTATGCTACTAACAACAATAACTTCAAGATGATTCAAAAATCCTTGGATTGATGATGAGCTTTCATAAATAGTTAATTTTTGCTGCAGTAACACTATGGGATCTCTCCACAACATATATGATACAATTTGGTTTATAATCAACAAGAAAAGAGAATTGGCTATAAAATTACGTGGAAAACCAAGCATAATTTTAATTATTTTAATTAAATGTTCCGAACATACATTATATCATAATCGAAGGGTTGGCTTTATAACAACAAAGATAGACGATGGCTTATATTTCGAAAAGATTCTAACAAGAATAATATTGTTAACAAATAGTAAAATGCTACCGCTATATATAACATTTAAGGAAACAAAATATTTCTTAGAGCTGAAAATGGAATTGTCTTTCTATGAAAAAAATATTTTTCACTCTAAACGAGATTTCCAGAATATATGATTAAGGGAATTTATGTTTGGGCCAAAAAAAATAATTTCTGTAGTTGCAAAAATGCTGACATATGATGTTGCAATTGAGAGATAGACTGTTACCAAAATGAATGTTTTAGTATCAAAAATATATAGTACTTTCCAAAAGATAGTCAATAACATGTTTTAGGAAATATCTACAGAAAAGATGTAAAGTCAAGTATATCAAAATCCAAAATTACATGTCAACCATAAATATATTTTCCTAATTTTTGAGATTCTTATAATGCAATAATATTAAAAAGGATAGACTCCCATAAATTGAATTTTCCAAATAAACAAAAGCTGCATTTAATTAATAGAATAGAGGTGCATAATTTATTTCATCATCTCAACCATCTAAATTTAAAATGATTTCCAAAACAATGTCAATTCAATTAAATAAAATTAAATAGCACTTATATGAATATTTGATTTAAATAAATACTATAGACTATGTTATAATTTTTTAGGTTTGTAAAAGTATTATAAAGCTAATGACACTGTAAGTATCTAAAAACTTATATTTTCTTTAAAAATGACAAAATATGCATATAATTAATTTGAACAACGCGAATGCCTTACATATCAAATAAACAAAATAAAGATAGTTACCAAAGAAAAAAAAATAAAGATCAATTTTCAGCACGTGCCACCTATTTTTTTTTTCTTTTTGGTAACTAATTAAGTATAATAAGATTTAGTTTTGCAATTTTTTCTCCTTCACAGTAACTCTTTATTATTACTCATGAAAACAACACATGTAGTTATTTGCTAACTAGCAGTAACACATTAATAGTTTTGCTATTCTCTCAGGGGTGTTAGCAAGAGCTTTTAAAAGCTCCTTATGTGCATTAAGTTACTGAAAATCATTTAATGAATGTTTGTAATTGATGTTTTGCTTCTTCTTCTCTTAAAAAAAGTAAAAAAGAAAAAGAAGTCCCTAAGCATGTCATGAGGTGCTTCCATAAGTAGTTTCTCCCAAAATCTTGATGAATATCTTATTTAGACTTATTACTAATCCCTTAAATTTCTCCAAAATTAAATTTTACCCACAAATAAATCCCATGATTTCTCTCTTTCCTTATTAACACGGTCTTCTTTTCCATAATTTTATATTTTTAGAGTAAAAAAATAATTAACAAAAAGCAATTAAAGAAAAAATAATTATAAAAAAGAACATGAAAAAAATCTTAAAAATAATTTACTTAACAATAACATGTACGGTATTATTATATTAACATCTTTTAGATATAATTATTATTTCTAGAAGATGTATGCATGTTTTATACCAAATAACTTGTATATTGTAATGCAATAAACATATATATTGATTATATTAAATTAAAATTTAAAATATTTTAATTTTTAATATATAAACTATCCACCTCATGATTGTGCACATGTCAGTGAAGGATTAATATTTCTATATTTGTAATTTAAATAAGAATAATTAATATTATTTTATTTTAATTAAGCTTCAAAAGCTGCTTCTATGTAGTTATTGCAAACACCACAAAACTAATTTTATGTGCTTTAAGTTACTTTTAATGAAGGATTTGCAAACACTCATATATTTAAGTCAAACACAACTTTAAGTAACTTTAAGTAAAAGTTATGAAGAAGAAGCTTTCATAAGCTCTTACAAACACCCCCTCAATAGATAAGCATAACATCGTTGTTTCACTTCTCCAGAACCCCCCCAACAACTACCACTCTTTTAAACTTATTGTTGACATGTGCATTGGTCTTCTTGCACACTTCCTATAGAGACGAATACGGTAGTCGACGTAATGGAAAACTTGGGCCACAATCTTCAGTTTAGACTTCATGCATGTTTTCGATAAATCCCTAATTTTTATTTCGGCCAAGCTTCTCCTCGACAACGTTGGCGGTATAAGTTGGAGAAATGTCAATGAAAGAATTAACGTTGTGTAATTATTGATATCTTGGGGTTACTACCCCCTTTGTAAAAAAAGAAAAAGAACGTCAATTGTGTAGTTGATATTAACTAGATACATTTTGGTATCTTTTTTCGATATGAAGTTGCGAGGTATTACACAAACAAGTCATAAGAACGACCAAATAGCAATAAGGTCAATGGTTGAATTTGTTAAATTATGACTAGTTGCAATTACACAAAGACAATAACACATCCACCATTGTGATTGCAATGACAAATTAACACTTTTCAAACTGCCTACACTTATCATAAGTCGTCCACATTTGCAGATCAATCACGCACAAATTATCACTCAATCATCAATATTGATTGGCTTCAACTCAATTAATGCGGCTACGACTCTGTCAAGCTTTGATTGTGGAGAAGCCCTATAAATAGCGCATCTTCAGTGGGACAACTTACCTATTCACTCAATTTAGCGCATCTTTAGTGGAGAAACTTACCTATTCACTCAATTTGTCTCTCAGTTGTTGAGTTTAGCATGGGAGAGCTTGCCGAATGCCCTTGACAATCCAACAAATAATTTGAAGTGCGAGAAATTACTTTCAATTAGAATTAGTCGAAAAGTAGGCATGTCGACGAAGATTTGATACGAGGGAAGTATGAAATTACATACAAAGACCTCGTTTCAGGTAATATTGTTCTTGTGGTGTATATATATATATTATAAACTTTCCAATAGTAAGAAAACATTATGCTATTTGTTTCAGATTTGCAATAAATCCACTTTCCCTTTTTTATAATGTTGATGGATTAGCTTAACTTTCTCCTTGCCCAAAAAAATTCCAATTGCATTACTAAAACGTTAAAAAACACTCGGATGAATGGGGAGAAAGAAATTTGACAGAAAGTTAAAAAAAATGATATATCAGAGCACAAAAATCAAAGCCGCAGAACTGAGCAAATGGTGGGCAGATTCCCTTTAACCTCGACAACACCTTTTCTCACAAACCCAAACCCAAACCTTGGGTTAAGTTTCAAAATAATTAAACCCCCAAAGTTTAGTATAACTACCAAAAAACCCCTCACTACTTTTAACACTTACAAAAGCACCCAAGAAACTTCAAAATCCATAAACTCAGGTGGATTATCTCTAGTAATTTGTTCATAAGTTAGTGTTGTATGTATGATATAAGTATTTTACAATAAAAATCATATTCATAATTTTGGATAGTATATGTAATCATATATCTATCATTCTTTTTTGATAATTATGTAAATATATATATTATAAGCATAAAAAGCTTAACCCCACCCATCCACCTCCACTCCCCCTATAAGTAAACTAACCTCACTCCTCAAACACACACTCTCTCTCTCTCTCTCTCCCAACTTTCTCTCTCTTCACCTCGTTTGACCACAAGTCTTACTGATTATTTCACTTTCTTTTCTTTTTCCGGCATCCCAGGTTTAACCCCATTACCAACCTCACGTCACTGTGTCTCATTGTTAAGAACCCAACTCCCATTTGCAGTAAAAATGAAATTTGAAGCTCATTTCTAACAAAGAACCTATTTTTATCCTTAAACCGGAGTGGGTTTTTTCTAAAGTGCCATAAAGTTTGAAACTTTACTCAAGAAATGGCTGAAGCAGCTGATGCAAAAGCAATGCCGGAATCAGAAAAGAAGAAAGAACAGAGCTTGCCGTTTTATGAGCTGTTCTCTTTTGCAGACAAATATGACTATGTATTAATGATCTCTGGTAGCGTTGGTGCCATCATTCATGGGTCCTCCATGCCTGTTTTCTTCTTGCTGTTTGGTCAAATGGTCAATGGGTTCGGCAAGAATCAGATGGATTTGCACAAAATGACAGATGAAGTTGCAAAGGTAGTACTTTTCTTGATTTTACTCTGTTTTTGAAAAGAAAGTGATTTTATTTTAATTAGATCTGAGTGCTGATTTTGTTATTTGATCTGGTGCAGTATGCTCTGTACTTTGTGTATCTTGGATTGATAGTGTGTGCTTCGTCCTATGCTGGTGAGATTTATGATCTATAAAGTTGTTGTTTTTCACATTTCATTTTTAGTGCAAAGATTTTGATTTTTATTTATGGGGTTTGATTTGTTTTAGTAAGATGTATTGTATAAAAGACTAGTTTCAATTTTCTGGATCAGTTGCACGTGGTCAGTGGACCGACTTCTGTTGTCCTTTTCCTCTTTCACCTGTCAATTTCCTAAATGTTTCCTTATTTTTATTGTATTATCCCATCAACACATCTCCATCACAATTGATACTTCCAAGTTTAATTTGATCAAATTATTTGAAAAATAGAGATTGCATGTTGGATGTACACTGGTGAAAGACAAGTTGGCACATTAAGGAAGAGATATTTGGAGGCTGTGTTGAAACAGGACGTGGGATTCTTTGATACAGATGCAAGAACAGGGGATATTGTTTTTAGTGTATCAACTGATACCCTTCTAGTGCAAGATGCCATTAGTGAGAAGGTTGGTTGGATTTTTTTTTTTACTTTCTTGTTTTATTATTATACACATCTTTTTGTCATGTTTCATATATCATTTTAAATGCTCACATAGATAAGGTGATATGAAATTATTGTTGTTACATGGTAATCATTTAATGTTGTTTCTGTGAATGGTAACGGTTGTAATCTTGTGTAAAAACAACTGTTGCACATTGAGAAAAGGGAAAGATTGATCCTTTTGCTGCAGGGCTGTTGGTTGCAGCCATTAATGCGGGCCCCCACAGTAGTAATAATTTCTAAAATTCTCAGGCTAGCTTTTGTCCAGTTGATACTTGATATTACTAAAAGTTGAATGTGTTAAGAGGATGGACTGTGTTTGTATATATGTATTGGGTTTGGAAGGCATTTATTTCATGCAACTCATCTGCTTTTCTGTTTGTTCTAAATTAAGGATGTTGTTGAGTTGCTTTTTGTGTATGGTGATTGTTTTAGGTTGGGAATTTCATACATTATCTTTCGACGTTTTTGGCGGGATTGGTGGTTGGTTTTGTGTCGGCATGGAAGCTAGCTCTACTCAGTGTGGCTGTGATTCCTGGAATTGCGTTTGCTGGGGGTTTGTATGCTTATACTCTCACTGGACTCACCTCCAAGAGCCGCGAATCCTATGCAAATGCTGGTATCATTGCTGAGCAGGTGAGCGTGCGATAAAATATGATCATGGTTTATTTCTTTAATTATGGGTCTTTAATCAGTATGTATCACTAAATGCTATGCTTTTTCTTTAGAAATCTTCATGTAGGTTGGAGGTTTACTTTAAGCTGAAATGATGTTCCATCATGTGCAGTTGTAAAGTAACTTTTCCTTTATGGGATTTGGATAACTTTTCTCATTTTTGAACCAACCCATTTTCTCTTTACCGAAATTTAGTATCGTATTCAGTCTCGAGTTTAATCACATGTGTACAACTTTAAATTGTCCGTTATTTAACATATCAGAAGTGTGCAACTTAAATTTTATGTACAAAAAGTCTAGTTCCTTTTGCAATTTTTTACCATACAGGAAGTTCTTACGAAATACTAGTTATGATCCCAGTAAATTGTTAAAAGAACTATCTAGCTTGGCCCTTTTGACTGTTGATTCTATTAAAAATTTATACATTAGTCTCGCAAGGTTAAGATTTATTTTGTCAATGCAGTCGATTGCACAAGTGAGGACAGTTTACTCCTACGTTGGTGAAACCAAAGCCCTCGGTGCATATTCAGATTTAATACAAACTACTCTAAAACTGGGATACAAGGCTGGAATGGCTAAAGGGCTTGGACTTGGATGTACGTATGGTATAGCTTGCATGTCGTGGGCTCTTGTCTTCTGGTATGCCGGTGTCTTTATCAGAAATGGACAGACAGATGGCGGCAAGGCATTCACTGCTATTTTCTCGGCCATTGTTGGCGGCATGTAAGATATACGAAAATTGCCTTTTGAATTCTTGAGGTTATTTGTATGATAATATTAACGGTTCTGATACTTTTTATCCTTACAGGAGCTTGGGCCAGTCGTTTTCTAATCTTGGAGCATTCAGCAAAGGTAAAGCTGCAGGATATAAGCTAATGGAAATAATCAAACAGAAACCGACAATTATCCAAGATGAATCAGATGGAAAGTGTCTCACTGAAGTCAATGGGAACATTGAATTCAAAAATGTAACTTTTAGCTATCCATCAAGACCTGATGTCATTATCTTTAGAGACTTTTCCATATTTTTCCCTGCGGGAAAAACGGTTGCGGTTGTTGGTGGTAGCGGATCAGGAAAAAGTACTGTTGTGTCCCTTATAGAAAGATTTTATGATCCTAATCAGGGTAAGTTACAAAGTGGTTGCCTTTTCAGATTGAGTGCCACTGCATATTTAACCTGACAAAAAAACTGTTTATATTTTGCAATGTGCAGGAGAAATTTTGCTCGACAATGTTGATATAAAGACGCTGCAACTGAGATGGTTGCGCAATCAAATTGGTTTGGTGAACCAAGAACCCGCGCTCTTTGCCACCACAATACTCGAAAATATTTTGTATGGAAAGCCTGATGCGACGATGATGGAAGTCGAAGCCGCGGCCTCTGCTGCTAATGCCCATAGCTTTATCACCTTGCTTCCAAATGGATACAACACACATGTTCGTTTCATTTAAACTTTCCTTAGGCAGATGATAGTTTCTTATAGTATCTTCCATTAAATTTTGATGAATATTTGCTAAATCAGACTCACTCTATTCAAATCAGGTGGGAGAACGAGGTGTCCAGCTTTCAGGTGGCCAAAAGCAAAGAATAGCCATTGCAAGGGCTATGCTGAAAGACCCAAAGATACTTCTCCTTGACGAAGCGACAAGTGCGCTAGATGCTAGTTCTGAAAGCATTGTTCAGGAGGCCCTCGACCGCCTTATGATCGGGAGAACTACAGTCGTTGTAGCCCATCGCCTCTGTACCATAAGAAACGTTGACTCCATCGCAGTCATACAACAAGGACAGGTCGTCGAAACTGGAACACACGAAGAACTAATATCCAAAGCTGGAGCATACGCCTCGTTAATCAGATTCCAAGAAATGGTAGGAAACCGAGACTTTTCAAACCCTTCCACGCGTAGGACACGGTCAACACGGCTAAGTCATTCACTTTCGACAAAGTCTCTCAGCCTCCGTTCTGGTAGTTTAAGAAACTTGAGCTATTCTTACAGCACTGGTGCCGATGGTCGCATAGAGATGATATCAAGTGCTGAAACTGAGAGAAAGAATCCAGCGCCAGCTGGGTACTTCTGTCGGCTTCTAACACTGAATGCTCCTGAGTGGCCTTATTCGATCATGGGAGCGATAGGGTCCGTTCTTTCTGGGTTTATTGGTCCAACATTTGCCATTGTGATGAGTAACATGATTGAAGTGTTTTACTATACAAATCCGGCAGCTATGGAAAAAAAGACCAAGGAATACGTTTTCATTTATATCGGAGCAGGTCTTTATGCTGTCGTTGCATATCTGATTCAGCACTATTTCTTTAGTATCACGGGCGAAAATCTCACTACCAGAGTTCGAAGGATGATGCTTGCAGGTAAAAGAACAATACACGACGTTCTTACAAAATAACAAAGCTTAAGACTACGCATACTGTTCCATTTGTTCTTAGTTAATTTTTGTGACTTAATTTCTTCTTTTTATTGTATTCAGCAATATTGAGGAACGAAGTCGGATGGTTCGACGAGGAGGAGAACAGTTCAAGCCTACTCGCAGCCCGATTAGCTACTGATGCAGCCGACGTGAAATCTGCCATCGCCGAGAGGATATCTGTAATATTACAGAACATGACCTCTCTTCTCACTTCTTTCATAGTTGCATTCATAGTTGAATGGAGAGTTTCACTGCTCATATTGGGTACCTTCCCTCTTCTTGTCCTTGCAAACTTTGCACAGGTAAATTCTCAGTCTCACACAAAATTGTACTTATTCCATTTTAGTGCCCAATGAGTGTCAAAGTTTATATCTTTATGATAATGTGATATTTTTTGCATTGCATGTCAACATAGTATTTGATTTAGCAATAGTTACAGTTACACCCTGTCAAAAGTTTGGTCGAATTACAAACATTTTTTTCCACTACAAATTTACATCTTAAAGTTCAATAGAGGCTGTATATGTAATTGTCCCTTCTTATTTTATTGAATATTATATGAAATAAAAGTTAGAATCTTGGAATCCTAGTTCATGTCACTAGAATACAAAGAGCATAGCACCAATAGTGCTCTGCACGTGCTTCCTTAAATTTTGGTGCACCAGACTTCGAAACTCGCATAATATGAACTAAATAATTAAACATTCAACCCTACAAGAAATAATTATTTATATAGTATATATAATATGACCTTGCTCCAAGAAAGAAAAAAGTATGTAAAGATTCTTATTTTATTATTGCTCATGGACTTCAATGACACTGAGAAGTGTGCTAACATGGACTTTCTTAACCATAGTTAGCTCCAGTCAAATCTATACTGTTTCTTTTTACTGTGGTTAAAAAGAAATTTCACCTCAATCTGACACTGCAATTCATTGAGTGCCATTCTTTTGTCTGAAATTTATGGAAGATTTCAAGCCAGAGTTAGCAGAGATTCTCATCTCGTGACCATTTTGTATGTATTAGCATCATTGTCATATCTTTGTGTTTTCTTTCTTGACATGATTCTGTGCTTTTTTATTATTAACACTTAATTAAGACCATGATAACAGAATGTCAAACAATGTTGTTTTGCATATTAATTCAAAGTGTTGGTTCTTAATGGCTTATTCATGACAAATTTGTTAATCTTGAATAATGCAGCAACTTGCTCTGAAAGGCTTCGCCGGAGACACCGCGAAAGCTCACGCGAAAACCAGCATGATTGCCGGTGAAGGAGTGAGCAACATTCGAACAGTCGCGGCGTTCAATGCACAAGAAAAGATCCTGTCTTTGTTCTGCCACGAACTTCGTCTACCACAGCGTCGAAGCCTTCGTCGCAGCCAGTGTTCTGGTCTTCTATTCGGTCTATCCCAGCTCGCTCTCTATGCATCAGAAGCTCTTATTCTCTGGTACGGCGCTCACCTTGTCAACAACGGCGTCTCTACCTTTTCGAAGGTCATTAAGGTGTTTGTAGTCTTGGTCATCACGGCTAATTCTGTTGCCGAAACTGTGAGTCTCGCTCCTGAAATTATCCGAGGTGGAGAAGCCGTCGGATCAGTATTTTCGATTCTTGACCGTTCCACGAGAATAGATCCCGATGATTCCGAGGCAGAGACTGTCGAGACGATCCGTGGAGACATCGAGCTTCGACATGTCGACTTCGCATATCCATCACGACCGGACGTGATCATTTTCAAGGACTTCAGCTTAAGAATCCGAGCGGGACAAAGCCAAGCTCTAGTCGGGGCAAGCGGATCAGGAAAGAGTTCAGTAATAGCCCTGATCGAGAGATTCTACGACCCCCTCTCCGGAAAAGTAATGATCGACGGAAAAGACATCAGGCGATTAAACCTAAAATCCCTCCGTCTCAAAATCGGTTTGGTGCAACAAGAACCCGCACTTTTCGCCTCGAGCATCTTCGACAACATCGCATACGGGAAAGACGGGGCAACCGAGGCCGAGGTCATCGAAGCTGCACGAGCCGCAAATGTGCACACGTTCGTCAGCGGATTGCCCGAAGGCTACAAAACCCCCGTCGGTGAACGAGGAGTGCAACTCTCTGGAGGTCAAAAGCAAAGAATCGCAATTGCACGAGCGGTTCTCAAGAACCCGTCGATACTATTACTCGACGAGGCCACGAGCGCCCTCGACGCAGAGTCCGAATGTGTCTTGCAAGAAGCATTGGAACGCCTTATGAGAGGTCGTACCACCGTTCTCGTAGCACATCGACTATCGACAATACGAGGCGTGGATAACATCGGCGTGGTTCAAGATGGGCGCATTGTGGAACAGGGCAGCCACGGTGAGCTTATAAGCCGGCCAGAGGGCGCATACTCGAGGCTCCTTCAACTACAACACCATCGCATGTGATGTGATAATTTGATATGGTGTTTATTAACAAATTGTTTTTTTTTGTTTTGCCTTTTTGGTCTTTTATTTTTTTTTAATCTAATGATTAATAGTAGTTGTAGATAAGTCATGAGACTGCTTTTCGGCATGTTAACTCCATTTTTTAATGGATATTCATATGCTTAAAATATAAGTAACTTTTTTATCCTAAGCCTATATTTTGGGACATTGAATATTGCCTTTTGTTTTCTTTTCTCCTTAATATTGTAAGTCCATTTTTTTTTCCTAAAAGAATTGAAAAACAAAAGGCAATTGGCCACCTTTACAGCTCGAGGGACTTTTTTTTTTTTTTTTTTTTGGGTAACATGAGTGGTTGATGGCGTATTGGCTTTCTTTTCAATTTTCGGGAAAGATCCACTTTCTTTTCCAATTTATGAAAGGACCCGCTTTTAGTATAGTTGCACGACAAGAACGGTTTAACCGAATATTTCTCCTGTGTATGTTGGAGACACATTCATTTGGGTTGAATTATTATTGAAATAAAGTAATAGTTGGCCATGGAAAAGATTAAGTGCCCACCACATTTGGCTTAACATGATCAACAATTTGAATAGTTATACTAACATTCTTGGAACTTATAATAATACTGAAAACATTCTTGAAATCTAAAATTATTACAGACAAAATTTTATAATGTTTGAAAAGATTAAGATACACCTCCAAGTTTTGAATATTGAAGATGTATACTTTTATTTTGCTATTTCGTACAAATCAATAGGAACTTGTTGAAGTATATATATCCTACATTGCTTGAGAAATATTATGGGCTTCTACGTATTCTCCCTCCAATAATGCATTGTAGGAAGAAAGAAATATGCGAAGCTTTATATTTTAACGGAACCCTTGTAATTCAAATATCGAGGGAAGAAATCAACCCCATCTTTGATACACGTTAAGGAAATTTAGATATTATAATCATGGAGAAAAAAATATGTAATTGAGACTTAGATTGCTATCATTTCACTATAATTATTAGGGAGAATTACACAAAGTACCCCTCAACTATGGGTAAATTACACAAAGTACCCCTCCTCTTTGGGAAATTACACAAACTACCCTTATGGCCGATTTTTCGTAATTTTTTTATTTCAGATTATTGAATGTAAATTCATGCTCTTCAAATATTTTACACAAAAAATAAAAAATAAGTCAAAGTTATTGCATTAAACCTCATTTATCTCGTTTAAAAAGACAAAAAATAATGATAACAAATAATTTCTTCTAAGAAAAAATAAATTATCTGCGAATTTTAGTCTCTGCTATGATTTGAATTTGAAAGGTTGTCTTAATTATTTTAAACTTTTTGACCATAAGGGTAGTTTGTGTAATTTCCCAAAGAGGAGGGGTAGTTTGTGTAATTTACCCATAGTTGAGGGGTACTTTGTGTAATTCTCCCTAATTATTATGTTAGGAAGCTAAATAGCTTGAATTTCAGGTACATTTCAATGCCCCCACCCTTTTTTGTTCATTGGTATGATACCTCAAGCGTTCAATATAATGTACAATCTGGCTTGTCAATAGCTCTTTAATAACGCGAGTGTCTCATTGAGTTGCAGAAAAAAAAGTGTCCCATTTTCTGAAAGCCACAGAAAATGTTGACAGACTTTATTTCATAAGCGAGGAAGGTTCCAATCATGGCTAGGCAGCATACCAGTTTTTTTGAAGTAAAATTGACTTCTCTTTTGGAAAGTAAAAGTGAAAACGAAAACGAGTACTTTTTTCAATCTACACCGTAAGAAAAAAAGAAGATAAAAGTATCAAGTTCTCATAACTATATACCTTTTTGCGATTTGTCTCTTTAACAAATTAAATAAGCGTTTTACCCCCTAAACTAGGTTGTACGAATATGAATACGAGTATTGGTATCCATCGGATACGAATACGTGAATATGATTTTTTTTTTAAAATTTACAATATACGATACGTATGCGATACATCAAAGAGTTAATATTAATAATTATAGATAAGGATATAATTTAAATAAAAATATTTGTACAGACATTAGTCACATATTATTATGAAACATATCAAATCTTTGTGTGTTATTTTTATTTTGGTTTGAAATAGAGGGTTTTCACGATTTTATAATTAATTTTCTGAAAAGATATTGCAATTTAGTTCTTGTTGAGCATTTTCGAGTTTAAAAAAACTACCACACTACTCTTATAAACTGCTGATACGTATCAAATGCTCATCGGATATGCTTCACAACGTATTTGATACGTGTATCCATTTTTCTTAATTATTTTTAATGCAGGATACGCCACGTGGCGTATTCGAAGAGTATCCAGAGAGTATCGATATCCGATACATATTCGACACTGACCGACAATTTTTTTGGAGTATCCGTGCATCATAGCCCCTAAACTATGCTCATTTGTGCGATTTGCCTCCTCAGTGTATTTTCGACCATTTTGGCCGGAATATTTCCCGTCATCAACTAGCAAAATACATCTAGTACAACACATATGAGTCGGGTAGGAGAAATATTCCGGCAAAAAATGGCCGAAAATGCAATGAGGGGGCAAATCGCACATATGAGCATAGTTTGGGGGGCAAAATGCTTATTAAATTTGTTAAATGAGCAAATCGCAAAAACATGTATAATTCAGGGGACTAGATGGCTTTATCCAAAAATAAAAAATAAAAAATTGTTCTAATCCCAATAGTTCACTTGCATCTGAAGTTCTAATTCATAATAAATTCAAGTACAACTTAAGCTGTAATAGTCCATGCGTAATTTCTTCAAAGTTTTTATACTACTTTCGCTTAATACTTTTGAGTGAGTTATTTGTGGTATTTTCGTGCATTGAAGACCATTAAGATGTTTTAATACCATAATCTATTATAGTAATAATAAACCCTTTTAATTTGTTGAAGGAGAGGAGAGCTGTGTTGTGTCCTACGATTCATAGGTTGTCTGTAATTGATAGGCGTTACCAATACTAAACGTCAAAGTTAAGTCATTGTAATGATTTAAATTTCAAAGGAGCTAAACTGTAACACTTTTTCAAATTTACAAATATATATTACCCTTTTTACATCAAACGTAGTGGTTAAAATTCCTAGAAAACTGAGAATAAAGAAAAATAGAGAGACAATGGCAGGAAAAAACAAGAGGACTGACTGGCATGAAATTCTGAAGGAAAAAGAACTGCAACTCTGAAATCTTTTGTGTGTAGAAGTAATTAAAGAGAGAAATGGGGGCCCCAGGGCCCACTAAAAAAAGTTTCCAAAAATAAGAAGCATTGTGTTGTGTATCTGTAAAGATAGCAATAATTAGAGGTAAAAATTATAAATGTATAGAAGAGTGAGTGATGGTCCACCTCTGATATCTCCCACTGGGTTTAATCACATGGAACTAAATATTGTGCGTGGAAAATTTTGTCCAACTTTTTTAAGTATCAGCAATTGTCTTTATCAGTTTAATGCTCATCTGTAACCAGTCCTTCTTTGCATGTACACACAGCACCAAAGAATCTTGCACATGGAAATGTATAACCGAGGACTATACTTACAAGATTCCACAAGTAACTAAGCAGATAATCTAATCTTCTTAAAAACTCTATACAATATTCCTCAGAAAAAAGAGTTAATTGGAAAGAAAAAGTCAATTTTACTTGTATTGTATATTTCAAATTTTCAATGCGCACTGAGAATTGATCATGTATGATGTAACAAGTGAGAATTCATCTGAACTCTCTCGCGACAATGCACTCTTAAAAAAGTGGCAAGTGACTTGTTGATTGTAACAAACAAGATTTCAGATTTGTCTATGTTTAAGCTCAATAAATTACAGAGAAAAGGTATTTATAAAAGTTGCATGAGTTATCGATAGCACATAATAACTTATATTGGTGAGCCTGAGCTAGGCTTGGTGGTGTCACTGTGTTTGAATCTGATTTGACCAACTTTGAGGCGATTTGGTGCAGATTTTAGAGATAACACATAATGACTTATATTGGTGAGCATGAGCTAGGCCGGGTGGTGTCACTGTTTGAATCCGATTTGGCCAAATTTGAGGCGATTTGGTGCAGATTTTAGAGTTAGATTGTGGACAATTATATTTGAGATTCATAAGTACCATAACGCGTGTATTGCAAACTCAACTCGTTAGAGTTTGCAAATCAAGAAAAAAGACAATAGCTTTACATTTGAATATATGACAAAATATGACAAATATATTCTGAATTATGTGTAGTGAAATCGCTCAATGGAACGCAAAATTTATCAAATTCAATTACAGTTGAATCGCACAAATCGAACTAAATATGAAGAATAATCGCAGCAAAAGAAAGTAAAACAATCACGAAGAACACACCCAATTTACTTGGTTCAGCGTTCTCTCATCAATGTGATGAAGAACCCTAATTCAAGGGAGGAATCGATGTCCAATTTTATTGATTTGCAGCGTACAAAGTGTGTCAAAAATCGTTATCGAAATCGGCTGCATAACAAAGTATATATACTGTTGGCCGTTATAACAAACTCACGTGAAGCCCACGACCCACTTGAATTAACATCCAGCCATAACTAACTCTCGATGCCCAATTGCAACAGTTGCTCAGTTGCAATAGTTATACAAGCTTCCACTGCCGCACGAGCTACCTAAGTTGTAATTACGTTCAAGCTGGTAGATTTATGGAAATACCACTCAGCCAAAGTCACTTACTCCCATAATTCTCCACCTTATTTCTGTAACTCTACCTCCATCACAAACCAGCAACTCAACTCCTCCAACTAGTCCTGAACACCAGGACTAACAACTCGTCAGTTGAATCAAATCTAGATAATGATCAAACTTGCTGCTAGGCAAGGCCTTAGTAAGCATATCTGCTGGATTATCCTCAGTTGCAACCTTCTTTACCATCAGAGAACCATAAGCTATCACCTCTCTCACAAAATGAAGTTTGATATTCACATGTTTAGTTCTTTCATGATAAACTTGGTTCTTCGACGAATGTATAGCACTCTGATTGTCACAATGAACTGTGATCACATCATCTTGAATCTCCCAGCTCCTTGGCAAATCCATCTAACCATAGAGCCTCCTTGATTGCTTCTTCCAGTGCAATATACTCTGCCTCAGTTGTTAATAATGCAACAACTCTGTGCAAACTAGCTTTCCAACTAAATGCAGTTCCAAAGGCTGTAAAGACATATCCAGTAAGTGATTTCCTAGTGTCCAAATATCCAGCATAATCAGAACCCACAAACCCTTGAATGTAAGGCTGATTCTTCATCAGATGTTGCAACTCACCAAACACCAGAACTTTGTCGGTGGTGTGTTTCACATACCTCATAATCTATTTCAATGCCTTCCAGTGCACTCTTCCAGGATTAGCCATGAATCTACTAATCATGCTAACTTAGTAAGCCAAATCAGGTCTAGTGCAGACCATGACATACATCAAAGACCCAACAACATTTGCATAAGGAATTTATGCCATAAACTCCTTATCTTCATCAGTGTTAGGACATTGATCAACACTCAATTTGAACTGTTCAGACAATGGAGTTGTAACTCCCTTAGCTCCAGACATTCCAAGTTTCTCCAGTGTCTTCTTAAGATACTCCACTTGAGACAAGTACAACAAACCTTTAGCTCCGTCTCTTCTTATCTCCATACCCACAATCCTCTTAGCTGCTCCTAAACCTTCATTTCAAACTCTCATTTGAGTTTGGATTTCACAGTCGCAACTTCAATCTTGTATTACCGATGATCAGAATATCATCAACATATAGCAACAAAAATGTAAACTGCTTCTCATTCTTGAACTTTAAGTAGACACAGTTGTCATACTTACTCCTAAAAACGCCAATCTTCATCATGAACTCATCAAATCTCAGATTCCACTGTCTTGGATATTGCTTCAGACCATACAGAGATTTATTTAGTTTACACACATGATCCTCCTTGCCTTTTGATCACAAATCCTCCTGGTTGCTTCATCGGAATGATCTCATCTAAGTTCCCATACATAAATGTAGTTTTAACATCCATTTGTTTCAACTCCAGGTTATACTTTGCCACAAGAGAAAGCAATTTTCTGATAGACATGTGTTTCACCATAGGGAAGAAAACTTCATTATAATTAATGCCCTCCCTTTGAGTAAACCCTCTTGCAACTAACCTTGCTTGAACCTTCCCTTCTCAACACCAGGAATTCCTTCCTTTTGCTTAAAGATCCATCTACATCCAACCAACCTAGAGCCCTTTGGTCTTTCAACAAGATCTCAAGTATTGTTATCCTTCAGAGACTTCATTTCTTCAGACATAGCCTCAAGCCATTTATGTCTATCCTTGCTATTCACTGCAGCCTTGTAGTCACTTGGTTCTTCTTCCAATATACTACTTGCTGTTACGAGGGAATAAGGAAGAAGGTCTGCATAACCATACCTCTTTGGTGCCTTAGTTTCCCTTCTAGCTCTGTCTCTGGTCAACATATAGTTGGATTCCATAGTCTGATCAATCTTGATCAACAGGTTCATTGTAGTTGCAACTGGCTCTTCTTGAAGTAATCAATTTCCAGGATGATCTGGTTCACTATCAGTCACAAGCTCCAACTCAAGCTAATAACCAATATCTTCCTCATTCCTTGAGTTAACACCTTTGTCAATCTTAACATTCCGCACATGTAAATCACCAGTTCATTTAAGAGCCATAGTGTCCTCATTAAACACCACATCTCTGATTATAAAGCACCTCTTGTGACCTGGTTCAAGACACCACAATCTGTAGCCCTTCACTCCTTGTGGATATCCAAGAAACATACACCTCAATGCTCTTAGCTTTAGCTTGTGCTGTTTAATGTGTGCATAAACAGAACTCCCAAACACTCTCAACTCAAATCTAGTTTGTGACCAGGCCATACTCCCTCTGGTGTCTTCATATTTAATGTTGTAGAAGGACATATATTAATAAGATATCCAATTGTTGTAATTGCCTCCGCCCAGAAAACCTTAGGAAGGTTAGCACTTAACAACATACATCTCACCCTTTCAACCATGGTTCTATTGACTCTCTCAGCTAATCCCTTTTGTTGTGGAGTTGCAACGATAGTCTTGTGCCTTACAATTCCATTTACCTTGCAATATTCAATGAATTCAGTTGAACAGAACTTCAGACCATTGCCTGTTCTCAGCCTTTTCAGTTGCAATCCAGCTTGCTTCTCTATCATGGTCCTCCAGTTTTTGAATGTTTCAAATGTCTGGTCCTTAGTCTTCAACACAAATAGCCACAACTTCCCGGAATAATCATCCATAAGTGAAAAGAAGTATCTTGCCCCAGAGTGTGAAGCGGTCCTTGAGGGTCCCTACAGATCAGCATGAACATAATCCAAAGCTCTCTTAGTTCTTTGTTGACCAACATTGAACTTAACCTTGTGAGCCTTTCTCAGAACACAATGTTCACAAAAAACTAATCTTCTCCAACTTTTCAGCTCCCAATAGACCTTGCTTCCCCAACTCTAACAAACCTATTTCACTCACATGTGCTAACCTCTTGTGCCACAACTCTGACTTTGAAACAACCCCTGCACAACTGTTGTTGCAACTATACCCATGACATGCTTTCTTTTCAGTATGTAGAGGCCATTTTCCCTTACTCCTATCATCACCACCAATGATCATTTGAGAACCTGTACCATACCATTATGTCCCAAGAACTTGTACCCTGTTTTCTCTAATACACCAAGAGATATCAGGTTCCTCTTGAGATCATGGACATATCTCACCAATTTCAACAGTTTCTTAGATCCATTGTGAAGGATGAACTTGACAGATCCTATACCTTTCACTTTACAAGGTTTGTTGTCTTCCAAGTATACTGTTCCACCATCAATCTCCTAATAAGCTTTAAATATAGACCGATGGGGAGTCATGTGAAAGGAACAACCAGAATCTAACTTCCGCACATTATCTGGATCCCTGACAGAAGCCATTAGAGCATCAGCAGAATCATACCGCTCTTGTATACTTGCAACAGTGCCAGACTCCTTAGTCTTGTCACCACCATTATTCTGTCTTTCAGGACAAAATCTCCTGGTGTGACCCTCTTTCTCACAGTGGTAACAAATAAACGGTTTCTTCCCATTCTTTCCTTGTGACTTGGACTTCTTCTCCTTCTTCCTACTTTCCTTTTTTGATTATGTCCCTCCAGTACTAGTCCCTCACTATTTTGTGATTTATTTGCATTCCCTCTCTTTGAATTCCTTAGAATTTAGAGCAGATTGCACCTCATCAAGTGTTAAATAATCCCTTCCATATATAAGAGTTTCCTTAAAGTTAGCATGAGATTTTGGCAGAGCACTTAACAATAGTAAAGCATATTCTTCATCATCAATTGCAATATCAATGTTCTCAAGATCCAGAATCAACTTGTTAAACATATTAATCTGTTCCTCTATCGATTTGTCATCCTGCATCTTAAAAGAATACAAAGCATGTTTAAGATACAAACGATTTACCAACGATTTGGGCATGTACAAGCTTTCGAGTTTCAACCCAACACCAGTAGCAGTTTTCTCATTCGAGACCTGTCGCAACATCTTATTGCCCAAACTCAGAATCACATGACTATGAGCTTTCTCCAACACAATTTTCTTCGATTTATCATCGAGATCCTTATCGATGTTCGTCTCATCTAGTGCATCAACCAATCCTTGTTGAACTAACAGTGCTCGCATCTTCAACCGCCACAAATCGAAATCGTTTTACCCCATAAACTTTTCTACATCAAATTTTTTCCGTCGCCATGATCGACTCCACGTTCACAACACCAATTTGTAGTGAAATCGCTCAATGAAACGCAAAGTTTACCGAATTCAATCACAGTTGATTCAGACAAATTGAACTAACAAATATGAATAACAATCACAACAAAAGAAAGTAAAACAATCACGAAGAACACACACAATTTACTTGGTTCTCCGTTCTCTCATCAATGTGATGAAGAACCCTAATCCAAGAGAGAAATCGAGGTCCAATTTTATTGATTTGCAGAGTACAAAGTGTGTCAAAAACCATTATCGAAATTGACTGCGTAACAGAGTATATATACTGTTAGCCGTTACAACAAACTCACGTGAAGCCCACAGTCCACTTGAATTAACTTTCAACCCTAACTAACTCTCGACACCCAGTTGCAACAACTATACAAGCTTCCACTGCTGCACAATCTACCCCAGTTGCAACTACGTTCAAGCTGGTAAATTTATAGAAATACCACTGAGTCAAAATCACTTACTCCCACAATATTTTTATTTGTTAAGTTTTCGAATTTCACACTAGCGTTTTGAAACTCGTTTTGAAACACGTACTAAAAGGTCCATTGGCCGGTTTAACAAATGACCAGCTCTTTATCGTTATGAAAAGGTCTTAAACTCCTAGAGCCAAAAACTCGAGCATTACCGCCTAGAATGGGTTGCCAACGAACAAGTGAATCATACCAACGTTCAACACAGTTTTACTTTCTTTTCCTTTTTTAATGTAAAAACACCATGTAGCCCTTATATATAATCTGAAATATCTGAAACCTAAACACTTATTGACATATGAAATAAATTAATTATGGAAAGGGGAAAAGGCTAGAGATATTAATGGTGACACAATTAACATTAATAACGGGTAAATGTATGAAAAATTGGAAAGCAATATTAATGGTTAGTTGTAGGTTAGCTTGAATACATTTGTCAAACATGAACATTTTTTTCCCTTTTTCTTTTGAACTTTAACCATACTTCATAAACTGTTTGTGTAATTTACCCTTGAAATGTAAAAAGAATGGCAGTTTCTTTTGTAGCCTGGACCCTTAAAAAGAAATAAATGAAAAGGGGCCTAAAGTCCTCAATTCAGATATGTTTCCTTTAAGTTTCTGGTGATGGGGATTTGCAGAATTGGAAGTCTACAAAGTTTGACTGTTGGTTCTTTAGGACTGCCTGCTTTATTACATGCTCCAGTCTATTTTGTTGCCCCCATAGTCTTGTTTTCTTCTGCTCATTATACTGTTTAACACTGTTCTTATCTTTTTTTTTTTTTTTTCAACGACAAGCAACATGTGAAGTAACTCTTATCTTCATTCACCAAAAAGAAGTATCTCTATCTTCTAACATCATAAGTGCAAATATAAAAAGAGAAAAAAGAGAGAACAAAAGATATAGTGAAAGACATAAGTATATATATATATATATATATATATATATATGTATATTTTTTAATTGAGTGAACAGTGAACTCAAGAGATACATTAATAGAGCCGGCCCACTTAATATTTTTTCTTTCATCTTACTCATTTCACGTTTTCCAAATCCACTAATGGTTCTTTTGTGGCCTACATTGCAAATATAACAATAGATCAACAACACAACTGTCTGTTTTAACTTTGCTACTTTGGGCTACAAAACAATGGTGAGCTCTTAATGGACTTCCTCAAATTTAAATCTTTTAATATTGAACTCAATGTCACTATAAATAGGATTCAACGTATTTATGTTACTCGAAAATCAATACTTAAAAAAAAAACCTAAAAAAATAAAAAAACATAAGAACAAGTGTTTTTTTGCAGGATAATGGCCACGGATTTGAATTGGCGATTTTGTGCAAACAATGTTCGATGATGCGGTCTAACCAATGCCATGATGCTATATTATTTATTTCCATGCACCGAATATTTTGATTTTAGTAACAGTCATGCAACAGATGAATAAAATAGAGCAATCAGTTGGAGATAATATATAAATATTAAATGGTCTACCCTCTCTAACATATTAAGCTTTTAGATGAGATGACAATTCAATATGGTATCAGAGCTCAGGTCAAGGAGGAGGTCCTGGGTTCGAATCCATCGTCACCTGATAATCAAAAAGTGACACGTGACACGCGTAACAAAAGATTTACAACCTGGATGTGAGGGGGCGTATTGGAGATAATATATAAATATTAAATTATCTACAACTTGTAACAGTTTAAACTTTTAGATGAGATGACAATTCAATACAATCATGTTTACAAACATTTACTTTAGTAATGGGCTTCTTTAAGACTTTTAAGTAATCAATTTAATATTACTCGGCCCAACACTACAAGGTAGAGAAGCCCAAGTACACGGTCCATCTAGTAGTAGAGCGGAAGGTGGCTATTTTAGAGTAACTATAGTTTTCAGGCAGTATATCTGTATATGATAAGTAAATTTCATTATTCGAGATAAAATTGTTCCAGAATTAGTGGTCCTTAATAAAAAAAATCTACTTTTCAAATATTAAAGTTCTATACTTGGGTTCCCATTGCACAAATGGATTCTTAAGTTAAAATAATAGTTTTGTAAAAGAATTGATTTCAAGGGAACTACGGTCTATTTTTACAGAACTGAGATAAGTAAATAAATACCTTTTCCACCGGTCAGATTTACTATTTTTGCTTGGAGTCGGACATCCCACATTATTTCAACAAAATTTGCGTATATGTTTTATTTCCCAATGTAGTTCGATTCGACATAAATCATCATCGGTACTGACAATGGACCCCTCATAGGACAATGTGTGATAATCAAATATTACATAACGAAATACTAAATCATGTGACAGTAGAAAGGACATCGATGAACTATATAGAAGTTGTCTTAATTATCAAATAGTGCTTTTAGAGAAAATTATAAGCAAAGAGAAAGGTTCTCTATGCGCAATTGCAAAAGTACCCAACACTATCTTAGTTTAATTTCTAAGAATGTTCTTATGGATACTTTGTCACGAATTGAGTAATGCGCAAAGATAATCGATTGCTACAACAATGACTTTGTTAAATTAGGTATGTGAGAAAAAAAAATTCTGCGATGCGAAATGTCGCATGAATAATGTTTGAATGAAAATTAAAATTTTCTTTTACGATTTAGCGAGGAACGACCTTATACTTTATTTTTTTTATATGTTAAGGAATAACCTTATACAATACGATCTCAAGTTGTTGAAACAAAACAAAAACTTTAAAGTTACAATGACCAAACATATTGATCCACGATACAATGATTTAACTGAAATTTTGCAGCTTCTTTAAACAAAACTTGTGGCTGCAAGAACAATTTCATATATGGTTAAGGAACAATCTTATACAAAACGATTTCGAGTTGTTGAAACAAAACAAAAACTTTAAAATTATGATGACCAAACATATTGATCCATGATACAATGATCTAACTGAAATTTCTTTAGACAAAATATGAGGCTGCTCATTAGCTAGTTTATGCGCGAGATGGGATAAAATGGCAAATTCAGTTTAAAAGAAAAAGGCTGAAAATATAAGAATTAAATGTTCAAAATAACCTAAAACGTAATACATTTTTTGCAATTTGGAAAGATTAATTGTGGCCCAAAATGGGGAAAAAATTATTTTTGGTCCCTTATTGTGGCATAGTTACGGTTTTAGTCCCATAATGTGACATTGTCCATATTTAGTCCCTTATAATGACTTTTTGTACAATTTTGGTCTCACGGTCTATTTTTTGCCCCCTAAATTATTCTTATTAGCAAAAAACACCCCCATGTGTTATTTCTAATTAATAAAAAGCCCTCATGTGTTTTATATCCTTCTAAAATTATATTATCATGTAAAAATAGCTAAAAAGTAAAAAATTTCCTAAGTTACAACGTAAAATTAAAATTTTTAGTAATTTTAATTATTATAAATATTTATATTTTTAAAAAGAGAAAAACTTAATTATAATAAAATAATAAAAAAAGAACCAAACAAGAAGAAAAATATGTGTGGTGGGGGCTGGGTGGGGAGGGAGAAGTTTTTTTTTTTTTAAATTGAATTATATTATTATAAATATGTCTATTTTCTTTTTGAATTTTTGACATAAAATAATAAATTTTATATTTTTAGTAAAAAACATAAATTGGACCGAAAAAAATGAAGAAAAAATACCGGGTGGTTGCGGTTGTGGTGGGGACTAGGTGGGGAGAGAGAAGGATTTTTTTTTTCTTTTTTATGTATAATTATTTTATTATGATTGGGTATTTTTTATTTTAGAAATTTTAAATTTATAATAATTAAAATTTATTAAAAAAATGTAAGTGTTGATTTTTTAATTTTAGGTTTTTTTTAGGTGAAATATAATTTTAGGTGAAATATAATTTTAGGCGAATATATAAAACACATATGTTTTTACTAATTGAAAACAAATATATGGGGGTGTTTTTGTTTAATAAAAATAACTTAGGGGGCAAAAAACTTACTAGGGGACCAAAATAGTACAAAGAACCACAATAAGGGACTAAATGTGAACAATGTTACATTATGAGACCAAAATTGTAACTCGGCCACAATATGGGACCAAAAATAATTTTTTCCCCACAAAATGAGAAATTAATAGTAGGAAGATCAAGTTGAAAAATCTGTGGCTTTGCTAAATCCCTCTTCCCCGGGGTCATCAGATTTACATCTGACATGTGACTGGGGCTCGACAAAGCATGGTTATTTAATTTCATTGCCTGTTTTTAGAAATATCTTTTCTTAACAACATATAGATACTGTGCCACGTGTCATTGTATGGATGGATAGGAAAGACATGTGACATTATTTTTGACAATGAGACTTGCAGAACTCTCGTGGTTATGTCTCTAACAAGGAGGAAATCAATTAATTGAGGGAGTAGATTTTGGTGGAACCCTTAAATTCCACATTGGTTGTACTTGTTTATTTTTTATTTAGTAAAATTACTTTTAGAGCTAATTGCAAATTAAATTAAATGCGTTATGCATAAAAACATAAACTTCATTTGGAAAGAATACGGAGACCAAAACTTTTCATGTGTTTTGTTGTAAATTACATAAACCTGGTTCCAATTATTAATAAGCATATATAAAAAGAATCACTTATATGATTCAAGAAAAACAGCAAAATTTTTGTACTTTAATAGGGTCTTTTCAACTTACACAAAAAATAAAATTGCAGTTTTTTGCCTAGTCTTTTGTCTCTTGAGAACACCCCATGAGTCTTTCTTCCTCCAAAAATCTTTATTTTTATACATAATTGGTATACGAGAAATTGCTATGTGCAACGGCTAGCCGGCTAATAGTGAGCCTGTGCATTCAATTTGGTCATTAGTGTAAGTTCATGGTAGTAATAAAATTTGCGAAGTTACTCATTTATAGTTTAGTTTCTCAAATATGCACAAACTCAGATAATGAAAGTACCACAATCATGTAAAGTATGTAATAATGATATTTAACATCTCTCTTAATACAATCTAGTCTAGTTATCACTGTTTTGAAACCCGGCCCGGACCGGCCGGTCCGACCGGTTCGACCGGGAACCGGTGGTCTTGCCGGGCCGGTTCTTCTTTAAAAGCGGGCTGCAAGTGCCTGTGGGCGAACCGACGAATTCGGCCGGTCCGCCCGGTGACCCGGTCGCCCGATTTCGCTTGCGAACCGGTCAGTCCCCTTTTTTTTTTTTATGCGAATTTAGTCATTTACATGGCCAGCTGATTCTCAGCATTCAACAAAACCGCCGCTCGATACAAAGAAAAAAAAGAAGGAAAAGAAGAAAAGAGGAAAAAAAATCTAGCTCTACCAATTCGGCGTCGGAACGTGGATCGCCGTTGCACAACCGTGATCCACGTCGGAACGGAACTCGCCAACCTTTACTATTTTTAGGGCCGAGAAGTATAGAAACAAAATTCCAGCTCTCCCATGGCTTCAAAATGAGAATGGCAATAAAATTTACATGCCCAGTTCAAAATCATCTCTTCACCATCAAAAGTCAAAACGCAGGGTTGCCTGCCATTCTCAAAACTGCATTGCCACAACTTTTATATTAGGGTTTTTGTTTGGGCTTATTTCATAGAAGTGTTATGGGTTTTTGTTTTTGTTTAAGTACTATATTAAAAATACTAACTACGAAGCCCACAACTTTTAGTACTTAAACAGTAGTTACTAGTTAGTCTTTGACAAAATGTTATAACTTTTCTTTTTGGTTCATTTTGTTTTTGTCACAGACAAGTGTTATAACTTAGGATCCGTATGTCTTTTTCATTTAGGCTAATTTTCTTGTCTTTTTCTTATTAACTATTGTGTATATTAATTATATAAATATATTATTAATGTATGAAGTTTAGATAATATCTATTATTGTAGTTTATATAATATCTATTATTATATATCAATACTTTTGTTATACAATTAAGTATTTTTTTATATATTTTATTGAATGTTGACTTTAGTCAACAAACCGGTCCAACCAGTGGTTCGACCGGTTCGACCTGTTGACCCACTACCCGGTAGCCTCACCGGGTCTGTCACCGGGCCGGGTTTCAAAACACTGCTAGTTATAAAAGAATTTCTACAAGTACAATTTGAAGTTTAAAAAATTATTGTTGGTATGTTATTACAGCAATTAATATAGTTATATTAAATAAACCTTTGGAGGTTTAGTAAATTAGTACTATATTGTTTTTGTTGGTGAGAGTAATTGTAGCGGTATACACCTCTACCCCACTTCCCTTTCTGCTCTCTTAATCACCCCCGACAGGTATAGTGATTTAAGTCATGTGCCTGTCATGTGATCACTTGCCAACATTGTCACACAAACTTAATCCTCCTAGCTACCTAGTTTCGATCAGTGTTCCACACTATAGCCAGCATATATGGACACCATATATTTCACATTTTATCTTGTTTAATTTAAGGAAAAAAATTAAGGCCGAGTACAAATATTTCTGAGAATTTGATGCAGTATGTTGGAAAATAGAATTGGACATATGGTGATAAATTTAAAGGAAATTCAATTTATACTGTGCCGTGCCGAAGATTCATGAAGTGTAAAAGTTTGCTATGAATGAACTTGGAAATAAAGAAATAATTTTTAAAGACGTTTAAGTCATTATTTGGTACTTGTGGGTAAGTACAAATATTGTCAAATATGACATGGGTTAATTATTTTGGGTATAGAATTAGCAGTAAATTATAAAATCGCGAATATATATTTTATATCACAATATATAATGTTACCAAAAAAAAAAAACAATCACAATATATAAGACTACGTACGAATTTTACAGCATAATAATAACGCAGGATTAGCCTCATAAGTTGTGTGAATCAAAAAAATAATGGAAACTCTCTTTTACAAAGTGAGTAGAACAGGATTAACAAGTTAAATCAATTAATTTAACCGAAAAAGAAAGTGGCTAACTTAACAGAATTGCAAATACTTACTATAAATAGAAAGTTATGTGAAAATAATGAAATTGTATCATTTAATCTCCCACCCCAGCAAAAAGGGCATGTATATCAAAAAGCTCATCTTGGAGGTCATCATGTTGAAGGGTTGGACAGCTAATGATTTGGTGAGCACATCTGCAAGTTGGTGAGTATTATGAATGTGCATCACTTTGAGTTCTTGTTGTTGAACTTTTTCTGGAACAAAGAAACAATCGACGTGAGTGTGTTTCATATGCTCATGTTGTACTGGATTTAGAGCAATAACTTCAACATTCTATTATCAGTACACAACTGAAGAATTCTCGTTGGTTTGGTCTATAAAGCATAAAGTAGTTGACTAAGTCAGATTAATTCACAAATTGTAGTAGCAATAGCACGAGATTCACCCTTCGTGGATGATCTACTCAGAATGAGCTGCTTTATAGCCTTACAAGACATCAAGGAATCACCAAGATAGATTGCATAACATGTGATACTTATTCTAGTATCCTACAACATGCCCAATCACTATCACATAAACCTTTGAGGCGAGTTTCTGATTTTGCAGAAAAAAAAACGTCCTTACCTAGAGTAGGTTTCTCGCATCTTAGCACTCTATGAGCAACTGCAAGGTGGGAAAAGTGGGTTGTGACATGTACTGAGTTAAAGCTTGTATTGAGAAACACAGATCAAGTCTAGTTATAGTTTGATATAATTAATAGCTTAACAAGGCGCATGTAAACTGATGTATAAGGAAGAAGAGAAGAATCATCATGTTGTAAGTTTGTCTTACTCTCCATAGGGGTGCTTGCAAGTTTACATACCAGATAACCAAATTTAGAAAGAATATCTAAATCATATTTTTTCTAGCGTGAGATTCGAGTTTTAGACCATGCAACTTCAAGTCCAAGAATGTATTTGAGATCACCTAAATCTTGATTGTGAATTGATCATCAAGGTGTTGTTTGATCCTATTGATCTCAGTGAGATTGTTTCCTGTCAATATAATATCATCTAAATAGATGTGAAGGACAATTATGGATTAATTATCATGCTTGATAAACAGTGAACAATCATAAATTCTTTGTTGAAAATATATGACAATAAACAATGAGTTGATATATCACAGGAGAGATGCTTGCTTAAACCATATAAACTCTTCCTTAATTGCAAACTCTAGTATCTTTATGATCATATTAGCCATGTCGAGGTTTCATGTAAATCTCTTCATACAAATTACCATGAAAAAATGCATTATCCATATCAGTTGCTTAAGAACCAGTTTTGAGAAGATGCTAATGCTTTAATAACTCTTACTGTGGTGAGTTTTGCAACATGACTGAAGGTATCAAGGCCCTCTTCTTGGTGTAGCCTTCAGCTACTAACCTAGTTGTAGAACTTTCCACATTACCATCAGCTTTTAATTTAAATTCATTTTATATACCCACTTGCAGCCTATACAATGATGTCCATGAGGTAACTCAGTTAAAATCCACGTATCAATTTTTTCAACTGATGCAAGTTCAAGTTTCATGACATTCTGCAATTCTGCATGAGTACTAGCTTGTTCATATGTTATTGACTCAAAAATGTGGGAGACAACAATAGTAAAAGCTTTGTGCTTAGGAGTAAGCCCATCACTACTCAGATAAAAAGTAATATGGTACTAAGTTTGAAAAGATGCATGAGTATCAACATTATAATTTTTTTCTTTATGGATGAAATTAGATGTTAGTTTGTGGAGTCTGAACAATGAGGACTGGAGGACTGGAACAACAAAGACAGAAGGTGAATGCAGAAGGGGTGGTGCGACGGGGTGTGTAAAACTACAAAAGAACCAACTTTTAGATAGTGTGTGTTTGTTGCTAAGAAAAAGTACTTATGTAATATTAACTTTGTTAATTAAACACTATGAATGTGCACAAGTTAGATTTAAAGCCGATTTTAACTCTTTTATTTTTTTTTCTCCAGAAGTTTGCATACATCTTAAATTTTAAAAAAACCAACAACAAAGAATGATGATAAATTCGGGTTTCTATTAATATATATATATATATATATATATATATATCCTAAATAGGAGAAACTCTGCAACCTATAGTGGGGTCGTGTGTACATTTACAATGCGTGATTGAGTGAACTCGTGCTCGATAAACAAGAACCCCTTAAAGTAGGCGGAAACAAATGAAATGACCCACAAGAATCTGACTCACATGAGTGGGACCCCTAGGAGTTGGCCCGTAGCAGTGCATCATATCAACTGTGCAAATAGAGTGGTCGTAAACTTCGTGTTGTTGTATTGTAGCCTAGTCTAACTCGAATTTATAGTCATAACACACCATATTAATAGGGGCGAGGATATTATGCCATCTAAAAATTAATAATACTACATGTGATGTTGGTTCAAGGCAAAAAATTTTGGATATCATCAAGGTTCGACCATGGGGTTGGTTCAGGGAAAAACACTTTGAGTTTTGCTTGTTCCTTATTTGAGTGGCTAAGCTCTCCTCTCTCATGTATCTACTAAACATCCTCGAACTCATTTTTTTCCTTTTGGTTCTTTCTATATCTCTTGAATATTCCTGGTGTTCTTGCACTAAAATTCTTTTGCTTATATGTAATAATAATAAAGTAAACCAACACACAATTACAAAAAATATTCACCAAATAACAACAACACATAATTACATGAGATATAATATTTTTACCAAATACTACAAATTGCCCTTTTATCAAACGCCACAATGACTAGACTAACAAGTCAAAGTCAAAAGTTGGTACACCACCTCCCTGAAAAATTTGTGTTGTAAACTATATATTAACATACTAAAATACCCTTATAATTACTAATATTTTTATTTGTGTAATCTCAAATTTGATTTTACTGTATTTTTCTATTTTATATAAAAAAAGTTTAAGAAACAAAGCATTACATGTATATATCTTAGATTTGTATTTTTATTTTTCATTTAGTTTCACAATTTTTGATAGTTTAAATATTGAATTAAAAGATATAATGTTTTTATAAAGCAATAGGGGTATAAATGTGTTTTTCAAAAGAAAAATCTAACCCCACTCTCATCTTAGGGAGAGTGAACTACACCTCCATGCATAAGAGAGTAAAATGTCAACTTTTGAGATCACATGGAGGTATATGACCAACTTATTTTTCATAGGTTGCTAACTTACCAATTTACCATACACAAAGAGGTAATTTACCAAAACCCCTAAAATTATTGAACAACAAGATGCCAAACAATGCAAAAATATAATTTAAAAAGTCTCGTAAAACATAATATAATATGTACTTTATGCGACTATAATCATAAAATTAAAGTAATATAAAATATAATTAAACGATAAAGAGAGATGTACTAATGTTGAAATGACAATACAAACGAAATAGGGGAGAAGAAAAACTGTTTGCTTAACAGTAATGAGAGAGAAGACTCTAAAAGATAAAAGATCAAGCTACTTTTAGGATAAACATTGCCAAAATTTTAACGACGACTTGTTTGATTTGTTGGTAGTAATCACTTTTATTAATTGCACTCCATTGACTAAGGTCGGCTAGGAAAACATTGTATGCAATCGTTGGTGATGTGGTGCAACCGATGATTCAGATTTAATACATATTTTAAATTTTCTAGAATTTAGGAAATAACTACCCCAATCACCTCATCTCAACCGTGTATTGGTAGTAGTTGCAGCACATCAACAATACAATGGTCTGGTCGCATGAAATTTTCTTGTCGGCTAGGGCAAGCCGGTTGGTAAAGATGCACGTTGCGTTAGCTACGTGAAATGTGTTTTTTCTTTTCTTTTTAAGACTTGTACTCTGTAGATGGAAAATGAAATTGATCACATAGTTAGTTTCTTGATTACTTTCACTAGGGCATAATAGTTGAACACATAAGAAGAATAAAAACATATTTTCTCCCTTAATCTAATTTACGAAAATATAATAACAATCCATCAATCCTATAATGGCACATTTGGATGCCCTTAATAGGCCTTATTAATTATATTATGTGGTTTATACCACATTTGGTTGGCAAATAAAAGGTGGGAGGGGCCCTAAATAAGTTGCCTTGGAGCATATTCTCATATAACTAATCTCACCTCCCCCCTATGATAATTTAATACCACAACCACCAACTTCAGTCACTCAAGTAAAATACCGTTCTACCCCTGCTTTTTCAAAAAAAATTACATTTCCTACCCCTAAACTGGTGCCTACATCACAATCGAATGACATAAAGTAGAATCACGAATCATGAATCAACTTAAGGGTAATTTTGGTAATTCACAAAATTATATGCATGGCTATGTGCAACCAAACATGGGTTTAAGTCAGATAAATATTGCAAATTAAGAGTTTATTTTGGAAACCAAATATAAGATTAATTATTTTATTTTAGTGTAATCATGATACTAAATTATAGGGGGTTTTGAGCTCATGGGGCATCTAAATATGCCGTAAGTACCTTTCGAGAATTCGTACTTTCTTCAACTGGTCATTTTATCTTTGCTCTATCATAGATTGTAATTAGATTTCTTACAACTACTGGTTTTATATTTGTTATGGCCGTCTCCCTCACTCGGACTTGGCTTAGATCCGATCGGCCCATGCTTAACTTAATTGATGTTTTTTTTAAATCATTAGGATTAGTTAAATCTTAGATGGTAATTATCTTAAATATATTTTCATATCATTATAAGATACTATTCCATCTTATTAAGATTAACTTACTCTTATCTTCCTATTATGCATCTAGTCATAATGGTAGACATATTCGTTGGACAACTGTTATGCTCATGCGAAATCTTTTGGATAAAGGCAAGAAGATCCAATCGGAGTGCAACAGAATCATCGGTGCGCTATCACTTAAGGAAAGAAGATATTCTGTGGATTGCAACTAAAGATATGCTGAAGATTTTACCGTGCCTAATAATGAGAAGACACGACACAATTGAAGGACAATTTAAAAAAGATAATTTGTGATTTAGTTCTGTATCGAGTGAAAGTCATTTAGAGAAGAGCATTAAGTCAGAGGTACTCTTAAGTAGCTTAGTGTGGTCTTCGACTCAATCGAATATACTGAAAATAGTTAAGGGATAGGTGTTGCAACTGCAAATATTAAAGGGAGTCTAAGATTTGGGATGATGTAAAACCTACATTGTAATTCTTAAGTAGGATATTGTTTGAGTCAAACTTGTGGGTGCAATTCTCGTGGACTAGGACCATTTGGACCGAACCACGTTAAAACCTCTGTGTTATTTACTGTTTTATGTTTAACTGTATTTTCACAATTGTAACAGTAAAAAAGCCCTCAAACGTTAAAGAACTGTTACCTGTCTTACTTACGAGTGCAGTTGCAACTACTGTCATGTGCAATTGCATCCGATTACAAGTAACATAGATATAAGATCTTTCAATTGGCATCAAGAGCGGGTCACTATACTACTTAGTGTAGATTCATTCTTAAAGATCTTTGTTTTGTTTAAGTGTTTTTCTTATGGAGGAAATGAGGGAAGGTCTGTCGACCATAAAACCACCGATGCTGACGGCGACAAACTACTCCTACTAGAAGAAGCGCATGTGAAACTTCATCAAACAGCACGACCAAAAGGCATGGACAAGCATCCTAAAAGGGTGGACCCCACCAACTGATGAACAAGGAAAAGTCAAATCCGAATGGGAATGGACCGATGCAGAAGAACTCCTAGCAAATTATAACTCTACCGCTTTAAATATTATCTTAGTTGCTGTTGATTATAACCAATATAAGAGTATTTATAACTGTGAAGTTGCAAGTGATGCTTGGAAGGCTATTGAGAACGCGCACCAAGGAAATGCAAAAGTGCGTGCATCCAAGTTGCAACTACTAAACGACGAGTTCAACTTTGTACGCATGGAAGAGACTAACACCATTGCACAGTTTCATTCCAAAATGAGACACCTAGCAAGTGAAACCACCATCCTTGGGGCCGACTTCCAGAATCCAAAATTGTGCTAAAAGTTTTGGGATCCCTTCCAAGAAGGTTTGCAATGAAGGTCTCAGCCATTGAAGAGGCAAATGACGTGAACACGCTATCTCTGCCCGATCTCATGGGTTCCCTCACCGCATGAGAAATGAAACTCAAAAGAGAAGGAGACACCATCTCCAAATGAGTTGCACTTCAGGCAAATCTCCCTCAGATCAGTTCCAACACCGAACTAGTCCCATCACTGGCCCTCCTCACTAAAAGGTTCAATAAAATGAACAAACACTGGAGTAAAGGTAACTCTTCTAGTTCTGTTGTAAGTCCCTCTGATAACTTTAAAAAACCTTCCGCTACTAATAGACTTGACAACAGAAAGTCCGAAAAAGGTATTCAATGCAGGGAATGCAAATGATTTGGACACATAAGGGCAGATTGTGCCAAACTCCTCGAGAAAAACAAGAATCGAGCGCTACTAGCATGGAGTGATGACGAATCCAAAGACAACGAGGATGACTCAGAAGAAGTTGCTGATTTTGCATTCTCATCTTTCATTCCGTTCGCTAGAGCCAACATGGCTATTGCAATCCAGAACCTAACGGAATCCGATTGCGACTCACTAGATAGTGATGAGTTGGACCCCACAGACGATATGGATACCATATGCAAGAGAAACTCTGAACTTGAGGCTCAACTCAGAATTGTTTCAACCTTTGGCAGCCTAGTCACAATGAACAACAAAATCTTGGAACTGGAAAGAAAAGTCCTCTCACTCACGATGGAAAATAGATCTTTTGTCTGCTGATCTTTACACAGTGTAACGCCCCAAAAATTAGGAAGAAAATAAATTTATACTTTAGCATTAAAATTTTGAAATTTTCTATTTTTGACGCTAAATGTTTAGAAAAACTTGCATTTTAGTCCCTAAACTTAAAAGTTAGTCTTTTATTATTTTTATAGATTTCTAATCCTAAAATATATATTTCAATTTCAAATATTAACTAAGTTGATTGAATTGCCTAGAAAAATTACATACGTAAATATGTATATAACAAAGAAATCTAATTATACCTATTTGAATTTTAATTATAAATAATTGAGGGACTTGATATGCAGATAACCAATTGATGAAGTAGGCCATAACATATTTTTGATGAGGTAAGCCATGACATCCTTAAGAGCATGATTAAATTCAAATTTTCTTTGATTTATTATAAAATAATCAAGGTGAGACCTAAATAAGTATGATCAAACTACTATTTTCGCCTATAAATACTCACCCTTCTTCACCATTTTTTACAACCCAAAATAATCCAATTCTGCAAACATATGAAGAAATCAAAGTTGTTCCTTTTTGTGTTTTCGTTTGGAAAATAATTTCCCAGATTTTTATCTTGCCATTTGTTACCCAAAAAGATGCCAAAACTTTTACTGCACGGGAAATGCTGATTCTGCACCTTAGAAAAATCATAACTAATTGTAGAAAAATCTTTTTTTGATCAAGGCCAACGGCTGAATACTCTCCTTGGTGCCTTATATCTTTTGTATGTAGACATCTTTCTCAAATCAACATGATCTAGGAGGGCATAATTCATAAGTCGTAAACTGCTGTGAGGAAATCCGATAGCAACTCTTATGTTGCAAGAATTATTTAGCATAGCAAACCTTTGTGTTTCCACAAAATCTTGGATTCTCACATCTTTCATGATGCTAGAAACCATAAAGCATAAAAATATTTGAAACCAAGTTCATTTGGATGTCCGATCAAAGGTAAAACCAAAACTGCGGTGATTTTTCAGTTTATTTGGCACAACCTTTGTTTTCTTAATTTATAAGTTTAATCGCCATTATAATTTAATGCATTTATCACACACATAAATTTAACATGATATAGTATTAGTTATAATTAGATTCTTATGATTTATAATCATGAATTGATATTTTTGTGATCTTATTTATAACATTTAAATGGTAGATTTATCATGTTTAACATACTATTTCTATAAGTCTTACAAGACTATTCTTGCTACTTCATGACCTAACCATTAAATAAGATCATTAATCATCCCTTATCACATGTTTTGATAAACCTCTCATGTTTATATCTTTATATTTAAGTTATAAAACAATATATGCATTTTTTAACTGACTATGTAAAACAAAGTAATAAATGACTAAGTTATACATTTTAAGGTGTTATTTCGTATGATACTTATTTCGTGTGTGGTTAATAAAAGCTTGGAATTGATTAAAGACTAAAAATATGAGTTTTCCTAGAGTTAGTTAAGTAATATGTTTTTCTTTAAATTCATCATCTAAGATTTTCATGTTTTGTGTATTGACATAAATTAAGCTTATGTGTTATTTACTAAGATTTACATTGTAAACTAGCATTCTTAACAAGAACGTTCTCAATTTCACCAACATGAGAATTGAAGAAAAAGTACTAATATTTGTTGTGGTGAATTATAAATTCAGTTGATTAATATTATTTAAATTTTTTAAAGGTTCGACGAACTAATCAACGCCATCAAGGTTTTTCGTACGAGTTAAGGTGAGTTTCCATTTCTGATTTGTTCTAGCCCCGTTTGGCATCCGGCCCTGAGAAACTTGGACAGAAAAGTCACTACGCCATTACCAAACCTCGAACAACCAATATTTTATCATAATCCTGTTTAGCATCTTATCTCATAACATGATTTTCTTACTCATCGTTAAATCATATCAAATCATTTATTATTTATCATATCTATTCATAATCATGATAATTCTCCAATATTAGAATCTCATCTACTAGTTCTTGAATTGTGCAAAGAGCAACAAACTATGTTCGGGACATATAGCTCAAGGAGCAATGAATATTATCCGATTTACTAGCTTGTTTGTTTATTTGTTATACCCATTGAGACGCCTTTGGGAAGTTGGGCCCATGGATTAAGTCGAGTTACTGCCCAGCAGTAAGGACTGTCGATTTAAGTAATTTTGCTTGATACCCATCTATCTAGACGCCGCTTGCAGTCAGGAGTTGACTGTAACCCGCATGCTGGATCGACATGTACTCGAACATGTCACTTGATTATTTGCGAGGTCGCTCCTCGTCGGAAGGTATAAGGTAGAATAGTAGAAGTTATAAGACTGGATTTGTTTATTGTTAAGCACAAGTTCATTAAATATTCTATGAAAACTCCAGTACCAATGCTACATCAAATTGTCTAGTTGAACTGTTTCTACAGGTAAGATCACTCTCGAAATGCATCTAGTAGGTCACAGTTAATTCTTGCATTACCAGTTCTTTTATATGAATCTCACCAGTCATTAAAGACCTACTCCTCGTTTCTTCTGTCCATTCCTCAGGATAAAATCAACATGGTAACATGGACCAAGTGAATAATTGTTCAGGCGTACATTTTAGAATATTCGTGTTTTATCATTAGTGCATAACCATTAAAATAGTCACATTATTTGTAATACCAAGACTTCCGCTGAATATATCAAAATATAATTTATAAAACGCGTATGGTTTTGATCATGAACAAGTGAGACCCCTTCATATGAGTTGCGCTTTAGTCTGAATTATGTAAAGTGGATGGCCACCACTGAACCAACTCGGATCGGAGTATGGATCGTGAAGCACAGTCGTCATACACAGCCCTCAAGGCACATAAGGCTTTGGAAGACGTGTGCAATCTCACTCAAAAGGAGCTGGACTCCTTAGTAAAGAACGTAAAGTTACTCAGTCTAGGTACCAACAATCTTGAAAAGGTTCTGGCACTCAGAAAGTTGCAACTGGCCAAACTAGAGTAGGGTATGTTGACCCTGTCAATCTAAAGTTTCTTGGAGATACCAAAATCACCACATCTAAGAAGAAACGAATACCCAAGGGAGTTGAAATTCCACTTGATTACTCTCAGATCCATTTTCCTCAGGATCAGGTACAATCCAGTTATAACTCCCAGTTACAAGTCACCGACCCCAGTTATTCTAACAGGTTCTCAAGAGGATGGTTTGTCCCAACGTGCCACCACTGTGGTGTCCAGGGGCATATCAGACCCTACTGCTATCAACTTTGGGAACCATACCACACACCCCAACCCGACAAGCCTAAAGTGCACACCAAAAAGAAGAGGAAAAACCAAAGGAAGAAGAAAATCAATCAGATTGCAACACCAGTTGCAACAGTGAATCCAGTAAAACAAGTTTGGGTTGAAAAATCATCTAATACTCTTACATGTCTTACTGCATGCAATTCTACTTCTCAACGTGCACTATACTCTAACTCATGGTTATTTGATAGTGGTTGCTTCAGGCACATGGAAGGGGGCAAAAGCATCTTGAATAACTTCGTTCACGAATGAAAGGGCGATGTGGTGTTTGGAGACGGTAACTGAGGAAAAATCCTAGGAAAAGGAACCCTGAACGTGAAGGGATTGCCTAAACTCAGGGATGTTTTCTATGCTGATGGATTACATGATAATCTAATTAGCATCAGTTAGTTGTGTGATGACGTTCTATGTTCGTTTCACAAAAGATGAATGTGAAGTTATTGATTGGTTCCAAAATACGGTGTTACAGGGATTAAGAAATATTGAAAACCGCTATATCATGACTAACTGTAACCATTAATAGGTCACTTACTTGCAACTTTTGTGCAGATACAGTTGCAGATCTCTGGTACCAAAGGCTTGGCCACATCAACTACAAATCCCTTGCACATCTCTTCAACAGTCAAGTCGTAAGAGGACTGCCCAAACTTGGTCCCAAGCCTCTTGACAAAGGCGGTTCATACCTTGAAGGAAAGCAGAAGAAGATCAGTCATGCCACGTTACAACACACTCCATCAATAAGAATTCTGGAACTCCTTCACATGGATCTTGAAGGGCCAATCCAGAAGGAAAGTATCTATGCTAAATGTTACATTTTTGTGTGTGTGGATGACTTCTCGCGATTCACTTGGGTTGAGTTTTTAAAAGAGAAAAATGAATCTTTTGTGTCTTTTAAAAAACTGCGCAACACAGTTGCAACTAAAAAGGATTTAATGATCAAAAGAATCCGAAGTGACCATGGGTAAGAATTTGAAAATTCCAGCTCTAATAATTTCTGTACTGATAAGGGAATTTTTCATGAATATTCATCTCCCATTACACCACAACAAAACAATGTGGTAGAAAGAAAGAACATGACACTGGTCGAAATGGCTCGGGTTATGCTGAACTCGAAAAAGCTGGCTCTTAAGTTCTGGGCAGATGCATTGAACACTGCGTGCTATGTTACAAACCATGTGTATCTACGCCCAGGTACAACTAAGACTGCTTATGAAATCTGGAAAGGTAAACGTCCTAGTGTACATCACTTTCACATTCTTGGTTGTGCCTGCTATGTGCTCAATGATAGAGAATCTAGAGGTAAATTTCAATCCAAATATGACTTGGGTATCTTTATTGGTTACTCTCGCAACATGCACTCTTATCGCGTGTTCAACATGCGCACTCAAACTGTTGTGGAATCTTCTAATGTTGGATTTGATGATTACAGAGATTTTGCATCAACATCCTCAGAAGTTCAGATCACATAGCTAATTGATTCGGAAGACGAGGATGAATCATGATCAATTCCTCCCAGAACCACCTCACCAGTTATAACCGACCCATGTGGAACCACCAGCTGCAACTACTCCTCAGGTCCTAGTTGAGACTAAACTACCAGCAGAAATGAACGAAAGAACAAAGAACCTGAAGGCTCCTTTTCATATCAGGAGGAATCATCCACCTGAAGCAGTCATTGGCGAGATGAGTGAAGGTATTCGTATGCGAGATCTTCCACGCAAAATGTATGATCATATGGTACGCTTTGTAAGTTACACCTCCAAGATTGTGTCCAAGAACGCAAAAGAGGCACGGTTGGAAGAGGCATGGATTGAGGTCATGCATGAGGAACTTAATCAATTTGAAAGAAATGATGTCTGAGAACTAGTGCCTAGACCAGCCAAAGTAAACATCATTAGCACTAAATGGATATTCAAGAATAAGACGAACGAGCTAGGAAACATTGTGCGCAACAAAGCAAGGCTACACTCAAGTCGAAGGAGTAGACTATGATGATACCTTTGCACCAGTTGCAAGACTAGAATCCATTCGTCTCTTAGTTGCTGTTGGATGTGTCTTACGCTTTAAACTATTTCAGATGGATGTCAAAAGTGCTTTCTTGAATGGGTTTTTAAATGAAGAAGTTTTTGTTGAACAACCTAAAGGGTTCATTGACCCACATTTTCCCTCCCATGTTTTGAAACTTAAACGAGCCCTTTTACAGTCTGAAACAAGCACCTCGTGCTTGGTATGAAAGACTCACCATTCATCTTCTTGAAAAGGGGTACACAAGAGGGAGTGTAGATCAAACTCTATTCCATAAACATTTTGGAACTCATATCCTTATTGAACAAATATATGTATATGACATTGTGTTTGGCTCTACGTCTCCTAGCGAGTTGCAACACTTTATATCTGTTATGAAAAATAAGTTTGAAATGAGCATGGTCGGTGAACTGACATATTTCCTTGGTATACAGGTCAAACAACAGGATGATGGAATATTTATATCTCAGACAAAGTATGCCAAGAATCTAATCAAGAGATTTGGACTTGAACATGCCAAACCAATGAAGACACCTATGAGAGCAACTGACCATCTCAGCAAGGATGAGAGTTGCAACTAGGTGGATCACAGTCTCTAGAGGAGCATGATTGGGAGTCTGTTGTACCTCACTGCTAGTCGCCCTGGCATCTGCTTTAGTGTTGGAGTGTGCCTGTTACCAAGCCGACCCAAAAGAGTCGCATCTCAAGGTTATTAAGAGGATCATTCGATATGTATCAGGTACAACTTCTATAATAACCTCTCACTTGCAGGTTACAGTGATGCTGATTGGGATGGATTTGCTGATGATAGAAAAAGTACTACATGGGGGTGCTTCTATCTTGGCACTGATCTTGTGTCATGGCTCAACAAAAAACATCACTCAATCACTCTGTCTACATCAGAAGCTGAACATATTGATGCAGGTAGCTGTTGCACCTAGCTGGTGTGGATGAAGCAAATGCTAGACGACTACAGTATCTCCCAAAATGAAGTTCTTCTCTATTGTGATAATACCAGTGCTATTAATATATCAAAAAATCATGCCCAACATTCCCGCACTAAGCACATTGATATTAGATATCACTACATCAGGGAATTGGTAGAAGCTAAGACTGTTGAGTTACATCATGTGCGTATTGACCTTTAACTTGCAGATATATTTACAAAAGCTTTCGATGTTACACGCTTTGAGCACCTCTGCAAGTTGTTAGGCCTCTGCCTTATGTGAATTGCAACAATTGAAACTAATGGTGACTTGTTTGGACTTAATTCCTCATTCCATTCTTAGACTGTCCCCTGATCTTTATTTGTATACATGTTTTCCCTCCTCAGTGACGTCTCCTATGTATGAACAAAGAATTATATATAAAAAAGAGAAATATGAGATTTTGTGGAAAACTGAGCGTACACCGCAAGATGGCTCTCTGTTAAAGCCTGTCACACTACTTTCAGTTGCAACTGGAAAAAGCTACATGACCTAAAAGAAACAAGTGTGAAAGCTATCAATTCTTATCCCAC
Source organism: Linaria vulgaris (assembly GCA_948329865.1). NCBI lineage: Eukaryota > Viridiplantae > Streptophyta > Magnoliopsida > Lamiales > Plantaginaceae > Linaria > Linaria vulgaris. The sequence goes on along the minus strand of OX415250.1, from coordinate 14,484,068 downwards.
GCGTCTACTCATTGAAAAGAGCTACCTTGTTCAAAAATGTGTCAAAGTGAAAGCTACCAGTTGTATGAGTGAATTGTACAAGGTTGCAACTGAGGAGATAACGTGGTATTCATTTTATCTTGGGACTGAATCTTTCTATGGAATCTGTAATTACTTTCAGTTAAGTTTAGTCCTTATAGCTCTTTGTCGCTGAATCCAATTCTACGTAATTTGTGGGATCCTAATTGCTCCACGGTCGTGTTGCCTTTTGTGTAATATTGGGAGTTGCTGATTTTAGTCTGTTAAGATATGAGGATAGTGCACTATGATTATCTCAATACGATTTAACTCTATCCTTTTTCTTTATTGTGCATATCTTCTTATTCTAAATTCTAAAGGAAAGATTCTCTAGGTTAAGGAGATTGTGTTTTGGTGGGAAAATCTCCCTCCTAAACTCTAGGGGTTAGGGAACCTATTTATTGCTTATCAATTTTCACTACTTCCCATTACTCTCTTCCAACTTTCTCTCTCTCACGCACATCTCATGATTTCTCTCTCTTTAGCCACTTATTCTCTCCCAGATGGGTGGTTCTGTGAAGAAACCTGCCACTTCCCACACCGATGAGCCCATTGACATGGATCCCCTGCAAACAATTCTGCCACCAACTCCGCGCTGGCCAGCCGCCTCTGATGCTGATGAGGAGTACGCTCCTAACACTGAGGAAGATACTCCTCAACCCCCATCATCTCCTGCTCACACATTGGATCCTCCACCAACACGAGCGTCCGCTCAGGCAAAAGGAAAGGCCAAAGTGGGTGTATCCACCACCCCACAAGGGGATTTCGACGAGAAGGGTAATGTTCCTTCTGCTCCACCCACTTCGTCCACTCAAGGAGTTGCAACCAGGAAGCGGACCTAGATTCCTGTTCGCCAGCCCATCCGCGGTCGGCGTTTGCACAAACTTTCTGAGCAATCTACATCAGAGCCTGATTCTGAAGAGGATGACCCACAAGGAGTGGATACTGATATTGAGCCGCAAAAGAAAAAGGCTCGATCCACCGCCCAGTCCAAGAAGGCCGCTCCCCCAGTCATGGACACTCAGTTCGTCCTGCCTGAAGTTGCACCTGCAGTCATAGTCTTGAAGGCCATTTGTGCTCACGCAGATAGGTTCTACATGCCAGTGGCTCATGAACGGTTTCTAAGGTATCAGAAACGTCCATTGGTTGAGGAACGCCCCCTGGATACCAAGTCGTATGCCAAGACTGATGTACTTGCTTTGCTGAAGAAACGGGGTTGACTAGTTGCAACTCAGAAAGCTGACAGCTACTAGAAGTTGTTAGTCCAAGTAGGGGTGGCAATGTGGATTTGGATCTGCAAATTGTCCATATTTGATCCAGATTTTCAGATCCAGATCTACATAAGGTTGACATAAATCTCAACTCAACCCAAATCAGTGGAGTCTGTTTTGGGTTGAGATTTATGTCAACCAAGTGTCAACCGAAAGTGGATCGAACACAGATCCAACTTCAATCATGCCAAATTTTTGACCAAATTTCCGCTAAAAAATAAATTCCGCTGGTGCTCATTATGGGAATTGAACCCGCAACCCTCTCTTAGAGGTTAAATAATCTTTTCCATTGAGCTAACCCAACTTATGTTAATATTTTTATAAATACTTTATATATTGAATCACCTTTAACACACACAGTGGATTCTTTTCCTTTGTTAGTCTAACAGATTTCACTGTTTTTTTTTCTTTTTTCTTTTTGTCCCACTAGTGAAAAAGTGATCTGAAGAAATATATTTAATTTTATATGATATTGTTATTATTTATTAATTAAGGACTTATCTGTTTTCTTAATCTTTGAATAGTAAAGATAATTCTTTTTGAAAAAGGAAATGATGGAAATAATTAAATAATGTTATACTGTTAACTTAAGGCTGCTTTTGTCTTTTGGTCCATTTGACGGTTTTTATTTTTGATCCATACTACTGCTGCTTTCTTTTCATAAATTTGTTGAATTGATGAATTTCAAGAACGTATGGAATGGCGTATAATTTTAAAATCACGTACTTTCTACAAAAGCTGATTATTCAATTGTTTGTAGTATTGCAGAATATTTGAGTTATTAGGCTACTTGTTTCTCACAATATGCGCTTGTCGTGATCAAAAAATTGTACCTCATGCATTGTATAGAACATGAAATAAACATAGGTGTATGATCAAAATAATCTTACTAATTTTGTGCACTTTAAAATATTTTTAAATTTGGGGCATGTTTTTTGTTTTTATGAATATTTATAAAACTGAGGTTCTCGTGATTTTTGGTTGCTGCTTAAGAGTTATAGAGTATTTTTTACCTTTTGTGTATTTTAGTATAAAGAAAATTGATGTATTTTTAGATTTGGAGGTTTTTTTTTGTGAATTTTGGGGTTAAAACGAATTTTATAGAATTTTAGAAGTTATTTGAGCAATTTATAAATATTTGAGGTTCTCGGGATTTTTATATATTTTTTCATTTTTTTAGACTTGGAGATTTTTTTAAATTTTTTTTGTGAGTTTTGGGGTTAAAACAAAATTTATAGAATTTTAGGGGTTATTTGAGCAATTTATAAAAATATTTGAGGTTCTCGGGATTTTTTTTATATATTTTTTCGTTTTTTTAATGGATTTTAGGGGTATAATGGATTTTATTATTTTATAGAATTTTAGGAGTATTTATTCATTTTAAAACTTGAGATTGAAGTTGAGTTGAAATTGGGTTGAGAAATTCAACCTAATAAGTTCATCTTGGATTGAGAAAAAGTTGGGGTTGATTGAGATTGAGTTGAGGTTGATATAGGATCCATTTATGTGGATCTAATATCAACTCAACCTTATCTCAACTTCAACCCATTAGATTTCAACTAGATTCAACTAATTGATCCATTTGCCACCCCTAAGTCCAAGAGTTCTATGCAAATCTCACTACTCAACGTGATGCAGAGGGTTCACTCCAGCGCCATCTCATTTTTATCCGCGGTAAGGTGTGCCCATTCACTGCTGAACTCATCTCTCAAGAGATGGAGGCCCCTGTTGTGAACACAGGTGCCCTCTCCGAGTTGCAACTGGAGAAGAACCTGAACAAGGTTGCAAGCGAGCTCACATGTGGAACTGTTAAATCTTGGCCCTCTGGTCCTCTCACCACCAATCTCTTGTTTTACATTCTAGTCTGTCATTGGATGCCCTTTCGCAAACCTCAACTAGGAGTGCAGAGGTTGCAAGTGTTCTGTTCTGCATAGGCACATGAGTTTCCGTAAACTAGTTTCTGAGCGCATCTATCGATAGGCATTTCCAAATTTGCATCTCTCACTTGGTTTCCCATCTCTCATCTACAGGTTCCTAATGGCTCGGTTTCTAGACTTAAAGGTAGAGGGGGAGGAACTCACTCATGTCCAGGCAATGTGGGCGAGTACCAAGGTCTTAAACAAACAACGTTCATCACCAGTTACAACTAGCACCACTTCTAAGAAGGACCCTAGATAGTTACCAGATGCATCTGCCAGCCTTGAGGGTATCCACATGGAACTCTCTCGCTTGAATGGCCTGGTTGAGAAATTGTCCAAGTTCCATGAAGAGATGAGCACTTCCCTGGCACTACAGGCCTCCAAGCTCGATCGCCTGTTGGAACAGTCCATTGCTGGACCCATTGATTTGCTATTTCAAAGAGGGGAGAAAAATAAGTTAGGAGGAGTTCAAGCCAGGGGGAGCACCCCAGTCCCGAGTTTCAGTTCTTGTTTTTTCAAACTCCTTAAACTTTGAACAATCTCATCTCTGTCATTTTTTCGGATGGTTGCACCGATGTTGCAACCGATACTCTTTTCGCGCTAATTCATTTTTTTTTTTGCACTTTGGATGTTATGGATCCTTTGTATGACGTATTCTAACCACTTGTGCAGATTGGTCAATGATTTTTAACAAAACAAATCAAAGGGGGAGATTGTTAGGGCTGTCTCCCTCACTCGGACTGGGCTTAGATCCGATCGGCCCATACTTAACTTAATTGATGTTATTTTGTTTAAATCATTAGGATTAGTTAAATCTTAGATGGTAATTATCTTAAATATATTTATATATCATTATAAGATACTATTCCATCTTATTAAGATTAACTTACTCTTATCTTCTTATTATGCATCTAGACATAATTGTAGACACATTCGTTGGATAATTGTTATGATCATGGAGAATATTCTGGATAAAGGCAAGAAGATCCAGTCGGAGTGCAACAGAATCATCGATGCGCTGGATTGCAACTAAAGATATGCTGAAAATCCTGTTGTGCATATATAAGGAGATGACTCGACACAATTTAAAGACACTTTGAAAAAGATAATTTGTGATTCAGTTCTGTATTGAGTCAAAGTCTTTTAGAGATCTGTCATGTGCAACTGCATCCGATTATAAGTAACATAAATCTAAAATCTTTCAATATGAATTGTCTATTTACATTGAATTAGCCGGACCATATCTGTAAACATGTTTTTTTTTTATGAATTTTAGACATGTACGGCTTCTGCATTTTACAACCATGGATTTAGTATTAGTTTCTCAAATTTCTACAACAAATATGTCGGAGCCTGTCCGGAAACATGTACGTTTAGTGTTTTTAGTTTTATGTTTTCACTACCGCATGTTACTAGTTTCTATTTTCTATTCGCATAAGGGAAGATAAGTGTCCAATGATCACATGGTCTTGTATATTGAGACATGCACATGAAGGCCCACTTTGTAATGTACATTAACTTTTTGAACCAACTTGGTGAAATCAAAAGGTACTCAAAAAAAATTACTTAGTTATAAAAAAATAAAAAAATCATTTATGTAGCACTTTGAACATTCTTATGCGCCATTCCAAACATAGCGCGAGTCGTAGTTTAATTTTAGTTTTTTTCTTAATCGACAAATAAGGTTTTATTGAAAGAGCATAAGAAATTATCAAAAAAATTTACATACAATCCAACAAAAAGTTTTGCCAACTGATAATTTTATTTTTAAAATCTAACTCTAATCGAACTCCAGGCCATGTAGGTGATATCCACACTTTCGTCGACTTTCGTCAGAGTTTAGTTTTGGTAGGATAATAATGTCGAAAATTTGTATTTTTTTATATTATTATTGGAGAAAATCATAAAACGGTAGTTGGTTTTGAAAAAAGGAACACAAAATCACATAGTGATATAAACCAAAAACAAAGGACAACAAAACAGGCTCGTCTCTTATTTTTCTTAAACCACCAATAAATAAAAGAGTTTTCCAATTTTTGTGCTTAGTTATCACATATATAAAATGCTCGGATTTGTTTTACCTATTTTACGCATGAACATTTATTCCTATTTTTGCCCAAACATTTTCTCCTATTACATATATCACAAGAGTTATTGCCACTATTTGGATATCTTTTATTTTGTAGAGTTCATAAGATATTAAAATAATATAAATTTCATGTGATTTAATTTCTGAAATTATACTTAATTTAAGTTTATAATCTATGTTACTCTAATTTCCCTAGCCAAATACAAGCTAGAATATTATAAATATTTTTAGAGAAACAAAATTAATTATCCCATTAATACAAAATATACACTATTAACAAAATTAGTCTTTTCCCATCACACGTATAGCACAAGAGGAGATATCGATAAAATCTAAAGTAGAATGGAACTCAAATCAATAATTACAAATTCAACAATAAAATGGGCGAGAAATTAGAAAATACTTAGTCATTGATAACATATAAAAATACCATAACAATTGGGGAACTCGCGAGTCTTACACATGCGTACTACCCGCTGGAAATACAAGGTTTCGAGGCGATGGCCTTGTATCGTGGGAAACTACGGGCAAAAGAAACCAAAGAGCTCATATGCCAAAGGTAAAAAGAAACACTAGAAGAACCTATGAGGAAGGATGCCTCGTAGGAGGATATAATCCCCAAAACCAGAAGTCAGATGAAAACACGTGTAGAAATTCACCACCGTCATCCTCCACATAAGGAACGAATTATATATTATAAAGACCGACTAGATCCAACTCAATAAGCACTATCTCTTGTAGACACATACACCATTATGAGCACTGGAAGACATTTAAGCCTCGATCGATGTAACATTTAACCTGTCAGCAAATTCACCTACTATAAACAGGCCTTAAGTGCAAATCACGTGTCAGTTAAAGAACAACTAATAGCACGTCATAAAATGGTCTAGGCCTATAAATAGAGACTCAAATATCATTTGTAATCATCTTCACTCAGCTCTACACATATGCGACAAGGAATTCCCTCTCAAGAAATTTGTCATCCACGAGAAGAGTGTTACCAATTCCTGCCACATTCTCAATTAGTGTATTGTGCTAATTTTAGATCATCAGTTGTAAAATAAATTCATACCTAAAATTATATGAAAATAAATAATTATACTATAAGTTATACAAGTTTGTGACTTACGACGGGGGCTACCTCCGCCTCGCTGATTTCAAAGTTATTTTTGCATTACCTAAGAACCCTATTAGTAATCTTGGATTTGAAATTAGAAAGTTATCAATAATTCAATTTCGATTTCATGTTTGATCATTAAATTTCTTTTCCAACAGAATTTTGAGAACTTTTTACTATTTACGCAGATTAAGTCTTCCGTCAACTCAGTGCTTAATACGATTAAGTACTAATCCATCAAATAACTTGAAATGTTTCAACTCCTCTGCTAAATCGAATGAATCCCTTGATCCTCCGGTGTGATACGCACTTGACAATATTTTGTGACATTTCTTGTCATTACCAGATTTGCACCCATGAAGTCTGCTCAAGTCATTTGGAGTTTTTATCTATTTGTTTTATATTTATTTACAGTAAAACTAAATGTTTTACATGATTTTAATCTTAACATAATGGGTAAAACACTAAATTCTTGAACTTATATCTTGTATTGCAACACGTGACATATTTTGTAAAAAGAGAAACTCGCACATTAACCTATTTAAAAATGTATAAAGTGCAAATCGTTCCACTTTTTTTAGTAGATTATTTTTTCTAGAAAGTTTTTTTATCATAATATTAAGGCCAACTACGTGGATTCATCTCGATTCAGTTATAATTTCACTAAGAGCTTCCTTCAACTTTTATGGTATATGTGGTGAAAACCAGAACAAATTCGCGTCAATTTGTACTCGAATTGAATCGCCCAATTCACAATTGAAACCGCAACTGAATTCACAAAAGGATAAGCGAAGAATAGAGAGAAAAATGAACACAAACGTAGCACACAACAACCGAATTTACTTGGTTCGATGTTCGTTAATAACGTGATTAAGAACCCTAATCCAATGAGCGAGAGAGAGAGACGATTTATTGATGATATTGCGTACAAATTACAAGAAGAAAGAATGGATCAAATCTAGCTAAGATGCAACTAATATAAGGGCTCCAAAGCTGCTTAACAAAATCGCACGTGCAGGGGCACGCGATGTAACCACCGTTGGCGCTAGTAACAAACTTTTAAATAGAACATGAAATTATGAAAGTGCCCCTGCGTGCAATGAACTGAAATACAAAACCATCAAATTCATCTTCTACTCTCATAATTCTCCATCTTGTTTCTACCCATCTTAATAAACAGCTTCAATCTCAACAACTCATCTACCCTCAAGCAGAAGCTAACAGTATTTCAACTGAATAAAGTCCAAACAATGTGTGAATGTATTACTTGGTAACACCTTAGTTATCATGTCTGTTGGATTCTCTTTAGTAGCAACTTTCCTTACCATAACTGAGCCATTTGATATAACTTCTCTGAAAAAATGAAGTTTAATATCAACATGCTTAGTCCTTTCATGGAATACCTAATTTTTAGACAGATGAATTGCACTGTGATTGTCACAATGCACAGTTATGGTTTCATCTTGAACCTGTAATTCCTTAGCAAAACCATCCAACCACAATGCCTCTGTAATGTCTTCTCCAAGAGCAATGTACTTTGCCTCTATGGTGGATAAAGCAACCATGAAGGCTTGCTTTCCAGCTAATTGCAGTTCCAAAAGAAGTGAATACATAACTTGTCAATGACTCTCTGGTGTCAAGACATCAATCATAATCAGAGTCAACAAATCCTTCAATGCCCTGAAGGTTTATTGAATCATTGTTTGATCCTCCATACACTAAAAACTTGTTTAAGGTTCCCTTCACATACCCCAAAATCCATTTACGAGCCTGCCAGTGACTCTTTCCTGGATTTTCCATGAATCTGCTAACCATACTGAATGAATAGGCTAAAATCAAGCCTTGTGCACACCATAAAATACATGAGAGAGCCAATTACATTAGCATAAGAAATGTTTGTCATGTAATCCTCATCACCAGTCTTAGGAGACTGATCAACACATAGTTTAAACTGTTGTGACAGTGGTGCAGTCACTGACTTTGCCTCAGACAAACCAAATTTCTCAAGAAGTTCTGAGATAATCTTCTTGTGATAGGCTCAATGTTCCCTTTGCTCTATCTCTTCTGATTTTCATGCCCATAATCTTCTTAGCAGACCCCAAATCTTTCATTCCAAACTCCTCCTTAAGTTTCTTTTAACCTAGCAACCTCACCCTTCCTGTTGCAAATTATCAGAATATCGTCAACATATAAGAGTAAAAATATATATACTTTTTCATCACTATATTCAAGTATACACAATGATCAAATTTACTTCTGTTGAAACCAGTTCTCACCATGAACTCATGAAATCTCATATTCCACTGCATGCGAGATTGTATAACTCCATAGAGTGACTTGTTCAACTTGAAGATATGATACTCCTTTCCTTTAACTTCCGAACCTTTGGTTATCATCAAGACTGCTTCTTCCAGGTTCCCATAAAGGAATGCAGTCTTCACATCCACATGTTCAAGTTTAAGGTTGTTTTCAGCTACCAGAGGCAGAAGAATTCTGATTGGTTTGTGCTTAACTACTAGTGAAAACTCCTCATTATAATCTATCCCCATATCTATGTAAATCATGTGGCAACTAACATTATACCTTCATTGTTCAACTCGAAGGTATGCCTTGTTTCTTCTTGAATATCCATTTACGTCCCACTACCTTTGAGCCTCTAGGCTTCTCAACTACATCCCATGTGCCCTTCTTCCATGGCCTTTATCTATTTGTGTTTGTCACTATAAACCACACCATACTTGTATTCTTTAGGTTCTTCAACATCACTAGATGTAACAAGACAATCGGCCAATGGATCATCATATCCATACCTTTATAGAGCTCTAGTTTGCCTTCTAGTTCTATCTCTAGTAAGCATATAAGATGAGATCTTCTTCTTGCTCTATTTCAAGCTCAATGTTATCATCCACAGTTTCAGGTTGATCTTTTCCAATCAACCAATTTCCAGCAACCTGTACTTGTTCATAAGCAGACTCCACCTCAAACTGATGAAATCTCACCTACTGTATTTCTTTGAGTTGACTCAGGAGTTACTTGCATCCTCATGGGATATGCCATAACCTGATCATTGAAAGTGACATCTCTGCTGATTATACACTTCTTATGACCAGTTTATAGGCACCACAACATGTACCCTTTAAATCCTTTAGGATAAGATATGAACATACACTTCAATGATGTAGGTTCCAACTTATCCTGCTTTATGTGAGCATAGGCAGTACATCCAAACATCTTTAGTGTCTGCATATCAGGTTTGTCACCTGACTAGGTTTCTTCAGGTGTCTTCATATCCAGGGCTCTAGATGGACATCTATTTATAAGATAACAAGCACTGTTAACTGCCTTAGCCCAGAAAACCTTTGAGAGGTTTTCATTATGAAGCATACACCTTGCCCTTTCCAAAATAGTTCTATGGAACCTCTCTGCTAATCCATTTTGCTGAGGAGTTCTTGAAACTGTTATGTGTCTAACTATCCCATTTCTTTTGTAGAAATCATTGAACTCCTCAGAACAGAACTCTAGACCATTGTTAGTTCTCGACCTTTTTACCTTTCTACCAGTTTGGTTTTCAATGAGAGTTTTTCAGTTCTTGAATGTCTCAAAACTCTGATCCTTTGTTCTATGCACAAATATCCATAAGTTTCTTGAGTAAATCAACAAATGGGTAGGAAATACATTGCTTTAGAATGTTATGGAGTCCTTGAAGGTCCCCAGAGATTAGAGTGAATGTAGTCCAAGGTGCATTTAGTTTTATGTTGAGCAGTACATTACTTCACCTAATGAGCTTTACCAACAACACAATGTTCACAAAACTCTAGCTTATCAAGCTTATGTGATCCTAGTAACCCCTGTTTACTCAACTCTGATAAGCCTCTTTCACTTACATGAGCTAGTCTCATATGCCACATTTCTGCAGTAGTAAGAGTTTTCTGAGCAACGGTAGCAGCCGATCCTCTTACAACTCTCCCAACCAAAGTATACAGTCCATTCTTCCTTATTCCCTTCATGATAACCAAAGACCCTTCCAATACTTTCAAAACTCCATTTTCTCCTTTAAACTAATAGTTGCTCTTTTCTAGATCACCAAGAGAAATCATATTTTTCATCAGTTTAGGTACATACTTGACCTCTATCAAGAGTTTCTCAGCTCCATCATGGCTTGTTATCACACAAGAGTATGTATCCTCCACATGTTTCTTCATAGTTCTCAAACATATCCTTATTTGGTGTCATGTGGAATGTACAACCTATATTAAGAACTCATTCATACTAAGTATCTTGTGAAGAAACCATAAGAGCATATGATGATTCATAGACTCACGAGAAATTGCAGCATTTGCTGATTCAGCAGAGTTATCACCACTACTCTTCTGTCTTTTTAGACAGAATCTTCCAGCGTGCCCCTCCTTTTTACATTGATAACACTTGAAACTCTTTTTACTATTCTTTCCCTTAGATTGAGACATTTTCTTCTCATTATTCCTTTCCTGTTTCTGACTTCTACCACGCACTGTTAATCCCTCACCACCAATAATATTATGTGAAGAGTTTCTCTCATTCAAGTCTTTAGAATTCAAGGCAAATTGCACTTCAACAAGAGTTAAGGACTCTCTACCATAGATTAGTATCTCCTTAAAGTGGTTGTGAGATTTATGAAGTGAACTTAACAACAACAGTACTTGATCATCATCTTCAATATTAACATCAACATTCTCAAGATCTAGAATGAGTTTATTGAACACATCCAATTGCTCTTCAATTGATTTGTCATCTTGCATTTTAAACAAAGTTTGCTTCAAGTATAAGCGATTTACCAGTGATTTTGTCATGTACAAGCTTTCAAGATTGATCCATACACCAACAGTTGTTTTCTCCTTCAACACTTGCCTTGAAACTTCACCTAGTCTCAATATGATTGCACTGTGCACTTTATCGAGCATCATCTTCTTTGATTTGTCATTGAGAAATTTATTAATGCTCTATTCGTCGAGCGCATCTAACACACCTTACTGCACAAGGAGAGCACGCATCTTCAATTGCCATAGCTCGAATTCGTTTTGACTAGTGAACTTCTCCACATCAAACTTTGTTGTCATTATTGCAACCGATCCACGTTCACCACACCATTTTTTTGTGAAAACCATAACAGATCTGCATCAATTTGTACTCAAATTGAATCGCTCGATTTACAATTAAAACCGCAATTGAATTCACAAAAGGATAAGCAAAGAACAAAGAGAAAAACACACACAAGCGCAACACACAACAACTGAGTTTACTTGGTTTGACATTTGTTAATCAATGTGATTACGAACCCTAATCCAAAGAGCGAGAGAGATAATGTTGCATAAAAATTACAAGAAGAAAGAATTGATCAAATCGAGCTAAGATAAAACTAATATAAGGACTCCAAAATTGCTCAACAAAATTGCACGTGCAGTGCATGCGATGTAACCACCTCTGGCGCCAGTAACAAACTTTTAAACAGAACATAAAATTATAAAAGTACCCATGCGTGTAATGAACTAAAACAAAGAACTATCAGACTGATCTTCTGATCCCATAATATGTTTCTTAATTATTTCATTCTAGTTATAAGTCTCAAACCATAACTTTGGGATATAAATTAAAGCCCATATTTGTCCACTTAAAATGCCTTATTAAGTGGACTAGAAACTTTTCTTTATTAATCTATGACCATTCCCAAGCAATGCAGAAGATTTTTTTTAACATGCCCCGTACATGTGGTCCGTTATTATCTTTGGTGCCATAACGTGGGTAGATGGCGATACATCTTATGTTGGCTCTCATACCATGATGGAAATTGAAGCTCATATTTTTTTTTCACTTAAAATGCCTTGTTAAGTGTAGAGGAAACTCCATTTTATTAAGAATAATTCAAGATCATTCTCAAGCGATGTTGAAGATTATATATATAAATAAAAAAATGCCTAGCCTCTCTAATAGCTTAAACTTTTAGATGTGATGGCAAAATCAATATAGTATAGAGTTCAGGCCAAAGAGGTCGTGAGTTTGAATCCTACATCCACCCAAGTATGAAATAGTGTCGCGTGACAGGCGTAACAAAAGATTTACAACTGCACGTGAGGGGTTGTATTGAAGAATATACATAAACAAATAAATGCATACATCTGTAATAGCTTAAGCTTTTAAATGAAATGGCTAATCAATATGGTATCAGAGCCTATGCAAAAGATGTCAAGGGTTCGAGTCCCGCTGCAACCTAATTATCAAGAAGTGACACATTTTTTTGACTAGACAAGAGAAATATCAATAAAGGAAGCACAAAGGGGTGCTTCAACCCCTTACACAGAATGGAAAATCGAGTAACTCAAAATCAATGACAACTCAACGAGTCCGCAAAGACAAATTATCCTTTCCAAGTCAAACATATCCGGGGATTAACACACGAGTCATAGAAAGAGAAAGGAAAATTCCTAAGGTTCGTGTTTGCCAAACTCCATGTCGTCCCTTGAATCATCTCAAATATTCTACGCGTATTGAGAATGTGCCCGTGGAAGGTTGATCTATTCCCCATCATCCAAATCATCCACAAGACACAGCACCAGAAGCCCTTCCATAAAGGTTTGTTATCCACAATGCACGCGAGCTCCGCATGAGAAAAAAAGTGATGATACAGATCAATCGAAAACCCTAAGGTGAGACCGAGCCACCTATACACCTGCATCCGGATTTTATACGAGACCCCACATCCAAAAAATAGATGAAAGCCAATTCCCGAGAGCAACCACAAAGAACAACTCGCATAGTAATCCAGTCCTCTAACCCCTCTCCTGATCAAGTTATCTTTTGTAGGAACTCAATTCAATAACAAACACCAAGGAAAAAGCACATTTTTGGTGGAGCCGAAATGGCCCAGAAATCTAAAAAAAAACTCACCTCTGTGTGACCTCAATTATATATTGATTTGATCGAATAGCAAGCCGGAGTCTCAGGGTTCCACTTCTAGGATTCTTCTTTATCAACCTCCAAATGAGCTTGTTGAACGGCATTCTTTAATTCTTCGAAACTTTGGAGCTCCCATTGGAAGAACCTCCTTCTTCACTTAAGGTTCCAAATCCAAACACCATTTTGCCAAGTACCGAGGAAAACAATCGAATTCTCTTTATCAAGAGAGATGGAAAACAACCTATTAAAGATCTCACAAAGAGGAGCGGAACCAATCCACCTGTCTTCTCAAAATCGAGTCTTCCTCCCATTACCAATCATTCTAACCGCATGTCCGAAAAACCAATTAGCATTATTATCATCCATGAAAACGAGGTTAGATCCCTCCACCAAATAGAGCCATTTTGAGTAGATAAGGGAATATCGTAAGAAAAAAGACTCGAAGCCCCGTCGCCATATTTAGCCTTAAGAACATCCTTCCGTAAAGCATCCCCATCACACCACAATCTCCACTTAGCTTCCACTTCCCCAACAACGCGATATTGAACCATTTGAGATTCTTTACACCTAAACCGCCCTCATCCTTATTTTTGCAAATAAAATTCCAACTTACCCAATGAATTTTATTCTTATCTCCATCACCACCCCACAAAAAATTCCTTTGTAATTTAATAAGATTCTTGATCACCTTCACTGAAGCCTTATAAAATGAGAAAAAGTAGGTTGGCGTTCCGGTTAAAATCGAGTTAAGCACCACGACTCATCCAACCAAGGAGAGGTGTAAATTGAAATAAAGAGAAAGTCTTTTCTTTATTTTATCCTCGAGAGGAAGCCAACTACGAATACGCCTAGGATTAATGCCCACCGAAATCCCGAGATACGTAAAAGGGATGGATCCCTCCTTACAATTAAAAACCTTCACCCACTCTAAGATCTTTCTTTCGTCAAAGTTAATACCAATCAAACTATTCTTGGGTTGATTGTAAATCTTTTTGTTACACATGCACTTGACTGAAAGGGTGTGTTGGAGATTATATATAAACTAATAAATGCCTATCCTCAATAATAACTTAAACGTATAGATGAGATGGCAAATTCAATACGCTAAAATTGAACGAAGAAAAGAGCTATCTATTGAAATTTAAGTTAACTGAAAATTAATTCTCATATTTGCGTTACATATTCTGGCACATATATACGATGAAAATTGATAATCATGGTGAACTTCCGAAAATTGCAGAATCGGAATGATAAAAGATCAACACTTTTTATCTAAAAAAATATATTAAACGTGACATAAACACAGCGCTTTGACGCCCCCACAAAAAAAAAAATATATTTGAAGTATCAAATTGAATTCAATAGCTAAAAGCCTACACCCCCCTCCCTCTCTCTCTCTCTCTCTCTCACACCCCCTCAGTTATCTTTTTCTTTCGATGTGGTCCTTCCCCTCTTAATAACTCTATCACTGCATATCATTTTCTTATCTTCCCTTCCCTCTATATAATTACTCCATATCTATCAACAATTTATTATATATAGGCACACACTTCTTCTGCGTCTTATTTTTCTTCACTTTTATTCCAAATCTTAACCTTCCACTTTTCTAAACCAGATAAATATTAAATAATTTAAAAATATTTTAGGGATGTCAGGAAGAAGATCAAGACAGTCAACTGGGAGTTCGAGGATATCCGATGATCAAATTATTGATCTTGTGTCCAAACTGCACCAGCTCCTGCCCGAAATTAACAACAGAAGGCGTTCAAACAAGGTTCATCATCATTTATTTATAAGCACTTAATTAACGTGCATTTTCGTCTCTACTAAGCACTAATCATCCTATATATCTTTTATGTTCCTTTTTTAGTTATTTGTTTTTCTTATTAGTCTCTACTAATGATCCTACGCATATAGGAATATATGACACATGCATTAAAGAAATACTACCAAATGCACTTAAAATATTATATATATGCATATATATATATATACACACATATTTATGTGTGTGTTTGTGTGCGTCTTTGTTTGTTAACACATGTTATTTCTCTCTCTTTCCCTATATATACATGCTTGTGTGCTTACTGATTAAAGCAAACAAATGTTGGCTGAGAAGGATAGAAGAAATCCATACTGAGACGCATGTATCTATTTGGATAAAACAGCAATTTAATTAGTGTTATTTTTTTTTCTAAGACAGTATAACTAAATGTGCTGCATTTGTACATAATATGAAGATAAGACTTTGTTTCGTTAGGTATGAACTCAACGATACACGAACTAAACATGGGGTTTTTTAAATTCAAAAAAAAAACTATGAAGACTATATAATAAAAACAAGATTGTTGCTCTTTGATCACAAACTGTAAACCTTGTAGTGCTATCCGCTATTTATAAAAATTAATGGGAACACTTATTTTCAAGAGACCCCTTCACACAAATTATTCAGAGAAAGAATCCTATACAAAAAAAAGAAAAGAAAAAGGGAGGCCCCTACTTCGAGCAATTTTGCCCTCGTTCCTGTCTTCTGTGTATGTTAAAAGTCTAATTAGAAAAATAAAAAAGAAAATGTTGGACGTCAAAATCAATCAATTCTATATTGTAAATTTTGGTAGTACAGACAGAAAATTGACTCGGTAGAATTTACCGAAGTGAAGTCAAACTACATTAATTTTTTTACCTTCTAAAGTCACAGTTAACAGTCGTCCCATAAAAGGAAAAGTGTCTTAAAATACGTCATGTGCCTTCTCTGAGGGTTAAAAAGGAACATCATAAAATATGAACCTAACCTAGTACATATATAGAGTGCCTAAAACCTTCCACGTACCTCAACGGTTACAACTTACAACTGAAAACGGGAGATACTATTCATATGACACTGGACTTACATTCAATAATGTCCAATATATGAATCAAATTTATTCTTCTTGTAACTTTAAAAAATCGAATAATTTCCTTGTGAACAGAAATTAACGGTTACGTATGCCAATGGTTAATTTGCATTTTATTACTAATTATATGATGGATGGCCCACAGTTTTCACACAATTGACGTAATTATAGCTTCTTCGTAGTTAAGAGTAGACCACATATGTAGTCTAGCATGCTTAAATAAACTTGGTCTAGCAGATTACTCCGAATGTAACAAATAATTAAACCGTTTATAGTCGCCATCAAATGAAAAGGTGTTAATTATCATTATACAATATTTTAAAATTGAAAGTACTCTTGTTTTGCTAGTTCAATAGTTATTTAATATTTAATTAATTATCAGGCATCAGCAAATAAAGTTCTTCAGGAGACTTGCAACTACATAAAGAACTTGCACAAAGAAGTGGATGATTTGAGCGAGAGGCTTTCCCAGCTACTGTCTACTATAGATGCTGACAGTGCCGAGGCTGCAATAATCAGGAGCTTAATTTAGTGAATTAGTGCATGTAATAATTAAATTATTAAGGGAATTGGGAAGTTAATTTTATGTGTTAATTAGCTAGATTCTTATCTAGGGTGTGACTTCTGGGCTAAATCAGGCATTAGAACCTAACTATTAGGTTTCAGTAGCCATTGTTCAATGCAACTATATTATATGCAGCATTTAAGTTTGTACTACTGTGTAATAAGGGAGTTGTACCATCGATCGGTTCCAAATACTTAATATTGATGTATTAAATCTACTTGTCTTTAGATGTCCGAAGTCTAATACCAAAACTGGTCATTTTGTGTTATGAACTTTATGCCTAACAGGCAATTCCTCTTTAATTTAAGGACAAAAATACCAATATGATTTTAAAGTGGTTACTTATCTGACAAGACTGTTTTTTCCATCGCCAGAATCAATATAATATTTGAATATTTAAGCCCAAGATGGTAGTATATATGAGTCTGTTTTCTTAATTAAAGTTGGTAATTTAATATATAAATCCAAATAGGTACTTTTAAGTACGAACCTTTAAATACAGGTGTCCCATGCAGTATGATAATTATTTCTTTCAATTTAGTCAAAAATATTCCAAATGAACTAATAAGTATCCTAACATCCCTATGTTGTATTACCATATACAACAATATCAATTACCGGGACTCCATCTTTATCAATAATTTGCAGAGTGAATATATATACAATAATTTTATTATCAGTGTACCTATAGCTAACTAGGTGCCTAAATTTTAAAATTAAGTAGTCATCACCATTTATCAGACTCTTCTAGCATAAACTTTATAATGATACAATACATAAAGATAGCATACGACACCCGCCAAAACTCAAAAATATCTATGTTACTGCGGGGAGTGTTTTGGCTGCACTTATATGTTGTGCAGTCAAGACTCTTAATTTTCTACAATCAAGGCTCTAGGTTTTTCTTTTTCTACAATCTAGCCTCTTTATTTTAGGTTATTGTTAGTACTTGTATAAAATAAATAACTTTTCATTCTTAAATTAATTCTTTAACAGTCAAATTATAAATCTGAGCTACTCTCAAAATTAAACTTTATCGAGGAAACCAATTTCTTAACAAAGTTAATTAGATAACACCTACTATATATACTTATGAAAAATAAAATTATGATTAAAAATAATGTGCTACAGATATATTGGACTCATGAAAACCAAAAGATATATTTTTGAACACAATAAAGCTTATTACGAAAAATCATGTTATAAATTCTATGTTACAACTATATTAAAATCATATAATGGTACTATGTTTAACCTCCAGATTTTATTGATATGTTGCTCTATCATTTAGTTGTACCTATTAAGAAAGGCATGACACGTAAATATACTGTTTTTCCAAATGTTGATAAAAAGTTGTGGTTAGTTAGATTTTGGACCTGTAAGATTTTATTCTAATATATTAGTTCTCTTACAGATGAGATAGTACACAAGTGCAAAAAATAACAAAGAAACTGTTTATGTTAATTAATGTATCGGTGTTTGCTAGTGTTTTTCCTTAGAAAAATGATATTTATAAATAAGTTCAACTTAAAAAGCAACTTCAATTTATAAGATGGGGTGTTTAAAATTTAATCTCAAAGTGAGAAGTATTAAATTTGGTTGTTTTATAAAAATACTACAAAAATATAGGGGTTCGATTTGTAAAAAAATATAAAACTGTAGGCTTTAATTGTTGGAAAGAAGAAAACTATGGAGGTTGACTGCACAACATTTAAGTCTAGCCAAGACACTCCCCTTACGGCGTCCTTAGTGCAAATAAACTTTAATACATATCATATCAAGCGATGACCTCATACTGACTTGTAAGGGAGGGCATGCAGTGCAGATATCTAATAGTTGCAATACATGCATATGAATATAGAGAGTAGTAGGAGATATATAATAATAAAATTTATGCAATGAGTCTATTATATATTGTTCTATAAAAATTAACATAGGTTGGTTTTGCAATTTACTCTAGAAAATCATGCATGTTAGCATGTATATGTGCATGTATAAATTCAAGTACATGCATCTCCTCCTAAAAAAAGTACACGCATCTCTAGTTATTAATTAGACTTTACTTCTTTATAATACGAACATCACCCCTTATTACATAATTAATTAATCACCTACAGCAAAAGTGAAACTAATAAAGTTGTTGTCCGCGTGTACAGAAGTCGTGCAAGCTAAGAGATGGATCATACGTACAGAATCAAGGACACAAAACACGATTAACACCTTAATTAATCCAAAGATTTGTTAGCAATTGACAAGGAAATATGAATAACCCGAGTCGACAAATCTGCGTCCAACAGTGGTAAGAAAGGGACATTGCTTTCCGGACTTAAACCCATTGTCTTAATCTTAAAAGGCATACGTTATTAATTTTACTGGTGATGAATAAGAGTCGGTCACAAATTCCAGATTATGAATCGCTGTTAGTTTAAGCAGTGATTAGATTTTGGGCCACCCCAGAATATATTATGGTCACCCATGATGACACCAAATCCAGCATTCTGTCATTTTTAGTGTATAAACTTAGACAATAAAATGTGTGCACTTTGCTCGTAGGGACGGAACCAAGAATTAAACTCTGGCAAAATAATGCTAAAGATTTTTTATTGTATTTACCATATTGTAGAAGGAAATGCTATGTCACCTTAATCAAATTAATATTTTTGTTTTACTTTTGTCTCCTATCCTTTTCGGCTTTTTTTACCTTTTACTTTAAAAATCATGCACATTTGCCCATCTATGGGATGCTTTTCAATTTATTAAAAAGATATCATTTTTAATTCCTTTTTGAAAGTAACATTTTAACCTTAATATTAGTTTCAACTGATTTTTTAAATTTACTCCATTCCCCCAAGTCTTAGCAATTGCACATCTTCCTTATTCCCCCGAAGTCGAGCTATCTCCAAAAAGTAAACTGAAGTTAATTATATAATACCAAAAATGAATTACCATAGGAAAAAAAACTTAATACTTGTAAAGCAAAAAAGTAATAACAGGTTAATAAGTAAATTGTTATAACTTATAAATTAATCATCCGGCCCATATATATATCTCCACCTACGTATACGTACGTACGTTACAGCAACAGTTGATGGACAAAGGTCTTGGATTTGCAGGGCAATGACTTGATTAGGATCTTTTAGATTATCAGACAATTACATGTAATACAGTACAAGGTCACCGAACTTTTTTGGAGTTACCAATTTCACGCTTGGATGTCATACAGTTTCTTCAACATTTTTATATTTATTTTAATATTACTCTATCAATGTTCTCTCGTTTTTAGACATAGGGATAATAGCATCTTGAAAAATATTAACGTTGAGTTGTTCATATTAAGTTCATGTGCTAGCTAGGTCACTAGCCCATCATCGAGTCCAATGAAAATATAGTTATGACTTGATCCAAATCCATGGAATTATTAAGTTTGAGCCGGTTTTAATCCATGAATATTGAATGGAAGATTGATAATCCAACATCCAGCGGACTGGATACGTACTGCCCATTGGCCATACCGTATTCAGTTATTTGGTCATAAATACAAGGATTTTGGATAGAGGTTCCGATATGAGTCTTCTATTAATTATATCATTAAGAAAAGAATTATAACATATTTTGATATTTTTAGAAACTCCATAAAAGTAGTTGTGCACCTGAAGGGAAAAATGCAAAGATAGACCTCATTTATTGGCTCGTTTTCAATGTTATAACCCGATTTTTGATTTTAAAAAAATTGTCCTAAACTATATATTCGGCCAAAAATAAACGTCATATTGCGGGAGAATGACGTATGCAAATGTTTTATAAATTCGAAAGCAACCACCAAAGTTCAAAAACCCGAAATACCAAAATAACTTCTCATGATTCGTAAACACCCCCAAATATACAACAACAACAACAACCAAGCCTGTAATCCCAATTAAATTGGGGTAGGCTATATGAACCATGAATGAATCACGTCGAGTCGTGAACATGAATCTTCTGTCTCCATAGGTTTCGGTTTGCGAGCATATCTTCATTTAGATCTTTTAGCTTCATGTCGTTCTGTATGACCTCCATCCACGTCTTTTTCGGTCTCCCACGACCTCTAGTCGTCCGTCCTAAGTCGAGATCTTCAACTCGTCGTACCGGTGCGTCTATGGGTCTGCGTTTAACATGACCAAACCATCTTAAACGATTTTCTCGCATTTTCTCGTCGATGGCTGCCACACCCAATTTATGTCGGATGTCTTCATTGCGCACCTTATCTCTTCTTGTGTTACCGCACATCCACCGAAGCATGCGCATCTCTGTAACGTTCATTTTCTGTGCATGACTTTGTTTAATAGCCCAACACTCGGAGCCATAAAGCAAAGCAGGTCTAATAGCCGTACAATAGAACTTTCCTTTAAGCTTCAGAGGGAACTTACGATCGCACAGGATCCCTGTTGCACTCTTCCACTTTGCCCATCCAGCTTGGATGCGGTGGTTGACATCTCTGTCTAACTCTCCATCCATCTGTAGTATGGAGCCTAAATACCGAAAATGCGCACTTCTCGGTATCTCTTGGCCATCCAACTGAACCGTGCCATCGTTGTTTCTTCGTTGTTTGCTAAACTTGCATTCGAGGTACTCGGTTTTTGTTCGACTTAGTCGAAATCCTCGTGGTTCTAATGAATCCCCAAATATATCCAACTTCTTATAAATACCACCAAACAATAGCTTCTCCTAATTTGTAAACTCGCCCAAACTCCTTTGAAATTTAATAAAACATCTAAAAGAAAACACATAAACTAGAACTTCAAACTTTCTCATAAATTAGAAAACAATCTTTAACCCCTTTATATTTTTTGATTTAAAAGTAACAAAAAAAAACATAAAGGTCAGTACTCCTCATCGACGAAGTTGCTTAAAATCTACCACGGGGCTATTAGACGCTTGACCACATCATACCATCCCCTCCATCCAACTTCGTTGTCGCACCATACAAGTAACCTTATGCTCCAACCATCGAGGTTGCCGCTCCAAACACAACTACAACCATGACTTCTGATGTTGCGCCCCCTTTTCATGCAACATACTGGTCCTGTTTGGATGCTATTTTTCTTTAATAGATTTATGACACGATTCCGAACAATCTCTTGTATACAATTCTTGAACTAAATTCTACGGTTAATCAAACATGGAAACGCCTCAAAAAACCTTTCTAGGATAACAAGAATTCCAGAGTCTTTTATCCAGGAAACCAATTCACTCAAGTTCACATAGATGATTTTTCTAATATCTTTGCAAATTGGCAGGAGCTCAAGATGATCGCCGATCAACTTTCCAATGCTGGCGTCTATGTCTTACCAATGTTTGGTCTTACAGTTGATTGCTGGGCCTTAATGAGAATTATGATGGTGTTGCCTCGTTCATTCAATAGAGTGAACCCCCCCCCCCCTTTTCCAATTTCATACAATTATTACCCTTTCTGGTTTCTTCAAATACAAATTGTTGTAATGAACCTACTGATGGTATTTTCTCGAATCTAGAATATGCAGTCATTATGTAAAAGTTTGTAGAAACCAAATAGGAGTTATGTTCGTACACTTGCTTAAAATTTGATTGCGACAACGGATACTGCAATTGATGCTCTTATAACTTAGGTTTTATGTCATCATAGGGAGCAATTCAGGGACAAGATTCAAGCGTTTCAGAGTTATAGGAGTTAGTGACGTTGCATATTTTGGTGGTGGGGGGAGGGGGGATGGGAGGATTTCACGGGCTGCCACACTTTTGCCTAATTTGGTGCACAAGCGCCTGCATCATCCAGCCAGTAGCGTGCACAATGCGTGAAAACAGAGCAAACCACACGCACGCCGCAGGCACAAGCACCCCACACAATGGTTGAACGATCCAACAACCAGAGTTTTGGGGCTGCTCCAAAATCTTTACAACACTTAGGCTCTATCATGTAAATAAGACCAACTCAAGATTATCCTTATATAATTAGTGTTAGAATTCTCTCGAACCTTAGGATTGGCCAACATATTTTATTGTAAGAATGTTGTAGAACATTTCCTTAGCACCATTTGATCTCGAACGATCTAGGCTGTTCATATACCACAAAGCTTTCACTTTTTCAGATATCAATAAAACTTCTCAGCTCACTTACCTGACTTTCAACACTCTCTTGTCTCTTTTTCACTCGAGCACTCTCTCTAATACCCCTCATCTAACTGATTACTTGGTGCATCAGGGCACTAGAAGAATTAACAAGAAATTATAATTACACAAACACTTTCCAAAAAAAAAATACTGTATAATAAACATATACAAAGTAATTGTAGAATTTTTAATAAAAAAAGAAAGGGCTCACGACTTAGAGCATGCTTAAAAAATGAAAATTTTCATTAGAAACTTATTTTGACGAGAAACTTCACAAAATAAAAATTTGTTTAAGAAGTAATTATAATTACACAAACATCTTCAAAATAAAAATAAAAAATTCTATAATAAACATATATAAAGTAATTGTAAAATTTTAATAAAATATAAATAAAGGGCTCATGACAAAGAGCATGCTTAAAATAAGAAAATTATTTCACTAGGGAAATATTTTAACAAACAAACTTCACAAAATAAACATAATAAGGGAGCAAAGAAAAGCTTTACAAAATGAACATCATCATGAGAGACTTGGAAATCTTCCAAGAAGATCGTAATTTACCTTTAAGTCTCATCACGTAATGACGATAAGTATAACCTCCCCTTTTGGATTTTCATCATTAAGGATGCTCCTATTCTTGAAAAGTACACTGACTTTGGAAGCCGCTACCCCAAACTCCTAAAGGAGATAGTAGTACACCACTCATCAAATTCTCTTTTGAAGTATATGACGAATCATCTGTCGGCCCTACATTAAAAACATCAACAAAAGCGCATTGAATATCCGGATCCACAAACAATAACAACATGTACTTGTAACACACATAGCAATACATCATGTACTCATAATACACATTCCATACTCATAATACACATACCAATACATCATGTACTCATAACAACATGAACTCGTACCACACATACCAACATATTATGTACTCATAATACACATTTCTTACTCATAATACACATACCAATACATCATGTACTCATAACAACATGAACGCGTACCACACACACAAATACATTATGTACTCATAATGAATCAGCACTGAAAAACTAGATCCACAAACAATAACCGCACACACTCATAATACACATTGTGATACTAAATCAAAAATCTATCAAACAGCACAGATCCACTCAAAAACATTCTGATACATCATCAAACACCAATAATTATACCGTAACTCGGATCATCATCAAACACCACACATACAGCTCCACTAAATCAAACTTACCAATGAAGGTAATTGTTGTTGTATGTTTTGCGAACAATAAAACTAGAATCAGCGGTTCCAGGAAAAATCCGACAGACACATCACTCAGCAGGTTCACGAGTCTTTCCACTCATTAGCACCATGCACAAATTTAATAGAACCTGAAACAAGTAACAAAATTAGTTCTATTCCAATAAGTATAAGACAAACAGAGAGTTTATTGACTTTACCTAATCTCTTAGAAAACCATCTAGATCCACAAAGCTTATGCATGATGCTCAACAACTTCTTCTCGGAGGAGCTCATTTCGTATTGTTGTACGGCTGAAAGGGGCATGGGCTTATATAGTTGTGAAAACGTAAGGTTACGGGTTTGTTGGTGATTTTTTTCTTTTTTATTTTTTTTTTCTTTTTGTTTTTTACTTTTTCAGACAGTTCTGGTCCTTCTGTTATGTGCCTTTTAATACGAATTACAATCATTTTTTTCTTATCTTTTTTGTCTGAATTTTTGTTTGAAAATTATTAAATTGCCAAAAGGTCTAATTGCCAAAAACAAACCCTTCCTTTATCATATTGTATTATTAATTTTCGAACATAGCTCATAACAAGTAAGGCGGTCTTTCTTTTCACACGAGATGAGCTTCATTAGTTTGTCTAGGCCTATCCGGACCCATCGAAATTGGTCGATCAAAGCCGATAAGCCCAAATGGAAAAGCCAGTTCGTCCACTAGTTAGCCAACTTTAGATATTTGTTTTCAATTAGTCGAATTAGTGCAATAATTTGTTGCAATTTAGTCTGTTATTTGGGTTTTTGTCAATTATGTTACTAATAATTACGAATATAAATATTTGAATTTCGTTGAAGCTGACAAAATCGATCTAACTTTGCAACACTATATCCAGACTAAGTAGCAAGAAATCATTGTGTCGGTTATAGTAAAATAGGACGTGAGTTTCTTGTGAGATAATAGTACGAAACACGCGTGTGATAAGGTTAAATTATTAAAGTGATTAAATAGCGTATATAAATTACACAGTAGCAAAATTAATCATGTAAAGTATATGAAGTGACCTTCAAGCTAGTCAGCAACTCAGCATACATACTGTTCCAAGACTCAAGTAAATCTTAGATTATATGTTGTAACTATACATTATGGTTCTATAAAAGAGCTCCAAAAACTATTATTACCAAGAAAAATCATGAATACCAAAAATCCCTTACTTTATCATCTATGCAACAAAGTATAAGCTAATCCAGTCGCGATGCTCAGCCATACAACATTTCTACTTAAGTTTAAATTCACCCTTCAACTTAACCAAACAATTGGCAAACTTCTCTTCAGCATTCAAAGAATTGATAGCAGACTCTTAATTTTTACCCAAAATATAGCTATTGGAACCCACACCAAAGACTCCAACACCCAATAAACGTCCAGGTGGGGAAAATGAGCATGCTACATAACAAAGAAATCTCAACATGAACACTACAAACATGAATACAATGCATAAATCAAGAAAAAACTAGGACTATCCTACAAATACACAAACTCACGACTTACACTTAGACAAGCACGTAACATAGGTTTTACAATAAGTATAACCTCTTCTTTTGGATTTTCATCATTAATGATGCTCCTAATCTTGTAAAGTACACTGACTTGGGAAGCCCTACCCCAAATTCGAAGGAGAGGTAGTACACCATTCACCAAATTCTCTTTCGAAGTATATGACGAATCTTCCGTCGGCCATACATTAAAAACATCAACAAAAGTGCACTGAATATCCGGATCCACAAACAATAACATCATATACTCGTAACACATATACCAATACATTATGTACTCATAATACACATATTGTTATGAATTTCACGTTCGAAATTGTTGTTGATTATCACCATTTATGCTTTATGTACTCTTTCTTAAGTTATACATACTAGCGAATACTACAACTATAGAAATACTACTAAGTAAAGAGACAATGAAGAAGATTGGTGTGTTCTAATATGGAGAATGTGATGTCTATTTATAGTTGAACCGAAAATATAAGACGACATCTCGACCGCTCATCTTGTTTTGATCTAATGGTCCAAAGTTGTCATATAATTGATGAATTATGAATCACATGATTCATGAAACTCTAGAGTCTTCCATTTGAAAGCTTGCATGACTGAATATAGACCATTGATTAGCCATTTTCATCCGACGATCATCGAGCGAGCGAGTTACATATGTATGTTTCAGCTTTGCGCAGCTTCACCGTTTTGGTTATAACTTCTGCACCAGATGTCGGAATCACAAACCGCTTGTTGCGTTGGAAACTAGACACATATGACTTTCCAGTGATATATAGAACCAAACATAAATCAATCTACATAGGTGTCGGTGAATTTTTAAAGTTTCAACTCTTTATTGACAAATCATATTTCAACCTACTAAGCATGAAAACAAATATAACAATACCACAAACTATCAACAATAATCAAGTAAACAAGTGTTAAAGCATGATAATAATAAGTATTTCCCAAGCTCATCATACCCCCAAACTTGTTCATTTTCTTGTCCTCGAGCAAAATGCGTAAAGCAATCAATGCAACATTCTAGACTCAAAAAAACTAAAACAAAGACAGAATAAAAAATTATTTCACATTATCATTTAATCATGGATCAATTCAGAGAGTTTCTTTACTGTTTGATGAGAATGCAAAGAATCAGAGCAATGATGCACTCGTTCACAATCTGGCAGTTAATCAAGTTTTCACAAATAAATCTCCATTTGCAACGTGTGTGAACAATAAATGCAATGGTTATTGAGTTTACTTGGATAAGTTCATCAAAACAAGTTCACCAAAGTTAATCATCCTAACTCCATATGTATAACTTTCACACCATCTCTCCGCTAATTTGAATAAGATTTACTAAAGATCAATAGGACTTTTTCAGCTTGTAACATTAGGCTCGGGTATGAGCTCACTGAAGGACAAGTAAAAGCAGAGCTAGAGACGTAAGATATTACATTCAGAAATCTCTTGCACTTTGGTTCTTCTCCTTTTCTTTCTTCACAACATTTCATATCCCTCCTTTCTTTCTTTTTTTTTTCTTCATATTTCCCCCAAACTTATTCATTTTGATATGTACCAGAGGGGTGATCTTTATATTTCTCTTTTTTTTCATTTTTTTTTCAACATTTCTTTTTTCCACATATTTTCTTCCATTTCAAGTTCCTGAATGCAATTCAATCTCTAGAAGGGTAGGATAACTGTTTGTGGCTACATGGGGTAGATAAATGTGCTCATAAAAAAAGGCTTTAATGAAAGGCTTAGAGGGGTTTTGGCGATTATTTTGTTTGGAAAGGGTATGGCTTGAAAGGTTCAAATGTGTTAAAGAAAAGATGGCCTAAATCATTTCTATAGTGAATCATAATCAACGATTTTGCTTCAAGAGGTGATCAATTATTTATGAAGCTCAGGTATATCTCCCTTAGTTTACTTATCTCAATAACCGTTCTCCAAGTATGCTCAACCACCAATGAAAATCAATGTGTGAAAAGTGTATATGAAGATAGGCATGCTCAAACATAGATTAAACGACACGTTGTTCACATAGTATATCATGCTCATCATCATCACAAAAACCACCATAAGTATCGAATTTTCTTATCATTGATCCATATCTGAACAATTATGTGAAGTAAAGATGTTCTTTTTTTTGTTTGTTTGTTTTTTTTTTGTTATATATAAATAAAGACAATAGAAGCCATCACAATCAAAAACGTCCCCCAAACTTAGATGAGAGATTGCCCCTAATGTCAAAAACCAAAGAAACAAATATAAACAATAATAAAAACGATGTCACCTGATAGAAAAATAGTAGTTGTGATTGTGGCTCGCATCTTCATCTGGTTTTACGTCCAAAAATGGCATAAACGTCTTCTATGAGTTGAGGATTGACTTTCCATCCAATCTTCTTAAAAATTGGCAAACAGTGTCTTTTAACGTCAGATTCCCAAGACGGCACTAGTTGCTTCCATGTCAATTGTAAAGAACATAAAAGAAAAAAAAAACATAGCATATATACAATACAACTCAAAATAACAATAAAAAGAAAGAATTAATATGGGTTACCTCCCAAACAATGCTTGATTTATAGTCATCGGCTTGATTTCTGGTAATGACTCAAGTGGAATTATGTAGAGTCATGGATGTTTTCTGTCTCTAAACTCGCTTCCAATGTAGTGATTCAGTCTTTGCCCGTTAACTTTGAATGCTTCCTTGTTATTGTTTTGAATTTCAACAGCTCCATATGAAAATACTTTCGTGATTGTAAATGGGTCAGACCATCTTGATTTCAACTTTCCAGGAAAAATTCGAAGACGTAAGTTATACAAAAGTACTTGTTGATCAGGCTCAAAATCACGTTGTGGAATGCGTTTGTCATGCCATCGCTTTGTTCTTTCTTTGTAGATTTTGGCATTTTCGTAAGCTTCATTTCTAAATTCTTCCAAAATATTTAGTTGTAGCATTCTCTTTTCTCCAGCCAGTTTCATATCCATGTTCAGGCTTTTCACAGCCCAATAAGCTTTGAGTTCAAATTCAACCGGCAAGTGATAAGCTTTTCCAAAAACCAAACGATATGGTGACATACCTATTGGAGTTTTGTAAGCAGTGCGATAAGCCCAAAATGCATCATCAAGATTTTTGGCCCAATCTTTTCTTGAAGAATTCACTGTTTTTTCCAATATTCGCTTTATTTCCCTGTTTGAGATTTCCACTTGGCCACCGGTTTGCGGATGATAAGCAGTTGCAACTTTGTGGCGTACTCCATATTTAGCCAATAAAGATTCAAAGTAGTGGTTAAGGAAGTGTTTACCTCCATGACTGATGATTGTTCTGGGTGTACCATATCGGGTGAATATGTATTTTCGAAGAAAATTGATCACCACATTGGCATCTAGTTGGTAAAGCAATGGCTTCCACCCACTTTGAGACATAGTCAACTGCTACTAAAATGTATTTGTTGTTGTATGGCGAAGGAAATGGTCTCATGAAGTCAATGCCCCAAACATTAAATAATTCAACTTCAAGAATATTATTCAAGGGCATTTCATTACGTCTTGAAATATTTCCAGTCCTTTAACATCAATCACACGAACTAAAAAAAACATGAGCATCTTTAAACAAAGTTGGCCAATAAAGCCCACACTGAAGTACATTCGCTGCAGTTCTTGTTCCACCATAATGTCCTCCATATTCTGAATAATGACAGTGTTGTGATACCTCAACAATTTCTTCTTATGGAACAAATCTTCTTAAAAGTTGATCACAGCAGTGCTTGTAGAGGTATGGATCATCCCACAAAAAATGTTTGACTTCGAAAAAAAAATCTTCTTCTGCTGGTAAGTTAATTCAGGTGGAATAATATTGCATGTAATGTAACTGACAATATCATTGTACCATGGAGCATTGGTTGTTTGCATAGCGTATAGCCTCTCATTAGGGAATTTATCATTGATTGGTTGAAGTTCATGTGCTTCTTTAACTCTCAATCGTGATAGATGATCTGCGACAATATTTTCTGAGCCCTTTTGTCACGGATTTCCACATCAAATTCTTGAAGAAGCAGGATCCATCGAATCAATCTTAGTTTTGCATCTTTCTTTGAAAGCAAGTACTTGATTGCTGAATGATTCGTATACACAATTACTTCATAACCAATCACATATGAACAAAATTTATCAAATGCAAAAATAATTGCTAATAACTCCTTCTCAGTTGTTGCATAATTCATTTGACCATCACTTAAAGTTCGACTAGCATAGTAGATCACATGTAAGACTTTTTTATTTCTTTGGCCCATCACTACTCCAACAGCATAATCACTTGCATCACACATCAGTTCGAATAGAAGATTCCATTCGGGGGTGGAAATTACTGGGGCTTCTGTTAGCTTCTTTTTCAGCAAGTTGAAGGCTTTGTGACATTCTTCATGAAATGTGAAAGTGGATTCCTTTACCAACAAGTTACACAAAGGTTTTGTGACTTGAGAAAAATCTTTGATGAAACGCCTATAAAATCCTACATGTCCAAGAAAACTACGAATACCTTTTACTGATGTAGGAGGTGGAAGTTTTTCGATTACCTCAATCTTGGCTCGATCAACTTGAATGCCTCTGGCAGATATATGGTGTTCTAGGACAGTTCTTTCTTGTACCATGAAGTGACACTTTTTCGAGTTCAAGATCAAGTTTGTTTCTTCACATCTCTTCAATACTAAAGACCAGTTAGTCAAATAGTCATCAAATGACACACCAAAAATAGAAAAATCGTCCATGAGAACCTCAATGAGTTTTTCCACCATGTTAGAAAAAATAGATATCATGTACCTTTGAAAGTAGCAGGGGCATTACAAAGACCAAAAGGCATTCTTCTAAATGCAAATGTACCATATGGGCAAGTGAAAGTTATTTTCTCTTGATCCTCAGGTGCAATGGGTATTTGATTATATCCAGAATAACCATCAAGAAAACAGTAATAAGGGTGACCTGCAAGTCGATCCAACATTTGATCAATGAAGGGCAAAGGAAAATGATCTTTGCGGGTTACCTTATTTAGTATTCGATAGTCAATGCACACCCTCCATCCAGTGAATGCTATTGTGGGAATATCTTCATTGTGTTCGTTCTTCACTACAGTCATTCCTCCTTTCTACGGCACGACATGTATTGGACTCACCCATGAGCATTCCAAAATTGGGTAAATAATATCAGTATCTAGAAGCTTTAATACTTCAGCCTTTACCACTTCCTTCATATTGGGATTCAGACGGCGTTGATATTCGATAGTTGGCTTGTAGTTCTCCTCCATTAGTATTTTGTGCATACAAATTGAAGGACTGGTGCCTTTGATATATCAATAGACCACCCTAAGGCAGATGATAACATATAGAGTTGAATTATTTCCCAAAAATGCATACTTTAAATGAGAAGGAATTGGTTTAAGATCTAGAGTTTGTGGCTTAATAATAGATGTGATTGTGATATTC
Source organism: Linaria vulgaris (assembly GCA_948329865.1). Lineage (NCBI taxonomy): Eukaryota > Viridiplantae > Streptophyta > Magnoliopsida > Lamiales > Plantaginaceae > Linaria > Linaria vulgaris. The sequence continues at coordinate 14,452,838 of OX415250.1, read as the reverse complement.
GTACCTTTCTATAGCTCTTGATAATGATGATATTGTGATAATCAATCGGTATTGCAACAAGGGCTAAAATACATATTTCAATATCATCATTATCAAAATCTATCTCTTCTTTTATAAGGCATACCTTGAGTGAATCCTCCAAGTGGCTTTTGTCGAACACTTGTTCAACCATCTTGTCGAGAATGTCAATTTTGAAATAACTATCAACTTCTGATGGGAATTTGATAGCCTTGAAGACATCGTGATTTGTTCATCTTGCACTCTCATTATAAGTTCTCCCTTTTGCACATCAATTAGAGTTCTCCCAGTAGCAAGGAATCGGCGACCAAGAATGATTGGAATATCATAATCTTCTTCCATGTCCAGGACGATGAAATCTGCAGGGAAGATAAACTTATCAACTTTAACCAATACATCTTCAACCATACCTCTAGGATATTTGATTGACATGTCTGCTAGTTGAAGGGACGCGGTAGTTGGTTTGGCTTCTCCAAGTTCCAACTTTCTGTACACAGAAAGAGGCATCAGGTTAATGCTTGCACCTAAGTTACACAATGCTTTCTCAAAATGTGAATTCTCGATTACACAAGGAATTGTAAGACTCCCTGGATCTTCGAGCTTTGGTGGCAATTTCTTCTATAGAATGGCACTGCACTCCTCGGTTAGGCATACAATTTCATGTTCTTCCAACTTTCTCTTATTTGATAAAATTTCTTTCATGAATTTGACATAGCTGGGCATCTGTTGAAGAGCATCTGCAAAAGGAATGTTAATGTGCAGTTTTTTTAAGATATCAAGAAATTTAGAAAATTGCTTATTTAATTTAGTTTTCTTCAATCTTTGTGGAAATGGGATTTCTTGAACATTTGGTGGTCGCGCCTCGGCGAAAGTTTGCTTTAGCTCAGCTTCACATCCCTGTTCATGTGTATGAAACTTCTCTTATTGTGATACAACAGGTTCTGGTAACACTTTTCCACTTTTGAGTGTAATTGCCTGTACATGTTCTAGAGGGTTGGTTTCTGTGTTGCTTGGCAATTCACCTTGTACTCTTTCGGCTAAAGTGGTGGCAAGTTAACCCATTTGTGCCTCTAATTTTCTGATGGATGCACCTTGGTTTTGGAACTGTTGCTTGGTTTCTTTGATGAATTGGTCAGTTCTTGAGGCTAATTGGTTTGTGGTAGTGGCTAACTGAGTGAGAATGTCCTCCAGGGAAGGTTTCTTTTCTTGGTGTAGTGGAAATCCAAGAGGAGACCTGATATGGTTCTGGTTGTTGCTCCAAGAGAGGTTAGGGTGGTTCCTCCATCCAGGGTTATAGGTGTTGGAATATGGATTATTCTGCGGCCTGTTAAAATTTGACACAATATTTTCTTCTTTATTTTGAGCAGAATTCACAGAATTGTTTACCAAATGGCAGTTGGCAGTTGAATGTGAGTTTCTACAAAAGTCACATGTTGCTGATGTGGACTGAATGACACTTACCCTCATTGTTCCCCGTTGTTTGGTGAGAGTAGCGACTTGTGCTGTTAATGTTGTGATAGCATCTATCTCGTGCTCACCAATCGGTCTTTTCTGTCGTTTAGAAGGCCACTGGTAATTGTTCGACGTCATTTCCTCCAATAGTTAGTAGGCATCCTCTGTGGTTTTCTTCTTTAAAGCTCCTCTTGCAACCACATCTACTAAGGTTCTAGTGTTTCCACTCAACCCATTGTAGAATATTTGAACTTCCAACCATTTGGGAAGTCCATGGTGGGGGCACTTCCTAAGCATTTTCTTGTACCTTTCCCATGCTTTGTACAGATTCTCCATGTCGTGTTGCACAAACTGAGTGATTTCATTCCTCATTTTTGTTGTTTTAGCTGGGGGGAAGAACTTAGCTAGAAATTTTTATGCTAATTCTTCCGAGGAAGTGATACTACCTTGAGGAAGTTCATTAAGCCAGTTCTTCGCCTTGTCCCGTAGTAAGAATGGGAATAGTTTCAACTTGATAGCATCTTCTGAAAGTCCATTGTGTTTAAAAGTATCACATATTTCTAAAAAATTAGCTATATGTGCATTGGGATCTTCACTGGGGAGTCCACAAAATTGAACCGATGTTTGGATCATCTGAATATTGCTAGTTTAATTTCAAAATTATTTGCAGCAATTGACTGCTTTTGGATGCTTATTTTGGCACCTATGATTGTTGGGACAGCGTAGTCTCGCAAGGCTTTTGATTCATTTTCTATTAGTTCACTCATTTTGCTTTTACCCTTTTCTATCTTACGCAATATTTATTAAGTTTTTTTCAATTTCAGGATCAAAAGGTAAAAGTGTTGAGTTCTTGTTGCTTGTAACTCTTTTTTATTTTTTATTTTTCTCAATTTTGAAAGAAAACAGAAAAACAACAACAGTAAATAAAAATCTTGCGAGCAACCAAACATTTTTTCTTTTTTTTTCTTTTTTTATCAAGGTGACTTTTTTTTACTATAGTAAAATATTAACACATATACGACATAATTAACATTAGGGTTAATTGGTATTGATATTAATTAATTTTATTCCCCGGCAACGGCGCCAAAAACTTGTTGTGGTTAAATTCGCAAGTGCACGAAATCGTAACAAGTAATAAAGTGATAGATAGGGTTGTCGGTCCCACGAAGAATAAATAATTAACTATCAAAATTGATTAACTCTTAATTTATTTGAGAAACCGAATTTCAGATTGTTCAAGCGAAAAGATTAACAATTTACTAACTACAGGTAAAAACTTTTAATAAAGTAGGGCGTTGAGACAATATTATAACAAGGGTATACCAATAAATAAGAGTAGACAATGAGAGAAGAGCTAGGAATCATGATTTCATCGTCATTAGTCTATCTAACTTTAATTAAGCATATTGTTACGAGTTTCACATTCAAAATTGTTGTTGGTTATCACCATTTATGATTTATGTACTCTTTCTCAAGTTATACATAAATTCTACAGCTTTACAACTAGAAAATGAGTGTAGTTACGAAGATGTGCACATGTATGTTTGGTGGTAATTTTATCAACCACGTGAAAATGATAGATATATTTCTATTCTATTAAGAATTCACGGTACTTACTTCAAAGCTATTTCACGAAAATTTCCTCTCGGTTTCAATTCGATCCTTAGTTCATCCAAAAGTTGCCCAGAAATTTAGAAGCATTATATTCACAAATAAATACACCAATTATTTTGACATCGTAACAATACGTTTAATTTAGATTAGATCATCGTAATTAGGCTACGTCACTATCCCAACAAAGTAAATTTAGCACACATAATGGAATATAGAACAAGACTATAAGATAAATATAACATCATAAAGTAAAGAGAGAAAAGTAAAGAGAGTTTAGAGATCGTTACAAATTTTTACTTATGTAAAGTCTCCGACAGACACATCACTCGGCAGGTTCACGAGTCTTTCCACTCATTAGCACCTGGCACAAATTCAATAGAACCTGAAATAAGTAACAAAATTAGTTCTATTACAATAGGTATAAGACAAGCATAGAGTTTATTGAGTTAACCTAATCCCTTAGGGAACCATCCAGATCCACAAAGCTTATGCATGATGCTCAACAGCTTCTTCTCGAAGGAGCTCATTTCGTATTGTTGTACGGCTGGAAGGGGAGGGGCTTATATAGTTGTGAAAACCTTTATTGGTGAATTTTTTCTTTTTTCTTCTTGTAAATTTTTTCAGAAAGTTCTGGGCCTTCTATTATGTGCCTTTTAATCCAAAATTGCAATCATTTTTTTCTTACCTTTTTTTTGTCTGAATTTTTGTTTAAAAATTATTTAATTGCCAAATGGTCTAATTGCCAAAAAAATAAATGAAAAATCCCTTACTTTATCATATTGTATCATTAATTTTCGAACATGGCTCATAACAAGTAAGTCGGTCTTTCATTTCACACGAGATTCATTCGTTTGTCTAGGCATGTCCGGACCCATCAAAATTGGTCGATCAAAGCCGATAAGCCCAAATGGAAAAGCGAGTTCGTCCACCATATAGCCAACTTTAGAGATTTGTTTTCATTTAGTAGAATTAGTGCAATAATTTGTTGCTATTTAGTCTGTTATTTGGGTTTTTGTCAATTATGTTACTAATGATTACGAATATAAAGATTTGAATGTCGTTGAAGCTGACACAATCGATCTACCTTTGAAACTCTATATCCAGACTAAGTAGCAACAAATCATTGTGTCGGTTGTAGTAAAATACGCCGTGAGTTTCTTGTGAGATAATAGTACGTAACACGTTCGGAATAAGGATAAATTATTAATGATTCAATAGCGTATACAAATTACAAAGTAGCAAAATTAATCATGTAAAGTATATGAAGTGATCCTCAAGCTAGTCAGCAACTCAGCACACACACTGTTCCAAGACTCAAGTAAATCTTAGATTATATGTTGTAACTTATACAATATGGTTCTACAAAAGAGCTCCAAAAACTATTATTACCCAAAAAAATCATGAATACCAATAATCCGAGTGAGGAAAGAAATAAGTGAGTAACACAATTAACCTCAATCGCAACAAATTCGACACCTTACAAGACCATTTTCATTACAATATGGGCATCTATGAAAACCACATCCACCTTCACCTTCATCCAATTCTTTTTCATCATAGTATATTTTACAACTCCCCGAACATTTCACACAAGGCACAAACCTAGCATCACCACATACCTCACAAACCCCACTAGTTCGACCACCGATGTCGCCGCCTCGGAAATTGATTCGTTCACAACTTTTCAATATCTTCTCAAGCTCTCCCTCCTCGTTCAACTGTCGCATTTCCTCCACCCCACCTATATATCTGTGTCCCACAAAAACCCTAGGCAACCCACCCCGACTAAACTCCTTTCCCATCAACTCCCTTAATTCGTCCTTAAATCCCAAATCCATCGATAGGTCCCTCTCATCAACCTTAACTCCTAATCCCTTCAAAAGAGACCGCACTTCGCAACAATCCTCGAATGTCCTTCTTACCCCTCTCAAACTCGTAAAATACACGGTTAACTTGTCTACACCGCTCGCCACATTGGTATTCGCCTTTTTCTCAACGTCCAATGCATTCTCCTTTGTCGGATTATGGTCACAAGTTGGCCCCGGGCGAACTTGATCGGTAAACAAAAAGTCCTCAAGATCAAAATCATATGCTTTTGAGGTAGCATTGGAGTTGCAACTTGAATCACCAAAGTGCATCCACAAAGGCTTAGGCGACAATTTCTGTTCTTCTTTCACTCTCACAGTTAATTGATCATCATCATCAATAGAAATTAAACATTGATTACGAGGTATACGTAAAGAAACGCTACGAAAACCACGTACCCGCCTAAATAGACTAATGTCTTCAAGTCCCTCAATCAAATCTCGAACGTACTTCGTCTCTGCCTCACCATTCAGCCTTCTCACTGGAGTTTCGGGCACGATTTTCGAGATTTTTTTGTCGATCATTTTAGACCAACTCTTTGCCGCATCGATCCACATTTCAAATTCTTCCTTAGCCGCCATTTTCACCTTATCAAATCCCCTGTTTTCAACGAAGGTTTTATCCTTTGTCACACAATGATCAAGATTCTTTTCATCTTTGGATACACGATTTTGGATCGACGGATCAAGCCTGACAGAATCTTGAACGGATTGAATTTTAGCCGTCGGATGACGAGTATCCTCTGACTTTCGAGGTTGGTAGGAGTAGCTCCGGCGTGCCGGAGAATAAGGCTCCTGACAATTCTGGCACACCTTTCTTTTCGACGATCCACATCCCATTATCGTAAAAGAAACAAAAATGGAACTTTTCACAACAATCAAGATTTGAAAAAAGAACAGGTTGATGATAAAGATCACACCTTTTTTTTATGTAAAGTTTGTTATTAATCTGAAAAATGTGGACATAAAAAAATTTCTTACAAGAAGAGTTATGGAACTAGGATTTCACAAGTAAGGAGAAACAATGAACGGGAAGACTTATTGGGTGTGTATGTGTTAAGGATTTTCCATAAATTGAATCTGGGCTTGATTATTTATTATTGAAATCCAAATTTAATTAATCGGGATTCATGATTAATTAATAAGAAAATTAAAAAGATGCGAAGCAAGCCCGAGTAAATTTAATTTCCAGCTATTTACTCTTGGAATTCGATATACAGATATAGTAATGAATTGCGAGAAAAAGGAATAAGATGGTGATAGTTCTTATTTTGTCGAGATTATGCATTTATCTTTTGTTTTTATATATGGGAGTAATAATCTTATGATTAAAGTTTATATATACCTTATTTAGATCAATTAAGTAATTAATTTACTTGATGTGAAATAATGATCATACCTATTAATGGCCGAGTCTTTATAGGCATGCACTTAATAATTAATAACTATATTTTCTTGCTACTTGTTCTTGCTTAAAACAAAATAAATACTCCATTCTATATGTTTTTTGGATTAATGTTGATGAGACAAAAAAAGTAACTTCATGCTACGTTTGGGATGGTTGTATGAGGTGGCTAATTATTTTGTCAATCCTCCCAATACAGTCTTTGAAATATGTAGCTAAAGTATCATTATGATACTTGCAAGAATTTAAAGACTGGTGTTTTTAATAAGTTTGATTATTATTATATCAAATTACCGTTTATAACCAAAAGTAAATTATGGTTGCAAAGTTTCATACAAGAACTTCCAAAAGTAGTCTTGAATTGTTTAAGTTTTATTAAAAGGTATAATATATATTTATATATATATATATATGTATATGTATTGTGTCATTATTGTTAATTGATATTATTAAGAAAGTAAGCAATTCTTTTATATGGGAAGCTTCACCTGAATCAGTTTTTATGGCTCCTTTTGTATAAAATGATAGTTTAAAGTTTAAACTATAGATGCAATAACTTAAAAATATTCGTGTAGGGTCAAATATAATTAAGATCAGTAAGCCCTTTGTTTGTGGCTTTATATAATCATTTACAATACCCAATGCAGTTCACAAGTCCGACTAGCTTAAACGAAGACAAAAGCTAGAAGTTTCATATTTTAAGCAAAATGCCAACCACCACCTTGACAATCTTCCTCTTGACCAAGTGCACTTTGAACATTTTTGTACAAGTTTTCGTGTTTAAAACTAGGTTGTTAGCAACTCCACTTCCCTCTTTGTGTTATGCGTAAAAATTATATCAACACATTTATGAATTGATAAATCCAAGCAAGCTCTTCCCTAATGTATAGAATTACTAAAGAGACCACAATCAAAATAAATGCAACACCAGTATCCAGAAACCGTGGAAGTGTTGCATGCGACAGGTCACCAATAATAATTCCTTTTTCCTCAATTAATATAATCGTTTAACAGCTCAGATTTTAAACAAGAAATAAATTTGTATTGATATCGAGCACGTGAACAAATCTTTTTAGGGGACTTGAGAGTTGAGAATCTGACGTCTTTGCTTATGTTGATCTCATGAATTGTGGAATCGAACAGCAACATTCAGCAACAAACATTCAAACAAAAACAACAAATTTTATTCAACATTTTGAAGAAAAGATTGTGATCGAATTTATAAGTAAGAGCATTCTTTCTCTCGCTGAATTTCATGAGATCATGACCTGGAAAAGTGATTTAATCTCCTAACTGATGGACAAGTTGATAATAGAAACTAGCCGTTGGAGAGTTTTCAAAAATAGTAATAAAACTAAATAATAAATAGGAAATAGAAAAGTTACTAAATATGGAAACTTTAGTCAAAATTGATTTTGATGATTTAAGACCCCCCTCGAGAGGCATCGATATCTAGAAGACCTATCTTGAATGTCATGTGTTGGAATGCACTAAGAGATAGAGGTTTTGTGAGGAGATCATCTACATGATAGACATTTGAAATGTGTAGCACTTTGAGTGATCCTTGGTGAACCTTCTCTCTAACAAAAAAACAATATATCTTGATGTGTTTTGTACATTCATGGTGTACTGGATTAGCTGCAATACATTGTGAGCCTTGATTGAAGTGCGAGGACGAAATTCGAGACCGAACTCGCTGAGTTCCACTGCCCATTTGATCAATTGACCGGAAGTTTCGGGCCTGGCCAACACTTGCTTCAAAGGATTGTCCATTATGACCGTAATCGGGTGCGACTGAAAGTATGATCTCAACTTCCTGGTCGTTGCTACTATGGCGAGGGTGAACAGGTCTATCTCCAAATAATTCCTCTTTGCGTCCTGCAACACTCGACTCACATAATATATAGGAAGTTGTCGGATGCCCTTCTCCTTTACTACCACCGTACTAATGGCGTGTGATGATACCGCCAAGTATAAGTATAACATTTCTCCCTCGTCCGGTTTGGGAGAAGTGGTGGACTCACCAAATACCTCTTCATCTACTAGAAAGCTGATTCACACTCCGCAGTCCAGGCGAAATCCTTACTCTTCCGCATAACTTTGAAGAAAAGCAAATTCTTCTCCGCTGTTGTTAATATAAATTTGCAAGAGCCGTCAAATCGCCCTATCAAACATTGTACCTCTTTCACTTTCTTTGGCAAAGGTAGATCCATCACTGCCTTGATTTCATCTGGGTTTGCCTCGATACCCCTTTCATTTACCACATAACCAAGGAATTTTCCAGATGTGACTCCGAATGTGCACTTCTTCGGATTTAGATCCATCTTGTATGTCATCATGATAGCGAATGCCTTGTGATCTGGACATGCTCTTCGGCTTTGAGACTCTTGACCAGCATGTCGTCTATGTAGACCTCCATGGACTTGCCAACTTGATGGTAGAACATCTTTGCAACCAATCTCTGAAATGTCGCCCCGCGTTCTTAAGACCAAATGGCATCACTCTCTAGCAGTAAACCCCCATGTCCATCACAAATGTAGTCTTTCTCTGGTCATTTACGGCCATAAAAATCTGGTGGAATCTGTCGTTGAATCCACCAGTAAATCAATCTTGGGCAGGGGAGAAGGATCGCAGGGGCAATGCTTGTTTATGTCAGTGTAGTCCACACAAATCCTCCACGTTGCCTCTTTTTTGAGCACTAATAACACATTGCTCAACCATTCCGGAAATCTTATCTCATAGATGTGTCGTGCCGCCAGCGGTTCCAGAACCTCCTTTTCTGCTTCGTTCTTCTCTTTGCTGAAATTCTGTTTCTTCTGTCTTACCAGCTTGGGGTCGGGATTCACATTTTCTCGGTGCTCTATAATCCTCGGATCTATCCCATGCAAGTCTGAATCTGCCTAGACGAATATATCAGCATTCTGGCACTGCCCTCCCTGAACAATTGCATTGTCTTGAATTCTCCAGCGGTTCCATTTTCGATTCCTCCCACTGTTTCATCAACTGGAGCTCACATCTTTCTTTGCTCTGTCTTTGGGGCTCGGGCTCTCTCTCTTTCTCCAGATTAGCAAGCTTGATCTTCTTTCCTCCTCATGTTTTTTTTCCCGTGGGGTCATTCCCTTTCTTCGCCATCTTACCTAAACATACTCTTAAGTGTAAACAAAGTGGTGTTCCCACAGACGGCGTCAATATTTTGCTTTTATTTCGTCTGGGTTACAATACACCGAGGGAACAGTACAATTAGGTCGGACTCAACCAAAATATGTTAATCTAATACAAGGAGTCGGACCAGCTTTGTCCGGAACAGTTATTGCACATAAAGAAATACAAAAAGACTGAAATAACCCTAAATGGCCGAATTGAGGAACTGGTCAAACGTGATAGGTTCGATGCTGAGTTGAATCTTGAACTGGGAAACAATCGAACCACCTTAGGATGATACTGATAATTGTCGAACAAGGTGCGTTAGATGCTTAATGATCGAACTTGTTCCTAAAGACTGTCAAACCTAAGGATTGGCGAGCAGTCGAACAAGTCAGTTCGATTTTAATGGGATGGTGAATAGTAATTAATGTGTGGCGTGAATATCGAAGAAGGGGGTATATATAGACGTCCGGTCCACAAGACCCGCACCGCATGCGAGAAGTAACAATCGAACGTGGGACGTTCGATTATCCTCAGAACAATCGAAACAGTCCAGTTCGACTCTCTTATTTTTAGGCATTATCCGAGGTAGGCCGGCCCAGTTCATTTATGGGCCTCCTAAAATACCCCCACCACCCACCATTATCTTGAGTAAAAGAGAATTGTAGCCGAATAAGTAAAATATCTAGTCCCGCTCATTGTTATCAACATATATACTTTTTCTTCTTTAGGCCATATATGTATAACGTACGTTGAAGTTTATTTCTTGGACTGTAAGTTGTAACCATCCGAATGTGTCTTTGAGTTGACTGAGCCCCCAAGATTTGCAGATTATCAGAATTTATAGAGCCTGTTTGGATCGGATTTGGCCCGTTCATTTCAAGATTTCAAGGTTTCGTGGTCTAGAACTTGCTTTGGAAGTCATTTCAGAAAAATTGGCCCGAAAATTATTTGTCTCAAACTCTCAATGTTTAAATATGTCAGTTAGATTTTTGACCCTACACATGTCCCATCGCATGGGATCAGTGAAGTTTGGTTGATCCGCGTCATATGTTACAAATCAGGGAAGTAATGGTCAAGTGAGAGAGAAAGTACTTTTTTCAATATTGAACCACTTCTCTCTCTTCATACCATATATCCTATCATATATTAAAAAAATACCATTTCAACTCTCTCGCAGCTTTCTGTATTTCTTTTTTTTTCCTCAAGGCAGCTTTTGAAATTGGGCTTATTGTTTTGAAATTTATTGATTTAAATATCATAGTAAACCATGCTTATCTATGTACATTATTTCTTTAAGGGTGTTATACACACCATGCATTATGTGCGCTAAATAGGTGAGATGCGTCTAATTTAGAACATATTTCGCGGCATGTTTAAATATTATAATGTATTATGATTTTTTTTATTATCGAATGCGCACCTAGTCTAATATCTATAAATGAGATTTAACAAATTTTTAAATATATATTAATTGTGTAACAACTACATGTATCAATATTTTGTTACTTTTTTTTTTATACTACAATATTTTGTTACGGAAATTGAATATTCAATTATATAATTTAAGAACCCATACACGCATATATATATATATATATATATATATATATATATATATATATTCCACTATATGCATACAAATAACATATTCAATAAACATGATATTGACCAAAAAACAATTTATGAATTACTTTTTCATGTATAATAGTTAGTTATAAGTATGAATTTTGGCACATATATATAAGTTTTAAATCTAAAAAAACAAATTCGTTCTTTTCATTAAAAAATAATAATTATTGCATTACAATCTTCAAACCATAATATTAAAAGATTATAAATCAACACATAACTATTACTAATTAAAATATTAATTTTAAAACTACCTATCACATTGATTTGATGTTTATATACCTACTTTTCTTCCTAAAACTCAAAAATTGAAATTACATCCAAACTGAATTTCAATTTTTGAACACGCTTTTCATAATGTTTTTCCAAACACTAAACAAATATGAACCAAACCAAATTAACAAAAATGCATCCAAACGGGCCCATAACTTTTCTATCATGATTCATCAAAAATGGAGCAAGCAACAAATTTCTGGACGCAGACACACGTTCTTAGGCCCAACAGGCCTCAATTTGACCCATATCTTCTATTGAAATTTGTAAGTCCAGCTTGTGGTCGAACTCATGTTAGAATATGATTCCATCTTATGTTACACGTATATGGTTGTGTTCAAATATGTCTCACGTCACTCTCAAAAATTAATGGCAAAGGTATACTTATATTTTACCGTCTTCTTTTAACCATCATTTTAAAAAGAAAGCAGATTTAAATATTAATACAGGTCCACATTTAATTAGTAACACAATTATAGTTTTTTTTTTTAATGCATGTCACAATTATAGTTATAGATACAATGAAAAAATGTAGGGACTAGGGAGGCGGGGTTAGTCTTTAAGTGGTAGCTGTTTCTTTAGTCAAGCACTTTTTGTGGGTCTAAAACAAATAGCCTAGCAAATAAAACAAGCATTCCTTCTTTACCGCGCATAAAGAGTTGTGAAGAATATCCCCTTTGAAATTAAAGTTGAAAGTAAGAAGGGAATTAATTTAAAAATATAGAGTAGCGGCAAATAGTTTTTAATTGGGACAAGGCACATGGGCAGAGGGGAGCATGTGAGTGAGAAGAAGATACAATTATTATTTGTTATTATTATTATTAATAATAATATTGTTAATGCAACAGAAAATTATGGAGACAACAGGGATTCCCAAGGGAGAAACACAAAACATTCCAACCAACGATTCCCATGTGAACACTAGCTAATTTTTAGGCCATACCCAGGTGGAGAGGTCGTACCCCACCCCACAATAATATAATATATATATATGTAATGTACATATATATATATGTAACACTATATAATAGTATATAAGTCATATATGTGGCGGCTTTTGAGCCAACTGAATTTTTGGCAAATCTTTTATGTTGTTTTTATATGCTACATTTGTGCGGTTGTGATTTTCTATTCCATTTTCCCTATTCCAGTTCCTGTACCACCAGCTATAATTGGACACGTGGGGTGACAGCCCAAGGGAGAAGCACTGAATAATCCCTCACTTCTTTGTTCTCAGTTCTCACGTAGGAAAGAGAAAACTGAGAAAAAAAAATAAAGAAAAAAAAAACTTCTTTCTCTCTCCAATATTTTTTTGCAGAAATCTCCATGGCTTATCGGCCCCATCAACTTGATTATTATTGTTTTTATTTTGTTTTTAACTCTCCAATCTCCATCTTCAATTCGTTTTCATTTTATTATTATTGATTATTTTGGATGAAAAAAATAGCTTAAGGTAAATAATGGAGCTTATTTTGGAATGCAGTAAACCGAAACAATCTTTATAATGTCACTAATTCTTTTAATTTGTTCTAAATAAATTATTGACTCATTTCACGACACTACATTTACTTCATATATTTTTAATTTAGTTGTTCAATTGAATGTGACTAATTCTTTTAATTTGTTCTAAATAAATATTAATTATGATTATGATTTTCTAGTCTTACTTTTATCAGTTTATGGAAGATTTCTGCAAAAAGAAATCATGGAGAGAGGGGAGATGTTTTTTTTATTGTTTATTCATTCAGTTTCTAGTTTTCTCTTTTCTCCATTAAAATGAAGAAGGGTTTTCTCTTTCCTCCACTAGAATTAAGAAGCGCGAAAGTTATTCAGTGCATCTCCCTTTGGGCTGCCACGCCATGTGTCCAATTTTGACTGGTGGCACAGGAACTGGAATTAGAGGAGTGGAAAAGAACATTCGAACCGACATTTGTGTCATCTTTGAATCCATGGATCTTCGGGTGTACATCATGTTACAACTCCCCCTACTCACGGAGAGGTAGACCCCATGTGGCTCCATGTGTGTGGGGTCCACCTATCTGTGAGGGGAGAGTTGTGCCCCCATGTATATTAGACAGATCCGTATTTTTGGTGATGATTGAAAAAGAAAATGTTTATTTAATTTTCAAATAAATGTTTGGACGTCATTAATGAGGTACATATTCTACGACTCACTAAATCAAGTCCTCTTTAAGTGTAACTATCAAAAAAAAGTGTTCTTCGACTTTAGTTTAAGAATGACCACTTACAACGAGAAGGTGATGCTACTTGCTAGCCCTCGATTTAGCACATCTGATGTGTAAGCTAACAAGTGAAAGGTGGTGTTTGCGAATTTTTTCCATCTAAGTTTTTTGAATTAAATTATGATGCTCCGACACTCCAAAATTCTACATGTCCCATGTTGTGTATCTCTCGTATTGATGAATATAGCATTTGTGTCAAACACTTTTGTGGTAGGAATTTATTTACAAAAATCATGCATGTATCGGTGTTGTGTCGTGTTATGTTGATGTGCTGTGTCTTCATCATAAAACCTAAATTAAGCAGTTTTGAGTGTTTGTAAAATATAACTTATGTTGTTTGAAAGTTTATTTTAGGCTAACCCACCTTCCCCTCCAGTATCGAGTTGGAAGCTCGTAAGGACATGCTTCTAGCTTATGTAGAAATTTAGATCAGTTGAGATTTAGTTATAGAATTATATCCTTCTCTTGTATTTAACAAATAATATCACCTAATAATTTAAAAGCATATAATACTATTTTAAATGGCTAATATACTTTTTATCTATCCATGATTCATGCGATATTTGTAATCATCTTTGTTTTTTGGTAAATTAATTTGCAATCATTTCATACTTTCAAAACTGTAATAATTTTGAAATTATGATAGTTTTTGAAATTGTAGGACTGGGGTTGATATTTTTAAGCACGGTGTTAAACCAACATTAGAACGCCAATGTTGCTTTAATACTGGTCACATAATATACTGCAACGGAAATAAAGAACACGCAAATTTAAGAAGGTCCACGCTCTCAAGTTGTTCGAACTCAATAGAGCAAACACAAACTAACTCCTTAAATTTATGAACTAGACTTAACTCTTGAATCTCAACTATTTGCAAAGCAAGACAAAAACCTAACAACAATTGATCTAATCTCTCTGGATTATTTAGCTCTCTTGTCTTAATGTAATTCACACCCTTGTACATGTAATCTTAAACTTGATCTTCAAGGTATGTTGTACACAGTTTTGGTAATTCTTCAAACTTTCTTGTGGAACTCTTTTTCCCTTTGTCATGGACTCCTTCTTGAATAAAGTTTCCAAATTAGATCGAGTTCGAATTAGGAAAGACTCCTTTAATTTAGAGATCATCCTAGAATGTTTCCTAGTTGCACTTGAATTCTGAAATTGTTGGATCGGGACTTGATACTTGTCGCACAGTGTTAACCCTTCGATGTTAGTCTAACATTGATCAGCTCTTCCAATGCTAAGCTGATGTTGGACTCTCGATGTTATCTTAACATCCGTTTAACAGCAATTAATCGTTAGCACAAATCTACTTGACAGAGAATATAACGCAGCGAATAAATAAAGAACACAAGTAGTTGTAATTTTAAGAAGATAATATATTAATATGATCTTTCGAGCCGTAGGCAAAATAACCCGTTAAGGTTTTAACAAAAGTCGTTCTCTCAAATTAATCGAACTAAGCAAAGCACACAAGAATTGCTTCGACTATCTCTAAAAGCTCTTCACCTTAGATCTATTCTAACAACTCACAAACTTTTCTAAAGCAAGACAAAGACACTCGACTATAAAGACTTCCTCACGGGATATTTTCGCTCTTGTTTTCATTTCTTTTTCTTGATGCCCAACATGCCTATTTATAGTGTAGTCTTCCTTGATGGCCAAGACATGTTGTGCACGTTTTTGGTTGCTATTAGATCTCCTTGTATGACTCTAATTTCGTTCATGGCAAGTCTCCTTCAATAGGGAAAGGTTTCCTTGTCCAACATGAAGTTTTCAATGGAAAGGTTTCCTTCTTTGACTAGAAGTCTTCAATGGAAAGGTTTCCTTCTTTAACTTGAAGTCTTCTAAGGAAAGTATCCTTCTCCATCTTGTAGTCTTCTATAGAAAGAATTCTACTGCAAGTAATCTTCATTCCTTCTTGCAATTTGATCTTAAACTTGATTTTCAAGGTATGTTGTACACAGTTTTGGTAATTCTTCAAACTTTCTTGTGGAACTCTTTTTCCCTTTGTCATGGACTACTTCTTGAATAAAGTTTCCAAATTAGATCGAGTTCGAATTAGGAAAGACTCTTTTAATTTAGAGATCATCCTAGAATGTTTCCTAGTTGCACTTGAATTCTGAAATTGTTGGATCGGGACTTGATACTTGCCGCACAGTGTTAACCCTTCGATGTTAGTCTAACATTGATCAGCTCTTCCAATGCTAAGCTGATGTTGGACTCTCGATGTTATCTTAACATCCGTTTAACAGCAATTAATCGTTAGCACAAATCTACTTGACAGAGAATATAACGCAGCGAATAAATAAAGAACACAAGTAGTTGTAATTTTAAGAAGATAATATATTAATATGATCTTTCGAGCCGTAGGCAAAATAACCCGTTAAGGTTTTAACAAAAGTCGTTCTCTCAAATTAATCGAACTAAGCAAAGCACACAAGAATTGCTTCGACTATCTCTAAAAGCTCTTCACCTTAGATCTATTCTAACAACTCACAAACTTTTCTAAAGCAAGACAAAGACACTCGACTATAAAGACTTCCTCACGGGATATTTTCGCTCTTGTCTTCATTTCTTTTTCTTGATGCCCAACATGCCTATTTATAGTGTAGTCTTCCTTGATGGCCAAGACATGTTGTGCACGTTTTTGGTTGCTATTAGATCTCCTTGTATGACTCTAATTTCGTTCATGGCAAGTCTCCTTCAATAGGGAAAGGTTTCCTTGTCCAACATGAAGTTTTCAATGGAAAGGTTTCCTTCTTTGACTAGAAGTCTTCAATGGAAAGGTTTCCTTCTTTAACTTGAAGTCTTCTAAGGAAAGTATCCTTCTCCATCTTGTAGTCTTCTATAGAAAGAATTCTACTGCAAGTAATCTTCATTCCTTCTTGCAATTTGATCTTAAACTTGATTTTCAAGGTATGTTGTACACAGTTTTGGTAATTCTTCAAACTTTCTTGTGGAACTCTTTTTCCCTTTGTCATGGACTACTTCTTGAATAAAGTTTCCAAATTAGATCGAGTTCGAATTAGGAAAGACTCCTTTAATTTAGAGATCATCCTAGAATGTTTCCTAGTTGCACTTGAATTCTGAAATTGTTGGATCGGGACTTGATACTTGCCGCACAGTGTTAACCCTTCGATGTTAGTCTAACATTGATCAGCTCTTCCAATGCTAAGCTGATGTTGGACTCTCGATGTTATCTTAACATCCGTTTAACAGCAATTAATCGTTAGCACAAATCTATTTGACAGAGAATATAACGCAGCGAATAAATAAAGAACACAAGTAGTTGTAATTTTAAGAAGATAATATATTAATATGATCTTTCGAGCCGTAGGCAAAATAACCCGTTAAGGTTTTAACAAAAGTCGTTCTCTCAAATTAATCGAACTAAGCAAAGCACACAAGAATTGCTTCGACTATCTCTAAAAGCTCTTCACCTTAGATCTATTCTAACAACTCACAAACTTTTCTAAAGCAAGACAAAGACACTCGACTATAAAGACTTCCTCACGGGATATTTTCGCTCTTGTCTTCATTTCTTTTTCTTGATGCCCAACATGCCTATTTATAGTGTAGTCTTCCTTGATGGCCATGACATGTTGTGCACGTTTTTGGTTGCTATTAGATCTCCTTGTATGACTCTAATTTCGTTCATGGCAAGTCTCCTTCAATAGGGAAAGGTTTCCTTGTCCAACTTGAAGTTTTCAATGGAAATGTTTCCTTCTTTGACTAGAAGTCTTCAATGGAAAGGTTTCCTTCTTTAACTTGAAGTCTTATAAGGAAAGTATCCTTCTCCATCTTGTAGTCTTCTATAGAAAGAATTCTACTGCAAGTAATCTTCATTCCTTCTTGCAATTCACACGCCATGATCTTTCCTTGTAGCGCACACATCTTTCCTTCTTTAATTATGGAAAGTTCTTTTTTGGAAATTTCTTTTTGAATGGCAACTTCTCTTTAAGGAAGTAGATCCTTCCTTGAACTCTCTTGACCTGGAGCATATACAAATACCAACTACAACTCGTCGAACTAAGTTAGTAAGTGAATAAAGGCAAAACACAATTATAGCAATAATCCTGAATGTGCAGTTTTTCTGTGTTCAGTGTTACCCTAACATTGCAGTTACACTGTTGATCTAACATTGACTAAATACTTGCACTTTCAATCTCCCCCGTTTTGCCTTTCTTCACAAAACCAAACATGTTCACAATTCATATTATGCACAGTGCTCCAGCAACACAACATCATTAATATCTTAAGCTACTCCCCCTTAATATGACACTATTAACCAAGTAGCTTTAAGATACTAATAAGAATACACAATGAGTTAAACATCACAATTATAGGCATAACTAAGAAGGCATTAACTATATAAGAATTGTAGAACCAGTAGAATAAACATGAAGATCAAATGGCTTACTTCTCCCTCTTTTTGTGAGGAAAGCAAAATCTTGACGAATCACTTCATAAGATAAAGTTCTATAGCTCTTTCTTTAGCAGCTATTTCCATTTCTCTCTCTAAGAACTTTATCATCCACTATTTCTTAAAATCCTCCATAGCCACAGTCTTATCTCCCAACAGGAAATTAAAGTTAGCCTCAACTCTAGATATTACCTCAAGTGTTACCTCTGATGTTGAGTCAACATTGTTCTCCGGCGATGTTGTCATAACAACTAGCTCAGACTCAGCATCATCAGACTTCTCAGAACCTTCTTCTTTATCCTCTTGATCTCAATGGTTTCATCATCACCATTCTTAGTTTCCTAATCCTTTTCCTCAGAACCATCTTTTTCTTCTTCACCACTTCATCTTCATTCTCTACCTCTGTGTCCTCCTTATCGTTCTCATTCTCCTCATCACCTTGCAATCAACCAGCGGCATCAACATCTTTTTTTCTTTATAAGTGCCAGCGGTATAACACTGCTCCCCCTTAATGCAAGCTATCAAACTCAATGTTGGCATAACATTGACATCTATCAATGTTGTCATAACATCAGACTGTATCAATGTTAACTTAACATTGAATCCAGAATGTTGTTCTAACATTGACGTTTATCAATGTTGTCTTAACATTGAAACTGTAATGTACCTGCACAAGAGTTTACAAAAACCAGCAATAAAACCACCATTATCACCCACATTAGTCTCTCCAGCAACTAACATGTTCCCCCCTCAATCAAATCAGCTTTCTCTGCAAAATGTTCCTTAAGCACTGTCTCCTCAACTGTGTTTGAAGTACCAATAACAACAACACCTTGTTCCTCAGTTTTAACTTGTTTTGTCTCAACAACAATGTCCGGAACGAGTGTTGTACCTACGAGAAAGAACTACAGGAGTAGGGGTGGGGTTATATCCTTGATTCACCATACTAAGGGCCACAATCAAGATCAAAGATGCATGCCAAGGATTTCAAAAAAAATTGCAAGTGAAAAATCATAGTATTTCAGAGAATTGGGCACAAAGAGATTAGAGATTCAGAATCACAAGTAAAAACAAGTAATGGGCGGTTTCATAAAATAAATCATGCATAATCACCGCATGTTGAGACAACAAGTGACACCGAGTTACTTCACACATGACCTGAGCAGTTCATGAAAAACTTATAAGTCATAATGTTAAACCTGGATGTTGAGACAACATGCGTACAGACTGATGTTGGCACAACATTGACACCTGTTCTGAATCAACATTGGTTCTTGTGAATGTGGAGGTATTGAGCTTACCCTCAAGATATTTTTAATTAAAAGCATGAGCTAGATTTGAAAACACATATCTGAAACTTAAGACACATTAGAAAATTAGTACCACAGATATATCAGACATGTACATGGAAAGGAGAGTTAGTTAACAGAAAATCCAACATTTTGGGTATGAAGTGAATTAAAGAAGTTAATCTACTTCCAAGTCATAACAAGAGACAACGTAGTGTGTCACCGCAGCTGAATCACCCAAAATATATGCCTTCACATGATAACATAACTATTTCTCCCCCTGAAGCTCAAACCAACACAGACACATCAAGGAAAGAATGAATGAATGCAAGCCTAAGTGAAATGCAGAATACAGAATGTTAAGTTAACATTAGTAGATGGTAACCATGGAGTATCAGCTTTATAGACTAGGAACAAATCATATCAATTCAAATCTTTATCAATTATCATAAACTCTTTTTGAACTAAAAGTGAAGAATGTTACAAAAGGATAATATCATCACTGAATGGGGGCAGCACAAGACTCCACACACCCCAGTAACACTATTATCAGCTACAGATTAGGCAAGTACAAAGGAATTGAATGAAGATAATACACTTATCATATACTTCATCACCCCAACTCCTTATGCATACTTATTGACCAACCTGTTTACAAGAGAAACACCAAGTGATCAGTGCTACTGAATGTGAGGCAGTCGAAACTCCAAACATCCCAGTAGAAAGGATAACTATCATGCATTTAGAAACATGAAAATAAGCACAACTGAATCACACTGAAGCTCTCAACATCATGTACCTCAGCTTCTCTTCATATTCTGCTGTTTAACCTAAACATGGATAAGTCACAACTGAATAACACCAAAGTAGTGAACTATGTGCATCCCAGCTTCTCCTGATGTTAGGTTAACATTCTCAGACTAACAACAGAGTTTTTACTTTACAAAACTTTTGACATGAACATGTCCATCAGTAAACTTAGCTAATAATCATGGTCAACCACACAAACCAATAATAACAAACATTCATGAAGACAAACAAGAACAAAATATAAATCAAATAGAAAAATCCAATGCAATCCTACACACCACAAACAGACTACGGTGTTAGCCAGTGGTGTTATGGCAACACCGGAATGCAACACTAAATCACAGAACATCCAAGTCGAGAGTCTTCCCCAAATTGAAGAATATCTCGCTATCTAACGCCATATTAAACAAATCAGGTAACTGATTGTTGGTCTCTAAGTGATCAATGTTTATAACCTTGTCATCTACCAGTTTTCTCAAGAAATAATGCATAGAAAATATATGATTTGGTCTAGAATGATGCACTTGATTTCTTGATATGTTAATGGAACTAAGGTTATCACTAAACAACAACAATGTGTCACTTTTTATCCCATAATCATGCAACATGTGTCTAAGCCATATAAAACGGGTAACACAGCTGCTAGCTGCAAATTCAACAGTTGACAATGACACACAGTTATGTTTCTTGCTATAACATGAAGAAAGATCATTTCCCAAATAAAAACAACCCCACATGTAGATATTCTATCAGCTAAATCTCCAGTCCAGTCAGAATCAAAACCGATAAGGTTTGTATTTGCATCATGTGTATACCAAGTGCCTAAGTCTACAGTACCAGATATATATTTTAGTGTTTGCTTCACAACAATTAAGAGAAAAACTTTAGGTTCGGTGTAATACCTGGCACAAATACAGACACAAACCGAGTTATACTATATGGGCGAGTGATGGATAGATATAGCAAGCTTGCGTCTACTTTTCCAACCACCAAAGTAGAAGACATGTGAGTCTTGCTCGACTTTGACTCCTCAAAACCAATCATGCTCATCCCACCCTCTTTTTTCTTCACTTTCAAACTCAAGAAGAAATATAGGTCACCAATCACGCTCATCACTAATGTACCTATCAAAGCCTCAACAAACTTGTCTAAAATAGACTTGTTAGTATAAACAAAGACAATGTCATCAGTAAATCTTTGAGCTAAGCAATTATCAGAATATGTGGCAAACATATAAATGCTCAACATTATCATATCCCTATAATTTACTCTTTTCTTGTTGTGTGTTTTGATGTCATTAATGATTTGAACCATAACCTGAGATGTAAGACGATATCTTTGAATCCTATTAGTTGTATCCTCCAAACCCCTTGAGCTTGAACCTTTTCATTGTAGAATTTTGACTGTTCTACTGTTGTGTCAACATCAGGAATGGTCGATGTTGGCATAACATCAGCTTCTGGTTCATGTTCATGTTCAGGTTCTGGATCTGCATGTGATGTTGGAATAACACTGTCCGGAGTCAATGTTAGCCTAACATCAGAATCCACTAGACTTGGCACAGCAACCTCTAACTCACCTGCATCACTTGGCAAACCATCAAAAACCACATATACAGATTCTTGAACAATATTTAATCTTGGATCAAACGTCCTAATAACATTATTGTTCAAAGAATAGCCATCAAAGATACATTCTTCAATTTTTGGATCATATTTACTCAAAATATCTTTGTCATTTAAAGTATAGCAAACATATCCAAATTCATGAAAATGAGCAAGATCATGTTTCTTCTTTTTCATCATCTCATAAGGAGTCATGGGAATAGAGAATTTATGAATATTTTCATTAAACACACATAAGTCAGAGAATGACCTATTTTCAAATTCTCTATCATGATTTGACCAAATATTACCAAAAGAAGCATCATGTAAGTTATCAATACTAGCATGCAATGTTCTAAAGGTATTAAGAGCTTCTGATTTTTCATTGAAAGATTTAATCAAAGTATCTCCAGAAAAATTATTCATAATCACACAATCATATTGTTTACCCCCAACTCTATTTACTTCAATAAGACCTAAGAGATCCATATGAAGTAGATGAAAATAATTAGAGGTACTTATAACATGTTCATCCACTTGGATTGGATTATGAGAAGCTTTGGTCACCTTACCTTTCGAGCAATCATAACAGACCATCTTACCAGTACCCGAGAGATAGGGAATGCCTCTCACAGTTTCAAGTTTCACCACTTTGCCCAGATTCTTGTTGTGCCTGTGTCCAAGTCTCTTGTTCTTGGCAATTGAATAGCCCACCTTTGTTTGAAATCAAGTCACTTGATCCCCCGCCAAGTAGTTGTCTTCAAACTTTTTACCTGTCTGCACAATCAGATACATCACAAGAATCTTTATTATACCTTACCAATAAGCCATCATCACACAATTGACTCATGCTTATATGGTTTTCATAGAATCCATCCAACAACATCTCATCCTTCAAGGGTGGGAATCCATCAACGTTCAACACTTCTTTGCCAATGATTCTTCTTTTACTTCCATCTCCATATGTGAAGGTTCCAGTGGTTAGTGGTGCACACTTCTTCAAACTGGATTTGCTTTCTTTCCAATCATGTGTCTTAAGCAGTGTTAAGGCAATACAATATGTTCTCAATGTTAAGGTAACATTGGTTATCCAGTGTTGTCTTAACACCGCGTATAACCGTATCAAATCAGATTTGTATCCAGTCATATGCCTCAAACATCCACAATGAGAGTACCGCTTACCTGCACAGTTAGTATGCATAGTAGGAAAGATAATATTGCAAACAATATAAGCTTTAGGCAACCAAAGTCTAGTGTTTCTCATCCCATTATTCTGTTCAGCAATGTTGGAACTAAATGTTAAGGTAACACTAGAATAACTAGTATCAACATTGGAATGTTCAAGTTCCAGTGTTGGCTTAACACCAGCACCAGCATTGCATGAATCCCTATTCCGTTCAACTATTTTCTTTTTAAGAGACTTTCTGTATTTATAACAATATGGTTTAAAGTGTCCAACTTGAAAACAATATTGACAAATATAAGCCTTTTTCTTAGATTCTCTAGAAAGTACCTTTGCCTTTTCAAAACCAGGAATAGTGGATTCAACAGAATTAGTGGAGTGAGTAACTTGACTTTGATATCCTAAACCAGAACTACCATCATTGCCTAAACATAAAACTTCATCAAGTTTGTAAGTACATGTATTCCTCTTGGCAATGGTATGTTCAGCAATTCTTAGAAGTTACCTTTTCTATTTCATCATATTTTCTATCCAAACTAACCTCAAGTTGAGTGATTGTAGTCTTCAAGCTTTCATTATCTTCCATAGCCTTCTCAATTCTACTCAACTTGTCCTTCTCCTTGAGCATGTCTTGGTAGATGATCTTCAGTTCATCAAGAAACTCTTCTTGAATCAATATACCTTCAAGGACACTATCATCTTCCAAACCTATAGAATCATGGAAATACTCAAAGTCAGAATCATCATCAAACTCATCATAATCAGAAATCAAACATTCAGAGTTTTCTAAACAAATGGTTTCATCCCAATTGTCAACAAAAATCTCCTGGACTGGTATTGTCTTCTGGATGTTAACATAACATCGAGTTGTCTGGATGTTGGCAGAACACCAAGCCTTGACACCAGCGGGTTTGTCCACCTTTGCACACACTGTTGTTTGAGTTTTTTCAATCGTTGGCACATGTCCATCACCATATTCTTCAAAACCTGTCTCATCATTATCATCTACACAAACCAAGTTAGAATTCCCTTTTGTTCTAAGGTTGTTACCACATTCATATGCAAAATGGCCCCAACCTTTACATTCATAACATTGAATCTTTTTTAGATGTGTATCACTATAAGGAGTAGGTTTACAAGAATATTTGGTCATCTCTTCAGAGAAATCTTTCTTTAGATCAGCAAGAATATTTTTATCACATAGACTAAGCTTATTAAACTTTTCAATCACAGTTTCATTATAAGTTTGAATTTCTTCTTCATCATCTACTTTTTCAAGATTCATCTCAAATTCTTTCAGAGTGCTAAGTAGGGCATGAAAGTCTAAAGTGTTCATATTCCTAGCTTCTTGCATAGCAATCACCTCAAATTTCTTAGAAAGAGTTCCCATAGCTTTGTACGCCAATTGCTTAGTAGACAGGGACTCACCTAAGTCTTGAATTTCATTAGCAAGATCCATGAGTTTCTCAAAATAAGCAGTAATACTTTCATCTTCCCCCATTGTTAAATTAACAAATTTGCTCAAAACATGCATAACTTAGTCTTTTTAGTGCATACATCACCTTCACAATGATTTTGTAAGATATCCCAAGCATGCTTTGCAGTTGAACAATTTTTAATTAACTTAAACATGTGACTATCAACCAAACTAAATATGGTATTTAGGGATTTTTCATTGAAGAAAGCGTTACTTAGCTCAGTTTGAGTCCACTCTGATTTTGGCATAGAAACAGCGTCATGATCTTCATCTGGATCTACAGTGCCATGAAAGTATTCAAAGTTAGATTCATCAATAATAGACAAGGAATCAGAATTAATACAAGAATTATATTTATTCCAAATTCTAAAGAAAAACTCATGTTCTGGTGTTGGATCCTGGATGTTAGGGTAACATTGAGATCCGTGGCAGTTCTGGGAGTCTTCTTTTGTCCAGTAAGTATGAACGAGTAGCGCAACTGTATGAATCTCATTTGATTGTCCTTCAACCACAGTACGTGATCCATAATTGAAATCCTCACCATCGTTATTCCAAGCTCGCCAACCGAATGATTTAATGAGTGCACGAATTCTGACCTTCCAATAAGAATAGTTGGATCCATCCAAGACAAGCAATTTGTTGTTGTTCGGATTTCGGTTGTCCATCATTTAATATCAAATCCAAACACCAGTGAAGTCGGTGCTTGGCTCTAATGCCAATTGAAATTGTTGGATCGTGACTTGATACTTGTCGTATAGTGTTAACTCTTCGATGTTAGTCTAACAATGATCAGCTCTTCCAATGCTAAGCTGGTGTTGGACTCTCGATGTTATCTTAACATCAGTTTAATAGCAGTTAATCGTTAGCACAAATCTACTTGACAGAGAATATAACGCAGCGAATAAATAAAGAACACAAGTAGATGTAATTTTAAGAAGATAATATATTAATATGATCTTCCGAGCCGTAGGCAAAATAACCCGTTAAGGTTTTAACAAAAGTCGTTCTCTCAATTTTCAAGCTCCTCACTCTCAAATTAATCGAACTAAGCAAAGCACACAAGAATTGCTTCGACTATCTCTAAAAGCTCCTCACTCTTAGATCTATTCTAACAACTCACAAACTTTGCTAAAGCAAGAGAAAGACACTCGACTATAAAGATTTCCTCACGGGATATTTTCGCTCTTGTCTTCGTGTCTTTTTCTTGATGTCCAACATGCCTATTTATAGTGTAGTCTTCCTTGATGGCCAAGACATGTTGTGCACGTTTTTGGTTGCTATTAGATCTCTTTGTATGACTCTAATTTTGTTCATGGCAAGTCTCCTTCAATGGAAAGGTTTCCTTCTTTAACTTGAAGTCTTCTAAGGAAAGTATCCTTCTCCATCTTGTAGTCTTCTATAGAAAGAATTCTACTGCAAGTAATCTTCATTCCTTCTTGCAATTCACACGCCATGATCTTTCCTTGTAGCGCACACATCTTTCCTTCTTTAATTAGGGAAAGTTCTTCTTTGGAAACTTCTCTTTGAATGACAACTTCTCTTTAAGGAAATAGATCCTTCCTTGAACTCTATTGACCTGGAGCACATACAAATACCAACTACAACTCGTGGAACTAAGTTAGTAAGTGAATAAAGGAAAAACACAATTATAGCAATAATCCCGAATGTGCAGTTTTTCTGTGTTCAATGTTACTCTAACTTTGCAGTTACACTGTTGATCTAACATTGACTAAATACCTGCACTTTCAAATTCCAATTCTTTTCTTCTTTAGATAACGCGTTCGACCAATAAGGAAATATCTTGAACAAGGAACTTCATGCCTTAGCTTATGTTTAAGCTTGATCTTGAAACATACTAAGTCAACTAAAACCGTGGAACTAGATTAATAGGTGAATAAAGGTAAACCAAATATTATAACTTTAAAACCGAGATAGTGTACTTCAGTATTCAATGTTAAAGTAACATTTAAATATCAATGTTATCTTAAAATCTCGTTAACCCAAATATTAAGTTAATATTTTAATTTCAATGTTAAATTAATATTGACTAAACACCTTGCACTTTCAATTTTCAAGGTAAAAGCGGAAATTAGTGATTTATGTGATAATCTGGGTCTGCCTCAAAGCCGTTAGATGTGGAATCATCTCATTCCCAGCGACCAAGTTAAGTGTTTACTTACATGAATGAGTCGCACCTTGGGCCACGACATTCACCACGACTTGCTGGAAAGTATTGAATTTCTGCATTATCGTTGAAAGCACTAAGTCACAACCCAAAAGAGCTTCTCAATGGATCCGCCAACTTGCGAATGATGGCATTTTCTCATCGAGCAAGATCTATACTCTTCAACATCCGATCAGAACTCGCATCACTAGACACATTTATTAGGCTCCTCTACCCTTAGGGATCATTATGATCAATGTTGGCGATAGGGTTCGTGGTAATGCAGGACAAATTGCTAGCGATGGTGTTACTCAGGACTACGTGAAGAATTGGCTCTTTGGCTTTAAATGAACCTGTGCCTTCAGAAGTATTACGTCAGCAGAACTTTGGGGTGTTTTCGTAGTCTCCCCAGAGCATCAAGACATGGCATCCAACATGTCAAAATCATTTCTTTACTCAAAGGCTGCACTTCAACTTCTTAATGCTACACTACTTGATATGTATCCTTACAATAATTCGATGGAGTCTTGTCGTATTCATATCTCAACGTTTGATTCGTGCTGCATCCGTCATGACTACAAGGAAAACGAACATGGTCACTGATAAACTTGCCAACCAAGGACACCCTGCTTCATTCGGCATCCACACCTTTGAGAAACCTCCTCAAGATATTGCTCATTGTCTTCTTTTTGACGTAGTATGGGTCATTAGTCTTTTGCTCAATTTCTAATTAGTTTCTCTTATGGCCTCTCTTTCATTTGTAACGAAAAAGGTTAATATATATTGTGTATAAGTAAGGGATACCATAGTTAGTTTATAAGAAGATTTTTAACAATCATTTTTTTTAGCAAACGGTTTACCAAAAAAAAAATCATCTTTTAGCTGGTTTTTCTATGACCTCAAACCTTAATTTAAAGTATTTAACTATTTTAACTTAAATTACCACTTTTTTCTTAGAAGTGGTAGAAAAGCATGATTCATAACGCATATTAAGATTTATTGAATAGCTTAAATTGTTAGAGAGGGTATGCATTTAATATTTATATATTATCTCCAACACGCCCCCTCACATGCAGGCTATAAATCTTTTGTTACACCTGAGACGTGACATTTTTTTGATAATCGGGTGGCGGTGGAATTCGAACCCAGGACCTCCTCCTTGGCCTGAGATCTGATACCATATTGAATTGTCATCTCATCTAAAAGTTTAAGCTGTTAGAGAGGGTATGCATTTAATCTTTATATATTATCTCCAACAAGATTAACCGATCGAGATCCGTAAAAGTTCGTCAAAGTTTTGTACTTTGTGTAGTGGTGTAACAAAATCATATATAGCTGAGACGTCGTGGAATAGAACTAGATAATTTCAATAGATAAATATCAATCTTGTAGTTTTGAAGTGCGACTAGAATTCAATAAAAATTAATGCAATAAACAAGGGAGCATAAATAAGCCAAGTTGTTTGTGTAAATTTCTTTAGAAGGTGTTACGGATATATTATTGTTGATTAATAATTAATATCTTCAACTGTAGATTGGGAAAAATAATAGCACTAGGAGCTAACCGATACTCCCTCTATTTTTTTAAAATAAAAATTGTTATAGAATATAGGTACCATGTTAGTTTATCCATTTTGTTATTGATTAGTCAATTAATCACAAGATAAGTATCACTATCACATGATGTCAACAATGGGTCTACTTGTGTAATTAACCGAAGCCGCGTTGAAAATGATTCGTCGCACTAGGACATTTTTCTCGTTAAACTCTCACACATGATTTATTACCGCGACCCACAATTTGCCAAACATACAGAAAATAATTGATCCACGAGAGAGACACTCATGGTTAACATTCATTATAGTCCAACTAGCATTCCTAGTTTGGGTGCGTTAGGCTTCACCCAACCTACATAGGGTTTGTTTTCTTAAGGAAGTACCATTGTCCATTGAATCACTACTACTTTTATTCAAATTTTAGCCATTTTTCACAGTTCTCCATTTTTTGCCATACCCTATTCACACCTAAACTATGTTTGTCTAATGCTACGGGGGTGCCAACCTAGTTGGGATCTTCGGACGCTCGTCGACGCCATGTCTCCATTTTTTACTTAAAAAAATTTGTTTTATTCAAGTAACATGAAGTAGCCAATGTGACTAAAAAGGTATAGAGTAGTTATATGAGAAAATACATTAATTTCTTATGTTTTCAAAATCGGCACTGAGATCACTCGTTTCATTTATGTATTTTAGCAAGATTTTCCCGTGTACTCGAAAATCCTTAACTAAAGCCTTCATTTAACAAAGAAGGTATTTTAATTATTGTGAATCAACATTTTAGCCCTCTAATTTCGAAATATAAAGTTTATTGCAAGGTGCATAATTTTGATAGCATGAAAGACTTTGTGTAGGTTTTTATAACGTAATTCTTGATGCATGCAGATTTTGAGAGGTTTTACATACGCATGTTTTTCAACAACTAGAAGGTATTTGGTGCATGTTTAGGAAATGCAAAGAGTTTTAATTAAATGTCTTTTAGTCAATTTAATAGGTATATACAAAAGTAAAAAAAAAAAAAAAAACTAAAACTAGTATTTATAATGCGAGTGTATAATGTGCGTTTCCATCAAGATAAATGGAGAAGTGTCTAGCTAATTGAGGGGTTTTGAAAACATACAGGTCTTTGGTGCTAAAAGAGTAATTAACACAAAATATAATTAAAGATTTTTT
Organism: Linaria vulgaris; assembly: GCA_948329865.1. Taxonomy (NCBI): domain Eukaryota; kingdom Viridiplantae; phylum Streptophyta; class Magnoliopsida; order Lamiales; family Plantaginaceae; genus Linaria; species Linaria vulgaris. The sequence continues at coordinate 14,423,508 of OX415250.1, read as the reverse complement.
TCAACCAGTTTTATGCATTTTGCCCCGGAGTTTGAACTTTTAAACGACATTTTATCTGATATATAGTAACATCCACAGCAATATTCCTCCTAAATTGCCGCAGTAAAATTTACACTACCAAAGGTTCAACAATAATAACAATAAATAAATAAATAGAGCAATAAAGACAGTCGTTCATTGATCAATTAATTCAGGATATTTTGTTGGGATTTGTAGGCCAATTGCCTTCTTCTCTAAATTTGGCAGCAGAAATTGAAAGGGAGAATATTTCTATATATAGCTGCCTCTGTCGTTGCCCATCTCTTTCTCTTTATCTTATTCTTATTGTTTATTTGTTGAATTCTGAAATTTGGCCGAGTGGGTATTAGTTGCATTTGCAGTAGATTATGACAACTTAACAATCCATGCACTAGCAAGTTGAAATTATCTATGCAGCTCATCACGACTAGTTTAACATATATAATTGGCTAGTAACTTATCAAAATATATATATATATATATATATATAATTGGCTAGTTTAATCGATCACAAGATTATTAAGATATACATATATAAGAACTTACAAAATAAATTAAACTTTTAAACCATGTGATACAATGAAAATGCATCTTCAAAACTTGATATAATTTAAGAAAAAGCATCTCGATTTGATGGGGTTTTACTTTTTACATGTCAACTGTGAAAATATTCCTTTAACTGAATATCGTAAGTTTTTTCTAAACACTTTCACTAGTTACAATAATAATTGATATGCGTTGAATCTTTAATTTATGAGGTGCCTTAACCAATACGAAAGGAGCAACATTTTTCTAATCATTTGTTAATCAAATCCCTACGAAAGAATTCTGTTCGTTTACACTACAACAAAAGGTATTGTTCATGAATCACAACATATATAAACACAAGATCTCAAGAAAAAGAAAATAACACACAGCTTAATTAAATAATGCCGAAAGAATACAATTTGTCAACCATAACAAATATTTAAATAAATAGGAAAACAGAAACAGCATTAAATTCCACATTGAAGCAGGTAACTAGCTACAAAAAAAATTGTACAATAAATAAACACTTCACGTTCTCTTCTTTTTCTCTCTCTCTCTCTCTCTCAACAGTATATCGCTGGCTTCCATCTTGCCACCCATGTTCAATTTCCAGAATCTCTCCCAATAAACTCTGAAAACTTTCATCAATAATCTTTCACCCACACACTGACACATTCAGAGTGTGTGTGCATGTTACAAGTTAAAATTCTTAGGCAAATTAAATAGTACTATGGCTTATATCCCTACCGCAGAATCCATGTTTAGAAACAATGAAGATACACATTTTCCTCATCCTTCATCATCATCTTGCGCTCCTCATGACTTCCACGGTACGTTTAAATCATAAAGCCTGTTGTTGCGCTCATCTTTTGTTCATATTATTTTGTTTTTTGTTAAGTCTGTCACGTGATATTTTCACGATGTGGATCGTGAAATTTAACACTAAATCTCTTTCTTTTTAATTTGGCTCTAATAGCATGTTGAATTATCCATCTGATTTTGATATTATAATGAAGTTTAAAGATCACATTTTGTATATGCCGCTTTAATACCATGTTGAATTCTGACACTAGACCTAATTATGTCGCTCTAATACTTTATATTGAGTTGTGGCATCATCTAAAATCTTAAACTTGTTTCTGATAGCATATTAATTAAATTGTCGCATCATTTAACCACTTAAACATGTAACCATTTGTATTGTTTCAAATTCTAATCCTAATTCTTGAAACAATAATGTTAATTGGCAGGCGTTCCGCAGTTCCTGATGAGACGATCCATGTCGTTTTCCGGAGTGGAACGTGTCGAGGAACTACAGCCGGACGACGACATGTCGGACGACGGATCACAAATGTTGGGAGAGAAGAAGAGGAGGTTGAACTTGGAACAAGTGAAGGCTTTGGAGAAAAGCTTTGAATTAGGGAACAAGTTGGAGCCCGAGAGGAAAATGCAGCTAGCTCGGGCTTTGGGACTTCAGCCCCGACAGATTGCGATATGGTTTCAGAACAGGCGGGCCCGATGGAAGACAAAGCAATTGGAGAAGGATTATAATATTTTGAAAAGACAATATGATGCACTTAAGGCTGATAATGATAATCTTAAATCTCAGAACAAAAATCTTCAAGCACAGGTATTGATTTTTTTTTTTTCAATGGTTAGCGCGCGATATATAATTAAACGGTTTTTATGTATTAAAACTTATTTTTTTGGTAAATGAATGTTATTCAACCAAATCTTGTAAGTTGTTTATAATTCTTGTAGATCTAGATTTTCTTTTTCTTCCAATTATTAGTCAGAAATGTACAGAAACCTCAATTTGAATTATGCTAACTCGTTATTATGAATGTATAAAATAAGTTCAATGAAAGTAATTTTTTATCACCACTTTTTTGTGTGCAAATAATTAAGAGTATAAGTACTAGCCAACACATAATGGATTTGACTAATTTTGACATTGTGTATTAGCTTATAAAATTTATATATAGCTATGTTTACCTATTGAAAACCACACAATGTGGTTTTTGTAGTAAGAATTCCTTGGTTAACCAAATAGACATTTTTTCCTTATTCGTGTTTAATTCAATTCATCCTTAATTAATAAGACTCCAATATGAGTACCTTTTTGACTATATTGTAATTTGATGTTGCAGCTGTTGGGTCTTAAAAGTAGAGATACAACTGGAACAATCAACCTAAACAAAGACAATGAGGGTTCTTGGAGCAATGGAAGTGAAAACAGTTGTGATGTCAACCTTAACACGACATCAACTGATAGCACGTTGTATCCTCATCATCTAGGCCACAAAAGCGCCGTTGTTTTCCCTTTGCCAACGGGCTCTACACCTGCCTCCGCTACTAGTTTGACACATCTCCTCCATAGCTCAGATCATCTTCAACTACAAATGTGTCACAAGATCGAACAAACTCCGCCTACGAACGAGGGCTACTGCAACATGTTTGGTGGCATTGAAGAAACTCCCGAGTTTTGGCCATGGCCCGAACAACAAAATTACCAATAATTCAATTTATTATCAGGGGCATATATTATCTTGAAAATTTGAAATGGAAATTGGGCTAATAGCTAGCCTTAAAATATTGTTACATCTTCATGGGTCTAAAACATTACAAAATTCCTTTTTTTGTTCTTGCTTTCTTTTTTTTTATGGGACAACCTACCATATAGGTATATAGCTCATACTGTTTTAGTCCTTTGAGTTTTGTTACACATATTATTTTGGACCCAATTTCGGATATCAATATATATATATATATATATATATATATATATTAAAATGATTGCTGTATCATATATTCATGATCTTTATAATGGATCATGTTGCATGCAAATATAAAAATCTGGCGCTGAGTGGGACTCTTAGTCTGGCAATATGGCCCAGCTGAATGTGCGATTGTGCGAAAGAAAACAAGATTCTTACTGTCTTTTGCATTTTAAATGTCCAATTGTACAATTCAATGGATGCTTTTGTTGGTTCAGCTGATTACTTTTTTTTTTTTAGTTTTGTGAAAATAAATTCTAGAAATATTTATATATATTTTTCTATGATAGGACTATAAATTGCTTTCTCAGAAAGTTCCAGCAGTGAAAACGATAAGCGGAAACGAATTAGAATACAAATTCCAAGAGGGAAGATGCCAAGGGGATGGGGAGGGGAATAGAACAGAATCAGAAGTGTGTGTTGCTTCGGGAAGCCAAATAATTGTTGTACACATTTTTTGATGTCACATTAAGTAAAATTATTATTATTATTGATTCAAACTAACATATGTTTACACAATTTATAGTATACATTATTATGTTAAGAATAATTAAATGTGCACTCACTTTTTCTAACTATATTGTCTCTTAAGAATAATCAAATAATAATTGCGTCGACACCATCTGAAACATATAATTAAAGATAAATCAATAATGACTGCTTTAAGGGATATTATCTCTACTATTTAAAACTTCTAAGGGAAATATGTGTACAGATTTTTGAAGTATCAATAAGTGCTTTTGTAACTATTTAGAAAGTTATGAGAACTTTCTGTCATTTGGTGAAACCTTGAGGCGTGCAATTTTTATTTTTATTTTATCAGTCTTGAGGTGTGTAAGTAAGTGTAATAATTATCTTTTGAATCTAACTCATAAGTCATATTTCACCCAAAAAAAATAAAAAATGGCACATAACGTTAAATGTTTGACTTAGCCACAAAATTATCACTTGAAGCAAAAAAAACCACGACATCTCAACATCTAAAAACCATAACAAACGAATAAATTAAGTAACACTAAGTCATGTGGCTCCAAAATAATTCCAACCGTGGTTCGCGCAAGATCATGGACAACTTGATTTGCAGTTCTTTCCACCCAATGAACCTCGAAATCTCATTTTATATATAGGAAAACATCAACTCATTGATCTACCGTCATTGCTAAACTTTATATCACAAATCTCAGCATTATCACCACCAACTAAAAAAGGTACAAAAGGGACCCTTCATAAAAAAACATAAATGATTAATTAAAAGCTTTGAGGTTGTAAACAATCAAACATTGCCACAAGTGCAAACCTTGTCATAAGAACTCGAATCAAATAACTTTTACCGCACCTCCCTCCATTGCTACACCAAAGACCATATGGGAAAATTATGATTACGCTTCGAAGAAAATATATTATTCTATATTTTCCATAGATTTTCCCATTAAATTACCAAACATCGGGAAAAAAGGTTTTTCCCTCATCTTTTATTTCTAGTTGTCTCATTTTCCTCGAAAACCAACAGCTTAAAGAAAAGAATTGGCATAAAACTCAGTGTTCAAAGTTTAAGATTCATACTATACTTATAAGACTCTTGATTCAAATGCATCTTTGTGGAATTTTTCTTAAATCTTCATACTTTCCAATAGGCATCCCTGTAATTTTTTGGTAAAGCTTTTTTGCATTTAGTAATTAGAAACATAGTTACGGAAAAGACCGAGCGTGTGTATGCATTAATTCAAAAGCTAATATGTATTGATTAAGATGCAGTGATAAGATAAAGTAACAGAGAGTTACAAACTTAGACAATGTATTAATGGATATTTTGATAAAAATGAGGTTCAAATTATAGTAATTTTATTTGGTCACCCGCGATCAAAATTATTTAGTTTTAGTACATAGAATTTATCCTCTTTTCATTGTAGTTAATGGCCCTTTGTACCTATCGAATGTCATTTTCTTGCACTTTGTACTCATAGATTGAAAATGGACATTCGCACATATGAATAGTAATTTCCTCTGCATTTTGTAGCAAACAAGATTTAATCAACAAACTAAAGAGTTAGGCCCGGGTATTACTCTCTCTCTCTCTTTTCTATTTTTTTTTTACCTTTGCACCAGTTTAAAATAGTTTAACATTTACAAAATAGAAGAACACATTATTTCAGAAAACAAAATAAAGCATGAAAAACATGTACCAAAATTAAAAAGTGTGCGCGTATTTAAGCATCAAAAAGTTACAGTAGAAGAAAAAAAATTCCCCAAATTGATTTTGCATCAAATCAACGAACCTTAACCCACTAATATCCTGATTTCTCCTCTAGATCGTAAAACTTTTTGAAGAACTTGATTTCGAGATTCTGATCAGAATTGCAAGCCCAAGTATAAGTATGCAAAGCCATCATCTCTTCTAATGGCAAAATTGTCGAAACTCTAAGTCGCTTACGGTAGTGACTTGATTTTCAAGTTAAAAGTGTCAAGGCATAATAGATAAGTTGACTAATTCTGTAGTGAGTTCAACTACAATTATTCAAACCTAGGGAGGCGTTTATTTGGCAAAACAGAATTTTGGAAGGTGTGAACTATGAATCACAATCAAAACAAATGATGTATAACAATATTGTATAGAAGTACCATCTTTGAAACATGGCTCGCATAAAAATGCAAAGTTACCACCACTATGATTAAGCCAATTTTTTGCAGTTTAAGAGTTACTTTTTTATGATAAATTTGGATAATATGCTCAAATTTATAATGTAATGAATAACATGCTTACTGTTTCTTTAAGTAATAGAATTACAATGACAATGAATTAAGTGCATAAGAGACCAAATGATCCAATAATAAAAAGAGAGAGAACGTTAAATCTCTTGCACAACGCCTAGTGCCCGCAACGGTAGCATGCCAAACAGTCGGACAACAAAGACCAACATTCCTTGGAATTGGCTTATAATTTTTCATTTTTAAGGGACTTATCATATAAATATACTTAAGTTTAGAGCACTTGTATAGAATTTCAGAATGGCCTATAGTCGATAAAAAAATCTTAGGAGCATCTCTTAGTTCCATCGTCAAGTCAAATCGATTAGAGTTGTCCATTAAAATGTTTCGTTTATATATAGTGATAACTGAACTTATCACCCAATCACCACGATCACAACCAGACAATAATCTATGTTCTACCTTAAATAAGTAAAATGTTGAATAAGAAAAATGACATAGACTTAAACATATGTGATCAAAATCGAAACTTGATACAAATTTGTTATTTTCATAGATCTAAGTTTTCAAACCATTATCAATTTCAAATTTCTGACTCATAATTAGAAATTTTCACAACTAAATCAATAAAGTTCTTCTCTTTCTCATCCCATTGTACTCCGCGTGTAATTAAACCTTTTCTTTTGATGAACGAAAGTGCAATTTTTGTAGATAAGTTTGTGCAATAGGTTAGTTGATCAAAATTTGCCAAATAATCACAAAAGGTAAACACATTTCAACTTACCCCTCAAACCAATTGTATACCGAATGGTAGGAATGTTCAATATGACCTCCACGAACTGGCGGGAAAAGCCGTTACGGCTAGAGAGAGAGTGGCTAGTGGTTCCACGTGAGGTATTACATCATTCCCAAAATTCTTTTGCCAAAAAATAAATGAAATTACTCAATAAAAAAAAGAAACAAAAAAAAACACTCCCACATTTTTTTTCCCATAAAAAATATGAAGAAAAATTAACGAATAAATAAAAAATAAAAAATCAAGTAGGTATGAACAAACTAAACGCAAAGATTAATGCACAATTTAGCTGGAAAATAAAAGTAGTGGAATTGTTACCCAACAAATTATTGGCGGGAACTGCTTGCTGTTGTTGTCCAGCTGGCAAACAAGTTCTAATAAACGTGTTGGTTATTCACATAAGGGCCCCTCGTCGATATAAGTTGTCGCAATTAAGTCCCTAACCATTAATTTAATAAATCTATGAAGAAGAAATAAAAAAAAGGACCAATTACGAGCGAGCACAACAACAGAAATGTGGAGTGAGTGTTGTAATTGAGGGAAAGCACGGTAAATAGAATCGCGTTCTCCAATAAATGTGAGTAAATTATTTAAAATTAATATGAGAAAATTATACAACAAGAAGATCGGTTAGTTATTCAAAATAAAAAATAACAACAAATAAATTCTAGGCGAAGGCCGGTCAAAATGGGTCAAACCCGTCAAACAAAATGGGGGCAAACCGTGGACCGAAAAAGTAATAAAATTGTGCAAAAGGACTAAAAAATATGATATAATATGAATATATATATATATATATATATTATAAATAAATAAATAAGAGGAGATTAGTACCAATTGTAAAAAATGAGAGGAGATTAGTGCCTGGAGATGCACGGTAAATATAACGTTTTACTTATATAAAAATGAGCAACTCAGTAAGTACATTTTATACAAAACAGAAATAAAAAAATAAAAAAAATCAAGTAGGAGAGACTAACCATGCCATTAAATCCTCCATTGATTCCACAACTCACGCCTATGTCTTAGATTGTGTTTAAATCTATCTCTAACTCTAAATTCGTAGGCGAATTTCGAGTTAGAGATAGTTTGGACATAACTTTGTACTATCTCTAATCTTGTCTCTAATTTAGACACTGAATTCGACGTAATTTAGAGATAATATTGTTTGGTTTGATTTAAACATATTTCTTCGCGTCTTGCTTGAAAGAGTGTCCTCACTTGATTGGTGTCATGTAATACTATTATAATTTGGTATAAAAGTAGGCATGGGGTACGACTGGGCAGTGGGGGGCTTGTCTATTGACCTTGTGTCTCCCTTACCCCTTCCTCTTAGTTACAACAGGAGTTGTTGTACTGAGTGAGATCAACGAGCATGTACCATGGCATGCGTGAAAGTTTCCAGGGTAGCTTCGAACGGGGAGATAAGGGAAAGATGGACTTATAAGGTGGTTGATCAACGAACGTTGAACTGTGAGCATCCTTGCTATTTAAATGATATGTTTGATTACATGCATTATTTGTATATATGTTATTAACCTCTACGTGTGAACTAATATGTGATACTTTTATTGTCATAAAAAGTATTTTCAAAAATCACACTGCACACACATTGAGTACTCATTGAGATTTTTGTCTCATGGTTCTCGTTTTATATTTCATTCCTTCCAGATGTAGGTCGGTCAAGTCATGGCGTTATGAGGAGCTTGAGAGTGGACTTTCATCGGATAATTAGTTAGAGTATTTATTTAAAAGATGTAATTTTCTATAGATTCAGACTTGGAATTGTTTTAATTCAAATGATTTGTTATTTAGAATTTTTGTCTTACTTTGAAGTTTCAGGGCGTTACATAAAAAGAAAGGCAAAAAATATTAAATCCTTGCTCAACGCCTAAAGCCTACAAAGGTAGCAAGCCCAAACCAAGACCGGCATTCATTGGAACCGGCTTCCAATTTTCTATTTTGAGGAACTATCATATAAATATACTTTTGTCTATAGTTTTCTGCACTTGAATAGATTTCTATAAAGGACCTAGAGTCCGTAAGAACTCTTATGAGCATCGTAGATAATGATGCATATCTTAAAATATAATTAAATCCTCACATGAGAGGGAATTCGAGTGCTAACACGATATATTCCAAGATCGTAGAATAGGCTCTTGGGACATACCCACCAACCACGCCTACAGAAAAGTATCGTATAGTGTCCCTCGGGCTACATCCGATCAACTCTTAACAGGCATCATAGGAAGACTATCCCTCTTGGTAACACTCGATCACTCCCTCTGGGGATACATTTGAGTAAGCCACAAAGACTCATACCAAGACCTACCTCCCCCTCGTGGATAACACCCATTACACTTGTGCTCAAAGGTCACGACCCTCGCAGTCACACCAAACAACCATTTTGAGCCATACCCACTAAAATCACTACCACTCCGACTACCATCTGAATAGTACCCCACTACAACCACTTATCTTACGAGACCCACCCGAACGACTCTCACATGAGTCCCTTTTGGCAGGCACCAGACGAGTCCTATCCAAGCGACTCTAAATAATCTTATACGAATCTCTCTCAAAATGACCCACCCGGATAAACTTCCGAGGGCATCCGACCCATCCTAAATAGTTATCACGCCAACACTTAAAATATGTCACTGACACTTATGCAGGTACGCTTTATTGACTCTTAACATGAATGAGAAGGGACATATTACAAGTTAACAAGCGGCTGTGAGAGGTTACGAAAGGGACAATATATGCACAAACTAAGAAGGAACCAACCCACAACTACCCACTATAATAAGGAGAAGACCAAGCATGATTGGTCACCCCTGTAAAAGGCAAACTATTGGACCTTAAAGAAATGACCCCCATTGGTCCAGTCCGCAAAGGTACTCGTTGGGCAAGAAGGGTCCCCACTGATTGGCTCCCCCAACCGACACTTACTATTGGTGCAGGAGAAACCCCCACTATCGTTCACCCTCGTCAGAGACCCTCATTGGCGCAGATCGACCCCCTGAAAGTCCTATAAATATGGGACTTATTAGCACTCCCACGACAATAACTTTTCAGCAACATTTTGGCACTAGGCTTTCAGCAAAAAAAAAAAAAAAAACACTTGCATTTAGCACTTTTGTACTTTATTTTCAGCTCTTCCAGCAATATCTCCCTCCCATCCTTAATTGTACTCCCCCACTTGTAGCCCTCTCTTCCTCGAATAATAATAAAAAATGCTCTCTCTCTCTCTCAGGCTCGGGATCAACGTTTCGAGAAAATACTTACTTGATCTTTATCTCAAAATTGCCCTCCGGAGGTCGGATAATATTGCATCATCAAATTAGATAATTACTTGTCAATTTAAAAATTAACACGTTTCCCCATTAATTTTTAGACATAGGCAGCCAAAGTTAAAGTCTCCCAATCTCAATCTACGTTCTTAAATAGTATACCTTGCAATTGGAATATGCATCTTTTATACTATATGAGCACATGCCAGAACGGTACACCAATATTTAGCTAGCTGCATAAATAGGTTAGCTTTAAGAGTTAAAATCTTTATATCGTGATACTATCATAGACCAATTGGCGATAATCCATAATCAAGATACCAATTACAATACGTGAATTTGTGTCTCTACTATTTTACCCAGCGACGAAACTTAATATATCCATTCAATGATGCAAACAGACGTCTAAAAAGTAATCAAAGAGCTCAATACACCAACATTATCAATTTTGCACATATCGTAATTTTAGTGGTGAATATTCAAAATAGGAGACGATTTAGAATCAGGTTTTTCTACCATGTCAAGTTAATTGCCTACTTTACCTGAATAGTTTAACTTTAATCCCAAGTCACCGATTATTCTGTTTTCATATGCATGGATCAAAGTTTTCGCGTGTTTCCTAAAAATGTAGCTACCTGCCATCAAATGTATACTTTTTATATTTTTTGGTTCCCCTTGCTTCAGTTTTAATTGTTTTTTATTTTTAAATAGATGAAATGCAATAGGAATGAAAAGTTCATTCTCATTGCCGTGGAACGACATTTCATTCCCATACTTTTGTCTCCATTGCGAAGTTTTCTTATAATGTGAGATTTGATGCGACACAACAACCACATTTTAGATACCTACTAATTTCGTCGTTCGATTTTCGACAATTTTATTCTTTATCTAAATTAATATTCCCCGGTAATATATTCGTAGCTGCTGATTGCAAAAAGAAACCAATTTATAGTTTGGGTGATGAACCAAAAAATAATAATATTTTCAGTTTCAAAAGGGATTTAGTGAATAATACACAACATCTTTTAACATATATAATATAGTTTATTATCCTTTTTAGATTAACGAAAGTAGTTCAACACGATATTAAAAATTTATTTTAAACAATAAAGTCTTGTTCCGTAAATACAAGTACATTATGGTTACATCATTTAGTATTATATGTAACATTTTGTTATATGACCAAAAAAGGCGTTGTTCCTCAAAAATGCAACACGTGTAGTTCACCTTTTGTACACGTGTCACAATATTATGAATGTAGTAGGAAAATGGAAGAGGCTCTCTTTCTTGAAAATTTATTATGTACAACTGTCGCATGCATGACGTGATACAATCGAGTGCTGAGATTAAAATGAGTTTCTTAAATTATAAAAAATAACCAGCAACACTTCATTTCAACCGCGCATTGGTAGCAATAACCGACTAAATGCACTACCACATCTTATAGAGATTGCACCTAATAATCTCTCCTCTCTCTCACTCGTATTAGTTTTTTTTTTTTTTTTTTTTTTTTTGTATTATCATTATCCCAAGGTATATAGTATTTTCATTTTAGTCCTTAAAAAAAAATATAAAATACCACAAAACTTTACGAATTTTTCAAACTCACCAACAACTTTAGCAAATGTACAAAAACGCTATTACTTTTAAAAGTTAATATTGTTAATTTAATTTGGAAATTGCACAATAATCCAAAAACTTCATAGTTATTGAATACCATAACAAGTCTCCTATTATTATTTAGCTTATTTTACCCTTTACATTTAGGCCACACAAATTGCATAAGACTCATACGAAGTCTCATAATTTCTCGAAGTCCATAAAAATGTTAACAAAAAATGCACAAAACCTCATATGTTTTAAAAGCTACTACACAGATAATTCACAAAACTTGATAACGTTTATTGAAAGCCCCCCAAAAGTTCAAAGTTCTATAAAAGCTACTGTGGCGACTAATTCTTTTTCATTCATCGCCCACGGTTCTATTTTGCCCTTAGAATATCAGCTATTTCATATTAAACTCCCTAAATGAACTCTGCAAAAACTTCATGTGATTTTTAAAAATAACCATAAGAGCCGAGATTCTGTACAAACACCCTATATATTTGATAGGCTATTGATGAACTCACAAATTTTGAAAAACTTCTCGATAACCAAGAGAGAAGATCAACGATCTTTTGTCATCATTCGTCCTTTCCATGTTACCTTAGTTAGAGCTCATATGCTACAAAAAAGCACTATATTTTTTTTAAGCTTTTGGTGGACCATGAGAAAAGTCTATAAATTGCAGGAAGACTCATAAAGTACAAAAAATAGATTTATTAAAAAATGAAAAATTATAGAAGTAAATGAGTAAATAGAATTTAATTTAGTTAGTACAACTAGATATTTGTGCGTTAATCGCAAATGTTTTATTAAAAAGATCAATGAAAAGACGAGATGAGTTTATTAAATGTGATGGAAAGTGGAAACTGTCGATTTACATTTGGAATTTGAAAAGCAAGAAGCCCGAAAGGATCCAGACCAGCCCATTTTAAGCTGAAGCCTGCTACTGTTGGAAGGAATTATTCAAAAATAAATAAACTAAATAGTGTTACATAATCCTTTAATTTATTGCAGTTTACTCTTATTATATGAACTCTGTTACAAAAACTTGACTTCAAAAGTTTCATCTTCATGAATGTAGAATCGTAAAGTAAATTGCCTATCCCTTTCTTTGTCAGTTCGCAACTTCGCATCTTGACCTAGCTACACCTATGATTAGACTAAACTCTCAAATAATAATGACACTTATAAGTAAATTATTAGATTTTAACCACATCGATTAAGTGTTATCATTAAAAAAACGCACGGGTTAAAGATCCTTAGTGAATCAAACTAGTTAAATAATTAAACTCAAAACGTCTTAATTCTCATTTTTGTGATGGTGATATATTATTGAAAAAGAACATTGTGATTATCAACTAGGATATTGATCGTTTTATGCTTCTTATTATGTTTAATCTACTTATGAAAAAATAATCATTGGTGTAGTTTGAATGATTACATAGGTAAAATTCCAAAAACACTAAACAACAATATTTAAAATTTTAAGAGTATCTCTAATCTCTCTATCAATGGAATTAGTTGATTTTGGCCGGCCATGAGTATATCTAAATTCTATAGCCAAAAATAAGTTTTAACTTGGCAAATAAAAAATAAGATTTAACGTTAAAACTTACTAATGGCCTATATTACATGCCATCCAACTAAAGATTAACTGAATCAATCTTAATATTAATTAGAAATTCATCCAATCTCATCTTAATTTTATGATAAAGACAAAAAGAAAACCAAAAAGGAAATAAAGCAAAATGGTAAAGAAAAAGAAATATTATAGTATTTAATAAAATAAAATCCCACTCTGCATAAAAAAAGAAAAAGTCCCTTATGAGTTATGACCAAAATCCTGAAAAGGGAAAAATACTATCAGCAATAGCAGTAAGTAAATCTTACAGAGAAAAGACACACAACTATACTCACACTGCTAATTAGTTTAATTCCCTCACAGACCAATGAGAACTCAGATTTTGCCACCGTGGGCCCCCACACTTTGCAACACAAAGCAATACACCTTATCTTCATTTTTGTTTCTGTCACAGCCTCCAACTTTAAGTTTTCCCTCCTCTGTCCCATTCTCGCTCTTCTTTTCACGCAAATTCGCACGTTTCTCTCTCCTCTGTTTTTCCCCTCTTTCTCTCTCACACACAAACACACACATTGTTTTAAACTAATTTGTTGTGTGTGTAATTTTAAGGGGTGTTAGTGTTTCATAAGGCACATTACAAAAAGATTTGATTTTTATGTTAAAAATTTAATCTTTATTGTATCCCATATGGTGCCAAATTTCAGAAACAAGAATCCCACAAGTGTCATTTCTTGAACAGTCAGTTGATTTTGCTGTTAGGGGCATTAAATATTCAGTTTTTTGTTGGTGAAATTTGGTGAAAGGGAAGCAAGTTTTGATTGGCATTTCTTGAATGCACCTTGTCTTTATCTGATTTAGTTAGGTATCTTTTGGACTGGAGTACCACCCAACTACAGTAAACAGGAAATTTGAAAAGAGGGAATCTTTTGGATAAGGGCAAGGTGGGATTTTTTTGTGATGTTATAAATGTTTGTTTTGTGATTTTTATGGGATTTTTAGTGTAAGGGTTGTTGTGAGAAAGATGGGGTTGGGTCCTGAAGCTATGAAGGGGGCTGGTGTGGATTCAAAGTCAAGGGGAAGGAGAAAAGTTTTGAATGTTGATTATGTTGAGGAAGAGGGAGGGGTGAATAGTAGGTGTTGGATTAAGTTCAGGTTTTTTGGGAGTTGTTTGGCTCCAAGGGCTAAAGTTGAGAGCTCGGTTACTGGGCCAAGCTCGGGATATGGTATATATATGCTGGATTACTATTTTTTATGATGTTTGTCTGAATTGCTGTTTTTCTTGGATTATTTGTTTGTTGTGTTTGATATTTGATTTGTGGAGATTGATTGGAATGTTTGGTTTTTTGTTGACAAATACTCGGTCTTACATTGATTGCGATCCGTTTGTTGGTCGGATTAAATGTTGGAAAGTAGATATAGAATGTAACGGTTAAGTCGTTATTGTGATCTTTATGTTCTTGTCGTATTATGTTACGTGTGTCAATCCATGTAGCATGAAGTTGATAATTGATTTTGTTGGTGAGATCTTATTGCTTATGTTCTTTGATCACTTCAAGTATTCTTGTTTCAAAGCAGGTGTACATTCCTCGCGTTCTTGTCGTTTTGAGAATTGATGCATGTTGCTATATATGCCTACTTAACTTTGACATTGCATGTTAGTATCTATTGATAACGGCTCTGGGTAAATACAGTTTCTTGAATGTACATCACGTCGGGTTTCGTTGTTCTTGTGTAACCCAAGCAAATAAGTTCTAAGCAAATTTCTTTCAAGCTCGAGTAATGTCTTAACAGCTATATTGAGTAACTTTATGGACCAACATCCTCATTCATAAATACTTTGGACTTCTAGAAGATTAAAAAGTTTCAACCTACAAGGAGCATTTACGTCCCAACTTATAATCGCTGATCAGGACTAAAGCCCTTTAAGCTCCCACTCCACATCATTGTTGTCTTTCGTGTAGCTTCAGCTTGTCCATGAAGTGATTAACTTCTTACCTATTACGTTGACTTACTACAGCGAGGAAAACCGTTAGTAGACACCTATGCCATGCATATATGTGGACCATACTGATTGAGAGATTGATATTTCTTCCCTTTTGGTCTCTCGACAGCATAAGGACAAGTAGGCTCATTCACGATAACACTCTTTGATCTTTTCAGGTTGTGAATAAACAGAACATTGCATAAATTACTCATATTTGTGCATTTAAAGTTGATTGTGACATGGAAAAGTGGCATACATATTGCAAGCTGAATTTCATCTTCTTTTAAGATTATCAGTGCCATGGCGCAACAAGATCTCTTGCGTTTAACATTAGTTCTAGTTTTTTAGTTTTTTTGTTCTTTAGATTATTTGTTTAATCTTTTTGCATCAATTGGATCTATTGCTCTTTTGATGCTGAAAAATGAATTCCAATCTCTTCTTTGCCTTTATGTTGAGCTTATTATATGATTATATCATCCATTTGTTTCAGACCTCCTCAGTGTCTTTCCTGCAATTGATTTTACTCCCTGGGAGGTCATTCATCCAATACAAACTTCGCCCCAAGTTTTCGTTGCAATTAGTTGGCTTATGCGTTATATTTGGAAACATTTCATGTAACGTTCTGTATCTGCTTTTGATGAATTATAGTTTGCTTGGCCTAAAGTGTAAGATTGGAGATATTCTTTGGATTTATAGTTCATTCATGTCAGGTAGAATATAGTTTTGTTAATGTACTGAATATCTTTTTCATATTACCAACGTACCAAGTGAGAAGACAAAAGGATATGTCACAATCACTTGTGATTAACTTTTACCAATTGAACTTAACAAGTTGTTTCCTTCTACGACCTCAAGAGCCATCCCCTGTATCCACCAGTTCTCACGTGTAGGCATACATTTTAGGTATCATTCTATGTAGAATGAAGCAACTTGCATCTTCAGTTATCCCTGCATGCCATGTTTGTAAATTTTTACAATATGTTAATACTTTTGTGTTTTCTTTTCCACAAAGTTCTAATTTCTTGTTTCTTGAAACTCGTTACTTCAAAAGCTTATAGTGATGCAATATCTTCTCTTACCAGCAGAAAGTAAATCCACAAATGACACCAGTAAAGACCAGCCAGTTGCTCCTGTTTTATCATCATCAACAACCAGCAATACAGGAAGTATCCCATCTACTCCCAAAATTGAAGAGGAATTGAAAATATCTTCTCAGCTTCGTAAATTTGCATATAATGAGCTGAGACTGGCAACAAGGAACTTTAGGGCTGATAGTCTTCTCGGGGAAGGTGGGTTTGGCTGTGTTTTTAAGGGTTGGGTTAACGAGAATGGAAGCACGCCGGTGAAACCTGGAATGGGACTGACTGTTGCCGTCAAAACTCTAAATCATGATGGGCTTCAAGGCCACAAAGAGTGGCTTGTAAGTGTTTATGTTTTCTTCTTTTTCTTTTTTCTTTAAGAATGCTGTTATTCATGAATTCAGGAGTCGGATACATGGATTTACTTTGAACTCATTCTTGTTTTGCAGGCTGAAATAAACTATCTTGGTGAGCTTGTCCATCCACATTTGGTTAAGTTGATTGGTTATTGCATAGAAGACGACCAAAGGCTCCTGGTTTATGAGTTCATGCCTCGCGGAAGCTTGGAGCATCATTTGTTTAAGAGTATGTATTTGAATCCTGGTCAAACTTATACATCTGTGTTACTACGTACTTGACGAAGTACCTTGTACCATATACTTAGTTACCAAACACGTAAACACTGTGATATGTACCTGATTGCATATAATGTATGTTGAGTATGAAATCTTGAAGTAATACATGGCTCGAAATGCTTTATTAAGAGAGATGAATAGCCTTCATATTTATTGCTCTGTACCGTTAAAGGTAAGTGAAACCTGAATAATAAAGTCTTTAGAACATGTAGATGAGTGACAATTAGAGCAGACTACTATATTGGTACCATCATGTCACTCGCTTTTCACGCTTAAAGCTCCAGTTCAAGTAAAATGACATGAGATAAGTGTTAAGATTATAGACTGTCGGAAACGGGTGAAGTTTTCAATTTAGCAATCTGTATGAAGAAGAGACATTATCCAGGATTTTTGAAACTTTTGCATGGGGAGCACATGGGTGAGCTGTTTCTATCGTGGGTCTCTCATTAGAATTTGTAAACGTAGTTGAAGTCTCAATGGATTATAATTTAGAAAGATTTCAATAAGAAATAATGCTAAATAGTTAAAATACGAAAGAAAAATGCCTACTTTCGAGAAGCAAGTTAAGAGTGCAGACTTCTTGCATGATGGATGTTAAATTACGGCGCTTCAGTGTGAGCTTGTTATCAGAAACTTATTGCATGTGTATTTACCATTTTAAGTGGAATAAATGCAATAATATATTTTCTGGGAGGTGGGTTTTTGTGTCTCTTAGGAAACAATTACCGATATACCATCATTGTCTTAACTTATTCCTGTTCTGCTACTAGCAAGAACATTTTGTACGCATGCTTTTCTTATTTGAGAGCAAGCTTCGCCAATTGAGGATTACATCTCGCTAACTATGCGAGTGCTTTTTTTTTCCTCTGCAGGATCGCTGCCTCTTCCTTGGTCAATAAGAATGAAAGTTGCATTAAATGCAGCAAAAGGCCTTGCATTTCTTCATGAAGAAGCTGAAAAACCAGTTATATATCGAGATTTTAAAACTTCTAATATCCTGCTTGATGCGGTATGTTGAATGAAATCCGTGACTTGGTGTCAATTATATGCTTAGTTTTTTTGTTCTGACACCTTTGAACTTTATTGTAAATCTAGGACTACAATGCAAAGCTTTCTGATTTCGGACTTGCCAAAGATGGCCCTGAGGGAGATAACACACACGTATCTACTCGTGTCATGGGAACATATGGATATGCTGCACCTGAGTATGTGATGACGGGTAAGCATCACCAGTTCTTGGGTTTTTCAGATACTACATGATACGTCTTGTTTTTTTACTTGCTCTACTTTGATTGGTTATTTAGCCACTTTCATTACCTTAAGGAGAGTTTTCTGATTCAGTAAAGGAAATTGGTTATGACAGTTTCAATTGCATGGTTAAGTGTAACTATTTTCTGTTTTATCAGGGTAACCAAATTAAACTTGTGTCAAAGGAGCCTATGTTCTGTATTAATATTTTTCATACAGCATCACCTTTATTGACATATTACATGTTTGTGCACAGGACATCTGACAGCAAAGAGTGACGTCTACAGTTTTGGCGTCGTTCTCCTCGAACTATTAACCGGACGAAGATCGATGGACAAAAGCAGGCCAAATGGCGAACATAACTTGGTCGAATGGGCAAGACCATATCTAGGAGAGAGACGAAGGTTCTACCGCCTAATCGATCCCCGTCTTGAAGGGCGATTCTCAGTCAAAGGTGCACAGAGAGCCGTGCAACTGGCCGCTCGTTGCCTTAACCGCGAGGCAAAAGTTAGACCTGCCATGAGTGAAGTTGTTGAGGCCCTTGAGCCGCTGCCTACCTTAAACGACATGGCTAGTTCGTCCTCGTATTTCCAGGCGATACAAGCTGCTCGCTCCGGTTCCATGAATGCTAGAAGTGGAGTTAGAATGCAGCAGCCAACCCGCAGCCCTTCAATGCCTAACCGCTATATGCCGTCGCCATATCATAATCAGTTTCAGTCGCCGAAAGCTAACAAACCGTAACTTGGAATCTTTTTTCTTGTCATGAAATAGAGGGGGTTATTATGTAGAGCTGAATATTTGGATAAAACAGAATTTTACTTCAAGTGCAGCTTTTTGAAGTTGTGAACAGTTTTAATGAGAACTTATGAGAATTATGGTTAAAGTAGTCAGGTGGTGTATTTTTTTCTTATATCTACAATATGGTCTAAGTAAGTTTGAGGATATATAGGTAAACCTTCTAGCAATCTAGAATAGTAATATGGGTGTTAAACAAATTGTTGAGAAGTAGGTTAAGAAAATAAAAAGGCTTATCAATTTTGAAGTCTAAGTTTTGAGGGAGATTATTCAACTGGTCTAAGTAACATGCATTTAGTGAGATTCTAAGTAACATACATCAGTGAGATTATTCAAGTGGTCTAAGTAACATATATTTAGTTTCATGTTGGTGCTACTATTTTTGAGGTTTACATTTCTTTTAACTTTGAACAAATTGTTACTTCAATTTCCATACTCGTTTCAGTTTTTCATGAATGTAATATTTTATCTATTGATGCTATTTGTCGATAATGTACTCGTTTTAGATTCATTAGTCGGAATTTAAATTTTGAAACACATTCCCTAACTAAATGGGTTGAATCCTTTTGTTGGGAAGGATCACCAGTTCCTCAAAATTCCTTCCCATTATTGTGCTTTGGAGATGGGGCCATGGTTATTCCATCTTTGCCTCATTGCCTGTACAAACTATTTCGCATTCTAGCTTTTGAATGAATTAATATAATGGGTAAGGCATTCATTATTTTACAATTAGAAACGATGACACTCGTTGTTCCTGGGTGAGTAACAATTTATTTTAAGTATGACAAATTAATTTGTATGATAAAAATTATAATGTAAATATGGGTGGAAAATATATATAACTTAGTTTTCTTTTATTTGAGAGAGAATTAATTAAGTAACGGTTTTTTCTTTATGAGAGTTTAAATAATGATACAACTAAAATAAATTACAATTATATCCTAACTAATAACAAAACTTAATAGTATGTCATGGGGTAAATAAGAAAATAAATAATTGATGTCGATGTGACGTTTTTTATATATTAGTATTGATTTTATAATGAGCTAGCGGTTCTCGGTTAATATTCTTATTAAATCTGATTGTTACAGTTATACAAATAATTGTATTGTACTATATATTAGTATAAGGGATAATTCTATCAAACCCCCCAAACTATGGGGTCATTTACCGCACAGGGTCAGAACTTTAGTTTTAGCGGTAGTGCCCCCTAAACTTTGGTCGTTTGTGCGAATTTCTCCATTTTCCAGTTTTTTGCAATTTTTCCACAAAAAATCATCGAAAAAATTATTTAAAGTTTGACTAAAACCTTCGTCTCGATGAGACGGTTACGATGGTGGTGACGGTGTCGCAAAATTCAAAGCCAATACACGGGAAATTTAATTTAAGTGTATTGCACTTAAATTAGAATTCCCATCTTATAACTTTGAATTTTGCATCACCGTCACCACCATTGGAACCGTCTCATCGAGACGAAGGTTTTAGTCAAACTTTAAATAATTTTTTCGGTGATTTTTGGTGGAAAAATTGCAAAAAACTGGAAAATGGAGAAATTCGCACAAACGACCAAAGTTTAGGGGGCACTGCCGCTAAAACTAAAGTTCTGACCCTGTGCGGTAAATGACCCCATAGTTTGGGGGGTTTGATAGAATTATCCCTTAGTATAAAGTTTTAACCAACGTTAAGAGAGTTGATAGCTCTGTCATGCTCAAATTATTAAAAGAATTTAATATATTGAAAAAAATGAAGTTGCGCTAAGAGTTAGTCAAATAAACTGAATTAAAATAAAAGAGTAATATTTTTCACCTACGAATCCACTTTACGAGAAATAATTTGGTGTAGCGATGGTGCAATTAGTTTGTTTTAGAGTGTACGTGCATGATTGAGACGAGGTGCATGATTTAGGTGGTGTTTGCAAACTCTAGTGGAAAAGTAGAAGTTCACAATTTTTAGTTAAGCCAAAAGCACCCCCACACCAGCTTGAAGATTGTGAGCTTTTTTAGCTTAAAAAAAGTTTTGTAACCGAAAAAGCTAGATTTGCAAACACCCCAAAATCACTTGTTCAAATAAAAAGCTGATTATAGCTTTTTTTAAGAGTTTGCAAACACCACCTAAGGTACGTGCAATTAGTTTGTTTTAGAGTGTACGTGCAGTTATTGCACGGCAATTTAGAACAATTATAAATTTTGATATTTAACTTAGTTGCATGTAGGTATTGTACGAGGTGCATGATTTAGAGTGTACGTGCAATTAGTTTGTTTTAGAGTGTACGTGCAGTTATTGCACGGCAATTTAGAACAATTATAAATTTTGATATTTAACTTAGTTGCATGTAGCAATTACAAACCCATAATACTCAAAATTATTTAAATTCTATTTAAACCTAAGTAACTAAGTAAGACTTGACTAATTGACATGAGAGTCTGCAGTCCCCTACGTACATCAGCTATTTATGTGGCAGTATAAGTTATAATAGCGCATCTAAAACCTATCTTAGTGTAGCCCAAAATGTTTTACATTTTTAGAAATAAATTTAAATGTGTTTACGTATAACATATGTAAGGTATATGAGTGAAATATGGATCGGAGACGTAATAGTTTACATATTGAGGACACCTGGCCACGTAATAAATTTAGTCACGTTATTTCATCTTGTATAAAGTAACAGTAACACATTGTTGAATTTTTAAGTTGATGACGAATCCTAATTTTTAAGGAAAAGAAAATGTGAGCAAATAAAGAATATATGAAATATTGAATTATAGATAAATTATCATTGGTACGTTCCTTTCTTAGTTTCCATTCAGTAAATATATTTATCAAGATTATGAATCTTCCTATACGCGTATATCCATAATTACAAGTCCCTATTTCGCTAGAATTAATTATTGTCAGTTCGAGCCCTACTAGGATAGGAAAATTAAAACGTGTAGTATATATAAACCAGATAACATCATAGAAACCCGTAACACAAAATCCACTACTTACTTCTTTACTTGCTAGCTACTCAATATTACGAAGAGATGGATTATCTAAAGATAAGACACGAGCTCAAAGAAACATTCAGAGCAAAAATCCGAAAAGAAAGCGGCAATGATCGTTGTCGGAAAGAAGAAAGCAGTAGCAACGACGGTTATGGAACCTTCTTCGGGCGTTCCGAGGTAGTTTTTACGGGGAGGGTAATGAAAGAATACAAGTCCTTACAAAACTCGAAAACCGTGGTACAACAACTTCACAAGAAATTCAAGATCAATGAGTCCGGTGGTTTGTTAATGAAGAGGTTTGAGCAAAAGGAAAAGATAGAGAAGATAAGAGAATCTCGTGATTATTCGTTTTTGTTATCCAATGATGACGATGATCGTGACTGGGCTTCTTCGGTTCGAGTACAAGTAAAGAAAACGAAGAATTTTGGTTTAGAGGATCCGAGGCCTGCTGGAATTAAGGAGAAGAGTAGTTCAAGAAACCCAAGGAACGTTCCTCCTAAATCTTGTTCGAAAAAATCAAAGTCTGTTGTCGTGGTTGATGAACGAAGGGATTTGTCAAGAAAATCATGTGATTTAAGGAAACCATTGGGGCAGAAGAGAAAGAATGAGGACATGGGTGCGACAGTACTCAAAAAGGCGAAGAAGCAAACGCAACAAAGTAACTTAGGGGCTGATATCATGGAAGATGAGGATCCCATCGATATTGTTAGGAAAATGTTTCGATATGATCCCTCCAAGTTTCATGACGATAGAGATGATGAGAAGATGGTGGCTTCGTTTGCGGATATTCAGAAGGAGGAACGCCGTAGCGCCAAGATTGCGAGTAAAGAGGATGCTCAAGAACTGAAGAAACTGGAACGAGAAAAGAAGAGAATCATTGTCAAGATCAAGCTCCGATGAAATTGCATATGATAATTTGACGATATTGATCAACGAGTGATGTAGTTACTGACGTGTAGGAAATAACTCGTTTTGAAATTAAGTTTAGTTTGATCTCATTCTTCTGTTTCTTCAATTTATTTTGATGACGATGTTAGTGAAAGTTTGTATTATTTTTGTGAGAAAACAACCGATAATTAATGAATTACCGATTAATCGACTTCTGTTTCTTCAATTTATTATTCACTCAACAGTTGTTTCTTGTTGTTATGAGTTGTAAATGTATGATAGTAAAATTGCCCTTCAAACTAATGCATGGTCTTTCTATTGCTTGCATTCTTTAACTGCGTACATCTTATGATTTATCCATGACGATGAAATTAATTGGCTTTTTTCATCTCCAAAGAATAGATCATAGTTCGGTAAAAGCTATATATAATACGAAAAACTTGTTCCCTCGTTTTTTAGGAGCACTGAAAAATAATCGATGCTGTGACATTATTTTCATTGTGTTTAAGATAGAAAGGTTACACATGTTATACAAAAAAATTCGATGTATGGTACAAAGTGAGGAATATGACAAAAAAATTCGATGTATGGTTGAACGGTTTCTAATTATTTACGCACAAACTAACAAATTCATTGTTAGCCTTAGTTTGGAAACGAAAAGCTGATAACTTCATATCACAAATTGTTATTGTATTTATTAGTATATTAGTATAAGATTGATGTATATCTTTCCTTAGATAGTACTCTTGCTTTTCTCTATAAACGTCGATAAACGTCATAGTAGTCGTGGTAAACTTTTCTCTATGCAAAATCAACTCAAAATATTCAGACGTAAATCCCGACTTATGAAGATGATCACGGACTCGGTATTAATAAAAAACCTTGAATTGTTACATTTCTTGCACGGGCACCTAATACGCCCCCTTAGATCTAAATAGGCATCTTGTTGCGAAGCGAATTCTATGAATGTGCGAACCCCAAACACAAAACTATCTCGCAAATAACCATTGCTATCGAATCTATTGTACATCCAATATCTATCGGCTTGATAGTCCATTATTTAGCTAAGTTGTAAAATTTAAAAGGAAATAATTAATTACAACTAATACTACAAACAATTAACAATTTACAACGTAACACTTATCATGCACGATAAGATTGTAAAGTGATAAGTTTATCAACTTACTTCTTGAAGTGTGAAAGAACGATCCTCAAGAAGCTTGTGTTCACTACGAGTAGCCTCGATGTGTTTACGACAATATCTATCAACAAATGAATAAACAAGTTAACATATCATACCAAATTTTAGTATTGAAAAAATATATTTGAGAATCTAAGTGAAAAAAACGAGAATACCTTAAGAATTGGTGAAGATAGTTGTGATTTATGATAGTGAGGGAGGGGGGGGGGGGGTATTTATAGGTGAAAATCTGGCAGCTCGTGACCGCGAAGCCAACTAGTCGTTGGCTTTCCCGCTGGGCAATCACGAAGCTACTAGCCGTTGGCTAGTCGTGACCACCGGGGGGGGGGGGGGTCGCGACACATTATTAGTGACCGCACGACGGTCAGTAATAACATTCATATTGAAAATTTTAATTTTATGGAACGATCTTAATGTGTTTATTATTTTTAATTAGTCTCATTATTACATGTGAATTGAAGTAATAAATGATTACAACATTAGTAATTGACTTGTCAAAATAGTAGGTTAAAACTCAGATGTGATTAGGCGAATTATGAACAAATAACCTATTTTATGTTCTACAACTAATCACCATATATACCTAGCTGTTTTAATTGATATATGCGATTGTGCGATAAAACCTTATAATTTGCCTCGTTTTAACTACTTTATCAATTTAACAAACAATGCGCCTTAGATAAACAACCAAAATGCAAAAGATTTAATATGAATAATGTTCGTGACCGCCCGGTGGTCACGAAATTTCCGCGACCGCTCGACGGTCACGGCACATTATTAGTGACTGTCTGGCGGTCACGAAAGAGGGTCTTTCGTGACCACCCGACAGTCACTAATAACATTCATATAAAAATATTTGATTTTATGGAACGATCTTGATATGTTTATGATTTTTAACAACAAGTCTCATTATTACATGTGAATTGAAGTAATAAATGAGTACAACATTAGTAATTAACTTATCAAAATAGTAGATTAGATGTGATTAGGCGAGTTATTAACGAATAACCTATTTTATGTTCTACAACAAATCATCATATATACCTAGTTGTTTTAATTGTTATATGCGATTGTGCGATAAAATCGTATAATTTGCCTCGTTTTAACTACTTTATCAATTTAACAAACAACGCGCCTTAAATAAACAACCGAAAAGCAAAAAATATCGACTGAGGGAGGTTTTTTTGCACAATGCGAACAATATGTGATTATTTGGTGGTGTTGTGATTACTTTTCTATACGTTGTTTGATCTTGCATTTGAAATAACTTTGGTGATTTATAATATATTCTTTTGGTTTTAAAAAAAAAATTTATATATATATATATATATATGGATCCTAATCATATGGACATTTTGTATTTTGTCGCGTGACACGTCATTATACAATAGCTTCCTTTTAGCGATTTCTGAAGTATCAAGATTCTGAATGCATTGGATGCCCATTTCTCTGCACCTTATCGTGTGGTATATATGTAACTAGAATTTGAGTATTGTATTAGTTTTGAGTTCGAAAAATATGCAATGAAGAAAACGACATGTGAACTAGGTCGAGACGAACCTAGGCTAACCCGACGTAAGCACTCTGATACCTAAGGTTAGTTGATGTTCGTTGAGGAGTTAAACTATAAACAAGTTAGAGCGCACATATAATGTAGATATAAATAGTTATTTTGGACTTTTGCAATACATTATAAAAAAGTCACTTTTATTATTATTACTATTATTTTTATTATTAGAAGTTATTTTAATTCATCTGGAGATAGCATTCATATTAGACAATCTGCCGTTACTATCTAAATTCTAGGGAAACCGATTGCACAAATAATCATTCAAAAGTATTAGGTTCTTTCCTTAATGCAAATTCGACATACGATATTTTCATCGTAAGAAAATGGTTTTAATTATTGCACGTGAATGCTAGAAAACAAGAAAACATCAAGTAGCCTAATTTCACGTGTAAAATTTTATATTAATTAAAAGACTCAAATGTCGCTTTTCCTTAAACAATGAGAAATTTAACTGCAATATCTTCTTATAAAACTGCAAATACAACTAAAGTGTTGTCTAGAACTATGCAGTGTACAGGCATGAGACCATGTGTAGGAGGACTGGAGGAATGACCATGTGTAGGAGGACTGGAGGAATGGGTCAGATTGTTCCATAGGTCAAGAGCACAGAGGAAGACTATGTTCCAGATTAGAGCTGCAATAGTTGGGGAGGTTGTGGCAGGTGTCTGGAAAGCCAGAAATAGGAAGATTTTTGAAAAGAAAGGGACCACAACCCAACAGATGAGCAGGGAAATAGGGATGGTCATAGCAGGGAGACTCCAGAGTAAGGGAGGTAACAAACAAAATAGAGTAACTAGAGCCATAGCTAGTAAACTTCAAAACTTATAATTAACTGATCTGTTTGGTATAGCTGGATTTGTTTTGTCTTTAAGGAAATGTGCAGGTAAACAGGGGGATCAAGGTCAGAGGCACAATAGAGGAAAATTTGGTAAAATCCCTTTTTCTTCACTCTCCCCAAACCACCCAAAAGGAGGCCCAAACCACCCAAAAGGAGGAGGC
The DNA here is from genome assembly GCA_948329865.1 of Linaria vulgaris. Lineage (NCBI taxonomy): Eukaryota > Viridiplantae > Streptophyta > Magnoliopsida > Lamiales > Plantaginaceae > Linaria > Linaria vulgaris. The sequence continues at coordinate 14,396,820 of OX415250.1, read as the reverse complement.
TGATCTGTGGCACACCAACAGAAAATAGCAAAACTGGGTTGCTCTATAATAGTCAGAAGGTTAGCCACAGTCCTGGACTGGAGCTAAGGAAGGGGAAGGCTGTTATAGCTAATGACTTGCAAGTCAGGGGCACGTGAGGAGTAGAAGAGTGCTGGTAGCTTAGTGGGCTTTATTTCGAGTCATAGACATAGTCTAGAGCTCGGATATTCCCGTGCTCTGTTGGTAGATCAGCTTTGAATGTTGTTATATATTGTGCCTTTTTGGGGCGTCGCCCCTTTCTCTGTAAACACTCCGATTTGGGATCTAATAATATTTTAACTTTCTGCGAAAAAAATAGATATCAACACATAAAATAAAAGCTAACTTAATTTTGGCCTTGTCCTATTTCCTTTTTTGCCCAAAAGTTCATTCCCGTATCTTGGGAGTTAGGGGACAATATGATAGTACCGCGAACGCGCCACATTTCGTTCATGTTTATAACATAAAGATAATTTGAAACATCAAGCTGCAAAACAACTTCAACAAGTCATCAAGCTCCAGCAACCACAAAAACGAATTCTTAAGACCAACTAAAAAAGTGTGTTTGGTCGACATATAAATACTCCAGTAGCAAATCTCAAAAAACCAAAATGTCATGTAGAAAACAAAAAAAGACTGAATCAAAGACCTTGCAATACATCGATAATGTACAAAACTGGATTTGCAACACCGATCAACTATTCGTTCATCCCACGTTTCCTCTGACGTTTCTATTCGTTGCTCTTTTCAATCAAGATAACATCTGGGAGAGCGAAATTTGTGTACTTGTCCAATTCCGTATCATTGATGTTGGCACCAGATAAGTCGTACCCAAGTGCGTAATCCCCTGGGTGTAAACAATGACCCAAATGCGTTGGTACGTTAAAAATAGTGTCGTTCTTTCCATAATCAGACACACGGGCAACTTTGGCATCGGCCCGAACGTAATTCATGACACTGGAGATAACAGGAGAAGCAACCTGAATATCCAACACAATATACTCCACAAGCTGACTACTTGACAACAAGGCCTGAAACGGTAAACCAAAATACTGATTGGCACCCAAGTAATTATGCCTTAAAGTGAATGGATCCAACAAAACAATATCATAAGTCACTCGGGTGCATATAACAAGTGGCCCAAACTTCCCCCCCATACTAACAAAAAGTTTATGCGGGAGAAGAATCAAATCCTCATGGCAAATAGAAGATATTTCCACGGAGATTGTGTACTTAAAGTGGTAGGTATTGCTCTCGCTATCATGAGACAAGAGTTGTTTGTCATTACGTCTTTTAATAGGAGACACACCACCCACGAAGTCGACAAACCTCACAGCATGAGTACGGTAATTGAAGAAGAAATCAATCCCCTAGTCCATCTGCTTAATCAAGACGGCGTTTTTAGCAGCGCCGTGTTCAAGAATAAGCTGCTCCAAATAAAAGAAAGTAGGTCTGTGAGCAACGTGCTGCTGCCTCAGTTTCACGACACTCACCCACGGAACGGGATTCGCCTGGGCATGAGAACAAGACCCACACAACTGATCTTGCACAACATACTCAACCGTATAAGTTTGTTCCAGTGGACTGAGAACCTCTTTCTGAACTTGCAGCTTGACCTTAATCCTCTTGGAGTGAGGTTCGGTCCAAATGAACTCCGCATGGCATGCCAAACGATCCGTGTTCAAGTAGTCCTTTAACCTGTCCACGCAGAAAGTGAGGAGCTCTTCCGATTCAAGCAGTGCCTTAACCCAAGTCATTGGAGGCTGCAAATAACGCTCGCAGGCGGGGCAATACACAATAATAATAATAATAATACTTTTCTGTAAGCCCTCGGTAATGTCGGTTTCTGATCGCAGGCATTTGGCAGACATGACCTTTGGTTGCATAATTAGAATATCGAATTTGGAGCATAGGACACTGCGGCCAACAGTCCTCAAACACACAACGGATCCGTCGCAATTCACATGAAGAACCGTTACGTAATTACTAAATAAACAAAAATTGCCCAATCAAACAGATTAATCTCATCTTTTCGGAAACAGACAACCGTTACGACATACACATATGATTTATTTATTTATTTACAAACAAATTTCATAAATCTCGAATCGCATTGTACAATTCATACAACTACAAAAAAAATAAAATAAAAAAATCAAGCTATTTATTCCGCACAACACAATATATTTAGCAAAATAATAGAATATGTAATTTTTGACTGTTATTACGAGAGATAAAAGTAGCAATTCAACAAAATATTTCATACTTTCAAATGAACAACAAACACAAAATTCCATCAATTTCGAAATAATAAAAGCTTACCTTAAAATAATATGAGCGAATGAATGATCGAAATAGAAGAAGGAGGGGAATGAATGAATGATCGAGTACTGTATGTATTGTATCTATCGGTTGTGTTATATACGTACGTATACAGTGTCGGAAGGTTTAGGTCTCTTGTATTGGGCCAATACAAAAAAGACTAGGCCCAATTAAAAAATAATTTGTGAGATAAAATTACATAAATAATTAAAATGAGTATCTCTGTTACATCTTCTTCGAGACTGCCCTTTAAGTCGATCCGTCTGGCTAAATTTGATAAATAATGATCAGATCCACCGCTTTTTCAATGCCCCGCTACATGAATGGTTGTGTGAAAATCTTTACCAGCGTACCGCCTTGAATGAACATGACACTCCTTGGGCTTCTATTTTTGCTACTGCTTGCTGGAAATTATGGTGTTGGCGATGCAAAAAGGTCTTCGAAAACATTGACATGAAACCTGTCCGGGTCTCCCACTGGATACGCCAACTAGCGAAGGATGATACAATTGCATGGCGCAAACTTTATTCCATTAGACATCCAGGAAGAGTAAAAATTACAAAAAGCTTAAGTTGGAGTTACCCTCCCCCGGGGATTACAAAAATTAATGTTGATGGCAGCACACAAGGAAATCCTGGACTCTTGACTTGCGGAGGTGTTGGTCGCGACCATAATGGACACTGGGTATTCGGATTTGCAGCGAACTTGGGATACGGCAGTATCACGACAGCGGAACTTTGGGGCATCTTCTACGGGCTTTCCGAAGCACTGAAACTCAATATCCAACATGTCATAATCTCTTGTGACTCAAAGGTTGCTGTTCAGCTATTTAATTCCTCGCTTTCGGAATCACATCCTCACAACAACCTGGTAGCTTCCTGCCATGATCTTGCGAACAAGTTTCAATCTTGTGTGGTTCACCATGACTACCGTGAGACTAACATTGTTGCAGATAGACTCGCAAATATTGGCCACTCTCTTCCATACGGTTTGGAACATTTCAGTCAGCCTCCAGCTTCCATCGCTCAGTATCTTTTGTTCGATACAGTTGGGAGTATTAGTTTTCGTACTGTTACTGAATAACTGTCCTCTGTCACTCGGGGTCTCTCCCCTTCCAATTGATGTAAAAAAAAAAAAAAAAAAGCATATAGTGGGCCCATATTAAGGGGGGTTACTTTGATTTTTATATTATTATGATTATGATATTTGGTAGAGCTAGTATAAATGTCTAGTGAAGATGACTGCATAGTGATCACCTCTTTCACTGAGCAACATTTGATTTGGCTCAGACAGGCTTTCATCGTGTTCCATATCTAACAAGCAGGAGAAACTATGTCATGATCAAACATTTGGAAGATCTCTCTTCTTCACAACAAGGGGAAGAGTAACTAAAGGGTCTCTCACTCTTTCTTCTTATTCTTCTTCTTCTTCTTCTTCTTCTTCTTGACTTTTCTGTTTTCATATTCCGTTGCACAGTTTTTACGCCTTTCTCTTTTGTTTTTCTGCTGGTACTGTTCTTGTTTTCTGTTTTCATATTCCGTTGCACAGTTTTTACGCCTTTCTCTTTTGTTTTTCTGCTGGTACTGTTCTTGTTTTTATCGTGCATTATTTGATCAGGGAGAGTGTTCCCTGTTATTATCCTAGGTCTGTATATTCTTAAGTACCTCTAACTGCTCTTAATGAGTTGCTTATGAAGACTATTTAGATATACGATTTTCTGCTAATTTTTATGCATGTGTTATGTATTCAATGTTAAGACAACATTGATGTATGTCAATGTTATGCCAACATTGAGAATGTTTGATCGCATTAATGGGGAGCAGTCTAAGTAGTCTACTTGGTATTTTAAGTTTCCTAATCCGATTATTTCCTTAAATAGCCAAACGCGTTTAGAGAAGGAAATAAGTGGAAGACCTAATGCTACAAGGAAACTTTTCTATTTAAACCAAACTAACTAAGTAAGACTTGACTAATTGACATGAGAGTCTGCAGTCCCCTACGTACATCAGCTATTTATGTGGCAGTATAAGTTATAATAGCGCATCTAAAACCTATCTTAGTGTAGCCCAAAAATGTTTTACATTTTTAGAAGGGGTAATCACATTAAACCTCCCATCGTATGGTCCATTTTTTAGTCAACCCCATTAACTTTGCTTTGACTCAGTCAACCTCCCATCGTATGCCAAAATCACCACTTTAACCCAAGTCAAAATTTTGCACTTTTTTTCAGGGGGTATTTTCGTCAAATGTCAAAAATTTTTAAAAAAGAAATGTAAAATTTATTAAGCGACAAATAATATTCTTTTCGCCAAATTTTTCTTTCGATAATTTTTGGGCAAAATATTTTTTTTGCCCTTTATTTTATGCCAACTTCAAGTTTTGCCCTTTAACTTTTCGGGCTTAGAAAATGCCCGTTAACTTCTTAGTTTTTTATAAAAAATGCCCGGCGGGCTCAGAATTGGGTTTGGACCAATTTTTGCCTACGTGGCCGTTGACTAGGACGCCACACAAATGCCACGTCAGCAATAAAAAAAATTATAATATCCAAAAATGCCCATTATTACATTTGATTCAATCCTTTTATTTTATAATGTTAATATTAAATCTTTATAATTAATTAAATTATTATAAAAACCTATTATATAATTTTAATTTAAAAAATTCAATAATAACTAATATATTTTTAAAAAACCAGAAAAATAAAAAAAAAAACAGAAAAAATTAATTATATCGTCATCTTCATCAACCCCTCCCCCCCGCCCCCTTCCCCCACCACCGCTGCTAACCTCCACCCTCACCTCCGTCCCTCGGAACTCTCCATCTGCAATCTGACCCGCCTACCCCCATCCTCACCCCCTATTCCCGTAACCACCCCCCGCCCCCTCCCGCCGCCACCCCCACCCTCAGCCCTCTCCCCGCCGCCACTCCTTTTTGTTCCTCTCAATCTCTTCATCGAGGTCGCGATTTTGAATTTCATTGAAATTGAGTCATCCAAAATGACGTCTTTTGACCCGAGGAGTATTGCTCGTAGATTCGAATCGATTTTTTTTGGGAGGAGTTGTGGTACAGTGAAGGCGAGTATCGACTTCGAATCGACGATTTGTTTCCCGATGTCGCCGGCGGTGTTGAGAGGATTGGTTTGCGCTTGCTGTAGAAAGTTGAACTGGATTTGCAGAATCCGCTGCGAGGATCAATGGCGGATGAGTTAGCAGTAGTGATTTCATAAAGAATCGATTTTAAAGAGGTGGTGACGGGAATGAGGGGTGCGAAATCGGATGGTGGTGGGAGGCGGCGGGGAGGGGGCTGGGCGGCGGCGGGGAGGGCTGGGGGGGGGGGGGGGGCAGCGGGGAGGGGGCTTTTTTTATAATTTAAATAATTTTATAAATTGTTTAAAATTATAAAAAGGAATTGGAAAAGATAAAAGAAAGTTGCATATATATATCAACATATGTGTGAAGATAATATAATTTTTTTCTTTGAATGCATATTTTTTATTATAACTTTTATAACTATTATAAATTTGTAGATATAAAAAAATTGTATATATATATAAATACATATGAAGATGCTCGAATTATTCTTTTTTTTTGTTTTTTATAATTTTTATCACCATTATAAATTTGTAGACATAAAAGAAGTTGTGTATATATATATATATATATATATATATATATATATATATATATATATATGAAGATGCTAGAATTATTATTTTTTTTTATATAATTTTTATCACCATTATAAATTGTAGATTATAAAAACGTTGTGTGTATATATACATATATATATCAAGATGCCAGAATTATTCTTTATTTTTTCAGTTTTTTTATAATTTTTATCACCATAATTAATTGTAGATTATAAAAAAGTTGTGTATATATATATATACACATATATATATGAAGATATATATCAAGATGCTAGAATTATTCTTTATATTTTTGTTTTTTTTTTATCACCATTATAAATGGTAGATTATAAAAAAGTTGTGCATATATATGCATGTATATGCAAAAAAAAAAATTTAATGATGTGGCGTCCTAGTGGCATCCTACTGAGATGCCACATAAGCAAAAATCAGCCCAGCCCAATTTTGGAGCCCGTCGGGCATTTTTTATAAAAAAACAAAGAGTTAACGGGCATTTTCTAAGCCCGAAAACTTAAAGGGCAAAACTTGAAGTTAGTATAAAATAAAGGGCAAAAAAAATATTTTGCCCATAATTTTTTTTTTCAAGAATTTTTTTTTCGACATAATTCTTTTTTCGAAAGAAAATTGTCGGAAAAAAAATCTCGAAAAAACAAATATGTCAAAAAAAAAAATTGCCGAAAAAAAAAATTTGTCGGAAAAGAAATTTGGTTGAATTTTTTTTTTTTTGCCGAAAATTAATATTTGTCGATTAATAAATTTTACATTTTTTTAAAACAAATATTAAATTTTTAACATTTGACGAAAATACCCCTGAAAAAAGTGCAAAAAGTTGACTTGGGGTAAAGTGATGATTTTGGCATACGATGGGGGGTTGACTGAGTCAAAACAAAGTTAAGGGGGTTGACTAAAAAATGGACCATACGATGGGGAGTTTTATGTAATTAGCCCTTTTTAGAAATAAATTTGAATGTGTTTACGTATAACATATGTAAGGTATTTAAGTGAAATATGGATCGGAGACGTAATAGTTTACATATTGAGGACACCTGGTCACGCATGCCACGTTAAAATATCGAGTAAAGGTTTTTTTTTTGTTTTTTTTTTTAATAAGAATATGCAGTTGATCTAAGTGAGAGGAGTTGTGGGTGCAGAAAATGGGATATCAGTGGTATCCCATGCATACATGCAGTTAGTGCAATCAATGCACAAGGTTTGAATGCATACAGTTTCATTGATCCTAGCTACTCAGTGGGGCACTATCTTGAGTCTTATGAGAGGCCAGTGGTACCAATGAATGGAAGAAAGGATTGGATACCAACTGGAATGATGCCTATAGAGCCACCAAATGCTGGTAGAAGTGCTGGAAGACCTGAGGTTGTGAGAAGAGGTGAACCAGGAGAGAAGCCAATGAAAAAACCTAGAAAGCCTAGGGGGAAACCTGTCACTATTTCAACAATTGATCCTACTAGACTGACAAGAGAGCAGAAGACAGTTAGATGTAGCTATTGTAAGATACTTGGGCATAATAAGAAGGGTTGTATGAAAAAGAAACATGATGACATTATTTTAGATCCTGAGCATTTACAGGATGTAAGAATAGAAGATAATGAAGATCCTGAGGCAATACCATCAGATGAAGATCCTGAGCCAATACCATCAGATGAAGATCAACTCCAAGATTTGATTGTAGAGCAATTGGAACCTGAAGAACTTGGTGTGTTGGTACCTGAGAATAGAAATGTGGTTGATGATTTTCCTATGGAGTGGGTTAATGATGACATAGCAAGGGAGTGGGATAATCAGTTTCAGGCTGAAGTGGACAACACAAGCTCACAACCACCACCAGATCTCACACAAGAGATTGAAGAAGATGATCTTGATGTGGTTGAAGAGATAGTAGTTGAAAATACTGAAGGCAACCCCACTGCCCAATCTGAAGCAAATTTGGTTCCTGTTGAGGAGATTCCTCCAGCTCCAGAACAACCTGCATTGCTAAGGAAAAATGTATGTCTTGAATAGTACTTTTTGATTTAGTAGTTGTGATATGGATAATTTACTAACCATCTGTTGTTTTCATAGAAAAAGAAGGCATGGCTCACTGATGCAAGTGTTGAGATTATTGATCTCAATGTAATTGATGATGATGATATTGCAACAGCAAACTTAAATGCAAAAAGACATGGGGTATGTTGTCCAATAGTAAAATCATACTTAATAATAAACTGGAAAACTATGGCATAGACTAACAAATTATTGAATTTCAGTTGAGGAGCAAGAGTTCAGTGAAGAACATGTCTGTGAAACAGGAACAAAAAGATGAATAATTTGTTAGTAGCAGAAAGAAGAGAAAGGAGAATAAAGAACAAGGAGAGGAAAGGAAAAAGAAACTTGAAGAAAGAAGAATCCAGAAGAGGAAGGAAAGCAAAGAGGTAAATTTGTAATACATTTTTCCATGTATCTTAGACATTGTACTGCATTTTCACATGTATCTTAGTAAGTCATTTTACTCTATGGTTAGTTAAGGAGAATGGAAAGGGCTAAGAGAAGGGAAGAGGAAAAGAAAGAGAAAGAAGCTGAAGGAGAAGAGCAACAGAAAGAGGTTATACAGGAAACTGAAGTTCTACCTGTTGATGGAGAAACTGAAGTTCTTGGCAAAAGAAAGAAAAAGAAGGTGGAAAGATACATCACTGAGTTGGATCATAACAAAATACAAGTGATCCCTGGTTGCCCTTCTCTAGGTGAGCAGATGGAGGCAGCAGGGTTACCAAGCAAGAATCCAATGAAGAAAATACTAGGAAGGAGTGGCAGATCAGCCATGTTCAGGGTGGGTGAAACTAGTCAAGGAGGGAAAAATGAGAAGAAGAAGAAGAGACCCTGGAAGCCATGATGGTCTTAGTGGCTTTTATATTTAGGTGTACTATTCACCTGTTTTGTTAACTAGTGTCTCATTCCTATAACCTGGATTCTAAAATATGTTAAATTCTATGCCATTTTTGTGTAGTAGCCTAATAGTTGGAAAGGTTAACTGGATGGCACTTGTTGAATTGGTATCTAATTTATGCTTAGTAATGTGTGATGCATGTTTTGCTATCTTTTTGATGTCTCTTGATCATGGCATTGGTTTGTGGTGGGATCTGTTTTATTCATCATGGCATTGGATGTTTGTGATGTCTTGTATAAGTACCCAATTTGATGCCATTAGGATCAACTTAGGATTCAACCAAGATAAAATACACATTGTTCAAACTGGACCAGATATGGTCAGTTACCAAGCCATAAACCAAAACACAATCAAAACTTGATCACTTAGGATCAACCATGCCCTAAACTATAATTACTAAAATACATATTTAACTAGGACTTCTTCAATCATCCAACACCACCAATTCTGGACCAGCAGCATGGACTTCTTCACCATCCTCAATCAAAATGGGTGCATTATAATCAAAACCAGCTTCTTCTGGTAGTAATGCCAGCTCTTGGAACTGAAACACCTCATAGTGCAGGGCTGCATTATCCATTCCAAATGTCCTGAAATACTTGTCATATATGGTCTCCTACAATTTCAAAACAATCTAGTTAAACATTTAAACAAATAAAATACACTTAATAAGATCAACAAGTAAAAAACACACACACTAACATTTTTCCTGTCATAATTTGCATTAATATAAACATCATAATCTGGTGTCCAGCATTCCACACCAGCCTCGATCCTGAACTGATTGAACAACTTCAGCTTGTTCCTATGGAACTTGATCATTTGTCTTATCCTCTGGATGGAATACACCACCTTTTCATCATCAGGCTTAGAGGATGCAGCCTCCATAGCCTCCATATCACTTTTGATGTACTTTAAACCCCTCATCAATACTCTCCTGTCTTTAACCCTATGCCTAATAGCATAAGCAGCCAAACACTTGAGCAAAATCACCTCTGACCTTGGACAAGTGCAAGCCCTCATAAACACTATCCTCAGGCGGTTGGAACTTGTCACAGACACCATTCTTATTATAGAAACATAATTAAACAAATAATTAATGAAATAATAGTTGAAAACAAAGTATGCTTTAATTATAAAATTAGATCCTTACAAACTCAAATTAAAAAACACACAACAGTACTTAAACAGAAACTACACCATATGGTAGTCCAAATACATAACATAATTCTGAAAATGAAATTAGAGAGTTACTTTCTTGAATAAATAACACAGAGCAGACCAACAACCATTATAAACAAAACAAATGCAAACAGCCATCCTATGAAACAACATATAATTGCAGCCTTGGTAATATTGATATCCTTCAGTGCATCAACAAACTGTATGCCCCTTGCAACCCCATCAGTGGTGGTAGACATTTGACTCATTGATTGAGTTTTAACTGCCTTAGAATTCCCAGAAACTTCATCCATACCAGTGCTTCTTTTTTTCATTGTAGAGGAGGGGTTATGGTCAAACATGTACTGGTGGAAATGATCATTAACCTCCTCATGGAGCTTATCAGCCCAGACAAATGATTTTGGGTGACGATTGCTTGCGGGGCAAATGTAGTAATGCATTCCAGGCCGAGTTGAAGATTTACCAGCCAAACCATAGATCATTAGACCTCCACCACATGAACATGGAAGACGATAAGGATGCCCCATCTAGAATTACACAGTTCATATGATTTTAAGGCTGGGCAAAAACTCATAATCATCTTACAAACCAAAATAGTCAAATTCCTTACTTTAAACCCACAAATCATTACACTTATAAATCAAAAACCCTAAGACAAATATTACTTACTTAAATATACGAATGAGAAACCCTAAATTTCTACAACCTTAAACATACACAAAATACAGAAAATCGACAAAATTTCACCAACCTGTAAAATTTAACATGCTTCAAACCCACGAAATCGAACATGCAACCACCCACATAGTTTGAGGAAGAAATAACATACCTGAATTTCGGGAAAATCGAACGCGACCGTTAAGCTTCTTCACTGTTCCACGAAATTGTCACTGTTAGGGTTAATTAGACAATAATTTAAAAAGGGATTCGTGAAATACGAACTACGAGTACAAAAAGGAGATACAAAATGCAAGATCTTGGAGAGAAAGGGGAAGAAATGTACCTGCAACGAAAATGGCGAAGTGACTGTTCGTTTTTTGGTGGAAAATGGCGAAATCATATTACCGTTTAATATATGTTTTCTTTTTTTTTTTTTGAATTTTTTTGATTTTTGATTTTTTTTATTCTGACTGGCGTGACATTTGTCAAAAAAAAAAATTTAATTATTTATCCACGTCAGCGTCAGTTAACGGAAAATGGACAGAAAACGTCAAGTGGCCAAACGTGACTTAATTTTGCAAGTTGGTGGACTAAATTGGCGGGGTGCCAAGTTAGTGGACTAAATTGGCGAGGCGGCCAATATAAAGGCCTAAATCGATTTTTGCCCCCGTTATTTCATCTTGTATAAAGTAACAGTAACATTGTTGAATCTTTAAGTTGATGACGAATCCTAATTTTTAAGGAAAAGAAAATGTGAGCAAATAAAGAATATATGATATATTGAATTATAGATAAATTATCATTGGTACTTTCCTTTCTTAGTTTCATTCAGTAAATATATTTTATCAAGATTATGAATCTTCCTATACGCGTATATCCATAATTACAAGTCGCTATTTCGCTAGAATTAATTATTGTCAGTTCGAGCCCTACTAGGATAGGAAAATTAAAACGTGTAGTATATATAAACCAGATAACATCATAGAAACCCGTAACACAAAATCCACTACATACTTCTTTACTTGCTAGCTACTCAATATTACGAAGAGATGGATTATCTAAAGATAAGACACGAGCTCAAAGAAACATTCAGAGCAAAAATCCGAAAAGAAAGCGGCAATGATCGTTGTCGGAAAGAAGAAAGCAGTAGCAACGACGGTTATGGAACCTTCTTCGGGCGTTCCGAGGTTGTTTTTACGGGGGGGCTAATGAAAGAATACGAGTCCTTACAAAACTCGGAAACCGTGGTGCAACAACTTCACAAGAAATTCAAGATCAATGAGTCCGGTGGTTTGTTAATGAAGAGGTTTGAGCAAAAGGAAAAGATAGAGAAGATAAGAGAATATCGTGATTATTCGTTTTTGTTATCCAATGATGACGATGATCGTGACTGGACTTCTTCGGTTCGAGTACAAGTAAAGAAAACGAAGAATTTTGGTTTAGAGGATCCGAGGCCTGCTGGAATTAAGGAGAAGAGTAGTTCAAGAAACCCAAGGAACGTTCCTCCTAAATCTTGTTCGAAAAAATCGAAGTCTGTTGTTGTGGTTGATGAACGAAGGGATTTGTCAAGAAAATCATGTGATTTAAGGAAACCATTGGGGCAGAAGAGAAAGAATGAGGACATGGGTGCGGCAGTACTCAAAAAGGCGAAGAAGCAAACGCAACAAAGTAACTTAGGGGCTGATATCATGGAAGATGAGGATCCCATCGATATTGTTAGGAAAATGTTTCGATATGATCCCTCCAAGTTTCATGACGATAGAGATGATGAGAAGATGGTGGCTTCGTTTGCGGATATTCAGAAGGAGGAACGCCGTAGCGCCAAGATTGCGAGTAAAGAGGATGCTCAAGAACTGAAGAAACTGGAACAAGAAAAGAAGAGAATCATTGTGAAGCTCAAGCTCCGATGAAATTGCATATGATAATGATTGTCAAGCTCAAGCTCCGAGAAAAGAAGAGAGTCATGTTACGAGTGAAATTGTTATTAAATGTGTAGGAAATAACTCGCTTTGAAATTAAGTTTAGTTTGATCTCATTCTTTAGTCTTTTGCAACATGATCTGTTACGTACTGAATTTGACGACGAAGGTTAGTGAAAGTTTGTGTTATTTTTGTTGGTGTGGTTATTCAATTGTACATGACTTGTAGATGCTATGATTAACTTGTGTATCTTCAATTTAAGTTTCTTGTTATGACTTGTAGATGTATGATCGTAAAATTGCGCTTCAAAATAATGGTCTTTATATGGCTTGCGTTCTTTAAGTACGTATATCTTATCATTTATCTATGACCAAATTGGCTTTTTCATCTCCAAAGAATAGATTTTAGTTCTGTAAATGCTATAACACGAAAAAAAAAAAACTCGTTATTTAGGAGCATTGAAAAATAATCGATGCGGTGAAATTATAAAGTATCCTGGAGTTCCACTTTTTGTGTTTAAGATAGAAAGGTTACATGTTATATAAAATTTCGATCTATGGTACAACGTGACAAATGAGAAAGGAAACTGAATCTCCGCTTGAACTAAAAGGATTTCAAATTATTTACGCACAAACTAAATTCATTGTTAACCTGAGTTTGGAAACGAAAAGCTGATACTTCATATCACAAATTGTTTGGAAACGAAAACCTGGTATGCACTGTTATTTGCTTATATTCAAGTTCTATACTAACGTATGCAAATATTACTTACGTTTAATGTAATGAAATATCTATGGTTGTTTATTTTAGAGAAATTTTGCGACCGGTTGTAAAGATTTTTTTATTATTACCATTTAGCCATTAGCAAACAAATTCCAAGTACTTTGAAGCCGTTTGGGTTCAATTAAGATAAGTTTTATCTCAAAAAAATGAGATGAATTAGAAATGAGGTTAAAAAAAATTATAATTTTATGTGATATCTAATATGTGACACTCGTTTGATTGATAAAATTAGGTGTCGAGGTAAATGGTTATTTCAATCACTTTTGGTTTAATTTGTGTAATTAACGTTCAACTAACTCAAAAATTACTCAACTTTGTTGACCTCTTTCACTGCAAGAAAAAAGGGTCATTCGCAACCGGGCGTTTGCGAATGACCCTCTGGCGGTCGCAAAAACCCCTTCTGCGACCGCCAGGTGGTTGCAATAGACGAGTTGCAAATACAGCCCATCGGGGTTCGTTTGCCACCGCAAGACGATCGCAAAAAGCATCTTTTGCAATCGTCGGCCCGTCGCAACACCATTTGCGATAAGCTAGCGGTAGCAAAACAATTTGCGACTGCTTAGTGGTAGCGAATAACCTTCGCTACCGCGCTGCGGTTGCGAATAATATTCACAGTATTTGTTACTGTCGGGTAGTCGCGAATAATTGGTGCATGGACACGGGGGTGAAATCTTACATGACGTCCAATCAAGGTACTCTCTCGCCTTACTTTAATTCAAGCATTAATGTTGGTAGTGGTCATATGATTTCGTCCATGGTTCGGGTTTTGCGGTCTTCCCCTCTCCCTTCTCCACCCCCTCCACCCCCTCTCAAGCACGTCCTATATGCCCCTAAAATTATTAAAAACCTTATCACTGCCTAAAAATTTACTTTCGATAATCTCATTTCTGTCGAATTTGACCCCTTTGGTTTCTCTGTGAAGGACTTCAAGACGGGCAATCCCATTATGAGATGCAATAGTCATGGCGACCTCTATCTCCTCCTTCCTCAGTCGCCACCGTCCTCTTTTGTCGCCCTCTCCTCCTCTACATGGCACTCACGCTTGGGCCACCCGGGGACCTATCCTTCATATTTTTTGAGTCAAAACAATTTAGTTAATTGTTCATCTAAAATTAGTTTTTGTTCATATGGCTCGCTTGGGAAAAACATTAAACTCCATTTTGTTTCTTCCACGACTGTTACATCCATATCGTTTGATATTATTCATAGTAATATTTAGACGTCTCCCATATTGAGCACATCGGGTTCGTATTGTTATATCTTATTCTTGGATGATTTCACTAATTTTTTATGGATATTCCTCTCAACTCAAAAATCTCAAGTCTACAATATCTTTTTGTCACTAAGCAATTACTTAAAAAATCAATTTGAACGTGACATAAAGACTCAACAATGTGACAATGGCACTGAATATAATAATCGCGCGTTCCACTCTCTCTTCGCCTCTCGTGGCATGCAAATTCGTGTCACTTGTCCTTAGACATCTCCTCAAAACGGCAAAGCTGAACATAAACTTTGAACCATTAACAATATGATGCGCACCCTTTTGGCTCATGCCTTGGTTCCGTTTGAATTCCAGCCTCACTCTTTACAAATCACCACTTATATACTACCTAACTCTCGCATTGGCTCCAAATCTCCTCTCCAACTTGTTTTCCAAAAAGATCCCCCATACTCGCATTTGAAGGTTTTTAGATGTCTATGTTTTCCTCTCTTCCCCTCTACTTCAATCAATAAGCTACAAGCCATTTCCACCCCTTCTGCCTTCTTGGGCTACCCTACAAATCATCGGGGCTACAAGTGTTACAACCTTGCCACAAAAGAAATCATCACTAGCTGACATGTTATGTTGGACGAGGCTACGTTTCCATTTTACAACCCACGGCCCCAGCTGCGTCGCCTCCAATCGCAGAATGCACCGCATCGCCTCAACCCGCGGCTCCTATATCTTCGCCGCCTCCATCGCCGCACGCTCCTATATCTCCAACACGACCATCTCTATCTCCACAAATGGCTACCAGAAGCAAACATGGGATCTTTCGTCCGGAGCAACTACTCAACCTCCATGCTTCTTCTTCTCAATCACCTCTCCCCTCTAATCCCACGACCGCCTTATCAGACCCTATATTTAAATCCGCTATGATGGATTAATATAATGCTCTTATTAAAAATAAGACGTCGGAGTTAGTCCTCCGTCCCCCTAATGTTAATATTACCCATTCTATGTGGATTTTTAGTCATAAATTTTACTTTGATGGTTCCTTTGAGAGGCATAAGGCCCGTCTTGTAGTTGATGGCATGTCTCAACCTGTTGGAGTTAATTACTTGAAAACTTTCAGCCTTGTGGTTAAATCGGCTACGATTCGCACGGTCTTCAGCATCACATTGTCGCATTCTTGGCTCGTTCATCACTCAGATGTCAAGAATGCCTACCTCCATGGCCATCTTAATGAAACAATATATATGCATCAGCCTATGGGGTTCAGAGACTCTTCTTATCTGGACCACGTATGCCTTCTCAAGTGGTCCCTTTATGGTCTCAAACAAGCCCCTCATACTTGGGACCATTAGGTCGCTGATTATGTTGTTTCCATTGTATTCTTTCATAGCACCTCAGATCATTCACTCTCTATCTATCGCCATGGTAAATATACGACCAATATCTTACTTTATGTGGATGGCATATTGCTCACGACTTCCTCCACTGATTTACGCCTCTCTACTATATGTCGCCTATCATCCGAATTTGTTATGAAGGATTTGGGTACTTTGAGCTATTTTCCCGTCATTGTCATCACTCGTGACTCCCACGACCTATTTTTCTCCCAACGAAAGTATGCCAAGGAGATTGTTGACCGCGCGGGTATGAGAAATTGCAAACCAAGCCTCACGCCGGTCAACACCAAACTCAAGCTTGGCGTCGTCATTGATAGCGTCTCCTTTGAGGATCCGACTCATTTTCGCCGTCTTGTCGATGCTCTACAATATCTCACCTTCACCCGTCCCAACATCTCTTATGCGGTTCAATAAATTTTCCTCCACATGCATGATCCTCGATTGGAACACATGCAAGCTCTTAAGCGGATCGTTTAGTATGTGCAAGGGACGTTGAACCATGGCCTTCATATTTTCCCTTCTTCTGTGAGTCGACTTATTTCTTACATTGATGCTGATTGGGGGCTGCCCGACACCCGTCGCTCAACGTCGGGTTATTGTGTCTTTCTTGGCGACAACTTGATTGTGTGGTCTTCTAAACGTCAACCCACTCTATCTCGTTCGAGTGGAGGCAGAGTATTGCGGTGTTCCCAATGTTCTGTCTGGGTCTTGTTGGATACGCAATCTCTTATTGGAGCTTCATCACCCAATCCCATGAGTTACTCTTGTCTTTTGCGATAATGTTAGCGTTATCTACCTCTCGGGAAATCCAGTTCAACATCAACGTACTAAATACATTGAGATGGACATTCATTTGTTTATCTCCAGCATTGATGGAAATGATCTGCCGCTCCTGGGCAGAAAATTCACCTGGGCAAAAGCAGATGGATCAGCAGCAAGTCGCCTCGACAGATTCATCCTAACGGATGAGTGACTTGAAGAGTGGGAAGGCCTACGACAGCGGGGTTTGGCTAGGTCTGTCTCGGATCATTGCCCGATTATCCTTTCTCAACTTTGTGCTGATTGGGGTGCCAAGCCTTTTCGAACTCTTGATTGTTGGGTGGCCCATAAAAATTTTAAGGATTTTATTAAGAAAGAGTGGGCACAAATCAATATTCTTGGTACAGGAAGCTTCATTATTAAAGAAAAGTTAAAAGCCTTAAAACAAAGGCTTAAATGGTGGAACAATAATATCTTCGGCGACATTGATAGGCGGATTGATAATGCTAGAAAATCCTTGGCAGATTTTGACTCAAGAGAAGAGCAGGCTCCTCTCTCCTCTATTGATGTTATTGCACGAAAAGAAGTTGTTGGTGAGTTATGGCAGGCCTTAAAATCCAAAGATAGCCTCCTTGCTCAAAAATCTAGATCAAGATGGTTAAAGGAGGGTGACACCAACTCCAGATATTTCCACCGGTGCGTAAATTTAAGAAGGCGCTCTAATGAGATTCACAGCATTTGGGCAAGGACCAGATGGATAGAAGAACCCCATGAGGTTAAAAACGAAATTAAGCATCACTTTGAAGAAGTCTTCAAAGATCAGCCATGGTGTCGGCCGCGATTTCACTCGCTGAACTTTCATCAAGTCTCGAATGATGATAACGCCATGTTGACCGCTCCTTTCTCCGAAGAAGAAATTAAAGGTGCAGTTTTCAATTGTAATGGATCAAAAAGCCCAGGTCCAGACGGGTATAATTTCACTTTCATCAAGAAGTTTTGGGAGACGTTGAAGCCTGATATTCTTAACTTTGTCAACGAGTTTTACCGTAATGGAAAGCTAACATGAGGCTTCAATCCGTCATTCATTGTCCTTGTGCCTAAGAATCATAATCCGCAAGGTATTGGAGAGTACATGCCTATCTCTCTCATTGGAAGCATGTATAAAATATTGGCCAAGCTTTTGGCGAACAGGTTACGTAGGGTGATGGATCATATTATTTCGAGTGAGCAATCAGCATTCGTTACTGGTAGACAGATTCTTGACAGTATTTTAATTGCTAATGAGACAATTGATGACATCAAAAAGAGAAATTCCTCGTGTCTTATCTTGAAGGCAGATTTTGAAAAGGCATTCGATAGCATCAATTGGGACTATCTTGAACAGATGATGGAGCTTATGGGGTTCTGTCCCACTTGGAAGAACTGGATCATGGAGTGCATCAGATCCGCATCTATTTCAGTTCTCGTGAATGGCAGTCCTACTAACCAGTTTCAGCCTTCTCGGGGTTTGCGTCAGGGCGATCCTCTCTCCCCTCTCCTTTTCTTGATTGCGACCGAGGGGTTGAGTGCTCTCATTAAATCAGCAAAAGAAAAGAATTTGTTTAGAGGAGTTAAGGTGGGAAGAAACGAAGTCGAAATAAGCCATATTCAGTATGCAGATGACACCATCCTTTTCTGTGAAAGTGACTTCCAATATGTGAGGGCGTTGAAATATATCCTTCGAAATTTTGAGCTTGTCTCCGGTTTAAATATTATTTTTTTTAAAAGCAGCTTGTTTGCTATTAATGTGCCAGATTCTTTGGTTGCTAGTTTTGCAGATTACCTTAATTGTAAAGTGGGGAGAATGCCATTCAATTATCTCGGACTTTCGCTTGGTGCTAAACATAACAGAGTTTCAAGTTGGAGGGCAATCAGAAACTTGATGAAGAGTAAATTGACTGACCTCTCAAGAACACGCATCTCTTTTGGAGGGAAGATCACACTATTGAATTCTGTTTTTGCCGGGCTCCCTGTTTACCACTTATCATTCTTCAGAGCTCCTAAAACTGTGCTGAAATCATTAACAAGTCTCCAACTACAATTCTTGTGGGGCGGGAGTGAGAATCATGGCAAAATCTCATGGGTTAAGTGGGACGATATTTGTAAGAAAAAGGAACATGGCGGTCTAAATGTCTGTAATCTTGAGAAGTTTAACCTCGTACTCCTCAACAAATGGAAGTGGCATTTTTTGGAGCAAGGGAATTCGCTTTGGAAACAAGTGCTTGTTTCTAAATATGGTAACCACAACTTGGACTTCCTTCTCGGGGGCAGAGGAACACAAATCCGATCAACTTCTTCATGGTGGAAAGAGGTCTTCAACAACAGAGATGATTGGTTCAAACGCGGGATTGTTAGGAAGATTGGAGATGGAAAAAGTACCATTTTTGGAATGTTCAGTGGAGGGGAAACAAACTTTTTTGTGAGCAATTCAAAAGGCTGTTCCTAATTTCATCTGATAAGAATTCGTCGATTGATGAAAAAGGGACTTGGCTTGATGGGAGGTGGACATGGTCTTGGCATTGGAGGCGCCAACTTTTCACGTGGGAACAAAGACAGTTTGATGAACTTAAACATATGATCTCTGATTTCCAGCCACAACAAAATATAAAGGACAGGTGTGAGTGGATTCATCACAGCTCGGGCCTTTATACCGTCAAATCAGCGTATGAAGCTCTTTGTTATGGCACAAATTCAACCTCTACAGCTGATCCTTTTTTCATGAAGCTTTGGAAAGTAAATGCTCCCCGGAAAATTGTGTCCTTCATATGGAAAGCAAGTATGGATAGAATTCCTACCATCTCGAACCTTGTTAAAAGAGGAGTCAGGTTAGATAACGCCACTAGTTGCATCTTTTGTAATACCTTGCCTGAGACGTGTGCGCGTTTATTTTATGAATGTCATGTTGCTTACGAAATCTGGATGAGAACATACAAATGGATGGGTTTAAGTACGGTGCTTCCAAAAAATATGAAAGCACACTTTTGGCAGAACTATCAACTTCTCCCGAGAAATAAAAACAAGGAAATATGGATGTGTATTTGGTTTTTTGTGTTGTGGACAATATGGAAGACTAGGAATCTCGCCATCTTCAAGAATCGTGTAGCTGTTCTGGACGAGGTTGAGGAAGCCATCAAAGTGCACTCATGGATATGGGTACATGTAAAATTCGATAAGTTCGCGTACTCCTTTTGTGATTGGTTAAACCATCCTCTTGATTGCTTGTAATAGTTGTTGGACTTGTAGTTTTCCCTGTTTCTGTTTTGAGCTTTGCGGTGTACTACTTGTACCCGAAATCTTTCGTAATAAAATCTTTCATTGCCGATCAAAAAAAAAAAGATAGAAAGATATTTTAGTATCTTTTGTAAAGATATGATTAGATTATTTCCATAGTGATAGCCCTATTGTATAGTATATAACTATATATATACTTGGTTGATTAATGAAAATTTCATCGAAAAATAGTATATATCTTTCAACAAGTGAAAAAAAAAAGTCTCAACATAAATAACAAAATAATCACAGGTAGATGTTTTTACTAGCTTTAAAATGTTTAATTTCCAAACTTTTGTATCCCCCCAGGAAAATACAACAAATTCTCTGAACACTTTGTATATCCTATGTATACCACTTGTTGTATGTGTATTTAAATTCAAATTACATGTTATCGTAATTGAATCATTCACAGAGTATCACAAAAAGCAACGTACGCGTAGGCAATTTTAATGAAAGTGATTCTTCCTAAATAATAATAAAAAAATGAAAGTAATTTGACTTTAATCCTATATCATTACGTGTCTTAATTATTACTAAGATTGTGACATATAAGCGGCTTAACTGAAATATTTTTATTTTTTTAAGAGGAATTTACTAAATTTTAAACTAGGAAATTATTATTTTAAAGTTACAGTTAAATTTAGGAAACATACAAAAAACACACATAATAAGTTTTTGACGCATACATATCATTAATTTATTGTCTACTATTGTGTATTATATATCTACCATACAATATACGCACATAAATCGCAACTTTCACCACCATATATATACCACTTAACTTACAAAATTTAGATTTATCGCACAGTTCATATATAAGACTCGCATCAAAAGAGCGAACCCTTAGCTTGTTGTATACATGAATTTATGGAAAATTCTTTCATGGACCAGGGGCATAAAACCTATGCACCTTGTGGCTCTTATTTAGTCTTATCACCTTTACAGTTTACCATTTAAAAAATCAACAAAAGTACTTTTTTAAAAACCAAATCACTTCATGAGTAGACCAAGTACTTTTGCATTTAAATATATTTGATGAGAAATACATTTTGTTGACATTATTTAAGTCGATCTTTTTAATCAAACAAAAACAACAAGAATTCAAAAAACTCGTAACAGTTTTTTAATGACAATGATTCTTATATTGAAATTCATTATAAATCCAACACCTTGAATTCAATTTTATCCCTCTATTTTATATGCAAAATTATGCTATTCGTACACTTAATTAACAAGAATTTAAGAAGAGAGCGAAGCAGTGTGTAAATTTAAGGGCGTTTTAATTAGCCAAAAGAAAAGAGCAATTAGATAATTAAGACAATTCAAGAAAAGAAAAATTACCTTAATTAATTAGATGAACATGTTTCTTATGATCATAGTAAGGAATCTTCGTATATATCTTAAAACACCTATTACTTTTGTGGGGTGAGTTATATATGGAAACTCCTCCTTACCTAGCTAGGAAACAATATATATAATAACCACATAACTCAATGTTTATTATAAACCTTACGTCCTTACCACAACAATTCCATATTTCTTTTGCTTCACGTACGAGAAATCAATATAGTTAGAGATGGATTATCTTGAGATCAGGCAACAACTCAAAGAGACTTTCAGGGCCAGAATCAGAAAAGAGAATGGTGACGATTGTCGTCGCAAAGAAGAAACGAATGACGGCTATGGAACGTTCTTTGGGCCATCTGAGGTTGTTTTTACGGGGAGAGCCATGCAAGAGTACAAGTCATACTTAGAAACCTCGAAAACAACAGTGCAACAATTTCACAAAAGGCTCAACATTGATCAATCTGGAAACGGTGGTGATTCGAAGCAACTGCTATTCAAGAAGTCGGAGCATGTGGAAAAAGTAGAGAAAATTCGAGAATCTCGTGATTACTCGTTCTTGTTATCTGGTGATCATCATGGCAGTACTTCGGTTCTACAAGAAAAGAAGCTTAGTTCAGAGAATCCGAAGCCTGTTGGAATAAAAGAGAAGCGACCGAGTAATGTGGTGAAAGTTCATGTTGGAATAAAGGAGAAGCGGTCGAGTAATGTGATGAATGTTCCTGTTGGAATGAAGGAGAAGCAGTCGAATAATGTGATGAATGTTCATGTTGGAATAAAGGAGAAGCGACCGAGTAATGTGATGAATGTTCCTGTTGGAATGAAGGAGAAGCGGTCGAGTAATGTGATGAATGTTCCTTCTAAAAAACCGAAGGTTGTCGTGGTTGGGGAACACAAGGATTCGAGAATAAAAAGTTGCGATTTGAAGAAATCATTGGGAAAGAAGAGAAAGATTGAAGAGAGGAATACAGAAGTACATAAGAAGGCGAAGAAGCAAAAGCAACAAAGAGACTTAGGGGCTGATATCGTTGAAAGTGTGGATGCAAGGAGCATTATTAGGAGAATGTTTAGATACGATCCATCCAAGTATCGTGATGACAGGGATGATAAGAGCATGCAGACTTCGTTTGAGGATATTCAGAGGGAGGAACGACGTAGCGCCAAGCTTGCGAGAAAAGAGGATGCTGAAGAACTGAAGAAATTGGAACAGGAAAAGAAGAAAACCATTGTCAAGATCAAGCTCCGATGATATTATGACGAGTCAAAATTGGTATTCAAGTCTTAATATGTTTGAGAGTTTAACTTTGTTAGTAGTTATCTCATTATTTGTGTATTTTGGTTACCTGATCTTGTAATTTTACCAGACCAAAGTTAATGAATTTCAACTTTCCAATGAAATCTTGCAGTGTTCTTTTAGTTATTCAGAGTTCGTTTTTTTTTTCGGTTACCCCGTTACCTGATCTTGTAATTGCTTTTTACACCGGTCGAGGTGTAACAAAGGTCAAAGGTTGAAGGGATAAGAGTAAGAAGAGAGCTGCAACACCAACAAAAATACATTCATGATAATCTGGAACATTCAGGGAGTAGGAAATAGAGCTTTACAAAATCAGGTGAAGGATTTACTTAAGTAATATCATCCTAAAACTCTGTTGATCATTGAACCCAAGGTGCCCCTCGATGCCTTTAAGTTCTGCAAGAAGTTTGAATTTGATAAGGTGGAGGCTAATAACAATGGAAAAATATGGATCTTCTTTAAAGAGGAGGTCAAGCTTACAATATTGAAAAACCACCCACAATTCCTTCATTGTGAAATGGAACCGGGGGTATTCTCGCGGAATATTTGCTTAACTTTTGCATATGCTGCTTATTTAAGAAGAGAACGGGCTGCTTTGTGGAATGATATGGTTGAGATAAGTGCTGGTGATAAATCATGGGGAGTAGGTGGGGTTTTTAATGAAATAGTGTGTGAAAGTGAAGCTCAGGGAAATAAGTCATCTCGTCCCCGTGCTATGGAATTGATACATGTATTCTTGAGAGTGTGATGCAGGACGTGGGTTTTGACTTTTGAGGGCGAGGAATTCACTTGGACTAATGGCAGAGTTTGGAAGAGATTGGATAGGTTCACGGTGAACCTGAACTTTTCCAAGAATAATATAAGCAGGCATTCAAAACTTTTTTATAAATAGGTTTGAATTATGTCCAATTTTGACTATTTGAGTATTAAGGTGGTGTTAGCAAACTCTTAAACTCTTAACAAAAAGAAAAAAGAAAAAAAAACTAGAATCTCCTTTTAATCTAATCAAAACACTTTTAGAGTGTTTGGTTAACAACATGAAATCTAGGGGTGTTCGGCGGCGGGTTTTAACGGGTTGTCGTCGAAAAAAACACCATACCCAATACTTGCGGGTTACCAATTTTCTCACCCGCGCGGGTGAATTTATTTTTAAGACCATGCGAATTGCGGCTTAGGCGGGGGCGGGCGGATTGGCGAGTTATGTTACACATTAAGTCACAAAATAAAAGTATTTTCTTCATGTTTTGAGACACACAAGTTATATATTACATTAGTCCTATATTCTCGTATTAAATAAATATTTTCTCATTTTTTCCCTTGTTCTTTTTCCCGTATGCTTACTATATCCAAATCAATTCAAGAATTAACGAATATTGAGTTTCATCAATACGTATGTAAAATCTTCCCTCCATTCGCATCTAATTTATAAACTTGTCAAGTTATATATAAACAACAATGTTGTGTAGCTATCTTTGTTATTTGACTAATAGACAACTACTCTCTCTTTTTTTTTTTCATTTTTGTTAGTGTTTAATGAAATAAATTAAGATTTATTTATTTTTTTTATTTTTGCTTTCATATGTGGGTAAGCAGATGGGCGGGCGTGTGTATAGTTCAACCCACAACCCACCCGCTCAAGGGCGGATTTCCAACATTTTCAACTGCAATACAAGTTAAAAAATTAAAAATATGTGTGTGGCGGGTTGAGCGAGTCGGGTTTAAGTGGGTCGATCAAATGGACGAGTTTATGAACACCCCTAATGAAATCAACTAAACAAAATTTTAAGCTAGTATCTGCCACAATCTAGAAGTTGTTATTTTTGTGCTTTTCTAGTAGTTTTATCAGTTTCTTTTTTCTTTCAGAAACCATCAATTTATGACTTATAATTTTTTTCTTATGACTTTAGCTAAAATCATGAGATTGTGCTTTTACAAACAAAAAAAATAAATTATTGTAGACCTATTGATTTTGCGTCAAAATTGTTAAGTAGTTAATATTTTTTAGCAAAAACTACTACATAGATTTAACAATAGATTTCACTGATAATAATGTTTGTTTGTTTTTATTTTTCTTGTAGCGAAAATTTAATTAATGTGAATTGAGAGTATTCAACAAACTCAAAATAGAGCCACAAACATTAAAAAGACCAAAATAACCAAGGATCACAAACAACCCAAATGAACTTGAACAAAAAAACCAATCATAGAAAGAGTCATTGAAATTTTTTCTAGAAGCCTTAATCCAAATCGATACTATTTGTCTCCCTTCGAACACGATTTTATTACTTAAATTTCAAATCGGCCATATTTGTAAAATGTCATATGCCTTCCCATTCTTCATTGCCTTCCTTCCATGGATAAGCGTCTCGAAATTGTCAAAAGTTATTTTCAGCCCATCATTGAGAGCTGAGCTAATACCAAACCACTTGAAAATACTCATTCAAATATTACATGAAACACAACCACTACAACAGATTTGGGCTTTACCGACGGCTGAAAATCCGTCGGTAAAGGGGCTTTTTCCGACGGAAATACCCTTTTCCGTCGGCAAAAGCCGTCGGAAAAGCCCGACGGAAAAAAGCTCGTAAGTAAAGAGCTTTTCCGTCGGACTTTTACCGACGGAATAGGTCTTTTCCGTCGGCTTTAAGCCGACAGAAAAGCCTTTTTCCTTTACCGTCGGCTTAAAGCCGACGGAAAAGGAGTTTTTTTCCGTCGGCTTAAAGCCGACGGTATACCTTCCCTTTTCCGTCGGCTTAAAGCCGACGGAAAAGGGTTTTAAATATTAAAAAAAAAAAAATTTAAAAAATCAATTTAAAAAATTGATTTAAAATGATTTAAAGCCGACGGTATAGGGCTTTTCCGTCGGCTTAAAGCTGACGGAAAAGGGTTTAAAAATATTAAAAAAAAAAAAAAAGGTTTTAGGCCACGCTGGAACCAGCTTTGTCCTTTGCACACATGTACTCCAAGCGACGTGGTGAGGAGACGGATGGATCTTTGATGATTTCGGACTGGACTCGGGTTATTCCAAGCTGCCTACGTATCTCCTTGAGGGAATCAAGCCGAACGTAGTTTATTTTTCTATTATAATGACTGAGCACTAATCGTGTTATATGATTCACTTGGATGTATTGCAGAATATCGTGGGTGACGTCGAGGGTAAGATCGAGGTGATGTTGTTGATATACATATTGAAGATATACCTCGAATATCTATGTCGGGGATCATGTCGAAGGTGATCTTATATGCAATGTCGGAGGTGATATCGAGGGTATGTCGAGGACGATATCAAATATGGATATTCGATATCAGCAGGTTAATTAGCCAGCTCAAATGTCATGTGTCTTGGTATGTGGGGCAGGGGTATTTATAGATTTCTGCCCCGTACTATATCGAAGACAATATTCGAGATAGACATCGGGTCTAATCCCCGATATAGATGAACATGGGCATGGCCATACGGGAATTACCCATATCACCCCTGACATTCAAAGATATCAAGGTTGCTGGGAAGGCCCTCCTCCCCGTGATTTCTCTTTGGGTGGTGATGGGCATGCAGAATTCTTGTGTGACGTTATGGTGCAATAGCAATTTCTCTTTGGTTAATGTGTTAACAGCGATTTTGAGTAGACAAGGCTTAAGTTTTTGCGATTGTTGTAGATTGAAGGCTTAGCAAAACCCTTAAGGTGTGTTGGGGTAGACGCCGCAGTTCCCTGTTCAAAGAATCCTGATCCCAGGTTCTTCATTCAGTACTCCAGTACTCAATGCTATAAAATAATTTTTGGAATGATGCTAACAATATTTTATTTTCAGAGACCTTATTGATCAAGCTTTAAAGGAAGATAGGGTGCTTTTAACGCAGAAAAAGCTTTCTAGACTTGAATATATGAGCATAAATCAGTGTCACGGAGTGGGAGCTCGTCATAAAATGGACCAGATTTTGAGGTATTGTCGTACTGATATTCTTTGTTTAATTTGTCCAAATTGAGCTACATAATAATCGACTTTGTCATTTCTTCTACCAATCACGAAATTAAACTGAAATGGAAATATTTTGCAGATAATTAAACTGTTTGAGCTTAAAATCCCTGATGAGGCAATGCCCAGATGCATGAGTTGCCACAGGACTTTCATCTCTTTGACGATCGAAGAAGCCATTGAAGCGGTTGGGGGACTTCAAGTGAACCTTAACAAAGAGACAGTCTTTTGGCAATGAAAGGGCTGCAAGAAACTATCTTGGGAGGCAACACATGGATAACTTTGATTATCTCAAGTGACAATATTCCATTAGTTGGCAAGTTTCTCCCTGAGGAATTATGTACTAGTTGTTCTTAACATATCCTTAACAAACTTTCTTCTACTCGAAGTGGTCATAATGTTTCTAACCATGTTGGCACGTTGCGTTACTTGAGAAATTTTGGGATGGAGTTATGATGTTCTTGTGCTTGTCGTTGCTTGTCTGATGAAAGAAATTGAAGCTTTTTCCTTTGTTCTTTAATTTCTTGTTGGGGCGATTCATGCTTATGCTTTCTTAGGTAACCAAGTATATCTCTGCTATCCGAAACCAAATAAAATATAGAGACGTCAACCCCAAATACGAGGCCTCTAAAGAGTCTGAAAAATTACCATCACCAACGACAAAGGCCGACTCAGCCAGGAAGAGAGTGATCGAATGGTAGAGGCTGGGGAATTTGCTGAGGAAGACAAGAAGATGAAAGAAATAATCGATGCCCGCGACAGTCTTGAGACAACAACAAAGGAGGCTCCTGAGTGGATGGATGACAACCAAAACGCCGAGAAGGAGGATCATGATGAGAATTTGAAGGAGGTGGAGGCAGTGTGCAATCCTATTGTCACTGCTGTTTACCAAGGGTTTGGTGTTGTGCTAGGCGGCGGGAAGGCAGGCGATGAGGATGACGGCCATGATGAGCTGTAAATGATTGTTCAATAACTGTTATTTAGCCTTTTGTTGAGAGGTTTTAGTAAGAGGATATGCAATTAGACTTTGGTGCATTTTATTTTCCTGAACCTTTACAGAGAAATTTTGATGACGTTTTGTGAAATTATGTAATGGCGATCGAACTGAGTTTCGCCATTGATGAACACATTGAAGAAAAATCAAAGCAAAATTTTATTCAACTCTTTAACCGAAGGATTACAAAATTCTTCTCTTTAAATTCTGATTCCAAAAGTCACTCATGAATTAGAAGAATGGTTCTTATTTATACTTGAAATTGAAAATGGGATTAAAACAACTAAGACTGTTAAATATGAACTAAGGCTGTTATTTCTATTTATGGAAGGCCGTTGCAACGGTATTTTGAATACTTTTCATTTATGGAAAGTTTTGACTTGATGATGAAAAATGCTTCTGGTAGATGATTTAAGACCTAACCCCCCCCCCCCCCCCCCCCCCCCGCGCGCGCGCGCAAGAGGTGCATGAATATCATTGATGCACATCTTGTACATGAGCTGGTTGAAGAGTTGAAATGCCAAGGGCTTTGTGAGAATGTCTGCTATCTGCTGAGAACTGGAAATGTGGAATACTTAAAGAAATCCTTTCTGAACTTGTTGTCTGACAAAGAAGCAGTCTATTTGTATGTGTTTGGTTCTCTCATGATGAACTGGATTTTGAGCAATAGCTTAGGCACTCTTGTTGTCTATGTAAAGAACTGGAGTTTGTGATTGGTTGATGGTGAGATCTGTGAGAAGTTGATGAAGCCATAGAAGTTCACAGGTTGTGGTAGCAATTGCCCTATACTCTGCTTCAGTGGATGATCTACTGATTGTTGGTTCCATGAGACCAGTGAATCTCCTATGTATATGGCATACCCTATGATACTCATTTTGGTAGTTAAGCATCCAGCCCAATCACTGTCACAAAAAGCTATCAAGTTAGTATTGGGGGATGTTGGGTATAAGAGACCTTTACCTGAGCTTGATTTAAGATATCTCAACACTCTATATGATGTTGAAAGGTTATGTTGAGTAGGAGCATACATGTGTTGAGTTAATGATTGAATGGCATAAGAGAGATCTATAGTAATCTTCCAACTAGTCTCATGTAGACAGAAGCATCATCTAATAGAGGTGAATCAACTTCTTGTGGTTTGTGATTGCTTTCCATTGGTGTGTTGGATGGTTTACACCCCAGATATCTAGCTTCTGTAAGTATGTCCAGTGCATACTTTCTTTGACAAAGGGAAATCCCTTTCTTTCACCTTGCAATCTCAATACCTAAGATATACTTTAAATCTCCTAGATCTTTGATTGTAAACATGTCATCAAGATGCTGTTTGATGTTGTTTATTTCAATAATGTTGTTACCAGTTAAAATTATGTCATCAACATAAACACAAAGTGTAATAAAAGAAGAAGAAGATTTCTTAGTAAAAAGAGAACAGTCAGAAACACTTTGTTGAAAACCATAAGTCAATAGACATTGTGTCAATTTTGTGTACCACTATCTTGATGCCTACTTGAGTCCATAGAGACTTCTCTTCAGGAGACAAACTCTTTTATCATTTGGTTTGCAATATCCAGGAGGAGGCTTCATAAGTATTTCTTCATCCAAATCTCCATGGAGGAAGGCATTATTTACATCCAGTTACTTTAAGTGCCAGTTGTGAGAGGCTGCAATTGCTAATAAGACTCTAATAGTGGTTGGTTTAGCAACATGAGAGAAAGTATCAAAATAATCTAAGCCTTCTTCTTGTGTATAACCCTTTGCTACAAGCCTTGCCTTATATCTTTCTATTGAACCATCAGATTTGAGTTTTACTTTGTAAACCTATTTGCATCCAATGCAGTTATGACCAGAGTGAAGAGAAGTGAGTATCCATGTTTGGGTTCTTTCTAGAGCATCAAGCTCTGTTTGCATAACATTCTTCCATTCAGGGAATTTGCTTTCTTGAGTGTATGAAGTTGGTTCAGTAGTGTGAGATATAGCAGTGGTGAATGCTTTATGAGTGTCAGATAATCTTACTGTGCCGATATAATTTTGAATAGGATATCTTGAAATGAATTTCTCAGTGTTGCAGGAGTTAGCTTTGTGAATGGAATTTGGTAATTTGTAGTCATAAACTTGAAGGTATGCTGGAGGAGTTATATGTCTAGAAGATTTCCTTGTAATAGTCTGTTGTTCAATGATGATAGATGAAGGATTAGAGTTACCTGGTGCAATAAGAGGTTGTTGCACTATATCAGTTGTTGGAGCAGTGGAATGTTGTGGTAAAGTTGCATTGTATAATGTGTCTTGTTCAATACTGTGTGGTATCTCAGGAGTTGGAGGAAAGTTGGAATCCCCATAGTTTTCTGGGACTTGAGGTTGTACTGGTGGTGCCATTTGTTATTGTACTATAGGATCAACAAGTATAGTTATAAAGGAATCAGTGCATAATATGTTTATGTTGTTGTCTGCTGATTCTTGTTTTGTGGTCTGGGATATGGTAGCCTTATTTTTGAGAGGGAATATTTTCTCATGGAAAATGTCATTCCTGGAGATAAATACTTTGTTATTTAGCATGTTAAGGAGGAGGTACCCTTTTGTACCCTTAGGATAACCTATGAAGATGCACTGGATGGCTTTGGCATCAAATTTGTGTATGTGAGCTTGAAGAGTTGAAGCATAGCACAGGCATCCAAAACTTCTCAGCAAAGTGTAGTCTGGTGGTTTATTAAATATGAGCTCATATGGTGTCTTGTTGTTGTAGTAGAAGGTAACCAGTGGAAACACAATTGCTCCAGTAGTGAAAAGGAAGATTGGACTGAAATCTTAATGATCTTGTCACCTGCAGAAGATGCTGGTGTTTTCTCTCCACCAAACCATTCTGTTGTGGAGTCTCTACACAGCTGGTTTGGTGGTGTATTCCCAGGGATTCATAGAATCCTTTCATGATAAACTTAGTACCATTATCAGATTTAATGGTTTTGATATTTACACCAAACTGAGTAAGTACAGATTTATGAAAAATAGTTAAGTGAGTTTGAACTTCAGACTTTTGTTTCATGAGAAAAACCCATGTGCACTTTGAGTAGTCATCAAAAACAGTTAAGAAGTATCTAAAACCTTCATGAGAAGTAACTGAGAATGGTCCCCATACATCACAGTGTATCAAATCAAAAGCAGCTTTAGAACTGGAAACACTAACAGGGAATGATAATCTCTTTTGCTTAGCTAAATGACAAGTTTCACACAAATGGCTTTACATTTATTTGCATCAATAGAAGGTATAGCAGCTAAATTTTCACCAGAGGGGTGTCCTAATCTCATGTGCCAAATGTCAGGAACACTTTGTGTAGAATTACAACTAACATGATGCTTATTTTGAAGAATGTATAGAGAGTTTTTAAGCTCAGCAGAACCAATCATCTGTTTGGTTATTGTGTCCTGTAAAAAGCAAGATTTTGACAAAAACAAAACAGAAATGTTAGTGTGGTTAGTCAACTTAGAAATAGATAACAAGTTATGAGCAAAGGATGGAACATAGAGAACATTCTGCAAAATGACTCCATTTGAAAATTGAATGTTGCCTATATGAGTAGCAACAGTGGTGGTGTTGTTTGGCATGTGAATGATAGTTTTCATGGGAGTAGGAGTGGATATGAACCATTGGAGATGACAGACCATGTGATCTGTAGCTCCAGTGTCTAGAATCTAGTAGTCAGTAATATGAACAATGGAACTATTTATGTGAGAGACAAATGGTAATGAAATACCAGTGGTTGCATAGTGCATAGTTGGCTCTACTCCAGCTGAAGATGTGTGAGGTTGCCCTTGTGCTTGCTTGAATGCTAAGAATTGTTCAAAGAGTTCCCTTGTGAAATCTTGAGAAGCTGGAGCAGGCTGGAGAGTTGAGGAAGTTGGAGTATCAACAACAAGAGATGGTTGAGGAGTGACTGCAGAGTCAGCTGAGTACTGATTGCTTTGACCAAGGGTTCTTTTGCCAGTAGGGCCATTCCAACCAGGTGGATATCCATGCAGTTGAAAGCATTTGTCAATGGTGTGGCCATTGTAATCACATTTAGTGCACTTCAACTTTTTTTGTCTTGTTTAGAGAGTTGTTGATTATGGGCTCTATTGAAAGGTTGATTCCCAAGTGTAACATTATTGTTGTTGTTGAAATTTGTCTTGTTCTGTTGGGTATTATAGGATCCTTGTCTTGAGTATAAAGCTAATGAATCCACAGAAGGAGTGGGATTGTTGTAGATGTCCCTTTGATGCTCTTCTTGGAGAGCCATAGAGTAGACTTTGGACAAGACATGTAGGGGACATAACAACAGAACATGGCTCCTCAAAGCAGAAAATGATTCATTGAGGCCAACCAAGAATTTGAGGACAACATCAGATTGCTGCAAATCCATCATGGACTTATTCACGTTACACATACAGAGACCACAAGTGCATGATGTGATAGGTCTTTGTGACATGTATTCATCCCAAAGAGCTCTAAATTGATTGTAATACTCAGTGACAGAGTTGGTCCCCTGTGTGATAGTAGATAAAGATTTCTACAATTGGTATACTCTAGATCCATTAGTTCTGGCAAATCGAGTGTGTAGTTCACTCCACAATTCCAATGCATTAGTGATGTACATTAAAATTTTACCAATCTCAGTGACAATGGAGTTAATGGTCCAAGAATAGACAAGACCATTAGCTCTAATCTAACACACTTTTCAATAGGATCAGTAGGTTCCAGAAGTGAACCATCAATAAATCTGACTTTGTTCTTGACAGTTAAAGCCATGAGTATACTTTTACTCCAAGTTACGAAGTTACTCCCATTCAACTTTTCAGCCACAATTGAGGAACTTGTGTAATCATGAGAGCCAAGAAAGTACACAGATGAAGAATCGTCTGAGGGATTTTTAGAAGTAGTTGCAGGAACAGTAGTGTTTGATGCACTAGGTGACGTCATTTTAGGGAAGAACAGTGAAATTAGGGTTACAAATGTGAAGAATTATCATAATCGAATCACAATTCAATCAATGCAGGGCTAATTAAAGTTATTTTTGAACCGATCAAGATCCAAATCAATCAGTACACAACAATAATCGTGAAGCACTTCACGCAGAGAAGAATCACGATCAAAAAACACTCGATTCGTGTAGTAACTGAACGAGTAACGCAATGGAATTCAGGATCAGATTAACCTAACGAATGATACCATGTGAAATTATGTAATGGCGATCGAACTTAGTTTCGCCATTGATGAACACATTGAAAAATCAAAGCAAATTTTTATTCAACTCTTTAACCGAAGGATTACAAAATTCTTCTCTCTAAATTCAAATTCCAAAAGTCACTCATGAATTAGGAGAAAGGTTCTTATTTATACATGAAATTGAAAACGGGATTAAAACAACTAAGATTGTTAAATATGAACTAAGGCTATTATTTCTATTTATGGAAGGCAGTTGCAACGGTATTTTGAATAATTTCCATTTATGGAAAGTTTTGACTTGATGATGAAAAATACTTCTGGTAGATGATTTAAGACGTTTCTACCTTTCAAAGGCCTTAATGATGAAAAGCTTAACAGAGAAGTTTGTTTCAACTTTTCCATGGAATCTTGCATTGCTTTTAAGTTATTTATAGTTTTTTTTCTTTTTTTGGTTACCTGGATTTCTACACCTATAAGGGCTCGTTTGGTTGGGGTGGAAGGATTGGGTCATACTCAACAAGAAATCTAATAAGATCCATATTATTTTGGTTATAACTAGGTTTGGTTGCAAAAAAACATTGTCATATTAACAACATGGGCCAGCTATATCCTTACCTTTGGTTATTAGTTTTCATCCATAACTTATCATTTTATCTTTGAAATGGCTATTATGCCCTTAAAATAAATCAACAAAACACCTCAACTCAATTACATTCAAATTGCCTCTTGTTATTCTTTTTGGAGAACTGTGATGGTCAAATGGACCCAAATATTTAGCACAATACAAATAAATGTACATGGTTTTTTTATTATTCAATATTTAGATAGTAATCACTGTGTCGACAGCTTAAGTTTAATTCCCATTAATTTGACTGGAAAATACCTTAAAATAATGTGCCTAGTGGTTACAATTAAAACCTTAAAAACAACCCATTTTTGGTAATTATATGGAGTGATTTTATGCGTTTTGGTACGTAGTGACAAATTATTTATATTTTGCGGCCTACTACAAGCATTTAGTTTACATTTCATTAATTTAACTATATGGTCACTGATTCCAACTCTCGCGACCAATTATTTTGTGGACGTCTAAGTTTAAACAAATTGGATGTAATTTAATCATAATTTTTCCTAAATTCATTCCGTCTGTTCTCATGTCTTAGTGAATTAAGTCAAAGTAAAAACCATTGTTATTAACTTGATTTAAAGTGTTTACCAAAAAAAAAATTGATTTAAAGTCACCTAAACAAAGGCATTTTTCCCAATGCAGACTAAACATTCATAAAAACAGCATGTGTAATAAAAAATAGCGCAATTTAAGAATAACCAATAATAATAAGACTTGCCATGATATATAGCAATCGAAAATATTACCACAATTTTTACAAATAGTTGGTGAGTTCAAATACACAACGAATACCATGGTCACAAAATGCAGATGATTGGCCAGATACAAAAGTCCAAGATGCATGTTTAAACCCACCTATGTCCCAAAATAGCAAAATGCAACACCGCCATAAACATAATCTAAGTTCTCGTAGCGATTTTAAAGGTGGTTACTTAAATAATTGTTCTGTTGCACGCATTTGAGATAACACGTTAGCAACCTGGTTGTTAAATCCTGGTTTCCACCCATTCCCGGACTGCCACCCATCTATAATAAGCTCTTTCACGGCTTCAATCAAAGCCTCCTCCTCCATCCTACTCCAATATTTTCGACTCGCATTTCCACCGGGTTTTTTGTTTTTTGGTTGCTTGCTAGTGGCAGAATTCTCCATCTGTCAACATAACAAAGTTTAGTAGGGTGACAACATAAAAATAAAATGTAAACTTGATGCTGGAACTTAATATAAGATATTTATAAGTTGAGAAACACTTTGTTCTGCGGCACAATGTAGTGAAGCTTATGGTTTGCCAAGTCCACTTATGTTACTAAACTTACATGAAAAAAATGTATACAAATATTTTCTTTCCAGAAGATATTATAATTATATGATGCTGGAACTTAATATAAGATATTTATAAGTTGAGAAACACTTTGTTCTGCGGCACAGTGTAGTGATGCAGCTTATGGTTTGCCAAGTCCACTTATGTTACTAAACTTACATGAAAAAAATGTATACAAATATTTTCTTTCCAGAAGATATTATAATTATATGATGCTGGAACTTAATATAAGATATTTATAAGTTGAGAAACACTTTGTTCTGCGGCACAGTGTAGTGATGCAGCTTATGGTTTGCCAAGTCCACTTATGTTACTAAACTTACATGAAAAAAATGTATACAAATATTTCTTTTCCAGAAGACATTATAATTATATGATGTCCACTTCATCACTCCACCAAATCAAGTATTATATTTAAGATAACATTTTGGCTACTGTAGTGAAAGAATTTGGTTTGAACATAATATGGGGTGCTTGTCATTATTTACACTGTTCTAACAATGGAGTACCACAAATCTATCATTAAAACGACTATTGATTAATATAAAGCCACAAAAACTAATTATACTCCATAATCATTGTGAACCAAAGTGGCAGAACACATATGATCTTACTATTTGGCCCATATTGACTGTTCTAAAAAAGATTTCATGCCGCATATTAGCCAAATCTAAACCACCAGTTGGTGAATCAGATAAAGAAAACTAAAAATTACCACATATTAACAAAAATTACCCCAACAAACTAAAACCGATCAATCAATGACCATATGAAAAATAATTATTTAGTCTCTTTGACAACAACCCATTTGCTAGCCAACAAAGAAAGATACAGTATCCAAATATGTCACATTCTCATGAAGAATTAACATGAAACACAATGTAGCAAGCCAAGTCATGAAATACTAACTACTAATAATCAGATTTAATTATCTAGTTAAGTAATAGATGAGGTGTCTTACCTGCAAAGTGTAGTCCAACAAAGATTATTCCCCAAAAACTTGTGAAGGGTACGGTTCTGCCGACTACCAAATTATCATAGGACCACCATGTACATACAAGCAAGGAATATATATAGGTTACGGAGAATCAGTGTTATCCCTATAGCTTTTAGTCTAACATTACAGAATTACCCAAAAATAATAAATGAGTGGAATTGGGACAATTAATTTATTAAGCACTCCCAAACGCAGTACTATAAAAAATAGTAGTTAAATTCAGATTATGAAGCGCCTAAAAATTTAGCATTAACCTAATCAATGATGAATCGATTCTCTAACGTACCGTTTGCAAATTACAAACGCCTCAGGACAAATTCGCGAAACCTATTCAGCAGCAATAGGCAGATATTATAAATCAAGACAAAAGTTAGGGTTCGAGTTGATTACTTTTTCGAAACAAATTTGGGTACAAGGAACTAATTGTCAATTTGGGGGAAGAAGAATTTACATGTTAGTGACGCAGTGAATCTTAAAAATTTGCTTGAGATCTGATTGTAGGGTTTACTATTTCGTCGATGGGCTGTCAAAAAAAGAGAAACTTGCCCCTAGCTTGTCAACTTTTGTGTCTAGTTTTAAAAAAATAAAAAATATTACGTCCGAAACATTATCAAACATGGAAAACCCAAGCAAACAGGTCATACTCTGTCCATTACTGACAAAAGATTTCGTCGAATATGCAATCAAGCAGAGAATTATTACATCAAAAAACATGGCCAAATCACACATTACAGAATGGTTATGAATGCAACTATAAACGAGGTTCGGTTCGACGCCTTTTACCGCTCCGATTATTGAAAATGAAGCTAAAACTCATTCATTAACAACAGCATAGCTCTTTCCAAATAATCAACGATAAATGAACAAATAAGATCAACAAACGAGAAATCAAAATCATTACCGAGGCGCTTGGATTGGGATTTCCGAGCCGGGAGGTGAAGCTTCGGGGACGGCAGAATTAACGGCGACTGGAGGGATCTGAGGCCATTGGAAGAGGACGGAGCTCCGAGGGATGACGCCATTGTCACGACGCCGTGTAACAGAAAGAGGGGTTTGGTTGGTGAGTTTAATTTGGTGGAGAAAGAAAGAGAATTTGTAGGTGGAGCAAATACAGAAATAGTCCAAAATAACGAACAACAAATTTCATGGATTAAACACGCTTATCTTATTATCGTACCTCGTTGTTCTGCTGCTGATCAACCTGACAACCCCTATGGTCCTTTCGACATATCCAATAAAAGCCGAAGACGAACAACAAAGCCCTAGACCAGATCCCTCAAATTGGGCGCCAACCCCACGTCAACCCCGCGTACAGATCCCTCAAATCACGTAATAATACACCAAAATGGTCGTTGATAAACAGCAGTCCGGTTCCGAGCAACAGTTTCTCTGGCCACGGCAGCTCGCCTCGCTCCATTGTAAGCCGCATATTTTTTCTTCATCTCTTCTGCAATTGTTCACTCAATCGGATCCAGGGTTTACTGTTCTCGAGGGCTGCTCTCATCACGATTTGGTTGGGGAATTTTGTTTGTACTAAAGTGATGATTGAAGAGAGATATGCTAATGCCGAAGGAGAAAACGATAAAGAGTTTAAAACATTGTGGAAGTCATTTTGTAAAAAACGGCTCATCACTTCGGTTTCAAATTGCTATTGAATCCCAGATTATTCATATTCAATATGAATGACCCAGGATTGAAACTTAACAACCAAAGCAAAGCCAAACGCTGTTCAATCCGGTTTAAATGTCCCTAAAAGAATCTTACGAGCCCTAAATGTTACCACCTTACACGTGTCTAAGTTTTATACATACAATATAAATTTTCTGGTTTGTCATTGTAATAAAAACAAGAAAGCTATGGAAATAATTGTTACGTTTCTACCTTTTATTTTATTGGCATTAATGATGAAAAGCTTAGCAGAAATCTAGGATAGTGTTGCTACTATTTGGTCACAACTCACAAGTGTTTGTACTTTGTACCATAATCCTAAATTCCTAACTAATGTGAAATCACAAATCCAAGATAAAAAGAGAGAGCCAGTTTGCATTGTTGAAAACAATCGGAACTGAGAATTAAGCACACAACATAATTTACTCAATCAACATACAACTCTTCCATCTATTACTAGACATTCCTAATTCAACTCCCGTTGCTCGAAATCATAATATTGTCAACCAACTATTGAGTTGTCCAATCACTTCTTGTTTAACATGACTCTGCACCAACGGTAAATGAAACTCGCAGCTCCATTCTCGCACAACAAAACCCAGACGAGAAGACCGCCATACATTCACCTCTTCCACCCAGGCTGAAGCATCTTCTCTGAAAATACACATCCAAAAGAATATAACATTAGACTACAGCATTTTCTGGTTATGTACGGGCGCTTATCGTGTGAAAAAGGCATATGCAAAAAAACCAAAGCTCAAGTAAAATGGCCACTAGTAGAACAAGACAGGAAAATAAATATGGAATTCCAGATGAGATTCTTTTACCAAATTTGAAAAATGAGCTGCTACCAGGAGAAGGTTAAGAAAGGAAGCACAGTAAATAACGTAGAATACCAAAAAGAAATCCATTTACCATCTCTGGAAGATATCATGGATCGGTTACTTTTGCTGCCTCCCTTGCCATTGGACTGCACTGGATTATGTATCCTAGGAGACAACGACCTCAACTTTCCATTGCTAGTGGCCGGTAAAGAATGACGACGTTCGTTACCAAACTCAGCACCATCTTCACCAAATTCAGAAGATTCTTGAGCTCTAAGCTTTGCCTTTGCGGATTTGGTAGCTGCCATATAACTTGGCAACTTTGGGGTATTCTGAGTGATATTTTCAGGATACTCCTGCTTTGCCGGAAGGGATCTCCTCTTCCTAATTTTATGACTTCCTTTGTCTTTCTGTTCTTCCTTGGAGACCAACCCTTCATGAACAGTTAGAGAATTCTCAGAATTCTCACCATTTTCGGAGCAATTAGTCTCGAGTGCGGGAGGATTTTCAGGAGACATGTAAATTGACTCATTAGTTACCATCGTGCTTGAAGGAGCTTCAGCTAAAACAAGTTTATCAACTATAACATCGGAATCATCAGGCTTTTCGGAGGAAATTATTATCTCTTGCTCAGAAACATCGGGAGCTGCAGAATCTGATACAACTGCAACACTATTATTTGGTGGATTCTCAGATTCTGTCTCAGACTTCTCATGAGTTAATGCTGCGGAAGCAGAAACTTTTTTCAAACTGCGTTTAACCCGCTCAAGTTCGTTTATAGATTCTTCTTGCATCGATTCTGTTTGATGAAGAGTGATTTTCTTCTGGTTACGTTTAGGCTTATCCATTTCCATAAAAGCTAAAGCACCATTGTCGCCATTGGTGGTCGTTGAAACCTTTCTGAACGTCCTTTTTGATTTTCCAGAATCAGGCTCAACAGTTTGTGCACTGCCCTGCTTTCTCTGGGGCTTGGCATTCAAAGTTTTCTTAGTTCGTACAGGTGGTTCCCAAAAGCGAGATGCTGACCACCGGTCAAGCCAGTTCCGGGCTGCATTTGGCTCAGATAGATCATATTGAAGACTCAGGGGCATAGCAGTTGGCAAGGAGACAAAAAGCTGGAGAAAGAAGCAGTGGATGATGTAAGAACCTCATGCAGGTGTGTGTCTTTGTTCAAGGACAGAAAAATACTCTCCCATATCATTGTTCATCAAAAGTTTTACTCACATTCTTTGAAAACTTAATGATTGCATAAAAGAATTCAGTTGATTAGATTGTTGAGTTTTCACGTCAGATTATCCAATGATTCCATCAAAGCGTGAGGCAATACCCACATGATACTCTTTTATAAGTCAACCGGCATAACAACAAAGAGTCCTTTTCAAGAACATATCTGTCTGAAAAAATACCCTAATTGGTCCAGGGCAAAATCTTTTGACAACAGTAACCAAATTGCTGAGATTTTAGCAAAGATACTTATATCACCCTTCCCCCCCCCCCCCCCCCCCCCCTTCTCAAAAAGAGAGGACATGATACTAGACTCAGACGTAAAGAGAAAAACAGGCATTCGTGTAAGATTAAATCTTGTTAGCCGCAACCTATACAATTTCAAAAACTGCGAAAATAATATCTTTCCTCTTAAGGATGTGATGAAGGCTGAATCCTACCTTACGAACAAACATATTTGATGCTAGCTTCTCTGGCCCAAACAATGAGTTTGCTCCAACATTCGCTAATTGAGCACCCTGATAAAGTATAAAATGAGAAACATTTACAATATGACAAGAACCTTGTAACTGAAGTTTCAATATAAATGGAAATACAAAAATAAAATAAAATAAAAACACATTAAAACATGGGGAAACAGACGTTCAAACAAGAGCCAGATGTGAAGCCTAACTTCATTGAGAAAGTACAATTTGCCAATAAATACAGCCATTGCTAAATGCCAAATATTAATCAGTTGGTTTTTACTAAAGTAACCAGCTTCCGGCCAGAGAACATAAAGAAGAGAATATATGGGGCAAGACAGGTTGATCAGTCAAATCACACAAATCAGAGTCAAGCAGGCTGTTCCATATTGTATTCTTTTTATGAGCATCAGGCCTAGTATCCGAGAGTCTAACCTTTGTTCCACGAGCCAGTGCCTGGATCTTGACAATCGCATGCATGCAGCGAAAAGTAGCAACAGCCTGCCTCCTAACCAGATGTCCACGAATAAGTGCTTGTAGCCTTATAATACCCTTCAGAGCTCGGAATGCGCGACGGGCCTGTGGGCATGGTTAAAGAAAATATAGTCAAACAAGTGTCAGCTCACTGTATAGAAATCCAATTAAACATCAGTAAGGAAACAAATTAAACTGTATGTACTGAGGTACAATCTCATCTCCTCATTCGCATACATCTCAGGTGGTATAAATATGACCTTGGATAAATGCATCTTAAGTAGTTTAATTCTGACAGACGAATGCAAGGATTGGCCAAAGTTTTCCTTTTGAGAGTAACGTCAAGAGAAATGCCAAGGAATAAGAACAAGAACGATCTGTGCAGTACGAACACGGTCGAGGCGCAAAAAGAACTTGTGTTACTACCTATGTATTCTTCAAGAAAGGATAGAGAAGCTCTACAGATTACCTGGAACTTCCTCGAGAAATCTACTTATCCTTAAAGCATTAGTAACTATGCAAGATACGGAAGCATATGATTGTTTGAAGTCAACAAGCTTTAAGGGGTACAGGATCATCTTGAACCACAGAGTTGATACACCCATTTAATCATGCACCGTGGTTTTGGATGACAGTAAAGAGAATTATCTCAATTTCATACAAGATGAAGTCCAAGTAGATGAGACTAAAACATTTGAGAGAAAACCTTTAAGGATCAAAGAAGAACTGGCACGCAATGTAAGAAATGTTACCAAGTAGCCTCTGAAGACTGCTTGAGCTTTCGTGGCAGCTTGATCTCGCCTGAGCATCTCAGCATCACTTTGTGCACCAGACATATTACTCTGCAACTCCACAGCTTGATTTGCCGGAGATAAAACATCAGCGGCACATGGACTCCCAGGCGCGCTTTTCTCAAGTTTTACGTTCTCCACGCTTCCATCAGTAAGCTGAAAGGGATCAGATATCACTGGGGAATTTCCAGCAGGATCCTCCACTGATGTCTTCACAGCAGATTTTTTATTAGGCTGGGCATTATCCACACACAGTGGACATAAGGATCAGCAATTTAAGCATTTGTAGAATATTGGAAAAACTAGGAAAATCACAGAATCACCTTTATCTTAAAGGACATAGTATTCATTTTCCTAAATGAACAAGTAATTATGAAAAACTACATTGTAGTAATAACCAGTCCAAGTAATGAAATCGCCAGAAGACAACTATCAGGTCACATGCATTGCAACTGAAACCACTAAACAAAAGATGTAGAGGCTTCCACTTATGGGCTTTGTAATGGTAGATCTTTGCACAGCAAAATTAGATCCGTAAACCAACGAAAATCAAACAAATATATTGAAAATAGATAAATGCCTGGACTAGGTTTTCAATTTTATGAGATCAAATGGAGAAACAATGAAATTACCGCTGACGAGACATAAATCTTAATTGAGATATTTAAAAGATGAAACCATATCACCTTGAAGTTCAGAATCATCACTCATCTCTTACGAAGAGTATAAACTGAGCAGAACTAACTTCAGAGAAACCATTGCATTTATAGAAATGGCAAACATAAAAGCAACAAACTTTTCAACAGGATCAGCACGTATTTGCGGAATCAGAAAAGATACGAAAGTCCCCAAGATGGAATTCCAAATGAAACACATTCAGCAAACTCATACGAAACGCTAGCTATCAGTCTCTCATAAGCAAATATCTTATACCTTGGAGTAATTAGATTTAGGATGCTTCTTCCCAAACAATACAGTCTTGATCCATCTACCAGGAGACTTCCCCATAGCAGAATGTGGCTAGATACAAACCCAACTCAATTCAACTCCCTGCATATATTCCCATTAAAGACAAGCCATAAGAAACAATCGAATACAACGAAAATGCAGGAACATAACCAATCAATACAGCTGTTCTAAAAGAGCAAATTTAAACCAATAGAAATTTACAGCTCATAAGCAAATAGCACACCTTTTTCCACACAAAATGCAACCAACAAGCAAAATACAGTAACAACAACAAGTACTCAAAGTTACAGCTCTTAGAAGCTAAAAATTAGCAGAAATATACATCTCCATAAAACCCCACTAAAGATTAAAAAAGACCAACACCCCATTTAGAGATTCAACAGTATATGAACAAAGCCCAACACAACCATTTAAAAAAACAATTGCAAAATTAGAAAAAGCCATGAAAGATAGTAACTGTAAACAGCACACACAGCAATGTGGTTCAGATCTGGGTATTTTCCAACAATACCTCTAGATTAAACAGCTCAAAATTCTTTCTTTTTAAAAAAAAAAAAAAAAACACTCAGAAACTGTAAAGAAAAAAGAGACCCAGTTGAGGAAATATAAGCAGAATGAAAAAAGTTAACTGCAAAAACAAAAAAGGTTGAAACTTTAGGTGGTAAAAGTAAAAATAGCACCAAAATAAACGAGACAGGGTGCCCATACCACACCTTGTGAAGTGAGTTTCACGCATTCATGCCAGCTAGAAAAATAAAGAGAGATAATTATAATTTATACATACAGAAGAGAGCATGTATGCATGTATGTATATACTACTGAGTAATGTACCTTCGCAGTGGGGTGGGGTAGTGCAGTTGTTACACAGTCGCTTTAGTGAAGTTGACGAGTGACGACGAGTGTGCTGTGTGTCTCTTACTCACTATACTATTCAAATAACCACTTGATATTTTCTTGAAAATCCAAACGGCATCGTTTTATCGCAGAAATATGGTTTTTTTTTGGGTGGGGGGGGGGGGCAATAATTAGTACTTATTAATCAAATATGTTTTTGATTATAAATTAGCACTAGTTGGATAATGTACTATAATTAAATACTATAATGAATTTATGTGGTAAAAATAACAATTTAGATATGTTGTAAAGATGAATTATACAAGGATAAAGAATTTATATATCTTAATCTTGAGTAGTAAAGAATCGAGCTTTGGATTATTCCCGATACTTGGGATCCTATGGATAAAGACATTGTCACTTCGGATCACATTGGATTTCATACGGAGGAGAAACATTATAAATATTGTATAGATTCTTATCAAAGAAAGACGAGATTAATTGAGGTTGTTCAAACGGTACATCATCAAAATGGTGTTTTCGTAGCAATAGAAATTATGCGTTTTCAGTTTATGAGATAGTTAGACTAGGATCCGTAGTTGGTGAAAAAATCACTTCCTTTAGATTGAGTACGCCACTAATCGATTTCTACCTTTTATTATAAAGTGCTATGAAGATGAAAGTCAAAAGATTAGTGTAACTAAGGATTTGTTCGATGCTACTCCAGGAGTACTACTCATTTCTTTCCTATTTACTAACATATCCCTCTTGCTTATTTGCAGAAATAAACCATTCTTTTATGGAATTAGAATTATTACCCCAGTAAATTAAATAGTTCTATTTTGGTCTCCTTTCCAATGGATATAGTCCATTACGACCATATCAGGCCCAACATGCTTCCGTACAGAACTTAATAAAACA
Organism: Linaria vulgaris; assembly: GCA_948329865.1. NCBI lineage: Eukaryota > Viridiplantae > Streptophyta > Magnoliopsida > Lamiales > Plantaginaceae > Linaria > Linaria vulgaris. The sequence continues at coordinate 14,352,742 of OX415250.1, read as the reverse complement.
TAACCGTAAAAGTTACCTCCTTTCGACCGTACCACCGTCGGGTATTCTGCCAGGTTTTACGAAGACTCATCGCCCTCAACCACTCGATCGCAACCGATGGTTCTGCAACAGCTCCTTCAACAGTAATCAGCACAACCCTGGTTCGTTTCCTACTCCGGGTGTAAAAGGTAACTAAAACGGAATATTTAAAAGCTCAACTTCGACATACTCAAGCGAAAGCAAATCAATATTTATTTATGTGGAGATTTATTTATTACAACACACTCATATCTCCTTAGAGAGGAGTAACTGGTTTTAGCTACTCATAGTAGCTAACTCTCTCTCGTACATTCACTCAAAACGAAATACAAACTATTCTATAGACACTCGTTTATTTTGACAGAAAAATGCTCACACTATTACAAACTATGCTTCTCTCTTGTTTACGAGAAAACTAAGGGAAATGTTCGATGCCTTTAGCTTTCTTCAGCCTGTGTATTTATAGGTGAAGATCCGGATTTGAAACGCGGATTTCAGCTACATCCTGATGTTTTTCCTTCCACTAGCGTAGTGGCCTGGCCCTCCTGTCATTTTAGTGGAATCTTTTCCACCGCAGCTTGTTGTCTTTTCCTTCCCACTATGATAGTGGTCTGGCCCTCCACTTATTATTCTGTCGTTGTAGTGGAGGTGGTCCTGATCTGATCACATGGCTACTTTAGCTTTGACAGCTGTAGTAGCCCACTTGCCTGACCCACGCGGCATCTTTCCTTGTCTCGCATGGCCCTCTTTGTCGCTATCTTCCTTGTCTCGTTTCATCGGGAATCCTTTTCCAAAGAGGGGTTCCTTCTGATCTTGACACTTTGGACAGATTCTTTCCTTCCATTGGCCGACGTGTGCCATGTTGCAGAATTTTCTGCTGGTTTCCGCCGTTGATGGAATCTCGTTTCTCCACAATGTTCTTCGTTTGTTTTCGAACATTGATTCAGCGAACCTCGTGGTGGTGTTGGTCATGCTGTTAAGCATGAACGTTCCCTTTTCCTTATCTTGGAAAATCTTGAATGCGTACTTGACCTTGTCCATCTCTGTGAGACAGACCCAGAGTCCCCAAGCTCTCCTTGTCGAAACGTCATCTTCTGAGAGTGGGGCGACTAACATCTGTCCTTCTGGTGGAGGCTTGATGTAGTCCAAAGCTTTCCAATTGGGTCTTTGGATTTTGACAAAATGAAAACATGGTAAAGACCATTTTCCTGCGATTTCGGGGGCTGCGGATATGAACTTCATTTCAAGAACATCGCCCCTTCCAAGTGTATGATTATTATGCCATGTCTCATACACATTTTTCTGGATCCATTCCGGTAACTTGGCAATTTCCGGAAAGCTCGGTGATTCGGTAAAGATTGAGGCTATACAGCCAAAATCAAACCATTCTCGTGTCAGCTCGGGTTTTGATCCAGGTAGTATCCAAACTCTTGGATATTTTCCTGACCAATCAGCAATAGTTTTTCCAGGGACAAGTCCCAACCTCGTGTTCAATCTTTCCCACGTTCTCTGATATTCAATCAAAGGTGGGATTTTCTCGTTTTTGTTTTTCTTAGATGGTCCCGTTTGGGGTCTAAGATTAACCTCGTCCTCTTTAATTTTAGAGGTATGTTTTGATTCCTTTGGTATTTCTACCTCTGGATCATCTTGCTTCTGGCTCGTTGATTCTTTAGGTATTTCTACCTTTGAATCGGCTTGCTTCTGGCTCGTAGATTCTTTAGGTATTTCTACCCCCGAATCAGCTCGTCCTTGGGTGTTTTCCTCGAAAGGATCACCTGCTGGTCCAGTTTTACTTGGATCATCACACTCGTATGTGTTTGCTCGTATTTCCACTTCCAGTTTTGAAAGTGAAGCATCTCGAAATAGTGGAATCGCGAGGCAATCCCACAAACTCGTACTACCCAATAAAGTTGCCTTCATTGAGTTCTGAACCTTAGAAAGGTCCCTTTCCTGTACATGACCGGAAGCCTGAGCATTGATTGTCAGACCCTCGATCGCCTTGCGGAGCTCGTCCAGGTTATCCCTGTGGTGTCTCCATCTCGTGAGGATGGTATCGGCCTCATGTACCTCCATCCCTAGTTAAGAAATCTGCCAGAACATTCTCATGAGATTTAATAACTTGAACATCAAAATTATAATACTGACATTCAGCTTGCCATCTTAATAACCTAGCTTTCTCGGGTTTGCTTTCTATCTTATTTTTTAAGAAAGCCTTGACGCTAGTGTTATCAATCTTAAGTGTGAATTTTTTAGCTAGTAAGAATAAAGGCCATTTTTTGAAGGCCCTTCGAACTGCAAAGAATTCTTTCTCGTTGATGTGCCATCTTGCTGCCTCGTCTTTCGAAAAGAGACCGCTGCAGTATCTGCATGGCACTTCTCCTTTTGGCTCGACTTTGGTAAGAACCGCCGCCCACCAATGGTCGTTTGCATCCGTATAAAGAACCAAATCATCTTCGTCATTAGGAATTGCAAGCTTGGGGAGATCTTGACAGATAGCTTTAAGCTTCTGTACTGTCTCCTTGTGTTCATTCGTCCATCTGAACTCTGCATCCTTCTTCAGTAATGGACTAAATGTTTTCCTGTAACTCGCCAGATTGTTAATAAACATTCCAGCAAAATTAACTAACCCCATAAAACTTTGGAGTTGTTTAACCGTCTTGAGGTCGTCGGGAAAGTCACGTACCTTTTCCACCAAATGATTTTGGAGGACAATACCTGATTCGTCAATCTCGACTCCGAGGAATTCGATCTTTCTTGTAAGAATTACTGCCTTCTTCTGTGACAGCACTAATCCTTCTTTGTGGCAAACATCTGAGAAGATCTCCAAATGTTTGATGTGTTCTTGGACGTTCTTCGAGGCGATGAGGATATCATCAACGTAGACGAACATGAACTTGAAATAATATTTGAAAAGATTATCCATCTTCCTCTGATATATCTGGGGCGCATTAGCCAATCCCATTGGCATAACGTTCCAAATATAGTGACCTTGCGGTGTGGAGAAGGCTGTAAACTTTTTACTTTCTTCTTCCATCTTGATTTGGTAGAAACCTGATTTGTAGTCAAACTTAGAAAAGACTTTCGCGTTTTGAACGCAGTTGATCAGGTGTTCTCGGTTCGGGATGTAATATCCGTCGAATTCCAAGATCTTGTTGATCCCTTGGTAGTTGATCACCAATCTCGGTTTTCCTCTCTTGATCTCTCCATGGTTCCTGACTAAGAACCCCGGACTGCTGTAAGGAGAAACTCCTGGTGAGATGAGCTTCAGATCCAGATGTTCTTTGAGAATCATCTGCATATCCTTTCGATCCTCCTGATTCATGAGAATGGGTCTATATCTGACCAGCTCGTTTTCCTTTCCCTTTTGAACTCTTAGAGTAGCCTTGAGTTCATTCTTGTTCCACCATGCCAGAGGATCTTCTTCGTAGTTCCTCTGAATCTTTGCCTTGACATCTTCAATTGAAATATGTTCTTCATTGGTGATGTCCATATGAGGACTTGGTTCAAGGCTGGCCTTGAGGATCTCGATCGTTTCATCTTTGATCCTTTTGGTCTTTTGTCCGCCCAAGCTTTCATTTCTAAGCTGTAGGATTGCCTTACCATATTTCCTCTGGTCCTGCATTTTTAGGTGTAGAAGTCGTCCTTCATCACCACGCTTGCTGCGAAATTGAATCGGCAGTTTGTGGTGAAACGCCTGCGTCAATCGTTGCACCAAGATCTTATGATCACAAGTTGTTGTGAGGATAAGACGCCTTGTTTCATTGTCCTGCGTAACACGCTTGAATGTTTGCAAGAAATTGTTGCCGAGTAAGATATCGACTCCGGTATCATGGAAATAAATTGGGGGCGTCTTCATTTTGTACCATGGGGTACCACCTGCTCCACCAATTAATATTTCTGCTTGTTTTATTCCGCGTCTGAAGATGATGATTTTCTTCGCGAAATCTCTCCCAGCAATTGCTGGTAAATCTTCCCCGAGTTCATCTGGAAAGATTCCTGGTTTAGCTGTGCAAATTCCTGCCCCTGAGTCGATATATACTGCAAAGTATTCGGCTCGATATTTTTCGTACAACATCCCAACCGAGATGTAGATTGAGAATGGACTGGTAGTCATTTGAGTCGGTATCTTTTCCCTTCCACCGTAAACTCCATTCCATCCGGCACCTTTTCCCAAGGTTTGTGATCCTCGAGAAATTCGATTCCAAGAACAAGCTGTTCTGGGATCTTTCCTGCACGTCCGTTGATGATAAAATCAAGTCCACCTAGCTTTAGGTTTCCCTGATACCTACCAACAAATGGCTGCTTGAGATAATACAATGCGTCGCATGGTAACGTATTATCTTTCTGGGTGGTGTCGAAGATGACTTCGACTTCTCCCCATCCTCCTGGGCACTGCAGTTCTCCTTTGGTTGTGAATTTCTTTGGTTCGATCACAACCTCCATAATTGGTTTCTTTCCCCAGGTGAGGCTTTGCATCCTATTTTCTCGGAAAGAGACCGTTCTAGGCTCGAATCTTTGGCTCGTATCCTTGCCAAAAACTGGTTGGTCGCGGATTATTAAATCCATCTCATGAATATGTGGCAGGCTGGAAATCTCTGGCCTGACTGCGTGTGCGACCTTCTCGAAGATCTCCGGTATCTCAACAAACTCATCCCTCTGGAAGAGATCAGAATGGTGAGTATTTGAGAGCGCGTAGGAGATACTGTATGTAATGGAGTAAGGTCGGTTTCCTTCCTTCATTAACTCCTTGTTTTTGAAATCCTGATGTAGAGTAAGGACTCTACTGAAATCTTTATCGGCAAGGTTGAAGGCGATCTTTGGATAAATGAATGTCGCCACCTTTCCAGCAAATAGATTTCCTGAAATACCTCCGAGGCAAGCGTCTCGTAGGTTCTGGATTCTCCGGTCAAAGACGGCAATATCAATCGGGGAATTAATTCCTTCTTTGAACGTTGCTTTGAGCAGAATTCTTATGGCTCCGATATGGATCCATGACATTTTCTGCGCAATCTCAGGCCTGAGTCTTTTTAGTTCCTCTTTGATTTCGTTCATAGGAACTAGCTGCATCTCCATCACATTACTGGTCAGCTCCATTGGGATAGCAATTTCTCCCGCTGTAACCTTGTAAATGATGTGATGTTTCCTCTTTCTGAAGCTTAGCTGAGCTAAGGCTCTCTCCATTTTTCCGATGGTGAAACCATCGTAAACTCTCAACTTTGGATCTTCTCGCATAATTCTCATCAAGGCTTTGTGAGAAATGCTCGTTTGTGAGAAAAATCATGTCCTGTCTTCTTGAACTTCCTGATGGAAGATCTCCTCGTCTTCAGTCTGATTCTGATTCTGACTCTGAAGACTCATCTGGTCCTTCGTCTTCCTCATATATACTTTCGTCTGAAGGGATATCTTCAAACCGGTATACCTGAACAAGGTCCTGAAAGTAGACAGCTTCTTCGAACTCCGGCGTAGCCTCGAACTGTCTAACACCTCTCTTTTGGTTTTCAGGACAATCCGTTGAGATGTGTCCTTTGGCCCCACACGTCCAACAGTTGCAGTCTTTGAAGCTTTCATTAGCACGTGTTTGTGCTCTCCTGAAAGTTCGCCTAACTGGTGGTCTGCTGGTACTTCCTTGACTGGAAGATGTCCTTCCACGACTGGGTCCTGTTCTCTGCCCTGATTTGTAACTTCGGGCCTTTTGTTTTGACCAGAATCTTCTTGGTTTCCATGAAGATTTTCTGGTAAACTTGCTTTTTCGCTCATAGGGATGATCCCTATGCTTCTTCCTTTGATGTCTCTCTGGTGCTCCTACGATTGTTGGAACGTCATTATCGTCGCAGCAAAGCCGGGCTGATTTATTGATTCGTTTCAGCCGCTTGAGATTCTTTTGAATCGCTGCCTTCTGGCACCATTCACTCAATTTGGCTTTGAGGAAAGACATCCTTTGAGCCACCGTATCTATCCCCAAAGGGATATATTCTCGTAGTAACATTTCTCGCCATGGGCTTGGAATCTTGGCGAAGAAAATGGGAAGCGCCGTGTCCTCTACAATCCGACTCTTCCATCTGTACTCGGTGAACAGCTTGATGTATAGATCAACACTACATATGTCATGTAGCTCCAGGCTATACAGCGCTTGTTCGTATCTCTTGACCTTTTCCTGATCACCTCCTCCGGTTTGGGGATCGACAAAGTATCCTTCTCCGATGAAGTAAATCTTGAGAAGCCTCGCCATTCTATCAACGATGTCTTTGAGAGACTCGCCAGATAGGACTCCACTTCTAACTTCTGGAGTCCCATGTTCCCATCCGACCTTGACCGAACCTTCGAGACTCATCTGTAACATCATGATGAATCCTTCTTTGTCGAGCTCAAGTGTCGCCGCCGCAATTCTCATTGTTGCTGCCCATTCATCGATCAGGGCCTCGCGGTTCTTGAAATCCAAAATATCCAAGTTGAGCATGAGCCCATACGGGTGAATTGGATCGAGTTGAGATCTTCCGTATGGTGTTCCATGAACATCTGGTCTTCTGGCTCTCGCTCTGGTTGGAATACGATTGTACATATTCCCTGCAACAAAATCATGCTGGTGTATCATGGATTCTTCTCGGATTGGCTCTTCCCGAACTGGCTCCTCCCGAATTGGGTCTGGATTAGAAACGGAAGATCCTGCGCCTTCGGTAACTGTTGATTGTCCTGGTGGAGGACCTTGACTTGGTACAATAGCACCAAACGTCTGCACGTTTTCCAGGCTGAGGCCTGAAAGTGATTCCGCCAAATCGGAAAGGTCTCGCCCAATCTCGAAGTTGAAATCGTCAATCCTGAATCTGGACATGATCTCACTTTGTGCTAGGTTCTCCCCTTATCCGGGCTTCCAGCTTCTCGTTCGTGGTCATCTCCCTTTTGACCTGAACTTCTTTGCCTTTTTGATGTAATAAAGGCTCTTTCCCGAAAGATGGTGGTAGCCATCCAACTTTTCTTCTTTCGGACGACCTTGGCATGGATTCCAAGCTCTTGACTCGTTGCTGGATATCTTGTATTTTTTCCAAGATCTCCTTCTGTCGTCGAGACATGGCTTCAAGCTTGTCTCTGATTTCCTGTATCAGCTCGGGCACATGGTGTTGGCGATTGCCATATGCTTGCACCGTCTTCTGGACTTCCCTGAGGTCCTGGGATAGCTTGGAGCTATCTGGCACGAGCTCGTGGAAATCTGGCAAAACTAGATTACTCATGAAGAACGGTTATTACGTTCAGTGATTAATCTATTAATTCTCGCAATACTTGCCAAAAGACCATTAACTCTAATGAATTTGACTCTAATGGCATGTAAATCGTCTGGTCTATAACTAGCTAGGTCATCTAACTTAGTTATCAAGATCTGGAGTTCTTGTTCAAGTGTAATACCAGGCATCTTACAGGCTTAGTATATAACTTTGTTTTTTAGCTTTTTCAAGGCTAATCTCGATCAACTTGATTTGTTCAAGTCTGGTAACCTGGATAGGACAAATTCCTCCTGTTTGTTCTATGCTACAGCGTAGAACATCATGGTTTCTCAATTCTCTTTTGTGAAAATTAAGGTATCTTGTTAGGGCGGTAATTCGCCCTTTAATACTCGTGCACGCGTTTCCTTTCATAGGAGCCCATATTATGAGATCCCAAATGTCATCCATCACTGGATCACTCATGTTTTTGAAACACTCCTCTCAGAAGGTAATAAAGAGTTGAAATAAATAAATAAATAACCACATAAAATAAATAAACCATGCTCTGATATCATTTTCGTGAGCCCAAAATATTACCTTTAAAGTATGGGGTATAAATGAAATAACATAAAGTTAGAAGGTTCTTTTCAAAAAGAAGGCAAAGGATATAATGGTAATAAGGGGAGAGTGGGAGTAGTGCTTCGAGAGCAGCATCTTACCCACCCTAACTCAGCAATAAGCATCCAATACCACTTCTTTTTATATAACAAGAAAAGAATAGATTAGAGTTTTAGGGGGCAATGAATGCATCCACTATCAGAGTAGATGCTATATTATTCATTAATTATCAAAAAGAAAAAGATCAAAAGACAAAAGAGAATTAAATAAAGATACAAATACAACTTGATTATTAAAGTGGTTTTGCAACGGATTACAACAGAACATTTGGACTTAAGCCCACTGCCCACTCAAATTAAGTCAAATGTAGTTGCATATTATATTATAATTCTTCAACGATTTCTGGTTAACGTGCTTTGAGACATCTAAACTCGACGGAAATTATTATTTTTTATAGCCATAGCATGATTGATTCAATCATGATCCATATTACATTATTACTCATTTAAGTAACAGTCAAACCTCACAACCCTAAAAAGCAATAAACAAATAACAGAACACTAATCATCACATACTAACTTAGAATGATGATAACTACATTTACAAGATACAACCATTGTGACAACTTGCCTACAGTTCGCATAGCACCAAAAAGAAATTATATATTTCTTCGAAATTTGAATTGTTACATTGTCATTAAATTATATTTGAAAACTGTTATAGAAATATAGATCCATCTCCATCCCGAGCCGTACGTTGTTGTGTTGTCGGAAGTGTGTAACATTGAGAAATGGGAATAATGAAAGCGTAATAAGTAGGTTTGTTTGTGGACTGGGCATAAAGCATTTACCAATAATATTACTAATACCTGTCTTGGTCCCATGCCATTTAGTTGATTAGTTTCACCAAACCAAACACACACCACCCTCGTGCTTCATTTAATTCACGAAATAACTTAAAACAATTTCTACTTCTTGTTTTCTAGCAATTAACCTTTTCCAGATATTTTTTCTCCAAGTAGTGTGTTTGAGGATTAAACAAATATTTACTTGGTAAACCTCTACGATGTCCAGTATCCCATATGACAAATCTTTTGATGATAATGGTTAAAGAGCTTCTCTTTAATCATTTATTCGAATTCCAGGACTGGCAGTTTGGTTTTAGTGCGACTTGTCATTCCCAAGTTCCCTGAAATTTTTCAATCAATTGATTTATGGTTAGGACACCATTATTTCTAGTAAAGATTTACTCAATAATACGGAATATACAGAACAGACGCGAGTTATCACATTATGGAAAAAAATTATTGTATATACTCTAATCATTACTTAACGTGACAGAGCCTATGCTAAATGTGAATAGAGATTTATCTTATGTTAATAATAATAAGCTCGAATAGAAAGAAAACCAAAGCTAAAGAGTTCAAGCGAACATGGGCAACGCATACTATACTAGTTATTAAATTGTGGCACATTCATGACCATGTGAAACTATAGGATATGCGTATTGAAAGAGCACCGACACCTTTGCAACTCAATGCAACAACCTAATTTTTTTTTTCCTTCAAACGGACATACCAATACATCATACAAACAAGCATATAGGCGTGTGCATGCCATAGTTTCCAAATATCGCCTTCAATACTTATTGCGAGCTTTTCGTAATGATTCGTAAAGGTCGTGGTATTTCTATAAAGTCAAAAAATAAAACATGTCGTTATTTTCAAACAAAACGCCTAGAAGATCCAAGCGAGCGACATTCGCACCAAATGAAACTTCCTCCTATATTATTTATAAAGGTTAACAAGGAGATAACTCTATCACAGTATTAAGTCAGCCAGAAATATCATCATAACAGACAACAAGGCTCTAACAACACAATACCGAATTTAATGAAGAATTTCAATGGTGTAACTGACAAGCAAAAGTATAAGCTCCCTTCACTAAAAGCAGAAGAGCACCTAAGTATATCATAATGCAGATGTAACCCATATTTCCATTCAGAGGTCCGACATAAATTATACAGTAAATTCCGCAACAAATTGAAACCTGGAACTTCATAGAGCAAATTCAGAACAGTGTAACCTGTTACAAGATAATACTATACACATACCATGGAAGAAGTAGAACACATCAAGATAAAACACTTATAACTCATAGTTCCCGAAATGTGCACACAACACATGCATAACAATGTTTTTTTCAACTACAAGTGTCATAATGTATACACTAAAATAAACATTTCACGGAAACAGAGACCATCTACCAGGTTACAAATCCAGCTTGCTCATTAGTGGATCCTCTGTTACGCAACTTTAAGTGGGAAGGTTAGTCAGCTGTCCAGCTCTGCTCCACAATCTCGCGCACTTTCCTGTTGTATTCTCGCTTGTTCTCGCTAAACAACCGTGCAGCTTCAGAGTTTGCCGGTGAATTTGGATTCGGATCGCAGAGCAGCGACTGGAATAGTAAGAAAAAGATTAGTTTTAGCGATTTCAAAGAATCTGTCGCAATACTTTTCAGGAAAAGTATATTGAAACAAGCTAACGGCTTCTTCACAATTTATTGATAAGTTTTCTTAGAGCGTTGTCACGTCGTGGAAAGTATGGTTTTAGCAACTAAAGCATATACATACATTTTTTCAAATTTAAAAAGGAAAGCCACTAGTTGCAGAAAAGAAACTATATAGAAACTTAAATCCTTAACAAGCTATACACGCAAGAAATGAAAAACTTTCTGAATCTAAACAGTAGATCATTAGTTCCATCTTTTAAGATTTCAAATGCGAATCTGGCAAACAGAGAACTCCATTTGAATCAAAAGCACTTAAATCATAGCATTAGGTTTCAGAAGGCAAACTGAAAACTAAATGAAAAACCTCAAGTTCAGCAGCAGAATTTTGTAATTGTCCAAATTAACAGACAAACGTATGTGCAATTACAGCTGGAGCAGTAAGAAAATAATAAATTCTTTTGATCTCAGGCATCCATATAAGTAATTGTATCGCTTAAATTGAAGGAATATCCTGCTTGTTTCTTTCAGAGGATTTCTTAATTTTTCCATTTTTTATTATAAATCTTGATTACTTAAGGGCAACAAAAAGAAATTAACACTTCATCACTATATTATACCTGGATAGATGTAAGTATGGCAGCTACATCATATATTGGACTCCACTGATTTTGCAGGATATCCAAGCAAATGCTTCCATCAGCATAAACTGATAAATAAAAGAAAAACTCAGAGAGCAAACATAACTATCCCCACAAAAGCATAATTCAAGGACCAAATAGATCACTAGCCAAGAGGAAAGGGGGCACAATTGGGTAATTCCAAAAAAAATAGTGCTTCTAAATGTGCAAAAGAATCTAGTGGGTAGTGACCCAACAAGAATAGAAAGACACCAGTAAAACTCTGCCCTAGATGTGAAAACACTCCCTTTGTTGTGCTTAGACTGGTCATTTTCTTAAATATATTTCGATTTGTATATGAATTGTGGAGCCTCCCCACATTTACTTGATAAAACAAAATGACAGAGTAGGCCAAAAAGAGCTGCAGAATTTTTGAACTCTAATGACAATTTTGGGCTAGCGGTTGGTCGAAGGCTAACTAAGCAAGATTAATAGGCAAACCATAAACCAGGAAACACAAACAATTGGACCGTGTATTTTTCAAGAATGGTAACCAACATGAATTATGTATTGCACCTCAAACAAACGTATAGCATCAAATACACCCGCTAATCTTGTCTGACATGCGTAAAAGACAGAAAATTGAAAATATTTATATCTTATAGGTTATTGTTTAAAGTCAATAGCACCAAACATGGAAACATGGAAGTCCAAACGAGACACATCTGAAAACGAATTGCAGTTACGCTTGAAAAAGCCATCCCTCTTGCATTAAAAAAACATCTAAAAGGTATTGTCGGCTAAGAAACTGGAACTTCTCTTGAAGTTACCAAAATAGAAAGATACACCCAATAATAGGAGCTAAGGATTTTACCAAGAGTCCAGTGAATATTCAAAGCAAAACTCACACGAGCACAGTCAATAGGAAAATCATTCATACTGATGAGAAAAACCATACAAGTTATATAATGCAACTTACTGTTGGGATGAAACATTCTGGATATAAACCTCACAGTTGGGGGCTTATTTGGGTAATCCTCACTGAATTGAAGCGTCAACTTAAACGTACCTACAATCATATAGTAGTTTAACCAGTGCTGTATCTACAGGAAACAAGAAAAACCAAGCACACACAACAGAACCTAAAACTTCTGCAGGGGAAAGATCCGGAGACATGCATCTTAATTCATTATATTTTCAAACAACGGGGTTGCATGGGGAGACATTAAAGAAACTTCAACGAGATACTTTCAAGAATACATTACACTCAAACAACATACGTGGATATAGAAAATCTATGAGCTCGACTCCATGTAATCAAATAGGATTCAAGGGGAATTGCCACAACCACTACCAAAGCATTAATTCCAATTACGTGCAATAGGATATTTGCACCAAACAAAAACATGTAGTCGTACGCACAAAATCTTGTTCACTAATCCTATCAATTGAGAAAGGCTTCATTTAGTCTTACAAGCTTCATGTAGTTTGAAATAAAATCAATGTTCTAAAACCATCTCATTTTCTGTCAAAGAAATGTATTCTAGGTTATACTTTCCATGATTATTCGTTTTCACTATCCTCCACAACATTACATTCCAAACATAGAACACCGATTTCTTAGTTCCAGATTCAAAGGTTCTCAAAATTCCAGTCAATTGTTTCACTCAGACCTAAGCGGCAGTTGTCATATGAAAGAAACAAATTACACTTTTTCTAATCGCACAATAATCATATACCAAATAAAACAAAGTGATAAGTGAAGAAACTCACCTCCGTCCCAAGGAGTGTCATCAGGCCTGCAATTCAAGAAATTCAAACAAGTAAGCCAAAGCCAAATATAATCAAGAAAGTTACAATCTTTCACCACAACACCAACCCAAAAAAATCATTTCACAACACCCACCCGAATATCACCGCATTCCAGAGCATAATATTGTTATCATACGGCGCGCCACTTATCCCGGCCGGAGGGTCCTGCTGTAACCGCTTGAAATCCCTCATCAGTCGCTTCCTCGCCGGAGTCGACATAATTACCGCCTACAAATCACCCCACATAAAGTAAATAAAAATCGAACCTTTCTCACACAATTACACATATATCCAAAACCCAATTACACAATTTCATCAAAATCTCCAATTCCACGTCTCAATTACAAAAACCAACAATCCATGAATCTAACGCAAAACCCATGTACACAAACACAAAAAAATCGAATCTTGACAAACAAAAACCCTAGATCCACAAACACTAAGCATAATTACATAAAATTAAAAATCAGTACAAACAGTCAACGTAGAATAATAAGGTGAGGTTGATATACATTCACGAGATTGTAATCAGATGGAAAGTAGTTTACCTGAAATTGAGAGCGGCAGGAGTTTTTCTTCTTTTTTTTTACTCCCTTTTTCTCAAACTGAAAAATGGGTAATGAATAAATGTGTCATATTTATAATGTTGCTTTGTAAATAAGATCCGCCGCACGATGTTGTAAATCAACGGCAGAGAATATTCGATGAAAAAGATATGTTTTTTCTTCTTCGCGTGGTATGTAAGCTGCTCGATCATATCATATGCACTAACTAGTGCTGTGTCGAGTCAAATCTGACGTGGAACTTTTCCATGTATTTTTTCACTTTAGCAAATATTAACTAACATCTATTTTTACTCAATAAAAAGAATTTTGAAATATAGACTTCAATATAAAACTTTAACACATTGGATGTTTAAATAATATCCCTTAAGTTTTAGCAAATCAAGAATGCATAGTAAATCATTTGGTAGGTTTTAACAAATAGACATTATAATAGATACTCATCCCAAAAAAAAAAAACATTACAATGTATAAAGTTAATGATTAGAAGACGAACATATGGTATTCATTTATTCGATATATAGTCCGACCTACAGGTTGTCTTGTAAATATTCGGGAAATTAACAATTTTGGCCCATTAATTTGGCTTTATTTTAATTTTAACCCATTAATTTGGCATGCAATAGTTTTAGTCCACTAACTTGCCACCGTTTTTAGTCTTAGCCCATTAATTTGGCAAGCAATAGTTTTGATCTACTAACTTGGCATCGTTTTCAGTTTTAGTCCACTAGTTTGGCATGCAATAGTTTTGGTTCACTAACTTGGCACATGTGATAATTTTGGCCAATCGGTGCCATAAGTCACCGAAATCTACATAGTCAGCACTTCGCAACGCCATGCGTCATCCACTTTCAAATGTGATATTTCCTTTTGAACTTTTCCATTTTCCATGTCATTTAAATTTTCCTTAATCCAAAACACAAAAAAAAATATATAAAAACAAATTAAAACAAACAAATGAGGAGTCAACGGATTACATTTCATTCCCTCTCCTCTCATTCTTCCTCCCCGGTTCATTTTTCTGTTTGGTACATGGACAAGATTGGAATTTTACATGTATATACATTTCATTCACAAATGTTGGAAGCTTGGAAAATGTGTAATCTAAATGACGTGGAAAATGACAAAAAAGTTGATGATGCGTGATCTAAATGACGTGGAAAATGACAAAAAATAAAAAGGAAATGCCACTTTTAAAAGTTGATGATGCGTGGTGCTAGTGCCATGAAGTGCTAACTGGGTGGCGGCGTCTCGTCGCAGCGATGGGCCAAAATTGTTAGGAGCCAAGTTAGTGGACTGAAACTATTACTTGGCAAATTAGTGGGCTAAAACTGAAAATGATGACAACTTAGTGGAACAAAACTATTGCGTGCCAAATTAATGGGCTAAAACTGAAATGGAGCCAAGTTAGTGGGCCAATTTGTTGATCCATAAAAAAGAGCTAATTTGTATGATTTAGTTATAAAGAACATATGGAGCAACATTTTTCAATGCCTAAATTAGAAGTAGAAGTATGTTGGGCCAAATATTTTTCAAATTACATATGTAGGAACAGCTTTTGAAAAAAGTAGAAATATGTTGTAACATTTTTTGAAACGAATATTTTGGAACAGTATTAAAGAAAATAAAAATTGAACTAATAATATATTCACTAATGAGAAAAAGAAAGAGAATAATTTAGAAAATAAAAGAAATGGAAATAGTGGAACATAGTTTGGAAGGAAATATGCAAATCAAAACTGATTGTAAAGGTCTAAAGGATAAAGTTGGAATGACAAAAAAAAAATGGCCAAGATTATGAAATTTGAGGGTAAGAGGTAGCAATTCATAATAAGGGTTAATCACAAAATTAGTCATTAATAAGAGACTTTTCTAATTGTTTAAATGTTAATCCAAATATGAGTTTGTGCTATATTAGAACTCCAATTAAACAATACGAAGTAAACTAAATGTGCCGTTACACAATTCAATACTTTCTGTCACCAAGATCGCGAATTTGCTGTATATATACTTTAAAGTAGCATAAAAACCCACAATCTTCACTATTATTAGGGGAAATATAGCATGCACATACACCCAATTAACATGCAAGTCATTATATAACAGTGACATTATTTGAGAACATTTTGTTTTCTCTCCCTTTTTATGATAATCCACGAAAGCCTTTTATTATTTAACGAACTAAACAACACTTTTTCTTTTGATTGCTAAATTAGTTGTAGTGTATTTTTAGAGAAGATGAGATTGTTAATGAATTTTGAGATAGATAAAAAATGTAATAGATTAAAAAATGTAAGTAAATTTAATTAGCTGAAACATGAATTCTCAAAAAAACAAGAACTAGTTGTATCAAGAAAAAAAAAAGGTATTTTGCAATTATTATAGTTTATAAAATAGGCTTACAATTATAGTGAAAGAATATTATATTTGACTTTATTGAGGAAAAAAATCTAAACCTCTTGCACCCATGGCAATTTGTCAAGAGGTGTTATTTTTGACCAACAATATTGAAAAAAGTATTATATTGAGAATCAAACAGTTTTAAGAAGAGTATTATTTTGAGAGTTAATTATGTACACATGCGAGAATGTTATTTTGACGAAGTATAGATAGTATTATTATGACAATTCAATCTAATTTAAAAACAATGGAACCATCTTATGGTTACTTTATTAGTTTCAAAAGCTCTGCAAAAAAACTCCTCAATTTGCAGGAGGTGCCAAATGGGTTAATTCTTTTTCACCACCGCTAACACTGAACCAGTAAACGTACAAGAAATTGCAAATTCCTTCAAAACAAACTACACAGCGAGAGAGAGAGAGAGAAAGAGCCAATTGGTGTTAAATATCAATGCACTTCTAAAAACTATTTCTTGTGCACATCAAAACCCCAAATTGTTTTTCCTTTAGTTTGTATATGTACAAATAAAAAGAAAAAGGAACATCACAAAGTAACCAATAGAGAAACAAAAGATTCTATGCTACACTGCATGTGTTGTTTGAACATGTAATGAAAAACTTGGCTTCCCTTAAAAATCACTTTCTGGCTATCTTTGGTCCATCGTACGACATCCCGACTACTGACAAGTCGTCCGGTTTTTCTCTCTCCTTAAGCCACCAATACTCGTCCTTCTCTTCCTCAGGCACCACTGTAGTAGTGTCTTGAACTGTGCACATCAATAGAAATTTCAAACAAAAAGTGGGTGTTAAAAACTTTAGGCAAGAAAATGAAAATGACGTGCCACAAGTCGCACCAGGATACCGTAAATTGATGGACTAGAGAGTGAGACATGCTCCAGTTTTTAATACCTGAAAATTTGGCAAATGGGAACTCTAAGTAGTATTGACAATGGCGACCCTCGGGATCACAATATGGAGGGCCGAGCACGTCTAGCACAGCGCATGCAGTCTTGGCGGTGAAGCAGTGCATGTTGCCACCATCGGCTGGGTAGAGGATGGAAGTTCTACAAGGGGCCATGAACTCTGAGTTTACCTTCAGTTTTGCCAGTCGTAATCCATCGGTATTGCCTGCATCGACAAATGAAGTGTCAATGGCCACTTTTGAACAGAGGCCTAAAGAGGAAAGACTGTAATATAACCAAGGTACTCTTTAAGTTCTTTACATTTACATTTACTTCATATCTTCCACATAATTCTGTAAGACCCCCAATTTTAAAAAACATGGATCACTATTGGAGTTTGAGTTGTACTTTCTCTACAGAAAAAATCCACTAGTGAGACAAAAAGGTAGTTCTATGACAGCACTTAGATATATCAACATCAACAACCCGACCACATAAAACTAGGAAACTCAATTTCTTTCAATGACAATGAAATTTTTTGTTATTTACCGAAGTTAAACGAAATATTTCTCCCTACAGACATTTACTTCGACAAGTATTTGATTTGACCGCAAAAATATTTTTTTCTTCCAAATTCGTTATTAAGAAATAGGACAAGTATGAAACTAGTTACAAAGAAATGCTTGGTTTCATTTATTCGGATGGCCATCCTATATAGGTAGCTTAAGGCAATAGCTTCAAGAAGAGCATACCATTTGTAGCAATTGTACGGGCAGCTGCATCGTCAACGTTCCAATCATAAGCCTTGATATGCATGGTTCCAAAGAGAAGCTTGCTGAAAACTGTCATTCCAGGGTGGTTGTGCAGTGGAATGACACTTGTCGGGGGCAAGCAGAAAATTCCAATCTATAACATTAACATGCCAAGAAGCAAAAGTCAACGATACTGATAAACAAAAAAAAACGGGGATTCGGAATTTGGAGGAGCAAAGTAGATTGCCTACAGAGAATTTGTCACACTCGTGGAGGTGCAAATATGTAATGATTGGCGCTCGTTCGCTGCTGAAAAACGGCATATTTGGGCTTAGGCCAACATTCCCTTGTGTCATCCCATCTGCAAGCATTACAGTTTGTTTAGCTTAATTCAAAACAATTGAAATTAGAAGATAGAGCAGCGGTATGCATATCCATGACTAGCAAATATATTTTCTACTTTTTGTAGGCCCCATGTCAACATGAGATCACAAAAGGAGAAAGAGATTTGGCAAGTAAAAGCATATCGAAAACCGTATTATTTATTATGTTGGCCATCACATAGTATTATGACGTTCACGTAGTCCATTGCGTAACTTTGAGACATTCCATAGTATGTCGAGGTTGAATGAATTACAGTAGAATGTATCAAACATGCACCCTCATAATCAGGCAAATGGCATATTACAATTTGGACTTAATAGTTGCTTTCTTGACAAATGGTCCCTAACTAACTTTGTTTCACCAAAAAAAAAAAAAGACCCCTCCAAATTCTAGAGTGCAGCTAAAAACAAAGAACCACATGATTCCCAATCCAGATGCTAAAGGCATATAACAGAAAAGGAAATTCTGAACTTTTCTTATCTGGTTCTCAAAACATTGCATGACAAAGGAATAAAACTTCACATTCGACGCACAAAACAAATTCCACTCAATTAAGAGTTGCTGCACTCTATTCAAGAAAACTAATCAGCAGTTCAAGAAAAAAGGAGGCAAGTCACAATACATAATCAGACTAGTGTTGAGGTCTATTTTCTTTACAGATAGTAAAATAGAGAAACTTCAAATCCAGCTACAACACCGAGATACTTTCATGTAATTACGGACGCATGGGAAATTCCCGAATATAGTTAGCAAAACGAATCGTTTGTGCTTCTTTATGAGCCAAACCAAGTGAATTACGTACGCATGACAAATTCCCGAACATGGTTTGCAAAAACGAATCATTTGTGCTTCTTATGAGCCATCAAACCTTGTGCCAAATAACCACCCATCTTCAATGTACTAAAAATTTCAAATACACAACACCATCACAACTGAATGGAATCCGTAAAATCAGAATTTTGATCAAATATACTAGGCCTTCTTATTCCTCAATGTAGAGGTTTTAAATACATCCTAAGGGTTACTGGCGTGCAATTTTAAGTGGCACAAAAAGTGACATATTACAAATCAAAAAGAGTCTTAAATCCAAGCAACTAACTATAGACACTTAAAGGCACAACAAATGCAAACTCCAAGGCACAGGGAATGGTGTAAGAGATAAAAACAAAATATAAAAGTAAACAGCAAAATGAACTGATCCCTTCAAAAAAAAGACAGCCCCCTTCAATTTTTTTTTATTCTCTCAACAAAAATGAAAAAAAAAAAACTGAATCCAATCAGAAGCTCATAAATAACAATTGACATAACATTGCACAACATCAAATTCACCAGCTCAATATACAAGACAAATAAATAATAGATTTAGACAACAAAATACCCAAAACAGAGGCCAGCTTGTCAACTTTATCAGGGGTTGGAATAATGCCAGGACCACAATCAGCAAACACTTCCTTACATGTCTGATAAAGCCTCTGTATTGGACTCAGTTTCCTCTGCCTACTACGCTTACTATTCCTCCTCGACACCACCACCTCGTTGTTACTATTACTACTCACTTTATTCTTCTCACCACTCACGCTTGCCTCAACCCTCATTTTCATCAAATAAAGATTCAATCTTGATGTGATGGGAACAAAAAGAAAAAAGAAAAAAGAAAAAAAAACAGGGGATTTCAAGAAACAGGGGACAAATCAAGAAACAGGGTAAAAAAGAAAAAAAGACAACCTTTGTGTATTTATCTGTTTATAATCAATCATGGGTTTTGCAAAACACTATACAACAATACTTAAAACCATGTTGTATGCGTGATTTTTTACTTTACTCAGATTGGTAAAAGGCTGTATTCTTGCAGCTAATATATTTGTGTGTACTATTGAAGGCAATGGTGGTTTAATGGAGGGTGGGGGGGGGGGGAGGGGGTAGGGGGAGGTTTAAATATAGTTGGTTTGAAACGAAAACCATGGGCTTGATTCCATTTTCCAATGGGCGATGGAGTAAGCGGATTTTTGTTCTTCTCTCTCTTTCTTTCTCTATCTTGTTTTATTTATTATGTTTTCTTTTTCTTAAAAAGATTTTGACTTTTTGAAGAAAAAATAATTACGTCTTAAAGTAAACAAAAATTCCAATCTTGACTACTTGCCGAGGTTTCGTATTTATGTACATTTGAAGACTATTTTGTTATCTTTGCTGTATTTCCTGGTATTTACATTTTTGGACTAATAGATTTCGTGAATTGCACCGAATCTTTAACTTTTAAAGTCATAAGAAGGTATAGTCTTTAAAAATATACGAGGCGCTACAATTGGTTGTATTGGTGTAAATTGGCGTGCATATGTCTGTCATATAATATGAGTACAACTATTTGATTGAGAAAAATGAATACATCATTAATCGCAGTTAATTGGAATACCTAGATTTACCTCCTTATAACCTTGGTCACGGGTCGCTGGAATATCTCGATTTAAAGTCATAAGAAGGTAAATTCTTTAAAAAATATACGAGGCGCTTAAATTAGTTATATTGGTGTAAATTGGCAAGCATCTCTCTGTCATGTAATCAGTGTTGTTAAAGGCGTTGGGCGTAAGTGAGACGTTTTTCATAGTTAGAGGCGAGGCGTAAGCCTCGAGGCGTGGGGCGTAAGCCCAATAAATATTAATATTTTAATTTATTTAATGCATAATATTATAAAATGAATATATAATAATACAAAGAAATTTGCAATAAAACCAAAAATAAACTTACAACCTTGAAAATATTCAAAATATATATGAGTTAAAACTTAAAATCAAGTTGCTCAAATGCAAAAATCCAAAAATTAGTGAACTCCTCGCACGTCACAAAGAGTATTTATAGATAAATGCTTTCACAAAAGAATCATACGAGAAAAAATGATGTAGTTCGCACGCTCCTTGGAAATTAAGCAAAAAATGTGATCATATTCATATCATACTTTGATATGATCACCTTATGAAAGAAACCTTAAAATAATAGAAGGAAAAAAATTGAAAAAGAAAAGTAGAAAACTCAGGTCACATAGGACTTATCATATTCTTTCACAAATCACATTGTAATCCCTTGTTTTTTTGTTTTTTTTACTTATCTTTTTTGGTCTAAAGTTTTTAGAGTGGGCCAATTTTATGTTTTTTATTCACTTATGAGCTTGGTAATTAAGAAAAGAAAGAAAAATACAACCAAGTCTGTGGGGGCGTTTGCAATCATCTTGGGCGCTTGCCTAGGCGTTTTTTGGGCTTCGGGCGTACGCCCCAACGTTTGAGGCGTATGCCCCACAAAGGTGGTGCCCCAATACAGCGCCCAAGGGCGTTTTAAGGCCAAATTTGCCCTAGGCGAGCCCCGGGCGTGCCTCGAGGCGCGCCTTTCACAACAGAGCATGTAATACGAGTACAACTGTTGCATTGAGAAAAATGGATAAATCATTACTCTCAATTAATCGAAATACCTGAATTTACCTTCTTATAACTATGGTAATTGGAATATCTAGATTTAAAGTCTTGAGAGAGTAAATTCTTTAAAAATACACAAAGCGCGAAAATTGGTTGTATTGGTGTAAATTATCGTGCATCTCTATGTCATATAAGGCAAGTACAACTATTATAATGAGAAAACATGGATATATCTTTACTCTCGATTGATTAATTGGAGTTATGGATATGAATCTGTTAATGATAATGTTGAATTGAAAACATTGTATCTTTCCTTTTTTGTTAAAACTTAGAAAATATAGTTTTCATTGAGTCTCATGAGTCATGTACACGTTCGTTGGATGTTGTCTCTCCACGTCTTAGATGGCCATCCACGATTCTACACGTTTTACTTAATATTATTATAGTTTTAGAGTTTTCTGTGCGATGGACTGGAGTCTAATGTGGACAAATCAAAACTTATATGATTTTCTCTGTCAGTCTAGAGACGGCTGCTACGTCTAGTTTGTCGTGACTCGCGAACAAGTTTTTATTTTCTTATCTTTGTTATTGTTTTTTCTATCAAATTCATTTTGAGTTAGATAGATGTTTAATGTGTATAATAAATGTAGACAAACAACATTATAATAAATTAATAACACCACATATATACTATGTTGTATCTGCATTTTTACTTATTCAAAGACATTAATCCATTAACACTTGATTATAACCATTCAACATTTCGACATCCACAAAATTCACTAACTCTAGGAGTTTCTTACCCGATTCGCTTGACTTAATAGCTATCGCGACAAGAACAAATCTCTCTTATTATATACACACTTAGTTCTTTTATATTTTATTTTGCATGATCTTGTTTTTTTGTCATTTTTTAATAGTAATATGCGAGCTATTTCACTTTCAATAGTTCACTGTTCAATATTAATTAATACTAATTAATGCATCCAGTTGCCTCCAATTTCGTTATTAATGAATCAACCAGGCATTTTCAATCCTCTTTGAAATGATAATTAAACCTTCTTCTAGACATAAAACCATTATGTATTGAATAATTTTGATCCCTAAAATATTAACACAATTTTCCCTCTCAAAATAAAAATACTAACACACCACTTGCATCAGAGGCTTTTGTCAGATTCCCATCCATATCACCGAGCAAATGGTAGAAAAAGAAAATGACTATTAATTGTTTGGTTGACAGAATATTTTTATAACGAACACTGCTGCTTCATGTCTTTTAGTGTTTCTCTCAATAGTTTGTGGCAAATTGTCAACTAGAAGAGAAAGGCTTCATATGGAAAACCGAAACTCATGTTTCTTTTTTTATTGATAATCCTCACTGTTAACACGGAAAACGCCCTGCTTGAACGTCCTTTTTCAGAATTTTGAGAGAGCTTCTAAATATTCTCTAGTTTTTATGAATTTATCCTTGTGTAACAAAGGTTTTTTTTTCTTGATGTTTTTGATAAGCTTGAATTCTCCTGCCCCCCTTTTGGTTCAAAAGAGGGAGAATTTATAGTATTACAATGGTACATGTGTCACACTGCATGTATAATAAAGAAACACTCGTCAATTCAGTGTGCTGATACACCTTTTATTGTGGCGACACCTAGCTTCCTTCATGGATGTTTTGAATAGCTGTCAAATCTTCTTTCCTGATAGTGCACAAGGGATTTTATTCCTCTTTATCGGGGTCTTTGAATGTCATCGTGGAGGATCTTGCTATCGGGATGCTTGCTATCGTAGCTTTCCCATCGGGTTGGAACTAGCTAGAGCATCGACGATCATTTATTTAGGCATCGTAGAATCATCTAAGATTCGTAGTGCCTTGTAGATCGGATACTCTGTGAGTTAAAGACCCTGTTTTCGAATTCCTATCCTTCAGGACATTAAAATTCCTATGGAATTAGGGTCTGATAGTTTTGTTCATGGGGGTATTATGGTCGAGGGGTTAACACCAGTCCCCCCAGTTCCTAGGGTATTCGTCAGAATCGATAGGAACTCTAGGCGATTTGTGACATATTCTTTTTGCGATTACTCTGGCATCGGAGACTTTCTGAGTTATTGCAACCTTTTGGGTATCGAAAGTTTTTCTGAATCAGTTAACTATTAATTCTACCTAGTGGGAAGCTTGAAGGGCGTAACAGATCCCTACTTTTTGGGCGACATGCGCATTTAATTCGTGGTGTAACAACTCTTACCCCCACTAAACACCTTTAATGCTCTTAGGGTTATAACTTCCCCCACCATTATTCCTTTTCTTCTCCGCCTTCCTCTGCGATTCTTCTTCTTAAAATTACCTAGCGCATTTTCCTCCTTTCGCAAGTTCTCTTTTCGCTTTTCTCCAGCTTTTTTGAGTAATTAATGGCGATGAACAATACAACTGCGGACCTTGCATCCGCCGCTTCTGTTACCGGGGCCATCACCTTCAATTTTGCCACTGATATTCCTGCGGTGACCGACGTAGTCATTTCTTCCCGTAAGAGGAAAAGTAAGTCTAAGGCGACTGGCGGAGAAGGTGATCCACCACTGATTCCCAAAAAGTCAAAGAAATCTGGCAAGACTGTGCCGGCGACGGAACCTCGGAAGTACCAGAAGGTGAGCGACATTGTGAGCACGGTTACATAGAGAATGAGGTGATCGCTCTTTTTGATGAATTCAAGACATCATCCCGAAACCTGGTTCCTCGTGTTCCTACTGCTGACAAGAGAGGTGACAATCCCCCCGATGGTTACCTTACTCTTTATTACGTTCATATTTGTGTAGGTATTCGCTCGTTTTTTCCCCTTTTACTGTGAGGTTTTCAAGTCATGTGATGTTTGTCCTAGCCAGTTAACTCATAATAGCTTCATCATCCTTTCTGCTTTCGTGTTTCGGTGTTGGTCGCGGGGCTTAGAGTGCATCGTTAAGAGATTTTTTTCCATCTTTAAAGTGAGTGTTTTCTCAGCTAGTCATCCCTTTTATTTCTTTGCTCATCGGGATAGACTTAAGAGGATTGCCGTAGGCACAAACATTTCCTACAGTAGTTGGAAAGATAAGTTTGTCTTTATGAAGCCCGCCGAAGGAGGTAAGTGGGATTTTCTTTACTCCTGGAAGACCCCTGAGGCTTTTTTTTATAAGGTAGATACTTCACTTTCGTTTGATGTAATTCTGGATGCTGTTAAGTTATCTTCTTCCGAGCATTATCGCTCCTTGTATAAGGCAGCGGGGTTATTCAAGATTTCCCTGATAGAAGTGGAAGAGGAAGGGAGGTCGTTCCTTTCCCTTTTCCAATGAAGAAGGTCCCCTTTTTGGTGTGTATCCTTTCATCCAGATCGATTATATGCATCATTTCTTTATATTTTTCTGATCTTTACTTTTTTTCTTTGCAGTGAAACTTCTTGAAAAATCGGTATCGGAGGAACACTCTGCACCCCGATCGGCCTCCTCCCGGATGAAGACTAGATCTAGATCATCCGGTGACGTTAGTGGTTCTTCTTTCATGGATATCTCCCAGGTTTCGGGTGGAGATCTAGGGTCTTTAGGTCCTCCTAGGAGAGCGTGATTATTCCGACTGAAAGGAATCTACGAAGTTTGTATTGAACGACATCTCCAACGCCCTTGACCTGGTGACTTTAGCAGCTTCGGGTGCTATCGAAGGCTTGGATATTCGCCAAGATACTCCTACTGGACTAGAGCTATCTGATATCCAAATTTAGGAGGTTTCTTCTGCTTCTTAAGAACCAGGGGGCATTGAAGTGACTACACCTCATATTCCATCTTGAGTGAGTTCTCCTCTAGTTGCTATTGAAGACAATATCTCAACGATCCATCTCTTTGGGTTTCCTGCTTCCGATGCTCCATCCATTCCTGCTACAAAAGCTTTTGCTTCCACTGGTAACGTCTTTTTTTTGTCAGCTTTAATATAGATCCTCAGCTTTATGCTTTCTTGGGGTGAACCTATCTTTATTAATGTTTTCTTAGATAAAGGCAAGGCCATCTTGACATTTGAGGATGACTCCCTTAAAGTGAGTTAGTCTCATTGTCCCTGCTTCTGTGTTGCTACTTTCTTTTTATATTGATCTAACCTTATTTGAGATTTTATTCCCGTTGTTGGATTTAGATGATTTACCAAATGATTTGAAGTTTTCTTCGGAAGACCCTTTATCTATCTAAGATTTGTTCTTGGGGAGACCTCCGTGCCGGCCGGGCGAGCACACTTGCCTTCCATAAATCCTCCTCTCGATCGGACTAATTTGGCCCTTCTTGACGATATGCTTCCTACTCTGGTAGCAAATAGCGTCTAGGTGTCTTAGGAGATCCCTCCTACGATTCTTAAAGATTCTCATCAGGCCACCACTACAGCGAGAAGGAATGTCTTTCTCGAGTCCATATACAATGCCTAACTCTCCGTTTTTCATTCACACTACTGGCGAGAGGGATGAATCTAGCATTCTGTCAGATATGTCAGTACTCGTGGCCTCCCCTCGCCTTGAGGCGTTCTTCTTAAGGTTGCCTCCATTAAATCCTCAAACACCACCCTTAGAATGTTGATGTAATCGGTGTTTCGTACAGGTTGGGGGCAACGGGGGATGTCTCCGTTGGTTCCCTGACCGACCTATCGTCTTTGTTATCTTGACTTCGTCGTTCTAAATTGACGAACCCTTCCATTTGTCTGTATATAACTATATATCGAGTGAATCTCTCAAGTTTTCTTTTTTGATGCGACGTGACTCAAAGGCAGTGTTGCTACAACATTCCCACAGACGGCGCCATTTTGTTAACACGGGAAAATATCGACGTGTGAAAGTATCGTGGAACGCCCTGTCTGAACGTCTTTTTTAGAATTTTGAGAGAGCTTCTAAATATTCTCTAGTTTTAATGAATTTATCCTTGTGTAACAAAGGTTTTTTTCTTGATTTTTTTGATAAGCTTGAATTCTCCTACCCCCGTTTTGGTTCAATGGAGGGAGTATTTATAGTATTACAATGGTACATGTGTCACACTGCATGTATAATAAAGAAATACTCGTCTATTTAGTGTGCTGATACGCCTTTTATTGTGGCGACACCTAGCTTCCTTCATGGATGTTTTGAACAACTGTCAAATCTTCTTTGCTGATAGTGCATAGGGGATTTTATTCCTCTTTATCGGGGTCTTTGAATGTCATCGTGGAGGATCTTGATATCGGAATACTTGCTATCATATAGCTTTCCATCGGGTCGGAACTAGCTAGAGCATTGGCGATTATTTATTTAGGCATCGTAAAATCATCTAAGATTCGTAGTGCCTTGTAAATCGGATACACTGTGAGTTAAGGGCCCTATTTTCGAATTCCTATCATTCGGGACATTTAAGTTCCTATGGAATTAGGGTCCGATAGTTTTGTTCATAGTGGTATTCTGGTCTAGGGGTTAACACTCACAATATAGTAATTAGTAATTACGGCTTTAAGCAAGGAAAAACTGGTATATTACACAGTACCTGGTTTGGCTTTTACTAATTTAAGTTAATTAGTAATTACGGCTTTAAGCAAGGAAAAACTATATTACACAGTACCTGGTTTGGCTTTTACTAATTTAAGTAAAGTTAATTGATAAGTTTTTAACAGCAGGATACACATTACACACAATGGGAGCTATTTCAAATAATATCATGTATTAAATGTGATTATTTTCTAACGATATATCAGATCAATAAAGCAATACTCATTAATTTATACTTAAATACAAGTAGAGCAACTATACACTATTTTTTTAATCTGCATAAAGTGAGGCACGTTGTAGTTGCAACTTGGAAACATCGTACCAGGCTCATAAGTTGCAAAAAGATTTAGAGCTAATACACACAAATCACAATAATCTCGTGATCTAATCTATGCATGCAAGTTGCAACGTGGCATTCTGCATGGACAAATTTTATAATCTAAATACAGATACCGATGCAGGAGAGAAGAGATTTCATAAGAAAAGAATTGCCGATGAATTAAGGACAGAACGAACACAAGACAACATAGTAAATATTTACTTCAAACGATGAATATATGCCGTTATCGCTAATCATCATGACTTTATGAAAATATAACATCATGCATTGTCAGTTTACCAAAATATGGCCACTAGGCAAAATGCACTTTTTATTATTTTTTTCAAAACGCAAAAATGAAATCTGTTTAATTTGTCCCGACATTAACTTATCCTGTCGATAATCTGTTATGCATTATTTAAATGTTATTAAGAAAAGCTATTTCTAAAAACAGGCAATGAAATTAAATAGTTCATATCCTGTTGATTTCAGTTGGGCATAACAAACAATTACCCATATTGTAAAAATCAATATAAAACGTCATTTTCAGGTGCTTAAAAGCCTATTTTCAACATTTAGTTAGGCATCACTTCCGTGAATATGAAAACTCAAACTTTCATTCATAAACATAACACAACAAACTAATGCGTTGCAAACCAACATAGAACTTTATAATAACCGTAAAATTCACAAGTCATGAATCATGATGTTTTTACTTCTTTTATGGTTATGAATAATTCAATAAAGACTCATAATAGAGTTACATTCACTAGAATCAAATGTTAGTGAGATAACATGTCAAAATTCAAGTATAGAGGATGTGACAAAAGGAAACTATCAGGCCCAATCCATATAATTGGGGGAAAGTCAAAATAATATAATTCGGGTCATTTCATTGATTTGTGCGACCCGAGTAGGCAAGTTTGTGACTTGTGAGCTCTTGTATTAGACTATCTCGAAATGTATTAAATAATTCTGAATGAATACCGATTAAGCATGGATCTCATCTTGAGGATAAAGTTTTCAGTATATGTGCCTCCACATCGTTGGTTTGTTCAACAACTTTCTTGTTAGTGAGATAACATGTCAAAATTTAAGTACAGAGGATGTGACAACATGAAACTATCAACCCCAATCATTTGGGGGAAAGTCAAAATAATCCGGGCCATTTCATTTCATTGATTAGTGCGACCCGAGTAGGCAAGGTTATGACTTGTGAGCTCTTGTATTAGACTTTCTCGGAATGAATGAAATAATTATGAATACCGATTAAGCATGAATCTCATATTGAGGATAGAGTTTTCAGTATATGTGCCTCCACATCGTTGGTTTGTTCAATAACTTCCTTCGCATATGATCCCAAGAATGCACATTCCAGGTTGAGGTCCAAAATTGTATCCATAGCTTTATGGACAATGGTTGCTTCCGCTGCATGTGCATAAAAACATTCGCTTTGCTAACCTCTCTTCATATGATTTGACTATCACTACATGTTGATTGGTCAAAAAGCATGACTTTAATCCAGCCCTTTGGGGGCGATTTCCAGGTAGCAGATCGCATGCATGTGTTGTGTTTCTTGGAGCATAATGTTGATGCAAATTCCTGAGCCTTGCATTGATTTGTGCTAATGTTGTCTCAATATCGATCTGGTGGTTCTTGTGGACTACTTGGTTGCAAGTGTACCAGATTTGTCCATCGATGTGATGGTGAAAATGTAGAATCTTTGGACATCTATTGGATCACCCATGAAAGAAGAATCTAGTTTGAGCAATTTGATAATACAATCCGGATTTGATGTGGAGTTGAAATCTTCGATTCCGCAATTTTGTTTTGATTTGATCCAAATTTGTCTTGCAAAGTCGCATTTGAATATCAGGCCATATATTGTTTCCCGCTGATTTTCGCACAACATACACGAGGGATCCCGCCCAGGGAAGGAGAATCGAGCTTAGAATGAGTAGGCATCGACCAATTTCCAAAGGAACATTCTAGAACGTTGTGAAGCTTGGCTTTCGAGATTTGACTACAAGGTTGTAGCAATAAGGATGAATCAAATCTGAATCTCAAGCTCTGATCAAAAAGGTAAACGTGTTTGGTGCAGAAGACTTCGTTGCTCGAGGGAATCCACACCAAACATTGTGATTCCTCCATGGGAATTGTAGGTATTTTGTAGATTTCCTTGCATAGATTGGTCAAAAAGCAAAGACACGAAGAATCTAACTACCGAAATCAACATCAGTAAGTTAGTTTCTAAACCATGTTAAATTATGAAATTTGGTTGAGATGTGCAAAAGGCAGAGTAAAGTGAGGAGGCGTTGGGATCCACGACTCCTTCAGATTTTGATATTAGAGTTAACGTCAATTTTGTAGCACGCTCCTTTTTGTACAGTTTCCTAGCAGTTGTATGTACCATGTGAAATACGAAAATTGTGAAATACACTCTATTGGTTGTTAACAAAATTTAATTCCTCTAATAATCTAAGTGTCATTAAATAGTTGGAAAACTAGAGCTTTTTCTTATACTTATATATATATATATATATATATATATATATTTTCACTCATTGTTCTCGAAACCAAGAAAGCCTTAATCTAAGTGATTTCTTGTTCTAACCATCATCCCGGTATAAAAATGACAATTTTATCCAAAATTAGAAACGCTGGCACGCGGTCATTAAGAATTTTAAAATTTATTTTAATTTGTATGTTGAAAAAATAACTTAAATGAACATAAATTAAATATATAAGGATGGAGAATTTATATAGAAAGTTCTAAATTTTGGAAAAATAAGTCAACAATTACTATATAAAAAAATAATTAAACGCCTCTCCCCCAATTCTCCTATATAAAAAAAAAAGTACTTACGTACAGCTCAGACCTAACTCTCTCTTCCTCTAAAACGCATGCACGCAGCTCTCCGCCAATCTCAATTTTATCGAAGCTTTCTTAATTTGATAAGCACAAGACATCAATTCATGATATGTCTAAATCTTTGTAATGGTGTTTGTTAATTTGTGCATGCTTTTTCTTGTTAGTTGATTTATTATATTTGACGTGTTCATAACTTCTTCATATTGAAGTTTCTATGTATTTTCTTGTTAGCCGATTTATTTGATTTTGTATTATACTGGTTTGATTTAACTGGTTCGTTCATATTATATAGTTTACCAAATACATACATTGATGAGAAAATCTATTTTCAGAGCTATAAAAACATTAAGCCCACACTAAAAAAAATGTTGCTAAAAATTTCTGTTAACTGAAATTGTTATTTATTTACGTTGTGATTCGTTCAGAATGGAGGGTACTGATATTGATTTCATCAGCAATTTACCTCAAAGCATAATTGACAACATTTTTGGATGCTTGCCTTTGTGGGACATTGTAACAACAAGCATGTTATCCAGAGAATGGAGGCACAAATGGCTTTCGTGTCCGGTATTAGAGTTCAACTTCTTTATTTTGAGAGAACGTGAACTTGAATCGCTTATTTACCGATTTCTCCAACGTCATCAAGGACCGTTACTCAAGTTTGCTCTTAACGTCCCATATCATAGAGTTTTTCCGGATATTGATCAATTGGTTCGCCAACTTCCGAATCACACTCTTCGAGATTTAACGCTGTGTGCCCTCAACGGAGAAAAGTATTGGGTCACTCATCATCTGTTAACAACTCTCCAATGTCTGAGATATTTGAAGCTTCGTAACTGTGTATTCGGTTCTCGGCGGGGGATTAAAGGATTTCCCAAACTCGTGAGCATTCATCTTGGCAGTTGTTCGTTTATTAAAACCGAAACATTAGTGACGTTCGTTGATTCATGCCCTGTGATTGAAGAGATGAGGTTGATCTTGTGTAGCGGGTTTGATTGTCTTGAAATCACTGGTCCCAAGTTGAAATATTTCAAGTTTTGTGGGATGCAGTTGGGGTCCATTTCTTTTAAGAATTGTCCCGTTCTCAGCAATATCGAGCTATCTTTTATTTCACTCGCCGGTGTTCGTGGCAGACTATACTCACTCGGCTTCGTCAAATCCCTGAGTAGTTAATTTGATTTCGCTCAAAGACTTGAAATTGGGCACTTTTGCATTGGAGGTAAATTGGTTGACCAAAGATCGAAATGTCTTACGAGTTTCTATGGTGATATTATCGTTCTCGGCTAATTGTGTTTTTGTTTCATTTCTGTTTTAAGAACCTTGTTGAGTATGGGGCACCGAACAAGTTGTTGATTGCTCTGGAAACACTTCAAAGTCTTCACCTTTGTGGTATGTATCGCTTGGGCACAAAGGAAATAGCATCCATCATTTGCTTCATTCGGAGCTGTCCCAATTTACGGATACTTAATATGACTGTAAGTTACTATATATTAAGTATCAATTATTTCGGAAAAATCTACAACGCTAGGAACTAACAAGATGATGCTTTTCTATACTCCAGGGTTTCAACTTGCGAGACGTGGGAACTTTTGTGTACTTTCAGGACAAGAAAAGCCTGGAGTCTTTTACTCATCTTAAGATTGTGAAGATGGATATCTTCAGGGGGAATGACCCTGAGATGGAATTCTTGAAATATTTATTAGCATCCGCGACTGCACTCAAGGAATTGTCGATCATGTACTATACAACTTGTGTTAAGCGTCGAGGAGTGATATTGGAGAAACTTAAACAATGTCCTCGTGCGTCACCGAGGGCGGAAATAAGAGTTTTGGGCAAAAAATGAAGCTACTTCTTGCGGCGTTTATGTTTTTGGCTTAATAATCAGTTCTGTGAAATGCAGTATAACATAGTCTTTTGTGGTTTTTCCGAACTATTTATTGATTATATGGGTATGTTATTTTGAAATTTTTTGACTTTTTTTGCATATAAGTTTGGTAATTCAAGCTTAAATTCACAGTGGAGCCCATTCTTGACAGTTTATTATGATGCAACCATAGTGGATTGAGTTCGTAGTCTCATGATTTTTTTTTTCTTTCTTAGAGGGTCTTTTGAATTTTGAGCAAGTTAACAACCGATTTTAGAAAAATAAAATATAATGAGATATCCAACTAATAAACTCAGAGTTAGTAGAATCAGAGAAACAAGCATGTGTTTAATTCAACTGGGTAGTTTATTAATTATTATCAGTTGTTAATCCATTGGCTCAATTACACAAAAGCAAATAAATCTCTGGATTTGAGATATTACCACCTCATTATATGGAGTGAATACCCTAATGACTAATAGTAATTTGATATACTATAGTGTAATATCATTTGCAATAAGGTGAATCAAAAAACCCAGTACGACTAAGTACGAAGAATCTAACTTATAATCTGAAAAAGAGAGAAAAAAAGAAAAAACAAACTCAACAGGAAGACAATGTCTGAAATCAGGATGCCCATTAAACATCAAACGTTACAAAATCCAATAAAAATTATAAAATACAATAACAGTATCTCGTGCAGTTGTTTGTACATTGGATAAAATTATTGACGTACATATAGGATTCTCAAATAAAACAATTTTCCCTCCACCTGATGGATCAATTCACACAGATTTATTCTTGAAAGCCGAACAAAAAGGAAAATGAAGAAACCCATTCTCTGCAACTTACATCAATAAAGGGGTCTGAATAGCAAACAAAATTTACACATAACTTATGAAGGTTTGGAGAAGTAGTGGCAAAAGGACTTTTTAACTAAAATATGAAAACCACACTGTCGTGCACCCTCGACTTCTGATTTTGTGCAACACATTCAGATATCCACATCAAGTTCCTGATCTCCTGCTCTCTCAACCTCATGTACGCAAAAAATACAGCATAGTGAAACTGCATCACCCAAAGATAAAAAATAATTAGTTCATAATAACATATCCAAGGATAGCCACAAATAAGAACAACGCACAGAGGAAGAGAAATGGAAATCGGCTTCAAGTGAAATACAAATAAAAACCAAGCTCTCAATGATCCTCACTGAAAAGGTAAACTCACATCTCCGGGAAATTAAATGTAAACACCCAACAGGAAACTCTGAAACTAACCTGCTGCTCGAAAGCTAAGCAAAGTCGTTTCACTTCCTCTTCATAGAAGGCCTTGTCAAGCATTTGGCTCTCTCCATATGATAACTTGGAAAATATGGACTGATAGGGTGGGTACTTTTCCATGGCACCACGAACCTAGTAAATTGGGATGATGAGTAGGCATAGTTACACGTTTTGTTATGACAGATACAAAAACGAAAGGATAATATACCAATCGTTAAGAAATAGATTCTCAATAATCCTTAACAATTAACAAAATCGAAAACAAAACACACTTAGCTGCCTCTCATCATTCACTTTTGCTGGTGATACACCTTAATATACGCTCTTGAGGAAAACACTGATAAAGTATAGTAAAATGGGAGATTTAACAAATATGTTTTAGCTCATGATTCTTTTTCTGCATTTATTGAGCAAGGGTCAAATAAAGATGCCTCATCAGGACAGAAATGCCAACTGCATTTTCCGGAACATACCAAATATGCAAAATAGAACAGAAGCTTAGGAAATAATAATCTGCAAAAGGAGATACCTGATCTATATCTTCACATACAGCAAGCTCCTCGTGACCATAAGGATATCTATCCAACAAATATACCGTCAATGACATGAAAAAGAGTAAAAGCATAGAATATCAACACTGAAAGTAGTAAAATGCTGCAGGTGCCCTTACAGTAAGCCGAAATTAGAATACAATTTTCGGCGATCATCACGAGTAAGCTCAGTTCCAATGCTGGAGTAAAAAGCAAATAAATGAGTCAAAAAACGGAAATCAACTGATGAAGAAAAAGCACATTCTCATCAACCCCATGCACAAGAAGTACCTGTTTATCGTGATATTGACGGCTCTTCTGTCAGCCTCAAACGCCAGAAGGTCAGACATAAGCTCAGCAGTGGCACCCCCAAGTTTCTACACATAAATTCTTGTTAGAATAAAAAAAAATAACGATAGCACACTCTATAATAAATTAGGGAAAAAAACCACCTTAATCAATTCAAAATGCTTATTGTACCTGGCAAAACTTGTAAAAGTCCTCAAGGTATGCCTTGTAAAGAGTATTTCTCATAATTTCTATGTTCATGTCATCCAAGTCCTGCAAGGGAATCCATATAAGAGTTAAGAGACTGTATACTCAACTGATCCATAACAAACATATTTTACTCCATTTCAGAAAAAATAAATATTAAACCTACTCTTTCAAAACACAAGCTAAAAACACGATCTCCACCTACTTATGCTATATTATTAGGACTCCTGGGTGCAGTTTCACTGACATTATGCCTCCAATTTCCAAAACTATCTCTCACTGAAAACAATGTAATGAGGCCTACAAGCCAATTAGCTATTTTCTCTTGAGATAACGTGGTTAAGAGCATTGAAACAGCAAACAATCATTTTGATACCCCATACTTGAAACAAACATGCTGAATTTACAAATCAACAAAGCATGACTTGCGCATAGCCCATTAAGAACAGAAAACTGTTGAAACGACAATGCATGTTCGAACTTTGAGGACACAACTATACAAGTGAATCATAGATCACAGCGAGAAAAAAGTCAGAGCTAAAAAATGCAGCACTTAATACCTCTGAAGTAATGCACTCAGAGAAGTATGGAGCCAGAGGCGTGTCAACAAGCACCAGCCTGTAAAGCTCCCTCATATTCTGAGCCACTGCCAAAGTTGCAATGCTGCAAATATAAATGATAAATTATAATGATGTTGCACAGGTTGGACTACATGCCTCAATATCTATTGAGATGCAATACCTGTCAAACATCCCTAAGGGATGACATTTCTCCAACAACTCTTGAACATCTCTTTCATGCAAAGTTCCAGTGACAATCAGCACAACGTTGTCAATCATGTGGCCATACCTAAATAATAGAACATTTTTATTAGGTTTGAATTCAATAGCAGAAGACCTGATTTGTAAAATGATTTCATAGTAACAAGAGCAGAAGCTAGTCCCACAGTTAAAAGCAGGGTATAGCAACCAACTTAGCACACAATAACCCCAATAACTATTTCAAGTTGATAGTAGTAAGTAACCATTAGGGTGGGAAATACTTCAAACTGAAAAGGCCAATATCTCCAACCACGCATATTGGATAAAACTGAACTGTTGAATTCCAACTCATATTAACTACTTGACCAACAGGGTTCGGCCTCAAATAAAGGTTTCTACATAAATTTGGTATTCAACTAGTTCACTCTCTTAAAACTATATACGGAATCTCTGCCCAAGGATTATTCACAATGTCAATTCAAGTCGTATAATTGACCTAATGTGAGCAAGTTTACATATCAATACAGTACATGTAAATACATAAACCATACGGAAGAGATATTTACTTACCTAATATACTCCAAAAAGGTGGAGAGAGGCTCTGTTGCTTGGGTTAACATGTGCTTGTACTCATCAACGAGCTTAAGGGTGCATTTCTCCACTATTGTTGTTGTATGGAGTGGAGAGGGCTCTGCAATCAGAGAAAAACAATCAATCTACAAATGCTGGCTTCTAAAACACAACAGAAACAAAGTAGAGATTCAACTAAACTACGACACCTTAACAAGAACCACAAAACCAAACATATAACCACATAATGAATCGACCAATTAACATATCAAGATCGATTCTACACCAACACTTTATCAAATTTTCTGGTATAACTCGTCAGAATAGGTACGCTGAGGCAGCATACAAGCACTGGATGGATTGCTATGACCGGGGAAACCATCTTATACTTGCCGATTAATACTCACTCACGGCCACAAATGAATCAAAACGAGAAAACTCAGAACCGCAAGCTCAAACTTTCCTCATGACTAGAATTGACTATTTATCCGAATTTCAAATCAATACCTTTACTCCAATAACCAATCACCCTAACGCATTGATCTACACCAACACAGCATAATCACAACACATTGCCTCTTTAATTCCTTAATCTCAACTTGATTCCAAAAAACTAAAACTAAATCAAAGCGGATCGATAGTTCGATACAATAACTTCAAATTTAAACAAACTAACATCACATTCATCAACTGCAGGTAAATTTCCAATCAACAACGGTAAAATCAAATATATATATATATATAGAACAAACAAACAAACAAACAAACTAACTAACCGTTCTGGAGATAAGGGCCGTACTCGGTAGCGGAGAGATGCATCTTGATGTCATCCAAAGTCTCGCACTGGCACAAATTGTTGTAATCGGCGGCGGTTAGGAGGCCGGAGCGGTGGCCGCGGACGATCGCCTCAAGGTAACCGCCATGGATGTTGAAGGTCAGCGCTTCGAATCCGTACATTTTGTTGCTACAGATCTGAAGCGAAAGAGATTAACTAACTGGAAAGGTTATCCGGTGAAAACCCTGATGGATTTATTGATTCATTGATTTGATTGATTATTTTGCTGGAAAGGATCAAAAGGGGTTCGATGTAATAACACCGATATGTCAAACTGTGGGTTTGAAAGATAGGGAAATATGAATTTTTATTTTATTGGGTGAATAGTTGAGCAATATATGAAAAATAATAATATTGTTCTGATATGCTTTGATTTAAAGAGAGAAAAAGAAGAGTATTTTAGAAAATACAAAAATTGGTATTCAAACTGTTATTTTGTGAGTGAGATGATTTTGCTTTTAATAGAGTAATAGATGAGAAAAAGAAAAGAAAACAAAGAAGACGAGGGAAAAGTGAAAACATGATTTTCCAGTTAGAGAAAATAAATAAATAAAAGTCTTATTTTCGAGTGAATTGTCAAAATAACATTCCCTACAAAACTTTTTGTCAAAATAACAATCTCCCAAAAATAATTGTCAAACTAACATCATCTTGCCACATGTGATGCCAAGTGTACAAAACTAAATTGTCAAACTAGCACTCTCTACAAAACTATTTGTCAAAATAACACTCTCACAAAAATAATTGTCAAAATATCATTATTTTTGCCACATGTACATCTACATGTACAAAAACTAAAATTTACTTCACGAAAACTAATTGCACATGACTAGAATGTAACATAAATTATAGTATATAATTTTGCTAACTCACATTTTGAGATTATAAATTATAAATACATTTGCTCCATTTTTTTAATTTTTTTTTGACATGGCATTTGCTGCATTTTAAATATATATATATATATATAAACTCAAAAATTTGTACACATGCCACTTTTGTCTTCACTTTATTTAAGAATATACAAAACTAATGATATTTTGACAATTATTTTCGAAAAAGTGTTATTTTGACAAATAGTTTTGTAGAGAGTGCTAGTTTGACAATTTAGTTTTGTACACTTGGCATCACATATGGCAAGGCGATGCTAGTTTGACAACTATTTTTGGAAGAGTTCTCTTTTGATAAATAGTTTTATAGAGAATGCTATTTTGACAATTCACTCATTATTTTCATTCGTTTGCATAGGTAATTAGAGACCAAGGTGTATGCTAAATTGCTAATGTGGCACATAAGCCATAGAGTAAGTAATGATAGTTGAGAAGGATATTTATAAGAAAAATGAATCATAATAGTTTTTTTTTATCGATAAGAAGAACAACATAATTACATCATGTTTCTAGTTAGTAAACTAGTAATATAAGTAGAGGAAAGCTTGTCCCAAAAGACATTGCTCTCTTCTATATATCTAACATATTTGGCAAGTGCATACGTCTCTTTGTTAGCCGTTCTTAGTATACATGTGAAAGTAATGTTCCACGGCATATGTAATAGTCTTTTGCATTTCTTTTGCATTCCTCCACCATGTCAGCATTGCAAGAATTGGAGTTAACTGCCCTGAGATCAGTTTGTGAACTGTGAGTGAATCCACTTCAATATCAATGTTGAGAATTCTCCTAGTCCAAGCCATCTCAAGTCCCTTCTAAAAGGCTGGCAGTCCTGCCTCCTCCACAATTGGAGCAATGAGTTTTTGCATATATCCCTAACTCCAAAGACCATTTTCAACTCTAAGAACACCAGCCAGTGAACTAACGTTGACACCAGGGATAAAACAACCATCAGTATTCAGTTTAAACCATCCACTGTGAGGCTTGGTCCAACCAACTTCTTGAATCCTACAGTTGTTCCTTGTAACTCCTTCATATGGTTCATAGCTTAGTCGTTTAATCTGAAAGATGTGACCTGAAACAGTGATCTCTTTCTTGTGGAAATCTCTGGAGTTTCTGTGTATCCAATAGATCCAGATTGTTGGCATAAAAATCCATTTCCAAGAGGCACATGGTCTAATGTTGTTTCTAATTTGAAGACTTTCCAAGTTCTCTATCAACCAATTATCATCACTGGTGCCATCAGACTTAACAGATCCTCATGAACAATAATTCTTCCCCAAAGATTCCTTGTTGCGTGATAAGATTTAAAAAGGTGTAAGCCATATTCTTCAGGTTCATCACAGAAGGTGCACATAGAAGTGAGGGAAATATGTCTCTTGAATCTTACCAGATTAGTTGCCAACCTTTCTTGAGATATCAACGACAAGAAATGTTGTAGTTTGTTGCTTACATCCATCTTCCAAACCCATCCATGCTTACTGGAGTTTCTGATATTGATTCCTTATTGAGTTTGAAATAACTTGTATGCTGATTGACAAGTAAATTGTCCATTTGAAGAACCATTCCATATCATATGATCCTCATGGTCAATGAATGTGATAATTATGATGCTTATATCATCGTTTAGAACCTGAGGCAAGTCAGAGTTGATAATCTCCATATTTCATTCTCCATTTTCCATCAAAACATAGCCAGTTTACATCAGAAGAATGAATTGTGATATCCTCATCACATAGACATCCTGAACCCCTTCAGTTATCAAACTAGAAAGAAATTTGATCACCTCTGCCAACTTTCCATCTAAGGAAAGGTTTCATAAGCTCCATACAGTGGAGCACTCCCTTCGAGACAGGACTATCAGACATTTTGCCCTTTTCAGATACTTAGCCTTCATGAAATCTTTCTAAATAGTCTCCTCATTGGTTATGATTTTCCAGACCAGCTCATCAAACAGGGATTCATTGCTTGTGCGAGTAGATCGAATGCCTAAACCACATTCGCTTTTGGGCATAGTTACCTGATTTCAATTTACCAAATGTAACTTTTTCTTAGTGACATAGTGGACAACAAAAAGTTTATGTTAAGTATGTCCAGCTTGTCACAAACATGTTGAGGTAACCAAGAGGATTGCATTGAGTATACTGACATTGAAGAGAAGACAGAGCAAATTAATGTATCCCCTCAGCAAGAGATAACATCTTACTCTTCCAGGTGCCAAATTTGTTCATGACTTTATCAAAGATATCAGCATGTGTTTCTCTGGTTACTCTCCCATGCATCATCCTCACACCAATATACTTCCCTAGGTTCTGAGTCTGGCCAAATCCTAGAATCGGGCACAATTGTCTTTTGAGACTAGAGCAATTGTGCTTGGAGAAAAGGACTTTTGACTTGTTATGATTCAGTCTTAGTCCTAACATCTCACAGAACCTATCCAGGGTCTTTTCTGATGGTGTGAGTAGTGGAGACAATAGCTTTTCCCATCAGGATAAGATCATCAGCAAAGAAGATGTGTAACATATAAGGGCCATCTCTACAAGGGATGATAGGTTTCCATTTTCCCCTAGTTACTTCTACATGGATGAGGTAGGATAGCCTTTCCACACAGACAACAAATAGGTAAGGTGAGATGGGATCACCTTGCCTTAGGCCACACTCATGATCAAAAGCCTCTAGAGGACTTACATTCTATAGAATTCTGGTTGAAGCATTTGTGACATAGAACATGATCAACTCCACCAGTGCCTTAAGGAAATTAAAAGCATGTAACGTTTCTTCCAGAAAGCTCCAGCTGACCTTGTCATAAGCTTTCTCTAAATCCAACTTCATTATCATGCAACCAACCTTGTTCTTTTTCTTTGTCCTGAGTGAGTGGAGTAACTATTGCAACACAATTATATTATCTTGTGTGCCCCTTCCTTTAATGAAGCTAGAATGAGTTGGAGCAATAATCTTAGACATCATGCCTCTTAATCTATAAGTAATATGCTTAGTAATGATTTTGTAAGGGACATTACAAAGTGCAATAGGTCTAAATTCAGTGATACTCACAGACTCTTGGACTTTAAGAATCAGATAGATGAAAGCTTCACAGAGTTTCCTGTCAAAGCTTTTCTCATGGAATGCTTTCTGTACAAATTTGGTGTGTGATGAGATTGTATAGTATCAGAAGAACGTTTAGAACTCAAAGGATCGGAGGCGCAAGCAAGAAGGAAATCTTTAAAGCGTGTTGGTTTAGTACTAGTTCCGGTGCTCATTCTTACAAGAAGTGACACCACAAGTAGGTCATGAGGAACAAGGTTCTAGTGAATAAGTGAAGTAGTTAGAGGACTATGTGGTAGGGTAATGGTTGATGGCACAAGTGGTGGAGAGCCTGGTGTAGTGGAGCAGTAATGATCATATACCAAGGGAGAATCAACACAGGCATCTGAATGTTCTACAAGGGGTAGAGGTGCAGTGTGAGGTATACCAGTGTAAGAATAAAAATGAAAATAATATTCATAGAAGATTACATCTATGCTTGAGACAACTTTGTAGTCATGAAAACCACACACTTTATAGGCTTTTGCCGATGAGCATAGCCAATGAAACATCATTTAAAACCTCTGGCTTCTAACTTGTCCTTGCGAGGACTAGTGTTAGCAAAATAGCATAAACATCCAACCACTTTTAAGTTGGAGAGGTCTGGTGGTTTGGTGTGAAGTAATTCATATGGAGTAAGCCACTGAAGTGACTTTCTTGGTGTT
Source organism: Linaria vulgaris (assembly GCA_948329865.1). NCBI lineage: Eukaryota > Viridiplantae > Streptophyta > Magnoliopsida > Lamiales > Plantaginaceae > Linaria > Linaria vulgaris. The sequence goes on along the minus strand of OX415250.1, from coordinate 14,311,898 downwards.
ATGTTTATGAGGTAAGGGTCTTTAAGGATGGCATGGCCCCAAAAATAAACTGGTAGATTTTCAACTCATTCCACAAATCCAAGGCAGATGTAGAACATCAAACTATCATGCAACTCTTTGGTAATAGAGTAACTCAACCAAGAAAAGACTAGCACATTGGCCCTAATCCAACAGTTTAACAAGATTGGATCAACAACAGAGGGTTTTAGAAGGGTACCATCAATGAATGATAACTTGTTCTTGATTGTGAGTGCTATGATTTTGCTTTTGCTCCAAGAAATATAGTTGGTGTCATTCAATTGGTTAGTATTTAGCAACTATAAGGTTCCTATGAAATCATGTGAGACAAGATAATACACAGAGGACGAATCCTCAGAAGGATTTTTAGTTGACACAACATGGGGAATAATAGATGATGTATTACTCGAAGATGCAGGTTCAGTCATGATGAATAGTAGATTAAAGCCCTAATTTTGAAACTATTTTGCTCGATGGATTTGTTAAACTTAAATAAGTTTTTAACTAAGAGAAAAATGTTATATTAGGATTGATGGAAAAATATGTGAATGATGAGCATAGTATGACAACTTAATTGATTTTTCAAATGCTTCCCTGAAGCTCTAATTCCAAAACGTGTTCATGAATGTTGATACACTTACACTTACACTTATCCTTTAAATTTGTATTCATTTACAGAATCTAGGAAATTGTATGTCACTACTCAGTTCTACTACGATGGAAGTTTCAATGAAGATGCTTCAGAGTACGCGGGAGGCAGGAAGGTGGTTATGATTATCTTGGTCCAACTTTCGTCTATGTAAAAGGATTGAAGAATTTATGCAACCAGCTTGGATTTCTAGTGGTGAAGGACATTTTACTCAAGCAATGCTATGGACTTGTTGTTCTTCAACAAGATAGGCAAATTAACAGTCACTTTTTGGCTTGTCAAAGTACCAGGCTCATGGACATCTACGTGAATTGCGAGGGAAAGATAGATGAAGCAACAAGCTTTATTTGAGGGAGATGATTGCATTAAAATTGAAGAACTACATGATCTTTAAAACGACTCCCAGGTCGTCGAAGAACAACATGAAATGAATATGCCTGGAGACGTTGCTAATAGTGCTTGTGTTGAAGATGGGGATCTAAATTACTTTAGCGATGGATCTTATGGAATGCAAAGTGATACAGATATAAGGCTTGAGGTAAATCACGATGTGGTTGATAATATGTTTGAAGCTAATATTGAAGAGATAAGATTGAATAAAGAATTGGAGGGAGGGGAAATGGATGTGGGAAGGGATTCAATAAAGGGTTCAGGAAAAGGTTCTGGAAAAGGTGCAAGAAAGGGTTCTAAAACAGCTGAAAAGGCTAAGAGGGTGATGATTGAAGAAGATAAAATTGATAGTCAGATTATGATGAAGAGACATCAAGAAAGGGTTCGAGAAAGAGTTCAAGAAAGAAATATGGAAAATGGTCTAAAACAGGCTCTAGAAAAGGTAAGCGGGTGATGATTGAAGAAGATGCCCATGATGATTCAGATGAGGTGATTGGTGTTCTAAGATTAGAAAAATAGTCACTGAGTTTCAAGACACACATGCTAGGCACTACAGACCGAAAAAGTCGGATGATAATTACTATTTGGTCAGTGGCTGAGATGACACAGAATATGCAGTTAACATAGAAGAAAGAACATGCGGGTGTAGAAAATGGGACATCAAGGGGATTACATGTGTTCATGCGGCTAGTGCCATAACTGCACAAGGTTGGGATGCGTTGGACTTTATCCATCCCGCATACAAGATTACAACCTACATGGATGCTTACATGCGTGCCATAGTACTCATGCATGGTAGAAAAGAATAGAACCACACCAATTTCATACTAATTACTCTTCTTAATGAAGGAAGGCTACCGGCAGACCAGAGAGGGTAAGGAGGCATGAGCCTGGTGAAAAACGAACAAAGAAGAAAAGGAAATGTAGGGGCAAGCCACTTACTGTTTCTAGTAAAGATCGTTATAGATTAACAAGGGAACCAAAATTTTGAAGTGCGGATAGTGTGAAGTGTTAGGACATAACAACCGTGGGTGTCAAAAAAGAAAATATGATGAAGAAAATAACATAGTTCAGGCACCTGTTGCATCTACAGATGGGGAGAGTGGTACGAAAAATAATGATAAAAATAATAATGATGTACAAGAAGAGGGGAATGTTACTGGAGTGACTGATGTGAATTCTGCCATGGATGTCGACGATGAAAATGTGGTTGTGGATAATGATAATGAGGCAAATGATGCAGCTCAGCCATTTGTGATAGAGGAGTATCCAGCTGAATGAGCAAATGATGACTTAGCCCAAGAATGGGAGAATGGTCTATCAAGCCAACAAACTGAGGTAGATATGCGGAGTACCCAACCTACATTTGAAGAGACACAAGAAGATTTAATGGTGAGAGATGAAGCAGAACAATTCCGAAAAAAATTGGCCATAACGACAAAAAATACACGGGTTAGTTTTGATTAATGACTGCCTTTATATATATATATGTGTGTGTGTGTGTGTGTGTGTGTGTGTATATATATATATATATATATATATACACTTTGAAATGAAAATCTTGATAAAAATAAGTTAATCATTGACTTTGATTTAACACGGCAATACTACAATGAATGAAGTTGAAGACCGCCAAGAAGTGCAGGAAGCGAGGAAGTCCACACGCATAAACAAGGCCAAGATGAAGCACCATGATGATGTACTCTATTATAATGTAAGTAAATTAGTTTATACTATTTAGATTAATTTATTTTTAGTAACTCTTTAGATTAAATTGTGATAATTTCATGAAACGAACCATTGTTTTTTTTATGTAACAGAATACAAATATGTGCTTGAGCAAATTTGAAGGGTACTACCAATGTTTTGAAACCCAGACCGGACTGGCCGATTTGACCGGTCCGATCGGGAACCGCTAGCTATACCGGCACGGTTCAGTCAAGAAAACGGGCTGCTCAGGCTGGCGAGCGAACTGGCAGATTCGGCCGCTTCGCCCAGAGACCCGGCCAATCGGTTTGGCTAGCGAACCGGTATGGCCTATTTTTTTTCTTCCTCTTTTTGTAATTTTCAATCTTATTGTTTAACAAAAAAAAAGAAATAAAAAATTGCTGTTGCGATTCCGCTCGTTCAGAAAAAAAGAAGAAGAAACAAAAATCATAGTGAAAAAAAGTTAGAAGATAAAAATAGATGATTATATTTAATGCATTTTGGTTCCCTGCTGGTTAACATAAACAACCTTATATTGGTCAACAATAACTTTATTTTGTTGATAGCCATGGTGGCTTACGATGGGAATTATTTAGTGTGTATTTTGTTTGAGAAACAATGGTTAACAGAAACACTGAAGTTCACTTGTAAGTTGATTTCTGTTATATTCCAATGCTAATGCTCGAGCTATCGTCCACAAAGTCTTTGATCTGAATTTAAGTTTCTGTATTGTGTTGAAGGTAATTTTTTAATACATAAATTCCCAGTGACGGGGAAAAAATTCAAGTTTCTGTATTTATGTTTATTGAAGGTGAATTTTGAGATCAGAAATTTCTAGATGAATAGTGAAGAAAAAGAAGTTAAGTTTCTGTATATATATGTTTATTGAAGGTGGTCCTTGAGAACGGAAATTCTCAGATTAATGTGAGGATAAAAGGAAAATTTAAGTTTTGTATTTACGATTTTTTTTAAAACATGTATTTATTCTCTATTAAAGTTAATCTTTGAGAACAGAAATTCCCAGATTAATAATGAGGAAAAAAAATTTAACTTCATGTATAACGTTTTTAAGTTTAAAAATTTTGTTTACAATTTCCATTTTTTTTAATTAATTGATTACATGGCGTCCATGTAATTGGGTATATTTTTTGGGTCAAAATCCTTAAATTTTGGTCAAACCTGAGTCATATCAGCAAAATACGGTGACTTTATTGAACTCAGATGAGGCGGGACTAAAATTGAGCACTTTTACCAACTTACGAGACCAAATGCGTGGAGTGATAACTTACGGAATCAAAGGCGCGAGGGTGCCAACTAATGGGACCAAACAAATTTTTATTTCTTTTTAAGATGTGAGTGAGACTACAAAAGTATTATGATTTAGGAGTCATTTAAAACATTCAAAAATAACTTATATATATTTGCAGCAAAATATATTAGATCAAATAGCCAAAATGTCGGGGTTTTACCAGTTTATGTTGGAATTGGGGAAAAAATGGATGGAAGGGAAGAATCTTGGGAATTTGGTTTTATACAAAAACTGTATTTTTTTCTTGTGATCTCCTTGTATTTGGTCAGTTGAAGATTTGCCCAAAGACATTATTAGACTGTGAGCTGCTTAACTTAACAAGAAATTTGAAAGAAAATAACAGGAGTAAAAACTTGAATCGCCACTTTCCTTATACTAGAGGCATGCACTGATTTTTCTTTACTTCTACATATGATGATATGAATAATCAATCACATTCACCTGCAAATAACTCCAATAAGCCAAAACCTCCCAAGTGTTTTTTTTTCAAATGTTAGTAGCACCCGGTACAAAAGATAACATGTTGGTGAGGGTATTGCTTCAGACACTTGAAAGATATGACACTCCCTACCGAGGGTGTGTAAGGTTTTCTATCGCCCCACATAGAGCGACTGTAAGTTGGTGGACTACCCCATAGTGCAACACCCTGCCTATGCACTGTGGCCAAGTAAGTACCCAAGGGAGACCATTGGACGGAAGCCTCCGTCATATACGGGATAGTACATCACAAAAAATCATCAATTAAATGACTCAAGGCTTTAATTCAACGCCCCATAGTGCAGCACCCTGCCTATGCACGTAAAGTACCCATGGGAGACCATTGTGTGGGACAGTATCGAAAAGTTGGCCATCAAAGACAATCACGAGTTCAATGATTCAAGGCATTAAATCATCGCCCCATAGTGCATCACCATGCTTATGCATTGTGGCCAAGTAAAGTACCCAAAGGACACCATTAAAACAAACTCTCCATCCAATACTGAAAAATTGGACATGACAAAAGAACAATGAGTTTCCATGATTTGAGGCATTACAAATTTCTGTAGCGCCTAGATGCAGAAAAAGACGGGCACATTTCTGTACAAGTACAAATTTGAAAGTAAAGAAGTGAATTTCACTCACTGAATGTTTGAAATATGCCTCGGGCTTTGGCAGTCTGGCGGCATACCAATATACCTCAGTATCTGTGCCAACTTGAATAACAAACTGCTGTGTGGCATTCGGATCAACAAGTCACAAATGGAGGTTCTCCTGTATAAAATCAATGAGACATTAACACAAAATATGGGCATGAAAGGAGGGCAAGCATTCAGAGAAAGTAGAGGCTAACCCCATGAGTATATAAGGTTTGGTTTCAGGCAGTGACCACTTTTCTGGAACTTCTGTGAACTTCTCAAAGTCGTCAAACATATTAACAGCCAATATATGGGGCTTTGTCCATCTTCAAACTATTAGTCTTTTCCTTAGCTGGTTCTCAGCTTCCTACATACCTACCAACAAGGCAAAAGCCACGTGCTTAAAATAAAAATTTAACTGAAAACAAAATTGAAATCCAATCATCAACATACAAAGCACAGTCTCATCATCAACGATTGATAAGTTTGGGAAATGCTCATCATTATCATGCTTTACATTTGTTTACTTGATTATTCTTGATAGTTTTGTAGTATTTTTTAGGTTTGTTTTCATGTTTAGTAGGTTGAAATATTATTTGTCAATCAAGAATTAAAACTTCAAAAATTTGTCGATACCTGTGTAGATTGAGTTATATTTGGTTCTATATATCACTGGAAAGCCACATATGTCTAGTTTCCAATGCAACAAGCGGTTTGTGATTTCGACATCTGGTGCAAAAGTTATAACCAAAATGGTGAAGCTGCGCAAAGCTAAAACGTATATATGCAACTCGCGCTCTCGATGATCGTCAGATGAAAATGGCTAATCAATGGTCTATATTCAGTCTTACAAGCTTTCAAATGGAAGAATCTAGAATGTCATGAATCATGTGATTCATAATTGATCAATTATATGACAACTTTGGACAATTGGATCAAACCGGGATGAACGGTCGAGATGTCATCTTATGTTTTTTGTTCAACTATAAATAGACGTCACATTTTCCACATTTGAACAACTCCATGTATGCATAAGTAAGATGAGTTTCTTTTTGATTTCACCATATGCTAAACCCAATACCTATCGACATAGTCTATAATACTGACCAACTAACAACTAGAACGACAAAATCAAAGCCAGTTAACAACAAATTAGATAAAATTAAAAATAAACTCTAACAAGGGAGAGGAGTACACTACACATCACCTCAGTAGTGTGCCACCCAATCAAGCAATACCCAAGGGTTTTATCAGTCATTGGGTCTGGGTCGACGGGCATCCACAAAAAAACATCAGTTAAATGATTCAAGGCTTTAATTCAACGCCCCATAGTGCAGCACCCTGCCTATGCACGTAAAGTACCCATGGGAGACCATTGCGTGGGACAGTATCGAAAAGTTGGACATCAAAGACAATCACGAGCTCAATGATTCAAGGCATTAAATCATTGCCCCATAGTGCATCACCCTGCTTATGCATTGTGGCCAAGTAAAGTACCCAAAGGACACTATTGAAACAAACTCTCCATCCAATACTGAAAAACTGGACATGACAAAAGAACAATGAGTTTCCATGGTTTGAGGCATTACAAATTTCTGTAGCGCCTAGATGCAGAAAAAGACGGGCACATTTATGTACAAGTACAAATTTGAAAGTAAAGAAGTGAATTCCACTCACTGAATGTTTGAAATATGCCTCGGGCTTTGGCAGTCTGGCTGCATACCAATATACCTCAGTATTTGTGCCAGCTTGAATAACAAACTGCTCTCTGGCATTCGGATCAACAAGTCACAAATGTAGGTTCTCCTGTATAAAATCAATGAGACATTAACACAAAATCTGGGCATGAAATGAGGGCAAGCATTCAGAGAAAGTAGAGGCTAACCCCATGAGTATATAAGGTTTGGTTTCAAGCGGTGACCACTTTTCTGGAACTTCTGTGAACTTCTCAAAGTCATCAAACATATTAACAACCAATATATGGGGCTTTGTCCATCTTCAAACCATTAGTCTTTTCCTTAGCTGATTCTCAGCTTCCTGCATACCTACCAACAAGGCAAAAGCCAAGTGCTTAAAATAAAAATTTAACTTAAAACAAAATTGAAATCCAATCATCAACATACAAAACACAGTCCCATCATCAACGATTGATGAGCTTGGGAAATGCTCATCATTATCATGCTTTACATTTTTTTACTTGATTATTCTTGATAGTTTTGTGGTATTTTTAGGTTTGTTTTCATGTTTAGTAGGTTGAAATATGATTTGTCAATCAAGAACCAAAACTTCAAAAATTTACCAACACCTGTGTAGATTGAATTATATTTGTTTCTATATATTATTGGAAAGCCACAGATGTCTAGTTTCCAATGCAATAAGCAGTTTGTGATTCCAACATCATCTGGTGCAGAAGTTATAACCAAAACGGTGAAGTTGCGTAAAGTTAAAACATATATATGCAACTCGCGCGCTCGATGATCGTCGGATGAAAATGGCTAATCAATGGTCTATATTCAGTCTTGTAAGCTTTCAAACGGAAGACTCTAGAATGTCATGAATTATGTGATTCATAATTGATCAATTATATGACAACTTTGGACCATTGGATCAAACCGGGATGAATGGTCGAGGTGTCGTCTTATGTTTTTGGTTCAACTATAAATAGACGTCACATTTTCCATATTTGAACTACTCCATGTATGCATAAGTAAAATGGAGTTTCTTTTTGATTTCACCATACGCTAAACCTAATACCTATCGACATAGTCTATAATACTGGCCAACTAACAACTAGAACGACAAAATCAAAGCCAGTTAACAACAAATTAGATAAAATTAAAAATAAACTCTAACAAGGGAGAGGAGTACACTACACATCACCTCAACAGTGTGCCACCCAATGAAGCAATACCCAAGGGTTTTATCAATCACCGGGTCGACGGGCATCTACAGGGCCTTAATATCTCCAATTTGACTGTAAATCTTCCGAAGCACACCTTCCAACTCAGACTTCTTCCTCCGAATTACTGGCAAATTATCGACAACTATATAGTTTTTGAAACCCTCGTCGAACTCAATTGGTCCCTCTTCGTACAGATCCTCGTCATCACTACCACAAAATAGTATTCATTACACTAAAATAACCTAATTAATACATGGAAATACAACTTTTAACTTTAAGTTTTGTCGTACCTGACGATGCCACAATCTTCGCCAGTTGGAATAGAAATGTCGCTGAGGTTAATGGAAGAGGTGTCAATGCTGAGTCTGGCGGTCATCGCATCAATGCACTCCATTGTCAATGTTATGATAGAGTTACTAATTCATTCTTGTACTTTTGTTACTTGTTGCACGTAAACTTGGAGCTAAAGTAAAGAGAAACCCATAAAAAGAGAGAGAGATTGGTTCTGAGTTACTTTAGAGAATATTGCAGAAGAGAGAGAGAAAGCAAAGCTTTGTAATATTAATCATCATAATGATAAAGTAGCAGCTCCAGTGTTCTTATACAAATGACAATGACTAACACATTGATCCCCAAAAGGGTAAATCAGTCAATAACTAATAATAACAGTAAAATAAAGACATAATATAAAAGCCGATAAATGATGAAATGACGCCGTGTGCTCCCAGCCCAAACGGTGTCGTCGTTCTCTAACTCGCGAAACTTGAAGTGCGATTCTTTTAAATTACTTCAAAACAAAAGTATTTCTCTTCCTTTCCCAAAATAGGTCAATTTGATCCCCAATTCCAATTGCGAACCCTGATCTCTCTCATGCCATTCTGACAATCAACATTTGCGTTGGTGAGCTTTCAGGAGTTTTTCCGTGGCTTGCTCACTGTGAAGAAAATAGGGAACTGTGAGTGATTTTTGTTTTTTGATTCACTTCAAAGATACCAGTCAGTACAATATCAGATATTATATTAATATTTTCAATCTAACTTTATGTGATTATATAGTTATTTATTTATTAAATATGAGATAAGATGATTGTTGGATGTAATCTTTATTCCTATAACTAAATCGAATCGATCGGGATTTTGATCCTCTCGATTGATCTGATCTAGTATGCACAGGATACAGTCATACGGTAAGATGATCGGGATTTTAAGAAATAAAAAGATACAACATATCTGGGACTAGCACGGATTTTCATATAGAAAATATGTTCAATATCATTGAAACTTGGATAAATTAATTTTTTAATTTTAATTTTAAATTTCATAAAACAAGTTTTTTTTTGAACATCAAACATTTTTTAAAATTTAAAAAAAAAGTGAAATATAGAAAACGACTAAAAAGCATTGATGATGTAAACGACCTGATGAGCGTCTACTACAATGGTATGGGTTTGTCCAAGTGAAGCACTCGACAGATGCCACAAGTAAACCAATTGCATATTAGTGCAGGTGGTGAAAGAAAATCATTAGAAAACTAAACACCTCGTTGGACGTGTGTAGTTCCAAGCAGTACATGCCAATGAAAGACAACACTTAGAGTCTCTTCGCGCCATCTATTGTCATTTTAGATGTAGATATAAATATTATATACGTATTTGTTAAGTATAAGATGATTGTTCGATGCTATTCTTAACCCCTAAAACTAAAAATCGAATCGACGGGTATCTCGATCCTAGGATGAAAATCGAGAAAATCGGATCGAATCATTCGGTCGATCCAATTTATTATGCACACATCTAGACATATGAAGATGATGAGATATGATGGTACGAAATTTTAAGAAATTAAAAGATATAACACCAACGAGACAAACGCGGATTTTTTAGCAAGCTAAGTCTAAGGTTTTAGAGTTAAGGAGCTTTACTTGTAAGGAGTTACATGCATAGTTGCTTGGTTGTTTTTGTTTGAGAAATTAGAGAGTGAGGAGTTTGAGAGTTGTGAGAACAAACTTTTTGTAAATCATTATTCTTATAATGATTATTTTGCCTAAAGCTCCGACGAATATTGTTAACACTCAGTTTGTTACGTGCGACTATCAAAATAAACGAAGGTATTATGGGATCGGAATGCCCTACTGAATTTTGAATGGAGCTTAGTACCGTAAGTTCCACGGTGGTATACGAAATATATTAACGCAAAAATAGAGAAAACCCGTTTATCCGGTTGTTTATCTTAGTTTTCCCCTCTCTTTAATTGGGGTGAGGTTCCTCTATTTATAGGGATACATGGGAATGCATGTGTCTTGGTGCATGGAGATGTGCTGACAGGTGGTGTCATTTAGGTTTTTTTAGTAGCTGACTAATCCCTCCTGATATTGACATCTGGTATTTCGGGGACCACGTGGTCGAATGTCGTATTCTGTTACGTGGAGCATTTTTATCCATGCCTCGTTACGATGGTTAGTGATGATTCTTAGGTATCGTGGGTGATGCCAGCTTGGAGCTTCGTCTGCAAAGTGTCTTTTAGATGGTAACTACGAGAATATCGTTGGTCATTATGGGTATTGTGGGATCATCTAAAGTCCGTAGTACCTCGCATGGGCCTTGTATTCTGGGAGTTTCCTAGTGACATGAAGACTTTTTCTGGGATGGCTTGCTTTTGATACCCTCTTGAGACATCTAAGCTCTTAGGGGTATCTAAGACTTTGCCCTTGCTTACAGAGCACGATGCTCCTTATTCTCGATGCCCCGGTTAAGAGGGGGTTAACACTAGTCCCCCCAGTTCCTATTGTATTCGTTAGAATAAAGAGGAATTCTTAGGTTAGGCATCAGGCTACGTGGCGAGTTGTAGAGCCGTACGTTATTTTGATGGGAAAACGTGTCATGGCTCCTGATTTCTCAGGAACCGTGCACATTTACTGTGGGTAATTAACTTCCACCATCACTAACATGTGCATTAACTCCCACTACTCCTCATTAATCCCCTAGGGCTATTTACGCCCATTTTGTCGCCTTACTTCTTCATTCCAAGATTTCCTTGTGCTTCTTCTCCGCATTTTCTTTACAGAACAACTCTTTTTCGTCGTCGAATTCTTGTAATCTTTTCCTTATAGCTTCCACTAATTATGGCTATGTCGCTGCTACTCTTCTCGCTAACGTCGATGTAGTTTCTTTTGTGGTGAGTCCCACCTGTCATCGCCAGAACTGCTGAGGCATCTTCTCGTAAGAGAAATTCTATCGTGGCAGCTGGTGAGAAAGAGGGTGGCCATTTGAAGAAGACGAAATCGAAGAAGTCAAAAGACAAATCGATTATCCCTCGAAAGATTCAGTAGGTGTATGTTACTTCTAGCACCGCCACAGAAGAGGAAGTTCAGAAGTTCTTCCTCTATTCTGGCGTTTCTGGTCGCGGTGTGAAGGTCGTTATGTTGGACAAAGAGCATAGAGGGAATGCCCCCCGGAGAAGCATGTTACAGTATACTTTGCACAAGCGAAGGCGGGACTACGATCCTTTTTCCCACCTTTCTACTCCGAGGTTCTTAAGGCGTGTGGGGTGTGCCCAAGCCATATTACCCCCCAACAGTTTCGTGATTTCGGCGGTCTTTGTGTTTTGGTGCTTGTTGAAGGGCCTGGAGTGCACGATAGCTAGGTTCTTCTCCATATTTGATATATCAGTGTCGCCTGCGGAATTGCCCTTCTACTCTTTCTATCACCACGACACATGTAAGAGGATACTCGATGGCACCATCAATTCTCACAAAAGATGGAAGAATAAGTTTGTGTTCGTCGTTCCTGTGAACAAAAAATGTGGGATTTTCCCCACACTTGGGGTGTGCCCAAGGCTCCCCGATACGAAGTAGAGGCGGACTTAGTATTTTCTCCTATGTGGAATGCCAAAGCTCTCATCGATTTTCAGCACTTTAAGTCGTTGTACATGGTATTGGGTCTCCGACACATCGCCTTCCTAGATGAAGTGGACGAGGAGGCAGATAAGAAGTTGTTGTCCATCCCCCATCACCGTAGTTAAAGCCTTTGGTAAGCCTATTGTTGGATGACTTTGCAATATTATGCTTCGCCAGTTCGGCTTCTCTAGCGTAGGCAAGGTTTTGAAGGAGTTAATCATTGCCCCTATCAATGGTGTCGTTCCCCAGGCTCAGCCTTCTACGGCTGGTTAATCATTTAGTTTTAATCACACAATTGTTTAGTTTGTCTTTCATTTATTTAGGACATAGGTAGTTGTTGATTTATAAAACTAAATAATTGTGTCTAATATTCGTATTTGTAATACACATTGCAGTTAAACTATTTTGCATATTTAAATTTATTACACGCGGTCTTTGCGTGTGCCAAACTTGTTAGTTACATTATTTCTCTTTATATAAATTATAATTAACGAATTGTTTTTAAAGTTAACCCACTAAGTTAATACTATTTCAGTTTTAATTCACTACATTGGCCGACTTCAATTTAAGTACACTAAATTGAAGTTGGTGTCAATATTGACATGTGCTTTCGAAATTGCCACAACACGTGACCCACACACAATATCAATTTAGTGGACTTAGATTAGAATATGTTAAAGTAATGGGTTGAAATTTAGTGGTGCCAACATAATGAGACTTGAAAATTTTACAAGAAAATAATAATTTTCAGTATTTTAAAAATATATGTGTAGCATGTGTGTGGGTCAAGCGTTGTTTGTGTGACAATTTCGCCAATACGCGTTAAAATTGAACCAAGATTAACACTAGTGTTTTGAACTTGTATCAGGATATTCATAAGTTTGTGCATCAATGCACTAACTCCGTCCTTCGCCATCGGAGTAGCTCCTTCTACATTTCTAAGATCATATTCGAAAAGCCTAGTCCTAATTCCTTTTTTTGGCCAGTTTACTGGACTTAATTAAACCTCCTAATACATTGGGTTTAATTTGAAATTGGGAAAACGGTCTTTTTCTTTGCAACACTATACTCGGCCTTTGATGTTTGGGAAATACTATATCCACACCTATTTTTCGGGCAAATTTTAGATTTTGCAGGGGTAAAATCGGTACTACATTGTTTCCAACGGCTACCTAACAGAAAAAAGGTTGGGTATAGCTTCGCAAAAACGCGAATAGGTTGGGTCTAGTATGCCGTTTTTCCTTAATTCTAAATAAATAAATAAATATTTCAACTATTGAGCTTTTTGTCTTTTAATCTATGATTTTGAAGATTGATTTAGTGAATTTTATTTGGTACAATGAATCACAAAACCGGCCAGAAATATGATAATTGATATCCATTTAATAAATTAGACCTCGATTTTTTTATGCATTGTCAAAAAATGTGACTGCTCGAATAGCTAACTACACAAATATAAAATATGAAATGTCAGGATGAGTTAGTATGAAATATTGTTTTTATGACATAAGCAAGACCGCTGCTGTTCTTGCAATATCACTTTAAAAATATTTGGACAACTCATGAAGAAGCTGTTTCACTTGTATAACAAGCAAAGCAGGCAAACAAAGAAATCAAACTTATATGATTGGCGTCCTAATTGAATGTCCAGATGATTTCATTTGCTAGTAGCTAAAATATAACATTTATTCATCAAAAAAAATAAAATATAACATTCTAGTTTCAAAATGAAAGCTGACATTAATGAATAAAGCTTTACAAGGCCATTTTCGTATGTAGCTAAAGAGCCGCTTATATCATATACATGGAGACGCGTCTTGGTGAGAAGCGTCAACTATTTGAATTGAATGAGGGCAAAAGGAAAAAGAAAACATTGGAAAAAAAATCTCAACTATCACGGATATGGACGTTTCTTGGTTGAGCACTTGAGCCTCGTATTCGGCTGCCAATTCTGTTAAAGACAAGAATGAACAAAATCTGCATGTGTTTTGCTCTGACAGTCCATATACATGATATCAATAGCTGTTGTACCTGAAGGGGTTTGCATCTATCCTCAAAAGAACTGAAGAACTGACTATTGCTCAAAATCCTGCGCATGTTTCACGTGAAGCTTAAAATTTTGATCAATTACGAGAACATACAAAACCAGTCCTTTAGACGATATAAATAAACTGGACCACATAAAAATCTAGACCACATATATGATGATGAATCGGGCGATGCGCCGTCCTGATATTTATCTTGAACAATAAACTATTTGCATCTGCAGAAAATAAACGAGAAAATACAAGAGCTTCAGACTATATCGTTATGCCAAACTTACAAATCAATTATAGTACATATAGATTAACTCAAAACAAACTAGATAGAATATCCTGCGAGCTAGGAAAAAAAACATAATATGATGCATGGAAAAATTAAAGTAGAGCTAATCACATTCCATCCGGATCCCCCTATAAATACTTGAAGTTCAATTAATTATTCTCGATATTCTGCCTAACCATCATATCGACATTTCTGAAGAAAACGATCAGTAATGGTTGTCCTCACATTTGATTAACAACGAGGTATAATGTAGCCAGACACATCCAGCATAAGATCAAAAACAAGTAGAGAATTCACATGATTAGATTAGAGTAAATGCCAAAAAAATACTCCACAAAAATGTTATCTGCCCAACATACCTGTGGATGGAGAAGAGCAATGCAAGTGCTACAACAGTCTTTTCTCCACCAGATAATTGTGCCATATCACGAAATCGCTTAGCAGGCGGGATGAAATGTTCTCTAACTCGAAAACCCCCAGCACACTTTGTAAAAGAGCTGATCAACCCAACAAGTATAATTAAAAGCTACAGAACATAAATATAATCTCACTGATCATAAGATACTAGGCGTACCATATAAGCTAAATACCACTAAATGGAAGTTTCTCTAAACAAACATGTTTCTCATAATCACTTTTGAAGATAAACTCTCTGACCAAAATTAACCAAATTGATTCTACGACAATAACCCCACATACTTGTATTAATAGCAGGAGCTCCATCGAGAATCATAAAGTACCAATCAAATCATCAACATATTTAACTAAACAAAAATACTTAAAACTTCAGCACAATTGACCATTTTTATGATTTACAACATACACATTACAACTTCTCAGTTGCTAAAAACCACTAAACCTAAATTTTTCTCCAAACCAACAGGTTTTATAGAATCATACATGACATAAACATACGCTACCAAAAATTCACAAAATTTGACATGTTGCGAGAAAATAACCTGAAATTTATATATGATTTTACCATGGTCATCATTGACAAACATACAATATTCATCAGCTCAGCCGCATTCAATATTCCATTACACAATAATCACTCAAAATCACAGAACAATTGACCATTTTAGGCATACAACTTTTCAATTTGATAAATACAACCGCTTCCGAATCATCTTGTTCTTTCTCTTCTTCGACAAGGTTGTTGATTAAAATAATGTACGATTGTCACACGAATTAAAACACGATTATAACATAAATATTAGGACGACTGTTTTGTTGGGGCAAACAAGAGTAAATAAGACTTTGAATTTTTGGCAAATATAATTATTATATATATAAATAACCAAAACATTGTTTAAAAAAAGGTTTTTTGGTGCAATAAACCCAGGTTTAGGAATTCTTCCTCCATCAATAAAAGAATAGGCAGGGAGGCCTGCTACCGATACGGCGTCGTTTCTCGCCTCCCCAAAACACACGAATGTGACAAACGAAATTAGAAATCATCAAATCAATCACACGATGGCGGACCCATCGCCGTCGGGTCGGAGCTCCACCGCCGTCGTAACGGATCTGGACATCGATACCCTGACGCGGTGCGCGAGTTACCTGAGCCTCCGTGACGTGTCGAACATGGCCATGTCGTGTAAATACCTCCACAGAGTCGCCTACTCCGATTCTATCTGGCAATCGCTTTACAGGTCATAATCACATTCTCAACCTCTGCTGTTGTATGTACGTTGCACGAAAATGTTGCGTGTTGAAAATGTTGATCGATAGATAGATACTAGCGTTGGTCAATAATTTGGAAGTGGAATTAAGTAGATATCTCAAATATGTACTCTACTCTGATTATGTGCATATTGCTTATCTCTCGGTTATTATACCTTTTATCGTGTGAATTATTATGTGTCGAGCAAGACGATGGAGACATGGGATTGTATAGGAGAAGAGTTTGTTTATTGTGAATGGTTGCTTTTATCGTGTGAATTATGTGTCTCGTAGTACTTTTAATGGTTGCTTTGCTCGTTATGAGCATGCACGCGTTTACTTTGTTTTTATGATGATGTCTTCTTATAATTTCATTTCCTATTCTGTAATTTTGGCATTCCCTTGGAATTAGCAGACAGGAGTGGCCGCAGGTTGGTCTGCTGTGGTCTCTGGAACCGTCAAACATCAGGGAAGCTTTTCTGTCGAGGCGTACCGCTTTACATCAGTTTAAATATACCGATCCCGTATTGTGTGACGTGCCTATATTTGGAACACCTCCGCAACGCATGCTGTTTGATAGGAACTCCATTTTATTCTCACGGGTATGTGTTCCTAAAAGCGCCATCTGTAATTCAATATTTTACTGGTGCACTTAATAAATAAACAATAGTTTACTGTCTGCAAAAGAGAGAATATGACTGTAGGGCCCTAGACTCTGATTAGGCGAAGTAGGTCACTTGGGTTTGAATTAGAATATTAGGTTAGGTTTTACTAGAGAAAGAAATTTGTATAAATATTGGTCTCAAAGCAAGGAAAGAACCAGGAGTGGATCACCATGGACCTTGTTCACCATTCTACATGCAGGCAAGATTGATTGATCAAAGGAAGCCAAGACGTAAAATTTGTTGTTTAAATCCCTTATTCTGGAAACAAGCCATCAAGAAGTCAGAGGGCATTGTTACTGTTTAGTATTGTCACTGAAGCATAGCTTCTTTACTCTTTTTACCTTCCCATCCACTTCTCTTTCTTGTGTGGACATGAGTCTTTTTGTTGCTAATTCATCTAGTTCGGTGCAAAGTATTTTGTGAAATTTGTAATACGATGTTTATCAAGTGATGGTATTTTTGTTTTTGTTAATTTATCATTCAATTGGATTTCCTTTGCAGGGTCAATCAATATGCTCCTTGTACACTGATAACCACACAAATGGTGTCTCAGTAGCTATACGTGGCAACCATAATGCTAGAGTTACATGTATGAGGTTGGTAATTTCTTTGTTTTTTATAGTAAAGATATCTCTTAAATTTTCGATTCATCATGTTCTAATAGCTAGGAAGGCCATCTCTGAAGATGTGTTATAGACCATATAAGAAGTTCTCCTAGAAAATGTTATACGTTATTGCTAATAGTTTTAGTAAATATTATCTCTTTGGTTATCCGTTCAGTTTTTTTTTTTTTTTTATTACCTACCGTCCTTTGATATATGATTATACTTTCTGCAGATTGTTTTCATTGAGTGAGCATTCTTCTTACCAAAAGGACTCTGAAAGAGATGATAATATTTTGATAACATCAAGTTGTGACCATTTTGTACGTCTATGGTGGAAGGTATAGTGGGAAGTATTACCTTGAACTACAGATATTTGATAGTCTCTGTTACCTTACTCACTTGTCTTCTCCTCCTTAGTTAACCCTGCAACTGCAAGTTATTTTTCCTTATTGTTGATGGCACTTAAATTTAGACAACTCAAGCTTGATCTACCCCTTATGTTCACACGTCGTTGATTTCTAGGGAGGGAACCGATGCTTTAAAGGTCATACTGCTCCTGTTTCCACACTTTCAGATAAACTATTGGGTGACAATAATGGAAAAATAATTGCTAGTGGAGGTGAAGATGGCACTGTGCGCCTTTGGTCTGTAAACTCTACTGGAAAGCGTGGCAAGCAAGCATTAAGAGCCACATTTCATGGACATGACAAGGCTGTTTCACTTATCTCAGTTGCCGGGTATGATTTCTCGCCTTAAAAAAGCCCTTGCTCTTGTTTAATCACCACCCGAACCTCACCATGTACTTAAAGTGTCGTTATGCAACATGCTCTGAGATAAATGATTTACTTGGAGAGGTTTTCTTTTTATCTGCTGGACTTGATTTTAAGTTATTTTCTCTCCTTAATTTTTTTTTTTCAGCTGAACCTTCTGCTTGTAGGCGTTTTGTTTTAACCAATTCCCTCGTTTTCTAGCACCCATCATAATTTTATGCCTTCTTCTTCCTCTGCCAGGCACAAAACATCTCTGTTGGTCAGCATTTCCAGGAACGGCAAGGTATTTATCCCTCTTCATTCGAGGCATGCTTCATCTTTCAATATTCATTTTTTGTAATAGTCCTGAAGTCTTCAGTGTCTTGTTTCTGTTGAATATTATTTATTTTTCATATTCTATATGTTTGTTTTCTTCGTATATGAAACGGTCAAATCTCAGTATGATTGGTTCTACTTTTTTCATAAATTAAAATTAAAATTATTATGATAGTTATAAATTGGATCTGAATGAGCTATTAATGTAAAACTATGTCATTCTGTCTTATCTGAATTTTTATCTGTCCTTGAATGGACAATTATACTTTTGCATCATGACTATTTGATAGGTTAGAGTCTGGGACACCGCTCCAGCATCGTCTTCTAGTCGTTCTTCATGTTGTGTGGGAATGACATCATTACCTTTGTCACCTGTGGGAATGAAATGCCATGAATCGCTGCTCTATGTTGCTGCTGGCTCCTCTGTCGTTGCAGTCGATCTACGGACTATGAATAGAGTCTCCACTGTAGTACTGCAGGAAAAAATACAGTCATTTGAAGTTTTGCCATCAAAATCAGTATTTTGCACTGGTGCAACCGGCAGGTAATGATTACTAAGTTGCAAAATTACGTTTTGTCTAGGTGTAAACTGTCCAGGTTTACTATTCTTTGTGGGGCCTGTCCGTAATTTCTCTTCTCAGACGTGAAAAGAAAAATTAAGAATGTAGAAATGGATATATAGCTAAACCTTGAGAACCAGTTAAGAGCGTCTAGACTTTCTTTGCTCGGTGAGGCAGAGCCCTGGAATATTTCTTTGTCCACCAGAGTTGGGGGTTTGAGGTAGGGAGAAGAGCAGTTCCTTGGATTATAATTCACTTTCTGATCTTAGCTTCATATTATGCATATTTAGTTCTTACACTTTGTTTCCTGGTAGTTCTAGAGTTGTTTCGGTTATTTATTTTAGTATTATTATATCTACACGATGCTCCGTAAAGTTTGATTTAATCACAGAAATATCTCGTTCTGTTTTAATAATTACGGGGGATTCATAATCAATGCAATTATGAAAACCTCAGGAGTGTAGATGTGATTATCCTATTACCTTTACAGATCATGGCGCTAATTATGAAAATCAATACAAATTGCAGAGCTATGCTATGGGATACCAGGAAATTTTCTGATAAAGCAAAACCCACTTCTGAGCTGGATGGACATGAAGGGCCTGTACATCTCTTACACATGGATCCGTACAAAATCGTTACAGGTGGACCTGAAGATCCGTATGTTCGTGTTTGGGAAGGCACTACCGGAGCAAAAACAAATTCGCTGAGTTGTTCAGCTCCAGATCGATTGCCGGTGAATTTTGTATGCACGGCAATGGCTGTCGATGGGTGTCGAATCGTTACTGCTGGTCGTGACAATGGCTATGCAGTGGTACGCTTTAGGGACTTTAGTTCTGCAACTTGTAAGGCCTCATCTAATTTATTTGAGGAAACTTCAACAGTTTCAAAATTTTGGGGTTCTCCATTGGAGAGTGATTCAGAGGATGGGGAATGAAAGTAATTGGAACATTGAGATTTGAAATGTCGGATATATTCCCTTTGTAATATAATGTTTGGGTACTTCACTGCTGTGTCAATTTAGATAACGGGCGTGGATCTGCCGAGGTTTTTTCTCTCTGTTCTTTTGGGAAGGTTGTTAGTATTTTATAATTCATAGAAGGTTGACAAGAACTTATATGTTATGATCATCATTAGGAACACAACTTAGATTCGAGCATTTGGCCAGAGTCTTGATAATCTCGAACACGTTAAATGTGCTTATGAAGATTTCAACTTCCAACTTGCAAAACTCTTTATCAAAGCCCCCAATTTCGTAGTTCGTGACAAACATCAATCTTTTGAGACTAATTGTTCTATAAACGGGGCTTGCCAACCTCAGTATTTTGACTCGAGACTTATAAGAAACTTGAACTTACAGTTTTATAGTTGATTTCCTTTTTCTAAACTTTCCTAATAATTGAGTGTAAAATGCCAACCACCCTTCGTTTCCTATACAAATCAATTTCAAATGCATCCTAGTCGCGTTTTTTACCTCATGTGCATTGCAATTTGCAATTGCAAATGCAGATTTTCTTTCATTTACTATCAGGTCTGCAATATTAATTAACTGGTATACTGCAACTGATTACAAAAAGATTTTTGAAATCTGAGTGACCCCGTTGTGTAAAGACTTAAAGTGTGCTTGAGGTGAGGACTTCATTGACCAACTAATATATTATATATGCATCCAAATTAGCCATATACTGGTTCTCTCAGCTGTTATTCAAGCTTCAGTGCGAATTGTAGGAGAGATGGAGGACCCATATAGGTCAGGTCGGAACTCCGCAATCACTCTTTGTTTTATTGGGCTGGTTATGGAAATTTATTCAAATTGTTGGCAGAGCTATGCTGTGGGATATCAGGAGGCTTTGTGATGAAGTAAAACCAATTGCTGAGCTAAGTGGACATGAAGGCCATGTTAATATCTTTCACATGGACTCGTACAAAGTCGTTATAGGCCGGTGGACCTCACGATAAGCATGTTCGTGTTTGGGATATATAGTACTGGAGCCAAAACAAATTGTGCACCAGATCGATGCAATGACGCGTTTTTTATATGCTGAGGAATGGCTGTGGATGTGTATTGGTAGTGACGATGAAGATGTTGGCTTCTTATGGTTTATCGACTTTAACGCTGCAACATGTTATCTTCATCTGATCTATTAGAGGCGAGTTCAGCAGTTCCGAAGTCGGACATCGATTCAGAAGAAGTTGACTCAGAAGAGACTTTTGAGGTTTGAATCACAAGTCGACATGCTGAATTTGGAAATATGTTATGTAATACCTTTTCTTTTTAGTGTTCTTGATTTTTTTTTTAATGATGTGTATATAACTATGTAAATCTTAGTTAAAATATTCTAAAACTAGACTAAACTTTCATATAAACTAGTACAAGTTCTTGTACTTCCACTTTCCCATCAATTAGTAATTTTAATCAAGATTATTGTAAAGCACCATTTAATCTTTTTGTACAAAACTTAATTTATCTCCAGACAAATCACTGATTTTGCTAACGCTACATATTAGAATAACTAAAATCGTTCGACTTCATCATCAGTGTTAAAAAGAAAACCCCATTTTCAATTTGTACTAAAAATTACGTATAATTATAACAAAACCTCCTAACCTTAGGGTAATTTCCAAACTACTCCTTAAACTTTGAAAACAGGAGGAACCACCATTCAAACTTTCCTAAAATGTGTCGTTGCCCTGGACTATTGACACAACCAGCCAATCTATTCCTTCACTTTCATCTGTTGTCGGATTCGACCGAGGAAAGTGTTTTAATTGGCGAGAGACCCGAATTCCGCTTGAAGAAGCAGGAGACGCAGTAAATCTTCTATTGGTACATAGATAGCTGCGTGAACAAGAGAATCTATCGGCCTTGATAGTTAAGCGTTATGACAAATACCCTCACCTTAGGGAGATTTTCAAAAATGCTCCTTCATCTTTGAAAAAGAGGAATCCACCCTCCAAACTTTCTTAAAATGTGTCGTTGCTTTCTCGACCAATCTATTCCTTCACGTTCATCCATTGTTGGATTTGGCCGAGTGACACGTTTTACTTGCGCTCGAAGAAGCGGGGAACACAATAATCTTCTACTAGTACATAGACAACTACCCAAACAAATGAATTTAGGATCGTTAAGAATTTGGGCACTTTGCAAATTATTCCGAACTTCAGGTGGGGTTTTGTAATTAGTTTTGCAGTTTTCACCTTCAGCTCAACTGAAGTCAGCTCCCAATTCACAAAGCTCCACTTCTCCGATCTAACTGCCGCCATGCTCCTCCCTCTCCTCCTCCTCCTCCACCTCTCCGCCACCTACACCACCGCCGCCCCAATCATCGGACTCGACTCCTTCCTCACACAACAATCTCGCAAAGACCCTCAATCCCTCAACGACTCCTTTCCCCACCTCCCCTCCTCCCTCAAACGCCCCCTTTCCCACCCCTCCCCTACCCACCCCCCTACCCCCACCTCCCTCCTCTCCCTCGACCTCCCTATCCCCATCACCCTCCACTTGGTGGGCCCCACTTTCACCTCCTCCTCCGCCTCAACCCTAACCTCTCTCCTCTCCTCCTTAATCTCCTCCGATCTCTTCCACGTCATCACCCCCTTCACCCATTCCTCCGCCCACCACCTCTCCGTCTCCCATTCCCTCCATTTATCCGTCGTCCTCTCCCCTCAATCGCTCGCGAATTCCCTCTCCGCTGCGATTAACGGGCATTTGTCGTCCACCCCCGCCCCGATCCGCCCCGTGCTGTCGTCCGTGCCTCATAAGCTCGTGGACGATGTCGTGAGGCAGGATTTTGAGAAGGAGAAGCCGATTAACTCGTTTCATATCTACATTGTTAATTTGGGGGTAGGGGATAGGCGGTATGCGTATAGGTATACGGATGGGGAGAGTTCTCCGGGATATACGAAGTGTTTGGGGAGTGTTTGGGCGGGGAAGGAGAGGTACTTGTGGATTGATTTAGGGGCTGGGCCGGTTGATTATGGGCCGGCTTTGTCTGGTGATGGTGTTTTGCCGAAGGGGGAGTTTCATCCGTTGGCGACTGCCCACGGGAGGGTGAAGTCGCAGAAGGCGTTGTTGTCGGATTTGGCTTCGTTGGTTTGGAGTGCTTATCAGGTTTTGCTTGTTCCGTCGTTGAGGATTCGTGTGCCGTTTGAGAATTCGTTGGTTGTTGAGTTTGTTCATGTTCGTGGCGAGGGTGGTAGTGTTGGTTTGGATTGGAAGTCGATTGAGAGAACGTTTATGGACGAGGTTAATGAGAATGGGTTGTTGTTGCCGGGTCAGAGTTTGAGTTTTAAGAAGTATGAGGTGGATATGTTGCAGTGTTCGATATGCTCGTTTGCTGTTTCGAGGGCAACAACGGCATACACTTCGAGGTACTTGTTTGATAACTATACTCTGATTGTGAGCGAGTATTTGGATTCGAAGCGTTTGCATCAGACTATAATGGACTCGGTTGACGAGTTTAGAAAGGCTGCCAAGGTGCCTGAAGAGGAATTTGGGAGGGTTCTTCCGGTGTATGTTTTTGATCTTGACGTTAATTCGATTTTGTTGCTGGATCGATACCACCAGTCTGTATCTTTTAAGGATATGGTTATTGCGGTAAGGACAAAGAGTTCACAAACTGTCAGTGATTATAGCTGCAATGGTCATCATGTATTCACGCAGACTCGGGATCTCGAAAGACCACTTGTGGGTTCTATTTTGCAGAGCATGTGGGGGGTTTCTCCCACTCATATGGTCTGGAGCTCTAGGCATAATAGTTCTCTGGTAGACTACACGTGGAGTGTTGGACACACTCCATTCGGGCCATTTTCGGAGATATCTTCCCTGTCTTTTGTTCAGAAGGATGCGGCTAGGAGGAATGTTCTTTTGACGTCGTTGAATTACAGTATTACTAGTGCACTTGATGTTATTGAGTCAATTGCCACACACGGTGGAGATAGAAAGCTCTTAAAACAGAATCGCCTTACAGAGTTTACACAGAGGTGGAATTTGTTCAGATATAAGCTAGACAAGACAATTACATCAATGTCGCATTTCGATTATGAGATGGCTCTGTATTATATGAGGTCTTCCGATCACGATCTATATGCTATTCACTCACTTGTTTATCATGCAACTCAGGAGTTGGAGGCCTCACTTGTTTGTTTTGAAGACCCACCATTCCCATGGACCTCTGCCTCCGTTTCTGCTGGAGTTCTCATTGGTGTATTATACGCGTATACAAAAAGAGACAGATTATTTCAAAACAAGAGGAAACAGTTTTGAAGCTATGGAAGTGTCAGGTGTAGTATGTTTGAAAATCGATACAGTGTCTGTATTTCCAATTTGCAACGAATTAGACTTGTCTAGAATGTATTTTCAGTTTATCTTGGAAAAAAGAATTCAGTTTGATATTGATTTACTTTCAAATCTTCATTGACATTGTTCTCCGATCTCCATAACGTAATATGTCGGTATCACGGTATATGGCATCATCAGTTACTAACATAATCATGGAGATGGAATTGCTGCAGCTAACTTGTGCGTCGTTACTGAATAATTTGGTTTTGCCTACTTCTTTGGTTGATGCGTTATCACCTAATATAGTCTGCTAACTTCTGTTAATTGCTCGGGTTAGGCTTCTTTGAATTACTTTTGAGTTATTGACTTCCCAGAATATCATTTGTTACTTCTGGTTTTTTTTAACTCATCATGCAATCTGTTTTGTTGACAAACCAAAGTTAGTTTGCAAGATCATATATGCATGGGTTATGCAATGTGGATAGTGATTATACTTTTCTGCTGTGATTCGTATGGCAAATTCTAACATGAATTTTACAATGTGAGTGATAGAATTGCTTCCTGCGTGAAACTTCCATGGAGGTGGAATCCCTGAAGTTAACCAGTATTACCATACATTATGGATTGCTCTGGTTTGTGGCGTGAGAACTCTCTTTTATACTCTGGTCAGAGTAGGCTTACACGGGTTACTTTTTCGCTTGTGATGTTGCCTTTGGTACGCGATCTGTTACTCTTTTGAGTATTAAAGGTTGGACTGGGTTGTGTTTCTAAATGGAAAATCTTAACTAGGGTAGGCTATCAAAAGTGTCTAGACTTTCTGGTCGTAACTCTGAAATGTATTAATTTTAAGAATGGATGGGCATAATTTCAACAGCTTTTTTACTAACCTTGGTTAGGTAGAAACAATCTGCTCTGACAGGGATGTGTTTAGTTTCATTCAGGACACATATCCTGAATATCTTTATAAATTCCCAACTTTTGTGCAGTGACCTATCTGGAACAGTAACCTCCTTTGCTTTTTTTTTTTAGGCATTTTAAATCTCTTACTGCTGGTTAAAGGAGTATATTTTACCCAGATTAATTTGATAACCGGGACAAAATTGCGATCGTTTTTGCAAAATTATGATACTGCATGTTACACAATGAGAAAACCCAAGAAGCGAGAAATATCCGGGAAAAGAAAATGGATTTGCAATAATGTTGTTCTGAGTGCATGCTGTTTTAGTCTTATTTTTTTACAAAGTCATATGCGAGAAGCGGGCCTGTACGTACCAGCCACAACAATCTTTGTACAATGAAAAAGAAGTAAAATTGTGACAAAGAGGACTCTTCTTATTTACATGTATCTTCAACTGGAAACTTTAAACTGGAGAAGTTTGTGTTAATTAGCAGAGAGAGACCATGTTTGTTGCACTGCTCCCGAAGGAGTCTAGATAGTCATAATTGAAACGGAGTTGTTCTTGCAACTCAATTCCAGGGCCAGTGGAGAGTAAGAGAGGTAGATCACAGAATTGGTACTCATCAATACTCATTTGCTGTTGTGGGTTCTTGGTGCGGTTTTCATCAATCTCTTCTTCCAACAGATTTGAGTTCTTCTCGACCAGCTCTCTGAATACTGAAGATCTAAGCAGAAGGCTCAACGCTGTTGGAGATGATGACCTTCTGTAGGAATTAAGCAAAACTTTTCTTCCATGCATTTCTTGTTTATTCAGATCATTTGTTTCTAAGCAGGAGACTTGCAATTTCTTGCCCAAGCTAAAAGTGGACGGCTCTTCCTGTGACTGCATGCTTGGTTCTGTTACCTTAGCAGGAGCTGAATTGTTGGCTGCTGGTTTCAACCATGTAAAATAGGTACTTAAGTCAAAGTTGGTGACAGCATTAACTCCTCTATACTCTATTGCTGCAATGTCATATGCGTGAGCTGCCTCTTCTTGGGTACCTTCACAGGGAGATGATTCTGAATGAGTTATTCCTGGTGCTTAGTTATATACACAATAAAAGCATTTTAATGATTTATGTTTCAGTCCTCTCTTTTGTCTCTTATTTTTCCCTTTTTCTTGGCACTGATTGAGCAGTGTTATTTTGTACTTACTGTAAGTGCCGAGGTAGAGGTATTTATTTCCAAAGACTCTCCCTATCCTCGCTTCCCATCTTCCGTTGTGATGGTGTCTGCATTGACATCCCATTAATAAATTGGCTAAAAGTTAATTTAAAAAAAGTCGGATTTTCGGCATTGCATTACCTGGCAACGCCTCTATACTTTGACACCCCTCTTGAAAACCCACTGCTCTTTCTGCATACAGAGATTTGGTTGGTTAGTTGGTCCATTTGAATTCTGCAGTATTCAATCTTAGTAGAAAAAACGACATACTGATTATACCTTCTCAATGAGGCCAGATACTCCTCTTTTGTGAGATTCTGCATAATTTCAATATCTTCCTCATAATCAGATAGCTGCAGAGATTACAGAAAAACACACTGGTAAGTTGTTGAGGCTGTATGCACGTCTTTTTGTAGATAGTTAAAATGCTTACTGGAAAGTTGACAAAGGTTGACGTTCCCCAGTACTTCAATGCAGCTAAATCGTAGGCTCGTGCTGCAGCTTCTTCATCATCATAAGCCCCTGAAATATATATAAACATGGACCTAGGTTTATTTCTTGGCAGTAGAATCTGTATAAATATTTGAAAATTTCTACAAAATTGATAATGAAGGCAAAAATACACTTACCAAGATACACTGGTTATTTTGATTTTGATGGCAAATTCCAAAGAGGAGACCATGAAATAAGACATAAAGATTTCGGTCAGAAACTGATACGCTAGAATAATGACTGCAAGAATTTACAGGAGTACAAGATCAGTTACCTTGTTTCCCTTTTTTCTTTTGAGTAACATTCCATGAGAGTTTGTCCCACAAATGTGCTTCATATCTGCCTGTCCATCTATGTCTGCTGACACCTCGAAATCTTGAACTTCTCTTCACAGTTGTCTGAGCAGCAGTTAGTTCGGCTTCTTGTTTAGTAATTCCAAGTGAAGAAGCCACTGTATCTCTTCTTCTACGCTTGACATGCCTTCTTTCAGAAGTCTCACAGTCTTCCATGCATGGGCGACGCCCTCCCAGATGCTCTTCAGTTTTCATCACTGCCATTGCCATTCCGGTGTTTTGGTTAGGCGCCTCCCGCTTACTTCCTCTGTTAGTTATAGTAACTTTTTTTGCCTGAAACTCAGGAATGGAATTTCATGTGTTTTTATAACCTTTGGCTCTTTTGGTTTTATTATGTATTGTCTCTTGCTGCTACTGTATCTTTCCCACAGGTACAGGAATGGAGATAATCTCAATAACTTGAGGTTAGCTTCAGACAAAACTAATTGGCCTGTACGGCTCCCAGAATAGGATTTGGAACTTCTTAATTTTGGACTACCTTAATAGATTCAATTATTTAGTACCTCATGTTTTATGTTGTTTCTGTCCTGGGGAATCGCCATTTTTTTATGGAGTGTTGTGGTTCCAGCATAGAACATAACGGAGCTAGCAACAAAAAAATGTTTTTGTCCTTGGGGCGTCTTCATATTTTATGTTCTTTTTGTCTTTGGGGAATCTTCAATCTCCCTCTTGCCAGTAAATTTGATTGCCTGAAACCGATGAATGGAAGTTCACGTGTTTATTGAACTTTTGTTCTTCTGGTTTTATTATGACTCGTCTGGTGCTGCTACTGTGGATAGTCCACAAGGACAGGAATGGTGGTAATTACAATGACTTGAAGTTAGCTTGAGACAAAACTAATTGTCCCTGTATGGTTCCCAGAATCAGATTTGTAAATTTCAGTCTAATATATTCAATTATTTATTGAGTCATATTTTATTTTGTGTATTTCCTATTGGTATCTTCAGTTTATTTGGATTGTTGTGGTTCCAGAATAGAACATTACGAAGACAAAACACTCATGAGAATTTACTGAAGGCTAAACTTTTCACAAGATATGGTACATAATTCGTAGGGTACTTTAGATTTAGCTATTCATACTATCCCCAGTTACAAATGATTCTCTGTGGTCAAATATTAGAAGCAAGGTTGGATAATATTCCAAGAATAACATGAATGAGGCTTTTTTAGGTGAAAAGAACATTAATGCTAACAACTAACATAAAAAAGAAAATTCTGCAGTTTTTCGGGTTGTAGCAGATGTACCCCAGGTTATAACGTAGATTATTTGGTTGATGAATATATAGCTACTTTATAACTAGGTATAATCTGTGAGAAATGGCGTGTGTACATTTTAAGTCATTAGTCAAGGAAGAAGTAAGGGCTCTTACAGATTGCTTGCAGTTAAACTAATCCCATCGTCTTGAATGTAATCATGTCAGCAACGTATCTTATTTTTGATGCGAGTACATTGTCCCTTTACATTCGTACGGTCTCCGCAAAAGACCCATTTTATTCTAGGAAGCGATCAATTTTGGCAGTATGGTGGTTGGTTTAATTTCTGAGTCCTACTTTCCCCCATTCAATTTCATTAAGTACATTACTTGACAGCATACAAATCTAGCATGAATTCTTTCGTGCAGTAGTTTTACGTGACGTGGTGCACCTATATACATACTTTTAAGTCTGAAACAGGAAAGAGGAGTAATGAATATTAGGTGTACGTAATTTTTAAGCTTCTAAAAAGCGTCTGTGTTTATGTATGTGAAATAGCTGTATACAGTAACTTTTCTCTAATATAGATTCATTAGCCATTTTAATCTAGTTCTAGTATTTGGAGCTAATGGCTGAATATGTTGATTACAAATGGAAAGAGGCAAATTATGTTTCTCAATGGTGCGACTGATCATGGATTAGTTCCTAATGCAATCACTTGGGCCTTGGTAGATTTTCATTAGGCAATCAATGGACAAGGTGGCAACTGGCAAACAAATGTAATGGAGTCTATATTTAGTAAGGATATTTTGAATTGCTGTATTTTTTCATAAATATAGACAGAAGTACCCCTTTCTAAGCAGTTACCTCACAAAGTAAAGTTGATTAACTTAGCTTCTAGAAACTGATTGTTCACTTTTCATGATGATCTTTATTTCCACTGATCTGTCTACCTGTAAACTCGATGTGGCATTGTAAATTCAATCATGTGCGACAACTGAGTTAAGATTACAAAGTATTTCTTGCCTGAATTTGATTATTTTGCTGCACTATTAGTATATACAATCAAAATGGTTACACAATTTTTGATGTGGCAAACTCATGCTATTCACATTCATTTATTTTTTATGTACAACTTACCAGGTCCCTAACATTAAACTGCATTGTACATAGCAGCTATCCTGCATCCTAAAATAAAAGGGAAAGTGTGACAGTAAATAACTGGTTTCCATATATATGCACACCAAAAGTTCAAATTTATGCCATCTGTTGACTAGAAAATAGAATCCATGCTCATGGTCTTGCTCCCAATCGTATTTGGAACTTCGTAGTTGAAATGGAGTTGCCCTTCCAACAGAATATTGTGACCATTAGAAGACACTACAAATGTGTTATCTTCATTTTCATCAGAATAGATCCCTCCATATTCATCTTCACTGCCCGCATGAATCATGTTTGTTGTATTTTCGCCATCAATATCTTCTTCTGAGGCATTCGAGTTCTTGTCAACGAGTTCCCTGAATATGGAAGAGCGGAGTAGTAGACCTAGGGCTGTTGGAGAAGATCTCCCGTATGCATTTACCGGGATTTTTCCAGCAAATGTTTCTTGCTTACTCATGTGATCTGTACTAAAAGCTTCACTGATGTCATCTGCACTAAAAGCTTTTCTTTTTAGAAGTCGTGGGGAATCTGTGTATGGTTTTGTTTCCTGATCAGGGACTAAAGTGCTGTCTCCTGGCTTCAACCATCGGATATAGGTGCTCAAGTCAAAGTTGGTAACAGCATTCATTCCTCTGTACTCGATTGCTGCAATATCATAAGCACGAGCGGCTTCTTCTTGTGTACCTGAGAAAAATGTGCCACTTCAGTATCTTGTGCTCATGCTTTCTTATTTTACTATTTTGGATCACTGTATATACCCCCCCCGAGGTTTGGTATAATTGCCAAAACCTCCCATAGGATTTGAGTGAGTAAAGATACACCCATGAAGCTTTAACTACACTAAGAAAATATACGGTCAATCCAGAATATTTTTCAAACGTCAGGGGGTGTCTGTCATTGACTCATTACTCAA
Source organism: Linaria vulgaris (assembly GCA_948329865.1). NCBI lineage: Eukaryota > Viridiplantae > Streptophyta > Magnoliopsida > Lamiales > Plantaginaceae > Linaria > Linaria vulgaris. Next base: position 14,281,514 of record OX415250.1, on the reverse strand, counting down.
AACTTTCGGAGAATCCATTTTATAATGCTCTTGAAGTTCTATCTTGAGCAGGGGTGTTCTTATAATTATTCAGACAGTCGGGGAAACTTGTGTAAGTAGGCCAAACCGGGGGTGGGGGGTTGATGACTATCCCTTTCTACTTTAGATGGTGCTAATTGGGGTTGCATATTACTTACCGTAAGTACCGAGGTAGAGGTACTTATTTCCATAAACTCTTCCTATTCTTGCTTCCCATCTTCCATTATGATGATGTCTGCAGATTTCCACTTGATATGTTAGGTTATCTGGTAAATAATTCAATAATGACACCAGAGCACTTAATGATTCACAAAAGTACCTTGCAACACCTCTGAACTTTGACACTCCTCTTGAAAAGCCACTGCTTTTTCTGTAGTCCCGTAAATTTGATTAGTTTGTAGCCACATGTTTATACTGAATAACATTTATTGCATGAATTGGGACAAAAGCAATTGTACCTTCTCAGTGAAGCTAGATACTCTTCTCTCGTGACCGTCTGCATGATTTCGATTTCTGTCTCATAATCAGAGATCTGCAGAAATGTGAAATAAGATTGATAAGAAACTGGAGCTTAAACGCTTTTAAGGACATTTGTTTTGCAAGTAATATTGTTGATTATCATACAGGAAAGTTTGTGAAAGTTGATGTTCCCCAATACTTGAGTGCAGCTAAATCATATGCTCTTGCTGCAGCTTCTTCTTCATCATAAGCCCCTGAAGTAAATTGATAAACAGAAGCCTCAGTTTATGCCTCGCATAAGCCATACTAAGAATACCTTTTGAAGAATTATTGATACTTCAGATTCCAAAGCAGAAGTTGTACTTACCAAGATAAACTGTCCAGTTTCAATTTCAATCCGAAAGCACAGACCATGAAAAAAATACGAAGTTTCAAGTCAGGCACATTGAAAACGACTAATAAGGAAAATAAGAAGTATATTTTAGAGGTTTAACATCTAAATACCTTGTTTCCCTTTTTTCTTCTGAGTTTCATTCCATGAAAGTTTGTCCCACAAGTGAGCCTCGTATCTGCCTGTCCATTTATGCCTGCTCACACCACGAAACCTTGAACTTCTTTTCACAGTTGTAGGTGAAGATATTTGATCAACTTGCTGGCTTGGTAATTTTTCCTGTTGACTACCACAATTTTTTGTGTTAGCAGTACCGTCTCTTCTTCGACGTTTCACACACCTCGTCTCAAGAACCGCACCATCCGCCATGCCCCCACTGATCTTCCCAAGGTTTGCTTCACTCTTTATCATTCTCATTGCCATTTCCACTTCAATTATATTCTCTATTCTCTGCTATTTTTCTTATGGTTTCGGCTGGTAGGGGCATGCTATTGAATTATTTCAATTTGTCATGTGTGTATATATATACACTTCATGCATTTTTGGAGTTAGTAATGTTTTGTCTTTAGTTGTTACCAATAAGATTCTGAAAGATGACATAAGAGGCGATCAAAACAATGATTCTATAAAGTTAAGACAAGTTTGTTTATCCTTATACTGCCTGCAAGCCAATTTCCATTCGAGTTATTCTTGTACTGTTGTCCCACCTACAGTAACCATGATGTGATGTTGAGGAATTTGATGACATGGAATCAGCCGGTTTCCATGTAATAAAAACCTGCCACTAAATACATTTAAGGGGTCAATTGGTTCTTATGCCATTAGAATATACTATAGTTTCTTGTTGTTTTATGGAGGACTTTTCTGGGACCGAACCCGTTTTCGTGTGGTGAACAGCCTATTATTTCGTCTGGAAAATAAAAATTCATTGCAATTTGTGTATCTTTTCACAGGAAAATATCTACTAGAAATACTTTTTTGTTGATAAAAAAATAATAATGCACCAATTTTAAAAAATAATAATAGCAGCAAATTACTCTCTCTTTTGAGTTTTGATGTTAATTAGGTACATGAACAATTTGTGGAATAGAAATGGTGGCAAATAACCTTTTCTAAGTCAACAAGTGGTTTATATTATGTATTTCTTTTTTGCCAAGTATTGGGATTATTTTTATCTTTCATAAGTAATGTTTCGATCTAATAAACATAATAATACAAGAATGATTTGTTGTAAGTTCTGTTATGTATTCTAGTTATCAGCTTGTTCCTGCTTCTGCATAGTATAGCAAAGAAAATAAGAAGCCTCTGGAATTTGTTGGTCTTCTGCCAATATTGTATGTAGAGTGATCATTTGAAACTTTTTCCGCTTCACGACTTGCTTCTACATGTTTCATCTGTGAACTCTACAAAAAATGTGTTCATTTCGACACATGGACACTGCCGGTAGCTGTAAAATGTGATATCTATGGTAAGTTTCATGATTTTCTCCCAAATTCACCTTTTACCATAAAAAATGTATCGATGTTTTATTTAATGTAACTATTCTTCGCAGTCAGCCATGTTTGAATATGCTGCAAACTTCTTATACAACCAGTTGTAGTTTAAACTTTCTTTCTTTTAACCAACTTGCAAATATTCAACAAAAATTATGTTAACTTGTGAGCATGCACGACAGGAAAACTCCAAATTTCTGTTTCTTCTGTGATGTAACAACTACCATTAAAATATAAGAGAGTGATAAGGAGAATAGACAGGGCCTCACATAAAGTCATAACAGAGAATTTATTGGATTCATCATCCCTGTGTCCTCATCTGTTTGGTTATTTTTAACTCTTTTTCTTTTCTTTTCTTTTTTGACTTTAAGGATGATTTTGTTTTTAGTTCTAAGAAACTGGGGGTTGGAATTTCTTCGGTAATATCGATGGAATCAGCTCATGATTTATATGGTAAAATCCAAATATATTTGTCAATAATTGAGAATGTTTAAAAGTAAGTGTATGCTTACTGTGGAAAAATGATCAAACATACATTACTTATATCTTTTTGAGGAGTTCGTCAAAAACTTCTTTTAACTTACAGGGCAAAAATATCTCATGTAACAATTGTTGTGTGTCATATGCGGTAAAATAGACGTCTCTGCAATATTTCTCTTTTTATCGTTAGAAAAAAGATATTAACTAATTTTGGAGTTATGTGAATATGTGGAATACAATAGTAGTACACACCATGATACAGAGGATTTGCTATGGATTTGTGCATCCTTGGGAATTGAGTATGACAATCAGCAATGTTATTACTATACCTTAAAATTGAAAATAAGAAACAAGGTTTACGTGACATTCCTAAAAGTCTACAAAACAGACTCTTTATGAGCAAAGAGAAGACTAATGCTAACAATGAAGTTGAGAAAGAACTCAAACCTTTTTAGGTTGTAGCAGATTTCTTCCCAAGTATCACAAGATAAGTTGGTTCATGATTTCGAGCTACCTCGTGACTGTTATATTTCTATGAATTGACATTAGGAGAGTTAAAGTTATAAAGTCAAGATGAAATAAAGGTTCTCATAGACTGCTTGCTTAAACTTACCTCAGGAATATTAGAACAAAAATTTATCTCAGGAAGGTAAATCTTCTCAGTGCAAGTAAATGTGTCCAAATTACATTCATAAGAGTCTCATCGGTGAGTTCTTTTTATCCTAGGAGGCGATCAATATAGCAATGTGGTGGTTTGTCTAGCATTTGTGTATCGTAACTTTCCCGTTGGTTTTCAATACATTCTTTAACTTTACTTCATCGAAATCTATAACAAATCCTTTCATACAGTGGTTTTACGTGAAGTTTTGCACCTAATATTTTTTTTTTTTAAAACAATACACTGGATAGACTGATGGAATATGAGGTGTCTATTTTGTATAAATTTCTGAAAAGCATTCCGTGCTGCATGACATATATGTGAAATGGCTGTATAAAATATATTTTCCTAGAGTAGGTTCTTTTAACTGTAACAGTCTGATTCTGAAAGTTGGATTTATGGATGTACATATAGAATAAAGATGAATGTAGGTACAGCGTGTTTCTCAATGGTGGGACTGATCACGTATTAGTACCAGATGTAATCATGTTGATATTTGTAGATAACCAATAGGCCATCAATGCATGAGTTGGAAAGCAAACGCAATGGCATCAATGTTCAAAATGATACATAGAATGCCTAATTTTCATAAATGGATGAGTAACCTTATATTACCAAGTTACTGCACAAAGTAAAGTTGATTTGCGTCTCAGAAGTCGAGAATCTTCTTTTACGTTAAGTTTTTCCTTTTATCCTTCTACATTCCTCATTTGCAGGTGTACTTGACACGGTATAGTCAATTCAATCTGCCCGGCAACTGAGACGAGGTTACAAAGTATCCATGCTTATAATTTCATTACAGCGCTCACGAAAAATGCATCCAAAATATTACACAACATAATATTTTTGATGTGACAGACATATGCTCTTCAATTTATTTTTAAATTTACAAAATCCCTAATCTTTATACAAGACTCACCTAGCGTTTGCCATGTGCCCTAAAAGTAGGAGAAAGAAGATCTTTGTGGGAGTGAAAATTGGTCTCCTTATGTACATATAAAAGTTCAAATCGATGACAATCTCTTGACTAGCAAATAGAAGTCATGGTTATGGATTCAAAGTTGAAATGTAGCTGTCTTTGGAGCAAAAAGTTTTGTCTATTAGAAGAAAATGCTAACTGGATATCTTTGTTCCCATCAGAAAAAATGCCTCCATATTCATCTCCAATGCTGGAATGCATCATGTTTGTTGTATTATTGGCATTTATATCTTCCTCTGAGATGTTCGAGTTCTTCTCAACAAGTTCTCTAAATATGGATGAACGGAGTAGTAGACCGAGGGCTGTTGGCGAAGATCTCCCATATGAATTTACCGGGACTTTTCCAGAAAATGTTTCTTGCTTACTGGTGTCCTCTGCACTGAAAGCTTCACTTATGTCATGTGCACTAAAAGCTTGTCTTTTTAGAGGTCGTGGGGAATCTGTGTATGATTCTTTTTCCTGGTCAGGGACTACAGTGTTTTCTCCTGGCGTCAACCAATGGATATAGGTGCTTAAGTCAAAGTTGGTAACAGCATTCATTCCTCTGTATTCAATTGCTGCAATGTCATAAGCACGGGCCGCCTCTTCTTGTGTACCTGCCATACATGAGCAAAACTTAAATATCTTGCACAAACTTATACTACTGGTTTGGAACATGGTAGTTGTTGCAGATTACTTACTGTGTGTTCCGAGGTAGAGGTACTTATTTCCATGAACTCTTCCTATCCTTGCTTCCCACCTTCCATTATGATGATGTCTGTATTATTTCAATTGATACATTAGGCTATCTGGTCAAATATTCATTACTGAGACTTGAACTTCATAATTCATATGTTCCAGAATTGTACTGACCTAGCAACCCCTCTGAACTTTGACACCCCTCTTGAAAACCCGTTGCTTTTCCTGCAAGACCGTAAATTGGGATTAGCTTTTTAGGAATAAACTGATGAAATATAGAATGCATGAACTGGGAAACCACATTTGTACCTTCTCAGTGAAGCTAGATACTCTTCTCTTGTGACAGTCTCCATGACTTCAATTTGAGTCTCATAATTAGAGATCTGCATAAATGTAGTTGAGCTTAATAAGAACTGGGGCTTATACAAATGTAAAAGAAATCTTTTCATGAGCAATATTGTTTGTTATCATACGGGAAAGTTTGTGAAAGTTGATGTTCCCCAGTACTTGAGTGCAGCTAAATCATATGCTCTTGCTGCGACTTCCTCTTCATCATAAGCCCCTGAAGTATATAGATTAACATAAGTCTCAGTTTATGCCTTGCAATTGCATAAGCCAAACTAAAGATACCCAAAAAGAATTTTGATACTTTAGATTACAAGGCAGAACTTGCGCTTACCAAGATAAACTGTCCGTTTCCAATTTCAAAGAGCAGACATGAAACAAGACACAGAAATTTCAGGTCAGGAACCGACATGCTTGAATAACCAGTGCAAGAATTTTCAGGAGTACAAGACCAGTTACCTTGTTTCCCTTTTTTATTTTGAGTAACATTCCAGGAGAGTTTGTCCCACAAATGTGCTTCGTATCTGCCTGTCCATCTATGTCTGCTGACACCTCGAAACCTTGAACTTCTCTTCGCGGTTGTCTGAACAGCAGTTGGTTTTTTTTCTTGCTGCATCTGTTGAGTAATCCCAAGTGAAGAAGCCACTGTATCTCTTCTTCTACGCTTGACATGCTTTCTTTCAGGAGCCTCATCGTATTCCATGCATGTGCGACGCATTCCCAGATGCTCTTCACTTTTCATCATTGTCGTTGCCATTTTGGTGTTTTGGTTAGGTGCCTCCCTCTTACTTCTTCTGTTTTTATAGTGATTTTTTGCCTGAACTCAGAAATGGAATTTCACTTGTTTATATAACCTTTGCTCTTTTGGTTTTGTTATATATTGTCTCCTTCCACAAGAACAGGAATGGAGATAATCACAATAACTTGAGGTTAGCTTGAGACAAAACTAATTGGCCTGTACGGTTTCCAGAATACGATTTGGAACTTCTTACTTTTGGACTGTCTTAATAGATTCAATTATTTAGTAACTCATATTTTATGATTTTTTTTTTTGTCTTTGGGGTATCTTCATTTATTTTGGAGTGTTGTGGTTCAAGTATTGAACATAACGAAGCTAGAAACAGAATACTTGTGAGCATTTACTGAAACGGAAAAGTTTTCCTAGGATATGGGACAAAGTTCATAGCAGACGGCTACTTTAGCTTTACCTATTCATATTATCCCTAGTTTAGTGATTGATCACAAGCAAGGTTGGATGGTATCGTCAAACTTACATGAATGATGCCTTCTATAAAGAGAACGACGTTAATGCTAACAATGAACTCAAAAGGATAAAAGAAATTGCACTTTTTTCAGGTTGTAGCAGATGAACTCCCAGGTTATAGTGAAGGTATTTGGTTCATGAATCAGAGATACTTTGTAACTTTGGTTATACTCTAAGAACTGGCATGTGTACATTTAAAGTCAATATTGAAAAAGAAGTAAGGGTTCTCACAGATTGCTTGTAAGAGTCAAACATCTTCTTATATGTAATCAAAGAACAAAAAGCATCTCAGGGATGTATATCATTTGGCAGTCTGCTGGTTAAAATATTCTCCGTGAATCCTGTCTTTCCCTTTCAATTTCCTAAAGCACTTCATGCAGTGATTTCACGAGCCGTGGTGCAACTAATTTAGATATTTTTAACACTAAAACACCAGGGTGGCATGATGGTGGAACGGGTGTATCTCCTTTATATTTTTCTTAATATGATCCATTGCACAGTGCACATTTGAAGTCTGTATTTTTCTTCTTCTGATAAACGCTCGATTAGCTGTTTTAATCTAGTTCCAACAATCGGAATTTATGCCTGTAAGATGGAATATGCCCAGTGTGTTTCTCAGTGATCATCAAGGTTCAGTTCTGGACGCAACCATGTGGATCTTGCAAGATAATCCGCTAAGCCATTAATGGACAACTTGGAAAGCGAATACAATGGCGCCAATGATCATAAAGATATCCTGAAATGCCCTGTCTTTCATAACAGAGAGAGAAGTATCCAGTTCCTAGCAAATACTGTACAAAGTAATGTCGATTAGCTTTTCTCCTTAGAAATATATTATTTTCTTTTACCAACAATAATTTTCATTACGTTCATCCGCTTCCCTTCTCAAGTTCTCATTTTCGACCGTAAGCTTAGTTTGGTACAGTAAACTTATAGTTTAATTGTTGTGTTGCAGCAAGAAGGCATCCAGCAAATGCATCGTAAAACTTATCTGAAGTGGCAAGGCTCATAGTATTACTGTATTCTATTTTGAATTTACAAAACCTAATATTAATACAGCTCCGTATCTAGACTCTGCCTGTGACAGTAAATAGTAGGCGACCTTATATACATACATATTCATGCACAATATACATACATAAAAAAATCGACGACATCAAATAAAAGCCATGCTTGTTGTGTTGCTCCCAGCTGTGACTGGACATTAATAGTCGAAATGGAATTGCCCTTGCAGCAACATGTTGTGACCATTAGAAGACACTACAAATGGAGTATCTTCATTTTCACTTCGAAACATCCCTCCATATTCTTCTTCACTGCTCGCTTGTGTCATGTTTGCACCATTATCGCCACTGATATCTTCTTCTGGGACATTAGAGTTCTTCTCAACGAGTTCTCTAAATATGGATGAGCGGAGCAGTAGACCGAGGGCTGTTGGAGAAGATCTTCCATATGCATTTGTCGATACATTTTCAGCTAATGTTTCTTGCTTACTCATGTTTTCTGCTGTAAAAGCTTTGCTTATGTCATCTGCACTGAAAGCTTTTCTTTTTAAAAGTCTTGGGGAATCTGTGTATGGTTTTGTTTCCTGATCAGGGACTAAAGTGTTGTCTCCTGGCTTCAACCATCGGATATAAGTGCTCAAGTCAAAGTTGGTAACAGCGTTCATTCCTCTGTATTCTATTGCTGCAACATCATAAGCACGGGCCGCTTCTTCTTGTGTACCTGCGCACAAATGAACAAAACTCATTATCATGTACAAACTTATACTACTGACTTGCTAATCGTCTCGGATTACTTACTGTAAGTTCCGAGGTAGAGGTACTTATTTCCATAAACTCTTCCTATCCTTGCTTCCCACCTTCCATTATGATGATGTCTGCATTAATTATTAATATAATATGTTAGGTTATCTTATCTGGTAAAAGTATTCACCAATGATATTCGAACTTCGTATGATTCGGGATTATTCTCACCTTGCAACTCCTCTGAACTTTGAAACCCCTCTTGAAAAGCCACTGCTTTTCCTGCAGGACCGTAATTGGAATTAGTTTCATAGCCCCACATGAGTTTGCTGAAAAATATTGAATGCATGAATTTGGATTAAGAAACTGTACCTTCTCAGTGAAGCTAGATACTCTTCTCTTGTGACGGTCTGCATTATTTCAATTTCTGTCTCATAATCAGCGATCTGCATAAACATTGATGAGCTAGATAAGAACCTGGGGCTTATATAAATGTAAAAGAAATCGTTTCACGAGCGAATAAATTGATCATCATACTGGAAAGTTTGTGAAAGTGGATGTTCCCCAGTACTTGAGTGCAGCTAAATCATATGCTCTTGCTGCAGCTTCCTCTTCATCATAAGCCCCTGAAGTATATCGAAAAACAAAAGGCTCAGTTTATGCCTTGCATAAAACATGCTAAAAGACCTCTTAAAAGAATTATTGATACTTTAGATTCGAAAGCAGAACTCGTACTTACCAAGATAAACTGTCCATTTGCAATTTCGACCCGAAAGGAAAGATCATGAAAGAATAGACAAGGTTTCATGTCAGGCACATTGAAAACGACTAACAAGGAAAAAAAATGAAGAAGTAAACTTCAGAAGATAAACATCTAAGTACCTTGTTTCCCCTTTTTCTTCTGAGTTTCATTCCATGAAAGTTTGTCCCATAAGTGTGCTTCGTATCGACCTGTCCATTTATGCCTGCTCACACCACGAAACCTCGAACTCCTCTTCACAGTCGTCGGTGATGATATCTGATCAACTAATTTTTCACCATTCTGCGTATTAGCAACGACCTCTCTTCTCCGGCGTTTCATGCACCTCACCTCAAGAACCGCCCCATCCATTATCCCCGCACCAATATTTCTAAGGTTTGCTTCACTCTTTATCATTCTCATTGCCATATCCACTTGCTGCTGCTCTTTCCTTATGCTTTCTGTTTTTGTCTTTCAGTTTGAGTTATTTCAGTTTTTCATGTGTGTGTATATATATACCTTCATGATTTTTTGGACTTATTGATGTTTTGTCATTAGTTATTACAATTAGATTCTGAAAGAGGACATGAAGGGCGATCAGAACAACAATTCTGTCAAGTTAAGACAAAATTTGTTTATCCTTATGCTGCCAGTAAGCCACTTCACATGTAAGTTATTATTCTTGTACTGTTGTCCTAACCGCAGGAGCCAAGATTGTTACTTTTACGAATCCGAATGACATGAAAATAGCCGGTTCCCATTGGTTCTAATATAAACCTGACAACAAGTACAGTTCGGGTGTCAATTGGTTCTAATATGCCACTAGAATATACTAACTTTCAATGTTGTTTTATAGAGGGATTTTTTTTGGTGATCTAACCCTTTTTTGATATTGTGAAAAGTCTATGAATCCTCTTGTGAAAGAAAATTAGAAAAAATATCTATTTTATACACAATATGTTAATAGCTGTATTATGTTTTCTGTATATCAACTTGTTGCTACTTCTGCATACTATAGTGAATAAGAAATAAGATATTTGTGAGTCTACTGCCAATATTGTGTGTGAAGTGATCACTGTAACATTTTTCAATTTAGCTAGTAGAGTTTTTCAAAAACAACACCAAATACAATTCCCATTAGTTTGTATACACAATTGAAGAGCTGGAGGTTCTGCAGATTTTATTTTTCACCTATCAACTCTGCCAAATTTTTTTTCCCCATTAAAAGTGCTTCTCTTAAATCTAAAAACTCGGCAAAACTTTTTACAAAAAGCAGTAGTTTGAAACTTTATTTATTTTGACCAACAAGCGAATATTCAACAATTCATATAAAATGTAGCATACACGACATGAAAAGTCCAATTTTTTCTTAAAAAGATCAAAGAGTGACAAGGTTTCAAATAAAGTCATAGTTAAGAATTTTCTTGGATTCATCATTTGAATGTCTTCATTTGTTTGGTTTTGTTTTTGTAATTACCTCTAATAAGGAGTTGTGGACTGATTCTTTTATCCGATGATATCGATGTAATCTGCATATATATGTAATATTCTAATTATTTCCTCAGATATTTTCGAGAATAAAGTGTACATGCAGCGTGCTCACTTATTGATTAAATATTTGCTCTATACTTACGTACGTATCCTTGAAAAGTTAGTATGTTATTACTTATTAGAAGGACTATTACTAAGGTTTTTATAATTTATTTATTTTATATCATGCATGCATGGCAATGAAAACTGTTCTGCCCCTTTAAGCGTCCAACTCTTGTTCAACTTTCACCCAAAATTCAATGAAACGAGTTAATGTCAGTTTCACCATTTGTTATGTGAAGCATACACATGTTACCTCATATAATAATTAATTAAACAAATTACTCATTAAGTTAAATATCGTGAAAAACTTGGTAAGATTAACACCACATGCCTTTGCAAAGTTGCACATCAAACTTTGTTTTGTTGGGTTCTTCAGTTCAATTTTGTAACCCCAAATGAATTGATCCAAAGTACAGGCCCACGGTCCATTATAAGGCGAACTTTCATATTTGATAAAGACTTAATTTAAAATCGCACCCCCAGGCCCCAGCTAAATTTCGTAGTTTTAAGATCACAATTCACACATGTATACTCTAAAGAAAAGAATGAACTTTTTTTTTCGAAAAAGAAAATGAATATATTGCAAGAATGGGAGGTATACGTGAAATACTTCAAAAAACGTCAACAAAAGAAAAAGGAAAAATAAAAATGAATTGACATAGACCTCTTTGATAAAATCCAAACATTGAAACTTATTGTCATAATAGTGCGACAGAAGTAAGCTGGGTACTATTTAAAATAGTTACAAGAACAACTAACGCAGTATTTGTAGCCGCCGCAAAAATGGATTAAATTCAACACAAATGTTGAATTTAACGAACATGGCGCGTTAATAGGAATTGTGGGTAGGAACGACGCTAGATCGCTCACCGTTTGCTACACACAAAACATTAAAAGTATCAATCCAACAATGGTGGAGGCAATTCCTTGCTGGAAGCTGCCAAAATTGTGTATGATCAAAAAATTGAAGCCCCTATTTTTGAATCAGATTCACAAATCGTGATCCGTATGATTTCTGATGAGAGTTTGAAACTTGATTGGAGTGTTGAACCGTTTTTTTCTAGAATTATAAAGTTTTGGAACAGATGACGATTTTGCTTTATTCCACGTAATTGTAATTTTGCGGTTCGCCACCTCGCGGCGTGGGCAGGGGAACAAGCCTTTAACGACTTTGTCCCACATTTTGAAATTCGTGTAAACATTTTATGTGACGAGGGGTTCCCGTTGTTGGACTCTTAATATTTGCTGATATATATACCCACTTCCGTAATTAAAAAAAGAAAGAAAAGTGTACACACATCTAAGTACGAACACGTGTTTATTATAGTAAATTACGCAATTACAAGCGCGCCTTTGACCAATTTATACCTTAATTGGCAGGTACACTATTATACCGTGAACCGACTCGCACTGAATCACTTATTTTCGCGCCACCTTACCAAATTTGCTAATTATTATATATTCGCCCCCCAAATTCTCCACTCCAGTCTTCATTCATGCCTTCACTTTTTTCTGCAATGGCGGACGGTCTCAATTTCCCCACTATCTTTTACGGCGGCCGTGGTGGAACTGTAAGTGAACAGAACTTATTCTAATTTCCTCTTCCCTTTTTGTAAATCTTTTTTTTTTTTTAGGGTTTTCAAATCCCAAACCCTAGTTTCTCGTATATTTCGCATTGCATTTATTTTCTCCTTCTCTCCGTTTATTCGAGCTAGTATGTTCCTTATCCTTTAGTGTTGTTAGCGGTTTGTAGTTCGTTAGCCTTTGAAATGATAGATTGATTGATTGTTCGTTACTGTCCTTATGGTGGGGTAAATTCTAGGGTTTCCGTCAAAATCGATTTTTTATTTTTATTTTTCGTTCCGGGGACCTTTTTAGGTAACGGTTGTTTTCTGCGATAAAACCGTTCAGAGATTCGAGTGGGTCTTTGTGTTTTGGAATATGTAAACTGAAGTTGGGGAAAATTGGAATAAGCAGACGTACGTGGGTCCGGAGTAGTTGTTGAGTTGGGAAGTTTTTTGAGTTTTCTTTGTTTTGCTATGTGCAAGAATGACGAATTTGAGATTTTGCTTCAAACTGCAGAATCCAGGGACGTTTAATGTTCAGGCAGCTGGGATTGCATGGAAGAAGCAAGGGGGTGGGAAGGGTGTGAATGTTGATAAATCGGACTTGCTGGAACTGACCTGGATGAAGGTTCCTCGATCTAACCAGCTTGGAATCCGGACAAAAGAGGGTATTCACTATAAATTCACTGGTTTTAAGGATCAGGTGAGCAAGCCAGCTTCCGCCTTTGTCTGTTTTCCTTGTAGTTCACATGTTCTTCCTGTTATCAACTTCATGAAGTTGTCTGTATTCGATGGTGATATTCTATGTGGTTTGCAGGTTGTTGTCTGTGTTCCTTGTAGTTAGGAGATTCTTCTTGTTATCCACTTCATGGATTTTTCTGTATTCGATGGTGATGTCATTGATGGTTTCCATGTTGATAAGCTGAGTCTAAGTATACTGCAGTCATTTATTTGAATAGAACTTTGTAGTAGTGAAAAGATGGAATGTAGAAAACATTGTGGACCAGTTACTCATACACTCTGTATATCAGTCAAAAAGGGGAGTACATTTTCGTTGCATTCAATTAACGTGATCCGATTAGTATGCAAGTTATTTAAGTTTTAGGTTCCATTAAAACTGAGGGGGCCTGATTAGGATGAAAATTGTTAGTCTTAAAGCGGTTGATAGCATTGTGAAGAATGCTCTCTTCCACAATTTGCTGCGTCTTTTGTCTCTGTTTATTTATTTGGTGTATTTAACCTATAGTGTACGTTTTTTCATGCATGCGTGTCCTGCAGGATGTAGCTAGTCTGACTAAGTTTTTCCAGTCCAATTTCGGGATCACACCAGAGGAGAAGCAGCTATCTGTTAGCGGAAAAAACTGGGGAGAAGTTGATTTAGACGGTATATGGTTCCTTCTCCGTGGAGTCTGTACTTGTGTGTTGCTTCGTGGATCTTTTTTTGTTTATTGCATTGATGTAATTTTTTCTTCGTGGATGGATTCAAAACAGCAAAAAAATTGATTTTCCCAACTAGTTGTTGTGGTATTATGAATTGAGGCTTTCTGGTGTTGAAATTATCATATGTTTGCACATATGGCATCTTGTAGATGAACTTCTGGGTTACATATTAGAGGTGATATCAGTATATTGGGATTGCATGAATCTGCTTATTATTTTTCTATAAGCCGATATGTGAAAATTTGGTTTCAGTGCTGCAAAAACCATTTCTACCTTGTACAGATGAAGTTGTTGGCCTACATGTCTTTTCTTTTCCATTAAGTGTATTCTTTGGATGTTTGGCGGTTTTGATCAAATTTTCTCAAATCTATTTTAAAAGGGCCTCACTTTCTAAATGTAACTCTCATTGTCGTATTATCAACCCTTCCTATTAATCCTCTTAAGTCATTACTCGCTCTAGGGAACAGAATCAAATGAACCAAATAGTTTTTTTCATCAAGCAGCAACCCTGACTAAAGTTAGCCTAAATTGCTCCCTCCGGCCTTCTGCCGGTCTCCTCTTGCCTCTATCTCTTCCCTATACCGAAATTCCGTTGTTGTACTTCTTATTGAGATTAACTTGAACCAGGATATAAGCTTTCCCATACTTATGTGATGCAATTATTGTGTACTGAACTGTGGTAACTATCTCATCTGTTTTCCCCTCAGGGAATATGCTCACTTTTCTTGTGGGTGCCAAACAAGCATTCGAGATATCTCTAGCAGATGTAGCACAGACCCAACTTCAAGGAAAAAATGATGTCATGTTGGAGTTCCATGTAGATGACACAACTGGGGCTAACGAGGTCATATCTCTATGCATGTCATCCCATCTGTGGTTATCATATTAACTGATGTGTGGCTATTCATGTGTCTTGATACCCTTCTCTCTATCCGATGTTAACGGTTAATAGCTTTCTTGTTTTCCTTTTACAGAAAGATTCGTTGATGGAAATAAGTTTTCACATCCCAAATTCAAACACTCAGTTTGTTGGGGATGAAAGTCGCCCATCTGCTACGGTAATTGTTTTCCCTTGAAAATTGGCCAGGTTTTGTGTGATGGTACCTCAACATTTTTGTGTGCTTCACAGAGTTACTTTATACTGTAGGTATTCCGAGACAAGATTGTGTCAATGGCTGATGTTGGAGCTGGAGGTGAAGAAGCAGTTGTTACTTTTGATGGGATTGCTATACTCACCCCCAGGTATGATACTTAACAAGAGACTTGATAATATATGTATCGTGGCTAGTTCTTTCTATTAAGAGGAACTTTGATTTTTTTTTAGGGGACGATACAATGTTGAGCTCCATGTTTCATTTCTGCGCCTCCAAGGACAAGCTAATGACTTTAAAATCCAGTATAGCAGTGTTGTTCGCGTTTTTTGGCTGCCTAAGGTTCTGAACTGTGCTCTTTCTTGAAGTTGTTTGCATGTACTCTGCACAAACTTCTAGGAAATCTCTTATATGTATAGTTTTCTGATGGCTCACATGTTTAATTATGTCTTGGATCCTGGTTGATCATATTCGCTTCTGCAGTCTAATCAACCGCATACATTTGTCATCGTTACTCTTGACCCACCAATTCGGAAGGGCCAAACTTTATATCCACATATTGTGATGCAGGTACTGAGTGCTATATGCTTATATATACAAATATATATATATATATATATATATATATATATATAAACATAAATCTGTAATTATGAAGATGCATTGTAATAATTTTTTCGTATGCTATCCAATTTTATTTGTTCAGTTTGAGACTGATGAAGTGATCGATACCACTTTGTCGATGAGTGATGAACTTTACAACACCAAGTTTAAGGACAAGCTTCAGCTAGCTCACAAGGTAATAAACCATCTCATATTCTTGCATATTGGATTTCTTTTTACAAGAGAGTTATGTTACCATTATAAAGTGATGCCGTTTTGTCTTTTTGAAGTACAAAAAGTCCTAATGAACTACTTGAGTCAAACCTATCCTTTAAGCATCTAACCCCTTTATGAGCTGTAATGCAGATTTGATATTTAACTGTAGTAGATAATATGCAAACATGGGTAGTTCCCTGTTATAAACTGAATGATTGAGGTTGCAACCGCGATAGTACTGAAAAAGAAAAGTATTAACTTGTTTTTCAATTGTACTTAATAGTGTTAACCATGTCATTTTGTATTTCAGGGACTTGTGCATGAGGTCTTCATTACGGTTCTACGTGGTTTATCCAGTGCCAAAGTCACTAAACCTGGAAAGTTTCGTAGCTATCAGGATGGTTATGCTGTCAAATCATCACTTAAAGCTGAAGATGGAGTTCTTTATCCTCTCGAAAAGAGCTTTTTCTTTCTACCTAAACCGCCTACTCTAATACTTCACGAGGAGGTCTATATCAAATTATGCTATTGGATGTTTTTAGGGTCAATTTTTTGCTTACGCTCTCAATTGCTGTTAATGACAGCTATTAAATTGTTTGCCTGACTTAGATCGCGTATGTGGAGTTTGAGAGGCATACCGCTGGAGGTTCAAATATGTCGTACTTCGATTTTCTCGTCAAACTTACTAGTGAACAAGAACACCTTTTCCGAAATATCCAGAAACTTGAATACGATAGGCTCTTTAAATTCGTCAGGTCAGTAATTTTGATAATATTTCTTAGGGAGCTTCAACTTGCATCTGGAGTATAATTTAGATAATATTTAAATGATGTTACAGCGATAAAGGACTGAAGATTATGAATCTGGGGAGTGCTGGGCCTACCCAGAAAAAAGGAGTTGCAGCTGCTCTTGAGAGCGATGATTTGGCATATAATGCTCTTGACCCACATCTCGAGCGTATCAAGAATGAGGCTGTGGATAGTGATGAAGAGGTGATGTTTCTACTTGCATAGACACTTTCTTTAGAGTTCTTACTCTTGGTCTAACTGAAATACAAGTCAGAGATTTTAGCTTCTTCTTGGTAGTTTACTGCAGCCAAATGCGGCTGCTGGTATATCTAAACAGTTCCTCGAAACTTAATTCGTGAAAATGTGGTCTTACCTATGTAGGACGAGGATTTTGTTCTTGAGAAAGACGATGGAGGCTCCCCAACTGATGATTCTGGAGAAGGCGGCTCTGATGCAAGTGAAAGTGGAGAAGAGATGGATGTAAGCTTTCTGCAATTTTGCTTTTCATATCTGGTTCAGTTTCATTATTCGTGGAACTTACATCGGGTTTTGGTTATTCAGGCTCCATCGAAGAAAAAACCGCAGAAAGAGCCTTCTTCTGTGGCATCATCAAGTAAGAAAAAGGCCAAAGATGGTGAGGATGATGGGTCAAAGAAGAAGAAACAAAAGAGGAAGAAGGATCCGAATGCGCCAAAGAGGGCAATCAGTGCCTTCATGTACTTCTCCCAAGTTGAAAGAGAGGTAGGTGTCTTTATATTGTAACTGGGGTGTAAACAACATTGAACACTATAATGACTTATACGCCCATGAGGTGTAGTCTAACTATACAAACACATCGCTGAAGTTTTAGAACATGTAATACTAGGGAGTCTGTAAGAAACACTTTTTGTTTTAAAAAATAGAGGGGAGTCGCGGTAATCACTCCTAACCTTAAGTAAGTCTCTGTAATGTTTTATTGAATTTCAAGGGGTGTTCATGTAATTATTCAAACAGGTGATCTATGTTTTTGTAATTAGACCAGATATACATTGGAAGCTCACTTCCTTGATTTGGTCTTTCTCACCTATGTTGCTTCTCCTATTCTTATTATGCAGAATTTGAAGAAGACTAAGCCGGGGTTGGCATTTACGGAGGTGGGGAAAGTGCTCGGTGAAAGATGGAATAAGTTGACAGGTATCTAACGAACTGCACTTTTACATATATTTTTGGGTCTGGAACTGGATTTTGCTCCTGGTAATCTTAAATTTTATTGAAATTTGCAGCCGAGGAGAAAGCTCCTTACGAGGCAAAAGCAAGGGCAGACAAAAAAAGATACAGTGATGAGATCAGTGACTATAAGAATCCGCAGCCCACAAACGGAGACTCCGCAGATGAATCCGACAGTTCTTAGGATTGTGGGAGGCTTTATCTATTTTTTATAACGTGCAAAACTAGAGTTAGTAGATCGCAAAGTAATCTTGAGCAGTCTTATGGCAAATTGAAGGTGTTTTACTCTTTCTATACTAAACTTATTTTGTAATCGACTAGAGTGGCGTTCCTCAATTTTCCTATCCTTTGAATTATAGTTCCACCTTCCTACATGTTACCAAACTATTGTTGTATCTTACTTTTATGCGGTGCTATATTCCTCATACATCCTTTGAAATTAATGATCTCTTTTTCTTGTAATTGCTGTTAACCTATGATTTAATTCAACAACTTTTAGCAGCATAACCACTATAATAATGAAGAGAATTTATGTTGTTTAGCTAGTGCGGTGCGAGCGCAATGCATATGATTAAATGGCAAAAATACTGTTACTAAGAAATTGTCATACCTTGTAAATCTTATTTCAGTTGAGATTCAATCAATACCGCCCAGAGTGCTCAGTGCACTCACACGGGGTGTGGCTCACATATGTGGGGTCCACCAGTCTGTGAGAGACTGGACACAATACCCACTGAGTAACATAGATAAAATCCTTCACGGTTAGTCAACGTTAGAATTACTTTTTGTTGATTACTTTTTGACTATTAATCAACGTTATAGGTGATAGAATTCGGAAATGGTTGCAAAGTTTTAACTTCAAATCAAGTGAACCTTACCATTTTTTAGAAATTTATATTAGTATTAAAAAAAAAATCGTTTTATCAAAAAAATAAAATAAAAATCATTACGGTATTTGATTGTTGCACAATGTAAATACTTTTATCTTAACCCGCAAAATCTCACAACTTACAGATTTTCTTTATGAGAATAGCAAAATTACATTTCCCCTGAGTTAAATTTATTAACTATATGCTCCCATTATTAGGGTTATAACTATTAACTAATCATATATACCCTTCATTCTAAAGTACCTACATTTTACATACAAAAAAGTAAAAGAGAGCCAAAAATAAAATAAAATAGATTACTTCAATGGCAGATGGTGAAGATCAAGAAGCTGTAGTTAGTTTTGGCGGGATTGTAGTACTCACTCCAAGGTATGAATATTATACTGATAAATCAAACCTTCGGTTTTAGCGTGTGTTCGGTTACACAAAGAAGCTTTACGTTATGTTTAGAGATCTTTTCAACACACACACACATATATATATATATATATATATATATACGTGCTTTTCTGATATTAATTTTCCATTTTTCTTAAGAGACGACGCGATGTTGACCTCCACGTTTATGCGCCTCAAAAGACAAGCCGAATACTTCAAGATTCAGTATAGCAGCATTGTTCGTTTTTTTTGGCTGCCTAAGGTTTTAAACTTTGCTAGTTCTTGAACTCTGTTTGAAATAAATGTTACTTTGCACAACTCTTTTGGACTCAAGATGGTTGATCATATTTGCTTTTGCAGTCCAGTGCTGAGTGCTGACGCTCATACATTTGTCGTTCTTCCTCTTGACCCACCATTACGAAAAGGGCCAAACTTTAATATCCACATATTGTGATGCAGGTACTTAAGTCATATTTTTAAACATGAATCCACAGTGTGAGCTCGCATTGTCACAATTTTTTGGTTTGTTATCCGATTTTTATTTGTTCAGTTTGAGACTTATGAAGTGATTGATACCACTTTGTCGATGAGTGATGAACTTTACAACACATTGTATAAGGACAAGCTTGAGCAAGCTCACAAGGTAATGAATCATACTGTATCTACTCGCCATTACTTGCGTTGTTTTTATAAATTGCAATTAGTTCTAATTATATTTATGCAGCTATTACTCTTTTGCAAGCTGGAACAACGTCTTGATACTTGGCTATAATAGATAGCAATATAATACGCAAGCATGGCTAGTTTTCTGTTATAAGCTGAATGATTGAGACTCTTACCATAAAAAGCTGAATTATTGAGACTGCAATTGAGATATTTTCATGTGTACTTAGCAATGACAGCTAGGATAAACACGGACTTTTTGGATCCCAGGGACTTGCGCATGAGGTCTTCATTTCGAATCGACGTGGTTTATCGGGTGCCAAAGTCACTAAACAGTCTAAACATGGGAGGTTTCGTAGCTATCGGGGTGGTTATGCTGTCAAGTCCTCACTTAAAGCTGCAGATGGATTTCTGTATCGATCCTCTTGAAAAATGCTTCTACTTTTTCGAAGTTCAACTTTTTTTCCCTCATACACGTGCACTTGCTGGAACAGACAACTAACAATTTGTTTGTTTAATTTAGATTGAGTATCTTCAGTTTGAGAGGTCAACTAGTCGTGGTGCAAGTACGTCTCACCTTGATTTTGTGGTCACACTTAAAAATGGCCGAGATATTTACTTCCACAATATCCCCAGAAACAAATACTCCAAACTCCTTCAATATGTCAAGTCCGTAGATCTCTCTTGCCTTTTTTGGTTTTTAAGGAGCTTCGGCTTGCATCTGGTGTAAAATTTTTGTCACTACTTTAAATGCTTTTGCAGGGATAAAGGTTTGCCGGTGCTGGCGAGTGTTGAGCCCCTCGGTATAGTAGGAGTTGCAGCTGTTGTTGAGAGTGATTTTGAGGCTGCATACAGTACTAATGAGGAGGTGATGTTTCTCTTTGCATACACGCTTTTTTATATTTGTCACAAATGCACGCATAAATACATTCCTTTGAAGGAATACATGAGGAAGACCAAAGAAAACGAGGATAGAGGTAATATGGAACGACAATAGAATCCCAAATGGAAACACGTCCTACTCAACCTGAACGAATGAAGATGGAGAATTCATGTGATCGGTGATTCATATTTAGCTCATATAGCGTACTCCAATGAATTAGGATTACAAGCTTGCTTGTTTGGTGGTGTTGTTGTTCCCTTGTGTCTTGGAAGTTACCCAATTGGTTTCTAACCAAACTTGATTCCTTAACATGCGGTGTTACCTTTTCGGCTCATCGAGATAGAGATAAGCAAAAGAGAAATTTTAGTCGACCTCGCCCGTGAAGTAAATCATCGCACCTACGATCCAACCAATTGGGAGAGAATCAATAGATTCCTTTTCGGGAGCGGTTCATCCTTCCCGAACGCAGTAGCACGACAAAGATGACTCAACTGATTGGGTTTCTGAAGAAGAAGATCACTATGTAAGCATTCTGCCCTTGCGCTTCTCGTAGTATGATTCTGTTTAGTTATTGTACATAGATCTCACGCCAATTATATTGACGGAGATTTAGTTGCCATGGACTAAGAAATCAAAAAAAGAGCTTCATTTGGTTGGACCTCCTTTGAGGTGGACAAAAGCTAAAGATGGTGAAGACGATGTTCTGTCAAAGAAGAACGACTCGAATGCACCAACGAGGGAAATCAGTGCCTTACTTTCTTCTGCCAAGCCGAAGGAGAGGTTTGTATCTTTATATTGTAACTAGGGTGCAAAGAAATTGAACTTTTTGCTTGATTATTCAGCTAATGAGATATTTGTCGTATTTGTCTGTGCTTATCAGAAACTACTTGGTGAAAGATAGAACCTAATGACAGGTAGGTATCTAATGAACTGCATTTTAGTATCTTATTTCTTTTTTCTTAGGTGATTCCACCCATAAATAATATCTGATGTTATTGAAACTGTGGTCGATGAGAAAGCTTTGTATGAAACCAAAGCGCTGGCATACAAAGAACGATACTACACGAGAGATGAGTGAGTATAAGAATCCTCTCGGGCCGCAAATGGAGACTCTACAGATGAATCCGGCAGTGCTTAGCATTGTGCATGGGAGCTTATCTAATATCTATTATTAAAACTTATGTCTGGTCTCTAATATGCGTTTAAACTTCTAAACGAGTTGTTTGTCTCATCTTAGGAAGAATTAGTAAAAGATTTATCGATTATCGCTCTTAGAGAGAGATTTTGGAGTCTATATTTTCCATGAGGACAAATTAATATTTTTGCCCTGTAAGTTTGGCCATTTAATGAATCTGTCCAATAAGTACCGAACTTTTAAAACTAACCCACGAATTGACATTTTTTCAATTTTTATGCCCACCCAGTGCTACCTAGGAAAAAAATCCGATGTGGCAGCCGAGCTGGTTTTTTTGACACACGCCCGCTAAAAAACGCGGCGCCAACTCGGAAAACGGCCCTGAAAAACCACGATTTTGAGTGTTGGTATAATATAACAACACTTCAGCCATTTAATTGAAAAAAAACAAGGCGCGCCCCAAATCGATTTCAAACCCAAAACCTAATTTCCCAAATCGAAAATGTCCGAATCGACCATGAGCTCACATCTGGTATGCAATTGTGGAAGGCCCGCCGTTGTGCGCGTGTCCATGACCGATGGGAACCCTGGACGAAGGTTCCATGGGTGTCCGCGATGGCCCGTTGGGTGTCGGCTATGCATTTGGGAAGATTCACCTGTTTGCTCATATGCTAGGCCTGTGATACCAATTTTGCGCAGAAGAATCGAGAGGGTGCAAGGTAGAGTTAAGGGACTTGAAGAAGAAGTTGCGTCGAAGAAAGAATCAAAAAATGATACCATGCAGTCGGCGTACGAGAAAACCACGAAGGAGCAAGAAGAGAAAATCAAGGTTTTACAGATTGAGAACAAAAAATTGGAAGTAAGGGTTAGATTTTGTTATATGATCATTATCATATTGATTTTGGTTGTTGTAAGGTTGTATTGAAGCCATTGGTTTTGGCTTAGTAGTATGTGGACTTAGTAGTATGTGTGCTAATTTGATTATAAAGATTATGCAAGTTTGAGTAAATGAGGAGGGTGTGGAGTTGATTTTGTTTTGTGGATTAAGGTTTTGAATTAAGGTTGTGTAACGTTGTTTTGGATTATGGTTGTGTTAGGTTGTTTTTTGAGTTTGTTGATGATGTTGTTCAGGTAATAATAATGAATGTTTGTCATCTTGTTAACCTTCTATTGAGTTCTGTTTTATACTATAGCAATTGACTAGTTAGATTGGATTAAAGATGGTTGTGTATGTCTCACATTATCTGCTGTTAGTGCTTTATTAAAATAAAATGCCCATTAAGTTTATCAACTTTCATAGAAATTGCCCAAAATGTTATGAATCTGCCCTTTAAGTTTGAATCGATTTAAAAAATATACACATTATGTATTAAAAAGATAAACAATATGCCCAGTAAGTATTAAAAAACATAAACAATATGCCCTAATTACACTAAAATTCACTAAATTTGTTATGATACCTATAAGATAATTACTAGATTTAATCGTCAGTGTCACTTGGACCAAAATCATCATCTACTATCTCAACCACTTCATCCTCTTCTGGAAAATCATCATCATCATCAACTTCCTCTTCAGTAAACTCTTCTTCATATATACCTTCCTCACCTGGAAGCAAAGCACACTGGTGCTCATCAAACAATGCTTGCATATATCTTGCATTTGCCAGGCCATACATTCTGAAATAGGTCTCTCAATGCCTCTCCTGACAGTGATAGGATTTTATCAATTTTGCCTTAATAGTTAAGAACAGGTGATATGTAATTGGTCTGTAAGAGATAATAATGACATGAAAAAAATTGAATTGCTTCCCACATCAACAATCTAGTAATAGCCCGCGCCAAGTATAACCCGCATATCAGGTCCTTCAGTGAAAACCCCTGGGAGATCACAAAACTTCTTGAATAGTATATATTTCAACCTCATATCTCTGATTTTCCTCTCTAATATTTCATCCAATAATGGTTGTTGAACCAGTGACTGCAACTCTGTTTTGATTATTCCAAGCCCACTCCTCAGTGCATAAATATTTGATAACTTATGCGTTCTCCCATAATTGACCAATCTATCCAAGAAAAACTGTTTCTGCCATTCTAGTGAAATATGGATCAACATAGAACAACCTCAACCTTATATCCGCATTGATTATCATTTTTACTATATTCTTAGCAATGTATGGATAGCATAAATGTGTCTATTGGTGTAAACGTGTCTTAGTTTTATAGCCTAAATGTGACTGTTGGTGTAAACAGACACTACTATATGAGTCGACACACCCAACCTACATGACTGTTGGTGTTTACAAAGCAGAAATGCAACTGCCTTTACATTATAAGGGAATTTATGAAACCGGCACAAAACAAACCATTGCAACTTTATGTAATCGAACAACCACGTTTGCATTGAACCAGAGTGCAATTTGCAGCCAAAATAATAGAAACGTTCACAGAGCATATAATGCTCCTATTCAAAATACACCAGTTCACAGAGCATTTCAACACCAGTTCACAGAGCATATAATGCTCCTATTCACAGATGCATTGACACTAGCACTGGCATTGTTTTCTTGTTCAACATCTTCGTCAACTTTGTGATTAAAATCAGATTCATCTGTATACTCACTCTCCTCTTCATATGTAGGATCTTCACTGTCACTGTCATAATCTTCAACCAGGACCCCCTTCGCTTTATCTTGCACTTCAGTTCTTCTACCTTCACCAGGCACATCAACTTCAACTCTATCACCAGGCACATCAACTTCAACTCTATCACCAGGCACATCAACTTCAACTTCAACTTCATTTACACACACATCTATGTGATCACCAGACACTTCAACTCTATCATCACCATCATTTTCAGTCCTTTCATCTCTCAAGTCTTCAATGATTGCTTCCTCTTGCTCTTATGACTCTTCATCAAAATCAACATTTTCTTCAAAATTTGTGTCATCAGAGTACTCACTTTCTTACTCGTAGGTGTCATCATCACTGTCACTGGGTATGTATTCAACCATCAAAATAATGGTGTCTTCAGTTTGCTTAACCACTACTTGTTCATCAACAACAATACCAGGACTCACATCCTCTGATTCTACTACATCTTCATCAATATTTTCATCAAAATCTGCATCATCAGAATACTCACTTTCTTCCTCATATGTATCATCCTCACTGTCAGAACCATCATCTCTTATAGTGATTGGATCTTCTTTATCTCCCAACCTAGTAGGTTCAACACCATCATTCTCATTGCCTGATATTACTCTAGGATTACCATTAGGTGTAACTTCTTCCAATTCACTTTCCATTGTATCCTCATTGTCACTTTTGTCCTGCAAACCATCTGAGATAGCATCCTCATTGACTACTTTTGTATGATCACCACCAAGTGTTGCTAAAATTATTCCAGTCTCAACAACATCAGGATCAGGAGGCATTTTTGGAAATGGTGGATCAATCTCGAAATCACAATATATATCAAACTCCCTGGTTGGTAGTGCTTCTTTGAAGGCTATTTTCAGAAGCTTGTTATCCTCTATGGCTTTAAACCAACCTTGCCTGACAAAGTATAATTTCCTTTCACCCTGAGCATTCATATTATCAGCATAAATGTTCAAAAGCTTCATGTTTATCTCTTTAATGCCTGAGTAGTCAAACTTCACGACTCCACCACCAACATAAGTATCAAAAGGATTTGACTGTAACCTTCCTCCATAATGGATATTTAGTGTAATAAGATTGCTCCTAGGATCTGCATATAGCATGAATGTAGCACTAAGTATAAAAGAAAATGGTGACACAATAAGACACAATAAACATAAAAACCACCCATATTTTGGCATAATAAACACAAAATCCACAAACAAACAACAAAATACCCAAATTCCAAAAACCCCACCTCAACAGTGACTATCACCGACCACAAAACTACTTAAGCACACAACAATTAACTAAAACCGAAACTTTTTGGTACTACAACTCACAAAAACTACTATTACTTTGTGGACATGCAAAAATACAAAACAAAAATGGCATAAAAGTTACGATAATTGGCGATGGCATATCATGGTAAAGTGGAGATCGCAACTTCGGCATTATCGCGCATGCACTACACCACCAGAGCTACTAATGTTATGTTTCAAAGTTTTGGGTGGATTTTGGGTGTATCAAAGCACTACACCACCGAGGGCTGTTGGGGCTCAATTTTAGGGTTTAGGTCACGATTTTAGTATGGAATGCAACACTCGTGCGTTGGATTACTAATGCCTACTCTTCAAATGACGCGATTATACGACAAAAACGAGAATTGTGGTTTTCAGAATTAGGGTTTTAGGGTTTCGGGTATGAACAAAATTGGGGGAGTTTTTTTTTGAAAAAAGTCTAAGTGTTGGTGTTCAATTTTGAAGTGACTGTTGGTGTCCAAAATCGTGGTTTTTTAGGGCCGTTTTTCGAGCTGGCGCCGCGTTTTTTAGTGGGCGTGTGCCAAAAAAGCCAGCTCGGTCACATCGGATTTTTTTCCTAGGTGGCATTGGGTGGGCATAAAAATTAAAAAAGACCAATTCGTGGGTTAGTTTTAAAAATTCGGTACTTATTGGGCAGATTCATTAAATGACCAAACTTACATGACATAAATATTAATTTGTCCTTTCCATGAACATAATTTAGAGCTGATTTTGTCGCTGTAATCAAACATTTTTCTTTTTCTTTCTTTGCATTGTGGTGACTTTCTCAACTCATAAGTCATGCTTTTTTAGCCCTTGTTCCTAAAATTGAGGCTGCATGCAAATGAAGTTGAGCATTAGAGACAGCAAATGAAGTCTGTCTAATGTTGTCCATATATAAACGACATACAAAATTTTTGCAACCTACATTTGACGGGCTATAGAATTTCGCCTACGTTTTACGAGCTAGCCTTACAATCCCCCTTGTTTAGAAAACTTGTACGAAAATCCTCTTAATTTGTTTATTATCTAAGAAGTAGATTTTTACCAGCGAACCTCCGATATGTTGAATTGGATCGCATTGAGCTTAAACGAAAGCTCAAACGCTACATATTTAGGTGATACTCTCTTCATATTGCAAAAAGTTCCAACATTTTGTAACTCGATCGAAGCAGGAAGAGTAACATAAACTTTAATCAATGCATAAAATAACGTAAGTGCTCGTAAAGCTTCATTTCTATTATTTCTTTCTTCTACGAAGAATAAGAAATGTATTACAATCATAGGCTGCGGGCAGCCACTCTAACTCTGCAATGGCCTAAAATAATGGCAATAAGATACTATAATCCCCATTAGGAGTTAAGGATTTATATATATAATTTCTTTCTAAGGTACATCTTGCGTTACAAAATTTCCGTCTAACGAAAGTACAGAATTGTCAGAACCCCAAAAAAGAAAACGAAAAAGAAAAAAACAAATATCGAAAAGAAAAACAACTTTCATTCAAACAGATTTGATTAGTGAAATAAAAATAAGTAGGCAAGATGTATAAATAAGTTAAAAAATGCCTAACTAATACATAGTATATTGTGTAGTATATATATATATTATGTATATGTCTTGTCAAAAAGCATTAGCGAACGATATGCATGTAGCAAAAACGAAATGATTAATTAGCAAGGTTTGCCAACAACGCAGTTAAGGTGGCCACAAAATTGTACGAGCAAGTTCACTTCCGTTCCAGGTGCTGGCCTGATTTTCTCCAGAGCTGCATAGGTTGCCGCTCCGTTCGGGTCTCCGGACGGAGTGAAAAACGCTCCGTTCAAAAATCTATCGAGGTGTGTCACCCATGTCCATTGGTGCCATTCCGCATGAGGCGCGTTGTTTTCTCTGTGTGTCACCTATAATGAAATAAGAGCGATTAGTAATCACTTACATAGTCTTTTTCGTATTTGAGTGGGAGTGTGCGCGTGATGTGACTCGTGTATGACTCTTATCATTGCACGGACCTAAACTCGATTTTCAACACTCTTGAGTAATAAAACACCATGGGAAATGGACTAAATGGCAGTCTGATCTAAGAGGTCAAGCTTGTAGAGAAGATTGACATTTATTTATTTATATATAATATATTAACGGTGTTAAACTTGATGAGATTTTATTACCTCTTTCTTATTTGGAAGGTCAGGGGCCCGATATTGGTTTCCTTGGCTGATAATGGTGGCATTGAGGGTACCACCAATGGCGTACATTAGCCAATGAGTGTAGTCATTGTTCACAACGTGGAAGAATCCACGTCGGCACCTAGGCATTCTCTGCACCAAATTCTTTCCGAAATGGTTATACGCGAGGGTCACTTGCATTACGCGGTCAATTTCGTCTTGATCCCTACCACCGAAGAGCAACACCTTGTCGTGACGGACAAAGTGGCAATTCGATATTGTTATGCCAGTGGAACCATAGACGGCGTCAATGAGCCCGTCAGCAGCCGCGGACATGGAGAGATGGTCTAGCCAAATGTCATGCGAGCCGTATATGCTGATAGCGTCTCCGTCGGTCTCACCCCTAATTCCGAAATGGTCAATTGAGTCCCTGATTTTTCCACCACTGGTCACCTTTATGTTGTGGATCTTGATGTCGGAAATGATGATGTTGTGCGCATTTTGGATTGTGATTCCGGCACCCTCTGTTATGGTGACCAGGCTTCCGCGACCGTCAATCGTCTTGTCACTAGTCATGATCAACTCTTGTTGAAGCCTGATGGTCATTTTCTTTTGGAAGATGATCCATAGCGGGCCGTTTTGGATCACGGCGTGGCGGAGAGTTCCTGGCTTTGGGTCTATCATGTCGTTGTCAGAAGGGTCAGTGACGACGTAGTATGGACCGTTCTTGCCCCCAATGGCTTTGGCGCCAAATCCTTGAGCGCAGTCGGCGTACCTCTTGCGATCTCTTGCCCAGTTAGGGTCACACCTCCAGCACCTGTTGTTGTTAGAAAAGATATTTAATATATTAAATATTTTCGATCTCTACAAACTTAAGTTTTTAGATGAAACGATAATTAAATACCTGTCGATGGGGTTTGTTGCCATGCATGGGCCTTTCCATTTTTTTATCAACTGTCTCCTACCCGTGATGTTAAGTGGAGCAGTTTCTGCATGGTGGTTGTCTAGGGCCCTGGAAAAAAACATGCCTATATAATTATAACATCACTTAGAGCATATAACAAAATTATAATAATAAATGAAACATTATTATCATACTCTTTGGTGATTTTGTTAACGTGGTGGACGACGGACATAGGGTCGGGATGGTAGGCCTTAAGGGAGCGTTCTTGGTAAACTTCCGCTCGTTTCTGCCAGTAAACCGCATCGGGATCTGCAGTATCGGCCATGATTTTGGCGATGGACGAGGCAAAAGAAAAGAATAAAAGAAACCATTTAACGGTAGAAGACTTCTCCATTTTGTTTTATTTTATTTTGTGGTGGCGTACGCGCGGTACAACCGAATCTTGGGAGTTTGGGTGGTGACGGGGGAAATGTTTTGGCTGGTTGAACAAACCAAAGGTGGCCTCCGCCAGAGAGCCTCAAACTCTCGTAGATCCAATAGTCTGAAGAACAAAAAGTGAAGGGAGAAACCTTCTTGCGTATTAATGATTAAGTACGTTGTAATTTGTTGTTTATATAGACAATTTTTGAAGCGCTAAACGTGAAAATTTACGTGGTTAAATTCACATGACATTCCTTGTGTTTCTCTCTTCCTCACTTTGGAAACAGTTTTTTGTTTAATCTGTTTGGCTAATTATCTATATATATATATATATATGCTTACCTTAATTTTAGACATTCTTTTAACAAAGTGATCATGCTATAGTTATATTAATTAATACGTTGGTGTGTGCGGTTGTTGTGCTATAGGACAAATTAATACTTCTGCCCTGTAAGTTTACACCGTTAAAAAAAGTGCCCTGTAAGTATGAAATCGATAAAACTAACCACCGTTTTGGCTTATGTTCGATATTTCTGCCCTGAGCTTGACAGCTCACAAAAAATGCGAACGTGGCATCCGATTTGGCCATTCCGGCACATGCCCATTAAAAAACGCCCCTCCACGTCTGATTTCCCTCTTCAACATAACGTTTCTTCCCTGATAATAACAACACTTCGACACTTAGCTTTATTTTCAGAAAATATTTCCCCCAAATCGCCCCCCAAATCGACGAAGAACCCTAACCCTAATTCTAAAATCGAAAATGTCCGAATCGACCATGAGCTCTCATCTAGTGTGCAATTGTGGAAGACCGGCTGTCGTGCGCGTGTCCATGACCGATGGGAACCCTGGACGAAGGTTCCACGGGTGTCCGCGATGGCCCCTTGGGTGTCGACTATGCATTTGGGAAGATCCGCCCGTCTGTTCATATGCTAGGGCTGTGATTCCAATTTTGCGCAGAAGAATCGAGAGGGTTCAGTGTAGAGTTAAGGGACTTGAAGAAGAAGTTGCGTCGAAGAAAGAATCCAAAAATGATACAATGCAGTCGTCGTACGAGAAAACCACAAAGGAGCAAGAAGAAAAAATGAAGGTCTTGCAGATTGAGAACAAAAAATTGGAAGTTAGGGTTAGATTCTGTTATATGATCATTCTGATATTGGTTTTGGTTGTTGTAAGGTTGTATTGAAGCCATTGTTTTTGGCTTATTAGGATGTGTTGTAATTTGATCCACAGTAGGTGTGTTTTTCATAGGAATTTGTTGCTGGTAGTATTAAGGTTGGTGGTTAAGATCTTGATCAGTTTGATTAAGATTGTGTATGCTTAAGTTTCATCTGTTTGAGTATCTTTGTTGATGTTCATGTTGTTCAAGTAATGATGTTGTTGTTGTTTTGTTAACCATTTCGAATTTTAGTCTTTTCGCCACTTCCTTTTGTCCAAGATTATATTAAATGTATGGATTGTTGTTGTGGGGGACGAATGTGTCTGTTGGTTTACACTCTCACTACTGCAGACCATTTCATTCCCAATGTACATGACTGTTGGTGTAAACAAGAAAGAACTTTTGAAGCGTGTAAACAAGTTTGTGAAGTTTGTGACGCGTGCCCTATATGTTATTGAAGTTTGTAAAAAATGCCCTTTAAGTATGATTCTTAATAAAGAAAATGCCCTTTAAGTATCGTTGTACTTAACAAAATTGCCCTTCAAGTATTGATTTTTACCAAAAAATTGCCCTTTAAGTATTATAATTTTCCAAAAAAATGCCCTTTTTTGGACCGGTGCAATTAGTTAGTGGTTGAAATAAAAACTAAAATATGGAGCAATTAGAGTCGATTAGACTCTCGTGTCAGGGGGAGCGTTGAGATTAATAATTATGTCTTAATGAAGTATATTTATTTACTCCCTCTGTTTAAACATAAGCATTCTTAACCGAGCAATCTCCACTTTGAAAATCTCCAAAAATCTTTCAAATCCTCCCTCCCAAAAAACCAGTCAGTTCCGTGCTCATGGCCGCCTCAAACAACAGCGTCTTGAAGGAGTACTATGACACCACAAAGGTAGAAAGATCCAATACCCCCTCTGTTTTCTTTGAAGTCATACTTTTCTGAACCACTAAAACCTATTCTCGACTTGTTTTGGTTTTGCAGGATACCTTGTTGGATCCTTTCTTGAACTTTATTGATTTCACAGAGGGTGATGAAACCTTCATATTGCGCAAGCTGTCTTCTCTTATTGGGGAAGGTATTAGGTTTAACGCTGCGCAGTTAGAGGATTTCCATGCCAAGATCGCAAAAGCGCTATCCATTCGCAAGAAGAAGGACATCACTCCTTTCATGGTTAAGGAGAGGTTGATGATTATGAAGTGCCGCCTGAAACTTTTCCAGAGATTTTGGGCTCATCCTGGAGTGCAGTTCAACATCAAGACTGGAACCGTGAGGCTACACCCGTTGAAGTACGTGCAATTCATGAAACAAGTAAGTTAAGAATGTACCTATTGTGGGACAAATTCCTTTTTCTTTGCGGTTGTTAATAAGAGAAATTTCTGTTCTTTCAGCCTATCCCGATCGACAAACATTTTGCTGAGAAGGGTTTCCAGCATTACGACCAATTCTGCTACTGCCTCCAAGTTAAGAAGCTACCTATTGAGAAGATTAAAGTGATCACGAAGTTTGACCGCTTTGAAATGGGGCTTTATGACTCGGAGTAGTGAGGATAGGTTTTTACGTAGTTTGGTTGTTTGTTTTTGAACAATTTGAAGTGTTTTTTTTTGTCATTTTTATGAAGTTGTATTAACTGCTTTTGTGTGTTAATGTTCTGACTTAGTATGGACTCCGATATTTTCTATATGTTATAAAGTTGGTTGTGTATGGTTTTGATTGTAGATGGTATGAAGTTGGTTGTGTATGTGGCGTAGAAGTAATTTTCAGAAAGCAAAAAGACATTGTGACTCCTTCACAAAAATAGCATTCTAGAACAGTATTGCAATTTTGCAGCCAAAATATAAATGTTTACAGAGCATATACTGCTCATATTACATTGGTAATATTTTAGCCTCAAAATAAACCTGGTAAGCAGTTCATGATCTACTACATTGCAACAAAATTTTGGATAAACCAATAGCAAATATCTGAAATCACAAAATATGCAACACTGTTAATCATACTCCAATATGGTCTAAAGCTTTTCCTTCCCTTTCCTGCCAACACCTTTCTTTTTTGATTCATTCCCCTTCTTATTCACTTTGCCCACCTCATCTCCATCATTGATTTTACTTATCAAAGCACCCAAATTGGACATCTTCACATATTTCCTGCTAATTCCTTCATAAGGATTAATCCGGTCTTTCTGTGAGCCTAACGCTTCGAAGCAATCACTTAATTGGTCTGTGATTTTTGGTGGAGCCTTAGAAGGCTTCTTGTTCATCAAAGTTGTGACCCACCCATCATCTCTAATCTCATCTTCAGATTGCTCTTCGACTGCTTCAACAGGTGTTGGTGGAGCAATACCATTCGTAACGGTTACATACTGTATATTATACAAATAGTTATAAACAGGATCATTTTAAATTGTAAAACAGATTGATGCATTTAGTGCAGTAATAATACCTTTTTCTTCAATTGTCTTTTATTCCTTCTGGCAGTCCTTGATGATTCCAGAACTTCATTTCGAGTTACATTGTCAACATCAACAATGCCTTCATCAGTCATGTTTTCAACATTTGGGTTATCAACAACAGATTTCTGCATCAAATTGTCCTGGTGCACAACTTTATTACCAACCCTCTTTTTCATTCTTCTGTTCCTCCTAACAGTCCTAGATGACTCAAATAGGTTTTCATTTTCGTCCTCATCTTCTTTTTCTTGATGGTCCTGTTCAACTTCTTCATTTGTGTCTTCGGGAATATGCACATCATCCTGGCTATCAACATTATCTACCTCCATGACTCTTTGCCTTTTGTTTTGTCTAGCAGGCCTAGTTGATTGCTGAAACTCTGCCAGAGTTTCAGTATCCTCTATTTCATTCTCCACTTCCTGTATTCCCTGGTCATCACCTACTCCAATGTTTTGAGGTTCCTCTACTATTGTCTGCACAATTCATAACAAAGTTTTCATCAACAAGATGATCAACCACAACTAATTATAAAGATTTATTTCTCTCACTTACTTCCAGATAAGTCAGTTTCCTTCTACTGCTACCATAGATAGGAGATTCCTCCAAGTTTTCTTCTTCTGAAGGTGTTGGAACAGGTGTAGGAGTAGATCTCAGTCTTTTACTCCTTCTCAAATTCTGATTTGTTTCATTGGCAGTGTTAGGAAAATCTGGAGCACAACTTGATGTATCTGTTGTCTCTTGTTGAGTTGCAGCATCTTCAGCAGCCTAAAATTTATACAATATATATGTTTATTTAGTACCATTTATATCTGTAAAACTACATTTTATTTAAATCGAATGATGTTGTACCTTAGAGTTTTGCTGTGTAGAACTTCTTATTTCATTATCTTCAGTGGCCTTATTTCATATTGACCTGTGCTTCATCACTAACTTCATCAACATTCTCATCAAAATCTTCATCGTCAGAATACTCACTTTCTTCCTCATATGTTTCATCTTCACTGTCAGATCCATCATCTCCTAAAGAAATTGGATCAACTTTGTCTCCCAACCTAGTATAGTCAGAACCCCCATCCTCATTGCTTGGTTCTACTATTGGATCACCAGCAGGTGTAACTTTTTCCAATACCCTTAATCTTGTATTCTCATTGTCACTAACACCATCAACATTTCCTGACATACTATCCTCAGTGACCAATATTGTATTAGCCACACCAGGTGTTACTAAAAGCCTTTCATCAACAGCAACATTAGGATCTGGAGGCATGTCTGGAAATGGTGGATCAATATCAAAATCACAATAGATATCAAACTCCCTGGTCGGCAGTGCTTCTTTGAGAGCTTTTTTCAGGAGCTTGTTATCCTCTATGACTTTATACCAACCTTGCCTAACATAGTAGAATTTCCTTTCACCTTCAGCATTCATATTATCTGCATAAAGGTTCAGAAGCTTCATGTCTATCTCTGTAATGTCTGAGTAGTCAAACTTCATCACTCCACCGCCAACATAAGTATCAAATGGATTGGACTGTAATCTCCCTCCATAATGGACATTGAGTGTAATAAGATTGGATCTGGGATCTGCATAAAGTACATGAATCAATTTTAAACAAATATCACTAAATAAGACCCCACAAAAATGTTGAGGGGACCATTTCGAGTGCTATCCACAAAATCCATCCATATTCAGGCATAATAACACACAAAATCGACAAAATAACATTCAAACATACTGAATCCAAAAACCCTAACTCCGCAGTGTCTTAGACCGACCACTAAGCTACTTCAGCACACAACTTTGAACTATAGCAGAAACCTTTTCTCACTACAACTCACACAAATACTATTACTTTGTCGACATGCAAAAATAACTAACCAAAACAAAATAAAACTTACGATAAATTGGCGAGGGCATGTCATGGTTCAAGGGGGACCGCAACTTCGGCATTATCGCGCTTGCAGTACACGACCACAGCTACAGTAGGTGTGTATCAAAGTTTTGGGTGTTGAGAAAGGACTGTTGGGGTTCAATTTTAGGGTTTCGTACGTTATTTTGGTATGGATTGAAAACCACGTGCGACGAACAGCTAATGTCGACTCTTCAAACGACGTGATTCGACGACAAAATCGCCAATTTTGGTTTCGAAATTTAGGGTTTCGGGTATGAACAGAAATGGGGGAAATATTTTCTGAAAATAAAGCTAAGTGTCGAAGTGTTGTTATTATCAGGGAAGAAACGTTATGTTGAAGAGGGAAATCAGACGTGGAGGGGCGTTTTTTAATGGGCGTGTGCCGGAATGGCCAAATCGGATGCCACGTTCGCATTTTTTGTGAGCTGTCAAGCTCAGGGCAGAAATATCGAACATAAGCCAAAACGGTGGTTAGTTTTATCGATTTCATACTTACAGGGCACTTTTTTTAACGGTGTAAACTTACAGGGCAGAAGTATTAATTTGTCCTTGTGCTATATATAGTATTATACAGTGGTCTTTAGTTTAGTATTTAAGGAAATTATTCCTTGTAATTATTTTATTTTTTATTTATTTCTTTACTTAATTGTACCTTGTATCAAGTATATAAATACCACCATAGTGTGAATAATAAAATCAACACCCTTATAATTTTTATATGGTATCACCAAGGAAATATCTCTAACGAGAAAATACGATTCTCATATCTTCCTCACCAAACCCCAGTGACTCCGCCGCCTCAGCCGCCATGCCACAACCGGCCGCCTCTTCATTGGCTCCTGTCATGCAGTCGTCCTCGACGCCTCTTCCTCTTGCGGGTTCTGGGCTTCCGCATGTGATACCACCGAATGGTCCTGGTGGTCTCTCTATTGTGCCCATTAACGCACATACTCATCTACCTCTGCAACTTAACTCCGAAAATTATACCTCCTGGAATGCACAGTGTTAACGGGTTTGAAATTATGACCTAATTAACTGAATTATTTATTTGGGTTAGAACGCCCTTGTCCGTGGTTCAAAAACTAAATGCTATTTAACGGGAGAGAAAACTGACAAAAATATTCCTTCCTTTTATTCACTATGATCCACTCTCTTTTCCGAGTCGATATGCGTATTTCCGAGTCTATGTGTGTTTTTCCTTAATTCTCCGACCTCTCTTTCTCTCCCCTTTCCTCTTGTTTATATAGAGTTTTCAGGGATATGTGTCGTTATGCATATTTTTACAGGTGTCGCTATGCATGTGGTGGTGTTCTACACGTGTTACAATGTTCATTTAACCAATAAGATAACGTGTTTATCTGAAGTGTTGACTGTATTATTTCTTCTTCCCAAGGCTTTGGTCTTCTTTATGATAAGGGGTAGACTGCCTTCTTTGCTTCCGAGAGCTCATTGCTTCAAATGGTGACTCGAGGGCCGAGTCTGAGTGTTCTCTTAGTGACAGTGCTTCTCCGAGAGGTGTGTATTCTAGAGTGTTTGCTTCAGGATATTCTCCGAGGGGGTGTTCGTTCATGGGTTGATCTCCGAGAGGTTTTTAGCTATCGTGGGTAGGTGTTTTCTTTCTCCGAGTGCCCGGAGAGTGTTGTTCTGTAGTCGTTGCGTTATTGTGAAGTCCCGACCTCTGGGTTGGTCGACATGAGTAATATTCCGAGAGTATGTGTTGGGAGTATGTAGCAGGGAAGTACTGGGGTAGTGCTCCGAGAGCGTTTGTGTTGGGAGTGCATAGCAAGGAAGTGTTTTTGTCATGGTTCTGGGACTTTTTTGGTTTCCGATAGCTCGAGTGGGCTTTAATAGATTGGTTCTTTTAGCTCATCCTTTCCGAGAGTTCATCTCTTGGAGAGGCAGAATGAGTGGGGCGGAGTGCTTGTCCGATGCTGAAGTAGTTATTTGAGACTCTTTGGAAGTGTATCCGATAGGTGTCTGCCTTGGTCTCGTATTCCTCCTGTTGACTTTGCTCCAGTATTGGATGTTTTGGAGATGTGCTCCGAGAGATACTTGAGGCGTGATACCTGTATCGTGAATGCAGGTCGCATAATAATATACCTGGTAATTCGAGTAATTGATTTATTGTTTATTTCAAGCAGGTGAATTATCATCCTGTTAACAAACCCCCCAGTTTTTAGTGCAGTTGGTCATTATTACTGCACTAGAAACTTAATAGGTTTAAAGGGTACGAGAGCTCTGGTATCGTAGATTTTGTCAGGTATACTGGGAATGTTTCACAAGGCCTCGTAGAACTCTTCAGGGATGTCGTAAACACTCGTCAGTGACATTTATGTTTTGTTCGACGTTTCCCTTGTTCTTGGCATTACCTTTAAAAAGGCGAGGAGTATCGTGGCTACTCTCTCCGAGTGATTCCCGTCGTATTCTGAAACGTGCCCTCGTTAGATCATTTATCGGGGCATTAATTATAATTTAAAGTTATGGCATTTACTTAACTGCGATTTAAATGCAGTTAATGGTGATTTTAGTGCCATGTTTATGTATTGTGCGGGAATCAAAGCATCTTGACCGTTGTGTTTTCGTTAACCGCGGAGACGTGACATTTAATAGCACTAGGCACGACTTTTAATCGTGGGGCGTGAGTGGGTTTAGTGGTCATTTAAGACACTTAGTGGGCGTAGGGTTTATAAACCCTCTTCTTTCCTCATTACCTCACTTGCAATTTTTGAGCGAAAAAACATTTTCTTCTCTGCAAAACAATTTCTGCAAAAGTATTCTCTAAGTTTTTTAAGGATTCTCTATAATGGCGTCACAATCCAACACTAACCTGGTGTCGGCTGCTTCCGGCACCGGAGGAGCAGCGGGGGCAACGTTTCAAGGTTCACGAAAGAGGAGTGGGGGTCCAGGCTGTTTCTTCTGGCGTTCCTCCTGCAAGCGCTCCAGTTCTTCTTTCCACCACTGAGCCAGCTCCTGTTCCCTCGAGTGCTCTACCCCCCAGCCTTAGGGGTTTTTTAGTTCGTTTTTTTTTTCTTCTTTTAAGGACTATTGTACTTTTTATTATTATGTTTATGTGTAATGGTACTTTTAATTTTTATTTGGAATGAAACATTTCTCATTTGGAACAAAGCTTTTTTCTCGTGTTAATAGTCACATAACTTTTCAGCATATTATGGATACTTGGTTCCTTTCCTTCAATTGTAGAACTTTAAGATTGAGTTTACAGAAATGAGAGAGCATCTCACTCTTACTGGCCAAACAACTTTCTTAGCATAGCGTGTCTATTTGCAGTGCAAGTTTGGGGAAATATACTTTCCTAAATAGGAGTATCCCCTGACACGCCCTCGTAGCTTTTTATAGTATGCTTTGGGCAGCTCAACTTAATTCGGTTAGTCGAGGAAAGGGTCCTAAGTATGTATAGATGCTTAGAGTTTAGTGAGCATTTTCACGTCCTTTCAAAGAATCATTCCAATAGAATTGTTTATATCCTCGTCTCTTTTACTTATTTAGACTTTCGGAAAGTCTTTGATGAGAGAGTACGAGTGAGGCTTCCCAGAGTACCTGCTCTCGGAGATATCCTCTTAGGTCACTGGACCATGTCTTCCCCCCTCCCCTCAAGTATTTGCATAGTAAATTATAGAGTCTTATGGTTTCTTACGAAGATAACCAAAATCTGACCCGAACTACAACTAGTGAAAGAAGGATACTTATCTTTGGCGCGTATTGTTTCATTGCTGTAGCACCTGCTTTCCCTTTTGGTTGTGGTAACGATCCCACGCACCTGCGTAAGGGTTTAATGACCGCGAGAGTAAATTCTCCTTGGTTGACATCGCTTTTGAATGCTCTTGATGGCGAATCTTATGGCGTTCCCACAGACGGCGCCATTTTGTTAACGGGTTTGAAATTATGACCTAATTAACTGAATTATTTATTTGGGTTAGAACGCCATTGTCCGTGGTTCAAAAACTAAATGCTATTTAACGGGAGAGAAAACTGACAAAAACATTCCTTCCTTTTATTCACTATGATCCACTCTCCTTTCCGAGTCGATATGCGTATTTCCGAGTCTATGTGTGTTTTTCCTTAATTCTCCGACCTCTTTTTCTCTCCCATTTCCTCTTGTTTATATATAGTTTTCAGGGACATGTGTCGTTATACATGTTTTTACAGGTGTCGCTATGCATGTGGTGGTGTTCTACACGTGTTACAATGTTCATTTAACCAATAAGATAACGTGTTTATCTGAAGTGCTGACTGTATTATTTCTTCTTCCTAGGGCTTTGGTCTTCTTTATGGTAAGGGGTAGACTGCCTTCTTTGCTTCCGAGAGCTCATTGCTTCAAATGGTGACTCGAGGGCCGAGTCTGAGTGTTCTCTTAGTGACAGTGCTTCTCCGAGAGGTGTGTATTCTAGAGTGTTTGCTTCAGGATATTCTCCGAGGGGGTGTTCGTTCATGGGTTGATCTCCGAGAGGTTTTTAGCTATCGTGGGTAGGTGTTTTCTTTCTCCGAGTGCCCGGAGAGTGTTGTTCTGTAGTTGTTGCGTTATTGTGAAGTTCCGACCTCTGGGTTGGTCGACAGGAGTAATGTTCCGAGAGTATGTGTTGGGAGTATGTAGCAGGGAAGTACTGGGGTAGTGCTCCGAGAGCGTTTGTGTTGGGAGTGCATAGCAAGGAAGTGTTTTTTTCATGGTTCTGGGACTTTGTTGGTTTCCGATAGCTCCAGTGGGCTTTAATAGATTGGTTCTTTTAGCTCATCCTTTCCGAGAGTTCATCTCTTGGAGAGGCAGAATGAGAGGGGTGGAGTGCTTGTCTGATGCTGAAGTAGTTCTGTGAGACTCTTTGGAAGTGTATCCGATAGGTGCCTGCCTTGGTCTCGTATTCCTCCTGTTGACTTTGCTCCAGTATTGGATGTTTTGGAGATGTGATCCGAGAGATACTTGAGGCGTGATACATGTATCGTGAATGCAGGTCGCATAATAATATACCTGGTAATTCGAGTAATTGATTTATTGTTTATTTCAAGCAGGTGAATTATCATCCTATTAACACACAGGTTTACCATCTTTTTATGGATATGACCTTCTTGGCTATTTGGATGGTACGACCCCCTGCCCTCCTCCCGGTGATTCTCCCGAATCACTCGCTGCGTTCGTTCACTGGACCCGTCAAGATTCTCTCCTCGTTTTCGCTCTCTTTGGTTCTCTCTCCCGGGATGTCATGAATCTCATCTCGAGTGAGAAGACCTTGACCCCTATGTGGAAAACCATGCAGGACACGTTTGCTAACAAATCTCGTTCTCGTGTCATGCAACTGAAGGAATCTCTCTCTCAGATGACCATAGGCTCTAAATCCGTCTATGAATTCCATCAATTAGTCAAGGTTAAGATTGATGAACTTACACTCATCGATCATCGTCTTTCCGATGATGACGTCACGCTCTTTGTGCTAAATGGTCTCGGGCCGTCGTATCGTGACATCGCGGCACATATCCACTCATGTGACCGTGCTCTCTCATTCGCTGCCCTTCATGACAAATTGGTGGCGCACAAAATTTACGTGAAGCGTTTGGAGGCTCATACCGCTTCTCTTATTGCCTCGGCTCACGCTGCTTCCTCTTAACCAAATTTGGGTCAGCGTGGAAGTCATAGTGGTTATCGTGAAAACTCTAATGGCCGTGGAAATTCAGGAAGCAACTACGGCCGTGGGTACTACTCCAACTGCGGTGGGAACCCTAACTCTCAGAACAATCGCAATAATAATCGTTCGGGTGCTCACACGCGGTCGGATATCACTTGTCAACTTTGTGGCATCTATGGTCATGGCGCTCGGACTTGTCGCCGCCTTTCACAGCCTATTGCAAACATGTCATCCACACCGCCATCCTCTCAGTCCAACAACCATAATTGGCTTGTTGACTCCGGTGCCTCGCATAACTTGACCTCTGATCTTCAGAACCTTACAGTTCATTCTGAGTATGATGGCACAAATGAAGTGGTTATTGCCAATGGTTCAGGTTTGCCTATCACGCACGTTGGTTCTACTTCTATTGCTACCCATGAACGTAACTTTATTGTTTCTCCAGTGTTATGTGTTCCTTCTTCAAAGAGGAACTTATTATAAGTGCATCAATTTTGTCTTGCAAATAATGTTAGTATTGAATTTCATCATTGCTACCTTTTTTATTAAGGATCGAGTCACGAGGGCGAAACTCATGCGAGGTGCTTGCACTAGGGGCGTATACCATCTGGACATGAAGCCGCGGCAACCTTCCGTTTCAATGGTGTTTATGGGAGTTCGCACAACTATGAATAATTGGCATAGTCGCTTAAGTCGTTTGTCTTCTGATGTTAGGTTCTTTTTATTACGTACGTTCAAATT
Source organism: Linaria vulgaris (assembly GCA_948329865.1). Taxonomy (NCBI): domain Eukaryota; kingdom Viridiplantae; phylum Streptophyta; class Magnoliopsida; order Lamiales; family Plantaginaceae; genus Linaria; species Linaria vulgaris. The sequence continues at coordinate 14,240,492 of OX415250.1, read as the reverse complement.
ACCTTGTACTTCGGATCATTCTAAGGATTCAACGATTTGTCATTTTTGTTTGGCTAATAAGAGTGCTCAGTTGCCGTTTCATGTTACATCTCTTGTTTCTACGCATCCGTTAGAATCTTTACAATCGCCTCCCTACAGTTGTACTTAAATGGACCTCTCCGTTCTCCGTCTTATTTGGGCGCTCTCCCAATTATCTCAAGTTACGCAGTTTTGGATGTCTTTGCTTCCCATGGTTACGTCCTTATCTCTCGGGCAAGCTCACACCTCCTTCTCAGACTTGTATTTTTGGGGGTTATAGTTCATCTCAGAGTGCACATCGCTGTTTGGACGCTGAAACGGGGCGTCTCTATGTCTCGCGCCATGTCTGATTTGTTGAAACGGAGTTCCCAGGGTTTCGACCACCGCCGTCTCTGTCTCGGGTTGACCCGCCGCCTAGGGTTTCTGCCCCGTTTCTCATTCTACCACTTGGACCCGACTTGCCTCCTCATGGGTCCAGCCCAACCAGCCATGTGGTCCGCTCCATCGGCCCAGCGGTCAGCCCATCTGCTCGCGGACCACAATTGGCCCTGTTAGGCCCAACTCTGCCCATAGGCGCTCGGCCCAAACCGAAAACTGCCCTGGCCCGTGACACGCCGGCTGGGTCTGACCCCTTGGCCCATGGACCCATCTCCTTGGTCTTGCTCCACTCCGAACCCTTGGAGTCGCCCGAGCTGCGTAGCCCTAGCTCTAGCTCGTCGTCCACTTCACCGCTTCTTCCTCCCGTCCCGCCGCTGCCTTGCACACTCATGGCATGACTACTCGAGCTATGAACAACATCTTCAAGCCTAAGCAACTTAACTTAGCCTCTAAACATTTGGTCCTTGGTTCTGTCGCTCCTCATGTGTTTCTCAAGCCTTGAAGGATCCTCTATGGCGTGCAACCATGACTGAGGAAATCAATGCCCTCATGCATCATGCCACTTGGAATTTGGTCCCATCTCCGGTTGGGAAGAACGTCATTTGGTGCAAGTGGGTGTTCCGTATCAAGTGTAATCTGGATAGTTCGATTGAGGCTACAAAGCCCGTCTTGTTGATAAGGGGTTTCATCAGCGCGAAGGCTTAGACTTTAAGGAGACTTTCAGTCCGGTGGTCAAGCCCTCCACTATTCGCATCGTTCTATCCATAGCGGTGATGCGCGGTTGGCGTCTTCGGCAACTTGATGTCAGCAACACCTTTTTACATGGTACACTTGATGAGGACGTCTATATGGCTCAACCTCAAGTCTTTGTTGACTCTTCGTTTCCTCTCATGTTTGCCACCTTAAGAAGTCTTTGTATGGGTTGAAGCAAGCTCCTCGAGAGTGGTTTCTTGCTCTCAGTGCTGCGTTATGCTCTCAGTCCAAATCCGATACCTCTCTTTTCGTCTTCTCTCGAAACAATAATGTGATTTATCTTCTTGTTTATGTCGATGATATTATTGTGACGAGTGATGATGAGACCTCGGTCTCGCGTGTGGTTACCCATCTTGGTCGCCAATTTGCGGTTAAGGACTTGGGGTCGTTGTCTTACTTTCTTGGTGTTGAAGTCTTTTCTTGCAAAGAGGGATTGTTCCTTTCCCAACACAAGTACATGTGTGATATCCTTTCTCACTACAAGATGGATGGTGCCAAACCATTGGCTACTCCCATGGCCTCGACTTCCTCGGTTTCCACCTCCTCCTCTTTGACGAATGCTTCAGAGTATCGAAGTGTCATTGGTGCCTTACAGTATCTCACGTTAACTAGGTCCGACATTGCCTTCGTCGTGAACCGCTTAGCCCAACGCATGTCTGCTCCGACTGAGGTTGATTGGTCAGCCTTGAAATGCGTGCTTCGTTACTTAAAGGACACGCTATCGCACGACCTCCTTCTCTGTCGTGCTTCATCCTTACGACTCACAGCCTACTCTGACGCTAATTGGGTGGGTGACACAGCTACTGCGGCCTCTACTTCTGCATACATGGTTTTTCTTGGTGCAAATCCGGTCTCTTGGTCTTCTCGTCGTCAACGTGCTATCTCGCGGTCATCCATTGAATTGGAGTATAGGGCGTTGGCGAATGTTACTGCTGAGATTCGATGGTTGCAACACCTCTTTGGCGAGCTTGGTGTTTCTTTGCCTTCGGTACCGCGTGTGTTGAGTGACAACTTGGGTTCTATTAGTCTCTCCCTTCATCCGGTGTTGCACTTTCGCATGAAGCATATCTCTATTAACCTTCACTTTGTTCGTGATCTTGTCAATAAGGGGTTCTTATGTGTCTCTTACATTAGCACTAAGGATCAACTGGCGGACCTTCTCACAAAGCCGCTCCCTCGCTCTCGCTTCCTATTGCTTCGCTCCAAAATTTCCATCGCTGATGGGACGTCAATTTTTTGGGGGCGTATTATACAGTAGTCTTTAGTTTAGCATTTAAGGAAATTATTCCTTGTAATTTTTTCTTTTTTGTATTTATCTCCTTACTTAATTGTACCTTGTATCAAGTATATAAATACCACCATAGTGTGAAAAATAGAATCAACACCCTTATAATTCTTATATATATAGGATAGAGCAATAGCAAATGACACTCTAGCTATTTTAATTTGTTAAATTGAATTTGCATGTTCGTTACGCTTACAGTACGTCAACAAATAATATTTGTTATTTGGAAAATAAAACTCTCTGCGCCTCGCACTATTAATCTTCTACTTGTAATGTAATGACTAAATACCATTGGATAAATTGAATAATGGGAGCCACCTATTAGTTTTAACATCCAATTGACATCTGAATATGCAATTTTATTTAATCTGATACCATTGTAGATATAAATTGGGGTACGATAGGAGTTTCATTTCTTTTTTACTTGTGCCTTTCGTTTATAAAATTGTTTAATTAATATTTATAATTTTAGGGTTTAATTGTCATTTAAGATTAAAAACTCAATCCCAGATGCATGAGGGGCGCGCTTCTTAGTGGGTGTTTGCAAGAGCTTATAGAAGCTCCTTCTTCCAAGCTTTTACTTAAAGTCATTAAAAGCTCATTTTGACTTAAAGCAATGAGTGTTTGCAATCCTTCTTAAAAAAGTAACTTAAAGCCGTTTAAATTAATTTTGTAGTGTTTGCAATAATAAGTAAGAAGCAGCTTTTATAATACAATAAGACTTAATTACCCTTATTTATCGAGCATATAAATAATTAACATACACTTACATTAGACAAGTATACATTTTGTTAAATAAAATAAAAACTATAATTTGGGAATGACGTTGAATATGGAAGAAAAAAGATTAAAAATATTTTTTATTGTTGAAAATGGATGAGAAATATTATAATATATTTTGTTTTCTTAATTGTAGGGATATAGGCGGCACTTTGAGAGAAATTAGGAGATAAATATTTTTTTAATGCTGATAATTAAAAGGAGCTTTTAAAAGCACCCTCTACCCAGCTTGTGGGCTTGTGCTTTTTCTTGGCTTATTTTAAGACAAGGAGAAGCAAAAGCCCTATAATCAAACACTAATTTATAGCTTCTCTATAGACAAAAACCCACAAGCTCCTTTTAAAAGCATTTGCAAACACTCTCTTAGTGAGTAGCTAGACGGGCCCTTTTGCTACTGATATTATAAAGAGTTCTTTTTTCTCTGATATAAAATAACACGTCTCTTTTTGCCAATTAATGATAATAATAATAATAATAAAGTTAAGGGACATGTTTTGCAATTAATATATTCAGAAGTAAAAATATATTATCAATTTAACGATTTTTTTTTATTTTTTTAACGAAAGTTATAGCTAGTATCAATTCAGATGTTCAAAAAAGAATATGCTTACAACTTATAAGAAAGGAGAATCTACGATCACAAAAGTAATTTGCATATAAGTTTTTCCATAACAATATTTACCAATTTTTATGTAGCATGTGGATCGTGCACGAGTTGCGCGCAAAGAAGTGGGGATTGTAGGTGGAGATGGTTGGACGTATGAATATCGATGTGTCTATTTCTTGTCGTATATATGTATATCCGCGTATACGTGCAATGTAATCAAATCATTATTGTTTAATGGACGAAATATTAAAAATACCCGCTAACTTTTTTTAAAAAGTTAAAATATCCATTTTTTGGAGCCTTGCTAAAATGACTCATATGTTTAAAAGAAACTTTCAAAAATGTCCGTAACCCTTATCCGAGCCAAAATTGCTTACGCGGTGGTACAGTCAACAAGTTGTCAATGCCATGTCATATTTTTCAGTCTAAACACGTTTCTTACACGAACCCTGTAATTTTAAATTTTGTATTTGCACCTCAAAATAAATTGCACTTTGCACCCCTATATATACAAATAATAATAATGAACATATGTATAACTATTTTGTAAATAATAAATATATATAAACAATAATGATAAACATATATATAACTATTTGTTTTAATATACATACATATATATAAATAATAATAAATATTTACATATAAAAAATAATAATAAACATATTATTAATTATTTATAAAAATAATAAACATATATAAATAGTAATAATAAAAATTTATGTGTAAACAATAATAATAATCATATATATAACTACTTATAAAAATAATAAACATATATATATATAAATAATAATAATAAACATGTATAAATAATAATAAATATATATATAAATAATAATAATATAATTTTAACAATATATTAAAAACAAAAAAAAATAATTTAATCATCATCTTCATCACCACCACCGCTGCCAACACCACACCCCCCCCCCCATGCCGTCGCCGCCGCCACCGCTGCCCCAAACGCGATCTTCACCACCACCACCACCACCAACGACGACGTCACACACCACCACCTCCTCAAGATTCCCCCAAATCAAAACCCTAATTTTTTGTTGTGGTGGTGGCGCGATTTGAGCCGCGACTTGCAGCGATTTGCGGCGCCGGTTTGATTGAGGAAGGGTGGTGGGGTCGATGAGAGCCGCGATTTGCAGCGATGGTGGTGGTGGCGCAATTTTGGTGGTGATTGGATAGCGATGGGAGGAGTTGGCGATTTGCAGCGATGGGAGGAGTCGACACCGATTAGAGTTGTGATTGCAGCAATGGTGGTGGCGATTTTGGGAGGTGGTGACGCTGATTAAGATGGTGGTGGTGTTCGGTGGTGGGGGTGGTAGTGGGAAAGAAGATGGTGGTAATCGGTGATGATCCGATGAAGATGGTGGTGGTGGCGGCGACGACGGCGGCTGGGGTGGGTGGGGGGGCAGCAGTTCGATCATGAAGACGATGAGTAATTTTATTTTTATTTTGTAGTTTTTTTGTTTTTTAATATATATATATATATATATATATAATTGTATTTATATATATATATATGTTTATATATATACATATATTTATTATTATGTTATATATGTGTTTATTATTATTATTATTATTTTTATTTTTATATATATTTATTATTTTTTGGCTGAAAATATGACGTGGTGGAGCAGTTATTGACGTGGCAGCCATTGTACCGCCACGTAGGCAATTTCAGCCCGAATAAGGGTCGGGGGCATTTTAAAAAAAAAATTTTGAAACATATAGGGCATTTTAGCAAGGGCCGAAAAAAACGAGCATTTTAACTTTTTAAAAAATAGCGGGCATTTTTAATATTTCATCATTGTTTAATACATTATGGTCATGTGTCTGAAAAGTCACCTCAGTATTTTTATGTGAATTTGGAAACATATACCCTACTCGGTAAGATGATAGACACATCCAACAATTTTAAAAGGTAGCATATACATTACTTACATAGAGGTTGTAAATTCCTCCCGAAAATCTAAATGGAGTTGAATCTTTGCACAAAAGAGGGTGTTTATAACATATCTTGTCAAGAATATGAATATCTTTTATTTTCATATATACGAGGAAGTATGAAAAATAAAAAATAGAATTGTGTAATAAATACAGTAAAACATGTAGTACAACTAATTAATATATAGGCAGAATTATTGAAAATGGCAAGTAACTATTTTTTTTTTTTTTTACTTTTTGCCCTGTAACCTTTCGGGCTGATGAAAAATGTCCAAAAACTCTTATTTTTTCTTCTAAATATGCCTTGTGGGCTTTTAGCGGGCCGACATGTTAAAATGCCATGTAACTATAAGTTACATGGCACTTTTAATAATTTGATAATTTTATTTATAATTTTTAAATTAAAATCTTTAACAACTTAAGGGTTACAACTAAAAATGTTTAAAACTATCTAATAATCTTAAAATTAAGAGTAATATTACTTTAAAAAATACTAAAAAATAAGAGTAATAGCACTTTAAAAAAATATTAAAAATTAAGAGTAATATAATTACCTTAAACAACAAAAATACGAATATTTTTGTATATTTTTATTAATTCAAAATAAATTAATTTTATTATAGATTATCTAAACCAGAAAAAATAAATTGTATAATTTCAGTTTAATTAAAACATTCGTCTTAAAATATTTAATACTAAATATTAGACACACATATATTAAAATGGTACATATTCTTTTTCCAATTCATCAATAGAGATAACTTTATTTATGTAAATTATAAAAACTTATTATGTAATTTTAATTTAAATAATCTAATTTCTCGAATAACTAATAAACTTAAAAAAAAACAAGATTCAGTTTGTACCCATAATTTGGGATTAAGATTATAATAAACTCAGCTTTATGAAAATATTAAAAACAGATAGAGTAAAACAAAAAGAGGTATTTTAGTTATTGTCATTATATTGCAGTATAAAGAAGAAAAACACCTAAAACAAATTATGAGTTTCTTTTTTCCTTCAGATTCGGTAAGTTATGCTTAATTTTGGGGTTTCGAGGTAAAGTTTAGATCTTTATAGTGTTTTTTATTTTATTTTAATTTTATGAGTGAGGACCTAGCTTAGGAATCTCAAGTGTATTCTTAGGAATTTTGAACTCATATCCGGTTTTAAAGTTAATTTTCATAAGAGTTTTTTGTTTGGTTTTAATCGTGATAATGTTTCCTTGACAGGTTTTGAGCTGATTCTCAACTGTAAAATTGGCACCTTACCTATAAATACCTTGGTGTTCCCCTCAGAATGAATCCTAGAAGGATTAGAGAATAGAAAATGGTGATGGAGGTGTTGCAAAAAAGAGTAATTTCTTGAAATAAAGGAAATATTTCATTTGGTGGAAGAATTGTTCTCACAAACTTCGTGCTTACTGGTCTGTCTGTCTATTCTCTCTCGGTGTTCAAGGCACCAATTAAAGTGAACAAAAAGATTATTAGGATTCAACGAAATCTTGTGTGGGGTAAAAATATGATTGTAATTGTATTGCTTGGGTCAATTGGGAGCTGATGTGCAAAAGAAAGGAACACGGGGGGGTTGCGCGTTTAAAACATGAGATTGTTTAACCTTGCTCTTCTTGCTAAATGGAAGTGGAAGTCCCTTCATAATGGTAATTATACATTGGTGGTCAGTTCTTACATCAAAATATGGAGATATCAGCAGGCTTCCCACTTCATTTAATAGTGCTTCTGTGTCTATTTGGTGGAAAGACATCAGTTCCTTGGACTCTCAGCAAGGACTCATAAAATTGGTTTCAACATGGCATGTCTAGAAGTATTAGAAATTGATCAAATACTCTATTTTGGCATGATGTTTAGGCTGACAGTGTGCCTCTTAAAGAAAGCTTTTACATACTTTTTATGCTTTCTTGTGATAAAGAAGCTTTCATTGATCAAATATGAGAGCTTAGGGATGTGTGGGGTGGAGCCGCAATTTGTTTGTTTGGGAAAACAAGTTACTCCATTCTTTTTTAATATTTGCAGGGCTTCACTCCAAACGCTAGCAGGAATGATTGGCGGTTGTGGATTCATGAACCGTGTGGAGCTTATTCAGTCAAATCAGCTTATGGAGTTATTGAGTCCTCAATTTCAAGCTCGATCGACCCAACTAACTTCACCATTTTCAAAGAATTTTGGAGTTCAAAGGGGCCATTCAAGATGATGACATACAGATGGAAAGCTTTGCTCAACAGATGCGCCACGAAATAAAACTTGATTATAAGAGGTGGCATTCCATCAAGTGAAGGAACTTGCTCTCTTTGTGGGTTGAAAGATGAGAATATCAACCCATCTTCTGTTTGATTGCGAGGTTGCACATTCGGTTTGGATGAATTGTTTTAATTGGATGGGGATTTGTACAGTTGTGGATGTTGATCCCGCTTCTAACTTCAGTCAACTTAAGGGGATCCTTTTTGGTATTCTAGGAAATCATAATTTGAGTTGTCTTTGGCATTTGTTATATGGTCAATTTACGTTCGCAAGAATGATGTTACTCTGAGTAAAGCTATCAATATTTTGAAAGTGTGAGCTCATCAAGGTTCGAACGTGGGGATGGTTGAAAGTGCTTTCTCTGGGCTTTTTGTATTCCTTTTTTGAATGGTCTACAAATCCCCTTGAATATTTATAATTTCTGTGTTGTCCTTCTTGTAAGTGTGATGTCACATTTAGATCGTACGGGGTTGGACTACCCTGTACTCCTTTTTTTTTTCTCTCGCTCTTTTTTTTATGATTTCGCTTACCCAAAACAAAATCATAAAATATAATATACCTCTGAAAAAAGTTTTTTTTTTAATTTAGCTTCTATTTTTATTTTATTTTTCTATTCATTAATATTTTATATTTAAATTCACATATTTTGCCCAAGTGGAAAGGTCAAGGCTCGTACAATAAGGATGATTTTTGAATTTCTAATTGCATCAATATTTATTACGTCTAAAAGCTTGATGGCAAAGGTTTGTGGAAGGAGCTTTTATTTTTAAAAAACCTACAAATTGAAATTTATGAGATATTATTATTATTTAGTAATGTCTTATACTTTAGTGATATAATTTGAGAACTTATCGATATAATTTTTAGGGATATAGTTATTTTAAATAATTATTGTTTTATATAGATATAAATATTTAAGAATTAATTATTCTCTTATTTTTCTTTTTTGTTATAAACAGAAATCACTTTGTCCCCTAAACTATTGCACGATTATCACTTACCCTTCTTGAACTGTTTAACAACAATTTAGGGTGTTTAATTACGTCGGAGGGAGCTAAGTGATTTGATTAAGATAGTTGAGGGACTTAAGTGATAAAATTAGAAATTCTGTAAGATAGGTGAAAAAGGGCTATAAATTAAGGGGAAAGTTTTACTTTCAAATTAGGTACAAGAATGTGTAATGTTTTGTGAAAAAGAAGTTTAGTTTTGCTTAATTGAGCGGACAAAAAGAAATTTATGGTTTATGGTATGGGGTGTTAAAGTGTTAACTAGACCAGTTGATGTGGGCCGTGAAACAGAGATCATGACATATTCCATGAGTAAATTGCAGATAATCACCCCTGTGTTCTTTCTCATTGTCAAATAAACTCCTCTATAGTTTTCTTTACTCCATTCATGTGTAACTTTAAAATTTCAACCCTCCATCATTATATTTTGTTGACTCAATGAATAACGACTTCTATGCATCAGATCCAATATGCAGCGCAGGTTTATTCAACTAAAAAAAATAACTTTATTTTATAATTGTTTAAATTTTCTAAATAATTAGTACATATATGGATTTTGTTTTTCCATTTCGAACGGATAACATTTTAGAATATTTGAGGAAAATGCTTAAAAAATTCAGTTTGCCATTTAATGAATCAAATAGGTACAATAACAATCAAAGTTTGCTGTCAATCTCAGTATGCGTAAATCAATTACGTGTAGAGTAGTCATGTGGTGTTTGTTAACTGTTAAATTTCATGAGGGGGTGTTAGCTTTTAAAAGTTATAAAGGGGTTTATGTGCCAATTAAAAATAACATATGTGCAGATTTTTGTAATTTACTCCATCTTCATTGAACAGCTCAAAATTTTGATCCCATAAGTTACATCTAATTATCTATGTACCGAAACTCCATAATAAACCGTGCCTGCTAAACCAATTTATGGTCTCTTTATATATTACCTCAGTTCATTTGTGCAATCGAATCACTACCAAAATATTTTAGATTTTTTTTTTCTCGTATGTTCTCGTTTCATTCATTAATCAAAAATGGATATTAGAGCATTACATTTTGAGCCTTTTTTTTGTTTTGCTGTTTCTTGTTTTTTTTTTTCTTTTTCAAGTTTATTAGTTGTTGGAAAATTAAGCTATTTAAATTAGAATTATATAATAAAATTTTATAATTTGAATAAATAAAGTTAATTCTATCGATGAATTAAAAAAATATATATCATTTTAATATTTCGTGTTTAATATTTAGTATTGAGTATCTTAAGATAATCATTTTACTTAAATTGATGAATTAAGAAAACATACAAAAAATTTAGTATTTTTGTTGTTTATGGTTATATTAATCTTTATTTTTAATATTTTTGTTGTTTAAAGTAATATTACTCATAATTGTAGGTTTATTAATTATTTTTAGTTATAATTTATAAGTTGTTAAAGTTTTTTATTAAAAAATCATAAATAAAATTGTAAAATTATTAAAAATGCCCTGTAACTATTAGTTACGGGACATTTTTAACATGTCGGGCCGCCAAAAGCCCAACACATCATATTTAGGAGAAAAAATATGAGTTATTGGCATTTTTATCGGCACGAAAAATTACAAGACAAAAAAGTAAAAAATGCAATAGTTACAAGGCATTTTTAATAATTTTGCCTGATATATTATCTGAAATCAGGAATAAATTTTAGAAACGCCAATCCAGTCACTAAAATACATATGACAAATACACAACAAAAAGATTGTGGTGGTTGTGTGCTACCTCGGGTCTTTCTTTTCTCACATCATGATCGATGACTATAATTTGTCACATTGACATATACAACGGATGAAGTGATTTGCTATGAAGTCTTATATATATATATATATATATATATATATATATATATATATATTTATTTATTTATATTTGATAACAAATGAGAAACAAGTGCACTTAGGCTACGTTTTTAGACAACATATAAGAGATATGGGGAGGGGCAAGTGCATAAAGTTAAATCCTCCAACCAACCGCTTGATATCCTAATTTCGCAATTGCGTCAACCAAAGTATTCTTCTCCCTCGTGATCCAACATAATTCATGTTCCCACGGTTTATGTAGAAGTACGCGGCAGTCGTCCACCACCTCAAGTAAATCCGATTCGACCTCCATCTCCTCGCTGATCATTTTAAACGCCGTCAAAGAATCCGTCTCAACTATGATCTTCGCCACTCGACGTTCCCAATAAATCTCGAGCTCATTTTCTATAGCTGCCAACTCGCATTCAAGGACCGTGGGGCATGTCATGCCTTCACTAAATCCCCAAATCCATTCCCCATTATGATCGCGCAAAACTCCGCCAATAGCTCCTTTATTTTGTCGACTATCCACACTACCTTCCACATGAGTTTCAACTATCCGTCCCTTGGATTTTGCCAAGCCGTGGGTTCTCTTGTCCGCTTCCCGAGTTTCACCAAAAGCAAATCGATGCTCAAAAGTTTTATTTTGCAAATCACCTCATGATTTCGCTCGACTTTTCCTCAGAAAATTCCAGCATTTCGTGCGTTCCAAATTGTCCAAATGCTTGCCGCGAAAACAATTTCCCACGGTACACTAGGTATCACGTGACTTAAGTGCTCTTCCCTGCGAACATTTGTTTTCAACCATGCACGGTCCTCAACTTCACGAAACGCAGTACATTCATGAGGCAAAAGTAGAGTGCGCCAAACTTTTTTCGCAGCCGTGCAATGTCGAAGGATATGGATCGAGTTCTCCTCAGCTCTGTTACATCCTTCACACACCGCTGAGTCTGTGATCTTGCGGGATACCCTCAACTTATTTGTGACAAGTCTATCTTGTCCCACTAGCTTAATAAAAACCGTATCTTGTTACTACAAGGAATGGACCAAAACCAATTCAGATTACGCGAAGGACTCGATCGTTTGGTCTGCTTACGGTGCAACACTTTATTGGCGCTTTGGCACAAGAATTTCCCATCTGCTATTTCACTCTAAATCGCACGGTCCTCTTGGTCGCTGAGATGCGGTTCTCTTCCTTCAATCACCCTAGTCAAACTCGTGCTTAATTCGGTATGCAATTCGCCGAAACTCCACTACCTCGTGTCATCAATTACATCACGTAGTGTGATATTTTTGTCGCGCTTGTCGATTCATGGAAAAACTCGCAAAGGCAACCCACTCCCAACCAATTGTCAAACCAAAAGAATATTTCATCACCCCTCCCAATTTTCCACCTTAAAACTCCTTGATGAGTTCCATGCATCGCACTAATCCCTTCCAAACCACATTATCAGACGCCTTTATTTTATAGTCAATAAGCCACCCTTCTTTAAATATTTCGAGGTTACAATCACGCCCTACAGCCCCGCACAATGCGCTCACAATTTCCAACAATGTTTGGCGAGGAGAGCTCGATTATTGATGTACGCAAGTCGTAGGCCCAACCCCCTTCTTTATTCTCACACGTAACCTTCTCCCATCCCACAAGATGTAGTTTCCGTACACTCAGATCACTAGACCACAGGAAACCCCGCTTCAAATTATCAAGACGTTGACAAATATTGTCCGAAAGCCAACACGTTTGCATAATATGTATGGGCACGACTGTTGACACTGATTGGACAAGCGTCATTCTCCCCGCAAGTGAAAAAGGTCTTACTCTTCCACCCCAAAATACTCCCGTTTGACTCGATCATGGAAGAGTTGCGCGCTGAGATACTTACCAAGGTGTGTGGTTTGGCTAAAGCCGAGCATCACACAAATCCGTCTCTTGAGCATCCACTCGCCCAGCTTCGAGAAGAAGACCTTAGACTTGGCTGCGTTAAGTTTAAAACCCGATGATTGGCTGAATCGGTCCAAGATCTCCTTCATCGTGCATGCGGTCTTAAGCGTTGCCTTCCCCATCAAGATAAGATCGTCCACAAAAAAAAAAGATGCCAGAGTTTTGGCCCATTTCGACACACCAGGATTGGTTCCCATTTTTTATCTTGAACCACTTCAAGTATGAGATAGAAAATGCATTCTACAGATAGAACAAAAAGATACGGGGAAAGCGGATCCCCTTGGCGCAATTCACATCAATGTTGGAAAGCAACGAGTGGTTCGCCATTCCAAAGAATCCTCATGGAAGCTTTACGTACACAAAACATGATTAACCTCGTAATATTTTCTGAAAACTTGAAAGCATAAAGGGTTTCTTCTAAGAAATTCCAACTAATTTTATCATACACCTTCTCGAGATCAAGCTTCAAGATCATCTCCCAACCTTATTCTTCTTTTTTGAACGGAGCGAGTGGAGCAACTCTTGAATTACCTGGATATTATCATGTGTCCCCCGACCATTAATAAAGCTCGACTGGGTGGGGGTGATCAAATTTGGCATAAGGTCCTTGAGGCGAAGAGTGATGCACTTAGTGATGAATTTATATGTGATGTTACAAAGCGATATCGGTCAAAATTGGGCTATAGTACTCGGATTTGGTGTCTTTAGGATAAGACACAGAAATGCACCGCATATCTCTGGGTCAAAGCACCGGTTTTTGAACGCGCTATCAACGAACTCATATAACAAATGTTTTATCCAACTCCAATACCTTAGATAGACCTTTGCTTGCAGTCCGTCAGGGCCGGGGGCCTTTGAAGGGTGTGTAGCCGATACCGTGGACTTGAGTTCATCCATTGTGATGATCTGCCCGACATGAATCTCATCTGATAACTCCATACGCTGCTGAAAGCGTGATACAGTGAGGGGAGTAGTATGCATAGTGGTTCCAGAAAAGAGGTTGTGGTAGAACTCAATCGCATGCTGCTGAAGCGTGGCCTGGTCCTCAATCCAAACGTCCTATATCTGTAGAGACACAATCTGATTGCGCTTCCTCCTCGTGGTCGTGGCGCGGTGAAAACATTGGTTTACGATCCACATCTGCTAGCCACTTGACGCTTGACTTTTGTCGCCAAAAGATCTCTTCCCCTTTTAGGATTTCACTAAACTCTTTAATCAATTCACGTTCAAGCCTCATTAGGAACTCATTCAGCTTTCGCGCTAAGGCCCCTTGCGCGCCCTCAATCCTTCTCAAGAGCTTCCGTATCTTCTCAAATATGTTCTCAGAACGTAATTTATTCCAAGGAACCATGCTACCCGACACCGTCTTAACCGCATCTAATAACCTCAGATTTGTTTCCCAAACCTCACGCATTAGGGTTTTGCTCTCGGGATTAATATACCACATCTCCTCGAAGCAGAACGACCGGTTCGTTCTCCTTCTAGGCTCCCCTTCGCAGAAGGTAAGTATCGGGTGGTGATCACCGTGAGTTCGGATGCTCACCACCCAAGCTTTGTTGGCCAATGCACGGTCAATACGTTCACGGATATTGGCTGCCCCATCGCGCTTATTAGTCCACGTGAATTCCAGGGCTTTAAAACCCAAATCTTGAATGCCCCATGAGTTCACTCGTTGTTGAAACGCTTGACATCTAGACACCACGTTCGGATTGCCCCCTGCCTTCTCATGCGACACTTCAATTTCGTTAAAATCCCCTTGCAAGAGCCAATGTAGACTATTCTCCTTCGATATACGTTCAAGATTATCAAAAATCCTGATCTTATCTAACACGCACGATTTGGTATATATTCTGAAAAGCCGCCATATCCTCCTTTCTCGTTCCTATAATCGCAAGGATTGCTTGATCCTCCACCTCCTAGATGGCTGACTCTATATTTTTCGAATCCCATAACATCCAAATCCCTCCCGCCATATCCTCAGTTGGTGCTATACAGTAATCAGTGAAACCCAAGGTTGGGGCAATTTCGTTTGCACGCTCTTCATCCACTCTTATTTTAAGTAAATAAACAACATCATGTTTATGGGACCTGACTAATTCTTTGAAATTAACTCTGAAATCATCGTCCCTCGTCCCTTGCCCGTTCCACGAAATAACTCTCATCTTGGACCTAATAAGATGGTGCGTGGACACGGGGTTAACAATTCCCCGCCACGTCCATGAAGATATCGTCTATCTCAGGAGTTCATGTGCCATGAACTCCTGTCAAGACGACTCCCAGTTGCTCAACCAAAAGGTCTGCCAAAGATTGCGAATGTGCTTCACTCGCACGATCATGTTGTTGTTGACCGAGAATTCCCATATTGTCGGACAAATTTATGTCACCACTACGGTTTGTGTGTCTATCAATGAGATCTTAGGAGTTCCACTGAAGTACTCGGTTCGCGTATGATGGCCATAAAATTTGGGTTGGAAGTTCTCGACTATTTCCCCATTCACCCACTGGAGATGAAGATCGTCTTCCTGATCCATGTTCAACGTTATCCTCACAAAAGCCGCCACGTTGCATTTCAAGGCCCATTTTAGGCTCTTGTATAGTTAATGTTGTGATCGTGTTTGTATTCTTTCGTTTGCTACTTTCCCCTTTATGAACCGGTTTCTTTTTTTCCCTTTAGAGAGGGTTTGCCACTAGAAGTACTACCGAAAGAAATTTTTCCTTTCCTGGGAGGCGCGGATTCCTTTCCTAAGTGGAATTTTTGGAAGCCTTCCCTGCTTTAGGTGTTGCCCGCAAACATTGGTTCCTTACCTTTCCTAGATATTTGGTATCTTTTTTGCCCCTTGTTAACGATACCATCTTCCACATCAGTAACGAGCAACCTCTGACGCAATTGTGTATCAATATCGTCTATAGTTCCCCAGCGTGATGTACTGAGAAGATATTACAGTGAGTTACAGATGGATTAGCCAAGCCCTGAACGTTCCCCTCCCAACAACACAATGTGACACACAAAGATAGAAAACTAAAAAAGACAAGAAAGCAAAAAATCCTAGACGCAGCGAGAGGAAAGGAAAGACGAAAAGAAATTTTGTAAGGAAAAACAAAGACGAGGAACGGTGAAACCCTAATTTTCAAGTTTATGGAAATCAGGGAAGAATTATGAATCACTCTTGCAGTTAGATGACAGGGAATCATTTTTCTTGACGTCAAAGACCAGCCTGAACGCATTCACGGGCTCGGAGAAGACCTTCCCAGAGAACACGGCAAACTCCTATGTGAAGAGACCTAGAACCCTCAAGAGAGAGGCTTGTTGATTAGTATGATGTTAAAAATTAATCAAAATCGTCTTTGACATTATATTAGGACTTTTCTTTTCTGTTTTTTTTAAGAGCAAATTATTTTTTCTGCCCTTTAATTTCGACTATGTTTGCCTTTTGCCCTTTAACTTTCTGGGCTCCACTTTTGCCCTATAATTCTTATATTTTTTACCAAATATTCCCATTTGGTTATTTCTCAGGCCCGTTGGGCATATTTGGTGAAAAATGTAAGAATTATAGGGCAAAAGTGGAACCCGAAAAGTTAAAGGGCAAAAGGCAAACATAGTCGAAATTAAATTTTACAAAATCTTGTAAATTTCTTAGAGTGCAAGGCCAAACACATGCATCACACTGACATCATGATGAGATGGCAGTTTGCCCAGATATGGGTAATTTCTATAAGTAATCCACAGGGCCACACTCAACAAGTAATAATATTATACATATGATGAATTTCCAACTCGTCCTTTATATATACCCAATACCTCCAATATCTAAGACATCACGAATCTACATATTGTCCTCTTTTCCAATTAACTTGAATACAAACATCTCGTTTGTGTGAAATTTGAGCCTCAAGCACAACTTGTTGACGCTGGCTAATATCGACTTCCTTCTAAAGTGACTATATGGAATGCAATAGATATTAATGACAAACTATAATTGCATGGCACAACTTGTACACAGAAGGTGTTATACGCTATTTTGTTGCATCAATTTGAGGCATTAAGACTGGACCGAAATTGACATGCTACAAAATGTGTCATTGAGATATAGCAAAAAGATGCACGTATACTTTGAAAAAACCGGACAGAAATTACCCATATCTGGCCAAACTTCCATCTCAGCTTGATGTCAGTGTGATGCATGTGTTTGGCCTTGCACTCTAAGAAATTTACAAGATTTTGTAAAATTTAATTTCGACTATGTTTGCCTTTTGCCCTTTAACTTTTTGGGTTCCACTTTTGCCCTATAATTCTTATATTTTTTACCAAATATGCCCAACGGGCCTGGGAAATAACCAAACGGGCATATTTGGTAAAAAATATAAGAATTATAGGGCAAAAATGGAGCCCGAAAAGTTAAAGGGCAAAAGGCAAACATGGTCGAAATTAAAGGGCCTGTTTGGTTGCAGAGACAGTTATATATGTAGATTAACTATTACTCAGTTAAAATAGTCTTTTATTTCATATGCGTAACAGTAACCGTGTTTGGTTGGATAGTTGAATAAAGTTACTATTTTATCTTGATTTATAAAACGTGTTTGGTTCATGTTATGTCCCCATTTTATTGCAGGTATTGCAGGTAATTATCTTATTGCCCCCATTTTATTAAGAAAGTATACACCAAAAATATTTTCAAAAAATATCACGTTCACCTCCCAAGCAATATTCACAATTAATTATGTCCTTAACTAATTTGAAGTAAAACATTTTTTTTAATTACATTTTTCAATTACATTTTTTTAATTACATTTTTTAATTACATTTTCGTAATTACATTTTTTAATTACATTTTTAATTACATTTTTTTAATTACGTTTTTAATTACATTTTTTTTATTATATTTTTTAATTACATTTTTTTAATTACATTTTTTAATTACATTTTTTTAATTACATTTTTTAATTTCATTTTTTTAATTACGTTTTTTAATTATATTTTTTAATTATATTTCTTAATTACATTTTTTAATTACATTTTTTAATTACATTTTTTAATTACATTTTTTTAATTACGTTTTTTAATTACATTTTTTTAATTATATTTTTTAATTACATTTTTTTAATTACATTTTTTAATTTCATATTTTTAATTACATTTTTTTTAATTACATTTTTTAATTATGTCTTGTTGCTGCATAAAAAGATTAAAATTGAAGAAACGGGGGTAAATAAGTCATTTCGTCGGATGAGCAAGATGGCTAAAAAGTGAGATAAAATAATAACACGGGGGGGGGGGGGGGGGGTCGATATTATTTAAGTTGAGAAAGTGAGATAAAGAGCGGGCCTCAGCTATTAAATTAAAAAGCCCATTTGCATAATCATGCAAACCAAACAAGTTTTACTGTACTCCAATGCTCTTTTCCCGGATCCGCCATGTATCGACTAACCACTCCCACTGCATGTGCAATGTCTGGTCTAGTACAGATCATATCAAACATTAAGCTTCCCACTGCTGATGCATACGGCACTCGAGACATCTCCCTCCTCTCTTCTTCACTGCTAGGACACATACTTGAGGATAACTTGAAATTAACAGGAAGAGGGGTAGAGATTGGCTTACAATTTTGCATACTGAACCGCCGCAAAATCTTCAACAGATAGTTCCTCTGAGAAAGCCAAATCTTCCTGCAATTTCTGTCTCGGTGAATTTGCATCCCTAGAATCTTGTTTGCTGGTCCTAAGTCATTCATTTCAAATTCCCTAGCCAGATCAGCCTTCAATTCTTCAATACGAGCTTTGTTGGGGCCTGAAACCAACATGTCATCAACATACAACAGTAAAATAACAAAGTCATCACCAGATCTCTTGAAATATGCACAAGGATCTGCATTTAGTCTGTTGTATCCAAAGCTCATTATGAATGAATCAAATCTTTTGTACCAACACCTCGGCGCCTGTTTGAGACCGTACAAAGATTTGGTCAACCTGCAAACCAAGTTCCTTTTTCCTTCTTCAATAAATCCTTCCGGTTGGAGCATATAAATCTCTTCTTCAAGATCACCATGAAGAAAAGCCGTCTTTACATCTAACTGTTCAAGATGTAAATCAAATTTAGCACACATCGCCAGAACCACCCGCACAGTTGTCATTCGGACCACCGGAGAAAATATTTCGTTGAAATCAATCCCCTCCTTCTGAGCATATCCTTTCACTACCAATCGTGCACGATACCTCTCCACTTGGTCATCACTGTTACGTTTGATTTTGTACACCCATTTGTTTCCAATGGGTTTCCTCCCTTGTGGTAGAGACACAAGTTCCCACGTCTTATTCTTATGGAGTGCTTCGATTTCCTCCTGCATTGTTGCCATCCACTGAGCTGCATCTGAACTACTCATTGCTTCCTGGAGAGTTGATGGCTCCCCGTCCTCAGTTAAAAGACAGTATGCAACATTGTTCTCCATTAAAAAGTCTGTGTGCCAGCCTGGTGGTCTCCTGACACGTGTCGATCGACGTATCCCCGAAACTCCAGACTCCGTTGTCTCCTCAGGTTCATGCTCTGGTTCAGCAGGACCCTCCTGCTCGGCATCCTTCTCGACTACTACTATCGTAGTTTCTGGATCTTCCCCTGTGCTGCTATTATTTCCTTTCTTATCTTCCGTGAAGATAACATCCCTGCTTACAACAATCTTGTGGGCAGTGGGGTCCGACAAGCGATACCCCTTCACTCCTTTAGCATACCCTAAGAACAAACACTTCCTGGATTTTGGGGCCAGCTTCGTTTTCTCTTGAGTATTAAACATAACATAAGCGGGACTCCCAAATACATGGAGATTAGAATAATCAATTGGTTTACCTGTCCACACCTCCATCGGTGTTTTCAGCCCCAGTGTTGTTGACGGAGATCGGTTCACCACATAACATGCGGTATTGATTGCTTCTGCCCAGAACGACTTTTCTAAGCCTGCAGCCTGCATCATGGCTCTTGTTTTATCCAACAAGGTCCTGTTCATCCGCTCTGCCACCCCATTCTGCTGCGGAGTGTATGCCGTAGTAAACTGCCTCTTAATCCCAACATCTTTACAGAAGTCGTCAAACTCCTTGCCAGTATATTCCCCTCCATTGTCAGATCTTAGGCACTTGATCTTTTTCCCAGATTCAAGTTCCACCAGCGCTTTGTACGTCTTGAACATCGAGAACACCTCGGCCTTACTCTTGATCATGTACACCCAACATCTCCTAGAATAATCATCTATAAAAGACACAAAATACTTTGCACCTCCCAGGGATAGTACTGGTGCTTGCCACACGTCAGAGTGAATCAATTCTAGAATGACTTTACTTCTAGAATCTGAACTAAGAAACTTTATACGATGTTGCTTGCCAACAACACAATGCTCACAAAAAGCTAAAGATACCTTTGTGAGGCCCGAAAGTAGTTTCTTCTCTGCAAGAACCTTCATGCCTTGTTCCGACATATGCCCGAGCCGCTGATGCCAAATCATTGATGATTTCTCAATCGACTCGGATGAAGCCACTGACGCTTCTCCCACTTGCAGAGCCCTCCCCTGTACCTTGTATAAGTTTCCGGCAATCTTGTCCGCCTTCATCAGTACAAGCGCACCCCTTTTAACTTTCATGATCTTGTTTCGCGAACCAATCTCACAAACAAGATCATCCAGTTGTCCATGAGACAACAAATTCTTGCATAATCCCTCCACGTGTCGGACATCTCGAATGGTCCGAACAATCCCGTCATGCATCTCCAGCTTGATCGTACCAATGGCAACAACTTTCAAGGGTTCATTTTTACAGTTATACACAGATCCTCCAGCGATCGGTTTATACTCATGAAACCACTCCCTCCGGGGAGTCATATGAAAACTGGCTCCTGAATCAATAAGCCATACATCATCGAAGCCACGCATACCTCGAATAGCTGTTGCTGCTTCACAGCATAGTACATCACCATCATTTGAAGTGCTAGCAACGTTCCCCTGAGGATTAGAACTCTTCTGGTTTGAATCCTTAAGATTCCAACAGTCCTTCTTCAAGTGACCTTTCTTGCCACAGTGCCAACAACTGCCCTTGGTCTTTGACTTGGATCTCCCCTGTTTTTTACTCCCACTTGCACTGCGCTCCGTCGTTCTCCCTTTTGTCACCGACAAGGCACCTGCTTGTTGCGTACCTGCCTCCCTGTCTTCTCTGTTCTTGCGCCGACTCTCTTCTTCCAAAATAGCGGCTGCAATCTCGTCGAAGACCAAATAATCCGTGAGGACATTATTTGTTAAGTTGATGACAAGCTGGTCATACGAATCGGGCAGACTTTGTAGGGGAATTTCAGCACGTTCAACCACTTCTATTTTATGACTAAACGACGTCAATTGAGAAAATAGAGTATTTAGAACATTGAGGTGCTCAGTTACCGGGGTAGATTCCGCCATCCTCAGTGTGTACAATTTTCGTTTAAGGAAAATTTTGTTGTGTAGGGACTTCGCCTCATACAGCTTGTTGAGATGATCCCATATCTCCTTAGCTGTCCTCTTCTCCTCAACGCTTGACAATACGCCATCACCTAACGCCAGGTGAATATTTGCGATAGCGTTGCCGTCCATCTCGTTCCATTTCGTATCATCTGTGATTCCCACCGGCCTGTCGCCGATCGCCGCAAGACACCCATATTTTCGCAAGATGGCTTTAATCTTCAGTTTCCACAACGAGAAATTACTCCCGTCGAATTTCTCGATCTCGAATTTCGCCGTCATTGCTTCTATCACGTATCACCGTCACTGGAAAAAATAATTTCAGCACGACACCCACAGATATCACCGAGACCCCGGATATGAACCGAGGCTCTGATACCACTTGTTGTAAATTGGACCATTCTCGATAGAGCGGAAAACACGACAATAATTGAAAAGACGGAAAAATACGACACACAGATTTTACGTGAAAAACCCCAAATTAATTTAGGGTGAAAAACCACGGGCAAGGTAGAAGAACTTCACCATGAGTGTAAAATAGGAATTACAACTCTCCGACTTTTACCGTAATAAAGTCGTACAAACTCTCTATTTTTACCTCACACTCACAACACACTAATAACACTTCTATTTTATAAGAGAAGAATTATATATGTTTTGTTGTATTTTGTTTTGGGATGATTCACAACTGCTAGAAGAAGGCCGTATTTATAGGAAAGAATTGTTGCACCTTTCTTTAATTAATTCCAGCCGCCCCATCCATGTAATTTAAAAGGCTGCACTAAACCGCCCCATACTCCTAGTGCTGCAAAAAGGATGAGCTGCCCCATCAAATCACCATCCACTTCACCGCCCCAACAATCTCCCACTTGAAGATTTGATTAGGGAGTAATCAGATTTTCACACCATTCTTTCTACCTCGCCCTTCATGTTGCTTACATTTTCATCACACCACACGAGGACCGACACTGAACAAACTTGTCAGCATTAACACTCTTCGTCAAAAAATCTGCTATGTTATCTTTTGTGTGAATCTTCTGCACATCCACAGTACCCTCCTCAACTTTTTCACGAACAAAGTGATACTGGACCCGAATATGCTTTGTCTTGGAATGAAACGCTGGATTCCTTGCAAGATGCAACGCACTCTGACTGTCACAGAATAGAGAAATACTCTCTATTTTGTGCCCGAGTTCCTCCAGAACCATTTTCAACCAAATCGCCTCTTTACTGGCTTGCGTAGCTGCCACGTATTCAGCCTCCGTTGTTGATGTCGCAACAACTGACTGTAACTTCGAAACCCAACTCACTGCACCTCCAGCAAAGAGTAAACACATATCCTGTCGTGGACTTGCTTTTGTCAAGATCACCTGCATAGTCAGAATCAACATAGCCCTTGACTGTAAAACCCGATCCTCCATAACATAATGCAACATCTGAGGTTCCCTGAATGTATCTCAGAACTCTCTTTACTGTACTCCAATGCTCTTTTCCCGGATCCGCCATGTATCGACTAACCACTCCCACTGCATGTGCAATGTCTGGTCTAGTACAGATCATATCAAACATTAAGCTTCCCACTGCTGATGCATACGGCACTCGAGACATCTCCCTCCTCTCTTCTTCACTGCTAGGACACATACTTGAGGATAACTTGAAATTAACAGGAAGAGGGGTAGAGATTGGCTTACAATTTTGCATACTGAACCGCCGCAAAATCTTCAACAGATAGTTCCTCTGAGAAAGCCAAATCTTCCTGCAATTTCTGTCTCGGTGAATTTGCATCCCTAGAATCTTGTTTGCTGGTCCTAAGTCATTCATTTCAAATTCCCTAGCCAGATCAGCCTTCAATTCTTCAATACGAGCTTTGTTGGGGCCTGAAACCAACATGTCATCAACATACAACAGTAAAATAACAAAGTCATCACCAGATCTCTTGAAATATGCACAAGGATCTGCATTTAGTCTGTTGTATCCAAAGCTCATTATGAATGAATCAAATCTTTTGTACCAACACCTCGGCGCCTGTTTGAGACCGTACAAAGATTTGGTCAACCTGCAAACCAAGTTCCTTTTTCCTTCTTCAATAAATCCTTCCGGTTGGAGCATATAAATCTCTTCTTCAAGATCACCATGAAGAAAAGCCGTCTTTACATCTAACTGTTCAAGATGTAAATCAAATTTAGCACACATCGCCAGAACCACCCGCACAGTTGTCATTCGGACCACCGGAGAAAATATTTCGTTGAAATCAATCCCCTCCTTCTGAGCATATCCTTTCACTACCAATCGTGCACGATACCTCTCCACTTGGTCATCACTGTTACGTTTGATTTTGTACACCCATTTGTTTCCAATGGGTTTCCTCCATTGTGGTAGAGACACAAGTTCCCACGTCTTATTCTTATGGAGTGCTTCGATTTCCTCCTGCATTGTTGCCATCCACTGAGCTGCATCTGAACTACTCATTGCTTCCTGGAGAGTTGATGGCTCCCCGTCCTCAGTTAAAAGACAGTATGCAACATTGTTCTCCATTAAAAAGTCTGTGTGCCAGCCTGGTGGTCTCCTGACACGTGTCGATCGACGTATCCCCGAAACTCCAGACTCCGTTGTCTCCTCAGGTTCATGCTCTGGTTCAGCAGGACCCTCCTGCTCGGCATCCTTCTCGACTACTACTATCGTAGTTTCTGGATCTTCCCCTGTGCTGCTATTATTTCCTTTCTTATCTTCCGTGAAGATAACATCCCTGCTTACAACAATCTTGTGGGCAGTGGGGTCCGACAAGCGATACCCCTTCACTCCTTTAGCATACCCTAAGAACAAACACTTCCTGGATTTTGGGGCCAGCTTCGTTTTCTCTTGAGTATTAAACATAACATAAGCGGGACTCCCAAATACATGGAGATTAGAATAATCAATTGGTTTACCTGTCCACACCTCCATCGGTGTTTTCAGCCCCAGTGTTGTTGACGGAGATCGGTTCACCACATAACATGCGGTATTGATTGCTTCTGCCCAGAACGACTTTTCTAAGCCTGCAGCCTGCATCATGGCTCTTGTTTTATCCAACAAGGTCCTGTTCATCCGCTCTGCCACCCCATTCTGCTGCGGAGTGTATGCCGTAGTAAACTGCCTCTTAATCCCAACATCTTTACAGAAGTCGTCAAACTCCTTGCCAGTATATTCCCCTCCATTGTCAGATCTTAGGCACTTGATCTTTTTCCCAGATTCAAGTTCCACCAGCGCTTTGTACGTCTTGAACATCGAGAACACCTCGGCCTTACTCTTGATCATGTACACCCAACATCTCCTAGAATAATCATCTATAAAAGACACAAAATACTTTGCACCTCCCAGGGATAGTACTGGTGCTTGCCACACGTCAGAGTGAATCAATTCTAGAATGACTTTACTTCTAGAATCTGAACTAAGAAACTTTATACGATGTTGCTTGCCAACAACACAATGCTCACAAAAAGCTAAAGATACCTTTGTGAGGCCCGAAAGTAGTTTCTTCTCTGCAAGAACCTTCATGCCTTGTTCCGACATATGCCCGAGCCGCTGATGCCAAATCATTGATGATTTCTCAATCGACTCGGATGAAGCCACTGACGCTTCTCCCACTTGCAGAGCCCTCCCCTGTACCTTGTATAAGTTTCCGGCAATCTTGTCCGCCTTCATCAGTACAAGCGCACCCCTTTTAACTTTCATGATCTTGTTTCGCGAACCAATCTCACAAACAAGATCATCCAGTTGTCCATGAGACAACAAATTCTTGCATAATCCCTCCACGTGTCGGACATCTCGAATGGTCCGAACAATCCCGTCATGCATCTCCAGCTTGATCGTACCAATGGCAACAACTTTCAAGGGTTCATTTTTACAGTTATACACAGATCCTCCAGCGATCGGTTTATACTCATGAAACCACTCCCTCCGGGGAGTCATATGAAAACTGGCTCCTGAATCAATAAGCCATACATCATCGAAGCCACGCATACCTCGAATAGCTGTTGCTGCTTCACAGCATAGTACATCACCATCATTTGAAGTGCTAGCAACGTTCCCCTGAGGATTAGAACTCTTCTGGTTTGAATCCTTAAGATTCCAACAGTCCTTCTTCAAGTGACCTTTCTTGCCACAGTGCCAACAACTGCCCTTGGTCTTTGACTTGGATCTCCCCTATTTTTTACTCCCACTTGCACTGCGCTCCGTCGTTCTCCCTTTTGTCACCGACAAGGCACCTGCTTGTTGCGTACCTGCCTCCCTGTCTTCTCTGTTCTTGCGCCGACTCTCTTCTTCCAAAATAGCGGCTACAATCTCGTCGAAGACCAAATAATCCGTGAGGACATTATTTGTTAAGTTGATGACAAGCTGGTCATACGAATCGGGCAGACTTTGTAGCAGAATTTCAGCACGTTCAACCACTTCTATTTTATGACTCAACGACGTCAATTGAGAAAATAGAGTATTTAGAACATTGAGGTGCTCAGTTACCGGGGTAGATTCCGCCATCCTCAGTGTGTACACTTTTCGTTTAAGGAAAATTTTGTTGTGTAGGGACTTCGCCTCATACAGCTTGTTGAGATGATCCCATATCTCCTTAGCTGTCCTCTTCTCCTCAACGCTTGACAATACGCCATCACCTAACGCCAGGTGAATATTTGCGATAGCGTTGCCGTCCATCTCGTTCTACTTCGTATCATCTGTGATTTCCACCGGCCTGTCGCCGATCGCCGCAAGACACCCATATTTTCGCAAGATGGCTTTAATCTTCAGTTTCCACAACGAGAAATTACTCCCGTTGAATTTCTCGATCTCGAATTTCGCCGTCATTGCTTCTATCACGTATCACCGTCACTGGAAAAAATAATTTTAGCACGACACCCACAGATATCATCGAGACCCCGGATATGAACCGAGGCTCTGATACCACTTGTTGTAAATTGGACCCTTCTCGATAGAGCGGAAAACACGACAATAATTGAAAAGACGGAAAAATACGACACACATATTTTACGTGAAAAACCCCAAATTAATTTAGGGTGAAAAACCACGGGCAAGGTAGAAGAACTTCACCATGAGTGTAAAATAGGAATTACAACTCTCCGACTTTTACCGTAATAAAGTCGTACAAACTCTCTATTTTTACCTCACACTCACAACACACTAATAACACTTCTATTTTATAAGAGAAGAATTATATATGTTTTGTTGTATTTTGTTTTGGGATGATTCACAACTGCTAGAAGGAGGCCGTATTTATAGGAAAGAATTGTTGCACCTTTCTTTAATTAATTTCAGTCGCCCCATCCATGTAATTTAAAAGGCTGCACTAAACCGCCCCATACTCCTAGTGCTGCAAAAAGGATGAGCTGCCCCATCAAATCACCATCCACTTCACTGCCCCAACAATCTCCCACTTGAAGATTTGATTAGGGAGTAATCAGATTTTCACACCATTCTTTCTACCTCGCCCTTCATGTTGCTTACATTTTCATCACACCACACGAGGACCGACACTGAACAAACTTGTCAGCATTAACACTCTTCGTCAAAAAATCTGCTATGTTATCTTTTGTGTGAATCTTCTGCACATCCACAGTACCCTCCTCGACTTTTTCACGAACAA
This sequence comes from Linaria vulgaris, assembly GCA_948329865.1. NCBI lineage: Eukaryota > Viridiplantae > Streptophyta > Magnoliopsida > Lamiales > Plantaginaceae > Linaria > Linaria vulgaris. Next base: position 14,213,580 of record OX415250.1, on the reverse strand, counting down.
AGTGATACTGGACCCGAATATGCTTTGTCTTGGAATGAAACGCTGGATTCCTTGCAAGATGCAACGCATTCTGACTATCACAGAATAGAGAAATACTCTCTATTTTGTGCCCGAGTTCCTCCAGAACCATTTTCAACCAAATCGCCTCTTTACTGCTTGCGTAGCTGCCACGTATTCAGCCTCCGTTGTTGATGTCGCAACAACTGACTGTAACTTCGAAACCCAACTCACTGCACCTCCAGCAAGAGTAAACACATATCCTGTCGTAGACTTGCTTTTGTCAAGATCACCTGCATAATCAGAATCAACATAGCCCTTGACTGTAAAACCCGATCCTCCATAACATAATGCAACATCTGAGGTTCCCTGAATGTATCTCAGAACTCTCTTTTCAATTATTGCCGTGTTTTCCGCTCTATCGAGAAGGGTCCAATTTACAACAGTTACGGCCAACTCTAAGGCATCCTAGAAGAAAAATATATGCAATTCTCAGTCATTGAAGGCACCGTACGCAACATGGTTGAGCCGAGCGTCGCAACTTTCATGGACTTTCTCGGTGTTGCATACCTTTCGGTTCCATTAGACGTCAGCTTAATCGCTAATTTTGTTCTTAATTGCCTAAATTAAAATTCATTGGGAACCATTTCTTCACTATAACCCAACCTCTGGAGCTCGTCAATAATACCAGTCCCCATTCTCAACAACATTGTTTCCAACAGTAATTCCATAAAAAGATATGTTGTAAACTTCACCAGACTCCCAATATGATCCAAATTCACAGGCTAAGTAGGCATTCTTTGTTAAAACAAGATAAATACATTGCTGATGAGTTTAAGCATTCATACCCTACGACCATGCGTCCAACTCATGTTGGAAAATTGGTAAATGAAATGAGTTTGTACAGCTGACTTCGGGTCTGATTTTGAGCGGGTCTCACTTGTCATTTTGATGAGGTCAAGATGGGTACGTGCTCCCCTATGTGAGAGCTTCGAAATGGTATATTACACGCTCAAAATGGTACACGAGTGAATGAGAAATTGATGCTCAAAGTTAGCAAAACAAAGCTGAAAATATTGCGAAAAAATGAAGAAAAACTTAAAAGGAAAGAGGGCCATCCCACATGGGAAAAATAGCAATTTCTTTTGGGGTTTATCAATGAGAATACATTTTTTGCATTGTAAGAATGTATTGGCTAGTGTCTCCTCCTTCTCCTATGCGCGCGCACGGGGGTGCAAATCTTGGGTCAAAATCCATCGGATTAGTGCGACTCGGGCTGGCGCACACGACGACGTACGCCTGTTAGGCTCTTGCTCGCGTGGGCCTTGTTTTGCAATTCCAATATTTCTTTTTCTGGTTATAAAGGGGTCGGTCCCCATAGGTTTTATTCATCCAAAAATACTTTTCATACACGAAAAAAGGCTTTTGCGCAGCCAAATATTTTTTAGTATTGTGTGGTGGTGAGGGAAGTTATTGTGCGAGTTCGCTGGAACTGTTTTACGAGTGCTAGTAATTCAGTTCGTAGGTCGTTTTATCCTGGGAGGTGGTAGTCCAACGGTAGAGAAGGACTAATCTGCTTTAAGGAAATCGAAAGAGACTCCACCATCTTCACGTTCGATTCACTAGGGTTGAGGTTACAATTTCAAACTTCTTATTATTATAATATTTCTGATTGCTTATTTATTCGTCAATATATATTATATTTGTTCGTTTCCGTGCTACTTCTCTAACAACTCACATTAGGCATTTTTAGGGTTAGGACTCCAATGCCAGCATTTGGACCAAGAAGCCCTATTTGCTCTAGTTTAAATCTAGGAAAGATGTCAGGCTTAACGACAAATTGCCCCCAAGAAAGGGCGTACAACATATCTAATAGTCTCAAAAGAGGAGTATGAATTGTCATTAGTGACGCCTGTTATAGAGTCACAACCAATCAAACCAAATAAACAACCAACAGTGACATTTCTTTAAACTAATATAAATGCTCTTATCTAGCCATCATTTAGTAAAACCACATTGAAGAAAGTACTTGCTATACAAATTAATAGATGAGCATAAAAGTATCATATAAAGGATGTGTTCAATTTGTATAGCATGTACTCTTTCTCTTTGGTACTCTCTTAAACCATAACATCTACATGCATAATTACAAACGTAAATTTTAATTTTGTTTACATCATATATATTACACATCTTTCACAATAAAAGGATCGAGAAGCATTTGTAACAAATAAAACATAAGCCTTATTACCTACCAATAATTTTATAACCATACGCATGCAGTTATTATGATCCTTAAGCAATACCAAACCAACTGATAAAAGACACGAACAACCAATATTCCCATTCGGTTAAATAAAATTTTCATCACCTCATAACTAGTCATCATTAAGTTAACCACATCAGTGAGTGTACAAATGATATAATCTAATTAACAAAAAAAAATATCGTCTTCCATTCTCTTAAACCATAACTTCTACTACAGCATGACATGCATGACTAATGTTGTAATAAAAAATAACGCACAGGAAACGATATAATTAAACATTAACAAACTGAAACAATAGTCATACCATAATTTTATCACCATTTGACACTCAGTTGATATGATCCTTAATGAAATAACAATAAGAAACTAATATATACATAAGACTTATTAATTATCTAGTTACATTTTCCTAAACATTAACTTATTCTTTCAAAGCATTTCACAAAATTCAGAGCATGAAAACACTCATACCTTATAAAGATACTTCAATTGATTTTGGAAGCAAATGACGAACACAGAGAGTTGTCATACCACAGTCAATATAATATATTAAGTCACATAAGCAACCAATATTGCCATTCGCTTAAACAAAATTTCATGTCCTCTAACTAGTTATCATTCAGTTGATCACCACATTAGAAAGTGCACAAACAATACAGACTTACTAATAAAAAGTGCAAAAGTACCATATTTGAAACATGACTTGCATAAAAATGCTAAAGTTACCACCACTGGTTAAAACAAATTATTGCAGTTTAAGAGCTTCATCTTATGATAAATTTGGTCGATATGATCAAAATTATAATGTACTCATATGCTTGCTTAAATTAAGTGTATAAGAGACAAAATGATCCAAAATCACTTGATCAAATCACAAAAATAACCAACATTGCCATATGCTTAAACAAAAAAATCCTCTCATCTTGACTAGTCATCATTTATTAGTTAAATCACATTAAAGAGTGTACATACTGGACAGACTAATTAATACAGACATTATCGATACTACTTCATGTTGGATCACTCTCTTAATAAACCATAACTACTACCACTGTTGCATAACTACTACTGCATCGTGACAACGAATAGTTTATAAGTGTTTTGAACACACAAGTAAACACATGTGGAACATCGTACCAAAAAAAAAAAAAAAACACATGTGGAACAAAGAAAAACAACATGCTTACCAAGATTTTATCACCACGTGCATGACACAATCTGCTATGGCCTTCATGAAATAACAACAAGAAATCAATACATACATCCATTCAATTACCTAATACATTTTCCTAAACAATAATGTTTGTATCGTTCAAAAGCATTTTGCACAATTCCATCAACAATCTACCAATTTTTATGTAGCCATTGGCTCGTGCACGAGTTGTAAAGACGTGGGGATTGTAGGTGGAGATGGTTGGACGTATGAGTTTTGTCATGTCTATTTCCTGTCGTATATGCGTTATGTCTGCGTGTACGCGCAATGTAATCAAATTTATTATTGTTTAATATATTGTGGTCATGTTTTTCGCAAATTACCTCAACATTTTTATGTGAATTTCGGCAACATACCAACACTCGGTAAGATGACATATGATTCCAATTTCAAAAAGTGGAGTTTATTCTCTTACCTAATATCTACACTTTGCAATATAATATAAAAGCTTAGGGCCTTTTGGTCTATTTTTTCCTCAGTTGTCATTCTTCTAGTTATGTCCTTTTGACTTCTTTAATTTACTCTCTTACCTAATATATAATATAAAAGTTGAGAGTTTAAGCATGTAACTTCCTCCTATATAAAAGTTGAGAGTTTAAGCATGTAACTTCCTCCCGAAATTCTACGCATGAATCAAGATTTCAGTTCAAGGTAAGTTTCTGAGTGTCAAATTTAAGAGACTTTTTGAAAAAATTTGGAAACGTTTCGTAACCACCCAAAAAACAGTATAAAAAGCAAAATACAAAATAAAACTCATAAGAATATTCAAAAAACCTATCTAACTTGTCTTATTAGTTAATTAATAGGCAATAATAGATAGAACTCTTATCTATAGCATAAGAAATGGAATCCAATACTGCTGAAAAAGAAAAGTATTCTAAAATTCAAGTATGCTATTACTTTATTATGCTATTAAAAGTTTTTGCATGCCAACTTATAGTACTTTGATAGGGAAATTGCACTTTGGCTCACTTTTCAGAAAGTCTTGATAATAATAGTACTCTTCCAAGAGCACAAAGCTCACTTTTACTTTTTAATTACTTTTATAACACTTAAAGATATATACATTCCCAATACTTCTTCTTCTCTTATACTATTTACTCTCATTTTCTTTTTTTTTTCTCTCGTCTTGTTTTTTTTTTTCGATTCAAATTTCAGCAGCACGTGAAAATTTGAAGAAATTATGTGGCAAATTCAAATTGTTGATCAACTAAGCAAAAAAGAAGAATTGGGGGTTTGTTTCCTAATTTTTTTTGGGGGGGGGGGGGGGGGGGTTGTTACTTAAACTAAGCTCAATTGAAGAAAAAGAATCACAGTTGTGATTATCAACAGTTTTTTCGTCCTCTTGTTTTTTTTTTCGATTCAAATTTCAGTAACACGTGAAAATTTGAAGAAATTATGTGGCAAATTCAAATTATTGATCAACTAAGCAAAAAAAAAAAGAATTGGGGGTTTGTTTCCCAATTTTTTTGGGGGGGGGGGGGGGAGGGGTGGTTGCTTTAATTAAGCTCAATTGAAGAAAAAGAATCACAGTTGTGATTATCAACAGTTCTTTTTTTTACTACTATCACTAAAAGTTTCGAAACTTTGCAAGATTTCTGCCTATTTTGCACGAAACTAAGGAAACGGCCGTGTTTTTGTGCAAATCATGTACTTTCAAAAGTAAGTTGTAATTTTGTTTCCATAACTTTAAAATCCGAATTTTTTCGGTCGGTTCGTACGAACGAAGTTTCGATCCATGATTCTACTTGGAGATGAATCTTTACACAAAAGAGGGTGTTACCTATCTTGTCAAGAATATATATGAATAATACATTTTATTTACATATATATACATATATATATACATGTGGAAGTACGAAAAAATTTAAAATATTTGAAATTTTTAAATACAGAAAAACATGTACCACAATTAATTAATAATATATGAAATTAGAAATAAATATTAAAAACAGCGATTTTTTTCCGGTAAACAAAGAATAACAAATGGCGCTTATGCCATATCAAAATTCAACAAATCAAGAATTTGAGCCGGGGGTTCATCCCAAATCTCCATCTTCTTCCTTCCTTTTTAGCTTGGCCAAGGCATTGGTCACTCTATTCTCCGCGCGTAGTATCCATTTGATTTTATAATCCCACGGATTTTTTATTAGCTCCTTGCATTCATGTACTTTAGACCGTAACTCCTCGGGAACATCCTTCACATCCGTAACCATTTTAAACCGTGAGCGAGTGAGTTTCGACCTCATTTTTGGGAATCCTTCGACTCCATGCCAACTTCAAATCGTGTCTCAAAGCTTTGACTTCCGCTTCGTCGATTGTTGGCGTGCTGATTTCCTTAACGAAACCCAATATCCACTTCCCGTCACTAGATCGGATTACCCTTGTTGCTACCCCGGAGTTATATTGAGATTGACGCTCCCATCGACGTTCAATTTTAACCATTCCTTGCTCGGCTTTTTCCATTTTTCCTCCCTCCTATTCGTCGTTAATTTTCTTTGTGCGCGCTGTAAATTGAAGCAAAGGCTCTTAATTTGAAGACAATCGTCCCCACACTCTCCTCCTCATTGCGAAAGATATTTTCATTTCGTGCCTTCCAAATAAACCAACACGTAACCACAAAAACAATCGACCAACTATAGTTTCGAAGCTCTTCGCACCTCCTGGATAGCGTTTTCCTTTAACCAAGTACTGTCGGTCGTGTCGTTGAACCTCGCCTAATCTGCTTCTCCCGATAATCTGCACCATATTCTCCTTGTGCGTCGATAGTGACGAAGAACATGTAACACGGTTTCCTCCTTACAGTTACACGACAAACATCGTGCATCGATCTTGATTTTATGCTTCATGAGAAGGCTGCTCGTCGCCAATCTCTCCTGGTCCGCGAGCCACAAAAAATATTTCAGCTTATTGCTCACGTTAATTTTCCAAATCCAGCCTTGCCTTCGTTTATTCAGTCCATCCTATTCTCTTTGTTTATAGAACGCGCAATACGCCGATTGACACAAGAAAATCACACTGGAAGTTTCGCTCCAAATAACAGAATCAGCCTCATCCGTAAAGCACACATATTATGCTTCAAGCGTGGCCCTGAAGTTCTTTGGTATAACAGTTTGGAAATTGGTCCCAGTTCCGGCCCTCTTCATCGGTCCACACGTAACGAAGACAAGATTAATATCCCCTGAATGTAATTTGCTTACCTCTTCGCATAAACTGCCCGTGCCACTCCAAGTATCCACCCAAAATTTGATCGTTCTCCCGTTGCCAATTCTCCAACGAATGAAAGGTTTCATTAAATCAACGCATCTCATAACTACTTTCCAAGTCGCGCTATCCCACGGCTTTGCGACATAATGGGAAATCTTGGTTTTTTTGAGATATTTTTCTTGGATGAGGTCTTTCCACACCGAGTCTTCGTTCTTCATCACTTTCCAAGCTATTTTGGCGAGTAACGACTCGCTGCTAATGCGCGCAACCCTTATGCCAAGGCCTTCATCTTTTATCAGGCGTGTGATCTTCGACCAACCCACCAAATGTAATTTCTTAGATATCTTATCCGCCGACCACAAGAAATTATGGTTTAATTGATCTAGTTTATCACATGCATGCTCCGGTATCCAAGAAGATTGCATCGTGTAAATTGGAGTAGCGGTGGAAACAGATTGGATTAAGGTTGCACGACCCGCGAGTGACAAGTTCTTGCTCGACCAACCATTATATCGTTTGAGTAATCGATCATACAGCTCCGCACACGCCTCGCGGCCCATATGCCCCTTTGCAAGATTAATTCCCAAATATTTGCCAAGATTACATGTTTGGCTGAAGCCTAACATGTCGCAAATGTCTCTCTTTATCGTCAAGCCTTGGTTTCTAGGGAAGATTTTTTTTTGACTTGGCAGGGTTTAATTTCAACCACAAGCCGAACAAAATTCGTCGAGCACGCCCTTAACCGCACACGCCGTACCCTTTTCTGCCTTTCCCATTAATAAAAGATCATCGGCAAAAAATAGATGAGATAGTTTAGGGCCTTTCCGACATGGGATAAGTGGTTTCCACTTTTTCTTTTCAACCGCTTCATTAATGAGATACGAGAGTCGTTCCACGCATAGTACGAAGAGGTAAGGTGATAGCGGATCTCCTTGTCTCAAACCACAAGAATGTTGAAAAGCATCAAGAGGTGAGTCGTTCCACAAAATTCGAGTGGTTGCATTTCTCACGCAAAACATAATAAGCTCGATCAACTCGACGGGGAAATGGAAAGTATATAACGTATCCTCTAAAAAATCCCAATCCACTTTGTCATAAGCTTTCTCTAAATCTAACTTGAGAATCATATAGCCGTACCTTGACTTCTTTTTATTGCGAAGCGAATGGAAGACCTCTTGCATCACAAATATATTGTCTTGCGTGCTCCTATCTTTTATAAAACTTGACTGGTCAGCGCGATGATCCGATGCATAATATTCTTCATCCTCATCGTGATGCACTTTGTGACGAATTTGTACAAAACGTTGCACAAAGAAATTGGGCAGAATTGAGTTATTGTCTCCGGATCATTTATCTTAGGAATTAAGCATAGAAATGACTCGCAAATCTTTTTACCAAAACTACTATTTCTAAACGTCTCCTCGACAAAACCCAGCAAAGAATCATGAATCCACTCCCAATTCTTGTGATAAAAAACGGCTTGTAGTCCGTCCGGCCCCGGGCTTTAAATGGACCTGTCGCAAACACCACGTCCTCTTTCTCCGAAGGATCAATCGGCCTCGTAAGTGACTGCTGCTTCCCCTCGGAAATATGGACTTGAAACTGAGAAATACTCGGCTGAGTTTGCGCAACATTACCTCTATTTTGGTTGGTCGAGAACAACGATTCATAGTATTGTTTGGCGTGTACTTGCATCTGTTCCTCTTCCCTGACCGAAAGTCCCTCAATTTTCAGCACATGAATTTTATTCTTTTTCCTCCTAATCATCACAGCATTATGAAAAAAAATCATGTTCCGCTCACCTTCGGACAGCCACTTAATGCGTGAGTTTTGGTACCATAGAATCTCCTCTTGCTTGAGTGCATCATCCAACTTTTTAATCAACTCGTTCTTGAGTCGCGAGAGGTACGAATTTAGGTTTATCGCCAAAGACCGCTGGATACCACCTAATCGAGCATGGATTTCTTTTTTCCATCGGAATATGTTGCCAAACCTCTCCTATTCCAAGGTTCGAGCACCTTCGGCACCTCATCAATTGCATCAAAAATATTATTCTTGCCCTCCCAAATCTTTTTGAGCAAATTTTAACAATCTGGATGCGATAACCAAGCGGCTTCGAGCCTAAAAGGTTTCGGCCCCTCTAATAACTCTACCTCTTTGGTGCACGTCACAATCGGGTGGTGGTCCGAGCATGTTCTAACCGTGTGGTGAACAACCGCATTAGGAAATCGATCCGTCCAAGCAAGATTTGCAACCGCGCGGTCAATTCTCCCTTTGATGTTCGCCCCTCCTTCCCTTTTATTCGTTCACGTGAATTTCGGGCCTCGAAATTCGAGATTAATAAGGCCGCACCTCTCAAGATACGTCCGAAAGAAATTAAGGCGGTTAAGAGTCACCGGTCTACCCTCCTCTCGCTCGTGTGCATAACAAACTTCATTAAATCCCCCCTTACTAGCCATGGTTCAAGACTCCCGTTGGCTACATCAACTAGATCTTCAAACGCTCTCACTTTGTTCGCTCGACGCGGCTGTGCATACACTCCGATAGTTTTCAAGGGTCGGCCCCGTTTGTTTTGATTCGAGCATGAATTGCTTGATCATTCACTCCAAGAACTTCGACCTCAACTTCCTCCTCCTGCCACAACATCCAAACTCCCCCCATCATTCCATTAGTAGAAGCCATAACATGTCGAGAGAAGCCTAAAGTCGAAATAATATTGTGTGCATTCTCCTCGTTCACCCTCGTCTCAAGAATATAGACTGCAGTGGGTCGGTGAATTCTCACAAATTCTCTGAAGTTCCTACCAAACTCCTCTTTTCCTGCCCCCTGGAAATTCCACGAAACAATCTTCATAGATGTATGTGCTAGGTGGTAAGGGCGAACGGGGTAATCAATTGCAAACCTCAGCCATAATAACGTCAACTGGCGCAAGATCTCCATCATGAGATACATCTGTCTCTGACACTCCCATCGACTTATTGCTATAATCTGAAACCATATATTCGGTCCCGCCGTCATGTAACATAGGATCGTTCGGACCTCGACTTCCCAAACCTGAGGAGGATCCCTAATACGTGAATTAATTTGTCCATCTGTAGTGTTCGTAATGTCATTAAAAGGCCCTGAAACCGCTGAACTTTCGTTGCGAAAGCTGGTAGATTCAGCCATCTGCCGATTAGCGCCTCATTTCTCCAAAACACGTGCCAAATTAGCATGTTTGCTACCAAACGTAAGGGTTGCCGAGGGGTTTGAGAGAATGACTTGATTTTGAAATATAGGGCTCTATGTATTCTCTTGTAGAATGGAAAAGGAATTATGATTTATAAGAGTTTCCTTATTATAAGCCATTCCTACATCAGCATGTTTAAGAATATGAATAGGACTAGAATTCTTTCCTTTTGTCATATTCTTATATTTCCCTACTGTTGGTTTTGCAGTCACTTTCCTTCTCAAAGAATTTGAGCCCTGCCCTACGCTACTTGCACCCAATTTCGACGTCGCCTTTACTTGCGGATTTGGAGGTAGCTTGTTTCCGGGAATTTTTTCTTTCCCTTTACCGGAGTCCTTTAGTACCATATTCTTGATGGGTTTATTCGCTCTCGCGTTCCGTCTTGGTGGGACGACCATCCAGTTCCCAAAGTCTTTTTGTTGGACCTTAGCTATCAACCACTCCAATTCCTCGATCTCTTCGACACCCCCTCCCCACCCTCCGTGATCCCTGTTGGTTTGTAGCCTTTATCTCTGGTTCGTCGGGTGTTAGCGACGGACACTGTTCTTTCTTATGTCCCGCTCTTCCACACGAGTAACACACCGCCGGTAAATTCTCGTAGACTACTTGGTAAACGACATTGTCGATACAAACCCCGAGATCCAGAGGTATATCCGTTTAGACCTAAACGCAGAATCGTGCAAACTTCTCACGGGACGCAGAGTACGTGTTTCTGTCTATTTTAATCAGATCGTCGATTCCTTTCGCGAGTTCGCGAATCCAGTCTTTGAAGAAATATTCAACTAGAGGTCAAGGATTCTCACCCAAGATGGCGCTCTCCACCTTATCTTTTACCGCACGAAATTTTGGGCACCACTTTCTTACAGAAAGGAAACTCTCCGCCAATTGTCGTGGCCCCTCGGTAAGGATCATCTCTCTTTTATCGCTACTTAGTCCTTTCATGCAATAGCAATTATGACCAAGGTCTACTAGTTCGAAATTGTTGTGTAATTTTCGCATTAGATCAAGCCTCAACATCAATGTTGGATAATACCATGAGTTTTCGAGGACTCTAATTATAATGGCGTCTTTTCATTGGTCTTCCATTCGCGTTTTCATCTCTGGTAGACTACTAAACCTTTTGAATGGCATGGTTTCGGATGGAAGACTTGAGGCAATGAAGTCGGCCTCCTCGTCGATCTCACTGTCATTCATACGAACATGTTCATGCCTTTTTATGGTAGAACCTGCATATGAGAATTAATTTCTCCTCGAGTGAGTTTGAATTTTGGGTGTCATATTCACGTCCAAAATCGTGTCTGTGAGATCGCCTTGTCGAAGCTTCTTTTGGTTGCGTGTATCTTGTTGTCCCAAGTCAGGGGAAGAATTTCATTGACGTCGGAATAATTTTGTTCGTGAGCGGCGGCGACGGTGGTGTTAGGGTTTGCATGACGGCGCAATTTTTTCTTTAACACAATCTCTTTGTGTTCAGATCTAATTACGCTAACTAAAAAAAAAAGATGTGCTAAATTGGTCGGGTCTTTAACACAATCTCTCTGTGTTCACCTCGTTGTGATCTAATTACGCTAACTAAAAACATTCAACCACTAAAATATATGATAAATACACAAGAAAAAAAAAGATGTGCTAAATTGGTCGGGTCTTTCTTTCTCACATCATGAATAAATATATATACACATATATATATATATAATTTGTCACTTTTACATATACAACGGATGAGTAATGTGCTATTAAGTGTTAAATTTTGCTATTTATGTAAACTAAATTAGTTCCTCCATTCGAGTTAATTACTAAAAGTCTATTTTGACCCTATCTATCTAGAAGTACGTTCTCATTTGATATTTTTTCGTGAAACTATAAATATTCTGCACAAATTGATGCATATTTATTTCAAGATTATTTTTGACATTTCTATACAATTCAGGAAAAGTATGTAGGTGAAATTTCGGTCAAGTTAAAAATGCAAGAGATATCACGAGTTCATGTCTTCACGATGTTTTTCGGTAATTAATTAGCGCTCATAGTCCTTCAAGTATCGTTTTCTCATTTTTGGCTTCGGAGCTTATTTCGTTATATTTTACTTCATCGCGTCTAATATTGGCTAAAAAGATAGTCATATTCAGAGTTTCAATAATTCTGCTGGGAACATATATGTGCGTCAAGAACGTATGAATAACAATTATAAAAAGAAAACAAAAAACAAGAACCTACGAATAATTTGTCACACTTTCTGAAAACAAATATTTGTCTGTAAGTACTGTCTTAAACACTTTTGTGTTATGTTATTATTACACTCTCGTCCGGTCCTTTGAGTTTATTTCATCCTTTACGTTCAATGAACATGGCTACACTTTATCCTTATTTAAAATTGGGATAATTCCATCAAACCTCTCAAACTATGGCACATTTATCAAAACGAGGTCATAACTTTCATTTTAACTCCAGTGCCCCTTAAACTTTAGTTGTCTGCTCGATTTGGTTTTGTGCATTTTTTGGGGAGGGGGGTAAAATTGTCCCGTCACTTAAAATAATAAATCCCAAAAAATGGTTTTTTTATTTTGGATTTATTATTTTTATTGTCCCGTCTTTTTTTTTTAGATTTATAAAATAATAAATCAGAAAAAAATTTACTATTTTGTTGGAATTGTTATTTTATTGTCCCATTTCATTTTTTGAATTTATAAAATCATAAATAAGAAAAATTGTTTTTTTATCATTTTGTTTGAATTATTATTAGACTATCCCCTTTTTTTTATTTATAAAATAATAAATCAAAAAAAGGAAATTTTTATTATTTGTTGAATTATTATTTTATTTTCTCATCTTTTTTTGGATTTATAAAATAATAATTTTTTTCCTTTTTTTCAATTTATTATTTTATAAATCCACAAAAAAGATGAGAAAATAAAAGGAAAAACCCATGCTATTAAATTACATGGCTTCATTTATTGAATTAAATTATCTATAAATCAACCCATGCTAGCTCTAAGTTTGTGTTTGTATGATTTCATATATCAAAAGGAAAAAAAATCTTAGGTAGACAACTACTGTAGAGTGAGAATTGTATATAAATGGGTTTTTATAATTAAAATATTGTTCAATAACGCAAATAATATTATGAATGAGAATCAAATATAGTTGAGGGGTCAGTTAGAGAACCAAACAAAATTAAGATATATCATTATATGTTATAATATTACTAATATATCTGACGCTATAATGAGTATTATTATATATATATAGTTCATATAGTTATTATCATCTCACCAAACCCACGACACATTAGATCAGTAAATTTATAAGGAAAATTTATCATTGCATAGACGGCTACAAAAATTAAAACATGATATATTAATCTTTATGTATAACAAGCATTGCCCTGTTTCTATATACATTTCCTCATAATAAGCCTTCTTAGCCCCAAAACTATCGTCATTAATTACATCAATAATCAAAAGTCAGGAGTTTAATTATTTTCCTGTATCAAATCATTTTTTTCCATCTTGCCAGCCAAATAATAAAATATCGATTGGTAGTTTTTGATACAGAGGCAATTAACGAGATAGGTCTCTTTAATTCTCTAGCAAGGTAGTCCAACTCTGCAACCAAGTGAACCTGAGAACTTGGTCATTTCAGAAACACGTTCGCCAGGTGAAGCCGGCACGTTGTCGTATTCTTGTGGGTGCTTGCTTGACCAATCAGGATCACCAGATTGAACAAAGAATGCTCCATCCAAGAATATGTCACCCTCAGATCTCCATGTCCATGATTGCCACACTGACTCGGGAGCATACTCCCTCTTCGTCACCTACATTAATTCAACAAACGTTAGCTGAATTGACGTCTCATCTGAAAGCATGATTGATATTCATAGTTAAAAATTATATATATATATATATATAAATATATATTTCTTTATACGCATTCACACATGCATGCTGTTAGACTTGAACATGCCATCGCTTTAGTACTATATTAACTTGACGGTTCGAATGATTTGATTAAACTTTAAGGTATGTAAGGAGATTGGAGATGAAGAATTGTGTGGCAAATTTTTACCTCCTTGGCGTAAGGGTTGGTACTGGCAGGAGGCGCAATGTATCGGTTGCCCTGGCTGATAATGGTAGGGTGTTGGCTGCCACCAATGGCATACATGTTCCAGTGTGTGTAGTCATTGTTAACGACGTGGATGTAACCCCAACGACACCTCGGCATCCTCTGGATCATTCTCTTCCCGAAGTGGTTGAAAGCCACAGTTACTTGCATTTTCTCGTCTTCTGAGTAGCTGTCACTAGCACCAAAAAGCATTGCCTACACCAACAAAATCACACATTCAATATTGGTTTATACCATTAGCGTTGCTAAAAAAGATTGAGCTTGAAAAGAAAAAAAACCTCGTTGTGGTCAGTAAAGTGACTGTTGGAGATGGTAACGCCTGTGGATCCTTGAATGACGTCGATGAGACCATCATAGCACTTTTTCATTGAGACGTGATCGATCCAGACATCCTGCGATCCGAAGATTGAAATGCCATCTCCATCACTCATTGTCCTAAGACCGTAGTGGTCAATGGAGTCACGAACCAGGCCTCCACTTCCTTGAACAATGTTGTGGATCCTCAATCCATGGATAATGATGTTCCTCACGTATTGTATCGTGATGCCTGCGCCATATGCAATATAAACTCTGGCTCCACGAGCGTCAATGGTCTTGTGGCTCTCCATGATCAATTCTTGATTGAGCCTGATGATCATGTCGTGCTTGAATATGATCCACAAGGGTTCCTTTTGGATCACCGCGTGGCGGAGGGTTCCAGGTTTAGGGTTGACAATGTCGTTGTCGGAAGAGTCGGTAACAACATAGATTTGGCCGCCCTTACCGCCCGTTGCTTTGTAGCCGAAGCCTAGCGCGCAGTCAGCTAGGCGGAACCGGTTGTCAGCCCAATTGGGCTGGCATCTCCAGCAACTGTCGATGGGGTTGGTGGCCCTGCATGGACCTCTGTAGCGCTTTCCCAGCCCTCTTCTTGTGCTGTTGGAGCCCAAATTGATAGGTCCCATTTCCTTCAGTGTCCTGAAAAATTATCATTGTTATATAATAGGGTAATTTTCACTTTATCATCATGTGAAAACAAATTCAAGCAAGAAACTCAATGTGTATAAACTACAATAGACAAAACTTAACTATGATAATCGAATAATTTAGTTCAACGTTTCTACGTGAGATTTAAAAAATTGAAAACTGCAATTAGATTGACCCGGTCTGATCAAGTTGAGTAAAATGGAGAAATATGTTAATAAATTGTGTACAAAACTGACTATTTTGATAGAACAATTAAAACAAAAAGACATTGTTACCTATGAACATTGAGATTCAAATGAGTAACAATCTTTTCGGGTTCAGACTCGAAGCTCTGGAGCGTTCGGTTCCATGCCTCGGCAGCTCGCTTCTCCCATACCTCGTCGAATTCAGCAATGTGAGCTCTAAGGCTCGGAAGTACCGAAGCGAAAGCAAGTACCAAGACGATCAACGATTGCATTGTTGTTCCTTTCATCATGAGTTAGGTATGAAAGTAGGTGTTGTCGCCGTTGTTGTTTAGTTTTTCGTGTTTTTTGTGTGGCAACGGTCTATATAGGGTCAGACCCTGCAGTTGTTGTGGGTAAGACCCTTTGCTTAGAACAGACCGAACCACGTACGGTCGGTTTAATATAAAAAAGTCTCTTAAGTTTCAAGAAACAGAAACTGCCTTGACAAGTTTAAGATTTTGGTGTTAGAATATATATACACATTTTTTTTGTGTTTGGGTTGAGAAAGTTGTGGGGAACCGTTTGCTTTCCTGTGATTCTCAGTTTGTTTCGCTCAAGCACACAAATTCGTTTTGTCTTTTTAAGTTATGACTTATATGACATGTCTTTTGTTGTCGTCTTTTTATTTTTGAACAATTGAATAATTATATACTTGGAGTTAAGGGAAATGATATATACATAGCATTTCTATGAAATTTCCTTTCTACCCTTTTCTAATTTGTATTGTTATAGAAGTAATAATAGTAATCCCCATAGTTAATGGAAGTTTATTGCATAATTTAGATTCTATAACGATACTTCACAACCAAATCAAAAGAAATCTCCTCGTAACATTGGATTCATGAGGATTAGAAAGTAGAAACCCAATATAATTATATAACTAGACTGATTCTTTTCGGCTTTCGCTTTTTTTCCTTCATATCAACAAACATAAATACCAATCTACTCACTTATTTTTCGTTAGATAATTGTTCAAATCTAAATGAAAATGCAACTGAAATTTTATAAATAAAATAAAATTGTAGTAAAAAATAAGATATTTTTATTTTATTTTCGTTGCCAATAGTTTATTCAATATTGTCAAAAGTAGTTCACAAAATTATATTAAAAAAATGAAGAGAACTCTTTTTTCACAAAAAAAATCATTTATAAACATAATCATAAGTTTCACATCATGACATAATCATAATTAAAGCTATTATGAAGAAACAGAAATTCCGGAACTGGGAACTTATGCATTCATTAGAAAAAAAAAATGTATCTTCATGTAAGTTTTTAAACAATTTATTAGTTTTTTTTTCTTGTTCTTACATTTTTGCGGTGGTTATAAATCGGTCACTTAAGCTAATATTGAATAATTTAATCGTGTGAAATTATTTCCCAACTTTTGTATAAGGAAATATAAACCATGTCATTTTATTTATAGGAGAGAAGCACAATCAATTCATAAGAATTCTTAACATAAGTTAATTAGACAATTGATTTGAAAAGGATATGATAGGGAATAATTAAAAATTACTCTGTATTAAGGGATTTTGTTCTGTATATAATATATATCATCTCCTTTAATTAAGGCTATGTTTGCCGCAAATCTGGTGCCAGTTTTTGTGTTACCTTGAAATATAATTAGCATTTCCTTAAATTATTTTAAACCATTCTTGTTCGTAGTACTAATCTTCGTCGATTAGACATTATAAAGTACAAGACACAGAAATTGAAAATTTACAGAAACTTCAGCTTTAAAATTCTTGGCTTTTCACACTGACTAACAAAAATCAAGTTCTGCTATTAATATTATTAGTATTACAAATCAATACAAAAACAATCGAGAGTACATTAGATTGACAGTATACGCAAACTACAATCTAATAATAGTACACAAAAGTGATCACTACTAAAGTATAATTAGACACATGCTCCTAAGTACGAACTCGGGCATGTGTTTATAGAACAATACTTTTTTGTATGTTATTTGTTTTTCAAGATCATCATCCATCTTAGATAGGGAAACATGTTCACCCACCCAACGGCCTAAATCAAACTCGCTCAAATTGATACTTGCATTTTTTTTTTCTTGCTTGTATCACCATTGGAAAAAGATGAAAAACTCGTCATTGAATCTGTGGGTTACGAGTTGAGTCGTCTACGAGTTGAGCCGTCTACCCGCCCCCATCATACATATGAATATTTATAATTTATGCGTATCGTGAAGAGACTTTACATACTTATAATATTCATAATGTAAAACTTAACTTGAAAATAGTGTAACACACTAAAGATAAACCAAAAAGAGGAAATGATGACATTTCTTTAATACGAGAATAATACATGACTATTATACTATAAGGAGTCGCTTGGTATGTCATTACCAGGCCTATACGGCCGATTTATCTAGGTGGAACAGTATATATTTCTGCTTTGGTTAGTAGTATAAAAAACCGGTTCAGCCCGGTTAATATGACTGACCCGAAATATAGTATGGAATATTATAGGCAGCTCACCCCCTCGTTTTAACAAAGTGACATGCACAGTTAATTGCGGCGGCAAGTGAATTGACCAAATACCCCCTTATTCCACGTGTAAAGCAAATGGTCTTCATTTCACTCACCTACCACTCTCATTTCCCCCCAAATCCGAGCAGTGCCCATAAACCCTAATTCGATTTGCGCAGCCATTGTTTCTTTCAATTGCATCCAGATTCATCGTCTCCTCAGGTATAATCCACTCAAATTTGTATGTTTTAGTGGTTTTCGTTAACGCTTTGGTATCTCTCACTGATTTCGAACTCTATTTCACCTTTTTTTGCACGAATCATCGCCTTTCGATATTATGAAATTTCGCGACGTAATCGTGTGGGCATCTTATTTTCTTGATGGTAATTATCCTTTCCTTGTTATTTACCTTTTTTTTATGTAAGAATAACCTTATGTACTAGTTCATGCTCATGATTGTGCGTTTATTTGTTGCATACACCTATGCAGATAGGTTTTTCGAACGAGGTTGAATTTGGGTTGGGATACTTTTCCAGTAAGCAAGGTGCATTTTTTTCTTATTCGATCTTTTTTTTTCTTACGTTTTATTGGCTGGAAATTGAAATCTCATTGCCATTTTATCGCTTTCATGTGATTCCTAACTAAATTGGATGGCCCCTGAGCTTCTCAATACAACAACTGCCAATCACTTCTAATCATGTGATCTCCTATATTGCAGGTTAGCATTTTATCGTTGTTTACTTTTTAATATGTTGTATGACTATATTAATAGGCATTTATATGGAATTTAGCAACTTGTCAATATGTTGTATGAGTATATTTAGGCATTTGTTGATTTGTGTCATCTGTTTGATTACGTGATGTAATCTATTACTAAATTCACAAAATATGATTCCAATGAATGTTTTTTAGTATGGATAGCTAATAATTATGTTTCACCAATTGATTGTATTATTTCTGTCTTTGTGATGCAATATATGCCTTGTTTGACGCTTTTTACGATTTTCTCGTTACCAAGTAACTTGTTGTTAGGATGGATTGGAAAACACATGCCATGATACTAGCTGGTATCCAATTAATTTTGCATCGCCGGCGTCTGGTTTTGCTGTTGATAAGCTACCTTATGGCGCGGAGAAATCAGTCACGTCACAATAAGCGTAAAAGGGGATACACTTACAGCATGCTTACTCGATTACCCAAACAAGTTGACCATATGCATGACCTAGTTCACATTAACGACCAGGATTGCATAGACATTTTGCGGATGGATAGAAATAGTTTCCATAAATTGTGTTATCTTTTAGAGCATGGGGGTGGATTAAGAAGCTCGTGATACGTTAATGTCCAGGAGATGACTGCACCTTTTTTATAAACCCTTTCCCACCATCATAAAAATAGAGTCGTACGTTTTGATTTCAAGCGATCGGGTCAAACTAGTAGTCATTACTCCCATAAGACCATGGAGGCACTTTTAAATGTAAATGAGCATCTCTTCGTTACTCCAGTGCCCATTCCTTCGAATTGCACCGATGAACGTTGGAAATCTTTTTCGGTAAGCAACAAAAACTCTTATAAATCGATTTATAATATTTTGATATCCTATACACATGTACCTAGTAATCTGATAAATTCATTTTCAAATTAATATAGGGTTGTCTTGGTGCACTAGATGGTACCCACGTTAGGCTACGCGTCCCAATGAAAGATAAAGAACGATACCGTGGAAGGACAGGAATAGTAACAATCAATGTCTTAGGTGTATGTGACATTAATAAAAACTTTGTTTATGTCCTAGCTGGTTGGGAAGGGCCTATACCGCACAGCCTCATACTTCGATAGGCACTAGTGAGAGAAGACCCCTTAAAGGTGCCACCTGGTTAGTATAACTCATGTTGGTTAGGTTATTGTTTTAGCAAATATATATTAAGAACTAAAATACTAATATATATGCCACAGGGAACTACTATCTATGTGACTTGGGTTATATGAATAGGGATGGCTTTTTGACACCATACAAGGGGAGGAGATATCATCTCAATGAGTGGGGTCCTAGTAGAAACAGGCCCCAAGATCGCGAAGAATTTTTCAATATGAAGCATAGTAGAGCCCGTAATGTGATTGAGTGTGCATTTGGTTTGCTTAAAGCTAGATGGCCTATACTTGATCATCCAACTCATTTCTCCGTTCAGAGTGTGATATTGTCGTTGCATCTGCGTTGTTACACAATTTCATCCGTTTAAATATGGAGGTAGATCCCTTGGAAGCTAATGGTGTGGTCTTGCCGACTGAGCCACATGATGATACCGAGTACATCGACTCAATTTCAACAACCCCGGCATGGAGTACTAAGCACGAAGATGATGCACTAGTTAATGTAGTCAAGGATCTCATAGTTGAAGGATGGCACGGTTGGCGCCCGGGTTTTAATTCCCAAGTAGCCAAACGTATTGTTGCTCTACTGCCAAATAGCGATGTTTGTGGAGATCCACATGTCATTTCGAAGATGCAAGCATGGGGTAGGGATTATCGTTCATTGGCAAAGTTGTCCGGTCGTAGCGGTAACAATGCAATAGCGCTAGACCCAAATGATTACTCTATAACAATTGTGGACACGGAAATATGGGATTCGGCTGTTAAGGTACTTGTTATTACTAAATAACAACCAACAATGCTATTACATAACCAAATAACTCATATCTTCTCTTGAAAGAGGCAAAACGTTCTTTCAAGGCATCTATGTTAAAACGATGGTTTAAGGATTCAGATAGAACTCGACGGATGGTATTGAGGATTGGTACAACAACTTTTTCTTCGTGTAGTGGGACAAACTTCCTACTATATAAAAGCTCCCTATGAATAATTGATCGTGTTCCCCATCCCAAAATGCGTAACCCCATCCGGTATTCATGACTTCTTTTTTAAAAGAAAAAATGGTAAATAAATTTAACCAAAAAATATTTGAGATATATAGAATGAACATTTTAGGGGGTATTTATAAGTAGAGAAAGTATTACTTTTTATAGACACATGTTGTCATTTTCAATTGTATATGGCATTAGTCAATATATTCATTATTTGAGCAAATTTGGAAGGTGGGACTCACCCAACATTAGTACCCACTCAATTTATTTATTTGGTTAAACAATAAATAATTAGGGAAATATGATAGATTTATTATAACATAATATGACCAAACACGAAAAGGATGCACTAGTTAATGTAGTCAAGGATCTCATAGTTGAGGGATGGCACGGTTGGCGCCCGGGTTTTAATTCCCAAGTAGCCAAACGTATTGTTGCTCTACTGCCAAATAGCGATGTTCGTGGAGATCCACATGTCATTTCGAAGATGCAAGCATGGGGTAGGGATTATCGTTCATTGGCAAAGTTGTCCGGTCGTAGCGGTAACAATGCAATAGCGCTAGACCCAAATGATTACTCTATAACAATTGTGGACACGGAAATATGGGATTCGGCTGTTAAGGTACTTGTTATTACTAGATAACAATCAACAATGCTATTACATAACCAAATAACTCATATCTTCTCTTGAAAGAGGCAAAACGTTCTTTCAAGGCATCTATGTTAAAATTTTGGTTTAAGGATTCAGATAGAACTCGACGGATGGTATTGAGGATTGGTACAACAACTTTTTCTTCGTGTAGTGGAACAAACTTCCTACTATATAAAAGCTCCCTATGAATAATTGATCGTGTTCCCCATCCCAAAATGCGTAACCCCATCCGGTATTCATGACTTCTTTTTTAAAAGAAAAAATGGTAAATAAATTTAACCAAAAAATATTTGAGATATATAGAATGAACATTTTAGGGGGTATTTATAAGTAGAGAAAGTATTACTTTTTATAGACACATGTTGTCATTTTCAATTGTATATGGCATTAGTCAATATATTCATTATTTGAGCAAATTTGGAAGGTGGGACTCACCCAACATTAGTACCCACTCAATTTATTTATTTGGTTAAACAATAAATAATTAGGGAAATATGATAGATTTATTATAACATAATATGACCAAACACGAAAAGGATGCACTAGTTAATGTAGTCAAGGATCTCATAGTTGAGGGATGGCACGGTTGGCGCCCGGGTTTTAATTCCCAAGTAGCCAAACGTATTGTTGCTCTACTGCCAAATAGCGATGTTCGTGGAGATCCACATGTCATTTCGAAGATGCAAGCATGGGGTAGGGATTATCGTTCATTGGCAAAGTTGTCCGGTCGTAGCGGTAACAATGCAATAGCGCTAGACCCAAATGATTACTCTATAACAATTGTGGACACGGAAATATGGGATTCGGCTGTTAAGGTACTTGTTATTACTAGATAACAATCAACAATGCTATTACATAACCAAATAACTCATATCTTCTCTTGAAAGAGGCAAAACGTTCTTTCAAGGCATCTATGTTAAAATTTTGGTTTAAGGATTCAGATAGAACTCGACGGATGGTATTGAGGATTGGTACAACAACTTTTTCTTCGTGTAGTGGAACAAACTTCCTACTATATAAAAGCTCCCTATGAATAATTGATCGTGTTCCCCATCCCAAAATGCGTAACCCCATCCGGTATTCATGACTTCTTTTTTAAAAGAAAAAATGGTAAATAAATTTAACCAAAAAATATTTGAGATATATAGAATGAACATTTTAGGGGGTATTTATAAGTAGAGAAATTGTTACTTTTTATAGACACCGGTTGTCATTTTCAATTGTATATGGCATTAGTCAATATATTCATTATTTGAGCAAATTGGGAAGGTGGGACTCACCCAACATTAGTACCCACTCAATTTATTTATTTGGTTAAACAATAAATAATTAGGGAAATATGATAGATTTATTATAACATAATATGACCAATACATAGTGGTCATTTGATTGAATGGGAAACAACAAGAAAATAGGCAACGACAAATAACAAAACAAGGCCAATGGTAAAAAAGGAGAATTAAAACTCTGGAGATGCATTGCGCCGCGACGAAGAGGCTTCAAAACTCGACTCGGACGAAACATTGTAGAATAAGTTCGGTGTACGCCTTCTGGAGGACGTTCCAACATTGGAACGGGGTGTGCTATGAGCAAAAAAGCGAGTATTATTTGGTTGGTTCATCCTGGCACGAACTCTAGTGCGTCTTGCCGATTTCTCATCTATAAAATTACAAACAAGGTGTTAGGATGTCATTTAACAACTTGCCAACATTAAAAACAATGTTTTGGGGGTCGTATATTCAATAAATATTAAACGCTTTGCATCAATACCTAAAGAGACATCGGTATCAGATGAAATGTATACATGACCCATATCTCGTGGTGGGCGCGGTACTTCTTCACGTACCACAAAAATCCTTTTTAGATATTCCCAACAAGGTTCACCTTGATGCCGATACACGTTCATTAATTCATTTGACTGTTAGTTGATTTGAAAAAATTATAGGTTAATCATCATGATCATTGATCTTTTTCAAATGAAATTTACGTAAATAATTACCATGCACATGAATCGGAGGCGTATAAGATATTGTTGCCTTCATCGTAGGTGAATTCTGGCATTTGTATGAGTTCCTCGAAGGTGTCGTACCGCGCTTTTAGTTTCTCAAATCTTGCAATGCAATATGACATTGAAAAACAAAATGGTTTAAACCTTGTGTTCACTTCTAATTGCGCTTCTTGGATGCTATACATTTGCGCGCTGTTTAGTGGACTTCCAATGCGCGTTGCTTCTTCTTCTAGTTTTATAACGAAACACAAATCCACGAACTCCGTCCAATACCCAGGGTAGAAGAAGGTGCTTTGTGCGGGAATGTGGTGCAGCCATAGGTAACTGATGTTTCTAAAGCTTACTAATACGAGTGGTGTATTCTGTATTTTACTAACTTAGGAACGGATTGAAATGACACATTTATAAAAGTTTAGCATGCTTATAAACTATTCATAGTCACATTTCACATACATTATTTCCCACATATATCCAAAAAAAAGTAGTCCTTTTGATACCCGTGAGTGAGGTAGCGGGATATATCAATTTCGTCCACAAGTGAAGCTACATTATATACAAAATCTTATCATATCATTTTGCAATGGATACTATTGAAAAAGTCTTTCATATATTACAGTGGCATTGAAAATCCTTACAAAAGCATAATATAATGCCAAAACATGGACAGAGTGGTTCAATTATTTCACATGTTGTGGAGCCTGCCTACTGTAATAAACAGGACAAAAACTACAATGATGGGAATAATATATTGGATCTTCCATTTACATAGTTGCATAGCGAAAATATCCAATCCAACCCTGTCAATAATAGAAGCGAGTTAATAATTTGGTCAACTTTCAAAAAGTTGGTCATCAAAAGGCTGAAACATACCAACCAGAAATCAAACCCATTACTGCATAAATGCACCTATCTACTTTCTTTGCATATGTGGTTGCTACTTAACATTCTTCTTTTCATTTTAGTACAGAGAATTCACCATAAAAATTGCACTACCTAACAATGCAACAAAACATATTCAAATCCACATCACAAATCACTTTCAGCAAGTGTGGCGAAGACATCTTAATCAAATCATGTCATTGTGGAGTGGAAATGGTGGTTAAAACACATTGGGGGGGGGGAGAGAGAGACGACCCAGGCCGCAAATATCACAAGTGTAAATTCGTTGGGGTAATGTCAAACATGTAACATTATATACATAATTCCAGTTTATTTCAGTTTATATCATAACTTTTGCATATATTTATATAGACCAATGGGTGCGGTGCAAAGGAATGGTACGATCCACCGATATGCGAAAGAGCCAAAAGAATTATTCCAGGTCTATTACGAAAACTTAACCAATACCAAGACGATGTGTCATCTAGCCGTACAGACAAAAACAATGTAGAGCAACCCTTAAGTGGGGATGATGAGTTGCCACAAAAACGTCAGAATCAGATCAGCCATCTTGAGCAGTTATTGTTGATGGAACGCAAGAAGGTGCAGATGATGTGGGGATTATTGGTTGGCACATGGATTCTAACAATCGTCATATTTAAGTAGTATTTAATCAAGTGTATTTTGCAATTCTCGTATTTAAATCTTAAGCTATGGCATTTTAAAAGTTAGGATGAATGAGAAACTTCAACTCTCATGTACTGTTTAATGCTAATGACATTAGCTATTTTCGAAGGTTGTGGCCTATAAATGAAATTGTTGGACCAAAGTGTAACTGTGTGCACTACGAAGCATATATAGCGAGAATTGCTCACACAAAACCACAAAGCTGAAAGTGCGATCAGTTTTTGATGTTCTTAAACTTGTTAAAGGTGAACTATTACAGAAATAGAAATTTGGTATAATACTTTTTAGATAATGTACCTTATTAAGAGCAACAACTCGTGGCTAAGAATAAATTTCAACCCACGATCCATAATAAGGGAAAGGTTGTCACATAGACGTGCTATAGCAGGCACAACCTACATTTGTAGAGTTTGGAGTTAGACTGCTGCAATAGCGACTGAAAAAGTCTATATACTGATTTACCAGACAACGCATGGGACTTACCGCGATGTACTCTTCCCGTGACTGTTCATCTAGTACTTTGAGTTTATTTGTTGTGTCACTCATTCCTGTGAACCCATGGGTGTCATTGTAGGCCTTTAGAAGTGCAAACGTTTTTTCCCAAGCAACAACCTTCCTGATTACTATGGTGTTTGTCTCAAAGTTAGCTTGTGGGAACATATTCTGGAGAACTTGCAATACAAAACTGTAGAAGCCTGGACGCCACCCCGTGTTTGTTTTCCATCCCCCGGCGACGCATGAAGTCATGGTTACAATTAAGGCCATCTCCTCTTCACGTGTTCACAGTCGTTGAATAGATTCAGACGGCATACTTGTTATCCAACGCGTCATTACAAACTAATTAAGATTAGTACCAATCAATATACAACCCTAAACACCATATACTAAACTAAATTAAACTAACAAACAACATAAATGATAACCTCCAAAAAATAGCATCAGATTCCAAAGAAACATATGTATGAAGGTTTCATATATACACTTCTTTAAGGGGTAAATTCTTCTGCAGATTCATATAAATACAAACCAAATTTTTACACATGTTGTAATCATTTGTACTCAACTAGCCCCGTAACATAATGATGATCAGCGAGGGTAATTATAAACATAACCAGTGGATAAACGCACAAATCAACTAAATCAATACATCGGAATTGGATTTGGTGATCTGTAACTGTAACCCCAAATATAGCGCACCGATTTGGTAAGGACGTTTGATTCCCTTTGATGACGCTTGTTTTTGTTTCTCTGCGAAATTAGGGTTTAATTTTTTTGGAGCAGAAATGTGAATAGACACACCCAATTACGCATAAATTTGAAATAATGACTGAATAGTGGGGGCAAGTGGATGAGTAAGTAGTTTACATTGTTAAGGGTATTGTGGTCCTTTTGCATGGGATGATGACATAGCAACATCTTGTACATGTGACCAAGTGTGATGTCAGTTCAACCATATGTAGTGGGACAAGTAATTATGACCTCCTTCTAAGATGCAATCATGCCTGCATGAATAAAACGCCCAATGTAAGATGTAAGGAATTCTTTCTGAACAACAACGCAGATCAGAGAGTTTTTATAGATCACAGCATCACAACTCAACAATTGAATATTATAGAAGTAAAGATAGCAAACCAAAGTATATAGTAACAAGGATGAACTTGATTTAAATAGCCATGTTACTAGAGAGCCAAATGGAAGGCCACAAAATGTCATTACATCAAGTGCATCTGTACCCCAAAATATGAAACCATAATCATCAAAATGCGAATTCATGTCATCCCAAATGCAATGCTACTGAAAATTTGCATCTGGAAATGGAATATAAAGCACAACTACTTAGTAAGTGCAACTGGCACCCGAATAGATAAAAAAGTCAACATAAATATAACTAACAACACCTAAATCAGTTTTTTCAAAATAACCAACAACACTAGAAATCAAAAGCTATATCTTCGGCCTTGTACTGGAAACTGTGGGCCTCCAACTCCTCCGGTGTCAACACTGCCGTTGCATCGATGTAGAAACGAATATGTCCAAGATACACCGAGCAGTTGACATTGTCGTAATACTCTTTCGCCTCCTTCTGTACAAGAGATTAAAGGAAAATGATAAACACTTAGCATCTTTATACAAGAACATGACATGACACCATTAAGCTTAGAGTAGAGATGTAATGAGCGTTGAAGAGTACTCGCCGTCATGTTAGGATAGTGGCCAGCGAGGATACGGTCAATCTTCCCTTCGATCCAACTGTCTTCTAGATCATTGATATCAATGAAGGTCTTGAAATAAAGGAAAGGCAGATGACGCCTTCGAATCTGCCTCCTAATCTGATCCTCTGATGCAACAAGTATCTTGCTTGCATAGACAATTGCATCCAAAAGTCCATCTTCAGTGGTTACTTCATGATCTCTAGAATAAGACACCAAAACTGCATACACCCATGCCTCTCGGTCAAGAGTCCACGCATACTGGTCGATTCTATGGAAAATTTCCTTCTCACGGAGGAAGTAGTAAAGTTGTTCCTCCTCCAGGTAGGCAGCTTTTTCATCAAAGAAGAAAACAAAGTGCGAGTAGTACCCTAGGAAGGCTTTCCTGCGGAATTTCTTCTCACGTTCTGACTCCTATAAACTTTCACTAATTGTAGCTAGTACTTAGTAATAAGTTATTAACACAAGTTGTAGATAATGCGAGTTTGTTATACCGTATCAAGATATGGTTCATACTCTGGATTGGTTATGATGACTCCAGTCTCCGAATTGAAAGGAAGATTATGAGACATGACGAAATTCCAGTGCTCCAGGAAATTAGCACGCATTCTTATTACCTTGTGACGGAAATGCAGCTTTGTAGGAAAATCAAATGTTCCATTCAGTGTCAGAAAGTCGGATGCTGACTCCATTGCCAATTCTAACCCGCCAACAGTATTCACTGGATGTTCGCGGCAATATGTTTGAAGATGTTTGTATAGCTGACTTTCTAAGAACGGAGACCATTCCTCGGCCTCAATATTGTCATCGTCATGGTTAACGTACAACGAAGGTTGCATAACAATTAAAAGATGATCTCATGTATGTCCTCTGATTTATACGGAAAAGCAAAGCAAAATAAGGGGTGTACATTTGGGGTTGACTACGTATAATCTTTATAAAGGCATCACGAAGAAGTTAATCTTAAATTATACATTGTACAAAAAAAAAATTAACGCACACATAATTCTTTCAATATCGAAGGTTATGAGTAATGTTTCTATCCACTCAAATTCTTCTGCCTAACAACGCACACATATTACAACTTATGAATTACACATTTTATACATTTATGCTTGAATATCACCCCGCAACAAAACACGACAAGACAGCGAATTAGAGTACGAAGGAGAAATATGAAATGAAGTATTCTAAAAATAGTTAGACTATGGTAGTAAACAATTATAATCACATATTATCTGGAATAAATCCCTAATTTGTGGCTCACAAGTACTGTAATCAATTATAATTACTTGTAAAAATGGAAGATACCTTCATATTTTCATGCTCTTTTGCAAGGAGTACATATTTAAAAATTGGACCATCTGTGACATTAGGGTGGCGCACGATGCATGTTTCGGGCGTAGCATTGTCGGAACACCACTCGCCGGATGTTTTTTGACGAAGACTAATTTCCCCGAGTTACGCGACTTCGACCGCGACGGTTCCGCTTCAGCGTACATCAGCATTTTTCTGAACTTTTTGGAGAGCAACCGGTGTTTACGAATTTTGGTCGAGAGGTTTTGATTAGGGGAGAAGAATCGATTAGAAAGGGAAGTTAGGGTTTTGATTTTGGAGGTAAATGATGACTTAATGGTGTTTGCAAGTGGGAGTGTAGTCGTGTCAAACCTTGAGGGTATTTTGGGCCTTTCACTAGTTTTCAGGTCATAAAGAGAACTAATATGACCAACCAAAGCTAGCCATCGAAGCAATTCAACTGTTGATATTAGCTCCAAAATTAACAACCAAATCTATCAAATATGACCTTAATACGGGATATAGTAAAAGCTATAATAAAGTGGATTAAATAGTGGATTTGCAACAAACGAACACTTAAAACTTCTATCTCTTATGGCTTGATTATTATGGTGCGATATATATAGTCTCAATATTTTTATTTGTAAGAGGCGAAGAAAAAAGAAAAAAAAGAAATTAGTGCGAAAGGGTTTTAACTAAACCCCTGCCACTCCGCCGCCGCCTCTCTTTCTCTCTCTTCTTCCACTCGCCTGAATATTCCTTCTCCGATACACAATAATAACACAAAAATGGGGAAAATCCAGTACACGAAGCTACACGGTAACGAGAATCTTCGGATGCGGCTCCTCCTCTCGACGTTATCCGCTACGCCGATCCTCATCAACGGCATCCGTGCGGACGAGACGAGAATCGGTCTCCGGAAGCATGAGATATCGTTGCTCCGCCTCTTCGAGAGAGTTTGTGATGGCTGCATAATTGAAATCAATGATAGAGGTGGATTTGATGATGAAACCCTATTTTTTGGTTCATTTTAGGTATTTTTTTTTTGTTTTGTGGTGAGAATTATGTTTTTTTTCCTTGATTTGTGGTTCAGGTACGCAGCTCAAGTATAAACCGGGGGTTGTGATTGGAGGGAGGAATTTGGTTCACAATTGTGGTACTAGTCGGGCTATCGGGTATTTCCTGGAGCCGTTGATGGTGTTGGGCTTGTACGCGAAGAAGCCGCTTAGTATTAGACTACAAGGTATTGATTAAGAGTGTGAGCAGGGTGGTATTTCTTGAATGGTTATTGTTGTGTATGATGGGTTGTACTGTTTTAGCTAGTTGTGGTACTTAAGGAGAATCGTGGTGGTAGAGAATTGGCAAATACGCTGTTGGGATTGTTGAGATTAGTATGTGTGTTCTGTTTCTTAGAAGAGGATATGAATGTTGAGAAACGAAGAGATTTAAGGAGCTACATATTTGTGTGAACTAGTTGTATTATTGTCTGGGAAGCTGAAAACATGCATTGAGAGAGATGGTTGTTGTCCTACTTGCGTTTTAAGGGCTCCTATATTCTATTTACGAGGAGCCATGCATGGTATTTTCGGTATTAGTTTGGATTATGGTAAACTGGAGTTGAATTTCATTGTTTCTGATATCAGTATTTCTTTATGTATTAACAAATAGGCCTAAGACATGTTGGATCTTTTGTTGTTGGTTGATGATATTGAGCGTGTGATTTTGTTGGAATGAAAATTAGAAAATGAGAGTCTTTAATAGAAATATTTAATTCTTGTATCACGATGCGTTTAGATGTTACTTTGTAACAAGAACTATGTCATGATGTGTTTAGTTGTTACTTTGTAACAAAAACTATGCCATGTTGTGTTTAGTGGTTACTTATTGTAATAAGAACTACTGTAAAATACTGAGAAGTTGAGATTTTGATATCAAGTGCCCAAAACTGCTCAGCCCGCATTCACTTACCATATTTTTGTCTTTCTTTGAGGAAGACAAGTTGATGCACAGCTGCTATTCGACTTTGCACATGTTGTAGCAGTGGCTATCTGGAGAAGTACCAAGTGATTTTAGTATTTACACTGTGAAATATATCTTTGTAGTTGAATCATAAATCTCATGTGCATGTGCTCCGATGCATGAACCATGCATATCGAAGCTTTGATTTTTCTGTTTGAAGTTTTCAGCTAGAAATAGAATTAATTGACCTGGTGTAGTTTGTTCTGTTTAGTTCACAGTAGTCTTTTTTCTGTTATTTAAATTCATTAGAGCAACTTCTCAAGACAGACTTCTTGTTCCTTGTTAAGGTGTTACAAATGATTCCGAGGACCCATCTGTTGATACCTTTAGATCTACTACACTAACCATGTTGAAGCAATTTGGAGTACCATCGGAGGGACTAGAACTGAAAATCGAGAGCCGGGGTGCATTTCCTCATGGTGGTGGAGAAGTTCTCTTTTCTGTCCCAAATATTCAAGCTAGTTTAAAAGTAAATATTCTGGTGCTTTAATTTTTTGAACTATTATAATTCCTTCTCTCTGTCAGACACGCAGACATAAGAGCCGATTATCACTGTATCACTTCTCTTGTTGCACAGGCAGTTAACTGGATTGATCAGGGCTTGGTAAAGAGAATTAGAGGAGTCACCTTCTCAGCTAAAGTGTCCTCTCAGTTTGAGAACACCATGATTCATGCTGCTCGTGGAATTTTTAATCGTTTGCTTCCAGATGTTCATATATTTACTGATCATAAAGCTGGACCTCAAGCTGGAGAGTAAGACTATTTATCAACTTTATCTGAAATACATTGTATAGAAATGATTTTTTTAAGTTTCTTTACCTCTATCTCAATCAAAAATTGATTCGTTTTGAATTTTACTTCACTGGGCAGGTCACCTGGTTATGGAATTTCACTTTACGCCGAAACCACGTCGGGTTGTGTCATATCTGCAGATACAGCAGTTTCTTATTCTCGGGAGCTGGAAGAAGATGAATTTGATGACAAGGAGAAAGAATCATTGAGCCCTCCAGAAGATGTTGGTATACAAATAGCATCTGCATTGCTTGGGGAGATTAAAGAAGGGGGTGTGGTGGACTCGACTCACCAGGTTTGTGATACAAAGTTTTCCTTTTTTTGTATTAATGTTAATTTTGATTGTTTTGTTGTTTACCACGTTATAATTACAACTATAGCCATGAGACACCCACAAAGGATAATCACAAAAATCTCCGTTATTCAATTATATTTGAACGGTTTACGGAGATAGAATGTAGCTTCACAAAAATGTAAGGTCTCTGTAAAGATAATAGTTCAAGATCGATGGAGTTAATCTGTAATGGTTTTTGAAATTTCAAGAGGTGTTTTTTGTTATTATCAAATATCCTTTTATGTAACTAGACCTCAATGTGAAATTCGATATATGTGATATAAATGCACCTTTTACTAGGAAAACCTTCCCTTGTAAGGAATGTATGCATTTTAAACTAAATGAAGTGTATTGCGTTCTTGAATAGTCCATCCTGTTACTAGAACGAATATCACATATTGTAAACATTAATGGAGACTTACTCTTTGATTTTATTTTGCAGGGTTTGTTGTTTCTTTTGTGCGCTTTGTCTACTCAAGATGTTTCAAAGGTCCGTGTTGGGAAGCTTGCACCGTACGGCATAGAAGTTCTTAGACTCATACGAGATTTTTTGGGAGTCATGTTTGATATAAAGCCAGATCCATCGACTGAGGGAGTAATTCTTAGATGCGTCGGATGTGGCCTGAGGAATCTGTCAAGAAAAGTGTCCTAAAGGCACAAATTACTGATATTTGTACTTTAGTTGGCATTAGCTTCGGTCGGAGAGGTAGCAGATTGGTTGGCATGACTAAATAGCTTGAAATTTTGTTGTATTTCTTTCAGTAATATAATTCTAAATATCATCATTTCATGGTTAGAGGAATATAGTTTTAATCAATTGCTTGAACAACTATTATGACCTGTGACATTCTGGGTTGATTGCTTACAACTTATATATGGTTTGAGGAAAAATGCACCCTTGTGCTGAATGGCTTTCTTTATATAATATATATAATAGTTTAATTATAAGCAGTTTAAGGTTTTGCAAAATTAAATTAATAATGGCTGTACGAATTAAAGACAGTTCGCCGGTGTAAGTTTCAAGTTACGGCGCCATATCTTATTATGGGAATATTTATTTATTTTATTTTTGGAGAAAAATGGAATTTCATAAAAGGTCGTTAGACCATGTCGGATTTATACAAGCTACATATTGGGGAGATATTCCTAAAAGAATTCCTTGCTCCTATCATCTACAACTATTTTTCTAAAGACATATGCCAACTTGTTAATGCTTTTAGGAGTCCACTTTATTCCACGTCCCATGGTAGTCCAATAAGTTCTCAACATTCCTGCGTAAGAGTTTCATCAATTTCTCCACTGTGTATCCTCTTTGCCAGATTGATGTGTGCACTTAGGGAATCGGTCTCAATAATAATCCGGGATAGCGCCTTTCCCAAGCCAACGTAAGACCTCACTTGATTGCTTCATACTCACATTCATCCACAGTATGCGCTGGATATTTGGCGTAGAATAATGCCACGTTATTGCTCGACAGTCGACACTGTTTACTGAGTTTCTAGAATAATGCCTAGTCAGATAGCCTTCCCATCATGATCTCGGATGGCAATCTCATACCTTGCAAACAAGCAATCGGCAAAATAAGCTCAACCTCCATCTTGATACGTTGACCAAGCTCAACAATATTATTACAATTAATTTTCCCCGTCACAACATTCATAATATCATAGTTCAAATCCTCATAGTAAACTTTGATAGCCGCCTTTGTCTCCTCATTCTCGTAAGTGTCATTCATAATCCAGTTCACTTTGTCAGTAGACATGTAAAACTTCAACCTCTCATTAGCAAATAAGGGGCAAGATCTTCCACCCCTCCTCCTTCTTCAGCACATAAACAATAGCCGTAAACTTCATGTGGAACGTCGCAATGGTTCCAGGTTCGGCCAACACCATGCCCCAATAAATATCATTCTTCTCGACACCACTCAACAACAATCCCACATGACTTCGCCAGCAAGTGCAATATTAGTCGTTTCCCCCCACACTTCCACACCCGTGACGATAATGCCCCTCATAACGTCTGAGTCTCTCCAACCCACAAGATCCATTGTGTCCTCTGTACAAATTCCTCCTCTCTCTATTCTCCCAATGGCTTTTACAATAGCTCCCACCCCTACCCCCCGTAATCGAAAACTCATCCACGACATGCATCAAGAAGGGTAAATTATGAATCTCATCGCCCAGCTCAATATATTAAGAATAAGAATGTAATTATCCATCTCGTCCATTAGCTTGTAAATCTTGTCCACCCACTCATTCTCCCCTCTCTTAATCTTCGCCTCCTTCTTTAAAGCCTCTAAAGCAAGCAAAGCCGAACCAACAACCATGGGAATATCGTCACCAGGGAACTCGTAAGACGAAAGGAGTCCTCTCACCTCCAATTCCAATGCATACAACTGAACATCATCACCGCCGTCCAGAAGCTGATCCTGTTTGTTCAAAAACACCACCATTCTCGGAACCCCGCCTAGCTTAGCCCACATAATGTGCTCCTTCCTCAGCCCCTACACACCACACACCACCAAGATTGCACCAGCCATCTCCGCCGCAACTCCTCTAATCATTTTCTTAACGTAATCAGTTTGCATGGGGTAGTCTACAAAGGCGTAATGCCGATTCTCGGTCTCGTACTCAACTGTGGCGCTAGCATCAATTTTGTTGTCGTTAGAGTTGCCGAATGCTGCCAGGGCCATGGAGGGAGAGGTTGTTAGTGTTGTTTTCCCGTGGCTGACGTCGCCGATCATGCTGATGGGAAGGTTAAGCTCTTGTCTAGCGCGGGTGGTGAGGCGGCGGAGGGCGCGGCTGGCGGCGGTGGGGGTGAGAAAGAGGGTGGTTGAGGAGGAGGGAGTGAAGGAAGATGATTGAATGTGAGCTAGCCTTGATACAGTTACGGCTGCGGTGATGGTAGCCATGGCAGAGAGACTGAAAGGGCTTAGGTTCATGGATCAAAATTTTCGTGTCTTTCCTCTAAAAGTACCGAAATATTTTTGTTTTGACTCGATCGAAACAAAAACTACTTGTAGTTTCCATGTTAGCTATAATCACAATTGTACGATTTTTTTGAAACTTGCCGAAAAGTTCTCGAAACATTACGAAATGATTTCAATTTTTAACTGACCGAAACCTACTCCGAAATCGAAATTTTAATCCATGCTTAGGTTAGAGACTTAGAGGAGATATGTTGAAGTAGTGCATTCATTGTGTAGGGCAACAAATGTTTAGTGAATAATTTGTTTGTACAACTCAAAAAACGTAAAAGTACAAAAAATAACTTATTTGTATGTTATAATGTGGAATATATATAAAGGTGACAATTTTTTTAAGCGTTGTTAAATAAAGTCATCTTCGTTACAAATTTTATATTTGTGGAAAATTTGTATATTTATAGTTTTTATTGTGAGTATTTTTTTTTTATTGCGAAAATGTATAAAAATACAACACACGGTCAGTGAAGGGAAATGTAGCAACTAGCAATTTTGTATAAAACGATTGTGCAATATTGTCCTTAGAAACACTCTATGTTAAATGTTAATTGTATTCTATAGCTTTAATTTAAGAAAAGATTTATTGAGTAAAATATTTAGGGAGATGATATAAAGAGAAAAAATTTCTTAAGTACGTGTTTATTATACCCCTTTTAAATCAATTTCCCAATTTATTTGCTTTTTATTTTTATGTTACAACTTATACATGTCAATAACTAATCAAATCTTAATGTGGAGTGTCATGATGAAGACTGATTCCTTGCTTCTTTCCTATTCATTACATGAAGAGATTATACAATCATACCAAAAAACTCTCATGTGAGTAATTTTATTTATTTTTAACTATAATTTATGTAACTAATTTAAATCCTTACATAAATAAACAATACATCTTGAACATCAATAAGAAATTAATAACTTTAATGTTTAACAATTTGATGAACTTTTTTTTCTTTTATCGTCCAGGTGTCGTGTTGTTTGCACTTGCCCCTTTATCTTCTCCTTCTGTCATCGTGTTCTATTCTTCATCGCATCGGTTTGTCGAGATGGTCTAATATGTCAGGGCCGAATCGAGGAATTGCATTGAGGAGCTAACTCTGAGTTTTAAAAAATTGAAGGAGGGGCCGATTTCTTTAGAATCAAAGAGGAAGGAGTTGACTCAATGGCTTAAAGACGGTGATCGAAATATTGCTTTTTTCCATAAGAAAGCGAGAGTGAGAGGAAACAAAAAAATGAGATCAAGATTATTCATGATGTTGACGGGATTTGGAGGGATGAGAGGCGAGAGGTTGAGAAGGTCGCGGTTGACTACTTTAAGCATATCTTCACTTTGAGGCTTCGACTAAAGATATTGAAGGGTGGCAAAAAGGATCCAGATCCACAGATTTGATTGGATCCGATCCGGATTTTTAGGATCTGGTCCTTTTTGGATCCATACGGATCCAGATCGGATCTGAATCCACTGGATTGAATGTGGATCTGGATCCGTTCGGATCCAACCTTGGATCCGCATGAATCCATGCAGATCCTCTAATTTGATTCACTCGGATCCGTGTAAATCCGAGTTTGGATCTGCAATGATTCATCCAAAAAAAAAGTCCCGTTGAAAATAGAAAAACGACGTTTTCTCCATCCAAACGTTGGAATTTGGCAAAAATCACGTCGTCGTAAGACTTTTGTCTTACGTTTTGGTCAAATTGTCGTTTCCGCTTGAAAAAGTGGTATCACTTGTCGAAAACGGGCTTCGTTGACAAAAAAAATCCCGATAAAAATAGAAAAATTACGTTTTCACCATCCAAACGTTGGAATTTGGCAAAAATCACGTCACCGTAAGACTAAAAGTCTTACGTTTTGGTCAAATGGTCGTTTCCACTTGAAAAAGTGGTATCACTTGTCGAAAACGGACCAAATCTAGGCACCCGGATCCGCTCGGATCCACTTGGATCTGCCTATGAATCTATGTGGATCTGGTCTTGGATCTGTGTGGATCTACCTATGGATCTATTCAAACCAGGCCATGGATCCGTGAAAATCCACCTTTAGATCCATATGGATCTAATTTTTGGATCTGAAATTACAAGCAATGGATCCATGGATCCTCATGGATCCGGATCCGGATCCGATCCGATCCGGTTCAGTTGAAAATCCAATATAAATGGATCTTATTTGGACCGGATTCTATTGGGCTGGATTTTATTGGGTTGGACCAGTATTGGATTGGACTGACCCATTTGCCAATTTGATGTATTACAAATGACTCAAACTAAGGTGACTTCGGAAGTGAACCGGCAATGGAGGTGTGGGAAGATTCTTTCTCTCTCTTTTTTTTTGATGATTGAGATGTGGGAAGATGGTCCGGATGTTATGGATTTATGAGGACAAAATAGTAATTTTTAATTTTTATTTATTTTTAATAATTTAGCACAAGCTAAAAGCAGGGAAGTACCAACTTCTGGATTGTGGGCATTTTGAGCTTAAAAAAAGTACTTTTACAATAATAGCTTGTGAACCAAACACTCAAAAACTGCTTAAATAAAATAAAAAGCTGATTATAGCTTTTTTTTAGAGTTTGCAAACACCACCTCAATAATCCAATTCCTTTCATGTCCCCCGCATCATTAATCCATCTTATCTCTTTAATGGTTAAGTCTATAGTGGGGGGAGTACCACTGGTCCTCCCTCCTCAAAAGCTGACACGTGTCCCATTATTTTACAAATAAGTTTTAGAATTTAGAACATTATTTTAACCATTTTGACCGCATCATCACTCCTTTTTGTGTGTGGACCTTTTCATCCCACCACAACTATGGTTAAGGGTTTAAAATTGATAACTTAAATGGCCAAAAATTTTAAGATGAAATTTAGGGCGGGGCTTTTTGAATTTCAAATTCTAAAAGATCTAAGTTAACTTTGATTCAGTCTAGACCCAGCAAACTGTCCACTGTCCAGTACCCACATTAGGTTTTTATTTCTGAAAACTCACCAGCCTCCATCTCTTTCTTTCTCTCACTTTCCATCTTCTAGCCGCCGCCACCACCACGACGCCACGCTCCACCACTGCTCTATCAGACTAACACCACCACGACAGCCGCGATCCATCGCCGCACCACCACGACAGCCGCGCACCACCACTGTTCTACCCCCACCACGACGCGGCTGCTCCATCACCACCACGATGCCACGCTCCACCACTGCTCTACCAGACTACCATCACCACGACAATCGCGCACCACCACGAAAGCTGCGACGCCGCTCTTCTCTCCCACTCATTGCCGCGACGCCGCCACGCCCCGCTTCTGCACGAACGACACCGCCGCCGCCGGCAAAACATGGCGCCGGCAAAATTCATGGTGCCGGCAAAACAGAAGCGACATAAATTCATGTCGGCAAACTAGAGAACAACCAGCGGTAACTTAAGTCAAGGCGCCGACAACAAAAAATATCTATTCCTGTCAATTTAGTTACTGTGGAATGTGGTAGCAGCTTTGGTGTTAGAAGATTTTATAATTTTTCTTTCTAGTTATTGTTTTGTTAGATGAGTATCTGCTTGTTTTGCAAGAACAACTGTGCTTGTATTTAGCATCACAGTTAAGCAAACATTCAAACTTTTGCTTTTTCATAAGATTGTGAAGTTTGGGTTTGGTGCAGATGGATTTGGTTTTCATAGGCCATGAAATTATGGTTCATACATTATGTTATCTTGCAAAATCACAAGTTACAGAGTGCTTATTTTTCTTGTTACAAAAAAGAAAATTTGTAGCTTACGAGATTTGACACATAGACCCTATTACTATAACAGAGAAATTTTTTGGACTTGGTTCTGACTTGCTTTTTGGTTTGCTAGTTCTTTGATCAAAATGGATCATTTGTAAGTTGTGACAATTTTTTTGTTGGCTACGATGCTCTTATTTTTTTTTCTTTGGTTTACAAAGTTAATATTTGGATGCAGCATTTGTTCTTGAGTTTAGTTGTTTGTTTACTTTGCGCTATTTGTTTCTTGATTCCTCTCTGTTTTGTTGCAAGACTTGCTGCTACTTTGTGTAAACTCATGTCCTTGACTGATGAATCTCAATAAAATTTAAATTTGAAGCACCAAAGTTAGCAAAGTGAAATGGCAAATGTATGTATTAATACATTGATAAAATACAAAACTTGTTGATAGATCAAAAGATTATTCATCCATGTTGATTGTACAATACACAGAATCTATACTAAAACTAAGAACCAAAACCTTGCAAGATACATGAACTTTTTTTCTTTCTAAAATGAAGTAGGGTCTATGCTTTCATCACACTGGTCTCTCTTCCTTGTTTGAGTCCCAGCGCAGCAGTGGCCAAAATTTATGACATCTCTGTCTTCTGATTAATAGCAAGTTAGCAACTCAACTATCACCATCAATTTCATCACAAGCATTCTTGCAAAGCAACTTTCCAATTATTGATGCAGGCTTTCCTACACTCAGTTAATTTTCAAAGCAACCATCAGAATACAACAATAAAATACCTCATATAGTATATAAGTCAAAAGAATCCGAATATT
The DNA here is from genome assembly GCA_948329865.1 of Linaria vulgaris. Lineage (NCBI taxonomy): Eukaryota > Viridiplantae > Streptophyta > Magnoliopsida > Lamiales > Plantaginaceae > Linaria > Linaria vulgaris. The sequence continues at coordinate 14,174,607 of OX415250.1, read as the reverse complement.
ATTATCAAAAAAAAAAAGAATCCGAATACAAAACTATTGATTAAGGAGACTGATAAGTGTTACTTTCGGTTTGTGTTGATTTTCACAACAACTGATAACTAGAAATCAGATACAACAATTACTTATGGTTCAGTACTTAGTTGTAAAGACATCAACAAAATGATGATTTTATACTTTTGGTTCTGCATAATTATAAGTTTATAACGCAACAAAAAACATACGTTGTTCAAATTAAGCAAGTAATTTACACCAAAGCCCACAACAAGTTGATTGAAATCTGCCGAGCGAAAAAAAAGAGTTGAATGAAATCTAAACAAAAAAAATGCGGCCACATTAAACTCAATTTCAAACCCCCCCCCCCCCCCCCCCCCCCCCCAAAAAAAAAAACTTCAAACGCTAATTCCCATTCAAACATTTTCACAGAAGATGAGGCCACATATCTACAACTATACACAAACACGAAGCCAAGCATAAACGCATATATCATATACGTGAAAGCAATATCCCCAAATAAATAATCAACAAACACTACACTAAATAATGGAGGAAGAACCGTACCATCCATGGAGGCGGTTGTGGAGATTGATGGTGTATTCCATGGTGACGACCTCCTCTTTGCGAGCCTTGCTACTCTCTCCACCATTTTCGCTGCGGCTGGTTAGGCTCTCTTTTTTTCGTTTTGGAAAATATAACATTCTAAAATGAAACTTGAATTGTTAAGGGTTATTCTTTGCGACCAGTCTTATTCGTAAGTTTGTACTTTTAGCCTCACATATTATATTTCTTAGTTTAACCATGGTTGAGTTTGTTTTGGTGGAGAGAAAGTAAGAATAAAAAAATACTAAACACCTAGGCGTGACCCGACAACATTTGGAGAAAGCTGGAAAAAGTTATGGGAAAAAAAAGAAAATGTTGTATTTTGAAGTGGGACATGTGTCAAGATTTGAGGGGGGAGGACCAGTGGTACTCCCCCCACTGTAGACTTCACCCTCTTTAATTGGTAATGAATTTATTACCTACATAAATTACTGGGATCCCAAGTAAGTCATAACACGACTCGAGGACTAAAAATATCACATTTGAACAAATTTTATGTACTTCTCCTCTTTCCCTGCAAGTGAGACCAATACGACGTCGTTTCAGCTATAGCACACAGTCGATTCCACGAATTTTGAGTCGATTCGTTCCATTTCGGGTTAATTTTCTGCAAACCCTAATTTTAGATCTGCTAATTATTTGTTGTTTATTATATTATATTGTTCATATTAATCAGTGGTTTGACTACTCTCTGTTTCAATTTCTTCAATTTGGTTTTCATTGAACAATTAGTGTGTGGTGTAACAATAAAAAATTGGGGCTTTATGGCCAGCGCCACCGATCACGGTGATTTACCGGAAGACGTGATTCTCGACATCTTGTTAAGGTTGCCTGTCAAAACCCTATTGCAGTGCAAATCCGTTTGCAAGCTTTGGTACACTGTCATCAGTAGCCCCTGTTTCGTTACCCGACATTTCGCCCACGAGAGCAATCGGGAGCGTTTGCTTGTTCGTCACTGTAAACCGGACAACGAATATGGTTTTGCCTTGTATAAGGACGACAAGTTTTGTGAATATGAAGCGCCTGATTATTTGCAAATGCCTGTGACGGTTGGAGCTCTTTTGGGGCCGTTGAATGGGATATTCTGCGTAGTTAGTCTTTGGGGGCAGATAGCTTTGTTGAATCCGGCCACGAGACAGTTTAGGCCGCTCCCTTTGGTTGCTCCGGAGGTGCAACCATATTTGACTACCTACGAGGACTTGCTTGGATTTGGGATAGACCCGTTGAGTGGAGATTATAAGTTGGTTTCTCTTAGGTACTTTTGGAACGAGGAGCTGGATGTTCCGCACCATCCGTGTCTGGTTTCTGTGTATAGTTCGGGGAGTGATTCTTGGAGGCATTTTGAAGATGTTGAGTTGGTAAATTCGAGTCGTTCCGCGTACAAGTCTTTGTGCAACACGTACTCGAATGGAGTTTACTATTGGCTTACGGAGTTTAATGAAAGTGATGTTGCTATACTTGCGTTCGACATGAGCAGTGAGAGGTTTCGGGAGATACAGAGGCCAGATTGTGTGAATTCTAGAGAAGGAGAGCTTGGTTTGTTTGGTGATTCGATAGCTCTGCTGTCGTGCGACTTGGATAAGATTGATAAGTGCGTCGATGTGTGGGTGATGAAGACGGAAGGATGTTGGGTTAAAACTCTGTCGATCGGGCCTTTTCCTGACATAAGATGGCCACTTGGTTTCTGGAAAGACAGTGAGTTGTTGCTAGAAACGGGCAATTTGTTCTTGGGTCTGTACAATGTGAGTTCGCGGAAGTTAAGGGCTGTCGCAGCCCAAAGGAAAGAGAATGGTTTTTTCATATATTGGGTATTTTCGTACAAGGAGAGCCTTGTTTCGATAAAGGGGGAGGGGTGCGTGTGCGGGCAGTGGGATGCATCTTCTGAGTTTGTCAAGGATTTCTTCAGAAAACCATTAGGCAACAGGTAGAGAAAATGTACTACGTTTTCGCATCTGTAATTCTGATTGTATAGATTTGTTGAGGAAGAATAATGTTTCTGAACAGTATTATTCAGAAATGAAAACTTCTTGGAAATGTGTAATTAAGGTTTTAATTTCTGTTTTCTCTTGTTGAGCTTTCTCACTTTGAATTAGCTTTCTTTTTCTTGCATGCTATTAGCAAAACTAATTTTCAAGGTGAAAAATCGAAATCATGCATCCTCAAGTACGGCCAGTTTCAAATCTGCAGAGAAGAAGTCATATGTTTGGACATGTAAATGAATTGAGGATTGTCAAAGTCATTATCAAGTATCAAGTGTTGGTAGCCTATAAAGCAAAATTAGATGGATACTACATAAATTGTAGTATCAGCAAGTTGTAATATTATAGAGAAATAACACTAAGAAAAATGATTCTTCCATGAGTCCATCTTTGCAAACAGTTCGTAAGAATTTGGATCTTGCGATTTCCTTGAACTGAAGACCATTATTAGAAAAGGTTATTTATCTCTTTAATAGAAAAATAATTGCGACCATACAGTTTATCACATTAAGCCTACATAAGTCTTGCTCCATGAAATCTGTTTTGAACATCTACCCCAACTCCCAAGTTGTTTTCTAGCATCAAAATTGTTAAACCTGATCTAAATGAGCAAGAGAAGCAGTAAATTAGACTCAAATAAAGAAAAGAAAAAGACAAACAACTCACTTATCTGCATGAACTATTATTTACTATCTAGTTTGCCGTTTCATCTCGCCAATTTAAAACTTCCTTATTATCGGCAGCATATCTTAAAATTATTTTGAGTCATATTTTTCGTTTTCAGTTCCTATGTAGCAAAAACAAATAAAGAAGTATAAAAGAAAAAAAAGAATGATTCCAAAAAATAAATGTTCAGTGGAGATGCGGGGTATCGATCCCCGTACCTCTCGCATGCTAAGCGAGCGCTCTACCATCTGAGCTACATCCCCTTCTTGTTATATGTTTTTGATAGGGAATTATATATGATTTAAAACTCTAATTTCCTTGATGCATTGCTTATAGATTCATGTCTCTCATTATTTCAGCTTCAATTTGGACAAAAATCTTTACTATAACAAAAATGCTGAGAAGAGTAGTGCATCAAGCTTCCTCTCGTCGCCTCTTTTCCCTTTCATCATCATCACCATCACCATCACTACTATTACATTCTCTTCGAAAATGCTCTTCAACAACTCAAACTTCAAACAGTCATTTCGTCGAACAGTCGGAGGACACCCTACCGCCTCAACCCTCCGCCTCCGCCACTATCTCCATCGATCGCTCCACCTTGTACCACCCTCCAGGTACACCACCCCACTCTCTCTCCTCTCTCTATAATGAATTTGTAGTAAATTTACATTTGAGTATTTATTTGCAGAACACTCCCACGAACCATCCACTGAGCCTGAACTCGTCAAGCACCTCAAGAATATCATCAAGGTACTCTTTTTATGATTACCCAATTCATTTTTCGGCATAAAGCTTCGATCTTTATTGGTTTTTTTTACTTCACTGACTTAAAGTTTGAATCTTTATGACATTGGGATTCTCTAGTTATATAATTTTGTGTTGTCTTGTTGATATGGTATTGGAAATTTAGATAATTTTTTTTTTTTTTTGGTGTTGTTAGTTCAGAGGGGGTCCGATTACGGTTGCTGAGTACATGGAGGAAGTTTTGACGAATCCCAAATACGGGTTTTATGTCAATAGGGACGTGTTTGGAGCGGAGGGGGATTTCATTACGTCTCCTGAAGTGAGTCAGATGTTTGGAGAGGTAGGTAATCTCGTTATATTCGTTTCTCCACTTGTAAATAATACTTAACGATCTATCGACGTTTGGGTGCTCTGGTTGTATTCAGTTTATGAAGTACGGGGTTATGTTGTCATACGTACTTGGTTTTTTGATAGTATATGCTTAAAAAGAAACAATCAAGTTAGCTAGTCAAAGAGACTATGGGATTTGGTTATTGATTGATGTTTGTCTTTTTGGAAATTTATGTTTATTAGATGAAGTTAGTTTACGGGATTAGTTTACTTGATGAGATAATTGTTTAGTAGTGTGTGTCATCTCATTTCATTTTGTTTGATCTTTGTTCGTTTAGATGGTTGGTGTTTGGGCAATGTGCCTTTGGGAGCAAATGGGAAGGCCAAGTAGAGTTAACTTGGTTGAGCTCGGGCCTGGCAGAGGAACTCTCTTGGCTGATCTTCTACGTGTATTGCTCAACAAACTCATTCTTCCATGTTTCTTTTAGTTGTCTCCCTACTTTAAGATGTGTCTGTACTTCAAACTTAAGTTGTCGGTTGATAATTATGCTTCAGGGTGCATCGAAGTTCAAGAATTTCGTGGAGGCTTTGCAAATACATATGGTTGAGTGCAGCCCGGTGTTGCAGAAACTCCAGTATGAGAACTTGAAGTGCGTCACTGAAGATGGTGCCGATGGAGATACTCAGAAAAGATGTGTAAGCACGTTAGCTGGGACCCCAATAGCATGGCATCCAACGCTTGAGCAGGTTCCGACGGGATGTAAGGATTTAAGTATTGGTAACTTTATTTTAACCAGTGGGATATTGTTTCTTTTGTGGCATGTTAAGTCAAAAATCTCCTTCTGCACACAGTATGGTACATTAATGCCCTTAATTTATTGCTATCATTTCTGTTGTCTGTTATTTCCGCATAGCATTAGCATCTGTAAAATATTAAATGGCACCGTAATGTGTGAAAACGTTACCGTTGACTACAAGCATTTTATTTTGTCTGTTGTAGTTATCAAGATTGATTTGCATTATTGGGTACTACGTTAAGCAGTCATTTCTGAAAGGCTTATCTTACAGGATTTACATTGTTTCTTATTCCAGCGGCTACAATCATCATTGCGCATGAGTTCTTTGACGCTTTACCTGTGCATCAGTTTCAGGTTTTTATGCAGACCTTTGGATATTGTTTGTTGTCTCTAAAAATGCCATATGCTATTTTCTTCTTAGTTCCGAATTAAATAACTTATCACATTTTTCTCACATGACAGTTGTTTTGCAGAAAGCCTCCCGTGGTTGGTGTGAAAAGATGATTGATGTTGATGAAAACTCATCGTAAGCTTTTGATTCCACTCTCTTTATATACCCAATTGGCCCTATCTTTTTCTCTCTTCAATTAATCTGACTGATTCATTTGTAGGTTACGCTTTGTCTTATCACCTACACCCACACCTGCAATTCTGTATCTCATGAAGCGATGCAAGTGGGCGGAGACGGAGGAAATTGCTAATGTTAATCATATTGAGGTCTGCCCTAAAGCAATCGATTTGTCGCAAGAAATTGCAAGTAGAATAGGAAATGATGGTGGAGGGGCTCTCATAATTGATTATGGCCTCAATAGTATTGTCTCTGACAGTCTTCAGGTTTGTTTCTGCTCAGTCTCACCCTTTCACAGCACAAATGAAACAATTCAAAAATTTTTCTCACCTGTAGGAAAATAAAGCATAGTCCTTATATATGCACATATCTCCATTCAAACCTCTTGAGTACCATCTGAACCAAAACTTGTAGGTATCGTTTGAGCTCCATTTGCATATAGTTTCACATAGGATTTTTGAAATCATATATGAAATGCTTTCTTCTAGTTTCACACACAATGGTAGTTTATACCATCATTACTATCTTTTGAGTGATTTAGAATAGGCACTGTATTATTTACCCTGCTGCAGGAGTCAATCTTCTTTTTATTATGTAGAAAGAACATTTCAAAAAAAAGAAGTGGCCTGAGTTAAAATTGATTAACGGTGCAGGCAATTAGAAAACACAAGTTTGTTGACATACTGGATACTCCTGGATCTGCCGATCTCAGTGTGTATGTTGATTTTCCCGCAATTAGGCATTCGGCTGAAGAAATTACAGGTTTGCTCCAGTTCTGTGTGCCTCATCACGTGCTTACTAAATGAAAATTTAGACGAATACAAATGACTTACTAGACTATTTTTGATGGATCTGCTAATACTTAATTAACTATTTCCCATCAGTCCTGCTGTTGAAATAGTTTTTTTAATTTTAAACTCTTGCTGCAGACGTATCAGTTCATGGTCCCATGACTCAGTCTCAGTTTCTCGGTTCTCTTGGAATAAATTTTCGGGTCGAGACACTATTAGAGAACTGCAACGAAGAACAAGCTGAATCTCTGAGGACCGGATATTGGCGTCTAGTTGGTGAAGGTGAAGCCCCGTTTTGGGAAGGTCCTGATGAGCAAGCTCCTATTGGGATGGGTACACGGTATTTGGCAATGGCTATTGTTAACAAGAAGCAAGGTGTTCCTGTTCCTTTCCAATAAAAGTATACTTCAACTAATTAGCTTTTAACAGTTCTACTGTTTTTTCCGTCGTTTTATTTTTCTTTCATCTCCTTTCTTTTGTTGATTTTGGAAAGCTGTCATGTCTTAGTTTTTATCCAACTAATGACATCAAACATCTGCAATATGTCAAGAGAAACAATAAAGCAAGTTTTCATCTATTTATTACATGCTTTGTGCTTCTTCAAAAATAAGAAAACTTCTTTTCACTTAACCTATGTGTCCATATGGTTAAGGAATCCTTATGCATTAACTTAATTATTAAATCAATTACGTTGCTTGAAGATATCTTATATGTGTTGAAATTGAAAATTCAATATAAGCTCTCCTGCCAATGCAACGAAACAATGTTGGGGCCGCCAATTTGGAGAAAAGGATCGAGATGGACGAGTTGGTTCCCATGGGAGAAGCCATTGACACATCAAAGGGAGGAGGTAGGAATTATGATCCCGCTTGGTCTGTGTCAAGGTTGTTTTTGCACCGTAAAAATGTTGTGAAGTTATTTTCAAGAGGTTAAGCTCGTATTTAACTAGTGAATGGATGCATAGAACTTGATAGCGTTGAAGCTTAATGGGGATTTGCAATTGGTAAAGAAAGCAAATTGCTATTACTTTCGGTCCTGAAGATTCTGTTGAACTAATACGATGATGAGACTCGCTTAGATTGATTTCACATGAAACACGAAAAGATGAGGGTGTAAAAAGCAAGTGATTTAGGAGCCATTCAGCAACCCTCTTACTCTTACTGGGGACATAATCTGGCATGATCCTAGTGTGTTTGATAAGTTTATTGGGGCTGGCTGCATTACACATCGTCCAATTGGAATTGGTCAGGCTGATCCAATACAATGACCTTCATTAAATTGAATATTATTTGCTTCATATATATTCGATGTCTAATAACTGAATTATCAGCCTACTATGTTCCACACATGATTATACCTTGCACTTTCCCCAAGCAGCATAGATTTTTTTTCTTATATCTTTGGGTTCTTTGAAATAGTTTGTTTGTGCATATTAACTACTTGACCAACAATTTTGACTCTTTAATATCTCTTGATAGTTGATACTTTCTGATATTTCTCTATTTAACAATTCACAATAATTAAATAAAGAAACATGTGAAATATTACTTTAAAGGATGATCAAGAATATAAGCAACAATATATAAGTGACGATATTACGTAACTCCAACGGTTTACGTCGTGTGTGAAGTATAAAGGCTAGATTGAAGCTCGGACTATGTCAGCTTTCTTTAAGACGATTCGCGCCTCTAGTTGGTAATACTCAACATGCAGTAGGGTCACACACAAGACGAAAGCTCGCACAACACTTTGCTCATTTTGCTCATATCAATATATTAACATATATTTCTCACATAATATGCTCATATAATGTGTATTTATAAATATAGAAGATTATATATATATATATATATATATATAATATTTGGCTCATGAGATAATTCTGTCTTTCATCTTCTAATCCCCTTTTCACAAATGCAGAAACGGTATGAATATATAGCTCCACGTTCAGGGGTAATCAGAAAGCTAATTAGACAATTAAAACCACACAATAAATTGCATGTATAAAGAATAATAATTATATATGAAACCGTTGGTTCATAAGAGCAAATGGCAACTGAACAATTGACCATGAATGTTTAATATAATATATCTGACCGTTTAGCAATGAGCCATCAGTTCACATTAATTTGTCACAAAATAATCCTTCTTTCTATTATAATATTAAAGCTTAATATTATTTTATTAAAATAGTCCAACAATCCCCTACTTATTTTAATAAAATAATATCACATATATATGAGCAAGAGTAAGAATACTATGTATGCATAATGAAAGTGGCAATGCCTTTAAACCTCCACTTTGTATCATACAATTCCCGTACTAGAATCAAAGTGGACAAAGCCTTTAAACAATGATCATCGAGGGCACGAAGAATTATGCAACACACATAACACTCAAAGTGTTCTAAAATAGCTTCACCAGCTCGCACATTAACGGCCTTGTGCTAATCCCGATTTTCACAAGTGTCCTAGAGAATTAGTCAAACACAATTCTCATAGAAAGCGGCCCCACTTTCTCACTTGTATAGGTGAGTCTATCAAGGATGCTCTAATGACTATTACATCCCACCCATATAAGGGCTATAGAACTCATTAGGGTCTGTTTGGTTGCAGAGACAATTATATATGTAGATTAACTATTACTCAGTTAAAATAGTCTTTTATTTCATACGCGTAACAGTAACCGTGTTTGGTTGGAGAGTTGAATAAAGTTACTATTTTATCTTAATTTAACAAAACGTGTTTGGTTCATGTTATGTGCAACATCTATTTCTGGATATTGCAGGTAATTAATTACCTTATTGCCCCCATGATATTAAGAAAATATACACCAAAAATATTTTCGAAAAATATCACGTTCACCTCCCAAGCAATATTCACAATTAATTATGTCCTTAACTAATTTGAAGTAAAACAATTTTTTTTAATTACATTGGTCATGTAATTATTTTGAGAATGAAGTTGATTTATGTTATAAATGACTCATTATATTTAGTTTAACTTAAACATAATACAAAATCATAATGCCTTGTGGCTGCATAAAAAGATTAAAAATAATTGCCCAGTACTTTCCCTAATATTTTTAGCTCATTTGATTATCATATATATATATATATAATATTATCAACTATATATATTGTATCACATAGTACTTATGTCTATTAATAAATTCCTATCTTTTGTTGATAATTAACTTTTTAATGTTGAAATAATTTTTTTTTATCTTGTTCATTACAAAATCTCGTTGGCAGTTGATATATATATATATATATATATATATATATATATATATATATATATATATATATGTGTGTGTGTGTGTGTGTGTGTGTGTGTGTGTATTAATAAAAATTTTGATTTATCAATAATTTGGTTGATATACGTATAAGTTCCTATTTTTTTAGATAGTTTACTTTGTTGAAATAAAAATTTTGGATCTTATTTATTATAGAATTTCGTTCCATCTACAAATAATAAATTTCTTAAGTCTTGTAGTAATCAATATGATCATCATCCATTCTTAATTTAGAGAGGTTATTTTGCAAAGATTGAAGAAACAGGGGTAAATAAGTCATTTTGTCGGGTGAGCTGGATGGCTAAAAAGTGAGATAAAATAATAACAGGGGGGGAATAGATATTATTTAAGTTGAGAAAGTGAGTTGTGGAGCGGGCCTCAACTATTAAATGAAAAAACCCATTTGCATAATCATTCAAACCAAACTGGTTTTTAAGTGAGATGAGGGTAGTCATCTATCCTCATCATTGCAACCAAACACCCCCTTAAGAGATAAAATAATCTCAACCTCCATAAACTCATAGGAATATACACTTACACCATAGGGAGGAACATTTGATCAAAAGATCATAATTTAGTACGTATATTTTCTCCAAACCTCTCTATGATTCGTTTGTCCCTTTAACCTAGGTCGTAGGATCTCTAGCCCCTAGGTAGGGTATCCTCATAGGAAGTTTATGACATAATAGGGCTCAAGTCCCCTCCCCCTCGATGTACCTCTAGACCTTTAACTCAAGCTTGGGTTTTGACTTCCAAAAATATTTTAAGGCCTAGGGAATCCAACATCGATGGCAATTTCATAATTGAGCTCATATTATAACTTTTTCACAAATAATGTATCTCAAGCGTTAAAATATTAATCACCCAGATGTAATTAAAGGGTCTCGAGAAATCTATTTTCCTTCAGGAAAATATTTAGCCTTCACAAAGCCACAAAATATTCAATGAAATGGTCAATAGCCCTTACTACTCGGAAGCACAAAGTGACCAGTAGTCTACTACTCGGAGCTCTCACATTTTTCACGCCAAACCGTTGTTTTAAAAAACAACGGCCAATAGTCTTTTCACCTACTAGGAACCGTGCATATATTTTCAATTCTCATATTCACTTATCTTGTTGGCCAGTAGTCTTACACCTACTTGGAACCAACTAATTTCACAAAATAAGTTATTGCATATAATGCATTGTAGTATGCACGAAAAAATCTCACTTATCGAGATTTTAATATTAATCTCAGAATATTTGTCACGTCTCTTCACAACTACACGATGGGTTAGTTTACATCATAATAATGTAATTGTGGAAAAATAATTTGCGCATAAATATTATCACAATGAAATATGTTAAGCAACTTAACCCCACTATTCAAGATAATACCTCCTGTAACGACAAATTCTTGCTATCTCTGAGAATAAAAGACAAGAAAAAGATCACAAAATAATTTTTGAGTATATTTGAAGTACAATTGCGGTTCAATCTCTATCTAATCCTCTGATTCAATTCTACAAGAACAATATTGAAATATGTGATGGAAATCTTCAATTTGATCTTCACTGAGATTATTTGAACTTGGAGAAACGTTAATTCGAGGGTCCTTGGACTTGATCTCGGATTAAATGGTGATTTGATTTGGAATTTGTTTTGAAGGTTGATGAAGATTGGTATGATCTTCGTCTTCAGTTCTTTGGATTTGTGAATTTTGATCTTTCCAATATGGATTTTGATCTTCAAAAACGGTTTTCCGAGGGTCTTGTGACTTGATCTTGGATTGAAATGAGTTCTTAACGAAGAACACCTTGAAGGTTGTTGAAGAACGATATGAACTTGATTTGGGTTTTCTTGAATTGTTGAAGATTTGATCTTCTTGGCAGAGATACGATCTTCAAAAACGGTTTTTGGATGAACTTGAGGCTTGATAGCGGATTGAAAGGGGTTCTTAACGAAGAACACCTTGAAGATTGTTGAGCTTGTTGGAGAGGATTTGTTGAACTTCCTTGCTCTGAATTCTTGAAGCTTCAATTGTTGTGTTTTGTTCTTCAAGAGCTCGTCTATTTATAGTTGTAGAACCGAGCCTCCTTTGCTTGTGATTGGTCGGTTTTATTTTTTTAATATAGGCATGGATTTAATTTAGCTTGTGGTGGACTTCTTTCCCGGATCCTCGCATTGCGGGGATGCTTTCGTGCACTGGGCTGCCCTTTATCAAGAAATTCTTAGAACACATCGTATTTCCACATGGCTTTATTTGATCGGCCAACAATTCTCCATCTTTATATTATAAATCAATTAATTAACCTATTAATAAATGGAATTTAATTTAGTAAAATTCCAAATTAAAAATAGAAATAATTAATTTAACTTATAATAATCAATTTGACACTTGTCAATATTTAATTGGAGTAGACAAAATTCATTTGTCTACAAATGCCCCCTTGCGACTTGTCACGAATAGCATTGTAAAAATGCGTCTTGAAGTGAATATGTCGCAACATATTTATTTCTGGGCCATCAATAAGATTAATAGAAGATTGTGTACTTCACTTTAATTATCAAGACTTTGATGGACCTCCTTTTCAAATTTTTTTTGGGAATTGAAATGAAATTTAGGTACCAAACCCACTTTTCCTTATGCACTCACGTGATTCCTTCCTTTTTCTTCTTTTCTTTTTAAATTGGTGGTCCACACCAAACACATTTCATTCTTCTTCTCTTTTAATTGCTTCCTTTTCTTTCTTCTCCACGGGCTGCAGACCTCATTTTCAACTCAATTTCTTCTTTAATTAACTCACAGTTCATTCTTCACTGCCAAAACACCTATCGGCTCTTTTTTTATTTTTTCCTTTTCTTCTTCTGGCCGTCCCTTTCTCTTTCTCCTTTTTTTTTTCTTCTTTTCCTTTGTTCACCTAGACCACCACATGTGATGTTTTTTTTTTGTTCTTTCTTTTTATTATTTTTTTTTAATATTCAAAGTCAACAATAACGGCTGGAAAATAAAAAAAAAAATTTAAAAGAATTCTAATTGAATTATGGCTGCCCGTGAACTAGCAGGTAATGCTTGATGATTCATTCTCCAACTACGGCTGGAAAATAGAAAGCTGTCGGGGATCCGAATCGTATGGCGAGGGTAAGACGATAGTGCGTGCCCTGTATATATTAATGTTGGCTGCTGCTTCTTTTTTTTATTGGCGGCAAAAAGATAAAAGGGGATCTGCTGCAGGGAATAATCACATACTTCAAATGGGACTGCCAACTCCATCTCCTCCTCCATCAATCACACGAATATTTGGTCATCAGTGAGCTTGTGATTTCCCCTTGTGGTAGCAGAGCAATTTTGAGCAGCTCCCAATCGGTACTGGCGGAACTCCTCCCAACGCATGTCAGCAAAGGCATTAATTCCCATAGTATACGAGAGCCCCTTCTTGTTATGCGATCTAATCGTCCTCAAATTCTCGGTGAAGATCTCGAATCTCCTCAATATCTCCTCCGCACTCTCGTAGCTGTGAGCAAAACGTGCGAACGAAAGCGCACGTCTCGAATCTCCAACGATTTTGACAATTAACGATTCGAGCTCGTGCAAACCGTCGACTATCTGTCTGATCGGATTCTCGTCGGAGAAAATCTCCGATCCGTCGTGTGCGGCGACGGAGCAGGCGATCAGAACTCCGAGTAGCAGCAGAAGAGTACGAGAAATGATTTTATTCTTCCCTTTTTTTTTGTGTTGCCTCTTCTTCTTTCTCTTTTCGTAATGTTCTTTCTCTTTTACTACTCACTTTTTTCTTCTTCTTTTCTGCTTGTAGGTCGCAGCGGGTAGGATTAGAAATAGGAATTGGCTAATTGCTCTCACTACAATTGCAAAAACGAACCACAAATATTTCGTATTATTATTTCTCACCCCTCTTTTTTGTTTGTAGCAGGTTTAAGGATCGGAAGAGTCACTTTCACAAGAATTACCGAACCGATCTCTGCCGTCGTTCGTGCTCCAGTCTCCTCTCTGTCGAGTATCAGACGATGATCTTCCTTTCGATACCTTGAGGCAACGTATTACCAAAGGTGATGCCAGGTGGGACGATGCCTTTCTTCACTTTTCCGGCAAAATTCATTACTATCCGGGATATTGGGAGTGGACAGAAGATGTGCTTGTTCGGTGCAATCCTACACTTACTTCCACCAACACGTACGAGCTAGTCTATGCATCCCTCTTCACATATAATTGCAACTTGGAGATCGTGAAGGTTTTATGCCCGTGTCGTACTTGACAAAGTCCGGATCTCTTGCAAAGAGAGGAAGAGCATAATCAAACCTCAATCAACACAACATCATTTGTGAGCTTGAAAGAGAAGACATTCCTTGGACGACTCGGCATCAAAGAAACCTTGAAGGACACATTCATTTCGCAACTTGGTTTCAAATGTTTCCGAACGGAAGAGATTTGCTTTCAAGACTTGGCAACAACGACATTCAGCAGGAGTAGACTTGTTTTCAAGACTTGGCATCAAAGACATTCAGCAGGAGTGGACTTGTCTTCAAGACTTGGCATCAATGACATTCAGCAGGAGTAGACTTGTTTTCAAGACTTGGCATCAAAGACATTCAGCAGGAGTGGACTTGTTTTCAAGACTTGGCATCAATGACATTCAGCATGAGTAGACTTGTTTTTCAAGACTTGGCATCAATGACATTCAGCAGGAGTGGACTTGTTTTCAAGACTTGGCATCAATGACATTCAGCATGAGTAGACTTGTTTTTCAAGACTTGGCATCAATGACATTCAGCAAAAGCAGACATTGTTGACCCTACATCAAAGGCCGCTTGAACGAGGAGACATCATTTTCACAACTTGGCCTCAGAGACACCTTGAAGGAGCGCATTGTTATCATGACTCGACATCAAAAGGCATCCGATAGGAAGATATTTACTTTCAAGACTTGATTGATCGCGCAACTTTGTTGGCCCGTCATATCTCAAGGATTTTCATGTAACATCTTCTACGCAACATATCTTGGCAAAATAATATGACTGAACTCAGAATTATATAACTCCGCAGAATCAAGAATATTTTCATTTGAATCCCAACTACCAGCCAATATTGCGATTTCCCCGAGGCTTGCAGAACCAAACAAACATCTAGGCGCATTCATACTCATTCCAGTAGCCCACGTGTTTGTCAACAAACTATAATGATAGATAGCGTAAGACACGAGTTCTCTACCGAAAAGAAAAAGTTCAGTTCCAACCGCCAAAGATTCCTTATCTCCAAAGACAAAGCATTGATTTAGGATTCAAACTCGGTAAAGTCATCCAACGACTTCCACGTATTGCTTTTCTTCAAATAAACTTTCAACTGATTAGTAGAGGATTCGATCGAGTAAAGCTCGTTATTCACCACTGCAACAAGAGGTGGCGAATGGGACAACTGAACAGGATCATCTTTTAACATGTCGGGTATAAGTGTCCAACTGTTTCGAGTTTCATCAAAAAAATTCCCCGCATGTCAACGGCCCGTCTTCGTTCTTTCCATCAATCACGTAAAATTTGTTGTCCATGTAACACCCAGCGCAACATAAGTTGCAAAAGAATATGACCGAATTCAGAATTATATAACTCCGCAGAATCAAGAATATTTCCATTTGAATCACAACTACCAGCCAATATTGCGATTTCCCCGAGGCTTGCAGAACCAAACAAACATCTAGGCGCATTCATACTTATTCCAGTAGTCCACGTGCTTGTCAACAAACTGTAACGATAGATAGCGTAAGACACGAGTTCTCTACCGAAAGAAGAAGTTCAGTTCCAACCGCCAAAGATTCCTTATCTCCAAAGACAAAGCATTGATTAGGATTCAAACTCTGTAAAGTCATCCAACGACGACGCTTGGGGTCACATGCTTCCTATTCGAGCAGCTGGCAGGAAACATAAATCCAATGCTCAACTACTCCATTCTGTCTCCTCAGCCTGTATAACTTGCCGCTTCATGATGTTTGTTATCGGATTGGTCCGGCTGAACAAGAGGACGAGTCAAAATTCCACCAAGCAATAAGGCCGTATCTACATGATCATCAGTCAGTTTTGACACTTTCTTAACAAGCACGCCCTTCACCTCGATAAAAAGGATCAAATCACGACGTAGTTCAAAATACATGAATTTGGATTTAGGGGTGGCATTCACGGCTTATGCTCACGCGGGCTTGAAGTAACGTGCAGTTTAGACTCGTGCATCATGGAGCAATTGACTTGAAGAAATTTCGTGCTTGTGTCGAGAAGACGTGAACACTTGAAGGATTTCCAAGCTTTCGACGTGTCCCGAAGACTTGCACATTTGCTTTGAAGACTTGAAGGATTTGTAGACCTTTTGGCTCGTGTCTAGGAGACTTGTGAATTTGCTTTGAAGACTTGAATGCTTTGTAGACCTTTTGGCTCGTGTCTAGGAGACTTTTATTTACCTCATTTTGAGTTATTCATTTGCATTTGGCATCATGTTTCTTTCTCATGAGTATTGTAACATAACGCAACAAAACCAACTTAAGCAGATTTCATGATTGAACTTAGAAAAATTCTAAGCTGCCTACGTACCTCAATAAAAAGGATCAAGTCATAACGTAGTTCAAAGAAATCAAGATTGATTTAAGGGGGGTGCCGTACACAGTTTATACTCATGCGGGCCAGGAGTATTCATTGTTTAACCACTTTGAACAAAGTGGGGTATTTAAATTTTAACCACATAAAACACCTTTAGTGGAGTAAGTTATCATTTTAACCACATAATTTACCATTGGTGGTTGCCATCCACAGTTTATACTCATGCGGGCCAGGAGTAACATGCAGTTTAAGCTCGTGCGTCATGGAGCATTGACTTGAAGATTTGAAGACTTGAACACTTGAAGACTTGAACACTTGAAAAACATGCAGACCTTTTTGCTCGTGTCTAGGAGGATTTGAAGACTTGAAGGAGTTGCAGACCTTTTAGCTCGTGTCTAGGAGACTTGAAAACTTGGATATTTACTTTGAAGACTTGGCTTTGGAGAACTTGCAGACCTTTTGGCTCGTGTCTAGGAGACTTGAAGACTTGAATGTTTACTTTAAGTTCACATATGCAAACAGTTTATACTCGTGTTAAGGAGAATGTTGATAGTTTATACTCTTATCAAGGAGTATATACTTTGGCACTTAATTTGAAGATTTGAGATAGTTTAAGCTCGTATCAAGGAGCATATTGGTTGTAATGAAATTTGATGTCGCGCCCTCTTCATCGTCATCGTCGTTGTTTGTATCATCACTTTCAATATCAAGGCCATGAGTAGATTTCATACTTGATTCGATGTCATGCGCACGCGTCGCCAACTCTTCAAATGTTCTTGGATTGATTCCTTGAAGTATGTAAGAGAGACCCCAATTCATCCCTTGAATGCAAATATCTATAGCTGAAGTTTCAGACAATTTGTCTTTGCAGCTTAAGGATAGATTTCTCCATCGATTGACATACTCAATCACTGGCTCATCTTCTTGTTGATGTGAATTCGCAAGTTCTATCATGCTCACAGTGCGTCGAGTGCTATAAAAGCGATTGAAGAATGCACTTTGTAGATCTTTCCAGTTGTCAATGGAGTTTGGCTCAAGACTAATATACCAATCAAAAGCGACGTCTTCTTCAACATCTTCTTCACGAGAAGTGATATAGCATGACGACCCTACACTCTCTTCATCTTCGTCTTTGGTCTTCGTGAGTACCACGGTTTGTAACTTGACTTTGAGAGTTTCACCACAGGACACTATCAAGTCTTCACGGCGAGTCATTCGAGATGGGATCAGACTTTGAAATTTCTTAGAGTTTGATGACTTGAGGTTTCTCTTAGGGTGTGTCGATATATGTGGAGCACTCAACCTCTTCCAATCAAATCTTTTATATGGACCCAGTCTATCGAAGACTGTTTTATTAGGACCAAGCTTATCAAAGACTATTTTATTCGGACCAAGTCTATCGAAGACCGATAAGTGTGGTATCTTCTCTTCACAGCCTGTTGTTGAACTTTCTACTTCGCCTATGTAGTTGGCATTAGCTCTTTTTATAGCAATACGAACTGGGTTTGGTGGCTTGTAGCCAAGGCCTACCCGAATGTTTGGAATGGTATGCCCCTTTTCCTTTAGCATAACTTGTGTGGCATTGAGTCCGTATGGCTTCTCTGTAGCAGCATCAAGAGCGAGGCCCTCCAATCGTTGTTCTTCATTAGGGTCATATCCAGCTTTAACTAGCAATTTGAAAGCTTTCAGGTCGAAGCATTGCTCAATCTTCTTTGTGGGAAATGTTCCATGCTCTGTTTTTGGTCCTTTGGATGGACGAACAAATCCTTCAAGTGGAGGAGATGGCCCTTTCTTTTCAAGTGTTGTAAGAGGGAATGTTAGTTCTTTCAAAGGCTTTGACTCAAGGGGAGATCCATAAATTTTACTCTTCTCTGTGTCACTTGTGTTATCGGAGCCTTTTACATCATGCTGCTGGAGTTGCTCAGTTCCATTGAGTTTCACAGTGCTCTTTCCTTCAATATAGTATTTTGCATCTGCAAAGTGTGATTCAGCATCAGAAAAAGGCTTTACATCACCATGTACCTTTCTTTCGACTCCATCTTGATAATATCCGAAGCACTGGTGTAATGTTGAAGGAACAACGCCATTTTCATGTATCCAAGGTCGACCCAATAACATGTTGTAGGATGTGTTGGATTCGATGACATAGAATAGCGTACTGGATGGCATATCTTCAATAAGAAGATCTAATCTTATGATGCCGATGGCTCTTTGCCCCCCTTGGTTGAAACCTTGGATCATCAGACGACTACTTGATAGTTCATCCACCGAGATCCCTAATGTATTCAAAGTGCGTAGAGGTAAGATATTGACCGCAGAGCCCCCGTCAATTAACATTCGATTGACTCTTTTCTCGCGAATATAACCGGCGACAAACAATGGTCGGTTGTGGAGCTTAGAACCTAGTAGAAGGTCTTCATCAGTGAAGCATATAGTGGACATGTATTGGTTTGTGACATGAGCAGTCTTTGAAGTAGAGTCTTCAATTGTCTCTCCTTCGTGAGTTGCATTGCATGAAACGATGACGTGGGAGTCATCTAGGCTATCAACTGGGCTTGAGAGTGTGACAAGGTTTGATGACACAACATCCTCTTCTAGCGTGATCTTTCCCTCACGAGCCAACCGCATCACCTTATCTTTGAATATAAAGCAATCATGGATTCGGTGTCCTACGAGACGGTGATATTTGCAATACTTAGGATCATCGGTGCGACTAGCCTCTTCTGGTCTCTTCATTTCAGGCAGCTCAATTAAGTTAGCTTTGAGCAAATCATCAAATATGGCTGAAACGTCAGAATCAAGGAACGGATATTTCTTTGACTGCATCTCCTTGAGTGTCGTCTTCCTCTGCTCATTAGCTTGTGAATTATTGACCTTTTCAGATACCAAAACACATTTTCGTTGGTCGTTGCTATCATTTGTCTTGCCCTGGATTCTCAACGGAGAAACATTCACCGCTATAGACTCTTTGGTAGGTGCTTTGTTGAAAGATTTGCCTCCTTTCCTTACATCTTGCTTGTCATTGAATCTTCGCGGATCTTGCATAGGCGGTCCATTAACTCCACTTGCTACCATACTCAATTCCATGTCATGAGCACGAGTTGCTAACTCCTCAAACGTCCTTGGTTGTATTCCTTGAAGAATGTAACGGAGCCCCCATTGCATGCCTTGGATGCACATGTCTATAGCCGAGGTCTCGGACAACCGATCTTTGCAATTGAGACTCAAGTTTCTCCAACGGTTTATGTAATCAATCACCGGCTCTTCATCCCATTGGCGAGCATTTGTTAGTTCAATCATGCTGACGGTCCTTCTCGTACTGTAGAAGCGATTGAGGAATTCTTGCTCCAACTCATCCCAACTATCAATTGAGTTTGCTTCCAAGTCAGTGTACCAATCAAATGCATTTCCCTTCAGCGAGCGAACAAATTGCTTGACAAGATGGTCACTGTAAGTTCCGGCATTGTTGCAAGTCTCAACAAAATGAGCTACATGTTGCTTTGGGTTGCCTTTGCCATCAAACTGCTGGAAATTTGGTGGTTGGTAGCCATTCGGCATCTTGAGGTTATCTATCCTTTGAGTGTACGGTTTGGAATATGAGAATGATGATTTGAAGCTTCCGTCTAGTTTGTCCTTGATAGTTCCCATGATGAACTCCTTTAATTGATCGGCAGGGATCATGCCATTTGAAGAGACTTGGAATTCACTGGCAATAGACTTTTCCTTCTCATTGGATAATTGTTTCATGGATGTTTCACCCTTTTCAAAGCCTCCAAACTTCACGTCCTTTACATGACTTTCTTCCACCTTGACTTCCCTACTCAGCAATTTTTCTATCTTGGAGTCTTGGTCTTGCACATGTTTGTTCAGCATCTCTATGGCTTTGGTCAACATCCCAATTTGTTCCTCCAAAGTTGTAGCACTTGTTGTCAATGCGTGCACTGTATCCAACGGAGGTGAAGAATCCGATGTGGAGTGATGAGTTTGTAGGGAGGAGTCGCCGCTCTCAACATCTTCATCATTGTTGATGTTGTCGGAGACAAGGGAGTCCTTTTGAACAATGTCGTCGACGACTTCACTTGGCATCTTCGTGGATGGATCAGACAATAGATCAGACAACCTTCTTGTCTTGCGTGATGACATGTGGTTGACTTGTTGTTCTTGATGAAAGGAGATGAGAGGTAGAGTTGTCCCACTGGGCGTGCCAAATTTGTAACGACAAATTCTTGCTATCTCTGAGAATAAAAGACAAGAAAAAGATCACAAAATAATTTTTGAGTATATTTGAAGTACAATTGCGGTTCAATCTCTATCTAATCCTCTGATTCAATTCTACAAGAACAATATTGAAATATGTGATGGAAATCTTCAATTTGATCTTCACTGAGATTATTTGAACTTGGAGAAACGTTAATTCGAGGGTCCTTGGACTTGATCTCGGATTAAATGGTGATTTGATTTGGAATTTGTTTTGAAGGTTGATGAAGATTGGTATGATCTTCGTCTTCAGTTCTTTGGATTTGTGAATTTTGATCTTTCCAATATGGATTTTGATCTTCAAAAACGGTTTTCCGAGGGTCTTGTGACTTGATCTTGGATTGAAATGAGTTCTTAACGAAGAACACCTTGAAGGTTGTTGAAGAACGATATGAACTTGATTTGGGTTTTCTTGAATTGTTGAAGATTTGATCTTCTTGGCAGAGATACGATCTTCAAAAACGGTTTTTGGATGAACTTGAGGCTTGATAGCGGATTGAAAGGGGTTCTTAACGAAGAACACCTTGAAGATTGTTGAGCTTGTTGGAGAGGATTTGTTGAACTTCCTTGCTCTGAATTCTTGAAGCTTCAATTGTTGTGTTTTGTTCTTCAAGAGCTCGTCTATTTATAGTTGTAGAACCGAGCCTCCTTTGCTTGTGATTGGTCGGTTTTATTTTTTTAATATAGGCATGGATTTAATTTAGCTTGTGGTGGACTTCTTTCCCGGATCCTCGCATTGCGGGGATGCTTTCGTGCACTGGGCTGCCCTTTATCAAGAAATTCTTAGAACACATCGTATTTCCACATGGCTTTATTTGATCGGCCAACAATTCTCCATCTTTATATTATAAATCAATTAATTAACCTATTAATAAATGGAATTTAATTTAGTAAAATTCCAAATTAAAAATAGAAATAATTAATTTAACTTATAATAATCAATTTGACACTTGTCAATATTTAATTGGAGTAGACAAAATTCATTTGTAGTCTACACCTCCATAATGAAGCATCTTGCGCAACATGACCCCCACTATATAGAGATAATACTCATTGATGATTTTTGTTAATTTTCATCAATAATTACCGGCTAAAATCAAATGCCCATGATAGATAAGACATTACTGTATCAAGTAATTGAATATTAAATTCTTGAAATCTCTTAAAGAATGACAGTTAATAGAAATGCAGAAGCAATGCATTTAACGTATCAAATGCCAGTTCAACTCCACATAACATAACAACTGCAGTTTATTTATTATATTGGCACAAATCGTTAATCACAATGTCAAATAGAGTTAATTCTCAAGTAATAAAAAATGCTTACACATTTTCCAATTGTGCATTAAAACATCATGACTTGAAAATTAGAACTTTTAAAGCTCTAGAAATTCGAATAAATACATGAACCAATAAGGCTCATAAGTTATTGTGAAGTCAAGGAGAAATACAATTTTTTCAAACAATGCACTAATTAATCAAGATAATGGTCTTTGATAATTCTCACCTAATTGAATAGGTTTTGTTTAACATTATCATGAATAACTTTTAAGTCCCACAAAGAAGTTTCCAGTTAATTTCAGAAACTTCAAATTATCATGAATAATTTCATATGTTTAGTCTTTTCATCATCACAACTAAAACTATAAAATAAACAGTATATATATATATATATATGTATATATATATATATGCAGTGATGATATGCTATAACCTCTTTATGATGTAAACCAATGTTATATAAGTAGTTGAAGAAATAGGTGTGACTCGTTAGACCAATTAATTCACCAGCCTCTATCTATAATTTCAAACAATAAGATTTCTCCTTGCAAGCCTTTCACCTCTACCCGCTAATTAATATATAAAGTTCTTCTTTACTTGCATAGAACATATTAAGACACATACTGTGTTGTGCAATAAGAAAGGAGAATAAACACATGATCAAGTATATATTTCAATCGCATTCTGTATATGCAAAAGAAAATCAATCTCTGTGAAAAATATTTTTTCGTCATGAAAAGAAGTCAACTGATCATGAGCAGATAGAGGATATGAATTTCCAGATTAGTTGTGCCTATATCTCACATGAGGCACCACGACTCTTGAACAGGGGCGGACCCAGATTTTTTTTTCACCTGGGCTGCTTTAGACTTAAGTAAGGTAAAAAAAAAGTACAAATATATTAAATAAAAGAAGAAATTTTCATTGTTCGATAAAAAATTATTAGAAAATTTTGGATACTTAAAACACTAAAAACAACAATACTAGTTTTCATGGAATAAAATTCTTCCATTACCGAATCTACGTCGATATTTTTAATAATTTCTTTCAATGTAGATAACCATATTATTTGCGAGTACCCTTAATTCATTTTATTGCAAATGACTCTTTTTAACAAAAAGCACTTAATTAAAGATGATAAATAAATCTCCTTAATATCATATGTTGGAAAGCACAGAGCATATTAATTTTAGTTGTATGCAAAAATGCCAACAATTAGATTAACAGTTAGACAATAAACCAGTAGAAAAGTCATTTCTATT
Organism: Linaria vulgaris; assembly: GCA_948329865.1. Classification (NCBI taxonomy): domain Eukaryota; kingdom Viridiplantae; phylum Streptophyta; class Magnoliopsida; order Lamiales; family Plantaginaceae; genus Linaria; species Linaria vulgaris. The sequence goes on along the minus strand of OX415250.1, from coordinate 14,151,458 downwards.
ATCTAACAATTAACATAAAACAAAAATAAAAAACTAACATGGCTAAGGAACACAAACCAGTATAATCATTCAACTTATTAGGCTTTCTTTATTTACTAGTCCATTAATATAACACTACTTATTTTTTGGCTTCTCCAATTTTCACCTGAGCTTAAGCCTAGGTTAGCCCTAATATAGGTCCGCCCCTGCTCTTGAATCACCGATACAACCCCTCGATATCAACCAAGTCAGAAAAAGGATAATTAATATAATTACACAAAAAGAGTCGAAATCGTCTTAAAATTGTTGTTCCTCTATTTAACAATTCACAATAATTAAATAAAGAAACATGTCATAATATGAAATATTACCTCGAAGGATGATCAAGAATATAAGCAACAATATATAAGTGACGATATACCGTAACTCCAACGGTTCACGTCGAGTGTGAAGTATAAACGCTAGACTGAGGCGCGGATTATGTCAGGTTTCTTTAAGACGAATCGCACCCCTAAATGGTAATACTCAACATGCAGTAGGGTCACACACAACGCGTCGTCTCCAGGATGCAACAACCCAACAAATTACGTTGTAATCTTATTTCTGACTTACAAGATGGAAACTCGCACAACACTTTGCTCATATCAATATATTAACATATATTTCTCACATAATATGCTCATATAATGTGTATTTATAAATATAGAAGATGATATATATATATATATATATATATATATATATATATATAATATTTGGCTCATGAGATAATTCTGTTTTTTCATCTTCTAATCCCCTTTTCACAAATGCAGAAACAATATGAATATATAGCTCCACGTTCAGGGGTAATCAGAAGGCTAATTAGACAATTAAAACCACACAATAAATTGCATGTATAAAGAATAATAATTATATATGAAATCGTTGGTTCATAAGAGCAAATGGTAACTGAACAATTGACCATGAATGATTAATATAATAAGGGCAAAATAGTTTTTTGTGCCTTTATTTTATTTCAACTTCAGGGTTTTTTCTATAATTTTATGGGCTTAGAAAATGTCCGCTAACTTTTTTTTTTTTTTTTTTTTTTTATAAAATATGCCCGACGGGCTCAAATGATGCCACTGGACTGGTTTTTGGTGACATGGCGTCTGACTGGGACGCCATGTCATTAATTTTTTTTTATTATGTTGTTGCCCTTTATCTTCATATATATGCATATATATATATATATACACAACTTTTTTATAATCTACAATTTAAAATGGTGATAAAAATTCTAAAAAAAAAACAAAAAAAAAAGAATAATTCTAGCATTTTCATATATATGTATATATATACACAAACTTTTTTATAATCTATAATTTAAAATGGTAATAAAAATTTAAAAAAAAACAAAAAAAAAGAATAATTCTAGCATCTTCATATATATGTATATATATACACAACTGTTTCTATATCTCCAAATTTATAATAGTTATAAAAATTATAATAAAAAAACACATTCAAATAATAAAAATTATATCATCCACACACACACACACATATATATATATATATATATATATATGAAACTTTTCTTTTATCTTTTCCAATTCTTTTTTATATTTTTAATAACAATTTATAAAAACTATTTAAATTATTAAAAAAACATATAAAAAACATACTATTCATCATCTTCCCCATTTCCCCCCCCCCCCCCCCCCCCCTCCCCCACCATCCCCACCGCCACCAGCCCCCTCCTCACAGCCACCAACCAGTTTCTCTACCACCCAGCCCCCTCCCCGCCGCCTCCTACCACCACACTTCCGATTTTGCCCCCTACCCCCTTCCCGTAACCACCTCCCCAGCCCCCCCAACCACCATCCACACCAGTTTTTCTACCATTTCGCCACCTCCCCACCGCCACCAGCCCCCTTCTCGCCGCCTCCCACCACCACACTTTCGATTTCGCCCCCCCCACCCCCTTCCCGTAACCACCTGCCCAGCCCTCCCCCCCACCCCTATCCGCTCCAATTGCAACCGGAGTATCCGGCCTCGACGGAACCCTAACATTCTCTCTCTTAACCGTTTTTGGAGGCTGCTTTCTCTGTACGGTTATTATAACGGAATTCGATGCTTTATCAGAGCTCCGATTTTGAGGATTGGCGGCGGTGACCGAATTTCGGTAAGTAGCTAGGGTTTGGGAAGGAAATTACGGGAGACATGTATCAGGAGCTTACTTCTCGGACACATGGTCGGCGTTGGGTGGCTGGTGGCGGAGGCGCCATTATTACTCCGGTTGAATTCGCCGCCGTCGCCTTCTCCGCCGATTAACTCCGTCATGCTGTTAGATTTAAGAGAGAGAGAGAGAGATTGACGGGGTGAATCGGTAATTTTGCACCCCCGTCCAGTCAACAACAGAATAATAAAAAAAGTTAAATTAATGACGTGGCGTTCGACTGGCGTCCCAGTCAGACACTACGTCAGCCAAACCCAGCCCAATGACATCATTTGAGCCCGTCGGGCATATGTAAAAAAAAAAATAATTAGTGGGCATTTTTTAAGCCCGTAAAAATATAAAGCAAAACCTAAAATTAAAATAAAATAAAGGACAAAAAAAATATTTTGTCATATAATAAATCTCTGACCGTTTAGCAATGAGCCAACCGTTCACATTAATTTGCCACAAAATAATCCTTTCTTTCTATAAGAATATTAAAGCTTAATATTATTTTATTAAAATAGTCTAACACTTTCTAGTACTGTCAAACGATTTTTACACTTTCAATTAAATCATATATATGGGGAATATATCTTAAACATATCACAACCCACTAAGGCTCAATAATCAATTCCTTTAAGTCCATCGCACGATTCCATCTTATCCTAATAACATATTATATTAATTAGTAATGAATTTATTAACCACATAAATTATTCATTCCTAGCTCGTAATAAAGACTGAAAAATCGCTAATTGAACAAATTTTATATACCTCTCCTCTTCCCCTGCAAGTGAGAGCAACATATTGAATACCCTTAGCGACCACTACGACGTCATTTCAGCTACAACGTGCAGTTCTCATAGCCTACCCTCTCTCACCGTCTGTTTATAGACTTGGGGCGCGTGATATTCACATTTATTGACGACCATATCGAAATCGAAATTCGACATCAAAATATCAATATCAAAAAAATTCGATATGGAAATCACTTTCGAAATATTGATCGGTTATTCGACCTTATGTGGAGATGCCTTTAGCTCATAATTCAAATGCAGAATTATTGACGACCTTATTCGAGCTCCATCATTTGAACTCGGGGATAAGAGGTACTGGTAATTCAAAATTTGGTTTAGTTAATTTAGAAGTTATTATTTACAACAATAGCTCCTAAACTGGAGGACTACATGATATTGGTAATTCTCGTATTGGGCTAGCCCATCCCAGTTATATGGGCCAAGCCCATCAGAAATCGACGCAGCGCTCTCTTCTATCAGAGATGGACCCCGATATGGATTTTGATATCTAGTGTCACACTCAATATGGTACAATGCACGCGGAAATCACATGTGCGGTCCCCGCATTCCGAGGTCTATATATATTCGGGTTTTGATATTCAAGGTAAGCTTTATTAATTACCCCGTACTATTTATTCGCGTATCAAAAATCCACTTTCGATATCGAATTCTTACCCGATATATCATCCGACATATCTTTTGACACACTCTCGACATACATCTCCAACATATATTCTCGATATATATCCTCGGCATACCTTATCCGACATGGCCATATCCCCGATATCAGCCACATCCCCGACGTAGAAGATATTCTACATCCGGCAAAGCATCCAAGTGTTACTTTGAGGTGTTTCGGACCTAAGTTTACCTAGAACTAGCATTAGTGATAGGAGACTTGATTTGTAATAGATTTGTTGTCATATTGTTGTAATCTCGCACTTCGTTTATAATATACAATATATTGTTAAATTAGTGGCGCCATCTGTAGGAACACCACAAATCCAGACAAAGACGCAAGGATGCAATGCAGGGTGACCCGATCACGATCCACAAGACCTACCATTGATAACGCAACTCCAGGGAATGCACCAGCACATGCTCAGTTGCTCGAATCCAGTATTGAACAACAACACGACCCACCTATTCCTTAAGCGCATGCGGCTCCGGAGGCTGTGCCCGTGAACCCTATTGTCCTCTCCCAAGAGATTATGGCACAAATCAACGCCACAGTCCAGGCAACTCTAAATGCCGCACTGGAGACACTCCTACCCGGCCTAATCAACCAGGGTGCCGACAACTTACCTCCTCAACATCAGGAATCGAGGACAAGAGGTACATGAAGGATCTAGAGCTCGAAAGCGTGAGGAGATGGCGGAGTCCAGGAGGGAACACTCGATTTCTAGAGCTCACATTGAAGAACATGCCAACCCTAGGGTCGAGATAAGGGGCATAACAAGGAGAATGTAACGGTTGAACCAAGAGAAGAAGAGGTCAACTGCAAATTGGCATTGATAAATGGACACAAAAGGCTAATCCCCTTTTTCGAGGAAATTGAGGCTGAAGTGTTGGCACCTTTGTTTTTCTGTTTTTCTGTTCGTTTGGTTATGTATTTTTTTGTGTTTTGCATTTCTTGTATTGCTAATTGTTTGGGGTTAAGAAATCGTTCACATCTTGGTTGCTACGACCGTAACTCACCATAATACCGTTTTAGTCCGTTAGTACGTGGACATCATGGAGGACGTTAGTGATCAATTGTGTAAGAATCTATCTTTCTCCTACATCAAAGAATTTGCTCACCTCATCCCCGACTCTTCATGGCATAAGACGAATCCCTCCTCTGAATTGGTGCTCGTTGGAAGAGTAATGACGGGATGTTGCTATAACTTTACCGCATTTTGTACTATGATAAAAAATCTCTTTAAAGCACTTAAAAGAATAAGGAATATGTACATGAGGGTCTAATGTGCAAAATGAGTATATAGTCAAAATTAAACAATATGGATATAATTAACTGGACATTTATAGTAAAATTACAAACACTTAATATATATGCCATCTCACATAATCTAAGTGGTGTGTTTATATAATTTAAATAGTTTCACAAATAGATCTTCGCCCCCACAGTAAACACATTCGTGCATCATGTATATATATCAATAACTATATCTTTACTACTTCATGTGTGTAACATAGATCCTCCTCTTTTTTCGTTGCCTCGCTTGGAAGAGGCGAGTTTCATTTTATATTCACCAAGTTGCTTTAATTATGTTTAAGATGCTAAATCGTTATAGCATCGCAATGTGGTTTATGTTGTTACTTTATGATATTACAGATGAAGAAGACTATGTATTCCTTGGCCCATTTCGATGGCTCGCCAAGTAGTGAGACAAAGGATTATAAGTATAAAGGGATGGGTTTTCTGAAAGTAAATTGAAAAAATTACGTGAGACAGGCCTACACTATTGAACCCATTCCCCGAGGAAGAAAGGGTGGAATCCAGACCCATATTTCGGTACTTATGGAAACGCAGAACCCAGACCCATACCCAATTGTCAGGGTCCGGGTCTGGTCCAGACCCGTAAAGATCTTTATTTATTATTTCTTTTTTTCTTGTATAACTTTAATATGGGAAATTATGTAAATGCGGAATCCACTGTGAATGCGAACCCACACCAAATATGTTTTTCTCTCACCTCTCTCTCTTCTCTCCCCTCTAACTGATTTTCCCGCAATTTTTAGATGTCACACATTTGTTATTTATATATACCTTCATTTCTCATTTTCATTTTTCTTAGCTCACATCCAAATCGCACAAACGCAAACGCAATGGTGCCTACAATAAACTACACACCCTCATTTCGCTACCTCATAGCTTTAGCTCTAATTGACCAGAAAAATTTCAGAATTCGTGACTGTGAATTCAGCTCATATGAAAAAATGTTGTTAAGCATCATGATCAATTGTGTATCAATATCATGTTTAATCGAAAAGTTATATCTAAGAAATTAGCTTTTTTTGTTTATAATTTCATATGATCAATTGTGTATAAATCTTTTTCTTCACAGGTATGTACAAGTTTTGCCCTGCTCTGTTTGATTTTAAGCGGACTGTTATTTTTGATATCGAAAAAGATGTCAATTTGGAAAATGCAGATGGATGCACATTTAGTGCTTGTGGCAATACTTTTCAAACAAACAAGGGGTTACAATGTCCCTTATATTTTCCAATAATCTTAATCCATTTGATCTAATGGAGGAGCTAAGGGATTCTACAATGTTTTTAATCACCTTAGAGTTCTGGCCAACTCTAAGCCATTCTAGAAATATTTATCAAGTGATAGAACCTCTAGTGATAAGTAGATTTACATGATAGTCCCTCAAAGATGGAAAGTAGAAAGCACTCCAAAAGTTTCAAATATGGTCCTGGCTATCGTGCTGCTAAGGAGCAATTATTAGATGCAGTCGATGTATACGCATCCACTGCCAATACACGGTGTGGATGGGTGTTGGGTGGTTATTCTTACAATTTAGGGATCTCCTTTTAGTCTCAATCATCGGTTGTATATACATCGGATGTATATAATAATTTCTCGCTGCTAAGAGGCAAGGCTGGTGTTGCAGGTTATGGATGTTGGGCAAGAGATTTCATGTTTGCCCAATTTTTCTTTAACATTGAGTCATTTACAGTTTACAATTCTTTTTTGTCAAAGAAGCAAGTGTTTTTGATGATGAGTACATTATAATTTGAACATACTCTACAAATTTCCTAAAAGATGTAACTCTTACACAACAATAATTTATTTCTCGGTAACTTTTTTATTTTTATGCAAGTCATGTTTCAGATACGATAGTTTTGTACTTTATCTTTATATATACGTTATCCTTACATAACAAGTTCTATGTGTTTCAGATATGATCAAATCGCAGACTAATTACAAAAATCACTTTGCGGATTGATCCAATGAGAGATTTGTGGGAATGTAAAGTTTTCTTTCAATATTAATACTTTTGGAAATATTTACACACAAGGTTCACTCATGAGCATATCCATAACAATTTGTGATAATTGATAAACAAATCACATGTTATGCCTGGTAAATTAAATACTTTCAGCAAATTAACCCTCTCTTAATTTTGTCTTCATGTACTTTTGCTTAAAAAGACTAAACTACCTCTAGTTAAAAGTTTGTGTTCCACGAGGTGGAGGGAGATGGGGATAGGAAGGTGGAGAGAGAGAGGAAGGAGGTAGGGGGCAGTGGTTTGTGTGAGGAAGGAGTCGAGTCTGATGATTGGTGCGACGACGGAGAGGAGGAGGAGGAGGGAGGAGTGGCGGCGACGAGATAGAAAAGATGAGTGACCGTCGGACCCTGTAAATTAGGTGGAGATGTGGACTACACTTGAGTGAAAGTACACTTGAGTGAAAGTTAAGGTGATAGCGCTAATAATTAAATTTAATACAGACCGGAAATGAGTTTATTTTTTACATAAATGATTTTTTTTGTTCTAATATGTAGTTTAGGAAAGTGACATTGGTTTTGTTACAAGTTTAGATTTACAGAAATAAATTACCGTTATGGGTTGCTTTCAAAAAATTATACTTGTCATGGAGCTAAAAGTCGGTCAAACCGGGTTTAATCGATGACCGGCCTCTTGTCTTGTCTGGTTGGCCCTTAAATTTGCTGTAAAAAATATCGGAGTGGACCAGTCCAGAACCGTGACCTGGTGGACCGTCTAACCAGTCCGGGGCCCCTTCACCAAAAAACAAAAAGCATCAATAAATATAAAGAAATATAAATAGAAAGTAGACAATGGGCTGCTCCTAATGACATATTGTTGTAATAGAAGAATGAAAATGGAGAAATATAGATCACGTAATCCGTTATATTGATATATTAATTTGTTAAACTTAGCAACAAACAACCTAGATCTAATTAACTGTTTAAAAAAGGGATCTAAATAAATTAATGGATTATCCAAAAATAGATAACAGTACTCCACGTATAAGAGAAAAGACATCATATCCCATTTAACTAATATTTCACATAGATGAATTCTTTAAGATCTTTTCCATAATGATCTTATTATCGGAGTAGCTTATAATGTAGAATATATTGTTAATCTGAGTTGGCATTAATTTAAAAACCTTCTTATGCTATATTGAGCTGACTATAATAAAAAAAAAAGGAAAGTACATTTTCATGCATATGTTCATTTTCAAAGTTTAGATTCTTTAGGTTGGTGTATAAGTTTTATTGACAACTCCAAAGGAAAACATTTCAAAATATACCTACTCATAATTTAATTTAATAAGATAATACTAGTGAATTTCTTTAATAATGTTGAAAGTAACTATATATAAAGTTATATTATTCTTTAATAAGTATGACTACGATATAATTATAGATATAGACACTATACCGCTTGGATCCCTCGTTCGGCCGATTTGAATCGGTAAAACCAGTAACATGTAAGGTTTCTGGTTCATTGTCCGTTCCGTTTTTGGATTTTCCGTTTTTGGAAACACTGGTCTTAATAGAGAAAATAGTTGCCACTATTAATTCTTGCGCTTCGGTTTTTCTATTTCACTACCCTATTCCACTCTATGTGCCACGAATAAAATTAAGACTCATGTCCCACTTTATGTTTCTAATTATTCCAGCCGTTTAGCTCCCGTTAAGAGTCTTCCACTTCAATAGTGTCTTCCACTTCAATAGTTGTACTTCACTCAACAAATAAAATAAGCGGGCCCCACAAATAATATATTAAACAAAAGAAAACAAAACAAAAACTCCATTTTTCTTTTTTAAGCCCTAGGTTCTGCTAATGAGGGCTGAAATAGTAATTGCACATCAAGGCATTCTTACAGGTAAGATTTTCAGGTTATTAAACTATTATTTTATTGCATTCAAATGGTGTATTTATTGCGATGACCTGTATAAAAATTTGGGTGATCACTTCTTTCTTTGATTTTAGTAGTAAGTTTACTGCTGTAAAACATCTAAAAGTTTTGTAACGACAAAAATAAAACTTGACAGTAATTTCTTGTTGAACAAACAAACCAAACACCTTCCTATACATTAGATATTTTGTTCATGTTTTAAATATTCACACAACAACTAACCCTCCTAGTGCTATCTGATGTCAGTACAATTACCAAGTCATACACTAATTATGTAAAAATTCTCATTATAAAGCAAACATGAGTATATATTAACAGTATGAATTGATCTTCATGATCAGAGAAGAAAAGAAACAGAACAGAAAAGAAACAGAATGAAGAAAAGACAAATATTATTATGATCAAAGTTTTGGGAGCTTTGATCTCGTGTTTATTGTTTGTGAGAATAGTAACTTGTTGAATGAAATGGAAATACATTGACCAACTTATATAGAGCCGAGCTATAACTAATCCTAATCGAATTGGAACTGCTGGAGTGGCAGTTTTAACTAACAACTAACAACTTGCTATAAAAGGAATCTGAGAGCTAACTAATTAACTAACTTTTGAACAGTTACTATAAATAGAAAATTACAAATAAAAATTAATAAATTATGATTCTTGTATAATCTCAGAGCCCCCCTCAAGATGTGCATGGGTATTGTGAATGCCCATCTTGGAAATCATGATGTTGAAGGGTTGTAATAACAGAGGCTTGGTTAACAAGTCTGCCACTTGATGTTCTTTGCCAATGTGCATTATCTTGATTTCTTTATTGTTGATCTTCTCTTTGACAAAATAGCAGTCAACTTGTATATGTTTGGTTTTATCATGATGAACAGGATTATTTGCAATGCAATATGCACTCCTGCTATGAGTGAATAGAAGAGGAACTTTTCTTTCTTTGAAGCCCAAATCCTTGAGTAATTGTTGAAGCCATAGTATCTCAAAAGTTGTTGTAGCTAGAGCCCTGTATTCTGCCTCAGTAGATAACCTGCTCACTGTTTGTTGTTTCTTGCATTTCCAGGAAATTAGAGACTTGTCCAGATATATAGCATAACATGTTGTACTTTTCCTTGTTTGAGGACATCCTGTCCAATCACTGTCAAAGAAAGCTTTGACTTGAATGTCTGAATTAGCTTTGTAATGAATGCCTCTTCCAAGGGTTGATTTGAGGAACCTCAGAACTTTGTGTGCTGCAGCTAGATGAGCAGTGGTTGGCTTGCTCATATGTTAAGTTAGACACTGAATACTGTGACATAGGTCTGGTCTGGTGATTGTTAAGTATAATAGGTCTTCCTACAAACCTCATGTATACTGAGGGATCTTCAAGTGTAGGTGAATCTGTGTTTGTGAGCTTTGTTGTGTGACTCATAGGGACTGTGCTTGGTTTGCATCCAAGGTAACCTGCATCTGTTAGAATATCTAGAGCATACTTTCTTTGGCATAGAGTGATGCATGTTTTACTTCTTGCAACTTCTATGCCAAGAATGTATTTCAAATCACCTAAGTCCTTTATAGTGAACCCAGTGTCAAGTTGATGTTTAATGGTATCAATTTCTTGTAGATCATTACCTGTGAGTATGATATCATCTACATAAATGCATAAGGGTGTAAATCTAATGCCATTTCTTTTAGTAAAGAGGGATGAATCTGAAACTGTTTGAGTGTAACCATGAAATGTTAAACACTGAGTAAGCTGTCTGGAAGATTGCTTTAATCCATATATGATTTTCTTTAGTAAGCATACTTTGTTGTCAGTTTTAGAACAATAACGGGGGGGGGGGGGGGGGGGGGGGGGGGGGATATATATAACTTCATCTAAATCTCCATGTAAAAAAGATGTGTTGACATCAAGTTGTTTTAAGTGCCAATTATGTGATGCAGCTAATGCAAGTATGACCCTTACTGTTGTTAATTTAGCTACATGATAGAAAGTGTCAAAGTAGTCCAAACCTTCCTCCTGTGTATATCCCTTTGCCACCAACCTTGCTTTATGTCTTTCAATGGTTCCATCAATTTTGTATTTTACCTTGAACACCCATTTGCAGCCAATGCAGTGTTGTCCAGGAGGGAGGGTTGTGAGTTCCCATGTCTTTGTTTTCTCCAAAGAATCTAATTCCTTTCTCATTGGTTCTCTCCATTCAGCTAATTTACTTGCTTGAATATATGTTCTAGGTTCAAAAATGTTAGAGATAGATACAATGTATGCTTTGTATGAAGGAGCAAGTAACTCAGTGGAGAGGTATTGTGAGATAGGATATTGTTTACCAGATGTACCATTATTTGCTTTGTGGAGTGACTTAGGGAGGGAAACATCATAAACAGAGAGATAAGCTGGTGGTCCAACTGATCTATATGGTCTGGTTGATTGAGTTACTTACCTGAGTTGTTGTTCTGAGTATGTTCATCAACTGTTTGAGTAGGGTGAGTATTCTCTGTTGGTTGTATTTCACTGTGTGATTAAAGATGTTGTTCTGTATTTGAGGTATGGGAAGTATCTGCGATATTGTGGTGTATGTATGTGGAAGTGTCAGTGGTGTATGTACTGTCAACTTCTATATTGGTTTGTCGAGGAGGAGTGTGAGGTAAAGTTTGAGAGAAGTCATCAGAATCTGAAGATGTAGTAGGATTATCAACTTCTATAGAGTGATTGGGGTGAGGAATAGGAGAGATGAAGGAATCAGTACACAAGTTTGTACTCTGGGTTGCTGAGGTGTTTGGATTTGATGAGAGTTGTTGAAAAGGGAATGTATTTTCATAGAAAATCACATTCCTGGAGATGAATGTTTTCATGGTCTGTAATTTTAGCAACAAGTAGCCCTTTGTTCCTTGAGGGTAACCAAGAAATACAGCCTTTGTTGCTCTTGAGTCAAATTTTGTCCTGTTTACAGATAAAGTAGAAGCAAATGCCAAACAACCAAAGGAACGCAGTAAAGAGTAATCTGGAGTTTTGTTATAAAGCATTTGATAAGGAGTTTTTTTATCAAGAACTTTAGATGGAAGTCTATTTATGATAAATGCAGCACAACAAATGCAGTTACTCCAGAATTCAACATGAACTTTTGATTGAAATCTCAGTGATCTTGCTACTTGTAGGAGATGTTGGTGCTTTCTCTCTACTAGCCCATTTTGTTGGAGGGTTTCAACACATGACTTTTGATGTATGATTCCATACTTCTCATAGAATCCTTTAAGTATGAATTCTGTTCCATTATCTTTTCTTATAGTTTTGATTTTAGTAGAGAACTGAGTTAAAACCAAGTTGTAGAATTGCAGTAAGTATTTTTGCACTTCTGATGTCTGTTGAAGCATATATATCCAAGTGCATCTACTATAATCATCTACAATGGTTAGAAAGAACCTAAAGTTATCATGAGATTTAGTAGAGATCACAATGTATTAATTCAAAAGAATGATTAGTACAACTAGAGCTCACTGGAAAAGGTATTTTTCTCTATTTGGAGAGATGACATATATCACACTCATGACTTTTATTACATTTCAAATGGATATCAGGAATGGCAGATAGCTTTTCACTACTAGTGTGACCTAATCTATAATGCCAAAGTTTAGCAGACTCAGGAACAACATTATGTACAGAATTCATAACATGGTTGTCCTTTTTCTCAGAAGTAGTGTGTAAAATATAGAGACTATCTTCAAGCTTAGCAAAACCAATCATCTTCTTGGTGATTTGGTCCTGCAAAACACAATATGTAGTAAGGAAATGTAGTCCAATATTTGTTTGACCAATGAGTTTAGATATGGATAAAAGATTATAAGTGAAAGCAGGAACTAGCAGCACATTATGCAAGATAACAGTAGGTAGAAATTGAACAGATCCCCTGTGAGTTGCTTTAGTAGTGCTATTATTTGATAAATAAATGTCAATATCAACTTTCTCACGTTTACCAAGGAACTACTGTGGTTGACAGATCATGTGATATGTTGCCCCAGTGTCTAAAATCCAGCATTTTGATACAATATCAGAAGAATAAGCCTTAATAGATAGAGGAACATTCTTACCAGAGATATCAGTAGCAGCATAGTGGTAAGTGTTGGAATCTGGCCCTGCAGAGCTAGTTTGAGGCTGAGTTTGTGCTTGTTTGAAAGCTAAGAACTGCTCAATGATTTCTTTAGAGAAATCTGCAGAAGGCCTTTGTGGTTTGTTCTCTTCACTGGGCTTGGAAGTATGTACTGGATCAGTAGAATTCACATTGTCATGAGAGCGATTTTGAGTGTTGAATCTCTTTCCCTTAGGACCTTTCCATCTAGGAGGATATCCATATATTTGAAAGCGCTTATCCAATGTGTGTCCAGTGTAACCACATTGAGTACATTTAAACTTTTTCTTGTCTTTTGAACTGGGCTTGGAATTGTTGTATCCTTGAGAAGGTTGAAACACTTGAGTAGGGTAAGAGTTCTTGTGATATTGATCCTAAGTTTGTCTCTGTCTAGTGAACATAGCCATGGCATCAACAGTACCAGAATTGGAAGATAAATCTCTTTGATTTTCTTCTTGAAATAGCATTGAGTATACTTGTGAGAGTGAGGGTAAGGGATTGAATAGCAAGATTTGGCTTCTCACAACATTATAAGACTCATTTAAGCCAACCAAGAACGTCAAAACATAATCAGATTGTTGGAGATCAATCATAGTTCAATTGACTCCACAAGTGCACAAACCACAAGAACATGCCACAATTGGCCTTTGATTCACATATTCATCCCACAAAGATCTAAATGCATTGTAGTAGTTTGTAATAGAAAGACTTCCCTGAGAGATGGTGGAGAGTGATTTCTGCAACTGATAAACTCTGGAGCCATCTGCTCTTGCAAACCGCAACTTCAATTCTTTCCACAACTCCAAGGCAGATTCAAAATAGAGAAGACTTTTTTGTAGATCATCAGAAACTAAATTCATCAGCCATGAAAGAACAAGTGTGTTGGATCTTATCCAACAAGTTTCATTTACTGCATCACTCAGATCTAGTTTTGGAAGTGTACATCAATGAACTTGATCTTGTTCTTGATGTTAAGAGCCATGGTGATCCCTTTACTCCATGACAGATAATTTGTGCCATTGAGTTTCTCTCTCACAATGGAAGCACTTGTGAAATCGTGTGTTCCCAGGTAGTAAACAGAACTGGAATCTTCACTCAGATTCTTGAAAGAAGCAGTTGTTGAAGATGATGCAGCTGTTGAAGATGATGCAGGAGTAGTCATTTCTGCTGATTCCTAGTATATGAGATGAAATCAGAAGAACATAGGGAATTGAAGAGATTGCATCGGAAGAGAGATTGAGAAACCTAATCAACTGATACCATATTAACAGTATGAATTGATCTTCATGATCAGAGAAGAAAAGAAACAGAACATAATGAAGAAAAAAGAAATATTATTATGATCAAAGTTTTGGGAGCTTTGATCTCGTGTTTATTGTTTGTGAGAATAGTAACTTGTTGAATTAAATGGAAGTACATTGATTAGCTTATATAGAGTCGAGCTATAACTAATCCTAATCGAATTGGAACTGCTGGAGTGGCAGTTTTAACTAACAGCTAACAACTTGCTATAAAAGGAAACAGTGAGCTAACTAATTAACTAACTTTTGAACAATTACTATAAATAGAAAATTACAAATAAAAATTAATAAATTCTGATTTCTTGTACAATCTAAGAGTATATAATTAAATTTGAAGAAAAATACTTTTCATAATTTTTTCGTTTCTATCTATTTACCCTTTGTTTTATGAAAGCATTATTCACCAAAATAGCTATGTATTGTATTGTTTGTTATTGAAACCGTCCACAGATCATGTTAAATAAACATGTATTCAAATACATTGTTTAACATATCAACTTTTATTTATACTATTCAGTTTTCTTAACTTCAAAGGATGAATGAAACCCGTTCATCACAACGTAGGTTGCACTTTGATGAAGAAGATGATATCACTTATTTGCGTGAAGAAAGTGAAAGAAGGGAAAGTGAGCCTATTGATCTTGGAAGGACAACAAATCTCTCGGATAATCACCACATCATAGAGCCAAAAATTAAAATCCTTGTGATTGGCATGGAATATGATACCGAGGATTTAGCTTATCAATTTTATAATGATTATGCATACGCCAACGATTTTAGCATTAGAAGAAGTTCAGTGCATAAAGACAGGATTGGAAATATTCTCGACAGAAAATTTTGTTGTTCATGTGAAGGCCTAAAAGTAGAATATAAAAGACATGAATGTCAAGTGTCCTCGTCCTGAAACAAGGAATTTTTGTCGTGCACAAATGAAAATCAGTATTCGCAATTCAAGTAAGTATAACATTGTCAAATATGTTGCTGAACACGATGGACATATTCTTGTGACAAGGTCTCATAAAAATATAAGTGCACAACAAGCCATTCAAATAGAGGACATTGGGAAGTCTGGGATACCACCAAAAGCGGGGGGTTGGAATACATGACTCATCAAGTAGGTGGACGTGATAAGGTGGGATTTATTCTTGAAGATTTGAAACATTTTTTGCATTCAAAGAGAAAAAAGAAATGAATGAAGGGGAAGCTGGATGGGTGCTTAATTATTTGCAAATGAAGCAATCCAAAGACCCAAGTTTTTTTATGGTGTTCAAGTTGACGAAGACGATCTGATAGCTAATATTTTCTGAACTGATGGGCAAATGAAGGTTGACTATGAATTTTTCGGAGAGGTGTTGTCCTTTGACACAACATATATGACAAACAAGGAGGAAAGACCAATTGCGTTGTTTGTTGGTATCAATCATCACAAGCAGACCATTATTTTTGGGGTGGCTTTATTATATGATGGGACTACAGAGAGTTTCATGTAGCTCTTCGATACTTTTTTACAATCAAGATGATGGGATTGCATGGCAGGATAATAAAAAGCCATGAATAATAAAAAGCACGCAACTATTCTTACTGATCAAGATGCTGCGATAGCGAAAGCTTTGGAAGAACAATGGACTGAAACGGGTCACCGACTATGTATTTCGCACAATTATCAAAATGCGGCCATGAATCTTAAAGGTATATTTTCAGCCTTTACCGATTTTACTAAAGACTTTAATTCTTGTATCTATGACTATGAAGAGGAAGAAGAGTTTCTAACAGCATGGCAGGATATGTTGGAGAAATATGGTCTTCGAGATAATGAATGGCTTGAGAATTTATATCGAAAGAAGGAGAAATGGGAGACAGTCATTTTGTGCAAATATGATTTCTACACAGCGTAGTGAAAGCATGAACAATGCACTTAAAAGATACGATCTCTTGCGCTTTTTCCAACATTTTGATAGATTGGTTGAGGATCGTCGGTACCAAGAGATGAAAGCGGATTTGAGAACATGCCATAGTACTCAAAGACCTTCTTTCCAAGTTGAAATCTTAAAGCATGCAACTACAATATACACACATGAAATTTTGATTTAAGATTTACATATAGGTGGGTGACCATCTTCGAAAAACCTTTAAAAAGGCTGTAGAAAAAATGTTATCTATAACCTTTTTCCAAATTTGATGTGTTGGAATTCAAGCTTCAAGATCAGAGACCCAACTACATATCATTTTAACATTTTATTGGCATTACGTAATTATCAATACAATTTGATAATTATTTGTGAATAGACCATATCTCACTGGAAAGAAAGTGTAAGAATTTTAACTTATCTTTGAGGATCATTATTTTTCTTTTTAATTTTTGGCGTTTCACTTGGAGCCGATTTCCATTTCTCTGTTTATGGCTATTCATTGGGTAGGAGAGGACTAACGGTTGGATATGCCCAACTGAAAAAGTGTTTATTTGACTTACATATGATTTTACATTTTTTAAATAATCGATAAAAAGGTAGGGATTCACAATTTTAATCTTTGTTTTGCCTTTGATGTGCTTATTATATTTACATCGAAACTTTAAAATTAGATACTTTTTTTGCGACAATTTGTAAATATAATTGAGAAAACTACGTATGTAAGCATCATATCGATGTGTATGTAATTAATATTTCAACTATATATAATTGTTTATCAATTAAAGAATACTCCATAATAATTTGATAATTATAGTTCATTACAATAATATTGTATTACGTTATATCTAAATGATCTAATGGATATATGTAGAACATATTGTAACAAGAAAGTTAATAATTATTATGAAATCTGAACAAATAATTAATTCTTTAATTAGCTTTCATAAGAATTGCTCCCGATTTTAAAATAATGTAATTTTAAGTCATCTAACCAAAAGGTTAAACAATCATCTCTATAAACATGGATTTCTTGCCTCAAAAGCTAAATTTGCATGTGTCACAAAAGTACTAATTCGTTGAAATAAGTCCGCCAAGCGCAATGACAAGGTAAATAACGCAATTTCACAAAAAAAAAAAAAAACTATGTTTTAGTGGTAATATTCTAAGGAAAAAAATTGAGAGGGAATATAACTTTTGAGACTAAAATGAGTCTTTCCTGTCAAACTTTCTGTATGAAACTCGCACTCTCGTGCATTACGAAAAAAAACTTTCATTACATGTCAAAGAGAAGAATCTTATTGATTTGTTTGAGAGAATTTCAGAAAACACTGCAAAATTTGATACTGGCAACGGTGTGCGTTTAAATTGAAAGATCAATCACAATTGAAAATTTTGTTTCGTATGAATTAAGTGAAAAGTATTCATTTGAAGATTTTTTTTTTACTTCGTTACGCAAGAATTTTGTTGTGTATTTAATTATGTGAAAAATATTCAATTGAAGAAATTTGCTTTTTACTTCTTTACGTGAAAAGTTAACTTTATGTGATAATTTGAAGATTTTTTTTATTTGTATTGTTTTATTTGAAAAGTTAACCGAAGATTGAAGAATTTTGTTTCTAATCAAAAAGTTATATTTAAAAGTAGCTTTTTGTTTATAGCTTCATATAACCAATTGTGTAAAAATCTTTTCCTTCAGGGGTATGTACAGGTTTTGCCCTGGTTTGTTTAATTGTAAGCAAATTGTTATTTTTGATATCAAAGAATATGCCAATTTGGAAAATGCAGATGGATGCAGCTTCACTGCTTGTGGCAGTACTTTTCAGACAAACAAGGGGTTACAAAACAGAGAACAAGAATCAATTCCAAAATGGAGATTAACAATGTGAGGCGTAAGCTTTAAGATGCTCGACAGTTAGAGCTTCTCAACTTATGAAGATATTAGGGTTGGCCGCCCTCTCCTTTGATGCCATAGAGACGGGGCGGTTCCTGTGTGAGTCAACTTCATCATTCTGGTTACGGACCCTAGTCCTATCAGGTGAGCCTTGACTCGAGACTCTTGGGGACGAGGTGGTAATGTATTTGCTACCTGAGCCTATTTGAGGAGGATTGCTGCCACATCCACTCTCATAGTCCTCGCAATATGTGCAATTATTTTCTGAAGACAAGACAATTGACAATGTTGGTTATGTTGGGTATTCTTTGTGCCATGGTGAGTCCCTTGGTCTATAGTCTATGGTGGCTAGTGTTGCACCTCAATAGAGGTTTGCTGAGGTCACTCGACCAGTTTCTCAGTTGGAGAGAGCGTTTCTCCCATGTTAGTTGGTTGGCCCCTGCTGTCAAGTTTCCATTACTGCTATTTGTGAGCATGATCGGGTAACCCGTATCATCCTAGATTCATGGTTTGGGATTGTGGGTTTCCTATAGACGGTGACACTAATTTTGTACAAATTCGTCTGAATTACATGTAAGATGATACAAAATTGAATCTATACACAAACTAGGCTAATATAGTCTCCTAATATCATCATAGATTAACTTTGTTAGAAATACCTGTTGACTCAGATGTTGGAAGATGAATTGTCTTGTCAAATCTGGGGATGTCGAGCTATGTCGAGGATTCTGACTATATAGAGGATTTTGACTTGGTCGAGGATTTTGGGATGTCGAGTGTCCAAATACAAGGTTATGAACACGTTGAGTAAAGTATATCGAATATTATATGTCGAATGTACTATGTAGAGTAAGGATATTCGATGTGTGTGCGTGAACAGTAAATTACAATTAAAGATTTACCTTGAATTGCGGGACAATGGTATTTATAGACTTCGGAACGCGAGGACCATCTCCGCATTTCTCAAACAGGTCGTGTATTGCTTAGAGCGAACAACTTGTTAGCCTAGATGCAATGGGTCAGTACGGTGGGCTATATGAAATAGCCCATATCAAAACATGAACATTACCATGACATATACCTTGATATGTTCTAGCGAGGGTTTGAGTTTGTAAAATATAATTATAATTCTACAAAGTTAACTCTAAAATACGATGATCACTTGTTCATAGCTTCAAAGAAAAATACCCAAAACACCCTCAAATTTTGAAGAAAATAAATACCCCAAAACACCCTCAAATTTTGAAGAAAAAAATACCCCAAAACACCCTCAAAGTTTTTAAAAACATCTCCAAACAATATAGTGGCTTCTCATAATTCGTAAGCACAACAAAATACATCCAAGTTTTAATAAAAGTATCCTTAAACACATTCAGTGTTTTATAGAACACTTCAAAACCCCTCAATTTTTTAAAGAACACTGTCAAACACCTCCATTTGTTTTTACAAAAAAACTTTATTTTTCAACGAGTGACATGATGACGTGCATATGTTAAGGAGAGTTATTTTTCTAATTATATCGAACTTAGGATGTATAAGAAATTATTGCAATATGTCTTGTTCTTTTCCTATTGCAGCGATCGACTAAGTAATATTCAACGGATCACATACTCGTTTTCTCTCTCCATGTGTATCACGCTTGCTTGAAATTTAAATCTCATTTGACCTATCAATATGTATTTATTTGGTTGAATTCAAAGCATGCAATCACTTTTGTATGAGATATCTTAAAACATATCAAAGCTATTTAAAATTAAAGCAAATCGTATTGTATTGTTTAGATGAACCTTATGAAAAACTATTGTATTATTTGAGGATATTTTCTAAGAATCAAGAGGTGTTTGTGGGTGTTTTCGGATTATGAGAAGGTATCGTGGTGTTTATAGGTGTTTTAACAATTTGGGGGTGTTTTTAAAAATTCTGAGGATATTTTCTAAGAAATTGATGGTGTTTGAGAATATTTCCTGAAAATTTGGTGGCATGTTTGAGTTAAGAAAAGCTATTGTGGTATTTTCGAATTAAGAGAAATAATAAATATATGCCCAACACTTTCAGTTCTTAAAAGCTTAAATTACCAAACTTAATTTGAAATATATAAAAACCAAAAATAGCAAATCCAAAGAAAAAAAAAAACTACTGAAAGTGTAAGATGTTCTGTTATCAATGTTGGATGGATGTTGTGCCAACATCCAGAGGACAACATTGAAACCCGAGAACAGTCTTAACCTAAAACATGTTTCTGAAATTCTGAACATGAGTAAAGTGTTCTGGATTAAATGTTGGATGGATGTTGAGCCAACATTCACAGGACAACATTGAAACCAAAAACTATTCTGTCAATCTGTCTTTAACTACTTTAGTTTAGTTTTGCCTTTATTCACCTATTAATCAAGTTCCACGATTTTAGTTGTCTTTGTTTATGTCCATGAACATCTCTTAATCATAAGGAAGAGCATTACAAGTTTCCTAAGTTGAAGTTTCCATAATTCAAGAGGAGGAGATCGGTCAAGTCAACACGGTTTCAAAGATGGAAAGTTTTGGAGTTCAAGTGCAACTAGGAATCTTTCCAAGATCAACTCTGAATTGAAGGAGTATTTCCTTATTAGAACTCAATCTAATAAAGGGAACTATTATTCAAGAAGGAGATCGAGTTCAAGAAGGAAAGAAGAGTTCAACAAGGAAACAACATAAGTTACCAAAACTGTGTACAACACACCTTGGAGATCAAGTTTGAAGAAACCTATATATAGGGTGTGAAGTACATCAAGATACAAGAGAAACAATAGAGCTTATAAATCCGTAGAGATTATATCTTAAGCATTGTTGCTGTGTTTCTTGTTTTGCAAAGTTTGTGAGTTTTCGAGTTAAGTCTAGGATTAGATTTAAGGAGAAAATTCTTGTCTGCTTTGCTGAGTCCAATCTACAAAAGAGCGAGAGTGATTTTGTGGTGAGGAACAACTTTGGTAAAACCTGCGTGGTTATTTTGCCGTAAGGCTAGATGGTTGATTATTTATAATAAACCATTGAAAATTTATCTTCTTGTGTTCTTTAATTTCGCTGCACATTATACTCTATCAAGAAGATTATTTGAGATCAAGTTAAGGCAACGCCAGCTTAACTTGAGCTCTGAAACTTTGGAAAAGTTGTATCAATCCCGATATAACAATTTCAATTGGCGTCAGAGCCAAGCACCGATTTCACTGGTGTTTGGAGGTGATACAATTCAATGGACAACATCAATCCCAATTCTGGCAGACTCCCAGTCTTAGAAGGATCCATCAATTATGCCTACTGGAAGACCAGGCTCAGAGTTCACATCAAATCCATTGACATGAAAGCATGAGATGCAGATATTGTACCAAAACCGAAGTCACAATGGACAGCAAACGAGGTAACACTGTACAACTACAATGAGAAAGCTCTTAATACTATTTTTAGTAATGTTACCAATCAGATGTTTAAGTTAATTCAGAACTGCACCACGGCTAAATCAGCTTGGGATATCCTTGAACTTCATTGTGAAGGAGATATAGCAGTTAGAAACTCTAAACATAGACAATTGCTTAAAGATTTTGAAAAACTTGAGATGGGTGATGAAGAGAGTATAGGTAGTTATTTTGAGAAAATCCTTGACATTACAAATCCATGTGAAAATCTAGGATTTCCTGTCTCAAATCAAACTATGGTTTATAAAGCTTTTAGATCTTTGTCACCTAGATTTGCTCTCAAGAGAATTGCCATGGGAGAGACAAGAGATATTGCCAACATGGAATTTCAATCCTTGTTAAACACTCTTAGAGAATTTGAGCTAGAGTTTCCTGCTAGGACTACCAAACAACAAGCTATTGCTTTGTTAGGAACAAATTATCATGATAGTGAAGATGAGGATAAAATTATTTCTTCCAACTATGAAAATATTAGCAAGAAACTCAGTAGGTTAAACTTTAAAGATAAATCTAAAGAGAAACAACCTAGCAATACTTCCACTAGTTATAGAAAATTGCCTCCCAAATTTGTTAAATATATGGCAACAAAATCTAGTCCTGAAGAAATTGAAAAGTTGAAAACTACTCAATGTTATGAATGTAAAGGTTATAGTCATATTGCTGTTGAATGTGCTAACACCCTCCGCAAGAAGGGAAAGTCTCATTGGGTTTGTGTAGATGATTTCAATGAAGAGGATTATAACTCTGGATCAAGTACTGATACTGAAGAAAACCTTGAAGAGATTCATACAGCTGCGCTATTTATTCATGTCAACTGGACAGAAGAAGATCTCTATAACTGCCACGGGTCCCAATGTTGCTCCAACATCCAGGACTCAACATCAGAACAACAGACTTTCTTTGGGAATTGGACTGAATATGATACCCATATTGATCTCAATTCTTTGTCTGATAATGATGAATCTAACTTTGAATGTTTCCATGGCTCAGTTGATCTAGATGAAGAGTATTACTTTGAAGGTGAAATGTCCCAGGAGGAAATCATTGAAGACTTGAAGTCTACTTTTCATAATCTTCTGAAAGAAAATCAGAAACTCACCAAGAAGAATGAAGCTCAGAGACTGGAAATTGATGGACTGAAGAAATTGATGTGGATGTATGAAAGAGACCTTGACAAGACAGAAGCTGAACTTAAAGAGATAAAAGGAAAGCTTGAAAAAGATAATCAGATCATTGCTAAATGGAACTCAGGTACATCTAAACTTGATGAGGTACTGAGTATGGGTAATCAAGGAACAAATGGTCTTGGATAGATTGAGAAACCTACCTCTAAAGTTGCTAATCCTATTTTCATTAAAGAAGGTTTTGTTAAGGAATCAAAAGACTTGAGCTGTGCTAATCCCAACAAAAGTAAACCTACTTATATCTGTTAATTTTGTTTTCAACCAGGTCACATAAAACCTTATTGCAAGAAATATTTGAAAGAAAATGTGAAGAAAACAGAAACTGTCTCTAATGTTGAGTTGGTCAGTGGTACAGATGTTATCCCAACATTAGGAACAGGACAGAAAAGTAGAACTTGGATTGAAAAGTTAAAGACTCCTAAGATAAAACTTGTATGCAATGTTGTCTTTTCTGCTGTGTACTCTAACCTTGCAGGTAAGTGGTACTTTGATAGTGGATGTTCAAGACACATGACAAGAGACAAGGAAAATCTTAAACAACTGATTCATCTCAATGTTGGAACTGTCGCCTATGGAGGAGGCACCAAGGGGAGAATCATTGGAAAGGGAGTACTAGATGTTGAAGGATTTCCACCACTCACAGATGTTCTGCTAGTTGAAGGATTGAAAGCAAATCTAATAAGCATTAGTCAACTTTGTGATGATAACTAGCTTGTTACATTTGATAAAAGTTCTTGTGATGTATTTAATAGTGATAATGTCCTTGTTATGACAGGTACCAAATCTAAAGATAATTGCAACCTTGCTCAGGAAGAAGCAGATTGCTTTCATGCTAAAGTTGATGATGTTGTTCTGTGGCCTAGGAAGCTAGGACATGTTCACTATAGAAATCTTGAAAAGTTACAGAAAGTTGATGCTGTAAGAGGCTTACCAAAGATATCCAGCCCAGGTAAGGTTGTATGTGGGGACTGCCTGAAGGGTAAGCAAACCAAAGCTATTCATACACCCCTCCAGGTACAAAGTACAATTCCCAGGACTGGTAAGTGTTTTGAATTATTACACATGGATCTCATGGGTCCTATTGAGGTGAGCAGCCTAAGTGGTAAGAGATGTGCCTTTGTTATTGTAGATGATTTCTCTAGATATACATGGGTTAAGTTTCTTAAAGAAAAATCTGATGAATTCAACACATTTAGGATCTTAAATGCTAGCATCAAAAATCTGTATGGTTCCTCTGTTTGTAAAATTAAGTCTGATCATGGGAAAGAATTTGAAAATGCTAGTTTCAGTGATTTCCGTGATAAGAATGGAATTTTCCATGAGTTTTCAGCACCTAAGACACCTTAGCAAAATGGGATAGCTGAGAGGAAAAATAGGACACTTCAAGAGATGGCCAGAATTATGCTTAATGCTAGAAACCTATCTAAAAGACTTTGGGCTGAAGCTTTAAATATTGCATGTCATATAAGTAATAAGGCTTACCTTAGACCTGGTACAAATATGACACCATATGAAATCTTGAAGGGTTTGAAACCAAATATTGCTCATTTTCATGAATTTGGATGTGATTGTTACTTGTTGAATGATAGAGACTATCTTAGTAAGTTTGATCCAAAAAGTGAAAAAGTGCATATTTGTTGGTTATTCTGTGAATAGTTCTGCTTTCAGGGTTTATAATCCAAGATTGAAGACTATTCAAGAATCAGTAAATATAGTGTTTGATGATTCCACCTTTGATACATGTACTGATGAAGTTACTGTCTCTGATGTTGCCCCAACATTGGAAACAGAGACTGTCCCAACATCAAGAGCAGAAGCTGGAGACACTGAAATTGGGACTGGTTCTAATGTTGAGCTGACATCTGCTGCTGTTAGGCCAACATACCCACAGTCCAATTCAGAGGATGACATTGTTGATGAACCTAGGAGAGATCCCCCTACTAGGATTCAAAAGGATCATCCAGCTTCACAAGTGATAGGTGAAATCACTGGACTCATGAAGACTCGCAACAAAGACAGGGTAAACTATAAAAATATGGTAAGGTTGTGTGTCTGCATGGCTTCCACTTGCACTGTAAGTAATGCTTCCTGTTTTGTCTCGAATATTGAACCTAAGAATGTGACTGAAGCTCTTAAGGATAGTAAATGGATAAATGCTATGCAAGATGAACTGTTGCAATTCACCAAAAATCATGTTTGGAATCTAGTACCTAGACCTTCTAATGTGAATGTTATAGGAACTAAGTGGATTTTCAAGAACAAAACTAATGAAGATGGTGTAATTGTAAGAAACAAAGCTAGGCTTGTTGCACAAGGTTATACTCAGGTAGAAGGGATTGACTTTGATGAGACATTTGCTCCAGTAGCTAGGATAAAATCTATTAGATTACTTCTTGCTATTGCATGTTGTCTTAAGATTAAGCTCTACCAGATGGATGTAAAAGGTGCTTTCCTTAATGGCTTGATAGACAAAGAAGTATATGTTGAACAACCTAAAGGTTTTGCTGATCCTAAACATTCTAATTATGTGTATAAACTTGAGAAAGATTTGTATGGTTTAAAACAGGCACCTAAAGCTTGGTATGAAAGACTAACTCAATTTTTGTTAAGTCTTGTGTTCAATAGAGGAGATTGAGACAGAACCTTGTTTATTCTAAGAAAGAGTTTTGATGTTTGTATTGCTCAGATCTATGTGGATCATATTGTATTTGGTTCTACTAACAAGTCTACTCTAGACAAGTTTGTTGAGTCAATGACAGGGACATTTGAGATGAGCATGATTGGAGAGCTGAACTACTTTATGGGATTACAAGTGAAGCAACTAGAGAATGGTATGTTCTTAAACCAGGAGAAGTATGCAAGGAACCTGGTAAAGAGATTTGAGCTACATGAGTCAAAACCTTGCAAAACTCCCATGTCTTCTATGAAGATTACTAAGGATGGCACTGGAGACAATGTTGACCCAACATTGTACAGATCTATGATTGGTAGTCTTCTATATCTCTCTGCCTCTAGACCAGATATTATGTTTTCTATGTGTGTTTGTGCTAGGTACCAAGCTGATCCAAAGCAATCTCACTTGATTGCTGTGAAGAGAATATTAAGATATATATCTGGAACTTCATCATTGGGCATTTGGTATTCTTTTGATACAAATACAAATCTTGTTGGTTTTAGCGATTCTGATTGGGCAGGTGATGTAGATGACAGAAAATCCACAAGTGGGGGCTGTTTCTATTTGGGAAACAATCTTGTTTTATGGTACAGTAGGAAACATAATTGTTTGTCATTATCTACAACTGAATCTGAATATGTAGCTGCTGGCAGTTGTGTTACCCAGCTAGTATGGCTTAAACAAATGTTGCTGGACTATGGGTTAGATAGTGATACTCTCCTCATGTTTTGTGACAATCTTAGTGCCATTAGTATCTCAAGGAATCCTGTTCAGCATTCTAGGACTAAGCATATAAATATAAGACATCGTTACTTGAGAGACATGGTTGAGGATAAAGTGATTAACATTGAGCATATTGAGACAAATAATCAGCTTGCTGATATGTTTACTAAACCTTTAGATAGTGAGAGATTCTTCAGTTTGAGGAAATCTCTCAGCATGTGCAATATGTGAGAATGTTAGGATCCCAGTGTTGACATAACACCATTGTCTAGCACTAGTTAATGTTTGTGGTGTAGTATGTAACTTTTTTTTTGTTTGTTTCTTTTCTTTTCTTTTTGAGTCACACTGATCTTTGTTTGGCATATTTGATTGTGTGGTTGATCACTGTGTTTTACTAATCTTTCTAGCTTGCAGATTCACATCTAAGTTCTGAAAAGTATAAATCTCTAAAGTGTGTCTGAGGTTGTGTTAGCCTAACATATGGAGAATCTGAGGTACACAAAGTTCACTACTTTGATGTCTATTCAGTTGTGTCTTATTCATATGAAAAGGTTTTACAGGACATGTGGAGAAGCTGGGGTTCATGATGTTGACAGCTTCAATGATATTCAGTTGTGCTTATTTGCATGTCTCTGTTTGTTTTGGCCAAGGGTTACATAAAAATGGTTCTTTCTACTAGGGTGTTTGGGGTTTCAATTGCCTTCACTTGGTAGCATTGATCACTTAGTGCTCTCTTGTATGCAGGTTGGTAAACAAGTATGCATAAGGAATTGGGGTGTTGTGGTGCATGATAAATGTGTTGCCAGTATTCAAGGCCTTTGTACTTGCCTAACTTGCTGCTGATAATGTTGTTACTGGGTGTGTGGAGTCTAGGGCTGCCCTCATTTAGTAGTGTCATTATCCCTTTTTAATCAACTCTCAGTTTTGTTCTAAAGAGATAATGAAAATAGTGAAGATTTGATGTGATGTGGTCTGTTGCTAGTTTGAAAAGTGATTCACTGTGTATACCGTCTGTCAATGTTGTCATAACATTGTTGCATTCATGTTAGAACTGCATTGTTATTCATCTTTGATTAGTGTGGTTGACTAGGTTTGGGCTTAGGGGGAGTATATAGTCTCTTTCATGTGTTGAGGCATACTCTTTGGGTGACATACTGCAGGTGACACACTATCTGTGACCTTCTATGCTGTGGAAGTGGATTAATTCTCTAATTCATAACTGCTTATCTCTGTGTGTTTTCTGTTTGATATGTTGCTTATTCATGATTTTGATCTAAATCTTATGTTGTTGATACTCACTTGCTACTTTGGTGAAGTTTCAGATATAAGTTTGGATATATCTCACGCTCTCACATGAAATTGCCTTGAAGAAGCCCAGAACCTCAAATATTGTGGTTTAAAAACTTTCTCGTTTGAATGTTACTCTACTCTCTGATCTGAATGTTATTCCAACATTGCCACATTGTCTGCCCAACATTGAAGACAATAACTTATAAGTTTGTTTAAAATTTTAAAAAACTGAGTTTTTATTGTTTTATTTTGAACTGCTTTAGTTACTTGTTGTTTTTAAATGACACGTGGTGAAATTCTTACGCGGGAATAGAGTAGTGGGAAAATTTAATTGATCACATTTCACAATCCTACCAGCATTCATCCTTTCTCTCTCCACTCAGCACGACTTAAATGAACAATTTGCCCTAATTTCTTTTTCACTTGTACAATTTGTTTTCTCTCTGCAAATAGTTATCTAAAAATCTCTCATATTTTTCTCTCAATTCTCAAAACTAACATGGCGAGCAAGACTCCTTTAGACACTCTTGCAGATATGGCTTTGAATGTTGAGCAAACAACAACACGCACCAGGGCTGCTGCGCGTGAGGATCAAGAACGGCCTGCTGCTCAAGTTGCTGCAAAACGACCAACGATTCCTTATCAACGACGGTCAAAGTGAGCTAAGAATGTGGAATCTGAGTCGAATGTTGGCGCAACATCAGAAGCCCATACTCCTCAAACCAATGAATCTGAATTTGAAGTAAATGTGGCTAACCCTAAACCCCAAGTAAATATTCTTAATGATGTGATTGAGGGGGAGGCATCTGGTTCTGGTAGAAAGAGAACACCAATTGGGTCTATGCCAATGAGTAAAATAGCCTTGCAAAGAGCTGAGGCTAGAAGAGCTCAAAGAGAAAGACTTGAGAAGAAAAAGGTTGATGCTAAGGCCAAGGCTGAGGCTGAGAGAGTGAGGAAAGGGAAACATGTTGTGGATGCGGAAGTTGAGGTAATTGATGTAGAAAAAGAGGAGGAGAAAGAAGAAGAGGAAGAGGAAGAGGAAACTGACTCTGAAGAGGGTGAAGCTGATGAAGCTGATGATGATGGTGAAGAAGAGTACTGTGAAACTCTTGAGTTATCCTATCATAGTAGGGAAGCTAGGCCTAGATACTATCTTAATAAGGAGATATAGGACAATCCTTATGTGTTTAGAAAGAGAGATTTTCAAAAAGAGAGGGTCATGGACATGGACAACTTTAAAAGAAACAGAGTTTTTGAGTTGTTGAAAGCAAGAGGGGTTTAGAATTCAATGAAGAAGCATGGTGATTATGCTCATGATCTTGTACAAGAATTCTACCTGAATCTCTCAAAGTATATCACTTGTGAGTTGTCTCCCAAATATGGTAAAGCATGGGTAAGAGGACAAGTGTTTGACATTAGTCATAGGAAGATAAATGAGATTTGGGGACTGCCACATGATGAGGAATCTGAAGATCCTAAGCCAGATGAGGTGATTGAGGATATCACAGGTGGTCTAGAGAGAACCTGGGTTGAACAATTACCAACAACAAAGCTCACTGCCCTAAGTGCTGTTCTGCACTCTTATAATTGGCTGCCTACTAAAAATTCTACTGTTTTGACTAAGGAGTCAGCTTACTTGGTCTACAAACTGAAGAATGGGCTTGCTGTGAATATTGGGGTGAGAATTTTAAAGGCTATGGAAGATGCTGTTGGAAGGAAGCAAGGGATTCTACCATTTCCTTCTTTGATCACAACTCTGCTGCTTAAACAGAAGATGAACAAGAAAGAGTTTGGAGGAATGTCAAAGAACAAGGCTAGGTTCACCATCACTCAATCCTACTTGTCTAGCACAAGAGTGAAGGACTTACCTTGGAATCCTAAAGATGGAGTTGCACCTGGAGAGGAAAAAGAGGCTCAACAATTTGTTGGAGCTTCAGTGCCTCGATCTGATGAGGAAGAAACCAGGGTAACAACAAAATATTTTGTTGATCAGCAGTTGGTTTGGTATAGAAGTGCTTATGCCAATCTTCAGAGGTAAATTGCTTTCAAGGAAAAACAAATGCAGGAGCTGGATGTCTTGATTAAGAACATGGAGGAGCTTTCTTCACAAAAAGGGGGAGAGTGATCTAGTTTTTAATGTTTGATTTCTGGTTTTTATGTTTTTGATTTTATATGTTTTGAACTGTTTCTATTTTGCTGCTAGTTCTTTTTCTTTGTTTTGGTTTGCAATGATAATGCTACTTAGCTTTAACTGCCCTTAATGATTTTGCTTATGGTGATAGTTTATATCTGCTGTTTCAGCTGATAAACTTATGTGCAGGTACATTCGGGTCTTAATGTTGAGACAACATTGATGAGTTAAATGTCTGAACAACTTTGCTGAGTTGTGGTGATGAATTTAATGAATAATCTTTGTTATGCCAAGTTAATGCTTGATAGTTTGCATTAAGGGGGAGCAGTTTTAGTAGGTTTAGATTATTATGCTTAATGGATATTTGGACATATTATCTGTTTGGTGAACAGGTTGATTGGTTTTGTGAAGAAAGGCAAAAATGGGGAGATTGAAAGTGTAAGATGTTCTGTTATCAATGTTGGATGGATGTTGTGCTAACATCCAGAGGACAACATTGAAACCCGAGAACTGTCTTAACCTAAAACATGTTTCTGAAATTCTGAACATGAGTAAAGTGTTCTAGATTAAATGTTGGATGGATGTTGAGCCAACATTCACAGGACAACATTGAAACCAGAAACTATTCTGTCAATCTGTCTTTAACTACTTTAGTTTAGTTTTGCCTTTATTCACCTATTAATCAAGTTCCACGATTTTAGTTGTCTTTGTTTATGTCCAGGAACATCTCTTAATCATAAGGAAGAGCATTACAAGTTTCCATAATTCAAGAGGAGGAGATCGGTCAAGTCAACACGGTTTCAAAGATGGAAAATTTTGGAGTTCAAGTGCAACTAGGAATCTTTCCAAGATCAACTCTGAATTGAAGGAGTATTTCCTTATTAGAACTCAATCTAATAAATGGAACTATTATTCAAGAAGGAGATCGAGTTCAAGAAGGAAAGAAGAGTTCAACAAGGAAACAACATAAGTTACCAAAACTGTGTACAACACACCTTGGAGATCAAGTTTGAAGAAACCTATATATAGGGTGTGAAGTACATCAAGATACAAGATAAACAATAGAGCTTATAAATCCGTAGAGATTATATCTTAATCATTGTTGCTGTGTTTCTTGTTATGCAAAGTTTGTGAGTTTTCGAGTTAAGTCTAGGATTAGATTTAAGGAGAAAAATCTTGTCTGCTTTGCTGAGTCCAATCTACAAAAGAGAGAGAGTGATTTTGTGGTGAGGAACAACTTTGGTAAAACCTACGTGGTTATTTTGCCGTAAGGCTAGATGGTTGATTATTTATAATAAACCATTGAAAATTTATCTTCTTGTGTTCTTTAATTCCGCTGCACATTATACTCTATCAAGAAGATTTTTTGAGATCAAGTTAAGGCAACGCCAGCTTAACTTGAGCTCTGAAACTTTGGAAAAGTTGTATCAAGCCCGATCCAACAATTTCAACTACAATAAAAATGGAGTCTTCAACTTGGGATTGCTTCGTTTTACTTGTCATTAGACCTTTGATCGCTGATCTCGTCACCCTCTCTTTAATCTTCACACGTACTCGATCAGTTTCTATATATTCCAGACAATTTTACATTCATGAAATTTTGACATTTTTTTTCGACTTTATGCTGAAAAATCTGAGCTTGAAGAGTTGACTAATTTTATTTTTTTTCCATTGTGGGTTTTGTTTGATTTTGGAATATTGCAGTTGGGATATCTTTAAATTTCGTAATATGGGTTGGCTGTGTTTTTGCTAAAAACTGGACCTTTTTTTGTTATTTAATTTATTGTCTAGGTTGGTTCTTGTCATGGATAGGGCTGTAACCCCCTTTGATTTGATCCTCGATTTCAGAGGTTAAGAATCGGATCGAATCGAATACTCATCTTATTTTTTAAAAATAAATAAATATATAATAGTATATATAATATTATATATTTATATATAATGCTAATAAAATGCTACTTATTAACTTAATATATCAAAAAAAATGTAACACTTAACATCTTTTCCTTGGTCAAAAAAAGGCCACGTTTTCGTTTTGGAAAAAGCAGGATTGAAATAAAACAGTAGTATAAAAGCCTTTAAGTCTCGCTCACAACGCTAGCACAACAAACCCTTTTGTAAACAGAAATTCACTAATGCATGTTAATTTGTTTTAAGTTGTCATTGTATTCATGTTTATTTAAGTTTTATTAATTTTAGATGCAAAATAATCAATCATGTATGTTTGTTCCATTGATATTAAAATAAATAAGATAAAAAGAAAAAAGATCGAAATCGAATGATTTTGGATCGAATCGGATCGTTTTAAATTGATTTGATTTCAATCCTCATTTCTCCAGGATCAAAATCGACTACCAGCTTCAATTCGATCTGATCCGATCCAAATGCACAACCATAATCATGGAAGGTGGGGTGCTTGTTCATGTGCCACTGGTGCAGGAGATTTTTAGTCTGCGTAAAAAAGTTATCAAGCCGAAGCCAGCTCGTACGGGACGACTTACTAAGTTTTACAACATAGTCAATGATCAGAGTATAAGAGATATAATTGTTGTGGAAAGTGAATGAATATTATTGATCAATAGATTACATACTTATACAAGTTACAGAGATAATTACGGAAGATAATTACAGAAGATATACAAAGATATGATCATCTAATCTAAGATAGGAAAGATACAACAATAATATTTCCTAAGATACACTATTGCCTAATACGCCCCCTCAAAATAGATGTGCCATCAGCAACGAAAATTTTGGAGCGTAGCAGTAAGAACCGTGACCGAGCTAGCGGTTTCGTGAGGAGATCCGCAAGTTGATCACGAGTATCAAAATAGAAAACTCAAATGAGACCCTTGTTAACTAGGTCGCGAATAAAATGAAGATCCACCGAAAATGTTTCATTCTCGAGTGTTGCACTGGATGTAAGGAGAGACGTAGAGCTCCCATGTTATCGCAGCGGACAAGAGGTGCAGTTGGAAGCCTCTTATCGATTTTGCCAAAAAGATGTTGTAACCAACGAACTTCAGCCGATATAGAGGCAAGAGCACGATATTCCTCTTCCATTGAGGAACGAGCAACAACCTTTTGCTTACGTGACGACCATGAAATAGGGTTAGCACCAAGAAATATAATGAAGGCAATAGTAGAAGTGCACGTGAGACCGTCTCCCGCCCAATCCGAGTCGGAAAAGGCCGTAAGCGAGAAAGAGACGGGGCGGCGAAGGAGAACACCATGTGTGAGAGAGCCCTTAAAATAACGGAGCACACGTTAAAGGGCTGTCCAGTCCGTGGTGATGGGAGAAGATATACGCTGAGCCAAGCGGTTGACAAAGAACGCGACATCGGGACGAGTAAACGCAAGATATTGGAGGCCACCAACAATTTGGCAAAACTCCGTAGCATCAACAACCACGACCGACGTTGAGGAGGGAGGATTAGTGGCCATAGGGGTCGTTAGAGGTTTGGCACCATCCATCTTGTGCCGCGATAATAAATCATCAACATATTGCTGTCGAGACAGAAATAGACCTTCACGACAATGCACTACTTCCACACCCAAAAAAATAAGAGAGAATACCCATGTCCTTGACCGCAAACTTGGTTGCGAGATGTGTGAGAAGCGAAGAAACCAATTTATCACATGAGCCGATGACGATGATGTCGTCTACATACACAAGCACAAAGATACGAACCGAATCTCGCAAGAGCATAAAGAGTGACGTATCGAATTTGGTTTGAACAAAACCAAATGAGATAAGCGTTGCACTTAACGCAAGATACCATGCACGGGGAGCCTGTTTAAGACCATAAATAGACTTATGAAGAAGACATACATGATGAGGAAGACTCGGATCAATGAACATCGAGGGTTGCCGCATAAAGACTTTCTCCGAGAGAGCGCCATGAAGAAAGGCATTGCTAACGTCTAATTGACGAAGCGTCCAATTGTGCATGAGAGATAAAGAGAGAATAGTTCGTATCGTGACAGATTTAATCACCGAGCTGAAAGTCTTCTTGTAGTCAAGGCCGGGTCGCTGATGAAATCCTTTGGCTACAAGGCGTGCCTTAAAGTGATCAATAGAACTATCAGGATGCCTCTTAATACAAAAGACCCACTTAGATCCAATAATTCCACGATCAGAGGGAGGTGGAACTAATGACCAAGTGTAATGTGAAGTGAGGACAGTAAATTCTTCATCCATGGCCGCACGCCATTTGGGATCCGCAATAGCATGAGAGACACAAGTAGGTTCAATCGGACCTTGAACCGGATGGTTGGTAACCGCTGAATAAACTTTAGGCTTAAATATATTGTTACGATAATGCGTGATCATAGAATGAGCACGATCCAAAGGCAAGTCTACAGGTAAAATAGTCGGGATAGAAGTCTCTGGTCGCAATGTTGCCCTAACATTAGACCCAACATTCAGAACAGAAGTCGCATAGACAGGTGCCAGAGGTTCTGGTTGTAATGTTGCCCCAACATTGGGAACAGAAGGTGCAAAGACAGGTGCCAAAGTTTCTGGTTCCAATGTTGTCCCAATATTGGACCCAACATTGGGGACATAAGGTGCAAAGGCAGGTGCAAAAGCTTATGGTTGCAATGTTGCCCCAACATTGGACCCAACATTAGGAACAGAATGTGATGCTGAAGTGTCCGGAGGAACAAGAACCTTGCGAGGTGCGGCCAACGGTGAAATGGAGGGCATAACCGGTCGAGGTGATGAGTTACTCAAGGAAGGGCCGCCCAGAAAACTCATTTCAACAAAACGAACATGTCTGGATATGTATAACCGTCATGTACCAAGATCAAGACACATGTAGGCTGCTTGAGATGTGGAATATCCAACAAACACACAAGACCGAGACGGAGGTGGTAACTTTCCCGGACTATAAAGACCTAAATAGGGATAGCATAAGCACCCGAAAACCCGAAGATGGAGATAATTAGGGGTGCGACGAAAGAGTGCTTCAAAGGGCGGTCTATTGTGCAAAATTGGAGTAGGAAGTCGTTTATATAGATAAGCCGCAGTAAGAAAGGCGTAATCCCAATGTTCCGGGGGAAGCCTAGCATGCGTAAGAAGCGTGTGACCCATTGTAACTATATGACGGTGATGCCGCTCACTTGTGCCATTTTGTTGAGGTGTATGCGGGGCAGTGGTGAGCCAACAATTGCGGTGCATAGAAAAATAACCCCGTATAGCCAAAAACTCTACGCCATTATCCGAGTAAAAATTCTTGATTGAGGTGGCAAATTGTTTTTCAACTAGAGTGCGAAATTGAGCAAACACTGTAGAGACCTCAGATTTTGCAGAAAGCATATACACCCAACAATACTTAGTAAAATGATCAACACGAATTAAGTAGTAGCGTGCACCAGTAACAGACATAACCGGAGAAGGCCCCCAAACATCACCATAAATAAATTGCAAAGCATGATCCGAAACAAGAGATGATTTATGAAAAACGAGTTGTTGGCTTTTGTTCAAAAAAAATGAACTACAATGATCAAAATCCAAATCACTAGGCGAAAAACAAGGTAAATTATTTTTATTCAAAATAAATGAACTAATCTACAACGAAGGGTGTCCAAAACGTTCATGCCAACAACCCTTGTGAGCACGCTCCCCAACTAATGCTGTAAACCGCGGCCTCAAGACCCTTGGCAATCGAACGTGATACACTCCATCAACACATGCTCCCCTGAATAGATTAGCCCCCGACTTGCGATCCTTACCAAGAAAGTAGGACATGTGAAATTCAATAAAAACATTGTTCGCCTTTGTAAACTGATGAAAAGACACACGATTGCGGCGGGATTGGGGCACACATAATAAATTATCGAGTGTAAATGTACGATCAGCCAAAACAATACGAGAGGTACCAGTATGAGATATAGGCAAACCTATACCACCTGCAGTGGAAACCTCATCGGGACCTTCATACTCAGAATGGACAGTGAGGTTCTGGAGATCCGATGTGAGATTATGAGAAGCCCAGAGTCAACAAGCCAATCCGTATTGGGAGTAGAGTGATCGACAGGGGATGTAACAAAGTGAGCGTGCGGTGGTGCGTAATGGCGACATGTGTGTGCACCATGAGTCCATGACCATAAATACCACAGAGTTGACAAGTGATATTAGGTTGAGAGTGTTGTGGTTGTCCAACGGAACGTGAATGAGGTGGTTGATAAGGGGTCGACGATCCTCGCGCAAGGTTTGAATACGCACACTGCTGACTATGTTGTTGACCACGTGCAGGGCCACCATGACTACGGCCTGATCCATGAGAGTTGGAGCGCGGCTGTGAGGACCCCACATTCGCAGTAGCAACGAGAGTCGATGCTTCTTGCTCAAGACGGAGAAAATAAGCCTTTTGACTAAGGAGCAAATCCTGAAGTTTTGGGAATTGAATTGGATGTTCCCGAGCACGGATGGGGCCTGCTATGTCACGGTACGCAGAGCCGAGACCATTGAGTACATAGAGTATGATATCATCATCTTTGAGAGGTCCATCGATGATTGTCAATTCATCCGCCTTGGATTTGACTAGTTGGACAAATTCAGAGACAAAGTTCGTACCCAACTTGATGTTTTGCAAATCATCCTTGAGTTGCATCACCCTCGATCGAGAACGATTCGCATAGGAACGTTGAAGAATATTGCACGCATCCACCGAAGATTTGGCATTTTGGAACAAACGCACAATCGGAGGAGTGCAGGATCCCATCAAGGCAGAAATAAGGAGAGAGTCTTGACGTGTCCAGTACTCGTATGCCGCCATACTTTCCGGAGTGGAGCCCATGGGAGGGCAGGGGATTGTACCATCTAGGAAGCCAAAAAGTCCGCACCCATAGAGAAGGTGACGAACTTGGGAATGCCATGAGGCGAAATTTTCTCCATTGAGTTGCAACGGCAGTTGTTGATGGGCATTGATCAGAATCAACGCCTGACCACCGGAAGAGGGACTGGGCGCTATATGGAGTGAACGCAACTACAACGAGGACGCCGAGGTGTCGATATGACCCCCAGCCGTGGAGTTGCCGGACGTGGTGGAGTCGTCGGAAGGGTTCGTCATAGGATCAAGATCTCGTTAGAGAGATTGGCGTCTCGATACCATATAAGAGATATATTTATTGTGGAAAGTGAATGAATATTATTGATCAAGAGATTACATACTTATACAAGTTACAAAGATAATTACGGAAGATAATTACAGAAGATATACAAAGATATGATCATCTAATCTAATATATGAAAGATACAACAAGAATATTTTCTAAGATACACTATTGCCTAATACAGAGTACCTTATCAGAGTGGTAAGATCTCAGTTGAGCTGAATTTGTTTTAGTATAATACTTTTGAGGAGTTATAAGTATCGTAAATTAAAATGTAGTCGGATTTTCGTGTAATTTATGGTAGCAGAAGCTGGTTGGTAATTGAGATAATGCTAATATTTCGTCTAAATAAGAATCTCGTTGAGTCTTGCACGTGAATTCGATCTTTGAACTCATGCTGACAGGTACCGGGTCTACATTCTAGTTGTTTTGGTCGTCCCTTTATTTGTCATAAGTTGAGAAGCTCTAACTGTCGAGCATCTTACAGCTTACGCCTCACATTGTTAATCTCCATTTTGGAATTGATTCTTGTTCTTTGTTTTGTACTATTGTTATAAGATGAAAACTTCTCATGTTGCATTGCTTGTTGATTATTTTCTGGAATGAACTGGGCTTTCTCAATTGAGGATCGGACCTCGCCTTACTTGTATTCAAACTTCATGATTGAATATCGTTAACAAATATCTTCACGTCTCCGTAAGAAAATTTTGTCCTTTTGTCCAGAATATGCTTTTGCAAGAAATGGAAGTAACTGTTGCTAATGGCAACACAAGGCTAATACTATAAATTACACCTGGGCAGAAATGATGGCCGCAAAATGAAGGTTAGAAGACTGTGCGGCAGCTTTTCTGACATTCTTTGTACAAAGAGCGTTGATATATATAAATATATATGCTTGTGAATAGATTATGTAATTGTATGCTTTTTATTTTTTAACCACGTGTTGGAAGTTGATTTAGTAACTACAGTTTCTAGACATCCTTCTATGATTTATCCACCATGCAATCTTTCATTAAATTTTATCATTCGCTCATAATATCTCACCAAATAGTCCGGAATTTCTCCGGCTGCTGTGTTTCCAGACCCTTTAGAAGTCCCTTTGGCTAGTTGGAATGATTAATAGTGATAGTTACATCCACATACCTTAAGGTTTGGTTTAATTACAGAAACATATTTTACTTACAAAGGAAGGTTGCGGGTATGGGTTCCCACGTCATCAAAAAATAAAATTAATTACAAAGACACCCCATTATTTGAAGTTTCCAAAAACATACGACATAAGCAGGTGTGTATTGTAAATTAATGTGCCTTGGTAACTTTTCAAACTTCAAAAGAGGGGAGAGTTATGGAAGAATCATGTTATTATCCCAATGCATAAACTGGTAATATTTGAAGTATTTTACACGAAAGTAGCAAGAGAATATTGACTTGTGATTCCAGTGAACTGCTAAATAAAAATTAAACCCTTTCAAAGGGGCAGTGGTGGTGAACAACTTATTTCTCAGCATTCTCGCCTTAGGAAGGAGCATGCTAGATAAGAATTTAAGTCCCAGATCGAAGAATACTTCATAGGGGCAGGGGTGGTGAAAGAATGATTTCTCAATCTTTTCGGGCTTCCTTCCATGCCATTGAAGATTTTATGACTGTAGGAACTTACCTCTGATCTTTCCTAGCTTACTCACAATTTCCTTCATGCTAATTCTGTCAGAGGGAGAAATTGCTAAACATTCCATTGCCAAAGGCAAAACCGACGACACACATCGTACCTTAGCAGCGAAATGCTCGTCTTGTCTGACAAATAAGTTGTTGTCGACAACTTCATCGATCGTATTTGATGTAAAGATTGGCTCACCCAACTCTTCAAGCTCATTTCTTCGTCGAACATTTCATCGGTCGGCCTTTTCTTTTTAAGCATGTCGAGAAGCATTATACCATAGCTGAAGACATCGCCACTGGTGGATACTATTCCTTCAGTACGATATTCTACAACAATATCGATTAGTAAAGTAACTCATAGAGTAAAAGGAGTATGTTCAAATCTAAAACTCGAACTGCGCATATGTAAATATACCTAGTGCCATATATCCAATTGTTGGGAGGCTTCTTGTTTGAACCATTAACTCCCCTTCACCAAAGAGTTTGGAGATGCCAAAATCGCTAACATATGCAGTCATGTCTTCATTTAACAGGACATTACTTGGCTTCAGATCACAATGAACAATAAGGAAAGTATGGCCAATGTGCATATATTCTAAAGCTAATGCAACATCTATCGCGATACCTAGTCTTTGTAACATATCCAGCCAATTTTTGTCTGAGTGTAACCATTTGTCCAAACTCCCATTAGGCATTTACTCCAAGACCAGAGCTTTGAAATCTTCATTACTACAACCACCAGTGATCTTGACTAAGTTTCTGTGGCAAATGTTTCTTACCACTTCAACTTCGATATTGAAACTCTTGTTTACTCTTTCTGACTGCACGTTGAAGACTTTTACTGCCACAATCAATCCATCAGATAATGTTCCTTTGAATACTGATCTGAAACTTCCCTTTCCAAGTAAGTTGTTACCACTAAAGTTTTCTGTTGCCCGTAAGAGTTCGAAATAATAACTTCCGGTCCATGAAGGAAGTAATGACACTTCACTATCATGTGGCGGTGGACTCGGTTTCGGTTTTCGTACTATCATAAAAATCACAATGACTGCTGCCACACAAGACGGTAAATTATAGCGTAAAGGTGATGAAACATGCTTCAGTCTTGTTTCCTCACATAGTGCAACTCGAAGATTCAGTGCACCACAAATTTTTTTCCAGAGACTGAGGAATAGAGATTTGAAACGAGTTATGCTGCAAAGACAAGTAAATTAACAACTCTGCGTGGTCAATAGAATTCGAGAAAGTACCCGTGAACTGATTCCATGATAAGTCTAGTTCCATAATGTGATTCAAGTTTCTAAGCTCAACAGAGCCATTTAACACGTTCGAGGATAAATTTAGGTGCAAGAGACTTGAGAGGTTCCAGAAATCGAGGGGTACATAAGACTCTAAACTGTTGGAGTCTAAGTAGAGTCCTCTGAGTGATTTGAGTTCACCAATGCGTGCAGGAACCGATCTGTGGAGCAGATTGTTACGTAAGTACAAATCCCCTAAATTGACTAGTTGGCAAAGATCATTGGGGATTATGC
Organism: Linaria vulgaris; assembly: GCA_948329865.1. Lineage (NCBI taxonomy): Eukaryota > Viridiplantae > Streptophyta > Magnoliopsida > Lamiales > Plantaginaceae > Linaria > Linaria vulgaris. Next base: position 14,111,615 of record OX415250.1, on the reverse strand, counting down.
TCAAGATAGTCACGTGTGAGTTCCTTTAATTCCCAACTGTTCTTGGGATGATTCCTGTCAACAAATTGTTATCCAAGTACAAAGCATGCAGGTTGGTTAAGTTTCCGATCTCATCTGGAATAGAACCTCTAATTCCACAATCAAAGGCTTTGAATCCTTGTAACGAAGTGGAGAAATTTCCGATCGAAGCTGGGAGTACACCCTCTAACTGATTTTGCGATACTTCGAAGTCCTCCAAGTTGCGGCAAGATGTAGAAGAAGATAAGAAGCTCAGTTCTTGATTTGAAGATTCTCCTGTTAAGTTATTCTCGCCAATATAAAGGCGTAGTAAAAATCTCAAGTTACCAAGGTTTGGTATTGAGCCAGTGAAAGAGTTACTTTATTTGTGTGGCTGCCTTGCTTACTGCCACTAGTCTCTTTGTGTACTGCTTCAATTTGGACAAAAATCTTTACTATACAGAAATGCTGAGAAGAGTAGTGCATCAAGCTTCCCCTCGTCGCCTCTTTTCCCTTTCATCATCATCACCATCACCACTATTACATTCTCTTCGAAAATGCTCTTCAACTTCCCAAACTTCAAACAGTCATTTCGTCGAACACTCGGAGGACAACCCTCCCCCACCATCTCCATCTTGTACCACCCTCCAAGTACACACCCCGCTTCTCATTCCTCTCTCTCTCTAATGAATTTGTAGTAAATTTACATTTGGGTATTATTTGCAGAACACTCCCACGAACCATCCACTGAGTCTGAACTCGTCAAACACCTCAAGAAGAATATCATCAAGGTACCCTTTTTATGATTACCCAATTCATTTTTCTGTATAAAGCTTCGATCTTTACTGGTTTTGTTACTTTTCTGACTTAAAGTTTGAATCTTTATGGCATTGGGATTCTGTAGTTATGTAATTCTGCATTTGTCTTAATTATATGATATTGGGAATTTTAGATTTTTCTTTTTTGTTTGGTGTTGTTAGTTCAGAGGGGGTCTGATCACGGTTGCTGAGTACATGGAGGAAGTTTTGACGAATCCCAAATACGGGTTTTATATCAATAGGGACGTTGATAGAGATTGGAGAATTAATTCCCAGATTTCAAATTTTAGAGGGGCGAGGGAAAGAATAAGAAGAACGAGAAGAAAACAAAAAGAAGACAACAATTGTTCGGCAATTCAATAATCAATAATCATTCATAAACTTCTCAAAATAAAGTCTAAGCCTATATTTATAGGCTAGATAACCAAAACATACCATAACTAAAACTCTTAATAAAAGCAACTTACCAACATAATAAAATCCTAATTACTTAATATAAAGAAACCTAATTTTAAAATACTACTAGAATCCTCATTAATATGGAAATACTCCTAATATGAGATATCATTAATATATTATTCTTGATCACTATCAGACGTGTTTGGGGCGGAGGGGGATTTCATTACGTCTCCTGAAGTGAGTCAGATGTTTGGAGAGGTAGGTAATCCCGTTATATTCTTTTTTCCACTTGTAGAAATTTAACAATCCATTGATGTTTGGCAGCCCGGGTTGTATTCAATTTATGAAGTACGAGATTGTGTTGTCATAAGTACTTGGTTTTCTGATAGTATATGTGTAGAAAGAAACAATCAAGTTGGCCAGTCAAAGAGACTATGGGATTTGTTTATGGATTGATGTTTGTCTTTTTGGAAATTTTATGTATATTAGATGTTAGGTATTTGAGTTGACAAATGCGCACCCCATGATTTGCCCCTCGTGGATATACGAAGCAAATACGAATAAAATATGACGATCGTAACAACACAAGGATTTTACGTGGAAACTCCAAAATCGGAGAAAAAACCACGGGGCCCGAACGAAAATACACTATGTAGAAAATTGTTACAACTACACAATTTCTCGCTCAACCCAACCGATCCCCACAAACCCTTTTTACCCGTAACACTCCCCGAATACACCTCACGCTAATATATAAATATTACAAGAAGAAACAAGAGTATTACACTGCAAAATGCTACTGAATTGGATACTTCAAATGAGGAGCTTTGCACTGCTATTTATAGGTAGTGCAAAGCTTTGGATGCGTGAAATTGAAGTGATTGAATTGCACAATTCAATCACTTCACAAAAGTGGGGGGACCTACACCATTAAACGTTGTCCCCCACTTGCCACCGCCCTACAATCTCCACCTTGAAGATGTGATTATTAGTGACTAATCACGTCTTGAAAAACATCTTCACTCCAGCCCCTGGACAATCGCACGCCCACTCCGCCTCCGAAGATCTTCATAGCTCTAGCTATCACCGCAACCGTAGTCGTACTTTTAGAAGTACCATGCTCCACCATAAAGCATAACCACTCAGAATAAACCAATTCCGAGAATTTTCCTTTTCGGCCCATGTCAAACATTAACATGCCGATAGGATGGTGCAACTTCCCCTTTTGGCTCCTCCGGAAGTCATCAGTCGGCCGACATGAATATACCACACCTTGCATTAACGCCAAAAGCAATGCCCGTGTGCACACTAGACCCACTAACATTAACATCCTGTCTCATGGCAACTTTTAGGGTCTCATGCCACCAGGACGAGCATGCCGCTTACAAAACTTCAGAGTCACTGCAATAAGCAATGTTAGTATCTCCTCCAGTGTTTCCCTTTGATGCCTCGGAGCCATTTGCTGAACCGGCTCCCCTTGTTGGACAATTTCTTCTAAAGTGGCCAGATTGTCCACACCGCCAACACACTTTCCTCCTAGAGTCTGTCTTCTTGCCATCGTAAGACACCAATGCATTGTTTACATGTTAACCGTTACCCCCGCTAAGCCTCCTCTCTTCAGACAGAAGCTTGCCCGTAACTTCAGAAAGATTGATTTTCTCTTTCCCATGAATCAATATCGGTTTCATGTGTTCGTACGAACTTGGAAGAGACCAGATGAGTCTTAAGGCTTGATCCTCCTCATCAATTGCAACTCCAATGGATTCAAGCTCAGCAACGATTCCGTTCAGAACACTCAGATGATCTGAGATACTCGCACCCTCTGCCATTCGCAGTGTATGAAACTGCTCCTTCAGGTACACGCAATTCGACACGCCCTTCGCCTGGTACAACTCCTCTAATTTTTCCCAGAGTCCCTTTGCCGAAGAAACCCCATGCACGTTCGCAAGAATGTTTTTGGCCAGGCATAGACGAATTGCACTCCCAGCTCGCAAATCTAGATCCTCCCAATCATCATCGTCCACCACAGCTTTTATACCAGCTTCTTCGGAACTCGTGCTAGTAGTGCCACTATCTTTAGCGACCCTTCCTTTTAAAGCCTTTGTGTAAACCTGACTGAATCAACAAATCCCTGACTTGAACTTGCCACAAGCCAAAGTTGATTTTTCCGTCAAATTTTTCAACGTCAAATCTCACTGCACTCGTAGCCTTGCTCCCTGACATTGCACTGGCGAGCCTTGGTGAATTTCAAGTAGATCTGAATAGCACAAAGTAAACCCCCGGAAATAGATAGCTCGTCTTTCCAGACAGGGTTTCAAGGTTCCCAGGTAATTGGCGGAGTCACAGCGGTCCCGCTTAATAACCAATTACCTTTGACAGAACCGCCTTTATCAGCGCGTATTCACACTACTATCACACCACAACTCCACCCCAACAAAAGCTCCACCTCCAGCAGTACTCGGGCTCTGATACCACTTGTTAGGTATTTGAGTCGACAAATACGCACCCCCAGGATTTGCCCATCGTGGATATACGAAGCAAATACGAATAAAATATGACGATCGTAACAACACAAGGATTTTACGTGAAAACTCCAAAACCGGAGAAAAAACCACGGGGCCCGAACGAAAATACACTATGTAGAAAATTGTTACAACTACACAATTTCTCACTCAACCCAACCGATCCCCACAGAGCCTTTTTACCCGTAACACTCCCCGAATACACCCCACGCTAATATATAAATATTACAAGAAGAAACAAGAGTATTACACTGCAAAATGCTACTGAATTGGATACTTCAAATGAGGAGCTTTGCACTGCTATTTATAGGTAGTGCAAAGCTTTGGACGCGTGAAATTGAAGTGATTGAATTGCACAATTCAATCACTTCACAAAAGTGGGGGGACCTACACCATTAAGTGTTGTCCCCCACTTGCCACCCGCCCCACATTAGATGAAGTTAGTTTACGGGATTAGTTTACTTGATGAGATTATTACTAGTGTGTGTCATCTCATTTCATTCTGTTTGATCTTTGTTCTTTTAGATGGTTGGTGTTTGGGCAATGTGCCTTTGGGAGCAAATGGGAAGACCAAGTAGAGTTAACTTGGTTGAGCTCGGGCCCGGCATAGGAACTCTATTGGCTAATCTTCTACGTGTATTGCTCAACAAGCTCATTCTTCCATGTTTCTTCTTAATTGGCTCCCTACTTTAAGATGTGACGGTTCTTCAAGCTTAAGTTGTTCGGTTGGCAGTTATCTTTCAGGGTGCATCAAAGTTCAAGATTTTCGTGGAGTCTTTGCAAATACATATGGTTGAGTGCAACCCGGTGTTGCAGAAACTCAAGTATGAGAACTTGAAGTGCGTCACGGAAGATGGTGCTGGTGGAGATACTCATAAAAGATGTATAAGCACGTTAGCTGGGACCCCAATAGCATGGCATCCAACGCTTGAGCAGGTTTCGACGGGATGTAAGGATTTAATTATTGATAACTTTATTTTAGCCAATGAGATATTGTTTCTTTTGTGGCATGTTATATGACAAATCTCTTTCTGCACACAGTATGGTACATTAATGCCCTTAATTTATTACTTCATTTCTGTTGTCTGTTATTTCCGCATAGCATTAGCATCTATAAAATGTTAAATTGCACCGTAATGTGTGAAAATGTTACCCGTGACTACAAGCATTTTATTTTGTCTGTTGTAGTTATCAAGATTAATTTGCATTTGAAAGATCTTAGGTCTATGTTACTCGTTATTGGATGCAGTTGCACTTGACAGCAGTTGCAACTGCACTCGTAAGTAAGACAAACAACTGTACTTTAATGTTTAAAACCTGTTTTACTGTTGCAACTAAGAGAAGACAGTTAAACATAAAACAGTAAAGAACACAAAAGTTTTAACGTAGTTCGGTCCAAATGGTCCTAGTCCACAGGGTTTGCACCCGAATTGTTGACTCAAACAAAATACCTACTTAAGAATTACAATGATAGGAATTACTCCAACGTAAATCTAGACTCCCTCTAATTTACCTTTGCAACACCTAAACCTCAACTATTTTCGGTATACTCCTTTGAGTCGGAGAACTTCAAGATTAACTCAAAGCTCCTTTGACAAGAAGTTCTCACTAGAAGACTTTGACTCGATACAGGACTGAAATCACTAATTATCCTTTTCAAAGCTTGTCCTGTAATTGTGTCGAGTCCTCCTTATATAGGTATTGGCAGAATCTCTGCAGATCTTCAGTTGCAATCCTCTACAGATCTTCTTTCCTTAACAGATAAGATCTACATATCGCCAGTTGCAATCAACGCGGATCTTCTTTCCTTGTTTGATGGATTCTGCACGATCATATAAGATATCCAACGTACATGCCTAATATTATGTCTAGATACATAGATAGTAGATATGGTTAATATCTAGTAGGATAATCTTAAAGATAGAATTATATCTTATAAAGATAAGGAAATAATATTAAGATAATTACCATCTAAAAGATTAACTTATCCTAATGATTTAACAAAACAATATCAATTTAAACCCTAGTTGGCCGATCCGAATTGAGCCCAAATCGGATAGAAAAACGGCCCTAACAATATCCCCCTTTGATTTGTTTTGTCAAAATCATTGACCCATCTGCACAAGTGGTTAGCAAATAACAAACTTCCAAAAGTTCATAATAAAAGCGAAGTGCAGGAATAGTAGTAGTTGCAACACCGGTGACAATACATGCAACTCCCCCTTAAAGAGTTCAAAACAAAACTAAGGAGTGCTCCCCCTTACATGCAACTCCCTCTCAAACCCATTCTCCCCCTTTTTGACAGAAGAAATCAAGGGGTGCCCGATTGTTGCAACAGACGATCCAGCTTGGATTCCATTAGGAGGGCAACGTTCCCATCAAAATGCAATCTCCTAACCTAATCCAATCCAATCTTTCCTAATAAGCATAAATCGTGAGATATATCTACAAAAGATAAAGATAGGCACAAATCCTGTTGAGACAATCATATGGGAACACCATCTTATCTTAACAAACATCCAAAAAAAAAATCTCCTAAGGTCACACGAAAGGAAACACAATCGAGAGAAAATTAGAACACCGCAAATTACGTAAAATTGAAATCAACGACACAGAGTCCCAAAGGAAGGAAATTAACCGAAGATAATTAAAAATTCCATCAAGAAATTGAGTCCAAGAAAAGACCGATATCACGTAATCTCCTCAGTTGCAACTTTGCATACGACCACACATGCAACTGGTAGTTTTCACTCTGACACGTTTGTGAACAAGGTAGCTCTTTTCAATGAGTAGACGCTTGGGGTATAAATTGATAGCTTTCACACTTGTTTCTTGTAGGTCAGGTAGCTTTTTCCAGTTGCAACTGAAAGCCGGTGTGACTAGCTTAAAAGTAAATCACCTTTTGGTGTTTGTCTCCTTCATTTTGAATGTAATTTTGAGACAATCACTGTTTTTCTTCCTTTTATTTTTGTGCCAACAAAGATTCACTGAGGAGAAAAACATGTATACCAAATCAAAACACGGGACTACAAGTCTCAGTGGAATAAATAATTAAGTCCAGAAAAGTCACCCTTGATTGCAACAATGTCCCTGTTGCAATTCACATAAGGCAGAGGCCCAACGACTTACGAAGGTGCTCACATCGTGTAACATCGAGAGCCTTTGTAAAGATGTCTGCAAGTTGAAGGTCTGTACACACATGGTGTAACTCAACAATCTTGGCTTCTACCAATTCTCTAATGTAGTGATATCTTATGTCAATATGCGTAGTGCGAGAATGTTGAACGAGATTGTTGGAGATATGAATGGCACAAGTAATATCACAAAACATAGTACGTTCATGTTGTATAATACCGTAATCCTTGAGCATTTGTTTCATCCAAATCAATTGAGTGCAACACCTTCCAGCGGCGATGTATTCAGCCTCAATTGTGGAAAGTGTAATAGAATGTTGCTTCCTAAATAAAAACACCCTCCAGTGGTGCTTTTCCTATCATCAACACAACTTGCATCGCTAAAACATTGAAACAAATAATGGGACAACTTGTAGTGAGATAAAGCAAACTTTCAATCATGCTTCTGTAAAGACTTGGATCAATGGAGTTGCAACTATCATCTTTGTTAAGCCGATCAGTCGATCTCATGGGAGTCTTCATTGGTATAATATGGTCAAGAACAAATCTTTTCACAAGATTCCCTGCATACTTTGCCTGTGAAATGAATATTCCAATGTGATCTTGTTTGACCGTTTGTATTGGCCCGACTAAATCCATGTGAAGCAGTTCTAGGATCCTTTCAGAAGGTGTGTGTTGCAACTCTGTATGACTAGTCTTCTTTTGTTTTCCTCCCAGGCTGTCTCCACATTTACCATCACCAAAGATGACATCTCCCTTGTCATCCATGAGCTTACTTAGGATGCTTTTGTCTCCCTTCGTGTGCCTGGAGCAACCACTATCAAGGAACCATGAGTTAATAGAATTATTAGAAGCAGAGTTGCAAGTAACAGGGCAATTAATTGTTTTGGCAGATTTTTCAACCCATATTTTCTTTACAGATTTTACAGATGCAACAGTGGGTGCACTTTTCTTTGCCTTCTTTCTTTTATTCTCCTTCATTTTCTTTTGAACCATTGGGGTAGGTTCGCAAGGTGTAGGAAATTGTGATTTCCAAAGCTGGTAGCAATATGGTCTAATATGCCTTTTCACTCCGCAATGATGGCATGTTGGAACAAATCTGCTTCTCTGTGACCTATCAACAGAAAACGGTAAATATTTAGCATTGTTCAAGTTGCAACTAGGATTTACCTGAGATTTATGTTGGTGAATGTTTGAGTAATTCAGTGGAGTTTCTACTCCTTTAGGTATTCGTTTCTTCCTTGACATTGTAACTTTTGCGTTTTGAAGAAACTTTGGTTCACCGATATTAACAAATCCAACTCCAGTTTTTCCAGTTGCAACTTGCTTGGTGTCAAGAGCTTTCCCAACTTCTCAGTTCCAGGAATCAGTGGCTTCACACTCTTCATGAATAATTCTAATTCTTTTTGAGTGAGAATTAGGACTTCATTTAGTGCATTTTGAGCTGCAAGTGCTTTATCAAGATCTTGAGAGATGTGATCTTTTTTCATTGAAAGGGTGAGCACTTTTCTTTCAAGTTCCAGACATTGTTTCTTCATATGAACTGGACTACCATGTGATTGCAGAGTCTTGAACTGAGCTTCAAGTTCAATATTTCGTTGGCACATGGCTTTATACTTTGTCAAGACAACCTCATTCACCTTGTGATTTGACTTTGACTCATCACTATCGGATTCAGTCAAAATGTCAGTTGCAACAGCAATATTTTCTCTTGGTGAGAAGATAGATGTAAATGCAACATCGCCCATTTCCTCGGTTTCTTCATCGTCGCTGTCAGCTTCATCGTCGCTCAATGATGTTAGCAGTGCTCGGCTTTTGTTTTTCTCTAGCAAGTTTCCACAATCAGCACTGATGTGACCAAATCATTGACATTCCCTACATTGAATTCCCATATCTCTTGTTTTCAAGTCTACTAGTAGCGAAAGATTTTTTAAATGAATCAGAGGGACTTGTAACAAAATGGGAATTTTTACCTTTATTCATTTTGTTGAACTGGTTTGCAAGGAGAGGCATGGATTGTGTGAGTTCCATGTTTGGAGTGTTTTGCACAAGACTTGCTTGAAACGCAACTCCTTTGGCAAATCTGTCACCTTCTCGTTCCAGCTTCATTTCCCATGCCGTGAGTGATCCCATCAGTTCCCCAAGAGAAAGAGTTTCAATATCCTTGGCTTCTTCAATGGCTGCAACCTTCATTGCGAACCTCCCGGGTAGAGATCTCAACATCTTCTGAACAATACGTGAATCTGGAAAGTCTGCTCCAAGCATGGTAGCCTCAGTTGCAATATGCCTGAGGTTTGAGTGAAATTGAGCAATCGTTTCCAATTCTCCCATCAACATGAATTCGAATTGATCATTCAGAAGTTGCAACTTAGATGCACGAACTTTGGAGTTTCCTTCATGAGCATTCGTGATGGCCTCCCATGCATCCTTAGCAATTTCAAAGTTAGTAATACTTTTATATTGATCATAATCGGTAGAAACAAGAATGATATTTAAAGCAGTAGAATTATGTTTTGCGAGGAGTTCCTCTGCATCGGTCCACTCAAGTTCAGATTTTACTCTGCCCTTGTTATCTACTTGAGGGCTCCACCCTTTAAGAATGCTTTTCCACGCCTTTTGATCCCGCTGTTTAATGAAATTTCTCATGCAATTTTTCCAGTAGGAATAATTAGTTGCAGTTAGCATTGGTGGCCTTGTGATCGATAGACCTACCCTCATTTCTTCCATCAATGAAAGAGAGAAAAAAAACAAAAAAGATCTTTTACACCAGAATCTACACTATGGAATATAGTGACCCGCTCTTGATGCCAATTGAAAGATCTTAGGTCTATGTTACTCGTTATTGGATGCAGTTGCACTTGACAGTAGTTGCAACTGCACTCGTAAGTAAGACAGACAACTGTACTTTAATGTTTAAAACCTGTTTTACTGTTGCAACTAAGAGAAGACAGTTAAACATAAAACAGTAAAGAACACAAAAGTTTTAACGTGGTTCGATCCAAATGGTCCTAGTCCACGGGGTTTGCACCCGAATTGTTGACTCAAACAAAATACCTACTTAAGAATTACAATGATAGGAATTACTCCAACGTAAATCTAGACTCCCTCTAATTTACCGTTGCAACACCTAACCCTCAACTATTTTCGGTATACTCCTTTGAGTCGGAGAACTTCAAGATTAACTCAAAGCTCCTTTGACAAGAAGTTCTCACTAGATGACTTTGACTCGATACAGGACTGAAATCACTAATTATCATTTTCAAAGCTTGTCCTCTAATTGTGTCGAGTCCTCCTTATATAGGCATTGGCAGAATCTCTGCAGATCTTCAGTTGCAATCCTCTACAGATCTTCTTTCCTTAACAGATAAGATCTACATATCGCCAGTTGCAATCAACGCGGATCTTCTTTCCTTGTTTGATGGATTCTGCACGATCATATAAGATATCCAACGTACATGCCTAATATTATGTCTAGATACATAGATAGGAGATATGGTTAATATCTAGTAGGATAATCTTAAAGATAGAATGATATCTTATAAAGATAAGGAAATAATATTAAGATAATTACCATCTAAAAGATTAACTTATCCTAATGATTTAACAAAACAATATCAATTTAAACCCTAGTTGGGCCGATTCGAATTGAGCCCAAATCGGATAGAAAAATGGCCCTAACAGCATTATTGGGTACTACGTTAAGCAGTCATTTCTAAAAGGCTTATATCTTTCAGGATTTACATTGTTTCTTATTCCAGCGCCTACAATCATCATTGCGCGTGAGTTCTTTGACGCTTTACTTGTGCATCAGTTTCAGGTTTTTATGCAGACCTTTGGATATTGTTTGTTGTCTCTAAAAATTCCATATGCTATTTTCTGCTTAGTTCCGAATTAAATAACTTATCACATTTTTCTCACATGACAATTGTTTTGCAGAAAGCCTCCCATGGTTGGTGTGAAAGATGATTGATGTTGATGAAAATTCATCTTAAACTTTTGATTCCACTCTCTTTATATACCCAATTGACCTTATCCTTTATTCCTTTTCTCTCTTCATTTAATCTGATTGATTCATTTGTAGGTTACGCTTTGTCTTATCACCTACGCCCACACCTGCAATTATGTATCTCATGAAGCGATGTAAGTGGGCGGAGACGGAGGAAATTTCAAATGTTAGCCATTTTGAGGTCTGCCCTAAAGCAATCGATTTGTCCCAAGGAATTGCGAGTAGAATAAGAAATGATGGTGGAGGGGCTCTCATAATTGATTATGGCCTCAATAGTATTGTCTCTGACAGTCTGTTTCTGCTCGGTCCTACCCTTTCACAGCACAAATGAAACAATTCGAATATTTTTCTCACCTGTAGGAAAATAAATCATAGTGAAATGCCATCTGAACCAAAACGTGGAGGTATCTTTTGAGTACCATCTGAACCAAAATAATATATGAAATGCTTTCTTCTAGTTTTACACAGAATGGTAGTTTATACCCTCATTACTATCTTTTGAGTGATTTAGTATAGATTTAGTAGTATAGGCACTGTATTATCTACCCTGCTGCAGGAGTCAACCTTCTTTTTATTATATAGAAAGAACAGTTCGATCTTACCCCAAAAAGAAGAAGTGGACTGAGTTAAAATTTGTTAACGATGCAAGCAATTAGAAAACACAAGTTCGTTGACATACTGGATACTCCTGGATCGGCGATCTTAGTGTGTATGTTGATTTTCCCGCAATAAGGCATTCGGCTGAAGAAATTCCAGGTTTGCTCCAGTCCTGTGTGCCTCATCACGTGCTTGTTAAATGATAATTTAAACAAATACAAATGGACTTATTCATGAATCTCGTGTGCTTAAACTGTCTTTGATGGATTTGCTAATACTTAATTAACTATTTCCCGTCTTTTTCCTGCTGTCGAAATAGTTTTTGAATTTTAAACTCTTGTTGCAGACATATATCGGTTCATGGTCCCATGACTCAATCTCAGTTTCTCGGTTCTCTTGGAATAAATTTCCGGGTCGAGACACTATTAGAGAACTGGAACGAAGAACAAGCTGAATCTCTAAGAAACTGTTTGGTGAAATATTATTATGTTTGAGCGGATGATAAAGTATTAGGGTGCGGGTCGAGACACTATTAGGGTGCGGATCGGAACTATCGGGACAACCCCGTTTGAGCGGATGATAAAATATTAGGGTGCGGGTCGAGACACTATTAGGGTGCGGGATCGGAACTATCGGGACAACCCCGTATTACACAAGGCAAAATGTGTCCATGGACGGACTGACCAAGCGGCACAATCAAAAGGGCGATGGTTCCCGTTCTATGATTGCAATACAAATTCTGGCCCAATGTCAATTATATTTCCAAGTTAAAAATCATGATGTGTAAGCTTACAAAGCTAAAAATATGGACCCACGGAATGCTAATGCAGAAATCTATGTCCACCATATTAATATTTGTACGATTCGGCATGTTGAGCACGTGGCATATGCACTAGGTCAAAATTCAATTAAATATTATGGTTAGTTCCTTTTTTTGTTAGATATCACTTTATCAGGCTGGTGAAAATACTCCAAGTAGTATAATTTTATTGTATGCCTCTCAACACAAATCAGATACTGGTTATTGTTGGGGACTATAAGTTGTGCATGTGGTTGGGTGCAAAATGCCAATTTAGTATTTTGTTTGCATAGTATTTCCGAATTTCCCTTTCAACACGTGAAGGCAATGTTGAAAGATTTCCTAATGTTAAGCTGTACATTCGTAGTAATGTGTACCGAGTATCTTCTATAGGCCATGCATGGTAGTTGCCCTAGTGGAATTTTTTTATAGCAGGTCTCGTTAAATGTGCGAGTCATAAATTTAGATGCCACTACATGATTGTGATCGGTTATACAAAATAAGATTTTAAAAATGACTTACTTAATGTAAAGTTTATAAAAGTTAATTAAGTTTAATAGTGGGTTGCTACCTAGTAATGAACTAATAATACTTTCAATATTCGCTAAGATTCTCTCGAACCACTACACATGATTTATTGACTTAGCCATATATCCTTGTGTTTTTCAAAGTCAAATTAAAAATTCGATTAAAACTTGCAAATAATAAGCTTCCAGGAATAATTTTTTTAAAGTATATGTTTCTCATAACTAAGTAGGTTATGCACGCACTTATGCTATATATAATTCAACATCTTTGACTGAATAAGGATTAAATTTCAATTGAATAAAAGAAAAACTAAAGTAGTCCATGATTCAAGTCATATTTCTATATTTTAATATATATTCAAAATTTACTTTTATAAATAAACTTGCTCTTTATTAGTGTGATAATTGTTACGTTTCTTTTTACTTGTGTAATATAATTGGCTGAATTCATGTGGCCGGTCATACAACTAATTTTCACCGCTGTTTTCTTTGGAGAATTGTTCCCGTAATAATTTTTTTGCATGTTTCCAATACTGTGGCATCAACGGACAACTATTGCCTTAATGTACAATTTATTGTTTTGTGTATGGGAATTGTGTAAACAATAAATACATTATTATCTCTCTAATTTCTAAAAAAAAATTGTATAACTTCATCTATAGCTCAATGTGTTGTACACTTTTTAATTACTCTGCTTATTGAATTTTACTCTTTCTAGCAAAATAAGTTTTCCAGCAGATTTTCTTCTCTTTATAGCATTCTTAAATTATATTAGAAATCTCGTACCAAAAAAAATTATATTAGAAATCGGACCGGTAAACCATTTCAAAATAGAATACTGTGTATATTAGCTTTTATATATGCATATACCTAAATTTCTAATATAAAATTATTATTCATACAGTTATCAAAAGAATAATTTATTATTCATACTTACACACATACATATCCCAATCATGTAACTTGTCGAATCTATTGATTTGCAATATTTCGCTCAATCATATAGTACGTACTATAAATAGACTCCAAATTAAACGAATATATTAAGTATCAAAGCATACAAAATGATATCAATTCAAAATGTCAATCGTATATGCATGTGTATCATATGTACATACTAATATAAAATGATTTATAATTTATAAAGGTTTATCTTATTTTAATATGTATATATCTGCTACTAATATCTAAGAATTGAGTTCTCCCACCCTCCAATTTCTTTTGTTTCCATTTTACCCTCAAAAGTTTCTGTAATTATCATTAAACCTTCAAGGTCAATCTTATTTTAATATGTATATATAATATATCTACTACTAATTCTTTTGTTGCCATTTTAAGGAGTGGTAAATTCTTGAAAATCCACAAATCACCATTTTTAGAGCTACACAAGAATTCCATAAAACTTTGATTTTTTTTTTAAAGAAAAATAAGTCACTAGCTTGAATGGACCATCTTTTATTAGACGAAGGTATTTGTTAGTTATGTAATATGATAACTTAATTTGAGGGTTACATTTCTTTTAGTCCAATTTACATTGCCTTTTTTACTCTTGGATTTCTTGTTACTTACCATTAAACCTTCAAGGAATATTGTACACGGTTTGGTATCTCTTCAACCTTCCTTGTTGAACTCTACCTCCTTTGTCTCAGACTCATTTTTGAATAATGTCCCCTTAATTAGATTGAGTTATAATAAGAAAAGTCAGCTTTTTCATTCCGAAACTCGTTTGAAGAAAAGTTTCCTTGTAGCATTAGGTCTTCCACTTCTTTTCTTCTCTAAACACGTTTGGCTATTTAAGGAAATAATCATATTAGGAAACTTAAAATACCAAGTAGACTACTTAGACTGCTCCCCGTTAATGCGACCAAACATTCTCAATGTTGGCATAACGTTGATATACATCAATGTTGTCTTAATATTGAATACATAACACATGCATAAAAGTTAGCAGAAAATCGTATATTTAAATAGTCTTCATAAGGAACTCATTAAGAGCAGTTAGAGGTACTTAAGAATATACAGACCTAGGATAATAACGGGGAACACTCTCCCTGATCAAATAACGCACGATAAAAACAAGAATAGGGAACACATTGGCCCAATACAAGAGACCTAAACCTTCCGTTCCGACACCGTATACGTATATAGCACAACACAACCGATAGATACAGTACTCGATCAGAATTCCCCTCGTTCTTCTATTTTGCCGATTCCCTTCATATTTATTAATTTAAGGTAAGCCTTATTATTTCGAAATTAATGGAATTTTGTGTTTGTTTGTTCATTTGAAATTATGAAATATTTTGTTGAATTGCTGCTTTTATCTCTCGTAATAACAGTCAAAAATTACATATTCAATTTTGCTAAATATTTTGTGTTGTGCGGAATAAATAGCTTGATTTTTTTTTTGTAGTTGTATGTATGAATTGTACAGTGCGATTTGAGATTTATGAAATTTGTTTGTAAATAAATTATAGATATGTGTACAAGATGAGATTAATCTGTTTGATTGGACAATTTATTTTTGTTTATTTAATTAGTAATTACGATTGGTTCTTCATCTGAAATTGCGAGTTGCGACGGATCCGTTGTATTTTTTGTTGATACAGATATGGCACAACACATGGCACACGATGCGCGTATGTTTAACGTGCAGAGGACTGTTGGCAGTGTCCTATGCTCCAAATTCGATATTCTAATGCAACCAAAGGTGGCGGCAAACATGTCTGCCAAATGCCTGCGATCAGAAATCGACATTACCGAGGGCTTACAGAAAAGTATTATTATTATTATTATTGTGTTTTGCCCCGCCTACGAGCGTTATTTGCAGCCTCCAATGACTTGGGTTAAGGCACTGCTTGAATCGGAAGAGCTCCTCACTTTCTGCATGGACAGGTTGAAGGACTACTTGAACACGGATCGTTTGGCATTCCATGCGGAGTTCATTTGGACCGAACCTCACTCCAAGAGGATTAAGGTCAAGCTGCAAGTTCAGAAAGAGAGTCCACTGGAACAAACTTATACGGTTGAGTAATAACTATTTATATCTACATCATATGTGCGCTCTAACTTGTTTATAGTTTAACTCCTCAACGAACATCAACTAATCTTAGGTACCAGAGTGCTTACGTCGGGTTAGTCTAGGTCCGTCTCGACCTAGTTCACATGTCGTTTTCTTCGGTGCATATTTTTCGAACTCAAAACTAACACAATACTGGAATTCTAGTTACATATATAACACACGATAAGGTGCAGAGAAATGGGCATCCAATGCATTCAGAATCTTGATACTTCAGAAATCGCTAAAAGGAAGCTATTGTATAATGACGTGTCACGCGACAAAATACAAAATGTCCATATGATTAGGATCCATATATATATATATATATATAATTTATTGTTTTTAAAACCAAAAGAATATATTATAAATCACCAAAGTTATTTCAAATGCAAGATCAAACAACGTATAGAAAAGTAATCACAACACCACCAAATAATCAAATATTGTTCGCATTGTGCAAAAAAACCTCCCTCGGATCAAGTAATGCCGCACTTCCCGCCAAGTTATGTTCTTCAATATTCTCCTCCCGAGGTAATGAAAAGAAACTCCAGCGACTGCTGGACGGTCACGGAAGACTCCGAGACTGCCGAGCGGTCACGGGCCGCTGCCGTGACAGCTCGACAGTCACGAATAGTATTCATACTATTGGCGGTCACGAAACCACTGATCGAATTAAAAAAATATATTCCGGTAATTTACCGATTTTTTTTTAGCGAATAGAATATATGTTTGGTCTTTGTTTGGATATAAAAAAGAAAAGAAGAGAAGAAAATTGTTGGTTTTTTTTTTTTTGGGATATAAGAACAGAAATAAGAGAAGAGAAAGTGTTGTAGATTTGAAAAAAATAAAGAGGAGAAAGTGTTGGGTTTTTTTTTGAGAGTATAATTTGAGTGTATTGAAAATTAGTGGGTAGAATGGTGGGTATATATAGAATTTTGTGTGAAAATTTTGAATTTTCAGAAAAAAAAAATTGAATTTCTCCCTGAATCTCGCCAATTCTAGGGTCTTTCGCTACTGCCGGGCGGTCACGAAATATTTCAAATTTGAAAATTCCAGAAATTTCGTGACCGCCTGGCCGTCACGAAAGTATTCGCGACCGCCCGGCGGTCCTGAATAACACTCATTCTAAATATTTTGCTTTTCGGTTGTTTATTTAAGGCGCGTTGTTTGTTAAATTGATAAAGTAGTTAAAACGAGGCAAATTATACGATTTTATCGCACAATCGCATATAACAATTAAAACAACTAGGTATATATGATGATTAGTTGTAGAACATAAAATAGGTTATTCGTTAATTACTCGCCTAATCACATCTAATCTAATATTTTGATAAGTTAATTACTAATGTTGTACTCATTTACTACTTCAATTCACATGTAATAATGAGACTTGTTGTTAAAAATCATAAACATATCAAGATCGTTCCATAAAATCAAATATTTTTATATGAATGTTATTAATGACTGTCGGGTGGTCACGAAAGACCCTCTTTCGTGACCGCCAGGCGGTCACTAATAATGTGTCGTGACCGCCGAGCGATCGCGGAAACATTATTCATATTAAATCTTTTGCATTTTGGTTGTTTATCTAAGGCGCATTGTTTGTTAAATTGATAAAGTAGTTAAAACGAGGCAAATTATAAGGTTTTATCGGACAATCGCATATATCAATTAAAACAGCTAGGTATATATGGTGATTAGTTGTAGAACATAAAATAGGTTATTCGTTCATAACTCGCCTAATCTCATCTAAGTTTTAACCTACTATTTTGATAAGTCAATTACTAATGTTGTAATCATTTATTACTTCAATTCACATGTAATAATGAGACTGGTTAAAAGTAATAAACACATTAAGATCGTTCCATAAAATCAAAATTTTCAATATGAATGTTATTACTCACCGTCGTGCGGCCACTAATAATGTGTCGCGACCCCCCGGTGGTCACGACTAGCCAACGACTAGTTGGCTTCACGGTCACGAGCAGCCAGATTTTCACCTATAAATATCCCCCCCCCCCCTCCCTCACTTTCATAATTCACAACTATCTTCACCAATTCTTAAGGTATTCTCGTTTTTTTCACTTAGATTCTCAAATATATTTTTTCAATACTAAAATTTGGTATGATATGTTAACTTGTTTATTCATTTGTTGATAGATATTGTCATAAACACATCGAGGCTACTCGTAGTGAACACAAGCTTCTTGAGGATCGTTCTTTCACACTTCAAGAAGTAAGTTGATAAACTTATCACTCTACAACCTTATCGTGCATGATAATTGTTACGCTTTAAATTGTTAATTGTTTGTAGTATTAGGTGTAATTAATTATTTCCTTTTCAATTTTACAACTTAGCTAAATAATGGACTATCAAGCCGATAGATATTGGATGTACAATAGATTCGATAGCAATGGTTATTTGCGAGATAGTTTTGTGTTTGGGGTTCGCACATTCATAGAATTCGCTTCGCAACAAGATGCCTATTTAGATCTAGGGGGCGTATTAGCTAGGTGCCCGTGCAAGAAATGTAATAATTCAAGGTTTTTTATTAATACTGAGTCCGTGATCATCTTCATAAGTCGGGATTTACATCTGGATATTTTGAGTTGATTTTGCATAGAGAAAAGTTTACCACGACTACTATGACGTTTATCGACGTTTATAGAGAAAAGCAAGAGTACTATCTAAGGAAAGATATACATCAATCTTATACTAATATACTAATAAATACAATAACAATTTGTGATATGAAGTTATCAGCTTTTCGTTTCCAAACTAAGGCTAACAATGAATTTGTTAGTTTGTGCGTAAATAATTAGAAACCGTTCTACCATACATCGATTTTTTTTGTATAACATGTGTAACCTTTCTATCTTAAACACAATGAAAGTGGAACTTACGAATACTTTATAATGTCACAGCATCGATTATTTTTCAGTGCTCCTAAAAAACGAGGGAACAAGTTTTTCGTATTATATATATAGCTTTTACCGAACTATGATCTATTCTTTGGAGATGAAAAAAGCCAATTAATTTCATCGTCATAGATAAATCATAAGATGTACGCAATTAAAGAATGCAAGCAATAGAAAGACCATGCATTAGTTTGAAGGGCAATTTTACTATCATACATTTACAACTCATAACAACAAGAAACAACTGTTTAAATAATAAATTGAAGAAACAGAAGTCGATTAATCGGTAATTCATTATCGGTTGTTTTCTCACAAAAATAATACAAACTTTCACTAACATCGTCATCAAAATAAATTGAAGAAACAGAAGAATGAGATCAAACTAAACTTAATTTCAAAACGAGTTATTTCCTACACGTCAGTAACAATTCATTCTAAACATACATCACTCGTTGATCAATATCGTCAAATTATCATATGCAATTTCATCGGAGCTTGATCTTGACAATGATTCTCTTCTTTTCTCGTTCCAGTTTCTTCAGTTCTTGAGCATCCTCTTTACTCGCTATCTTGGCGCTACGGAGTTCCTCCTTCTGAATATCCGCAAACGAAGCCACCATCTTCTCATCATCTCTATCGTCATGAAACCTGGAGGGATCATGTCGATGTATCATGTATTACTTTGTATGTTGTGGTATTATTTGGCTTGAACTATTGTTGTTTTTATTTGTATGATTAGGTACAAATTATGGTAACCAATATGACTCTATTTTGGAGTCAATTAATGTGGTTATAAAGAAGGTATTGGAGCAGTTTGTGCTTCATTTAAAGAAGAATAAGGTTGCCGCTGAGCTAGTTTTGGGTGGTCCTTCATTTTAAAAACAAAGAGACAAATTGACGGGTTCTGGAGTAGTGTATGACAAGAACACCGTAGCAAGTCTTCCGATGTTACCAACCAGAAACAACTTCGATTTAAACATTCCCGCAGATGGTTCCGATGAGAGTGATGTCGCACCTTTGCCCCATTGATCATGAAGATGACGACAAGCAAAAAGTAAAAAACAAATTCCATATTTATCGTATTATAGAAACTCTACAATAACTTAGGGAATTTGTTTTTTACTTCTTTACGCGAAAAGCTAGCTTTATGTGATAGTTTGAACCTTTTTTTATTTCACAGGTATGTACAAGTTTTTCCCGTATCTATTTGATTTTAAGCGAACTGTTATTTTTGATATCGAAGAAGATGTCAATTTGGAAAATGTAGATGGATGCACATTTACTGCTTGTGGCAATACTTGGGTCCTAAATTATCTATTTCTTCATTTTGGACGACAATACTTTTCAGACAAAAAAGGGGTTGCAATGTCTCTTATATTTTCCAATCATCTTAATGGGCAACTCTAATCCATTTGATCTAATGGTGAAGCTAAGAGATTCCACAATGTTTTTAATCACCTTAGAGTTCTGGCCAACTCTAAGCCATTCTAGAAATATTTATCAAGTGATAGAACCTCTAGTGATAAGTAGATTTACTTGATAGTCCCTCAAATATGGAAAGTAGAAAGCACTCCAAAAGTTTCAAATATGGTCATGGCTATCCTGCTGCTAAGGAGAAATTATTAGGTGCAGTCGCTATATATGCATTCACTACCCATACACGGTGGGGATGGTGTTGGGTGGTTATTCTTACAATTTAGGAATCTTCTTTTAATCTCAACCATCGATTTTATGTACAAAGGATGTATATAATAATTTCTCGTTGCTAAGAGGCAAGGCTGGTGTTGCAGGTTCTGGATGTTGGGCAATAGATTTCATGTTTGCCCAGTTTTTCTTTAACATCGAGTCATTTACAGTTTACAATTCCTTTTTGTCTAAGAAGCAAGCGCTTTTGATGATGAGTACATTATAATTTGAACATACTCTCCAAATTTCCTAAAAGATGTAACTCTTAAACAACAATAATTTATTTCTTGGTAACTTTTTTATTTTTATGCAAGTCATGTTTCAGATACGAAATTTTTGTACTTTATCTTTGTATATACTTTATCTTTATATAACAAGTTCTATGTGTTTCAGATGTGATCAAATCGCAAACTAGTTACAAAAATTGCTTTGCGGATCGATCCAATGAGAGATTTGTGGGAATGTGAAGTTTTCTTTCAATATTAAGGAGATGCAATTCTTTTGGAATATTTATACACAAGGTTCACTCATGAGCATATCCGAACAATTTGTGATAATTGATAAACAAATCACATGTTATGCCTCGTAAATTAAATACTTTCAGCAAATTATCCCTCTTACTTTTGTTTTCATGTACTTATTCTTAAAAATACTACACGGCCTCTAGTTAAAAGTTCGTGTTCCACGAGGTGAAGGGAGATGGGGATAAGAAGGTGGAGAGAGAGAGAGGGGAAGGAGGTAGGGGGCAGTGGTTTGTGTGAGGAAGGAGTCGAGTCCGGTGATTGGTGCGACGGTAGAGTGGAGGAGGAGGAGGGAGGAGTATGGCGGCGACGAGATAGAAAAGATTAGTGACCGTCGGACCCTGTAAATTATGTGGAGATGTGGACTTCACTTGAGTGATGGTTAAGGTGCTGCCGCTAATAATTAAATTAAATACAGATCGAAAATGAGTTTGTTTTTTACATAAATGATTTTTTTTTAAAATTCTAATATGTAGTTTAGGAAAGTGACATTGGTTTTGTTACAAGTTTAGATTTACAGAAATAAAATACCGTTATGGGGTTGCTTTCAAAAAATTATACTTATCATGGAGCTAAAAGTCAAAAAAAAAATGCGGTCTTAATCAGTTTGTTTTAAAATCGGACCAGCCGGTCAAACCTGTTTAACCGATGACCGATCTCTTGTCTTGTCCGGTTGGCCCTTAATTTCGCTGCAAAAAATATCGGCGTGGACCAGTCCAGAACCGTGACCCGGTGGACCGTCTAACCGGTCCGGGGCCCCTTTCACCCAAAAAAAACATCAATAAATATAAAGAGAAAGTAGACAACGGTTGCTCCTAATGACATATTAGTAGTTATTACTGTAATAGAAGAATGAAAATGAGGAGAAATATATAATAGATCACGTAATCCGTTGTATTGATATATTGATTTGTTTAAAACTTAGCGACAAACAACCTAGATCTAATTAACTGTTTAAAAAGGAATCTAAATAAATTAATAGATTATTCAAAAATAGAAAACAGTACTCCGCGTATAAGAGAAAAGACATCATACCCCATAATTTAACTAATATTTCACCTAGACGAATTCTTTAAGATTTTTTCCATAATGATGTTATTATCGGAGTAGCTTATAATGTAGAATATATTGTTAATCTGAGATGGCATTAATTTTAAAACCTTCTTATGCTATTTTGGGCTGACTATAACCCAAAAAAAAAAGGAAAGTACATTTTCATGCATATATTCACTTTCAAAGTTTAGATTCTTTAGGTTGGTGTGTATAAGTTTTATGGACAACGCGAAAGGAAAACATTTCAAAATATACCTACTCATAATTTAATTTAATAAGATAATACTAAATTTATAATGAATGTATTTAATAATGTTGAAAGTAACTATATATAAAGTTATATTATTCTTTAATAAGTATGACTATGATATAATTATAGATATAGACACGATACCGCTTGGATCCCTGGTTCAACCGATTTAAATATGTAAAACCAGTAATAAGTAAGGTTTCTGGTTGATTGTCCGGTCCAATTTTGGAAACACTGGTCTTAATAGAGAAAATAGTTGCCACTATTCTTGATTCAGGCACTGTTTTTTCATTGATTACAAAGTGTAGTATAGGAACTAGGAACTAGTACTTTTTATGTTTCTTATTGATGTCGGTCCAGTCATATTATTAAGATGTTAGTTTATACGAAAGTTTAATGTACATTGAAATTTTGATTTAAGATTAACATATAGGTGGGTGACCATCTTTGAAAAACCTTTAAAAATGCTGTAGGAAAATATGTTATCTATAACCATTTTTTCAAATTTGATGTGTTGCAATTCAAGCTTCAAGATCAGAGACCCAACTACATATCATTTTAACACTTAATTGGCATTACGTAATTATCCATACAGCTTGATAGTTATTCGTGAATAGACCATATCTCACTGGAAAGAAAGTGTAAGAATTTTAGCTTATATGTGAGGATCATTATTTTTCTTTTTAATTTTTGGCGTTTCACTTGGAGCCGAGTTCCATTTCTCTGTTTATGGCAATTCGTAGGAGAGGACTAACCGTTAGATATGCCCAACTGAAATCGTGTTTATTTGACGTACATATGATTTTACATTTTTTAAAAAATCGATAAAAAGGTAGGGATTCACAATTTTAATCTTTGTTTTGCTTATAATGTGCTTATTTACACCGAAACTTTAAAATTAGATACCTTTTTTTGCGACAATTTGTAAATATAATTGAGAAAACTACGTATGTAAACATCATATCGATGGTAAATGTGCATATAATTATATTTCAACTATATATAATTGTTTATCAATTAAAGAAATACTCCATAATAATTTGATAATTATAGCTCATTACAGTATTGCATTACGTTATATCTAAGTGATCTATTGGATATATATAGAAATTATTGTAACAAGAAAATTAATAATTATTATGAAATCTGAACAAATAATTAATTCTTTAATTAGCTTTTATAAACTGAACAAACGCCGAAGGGAGACTTTGTTAAAATCAATTTTGACGGCGCGCGGTTTGTTGATGAAGGGGAAGTCGGCTTTGGATTGGTGGCGCATGATAGTAATGGGATTTTGCGCGCATGGCGTCAAAGGCGTTTTGTATCGCTTATGGATCCGGGTGGGATTGAAGCCGTGGCGACATCGGGTGCGATTAATTGGGCGATTGAAAAGGGTTGGCGACATGTGTTGATTGAGGGAGATTGCTTGGGGATTATTCATAGCATCATTCATGGGACGGAGGATAACTTGCAACTCGTCAATATTGTTTTGGACGTGTGTCGAAAGCTTCGGGAGAATACGAATTTCTTTTTTAGATGGGCAAGGCGTGAATTAAATGCGGTGGCGCATGCTCTTGCTCGTAGCGCCGTTGAACACGCCGATGGTTTCGATAGTTAGTTAGTTGCGTTAGCTTCTAGTTTTTTGACTTGTTAGTTTTGTTGACTGTTTTAGTTCCTGGTTTTGGTGGCTTTATTCTGCGGAACGATCTTTTGTAGCGCTCGATTTTGGGGGCTTCTCCAGGTTTTTAGTAATAAAGTGTTGAAATTCAAAAAAAAAAAAAACTAAAAACCATTTAGCCCGAAGATTTACACAAAAAGCCCAACCTATAAATAAGAGAACATGAACCAGATTGCATTTGTAAAATATACCCAATAGTGAAGGTGCCATTATAAAATATAGCCCAAGCAAAGCTTTAAGGCCTTGGTGAAGTTGGTCCTTTAATATATAGAAATACGCCAGATAATGTAGGATGATGTGATGCCATAAATCTCGATATTTAGAATGACACTAGATTCTCCAAAATTTCATTACAATCATAATTATATTTCATGAATTGGAATAGGCATCTCAATTTTTGGTCACTGACAACGCCAACAGAAAGATTGCTATTGTTATTGTAACTCAAATGTAACCATATATTGTAACTCAAAATCTTAACATAAGCTAGGCATTAACGAAGATAGCTAGCACTTAATCAACCATTACACCACTATATGTCAAACAACATCAAAAGATGTGACAGATGTGAATCAACAGTTTGGTGTACATACATATATAGCCCAGTAGCCAGTATAGACATATATTTCTCCACCATCATGCATCCGGTAAGCAATGTAATAGAAACGGTGTTTTAAGAAATTATAGCAGATTAACCACATATATAAAGCAAATATACCAATACATGGCAACATACAAGTGTGAGATCTCCATGCAACTGATCACAACCTTCTCTATGCAATTTATTGGGACCATTAAACGATCTTAGTGTATTTATCATTAAGGGTTCGCAACTACTCGCAAATACTTCGGGTTTCTTAATATACGCAACAAAGTACAACACATGTGCAAGTATGCGTAAATAGAGAGGATAGACGTACAACACTGGTATCCCGTTAGGTTTGTTCAACATATCGAATATGTAAGAAATTACGCCAAACTTTAGATAACTAGTATACCTGACCTGGTCCCTCACCATATCCACCATTTGTGTCCTGTGACAGTAATAGATGATGAAGGAATTGGTCAATTTTCATTTCACCAAGGAAGAATACAGTACCAACTAAGCTAATCAAGATAATCCTGAGAATTAAATCTAAACCAGTTTGCAATATAAATAAATCGTCCTTATGGCGAGGAAAATACTACACATACTGAAAAAGCATCAAAATAAGCAGATATCTACACATCTACGGGAACTCGATTTGAGTACGAGAATAAGCTGCACTATCGCAAATGGTATCTTCAGATTCAAGGGTTAGGCGCAGAATTCATTCAAGTAAAGCACATTATATGACTTTTTTTTTAAAAAGAATTCATCATATTTTATCTAGTGAATAGAATATTTCCAAACTAATTCCATGATTCGGTAACAGGGTGAAAATTCTGGTTAGTTCGATGAAAATTCATGATGAACCTCAAAATTCCACAATAGAAATAAAGAATGGAGATTTCAGCCATATTATGAACTTAGTGATAAAATACTGAGAACTTTCCGCGGTTCCACTGAAAGAAATTTTCAGTAACGGAATGTTAGCAATATCATTCCAAATTTATAGTTAAATTTCACGTGTATCTTGGAAGCAAGTCTCCAGCCAAAGCTATCATACAATCGACTTGGGAAAAGCGTACGCTGAAACATAGAAAGGGTAAAGCACTAAGATAAATATCATTAATATTCTTCGCGAACAATCAGCATGTTGATGTAGGAAGATCATAGACATCCTAAACATTTAATGTCTACAGAAATAGAGGGAAAAGAATATGGTATGTTTACATGCATTAAGGAAAGAATGACATCTTGCATGAAATAATACTGAACCAGAAAATCATTGAAAACTAAGCTTAATCAATGAGAGAAATGTAGAAGATTGATTGCAGCTAGAATCATAATGTTCTATTGGAAATCACTCATGCAGTGCTTAAGGGGTCAACGGCTAGGTCTAAGTGAACGCACACAAACAAAAACATATATAAAGCACACTTGCCTGCGTGTAAAAGGAGAGAATAGATGTATAACTACCGAAATCAATTTAGGTTTGTTCACACTATGGAATATTCAAGAAAAGTTGTGCCCAAAATTTAGATACTAGTATATCTTGCCTTGGTGTCTACTTCTACACTTGCTTTCCCAAGTGCTAAGCTTAGAGGTTCCTCGTAAACATATTGAACCATAACCATCTGCAAAACATTTCGTTATACAAACAAGTTTTCAATGAGGTGACATGAAAAAGCACACACAAGTTAGGTGTTGTCACTGAAACAAATAGAACCAGAAGGTTCATTCCTAATGATTCTGCACTAACCCTTAAAAAAAGGTCAGTGTTCCATCATGTCTTCAGATGTAATTTATTAGGAAAGTTGACACCTTCTTCCCAACACCAAATCTACCACAATCCCTCTTATCAGGACAACCTCGTTGACTGCATTCACCCTCTCAGCTGGGGTTCCAAAAGTGAACTCGGAAAGTGAGAGAGAGGTACGACCACACTTTTGATCATAGAGTTTTTCTCAAAGAATCAATATATAGTTGTTGCAACTCCTAAAATTAAGATTACTGGGACTTTTAAAAACCATTCCCCAGATGGCCAGATCCTTGCTACTATATATAGGAGATATTTTGGAATAATGGCATAAATAAATAAATAAATAAACATATTTCTCAGTGCGCAAGGACCTGCTTCTGAATGCAAGCTTGAACTGTGTGATTGACAACACGCGCATGCAAGGACCTGCTTCTGAATGCAAGCTTGAACTGTGTGATTGACAACACGCTTCTGGTGCTATGATGGCGAGACTAGAGCTTTTACCTATATATAAGTAGGAACGAGCAGCTATATATAATATATGGAACATATTCAAATTAAACTAAAGTAACAAGGCCACTCTCCAAGTTTGACGAACCACATCTACATTATTTTTGGAAAGAAAAGCCAAGCTGCTGCCAAGTGAATAAATATATCATGTGGGTGCTTGCTTGAACATCAAAAGAAAAAGAAAACAAAAAGAAGCTAAAACATTAACATACCTCAGCATGACAATAAAATCATCCAAGATAGAACCAAAACATCTTTCTACATCATCGATTATGACAAGTATAGGTTTGCCAGAGTTTTCCTTGTTCAATGTACCATGACGCTAAGATGGACATGTCAGGCGCCTAGTGATCAAATAACAAAAACAAAACCACAAGAACAAATGTGATCATTGTAGAATAGAGAGTAAGACTAGAAGTAATGATTAAAACTACGAATGAGTAACACGCTGACATTCGAAAAATGTTTGAATAAAGCTTCGAGACAAGACAACCACCAACACCATTCTTCCAAAGACGTAAGACTAGCCATGCACATAAAATCCCCGGGACCTTAATTAAGTGCACTCCAGGATCCACATATATATGTCATTTATCATCAACAAACTCCAGATTTTGACCATCAAAAACCAAATAACAAGAAAGTTGATGATTGCATTTAACAGAATCATGTACAGTGAGTGCAGAAGATCGAATGCGGCTTCTTCTGTGTGGAAGACGGCGGGGTTGGGGGGTTAGAAGAATGATATATATTCTTCTTTTATTTTTAATTTTGAATTACAAAATGGTTTGTTTTTAAACTTTTTTATGTTTTGTGTTTAGCAAACTTTGATGGATTATAAAAATAAACATTAGCCAAAAATATATCAATTTTGATAATTAGTTAATTTAATTTTGTGAAATATATTATTTCGATTACAGTATATTTTAATTTCTTCTTCTTTTTTTTTCTTTTAACTTTTGTTGAGTTGGATATTTATGTGGCAAAAAAATTATTTTTCTAGGTCAAAATTGGTGAACAGTGATCAAATGGGTGCCACCTCAGCATTTTGCGATTGATTTTAAAAATCTGGCAAAAAATGGGAGAGTTGGAGTAAAGTTTTGGATTTCAGGGATAAAATTGGTGAAGTGACTAATTAAGGGACTAAATTGACGAGAGAGGCAAGTTAATGGACCAAACAAATTTTTGCTCCAATAACTTGATACTTGCGATTTTCGAGATTGAATGAATGGCGATATATTTTTTTTTGAACAATTGCCCGAGAATACACCTCCAACATTTAACAATTTATATTGAAATCAATTTTGAGCTATTTTATAGAATAAATTAGGTTGTTGCATAAATTTTGTAGTATTACCCTATCTTTATCTGTAAGATAAAGAGGTATCAAGAATTAATTAATTATGATTTTTTAATTTAAAAAGTATGCCGTAGAAAAATTTATATTTAAAATGAGTGATAATTTGCTTATCTCGATGAAATAGCTCGTATTATAGGTGTGATTTTTAGATTATTTACGAATTGGAAGTAATATATATATACACTCTTCTCAGAATAAATTAAGAGGATAAAATTAAAAACCAATCAAGATTGTTGTAACAACCCCTTTCCACCTCTTTACTTTAGCTCAAAGTAAAACAAAATCTTTTCAGACACAACTTCCTCGTGATTATATATATAACCTCGAAGTTCCTCACATTTGTCCTCAACAAAAACATGGAAACACCAAAGTTAGTCACAAATCAAAACTCTCCATCATCCTTACTGTTAACAGGAGGATAATTCACCTGCTTGAAATAAACAATAAATCAATTATTAGAATTAACAAATATATTATATGATTATGCGATCTGCCTCCACGATACATGTATCACGCCTCAAAACATCCCTCGGAGCACATCTCCAACATAACAAATACTGGAGCAAAAGCAACAGGAGGAATACAAGACAAGGCGGAGTCTCACAGACTAACTGCTATCGGAACTCCTTCAGTATTGAGCGAATACTCCACCAAGCCCACTAGAGCCATCGGAACCCAACAGAATCCCAGAACCATGACAAGAACACTTCCTTGCTATACACTCTCAACACAAACGCTATCGGAGCACTACCCCATACTTCCCTGCTACGCACTTCTAGCACAAACGCTCTCGGAACATTACTCCTGTCGACCAGCCGATAGGTCGGAACTTCACAATGACGCAACAACTACAGAACAACACTCTCCGGGCACTCGGAGAAATAAAGCAACTATCCACGATAGTCAAAACCTCTCGGAGATCACCACATGAACAAACACCCCCTCGGAAAATACCTTGAAGCAAACAGTCCAGAATACACACCTCTCGGAAAAGCACTATCACTAAGAGAACACTCAGACTCACCCCTAGAGTCACCATATGAAGCAATGAGCTCTCGGAAGCAAAGAAGACAATCCACCCCTTATCATAAAGAAGACAAAAGCTATCGGAAGAAGATAAAATGATACAGTCGGCAAGATAGACGTTATCTTATTGGTTAAAAGATCATTGTAACGCGTGTAAAGCATCACCACATGCATAACGACACATGTAAACACATGCATAACGACACCTGTCCCTAAGAAATCTATATAAGCAGAGGAAGAAGAGAAAAAGAGAGGAGGAGAAAAAAATACACCTATAGACTCGGAGAATACGAGGAAAGACTCGGAAAAGAGAGTGAAATATAGTTAATAAAAGGAAGGAAGGTTCTTGTCAATTTTTCTCTCTTGTTAGCATAGCATTTAATTTTGAACCACGGGCAAAGGCGTTCCAACCCAAATAAATAATTCAGTTAATAGGAAATAACTCAAAACCCGTTAACAAAATGGCGCCGTCTGTGGGAACATCGAAGAAATTTGTCTCCAAAAACATCCAAAGAAGGCGCGAGTCGGGGAAAGTTTACTCTCGTGATCATTAAACCCTTGAAAAGGTTTTTGTTCGATCGTTGCCATAACCAAAAAGGGAAGCAGGTGCTACAGCAATAAAACTACGCACCAAAGATAAGTATCTTTCTTTCACTTGTATGAATACGAGTTAGATTATGGTATCTCCGTAAAAAAATCATAAATTACTATGTAAATACTTGGGGAAAAGGAAGGAGGGCAGAGCCCAGAGACACCTAGAAGAGTATTTCCGAGAGCAATTGCCGTAGGAAGCCTCGCTTGTACTCTCCCATCACAGGCTTCTCGAAAGTCTAAATAAGTAAAAGAGACAAGGATATGAACAATTCTACTAGGAATGATTCTTTCCAAGAACGTGAAAATACTCACTAAACTCTAAGCATCTATGCATACTTACGACCATTTCCTCGAACGATTGAATTAAGATTGAGCTGCCTAAAGCATACCATAATAGGCTACGAAGGCGTGTCAGGGGATACTCCTATTTAGGAAAGTATATTCCCCCAAACTTGCATTGCAAATAGACACGCTATGCTAAGAAAGTTGCTTGGCCAGTAAGAATGAGAGGCTCTCTCGCTTCTGTAAACTCAATCTCAAAGTTCTACTATTAAAGGAAAGGAACCAAGTATCCATAAATATGCTGAAAAGTTGTGTGACTATAGACACGAGAAAAAAGCTTTGTTCCACATGGGAAATGTTTCATTCCAAATAAAATAAAGTACCATTACATGAAAAAATAAAAAGTACAATGATAGAAAAACAAATTAAAACCCCTAAGACTGAGGGGGGTTGAGCACTCGAAGAGTCAGGAGTTGGCTCGATAGTAGGAGGAGTAGGAGCACCCGTAGGAGGAGGAGCACCAGAGGAAGTAGCCTGGAGAGGGGAGTGCGCTGAGGGCCGTGGGAGGATAGTAGAAAGAGGCACCCGAGACGGGGAAGAGGAGGAGGGAGGAAGTCGAGTGCTACTCTTTTTGTAGAGGTCGAAGGCTTCCTCCACAGTTGGCCTCTTCATCTCCGCGATATTAACAACCCGCGGGTCTAAGTCGGGATTCACCTTCTGTCGTACATGCCCGAAGCACTGAAGGAATCCCCACATAGCGGATCCTGCTAAGTACCCCGGATGCTTGCTGAGGTACAGATCCCTCACTTGGATAGTAGTCTCCTCTCGAGCCTGCTTAACAGCAGCATCCACCCTTTGTTGCACTTCCTCGGGGAGAATACCTCCCGGAGCCTTGGCTTGTGCCAACTCCTCATTGAGAACATCCACCTTACCTAGCGTTTGGTATAGGTCCCTCTCCAACTCTTGCTGCTTGGCCTCCCAAGCAACCTTCTCCCCTTCGAGGGAATCCACCTTATCCTTCAGCACTAGCCCGGAAGCCTCCATCTCCTTTACCGAAGAGAGCAGCTGCTTGTTCTCCCCCCTCAAATCGTAGCTTTGTTTCGAAAGACTGACCCACGCCTCGTTATACTTCCCCATTTTCTCCCGCAGATCCTTGTTCTCAGTCTCTAGCCTCCGAGACTTCTCTTCAGCCACACTCGTCAGCTTTTGCAGCTTCTCGACCTCGAGTAACAGAAGAGGAAGCATTTTAGGTGCCTAAGAAAGCAAAACAAAAGAATAAAGATCCCGATAAAGGATCTTAAGTAAATTAGTTTAAGTAAAAAAGTTACCAACATAGCTACGTTGTTGATACAAGCTCGGACGAATTGCCACCCGTCCGACGGCAAAGAGTTAGCAGCCGATAAATACCGGGTGACCGTTTCAAGTGCCCCCTGGGCATCTTCCGAGCTAGGCTCCCCCTCTGAAACGGGAGCCTTAGAAGACGAGGGCCTCTCAGGAGGTACCACCCCCGGCAGTGGAACTTGGGTGACTATAGGGCTATCGGACTGGACAGCCACGAAAGGTCTTGGCGAAGGAGCACTCGTAAGTGGGGGACCAGCGGCCAAAATCTCGTCCAGCAAACTCATGGTATCGAATGCTGGAGGGTTAACAGGGTCGGAAGGAAGTGATCCCCCGTCCAAACCAAAAAAGTCGTCACGTCCTGTAAAATCAGAAATTATCTAAGTAAAAATATCCCTTCAGCTATCTAGAGCGTACTATACTACTAAAAGAAATACTCTCTTTACTGATTAAAGTTTAGAAACGCGTACCTTTAGGAGGGGTCGCCAACAGGGCGTAAGCAGAATCCCCCGATAACTCTGAGGAGGAAGGCACGTTGATAACCCCGAGGGGCGGTAGAGTCATCCCCTCTATCCCAACCTCCTCCTCCCCACCTCCTATGACAAATGCTCCCCTAGCACCAGCATTTGCGGAAGTCACGCCTACCCCCACTTCCTCAGGGGTATCGGAGGTTCCGCTAGACGACCGGGAGGTAGCTGTAGCAACCTTTGAAGGAATCCCCCCTGGTCGTCCATGCCCTCCGCGGCACCAAGATTTCCACCCTCTCCTAGAGAAGGCTTCCCCTTCTTAGTAACCACGTCCTCGTTCTCCACCATGAACGGATGCAGAACATTCACTGCCAAAAAACAGTTGCGAGTTAGATAAGATATAAATAATATGTACTAAATCACATATAGTATGAAGGAGATGAAGACTTACCAAAAGTGTCAAAAAGTTTTTCGGGGACAACCAAATGAGTCTCGATCTTGTCTATCGGAAAGATATGCCTCAATCCTGCAGTCCGATAGAGGCGGATAAAATCCTTTGACTCCACGAGAGGTATCGCAGAGAACACCGGGGAGAACGACAAGGTATCGTCCATCACTCTCTCGGGAAATAGGGGCTTCCTCCAGGTTAGGGGAATGTCCCATTCTCCCATAGCAGGACATATGAAGAAGAACTTGTTCTTCCATGAACTGTGGGAGGTGACCATGCCCTCGGAAATCTTGCCGTCCTTCTCCCGGTGAGTGAAGCAGTAGAAAGAACATTCCCCGGGAGATGGCTTCAACTCGAAGATGGCAAAAAATCTATCCCTCGTGCACTCGATGCCTCTCACCAGGCACCAGAACACGAACAACGCCAGCGAGGTGAAAGAGTTGGGAGTAAGCTGACTAGGGCAGAGATTGCAATAGTTGAAAATATCACAATAAAAACGCGGGAAGAAGGAACGCAATCCCGCCTTTATAAAGGGGTAGTAGATCGTCAGGTGTCCTGGCGGAGGAGCATCACCACGGTGGTGGGCCTCCGGCACCATCACCTCCACATTACGGCCGGAGGCGCCGTGCTCCTGGAACAAATTCTTAATTTTCTCCTCCGTGGCGGTGCTGACCATATCACCCACCTTTTGAGTAGCCCGCGGAGCGCTACCCTTGTCAGCTTTTCTCTTCAATTTCTTTGATTTGTCGGCGCCGCCACTGCCACTCGCCCCCACCGCCGTAGCACTCCTCTTTCGCGAAGCTTGAAACCCTAACCCCGCCGCTCCTCCGGTACCAGAAGCAGCCGAAACCAGATTGGTGTTAGATTGCGACGCCATCAGAAAAGAAATTTTGAAGGAAAAAGAATACTTGAGCAAAAATCTGTGGCAGAGAAAAAAAAAACGCGCGTTGCAGAGAAAGAGTATTATTTGCTCAGAATTTGCAAGTGATGGTGATGGGTGAAGAAGAGGGTTTTTAAAACCCTACGCCCACTAATCGTCTTAAAAGACCACTAAGCGTGCCCACGCCCCACGATTGAAAGTCGTGTTTAATGACACGTCTCCTCGGTTAACGAAAGTATAACGGTCCAGACGCTTCGATTCCTGCACCCAACTTAAACGTGGCATTAAAATCGCCACTAACTACATTTAAATCGCAGTTAATTAAATTATAATTAATGCCCCTTATAATTAATGCCCCTTATAATTAATCCCCCAATAATGACCTATGAGGGCACATTTGGGAAATGCAACGGAATCACTCGGAGAAAGTAATCACTATGCTCCTCGCCTTTAAGAACGAGGGAAACGTCGAACAAAACATAAATGTCACTGACGAGTGTTTACGACATCCCTTAAGTGTTCTACGAGGCCTTGTGAAACTTCCCCCTTATAATTGACAAAATGCACGATACTAGAACTCTCGTACCCTTTAAAGTTTCTAGTGCAGTAATAATAACTAACTGCACTACAAACTTGGGGGGTTTGTTAACAGGAGGATAATTCACCTGCTTGAAATAAACAATAAATCAATTATTAGAATTAACAAATATATTATATGATTATGCGATCTGCCTCCACGATACATGTATCACGCCTCAAAATATCCCTCGGAGCACATCTCCAACATAACAAATACTGGAGCAAAAACAACAGGAGGAATACAAGACAAGGCGGAGTCTCACAGACTAACTGCTATCGGAACTCCTTCAGTATTGAGCGAATACTCCGCCAAGCCCACTAGAGCCATCGGAACCCAACAGAATCCCAGAACCATGACAAAAACACTTCCTTGCTATACACTCTCAACACAAACGCTATCGGAGCACTACCCCATACTTCCCTGCTACGCACTTCTAGCACAAACGCTCTCGGAACATTACTCCTGTCGACCAGCCGATAGGTCGGAACTTCACAATGACGCAACAACTATAGAACAACACTCTCCGGGCACTCGGAGAAATAAAGCAACTATCCACGATAGTCAAAACCTCTCGGAGATCACCACATGAACAAACACCCCCTCGGAAAATACCTTGAAGCAAACAGTCCAGAATACACACCTCTCGGAAAAGCACTATCACTAAGAGAACACTCAGACTCACCCCTAGAGTCACCATATGAAGCAATGAGCTCTCGGAAGCAAAGAAGACAATCCACCCCTTATCATAAAGAAGACAAAAGCTATCGGAAGAAGATAAAATGATACAGTCAGCAAGATAGACGTTATCCTATTGGTTAAAAGATCATTGTAACGCGTGTAAAGCATCACCACATGCATAACGACACCTGTAAACACATGCATAACGACACATGTCCCTAAGAAATCTTTATAAGCAGAGGAAGAAGAGAAAAAGATAGGAGGAGAAAAAATACACCTATAGACTCGGAGAATACGAGGAAAGACTCGGAAAAGAGAGTGAAATATAGTTAATAAAAGGAAGGAAGGTTCTTGTCAATTTTTCTCTCTTGTTAGCATAGCATTTAATTTTGAACCACGGGCAAAGGCGTTCCAACCCAAATAAATAATTCAGTTAATAGGAAATAACTCAAAACCCGTTAACACTTACCAAAAGAGAAATGGTGTAGCGATGAATACCTCTACCAATTCTTCAACTTCTGGTTTCCTATAACCTACCTCGAATCCACAAAAAAAGTTCTTGAAAATTACAAACCACTCCCCACAGATATAATAATATCATCTTTCCCCAAAACTGGCACCACATGGCTCAAAGCCCTTGTTCACGCCATCATCCACCGTTCACCACTATTATCATCATCATCATCACCACAAGATGATGATCATAACTCTTTGATCTTAAACCATCCACATGTCCTAATCCCATCCCTCGAAACACGACTCTACATAGATCAACATGATCAAGTTAAATCCAACGGCGAAAAAACCACCAAAACTAAAACCCCTGAGTTTCCTACTTAAGAAAACCAAAGAATCTTGGGGACCCACTTCCCATATCAGATTATAGGCGAAAATCTTAACTCAACCGAGTGCAAAATTATATACATCACAAGAAACCCGAAAGACACCCTCATTTCACTCTGGCACTTCATGCAAAAATCCATCACTATTGATCAAAATCCATGGGAACTAAACGTTGCTGTGGATCAGTTCTGTAACGGGACTGTCCCCTTCGGGCCTTATTACGAACACGTGTTGGCTTTTAGAGAAGAAAGCACGAAAAATCCGAACAAGGTGTTGTTTTTAACTTACGAGGAATTGAAGGAAAATACGAAAGAGAACGTGAAAAAGATTGCCTGGTTTTTGGGGTGTCTGTTTGCTGGTGAAAGTAATGAAAATGAAGTGGAGGAGATTGTGAAAAAATGTAGCTTTGAGATTTTGAGCAACCATGAAGTGAATAAGTCGAGTGAGCTGCCGTTTGCTTTTCCGATCCCGTACAGTTCTAAGTTCTTTTTTCAGGAAAGGTGAAGTGGGTGATTATGTGAATTATCTTGATGATGAGATGGTTAAGAAGATTGATAAGGTTACCAAGGAAAAGTTTCATGCTTGTGGATTCATGTATGGTATTTAATTTAATTTCGCTTTGTGTGTGTGTGTGTCAACTGTCATGTTTGCTTTCATGCAAGTTCGTGAGAATATTGGAATAAGTTCATCATGTGTGTCATGTCAAGTAACTTCTTCACGGATCTGATACTTATGCTAAATGCTTGTTTGATTGATTTTGGCCTTCTTAAATTTTTTTTTGTTTTTGTAAGATAATTTTATGAAATAATTGTGGTTATCTGTTATGGGCCGGGGTCCCGCCGGGTCAGGACCCCGGCCCACGGGAGTTGGCCGGGGCGGGAGCTGCACGTCAGCTCCCGTTTCCTCCTGCCGGGAACAGTGTTCCCGTTCGTCGGGATTCCCGGCCGGGACGGGAGGAATCCCGAATCCCGGCCAACCGTGAAACTAGAATTGGGTGCTTCCAGCCAATTTTCGCTGCAGTTGAAACTTGAAAGCTCTTTTCCTTTTTTTTTTTTTTTTTTCCTTGTTATGTAATTTACATTACATATATTTAATGGATCCCACTATCCACACACTAACACACACAAAGACACTAACCCACTATTAGGGGTGAGTTGGGCCGGATTCCCGCGGGGATCGGGAATCCGGCCATCGGGAATCGGCGGGGATCGGGAGCTCGCCGCGACTCCCGATCCGATCGGCGGAGTGCCGCGGATTTCGGGATCCCGTCGGGGGTCCCGCGATCCCCTGGATTCCAGTGGGTCACCCGTGCCCGAGGAGCCACCCATGCCCGAGGAGATGGTGCGGCGGAGATGGTGCGGCGGAGATTCTCTCTCTTGTACGGGTTTATGTTGGGTTTCGACATTTGGCTCGAATTAGAGGCGGAGATGGTAATGGAGTCGGTGAGGTGGCGCGGCGGAGAAGGAGCGGCGGCGGAGATGGTGTTGTGTGTGTGTGTTTCTGTGTGTGTTTGTGTTGCTGTGTTGTGTGTGTGTTTGTGTTGCTGTGTGTGTGTGTTTGTGTTGCTGTCTTGTGTGTGTTTGTGTTGCTGTGTGTGTGTGTCAGCTCTCCTCCGCCGGAAAAGAAGCTTTGTGTGTGTGTTTGTGTTGCTGTGTGTGTGTGTGTTGGAGTGCCACCGGAATAATCGGGAATCCGCGGTCGGATCGGGAGGCGCGGCCGGATCCCGATCCGATCCGCGGGAGTTGCTGCGGGAGAGATTTCCCGCAGCATCGGATCGGATTTCTTGCCGGATTTTTCCCGGTGCGGGAAAAATCCGGTCGGGTCGGGTCGGGTCGCGGGAATCCGACCCGGCCCTCCCACCCCTACCCACTATTACCTTCACTTTCCAACCCACTATTACTTTTTTGCCTTTTCTTTATTTCCTCTCTCTCCTTTATTAGTTGCCCCACGCCTAGTTTTTATTTCTTTATTTTATTATAATTTTACTTTCATTTTAATAAACTTGTAAGGTGATCTCTCCCTTATGGGTTTCTCTCTTTTTGGTCGGTATTGGCATTAGATGCTTTTTTCCACCCAACACTAAAGCACTAACCTTTGTTCTTCTTCTTGTTTTTTTGAGAGTTCAATGAATGGATTGGGGATATATTAAGTTCCGTTGCTCGGTAAAATAATAGAAACCACATATTCAATTATTGTTATTGGTATCTTGATTTATGAATAATTGCAAGTTAATCTATGACAGTATCGAAATATAAAGATTTTAATTTATGCAGCTAGCAAAATATTGGTGTATCTTTCTAGTACATGCTCATATAGTCTAAACTATAAAAGATATAGTGTTCAAGAACGCAAATTGCGTTTGGGTGACGGAAACTTTGACGGGCTAAATAACTAAATGTGTTCATTGGTCGATTCGGACTGACTAAACCGAACAAGCCAAATTTGGTCTACCAAAACCGAACGAAATACTTTCGATTTGGTTTGGATTTTGTGTTCGCTTCAGTTTCAGTCGGCCGAATTATGAACGTTTTTAGGTGCCTAAACCCAATTCGGTTGTATTAAAAAAAAACCCAATTCGGTTCGGTTCAGTGACGGAACCGCTAAATCGAACAAGGCCTTGCTGAAAGTTGTTCCTTTTTTATACGGGTATATGCTTTAATATATATATATATATATATATATATATATATATATAAAAAAGTTATTTCATATAATGTAGGAATAAATCATGACATTTAATTTAGAATGACACTTGATTCTCTAAAATTTAATTACAATCGTAATATATTTCATGAGTTGGAATAGGCATTTGAATTTTTGGTCAGTAACATATTGTTTACTGTATTGTAACTCTAACGTAACCATAAATTTTAATACATAAACCAAATCTTAACCTAAGCTAGGCATTAACGAAGATAGCTATCACTTAATCAGCAATTACACCATGTCAAACAAAATCAAAAGATGTGACATTAATGTGAATCAACAGTTTGTTGTACATATAGATATAGCGGTGTAGCCAGCATAGACGTCTATTTCAAAACCATCATGCATCCGATTTGCAATGTAATGGAAACATACAAGTATGAGATCTCCATGCAACTGATCACAACCTTCTGTATGCAATTTATTGGGACCATGAAAGGATCTTAGCGTAATTATCATTAAGGGGTCGCAAGTACTTCGGGATCTTAATATACGCAACAAAGTACAAACACACGTGCGTGTTCAATAAATCGAGAGGATAAAAGTATAACCATGGAAATCAACTAAGGTTTTTTCAAAGTATACCAGTGATCTCACCATATCCACCATTTGTGTGTTGCTGTAAGAATAAGATTTGTATAAATATGTTAATATTATCTTTTGTATAAAGATATGACAAGATATAAGCCTTTGATTAGATAGTTTCCTTATTGATAGGACTCCTTGTACTTGTATATATACTCTTCATTCATTAATGGAAAACCCATCGAGGAATATTATCTTTCATGGTATCAGAGCCATATTTTCTTTTCTTCTCCCCTCTCTAAATCATGACCGACCACTCTAAAGATGGTTCTTCCTCCGACGCCACCAACGGTGGCGGCGGCACCGTCGCGTCCCCCTCCTCGACGGATGCTTCTCCTAAATTACATCCTGCCCTAGCCGTCTCTAACGTGAAGAACTTCATCCCCATCACGTTAGATGCTGAAACTAGCCTCTACACCTCTTGGTCGAAATTATTCAAAATTCACGCTCGCGCGTATCAGGTTCTCGATCACATAATCCCTCACGATGATCTCTGGGATCGTCTTGACGCCATCGTCTGCCAATAGATCTATGGCACCATCTCAACTGATCTGTTGCACACTATCATCGAACCCGAGTCCACTGCAATGGCCGCTTGGACTCGGCTCGCTGACATCTTTCAGGACAATAAGAACTCTCGTGCCATTCACCTGGAGAACCAATTCTCTCGCACGGTTCTTGATGATTTCTCCAGTGTTGGCGCCTATTGTCAAAAACTGAAGATGTTGGCCGATCAATTAGCCAACGTCGGGGCCCCTGTTCCAAACCAACGCCTCGTTCTTCAATTGGTGGCCGGCCTCAACGACAATTACAACAGTGTTGCGACTCTTATTCAACAGAGCGATCCACTCCCGCTTTTCTCTAAAGCCCGCTCCATG
The DNA here is from genome assembly GCA_948329865.1 of Linaria vulgaris. Classification (NCBI taxonomy): domain Eukaryota; kingdom Viridiplantae; phylum Streptophyta; class Magnoliopsida; order Lamiales; family Plantaginaceae; genus Linaria; species Linaria vulgaris. Next base: position 14,072,128 of record OX415250.1, on the reverse strand, counting down.
CTTACTCTTGAAGAGACTAGTCTTGCAAAGCGTTCTGCCCGCACCGCTAAAACTGCCCTCCTCACTGCAGCTCAGCAACCAGCACCGGACACCACCCCTAATCCGCCCTATCAACCTAACTCGGGGTATTGGGGACGTGGTCGCGGTCGCGGTCAGAATCGCGGTGGAACAGGACACGGTGGATCAAGCCGCGGCGGTCGAGGGAACCCTAACCGCGGCCTATATCATTCGCAGCAGCCCCCGTGGGCCCAACAGCAATGGCCGCCCGCCTCCTACGGCCCACAGACTTGAGCCGCACCACCGTCGCCCTATCCGACGGCCCAATGGCAGCCACCACGGCCCGCGGCACCCTCTCGCCAACCGGTCCTCCTCGGACCGCGCCCACAACAGGCCTACCACGCCCAACCCGCCACCTATGCTCCCACCGATCTTGACGTTGCCTTGCATACGCTCATCCTTACTCCACACGATGGTAATTGGTATATGGATTCGGGGGCGTCGTCTCACATGACGTCCAATCAAGGTACTCTCTCGTCTTACTTTAATTCGAGCATTAATTCTGGAATTACTGTTGGTAATGGTCATACGATTCCCATTCAAGGTTCGGGTTCCGCGGTCTTACCCTCTCCCTACCCCCTCTCTCTCTTCATCACGTTCTTCATGCACCTCAAATCATTAAAAATCTCATCTATGTTCGTAAGTTTACTAGGGATAATCTCGTCTCTGTCGAATTTGACCCTTTTGGTTTTTTTGTGAAGGATTTTCGAACGGGCACTCCACTTATGAGATGCAATAGTCAAGGTGATCTCTACCCCGTCCTCCCCAATCCGTCCTCATCATCACCTTCCTCGCCATCCTCATTTGCCGTTCTTTCTTTATCTAAGTGGCACGCACGCCTTGGACACCCGGGCGCCTATCCTCTACGTTTTCTTAGCAAAAATAATTTAGTTGATTGTTCATCTAAAAGTACTTCGAGTTTTTGTTCTTCTTGTTCTGTTGGGAAAAACATTAAACTCCCTTTTGTTTCGTCGAATTCTTGTACTACTATGCCGTTTGATATTATTCATAGTGGTATTTGGATGTCGCCTATCTTAAGTACGTCAAACTCTCGCTATTATGTCTTGTTTGTTGATGATTACACAGATTTCTTATGGACTTTTCCTATAACTCGAAAATCACAAGTCTTCAACATTTTTTTTTCACTATGCAACTACATAAAAACTCAGTTTGAACGTGACATTAAAACACTCCAATGCGACAACGGCACTGAATACAACAACAAAGAATTTCACTCTCTCTTTAAATCTCGCGGCCTGCAATTCCGTCTCTCATGTCCTCATACTTCTCCAAAAAATGGCAAAGCCGAAAGGAAAATTCGCACCATAAATAACATGATGCGTACTCTTCTTGCTCACGCATCGGTACTCCCTGAATTCTGGCCTCACGCCCTCCAAACAACCACTTATCTTCTCAACATCCTTCCCAACTCACGTCTCGGGTCCAAGTCACCACTTCAACTCCTCTTCCGAATAGACCCCTCCTACTCTCATCTTCGCGTGTTCGGGTGCTTGTGTTTCCCTCTATTTCGCTCCACTACAATCAATAAACTCCAAGCCCGGTCCACTCCTTACAAGTGTTATAACCTAGCCACCAAACAAATTATTATGAGTCGCCATGTTGTGTTCGATGAAAATACTTTTCCTATTGCTCACCCTAGTCCAACTCGTTCCCCATCTTACGAGTTCCTTGACACACCAATCTCTTCTATATTACAACAACAACTCCAACAATCGGCCTCACGCCCCTCAAATATTGCACAGCCACGTTCTGGTCCTAATGTTGGATCCCAATGTTGCCCCAACATTGGGACAACATTGCAACCAGAACCTGTGGCACAAGTTTTTGCACCTTCTGTTCCAAATGTTGGGTCGGTGTTGGGACAACATTGTAACCAGAACCCTGTTCCTCACACCGCGGCTCCCTCCTCTCCGCCCTCACGGCCCACTTCTCCTTCCTCACCTACACCGCCATTACCTCATTTCTCTCCTCAAATGGCCACACGTAGCAAACACGACATCTTTCGTCCCAAACAACTCTTTAATCTCCATACCTCATCGTCTCCCTCTCCTATTCCCTCTAACCCCTCGGCCACTCTATCATGACCCCACTGGAAATCGGCTATGATGGATGAATTTGATGCTCTTATTAAAAATAAGACGTGGGAGTTAGTCCCCCGTCCTCCTAATGTCAATATTATTCGTTGTATGTGGATTTTCCGTCATAAGTTTCACTCTGATGGTACTTTTGAGCGGTATAAGGCTCGTCTTGTAGGTGATGGCAGGTCTCAGCAAGTTGGAGTGGATTGCACGGAAACTTTTAGTCCCGTGGTGAAACCAGCGACCATCCGTACGGTACTTAGCATTGCCCTTTCGCATTCTTGGCCCATTCTCCAATTGGATGTCAAGAATGCGTTCTTACATGGACATCTGGATGAAACTGTTTACATGCATCAACCTTTGGGCTTTCGTGATCCCTCTTTTCCAGACCACGTATGTCTCTTGAAACAGTCTCTATATGGTCTCAAGCAAGCCCCTCGTGCTTGGTACCAACGGTTCGCTGATTATGCTGCCTCTATTGGCTTCTTTCACAGCACATCAGACCACTCTCTCTTTATCTACCGTCATGGGAAAGACACAGCCTATCTCTTGTTATATGTGGATGACATATTACTCACAGCCTCGTCTTCTTCCTTGCGCACCTCTATCATGCGTCGTTTCTCGTCCGAATTTACTATGAAGGACTTGGGTACGTTGAGTTATTTTCTTGGTATTGATGTGACTCGTAATTCGCAGGGCCTATTTCTTTCTCAACGCAAGTATGCTGAGGAAATTGTTGAGCGTGCAGGCATGAGCTCGTGCAAACCGAGTCTCACACCGGTTGATACGAAGACGAAAATTGGTACGGCCTCAGACAGTGAACCTTATGATGATCCCACTCATTTTCGTCGTCTCGCCGGGGCTCTCCAATATCTCACTTTCACTCGCCCGGACATCTCTTATGCAGTTCAACAAATTTGTCTACACATGCACGGTCCTCGCATGGCCCATATTCAAGCTCTCAAAAGGATTGTGCGTTATGTTCAGGGGACGCTGTATCACGGTCTTCACCTATTTCCATCTTCTCTCACTCGGCTTATTTCCTACACAAATGATGATTGGGGGGATACCCCGACACCCGCCGTTCGACTTCGGGTTATTGTGTTTTTCTTGGTGATAACTTGATCTCTTGGTCTTCTAAACGGCAACCCACCTTATCCCGTTCTAGCGCCGAAGCCGAATGCCGTGGTGTAACCAATGCTGTCTCGGAATCATGTTGGCTCCGCAATCTCTTGTTGGAGCTTCATCATCCAATACCATCGGCTACATTAGTCTTCTGTGACAATGTAAGTGCCGTTTATCTTTCCAGAAATCCAGTTCAACATCAGCGTACCAAACATATAAATATGGACATCCATTTTATCCGAGAGAAAGTGGCCCGCGGCCAAGTACGCGTCCTCCATGTCCCGTCCCGTTACCAGATTGCCGACATATTCACAAAAGGTCTTCCTCGTGTCTTGTTCGATGACTTTCGGTCCAGTCTCAACGTTCGGGAACCTCCCGCTTCGATTGCGGGGGTGTGTTAGAATCAGTGTTATGAAAAGCGTGCCCCGCGAAATTTGCTGAAAATCGCCTCAAAGCGTAGGAAAGAGGCGGATTATTTCAAAGAAGCACACCCCAATGACACAGGCGCCGCCTAAAAGGTAAAAACGCACGCTTTTTCAGCTTTTTTGAGCAAAAAGAAATGGGCGTACGCTCAAAAGTTAAAAAGTCATCTACATCACAAAAAATATGGTGGGCCCTGGAGTAAATGCAAAATCAGGTGAAAGCCAGATTAACCAAAAAAAGAAAAAAAGGAATACAAGGTTTTTAATACATTGTTGAAAAATCAAATTGAAGTAACACCTCATAACGAAATCCTCAACCTCAATTTCATCATTTTCTAATATAGGTTTCCTTTGGCTCTGTTACATTTATTTTCTCCAACCAAAACGAATTCGGAACAGAGTTTTCAAATTGATGTGTTATCTTCTTAAGATTTTTATAAATTAAATTTATTGCTCTTATTTTGCAAGTGTAAATTTGTTCTAGTGGAGTAGACTTTATTATCTAGTGGAGTAGATCTATTAACAACAGCCCAATCAGGTCACGATTCTTAATTAAAATGACATTAAAAATTAATTATTTTCAATCATTTTGTTATTTCTCATTTGTTGTTTATACTTTTTATTTACTATAATTTAAATATAAAAGAATAAAACATCAACTTTATGGGGCTTACGCCCCGCGCCCCTGAGCTTACGCTTCGCTTCTCAATGCTCAAAACACCCCGCGTGCGCTCAACGCCTTTCACAACACTGGTTAGAATAAGATTTGTATAAATATGTTAATATTATCTTTTGTATAAAGATATGGCAAGATATAAGTCTTTGATTAGATAATTTCCTTATTGATAGGACTCCTTGTACTTGTATATATACTCTTCATTCATTAATAGAAAACCCATCGAAGAATATTATCTTTCAGTTGCGACAGTAATAAATGAGGAAGAAATTGTTGATTTTCATTCCACGAAGGAAGAATATCGCACCGACTAAGCTTATCAAGATAATCTTGAGAATTAAATCCAAACCAACCACTGTTTGCAATTTAAATAAATTGTCCTCATGGCAAGGAACATACTACACATATTGAATAAGGGGTGAAAACTCTGGTTAGTTCGATGACAAATTCATGATGAAACTTTAAATTCCAGCATTGAAATAAAGAATGAAGATTTCAGACATTACGTTCTTGGTGATAAATATATTGAGACCTTTCCTAATAGTTCCAATAAAAGAAATGTTTCAGTAACCCTATATTTTGAGACATAGGCCGAATATTCTTGTTCTTCTTGAACCGAAAGTTGCCTTTGATGAAATACGTTATTTGAGAAGGTTTGAATTTTCCACGGCTGTCCGTAATACTAACAATAAGATTTGGATATTTGGTGATCATAATGTTGAGATTGAAATTATTGAACAGCATGATCAATTTATTCATTGCGTTGTGAAGTCGGGTTTATATCCTAAACCGATTATGTGTTCGTTTGTTTATGCCAAACAAACTCGCCTACTTCGTAGGCCTCTTTGGGATGGTTTGAGAAGAAACGATGAGCCTAAACCGTGGATTGTGATGGGGGATTTTAATTGTGTGTTACACGTGGATGAAAAAATTGGTAGTACGCCGCCTCTTGAAGGTGACATGAGAGACTTTCGGGATTGTGTTGAAGATTGTAGTCTTGAGGATGCGGGATGTGATGATAATCCGTTTACTTGGTCCAGTAATGGCACGAGGGTTAGACTTGACCGCGCTCTTGTTAACCATGAATGGGGCACGACATTTCAGTCCACAAAGGTGGAACATTCTCCACGTAAACAATCCGATCACAATGCTCTCATTATTTCCTTTGAAAGGGTGGTGAGAAATAAACCATCATCTTTCCGATTTCAAGCTATGTGGGTTAATCATCATTCCTTTCTTGATGTTGTGAAGGAAAGTTGGGAGAAACCGGTCGAATGTGTTGGTATGTATATTCTTGGTGCTAAACTCATTCGATTGAAGAAGGATCTTAAGTCGTGGAATCGTGAGAAGTTTGGAAACATTTTCCAAAAGATTATTGAAAAGGAAGAACTGCTTAAAAAGGCCGAATCTGATTTTGATCAGTTCCCGTCGCCCGCCACTCGCACTAAGTTCCAGAAGTGTATCGCTGAATTCACGCTTGTGAGAAAAATGGAAACGGCTTATTGGAAACAACGTTCTCGCTGTAAATGGGCTGTTGAGGGCGAAAGGAATACTCGCATGTTTCATGCGATGGCGGAAAAGAAGAAAGCAAAGGGTAGGATCTTTGAGATCTATGAAAATAATGTGCTTATGAACGATCCAAATGACATAGGTCCTTCGGCGGCAAGGTATTTTCAGTCCCTTCTCGCTGATCCTATTGATGTTTTAGCTTTTCATAATCTCAATTTTATACCTCACCTTGTTTCTAATGATGATAATGAGTGGTTGTGCCGTGATCCGAGTCTTGATGAATTAAAGGAAGTGGTTTTCGGTCTCAATACGGAAAGTGTCGCCGGTCCCGATGGTTACAATGCTTTATTCTACCAAAAGTGTTGGAATATTGTGCATATGGATCTTTATTCAGCCGTGTTGGATTTTTTCAAAGGCAATGCATTTCCGAGAATGTTCAAGGCCACAAATGTCGCCCTTATCCCCAAGAAAGAGAACCCGCGCGAATGGAAAGACTATCGTCCCATAAGCCTTTGCAATGTGAGTTATAAAATTATTGCAAAACTACTTAATGATCGGCTTGCTCTTATTCTTCCTAAGATCATATCTCCGTCTCAAAGTGGTTTTGTGAAAGATAGGCTCATTGGGGATAATATTCTTTTAGCGCAAGAAATGGTTTCTAATCTTAGTCGAAGAAGAGATCAATATAATGCTATTGTGAAACTTGATATGGAAAAAGCTTATGATAGGCTTGATTGGAATTTTTTGTATCAATGTCTAATGAAATTTGGTTTTTCTCGACATTGGGTGTGGTATATCAAGAATTGTGTTGAGCATTGTTTTTTCTCTATTCTTGTCAATGGTGAAGCGAACGGATTTTTTGAATCCAAACATGGGGTTCGCCAAGGGGATCCGATTTCTCCCGGATTATTTATCATAGCGGCGGAATTTCTTTCTCGGGGTCTTGATCAGCTATATTCCCGGCATGTTGATCTTTTTCTTAACACGGGAGGCGGCCTTCCGGTATCGCATTTAGCATACGCCGATGATTGCATTATTTTTGTCCGGGGCACTGTGAACAATATGAAAAAGCTAAAGGAGTTTCTTTTGCTTTATGAAATGGTGTCGGGACAACATACTAATGCTATGAAGGGTTGCTATATTCCGACTATATTTGTGAGTAATGCGCACATTGGAAGAGTTTGTGAGTCGACCGGCTTCGCTCGGGGTAATTTCCCTATCACTTATCTTGGCGCGCCACTTGTTCGAGGTCGCCTAAACTACACGCATTTTATTCCTTGGCTTGATCAGGTCCGCGGCCTTGTGTCCGGATGGGAAATGAAATTCCTTAATTTTGGTGGGCGGCTCACTCTTATTAAGAGTATTCTTTGCTCGATTCCGATTTATCTATGCCAAATTTTGGAACCGCCGCTATGTGTGTTGGAAGAGCTCGAAAGAATTTTCTCTAGATTTCTATGGGGATCAAGTATTGTTAAGCGACGTATGCATTGGAGGAGTTGGGAACGGATTTGTGCGCCTTTTTTCAAAGGTGGACTTAATGTGAAATCCTTAGAAAGCATGGTGAACGCTTTTGGGGTCAAACTTTGGTGGCGATTTCGTGCGCAAAACTCTCTTTGGGCACGGTACATGATGGCTAGATACACTGCTCGGCCTAATTTTATTTCGATTCGGGGGTGGGAATCGAGCGGTTGGAAAAGGTTGTCGAGAGAGGCGGTGATTGCACAACCTCACATTTTTTGGCTTATAAAAAATGGTAGTGCTTTTTTTTGGCAAGATCATTGGATTGGTACGGGTATATTGCAGCCTAAGGATGGGGCCGAGCCTGACTTTAATAGCAAGATTCAAGATTTTTGGGTGGACAATGAATGGGATATGGATAAGCTTGATAGCGCACTCGAGGAGGAGTCTTTTATACAAGTGGTGGCAAGACCGACTGCACAAATTGGATGCGACACGCCTATATGGAAACACGAATCAAGTTACCTTGAGTATTGAGTATTTGCTGAATCTCTTTGACATTGTGGTTGAAACGGATGCGAAAGTTACCTTTCCGATGATCAGCGCAAGGCAAGGTGGTCCGTGGAAACTTATTGATTTTATTGATAAAATAAGATTCTTTCTTCGGGAGCTCCGTGGCACGATTAAGCATGTTTTCCGTGAAGGAAACTTTGTTGCGGATCAGTTAGCAAATGAGGCTTGTGCGCACCGTTCTAATGGGAGATTCTCTCTCAATGATGCTAGTTTAAAGGTGAAGTCCCTTGTAATGAAAGACAAGGAAGAATGGGCTTATCTTCGGGTTCCAAAAAATACGAATTGACGGCCTCCATTCTTGTCCTTTTTACCGAGACCGTCCGTCACTATAGGTCGAGGTATTTCATGCTACTTGTTAATCCTTGTAGCTCACGTCTTCTATCATTTTTATTTCGGCTAAACACGAGTGAAGTCATTTTTCTTTCTTTTGCCGCGTTACATACACTATCTCTTCATTTCCATGATGGCTTCACTAAAATCTTTGCACGCTTCGGCCACTATGATATATTATTATGTAGGAATCTGTTTTTGGATGGTTTTTCTAACATAATTTGCAGGTTTGGATGTTCGCTCTCCCCTCCCGAGATACACCGCTCGAACCCTCGGGAGTACCCCATTTTATGTCCTTGCTTTCATGCCGATCCCATCCAGATTCTTAGCCTTCATAGAATCACATTTAATCTTGTGATTTCACGTTATATTCACCTTTGCGTTTTGGCCACTCAAATGCCATTGACCGAACTTCGCTTTCTCCCTCTCATTCATGGTCAAGGGCATTTGACGATCTTTGCACACTACTCTCGGCGTACTCTTGATATGGATCATTGGCTCGTGCTCTTTGTGAGCTTCGATATGGTTGTATATTTTTATAGAATGGTTTTGCATAAATTAAACACTCGGACACTTGGTGGATATTTTTATATTTGCTGTACCGATCATGTGTATGGATCGATTGGGTGTATTTATTGTTGCTTTATGTATTATTGTGAGTTCCGGAGATGCTTGGAGGGGTGGTGCGTCCTCAAGGCCGACTTTGGATCTTTTTGGCTTTTTTTGGAAAGTGGTGACAATCTTCATGTGACTCTCTTACATGTCAACCTCCGTGGCAACGAGGACAACGGAAGATGGATCGATTCTCTAACTGATCATATTAGTTGTGACCTCATATGTCTCCCCGCCATCAAGTGCAACAAAGATAAACAATGCGTGCGTAGTGACTATGATTGTATCATTAGCCTCTTTATTTTCTCGCTTAATTCCCTGTACTATATATACTTTCCGAGGTATCATCCGCTGGGATATGCTCTTTATTGTAATCTCTTTGATGCTAGCACTACGGTGAGATTTAGTGTTCTTATGTCCCGTGAAAAGCGCAACTCCGAATTGCACACTCCACCTTTGGGTGTGATTTTTGGCCGCGATGCTTTAGGGGATAAAGGCACACGAAATCTCACTTGTTGGGGTCCTCACGTCTCAAATCATGAGCTCAAAGCCGAACCGCACACTTCATCTTTAGGTGTGATCTTCGGCAGCGAAACTCTTGGGGATCGGGGCCCCAATTGCGATCTTCATTTTTCTCGTTTTGGGAGGCATAACTTTAAGCCTCCTTAGCTTTGGTTCTTATGTTTGGTAGGCTTGGTTGAGGACTCCAAGTTTGGCTTAATTTGTTAGTCCTCATTTTATTTATAAAACCTCTATTTTACCCCTATAGTATTAACTCATTTTTAGTTCTTCTTCCTTTTTGTCACCGGTATCATCGAGACACAACTCCTCCTCACGAGGTTGTTGGAGTACTTCTTGGTGAACGGTTGGACTTGAGGGAGGTGGAGTTCGTGTTCGTTGTTCTCGTGTAAGACCTTTCCATTTCTTCATTCATGGCGAGTTCTTTTGGTTAGTGTTTTCGTTTTTTCTCTTCTCTCTTCTCTTTCAACACAAAGCCCTTTGAAGGGAGGTTAATCTTGCGACCTGTTTTGCACTTGACGTAGGGTTCCCCTCTTGACATTGGAGAGTGTTCAATTCGTGTTTGGTTCTTAGCTCCATGCAAACTCTCGGGTTTCATCGATAGGGCTTTAATCTTCACTTGTTGCTCACTCTTTGTTGTGTGTTCTTCCTTCTTTTTGTTGCTCACCTTGTTGCTCTCCTTTCGTTCGTTCGCTTTTTCGGTTCGTTTGTGCGGTTTTCTTGTTCTAGGTGGGGTTTCGGTTTTTGGGGTGTTTTTTATTGGTTTCTTGCTTGATTTGGCACCCGCTCTAGTTGTTCTTGTGATCTGGAGCAGGTGGGATTTTTTGGTGTTCATCATCTTGGTCTTTTTGATCAATTCTTCTCGCCTCAGTTTCCTGCGTTCTTGCTTGGTGCAGTTCTGTTGTTTGCATTGGGGTTCCTGTCTCTGGGGTGTTTTTGTTAGATTCTTTGAGTGTGTTGGCTTCTTATTTCATAAGTATTGTGATCTGGAGCAGTTGGGATTTTTTGGAGTTCATCTTCTTGGTCTCCTTGAGGTCTTCCCCTCGCTACGGGTTCACTAGTTCAGTTCCAGTGCGGTTGTGTAGTTTGCGGTGGGGTTCCTGTCTCCGGGGCTTTTTTGTTCGTTTTTTTGGTTGTTTTGGCTTCCTATTTCGTTGATCTTGTGATCTGGAGCAGCTGGGAATTTTTGGAGTTCATGTTATTGGTCTCCTATCGTTTTCTTCTCCAGCTTCGGGTTCTGTCAAACAGTTTTGGTGCGGCTGGGTTGTTCTTGTTTGAGTTCCAGTTTTCGTTGATTTTTCCGATCATAGGTGGCCGGATTCTTCATCATCTAATCATCAAGTCCAGATCCTAATTGTTTATTAACAAGTACAGCATGGAGGAGGTTTAAGTTTAGTGTTGTTTATCCTCTCCACTAACTGCTGTTCCCTGTTGGGCGTGGGCAGTGTTCTCCTTGCCCATCATTGGCATTGGTTTGTTTATTTGCTGAGTATATTCTCTCAATTGTTTAATGGCTCAGTTGACTTCGGTCAATGATGGTCCTAGTGGTGTGGACCCGACCGCCACATCATCAAAATCAGCCAACAAGGATTTGCTTAGTAAGGATGACTTATTAGATGCTGAGCATATTTTTGCAAATGATTTGTCGCCTATCAATTCTGATATTGTACGGACAGAATCCGTAGCTCCCAACTCGTCTCCCGATTTGGAGTTGTTCCCTAAAGGAACGAATGCGAATTTAAGAGGGTATTTTCCCCAAATTTCCAGCAACTTTGACAAAGGTGGTTCCTCTCTTCTTGGTCCTAAAACACCTTCGCATGCGATTAAGGATAAAAGCAAACGAATTATGTATCCTCGCGCTGCACCCGCGAACCCACGTCCATTCCAATTGAGACCGCCTATGTCGGGTGGGACTTTTGCTCAAGCGGTGAATGGTAAATCCTCCTACGCCATGAATAAATCATTTGTTGGCGATGATTCCATTGTTGAGAAACCATTTCACACTATTCGAGGGAAACCTATGCTTGTTTTCGAAGAAGAAGAAATTAAGAAGCTTGACGATAGGCTTCAATTCGTTCTGATCCTTAACTTCACATTGGAGATTCCCGCATATCCTTTTATTCATAGAAGGATAAAGTATCTGAATCTCAAAGGTGGATATGATCTTGGACCGATTGGTCCTAGACATGTGATGATTAATCTCAAGAACGAAGAGGATTACACTCGCCTTTGGCTAAAAAATGATCTTGAATTCATGAACTTACCGGGACGTATCATTAAGTGGACTCCTTCGTTTAATCCGAACTCGGATCCGCCTATCATGGCAATGTGGGTTGCATTCCCGGGTCTTAGTATGAGATATTGTGAAAAAGGTGCGCTGTTTAACATTGCTCGCAATATTGGTAAGCCGTTACGTGTTGACGAAGGAACGCTTACTATGACGAGACCTGATAATCCACGTGTGTGCGTTGAAGTAAATTTACTTGAGCCGAAAAAAGAGGTTATAGATTGGGGAGTCAAGACAGGTCCGAGAATGTTTTATGTGAAGCAAAACGTTGTTTATGAAAACTATCCAACTTACTGCACGAAATGCTTCAAGCTCGGCCACATTGTTGGTGAATGCGGTGGAAAGATTAAGCAATCTAATGAATCCTCGACTCATTTGGACAGTCAACATGGCAAAGAAAAATCTGGATGGGTCCCGATTGATAAGAACCATAGCACGTCGAATTATAGCCCGGCCAAGAAAGTAAAAAATGTTTCTTTTGCTGCTGCGAACAACAAGGTCCATGATGCGACATTTGTGCCTTCAAAAATTCTGCGTCGTAAAGATTCTAATCAGTTTGCTAGTCTTGAGGTGGAGGAAAACATTAATCAAGAGGAGGAAGTCAATGAAGTTGTGAATTTGGAGTCTCATTCCAATGATGAGGCCGAGGATGCGTGCGGTATGGAAAAGGACAACCTGAATATTGATGTGCCTAATAAAGATGATATTATGAATGATTATGAAGATCTTGGCAGGCTCTCGGACTCCCAAATCCAAAAGAAAAATCTGATTATATCGCCTCGCAAGAGTTTTGTGCCGAATAAAATTCCTCAAATGGAAGAAAGTGGATATGATAAAGAGAGTAGTGAGGATGAAAGCAAAAACGAATCATTTGCTTGTGATACGAATGGATCTCCGGTTCGGCTTCTTGGTAAAAATTGGATTGAAGAGGAAAATGTGAACCGTGATTTTTCAAACTCGGATGGCGAAGATGAACGGGAGCCTGATCCGCAAGACTCTCGGTCGAGACATACGCGAGGTAAAATTCGCAAGGACTACCTGAAAGATGATCTTGTGGATGCATTACCTACCAATGCGATTAAAGATCCTCTTCCTAAGAACCGGGAGCAAAAGAAGATAGAGCAATCAACACGTAAATTGAGAAGTAAGTCCTCAACCTCTCGTATATAAATGAGAATTATTTGCTGGAATGTGCGGGGTGCGGGGAATGACAAAGCTTGTGATAATGTCTATGATTTGATTTTGAGACATAGGCCGAATATTCTTGTTCTTCTTGAACCGAAAGTTGCTTTTGATGAAATACGTTATTTGAGAAGGTTTCAATTTTCCACGGCTGTCCGTAATCCTAACAATAAGATTTGGATATTTGGTGATCATAATGTTGAGATTGAAGTTATTGAACCGCATGATCAATTTATTCATTGCGTTGTGAAGTCGGGTTTATATCCTAAACCGATTATGTGCTCATTTGTTTATGCCAAACAAACTCGCCTACTTCGTAGGCCTCTTTGGGATGGTTTGAGAAGAAACGATGACCTTAAACCGTGGATTGTGATGGGGGATTTTAATTGTGTGTTACACGTGAATGAAACATTGGTAAGACGCCGCCTCTTGAGGGTGACATGAGTGACTTTCGGGATTGTGTTGAAGATTGTAGTCTTGAGGATGCGGGATGTGATGATAATCCGTTTACTTGGTCCAGTAATGGCACGAGGGTTAGACTTGACCGCGCTCTTGTTAACCATGAATGGGGCACGACATTTCAGTCCACAAAGGTGGAACATTCTCCACGCAAACAATCCGATCACAATGCTCTCATTATTTCCTTTGAAAGGGTGGTGATAAATAAACCATCACCTTTCCGGTTTCAAGCTATGTGGGTTAATCATCATTCCTTTCTTGATGTTGTGAAGGAAAGTTGGGAGAAACCGGTCGAATGTGTTGGTATGTATATTCTTGGTGCTAAACTCATTCGATTGAAGAAGGATCTTAAGTCGTGGAATCGTGAGAAGTTTGGAAACATTTTCCAAAAAATTATTGAAAAGGAAAAACTGCTTAAAAAGGCCGAATCTGATTTTGATCAGTTCCCGTCGCCCGCCACTCGCACTAATTTCCAGAAATGTCTCGCTGAATTCACGCTTGTGAGAAAAATGGAAACGGCTTATTGGAAACAACGTTCACGCTGTAAATGAGCTGTTGAGGGCGAAAGGAATACTCGCATGTTTCAAGAAATGGCGGAAAAGAAGAAAGCAAAGGCTAGGATCTTTGAGATCTATGAAAATAATGTGCTTATGAACGATCCAAATGACATAGGTCCTTCGGCGGCGAGGTATTTTCAGTCCCTTCTCGCTCATCCTATTGATGTTTTAGCTTGTCATAATCTCAATTTTATACCTCACCTTGTTTCTAATGATGATAATGAGTGGTTGTGCCGTGTTCCGAGTCTTGAGGAATTAAAGGAAGTGGTTTTAGGTCTTAATACGGAAAGTGTCGCCGGCCCCGATGGTTACAACGCTTTATTTTACCAAAAGTGTTGGGATATTGTGCATATGGATCTTTATTCAGCCGTGTTGGATTTTTTCAAAGGCAATGCATTTCCGAGAATGTTCAAAGCCACAAATGTCGCCCTTATCCCCAAGAAAGAGAACCCGCGCGAATGGAAAGACTATCGTCCCATAAGCCTTTGCAATGTGAGTTATAAAATTATTGCAAAACTTCTTAATGATCGGCTTGCTCTTATTCTTCCTAAGATCATATCTCCATCTCAAAGTGGTTTTGTGAAAGATAGGCTCATTGGGGATAATATTCTTTTAGCGCAAGAAATGGTTTCTAATCTTAGTCGAAGAAGAGATCAATATAATGCTATTGTGAAACTTGATATGGAAAAAGCTTATGATAGGCTTGATTGGAATTTTTTGTATCAATGTCTAATGAAATTTGGTTTTTCTCGACATTGGGTGTGGTATATCAAGAATTGTGTTGAGCATTGTTTTTTCTCTATTCTTGTCAATGGTGAAGCGAATGGATTTTTTGAATCCAAACATGGGGTTCGTCAAGGGGATCCGATTTCTCCCGGATTATTTATCATAGCGGCGGAATTTCTTTCTCGGGGTCTTGATTAGCTATACTCCCGGCATGTTGATCTTTTTCTTGACACGGGAGGCGGCCTTCCGGTATCGCATTTAGCATACGCCGATGATTGCATTATTTTTATCCGTGGCACAGTGAATAATATGAAAAAGCTAAAAGAGTTTCTTTTGCTTTATGAAATGGTGTCGGGACAACATACTAATGCTATGAAGAGTTGCTATATTCCGACTATATTTGTGAGTAATACGCACATTGGAAGAGTTTGTGAGTCGACCGGCTTTGCTCGGGGTAATTTCCCTATCACTTATCTTGGCGCGCCACTTGTTCGAGGTCGCCTAAACTCCACGCATTTTATTCCTTGGCTTGATCATGTCCGCGACCTTGTTTCCGAATGGGAAATGAAATTCCTTAATTTTGGTGGGCGGCTCACTCTTATTAAGAGTATTCTTTGTTCGATTCCGATTTATCTATGCCAAATTTTGGAACCGCCGCTATGTGTGTTGGAAGAGCTCGAAAGCACTTTCTCTAGATTTTTATGGGGATCAAGTATTGTTAAGCGACGTATGTATTGGAGGAGTTGGGAACGGATTTGTGCGCCTTTTTTCAAAGGTGGACTTAATGTGAAATCCTTAGAAAGCATGGTGAACGCTTTTGGGGTCAAACTTTGGTGGCGATTTCGTGCGCAAAACTCTCTTTGGGCACGGTACATGATGGCTAGATACACCGCTCGGCCTAATTTTCTTTCGATTCGGGGGTGGGAATCGAGCGGTTGGAAAAGGTTGTCGAGAGAGGCGGTGATTGCACAACCTCACATTTTTTGGCTTATAAAAAATGGTAATGCGTTTTTTTGGCAAGATCATTGGATTGGTACAGGTATATTGCAGCCTAAGGATGGGGCCGAGCCTGACTTTAATAGCAAGATTCAAGATTTTTGGGTGGACAATGAATGGGATATGGATAAGCTTGATAGCGCACTCGAGGATGAGTCTTTTATACAAGTGGTGGCAAGACCGACTGCACAAATTGGTTGCGACACGCCTATATGGAAACACGAATCGAGTGGTCTTTTTTCTACCAAGTCTGCAAGGAAAGTGTTACAATAACCAATGGAAGAACAAGGTGTGTTTAAATTTTTGTGGCACAAATTTATCATGCCTAATATTTCATTCTTTGTTTGGAGATTTGTTCAAAATATTTTGCCGACGGATCAAAAGCTTCTCAAGTATTATTCTATGGTGTCGATGTGCAATTGTTGTGGTAAAAATTTTGAGACTAATCACCATCTTTTTTGGGAGGGAAATATTGCGCATGAGGTGTGGGTTTTTTTCTTCGGTTCCTTTATTATGAAAATGCCTAGAGTTATGTCTTGGCGGAATATTATTGCATATTTGATCCGTTCGAAAATAAATACAATTGCAGGCCACATTCGGGTTTTGATCACGATATTTGCCTTATGGTTTATTTGGTCGGCTAGAAATGATGCGAGGCATAGAAAAATTCCTATGGATGCAAAAAAAATCATTGGCAAAGTAATTGATCATGTAAGAGATATTGTTGCACTCACCCCGTGTCCCGAAAAATTTTGGCGTGGATATAAAAATGTTGCGAATGATTGGGGAGTACGGATCAGGCTTGATAGTATGAAACCGCCGATTGTTGTTGTTTGGGAAAAGTCGATTGGTGGAAGCTTTAAGCTCAATACCGATGGCAGTTCGAAAGGGAATCCGGGGGCTGCCGGTGCAGGTGGTATTCTTCGTGATAACGAAGGAAACTGCTCTTGGTGTTATCATCTTGCTCTTGAGAATTCTACCAATGTTGAAGCTGAAATTATGGCCATCTATAAAGGGCTTGAGTATTGTTATTTGCTGAATCTATTTGACATTGTGGTTGAAACGGATGCGAAAGTTACCCTTCCGATGATCAGCGCAAGGCAAGGTGGTCCGTGGAAACTTATTGAATTTATTGATAAAATAAGATTCTTTCTTCGGGAGCTCCATGGCACGATTAAGCATGTTTTCCGTGAAGGAAACTTTGTTGCGGATCAGTTAGCAAATGAGGCTTGTGCGCATCGTTCTAATGGGAGATTCTCTCTCAATGATGCTAGTTTAAAGGTGAAGTCCCTTGTAATGAAAGACAAGGAAGGATGGGCTTATCTTCGGGTTCCAAAAAATACGAATTGACGGCCTCCATTCTTGTCCTTTTTACCGAGACCGTCCCTCACTATAGGTCGAGGTATTTCATGCTACTTGTTAATCCTTGTAGCTCACACCTTCTATCATTGTTATTTTGGCTAAACACGAGTGAAGTCATTTTTCTTTCTTTTGCCGCGTTGCATACACTATCACTTCATTTTAATGATGGCTTCACTCAAATCTTTGCACGCTTCGGCCACTATGATATATTATTATGTAGGAATCTGTTTTTGGATGGTTTTTCTAACATAATTTGCAGGTTTGGATGTTCGCTCTCCCCTCCCGAGATACACCGCTCGAACCCTTGGGAGTACCCCATTTTATGTCCTTGCTTTCATGCCGATCCCATCCAGATTCTTAGCCTTCATAGAATCACATTTAATCGTGTGATTTCACGATATATTCACCTTTGCGTTTTGGCCACTCAAATGCCATTGACCGAACTTCGCTTTCTCCCTCTCATTCATGGTCAAGGGTATTTGAAGATCTTTGCACACTACTCTTGGCGTACTCTTGATATGGATCATTGGCTCGTGCTCTTTGTGAGCTTCGATATGGTTGTATGTTTTTATAGTATGGTTTTACATAAATTAAACACTCGGACACTTGGTGTTTATTTTTATATTTGCTGTACCGATCATGTGTATGGATCGATTGGGTTTATTTATTGTTGCTTTAGGTATAATTGTGAGTTCCGGAGATGCTTGGAGGGGTGGTGCATCCTCAAGGCCGACTTTGGATCTTTTTGGCTTTTTGTGGAAAGTGGTGACAATCTTCAAGTGACTCTCTTGCATGTCAACCTCCTTGGCAACGAGGACAAAGGAATATGGGTCGATTCTCTAACTGATCATATTAATTGTGACCTCATAAGTCTCCGCCATCAAGTGTAACAAAGATAAACAATGCGTGCGTAGTGACTATGATTGTATCATTAGCTTCTTTATTTTCTCGTTTAATTCCATGTACTATATATACTTTCCGAGGTATCATCCGCTGGGATATGCTATTTATTGTAATCTCTTTGATGCTAGCACTAGGGTGAGATTTAGTGTTCTTATGTCCCGTGAAAAGCGCAACTCCGAATTGCACACTCCACCTTTGGGTGTGATTTTCGGCCGCGATGCTTTTGGGGATAAAGGCACACGAAATCTCACTTGTTGGGGTCCTCGCGTCTCAAATCATGAGCTCAAAGCCGAACCGCACACTTCATCTTTAGGTGTGATCTTCGGCAGCGAAACTCTTGGGGATCGGGGCTCCAATTGCGATCTACATTTTTCTCGTTTTGGGAGGCATAACTTTAAGCCTCCTTAGCTTTGGTTCTTATGTATGGTCTGCTTGGTTGAGGACTCCAAGTATGGCTTAATTTGTTAGTCCTCATTTTATTTATAAAACCTCATATTTCTTCCCCTATAGTATTAACTCAACTCGCATCTAATTAAGTTTCTCAAAATCACGCAACATACAACATAAGGTAACAAATCTGGCACCTTTGGAGAAAATCCACGACATCATTTTCCAATTTCTCGTCAAGAAACACTCTCCCAACAAGGCAATTGAGTGAATAATCCAGTAACAGGAAGGGCCGACTATAAATATGCAAACCAGAGGATTCAAACAAAGTACGTCTTACATTTTAAGTAGGGAAAAAAGCACATAACCCCCAACTATTATGGTCAGAGCACTACACCCCCAATCTCTATTTTCGAGCACAATACCCCCCAAGCTTATTTTTCAAAAGCAAGATACCCCCTCGTGCACCCCCCGGCCCCAAACCAGGGGCAAAATAGGAAATGTACTGTTCACTTGCGGCTCTATTTCGTATCTCTCTATTCATACAGGATATAAAATTCATTTCAATTATTGACAATTATTACTTGAAATTAATATCAAAATTTTTGTAATTACTTTTCTTTTTTCAAGTGTATTTACTTTACTAAATCGTATTTAGTAATAATTTTTCTATTTTCTTTCAAAATTGCATGCATGTTATATATTTCTATTTACTTTTCAGATTGATGTCTTAGTATTATCTATAGTAATTTCTATCTGTTATAGCTCCACATGGTTTAGTTTTGTGTGTGTGCGCCTTTTTTCTTTTGTTTTATTTGCATTGTGCAGATTACATGTTTACTAGCATTTTCAAGAGATATAGGTTGCTTATGCACTAGAAGTGTCCTCATTTTCTAAAGCATCTCATATGTTTTACATATTCTTTAAGGTTAAATTTAACTTCACTTATGTGAACTAATATATAGTACTATTTCTCTTCTTAATATTGATCTAAGAAGAAGATTAATGAAGATATTTTTTGATGAAAAACAAATATAATGTAGTTATTAGAGGAGAAGCAAAATGAAATGAAGTTCTTCGTTAATCATTTTTTTAATTTTATTTTTATTGTAATGCTCAATTTGGTTTTTTTTTTTTTTTTTTGATGAGCTATGCGATGCTCCATTTTTAATTATTTGGTCAAGGATTATCCTCGAAATCAAACATTTTTTCATGTGTCCAATTTCATATTTTCATTTAATTAATTTTGAATTGTTCTATTTACGCATTATATATTCTTAAGTTTTATTTTTACTTAATCTACAATTTATGTTATTAATAAATATTACTTCCACAAACTTGCATGCATCATGTTTCATTGTTTTCTGAAAAAAAAAAACACAAATAAATAAAAGAAAGCGTTGTAGGTAACTGGAAAACGATTGAAACATTTTAAACACGTTCTTATTATATGATAAATTTAATATTGTTGTTTAATCAGGGGCGTATCTAGGGGGTGGCTTGGGTGGGCTTCAGCCCCCCAGATTTTGAAATAGTTTATTATTTATATATCTAAAAATTGTGAAATTGCAAAAACTGCTTTATACTATGTCTAATTATTTGATAACCTCAAATTGTTATTCTAATAAGCAAAAATCTCCTTTTTAATGTTGAGAAATTTGCAAAAATCTCTTTGAATTTTAATAAAAACAACAAAAAGCTACTTTGATGTTAAAAGAGCTGGCCAAAAATATTATTTTGGTGTTAAGAAATTAGCATAAAATCTGTTTTGGTGTGAAGAAATCGGCAAAAAACTATCTTTTAATGATAAGAAACTCAAAAAAAAAATTCATTTGATGTTAAGAAATTAGCAAAATGCCTCTTTTAGTGTTAAAAATTAACAAAAATCTGCTTTTGATGTTAAGTGATTGCAAAAAAAAAAAAAACCTTTGATTCTTTATTCTCTTAATTATTTTCTTTTCATTTCTTGTCTATGATTCTTTCAAAAAAAAAAAATTAGCCCACCTCAACATTAAATCCTGGATACGCCACTGGTTGTTTTGTTTAGGATAAAAGTTATAGCTATTACTTTCTATATATGATAGATGTTTAATGTATATTTGTGCATTGAAAGTATGATATATATTAAAGGGAAAAAGGCACATAACCCCCCCCCCCCCCCCTCCCCCCCCCCAACAGTAAATTTCCTATTTTGCCCCAGGTTTGGGACCAGGAGGTGCACGAGGGGGTATCTTGCTTTTGAAAAATAAGCTTGGGGGGTATTGTGCTCGAAAATAGAGATTGGGGGTGTAGTGCTCTGACCATAATAGTTGGGGGGTGGGGGGAGGGGGGGGGGGGGGGGTATGTGCCTTTTTCCCTTTTAAGTATCATTAGTAACAATGATTACAGCTGTAGAACGTGTTTTATAATGTAAAATCACCATATCATGATTTATAAGTTGTATTTATACAATTGAAGTAAATGTTGAATCGAACGGGATCGATAGCCATAGACTACGAGCTTACTTGGCATCCTAAATGACAAAACTAGGGCGAGATGTTGCACACTCCGGTTGAAAAACTCAATGTGGTTGTCGTGCAGAATCTCAAAGCAACAAAAATAAACTTTGCTTACCGAAATATCAAAAGAACGTAATAATAGATGAACTGGAGGCGTTGAATTAAAGTTAAACGGTTACGTAGGGAACCAACTTGACGAATTGGGCGTGTGGCGGGAGACGGCAGACAAGATCGTAAATCCAGAACACTTGACAAATTTTCTTGTTGTATTTTGATTTTCATCTTGTTTTGTTTAGAATTTCTATTTTTAGCTGAAGATAAGTGAAATATTTTTGCTGTATGTTTGATAAATTTACACTGTTTTTACTCACAGGCAATGTTAGTCATCCTTGCTGCATGTTCCCCCAAAAGCAGTGTCTCTCAAGTTGCTATAAATGCTGAGATTTTACCTTTAATCAGAGACGTGCTCGGTGATGTTGAAGATTTGTTGGCAGTCTTACCTGTGCAGGTCATGGGTACAACACGCCTTATGTCAGTGTGATCTGTTTGTTAGTATGTTGTAGCTAGTACCTTAGTATTGCTTCTAGAGTTATCTATATCTTTGTAAATTTCCTTGTTTAGGTGTGCTTGATATGTGTGAAAATTGTGTTGTATTGTGATTGGTTTATATGTGGAAAAACTTTTTGGTGGATCAAATTTGGAAGTCAATCTTAGAGTAATCATTTGTGTGTATATGATATATTCAAAAATGATTTGGAATATAAAAAAAATAAACAAAAAATTGATCTTTTCGTGTTTTAGGTCTTTACTATTGACAACAATCTCCCGTCCCTCGAGCTTGTGAGATTGTGTTGTCAGCATTTTACAAAATTTAGGTCCATTGTGTAGGTTTATAAGGGATGTCATTGGTGATATCAAGATGTTCCAATAGTATATATAAAAATTAAGTGAGTCCTCATGGTGTTGAAATGCTTTCAAAATGTTTTTTTGGAAAAACGCAACTAGGAAATTGAATAACTCTTGTGTCACATGGTGATAAAATTATGGTATAACTACTGTTTTGGTTTGTTATAGTTAAAAAAATATGTTTCATGTGTGGTATGGTTTATAAATTAGTCACTGCCATGATGTAGTTGAATTTATGTTTTGATCGGTTTGATTTAAAAGTGGAGCTAAGAGGTTCTACAATATTCTTACATGCATTAACAGTTTCGTCTATTCAGACAATTATAAAGAAATCTATGCAAGTGCAAAAAACTCAAGATAAGAAACATATTTACATAACAATCTCGTAAAAGATTGAGAATTATAAGGTCGTTCTAAGGTGTTAAATTATTGTTCTTGGTTATCCGACTGCGCGTGATAGCGTGCTACCCTTGCATGTGTTCGGCAAAAGATTTAATGTATGTCCTTTTTCTTTTTGTATTGGATCATCTTGTCTATTATGCACTGAATTTACGAGTTTTTGGCATAACTACCCCCTGTAATATGAGAAATAAGCCCATTACCCTCTGTAAAAAAAGAAAGGGCATATTACCCCCTTGTGATATACAAAATAGGCGTATTACAATTGAACATATTGAACATAAAACAATTTAACATATTGAACATATTGAACAGATTTGGTTGAAGATAAAACAATCACAATTGAACATATTGAAACCAACAACCAATTGGAGATCAACCAACTCCCACGTGTGGTTGTACGAAATGGGCTCTATCTCACTATGTGTTAACGGGTTTAGAATTATTCCCTATTAAACGGAAGATATTTATTTTGGGTTCGAACGCCCTGTCCGTGATTCAGAGGCAATGATGGATAGACATAATGAGATTAATTGCAAGAATATTCCCTTCCTTTATTCACTGAACATTTCCTCCTCTCTTACGTATTTGAATGTTGAATTGTAGTAAGTAAGCTAAGTGGCTTCAGCTTGTCCTTCTTCTAATGATCACCTCCCTTTATATAGACTTTGGTAGGGGCAGGTGTCATTGTGCATGCGTTTTGGTAAGGACAGGTGTTGTTGTTACTTTGATACAGGTGTAAAAACTAGGATAATGTTTATCTTTTATCTACTAGGCGCTGACTGGATTAGCTTTTATGTCTTCTAATATCTCCGAGGGCTTCTGATGTAGATTGTTCTGATAGGACTATTCTTCCGAGGGCTCTTATTTCTCCTTCTTGACCCGGGTATTTTCTTTCAACAATCAGGAGTGATCTCTGAGGGGGTAAATGTGATCCCCGAGGACTTGGTATAACTTCCGAGGACTGTGATTTTGTGTCCGAGGGCTGTATTTGCTTTACTGAAAGTGGGATTTCTTCACGAGAGTTCTCGGATTGTATTCACTGGATGCTCTTGTATTTATGTCTTGATTTTCTCCAAAATTGGGTCCTCGGATAAGTCCGAGTGTCGTCTTTCCCGAGGAGTGTTCAGCAAGGAAGTTTTCTTGTAAGTTCATAGGACTCGGGGTCCATTTTGGTCCCTCTTGGCGCATTTGGTGGATATCGGAGTCATACGGGTCCATCGGGGTTTGCTCTTTTTCCGATGCCGTGTTGATATCTGCTTTTCATTCACCGTTTGACTTTCCAAGGGACTCTTATGTTTCTCCTCGGGTGCTCTTATAAACCTTTTCGGGTCAGTGACCGAAAGGTAGGGCAATCCTCCGAGGGGCTTTCTTTATAGGTACATCTCATCGGAAGGACTCGTGACAGTAATATCGTCCATATATTGTTTTTCCGAGTAGGAGTAATCTCCTTTATTTTATTTTTTAGGGTTAACACTAGCCCCCCCAAATTTCGATTGTCCTCGTAGAGACAAGCGGAATTTTAAATCATCGTCCTCAGTGAGGTGAGGGGTTATTTTTTGCTTAGTGTCCCTATATTTGTTTTTTTCCTTTTTTGATATTTATCCGAGAGGTAAATACGCATATTTAGAGTTTTGCAAGTGATTTTACCTGAATACCCTTAGGGTATTGTCATTAAGCAGGCGAAGATCTCGGGAGAGCAGGTTGCGGACTGCCGTTTGACCAGCTTGGGGATTTGAAGTATTTTACCGTTGGCAACGGGCAGAATCTGGACGGCGTGGCATGAGTAGGCAACGGTTACGTGGAGTCACGAATAAATGTCACGTCTTTATGGGCATCTGACCGTTGTAAATTTTGGTTATAAATAGGGTACTGTTGCCTCTTCTTCTCTTCATTCCCTCAAGTGTAATTTGCGATAATTTCTCCCAGAGCTGCAAATTTCTTCTTTTATTCTCTTGCAATTCTAAGTTCCAGTAGATTTTCCCACTAAAAAAAAACTTTCCTCTTTTTATATCCATGGCTTCTTCTGCCAATGTGAATCCTGTTGCTGCTGCTACCTCCTCGGAGATCGCTGCTCCGATTACTACTTCTGTAAATGTAAGGAGTCTTCCGGTGGGAGTTGTTACTCGTAAACGCAAGGGAGAGCTTGCTGCTGCTGCCGAGGGCGGTGCTACTTCCTCAAAAAAGGCTAGGGTTCCCAAGTCAAAGGAACCGCCTCTTCGGACTTTTGCTAAGGTGGAAAAGACGCGGAACATTGCTACTCGTAAGCAGGTAGCGGATCTGTTTACCTCAACTGGAGTCCTTCAGAAAAATATGGTCTTCCGACTTCCGACGAAGGATGAGAGGGCATGCTATCCTCCTCCGGGTATGTTGACAGTATTTTTTGCTCAGGTTAAGTACGGGTGGCGCTCATTTATGTCCCCTTTCTTCTGTGAGCTTTTTAAGACTTGTAATATCAGCCCAAGTCAAATGGTGCCGAACGGATTTGCTGCTATTTGCATTTACGTGTTTTGGTGCCACGTGAATGGTCTAGAGTGTTCAGTGGATCACTTTCTTTCGATCTTTGACGTGGCGGTATCGCCCGGGGGGTATCCTTTCTATAACGTTCGTCACCGGGACAACACGGGGGATTCCACGAAGAGGATCTTGGGCGCCGCTATTACCTCGCATAGCGTCTGGAAGAACAAATACTTCTTCGTGGGCCCTGTTAATGGTGAGTGGGATGTGCCCTTTGATTGGCGAGAGGGTACTACTCCCGTACACGCTCTGGATCAGGAGGCGGTGTTATCTCCTATAATTTCTCAGCATAAACTGATGGAATCAGAGGACTTTTCAATGTTGTACGAGACTTCCGGTCTTCACTACGTAGTCGTTACCGATGACGCCGTGGAACATCCTTTGTCTTTGTCTCCCGAGGCGAGGAGTTTCTTTCGTAAGTTTCTTCATTCGTTCTTTTACTCTTTTTATTCTTTCTCCGAGTACAGTGGTAAATTGTGCTTATACACATTATTGGTGGGATGATGCAGGGGATGTCATGGCAAACTACTATCTGCAGTCGAGTCCGAGGGAGCCTACTCCCAGTGGTGTTTCTGAGATACCAGAGGAAGATGAGGTTAACGCTCCCGAGGGCGGGCATGCAGGTTCAGAGAAGGGCGGATTTCACGAGGACCATTCTCTTCTATGCATGGATACGACGGGGGTTATCAGGAGCGCTGTTCCCTTGCGCCAAGTAGCTCCTTCCTCTTCTTGGGCTTTAGTGCCAGTTTCCAAGTCTAGTACAGGAGATTTGCCCGTTTCCGGATCTGATATAGGGAGCTCTCCGAGGGCGTCTGAAGAAGGAATATTTCCGAGGACAGTTGAAGAAGGAGCTGTCCAGAAGACTACGGGAGTGATAGATGTATCTTCCGATGACCCTTCTCCTGTTTCTACTGAGCGTATATCCTCAAAAGGTCCTCGTGGTGAGTCTTAACAAGTTCTTCAAAAATTATTGGTAGACTGTTATCTCGCACTAATACTTTCCCTTTTTTGATGCAGTTGCCGTAGATAAAGGCAAGGCTCCAATGGTAGAAGAGTCTTCCTTATATGGTGAGTATCCGTTATTCGCCTTCTTTCCATAATTTTTTCTAGTTTCATTCTTTTTCTCATTGTCAGTTTGTATCTTTTGTAGAGGAGGACTTTCTGGCCCAATTCAACATTCCCGAGCAAGAAGGTTTACGAGGGGACTCCGAAGACACTCAATGGGAGTTTGATCCTTCTTCCGAGGATAGGGAGGTGAAGGAGGGGATTCTGAAGTCCCTGTTAGGAGAGACTAGCCCCTCCACAACAGTGGGTGGTTCCCGGGCCATATTTACAAATTGAGAAGTGATGACTCCCGTAAAGGATATGACTCCTCCGAGGGGGCATGTTCCGGTGACTTTGTCTCTGAGGGGTCATACATTCCAGGAGCCTATCCCTCCTAGTGGATTCGAGGGGCAATTTTCATCTCGGTCAGTGGGGGAAGCTTATCAAGATATCCTCCAATTTTTCGCCTCCTCTAGTTCAACACCCGCCGAGGGGTACCAATTTTTGTACACCAGTCTTAACTGGCTGGGACTCATGGTAAGCTTCTCTAAATTAATCCTCTGAAATTATATAATATATCTCTGTTAAATTCTTTGTTGTTGATTTTCCGCAGATTGGAAAGACTCGAGAGGCGGTCACTGCCGTTGAAGAGCACGGTCGGAAAGACAAAGAAGAGTTAGAAGTACTCCGAGCGCAATTGGCACCTCTCTTAGTCCGAGATAAAGAGAGTCAAACTAGGGAGGATATTCTTCAAACCAAGATTTCCGACTATGAATTTGCTCTTAATGAATCAGAGAAGGCGAGGGCGGATTTGCAAGGTAACTTAAACGCTGCCGAGTCCGCTTATAAAAAGATGGAGGCATCCGAGAGGGTTGTAGCGGCTAAGGTAACTCTTCTGGAGAAGGAAATGAAGGAGTCCGAGGAGGTCTTCACTGCTCGTATTGCGGCTCTCGAGAAGGCAGTGGCGGACGAGAATGAGAGAGAGAGAGTTCTTCAGGAGACTTTGGGCCATGCTACTGATAGGGCTGAGTCAGCTGAAGAAAAGTTGGTAAACTTTCTATCTCCCGAGGACGTGCAAGCTAAGGTGGATGCAGCCGTTCAATTCGCTCAGCGGGAGATTTCACGACAGCAAGCAGGAGTACCCGAGACGTCTTCTCACGAACTGTTGACAGGCCACCTTTTATGGGGTTATCTGGAGTGTGCTCGGTTGGCTAAGTCTCTGATAAGGTCGGAGGTTGATTTCTCAAAATCTTTTGACCTTCGTAAGCTGAAGAGGCCGACTCCCGATGATTGCAAGTACTTTGTGGGGAGGTTTGGGGGTTTGCTATCTTCCAAGGATTCTCCAACACCGTCTCCGATGCGCTCTGCCACAAGTCCGAGTCCGAGAGCTAGTGGTTCCGGGGGAGTATTTTCTCCAATTTCCCGTCTTGCTCCATTGGGTACTTCCCTCGAGGAGACAACTTCTTCCCTCCCTCCTTCCACGGGGGCTTAATTTTATTCTTTGTAATTTTTTACTTTTTTAAATAAACGTTCTCTGTATTTGTTATCCCTTCCGAGGGCTCTTCGGCTTAAATAAATATTTTTGATCAATTTCCCTTTTCTACCTTTTGTTTGTATAGTTAAATTTCAATTAGCATGGATAATGATAATTTTCAAAAAGTTGCTGACTAAGTAGACTTCCTAAGTAGGAGGTGTTACCTTGCATGGTTAAATAGGGTACGTGTCATTCTTAATCAAAAAGTTTTTTCAACACGTGTCCCTTAGTTGACATAATAGAAGTTTAAACTTCTACTTTTAACTCTGACTTAAAGAGTATATATGCACGTAGGATGTTTACCAATTATGCACTTATCTCCTAATCCTTATTAGTCTTTGATTTTCTTTCATAATTGCAAGTATAAAAATAATACTTACTTGATACGATGATGCCTCCTTATTATAGAAGATGTGGTTCGACTTCATCTTGCGGTTCTTCTCGGGGTCCTTCTGGATCATCAAGGGTTCCTCCGAGGGACAATCCATCCGAGAATCAAACGACACTTGGTGCTATTTCCTCTCTTGGAGTGGCTCGTAGGACTCCATCTACAAATTCACGTAGAGTCAATCATATCAGGGAGATATTCATGAGTAGGGAGCCATATCCTTTGGCAGATGAGTCTTCGGAGTTCGATTTGATTCCTCTTAATCCATCAAGATTGATAGGTAGAGGACGTGTAGGATCCACTATGAGTGCAGAATGTGAGAACTCGGTAAGATCTCTTTTCACTGGTTATAACTTAGAGTTCGAAGATTATGATATAATAGTGCCTTCCTCGGGCCAAAGGGCTTACGCACCCCCCTCGGGTTACATGACCGTTTACTCCGAACAGATGCGTTGCGGGTTGCGGATGTTTTTTCACCCCTTTTTCCAAATACTTTTTCGGTATTGGCAGGTGTGTCCGAGTCAGTTAACACCAAGTTCTTATAGCCATCTGGTAGGGTACATCCTTCGTAGTGAGCTTTTAAACCTTCCCATGTCCCCCTATCGGGTGGGGACAATATTTACCCTTCAACCTTGCTCAGAGGGGACTCCCTTTTTTAGCTTGACCTATCGGGACAAGGAAGATATCTTCACTCGTGTATCCAGTTCCCACTCTAGTAGAGGGTATTGGAGGCGGAGATTTTTCTTTGTCCGTCCGAGAGGCCAGTCAGCCAGATCATGGGGTGTACCCATCCGATGGGGTCTGGGTATATTGCACCCAACACCGAAACGCGAGGGCAAGTGAGGGAGATATTGCTTCACTCGGGACTTTTCTCTGGTTCTCATGACATATCTGGGCTATTGGATTTCCCCGAGGCTCTGGTTTTGGCAGGTTTACAAGAGGGGGTGGAAGGATGCACTCCTGCCTCTCGCCCTCTTCACAGTAACTTTCATTTTCGTAAGTTCTACTAATCATTTTCTAGCATGCAACCTTTATTGGTGTCCTCGGACCGTTTTCATACTGACATCTTTTGCAGGAGCGGAGATGGGAGCCTTTTCTCTCGGGTCTTCTACTGACGTTTTCTTGGGGAGAGCATTGCATGGTATTCCCGGGGGGACGAAGGTTGGTGATTCCCCTCCCCTCGTGAGTGAGGCAATGGTTGAAATTTCCTCAGAGGAGGAGGAACCTGTGGCAGCCCCCCCAGTCAGTTATATAATTCCTTCTGGATCGTCAGATCTGATAGCAACTCTTTCTCAAACGGATTTTCACATGAGTCCCGTAGTATCACAGCCCATTCCTCATAATTCTACCGTGGTAAATGTATTAGAGGAGTATCTTCGCTCTTCTAGTACAGAGGATATGCAGCCCCGGGAAGATATCCCTAGTCGTATTCCTGCACCACCGCCCGAGGAGCACCCTTCCCCCGGGAGAACTCTTCCCCCCGGGGTTAATCAGGATGTTTCTCCTCTCGGATCAGCAGTGGGGTTTTGCCGAAACTTTCTTAGTGGTTTATTGAACGTAACAGATTGTGAGCTGATAAAAACCCTTTCGGTACCCGTTCTCCAGGATTTAGCCTATAAAGACCTGTGTGAGGTATTTATTCATTTTATTTAGTACTAACCTGTCTTCTGGTCTGATGCCCCTTGCTTTGTTTTTTGACCAGATTTATATGGTGTTGGATGCTCTCGGATCTTACGGAAGTTCCTCTTCAGATCCAGGCTTAGTATATCGTCGTCGGGATGAGTTAGAGCGTGATCTCTTGGAGGCTCCAGTGGAGATAGCCCATTTGAAGGAAGTTCACGAGTCCGCTCAGGAGACTCACATCCAGGCGTTACAATTCGAGAAGGATAAGGCGTGGGAATTGGAACGCCAGTTAGTGCTTGAAAAAGCACGTGTCTTGAACTTAGGGCGGAGAATTGAGGAGTTACGTGGCCAAATGCGGTCCTCGGAGGAGCAGTTAACACAGGCTACGCTGGAAAGAGACGCCTTGAGTCAGCAGCTGCTAGGGATAACTCGTTCTCATGCGATAGAGGTGGTCATGGCCCGAGTCCAGGTTGTGTTGGAAGTGGTGGGCCCATCCAATCTTCGTGAGTCTCTCCGGGGTGAGATGCGTGACTTGGTGCACATAGGCTATAAGTTGTGCCAAGATGCCGTGCAAGCTTTACCAGAGTTCCCCTCGGGCTTGCTCCTTCCTGAGCTTGACATTCGTCAAGTCTCCGAAGAGTTTCCTCCTTCACCTACTAGAGATTTTGTGGTCGGAACTGTGTTCTTTGATGACCCAGTCTCCCTTTCCGAGGAACAACGTCGAAGACTTATCCGAGAGGGGAAACGTCCCATAGGAGGGACTTAGCTTGTAAATGAGTTTAGTTCATAATACGAAGGGTTTTTAGTGTTATCGGGTTGTCCTGATGTCTCATATATAGAGATATCATTTTGTCGGACAACTCTAATTTCTTTTGTACTATATCCCCTCGTATATGAACACTCTTTTTATTCATGTATAACTATTACATTAAGCATAATACTTTCTAAGGTTGCTTGCGTTCCACGTGTTGCGAAGTATTGCTTCCTCGGAGTTGGCAAGCCGATAAGTCGCAGGTCCTACAATTTCTACTATCTTGTAGGGTCCTTCCCATCGTGGATCTAGTTTACCCACATTCTTAGAGGCCCCTATTCGTTTCATCACTAAATCTCCAACTTGAAAGGTTCGGGGTTTTACCTTGGCATTGTAATATCGTGACATCTGAGCCTTGTACTCTTCCATTCGGAGGGCTACTCGGGTCCTTTTTTCCTCGAGGAGGTCAAGGGCAAGGGCTAGATTTGAGCCCTTGGCCACTTCTTCATATTCTTTGACTCGCCAGCTTTCTATGGAGACCTCCGAGGGCAAAACAGCTTCACACCCGTAGGATAGACTAAAAGGGGTTTCGCCCGTAGCGACACTCTGCGTGGTCCTATAGGCCCACAATATCCCAGGTATCTCCTCAACCCACTTAGCTTTATGCCAATCAAGTCGGGCCTTCATGTTCTTCAAGAGGGTTCTGTTGGTTCTTTCTACTTGGCCATTTGCTTGAGGGTATCCCACGGAGGCAAAGCGATGTTTTATCTCCCAATGATCACACCATTTTTGCAATCCTTGATCGGTAAACTGCAAACCGTTGTCACTTACCAGGCTCCGAGGGACACCAAAGCGACAAGTAATATTTCTCCAGAGAAAATTAATAACGGCCCCCGCGGTTACCCTAGCCAGGGGTTCCGCTTCCACCCATTTGGTGAAGTAGTCAACGGCTACTAGCAGAAATTTCTTTTGACCGGCATCAGGGATGAGGGGTCCAAGTATATCAATACCCCACTTAGAGAATGGGCAGGGGTTCAGAGAGGGTTCCCAAGGGGCTGCGGGTAGATGGGTCCGAGGGGCGTAAGCTTGGCATGGTTTACATCTTTCGGCATGGCTTTTGCTGTCTTTGGCCATCGTGGGCCAATAGTAGCCTTGTCGAATCAAGCGTCCAACCATGCTTTCGCCACTAGTATGGCTCCCACATACCCCCTCGTGAGTTTCTGCTAAGGCTAGTTGGGCCTCCTCTTCATTGAGGCATCGAGCATGGGGGCATAAGTATATCCTTCGGAAGAGTATCCCGTCTTTGAGGAAGTATCGGAGGGTTTTTCTGAACATCATTCGCTGAATATTCTTGTCCGAGGAGTATCCCTCGGGATTCTGCAAATAGGCTTTGATAGGGGTCACCCAGCTAGATGAAGGATCTGAAATTGTGTTCACTTCTCGGCCTTCGCTCTTTTCAGATTCATTGACATGCAGTAGAGTAATCTTCCGAGTATGTATTGCAGCTGTTTGTGTAGCCATCTTGGACAAAGCGTCCGCCTCTTGATTTTCTTTTCGAGGAATTTGAACTATATCATACTCTTCAAACCATTCGGACATTTGATGGACAACTTGTAGGTACTCTTGCATTCTTTCTTCTTTGGCCTCATATGACCATTTAACTTGCTGGACAATCAATTGGGAGTCACTATGGAGGAGTACTCTCTTTATTCCTCCTTCCTTTGCTAACCTCATACCAATAAGGAGAGCTTCGTACTCGGCTTCATTGTTAGAGAGGGGGTAACCTATTCTAACTGCAAAATGGAGTCTTTCCTCCTCTCCTTCTTGATTTACCAAAACTATTCGAGCCCCCCCATGGGTATTTACCTAGGATCCGTCTACATGTACCTGCCATCGCGGCTCCTTTTCCTCGGATCCCACGCCCGTGTGTTCTGTTACAAAGTCCGCCAGAACTTGCGCCTTGATTGATGGTCTCGGAGCATAGGAAATATCGTACTCAGTAAGCTCTACGGCCCATTTTATCAGTCTTCCTGATGATTCAGGCTTGTTAAGAATTGCCCTCAGGGGGTACTTAGTTAGCACGGTTATTGGATGAGATATAAAGTAGGGACGTAGCTTACGAGCCGTGGTAACCAATGCTAGAACTAATTTCTCAGTTAGGGTATATCGGGTTTCGGCTCCGAGGAGAGTTTTGCTAACGTAATATACCGGGTGATGTTCTCCATCATGTTCTTTAACTAAGACAGCACTAATAGCCTCTTCTCCGACCGATAAATACAGGAACAACTCTTCTTGGGGTATAGGTTTTACCAGCAAAGGTGGTTTCAACATATATCTTTTCAATTCTTCAAGAGCTTCCTCGCATTGAGGGGTCCACTGAAATTCCTTGACATTTCGAAGTATCTTGAAGAAGGGAAGTCCTTTTTCTGCGGACTTGGAGACAAACCGACTTAACGAGGCCATTCTTCCAGTTAACTTTTGGACATCTTTTACCGTCCTCGGAGTAAGTAACCCCATGATAGCTTCTGCTTTTTCGGGGTTTACTTCAATTCCCTTCTCCGTAACCATAAATCCCAAAAAATTTCCTCCTCGGATACCAAAAGAACACTTCCGAGGGTTAACTTTCATGCCAAAGTTATTCATAATGACCAACGCTTTCCGTAGGTCCTCGGGATGTTCTTCGGCAGTGTTACTTTTAACTACAGTATCATCTACGTAAACCTCTACTGATTTCCCAATAAGTCCTGTGAACATAAGACTTACTAACCTTTGGTAGGTAGCTCCCGCATTCTTCAGCCCAAATGGCATGACTAGGTAACAAAAGGTGCCTGCATCCGTGATGAAGCTGGTCTTATCTTGATCAATAGTCGCCATCGGAATTTGGTTGTACCCTTGGTCTCCATCTAAAGTTGATAGTAGTGCACATCCTGCGGTAGAATCAACTAGCTGATCTATGCTTGGTAAGGGATAACAATCCTTGGGGCATGCCTCATTGAGGTTAGTAAAGTCAACACACATTCGCCATCTTCCTCCGTGCTTGGGAACTAGCACAACATTGGCTAACCACTCGGGGTAGATAACTTCTCGTATTTGCTTCAATTTGAGAAGGCGTTGTATTTCCGAGCGGATGATCTTGTTGCGCTCGGGGCCCATTTTCCTCTTCTTCTGTTGGACAGGTTTAGCTCCAGGCTTTACATTAAGGAAATGTTGACATACCTTGTTGCTGATTCGTCCGGGCGGCCCCCCTTCCCACGCAAAGAGGTGATGGAATTGTTTGAGAAGAGAAATCAATTGACCTTCTATGATTGGAGCCATATGGGTGCCCATTTTGATTACTTTCTCGGGGCTTCCTTCTACTAATTCCACCATTTTTAATTCTTCCACAGGTTGGACTCGTGTTTCCTCGGTTCTACACTTTTTGTTATTTCCGAGTGAGGGTCCGTCCTCTTCTGAGGGAATGGCATTCATGCAGCATTCTCTGGCTTTTGACTGACTTCCTCGGACTTCTCCGATTCCCGAAGAAGTGGGGAATTTCACTTTAAGATGCAGAGTAGAAGGGATAGCTTCAAAGGTCCGAATAGATGGTCTTCCACATATGACATTATAGGTTCGTGAGGAGGCCTCTACTACCCAAAATTTAATAGATTCTGTTCTCCGAAGGGCTCCTTTCCCCCATGACATTGGAAGAGTAACAGTTCCGAGGGTTTGACAAGCTTCCCCTGAGAATCCTACTAACGGGACCTCAGCGGTTTCCAACGTTTCTTGTTTCAATCTCATGGCAAGATAAGTAGGTAAGAAGAGTACATCCACGGAGCTGCCCGTATCTATAAGGATCCGTTGGATTTCATACCCGTAGATGACAGCAGAAATAACCAATGGATCTTCGTGAGGGTATATTACGTCCATAAGATCCTCGGGCCCGAAAGTAATGCTAGGCAGATTTAATCCTTGAATGGAGCAGATAGACAACCCTTGTTCTGCTCGTCGGGCTTCTTTCAAATATTTCTTCTTTTTACCCTGAGGTGTCATGGAAATTTCACCCCCTTCAATCATATTGATCGTTCTCCCTGTTGGGGGGTTGTCTTTGTAAGAGTTAGGTGGAGGAGGCAAACTCTGATACCCTGTCGTTTTCTCTCGTGAATTTTGCCGACGATCTTTAATTCTCTCTTGGGATCGGAGACGTCTAGTGGTCCTCTCTCGTGATTTCCAGCTAGGCGTCCTTTCTTCCCTTTCTCGCTCTTCCTCTTCCCTTCGTGATCTCTTCCAAACATTTGCCTTAGGCTCTTCGAGGTTATTTTCCTTGAGGTAGTTCTTCAAATACCCTATCTCCAGTAGGCGAAGCACTTCTAAGCGAAGAGTAGTACATTCTTCCGTAGTGTGCCCATAAGTTTTATGGTATTTACAATATTTCCCAGTGTCCTTGTCTCGGTTAGGAAATTTAGTCGGTCTGGGCCAGTGCAACTCGTTGCTACCCCTCATTATGTTGAGCACTTCCGGTGGAGTAACAGTCATCGGGGGTAAGTGCACGGGGCGGAGGAATTTCTTAACCACTCCCCCTTCATCTTTGCGCTGAGGAGGTTTTCCTTCCTTATTCTTTTCCTTAGCCTTTGCCTCTTTCTCGACGCGTTCTAGGTGTTCACTATCCTCCTGCTCCATTTGCTTCTTTGTTCCCTCGGCCTCTTCCATCAAAATGTGTACTTCTGCCTTTTGCATTAGCTCATTCATATCCGTGATACGATTTCCCATAAGGTATCTAAAGAAATCCCCCGCTCGGAGTCCCTAAGTTAATATGTCCGCCATAATGGTCGGGCTAACGTTGGGAACATCTAGGGCTTCATCCGTGAAGTGCTTTATGTATTCTCGTAAAGATTCATCCTTTTTCTGCTTAATAGTAAAAAGATATGTGGCAGATTTGGGGTACCTTCGATTGCAGGCGAATTGTCTCACAAACAAGTGAGCTAATCGGTCAAAACTCGTGATGGAACGAGGTGGAAGGTGAGTAAACCAGGCTTGGGCCCGTCCTCCGAGGGTAACAGGAAATACGCGGCATAACACATGATCAGGAGCGGAAGAGAGGTCCATTCCGGCCAGGTATTGATGGATGTGATCATGTGGGTCCCTTCCATCAGCTTCTCTGGTATATAACGGGATATTGACAGGTCGCATCCCCGAGGGGACAGGAGCTGAAGCAATTTCGGGAATGAAAGGAGAGGTTTTGAATGTAGGATCTTCCTCGGGAGCCATGGTCTTCTTGAGATCACCTAATTCTTTTCGTAAATCATCCATCATTCTCCACAAGGAATGTTCCACCTCTCCTCGACACTCCGAGGGGCGAGAAATTTCTTCCCGACCACTCATGGGAGTTCTTTCATGACATACATACCTTCGAGGCCTTTGTCGGGGTGCTGGTTGCCAAGGATTCCCATTTGGGTTCCACGCCATCGGAGGTGCCTCTCCTTCCGAGGGGAAACCACCATTCCCGGAGAGCATGGGGGACGAGCGTCCGAGAGGTTCATCCCTCCGGGGTGTTCGTGCAGCATTTATAAGTCTTTCGTAAACAGATCGGGGAATATTAATAAAATCTCTAGTACCTGGTTCGTAATTGGACAAGGTTTCTTCTGAGTCGCTGTTCGAGAAAGGAAGGTTGTCACTTTCGAAAAGATCGTCCATCCTAGTTGACATCTGCTTGAATTCTCTCGAGGACAGATATTATGGCGTTCCCACAGACGACGCCACTTTGTTAACGGGTTTAGAATTATTCCCTATTAAACGGAAGATATTTATTTTGGGTTCGAACGCCCTGTCCGTGATTCAGAGGCAATGATGGATAGACATAATGAGATTAATTGCAAGAATATTCCCTTCATTTATTCACTGAACATTTCCTCCTCTCTTACGTATTTGAATGTTGAATTGTAGTAAGTAAGCTAAGTGGCTTCAGCTTGTCCTTCTTCTAATGATCACCTCCCTTTATATAGACTTTGGTAGGGGCAGGTGTCATTGTGCATGCGTTTTGGTAAGGACAGGTGTTGTTGTTACTTTGATACAGGTGTAAAAACTAGGATAATGTTTATCTTTTATCTACTAGGCGCTGACTGGATTAGCTTTTATGTCTTCTAATATCTCCGAGGGCTTCTGATGTAGATTGTTCTAATAGGACTATTCTTCCGAGGGCTCTTATTTCTCCTTCTTGACCCGGGTATTTTCTTTCAACAATCAGGAGTGATCTCTGAGGGGGTAAATGTGATCCCCGAGGACTTGGTATAACTTCCGAGGACTGTGATTTTGTGTCCGAGGGCTGTATTTGCTTTACTGAAAGTGGGATTTCTTCACGAGAGTTCTCGGATTGTATTCACTGGATGCTCTTGTATTTATGTCTTGATTTTCTCCAAAATTGGGTCCTCGGATAAGTCCGAGTATCGTCTTTCCCGAGGAGTGTTCAGCAAGGAAGTTTTCTTGTAAGTTCATAGGACTCGGGGTCCATTTTGGTCCCTCTTGGCGCATTTGGTGGATATCGGAGTCATACGGGTCCATCGGGGTTTGCTCTTTTTCCGATGCCGTGTTGATATCTGCTTTTCATTCACCGTTTGACTTTCCAAGGGACTCTTATGTTTCTCCTCGGGTGCTCTTATAAACCTTTTCGGGTCAGTGACCGAAAGGTAGGGCAATCCTCCGAGGGGCTTTCTTTATAGGTACATCTCATCGGAAGGACTCGTGACAGTAATATCGTCCATATATTGTTTTTCCGAGTAGGAGTAATCTCCTTTATTTTATTTTTTAAGGTTAACACTATGGATGGCTTCTTTCCAAAAGGGAGCTTCTGGAGAGGACAAGGCTTCACTTATTGTCCTCGGTTCATTTTCTAACATGTAAGTTAGGAAATCAGGACCATAGCTTTTAGTTGTTTTAGCCATTTTACTGCGTCTGGGTTCTTCATCTTCCTGATGATTATCCCTAGCAGCTTCATAGGTTCTTTTAAGGGAACCAGATTCTTTCCTTTCTTTGCAAGGATATATATTTTCAAAGAATATTGCATTCCTTGATTCAATGATCATATTTTCATTAATATCAGGAATTAAAGACTTATGTACTAAGAAGCGATAGGCACTACTGTTGTGCGCATATCCAATGAATATGCAGTCAACGGTCTTAGGTCCTATCTTTACTTGTTTAGGTTTAGGTACTTCTACCTTTGCTAAACACCCCCACACTTTTAAGTATTTATAAGATGGATTTCGACCTTTCCATAACTCATAAGGGGTTTCGTTTCTACTTTTGTGAGGTAGCTTGTTTAGTATATGATTTGCTGAGAGGATTACATCCCCCCACAAATTTTGTGGTAAACCAGAACTAATTAACATGGCATTCATCATCTCCTTAAGAGTACGATTTTTGCGTTCAGCAATTCCATTTGATTGTGGTGAATAAGGGGCTGTAGTTTGATGAATGATGCCTAAAGAAGCACAAAATTTGTCAAATGGAGCTCCATATTCTCCACCTCTATCACTTCGTATAGTTTTTATTTGTTTGCCAAGTTGATTTTCAACCTCAAGTTTGTAGATTTTAAAAGCTTGTAGAGCTTCATCTTTACTTCTTAGCAAGTAGACTATGCAGTATCTTGTGCAGTCATCAATAAAAGTAATGAAGTACTTTTTACCACCTCTAGTTTGCACAAACTTTAAGTCACATATATCGGTGTCAATTAAGTCTAGAGGTTCAGTGTTTCTTTCTACAGAAGGAAATGGTAGTTTGGTTAATTTAGCCTCTACACAAATCTCACATTTATTTTGAGATTCGATATTGAATGAAGGCAATAACTCTAAGCTTACTAGTTTTCGTAGAATATTAAAGTTAACATGTCCTAATCTAACATGCCATAAATTTGAACACTCAACCAAGTAAGCATAAGTAATAGTTTTTATTATTCTTTTTGAGGTCACGTTTTACAATCATTACACTCATCTTGTACATGCGGTTAACCGCGTAACCTTTACCAACAAATTGCCCATTCTTAGTGAGCACCAATTTACCAGACTCAAACACTAGTCTAAGACCACTTGCATCAAGTGCATAACCAGATATTAAATTCTTTCGAATATCTGGAACATGCAGTACATCAACCAAAGTTATCTCCCTTCCCAAAGTCATCTTTAGCACCACTCTTCCACTTCCGATAATGTCGGACGTTGCAGAGTTCCCCATGTACAACTTCCAGTTGTTCAACGAGTAGTATGTGGAGAACATGTCTTGCTCAGAATAAACGTGGCGGGTGGCACCAGTGTCGACAAACCACTCATTTGGATGGTACACTATGTTGACCTCGAAGACAACTGCAGTAAGCACCAGGTCACTCATGTCAACCGGAACGCTCTTGTCCTGAACCACAACAACCTAGTTAGACTGGTTCGGGTTCTGGTTGTCTTTCTTTGGGAGTCGGCAGTCTTTAGCCATGTGTTTCGGCTTTCCACAGTTGTGGCAGTTCCCTTTGAACTTCTTTTTCTTCTTTTGTTGCCCTCCACCATTGCCCTGATTATTTCTTTTCTTAGAGTTGGGCTTGTGTTCCACCACGTTGGCCCTAGCCTCCATCTGCATCTGCTTTGGCTTGGCCTCAGACATTCGATTATCTTCTTCAATCGGAAGTCTGACTATCAAGTCTTCAAGATTCATCTTATTGCGCTTGTGCTTGAGATAGTTCTTGAACTCCTTCCATGACGGCGGCAACTTCTCTATCACAGCAGCAACTTGGAAGGATTCACTGAGTTTCATGTCCTCTGCATCTAGGTCATGTAGGATCAGTTGCAACTCTTGAACCTGACTCGTCACCGTCTTCGATTCGGTCATTTTGAAGTCCAGAAATTTGCCAACGATGAACTTCTTCAACCCAACATCTTCTGTTATGTACTTCTTGTCAAGGGACGTCCAGAGTTCCTTCGACGTCTTGATGGTGGAATAGACGTTGTACAGAGAGCTGTCTAATCCATTCAGGATGTAGTTATTTCATAGAAAATCACTATGACTCCATGCGTCAAAAGCAACCCTTGGACGTGGATCAGATTCATCTTCTGGCATCGTAGGGGCATCCTCGGTCAGCATCCTCGACACATTCAAGGTTGTAAGGTAGAACAACATCTTCTGTTGCCACCTTTTAAAATCAGTGCCAAAAAACTTTTCTGGCTTTTCACTGCCACCATGAACATGCGATATCGTAACCATTTTTTCTGAAATACACAAGCAGAATATCGTTTTAAAATTGTTGAAAGTAACGGGTGTAAAATAGAAAATAAACCAGTATTTAAAGTTGAGACAAGAGTTGGACTCTTTCTCTTTAAAACGATATTTGTCCTGCTCGATGCTTACGGTTTGATAGGCAATCGCTTCCCAAGATGCAACGACTCTCTTCTTAATATGGAAACACTTCGAATATTAAGAACGACGAACTAAAAGATTGTTTTGAACTCTCGGAACAAAACAGACAGAAAAAATAATGTTTAGTTCTTGCATAGAAAATCACTTTGACTCCATGCGTCAAAAGCAGCCCTTGAACGTGGACCAGATTCATCTTCTGGCATCGTAGGGGCATCATCGGTCAACATCCTCGACAGATTCAAGGTTGTAAGGTAGAACAACATCTTCTGTTGCCACCTTTTGAAATCAGTGCCCATAAACTTTTCTGGCTTTTCACCGCCACCATGA
The DNA here is from genome assembly GCA_948329865.1 of Linaria vulgaris. Lineage (NCBI taxonomy): Eukaryota > Viridiplantae > Streptophyta > Magnoliopsida > Lamiales > Plantaginaceae > Linaria > Linaria vulgaris. The sequence goes on along the minus strand of OX415250.1, from coordinate 14,032,536 downwards.
ACATGCGATATCGTAACCATTTTTTTGAAATACACAAGCAGAATATCGTTTTAAAATTGTTGAAAGTAACGGGTGTAAAACAGAAAACAAACCAGTATTTAAAGTCGAGGCAAGAGTTGGACTCTTTCTCTTTAAAACGATATTTGTCCCCGCTCGGTGCTTACGGTTTGATCGGCAATCGCTTCCCAAGATGCAACGACTCTCTTCTTAATATGGCAACACTTCGAATATTAAGAAGCGGCGAACAAAAAGATTGTTTTGAACTCTCGGAACAAAACAGACAGAAAGAAAGAATGCTTGTGATTGAATGAAAAATGAAGAGGTAGGGGGTCTATTTATAGTTTATGAAAGTTGGCATTGGGGTTGACTGGACGGACATGTCTTTTCCACGTCACAACTTTCCCGCCAGATTTTACACCATTTCGGTTGACTGTGCACATATACAGATGAAAAGTGGCATTTATTCTGCTGACGGGGGGTGTAGGTGGCTGTTCACTGACTAGATTTTCACTCCAGTTTTTGCAGCCACTGGACACACTTATTCGACCAGATTCTGACACCTAATCATGTTCAATTAATTATTAAATTCGTTGCTAATTATTTTCTGAACATTTAATTAATTAATTAATTAAACGTTGTCCAAAAAGATAAGTATTTGATAAGGAAGCCCAATCTCAAGCTCAAGCTCAAGCTCAAACCCAAGCCCAGGACCCGTGACCTACGACCCACGACTCCGACCCCGGCCCAGACCCGAGTTCGGGTCTGGTCCGGACGGGCGGCGGCGGCAGCGCGCGTGTGGGCTTGAATTGAAGCATAGCCCATCTAAGTCTTCTCCCCTTCAAAGACTTGTGATACCCCTTGGGGCCCAAACTCCTATCACAAACAAGCAACTTATTAGGTGTACTAATTTAGCTCAATCTTTCCATGTGGGATGGTGACTTTTCACCTCCCCACCTATTTCCTTCATTTCTTCAAGATAACTTATTTTAACTAACGTACTTGTTCATTTAATTTCTCATTTATCCCACAATGATTTGAATAATTAAATATACTAGATTCATCTACACGAAACGTAGATTTCATTAAGCTAAAGAAGTTCCACTTTTATAAAGAAGAACCTACTCCAATAAATTATCAAAATCATGTAAAATACATAATTTTTCCAACAAAACAAAACATCTTTTTTCTTAGGAAATGAAAAAAAATTGAAATCACTTATCAAAGAAAGAAAAAAAATTGAAATTAAGATTCTAAACATATTTTCATTTTAACCCTGCCTAAGATTAATTAATAAATTAATTAATTAATTAAAAGCAAAAGAAAACAAAAAACGGAAAAATAGAGTAATCGGTCTTCTTCTTCTTCATCTTTCCTCTTCGTCGCCGCCACACTCAGAGATGAAAAGCAACTGTGACGACCACGCCTCATGAGCCATGATCCAATCAGAATTAGTTTGGTGGTGATTAGTCAAATTACAAAGTTGTATGGGGAAAGAATAAGAAGACATTATAAAAACAAAGTAAACACGTGTACGCGCGTAACGAGCAAAGCAACTATTGATTCTCAGCCCAACTCATTCAAAATAAAATACACAAATTCTTTTCCTACATCCTTTAACTTATACAATACTTAAGTCTCCATTGTCTGGCTCAAAACAAGTACAAGAAAATGTACATTACATTTACACTATAAAAAGGTATAGTAACCGAGAGATAAGCATAATTACATACATGATATCTACTTAACGGAGAGAAGCATAATCGTGTGTTTTGGGGAGGCGCCAAACGAGGGAGAAAAGCAACCTTGGTACCTTAATTTGTCCACTAAATTGACTTGGTACCTTAACTTGTCCAGCCTCGCAAATGGTATCCTAAGTTTCCATTTCTTCTCAAAAGTGGTACGTACCCCAATGGCGGAGCTGCACAAATTTTTGCCCCCAAATGCACATGTTGACCTCCGTTGACCTTATAATTACGGACTTTAACCATTTTTTGCCAAATGGACTTGCTAACTATATTAATAAACAAAAACAAATTAAATAAAAAGATGAATAAAACTACTCTATCCCGCTCATTCTCACAACTTTCCCGCCCATTTTAGCTCACACGCGCTTATTCTAAGGTCAACGGAGGTTCACGTGTGCATTTGGGGCAAAAATTGTGCAGCTCTCGCCACGGGGGTACCACTTTTGAAGAGAAATTAAAACTTAGGGTACTATTTGCGAGGCTGGGCAAGTTAAGGTACAAAGTCTGTTTAGTGGACAAATTAAGGTACCAACATTGATTTTTTCCCGCCAAACGACGTCGTATTGGTAGTAGGATTTATAGTTTATTACAATTTCACCCCTGTCAGTTTTTTATTGCTGGAAGAATCCATAAACTTGGGTTTATCGCATTAAACAACTTTTTTTTTCTTTCAATATTTTGGTTATTTATATTTGAATATTAAATTCAAAGTTTTAACATTTTTACTTTTCAACCGTTCCCTTAACCGTCTATTTTACTAAAATTCTTAATGCAAAAAAAATCAAAGTTGAGTCACTATGCTGTCACCATTTCAAATTCAATTCACTATATCAATATGTTTAAATTTAAGTCCGCTAAATTGGCCAAAAGAAAAGAATTAGCTCTTCTTCGAAGAACTAGCATTTTCAAATATGATTTTAGAAATGTAGAAGGAGCTCCACCAATGACGAAGGATTAGCCTTTTAGATTCAAGCTCTAAACACTAGTGTCAATCTTGGCCTAAATTTAATGCGTATTGGCACAATTGTCACACAAAAGCGCTTCACCCACACACACGCCACGCATATATTATTAAAATGCTGAATTTTTTATTAGAAAGTTTTAAAGTTGACTCACTATGTTTCAATACACTATCTAAGCAAATTTCAATACATTGCGTGTGAGACGCGTGTTATGGAAATTCTGGTAACTCGTGTAAAAAAATTGGCATTAGTGTCAATTTAGTGGATTTAAATTGAAGTCGGTCAATATAGAGCGTTGAAAGTTGAAACTGAAACAATATTAACTTGTGGAGCCAACTTTGTAAATTTCTGGCTAATTAAAGTATTATATAACTTATAAAGGAATATATAATGTACTAACAAATTAATTTGTGAAATTTCAGATTTATCTTCCTCTTATTTGATCCGACTAGTAGAATCATCAATCAAACAATCAGTTTCTACAAGGGGTTCCATTGATATGTCAAACAACGGGGGTTAACATATTTAAACAGACGTAAAGAAGTAAGCCTGAACTGAAAAGCTTCTGTGTTGCTTGATCGTTGTAGCGACCACATCGGCCCAACCTGTGGTCATTCCTGCGAAAATTCCAAAATTTTCACAATCGATCATAAACAAACTAAAACACATATGTTCATAAGGATCAAAGTGACCATAATTTCTTATCCCAACTCATTCCTATTACACAAATTCTTCTCGTAGTTCCTTTAACTTATAGAAAACTTAAAGTTTTCAACATTTTGCCTAATATAAGAAACATGATATAGTACAGTGTTTTCCGACTATCTCCTTTTTGGTTATTCTTAACATCGCAGGTTGGGGAATGGGAAAACACTTGTAAAGCGATTGCCATATGGAATCAGAATACGCCGCTCTGTGGAGGTATTCACGACCATGTTTGATAAGTCTCGATAGCTCAGGTAACTCTGGCAACGTGTAAAAGTATCCATGTCCAGATTCCTTATGGTGAAGCTCCGACCCAATGATTTAGGCTCCAACATCTCTCCTCCAATTCGCACTAAGCTTGAATAACAACCACGAATACCGAAGCTGAAAAAGAGAGAATATTTTTTCGATTGCAAAGACATAAAAGTCGTATGGGTAGTTGGCTCATGCAAGTTCGATGATTGGAAGACTGCATACTTGTTTAATGACTTGAAGGTCACCCCAAATCTCAAAAATATCATTAAAAGTTAATGAAACTCTGCATGAAAAACCACTAAATTACATTTGAGTGTGGTCATGAAATATTTGATTCGTAACAAGAACAAGGAGTTTGATTGCATAAAATACTCTTTGCAAATTCTTAACTTGTAATAGTTAGGCCGTCTAGTTTGTAATAAGTCTTTTATTTCCGGCCCATTTCTCTTTCTGTTTTCTTTCATGGGCTTAGCCCACATAGAGCATCAGGCATGTAAATATATATAGTTTTTCTATATTATTTTTCATTAATAATATTACATAATATTTTGCTATCAAACCCTAGCGTCTCAATTGCGCCGCCTCTCTCTCTCTCACAACAATACCTTTCCGATCATCGATCTCAACCGTTATCATGGTATCAATCGCCGAGTTTTCGCGATCCTATTCTGCTGCACTATTTCCTTCCCTTTGTTCGTTTTAGTTGTCCCTTTTTCTCTCCTCATCGGCCTCTCTCCAGATCTAAGTTTGATCTACTTTTGATCCGATGACTTCTCCGAGCACCGCCTCCTCTTCTACTTTGGCAACGACGAAGAAACAGTGTGAAGATTCGGGATCTATTTACTTCCTCGGCTCGCACGATTTCATCGGATCTTCGATCGTCGCCGATAAGCTCAATGGTAAGAATTATCTGTCCTGGTGTAAGAGCATCGAGATGGCTCTCAATATTAAGAACAAGATGCGCTTCATCGATGGTTCGCTCCTCCAGTCTTCCATTCAGGATCCTATCGAACAGATCTGTTGGATCCGCGCCAATAACCTAGTCCTCTCCTGGATTCTGAACTCCGTCGTCAGCGAGATCCATCAGACTCTAGTCTCCTATACATCTGCCTTTGCCGTTTGGGATGAGTTGCGGACCCGATTTGCGCACACTGACGGATCTAGGGTTTTTCTCCTCCGCAAATCCCTAGCCACCATATCTCAAGGTAATCTGACGGTTACTGGTTATTACAACGCTTTCCATACCATCTGGGATGAGTATATTGGGCAACGACCTTTCGTTTCTTGCACTTGTGGTAAGTGCACTTGTGGTATGTCTCGCACTATGCTTGAATTGCAAGAATCCGACTATGTCCTCTCTTTTTTGGTTGGCCTCAATGAATCTTTCTCTGCCATCCGTAGCCAAATTCTGTTGTCCTACCCATTACCCTCCCTCTCTAAGGTTTACTCGATGCTTCTTCAAGAAGAGCATCAACGGTCTCTTCACTCCTCCTCTGGCTCTCTAACAGACCCGCTTGCCATGTTTCCCAGAACCACAAACACCTCCACTCCTCAAAACCGACCTCCCTTACCTCCACCCCCTTCTAATCCTTCTTTCTCCAGAGGTCCAGGCAACAAAGATAAGAAAAAGGCCCGCTGCTCGCACTGTGGTTACACTGGTCATCTCATTGATTCTTGTTTTCAACTTATTGGGTATCCCCCGGGTTAGGATGGTCCCCGTGGGAAGTGTCGCTATCCTTCTCCTGCTGGTTCATCGGTCAACATGGTGAGTCAGACTGCTCCTGCTGGTATTACCACCTCTGCTCCTCTGGCTGTCTCTAATCACGCCATATTCGAGCAATTCTTGGCGTTCACTCAGAATCAGCAACAGCGGCCCTTGGCTCCTCCTCTCCCTACACCATCTACCCATCATGCTGCCACTGTTACATCTATTGGAGGTATCCCTCTCTTTCCCTCTTGTTCTTTCTCTCATTCTACTACTGTTAGGACTTGGATTCTTGACACATGGCCCACATACCATATGGTTTGTGAGCCTCTCTATTTTCAGCATGCTGCTTCTATCCATGTCCCTATTTATCTGCCTAATAATCATGTTACCTATGCTACTGCTATGGCTGACATCGGAATCAGTGACTGTCTTGTTTTGAAAAATGCTTTTTCTGTTCCTACTTTTAATTACAACTTGATTTCAGTTTCAAAATTGACCAAAACCACCAACATCTCCCTCCATTTTCTGTCCTCTATGTGTCTCTTGCAGGACACTCTCATGAGGAGGATGATTGGTTTTGCTAAGGAACAAAATGGACTTTATTTTCTTGATTTTAAGAACATTTCTCAAACAAGTTGTAATTCCTCTTTTCAAAACCTGATTCTGATGCTACTCTTTGGCACATGAGACTTGGCCATACTTCTGCTTCTAAAATTGCTGCTATACCTACTATTTCTGTCTCTAAATGTACTGTTTCACCTGTTTGTGATGTTTGCCATCTGGCCAAACAAAAACGACTCCCTTTTCCTATTAGTGAATATGTATCTCTTTGTGCTTTTGATCTTGTTCACTGTGATGTTTGGGGGCCCTTTGCCACCCCCTCCTATGATGGTAGTAGGTTCTTCCTTACTGTTATTGATGATTTTACAAGAGTTACTTGGATTTTTTTTATGCAACATAAGTCTGAAGTCCAGTCTTATATGGCTAAGGTTTATACCTTTGTTGAGACTCGGTTTTCTAAGAAAATAAAGGTCATCAAAACTGATAATGGCACTGAATTTATCTTAAGAGGTTTTTATGATAAATTAGGAATTATTCATCAGACAAGTTGTGTCGAAACCCCTCAACAGAATGGTTTAGTTGAGAGGAAACACCAACATTTACTACAAATTGCCAGGGCACTTAGATTTCAGTCTAACTTACCTCTTCAATACTGGCCTACTTGTATATCAATTGCTGCCTTTATAATTAATAGACTGCCTTCCCCTGTTATTCACAACAAAACTCCTTATGAGATGCTTTTTTGCAAGCCACCCAATTACTCTTTGCTTAAGGTTTTTGGTTGTCTTTGTTTTGCCTCTACCTTAAATAGTCATAGGTCCAAATTTGATCCCAGGGCTGATAAATGTGTTTTTGTTGGTTGTCCTAGGGGTACTAAGGGGTATCTGCTCTTAAATCTTTCTTCCCTTAAATTTCTGGTTTCCAGGAATGTTGTTTTTTATGAAAAGGTTTTTCCTTTTCTAAGTACTAACCTGCTAACCCCATTGCCTTCTGATTCTCCAAAAGAGAATACAGTTTTTTGCACAGATCCTTTTGTCTCCTTGCAGATTCCTCCTTCCCCTATTTTGGATCCTCCTGCTCCTATAGCAGCTCCTCCAGCAGCAGTGGTCTCTATTGATGATTCAGACTTGGCTACTCCTGACATTTCATGCAACTTTGGGCCCCAACCCTCTCTCTCTCTTTTACTGGTGACTCTGATTCTGTGAATTTGGTTACCCATTTACCTGATGATAGTCTTCATGCTTCTGTTGATAGTTTGCATGTTGATTCTGTTGCTATTAGAAAGTCTTCCAGGCCTAGTAAACCCCCTTGTTTATTTAGACATGTATGCTTGTGACTTTCCTGGTTCTGTGAGCAAGAATAATTGTTGCATTACTTCTTCTGTGTCTCCTGCTTATCATGTGAAATACCCTATTGATTCCTATGTTTCATCTGCTCATTTAGGACACTCTCACAAAACTTTCACTGCTGCCATCTCTATTGCGTGTGAACCTAACTCCTATTCACAGGCAAAGCATATCAGAGAATGGCAGTTAGCCATGCAACATGAATTATCTGCATTAGAGAAAACACATACATGGATTCTAACTGATTTGCCTCTCAATCAGCATTGCATTGGTTCCCGTTGGGTTTTTAGAATAAAATATAATTCTGATGGGAGTGTTGAGCGTTATAAAGCTCGTTTAGTTTCCAAAGGTTACACCTAGGAAGAGGGTTTAGATTATTTCGACACTTTTTCCCCCGTTGCAAAAATCTCTAATGTCCGTGTGCTAATTGCTTTGGCTGCATCCCATAATTGGTTTTTGCATCAACTCGATGTTAATAACGCTTTTTTACACGATGACCTCGATGAAACAATATATATGAAGCCCCCTCCTGGTTATTGTGCCCCACATGATAAACGTGTTTGTTTACTTAAAAAGAGCATTTACGGTCTTAAACAGGCTTCTCGCCAATGGTACCATAAACTTACCCAATCACTTTTGGCTTTCGGTTTTACTCAAACAGTTTCTGATTGCTCCATTTTTGTTAAACAAACACAATCTTCTTTTACTGCATTATGTGTCTATGTGGACGATATCATATTGACTGGCAACAATTTGACTAACATTACATCTCTTAAGCAACACTTAGATGATGCATTTACCATTAAGGACTTAGGTCATCTTAAGTACATATTAGGCATAGAAATTGCACGTTCGCATAAGGGTATCTCCTTATGCTAAAGAAAATATGCCCTCGACATCCTAACGGAAACGGGCTACATTGCATGCAAACCTGCCACTACCCAAATGGATTATTCGCCTAAATTGAAATTAACTGATTCCACTCTTTTACCTGATGCTTCTGTATATCGCCGCCTCGTTGGGCGTTTATTGTATCTAACAATTACTCACCCATATTTGTCTTATAGCATCCAGTGCCTCTCGCAACACATGGCGCATCCTACAGAATCACATATGGTTGCTGCTCATCGCGTCCTCCGTTTCCTCAAGTCAAGTCCGGGCAAGGGTTTATTCTACCCTTCCACTTCATCTACTCATCTCAAGGCTTTTTGCGACAGTGACTGGGATGGTTGCCCTACGACGCGCCGTAGTGTTACTGGTTATGCTGTTTACCTGGGCTCGTCCCTTATCTCTTGGAAATCGAAGAAGCAACCGACGTTAAGTCGCTCTTCAACAAAGGCGGAGTATCGGGCTGTGGTGACCACTACTTGCGAAGTTCTCTGGCTCAATCAACTGTTAGCTGACCTCCATATTTCCGCCACTAAAACACCGTTACTCTTTACGGATAATCGGAGTGCATACTGCATAGCTATCAATCCGGTTCACCACGAGTGGACGAAACATATTCAGATCGATTGTCATTTCGTTCGCGAAAAGGTCAACGGTTGTCAGATCAAGATCATCCATATTCCTGTCGAACATCAACTCGCGGACATCCTTACTAAACCCCTATCCTTATTACCCTTTAATCTCATGATGTCCAAAGTGAGCCTTATTGACATTCATGCCCCTCTTGGGGGGGGGGGGTCTTAACTTGTAATAGTTGGGCCGTCTAGTTTGTAATAAGTCTTTTATTTCTGGCCCATTTCTCTTTCTGCTTTCTTTCATGGGCTTAGCCCACATAGAGCATCAGGCATGTAATATATATAGTTTTTCTGTATTATTTTTCATTAATAATATTACATAATATTTTGCTATTAAACCCTAGCGTCTCAATTGCGCCGCCTCTCTCTCTCACAACAATGCCTTTCCGATCATCGATCTCAACCGTTATCACAAATTTAATTAATTTAGTGTTCAAATCAACATATAGATATAGTCAACAATTACTTACTAACTCTAATAGTTCAAGTAAGTCAAATATCTTATAAAACGAGTCGTTGATCTGTGCAATAAAAGTTGTAACATTAGTTGAGGTACGATATTAGTGTGAGATGACAATTGACATGGTCCGAATTCAGCTCACTTCAGTCTGATCAAATTAACCCACCCGCCAAATCTCTTTAACTGCAATTCGAATTCACAACTGCAACACTCTGTTAAGCTCTTGCCCTTCTGTAAAGCAATTCTACATAGTGATATTAACCATGTGCAATGAATTACATCTAACTTTTTTACATGATTTTATTCCTAATGCATGCTTCTATATAATTAAAGATGTTGTGGCTACCCTTTAACTAAATAAAAACATAAGAATCAATATATAACATGCATAAATAATGCTAATATATTTAATTAAGAACATACTAGAGTCTGCTTAAATCAAATAAAACATAATCTGCATATGTTGTATAAAACAGAGTTGGCCAAATAGATTATGCCTAAAGCATTTATTGAGAGGTTGCAGGTTCAAAATCTCCCCAAAACTTTTTTCCTGTTTTTCGTTCATGTACTTAAAAATGTTCAATCAAACAACTATTCAATTGTTCCAACTTCCAACGATTCAATGCCACGATTTCGAAAACGAAAACTGGTGTTCGAATTCTTGCTTACATGATTTTAATATGAACCAGGGGAACATCTTAGCTAACTTGGATGTTAGCATCCAGGAGGGAATTTATGGATGTGGGTCCCACAGTGTGCTTTTGGGAAACTGTGGGACCCACACCCACACCCATAAATTCCCTCCTGGATGCTAACATCCAGGTTAGCTCAGATGATTCCATGAACGAGAATACATGTTAATTTTGATGCAGTATTGTTAACAAATCAAATAGTAGCCCAACGGTTCGAGGCCATGAAGAAAATTTGTCATGCGTTCTGGGTTCAATTCCCACTTAGCTAATTAATTTTGTTACAAAATCGTGACATTTATGGACTTATATATTTAGATACTCTTGAACCATAATGAAATCAATATTGGCCTGTTGGTTAAGAACAACAATTGGTAACGGCTTGACACCGGTTCAATTCCCAGAATGTGCAATTTTTTTCTTGTTTTTAAAAATTACACTTCATCTTCAACCTTTAGCAGGGTCAACATCTTTGACTGAATAAGGATTAAATTTCAATTCATTATATTTAAGGTAAGTATGTAAAAGAATAAAAGAAAAACTAAAGTAGTCCATGAATGATTCAAGTCATATTTCTATATTTTAATATATATTCAAATTTTATGTTTATATTTTTCTTGTTTTTAAAAATTACACTTCATCTTCAACCTTTAGCAGGGTCAACATCTTTGACTGAATAAGGATTAAATTTCAATTCATTATATTTAAGGTAAGTATGTAAAAGAATAAAAGAAAAACTAAAGTAGTCCATGAATGATTCAAGTCATATTTCTATATTTTAATATATATTCAAATTTTATGTTTATAAACAAACGTGCTTTTTAGTGTGATAATTGATAAGTTTCTTTTTAATTGTGTATAATTGGCTGAACTGAGGTGTGTCATACAATTACTTTTAACCTCGGTTTTCTTTGGGGAATTGTTCCCGTAATAAATTTTTCCATATTTCCAAATACGGTGGCATCAACGGACAACTATTGCTAGTTAATGTGCAATTTATAGTTTTGTGTATGGGAAGTTGGGAACTCTGTAAAAATTAAATACATTATTATCTCTCTAATTTCTAAAAAATACATTATTATCTCCAGTAAGGATCTTCATTTTTTAATTTCTTTTTATAACTTTAATTTTGGGAAGTTATGCAAACGCGCTCCACTGACAACACCCACACCTAAAACCGTTTTTCTCTCACTTCTCTCTCTCTCTCTAACTTCTTTTTCCGCCTTTTTGAGACATCACACATTTTTCATGTATAGATACCTTAGTTTCTCAATTTTATTTTTGTTAGCCTTCTTCAAACTCATACACACCCAAACTCAATCATGCCTACAATAAAATGCACAACGTCAATGCGCTACCTCATAGCTTTAGCTATAATCCACCAGAAAACTTTCAAAATTCGTCAATGTGAAATTAGCTCAGGTGAAAAAATTATGTTAAGCGTCATGAAACAACTGTGTGGATCTGAACATCATCTTCACGAATCTGGTATAGTCAAATTAACTCTCTGTTTGCTTACATACCTTTGCACTAGAACTAATTTTGTTTACTATTTGTAGGTACGCTTGAATTTGTGCTAGTTACTGTGCTTGGTGCTAATGAATGGAAGAATTCCTTAGAGGTGAACCTGCCAAAGGACGTGAGTGTCGGACTTCTCATTGAGCTAGTGATTCTGGTGTTGTTATTCGCGAAACAACCAACATCCATTACTTTCAATGGTACGTTTTCTTGTTGTGTTTTACAATTAGAAATAATCCGAGATTTGTATTGTTTCTGTTGATGACACTTAGTTTTTTGCGAAATTGTCAGTGGTTATGTGTTATGAACTGGATTTGTAGGTGTTGTTGTTCAATATGTTTTTGAGAAACCGTTAGAGGCTTAGTATCTGTTTTTATCTATTGTTGTTGTTGATTGTCACTTCGTTTTTGAGAAAACTGTCATTGGTTATGTGTTATGGTTTTGGGAAGCTGTTATGAACTTGATTTGTTGATGTTGTTGTTCAATATGTTTTTGAGGAACTATTAGTGGCTTAGTATACTGTTTTTATCTATTGTTGTTGTTGATTGTCACTTACGTTTTGAGAAACTGTTATTGGTTATGTGCAGTGTTCTCAGAATCGGACCGGGCATTGAATCGGTGATCCAACTGGTTATAGGTTCAATTGGTTTAACCGGTTAAACCAGTGGTTGAACCGTTTATCATATATTTTTGAAGACTACTTAGTTCATAATATGTACCTATACATTATAATTTAGCTTATGAGAAGATTCATGTAATATAACTCTAAAACGTCCTAAAATGATAATATATAATAGTTGCTATGTTATATTGCTCCTTGATAATATATCGTACAAGCATATATAGACACCAGATGTTTGTATAATCGCAAAATAAATCCTCATTTATATGGATACATATTAAATAATTACTTATTGGGTGTAATCTTTGCTTTCTTTATTGAAGTTAGGATCCTTCAGCACTTGTGATTCTATGGCCCGGTCCATCCAGTAATTTTTGAACACAGGCTCATCTATTTAATTGAAAGCCCAAAACAAGTGGAATTTTAGTATATAAAACAGAAAATAGAAAATAGAAATAGAAAACATACTCAAATCCCTAATCTGATATCATCCGCCGCAACTCTCTGTTTTTTCATCTCTCTCTTTTCTTTTCTTTTTTCGTATTGATACCGCTTCTTTTAATATATAACATAACATTACAATGCTTTGAATTCTTCTTTTGTATTTATGAACATGTTAATTGCAACGATTTTGTTGTCAATATATTTAGAATTTGAAGATTTGCTGCTACTCCAGTAAAAGAACCAAGTTTCTTTTTCTGAATGAGATCAGCGGAAGTTTCAAGCGAAAAAAATTTGAGGCCCGGGTCAAACCTGTGCGCCGATTCACCGGTTAAACCCGGTTTTGCCCGGTTCTCACCGGTCCAGGCCGACCTTCTTAGTGACCCATTTTTTGGTGGAATTCGGATCGGACACGGTACCGGTCACCGGTTGAACCGGTCGGACCGGCCGGTCCGGTCCGAATTTAACAACACTAGTTATGTGTTATGGTTTTGAGAAGCTGTTATGAACTGGATTTGTTGATGTTTATGTACACCTAGGACATACCGATGATCCTCTTTATCCCTCCGAAGAGACAATGCAGAGTGGTGTTCTGCCACTATTTCAAAAGTTTGGAGTTTCTGGTATATCTGTTACCTACAATAGGAGGAGTTTTGTTGGTGATGATAGTACTAATGGACATGTGATCCTAATGGTAAATCCCATAGGTGTCTCTGGCTTAATGGTAAGTTTTTAGTAAATGTATATTTGGTTGTATTCCAAAATTTTAGTTTTATGTTGTTGATTATGACGTATTTTTTTGTTTCTATTGTAGCCTGTGAAATTCAAATGGTCTGCCAATTTGTTGAAACTTGGTGTTTACTCAACTGGAACCTCTAAATCTCTCTTGGATAAAATAAAGGAGTGTGCTATTAAATCCCTAACTTCTTTGAAGTTTTTGGAAGGTTTGGTTCAGAAGGATGGATTGGAAGTGAAAGGGAGAAATTATATTGATGGCACTAACTGCTGGTGTACTATAGCTTTTGTTGCAGAGAAGAAGGATGGCTCCATAATTGCCCTGAATGGGGGTGTTTCAAATGATTGTAATGAAAGTGAATTAAGTGAAGTTGCAGTCACCATATCTGGAAGACTGAATGACTTCCTTAACTATCAGAAGGATACAGCTCATATGGTAATATTTGTTTGGTATATGTTTATTTTTCTTTTGTAGAAGCAATTGGATTTTGTAGACTGAATTCCCTCATTAACCTTTTGTAGGGTTTAGCATTGGCGACATCGAGTTTTTTTTATATATGAACGTTTTTAATAATCTTAATGGGCAACTCTAATCCATTTGATCTAATGGTATTCTACAATGTTTTTAATGACCTTAGAGTTCTGGCCAACTCTAAGCCATTCTAGAAATATTTATCAAGTGATAGAATCTCTAGTGATAAGTAGATTTACATGATAGTCACTCAAAGATGGAAAGTAGAAAGCACTCCAAAAGTTTCAAATGCTGCTAAGGGGAAATTATTAGGTGATGTCGTTGTATATGTATCAACTACAAATATACGGTGGGGATGGGTGTTGGGTGGATATTCTACAATTTAGGGATCTCCTTTTAATCTCAACCATCGGTTGTACATATAGTGGATGTATATAATCATTTCTCGCTACTAAGAGACAAGGCTGGTGTTGCGGGTTCTGGATGTTGGGCAAGAGATTTCATGTTTGCCTAGTTTTTCTTTAACATCGAGTCATTTTACAGTTTACGATTCTTTTTCGTCAAAGAATCAAATGTGTTTGATGATGAGCACATTATAATTTGAACATACTGTCCAAATTTCCTAAAAGATGTAACTCTTAAACAACAACAATTTATTACTTGTTAACTTTTTCATTTTTATGCAAGTATGTTTCAGATACGACATTTTGTACGTTATCTTTATATATACTTTATCTTTATATAACAAGTTCTATGTGTTTCAGATGTGATCAAATCTCGACTAATTACAAAAATCGCTTTGTGGATCGATCCAATGAGAGATTTGGGAATGTAAAGTTCTCTTTCACTATTAAGGAGATACAATACTTTTGGAATATTTACACACAAGGTTCACTCATGAGCATATCCATAACAATTTGTGATAATTGATAAACAAATCACATGTTATGCCTCAGTAAATTAAATACTTTCAGCAAATTATCCCTCTATTAATTTTGTCTTCGTGTACTTCTGCTTAAAAAGCCTAAACTACCTCTAGTTAAAAGTTTGTGTTCCACCGTTCCACGAGGTAGAGGGAGATGGGGATAGGAAGGTGGAGAGAGAGAGCAAGGAGGTAGGGGGCAGTGTGGTTTATGAGGAAGGAGTCGAGTCCCATGATTGTTGCGACGGCGGAGATGAGGAGGAGGGAGGAGTATGGCGGCGACGAGATAGAAAAGATGAGTGACCGTCGAAGCATGTAAATTAGGTGGAGATGGGGACTTCACTCGAGTGAAGGTTAAGGTGCTAGCGCTAATAATTAAATTTAATTACAGATCAAAAATGAGATTTTTTTTACATAAATGATTTTTTTTATTCTAATATGTAGTTTAGGAAAGTGACATTGGTTTTGTTACAAGTTTAGAAATAAAATACTGTTACGAGGTTGCTTTCAAAAAATTATACTTGTCATGGAGCTAAAAGCAAAAAGAATCTTAATCAGTTTGTTTTAAAACCGGACCAGCCTGTCCAATCGGTTTAATCGATGATCGACCTCTTATCCTGGTTGGCCCCTAAATTCGCTGTAAAAAATATCGGCGTGGACCGGTCAAAATCGGTCCAGAACCGTGACTCGGTGGACCGTCTAACGAAATAATGAATTTACTTTTCTTATATGTTTTGGGGTGCAAAAAGCAGTTTTAAAATTATAATGGTAGTTCTGAAATTTAATTATTCTATAATGGACAAATTTTTAAAAATACCCTGTAAGTTTGCCCTTTTGATGAAAATGTCCAAGAGAATTTCTCTGTGGCGACGATGTGGCAGCCATGTCGAACAAATAACCCGAATAAGAGCCATTGGACATTTTTAGCAGAGGGTATCTATAGTTACGGGGCATTTTTGAAGCCCGAAATTCTTTTGAGCATTTTCATAAAAATGGCAAACTTACATGGCATTTTTAATTATTCGTCCTAAAAGGAATGATTTAGATATAAAAATATATAAAAATTAAGGGATAAACTTTTCTAAATATGATAAGAACGAATCTGCTCCCCAATTAGTTGATTTAAAAAGACAATTAAAGGAATTTGGTGCATTAATTAATTTATAAGAGAAAAGACATCATACCCCATAATTTAACTAATATTTCACATAGACGAATTCTTTAAGATCTTTTCCATAATGATCTTATTATCGGAGTAGCTTATAATGTAGAATATATTGTTAATCTGAGTTGGCATTAAATTTAAAAACCTTCTTATGCTATTTTGAGCTGACTATAATAAAAAAAGGAAAGTACATTTTCATGCATATATCCACTTTCAAAGTTTATATTCTTTATGTTGGTGTTAAGTTTTATTGACACCTAACATTTCAAAATATACCTACTCATAATTTAATTAAATAAGATAATACTGAAATTATACTGGATTTCTTTAATAATGTTGAAAGTAACTATATATAAAGTTATATTATTCTTTAATATGTATTTCTTTAATAATGTTGAAAGTAACTATATATAAAGTTATATTATTCTTTAATATGTATGACTACGGTATAATTATAGATGTAGACACGATACCTCTCGGACCCCTAGTTCGACCGATTTGAATAGATAAAACCAGTAACAAGTAAGGTTTTTGATCGTTGTCCGGTCCGATTTTGGAAAACACTGGTCTTAATAATAAAGAAAATAGTTGCCAACTATTCTTGATTTAGGCATTGTTTTTTCATTGATTACAAAGTGTAGTATAGGAACTAATACTTTTTATGTTTCTTATTGATGCCGGTCCAGTCATATTATTAAGATGTTAGTTTATACGAAAGTTTAATGTACTTTGAAATTTTGATTTAAGATATACATATAGGTGGGGTGGGTGACATCTTCGAGAAAACTTCAAAGGGCCACTCTTACGAGATAGTCTTCATAGCTGGACGGTCATACAGTCCCAGTAATAATCAAATTAAATTTTGAGCCTTTCCATATTAAAATTCTTTGTACTGCCTCTTTGCATTTAATAATTAGTAAAACACCCCACTTAATTACTCAAATCATCAAATAAATCATTATTACTTCCCTTCTCATCTTAAAACAAACCAGAACACATGTACGTTGTTAAAGAAAAAACAAATAGAAGACAATAACATCTCAATTTATTGAAAAATTTGGATCAGAGAAGACAAAATTCTACACCACATCTTCTATTTTGACTTTTGGGTATGTTATTCTCAACTAACTGCTTCATGATTTTTTTTTGATACAGTTTAAATTTTGTTATTCGTTATTTGACTAATTTTTTTAGATGTTTAACAAAAAAATATACTATTTTTGTAAATGTATGACATCGATATTAGTGACAATAATATGTCTACTCCAATTAAGACCGATTCTGTCTAACTAAGAGTGCAGCCAATTATAATTTTTTTGATACCGTCTAACTAAGAGTGCAGCTAAGTATAATTTTTTCCTCACATTTTTGTTAATCCTTAGCAAGAAACAGGCCTTCAAAATAAAAAATAACTTATAGAGAGTTTTGTGTCATATGTTTAAAATTAAGGCTTAAGTTAAAAATATGACAGATTTGAATACAACCGGCTGATCCGGTTGTCGAAATATTGTTAATTAAATATAGCGTGGATATGGGACTGTATATGGACAGTCCCGTCCACAAATCATTTTCCTATTATCATTTTACTTCTTTTACTCAATTGTACACCCTACAAAATAGCAACTCTTACACACGCTTATCTCTCAAATTTTTATTTCTTAAAAATTAATATAATTTACACGCGGGGAAAAATTACTAGTATACAAATTAAATGAATACCTGAAAATTGAAATATACTACTATCTGTTTTCTTTAATCCCAGTTGTGGTCCTTTAATTTATTTATTCATTTATTTTTGAATTGAAGTCCTTATAAATTTGTCACTTTCATGGCAACCTTGATATCCTAATTTCTAACATACAAATATGGGGCAGTGTCAAAGAAAGCAATTTTATTATGTCTAAGACATTATTCGTTGCGATTTCATTGTCTAATATGCACAACCAAAATAGATGTTCTGTTACTATAGTTATTAAATGATTATCTTTTTTCTTTACAAATAAATATCAATAATAATGCCATAACTCATAACAATAACAAATAATATTGTATACTTGCGTATAAAATGTAAAGATAAAAACATCAAATTCTCCAATGTATGGGGCCATTTGTAGCTTGCCCCTTATTTTGTTTCACCACTAAATTCCATCACCTTTGCCAGCTTGTTCTATTTATCCATCCCAATTTTCTGGCCAAAAAACATCAAAATATTTCATTTAGATTCCTCCACGTGACCAACACATGTTATCCACGAAGATATTTTTGTCCATAAAACTGGGTGAAATTCATGTGCAATTTACTCATCAACCTATGAAATTATGTGCGACATACTCCCCTAATCTATGTAAAATAATTTAAATCTAAAATTGTCAAAAGTGTGATTCGAACCCGCACTCATTAACTTAAGTCTAGGGCCTGCATCATGATCTTGTTTGATTTTTTTTAAAATATCCTTGCATTTTACTAAATTACTATTGGCGTAAAATATTTTAGTTAATCAATATTTTATTAAATGAATATTTTAATAAACCGTTATTTTGTAAAATATTTTATTAAATAAATGTTTAGTAAATCAATATTTTAGTAAGTTAATATTTTAGAAAAATATTTAAGTAAATTAATATATTGGTTAATTAATATTTTCTAAATCCACATCATAAATGAAATAAAAACTCACTATATATTATAAAATCAAATTCAATTTTGAGAGAAAGTCAATGCAAAAATAATTCATGTATAATTTTTTAAACAAAATCATGGTGGTTGAGTGGTGTAAGGCTTCGAAATCAAGTAAGGGGACATGGGTTCAAATCTCACTTTTGAATTAGGGGGTAAACAACATATAATTTTCAACCAAATCTTATGGACAAAAGTACCCTCATGAATAACATTTGATGGTCACGTAGAGGAATTTCGATAGAAAATTCCATTGTTTTTTGGACGAAAAATTATGGTGTATAACTGAAACAAGCTAGCAAAGGTTAGAGACTTTCGTGAAGAAAGTTTCTCCAATGGGCAAGCCGCAATATGCACCATACGTTGGAGAGTTTGATGTTTTTGTCCCTAAAATGTAACATGCATTTGTCCTCACTAATAAATATACATGAAATGGTTGGATTCCACTAAAAAAACTAATAGGGGTAACTCTCAGACATATATTAAAGCGCATGTTTTTTCTTACACGACCGTAGACACGTTCCTTAATAGGGCATATAGGATTACACATAAGTCCGACAAATAATTATTTTTCTTAACTGTAATAAGAAGAAAAGTAATAGTGCAACAACATGTTACAGTAAAATGAGATCCAACAATTAGTGAGAATAATAAACATCTCGTTTTCAAAAAAGACAACAAATTCTACCCAAAAGGGCAGTTTAGTCCTTCTCCATTCTTATTTACACAACCATTTTCACTAATTAAAGTTCATGTTACCAAATTCTCACAATATTACCATCATCTCACAAACAAAACTAAGCAACATAAACACCATAACAATTCAATCACTAAGTGGAAACCAAATATCAACTCGGACCCGGATATTGGTCCAGATCCAAACACACGACCTGAATAAAAACTTGAATTCACTCACATAATCAAAACTACATTCATATCTATCCCATTAATCACATTTCTATGTTGGAAAAAAAATTAAAACCCAAAAGCATTCATGTCTAGTCATCCAGATTTAAAAACACACCAATTAAAGAAATGGATGCGAAAGCGTACCTTACACCTTAAAGATTAATTGTTTGAGATTTGCCATGTGGTTGGTCTTCCAAATCAGCACGAATCCCTTGAGAGTTATTTTAGTTTTTTCTAGATCTAAAATATCAATGGGAAGAAGTATAGAAAACGACTTGTGTGATCTGGGATTATGACTACCTTTAAATATTAGGTCACCAAATAATGACAACATTCTCTAACTTTGGTTTTGACCATAAACACATGTTACAACAGTCTGTACCCATCAAATGCTCATACCCTATTAGATACATTAACTCAATAATTTAACGAAACTTTAGATCACTTTTATCGGGCTTGTTATTAATGTCAACCAATATTACATTATTCTTAACATATAAGCTCAACGTTCGCTTAAGAATACAACATCGTTGTGTAAAGTTCCAATAGTTTATTCGACCATAAACACAAGTTACAACAGTCTGTACCCATTAAAGGCACATACCTTATTAGATACATTAACTCCATAATTTAACCGAACTTTAGATCACTTTTATCGAGCTTGTTATTAATGACAACCAATATTACATTATTATTAACATATAAGCCCACCGTTCGCTTAAGAATTCAACATCGTTGGGTAAAAGTTCCAACAGTTTATTCTCCCTTGCAGTCACATTAGTCTTACAATCATCTATAAATGCACTTAGCTTATACGGAGACATATCAGTCGCCAGCCACTGCTCCATCGTAAACAGCTTTTGTGTGCACTGGTTGTGGACCCCAGTCGACGTCACCTCCATGAAGTCGATGGGTACCACTCGTGACCCGACCCCAATCTATCAGAAGTGAGGTTCATTGCACAAATGGGTCCAGATAAGCAATTGCCACGGCTGCTAAAAATGTCGAGATTACCCCTCTCGAAGTAGTTGTAGCCCGAGCTCATTAACCCGCCCCATAATTCGAGGTTGGTGATAAGGGTCCCATACTTGTTGTATCGTAGAGGGCTAGGGTTATGGTGGAGTCAGTCCCACCTTTGATGATGGATCCGGTTCTCACGTAGACCGAGTATACACAAATGGGATCTGTATCATACTGCAAATTGTTTCACTTTAATGTAGAACAAGAAAGTCTAATTGTGATTTGATAATCGAGTAAATTTAAAAGTATTTACACATTCCACATTAAAAATTTATTTTTTTCATATCAACTTTTATGAAATAAAAATGATTACATTACTAATTGAGAAACGATGATATTTCAATATGCTCAAAGTGATCATTTTATTTTTTCTTGTGAAGTCGATAGATCATGTGAATTAATTGTAGGGTAAGCATAAGATTCATAACTACTTATGTAACAGTTATGGGTGGAGGCGGGTTTGCGTTAGGGAAATTGGGACCCGCCCCGCCCCATTTAAGACATTCTCTAATTGGGAATTTTTTGATGGCAAAAGTTTTCAATACATGTCTTCTCGCTTCACGCCCCAACAAATAGAGTATCATTTCATTGTACCAGCGGGATTTGGGATTCTTGACAAAAATCAGAAACTTATAACTTATAATTATGCATTATAACTTATTAATAACCACACTCCTCTTAGTCCTCGCTCGCTTCGACCAACGCCCTCAGTCCCTCACTCTCTCAACTCACTCTCTCACGAGTCATGAGCGACGATCGACGCCATCACTCTCTCCGCCCGTCAAGCACTGCCTGTCACTCTGTCAGCCCCTCATCACCCCTCACTCCCCTCATCACCCCACTCTCTAAATTAAGGATTTTTTAATTTTATGCTTTTTAATATGTGATAAAAATTGCAATTGTTAATTGATTATATAATGTTATTTGTTTAGTAAATTAGTATATTGAATAGTTAAACTATTGTTTAAACTAGGTTTTTGAATTAGAGCTTTGAAATTAGGGGTTTGTTGACATTAGGCTAACAATGTTGTAATATATTAAAAGTATTGTTATTTGATTCAATTAGAGGGTAGAATTGTTTTACTTTGTTTAATTAGAGACTACCAAGTCAAAAACTCAAATTGTTGTTTTATAAGAGACATAGATTGTTGTATTTTATTAAATTAGAGTTTAAGATTGTTTGATTTGAGTAATTAGTGGCTATTAATGTTCATTTGAATCAATTAAATACTAACATTATTGAATTTACTTAATTTTTGAATTAGAGGCCAAGATTCTTGTTTTCTAAATCAACGTGTTTGAGTCTGATTTTTTAATAATTTTGTGTTGATTGAGTTGATGAGTTGAGTTATCTATATATATATTCACCAATTAAATAATTATTTTATTTTTTGTTGTAGAAATGAAGGGAGTTGCTTCAACACATTCGTCTTTTCAAAAACGTTCTTGTGCCCGTACTACTACACCGGTTGCTCCAACATCGGGTGCTTCTACCTCGAGTGCTCTGCCTGAAAAAGAACCTCTTACATACCCAGTTTCAATTTCTTTCTGAGACATAACCACCACCACAACCGCAAGGAGATAAATCTCACAACCACCGTTGAAAATTACAAAGAAGAAGATGAAAGAGATGAAGAAGAAGCTAAAAAGTTTTTTTTTTATATATATATATTTTACTCAAAGAAAGTTTCCAAATGGTAAGATCTTTGTTATAATTAAGACCACTACATTGAGATCGCCGTAGTGGAAGTAATTTGAGCCTTTTACGTGTCCAACGAAGAAAACTATCAAAGGTCGATGTAAGTAATGAGAGAGAGAGAGAGAGAGAGAGAGAGAGAGAGAGAGATTGGTGCTAATAGGAACTCACAAGGCATATTCGGCTTGCATAAGCACATAAAATCTTGCCAAAAGTTTCCCGAATCCCTAAAGACAAGTCAAACTCGTCTGAATTTTGAATCAACGTTTGGGGTCATAGATACTTGGAAATTCAATCAAGAATTGATTTTAAAGGAGATTCTGAAGTTGATATTGTAACTAAACAATCTTTTAGTACGATGGATCAATTGCCTTTTAGAGATATGTTTAGACGAGCATGTCCTTGGTTAAAATTGTATTGTCACAAGACAATAACTGATAAGATCCTACAAATGTATCTCGAAGATAGGAAAAAAGATGAAGGGCTTTATCAGAGAAAACCCGTAGATATTTTTATATAGCTCAGGATGTTGAGGGGCGTTTGAAAGATTGGGGTATCGGGAAGATTTTTACAATCACAATGGATAATGCTTCATCAAATGATACCAAGACTAAGAATTTGGTACATAAACTTATGTTCGAGGAGATTTCTTTGTTTTGAATGGAATCCATGTGCAAATATGGTGTATTGCATACATCCTTAACCTTGTGGTACAAGATGGATTGAGAATCAATGAAGAGGGAAAATATGTAGATCCAATTAGAGGTGCAATCAAGAACATTAAGGGTTTCGCCGCGAGGTATAACAAGTTTAGGCAATTTGTTGAAGATGAAGGCATACAAAGTAGAAGTTGTTAAGTCTTGATATGCGTGCAAGACGAAACTTGACATACACAATGTTGGGTTCGACTTTGGTACTTCATGGGGACATTTAAAGCTTATGAGGCCCGTGATCGTAATTACTCCACATATTTGAAAGACACTATGACACAACACGAGGATTGGGGCATTGCGAAGATGTACGTAAAATTCTTGAAGCCGTTCAAAAGTTGACCAAAACCATCAACGTAACTTCTCATTTGGTGTTTGGGGAAATATGCACTAAAGAGGAAATATTGGGAAAATGGATGGAGCTTCGAGATCGAAATGGCATCGCCCACGACCTGAAAGCAATTGCGTTGAAAATGAAAAAAAAAAGTGTACGACAAGTACTGGGTATGGGAGAAAAAAAGATGAACCATATGTTGTAATTTAAAACGATTTTATATCCCTATTACAAATACGAGTACATCAATATGATGGAAGACAAGTTGTTGCAAACAAAGATTTGGGATGAGTTTGAGACGTTGTTTAAGGAGTAAAGGAGAATGTACGATGCAACTCCTAGTACTTCGATATGCCACAAAATTCTAAATACTTGTCGTATGTAATGTAAGTGATTTATTGTTCATGTGACCAAATTCTAATTCAATAAAAGTATCGCTGAATAATTCAAATGCATTTGTAGGTCGGGGTCTCAGAATCAAATTCAGCCACACTTCGAGTCTCACAAGCACTTTGAGGATGATAACGAACCCTCTATGATGGGTTTGACATTTTGGCTTGATATCAGGTAAATTATGTTTGATACCCAATTTTGTTTAAAATGGCTCGGGATGTATTGACCATTCATATTTTCACCCTAGTGTTGGATTTCATGTTCAACACGGGAGGGCGCATTTTAGATTGGTTTGGACCTCTTTGAGTACTCGGGTTGTGCAAGATCTTATTTGTGCTCAAGATTGCTACGCGACGAATACGATATATTGACTCCTATAAAATAATATTTGTTGGAAATGGAGAATCGAGATCAAGGTATTTGTAATTAATTAGAGTTCTGAAAG